>CM052081.1:0-4913750 GCA_020010945.3 Muscidifurax raptorellus | reverse complement strand
TAACTGGGTTCGGCTGCATGTATATATATTATATATATAGCGGTCCGTACAATTATAAGCCCCGCTCAGTCGCGAGATCAATATTGAGCGTATAATGTGGCACAGTTATTAAGTAATTATATGCAGAGCCGGGATTTCACGTTTGGGCTTGGTATATTATTAATGCGCGGGAAATTCGAATTCGCGCGCTGAGAAATAATTCGAGCGCGCGATGTATCGAAGAGAATTCCATTCGTCAATATGAGGCGTAGGTATACCTATATATACATATACGGGGCTTTGCATTGCTGGGAGCGCATCTTGGCCATGTTTGTGATTCCGCCCCGGCATCGTCGAGATAGCTGCTGTCCGCTGAAAACGCGGCTCGATCAGATTCCGCCGGGCTGATTTACGCGCCTCCATGTGTGTCCATTGTATATATACATATACGTACATACAACTGCGAGAAATCTCGCCCGTTGGCTAATCGCGAGCGAGCGATCTGTGCGGTCCTCGGCAGCGATTATGTGTCACAGAATTCTTTTTTTTATTACAATTTTCAGAAAATTTTATTGTACGCACATGTTGACTCGATTGTTCTACAGACCATCCTCGGGCAGTTCTCATATCGTGTAAGCCATAATTAGTACTGATGCCAACTGCAGCGCGTCTGCCGTTTTAAACCTCAGCTTTCACGTTTTCCCACGCGGTGCATCTCGAGAGGTCCTGCACACATGTATATACGACTCTTGTCTCTCCCTCTCTCTCTCTCTCTCTCTCTCTCTCTCTCTCTCTGGCCGCTCTATAGCTATATGCATGTACATAGTATATCGTTCGCGAGAGAGTTATTACTCCCACTACTGACAACAGCTGATCGTGTTCGCGTGAGAGAGAACGTCCTACTCCGGCAGCCTTGCGCCTCTCTGTTTTTCTCTCCTGCTGAACGCGGGTATATACACGCTTTTTACGCGCTCGCGCACGGAGAAAGGTATGCGCGTGCCTTGAATGCGGTAACTGAATATATGTATATATAGATGTACCGTACGAGTCGAGCTTGGGCGATCGACACACCGCGCGATGATTAGCAGGAAACGAGAGTATCAATGTACGGTGGCATATATACATCAGCGATGACGACGCCTTTTACCGATATATAAATGTATATATATACGGCCGATTACGTCTGTACTAAGCGTCGACGGGCTGTTATATTACACTTTTTTCATCGTTTACGACTGCTTCGAAGTCGTTAGCAGTCTTTGATCTCTTTTTTACGTCTCCGCTAAATGCCGTTGCGCGATTGTGAATCCGTACGTGTATATATATAGCGAGTGGTCCGTGTAGCGCTCATTCATAAATCGTGGAAAATGAAAGAGCGCGAGAGTCCGGTGCGCGCGTCAGTCGCATAGTGGGTTGCCTCGGCAAACTGCCACGATTCCGTCATTAAAAGCCTTCATAAAGTCGTCCCGAGGGCTATGATTTGGGTACAGCGCTACCGGAAGAACGAGCGCACCTGGAACGTATCACTTATATATCGGCGGTGGGCATTTTTAACGCCTCGTCGCGTGAGCGCTCGGAGTTTCTTTCTTTTTTTTTTCTTTTTCAAAGCGACCGTTATTGCGGATTACCCAAATTGCCCGCTCGCCGAGAGGGGGGTGCGAGCTATATAGGGGCTTTTTCGTATGCAGGCAGCTATAGGGTTAATACACTGGTATTAGGTACTTTGCTTTTGAGCTCCCAACCGGGATATAAGGCTGTTTATGTAATGCTTCCATTCTCTAGTCGGGATATTAGTGTATCGTATTTTGGAATGAATTTTAGGTGATTTTTATACTGGCCAAATGGTAGTTTTAGTATCAAGTGCATGAATTTTATATTGGAAATTAAAAGTTCCTCTCAGTATTATTGCGTTTTTTCCGTCCCAATTCTAAGCTTGACACTTCACAAGCAAATAATTGGTATTGCATACTTTTAGCGATGACGAAGCGAGCTTTGGGTGATTACAATCGATGCTATTTTAATGTTATTATTCTGTGAAGAATATTCAGGACACGAAATGTACAACGTGACCTTTTTCAAAAGTTTAAGTTTTTTTATATATTATCACTCGCGACCACGGAATATAATGAAGGCGTTCGCCTGACCTATATTAGGAAACATCCATAAATCATCTGCATTATGCAACAGTCACGTAAGTGTAGGTATACAAATAAAAAATAAAACGATGATTATTTTACTAAAAAATATATATATATTCATACAAAATCACATAGTCACATTTATTTTACAACCAGAAAAGTACGCAAGACAGCAAGACTTTGCAAAATGATTGACCTTACACATCTACATTGTATAAAAAAATCTCAAAGTCTTACTTGAATCCTTGATCTCCTTATTTATAATACAATTAAATAATTTGTATCGACGTATAAGAAAAAAAACGTATATACGGTTAACGCATCTCCCAGAGCAGTCCCTGATCCCAGGTTCGTTGAGCAAACAAAGCTTGATATATTATATATTTTAATCTATATTCCGTATAAAAATAAAGCGCGGTGACAGATATACATCCATAATTGTATACGTCAACAAAATATATCTGTATTCATCAAATCGTTGAAAATGACAAATGAACGCTGAGCTTGATAGTTAAGAAATAATTAAATAACTAATAGTACGAGCGTAGAATTTGTCTACATCAGATGTCAATTTTGAATAAAAATTTTTCGACGCGTGCTGCACGCGATCCGAGAGAATAAGATGCGCATCGCACCATCAGAAATGAAATTAATCGACGCTTCTAACACACATCAGCGTCGGGATAAATGAATATGAGAGTTCGATCATAGTTGCAGCTTCATCAATACACGATGAAATTAAAGTCGATTAATTATACTTGGAGGTATAGAGAAGAGAGAGAGAGAGAGAGAGAGTAGTTAATAATATACACAGTGGAAAGCAGACAAGTCTTCAGACATATTGCGCTCACCTTTTAATGCTCCAAGCGATTGTGACTCTTTGTTCGCTCGCCTATGCAATATAAATCTATTCGATTCCAGAATATCGAGGTCTTCGATGCGATCGAGTGCTTGGCAAAATCGCAAGAGCAATCAGCGGACGAATTTGCAAATGAAACGTTCAAAAGAGAAGGCGCTCGGAACAATAAAAAAAAATCTCATCCGACGCGAAAACTAAATCTCGTCCGGAGAAAGAGTGGGAGAGGGAAATAAAACAAATTCACTTGTTCGGACATCAGAGAGCTTTGCACAAAGCCAACAAAGAGTCGCAGAGTCGGCTTGAAAGCTCACGTGGAGTTAGTTCGCTTTCGTCTTCGGAACCGATAAACCACGACGAGCGGCAGAGTAGCTTAGTGGAAGGGCACACCGTACTGAGGCTGGGGTGCCGGTGGCGCCACGGACGGTCCAAAGTATCCGGCTCCGTTGCCGTTGCCCGAGTCGATGGAATTCGAGCCGTACTGATAATTGTTGTACCCGGCGTTGTTGAAGCCCGAGTTGCCCTGGTAATTGTTGTAGCCGCCTTGATTACCTGAGAATTCAATCGGTCATGCGTTTAATAGTATACAAACCGTGTATACATCTCGCTCGAATTTACTACATTATTTCCCTCCAACATGAAAGATCGATCGAAAGGTTATTACCTCCATTGTTGTAGCCGGTATCGATGCTGTTGCTACCGGCGTAGTCGTAGCCGGCGTTGTTGTTGGCGTTGTTGTTGTATCCCTGGTTGCCGGTGTTGTACTGGTCCGGATACTGGGCGACACCCTCGTACCTGACGTCCGCGTGGAAACCGGTGCGCCAATCGGCGGTGTAGGTGACGATCTGGGTACGACCGTCGGGCAGCTGGACGCGGTACTCGCCGCGTACCGTTTCCCCGTCGCTGCTCTCCCTCCGGCCGAAATCGTTGCCCGATGCTGCGTCCTTGACCGCGTAGCCGAACTCGTACGACTTGGGCTTTAACAAAGAGTTCGTTATTACGCGCGCGCATTGTTGGGCTTACATTGTGTGCACATCGGAGGAAGCACGCGAATATAATAGACTCTCGAGGGCAATTAATGGAGCGAGCAATAAATTGCGCTGGTGCTCATTAATAAATCATAAAATTATCCCGCGAGCCCCGCATCCTCGCGATTCTGCCTATACTACTACTTAGAGCGGAAAGCACGAGAGCGAGATCGCGACAGAGGCAAAATAAACGACCTCATGAAAAATGCATTCGACCGCCGCGCGGAGGATAGAAGAATACAAATGTTACGCCAGTTTAACTTTCCGCCAAACGGGAATCCGCCATGAATCATCGGGGATTCGCAATTCTCTCTCTCTCTCTCTCTCTCTCTCTCTCTCTCGAATTTCAGATCGCTCGTTGTACGAAACAAAGCTACATAATCGCAGCGCGCCCATAACGGCGGATAAGTTTCGTGTATATATATATATATATAGCCTTTATAATATACGTCTGCGCGAGATCTCGTGTCGCGTATTATCAAAGTTGCGAAAGGCCGAGGGACGACCTACGAAATTTTCGAGTCACGAGTCGGCGATTTGCAGCAGCAACACCGACGCACACACGCTTGTAATAATAATGATAATAATAAGGATAATCACACTGAAGGCTGATGCACGATTAGTCGCGCCAGTGATCGTGTTCAACGAGCGCGTTATTAAGATGAAAAGGAGATCTATATGTGCCGGCTCTTTTGTATTCGCTCCATTTTCATCTCGTGACACTCGCTGCGCCATGTATATATCTACTCAATTACGTATACGAGTATATTTACGTGCAGCTGTCGAAATCCAGTGTGGGAGGCCTGTATATGTATATATGCACGTACATACGGCGATCGTAAAAGTCACTCGAGGATATTGCGGCTTCGCCGCCGGAGTACAGTAATTACAGCTGTGTGCTGCGCGTCTTTATGGATGTAAGTTTGACGCTGTGATGCAATATAGGCCGGCGCCACGTGTTTTTGACGCGTTTTATTTCATTGCTTCAAAATGCACAGACACGGAAAAGCACGAAATTACATTCATTGAACGATTAAAATGAAATACAGAGTCGAAACTATTCTTTTAATTATTATATGAAGAATCGAAATATCTGATTTCAGGAGCGCGTTCTACATCACCAATATATAAAGTGCATCGAAGTGGAACATCGTGGTATGGTGCTCGCAACCATGTATATCTAATTATATACTTTAGATGGCTTTCGGTAAAACGAATGAGTTTTCCAAGCTGTATACGATTCGAGAATATAGTGAATGTTCTTCTGCGGTCAGCTTTATGATCAACCTTGAGGCTTTTTATGATATAAATTTTATTCCAGGATGACGTTGTTTGGCAAATTATGAAATATGAACTAAACGCGGAATTAGACGTTGCAATATTTACTGTTTACACAGACGAAGCTAAAGATTAATTTTTTGCTCCTTGACGATATATACAACATGATTCGAGGCGCAGTGGGCGTAGAAAAAAATTCATGAAAGATAAAGTAGACCGCGGAGATGAGTCGACAATAATCCCGCTTACTTTAATGCGATATTGTTTTCTCTCTGCCAATCCGAATCAGCCTCGAGGGTCGATGCTTATATATAAAACCCTCATTCCTTTTGCATTAATCCTGTGCTTCAGATCGATTTTTCCAATAATAACCGCCTCGGAGATGTTCTTAATCATTCAATTCGGGGTTCATAATTCGCGCTTGTGAATTTATTACAAATTTCTATATGAATCGCGAGTCAAGCAAATCAGCGACGTAAAGTTCTCCACTGCAGCGGCGCAAATCAAATGAGCGATGAAATTAGCTTGAATTTTCAATTTATCGAAACTTTAGCTCGCGCGCGCGCGAACCGCAATCGCTAATCCCAAAGACACACACGCACACACATTCGAGTTTAATTTAAGCTTTAGCAGAAGCCCCGGTGGCGGGAAACTTTGAAAAAAGCCGCAGCACAGCACTGTGAGCACACTCGTGATAAGCCTCAAGGGGGTTTAATCGCAAAACTTTCGGCCCCGAAAGGTAATTAAAATCTTTGTTCCTCGGACGAAGCTCATAAAGTAGTTTACAATCCTTAAGGGTGTATAACGAGCTCGCGCGCTATCGCACGAGTGAGAAAATTGTGTGATTCTTTTTTTCCCTGTTTGTTTGTTTATTCAATCGTCTTATCTCTCTCTCTCTCTATCTCTATCTCTATCTCTCTGTCTTTTGGCAAAAAAGGCGATGATCGTAAAACTCGGGTATATACGTCGCGAGTCATCCCGATTGCTGGCAAACCTCCAAGATAATAAGCCCGAGAGAAAGAATGGGTCAACAATGCAGTTTTTGTATAATGGGTTAATACGACCGCACGAACGCCTACCTCCACTCCGCGTCCTGTACGAGAGAGAAAAAGTGTGAAGAGAGCTGCATCAAGCCGCAAATTCGAGCGTTTCCCATGATGCACAAACTATATATATATGCGCGCGACGCGAATCTTAATGCTCGCATTGCTCAAGAATTCCCCATAGAAAACCTCTCGTCCTTTCCACGATCTCGCTATTTTCTCTCGCCTCGCGGAGTGTCGACACTATTATTATAACGTATATATATATATATGTATACGCTCTACTCCATACGCTATCTTCCCGACAAAACTACGCTCCGCTATAAGAATCACGAGCAGTGCGCATTATATAGACACAAAGATAGAGAGAGAGAGAGAAAGAGAAAAGCTGAGCTGCAGCAAACTTCATTTCTCCTTTACGAGTACATACTTGTTAAACCGAGGCGAGCTTTCAATCTGCCGCGTAAATATCCGCCTCGTGTGCGCGCACAGCGCGCGGTGGAGAGTCGGCCAATAAAGTTTTACGGCTTTTACCTAGCTCCTACGTCGCCTGCAGTGCGCTACTATACGCTATATATATAGTCGTTGTCGAGATCGCCCCCCGTGCTTAGCATCGTAAAGCGATGCAACGCGCTGCGACCATAAAGCGACGACGTCGACGTCGTTTGGCTAAGGGATGGACGAAATCAAGAGCATTAGGTATCTCTGGAAGAGAGAAAGTTGTTTTGTCTCTGATGTGCATATACGAGATCCATCTCGGATATGTTATACACGCAATAGCTCGGTTTGATGTATAACGCTGTGTCGAGCGGGTTAGACGCGAGTCGACAGCCAGGAGAAGGCTAATGGTGAGAAGATAGAAAGTGTATATATGTATATACATTGTGTAGGTTATATCGTGCCCTGGATTACAGCGAGGATTATGAAAACGCAGTTGCGGTAATGATTCAACGAGCCACCGATGCGATCGCGGCAAAGTGAATTTTCTCCACTTCAAATATAAGCCGAGTTCTATATAAGACAGTTTATACACGCAGATCGTCCACAGATTCTCGCATACATCAAATCACCGAAACAATTCACAAGCGCAATATAATCGATCGAAATCCAAAGCCATTAGAAGCTCGCTCGCGCATCGCTTTATCCGTAACGCTCCTCGCGCGAGCTATATAATGGCAAGTTGAAACAACGCTCTCGGCATTGCTTAGCATCTCTGCAGCGAGGCTACAATACAATGGCGCGCGAATGCGTCGAAGAATGCAAGTGTAAACATCGTTAATCCCGGAGCGCAGCAGCTGCGCTTCCTTCGTCGAGTCTCGCTCGCTCGCAATTTGATTGCTCGACTCTCAACTTGCGCACACCCTCGAGAGGAAGAGAGAGAGAGAGAGAGAGAAGCTCGTAATTAAAGCGAAGCTAAGGCGGAGATCTAATCTTGCGGATTTAAATCACTCGGATACGCGAGTCATTCTTTTCACGATAATTTCGCATAAGAGCACGGTGCGTGTATTTGTATATTCAGCTGATGTGCTTTTTGCGTTTAATGTAATAAACGACCCGCTGCCGCTGCACGAGTGTATATATATATATACGAGTGTCGCCTTGAAAACGCGACTCCGAGAGAAAAAAAGAAAGCTGTATATCTCTACGATTCACGAAATTCCACGGCAGAGCGACACTATGTGACTTTTATTCACGTCCGCGGCGCATTGTCGCGCGGCTAAACAAATATCGGAGACCGCGTGACCTCGCGCATACGATTATTCCACTTCTGCTTCTTTTTTTTCCCTACTCCCGGAAGAAATATCCAACAGCGAGCTCACGTTCACGCATACACATTACGCAAGTTGCATTATAATACGGGAATTTGGATTCTCCGGAGACAGAGTGGTATAGACAGAACGAAGAGAGACTCGTCGTCGTATATATATATATATATATATATATATATAGTGGGGAAAATTGCGAGGAGTTAATTGTCTTTCTCTGGGAGGAGCTGCCGCGGCGTTAATCGAGCTCCGCTAAGCGCGCAGCGAATGTAATTGCTCTTTTACGACGATTGATGTGCCGTCGCCTAGCGCTGAATCGCGTCGTCTCGCGCATAATTAGTTTAACCGCGCGTGGAGCGTCCGTTCGCTTAATACTTAGATATATATATATATATATGTATATGCACCTATACATGCCATACATATATATATATATATATATATATATATATATATATGCGCGCGGAAAGTAGTTCACGCCCGGAGAAATCCAAATTTCCCGAGGACTCTCCTGTCGCTCCGTGTGTATATATATATATATATCTCAGCGTATTATATATACATCACGTCCTAGACAGCGGCGGAGGCAGTTGAAAATTCTGTCAGCTATAGAGGTTGTTTCGCGCGCTATAAATTTCTCCCTCTCTCGGCTCATCAAACATGCATGTAGCCAGGACGATGGATATGCGCGCATGAATGTATATCCAGCGATGCGGTTGTCTCCTCATCGATTTTCGATGTGTCTGGCTGCGACCTCTCGAGTAAATATATATATACGAAAATCATCTCTCTCTCACTCTCTCTCCATCTCACATCTAAATATACAACACCCATCTAAATATTCAACCGTAATACTCACCGCGCAGTCATCGGACGTAATGATATATATATATCGCGGTCTAGCTCCTACCTGGCTATCGATGTAATCCTGATGCTCGTCGTGGCCACCGCCGCCGTGATGTCCTCCTCCACCGATGTCACCACCCCCCAGAGGTGCTCCGTAGCTGTTCGTCACGCCACCTGAGTTGTACTGCTGCTGCTGCTGCTGGTAGCCTTGGTTCCCTTGAGGTCCAGCGTAGTTTCCGGGTACGCCGTACTGGTTGTTCAAGGCCGGTGGCTCGCACCTCACCAGACTGACGCACAGCGTCGCCGCCACGATCATCTATATATATACACATATATGCCGAGCATTGATTAAAACGGACTCGATTCCCCGAGTGTAAACTGCCGCTGCTGCTGCTGTGCCTCTTTTGGGCTTGTATAACGAAGCGATTATCGTATTAATTTACGCGCTGCCCTCGTAAAGAGCTATATAACGATGAGTTTACAGCGCGCGTTTAGGCGCGTTATACATACCGCTTCCGAGGATGCTTAGTCGCTACATAATCACTCGCGAAGAGTGATATCATTGTTACGATGATGCATTGCGGTAAACTTATGATTTACGGCGTCATCGCTCTACTCTCGGCCGAGTCGAGTTGCGTCAGCGCGGTCTGCACTAGCCGGTGCGCCAAATATGGAGATTCGAATTTTTCCTTCGTCCCATAAGCTCGTCCCTGCGCTCGACGCGGTGAAATGCGCTGCCTCGGAATGTCTTGGAAAATGTCTCCCGGCCCGGTGGAGTTTATTTTCGGAATGCAAAAAATTCAAATATAAAAGCAGTATATACACGGGATATCGCACTTTTCACCCTGGCATAACACAGGCTGAACTAGTCGGGGCGGCCTTTAATTAACATTTTTAGGAAACACGAGCGCGGCCAGCGGAAACTGGCTTATTTAGGGCTTGCGCCATTCGACGAGAGAGAGAGAGAGAGAGAGAGAGAGAGAGAGAGAGAGAGAGAGAGAGAGAGATTAGGCCTATATATATCTCCCGTTGTGACGAGGCTTTCTCTATGAAGAAACGACTAATCTGGAGCAGAACGCGCGTGTGCTCAAAATTTTTCAACGGCGCCCATCCATCTCGGGATATTTGCACATCTTCGTGTGTATATATATACGCGTTGCGGCGCGTTAGCGCAGTTTCAATGAATAAGAACGAAAAAGTGCGCCGCAGCGCTGCTAATTAGAAAATAAATTGTACCTTATGAGGCGCGCGCGGCTGATATAGTCTCTGTTATACTCTACATAGCGTTGCACCGTGTGGTTAGCTAAATAATAGACTGCAGCGTTCGCTCGCTGCACATTGTGTCCTCCGTTAACGAATGCGTATAGCTATATGTATACGCAGGAGAGTAAAAGGATCTCTTGAAGCGGGTCTATAGCGGATAAGTAAAATGCGCGGAAATATCACGTGAGAAACTCGGCTTTTTAACCTCTGCGCGAGCGTCGCTACAATGTATAATGACACCTTGACGGGCGCGATTCTTCTTTATATACGCTTGCGCAATTGCTTTCTTCGATCGTATACACGCGCGGGTGATAATTGCCAAGAGCTGCTCGTGTTTTTTTCTCTCGAGTATACAGATGAGGAAGCATTGGCATTCGGTTACAGTTGTATCGGGTACTTGTTCCGAGGAAGCGACGAGTTTTTCTCACGGTCGCTCCGACGGTACGACAACTGGGTTTCCTCGTTAAAAAAAAAGTGACGCGTCAGGCGGGTAATAAGAGCCTCTCGACAGCACGACATCGGATCGATGGAGCATATTACGGACTCAAAATCGGTGATAAAAGCTGTCGAGGGACATCGCGTATTAGCGCGCGACTGCAGGACGCGTCAGCGGTCGTCTGCTGCTATCCCCTCGACTCCCGGACAAACGTACTCGAGGATAATTTTCCATTCAACCGGGATTCAGCTTGATAGATATATAACGCGGACGTTTATAACGCGATTGCGATGAACTGACGTTCGGTCGATAAGCTGCCGCACGGATTGGCAGCTCGTCCCTGCTAAATCGACTTAACGAGCAGCTTACTGCACACACGAGCTCGTCTTTCTCCCTCTAACTCCCCCTCCCTGATAATGCGGCATTTGCAGTAACGCAGTTCCGTGCAGCCCTTTATCTACCCTGTATTCTCCCCCTGCCCCACTCTCTCTTCATATATGCGCGGCCTTGTGCATACGTATATGCGGTGGGGGGGGGGGGGCGATTGCGTAAAGACGCCGATCGTACGGTGATTCGTACCGGTCTTTTGGCGCGAGTGCATTGCGATTCAGCCGTTGTGCAGATGGGACGAAAAATTTGCATGTACATAGCATGTATAACGTTCGGCTCGATTGAGAGTTATCGTGGTATTTATAGAGCCAGATGAGCTTTTACGACGATGCAGATGTGTGCATGTCTATCCGCCACTGATGAGCGCGGAAGACTCGCGCGGTTACACAACCGCGCGTAGAGTACACGATAATGCCGCGTGCGCGCGAACGTAACAGACTTAATTTATTAGAGTAAAAATCTCGGATGCCCCAGAAACGTCGATATTAAATGCTGCACGACGATTGTACACTTTGTTATTTCGGTTTTTGATTAGCTTCGTCGGCTCGTAATTGCTTTATCGCGAATCGCACAGTTGCGTAATCTCTAAAAGCCTTGATTTTTGCGACGAAAACATTTAAATCATTAATGACGTCGAGTTCACCGAGCGAGCGTATTATTCGGGTCAGGTTTGAGTGAAAATAAAAGGAAAAATAAAAATAATTTTTTCACTTCTCGCTATCAAGTTGTTTTTTTGTTGCCCGTGGATTTGAACGTATACGTATCCTCGAGCCCCTCCTCGCGATGCGGAATACCCAACTGTCGCTATGTCACCCTCGTGGCGCAAAAGGATCGACGAAGCGTGAATCGTACGCGCAATCGAACGACGGATATTTAAAACAGTGCCTATATATACCGATTCCCCCTTACTATCCTTCTCGCGTGTGTATTTCATTGGTGCAAAACTTCGTTGATCTATATATATACAAAGAGCGAAAGAGGGAGAGACGCGCATCGAAATTGCTGCTTAACCCGTCACCTTTTTCCACCCCATTCGCACTTTTGATGAACGCATCAGGGATGTGACTCGTGTCAAAGCTAGCACGAAAAAAAATTTTCTTTTTTTTTTCGGGAGGATAGACCGTTTGTTTGGCCGCTCTGATAACAGCTTGACCGTGAATTCCGACTGACAGGCAGCTCTCCCGATGCTTGATGAACGCTACTATGTACGTGGGCTTTGCTCAGCTCGACAGAGTTGTAGCTTTGAAGTTAGCTCGCGGCTCAATTTCGACGCGCGCGGCTCTACGGCCGCAGAAGAGCGATATTACTGCGGGTGATTTTTTTTTACGTGGGGATTTCGGGCGATTTGAATTTTTTAATGCTGAACGTTGTTTCATATAAATCTGTGAGGTGGAGCTTCACTTTTGTTTGTTGTTAATTAAAATGTTCCGTATTAGAGTCGAGCAAGATCCTTAATTATTTTTCACGCTCTATCTGTCATTAATTAATGGTTTATTCACTTGGCTCTATACTTATGCATTAATCAATACTCGAGATTCAATTGAAGCTAAATACGCAGGAATGAATACTGCATTAATTAAAACTGTTATTACAATAATTGACGATCGCTTGTCAAAGCCGTCGAAACTTTATGTATATTATTGTTATTAATGTCATGATACTACGTGGTATGTGTATTTCAAAACGAATCGTACATTTCAGTGATACTTTTAATTGAATGCTGCCATTGCAAATAAATAAATTAAACCACGATCACCTCAACGAAGCTTATCGCAGTAATCGCACTAATTAGTACGAGATACCGAATCTTGTACTTGTACACAATAAAATTGTATACTCCACGTTCATGACAATGCAATGTCACAGAGTCGCACAATATGTATTATAAATATATATATATATATATACCTGGCTTACATCGAACGAAACCAAATCGAAAAGCAAACCGTTATATTCGCAGCAGTAGCCGCAGCACACCAGCAGGACTCGTCTTCCTCTCTTATATATAGACAGCACACTCGCGAAAGAAGCGAAATTACAAAACCGCGAGTCTTATCTATGACCGGCACAGAGACGTTGCAGCAACAGCTCTTTCTCTCTTTCTCTCTCTCTCTCGAGATATACAACTATATATACAGCTCGATCCTCGTGTCTATTTATGTGTGTATATATTGTTTACCTTCCGCACAACGGTATCCATGTCTTGTCAGCGTCGAACTGTCTCGACTGGTCAGGGCGAAACGTTAAAGTGCGGAGGTGCCTGGGGCGCCGGTAGGCTTATATATGCTCTGCTCCTCACTTCCTGTGCTCTATAGAGCGTAAGCGCAACGCTGCGAGGCGGAGGAGGGCATATCGGCGGAGGACGAATCTGGAGCCGAGGCTGCTACGCCGTGATGGAGGGAGTAAGCTGAGATTCCCTGAGACTTGTAGTAAGTGCCAACTTTCGTCACCTCGTCTCGAACTCTGATGATGCCTTTTTTTCTTCTCTCTTCGAGTTTTTTCCTTTTTTTGGACGCCGACAAGTTAAGTTGCGAAAGCTTGCTGGCTTCTCTCCTTACAGATGCTGCAGTCTATTTTATATATTACGAGGATGAGTTGTTTACTGCGAAGTCTACTGTATATAGTACAGAAGAAATGCTACGTCGGTTGTCTCATGCAAACGAGGGATTTCAACTGTTCTTTTTTTTAGAAAAGTTCGCTCTCCGAGGGTATCCGATGCTTCGCTGTATATAGCTCGTGTGAACAATGCGATGAATAATGAAGCGCATCATTTTGAAAAATGTGATACATAAAGCCAACATGCACGATCACGCGGTGAAACGCAATATTCTCGCGCGCGCGCGCGCGCGCAAAAATGTATATTGCTCAAGTCGCTATAAAGTTGTAAAACTGCCCGAGGAGCCGAAGTTACATACGGATTGTTCTTGAAAATTTTACCTTTTCTTCTTGTCTATGCATATTGCGATGCGCTAGATTCGTTACAGATGCTACGAGATCGTTACGGACTCTATATGCACTCGCTTCCATGTCACTTTCGTTTTCAAGAGGCTTCTTCCTGCAATTCATTAGAACTGAAATACGATGTTTCTTCTCCGCGAGGAAGTTTTACCCTGCGTGTTATATGTGTGAATTTGTTATTTAACCGAAAATTCAAAAGTGTGCGCTTATGTACTCTTATTGTTGCAGTTGGAGCACTTTGAGAGCTTGGATAAGTAGATAAGCCCCAGATGTGGTAAGACCACGCCAACGAGGTATCGCACTATATATATTATCCCATTACAACAAAACTTAACAAGGATGTAACATCCTGTGAGTCTGAAAACCCGGTAAAAGTAGAGCAGTTCAGGTTCAATATACTTCGAAAAAAAAGAGAAGCGAAAAGCTTAATGTAAACAGTGAATTGAAGATCGCCCATGAATAATTCAACGTCGAGAGTTCAGAAGTAGTCCCGGGCTGAATGGTTAACCGAGAAAAATCGCTGGAAAAAAAATTGGGACTCGTTATACCCATCCGCGTTCGGCCAAATACGATTTTCAGCACGTCTGTCATCTATTCTCTTTCTATACGCGCGGGATGGTAATAGGGGACTTTCTTCGAAACAGCTCTCCAATACTAATTGAATTCTCAGCTTTGATTGTGTATCGCATGGTAGAAAATTTGTAAGAAATATATATGTGACAGTCCCATTGGAATAACGCATAATAGTCCAATTGCAGTTTTTAAGTATATTCAAGCGCACGTTGTAACGTAAATTGCCG
Source organism: Muscidifurax raptorellus (assembly GCA_020010945.3). NCBI lineage: Eukaryota > Metazoa > Arthropoda > Insecta > Hymenoptera > Pteromalidae > Muscidifurax > Muscidifurax raptorellus. The sequence continues at coordinate 4,898,969 of CM052081.1, read as the reverse complement.
CTGTAACGCTCGAGAGTTTAATCCTTATCGTCGTGTCGCTGTTTTACATATATATATATATATATATATATATATATCTATATACAGCTCCCCAAAACTCTGACTCGCTCGACTTACAGTTTCAAGTGCATTCATAATAATAGCTCCCAAAAGTTACAATATATTTACTCGCAACTTCGTGAGCCACGTCGCGTATATATATACGTATATCGTCACAAGAGCGCCTAACTTTACCCCAAATCTTCCGTACACACGATCTCTGCGATATGAAAATTAACCATCGAAAACGTCCATATTCCATATATCTCGAGTACAGCTCAAAGAGATTGAAAAAAAGGCCGCATGCGAAACGAATCGGACCGAGAAATTCGCGCTCCTCCATTTTCACCGGTTGCCATATACCTATAGGTATACACGTGTGCGCGCGGGTGTGTGTGGCAACCGCGAGTAGAGCTCGAATTCACGAAGAAGCGCTGCCGGATCGACGGGGCAAAAAAAAGAGTATAGAGCTGCGCTCGCGGAAAAGCATCGCGCCGTCTCTCTCGCACTCACTGCGGCGTTTCCGGACGCGTGAATATACCTTGTAGGTATATATATATATATATAACCTACAGCACTTCTACCGCTCCGAACCATATGATTTTCCACGGGGGAAGCCAGCCGCAGGATTAGAGAAAGCAGAAGCGCGCGCGCGCGCTCTGTTACTTCATCTCGTGGGATAATCCATAGTGTATGTGTGCGTCCGCACGCTGCGATGCTCCGCTTTATCCGGGACGGCTAATTAGGTAATTGAGACTTCGTTAAAGCGAGCGCGGGCGTCTTTGTGCGGTATACCGAAGCTCTTCTTCTTTTCTCGAGACGATGAGCAGTTGCCGAAATGCGTTCGCATTATTCGAGTGCTCGGCTTGTTCTGTAATCGATGCCGCGTCTCGCGGAGACGGGGATTTGTAACGTTTAGGGGTTCGTTTGTTGATGAGGATCATTTTTTTTGCGAGTCTTGCGTCGGACGAGAAGAGTGTTGGGAAATATGAGTCGTTGATGGAATCTGGAGCAAGCTGATCATTTCTAATAGACAGATGTTGCTTGTGCGCAGCTACACGGAACTGTGGTACGTCGTTTGATTGGAATGAGGATCGGGTGAGATTTAGTGCTAAATGTGAAGTTTTTTTAAAAGTGCGTGCACTTTATGTGCATATTTTTAATAACGAAAATCGATATCAACGAATACATATCATATAATTATGTAAATTAATTATGTATACAGTTAGTTGCGACGGCGCAACTTTATCAACGTACATTTTTAATTAGCTTAATAGAAGTGTTTCATCACTTTACTGGGACAAACAATGCATTAAACTGGTTCAAAGCAGACATATATTTTAATTAGGTGTCACAGTTAACTTTTAGGGTAAACTCCAAAATTTTAAAAATTCGCAAAATTCGTCCAAGTATTATTGATTAATATTATATGCTCAATAATAATACCATTTTTCATTACCTTTTCATTTAAATTTTACTGCACTTACGTCATACGTATAAAGAATACGCCGACGCGATGCTCAGTTCTTTATGAGAATATAATTCACGCATCAACATATGTATTCTTCAAAATTACAACCAAAACCAGTATTGTTCACTTCGGGCACAAGGTATATTATATTTCCGCTCCCGCAGCGCCAGAAATATCTTCGTTTCTTCATTTTCGCGAATATTTTGAAAACATAGAAACATAAACGCAAAAAGGAAATATAATATGGCATTCAAGGTAAATATGCTCCGCGGAATGTTATACATTACGCGCATTTCTTTCGGGCTGCTGAAACTCGTCGAAAACGTCCGCTTCTGGTAACAAATACTTCACATTATGCGTTGCATTCTTGGACAAGGCATTTTGATTCTATATATTGTGTCTCAAAAAGGATTGGCTTCCACGTAAATTTCTTCCTCCATGCTTTCGTGGCGATGTAAAAAAAGTTTACCATTATATTATATTTGATACGCAAACTTTTTTATCTGACATTCAATGGTCCTGTCTTCGTGCCTCAAGCCAACTTTTTTATGAGTAAATTTTATGACATTTTTTGGCGAACATGATTGCGTGGAACATTTGAGAGATTTGAGTTTGCAGGGCAAAGAATAATAAGTTTCACAACTTCGTTTTTGTTGGGGAACTTGTGCAAGCGAAGTTTTCAGAAGAGAATATTAAAGTTGTATTCATTCTTTCTAGCCTTTATTTGTAAATTCAGCGTCGAATAGATAAGTTTTCAATACGCTGTCTGGCAGCGTATAGCTACACTCGGTTGCTGTGATTACTTTATGCGAAAAAAAAAATATTTTAGGATGAGATTGCTCAAAACGAAAAGTTGCTTGTACAATACGCGCGGTTGTCTCATGAATATTAATTTCCATCTCATTTCAAGCCCGAGTTTCGCTTAATATGGCAATGTTGTACGATTAACATTTATCATTTCGGATGTTATTTTTTAAATGCAATTACAATTAACATGATAATGAAAGCTCATTAATTACAAGTTGTTTATTATCTCGAGTCATCCAAACATCCATCAAAAACACAATACCCGGCATGTACTTCAAAATAATGCAAGGCCATTTCGCGGAGTATAAGCTATTATTCTACGCCCCTGTTCTCTCGCAATTAGGAAATCCTATCATTTTCTTGAATGATGTATATAATTTTAATTGAGAGTCAAACCAGCCTCGCGCCAAGTACAACCTTCATATGTCAGCTTGGCAGATGATTTGAAATTCCAATTTAGGAAGGTACCGGAACGGCCCCGATCCTTTTCTGTTTCTTTATTCTGCGATTGCATGGCACGATATCCTCAACGTAATAATGACCTCTGAACGCATTGTCCTAGATCGATAAAAAAAAAAGTAGATTACAAATATATACGTTCCCGGATGAATTGTTTATTTCGAAAATTTGTCGCAGTGGGATTTTATCATGCCTGAAACGAGTGACATTTACGAAGTTATAAGCGAATTTAGCGATGATTTCCCGAATTAATGCCAACTCCATCAATCTATATATCCGTTATTTTATATACTAACGCTGCTCTGATTCTCTGTATTTTCCTACCTACACAATTTATCATAATGTGATGTTTGATCGTGAGCGAATTATTTTTTAATAAATCAAACGTTAAAACAACCTTGCATCGCTCTCCAATGAATCACTAAAGCCTCTTGTTATACTATTTCAATTACATCAAGAGTCGCATAACTCAGCCCCATACAGAGATCCGCGAAAAAGATTCTCCGCGACAGCCAAGGCCCGCGATGATCCGATCGCGAAACGTCTCTCACGGCAGCCTTGACTCGAAAAAAAGAAAGATAAGAAGAGCACCAGCGCAATAAAGAAAACGTCAAACAGACAAAACGTTGAACAACAGAATGGCCCGTTGTTGCGAGCACCTCACACGAAGCCATAGGCTAATCAGAGAGCCGGTATACCTAACAACAACAACAAATGCTTGCCACCACACAGGGTATATAATAGACTATATATATATGCAAGGCTCGGTATACCAGGGAGAAATGGCTGTCGTAACAGTCGCGTGTAATGTAATATCTTTATAAAAGGACTCCCCGTAGGTGTATACTCTCCGCGTCTCTTGTGTGCGGCTGCTCTTCCTCCTTGTTCGCTGCTTCTTTTTTTACGAAACAGCCTTGAGCAACGCACCGCGCGCTAATTATCAAGCAAATAGAGTCAAATTTAAATGAGATCGTATCTCGGCTCGCCGCGTAAAACTCGAGCAGCGCACGTACTAGAGAGAGTATGTATATATATAAGTATAGTCTCCTTACGCACTCGCACGACGCTGCGCCGCGGCTCGCATGAAGTAAGCCCGTCTTAATTAAGGCTTTCACTTTTTTGGAAGGCTTACCGCGCGCGCGTCGATGCGGATGTGCCGCGGATGACGCGCTGCGTTGGCGGACACACTCGTGAAGCTCGTGAAGCACCGACATTTTTTCACGTGTGTACTTATATATATATATATATATATATATATATATATATATATATATATATATATATATATATATAGCGGTTGGAGAAAACGAAGCCGCTCCCGGTGTTTCCGCTTCGGTGTATATACTCGCGAGTTAGAAAAATCTTATATATGAATGACTTTTAAGGAAACAGGTGCGTGCTGCGATAACGAAGTTTATACAAATGTGTTTATTCGTTGAAATAAAATACAGAATAATACAAAGTACAAAAAGTAAAAACACTTACAAAATCTAAGAAAGTTCGTCGAAAACAAAAACAAGTTATTTACAGAAATGTCTACGTATATACTTATATATAATCCAAAAGAGTATACAGAGCTCTGTATAAAGCTCTCTCACGCGCGCGCGCGGGTCTCGCAAGTCAATAAGACTATTACGCGTCACGCCTCGAGAAGTTGATCCAGCAGAAGCACAAAGACGCCTCGGTGTGCGCACAGCTTTCGAAGCTTGTTTTTCTCTCCCATCAGCTGCGCGTTCGAGCGAGAATCTCAGCTGGCGCGCTCGCGGCACCCTCTCTCTATATATATACACGCTCGGGCGCGCAAAATCCGAAATCCGCCCCGGCAAAACTGGCCAGCCAGCCGCGTGCCTTACGTAAGTTGCCGTCAATTAAAACTTTGCCAGGTAGAGCTCGCGCGCCCCCCGACAGTTTACAAATCGCGGAAGTTTTGCCGGCGGCGGGAGAGTGAGAGCGAGAGAGAGAGAGAGAGAGCAAAAGCTTAGCAGTGCAGCAGCAGCCGGGGACACGTCTACTTAACTAACAATAATTAACTTGGACGCTTAAGCTTTAATTAATCTTTCCTGCGACTCATAGATAACGTCAATTACAGGATAGCCCGGACGCTTAACGTCGATCGTGATTAAATTGTTTCCTGCTCGCTTGTACGCGCGCCCAAGTCCGACGACGCTTCTAAACTCCTGGACGCTTTTATCAAAGCTTATCGCTGCGATGCGAGTCTCTCCGTATGCGTATGAGTGTGTGTGTCTATGGGATACGATATGATACGGGTTAATCGCCAGCTGGATACGATGAAATTTTGCAGTACCGTATAGAGATGTATCCGCAAAGTCGCAATCTTGTTCGATTCGTTTCGACCCTTGCAATACATGGATATTATAATGATTCAAGGTATATCGGTACACACGAAGATGATAGTCTGCCCGAGAGAGGGACGGAAAATTGGACGTATAAAGAGTCGCCCGATGTAACTTTGAATTCGTGACCGAGATAACGTCCGCGATCTTCTCACGCCACCGCGCGTGTATATACTTATTCACACACATACACACACAGAGCGATTATGAAAGGCAGGAATGCTTTGTGTTGTTGCCGTGAGCGCCCGGGCTACGAGATACGTAAGATGTATATATACAGCTGATGTCGCACCGCTAGAGCTTTTGACGCCTGATGAGCATTTGATATCACGTTCTCTCTCTCTCTCTCTCTCTCTCTCTCTCTCTCTCTCTCTCTCTCTCTCTCTATAGCTATACCATCCGTCTGGCGGTTACACGATTTTAACGACTTTTTAATTAGCGCGTATTATGTATGTATACGTTTGGCAATTCGCGTTTATTCAAACACAGATCTGACGTTATAATTGTTATTATCTCGTTCAACTTCCGAAGAATATTCCACGCCGAGCGTTTCTCAATATATACGTGTGTATAATGTAAAAAGCCCCGCGCGTCAACTAAAACCGACGGCGTTAATCACTCGTCCGCCTAATTACTTTTCGTTAGATAGCGCTCGGATGGTATTAAAAAAAAAAGAAATTTTAATTAGTCAAATCCAATATTAATCATCGTCAAAACTTAATCCGACCAGCGTAAAAGGGTCTCTCCTCTGCGGGCGATATTTTCCGCGCGTCCTTTCTCTCGCTCTTCCATACGCTAGTAGTCTCCCGCGTATCAGATAATCTCGCTCAGCTACGCCATCAGCCTCCTCTCTCTCTCTCTCTCGCTCTGGTTCTAGGGATATAGCCGGGTTTTCGCGCGCGTGCTCGTTACACGTAGAAAATGAATTTGCCCGGCGCATAACGGCCGATCGTGCATCGCCTTGGAAATTGCAGCTGCCCTTAGCCAGACTCTGTTTTATCCGCGCGTGAAATATATACCAAGACGCGTCAGCCGGGAAGACGCTTTTCGAATTTCAGAGAAAATATACCCACCTTTAGCCAATAGATAGATGCACAGACTGGAATGATCGGAGACTGACGGATGGTGTCTGATTTCCGATGCGGGACGCGAAGATGCGGCTGGATTTTCTTGTTCTTCCTTTTTCGCGATTTCTCGGATAGTCGCTCATAACGGATGCAAAAGTTCGACTGATTAGCCGCATTGTATACAGACCGCGTCCGCGTATCGTTCGACTTATTCCCCGAGCGCTCTCGATTTCCGTTATTCAATACATACAGCGCCGTCGGGATTTTTCCCTAATTTAATAAATACACGTTACGTGACGTTCCTCACCCGCAAGATTGAAAGCGCCAGATCTCGTGAGAATTCTTGTTTCTCATTTGCTGCGCTAATCAGTCTAAAACTGCAATCATGAAGTTCATCTCCCACACACACGCACACATACACCCGTACGTATATTCAACTTCCATACACTTCTTTTTACGTAACACGCGCGCGCGCGTCTCTTATTCGGCGATGTCGAAATATCACCGCCGCCGTTCTATGTATATATATACATATACACAGCATCGCACACCTCCTTCCGCGTCTTCTTATATTGCCATATACGGCACTTTTTGTGGGATATAAGTTCTCTCTCGCGAGCGAGACCGCGCTTTCCGCTAATACGTTATTAATTATACTCCCCGCGTGCGCGTTGCGAAAAAGCCCGCGCTTACATATATACATATTATATTGTACATGCGACGATGATTGATCGCGCGGACCACTATATACTGCAATATATTATAAACCGAACGAAAAGTAAAAAAATTTTTCGTTCTTTCTCGTCATTGAGGATCAGTGCTTCCGATGAGGCTCGTCGTCGTTTCTGGCGTAGCTGATGTCCGCGTGATAGCCGGAATCGTCGGCGTAGTACTCGACCCGTTGCACTCGGCCATCGGGCAGCAGCACATGGTAGCGGCCGTTGGTTTCTCCCGGCACACGGTGACTCTCCTCGTGTCCAAAGTCGCTACCCGCGACGTGATCGATTACCCTGTAGCCGAACTCGTACCTGCTGTCCTGTGTGTGGCGAGAGAGGCATTCGTTAATTGTTGTCTATACTGGCATGTGGGTGTGTGTATATATATAGGGTTTTTAAGGCTGGTATAGCGAAGGGAGGAAAGTTAAGCGGCGATTAGAAGTTCGGGGATTAGCGGAAGCGCGACGCGTCGTCCGGATGATGGATGCGGCGAGGGTAGGATATGCTGATGCGTATGGATTGGCTCGTGTTATCAGCGGTGAGCCGTGTGCGAGGCTGCTTTGTTCGATAGGGAGTGATTTGCCGGGCTCTAAAATCAATATCGAAGCCCGACGTGCTTTGTCGCTTCTCCTCGTTGTTGTTGTCGTCGTTATTGTTGTTATTATAACGTATAATCGAGAGGTTCTGTAGGTTCGATTAAATTTGTTCTATACTCGTGTGTTATTTGCTCCTCTATGTGTATACTGTAATAAAGCATATATGCGCGCGAAAGTTTTGACACGCGATTCGACACGCCGTGACGCTCGGGAAGATGCTTTTAATGCTAATACATTTTTAAGCCAGCTTCGCGCGCGCGCGTCAGAGAATTTTAAATTTCTGCCTTTCTCTCTCAATTTTGAAACTTTCATATTGACCATTTCGAAGTTGAAAAGATCCGCTATTTTCGTTGGTCCCGCTGTGAAAAACTTTTTATGGAAAAGTTCGCCGGGCGCAAGGTTACATTTTTTCCTTTTTATCATCAGCTATAAAAATTAAGTTCGCTCAACTTTTTTTTCGCAACTCCGCTCCTTTTCGCGCGAGCTAATACCGCCATCTGTCTGAAAAATTGCATCGTAAAAACACTCGGGCGCAGCTCGCCATATACGAGACGCGCGAAATGTGGCACTTGTATAAGAGTATCGAACCTCCGATCTGGCGTCGTCCTTGAAGTCGTCGAACGTCTCCCCGTCGTTATCGTACTCCTCGTACTTGGAAGTCGCCTCTGCCTTAACGGCTATCTGTTCGTCCTCGTCGACAACGTAGTTGGCGTCGAAGCTCTGGGAGTTGGTGGTGCCTTCCTCGACGATCCTGTGGAAGAGCGCGTAGCCTTCGTTCATCGCCTCGTCGTTAAAGACCTTAGTCGTCAGCGGAGTCAGAACCGACTGGTCCGTCAACTTCTCGCTCGACGAACTTTCGACTGTTACGGGACAAGGACGAGAGAGTACTTCGTTATTAGTCTCATCATTGTTGTACATATCAGAGCTGAAGAGCGTTTTGTTTTGTTTTTTCGTCGTTCGGTCCGCTGCTACTCCCCAACGTCGTCATAAAAGCCTCGATCGATCTGCCGTATACGAACGATATTATAAGCCCACTTTACCTGTGTCCTGAGAGTCCTTCGCGTCCTTCTGAAAGCCGAAGCTCCTGGGACTCATCGGTTCCCTGTTCTTCACGATGAAGTTGGCCAGCGCAAAAGCCCGGCCTTGCTCCTGCTGTCCTGGACGCACGAACGGAGTGGGCAGCTGAGACATCGCCGCGTAGACGATCTTGGGAGGCAGAAAAGCTCTGGCGTGCTTCGCTTCGGGAACCAGCGACTCCTCGTTCAAAGCGTTGATCTGACCAGGAAGGAAGTTGCCCTTTGACCTCTTCTCGTTCAGTGCGCTCGCGTCCCTGACGACGCGAGGATAGCAAAAAAATCGTGATTTTCCGAGTAGCATAATTACGGTATACAGCTTGTAGATAAAACGCTCACCGAACGATCATCGTCCTGAAGGAATCCCCGATGGCGCCCCGGGCTCGTCTGAGCTGCTTGTAGTGCAGGTCACGCCTGGCGGCTGCAGTGTTGGTGGACTGCTGGTGGGCCACCGCCGGCGACCTCGGCAACCTCGGCTTGTAATCAACGACCGACTGCTCTTCCGGCTGAGCAATTAGCGACGAGTCGATCATCAATCCCGTGGACTGCGGCACTTTTTCCCCGATCGAGGCTTCATTAACGGGCCGCTGCTTAGAAATACGCCGGCTAACGACGAGTGACGGCAGCAAGACCAGCAGGAGTACCAGGTAAAGCAGCGAGTGGCCCTTAGTCTGCGTTTTAATAAGCATTGTTATTTTTTTTAATTAATTTCGTTAATATTGATTGGAGCGCACGGGATACGTATATAGATGTAGATGACGGCGCGGGGGAAGAAAGAAGGCAGGAAGCGTGATTGCAGTAATGAGAGGCTTTTTCGATCAGGGCAGAGAAAGAGCATCGTGTGTGGCGGACAATAAGAAGCTTGCGAGAGGGGAAAATCCACGTTTACACGAGCCGTTAAAGCCGCCGGCAGTCAAACAAACAAACACGAGGATAATCAATTTTTTGCAGTCGATTGGGATAACGAAGGCGCGTCAGCGCTTGAAAAAAAAATTTAACTATAAAATAAATAAACGAGACAGCTGTGTAATTGGTAGTCGTCGCGTTATACTGCGCAAAATCGTCTCTGCGAACGAGGTACACGAAGAACAAAACTGTCCATCCTCTGTTTCTATACAGCCTCACCCTGTGACCTCGTTATAAAGCTGGTTCTTCGTTTCGCTTCTTTTTTGCGGACGCGCGACTTGATCGCCGGGGTGCCATCTCGTTACCATTACGGCCTTGCGCTAATAAGCTCAATCGGCGAAAAACCACGATGATCAGCGAGCGAGCTGCCATTATTATGCCGCGTACATCCTCTTCTCTCAAATATATATATATATATATATATATATATATATATATATATATATATATATATATATATATATATATATATATATCGTTGCATCGCAGAGCCTCGATGTTGAACCAGTGCTATGCGCAACGTTGTACGCGCGCGGATTAATCGATTAAAGAAGCTCTCTATATAATTATGCTCAACAATTATAATTAACAATGTACCGTATACAGAGCTTTCATACACAACTCTGACCTTAATCCGTTGATCGATAACCGCGCTGCTCCATGATTCGATATTTCGCGGGAGCCGTATACACACACACACACACACATACACACACACACACACACACACACACAGGCTGAGTACTTTTCAATCATGCGATTCGACAGTATATAACAGCAGAAGCCTGGTACAGACCATTTGCCTAATCCAGCTGCGGTGTGTGCGGCCAAAACGCTCGGGGCAGATTTATCCGGCGCTACAGCGAGCGATCGCGCTATCGCGAAAAAAGAGGGAAAAAATAGAGGTCGTGCTTTGACACTCGACCCGCGATCATTCCGCTCGCTATTCTTTTCCGTTCGCGCGCACTCGCTGTATTATATTTGGGTTACCTTCGTGCGCACGTATCTATGCAGGTGAAATCGCTTTGATGCGATCTTTGCGCCTGTGAATTGATGACGCGCTGAGGATGATCCGGAGTGGATTATATACAGAGGAGAAATTAAAGATGTCGAGCCCAAGTGGCTTAAGTGTCAAAGGCTTCGGTATACGTATATACAGTGATACTGCACATCCGTAGATTTTGGCCCTCCACGAGGAAAGCGCCCGAGGGCGTAGTCCCGATGAATAATACTCGCGTTTGATGCCATCGCAAAAAGAGGAGTCGAAGCTTGATACTGTACAACGTGTGCAGTCGGGGAAAACATATTGATTGTATGTATGGGCAGATATCCGAATATCGGCTGAAAGGACGACTGTGTATATAGTTGATGAGTATATTATGTGGGTAGGCAAGAATTGCACTCACTGGTATGTATCGCAGCTTGGTGATTAGGCTTGAAATGCACACTATATATATATATATATATATATATATATATATATATATATATATATATGTGGGATGCTTGACAAATTCCGAACCTTCATTACATAATCAGCTACTGATGAGATGCACGGATTTGATTACTCGACGCTCCGCGTGTGTATACTATATAGAGTATTTTTCCTGTTTACCAATCACATGCGTGCGATGCAACGGCGAGATATCGTCTCGCCTTGTATGCAGACTCTGTTTTTTAACAGATTCTCCGATTACCATGCAGGCTTTATATTTGTTTTAGAGTTTCGATCGCAATAGACTTTGATGCCGTTATATATACGCTTCATGGTAATGTTTTCATGTGTGCTGTTATTAAACAAATGCAGTTTTAATTACAGCGTTATAGCGGAGGATATGCTAAGGAAGAAACGGTGAGTAAGCAGGGGGTTATCCTTTGCGCGTTTGCGTAATCGAGATTATTAAATTATTAACATGCGAGGTTAGCAAAACCACCCGCGGGTTAGTTATGATCTCGGGTAATCATCGTGCACAACATAATCACCGCGACTTTCTTTCAGCAAACAGCTCATATAATATGGCAATGAAATATCGATTACTTCTTTACACAGTGTAATACTTTTATATTACTAGGCCCGCATTGCGTATATATCTTATATTATTCTCAAGCAAGCTTAAAACTTGTCGACTCTCATCGTCGGAATTAAATATAAAACGCGCATCATCAGCCGAACTGTCATTATCTTATACCGCAATCTGCAGCTCTCGTCGTATACGCGGAAACAATTGATAAAAAGTTATTGCCCGTGTAATTGACCAACCGTATGCAGTTTCGACTCTCCCGCGCAAAACTCGCCGCGGGTATAGAATACGGTATATAACTGCATTTTTTTCGCTCGCATTCACTTGTTTTTTATCTTTATGGCAAATACTCGCTCGCCGAGCGCTGCAACTGCAGCAAATATTTGGCGGTTAAAATAAAAAAATGTCATCCATTAGTCAAGCGTCACGTTTAGTCGGAGCTTTTTATCTCTGATGTACACGCGGAGCGGAATCCAAATGTTTAAATACCATTCGCAGCCGAAGCTCGAAATTTAAAATATGAGAGAGAGAGAGAGAGAGAGAGAGAGAGAGAGAGAGAGAGAGAGAGAGAAGGAGGGAGTAACGCGTTATACGAGCTTGTATAAATCTAAAATAACACAAATGTTATACCTTTTCGGGAAATTGCGACGAGAAAATACGCGTATATTTGCGTACAGCGAGCGCATTGCTAAAGAAAATATGAAATATTGCTCCAGCGTGTGTGCGTATGACGCTCAAAATATTTAAATGCTAATAAATCTTCGATTCGCGAAAGTTCACATTACACGCGTTGCATAAACAATAATTCACTGATGCTAACGACGACGACGACGACGACGATGGCGTCAAGAAAGAGGAAATTTCGCGCCCTCGTATTATACGCGCGCGCGCGCAAGCTCGGATTAATCAATATATCGAGGAAAAGCTCGCTGCAAAATACTCGACTCGTCCGAACTGCAGCTCGGGATTTTCGAAATTCCCCCGCCCACCGCAGCTTTGCGCAATTACTTTATTCGATGTATATATAGCTATATACACGAGGTGAATGAATCATTGTTCGGCATCTGGTCGCTGTAACAGGAAGACAATACTACTTCATTACCGCTGTATACACACACACACACGCATACATCTATATTCGCGTTGCTTTGTGCTTTAATGATCTTTCGCCGATCGATTTCCCGGGCGACGCGGCGCAAGTTCAAATTTCACATACCAGCGCGCGCGCTGACGAGGAAGGGATGTATCGGCCGCACCATCGCTCTCGCATCAATATTGACGTAGGTGATTATGCGTTTAGAGCAGGGCCGAATCCTGATGATGGAACCATCATTTTTATTGGCTTTTTCAGCGACGCGCTGTTGTTTTATCCTCTCGCGCAGCGAGAGATTAACGCTTGAAAGGCCGATACAGTATATATTCATATATAGTGATTGGGAAATTTCGCGATTCGACGAGCAATCATTACAATTGGTTTTGTTATATACGTTTGCAAAAAATATTGTACAACAATGCCTATACGTGGCGTATAAATGGTGATGAATGAAACTCGCGCGCGCGAAATTCGTGGAACATAGCGTTATTTTTTTTATGCCTGCGCGCGCGCGCGAAATTTGGAATTCAATGCGTTGGATCCTCGACATTTCATTTCCAGTCTACCGATCCTTTCGCTGATTTATGGCCTTTCAAATTTTACCGCGGCAGCGTTTTCAGTCAGAGGAAATGGATTCGTCCGAAAAATGATTATTCACAACTTTGATATGCTAACCGACTGGAGATCCGCGGGTGATTTTGAATCGAGCGGACGGGTCGAGCGGCGGGAGGGGGATGACCGGGGCACAATCTGCTGGCGTAAGTTGGGCAATTTTAAAGAATGGCAAATCGGCAGTTGAATAACGATCTTTTTCTCTATAGCCATTCGGAAGCCCGCGCGAGTATATAAGTTTCGAGCGACTCACTTTCACCGGCGCGTATTTTCGCTTTCTCAGGAACTCCGCGTGTGACCCACTTAAAATTTGTCGTAAACATAGACGAACTTGTGTGATTTATACCGATGTTCGTAAAAAAAAAGGAAAGAAAGCAATAAACCGATATTTTTTTTTTAATCAAACCGTTTTTACAACCGCTATCAAATTGCAGTATGTACCTATATACAATTTCATGCGCTTCGTTTCGTAATAAAATCTCCTAAATAAACTCGGCGGTCATCATGACGCAACAATATAACTATGTATACCGGGATAGCAGATCCACGGTTCGTTCGATTTTTCGAAACTCGGCCAGACCGGGATGATCATCCAGCAAAATACAATTAAAGTTATAAAACTGCCACCATATCTCTCTCTGGCGAGCCGATAGCTTCTATCCGTTAATCCACTCGAGCAGAGCATCTGCTTTTATCTCCCGCACTTATATATATATCTATATATACACGTAATTAGAAGTATACAGCAGCGACGTCGGTAAAAGCGCTGCGGGTGCAGGTATTCCGGCGCACACGATCGAGCAGCAGCGCTTGCAGTGCCGCCGGTCGGGTTTGCCTCCTTCGCGGCGCGCGTGCGCGCGCAAAGCGAAAAATAAACCGAACCGGCGTAATTGAGGGAAATGACTTGGATTCCCCGGTCAATCGACGTTTACTCTGCTTATATCTCGCTTTCGAGAAAGTCACGCTCTCCGCAGCGTCCCGGGAAAAAGGAAGGATATGTACCTACTCTAACTCTCGACGTTTGATAAACTTCCCTCTATACATGTATATGTATAGATATATACACACCAGTGTCAGCCGCCACTCTCGGTGGTCACTTTTGCGCGCCTCGACGCCGGAGTGACATTTACACGGCACGGCACACGATTCGCTACTTTAGAGCGTCTTGAGGGAAAAGTCCGTTCAACTGTATATAGCTCTCGGGAAAATCACGTGACGAAGCCTGATCTGTTTTTCACTCTAAGCTCGTCGGCGGGTATTATATGAAACCCGGCAGTGCCGACACTCGTGAGAGAGTTTTGAATTGACACCGCGCGCTAGGAGAAAAAAAGATAAATAACCAAAAAAAAAGCCATTCGAGCTTTTGGCACGTAATCGTCATCGCGCGCACTGTATACAGACCGTAAGCACACTACAATCCGATCACGGCGGCAATAGGAGAGGCGTGAAATTCAGCGGGGCTCCGCGCGCATCGACATTCTGTCACTGGATACTCACGCGGTGTAACGCCATAGCTGCCCTTTATTCTCCCTCTCTTCTTCGGGCTGCACAGGATCTTCCGCTGGCGTCTCTCTCTCTCTCTCTCTCTCTCTCTCTCTGTTATTCTATTTCAAAGCTGTAACGCCGATGCGGCTGCACAGCGAGATCCGACAGTTTGCGCGCGACTATACTCGGCTCTGCGCGACACACCGCGAGTCGATGGCAAATAAAGAGGAGAAGACGAGGCGAGGACGTTTTTACTTTCATCCGGTATATGCGTGCGCTTTCGATTCGACGATGGGCAGCAGCGGTGAACAATCGGAGGCGACGACTTTCACGCGCGCGTGCGAGCTGTGAAAAATGACGGCTGGACGATAACGGCTCATTTGCAATTCAGAGTCTCTCGAAATTTAATGACGATCGCGAACGATGCTGACGGCCGCGAAAGCGCTGTATTATGTGAGAGACGTTCGAAATTTCCAACGGCTCCGCGTTATACTCATCTTCAAGCTCTCGTGCGTGTGTGTGCGTTTAAAATCGATGCAAATGCGCCGTGGGATCCTATATAAATTTAATAAAAAATCAGAAAGTTCGACACGCGCCACTTGTCGTTTCTCATTTCGGATACACTCGGTCTCTCTCTCTCTCTCTCTCTCTCTCTCGCTCGCTCTCGGGCGCATCGATATATACATGCAATTCGACATTCCCATGCGAATCACACACAGACATCAAACGTCCAAAGCTGCGACGTTGCTGCGAAGGAAAAAAGAAGCACGAAGATTTCACGCCGAAAATCAAAAGCTGAAGGAGCTGCTGCTGTATATGTATATATATACAACGCAGAGAGCGAAACGAAAGCTCGCGGCGTATAAGACGCTCCTTCATCCCCGTCGCAGAAAAGACTTAAGGCAAGGTTGAGGACCTTGGAGAGAGGAAACAGACCTTCATTAATATTTATGCCTTCGCCCGCGCGCCACTGCGCTTATTCCATTTGCAATGCTAATGACAGCCGGAAAGGAGTAGGTATACGAGTGTGTCCGTAATAATACGTATACACTATATATGCAGATGTCGCGGGCGCGAGCCTGTTGTCCTTGTTTTACAGCTCGAGCTTCGCTTCATTTGTCCTGATGAGACGCCGAAGCTTTCTTCACTAGGATTATATATACATACACATCCTGCCGCGGGGAATATCGCTCGCGCCGAACTCTTTACGAGCCAAGGCGTCGCCGGCTTTCTCGCTTATATACATTATATATATATACGATACTTCAGTCTTGTTCTTCTTTTCGGCATTGTGCGCCGCAGTGGAATTGAATGAAAACTGTTACGGTGCTTTTCTCCTCTGCTTTTTTAACTTGCAAATGTGGTTATGAAAGCTCCCTGCATATATATAGCCGAGCAAATCGAGGGTAAGAGCCGTGTCTCTTTCGGCTGCACCCTTTACATAACGTATACATTATCTCCGTGTTTATTCGATTATTATCCGCGAGTAGCGCTTATTTTTACTTTTTTTTTTCATCGAGTAGCCTCGCGAGCCGGTGTAATTTTTTTCGTTCAGCTCAGCGTTTGCGGATGAAGGCTGCGCGCGTGCAAAAACAGATGGAATTCCGAGAAGATTGATATTCCATCGTTATCTCCGTAAACGCCATTAATAACGCGAAGCGCGAGCGAACGAACGAACGGCAGGAGAAAAGAGAGGACAGCAGTGTAGTAGAGCGACAGCCTATTATGTTTTGTTCTGCATGACTGTCGCGCTCATTCTCCTCTCGTAATTACGTCGCTTGATTGTTATTGACCCTCGGAGCTCGCACGTCGATAGACACTCTCGGGCTTAATGTTTTTCGACTAAGTGGGAAACGGCTGGACGTATAAAATAATATTTGCATCCAATTAATTCTTGTCGTGCGAGTACGCGCGTACACGCCGACGACGCACGTTATAAAGCCCTGGCATTGCTGCGTATATATAGCCGGCGCTGCAGCGTCGAGGCAATTTCCCGGAGTCCGGCAGGCCAAAAATGCGAGCGCGTATACCGTAAACAGCGTTGCTGACCATCGAGCTGCGAATATTTGTCGTTCGTTGTATATTAAATTTTTCTCTGCTCGTATGCGCGTGTGTATACACGCCGAGTGCCGGGACGATTGCTCCTCTTTTATCGTAACGCAGCGAACTCGACGATTTCGATACAGCTTCGAAGAAGGAGCTGTTTTATATATACATTTTTAATTGTATATAAACTACGTGCTCCGAGAGATATTATAATCTGCTTGGAACAAAGAGTGGGGAGGGGGGGGGGTGGGCTGACTATTTTAACATCATTCGTTATTTACACGCGGAATCGCCGGCTCAGAGCGCCGAGAAGTAGTTAAGATTAAACGAATCGATCGCTATGTAATACCGCATAGCCGCAGTAGTAGTTCCGCGCTTCGAATCAGTTCCTTCCTCTTATATACTTATTCTCCGGCTCTGCGGTTTCAATCTTATCTAAGACGGATAGTCAACGAAATTTAGCAGCTCCGCAGAGCGAGGATGCGGCTTAATTTCAAGAAAGACCGCGGGAGAGCTTTCGACGATATTATCATAAATTCCGCATCAAGCGGAGAAAGAGACTGGCTATATAGCTCGCTTGCCCGCGCACCTCTTTATATTATACCTTCGCTCGATTTTACCACGCGCGACTACGCAGCTCTGATATAAATTTCATTGGACTTTGATTGCAGTCTTAGTCCCTACATATATATATATATATATATATATATATACCCTCCGAGTATATCCTTCTTGCACTTTCATCGAGGCGGCGGCGAGTTCCAATCATATTTTTTCCTTCTCACTCGAGTTCTTGGCTTTTCTTCGTCTCTTTCTTCCCCGATGGCGCCCAATGGAGAGAGGATAGCCGGGAAATTCTGCAACGACTACGCGCGGATCAAGCCGTCATAAAGGAGATGAGAAACTACGAGTTTTCTCGCTCGATCGGAGAAGATAATAATGCAGCTCCCCCTGCGATAATAGAGAAGAGAGAGAGAGAGAGAGAGAGAGAGAGAGAGAGAGAGAGAGGAAGAAAGAAGTATAGAGTGAACTCTTCTTCCTTCGTTCCTCTGTTGACTTGTACGAGTGCGTGCTGGAGTCTTCGTGCGCGCGTGTGCAGTGCGCGAACTGAGGGAAAGGCGAAGGGAGGAAAGCTTTTAATATTATACCGAGCGCGCCCGCGCCGGTTATGAACTTCGCTATCATCGTTTTCATTTCCTTGATATCTCTCGTGTATGCATTTGATATTTCTAATGAACGTATTTTTGAAGCTGTTCTGTATTATCATATCAACTGATGAAATGTGAGTAATGAGTGTAATAAAGTTTATATTGAGAAACAAATGCATAGTGATAGACAATAAAGTAATCTTTTCGCGTCATTATATTTATATACGATCTGACGATTTATATACATATTGCTATGAATTCATCTTTTTTAATAAAGCTACGGATACGGAAATCGATTAATCAATTTTATAAATGAATGGCATAGAGATACGATGTCTAATTAAACACTTCGCACTTTAAAGGTATAATGGCTTGTGTAAGAATAACCGACTCGGTCATTTTATTACACCAGAGCGAAATTCGCGAATGTGGATACTCGCCTTATGCGGCATATTCAAACTGAATTATAACAAAGAAATGGGCTTGGTACGTAGCCTCCTTCGTGAAAATAACCCGCTGACTGTAATGAAATCTCCACATCCAGAGCAATGTAGTGTCTTTTAATAATCCTAATAGCATTATTACGAAGTGAAACGGGATGATCCAGGAAGAGCCTTAAAAAAGCGAACTCGCGCCAAATCCTCGTACGCGCGTTCTATTTCCACGGGCTCGTGTACGGGCACTTGTTTTCCAATCCAATTCACGGCTAAATGGAAATCCACTTTTTGGCCGAGTGCAGAGCGTCTCTGTTTTCAGAAAATACATCGTTCTTATCGCGTTAGCGTGAGACTACGTGATAAGTCATTCAAGAAGATAGAGGAAGAATTTATACGCCGAGCTGAGAAAATCTCTGATGAGAATTATTGATTCTTGTTTGCGGTATACTTTGAAATTTCGAGAATACAAACTATTACTTTAAACGGGGCTCGGTGAATAGTTCAATCTCAACATGTAGCTTTAAAATTTGATCGGTAAATCGCATAGACCCTATTGTTTATTCAAAAATTATTCGATAAATACATTATTGAATAACCTTTTATTCAACATTTTATTTGAATGCATATTCAAATAACTTTTAAAGCTGCCATTCAAGCTTTTCTTTTACATAAAAAACACGATCAAATTAAAATTTTACCAATTCCAATCACGTATATTCAGAAATCATTCGAAACCATTTTGCGGTGAAACATTTGTCAAACTGGGATATAAAGTAGATCAGTGGGCAGATAATCTACGCGATTGTAACGTAATAACAGAAACCAAAGGATCCCTTGTATTCGGCTAAAGCTGTCGAGTCTCAAAACGAGTCTTGAAAGTAAATGCAGAATCCACGAATAAGCGAAAACGCCGTTTGCGCCTCGTAAAAGTGTCACTTTCACCCTTGATTAAACACGTGGTTTCGCGCGGTTTATACGGCGCCGATATTCTCTCTCTCTCTCTCTCTCTCGGCACGAGTTTATCTTTGCACGCGTGAGCGACTACAGTCCGTCTATTCTCCTCCTTCCTCCGCGTCCTCTTCCGAGGCGTCTAGCAGATGTGCGGGTCGCCGCTACTTTCTTTCGCCATAAAATCCGTCTAGCCGAGTGATGAACTCAGTGAGCGGCCGCGAGTATGGTCGAAATTATTATATTGGTTTAAGAGGTTTTTTTTTGCTTTCGAGAAACTTTTGTTTTTTCCTTCCCCGGCGGTGCTTCTTGCTGCTATACGTGGAATATCAGAAATTCGCGGTCGTTGGCTGAGGTATGAAATTCGCTAATTATGCGCGCTCGTTGCCTTGACAACATTTTCGGAATTTGAAAATAATAATAATTTTAATTAAAATTTCAAAGCTTCATATGCAGGAGTAGAAATAAACCACTGAATAACGTCACGCGAATTTTCATCGTTATTATATATAATTCATTCCCTTTATATATATATGTATAGGAACTGCGCAGGCATCGGAATTAATTATCGCACCTCCATTGTTAATTATCCCTGGTAGAAAATTAACGAGTCCCAACCGTTGGGACTGTAGAACTTAGCTAATCGTTCTAGTTAAAACTTAGTTAAAAATGTTCACAAAACTTAGTTAAAAAATCGCTAAGTAATGCAAATTTTATTAAAAATCAATAGCACAAAAAATATCTTTTATAATAATAAATCAATTGTGTTATTATGTTATATGTATATCTTATTAAGTTATATTGCTTTTTTTAATGAATATTCTTGAATAATGAATATTGTATATCTTTGCTATGTATAGGTTATATGCCCCTTCAGTATATACATGTTGCGTGAATGTGTATGTATTAGACTGTATAGTCTATAGTCGGTGTAGTGAGTCTATACCTGCCGCAGTACATCTATAGATGACGCGATGTTTAGAAACTTTTTGAGCAGTGGCAAAGTTTTTGCGTAAAATATAGTCCTACTAGTGTTTACTGTTTATTAATTGCATGTCTCCACATGTATATTATATAAACGTGCTAAAGGAGAAATACATTATAGATTTACATCTAGAGTAAATTCATAACCTAAAAAATTGTCCATACTAACATTACCTTTGATATTGTTTTTTAAGCTTTTTGACCATATTCTTATGACTTATGATTTGACAAATAAAATTCAATCTTTAAAGACACACATACATATAGTGCACTGCACTGCACAAGGCAGCAGCATTGCCCTGACAAGCAATTAATATTGTTCATTAATATTTTTGTTTATATCCAGTGATTATATGTCATTCAATTATTTTTTAAGTTGCAAAAATTGCTTTATATATATTAAATAGATATTAGGTATTTTCAGGTTTAATAGCTAAGTCGAATTAAATTAGCGATTATTTAACTAAGAACACATTATCATTTCTACCAGGGATAAGCTGCTCTGTATAGAATATGAATATGAAAGCAAATAGAAGAAAAGAGGCACATCCTGTTCGGAAATAAAATTGAAAAAAAATCTCGGATCACGAATTGCTGTCTTCTTTATATTAAATACCATCAGTCGCTTCGTATACCCTCGAGTACAAAACAAGCCCGACGATTGAAAAGAATCTGCCTCTCTCTCTCTCTCTCTCCCTGTCAATGGACAAGCTCGAGGCGAGCTATTTCTTAAGACCGAATATACTTTTACTTATGCGCGAGAGTAAACGAGCTGATGAGGGCAAAATAATGAAGGCGCACGATGAGCCCTCGATTTAATTAGTTTCATAAAATTGCTCTCTCGGCGGCTCTCTCAGCATAAATTATAAAAGTAGGAGCTCGCTGCCACCGCCGCTGTCGTCGTCGTCGTCGTCGCATTGTATTATACGCGAGAAGACATTTCAAAAAGCCAATTGCAGAGCGTGCCGAGCATTCGATGCTCTCTCTCTCTCTCTCTCTTTCGCCTTTTCCCCTCTTTTCGTGGCTAGTATACAATGCTGCAGTTGCAACCGACTGGAAAATTTAATACCTCAAGAAAAGGAGGAGAGAAATTTCTTCTGCAGCATATTGAAGAAATGAATAAGGGGCGGAGGAAAAGCACTTAGTCGGGCTTTTGTTTTTATCAGTATTATAAACTTGCCTTTATTTCAACGGCCTCTGTATTGCATAATGCGGAAGACGTATACGCAAAATAAATTGCCGAGAGATTGTTGAAAAATGAGTGCTTTCCTTCTCTCGGCGAGCTGCTACGTAATTTTGTAAAGAGCTAACATTGTTGGAAGATTGAATATTCCTGAAGAACTGGGGTAGATTTCATTAATTTATGTTATTAATGGGAGGCTAATTGATCTACTTTGTTACCGATTTCTACCACGATTATTTTCAGGTGAAACCTTGTACAGTCAATGGAATCATATTTCTGCGCTAAAAATTAATGGGCTACTGTTCCGGGCGCTTATAAATGCTATTGAATAAGAGACACTTTATTCTAACGCTGCTCATTTTGAAACAACTCTTCCATTCTGTACCTATACGAACAACATGCGAGTTTTCTTTCTTCCCCACGAATATTCCTGCTATTAAAAAAGAGGGATCGCACACCATAACCAAAAAAAGCCACAGCTTTCAATGAAGCCATCCGCTATATCCCTGCCCAATTATTTATCGTAAACACCAACACGCCTATATATATATATATATATATATATATATATATATATATCGGAAAAGTTAGCCGCGGCGAACGAGCCGCGAAAAACTCGCCCCCCGTCGCATTCGCGCGGCGCAGTATCCATAAAAGCTCCACATAGCGCGCGAGTTATTTACGGTGCACGGCTCGTAAATATGCGTCGTCGGGGTGCACACGTCCTGAGCAGTTACTCGCTTTGCGCGCGCAAGTCGAACGCTCCTCCGTGCGCGCGATTTGTTTTCGACCTTTTTCCAAGACTGGACTTGATTGACGGTGGGGGATAAAGTTTGCCCCCCCCCGTTTTTTTTGTTATCTCCTCAGCCGGAATTTATTTTCAATTTTCGCCAGTGGCAAACCCGAGTATATTTAATAAAAAGTGCAGGCGTGCTCGTGAAAGGCCATCGTCGAACTTTCGCGCTGGTCTATATCAGCTCTTCCCATCGACTGCAAGCGGCGGCAGACTTTGTTGGAAAGGCAAATTGCATCGAACGCGCGTGCATGTGTGTATATATATATATATACATACATACATAGCTGCTCTCGGGGCTTCCTCAGACGCTCTATCTGTCTATATATGTATAGATAGAGAGCTTATACACCCTCGTCTTTCTTATTCATAGCAGTGGCTAACAAGCCGCCGCACCGCCTATATATATATTCTTTGGCGGGCACTCTTCGCAAAGGTATATATAATAGCGTAGAAGGCGAGTTTGAATTTTCCGTTTTCTTTTCCCGTTATCGCCGCGGAGTTCGAGTGTCGAAGGCACGCGCGCGAGTTTAGCTTCTTTCGCGGGTATGTACATATAACTTTGTTAGCCGCGGGAGATTTGAATTCTCTTGACTCGTCGCTCGGAGTCCTTATTCGTTCCTCGGATGTATATGACATACATATATATAGATATACGTTGGGTGTCGGTAGTGGGAAGCCGTGCGACAGGCGCCGGCGAAGAAAGCGCTATATATATATATATATATACATATGCGAGATATAACAGAGGTAATCCCCAGCAGACCGCGAGAGAACACAATTTCTCGATCATCCTCGCCGATGCAAGATTGATAACATGAACGTCGGGCCGCAGACATAAATCGAGCCTCCATTATCTCTCTTTCTGGCTCGCTCGCAATCCATATCGGCTAGCCCATATATATATATATATATATAGTATATTTGAACGTAAGCTCCAAGTCGCAACCGCCTGTGAAACAATGAAAAATGGCCGTCGAGTATAAAAGTAGTGCCTCGGCCATCGGTCATTGCCACGAGTATATAGGTAGCGCCCGCGTCGTATCGATTTCGAGAGAGCATCAGCATGGCAGCGGGTCCGCGCGCATCGCGCAAGATGAATCGACGCTGCGAACGTTGCAGTCACGGCAGCCGCACATTCAATTACGCGGCGGCTGGCACCTTTTGACCGCCTCGAATAAATCAAAGATCCGTCTTCCCTTCCCGCTCGTGTGAGCTACGTCGGCTTTTTGCTATATATGTTGTAGGCGCTGTATATATATGTATATACATGTAAGCGGGGCGAATTTCACGATATCCGGCTGGACTTTACGCATTATTATATACGATCGTTCGGCGAAGTGGATTGATTGATTGATTGATTGACTATCGGCTGCATTGTCGTAGATATATACATACACACGTATTCTTCTTTATAAGGTGACGCAGAGGCGGCCGAACTGTAAACTCCAATAACACGTCTTACTTTATGACCGACGCAGATGAAGTTTGATCGCCCGAGAGCGATATACACCCGGATATATATAGAGAGAGACAGAGGGTGGGCAGCTTCAGCCAACGCCCCGCGAGGCCTCTAAATAACTATATATATATATATATATATATCTTGTGCGCTCGGGCTGCGGCCGATAAACCCCCCAATCAATCGCTAAATACTTGAGGGCGTCGTTTATTGCCCTCCAAACTCACCGGCTATATACTTCATGAATTTACCAAGCTCTTCTTGAACTCTATACGAACCAAGCGAGAATCGCGCGAATAAGAGGACCATCTATATATAACAGCCCGAGAAACAGCAAAGAAAAAAGAACTGCAGTTTTTTCCCCCCCGTGATCCACGTGACGTTAATTGTATATGCTATGCTGCTGTCGGAGGAGATAGAAGCTAAGTCAGGCGATTTGCATATCGCCCGAGCCGCAGAAATGAGCTCGAATTCTCTTCTGCCTCGCTCTTCGTTTTTTCTTCCGAAGCTTCGCGCTATATATATATGTATATGTATATATATATATATATATATATATATATATATATATATATATATATATATATATATATATATATATATATAATGAACTTAAAAGCCACGATACAGCGTGAAAATAGCAGCGCACAATATGTATATATTCAACGGTAAACGTTGTTTGCTTCCGTATAAGAGTCTGGAAATAGAAATCGTATTGCTTATCCGCGGCAACGCTGTTATTTATGCAAATCTCGCCATCCGCGCGAGTTAAGGATCGACCGCGGCTGTATACGCGCTGAATTCATGGGCCAGAAAATTCAATCAGGTTTAACAATTATACTGAGCAGTACAGCCTCCTATGGAAATCCTGTCCGCTATACATATATATATGCACACCGAGTCCATTACAGTGGAAAGGCACGCAACGATATAAGCCGATGATGCGTTCCATGGAAAGAGTCTGCGTAATGCAGCTGCGGCAGCAAGATTCGCTAATACGTGCCCATCAGACTTCGTTAAACAGCGAGGCGTGCACACATAGTGTCTACGGGGTTATATATATATAGAGCTATATACGCGATTCGGCTGTGGCGCACACATTATAATCAGCCATCTGCGTAATTGTATCAGGGAGCATTAGGGAACGCGGCGCGCTATACACGGCTCCCTGTGTTGCTCTACATATGTATATGTATGTGTGTGTGTGTGTGTGTGTGTGTGTGTGTGTGTGTGTGTGTATGTAGATGCGCGAGCTGCGTCTTCGTTGCACATGACCACTATATAGATGCGCACTGTCAGGTTAATCAAGGAATTAGTCGCGGTAATTTCCTACCAACTGTCGCGTTACATCGGGCCGTTTGTAAAAATTGCTCTCGAGAAGCTCAGCGTACAATCGATTGACTCGCGTCGAATTAACTTAAGAGCTCGATTATTGACTGATCTTGGGTTTGTTGCAAACTGCGGCTCTACGCTGTATACACCCGTTGCGGCTTGTGCGACTGCGCTCTTTGATTCCTGCGGCTTCGCGTGCACCGCTATATATATATATATATATATATATATATATATATATACACACAGACTCTTCGGAAAAGCGCGTAACCGAGACCTCTATAATATAAACTAAAACTTCATCTACGAGATATATCATATGTATACTGCGATATACGTCTATACTCTTCAACGAAGTAATTTTCCAAAAGCAGACGAAATGTGCGCCCTATACTTAGCTATTATATTGAAGGGAATCCACGAGAGATATCTTACTTCTGCGTTCAGCGCGAAAATTCGAGAAACATAAATTTCCGCTGAATTCCGGATAATTTCGAAAATTCATCAGAGCCCGCGAGTTCTCTCTTGTTTTTTTTCACAACAGCCAGCTGCCGCCACCGCGATGGGGAAATTAGAATAAGTGGGGAGGATGAACGAGAGCCGACTGAATATTTAACAACAAATTTAATGAATATTTTCTTGGCGCTGCGAGGTAGTTGAAAAAAAGAAGCGAGGAAAAAGAAAGGCGACGCTCTCTGGCAAAAGGAAGCGCGCGGCGTTTCGAACGAAGGTGGACTGGAGACAAATGAAGAAGCCCGTGTGTTTATGCATTATTCAGGCGAGCGTTTTTCTCATGAATTTTTAAAAACCAACCGGAAAAGTTGGATTTTCGCATGACGCATCGTCTTTGCCCGCTATTGTTTCGTGCTGTACTACGTCACTGGGGCGACTATACGCACGGGCTCTATATACATATACCTACAGCGATGCAGATTTGCTGTCTTACGAATAAAGGCGTCTTCGCGGGGTCGGGGAAGCGAAAATTCAATTTACAGAGCCCAGACTGAAATTGCCGACGTCCCTTTGCATTTCTTCGCTTTTTCCTAAGGAACGTCGTTCGCTCTTTCTCTGTTAGTAGGACAAACACAGAGCGAAGCGTGTAAATACTTGATGACGTATTTAAATTTAGCACCTCGGCACTTTTATCCGGCCGTCGCTTTGTTGATTAAATTACGAAACTTTTTTCCCCTCCTTTTCGATAAACACGGGAATTAATTTCGGAATCCGCGCTCGAAAAGCTTTTCGCCTCTCCTTTCAGCAGGTACTGCAATTGGAGAATCGTTATTATATCAACGAGCTCTGCCCCGCTTGTCATTTATGAGAAAGAAAAGCAGAACAAACAAATAAATTCCAATCAAGCTAATTTCTCGAGTGAAAGGAGAAAATCGCTCGCGGCACGGGAGCATAAATTCGGGACATCGGTGGCAACCAAAGGCAGAGCTCGGGATGCTTCTTTAATGCAACGGGGGCGGGCGAACAACTTCCATAGGAAGGAAGATTTTCACAAATCCCGGGAAGAAATAAAATACAGCCCCTCGCTGTACTACTGCTCTCGGGTCGTTTCACGCATACCCACGCGCGCGCGCGCACGCGAGACTAGAGTCGCAGCGGTTATGTAAATATAGCTGTTTGCCTATACCTCCGCACTCCTTCTTTTTCCACCTTCTATCCCTCTTCCAGCCCACCGCCCTCCAGCCGCGTAACTTGGTAAACAACAATACACTTAGCCGGGACGAGACTTCCACTAAGTAAGCTCCATTCTTATCCCACGACGAAGGCGACGGAGCTTGCAGCGCATTCCATTCGAGGGGAAGAACCTTCTGGACCGCTGCAGAGAGGGTCTGGGGGGGGGAGGGAAAGCTAAGAGTTTTCCGTGCGGCTAGGTGCTTTATAAACATAAACACGGGTATACACAGAGCAGGGATCCACGGAGCTTACGGTTAAGTCGAACGAAAGGCAGAAGACAATGCGGAGGGGATACCGACGGCCCGTTATTAACTAATCTAACTTTCGAGTTTATCGCACTTGTTTTGCCGAGCATCTTTGCAAAAAGAGAGAGAGAGAGAGAGAGAGAGGGACTCGCAAGCTTATTATAAAGTTTCGCTCAATTATATCGCGGCTTGTGTATATATACGTATACCGAGAGTCCTAAATTGATGAATCCGGAGGAGAAACGTTCAGCGGAGCGAAATATATATTCTTTTTTCAACCCACCGAATAAACTGTTTGCCGACGATGAGGCTGTATCTATCGATAAATGCTCATTACGATTCTCGACGCACCGGTGAGTGCTATCTCTTCTTTGACCATGAAAATTGCCTCTCGTTCGCGCGCTCTTCAAATATTTGCGCTCAGTCGAATATCAAACACCCCCCACAAATACACATCATCCGAGGCTCGACGATTAATTGCATCAAAGCGGCCAAACATCATGTCACAAGGTAATATCGAATATAAACGTTTGTTGCAATAACGCGCAGGCTGAAATTCGAGCGGTGGAAAAAAACGTTACAAGAGAATAATGCATGTATAGATATACTGGTCGGTGCAGCTTGGAGATTTCGTCGGGACTGCCGACTACGCAGCGAAAATTCGCCTTTTCATTAAATTCTCAGCTACAGAGAGAAAGAAAGGCCGGAGCAAAAGGAAGAAGATGAAGCATCGCCCGAGAGGCGACGAGCGATATTACATCTCTAGTGGGTGCTTCCTACCTATACTGCAGTGTGAGCGAGAACCAATCGGATCGGAAGCTGCAGCGAATAAGCTCGTAAGTAGGGACATAAAGGTTACTGACGACTGTATTAGCCGACGACTTATATTATATATATATATATATATATATATATATCGCACGAGATGAGATCCGTTATTTCCTCCTTCACCTCCTCCACGTGTCTCGCGCACACACATACATGCTCGTATATATATATATATATACCCTTATATGAGAAACAGACTACCGAGCGGAAAGAAATAACGTTGGTATATTGCGTTACTCGACCGACGCTGCAGTTTGCCGCACAGCCTCTAACACTATACCTCGCTAGGTTGTACAAGTATACGAATGAACTACGGCAGCAGTATCACATATATACGTGCCCTTGACTGCGTCGCGTTGGAAAACTTCTTATGAGTCCGCATATATATGACCCCTTTACAGGCTACGCCCGTCCTCCTTCGCGCTCAAGACGATTTCTTATCCGCGACTGGACTCTCCGGTGTTTCCGCAAATAAGGTCAGAACGAGTCAGTTTCCGTAGCTCTAGCACACATGTATATATACAAGAGGTTCGTCGCGTCAAACGGCTTTTTGCCCGCAAGTCCTTCTCAGGTGTAGAGGACAGAACGCGAGGCTCTTGGCAATCCATATGCATCTCTCTATATTTTACATAGTCGCGCTATAGTTATATACGCATTCGATCCGCGATTATTAACTTCATAAGCGCGATGATTCACTCGTGCAGCGCCGTTTACCCAAAGACGGAATCGGCCTCGTTAATTTGTTGAACCGCCGCGCGCTCGATCTGTGTGTGTGTATATGTAGTAGTATAAGTATATCGGGTGAGAAACTCGACCCGCGGGAAAGCTGGGCTGTAGATGCGGTGACGGAAAACGAGTTTTGTAATGCGAATGCATTGGTACACTTTTTCCGAGGCTGCTCGACAATCTAGTTCTACAAAATGCTAATGATCGTTTTTAATACCTCATCTGACACGCTTCGACAGTTGTAGAATAATTAGTTAATGACGACTCGGAGAACTGCGCGTGTGCTCTCTCGAGTCGGGGGTATAATCTTAATGAGCGGAGAAAGTGTCGGGATTGGAAGGAATATAAACAAGTGTCATTTTTTTTTCAAGTTTCTTTTTTTCATACAAACGATACACAAATGTACACGGTATACTTTATTGGAAAATCTTTGCGATAAAACGTATACGCATTCACAGTTCGTATAGTCACGCGAATCCTTATATACTTACGCAATTAAAATATAGTTAAGAGTATAAAAAATATTAAATAATCAAGGGGAAGTCAATTGCCGACTCGCGATCTTCCGCGAAAGCGCGTCCGCATTTCACATCCTCTCGCGCGTAATATATCTATAACTTAAGCCTACACGCGCGCCTTTTGTATAAGTAAAAATGCAATTTACAAAACTACTCTAATCTCTTTTTTCACTAAGCTCCATCGTCGAGGACGATGTTTCTTATTTTTTTTATACAAATCTCATACACAATGGTCTACATTATAGACACAAACTGTATATTTCGAGCTCAGCTCTCGATCTTGGAGGCCGTCTCCTCGTCGTACTGCACGGACGGCACCATCGGCGGCTTGAAGCCGTACTCGATTTTCGACTGGCGGAAGTTTCCCTTTTGGAATCTCGGGGGAGGTTCGTGATTCCGCGACTTGCGCGAGCCAGCCTGCAGTTGCGGCCTCTCGGGATACGAGGCGTAAGGCTGCTTAGACTGGAAGCCGAACAGCCTCTGCGCGTGCTGGAGCGGCGGCACAGGGCCGAAGTAGTCGTCGCGCTGAGGCTGCGCGTGTCGCCTGTGGAATAGGCCATTGGAGCCGGAGGACTGGTAGGAGGGCGGGATGTACGAGTTGTAGGGCAGCTTGTTTTCCTTGCCCTCGTGGAAGGCTATGGCCGGCTTGTCGTAGACGTAGCCCTGGAAGACTTGGCTGTGGTTCAGACTGTTGCTGCCGATCGCCTCGTTCTTGTTCACGTAGTTGAGCAGGCCGGACGAGGCCAGAGCCAAGTTGTTGTTGTAGAGTCCGTGGTTCTGCGGTTTCATTATCTGCTGGTAGCTGACGCCGTAGTGAACTCCGTAAGGGGCGTGCACGATAACCGGCTTCTCGATGTACTTGGTCACCTCGATCGGGTAGGGCTGCGAGACCGGTATCTTCTTCTCGATTATCTTCTCCACGGGGATGGGAATGTGGATCGGCTTCTCCACGATCTTCTCGATCGGCACGGGAATCGGCACGGGTTTCTCCACAGGGTACGGGTGAGGGATGGGGATGTGAACCGGTACCGGCACCTTGCGCTCGATGACTTTTTCGATGGGTATCGGTAGCGGTACCACGGGGATCGGGTACGCGTGGGAAATCGGTATCTTCTTCCTCTCGAACGGTCGATAGGGTTGTCGCTGCTTCTTCGTCTCGCTCTGACCGAGCTCGTGCCGGTGTATCTTCTCCTGCAGCAGGCTGTTCCTCAGGACGGAACTGTCCTCGAGTACGTAGGTGGCTGGTGGTACGACGTAGACCGGCTTGTCAGCCGCCGAGTCTTTGGGGTAATTGTCGCTGATCTCGTAGAGTTTGGTGAAGGTCTCGCTGCGCGTTCGCGTCGAGCCCTGTTTAGCGCCGATTTCGGCGAGGTTCGCGAGGTACTGCTGCTGGTCGATCGTGGTGGTCGACGACGAGGGTTGTTGTTGCTCGGTGAGCTGCAGTTCCTGGTTGCCGGCCGGCGAGCTGCTGTAGATCTCGATGGACTTCTGAACCTCCACCGACTGATCTTGCCTTTGAACCTGGCTCTGGGGCACTTGGGGCTGAGGCGTCGTCGAGGCTCTCGCCTCGTCGTGCACGCCGCCGAAGGCCGGATTGACTCCCACGTAATTGCCGGCCGACTGCTGCGCGACGATGCTGTTGCCGACTATCTGAGCTTGGCTCACCACCTGGGGGGGAGCGTCATCCTCGACGTGCTCGTTAACCGGTGCCGGCTGAGGGCTCTCGCTTTCACCGATAAGATGAGCCTCGCCCGCGTTGACGAGAGCCACTCCCGCCTGGATGGGATTGAGTATGTGAGACGACGCGGAGTCCGAGGCTTGCGATAACGGATTGGCCGTGATCGGCTGCTCGTCGTCCTCGCACTCGAAGGTCGTGCTGTACTGGAAAGGCCTCTGCTCGTCGGAGTTCTGCACCTCTTGGACTACAATGGGTTTGGCGAAAGAAGCCAAGTGCCGCTCGCTCTTCTCGATGGTCGCGACGAGTTCCTGGGCGGTCTTGCTCGAGAGCACGGCTTGCGAGGCGCCGTAATTGATCAGAAGTGGACTGGTCGTGGTGGCGGGTGCGTCGGCGCTCTGATCGGCCTCGCTACCGACGCTGTTGTCCTGCACGGGTGGAAAGGCACTGGAAGAATAGGCACTCAAGCCGGGTATTGTGTCGGGCAGGTAGAGCTTGACGTTCTTCTGGCGCGTTCGCCCGTGGAAGTAGCGGCCGGCTCGAGTGCTCGACGGACTGGCTGTGGTCGTGCTGTAGGACTCCTCGGCTGCGTGGGCGGCCCGCAGTCCGAAGCTCCCGGCGTTCTCGACGATCAGCTGGTCGTCCGCGGAGCTCAGCTTGTTATCCTGCTGCTGTACCGTCTGTGATTGGTGGCCGTTGGGGAAGAACAGCTCGTTATTTCCGGCCGATACGGGTTCGATGAGCCGAGGCTCCCCCGTGATGTAGTTAACCTTCAAGGGGTTCGCGCTGGGCTCCGATTCAATCGAAAGCTGAGCTGCGCCCTCGAAAGTTTCGTTCTCTACGTTGGGATACGGCTGCAGGAGCTTCGCTTGCTCCACCTCCGAGGTAAATTGGCCGCTCTGAAATGAAAAGCGTCGTTCTTACTCTCCTTATGAAGCGATATGAGACTAATTGTACATCCAAAATTCAATAAACCAGCCCAATTACGAGGCCGCGTTCAATTCGCCGCGTGTATAATGAAAGACATCGGCATTCATGCAATCCGAATCATACGTATAAATAAAATGTACAATACGGTCAGATACCTTCTCGTTAAGCAGATCGTTCACGGCTTTCTCGCCGAAGGCGAAGCTCGCCGATGCGCTGCTGTGATCGTTGGCGGCTGCGTACTTGACGAGCGGATGATAGCCCCATTCATCGGCGATGTACTTGACGTCGGTCGAGGCTCGGCCGGAATTCACGTAGTATCGACCGCGAGCGTGCTCGCCCTCTCGGGCCTCCGTCTTGCCGTGGCCGTCGCCCGGTCGCTTGTCCTCGACCTCGTACTTGTACCGGTAAGACGGTGGATTCTGCGGAAAAAGTGAAAGCGCCGTGTTTACAGTATGCAGATGTGCCTCGTTGTGTAACGTATATTATTATACTCCGTAGAGCGCTGGTACATAATAGCCATCCATTCGCGAAATGTAGCGCCTTCGTCTCGAGAATTATCATCGGCGAGAGGATGTACGTATAAAACGGATCGGCGTGAAAAGAAAGTGCTTGAACAGGCACAATGTCGATGGGCGCGGACTATAGTCGCCCGAGAAAGTGTAACTCTCGACGCGCGTCGACAATCATGCGTACGTGCGTGTATACGTGTATATACCCGTATAACAAACGAGCGAGCCTCGGGCAGAGTTGTTTCTAGGGCACGTGCGCGGATAAATGGAAAGTCGAGCTCCTCGTAATCGTCGTCGTCAAGAGAGAGATGCTGCGTTGCGGGAGATTCGCGACGATCCTTATTATATGGGCGGCGAGAAAATTGTGGGGTGATGCATTATTTTTTATTTTCACGTTGCTACGGCATATATAATGGAGGAGAATAATATTTGCTTTGAATGGATTGTTATTAACGCTTGTCATTTTTTTTCAGCGCACTTTCTATTTCTCGTCTGTCGATAGCTGTCAGTGTATTATAAATGAAACGTTGATTGGGGATATATTTACGCGCGTAATTGGCGGAAAATTGCCTCTCGGTTATTAAAAATTACAGGATCGTATATATGTACAGGCGAATGAGTCGACAGGCGTCAATCGGTATATATATTGCCGTTGATAGGTATACGTATGTACATATACAGACTTGCGCGCGTGTTGTTGATTTCACCATTAAAAAATCATCGGTCGGTCGATGATTTGTTTAGCCGAGCCGCCAATGTTTATCTCAATCCAAGCGAATTTCCTGAAACCGAAAAACGATTCAACGGTTCGACTAATCTATCGAAAACCTGCAGCCCGGCAAATCCAAAACAGCCATTCCCATTTACTCCCTAATATAGCTATAGAAGCAGCAGTTCTTGGCAATGCAAAGTCCGCAGGTTGGCTTTTCAAAAGTACACTACCTTGCGTGTATGTATATATGTATATATATATACATACAAGAGTTAAAAAGACTGCAACGTCGCCCAGTGTCCCTTATCACTTATCATCGAAAGTTTTCGCGAGAACCGCGGAGCTGGCTATTAAGACGCCGGTTATACGGCCGAGAGCCAGAAGCAGACAGTAAGCGACCGTTAATAATATCTTATAAGTGCGCTATTAATCCTGCGTCGGTGTCGCTATAAATCTCGAAGGCGCTGCGATGCTTCATATAATGCTGTAGCCAAGACCGCGCGGTCGCCCCCTCACCCCCTACCCTCTCTCTCTCTCTCACCTCATCCCACCTTGTCGGGCTCTCCGTCTCTCCTTCCATAGCCATTCTTGACCCCAGAGCGCACACAGCCGTAATAAATGTCTCCATAATAAAAGTTCTGCAAACTTCTAATAGATAAAATTCAATGCGGTATACCTATGTATATAGGGGCTCTGCTATATATACCGCGTGCACGGACCATTTAGCGATTTTCAACTGTGCGCATGTATACATATATATATATATATATACCTTCTGAGCGAGAATCTCTTCGATTGATTCGCGATTTAAATGGGAAAACGAAAACGTTAAAGTTATTCGGATTCTCGAGAAGTACTCGGCGGGGCGTCCAGTCATTCCCGTCTACTCTGACGACTCGTATTGGTATATATACGTGCGCTTGTTTCTCACGGTATTAAGCCTCGCTCCGGTATGCCGACGAAATTATTTCTGCGCGAAAAAGGCTTGACTTAACGACCGATCATTTTTGTTTCGATATTCCACACACACGTGTATATTAAAAAGCCGCCGAGGTGGTCGTTATCCACAGGTGCGAGAGAGAGAGAGAGAGAGAGAGAACGACTCGCGTATAATTACCGCAGCGCAAAAATACACACACATACTGGGCGAGAGAGCGCAAACTTTTCCCATCCGCGCGCGAAAAACTTGTACAACTAATTCGGCTCTGGAAAATCCTGTTAATTCCAGCGACGGAAAACACGAGGCAGCGCTGCGCATAATACGCTTAATTTGCCTTTATAGAGCAGAATCTCGTTTTCCCTCTGAACGAAATAAAAAAAGTTTATACGCTGCGCTCGCAAAATCGTAATTAAGTTCACCATACAAGTCCCTCTGTCACATGCGTACACGGCGTTTCACTCTCTTCCAGCCGGATAAACCGGGGCGCGGGGGCGTATTTCGAATTCTTAAAAATCCCCGCCGCGCACGAGAAATCCTCACGTGCGCGCGAGAGTCGGGCCAAGATATATATAGAGGTGTGCCGCGCGTTTTCCCTCCGAAACTAGTCGCGAAGAAGACGAAGTAAAAAGGGAGGCGCACGAGTGAAAATGGAACGACGAAGCGAGCTGCTATATAGAAGGAAGCGCGCCGAGAAAAACGAAGAGACCGAGCGTGTATATGTACAAGTATAAGGAGGTTACCGTAGTCGCGTAGCAGGTGCAGCACGTGCATATGTATGACGCGCGCGTTCGCCGAGTTTCGCGGTCTGGACGTCACTTTCTACTTTTCCCGGCGCTTTTTGATGCCGAACTTTTCGGCTGCTTATATATATACACCGCGCGCGGGATAAGTAATTGCGCTCGCGCGACTATGAGTGTATACACATTATATAGACGGCTCGTAAACACCGTGGCTTTTTTCGCGCGTTGTATACGTAGTTTTATAATAACTCGCGGCGAGAAAGTTTGACTGCGGCGTTTGTTTGATTATTACGGACGGCGCTTTGCGCTTTTATTTTTCTCCGGTAACGTTGCTCTCGCGAATTATGCTTATTACACAGCGCGCCGAGGGAATTCAGGTCCGCTCGATGGGGCGTGTATATATACGCGTTTGGACGCCGCGGTAGAAAGCCATTGTTATACGTGTATACCGATATCATCTTGGCGAGTGTATTTTACTTTCACTCGAATTTATAAGTCCGCGAAGGTATTTCGAAGCTTGTTTTAACGGACTTATTTCCTCCGGGATAAATATAATTGAACTTTCGTTAACCCAAATGTGTATATATATATATATATATATATATATATATATATATGTAAGAATTTATCAACTTGGCGTTTATTATGTAAACCGAGCGACTGCAACGTTCCATTGGATCATTTGTCACCGCGCGACTGGGAGAAAAAAATTATTCAATTCCAGTCGACCGAATTCATTAATCTTAGACATGCGACGAAACCAGTCCACCGGCGAACGCAGATTCATTTCCCATGCGCGATATACGACACACACGGGAGGGGGGGGGGGGTAGCAAAAAAAAGCGCGTTACGACGATTACGGGTTTACTTACAACACGTCCTGCAACAGCGGGTTTATCTTGCGGGTAACGGCTATACGGTGTCTCGGGTTGTTCCAAGCTCGTATAATACATAATACGTGCGCGTGCGCTGTGCCGGTATATATAAGCCTTGTGCACATTCGGGATAGCCCCATCGTCATTATACGCACAGCAGCCTGAGAGATAATCGGGTTTTCGAACTCCGACGCGGCCTTCCGTGCTCTCATTGTTTGACGAACTTGCGCCAACGAGCTTACAAAGTGCTAATGGAGCCCGGCCTCGATAATAACCCTCGATCGACTAGTATATATATATACATACATAGCTCGCTAAGAAACCACGTATATCGAGTATTTTTCAGTCTGGGCAATCCCTCGTTTCACGCTACATACTTACGGGCTGGATTCACTCGAGTCGTGCATCAAAGTTAAACCGTTCGAATGCACGGAACCGATAATCCCGTAAGCTATCAATACGGAGGACACATCGGCAGCCGGCGATCGACATCCGTCGCCCGAAAATAAATCCCGTTCTGGCGCAGTCGTCTCGAGACGGGCGAAATCGAATCTAACGAAAGCCGGCAGGTATAAGAATGTACGCGTATAGGTCTGCATGTAGAAAGGGGGAAAGAAAAGTCGAGGATGCAAAGTAAACACGAAATCTCGCTGGCGACGCGTTTTCCCGCGAGAGGTGTGTGTGTGTGTATATATATACAGCGCGCGACTCATCTCTAGAGAGAAAAAGCGGCGGCACGGCAGGAAGTGAAGAAAACCTGTCTTCGCTCGGCGTGAATTCTTATCAGCGGTCATCTGCGCGCGAGCGCAAGAGAGAAGCAAGACATTACCCGGGAGCGGCAATTTGAATTCTCGCTCGTTTCGCGCCCCAGTTCGCGACCCGTTAAATAGACAGCAGCAGCAGCAGCAGCCGAAGAAAGGAGTCGAGCTCGAGCTTATAAATATGGAAATTTCGGAGCGGGGGCTGCAAGCTCTCTCTTTCTCTCGTCGGATCGATTAAAAGTTGCGCCGCCCTCTGACTATATAATACCTACGTTTTCCTGGCTTCTCCTGACGCGTGATTGGCGTTCCCTGCGTGCCTTTTTTTTCCTTTCTTCCTACTCTTTTATACACTTTCTTTCTCGCTTTCACTCGAGGTTCCTGTGTGTGTGTGTGTGCGTGTATTCTTGTCGCTTCTACCGAGCTTGTTCCGCTTCTTCGCGCAGCTTTTTCTCATTTCAGGAAACGTCCGTAGAGATGCCATGATAAAGTAAAACACCTGCCTCTCGAGCCTGTCACGATAGCACCTCGCCCGCTGACGAGGGCGAAACGCTAATCTCGATCTAGTTGTATTATACGTCTCTATATAGTATATAAGCGCGCTATTTTTCACGCGTATACGCAGCTCTTATAATCGAGTGAATATACGCAGATTCGCGAAATTCCAACAAGCACACGATGATTAATCAATGTATATATCCATTTCGATTTTCCCTTCAATATTCGCGCTTGATTAGATCAGCGAAATCCCATTAATACCGCGCATTAAAATTCCTGTAATATATATATAAGCGGCACGCGCCGCACACTCGCGAGGCCGTTCCGAAAAAAGCTCGCGTATGCAGGGCTAAAAATCCGATAATTACATTTCAACATTTATTACCGCTGTCACGTTCCGGCGAATGTATGCGGGAGGGTGAGAAGCGAATCTTGGGTTAATGGAAATAAGGATTCCGCGGTTAATTGAAACGGAAAATTTAATTAAGAGTGGATGGAAGCGCGCTGCATGGCAACGCTTTCTCCCCTCTCTTTTTCTCTCTCTGTTGTGTCCGCCCTCTCTACCTGTCGAGCAAAAGCGTGCCACTGCGCGATATTCGCCGGCGGAATCTCTGTCACGCGCGCCGCGACTCTCCGCTGCAGTTATGCCGAGCCAGACGTGCTTTCGTCTTTTTTTTTTATTTCATTTTTGACTCGAGCTTTTTAGAGACGTGATAAATGGAAAATCGTCACCGAAGCTCTGCGTGAGATCTTGGCGTGCATCGTTTGAATTTGTAAGTCTACGTACTCGCGCATAAAACGAATAGTATAAATATCCTGATATGCGAATGGAAACATTTGAATTCGAGTTTCTTACATAAGTCGAAAATAGAACGCTTATGGAACTTAGAATGATCGTCGATGAATATATTTACCTCGTCATTGTCGGGTTGCTTGACGTATCCGGGCGGTGGAGTCGCATTCGTGGATGCCAGCAGAATGG
Source organism: Muscidifurax raptorellus (assembly GCA_020010945.3). Classification (NCBI taxonomy): domain Eukaryota; kingdom Metazoa; phylum Arthropoda; class Insecta; order Hymenoptera; family Pteromalidae; genus Muscidifurax; species Muscidifurax raptorellus. Next base: position 4,861,315 of record CM052081.1, on the reverse strand, counting down.
CCAGAACCACCTGCGGACAGAAAATAATAAAAATTCAATATGCAGCACTCGAAGTATCTAAAAAAAAAGCCCTTTGTTGTGATTAAAATTCCGCGAATAAGGCTGTCTAATATTGTATACCGAAGCCCCCGCAAGTCTCGCTGATGGCATGGAAAGTTCCTCGCGATATCGCTTTCGCGCTTCCAGGAAGGTAAACAAGCGAGAGAAGCTTAATTAAGTCTCGCGCGAGCGACGACGCCAGAATCGCGCCTTATCGCAGATAACCAGCGAGGCGCAAAGGCGGATAACCACGGTGTCGTCTATACGAGCTTCTAATCGGAATCTCGCCGGTGACGTCTATTCGGAGTGAGAGAGAGAGAGAGAAGCTCTCGCGGGTGTATACATAAATAGCTTACGTCTTAATTCCTCCATTACAGGAGCTAAGCCTCGCGATGCACTCGAGAAGTTTGTTCCGCTGGAAAGTATTAGGAGAGGGTGGGAGACGGAGGAAGGCGGAACCGGTGTGACAAATGAAGTAGGAACAGCGAAAAAGGAAAGGCGAGAGAGAAAGAGGCGCAAAGTTGTTTTGAGGGGAAGCCGGCGTTAAGTTGCACAGCCGCCGCCGCGCTGTGTCTGTTGCAACAGCGGAGTAACTTCCACAGCGATATACTTGCCGCGCTCTGCCGATGACAAAAGTTATCTTAGCTGACTTACTCCACGTACCCGCCCCCGCAAAGACTTTTCAGTTTCATCGTGCACTTCATCTTCGCTCCTCTTTCCGCGATGAGTTTTCTCTCTGCCCCCCCCCTCCCCCGACCCGCTCTTCCGAGAAACACAGCTGCGCAGATAGCGTCGTCCAGCAAATTTCTTTTTTTTCGCTCTCCAGCTGCGCAGTGTCTTTTACATTCGAGCGAGCACGAAAGTAAGTGGCTTTGTTGTATAATAATGATAATAATGATAACATCGTCAAGGGAACACGCGCGATTAGCCTCATTAAACGGAGGGAAATTTGCATTTTTTTACGGCTCGAATTATGATCCAGTAAAAGTAGCAATGGATTTTCCTCGGGAGGATCTAAAATCCCGTAGTCCCCGAGGCGCCCATCTCTCTCTCTCTCTCTCTCTCTCTCTCTCTCTCTCTCTCTCTCTCTCTCTCTCTCTTTCTCCCTTATACGAGACCCCGTAAACTTTTTTCCCCCAGCGGCCACAGCCGTAACTCCTTCGCGCGAGCTGCCATAAGGGAAAATTCGTCCGTATATACCTTCCGGCTAGATTGCTGCTATCTTGTACAATGCTTTATAGCGCTTAACAAGGGACCGTCGCCACCACCACCACCACCTTGTGCAAGTTTCCCTTCAAAGCCCTGAAAATCAGCGCGTGGACTTGCGCATATTCCAGCAACATTTTCCAAACGCGTCTACGAGCTTATATACCTCGATACACTTGTATGTATATATAGAGGAGAAAACGTGCGTCTTTGAGAAATCTTGTAAAATCCATATGCTTGCTCTGGAAAAGCTCCCGGTAACGGTCGCCTGTAATAGCTGAGTCGATATAATACACACCGGCTCGAAAGAGCTTCAAAGAAGCTTCTGCGTATATACACGTGAAATCCGTCACGACGAGGTCATGACGGGAGTCGTTTCAAAAGCTCGATGAATTTTTCTTTGATGTTCGCTGCAGAGCTTTTCTACGCGTACATCAACTGCATACGTACTCGCGAATTTGTTGCGTCTATTTCGAAACTCTGCCGCACGCTATACACACATGCATAAGATTCGCGAGTTTAAGTAGATACGTTCCGAGCCCGGCAAGACAATACGCCAATCGCATACAATTCAAGCCCCGACGACCACAGTTTTCCCAAACAAAGCGCTTATATCCATATATCGCGGACGCGTAAAATGGGAGCCAAAACGAAGCTACCCTGTAATCGGCTGCCGCATCAAAGAAGCGCATCCCCCAGCGCCCACAGACGGAGCTGACGTTCTTTCGCGAGTATATTCGAGCCGAGAGCGAGAGAAGCAAAGACAAAGCTGCAAGAGGTGGAGGAATAAAGGGCTGTCGTCGGTCGAGCGAAGGAAATTGAGATTCTCCGCGAATTCGAGAGAGAGAGAGGGGGGGGGGGGAGGGCGGCAGCGCGCGATTTGCATAAGGCAGCCTGCCGCCGTCCTCGGGTCATAATCCGCTGCGCGGCGGTTTTGCTTTGTGGCCGCGGGCACGTACATCGGATATAATATTAGGCTGCCGGCTGCCGAGAGAGGGAGAAAGAGCACTGTTATGGAAATCTCGAAGCCGGGATATTCTTCCGGACGGATCGCTCCTTGGAATCCGCTCAAAGCGAGCCCCCGCGGGAAGACAGCTTGTGTGCAGGCTGGCTCTGTATATACCGTATAGATATGCGGCTGTATATACTTTTTGAATCAGGCACGCGGTACGAAGCCGCCGAGCGAGCGATATGTGCTTTTTTGGAGTCTTCGCGTTCGAGCCGATGGGAAAGTGTCGCTCGAGATTCCCGGGATTTCGAGTGGGATGATATAACCGCCGAGAATATGTAGGACGGCCGAGAGCAGAGGAAACGCATGTAGTAAGCATGTGTAGCGAGTACCTTTGCAAAATTGAGAATTATTGCAAAATGTATAGGTGTACAGCGGATACGGATCGAGACTCGCCCACAGAGTCGCTTCCTTTACCTGCTACTGTATAGATGCACTGAATATATATATGAATGTAGCAATGATCCGTCAAAGCTCCGGGACAGTATTACAGTACACAGAAAGAAAGATAAAAAAGCTCGGTTCTATTTACCGCAAAGTGTATCCTCACAGGAAAATCCTTTAATCACAAAAGACTCGTTTGTCTGAGCCAGCGCAGAGAGAGAGAGAGAGAGAGAGAGAGAGAGATAGAGCGCGACGACCCAAAGCGAATCAAGCCGCACGTCCGTCAGTAGTATGACGCTCAGCCGCAGAAGCACAAAGAGAGAAAATAATGGCAGAGAGAGAGAGAGAGAGAGAGAGAGAGAATGAAAGAAAGACGCAGGAAGGAAGCAGCGCGCCTAAAGGCGCGTTCATTGCTAAGTACATGAGCTGAGTAGATTGAAGGTTGAATAATTGAGACAGCTGTAGGTAAGGAGAGCTCGCGAGGGACCCCCAGAGACCTGGCAGAGGCCTTGTGCGCGCAAGATGGAAAAGTCCAAGGGTGAGGGGGGGGGGTGGATATATGCTCGTAAAATATCCAACTAAAGGGAAAAGCTCCCGAGAGTTAGCCGCGTATATACGTACGTAAAAGGATATGGGGCGGTCGCGCTATATACCTCTGTGCTAGCGCGCGATCAATCTCGGCTTATTTTCACCGGCTCCCCCCTCCCCCGCCTCGCGTTCTATTAGTGAACTATGTCGGACGATTTAGTTCGTCGAAGCTTTATGGATGTATTTCCGCGTTGTGCAATAATGATAATAATCCAGTAAAATATGATGGATGATCTTTCTCGCTCGATATTTTTATATCCGACTGCGGGATTATGCTTGAGTATATATATATATATACATATATACAGTTAGCGCAGCGAGTTAAAAGAAAGCTACTGTGTACACTTCACAAAAATTGATCTATATATAGATCGTTGACCGCGACAAAATCGTTAGAACCTCGTTTTTGTTCTTCAAACTTTCATTTTTCATAACGATCTGTTACTTTCATTTTTCTATATAACCATCAGAGTAGCAAGGAACATTCCGTACATCGATCGATATATATATAACACATACGGTCGAGCAGTGCCTCCTCGTGTTCCTTTTGCTCGACGTTCCGTGTATATATATATATATATATATATATATATATATATATGTATGTATGTATATATACACAGCGTCGAAGTGGAGATTGCATTGTTTTCTTTTGCTGCACACGAGCTCGCTGTCCTATATATCCGTCGAGTTATCCGCAGCAGCGGCGAGAGATTATTAGGATCGGCACTCGATTCATCCTCTCCCTCCCTCAGCGTAGCTTCTTTTTCGTTTCTATAGCCCATTGTTTGTAGAGCGTGTATAAAAGCATTGTTTCGGCGGTGTTCCGATGAAAAGCGCAGAGTTTCGCGAACGTCATATCCTGCGGAGTCGACCGCGCGAGAAAATATCAGCTGATTTATCTTACGTTTGGCTGTTATTATAGTGAGTTTTCTGTATTGGATTCGAATATTCTATGCAAATGTCGCAGATATCAGGTGCGGCCGAAATGAAACTCAGATCGTCTGATATCGAAACGAAGAGAATGTGGATATGAAGTAGAAGCGGTTAATTATACGGAGCCAAAAGTATATCACACATATATATATAATGGAACGCGCGCTAATCAGAACAATTAATTACTGCGCATTATCAACCGTTAATGTGATCATTCCGCGCAGCAGTCGCCGAATCCCGCTGAGCTGCATGAAGAAACGAAGCGACGTATATATACAATTTAGCCGCAGCTATGAATGGAAGGATCGGCAACGTTCACGGTCAGGCGCACATGAGACATTCACCTTGGTGAATTGGCGGCGCATGTATATAGGTATATACATGTATATATGTATACAGACACGCACCGGTCGGACGGGTTGCGTCGCGCCGTATAACTGTTTTAGCACCGCTGCGCTCGAACTATCGCCTGCATATCTCGCGTAGGCGTATATGTATATGGTTATATACGAGTTTCTATCTAGTTCGATTTTAGATAACACGCTGTATACACGAGCTGACTCGCCGTTGTGTATATCGATACTAGAGAATCTCTTATTTGATATACTCGATGGAAGATATATTAGGAGAATTATGAACGCTTATATGTGATCCTTATTGATGATAAGGATTTCTGTTCCAGTCATTCTTAACTGTCGAGGTTAATGTCTTTATATAGCTAATACGTTGCTTTTGCGCGAGCTGTGCCGCAGGAATGAAAGTCGCTTTGGTTTAATCTCGAGAAAATGAAATTACACACTCGCGGACAGATGTGTGATATCGGCCGTTGCGCAATCATATATATATATATATATATATATATATATATATATATATATATATATATATATATAACCCGATGATTGAAATGATACAGAACGTTTGATTATTGAAAATATTATGATCACAGCAATGCAAAGTGTTTCAGTCCAAGTCGAGCGAGGATGTGCTCCATATGTCGGGCCTGTATCATTACCTTATTTATCTTTTCATTTAAGACCGCATTGCCGAGCTGTGTTTTCCATTAATGTGCTCGGGATCCTAAATTACGAAACGCTCGTGTAGCGCAGTGGACGCAGTTGAAGTACGAGCTATTAACGAACCGTTACCAGACATTAAAGCCTAATATACAACTTGATTCTTCATCGCTCAAAGTACCGGTCGAACAACCCTACTTAACATCGATTAGAGCCTGCTACTATATAGGTATACGCGCTCGGCAGCAGCAGTAGCAATTTCGCAGCAGCCAATCTCGATTATCTGGAAAATTACGAAAATTCAAGCCATCGCGTCCCTTTTCGCGCATGAAAGATCGGTCCCGCGAACAGTCATATATATATATATATATATATATAAACGCGCTATGCTCCGCAACTCTAATATCGGTCAGTGGGTCAGTGAAAATAGCTATTGGCCTGAATAATATCGGCTTCACCCGCGGCCGATGAAAATGCAGAGTCCGACTGCGGTGTACAGTATACACACGTTTCTAACGCCGGTCCTGTGTGTACGTCTTTCTCTCTCTCTCTTTCTCTCTCTCTTGCGGGCGAAATTGCGCAACAGCCCGGCAACGACAAAAACAGCCTCTTTTCCGTCATAACGCTTACGCGCGCGAGTTACGCAAAAGCCGTCACTGGCTGGGCGCTAAGGGAAACTACGCGTGTCTACTCGTTCGCCAATTCGTTATATTCGTTTGTAAATTTTAATTGCGCTGATTTTTTTCCTCTTTAGCTCGCTGCGTTTGATGTCGTTTCAAACCGGCGAATTTCCCTTTGAAGATCGGGAAACCATTTGAGGGCTGCTGTTTAAATATCAAAGCACCGGGGTACTTTTTTTCCTCACAAAATTAGCAGGCTTTACGAGCCCGTTTGAAGGCGCTTTAGTCGGAAATGTTGTAAATGCGTCCTTCAGAAATCGACGCGAACCGTGCACTTTTCAGCGGGAAACGTTTTTGTTTTCGAATTGAAACAAATGAACGAGTTTATAGCGAATATTAAAAAGAAACATTCATGAAATCTTTCACCGATAAATTCTAAAATTCGCTCGAGGGAATGCTATGTCACACCAGTGAAAGATCGAGAAAGTAAAGTCGACTCGTGAAATAAATTTGCCAACTCTTTTATTTGTCCTTTCATCAGAGGTATCACGAAAGTCGGTTTTTATTGACTTTCTTTCCCGAAACGCCACAACATTGAGTCTCGAGAACAATGAGATCCCGGCAATAATTGTCATTGAACTCAGGAGAGATTTTATGTAATTCGTTACGTGTATCGCTCGTTGAATGGAGTCATTAACATCAACGTATAAATAAACCCGAAAAGCTTGGTTTTTCCTCGAGTACCGATCTACTTATACCTCCTCGATTTCGTTTTACGAAAGAACAAGCAAAGCTCCATCGAATCTTCCACGTCCATTCGCTTCGCCTTTGTTTCGGCTGCCCGCCTTTTTTCCCGATCTCATTTCTCGAACCGACCGTCCGAGTTGCGCTAGAAAAATCGCGGTTCCTATATTAAAACTGGTATATAAACCCAAAAGTCCAACTCTCGACTCACGTATATATATATATATATCGCACATACACACGCACACCGACACTCTTACGCTGCGCGAAAAGCTTGGGTGTACATACACACACACACACACACACACCTATATAAGAAAACTCGACTCGCGGGTAGTGGTATATAACCGGCGCGGACCACTTCTGTCTCTGTCGAGCTGCTGCACCGGCCAGGAAAGTTAGAATAGTTCTCATTTCTGACATACTTTCCTGCGGGCGTTTCAAGTCGTTTGGGATGCCTCGCATCACTTTGTCGATCCACTTCGCAACGCGAAGCATAGCGTAAATCTTCCGGGGACGCCGCGAAGAAAATTGTTTGCCCGCGCACTGCAAACATTTCAGTCGCGAATTGTAAAAGAAGAAAATAAAGCCCGTTAATCGGATTAATTTACAGCGATTTCTTAATTACATCCAATTTTGTTTTTGCTCGCGCGCAGCCTTTCGCCGCGACTGCAGATTTATACATACGAAAGCTATGATGTCCGCATCAGCGCTATATAGCATTTTTCGTTCCAAAAAGCGCTCGTAATCACTTAAATCATCCTAAGAAGTCATTTCTACTATACGACGACTGTAATGTAGGTATATACGAGTTCGAAGCTGCGACTTTCTGCAGAGTCATCCGAAAAATGGCCATTTCCGTTTCCGCAGCTTCGGGGCGGAAGGGCCAAAGTAAGAAGTCGCCGTTCTCAGAGAAAGAGAGAGAGAGAGAGAGAGAAAAGAAAGGAGCCGGACAAGCGAGAAAAAGGAAAGACGATCCCGCGGAAGAAACCGGACGCTCGGCGTATTTGGCAGTAATACCGCGGGTGAACCGGGTTGTCTTGGCGGCGGGGATGACTTTCTCCGCAGCATCGGAGGTGCAGACTCGGTGACAGGCCCCGCGTGGGTATAAACAAGCGGCAGCGCCGCCACACGCGACGAAGAAAGTATCGCGAGAGTGACCGGCTCGATTTGAGTTTCAAGGTTGCGACGCGCGGATGTATATAGGGGGAGCGAAAAAAGCTGCTCGACTGTGCGAGAGCGTAAAAAAGTACTTTCTACAAGCGACTGCGGGCTTTTCGAGGGAACCGGATCGCCGGTTCTTTCTTTCTCGATGTGGCGTTACATTTTTGCTTGTAAATCATCGCGAGGAGAGGTTCAAGTATATATAGAGCTATTTGCGGGTTAATGGGATCAGGTGTCGCCTTTGCGGGCTCGATTCCGCAAACTGGGTCAAACGTGCGCTCGTTGAATCGAGGATGAGAGTTAACCGAAATCGAGCTTTTTTTCACGCGAGGTGATATCCTAATGTACGGATACAAATTGGCTCCGTGTACCAGCTTTTTATCGCGTCGGATAAGCGTTGCGAAAACATTACACATATACGAGATACGATACGATTACATAAATTAATTATCTGCGTGTGACTGAACAAATGGAAGGATAATTACCACTGTGCGAAGGATCAGCGTCATGTCCTTCTTCTTAACGCATGAACAGCGATCTCCACTCTGGTCCGTTGTCGGCGAAACGTCGTGGCCTCGTTGCGCCGAGGTCCTCGCAAATCCTCTTTCACGTCGATTTCTTCCTCCCGCTCTGCGGACTTTGTAGAATAGGCAAAGCTGCGCACGAATCCCAAACGGCAAAGGTCTCCTTCCGTACCAAAATCGAGATATAAAAGATGACCGTTCGACAACAAACCTATCGCTCTACTGTATCCCCGCGCTATCCGAAGATAAAAAGCACGAGTGCACCCGCGTGCGTCCGTACACGTCGTGCCGCCTGGTCGAGAGCACTGGTCCTCGTCGACTTGCTCCGCTCGACTTAACTCTCCTCCTCTTGGAAGCTCCAGTTATCGTCTCTCCCACCACACCTTGCTCTCGTGTATCTCTGCTCTCGGACAATCACGAGCGCGCACGGAGACACGCTGCGGACTATACACAGCCGTCTTTGCCGGAGGATCTTTGCCGAGTATAGACGCGGCGAGTACAGCTCGCGAAAAAGCCCCTCCAGTCGCGCGCGGGTGTAACTCTTCTCGCTCCGCGGATCGTCCGTGGTGGTGGTGCTGCTGCTGCTGCTGCGAGTAAAAGGGGCGTTGCGAGCGTATTTCATGCGTGTGTGTATATAGAAAGGAAAATAAAGGAGCGATAGTCGCGACGGAGAAAGGAGAGAAAGGGATCGAGCCCGCGTCGATATATGTACGAGGGGACGCCGCGGAAAATCGCGAGAGAGTTTGAAATCAAGGATGCGCCGAGGAGCTGGAGAAATTTTTGGATGTACGTACATTTAGGTCGCGAATCGTTCTGCTGATGAGAAATCTCGTGTGTGTATAGAGAAGCCAAGTGGATGTATATATAGGTATTAGATGGATAAGAAAGACGAGAAATCCGAAGAGGAGAGCGACCTAAAAGGCGCATTGGCTCTCTCTCTCTCTCTCTCTCCTCTCTGTGTGTCCGTATGTATACAGTCGGAGAGGAGATTGAGTCGGACGAGGGAATCAGCTTGTTACGGAGTGCTTCCCTGTACCCGTATGTATGCATGTATATACGCGTCTCCGCCAAGCCGTGAGTTGAATTCGCAGAATGAAAATAAGGGGGGAAGGAAGGAACTGTCGATCGACCGGGAGAGATGAAAGAAGAGAGGCGCACGAATTTCCAGCGCATTCAGACTCCCGCGCGCTTGTGAAAAATGCCTTTTTCTACAGCGTACACGCGCCGGCGACGACGATTTCATACGAATGCGCCGTGATGCTCGAGGTGTATTTACGCTATGTATAAAGCGGCTGGTATATATAGGTATACGTTCTTTGTCAGCCGACTTTCGGTATAACGTAGTTGCTTATCATCGATAACTCGTGCATAAACGGCTCGCTCTGAGCTCGTTATACCCGCGGTCAGATTTTCGATATCCTAATTAGCTCTTTGGCGCGTGCCATTTATGGGCTCGGCCGCGCGTCTAATCGACGCATATATACACATACATCTAAGGATGCCTCTTGCTGCTATATACTATACGGCGCGTGCCGTTATCTCGTCGGCCCGATCTCTCTCCCGCGCGCGCCTATACTTCGCGTGCCAGCTGCCCTCTTTTAACTATATGTATATATATCGCCGCGAATGCAACCGAAGCTTTCTTATGCAGCCGCGGGATCGGATATCAGAGACACGAGGAAGGAATTTCCAGGTGGTCCAGTCCCGGGGAAATGTATATTAACGCTATTCTTATACTAATATATAGCGAGTTCTAAAGGTGAAATCAAACGTCGATTCGAGGAAATTAGTATTCTCAAGAGCGAAACAGCGCTGCAGGTGAGCTTAAAGCAAGCACTCGAGATAATGCCAGATCGTCCTGGTGGACCTCTTGGGAAATCGCTTCCCGAGCGTTGAACACGACGGTCAGTATAGCGCAAACAGTCACTTCGGGCGTCCGTCCGCGAAACAGGCGTATAATACTGTACGCCCGCGCGAAGTATATACGTTCCCATCAGCTATATAAGCTCTATAAACAAAGACGGCGCACAGCCACGTGTCACTCCTGAATACTGCGATTACACACGAGAATCCAGCGCATTAGCATATAAGTATATATATAAGTTATGCGGGTCAATACTCGCTTTCGAATTTTTTACTCTTTATCTTTTTGCCTTATGTTCGAGGGGCTCTCGGACCCGTCGTCGCCTCGAGACAGTTGCCGTTTTCTGAGATATCCACGGCGCGAAAGCGCGCGCGTGAAAGGCATTGTTATATATTAACTTAACGAATAATGGAACTCATCTTATCGATGTAGACGCACTGACAGAAAATCCATCTCGCGAAGGTATCGGAGAATTCGCGGAAAATTTCGGAAAGTATATAAACGTTCCCGCGACGCACGTTACATTAATACTGCAGCGCTTCGTCCGCGACGATTCCGAAATATGTATAATATAAAACACAAAACGAACATTATTCGCCGCTGAATAATTGCAGTTTCAAATCGATATTTACTGCGCTCCGGAATTATATATTCCGCCTGGTTTTTTTTTCGTCCCGGCCTTTGTCCGCGCGCGAGACAGCGCTAAAATTGAATAAACACGTTTGTGCTCTTATGCGCGCGACTCGTAAAAACACTGCAACGATATGCACACCGCGTGTTGATCTCATAACGTAAAAATGTATATGTATATATATAGAGAGAGGGAGAAGGACACGCGGACAGAAGCGAAAAAGGTGCATATATAATAGCGCGCGAATATAAGGCAATCGGGTGGATTAATCGCAACTCCGAGAAGTGCTGCTCTTAACGACTGGACGCTCGTAAATCCCGCTAGCGGCAAATAATTACAGGAGGATTTCAATGCACACAGCCATACATAGAGTACAGTGATCAGCGTTTACGATCGGCGCAGATAGCCCGTGTGTATATAATAATCCGTCTAAAACGCAATAAAGTCGTATACGGGCTGCACCCGCGCCGCCGCATACTCGTGTATAATTCCGTCTCAATTAAAGTGCAATATCGGCGCAGATTGTGCCCGCGGACCATATACACGTACGTATACGTACATGTGTGTGTGTGTGTCTGTCCGAAAGATTGGGATCTGCTTGCACAGGTGAAAGTGTAACGTCGTCGGAAGCAGGTTCTCGCTGTTGCCCTCCGGGCTCTCTCAGCAGGCTGCTGACGAATACTGGACACTCGGTCCGATTCACGTATGTATATATATATATGTATACTCTGCTCTGTCGCATAATCGGACAACGCCCGATAAAATCAAGAGTCTTTTCTTTCCGTTCCGTGCGCGAGGCGACGTGCTGTATGTATATATGTCATGTACTTTCGGCGAGAGAGGCTTTTTGGCAGAAGCGAGTGTCGCTGCTGCGGTATATCCGAGCGAAAGGAGCGGAGAAAGAGTATTATATATACATTCTTCTGCGGGTCGAGCGAAAAGGTAGACGACTTCGAAGGCGATATTATTTTAATCGAATTTCGGAATGTAATCCATGAGGATCGAATCAATTATGCATGTATATAATCGATGGATAATATCGATCACGGGCCTATCCATTTTTTCTTCTCTTTTACCACTTCTATATATACCATAATATATTCAGGAAATATCGAAAACGCAAAAAATAAATGAACAGATTTATTATATTAGAATAACTCCGAGGGGCAACGGTAATCCTTTCCAAAAATTCCGTTGTCCTTCCGATCGACAACTGCAGCGACATCGAATTACACTCCGGAGATTCTTGCAGCCTGAGAATGCGCGGCGCGCGAATACTTGGCGCATTTGAGCGACGAAATTTTTCAAGAGCGATTTTCGGCTATATATATATAGGACTCTGGAATTTCATGCGGCAGCCGCGGGATGTGCGTATATACGCCACCGTTTCGAATTCTGATGGCTTTTCAACGGGGCGGACAGTGTCGCCGGGATTTTTTCATTAAATATCGCTCGGCTATATATCCGTATACCGAGGTACGCGCAGCTACGGCAATAATAACACGCGTTTCGATGAGTGAACGTGACGCTTGTTATTTTTTTTTCAGATCTAACTTTAAACTAATCTTTCCCGACGCACGATGTAGGCGAGACTGACTTTCTATATACCGCTCGCATACATTATGTTCTCAATTTAACGCCGTAATAAAATTCGCTCCATATTTCCGTAAAAGCGACGAGCGCCGCAGTAAACAACTCTTGACGAAAGATCTAGAAATTCCTGTATATATATATATCGACTTCGACACGGCTCGCGGCATATTATCCTCTACGGATATATTTCAGATCCGCGCACGAGAAGCGGAAAGAGACAGGGGACGCGGTGTATAGCCGACGAAAAAAAAGGGGAAAACGTCAAACGTCCAATGCAAGATTGAGTTGTTCTCCCGCGGCGTTGGGCCCCGTTTCGTTTTCTCTCCGCGCCCAAGTCTTGGTCGATACTAAGTGGAGCGGTGAAAAGATAAATTCCGGAGTTTCTTAGAAATCAAGAGACTAGAGAGCCGAGTTCTCCACGTGTGCTCGCATACGAGGTACATACATATATATATCACTTTTGCGCGCGATCCTGTTTGATTCGCGCGACGACTCGTCCATCAATCCCGGCGCGAAAATACACTGCGCTCGAGATTGTCGCGATCTTTGCTCAAACGAATTATGTGCCTCCGAAAGCGGAAGTGCCTCGATCTAACGAGGTATTGCATAATTTTATATGCACAAGGCTGCACAGCCGCGGGAGAGAGAGAGAGAGCGAGCTGCGATGCGCTAATTTCGCGCGGTATATATTGTCGCAAGAGAAGCTGCGGGGCCCGGATACACGCTGTTAATTATGCATGTGGCTGATGTCTTCCGTTGAATTGATAATCATCTTATCGTAATCTGCATAAACTAGTATATATATAGCCGATTTTGGCCTCGACTGCAGCGTTTGTGCGTGTATTCCCAGCTTGATTCTCGTATCTATATATACCCGATATATATTATTCCTCTGTACTATGTATAATATACTGCTGGGCCTTTTCCTAGCCTTCGAAACATCGTCAGCCGCACTTCCGCTAAATCAATGTTTACTTATATATAACACATAGTCGTCCGTTAATAATGTATTATACCGAGCGCTTACAGAGCACCTCTATATGCGCGGCTGTATACGTTCCGCGCGCCTATATATGACGAAATCGATTATTCTTAAAACCCGCCATAAAAGCCGAGTTTTCGCGCATAAAAGAGAGCCGCGCCTGAAAAATCACGCCTGGGAGAACGCGCAGGACTGCAGCGTACAGTGAATAATTTGATAACGCGAGCCTTTTACGGCGCTGCGCTTTGCTATATACACTCTGGCTCCGCGAAAACATTTATTTTCTACTCGGCAAAACTATACGGCGGCAATTTTTCCTCCTCGCTCATTTTTTTAATAACTTATGGAATCCATCGCGCGGATCATCAAGCTTCGAAATAGAAGCGATTCTCCAAAGTGAACCCGAAGACATGGACTATTGGTACACATTGTTCGAGGCGTTTTTCATCGCACCGCAAACGTATTTCGCTAATCCTGACTCACCGCAGAGGAGGAAATCAAAAAAATACCCTGAAAGCTATCAGCGTTTTATTATTGTATGTACGCGCAGCACGCGCGCACGTTTTCGATGTTGCATAATTATTCGGCTTACGTAAGTTAATTTATACCTGTAATCAAATCATAACACTATATACACACGCGCAAAAAAAATTCGTCTAATAGATCTAATCGGGTACATATATATATATATATATATATACGCTCACAAAGTGTCCCGACCAGTTATGGCTCTACCGAGAAACGATGCCGACTATGACCCTCGGGCCATCTACGCGCACGATGAATCACTCCCTGATTTCTTCCTTATGCGTATACATATAACCCCCTTAAGCTCCATAACGCGTTACATATTATATCCCATCATTAGCGTAATCTCGAGAGCCAGCCCAAAACAAACTCGAGCAACTATATATCGAAGAGACTCCAAAATAACACGCTGACAGCGGCAGCTGGAAATTCCATCATCTCTGACTATATACACACTCCCCCGCGTCGACGTACAGTAGGGCGGCGTGCATCTCTCGGGCCGAGCTTCTAATAAACTGAGGCTCTATACAAATACACCGGTTACGGTAGGAAAAGGCGCCCCGGAGGCACGAAAACTTGAGCCTTTCTCTTGTTTGTCGTATAGCTGTATATATACCCTTGGAAAATCGTCCCCAGCAGCAAATAGAATCATCCTCCTCCGTCCGTTTGCTCTCGAGTATAGATATACAGGCGACCAGTCGTTTCTTTGAGTCTTCGAGCTTTCGGCGAAAAATTATGAGAAACAGCCCAGCTGGGAAAGTCGATCCGGCGTGCGCGCGACGCCAAGATTGACCGCGGCTGCGCACTTTCTTTTTCTCCGGCAGTCGGCTGCGTTTCTTTCCGACGACTCTTTGAAAACTCGATCCTTCGTATAATACCGAGACATCGCATTTTACTGCGCGTACATACATACGCTTAATCGCCAAGACACAGCTCGCAAGAATATAAGGAAAGCTCTGGTGATGAAAAGCTCTCAAGCTCAGAGCGCATTTGTGAGTAATACCCGCACAGGGCGCGGTCCCCGCGGAGGAGTAACGGAGCGCTGTTGTATATATCGAAGCCATTCATCACTGCTCTCGCGAAGAGAAGTCGTCACCGCGCCGCACACATGCGGAACAAGTTGGGCAACAGCTGCGCGGGTCGCGCTCTGTATATCCTTCCATAATACCGCGTTCGCTTCCGCGTAAACTCCGAACATATTTCCATCAGTTTCTTCGGACTTTTCCCCTATCCCCTGATATAACTACTACTGCTACTACTAGTACTACTACTACTACCCCAAGTTGCTCTGCTGAAAGCTTATAGCAGTGTTCTAAGCGACGAGCGAAAGTTTTTTCCTTTGCGCGCGCTCGCTTTTTTCGCTCGCGGAAACGAGCTGTTGCTGCTGCTGCCTGCGACGGAAAATAAAGTAAGCCGACTTTCGATTTGCCTCTCTCGACCGGTCGCTCTCGGCGCGCAGTTGACCTACTTCCGCGTCTTTTCGAGTGGGATGAAGGATATACCCTCGGGCAAAGGGCTGCTACCGCGATTTCTTACCCCGTCGTTGGGATATATGCGCGCAGTAATGCGTTTTCAGGACGACTTGCGGTGGATTGGAATATCCGGATTCTTGTCTTATCGCGCGCTACTGGATTTCTGGGCTTTACGCCACCTGATGACGTATCGTATATACTATACGCGATTTTGAATCTCTCTCGGGCTGAGATGTTATTTATTTACGCAACCTTTTCATTCGCGCAGTATATTACGTTCCGTAATGGGAACACAATTAAATTTCACACGCGAGAAAACAAAGGACGTGGACGTAGATACAACAAAAGGATTTTCGAGAGTCACGCCGATCAGGCGGACAGCGATCGATAAAGCGGGAATAATAAGAGATATTTGTCACGTTTTAATGAGCGTGTGTTTATAATAGAGTTGACGGCACTCGTAAAGCGTAAAAAAAAGGTGCGAGCGAGTAGCCGGTGGCTCTTCGCCCGAAGACATAAAAATTCCCGACGCGCGACAACGTAATAATCGCGCGCGATGACGATCGTTACCGCGCCCGGCGATTATTACATCAAACGCGCGACTCGCAACGACACTCGAGGGTATATAGGTATTTTGCATTTAATGATGTTGTAAGACGGAGCCGAGAAACGCCCGCGTTAATTAAGCCTTGCGACGTACGCATCCTCTACTATACTGTTACTATATATACGCCTCGTTGGACTCCCGAGCATTATACCTTTTGAATTTCTCTTTCATTGCGAGCATTTAATTTATAGTAGTGTGTCTTTAGCTACTCTGCGGTGCTTCATTGGCTATTATAATGGGCTATTTCGGCTAGTGTAATTAAGACTCGCGTGTAATATACCTCAGATCGTATTATATATATAGTTCGGAGAATTAGAGTTCCTATCATATATATACACAGAGCCATTTTACAGGATTAACCCTTCCTGCAAGAAACAAGAAGCGTTAGCGCTTAATCCGTTTCGTTCGGCGAGTCTTTAAAATAAGACAGCTTCTAAAGAATTTTTTTTCGCTCCTCGCTTCTCCGACGGTGCACTTTCTGAATGTAGAACTTTTAGCTAGCTTTCAAAAGTCCTTTTTACGTATTTTCCGCGAGAAAAAGCGCGAAAGATGTTCCGAAAAAGTATACGTATTAAAAAAACACACAGGCGCGTACGCCTGAGTAAATAACCGCTTACATCCGACGAATAACGCAAACTAGATATAAAAGTCCATTTCGCAGAGCCATTAGCATCGCTAAAACGAAGCTCTTTCTCTCCCTTGACTCGGTGCATCATGGGGGGGGGGGGGGGCGAAGCCACTTTACTTGGCAGCTTTTGCCGTGGCATCGGGGTCAGGCCCGAGTCGAATAAAATCTGTCGCGCATCAACTCCTTCGCCTGTAGCTTCCGGCTGATCGTCCTTCGCACGCGACGAACCGCACGTACATGCGCTTGTATACACAGGTATATAGATAAAGCACCGAAACGTCTGCCCGATCTCTATCTCGCGTGGACATTAATTCTGTCGCGCTGCTGCTGCTGTTCCCGTTTCGCTATCTCGCGCCTTTTGACCTCCCGTTGTGCTGGACATAAATTAATTTACGCGACGGATATGGGACCCTGGATATGCACGACTCGATCGCGTGGGGGAAAGCACTGGAAGTCAAATTGCTACCGATCGTTCTCTGTTCGTTAGATATGCGCGCGGCCCGCTCGATATGGGAATCAAGGGCTCCGCGGATAATATATAATAGCGGATCACGAATACTTTGTATATATATGGTTATATTTTAAAGGCTCGTGGATACGGACGCAATATAGTATACAGGCACGACGAGTTGATTATTGGAGCTGATGATGTCAGCGTGTCATTCGAGCTCTAAGCGCGTCTATAATTACAAAGTATATCGATTACATCGAGCGAACTCTCCCGACTGCTATATACTCGAATACTTCAGTCAACCTATCCACACGACCTTTTACAGCGCAGAAAAGTGCTCTCGAATAGTTAAAAAAAAAATTTTCTCCTCTCCACAAATCGCTCGCCTTCAGCACTTTCCAGCCCTGCGGCGACGACTTCGCCGCTCGCGGAAGCGAACCTTTACTCGAGAACTGGAGCGCCGACGGGTATTTTCGCTCGCTTCTGCGATGGATTTTTATGCGTGCGTGCATTTTCGAGAGGGAAACGGCTTTTAATTGACATTACGTAATTGCGTTCTTTTTTTCCATCAATGCGTTGCAACGATATAAATATGCGCGCGCGATGAATAATCGGATATTATTGACGATAATTAACGCTGAAATGAAGTTTTCGTTGGAATATTGCTTTGATGGACGGTCAGTTTTACACAGGGAATTTTCTGTTTGATGCAGTTGCGCGATTATACGATTGAATTTAAAAACATAACGCTTTATAATTCCATTCGCGACTCTGAACTTCAGTGATCGATTCATTAATTATTATATATACGAAACGAAGCTCACGAACAAAGTGATACTCTGCTCGGACTCACCCCGACTTTCCATATACGGTTGAAGTTCTGCATAAAAGAAATTACTCACATCGAACGGGCTATTCTTCGAAATCGATTACGTCGTCGTCGCCGTCCTCATCGAAGAAAGTGCATCGCCTCGAGCCCCTGTCGCCGACACCACAAGATGTCGTGGCTCGTCGCTGCGGTTGCCATCAATCAGGCGGGTCTTAGCTTCTTTTTCGCCGCCTCAACTGTGCTCCTTCAACCTTTTAAAAAGGCCGATGGGATAACGGCGTCTTTAATCGCGTCGCTCGACTAATTAAACGGGTAAAATGTCGCGTCGCTGGAAAGGAACGAGGAATTTCGGATTAAGAATGCACGAAGCGACTGTGACGTAATTTTTAACGGGCATAAAGCAACGCTTGATCCTCGGCTTGATCACGATCAATTATTTTTGCGTTTCGATGTGAAAAATACGGTTGGTTCCAATGCTGATCGAGAAACAAAAGAGCGAAGCAAAAATTGGAAATATTAAAGCGAGGAACATAGTCAAATGAAGGTACAAGTAATTTCATGTAATAAATTTATTGTAATATTTATCAAATTGGCGTGTTTTTCTTCACAACAATAAAATTGGAAACAAATTGTATACGCAATGCCTTTAAAATTCGAATATCGAATTTGATCAGTGTTGATTAGCAAACTGAATCGATAAAATCATTTATCCAAAGATGTAACGCAAAGTTCGTTTCAGTCGATCTATCAATTATATGAGAAGAACGCAAACTGCGAATTACAAACGCAATGCCTTCGATATATTTACATACTTTACATTGAAAATAGCGTCGTACAGTTTCGATTTTCACTATTACACAAATCATACATATTCACTATATTATACCGAAAATACAATGGTTCATTTATTCAGTAAACAAAGTGGCTTATATTCGTAGTTGAAACAACGATGAAATTATATATTATTTATATCTTCTTCAAACAAACGTTTATATACATACGTATATACACTGACTCACGCACATGAGTATCGTTTATCTAAACTTTTTTTTTTGTAAAACATGTACACACATATTATATGTTGTCCATTTAGACCTTAATTAACATTTATTTTTTAAACACAAGTTGGCAACACCTTAAACTTGTATAACTATATATTTTCTTCGCCATGGCGATCAAATCTGTCGCATTCTTTCATTATAACTTTTATATAATTGCCCGTGCGCACACAACGATAAAGTTCTGTCTTTATTTTCTTTTCTAAATTCTCTTCTCTATCTCTCTCTATTTCTCCCGGTTTCAAATGTTCGTCCACTTATTGATTCCTAGTATAGGCACTTGGACATATTGTTGACAAGTACTTCTGTCCTCACTAGTACCTCTTGAATACGATGAGGTTTAAAGTAAGTATCAGTAATGATAGGCAGGGTACGTGGCTGCCTGAAATGAAAAACAAACCAGAATAGCACATGCGTCATATCACGCCATACATATATCGTAGAAAATCGCGTACGCGAGAAAGAGACTACTCCAATGACGGAAGTAATTCACACGACGGAGTTTTTAAATCCCTGCAGCCGCGCGCTAACGACAAAGCATTTGCCGAGAGATTAGGATCCGCGAAACTTTTCGGCCTTGTCGCCATACTCTCGCGGACGTTTGTCCTTCGTGAAAGATAAAGCACCGGATCCTAATTTCCCTTGGGCTGCTGCTGCAGCTGCGTTTCGTCATTGTAGTTAATGGCTTGTGGGAGACGAGCCTGCGCAGTCCACAGCGCAGAGGCAAACTTTTTTTTCAAAGGCAGCTTAAATTAATTAACCCCCCCCCCCCCCCGCGTTATGGCGAAAAATATTTCCCAGCCGTGCTGTGGCCCTGCAACTTTAAAACTTCTCTTGAAAGCTACTCACGAGCCGAGAACTTTCGCGTGTATCCTCCCGGCGACTTTTTATTTAATAACGGCTAACCGCTTCTTTTATCTCAGAATTATCTAAACTAGATGTATTACGAGGGTATAAGTGAATAATATGCGAGCGCATGCATTACCGTTGTAGACGTATTCTCTGACGGATGTGTAATTGGCCTCTGGAATGGAAACCTCGCATCGAAATATTGTCGGGAGTTCGACTTTGTCCGCCTCCAAGACAGCTATGGCCTCGGCGTTGAACCGTCCGTCCGTATTGTTTTTATATCTCTGCTCTTGAAGCTTGACAGGTGTTCTAAAGAAGAGTGGAAGCCATTTTTCGTTAGGAAATAAATTATTCAACTATAATAAAAATTGAATTTTCGTTCTGACGTGCGTCTACATAATTATTTTATTATAGCAGTCGCGGACCAAGTTTTCAAAATTTACGTCAGCTCTGTAAAACAATGAATTTTTCATTTTCGCATCTTAATCGCATCCGACTGAACTCATCATGCTCCTCGTTTTTTCCCCGGCTATACTTGTACCCGCGCAGCAAAATGGACTTGTCTAGTTTTGAAAATAAGCCCTGTCAAGGCTAAAGTGAAGGGAGGAAAAAGAAATGGCTGGGGAAAAAACCTGTAAAATGCATGTGTATAGGTGTGAGAGCTTGTATATCGCATATATAGATATAGCGGCCGTACGGAGTGGCCTGTCTCACCTGTCATGATGAATAATGATCTTAGGCCGTGGATAAAGGTCTTCAGCAAGACAAGTGACGGTGAGGCGGTTCGCAGTTTTATTCAGTACCGGTTGATGCAGCCGTAAGCTTTTTTCCGGCGCTGTAAAAGACAGAAAAAAATGAGGCCGTCCATTAGATCTTTCTTTCGCTCGAGTTTGTCTGTCAGTGTGACCCCTTTCCCTGACAAGCTTGTCGACGATTCCTCAGCTGCATATACGCACTTGCAAATTCGTCTCTACAGTATATACAATTGTGCGATTTAAATTTGTATCCGAAACGTCGGCACCACGATGCACGAAAACAAAAAAAATCGACTATCAAAAGATCCCCCAAAATAACATCCACGAAAAACAGCAAACTGCGTCGCAGAGAGAGAGAGCACAGCCCGTATACATTAAAGTAAGCAAACCTGGAGTCGAAAAAAGATGCGCCGACGCCCGTCGAACAAAAAACGGCGCAGCGACACATCGAGGACCCCGGGAAAAAATCTGCAAACATGCCTCGGGAGCTGCGAGTGTATTAATTTATTCGTCAAACCCTTGGCTTTTCGTCTTGTGCGTGGCCTCGTGTCTGTGTGTGAGAGAGAGAGAGACCGGCCAGAAATACGCGTTGCAGCGCTATCTCGACGCTGGAGCTTTCGAGCTTTAATATGCGCGGCGCGTATTATGTTGCGCTGCAGCCAGCGCCCCATATTCCCGCGGCCGCGTGTAATTCATGCATATTCATGCGCGTGTGCGCGCAAGCCACAACGACGACGACGACGTTGCAGATATATATATATATATATATATATATATATATATATATATATATATATATGTCTGTGTGTGTGTGTGTGTACAGGTACACAGTACGATGCGCCACGCAGCTCCACTTCAGTTTCCTTCCTTCTTTTTGTCCGTTTTAAATTTTTTCCCGCGCTCGGGGCTTTCGTTCGTTTGTTGCTTTTCGACACCGAGAGAGAGAGAGAGAGAGAGAGAGAGAGAGAGCTGATGCGCTTTAAAGTGTTATTATATATATACATTTTATAACAAAAATACCGGAAAAGCTGGTTCTTGTCCGATTGAAAGAAAAATCACGGGATTACCAGTAGACGAGCTTCTTGGCTTTTGATAAAGCTCGTTTTGGATACGGCAAGTATACGTTAAGGGGCTTGATCACCCGAAGACGCTTTTCTTGCGGGAATTAGCTGACACTTTACTCGGCTCTAGTCTGCATTAACCATGCCGTAGATGCGCTCGTGCGCGCCAGCCCTACTGGCAAAGTGCTTTTAGCGGGCTGGTTTCGCTGAACCTATACATACAGCCGCTGCTAAAGTGCTTAAGAATCTGTTTTGGCACATCAACCTGCACACACACACAGGCACCCACGCATACGCTACACATAAACGTACACACGACTTCTAAAGTGTATCGTACGCGATTTCGCGAAATATTTACACACGGGCTCTATTACACGTATTATGTATACGCGGTTATAATATACGCATTCGAGTTTATAATTATCTTTGATTCGCCTGAACTGAAAAACGAGAGTGTCCGGACAGTGATGAATATTCGCCGCATGAAAAACAGGGAGACGAGAGAGATACAGAATCTGAAGCGAAGATATAGCGCGAGGGATAATTTGTTTTATCGATTTTCGATACACGCCGCGCGCGGATAATAATTGCGAGCTTTTTCATTAGTGCCGGCTAAGTGGTTCTGCGGTTAAGTACCCCCGAGGAAACAACGTCCGAAGACATCGGGGATGTGCGTGCGCGGGCTATAGTATAGCCCGGCGCGCGCGGGTCGATGCTTCAAGAGCAATCCAGCCGCTTTATTTGAGCCACTTTGAATTATACATCCCAACGGAGTTGAAAACAACTTTCGAACTTCCTATAGTCGATCGATATCGCGTTTTATTATTGAATACATGTATAAAAGGAAGCTCAATGGCGTGTCCGTATGCGGCTGCGATTGGAAATATACGTATCGACTTATTTTTTTTCTCAAAGTTCTGCGCCACTTCGCGACAGAGTCGAATCGATAGTCCCCTTTAATTTATCGCGCTAAAACTACCGAAAAACGCTCTCTCACTCGAAGGAATTCCGTACAAGTGCACTTTATCAAACAGCATTATTCCAGCCCTAAGTCCTGAAACGTCAGTCTCACGCGCTCACGCGCAGCGAACCGTCGAGCTCGTGTGTGGGTGTGTGTATATATACGCGTATCTATAAGGTATATATGAGAAACGATCGGCAAAACCGTAGAGAGGAAGAAAGAAGCCCTAGACAGGATTTTTCTCGCAGTCTCATATCGTGATCCATATAATATAGGCTGGGTAGGCGTCGTGTGGATATATATAGCCCGGCCTCCATAAAGAAGAAAAGTCACCCCTGGCTCGCTCGCGAAATCGCTTCAGCTTGATCGATGGGAATCTTTTAGGGCTATGGCATACGCAGCGAAACATCCATCGTTTCCCGATGCCAGACGGAGTAAGCTCGACCGCGTCATTTGGCCCGAGGGTGAGAGGGAGGAGAGGTCAGCTTAGCCGCGTGTGTGTGCCCGGGACATTCGTCTCTTCCGCGTGCAGGACTATACTGCGTTGAGCAGCCGAGTGTTGGGGCCAAAGACAAAGTGATTGATTGCCCTCGTTTACTCGTCATGTGTATATAGATATATAAATGCGATAAAGGTGTTGCTCTCTTCGCTCATTTTATCCGATGATTAAAAAATAATTTTTACGCCAATAGTCCTCGTTCAATGGACATCAGCAGTGTCCTTTTAACGTTCGCGAATACATAAGCAAAACTTCCTTCCGCCGACTATCTATACGTGGCTGTATATTATACGCAAGTTCAGCGCAGGACTGGGAGATAGATCGCGCGGGAGGGTGAGAGAGAAAATGGTTGCGGAAACCAAGCCGCTAAATCGAGCTCCTGATTGACGGCCGCGAAATATCGTTCGTGTCTCGCGAACCGATTGCCGCATCTGTCGGCTGCAGTCGAAGCCCGCCGCTGTGGTTTGCGCACGCAACCGAAGCTCCAGCTACGTGTGCAATGGCCTACTGAAAAGTTACTCCGCGTGGAACTTGCCGGGTTATAGGTGTATAGCGAGGATTTTGACGGAAATCGGATCGAGACTTTTTTTTCAACCGATGTTGAATTCCCGCTTATATTGCGTTATTTATATTCTCGTCTCTTAAAGCTCGTGAGTTTGAAATGTCGTTGGTTCGTTGAGCGGTCGATAGTTCGAATGCGAATTGTTAAACTCTCGATATCGAATATTTATTGCGGAGACTATTCCCAGCCACGAGTATTGTGTTGGGTATAATCAGGTTTCGGTTAATTTTTTTAACGACGTATTACGTGACGGATACAGCCGCCAGTTTTACCAATTATAAACATCGTGCAATATAGACTCCTATATTCATACGATCGTTTCTCAGAACTTCATTCCATAAAATACCAACTCGCGCACATATAAATAAAATATATAATCCGGCGCAAGCTTGCAACGAATGCATGTAAACTCACAGTAAACGAGCATCTTCCTGACGGCCTCTGCCTCGTCGAATATCGTCGATATGAGACACTTGACATTACCGCTGAGTTCGTGGCCGGGCTTGACCAGCTTGACCGCCCGGTACATTGTGCGCGGGTCGTCGCTCGCCTTGAACGAGACGTCGATGTACTTCTGAAACTCGTCGCTGCCCGACGGCTGCATGCCGTGTATCCACTGATACAGCACATCCTGATTGACGAACCACTTGATGACGAGGCCGGTCGTGGATGAACTGCCCAGCTCGTAATTGCAGTCGAGGACGATCGGCTCCGAGCTGCCTGCTTTTATCAGGTACGGGATGTCCACTGTCGTTATGTTAATGGACAGCACTCCTGTGAAGAGAGAGATATAGATAGATAGATAGGCAGAGATTAGATTTCATTTTCCATTAAATTAAATTAATTCAAATCGGGAAGGAAAATTAGTTCGCGCGAGCGGTAGATGATTGAGTTAAACTTATATATTCTAGCCGCAGTATTATATGTATATTTGGACGGTGAAGAATTTTCTTGTTTGGAGAAAGGAAACGAGCAGCATCCGTTGAAATTTCATCGGATTGTTATTATAATAATCGATCGCGAAATGGTTACGTATATGTCTGCATTTTACAGAATATAATTCTGATTTTAATATGAGCTTTTCATGCGAATAAAAGCTTTAAAATTACATGAAATATACGTTAAAATTAAATTAAAAATTTTACTAATATTTCAAAATCATTTTGCGATTGACAGAATTTCGACAGAAGCTTATACAGTAAAAAATCATAAGTATCCGAAAAGCTATAGAAATATCGTTATGATCTCGATATGTTGCATCATAGACCGATGTCAAACTCACCGCGCGAAAATCCCTATACGCAAACACCCGGCGCCTATGAAAAAAAAGAAACCCGATACAGCTCTTCCCAACACAACAATGTAACGCCGCCCGATATTTCCTCGATAACCGCATGCATACCGCCGTTATATCTCACAATCTTCCCCCGCGACGTTCTCGCTAAATCAGGCTCTCGCGACTTTTGATTCTCAACCGAAGCTCCCGAGTCCCGCATGAATAGACTTCAGTTTAAAAATGCCGTCGTTATACAGCTGCGTGACAAAGGCATCAGTGAGCCGGTCTATAATCGATCATCGAACGGCGCAGCTCACTTGCGCGCTCTCGCTGAAGGGTGAAAAGCCGATGCTTATAAAGCGATTACAATTACGCGGGACGTGCGAAAAGTCACTCGTCGATTTGAAAAAAAAAAAAAAATAAATAAATAAAAACGAACGTACGGGCAAATTTTGAAATCCCGATTCGATCCCCTGGTATAGAATAACAAAAGGCTGTCGAAAGCCACTCGAAAGCTCGGCGGCAGCTGCAAATGAATGCGAGTCTCTCTCTCTCTCTCTCTCTCTCTCTCTCCCCCGGCCACACTTAACTCGGCATCGACGCGACGACGGGACAGGCGATCCGAAACACGCGAAACGTTTATACGCGCAGGCCTTATAATAAGCGAGCGAACGACACTTTACGATGACGATGGCGTGTGTATAACGTGTCTGCAGCAGCACACACAACAATCACGCGCTGCACGCACACGCTATATATACGTCGCTGTTGATAGCTATCGCGAGAGATCGTATACAGGCCTATGCATACAACAAACCTTCTCTCCCCCCCCCCTCCCAGCATATGCAGCGCTAAAGCTCTAATATACTCTTCCTCGAGGATCGATACGCGCCTGCCAAATTAAGCTATTAAACGCCGACTCCCGTTATTGAAGCTCTTTTTCTCGTCGGAACGCCCGATGTTGTCGCCCCGAACTACGCGTTATAGCATTTTTTCTTGTTTATGCGCGCGCGCGCGAATAGTAGTGATGTATAGCTCTGTCGATCTGGATTTTTAATTGCGCCACGGGCGCTATATTACAGTTGGCCTTTCCCGCGCAATCTCTCGCGTACGATCGGCCTCGAGCGGCGCTCCTTCTTATCGGAAACGAGAAAATTCACAGAGTAGCTCTATATATATATGTATATAATGCCGGGAGAAGTTGGAGTTTACATATTTACGGCCCGCGGAATATTCAAAGAAAAAGCGCCTCTGCCAACAAAAAATACAGCGGAGCGAAAGAGAGGCCAGCCGCGGTAATTACACAAAGAAAAATAAACCGCGCGCATCTCGCGAAGTTTCGCGGCCCCGGCGAGGCGCGAGGAAAAAAGAAATTTATTTTCTCGCTGACTAGAAAACGAGATGTGAAACGGGAAAAAAAAGTTAATTCAGACGCAGAAGGAGAGAGCTGCTGCACTTTGACTGCTGGCACTCGACCGCAAAGCTTCGACGCAGCCTCCATTGTCGCGGCGCACATCAAAGAGCGGCCAAGAGGGCGTTCATCAAAGCGGAGACGTTGAAACTCGAGAGTAAGAGACTGAGTGAGTTTTCCCCGGACCTCAGACGACGCTATAAACTGTATGTAGAGGAGACCCGAGTGCCGCGCCCGAGTGGACCACGACGCGCGAAGATTCTCGCTGTATGCGTGTATATACACGCGATTTCGAGGGGTTACACCGAGCGATGCAGAGGGCGAGAGACACTCGACGCTTTTGTCGAATTCCGCCCTGCCGGGGAATATATACGCATCGAGTTGCATATGTGGGGAGAGAGAGAGCGAGTGCCCGAGAGAGGTGCAATGTGAAGTACCGCCGCGGCTGAAGTATTTGACGGAGGGGGGGGGGGGCGTGCACCGAGGGAATATGGTAAACATTTCGTGCGGCAAGTCCTTTGGATCTTCGAGTCTATATAGAGTTCGCTTTCTCTATGCATATAAGCGTATGGTTTGAAAAAGAAATGGAAATGGAATTCTAAATGACTGTGCGCGCGCGTGTGTTTTGAAGGAGAAGCAGGTTTACGTTTTATTTATACAAAAATAAACCGTGTTTGCAGCGGGGCAAAAAAGAACTCGCCGTTCCGACGAGCTATAGGATTTATGCTCGAGATTAAAAGGCTAACCGTTATTATTCCGATTTCAAAAGCACTTCGCACGAGTCCAATTAAAAGCTGCTATTTTTATCGACAAAACGTGTGCTAGAAACTCATCGAAATAACAACGTTAAAAAGGGCCAACAAATCTCATTAATAACGCACCGAGGTTGGTTTCAGCATCGACTATATACGCGAAATTTCTATAGTCTGAGACTAATATTCGCCAAAAGCCGGTGTACTACACTCCCTTTGACTCTCTCTCTCTCTCTTCGCGCTTTCTTCCACAGCGCTAAAAAAGAAATAATAACGACGACGCATGGAAATGCATCCCCTGCGCCTCTCCCTTCTTTTTCTCTGCCCCGAGATCAAAAGCGCGTCAAGTGCGAAGTGAGAGAGAGAGAGAGAGAGAGAGAGAGAGAGAGAGAGCGACCGATTCGCATCAGGAGTAGGTGCGCGCGTGGGGAGCGCGTATTCTTTCTTCTCCCGTTGTTAACCTTCTCTCACGGCAGCCTGCTTTTCTCCGGCTCCTCTTGACGGATCCGTTTCCCCTTGTTTTAATGCGAGCAGCGCGAGACACGCGCTTATACGTATATAGTATAGTATAGTAATCCATTCGGCAAATTGCTTTGATATATATTCTCGGTTGTTTTTTTCTCTTTACTTTTTCAAGATTACGTCTTTAAAAGCAAAACGAAACTTTGTAAACGTTGACGCAAAACTTTTACGTCCTCGAGAGAGACAAATATTTTATGTATAGACAAGAGAAGAAAACCAGGCTTGCTTTCTTCAGCGGAGTATTAAATATTACACGGCAAAGGGCTTCTCTCTTTGACAATTTTCGCACTTTGCGGTGCTGGGAAATTAGTAAGGACATCAGAGAGGCAGGCGAAAGTCGTGTGCCAGCCGGTGTCTGACGAAAGAACATCCTATTCCACTAGTTTAGCGGTCGCAGCCTGGGGAACTCCGTTATTTGCACTTACCCTACATTTCACTCTCTCTCTCTCTCTCTCTCTCTCTCTCTCTCTCTCTCTCTCTCTCTCTCTCTCTCTCTCTCTGTCTCTCTGCTTTCTTAGAGTAAAAGTTCCTCATCTGTAGTTACGAGAACGTGTACTGTGTTTGAGCATTTTCTTCGGTGAGATTTCATTTTACACTTTTCGAAACAATATTCCCCGCGACTTCGCCAGGAAGAAAAAATATCTCTATCTCGACGGAAAAGAAAAGCCGAGCCGCGGCTTTGTATGGCGTTCACGAGGTTTTTAACGCTTTGCGACGACGACGAAGCTACGTCCCCATAATAATAATAATAATAATAACCGACGAATATATAAGAATACCCTTCAATCATTATTTTCAGTTTTTCGTTGAATTTTCTTACATACACAACGGGTATATAATAAAACTTTCTCTCACTCGCGTTCTTTACCGTATATAGCGTGCGTGCTCGAGTTTGAAAAAAAACTGCTTAATATCCGCTGGCTCGCGTGCACGAGAAGGCCATTTACTCAATAAAAATTATGCTCCCTAGCATAATAAAATTCCCTCTGTCTTTCTCCCTTTTACCCGCTGCCGCACGTGCCGCGGCGTGCGCTGTTCTCAATTACTCCGTAATACACTGCGCGGAGAGCTGTTTTACGCGTTCTACCTCGACTCTCGGAAAGAATTTTCCAGTTAGTCAATGTATTATATATATATATATATATGTATATATGTGTATGCGCGTCTGACCCGAGCGCGGATGTCACTACTGACTTGATAATAAGTCAGTGTCGTACTGGACGGAAATCCTCGGGTTAGAGGAATAAAAAGTTATTCGATAATAAATACATATATGCGTGCATCGAGTGTCCCGATGCGAGCAAATCCAGATTTTTCGAAGCAGAGATGATTTACGCACGCAGGAATCATAAGAAAAAAAGCCCGACGCACCGCTTATTTTATATCCTCCCACATATCGATATGCATTCATATTCATGATTTCTCTCTATATACACTCGCGCAAAGCTTGCGGCTACCGTCGCTCTGTTCCAGCGACGATGAGCCATCGAAAATTCACGGGTCATCGATTGCCGAAAATCCGGACGCCCAAAATTCCGATACGCGACTTCCACACAAACATACACTCACACGCGCGTGCTATTTTCGTATATTAGAGCGAGCCCAAGAGAAATTCTGATCCCGTCGACTCGTCGGCGCGTAATGAAGCCATTCAACGTCGTGCGTACGTATACGTAATTTATATATACCTATATATATAGACGGGGCCGACGCCGCGACGTATGGCCTCTTAAAGCGGGGAAGCGGTGGGATTAAATGGCGAGAAGGGTGGCGACGTACACCCTGGCATATAATATATACTATATCTCGCGCATGGGATAGTCTGCAAGTTGCTGCGGATGAGCGCGTGCCCTGTGTACGTATGTGCGGGGAAAGAACGAGTTTAGAGACAGCTGATGAGGGGGAGAAATGGATAGATGTGAGAATGTCGAGTAATAAGAGTCAGTGGTTGGAGTGCATTTCTATATATATATATATATATATGATTTTCGTGCAGGGCAGACTCTCGATGAAACCGGTGTGATGATAATATGATGATGATGATGATGATAATAATAATATAGATGCCCGCGCGATTCGCGTGTGATGATGCAAAGTGATATATAAAGGATGATCGTCAAATTTGGTATTAATCAGCGGCGATGAGGAAAAGAGTTTGATGGATGGATGAGTTGATTGATTGCGTTTGTCGGACAAAGCATCGGGAATAATCAATCAAACTCACGGATGAATCTTTAATGACTTCTTTCGGCCGAAATTAAAACGTAATTTTCCAGAATAACTTGCGGCCTTTATAATAACAAGCAGGGCGTGTGCATAATTATGTATAGAGTATTTTGAGGCTGCAGAAATTATGATTATTAAGAGAATAAAAGTCCATCAGATATAATTAATCTTTGCTCTCACCGCCATTCATCGAATATATTTTAAGTTCGTTGACCCGATGACCTAGATATATAACGTATTTATAAAAGGTGTATCATATTATTTTATGTTATTATCTGAATAATCGAATAGCATGAATTATGAAACCTGGCGTTATGCCACTTGCCTTCTGTGGATCATCTGTTGACGACAGCCACATTTCAGTAGTAAAAATAGCGAAAAAACCAGCAGGTATATAACTGAGTATCAAGATTTGGTAAATTACTCTAACGTGCATTTTAGCCACATTTTCAAAAAGCCTCTCGACAATGGCAACATTACTCTTTGATTACGAAAATCTGATTCTTTTTCCACGTGATCAATTCAAATTCCAGATATTTCATTTTCACTTGCAAGCAATGAAATCCTATTGAAAAAATCGACACTTTTCATGCGCTATGGACATTTGAATCAGCAGATTCCTCATTACGGCGAGCAAAAATATGACACACAATACGGGCGGATTAAATAATTCAATACGTTCTCACACATTCATGTACATACGAAAATAGCTCGTGATTCGAAGTAACCCAGATTCACTCACTTATCCGGCATGAATTTTCATCCGTCGGGGTCTTAATGTTGGCGAACTGTATATCTATATACTTATAATCTTGGAAGCTCCCGGAGAGAATTAAGTGCAACAAGCCCGATATACAAAATGTATAAACAAGCGGTGCGCCGCAGCAGCCCGGAAAAGTTGCCGTATAGTGTGCGCAGCAGTAGGCGGCAATAAGATTGGGCTGCTTATCTAGATTAACTCCGGAGTTCTCTCTCTCTCTCTCTCTCTCTCTCTCTCTCTTCTCTCACTACAATAAAGTACGTAACTCCAGCGTACTTTTCGACTCCGCTCCCGTTTTCAGCGCCTCGCTTCACACTGGTATATACTGGCGCGTATATATGTATATATATATACACCTCGAGCTCTTATATTACTAATGAAGATTCGTGCGGCTGCGGAGCGTTTACCAAATAAAGATCTACGATGCAGGTACTAAGTTTCACTCAGCGGCCTGCGCGCAGAATACAAATGGAAATCACGCATCGCGTCCCGTTCTTCGCTCCCCCGTGAGCGTTCCCCTTTAACGAGATCTATCTCTCGCGCGCGTGAGCTTTTTTAATAAAAATACGATATCAGTATATGCGCTGCGTACAATTTAACTCGTCATCTCGTCGCGCTGATAAATTCGTCGCATAAAATTAGACTAGGATTTATTAAACAAGTTTCTCTCACTCGGCCGAATTAAGAGCCAAAGAAATGAGCGAGCACAAATAAGCCGGAAAAGTTCGTTTTAATTTCCAGCGCTTATTATTGTATAATTAATTTCAGCGCGACCTGCAGACGCTTTGTGATACTTCAGTGTCAAAAAGCGCGAAATAATTATGTTACTGTTATAACTAAGCGCCGTTTCAGCATTGCCCGGAATATGAAGCCTCCTGACTCAGCCCGGCCGCGTATAATTGTATAATATCTTACTCCGTCTCGTTATCTTTTTTTATGCTTTATATACACTCGTATCGACCTCATCTTTCTCGTTTACTCGCGTTTATTTTATGCCGATTGTACAAGTACATGTGCAATCGATCGCCGTAAAATAAGGGTCCGGAGAGCTTGCCGATGCTTGCGGAGGTATCGTAACATTACCGATTAGCTGCTGGCCTATACGCGAGACAATAGTAGCGTTATTGCGCGCTCCAAATCCTATATATCGAGTCTCCGTGGATATCTCTCTCTTGCGCGCTCGCTGTGTACATGATATACATGTATAGGGTAGGATCGCACCGCATGATTTGAATTTGCCTCCCGAATCGCGGGAATTAGCGTGGTTTTGCTAATAATTGGATGCATCAATATTACATGCTCCCTCGCGAGTCGGCGAGATTCGCCGACCGCCGCGCACAGCACGTATAGTACCAAATTGAATTTCGACGTCAAATATAATATTATCTCAGGAGCCGTTTCTTTGGGTGACAGTCGTCTTTTTCCGCTCGAAGATATAATAATGCCGTGTGTGTGTGTGTATATAGGAAAAAAAATTAATTAAAGGTGTCAGGAACAATTTGTACGAGAGGCGTATGGAGCAAAACAGGTGCTCCGGAAAAAAGAGATTCCTTTCAGCTTTCCTGTCTGAGATCTCTGAGCTACACCCCCGGGGTTGAGAGTCAGCGAATCTTTTTTTCAGACCAACTCAAAAGCTCGCTTTAATCTCGTACGAGAGCTCGGGAAATATTTTTCCCGACCTCCCTCTCTGCTAAAAACGCAGTTCGAATACGAACAAAAGGAGAAAAGAAAAAACAACGCGTCGGCGGAAAATTCTGAAAAGTCGCTGCCATATTAATGAGGCGAAACAGAAAATCATCACAAAAGGGCAGAGCTGCGCGCGCGCGCGTATCGAGCGACTAATTTCCGCGCGTTTAAGCTTCGCTCTCACTGTCTGCTTTCCCCGACCTGCCACGTCGGCTTTAATAGCCCGAGAGCTGTACCACTGTGTAACAATAGGAAAATCGCTTCCATCTCCCGAGGGAGAGCAGCGCAGCAGCAGCAGCAGCAGCACGAAAGTGCATAGACGCGCACAGCGAGAGGGAGAGAAGACGGAAGATCGGCGAATGGTGCAACAGGGAGACGAGCTGCAAGATGTCGCTCTCGGGTTAAGTACAAGTCCCCGCGGGATCTTTAAGCCCGGCGATCTTGAGGTTCCAGCTGCAGCAGCAGCAGCAGCAGACGCGATAGTTGCCGTGGCTTTCTCCTCGCGGGAGTGCTTGTCCGGAAAGCGATAACTGCGCGGCTCCTCAACTTTTCCAATAATAATGCGGCTTGGGAGTGGCTTGCTCGCGTAGACGCGAATATGATAATCGCGCGGAATGGACGAGAAAAGTTGCGCGGCGCTTGTCTCTTGTGGCAGCGGCGGCGACGGTTTATCGCCGGACGCGATTTTTCCTCGGCTTTTTTTTCCGTTGATGCCTCTGTTTTGCCCGCGGATGTATATATATATGCGTGGGAGGGCAAGTTTTATTTTGGCTCGGTTTTCATCGGGCGAAATCAATTATTCTTTTCCAGAGTTCACTAGACGCTGATCGATGGATGTGATATAGGGGGCCGATGAGAAATCTGTTGGTCCTTTCTTTTAGAGGGAGGGGAATGGCTTAGTAAACTCTGAGTGCTGGCGATTCGATGTGTAGAAAATGTTCGCTCTACGGCGCCAAGAGAAAAGTAATTATGTTAATCGCAATATTCACCCAATTTGTTTTCTCGCGGAAAAATTCCGTAATCCGAGTGTATATAACGCTGAGATTAAACGCAAACTCCATACTCGATCATATACACGTATATACATAAAGCACACCGGAATACATCCCGTTCGATGATGCGAAACGCGCACATCGTCTCGCGATCGCTTGCACATACGATCTACATAGCCACGCACAGACAAACAGATAGACAGACGGATACACGGACGAGCTGCGGAAATCCTCCTTCGATAAACAATCGCGCCTCGTTCCCCGCGCGCGCTTCGTCGTCATACGGACTGCACAAAAGGCAAACATTGACCGAAATTCCGCTGGCGCAGCGCTTCCCTTGTTCAAAGTTCACTCACCTGACGTCAAAGCGACGATCAACAGAAAGCTCCGTGGTAAAGCGAGTATCCTCGGGCTGCGCGAAGATCGCATATTGACGGGCTGCTTACTGATCCTGCGTACTCTCGGCTCTTTCTGTAAATTATAACTGTACTACTGCAGCTTTCGACGTCGTCGTCATCGTCTTCACGGCGAAAGATTGTCGTGCTTCATTGCGTCCGCTCGTCGGGTAGTATCGCACTGTTTCCGGCGTCATTTTTTTTATCATTCCTCAAAGTAAACTTGTTGCACTGTTGATGAAAATTGTGAGTTCGAGGGAGTGAGATCGAGCTTCCGCTTGAGTATCGCGCGGGTGATCATAGACGCGTAATATAACGGATGTGTCATCAGCGTAATTTAAACATTGATTACGCAAATAGATTGGTATTTCAATAACAATGATCGAGTTTCAATGGAACTAGACACAGGGCCTCTTTATTCGACGTAACGCGATACAATGGCCGCAAACGAGCTTCGGTTAAAAAGAGGCCGATCGAGTATTATTGGAGCGCAGGCTCGAAACCGATTGTTCCACGTGTACACGCACACACACGCGCACGCACGTACACGTATATGGCAGTAGCCCAACAAGCTCGAACTATCCTCTCTCTCTCTTTCTCTCAAACGCACAGGTAGACGTAGAGAGGACACAGGGACAGTACGCGTACGCTAAACTCCGAGCCAGAAAACTGACCGCGTGCACGTACGTTATTAGCGGCAGCTCGCGTACGTCACACGATAGCCGATCACGGCTGCAGCCGATCCACGCCACTTGTGCGAGCGCATGCCACACGATTACGCGACAGCGCAGCGACGACCGAACCGACGCAAGGACGTCGCCGAGACGGACTAAAGCTCGCTCCTCTTGTCCAGTGCAAAAGCACCCCTCCGAGTCTCCCGGCGCCGTCGCGAGAGTGCGCGCCTCCATTCCCCCTCCCCCCCCCCCCCTCCGCGTCGGGTTTGCGCGCGCGCACCTGTGCACCGCACGACCGATGCGCGCAGCCTTATAATTTGCCAGGCCTTCGACACCCGCAAGATGCGAGTGATAAAGGAGATTTCCTCGATTAGCGCAAACAACGCGACGATTTTTCCGAGCTCTCGAATGACTTATTTGGAAAATTGTCGTCAGCGGAAGAAAAATAAAAGCCCGACGGAGGAGAATAACAAGAAGTTTTTGTCGGGGCCGCGGATCTCATAATGGAGACGAAAGTTGACAGAACGAGGCGCAATTTGCAAGAAAATGACAATGCGGGTCCGCTTGCTTATCTGCGCTCGTAAAGTGTAAAATAATGCCCTCGTTCTTCCGCTCGCTTCGCGACTCTAGTATGCTATTGTCGAATTTACGGCCTGCCGTGCAGCTTGCGCGCGGAGCTTTTGACGAATTTGGAGGTAGTACACATGCGCGCGTTAATGACTCTCGCGGTGAAATTTATCACGGGCTTGATAAGACTTGTTTGATGAATTTTTCAAGATCTATGCACAGCGCTTGAGGAGCGAGAGATTTATGAATAATTTCGCTGGGCTACAAAATAGATTACGATATTACTCTGCGGCTTTGTATAATGTAGAATAACTCGATTGGATTGAAAGTACAAAATGAGAGGAATTTATTGGGTTATTCGTGAAAGTGCTTTTACAAATGAAATTGTATAATTTAAATGAAAGAAATGCCAAGCATTAATACGATTGCTCGAATAGTCGTCCAAAGCAAACAAAGATTCTTTGGATATATAGTGGGAGTGGAAATCGAGTGGTAACAAAATTAAATGAATTCATTCGCAAGCCACAAAGTGGCCATTTATTAAAAAAGTGTAACTTTTCATTTTTTCATGTAACATACGTTCGACGTAAGCTAACACACCAATAGGTATATATATATATATACTTCTTGTGATAATATCATCTTCGTCTCTAGACGCATCGCCTCGATATTTTACACGTAAAACTTTTTTTCTCTTCATTCTCGCACACGCAGTCAACGATTAAAGCTAGTGTCGAAGTGTTATTTTATCTTATGTATATATACGACCGAGAACGATAATTTAATACAGATATATTTTATACATGATCTTCATATTTACACGAATTTTCGTTAAGTTACAATACATATTAAATATATATAAATCTGTGGCATACGTACTTTGGTGATTTTCATTAGAATAATTAAAAACGTGATTCGATATAAGAAATATCAACGTGCATTCTTTGTGTAATATATAATATATGCGATATACGTATTATTGAATATCATTGGTCTCCCCATTCCTTTAATTACATTTCACGGATGAACAAAAAAAACATAAATTTAATACTTCATAAATTCATCATTTTCTCGCATGTATATATGACGTGTAGATTGTGTATAGTATTTTACTGTACAGTTTTTTACGCAACGACTGTGTGTATAGTACAATGCACGCGTTTCCATGAATCATTGAATTCCTTTCTTCAAACGTAATTACAACTATATATAGTAGAAATTAATTTTCAATGCGTTATTTTGGTACAATAATTATTGTGATTAGCTGCAGGACTAGGAAAAATTATCATTATACTTATTCGACGTTTTTGGTACAGCGATATGATGAATATAAATTTAACAAAAGCGCAATAGAGTGTCATTTCACGCATATTCACGAAAGGCGGCAGAAGAAACAATTTTTAACAACCATGTACACCGGATAAATGATTCTTTTTCGATATTTTTGCGATTAAACCATATGGAACGGTATATTTTGCCGTACTGAATATTTACTCAAAACTTGTGTGCTTCGGTTGATGCAGTTACGATGTAGAATTTTTCACAATATATAATTTTTCACTGGTTATTCGCCCAGTAACGATAATGCACGTAGTAAACATTTTCACCTTTTATTTATACCGTCAAACCACGTCATTCCAAATACGTCTTCCGTTAGTATTGTCGCATCACGCTGTAGAAGAATATCCTGGCTACTCTTTCTCCTTCTTGTCTACCTACGTATCCCCTCACTCTTGCGTTGCGCATTCTCTTGTGCTTCCTCGCATAACTTCATATAGATCTAATATATATATAATATAGGTACGTATAATCGAATCGCAGTTACTTCTTTACATATTCACACGCGTTTCTCGCTATTTATATATACAATTTATAAATACAATTTAGACCGGTAAATTAATACAACTTCCTGTATTTTCTGCATAGACGATATACGATTGAGTAGATCCTTTTTTGTTTTGGTTTTGGTGCATAATTGGTTAGCTAGAGGTATGCTGCTTAATATTAACGGTCGACTCGAAGTTCCTTTTCCCCCGAATATTTCTTGGTGCGATACAATAGTAAAGTCCTGAAATAGAAATTCATGAAAATTCAAGCACACTTGCAGATAATGAGCTATTTACAATATCGTGTATTCGATTTAGAAAAGATACAGTATCTTTAGTAGGTCGAATCTGACATAAGTAGAACCGATGGAAAATCGATGGAAAAACTTACCAATCTGAAAGCGCTTTAATGCCCGAGCAGGACGAAAACGGCAGCACTCATCAGAATAATGAACAAGTTCGTCCTGATTCGACCCGCCGAGTTGCCTGAAACAACAATGAAATATTATGCATATTAATTGGATTGCCGCTATATAAAAACGTTGAAAAAAAAAGAATAGAGCTTCGAGGAAAACAGGTATTCGGTCATGGGTGAAAGCGAAAAATGAATAAAGAGGATTTCAGGTTGAAAAGATTTTTCTCTCGGCATTCTATCCTAACCGATAAAAAATCGAAGAGGCCACTCTGGCAAACGTGCACTGATCAACGCGAAAAATTCGAGGAAAAAATATTGGAAAAAAAGGATCGCTTTCAATATCTCTGTCTATCCACCGCGCTCGAGACTTCGAATATGTGAGTATACGAATGAATACCGCTTTGGAGCATACTATTTTCTTTTCAAGGGGTCGAAATTCAGTTCATTAGGTGCGAACAACGGCTGTCTGGGGGAGAATAGTGGAGGTCTTGGGGGGGTGAGAAAACAGTTTGCGACGATGACTGAGCTTAAATTTTTAATTAGTGTACGAATCCACGTAGTTATACGTGAGGATATTCTCCCGTTATATTATTCCGGAACGACGAGGTGAGGGAGACGTTTTTCGTATCGATCGGTAGGTCCTTCCTTCGAGTGGCTTATACATATATACACGTAGGCAAGACGTCAGAGGAAGGGTAATCTCCGGCAGAATTTCTTGGGAAATGAGTCATCCGTTCGGTAGTTGCGGCTCTCAATCTTGAGTTTTTTGTATCGATCTCTCGTTATACACGTAATCGCAAAGCTGATTCGTATTTACCTATATATAGACCACTGCTGTATACATGAAGCCTACGCAAAATTCGGCCTAATCGAGAGAGAGAGAGAGAGAGAGAGAGAGAGAGAGAGAGAGAGAGAGAGAGAAAAGAAAGTCCCAGTATATAGGACGGCAACGCGATATTATAATCCTACATTAAATATTACGCGGCGAGCCGCAAATAAACACAAGTCCATTCCTGCGGTCGGTGCGCAGTAGCTTATATATACCGCGTGAAATATACATTCGGCTTAAATAGCTCACACACATAATGGAAACATATACAGGCGTTGAATTTACCGGGCATCTTATTGCGGTGACCTACATCCGGCTCGACTTACTGCCTAAAAATGCCGCTCGCCCGCACACAGAGCTGCGAGAAAGACTCTACTACTGCTCCGCACACACACACACACACACACACACCATTGTCGCATAATCCATAAACCGAGTGCTGCAGAGCGTTCGCGTGTGCTCATAATTGCCGTTACCTCGTTTCTCAAGTCGCTACACGGTTAATGCGCCCCTAAAACGCATTTCCCTGCACCGTCCTTCCCTCGAGCTAACAGATGAAAGAGAAAAAACGGAAGAAGAGTGTTTATATATATATGTATATAAAAGATCCGTGCGCGCGACAAGCTCGGCGAAAGCACGTCGTGAGTGGTATTCGAGTGGCTGTATAACGGTTAAAAGGTAGAAAAGTGGGCTAAGTTTTTCTTTTCGCGCGATCCCCGAGAGCCGATAAATGGGACGAGCAACTCGGCGTATACGGTATATTCTTTTGATCAAGCAGTCATGGAAGAGAGACACTGGCTGATTTTGTATACAACTGTCTGCCTGTCTGCTGTGTGTGTCGGGAGCTTTTTGAAAGAGCTGCTGCTGCTGCTGCTGCTAGCTCAATCGCGTAGCAATTAGTCGAGGCTCTTGTGTGCGGCTTGTACACGTTATCGGATTACGGATTTTCGAGTTTCCCCGCCAAATTGGACTTCCGATTATTCTTCCCCAGCGCGCTTTTGTGTGCCGTTATATAGAGTTTCGATGCACAGATCGAGGAAGCTTTTCTTTTTAACGAACGTCGAGCGAACAGTCTTTTATAAATAATAGGCACGCGGGATATGCAGTGTATAAAGCTCGCAAATCGATTTCTCCGATCAAACTCAATTTAGTATAACGTTCATATATATACATATACACATAAGGTATATAAACCAAGCGTGTATTAGCATTCGCATAGGTACGTTATAATTAAAATTTCCCAGCAGTGCCTCGTAAGCTCGGCGAGATCTAATAATTCACGCGACTCCAGCACAGCATTGTACATAGCGCATGTGTAGCTATATACATATAACAAACGCGCAGTAGGTCGCCAAGCCGCGAAGCGATAACTAATCGCACTGCGCCTTAGCAGCCAGCGCCGCATGCATCTCCCTTGAACAATATCGCGCATAAATGCCGGAGCACCGGTGTACCTTATAGTTCATGTACATAATTCGGCAAAAGAGACGACGGGCCGAGACCGCGAGAGACTCGCAGGTGCGGAGAGTCTGTTTCTCGCGCGCCGTTATCTCTCGTCCGCGCGCTCGAACCTTAGCCAGTTTCCGTTTCCGGATTGTAGTGTAGCTGTATATGTATATATAGTGGCAGAAGCCGCAAGTTCGAGGGGAATTTCGAGAGCGTCGGCCGACACTTCTCTCTCTCTCTCTCCCTGCTTCGCTTTCGCGCAGAGCTTTCGTACTGGCACTGCTGGGCACTATATGTATATACATATAGAGGAAGAGTCGAATCGATCGCGCGGGCCATCGTATCACGGATTCTCGCGAGGGCTGAAAAATTCACGAGACCGGCGCCCGAAACGCGGGTAAACCGAAATTCAAATCGATAAAGTCATTATGGTATACCGAGAGGAGAACTGATGGATGACCAGAATGTTCGACGAATTTATCTATACATACGCATGAGATACAGCCTGCAGCGTATTGTCCGACCATAGCGTTGGGCTAGACTACTTGGCTGTGTATATACGTCAACTCGATTCTTCGCGTATACAGTCCACACTCGTCTGAAATTTACGCTCTTAAGCGAAACTATAGATGTATATACGCGAAGCTCGAGCCAACAAGTCACACGCGTTATATACAGTTCGCGCGGAGAATTCGGCACAAAAGGCGCAGACATTGAGTAATCGAGAGAACGCGGCGGAGGGTGCGGCGAGATGCACTTAGGGCGACACTTAAAATTTCAAAAGCTCTCCCGACGCCTCGTGCCAGCTAGCTGCTTCTCGTGTTAACCCGCAGCAACGAAACTAGCGCGAGCTTTTCGCCGCAGTCGCGAAAAATA
Source organism: Muscidifurax raptorellus (assembly GCA_020010945.3). Lineage (NCBI taxonomy): Eukaryota > Metazoa > Arthropoda > Insecta > Hymenoptera > Pteromalidae > Muscidifurax > Muscidifurax raptorellus. Next base: position 4,821,102 of record CM052081.1, on the reverse strand, counting down.
AATAAAGACGTTCCGCAGGCAGCTCGCTCTTTCTCCGTGTGTGTAAAGCGAAGCAGAGACAGCGAGATGCATTTCTCGGTAGGGCTCGAATTCGGTTAGCCGACGATTGAGACGAATAGCGCCGGGGCTTTTCAATTTTCTTCCTCCCGGCGCATACGAGCCTCCGCACTATCGACATAAATGGATAAATCTCGTTTCCTTAAGTCAACATTAATCCCGATCGCAAGGCCCCGTAAACATCGGCTGCTCGGCTCCTTCTCTATATATATATCTATCCCCACAAGACTCGCAGCAGTAGCAGTAGTAGTAGTAGTAGTAGCAGCAGTAGTAGTCGTAGTGGTGCGGCTGCACATAGAGTAGTGCTTTCTCTCACTCCTTTGGGAGTCGCTGGCGCGAAACATTTCTTTATTTCGACGGCCGCACCGGCGGCTACCCCTCCCGCGCACCACTATATAGCCAGTAAATACGTTATTCATCCTCTCTGCAGCCGAGACTGTACACTGCTGCCGCGCGTCGGCCGAGAATTGCCTCGATTTCGTCCTCCGCGCGCGATTCTTTGTCTCCTTTAGACTGCTGCTGCGCGCGCGCGGACCGTCTATTTTCGACTGGAAATTTCAGCCTCGCGCGGAGACTTCCTCCCGAGCTTTCCGAATGAAGCCGCGAGTGCGATGTTTGTTACTCGGTGTGACTTATTTTTATTCATCAAAGCGCTATACCATCGACGGCCGCGCCTCTAAAGGCAACGCGAAGTTGAAGAGAAAACAAAGCTCCGAAAATTTTCAAGGGGCCACTCGACTTCATGTTGAACTCGCACCTCTTCTTCATATATATATATATATATATATATACTGCTTCAGCGACTCAGTCTCCCAATCGCGGTCTCCCTCTTTCATACTTCGCGACGAAACGAGCGCAGTAAAGAGAGCAAGAGTGCCTCGGTGCTATCAACGCGAGATAGGGCTGAAGTCTCGCGAGAGAAGTAAAGTGCGCGCGGACATAGAGAGGGAGCGAGCCAACCCTGAGTAAATGTTTCCGGCTTTACACCCAGTTTTATATGTCAGGCTTCTCCGGCACTATATGTAGCGTGGAAACTGGCAGAAAGCAAATTCGACGAAGACAAGACGATAATTGGCTAATTTTTCTGAAGGATATCGGCTTTTCGATTCTCGACGCACAGTAACTGTTCTGTATTATTATGCGTAAGCCTCGACGTTGATCGGCTTAAGTTTACGCGTAATTCACCAGGAAATTTCTCTCCGTCTTTATCATTTCTTTGTCTATATATGCGCTTTATTGAAGCAATCACGCAGCTGTATACAAGTCTCGTTCGAAGAATACCGAGGCAAGACGCGCTCGTTTATTTCGAGTGTCGAGATGCGGCTTTAAAAAGAAGTATTCCCGCAAATGGAAAAGAAGTCGGCGCTCCGCGAGTAAAAAAGTAAGCTCGCGGAAAATAAACGAGGAAGAATTGCGCCTATCCAATTTTCCGCGCATATATAATATATATGTATATAGTCGAGGAAACAAATTGCGAATTGTTGAAAAGCGAGCGTTATGCAAAATGAGCTCCTTTATTAAAGTAGCATTAACATTGTGAGCTAGCTCCGAGAGATTGCAGTTAACAAGAAGATTCTGGTAACTGGCTTTTACCGAAATTCCATAAATTTTCCTCTTTTTCCGAGAAACTATTCACGGCGAAATGCAATTCCGTAATTTTTCCGACGCGAGCGTCGCTCCAAGCGTCGCGTATATAATGCATAATACGGAGTAGAGGCTGCACTCAAAAATTGTACACTCGCAAATATATATGCGCGTATGTACTCAATCCGCGAAATTCAGAAGCTAATGACAACATGGAACACACTCGAGCGAATGAAGCGCTGCGGATTAGCTCACTGTACTCGAGCGGGAAAGTTTCTCTCGGATTAAAAATTGCCGAGCCGTGAACTGCAGCAGAAAGTTTGTAGTATATAGCCTCGAACTATTGCTACATTTTCGGGCGGACGAAACATCGACATGTGTATATATATACACGCGGTGTAGCTTCTGGTTTTCATATTAATTAGACGTCCGCGGAGCTTCTTCGAGTTCGCAAACTCGGAGTCAGGACTTTTTAAAACGAGGACAGCGCTAATTTTGCCTGCGGAGCTCGAGCCGCGCGAGTTATCTATATATCGAGAGACAATAAATAACTTGGGCGTCAAAGGACACGGGACGTGGGCATATATATACATATATTTATATATATATGTATATAATGAAATTTCTTGGGCGAAACTCGATTTCGGGCGCGCGCGCGGGAAGAACAGAAAGGCGGAAAATGTCTATTCAATCCTCGTCTCTGGATCAACGCCGTAAGATAATCGAGAGTAGACTCTCCGGGCTTCTCTTAATCAATTTAAAACTGAGTCTCTCTCGAGCAAACTTCGACTCCGGAATATTATTATATACAAAAGACAAACCAGCAGGCGAAGTATATATACCGACGAGATCCGTTTGTCTTTCAATTCAAAAGCTTCTTGGCCCGGCATATAATATACATCGGGCTGTACAGCTCTCGTCGTCGTATTATCATTGCTAAAAATAAAAATAGCCGACGACTAACTCGCCGCCACGAAGATTAGCGCTTGATATATACCGAGAAGTTTCCAGAAAAAAACTGCCGCCTCGACTATATATATACGTTTTTATACGCCGGTAATGCAAAATAAGTATCGCCCGATGATGAAACCATCGCGTTTGAATATTCAATAAACGAGCTTCTCTTTATGCAAGAAAAAAAAATCGAATCTTCGATCCGAAACCGCATTACGGAATAACAGCCGATAGAGAAGCGCAGAGAAATATTCATCTCTGATACTTTTGTTCTCTTTTTTTTCCATCGTCCAAAGCAATCTGACGTTTTTATTATATATACATATGACAAGCAAGCGTGTAAATACAAAACGGCCGCGCGCTTGCGCGAAAACGAAAACTCGCTCACTCTCTTTCGCTCTCTCAGCCAGCGATTACATTTTTCATCGGAGAGGGACCCCCGACACACTCTCTCTTTCTCGTATATACCAATGGGTCAAACCTATACACACCGCGGCGCAATTTTGCATCAAGTATATATATACGTACACAGCCGTGAAAAGCCGATGGAACTGTGTGTCGGCGTGGGCTAGTCATTTTTCAGGATATCATGGTATTAAGCGAGTGCGGAATCACACATACATCATCCTCCTCGCTACACACACGCAAGCGCATGTATATATAAAGCTGACCCAGGCGAGGGACCGCTAAGCCGGCTTGGCCCGGAAAAATTGCCGGTTTTATCAATAGACTGCGCGGAGCGAAAGGAGAAGGGCGCGCATGTGTGTGTGTGTGTGTCTGTGGTTATATATAGAGAGAGAGAGAGCCAGCGCGAGCTGTGGCACTTTATTCAGAAAAGCACAAAGCCCGCCTCTGAAAGGCATTCGACACCTCTCTCTTGCACGCGACTTTTATATCATATCTCGCTCGGATGAAACACGCCTCCTCTTTTTCGATGAATTAACTTCGCGATACGATAGCTAGCCGTTATGGTGAAAATTCTTTTCAGACCCCGTATACTCACGGTAACGCAAACTTCTCTATGCAACCCGCAACAAGAACATATATATATATACGCATCTAGCAATTTCCCGCGCACTGTTCTTCAGTCGCCCCGCACTCGCGACTAACTGTAAATACACATAGTAGGAGAGAGAGAGAGAGAGAGAGAGAGAGAGAGAGAGAGAGAGAGAGAGAGCGCGTGCAAAAACGAATCAGACGAACAAAGCTGTCGCGAGAACTGTGAGGCCAGCGCGTGCGCAAGAACGTGATAAATTCGCCGCGCGAGCTCAAAGACGCGCAGCAATTTCCTTTTAATCAAAATACTGCGCGCTCTATGTAACGCATACTCATCCGTACAGGTATGGCCAAATATTTACCCGGTGCTTTTTATACCGTTTGAAAATGTTAAATTAAATCGGGCCCAGCCTTCTTCCGCAGACTATCGCAATTAATCGGGCCGCCGGTTCGCGCGGAAAGAGGAAGAGTATACTCGCGCAAGAAGTATATATCGCAAGTCGAGATCCGTCTTGTCCCTGCGGGTGACAAAGACGTCGCGATATTTTTGCTGGCGTAGTATTAGTTACTCTCTCTCTCTCTTCCGCTCTGGCGGTAGCTAAGAAGCGAGCCGGCGAATTAGAGGGCTCCCGAGTCGACTTACCCCGAGAATTTCCATTAGCACAGCAGTCGAGCTTAGCTCGATTCGCGGCCTGATTATTCGTTTAATTACTTCCGTATTTGCGTGGAGGAGGAGGCGCGAGAGTCTCTGCTCTTTCGGTGCTGGGCTGGCTTTGTGACGGCAAATGATCGTTGGATGAGCATGAGAGAGAGAGAGAGAGAGAGAGAGAGAGAGAGAGAGAGAACGAGGGAGAGATAGTTCCTCCGCTGCGCGCAAATGGAGAGGAAAGAGAAAAAGCACCGACTGTGTGCATAATTTCGGGAGCAGGAAGTTTGCTTCTTCGAGGGCGGATCCCGTCAATTTTTCTCGGCTAATATTTGTTCTATATATTCTTCAAAGGCGTGTAGTCGGTTCATTAGTGATCGCACTCGGGGTGCATATACGTCTGTCGAGCAATTTTGAAAATTCAACTTTGTTGCATGTGCTTGTAATTACATGATATATAGCTAAGTGAATGTGCGCGTATAACGGGGCTGGAATTAGTCGATACGTTGTTACGATTCAGGTACACGACATTATCCCAATTATACGTCTGCACAGCTGAATAAAACTTCGTCATACTATACACGCCGAAAGCTCTTTGATAAAGCTTTCCCCGGTGCACACGACGCAGAGAGCTTGGTAAAGCTCGCTCAACTAAATATGTAATTATATATATACATCTATTCCAACTGTAATTTTGCCTGCGTATAATTTACGAATCAACTTTTTTGGCCCTGTACTTTAATGCCGTCGAGATAAAACTTTGAAATAAAGCGTGCGCTCTCCATTTTCAGAACTCGCGGCGCTCAATTCGATAAAAGAATCGCGTTAATCAAATCCGCAACTCTAAAGAAAAACAGCATAAGCGATTAGAGCGCAGTCGTTCCTCATTCGAAATACAAGCTTGTAAAGGTAAAAAGAAAAACGCAGGAAGAAAACTACGCAGCACTTAGAGTATAAAAGCTCGTGCGCGCGCGCGAAAGCTCGAAGAAAGTAAAATATATAGAATGTAAAGCTCGTGAGGTATAGGAACAACGGCGCGCACCACTTCTCGAACGGCTTATTTTTCGAGCGTTGCCGCGACGCGTTATTTCCTGCGCAACGTCGTCGCCGTCCTCGTCATCCTGCAGTTTTCCCGCTCGCGCGAAAGCGATGCAAAGGGGGGAAACATTTTTCACAAGTGCAAATCGCGCGCGAGCAGAAAAAAGGAAACAACGTCGCGAGAGTTGAAAGACCTGCTGGCAGCCGTACGTGCTTCGTCATTGCCCTGAAAGACCAACAAGTAGAGAGAGAGAGAGAGAGAGACCTAGAAAAAAATGCAGAGAAAGAGACGGTGGCGTGAAGGGTCGCGTCGGAGGGCCTCACAAAAGAATCGCACTGCTGGCAATACTAGCGCGCCCCTGCATTACGTACGCCCCCGTATGCATGTGAGTTTATATATATATATATACAGAGTTGTCGAACATTCGTGCGCGCCGCAAACAGTTTTCTTCTTTCTCTCCCCCCCCCCCTCTCTCTCTCTTTCGCTCCCTTCGATGCTTGTTATTCAACACGTCCGCGCGAGTCTCTCTTTGTTTTGCTCGTTTTTACCTCTTTCTCCGCGCCTTCTTGCGCTGCTGCAGCTTTTCTTTGGCACATCGTTCATGCCGCACTATACTCCTCCCCTTTTTCTGCCGATGCGTTTTCCTTCCCTTTCTGCGCGCTGCGCAGGAAGGCAAACATCGATTCGCGGGCTAAAAACACACCGGGTCATATAGGTGCGAGCTGGGCTCTTTATATATATACGTGCAATTATGTCGTTCGTTTGGAATTCTAAAATTGTAAGACGATCGACGAGCACTTGTCGGCGGAATACCGAATCATCCCTGACTAAATATAAAGCTGAACGTCGAGCTTCATTATATATATACATAGGTATATCCATAACCGGAAAAACGTCTTCAAGGGACAGCTCGTTTCTGCGGCTAAACATGTCGATAACGTTATTCGCTGAGCGTTAATGCGGTCGATATTTAATGCGCTTCCGTATAGCTCTAGTGTGCGGCGAGAAAATATTGATTCATCCGCGTCGTTCTTATATACACAGTCGATTATACATCGATATCGGCGAGAGAGGAGAGACTCTGTAGCTACGCATTTAAGGATGTAAAGTTCCCTCGACGTAGTCGCCGACCTCTGTTTTTTCAGCCTGAAAATGTTTGAACTCATTATGCATACATTTACCCTCTCTATCTCTTTCTCTCCCGAACCGGAATATATAAGCGAGACTGTAGTCAGCAGCGCGTTGCACTATGGTGCAGTCTGTGTATATACCTATAGCCATGTATATGTAGGTATACGCGGGAGAAGCGAAAACTCGCTGCCGCCGCTGCTTCTTCTGACTGTTTTATTCATAGGCGAAAAATTGAGTCTTCGATGGATGTTTCGCTGCGCGATTTGCGACTTCCAAAAGGTCGGCGCTGCTGGATTATGTTGCGTTCGTGTCTACACAGAAGATTCTCGAGTAAGACCGAATTCATTGTTTCCCCCGAATAGTAAAAGAGCCATAATTCGTCGCGGGCAATGGAATATTACCGTTTCTCGGCTGGAAAAAGCACCGAAAATCCTGGCGCCGGCCGTTAATAAACTAAAGCATTTTTTTCTCTCCTACTCCCTGAAAAAAAAACACTCCATTTTTGTCATTCCCCATCCTCGTGTCCGCCTCCGAAAAATGCTCGAATTTAAATAAAACGCAATTCGCGCGGCCGCTGCGAAAATTATAACGCCGCGCGCCGCAAGAGCACTTTTTTCATACGAATTTAAAAGGGTACAGCCCCGCGCAGTCATTTACAATAGTCCGCGAGAGCTGACGGAGCGCAAAATAGCGTTGTATATAATACTCCACTGGAATATAAAACGCTCGACGAAGTAAACAGTAATAAGCGCTTGAAAGCACCACGGGCGCAATTCATTTTATTAACAAATGTAATCCATATAAGCAAGTGCAGGCTTTTATTAAAATTCGCTTCTCATATTTCATTTGGCGTTTTTTTTTCATTTGTTCCCATTACATACGCGCAGACCGCAGCTGTTGGCGATACGGGAATTTCGGCCAGTGCCGTCGTTATGCTTTCGCGCGCTCGTCCCGAGTGAAAAAACGGAGCTCAGCGCGTGGGCGGTAATGCAGTGCGTCACGCGTATAAATATAAGGCGGAAGAAAGCCCGCAAGAAAAGAACAGAGAGCGAGAGAGATAAGTGTGTATAGACGCCGGGAAATGTTAAAGACGGTGGTAGACAAGAGATAGCTGCGCGCGGCTGCGGCTGGAGAGGACTATTATTTATTGCGACTGATTTATAGGCTCCGCAGGCAGTCCTCAGCAACGCCCTTTAGAGCTGTATATAGAGCCCGCTATGTTATTCCCTCTTTCTACCAACCACCGCGCTCGCGCGCATTCTCCTTGGTACTCTCGTCTATATAATATTACGTCCTCCCTATATACCTACCTCCGTATATATACGAGTTGCTGCTATCGTCGTCTCGCGACCATATATATACATGTACGGAGAAAGCGCGTCGAAATGCCGGAAACTCGAAGAAATTTAGAGGTTATCGCTCCGTGAAGCTCGCTGCGGATACGTATAAGTATACGTGTGTGTGTGTGTGTGTGTGTGTGTGCAGTACCAGGTGAGCGCTGATGCGTGTACGTATGCGCGCGACATCAGCGGTACCATACGCGCAGCGCGGCGACGGAAAGATCGAGGAAAATGTGCACCCGAGCTCTTCCCCTTCTATCCAGACGTATGGAGTCACTTTGTTTTTGCGCTCGCGTTTTACAGCGCGTTCTGATGCGTTATGCCGACTTTGTATCTCAGACGATGCTCGAAGAATTTTTCGATGGCTGGTATTTGCGCGCTGCTATTTCGCGAAAAGCTCAGGGGAGCGCACTTTTTTACGGATATACGCTATATGTGTCACTGTTTCGTTATTGGATAAATTTAATTTTTGTTTATACGAGTATATATATATATATATATATATATATATATATATATATATATACGTTAAATGAAGCAGACGCGCGGTCCGGACAGAATAAAAGCTCTTGTTCATGGAGTAGGTATAACGTAACAAACTGAATTTGTGGGCACGTGGTTAATCGGGACAAAGGGGAAGGTTTTTCGCGAACTATTTTATTCTCGCGGTTGGCTTCAATAATAAACTGAGTTGTAACAGCTTTGTTAAATGAAATGTTTTAACTTGATAAATTTACATCGCATATCTGTTCACTACTATTATACGGGCGCATATATAAATGATTATTTAAAAAGTTGTTGCTGCGTTTATTCATTTTAAGCATTAGCTGAGGGGTGCATAAATATTCGTTTGCTCTCGGAAATTTCGGAGCATATTTGGAATGAGCAGCTGTCGTTATTTTTACATCATCAGGACGAAAGTTTGCATTGCATCGGCAAATACAAGCGAGTTTCCGTTGCGATACTACATAATTATTATACCGCAGATTACATTTATTTACACGAACTTTTCGCCTTCGAAGCTATAACTTTGAACGAGCCGACATATTCAAACATTATATAACATATAATCCCAAAATAAATTCGCTGTTCCGGCTATTATCTTACACAGTGAATCGTGTTATTCTAAAAAAGGGCAGAGAGAATAAAATCCTTGATTTCCCCCCTCGGTATATAATAAAATTTGTAAAAGACCAAGCGACTCGTTGGTTTATTTCATTTTAAAACGAAGGAATACCGCGAAAGCTCGAGCATTTTACGCCAAGCGAAATAGCCGACAAAAGAGCACCGCACGTACAGCGGCAGGCCTCACGATCCCTCTTGCAATTTCCCATTCTTCCCGCTTCGAATCGAATCTATTCCGCAGCAGCAGCGCGTATGTGTTTTATCACCAGCGCCGATTGAGATGCACCGAGCGTCACGGGCAGATTGTCGCATCGCAGCGTCTCCGCGTCTTTGTCTCGTCGCGTAGTGCTGCAGCCTCGAGAGGGTTGCTCACGTATGGCCTGACGATCATTGACCACTTGCACCGGCTCTCTTTTTACTGGCCTCTGACGAGGTGCTTGCAGCCGCGGGGGACGTCCGCTCTTCTCTAGGGCTTCGCCCGACCGACCGGATATGCGCCTACCGTGAATTTACACACGTTTCTTCGTATAGTACACGGACACACACACGTGTATAGTTCATTCGTGTGGGCAGGTGTGAAAAGGGGCTGAAAGGGATGCCCCGCGCTGTATCGGCTTTCGTGCGCGAGCCACCGGCTGGAAATGACCAGAGGGATGCGGCTTTACGAGGGATCGTTGCGGAATTTTGTGGCTGTTTTGCGCTGAGCAGCCAGCCGAGCTCTTTGCTATGTTTGCAAAGTATTTTCTCTGTGTACGCGATTTTCAGCAAAAAGTAGAGCCGGTGGAAAAATAAAATTAAACCTTCTATACGTGTATTATAAGAGTGAACTGTTCGAATGGAGAATAATAATATAAATCGTATTGTCCCGTTGCGCCGCGCCGGTGCGCGAAATCTCCGCATATGTTTACATTGTATTAGACGCGAAGTCGAAGCGTAGAAGCGCGAATAAGGGAAAGAAACGAACCGAATCGTCGGCAGCTGTCGCTTTCGTTGTAAACAGGAATTTTCCACGAGGACGTCGAAAATTTCGCTGGATCAGTATACTTTTCGCAGCTTCACTATATATATGCGACTATATGGCTTTTCCGTAGGTTCAATTTCCAATCTGCGACGCCGATCCGTAAAGTATACTAGAAAATACACTGGTAGAAACTTAACATTTCTTTTGCGTTGTACGCTTATATATACTGTATTGTCCTCGCAGTTTTCCTATACTCAGGCACTGCGATAGTGCAAGAACTCGATGTGCAAATACTTTACCTCTGGTTCTTTTTATTCGTCGAATAATTGAGGTAGTCACCAAATATCGAGTATATACATATTATAGTGATGAGAAACTCATACAATTCTGTGCTGTACCGGTTTTTCTTCTCGTAACTCCAACTTTGGTTCGCGCGAAACGTTGCCTATTTTGAACGCCGAAGCTTTAAATTCACACAGGTTTAATAATTAAAAGGGTAGACTCCGCGCTGCAGTAACCGTAACAAACTCGTGTAAAACCTACTTGAGAAATCGTTGAAACTTGTGCGATACGAAATCGTCTATACATTCCTCGAAATGTTCTCTTTCATAGCATAAAATCCAGCAATTTTCTCACATAAAAAGATTCCCCTCCGTGTGTACTCCACACACTTATTTAAACCTTTATTTCGCTCGGAAAACAAATCTCTTTCTCGTCTGTCCGTCTGTCTGCCTGTCTGTCGCTCGCCAGCCGGAATAATTGCACTTTTTTTCAATTACGTCGAAAATTCCACGAGCTCTGCAACGGACACGGATCGTCGCGTCGCTCGCGCCTCGTTATATTTGCAATGCAAAGCTCCCTTAACGGCTCGTTTATATATATATATATATATATATATACATATATATATACAGCCGCGAGAGCACTGGGCGCGTGTCCGCTAATGGAAAAGCATCGCGAGAAATTATAAATCAATCAGACTCGTCAAAGGCATTGTCGTTTTATTATTGATGCGGTGACTCGCTCTCGGCTTGCTTTTCATTTGATTTTTCCGCCTACTCGTGCTCTCGAGAGATTTTCAGGAAATTTTGATTCGGGCGATCGTGTTGCGCAATCGTCATTCGCGCATTGTTATTAATATGTACTTTTGCACGCGTATAATCTCGATAGAGCTTATTATATTTCAATATAATTTTCACGTATTTGCGCAACATTTCTCGCGACCTTTATACATTAATTTGCAATGCATATACTTTAATCAAGCTGTCAAGCGTTCACTTTAAAATTCAATGAAAGCGAATCTCGCGCGACAACTGCATAAATTGAATCGCCGCGAATTTTCGGCGAAAAGCCAGTATAGTATGCGTCTAACGAGCTGCGCCCGAAGTTTTCTTTGATTCCGCAAATTATATACATGTATATATCACCGCAAACGAGCAAATAAAGGGAGAAATCCGGCTTTATGTATTGCGAGCTATTTTCAACAGGTCCCCCTCGTATCGCCTACAAGTATTATAATACCACACCCTTCACACTCTCGGAGCAGCGGAGTTTTCGAAAGTATCCCAGATTTCTTTCGGCTATATACATCAGCCATCAACGGCGCGAATAATGGGACAAAAAGTGCGCTGCAGACTCTAAACGTCGGTATAATATACTTGCGTGTGTGCGTGTATATAATAATGTACAGCGGCAGCACACGGTCTTCCGTTAACAAATCAGCCGGTTAATGGTCGGCTCCAAATGCTGAAAGGGGGAGCGAAGGAAATTCGAGGGGTGCTCAAAGGCACTCGAGGGCGGTTCGCCCTCTCTCTCTCTCTCTCACTCGGATCTATATAAACAGCCGCAGTGGAAAAAGAAAATATATATCTACACACAGAGAATTGGAGGGAGGAAGAGTACGGCACAAAGAGGCTGGGATAGATGTAATAAATGAAATCGTGTTAGCTCTTCGGAACTGGTAGACGAGGAGGAAAATCATGCGGATAATAAGATCGTGATAAATGGATGAAGAGAAATGGGAGATTAATGGGGAGAGCGGAGAGGGAATTGCTTCGAATACGACACGGCTGTAGTATAAGTAGTTTGTACATCGAATTCGTAAGAGCGCATTCATTACACGAGCTTCCGATAATTCGAAAGACTATCTATGTATATACCTATAGATACTATCTGTATATTATAAAATGAATCTTAACTCCGAAAAGGCGACAACGACGCATACATTGCGTACCCCCTTCGGCCGTTGCGTCGACGTTATTTGTGCCCCAGACTCATTCTCCTCTCTCTCTCTCTCTCTCTCTCTCTCTCTCTCTCTCTCTCTCTCTCTCTCTCTCTCTCTCGTTTATAATGAGTTATACGGCAAGTTTATCGTACCAGTGAGGGAGAGCGAGCGCCTACATATAAGGCGTCGGTGCTGCGTGTCTAATAAACTCGCTGCTAATATTAGCAGGCACACGCGCGCCAGGCTAGTAGATTGCAAAATTAATAAAGCGAGAAGCGAATGATGTACGCTAGACTAATGAATAGCCAAAGTTTAGCCGAGTGTCTTAATAATGCGCTCGAGTACCCGTGCTTGCTCCTTCGAGCTGTATGCGTGAAAAAGGGTTGGATTCGTAGAAGGGTGAGTCGGTTGCTTCGTTCGGGACACTCGATGCGTGTTTGCGCCCAGATTGCTCGGATATTACAACGGTTTGCTCGCTCGATTACGGAGATATGATTACGTTGAGTCGTCGCAAAAGAAAAAGTGAAACACGTCGTCAGTCGGTGAGTAGAAAGGTACGGAACAGGTGTACAGCCGGACAAAGTCGTCTCCGAAACTCGTCTCGCGGACAAAGCGGCGTAAAGCTCGGAACAACTCGACAACGCGCGCGAGCCATCTAACTACACAGAGCTGCGTCGTACCTTCGAAAATTTCGAGAGCAAAGGCACGATCGCCCCGGGGGTCGAGACCGAAATAGGTCAGCATATACATCCCGGTGGTCGAGCGCGATAAAACCGTGTTGTAGCTTGTGTGCATGTGCGAGAGAGGGTCGGTCTCTTGTCATTGTCAAAATAGAAATCCGGAGCTCCGTATCCCCGAGACTCATAAAAATCTTGTCCAACGACCGGAGCAATAAAGAGACGCCCGCGTCTATTTATTCCTTCCGTTTTATCCCCTCGCCTTCTGCCGCCGCTGCAGCGCTTATCGTCGCTATTTTTGCTCTCTTCATCATTTATTTTCCGAGATCGTTGCGCACTCGCTCTCGTTGTATGTGCTATATAGACAGACGTAGGTGCGGAAGCAGATTATCGTATATAATAAGATACAGTATGTAGAAAAGAATTTTTTTTCCTTTCTTGACAGCTGAGTGAAATTGAAGAGAGAAGATAATGCGACGTACGTCGATTCCCATTAAATATATATCATCGTACAAGAAATATGTATAAAAACAGTTGACAATCTAGCCGACGACTCGGTTTCGTTACGCAAAGCAATTAGACTCGCCGGCGAAGATAAAGAAGAGCGACTTTTTTCAGCTAAATCATTTGAGCGTATACGGAGGAAGAGAGAGGGGGGTGGGCTTTTGTGAGCGTATCGTAAAAAGCATTACACGCGCAATCCTCGGTCGGGCTCCTTTTCAGGTAAAAGGGGTGTGCGCGGCTGCACGCATTACTCACTAAATGGGCCTTTATTCCCATCCCGGCGTTCGGCCGCGGGCGGTTTCTTAATTATTTTATGGACAATCTGCCGCGGCTCGTACGGCCGGGAGCTTTCAGCGGACCGCAGCTGCAGGTTTAACGGGCGCCGGGGCAGGCGACAGTCCTTCGCGCTAACGATGAGTTAGTGTTATACGGGAAGGCGCGCCAAAACGTACACAACGATCGAGCTACGTGCCTATATAGCCTTTTATATCCGCGCCGCTCGCGCGAAATCCTCGCAAAAGGCCAAACGAGATTCCGGAATAATAAATTTATCATCGAGCTTTGTTAAGGGTCGGAGCCTCATTATACACAAAGCTTTGGAAAATCCTCGCGGCGACGAAGGAGTCCCTCTGATGTAACCGCGGATTTCTTTCCTTTCTCCTCGTTATACATATATACTTCCGGGCTTACGCGACGATATCATTTGAAACGAGCCGATTTAACAGCCGGGCGTCAGTCTCGAGAAAGACAAAGGTTAGATCAAATATTACATTCCCGCGCGGGGCTCTGAAATTTCACTTTGCCAGCGCATACGCTTATGAAAATCGAGTCCCGAGCGACGGCCGAGGCTTAGCGGGCAAAATTTATGCGCGACGCTTGCATAATCCCTCTTAAATATCAGAATGCTCCGTGTGCCCCTCTATATATATAATATTACACGCGACAAAACACGAGTACGCGCGTCTCTCGCTTATGTATATAATCGTATATATTCAGGTGCGCGCGTGCGTGTCGACGACCTTTGCCCTTGTAACGGAGCAAACGGCGCGCGTGGTCGGCAACAAGAAATAGTCAAAAGCGCGTATATTCCTTTGTCAGCCGCTACTGCGTCGTTCTCCCGTGTGTATATGTATGTATGCATGCATGTATGTATATCCAGGGCACACGTATACGTATATATGCTCTTCCGACGAAACGAACGCTGCGGAAACGTATACACACACCTGCATCGGCGCGGCTGTATTTCTGATAACGCTCGCACGATACTGGTGCACATGTACCATATATATGTAGAGAGAGGTGCACTTCATGAGCGAATGGAGAAGAACGAGCGAGAAAGCGCCTCCGGGCGGCGTAAGCTGTCCCTGCTACGAATCGATTTCCCGTCAATAGCAGCACCCCGGATTTGGATGATAAGCTATCAGAGCGTGATCCTTCATAACCCCCTTCTCTACCTCTCTCTCACTCTCTCTCTTTTTGCCTCTGCCTCCGGCGACTCTCGTATTATAGTCCTTGCCTTCTGCAGCGGCTATATATACACGCGTGTGTATGTGCAGCTATACCGCAAAGGTGTTAGACGACGCTTTTATTGCTTCGTTAACGCGATTGGCGGCGAGCCTTATTTTTATGGGAGCTTTTTCCGCGCTCATCGAGTGCCCGCGAAAAGTTACGGAATCTTCGGGAAACCGTTCGCCCTCTTCTTTTTCCCATATACTACGCTGCCGATTATATATTGACTTTGTTATTTTTATCCACGAGCCAACGTCGTCGTATTCGCGATGCAATTTGCAGCTCGTTCATTTATTGCTGAGCCCGCGAGTTTCGATGGGCAAAAAAGGCTTATTGCGAAAGTCCATCAGATCCAATATCGGACTTGTCTCTCGGCGGGCTTATATTCATTTTATAATTTTTTTAATCATCCTCCGCAGGTATCTCATTTTCGCGAGAATTTCGCGTATATCATCCTTCGTAATATTCGAGCTCGCGGGGAGCTTTCTTATTTTCCACTTTTACCGCCGATCTATGTTTGCCTGTACTGCGCTTTACAAGTTAATAAGAAAATCCTTTACACGCGGTCGAATTATCTTCAATCCGAGTGGACGGTTTTTCGCAATTTCGCTCGTGCACGGACTCTCGATGCCGGGAGCTTTGCTCTAGTTAGGTAGTTTCGTATCGACGAGCGACGTACTTTTTACACCGGCTCTTACGGCCTTTTTACGCGTTATTCACTTCGATTTCTCTCTATATACTGACACTTTAACTCGAGACTGCGCCCGGCGCTCTCGCAGACGTGATTTCGCAGCGTTTGAGAACTTTCAGTCCATTAGACGGGAAATTGCCGGAGATACGTAAACAGCAGCCGAGGGTATAATTAATTATAAGATTTAAACGCAGAAAAAGCAACGAACGACGGTAGTCCATTTAAAGTAGGACTGGCCGACTGGCATGCTTAATTTACCTGTCACTGCGAGATCGACCATATCGAGTTAAGTATATTTTAGGAACACTGCATTCGCAGTCCACTTGAATTTCCGAAGAGAAAAAATAATTAACCGCGAACGTCGATCCAGCTGCATTATATATAACGCAAAAACAAGGATATACTTAAGCACCAAGACGGCCTTTCAAGCGACAGTCTAGCCCGGTTTTGATATATTCAGCCAGACATCTGAAATGGCACTTGCTTTATATATTCCGTGGCTCCTGTCGCTGATGCTACAGCGCTGCAGTATAAGCGCGCGGCTTAACTCGACTTCAAGAACCATTAGCGAATGCGCGCTGGAGACACCGCGAGCTCGACGCACAGCCTTGGAAATTGAGAGACTGTCGGTTTTTAACGATCATCGCCCGCCGATTTAATTAGCTTACTTATCTTAATTGGGTAGCTCGCGAGGGGAGGGCTATGAGCAGTTACAGTGCGCACGCGTACAATCTATAATTAAGATAAGAAACATCGCGGATCCTATCTGCGAGAAACCGGCAGTTTCAGCGGGAAATCGTTCGAGCTTTTCGAGCTTGACGCGGCACTTTTTCTCTTAACCCGCCGCGAGGGTGTATTCGCCGTTGGAGAATCGGTATGCGGAGATTATCAAAGCGACATTATAATCGTGATAATATTGTATGTATGTAGTATAGATTTTTATAGCTCGAAACGTTTCCAATTCTCCCCGAATCGCAACAGAGCTTGAAACGAATACATAGCGATCCGAAGGTTCGGTCTACATCTCTGTACAGCAGGTTTTTTTTTCGACCATTGTTTTATCAAGTAGCTTGATAACAGACTACGAGCGAAACGCACGGAATCACAAAGCTTTTACCATTGTAGTTTCATCCCAATTAAAACTAGAGGTGTTCGAGAGGTATATTTTCTGTCTGGACTAGTGCGTAAAAGTATAAAAAAAGACCGCTTCGAACTTTTTCACGCTTCAAACGCGCGCGCGACGGTTCGCGTATACGATCGTGTTAGCGTTACTCAAATAAACAGACGTTGAAAAAAAGCAAAATCGATGCATTCTGTTAATCACAAGAAAAAGAAAAATACCAACAGCGTAAGCGTTTAGGGGCGTGTAAGCCGCAAAACTATATCCGTCTGGGAGAGCTGAACTCAGCATTACTGCGAGAACCTTCATATAAACCGATATATATATATATATGTATCGACGAGAGTTTCGATGATTTTCTCCTAAATTGCGCATAACAAGATAAAATTCTTCAGAACTCCGGTCAAGTTCTTGAAACAACCTTGCGCGTAGGCACTTCCCATTGTACTTTACAAGTTGTTATGAAAACTTCTATTTCTCTCTTCGCGTATAGACACACACACACACACATACATACATATATATAGCACGTACTTTTCTACAGTGGAGCGGGCGTCAAAGTTTTCTCAAAATTCACACAGCCACTACCTCGCGCAGGAGCGTACATACATCTTCAAGCCAGCGGATCTCGCGCAACTTTATCCAATATAACCCACACTTATACATATTCCTATACGTATATAAACGCTACGCGTGTGCCCTTGCGTGGCCTGCGGGGGAGATATTCCATTCGCGCAGTTAGAGGTGGTCTACGCGTTCGTCTGTTATCTATATATATATATATATATATATATAGTACAGTCGCGCCTATACATTCTTTCGGGGGAGGGATTGATTTGCGAGACACAGGAATTTTAAGAGAAAAGAGCAACTCGCTTCTGAAAGAACAACTTGGCCAATTGAAATTCCGCGAATAGTACGTGAAGTTTCGACCGTTCGCGCGTTCGCCCCCCTCCTTACCCGGACTCTTATTCTTTTTCCCGGCTGCTTCTGCTGCTGCTCTTCACTCTCTTTCAATCAGAGTTTTCGAAAGTCGAGACAGTCTGGCCCTTCTTCGCTGGGAGAGCAGCGACGACGATGGTCCATAATAGTGATTGGTGTGACGGCGGCGCAGCATGAACGAGGCTGTATATATATGTATAAAGTGGCTAGCGACTTCGTCGTTGTCGTAGCGTTAAAGTATAACAGAAGTCTGGGAGAGAAGGACTGTCGAAAAGTTTCAGGCGAGTTTTGAGGACGAATGGTACGATGCATTGAATACGTAATATGTCCCTTGTGGGCAGGGGATCCGGCAAACAACGAGGCTAAAATCTGCGACGGAGAGAAGAGGTATAACACGAGGAGGTGAAGAGCATGAGCCAAGTGCCGGCGACAAAGTGTGCGTGGAACCCGAAAAGCGTGTGAGAAAAGTTTGAAAAGATAAACTGTGGATTTGCTTGAATAACATGATCTTACCACCACCACTGCTAGCGTCAGCTTGTGAATTGTCAAGCGCCTGGATCTCCAGCTTTCGCAGCAGCTTCGTCGTGCCACCGGCGGTTATTGCGGTAGCGGTAGTGGTAGCCCTTCCTGCACAACAAACACCACATACCGCGTCCATCAACTAAGCATAGACATACTCGCCCGCCAAAAAGCTGAATGCGTGTGAATTGTTCGTATTGTTGGTAAATCGTGCCAGAAATCGCATGGAAAATCCTTCAAAGTCGTACACTCATCAGTGTGCGTATGTGTGCGATATGTGTATAACATAATGTACCATCTCGTTGGAATAATAACAGTATCGTTCAATAAAAGTGCACTTTAGCATCGTATATCGTTCGCATAAATAACATAACGTTCGACTTGTAGCGAGCAAAGATTTATGCTATCGTATAATATGTAATAAGTGTCGAAATGTATTATAGAAATTTCATGCGATTTTTATGGTGATTTTCATGATAACATTCTTTGCCTCTATACGGTATAAGCTCGCGCTTTTTCTCCACCAAATAGTTTTCCGTTATACCCACGCTGATGCGGGCTAACTCGCATTAATCATAAACGCGTGTGTAGCCCGCGCGGGAGTCGACCACGCCTTTTCGATAAATCATTGATTTTTTCCAAAGTGCTTTGTTTTCAACCTGTATATAAAAGCGCAAAGCATTTGCACGGAATTACTGTGCTAAAAAATGAATTTGTCGTAGTATATGACTTTTGAAAAATTTTCCATTACAATGACTGTTGCAAATAGAATTTTTTTTCTCCACGTATTTCGACGATGCTTTTTGTAATAGCGACATGATAGTTTTGCAAGAAGAATAATAACATTGATTTTTCGCTCGACCGACGCCCAACTTTAATAACTTTCAAAATTAACCCTCATCTTTGTCCGAAATTATAAATGCACATTTATCCGCATAAATTTCAATTGAAACTTCAATAATGTTCCTCAAAATTTAATCACGATTGATTAAAGACTGAAAATTTAATGAAATTTTACATCATTTTCCAACAAAATTAAATTTAGCCGAAATAATTCTCCTGCATATGATTATAACTCACTCTTAACATATTTAATTGAAATTTGTAACCCTGTCCTGGGAATTTTTCATTTTAAACCCAAATCTGAAATTAATAAGTCTAAAATTAACGAAATGTAAGTTAGTTCAGTTTGATGCATCACCTTTTCAAATAGAACAACTACAACCGACCTACTGAATGTCCTCGAAATACCGCTCGCTCTAATTAGTCTTAATGTAATTTTCAAAGTGAACTCCGCGACAAGAGATTAATTCGTGTGAATAGAAAATTCAAAATAATTTAGCTATGATTGTGTTAAAAGCACCTGAAATAGTGCGATACAGTTGCAGAGCGCGCGAGCGAAATTAATTTTATTCAATATTATAACAAAATACATGAAAAACGAAATTAAATCGTGAATATTTTATCCAAAATGAGCATGCATAATATGCGATGGCTATTTTCGTGTTACAAATGATGTATGATGCTGGTAAAATCTGATTGCCACATGTGCGTATTGTGTAAACATACATTTTACCCGTTTACAAACAAGCCAACCATTTATTTGCAACGAGTAATTACTCATTTTCCAGACTAACCTGATGGATAATAGACGAGTTTCTTTGTTGCATTGTAGTTTACACTCGGAATCCCAAGTACACAATTGATAACGACAGAGTCTGGAAGATCCTTATCTTCGAGCGGAAGGTACGAAACAATATTGTAATGACCGTCCGTCGTTTCCGTAATAATAGGTCTTGACGACTGATGATCGGGAAAGCCTCTGCAAATAAAACACCGGATATATCCTTACTTTCTAAAAGTTTATACGCATACAATAGTCTATATAGCAAAAACAACACAGAGTTATTAGCTTCATCGGTATTATATTATATCTAGCAATCCTCGCACGATCTCTCGGAATATTTAGCCGACTAAATCGTCCTTCTCGCGAAAAGCATATAATATATGAAGTATGCGAAAACATATTTGGTAAAGGGGCTCGGAAACTTTCTCAAGCCATCTTTTTCTCGTCGACGAACTGCATAATCGATGTGACACGGTGAAGTTTTCTTATATATTCCAATAGAGAAATAGTAAATATAATGAGAAAAAATTAAAAAAATCCTCTCGAAAATATTAAAACGAAATTGATAATCCTATAAGAAAATTATATAGACGAATTTTGCAGAATTGCTCGTATATATCTGGCTGAGCCACGGAAGCGACACGAGAAGTTCGACAACAAGAAGCTCTCTCGAAATCCGAGCTCCGCCATCGACAAACGGACACTCTCGGCTGGCCTGGCGTTTCAAACAAACAACCTGTGGCAAATTAAGTTCTTCCGCGCGTACGCAGTTTAATAGTGGCTTCCTCAAGGAGGTCATGCGTACATGTGAGGCGCCGGTAGCGCAGCGAGGGTCGAGGCCCGAATTTGCAAGTTCGCGGGATGCTGTGTTTGGATACTAGGAATACCCGCTCGGCTGAACTCGCGGCGAAGTTGGCCGGCGTCTCGTCCCGTATTAAGGACTCCCGAAACTCGCGCGAACCCTTCCAACGTGATTTTCCGACGACGCAGCCCTCGGTGTGTACACCTCCGAAAACTTGATACGCCCACTCGATGCGCGGAGGTGAAAATGCAATTTTCGCGTATATATATCTGGCAAGTTGCTAGACACCACCAATATAGTCTCGAGGCAATTATAATGACGAGTTAATCGCGCGCGAGGTGACGATTCATCAGAGGAGAGTAAGCGATGAAAAAATATATATATATTGACGCGAGAGCACGACAACGTCGCGTATACTCGACGATAGATTGCAATTATCACGAGCTCGCTGCAGAGCTCGTGCAATCGAGGCAAACAAGCACTTCCTCTCGCGCGCTCACTCTTTCTCTCGCATGCAATCGGCGTGTATATACTCACTCGACTGTGATATCGAGGGTCGGCTTAGGATACAGCCCCACGGCGCCACACGTCACTTCCGCGCCATCATTGCCTTTGAAGTTCATCTTCTTCGAGCGTAATTTAAACTCGCTCTCCTGGCCGGTAGCTGCAATAAAAAGTCACATCTCCAATTACAAACGTTCAATCTGAATCTGGATCAATAAACCTATATATATATGTGTGTGTGTTGAGCCGCGTTCTCGTTGATTATATCCAAAAAAAGGTACAGTAGATGAGCGAAGTTGCGCGCTGTAATGTGTTTATCTTTTTCTTTTATACGGGATTGAAAACGACTAGACCGAAAAGTATTAGCGCACACAGACGAGCGAGTCGCAAAAAATAGCGCGTATAAAACTCCCCCCCCCTCACTTGGCTGTATTGAAAGCCGAGCGTGCAGTGTATTGTAAGAACTTTCCAGTAACAAACTTTCAATTATACGCAGCGCGCGCGGCAAGTCGAAACTTGTGCGGCTTGGGGGAAAAAAAGGAAAAAAGAAAGAAAGACGCAGCTCATCTCGATACGGTGGCGCGCGCGTTTAGCGCAACTTTCGCCGCAAATTCCGCGCGCCAAGTCGATATATTGTATAGCTCAAGCGCGCGAGCCTGGCATATCTGGGCGTGTAAACTTTACGCGTCAAATAAGCGGTTCGAACTAGCTCTTTTCTCCGGGAATACCGCGTACGCGGAAAAGTGATTTTTTTTGCCTTGTCAATCTGCAAAACTCGATCTTCCCTCCACATGTATATTATATATACGCACACCCACGCATAGTCTTCCCCCCGAAATTGAACAATTTAAAGTCAGCGCGACGCGTTCTATCGTTCGCTCAAGAGGGAAAGGAGCTCGCGGAAACTATTCGGGGGCGTGCTTGCGACTCCCCTCGTCATCGGCCTGTCTCTCTTCCCGCGCGCTGAACACGGGGAGGGAATTCATTTACCGACGAGCGAATGCTCTCCATCTCTCTCCACCTTCTTTACACGGCGTCGGTACGCGGGGGCGAGAAAAAGAGAAGATCTACGCGACGAGCGAATATTTTCACGGGCATTATGGTCTTTTTTCAACCGCAGCAGCCAGCGTCTTTTTTGCTCGGCTCGTCCGGTCGTTTACGCTTTTTTTCCCTCGGCTCTCTTTTCCAACCGCGCTGCGCGCAGCGCCGTGTGATCAACAGACAGTATCATTATATGGCCCTTTTTCTTTCCCTTCTGTTCTCCTCTTTCTCGCGCCGCGCGAATTTTCCTCCAGCAGTCGAGATTCGCACTTTTCGGAGCGCTATATACGCTTTTTCTCTCTGATGCCGGTTGCGAGGAGACAGCGAGGGAGCATTAGGTGATGAGAATGAGTCTAGTCGTTCGCTCGATGCTTTGTCTGTTTCCGGCGGCTTCCGCGAAACGCGCGCGCGAGGTAGGGGGAGACGGATAGACGCTTGTTAACGTCACTGTACTTACTCGCCGACACTGTGTACATTTGGAAAAAAAAGCGGGAAAATAAAACATAGCGCAGCTTCACTTTTCATTTGCACGATAATTACGCGCGGCTTCGTAAATATTCCCGCTGGAAAAATTCGCACCCGCTTGACGGAGAAAATGAACGGCGAGCTATTTGCCTGAAGTGCAAATTAACGCAGCTTCCGCCGACTGAAGCTGAGTTATGAGCGAAGTCGTCGTGCAGATGGTCGAGCGATCATTGTAAACTAATTAAAACTTTTTCAAAATCGAGGAAATTTCTTATTTTTTTTTGCACTCCTTGTAAATGTTAGAAATTGTTAATTAAACGAGTTGAAAAGCCGTACGATTGAAAAGAATCGCACTATCAATACCGGTATAGCAATTACGGTTACGATCGATCGTCGGAATATTGAATTTCAAATATTTGCAAGTCGTACAACTTTTCGAATCGACACGGCTTCTGAAAAAATGTACATTTAAAATGATCTGTATCAGCTACCAATTAAACGTTATGTATATCTCAAGTTTTGCAATATTAATTAAGCCAAACGTCTCTGCCACCAAATAGCGTCCTCTCAAGCTCGCCTCCATGCTCACCAACATTATATATATCTCAGTCTCGCGCGGTGCGAGCTTTCCGTGTGCGAGTATATTTCAAAGCTAACACAAACTCACAGATAACCGCAGCGCGTGTACACAATTATACGCTAATTACACATACACACACATACATCGACTCGACCACTCTTGCAAATTACTCATAAAAACACGCAATAAGCCAGCCCTTTGCGCGAGTAAACATAGAGATTCCGGGAAGAGGAGAGATAGAGAGACGATCAGAAACTATATATATACTTCCCTGGCACAATAGTCGCGGGCGGCTTTACGCCGAATGAATGAAATCGGAATGTATCGGCCGGAGTATGTATATATGTCGGCTGTTCCGCAGTAGTGCGTAAACTTTCCCGGAATATATACAACTTCCGCATGCTTCCCGGACTGTACCTCTATGTATGTGTGTGTGTATGATGTGTTGGTACATGTCTATATATACGTTTGCGTGGATGGCTAAGTGTATGCACGGCAGTTTGCGGTACTGATGCAGCAGCAGCAGCAGTGGCTCCGTTGCGCTTAGCAAGTTTCATTTGCCTGGAAGGGGTAAATATACATGCTCACCAACGCGCCTCTGTACAGATTACCTGTGTATACACACAGATGGCTATTTTTTGACGTTTGCTGCATCGCGAGCAATATGGATGAATTTTTATCTCTCTTCGCCGCGCCAAATTTTTATCGGCTTACAATAATATAGCGCGTGAACTAAAATAACCGGAATTCATCATACAAACTCCAAACTTTCGCTTCATCATAAATATATATGCACAACAAAACGTTTTCATGGTATACAAATACTCGCAACAGTTCGTTTCCACATCGCGATGCTAGCGCCCGCTTCGCTCTCGTCAAATTATTTTCCTTTAATTACATCAAGCTCGCTCGCGTATTTCATAACGCTCTCGTACAAAAAAGCTTCCATATATGTATATATACAATACCAGCTCTCTCGACTATATCTATTCTTCTATATATATATGAGAGGAAAAGTAACGCGCGAAATATAGCGAGAGAGGAGGCGTAAATAAAACAGCAATAGTAATGGATATAGCCGTGCTCGCGCGGGCCCTCGAGCTTGCGGCGCAATGCCGCCTAAGCCTCGGCCTGAGCTTCTTTCATTCCATTCTATTATTGTGCCGCCGCGCGCGCTCGACTTTTATTTCAGACGGAGTGACTCGCGCGCTGAGAGGGAATGAGAACGAAAAGGTCAGGGTGGCGGGCCGCGCGCCTGTATGCGAGCTTGCAGCACAAAAGAGAGGATGACGAAGATAGAGGGAAAGAGAACAGAGCTTGCGCGAACTCACTGGGACGGAAAACCGGAAGAGACATACGAGCTTGTGTATGTGTATAGAGCCGGCCGGGTATCTTTGGAATCGATTGTGATTGCGATTTTTTGCTTTTCGAAAATCATAATGCCAAGTCAACACGAAATGCAACGTAAACTCGAGAGCTTGCGAGTCAGGGTGCACTCACGGAAGCGAATAAAAATTCTGCTGGCAATTATTGCGAGCTATATACATATATACGGGGTCATTAGTTGCAGACGGATATAGACGATACGAGCAATGTCGCGTTCGATCATTTTCTAAAATACAATATAACGAGCTATATCGCCTATTTCCGGGCTTTCGCGACAGCAGGTATATAAAGCCCGGCTAATTAATCTTGCGGCTGCCTTTTGTGCAACGCCACCTCCGCTATCTAGGCACCTTCCCGTACACTTTTGTGAAATACGCACGAGAGCTTTTCATTGTCGGAAAAAATGCTTTTAACCTTTCGCGCTGACGCGACGCGGTTGATTTCGTTATATAAAAATACATTATAAATACGCTTATATATATATATATATAACGTATAACGAACATACGCGAATATCCCGTTGCGTATTCCGAGCGCGCGGACACAAGCGCGTGTTTTCTGCTTCCCTCGTCGTTTTGCGGCTTCATTAGCAATCGAAGTACATTCGCGGCGCAAAACAGCGGGAGAGAGAGTGAGAGCGCGCAATGTCGAACTGTTGCGCGCATTGACGCGCGCGTAATTATTTTATCCGTTTGGCGGCCATACAGGCCTTTCAATATGCACGAGCGAGGGGAGTTCGACAACTGCTTAACGATTCAGCCCATCGTTATCGTCTGCCCTTTTTTGCACGTGATTATCGGTCATTGTCGCTGCGATGTTCGTGCGCGTTTGATTTCGACCTATACGTATGAGTAATAGATTCGTTTGCCGATTTTTCACTTTCGGCAATAATTACGTTTGCTCGATACTCACAGTAGACGGTCATGGGGCGCATCGTCGAGGTCTCGTCTTCGAAAGTGGATATGAGACAGGTATAGTTGCCGGTGAGATCGATATCTGGCCGTGTCAGCTTCATGGCCCGATACATCGTGTTGGGATCGTTGCTGGCCTTGTAATGGAGGTCGATGTACTTGGAGGCGGGATCTATGGCCGCCGGGACGGTACCGTAAATCCATTGATACACAAGATCGAAACCGTTCAGGTACCACTTGACCACCAGACCCTTCGTCGATGTGTTTTCCAGATCGTAATCGCAGTCCAGGATCACGTACTCCTCGCCGACCCGAACCGCGGACGGTATGTCCACCTTCTTGATCACCAGCTGCAACGACGCTGTTAACAGAGCAATGCAAAGATTTTGGGGGTTAGATTTCCGATCAAGAGAGGAATTTCGGCTTAAAATTGTACGATGTAAATATTCATTATCATCGAGCGCGCAATACATCAACAGACGATATAGACGAGTTAATGTCAGTATAGAAACATTCAGGATCTATAATTCACCGCGCGCATAATATACGCACGCATGTATTATTTAACGCGCATTAGCGCTTTTGAATTACGCGCGTGTTTACAAATCCTATTCCCCGCGCGCGACTTATCAAGATTTAATACCCCGAGCATCGCAGTTTATTCGCGCTCGCGCAGGAACCGTCGTCTAAGAATAGGTCACTCGACTCGACGGCTTCCGGCACTTTGTCGAAAAGTCATTTCATTTCGCGGGAGCGACTCGCGAGCGCAAAAGCGCGGAAAACGTCTTAATCGCCATTACGCTCGAGGGGCATACAAACTTGCAGAATTTATCGTTCCCATAATACACAAGCCTCGCGCGCACTTGGCCAGAGCGACGAGAGCGAGAGGAGAGCAGGGACACGAGCATACACGAATAAATTACTCGCCGACGTCTCAACTCTTGGCGTTTTCGAACAAGGAAATTCAATAAAAGTTAAGAGCCCTCGCGCTCCACCGCCGCGTTCACCAACTTTCCCTTCCATTAAACACTTTCCGCGCAGCCGCGCTCGCGCGTATTTGCAAACAGTTTGCCGATTCTTCTCTCTCTCTCTCTCGCTCTCTATTTTGCTCCACCTCGGAAAGTAATGACAATTCGATTACCCCCGGCGACAGGTCGCGCTTTAAGACCCTTCCGCTGGTCCTTTGTATAAGTATTCCTTGTGCACTGCGATGTACGGACTTTACACGGGGATCATCATTAATGGCAGACGCAATTTCAGTAAACAGCGCAAAACAAGCTGGTGCATTTTTCGAAATAGAATTCAAAGGTTCAGCTGTAACGAAGGTTTCCCTGCACCCCTCAGCCTTCTGGGTACGGAGGTTTGCCAGAACGAAGAATGAAATACAGTTGGCAGGAGTGTAAAAGTCTTTTTTTCCCAACAGTTTGAACATTCCAAACATTTTACGTTGCATTTCGTTTGATATCAGCAGGTCGTGTTTCGGGACGACAGAATTGCTTTTTTCCATAAACAAGAAGCCCCTGTATATACATATATATCAATATTACATTTCCGAAATCAACTACAATACGTAACCCAATATACAAAGGGCAGTTTCTCGAACGCAATGTTTCGTCAACTATTCTCTCGCGAGAAAAACGCGGAATACACCCTATAACTCTAGTATAACCGGTTCAATCGATCCAGTCGACTGCGGAAAGCGGAAGTACAAAGTATCACATACACGCGAGAGAAAATATGGGTAAAAATTCACCGTATGTTAATATCCGATGACATTAGCCGGACAAAAGCTCAACGACGAAAATCCAATTGAACCGTCACTCATCTCATCAGAGAGTTCGCGCAACGCTCGCAGAGAGAAAGAGATACTACACCCACATAGGCATACACGATATAACTTCATATAAGCGCGCGGGCGGCATGACAAAGTGCGCGCGTCCGTTTATTCGGAATTTCAAGCGCGGATTATTTCGGGCGAGCGCGCGCGAGAGCGAGTGCAAAATCAATGTCAAAAGGCGCGCAGGATATGCGGCCCGATGAGCCCAGACTGACTCTCGGTACATTTATCGCGCTTCCGGTCCCGCCGATATTCTCGCGTTCGCAGTACCTATGTACAAGCACGCGTATACATATAGGAGAGGAGAACATGTTTCCCCCGACGGCGCATCGTTTTGATTTGTTTGACAATTGGCGCCGCGCGTTGTGTACTGCGCGGGTGTGTCGGCAATTTTTATGAACAAACACACACGGGAAATGGGGAAGCTTTTTTTCTTTCCGGAAAATGAATGGGTCGCGCGAATATTAATCTGAATCCTGATGCGCGTCAGTATTAAAAGGCGACGCGTGAATTCGATTATATCGCGCGGGAACGACGCGATGATGGAATTCCTGATGGCGTTATGCGTCATATCGATATATTCTTTAAATACTAAAAACAGTATATACGTATATATACGCGATAAGCTCTCCGCGCGGCGCCATCGATCTCGTGTGTCCTAATAAAACGCGACGGGATACTCCTGACGAAGGGCCGCAACAAATTCTTTGCTCGCTCGTTGGCAACGTGTAATATATATAATACGCACACACGCGCTTGAAATATAACGCGCCGCGCGTAATATATACAAGGCCTTCCGAGCACTCCGCGCGTGTATATATAACTCGAGAGCGCGATTAGCCGAGGTGTCGGCCCTGATTAAGTTGGCCGCATGCAAATCGCGGGCCGTATATATTTCAAGAGTGTATAGATAAAGCGGCCTAAACGATGGCGCGCTACCACGCGCGGCCTCCTTGCAAGTGTAGCCTACTCTGCAGCGCCTGCAAGCTCCTCCTCTAATTAGACGCGATTTATCATAATTGAGCGAGGTGGCCGATTATCGAGATCCGAAGCGTGTCGACCTATCAAGATCCGTGCGTGTAGTATGTGTGTGTGTGTGTGTACGTCTTCTGGAGACTTATAGATCTCGGCTGATTTATATTTATTCCCGGCCGGTATATAATTGGCTCCCGTATGCTACTGCGCCGTATAACCGTCCCGCTGTGTGTTGCAATCAGATTTTGCGATAGAGTTGTTGCACTATCGCGAGCATGACTCATTATATATATACGCGCGCTCGTTATTTCAGCTTTTGCCAGTGAGAGCTATAGTTTACATCTCCCGTATAAAGGCCCCGCGCGCAGCGGCAATTTCGACTGCAAGCTCGGTTCATTAATTACCAAAGTTTTAATATATACGGTATACTGTATATAGTGTCTCTGTATTCTGCGTTACGAAGCTCAATGAAGATACTCGGATTACGTTGCGTTCCGATGAAGAAAAACGAAGCATCGAATTTTCAGCGCCAAGTCGAGCACGAAAATATAATACCACAGCGGTGTGTTCCTTTATATACCGCGCATAATAGTAATAATACACCAACGAAGCCTGCCCATGACGTTTACGCCCTCTACACTTTCGCTCCTTCTCTCTCCCCCTCGTTGCGTTATTACGCATGCTGACCTGTTCACAATGCAGCCGGCAATTTCTCGAGTCACTGACTGCCTATAGCGTATTACAAATGAACTACAAAAGTGTGAGTGCGCGTCAGTCAGTGTGCGCGCGTATATGTATACAAACTCTTCGGAATTCAAGCGTCGTTCCGCAAGTATATATATATATATATATATAGACTGTAGTTTCCTATTGTCGACGGATATGTGCGCGCGAGCGCATTACCGCGGCCGGTTCGAACTGCCATTGCACCGTCAGCGACGTGTCACGCGTTGGCGTATAGGGTGTATATTCATGAAGTATTGCGATGGGTGTATTCGCAGAATGAACTTATGGCTATTTCATGCGCTACCGAGGAAATCAGTCGGGCGTTCACGGGATTTTTTCGAGGGATATTTTATTGGCGTTTTCAGAATGGATATGAAAGTTAACGTTGGAATCTCATGACATTATTTAACAATTTATTTTTCTACAACGGTCTCGCGGTAAGATTGTGCATAGCTTCAACGTTAAACTTCCGATAAGTAATAGCGATCTGGAACGTTACATTGTAAATAGGACGTGTGACGCTTGTCAGTTAATAAACTCGATGTACGATCGAACGGATATAATACTGAAGACAGACTGCTCGTGATGTGAAAAATTGAATTAAACAGTTTCAGCTCAATTTAGCCATTGATTAGTTCGAATAATTCCCGTCGGTGAACGTATACACAGAAATACTCGCAAAAATCCAGCATGGTCATCTCCCGATCAATTATTTTTCCTAATGAACCGGTGAACGGAGTAATTAATTTTCTTGCCGGCAGCCTTGCTCCCTCTTCCTCCCCCGCCCCGAAAAAAAGAAACACAAACCCCGCAGAGCGGGGAAAATTGTTGGTCGAGCATTAAACGCACCGAGGCGTAATCTAATTTCTTCTAATTAACCGAGCGCCTCCGAATGAATAAAAGTTCGCGCGAATCCAGCGGGAACAAAGCCCGTGGAATATACATATAGAGAGAGAGAGAGAAAGAGAAAAGGAAGCTAAAGCAACTTCATTGTGGTAATATCCATAAATTCGCGGGGGATCCAATTTATTATCGAAAAACGATTACGCGGGGAGCTCGCGCACAGAGCGAAGAAAAAGGATGCGAAGCCCCGGCGGGAGGAAGAATATAACCGTGCGCGCGGCGCTGCTGCTACAACGCGTGAATGCTGATCGCGGCAACGAGCGCGCATATATAAATCGGCATCGGCGCATGTACGCGCCGCGAATACCTCGTCCCGACGATTTATTATTTCGACTCTCGATTCCGCAGGCAAAGAGAAAGGAAGAAAGAGAAAAGCAAGCCTCTCTCAGTGTATTATACACGCTCAGCCGATTCGCACTAGCGGCGGATTCAATCCTCTTTTCGGGAGGTTAAGCGCGAAAATTGCGTATGCAAATACGCCGCGGGGACAATTTGCGAAACTGATAGAGCAAAAAAAAGAAAAGAAGAAGGTCAGAAGACAGAGAGGCTGACTATCCGCGTGCGGGAAATGAGATAGCGAGGTCGGGGAAAATTGGCCGAAGCCTCGAGAATAAAACGAGCGGGGGAGGGGGAATGAATGGAAAAAAAGAATGCCCGGGGAAACAAGGGGCCGGTCTTCGATGTTGCGGAAAATGGCAGCGACTTTTCGCGGCCTCGAATATCGAGCGCGGCATCCACGTACGGCGACACAGCGCCGGCGCCGTAATGACTCGAGCGCACAAATCCATTTTTGGCAATACTCGTACCTCTATTCTCTAATCCACGCTAAGCCGAAGAAAAAGAAAGAAACTCGCAGCTCTCCGAGCTGACTGCGGTGGAATCCCAACGAGCTTTTTCCCGATCGTTTTTTTTTTAAAGTACGCGTACTTGGAAATTCTCGGCGAATAATGTCGATCGCGCGCTCTAATCTGGCGCGAAGAGCGAATCCCGCACGTCGTTCTCTCTCTCTCTCTCTCTCTCTCTATTGGACTGTGATGAGATAGAGGGAGAGGATAAAAAAAGAAAGGCCGATAGGGCGTTTCGCAATGCACGACGAAGACGGGCTTGGCAGTTCTATCTCTCAAGACTGAGAGATGGCAGCGAGGCGTAATGAGTTTCGAGCTATATATATACGATATCTCGGCTCCATCTCAAACTAATTTCTAACAAAGTTCGCGTCCCTCTCTTTCCGTCCTTGTTGCAGCAGCAGCGGCAGCAGCAGCGCGTTTGTCCGCGTTTACACGCGCCCCTAGACGAGGAATCAAAGTTTCATACCTTCCCTCCCACGACACCGGACGAGTTTTGCTGTCTACTTCACGATTAGCTACTGCTGCTTCTTCTTCCTCTTCCACTTTTCCTTTGACTTCTCAGCCGCACCAGTGGTTGCTTTGTTTAACGCGCCAAGAGGAATGCCAAAGTGTAAGGCGAGAATGTTTGAAAACTGTATACCCTCTGTGACACTTTCGCGCGGGCTCGATTTATATACACACTCGAGTGGTAATGTCGTTCATATGATCGCAGTCGGCCGGCTGGAAATTTCGCGATTACGTAACGAGACTTTATAATATATGTATAAATGTAGATCACATATGTATATATGCATACATTAAATGTTGTGTCCCATATAGATCACACGCGTGGAACTATTACAACAATTGATTGGGGCTTCGGCCTTTGGCCCTCAAGCATAATTACCGATTCAGGCCATAAGCTCTGCCTTCATTAACGCGGCTGATCAAAGTGCCGCCGCCGCCACCGCCGCCCAGTCTGTAATCCCAACGATCGGCTTATTGGCCGCTGGCATTGATTGGAATTCATAAGACGGTTATTTCTACGAGATTAAACTCTCGATAGATGATAGCGACGGTGGTGCTGTTTGCAACAGATTATAATAGAATTGTTTTCATAAACAACGTCTATTACACGCGGCGGATCTTTGTATAGCCAACGTTAATGTATAACAAGAAGCATATTTCTTGATGGACGTTTTTAACTTTGCCTGTACTCATATTTAATACGTAAATGTATAATCTTCTCGCAAATATTTGTAGTATATAAATATATATATATATATACATCTGTCCCATCACTTCTCTTCTTCTACCGACTTCAAAGCTGCGTGCAATGTCACCGACTTTCAACACTATCATCATCGCATAATAAAACGGCGATTTATTGAATTTCCGAACGGCATTAAAATTTGACGTCGAGTCGATCGAGCAAGACGTTACGTTACCCAAACAAAGTACTCCCGAGCATTCATTGCCCATATATAGAGCTCAAATTAATTTTCAACACGCGCGCGGCTCATTAGTTATAATATACTTTCGTAGCTTCTCGAACTATCGATCGCACGACATTATGCATGTACACACGCTCCGGCTAATTAACCCCACGCAATTTACGTAGCCGAAAGAGAGAAAGGGGGGGGGGGAGAGGTGCGGTGAAATCAATCCGCGCACGTAAAGTCAATAAACAGTCGTCCCGCGCTTGGGCTTTCGACGCGGCGCCTTTGACTTAGGAGCTTATGCTGCCTCGGTACACACGCCCCGAGCATCGCCGCATTTCTACGCGCGCACCGCAAGTACGAATATATATATATCGCGGCACGTGCGCGCGTGGGATACGGCGATATAGTTTGCGCGCGCGAATGCCTCGATGATTGCAGCGCCGCAGCGCGAGAGTTTAGTTATACAGGTACATATATATAAGGCGCGGCTTCGACTCTGCCAAACGAAACCGTAATTGAGTGCATATTCCTACCCACCCACACACATACACCATCGAGCGTTATCGTTCCTGCCGCACCGATAACCCAACGATATAACTGTATGAGTATGTGTGTGTATGTGTGTGTGTGTGTGTGTGTGTAGGTAATACGGTCCAATTTGCCTTTGGCGGCCCTTTTACGGTTAGCGGCCAAGCGCGCGCGAATTGATGGATTGATAAAGCCGCGGGTTATACACTGCGATGGCTTAATTTATTCTACACGAGGTATAGAGCTTTTTTATATACGCACATCTTTTTACGCTTTAATATCGCGTATCGCACGGAAGCCATCTGAGGATTTATCGGCGAAGGCGCGTGTCTCGAAGGGCTGCTGTGTGGGTTTGCTGTATACAGATATATCGCCTATAAAATTCTATAAATTTCTGATATTGTAATCTGATGGGATGGAAAAGAAAGAACGGGAGGCGCTGCGCGCGATAAAAGTCGCTGATGAATTACTGAAGGATGGGGCCGCGAACATTGAATTAGTAGTGCGAGTCGTTGTTCAGTCAGACGCGTGCGCTCCGCGAGCGGTATATTATTTCGCGCGTATAATATAGTTCCTCCTTTCCCGTCGAACTTGTCCCGGCAATTTAAACGAATATACAAGTTTTAAGCCACGGGCAATCATAGCCCCATCAATGATTCACGAGAGCGCAGACAATTTCCGGCTCGTCAAAGTAAACCGTCATATAGTACGGTATAGCTGCTACTCGTAAGTTAATAGCGGAGAAAACTTACCACATCCACTCTTGTTTAACGATCCACTATAAATTTTCCACCTTTTCCCCCACCCGTCTCCCACGAATATATCCTTCCGGCGCCCCCCCCCCTCCCCTCTCAGTTTCCACCCCACCAGAGCTATCTGCAAATACAGGGAGCACGCGCACACTCGCATGTGGGTATTCCAGCGACATTATAAATTCTCTTACTCGCTTCCTTCCTGCTCTCACGCGCGAGCTCTCTCTCTCTCTCTCTCTCTCTCTTCGGTATTTTCCGACTACCTAGAGGGCAAAGGATGTGGAGGGTGAGCTGGCGCGCGCCCGGCGTCGCTTCATAAAAGAGAATTTGCCTTTGCTCCCAAGTGTCAACGACGGAAGGGCGCAAAGTGCACGTTAATTAAACACGCCTGAGAATCAGCGCCGCCGCCGCCGCCTCCGCCACCAGTCGTTGGCCTCTCCTCGTCTCTCTCTCTCTCTCTCTCTCTCTCGCTTTGCTTTTGCCGTTGTCGACGCTACGACTCTCCCGGCTAATGTGCTGCTAAGAAAACGCACCACCATCGCCTGTCCTATACACAGGCCAGTACGTTACGGAATTTATTTAGGGAAAAAAATCAATATGGGTCGAATTTATTGCTTGGAAGATTTATTCGATTCTTCTCCATTAATCGAAAAGCTCCAACGCGTTTCCAGCCGCATAAACATGCCGAACACATAGCCACACTATGCTTCCGTGATTACACACGTTCGCCGCAAGCTCTACATCTTCATCTGTGGCTCTCTCTCTCTCACACTGTACCATCCCCGCTCCCGCCGTTCCATAAGGCATCCAGCGTAGCAGCAAACGGTAATTGAGTTGCGCGCCGCTTCCTGCGCGAATGCCTCGGAAATGTGCCTTATCGCTGGCCTCGTTGCGGAAAATTTCTCCCTGGGCCATCGACTTTAAGGAGCGTTAAGTACAATGGACGCCTTCGTACACATCGATATCCTCTCCTTGGGCCTTACTACTCGAACATTCATGAAAATTCACGATAACGCGGCAGAGACTTTGCGTTTGCTTTAGGTGAACGCAGGCCAGCTATGCATGGAAATCGCCGCCGCGAGTATAAACGATAATGATTTCGAGGCGTGTCTATGGCGCAAGCTCTAAGTTGTGCAGCGACACGTTCGCCTTTGGTTATTTTGCTATTTTTTTTTCTTTATGGACGATTGATTTTTTTCAACGATACAACGACAAAGAAGCGTTGAAGCTCCGAGCTATCCGTAATATTTGGCAAACGATACGGAAACTTTCGGTTACGCGAGTCTGCTGCACAGTGAAAAGCATTTATTGACGTTGCGCTACCGCCGAGCCGCGGCGGGCCGCTGGCATTCCAAAGCAGCTGTAAGCCGTTCGTGTTTACAATTCAGTACAAAAGTTTGAAGCAATCAGTGTCACAAGTTGTGCCTCGTGCCCGGAGAATATTTGGCAGAATATTCCGCGAGGGTTATAAATGTTTAATCACCGGGGCGTCGAGCTGGTTACGGATTTGATTGTCGGGGCGGCGCGACTGCATAAACGAAATCGACCTGTGTGTTTATTGTGAATTAAAGCGCAACACTGTTTGTACACTCGTTTTTCAAGTCGGCGAGATGTGTATCGAGCATTATTGAATGATCTCTACTCGCATGAAAAAAAATAAGCTGCGGGTGTTCGGTATATAAATATTAAGCTCCATCGAGAAATAACGCTTTTAATTTGATTGATTAAAAGTTTACGGCTGCGATATCGCATATTTTTAACCGTCCAGTTCATAATTTGTTCTCGCGCGAGTCTGAATTAAAGCATTATATATTCTCACGTCCTCGTGTAATAAAAGTAACGCGTATATATCTAATAAGCCCACGGCATTAATATAAGCTTGAATGGATCGGTCTGCCTCGGAGTTTTACAAAAGTTAAATGCACCGATGAGGTCGATGTCCTCGTATTTAATTCACCGAATGCAAAGCAGCTCCCGCGCGAGTAAAGATTTTCATACCGCCCTTTATTATTTGATAAGATCCATCACAAGTTTCTAATTTGAAAAGTCCTCGCGGTCCTATTATCTCACAGTCCCTTTCACATTCTGCGATCTTTGAGCGCGAGCTTTCGCGAGGGTAAAAAAAAAATTTAATAAGACGTCTAATGCCCCCTCCCCCTCACTCTATTCTTCTCGGGTTTTCAGCTTTCTCAGCTGCCGCCATATTTCCTCCGCTATCGCGCGTCATCTCTGCTTCCGCGAGCGTAATTATCGTGCTTAATAACTAGAAACTTATTTGATGGACGACTCCCCGTGAAAGAATATGCGCGCATATATACCCCGCGCAACATCGCGCGCGGCGATGAAAAACAGGACGCAGAGCAAAGCTCGTAATGCAAAATACAGTCGAGTCGATTACCATAACTCTCGGCCTCGCATCGCGATTCATCCGCGTATAATAGCCAACAGGTACGAGGCCATCCCTCAGCAGGACTCGTTTGATTTTCCGAGCCTTCGACCTCCCACGTACTGTAATACGCGGCGTAGCGGTCATTATACGTACTTGATCCGCTGTGCCCTGTCGGCCCGATTTATAACAGCGCGACCGATCCTGCAGACTCGAGTATATATACATAAGCGTCGGCATTAATCATGGCGAACGTTCTCGCTTTCCCTCCATTAAGAAAAAGGGATACGAAGCTCTTCAGCGCGATGCAGGAGCACGCGCGGCGCGACAGCGTTAAATGGCCCACATGTATGTGTATATATGCATGTCTACACACACACACTGAGAGAGTGTATTTAGGCTCTTGGGAGAGAGGTGCTCCGTTAATTTATATTAATGCCGCGACAAGCGCGCATCTGCATTTGCTCTCTGTCTCTCCACGCAGTATATATATATATATATAGCGGTAAAGGGGTTTGCACAGTCTCGACTGGAAAATTACCGGTTAGGTATCCGCTAACCCCTGCACTTTCTTATATCTCCCTTTTCGCCGTCCGGCTTCTCTCACTTCGTATTCGCCCCTCTGTGTCTTGTGTAAACTTCATCGTTTGCGCGGGAGGTAAACATTTTGATTGCGCGCGTATACATCAGAGATAATTACGTCGATATTATGGCCGCGAGCGTACGCAATGATCAGTTCTATAGAGTTTGGTCAGAAAACAGGAGAGTCGCGCGGTACGACTTCGAAATTCGAGCTGGTTTTGGACACCCTTATGTACACCCGCATTGATCTAGGTCGACCGATTCACTATGGTTCGATAAAACTCGGCTTCTTGATGTGCCTATTTTCTCTCATTCTCGATGGTGTAGAGATATTTTTCACGAGTCTCGCCTGAATTATTCAGACGCGAGGAGCGTGACAAATACTGGGTCAAAGAATAAACTTTCGAACGCCAATGCACAATGTCTCGCGCGGACTTGTATATCTAAATATAGTATATATAGCAGCGAGAAGACATTGTTAAAATGACCTATTTTTCTTTTATTTCCGGACAGTTCCTGCGTATTGTTGTTTCTTTCCAAATTTCATGTTTCTGTAGCGCCCGAACGACAACTTTAGGCTCAGCAAAGAAAAGTGTCAAAAAAAGCTTTACCATACAGCGGCATATACTAACGACTTAAGAGTGTACAACCGCATAGATTGGCCTATCCAAGCGTAACTAAAGACGGAAAACGAGAATTCATTATTTGCCAGACTGTACTCGTGGTTGCTCCCGTGAAACCAACAAAGACGTCCGTGAAAAATTGTCGCGCGACTCTTTATCTCATCCCATTCACTTGAAATACTTATATATAATTGAAAGCACAGTGCTTCAATGTCCACGCGCGCATACGCTGGCAATCGCAACGTAAAATCAAGCCTCGGGAAAACGAACTGCCAGCTTTACATAAGACAAAAGGAAGAAAAAAATTGCCCCTTGTTAGCGAGTTACAGAAACTTCCTCACTTTCGCCTCCCCCGTCCGCCGGCCGTTAAAGACGAGGAACGAAAGAGATTGCGCGCTTACCGCAGAGAGAGAGAAAGAGAGAAAGAGCTACCGGGCGACGTGTTTTCCGACGTATTTCCATAGGCCGCGGCTTTTGCTTTGCAGGTTTTTTTTTGCTCGCGTTTCGCTCTCCTCGACTACTCGCTGCAAGCAGCAATTCGTCCGCTTTAGCCCTGGAAGAATTTTTTTCTCTTTATCGCCGCGGAGCGGAGCCGTAAAACTTTCGGTCTCTCGCGGCGTTTACGGCGCGGCCCACAAGCCCAAGACTGTTGCTGCCCGAGCTTCGAGGGCAGCGATAATTGCCATCTGAAAATCGCCGGGTTTTTTCTTGCGGCCGCGCGCTGCCACTTCGCAGGAGTGCTTTATTTGGTTTACCTAAGCTCCGAATCTTGCGCGAGCTTTACGATGCTTATACGCGACTGCGGTGTATAATTGCATTCGTATATATAACCATGATTATATATGCGCGGCATTATCGCGATGATGATAAGGAGTGATGTTGACTGAGTAAATATCCTTCTCCTTGACGCAGCATAAATCATCAAAAATTCAATTACCAAAAAGTTTCGAGTAACCGAAAGGAAGGAAGGAAGCCGAAGTCGAAGAAGTTTCCTCTTAACTGGGACGCGAACGCGCAAGCTCGAGTTGAAATTATACACTTAAGAGGGAAAATTTAATCCCTCTCCCATCCCTCCGCAGCCACCGCAAGTATAAGTTTATTATTGTCGAAAAGTTAAAGCGCACAGGGAGGGCGCACGTATATAGGCGCGCACGCGCGCGCGAGATCGAAAAACACTTTGGCAAATTGACGTTCGATGCGGCGCGAGCGATAAGGCAAGCGAGGGCATACAGGCGATAAAAAGCGAGAAAAACCTTAGTTACAAATAAACTTAGGATCGAGTAATTGAACACCAGCACGACGGCCGAATTCAATCTCGCTCGGTGATCTTCCTGGCAACTCCAGAGCTGCCGCCGTTCAATCGTGATTTCACATTTCACTGTGCGACTTTGATTCCCCGCGCGCTATCGAGCTTTTTCCCTCCGCGAGGTAGGAAAAAACTCGATGATAAAAAGGCACTGCAAAAAAGGCTTGCTGGAAGTAAAAGACTCTGTCGATGCTCGAAGAAGGAGCTGCAGTTGAGAAAGAGAGTAGCGCAAACATTCGCGTGTTTACGGGGGAGGCGGCCGGACCTCTCGTAAAAAAAGCTCGCTACATCTATATACTCGGGCATCATGGCTGGAAATTACGGCTGGTAATAATTCAGGACGAAAGTCGCTCTGCCTCTCTTTCTTTTTCTGACTGAACGACGTCGACTGCTGTAGTGGCGGCAATGTAACTGGAACGTGCCGCGTGGGAGGAGGAGGTCGACGCTTCGATGCGCTTGGTAAATAACTAAATGAAACCGTCTGATAGGCTTGCAAGCTCGCCGTTATTGAGAGTCCGTTGAACTCGTTAATTCATATATTGGGCTACAAATCGTAGCTTTTCCTCACTCCATGAATTTTACCGTGTATATTATATTCTAAAGC
This sequence comes from Muscidifurax raptorellus, assembly GCA_020010945.3. Lineage (NCBI taxonomy): Eukaryota > Metazoa > Arthropoda > Insecta > Hymenoptera > Pteromalidae > Muscidifurax > Muscidifurax raptorellus. The sequence goes on along the minus strand of CM052081.1, from coordinate 4,782,276 downwards.
TTCGATATAACTTGTATACGATATAAAGCACTTTTCGTTTTTTTTCGACCACGCTCATCGACGTGATCAGCCCACTTTCTCGCTCCCGACGTTGTCGAGTCGGTGTTTACGTCGGCAGCCGTCGGGTAAATTGAATATTTTCGCGGAGGAAATTGCGTTATTGAAGTTCGCGCGAGGCGCCTTCAAGACTCAAGCGCAGACTGAGAGCTTGATTGAGTATATACCGAATGCCGTCGATAAGTAGATTAGCTCTCACCCCCGTAACTTACTTAGCTTGATTTTTCAACTTTTGGCCGGGAGAGCGAGAAAGCGCGTTCGATTAACTACTTTGATCGTGTTTTTTTGGAGAGCCGTCGAGGGACCACCGTCGCGGAAGATTTTTCTAATTTACAATTACTCGCGGCCTCGTTCCGCGAATTCGCCGGGTTAGAGTCGATAAGCTATGGTTGTTTCGTGCGAACAAAATTTTTAACGAAGCAATCAATTAAAAGTTTCACGTTGTTGTGATCGCTGCAGCGTCTGCTGTTCTTGGATATGGAAAGAGCAAAAAGAAAAAAAAACGATCGAAAAGGGCGCCGTTAATATAAGAAAATCGCTGCGTATAAGTAGAATCTTTGGGAAACAGCATTTGATCAGCAGAGCGTAATTTTTACGCCAAAGTTCGACCCTCGAAACTCGCATATCGCCGCGGCTGCAAATCCAATTAAAATTGCGAGCATAAAGCAGGCGCCGGCAAAGCCAAATGAAAATGCATCGGGGCAAAGGGCTTCAAAGAAAATTTCAACTCCTTGCTTAAACTGTAAGGCTCCTCCACGCTCGATCGACATCGCATTTTCTCTGTGCTCACAGGCGAGCGAGCCAGCCGCCGCCACTGACCGTTCGGCGAAAAATTAATCAAGCCCAGCGCAGCTGCTCAAGGCAGAAAGGCAGCTTTTTTCTCTCTTTGCGCGACCGATCGTAGGTGGAACGCAAGCTTTTTAAGCTTTTTACGCTCTCCCTGGCTTCTTTTCTTTCCACGGCGGCGGTTCTCGCGTTTGCCCCCTCTTTTTCTCCTTTGGCGCGTTCCGCCGCCGCCGCCGCTACTCATGAAGCAAGCGAGAGAAAGACGAAACGCGAGTTCGCAGTCACGTATAAACCATAAAGTAGATCGTACACTCCTCCGTACAAACGTAGCAGCGAGGCGAGCTTGCGCAAGCACGGCCCTCTCTCTCTCTCTCTCTAGCCCTCGACGCTCTTTCCACGAGCACGAGGCCGGCTTTCGTAATGAAGAAAGTAAATTCACTTCACACAGGACGGCAGCGCACGGAAATCTTGATAACGAGGGAAAAAATACGATTACTAAGCTCTTAGCTGCTCGAGTTTTCGCCCCTATCTGGAGTGAATCGTTTTTAAAAAACGTGACGCACCGAGAGTGAGCGAGACTTTTTTTCGCAGCTATCTCGCGCTGAGTTGAAGCAGTATGCGTATGTATATATATGTGTACGTATGTATGTATACATAGCCGTCTGGCAACTCCTGCAGGAGAGCCACTTTATTGCGCGATCTTCCTCCTTTCGTGCTCATTTCTTTCGCGTTAATTGAAACTAATGCAACGGGAGGAAGGGAAGATCTGTACACGCACTTTGAATACACTTGCCTTGATGCCGCTGCCAGGGCTGGCAAATTAAAAAGTACTCGCGCTTTTTTCCATTTACTTATGTTAATTCGTAATTACAAGATGGAAATGAAAAAGCTTTGCGGGGACAAATATAAAGTGTATTAAGTTTAGCTTTTCCAATATTTTTAATGACTTTGCCTTTTCAGAACGCGCGCAAGGCTGAAAAGGAAATTGCTTCGTTTCAGTTTTTTTTTTTTTTCAATGTATAAGTATAAGCAAAGAACGTTTTTAGCTACTGCTTTGAGATACATATTTAAGTTCGATTGTAATTTTCATGAAGATGGGAGGCTCTTTATTAATCGCCGTTATTTTTAACTCTCTTTTCCCCAGTTTTTTGGAAATCTGTACTTTCCGTGCAGAGAAAAAAGTTCATTGAACTACCATTATACAACAGAGAACCATATAATAACGGATAATCAAGGACCTCGCATAAAGAGTCGTGCGATTCGTCATCCTGACAAATAATATTTTTTCTTCACGAGCTCAATAACGATCCTTAATAACGGCAAAAAAACGTCTAGTCACACTACGCTCTCGAATCAAGACATCACGCCAATAACTCGTTCGCCTACTATACAACTTCTACCCCGGTGCGAATACAACATTTTTTGCGAGCTTTCAAGTCAACTCAATCAATTAACAATCCCCCCACGGCCATTAATTTCTCCGATATCCCGCCGATCACAAGGCCGACTGTCCAACTTTTTTCCCTCGGTATAGGGCAAGCTTTATTTGCTTCCGCGCGTCTTCACTCCCCTCCCCCTCTTTTCCCGGAAAATCCATATGAAGCCGCGCGCTCGTGCGCGCCGCATTTACGCTTCCGTGATGTCGGAGCTATATTTCACAAAAGCTCGGAGGTCCCGGTCTTATCAGCACCCGCAGCTAGTCTGCGCAGGATGGGAGAGAGAAAGGTCGGAAAGAGTAGTAGCTAGGTATGCGTATGTGGCTTTGCGCATCGAGTGCTTGCGTGAAGGCTATCGTTGCGGCTCGGATGCTCCTTCTATATACCTTTATATATTTCTTGCGGTCCAAAAGCTCACCTTTCCGCAATTATTCAAATTGATGGTTCGCTTTTTTACGGCATTAATTATAATTCGGCATACTCTTACACGCGCAAATATCTGATCTCGCTAAATCTGTATTCTCGAGGGGGCACGAAAAAGCGCCGACGAGCAACGAGAAGAGCGGGCAGCGCAAAAACGCGGGAAAAAGAGAGAAAGAGGAGAGAAGGGCGAGCATTATAATTCGCGGATTAAGGCCGATTCGTAAATCAACATCACGTCATATTAAAGCTCTCGCCGGCCGCTCGCAAGATAACGCGGCTCTCGCGCGCGACTCGCAATGAAACTCAATCCGAAAGTACTTACCGGCCTCGGGACGACAGTAGGCTTCTCTACAGGGCGATGCAAACTAATTAAAACTTGATTATCGCTCTTTAAGAAGAGTTTTCCCTCAGTCGTTCCGATCGATTCGTTTATTATTAACGCGATATCTCTGCCGATCACGAGTTTTCTCTCTGTCTCTTATCCTGTGGGCATCGCTATATTCTCCGAGACTCCCGACGGCGATTGCGATGAATTTGAAAAGTGTCATTATATATACCTGCGCTAAACCGCTAATCGAGAACGATTTTATTGGCTGCTGTGCGCTCGAGTCTCCCGGCTATGTATATACTACTATACACGCACCTGTATACACAGATATATGTGCGTATAATATCGATTTTACGGAGAATGAGAGAAGTGCAGTGGGTATAAGTGGGGACGCGCAGTACAGCGACAATATCGCTAGTGTAGTTGTGTAATTTTATCGGAAAATTAAGTTAGGAATTACAGACGTCGAGGACTGCCGAGTTATATGAATAATTGATGAGCGCAAAGTTTCCCCGCGGTAGACAAGACTATTATACGAACTCGCTTCTGTATATATATTTATGTGTATGCGGACGTGTATCGCGGGGACGATATTATATCCAATTTTTCAAATTTCAAACCGTCCATCTCGGCATCGCGCGCATAATATTCGAGGACCGCGATCCTAAAATCCTGCGGTGCTGCGCATCAATTACGCCGCCTCGCGAACGAACTGCAAGGATAAGTGGCCTACCGCGAACCCCCCGAGGATTGACAATGAAGGGAAGGACTACTGCGCATTCAATGTTACAACGTGGGGCGAGTAGTATAGGAAACAGCCTCGAAATTCGCGGACTAACTGTAATTAGACGGAGCGACGGCGATGGTATCGGGCCTCGACGTTAGAGAGAGAGACGTCGCTCTGGGATTTGTCGCGATTAACTGCATTCGAAAGACACGTTCTGCTGCGAGAGCTTCGAGTGCTACGGGAATTCGGCTACAGATGTAAGGCCGACACTCGCTGTTTGACCGCTAAGCAGTGGTCCGTCGAGGATTTTACCAAGTCCGCGTGCTGTTGTTGTGTATATATATATATATATATATATATATATATATATATATATATATATATATACGTTTGACCGCAGCGTCCGCGATATAAATTGGATCCGTCTTAAGGGAAATTGCGTCAGACCAGATGTCTGACTTCTTTTTTTCAGGCGAACTTTTCTAAATCGAATCTAGAACTTCCCGCTAATAACGTAGTATGCAGGCTTGTATAAATGAAACATAATCAAAGGTCTGCCGCAGAGTCTCTAGATGCGATAAAAATAAGTGATTCGTCAATTTCGAGTCATAGCCAGCTGCGAATCAATCGTTACATCGGAGCTATTTGTCTCAACATCGATTAAATTATTTCTCAACATCGTGATACGATCCTTGATGGGATTTCGATATCTGCTCTACAAATTATCCAACAGCTCTCTTTTCTCAAAAACTCCTCCCGTCCGCCGGCATTAACAAAGTGTAGCTTTTGTCTTTAGCAACAAGTGCACGATCGAGTTATCCTCACTCGGCGGCCCGATCAATCCGGACGATTTCGAACGCAACGGAATGAAATTCCAATGCGCGAGCGTTGCCCTTTTTTTAACGAAGCATCGTCGCGAGCGCCTGTTCATTCGACTGTCGCGGCAGTACGCGCGCGGTTACAATGAAAGAAATCGATGTGAAACTCTGCGGCCGCTGTCTTTCAACTCTGCCATTCGAACGAGACCTGATGGGCCAACGGTAAAAATAAGGGAAGAGAAAAGTTCGATCCTCGCGCGGATTGATCGCGGACGCGTATATATATATATGTATGCGCGCGCGTGTGTGTGTGTGTGTGTGTGTAAGTTCTCGCGCGGCACAAATTACGAGATTAAACGAGGATCCGATAGCGATTTTTTCGCGCGCAAATAGCCGATAGTATAGCGGGCTATACATGTGCGGTCGGGTTAAGCCGCGGCCGGAATAGGAGAGTCTCGAAAAAAGAGGACGTGTGCGAAAAAAGCAGCACTCACCAATCACGTCGAGCTTTCGCCTCTGGTTTTTCTTTCCTGGCTCGCTCTCGTCTTTGCGCGGAGTCGGGATATCGGGATCGTTTACCTTTTATACTCGCGATAAATTAGGGCTTAAGCGCGGATCCGGCTAATCGCGAAAAAAAGCTATTCGTTCAATTATTCCGAGGCTATTTAGAGGCGCACTGCAGTCGACGTGCGATTCCAGAGATAAACCGCTCTCGCATATTCTCCGCGCGCATTATCGGTCGATTCTTCAAACAGGCCGTTTAATTATTTCACGTCAGCCCCGTCGCCGACGATGAATGACGAGTATAAAGGCGGCAGCTCTCACTCGGCGGCCTCACGTTTCCCGCATAAATCGCGGCTCCTCCGCGAGATGATAAAGCCATTTGCCTGCGCAGTTACTTATACATTCGCACACAGTGTGTCCGGAGCTATGCGTCAAACTCTCCTTCCTAAATCACATCTCGGCTTTTAGCCGCGGTATAAGAGAGCGTCCATTTCCGCTTTCAATAAATGATCGCGCCGCTCAGCCGTTTCATGTATATATATATATATATATATATATATATATATATATATATATATATATATATATATATATGTACTCGAATCGAAGCGGCAGCTTCCCGAAACTTTTGAGATTGTGGAAGGATTCCAAGTGGATATGGCTTTTTCAATGCCGCGTACATGTACTATACGCAGTGGATACGTATAGAGCTTTATACTAAATTACGCCGAGGAGTGAGCGATCGCAGTTTTGAGGGGCTATTTTTCCTCAGCAGAGGGAGAGAGTATCAGGTGCACGTGATGAGCATCGGTAAGGAGCTTCGGAGTGAGACGTATGCTGCCACGGCTGATTTTTGCGATAAGCGGCGTTTTATGAACGGCTCGCTCTCTCTCTCTCTCTCTCTTACTCTCGATAATTTATCCGAGAGAATGTAACTGTTTCCAAATGCAGCTTTTTTACACTATACGAGCGCGTAATGATACAGGTGTTCGAGTCCCTCAATCCGCTTTCGAATATTGAAATTTACCAACGCAACGAGCAGCTTTGATGATGAGTCTGTCACGCGCGTATATACTGCTGCTTTCGATTATTATCTCCCAACTTGGATATTAGTTCACCGAAATGTCAATCAATATTCGCAGGTTATTATCTATATATACATATTTGACTAAATTATATACATTAGAATAATGGATTCGAACGACGTGATGCGCTCGAAATTCCGGCAGTCCGAGAAAACTCTCGTCACATATAATAAGCATATTAGTCTGCGATGCAGCTGCGATTCGGTTAGACTCACCGCGCGCGCGCGCACCGCTAAGTTCGTTATAACGCTGGCGTTTCTCCGCGCACGCAAACTCGTCGCGCTCCGCTGACGATGAGCACCGTGTGCCAACACATGGCCCCCACCCTCCACGTGTATATATATACTGCTTATATACCGAGTCGTGAAACGCACTGGCATTCCTTTACAGGGGGGGGATGTTGCGGCTCTGCTGTAATTTCATTTGTGCAGGAACAGGCTATTTCTTGGAGAGGGCTAATGTAATACCTGCGAATTATCGTGTCATTCGCGGGCTTGGTAAGAAAAAAAAATTTACGTAACCCTTAATGCGCAATATGCTATATATACGATATTACGAGGAGAGAGAGGGGACTAAGCGCGGGTATATAGAAAGAAATTTATACATATATATGTATCCGTATAGACGATATGTAACCCCAGGCACGCAATCGTCAATAATATATATGAGCGAGATTTGCGGTTTTCCGGTATTATTTTACTCGCTAGAGCGTGTGCGCATCATCTTTTCTCGGATTACAGTGTGTGCGTGTGTGCAGACCCGCGGGTGATTTTCAAAACTATACATACGTTAAATATATAGTTTCGAAGACGCGGAAGGACGAGTTTTAAATTGACTTTGGCTCGAAGAACTTACGACACTGCATAGGGATTCTTATACGGTTCTGCGGAGCATCGTTTCCTCACCTGAAACAGAAATGAAAAAAAGAATGTATTGCGATGCTTCAAAAAATAAATTTCGCCGGAGTTACGGGAAGTTATATGTACATATATTATAACCTTGGGTCGTGGGGATTCCTAAACTTTGCCTTATTCATTGTTATGTACTTCGCATAATGTACGTGTATCAATAAAAATATAGCATCACTCTCTCATGTTTCCAATATCCGATACGCATTAAGTGCAGCGGAAAACGTGATCCGCAGCCCAACTAACCTACAGCTGTACTTTATGTTGAATTATATATTTATATGTGTCGAATATTTAAGATCCGTGTATCGGAATCCTTGTATACACTAATTGTATAAACTCGGACACCGCTGGCTGTATATTTTACAACTTGGATATTGTATAAGCTTTATGGGAAATCAAAGACGAGCAATTATTTCAAAAATTAAAGCGGAGAGATCAAAGATCAGCGGTGTGTATTGAAATAACTCTCGCGAATGAATAAGTAGATAGAGGAGAAAAAAAACACAACAAAAGCCATAAGAAAATTACGACTCTACCTTTGCTAAGTTAACGTTGTATTAAAAGACAGTATAGTGCATATCGCGGAAACATTATATCACGAACGGCATATAAATATTGAAGCGCGCATTCAACATCTTTTTATCGTAAATTATGCTCGCTATACATACAAACCTCGTACATAGTATAAAATACTCTTCTCTTTCCCCGGCGGCATCGAGAAATTCCTCGATTTTATCGGCAGCCGCGACGACCCAAACGCCAGCTATCATCCGTCCGCATCGCCGCGACGAATCTCTCGAGCCCATCTCGCGAAGGGAAAAAAAAGAAATCACGACAGTATCTCCACCCACACAATGGTCCACCTTAGCGGGCGAAATACAGAAAAATCGGCAGAAAACCAAAGTATGCAGCGATCAATATATATATATATATATATATATTTAGAGGACAATCGCCTCCTCTTCTGTCTCGGCTTTTTCGCTGACGTCTCGGCTGTCGCGTCTCGCGTGGCACTTTATATATATATATAAATATCTACCGTGTCCATCGATCTATATGGACGACGAGGAGGCAGCTGGCAATCTGCCGGTTATATACGGGAGTATATATATATATAAGACCGCGAGACATCGACACTGTAATTGAGGCGCTTACTGCGCTGCTGTCCTTTCCGCCTCGGCTGCCATCACGACTGCCTACTGTCTTGTCTTGGCCCTCTCCCTTCTCCACCCCCTACAGTGTCTCTACAGTATATATAATGTATGTATACCTATATACACAGTGGATCTTTGGAGGTGCCGGCTGGTATTCGAGGGGGGGGGGGCAAGCGACTGGTGTGTCGAATTAGCATTTTCAACAGTCACCTCGTTGGGTCGCTTTTTGAATTTTTGACATCATCGGGAACATAATGTACGCATATATATAGTGCGGGCATAACGGTTTTTCAGGCTTGTCAGGGAAGTCGCGTGTCTATGCCGATAATGCGAACATTACGTGATTTCGTAGAAAGTCGTTGCCGCCGCACGGCGGATATTAAATTAATAATCCGGCTCAGTATTATTTCGCATGAATAATCGATTAATATATACCGCATGTGGATAATTAACTAGGATGGGTTAATATAATTGTGCATTAGAGATAATACTGTATAATAATGATTCTATAATATTCTGTGAAATTGTAGCAAAGTCTACCTCGAAATTGTGTCCATAGCATATACGTAATATCCAGTAAACATATAATGTTAATAATTTAATTATCCTTCTCATTAATCGTCGACATTCACATAATCCACGTATATATACATTCAACCCTTCGCTTTAAATTTCTTTGAAACGTCCAGAGAAACAATACCTCTCGACACACGCAGCCCGTATATAATATACCAATCGAGGCTCTTTGTCGCCGCCATCGGAAAATTTCAGCCCCACGCGACCTAAGATCCGCAAACTTTACACAGCGGCAGTTCGTAGAGTCGAGTAGCTCGGCCTATATATAACTAATGAATAATGTAGAAATCGCGAGGAGCGAGAGAGAGAGAGAGAAAGGGAGAGTACATCATTTTCCTATGGCCACACAAACGTGTAATTAAAGCGACGTTCAGAACATCGTCCGCTATGGTATATATATATATACCGGTACTCCGGTGTATATAGCGTCTTACCCTCGCTCGTGGCTCGTGGCCCGTGCCTGCACACTCGGCTGCTCGCGATAATGGCCGATATGCCGCGCTTCTTAATCTGCTTCTTCTTCTTGGGCTTACAGGACCGTGACGAGCGCGTTTTACCGACCGAATTTCCTAACCGCTTGCATTAGTCTCGGGAGGTAAAGGGTCGCTTCGTTAATTTGAAAATAATGTATAATACACGCGCAGCGTTTACCGGAGAGCAGCGATTTTTCCGATGAATTGTTTAGGGCAGACCGAGGGTATATTGCGTGTATATGAGGTGCGCCCTGAAATTTTCTGTAGTTCATTCATTTTTTACCGACACAAACGAAGCAGCAGAGGCGCTATGGTTATATTAATGAATAAAAAAGTAAGAGCCGGAGTCGTTACGTTTTACGATACTTTCATATCCCGAGTTTTTACAACCAGCCTCGATTGCGCTCCGAGAGCGAGGCGAGAGGATGAAATTGCGAAGAATTCCCCCGTGAACTTTGACTTAATATTCCCTGTCTATATATATTTATATTGGCACTTCCTATATACCATATATATAACGCCGTAGTCGGTGTGTATCAACGATATGTATATAGACATTCGTTGCGCGTAAAAATTGAGAACATCATCGGCAACGAGCTATAACCGCATCACATACGCGATGGAACAATCCGAAATTTCCCGATGGTTATAAGTTCTGATTATAAAAAAAAAAATTTATATACATATAACGAACTACTTTTCTCGAGCACAATTCAATTAAGCGCTTGTTTACTCGCTAATCCATCGAGGTTCGTAGTCACGCACGCGGCCGACTCGTTTCTCTCTGCGTCAAAGAACGCGCGCGGGGGGAAAAGCGCGAGGCATATACATATATATATATATATATATATATATATACCTTCGAAAGCGTATAACGAAAAAGCAGAAAACCGGAGCACGCTCTCGTTTATCTCTAATACGGGACTATACCGAGGAGTGGCGTGTCCCCCCCGCCGAATACCTTTCTACTTCAGGAATTACCCCACAGCAATTTCCGGAAGCGAGTATGTGTGTATATACGTGTATAGATTGACGCTGACCGGTTATAGCTGCCAAGCGGCAGAGAGAGGTAGGTCTCTCTCGAAGCGCAATGAAAAGTCAAGGGGGTTCCGCGTGTGGAAAAAGGAACCGAGAGGCGGCTGATATGCCGGCGGGGTCCGATCCTTTCTCGTATGTGTACGTGTGTGTGTGTGTGTGTGTGCGCGCGCGCCGGACAGAGCCATTATCTCGGCCGGAAGCGGAAGCGCACTCGGCTGCTCACCCGCACCTGGCTTGGCTATAGTGCAGGCGTCGTTCTATACGTGTGTACACATAGGTGTATATACACACGCACGACGTCGTATTAGGCGTGTCCCGCGTATATAGAAATAAAGTTTTTGCGCTCCCTCGTGGATTGTAAATATACCCGATTTTTTGCGTCATACGTAAAATGCAGTTTTCGTGTCGCGCAAAGACATGTTTTTTTTCCTAGCATCGGGACAGCTCTCCGCTTATATATATATATACACATATACGGGAGTCCGCGACAATCATGCGCTTCGACTCGTTAAATCGAAAAAAAAAATTGGGGAAAAAAGCGCGAACGAGCAACAGCCGTCGATCAATGACGTGGATGACTCGACAAGCCCGACGCACGAAGTGTATGTGTCCATCCGTAATAATACTACACATATGTGTCGTGAAGGTGTTCGCGTATACGTGTGCGTATATCTACACAGTTGCAGTCCAAATCTGACACGTGAGCGCGGACGGACGTTTCCTCCTTCGAGATCGACGACCTCTTTCTTGCCGTTACTACGTTTGCTGTGAAAAGCGCACTGGCCTGGCAAGAGACTCGCTCGGATGCCACGAGAGAGCCTCGTCGAAATTGGAAAGCGCAGCGAGCTTTGGCCGCGCCACACACAGCGCGTTTTTCGGCAATTGTTGCTTATGTATACGGACTACTCGTGGCGGTGATAGATTTCTCGTGTCGATATGCTGTGGAATAAACCAGCCTCTGGTATACCGCGATGTTCGTATCTCGGAATAAATGCATTTCTCAATGGCCAACCGCTGGAGGGATGATTAATTCCGCTGCAGCTAGATATAAGACGCGTAGATATACCGATTTGGAATTTCGATGCACTGAATGAGTCATCGGAAATACATCATTAAAGCCGCAGCCCATTTCGATCCACGACGCCGTTCTCAAGTACATAAAGTATCGACTCCGCACGCAAATTGATTGAAGTTGAAATAATACATAGGTATGTTAATCCGACGCGTTTAAAAATTCAAACGGGCATATAAGATTCCTTATCAAATCCAACGCGTCCCCGCATAGTGCGGACTCTTATCAGCGGCATAAAAAGCCTGCGCACCCGCGGAAAGACGCGAGATGAGACACTTCGCAGAGGCTTCGCTTTATACGGCGGCGCGCGCTCTACTGACCCAGCGCCAATGATTATAAATTTCAAATGCGCGACCAGCGTCCTCGGACCTGCTTTTCATCGCGGGCGATAAAAGCTAACTAGCTCTCTCGCAGGGGAATGTTATCTTGCTCTCTCTCTCTCTATATATATATATATATGACCGAGTGCCGGTATACCATCGTCCTTTCTATATATATATATACGCGTTTATCATCTCCATCATCGCGCGCGAAAACGAGAGCCGTCAGCGCTCGCGTCTTCCTCGCGAGCCTTATATATATATATAAAATCGCACACGAGGATCTCTCTATGTTATATACGACGGCATATATATACTGTCGCTTTATGCACGCGGGGACGTGTCGCAGTGGAGGTAAAATCTATGCCCCGGTGGGTGAGGGAAGTAAAAACGCGGTATATGGAAGATCCTCGTGTGGAATGTCAATACCGTCCGGTATATATATATGTATATCGTAGATGCTATATTACTGGCTAAAGTATTACAATAAGAGGAAGCTTTATTCTGGACCTATGATACGATTCATCAGAAATCTCCGTACGATATACCGCAACAATTTCAATCAAGCCTATATATATTACACTCGAGCTCCTCTCCGTTCTTCATTACAGGAGGTCGCATGGCCGGCCACCGACAAGCATCCCATACCGCATAGCGTATACAAGAGAAAGCGAGAAAAATGCAGCCAGCGCGAGTTAGAGGGATGTCGCGTTATCACAGCACCCAGCAAGCTCGAGTGTGAAATCAAGTGTGTGCGCGCGCGCGCGCGCGCGTGTGTGTGTGTGTGTGTGTGTGTATAGGAAAGTGGATAAAGCCAGGGAAGAGGCGAACGCACGTAGTATAACACTGCGCTAGGAAGAGAGTGACTGAGAGAGGAGTGTAGAGCTGACGGGTTGTGCAGTGCGGCTTTGGAGAGTCTCTGTCGTCGCTGCTCTGCCAGCGCGGAGCGGAAGCGGAAACCCGCGAAATTCTTCCTCCTACTATATACCTCCCAACGCTGTAGACGCTACTCCCAAAAGCGGGGAGAAATACCGGGCGCGAGGCTCGGATGCTTTGCGAAAGAGAGGGAGGCGGATTTCACTCTGCGTGACAGCTCGCCTTAACCTAATGTAGAGAAAAATTGGAGGGAGCTGAGGAGCTCTGATTGTGGGAGAGATATCTCCGGATTTCTTATATCTCATCGACCATCAGCTCTTGGACCTTATGATAATCGTTGTGGTATATTATGGAAATGTTTATGTACGATGTGTTGAAAATGCGTATTCTGATGCAAACCTTCTGGCCCATTGACTCGTCAAGCAAGAGATGTACAACGATCGATTTACTATTTACGTGTATAATAGACAGATTTATTCGCGACGTATCAATCATTTAAGCGAAACAGTACGCGATTAGACAGACGATTCGAGATTTCCGTGTAGCAGTCTGTATTATTTAAAAACACTCGCGACGATGCCCGCGTACAGCAATAATCGATCCGAGATTTCGAGCCGTCGCTTATACCTAAAAATACACGCAACACCAGCAGCAGTAGAAACGGGTGAAAAGCCGAAAAGGTGCAGAGCAAGAGAGAGAGAGAGAGAGAGAGAGAGAGAAGGAAATCAAAACGGATCTCGTGGCAAGGCAGCCATTCAAAGTCGCGCGTTGAGAGGAGGAGGCATCAGGGTGTCGGGCTTACAGCTTAATGAGTTCGCGTCGCCCGCTGAGCCCTCGAGTTAACACGTGCCTCGCATGCCCAGATTGCCCGGCACTTAAGGCTTCGTCCCCTCTCCCGTTTAAAACCCTATACCGCACGCGCCAAAGCTCCGAGGGTATATCTATGTGCCGCGGTATATATATACCGGCTGCTATATTGCTCTTCCATATACATCTATATATATACGCATAGACCGTCTTAAGGTGGGCGGCCGCAGCGAGCTAAATTAATCGCGGTGGAAGCCGTTCGGCCGGAACTAAGAGGATTCACGGGTCACCGCGCGTACTTCTTGAGTTATGCTCCAATCGCGGACGATACACAACTCCCCCGTGCGCGCCCGAAGCCTGAAAGTTGGAAGGAGAGTAATCCTCGGCGCACGACGACGAAATCGAGACCGGGAAGGGAGGCACAATGGAGTTGTCTTGAAAATTTGTCGCGGCCGCAAGTAAGACGACCGCGACTTCTTCTTCTTCTTCTTCCTCGTAAAGGAGTCGGTTAGTTCTATACGTTGCGAGGGTAAGCGATAGCTCCTCCTTCGTGCGGCTATACGGTTACGCTTACGGTATATATATTCTCCGGCGTTTACTCTGAATTATAGGAATCCGGTTATGGTCGTCGGTGCGGCGGATATTATATTAACCCCGTTAAAGGGTGGTGGCGTATTATATTATGATGTAACTTCATAAACGGCGGGTTTTTTTGCAGCTTTTTTCGCGCTTTAATTACCGTGTCTTGTATTATCCAACGGATATACGCAAATTTTCACGTTCTAGAACGAGCCACTCCTGTTCTAGAATGTCAGGAGAATCTCCTCTCCTCGCTGATTCTATAGGATTTATACGAAAATAACTTGCCGACACTTGGTTGAATCGAAAAATATACACGAATGAGAGACGTATTATGGTCTACGAATCCGTGCTTTCGCAACAGTGGCTATTATTAGGACGTAACGATAGAGTCGTCTTCCTGGAGTTGAACTACCATGTACCTGAATATATATGTATATATATATATATATGGTTTTGGTATATAGCAACAGACCTTCATAATACAATTGTCCAGCTATACTCGGACTACAATTATACACGTACTCCGTCTTTTCCAGATAATGCGCACGAAAATAAACCAGCTGATTCGCAAACTTAAATCTCAAGCGCCTTATATACATGTAAAGTAACTGGTGTCTGTTCGTTTTTATCAAGATTTCCATTTAGTTGCATATATATATATATATATATATATATATATAAGTATACATTCCTGAAGAGAAAGAGAGGGAACCGGAGTCGGTCGCACGAGCGACTGTGCAAATAACGCGGGCTCCAACGGAGTGTGTGTATATATATAGACGGTCTCATCGGCCGAGAGAGGACGGATTTGCGCTATTACAAAGATTGTTTTCCAGCCTGGCTGCTGTCCAAGACGCGGCTGCCCTGTGAACGCGATCTAAATTCTTCCCCGCTCCTCCTCAGCTACACAAGTGCAAAAGTGATTTCGTTCGGACAATTAAATTAAAAGACCGGTTGCAGTACGCCGGGGTAAGAAAAAGGCTGTGTGTGTGTGTATATATACCGTTGCACCCGGCTCCAAGTTTTATATCGAATCGATCGGATTGTTTCAGCTGCCCCCTCCTTTCTTCTCCCCTTCATTCCTTCGCGCCTATTTCGAATCAACGCGAAAACCATATATATATATATACACGTACTCATATAGGTATACGTATATATACACGCGCGTTGAAACTTTCCGCTCGAGGGTTAAAATTAAAAGCAGGCCGAGAGCGTTTTTCCCATGCAGTCTCGCTCGACTCTCTCGGGAAGTTTCGAGTATTTCGTGTCGCGTAACCGCCTGACACACATATCTCGTCCCACGCGCCCGAGAGCGCTGGTAAATTCGCTCTCGCATCGTCAGAATGAAAAGTTGCTTTTCCGCCGACGGCTGAAAGAATCGGCGCTCTTGTATCAATTCCGAGAACAAAGCTCCATGATATATTTTTTATATGCAATACAAGCGTCAGAGGAGAAACGAACGATTATACTCTTTATAACGAGTCTTTTTCATCGGCGACGACACCTCGTTAGCTTCACGTGTGAATTCCTTTCATTTCGGCCCCTCTGAAGCACGAGTCGTCGTCGTCGTCGTCGTCGTATCCCCGAGGGCGAGACAAGGGCGTCATAGTTAACGCATAAAGAAAGAAAAAGGCCTTAAAAAGATCTATGTATTACTTGCTTGGTTGCCGTACACGTGCTCGTATAGCCCGGAGAGAGCTATTTAAATGCTTTATAATATTCCGAGCATCGGTTTTGAATTGTTTTATATATGTATAATATATGTAAGCCGAGTCCACGATCTTAATAATGAAGGAGCTCGAATAAAAGCCGAGCTATAGAAATCGCAAACGCTGATCCGAAATGACCGGCTTGAATTAAGGAGGCAGGCTATTACGCTCCATCATGAATAATAGCCGTGCCAAAGTGCCTTGCTACTCCCGCATAGTATAGCCGAGGTCTTGCTCGTTTGCAAGCTTCTCTCATGAGCGACGCGACTTTCGAATATTTATAAGCCCGTTGTCTTTGCGTTTATAAGTGTATATACACGTTAGCGCACTGGCATTTTTGCTCGTTTAAACTCTAATCGCTCCTATAATACACATAGCAACGATATCACGCTGAAGAAACTGGAACAATCCGAGTTACCGAGCTTACTCTTTATTACGCGCGTATGTAATACGCGCTGTGTCGTAACATAAGGGAGCGCACCAGTAGGCGACGCAAAAGAAGGAAAAACCGCCGCAGTCTGCAGACTCGCGGAATGCGGTTTAATTATACCCGCGCTCCGTTTTAGAACATAAGCTCGCGTGCGCGCGCGAAAGCTCGTTGCTGGCCGTGCGGCTGTGTCCGGTGCACCTTTCGCTAAGAATAGACAAGCGCTGCCCGCGCGTTGCCTGTTGAATTTTCCATCTTCTTATACCATAGAGAATATGTCTGCGAGTGTTTTAAAAGGCTGGTGTTGAAAGTGTGTGTAAGGTCATTTACAAGAGTCGTATATACACACTGATCGATCTTGTAATTGGTTTTATATCTGCGAGATGAAAGCTCTTAAAATTGCAACTCGATCCGATTCCATATACGTTGAATAAGAAATAAGATACAGACGAGTGATATTCGTACCCGAGGTTATTTATAAATTAATTAATGTTAAAGTTTAAGTATACCGTCATTATATATACATCCTCTAAAATAAAGTTCCTCTGCATAACACAGACGCTGACTCCCGCAACTCTATATATGAGCTTTAATATATGGCACAATGCGCATCACAATAAGCTGCATCGCGAATTCATACGCATTCATCTAATTCTGGCCACTAATTAACTATTTACGCCTTTATGAGACACCCACACACAGCGAGAGCGAGCAAAGTGGATATAGGGACTATATATATATATATATATATATATATAGCGAGATAAAGAGTCTCAACCGAAATCCGCCGAGTCGGCGCTATTCGAGTGCCCTATACCGATGAAGAGTGTTAGAGCCACCCTACGTTCTCTTTGATGCGTTTTTATATACACGCGAGTCCGAACATTGTGTGTGATCCAATTCCCGCGCCGCTTATATTCACAGCCCGCGGCGCGCTTGATGCATTTTCAGGCAAAAAAAAAGAGGAAAAGTGAAGAAAAGCATACGAGGCGCATTAAAGCTTTGCGGTCACGGCATCCCTTTCTTCATCTATTCCCAGAGTCCCAGGCCTCTTAATTCTTGACGCAGCTGTATAATATACAGTCGCTTTGCACCCGTCTGATCTCTCTGCGGTATGTATACATAAATATATCGATGCATATATTTTTTTTCATCGTCGCTCGTACAAGGATTATAAATAAGCCTCAAAAAAGTTTGTCGAAAGCGCGACGATATCACATAGTCGCTTTCGCTTATACTCATGCGATCGGGATTCATGGGATTATGAGAGAGTTAATTTCCGTGAACTCTCCATAATGAGTTTCGATCCGTGATGTCGATCGGCGTTGGGTCGAAATTTCGTATGTATATATGTAATTCACAAAATTACTACCGTCGAGATTTATTAAAGACCTACACGTACATATATTATATATAGAGCGCGTACACAGCCCGCGAGTCCCAATAAATTACAATGAGTCGAAATTTAAATTAACGACAACTGACAGATATGCAAAACGAGACCGCGCGCGCGCCACCGCTGATGCTGGCAAACGACGTCAATTCGATAATGAGAGCGTTTCATTCATGTCACTCGCGCAGCGAAGTTCAAAAATAAACATCACGATTTAAGCGGCCATTTAACCGGCTGCTGCAGTGGCTATATACCCGAGATCCGACCGAATAGTGCTTCGCCGTGTTTTTTTTCCCAAGTCCTCCTTCTCCTTCGTCGCGTATGTGCCGTGTAGTAAAGAGTATACGCGCGAGAAGGAAGAGAGCACGTGCAGCGCATAAGTTCGGCCGACATCTGCCGGTAAGGGTCTGGCGCAGTTTCTTATATATAGATATATACGTCCGTTCGGACGGTCGTTGGTTCTTTTTTCCTTCGGCGTGTTTTAACTGCGAACCAAGTGCCATAGTCACGCTATTACTCAGACGCGGAAGAAATTTATTATTCTTAGATAAACTAATCGGGGAATTGGTTCCTGCGTTGTTTCAGCGCATCGCGCACGCGGACCGGTGTATCTCCTGCGTAAATTGTGAAAATTGTTTAATCAAATAGCGAGCGTTAAACGGGCAATTGTCGCTGCCGCGGAGAATCCAATTAACTGGATAAATTCGGCATTTGTCTGCGTAATTTTAATTTGTATAATGTGCGTAATTAATTAAAATATGCGTCCCGCTTCTATCGCGGGGCCAAAAGTTAATTGGAATTATCCGAGAAAATTCAATTCAAATCGATCATCCGGCACATCAGGGTATATAATATGTATAGACCATTATACTATATATCGCTTTCTATATAATTAATTAACGTGCGCATCAGCCTATCCATGCAGAGGTTGCAGCGCGCAAATCGCTTTTTTCCCCAAAGCTCCGAGTGACATAAGAAGAGTACAGAGCTGAAATAAGCGAAAAATGTCTAATTTAAAGTAACGAGAGAGCCTCGAGTCGGTCCGCTGCTGGTTGCATGTCCCACGCAAGCATGAGCACGTTTCATTACTTTAGAACAGAGAGATAGTACACTCTCGTTTACTAACGCCGTATTCGCTCTCGCGCTAGCATCATACACACACACACATAGTTCTGCAAAGTCAATGACTTCGTTGCTTTTATTATTACTCCGGCCGCGCTTAAAAATTCATTGAAAAGAAACTTCCGTTCGACGACCCCGCGAGTTATGTCGAAAAACGAGCCTCTGAAATTTCAGTTCATTATCTACTCGTGCACGTACAAGTACGCTACATCAAATGCGTATAGACGAACCTTGAAAGTGTCCGATGAGGAGGATACAGAAGACGAGGAGGCATCCAAAACTCGTGGGCCGGGCCATGCTGTCGCGTGGCCCCGTCCCTCAGCACGCAGCAATCAGCAACAGTCTCTCTCGCTCACTTCGTCTCTCCAAGTAGCTCTAAAATCTATGCTATCTTCACTGTCGCTGTCTCTCAGCCCACCATGTCTCCACTCACTCCACTCCGGAACAATCCAAATCCCCGAGCTTGCGTGCACCTACCTATATGTATATATACATATATATCTAGCAAGGACGGGCGGGGGCGCGCGCGCGCGCGGGATTCAAACGTGTCTCCTCTATATAGCCTGATGACAGACACAGTAGCCAGGTCGGTATATACACATGCGCGCGCACTGTGCGGAGCGACCGCGCGAGCCAAACTGAGAGCTCCGCGCTCGCGGTGTTCCGAACGCGGACTCCCCCCCCCCCTCCTCTCTCTCTCCGCGCACGCGCCGCTATACAGCCCCATAGTGCCATGTGTATGTACATGTAGCTGCGCATCACCTGGCGCACGATACAAGGAAGTCACGCTCTCACCTGTCGGCCTCCACGCGCCCGGATATGCGCTGCACCTTCTTTTTTTGGAGTAGGTAGCGCGCGCTTGATGGGGGTGCTTGTCAAGAGAGCAACAGATGCCAGACGCGCGCGATGTAAGGGGGAACGATTTTGACTTTGCGGGGGAATTACGAGCGATATTCGTATCGTATGTAGTATATAATACACGATTGAAGAGACCGGCCTATACCGCTCCAGTATATTTAAATGTGCCCTCCATTCGCGTTGGTTATTGTGCATTCGAGCATCGATTATCGATTCGTTTAATGGATAATCAAGATGGTAGAAAGAAAGCAGTGTAAAGAGGTCTATATATATTTATATCTATATGTATGCAAGAGAACACGGCATGAAGAATCAGCTGCGGAATCAATAAAGCGCTAGCGATGTACTCTCATGTTAGAGTGCATTAATTACAGAAACGCTCGCGTACTAGGTCATTCTTAAGTAGCCCCCTCTTCACCCTCCAACTATATAATATGCCCTCTCGGTCATTGCACAATATCTAACTACTTAAAGCTCGTATATGGAGCGCTATATATGAGAGTGCGCCACTTCATCGCCTGCCGGGCCATTACAGGGCGCGCGAATTCGATGCGTATATTACGCGCTTCGAAGTTGCGTCGCTCGTATATGGTTCAAAACTATATATATATACCGTATAGCGTTTTTTTTCAAGCTGTCGATAATCGAGTATACGGCAAACGTCGATTTCGCACTCGCATCAGTTTCCCCGGCTGCTTTATACGTGTATACGCGTTACTGGAGCGTCGCTATATAACTATATGCATACGTATACGAAGTTTATGTAACGAGGCAGAGGAGGCTCTTACTCGCCGCTGTGATCTAAATATCCCGGTGGAATGACTTCATCGCGCCGTACAGCAAACGAAAGCGTCGATGATCGCTCGCACGCGCGCTATTTTTGAAAACTATGTCGCGCGCGAAACATCCGCGCTCTCGGCTCGTTTTATACATATAGCGAAAACAGAGCCGGAGGCTGTGCACGTTGCTCGTATCGCGAGTGTTTATTATGACACACTCTCGTTGCGAGCAAATTACGGGCGTAGGTATAAAATTTCATGGCGCATGGCTGAGTTTTGAGTTAAATCAGGACGGCTCGTTCTTCTTTCGATCGAGTGAAGGACAACGTAATAATATCTGAGATATGTGGGGCGCACCGCGTTGTTGTACGCGAGCTTTTGCGAAACCGGCGCGACTTCGTCGAAATAGCGCTGACGCGAGACACCGCGCGGTGTCCCGATATATATGGGATTTCGATCGTATGTTTTTCGGGAAAGTTTGCCAGAAGCTGTATTTTATATTTATACTATATATACACGCAAATGACATATTGAAAAACCGCGATATATCGGCCACTTTTTCTAGATCAACTTTTGCTGTCGTTCGCTGCTGAAGCATACATACATATATATATATATAATATATATATATATATACTATATGTTTCTGCATATAAAACGCGAACAAATTTCAAACTCGTAAACAAGTTGCTGTTTATCTGGCAGTGTGTGTGCAGTCGTTTCGCAGTATATGCAGAGAAAAGGGGTCCTCGACGGGAAGTCATTTGGCGCTTATCAAAGTGGCACGTACAGCTTTTCCCGCGTTATCGCACGAGCTTTATGCTGGCGCATTCAGAAAACGGAAAAGAAGATATGTACGTATATATTGTCGCGGATATCAGCGTGTCCCGTTGTCTGCTTTCTTCACAATATATACAATATAAATATGCCAAAAGTAGGATCAAGAAGCGGCAAATCGAGTTTGGAAGAGAAAAAACTCTCTGCTGAAATAACAGTTCGCGCGCGCGCGCAGAGACGAATTAGATCGTCTGAATCACCCCTTACAGTCCTAATTGGAGCCCTTTAGGAAAGTCAGCGGTTCTCGTTTGAGGCGCGGACAGCCGCAGACGGCGACGCGATTACGCTCTCGTAAAATAACCGAATGTAATTTTGAAGGCAGCAAATTACTATGTAAGCTATAGATACGAGCACCGCAGGTGGCATCGTTTGAGCGATTAAATTTTATACCATGTTTATAAAGCGCGTCAGGCACAAGCGACGAGGTGTCGTGGATCGAACAAATCGATGGGAAAATATCTTAATTCAACCGGCGTTGGTTCGAGTGAAAATATGCTGCCGGCGAATCAAAGCAAATTCGTTATTTTAATTTAAAAGACAGAGAAACGAGCTGTATTCCATATGGTTCGCGTTATCTATATACGTGTATGTGTACGCGCGCAAGTAGGTGAAACAGCGTTGCGTCAAAAGGAAATCGACAGCTGCTGCTGCTGCTGCCGAGAGAGGTTGTTGGTTAATCGTAATGCGAAAGCAGCACGCACTGCAGCCCGTTCAAAGACTGCAGCAGTCGAACGCGCAATTAAAAGCGCATACACTTTTTTGCCTGAAGGATATTTAGCAGATTTAGCGTCGCAGTAATAATATATACACATACACCCGCTCGTGTGTACACACAGCTGTGCGGCTGCAAGCGCGGGAGCGTTAAAATTTTCAGGTCTTTCGACATTCAAAGCGAAAGAGAAAATACATATACCTATATACAGATACACATGTACACGTACATATACATGCTCACACGCGCTCATCTAAGGAAAAACGCACCGTCGGTGATTTTGCTTTGACGTTTGCTCTGGCGTGCACAAGCCCTCGACCGCCTCTTGCTTCTGCTGTGTGTATATGAATATGTGCGCGTGTGTGTGTGTGTGTATGTGTGTGTGTAAGCACACACCTGCCTCGCGCTTTAAAGCTCCGTCTTTTCAAATGGACGTAGGGTGCGCCGACTCACAAAACACAAAACGCTGCAGCGGAAAACTGTGACACGTTGCGTGTGTGAGTTTGTGCATACCTGGCCGATCTTTTGCCAGACGAGGCGAAAATGGTTTTAAATTACGAGGGACTGCTTGCGCGTATGTATGCGTGCCTGTGTGCTGCTGAGAAATTACATCAAAGAAATGCTGGGTGGTACGCGTAACATTTGTTTTCGCGCCGTTTGATTCTTCTCGTACACGCGTGGAGCGGAGCGTTAATTTGCATCCAGTACTGGATGCAGCAACCCAGTCGGCTGGTATACTTGCTAGGCGAGGCGAATTTATATTTAAAATGATCGTCATCTGAGTTGGTATTCTGAAAACTAACACTTAATTTTATCGCCGAGCTAGTTTTGCCGCTTATATATAGGCGTTATTAAACATTGGAGCACACTTGAAAATTGTACACGGTTTAAAGTCACTGCGGAGCGTTATCGAGCTTGTTTTTAAATATAAAAATACTTTTGTTTGCTAAAAAAAGAACTTTAATGGAGTGATACTTTTGAGCTGCGATCGATGGGACAGAAATATACTCGCAATACAGAGGGATAAAGAAGACAAAATTTTGCATACCTTGAATTTTTATCAAATTTGTATACAGCTGAACTAATATTTCTACTTTTAAAAGCAATGTTTGTTCCCTCCGAATTGTACGCGACCTTTGAAAAGAAAATATTCTCATTTCTCTCCTTTTTCTATCATCTACATTCAGACCGAGTATCCGATATCTATAACAGCGAAGATTCCCGATCTTTATTTGATGAGCCTTGAGTGCTCGTTCGTTGAGTTTGGCGCATAAAAAGGAAAAAAGTTCGATTCTTCATCCCAATACATTAAAAAAAGTTAACCCCCCTCCGTTCCTCATTATACGCACAAAGCGTCGTCGTTTTCGAGATTTCGAATTCACGCAACGTCCAGCAGTCGCTCGCCTCTCGCTATAAAGTTTCCTCTCCTCGCGTCGAGTCGCGGAGAATCAGCGCAGCTAAAGAGAGCGGAGCGTGCAAAAGTATATGGTGTTGCGTATATATCCTCGAAGCTAAGTTTACTATTGTACTTTACGGCTAGGAAAATCATGCATGGCAAGCCAAGAGGAACGAACATCTGCCCGCGCGCGCGCGGTGTGCTGGAAAAAAGAAAGCTGCAGTGTGTGCCCCGCAACCTGGGAATAATAAACTGACCGATGTATATATATATATATGTACGGCTAGCGTGGTTTCATCTTTTAATATCCTACGCTTACATCTGTACTTTTACGTTTTGCTCTGCTTTTGGAAATTCACTCGGTATAAAGTATATAGAGGACGCGGGTGCTGCCCTCTGATGGCTCATTTAATCAGCGGGAGAAAAGGCCGTTTGTATAATATTCAACGAAAAAGTTAGCTTGGGAGCAGGCCAGGTCATATTTACGAAATATCTAACGCGGTTAGCGAGAATCCGAGCGCGTCTCGCAATTCAAGCTCGGCGAGAATATATTCGAATGCGGCAGCGACGCGCGCGGTAATCCAATCACGAGTCTATACATATGTATTTGTGCAGCAAGTTATACTGTTACCCCCGCAAGAGGGACAACATAGTCGCCTCGGCTGGCAAACAATGACGAAGCCCCGTGTGAAAATGTGTCGCGAGGAAATGAAATTCTCCAGTTGTAAGCTAAAACGAGCGAGGGGTATTAAATGCACGCGTGCGAAGGACCTTTACTGCGCGAGCGAAGCCTTGTGTGGCTGGTATGTAGAGCGAGAAAGTGTGCGTAACCGACGAGGACGCCCTCGAGTGACGGCCGATGGAACCAGCTCGAGCGACGCGACCTTCCGAGCAGCACCTGCGCGAAGTAAGTACCGACCGAGTCGTTGTCTGCGGCTAACCTGCTGGCTCGATACGCGTAGGTATATACTGGTGCGCTATATATCTGCGGGGCGCAGGTGAGCTCAGGTGCGAGAGATGGATGAGCTTACCGACGCAGGTGGCGCGGACAGCGCTCTCGGCGGATTTTACTGACAGCTCCGCCGTGTTTATTTTCGGCTTTTTTTTATGTTTCCACGAAGCCTCGGAGATATACATTGTGCTATTGATTTTTTTTCGCTTGAATATTGAATAGTGGCCGGTTCGTGGGTCGACGAGTTGTTGAAAAAAGAAATATTCCATTCGACGTGTCGGTTTTTTTTCGTTTGTTCGGGGGTTTATTAAAACATTTTTTCATTCTGTTATACTGTCAGTTTTCGCGTTTATGTATCGAATATTCAGCGCTGGGGATTTGCATTGTTTATCTGGAAATAAACGACGAACGAATAACCGGTCGATGATGCTGCACTTCTTAAAAATAACGGCTCTCTCTCTCTATACACTGTTCTCCTTCATATATTTACGGTAAAAAGCTATTATTGGCTGAGAAAAATCTCCCGTTGCAAGTGGAAAAAGCCACGTGCTCTCAGACAGCTCGTATATAGACTGTATATTATTACGCTATAGCATAAATCCAGTACATCAGTTTCTCGATTCCACG
This sequence comes from Muscidifurax raptorellus, assembly GCA_020010945.3. NCBI lineage: Eukaryota > Metazoa > Arthropoda > Insecta > Hymenoptera > Pteromalidae > Muscidifurax > Muscidifurax raptorellus. The sequence goes on along the minus strand of CM052081.1, from coordinate 4,757,491 downwards.
ACTGAAACGCCATCAGCCGCAATCAATCTTTCATCAGTCAGGGCTTTCTATTCCCGCTGAAAAGTACAAATGAAACTCGCGCGGAATGCACGTCGCGCGCGTGTATAATGGGCTCTGCGGGCGAATGTGGCTCGGGATGCGCGAAATACCAGCTTCCCTCGCTTTACGGCTCGCAATTTCGGGTGTCCGAGAGCAGCTCTAGGGGGGGTCTTTCTCGAGGTCGTCGGCCAGTGAAACTCTCTCTCTCTCTCTCTTAAGGAAGTAGGACGCGAAACCAGCACCCCGGAGCTGCTGATTAAATGGAGCCTCGGGGCTTGTGGACAGCCATATCGTAACTCCGCGCCAGGCAAAAAAGCTCGCCCCAAGCTGGACATCGGAGCAAGCTCTAATGAAACGTGCGCGCGAATATTACGCTCGCTCGTAAAGGAAGAAAGAGCGTCTCTTGGTCAGTCGGGCGTCTTGCTCTCTCTCTCTCTCTCTCTCTCTCTCTTTCTCTCTCTCTCTCTCTCTCAGTCTCTTTTTATACGCTATATAGAGGCGTGATTCTTGTCGTTAGCCAGAGAGACAGAGAGGGGGGGGGGGGGAGTTACTGAGTGTTGAGTACACACAGGAACGAAGCAAAAAATTAAGTGCTGATGATTTTCGTGGAAACGAGAAGGCGGCAGCTCTTAAGTGTTCTCTTGGAAAATTGGCTGTAAAATCCGGTCCATTTAATGGGAGAGCTGAGCTTTCAATTTTTTCTCCTTTTATAAAATGAACTTATATAGCTGCGACGGCGAGATTTGAAAAATCATCGGAAGATTGGCCAACTGGATTCAACGCAATGTAGGCCAGTGTGCAAGTGTATATATTTGCGCTCATGATGCACGTTTTTGCATTCCGCGAAAACTATTTTAGAGCGCGTGTATTTCGAGAGAGGTGCGCATCGCGCGGCTAGAATCGTCGGTTTTAAGAAACTTCGCCTAGTTGCTCGGTTCACAATAGAAAATCATTCAGGCCAATATACTGTTTTTTATAGCTTTCTATTACAATTTCACGGCTTTTTCAATTTTTACTTATCGCAAATATTACACGTACTCTTTCTATTACATCACGCGTATATATACTTATATATTCGCAGATGAATAATTAATCGCATTTTATAAATACATTACAATATGCCCAACGATTACAAAGAGAGCGAAATTAATCCCACGCTCTGAAGCACGCGCAGCTCGAGCACTCATCCGAATTAACATTTACGGACGACTTAACCAGATGGCTCTATCAGTCGCCAAAGCAAATCCCGAAAAAGCGACATTTCAGCCTTTCGCATTTAGCAGCAGCAGTATGCGTGTATGTGCAAGCGAGAGAGAGAGCGAGAGAGAGAGAGAGAGAGAGAGATAGAGAGAGAGAACGCGATTTAATGCGAGCTGCGAGTATTGCGAATCAGACTGGCAAACTTCATCAAATCGAACATTGAAAAATTCCACGTATGTATGCGCGTATATACGGCCATCAACCCCCGGTGCCGTGGCGTGCGCGTTGCAGCGGTTTTCAATCGAATAATCTGACCGCGTTGCATGTGATTTGTTTCTGCTTTTCGATCGAGTATATATCCAGTCGGGCTGGCGGCGGTCGCGGCAGCTGCGCGCGAGTCCGCGCTATGCGGATAAAGGGAATTAATGGCGGCAGTGATTTAACTCGAAATCCTCGTAATTCAAAGGTCTCTTTAACAAAAGCTTGTAAACGTAATGGCGGGATATCAGTGTCAATAGGAATTAGATTTTAATGAAATTGTATTTATACATGTGTGTACGCGATGCGAGGAGAGAATATAATCGCGCGCGTGTACGATGTATCGAATTTGCTTTATCGACGAGAAACTTTGTGGAATGATTTTCAGCGCGAACAGCTTTGGAACTCTTTTACGATTCGGTGAATTTGTTGAAACTCGGCGAGCGCGTGAAATTGTTATAAATCTGAATTTTCGAAAATTCCCCGAAGTGGAATTATTTTCTGCGATTCGAGTACCTATATGTGTGCTTGAATTATTTTTGCTCAAAAATGATAAAATGATAATATTATTTTCAAGCCTTTCATTGCACAAAATTCTGTAAAAAAACGGAACTTATGCAGTCTATAAGACGAGTGACTAAAACTCAGCGCTCCTTGATGAAATTCACCTCGTCGAAGCTATATCTGTACATATAAACGTGCCCGAAACGCATATCGAATCCGGCCGAGTAGCGCCCGACGAAAATGCAAATGGCTCGCTCGATTTGCTGTATGCGTCGTGCTAGAGTGCGAGGGCGCCTAGCGCGCGATAATATTTCAAAATTAATTCATTTTTTCGTCTCGCCAGCCTCGTTTCTAACACCGCCGTGCAAATTTATTCATATAGAGGGAGTAATTGAGTAGCGTCCATATCTCAACAATAGCCGAGCGCGCGGTCCGTTCCGGAGATTTATCGCGGCGCCAAACGGCCTACGCATGTCACAAAGTTATATCGCTTCGCGATTGTTTTTGATCGTGCGTTATACACCTGCGCAAAATCCGCCCAAGGCTGCGAGTTGCGGCACGAAGGGGAATTCGGCTCTCCACGGTGCGCCTGGAAAATAATGGAAAGCTCTTGCTGAATTTTTCACTCGTTATACTTTTTTATTATTTTTTTTTCAACAAACATGGGAATGCAATCCTCGATTGGATGGAAGAAATTATTAATCGTCCGATGAAATAGTACGCGATTCTCTTTGAAATTTTAATATTTCAAATTTTTATACCTGGGGCGATTTTTAGTATTTTATTGCAAACGAAAATGTTCCAGTAAAATTTTCACCGTTACTGTATAAAAAGCATTTCTAATTAACCTATTTATGTCAACGTTGATTAACTGAGCAAACTGGGGTCCTATTTGGTACATTATTTTAAAACAAAAGTTAAATCGTTAAAGTTTAAAGTTAACGTTAAGAACGAAATTGGTATAAAATAAACGTATCTCTCTGTATATTCCTATTTAAAGAATTTCTCTGCTTCGCAATCGCATCGATATAATAAAATGCTCATCGCAGTTAATCGATTTTGCAATTAAGCCTCAAATCGAATATCTAATTTAAGTATAGAACGTCTCTTTTATTGGCATTTGTTGAAAATAAAAGAGAAATCGCAGCGACTTGCACAATGTGCTCTGTGCTCATTTCGTAGGCAAATGCGAAGCTAGCCGTAACGTTTCGGCAGCACAAGAAAGCAAATAGTAGACGGACGAACAAAGAGTATGCTACGGTATAAGAAAACGAGATGCAGCCCTCGGCGCTTCGATAAAATTTGCAATTAAGCGATAAAAAATACTCCGACTCTCTCATTAAGATTAATCCCGAGCTTTTTATCTCGTACCCGGCAACTGCCACGGGTGTATTATTTTTAATTTCGCCGAATTTCAACTCCGCGCTTTATACACCTAAATTCCGAGACCAACATACTGAGCCATGAAATTTCAAGTACAATATCAAAGCAGAAACACAGCTGACTGTAATAACTTTTGTTAATACAATCGTACCTCGAAGACAGCTGCAAAACACTCGTTCGTCGCGAGGCTATTTTTTCCTTTTTCTTACCGGCGCAGCGTATATCCAGCATCGCGAAACTCGCGTTTTCCGCGCCGGTTTCCGGCACGGCTGATCCTACGGGAAATTCGCGCGGAGTGCTGCATTTCCGGCGGACGCTTCCCCATGGAAACAGGCAAAACAAGCCCGAAATACGACTTTTAACCGGGCGCAGATAGTGCAGCAGCTATGGAACGTAGTCGTGTTTTTGCGGAAAACGCTTTCGCGTGTTATTGTGAGCGGCGGCGGCGGCGGCGGCGGCGAAGATATAAATTTTCCGGGGTAGTAAATCTGTTCGATGCTCGAGCGTGCGTAAAACAGCCACTGACAAATATCTCTCCCCTGCGTGCGCCGCGCATTTCCTCTCGTTTCGCTCCGTTCTTAATCGGAGACTTTTTAGCGTCAAGTTTTATTCGCGGCCCCTCTACTCTCGCGTCTCGTTAATTCAACCGCGACCCAGTGCTCACCTGCATTTTGTTGTCCATTTTTATACATCTCCACGCGGTCTTTAACCCCCACCCCCAGTCGAGATTTGTCCTGCGGCGGGGAGGGGGCACGGAATCCCTTCGCCTCGACTGTTCTTATTTAAATTTTCCATCGCACAACAATACCATGTATTATTCAGGCATATTACCGGGGATGACTCTCAACTTATATATTTCGTTGGCTCGTTTTCTCTTCCCGGCTGCAATGCTTGCTGCGCGCCGCGATTTAAAATAATATCTCGATTTGCAAAAGTAAGTTATGACACGCACACACGGAGGGAGAAAAGAAGGCCAGCTAAAAATGTGCATTTGCTTATAAAAGTTTCGAGTTGCCGTTGGCTGAACTTTGTGTGCAGATGCGCGCAACTATCCAGCGCGGAAGGTCGGACCGCTGTGAATATGGGGCTGTAGCGCGAGAGTTTATATTATGCGAAAGAAAGGGTAGCGCGTCTCGTGATTCTCCCCCGGTTCTTTCATCGGGTATATATATACCGCTACACCTTCTCCATTTGCTTCGTCTCTATTATAATATCTATACGCTATGCGTGTGTGCATAGGTGGTATCGATCGATGCGCACGTTATTCTAGCTCTGCGTATGTATATACACGCTTTCGAATTAGAGTATACAGCCATCGAGCTCTTGACGAATTTGCATTCGCTCCAGCGGTAAAACCGAACAACCGCAAAAATATTTCCAATGCTATATTCGCCTGAGTTTTATTGCGCAGCACTCGCTTTCTAATGGGCGAAACAAGCGCGCGACCATAAAGTTCTCACGTTCGTGTATATATATATGCACACGGGGTTATGATAAAACGCCCAATGGCCAACCAACTCTCTCTCTCTCTCTCTCTCACTCTCGCACATATACACGATACTTTTCCCTCACACATGGAGGCGCGTTAGCCATCTGCGCCTGGCAGCGAGCTATATAGCGCGAATATCCGCGGTATAACTTACGGCTCGGATCCGGCGAATAAATATCCCTGTATATTGAATTCCAAAAGTGCGCCGTGGCCGCCCAGACATATATATATATATATGTATAACTACACTAAATATATCCTAGAATACTTCGGCGGGCGTCGCGTCGCCTCTATCTTTTTTTCTCGAAATTTCGGACATATAATCCGGCGCGTTGCCGATAAAAATGTCGCTCAGTCGTCGCGCGGATATAAGCCGTCGCGGGATTTAAGATTTAACTCATGTTCATGGAAGATGAAAATAGAAGAAATGCTCTCGATGGATATAATGGCTTATATCATGGCTCACCGCACGAGGAGAGCTTTTACTTTATGGAAGCGAATTTTCTGGGACATAGAGAGAGTTCGCAGATTTTTATCCTGTTGAACATTTTATACGGTCTATATAAGTGGCCTGCACTCGACTATCAATCGTTATTAATTCAACGGATCGATTACGCTTCTCGCTAGGCGAACTTGTAGGTAAAAAAGGTTCTTTCAAATATTTACAATTTTCCTATTTACGATTCGCCGCTTTTTCTTCGAGTTTCGGTATATTTTTGATTTTCTACTTTCGTATAAATGAAGTGATAGTGAAGCGATAAAGTGACACCGGGAAATTAAATTACCGCTATTGTTCGATATTTTAAAAGCTTTTTTTACCAATGGCGCGCTCTTTAATATTTTAGTAACCTACAGTAGTGGAGTATATAGTTGGCGCTGAATTATTAAATTTTATCGAAAGAAACGCGCTCGAAAGAGATATTTATAGTATATTCCGCACCTGTTATACCGCTTGCACATAGTGTGAAAATTTAAGCTCAGCCTTCGACGAAAAATCGGAAACCGCGAGCCATCGATTTTTATCGAATTCAGGAAATAAGGGAAAAACGAAATGCGAAATTATCATCCTATACGCGCATGAACATCAATACAAAACACACATCGGATGACTGTATTATACGAAACGTGTATAAAGCGTAAATGCAGAATCCTGAATCGCACGCCGCAGAGCTCTTTCATTACTCGATAAATGCGAAATCGTGCAAAGCAATCAAACCCGAAATTACACAGCGCAATGATGAAACATGATAAGCATCACAAAACTGGATAAACCGTATATGTCTATATACACGGTCCGGCCCGTAAAGCTAAACGTTTCCCTTGCAAGCTCTATATAAGCGGGCACTTACCGCGCGCTTAGAAACATAAACGTTTTACTTTAGTACGTACGGCACCAAGCTTTCGCTGTAATGTAGTCTTGTTCGGCAGTAATGGCCCGTGTACCGAAATCCCCGTTTGCAGCATCGCATATATATATATATATATACACACATTACAAGCTCTCTCTCAAAACTCGCCTAATCCAATCAATCCGCCTGACGCGAAAAAAAGAAGTTCCACACAGGCATCGGGATCAAAAGCAGCGCGACCCGTAACTTTCACTTGTAAATCAAGCGGCGAAATCTCGGCCTGCGCAGCAACACCGCGAAACCGGCAAACTTGTTCGCAGCAGTTAATTTTGAAGTTTTCGCGGTCGTCCTATACACCGCGTGCTACAAGCTCGATATATATACATAATATACACTCACATGCGCTGCAGTGCACAAACAGTGTGTCTATATATATATATACGCTGCGCGGCAGATGTGAGCGCAATCGCGGAGGGGGCCGGGCTTTGCCGAACCTATGTACCTATATATATATATATATACGCTGTCGATGATAAGTAGCGGCAGTTTCGCAGGGGGTAAACGACTGCGAGATAGCAGGACACAAAGCTTCGCAGGCGCACTTTCGAAGGCTACTCCCTCGGGCTGCCCGCACGGTCTATACCTACTATATTATATATACCTATACGTGCGCATGGGGATGCAGTTAAGAAATATATATATATATATATATATATATATATATATATATATATACACATGCGACTTGAAAATCAATGGACTAATGCCTTTTCCTTGAGCAACGCCTTGTCCTCTCGATACACGGCTCGATATCACGGCATATCGCTCGTGAAAAGTGCGTGCAATACCGTTTTCGGACGGATTAATCAGGAGGGCGCAAATGTATCCATTAAGAATCTTGGTTTCATTCGACAGGCGAACAATCTCGGAAAATTGCGTCTCCTCTCCGCAAGTCGTCGCCGCCGCTCTTAATTGTGATTCCGAGGACGAGTAATTTGCCGAACGCGAAAGTTCCTCTATATATACGTATATATATATAGTACAGTTTTTGCCCCTCTCTCCCTATTATAAAGGCACACTGCTACATATACATATATACGAAGGACTAAAAGGACGTAGATACTATACATTATACGGACTATCGGCCTGTACTCACGAGAGTACGTATACATACTAGCGCAGGATGGAGATGAAGGAAATAGTGCGCCAGAGGACAATGGGCCTCGCTCCTCTCTCTCTCTCCCTGTCTTAAACCGCCGGCGCGACCTCCTCGTGTTAACGAGTACCTGCAGCGCGTTCACTGCGGACGCAGTCGCTGCTGCTTTGTCCTGCGATTCTTTGTTAGAATATATACATATCCTCGGCTCGTCAGCTCGTGTCTCGAAAGATTTCGTTTAATTAAGCTGTCACACGCGTGACATAATCGATTCCCCCGCGCGCGCGCGCTCTCTCTCTCTATTATAGCAGGTATATATACATCGCACGATCTACTCTCGCGAGAGAGCGTAATTTTCCATTTTAATTAGTTGCGGAGAATCTATGCCTGTATCGCGCTCATTCAGCGCTGCGCATCTCGCGCGCGATTTTTTCTCTCCCTCGCGCGCTCGCGTAATATTTGACGAGATTTATTTCAGGTTATTGCTCAGAGCAGAGCGGCGCGGCGTAATATTAAATCCTATCTAATTTAATCACTTGTCCCGCGACGTCCCGCGCTTGCGCACAATATAAATGAAGCTTAATCTGGATTTCTCCTCGCCGTCTTCATTTCTGCGCGCATGGAATAGGCCGACCTGCGAGGCGCGAGCGAGCGAGCGCCGGAAAAGATTTAACGTCAGCGTTAATCGAGAAATCCTCGACGCGTGAATTCATCCAGGGTAGCGAGGAAGGGGGGGGGGGCAGCTTTTTACTGCGCTATACGTTCTCCCCGTGCTATATAGCTGAACAGCCGCGTTAAAGAGGCGTCCTCCGCACTGCGTTCCCCATTCGGATTTCCTGATTTAAAATTTTAAAAGAACTTCCGACGAGCTCGTTCGTTCTCTTATTCTTCCGCTGCATCTGCCGCTCTGGCTGCTCTCTGTGCAGCTCGCTTTTTCTTTTTTAATTTCATTTATGATTTGACGTAAAATTACGTAGCGTCGCGCGATCGCGTCTGTAATTGAATAGTGCAGCCTGCCGTTTATCTTCGTATTCATGTGCTTATTTCGAATTCCCAATCGAAGATTCGCATCATTGATTCGAAATGGCTCTTAAAATAGCACATTGAAAATACTCTTCGATCGCTGAGTGCCGTGATAAACGTTGAGCTTTATATACCCACATATTTATTTGCAATTCAGAGCAATCTTTTAGCTGGTCTAAATAAATATGTGTATATAACTCGGATGGATATGGCGATCGTTCATAATTCTGAATCAATATATTATAATAGAACAGCGCCGCGTTTCGTTTAACCACGTTTAATGGCTAAACTCTTGTTTTCTTTTCAATTATTCAAATAATTTTTGTTTAAAATTCCATCTCGTTTGCGAAATGGCGCGTTTTTAATCCAGAGCAACGATATACGCGATATAATATGCCATTTCGAAAAAGTCCATCGAGAGTGAGAGAGAGATGATTTAATCAAATGCCCGATGAGCCTCGCGTACAAGTCGCGAACCAATCGATGCGCTCTCTGAGAGTCTTTATCAATCTCGGCTTTTGCCCTGCATCGATATATAGACGAAAGAGAGTCGAGAACGCGAAAGAGATGAGTCCTGAACACCGAGAGTCACAAGAAAAGCGACGAAAGTTTAATATCCGGCGTATTGCAGGCGAAAGCTTTCCACCGGCAGAGCCGTAAGCTCGACCTTTTCTCTTTCAAGCATTGCACGCGCAGAAAGACGCAGGAGAGGGAAATTGCGACACGCTCGTGTAAACCCGAAAAAATTTCGTCATCGAATTATATAGACAACGCTCTATATACCCGCGGTATCGAAATCAAAATTGCACTAAAACATTATACTCATTCAAACTGCAGCCGTACCCATATACACCGAACATTCGACTCGTGTCTCCGAGTTATAAAACTTTTAAAGTCCGATAACCCGATCGATGTCATATATGTATATCGAGCGACGCGTCACTCCTTCGCTTGTGTAGCGCAGACACACACACGCACACACACACGTAGATTCGCGGGTCCGGCGTGAAGCGAGAAGATATTTCCATGCTATGCTTAGGGCTTTAATGCTGAACGACGAGGACGATCCGCGAGTAGATTATGCGCGCAAAAGGGGGCCAGGAATATGCAAGAGTTATAGCCGACGACGCGCGCAGCACACCGTAATCTTCCCGCGTGCAGCATGGCCCTCTCTCTCTCTCTCCCTCTGCGATGCTGCATGCGCTGATGCTAGTTTGCGCGCTTGCATGCGCACGTACGACCGCATTGAGGCTGGGAATAGATAAGGGTGCTTGGTTTTTCGAGCAAGCCTGAGCCGGTTTAATAGAAATTCGCGCGAGTAATTGGGTCAGGGCTTCGCGCGTATAACAGATCTTGCACAGCATCCTACACAGCTACAGATCCGGGTTGTTGTACCGATGGCACCGATCGCGTGGAAAAAAAACTTTTTGCCGCGCGATTGGAATCGCGAATTGAGAGAGAGAGAGAGAGAGAGAGAGAGAGAGAGAGAGAGAGAGAGAGAGAGAGAGAAATCTCAATGGAGCAGTGTTATGTGCCGCAGCCAGTTTCTGTATAACGTCGTAATTTCGTTAAGGAGTGGCTTGTCACCCTTCGCGCCCCGTTTAGAGGACGCGGCCGTAATGTACACCGTGGTACTTTTTTTTTCAAGAAAACCGCGTTCGCGAGAGTGCCCATAAATCCGTCGCGCGTAGCTTAACTGATGTTACGCCGTGTAAACTGCTAGACTACTCTCTTGGTTCGCTTTTGCTTCCACACTCCGTCTCTCGCGTGTGTTAGCGGGGAGTTTTGCGATTAGACGTGTATATACGTGTGCGTATATATAGCACGGCGGGGTAAAGTTGGCCCGGTATATATAGGCGTGCAGCAGGGTGCGCGTCGAGAATAAAGCTGCGCAGCCGTATAACAATTCGCGATCGGGGCGAGTACATCTGCGTCTGACTTTGAGTGTTTCCTTGCGCCCTTTAATTTTCGTATTCGCGATCCCTGCGCACGCGCACTTCAGTGCGCAGATTAAGTGGACGCGTTATGTTGTTTCTGCTTTTTTTTTTCCTTCTCGAGGCATTTTATGCGCTCCCTCTATATTTCATTCTACTTATTGCTTTCGACTGGTTTATGAATGTATGCGGACTCGATCTCGAGATTTTGTTGAAGGAAGAGTTTTCAAGGGCCGCATCGGTTGCTCGACGCATATTTTTCCGTATACTTTAGTGCTATTTTTATTTATCATGGCGTATGATGGAATTAATGCAAGATAAAAAACACGCAGTTGCAAAATTAATTAAAAAATGATTGATATAACCCAATAATTATCGACGCAATGAGCGATGCTGTAACGCAATAACTGCGGGAAAAAAAAGGCTATAAATTATTCATATTTTAAGCTCGATATTAAATTTAAAATTTTATACATTATATTAGATTAACCTACATATTTTCGGGACATCCTTATATATACATAATACATAAATGAAATTTCGATGAATAAAAGTGGAGCCAAGCTATATATGTATAAATCTGCTCCGAATTTAAGGTACGCCGTGAGTATTAAAATACGTAAGATAATTTACTTACAGCACGGAGATAGCCCACATGATCAAGCACACGAGAGAAAATTAATCAGCTTGGAAAATATTTATGAGACGCTCGACTTATTGCAATCCGCAAAGGTCAAGCGTGCGCAAGAAGGAAGAAAACGAGCTAGTTCGGCCCGCGCGTCAATCAGTGCAAAACGATGCTACCTATAGTTACAAGGGAGGACAATAGCCGATAACCCGCATATAGCAGGGAGTTCGGCGAAAGTTAATAAGAGCTTTGATTAACCATGCGCTAGCACCTCTAATCGTTTCAATCAAGTCTGCCAATTTCCGATGTATATATACGCAGTCTACTGCTCCCTCGCCGCCAGTGTCACTTAGCAGTCTCGACTCTCAAGTGCGGGAGGCGGTTTCGTGCGTATATATATATATCTATATACAGAACGGGCTACGCGCAGGACTTAACGCCCGAGCGAGCAACAACAGCCTCGATCGTCACGAGCCAGTGCGTTTTACTGCGTCGAAGCTACTGCTCGCGCACTAAAGAGCTAATGGCCACCCTTCCCTTCGCTTCTTCCTCTTTTGCTTCCTTTTTTTTCTTCGTGAGAAACGTCTTCCTTTCTTTTTCTCTCTCTTTCTTCTCTCTCTCTCTCTCCCTCTCTCTTGCTCTCTCTGATGTGTATATATGTATAATACGTTATATATATGCCGACTCTGCGTTCACGCCCTGCGGAGTTCAAGAAAGTTCGCGCGAATATGAGTCCGCAAAGTTTTTTTTCTCACAGCGGCCTATATATACATAATGAGATTTGAATGTAAAGGCATCATTATTGTTATACGCTTGTAGCCGATATAGGGCGCGAAACTAAGGGATCTTCATTGTTTGCACTCGCATAGACGTATACACAGTCAGCGTTTAAAGTCTAATGTCCTATGCTCTAACTCTCGAATCTAATTTCACTCGAGAGTTAAGCCCGATGGCGAAAACTTCCCAAGGAGAGCATCAGAGTTGCGCAGCCCTACGAATCCTCGCTTCCGCTAAGTATTTGCCCTTATACATACGCGCTGCAGGCACGCGGGACTATAATTGGGCCGAGTGTGCTGCAGCGCTCACAAAAACACGGCTTATATATTATACGCGTTTTTCCATCTTGTTTACCTTCGCTCGACTTTCTCTCCCGTTCGTGTGGATGTTTTCGAGTTTGGCTCTCCGAGTGTGTTGTGCTACACACACACACACACACACACACGAGTTAACAAATACGCTAACAGATATTTGTACACAACTTTTTATACCGGATATAGTATATAGTAGTAATAATACCCGAGCTCCGTTACATATGCGTAACAGCATTATATTCTCGCTCAGCATATACTTGAGGGGAGGATAAGGAGTTGAATAATTGAGGGGCTTACCTCTATACCCAACTTTGCGCGAGAACGAGCCTGTATATAGAGAGAAGTGTCTATAACACCCGCGCATATCCGCGAGAATCACACGCGAGCTCTAAGTTAATACTTAACGACGCGTTGTATATACATATATATACATAGATGCATACACAAACGGCCCCCACGTCATCGATGTGCGGAAATCCCATTCGCGCACTGAACCCTCTCTCGCGGAAAAAATACATAATACTTGTACTAGCATTACGGCTTCTTATATGCGTATATATACATAGATATAAACTTCACTCTCACACACACGCGTACAGATGCTTCTGCGAGAGATCCTGAATTTTCCATGGGCACTTATATACTATATCGTTCTTTTATTTTATTGACGCGAAAGTACAACGCCCCTGTTATATTGCGTAAGTAGCTGCGCTATCCGCCTCGTTGTTACGGCGAATCAATTCTTTCCGTGCAATGTACACACACACACACACACACACACACACCGTCACTTTTCCTCTGTATACATAGCTGACGAGGGGGGCAGGTATAGGTTTGAGCGTTACTTGGTTACAATTAGTCAATAGATAATATCAGTCAACACTTGCTTAAAATATCTTCAGCGTACGCAATGCAGCAGCACGTGTGTTACTGGCGAGCTCGAAAAAAGAGTGTATCCTAACCTATATGCCCAACCGTTTTTCGCGTACATTCGACTAAATCGAATAAACTGCGTGTGGCAGAGCCGCAATTGGAAAGGAAAAATTCGTGCGCCTGCGTGCAATTATAATCGAATATTATCGAATCCGCAGCGCGCCCGATATTGGACTTTCGAAATTTAGACCAAATAAAAGCCCGAAATCTCATTCGGCCCGTACATACGCACGAGCGTCCTTCATAAATTGCCATATATGCCAAAGACAAAAATTCAATTGAAAATACGTTTCACGGGCCGCAACAGCGAAGCGCGCGAGAAAGAAGGAGCTATACTCACACGCGTATATACATACATATATATATATATATATATAATCCAGGAAGAAGAGGCGTCGACTCCCTCTCTCTCGAATTCTCGGGGGCGACAGGTGCACAGCGGCGGCGGCGGTGGCGCTCGGCGCGCGCAGGCGCTCCATCCACTATACTGGCGGGTATATGGTATCACACACAGAGACTCGACTGTTCCGCCGGCACTGCGCGCCTCAGTTTCGCCGAGTCCGCGGTGCGCGCACGGTGTGGCCGTCGTCGTCGTCGTTGAACACGTCGCTTGTCGCGCCTCGTCAACTCTCACTCCTCTTGGGGCTGCGTCCGGTGCAGCTATATATCGCGTCCTCGGGGAGGCGGCCACAAGCTGCACGTGCCTGCACACAAGTATACACACGCACACGCGCGCGTAATGGCCGATGCCGGATACTGACAGCCCGGGAGAAAAAATGCGCGACGAGGAGTATCGCATAGCAGGCAGATCCATGCGGCTCGAGTGCCGTAGCATCAGCTGAAGTGTGCAGTTCTTGTCTATTGGTGTCGCTCTCGATCGGTATACATAGTTGTTGTTGTTGTTGTTATTGTTGGAATATTGTAACTCGAAGAGAGCCTCCGTTTCGCCGCCGCCGCCGCCGCTGCTGCTGCTGCTCCAGCGAGGGATACTGAGGAGCTGGAGGCATGGCCGAGTGGTCCGCGAGAAGAGCCTCGGCCATGGTGCGACGGGGCAGAAGGAGATTGGAACAACGAGCCGAACTTCTCGGGATACTCGGTTTGCTGCTCGTCGGGGCGCAGCTCGTACTACTGCCGACCGGTGTACAAGGTTAGTCGGATGGAATTGTATATAAGTATGCTTTACGATATAGTCATAGCTGTGCTACTATACTCGGCCTTTTACCGTGTCTGCGTATAATACGTGCACAGTGTGCGGTTCGATTTTCGATGTGATTCGCAACTAATCGCGCTGGACCGGATAATCGTAATGTGACTGTTCATTCGACCGGCATAGAGAATGGTGCTTAGTGGTTGCGTGGGTCACCTGCTGGCGTTTATCGATTCGAAACGTCTTTCTCCAATTATTGACTCTGATTGATTTATTGATTGAAAAACTGCGTTGCTTTGGAAGTTGAAAATGTTTGGGAGAAAACCTCTCGCCTACTCGATGTGTATATAGCGACGTATCAATCCAATGTCCTTATAGACCCTTCAGTATTATATCAAACTTTTTATCGTCTAATACTAAACTAAAATCTATACAATTCATGAACGAAATGTACACGATATTGTCAGCAATTGGCCCAGTATATATAATACACACAGGATCGCCACTACTTGCATATATATACGCAGTGAAGTTGAGAGTTTTATGGCTCGCAAGCGGCATATAGCAGTATATAGCCGGAGACGATGTATCGCGTGAAAACGAGTCGCTACTGCGCTACAGTTTTGTTTTGTGCGTCCGTATAATAGCTGCAGAGGGACAATCTCGTTGCGCAGCAAGACAAACTTTTACCCAGGCGCAGGCACACTTTTGCCTGAAATTTTAAAATCTGAATACGCGATCGGTCATACCTCCATGCATGCTTTGATCGCCGAGCTTTTTGTGCTTTCCGCTGTTTTGATTCGTCATGTTTGCATTCCAAGCCAAGATAGATTTGCAAGTCATTGAATGGCTGTATCGTAACGATTATTGCGCGTATACGCGGTTTCTCGGAAATATTTAAAAACGGATTTGCGATTTCCCGTTCAACTGAACCTTTCGCGTTTATTTTCGGGGCGGAATTCGGAAAATTGGAGAGCGGACTGCTCACCTTTGACCGACTCTGTTTTTCTCGGTAAATCACTGAAAAACACTCGGTAAGCATTATAAAAGCGTAATCGTGTTCGCAGTTTTAATGACAACGACGTATATCCGCGTTCGTTCCTCGTGTACCGTGATGTATAAAGTCCATAATTTCTCTCGATACATAATAAAATGAGCCACGCTACATTAAAAACAACTCCGCACGCACAAAAACGCAATCTTCATTAAAATCCGCTGTCATTTCCGCCGACCATCGCAAAAGGCTTTTAACCCCTTGCGGGGACAATCCCTAATTCGATCGGACATCACCTCGACCCCATAAAAATGCCGGACTTAATAAAGCTCGGGTTATTAAATAATTCACATCGATAACCGCTATACTGCTTATTTTTACGATTTCTTGCGCGCGCGCGAGAGAGAGAGACAGGGAGAGCGTAAAATAGCTCGTATAAAACGTTTGATAAGGTGTGTGCGCACAGCCGTGTCGACCACGTACAGCACCCCCCCCCCCCCCCTCATTCTCTCTCGGCGCGTTTACGCGGATGTTTGCCGGCCAATTGAATGTCGTGCGCTCGCCTGTAGCTCTGTGTGTGTATCGGTGCACGTATATATAAAGATAGCGATTGCGGAGGGACGACGCAGAGGTGCGAGAGAGCCGCGCGCTTTCGCTCTCGCGCTCGCTTCACGGAACGCGAGAGACGGGGGCCACTAGTGTATATAGATATATATTATGCGCGCAGGTATTTAAATAACGAGGCATTATATATAGGGCGCGCGCGTGAAGACTTGCGAAAGTTGCGACTAATATATATATATATTTGTTGACGGATGGACGCGCGTAGAAGGTGGTGTGTGTGTATATCTATTTTCGCCGAACGAGAGGGAAAAATTTAACGGAAAAGAGGTTGGGGCACATATGCAGTTTTTCAGTTGGCCGAAAAATAAGCGCGCACACAGGATGTATGGCCGGACGGAGCTCTGACGTTGGCTCACGCGCGCACTTATGAACGTCGGGTTGAGACCCCAGCACTATACACATATAGCTACGTCATTACCTCGCACCTGCTGGACTTTTTAAATTAAAAAACTCGGGCGAGAGGTGCGAAAAATTTAATAAACTTGCTTATCTTTTCATTCTCTCGGTATTGTTGTTGTTGTTGTTGTTGTTGTTGACGATGTTGATGTATCGCAACCGAGGGCGTTTATTTGGAAACGTCGATAAAGTGATACAACAATGGCTGTGTATATATATACATGTAAAAGCTCTCGCGAGTTTCACCGAGTCGGATAATTACAGGGAAAGTGTAAAAGCGTTCGGTTTCCGACGAGAGAAATTAAAACAGCGGCATATTTTTCGTCCGTCCCGCTGCAAACGGCACAACGTTTTTTCCCATGACTCTCACATTCCGTTCACATATTATATTATGAAGCTCCCAGCGCGTGCCATTACAAGCTTTACGCAATCGGCGCATCGACCGCAATTCGCTCATATATACATGCTCGTTTTTAACGATGCACCGCGGAATATTCTTTCGCACAATATAATCCCATACTAATATAGGACATATATATACATACAGCAAGTTCGAATTAATTAACCATAGCCGCACAACAGCCGCACCTATTGTATAGCGGGAGTGAAATCTTGACTATATACCTATATACGACAGGCTGGGCTAGGTCCCGCACATCTATTTCTTCCGCCTTAATAATATTCGAGCGAACGCGCGCGTGCACCTGCCGTCACCTGCGCGAACCCGCTCACATCTCTCAGGGGAGTAGCAGCAGCAGCAGCAGCAGCGACGTTGGCGGCGTCTCTAATGCTCTGTGAATTAGATTACCGGCTCATCCCCCTCTTGTACCCTCCTGTATTTTACACAGGCTGCAGTAGAAGAAGCGGCCTTATAATTGAAGAGACGGCGGGTGTGCGTATAATATACGCGTATAGTACGTCAGCGATGTGCCAAGATATTTTGTATATATACACGCGGAGAAAGGTAGAGTAGGCGCGCAATGTGTGTATATATATAGCATGGGAAAGAAGTTCTCGACGGAGAGCGAGGTGAGCCGCGCGCCGTCACGGCGCAATGCTCGCACTTCCGCTCCCCGAAGCCAAGGCGGTTCGTGACCTTAGAGAGGACACGTTTCCTTGTATACCATAGGATATCATATATATAGGTACTACCATTCGCCGCACTGCCGGGGACTTTTAAAAGCTCCGAGTTTTTAGCTTCTTCTTCTTCTTCGTGAAATGTTTCCTCTTATGTATATATACACACACAGAGTTTTCCACGCGCGAACTTTCGCATTTATGTAATTTACAATCTCGCGCGCTCTAATTAAAGCGATCTCTACTGCTGCGACGTTCTAAATACGAGCTCCGTCATCTGCCGGTAAAATCCTAGTTGTCCCGCGGGCCGGACTTCCAGGTATTTTCTTGCTACATTTTATCGAGATAGATGGCGCGGGAATTAGAGAGAGAGAGAGAGAGAGAGAGAGAGAGAGAGCCGGCTGCGGGAATTTCGCATAGTCGTCGAATAGTTCGTCGACTAGAGAGACGAAGCGACGCACAGGATATATATATATAGCACCGCGACTCTGCAGCAGAGAGGAGACGCGTCACGCGAGTGTATATACCTTTATATGAGAAATTCTGTAGAATATATTTTGTTATATTATAAGTGGGCTTGATTAACAAAATTGGCGGAGTCATGCACTCTTGTCTGGGTTATTGTAATTTTTCTATAGATATTCAACGTAAAAGAAATTAATGAAAAGTAGCTACCGTTATTCATCCGATATAACGTCTCTATAGAATAAGCCTGATACCCGCGCTAACAAACTTTGTGTACGTGAACATTATCATATACAAACGCGAGCTGTTTATTCAAACTTATAGTATTCATTGTTATGAGAAACTTGATTAATGTATATTAAAGCTCTTCTCTTGTAATTTTATTTTCATTTTTTCTGCTTCGTTCATTTTTCCTTTGTTAAATTATGGAAGCTTGCGATCGGATCGATATACCTGTTTATTTGACCGGCAATACAACAGGGTTCTTAGGCAGGGCTTGAAAAATACGTGTTTTTTGTGGAATTTTTCATATAGCGCCTACTCTCTGCAGGGAGTCCTGATGAGCCTTCTATTCGACCTGCACTAATATATACGCCGAATAATTTGCGGATCTTCTCTCATCGAATTTGCGATTTGATGGAACTGCGGCCTGAATATACATGCTCTCGTCGCGTGTATATACAGTGAGCGAGCGCGTGCATGAGCATACCGAGTCATTTTAATTGAGATGGGAGATTAGGCCTTTTGCCGCGCTGTTTGTTCAGGTATAATACAATAATAGATAATATGCTTAGAATTCCAGAAATTGTAAAACGGGTGAAAAAAAGTTGTGTTATCAACTCTGTCCAAAATACGAAATTGGACACGCGCATATATAACGCAGGAGCGTATATTCGCTTCATCAGAATAAAAACAAAAAGCAATCAACCCCGTGATACGAGCGAGCTTGAATAAACAAAATCCACAGCGGCACCTAAAATTCTTGAAAAAAAAAAAATTCCACGCGGATATCAGACCGGCCACCGGTTTGACACGCCGAGAAAAAAGAAACTCCATTTCGAGTCATATATACGGACGATTCATCTCAATAGACGCGTCGTATTTTTCGTTGCCGTTTTTTATTGGACGAGGTGAGAAATGGAAAATAGTGGCTTTGATCTATATGCAGCAACGATAAGTTTAAATTAAATTAGTTCTGGGTCAGGTGATGATAACGAGGTTCGCCACTTCTGTAAATAAGCCTCTGTCTCGACGTGTACGTGCATTTGTCGAGGTACTTACCTATTACTTGCATATTCCAACAGTCTCGCAGGCTTGAGTATAATCAATAATATTAATCGAATACAAGCCGCATGTTAATTTACAGCGCCGACGAAATTAAATGTAAGGAAAGCATTGTTTTAGCTGCACATATAACCTCCGCCGCAGCAATCTAATTAAGAAAACGAACTACTTGACCCTCTTTTCCACCGGATATAATATATGATTTAAATTCGATATTTACTTTTATAATTAAAGTTTATATTCAATTGAATAGAAGCTTTGTTCATTAACTGCATTATATAGCTCTTGCGAAATAAAATGTTTTCGGTCGCAAAAACAAAATATTAATTACACGTGTATTATCATAAATAGATGCTAATAGAAAATATATAGTCTATTTCGAGGAAGAGAGAGGGGGTGGGAGAGTGAAGAGCTATAGATATATGTAACGGTATATAACCTAACGGAAGACTAATTATACAAGGCAGCCGGTTCGCACGCAAATAATGATTAAACGCGAAAACTTCTCTCTTGCCTCGCGAAGCCTCGATTCTGGGAGGAAGCAGGCCCTAGTTTTCGACTATGGGAAAAAACGCATCGCACCGCGTGTGCATCTGTTTTCGCGCGTTATATACTCTGCGAAACTTGATGTAGATACGTATGCTGCACACACACACACACACAACGCGTTGTACACGTTCTCTCGCGCGCGCCTATAGTGGGTCATCTCTCGGCTTTGTTGATAGGCGCAGATTGGCTTGTGCCCCGGTTATATATATATATATAGTTGTGACGGCGTGCGAGGATTTACAGGCGCGCGTCATGCACGAACCGGGACCGTTGTGTTTGCTCTGCCGATCGAGAGAGCGTCGCTGGAGCAAACGGGAGCAGCCGACACCCTGTGCCGGAGTCCATCTGAATATCAAATCATTCTGGCTAATGACCGTAAAAGCTAATTAGTCAAATTAATATCTCAAAGTTTGGCGCGATTCGCTACTGTATATATATATAGGTCGTACGTTTCCCCGCGTATAACTTGTGCGAGATAACTATGTGGTATATTTGAAAAATGAGGAAAATTTCATTCATCAGACAAAGTTACAAAGGTGTGCGGCGAAATTTAATCGTAGTACCTATATGTATACATTTGCGAGTATATGCGCGAGAATCTTAATTTGTGTGTTGCCTCTATTGGATTGAGCTCCAAGGAGGAGCTCCCGCGCATCGAACAAACGTTTGCGCATTTGCTTTCGACGAGGAGTCATCCCCAATTAACACGTAAATCAGAGCTACGCCGGCCGAATATATTAGCTGTCGCCTCCGAAAGCTAAAGCCAACGTCGTCAGGCTAACCGCACTTTCTGTATACATACCTTACATATATATACTATTATTCCCTCAGAAGTGAGCGCGCCGCAAGCATGCGTGATTAATCATATAGCTATGTACATAGTATCCTCAGATAATGTCCAAGATCATCCAACGCGCGTTGTATCCAGCGAGGGCATCAGACCTAATATAATCTTCAGCAAATGCGCAACCGACATGTATCATCCCCAAAAATGTGTACAATATACGCGCGCGCGTGTGTGTGTGTGAACTTTCCAGCCTGTCCGCAATTTCAATTTTCGCGAATTGGCGCGTCAACGTGGAAGCCTCATTCGAATGCATCATGCACATGTGCACGAAGTAGCCCCCGAGTTCAGTTCTCCAACCGCTATGTATATTGCGACATAAACTAAGTTTACTGAATCGCGGCTCTGAAATCGGACAACTTTGTTCCGACGCGCGCGTACCGGCCGCATTGACTTTGCCGTATATAAGCCGCCGCTGTTGCAAGTTTTACTCTAGGAGGAGAACAGCAACGGCAGCAGCCGTTGGCCGGCTGCTGCTGCGCGCAGTTAGTCTTTCGGAGTTGCGAGTCGTACGTTCCGCGGTTTCGTATTGTGTATATACCCGACTCCGATGCTGCGCCGCTGCTTCGGAATTCACTTAATTTTCTCCGGCCTTTGACTTATATAAAAGCTGCAGTCGAGGAAATTCGCTTGAAATAAAAAATAAATAAATAAGCCGTGAAAGCGCATGTATACAGTAAATGATTCATGCGCGACATCGTTGCTTTGACGAACGATACGCCGTTGCTGCTGTCGATCAAGCTTATTATATTTATTGTACCCGTGTAAACGCAAACAACGACGCATTTTGTGCGTATAATTACGCGAATATTCGGATATTAATCATGACGGAAATTGGAAGCTATTATGAACTAATTTATCCGCGCGCAATACTGCCGCGGAGCATTGCCACGACTCTCTCGCTAATTGCAAATACAGACCGGATACACAGCTGCCACTGCTGACCTTAATATTACAAAATTACTTTCAAGTATCAGTCTGTTGCCACATTATGGATTCATTACAGAAGACCGATCGTTAATCTGTACTAAAAAATTACTCTGACTTTAGCGCTTTAATGTATTCCGACGATTCGACGAGCTTCAACACTCGGTATATATCTATAAAGAAATCAGGGATCCCTCGACGTATGAATATATGATCACGGCCTCCTTTCTCGGCACAAAGAATAACACGCGCAGCTTAAACGAATCGCTTTTCGATCGACGTTACCCTTTTGCCTTTCAACACGGGACACCATACGTGAATTCGCGCGCGCGCCGGATTCTGCTTTCGGGGCACAGCCCGACTACATATTTCCGTTCTCGGCAGCTTCCTTTACACAGGCGGCCGATTCTCCCGGCGTTCTTGTCATATTTCCGATATAATGCTTCAGGCCAACCCTTCTGCGACAATAAATTAAGCAATCCGGCCGACAAGTTGAAGTGCGCGAAAAAGCGGCAACGTACGTATATATATTATTTCGAATGATCAAAATGTTTAGTATTCGAGGTTGGAGGAAATGCTGACAAGTACGAGGTAAAAGTTGGCAAAAGAGCGAAGAAACAGCCTCCTAAAAGTGAGTGTCCAATGACGGAGCCAAGAGAATAGGTGTGCAGCGACCATTCTAATATATATACAGGTATACACAGTCGCGAGTCACTCGTTTGGCATATCTGTATATATATATAATGCTCTAGTCCGCAGTCGGGGGCTCGGATTCTTCTCCGCGCCGGCGATTTCATATCCAAGGCACGAACTCGATTCCCCGCCAGTGCAGCGAACTCTCGTCACCCTCCTCTCTCTCTCTCTCTCTCTCTCTCTCCCTCTCTCTCTCTTTAAAGCTTTAGGCAAACTCTGCGCCTCTTTCTCCTCCGACGCGCGTACGGCGACCTCTCCCCCCACTCTTGGCGCTCATTCGCCTCGACATTGGACGTCGCCACGCGTCGTCTGCTCCGCGGGGAGGGTCGTTTGAATTAAGCTCATGTAGACAACTCGTTATGTCGTTAGTATATACAGTCGTCGCACTCGCAGTGTATGTACCTAGCCGACAATACCGCACCGGCACGAGAGGGGGAGGGAGGAATAGAGCTGTTGGAAGGGCGAATCTGCTCGCTGTTATGTTTTACGTACAGCGCGACGCGAACTGCTCGCCGGATTTGTTGACCGAACGGCTTACTCCGTCTGCAGCTGATGGGTATTCGTGGAGATGGCTCTCTGATGCACTTTGATATGTTATTGATTGCGAGCGTATATGTACTCTCTCACGTGTATAGGCAGCCGCGGTTAATGCGCTTATACGCGACTCTGAATGCAAGCTCGCGTGCGCGAAAGCATTCTTATGCAAACATATTCTCGGAATTTTTTCACTCAATGCCTTGTTCCGCTTTGTTTTCAATGCATTAGTCCCGCGCATACTCGTTCGCGTTTCTCCCCTTCGATACTTCTTTAAATTATATGACTCTGTGTATTTGACTCTTTTCTCGTGCTCGTTTTTGCGCTATGCGATACACGTGTTTGCGTTATTTTTCATCGACAAAAATACGCGAATTACGATGAGTCGCACAGCGAGTATATAACGATGATAATATTTTTATGATGATAAAGAGAGAGAGAGAGAGAGAGAGAGAGAGAGACTTGTTCATTATAAATGTGTATAAAATCAAACGAATTTAATAACAAATTATTGTTTCATACGTAATTATATAAATTTTTCACTTTCGTATATATCTGCGTTTATACTATAAATCAATATTAAATATACATTAAAGGAATAATTCAAACATTGAATATTGTTATTTGACGTTCAAATAGATGTATTATAAGATTATGCATAAATCTAATAATACTTGCGCGTATAGCTTTGTTTAATTAAATGAATTATTCCTCATAAATCCATTTTACCTTTATAAAATCTATATACCAAATTGACCTCGTTTAAACTGTTTTAGATTAAATAAATTATACCCGTTAAATATAAAATATAAGCGAGTCACCGCCGAGGAACAAAAGAGAAAAAGCTCGTTCTACCGCGAAATCATAGTAGCCTATAGTATATATACGTATATCCTTATATATCCGTTCGGAAGCTCCAGCTGCGCAGTCATCGATGGAAGTCGACCGATAAACTTGAAAGCCCGAGCGAGGGAGAATCGAAGCAGCAGCGGTTTGGCTACTGGTGCGGTCATCGTCGCTTCCTCGGCTCGGCGCCGGTCTGTCTGCTGCCGGCCAGTGCGCGGCCGATGCAATTATCTAATTGAGAATGGCACGAACCGCTAATTCACTGCAAACCTACGGGAGAGAGGCAGAGAGAAAACTTTTCCGAGCTGCAGCTCCAGCCTCGCAGTCACGTAATTTGCTCCCGAAAGTCACTCTTGATTTGCATGGAACTTCGATGAGTTATATAGAGCGTCGCGCACGCTGACCCGAGGCCGCAGACTCTAATGAGTTATCTCAGTCCCTCTTATCCGCGAGTAAAGCCTTTGGTGAACTTTGCGCCTCGTAAAAATTTCATATACCCATCGAGTCCGCCGAGTTTTTCCTTCATAAATCTAATACATCGACGAGCCGCGTCGATATTTCATATTCGAACGGGAATTAATCGCACCTTCCTCGTCGAGCCGAAAGTTATAACGATTAAATGCTCGCGATTTCGTCAGCCGCATCTTCGAGAAGCTGCGTTCGCAAACTTCGCGGACCCTCCTCCAAGCCACAACTACTATAACAGCCAAACCGCACAGAGGCTCTGCTGTATGTATATAATATGTGCACCTCATCGCGAAACACGCAGTTCTACGTACGCTTCGCGAAGCAAAGTCGCTGCAAGTGCGCTGCAGCGTTTACTTAAGCTCCCACCGCGTCGTTGGATTTTAGGTCAACTGGCACTACCTAAACGCTATATGTACGGAACGCGCGCGCGCGGAGTGAACGTGCGTGAGCATCAAGGGGAGGCATTTTTGCTCCCTCGCGAAACGTAATCCATCCGTGGAAATTCTCTCTTGGCGAGCGCGCAAATTAACTCCGAAAGCTCGGGAGGTTCCTCCCTCTCTCGCGCGTTCTTGTTTTTATTTTTCTTTTCGGGAGCAAGAGCAGCAGCCAAGTCCTTTTTCACGTGTGTTTTTTCGTGACAGCGGTGTGTGTATGTGTGTGTATATACAGTCACTTTTTGTTTGTCTATAACGAATTTTCGCTCCGCTTGTTACGTAAGTAGTGTTGTGCGCAATGCTGCACAGGCACTGCTGCTGCTGCTGCGACCCAGTTAGAGGCTAATTCTGATTTACGTTACCGTGAAACGGCGATTCTTCGCTGCCGCGTCGTCGCTTCAGGTTATGCGGCCGTTCGCCCTAATGATTCCATCTGGGCTTCTCGAGTTTGCGATTCTGCTCTATATAGTAAACAACAGCGAGGCCAATTCCAAATGTATATATACCTTGTATACGTAACGCGCCCCATTTTTTTCGTGCACCGGAAATCTCGAGTGCAAACAAAAGATAATTGAAACGGCTGCGCCATATACGTGCGAGTCACGCCTTTTCACGGCTATACTCCGACTTCCTTTTATATTATAAATACACACATAATATATATACTGCATAAGGGATGCCCGCGAACCCGAACGATATATACGGCCGGTTTAATCGCGCGCGACACAGTTTGCACTTTTAATACACGGGGATGGAGAGCACGTGTTCGCCGACGCTCTACTGTGCTTTGCGCACGCGTGTATGTGTGCGTACTCGAATACACACAGTGGAGCTAATGCAAATTGCGCCCTGGCTTCCGCCTTGACTCACTCTCTATTTATATATTTGCTCAACACCTCCTCGTTTCTCGTTCGCGGGCCGCTATATATCGAAATCTGCATCAGGCTTTATTTTCTCTCTCCTGTTCCTCACGCGATATATATAGAGCCTTGGCTCATCGCGCTTTTCCTTCCTCTTTGTTCGCGGCGTCGTCGTTTTCTTCGATTATTTCCCGCGAGCTCCGCCTTTGTATATACAGCCTCACGACTTAACGAGCAATCTCGTATATATATATATATATATATATATATATATATATACACCTACGTACATTTTCCCCCATCATCAGTATATATGGTAGCCGCGATGATGGATCTTTTGTTTCGACCGCGTCACGATGAGAATCGCAAAGTGCGCGCGGCGAGTAGAAGCGGGCAATTTTCCGGGGAATCGGAAATTCCGGAAACAATAATAATCCTCCCAAACGAGGAGGTGAGAACCCGCAACGATCTAGAGAAAGGAGAGCGAGTTTTTCTCGAGGGCAATATCGTCTACACCCACACACTGCGCGTATGCATATACATACGCTGCTATATAGATCGCCTAAGGTGACCCGGAGACGGCGTGTCGTTATTTTTTTAAGTATCGCCGTGCGCGGCGCGCTCGTCCCCGCGAAATTGGACTCTGCAACTTTAATGTCGGCAGAATTGCAACGCGCGCGCGCACAAGAGCGAGAGAGAGAGAGAGAGAGAGAGAGAGACAAGAGGCGCGCCAAATTGATCTCGTGGGAGATCGCGCTGTATAGCGCGGCTCTGTGTATCTTTCTATCTCGGCGGGATGATTCGATTTTACACTTTTACCCGTGAGGCCGTGCATACGTATATATAGCTGTATGGATATAACGCAGCTATACGTACTATACCTATATACGAAGAGGCGAAAATTCCGCGAAAGTTAATTGAGCGCAAAGTGGTGCGCGCCAACGACGTTATCGGAAGGGCATATAACGCGCGCGCGGGCTCTCGAGTTGTGTAAATCGGAACTCTCTTTAATTGGACGAAGTTGAAAATTGTTTCTCGGCATGCTGCGTGCAGCCGCCGCCGGCGATATAAACGCGCTGCTCCGGAGTGTGTGTACGTATGTATATGTAGCTCTTGAAGATGCCATTATGATAATTCGGGGCAACGCACGCTATAAATGCTACATAGACTACAATTTCAGAGCTGCGTGTGACTTTGTTGTATACGTATACATATATATATATATATATATCTGTGTGTACATTCGACCAACTTTTCGCACAAATTTCCAGGCTCGGAGATAGGTCGTATTGATTTTCCCGCGAAGTTGCGCGCGCGAGATTTTCATTGATTTAAATATTGAAAACAGCGATATAGCCCCGTGCGCTCGACATTTTAATTACCAGCGGCGAGCTGCGATAGCGAAAAACTGAAGGCCCAGTGTATAGTTCATTCGCTCTTTCGAGACGTTAGAGGAAAAACAAAAGTTGGCCTGATTAATCGCTCGCACTTTGACGATCGCCCGGCATATAATTAAAACGATGATCGACCTAGCTCTCAAAGCTGTAACGAAATCGCCGTGAAATCCGAGCACAACCAAACGAGAAAAAAAAAGAGTAGTAGGACTGTAACAAACTTCCTCATAGCAGCAAAAACTCCGCGAGAATATTAAAGTGTACACGTTCGAGTTCGCTAATCATAAATTAGCATTTGGGATGCCGGTTCATCATGTGCGCGCTCGCGTTTACAAAACCGCGCAAACTGAAAGTAGAAGCTTCTCGTTACACGGATATATTCGTTACAAGCTTGCAGCCGGGCTGCACAAAAGCTGCCAATCCAATTGGCTTCAGGTGCCTGAGCGCGCGCTGACGCCTTCTCTGCGGATATAATACGGCGGTATTCGCGATGTTTGAATTCGCGGATTTCACAGCTAATTATTTACAGGGAAGTGAGCACTCCCCGCGTGTAAACACGGCTGCATATCACTGGCCGCGTCATTGCGAGAGGCGCCCCAGCTGCCGCATTTATGGACGAATCAGCCGTCAGGCGCGCGCGCGCGCAATCAACGAGCGAGGTTTTCCAAAAATTCCTGCGGTGTTTGCTTCGGACCCCGCTGTGTGTATGTATACTGTGCTTTGTTTCACCTGCTGCGGATATGAGAGAGAAAGAACGGATATGTGCGCGGGGTTTGTTATTTTAAACATAGCGAAAAACTATCGCGACCGAAAACCATGCACCACTTTTGGTATGCATATATAATCCGTAGACGCGAGGTTGAGGCAGTGACTTGGCGAAAAACACTCCCGAACAAAGATCCCCGTCATCGCCTGGGATTTTTTTTTCGTTTTATCAGCGTAAGGTCGCTGCTCCGATGCTGCATCAGTCAAGACGCTTATCTTTTTTCTTCGCGATTCGACGAGCACGCTCGCAATTTGTAAAATGACTTTTGAGCCATGCACACCTTGAGAAAATCGCCCTCGTTCATATATGCGCGATAAGGCGCGCGGATGTTTTGAATTTTCAGAATGTATGTGTATATACGTATCGCGAAACCAGAATGAGTAAGCTATACTTTGCGAGATAAGCGCTATACAAACTTCATCCAGAATTGATGAGCAATTGAAGTGCAGCGCTTCCTTATATTACGCGTTCGAATCTTCTACATAGAGAGCGAACCAAGAGAGGAGATGAGGCTTCTCTGGTGTATGATGCTTCCTGCGAATTAATAATAGATATTCAACAAACAGCGCACAGCAGCCATCAGCGAACAAAAATTATTTACTGCCTCGTATACTATTCGTAGCGTTTCGGGATTAAAACTCGAATTTCCGCGAAAAAGCCTGCGTGCATCGGAGCCCTCGTGTACAGCTTATTTCCACTAATACCGCGCAGCCTGTAGACGTATCTCTTTCGGCAGCCGTATCATAAAGCTGCTTATGGAAAATGTATTTTATCTTTTTATCATATTTCCGAAGCAACCGACTTCACTTTCGCGCATCTTACGCCATTGTATATGCTGCACTCTCGCGCCTATAAATATAAATTGAGATAAAATTTTCGGATGCGAATCCTTCTATCTATAAAAGATGTCAATCCGGCGACAAATGCGCGAACACAAAAGACCGTATAACCCTGTGCGCTGCTGAAAATATTCGAATTCGAAGTGACCTCGTCGCTGGTACAGGCATTTATATATGCGCGCAATAGCGTAATAATCGCTCGGCAATGTATAACCCGGCCACTGCCGCGCGCATTAATTCGTTACGTTGTTACAGAGAGTGTATACCACCGCGTGAAAAGCTCGAAAAGGCGTCGGAAGCATAAATCCCTTGAGGCTTTTGCGTAATTATTGTCGCGCTTTCTGACTTCAAACTGCGCGAATATTGAAACGCGCGATCGTATGTATGACGCGCGTGTGTGCGAGTATTCGCTTGTTTATTGCTTATGGATTATTTCACCAGGGGCGGCTGGCTTGGCGCAGCTTCGAAATTTCCCTACAAACATAATGCCGAGTATTTATATGGCTCGTTTAACTAGACTCGTTGCCGCCGTTGTCTCTTTCCCTCGCACTCACGCATAAATATATATGTATACGTACAAGCTTCAACTTTTGTGCAGACGAGCACCAGCGGGATAATGGAACGATCTCTCTTTCTCTCTCGCGCGCGCGTTTTCACGAAAGCTTTGTATATATTGACGCGATTCTTGTTATGTCTGCTATACGTTGCTTATATTGCTGCGGCGAATAAGAGGGATACACGCGTATATTTTTTCATTTTATAAATATTATTAGCGACGCTGTGTGATGCATGTTTTTCGCAATACACGCACACACACACACACACGGTCGCCCAATTTGAAGGAATTCCCGATGAAACGCGTACACGCGGGTGACGCGATAAATAACAGAGAGCGAAAAACAGCAGATATATATGTATATGGAGAGAGAGAAAGAGCGATATAATCCGAAAGAGCCGCGTGAAAAACGATATCGGCTCGACCGCCCGCGGGATAAATCAATTTGTTTACGGCTGTTTAAAAAGTTTTGGCAGCCCGACGTGAAAAATGACAAGGATAAAGCACAGTACAAGCATCATACTATAAAAAGCATAACAAACAACCAGGCGAGAGCAGCAGCTTTATGAAAAAATAAAAAAACGCGCGCATAATCGAATTGGGGCGTGGCGGGCGTATGAACGTCGTCGCCGTCGTCCGATTAAAAATATGCGTAGAGAGTACATGACCGGTGAAAATCGGAAGGTCCAGAAACGGTTATTACTTCGTATATACACGCTCGAGCGCAAACTAGTGGCTTTTGATCAGTGCGAGGACGTATATATGTATATATCAAAAACACCGAGGGACACAGTGCGCAAAAAAACTGGTAGGTATATCCGGCACCGGGAAGCGCCTGAAGCGACGACGATCAACCGCATATATATACACAGACACGCAGCGCTAGCATGACAAGTGGGTCGCTCGCTCTCGAAATTCGAGCACCTCAAACAGTTTGACATTCGATTTGGCCCGCAGTCTCGCTGTTGTTGTAATCCACGAAATATCAGCACTTGTAATTCCGCGCGCGTTCATGCATGTATATATACACGCATATAGGCGCCTTGTATATATTGTACGTATATATGTGTGTTGCGATCGAACGCATCTATGCATCTACATCAAACGGCGGGCAATTCGAATATGTGTGTGTGTGTGTGTGTGTGCGCGCGCGGACTTTTATGCGCGTCACCTCATATAAATACAAGCTGCAAGTAAATCAGTCTGTCCGAAGTTGTCGCGAGAGACGTGCTTACGACAGCGACGACGCGTTCGCGGTGGAAAAAGAGAGGGAAACAGACAAGGGGAAATTGACGTATCGGCAAACTTGCCGTGGATTTTATGCCGCTTTTCCGTGAATTTTGTAAAGGCGTAAAGTTACCTGCTATATGCCTGCAATAAATCGCTTTTCCATTCTTATTATGCGAGAATTGAATGACGCTCCAATTTCTTTTATGTGGTTCTGTCAATATATTTAAGAGGCTGGTCTCAATGTATACGATTCTACGAGTTACTTTGATAGTTCCTCGGAGAATTGATTTTCATTAGAGTAACTGATTTACATTCTATTAAATTTTCTTAACTATAGGTAATATATAGACTTCGGCCGATTTATCTTTTCATATATATATACATAACTGCGCTATACAACGAAGCAACGAGCTGAGTCATATAGATATATATGTATAATACTCTATATCACTCCCGGCCGTATCGTATTCCACACAGTCATTCAATTTCGACGGAAGTTCGAAAGTCAGAAATTAATTTGGTCCTTAACGAAGATCGTTAACTTGGAT
This sequence comes from Muscidifurax raptorellus, assembly GCA_020010945.3. NCBI lineage: Eukaryota > Metazoa > Arthropoda > Insecta > Hymenoptera > Pteromalidae > Muscidifurax > Muscidifurax raptorellus. The sequence goes on along the minus strand of CM052081.1, from coordinate 4,727,029 downwards.
AAGAGCTCTAGCTCGCGCTCATAGGTATATAGTCGAACTCGCCTCTCGGCTGTATTACATATAACCCTCCCTCTCTCTCCTCCCATCATCGCCGGACTTTACACAGCCGCACAAACAAGACGCTGGTATGTGTGCGCGTGTATATAAATGCATACACGTGTGCGTATATATACCTATCGCATCAGAGCAGCGCCAGGCAAAGAGTAAGCCCAAAGTAGGCAAATGGAATTGGCGCGGGGCACGCGATACATTCCTGAGACACGCTTTTACGAAAGTTTCAGCGCGCGTGTATATATACAGGCATACACGCCGGCGGCCGTCCCTTACAATTAATGCTGCCGAGCATGCAACGCCTCTGTATATAATACAGCTATATATACGTGTTTATCGATTGAAAAGTGAAGCAGTAGCAGCCACTCCTCTAACTTCTCGGTATAACAATCAGTTTGTTTCCGTGCACCGGCGCCCGGGCGCTGTTATAAATCGCCGAAACTCCCGATTGAGCTTTTCGCGCAAGAGCCGGCGCGCACATACAATAAGCCCATCGAAATTTTCGGCACACACGCGAAATAAAGAAGGCACCTACTCTCACAGAGGCGAAACAACGGATAGAGTTGGAAAGTATAGGCGGACGTGTTTCTCCTTTCTGATCGGCCGTGTTTGTTCTGCCTCAGCTTTTTTCCTCTCTTTCCCTCCGCTTTACCATCTACTCTCCTTTCGGGCCGCTACTGTCGATCGAGAGCTACGAATTTCGAGCCATTACTGCCTCTTGATGTACATATACGTATATATATAGACTTTCGACGGAAAAGCAAGTGGATATTTCAAAGTCATTAATCGTACGAGGCTTCATTAAACTCAACGGCCGACTATTAACGATTATAATGGCGAAATATTTGAACCGCCCTCTTGTGTAATCGATAATGTTTAATATTCAACTATAATTTCGCTCTCTTTCACTCTCGTATAAATTATCGCGTATAATGCGCACTTGATTTCTAAAGACCGCTCGCTCCCCGAATAAAAGTGTAAATTAAAGCAGGCGTTATCGGGGGGGTCAAGTTATTATATACATTCGAGCGACGATTAATTTGAATAAAATTCCATATTAAAATCCGACGTTAAAGCGATCGCGATTACTATAATGCCCGGGACAATCAAACGACGCGCGCCGTCGATTTTCTGCCCGATTCGCTGCGCGCATAATCTGTAAACAATGATTATCGGCTAAATAATTAGCGCGGATTCATATTATCGTTAAACGCTTCGCGGCTCCTGGATGGCAAATTCGGACAAAAAGTATAATAGCTTTGTGCGCTATTTCTCGCTTTATTATTACAAACTATTATTATACACACACGCGCGCGCGCGCGCACGATATAATAATAACCCGATAATCAACGATATCCAGATATCGTTACTACAGCCGTTATGCGAATATTTCGAACAAAAGCATCGAAACCGCGTATAAGTATATTTATGCACACCCGTATTATAACCGCACAGCGTCGTCGTGATACAACGACGACGACGACTTTTTCTTCGCGGCCTTCCTTTCCCTTCTCTCACTCTCGACGTCTTTGTATATATATATATATACGTACGCGAGGGAAGCACTTGAGTCGCTATACAGTTCCCACGTGTAGGTTTCTCCGTGTGTATATACGCATTCACGCGCGTATAATACCAGCGGAGTTCGGCCAGTCAACGACACTTTAAGACGCCGCGCCGCCGCCTGCAACCTGGGGTCGCTGTCGTGCTCCCTCATGCGTGCTTCCGTTCCTTCTTCTTTCTCGCATATATATAACCGTGCGACCTTGCCTTCTACCCGCAACGACGACGACGAAGTTTTGTTTTGTACAGATACTGTACTCTGCGGTCTCCCTTTCTTTTTTTCCCTTTTGCTTTATTTAGTACAAATATGTTGTTATTATTTTGATTTTTAGCGCGAAGCCTGCCGTCGGCGGCTTCTACGCTTCCTCTCATCAGTATATATAGGAGGAAGCCTTATTAAAGATTCGCACGTGCGAGCCGCGCGTTTGCATTTCTTATATGAGAAATAGCTATACACTGCCTCTAACATGCCAGTACTATATATATCAGAGTATACGTATATATTATGTAAAATGTGTGGAGGAAAGCAAGCGCTGGAATTTCATCAAGCCCTCGTACACCGAGTCGTTGTTATTTACAACTCGAACTAATCCTGACAAGACTCGATGAAACTCGTCGATGCTGCATCTCCGAATTTCAAATCAGTCAGAAAAAGCATACAGCTACATGTCCCTCAGCTCCAATCACTCGAAACACCCGCGCAGCCCGCAAGCTTTTTCCGATGAGATGCTGCGCGCATCTTCATAAACAACAGCAGCGGCAGCTCTCTCTCTCTCTCTCTCTCTCTCTATATATATATATATATATATATATATATATATATATATATATATATATATATATATATATATATATATCAGTATATAGCGACGTCCCAGAGCTCATCGTTGACCCCTTTCCCTCCGAGAGAGCCGGTAACGACAGTCGCAAATACACCCGGGGCTTTTCCGCTGCTGCGGAGCATCAAGAGTCGCACAGCGCAGTGCACAGAGGGAGAGAGATAACGCGCGGAGAATCAAGAACGTTGATGCAGCCCATTCAATCGCCATCTTCGCCGGCCGTATCTGCGCGTGAAATCGGCGATGGAGTGTGTATAGCGTATATATACACATATATATAATACATTTAGGCGTCGCGTGATTTGGCAGCTGGCCAGTCTGCTTCCAACGTCCATCTCTGCAGCGAGAGAGCGAGTGCATGCATGTGAGTGGTGTTTTGCATATATACTAGAGGTTCGTAGGCTCTGTGTATATGTATATGTATATGTGCACGGCACAAGGTGTATACGTGCGCTTATATCCTCTTGACGGGGCTCGCAAAGTGCCAGCGTCTACTCTTCGACGAGCTTCACCCCTAGCTCGCGCGGGCGTTTTCTCTCTCTCTCTCCGCACGTGTGTGCTCGTACGAGCTTTCACCCATATGGCTCGGAAACTTGATGGGTTTTCGGATGCGTTGTATATACGTAGCTTTTTTACTCGCCTCCAGTATACTTTTATACATATATATAGTATACAGCGGCTATTGACGGTCGAGAGAGAATAAGCCGCGCCTCGTGTACTCGAGATTAGCCATTCGATCGGCGCGCGCGCGTGGGCACGAATTTTTTTTTCCTCGTCTGAGTGTATATAGAAAAAGGAGAGAGAAAAAATTAAGGAACGTATAGCGGGTATATAATGAGAAGAAGGCAAGGCGTCGCGTATCGGCATTGAGTGATAGAGAAGTCATATTGCATTATGCAGGCGGCGCGCAAATAGCTCGTGCCGTCTATATGAAAGAATAAAAGCAGCTGCTGGTACTGCAGTCGTATTCGAGTGCGCCATTAAAAATAAAGATGCTATATATCCTCTCCTTCTGCAGCGAGCGTCCTATAAAAGTGGAATACAGAGGTGAAACTCGCGTCGATCCGTCGTGCAATTTGTCGCGAGTGCAATCGCGGAAATTTCGTTCGACTTATTCCGCAGAACGACACAACACACGGAGTGGGGGAGAGAGAGAGAGAGAAAGCTGCGCACCCCATAAAGCGTCGATCAATTCTCTCCTTCGACTGTATATATACGCTCGCTAGGGGAATATGGCTAGTTTATGTAAAATATTACACGGCCTCGTAGCGCGACTGGAGCCAAGTGCCTGTGACAATTCCAATTCCATCGCGCGAGGATTTTCCAGGAATTTATAAAGGTGAAGGCTATAGACGGTAAAACCTTATACTTGCGCGCGCGCGCGTGTGCAGTGCACGTAGTATACCTACGGGTGGCTTTATGCTCGCCGCGGATTGGCTGAGGCGAGATTTTTTACTCACACCGGATGGGAAATCGGAGAATGGAAACAGTGGTACCTATATATATATATATATATATATGTATGTCAAGGAAGGAGAATTCTCGACACCGCGAGTGAATTTCCAATTCGCGCGAGCTATTATAGATAGCGAGAGCGGGTTTATTTTCGGAGATGAACTTGGCAGTATATAGATTTGTATGCGCTATCGCGTGAAGTATATTCAAAATTGCGCACATACTTATTGCCGTTGTATTTTTCCTGCATTTACTCGATTATGCGATGCGTTCTTATCTATATATATATATATATATATATACACATATTTACATCGAATTTTTTTTCTTCTCTCTGTTGCAGGTGGGTTTCCAAAAGGGTACTTCGAATCCAAAGCTCTCGCCGTGGGTATACCGTAAGTTTATAGCGCCGCGTAAAATCCCGACCGGCGGGGTGTATATCGCATATATATATATATATATAAACCCCGTTGAAATTCATTCCCAGTAGGTACTCCGCACAATACGTCAAAAGAGCGCGCGCGCGCGCGCGCGTCTGTATCGAAAATTCGCTTTAATCAAAAATGCTCCTATATATAGTATGCCGTACAGCTCCGTAGAGCTCCCTCTCGCTAGAATTTGTCTCACTCGCAATGTCGGAGGAGAAGAAACGGATATTGCGACGGGAGAATAAACGAGCTGCAGCGCGAGAAGTGGCTGAAGTGTCGCAGACTGGAAATATCCATGCGAATATAATGTCGGGGGCGGGATTCTGATGTGCGCGGTTTCGCTGCGCCGCTGGCACACGGCTTCTAAGAAAGCAAACGATCGCCCCTATATATAGGTATATATTTTACTTGCCCGCGCGCGCACATATTATATATATATATATGTAGACGTTCTGGCTCAAAGGAGTAAACGCGCGCTGCTGCTTCTGTCTAAGCAATTCTTTGTGGTATTTTCAACGCGTGAGCGAATAGACAGACGATCTGGGTATATAGGAGAAAATTCTTGCAGACTGCTGAATATTTTCCAAGCTTTTTCGACAAACCCGCGCCGTTCTTGTTAAATTTACGATCGACCTATACTGCGAAATTTTCTTCTACATATTATATACGAGACATAACGCGATTTTGACATTCTAAGCAACAAAACGGTCTTTCCATAAAACACTGAATTTTCCAGAGAAAGAATTTTAGCTGTAACGCAATAATAGTCTATAACCTCCATCAGACACCCCGTACACAAGACATATTATACACATTCTCTCCAAAGTATATATAGCGGCACCTCGCGTTCAAACACAAAGGCTTTTCCTTTTCCCGCGCGGCGCACAACCGCCTCTCTCTCTCTCTCTCTCTCTCTCGCACAGTCGTTTCCGCGTTGCCGCACTATACGCGATATGCTAGCGCGATGTTTATATTTGCCCTCATCAAGAATCAAGCGGCACTCCGTGCGCTGCACTTTTGTTCCCAGGACACAATGCCGCGGCATTATTATAAGCGTCGCGCGCGACTTTCCCGCAACCCGGTGTAGCAAGCGAGCGACTTTTTAGGGCTCTCGAGTGCGTATAAGTGCGAGTTGTGAAGCTCCGTGCACGTAGTGCGTGCGCGTGACGCAATCGACGTAACGCGACTGGATGCGATGGCCGAGCGCCAGGTTTTCTCTGGCGAAAATAGCCGGCTGACTCTTGTATACGCCCGTAGGCTAAGATTGTAGTGCGCTTTGCTCCAGCTGCGCAGCTATACTGGTGCGGTGTCGCCTGCTCCATTTTCACCGCTTGAGATATTTGCGAGTGCATGCAGATACGCACTTGTGAGACTTCGGCACGCGTTGCGTTTATTTTATTTTTTTTTTTTTTACGTCGTCCGACAGCCGAGTATATATACTCGGTAGCGCACGTTTTTTTCTCAAATTGATGATATATATTTTTGATGCGTTTCGATTGTACCTTGATTCGAAGCATTCGAGTGAGAGAGAGAGAGAGTAGCGTCGAGCTCTCGACGTTGTATCGCTGATATTTCACTCGTTTTTCCGACTCAAGAGCTCTCGATGACTTTTCATGACTGTGAAATATACACAGAATTCCTCGCTCGAGCCTCATTCACTTTTTACGCGCTCGAATAATTGAATATCCAGAGGGGAACGTTTTCCCCGTGTTGATTCTCTCGGATAATGAATATCAACGCGTATACGTATGAATGCTAAAAGAAAAATACAGAGGCAATTAGTTTGTTTTTCATTTTCACGCAATAAATATATATGCACAGAAGCACAATGTTGTCGGGAAAACGAGCACTTGTTTGGTGATGAAATTTAATGGTACAACTAGCCGAAGGACCCAATGTATACGATCGTGTTTGGGGGTTTGGGGGGGGGAGTCCTTTTATGCGATTACTATACAATTTCGTGTGTAAATAGAGTTATTCGTGTATAATTTATAGGGAAATGTTGTCCCCAGTATATTGATACATCAATGTGATTTAACGCACTTTTATACGGCTTCTATATATTATAATGTCACCTTTTGTATTTATTTTGTGAAATGTATAATTATTGTGCTGAAAGTCATCAAATTTGGGATTATTTTCATACTGTGCTGCAATGTTTAACGAACAAATCCAAGTATAAAATTTGTATTATTTACGTGGATATAAGTTAATAAATATTTACAGCCGAAACAGCTATATGAATCGAAGCTTTTGACCGCGCATCGTAAAATACATGTTTCACTACATTTATGTGCAGATAAATTTTTTCAACATTCGGTTTGATACTATTTTCTAACGTAGAAAGTGAAATATTTTAAATTACAAATTTTCATCTCTAGTTAATAAATTAACGGGCCCGAATTGTTATGGATAACCTCCACTCTGTTGTATTCTCTTTTGAACTCTGATTTTATCGAAGCCACAAAATCGATATTCACACAAGAATGCTTTACGATATTTTCTGAAGTATCGTTCAGATTATATTAATAAATGAAAGTTCGGATCGATTGGCAGTTTTTTTCATCTCGATATTTGAAGCTCCTTTCAATTTGAAGATAATCACAAGTGCAATATTAATTACATCGTGCATATATTCGAGTAAAACGGCATTGAATATGCTTGCACTTGTATAAACAAATTATATGCAGTGAATATCGTAAATAATCTATCGATAGACTGATCTCCTGCACTGGCATTAATTAATGAAACACACTATAATTACAATAATTAATTATGATCCACTAATTACACATCAGCATATAAATACTTCAGTAGAATTTCTATAAATCCGATCAATTTTTTCGCAATCGCTTTCATAATAAAGCCGTTATCCCCGTATCAAAGTCTACTGACCCGGATAACTCTATGTGTATATATATATATATATATATATATATATATATATATATATATATATATATATATATATATATATACACATATAGATGTACGTCTCTCGATATAATCTCGTATGGTGCGCATATACGCATACAGCATAAGGAAAATTCGTGCTCGGCTTTCGTTCTGCCGCAGCGTCGGCAATCCTTTCGCGTGTATACATATAGCACCTCTCCTCCTCTCGTCGCTTTGTTAGCTTTCCATAAACGCGACGGGCCGCCGCGCTGATGAAGCCGTGTCAGTCGACGTTGCTGGACGCGACTGACAGGCTGATCGTGCTCGCGATAAACCAGTGCTTGATCGACCATCAACTCCACGCTCTTGGGTGGGGCACTTTAACAGGTGCGATATATATATATATATGTGTGTGTGTGTGTGTGTGTGTGTGTGTGTGTGTGTGTGTGTGTGTATGGTTTGAAAGAAGTCAAGTAGTAACAGTCCGTTATAGTCGGACCTGATTCTTTCTAAAAAAACTGTCCCCTACCAGGGGCATTGGCTATATCTATCAAAAGCTCGACTCGCAGTCATATAAATATATATATATATATATATACACGTTCGAATTTATGAGCCGCTCGCTCGTCGAATATCCGCCATAATAATAGTCGCTCTCGGTCGGCCGGCGATTCGCGGAACGGAAGTTAATCTCCTTTGCGCGAGTTGTCGAAGCCGTCGACTAAAGTCCCTCATAAAGATCTGCCGCATACGCATCGGGCGCGAAGAGCCTAGAATATCGAATCCTCGCTTCAAGGAAATCCCGGCTAAATGTCCTTTAGCTATCCTCTCAATCTCGTTCTCTCTCTCTCTCTCTCTCTCTCTCTCTCTCTCTCTCTCTCTCTCTCTCTCTCTCTCTCTCTCTCTCTTTCTCGGTTCCTCGTTAATCGGTTTTCTACGGCTCCCGAACTACCGGTCGATAGTTAATCCTGATTATCTGGGCTCCCAATGTATATATGGCGAGGCCTGTGCTCCACCTCCAACTCTAGAGCTTCTTGCTCTATTGTATATATATATACATACACACACACGTTGTATACGCACACTCGACGAGTATACGCGTGTGCGATAATACCCTCCATCGCTCGTATGCATGTAAATGTGTGGAGGTATATACATGAGTATAGGTATCTATATATGTACGCAGGTGACTCGCCAAGGCACCTACGTTACAGCAGTAGGTAATCCGGCAAAACGGCGCTGCAGTACATCGCCCCGGAACGATTGACTAATGGCCGTATAATATTCTTCGTATATGGGGTATATTTATATACAGCAACGCGCGCAGGTATGAAAATCCGATTGACAGATCCGCGTGCATGTAAAATACATGCTCGCTCGCGTCGAGTGGGTTTATAACAAAACAGGCAATGCAAATTCACGCGTATATCTACGTATATCGCAGCTTGTAAATATTTTCCAACAAGCGCGCTAATTATGCCATCGGATGTATATGCTTGAGGGGTTTAACGTCGACAATTTTTAAGGGAGATTTAAGAGCTACTCGGCGGAACAGTGGATGTAAATCTATATGGCGTACGAGCGGGAGTTTGCAAAAAAGCCAATTTATTTTCGCTGCTCATTTTCGTTCATAATCCCTGAAAATTCGTATATTCCGCTCTCGGAGCGCTTTAATTTTATATGATTCTCGTTCCATACGTATACATAATGGCCACGGAGTGATGGAGGAGCCCTAAAGACTGTAGAGCTGAAAAATCAGCCGTTCGTGAAAACAAAATCCGACGGGCAGCAGCAGCAGCAGCAGCAGCTTTGCATGCGCGCATCTGATCAAGCCCCGAGGATTTCGCGCATCTGTAATCCAATTAGAAAACATGCCCGGGAGAGGGATTCGCATGCCGGCGGGCTAATGTTTCTTGACACGATCTCTTTGTCCGCGTGAAATTGTTCCTGGCTCCGGATTTACGAGCTGAACTGATGCCTCGTATAGATCAGAGATTACTTTTAATCAGCTGGTTGAATGAGAACGCTTAAAAGTTGATGCACGATTTGTATGGCGCGTGTATTTTTCGAATACGCGAGAGGAGTACGTTTATTATATGCATCGCCGTGTTTTTTAATTTGAATTCTTTTAATTATTCAAAGTCGTTCGATATTCGAATTTTGCATTCAGTTTTTCGATATAATGAATGACGTAACGCAAACAAAGTTAACGAACGGTTCGAAGTCTTCCAATTAATGCGGTTTCTATCTCAGTGTGTGAATAATGTGGACAAGGTAAAAGAAAATGGACAAAATTCACTTTCATCAAAATGCGTATATTCGATACTCGGCTGATTACAATAAGTACGCAGTATACTAATCCGTAGCTACAACGAACTTACACTACCGAGGCCTGACTCGGAACCTACTCTTCCGAGGGCTCATTCCAAAATCGAATCGATCGTGCGAAGCCTACGCAGCGGTTCCAAAACCGCTACGTTGAGACGCTCGCCTTTAGAAGTCGCAATTCCAGTAAACACACGTTAATTCACGTCGATAAGAAATGCGAAGCATTTGAAAAACGTTTTATTCATTTCACATGGCAAGTACATATTCGTGCAATCGAGAGTTCTTATTTGAATTAAGATTAATTAATTCCTTTAGCTTCAGGCGTATAGCAGCTATACATAAACTTCATATACAACGGAGGGATAGAAAAAAATGATTAGTCACTCGATGAAATACGCTCATAAGAAGGGCAAACAAAGATGACGGTATATACACGCGATATCCTCTACTCCGAGATGATCGAGTAGCGTGTGTGTGCGGCAGCGACGAAAAATCGATCAGAGGCGTTTATAGCTCTGAAAAAGTGAGTATTGCTTTCTCTCTGGCTTGCTATTCGCGCGGCATAATCGAGCCTGCGGATAAAGTGCAGATAAAAGCCCCGCAAGCTCGGTTGAAATATTAATATTTGCGCGAGGCTCGCGTACGAATCGAGCTACTATATATATGCTATAGTACCCTTTCTTTCACTCCCTTCAATATAATAGCCGTGCGTACCTATATACACACACACACACATAGACACAGCACAGGCGTAGAAATAATTAATGTCGCGCGAGCCGTGCGACGTCGTGGCATAAAGTCCCGTAAAAGTGATACAGTACCAGGAGCCAATAAATTGTCTCGATTACCGCGTCCAAATGGGTTAATATCAACGGTATATGGTATAATAGCGGCGCGAACCTTTTTCCGGCTGGCCGCGATTTTCGGCCCGCTTGAATATGCTTACTCGAGCGTACAGGGCAGCAGAGAGCTTTACCCCTGCACGTGTGCGTGTATATAAATCCGTTTGGCCAGCGGACGATAAATGCCAAAGCCAACTCGAGAAACGGCCTTTTAAAGCGAGATAATGTCGATATCAAATGACCCGATGTTCATCTTTCGTTGCCGCGCAGTAATCGCCCGCTAACGGATCCCGAGAACTGCTTCGCTTGTTTACTTAACCTCCTTTTCTTATCGTCTCTCTGTCTTTTGAAGCGTGAAATAATGGTTGGCCGAGGCAGCTCTTGTTATATATATATATATATGTGTGTATATTACGCGGTTAAACTTTTTACAAAATCAAGTTTCGTTTATACAGTTTAGATAGCTTTTACCTTTTTTTCTACTATACTTATTCGAGAATTTAATTACTTCAAGATGAAATCAGTTATACAGTCGCTCAATTCGAAATATTCCATACATCCGAACCACGTGCAATAACAGATAAGAATGATATATAACCATTTTGTACATTTAATTTTCAGCATCTCCCCCTTGACAACTCGTAGACTTCCGTCAATAGGCGCCTTTATTACACTCTCGACAAAGCTCTCGAGCCGTCTTTTTCTCGACGTCACTCGAATCCTATAGCACATCGCTCTCTCTCTCTCTCTGTCTCTCTCTCTCTCTCTCTCTCTCTCTCTCTCTCTCTCTCTCTCTCTCGGCAGCAACAACAGCACTGCTTCTCGCGCGTAATCTTCTCGACGCGGCTGAAACAAAAAGCACGAACGGCTGTGTCGGGTCATTTTCCGCGGTGCTTGTCGTTCCAACTCGTGTATATATATACACACACAGCAATATATATAAGCTGTATATATATGTGTGTGTACCGAAGCTGCCGCGCCGCGGAGATTGAGCGCGGTAATTTGTCCGGAGCGCTCGATACGTGACCGCTTGGGGGCCCGCCGAGCCTTTAAAAGCACCAGCAGCGGCGGCATTCTTTCTTGAAAAATGTTGCGGTTCCCTGGGCTGTTTATCTGTGCGAGAGAGCTTGCGTGCATGTATGTGTGTGTGTGTGTATATCCACCGAGAGCGAGCGCGGACGTCAGAGCCGAACGAGGGCGATAAGCCTTAAGCCTCTGTGGTGCTGCTGCTGCCGCGAGCTGGACGAGCGATGCTATCCCATTTTTTATTCGGCATTTTCAATTTTTTTCGCTTTTCGCTGCAGAGTGCACATCCTGGCTCGATACAACGCGCTGCTGCTTGCTCTGTTCGAGCCCGCGCGAGCTCCGGATATTAGTATGTACGCGTCGCTGGTTGCTGCTGCTGCTGGATTTCGACGATGTTGCAGTCTGCTGGAAATTATCTCCGTTGGTCGAATCCTCGGGTCATTGGAAAACAAACTTCCTCGGTATAGATGGCTTTTAAAACAAAATCCCTTTCAATGCTTGGCTATGTAGCTATGTAGAGCCTTGTACAACCCTACTTTGCAATTAACGCTAACGCGAGATCAGCGCAACTATATGTACATATATATAAAACGCAGTAACAATGAATAGAACCGTAACGCGCGCGCATCAGAGCCAACGAGCCATTCCGCACAAAAAGCAGAAGTAAAGCAAAAACGTGCGCTACGATTTGATCTGCACTACTGCTTAGACGGTGTATATATATGTACGTATACCTGATGCATTAAACCTGCGTACCGTGTGGGTACTTACACGCACAATAGTACAGCTTTATATATATATATATATATATATATATATATATATATATATATGTATACGGACACTCGATGCGCGAGTGGAAAAGTTATTTCGTGAGAATTACAGGGAGGCGCGAGTCTCAAGAGTGTAGTCGTGCAAGTGCACCTAGTATAGTGTATAGAGCAAGTATAGCTCGCTCTCCGCGCAGTAATAGTTTCCGCGCCGTCAAACGTATCTTTACGGGGATCGTATAACTATTCGCGAGATTAGATTCGCGACGCTGTATGCGTTCCATGTGTATACAGCAGTAGTAGCTTTTATATCTGAGGAGGATATACGCGCATACGATACGGGAGATATATAATACTCCCTTAGAACGTGATACTTATTCGTTTCTCTCGCTCGGTCGGCTAATTAGCGATAAAAATCCGGCGCTGTTTGTCTTCGGAGCAGCTGTTCCTTTAAGATGATTCCTTTATCCGGCGGGCGCGCGCGCGGCTGAAAAAAATGGCGCGAGCTCGAGTTTGACGCGTAATGCATTCCGGAAAGCCTATTATAAAGATTTATCTGGAAGTGCGAGAGAGAGAGAGAGAGAAAGCGCGTCTTGGAAGTTCGCGGTACTTTCGCGACGCTTTAACGAGAACTTACTTTAAAGTGGGACGTAAGATAGGAGAAAATGTAGATTCAAGTTGGAGGAAAGCTGCAGAGAGAGGGAGAGGGGCGGGAGGGGGGAAGAGTGAGATGGGTTACACCGAGGCTCTGAGATTTTGATAGGGTACTTGCTGATGGTGCCTTTTTTACGGCTCTGCTACAAAAAGAGTATTGTGGCTCACTCTATACGGGATATATACGCCGCACTGTCATGATTACCGATGTGATGGTGATCGCGCGGCGATTTTTATTTTCTTGGGGTGCTTATGCGCGCTCGAAAGAGAGAGAGAGAGACGCTCCTCTCCTCGATCTTCCGAGCCAGCGAGAATCCTTTTTTAAATCTAATTTGATTATAGCTCCACCGGAGGCTATGCGGTCCGATAGCAAAGAAAAACAAATCCGCTCTTACGGAAAATAGGAATAAAAGCCATAGCTGCAGCATCGCGACGACTATTTCACGCTGTGAAAAAGTCAATGCCCATCAGTCGCACGTCGTCGAAAGAGGCGCGCGACTATGAAGCCCAACAAAAGCAAACGCAGCTATGCACTCGCGCTATCGAGCATAAGGAACGGTGTAACACGTTGCTTACATGTATATAGCACATATCAGCCCCTCTCCTCGCGACGCAGTCCATAATATATATACAAGCAGCGTTTCGCACTTGTACTATATACCTCGCATTACCGGCACGCCACTCGGTCAACGTACTTTTGTCAGTGGCCACGGCTCTTGCTATTTCTGGACTATAGACGACACGCGAACGCGACTTCAAAGTTGAATACTTAGTGCACCGCGAGCCAACGTCGTGATTCCTTCGACTGGCCGTGTCGAATGCAGACACAAGGCTACTGTGTGCAGCGACTATATACGTAGCTCTTGTTATTATATAGACGCTGATTGAAATAGCTATTGAATTTTGCCGATGTGGATCGGTCGGCACGCGGTATGACTGACCTTAACCCTTTGACCATTGACGTGACCTCTGCGTTCTTCTTATTCAGCTGTGTGTGCAATCGATTAGACTTGTTCACATTGACGTCATTAAGCTAAATGATGGCCGGCATTGCGGTTGCAAACAACTTGTGAATAGTCTATGAGTTTTCGTAATAAAATAATAATGGCTCTGCTTTGTCGCCCATACTGACTAACTACAATTCTATAATTGAGGCTGATGTTGTGTCAAGCTATAAATACTGTTGTTTACTTATTTATTCATCTTTTTCTTACTGATAATGTTTTGAAATCTTATAAGAACAATTAAATTATCGATGACACAGCATCGTTTTCTAAGTTGAAAAATCTGTTAATTTATTACTGTATAAATTACTACAATTATTTGGTTATATGATTTTACGAAGTATTGCGACATTCTCAGATTTTTAATTATTTCAATTAATTCAAAATTTGATTAAAATAATTTTTGATAATAATAATAACCCACAAGTAAATATAAGTACTTGCTCACACGCGCATAGATAAAATGAAAAATATATTAATTAATTCAAAGAATTTATATTTCCCTAACTCATTTTCGAAATTTAGTGAAATTTCAGTGGAATATCAGGAAGTGAATAATTACAATACAATAGAGAGCAGATTATTTGCAATGGGGTTTATCACAGGATCATCGACTGCTATATATGTTCCAATTGTGTAATTTATCGGTATATAGGAATGCTGGTAGAATATTATCACACGTTTTATCAGTCACGGTTTCCTGTATCGATAACTGACCCTTTGATGTTATTTTATCATTTATGGGCTCATACAGTAATACTCATACGATATACCTAATTGACTAAACTTTCAACTAAACAGAATAATATATTTCTCAATTCTCGACGTTTATAAATTTAACCGGCTCACGTGACATATGAATGCTGCGGTTCGTACAGGCTGTACATCGAAATCATATTTCTCGTATAACTATTAATCTAAATAGCTATTGACGTTCAGCGTCGATATGCTATTTTTCGCTTTACTAGTGAACGTTATAAACGAAACCACAAATTAAATCGCCAAAAAATCGTAAGTGTGATTCATCGTCCGAAAAAAGAATATAGAAGATGGAGTGCTATGGTTCCAAAAATAATTCTGGCGGTCGTCGCGCGATACACACGCCAGAAATTTCAGCTTTTTTATTCACCGGCCGTCCCTCGATATAGCTATATACACATATCGAATGTAAAAAACAACTTTTTCAATCAGAACTCCGCGTTTAGCATGCCTCGGCACTTATATATAGCCAGGCACTAAAAATATATCGAGTAGCCGCAGCATTGACGACATTTCCAAAGTGGCTCTCGCGCGAATATCTCTATATCGCATATATCCAATTTAGAAGAGTACGCGGTATTAAGCCCCAACAATTCATTAGACTAAACTAGAGAAAAATTCCTCGCGTATAATTCAGCGGCTGACAAACAAGGCGGCGGTTTACAATGCGTTAACCGTGAAATTCGTTTCCTCCCTCGCATTCGGAAATTAGATTTAAAAGCAATTATGCGTAGGCGGGCGTAGAAGGTCGACTTCGCCGCCGCAATAGGAGACACCACGCGCAAGCATCGGCTTTCGTCGTCGCTGCTGCCGCGAACAAAAGCGCGTCGGACGAAGCTGCCCCATACCAGCATCAGCGCAGAATAGAATTTCGCGCTATCTCTCCGCCGCAATGTGTCCGGCGGCAGGACTCGCTGCGACGACTTTTTTCCCCCCCAACCTTTTTACTTTCAGAGCGCGTCGCCGGTCCTCACTACGAAAAAGCCTCGACGAATAAGAGAGACCAAAGAAAAACGAAAACGCACAAGCGCGCTAACTCCGGGAACGTTTTTCCCTCTAATACACATTCACACACATACACACGCTCGTGTCGTCCCTCATAACCTTTCGACGCTGAGCTTCAGTCTTTCGCTTCCTCTCTCGCTGTTTCTCTCTCTCCCGCTCTCTCTCTTTCCCATTTCAGCCGTACTTCGTTCTCGTGGTCTTTCCGAACCCCCCAACCCCCGGGCCTCAACTCTTTCTCTCACTGCGCGCGTAGGTACAGGGCTGAATGGCCGGACCGACGATTCGCCGGTGCGATTATGAGATTTCGCGCTCGTGTGTGAGAAGCCAGGGCGATGTCTGGGGCTGCTCGAGTCGCGTATATATATACTTGGATGAAAAGGAGATTTTTACTCGTCCCCCCCCCCCCCCCCCCTCCCCCTTACGCGAGTTCGTACACCCATATACAGAGATATTTGCTGCGCGTGTGCGTATACGCCACACCGCGGTATGTTATATACGATAAAAACTGCCTTTCAGGGCTTCCCCACGGCAGCTGTCTGAGACTCATCCCTACGGGTTAACTCGCTAATTAGCTAATTAGTTCGCTGTTCGCATATAACTCACCGAGACGAGAGCGCAGACCGTGAATTGTTTTGTTCTAGCTTTTATCTCGTTCCCCATGTTCTGAGGCTATCGCAGCTTTTTTTATTATATGGGTTTTATGAGGGCAGGATTCAACGGGATTATATACGTAATACGGTACATTGACGCTGCCAATGCCGTGCTTGAGTAGATTTATTATTGACAATGTGGCGGGGTAAAACGCTTTTAATGTTTTGATGATTGCCTGCTTACATATACGTTGACTGTCTGTATATATATACACATATATAGCGAGTCTCCAGGGGCTGCTATTTCTCGTTGCTGAATGCCCGAGTTGGTAAGTACGCACACCCGCGTCTTTTCAATTTCCATATATGGACTTGTGAATTCTTCTATATTTGCTCAGTTTTGTAACTTCACCGAAACTCAATCAGATATGCTAAAATTATCAGCGTATATAATCAAACTACCTAATGGTAAATTTGTTCTCTGTTCCCGTTGGCGAATGCTATCAAGCTCGCTTTCTCTCAAAGCCATAGTATAAAAAGAACTATATAAGCTTTTAGTTTTTTGAAATCCAGAAAAGTATAACTTAATTTTTAATGGTGGGAGGAACCAATTGAACGTCGTTAGTATATTTATATAGAAAGTGCGATATAGCCCTATAAATAAATCCGCAGTCTACACCGAGAGCAAAAATAACGGCAAATGAAATTTTCGCTCCCAGAGTAGCTTCGCCCATCACCTCGTTCACGCGACGACTCGAGGCAGATTCGACATTAGATATCACAGCCAATAGATATATAGAGAGCCGCGTGGAGCTCGAAAAATCGCCAAGGTGAAAAGCAATTCGAGGGAGCACAGCTTCATCTCGCTCTATCGTAGCCGCCGGCGGGTGGCCGATTCTTTCCCACGCGCGCTTATCTTCCTCGGAAAATCCAAGAGTGCGCGCGCGCGCGCGCGGGGCCGGCTTCTGCTTTACTTCTCCCCTTCGTTTTTCTTTTAATGAAAAGCCCGATCGTCCCGGGGCCGTCCATTGAAGGCGAGATTGTAGCCGCGGCGGCGCAGGGAGCCCTGATTGCTCCGCAACTTTCGCTGCACTATACTGCTGCGAAGCCGGGAAATAGAGGTTATATATTCTCGCGAGGTTCTCTCGTGAGCGAGCGAGCGAGCGAGCGAGCGAGCGAGAAGCGTCCCGAAGATGAACTCGGGGAGTATAAGACGCGCAGGAGTGAGAATGGCTTGATTGAGGTCGATCGGGATTAACGCGACTGCGCGCGGGCCAAATTAAAAGAGGGATCGACGTTATTAAATATTTACATTTTGATTGATTTTGCGGCTTGCCGTGACCTATGTTTCTGCACTCAAAATTGGTTATTATCCGCAAAAATTATTTTCCCTTTTGTTTACTGTTTGCTCTAATGGAATTAAAATCTTTTCCTATCCGCCATTAATGCTTGTTTATTTTCAGCAAAGAAAGCTTTTGTTTCGAAAGTAAAAACTATTCAAATCCAAAGAATATATATATTATGTTTTGAAGAAGACAGGGTAATCCCAAAGAAAATGTGCTTTAACAGAGATATTAAAGTAAATCACAATTTTCTTTTCGAGTATGAGTAACGTGTCTTGACGGTTTTTATGAATAATTTAATTTCAAGACGTTGACAACTTGCTATCGAAAATTTATTGAAGATTTCAAATAGAATACAGCACTAAATAATTACTGACATATATCATAACGGAGTATTTACAGTTCTGTAAAATTTTTAGTATAAGAAATATTTAGATTCAAACAACAAATTTACGTTTAATTTTTACCATAATGTATTAGGGTAGATTTCACTGTTCGGTGGAGTCATTTTTACACCACGTGTATTAATTAATTTTATACAGGAAACAATAATTAAAATGAATATTGCATTTTATAACTTGGCGTTTACTTGTTACTATACAATTGGAGAATATGAATGTAAAAGGCGCTTAAATAGTATATGTGCCGATTTCGCGTTAACAATACGTCACACAATGACTTGCAGCAGCGACACGCCCTGTCTCATTATTCTGTTCGTTGGAGCAAGTTAAAGTGCATTGTCGCTCGCAAAAAAACACTGTAGGGCTTACACTGGCTAAATTATATTTAACTACTGCGCGCTGAAATGGGTTTATGCTAAAGAGTAGTGTCGGAAATTATACAAACATTACTATTTTTCAAAAAGTATCACTACCAAGTATATTCGTACTCTTCTAAGAGCTTCGCAACTCAGTAAGAACCGAGCAATTTACGCATTCACGCTCAGTAGTAGCGTTTTTACGAAAATTACTCGTTATTTTCTTCAGGAATCTGTTCACCTTTAACGAATAAAGGTTGGAAAAGAGCGATTATTTTCCACGTGTAAAAATGAGAGCGAGAGAGAAAGATCGCCAGTGAAATAGAGGCCAGAGAAAAAGATCGCCACAACGAGTCTTCCCACATGTACAAGGGAGCACGACAGAAAGAGAGAAAGAGAACGAGGTAAAACTGGCCGACGCCGCTCTAGACGGCGAGAAACCAAAGGTGCACAGGTTGCAACGTCCGGCGCCGCTGCTGTGGCTCTGGTAGTATAATGCTTTGCAGCTTATATTACTCAACAAAAGGGAACAAACAAAGCCCAGTTACTGGGCGCATGCTTCTGCGCTACCATCGCGTTTTTCTCTCTCCCTCTCTGGCTTGCGCTTCGCGCACACGACGTCCAACCAAGTTGCTGCCTAGTATGTGTGTGCAGTGTGTCTTCTCCCTTATTTTTCTAATTCCTTTCTCCGTAGCCCTCTGTCTATGTGTATATACGCGAAGTACCATGAGATTTAGTCGGCTGGATTTATTCTTTCGAAAGATTGGCTTGCTTTCGCGAATAGAATAACAGATTTGATTCAATACTGTGCGGTATCGAAATTGCATGCATACGTTGTCGACTAATTTTGAGGAATGATTGGTTTGATTTTGTTTTTGAAAAAGAATTGAATATGAATCTGACGTTTTGTTAAAAAATAACGAGTTAGCAATTTCTCTTGGAAATGAAAATGAAAAAATGAAAATTGTTTAATAGCTTTTCTGCGTCAGTCAAAACGAAAAAAGCCTGCGAATTCCCAGGTACAATATATCCGAGCGTCTTCAATTACGAGAGTAGTTGCACAGACTTTAATTTTCCAGGTCAAGACTTTAAAAAATGAGGGTGAATCTACTACTAAAATTAACGTCGGAAAATTGCATAATACACATTGTCTGCAGCACTACTTTTATTTTCTCAGATGGTCGTTTAGAAATTTTTCCCGGTATATTGAGTCTTGCAAATCGATAGGAGAATCATTTAGAATCCCGACGGCAGAGAAGCTCTTGGACTGCCGACGCACTTGCCTTAACCTGATTTACATTTCAGTGGAGCCGCTATGCCGTTCAAAAGAGCAAAGCTACAACGACACTCACGGAGTAAAGGGCTGCGACCCTTGAACGCTTTTCTTTTTGCCGAGGCACTTTTGGTTTGCCAAAGAGAAAGCTTTTCTTTTCTATGTATTCGATTCGTAATGTTTCAAGACGGCTTTGATCATTTTTGTTTGCAACCAAGTAGAGATTCATAATGTTAAAGGTATATACCAACTTTCATATCTGTTTAAGAATATAGTGAATAGTGACAAAATCTATTTTCTTCCATACGATCTAAAACTTTTTTGTCATGCTTGGAATGAAAACACTAATGCTTGTACATATTGAATTTTTTTACCTGAATTAAACTTTTGGGTATGTTTTAGGTAGCATTTGCAACGCAGACGTGCACTTGGTTTTTTAAAAACTTTTTTTTGTACTTTCACAACGAATGAAACCAAAATACATTTTTATTTATACATACAATTGTTTGCAAAATTATGATTTTGCATAAAATGATTATTATTATAATGAAATTGAAATTATACAGGTTTAATAACTAAAAGTGAATTTTTTATGCGAATTCTTCTGAAAGTAAGCTCACAAATTCAGCATGTGCAAGGATCACTTTAACTCCAAATAGTGGGTTTTGAAAAAACATTTTATTGAAGAAAATGTATAAGTCACAATATCATTATTGCAGTATGCATAAAAAAGTGTTGTTCAACATTTTTTTAAATATTCTATTTTCTTTTTACACTACTGCGTCGATGCTATAAACCGTCTGTATAAAAATCTTGAAACAAAAGCAATGACCATTACTTCGTAAGCTTCACTCATCTCTTTAACTTTTTATGATTCTTTTGCAAAATTTATATGAGAATATAAAACTCGAAACAAATTTATAAAATTAGGGCTGTAAACCAAATTACATCATAAAGAAAAATGAAATTTCGAAACTTCAAAATAAATTTAATAGAAGTAAAAGAACAAAGTTATATCATCCTGAGCGCCGCTGTATATCGCATAAATCGTTATACGGTTATCTAATCCGAAGCAATCTTCTGAAAAAGAGTTAGAAATTGTTGGTAATCCCACGGGTCCTTGTGCCTCTTATTTACCGTAGACAAACTTGGCAATCGGCTATTAGTCAGCCAGCTGAATTAAACGAGACTGTGCGGCTAACATCGTTCTACCAGTGTAAACGGACGGTGGCTCGTTTCGCTGACCGCACGCGGGGTCAAAGCAGCCCAATTCCCGTGCAAGCTGCATTTAATGACATTAATATCGACATGCGTGACGTGTGTACCTTTATATACATGGACAATCTTGCTTAAACGTACGCCATCAACATTTTAGTACGCCTCATAACTGCGTTGCGCTAATCCTCTCAATTGAAATTTTTATTTATTAGTAATAATATAACATTAATTGCATCCTCTATTTCTCAATGCATCATAAGTTCATTTTACTGAAGATCCAGATTTTGTACAAAGTATTGAAATATATTCGCTGAGAGGCAAGTTGAAGCGTCGCATGTATTTAGCGATTCCCAGAGAAACGCATATACATAGACGCGTAAAGGACGTAGTCAGTTCGCTGCCATTAGCGCGCATACGTCGCGCGGAGGCCTCTACCGCTGCTGCTATACTGCACTTTCATCCCCTGTGGCAGTAGACGAGTAGAATGCGTATATGGAGGACATAGACGCGCTTCAGGGGACCAATTTGGCTGGCGGCCAGGGTTGTAATTTATTTACGCGACTCGCGCGCGAACCTGCTCATCGTGCCACTATGGTTCTAGTCGTCGTCGACGTCGTCCATCGAAGCGAAATGAACGCAAAGAAGGAACAAAAAGGATTGTGCGCGAGCTTGTATTAAAATATAGCGTTAGGATAGTTGTACCTCAATTCGAGGGAATCTGTCGTGCGTGAGTGCTTTTATATGCAAAGTGTAGCGCTCTGACTGGTTTGAGTTTTTAAGATCATGCATAGGAATTAAAATATTAACTGTACGTAGGCGTCCATTAACTCGACTGCGTCATTAAAACGTTTTGCTAATTGCACTGGTTATATAATGCCAATCATAGGGTTGTAGGTCAGACGTAATATAAATAATTGTGTAATCTAAATTCAGAACTTCTACTTTAAAAAGTGTCTCATTTAAAGTTTGTGACTGAGTAGAATCGCATCTTTTCATTAGCGTATTTCCATTTATTTTATTTTGATTCGTAAGACTGCTGCACAAAGAATCCCGAGTTATTATACCTACGTTTGAAATTCGCAATGCAAGAAACTCGCAAAATTGGTTCTCAAATTAAATTTTGAACTACTGTTAAATTGAAAGTGTAACAAGATGCCGGGAAGTGAATGTTAAAAAGAAAACCAGAAAGTTATCCAAGTTCTCCTTGAAAACGCGTTTCTTCTTTCAGTTCATAACAGTTTAGAACTTTTAAAACTCGACACGGAAGAAGGATGCGTTCGTGTACAAATGCATGTATGTTATTGGTCTCCCATTGCAAATACAGACTCTCGCAAAAAACTTTCGCCTCGGGAGTTTTCCTCTACACCCTTATTCAAGCTCCAACAGCCTGGCTTATATCAATCAATTTCTAGCCTTTCCCAGGCTCGATGCGCATCTGCTTAGCACCGACGCAACTACTTTATTCGGAAACTTCGTAATGCTGCGCTATATAGAGCTCATCCGGATATACCTCTCTTCCAAAAGTAATACTCCTCGACAGTCATAAAGTGTACATAGTATAACGTTGCTGCGTCGTATCGATTGTGACAGTCGCGAGTCATAAGAGTCCCTATACCCCACGTGTATACATATATACACGCGAACAGTACAACGAACCGCGACCCGCTGGCCCAGATTCCGTTAGCTTGCACAACGCAATCGTTCAAGTCAAACAAGCAATAAGCCCGCGTCTCCTGGTGCCTTTGCTCGCTCCGCTGTACTATACGCGCAAATAACGTGCTTGCAAACATCGACTCGACTTGATCCTTAATAGTATAAATAGGACGATTGTATATCCCTCCCAGACCCATGACCCGCTCTCTCTCTCTCTCTCTCCCTATATATATATACATAATTGTATAGACAAAGCAGTAGTATCTATCCATATATATATATATACACACAACCAAACGAACAAACGTGCGTTCCAGGATGTTTGGGGTTTCGCAATTGGCGAAACACGTGTAGTTGTCCGTCCAGGGTATATGGGAGTGATGTGGCGGGGGGCAAGAGGCTAATCGCTCGTCGGCCCTTGTACAGAGCCCAAGTGCATTGTCGCGCGTGCCACTCCGTGTTTATTGTATGTATATATATACACGGGGGTGAGGCGGTATAGTTGCCCAACGGAGACGCGCTGCTCCTACTACAGCAAGCCTGGGATTTAACCGTTCGGGAATTGTCGCACGCGCGCGCGCGGAGTTGTAAAACAGGAAATAAAGGCATTCATTAGCGAGGCAACGGCATCGACGTTACAGGTTACTATATACACCACACTGTGTTGCGTTGCTGACGAGCCCTATGTTCGCGTGGATGTGTCTACGGGGGGAGAGGAGGAACATTTTAGAGCGCTAGTACCGTGTGTATATGTGCAATGTGTGTGCGTGTAGGAGTAGGGGGGGGGGGGGGGTAGGCATAGAGAGGAGAAGCCGGCTGCTTTCATTGCCGCGCTCGGGTACCATTATCCGGCTTCTGTAAACAAGCCTGTGTCGCTGCGACGATACACGGAAAATTTCCGATAAAACTGGGATGTGTAAATACGCGCACAGGGCGGGGGTTCAAGCTTTCCACGGAGAGTCGCTCTTATTATAGTTGCATATCGCGCCGTCGGCAATTTCCTTTTGGGTTCCTGCAATTCGCGTTTTTCATCTCTGTATAGAAATCGATTTTGCGCACGAGTTTTTTCTATAAAGCTCGCTTGTACTCTCTGTATTCTTAAACGAGATTTTCGGAAACCCTATATATGTACGAAATTCGACTCCTCTATTTTCACACTATAACATGTGGCGTCGCTTTATAGAAAACCAATCAGATGACGCAATGCAGTAATACATTTTCGCAGTATCACTTTTTTTAAGAATTACGTTCCTGCCTCATTCACGCACTCAATTATTTGGTATTTCACTTGTGTTCTCTACGCAGTTGAATTCATCCGCAGTTGATACAGCAACAATATTTGTAGAAGCATTATTTGAATATGCATATAATTATGCTGAAATAGCATGGTAAAATGGATGAACTGAAGTAAAATGCAAACATAGTTTGCGAAAGCCAAAGTTGCCGGAACATCCATGTTGCGCATATACACGTATAGCAACAGCGTATCGTTGTTCAATTTGAAAAGTGCAAGTAAAGGCTAGCTTATCTCAAATATTAATGAGAATATTGACATTTCTGTATCTTTCTCCCAAGATAGTCTATATATATAGATTAAAAAAAGATATGGGATAAATCGATTATTCATTTCGACATGAAGCACTAAATCATAGATAAAGTTGTATAAATATTCGTCCTAAATATTCGAATCAATAAAACCCAGCGTCATTCTTACAGCAGAACGCATTAACAGCTCCATCCCAGCATCAGCAAGCAATCCACTCGGTCGCTCGATTGCTCGTCGCAGCTCGACCGCGGCTGTGCAGTCATCCGCTATCGTTTTCTCCGATCCAAGTACGGGTCGCGTGTATTTATCCTATGCCAGCCGTTCGTCGGACCAACAAGGAATCGCGCATCCGCAAACGGCTGAAATGGAGATGGAGGCGCAGAAACAACTTTGTCTGGACTGCAATAGCTCCAGGGGCTTTTCTCGAAAGCTACCGCGGTATCGAACGACGGATTTAGAGCAATCGGTGGCTGCTCGGCGACACGCAGCTGCGCGTACAACAATAAGCTCGTCGAGTGCCTTCCAGCCGCAAGCTCGCGCTGCATCTCGTTAAGCTTTGTGGGGAGCTACTACGGCGTTCCGCTGCTGCTACTCCCCCCCCCTCTGTCTCTTGCAGCTTTGCACATCCATCCGTCCTCGTTATAATTCGCTAATACTTCCGCTGTTAGACGCTCCTTTGCGTTTTCCAATTTTCTGACTTGTTCGAACCTGTGTTTTACTATGCTTTTCTAGATCGATGCTGCGGAAGGAGGAAGAGAGGGAGAGAGAAACGCTGTTCTTTCTCTTGCATAAAGCAGCTTTGAGCAAAAGATTTTGAAAGGATTTTTGTCTGGGAGTGAGAAGGGCTCGGGGAAGGGCTTGCGACCATTCTTCAGTCTCCCCCCACCCTGACTTAAAAAATGTCATTCAACCATCTGGATCCTGAAAAAGAAACCGTATTGTCGGATGCACAAAGCTTTTCGCACCGCAAGCATCTGATTTCTGCGTTTAATATTTGTACTTCGCATTGACGCTTTTCAAGAGACTTTGCGAGAGAGCTATTTCAAAGACTTCCCTTTGAAGCCTGAAAGAATTTTCGCGCTCACTTATACTGTCATTTTACATGTTCACGTCACATTACATTTGAAATATCATAAAGTCGCTCACTCTCTCTCTCTCTCTCTCTCTCTCTCTCT
The DNA here is from genome assembly GCA_020010945.3 of Muscidifurax raptorellus. Classification (NCBI taxonomy): domain Eukaryota; kingdom Metazoa; phylum Arthropoda; class Insecta; order Hymenoptera; family Pteromalidae; genus Muscidifurax; species Muscidifurax raptorellus. Next base: position 4,701,855 of record CM052081.1, on the reverse strand, counting down.
CTCTCTCTCTCTCTCTCTCTCTCTTTCTCTCAACTACACCTGCCCGAAATCGAATGACACAACATACTCGTAAGTCTAAGTAAGGGTAAGAGCCAACAAATCAGGTCGTAGCTAGCTCAAGCCGAAGCTTGAACATTAGGCAGCAGCAGAGCTTGCGCGCGTCGAGTAGGACAGCTGGTGGGTGCTTAGGCACTGCCTCTCTCCCTCTCTCTCGTGCGCTTGCAAGTGACCGTACATCAAAGCGCTTTAGCCTTAACCTCGATATATCTCGAGCCATCTATCTTGCGGTGTGGCCTGCAGATCGGCGCTTGACCGTACGAGAGATGTAGCCCTCGTGACACTTGCTCTCTCTCTATGATCCTCGACCCGGCACTGCGGATTTTACCGGCCAGGCTAGCATACGGATTTCGGAGGGAAAAGAAGCGAACTACTCGAGGGCCAAGCTCGTCGCAGCTCTCGACCTCTCAAGGCTTGTTGTGTTGCCAGCTTTTCGACTCTGATCTCTCTCTTTCTCGGCAATTTTTGAAGGTCCATTCTTCTCGGCCTTTTTCCTTTGAGCCCGCGCATTTCGACTCGTATATGTATGAGTTTGAGAGATGAATCGAGCGAGTTATATGCATCGGTATAAACCAGTGCCTTACCTCATAACGCTCTGGAAATAAATTATAGACCAAGACAACTATGAATATTCTAGTGGCGGTATCGCGGCTCTAAATTTTTTCATGATTTATTTGCGACGTATAAATAAACGAATTGATATGCGCATATCCGTAAAACCAGTGGCGAGAATAAAAATATCTGACAGAGAGATGTCGAAAAAAGTTGGCAAACGTGCATTATATATACACCTGTACAGCAGACACCCGATTCATCATATTCATATCCATTATATACGCTCGCGCAGGAGAGGGCGTGTGCGAATTTTTCCATTTTGATGTCCGCTTTTGTTTTCCGCGTACGAGATGCATATATATATATATATATATATATAATACACGCGTATATACTCTAGGAAGCCCACTGGTAAATAATCTCCTGGACGAAAAAGTAGCAAGTGGTCCCTCGCTGCAACAGTGTTTACCTTCGGACTCGTATGCTATTATGAATCACAACACAGTAAGATATGCGCCAGATGAGCGAGCTATATGCTTGAGGCGACTGTTATGTCTACGTTAAGCTTATCCAGATGGGAATATTGTAATTTATGTTTATTCCTTTGTTCATAACAATTAGAGAGTAGTGAATCGTTTTTTTCTTTAGACAAAGTGATAACAAACACACGCAGTCATATCGAAGATCAAATATTTACGTTTACAATTAACGTGCAGATCCGCCGCTATATACATTCACAGCGAGTGCGCTTCTCATTATACGTTTTATAACAGCTGTACTGCAATGCTTTAAAAATTTACATCGGGCAGGGCTCTCTCTCCCTCTCTCTCAAACCCGCAGAATTAGCATCAGCAAATCAGGCTGCAGAAAAGATTGCATTCGCGGCAGTTTAATTTTCGAGCTCTCCGACCTTAAAGTACTCTCTGAAATATACATCTATATATACCGGCCTCGCGCTTCTTAATTATTCCGCGATATCTGGCGTTGCACGCTGTTAACAAACTTTCCTACCCCACCGTTTGACTTATTATTATACAAAAGCCTCTCTCTCTCACTCCCTCTGTCGGGGATTTTTATCCTTTTCCCGTGCTGGCGCGCCGCGAAACTACTTAAACTTGTAAATTCTGGGATGCCGCGCTGTTGGCCATTTTGGGAAGCTAAAGCATAACCAACGTCGAATCTACAATCCCTTTCTTCTTCTGTCGACACGCCCGCGCGCAGCTTTCGTTTATTCGCTGTTGCTCTCGCTTTGAGTGGCAAACGCGGACTTTATTCAACGTGAAAACGACAAAAAACATTTGGCTTACATTGTTGTCACTGCTCAGCAAAATGCAATTATATTCTCGTCAGAAGATTGCACTGACGTAAAGCGACGATTCTAATGATATTTCTACTGATTATATAACAAGGCATATATATATATATACATATACAAAGAGCTGTATACGAGAACGCGGAAGCGTTATCGTATTTCAGTAGTGAGTACATTGAGAGACCTGTATTATTTAAATGACAAGCATCGTCTCGCGTCGGAATGCATTGAAAACGAAGAATATAAAATATAAATTAAAATGGAAAAACACAATTTCGAGGTGGCTAGGTAGCGCGAGTGGATAAATACTACAGCTTCGGCATAATGAAAGATAGAAACCAACCGGGGAAAGGGAAAGAAAAAGCGGGAATAAAGAAAACGGCTAAAGAGAAAGCCAGAGAGTAGAAGAAAAGGCCGAGGTGGAGAGATAGAGACTTAGAAACAGCCATCTCTCTCTCTCTCTCTCCTGCACTCGCGTGAACGCAGTCCCGGGGGAATCTGCATTGAAACGCGCTCAAAATGCAAATGCGAAGAGGTCGTCGTCGCGGCGGCGTCGGCGCTGGTGGCGCAGCGCTGTAGGTGCTAGTAATTGTAACTGCTTGACTGGACGCTTGCGAAGTACTACAAGCGGGGCTACTCTCCGGATGGCCCTTACACTACACCGCGACACTATCTCGGCGGCGTTTACCTCGCCGAGCGGGCTTTGTAAATTCGACACTTACTTCCGCTCAAATCGCCTAATAAATCGCACCGGACTATATATACACGGAGAGTCGTATATAGAGTGTGTGAATAAACATACACTGTGCGCCGACCAAGTTACGCGACTCCTATTAAGCTCTCTGTTGCGATATTATACATGTACACCGAGTATATATATATATATATATATATATATATATATATATATGTATAACAGGCAGTTTCGTTTACTGCGCGATACCCGGCGGTCCTATGGTTAGACTAGTCGAGCGCGCAGCGCTATGTATGAAAAAGTTTAATTGGCCTATATAAGCATTATTAGTTCTTCCTCATCATTCCACACTCTTGGCGTGTATTTAAAGTCGGGGAGGATGTTGCTGTGTACGAAATTTCTTTGAGAAACGTAGCTCAAACTTTCCCTGAACTAGCGCGAGGAAATTCTCGCTTTTCAACGAGTTAGAGCAACACGTAATTTACATAGAAGTCGGTCTCGGCTATTTTCCGCCAGAATGAAATTATGCAAACGGCGCTAAAGGATAATATTTTTCTTAATTCGCGATGAATACTATCTCGCGAATGAGGGCTCCTTTATACGATGGTAGAATATACCTTATTGACCCCGCTGTAACGGTCTATAACGAGAACGAAACATAAAGTATATGGGTGGTTATTCTGCGCAGAACGCGGAGAGGGAGCTAATTACTCTGAAAAAATATAGGATCGAGTTATTTTAATTTCCGCGGCCTTTGATCAAAGACGGAAGAAGAAAAGCCCTACTTTGGTCGTCGCCTCCGCACGGGTAGATCTTGCAATTAAAACAGATCAACTCCGAGGTATAGGATCCGCAGCGGCGCGGTGCTTCCGTTAAAGTTCAGTCGAGAGCATGCAGCTCTGTATACCGAGGTGGGTGTATGCAGCTGGAACAAGAGGGAAAATTTAGCGGCCGCATTCATACACTGACACACAGACAGACACACACACCTATATATATATACGCAGAGGGAGAGCGTACGCGCGCGTATTTTCTGCTCCGTCGAAACTCCACCGCTCGCGCCTGTCTATACCTATAGACTTTATTTATCTCTGTTTCTCCGCAGTTACAAACTGCCTCTGATAAACTAGACCGCGTCTTACAGGTATGCTCTCTGTGTGTCCCTTTATATATGTATACACATATATACGAGAAGCCGAGTAGTAGGCGGAGGTGGCAAAACTTACTCCCCTCAGCAAAATCCTTGCGCGGGTGGCACATTCTCCTTTGTCGAGCTGCCGCCGCCGCCGCCGCGATATTTCACGGCTAAGGCGTATAAATCTTTCGCTTTCCGCCCTCCGCGGAGTCGGCGATATAAACTTCTTATTTTGCGACCTGCAGCAGTCTCTCGCCAGTAGTAAAAACACAATAACTTCATTACTCCCGTGTGAGCCAGAGTGATATCGTATGTATTCATATATAGTCAGCTGATCCGTGAGCAATTTTCATATATGTATAATACACACGCTTGGCTCTGTCGATACTCATGCCGCACGCTTACTCTTGCTAATTCGCGTTGCTTCAAAAATATTTGCAAAAAAAAAAAAAACAACACGATCCAATGAGAGAGAAGAAATTCCGCGAGTGCGGCAGCATTCACGCGTATATGAATAAAAATATCGCGTTTGGCGAGAAATTGATTTTCTTTTGCATCCGAGAGCGGATCCTGCAATGCTATTTCACGCGAACACACATACACGCGCACTATATAACCCCGTTCCATTATCAGCTTTATGATCTAGTGCCAGAGAAGCGACACTATAGCGAGAGAAAGTTTATTAGACGTGTCATACGCGCGCGCGCACACACACACAGGGGAGCGTAAAAGCTTTTACGCCGACGCGGATTTAACCCCCTCTGCAATTTGTCGGAAGGACAGTGGCGATCGTCCCGCGGCGATATGGCTCCCTTCGGATTCGATTTTAATTCAACTATGCTTGATAGCTGCAGTGGCGCTGCAGTAAAGTAGCCTACTCGCCGCCGCTGGCCAAGAGATCGCTAATAAATCTGCAAGGTGTAATCTAATTTCGTGCCGATGTGCGTACGCCGGCTAGACGATCGTTGTGTGTGTGAAAGAGAAAACGTTGTAGACATATATATAATGGCCTGGGAGATTGGCGCGCGAAGCTCGGGTGCGGATTATGAGGCGGGACGCGTAATTTTTCATGGTATAAAAATTTTAAGTAGGAGAGACTTTATTCGGTGAGAAATAGAGGAAATTACAGGCGCGATTTCAGTGACTGAAAGGTTTATACGAAGTTGGAAAAATGTTGTAAACGAACGTTCATCGATAATTTTTGATTTTGATGCATAATTAAAGGCGATAATTTAATGCAACGTAAGCATGAAAATTTCTGTAGCTCAGTCCCTCCATCAATCAAAGCTTTATGAATTGATAAGACTCAAAGTCCGTTGAAATTTTGAGTAAGCAATTTATGCGATAGGTAGATTTATTTACATTCGTCGTGTTTTTATAATCGAAAGACTGCCCCAGGAGCTTTGCGAAAAAACTTCGTAAAGTTTTGACGCAAGCTGAAAAATTGAAAATTTTGTCGTGCATGTCCAATACACTTTATTGGACGAACACGAATAATTAAATAAGCAGCGCGTTATTTTTATTTATATATGCGCGGTTTGCGCAGCAATCAACAAAATCCACGTTCTCTCGTCGTCGCTATTGTTTATCGGCTTTTCAAACAAAACCGGTTTTGCGTAAATTAATTCATACGGATACTGAATCCACAAAATCAAACATTTCAAACCGCCAATTCCGTTGTAAATAATCCAATTTTATGTTTCATTTCTGTGTTTCAGGTGAGTTACCGCAATTTTCCTCATTACGCATAGCGGCAAATCCTCTCGAGCAGCCCAAGTAAGTAATGCCGAGAGCAAGCGGCGGCGCGAGCAAATATCAGAAAATAATCCAAAAAAGTTGAAAACCCTCTCCTTCTATACTCCGTGGCTCATAAATTTCTCGTGTTTCATACTTATGAGCTGGCTCATATATATATATATATATATATATATATATATATATATATATATATATATATATATATATGTGCAGTTGGGAAAAGCAGAGAAAAAATCACTCCGCGTCGGCGGTGGAAAGTTTTTAAAAAATTCCTCCTTTCCGCTACTTTTGCACAAAGTGGTTATATATGTATATATACACCCATACACATACACATATATATACGGGGGGGGGGGGTTAGCTCTCGGGTTCGGGTTGGTCGAGCGCTCGATTTCATAAATCGCAGCGCCAAAGAGCTGCAGCACAGCGCGACGACTAGCGCTCGCGGAAGTGGCGTGCAGCAGCTCTTGCCACTTTTCACTTCGGCTTGCTCTATACTCTCCCCTTTCTCTTTTTGCCCTTTTGGCGATGATTCCGCTGCGCCGCCAAGTCGAGACCTCCACATACACCCTTGCACAGACCCACACATATACACACTCCTTTTCCGAAGAGTTTTATAAGTGTCGCGATACGTTAGTAGAGAAAGAGAGAGCAGCACGGCTCGCGACCCTTAGGTGAGTTAAGAGGTCAAAAAGGAGCAAGCGAGCGAGCGCGAGAAAGATTGACTCCGGCGTTGTTAGTGCCAAAAGTTTTTCCGGGAAACGGTAGCCAGCCAGCCAGCCCCAGCGATAGCGATCGCCCGGATTTGTTTCGACGTGGAGTGTATGTGGCCCGCGTATTATACGGGGGAGGAAAACGATCTTGGAAATTATTCCCGGCGACTTATCGCTCGGGATGATCGCCCATTTTTCCGATACGCCGGCGCATAATGGCTCCTGCTGCTGCTACCACTTCGGATCTAAACGCTGGAAATGATAAATAGCGCCTCGAGATGCCTGCGCTTTCATGTAGACGCTGCGCTGTGGATTCGTATTTTTGCCGCGCAAAAAGAGAAGATGAATTAGAGGCGATTCGAAGTCCTCGTATGTGCGGTATAAATTTCTCGCTAGACTGCGAGAAACGAGCTTTTTCAATAATAACTGCCTATAGCATTCGGACTTGACCGCCTTAAATTATTTTACAATTTAAAAGTAAAATCCTAGCATTTTCCATTTCCTCTTAATTCAGTGTATTATTAGCTTGGTGAAAATTCATTATACAAAAAATTCTTTCCATATAGTCCAATATCAATTTCTTTCGCTCTCGGAAAAAAGCTTCAAACTCAAGGCCTCGTTACAAAGGCCGAAGGTATAAAAGCTTCGAAAAACTATTGTGCAATAACCTCGAAGCTGGAAAAAAAAAGAAAAAACCCTCGCCAAATATGAATATTGAGAGACTGACTCACACGAGCCGAAGCCACATGTATATATAAAGAAAAAAAAGGAACTCCCGTACGAAAAAGAGAGAAAGGGCCGTTTTCAAGCGCAACTGGGCATTCCAATTCACTGCGGGGCGCTTCTCTTTGCATCGAAGCCAAAACGCGCCGGAAGTGGCGCCGCAGTCTCCCGCTCCCCCCTAAAAAAGCATTCGTTATCACCGCCCGGCGGTCGATGCGACTTCCTTGTTTTTTTTTTCGCGAACGTGCGCCTATCGCGCCATAAATTCGAGCAACTTCCGATATTTTAGAGCGCGGTGAACCAGCGCGCAAGCCATTCATCAGGTGCTGGCGCGCTGCACTCGTGTAATTTTGCCGGTTGAAGCTTTGCAGAATAGACGGACGGCGTGACAGGGCGTCGATAAGTTTTTGCGAATGGATAACGATTATGGAAATGAGAAGGTTATTTATTGCAGCGGCGCGCGTCAAGGTTGGATTTTATTGAAAGATATATGCTTTTCCTTCCTTAATTTCTACTCTTCTGGTTAGCGAAAATTGTAATTATGAACGGTCGCGCGTGTCGCGCGCACGCGCGGGAAGGTTTAAATTGGGTCTATATTCATTGGAACGTTTGCCGGAGTCTGAGGAGAAAAAAAAGACATAACCTCATCTCGCTTTCAATGCGGCCAATGAAAAATTAATTAAGAATCGCTACTCGGGACGGGGAGAAAAGTTTCTCATCAGAGGCCCTGCCAGAAAACCCGAATTAAGGTATTGGAATGAGTCTGCGCGCGCGCGCTCGAAATAAGCATTTATCTCTTCGTTCTATCGCTTCTTTTTCCTCGAGTCTTTTAAGTCGAGTAATTGGCTTACTTCTTCCCCGGCTTCTTGACGAAGTTTCGGATGAAACACGCGAGCGCGAGAAGCAAGTTGGCAGAAAAAAAGAATACAAAGATAGCTGCGACATAAATACCGGACAAGATCCCGAGTCGTCGTCTCGGGTTCTAAAACGAAAAAGATAACTCTAGCGTGTTGCAAAACCTCCGACGTTTGCGCGAGAAGCTTAAAAATGCGCTGTCATTATGCGAGCGGACGCGAAGCACGAGACAGGTTTTTATGTATACATGTCTGTATGTGTATACATTATAGTCTTTCGCAGCAAACAGCACCTTGTAGCAAAAGCATAATTAGATACACTTGGTATAAAAAGTTTTACACCTACCCTGATATACCGTATACCATTTTTCTTACATCAAAGCATTTATACAAGCGGCAGACTCTTAAAAATCAAATATCCGAAACAATTTGACCCCGTGGCTGCGAGAGCTGAGTATATACATAGTATATATATATATATATATATATAAAGAACGCAAACAATAAATCATCGATTCCGCTTCATTCTCACGTAATAAATTTCCGTACACTTCTTCATCCGTTCTATTCCTCATTCTCGAAAGTATATAGGAGCGGCGAAAGTCGGCAAGTGGCTTTTGATTTATGGGAGGAGTTTTGTCGAGGGCGCGTCGAAACACGGAAACGAAACAGAGCGCGCCAGCGCTCGCGTATATTTTAGATTACTAGAAAATCGTCATTTCCGCCGCGGCAGCTCCAAGATAAATCAACCGCACGTACGTATATATATATATATAAATAATGTATTGTCGGCGTGGCTGCGCGGGCACAAAGATTGAATCGACTATCGGTTATCGATTTCATCCGGCCGCTGGCGTAATTTCCCGCTCATTTAAATTGCCGCAACGAAGCGGGGCAGGCGTCAGTCGCCACCGCCCGATAAAGTGACAGCCGGAGATAAGCCGTGCTTATATGCACCCGCGTATTACCCTCGAAAAAGGTGTACAACGCGTGGGATCGAAGCCCTTCGTAAGAGCTGGTATAATATTGAAAAAAAGAGCGTCGCTATTGTCTGACCACACCCGTACGTTACTACTTAAGACTGCTCGATGCGTATTACTGTAAACGCCTCGTATCCGAACAATTTAATTTGGACGAATAAACCGTTGGAATCCTTAAGAGCCATATAAAACAGTCCCGCCGCCGCAATCTCCGAAATAGCCCTCTTATTTAGATGGCAATGAAATCGAGCTCGTGCGCGCGTCGTTCACGGAATCATGCAAATCCCTATAGCAGGAAATCTACATCAGCGCTACACACAGCTCAAGATCCGCGATATCAAAGCTCCGTGTAATAACGTTTGACAAAAATATTAGAGGCAGCTCACGCAGGGGCGCAAGCGGATTATAATACGTATATATATATATATACATATACTCTGAATCGATAATGTATTGTACGTATATACATATATAGCAACGCCAGCACGAAGCTGCGCCCGCGGACTCGACACAGTACAAAAGGAAGGCACGGCAGCGTATATATCTATATACTATAGGGTGAGGTTTGCTCTTTGGACCCGGAGAAAAAGATAATGGTTGCCCGAGGCGAAAGCCTGTATCGCGATAGTCACCACTGCCTTCTTCGTTTTCGTTCCTTTTTTTTTATCTCCCGCTTCCTTCGTTCCGTTCACCCTCGAGACACGCACGGCTCGTTTAAGCTCACGGAGAACGAGGCTTTAAGAGGCTCTCTTTCGAATTTTAACCACGTGTCAATGCGAGCTTCCGGGGGCTCGAACCTCGCCCTATACGGTTACGCGAGCCGGGTGTGCTATATATATATATATATATATTCAAATCCTTCGCTAGACTGCACAGAGTGGCGAGCGTGTCACTGATAAAGATTTTAAAACGCGTCCCCGGGGCTCGAGCTATTTTCGTCGAAGCAAAATACACCGGGACTCGTTCAAAGCGACGAGTGTTTGTCTTACATTCTTTGGAGAATTCGCCCGCGGGAGAGAAAAAAAGGCTCAGAGGTACGAAAAAAGAGAACAAGGGAAAGGTCAACGAGGAGAGAAAACGGACATTTTGAAGAACAAATGAGCTCTACGTCGTCCGTCGGCTTTCTCGCAGATACGTCGGCCTTATCTGCGGGACTCTTTGTCACCTAAGCAGGCTGCTCGCGCAGATAGATGCTTATGGATAAGGATAGGAGACAGGCTTTCTCGGATAGTCGAGTAGACGCGAGAAAAAAGAAAAGAAGACGTATGAAGAGAAAAGGATTCGGCGAGCGCGCAGAGATAAACTTTTGGCGAAATGAATCGGGGCAAACTCGCGCCGACGTATTGAATTCGGAATTTAATAAATCAAAACGTAGAATCATTTTTTTTCTCAAGAGTACTGCAAAATCGAGCGAACAATATTAAAAGAATAATAATATACTCTCAAAAATGAAAATCCCGCTGCATACACATATATATATTGAGACAGAAAGAGAGAAAGTGCGCAATTTCGGTGCGATGGGGTCAGCCGGCGCGGGGAGAACATCGTAACATTATTAAGAAGAAAATTTTATTGTCGTAAAAGCTAAAGAAGCTCGCTGAGCGTGTAATTCAAGATAGGCCCTCGGCGGGACGACGACGAAGAAGAAGAGGCTAAGGCCAAAGAGACGGCGGGAAGCAGAGAATATAGAAACGAGACTATAGTGCGCTCGCGCTGGCAAAGAAAGGGAACAGCGCGAAGGAGAAAGAGAGAGAGATTACATTTTTATGCACCATAATTCAAGGAGAGACGAAGAAAGCCGGGTAATCGAGAAAAAGTGGAGAAACGAGGGCGGGGGCGCGAAGGAGCGAAGGAGAAGAAGCGACGAGGTCGGTAAGTTTCGCATTATGCGCGCGCTTCGCGAGCTTTAAACCACCCCCGTGCACTCCCTCACACACACACACATTTATATACATATATACAGGAGAGCCAACGGGTGCGCACGTCTCCTCGATCGAGCTCCGCGAGGCTTTATCGCGGGAAACGGCGTCGTTATACTTATCGGCGAGGCACTACAAAAGGAACGAGAGACACGCCGGATTTCGCGACTTTTCTCTTTTCGACTTTCCCGTTTGCAGTCGGCAAATATTTTTCAGATACACGCCAGCGTGTTCGCGTGATGGATGTGCTTTCTTTTTTCGGAAGTAGAGATAGAGTTGATTTAGATCGAGGCACGCGGGCTGCGCAACGGAAACGTGTTTAATTCACCATTACTCGCCCGGGTCTTATTCTATTAGTGGTCGCGATCGTTTTAGATTCGATGCGGTCGATGTGGTCGGTAGACTATTTCCGAGATAGAATTCAATATGACTATAGCAGGAGCGGCGCGAGCCTATATCATTGTCGGACGGAAAATCACCTCTCGCGTATATAATTACGATTCGTTCGACGTTCTATTAGAGCTCGCGGTAATCGCTTTCTGTATTATATTGTACAATCTGGAATATAAATCCCATATGCAGCTATTTGTTGCGAACACGGTAAAATCGATCTCAATGCTCCAGCCTCTATATTCTCGCGTATTTCCTGGAAAGCGCATCGATGAGCCACGCCAGACACGACGATTATTCAAATTTATGCGCAAGCGCGGTACATCAGCGAAGCAGAAACTACTCCGTCGCGAGATATCGTCATCGTTTTAAATGTTTTCGTTCCATTTGCCAGCGCAGTATGTACAGGAAAATCTGTCCAGTATAAGTGCACGCGCTATATATATATATAGAGTACCGGAGATTTTTCGGCCAACGTAGAAGCCCGACGCAGCTTTTTCAAAGAAAAACATAACGGCTCGTATAATCCCGCGCACGATACCGCGCGTCCAGTCGACTTTATCGTCGTATAGGTATACATATACGCGGTATGTGCCCGCGCGTGCACGCGTACATAGTCCAGCTTTTTCCAATGCAAACGGCGCTGCAGAGGATTTTCGACGACGCTGCGCGCGCGCGGCATTAACAAGGCCGTTAGGAATAAAAGCGCCGGAAAACGAGACGCCGCATGCATCGATGCTGCAGCGGCGATGGAAACAATAAAGAGGCCGTGATTCGAACGACGATGTGCACGTTTACGGCGTATATATAGTTTTTCAGCATAATTTCATTTGCAGAGAGAATACGTATTCGCGCGCGCGCGTGTTGTAACTGCTGCGTAACAGCAACATTGTTAATAATTAACTATGTACGCCGACGACAAAGCGCGCATTCCAATATATAGCCGTTTCAACAATTTTTAAAGCTATTCTCTATTTTGTTCGCATTGCCTCGGCGGTATATATGCGGCTCGCGCAGTCGAAAATAAAGAGTATACAGCTTTCGTCTTTGCAAGCTGCTGTACTCCGTTTCGTACTTCTGAAGGGCAACGTAATCCAAGCGTTTGCTTATATATTTACTGTCGAGAGGACAGATTGCTCTAGTAAAAAAAAAAATTCATCACAGTAGCAGAGAGGACGCAGTTTCTCCTTCGACGTAATCTCTCGTCACATTCATTTTCACAAGCGCGCGCTGGCGCACGTGTCCAACAGCTCGGAATCGAATTTCCGGAGTTCATTATTTTGCTCTACAAACAAGGCCAGTCGGTCAGTGTACCCTACTGGCTGTGTATAGCGACGGCAGTAGTAGCCGGAAAATCCCTGGCGTGCACTGCCGAGAGCTACCTTAAAGGTGATAGCTAAGGTCAACGTTTCTCTCTCGCTCTCTGTCTCTCTCTCTCTCTCTCTCTCTCTCTCTCTCTCTCTATATATATATATATATATATATATATATATATATATATATATATATATATGCGGTCCTTTGCCCCGCGCTTACACCATCGAATTTCCGTCTTGGCTAATCGAGGCTGTCTTGTTAGCTCTGAATTATGCATAACAGCCCCGCCGGTCTTATCGGCTTTGCGTATTTTAAATTAAACGCTTATTATTATTTCACGATTAGACGTGCCGCGAGCAGCTGTCGCCTCCCGGTATATAATGAGGTTCTGACCCGCAAGACTTTGAGTAATGTAAGTCGCGACGCTTGCTCCTGCATATATGCTTTCATGTATATTATGAAATCTCAAGCCCAGCAGTTGTCGAACGTTTAGAAATTTATTCGGATGCGGAGGTCGGCTTAATTATTGACGGAATAACTTTATCAAAATGCTTTTACTTTAGTAATGAGTCTCTCTTCTGTGCGTGCATATGTGTGTGTTTAATCATTGCTCTAGAGTCTACTCGTATGCGCGCGACGCGCCGGCTTATGAAATATGAACTTCTTAGCTAGATTTTATTTATACTTGTACTACATCACAATTATATTATAATATTCACTCGAGTAGATATTTAATTACGAGCTCATTATAGTTGCTAATTTAAATACCAAAGCCTTCTCTAACAGACTTTTACCTTCTATCCATCAAGCTTAATTTATCAACGAAAAGCATTTACGAACTAATGATGAATTCCGAGAATAGTGGGCGTTCCAAACATAATAATCGCAGCGCGATCCTCTATACTGATATTATACAGCATACCAATTTATTCGACTATTAGGCGTATATAAATATTTAAATAACATACAACAACGTTTTCATTCTAAAGCGCTATATACACCGCAATTTGTTATGTGCAAGCTCAGAGCGTAGAGCCGCGGCATTACGCCGCGCGAGTTTATGCGCTCAGCGAAGGGTTAAAAAACGTCCTTCGGCCATGTATACGGAGAGCTGCGCGCCCGCGCGCGCGTAAAAAAGGATAAGGCCGCTGTCACGCTCGTTTTACCTCGCTCGCGAGCTCCGGGGCAGCAGAAGAATATAAAACGATAAAGGGAAAATTCTCCCTCAGTGAAAATTCATCGAGGCGAAGATAAAATGTATATGATATATATATATATATATATATTTAATTCTTGACCCGTGAATCAGCTGCCTCGATTTGCGAACGTGTTTGATGATGAATTTCCCACTGTGAAAGTCGGAGCGCTGTGTTATATTACACTTTTCATCCTGCAGCTCCACGTATATTCTGCAACAAAGTTTCTCCGGCGAGCTTTGCTTACCTATATATCTGTATACAGCTGCGGAGAGAGAGCGCATCTGCCGGAGCGCTTCGAAAACACAAACTTGCCACTCGTCCAAATCCTCTTGAAGTTGCGCTCTCTCTCTCTCTCTCTCGCTCGCAGCGGGAGAAATAGTCGCTGCTTGAGATTCGCTCACTGATTTTCCATCGAGTCGTCGTTCGTTCGCTCTCTTTTCTTCTAAAACTGTTTGCGTAAACGCGTCGCTGCTATATATATAGTATGCGGATTCCTCGGCGCTCTGTATGTGTTAGTTATATACTACTTCCGCTTGAAACTATAAGCATTTGGCTTGAACGCGGAGTAGTTGTTGCTGAAAGTTGATGCGTTCCGATGGCTGCTCTTCTATATTGGCTTTCGAGGAAATTGATATCGCGTGTCGTCGAAAAAACAAGCTTAGTTATTGAAAAACGCTGCATGCACAAGTTGTCGGAAAGTCGATAAGACAGACAAAGTATAAAGCAAAATGTGATAGACATCGTGTAACGCTCTGCATATCTCGGGAAAAGATACGTAATTTCAAATGTCAATTATCTCTCGCGCCGCAAGAGCCAGTATTCGTAGCTGAAAAGGATCTCGTTGCATTCAAAGAGAAAACACACACCCATCTCGCCTGACTATACCCAGGCTCGTTCTACTGGCTGCAGCCGCATTATCGCATTGATTCCTCAACCCTTGCCTTTCAATTCCACTGGTTTATTCGGAAGGGTACTACTAGTACTAGTAGTCGTAGTAGTAGCAGCAGTAGTTCTCCAGCTTGTAATCATCACCAGAAGCTCTGCCACTCATTCGTACACGGTTGGCGCGCACGAAACGTAACAAACTGCTGCACGCGACGTTCGAAATCCTGCCTATTATACAGCTGCGCCGAGAAAAGGAGAGCTTGAGAGAAGGAGGGACAAAGATTGAGGGTTAGAGAGAGCTCAGCAAAAAGGCTGCAGCTTTGCCGACGCCACTCCTTGACTCCTCGAGTATTTATAATCGTTGAATCGAGTAATAACCTTTTGACTCGAGTGCTCGGACTCAAGCTCCTTTCAATCGCTTGTAGTCCCTCTTTAGCGCACTCGCCAAGACGAGCCTTTGCCTTTTTATCTTATTCCTGACCTGTATTCTCGCTGAATTGATTCGTAAGCTAAAGCCGTTAATTGAAGGGAGATATCGTCGCTCCCCCAGCGAAGAGTAGCCCAGTTTCGACGTTTCTTATGCTTACATTTATTCTTATACGTATACCAGATTTTCAATATACGTACGCAATCTGTTTAAATCGTGTCCTCGTCTCACGATTTCCTCTTCGCAAAGGGCGGATGCACCAGGGAGGGAAGTTTCATCTCGAATTACGTCTCAATAAAAAGTTCATTTCTTGAATAATAATTCGATTTCTCAAATCAATCATCTTACGTTATTTCCATTTCTCGTTCCGTTCTTATATCGAACGTCGTTCGACTGAGATACTCGTCAAGTTTCCAGGTATAAGATCTCGCGTTTCTCTCGCGCAGCGTCTTCGCAAAACTTACGGCATCTCCGCACCAAGCGCGTGCCGAGTTCAAATCATCCTCATCTCTCTCAAAAGATTTATCATTCCCTTAGTATTTTCCATTCTAGAGTAAAGTATAGTTTTTAAAACTTGATTTCCGCCGTCATGTATACATAACGATATTCCGAATCTGAATCCACCTCGTGAATCGGCACACAGAAAAGAGCAAATATCACTGTTTCGTCTATACACTTCAGATATTCTCTCTCTCTCTCTCCTGCCTGCTGATGGATGGTACAATAACACCAGTACACTTACAGGCGGTATAGACAAAACACTCGTATACACACGAGCCATCAGAGATCAATTTCCCCGCTTATAAACACGTACATACGTCCGCGTCCTTCACTCCCATATAACCAGCTGAAAACAATCCTCATCCCGCGCGTTACCACAGCGTCGCTTTCATTATACGGGCCAGCACAGCAGCGACTCTAAGTCGACCATCCGAAAGCAGGCCAGCGCAGCAGCGTCGCACTAAGCGAAATTGGTCGCGTGAGAGAAACAGGGCTGCTGTTGCAGAGAAAGACCCAGAGAAAATTGGTATTCCGTACGAGCGAGCGGAGAAGCCGCACCTTATGTGGAGAGAGAGAAAGAGAGAGTATAGTGTAGCACAGAGTCCCGCGGAGTATCGTGTCCCGCAAAAGATGGCGGCGGCTGTTGCAACCCGCCGCATTGTGTGCACCACGCAGCCGGAGTTATTCTATACGGTACTTAATGCGTTTCTTGCTACGCCATACCTACGCCATTACGTATTAGCACAAGTAGGTAAATTCGGGAGGGAAGGCTTCCGAGAGAGGGAATAACTGGCTTGATGCCAGTTGCCTCGAGAACGGAGACAGCGCGCAACGTCGCAGCCGACAAAAACGACGGAGCAGGGCCGGCATCGATCGCCGCGTGAGGGAGAGAGAAAGAGAGAGAGATACTTTTTGAAAATGCAGAAAGAGGGAGAGGGAGAGGCCTCGTGGAGTTTATCGCGCGGAGAGCAGTCGACGTTGACGACTTCTCTCGCTCTATCTGTCTGCGGGTGTGCGGCATTTATATATATATATATATATATACAGCTGCAGTTCTTTGTGTAGAGAGGCTCGTCTCCGGAGTTGACGGACGCTGTGTACACGCGATGCTCCCGGTCGTCTGTTTTATTATTTTTTTTTTTTTTTTGTTTTTTGTCAATGGGAGGAAGCGATCTGCTCCGTGTTTTGTGGCCGCTGCAGTGCATGCACACGCGCGCTTTTTTTTCTGATCGACTGGAAGTTGTTAACGAAGTATTGTTTTATTGCAAATATTGGCGCCGGTATGAATATGCATCGGTATCGGGGGACCGGTCTGCTCTCTGTTTTCCTTTGCCGAGTGCGTGTGAGAGTTCTTTTCTATTTTTTGGGCGCTATATATACTGTATATACCCAACTGCGGAGCTTGTTTATGTTTCACGTTGCGTGACGCGCGGGCAAAAAATGGCGAGTGATATCGTTTTCTAATTTTACTGTATGCTGTACGTGCGGCTGATTGATTTTGTTACAAATATTATATATAGGCATGCAGTCCGATAAGATACTGGGAAAATGTTTACTGAAACCTTTACTTCCATCAACGAGAAGGTCGCCTAAATGGAAAATAATTAAATTTCCGATTTATTAACCGATTTATAAATATCATTCGTTTTACATAAACAAAGCTATTGTAAATTTGGAAGATATTTCAATGAAGTCCGTTAACTACAGGCTTTATTATCATTGCGAATGTGCCAACCAACAGCTTCACATTGTAATTCCACTTAATTTTCATTGTCGGCAGTTTACATGAATATTTTTGGTAATTAATAATAAATTCAATTCGCGCGCAAGAATAAACGAACGAAATTATGATAAAATACTTTGTAACAATGCACGATCTCGCGTTTCATCGCACACGTGCAAGTCGCGCTTATTATACATTCAGACAGATTTCCTAAATAAAGTACAATAAAATAAGATAAATCAGAAGAGAGCGAGATTATCCAGAAAATGATTTAACAGCTGCGACCGTATGCTGGTACCGAATTAAAATAGCTCGGCCGTGCGCTCTAATTCGACGAAGCACTTTTAATATCGGTCGAGTCACCCGTACCGACCGCTTTGACCCACTCCCAAAGTTTGCGCTCGCATCGACAGTTTAATACCCCGTGAATAATGATAATTATAATGCGCTTGAGGGAGAGACTACGTTAATGCGCGCGCAGTTTGTAATAGCGAAAAATGTTGTTGCCTGTCATTACCGCTAATTACCCCGTCAATATAATTCTCTGATGCGTAATTTCTCGTTTGAATTACTGCGTTGGTTGAAGCTTCGCCCACACACAGGAGCCGAGCTGTGCAATCCGTATACATAAATACAGAAAACCAAACCACTCCCGGCATAAAATTACACTCTATAATTTGTCCCATTCATCGCATCGAGTTTTGAAAAATCAATCCACGCGGCGACGAATCAATCTATCTGTATATGCGAGCTCTTCCACTGACCCCTCCGTCGCGACGACCAGCATAGCAGCTATACTGCGCGATCCGTCATAATAACGAAAGTGGATCCTGCTCTCTGGCGCATCACCGATACGCGCGCTCGCGTTCGCGTAATAAGCGCTAATGCAAGGGACGATAAATTATGACGATAAATATTACGCGGAATGTCGCGTAAGCGAAACGAAATACTGTGGACATTGACACGGGAAAGTCCGGCTTGACAGGTGTATATATATATATATATATATATATATATATATCCCGGCGGTGCACACGCACGCCGAATGAAAGAAAAACAGAGCGATGTATAACGTTGCTCGGAAAGCCGATCGCTCCGGCGAGGACTACTCGCTTTTCATCTCGCTACCTTATGTCGCATCCAGTATAAGATCTGTGCTGTATGAAACTGGCTAATTCGTTTTGAAAGAAAAGCGCCGCGGAGCAATAATTCGCAGCTTGTTTTTCCACGCGGTGCCTATTAAAAGCGTATAAATAGACGTATACGTGCTCGCGCTCGCGGATAAAAAAAGAAGCAGACCGTGTACGTACTCTCTCCGACTGCAGAGCAAACAGCACAATGCGAGTACGGTGAAAAAAAAAGTACAAAACACATCGCAATTCGTAAGCGAACATTGCACGGATGAGAAAAAAAACAGCGGGCTAACTAGAGAGAGAGAGAGAGATAGAGAGAGAGAGAGAGAGCGAGTGCGCGTGAGAAAGACAAAGCGACAAAATCACACGGAATAAAAGCATGAAGCTCGCACAATGAATTCGCGCGGGCGTCCCGGTGTCAATGTGTCAGAATTGCACGAATCGAGCAGCGCGCTCTGCTGCCTGTAAATATGCACGTTTGTAAGAAAAAAATCGTTTTTATATACACATATGAGATTGCGTGCAAACAGCATCGTGTATACAGAGCTGCTCGCGCTCGAGAGTATAAATAACAATTTCATTTACGCAGTTGTTGCGGAGGAGATGTAAGCACAGAGACTGCGAGACAATCGTGATTATAATAGGTGCACACCACGTACACGCCGACAGCCGCAGTCGACAGAGACTACTCTTACGGGCAAATCCGTATATATATATATACGTCTATAGACATTGTCAAAGAGGCCACGCGAGCGCGGGTAGCGCCGCCTCGTGCCACTGCATAAATGAAGACGAACCGATTCAGGTTTCGATCGCGGGCGACGTAATAATACCTGGCGCTCCTGCGGCAGAATCATCCGCCTCGAATTTCGCCTTTGATAATCCCGTCTATCCATATCTCTCTCTCCCCCCCTCTCTCTCTCTCTCTCTCTCTCTCTCTCTCTCTCTCTCTCTCTCTCAGTCATCGATATTACAGATACACCACCACCGCGCCGCGCGACACCTAATCAATATGCGCGCCGCGCCTATGATATCATCACTCGATACACATGCGGGATCGACAGCAGCTCGGATCACTCGGCCTGCGCTGTAGCCTGTAGTGCATTAGGTAATCGAGATGGGTATCCATGGGATGCAGCTGCAGGATGCTGGGGCTTCCTCGTTCTTATTGAATAATTGAGGCTATATACGAGGATTCGCGAACTCGCGCGCACAGAGAGAGAGAGAGAGAGAGAGAGAAAGCGGAATGCCATTAAAGCGCGATTCGAAATCTGTATTTTCTGCAAGCGCTTGACGCTCTTTTTGCATCAGGAAAAGTGCATGTACTTTTCAGCAGGCGTATTAATAGCGTAATCCTTTGCGCATCGTCAGAATATAGAATGAATGAATTGTCAAGATCCGTGATGAGTTTGATTTGCTTACTTGACATTACTCGATTAGCTTTGATTTTGTTTCGATCTCGGATTTCGAAATTTTGACGTATTCGGGTACGAACATTCGAACAACGACAGCGTGTCTTCCGTTAAAAATTCAAATCATCATAAATGTAGCACGCTCAATGATGCATAAATAACTCTGTATTATTGAACTTGTAATTTCATTTGAAACGTTTAGCAAAACTAGCTATTCCCCATATACAATTCAGAAACTTTTTAGCAATGCAGCTTTACTTCCATTCCTTCGTATACCATCGTTGAATAACTTACCAATCTACAAATCCGGCTCTCAACTAACATCTTCCGTAAATAATAAAATACGGAACGAGCTACACCGCAGCGATCGCCTCGATCAAAATGCAATTTTTGCAAACGACAGCAACATCGCGACATCGGTGTGTAGCGTCGATTTGGCGGGAAGCCGAGGTGAACATATACATATATATATATTTTTTTCATTGATGCGTATTCCGCAAGCTGAACGAGTGAAGCTGACAGATAGAACATCGCTTTCCGTGCCCTCTGTGTCCGCGGCGGCGACGTGGCGAGTACAAAGTCGACAATCGCGTGTTTAGAACTGGCGGCCAACTTTGATTAAGTTGTGCACGCTCGCGAGCCAATCACTCTTCCATTCGGCGACATGTGCTTGCAAGGGGAGAGGCTTCCTTTTCCTTCAGCGCAATACAACTGTAATTGGCGAATTCTATAGTGTATAGCGAGCAGATATACGTGGAGATGAGCGTAAGCTGATTAAAGACTGACTGGGGAAATTACCTTTGCCTCGGGTATATGTATCCATATACAGTGGAGGAGACGATTTTATCGGAGAATGGTAGGGAGTACATCGCGCGTTTTGCCTCGCGCATCCGACGAATCAATTCCAGGACGTCAATCATTTGGTCGAGGCTATTGTTTTTGCTTTCTAACGAATTCGCCAATCGAAACTAAAACGAATGACCGCAATAAAAGCTGTATAGGTATATATATATGTACACCCTGGCACTGTCGCCATTCGAGCTCATTTCTGTGAGCTCGCGTGACAAGCCGCGTCCGAAGTGTTCTTCGATGAACAAAGCTGAACCCCCGACAGCGACGAGGTCTCGGAGAGATTGCGATATAATATTACGCGGTGTATAGGCAAAAGTGCAGCAGAGCAGCATTAAATGACGAGCTTTGCTTGGTGCGTTTCAGGAAGCGGCGAGGCGTGGCTGAAGAGCGAGAAGCACGGCGAGTTCGGCACGGAAATACAGCTGCCCTGTATACTCAAGCTGCCCCAGTGCATCGGTCTGCACAGCATCAAGTGGTACCAAGGCAACGACAGGATCTTCGTATACAGTGCCGAGGGAGAGATGACTCTGGCCAACGATGTGGTCGCACCCAGGTAACTATATCGTTCAGTATATTGTTTGATTGAAACATGCGCACGTGCTTCTGTTCGATTAAAGCACGTATACGTGTACGTGCGTCGGCGTATTAATTTCCAATGCTAGACGGCCCGTGAATTTGTCATTTCATTTGGCGCCGATAAAACATGTCCTTTTTATGGATGAAGAAGCAGCAGTAATCGTTCGCGTTTAATCGAATGAATTGGAGATGGATAGGCTATATATATATATTTTTTTGTGTCGCACGCGTAACGTATAAAACGCACTTTTCATTTACGCAGCGCGAATAAAATATTTCTTCGCATCAAAAAGTATTCGCGTAAATGCACAAGCGCGTCGTTAGTTTGTCACGCGCAGCGATTGTTGTCGGAAAATGGAAAATGAAATTGCGCGCCGTATCGATGTTTCAGTGAAAATCGATCCATCACGAACTTTTTTAATTGAATATTTTTACGCGATGTTTCGCATGATCCAATATTATAATATAAGCCTTGATTAAAATTTAATTTAAAGAACAAAATTAGATTTAACGAACATTAAATTACACAAAGGCTCTGCTGCTAGTATATACGGCTAATGTAAATCGTGTGCGAGTTAGGAAAAATGGAACGAGACAGGTGAAAGGATCGTTAATTAAAATTCGATTGTCGAGGCGCTTGACGAGAAAACGCGATAAGGGTTGATTAATTGAGACGAGGGACACGCCAAGGCTGCAGCGTAAGGGAGACCGAGCTGTGCAAGTATACGCCTATATATATATATAGTCACTCGGCTTAGTTGGAGTTTGTACTTTATTTGCTTAGTGAACATTCTCCGAAGTGAAACAAGTAAAAAGTTGATTAAAGCTAAATGTGTGTGCACATACCGATTCTCACCACTCATCTGCGCAAGGAATGCATACGAATTTTATAATCGAATAAAATGCAAGAACTTTTTAAACAATCTCGCAATTTAAGGCTGTTGTTTATCTGGGCTTACTGATTTAACGTGCATATACGCAGAGCTATAGACGTCGCTTTCGAATGATGCAAATCAGGCTTATCATTCGTGGTGTTTACATATACGTTATTACGTCGGAGAATTACACGCTGCATTGGCATAGATATGACGTAACGCCTAAAGTCTCTTATCGGTTTTCGGTGTATAATTGAGCAAGAATACATAACAACGAATAAGACCGCTTGCGCTCCATCATCCACATTTAACCAGTAGCAGGAGGATTGCCAGTCGCGCGATTACCAATTTCAATGGAAAGATCCACAAAGGCTTGGAAATGCAAATTAGCCAACAGCGTCATCAATAGCATATAACAACCTTCGCAACTTAATTTCTGGACGCGCGTTCCCGCAAACGATCCACTCGGCCGAATGCGCGCATTGCATAGCAGCAGTATAGCCGAGCGAATATTCCACGGCCTCTCTCGGTCAAGCGCACTGGTAGCGGCGTTATACTGCACACATACGTCCGACGTCGCTCGTACATTGCGCAGTAGCACCGGCAGCAGCAGCAGCAGCAGCTAACGCGTGTAAAGCACACGCAACGGCTTATGTACAAATCAGGGGAGGTGGGAGCGCACGGGCCGATAGGCATATTTGATTTGTAATTAGCATTAAATGCCAGGCGCAGTTTGAAACATAGATATTAATTTGCTCGCGCTTCGGGCGAACGCCCGCACGTTAACGAGCCACGACAGCGCGGCCACCGCGTCTGATGCACACTGGCTATCGTCCAGATTTTCAGGGGGAGGGGGGAGGACACTGCTGCTGCTGCTGCTACTACTACTATACTGCCGGACGGGGTGAGAGATGTTACGCGCGTTCGCTTGTTCTACTGGCCCTGCGCGTCTAGGCGAGAGTCAATTTGGCCATCCAACGATTGATATTACGGACCGACGGATATGTGTGTCGCGACTGATTCGCGGTTTCCTCTGTTTGCCTTGCACTGATGCAGCAGACTGCACGTTTTTCGGGCGAGCTCGAGCTCGCCCGTGTGATTGGTCGCGATGCTGTTCAGCAATCCATGCCACCGATATATCGTTGTAGGAGTAGCATTTCTCGCTGACAGTTATGGTTTATTCGAAAAAGCGAAACAAATTGTTTATCCATACGTACGTAAAATCCAATAACTGGTATATAAGTGAGAAACTTATTTGAAAGGGGGAAAAGAAAGTCGAGAAAAATCATGGAACCCCGTTAGAAAGTAACTGAAATCATGGCGCAACCTACAACAAACTGATCATAAAGCACTACCTCTCATAAAAGCCGGCCGAGAAACGATGTCGAATCAGCGATTAAGCAACTCCATCAGCCGGCAGAGTAAGCTCATTTCCTCGCACTAGCTCACGGAGCAGCTGCAGCAACACCAATGCCGTTAATGGCTTCTCTTTCTCGCGCGGCCTTGGAACGCCCGAGAAAACAATAGCAGCAGCAGCAGCGTGCGCAAGCTGCTTCGATGGAAGAAACGAGTTGTGAAAGAAAGCTGCTTGCTGCCCCTCTCAGAGAGAGAGAGAGAGAGAGAGAGAGAGAGAGAGAGAGAGAGAGAGAGAGAGAGAGAGAGAGAGAGAGAGAGAGAGAGAGAGAGAGAGAGAGAGAGAGAGAGAGAGAGAGAGCCGGAGTAGTACGGATTTAAGCGGCTATAAAGGCATCGCTTAAATCGCCTTAAGCTTTTCAGGATGAAATTTAGCGAGGCATCAGCGGCGGCGGCGGCCGATGCCGCTTTTATTACCCCCTGGGCCGAAACTATCTACTTTGCGAGTGGGCGAACTCTCGACTTTATACAATGCGAGCGGAGCGAGACCGCCTCATTTTATACAGACGAATGGCATCGAGTGGCTAGAGTGATTTAAGCGCTTCATTTTTCAGCGTATAACGCGCCTTCTTTATATTATATACCGTCCACTTTACGCTCATCCTATTGAATCATCCTCGATTAATTGACCGATCTCGACGATCGAGTTTATATCCTGTACATCGAGGCTACTTACTTTATCACTATTTTTCAGCAATCTCCAGTCGTAAAGCAAAGTAAGCCGGTCCTAGAAACTATCCGAAAACGCGTAATACCGCGCAATCAACCTGTGCCTGATATTTCTAGTGTAGCCCGGTGTGCGGAAGATTTACAGTCTCATAAATTCACAGTCACATGCAAGACGCCTAGCGCAAGGGAGGCCTGCGCGTCGTCGTCGTAAGTATAGCGGAGAGCACAGTAGTCTGCGGTAATAACGTGTGTATATATATATAGATACACCTACTAGCCCCGCGTAAACCTACATTCGCGATATTTAGCGCGCGCAGGACGCGTGATTTATCAGCAGCGTTATAAATGCAAAATTTGACGTCCCTAGCCGCGGCCTTCCACTATACTCCGCGGCGTCATTGCACTTCAAAAGTTATGCGCGCGTGCTAAGACTCCGGCACGAGCCAGCATACGTATGCATCGTCGTACTTTGAAATTAACAATCTTCGCAACTTTCCTGGCTTCGCGATGTGTAATTCCACGTGAGAGCCGATCCAACAGACAACCGCGTTAAAACCATTCGCTTGCTCGAGAAAATCAGTATCTCCCACGAACAAGTGCAAAGCACTCGCACCGACTGATTTACCTTTGTCTCTCTCTCTCTCTCTCTCTCGTCACGAAGGCGCATTGGGCTCGCACAAACGAGAAGGCTAAATTCCTCGGGGCTTTACAATTCCGAGACAATTCGGCGCCGCGAAATAGAGTCCGTATTCAGAGGCACCTAGAGCTAACGTGGAGGGTCATCGATTCTGGGACGAGCCCAGGCACCCTCTTCTCTCTCTCTCTCTATCTCTCATCCGCCTCTGTTTCGCGCTGCTTTTCTCTCCGGCGCAGCACGTACTCACCCGGCCCTCGAGCACTTGCGCTTCTCCTCTGTTCTCTATCGCTCATGAGCCTGGCGAAACGCGCTCGTAGTCCTTAACCAAAGAGAGCGAGAGACAGACAGAGAGGATCATCGAAAAATCCGAGCGGGATTGCGAACGATGCGAGGGAAAAACCACGGGGGTGGATCGAGATGTGCGAAGACAGCTGTATAATGCCAGGGGAAGGACGTACAGATGACAATAATGGAGATTGATTAATCGTCCGAGAATTGTCGAGCTTTTTGGCGTCCGGAGAAAAAGAGTGTATAATATGTATACGAGGGTCGCGTGGGCGGCGTGTTTGACAAAGTCGGAATGCCGTCGCAAGAAGGACAGCGCGGCTGCTTATACGTGCTCTTGACTCTTTGGATGGCCTTCTTTTTCTTTCTCGTCCCGCGGCCACTTCTCGGCTGATGGAAAAAGTTTTTGTGCGCAGCCCACGCCCGACGTGATTGAAAGTATGATTAACGAAGAAAAAATGTACATTCCAAGTGACGACGAGAGGATGGGAGCCCCGCGGTCGTTAACCCCCCCTGATGGCAATGAGCCGAACGTGTGCGGATTACCGATTTTGCGCGCCAGGGAAAACTACTGTTAAAGCCAAATCGAACATGAAAGCACACGGCGGTAGAGATGAGGATGAAAATTCCCGCGATTGAATTCCGTTGTACACAGGCACAGAGAGCTCGAGAGAGCGAATTGGGAAACACGAAACAGTAGAAAAGTCAGAGTAGTAGCTGGTCGGTGAATCAAGGCGGGGAAGGAGTTGCGAAAGAAAAGGACGGGGAATGCGGAGAGAGAGAAAAAAGAAGACGTACAAACAGTGGGCTATAAAATGCAGCAGAACTGAATACTCTCTATACAGACACGGGCGGAACTTTCCAAAGATATCCAATGAAAAGCTCCGGAGACTTTCCTCTGGCGCTTCTTCTTCTGCCAGCGTCGCTCGGGCCTTCTCTATTTCTTTCCTCTATCTTTTGCTCTCTTTGGGGTCCTGCGCCATCCTCCGCCCCCCGTTAACCTCCTCCTCATCCTCATCCCACTTATAACGAGGAACGAAACGATTGTGTAAAGTTCAAACTTTTGCCCCGGCGGCCCGAGCTTTTATTCCGAATATCGACTCTCCAGTTTCCCAGACGAGTTCTCCCCCCCCCCCTCTCTCTATCTCTCTCTCTCTCCTGCTGCTTCTTCGTTATCGGAAATGAAGAGCAATTAACGATTTATACACCGGCCGGAGTGGAATTCAGGGGAAAGTATAAGAATGGGCTTAAGAAGTAACGGTATAGCCGCTGAGGATTCCCTATAGTGTGTCCTTCTCTCGAGGCAACGAGTATAAAGTTTCGCGCGCATCCGAGGAGGAAAAAAAGATTGTCGACAACGGCGCAGTGGAAAGCGGAGACGCGCGCACGCCAACGGAAAGAAGATCTGCTCTTCTCTCGCGGTGCAATTGCGGATTTTCGAGGGCAACTTTCGAAATTACGTGTATATATATATATATAATACCGTAGGCATACGAGCTTCCGACACGCGCACTTGGTTTTTCAAATGTATTGCGATGCAAAATTATTTTACGTACGATTGACAGCCCGGAATTCTTGTGTTTCAGGATGAGCATGATAGTGCCGAAAAACAATATGACCAAGTCTTACCTGAAAATCTCGAACCTGACTCTGGAGGACGAGGCCTTGTACAAGTGCGAAGTCACCTATCTGGCTGTCAATAGAGAGTGCAATAACGTGCAACATATCACCCTCAACGTCACAGGTAAGGAATATTTATAGTTTACGATTTCTTCACGACCGACGACGCCGACGACGAGCAGGAGACGCGTCAACGTCTCTCTCTCTCTTCCTGCTTTTATGCTTTCTGGCAGGGATCGAAGCTCTTGCGCTTCAACCTGTAGATTTACCGCTTCTCCTCGATGCTTATCGAGACAAGCATGATTTTTCAGCTAACCATATAAGCCAATCTCGATAACGTAATTAAAGCACGAATCACAACTACGCAGCACTTATCGATGTTATTATTATGAGTTTTTATTTCTAAAACTCGTTAAACGGGTATTAAAATACAGTCTTTTTTATTCAAGCGAGTCAGACAAGCCATCAGACAGAGGGAAAAGGAAACGTTGTCAGCAGAGTGCCGACGAGGACGTCTTCACTTTGTCGGCGCGACTCGTAATAAATGGTTTCAAACTACCCCTTTCTGCGTGCTCCCTTTTCGTTCCACTTGGCTCTGTATTTTTTCGCCTCCCGTTACTCGTGCACGAGAAATTCGAAATTGAAAGTGCTTCTATATAATTGAATGGCGTCTGAGTGATATATGCTTACGCGCGATTTTCCCTATATGCATATCTGTTTACCTCAACGCTTATACATAAAGGTGTCCACGGGGATTTTCGTAACTTCGTTATATATCGCTCGCGGTGGAATTAATCCGTAAAGTAAAATTTCGAAGTTTATCAAATATCGCTGATTGAAGCATGAGGGAACGAGCCTTATATAGAATACTGGTAAAAGCTCTTGGGTGAACGGCAATCCATTAAAACTGTAAAAAGGCCACCCATGTCTTTGAGCTCGAAAGAGGGGCGCAGTCATTGGTTCCGTGGCGGAAATTTCGTTGAAACTACTCTCCAGTGCGAAGAACTGTATTATAAACAAAGGCTTTGGCAAAGAACGAATTCCGCGAGAGGACCGCAGCCGCCATTTCAGGACTACGCTTTGAATCTCTCAAAGTCCCGCGGTAACTTCTTTCTTCTCGCGTTGTCTGTCGCCTTCAAGCTCCGTCCCTGCCCTTATTTCAGTCTTCGTTTTCTCGAGCAAGTTTTTCCGCGCTCCAGGCCACTTAACCCCGCATAAAGATCGCGCGCGCACGCGTCCTGTGATAGTACTGCGATTATAAACATTGTTTCAATTTGTTTGCCCAACGTAACGTCGTCGCACGTTATAATTGCGGCGATGTGTATGAACGGAGCAGAAGCTACAAGCGAGTGAAAAAAAGCTCGGGTCTGTCGATAAGAATCCTCGAGACACTGAAATTTCTCTGCCGCGCTCTGCGTTTTTCCTCCCTACTTCGGAGACAAAGTTTTTCCCCGCTCCGCCTTCGAGATAAGACCTTATACATCTGCCGGGGATAAGGGCGCTTTTATCGCTAAAAAGTGTACGGGACTCGTGCTTTTTTACACGGCGCTGCTCCTTCTTTTTTTTCTTTTTTATTAATTTCAATCCCCCGCGCGGTAATGGCTTTTCCCGCTTTTACTCTGTGCTCGATTTTTTTGCGTTACTTAGCATTTATATAAAGACGTGCCAGAGGAGTCGGCGGGTTATAAAAACTCTTTCTCCTCTCTATCTCCATCGGGCAGTCTGTTTGACCCGTTAAATGCAACTATTGCCACATATAGAAGCTGATTATCTGCGATCTTTCGATTCCACACTGAAATCACACTGGAATTGGGCGTATAAATTTTAATTCACGGATCGGATGTACAAATTCGCTAAGGGTTTATATACACGTATACTCTATATAGATATCTCTCTCTGGCTGACGCGACGAATCGCCACTTTAATTGCCGAGCGCGCCCGGAAATTCGCCTTTCATCGAATAACGCGCGAGCGAGCGAGTATAGTCGCGCGAGCCCGGCCCGAAGACAATCCGTCACAATTACGCGAGAAACAAGCGCTCGCGTAAAAGCCTATAGTGTCGGCGCGATATGGTAATATGGGGCTTGGCGCGCGACGCTGAAAACGAACGTCTTTGTTGCATACCAATGGAGCTGAAATTCGCTCGCGTCCGTCGCTAATTAGAACGTATTCGCTTTTGAGAATTTAATTTCTTCTGCTGCTAGAGGCTGAAATCGCGGCGTAGTTTAAAAATCTTATCGTCGCGAGTTTAGAGTGCGCGATCTCCGTATGTAATAATTGCGTTTCTCAGCGAATTATAAATTCAATGTTGGCCAGTGCGAGTACGGTTACCGTTGTTTTTCTCGACTTCTTACCCCATATCATGTTTCCGTCGCAGGTTTGACAAACGCGAGCCACCCGCGCAGAATGCAAAATTTCGGCAAGACAAATTAGCAATTTGCAAAACTTGATTCATTAAACTTGCCGGTAGCTTATTCGTAACTTCCACTCGGGACAAAGTTTCTCCGGTGCGTGTAAGCTTATCAATATTCCCGGCGCCAATGTAGGCCAGTGCATTTCATTACATATAGGTATATAGTTTCTTAATGAAAGAGATTTTATCGGTCTCTTCGTAATGGAGGATGATAATAAAGACACGAGAGAACAGTCATTCTCGAAAAAGCCATCAGTAGTACACCAGCAGTTACATAGGCGCAATTAGTTATCGCAGCGCGCGCAACGCATCCTTATCGCTCAGCCTCGCCCCATTATTGTCTCTTATTCCAAGCAGTAGCTTTCGAGCAAACACGCACGCGACGTAATGGTATCCGGCTGTCAAGCAGTACAGAGCACACGGGCTTGCTCGACTCGAAGACGCGATCGCGTTTCTCTCTCTCTCTCTCTCTCTCTATATATATATATATATGCGCAGGATCCTCGGGAGCACGTGCGCAGCTGCGATTATTGGCCATAGCCGCATACGTTGTCTTCAACTCGCGTTGTTCCGTGTATTCTTCTTCTATACCTATATATATACATGTACCGCTCACGCCGGGAATGAAAAGGCTTTCGCGGATCACTGAGACGCACCGCCGGCGTTTAGTAGCTCGAGTGTATGCATTATGGTATACACGCGGGTTGAAGACTCGAGCCGAGTGTATTAGCCGCGTAATTGGAGAACGATTAGTCATTCATGAATTTCATTTGAATTAACCGAACAATATCGGAGCTCAACCATATACGTGGCCGCGCGACGACGAGCGCTTGGAAATGCGATCCTGTGGAAGCTAGGCTGGTTTTCCAGGCCGCTGATTGCGAATCTAAAGTTGAAATTCGAGATTCAATACTCGCTCGATCGAGTATATCACTACTCGGCTTCAGCCGCTCGGTTGCTATTAAAAGAACAGCCTCGGGGTGAGGTATCGTAAGAGTTTATTTATTGTGCGCGCAGTAGTCCTATATGCGTATTTTTGGTTTATCATATGGAAGAAGGGCGGCATAGAGATGGCGAATGTATACGCGCGGTAGTCGTTCCTCGCGAGCGTATGTCAAGCTGATTGCGGGAGTTTATGAGAGAGAAGTTTTTATCTTTAAAATTTGATAACTCGAAACTTTCGGCGGCCTCCCCGCCCCAAGTTTTTCAATTCTGACTGGGGAGCGCGTCCTTTACCCCTAAAAATATATCTTTTCCAAGAGCGGCGCGGCCCTCTCTCTCTCTCTCTCTCTCTTGCCTACTTTTCAAATTGATATAAAGAATAAATCTGACTAAATTTAGCAGGAATTTTCGCTTCAGCCTGGCAAAACTTGTTCCATTACCTCTAGACTAGATTTTCTTCTCTTCTACCTCACTTCTTTCTCCCATTCACTTCTGCCGGCTGCGCAATTTAAAATTCAACGTTATTTTTTCTTTCCATAACAAAAATGCCGCTCGCTCGCGCAATAACTCATTCGATAAAAGGAGAAAAGCGGATTCTCGCCGTGCTCCCGCACAATATAAACAGTCAAGAAAAATATTAGTCCGTAGCACTTATTTATCACAATGGCCGTAAACGTTCGTTCGTTTGCGCGCGCAATGTAAAAAGGCCAGCCCCTCGCGCGCAAGCCCGGGTCAGAAGCAGCAGTGCCGCAAGCTCTCTCTCTCTCTCTCTCTCGGACTAGTTTTTCCTTTTGCTCTATGCCGTCGCGGCAAACCCCTTTTTCCGCACCGCATATTAATGGTGCTATGCACAAATGAAAGAAAAACAGCAGCCACGAATCGGAGACATTTATTTTTTTATTTTCTATACGCTCCATTCCTCCCGGCTCTGGTATAATTAATTTCTCGAGGCAGCTACGGAATATAATAGTTTTTCTCTTTGCGGGCTTTTGGAAGCGTTATATTATTTTTCACCGATTTCGTTACTTATGCAAAAATTACGAACCAAGTTAGACAACTGCGTTGAGCTAATATATGGATGAACTATACCGAATACCATAGTAGTTCAATTATTTAAACTCAAGCTTGACCCTTCGTCCCCCCCGAAATATCTGGAATCTCTGTCAGCCAAGCGTGAATTATTCTCGCTGCCACATCTTAAATTCGAACTAACGAATTAATCAACAGGGTTACGCGTAAATTTTGCAACATCGTCTTATTCGCGTAATCGAGATCATCGAGCCAGCTATAACTCTTGCGGTTTCGAATCTCGAGCTTGGCTCGTGCAGTAACTAACTATTACATACCATTACACGGAATTACTGCTTTACTTAGTCCTAATGACGTCGCATGATTCATTGTTTCCCAGCCAATATAGACCCGGCCGTAGTGCCGGCAGGCCTTACGATATGCGTGTGTACCCTGTGTATATATACATACGCATGCAACGGTTGATCCGTTAGCACGTTCATATCCTGAAATATTACATCGCAGAGTTTTTTTATCGCGAGTCGTTTGTACAAGCGTACCAACGCGTCCCTGACAAAAAAAAGAACGAAGCACAACTTTTTCAACTGCTCGAAACAAAAGAAACTACTCTCTATCGTCTAAATCACTCAAAGGGTCATCAAACGTGCCATTCGATCGACGGTAATCCCGGCGGCATCAGCCCCCCTATCGCGTCAACGTTGCTCGCTCCCCTTCGTGCTTCGCAGCTCTTCAGCTTCGTTAAACCTGAGTTACCCCGTCGGCGGGCGGTCGTATAACGAAGCTGGAAAACCAAACGCGGACATTTTGCTTACCGCTGCCGAACCTCAATTATTTTATGCTCGCGCGCCGCCCCATATATATGTATACATGTCCAATGCAGGAGTGAAAGAGAGCTTGGATATTGGCTATCGCGAGCACCGAAACCCACACCCCCACCCAAAACAAATCGATTCTCTCCTTTTTTTACACGCTTTCCCGCGGATCGATCCCCTTCCTCCGCTTTACTAACGTTTCGTTTCATTTTTCACGGCGCGAGAAACGCAGCTCGCTTGGTTAACAAAAAGCTCGCGCCCGGTTAAATACGAAATCGGTGATTGGATATCGGGTATGAATCGAAGCCGCGACGAATTTATCTCGGGCTGGAATCTTTACGCGCGATCCGCTGCTGTCGCTTCGATGATTATTATTATTTTTGTTTTATTCACCCGCGGCTCTGGTCTATTTATTGTTATACGTTACGGGTCTGATAATGCTGACGCGCGATGTGTGTATAGATGTGGCATTGAGAAAGTTATTCCGGTATATATATCGACGTATCGATATAGAACCCTTATCAGAGAGCAAACGAATATCGCATACTCGTAATAAAATTAAATTCAATATACTCAATTTGCGAAACGAATGAAGTTCGATCGCGAAAACTTAATTTTTTGCCAATACATATACATCTGTATCCGGTGCGTATCCCTATGTTAATAAAATTCACGAATTCACTGAATAAATTCTATCTTAATCTCTAATACAACGTCTGTCACAGAGGGGATTCGATTTTCATAAATTACCTCCGACGAATCGTCTCTCTCTCTCTCTCTCTCTCTCTCTCTCTCTCTCTCTCTCTCTCTCTCTCTGTCCAGTGTACTATATAGAATACGATTTTCATAAATTTCCCTTAATTCCTCCCCTGCAAAATTGACGCTCACCCGGTTCGCGTTACGCTCGAAATTTTGAAAATCCATCCGCATCATCGTACGATACGAGTACAACTCGATGAAAATAAAAACTTGCATCCATAATTGTTTACCCCCGATGAAATTCATATCGGGTATATACAGCGCTCGGCGAGAAGGTCGAGAGTTCGACGTCCGCGCAAAAAAGATGCAAAACTAATCACGGCAAAAAGCAGCATCAAAAGCATCGGCAAAAGTTAGCGCTCCGGCTGAAGTTTCCGCCGCCGCCGCCGCCGCCTCGGTCGCGATATTAACCACTCGAGGATTTATTGCCGGTTGTAAAATTAAAATTGATCTTGAAAAGTAGAATATGAAAACGTCGGGCCGCGCTCGCGGAAATCTCATCAAACAGAAAGCGCAGCACGCGGGGGACACGCCCGCAGTGAAAAGCGATATTGACAAGCCGAATAAGGCAGCTTTCGTGTATACACGTGGTACGGGAGACGAGCGATTGTTTTGCTCTCGCTTCTTTGTAGATTAATATTCGAGGGCGCGAAAACAAGGGAAAATTCGATATTTTACCGATCAAACCCGCGGTATCACTCGGCGCTCAAGTTTTTGAACTTTGCGCTGTACTCCGCATTCATCTCGGCAAGTGCCTTCCATTATACATCCCTCCCGCTCTAAAACTGGCGCAAGAAGCGCGCGGCGGCACTACACTCGAAAAAGCAATCGGCTGTAGCAACAGCAGCAGCCAGACACATACATTTCTCGGCGCCTCTCGCTGTGCGCAAGGCCTTGCTAAGGATTTTTCTCAATTTACGAAATTGGCAGAAGTGTAGTGCAATCAGTGCCACCGTCGCCGCCTCGACACGCTCTTCTCTCTTTTTCCGTGTGACTATGTTGCGTGTATATATATATATATACATAGCTGTCGCTCGTATATACCCACGGCAGATGGCATGCCTCCAAGTTGATCGACTTAGCGCCGCCGCCACCCGCCCCGGCGTCTTCGGTTGCTCCTCATCGACGCGTATATACAGGCGGGAGAGCCTTATCCGATTGATCGCGTCACTTTGTTATTTACTGCCCGACACACCGGACGAGATTTTCCTCCTGCCAACGAGGGATAGCTGAAAGCACTCGCCGGGGGTCCAAGCCGAGGATTCGAGTTTATATACGGATAATTTTTCATTATATCGAAGCCTAGGCGAGGGCTCTATATAAATGATTGTTCTGCGCATTCCATCCCAGGAATTTGCAACTTGCCGGACTTAGTATTAAGCTTTCGTAATTTACGCTGAAAGTGCATCAGCATCCCGGCGAAATCGGTATTTTTGTGCTTTAATACCGCAGAAATTCTCAGAGCGCTTTTAGCAAAAGTTGTGAAAAAAAGCGAACACCGCGTTTATGCTAATTCCGTCGACACTACCGGATCGTCGGAACGCCGGTATAAGCCAGAGAGTGCGCAAGCTCAGCTTAATGTCGGTCAGCGCGAGAGTTACGTTCGCACGGGCAACACTTGCCGCTTCTTTGACGCCGCGGCTCGCCCGCTCGTTTCGGCTTATTACGCATTGGATACTTAATTATAAAAGTTCCGCGTAAGGTTTTCGCGTATGCTCGCGGTTTAATGAACATCATCACCGACGGCCGGAGCTCGCGCTCGCCTTATTTTAGCCGCCTGATGCTTTTGAGGAGATTATAAAAGCTCGCGCAAGCGCCGGTTAAAAGGGACAGTTTTTCCAGATGTTAGCAGCGCTGAATAATTTCGATTACAAATAGTGAAAATGTACTTTATTCCGCAAATCCGCATTCGACAAATCCCGCATCTACTCAGCGACACAGCGCGACAGAGAGAGCTTTTCTTTCGAAAAGCTGCTCTGGATAATATTTTCATAATAAACACGCATTTCCACTTACGAGCGCGCGATTCTCTTTCTTCCACCTCCGACTTTTTTTCCCAAGCGCTATCTATCTATCCGACGCTACGGCATCGCGAGCTTTTTGGGATGGCCTTGTACCTAGGTATATATACACCCGAGACGTGTGCCGCGCAACATCGATCTTGCGCGTTTTTCCAGTCATCGATTCTGCAGACGTCAGTAGGTGCTGCAGCGTAGCGCAGAGAGACAGTGGTGCAGGTATAAGGCAAGGAGACGCGTCGAGAGAGAGAGAAAGTCGCGGGAATAAATTTGGTTACCGAATGGCGCAGCTCGCGCGCGCAAGAGAGTGAGAGAGAGAGAGGAGTGGAGAAAAAGCGCGGAGAACGAACGTGTAGGCTGCAGTGTGCGAGAGACATGCATATATATATATGCGACGCGTCGGAACGTCGCGCAAGAAGCCGTACGTGTGACTTTTACCAAGAGCTGCTGCGCGGATCTGCAGCATAATCGAATGCCTCGGATCCGTATTCATTTCCGCATCTCTCTTTCTCTGAGAGATATCAATTTGAATAATATATACGCGCCGCATCTCGAGAGGCTCGCACATATATACACGCGCACGCGTAGCTATACGCGAGTGCGGCTGACCAAAATCGGTTTGCACTACTTAAACCTCTGCAGCTTACAGTTTACCGGGCGTCAACAGATTCGCTCTCGATTCGAGCGAATCCCCGACTGATAGCTCGCGATGTGTTGGTAACGCACGCGCGGTATACGTGTGAAGCCGGGAGGCTAACAAGACAGCGGCGGCGCTGTCTGCGGGGCGCGTAATTGAAAAAGTTTAATTACTTGGAGAGAGAGACTTTAATCACGCGAGCGTCGTGTAAGAACGTTCGCGCGAGACTAATGGCTGCTATACGACTAACGCGTTATATATATATATATATATATATATATATATATATATATATATATATATATGTGTGTGTGTGTATGTATATATATATATATATACACGCAATACTTTCACATCTCTCCCGTGTCCCACGAATCTCTCGCACGCGATCGAAACTTATCGCGTTACTGCGTCCCTCTGTGTTCGGAGCACATGCTTTTGTTTCGGCCACCGCGAAACACGCTTATCATTCGATCTCAAAGGTAAAGAGCCAGATCGAAAAATATGCGCGCATCGGAAGAGGGAATGTACGCGTCTCTGTTCTACAGAGGAAGCCCAGTGTTATACAGGAGAAAATGGCAAAGTCGAGAGAAAAAGAGAGGTGCCGCGGTACAAAGGCGAAGCGAGCGGCGGCGGGTCAGTGACAAGATACTTTCGTCATTTTCGACGATCCTTGAGGACGAAAATAGAGCGAGTGAAAGAGAGAGAAAGAGAAGGATCTCTCTAGCCCGGCTAAGACAGAACGGCGGGAATTTAATTTTACGCTCCCCTGGGAAAACCAAACGATTCGCCCAACCCCTCTCAGCTCTCTCTCTCTCTCTCTTTCTGTCGTTCGTGTCCTTTTTGCGTGCCGTCCCGAGAAAGAATCCCGCTCGCTCCGTCTTCGTTTTTTAGGCTATATCTCTGTATGTATATAGCAGCGCGTCGGTGCACCACCTCCCTTTCACAGTCCCAAGCTCTTTCCTTCTTTTTTCCCCTTTGTGACTGTTCTGGGCGGACACGCTCCTGCGTTAGCTGTAGCAGCGCAGCACGAAAAAGGCGCGAAGAAATTTATGAAAAATCGATCCCAGAATATGCTCGCGCAGTGGAATTTATGCTCGTCGGAGATGGAATAACAAAATCGACTGCGCTAACGCGCGCCCTTGTTTACTTCTCTCCCATGCGTCGCTTCTCTCTCTCTCTTTCTCTCGTTGATTTATCACAGCCTTTCAACTTTCTTCTTCTTCTACTACTTCTTCTTCCGCTTCCGGTGCGCGCACTTATATACACGCGCGGGAGGGCTAAAAAGCATTTAAAGTCCTCGGCGCTGCGCGCAAAGTCCCAGGAGTTGCTGGGAAAAAAGAAGAAGTATAGAAGAAAAAGAAAAAGGTCATACACCGCGAGGATAAAGAAATGGACGTGTATATATATATATATATATATATATATATATATATATATATATATATATATATATATATATATATATATATATATATATAAATATGTATATAGTGAGCTTTTCACTCGTGGAAGAATGAAATAATTTCGCGAGTAGTCTAACAAAGTCCGCGCGCGCGCGCGACACGGGAAGTCCAAGCCATTTCGCGCGCTTATGTTTTTGCAGATCCTTTTTTACGCCCCCGACGACCGCTCGCTCTCGGCCCTCTACCCCAAAAGTATAGTATAGTATAGTGGAAAGTTGCGCCTCGTTCTCCTCCGACCGGTCTCTTTCGGGCTTGCCAGGAAAGTTTTGTTTCGAGGCCCTTTTTACCTTCCGTCTCACCCCGGGGCTTCTCTCTCTCTCTCTCTCTCTCTCTCTCTCTCTGGCGCTCTGGAGATTGCCGAAATCGGTCAGAGACGGGGGAGTTTTGCCAGTCGAGTCACGCGGCTCTCGAAGTTTTACACGCGAGAGAACGCGGAGACATAGAGAAAGAGAGCACACGCCGAGCCAAGCCAGTAAAGTGCCAGCCCCCGACGCGAAGCCTAAGGGAGGATAATAGATTTTTTTTATTACGTTTTGAGGTGAAACTTCTCGGGAAAAGACAAATACAAAAATAAATATGGAGGGCTGAGCGGTATTCGGCAACTTTCGAGGAATGCCCCTCGTGGAGAGAGCCGCGCTCGAATGTATGGGAGCTTTTTGCCTCGAGAGGTATGTAGACGCTGTAGTAATGAAGACATAGTAATGAATTTTCAATAGTAAATGGAAAAAATATAAAGAGTAAGAGAGAGAGAGAGAGAGAGAGAGAGAGAGAGAGAGAGAGAGAGAGAGAGAGAGAGAGAGAGAGAGAGAGTAAAGAAGCCCCAGTGTGAATTCATGAATTAATTAGAGTAATTGTGTAAACGGTTTCAAGTTCTATTCTGCAAAACATGCAGATTGAATTACACTGAACAACAAAGAAATTAATGAACGATTTTACCAATCGAATAATATGTAAAAGCAATTTATGCTTCGAGTTATTAATTAAAACAACTGTGGTGTATCCCTCAAATTGGAGAAAAGAATAGCTAACAAATCCAAAAGGCAAAGAGAGTAAAAAAAAAGTCCTTCGAAAAAGTGAAAAAGCTAATTAAACGAAGGTCGGCCCTCCGTACGCAAACTGAATAAGGAAAGGGCGCCGCGAGCGAGCACACCCATACCCACGAGGAAAGGAGCTTGGGAAAGAAGTTAAGTCGTATAGGTACGAAAGCGAGAACTAGAAGGAGGGGCAAAAGAGAAGCGGCCAAGAAGGATCGAAAGTTAGAGCTTGGGCGCACGCTCGAAATTCTCAGATCCATTCATTACGTTTCAATTAAGAGCGAGAGACGTACGCTCTTATATAGGTATATATATGTAGGAAGAGGGGGGCGGGGGGCATACTAGGGTGCGACCATCAGAGACAGAGAAAGAGCAATATAGCGGATAAGGCGTCCCCGGAAATAAGATGGAGGCGACGATAAGGGGCCGCAAAAGTTATCCCCGCTTCTGCCGCCTTTTACGAGCGATCGTCGAGATTATCAAATAACCCGGACATTAAGACGGATGATGCCCCCGGCTGCGATATAAACTTTCGAGTCGCGCGCGCGAGCGACAGTCCGAACTGCGTCGACTTTTGGTGTACACTGTTTACGGCCGGCGTGCAAATAGTTAAGGCGACTGGCGGGAGAAGCTGCACTTCCTGCAGCTATACTACGACCTGAGCTTCCGCTGCTGCTAAATAATTTGCTTGATGGAGAGTAACGTACCGTGAAAATGTTAATTTTATATACCCTGAGTTTTCGCGCTGCGAGCATCGACGAGAAAATGAATGAAAATTCCGAGCTTGTATACGCGCTCTGTTTTTCGCGCGTCTTATTTTTGATTTTCAAAGCTTCTCGCTCAACACAATTACGAATTTGAGACGTGTTTATGATTGCTAGTGTAAAGACTCGGTATGTGATTAATATAATGTGAGTTCAATCATTCATTTATTAT
Source organism: Muscidifurax raptorellus (assembly GCA_020010945.3). Classification (NCBI taxonomy): domain Eukaryota; kingdom Metazoa; phylum Arthropoda; class Insecta; order Hymenoptera; family Pteromalidae; genus Muscidifurax; species Muscidifurax raptorellus. The sequence continues at coordinate 4,663,195 of CM052081.1, read as the reverse complement.
AAATCATTCGCAACGATATAATAATGTGCCGGAAAATTGTCGCAAGCTGACTTTTCGTCTTTTTCGAAAAATATATACGGGTTATTATTGCCAGGCGAATGAAATACGAGCTAGAGCAAATTTGCAATTCAGACGACTACTATATTTGGCACTCGCTCGCGAGTGTTTGCTCAAGATGAAAATTCAGGCTTCGATGGAAAGAGAGAGGGGGGAGGGGTGGGAGAGCGAAAGAGCAAATGCTGTATACTTTTCTCTCAAAATATTTAGAAAGTGTAATCGCGGTCTCATATCCTCGCGAACTCTGTACAAGAGAGAGGTGAAACTCTTGCGTTCTTCTCTCTTCACATATCGCTTCTCTTATTCGTCAATCACGAAACTTTCTTAAGCAAATATAGGAAGTATATGTGTAGCGACACCCCATCTCTCGCTCTCACTCAAATCTACATAGGAGAGCGATGCAGCTCTCTCGACACACATAAATCACGAACAAAGTGCACAAACATTCGCCGCTGCAGTTGGAAAAATAGTATTTCAAGGCTTATCGCTGGAATACCCGATTCGACACGGGCTGAGGGGATGGGTGAGGGACCAAAATCCATGAAATATTTAAGAGTCGGAGGAGCGACGAAAATCCATCCGCTGGCGCATACACGCCTCTGCGGACGTACATACAGCTATACATTACGAGTAGTCTGCACAGCCCAGGTATATATGTATAATATATATATATATATATATATATATATATATATATATATGCAGCTAGCGTCAACCGCGACCTGTATGCCGTACATTAGCCAAATGCGCGAATCCTGTGCGGCTTTAGCGAGCATCAGCTTGATAGAGGTCGAGAGCGAGAGAAATATGCTCAAAAGGGAGAACTTGCTGCCTGGCGAAATTGAAAGAGCGACATAGAGAATACGAGAACCGCTGAATATATATATACAAACGTAAATATGGAGAAAAAGGATTTGCCTTTGGCCGTTTTATATATCTCTTGCTTTAACTGGATTATAATCGAATGTATCCCTCTTTAAATGTATACCTGCTCTCCAAAATCTTATAGAGTGATAACCCCCTCATTCTATAATTAGATTCTCCAGACAATTTCACTGGTACTTTCTTTCGATGATATTAATGTGATACGCAAAGATCATAGAGTGAACTAAAATGTTGATTATTAAACTGCGGACTGATATTAACTATTTTCAAATCTGAATGGTTTATGATCGCGATGGTTACTATATTCTATTTTTCCCCGCAAAAGTTTTATCATTTGTTTCTAGGTTTAATACCATTGTGTATTTGCAGAAGCAGCATATTTAAATTAATTAAAATCATCGAGGAATGTTTCTTCATTCATCGCGGATAGGCGAGATGGAGCTAAAAAGTGAAATTAATTATTATAAGAGCATGTTTTACAAAACTACGTTTTACTACTCCAACAACATCAATATAGTATATATCTTATATATAACCAACAATTCTCTCGTGAAATTCAGCTCTACATCGCAGCGGTTGATTCCAGTCTAAAATTTCAATGGACCCCCCCAATCGTCGCCAATTCGTAGCATCACTTTAATCAACCAAAAAGCCTCTTCTATGTGATAAATTCCCTCTCAAATTTCCAGTCCCGTGTAACAACCCATTGACCCACTACAAACCGGCAGCAGCATTTCAATGTGCGTTTCGCGCATTAGCGCACTTCCCTGCCATTGACAGACAAAGAGAGATAGACTGAGTGAGCGCGTGGAAGGGGGGTGGGGTGGGGTGGGGGTGGGGTCGACGACAGCAGCAACAGTACAGCGGCAGCCGAAAGAGCGGAAGAGTCGGTGCTGCATGCACGAGGCGACGTTTAACGCCTCACTTGCCTCGCAGCTCCATTCTGCGGCTCCCGGAATCCCGTCGGAAGTGCGTTCCCGAGTAGCGCGTATAACCTGCAACGACAGCATCCGCTGGCTCGTCTCTCTGATGCACGGACGTAAAGTCTGCGCGGATATGCGCCTGCACTGCGGAGGGGTATTTCGCGTATCGGTTGGAATATAGTGTATGGATGCCGCGAATATTTCTGTACATACGCGCATGCGCGCTCGCAACAAAAAAAAACCTCCCACGATACGTATACAGCCTCAAAATCATAGCGATCAAAGCAGTTCCGTAAATGGGATAGATATAGCGATTACGCACATCTATATGTAATACACGTGTTCCGACAGAAGAGCAGCTATATACAAGCACTCGAAGCCACATAGTAGCGGCATGCAACGCGATAATGTGGCCGGCAGTCCATACAGGTAGACAAGCAGTAGTAGCAGCAGCAGCAGCCTCGGCCCGCGGCGAATGAAAGCCGATAAATCATCGGGCCGCAGCAGCGCAGCAACAGCAGTAGCGCGCATTTGAGCGATTGTCGAAGGGAGGCTGCGCGCAAGCTCGTCGCGATCGTTAATTCCCCATCTCCTGGCCTCCGCAGAGCTGCATAGTCGTAAAAAAAGAAAGCCGCTATACGCGTGTCCGACGTAATAATGCCTCGGATCGCAGCCTATATGTGTACGCGTGTGGCCTCTCTCTTCCTCTGCTCGTTCGTTACGTGCGCATAAATCGACGGCGCGCTGAGCTTTTGGTGACACACATATATATATATATATATATATTTACGCGTACATAAGCGAGAGAATGCCGATTCCCGTGTAGATCCTTCTTTTTTCGGCGTCCGCGATTATGCAGCGAGATTTATTGCGCTCGTTCATGGAAGTTTTTATGACAAAGGATATGTTTGTTTTTGTTTGCGGCTATATCGGTTATCTCGATGAAGCTGTACGAGAGTGCGCGCGATGAATTAAGAACTTGAAAGCTCGTTGTTATAATGCTGCGCGTTGCTTTTCGGGGCGGCGGGATTAAATCTTTTTGCGCGCCGCTGGCGTATATATATTCACGGGACAGGGACTTTAGATTTAACCGGCGCAGCTGCGGCTATACCTGCGCGTATTTTGTTCTAGTTTGCGTGTATGCAGATTTCGATTATGAATCTTTTATTGCCTATACCGTTCGTTTAATCTGGCCGAGCCTTGCGCCGCTTCTTTTTTTTATTGACCATCGTTTAACGGCGAATGATGATCGAAGGTATTGTATTGAATTTTTTAAACCGCCGCATAGCTTGGGGATATATATACACCAATGTATATTTCCTTTTTATGGCGCCGCGTTTTTGCATTCATAGCGCCCGTGGAATTGAAAAATAAAAGTTGCGATGCTGTAATAAATTCGATCGCAGCGCGTAGATTTGAATTTTTCAGTTTACTCTCGCGACTGAGCTTCGCTCACTCTGATGGTTGACGAGTCGCTATAGGATACTTCTGAAAGTTGACTTTGGTCTGGTTGCAAGTGCATTACGCAACGCGCGACGAAAGTGTCGTCTGATGAGGCAAAAACTTGAAAGCTACGTATACACTATATATAACTCGACAACTTTGTTTCCGTGTCAAACTAGCGCACTCTCTTGTACGATAATTTCGACAAAAGTTTCGCCAAATTATTTCTCTGCGCGCTCTTATCAAATAGTCGCCTGTCAGCTCCTATACTATTACACGCGTGTAACTTTAAACTTGCCGAGCTTGCGAATGATATAAGCGCTTTTTTCGAAATCACTTGTTCGAAGCTTTTTGTGCGGACAGCAAAGGTCTCTCGCATCATCGGAATATATTCAGAGGAGCAATTCTCGCGATTAAAAGCCGAGAGCGCATCGTCGGGTTAATGTTCTTTTACCGCACCGCGAACACGAATCCCCAGCCACCGCAGCTTTTCTCATAACGCCAACTAACGCGACCACACGCAGTGAAAAACTTTCCTCTTCCATACAGCGGCCCCGTATTCAACATAACTGCGCTACTGCGCGTCCATCCTCTGGACCATATAAAAAGTGTAGTTTAACAAGAGCCAGAGGGGGAAGGGGGTGTAATGAGTTTAGTGCATGCCGTGCTATCGAAATCCTCTCTCTCTCTCTCACTCACTCTCCTCGAGGTTAACTTTAGCATACTACATTCATCTTATTACGTTCACAGGGGCTCGGTTGCCGGTTTAACAAGATATCCACCATGACGCGCGAGTTTGAGCTCCAAGCTTTATATTGCTTCTGTGACGGTGGTATAGTCTAAAGCCGCCGGAACGCGAGTGGAACGCAAGCTCTTTAATTATTCTCAATAGCGGCTTGTGTGTACAACAACTTCTCTCGATTCAAATGAACTTTTCAGAAAAGCTGCATACTGGAGCTGGGCGTCTTTTATTAATTCATTTATCATCCGGTAAAAAAATTATTATCTAGTTGTGGATTTTTATAATTTTAATAGCTATATATACTCTTTCACGATTAATTATTCATATTAAAACGTTATAATATCCCCTCTACAGTGGATATATATACGGGCTGCCGAGTTCGGAATTTATCGAAGTATATATAATTTTGAATTTAAGTACGTAGGGTCGATAATTACTTTCTGAACTATATATATACACATCCATCATATATTATTCGACGAAAAATTGAGTTGTTTCTCTGCGCTTACACGAGTTCGATGATCAAAGTGTTGTTTGCATAGGCGTGTGTAAATGTGTCATTAACGAGATGCCAAGCTACATCGTATACTTTGGTAGTATCGTATATTTTACAATGGCTGCGCTCAATAGCTCGGTTAATGAAAATTGCCTGCAGCACGTATCACATTTCCGGATGGTTGAAAAAAGAAAGAGGTGAAAAACCTTGCTCCGAGAAAAAACGCTGCCGAGCTTTCTAAAAATCCGCGCACCGAGTAAACGTGAGGTGCGCACGTGCCGCGGTCATTCGCCGGCCTTAATTCAGCCTAATAAAGTTGCCTACTTAGCCCACATTCAGCAAAAGTAGTCGACAAAACTCGTCCGGTTCCCGAGCTTCATTTCTACGCTACTTAACTTCGTTACGCTAATTGGTCTCTCGACAAAAGCTCCCTTCTCTCTTTCCCCGTGAGATCAATCAGTATAGCCGTGTGAAAAGTGAGCGCGACTCTGTCAGTATCTCCTTATCTATATATTATCGTCGAGAGTACAAAGAGAGAAAGAGAGAGAGAGAGAGAGAGAGAGAGAGAGAGAGAGAGAGAAATATTTGCCATCTGATCATCAGGCCCTGCGGAGCTCGATACAGAGGAGCTGGATTGAGGTGAAAAGCTAGCGAGAAAAGCCAAACCGTCGACGGAGCAGCTAGTCGAGAAGATAGAGAGAGAGAGAGAGAGAGAGAGAGAGAGAGAGAGAGAGATGAGAGAGAGAGAGGAAATGGAAAAAAGGAGCTGGAGAAGCCGGAAAGCTTTCATCGAAATTGCCTCTGTACGCTAGAAAGGGGAGGGAGGGAGGGAGAGAAGGCGTGATCCGCGCGCCACGCCGTCTGCGAGCGATTGGATGAAACGGAAGATCGAAAGCGAATTGTCGAAATTAAGAAAGCTGTCACTGGCCAGAACCGCACCATACAGTACCGGGACTCAAGAAAATCCAATACTTTGCCGGGAGCGCGTGCTGAATTGCGCTTCGGTAATACGAAGCATCTCCCCCCCCCCTTCTCTCTCTCTCTCAAATACTGGACGCGCAGGCTGTATAGTCGGATTATGTGTCGAATTCCGAGCGAAATTATTTCGCCTTCGATCGACGCTACAGAGGATTCTCCAAATCCCGCAGTCCGTTCTCGGAATCCGTTCGCTCTTTTTCAATTCGATTCTCTCTTTTCGTGGCATCAGCGACGACCGCACGCGCGCGACGAGAGATGATTCAGGAACATTAAAGGCTGCCCGCCCACGAGGACGACGCTCATATTTCTCTCCCATATCCAGCGGGAATACATCGCTTTGAGAGTCATGCGCCGGCTAACTAAAGAGCCCTCAGACGAGTATATAGCAACGCGGTGAGAGCCAAAGCCAGCCGGCAGCAGCGACGAGGTAGAAAGCAGTGCAAACGGTGGGCTTTTAGTCCTTTATTCAGTCGACGCTTCTATGTGACGGCGGAGGAAGGCTGCGACGCTAGTGATCCTGCACGAAATTTCTCAGCGCTACAGTGCACCAGTTGCAAAAGTACACGCGTGCGTTGTACCTTACGCCGGATCACTCTGACCCCCGGCGGTCTAATTAATTGCGGTGTCCGAGCCTGTGTATGCGCTTCCTCTTTGCGCTTACGTACCACATACGCTCACCGAAGCTCCATAGCATTGCAGCTTAATCTATATGCGCTATCTACGTGCATCTGGATCTCCCCTTGGATCTTCAGAACAGCACACAGTCCATCAACGCTGGAGCTGTCTTCGGGAACCACCTGCTGAACCTGATGTATTATCCTCGAGCGACTGGCTTTACTCTGCAGGTCGAACGATCCGATGCTATATAATAGGCGTATTTCGCTCATTAACCGATTTGTTCGCTAAAGTCGAAGCGAATTATTTTTTTATTCAGAGCGGCGGCGTGAAAATTAGTCAGGCATAAAAAAAGCTTCATTGTGTGGCTCAAGCCGGTCATAGTACACGCGTCAAGTCGGTGCAAAATCCTAATTGACGTTGTTAGGTCGTTGAGACACACTTTCTGAGAGAGAGAGAGAGAGAGAGAGAGAGAGAAAGGGAGAGAGAGAGAGAGAGTAGCGCAGAGGAGTATAGAGCCGTGAAGAAAATCCAGTCACATACTCCCGGGGTGAAGCCCGCTCGCGCGTGCATTTAATAACGAGACGGGGAGGCCGAGGACTATACGAGCAAGGCATCTGGCGCATTCCTGATACCTACGCCGAGCCAGTCTCCGCCTAATGAAATTGCAAAAGTTTCAGCTTTATGGTAACAGATGCACTGCGCGAACGTTAAATTGACTTTTTAACCGCGTGATACAGTGCGCCGATGCGTGCGAGGGATTCTTCTTCGTCTTCTTCTTTTTCATATACAGAGAGTGAGAGTAGAGAGGTGAGGGGGTGGGGGGGGGGGAGTATTGTTGTTTTGGCTATACTGTGAAAGGCTTCAAGGGGAAAATTGTTTCTTCTTTCGCACAGACGGATGATTTTCGTTCGCTCTGACATGCTTTAATTGAAACGGAGTTTTAATTAAATTTCCACGTACTCTACTGCGTTGCCCATAGTTTGCACACTCGAAAAAATACTCCGGATTAATTAAAATGTTTAAACAAAGTAGCGGTCTTCAAAAGAATAATCTCGGAATACTCTTTTGTTTGCCCGAGGATTAAACGTTTGCGATGGGAAGGAGTAAAGCCGGCGGTAAAAACATCGCATTAATATGCGAGATGCATCCATCTCATTGGATCACCTTTGTCGCAGCGTTTTTGTTGGATTTCCCCGAAGGCGCACACCCACGCACGTACACACCGGAGGAAAAAAGCCCGTATCGTAAACTCGCTCTTCTCTCAATCAGCTTTAGCCTTTTCTGTTCCGGGAAAATAACACGTCGCTGATGTGACGCTCTCGCGCAAATCGAATCTCCGAAAATACTCGTCAAGTGCAAACTCCCTGGTATTACGCAGCCGAACCGACGAGAAAGAGTGCAGAGTCTGTGCAACGCTAAGCTTAAAATTAACCAACGGCGAAATCCGCCCCCTCCCCCCCGAGGATTATTCGGTCCGAATGTACGTAGGCGGCGTGCCCGAGGCCTACTGGCGAAAACTCTCGGTTGCGCGCCCGCGAAATTTCGCCCGCTTATCCCTCGAGTGTTTGTGCCGATGCACTGTATACGTACCTAATGCGTGTCTATAAATGTATACATATATAGGTGTAAAATACCATTTTGGTAGAAAAATTGGAATAAAAAACAATCGTATCTCGAGTGTTTTTGAACGACTACTTCCCGAGTCCGAGTGACTCAAATAATTTAATAAAATGATTGCAGAGAAAAACTCCGTTTTTAATTAGATTCCAGGCGGATTATTAAAAAAGCAAACATTTTAACCTCTGCTTTATTACAATTAATCAGAGATCGTCTCATGAGTTTTGCCTTCTTCGATTACTGGGCTTTTTACTTACTGAGCTTTTTACTGGGTTATTCCAAATTTTGGCAAACCTTATTTCTTTTAACTTCAACGTTCTGCTTCACATTTCATCTTCAAAACTCCGCAGAATGAGGTTTTGGAGCGAAGCAGCACTACCAGTTGTACTTCGTAGAAGTTAATCATGAATAACGAGTGTAGAGGCTCTTCGCAAAAACTTTTTGTTTCAATTTTCAATAGACTTCGAAATTAGCTTTGACGAAAAATCAAGAACCAAATGAATGTGCCAAGCGATTGTTCCCGAAATTTTCGAAGCTTCCTCAACTCTCCGACCATAACCCGCAGCAGGCGCGTCTTTGTTGAAAACACAGAGGCTCCGCGCGCATAAAAGAAGCAGCGTCGGAATATCGAAAGAGTCTGCAGAGAAAGCTCGAAGATGAAATTGCGCTTTATAACAGGCTCGCGTTAAGTCGTTATAGTCCGACGAGTGCTAGCGAGAAGGTTAAGAGCTCGAGCACACACACACGCGCGCGCTCTAAGAAAATTCGACGCTAAGAAAGTCACTTTCAAGAGAGAAGGCGAGAGTGGCGCGCGAGCCTCCTCGGATTGGTCGTTTAATATTCAACGGTCGGAGGTTTAATATTCAGCGACCCGACCTACATCGCTCGCGACTACCACTCCCGGGAGAGAACGGCGGGCGATGCTCACACGCACACACGTATACGCGATACCCCCTCATTCATGCAATTCTCCGAGAGTATGTGTGTATAGGCAAAGCTGCTGCTGATTTTTCTATGTTTCTCTTAACCCTTTTCAGTCGCGCTGTTCGTTATAATGGACATGCTAACTGCCTCAGCCGTAAAATGCGCTTTCAGCGAATTTCTTTAATGATCTCTGTATTCAAGGGACGTCGGGAGGCTGCCGTGTATAATATTATAATTTGATGCATGGCCTCGTTAGAGAAACTTGCCGTCGATACTTTGCTGTTTCGAGATTAATGAAATTTCGTTCCTTATTCCTCCCGGAGCGCGTTCTCGAGAAACATCAATTTCCCAGGTGTAAATAAATGCCGAATCGATCTCGCAAAGCGCACGTTCCATTCGAATTCTCACCGCCTTCCTTGCGGAGAGGGTAACAATAGTCCATTTGCACGCCTTTGACTTTCGCCACACGACGCCTGTATATATATATATGCATGTACTACTCCCGAACGATTTTCCGAGTCGGCGAATTCGTATACGAGAGTAAAATTTCCGCGTGTGCTTTTTACCGAAAGCTCTCGCGTTCTACGATGTTATACGCAAGGCCATGCGCGCGTTAATTAAGCGCAGGTTTATATGATATGCGTATACGCAGAGAAGCGAGTGTCGAGCGATGCTTTTCCATAAAGCAGGTGCTTATTATTTTCCTGATCTAATGGATGATTTTCCGCGCGGGCAATGTGATATTCGCTTGTTTGGAGAAAATTCAATTTGCGCGACAGCTGATATTTTTCAGAAGAATCCCTCCCTATCTTCAATTCGCCGCGCACTTCTCGCGAAAACCGAAGCGGCGGGTAATTGGCCTCGGACGTTTCACGATAAATAGCTGTCTCTGTATAGTCTCCTGCGAAGTTCACTTTACACAGTGCGGATTTATTAAAAAATCCTCGCCGAGCGAGCTGTATATGCGTGTATATATGTATGAGTAAAAAAGAGGCCTGGAAGCGCGATCGAACGTTTATACCTCGGCAAAGCTACAGGCCGGTTTTTTCCTACTTCACATTTGTTCTTTTGTTTGGCCTCCCGACTTTGCTGCTGCTGCTGCCGGCGGCCGTGAGTGCAAGCTTTCTCCAAAGCTCCTATGAAGTGTTTCTGTTACTCCATTAATCTTTCGGGAAATCTATAAATCGATACGGCGCAGCTTTAAGTCCTTTCTAATGGTTCCCCTGTGCTCACGGGCTAGAGAGCGAAATGTCTTCACATTTATCCAGCGTTATATAGACCTTTATTCTTTTACTCTTTTTACCTCCTCATTTTTCAATACTTAACATTAGCAGCTCGTGCGACGTACACGACGGTTTTACCCGCTTATGATTGATCACGCTAGTAGACTCTTATATAACCGAATTATGTATACGAGATTCAATAATGAAACATATATATTATATATAAATATACCTCATCTCTCTCTCTCTCTCTCTCTCTTAATATAATGGTCGCTATTACACGTAGCAGAGAGAGAGAGAGAGAGAGAGAGAGAGAGAGAATACGATACAGCAAGAAATATCGCGTTGCAATACATCAGCGACTGATTGGTTTCTCCCTTTGTGTTTCAGTTGCGCCGACGTCTGTAAGGGTCGTGGACGAGAGTACGAAGCAGACGCTGGAAGACGGCCGAGTACTCGGTCCGGTAATTGAGGGCTCGCCGATAGCATTGAGATGCGAGAGCGGCAAAGGCAGGCCGGTACCGACAGTTGAATGGTATAATGGCGATGTGCGGCTCGAATGTAAGATATTACTGTGTAATACCTATATATATATATATATATATATATATATATATATATATATATATATATATATATATATATATATATATATATACATCCTATTCTTTCGTTAAACTTCTTCTATATATATTATATCTGTCGCATAAACGTAACTTTTGATAAAGAGCGCGTGCGTGTCTCTCAACTATATAAAAAATCCATTTCAAAGTGTTCTCTATGGTTCTTTATTTTCTACAATCACAAAAAACTAGATTACATTGTAATTTACGCAGTTTTAAAAAATCTTTATATCATATGCAAAATACCTGTTGAAGTAAGGTTCAATTACTTATATAATAAGACCGTGCAATATATAAAACCGAGCGCGCGTGAAGATTTCGTCAGTTTTTTTTATAAAAGTCGCGGAACAAATGCTAGCCCTAAGTGGATTCCGTTCTCAATAACGGAGCTCTATATCGGCGACGTCAATTAATCGCAGACCAATCTGTAAAGTAAGTCGCGCGATTAAGTAAAAAGTTGTAGCACGCTCGTTCTCTCTCTCTCTCTCTCTCTCTCTCTCTCTCTCTCTCTCTCTCTCTCTCTCTCTCTCTATATTACCCGATCCGATATACTGCAGAGAAAGAGACAGAGAGAGAGAGAGAGAGAGAGAGCTTTTTTCTCGCTCTTTTTTCTTTCTGCTCCTCGAGTGGAGAAAGAGAGAGGGGGGAAAGTTAAAATCAATATGTTGCATAACTTTCAGCGAAAAGTTCGGAGGAGCTGGAGGAACAGAAAATCGGCACGGGAAGTGGCACGCTTAATCTCGTGGTCGCACGCAGTGAATTGGGGGCTACTTTTACCTGCAAGGTTAGCAGTTTAGCCCTGCCGGAGCCGCTGAAAATCGACATCAAATTAGACGTCCACGGTAAGTTGTCATTCGAATTAAAACTTTCATACAGCCGCAACATAAAGCTGAGCCATCGCGTCGTTAACGAGCGCAGCACACACACACACACACACACACACACATATATATATATATATATATATATATATATATATATATATATATATATATATACAGCGGCAGTATTGAAGTGGGCGCACGTATCTCTATATAATACATAAGGCGCGGGGCGGGAAAGTCGGAGGCGAAAGTTAAAATCGAATGAAAGTCCCGTCGTGCTCGAGTTATATAGACTCTCTCTCTCTCTCTCTTTCCCGACAATCCAATTGTTCGAGATAACTGACCCGGCGACACTGCCGCTACACGAGGATCCCCGTTACCGCGTCAGCTTCTCTCTGTCCGAGAAGAGAAAGCAAGTAAGAATAAAAAGCTCTTATATATATAAAGCATAGAAATAACTCCCCGTTAATTTGCCGCACGAGGAGACGCAGTTATATTACACCAGCGGGCTCGCGATAATTATTAGGCGACTGTCGCGGAGCCATCCGAGCTTAATAAGAAGCGCACTGCGCGCAGGGCCTCCTTTTCATCAAACTTTACGCATCCGGTCCAGCGCTCCGTGTAATTGCAACCGGATCAACCGCCCTTTCGCGGATCAATCGAGTTTAAATATATAGCGCCGCGAGAGCTTTTAACGAGTTTTCACCGCGAACTTTTACTTCCTTTCATCCGCAACCGCTATATCGGCAGTCGCGCAGATACATATATACATCGTTACTTCCGGCCGAGGCGTTTCATCCTATGTATACAGATCTATATATGCAGTCATCCCCTCAAAAGCCTATGCGGTCACTTGGGGGGAGAGAGTTCAATGACTGATTCATCCGGAATTAAATGGAAAAACGCGTCGCGGCGGCTATATATAGCCATACCGATGCAACTGATTTCCCGACCGCGCGTAAATACATATATACCTATGTATATAGAGGCGCATCCATTGCGGTTTTCGTGGGCTAGGAAAAGAAGGCAATTTACGCGCATCGGACTGGAAACTATCTAGGCTGCACAGTCGCTCGTGTATACGCGTACACAGTTTGTCACACGCACGCGCCTGCTCGTGGTATTGAGAGAAAGACGAGAACCGCTTGGGCGTGTAATTTACGCATCGAGATGCTCTTTTATAGAAAAAGGTCATCGTCGTCGCTCGGAAAACTCGGTGAGAAGCCTGCAACACGAGTGATTTTTTTGCTCATTAATTACGCAAACTTATTCCGCAGTTTATTAAACGCCCGCCAGAGGTTATTGCGCGGAACGAAAATGTCAAAGCTGCATATAGCCGCGCTCATTTGAGTTGTAAATCGATCCCCGCGCGCTTCCGATATACATTGTATTAAAAGTCAATGTCGCCGGCTGAATTCTCTTGACCTCTTAAATTTCAAGCGCAAACGGGGCTAAGCAAGTATAGCCGGATGAGAAGCTGCCGAGGAAGATATAGTTTCCTTTTTTTTGGACTGGCAGTAGCGCGAGAGAAACGGGGAAATGAGCTTAGAGGTACAGGTGAAGAGACAGAGCCGAGCATAGTGCACGAGAAATAACGGAAAGGAAGGGAGACTCCCCGTTTGCCATTGCGCAGATGGCCCTCTGTTTAATGGCCCAACTCGCTCGCTCTCTCTCTCTCTCTCTCTCTCTCTCTCTCTCTCTCTCTCTCTCTCTCTCTGGCGCGGGTATAACGCCGCCGTTTCTCTGCTATACATCGCGCGTAATAGATTTTCAGCGCAGCGTTCGTTTAATCTTTTCCTCGGCTGCTGCTCGCTTCTGTTTGATATCTCCTATTCGTATATATACGCAGCGGATCCTTTTTCTCTTCCTCTCTCTCTCTCTCTCTGGTCCTCGACGAATATGGCTCTTTAACACGAGTGTATACGCATTAGCCTTGATGGTAGACGCGTCGCAGAGATGGATGTCGGCGCTGATGTCGCGAGTGTTTGACGAGTACATTTCATATATGCGCGTGCGCGCGACCGGTATAATTATATTTTTCCCCTCTGCATCTGTAAATTTTTCCGAGCGCGGATGAAACGACTCGGTAGTTTATTACGAGAATATCCGTCTCGTTTCGCAGTGCGCGGGGACGCCGAAAAATGCCGGCCGATAAAAACGCCCAGCAGCAATTCTATTTCAAACGGACCCTCTCTCTTGCACGGGCGAACGGCACGATCGTCGCGTGCAAAATTTTCCAGTCGTGGCTAATTTTTTTTTTGCCTTGTGTACACCGCGTATGTGTGGATAGTTTAATAGGTGGACTGTACGTAGACTCGTCGTCGATGCTAGAGCTTCGCTGCAGTGCCGTTCTAAATGAAGAAGTTTTTGCATACGTATTTCAGGATGAGAGCGCAAAGAGATGATGAAAGGCTTGTACGTGTAAAATAACTGCATTTTTAATTTAAAACGCGGGACTTGTACGGTCTTTTGTTCTCCCTGCGCTGGGCAAAAATTAATCCGGAAACGCCGGTTTTATATTGGAAAATTTTAATCTGCGCGTGTAAATGCGGAAGGGTTGATTAAATTTACCCGGCCGATAAATTAGCCCGAAGGATGATTGTGTATACGCGAAAGTTTGCGCTTCTTGTATATGGGGAAATCCATAAAAAAACATTCAGTTAGTGGGCTCACCTGCTCAAAGGGGGAGGGGGCTGAGAAAAGGGAAAAATAAAGATTTTCGGGAAAATCTTATTGATTTAAATCGCAGACAACTTTTGAGCTAAGCGACTATTTTTATCAATCTTTTTTCATATTAAAAGTCTACTTTTTGAATAATCTTAAAAGCTTATTCTGCTAGAGTTTTAAATAGTCTCTAGAACACGAAAAAAGGTCCCAGAATTGTAGTACTTATACTTTTTTTTCAGATGATGAGCCCACTAGCTGGATGTTTTTTTATGGATTTCTCCGCATATACAGGCATTTAAGCGTAAAAGCAACGTAGCACAAACCATCGGCCTGGCCGATGATTGAGTTGTAATAGCACTGTGTATATACTTTAAGCTCGATCGGGAACAGGTGGCGAAGGTATAAATACCCGCACACATTTCTCGCTCGGCGGTTAGCGTGAAAAAAGCCTCGTAAATCTCGGTGAGGAGGCCATAGGCGAAGGAAGAAGAAAGAGAAGAGAGAGAGAGAAGTTAATCAAATCTCGGCGCTTAAACGGCGCGCGAAGGGCCTCGCGGGATACGACGACTACGGCAAGATTCAACTTCGACCTATTTTCCTCTTTCTCTCTCTTTTGCGCGCGCGCGCGGGAGTCTTTCTTTTTCCGCCAGTCACCGCCTGCTCTTCCTCCTCCTCTGTTTCTGTCTGCGGGAAGGACTTTTTTTCCGCCTCGCGCTGCTTTTTCTCCTTGTTTTCTTTGTACCGGCGGCTCTTCTTCTTTTTTTATTTTCTCCGCGCAGCAGCAGCCCCCGGCGCGTCTATTTATTAGAGAAAAATGGAACATTGCAGGAGCGCGAGGAGTTTGATTTACTTTTGACGTCGGAATCTTTCGAGGAGAATGCTTTCCTCTTTGTTTCCACGCAGCTTATACAGCGGATGAAATTTAAACTTACATCGCGGAAATTTGCATTCGCTATAATTATGGAAATGAATAGCCGAAGTTTATACAACGTCGCAAAGTTTCGAAGACGAGATATCTGCAGCGTAAATATTGAACGAGATCTATTATCGAAAATCCGGCCGTCACGCGATTCCAACATTACAATATCCGTCTCGAATTCACTCCCAACTGTATTATAATCGATCTCTCATAATATAAAGCTAATTCAAAGACTCGCATATATAAAAGCCAGCCTTTTTCACTTCGACTTTCCGGAAAAGTCATTTTTCTTCGTTATCCTAACTCGTCGCCGCGTCAGCTCCTAAATTTTTCCTCTGGTGCGCTTGCGGTAAGCTCTGCTCCCCCGCAGCTGTCTCTCTTTTTCTCTCCCGAGCTGTGCGCGCGAACACACCGCGCTGGAATATTATCCACTGTCTCTCGCGCGCATGCATACATGGACCGTCGTCGAGGACGTCGGAGCGCACGTTTCTTCGATCGTGCCGCGGCTTATTACGTATACGTGCGCGCCGCAGCGCGGGAAGACACTGCCGGGCGAAAGTTTTTGCTCCGAGTCGAGAGCGCTGAAGAGAATTTTAATCGGATTATTTTGAGCGACCCTGATGTCTCTCTATCTTAATCTGCGGCGTCTGAATTCGTATATATATATATGTATATGAGCTCTTCTTTAATTGGTAGCGAAAGCTTTTATTCCGTCTTAAAATTCATTTGAATTTTAAGCGCTCCACATTGAGAGCACTTACTGAGCTCGAAAACGATGAAAAATATTAAGAGCACTCGCTTGCAGTATTTCTGGACACATTCGATAATCCCGATCGATGTGTAACGCGAAAAAGGAAATAGAGTCCATCTGGCGGGAAATTTTTTGGCCGGCAGTGTACGCTCGAGCGAGCTTCGTCGTCGCGAAAGGCGTGAGTACGAATGGAATCAGCATATTTTTCCTACTCTCTCTCCCTCTCCGGAGTCGTATAGTACATTTGCGCTTGACCTTTTTGTCGCCGCGCCGATCGAGCCACGGCGAATGCAATTTCGCCAGCCGTATTATGTATAGACCTGGTTCCATCTGCTCCTCCTCTTCTGCAGCGCTCACACTATTCGGATTCTTCTGCAGACGCGGCGGCGACAACGCGAAATATCCTTTCGCCTGTGTAGCTTCTTTATTATATATTAACACCTCCGGAGGATACTGACTCGGTTCAATTTCGTTCTTAGCATATATAGACGTATACACACAGCTGGTGATTTCTTATCTTTTCTCGGGAAAACCAATGAGTAATTTACTCGAGTTATTTTTTCCGGGCGAATTATTAATTTGACGCCGGACTGGATTACTGCGTGACTTATTGCGCGCCGAAAAAAAGGAAAAAAAGAAGATCGGAAAAAGCAGCGAGCCGCGCGCGGATTACACTTCGCGTTGCGCGATTACGAGCTTATATAAATGTATATATATCCATTACAGAGGCGACTACTCGAGGCAGGCACTAAATCATTACACAGTTTTTCGAGGATTACACGAGAGTCCGCGAATACACGAATAGGTATATATACTTGGAGCTATCGCGCGCACTTGAGCCGTTAAAATTAATGGTCTGCCAAGGGTATATTGCAATTGGCGAAGGCGGCCGAGGCTTTGTACTCTCCAAGATTAAAGAGGCATAAAAATTCGCATAATACACGTAGACATCGTTTATACGATACGAATTATATAGTAGAAAAACAGGCTAATTCGATATATCCAATCCCGCGTTTAAAGGCTTGCCTCAAAGCCAATAAGCACTTTAATCAGGCGTCGGTGCTAAAGGTGTATATATAGCTGATTCGCGGAAATCGCATCAATCGCGTGTGGGACACGAAGGCATCGTGTGCGCATCGCGTATACGTATATAGACCAACACGTATAACGATCGCGGCGAGCATCAGATGCGATTAGACGCAGAGAATCGTATAGCAAAAGCTCTACCGGACACACTTCCGCCGGATTAGCCGACACTTGGACAAACTGCCCGGGCTCGAGTCCCTCTTTGTCCGCGACGACGACAACAACAATAGCGCGAGAGGCCAGCTGCCAGCTCTGTATACACAGCAGACTGGCTTTTTCTATCGCTCTCTACTCACTTTATTTCGTCCTATCCGGAGAGAAAACGAGAGAGAGAGAGAGAGAAAGCTTCCTCCGTCTTTGCGCTCTCGCTTTAATTGCGCCTTGGACGAGGGTCGTTGCGGAGCTTTTTTTCCACAAGGCTCGTCGTCGTGATATCTTTATGGCTGCGCGCGCGGGCCTTTGATTTGTTTCCGAGGAAGCATTGTTGCCGAGCGCCGAGTAATCAAATAAACGAGAGACCGAGACAGTAGCAGCACCGGCAACAAGAGCTCCTTTGTGTATGCCGCGTCTCTTCTGTGCAGCTGAGAAATTATACGAGCTTTTCGAATTATGTAAGATCGTGCGGCAACTTTGTAAAGCTTAAAAATCCACTTTTGACAAGAGTCGCGAGAAACGAGTGTAATCCAATTCCATTATAGCATCGCAGCTCTGCGCGCTGTATATATATATATATATATACACTATAATCCATTTGACCGTTCCATAGAGAGAGAAAGAGAGAGAGAGAGAGAGAGAGAGAGAGAGAGAGAGAGAGAGACAGAGAGAGACAGACAGTTATAAATACATCGATGCGGATTCAAATGTCGACCATGCATCTCTCACATCGCGTTATCTCTGTGTCCAGTTGCTTTTTTACCCTATCATCTCTCGGTGCCTCTGGCGGCTCCGTTACTTTTCCTATCCTCTTTAACTTCTATTTACTCCCCTTCCATTGTCGAGTGCGCGCGTATGTGTGCCTCTCACTGTAGCCAGTCTCGTTATCTCCTCGCGAACGAATGGAGTGTCGCTTGAAAGCCAGAGTAGGAGTAGGTGGAGGAGGACGACGACGAGAAGTATAGTCCGCGAGAGTGGACCGGCGCTTTTTCCTGTCGCGCGCACTCTCTTTCTCGCTGCGCACACATGCCCGCACGAGCGACCCCCTTTGCTGCGTCTCGACATTTATATATAGATCTGCCGGTGGAAAAGTGACCCTTTTAATTCGATCTTTCGCTTACGCACACAGTATAGCTATAGCGATAACGCTTGATCTTTCGACGAGCTTTGACTTGCCACTTTACGTCTCGGCTCATTGTTGCCGGGTGTATGGGAATAGTAGATTGTGTACCAAGGGCGAAAAATGCGTTAAAAATGCCTATTGAACGATAAAGAAAATTATATATATATATATATATATATATCGGGCGGAAAAACCGAATGAGAATAGCGAGCGGGAATCGGCCATTTTGCGCCCGTAAATGCGGACGCAAAAACGCATTTTGCGCCCGCAGGGGCAGAAAGAGCTTTTTTTCGTCAGAATTTAGTTTTCACCGTGGCATTCGCTCTTTCAGTGCGGCCGATGAAAATGGGCATAACTGGGGTACACGGCCACGTCGTGCAGGGTTCGAAGGTCCTGCTGCAGTGCGTGGTACAGGCTGCCCGACCACCGGCCAACGTCACCTGGTACAACGGCACCGAGGTTCTCGAGAAAAACAACAGCCGCATCGACATGTACGAGACAAAGCTCACTGACAACGTGAGTATTATACGATTAAATTCTGAAAATCTATTTGATCTTTGTTTGGCCTTTATTTATATTATACTCCGCATATACGTAATACCATTTTATTTTCTCATTCCTAGCAGACCGCTTACATTTATATATAAATAATGAACGAATAAAATAAACAATCCCGAGTTCGAAATATATATTTTATTTACTCGCGCGTATTGTTACGACGAGCTTTGCAGCGGGATAATATTTCCGTTCGTTTGCCCTGCGCGCGCGTATGCACACATGAGGTTCTATACATATATATATATATATATATATATATATATATATATATATATATATATATATATATATATATATATATATATATATAATATATACGCGCTACTTTACATATTGAGCGTTATCGTTAAAACACGATCGTAAGAGCGAGGACTTTGTTTGGGCTCGTCGACCCGAATTCGCGTAACTCGCAACAACATCGACGATTCCACATTATATTTCGCACCGCGGCAGATGTTGACTCTCGCTCGGAGCTCTCGCTCTGTCTCTACGCTCGCGCTCCGTCATCGTTACATTCCCAAAAATACGCATCTAGACGCTAAAACAAGCATAGGTCGCTCTCAAAAAAGATATAGCCGAAAGAAGAACGTATATCCATGGCAAATTTTTTCCGTTAATTAGACCATTTAAAAGTCCAAGCAAATATATGCACGTGTGTGTGCGTGTATAGAGACGGAACAAGAGACGCGGGAGCAGCGAATTTTTTCGCGCACATCGCGGTCGCTTTATCAAGCTTACGTAAGCTCGCGGACAACTGAGAGACTATCTCGCGCTCGCGCTCGGTGCTCCAATTATGGATTCGCGGAGCCCCAGTGTATTTACTCATCGTATTACGCGCTCGCGCTGCCTGTGCGGCGGCATAATTAGCTTTGTTTGCCAAGTGTCTCATTACGCGATGGCTAACACACAACCGCGACTGTACACGCTGCTGCGCGAGAACGTTCGACCCCTATACTATATATATATATATATATATATGTAGATCCCCGCGAGATCACCGCCGTAACTGTGAAGAAGCAGGCCTTTTTTCGTACACGCGCTTCTGTCATAATTACGCTTTTACGATCGCGTAGCGGGGCTTTCTTTGCGTTTTTTTTTCCGCGCCACCTGCGGCCCCGAAATCCCTCGCAATCGGACTAACGGCACCACATCAAAGCGAAGACAAGCGCAATTGCCGATGCGCGCGCGCGCGCAATAACTGTAATGCTCTTGGAAAACAGAAGAAGCAGACGAGAGCGAAGAAAGAAACAACAGCGACGAGCTCTGCAAGTGCATCTGCGTAAAAAGATAAGAGTCGCGCGCGGCGCAGCCGAGATTTCCCGAGTAATGGAGCGAGATAATGTAAAGGCGAGCATATTGCGAGGGAGAGATGCCGAAAGTTCGCCCTCGTCGGTTCTTCTTTTTCTTTTTCTTTTTTAACGGTGCTCTTTGTACAGGACGCTTGACACTTATCTTGATTACCATTGCGGATTCCGCGATATCGATTTCGAAAATCCGCGAGCGCGATTCGGTTGGCTGAATTCAAGGCACCGGAGGCCACGACGATCGTATATAATTTATGTGTCAAAACTGCATTGAAAGAGAAAGAAAGGTGCGAACGAAGCAAAGCGAGAAAGAGAGAAAAACGGACACGAAGGGTTAAGGCGCAGAGCATTAAAGGGAGCAATTAAAGGCAGCGCAAAAAGTGGGTTATTTCAGCTCTCGCCTCATTAATCCTCCATCGTCAATGGGCCATCGTGGATCCGCTGACGCGAAAGAATTGTTATCGGCAGTCGTGCAGCAGCGGGCCACACCTCTCCCTTCCTCAATCTCTCCTTCTCTCTCTCTCTCTCTCTCTCTCTCAACCACGAACCTTTTGTTCTGTCCGCAGGACGACGGCACGACTCAGACGAACAGCTTTCTCGCCTTCACCGCCTCGGAACACGACAATGGCCGGGAATTCAGCTGCGCAGCCGTGAATTCGGTCATGCTCAAGGAGGGCAGCAAACCCATGAAAGAGAACTTAATCATGGAAGTAATGTGTGAGTGTGAATCGACTATTATTATTATTATTTCTTTTTTCAGCCTCTATACATATATATACTCTTCGATGCTTTTTTTCCTTCCGCGAATTCGGACGCGCCCCATTGTTTCCCTTCCGCGCGCGGACTCTTTTTTTTTTTTCATACATTGGCATATATTCTTTTCTATTTTTCTCGCGCGGGAAGAGTAAAAGGCAAAGGCGCGCTGAGTTTATGGCGCATCTCTTGACGACCCATTCGTTCGACGACTTCTCTCGCTCTTTTTATCCGGCGAAGGATCATCGCGGGTTATCAAAAGGACGATCCGTTTGCTGCCGGGAGGGGATATAATATACCGAATAACGAGCTCTATGCGAATATGTAACGCCTCTATAGCATAACTTTAATTAAATCTTCGCGGCTTAATCGTATATTCCGATTACCGAGAAATAAACGAATCGTTCGGATGTTAAAACATGCACCGTGCGCGTAATCGCACGATAAAAATTTCTCGGCTACACCTATGCTTATATATATATATATCTCGCATATAATAAGGAATCTCTCTTATTCCAATATTTGGCCCCACGAAGAAAATCTGTACTACCCGCACGCGAGAATCGATTGACATCGTAAAAAAGCGCTCTGCTGATGAAGGCGCGCGGGAAGTCCTCCTTGCAGGAAAAAGCCACGGAAGAACCGCGCGCTCGAGCGCGTGTGTGTATATAACTATACACGTACACGCGCTCGAGGTTATAACAAGAGGCGAAGGTGTGCTTGCTGCAGTAGCGCGATGGCATCATGCAAATTCGTCCTTTCTCGACCCACGTCACGTTCCCCTTTTGCGCCGACGAGTCCTTCCCCCCCCCCCTCTTTTCTCGGTGGTCTCTTTACACATCTGGTTAACTAGTTTCCTATACCTACACACTTATCTCGGCTCCGTACGTATAGATATATATGTGCCCATACACGATGCGCTGCCTGTACATATAGCTCCGTACTGAGCGCACGCATCCGATAGGGCGACACTCTATTAAAGCACCATTTCCATGATTTAAAAGGACTACGACGCTCTGCAGTGCGCCAAGAGGGACGTGTGTGCATATATGTATAATTCCGAGTACTGCTTATACCAACGGCTGCAGCGGGTTCATTCAATGCCGTACTCTTTTCTGTCTGAGGGGGATACGCTGCGACACGTGAAAAAGAGGCGCAAGCTCAAAAAAAAAAGGACGAGAGTAACGAACTGGCGTGACTCGTTCGTGAGGCGAATTCATAATTTTTGAAGGTTTGAGCGAGAGTCGAGAGGTTTTTAGCGATGAATATTAAATTAACTCGTCATTTGCGTTACTCGCGATCGAAAATTACGAAGCGTTTAATGTACGATTTCGTGATGTTGAATAATCGTTGGAACATTTCAGTGTGTAGTGCGATTAGGATTCGTTCATTTAGTTGACAGTACAAACGCATTATCGCACGCGCATAATCAATGTCAGAATGAAATAAATCGAATTCCGAACGCTCGTTCAATTCCGAAATATTAAATACGACACAGCATATCGCACAGTCGCTCGTAGTGTGTTACACTGATGTACATACTAAAAAGGTTGCGAGAGATAACGGCCGTGTACGTATACATAATAAGCGTGAACTAATATATAATAAACGTCTCTCGTTTTCAGATCCACCGATCGTACGAATGAATCCGAGCAACATAACCATCAACGAAACCGAGGACTTTCAATTATTCTGCGACTACGAGGCCAACCCTGCCACTCTGACGAACGTGATATGGTAATAAAACTGCGATTAAGTATTTACAATCGAATCATGCACGACATCAATCTCCGCGCAAAAATAGTGCGAATCGAGAGCATATAAAAGACGTATACAGAACAGCCGATGAAGAAGAGCTGGGTCACCTCGGTTATTTTATTTTTCCGTTTTTTCCTCCGCAGGCAACGAGACGGAAAAAATCTGATCCTGAGCGAGGACCGTCACGAGGGTGGCACCGGCGATCTGACGTCGCTACTGGTGAAAAACGCGACCGCCAACGACATCGGCAAATACTCCTGCATCCTGGAAAACGATGTCGGCAATTCCAGCGCCAGTTCGCAAAACGTCTCTATCGACGTCTCCGTATTGTGTACGTAATATAAACAGCCTAGTGTCACAGCTTACACTCGTTACGTCGTCGTCGTCATCGTCGTCGTCGCGCGAATGATGAAATGAAAAACTTTCGAAGGCCGAGAGAGAAAAAACAATTTTTCTCGATACACAGAGAAGAGCCCATTGACATTTTTAGAAGAGAGAATCTAACGAAGGTTTGACGCATTCTGTGTGTGTAAATAGGCGGTGCCGGTCGAGGACAGTATCAAAGTTTCAGTTTAACGAGGAAGAGAGAAAAAAACTCGCGCGTAATCTCTCTCTACCAAATCCATCAAATATACAAGAACCGAAAAATAAAATCGCGCGAGCCCTTGATTGACAAAGCACCGGCCGGCGGTGAAATATAAAAGAGATGACGGATTTCGTCGTGTGTATATCCCATACATCTGTCGGGATAACAAGTTGAGCGACTATTTGTCTTTAAAGTATAGAGAGAACGTAAACAGATATATATACACGCCGTATTATTGCTGGTGAAAAGTTCCATCCAGCTGATCTAAAAAAAAGTACGCGGAAAAATCCAATAGCGGCTTTTCGCGAAAATCCTCTCAAACGAAATATCCTATAAGCTATATCTGCATGTAAGCGTATATATATAATACAGCAGACGTGCTCGTTTGTCAACAGTCCGTCCAACGGTGGAGGTAACGATGGAGCCGGACATGGCGATCAACGAGGCAGCCCGTACGAACGTTTCTCTGAGCTGCGACGTGGTGAGCGGTAACCCAGGCTACCTACGCGCCGTCCGCTGGTACCTCGACGGCGACCTGCTCAAGGAGCTTCCCGACTGTTCTCGTAACGCCAGTGCCGAGGAATTCTGCGACATCGATCCGAGCAAGTTACTACTCGAGTCCGTTGGCCGCTCGTTCCACGGCAACTACTCGTGCGAGGGCCGCAACGATGCTGGCTGGGGTCCAATCTCCCCCAACACCCCCGTCGTGGTACACTGTAAGCTCACTTCCTTTTCTTTCTCTTCTCTCCGTGTGCAGTGTATGTGTTGCTGTGTCTATGTATACCCGATACATCGATGAATCTTACTGCGCCAGCGTGCCACCCACTCCGCACTGAATAAAGCTTTCTCTTCTGCGGCTATTCTTTGCGCGCGTATATATACACGTAGATGTCCTGCTCCGTAGACTTTTAACAAAACACTATATATACATATATATATATATATATATACACTCGGGAGAAACGCCCCGTAGCTCTTGGATAACGGATGCGGCGCGCTTTTGCTATATATAATTAACGTCGACGCTTTCCTGCGGCTAAATTATTTCTCTCTATATCTATATATTCACTATTGTATATCAGGAGAGTGGACGTACGACAATATAACGCGAGAGCTTTCTTTGTCGCGTCGGCGAACGGATTTTATATGCGGGGGAACGATCTTTGGCCTTTCCGCTCACGCGAGTCAATGACCATAAAAACCGATAGAGAGAGACGAATTCCTCTTCTTTATACGCAGATAAGCCCGGACCCGCATCAATATCGTACGAGCCGAGGCGAGTCGTAAAGAAGATGCCGCTGAACATCACTTGCACGGTCAAGGATCCGGGCAGACCCGCCGCCACGGGTTTCAAGTGGTTTCGCGGATCCTATCGGCTGACGGAGGAGAACGAGGCGGTCTACCGGGTCGAGAAGGCCCGGCTGGAGAATCGCGCCAACATCACCTGCCTCGCGTACAACGAGGCCGGCGACGGCGATCCCGCCACCACCTTCGTCAACATCTCCAGTAATTATCATTATATATAAATATACCGCGCGAATGGTCGCACGCCTGTAACGCCGGGAAATTTTTAGCACCGCCGGCCTTTATCAAGAAGCTGCCCCAGCTGGTGGGCTTCGTCTTCAACGCGACGAACGTCAGCCTGAACTGCCACGTCGAGTGCTCGCCCATCTGCGACATCGTCTGGATGAAGAACAACAAAACGATCGACTTCAGTCGCTCGAGGCAGTACCAGTTGCAGAACGTCCAAGTCGCCCCCAAGCTCAGCACCGACGACTTCGAGAGCGTGAATTCGTCGCTTCTCTGGAATCTGACTGCCTGGCCCGGGGGACAGCTCGATCGCGTCACGGATAACGACGTAACTTTCACGTGCATGAGCACGTCCAACGGTATTGGCCCCGGCGTCGCCAGCACCGTCAAAATCGAGGTCTACTGTGAGTATAATAGTAGTCCTCTTGCATACTCGATATCCTCGGGGAGAGGGCTATAATTTACCCCTGAAACACGCGCGCGCACACAGGTTAGCGGGGCATGATCGAGAGTTTGTTGTTATACTTCGTTTGCTGTTGACCGAACACGTTATTATTATGTATATACCCGCGGAACTGTTGCTTTGCTTTGCTTTGTTAGGGATTCATATATATAAGCACTACTCCAACAATGGCGCGCCTGGCAAAACGAGGATCACCGGAAGATCTCCATGTACGAAATTGGGAGGGAATACGGGGATGGTCAAAGCTATACATATTAACCCTCTTTGGTCTCGCTTTTCGAATGACTCTCCTTCGTATGATATTTATGAGGGCGTATTCGATTTTTCTTTTTCAAACGACCCGTTCGATTCGCAGTTCCACCGGAAAGCCTGACGATCTCGCCGAAGGTGGTGAACGTAGTGGTGGACAACATACCCGCGCCGATAGTGTGCAACGCGACAGCTCGACCGGATCCCCAGTACCGCTGGTATCGCGAGGGAAAAAGCGAGATAATATCCGAGGGGCCGGTGTTACACTTCAAAACGCCTTTTCCTCGCGCCAGCCGCGGAACCTACGTCTGCCAGGCCAACAACAAAATCGGCAGCGCCAACATCTCCACCTACATCAACGTCCAATGTGAGTATATATATATATAAATGTACCGATGCTACATTGGAATGAAATTTATTCTTCGATGGTCGATCGATATTTGATTTTCCAGGACTATTATTTTCTTTGTGCGCGCATTTTCGTACATTTCATATCCAAAAATGCCTCGTCGTCGAGAAAGTTGCCAAAGGCCGCGGAAAGTTTCGTTGAGTGTACGACTGTGAGAGGCACACGTATATAATAATAACAAGACATTTGGGTTAGCCGGAACACGCAAGCTCTTAACATTTCGCATGGTTTTGGCAACTTTTCGAGCTTTAATACGGCTCTTGTGCGACTTAATACGTAATGCCGCGTCTTCTTCGCGTGTACGCAGAGGGACTTTAATATGTGAAATCCTTTTAAGCCGCCGCAGCGGTGGATCCTCGCTAATGTAATGAGACGCATGACTTACGAGGAAATTCGACGCCGTGTATACGTATACATTGCAAGCTTAATCGCCTCTCGAGCATAGAAATCGTACAGGGAGCTGAAAGAATTTTCATCCCGGATTTTTTTTTATCTATGTACACATTATATCCGGATTCAGCATAAAAATTCCAACGAAGCGCAAACCGGCTTACCGGTTTATCGCGTTCGCGCAACGTTCGGATTTATGGACTTTTGAAATACCAAGAGTTGCGGTAACTCCAATAAAAAAAAGGAGGGGTGGAAAACGAGATAGGACACGGCATAACCGTCGCATTTTCACACGCGCGCCTATAGATATACACACATATACATATACGTGCCTACATACTTATTCCCGCGCAGACAAGCCCGAGTGCCAAGTTGATAAGGAGGTAATGGACGGGAAGGATTACGTCGTCTGCAGCGCCGACGGCAATCCCGCGGAGTATGGCTTCAAATGGTCGCTGAAAAGTGACAACGACACGATCGAACAACTGCCGATCATATTGAATGGCAAGAGCTACCTACTTCTCGACGACTCCGTTTCCAATCCGAGGACCTACGTCTGCGTCGCCAATAACAGCATCGGACAGTCCAACTCTTGCGAACGTCACGTTCCTGGTGAGTCTATATTTCCTCTATATATCCTTCGAGCTGCTATTTTTTCAAGTATATTTTTTATTTCCCTGGTGGAGGAATATTTATACTTTTTTTTTCATCTGACGACAAGAAATAACTTTTCCATCTTCCATTCGCAAATTTAATTTACTAATATTTGCAGCATGATTTTATGCTTTTGCTCATAATTATTCATTAGCTTCGACGTGTTATTTACTGAAGTCGGTTACTCTGCGTAATGCTTATAATTTCTGTTTGATGGATTAATCAGAATCGCATCAGGAATGATTTCAGTACTCGTTCAATCAATGTTAACATATATAGATGTACCCATCAGTTAAACTTTTACAAAATAATGCATTTAATAATAAACGTCGTTAGATTCAACGGAGAAAACGAAAACGAATTGTTAAAGGATTTTATTTTTAATTCTTTTAAATGTGAAAAAATTGATGATCGTAAATAATTTTTTTATATTTTTTTTCATAGCTCACCAAGGACTTGATAGTAAGTCAAATTAGTTATGTATAGTATGCATTGTGTATGAATTGTGTATAAAGTGCAATCACTGCAAAACGTTGGCAGCAGTATAGGTATTCGAAGTCGATTATTTTGTAAAAGTATTTTGTGTATGAATTGTATACGTTGTATATTTTAGAGTACGAGTAGCTCAAAGTTTCCCTTTCTCCGATAATGTTTTTTTTCCTACAACCAATCCTAATTCTGCATGCGTGTATTTGTATAGAATTTATAGCAAGTAGGTTAGAAGCCAACAAAAAACTATAGCCAACTTTTTCCATGCACCTTAGATAGAAAAAACTCTGATAGAAAAAGACACGGGGGAAGTCGTGAAAAGAAAAAATATTATGGTATGAAACAAAGTATTTTAAAAAAATAGTAGCAGTGAAGGTATTTGCTCCACAAGATGCATTAGCATATTAAAAAACTCATCGAAAACTCACGTCAATAGACCTCCCGGTTTTATACGCATTCATGGTCGACAGTTTTGTATGCAGCATCAGTCACGTCGCGATTCACCAACGAATATTTATTGAAAAAAAGGACAAATATTAGCTGTGAAATAAAATAAAAATTGTTCCTTTGCCATCTTGTAGATTTTTTCAGTTGCACTGAATTTATTACGTTGTTTAGAATGTATTTATATGTATTTTTATACACAAATAAATATGCACAAAAGATTGAAATATTCAGAAAACGTATGCACGATGCTAAAATATATCAGTCATCTCCTTTGAAAGCAGCGGATACAACAAAATATTCACGGAAAATGTTTTTTTGTTTTCATTTAGCAAGCATCCCTTGGTGGCTGAGGCTCGATGGTGACCTGCTTGTTATTGTGATTGCTGTGACGGTGATCATTATACTCGTAATCATCGTCGTCTGTGTCATCATCTTCCTCATGTGCAGACGCAAGCACAGCAAGCTGAAATGTAAGTTGACATTATTAATTACGAAAGCCCTTGATATACTTGGCCAGAAGTGTTCGTGTAATTTTGTGCAAACAGTCTAAAACTTTTATCGCACTTTCGTATTTGCAATCTAATTAAGAATATTTTTAATTAGCTAATAAGGTGAAAACGAATCGTCAATATTTAAAGTAGATTTATATTTTTTTACATTTTTTAAATAATGTACAAAGAACAATATCTATCCAATTGAGATAAAGCTTTGTAAAAGCTTAATTTTTATTCAGCACGAACTGGTGCACGTTTTAAAATCGTTTTATCGATTAAAGCGAAATATTCAAATAAAAAAGTTGTAATACAATATACAACACAATTTACATAACGCATAAGTACTTTTAAATATTAAATTTCGTATGCATCGATCGTCTGAAAATAGAAACTTGCATTACAAATTGCATTTTGATAATAAAATTTCAGGCTTATATGATGAATACTTGCATAAATATATTTGGTATTCGATAAAATAATTAATGGTATGCGATATTGGATTGTGCATGCCATTAATGGTATTTATAGTTATTATTTTATAATTGTATTTTATACATATTCCATTGATCATTTGAATATATATAAATATATATATTTTTGAAATTCCAAAGCAAATGCAGTCTGAATGCGCATGCGTCTCTTGCTAGCTATCAATTTTTGTATAAATGAAAATTACTCGCGCTCGTTCGACGCAGGAAAAAGTGGAATATTTTTATAGCTCAAATGAATATTGAGGATAAAATTCAATTCTTCACAACAGTATATCTTTACATAATGCTGAACACGCTGTGAGCTTGCAGCAATTATTTATAACGTTTGCTTTTTTCGTATTTATACCATAAACGTTATTCGACCAGCCTTGAGTATACTTTGCCATATTTATAGCTTCACATAACAGTATATAATATAAAATCAGCATAATGTACCTTTATTAACGTACACACAATAACAAACAATTGAGCTGTATTCAATGAGGCACAGATCAGCAGCCGATCTGATCCCACCCGACACAACGTATATACTCACATGTTCGTTTCTGTTTTTGTTTCTTTGTCCTCCTCTACCTTCCCGCTTTTTAAATACTGGACCTCTTGCCCAAAACACACGCGCACAGACAATAACCGAGTGGTCGAGCTGGAGGAACGCGAGCAGTAAGTACCAACAATAAAAAAAACAAATTAAAACGAAAACTCAAAAACAAAGGCACATCACTCTCAGTTCGAGAGAAGGAGGATCACTTAGCGCCTTGAAAGCACGATTGCACTTTTAGATGCGATTGCAAATAAGCTGCTTCGCTGCACGTATTATGCACCCACTCCGCTGTCCTGTCACGCTGATAACGTCGCGCTCGCATAGCTAATGAACTCGAACAAGGGGATTGATGCCCGATGAGCATTATAGCTTGCGCGACTGAAAAGCGCGCCGCAGGAGTTTTTAAAAGGGGACGAGAGCGAGAGGAGTCGCGAGATTTCGCGGCTGAAAAGATCGCCGAGCTGTGTGGCTTGCACCGGGATGACCTCTGCGACCCTCTTTCATTACCATATACCAGTAGAATATTCACTTTTTGGTCAGACCGCTGTATTTTTTTTTCTTCCACTCGCTGTCGCTCGCGTCGGACGCGTATAAGTCACGGGATTTGGCGGATCACCGAGCGCGAGAAAAATGTTATATCTCGAAAAAGCGTCGACATAAAAATCGAGAGAGAAAAATAATTTCAACGCGTTTATATCCTTCGAAATAAATTCAGATCACATACGCCGTGATCGTGTTCATCATTAATTGCTCTCGGCGTCTATGCACACATATACATGTACGTCCGGACTCGAAACAATAACAATATCGATCGAACGAACTCGGAGCAATTAACGAGAGCGACTCTCGCGCAATTGAAATTTGCGTTAACAAAATTTTAATTATTTTCGCGCGCGCTCGAGTGGGAGGGTGAGAAACAGCTTTTAATTACAGGATCCGTCGAGGCACACGCGACATCCATACACTCCACCGCAGGCACGTCAGACTCAGAGACACACGCGGATCGGCGTATTTCGCGCATATAATTTCCCTTAATTTTCCAGCGATTGCCGTACTTTGCGTCGCTCCGCACAGCCGCGCAAGCTATATACGTGCCTATATACGTACACACAGAGTATATAAAATCAAAACCGCGTACGCGGTTATGCGCGCCAAGCTCGGAGGGCTTTGCCATTCTCTTTTGTTACACAGCTGCATTTGACTGCAGAGAGGAGCTCGCGATATCTTGCGCTCGCGCTCTTGGACGCTATCCAAAAGCCGTTTGATATTTAATTGTTCGGGCCGCCGCTGTCTGGCCGCGAAATTTAATGTTCTATCATTACTAACGGGGAGAGAGGGAGAGAGAGAGAGCGCGCGCGCTTTCCTATAGGTAAGCTCTGTATATACACTGGCAAAAGTACGCGCGCGCGTAAGAAAGTGATATCGAGAAATATTGGGTTATTCTTTATTACTCTGAGCGCGAGGCGCGATTGAATTAATCCCGATTGAATGCATAGGTAAGTATAGGGAACCGAATCGATTCCGGGCCAAAATCAAAGTCACCTCGTCGCGCGTTAATGGTCCGTACGGCGGCGTATTCTCTCCGCGCCAGTCATTAATTCTTCTTGCCGCGTCGCGCAGTCGGAATAAATCGATGCCGCGCCTCGATTTCGCTCCCGTATACGCAGCTGCTCGGAATTATGCGTTATTTGTGCAGCAGCGTGTTTGGATGCAATCGTGCGCGCGGGCTTTTCAATTTTAGCCACGAATCCACTCTCCCTCTCGCTCTCTATCCCGCTGCGCATAATTTAGCGACCTGCAGCGGCGCCGAGTGTGAAGACTCGCTGCTGCGTGCTTGCATGGCTAGATGTACGTCGATGTGTGCGAGGGAACATTTCCGTGAGAATTTCGAAAATTTTCTTTGTAGCTTGCCATTTATCTTGTAATTGCCGATGCCACTCTGTAAGACGACAAGATTTATTTTGTCGCGGGAAAGCATCCTCAGCACCGATAATCCTTTTGGAAACTCTTCCTCATCAGCTTTTATGACAGCGCAGCTTGATTTTATAATAGATATATCTGTGTCTATCAAGGATCTACCGTTGAACGACATGTGCGTGTGTGTGTGTGTCTGTGTTGAACTATCCGCTTAGTCTCTTCCGCTTCCCCCCTGGCTTTTCTTCTTTCGGGTCGCGTGCGAGCTCTTTTCGCTTTGTCGGCGCTTCTATCTGTCTGTGCTGTCTCGCCTGTATACTCCCGTTCCCTCTCTGTATACATGTAGCTACAGACCTACAGCTTCTCTCACGAAAGCCTGTTTTCCGCTCTTTATCCGCGTCTGGAGGTGCAACGTTATACGCCGGAGTGGCCGCGGAAAAAAGGTAAGGGTGCGCACGTCTACGTGCGAGTAGTGTGTGTTTTTTGTTTGACATTTAAAAGGGCGCTCTTTCGCAGGCCGTCGAAAGTAGTTCAAGACACGTCATAACGAGGCAGTTTTTCGTCTTTGATATGCGCACTCCCTCCGCGACGTAAGCAGTGTAGAGCGAATAAGAAGAAAAAAGACGCAAACCAGACCACGAATACGTACAGGACGAAATAAAGGCGAGCGAACGCAAACCCGATGCAAGATTAATGCTCTCCCGGCTAGCTCGAAAGAAAACTCGATTTCCGCGCGGCACATCCGCCGTAACCGCGCCTCGGCGCGTTATGTATTAATCACTCGCGCGGCGCTGCTGCAGCAGACCTCCGGGAAACAATGGAGTTTGCCCAAAACGGGGCGCTGGTGGTGGCGGCGGCTGCAGTGGCGCGAAACTCTATTTGCACAAAGTGCCCCGCGCGCCAAGTTATTGCGCTCTCTGCAGGCCACCGGCGCAGCGCGCGCACGAGCAGCCGTACTTTTACCAACTAGGGGATGTGGGTATGTATGCACACATACGCGTGTATGGTCGCCTGTTTTCAAAGGAAATGAACGGCGCTGTTTGCGGCGCGGCCAAGTGTATGCGGATTCGCAATTGAAATGCTTTGAAAATAACCAGTGTCGAAGGTGTCGGCTGAGTAATGCAGGGGAAGGGGGGGGGGGCGTACATACACACACGTCGCCTGTTTTTTCGCGAGAAAGTTTTATCGATCCTAATTCTATATGCGATGTTTGTCCGCACGGTTCGCAAGTTTACGCGCGTATTTTGAACATACGGGAGTTGCTTCCCTAATTCATGGAAATTTCATAATTGAGCATCTTCATTCCAAACTCACTCTCTCTCTCTCTCTCTCTCACTCTCTCACTCTCTGTCTCTCGGAGAGCCGAGCGCGCTTCCGACGAAATTGAAATGAGCAGCGTCCCGCGCAAAGTTGTCCGTGTCTCCTAGTCGTGCTTTAGCTCGCAGATGGGATTGTTTATATGACGCGTAAGTCAGAGCGGAAACAGCTGCAGCTTGGATGTATATTTCCCTTGTCTGCGATTTGTTCGTCTCCAGTCCCCTATATGTATATATGTGACTTTTACACAAGACGGCTGGGTATATCCCTTGGAAAATATTCAGCTGATTTTTTCGTACACAATAAGCGCCTGTGCGTACAAAGTCTAATTATAATTAATATTTGATATCGTCAATTAGCTACGGATTCAGTAATTGCATTTGCGCTGCGCAGCCAACTGCCGAACTAATTAACGTTTCTATGGAAAGACAAACGCGCGTGAGCACAAAGGATCACATCTCGGCTACTACTCGCGCATCCGAGCCTCGCGGCGTTATCCAGGCTAAAGACAACTGCGTAGTTTCCAAATGGCTCTCTTGACATTGCGAGATGAGATACGGTATTCGCTATAGGTGTGTGAGAATGTTATTCTGGACGTTGAAGGGGAAAGAAAATTGTCGCGAGGATGAGAAGCTTCAACATTTTTCTTTCTACTACTTTTGGCTATATTATAGAGATGGTTATTGATTGGTGGTGGTAGTAGGGTTGTGGATTGTACATAAATTCTGGTGGTGGTTCTTGTTTACGTAAACGTTCGTTTGTGAGGAATTCCACGAAAAAAAAAACTCGTTAATCGTCTCAGCAACTTAACAAAAAACCAATTTTAAGATACGCAGATGACAATTTTCAACCTTGCTCTCAAAGTTTTTTTATCCAACTTAATTATTCACGTTATACTTTTCGTGCGAAGTTTCTGAACTCGCTAACTGGTAACATTATCGCGAAATTCCTCACACACAACTCGCGCAAGAGAGAACAGTCGATAGTCTGTGCTATCGAGCAGTAGTGCAAACTCATTAGAAAATCGTTCGAGGAACGATATTTCCAACGGGCGCGTCTGACCGAATTCCGGAATTACTACTTGCCGACTATTCTCCTTCTGCGCGTTGTATTTCCAGGCTGTCTGCGAGATAACCCATTAGCTTAATTAAATCGTTATCCAATTACGCGGTCGAAATTGAACGAGAACACAGCTCGTGCAATCGAGACAGCCTGGAATGCCTACAAGCAAATCAAAACAAATAAAAACGAGTAGACAAAAAAAAACAAAAAAAAAGAAAAGAACCATCCATCATACGAGTATCTCTAGTCCGGAGGGCGGTCCGCCGTCGCCGACAGGTTCGTCGACGCACTCGACGACTACGCAGTCGCACCAAGATCGTCCGCCGGCGCCACGTTGGCCCCTGAAGCCGGGTGTGCTAGTCCACATCAATCGAACGCACAGCATGCGCTCGGGCTTGGCCATAAGCCCGCGGTTAGGCCTCGGCTCTCAGAGCGGCGTCGACTCCCCCAACTCGCCAGCCTTGTCCTCGAAACACGTGGCCCTGGGCTCGGACTCGACGCCGCTCGCCCAGGACGACGACGCGCGGGCACCCGTTCGACCCTTCCGTCGAGCCGAGCCCAGGCTGAGGCACAGGCACAGGCATCATCATCATCATCGACACCATCAGACGATCCTCGCTGCCGATGGCGCGAGACAGCAGCAGCACGACGACGGGGTACTGGCCAGGGCCAACAAGATACGAGCCATGTTTAGCGTGCAGCTCAAGGAATCCGACACTTTTCCCGGTATATCGCGCGGCAAGACAGGTAAGCCCACCGGATCTCACGCCTACTGACACGCCATTTTCGGATCCGCTTTCGTGAGCTTTTTCATTTCTCTCCTACGTAGCTCTGCCGGAACTGCGAGTTTACGCGACGACAAAGTGTGTCGGCAGAAAATTGCTTAATAGCCCTAACCGAGGTAATTTGGCCCGCGCTCAAGTTGGGAGTTAATTTCGTTGGGGAAACTAGTTCGCGCGCGTGTATCAACCTGTGCGCGCGAGTTTTGTTATTAAATTTCAAGACACGGGTCATTAAAAATTTAGGGACAATAATAACGCGGGACTGATGTTTAAGATTAGCCCCACCAAAGGGCCGAGCTTCGCTTATCCTTTTTTCTTCGGCCGTTTCGCGCGTCGAAACTTGCCTGCGTTATTCCAGAGGCGAAAGCGTGTCAAATTTTCGGTGAGCAGAGACCTCGCTTTCCGTGTGAGCGGCTGTCCGTTATCAGATTCGCGGAAACTTCTTCTCGGAGGGAGCGTGAAATGAGTGCGGCGTTCGAAATGAGGCAGGGAGGGAGGGGAAAAAAAGGCGCTAGGAAACACGAGTCGCAAAGTAGACGATAGCGTTGATGCGTTATAAGGGTATCGCGTCGGACTGAAATCGAGAGATAGGGAGACAGTGAGAGAACCACACGGCGCTGGTACACTTCGTCCTTTTTCGCCGAGAAAAATGATAGTCTTGGGAGAGATAAATAGAAGAGTCGTTGCGGCCAACGAGTGAAATAAAAACGACGCGCCTCTCCAGCCGGCTGTGAAATTCTATTCAACATTGTTCTGCGCGCGCTTCTAGCCGCGAGAGATTAGGAGAACACGTTTAATAAATTAAAATTACACCCCGAGCGCGGGACTCTGTCCGTGTGCGTGTGGAGGCGTCGCACAAAAGATGTCGGAAAAAAGTCGGACCGCATAATAACCTGGCGACAAGTTCATTATTATACGCGCACGTACGGAAAAGAACTGCGACGGGTTACTTATTAGCCGCTCGTATCTCGCTCGCGGAGGAAAAAGACATTGTTTTCTCGCTGTTGGTTTGCGTATTGTGCACACCGAGCGAAAAAGCTTGTAAAAATACACTGGAATGTCCTGGGGAATTTAGACATACATATATATTTATTTCCAGTATAATGGTATTACAATAATATCGTGTGTACAAAATTTTGCGAGGCACAACCGGGATAGCGTCGTTAGTCGAATTAAAACTAAAACTATGGGCGCGTACGCACGTTCGTCAATTCACACACACATTCACATACAGATATTGATCTGCGCAGCACGCTATAATTATAAACGAACCGGGGATCGCTTCGTTCAAACAAAATCTTGTTTCGTTGCTATTTGAATAGCCGGCTCGACATGCAAGATCTTAAATATATTTCTTTACCGCTTATAAATACGTCGACAGATGATGCTCCGCGCTCGCGGTGGTGACGTTGGCGTGTAGGCTGGTGTTAGACCTTGTGGGTACGTCGAGACCGGAGCCACGTCTCGACGGCTAAGCGATAGATACCCTTCCCAGGGCTACGATTCCCTGGTAGCCACCTTAGAGCGACGAGCCTCTGATGCAGTAGAAGAGCCCTTCTCGGGTTTTCGCAGTTTCTCTTCAAGTCGACACTATTCCAAATTTTGGAGAGCCCAACTAATCGTTCGGGCCTCTCCTAGCGTTCTGCCTTGTCCCGATCTTTGCACCTTCGCCTCTACCTACATATCCCCTCTGACGCTCACCATCTAGTCGACTCCATGTCGCTCGCATCGCAGCGCTAAATTCGAAAACCTCCCTAGACCCAATAATGACCGTTACAAACACCCCCCCGATGTATGTCCCTGACGTACATCGACTTACATTCTTTACTTCCCTCTTTGAACAAATTTCGCCGCTATCCATCTCGACTCACAAAGCCAGATAGTCGAGACTAACATTTGCGAAGCCTGTTCAAACTCTCTTGTTTGTTTACATCGTTTATTCTTTCAAACTTAAAAGTTATGGTCTCACTAATATTCTATTTATATGTACAAGCTACTCGGCACATGCCTCGCACTTCGTCGGACCTATTTACAAACATTCACTGAGTATCGGATTATTAAGACAGCACATCGCATCGCTTAATTAGCTTTCGTTTGCGGCTTATAATACTTTCTCAAATTATATCGATTGTATGTACCTTTCACGACCGCCTGATCGTCGACCATTACCAACTCATACGCATTTTCTCCTATCCGCCGTGATACCCGGTACGGCCCTTCATAGATGTAAAAAAATTTGGCGATTTGACGCAGCTCGGCATTAGACAAATGGGGTACGCGAAGCATCACCTCGTCCCCGACCTCGATATTGATCTTTGACACTGTTTTCTGCGCCTTACAACGCGTTTCGAATGCCTTTTGCAAATTTTTGTTCGCCCGCTCCAAATGGAACTCGCGCGCGTGCGGCATCTCGCTCAACAGTGGGAATAGCTCGAGTATTTTTTCTTTCGGCTGTCTATGATAATGTAAGTAATAGGGCGTATAGTCCGTGCTTTGGTGGACTGTTAGATTTATACACTGCTGTACGAAGTTCACGTACCGTGCCCACTTTGTGTGCTGATCGGCACAGTAGGTGCGAAAAATTCGACCGATTTCGCGCATGCTACGTTCTACCGGGTTCGACTGGGGATGACGTATCGATGAAAACAACACACGGATCCCTACTGCCTCCAGATTCCCCTTCCATGACGGAGAAGTGAATTGGGTTCCGTGATCTGACAGAATTCGTTCGGGTTTCCCTACGTCTACGAAATATTTCTGCGTCAACCTTGTTAGACAAACCTTTGTTGTCGCGCGTTTTATCGGGTAAAGCGTTATCAGCTTGCTGAAAACATCTTGAATCACAAAGATGTATTGCACACCTCCTACGGAGCGCGGCAATGGCCCGAAAAAATCCACGGACACAAGTTCGTTGGGTTTCGAAGCCTTCAGAAACTGATATCCACCTTCCATCCTATGATTCAAATATTTGACCCGTTGGCAGAGATCACAACTCTTTGTAAAAGATTTTATCGCACGCCGCATCCCTCTCCAATAGAAAAAACGAGACAAATATTTCTGTAGTTTAAAAGCGCCCGCGTGGCCGAACTGCTCGTGCGTATATTGTATAGTTGTTAGTACCAAAGACAGCGGCAAGAGCAATTTCCATCCCTCATCTTGCTTGCTTTTAACATAGTAAACCTCATCATCTACGCGTACCGAATGATTTTTTGACTGCCTTTTTACAAAACGTTGAGTCTGCGGGTCGTTTTTTTGGTGCTCTTTAATTTTCTTTAGCTCGCTTAATAATTCCGGCTTTAGGCAAAGGGCTTTTACTAAATTTATTGACTTGGTATTATTTTCGGAGCAATCCGTCATTTCCGGAAGTTCTCTCACGCAGTTCCAAATCAAACGGTCCGAGTGACTTTGAAACGGCTCGCCCGGGAAATGACGGCTAAAGAAGTCGGCCACTATGTTATCACTGCCTTTGCAATGGACTATCTCGAAATCATATTCTTGCAAGCATAACACCCAACGCGTTAATCTCGCGCTATTGAACGGTGAAGTTAATAAAAACGTCAAATTTTTGTGGTCGGTGATTATTTGAAATCTAGAGCAAAGTAAATAATACCGAAATTTCAAAACTGAATATATAACCGCTAGGAGCTCCTTCTCGGTGACGGTATAATTCCTCTCGTATTTTGTTAACACGCGCGATACCAGTGAAACTATCCGCGGATTATTTTCTTCGTCTAACTGATATAATATTCCCGATACGCCTATATCGCTCGCATCCGTCTGAACTCTAAACTCAGTATTCGGCAAGTAATGACGCAAAGTCACACTCTTTGAAAAATTTAATTTCAGCTCTTCGAAAGCTTCCGCGTGCTTCGATGTCCATATCCACGGCTTATTTCCGCTCAAGAGATCCCGGAAAGGATCGATGTAATTCGCGTGCCTCACGACAAACCTCCTATAATACCCGCACATTCCCAGCACAGACTGCAATTGTTGTTTATCGCGCGGCGGCGACAGATCGTGAATCGCTTTCAATCTCTCGGGATCCGGCATAATTCCCTCGCGCGTGAGTACGAATCCCAAAAATGGGACAGAATCTCTAAAAAACATAGACTTTGCCAAGCTTAACGTTAAGCCCTTTTCAATTAACCGATTGAAAAGTCTATCAAGGTGCTGAACGTGTTCTTCAAAAGTACCTGACACTATGAGCAAGTCGTCAATATAAGCACTGACAAAATCATCAAACTCAGGCCCGAGTGCTATGTCCAGCGCTTTGATAAATGCGGCTCCCGAATCCTTCATCCCGAACGCGAGAACATTAAACTCATATACGTGTCCGTTATGTACAAATGCCGTGAATTTCTTTGACTCTTCGCTAATTGGTATCTGCCAGTATCCTTTTACGAGGTCGGTTGTCGATAGAAATTTTAGCCCGTCCCTCTTTAGCAAAAGTTCTTCGATTCTCTGCGGGGACTCGTTATTTGCACGTATTAATTTATTAGCCCAGCGGCCGTCAAGACACAAACGTATCTCTCCCGTTTTCTTAATAACGATACGCATCGGATTGCAGTAGTCGCTGTTCGATCGCCGAATGATGCCTAGCCTTTCCATTTTTCGAACTTCCGTGTCGAGTTGTGGTCTGACCTCTAATGCGACCGGCTGCGACCGACGAACGAACGGTTTATCGCTCGAGACCTTTATCACGTGCTCGTATCCCTTTAAACGTCCCGGCTCGTCCGAAAAAACCTTTCTATTCCTTAAGAACAACTCTCCGACGACGCGCTTATGCTCGTCGCTTAGCTGCGTCAAGCTCGCCACGTAGCCTTTGATATCTGACTCGACATCGTACGGAGTATTATTATTGCACTTCATACTCGTTATATTATTCGCGCTCACGGCTACCATTTTTTGGGATACTTCCGTATCGCACCCACCCCCCATGCTCGACCTCTCCGATTTTTCGGAAGCGTGGTTCAAATTTTCGTCCATCTTATCGGTTTGTAGGATATGCAACTGTAAGCTGCGACACGCGTTGGTTTCTAAACTTTCGTTCAAAGTAGAAGCACCTTGATACGAAATCAAATTTGACGGTATTTTCTTTCCTTTTAATTCAAAAGTTTTGTCCTTAAAGTTTATGATTCCGCCGTTCCTTTCAAGAAAGTCCGCGCCCACGATGATATCCGCCGCCAAACCCGGTACTACCAAATACGTGTGTTCTATATCAAAATTCCAGTATTGAATGCTCAAATAGATTTTCTTTGCAATTCTAATAGTCTTTCGCGTGACTGCTACACCGACGGCCAAATTGCTTACAGGCAACTCTGGGATTCTCGTGTTTACTTTCGATATACTCTCGTAGAAGCGTTGTGAGACACATGTGATATCGCTCCCGGAGTCTATTAATACGATTACGTCACTTCCAAATATTTTTGCACGCATTCTCGGACTCATGATGTGAGGTTCGGGTGACAAATCACCTTCACCGACCTCTCCTTCTACGTCCCAAGCTAGATCTTGTACAAATTCCGACTGCTGTATCGCGCGAATATTACGTGCTATTGATAGATTTTGTCTATTCTGAAATTGCGAGTTTTCTCCGTCGTTATTATTCGGGCTTCTACTCTGATTGCTAATATTCGGTGGTGGCCTAGAAGTGTCCGGTAGCATAAAATGCGAATTTCCATCGGAGCGCTTTGGTTCGCGCCAATTTTCGCGAGATCTATCTTGTGAGTAATTACGCCTTCCGGGGCCTGAATAGTTATTTCTTCTAATGAACGAATCTTTTCTTTGAATGTGATTTACCTGATTTACTGTATGTTTTTGCCGTTCTTGCTGTTGAGCTGATTTTGCGTACTGGGTATTACT
Source organism: Muscidifurax raptorellus (assembly GCA_020010945.3). Lineage (NCBI taxonomy): Eukaryota > Metazoa > Arthropoda > Insecta > Hymenoptera > Pteromalidae > Muscidifurax > Muscidifurax raptorellus. The sequence continues at coordinate 4,623,090 of CM052081.1, read as the reverse complement.
GTTGTAGTTTTCACTATACGAGGCATCTAGTCGCGCTAGCGCTTGAGAAATTAAATCACTCTTTAAATAATCCACGGTTGACAAAGCATCCCGCACACGCTGAGGTAATTGCTTAATAATGGTGTAATTAATCTCGTAGTCATCCATACGCGGCGTGATATATTTTGCGGCTCGCGTTTGTTCAAGGAAGTATTCACGCAGACAGTGATTCGAACCCGGTTTGAACTTCTTCGCCGTCCACTCTGTTTTAAACTTCATTCGAGCTTCGAACGAATAGAATTCGTCATTGAAAATACGTTTAAAATGTTCGAACGATATGAAAGGGCTAAAACGTGCCTCATACCACACGCGCGCGCGTCCCTTTAGAGCGTCTTCAACCACGAGCAATTTTTGTTCGTTTTTTATTTTTTTTCGGATAAAATATTTCTCCAGTCTTTCAATGAATTGTATAGGGTTGCCGTTTTCTCCGTCATAAGTAGGCAGAACTATGGAGACATGAAGCGTCTCAAAATGACTTAGAATGCCCTTAACCAAATCGAGGTTTACATTTGAATTTTGATTATTATTGTTAGGTCTCGGTGCGTCTGAGTTGTCATGATCTCCAGGCGGGGTTATTCCCTGATCGGTCTGCGTATCATGGTCATTGTACGATTTACCGCTACTATTATCGTCGCGGAGGTCTTTGTTTTTAGCTTTGAGCGATGCGATTTGCCTTCTCAAACATTCGTTTTCGTTATTTGCTGCAGCCTGGGCGGCAGACAGTCTCGCGATTTGCTCTCGTAACTCTTCAATCAATTGAGGGTCCGTCATTTTGGAAATGTCCTTTCCCTTACCAGTTCTCGTCAGAACCATGCGCTATCACAATTGAATTATTTTATTACGACGATCTATGACAATTGTACTCTCGCAAACTTTGCCCGTTCGTTGAGCGCCATGTAAAAATACACTGGAATGTCCTGGGGAATTTAGACATACATATATATTTATTTCCAGTATAATGGTATTACAATAATATCGTGTGTACAAAATTTTGCGAGGCACAACCGGGATAGCGTCGTTAGTCGAATTAAAACTAAAACTATGGGCGCGTACGCACGTTCGTCAATTCACACACACATTCACATACAGATATTGATCTGCGCAGCACGCTATAATTATAAACGAACCGGGGATCGCTTCGTTCAAACAAAATCTTGTTTCGTTGCTATTTGAATAGCCGGCTCGACATGCAAGATCTTAAATATATTTCTTTACCGCTTATAAATACGTCGACAGATGATGCTCCGCGCTCGCGGTGGTGACGTTGGCGTGTAGGCTGGTGTTAGACCTTGTGGGTACGTCGAGACCGGAGCCACGTCTCGACGGCTAAGCGATAGATACCCTTCCCAGGGCTACGATTCCCTGGTAGCCACCTTAGAGCGACGAGCCTCTGATGCAGTAGAAGAGCCCTTCTCGGGTTTTCGCAGTTTCTCTTCAAGTCGACACTATTCCAAATTTTGGAGAGCCCAACTAATCGTTCGGGCCTCTCCTAGCGTTCTGCCTTGTCCCGATCTTTGCACCTTCGCCTCTACCTACATATCCCCTCTGACGCTCACCATCTAGTCGACTCCATGTCGCTCGCATCGCAGCGCTAAATTCGAAAACCTCCCTAGACCCAATAATGACCGTTACAAGCTTCCGGTGATTGAAATTATAGAAGGGAAGAATCCAGACGCAGAAGAATAACAAATATATGCAACGAGTGCGCGAATAACGTCTCAGTATTATTCTATCTCTCTTGAATCATCGTGCTGCATCTCGTGAATCGCTTGTCTCTCCGTTCATTAAGCGAATGAATGCGTCTGGTCTCTCGGCAAAAAAAGGGGGGAGAGATGAGGGAGAAATCAAGAGCGAGGGAAAAAAAACTCAGTCTGATGAACGCGGAATTTTGAGAAATTCTATCCTTATAGCGAGAAAGGCGCGGAACGAAAATAAAACTCGGGGCTTTCTACTCGGCTGCATTTACCTTTGATCTCGTATAAGAAAAACGCTCGGATGAGAAATATTGCGCAATTTTCTTATCCAAGAGCTTATCAATGCGATATTAATATTATAAAGTAAAAGCTGGCATAATAAATGTATCCTCCGGCGTGTCCTGTTTAAAAATCAATCAGCCGGTAAGAGAATCTCGAAGTATATCGTCGCAAATCACATCAACCCGCCCGAGCACTGTGCTCGACATTGGCGTGCGACGGGCTGCGTAATCGTTTCCGGCCTATGGGGCAAGAGAACTGCAGATTGATTCGATTCTCCTTCCTCTCTGCTCTCTCTCTCTCTCTCTCTCTCTCTCTCTCTCTCTCACTTTCTGTATATACATAAGCTCCCCCATACGGTGTGCGTAAACCTCCGGAGACCTTCTTTCCGAGGCGACTGTAGATATACGGTCTGCGCGTACTTACAACTACGTCCCAGAGCGATAGTTCGATATTGCAGTGGTGTGTACATATATATATGCGTGTATACATCCTTCGTGTTTTTTTCCCCACGTTTACATCAACGTCGTTAGTCGCGTCTAGCTGTTGTTGTTGTTCTTGTTATTGAAAAAAAAGCCTTCAGGCGGAACAAAGTATACTTGCGCGCATTGTTTGGAGCACTACACTGGCCGAACGCTCGTAATTCTTGGGATGCCTTTGTATACTGATCCCTCGCTCATTCGCGAGTTTGCTCAGAGGGCGCACGCGCGCGAAGGGTTGCTCGGGAATTCAGAGAAAAGGATCTTTTATCGTCTATGTATAAAGGACACGAAGTATATTTAATTATCAATTGATATAATAATAATGTTACATTCGCGTTTTAACTTCCCTCTCTATACTCTAGTTATAGTTCTTAACGATTTTTCCCATTATAGAATAATTTACAAAGATAATTTATAATCTGAATGAAGATCCGCGCCATATCTCTGCGCATTACGAAATCGATCGTTATTTTTTATTTTTCAGACCGAAATATTATTTCATTTCCGGGCAAAACGGAGCCGCAAGCTGTCCCGTTTACGGTATATATGCGCCTATGTATCGGTAGTACTATATCGAGTGTGGAGAGGGACCTTAAAGACTGATAAATTATTCAGAGCCGTTTTTGCTCTCGCAGCTCTTGCTCGATTTAGAATAACCGCGTTTTGAGACTTTCCGCACTTAATAATGTATAGCCATCCAATTTGAGCGACGAAAAAAGCTCGTCGGATAACGTCTCGCTCCATATAATCTAATAATAGGCACGACCACTCGCACAATAATTGATAGCATTACATTTCATAAATTCATTAACGCGACGTTCACATTATTATATAAGCGCATTCGATTGTCGGGCAAAAACAATGGAGAGGAGAATAAGATGACGCTGATTTTCCCGCGTTGAGTGAATGACTCCCCCGATGTTCTTAGATTACTTCTGCCAGCACAAAAGATCCGACTATACATTTCCCCCTCCGGTCGGAAAACCCAACGAATGACACTCGATCCGTTTCTCCATTTTCCCATCCATCCACGTCTCGCCTCGACCGAGCATACACATAGATATATATATATACCGCAAAATCTTTCTCTCTCGCTCTCCTCCTTCTATCTATATCCATCCTCGAGACGAGACAAAATCTTTATTTCCCGAAACGATACCCGCGAAATTCGATATTCAGCTCTCGCGCCCTTTTATACATATCGAAATTCTCGCCGGGCCCGCATATAGATTCAGCTCCCGATAAATCTCCTATTGCTGTATCACTGCGCACACGAGCCTTGACACGCACTCGTGTAACGACCCATCGCGCTCCTGACGCTTTTGCGCGGACTCTTGCGCGGAGCTACTTAATTCACGATAAAGGAAAGAACAAAACTGTATATGCAGATCCCCGTTCACCGATATCGGAATAATCCGGGCGCTGTTGCGCGCCGTGTCCGTAATCGAGATTTTCTCCGAGTTTTCTAAATAAACGGAATAAAAATAAGCGAAGGGAATATAACGCGAGATGGGACTCGAGTTTCTCGTGATACGACGTCGAGCATAATCCCGCAGCTATACAGCCTATTTTGCATAAGGCGTTTAGAAGTGCAGTCCTCGTTTTACGAAGAACCGACCGATAACGGACCTTTCTTTCCTCTCTCTCCCTCTCTCTCTCTCTCTCTCTCTCTCTCTTCCTTTACGTGAGTACATGCGCTTCTCTTATATCTTCTATATATATATACATAGCCGTGACGTACAAGAGAATAGCACCTCGACAGCCACAGCAGCGAGCGGCGGATGATTCCAAGCAGGAACAGGTCGGCTGCAGTAGCGACGCCAGGAATAACAACAATGTGTCCCGTAAGCGCAAAAAGCCCGGGGCAGGTACGTACGCATATACATACATTCACGATTTCTCTCTTATCCACGCATTGGCTTTCGTTCTTCAGGTGACGACTTTCTCTCTGTCTCTCGCTTTTTGTGTATGATATATGCAGCAGCCTCGCTAGCTGAGTTTGGTCGGAAATTAAGTGTGTATTTACTTTGGCTTTTTGTTTGTCAGCACAGGAATAATCATGCGCGGAAGGTATGATAATTGAAGCGCTACAATGTAAACGCACACTTTCTTTGGCCTTCTTGCTTCGGGCTGTACGCGGTCTATATTATAACATAGAGCTACTGCATACGCGTGTATGAAAAAGCTTGCAAGCTTTGCTCGTTCTTTTTGTCGCATGTGATGCACTCTCTGCTATATAAATGATTGACAAAACTGACACAGCTTACACGCACCTGTATCTATGCGGAAGACGCACTTGTCATCGCACGATTTATACATCACAAACGTTGCATTGTCATCTATATAATCATCGTCGTCGTGTCTGTGTTTCGACTATATAACGCTTCGTTCAATATATGCGACGCATAATGGTTGACCACTCTGAGGACCCGCATTGGACGTGCGATTTGCATTTATTACGCATTGTAGTTATATATAGGTATCTATATATCACGCGGTTATTAATTATTATTGTAGTGGTGAAGGAAGAGTTATGCGAAATATATTAGTATTATAATCACACATCGATCGATGGGATGTACTGCGTTTGTATGACTGTAACTAACAAACATATATGTATATGTGGGATTATGGAAAACGGTATATATATTATGAATTAGTCGGTAGTCTATGAATACGAGCCAAACAGATTTATGACGTTCGAAAGCTTGGCCTGTCAAGCTGCGCGACGTGTGCTTCATTATAAACCCATATGTCTCTATAACACTATATGCCTATCAAATATTCAGCGACGATTGATTCGACATCCGGCTCTTTCGAACGTACTACGAATCTCGTCGTATACATCGAAAATGTCTTTGACACCACGTCTGTCAATAATAATGTTACGAGTTCTGTTTCTTAAATATTTCAGATCCCAGTCAGGTCGCAAATAGCAACCACATGGACAGCGTTTCGGAGGGCCTGTCCGAGCCGGAGACGAAGACCTTCTACGAGAACCTGCCCTTCCACGGTATTCAGTCGCCGCCGAACAAGGTAATTGACACCTATACAACGTGCACGTTTCTACTGTTTTTTTTTATTTTCAAATTTTTGCTGCTTGCGTTGTCTGTGTCGATATATTTATCATCCCGCTCGTTCCTCATCGTAAGTGCAATAATAGTCACGAGCTTGCGAAGCAACATCAAACGTATAAAGTCTACGAAAAATAGCAGCAGCAGCAGCAGAGACGAGAGAAGCACACAAATCACTCGCGGCTCTCTGATTGAAAAAGATAATGGAATAAAAAGCGCAGTAGCTGCGCGCTTTTATTGTCCCCCGCGTCGCCGGCTTTCCTGCGCAATATCGAAGATTCACTTACAGTCGATCGCTCATCCGTCGGACGATTTACGAGGATCACCAGGTGTGGTAGAAGGGACTTGATACTCGCGCGTCTTTTTTCCTCTTCGTCTTCTTATTCTGCCCCAGCCTCGGCGTATATACGTTCCTCGTTTTGATGCGATTTTATTGAAAATTTAAAGTACACTCGAATCCGATTCATTTCGAGCACCGCCGCTTATGCGCGCGTGGTTTTACCTCGGAGTCATATGTATATAAAACGACGTACCCATACAGAGCGCGAGGAATTCCCCGAAAATTCAAGAAAAATAAGAAAACGTCGATTTGGAATATATACAAGGCTATACGCGAGTACCGCGGGAGGAACCGGATCCGATAAAATTAGCCCGACTTATGCTTCTCCCTCCGCTGAAGCAGTGAATAGGAAAGGGTAAAACGAGACAGCTTATTCGTACGTACCCGCGGCGATTCGGCGCAATCATTCAGACGAGTTTAAGTTAACGCGCCATAAGCCTCGCGACTCGATCGTTCGCAGCAAAGAGAAAACTGGGAGAGATCCTTAAAAGTCGAGCGAGTGGCTGCGCGCGCAGTCGTAAAAGGTCTCGATTACCGCGCGGTTGGCATTTACACGCCGCCCCACGTACTCGTCGCGTAAAAAATCAACGTAGACTACTTGCCTCTCGGTCTCCTTCTCTCCTCGTATATATACAGGTATATATAGCTCGAGAGAAGACAGCCCACCCCAATCGGGTATAAAACATCTCGAGTTGGCAGGACTTTCCACCCTCCTTATATATATATATATATATATATCCTGACTCATTATAAACAACAGGTTGAATGTAGCGCGGGCGTGCTTCCGAGAAATAATAGACAATAAGTCGCGCGAAAACTGCGCAGTGCTGCTGATGCGGACAGAAACAAAAGCCCGCACACAGCCGCACGTGAGCGAGAAGAAAAGAGCTGCGTCAGGCAGCGCGGTATATATAAATAACGAAACGCTGTAGTAGTGTATTGTCGGGGGCAGAGGGTAAGTCTCTCTCTCTCTCACACACAATCTACACTCGGCGCGCGTATTATATCAGCATTCCGCGTTCTTGAGTTCCCTCCGACGCTAATTATCGCGATACTCGCTGTCTATGGGTATAGCTGCGCAGCCGTAAGTCGAAGAAGGGCAGCAACTTCGCAGTCGCGCTTGTATACCACAGCGTATATAGATATGTATATACACGTGCGTGTACTTGACTTTTTACGCGCACTTTCGCCGTGTCGGCCACTTGATGTCTCGAGAGGCACAGCAGTAGCTCGTCAATTCCTGGACTGGGCCACTCGAGTTTATATACCACGCTGCGCAGCCGCCCTTCGCCGAGCCATGATAAACGAGAGTGTATATAGTTATGCTGCTCTGGAGTATAGAGTATACAGCGTTGCGTAGCCGTAGTATATTATTATTAGTCGGAAATTTCTCTCTCAGCGCGGCGCACTCAGACGTCCTATACACTCGGACAAAAGTCTGCGTGAAACGATCGCATTACTATACGTGCGCGCGGCGAGCTTGCCCGTAATCCGCGAATATACATTATGTATGTTTGCATATACATATAGCATTGGGAGCGGAGTGGCTTTTCTATTTTCTTCTTCTCGGTTTTTTCCCATTAAACGAATCGAGTGGTTATGCCCGTCCGATCGCTGGTAATTGAAATATGCGGGCGGCTGAATTTCAGTCCCGTTTGAAAATTCGAATGGACCCTCGGTATAGCGCGAGCTCGTTGTGAATTCGCGACTGAATTTCGTACACTCGATCGAGAGCTATATCGCTGCGGTTCTGGCATGTGCGCGATATATATATACAGCTCGGTCAATGCCTCATCGAGGATTGCTTTCCATCAGTGATATATATACCTTCGCATCGATACGGTGCTCGCGTGCGGCAGTGCTAGCATCAACTATATATTATCTATAGCAGATAATGCCGGCTTTTTTTCCCTCGCAGTGTTTCAATTACGCAATCCAATACGATTAAAAGAAAATAAGAGCTATTCGAACAGAGGCCGCACACGCCCCGTCATTACTCGGCCGGTAACTTCTATGCTCTAGACCAGAGCTCTACCACCCATTCACACACACACACACACACACACACACACACACACACATATACGGCGCGTCAACGGCACCTCGTTCCGTGCTCGCGGTTCAGTGAGCCGAGCGAGGGTGAAAGTCAAGGATCGCGCGCGCAGTGCGAGCCACTTCATTTGATTGCCCGAAGCAAAAGCTCTCCAAGCGGTTTAGTTGAATTGCGCGCGGGTTTCGAAATTTCCCCAAAAAATTCGTTCAACGCACATACGCGCGAATATATTTCGAAGAGGCTCGAAACTCTTTTTGTTTTTTAACGATGGTTGCGAATTTTTTTTTTATTTCATACCCGCGCTCGCTCGAGCGACTTTTTTACGAGCTGACCTACTTTACCAGTGCGATTGCCCGGCGACCATATTCCCGGGAGAAATTGGTCTAAGATGCGCAACAGCGGAACCGTTGCTGTAGTTGGGAAATTAAAACGTCTTGCTCTTCCCTTTTTTTTCGCCTGTGCGAATAATCGCTTCTGCCACGCGCACAGCACTTGCATTCGTTCGATAAGGTAAACTCGTACGCGTACACCTATATATCATATCGCTCATGCCTAATGGAACGCGAGCGCGCGGAATTACACGCTCGGCGAGTATAATGAATGTAGCTGAACGTCAAATCGCTCAATTTATGCGAGTTCATTGCCTCGCGCAGCGAGGAAAAAGCAGCCGTTAATGCGCGCGAGACTTTTCGCGATAAAATATACGCGCCATGATGTATAATGAATATTTCTGCTTTATAATGTAATGGCGGAATTTTTCTAGTTTGAGAACAAGCCTAAAATCGATCGGTAATATGTATTATATGGATAGATGATACTCGACGGCTCGAAATGATCAAATCAGTTCGACTCAAGTTAATTACCGCAGTGCAGCAGTGAAAATTCGAGCATGCGATGTGCGATGAGCGCTGGTTTAATAATAGCATTCTGTCACTCAGCGCAAACATTGACGTGTAAATCAGCACGCGTTAGTATAGAATTAAGCGCATCCGGGATCTGTGTATTTTTAAAAAATCAACTGTACGAAAAATCGACGTTACAGCCTGCCAAATCCATCCTATTCAACCTCGAGATTACATATAAAATCCAAATGCGCGATGCTCGTACGACTTTTCCGATCGAAGCTTATGCGACACGATGTCACGGATTTCGGCAGGATAATTATCGGTATTATAACTTACCTCTCTTTTTCAAATATCCCAAGCTAGAATATACAGGCAGAGAGAGCAGCATTTGATTCTCCAGCCGGTGCATATTTGCACAGTTTGCTGCTGCCCTCTATATACGTATATAAGGCGACGACTCGGGAAATAGAAATGAGCGTTAAACCACCGCTGGCCAAACAAGACCTTCCGGGTAATTTCGGTCTGACCGTACGCGGGTGTTTCTACTGTGGGATGTATTATAACATAAACCGGGATGACGGACTATACGCCGATGTTTCCACTTAAAAGCGATCCAATCGTAAAGTTAGCCCTCGATCTCGCTGAGTAAACAGTCGCGCGTATAAGCCGCGAAAAAAATATCTCGACAAAGAAAATAAAAAGCGCAGTGGTTTGCCATTTCACCGTGTGTGTGTGTGTGTGTGTGTAGGTAAATGCGCCGTGAGCAAACGAATTGCCTCTATCTCATTGCTCCGGTCGCGAGCCTGTATGTGAGTCGGAACAAGCGCAGATTGCCTCCGGAGCGTTGCATAACAAGCAATATCGGAGTATAGCTGTGGAGACACACGCGGCGAATAAATCGAAAGAGAGCGAGAGCGAAAGCCGAAACAAAGAGATGAAGAGAGCGAGAGAAAGGCCGGCTGGAGACGATCGATATAAATAGAGGTACGGAGAGTGTGTGTGTGCGCGCGCGCGTGAGTACTACCATACTATATAGTGAGTTGTTTCGAGTGTCGTTCGTTTGCGCCAATTAACCTACTGGCGCACAACACGAATACAGCCGAAACCAGAGAGAGAGAGAGAGAGAGAGAGAGAGAGATGCTTTCGGTTGCATATATACGTATGTGTGTATACATGTGTACACGTGTACAGTAGAGTACATGCGCGCGTGCAGATATTACACAGCGGAATGGCAACGAAATGCAATCATCCATGGGTAATGGCGCAGCTCTTGCGGCCCCGTGAAAAGACGTGGAATTGTTCCGGAATGCTCGGAGCGAGCGAGATTCGAGGGCTCGTTCTATTAGGGCGCCTTTTAAACCGCGCCCGCAGGCTCGTCGCTCTTATCATTCCTGCTCAAATTTTTTTCTCCTTTCTCGACTCTCTCTTCACGCTATTTTCCTTTTGTCTACGCTCGTCGCGAACTAACACTCTCGTTACGCTCGCGGATCTACTCTCCCGCGTACGTTTATCGGAGATGATTTTTCAAGCAATTTTCGCTCGCTCGCCGAATAATCAGGCGTATTGTCGCGAGCCCATATATACGTATATACACGTGTATTATCATACCTGCGATATGGTAAAACTCGTGCGCCGCATGACCGAGCGCACGGGTTCATTAAAGCGCGCTTCAACAGGTATATATATATATATATATATGCACCTCTCTCTGTCTCTCGGAAAAGCTTTTAATTCCGGCCTGAAATATGCGCAGCGCGTATTAAGGCGAACAGTGGATCCCGAGATTGCAGCGAACCGAGAGGAAAAGAGAATTATTATCGGCGCTCTGCGTAGACGCGCGCTTAATAAGCTTTAATCTTCGGTTTTCATTGCGCGCGTCATCGCCGAGGCTATAATTAAACAATTCGCCCACTTTGGTAATTGACCAGTGCATATACGTGCATTTTCGATATTGCATACGATCCGGCCATCAATTCGAAGCATTTACGAAATTTCCATAGTGAACCGCGGGGGAATCGATATCGCCGCGCGTTCGGGATATAAATCGTCCAGCGAAAAAAAGGCCTGCCAAATTACAGCACGAACGAGTACACGAGCAATTTTAAAAGAGGCCGCTCAACGCCGAACAATTCCATTATCTCCGTAGTAGCGATAATGCCTGAATGACAATTAATCGTCGCTACCCCTCCCGCTCTCGTCGAGTAATCCACGCGCAATATCAAACTCAGCCCGGATCTTCCGCCTACATTCTCTCTTGCGCGCGTGCACGAGGTAATGGGGCGGCATTCAAGCGCGAGGAGTCTCTCTCATACACACTGCTGCTGCTGCTGTTGCACAAAGTCCGGGGAGAGCAGTTGTCGCGCTAAAGCAGGTAAGACTACACATCACGTAGATAATTACAAGAGCGACGCGCTGCGGCACTTGAACAAACGCAGCGGCTTACTGTCTGTGTGCGGATAGAAGTGTATTTGTATATTGTAGAGCAAAGGCCCGTGTACGTGTGTGTGTGTGTGTACGTGCGCGCAGCAGGCGCGTGTATATATACACTCACGGCCGGAACAACTTTGTTGGAGCAACTAAGCGAGTGTGCTCTACTGCCGGATGGAGGCAGAAGCCCGGAGGGCTGGAAGAATCTCGGCTGGAACTTGCGTGCATTTTCTTTCCCCGAACGTTTTATCAATGGTTTGTATTCTGCTTTTTCACGCGAAAACGCACACCGCGTAAAAGCCCCCTCCTCCGCTGCACAGGAACACGCTCGCCTAGTTAATAATCCTCGCGGCAAAAACGCACCTTCCCACGGTATTACACAGAACAGAGTACTGCAATATTCCCCCCTGCGCAGTCCTTTCCCGCAGCGTCGCGCGCCTCGAGCTTGCACAACTGCCACAACGCTTACTCGCTGCTGAGCGTGTCGCCCTGCTCGTCGCGCGCAGCCAGTCTCTGCGGTGGCGCGAGTTCCGGTTACGAGTCCTCGGTCGCAGGCGCTCAGAAGCAGCAAGCCGAGCCGAAGGAGCTGAGCCACCTGGGTCCACACTACAGCGACCACAATATGCCGCGCGGCAACTCGCCGGAGCCCCGCTGCAACAGCCTCAAGCCCCGGCGGCGCAAGCAGCAGCACCAGCTGGTCCACCAGCAGCGACAGGTAACCACCACCACGACCACCACGACCACCACGCAGTTCTACTCGCTGAGGCTCTGCAGGAGACACCAGCGTCGCGCGCTGCGAGCCAAGAGCGAGGACGAGGAGGAGGAGGAGGAGGAGGACTGCGCTAGTAGCTTACCCGGGGGCAGCAGCGCCAGGAACTATCAGCTCTACGCCATTCCGATCTATCGCACTTGTCCGCACAAGAGCCTCGGCAGTAGTAGCACTCTGGCAACGAGTCTTCGCTCGCTCGACTGCGTCACGCCCAGCTCGACGCTGTCCCGCAAGCTCCGGAGCAGACGCAGCCCGAGTCCCCAGAAGCAGCAGCAGCAGGAGGAGGAGGAGGAGGAGGAGGACAAGCCGCCTGTGCCGGCGCCGAGGCAGACGAAAAGAACCGATCCCGCCGAGCACACTTACCAGAACGTACCTCCGCCCGTGTACCCGCCGCCGAGTCTGCCCAGCAGCGCGGACTCGACGTCCGAGCCCAAGGTTTGTCGGCCGCCGTATAATCTTCTTCTCAGATCTCTCGGGAGTATCAGACACTCGCGAATCGATAGCCCTCTCTGATTATGCCGTTTTTTGCACCTTCGCCAGGGAGATGAGGATTATGGTAATTGGCCCGCTGATATCTCTCGGCGCGCTTATTTCGCATGCGGCAAACGCGCGCGCGCGCGCCCCCGCTCTTGAGCGATGAATAATGAGCCGCGGCTGACGCTTTTCAACGATTCCGTTTTTGTTTTCCAAGCCCGAAACGCGATATTTTATTCCGACGGCTCTTCTGCAATTTCTCATCATCGCGGGCTCCGAGATTATTTTCTTCTTTTTTTTACGATATACGAAAGCGCATTTCGTCTCGGCGGTGTCAGTCCAGGCACTCGCGGAAACGCGTATATAATTGTACCGCCGCGCGTTTTCACCTCTCGCTCGCTTTATCACCTCCTGATGTGTATACAGTTATATCCGTTCTCGCGAAACGCCGCCTCGTATAACCTCCTCGGAATTGTCGCGCGAAGAATTGCCATTCCCCAGCCGGCTTCGGTTATCGTTGTATGCCATTTGATGCTTTATTTCCCCATTCGCTGTTCTTTCTCCTTTTTTTTTCGTTCTCCCTCGCTGGCTTTTCCGAGGGACGCGCGACTTTTATATTTCGCTTATTTCGCCTTCGGCTTTATCGGCGCGCGTAAAGCGCACGGGAATATAAAGGGCCGTATAAAAACAAAGGGTGTAACGAGTGTCTGAGCGCCCGGCTTGTTTTTTTTTACGCACACAGCGCGCGCATGCACCATTTGAGACTCGAAAAGGATGCATTGATATTCCGCTATGCGAGTCCGACATAGAATTCGAGCACGGATTTGCAGAGGACGTATATGCATATAAGGTGGTGGTGTACCAGTCTCCGACTGTCTTAAATTTTGTTGTTCGAGGGAATACGTAGAGTGCGTAGTATCGAAGAAACAGCACCTACTGGTCTCCTCAACCTTTATACGTATGTGTCTCTGAACCCCATCCAGATGTAGACGCTGACGCTCGAGCTTTGCTCCTACGCACGATTAGCGCGCCGGAGCCTCTCGACCATTTGCCGGACGACGATCCCGTAGCCGCATGTCACCTGTGTTTCTCGCACACGCATGTCCGGCCGCTGAGTTTCCAAGTAAGTTTGCCATACATCGACATCTTCAGCGTCCTTATTTTGTTTTTATATTTATATTTTTGCATCTGAAGCTTGTAGCTTGTAACACTGATTAACATTTATCGTCGGGCATTATTGTTGTAGTGTTGTCAAAGTACTTGATATTTTCATGTTCGTCCATGAGACACGTGTATATATTTATACGATGTATATTTTTTTAAATTGCAAGGCATCTGTGTTACGGCATTTTTTGTAGCATAGAAATAGCTATAGTCATATATATAGCGAACGATTCGCATGATAAATGCATACATACCCTTTTGATGTTTTTTTCCATGTTACTCGCAGAGCCGGAATTTCCCGTTACCAGTGCAAATATCGAAGAAAATATTTCAGTGATTGAACTAGCGTGATTGCTCCGTTGCAAATACCGTCATACAAAAATCGTTTCCTATAAGCCAAATAACTCACGAATCACGAAAAAAAATCTATATTCCACGAGTAAAAAGTCGATCAATTTTGATGAAAAAAAAAAAAAAAAAAAAATCAGATTTCAGTTTTGAAACGATATGTTACCCGCGCATTTGTCGACCCGATCTCCATTACGAATGATATTTCTCCACTAACTCCTGTATACAATTAACAAGAGTATCATTATAACCGCAAAGCAAATAATCAAAGCCTTCCGCATCCGCGCACTAACCCTCAGCTGGCCTGTTGCAGACCAACAGCATCTACGACTACAAAGAACACTACCAGCAGCATCAGCAGCAGCAGCAGGAGATGCAGCAGTACGGCTACCCACTACCGAGCAACAGCTCGAGCCAATTAACACTGCCCCTGACGCGCAGCCTCTACCACTCGTCCTCGGTGGTCAGTCCTTTGCAGACCTCCTACGTCCACGCTAACAGCCGACTGTCCCTCAACACAGCGAGTCTCGCGACTTCGAATCACCTTCAGCAGCAGCAGACACTGCAGGAACACCCGACTGCCAATACCCTACCTTTTTCCCTCGTCCAGCATCCGGGCGACGCTCCCGATCTCACCTACGACCGCTACCAGCAGCAGCAGCAGCAGCAACAGTCTCGAAGACACTCGAATTCGAGCTCGAGGAGCCGAAACGAGAGGCGGAAGCACCGCAACAAGCACGAGCGCAACGAGCGCAAACAGAAGCAGCAACGTCAACAACAGCAGCCACTGAGCTCCTCCTGCGAGACGAGCTTCGAAAGGATGCAGCAGGAGCTCGGTGTACCCGAGAGCTACAAAATCTCCTACCCACACTACTACGAGGACACCCTCAACGACTGTCCGGCTGGCAACTATCAGCGGGATCGCGAGGCCAACGAGTACGAGGTCACCCTCTCGGACAGCCAGTACGCCGAGCAGCAGCAGCAGCAGCAGCAGCAGCAGCAGCACAGTTTGACGAAGAATCGCAAGCTGATCAAGAGGTATTCTTCGCAGGACGGTGGTTGCGCTAAGCTCGCCGAGCTGCACTTCCGTGACGTCGGTCAGGAGATCGATGTCTGAAGGTACGGGCGTCGCGCGAACGCTCTCGGGCCTGTCATAATCTTCGGTCTACTCTCCTTCTTCTTCTTCTACTTCTCTATATTGCACACATGTATGTTCATCGAAGGATCGATCGGATGCACTCTCTTCCTCATCGTCATCGTCTCATCTCCCTCTGCGAACATTTTATAGGTGTCCTTTATCCTCGCACATTCCCCTCGACCACCGTGGATATTTAACGCCTTGTTCGCGATTGCTTGCTTTTTTTTAATGCAATGTACTTGCAAGAGTTTCGTTATACGCGAGCGAAATGATCCTGTATTATGTCGACCATCAGTCGCAGGTACGTTTCTTATTTTTTTTCTTGTGTGTGGGTTGGTTTGCCGCTTTCGAGGCGCGCGAGAGCTTTCAGCCACTTTCGAAAGAGCACTTCCTAGAGACTGCGCTTCGCTGTTTTTTTTCCTTCGAGCTGAAACATGTATGATAATCACTCAGCCAACGTCTTATATTGTTCCTAGGGTCTCATCTCGAAGAGCGAAACGTATATTTACTGAGGAACGACGTATATATACGTGTATATACTTGCGTCACATTTCTCTCCTCGGGACACTTCGCGAGCGTATGTACTCCTCGACCATTTCTTTGCTTTCTCACTCTCTTTCTCTGCGTTAAATTTTCTACGCTTTTTGTCGTGTATCTGTATATACCGACGTAAGTAGCCGTTTTTCGCATCGACGCAGTTTGCGTGTTTACATACTCATCCGCAAACACTCTCCGTAAATAAGCGGGAATCGCTCGCAATTTTCACCCGAAAGACTTCTTTCGAGAGCTATAACTTTTTCCACGGAATACAAGTATCGGACTTGTTTAATAATGCTCGAGAGCTTATTGGATAACTGCGCCGCGGTTATAGTTTGCGAGTGTTCTGAAATGTCGTTTTCTAACTTCTGATAATCTGCTTTGGCCCGAGCATAAAGTTGCGGCTCCGCGTGTGAGTTGAATTTTAATCGATAGCTCGACGCACAATTATTTCCCTGCAGCTATATTACTCACACTCTCTCTCTCTCTCCGGTGTTATATACTACTAACGCAATGAAGCTCTTGCGCGCTGACCCGCATATCGTATAATCTCTATGTCATATACGAGCCTCTATAACGTCGCGAATGTGATGTGTCGTGTTTTTTTCGTTCTGCTTGTATGATTTGCCGTTTATTATATACTAACATTGTTTTACCGAGTTTATCATTTTGTTTGTTTTTGCTTCGAGTTTGACGGCACTATATATACTAACATGTTTCGAGTAATCACGTGAGTATCAGCGGATTCATCACTCCCATACGCTTTTGCACACTTTGCAAACCATGCGATTTCAAGATCATTTTATCGAAATAAGTACAAGAAAAATCAGTCTGTACACGAGCCGCACTCTCATTCCATCATGAATCTCCTTCACTTTCTTCCGCATCATCCGCGAGATAATAGAATGCATCAGCCGCGCGACGCACCGACATTCCGAGAATAAAATTCCGGAGAAGTATATGTATATATATATATATATTATATACATGTAGATAGAAGCGCGCAACAATGGCCCAGAGCTGCGCGTCAAGTCAATTAGGCCAGACGCGCCATACACACTTCCTCCGAGTGCTCCGGGATAATATAATAACGTACCGCAACAGCAGAACCTCCTGCAGCGTAAGAATCCGTGGCCCGAGCTTATACAGCGCCTGGCATCCGTGGCTTGCGAAATTATTCCGGCGCTGCTACTCTGCTGCGCGTCGTAAAACGGCGATTTCCGCGAACTCACCCTGTATATATATATCCACTCTACGCGCGTGTGCGTAAAATATTATTGCCGATTTATGCGCGCGCGTTCGGGCTTTGACCTCGCCGAGTGCACCGAGCGAGCGCTGTTATAATACTCTACGTAGTTGTAGGATGGAAATGGAAATCCTCTCGCGGCGCGAGTTTGATCAATTATATGGAGTATTTGGGCTTTGTTGGATATTTCGAAAAAGAGAACAGTGAATTTTTTTTCACGGTCGCGAGAAGGAGCAGCTCGGTGAACGAGTGCGTTATGCACATTGGATGAATTATTATTTATGCCTTTCCATTGAGACTCTGATGAAGATCCAGTCAAGCAGAACAAAATACAATAATAATACTGATCTCGTGGAGGAATAATAAAAACTTATACGCAACGAAAACGACGGCGGTAGATAATCGCCCTGACGTTTTTCCTCTGTTCCATGCGCAGCCGTTCAAGCCGGAGTTCTCCGATCTGGACTACGCTGACGTAGACTACCGCTCGTACGGGCCCATCAACTACAAGGCTGCCAGCATCGCCCTGCTCCAGAACCGCAACAAAGCCCCGCAGCAGGAACGAATGCCCCAGATGTACGGGGTCTCCGACGACAGCGAGGAACTCCTTTGAGGATATCGCGCTGCCCGTAACACTTTTAACCCCCTGAAGTGCCATCTCGTAAAGTAGTATGTGTGCGTGTGCGTGTATACGTGTGCGTGTGTGTGTGTCTGTGAGATTATATAATATTATGCGCAGCGAATCCGTCGATAATATACATACTGACAGTTGAGCAGAGAGAAAGGGAGAGGGTTGCCTGATGGAGTACACGATGGCTGTTGTATACATATATATATATATAAATAGTACATTTTTTACCGCGTTATATATATATATATATATATATATATATACGATGGAAGGGCGTGTCGTGTTCTGGGATCGAATTGAGACTGAGACACGGGCACGCGTCTTCGGGGGCGACTGGATTCGACGCGTTCGTTTGATATCCGCGGTACATTATACAATTGAACGCGCAGTTGCCATTTTTCGGATGAGCCGAACAGCCGCGCTGCGTCGCCGGGATGAGCAGAGGGTCTTTCCTGCAGGTTTCGTACTTTTTTACCCATTAAAAATCGACTAATTTCACGGTTTTACGACGAGAAGCTTGAGAAACCAAGACGATGAAACATATGCTAGCGACAACGATGATATTAACCGCATTACAATAAAAATTCGCGACCGACTGCGGATACATTATCCCGGCGACGCCGCATCGACCTGATATATTCTAAATTATACTTATCTATGTATATATACAAAACTCATAGTATATATATATATATGAAAAAAATACAAGTTAATCTCCACCGCCTAATTTTTTCACGCCGACGCGCGTCTAAAGTCGTCTATACTCGTATACATCGCACGCAGTCCGCCGTGTTTTTTGTCCCCGCCGCGCTTTTGTACAGGAATTTACCTCGATAAAAATAAACGAGATTACAAAGAGCTGCCGTATATATAAGCGAAAGGAAGGAAGAATCGGCCTCCTTGCTCTCCGGGTATTTGTCACGGATTTATCGGGGCTCTCAGAGATCCATCCATTAATCACGCGCGGGCCTCTTGCGCGCAATCGAGTGATCCTTATCGCCCCGCCCCCGTAACTCATGCCGTCGAGATTTTCTTATTTTTTTTTTTTTTTTGCTTTGATACGTTATTTTACACCGGTTATTATACGGTGTATATTGGTAGACGTAAGCGGGGGTCCGTATATGCTGTACTTGAGATAATACGACATGGCATACATCGTTACTTTGTCATCGACGGATTTTTTCTTTTCTTATATCACAATAACATATACCGGAATAATACTCGTACGCTCTCATGTCATCGCTTTCACTGAGTGTGTCGCATTTTAGTATGGCATCAAGCCGGGCCTACAATACGGCCTGTATAAAGTTATGTAAGAATTGCAACTGCCCTAATGATATTTCACAATACTTAAAAAGTACAAAATGTTCGATATCGTTGTCGTGTCATGCCAAGTAGACGTCACTGAAATGAGATTGAGAAATTTGAAGGAAAAGAAAACACATTACAGCAAAGTAACGACGTAAGTGCACATGCGTGTCATTGAAATTCGCGTCGCGTGTGTCCCTTTTTGTTTTCGTTATTCGTTTGCGGACGGCGCTCGGGTTCGTATTTGTAACTATATCTGTAACTATAATAATGCTAATTATCACTTTAAGCGACTATTGAGGTCTGTACAGTGGATACCAAAACGAGGCGTTACGCACTACTATTACAGCGGTATGTATATTAAATATGAAAAAGAAAATGCCAGTAAATATTGTACACACGGTGTGTCTCGAAGGAGCGAGCTTCGGATTAACAGTATACATATATACGTTCGTTGTGTGAGAGAGGAGCAGATTGGCAAACGGCGAAGCTATTATTGTTCGATTTCGTTTAATCGTTCTCGCACGCGTTTCAAAGAGATTAAAACGCGAGAGGATTATACTCTTAGTGGCGGCTCGTAGACGAAGTTTTATACGCACGTCTCAGCCATTCCGAGGATAAACGTAAAACAAGGCTCAAGGCGAATGTCCTGCTGTATATTGGCCGGCAATATCACGTGGAACGTTAAAAGCGCGATAGTAGGATATATCATTTTTAGGGTGTGTAGGGAAAGATGTTGACTGTTTTAGGATATAAATTTTTTAAAGTTATGAAGCTAGAAACCTTTTCGGCTATGAAATTGACGTTTTTAGATGATTCGTTATACGCGTTTGTACGAAGTAGTATACTATTATTCGTAATTTATATTTTTTAGCAAAGCCATATTATACTCGTTGAGATTTTATATATATGCACGTTTTCAAATTGGAGCACGTTACATTTAAACATTGCGTTGTTTGAAATAATCGATATTTTTTTCAAATTATATTTATTCTATTGAATAGACAGTGCTCGATC
The DNA here is from genome assembly GCA_020010945.3 of Muscidifurax raptorellus. Taxonomy (NCBI): domain Eukaryota; kingdom Metazoa; phylum Arthropoda; class Insecta; order Hymenoptera; family Pteromalidae; genus Muscidifurax; species Muscidifurax raptorellus. The sequence continues at coordinate 4,603,225 of CM052081.1, read as the reverse complement.
AAAGCACGAATCAATATTTTTAATTAGAGATACTTCACGCGTGGTGAATTTAAGTTAGGAGTGAAAAGTAGGATGTTGAAAAATTATTTCCCACCGTATTAGCCTTACAAAAGTGAACAAAAAGAAAATATGTTAACGAGGCGCTCACCTCGAAAAGAGCTCTTTAGGTACCTCGTATTTTACTCGCGATCTTCCGTCCGATTGAAAAAAAACGTCTAAAAACACGCGCAAAACGTACATCTCTCTTCTCGCACACTGTCATGGGAGTATAAGCTCAATGTTATCTCGCCACATTCAAAGGGTCGTGCGGTTACTTTGCGTCGCTTTTTTCAAAGTATCCGAATCATTTGCATAGGGTTCGATCGTATAAAGACACTTCGAGCCATGACTATAACAACGGCGGCTAAATATTTAACGAGAAAGACGAAAGAAAGGAATTCGCCTTGAGGGCGATGCGACGTCGCATCGTTGTTGAACATCCAATTATTACCGGTTACACACAGGGTAAAATAAAAAAAAACGAAATAAATAAAAATTACGATATAAAATGGGAATGAGAAGAAAAGTTCGCGAATCGTCATTATTCATTTTTCTTCCTCCCTTTTTCGCAAAATAACGTGTAAGGATTAATGCCGCGGCGGGGAGCGCGCGCGCGCGCGCGTCTCGAGTGTCCTCGAGGCCGTTAGCGCAGCGGCTTGATTCACCGCCAGCGCGACGCAGCTTTTTTTTTAAATACGGCCCTTTTTTTATTTCTCCTCCCTCAGCCTCCTCATAAGCAAGAAGAGGCTGTCGAGTATCGCGCGCCCGCGCGGATTATTAAAGTAAATGTTAAATACAACATGCGGAGATTATTGCTATATTACCTTCGTTTTTTTTCTTTAATTCTACATGCGATAATTGTGTATAAAGAAAAAGTGTACATTTTAGTCTTCGTTACGACGTATGTAAACACACACGCAAACACTAGACACACGTACCGCCTGTATACTCATCGAGGATGTATATTCCGCGTCGATTCGAACGATAATCGCGCCTATACACATGCATATATAATATATCATTTCCTAGTTAACGTTCAGCGTTGTAAAGTACGAACTTGTTGATAAGGAGCGCTGCGCGACGTCAAGAATAAAAAATTAATTAAAACTGTTGAAGTGGCGGCAGGAGCAGCGAGTGCGAGATTGTGCGGTATACGCGTTCGAATGTATACGCCTCTTGTGTACATGTGGCTCGATAAAAAGAGAGCGAAAATTGTATCCTGCGAATATTGGTGTGTACGTGTGGATGAGTGAGTCGAGGAGGGCAGAAAAACGCCGCCGTCATCGCGTTAAGATTGTCGAGTTTAAACCGCGTGAAAATCCGCAATTAACCGCGACTAGTTAACTTTAATAACTCGAAAAGCCGAAGCGTCCGATAAGTATATGCAACACCGCCCTCGGCTGCCAACTCTCGTGTACCGCGCAGCGCTGTATATATAGGTATATAACAGAGAAAAACTGTCCGCGAGAGCCGCTGCGTCTCTTATACCGTGTACACTTATGTATAATATATTTTCTCCCTTTATCGCCGAGTGACATTGAAAATACAAAAAGAATGCGCTGCGATGGAAAAGCTATTTTATGCACAAAGAAGTTCGCTTCTATATCCTGTGTTTTCCGAGCTTTGTGTAAGATGATGATTTTTCAGCATTCTCTTTTTTTTTCATGAGTTACTATATACGTAACTCTCTCATCCTCGCGTTGTGTTTTGCCTTGAGCATTTGGTTTTACTTTTTCTACGCTGACATATATATCTTCCATTTTTAATTGTATACAGAGTCACGCGCTGCATGTATATCATTTGTTGTTTCCTTTTAATTATAGAGAAGAGAAATATATATATATATATATATATATATATATATATATATAGTCATGTTTTTTTTTTAATTTCGTTTATTTAATGCTTGATCCCTTTCAAAGCAGATTTCGGTGCTCCACCGTAATTATTGTTCCGTTTCTTTTTCTCGTACAAAAGAATTTATATACAAGATTTACGCATGCAGCGAACGCAAATGCGAGCGAAAGAGAGATGGAAGAATGGGTATATAAGAGAATAAAGCGAGTGAGCGAGAAAGTTCATCATGACGGACGTGCCAAAGTGTTATGAATTATATAAAACAAAAGGGATGTTTACTTTGAACCGGCGGATAGTGTCACGTCATTTACTAAAGTATACAAGGAGAGAACGAGGAGATAAAGAAAAAAAAGAACAACCTGTACATGCAATTAAGATGTAATATTTTAATAAACAGAACTGAAAATAAATGTTATGACTAGAAGGCGACATTATATACATACCGTGTCTTGTTCATTTCAGTTTTCCATTATCTCAAACCCACTGTGACCCACATGTGCGCGGGTACGTACAAACAGCCTAAAAAACGGAGGTAAGTATAAAACTTCTCAGAATATAATATAACGTCAACGTCGCGTTTTGCTGTCTGAAGCTCGAAGCGTCACCGCATGGCTAATTTTCAAACGTTATCAACTTATGGGTCACTCGGTCCTACGCACGAATCCGATCAGTATACCTTATTGGCATGTCAAATTACCGCAGTGCGTTCGATAATAACGACGGCCCCGTGCGTCACGCCCGATAATTTCTAAAATCCGCTTATCGTCATCGTTTCGATCTACGCCGTGTAATTACTCCGGCGATGTCGCATTTAAAAATGCCTCCTATAAATAGGACGACACAGCCGAGCCGTAAAAACCGATTAGAAGGTCGAACGCGTATACGTATTATATATAATACGCGCACCGGGAAATTCGAAGTACAGGGCGCCGTATGCGAGGGCGGATGATTCGCCGCGGTTAGCCAAGCTGTAATTAAACAGCTCGCGACCTAGGTGCCTCGCATTTCCGTATAATCGACGAGGCGACGGTCTTCAATTACCCGCGACTCTGTCTCAAACTCTCTCGCTGTGTCCGGTCGTACGCGTGTCGTACTAGGTTTTTTCCGACCACATACCGAGTCGACTTTGCCACCGCGACGCAGCTACTCTTCAATTAACTCATTGGCTTTTCGCGCTGCTGTGTATCGATCGGCCGCAGCGGCGTCGGTTCTTTTTCTTGTTATCATTATTATTTCTACGCGAGAGCTGACTTTGCGAGGAGGCAAGGTTTTCTATTTCCTCTTGATATATATATATATATATATATATATATATATATATATCGTCATTTCCGAGGAAATCTCGACGCCGCCTGAGATGAGAATCTTTATCCAATCTGACGTCTTCTTCCGAGCTCGACTTTCTATATACAACGTATGCAGCTATGTTTGTACGTGTGAGGCAAAGAAGCGCGACGAGCTCTGGTGTTTAGAATAACGAAAAGACATGCGTTCATGAACGGAAGAAAAAAAGTTACAATTAAAATCGCTCGCTTGTATCGATACACGAGCGAGCGAACGGGTCGAGTGTAAATATAAGAAAATGCCACGGCAGTCGCTGCAACAAGATCGACTTTGCGGTGCAAAAATTTATACGTGTAAACATTCACGCGTAAATTATACAGTTGAAAAAAAGTAAGTTCATTAAAATAAATGGGCTTGATGAAATGGTATGCGCTGCGCATACAACGCGAGGGATTGCAGCGTATAAATGTGTATATATAATATATATGTGTATATAAATATATATACGTAAGGTGAACGAAAGAGTGAGAGAGAGAGAGAGAGACTTCGTTTCCGCACTCCAGACTATCGTGTCCTGCGCAGCTCTTCACAGTGTGCCATTAATTAATCCGGGCGCGCACTCGAAAAGCTGCGTTGCACTCGGATGCCTCTTCAGCATTATGGATATATATATATATACACCCGCGGATATATCGTTAGGTATATAAAGCCCGAGAAGAATTATAAATACTCATGGCATATATCGTATATGTTATCGTTCAATTAAAACGACAATTATGGGATGCCGAGAGCTTTCTTTGTGTCGCTCGATGCGCGCGCGACGACCTATAATTTTCATATTTGCAGCGTTCCGTCAGACGTGTGCGCAAGAAACTATATATTTCGATTGGATATCTATACACACATCAGCTAGCCGCAGTGTTCGCGCGCGCAATTTTGAAATGCTCATCTCGTCGTATGTACATATATATATATATATATATATTCTTGTTTTATAGCTCGATCTCTCGCGCGCAAGCAATTTTTCCCGGCATCGGTATATGATCAGCTATAGTGTGTATATACAGCTCGATATGCGAGAGAAGGCAAGCGGAATGATAATTTCGCACGTGGGAGTAAACAATACCGCCGCTTTTCGCAGTCTGCTCACCTGTACGCGATTCGTCGTGCGCGAAAATATAGACCAGCAAAAACTGCAGCTATGTATATATACATATATAGGTATATACTCTTTATAAATAATCCACTTGTTCCGATGTCGAGTTCTGTTATATGATGTTTCCGCTTTCGTGAAAATGGGATGGCGATGGCTTTTGGCAAGTGAAGCCTCCCAAAGCTATATACCATTTGATTGAGGCCGCCTGCGAGATGAATGAGGAATGTAAATTTGTTCGCTATGGGTTAGCCTATTGCATTTTAAGCGATGCAAAGGCTCGAAAAAAAGATTCCCGGATGATTTTTAATTTGGCAGAGAAAAAGAGTCAGAATGCGGCGTACGCTTAGATTTAGAAAGATAGAAAACAGCGCGTGAAAAAGCTCGTTAAAGCTCTTGTAGTGCATACAGAGCCGCGCCGCCTACGGTACATATATACACATAGAAAGAGAGGGAGGGAGAGCGGGGAAGAGTGGCAAAAGGAGGGAAATTCATTATCGAATTCGATTGTCGGCCGCAACAAAAGCACTCGCGTTTGCAATCCATCGACATTTGGCACTGAGAAATACAATTTCCACTTTCTCTGTATATACATGTATACCTGCAGCGCTACCGCGTCAAAACTCAATTCGCCTCTCTTGATAGACGCTCTCGTGCAACTTCTATACTCCTCCCTTTCTTCCGAACTCTCGCTAGATTTTTTTTTAGCGTTTGCTTTGTCAGTTACTGCCGCTGTTTCTGATTTCTCCGTCCGTTCGTCCCCCTATACACAAAGCTCTCTCCCTCTATTTCCCTCTCTTTTTTCCAGTTGACCTATTGAGGAGCTTTTCTATATTGCGATTTGTCCGACTTTGCGTTCGCCGACAAAGTTCGTGGGTGTTTTAATCGATTTTATTGCGAACAAAGCAACGCTCGTATTTGCCGATGAATCGTTAAAAAGCAACCGCACGACTGACAATCTAAACCAAACAAATTAATAAAAGTACTTTGGTATATACAGCCCCTTAATCTGCGCGAAGCGAGTAATTAATGAAAACGTTTCATCCCAATGAGTGAATCCGTCCTTGCAATAAGTTCAATAAAGCGGCTAAACTATTCAGGGAATCGAAATTTGAAATACACTTGACTCGCTCTCGCTCGAGCGTAAATTGAATTCCTCCGGCGTCGTCGCCGTCGCCCCCGTTCTTTTTCGCCTCCGCGCGACGCTCCTCCCTCAAACCATCCGTTCCCTTCTAGAAAATTGCTGCTTCTGCGCTGCTCTCCAAGTCTCGTTTGGTAAAACGTCCCGAGCAACTTATTTTCCCTCCAGCCTGTGCAAATAATTCTCTCCCGTATGTATATACGTAGGTGTACGTATTGTATATACTGCCGGAACGATGCACACAAAAGCGCGCGTGCGCCGGGCACAATGCGCGCAAAACACAATTCCAAACGCGCAACTCATAATGCGAAACACCTAGGCACTTCTGCGTCAAGAGAGCGAGCTGCTCCCCCGCATGTACTCGAGAATCTGCTGCATTTATCCAGCCCCGAGGCGGGCGATCTCTCTCTCTCTCTCTCTCTCTTTCTCCCCCCCTATACTGTTTTGTGCGCGTATATTATACATGCCTATATGTGCATGAGCTGTGTAGTGCGTTTAAAGGAGAGGGGTATAATTCTTCTCTGGAGTTTCTTGTGTGCGGATATGGGAGGAAACTTTGATGACAATGGATTGTACTGTTTTTTTACTCGGACCTTGGTAGAAAATTGAGGGTTAGAAAAAATTCGCTAAGAGGTTAATTTTAATTAACCCAGTTATATTTAATTTTAAAGGAAAAATTTGAGTCAGACTTGGTTAGGCCAAGTCTTTGAGGCATTGCTGTTTCAGGATTCTAAATAACGGACTGTTTTTTCTCTCTTTTCTAATTACTTATAGAGATATTGTCTACGATTTTTAAATTATACCAATTATTTGACAAACTTTAAGTTAATATCTCGCTTCTCAACAAAAGAGTTATGAAAGCCTTTATTTTGATTAATCGATTTCATTAGCTAAAATAACCTAAATCGTTAAAAATTAGCTTATCCTTAGCTAATACATCCTTAACGTTTCTATCAGGGCAAGAGCTGCAAAATTCATCCGGCGTCGAATCAGCGGCAATTATGCAACTGTACCGCGTATTTCTTTCCGTAGACCCGCTTCGTCGCCGGTATAAGTAAAATAATAACTTTTCGATACACTTTTCCGCAGAGCATATTCGAGAGGCAAGTTTCACGACACCACATAGCTACGGTATATTTACATGTAAATTACTATATTATATATACGCGCACCTATACACACTTGAGCGCGAAACTTCTTCGCGGAACGTCGAAAAAAAAGGAACAAAAGAAAGCTCACGACGGCAAACTCGACACAAGCTGTTTTGCCCGAGTAATTTTCAACGCCGCTCACGGATCATCAACTGAAAGGCAAACTCAAGACTTTTCCGAGAAGATCCGCTCCGCGAAGTTACGCTGGCAAAATCCCCGACAATATATATATATACAATATTTCGCGGCTCTGTGGAAAACAAGGGAGAAAACAGATCGCGGCTTCCCGTCATGTATAGCTCTCGTCTCGCGCGTCTACTTCCACGAATTCAGAATTATTCGCCGCGGCTGAAGAAAGAGCGGCAGTTAGTCTCGTCGCGCGAGTACATTCGCCGCCGCCGAATCGGATCTGCATAAATTAGGAAAGTTGGCCGTACCCGCGCGTCTAGCCTATATAACACCGCCTGTGCCTCCGCGTATCTCTCTCTCTCTCTCTCTCTCTCTCTCTCTCTCTCTCTCTCTCTCTCTCTCTCTCTCTATAGATATAGCTAAATGCTTATATATATAGACGAGGGAGAGAGAGAGAGAGATCGGGGAGCTATTACCTAGCGCACATCCCGATAGTGCCTCTCTCCCTCTCTCTCTGCGCGCGCGCTCGATTAATTGAGGCAGACAAGCGGCGAGAGAAGGACAATGTATTATTATCGATTTCCCGCACAGTCGCCGTCGTGCGGTACGATTTAGACATATTCCACGCTGTAAAATTCAGAAAATGTTCGCTCTTTTTTCTCTTTGTTTTTCCACTGCGTGGATCAAGTCTGTATTATAGGTTGGATGATTAAGCGGGCCTTTGACGGGCAGCAGATTGACGTGTAGTAAATAGGAGGTTTCGAACAAAGGCGCACGCGGGCGCCTTTGTAATCGTCGTTTCGCAAAGAAGATCGCGCGAGGCGATCGCTTTTCTGCACTCCGGTTTCAAAAGAACCTTTATATATATATATACTCGCGGTCTTGCGGAATTTATTGTTGAAATTTTCATCGGACGCGTATAATTGCATTCCTGCTGCCAGCTGTATAAAAAATTTAAAATCTTTCCTTCAAGGACGCGCGGCAGCTCTTGAAACCATTAGCCGCATTCTAATTTCACCTCCGTCGCGATAGGACGACTACTTAATAGCGTGAGAACGTCGTGGTCGAGGGAAAAATTGCAAAGCTCTCCGGCAACTCGCTGCAGCCGGCTGTGTATAGCCTGCAGGACACAGTCAAATTTCCCGCGCGATAAATATTAATGCGCGCGCGGGGACAACCGCGGCGCTATATATATATATATATATATACATACATATAGCTATATGCAGCAGTGGCTCCGAGAGCACGTGCCGATGAATATTCAAGCGTGAAAGGAGAAAAGTTAATTTTCTTTTCTCGACAAAGCTGTAGGGCGAGTTTCATATATATATATATATATATATATATATATATATATATATATCAGTGCGCGGCGTTAGTGACTCAAGGTAAATTCGGCGACAGTTTTTAATGCTATTTTCGGATGGCGAATTTGCGCTCAGGCCACTTTTCAAAGGGCCCAAGGATGCGCCAGTCGAGTTAGCCCTATGAATATATATGAAACGCGCGCGCGCTCTGAATAAAAGCTCTCGCGCGAATTACCGCGTGCGCTCAGCGTGGGCGGCCGGATTGATTTTTCAAATAGTTTTCGCGAGTTTGCATGAAAAATTCGTGCGCCATCATCGCGATGAATTCTTCGCGCTTGCCGGCTGATTGCTTGCAAATTAGTCGGGATTTTTCCGTTTTTTTTTTCAACAACTGCGGACCTCTAACGCGTTCGGCCGCGTTTAGTATATAAATCTCAAAATCTTCCGTCTCGCTTTATCGCGACGGCCGTTTCAGCGATATCGCGAGGAAGCTGTGAGCGGAGGATTCGTATTTCCGGAGAGTATAGGCGAGAAGGAAGGCGCAGGTGCGGATGGAAAAAGCTCCGATCGATTCGCTTCTCCCCAAAGGAAGTATGATATACGCCTGTTTCGGGCTCATCCGGCCCGCGGATCTATATCTCATGCCGATTTATTACACTCTTTCAACTCGCTTCGAGACGCGAGAGGAAGTTTTTTGGAAATTAAAATCGCCGAATCTTATATACAATCCCCTAAATACACACCTATATATACAGGATATATCCGGAAGTCGCACTTTGAAGGCCAAATCCGTGCTTTTATACTCCTACCCGTCGTAAGCCTGCGCGTTCTTTCCCTCTTCTTTTCTTCGTCGTCTTCTTCTCTCGGCCACCGGCGGCGGCTTATCGCCTGGGTTGTAGCGTGACTTTCGTCTATTTAGTCGGAAAGTCGCTCGCGAAGCGGATTAATGCCAAGATAACCGCGAGCGCGCGGGCGGCTGTATAATTAAACGCTTAAAGAGGATCGGAGCGAATTAAAGCGCGGTATATTAAGAAGAACCTATAACGTATACAGCCACACGGAGAAACACGCAGGGGAACTTACGTTTCCATCGGTTATCCGGTCTCGCGTCACGCGGGCCGCCTCGTGTCGCGGCTAAAGGAAAAGGCCTGCATAGCGCGCTGCGGAGGAGGAGTAGCTTCCCCGGTGATCTACGGCTGAATTTCCTGGAGAGGCGACCCCGATAGTGCGAACGAGCCATGCGTCTTGCAATAAATAACGCGAGCTGACTGCTATAGCTCCGCTGTGTGTATACTCTCTGCGCGAATGTATATGCGGCAACTGATGCATGTATATATATATATATATATATATGCGGGGGCGTCGAAAAATTAGAATACGTCTCTCACGCCGAGACAGTGTAACGCGCTGATGTACGAGCGTCGGGAGATTTAATTGGAAGAATCCGTAATCGATGATCCGCGGACTGCAATCGTACGACACGTATAATATATATACACGATATATAATACATAAGGCCATGTATATTATATATAGCGCGTCGCGATCAATCCTCGGCACGTGTGCGGTTTGGCGTCCAGTAATCGGGCGTAACGATTAACGACAGCCGATCCTCGCGAAACTGATGTACAATATATATATATATATACACACACACACACACACACACACACAAAGCCAGCAACGAAGCACATCTATATATACACACAAAGCGCGCGCGGTGTCGTTATTACCGACGACTGTAGCCAGTCGCGCGCGCAGAGCTCTCTCCCTCTCTGTGTGCCTGTGGAATGTAATTTATCGAGAGCTGTTGCCGGCGTTCTACATTGTACAGCTCCGTACTCGCGCAGGCTGCGGGAGGAAATTGTACGACGCTCCGAACGCTCTGCTCCGATATTTCGCTGCCGGTATATATACTCGCTCGCGACGGATATTATCTCATCTCAATCCCTTGCTCTGTATGTAGCGGGTCCTCTCTTTTCCCGACGCGCGTAATCTTCTCTCCCTCGCTTCTCGTCTATAATTGTACGCGCGCTAGCGGTCGCGCCTTTTCGGCGTATATATATTGCGCGAAAAAAGAGCGCGCGACTGATCAAATAGTTGGGTATGTATTTTGCGGCTTTTGGAGAAGGAGAGATGTATTTTCAAGTGTACGATATGAGCTGTATTTATCTATACCCGATGACAATTGTTCATTAACTTTCGCCTGCGAATGTAAAAGAAAAAGAGAGATCGAATAAAGCAACCGGAAGTCGTAATATCCTTGTTGTAGATGATGATCGTCCCACGTGGAAGTCGGCGGTGGCATCGCACTCGCACGCGATCAATTGCGAGAGCGATTTGCAGAATCGAGCTTGCATCTTCTTCTTCTTCCGACCGTCAGTCAGTTCCAGCATCTCGCGTCCATCGCACGTCATCCAACACCGCAATATCAGCAGGAAATAAATCGACTACAGCCGCATCAGCTACGCGTCTTCACTCGAAGCTAATGGGTTCGTCGTCGCAGATAATCTCGTCGTAGGTCGGCAGGTTGTCGGACAGCAGTTCGATAAATTTATTCAACGGACAGAGGCTTGGACAGCCGGGAATCTGCATTTCCTTGAAGATCGGAGGTATGCCTTTGTGATAGAGCACCTGTTTGCGAGGAGCATGTCAATACCTCGGTATATTCGACGTGTACCCGTGAGCGCGCTTACCTTGACGTAGTAATTTTTGCGGTCCTCGCGAAGCTCGAGGATAACTGCGCTCGAGTATTCGGGTATGTGCGGTTGCCAGATTTTTAGGCTCTGTAGAATCGACACGATGTTCAACTCGTGGCCGCTGTACAGATAAATATCGCGTTTGCTCGGGTGATCCTCGTCCGTTCGGTTGAGCATGTCGTCCACCATCTTGCGCACGAGTGTACCTGATAATTGTTAATGGATGGAGTAGGTTGGAATAGTAACGAGAAAAGTATTGTGGTAGAAAAAGCAATTTGCGAAGCTATAATTAAATTTGTATATAGGAATTGCCTTGGGCACTATTGATACGAGTGTATTCAATTGTGCAATGCCGGTAACAAACGTAGTTTCTGTACTTTCTCCATTTTTTCAATGTTCAAAAGAATTTTAATTTTTTAAACTTTCTTCTCACGACTTACCGCCATTAACTCGTCTCATCCATTCGGTATACTTGAGAGTGTCGTATTCCAAGTAGGTCCCGTTCAGCAGCAGACCGTCGGGAAAAAAATCATTTGACCATTCCGGCAAAGGTTCTTTCATGGACTGCATCGACGCGAGCTGGTGATACAGCAGAAACATGTGATTAGGAATGCTCATTTCTTTCCCCGTCCATATCGTCAGATTTTTCATCATCTCGCGGTATGGATCCAGTAGTTTCTGGAACTCCGGACTGGGCAGAAACCTTCTCATCGCTCGCTGGAAACTACGTGATTTATGCTGCGTTAAAAAGCGAAAATTCACGACGACGTGAAGTAAGAATTCACCTCGGGCAAAATTTTGGAAAAAGCAGAACGTCCTCGTTCATTCCGGCATAGCTGAAGGGTATCGGCTGCCAGTCGAGGCTCCCGTGCCACCTCTGTTGTCCACGTGGAACAAAGAGTCCGGCCATCAATAGCTGCAGACTCATCTTGGCTCGGGCGTATTCAGTGCTACGAGCGTATAATCTCGACGGCTCGTACGCCTCGCCCAGAAAGTCCCCGTAGCGAACGCGCAGAATCTCGCCCAGACGATAGGCTCTCAGCCGGCCGACCTGCAATGTATAGTATATCGCGTGTCTCGCGATTACGCGATTTATTCACTTATGCGTACTTACGTTCGTTAAATCTCCGCCGCGGTCGTCTTTGGGTTCTCTGTCGCCGTGTCTGAAAAGCTAACAAAAATAATCCGTTGAATTCTTTGGAACTAATTTGATCTTGAAGTCGTGCGCAAAGTTACGTACCACGTTCAGTAATTTCAGTTGCGGATAACTGAATCCGGCACTGCGAATCGCACACTCGATAAAAATAATGATCACCGAGAACTTGATCGCTCGCATCGTCGCTTATTAGATTCGATCGAGCCAATTCTATACTCCCGCTCTCGACGCCTCGAGTTGATTGTGTTAAAACTAGAACCGACTCGAGCATTCAGTCGCTTATGCATCGCAAAGTCGATCGTAAATCTTATCTGCGCTCGAAGATGCTGCGCTGATGCAACCTCGTATGTATAGTGTAATCCATGGTAAACAGGCGTTTCAAGTTTATTATACACGAGTGTCGAGATTGCAAGAAATTGAAAAATCGAGGCTCTCCGTAATAATTATTGCGGGCATCCGGAAATCTCTTTGTACGATAAAATAAAAGCTGATGGAAAAAGTTCCTGCAGAGGTGTATATAGCTTAATTATATCGCGCCACACTTATCTTAGCAAAGCGCACACAAATAATCCAGTAGAATTATCACAACCGGAAAATTGAAATTTATTCCACGCTTTATTTGAGCACCGATTGCGCTACACCTGCTATATTTACTTTATGTATGTAGCCAATATGAAGAATAAAAGAAACTCTTATGACGAACTCCCGGATTCACAGAAAATTTCTTCGCGAATATGATAAAACTTCGCCCGTTTAACTTTCGTTTCAAATAAAAAAAAGAGAGAGAAATAAGAAAACACGAAAAATTCCAATCGCACGCAATACGACATCGTCGACTATGTACACAATGACACGATAAGATTACGAGTACCGGCTGGTTCTGGCGCCTCGCTTCGACTCTCGGGCAAATATATATATATATATATATATATATATATATGAAAGTACAACACACCGAGCTCTTCAATAATTTCCACGCAGATTTTCGTGCGCAGTTCGCCTGGATCGGTCGCATAATCGAGTGAGCTCTGCTGAAGTCGGTCAAGAGAAAATAATGGTCTGGAGTCTTCCCGGGAAAATCGTCGAGCAGCAGCGAATTAGAGCCAACGTCGCTCGCGGCTTTGAGTTCGGCAGACCGGTCGACGATACTGGCGAGAGGAAAGAGGAGGAGGAGAAGGAGGAGAATCGCGAAAATGAGGGCCGAGAAGACGACCAGAGGTGAAGCTAACGGCGTTGCTGTGGAGGGACGAGGGATCGTCGGACCCATCAAACTTTACAAGCGCCGTTGGCTGATGCTCGCGCTCTTCATACTCTATTCAACTAGCATCAATGGCCAGTGGATCGAATACTCCATAATCTCGAATATCGCCACTAGGTAATTGAAATTTGCCTTTCTGATTGGCTCTACATTTCGAATTCGACGGGCTTCGTTCTCCTTATACATAAGTTTGAAACATCTTTGCAACTATACATAAAATACAATATATTCAGGTACTACAACGTATCGTCTTTTGCGGTCGACTGTACGGCCATGTCGTACATGTTCTACTACGTAATCTTCATTTTTCCGGCCACTTATCTTCTGGAGCGCATAGGCATACGCAGGACCTTGATCTTGGGAAGCTGCATGAGCTGCGCGGGTGCCTGGATCAAGACCCTCGCTGTGGCGCCCGACAGGTTCTACGTCGTCCTCATCGGCCAGTCGATCGTCGCCGTTACTCAGGTACGAGGACTGAAGCATATATTGATTTTCTCACATCGCGATGCTTTATATAACACGGCGGATCGATTCGAATACGGCAAGAATAATAATAACGACAACAAAGGTGTTTTCAACGGCGCCGCGTATAACCCGATGACATTTATCCGGACGAGCTGAGCGCGCGCGGGGATTTTTCGCGCTCCGACAAATGGTCGTCGTCGCGTATAGAGGCAATATCAGCGCAAAGCTTTGTGAGCGGGCGCCAAGAGTCGAAAAAAAAACGGCCGAAATAAAACAACGCTGACAAACGGATTAATCGTGACGCGCTGCGTCATTCTGCGCTCGTATACAAGCGGCGGGCGTTGCGTCGATGTATGGTTGATTAGTTTCTCCTTTACTTGCGCTGTTACGGATAGAATTAAGAATAAATAAAGAACCGTGACGAGGAGGAGCGGACAGAGAGAGAGAGAGATAATGCGATAGTATTTTTTGAGTTTGATGTCGGTAAGAGCGGGCGCGCGCTTCGGCCGAGCTCCCATAGCGCGGAACCGTCTTGACGGTTCTGTGGCTTCTGGCCCCCAGCTAGGGGTGACTTGTCACCCTGAGGTTGTCATCGACCCCAAAGGGAGCTTGCTCCATGGTTTTGAGGGTCCCACGTTGCACGGGGAAGCCGAAAGGCGGGCCGTGGCACGTTCTTGGCTGAGGAGCGAGGCGAGGTGGCGACGACCCTTTACATACGTAAGGTAGTGCGCAAGCTATAAAGTTCACGCGACTCCCTCTCTTTCTCTCCGCGATCCCTGTGCGGTCATCAGCGGCGAAATTAGGCGGCTAATTAGACTTAAGTGGGGGGCAGTGGCAGATCCCGATCGATGCGGATCGACAGCGAGTTCAGATGCACTCTGACCTTTGGTGCGAGTAGCTGGTCGAGTTATAGGCCACTACTCACTAGTTCGGCGAATAAAAGCATTATACATTTATACAAGGTGTTCAATTATAAAATTATTATTAAAGTAATTCCTTCTACTGAAATAATCCTGCTTTATCCTGAACAAACTGGTGCCGAAACCCGGGAATTAATTTAATTCGGGCAAAATATAGAAACGGATAAAGTGAAGGACAAAGGAAAAGATTTTTGTTAAATAAATCCGAAAGCGAAAACATGCCGCCTAAAAGATCAACGAAAGCCAGCAACGAGCAGAGGGAAGCCGACCCTTCGACGACGAGTCAGCCGCCAACAAAGAAAGCCAGGACCGCGAGTGGTAGCAAGGCGAAGAAAGTCGGCACGAAAGCACCTGCTGTGAGGAAGACGACCTCCACGAGAACTAAAGGCGCGCAGAAGAGGACAGCAGCCAAGAAAACGGGAAGGATGGAGGAGCCCGTGGCCCCGGGTACTACCGGCGTCGAAGGTGCCGATGCTGCCAGAGCCAGGACGCAGATCCGGCCGCCATCAAGGCCGCGAATTCCATTGTCTCCGGTCATTCGAGTGCTCAGCGATGAGGTACTGCCATTAGCTGGTCTACGTCGAGAGGAGGACCTGCCAGAGGACGAGCACCCCGAGGACGAGCAGCAGCCCGAGGCGTCGTCATCGGAGCCTGAACTCGAGGTCGGCGGTCAACGTCGTGAGCAGCTGAGGTCGCCGATGGAGCGCGTAAGAGGCCGTTGGCCAAATAGTACTATTTATCCGCGAATGCATGACGATTTTTATGTTAACGAGGATTGCGACCTCGTGAATTTAAATGATTGTAATTTGCGCAACGGTCGTAGTTTTGCTGGTGGTCCGCCGAGACGCAGTTTTATTATTGAGCACGGTCGCGAATTTGCAACTAATCGAAATTTGAATTTTTGCAATAATAGTCGCGTGCAAAATTTTGATCACGGCTTGTATAATTCTATGGCTAATAATAATCCTAACAATATGTACGGTACAATTCTTGGGAATAATGTCTGCGGGACGGTTAATCGCGGCTTTCTAAACCCGAGTGAAAACAATGGAGATATTAGGAATCCGGCCGTGAACACTAGATCGCACGATCAACGCGATCAAAATTTCGCAAATAATAATAGAGGCTTTTCCGGAAATAATGAGTCGCAAAATTTTGGCTTAAATAATAGTGCGAGTAATAGCGACTTCGCGAACAATCCTATGATGCGCTTGACGGATGCGATAGAGTCGACATTGCGTGCAGTGCGCGAAAGTAGTATGTCCGAGGGAAATTCGCGACTTGTCAACAGACTAACGTCCGCAAAATCTTTGCCGTCGTTTTCCGGTGACCCGTTGGAGTGGGTTCACTTTAAAGAAGCGTTCGAATTAACGTCCGAATTAGGCGGTTACTCGGCAAAAGAGAACGTCTCTCGTCTTTTCGCAGCGCTAAAAGGAGAAGCGCGTGAGGCCGTGCATGCGTTGTTGGTGACGGGTCGAGACGCGGAAAGCGTTATAAAAACGCTCGAGTTGCTTTTTGGCAACAAGGGTGCCGTAGCGCGTAAAATCGTGAATGAATTAAAAGACTTGCCAGCGATTTACACGGGCGACATCAGTTTGATGCGTTTTGCCGCGAAATTAAAAAATGCTGTCTCCGCTCTTAAATCGCTTAAACTCACCGGGCATTTGGAGAGTCCGGATTTAGTGCAAAGCATCTCGCGAAAATTACCGGCGGCTTTAAAATTCGGGTATAACTCGTACGCGGCAAAAGTAACGGAAGATAAAATCAAGCTGGAGATACTGGCAGATTTCCTGTACGAGCAAGCGGAGCTCTCAATAGCAGGCGGTATTTTCGCGGTAGAGCCCGAAAATTTAGACGAGCCCAGTACGTCAGCCAAACAACCGGTACGGGGAAAAACGAACAAAGCCGTCGCAGCGATAACGCAAGTCGACACCGAGCCAAAATCAGCCGACAAAGAGTCGCGAAAATATCGTTGCGTCGTATGTAAGCGAGACCACCACAAGACGGCAGATTGTAAAAGCTTTATTCGTGAAGCTGTTGATAGGCGGCGATTTTTAGCGCGTAAGTTTAGCTTATGTTATAAATGCTTGGAATCAGGCCACCGGCAAGCCGAATGCAAGGCGCCGAATTGCGGCAGCTGTCAAAGACAGCATCATATTCTATTGCACACGCCGAGATTGGTGCGTGAAACAAAAAACGATACAGATAAGAAGCCGATCGTGGCTTCCACGGAATCAGCGGCTCAGCAAACCAGCGGCACCTCTAATGTAAGCGATACGAGCCAGTGACTATTGTTACCGCGGGCGCTTTTGAAAATAATCGCAGTCGAGGTTTCGGGTCCTGCGAAATCGATAAGAACCTTCGCGATGCTCGATGATGGATCAACTATCACGTTGATAAACAAGAGCGCGGCGAGGAGGTTAGGAATCAAAGGCGCGCAAATAAATTTAGAGATAAAGGGAATAAATGATCGCGAGGTAGTTGCAGCGCGTTGTGAAAAAGTTCAATTTAAAATCTGTGGAGATTTTGAGGAGTTTCAAGTAACAAATGCAGTCGCGGTGCCAAGTTTAAGTCTTCCATCGCAAACGCTCGCTAGGGAGACGGTACGGCTTATCGCGAGATCGGAAAGCATTTTTGTGCAACCTTATGAAAACGCACAGCCCGAAATCCTTATCGGTCAGGATAACTGGCAGTTGCTAGCTACAAGCGATACTCGTGCTGTCGCAGGAACGGGGATCGCGCTTTCTTTAACTTCATTAGGCTGGGTTGTACACGGTGTAGCGAAGTCCAATGACGCGTGCCGCGAAATAACGGCCTGCATAAGTGCAGATGTGAATACAGATGCGTGTAAGCCGGCTACGCGTGACGAAAGCCTTGATAATTTAATTAGGGAATATTTTAGAATTGATGATTTCGGGATTAAAGAAATAATCCGACCGAGTGCAAAGCACGAGAGAGCGACTCGTATCTTAGAAAGCACAACTAGACGCGTTAACAAGGGCTGGGAAACAGGGCTTTTACGAAAAAAAGATTCGTTTCCGATAGTAAATACTTATAAAACCGCAATAAAAAGGCTTTTCGCGGAAGAACGAAAAATTGATAAAAACGCGAATTACGGATCATTGTATTACAAAGAAATACAAAGGCTTATAGATCTGGGCTACGCGAGAAAAGTATCTGAAAGCGAGATACGAAAGCAGCGTTGGTTTATTTCGCATTTTGGCGTTTTTAATATAAATAAACCGAATAAAATCAGGGTAGTTTTTGATTTAGCGGAAAAAACAGAAGGTGAAAGCTTAAACGATCAGCTCGATCAAGGTCCAGATTTATTGCAGCCGCTTCCAGGCGTGATGATTAGATTTCGTTTGTACGCAATCGCGGTAAAGGCGGATATCGCTGATATGTACATGTGTGTCAGCATAATAGAGGAAGATCGTAGAGCACAAAGCTTTCTTTGGCGGGGGAGGGATAGGAAAAAAGAGCCAGAGGTGTACGAGATGACTTGTTTGCTATTCGGAGCCAAGCCATCGCAGTGCAGCGCGATATACGTCAAAGATAAGAACGCGGAGTTGTTTATAGATTCAAAACCCGATGCTGTGAAAAGCATAAAGCGGGATTGCTACGCGGATGACATTTTAAGTAGTAGGAAAACCGTGAAAGAAGCTTCGAAGTTAGTACAAGACGTAATCGAGATAAATTCAGCGGCAAATTTTGAAATGCATGGATGGGCCAGCAATGACGAACGAGCGATCGAGTCGGTCAAAGAGGAGGCGCGCGGAAAAATCTCAGCAAATATGCAGCTTTGCAACCGAGGGGGAGAGCGAGTACTAGGTCTTTTTTGGGACACCGAAACTGACACGTTAGGATTTAACGTTGGGCTAGATCGAGTCCCCGAGGATTTAATTAATGGCGTGAGAAAGCCAACAAAACGCGAGTTTTTGAAAACGATAATGTCCGTTTTCGATCCGCTCGGATTAATTGCTCCGTTTACCTTAAAGTCAAAAATTTTAATGCAAGAAATATGGCGAAGTGGTATTAATTGGGACGAGCAATTAAGGGACGAGGAGCAGGTCGGTTGGCTAGAGTGGCTTAAATATTTAAAAGAGGTTAGCACGTGTCGCGTACCGAGATGTATTACGTTAAAAGAAAACTCGTTTACGCAAATCGAACTGCATGCCTTTTGTGACGCAAGCCTCAAAGCGTATTCGGCAGCTATTTACGCACGTTTTATTTACGCGGCAGCACCAACACATGTTGTATTAGTCATGGCAAAGTCGAGAGTAGCGCCGCTCAAGCCCTTATCTATACCCAGGCTCGAGTTACAAGCCGCGTTACTCGGTGCGAGATTAATAAAGACGGTCGCCGATGAATTAGAACTAAAAATCAGTAAGCGAGTTTTATGGTCAGATTCAATTACGGTAATCAGATGGATAAAATCCGAACCTAGGACTAAACAAGCGTTTGTCGCACATCGATTAGGCGAGATAGGCGAGCTCACCGAGAGTTCCGAATGGAGGTGGGTCCCAACGAATGAAAATCCGGCAGACTGCGCCACGCGATGGATAAGCGAAAATATTAATGAAAATAATCTGTGGTTTGCTGGCCCTGACTTCCTACGAGCTGATGAATCAAAGTGGCCGAAAGAAAAGTTACTTAATGCGAAAGAGAAGAAAAGCATTGACGAAACGGAAATGCGGAAAGCGTGTGTATACGCGATATCTGTAAACGCGATGGAAATTCCTGCAAGTGCGAAAATTTTCGGATGGCGAAATTTGATTGTATTGTCGCGTCGCACACGAAAAGCTGTAAATATGTGGCGAATAAATATAGCGCGTCGCAGACGAAAGGACGTAAGTAAATACCAATTAAAAGCAGTTGATAAGATCGAAGAGTTAGAATGCGCCGAAAATTTCTGGTTTCGTCTAGTTCAAGGCGATTGTTTTAGAGACGAGTTAGCTGCACTCCGAAGCGGCAAATCGATTAATAAAGGTAGTAAAATTGCGAATGTTAAGCCTTTCATAGACGGGCAAGGCTTATTGAGGGCCGAAGGTCGAGCAACAAAATTGCAAGGCGAATTATTTAATAATCAGCCGATAATTTTAGCGAGCGAGCATCCAGCTACCAAGATGCTCATAAAAGAGTATCACCGAAAATTCTATCATGCAAATAATGAAACTGTAATAAACGAACTGCGACAAAAATGTTATATTATCGGCCTAAGAAAGGCGCTGCGATCAATTACGGGCAAGTGTCTTATTTGTAAACTTAGGAGAGGCAAGCCGCAGAGTCCGATGATGGCCTCGTTGCCAGCGGGGCGATTAGCGTATAAAATACGACCGTTTAGCCACTGCGGCGTCGATTATTTTGGCCCAATGCAAATAAAAATTGGCAGACGTAGGGAAAAGCGTTGGGGCGTACTCTTTACGTGCTTAACAACACGGGCAATTCACTTGGAATTAGCATCATCTTTGACCGCGGGATCCGCGATTTTAGCTTTACAAAGATTAGCTGCGAGAAGAGGATGTCCGTCGGTTATATACAGTGATAACGGAACAAATTTTCGCGGCGCGTGTAAAGAGTTAAAGGACGAAACTGCAAAAATTAATAAAAATGAACAAAGAGAGTATGCATTGCGGAACGGTATCAGATGGTTGTTTAATCCGCCTGACGCGCCGCACATGGGCGGTGCGTGGGAGCGGCTGATCAGATCCGTAAAAATCGCTTTGAATGCAGTACTAAAAGGGCAAACGACTACCGAGGAAATGTTATATACGTTGTTGACGGAAGTGGAGCATTCGGTAAACTCTCGTCCGCTGACTCACGTATCGGTGGATCCGCGGGACGAAGAGGCATTGACTCCAAATCATTTTCTGATTGGAACATCGTCGGGAGAGATTAAACTCGGAAAATATGATGCGCAAGCGGTTTGTTTGCGAAAGCAATGGCGTATTGCTCAGGCATTCTCGGACGCTTTTTGGAAACGCTGGTTAAAAGAGTACGTGCCAACGCTAATCCCTAGAAAGAAATGGTTGGAGCGAGAAGCACCACTTGCAGTGGGTGACGTAGTTTTAGTTATAGATTTACAAGCGCCGCGTAACTCTTGGAAAAAAGGAATTGTAATAGAAGTATATGAAGGCGCTGACGGCGAAGTCAGAGTAGCGAAGGTCGACACAGCGAGTGGTCAGTTTGTAAGACCCGTACGAAAATTAATAAAATTAATCAGCGAGAAGGAGGTACAAAATTGAACATCATTTTGTACGAGGGGGAGTATTGTTACGGATAGAATTAAGAATAAATAAAGAACCGTGACGAGGAGGAGCGGACAGAGAGAGAGAGAGATAATGCGATAGTATTTTTTGAGTTTGATGTCGGTAAGAGCGGGCGCGCGCTTCGGCCGAGCTCCCATAGCGCGGAACCGTCTTGACGGTTCTGTGGCTTCTGGCCCCCAGCTAGGGGTGACTTGTCACCCTGAGGTTGTCATCGACCCCAAAGGGAGCTTGCTCCATGGTTTTGAGGGTCCCACGTTGCACGGGGAAGCCGAAAGGCGGGCCGTGGCACGTTCTTGGCTGAGGAGCGAGGCGAGGTGGCGACGACCCTTTACATACGTAAGGTAGTGCGCAAGCTATAAAGTTCACGCGACTCCCTCTCTTTCTCTCCGCGATCCCTGTGCGGTCATCAGCGGCGAAATTAGGCGGCTAATTAGACTTAAGTGGGGGGCAGTGGCAGATCCCGATCGATGCGGATCGACAGCGAGTTCAGATGCACTCTGACCTTTGGTGTGAGTAGCTGGTCGAGTTATAGGCCACTACTCACTAGTTCGGCGAATAAAAGCATTATACATTTATACAAGGTGTTCAATTATAAAATTATTATTAAAGTAATTCCTTCTACTGAAATAATCCTGCTTTATCCTGAACATGCGCGTATCATTTATTAACGAGAGCCGTTTGTCATATACGCTTGATAATACTCGAGTGTATTAGAGGGTGTGTATGTGTAGGCGGCTCTTTTTGCGCGGTGGCGAATTTTTTTTTCTAAGTCGCGTATCGAATATAGCCTCGGGCAAGAGGAATCGCGCGTTGATTGCTCGAGCGGCAGTTGTTAAAACTGCGTAACGGCTTATCCAGTATTATAATAGGGGATTTTGAATCTGCGTGCTGTGTAGTTATATTCGTGCGTGCAAGTGTGTAAATTGCATCGAATTTAAGTCTTTACAAGAATAGCATAAAACGCTCGATGGCTGTGTAATAATAGAAATTATTTTCATAAGCCATTGATTAATTAGCGAGAGAGAGAGAGAGAGAGAGAGAGAGAGAGAGAGAGAGATGCATATATCTCTTCATCATGCGGTACACACGGAATTACACAAACAAACTGCCAAATGCCGGTGAAATCTAGCATTGTTAAAATTAACAAGCAAGCATAATATACAATTCGCTGATGTATGTATATGCATATAGGTATACGCGAAATGCACTTGCGCGCGTACAGAGCGGATACAGGGTGTATATATATATATAGTGACGCCAAAGAGGGAAAGATCAATTATTCCGATATGCCAACAGCATATAATGGGAATCGTAATTATGTGTGTCTACGGATATGTATTGCGTATCTGTGTAACGGAATTGTTGAAATTTTCACGAGCAGGTTTTGATGCTGCCAATCCCGGGGAGAATAGCGGCAAAGTGGTTCGGCTCGGCTGAACTATCGACAGCCACTTCTGTCGGCGTCTTCGGCGCTCAGCTCGGCGTTTCGGTTTCATTTCTCTTCCCTCCGATGCTTGTCAAGAATCACGAGAGCATCGAGGACATCGGATCGGATCTCTCCTTTCTCTCGCTGTCTATCGCAATTGCTGCCACGGCCAACCTTCTATTGGTCGGACTGCGTAAGTCAACCTGCAGACGTCTTATTCTACAGCTTATTTATTCTTCTTCCATATATATATATTTTTTTTTTCTTCCTTTTTTATTTCGAAAGCTCGCTTAATTGGCTAGATTGATTTTCCCCGTCCCTGTGTGTGTGTGAGCGCATTTTCAATAATAATATTACGTTCTATTCTGAATACAATGATTTTATCGATTCGATCCCAGGAAAATGTATATTTTATAGGTTCCCTGAAACCGCGGGGAGTACGTATAATTGTATAATTTCCGACCGAATATATTTGCTAAATCGTATTTTCTATATAAGATATGTGATACCCGCATATATGAATATTAACATTAATTATGACCGATTGAAAAATTAATACAATTTTGAAGCGAATTATATAGTCGAATTTATACATGAAACTTGTAAAGAGTTGTAAATCAATATCGTATCGCAAATGTACAAAATTAAAACTCCCATACATTATATGCTCCTCTCCAGCGGTAACTTCGCATGAGCTGCACCAATCACCTTTTTATTGGATCGATACAACGAGAAATCGAATTTAATGTCTAAGTAAATATATCCATCCACGAATAGCCTGCAACCAAAAAGAAAACCACAGCCTCCGCCTTTTAATCAGCGAAAGTCGCTTGAGCAAAACTGTACAACGAGCGATATCTCAGTGTTTCAGGAAGAGCCAAAATTACCACCGAGCGAGACGCGGGCACTGCAGAAACTAATCGGCCGCGAGGAGAAAGCCGATGGCTTTTTACCGCCGATGAAGCGGCTTTTCAGCAACCGGAGCTTTCTCATGCTCTGCAATTCTTACGGGCTGAGCATAGGCGTGCTCAACGCCGTGGCTACCCTCCTCAATCAGATGTTCCTCGTGCACTTCGAGGTAAGGAAATAATCGTTCCTCTTGTTGCTCGGCTTGGATTGTTTTCGATCTTGCGGAGCAGATTGATGCCTTCGTTCTTTTACTGACTACACAGAACGGCGAAGAAGATGCCGGTAGAATCGGGCTGCTCATAGTGGTGACGGGAATGGTGGGCTCGGTTGTCTTTGGAATAATCCTGGACAGAACTCACAAATTCAAGTAAGTAGTCCGCACCTCCACCATCTTATATAAGATATATTATATACGAGAAAAAAAAGGAAAAATTAACTCCCCTCAGAGAAACCGCCGTGAGCGTCTACTTCCTCACGTTCCTCGGCCAGATAGTCTTCGCTGCGGCCATGTTCCTGGAGCTCAAGTGGATGGTCTACCTTGCGGCTATATTTCTCGGGTAATCCAAGCGCTAAATCATATCGTTAAACCCCATTCGTCGTATACACTCCACACACACACACACACACACACACACACTAACCCTCTCCTAACTGCACGAATCTTGGCCACAGCTTCTTCATGTCGGGCTACCTGGCGCTGGGCTACGAGATGGCCGTAGAGTACACTTACCCGGAGGCGGAAACTCTGTCGGCCGGTATCCTCAACATCGCCAACAACGTCTACGGCATCGTCCTCGTCGTGCTGCTGTCTCGTGGTATGGATGAAAACGGCGACGTGTCTGTACACGTGGGCCTGTGCCTAGCTCTGCTGGTCGGCCTAGTATTGACTCTATTGACCAGAGACGAGCAGAGACGACAAGACGCTCGAAAGTCTGCGGCCGCAGATTCGCTCAAGTTCGGCGAGCTGCCCCTGCTCGAGATGGTCAAAACGGCTGTCGCTTAATCGAGCGGTTTATTCCAACTAATGTGACGAAATATATCGTATAATGAAAGCACATGTTCCTGTTATTTTTGTAAAAGCCACATCTGTATGCGTGCATTGCATCTTATCTGCCTCGCGACAGACTAGAAATTCCGGCGCAGAAATCACGAAACGACTTTCATCTCTGGAAAGCTGCCGTCGCCATCCATAAGTCATATTTATGCGACTACGCTGCGGCTGACACTCTCATTCATTCCTCGCACGACGTTATACGACTGGCATACTGCGCCGCTTTGTGGTGTATATACCTTATACATATACAGTTCGCTCTCACAGACGTAACACGGCCGCCGGCCGTTTGCTTTCATTTTCGGAGGAAATAAAACTTTTTTTTCGGCTTTTCGCACAATGATCCGCAGCCGCAAAGGGCTCTATTTTTATATATAGATGCGCGTGTGTGCATTACATTTGCAAATAAAATCAAGACCTCTCATCCGCGCAGTTCTATCGCTAATGCGATTTCTCAGCCCCGCAATAAGCCGCGCTCGCGATAAATAAGACGCGGCATGCAAATCGTCCGGCAGATAACCGCCGAAGATAAAAGTACGCGCGGAAATAAACAGCCGTTCGCCGTTCGCCGAATGCGAGAATAATAGCCGTTAGCCCTGATTAACGGCGGCTCGATTTACTCCGGCGATGCGCCCGGAGAAGCGGCGGGCCTCGCGCGAGTGTTTCGGGAGTTTTAACGCGCTTCTTTCGCGCAATTACGCGCGGCGTTATTGAGACAGATCGTTTGCGCGCGAAGAAAAAGAAGGATTTTAACAGGACCCGACGTAATTAAAGCCCTGCATTAAATATACACGTATATATGTAGCTGACGCGCGTGCTAACGAATTACACATGCATGTATATAGTGTAAAACCGCTAATGAGAAAGAGAAAGCAAATGAAATTCCGATCGGACCGCGGGTAATTTTTTTTTACTTTATTTGACGAGGCTGGTTAAAAAAATAGACCGCACGCAGCGACGGTTCATTGAACGCGGCCCCGCACCTCCCCCTTGGGAAAACTCAATTTCGCGTATAGCGCGACCTATAGATTACTCCACCTCGTCGTGTCGTGTGTTAACACACCCCGGTCTTTTTTGTCAACTGTGTTTATATATGCCGTCGACGCTTTTTTTTCCAAGAGTCGCTGGATAATTAGCGAGCCCAACCGCGCGCGCGCGTGCAATTCGTAATTGAAATAGCGGCAAACGGTTTATTTATTCCGTAAACAGCAGCGCGTGAATGCGCTTTATTCATGACTATCGTCTCGACGCGAGCTATATATAGTATACCGCTGACTGTACAAATTCCTCGCAATAACATTCGACGACGTTCCCTAAAGGACTGACACGTATAGTGCCTTAGGTATATAACGCTATATATAGAATAGCTTAGCGGTTTCAATCGTCCCGCGAAGATCATCTCGCGCGCGCGTCTTTAACGTCTGAGCCAAGCCAATAACGTATTTCTCCCGAGGGTATACAGCTATAGGTACACATGTACGCGCGGCATCTCCGGAAATTCGAATCTCGATCTTTCGAACTATCGCGCTAAGCAAGAGACTGAATTTTGATGAAGTCGCGGTACGTGAATCGACAGCCGGAGAAAGCTTTTTTGTGGCAAAGTGAATGGCAGGGAGGAAGCTGCGCGCTCTGTGTTGTTGATAGGGGAGAAAGTTCATAAATCACGGTAAAAAATGAGTTTTTTTATGGCTCGTTTCCGCATGCGCGTTTATTAAGGTCAATAAAAACTTGGCTGTCTCGCGCAAGAAATAAAACTTGAAATTTATTTTTTATATATATATATATATATATATATATATATATATATATATATATATATAGTTATATATAAGTTTAACAAAATTTCGCGCCCAGAGGTCAGCCGGCCTGAAAAGCGTCTGCCTCGACCTTGAGGGTGGTCGACTGGACGATCAATATTTGAGAAGAATTTTTATTCACACCGGGGGAATCTGCTAAATTAATTCTCAAGAGTCTCTTGGTCCGCTGTGGACTTCGCCGCATAAATATCGCAACCAAATGAAAAATCTCGTCTCGCGCGACGGTTCGAAATTAAAAGAAAATTGTCACACGGAGGGCTCGACGATCTTCCCTCTGCTTCATATATATATATATATACCTTAGCATTCATTACCGCGGCGCTGATGCAAAACGCTTGTCTCCGAATATTGTCGCGGCGGTTCCGACTCGT
The DNA here is from genome assembly GCA_020010945.3 of Muscidifurax raptorellus. Classification (NCBI taxonomy): domain Eukaryota; kingdom Metazoa; phylum Arthropoda; class Insecta; order Hymenoptera; family Pteromalidae; genus Muscidifurax; species Muscidifurax raptorellus. The sequence continues at coordinate 4,576,823 of CM052081.1, read as the reverse complement.
AAGTTCCCGACGCATCGCTACATAATCCCGAAGACAAGTAGATCATTTGCCGCGAAGCGATACACGACGGGGGAGAGGAGAAAGGGGGGCAAGAAAAGCTGCGCAAGAAAATCGAGGCGAAACTCCGCCGTCGACGACGAACATCCTACTAGTCGTCGCTACCACCACCGACGCCACATGATTACTCGCCGTTCGCGGAGCTCGTTACATTAATTGCGAAACTGCTGCTGCAGCCCCTTATAGAGCTCTCGAGCGGGGCGCTTTCAATGGAGAACGCGCGGCGGCGGGAGCCTCGTAGCGACAAATAAAAATATTTTTATGGAATTTTAATTTCGCATAATTTTGAGTAGCGCGCGCCAGGAGAGAGAGAGAGAGAGGCGTAACGTGATGGAGGATTTACGAGAGGGGCGCATAACTCAACGGGCCGTGAACGATGAAGCACTTGCACATGGCGGGTATATATATATACACCTACCCGGCGTCGCTGCTTATATAATACTGCTGCTTCATTCATGGCGCGGAGCAGTTTTTTTTCTCTCCAGCACGACGGCGAGAGACTTCCACGAGGAGGCGATTCTCGACCAGTGAGCCTTTTTTTGTAGGCTCATGCACTACGCCGCAGTTTCTGCTCACGGCATCCTTAGTCAGATGCATTATATAACAGTAAATGTGTGTAGATAGGGGGACGTTTTTTTTTGTTCTGGAAGAAATTACTTTTAACGGCACCGTTTTGTAATTACGGTTTTATCTTTATATAACGTACAAGCCAAGGTTTTTGACGTTTTCGTTGATATCCCTATATCGGTATAACGAATAAAAATGACACCTATATACTCTCCATCTATCTGTCCATCTGTCTCACGTGGCAACCGAATCAATGTTTCAGGCTGTTGTATACTGGTATCTCGGGTTACGCAATTTTTCACACGCTCTAAACACGCCAACGCTATAAACCTCACTCGTGCCTCCCATATCAATTACACATCTTTGTTTCGAATTCACCGCGCGGGAACGCGTTCAGTCGGCGAAATTCCTAAAGGCCAACTAAATCTTCTCGGAAATTCGAGATAACATAAGTTCGAAGGAAACAACTGGCTGTATAAATACAGGGGTATAATAAAGCATGTCCGTATAGGCGTCGTATAGCCGCATGTGAACGCGAAAAAAAGTTCGCGAAGAAGACCGCGAGCTGCGTGCGCACGGCTCAAAGTAAACTTTTTAAGCGGCTTTGAATGCGAGAGCTGCCTCTTTCCTCTCGCTCGGCAGCTGTTATACCCACGTATATAGCGAGGAACTTTCGAACAATACCCACGGCGCGCGCACTACTGTCGCAGACTACACTCGCGCGGCAGTGTACCGCACGCTGACGGCTTTATCGAAGTACGTTAATCTCTCGCTATACAGCTAATACTTTCACGCCCTACTCTCTTTCCTGGCATTAGAGAGGCTTCCAAGCCGAATTTACCTGCAATTACTCGCGCATTAAATTCGAATCCGAGCTTTTTAGAATGTATGTGCGCGAGTTTCTTATTGCGAAGCTTCAAGCTCCCATAATTGAGGGATCGATATGGTGCCCGCTCTTCTATTAAAGTTTTCGAGACAGGTCATTAACGCTCAATTAAATTTCGGCTACTGCACTCGAAAGCGCGCGGTAATCAGCGAAAAAAAAAATACTCCGCGGTAGCGAGCGAACGAGCCGGGAAAGTCTCTCACGTACCCGCTACTAATATAACGCGCAGAGGACCGCGTTTCAATTTGAGCGTCGTATATAGATGATAATCTATACTGCTACCAAACGGACGTCAAGCCCTTCGCGATTTTAATTGGCCTTCGAAAATTTAAAAGAGCGACTCGAAGCAACGCCGATGAATTCGATTACACGCACAGTATTATAATTATATAATAAGGCCTAGGGAATCACTCGAGACACGCGAGCAAATAGGTATTCCGGCAAGGCTCAAAGCGTCCGAATAGCCGAAATTGCACAGTGGCGAACGAAAGGGCGCAAAGGCATAGATGGAGAGAGATTCTCCCCCGCCTCATTCAACCAACAACCCCCATTGTGTATATAGAACGGACGTATACGTATAGCCAACACTGCACAGACACAGAGATAGAGCGAGAAACAGATCAATCAAGTTGATCGACGAGGCCCGCAGTCGAGTAAAGATTTCCCCCTTTCAGTCGAATTCTCACCGCCATATATACACGGGCGCGCAGTAATCGCGATTTGATGGAATCTCGAAATCGGGGATGATATTTTACACACACACACACACACACACACACACAGCCCTTCCATTCGCACTGCGGCGACGAGCAATTCCCCAGCGGAAATGTCGGCGCTAAACGCAGCGCCGCAGAAAAGCTGCTTTCTCTCGCGCGAGCGTTTAATGCGGCAAAGCTGCCGTTGGCCATTTCCTGGAACTTTGACCCGTTCGCGGTCGCGAGCCGCGCGCTCGGCTGGAAATTGTTTTCTAACGTCATTTCGGATATATTATCGGTTTATGTATATACTGCGTTATATACTGCATCGATCGCGCGTGCGTGCGTGCGATATTATATATTACGCGGTGCGGGTGTCGAATTTTTTTACACCGTTGACAATTTTTACGCCACGACCGCGTGATTGAATGCACCTTTTGTAGCGGTACGTGCGCGCGTATATAGAAAATGTCGATTTCGGGTACTCGCGAATATTGTATTTATTTACAATCAACGGCCGCGTAGGCTCTTTATACGCGCGTCCACCGCAAATCACATTTAAAACGGACGAAAATAAAGGCCGAGTACACTTGACTGTACACACGCGTATACATAGTACGGGAGAATCTCCCTCCCGTTAATCCATTTCGCATTACCGTTTCGCACGCGCGCCACACTGCAAACATAATCCCGTCGATTTAAAGCGAATATATAAAACTTTAATCCCGTAGAAATTTCATATACATACACGTCACAGTCGCGTTTCAACGAACCATTACATCGACTCGAAAACTACACACCCCCGCGCGTCCCGCGCACTACGCGCAATTTATAACGCGCTCGCGAATCCAATCCGCGCGGGTATTAATTGCGCTCGCCCGCGCTTTATGCATAACGCACGCGCGCGCGCGGCGACGCAATCGATAATATTTTCGAGCTCTCTCGGCGGCAAGGCTTGCTCTGGAAAGAGTAATTCACGTCAGCCGCGGAATTTCATAATTTTCAGCGCGCGCGCGTGGCGTCGTCGTCGCTCGTTTTAAATAATAAAATGTTTCATTAGTTGTGAAAAATTTATGCGAGCGAGCCCCGCGCTACGCTGGAATTATTCGAACAATTCTTCATTATATGTAGCATATATAATTTTGCTTATGCGCACGCGGTGTTTTCTTCTGTTTACGTATAATCGGGGACGATCGAGCTCGCGGTATACGTATACGGGGTAGAAAAGTTGAACGAATAATTTTGCACTTTTGGCAAACCTTGAACGTAGCCATGCATATTTCAGAAAGCTTTCAAATAATTCACTATACTAACGGACTCGCGATGATTTTAGCGCCGCAATGGAATTCTATAAAATTATTTCTCACGCGGAAATATAACCATTACCGCGAGAATCGAATCAAAGTTCGCGCGTTTTTATCGGTGTCTCGCAAGATCTGGAGCTTCTCCGGATAAGCAATTTTCTCCCTACAAAAGCATCAAGAGATTACTTTATGTCAGTCTTTCGGACTTACTTTTTACGACTCTCGGCCTTATAACACTATATATAGCTCGCTCGGTATTAACGTATAACGTAATTGAAATATCTCATTGAGCTTATCGTGTATTTACGCTGCATTCGCAGCGTAAATACACGCCTGCGGTTCGCAGCTCTCATCACAGGGCGTGCGGATCGCGATTTGCCATTCAAGATCGAATAGCAGTATATTAAGTGTACATGATTATATAAGCTATATATATATAGGCCCGTAGAATGCACGTGTGCTGCGCTTGGCGGTGGGCTATTAGCTAATTCAATGAGTCATTTAATGTTATTAGGTGCAGCGGCTAGTACAGTTGTGGAAATAATATCAACTATCGGTCTGCGCACAAATTCGTGATTCGATTGTTATACGCGTAATCCGAACGTTTTGAAGAGGCCATATACGTGTCATCGTTATATACCTCTGCTTTTCGGAGAACAAAGGAAAGCCGTCAAAAAGTAAACTGCGGACTTTAAAACGTGATTTAAAAAAAAGACAGCATCGGAAGCGGGCGGCCGAGAGGTAAATTACCAGCCGTCCCGTAACAAAGCACTTCGAACTAATTCGACGATTTAGCCCCGTGTAAGAGATATACCCGCACTGCTCGAGACGGTATTGGGCTCGCAGAGCCGGAGTCTAAGAAATCACGGAGAGGCTCCGTTTTTTTCCTCGGGACAAACTCGCCGAGCCATTATCGACCCTTTCATTAGAGTCAACTCATTAATCTCGGTCTCCTCAATTTTCCCTACGCCCGAGCGATCGGTCTGCAGTTGCTCTCGCTGCATCCAAATCACATTTACGAATCCGCTTTCTTTCGAGTACGAAAGCAGCGCCGAGATTCATTTCCTTTCTTCTCTTTCTTCGGAGCCAATCGGGCTTGAAGTAGCTCACTACTTTTCGAAGCAATCAGCCTGCGCAAGTATGAGAAATTTTGCTTATTTCGCCCGCGCGTGTAAACAATAAGGTGAAACTCGATTTTCTTCGTTGCAAAAAAAAAAAATGCTCCCACGAGACCCAGTGTATACGTATGTACGTATATACAGCCGCGACTAAGCCCCGAAAAAGAAGTGTGCCCGACGAGGAAAATCACTCGTTGTTTGGAGGCTTAGCCGAAAGCCCTCCTGGGAAAATTTCGCTACTTGGACTCTCGAAATCGGGCTCCTCGATCTCTCGACCGCATTTTTGTGGTCGGTTGTGGGAAAAACAAACTCCGCGGGTGGTGCGATGGTCATTTGAAAGTCTAATATGCGATAGCCGGCCGCGCACACGGCGACGCTTTCGTGTAAAATTAACAACGGAAACTGTATATATATATACCCAAAGTGCAGTGAAATTTGCATGAAAGTTAGAGGCCCCGGCTATTCTGGCTCATAGATTGAATATAGAGATAAACGGCTGATTTCTGACGCGCGCCGTATACGCGCTGTTGAATTTTACCTATATATATCGAAGGATTTTTCAATTTGGCATTGTACATATATATAGCTCCGGTTCGCCGTTGAGAAACTCCTTGAAACAATAGGGGCTTATGAATATACTCGCATATTTTATTGCATAAAACAAATCATTTCTCGGGAGTATTTTTCAACGTACCGCCTCGTCGGCGAATATAATATCGTATTTCGCGATATAAATGGTGTAACGATCATACGTTCGGATTACAAAGGGAAAAACATTTAATCGCGACGTCGCATCATTCGGATAAATTTCCGACGGTAAAGCGAGGAAATAATAATAATAAACTCGACGGTTTTGTCATCGCATATCTGGATAGTAGCCGCACAGAACGGAGCGTGCAGCATGTCTCACCGGAATGTAACAGTTTTATTTTGTTTTTTCTTCGCGCAGATACCGTAAATAATGCAGAAGATTCCTTCCACCTCACACACACACACACACACTAACACACATGCAGTTTATTGGGTAAACATTTTCTCGCTCGGCGTACATTCTGATGTTAACTATATAATATAATACGATAACGTTTAATTATTATAATTAATAAATTCGACCAATATTATTCCGCGAAATATATTCCAACACGCACAATAACGGCATGCATGTATACTTACACACACATTCCACAGCCGCTAACCCAATCCCGTAAAATTCCAGCTCGAGCTACATAATCAAGGCAGCAGCACTTCATCACTCCCATGACTTTTCGAAAAAGCTCGCTCTCGTTCGGCCCTCGATTAAATTTCGCGCGCTCGCCTACGCACATACGTATATACGTGTATAACATCTCTCTGGTGCCGTCAAGCGCAGGATAAACAATAAAATCACGCTGCGCATACGTGTGCGTATAAACCGTCTGCAACGGCGAAAGATAAAGTTATAGATATATGGTATATTTGCAAACAGAAGAAACACATACATAGAGCGAGTGAGAGAGGGCTTCGAGAGGTCTGCAAGCTCGAATATGAGGGTCCGGCCGACGCAGTAATTCGCTTTCCATATCACGCAAATTGCCTGTCTCCGAGATGAACAATTTCCTCTCCCGCCCAGCTAACCGAATTTAGACAAACGAGAATACCAATCCCTGCGCCGACGCCCGACGTTACGCTCGAACTCTCGCTTCTCTCTCTCTCTCACTATATATACACATATATACTGCCTGTTTGTGGGCGTGTGTATTTGTGCGCGCCGTCTCGCAGTACAGCGGTTAATAGGCGTAAAGCTGGGACATTACTGAATTTTGACGAAGGTGTATTTACGTACATATGTGCGTTTATTACCTAAGATATGGTTATCGCGCGAATTGTCAGTCGGCCGGAGGCTCATCGAGACTTGTAAATTTTCAGTGATATAGAGCTTCTTCGGGATTCCGTTATATATATACCTATGCATCGTCTATATTTTTGCGGTGAAATCAAACGTCCGTAGCTCTCTTTCCCGGCGCGTCAAGGAGCAAACGCATCTGCACGTACGGGCGGCTCTTGAGGAGAGAAAAAATTCTGAATCATCGCATGCAAATGAACGTCAGAACGGACGACGCGCACAGGCGCTGGGAAATGATGATCATACCGGCACAGCGGGTAGTCTGCGCTTGACGAGTGACGTTATTATACCTCTCCCTCATCAAACGCTTAATCACCCACGCACGCGTGGACACTGAGCTATATCTATACACATAGATAATGTATACGGAGAGGCTTTGTCGGCTATGGCCTTCGTCGTTTTACCTATAGGCTTATACACTTTGTGTCGAGTGTATACTTATGTTAGCCGTTGTTTAACGTTGCTATCGGATCAATCGTACGAGAATTCGCTCGAAAGAAAGACGCAGCTGCAGAGCGGAATTAGCGTTTTTTTCCCTCTCTTTCACGGTGCGCGCGTAATTATACCGACCGGTCGCGCACAATTCAGTTTTAATTAAATTCTGCGCGTTCGGTATATGTATATAGTAGCCTCCGAGGCTACTCGAAAGCTTGGAGCTGAATTTTCCTCAAACGCAGACTCGACTCTTTTATATTTATCGCCGGTTCAATTAACCCGATCCTCGCGTGTATTGCGCGCAAACAAGTTCGATCTACATCCTGCGCTTGTATAATACGATCAGAATTGCTCATTATGTGTATAACGCACAAACTGCGAGCAACTATATATACGAGCCAGAAAGAGCGGGTAATATATTTACAGCGTCGGTATAAAAGCTCGCGGCTGAGTTAGCGCGGGAATCTCGATGCGTCTTTTTAAACGAGAGGCGGGAAACTTGCCGAGCAAGAGTTTACTGTAATCGGGATGTCGGCTTCTTCGCCCAAGGCCACTTTTGGCTATACGTACACCGCAACCGCGCCGCGAGCAATTTCTCTGAATGCCTATTATCGGGCTGTAATGTAATGTAATGTATTATACTTGCGCCGCGAACGGAGTTTACGTTTTTCCGCGGTATAACGGCGGGAGGTTCAAGCTTAAACAATGCGTTTATACATATATATATACATATATATTTTATAGTCTATGAATATACAAAGTTTCCGGCCTCGACTATGATCAGCTTGTTTTTTCGCCGCGGGAGATCGTCGCTCTTTTTTTTCGTATACTACTTTCAACGAGAGATGAAAGTTATATTGCGTACGTAAATAAGCTCAAGCTCGCTCATTACCGTGGATGAAAGGCGAAAGCGAACAATGAGCTATACATACATCAGCGCCGCGCGCTTCGGAGAATAATAATCGACCAGCATGTCCGACCGCGTCGATCTCTTAAACTCCTGATGATGGAGTGTAGTCGCAATTTGCCTGCGCGGAAGGAAAAAAAATTTAATGGAAAATACTGCAGCTGTGCACAGAACGCGGAAGAATTCTAAAGTCATCCAAATACACATATATACGTTGTATATATATATATATATATATATATATATATATATATATATTATATAACAAGCCGGAGAGAAACGCCAGACGAGAGAAGAGACAGAGGGAGAATATAAAGAACACGTCGTCGCGGCGCCGGATTTCGAGGCGCACTCGACAGGATTACGACGGGGAATGACGACGCGTACGCTACCTATAAGAGTGGGGGGGGGGGGGGGGGGAAACAAGAGCGCAGCGAAAATCCCGCGCCTTGAAATTTGCCTGCAGAGCGCAGTTCTTCCGCCGAGGGATTTCCAAAAGCTAACGCAAGCTTCGCGCGCGAGGAATCTAATTCCGCGAATATAATCGGGGAAAAAATTGGCGCCACCACGGTCTATCGGACTTTTCATCAATGCTGAAATATCGGAAAGGGAATTTTCGAAGGAGAGCAGCGTCTATATGCACCTGTTGCATACGAAATTCGACGCACCTCTCTCTCTCTCTCTCTCTCTCTCTCTCTCTCTCTCTCTCTCTCTCTCTCCCTCGTATTTTTGACGCGGCTGCAAAACAGCCTCGCGGCTGATCCGTCCTGTCGGCCCGTAAAAATAGAATCTCGACAGCCAACAGACGGAAATATATACATATATATACAGCTATTGTATATATAGAATGAAAGTAGGGAGGTATGAGGAAACGTAAATATATATATATATATAGACGTGGGAGGGAGAGAGGGAGAGAGGAAAAGACAAGCCCGTTGTACAGAATAGAAGAGAGGAGAAGGAAGGATAAGTCGTAGACGTCCGCTCCGTGGAATTGAGCTACTTCTTTCGTGAACGATGCACCCTACGTGACTGCAACTTCTGCCATATTTCGCTCGCGAGGCGGGGATCAGACGCGCGTACACACACATAGACTCTAAAAAGGGGAAATGGAAAGGGAGGGGACCAAAGCCCGAGGGGGGACTTCATGCCCTCCATAAATTGCCGCCCCGGAAATCGACGCTCCTTTCTCGCGTGCCAGCGGAACAAAAAGCCCCCCCCCCCCCCCCCCGCTGCGCGCAAACACTGTGCGCCGCTATATATATGTATATATATATATATATATATATATATATATATATATATATATATGTATATATATATCCGCGTGTTTTCTTCTGCTCCTAAAATCTGCAGACGCGTTTCATCGAGACGTTTTCTCTTTTCTTTTCAATTACGCGTCGGTGCTCCAGAGCGCGCCGTATATATAATTGAATATATTTCAGTCGCGCATATAGTAGAGAGTATAATACGTATACGCTAATATCGGCTAAATGGCTTGTAAAATTTTACGCTGTTCCCTTTTCCGGGACTGCGATATAAATCATGAGCAAGATTTTAGTAGGCGCACTACTCGTAGACGCGACGACTGCGGGGACCCCCCCCCCCCTCCTCTTTCGAGTACGTGCGCGTCTCCAGCGTGAGCTTATTGCACGCGTAAGAGGTCGACAGAGGTGTGTACCCCGTGCGTATGTGTGTATATGTATATACAGGACTACTTCGCGTTTTACGCTGCTGATTTTATTAAAACGAATGCTGCCGCCGCATTGCGGAAAACGTCGAGCTTATGGCGTTGTTAAATCGGCTGTTTTTCATTTTTTTTTTAATACTTATAACCATGTTGACGTTTTTATCTCTCAGCGTGCGCTTCTTTTTTTATGTCCTCGTTGCTAAAGTCAGACTGACGTTTGACCAGTTAATTTCTGCAGGCGGTAAGCCCTTTTCTGCGTTATATACAAGACCGCAATTTAATGCAGATATGAAGAATTTAAAAATCCATAATCCCTCGCTAATCTCCTCCGCACAAATTAATAGTAAATAAATAAATAAATAAATAAAATAATCATCCCATTTCTCCGCGAAGCTGCTGTAGCTACACTAGCTTCGAGACGACAAAAAAATTATAAATCTGTCTCGAGTTCTGGCAGAGAGCAACAGCTATAGTTACAATGATAAAAATAGTATAATACGCACGAGACGTCGAGAAAGAGAGAGAGAGAGAGAGAGAGAGAGAGAGCTCTGAACGTCATGAATGTTTAATGCCGTCGAGCGTAATTACGAGACTGCAGCTAGCAGCCACCGCATCATCGTGTCACACGCTGCAGGGAAATTCGCACAAAAGACGCTCGCAGGGACGGCCGGAGTGTATACGTGTATATATATATATATATATATGACGGACCTGGCCACTTTTCGCTTCGCCTTCATTATCTCGAAAAATGCAAATGCAAGCCTTTCTCTTTCAGCCGAGAAGTCGACGCCGCGTCGCTATATTGTTTTCATACGCGGCTTCCATATACCGTAAAACTTTCTTTTCAGCTATATATACACTCCGAGGCGCCTGAGCGCAGGGTGATCTCGACTACTGCCGCCTCGCAGACGTGCGGTATAAGCTCGCGTCTCCTTCTCTCTCTCTCTTTCTCGGCCTGTGATCCTGGCAACCGACGCAATAAAAATCCGTATACCGGGTGCGCCGAGGGCGAAAAATCGACGACTAGCTCGATGCAAGCGAGACTTTCTTATATATACACACGGGCAATTTCGGCGACCTTTCCTCCCGCGCTGCACATACCTGCCTTGGCTTTTACGAGGGCGATTAACGTTAATTGCTCACGTCTCGCGTATGAACGAGGTGCGCAAAAAATCACGTTCATCCGGGGATATTATTATACTATTATTATTATTACTATTACTATTATAGTTATTATCAGTATTGCCTTAAGCTTTCCCTCTTTTTTTCGTTCCCGCATCGCCGAGAAAAAAGTTACCTTCGAATTTATATAAGTGAATATCAGAAATCTCTATACTTGTATGATGAACTTGCTCGAACTTTTTCTTGAATACGCCAGAGATAAGAGCGACGAAATATGTACATATGCTTTGAAACATCGCAGCAACGCGTGATTGAAGAAGCCGAAGTCAAGTAAATGCTTGCACGGCAGAATTTATACGCGAACGTTTGTGTTTCCAAGCTGCTCCGCTGGGCGAAGCCGGTAAGAGAATATTTCAGTACATAGCGGATACGCGAAAGCGCTTTACGTATATATATATATATATATATATATATATATATATGTGCGTCTGGTACACGGGAGCCGCCGACTCAACAGAATCTCATTGTCAGGCGGACCAATTAAATGGCGCGCGAGCAATCGCGAACGTACATATATATACATATAGGTACGCGCGCAAGACTCTGCAGACGGTCAGATAGATGTATGTGTGTGCGCGCGCTTATGTATGTATATACATATATAATGTGTGTATGTGTGCGTACTCCTGCTGCTTTCGTTTCGAAAGCTCATTTGAGGAGAGAGCGATGGGCTGTGGGAGTCTAGTGTTTAGCGTACAAATTAGAATAAACGGCTTGGCATTAAGCCTCGAGTAAATCGCTTGATTTACTCTCTATTGCGTCGTTAGATTTACCAATATATTAGTCGAGAGAGAAGATGCTTGTGTGTATTAGATGGAATTTTTCTCGCTCGCAAAATAGGAAGAGAAAGTAAGCGCACGATCATCAGACTTCGAGGTAAGCTGCTTACGATGAAAAGTTCGCATCCATTAATGGGGGCATATATATATATATATATATATATATATATATATATATATATGGAACATGATATTACCGCAAAGATACTCGGGCGGTAAGAAGCTCTCGGAAAATCCATTCCGTTCCAAACTATCTAATTAATCGTGACTTTTCGCAATTTTTCCACGTCGACGTTGTGTGCAATTTGTTTCTCGGTCACGCGAGTCCACGCAACTTAAAACCGAGGCCTGAGCTCGAAAAAGCGCGCGCGAAACAGAACTTTCGAGACGACTCTTTGTCTTCGTCGACCCGCGAATACTTCTGGGATTCCCGCGAGCCGCGATGTTACACTATATATAATAACGTTTACTTTAAACGAGGTCAATCTCGAATAAAAGCTCCAACTGGTGTGCCCGTTTTATGGATGATATAAAAGTGTTGGAAGATTCATCCGAGTCTATAATTACGTCTTGTAAATTATATACCAACATGGTAATACTGATCCCTAACTCTCATAACGATGTTATTATTAACAAGGACTAAAATTTTCTCCTCTCTCTGTCGACCTCCGATTCCCTTCCTAGTAATGATTTTCCCGCCCCGTCTGGCGCGGGGGCTCTCGAATTTATCCCGCGGCGACTTTTTTATAGCTTCGATTATTCGTTTATTCTCGGCTATTTCTGCGCGCTGAGGTTGTACAGTACGAGCCGCAAGTCGCCCGGTGAGCTTAATAACGGCTCGTAATATAACAATTTTATTTCGCGTATCGAATCATCCTTTTTTTTCCACATCGATAATAACGAGCGGCGCATGGCTCTGGTTACTCTGTCAACAATTTATTCGCTATGTATATGTGACGGCCGTGTATTAATCAATACTCGCGTGTATGCGCTTGTTTGCATATGCATAACAGGCCGAAATTTGCCGCGCAGAGCTCAGTTCGTGGCTCGACGGCGCGATGAAATAAGAACTTTCGACTCCAACTGTACGGCGACAGAAAATACACAGCGCGGTAGTCTTTCGCGCGAGGGAGGGTTAAAGATTGACGTTTGATGAGGCTCACACGCCCTCGGGCTATTCCGTCTCTTTAACTCTCTTTTTTTCCCTCTTTCATTCGCGATTTCGAAGCTGTTCTCCGGAGCAATCGGCTTGAGAGCGCGACACGGCGATGCCAAGAAGTCGATATATATATATAGAGCTGTGCTTATTCTTCATGTACCTATATACATATTCCTCGCGATGCAAAAATTTCGTCTTGCTACTGCTTCGCTTAACAATGTTATCTCACAGGCACATTATTTCGCGCAACAAATGCGACCGAAGTAATTTTTCAGTCCTTATAGTGCAGTTGAAAATTGAAAAATAAAGCACTCTTATATTCTACCGGATCCATTTCATTAAGTATAAATGCAATTTTCCACTCTCAAAAGTGTATGTTGTTGCAAAACGCCTCGGGGGAGTAGAGAAAGAAGTGAGAATAACTTTGCGGAGGAAGAAATTTTCCGTCCCGCAAGAAACAAAAAATCTCGCGCGCACGCGTGTGTGTGTGTCTGTGAGGTAACTATATGGAGGAAAAATAAAGTTAACTCAAGAAAAATCAAGCCGCGTCGCTATATAGTATACGGTAAACGCGAGCGTATTGTTCAACGGGCTCCTGTGCGCTTTGCCTATATGCTTATTTATGGGGAAGCGATTCGAATGCTGTGCGCGGCGCGTAAGTGACTTTCTGGAACTTCTCCAAGCGCTTTCTCCACGGCGGGGATTTCATGGGCCGCGAAAATCGTCTCGAGTTCGAGTCTCTCACTCTTTCTCTCTCTCTCTCTCTCACTCTCTTCTGTAACAACGAACCCGCCGCGAGCGATTCTTCTCCTCTCCTGCGCGCATCTTTTTAAACTTACTTGGTTTTTCCAGTTGATTCCGCTTTCTGCTTCGAGGGCTTGCCCGAGGTTACGGGCTTGAGAATTTTTGTGGTATCGTTACGTATACATATCGCGTCTCGGATAAATTATATTACATGTATATCTTTAAATTAATTTTAATTATCAAAACGCCAGCATACGAGTTTGCGTGAAAGCATTGTATAACAAAATATCATGTCACGAGTATATCCTGCGTTGTATAATATGACTTGCTCTTTGAATCGTGCGGAGTGTAGCTTTGAAATTCAACGTTGGAAAATCGTGTGCGCGATGAATAAACGGCGGATTACATTGGCAAAATAAATTTTCTTTATTTGATAATGAATAAAATACGAGTATTCTCTCACGGAACTTAAAAATAATAAGCCCGACGGAATTATCCTGTTTAACGCATTGCCGTTAACTTGCTACTTTATAATTATATATTTAACGCAATAACGTAGATTGTATTCGCTCTATTTTATTCGGCGACAGTTATACGTATACGATTACCGGGACGCCCATTTCCCTTTCAACGCAGCTCTGCAACTGTTCGGATTAGCTGGTCCGTATGTTAGCTCGAAATATATATACACGTGAATTTTGGGGCAGCTTGTAAATAAAATAAAAAAACTGACAAGACGAAAAAAACTATTTTCTTATTTTCTATGTAAATTTTGTTCTCTTGAATTTCGTTTGTTTCAGACTATTATGTCCAGAGCAGGTGAATTTCGAAAACTGTAGAATATTGTGTTATCAAGTTACTGATATATAATTTAAATAAGATCGGAAGTTTGCATGGTTTTACAGGTGTGGAAGTTAACGTATTCGAAATTCAAGCGATAATTATAGAGTTTTTAATATAAATTAAAACTCCGAATTTCCATTCAGCAAACTATATAGATGCGAGCCCAGATATAAACCAGTTTCATTCCTTTCTTCTCGTAAAATCACAATTTTCCTTTTACTTCAGATATAATTCAGATATAATTATGTCTACCAAGCGTTACAGCATGGCCTCAAGTTAATCCTCGATAAGCGAACTAATTTATACAACTCAGCTTGAACGCGTGTAAACATGGTCTTCCAGTTCATCGGTCCAGAGTAAACTAAATGTTGCAAATTGAAGTCTGGGCTATTTATTATATCCCGAGCAAACACACTCCATTTAGTCGCTCAACGTAATTCAAGATGCAAGCAGAAGATATATTATATTATTAAATTGGAACACTTTATTTCTACGGATCAAGCTAAATTGGAGTAATTGAAATTCTCCGGCTAAATTGCTTCGAAATTTCAAGTGAATTTCATCAAAAGTGCTGATGGACGTATTTCAAAGCTTGTATATACACACATAACTTGCTGCGTTATTAATTAAAAACGCTCAAGCATTCTCTTTGTACACTAGATTCTCAACATCGCAAAATTAATGAAAACAACAAGATCCCAAGGTAAAGCGTATAAATAGCCGTCATCAGGAACGCTGCAGCCGCAGTGTAACCAAGCGGCAACGAAATAATCGTCGAATAAAGTTATCAAAAGAAAGTATAGTGCTCAGGGCGCGCGGGGAGGAGGGGGCAGTAGAATATAGAGCGCTAAACGCGCAACTGCGCGAACTTTTATTCCCTGCAGCAGCCAAAATATATATCGGCCGTAAAACCGCTCCATATTCCCCGTGCCCCTCCAGCAACATTCAATTCGGCCGAAAACGCGCGTGCCCGCGCTATATGCAGTATATATTATATACAGACCGCGGTGCGGACGGCGCGTGTTTAGTTCCTCGAATATTCTCCCTCATTTCCAGCGCGGGGCGTTCGGTTATCGCCAAGACGCTGCAGCGAGCGAGAATAATTCGCGAAATATATAAACTCGCTCGGTCGCAAAGGCGGCAAACCGTAAAACTTAACGCTTATCGGTGCGCGAACGCGCCGCGCGCGCAGTTTGCCTCGATGACAAACGAAGCCCGGGCTGAATTCGAAATGCGCCAAACCGCGCCGGATGTGCTTTATCGCGCGTTACAAATTCGGAGCGTATGGTCTATAACTGAATTTTTCGGGGATATGCGTTATACGTGAGAATTTCGGCTTGTTTGCCCTTTAATCTTTGGAGAACGAGGCTTATCCCTGTCGCTGATTGAATGTAAACGCTGCTGGGTTTGTCTTGTTGTTACACGCTATGTGCATACAAAGGATCCTTGGCATTAGTTTCAAGTTGTTGTTCTTGTTTGCAATTGCTGACGACGAAGTCCTCGGATACTCTATATATATATATGCACAGTTGGAGTGTACACACACAGGGGTGTTGATTTTCAAATGTTTGCATCAGGCATCGATATATTGAGTACCGAAGACACTTTGCGTTCCTCTTAATAAGTATAATTCGCTGGTGAAACGATCAGTTCGCATAAAAATTATTTACACCGTAGACTATCGCAAACCCAGCGGTACGCGAATGACTTTCTGGAAAAAATTATACGACAATTATACGAGGAAGCGCAAAGAAACTCCACTATACACATCGTTTCAGCCGCCGCTGCAGCTAACAACGGAGTATATAGGACAGGACGAAATTTGTCTCCTACCAGCGCACGAGAGAGAGAGAGAGAGAGAGAAAGCGAGCAGTAGAGCTTGCAGTAACAGCGTAGCGACGAAATTCCGGCTCTGGCTGCGCCTGTTCGCTGTTCGGAGTCGCGAACACGCGCTCAGCCGTCGTGATGTATGGCGCCGAGCAGCTCGCCGGTCGTCGTCGTCGTCGTCCCCGACGACGTCAAGCATCTCCAGCTGCCGCGGAAACTTAGAGGCGATTTACAGGCGGCTCGATAACCCCCTACGCTGCCGCTGCTGCTGCTGCTGCTTGATGAATGCGGCTTATCTCCCTCACGTGCGCGCAAGACTCCTGCGCCGTACGTTACGTACGTATTATAGGTACACCGGCTGCACCGCCGGCTGTCAGCCGCTTCTTAGCTGATATTCAGTCGGCCGCCCGCACTCCGCGGTTATCCATAAATGCAGATATCCAGCTTTTTACGGCTCATCTGTACTTTTTACACCTTTCCGGAGGCTATATAATACCTGCGCGCGGTAAGTAGATCACTGCCGGCTGCGGTAAGACTCGCTCGAATAGTCGCGCGTGTATATATGATAAAGAGAGAGGGTGAGAAAAACGAGCGGTGAGAGGGAGAGAAAGCTTCATCAGTCAGTCGGCTCTCGCGGGTACCGAAAATCCTGACAAGTCGGCCCGTCGCGCTCGCGCGCGCTATCAGTCCTCTGGCGCCGGGCGTTATTCCCGCGGGACTATAAGCTCACGCTCTGTACGCCGTGCGGTATTTATTATTTCGCGCGAGCTCGCGCTTCTATATATATATATATATATATATATGTGTGCCCGATATATGAGGTGCCGAGAGCGAATTTATGCGCGGCCTCTCAGGCGGGCGCATCTTGGAAAATAAAACTGGTATATATGTATATCAGTTATTCACGGCCAGATGAGTTTTAAGTGCGCGCGAAGCTTCCTTTCCTCTCTCACTCTCGTTACTCGCTAAAATCTTCATGAAATTCCGTATTCTTCTTCTTCTTCTTCTTCTTCTTCTTCTTTGCGCGTGCTCTCCTGGAAAAAAATTCAGCCCAGCTATTTTACAGAGAGTAGAGTAAGGAGGGGCAAAAGTCTTCCTAAAAATGGAAAAAATGTGTCATTCTGCAGCTGAAACGGCATTTTGCGCTTATCGACTTGTACATACGGAGCTTCTTGTATACACATATATCGTTTGACATCTATATGTCATTTGGCCGGTCACACAGTTGAATAAGAAATACACCCAGCTATGTATAGGTTCAATACAGTGTCTCGCTTTGGAACATGCTTCTCTCTCTCTCTCTCTCGTGCTTCGCCGTCGCGCTTTCATCGAACGAGTGTGTACACGCGGAGTAGGAGGACGGACTCGCTTTGAAATATAAACGAGCTCGAGATGTAGCGCCTCTCACCCCCCTCATCTCCCGTACTTAAATCACGATCGTGCTTCACAGCGAGAGACGGTTGATGCCTTGCTTCTTTGAGACTCATTTGAAGCCTTGTGTTGCGCATCGTCAAGAGTATATATACTGGGATGGAATATACGATGAGATAATGTGTTCCGCTATCTGATATATAGGTATATACAACACGCGGGTATTTAATACTCGCGGATATAAAAGCCGAGCGATCGGTATAATTATAATACAAAAGGAGTCAATCGAAAGTTTTCCCATTCCGTTCCATTGTCCACAAATCGGATTCTTCGATATTCAAGTGGAATCCAATGGAAACAGTTAGTTGAAAAGTAGATAATTACCGGGTAAGAGGACCGCAAATATTTAAGAGCTAATATCTTGATTCCTCTCCCCTCTACTCCCGCGCACAGCACCGGCGGGAGACGATAATGACTTTCCGAAAATAGGTCAATTGAAAGCGCGCTCTCCTTTTTCAGCAAGCGCCGCCGCCGAGACGAACAATTATATATGCGCTCGGGAAACTTCTCCCGAGTTCATCTCGATTATTATTATACGGCGACTCTCCCGTCGGCGAACGGAGCATCATCATCTCGTTCGGATACCTTTCGCGGCGGCGCGTATAAAAACTTTAACGATCATTATATCCGCAAGTTTTCCTAACGAAATCTTTGCCTTCTTTATTTCCCGCTCTCGCTTTATAAGCTCGCTCTCCCCTCAAGTTTGTAACTCTGTGTATATTTCGTTGCACGCAATAACGGCGATGCGGACGAAAGCATATCTTTTCATGAGAAGAGCCGCACCTATACGTTTAAAGAGACAAGAAAAAGGACGCGCACGAGTAGCCAATATGTGTGTGTGTGCGTGCGTGCAGTAATTCGAAGCACTTGCACTTTGAGCATCGGCTCGCCCGGTATACGCGGTCAAAAGTGCAAAGGATATATATATAGTGCGTCGGCCTCTCCTCTATCTGAAATACCGAGAACGTCGGCTTTGACTTTATATAGCTATATAGGTCCGAAAGAGCAGCGATGATAATTAACATTCCTTTCGCGATGCTCGCCTTATACAACGTACGCGCTGCTCTTTGCAGCAACGCCGCCGTGTAGTCGGCATACTAAAGCGACGAGACGCGACTATACTGCGGCGCGCGACAAGCTCGCAGGGAAAGTATATAGCCTACTGCTGCCGCGGCAAATTGCCCCACGCGCAAGGCGTTGCGCTGAATTCTACCGGCTGATGGATTAATAATGCGCGAGTTTCCCGCGTATCATCAAAGTGCTGCTTCTGCTGCTGCTTCGTGTCACGGCGATAATTGATTCGCAGAGCGAAATACCTGTGTATATATGTATATATATACATCTTGTGGAGGAATAACGGAAACCGATGATCGAGGGAATCTCGAGCTTGTTCGGTTGTATAGGCTAGATGTTCGAAATGAAAATTCAAGATATATACTTCCCGTGCCATGTATACAGCAACAAAGGTGCGACGATACGTCAATCGTGAAACATATCTCTCTCCCCCTCTCTCTTCAACAACCACGACAGCTCCATCTAGCCTGGAGGTATGAAAATTCCGAATATCACAACCCCCGTCGATATCACAGGGGTAGAAAGCTGCACTTACCCTCCGAGTTTCGCAACGTACCACCCTTCGATACGGCCTTATCACTGACACCCCCGTACTTATCTATATGTACCTCATGCTCGCAAGCAAAGTAGGAAGACAAAGGTATATACCGCGTGAGTCGGATCATAATACGTGAGGCGATACCCGCGCGGCCGGCGGTATTTACGCGATTCCGCTCACGTCTCGGCGTTACGGTAGCGCTTACCGATAATCCCGGGATTACGCGTCCGATGACCGACGCGATCGATCGATCGATTACGCTGTGATTTAAAAAGTCTGGTATACATAGATTTACGCGAGCTCACGTATGCAGCGATATTACACTATGCGTTATATACTATGTAGACTTATGTTGACTGGCGGGAGAGAGAGAGAGAGAGCAGTTGATAAATCGCGGGATGAAAGTTTCTTGTAAAGTGCGTGTATACATAGTCTTATAAATTGCGCGAGTATATAGTTAGGTATTCATTGCTACGGTCTTATTTTCGATGCGCGCGTCGAGAGCGGAGAATTCAAATGCGAGCATAAATATGTAAGCGGATCCCCGCGCGTATATATACATAGAACGCGAACAGTGCCGTGTATTTTTGCCTATTTACAAACGTTGTATATACGCCTGTTTGCGCGCACTTCTGTACATCAGACAACTTTTCACAGCAGGCGAAAAGCAATAAAGATCCCATTACGAGGGACGTAATATATATATATAAGTATACCAACCGCTTGTGAATTCGTGATCCTGTATAGATATATATATAGCGGACACGTATAATATGACAACTGGGGGTACAGTTACGTGTGCGTGTGTGTATACAGAGTAGCGGAAATCGCGTATGCGAGAGGCGTCCCCTGCATTATTACAAGTCCTGTGCTGTAATATCCGATCTAGAAATTACACTCTCTCTCCTCCCCCTGCTACTTCAATGCACCGCACGACTCGCCGCGTGTATTAACGCCTCTGTCATATTTAATGAGCCATGAGAACAAAGTCGATCGTGCCGCCGCACGATTAAAATACGTTCCCCCAGAACCACGATACATCGTGCGCGTTTAATTCAATTCGCGCCGATATATATATTACATTGCGCGGTTTATATCTGCGCTACGATATCACTACCATGAATCTTTGCGGGAAAGCTATATCTGCGCGGGAAGATTGAAAATGCCCCGCAACGGCTTTATTAATTCCTATATATATATATATAGCTGTAATGAAATCACGAAAGAATCAACGAGTCGGGAAATCCGCAAAATAACGCTCGCGTTAATTAAACTCGCAGCACACGCAACGTTTCATCACCCGAAATCGTTTTCCGACTTTTCAAGCTGTCGCTGCGCGATGTGTCTACCCGCAAGCGGTATAGCTCTCCGATAAATCCCAGAACGCAAGCAAGTATATATCCACGCACACAGACACATTGGGCGCGGGCATATGCACGACGCATGAGTTTGCGAAATCGCCGAAAACGAAATCGTCGGATGCAATGTTCCTTCTGTTATAGCGCGGCTACTTTGTATTCCCGTCGGTCTGTCGCGTCGGCGCCTCGGTGGGGCGCCCTATAAATGCAGGCTAGTCCCGAACGCCGGGAGCCAGTCGAATTTCGAATTTCGCGCGACGGCAGAGAGCATCATCAGAGGGATAAACTCCGAAGGACACGAAGATGAAGGTACGTGATGCTCGTTTTGATTGAAGAGGGTTTACGTGCGAGTTTATGTGTATACGTGTATATGTAGAGGGCAGCGCGTGTTTAATGAAACGTACGTTTCGATCTCGCATATATAAATATATGCGCGCATTCGATTAAGAGCTTCGCGATCGGGAAGATTTGCATTATACCGATCGGTATATACACATCTTGCGGTAATTCATATCCCACATCGGGTGGCATATATGTACAACACTCGAAAAGTACACATATACCCGCAGTGGTAGGCCCGTCGGGTAAACCGCGACGTATTTTGCGTTACACCGTGGCATTAGCGCAAGCATACACGCGCACATATCCAGTCATTGATTAGCCGCGGCTCGTGTAATCACGGACGATTTTGATTCGGCCTACCGGCCGCGTGTGTTGTTGTTCCCGGCTCTACCTCTATAATTTAGGCGAGCTGTGCCGACACCGCAGCACCGCCTCGATGTCATTAGCGCCGCTGTACCTGCTGCCTATACACACACACGTACACACACACACGCTCTGCGCCGCCGCTGTTCAATTTATGGCAATGATACAAAAAGCCCGCGTTGATAGGCGCGTCGCTCCCTCGGGCGGTTAATAGATTTCGAGGATATATTAGTAGGACCGAGTGCGGGGGCGCTTTTTATTCGTGAAATTCAGTTTGCGCAATTGGCTCGCGGCGATTAATTGTGTACTGGGACGCACACTACCGACGTATGCGCGTTTAGCAAGGACAATTTAACAACTGTTATACGCTGCGCGTCGGATTACATTATAATTATAGACGGTCGCATCATCGAAAACAATACACTATACTACTGGCCTGACCGTACACATATGATAAATACTCGCGAGCACTTGCTCGTCTACTAAATTCATCATGAATTATGCAACACTGATTATCGCATGGCGCACGCGCGGGAGTGAATAAATTAGTCGAAAATGCATGCGTTTTGTGTTACGTAGGTCGTTATTATACCGCTGCAAGCTCCGAAAGCACATCGAGTTGTTATTTAAAAAAAAATCCCATAGGGAAGTTCGTCGACTAACTGCTGCAATTATATATAGAACCGACCAAAAAAGCCCCGTCCAAACGTCCTCCCTCTCTCTCTCTCTCTCTCTCTCTCTCTCTCTCTCTCCAAGACAAACAAGCCCATCAAAGCACTCGAGAGTAATCTCGACCGGACTAATTCGCCGTCGCACCTCCGCAGGTCATCATCCTCCTCTTGACGCTGCTGAGCGTCGCACTGGCTTACCAGTCGCGAGGCTGGCGACCCCGTGGCCCGGCCTTTAATCCTGCCCGCCTACAACAACAACAGCAGCAGCGGATACAACCAGCTCTGACTTACGGACCTCCAACGCACTCCGGCCTTCCGACAACCAGAGAACCACCAGCAGCACCAGTGCCAACAACCACGACGACGGAGAGGAGCATTGAGCAGACGACACCCACGACATCGGTGCACATACCGGAGCCGGGTATAGCCGGTACTACCGAGGACTTTGACTCGAACCCAGCGCTTGCCATCGCCAACTCGTTCGCCTTCAACAGGCCGATCTACGTTTATAACGCCGGCTTTCCCTTTCATCCGGCTTACACCTTCCTGGCGCAGTGATGGACCTGATGTTTGTGTACTCGACGCCGATCTGGACACCGTCTATAGATGCACAGCTTCAGCTCATCGCGAGACGGAGATGTTTCTTACCTGATTGTTCGATGCTGTAATTAAGAGGAGTAAGGACAGCTCGTTCGCGGAGGAAAATTATTTTTTATACCGACCTGCTCTCGAAACACTTTCTTGATTGCATTTTTTACCTTGTAAGCAACATTTCGTGTAAGTTAAGGTGTAAATATAACTGTAATAAATACTCGAGAATTACACGAGCTTTCTTCCTTTCAACATCGTATATATATATATATATATGCACCAATTCCGTATAAGAAGGAAAGAAAAATTCAAGTCCGATAAAAATCAGAACGCGCGACTTGTGCGTAATGAAATTTTCACGAGACACAGAGGGAGAGCTCGGGAATTAAAAGTTTTCCGGGAGAAGTGGGGCGTTATACCTTCGCGGAAATTCCATTATGACGTCTTGGCTTGAAAATTGGCTGGCTCCGATTTTCTCGCCACGCGGGGGGTGAACTCGCGAATGAGGGCGAGATAGAACGCTCTGGATTATATAATATGTATTCCGGTTTTAATGAACGGGGGAAGCGGAATAAAATTGAAAATCTCGATTACCATGGAAACCCGTTGTGTGTGTATATATATATAGGACAATTTAACGTGGACCCGTCGAAAAAAGCGGCCGTTGTTGCGCAGTGAATAGGCATCAGACCGCGAGCTTTTTCTCCGTTTATAACTCAACAATCACAACTCTCGTGCATCCGAGAAAAGCCATTTCTGCTGGCCAATCGCGACTGTCGGCCGGAATATCTGACGCTGACAGCGATTTGATAGAAAAATATCGCAAGCTTTACTCTGCTCTCGCCGACAATAGCAATGTCCGGTTGTCGGGATACACTCTTCCGGAACGCCGGGCTTTTCGCGTCTTCACAAAGCGTTCAATCCTTCTGTACATTCGTAATTGAAAGTCTCCGCCACATACATATATATATATATATATATATATATATATATATATATATATATGCGCGAGGCAGAGAGAGAAGCAAGAGAGATGTGTACGCGCATTCGAAGGATCTATCCACGGCGATAGTTATATATATATATATATATATATATATATATATATATATGTATATATAAAACGAGGGCTTTGTTCGCTCTTTGACTGATAGCTTTCGCGGTGATCGAAAAATAGTTTACCCTCCAAACATCAATCGACGTTATAAATATATACGTATTACATAGCCACGTCTTTGCCGAGGCGTTCTCTATATATGTATATTGTATAATAGGAAAAAGCAATGAATATAAGAGCCGTTTAATTAAAGCAGACTATTTCACGCCCGCGAGGAGTCGGCACAAGTAATCCAAAGTCGTTTTCCAAACAAAAGGAAAGCCCTCTTTCACGCTCCGCGAGACTCCTCCTTTATATACCCCCCAAACGCGACGACCGCATTATGCGCCCTCTATAGTATATATATATATATATATATATATATATATATATATATATATATATATATGTATATACAAACGCGCTGACGGAAAAAGTCGGGCGACGCGTAAGCAAGTCAAGCTCATAATACGCGGAAAGAGCCTTTTCTCTGTGTGTATATTATTATACGAGCGGTGCCGAGAATTTTAAGCGACAATGCTGCTGCGTAACTAGCCGTAGCGACGTTACGTAATTATATCCTTTTTGCGCTATATATACCCTTTGGCGAGGAGGGAAAGTACAGTAGGCGACATGGAATCCGAGCGAAATATTTTATCATAGGCTAGGATTCGGTTTAGGAGCTTCTTCCGGAGCGAAAAGCCGACGCATCCGGAGCCCGGCTGATTTGGTTTCGCGCTGGCTTAAGCTCCCCCTTTTCCCGCCGAAATCTCACCGCGAGAGAGAGAGAGAGAGCCATAGATTAGTCGTATGACTGGCGCGGATAGAATTTTTGACGGAAATGAAAAGGGCGTTGCTGGAATATTTCGTCCCTTTTCCCCACTGGCTTATCAACTCACGTAATACTAGAGCGTGAAAGAGCTTGCGGCGGCGGGTGCGTTAGAGCTTTTTCCGGAGCAATTATATACCACGCACGCACGCGAACTTCTGGGTAATGGCAGGCCGCAGGGCACAGGGGTGTGTTTATAATTACGGGAAGCAAACGGCCAAAAGCTGCGAGAAGCGCGAGCCCGCAAAACTTAAAGCACAATAAAAAGTATCCCGACCGTCGGTCTCGAATGGCGTGTCTCGAAGAGCAAGAATGACTCGCAATACGAGCCGAAACTTACCGTGCGCCGGTCAATTAAGGAGAGTGCACTGATCTTCTTTCCGTCCGCTTGACTCACATCTCCCGTTAGCGTATCTCCTAAATCGCCCGTAAGCCTCGTGGCACGCAACCAACTTCGATGTTCCCTTCGTGACTCGAATCTCGAGTCGTACCTTTCTTTTTCCTCCATGGTGGAATGCGAGCGACGCGGAAAAAGCATCGGACACTCGGCTCGAGCCGAAAAATAAATTAGCGCCGCGACTGGCTTTAATCTATCCCGAGCACATCAGCGGGCTGAGAGACGGCAGCAACCGCGGACATTTGCGTAATGACACGCTCGCAGCCAGCGACGCGAGAGCTTACAGCGGCTCTCAGCTGCAGCGAGCGGAATCGCGCCTCTGTGTGTGTATATATATATATATATATATATATATATATATATATCCCTTGATATAGCAGAACCAGCAGCCGCCGCATTCTCTTTGTCTGCCGCTGTGTTGCTGCTCCGCATCAACTCGCGCCCGTCCGCCACAACTGCGTGTACACGCTTCTCTCTTGCCTTATCCGTCGTCGGGCCTTGTTCGCTGCTCCCTTGCCAGTCGAGTTTTCAATTATTCCTCGCGTTGTTTTCCCCTCTCGACCCGCAGCCACTCTGCGAGCTTTCCCAGCCGCGGCACGCGCGCAAGCTCTCTTTGTGCAAAATCGTCATTGTATACGCGTGTACACCTGCCGCAGCGCACTCGGGAGGCTGTATATGTGCGCGTATATTACTCCGTACTAGCTGAGAAATCTCATTAAGCCAGCTCGTCGTCTCTAAATATTGCTGATCTATACGGGCGCGCCGGCGAATTTCGGTCGGAGGAAGGGGGGGGGGGTGCCGTATGCAGTCGGCGTATATATACATATGCGAGAGACCCGCGCGCGCGGACTATTCAAACACCGAGGGCATATATACAGTCGACTGTATGTACGCGCGCTAGCTATGGACAAGCATATCTCTGGGCGACGCTCTATTAGTCAGCTGTTTGATCGGAGCGTCGGAATCGAAGGAAGAAGCGGTTCGACCTGTATTGCAAGCACTATCTTGTATATGCGAGTGGAAATTTAAAAGCGCACTATAGCTGCACGTAGGGTAAGGAGGTCGTGCGCATCTGGTGCGGCTATATGCATTACCCGAGCCCTAATCTCATAAGAGGAAGGGCAGCAGCCGCAGTGACGAAGGTCTCCAGGAAGATGCACTTTGAAGCAGCTTTCAACTGTGTTAAGTTTATTCCTCTCGAAAGCTCTCGAAGCGCAAGTATATCGATTCCTCCTCCGGCGAAATTGCACCAATCGTTGTCGCGCATCGCGCATAATCGATCTCTCCAAAAATACCCGCGCGCATATATACAGCAGCTTTATACAATCCTAAACCGAATAATCGCGCGAAACTCCCGGATGTAATTGCGTGCGTGCGCGCGTTCTCCGGTTTAACGAGGCCGTCGATTGAGCTCTCTCACCCTCTGTATATATATATATATATATACATACTGATGCTGCCGGCGCCTGGAAATGATCGGCGTGGCTCGGATTGAGCGCGCGGTTAAGCGGATGCTGTATATATATATATATATATATATATATATATATATATATATATATATATATATATATACATACAACGCGTGCGAGAGACAGCCGTGCCGCGGCCGCGTGCTATGCAGTGTTTGCCGGAGTTTTGTTCGAGAGGAAAAACCGCGGGGAATTATTACGCGGAACGAGCCGTGGAAGCTGCGTTTCGCAATCATCGCCCCCTTTTTTTCTTATCTCCCGGCTGATCTCGCTACGGAGTGAATTAGAGATGAGCGATGAAAGACTTTGTATACGCGAGGGCTTTATTCCCCGGAGCTCCCGCGTGTTTACATGCAAACGAAAAATCGATTCGGGCAACCCTCGAGAAATAAGAACTTCCCGAATATTCCTTTTGCGTATACACCTCGTCCGTCCCACATACCGGGTTCGACTTAATGCTCGAAGGAGAAACAAGTTTATCGGCGCGAAACTCAATTCTATTCGCGCACACGTACGCCCGCACAAACACGAATAAATGCATTCTCATTATATATCGTTGGCGGGGATCAATTGACAGGTGGCAACACGTGCAGTGCTCGTCGACGTAGAATTTTACTGCCGTCGATCGGAGTTTATACGGGGGAAACGAAGGCGACGCACCGGCTTTTACGGGTTGCAATATTCAAGCTCTCTTTCTCTCTCTCTTTCTCTCTTTCTCTCTTCCAATTGTTACTGCTGGAGTGTACAGAGAGCGTCGCGAAGTTTTCAGACAAATTTTCCAGACGAGAATTCCGAATGTACATCACGCGCAGTGAGCGTGTGATTTCAAAGTAATTTTATAGGGCAATTTGATGCTGTCGCTAAACTTTTTCGATATATATATATATATATATATATATATACCGAGAGAGAGAGAGAGAGAGAGAGAGAGAGAGATCCGATGAACGTATATCCTTCGAATCTTTATTCGTCGAATGTATGTATGTATGGAGCGAGCGACGTATCGGCAGCCGTTTGTAATTTTTTTTTTCGAGCCTTCTGCTGACGCCTCGACGCGCGCTTGCAATTTATTAACAAATAAAATTCGTCGTAAAAATAATCGAGAGAAACCTATCCGAGTTCTGTGTCATACCAAACCCATCTGAAACTCGCTCGCGAAAGCCGAATTATACACTATTACCATCAAAATATATATTCTACATAAGGATTTTCACTCTATTATATTATACTGTACTCCAGTGAAAATTCAAACTCCCGCAGTGCGCAGCAACTCTCGTTCGGAAAATATATTACAGTCTCGAAAGCTTCGCTCTAATAACTCCGAGCGCTATTCAAAAAGTCCCGCTAATTCTGAGTGCGCTCCGCTCTCGGTACACTTAATGCGCCTTTTTCATGACTATGTACACGTGGATTTATTAGCCAGCTCGCGTCTGCACAGAAACAGAGCTTAAAACTCGATATTTACCCAGCCACGCGATGCGCGATGTATACTCACCGCGTCAACGAAGTTAGCGAGTTCGTCGTAAAAACCGCGTTGTAATTTTAGGACCAGGAAGCCCGTTCGGCTGTGTACCTAATTGTTCATTTGAATCCAGGAGAATTAATCACCCGTTGTTTAACGATTCAAATCCTATACCCGTTTACACTCCGGCTTGAGGATAAAATAGATAAAGCGTGAATAACGAAAATATGTAAACGATGCTCAAACTTTTTCCTCCTCCCCCTTTTCTCGCGCAGTAATCTAAGATCAGCTTATCCCCGTGTTAAAAGGAGTTATAAAACAAAACAGCCGAGGCTAAGTGGAGCACGCGGTGAGCAGCGCCCGTCTGACCTAATCCGAACCTTATCTACTTATGCGATATATACACGTGTGTGTGTGTAGCCCTCCCTAGAAAAATATGCCTCGACATAAACTTCAAAGCCTGGATATTCCATCCGGCATATCTCTCTTCGCAACGTAAAAAAATCGCTCTAGCTGATTACATCGCGCATTCGTCCAAAAAAGGACAGAAGAAAAGAGAGCAGATCGATACGGGCGGCTTCCCCTGCAATCTCGTGCAAACCACGCAAGGGCGACCGCAGCAAACAACAAGAGCGGCTGTGCAAGAGCAACAGACAGAACACAAGCGTTAAGCCCGAACTGATAATGTAATTACAACTATACGTAACACCTTTGCAGTGGCGCGAAAGTTCCGCTTCTGCTGTGTACAGAGCAAGAGAGAGGGGGAGAACGGCTTCAACACAAGCGACGCTATTTTCCGGCTGCAAGCTCCTCTGGCTTTTCAGCTCGAAAGTTCAAGTGCTTCATTGTGTAAGCCCGGCGAAATTTAGCCCTGCCGTCGACCTTGGGGGGCGCGAGAACTCGAGCGGAACTTTCTTCTTGTTGCCGCGAGAGCAGGAGAGAGAGAGAGCGCGCGCGCAAAAAAGCACGGGAGAAGGAGCGCAAGTAGCCTAGGACTTTGTCGCTCTCGCGCTGCACGACAACTCCGGTAAATAAATAGCAAACAAAGCCAGTGAGAGAAAACAGGGGCATAAATAGATGAAGGGAGAGAGAGACCAGGCGAGATAATTGCGCGGGCGGCAGAACAAAGTAAGTGCGAGGGGCGGAGCTTTTCTTCCACTTTTTGCACCTCTGAAGCTTTCTTTTTCAATTTCATGTTTCCGCTGTACCGCGTATCAAAGCTCGCGTCCCGCCTCATAATAAAGCCAAACGCAGAGTCCACTGATTTTTCTTTCTCCGTATCTCTTTCTCTCCATGAGTCCACTGAAATATCTACATGTACCTTCGGAGTTTACATACACATATTAGAATAAAGCAGACGTTTGCCAGAACAGCAATTTTTCTCGCGAGCTTTTATTGCGGAGTTTACAGCTTGATGCGCTTGAAGATTGTCCCGTAGTCGTAGTGGATTCTGAAATTGAGTTCGGGCTCCGGAATCTTCGGCGGATTAACTTTCTCGTATTCCCGTCGGCTGCGCATCATTAGCAGCTCAAGACTCGAGACTGGCGGGTCACGGCTAAGGTTGTACTTGTACGGCGAGAGCTTCCAGCAGTGCTCCATCAGACCTCTGTCGTTCGGGACTTCGTCGTCGGTTGGTTTGCACGTTTTCTTGGGCTTTCGCGGCCTTAAGTGACTCGCCAGGATGAAGGCTATTACGAATACCTGTTTATAAGCTCGTCATTATTTCGCTGATGCGAACAGATTTGGTTATACGAGACTTACCTTGGCTCCGTGTGGGATGACGCGACGCTGCGGACAGTGGATGTTTTTTTCCATTTTTCTCTTTTTTTAGGGCGACGTTGTAACCGTGCACTTAGCGCATGTTCGAGTGAATTTTACTGGTGGAATTTGGAGTGATAGAGAGCGAGATCGCTATTTCATGGTGAATTTTGACGTCGAAATAGGTTGGAACGAACCGATGCGCGCGGCTCGCGAATAATCCAGCGGAATCAATCGACTCGACTGCAACTTCACGTCATTGTCGGATTCTATTATTTTTACAATGGCCACAAGGGCGCACGATGTATATATATATATATATATATATATATATATATATATATATATATATATATATATATATATATATATATATATATGTGATGGAGAGGGCTTGTTGAATAAATGACACGTGTGCGCTCGATAAATTTTCATTTATTTATAAAACATACATGTATCGCTTCAACGATTATATAAATATGTTCCACTCCATCCCGAAAACGCCATAATGTTTATCAAACTTTATTCACTAGATTCATTAGTCTACATTCAGCGAAGCCATCGAGTATGGCAACAAAGTCATTATCGTTTTTCTTTATAACATTCTCACTGTGTCTCGCCAATTACTTATACGCAATAATTTTTCAATTTATAATTTCTTTTTCATCAGAAGAAAGTATGTAATTATGTGTGATACACGAAGAGTCCTATAGTCTAGAATATTCCTACGAGAAACAATACGCACGACAGTAAACGCATCAAGAACAGAATAGTTTTAATGAATGTTATAATAGTCTTGAGATATTAAAATATCATTTAAACATCGGCGGGTACACTTCCCGACGAAACCGAGCCATCCTGGCCACGTGTTCTTTTCGTACACCTTCATGTATAAAATTATAAAAACACGCATAGTAACGTCTCGTATACGCCGACCCATGACTATTATATACCCACCGTATAAGTAAACGAGAAAAAAAGCATCTCGTTCGTCAACGGAAAAAGAACTCGCGAAAATCAGTTCACATAATCATTCGCAGATTCATGCCTCGGCGAACGCGTGAAATCCGGGTGAAAAATTGAAACGAGATAAAAAAAAAAAAATACAACGGCCGGCTCAACAATAATAAACGGACAGAGAGCATGGAGCGTAATCCAGCTTTCATCTTGCCGCTCGCTCGCGTAAAATCGATGCGCCCCCGCAGCGCAAAGGACAGGGAAAGCCATAGGTCGCGTGTAATATATAATACGTGCACCAGTCGCGCGACAAAACGAATTGGCAAATAATAATTCTTTATCGCTCGCGCGTTCAATTTTTTTTTTCAAATTTCCCGCGCAGCTGACTGCTTTACTATATAGTTATTATTTCCGGCGGATGGAATATCGCGAGTAATTATGTTCGTTTCCCGTGAAGCTGATAATTTTTTAAAGGAATCGACGATGCGTGCTATACTAGTATTTGCTTGACTTTTGCGCGGGAAAATTTGTTCAAATGATTGCCGATCGAAAACCGCTGATTAATGCCTTCTTTCGCTCGAGTGCGATGGTATAGCATCGAGATTGAAAACAAGAGCGCGCGCGCGCGTGCGTTAGTCGCTCAACCGAGAATCGGAATCATATCGGATGAAAAAACAAAGATAGCCGAGCGGAACGAAAACGCGCGTAATTTTGCCGAGCGGTAAAAATACCCGTTTCTCTCTCTCTTTCTCACACATTTCCTAGAAAATACAATGCCTATTATATAATATAACCCATGGGTAATGCGGCAAAAACAAAAACTCTCCCTGTAATGGGCGTTAATTAACTCAAAACATAGCTGCGTGGTCTGAGCTTGCAAGCTAAGAGCTTTGCGTTCCCTCCGCGTATAATATATATATAGTATATATGTGTACAGGCACACTTCCACTCGCTCGCTCGCTCGTATATATATATAACGTATGGTTATAACACACACGAGAGCTCGATAATAATTTGTGCCTACGCGTTGTACTGCTCCTTGGCACTGGCTTCGTCCTTTGGCTCGGCGCCGGCGTCGTTCGAGTCCTTGAAAAGAAACTGATAGGCCAGCAGGGTGCTGTTGTCCCAGGCGTACAGCTCCTGTGAACGGAAAATTAAAGGCCCGATATTCCATATATATATATATACATATATATACAACCCCCCCCCCCCCTCGAACGAGTTATGGCTTCGCTTTAGCCAGCGCAGCGGATAGATATTTTAGCCGAGTAAGACGGAGGGAGGGAACAGCTCCCGAGTGTTCTGATGGTATTTCCGGCAGATTTGCCAGCATCGTGAAAACACTATATGTAGTACGAGTAGATCACTCGACGCGGTATAAGCACCGACGATGATAATGGAACGCTTAAATGCGCGGAATCAAAATGGACTCTCTCTATCCGTCGATCATTTCCATATCTATATTATACGGGGAGAGGTATAAACCCGCACGACATTTACGGTATGCCGCCGACTGTGAGGGTACACCCATCAGAGCTCGAACAAGTGGGATCAGCCGCGATTTTAGGTGCAAATGAGCTCGCGGCACTTGACGACGTTGATTAATCGGATTGCGGAGGAAATGCAACCGGGGAGCTATGCGTGTAGTCGAGGGAAAGCCTCATAATTGCGCGTGGAACAAACGTAGCTGCTGTGCTCGGATGCTCGTAAGAATGATGGAGATGATTTCCTTTTTTTTTGGAGGGGGTGAAGTTACGTAATTGGATTATAAGACGTATATATAGCGGACGTAAGCCGTTTAGAAATTGAATTTCTCGCAGTGCGCGCGGCGAGGAAATGACGAGGACGAGGCTCCGCAGGAATTAATCCAATAATGTTTTACAAATCAAGAAGCACGTAGTCCGCGCCGCACACTGCCGAGCGGTAATTTAATATCGCCGCGGAAAATTCACGAGATTTCGAAATGAAACTCACCTTCGTTTTATTGTTGTATCTGAGCATGGTCACTTTCTTGTAAGCGTTGAGGAAAGACAAATTGACGTTGAGGTGTTTGCCCTGGTAGAGATCGATCGCCAAGCTGGAAGCCATTTTCAGTATTGAAAGAGTGAAGTATAGAGAAGAAATGTACAGTATCAATTTGCAGTTCTAATAGAGTTTCCCCATTCGGAAATCCAAACGAACGAAATCAATAATCAAGCCGATATCTCGCAAAAGTGGAGCGCCAAGTTTCTCCAATTAATTTTCCAGTTTCTCGAGTTGTCGTGCAGTTTAAGCGAGTTTCCCCCTGCATAGTATAGACCCGATGCGTTTAATGCCCTTCTTAAGGCTAACTTTACAACTCGAGCAATTCGATCGTACGGCGCGAGCGATCGATAAATTACGCGTCCGATATACACCGCAAACTTTACTCTGTCTCATTATTGTGTTTATATTTAGTTAGACGCGCCGTAAAACTTCGCGTCGTGGATTATCATCCCGTTCAGTTTATTCTATATATGCTATGCAAAAAAACGACAGGAAAGGCATGCACGTATCCTGATCATGAAAAATTCCGAGAAAAAATGTGTCAGTCTCGAATTCGTCCGAGTGTATAGAAGAAAAAAAGTAGCTGAAATCGAGATTAGCCGCGCTCGCGCATATATAAAAGCGAGACATATATACAGGTACACATTATATTCACGTGGAATATCTTCTCCGCATGCCGCTTTCACGACTCTTGCACGGCGATTCAGCGAAATTTTAAAAAACGATGGATCATCCGCGGTTCTGCACCGCACAGCATTTAAAATTTAAAAACTTCCCAGCAGAACCCAACGGACCGAGAGGAACCTTTTTCTATACCTG
The DNA here is from genome assembly GCA_020010945.3 of Muscidifurax raptorellus. Lineage (NCBI taxonomy): Eukaryota > Metazoa > Arthropoda > Insecta > Hymenoptera > Pteromalidae > Muscidifurax > Muscidifurax raptorellus. Next base: position 4,543,565 of record CM052081.1, on the reverse strand, counting down.
TATGCATAAAGGCGACTGCTCCGCGCGTCAACAGTCTTCCTAGAGAAAACATTCCTATATATATATATATATATATATATATATATATATAATACCGATGTGTGCATACGGTAGGTGAATTCAGCCTCTTTTTCCAGGTACTTCCTATCTACAGCTACACGAATATTCGAGTACACGTGCATTACAGCAGCCGAGACGGAAAAAATGCGTCATCATACCTGATGTTCATAGTGGCGTCGGTGATACTGTGCACGGCGTAGAGCACACCGCGCGAGACGAACATCTCGCCGTACTTGTGATGATCGACGCTGATCCTCCAGGCGTACTGGGGCGTCATCGTGTCGGGGTCGACTTTCATCACGACGGTACTGTTGCTCGGCGTTCCGTAAATGGCCCATAAACCTGCGCATATCACACACGGCTTTCGATGTATAATAATTGAAGCATCAAGCCCGCATGACTTGTAAGCCTCTGTCGAGCGATGAACTTCTCGATGAAATGTACACGCGCAATCAATAAGCTCTCGATATCACGGCTGATAATCTCGGGGACGCGTTCTCATTCGAAACAATGCCTCGCGGCGAAATAGAATACCCTCGGACGATATTGGCTCGCCGCGCAGCCGAGAAAGCTGTAATAATATATATAAGGCATATAGCGAGTCATATAAAGCACCTTTTGTGAGTCGATTCTTTGAGCCGGCGCGTATACGGGGAATCCCATTCGTTTGTATCGGCCGCTCAGTAATGGGATTACCGACCGTGTGCGCACGTATATTGAGAAAGAGCCAAGGCAATTATACGCGGAATAAGAAGCGATGCGAAAACCGTTCTCTGCCTCTCTGATCGATAGCCGGCTACGGCCGCACTACGCTCCTATATATATATACGGCGTTTTTACGAGCCTATCGATTCACCCCGTGGAAGAGATATCGACCGCGTGCGTGTGTTTAATGTCGCGGCGGAATCTATGCATCTCGATTTATTATATACAAATAAAATTAAAAAAATGAAGAGAAAACAAATATTCGTCTCCGGAGTCTCCTTTATATATGTATATATATATATATACTTCGAGCGTCATTACGGATTTTCCAGCGCTTTTTCCCGCGCGCTTTCATTAACCCTCGCGCGTTCTATATATATATACTCTCGCTTTAATTAAAGACGTCCATCAGCGGAGCATTTTCGAATTCCGATCCAGGGGCGCTAGGATCCTGTCATTTTATACCTCCGGGAAAGAGGCAGCGCGCAAATCTCTTTTCTCCCGCTCTCCTGTCTCTGCGTGTATATACGTAGTCTAGTACCCCGCGCTCGGCGATTGTCGATCGATCGCGAATTTTAATCAGACCAAGAGCATAATAGACGCGCTGAGGAGGAAATTGCAACGGGCCGTATATTATAACATACTCACCATTCTCGTCCACGTCAAAGTCCACGTAATTGAAGTTGTGATTGGGCGTGTAGAGATAATTGCCGGTATTGACGCGGAGACCGGGAAGCTCCATCTCGAGCCGGCCGAAAGCGTAGATTGTGCCCTCGTTGTGCGTCAGGTCGAGTCGCACGATGGACGAGCGGTTGTGCGGGTTGTAGAAGAAGTAGCCGTCGTTCACCAAGTGCCCGTTGCCCTACAGACGCAGACGTTATCATCATACCTATATATATGTGCAGTGTGCAGGCGCAGTCGCTGGATAATGCGAATGCAAAGCCGAAAATTCTGTGCGTTAATTCATCCGGCCATTATATTCTCATCTGGGCGACGCGAAGCGCCGCGGGTTACAATTCACCCGCCGAGCGGTATATATAGAGAACGGCGAGTCTCGCGCGAACAAAAAGTTCCGCCAACTCGCGCGCACTTGCGCTCTCCATCACGCTGCCGGCGCTCCTTTTCACCCTTGCTCTCTACTTCCCCGTACGAAAGAGCCATCGAGAAAGTGCGCCGCGTGTAATATGAAATGTCGAGAGAGCCACTACTCCGCGCTATACATATAACTCTCGCGCGGGAGGCCGCGGTAAAATTCATCCGAAGGTCGTCCCGCGCAAGATATAGACTATATATACTGCTAATTTGAATATGTTTTAATTAATTTCGCTTCCGCCTCAGCGCAGACATGCAAATTGAATGGGCGCGAGACGAGGCTTCTGATACAGTAGTTGACGCAGGGGGAATATTTTCTCATTCAATTACTCCGCGCGGCGCGTTTCTCGTCTTCTTCCCGCGGCATCGGCGAGGAAAAAAGCCTGCGCGTGTATCTATATGCGAACGAGCGTAGATGTGTATATTAAAAAAAAAAAAAAGAAGCCGACGGACCTTGAATATTTTTATCTCTTTCGGCTCGCTCGTCGCTCTCCCGTATACATATATCCTTGCGCGAAACTACTCGGAGAAATATATATGTATATACACGCGGTGGTACGGTAGGACGTGGCGTAATATAATGCGAGTTCAGCCGGGCGAAACCAAGCAAGTTAAGAAAGTCGAGCTGCTTCGTTGCCGGAGAAATTTGTGAGAAATTACATCCGCGCGCGCGCGCACTTCTCAACTCTCTCTCTCTCTACAATGGGAGGCCAATACACGTATTGTAACTTATGCAATAAGTATAGCGTATGTATATATATAGCATTTCATCCGCTTGTTCCTCCGAAAACTGCCAAGTTCGAATTAATCAACGCGTTCGAATTAAATCCACCATTCGGCAATGAAATTCGATTCCTCTATCATATAGAATACGTATATATACCTGAAAGTTGTAAGGCAGCTTGATACTGCGGGGCGTCTTCTTCTGCGCGTAGTCGTCTACGTCGGCGTATTCGAAGACGTGAGAGGTGTCGGTGCTGCGAGTCACCCAGAGTTTGCCGGCCGTCGACTGGCTTTTAGGCGACGCGTCCTGCATCCAGATGCCGTATAGATCGTCCATCTGGCCCTTGAACACAGGCTTGCCCACGGCTCCTATCACACCGTCTGACAAGCCGCAAACAAAGACGCTCGGGATTAGCCAGTCTCGCGTTGAGGACAAATTGCCTGTGGCCGTCGCGGGCTCTCGCATAGAAATTCTCGGCATTTTTCCAAAAATATTTTCCCTCTCGGCTTTGTCCTTCTTATATATTTCAAATCGGATTTCGCTTTGAAATGCGTGCCGCACGCAGCGGCCGAAGAAAAGGAAGGAAATCGAACCAGTCGGGCAAAAAGCGAGCGACGCATGCATGAAAACCAATGAGCTGTCAAACGCATATCTCCACACGCGTATAGGATTTTAATATAAAAATGAATTTCTCCGAGAATTTTCCTCCCAACAAAAGCAGAGAGGGAGAGAAAGCCGCTGAAAAATAAACGTAATGTTAAAGCCCATAACAAATACCTACCGGCGACTCGAGGAGGCAACCCCGTGAAATTGATGCCCGTCATCGGTTTGGCTTCGACGTCTTGATGGCCGCAGTTCGCTCGTGGACAGCTGTCGCAGTTTAATTGGGGCGGGCAGAGATTTCTGTACTGCGGCCGAGGTGGCGGTGGTTTCCCGAAAATCGCCACACCCTTGGGCTCCGATAAACTCGCCGTCTTGTCGTTCACGTCTGCAATGGAAAATCTCCCGAACGCGTTATGTATGGCTGTTTTTCGAGAAAGCTCGCAGCTGGCAAAAGTTTGGAAATCGAGCTTGCGCCAATGCAATTTCCGGCCCGGATATTATACGGATATTCGAGCAAACAGGAAAATATATATATAGCCTCACACCGCCCTCACCTCGAATTGTTATGACGCCCTTCGTCACGTTGTAGTTCTTCTTTACGGCGCAGTAGTAGTGGCCGTAATCGGAGGTGGTGATTTTCGAGATCTTTAGCCTCATCTTGAACTGGAAATTAAGAGGAAAAAATTTTCAGCTCGCTTTCTCTGCGGATCCTCGTTAAAAAATCTTCAGACTATGGACGTGTCTAGACGACGTCATCGTCAAAATTAATCACGTGTATCCGGGAGGCCTTTGACTCCAGGGAAAGAAACGGCTCGAGGTCAAAGCCAAAACACGTAATTGACTTGAGAGCAGAGAAGAAACTATACCAAACCCATTTACTCTAATAAATAAGTAAACGAAGCGAAGGAACTGATCGAAAAAATGTACAGTCGCGCGAAAGTCGCTTCACGCTTCCTCCCGTGCATACCTTGTAATCCCTCTTGTACTCGTCCTCCTGGATAGTCATCCTGTACTTGTCCTTGTTCTCGATCCGACTGTCGCGGAACTCCCAGTAGGAATGTTCCGGCTTGGGAAAAGACTCGACCTCGCACTCGAGCACCACCATGCCGTGATTGCGAGCTCGTACCAACGGCGAGCGAATCCTTATCAGTGGCCCGACTGCGCAAACACGAGATTCATTGCTTTACCATTATTATTTTCCTCCTCCAAAAAAGATAATAATAATCAGCGGAAAGAGGGACATTTATGTGAGAGACGCATTTTTATCCGTATACCCAATTACTGATTTATACCACTGCTCGAGAGCGCGAGCACCCTCGAGAGTCCTCATTTATTTCACACGCGTCTGACCATACTCGACCCGTTTCACTAGGAGCTGTACTTATACGCGCGCGACTCTCGTTTTTACATTTATATACATCAAATATACACTCGAGCGGACTTTGCATACGTTATATATACAACATGCAAATATATATGTACATAACGATGGGAGCAGAATCCAGTAGTTTGACGGCTTTCAATCTATCCTATGCCGTGAAAAGCACGAGAACGCGGTATATATATATAGGACAAAATTAACTCGTTAACATAATAGATTTATTAGTATACACGCAGCAGCAGGAAAATAGATTTACGGCCGATGAGGTGCGCACGCCGAGCGTTTAATTTTCCAATAAATTTTCGACGAACGAGACCAACCGATGCGGCTGTATCAAAATTCTAACAATAAAGGGGAGGGCACTTTTTAATCAACGGCTATTTCACTTCTTTCAAGGGGAAGCGAGCAGCTAGAATTTGCCTCCAAGATCCGATATCGAAAGTTTTCGATTCAATTAAACGTGATTGCCCACTATATATACTATTCTCCGAGATAAACTTCGCATCTCTCTCACTCACTATTGACTCGGGCTTAATCAATGGAACTTATTAGAGATTCCAACTCCTTATCTAGAATTACCGAGAGGCCGAGAGAAACGACTGGATTTTATTGTGTATTAAACTTACATATATAGGTCAACTGGTATACGCAGGATACACGTGTATCTAAAGACTTCTCGAAAAGCAAAAGCTCTCCCTTTATGGCACACAGTAGAGCAGCGGCGAATAAATACCATCGACTATTTAAAGCCCGACAGCCCAAGCCATTGCGCCAGCCGCGAGGGCTTGTAAGCCCGTCAAAGTGCGCAATGACTTCTCGGATGTCGGATGTCGCTACAATGGCTCCCGTTATCGGCTCTCCACGAGACCACGACTGACAGCTCCGGTGCAGCGCCGAGACGTCAGGAGAGCGAAATTCGATCCGAGGATGAGAGAGAGAGAGAGAGAATAAGAGACGCCGCCGTGGAGAATAAATGTCAGCTGTTTTTTTTTTACTCCGCGACTACACACAGGTACATATACATAGTCGGCCGGTAAATTAGTTTGGGAAATACGAAATGAAATTTCGCAACGCAAACGTTGTGAATAATTTCGGCGTTAAAGGCCGAAATTCGGTTTAATTAATTCAGTCCTATACGCGCATATTCCGAGAGAAATTTCGAAATCGCGCGCGAGATATTAGCTTATTACGCGCGTTGTTACGAAAACTCGTTCGAGCCCTTTAATATTGTATCGCGAATCGTAAAAGCCATCGAGGAATATCTCGAAAACAAAAACAGCTACTGCATATTCGTGTTTTAAAATTAAAGATCTTGCGAGTACTGGACACGGCACTAAAGCACCGTACATACATATATATATGTATATTGCATACTATATACAAAGGCGTCGATAAGAGAGGGCGAGTGATAAGAGAAGTAAACAAGCTGTCGCCACGTGTGAGCGTAGTATGCGGTGATCACCTCCGAAAATTCCTGTGGGATATGGCGCGGTCTGCGTTAAGAATCGGGTGAAAAACGACACCCGAGAGTTTCGCGCTCGTAATTTCACGCAGCCGGCGGCTCATGCTGTTTCCGCGAGAGAGGAAAAATCGACTCGATGCTACTGTACTCGAGTTTTCTTCTACATTATCGCCAAGCAGCGGAAGTATGCAGTTGAATAACCGTTTGTTTTGAAGCGCGGTTATGAGTTATCGTTTGTTTTCGGACTATATCGAGCTCCGGGTGCTTGAAACGATCGACCACAATTTGGAAAAATCATGTTTACCCCCAGCGTGCGCCGCTTGACACATACAAACTGCCCGAATCCGTTGTCAGAGTTCGCGATTGATTTGTATTTCAATCTCAACGTTGCGGCGAGCTTTTGTCGAAAGTATGAATATATACATACGCAAAACCATTTTAATATTCGCGAGCAATAAAGGGAACGATAATACGAACAGTGAAAATCTGCTGAAACTTTGAAGCTCTGATTAAAAAAAAATGGGACGAGCTCGTTCCTACACAATTTCATTAAAACTTCAAAAACTCACATTTAACGCCGAGCATGTACTGTTTGGTCGCACTGGGCGGTATGCCATTGTCTGCGGTGCAGGTATAATTTCCCCAGTCGTCCCTGTGCACCGACGACAGATTCAACGGACTCCCGTAGACTGCTGACGCTGAAACAAAAATCGATCGATTTATAAGCGACATATAAATGTATATAATTCGTGAAACAATCGTCAACACACTCGAGTTTGCGAATGGCCGAGAAGAATCGTCGAGATTTATCGACAAGAGGAAATAATGGAAAATACCGAGAAAGCAAAAGTCTGTTCTTCCGGGCCAGTAAACACATTTATAGTCCAATATTTCCCGGAGCCTTGAAAAAAAGCACACACCGCAGCTGCCCTCGAGTACACTCGACGTAACTCATGACACACACAGACACACGCGACCGAGCGAATTCGCTCGATCGAATTCCACATAGTATTATACATATAGGTATATATGCACTGTATAGAGAACGCGGGCAACTCGGTCTTCCAGCCATGAATCATTGGCCGCGTGTGCGCTTTCAGTGCTCAGAGAGAGGAGACGTTGCTGCTGGCTCGATTGAAATTTCTGGTCAGTTAAGCGTCGTACCGGCATCGGCGGGTGTCATCGTGGCCCCTCATTTCGCATTCAAAGCTCGATGCGACACGAGCCGAGCTTCCACTCGACGACGAATTCCCCGCGTCTGCTCGCTCGGATTACGCGTGCAGTGTATATCTGCCGGCCTCGAGAGATTACTCCGAAACTTTCCTCTCTCTACATATATACATAGCTGTAGGAGGAGTAGCTGCGCGATGCATTTCGCGAAATTTTATCGCGCCGCGTCTGACCGATTTCGGCGTTTTCTACTCGCGGAGAAAAACTCTCACATCAGGTCCATTCCAAACAAGATCTAGACTCGGATGCAGTAGCGCATAGCCCATCTACCGCGAGCGGCTTCTCATTAGCCCCAACTCGTTCCGCCGCCCTCGACACGGCACGTTAAACTTCACGCACGCGTCCGGCAGCTCCTGCGGCGACTATTACGCGCGGGCCTCGTCAACGCAATATAGGACGGAACGTTGTGTGTGCGGCCTGACGACGTCGCGCGTTGAAATTAAAGCCGAGAGAGAGAGAGGCTGTATATACAGTGCTATTACCGCGCGTGTACCGCTTCCGCGTGGAGATGCGCGACAGGCGCTTATTATATAGCTGTACGATGCGTGTATATCTATAGCTCTGAGCGGCGAAAAGTTTCGACGAAGGTCGCGCGCGAGAATCGACTAACGCGAATAAGCTACCGCGGGAGAAAATTAGCCCCCGCCGCGTGCAAGCCTCTCGACGTTTAATCTTCGCGTGTGCGAAGCTTCTTGCCAGGCCGTTGACGATTTCGTTCTTTCTTTTTTTCCTTCTGCGCTCTTTCTCGAGTCAGTGCCCGATGCGTAATTCTCCGTGTATTGCCGAGGCTCTCGAAGGAGCCGCGATAAAAGGTAAGTGCGCCTGGGTACTTGGCTAAATTGGATTGTTGCCTTTACTTTCTTTACATTTTTCTCTCTCTCTCTCTCTCTCTCTCTTCGCTCGCGCGGGCGCTTTCTTTGAAATTCACTTGCGCTGAAAGCGAAGCGCGCCTGATGCGATGCACCTGCCAGCGACGGATCGTCGACTGTCTCTTATTTTTCAAGAGACAGAACTACTCGCGTGACAAACGGGATTAGTATTATGTGTATAGTGCGCGCGTCAAACGTTTAATTTGCAGCGTCGAAAAATGTATGGTCTCGGTTGTATATATAGCGTTATAGTAATTTTTTTTTCTCCAAATTTAATCAGCGGACACGCGGAATGCTTTGAAAAATAGAGCAATAAAAGAACGAGTCCAATTTCGCCGGCTGACACTTTAACTCGACGCGACCCTCTCTCTCTCTTTCTCTCTCTTTTGTCCGAATTAAAACCTAACAAAGCGCTCGTCCGCGTTTTCCTGCAACAGCTGGTATGTATATATATATATATATATGTTTGGCTCGAGAGTTTTCATCGTGGAATCCTCGTTTATAAAGACGTAAAACAACAATCATCCTCGACTCGTCCTCGACTTGATAAAAAACGCTCTGTACCGCGTGTAATTAGCGTTTCGTTCGTGCGTACCACCGAATCCCCTTATATTATCCAAATGCACGTCTATTGACTTTGGCGTATAAATTCATGCATGTACGCAACGTACGCGCGCAATGTGCCAAGCTTTGCGAGGCCCTTAACGATGTTTGCCAGATGCGTCGGAGAAGTGCGTTTGCAGCGTGGGAGGGAACTGTGTGTGTGTGTATATATATATATATATATACACATCGGACTAAGAAGAATATGACCCGAGGCGAGTCCTGCGCACACGAGCAAATAACTCGCGCGTGTGCGTGAAGGAAACTCGAGGCTGTTTTTTCTTCACAGCGCTATTGTTTTCCTTCTAGCACTTGGGGTAATTGACGGCGTTTGATATTCTCGGTATTATTGCGAGCATAATATACTATCAGAGGCTATACTATGCGCTATATGACGTTGTATTGCTCGACGGTGTTTATCTGCCGTCCTCGAGATAGTAAGAGCAGTTCGAGTTTAACGAAGTTTATATGTTAATTAAGCTGAGATAAGCCGGTCTATGCACGGGCTTTTATAAGCGCGCAATGATATGGAAGTGCTGTGTAGTAGCTTTGCGCTCAATAAACATGCACGTATTATACCTATATATAATAATATATACGCTCGTTTGCGTACGACAGCTTTATTGCGGCACATATTTATTCTTTCAGTATATATGTATATAAAATGAAAAACACGGTACACGCGAGAGCACACGATGATGATGATGATGATGATGATTGATGATGATACCCCTGCGGCTTATAATTCACATATATATAATAATCGACGCGCATATAACGATTTTCCTCGGCGATTTTATTTCAATAGATCACAGCGGCTTGTTCAAGCGGCCTTTGAATTTTCCCCCCTCCAGTCGTATATTATATAAGCAAATGCATCGTAGAATTTTCGAAAATAATTCCCGAGTTTCAAACTTCTATATAGCCTCGAAATACGTCGAAGGCACACATAATGAACGTTCGCTCATATCAAACTCCATGCAGCAGCAGCAGCAGTGTGTAACGGTATAGCTGACTGGCAGCGACGTTCTATCCATGTAAAACGAGCATTATCATTAATTCGCGGAGTGCTTGTATGAAATATAATTCTCGCGTGTGCAGTGTGTATTGTGTGCGCGGCCGCGGGCGAATATTGAATTCGAGCTTGGTCAAGTATCACGTTCTTCACATATGTATATATATATATATATATGTGTGTGTGTATATGTATATACGCGCGCTGCCGAATAATCTTTGGAAATGGGGCCGGGAGAGCATCGGGCTTCAACCGCTAATATTCGATGATAGCTCCGCGTCAGCGGTATTTCGGACATTCATATTAATACCCTCCGATGCATATTCGCGTTTCTGACGTTGAATTTCGCGTTGCTGACGTAATTACGCCGATTATGTCCTGCTTACGGTCTGCGAAATGACGATCGCGCATCGTATAGCTAAAAAAAGGTAAGGTATACCAATAAAATGTATCTACTCACCGTACCAGAACCCGGTGTGTATGAGCTGACCATCGGGCCTGTGCCACTGGACGATCGGACTTGGCTTACCAGTAGCGAAGCACTCGAGTCGCACATTCAAGCCTTCCTCCGCCATAACTGTCACGTACTGTCCTGGTGGAAAATTCGAGGGTTACATCGAACGAACCGATATGTTTAGGGACGCCGGGCATTATAATTTCAATCCTATAAAATTTCGAACGAGCCTGCACATATACACGGAAACTATAACAGCTCCGCGAGTATACAGGAATAATAAATTACTGCGCGCGACTCCCCGAAGAGCCGAATTCTGGCTCCATTGTTTTTACGAACGGTCTCGAATTCTCTCCACTGCAGGCTGCCCTCCGGGCTGAATGTCGAATTTCGCTTATATATCTATATACGCAGCTACGTCGCTTCACGCGCATTGTTCTCAATGAAACACGATGTTAACGAGCCTTTTTTCGCGTGTACAGGGTGAGTCGTCGTGGGAGCAGTTAATTTTTGAGTCGCGAGTGATTTCCAATAAAACCGTTATTATACTATATATTCGATGGGTCGCGCGAGTAATCTTTCACTGGTATAATACGCTTTTGTGGACGACAATGATGAATGTATTTTATGTTCGATTATAAATTGTATTAAAATTATTAACAAAAGGCGGACAACAAAAGGGTAATCATATACACTCACCTCGAATCTCGCTGCTACTGGCGATGGAAGGTGGCACGAGCAGGTCACCGGTATCGGCGTTCAGAATGGAACCGTTACCTCTCAGGGGCGCGTAGCTGACGATTCCGGGTAAACCAGGTTTACCGTCCTGTCCAGGTCTACCGTCCTGACCAGGTGGACCCCGCAGACCCATTTTTCCTGCAACAGACGTGATCAATGCACATTTAGTCGATATTTTCCTCCTGATTGTCATCGTCGTTTGCAGCCTTTGTCGACGTGTGTATATATATATGTTTCAAAATCCCAATAAAGAATGAACTCAGTGAACATGTATCGGTTCGTGAGTGTACTTGTGCAGATACGAAAACGCGCTATTGTTCGCAGTCACGGAACTGCTCTATATGGGCTTCTGTATGCGCGATGATGGGAGAAACGTTTATTTTTGTTATTTATTAATAGATGTAGCGCTCGGTTTACGATTCGCGAATCGTTAACATGCGTGCGAGTTTATTGTTGGCTCGGTTGGCGAAAGTGAAAAATATAAATTATTAAAGCAGCGGTAGACGACAGAGACATAAGAGTATAATCTAATCGAATCACACGGCGGAACGATTTAGCCAAGAAAAATTATACCAATTATAACAAGTACACAACTCCAAGCCTTTAACTCTAGACTTTCTCAGCTACAACGCATGAGCGGCCGTAATAACGGTTTTTATACAAATTTAAACTGCCGCAAAATGAGTTTCACGACGTGTCTCCCGAAGAAAATTAATTTCCCCCTAGCTCACGCGCGAGAGGGAGAAGTTGCGTGTATACTAGAACGCGCGCGACAAGCTTACTCGTGCTCGAAGTTGTAGAACGTCTCGGAGTCTGCATTTTGGCCCTATATAATATATATAGGTACTATAGCGCCAAAGAAAGGAGATAACGAAGTAATTAACCGCTCGTTAACCCCTCAATCGTTTCACGTTTAATCAATTACGCAAACCGGCTCCCCCTCAATAATCGTCCTGCCATTCACGAGGATGTTCGATCTTTCCGAGATTCCGTGCGTTGCGCGTGGGCGTATTTTTGGGGGATTTTTGACAGTATCGCGAGCATGTACACGTATATATTTCCTTTTTAAATTGGAGAGAGCGTACCTGGAGTGCCCGGAGGCCCTTGGGGTCCCTGCGCTCCTGGTAAACCGTTTCTTCCTGTAACAGAAATGGGATTTAGTTAAAAACGGCTGCAGTGGCGTGTGCGGCTCTACGGCTTTAACAGAGCTGGTAAAAAGCGGATTTTTTTATTCCACCATTATTATTCTCGCCGAACGCGCTGATAAAGTATATTGGAATTTTTTAAATATCTCGTACGTGACGCACACGAATATACACTGGCATTTGTTAATTAAGTCGCCAAGAATTATGCAGGCTCTTGAAATATTGTTCGACTCTGCAGTGGATAATTGAAACTGAATAAATTAATATTCGATTCTTTACACACACGCATATACGGATAATCCCCATTCGAAACGAAGCCAAACATTCCTCTCACGAGAAAAAGGAAAAAACTCTCCTATATATATCCCGAGAAACTTTATAACCCTCTCGCACGACGCACACATTCAGCTGTGTAAACACACACACACAACGATCGAATCGAAGTGTCTGGGAAGTAAGCAAGTATACATATATAGCCAAACGTCGTCTCAGCGAGAAATTCATTCGCGGCGCTTATAAAGCGCTTTTCTTCATTCTAAACATGCTGCGCAGTGCATGGAAGACGGGCGCGTAAAGCGCGTCGATGTTAAATTTAAAGCCATGCGCGCGTGAGCTAGTTGCCGTGAGCGCTAAAAATTTATAACCCACTTAAACTCGAGGGGGCTATGGAAGCGTATGTGTCGCTCGATAGAATATTGGTGTGCGAGTGTGTGTGTGTGTGTGGAGGTATATATGCGCATTATTTTGTCCGAGCGCCGGCAGCGTATTATACGCGAAAATACCCTCTGGAGACTTATACAGCTATATTGAACTATTATAGATATTATTATTTTTTTTTCTTTAAAATACGCAAAAGTACAGATGCAGAAAGGAGGTATTAGTGTCGCGGTGAGCGTTTTCGGATAGCAATATTCATAATATATAGTTTGAACTCGGTGCACGACGACATAGTATAGCCTCTGCTGCTAAATTCGTTATGTTAAATCGCGTTTGCGCGGGGGATGCGCACAACACAGAGCAGCCGCAATCCCATTCAAGAGTGCACTTAGCGAGATCGCCGCTGTTCTCGTCGTTATATACATATATATATACACAGCGCGCACAGTTCCGCAGACGAGGAGATATCGCAAACTTGCGCCCGCGCGCATCAGGCCCAGCGTATTATATGTATATATGGCTATTATTATATATACTGCGAAACAAAAGAGGCGGCGAGTGCGATAAAACGATACGGCGACGGATCAATGCTGCTGCGAAGAAATATCGTAGGCTGTATATATATATATATCGGTACCGGGAAATAATGTAACCCCGCGTAGTATTTGGCAAGATATAAACGTTATATGTATGTATAGCGAGGGAGTTATATATTCCACGGAAGTGCGAATACGATGGCGGCGCGCGCGGGCGTATAAGAATTTTACGCACGGCTGTGAAGTGAATTATACGAGGCTCTCGCACGCATCAGCTCTCTTGCGTGTATATAATGATAGATTTTCGGTATACACGTAATAGCGTTCGCCGCGGTGAATAAATTTGAAAATCGACATTTTTCTACTGTACTTTCAGACGCGACTCGATCGATCAGCAGAAAATCGTCCGTCAAAGCTGCTCTCTCGCCGTTTAAACACGCCTCCCAAGCAAATAGCTGGCCTTTTCGCTTGTGTACATACACACGACTCGATGCTACGGGAGATAAGCGACAGGCATCTCTCCCGAGTTTGCTCTACATGAATAGATATATATATATATATATATATATATATATATATATATATCTGCAGGATTATTCCAGCGCGATTGTCGAAGCGTTGATGGCGAACGCGCGGTAGTGGATTGTAATTGATAATAGAACGCGATACGCTTGGGAGTTTCGCGCTCTCATGATTTCTATATATATATATATATATATATATATGTGTAGACGCAACGATATAGCCGAGATATTTTCAATGCAGCGCATACGCGCGGCTCGCTTGAGGAATATAAAAATCCGGGAGGAAAACAGCGGCACTCAGCTCGAGAAGCAGAGTAGCTGGAGGAAATGACAGAGCGAGCTGCACAAAAGGGGAGCTGAAGGAGAAGAAAGGCCGCAGGAGAAAAGTATATAGCGAAGGAGTATGTACAGAAAGAAAGAGAGAAAGAAAGCGCATGATCGCGGATGAAGCAAATTGAAGTTGCAGCGTCGGCAGCGACGTCCATCAGGACTCCCGCGCGCGGGCGCGCTTGGCTTCGAGTCGTACATTGAAAAGCGCCTCTTTCTCTCTCTCTCTCTCTCTCTCTCGATTCGATGGAACGGAAAAATTCGCGAGCCGCCGCCGGCGAATAAAGCGCGCCACGAGAAACGATTGAGGAAAACGACGCGCAGAGTTTGTTCGCGGATAATCGCTTTGATATTGCCGAGAGAAAGAGAGGCAGATTGTGTGCGCTCCGAGGATTTCAGCTCCGCCGACGTTGAGCAAAGAGCATTTCGTGCTTGCGGATACACGTTAATAGCCGGATAAATATCGTCGGGGTTCGAGCTTTTTGTTTGATGTTTATACAGAGTGTATATATACACGTATATTGTATATATACTAGTTCTTTCTCTCTCGTTCTCTCTGCTGAGCGGAATGTATATAGGTATACACTCTCTTTTTCCTGAAATGCGCATAATACGCTTACAACGGAATCCGAACGTAAAAACGCGAGATTCTCTGTGCGAGAAAAGGGAACCGACGAGCTGCTGCTGCTGCTGCTGCAGCGGATTTTACGGGGAAATTGATTTTTGAAGCGAAAGCTATGACGGGAGAAAGGAGGCACGGGAATTTGATTTGAAAGTCCTTTGTTGTGTTCTCTCGAAACACACTCCAGAAGACAGTATATAACTACCCTCATCCCTCCTCCATCGCAAGCTCCCGCCGGTACCAAGCGCGGCGGAGGCTTTACTTACAAAGGCGCGCCTTTGAGCTAATATAATTCATATGATAACGAAGCAGAGACTTCCGCAAACTCGACTCGCTACACAACTCTCCGCGCGGAATATTACTACGTAGAAATGCAGTATACGCATACACATAGTTTGCCGATTATATATCTCGCTTTATCGAAATCGAATAGTTATATGTGCGGAGAACTCTGAAGAATTTTCTTTTTTTTTCATTTTACGATCCATAAAGCTCCATAATGCTTTACGATCGGCAAAGGGTCTCGTGAAAATTCTCGCGCGACGCGCTTTGAAAAAAGTGCCGGCGAAGACGCTGCGGTATATGAAATTAACCGCGCGTGTGTATACATCCATTACACATAATACCGCAGCTTCTCTTCAACCTAGAATTCTTCGATAGCTCCGTCTTAACGTCCAGCATCTTCGGCTCTCGATATTCTAAAAATATATACCCGACACACGTACGAACTCGGATTATTCGCATCGATCAGAGTACAGGAGCCTATATGCCCCTCGACGTCATTGTCATGCATAGAGCGCGACAAGAGCGTGTATATATATATCTGGCGAAAGAGGCCGTATATATAGTATACTCCTTCTAAATGCCTCGTACTCGCGGAAATAAAAGCCGACGTGTGTGTGCGGTCCGCGAGATTGAAGTTTGCCCCGGACGACTATACGCGCCGCAGGCCGTTCTCTTATATACTCCGGCGCAGAAAACAATCCTCGGAGCTCGTAGGAAATGAGCTTGCGGGTCTTGTAAAGAAATTTCTCCCCGAGAAATGGCATATCTAGCGAAATCCTGTTTATTCGACAATCCGCGCGAGGCTCTTTTTATATACGTCCCCGCGCGCGAATATATAGCTCTCGCTATATGTGTGTATTCTGGAGGCCTGAGGCGGCGCGAGAGTGTCGTACGTGCGACGCCAGTGTATATATATATATATAGCTGCAGAGATAAAGGGAGAAGATGAAAGAGAGACGGAGTTTTACGTACTTCGGGCTATATACCCTCGGCGGAAAAGAGGTTGCGATTTTCGAGTTTGCATAGAGGTAAAAAGTAGGCTCTGTGTGCGAGCTCAAGTTTTTTGCGACGGTTCTTTCTTTTTTCCCCATTTTTACGAGATTTATTACACACCGTATATATAACACAACGCGTGTATTACGTACGAGCGCGCGAACGCGGCGCGATTTTCTCGTGAAAACAAATTGAAAATACCGTCCGTGACATTAAACAGTCGAATGGCCGCACTGCGTGATTCCATCGTCAATGTAATCTCACCTTTGGGAAATGCCACCGGCAAATGGAGCGAGAATACGAACGGGGATAAAAAAAAAGAAGTCGGCTAAAAGGGTGCAGGAAGAGGAAAAAACGAGAGAAACAAAAGCAGCCGCGGATTAAGCATTTTTTCCGGACGCGATTTTATTGGAAATGACTCTTCGGTCGCGCGCTTTTTCTACCAGCTATATGTGCGAGACTTTAGTTAATCCCGTCCGTCAAATAGCTGCGCTGATGCAAAGCGGGCCCGTCGACAAGCTTTCTTCTCTATGCATATATCCCACTTCCCCCCTCTCACTGTCTTCTGGGTATGATAATCCCGTAATTTCGATCCGCTTATACATGCTGGAGAAGAAAGCCAGAGCCAACAGCGCTGTTAAATTTCATCCAACCCAATAACGCAATTTTTTATTTCCGCGAGCTTTTGCACGGGAGCTTGCGCGCAAGACTTCGGGTTGTGATATATACGTATAACCATTCATTTCGAGTATGATACATAAGTCGCGGCAAATTCAATGGGCGAAGAGAAAAAAGAGTAAACGACGAGGCTCACCCGCGCGTGACGTCTTCGCGACGACACACTTTTGCGTCTTGTATGCGGTACAGCCTATTATACGTCATTCTTCCGGGAAAGACGCGAGCATGTTTTTAATGAACGCCTCGTCAGTATGTGTGTATACTGAAAGGTCGACTCGCTTTGCCATCAAAGCTCGGCTTTCAGACTGACCGATGACGCTTTATACTAGCTTTTTGGAACTTGGGGTATATATACATAACTCCGCTCGCGCAGAACTTCTCCTCGCCGTGAAAAGGCTCTCTCTCTCTCTCACTCACTCACTCGTGGAGATTTCAACTTTTTACGCAAAAGGAAACCTTTCTTCTGGGCTCTTCATTTGGTTAGAGCGAGAGAAAGAGAAAAAGTAGAATGGCCAGCGGGCGTCGAAGCTCTTTCTCTTTCTCTTCCGCGATTTTTCATCCGGCTGATGCCGGGGGCAATTTTTCACTCGGCGCTGTCTCGTTCTTTTTTCTGCAGCGAAAGATTGTTGCGTCGAAAACAAGCAAACGATCGAGCGGTCCGCCGTATATAGATTATATATAGCTTTGGGAGGACAGTCTACCGTACTGCTTGTCTTTTTTTTCAGAGGTCACCACCGCAGCCACTGCCATCAGATTAGAGCGATAAGTTGTAATTGAGCGAGGGGGCAAAAAAAGGCTCACAAAGCGTCTAATCGTCCCGGGAGATCTCTTTTCTTCTAGGCACGTGCGCTACAGGTCGTATATACAGAGTAGATTGAATATAATTCGGGCCGTCGCGTCTCTTTTGCCGAAGCTTCTTTCGTCGTCGGGGAATCATTGAATTAGAATTGCGGGGACAGGCGATATCGTGGAGAGAGATTTTTCTTCCTATATATAGTGTATATACAGCTCACCTATATATACAGGCTACTCGTCGAGATCGACGGAAGAGTCAAGTGTTATCGAGAGCTTTCTTTTTTTTCTTTTTGTAGTTGTTTCCCCATTCTTTTCCACCCTCCGGGGGTTGATGGAAAAATCCTCTTCCTTTTGTTCGGAATTTTCGCGGAAGTCGGACGCGTATAATTTTCAATGAAAAATTTTTTTAATAAACGCCCGCGACGAGGATTAATAACCATATACGACCGATTCCCCCGCGCGCTTCGCTCTGCAGTATATATAGTCGTGCGTCACCACAAATCACGGCTCGAATTATCCCCCCATATCCGCGGGAGATGAAAAAAATGAGGCCGAAATCCAGAGAAGTTTGCATCGCGTGGCGATGCGGAGCTTATAAAAGTGGAGAATTAAACGCTTACATTATACGCATGCGATTCCCCGCAATGCTGGAATATAGCTGTAATAACGAGGTGCGCGCACTCCAGTGCTCAACAATGTTTAATTAAGTTTCTCTGCGCGCGGAGTAGTACACAAAGAGATAATAGAGGGAGAGCCAGTGAGACATAGGAAAATACGTACCGTCGGTGCCGTTACGGCCAGGTGCTCCGGGAGTGCCATTCAGCCCGGGCTTACCGTCTTGGCCGGGCACACCGTCGTTACCGCTCCGTCCAGGAAGTCCATCCAATCCCGGCTCTCCGGGAATACCTATGGAAGACAATGCACGCATAACATCCGGAATACTATACTATATAACCCTACCCCCCTCTCTCTCCATTCGGAAATGGAGATGCCGGGATTCTAGCCGGCCATCAGCCGCACACCGCCGGCACCCCTCCGGAATCCCATCAAATTAATCAAGTTTATATGTATATAGATACAGTGCACGAGTTGCCTTTGAATTTTCGCCTGATCTCCCAACGAATTGAACATTGTCGTCTCGCTGTTTACTTGCTTTAATGCCTGTTTACAGTACGCCATAAATGACTGTCGCGCGTCACATTACCCATGTAATTATCATAATCGCGTTACAATACACGTGCATATTAAATCGATCGAAATTGCTCGTCACATCGGGAATAACGCGCGATGACGTTTTTTGTGTATTAAATAATTATAATGATTATAAGTATAACGAAGCTTCAGCTCTCTTACCGTCAATCCCGTCCAGTCCAGTCTTACCCCTGAGTCCCTCGGGTCCAGGCGGGCCTCTCGGCCCAGGCATTCCCGGTGACCCTTGGATCCCAGGTAGACCCTGATCACCCTTGGGCCCGGGAAAACCATTGCTCCCAGGTATTCCAGGTGTTCCGGGCGGACAGAACTCGGCCGTCTCGCGACACATCTTCTGGATGAAGTCGGACTGTTGACACAAAAGGACACGAAAAGGATCGATAACAAGTGTACGGCAGAGCTATATTTATACAAGTCACGCAGACTAGCGTCTTTTGTTGTTTTGTTTGCGCGCGGCTTTATGGAGCGGTAATAACGAATCGATCCGCGACTGCTTAATCGACTGACAGTAACTGGCCTTTTGTGCCTTATATATGACGTCGGTTGAAGTTTTGAGGTGAGATATATATATACATATATATTTTATGTGGGAGTAAATATAAATTACGGGGTCGCACTGTTTCTTCATATATATATACGTACGATCGATGCGAGCGGAGAACTTTATCGTCTGTATAGCCACGTCGTAAATGAGTGTAGGTACGAGAGAAAATCAGACTAATTAGAAAGCTTAAAGTCAGAACGATAGCCGCGCGCGGACAATATACGCGATATAATGTAATATAAAGCTCTGTGCATCCCCTATGTCCGACTAGCGGGCGTTGCGTCGGTTATGTATATATAGGACGAACAATCGAGAGCGGATATATGACCGCTTTGAAATCGGCTCTCGATTGTCGAGCAAAGAGCTTTGAAGGTTCAAAGCGGCGCAAAGCATATAAAAGCCCCTCGACAACCGTTTCGACGTCTCTAGCCGCTGCGACCGCAGAGAGACCAATAAAACCGAGCACGATAGCCGCAGCAAAACTCCTTTATTCTCTCTCTCTCTCATCGCTCTACATAAATCATATCCTCGTCGCCCAGCCAAGGTCTGCACTTAAAGCCCATAAACAAGCGACTCCCCGGCGCTTTTTTCTCGCGCACCACATCCGCGCGCGGATAACGCCTCGCTCGCGGTTTATCTTTGATTTGTGCCGCCGCGTACGTCGACCTACATATAATATACACCGCCTGCGCACGAGGCCGTGTCGAATAATCTTGCGACTTTCCACTCGACGGCTCGCGCGCCGGTAGCGATCGCGTGTACGTGTGGCCGGCTGGAATTTCGAGAGTCGACCGCACCTTATCTGATTTAATTAGGACGAGCGGACTATATGCCTGCAGGTCACCGCGGAGACTATGTGTGCGTGTGTGGGCTGGGCGAAATTATCTAATAGGATACTAAGGAGATTATAAGCGACTGTGGCGTATACGTATATGTGCACATGGCGGATATAGCGCAAAGTTACAGGAGTAATGAAATCCGAGACTGATGCGCGAACGTTGTTTTACAAAGTTCTGACGCATTCAAATTTCCCGCGTGACAAAAGTTATCGACGGCGAATCTTTTCTCTCCGTGAGAAATGTCCTGCTGCAATAAAACTTTCCGACATTTTTTCGCGCGTCAAACCCTCTCGCGCGAGAGCATCGACATGTGCGCAAAGTTTGCCGCGCGTATGTACAGAAAGTTCTTCATCGTTTTATGTATAGCTACGACGACGTCGGCAAATCCGAATTAGCTATATATGTACACGAATGACATATATACGCAGACGTATATCAGCTGCGTCCAAAGCGTTCCCCGCACAGCATCGCTATACCCGAGCTATATCCCGATACGTCTGCAGTATATACACCCTTCTGGAGAGTCGAGCCACATTAGCGTGTGTCAGGTCTAATGGTCCGCCGCGTCTCTTGGCGCACTCAACAGAGCATCAACCGTCTAGCAGCACGGAATAAGCCGTATTCACGTGTCGATTAGCCACGGTGAGCGCGACTGATTCCCTCTGCGTGTATTCGGCGTATCATACTGTCTTATGACACAAGCAGAGAGTGCTTTTAATAAAAACCGAATAATCATCGATCTATAATAATTCGATAATCATCCGCGTCCGACCAATCCCTGGCGTTACTACTTAGTTGTGCCCGCGGCGATACGCATAGCCTGCGATTTTCAGATCTCTATATTAAATGAAAATCCATCGGGAAAGTCGTCGTTAATCAAAGCAGCCGACGTCCCTTGCCGAAATAAAAAGCGTATCGTCAGCCATATCCTCCTCTGGATGATAAATGGGGGAGCTTGCGCGCATCGATTGGTAAACAGTGCGATATATGGGTACATATAGCAAGCACCTTATAAGTCTCTTTCTCTCACGATTGTCAATTAATTAAGCGTTAATTAACGTTGGATTAGTTTCTCCGCGAGTCTCCTTCGACTTAATTAGAGAACGCGAGCGAGTTCGACTAGGCAAAGACAAATGAGCGCGAGCATAACGAGTCCGCAGGCTTGAGAAATATATCCGACCTTTTTTCCCCGTTGCCCATTATTCGATCCCTCTCTCTCTCTCTCTCTATATATATATATACCTATATACAGCTCAATAGTCGATCAAGAGAGGAGCAGAGACTTGATGGGAAAAGTTGGGAAACGCCGGGGAGTCACGTCGGGGAGGATATAGAAGATGCGACACAGGGGGTTAATGGTCGCTGTAGTGTGCGGCCGCGACGACGGTTCTCTCTCTCTCTCTCTCTCTCTACTACTACTGCTATACTACTACTACTACTACTATAGATTGTGACGAGCGCGCGTTTAGCATGACGAATTGCCACGCGGGTAGCTGGTGTTTTTTCCCCTTTATTTCCAGCCTACTGTGCACTTTTTCCACAGCGGGGGATATCAAGTTTTCTATATATTCGCTCTTTTTCTCGCGGCATCTGCATATATAGAACAATTACGCGTCGGAAGATTGATTCTTCTTCTATATACACACGGAATCGCTTTGCATATTTTTGAATCCCACACCACGCGGTGTGTCCTCGTTAATTACGTCTTTCCTCGGGCCACCACGTGCAGCCTGAATTAATGGACTGGCGGGCGGCTGATGGCCGATTTGAATAACTCGCGTAGTCGAAAAATCTCCAGCGTCGTCGATTTATCAAAGGACCTTGCCGCCCGTCTGCTTTCTCCAACGAGCTGCTGCAGTTCGTCCCGCCGCCGATGAAAGGAAACTCATTAAAAATTCACGAAAACTCTCGCGACAGCGGCTCTTTCTGTACCTACATACATATATCTGTATATAAGAACCTACATATATATGAGTCGAGACTCTCGAGAAAATTATCAATATACAGCGCTCTTACAGATAAGCAAACAAAACGAGAAGCTTGAGATTCGCTCAACTTTCGGTGCGCTCCATTTCCCACTTTGCCGTAATTAGCATACGCCTCAGTCGCGGGAGAGAAAGAGATAAGTACCGCTTTGTCCACACGGAAAAGGGAGAGAAGAAATTAGAGAGAGGGGGGGGGCGATTGTTCCGCGATTACATCCCCCCGCGAGCTTTGACCGCGAGGTTGGGAAAGAGCTGCGGCGGCATCGATCCCTCTCCTTTGCGGATGGAGGCCATCATTTTCCTCCTCATTCTCCTCTGCTATAAACGCTCGCGTCGTCATACGGGCTCTCGTGGAATTCCCTCTATTATTGGCTGCGCGCGCGCCATTCAAAGGACTCCGTCGTGTCATTAGGCGCTCTGGGACAGAAAAGATCCTTCGATTTTCTCTGCTCTTTCACTTGGGAATCTTCCCTCTTTCGCGTACACACACACACACACACACACACACACACACACACACACACACACACACACACACACACACACACACACATTTATATATGCGCGTATGACGAGGGAGCTTTTTCGATTCTATTACAGACACGCATACGCGTACAATGAACGAACGAGCACAGAGCGCGCGGGATACATATACGCGTAAATTAAACGCAAGCGATAAATATCCCATCGAACGACGTTTTCAGTGAGCTCGAAACTGTAGTCTCTCTCTCTCTCAGCACAATCGACGTGTATATATATACTCGCGCATAATAAATTACTGCGAGGGAGCGCAGCGCTTCCTATATATAATCCTCTCGGCAACAAACGCGAAGCTGTATACGCGTTAGAAGAAAAACCGTGGAGGGAGGGAGAGAGAGAGAGAACGTAAAACCGCAGGGGAGAGCAGCGACACGACGTTTCTTTTTTGCTGCGCGTGTCATTAACAAAATTGATGGAGGAAAGCCTCTGCTGCGTCGCTGAAATATTTAGAATCAATCGACGCTCGCGCGTATATAAAGAAGCGAAGAGAGAGAGAGAGAGAGAGAGAGGCGTCAAAGTGCGCGAGGCGTGTAATAAAAAAAAAAGACTCTTTTTCCTCGGCGAGCGAAGGGGCTGTGAACGCATAAAGCCGCTGTGTGTATATATATGCGCGCTTGTATATATACAGCGCGCGAGAGAGCGAGGAGAAAAATAAAGGAGCTTCGCGCGCGTATTATTTCGCGCGGGAGCATAAAATAGAAATCGCGTTCGAGCGTCCGAGAGGCTAAAGCGTATAACGGGTTTTTTCATGCTTATGCTGCAGCTGTGTGTATATAGGCTAATAGGTGTGCACATGGAAAAATATAAATCCCTGTAATGGCGACCGGCGCGGTATAATGAATATCTCGATGTATAGCTTGGGATCGTTACGGAGCAAGAAACTTAATGGAAAAATCCGGTCGCGGAAAAGTAGAATATATATCTTATATATAAGCTCGTTAGAGAGAGAGAGATAGTTTGAAATCTATATCTTTCATATCCCGGAATGCAGTAAAAAGTTGCCGACTATCAATTGCCAAAAGCATATAATACGCATAACTCAAGTACGATAAATGTGCGTGGAAGAATTAAGGGCTCACCGGTATGTAAGTATCGCCCGGCATCCAGAGCCGATCGTTGCCCTTAAGCGGGGAGCTCTGCCTCTCCTTGAGGGTATCCTTGACGTCGCGACTCTGTAATAAATTGATAATTATGTAAATTCGCAGCGCTACTATATATGCTTTCGCGACGAGATCGCAGATGAAGAGCGCTAATATTCATGAAGCGCGATGGAATGGTAATAATAATTATATATAGAGAGAGAGGGGGGGGGAGTTGGTCAGAGAGCAGCGCGCGCGCGGCGAATTTGATAGTATAATATCATACCGTGGATGGATTATTATTATACATTAAAATTCGCGAGATTTTTCACCTAGCCGCGGGAAACTTTCAGACCTCTCCGAACTTTGTCAATTACGATGAATGCGGTTGAGATTAATGTATGGCTATACATGGGCGAAATAATTATCAGGAAATAGATTGCATTATCATCGGAAATTCAGTTAAATCGATGACGCGCGTATATTAAACATAATGATCACCGCGTCAATCATTTCCATCGCGTCAACCCGCGTCGCGCGCTCTGAGTATATATGTGTATCACTGCGAACTCTCCCGAAGCTCTATATATACAAAGAGCCCTTTGTTCCCCTTCCATATCGTGTACATTGTTTTTCTCCAAAGTTGTCGAGAGCTTTATTTACCAGCGCGCGGTCTTAATGGCACCCCCCCCCCCCCGCGAAGACTATGCTTTCATTCAGTATACAAGATAAGTTGCTCTGACCGTTCGCTTGTTCGAGTTTCAAGGGAAACTAATCGCATTAAAAGGCTCGAGTGGGAAAGTTAGCGGGCGCGAGAAGGGTGAATATCCAAATTAACTCGAAGCAAAGTGTGCAACACTTATATTGTTATACGCGGCGAATTATATTCGATCGCCGTATATATATAGAGTATAGAGAGATTCGATTGAAAAATCGAAGCAAAGTTGCGCTTGCAAGCTGGTCGTATTATAAATGTATAAAACAGGATAATTTGAGGAAGCAGATTAGCGCGCGGTAATAATTACTATCCGTGGATTTTTCTCCCCGAGCTAGAGCGCGGGGTAATCCAATAGAACGCTTTTACCTCGAGCTTTTGATTGACCTAATTTCCAAGCCCATTAGCGCGCGGGAAACCCGAGTCTTAAAGCTCTTATACATTCGATATCATCTTACGAATCTCTATATCTACCCGTATAACAAGATCATTTCTGCGAGTTCCCGGTTATATAGACCGTACCATTTGAATGTTCCACACGTAGTCCGGACCTACGAGCGCGCACTCGCGTAATATCCATAGGTAACTTTTAATGGGAATCGTCGCGCCTATCTCTCGCTCGCGATACGTTATATTGAAACAATTAAAATTTTTCGGATGTACTTTGATTTTGCAAAAAGTGTATGTATGTATGTATGTATGTATGTATGTATGTATGTATACACGCGCGAATCAAACATTCGTACGTATATTCGGTGTATTAGACAAACAAAATAATCCCTTTTTGCTCGTATACAGCATCTCGTCATTAAAACGAAACAGCGATAATTAGAAGCACCGCGGCGTTTCGAATTCACAAACACCGAGAGTAGCATTGCAAACTTTTCCGCGTCGGGCTCTCCCGCGTCCGACAAAATGATTAATTAAAACAGATATACGTATATACATATATACAGCCGCGCTCTCGCGAACAACCCGCTGTTTTGCCCAACTTTTTCATTTCCCCCATTGCCGGAAAAAAAGGCTCGCTAAAAAATGCATCCCATATATATACATACAGCTAAGCTATACGCATACACCGACACAGGCACGAAACGACGAATTAATTACACTCGTAAAATTCCATCAGCGGACAACTGCGCAGAGCACTGATGCTCCTCGTTAATTCGAGCAAACGAGCCTCTTCGCTCCTGCGTGTATCATCCTCGCATTATGCCGTCGCTTCCTTTTCCTTATCCGCTTTTATCGCGCTCGTCGACTTTAGAACTTGTCGGTGTACACACACACGCACACAGACATATACGCATTCGCAACTACCGGCCATTAGAGCGAGTGGCGCGCGAGATTCTATTAGCGAAACCGCACACTTATGCGAGCAAACACACACTGCCTTCACATATATATACACCGGCTGCGGCTTCTTCTTCTCTCTCAGCCGTGACGGTCTTACATATATATATACACACTCCTCGCTCTCTTAATTTTCACTTTCGGCGCTTTAAGTGAATCGCAAACGGCCGGTAAAACTTTAGCCGAGTCGTTATATATAAACGAGGGAATTTATTTACCAAGTCGAGGCGCGCAGCGCTTCATCGTTAAATTGAAATTTCGCGGGCTTTATGCGCAGCCGAGTAAGTAGCTGTAGCTTTGTTTATTTTATATTGAGAGAATGAAAAAGCGCCGAGGAGCGCGTCGGAATAGTTAATTCGAGAGAGAGGTAGAGGATAATAGATATATATATATATATATATGTATACGTAGTGCGTATGTGCAGGGATGACTGTCGAGATTTAGCTATAGAGACGCAAAGTCGCGCTATACGTAGTGTATTGGCTATACTGTATCGGGCTATTTGAAAGTAAAACGTTCCTTTCTGTGTGGATCGATTCTATGGATATTCCGATAGTCTGAATATTCATTTGCTCACACACGATCTTATATAGACGGATTTTAATTGAAATTCCCGCCGCGAATAAATGCCGATACCGAGATCTTCTTTGATTTTCACTCGACAGATCGCTTCACTTTAAATAGATATATATGTATAAACTCTTATATTGCTAGCCGCGCAAAATTGCAGTGCAGATATAGTAATAAGTACTTATATATACTCGCAGCGATACCGGATTACGGGATTATATCGATAGAAGAGAGAGAGCGAGCGAGCCTTGGATGTATATATATATACGAATCGGCTTTTATTTATCGCGTGTAATTAAAAACTTTATCGTTCTCGCGTATAAATATACAGCCAGCGACTCGTTCATTATCGTTTTTAATTGTTATACCAACGCTGCTGACGTGTATTAAATATTGAAATACATATACAATATCGTGAATAATTCAACGCGTCGTCGATGAAAAAATTATATACGCGCGCGCGCGCGCAATAACAGAAAAAAAAGTAGATACATAAAAAACCGAAGCGAAAATTACCCACAGCGGTGGTCACAGCGTGTGAAAACTTTGCGATATCCGCGCGGCGCGATACATCACTTAAAATTAATTTCCCCATAAGACTCTCTCTCTCTCACTCTCTCGCGCGCGAGATTCATTCTCCCGGCGGTTTGAAAGCTCCGCGCGCGGACGAAGAGGAAAGAGCGCGAGAGGAGAGGGAAGGGTAATATACGACTAAAGTTTGTACACGCTGTTTTCTATGCCTCCTCGACACTATCGCTCCCTCCCACCCGACCGCGATTTTCCTCTCTATGAATCTCTGCTGCTACCGCTGCTGCTGCTGCTGGTCATAATCTACCTCGCCCCGTTCACCCTCTTTAATTTCCTGGGCGCGCGCGTCGCGATAAATTTAAAGTCGGAGCTGCCGCTTCTCTCCCGCCGAAGGGTCACCTCTCTCTCTCTCTCTCTCTCTCGCAAATATTTAAGCTGTCCCGTGATAACTTGATTTATGCACGACCGGAGGGAATTGGCGCAGCGCTCTCGCGTTAAATTATTTCGTGCCAATCATTCGCGCGAGTTTCTGGATAATTCGATTTCGCCGTGTGTGTACAGCGCTATTTTCGCGCTGCGCTAGCTTTTTATCATACTGCGCCAACTATACTCTCGGCGTATAAATTATACGCGTGTATACGATATGCGTACACTAGCTCGAATGAAAAGTTCAGTCCAGTTTGTCATCCTTTTATAAAACTGTGCTTTTTTTCTAGCTTCGAGACAGAAGTGTATACAGAGTTAGCTCTCGCTGATAATAACAAGAATAGCACATAATACAGATATATATATGTATAACTCTTACCCTGAAGACCTCGGATACGGCGTTGTCCTCGGCAGCGGGTATGGAGCTGCTTCTCTTGCTGCGTCTCGGCAATTCGCAGTCGACCAGCTGCAAACTGCCAAGCTGCGACTCGAGCCGCGCCATGTTGACGTAGAGGTAGAAGAAGCTGACGAATTGCGCGAGGAATTGCGCCAGCAGCAAGTAGTACACCAGCCTCGTCGACGAATTAGCCGACGTTTTGCCCTCCATTTTCCTCGCTTGCCTTGTTTGCACCTTTTTTTCACTCTTCTTTTTCTTCTTTTCCCTCCTTCTCCTCTTCTTCTCCTTCTCGCGAGTGTATAAGAGAGCTCGCAGAGCCGCTTGTTCTTTAATTTCGCTCACGGCATGACTTTTCTTTTCGTCGCCCTACTGCTGGCGCTGCCTCCTGCTTCGAGCATCGGTGATGCAGCTACGGGACAGGGCATTCTATTATTTTTTTCTTTTCTTTCACTGCCTCTTTCTCGCTCTCCTTATTTTTGCAATTAGCGCTGCGATTTTTCACGCCGCTGCAGATTTCTCCGACGCCTATTGTAGCGTGTATATAACGACGGGATTGACACTGCTGTGAAGATTGTTGACGATTAGCATGGATTAATGCGTGATGTCAAAGAATGTAATGTGTAATATAAGAAAAAACGAGCTGCTGTTTCCTTTGGAAAAAATAACGAAATCACAATTTTTTCTTCATTATCGGCGAATTTAAATCGCTTCTCTCTCAAGCGGTTGAATAATACTCGCGTTTCTGTCAATGTTCATCTCAAAATTGTCGTCGTCCCCTGCACTCGTCAATGCTTTTTTGTGTCTTGTCTACATAGAAGGGAAGCTATTGAATATATATGCAGGGAAAAACAATGACGAGAGGGACAGAGACGTCTACCGGCTCGATCAATTTCCGGTTGACACCACAACAGGCTCTTCATTGTCTATGCCGCGTATGGCAGACTCGCGTACCCGCGGCAATCGATAGTCTAAACAATGCGCGATCGCCGAAAGCCGATATGACTGGGGCAGACGCGTCCCTATACGTATCTCCCAAGCATCAGATAAGATTCGTGAATATAGTGCATATATTCGTGAATTTTTACTTTAACGATTATCGCTATATACGCGAGAATATAAAGGACGTGAAAAATTGCTGAAGGACGATCAGGGTGAACTACGTGCGCATATATATACAGGCGAGAGTCAGATACGTGCACTGGCTGCTTTGAATTTTACCGAGCCGAGCTAGATTGCTGTTGTGATTTACGACGTTCTTTTGGCTTATCGATCAATTTTCGCGTATATATACGCGGGGGCAACGCTCGCTTCTCAATTTTCCTCGCTATACACGCCCCGCCTGATTTTCGCTCTATGCACTATATCCATTTACGTAAAAAAAAAATGACAAACCGTTCATTTTTTTAAACGAAAAAGAACGATGCGCGCGAGCGCGCGTATTTAGTATACAGTAAACACACAGCCCCGGCGCAACAGGTATAAATTTTCAAGTTCGCCGGAGTCAAGTTTCATGGAGCAATGAATTCGACGCGAAGCCTCCGAAAATTCATATTTTTCGCTCGACTAAATTAACTCTCCATATTTACAGCCCGTTCGAACTTTACGGCTGATTATTTTGCGCTCGGCTCGCAGCGGAGAATGTAGAGCCCGAAATTCAATTCCCACCGGGCTCTTTCAACATACCCACAACTATAGCTGCCGAGAGAACGTATGTCTGCTAATTTTTCCGATAAACGCGCCGCCGCTCTTTTCCTGCAAAGTACACACGCGGTGCGTCACAGTAGGGCAAAAGAAGAGCAGAGCGAAGATAAACGCAGCGAAAATAACACGTTGCCCGAACCGCGAAATTGCGACTGTATATACACGCGCGTGTCGCGCCTCTGTAATGAAACGGAGCTTTGTGTATGCCGTTTTTCTTTCATCTTTTTTTTTTAGGCGACGTGTTCGATCGGGTAGAAATCGCGCGCGAGACTAATCCTTGCCTCCGCACGTAGCCTCGAAATTGCCGCGTTTACGGGCCGACGCTTTCCCCCCTGCGAGTCTTTATTCTTCGCGCTTTTCATCCGCGAGCCTTTTATTTTTCAAGCGCGGCTTTTTTCCAGTTGAAACATTCTACGCGGCGGCGAGCTCTTTTCGCCTCTCGGAAAATAATTCAGTTAATCGCTCGGGCCAGAAATGGGTTTGTTATTCGTTTTGACGGCTTTGTATCTCTGATTCACTCGACTATATACACGCTCGAAGAATCTTCGAGTATAGTTTGCGCGCGCCGCGGTTACATTTTGCCTCGCGCGCGCGCGCGAGATACAAAATAGATAGAAACTTCAAGTTTTAATAGAGTTGCTCTCGCGGCTAACTTGTCCGCGCTTGGAGAAGAGTAATTAATTCTTCAGATCGAGAAGTTGTATGTTTTTTATTTTTGCTTCGTCTTCTTCTTCTTCTTCTTCTTGGAGGAACTTAAAAGTGGATAACGAATTTTTCCGTAGCGCTCGAGTAGCTTGTCTATATGTATAGCCGCGAGCATATAATAGCGATTTAATTGCGGCTGATTATGCGTCTGTTTCGCTGCTGAATCGTCGTTAAATATATATATATACAAAGAAAGAGAAGCAGAAGAAATTTAACGAACTTCCGCGAAAGGCATCGAATCTACAAGAAACACTAGGTATATAGACGATTTACAGCGAGTTCCAACGAGTTTATCTCCCACAGGGAATAAATTATCCGTCTCTCAGCGCGGGTACATCTACAGCGCGTTCGTTTGCTCAAGTTCGGAACTGGCGTACGTCCGACGCAATCACCGGTTGGTTTTTCCCTCCGTCCGTTCGCGCTGCGACGAAAACGAAGCTATCCCGTCGGTAATCAGTCTCGCGCGGTATATACATGTATAGACGCCCACTGCAGTAACTGCGCTGCCTATGTTTGCTCTACGTGCGATCGTGCGACGCAAGAGAGACAGAAGCTTCGACTAATCGCTCCCCAAGCTTTATATATATATATAGAGAGAGAGAGAGAGAAAAATAAATGAAATTGCCGGAAAAGCGAGAAAGTAGATATATAGCGACGATGAACGACTGAATCAACGAGGATTTTTTTACGCGCCGCTTGAGCGAGAAAGTGCGTGTGTATAATAATAGACCCCTGTCGCGCCTATATATATATATACGAGAGCCGAGGGAGTTTCGGTGATACCCCGCGCGTGAAAGGGGATGAATTTGTTTTTCCGCAGAGGTCGGCAAAAAAGTTTTGGCCGTTTTCTTTCGCGTCTGGGGATATAAATTTCCAGCGTTATATTTTTTACTCCGATTTTTGATAGACCCTCCGGCGGTAAATATCGCCACGCGACACTCGCGGATGAGAGAAAAAAAAGGAAACACGCGAGAACGCAGACCAATATTAATCAATTCTGCTGACTTACGCCGCAGCCTTTTTATACGACAATCTCCAGGCTATATACTATGCGTCCTACACTTATTGCACAGAGAATAAAATTAAAAAACATCTCAGCGAAAAAAAAACAAACAAACTCCACTGCACCGCTCACGTGTCAAAGCGCAGCCGACTATACGCGAGCTTTCCGCAACACGAGCTGCGACGCGTGGCTCGAGCTGCGCCGTACTGACACCCACGCCGCGCTTTAGGTCTCCGGTCTCCGCGTGCGATGTCGCGCGCCTGCGCCTTCCAAGCATGCCCTTTATATATATGTATATATATATATATAGCGGTCAGAGTTGTACCGGGCGCTGAATTATGCAGCGGTGCCAAGGATTCGCTCCGATGCCTCTTTCATGCGCCTCTCGAGATAGAGAGGGATTTCAGCTGTTGGATATATGCGGCGGATGGATTTAGCCTTTTTTTTTGCTCGCGCGGAGGCGTCGGGTTTATTATTGAGTGCAGGGATGTAACTTTATGCACTTGATGATGAAAGTTTCGCGCGATGTGGAAGTTTTCTTATTCTCATTAAGAAGTGAGTTAAAGACACCGAAATATGTCCGTAATAAACGTTGCATAGTAAAGCTGCTTTACGCCGAGGGCATCCGACTTGTTCACTGTCGGCTTCTCTCTCCATACCTAAAATATACGCGTAATATATATGCATATAATGATAAAGTTTTTACTGCCAATTAGGTTCAATTAGGACGAATCCTTGGGCATGATTCTCAACTTCTTTACGACAGTTTCAGGCAGGACTTTACGGCTCCATTTTTTCCTCGCGAAACATCTTTAATAAATACCGAAGCTCCGCAACTTTCTGTGTATATATAGTTGCCTCTAACTTTCCGCGGATAATATATATGCAGTTTTATATCCATCTATTATTAACAGTGTAAATTTTCATTATTCGCGCACACGCGAACAGACCGCTACTTCGAGTACGTAATGCGTGGGCGGATAAAAGCTCGATCGCGGGAAGCCGCAAATTTATATTAAATTTTTGCATACATTATGCTCTTTGCGCGTATATATATAAACGCGCGGCGTACATATAATTTAACTTTTCGTAACGCACAGCAATTCGTTAAAAAAAAGGGGGGGGGGGTAAAGTTAAAGCCACGCGCGGCACAAATTGAAATGAATGAATTATTTTCCAAACGAGCAAATTAAATTCACAATAGGAGCATATAATGAAATTTCGCGCCACCGCTACATGCGTATAACCTCGTTTCCCTCTGATGCAGCTATAACAAAGCTCCGCGGGAGTATAATTGAAAAATACATCATCGCAAAAAAAAAAATTAAAAGCAGACCTGTATTACAAACATTTGCCTGCGAAGCGCATAGCAATATAAAGTGAATATTTTTTTGCGCTTCCATAATGCTTCATGCGCCGGCGCGTAACCCACTTTGAATTTCATCCCGCGCACGCGGAGAGATGGAACGCGTATATATGCGAGAAAGAGATAGAGCGAAATATCGTGTGATCATTTCTACGAGTTCGCATGCATTTTTTATGAGGTGTGCCGTTATATGTATGTGAATTTACATGTAATGTATGAATAATCATTTTACACGAGGCCGCCGGCAAAAAAAAGCGCGTGAACTTTATCCGCTGGAATTTTTCCTCCTGAAAGGGACAAAATTCGCGCGAAGTGTGTGTATCTGCGTTTTTATTAATATTCATAAGCAAACTAACCGGATTTCTTTGAATAAACGAGCGTCGGGATGTGTTATACGATTTACGAAGCAAAGTATATGCGACGAAGCTCCAGAAAAAGGTTCTAATATACGGCGACCCTTTTATCAAATGCTTATTATAGTTAAATTATCGTTGAATAATATATTGCCAAGAATTACTAACAATACTTAAAAAAGCTTCCCATACATGACCAAAGCGACAGATCAATAATTACTGCGGCTGTATAAACCTTTAGCTAAAACGTTCGTATCGAAAAGCTGATTTCACAAAAACAAAGCTACGCCCGAGCTTAATAGATCATCTAAAACGAAATCAGCGGATCACGCCGACCTCGCTCGTGTATATAATTCCCAGCCCCGGCTAATCCAACGCAAACACAGCTCGCGCGCAGTGGTATAACCTTTTTTCTCTTTCTCTCTCCGCTCGCGCGTGTCTCAATGAACGTCACTGCTTACAGGTCTGCACGCACACAAAGGGCGTTTTGTAAGCTTGCGCTTCTCGCGCGGATCCGCTCGCTCGATAAGCCTGGCCTGATTGCCAATTAACGGCGACATTCTGCTACTAAAGCCGGCTTCCGAGTCGCGCTGCACGTACGTACATGCAGTGGCGCACTCGAGTTCTCTCACGCTTATCATCCTATATGTATATATATATGTATATATATATATTTGTATATACGCCGGTGCTACGTCATCATCGGCGGGGTTGCCGGAGATGCGGATCGAGCTCGTATATATTCTCGGCGATGTAATAATTGCGTTAGGACTGGCTGTTTCCGAGAGCACGGGACACCGATATATATATATATATATATGTATTATATGCGCGCTGTAGGAGTGTGCACACCTGCTGCTGCTGCTCTCGCCGAGGATAATATATATACGGCAAATGGGCCTGTCGAGGTGAGCACCGCGTGATTATGCCGCACGATTATTGCGCGAACGTGACTATTTTATGTGTATACGTGTGTTCAGCTCGATTGGGACGAATGTTGTGGATTTGCGCGTGAGTGTAAATATAGGAAGAGAGAAAGTTGGGCTGTATCGCGCGTGTATAGTGTATATATACAAAGGAAGAGGAGGATTCAACGACTGCTTTACGCATCGCGAGGGACAGGCCATTTATAACGCGGACGCGTATAGTGTGTCGATACTTTGGCCTTGTTGCAGCTCTCCGCTATTTCAACTCCCGCGCGCTCGCGTGACACATATCAGAACGGCTGACGGAAGAGCCGCTTTTCTACTTAGAGTTCGGGGAAAAAGCGCAGGAGCGAGAGTGCGTTGTCTGCGGTATTCGAGCTCTTTTACTTCTCCCGCCTTCAAGTTTGACGAAGCTTTTAAACTTCTTCGTGTGTGTGTGTGTGTGTGTGTGTGTGTGTATTTATGTAGACACAGCCGCGCGAGGCATAGAAGAAACAATTATAATTTCTCGTCGCGCATATAAAGCAAACTTTTATCAGCGTTCTTGGCGAATGAATTTTCCAAGAATTCGGGAGATGAGCTTCCAATGGGTAAACCGCAAGCGGCTTTGGCTTGTAATTTCCAAACAAATCGGCCACCATCCGGGATTCGAGAGAAAAAAATAAATCCTGCGCGCACACACAGAGATAGAGCGAGACGCAAACTTTACACAGCGAGGCTGCGAGTATATCACGTTCCCGAATCAAAGCTCGCCGCTGAAATCTCCATCGAAAATCAACTTTTTTCCCCGAAAAGCCAACGCGGCGAGCCGCGTGGATTTCAAAGGACCAACCGTGTCCAATCATTCCGAGCTCATATGCTGAAAAACTCGCGAATCACGTATACACACGCAACACACGGAATATATACGCAGTAGCGGAAGCTGCTGCTGATACCACCATCGTATATACATATATAACTCGTTTGTAATGTAACGAAGTCTTGAAGGCCCGGCTCTAGAAATTGCATTTACATTTATAATGCGGGGGCGTTAGAGATTGCCGCGGTTGCTCTGCTGCTGTCTGGCCGTACATGCCAGAGCTTTGCCGAACTAGGCGCCGGTGTATGAGCGCGAGCTTATATAATAAGTTTAGCATTCAAAACCGGGAAACAAGCTGGGCTGTTTAGAGTGCATGTCGTATGTGTATGTGTGTGTCTGCGGGTTAGGTATAGTTACGCGTCGAGATGGCTTCTTAGAGGAACTCGACAGTTTCGAAGCTCTCGGAAAAGTTTTCTCGAAATTTACCAATTTTCCCGGAGCTTTTCAATAGACTCCCGCCGAAACTTCTCTCGGCGAGCTTTTTCGAGCTTGAAACTCCTTATCTCGTATACTTCGCCGCGGCCGCGATAAGCCCGAAAGTCGTCGGTTGATACCGCGGCCGTTAAATTACAAAAATATCCAGAGCTATATACAAGCACCGGAGCCATCGATAACCCTGCCTTATACAAACGTATCTCGACGGCGACGCCTTCGATTTAGCGGGAGAAAACGCGCAGTCGTTAAGACTATATCGCCGCCGTGAGGAAACGATTTAATTTTTCAGGTCAGAACGTCGATCGTGGTGTGTATATATATATATAAACAACGCAACGAGAGGCTCGTTAATCACCGCGAAAAATTGTATCGCGTCGCAATTTCCGGCCGCGAGATTTCCATCGCGGAGTTAATGACCCGAGCGCATCGCGACTGGCCGTTTTTTTCAAATCGATCGACCTCCCTCCTTCGCCGCAGCTTTCGCATGTAATACTTTTTATCTTTTAACGACTTGGCGATTAATAATGCCGGCGGCAGAATAAGCAATTAACGCGCTCGACGGGGGATAATTTTTACGGGGTAGACGACGGGAGGGCTGCGCGATAGTTAATACTCCGTAGATACACTCGAGGCGGGTTCTTTCATGATGACAAAGAGGAGATGAGCTTGCGGCAATCAGCCGGTGTATTTACGAGTGAGGGGAAAAAAGCCTCTCGATGAATGACAAGGAAGCTGCTCGTGACTGAGCTCGATTCGATTGGACAGGATGAAAGAGCCGATGGCTCGCTTTTGTTTCCTACTCTTTTTTCTCTCCCGTTTCGTGCGGCGCTCGTTAATAATTCGGTGCGCGGAAAATTGTACAAGATCGTAGACAGTTCGAGAGTATAGTCCCTCCGGGGGGACAGCGTTATTATGTGAGCTTCTTATCTTTTCTTTTCTCGCATACCGGGAAGGCTTTATCTCGTCCGAGGAGGAATTCTCGCGTGTGTGATAATCGAGCCGCGCGCGGAGAGCATGAGAGGAAAAATACCGGTTTATACGACGTCGTGTGTACTACGATGCAGTACGTAGTAGACGTGTATATATATATATATATATAGAGAGAGAGAGAGAGAGAAAGAGAGAGAGAGAGAGAGAGAGAGAGGGAGAAACGGCGAGTCCGAGAGGATCTAATTTCCCATCAGAGAACTTCGTAATATCCTCGAATCAGCAGCAAAACTATAACGCGTCAAGTTACATATCGACAATATGAAATACGGATCTCTCTTATATACACCGAGAGCGCGAGACGTTTCTCCGATAATGAAATATCCAAATGAGCCGACAAGTATAGCTGCAGCAGTGTGGAAAGGTGTATGCGCGGGCAGAGGCATTGTTATTATTATTTGAATATATATATAGCACTGCTGTTTATATATATGTCTTTGAATTAATATTTTACGTGTATATATATATATACGCACGGCTATTAAACGCGCGCGAAGCATTGGTAATTTTCCAATACTGCTGTTTGCAAGGGAATTACAAAAGTCCTCTGTGTACGACTGGTATGGAAAAATGCCGGGCGAAAAGCTCTCTTTACGCTTCAAAGGGAGCCGCTGCCTTACTTGGACTATTATACGCCCGACGACTTTGATACATTTAGCCGGTTCAGCGACAATTAAATTTTATTTCGAATAAAACTCTATACCCATATAGATGCACATCAATTAACATCGCAATATCGATACCGTTTCGAAAAAAAAAATTGAAGATCGAATTACTCTGTAGCATTCGAGTATAATATTTTCCATATATACACGCGCGTATGTTACATCATCAAATTACACAGATTTACCGAAACCCGCCGCGTAAAAATCAAACCGTCCCGAGAGTCCTCTCGAAATTCAACGAGTATATCGCAAGGAATTAGAAAAAAAATGAATCGCGCGCACAGGGCACTTGAGTTTATTGACTCTTTTATATATTTCCTATATACGTATACGCACACCAGCTCGAGTGCACCCAATGATTGCTCTCGAGTGTCGTGCTCGCGCAGCCATGCATTATTTATGGTAGTGGGCGACAAAAAAAATATATCGTGTTCGTATATCGACTTCTCCCTTTTTTTCGGTCTATCGTATAATACAGCACAGTGCTCCGATAAAAGCGTCGAGCCGTTATCGGCCGCAGCTATTTTCCCCGGGAAGAAACACCGATCGAATGGTGCGTACCTATACATATATATATCCGCAACACACGCGCGAGACAACGTTTCAGCTCTCGTGGAAGAGCCCGAGATATATATACATATATATATATAACAAAACGTGTACTCTGCAAACACATCCGTTCATCTTTTAGCGTCTTATATTTACACTGCGCTGGAATAATAACGAATCGGTGCGTATGTGTGGGTATATATTGTATTATATATTTATTTTTCCGACGCGAAACGAGTCGACGAGTCTGGAGCAGTGTATAATATATATATATAGCGAGGAGTACAATACTGTGCAGACAGTAGCGCAGACGTCAAGAGAAAGCGAACGCGAAACGGGCGGAGGCGCGAGACTGCATCAGAGCGCGCAGCTGCCGTCGCGGAGAACTAAGCCTCAATGGAGTTGAATACTCGGGGACGCGCTCAATCCTATCGCATTAAACTCCCCGAGCGTTGTATATACCTATACGGTGTCGAGGAGCCTCCGCGCGTATATATAGTACACTGTAGTATATATACATATCGTATCGCGCTCCGCTTCATTGCGTTATCATATATATACAAACCGCGCAGGTCGAGTGTTTTTTCTTTTCGCCTGACCGCACGCGGACCTTTTCCACTGGGCGAGGCGAGAAACTCGCGTCCTTCAGCGCCGAGACTTCGGTATATATACACCGCACACTGCGCTAATCCGATTCGGTCCCTATTTATTCCCTCGCGAATCAAGCGAGCACACGCGTATAAAGAAGCTGCATCGCAGTAGCCGCACGGTTTACAAATGCAAAGCGGCCTTTTTACTCCCGCGTGTGCAGCTGCATTGAGTGTTTTGCTCGCACGCGGTCAAAGCCTCAAAGTCCTTTGAGCCTCATGAAAATTTCAACGCGCGCGCCACGGAAAAATACTACGGTGTACCGCTAAAGCCGCCCGGCCCTCCGCGCTGAGATGGCGAACGAGGGGGGGGGGGGGGGGGGTATATAAGTATAGGGAATTACGCGTCGGTGATTTTGCAAAGCATTCGAGGTGGGAATTACCGTGTTTGAAAGCTCTGCGCGCATGTATCTATTGTGTAAAACGTATAAAACGTTGGGACTGAAACAATTTAGAATCGCGCGCGTGTAATTACAGGCTTAACTAGCGCTGTAAAAAACGTTATTTTTTCATTCCTCCCGCTTTATATGTATAAACTTGGCCGGGCGCAGGAAATAAAAGTAAAAAAGAATACAAATTTCAGCCCCGCGAGCGCGCAATTATATACGTGTACTCTATATATCTCTCCCGCGGACACTAAATAAATTAAGTGCGGTCGGCCAATATGGCTCATAAAAAGGAGAGAGCCTGCCCTCTTCAACGCAAATTGAGCACCGAAAAAAAAAATCGGCCACCGACGATGAAATAAAAAGCGCGGCGGTTTTATTCAGCATCGAAGTAGTATCCGTCGCCTGTATAATGCTACGACCGCGTGTCAAAGGAGACTGAGGTGAACGAGCGAGAATATAGTAATAAAAAATAGCGCGAGAAGCCTGAATAATGCCTCTCTCTTGCGGCTCTCGGATCGGTTTGACATTCGGTAAAATGAACATTTTTCACCGAGCTTGCGACTTCGTATATGCTGATGATGCGTATATACTCGCGCGCCATTTCCCATTCAAATGAATTCCGCCTCGGCGTATAATATATATATATATATATATATATATACACACGCAGAGGGCGAGCGATTTATATACGCGATGCTGGGCTGAGAACGATCGTGTATCGTAGTAGCCCATTACGACTATTTTTCCAACAAATGCCGAACAATTACATAATACCCTTTTTTGGTATCGTACAGCCGCATACCCACATATATATATATATATATATACACAGAAGGCTTACGGGAGCAATAACGCGGGTCA
Source organism: Muscidifurax raptorellus (assembly GCA_020010945.3). Lineage (NCBI taxonomy): Eukaryota > Metazoa > Arthropoda > Insecta > Hymenoptera > Pteromalidae > Muscidifurax > Muscidifurax raptorellus. The sequence goes on along the minus strand of CM052081.1, from coordinate 4,504,439 downwards.
TTCGCTCTTCGGGGCTCGTTATGCGCATATGCACTCGCGCTTTTTTTTTCATTTCTCCGCTCCGCTTCGTTATTCATTGTCACTACTGCAGCTCGCTCACTTGAATGACGAAGGGAGAGGCTAAGCGCCACGGATAGAGATGTATTTCGCGTGACGCGCCGCCGCGCAATCACTCGCCCGACTCCTCTCGTTCGTTACGTGTTCTATATATATATATATATATTATATTGTTCGCTGCGCACGTATGTGTATAGCGCGGCGAAAGATTACATTTTTATCGCGCGCGAGTCGCATATTAAACGCGCGCGCGCCGCCGCCGCGAGAGAAACACGCGCGCGGATATTATATCCGACGCGCGGCAGCTGAAAGCGCTTTTAAAGTAAACGCTGCACGCGGCTTTACACAAATGGCTTCGGCCAATTACCGCGCGATGTGTGCTGTTTTTTTTTTTTTTTCGTATATAGGTATGTGTTGGAAGGAAGAATTATACGGGTACATATGACTATATTCGAAGGTGAAGGGACACGTGTCGGAGGTGAGAATTTTTTTGGAAAAAGCGAAAAGTCGGGAAAACCTCTTCGAGATCGAGTTTTATCAGAATTATTTGCTTTATATGAAATTGAAAAAAAAAATTCGTGCCCTCCATTTAAATATTGAGCTTTACGTATGCCAACATTGGAGTCGCATAAAAGCGTTCGAATATATTAACCCAAAAAACTGTCTCTGAAACATATACGCTTAATATTATAGATTATCATCAGTTCAACGTTCTGAGCGAATATTTTCTTCGTTAAATTCCTCATATATGCGAGGCCCGCGCAGATAAGAAAGGAACGAAAAATGCATCCTGGCATAAGAAAATAGAGCTGTTTTTCTCACTCTTTCCTTTTACACTTCACGGGATACTCTCGAACGAGATTATACGCGCACTGCGAAGAAAATACGTCGAACGAGGAGGCCATCGCAGGGTATTGTATTTCCTGTAATGCGTCAAAAGTATTATCGGATATGCGCGCGCGAAAAGTAAACTATATATATATATATATATATATATACACGAAAATGAGATCGATACAGCGAATGTATGAATAAATATACGATAACTTTGATGTACATATATATATGGAGGAGAACGAAATTCTCGTTAAAATGCGTAAGTATATATACAAGAATATGAGCGAGTCTGTTTATATATATATGTACAACTACGCCCGGAAAATCCATGTCGAACAAGCAATCGCGTGTAATGCACGTAAAAGGGAACACACAGCAAAGGTTCGCGTTCTCTCTCTCTCTCTCTCTCTCTCTCTCTCTCAGAGTATATATAGAGAAAGGATTCACGAGAACTCGAACGAAAAAAAAGGAAGAGAAAGGCAAAGGACAGCCAACAACGAATTCAATTCTATTCGACTTTTGTGCTCTGGGTATGCGTGTGTGTCGGTGTAGAGCGAGTCTTTCTCTGAATCTCGCATTACGCCCATTGGCTTGTATATATACTTATTGGCCTGTGTGCAGTACTAGAAGGGCGGCAGCGGCGGCGGCGGCGTTATGTATACAACGCGTGGGCTGCTCTTCTCTCTTATTTTTTTGCGTCCCTCGAACCTGCTGCAGACTTTCTCTCTCTCTCTCTCTCTCTCGCTGTTTCTTCCGCCTCTCGCACACGTCTTGATTGAAAAGTTTCCTTTCCCTCTCCTGCCGCTGCTTCTGAGAGAGCACAACCGCTCGATGGCTTCCGCGCACGGAGAGAAACAGGATACTTTTTCCGCCGCGTGTATATATATGTATACACATGGCCTTCTTTTTTGCCGCCGCTTTGCTGATGCTCATCCCTTCTGCTGCGCTCTCTCTCTCTCACTCTCTGTCTATATCTCTTTCTATAACTCTATATGTCGACGGGGTGAACTTTACTCGCTCTTTTTCGTGCCTCTTAATATCGCTGAGAGATCTATCGTGGATTGTATATATATATATATATAGATAACCGCGGACTGATGCGCTTGTACACACGTACGCGGGCGCACACGCAGCAGACGCGAGAGATAAGAACGAAACACGAGGGATCGCGTTAAGATTCGCTCGTACGACGGATATGTCAGCTATATATATATATATATAGGTATAATATCCGGGCGGCGTGTATTGAACGACTGCGCTGTAGCTTTTATGACTATAGATATATGTTATATATTGTATAATAATAGTGTAGAGCGTATCATTCGGTGTACATTGCTTTTCGATATTAGCTGCACGTCAACGCGCGTATATATGTATTGAGTAATATACGGCGATGACCTCGGCTCGGTCAATTTTCTTCTGTGATAATACTTGATTTTCTTTATCAAATTAAAGGAAAGCTAATGAGAAAAGAAAGAAGATGACTCGCGCATTGCGTAATATGCTGCATAACAAAGGGTGGGAACAGCAATTTCGCTGCTTGTATATATATATATATATATATATATATATATATATATATATATATATATATATATATATATATATATATATATATATATATAAAGGAGAAGAAATAATGGACGAACGTGTCTGAGGATAGTTACTGCTTTGGCTATTGAGAAGTTTTCCATGTCCAATTAGCCCGAGAGCAAGAGAGAGAGAAACAAGCTTGTCAGCTCGCGTGAGTTCCTCCACTGAATCTTCCTTCGAGATTTTCGCAGAGTAGAAACCCTCGACGGTCAAAGAGAGAAAATCGCGGCACGCTGTCTCCTTTTTTCCTCTCTATATATACATATATGTAGGTGTACTCTTTGCTCGGATTAACGGAGAAATCTTTTGCAGTATAATTATAAAAGCTCCTTTATATTTTCAAAAACAAAACAAAAGGCACTCCCTCTCGACGATCCGCGCGCAGAAAATATATTACACGTAAAATATTCCAAAAGTGTATATAGCGACGGCGAGAAAGTTATTTGCGTTGAAACATTCATAAAATTCGTAGACCTTATACATATAGGTATGTGTATACGTATATTTATTCCCTCTCCGAGATTGATCGAGAAGCGCTTTTCGCAAAAGTGCTCATCGCGCCTCGAAGATTTTTCCGAGAAAATTCAAGAAAATTGATTCAACGTACCGATCAGCTCTTCACTATATTTATTATCATAATTGGAGCCATATCCCCGATATATACATCCATCATCAGATATCCGTATATTCACGAAGAAGCGCGTAATAACAGGGAAATATTTATTATTATACGTATACATTTTTTTCCTTTCCGTAAGCTCTCGAAGAACGGTTCTTTCGTATTACCGGAGAACACGAAAGAAAGCCGGTCGCGAACGCGCAGAAAGTTGCCCTCGAGACTGTATTATACCTGTATACATAGATGTATATATACGACGAGCAGCTTTTTGCCGCGCGTGTGCGGTTATATATATATATACTACTGCGTGTAATAAACTTATATATACCGAGCTTACTTGATTGAGAGAAGCCAACGAGCCGAAGTTTTGCGAGAGCGAAGCTTTTTGAAATTAACATCATCTGACGTTTCCATGCGTATATATAAATGTATTATTAGACGTCAAAGGGTTGAGTATACACGTTGCCGCGTGCGTTAGTGAAGGTTATTGATGTGATTCGTAGAAGGCAATTAGCGAGTAGATAAGGGTCGGGCTGTGGCCAGACGTCGATTCTTTGTTTGGATGCGGAATAGGTTGTAATTTGTCGCTATTTATTTGGGCAAGATACAAACTTGCTCCTATACACTTGTATATATATATGTGCATATATATTTTGTATGCATCGACAATTCAGCGTTCTGCAGTATCATGAAAAGTTTATTGATCAGCTGTGGGACCTGTGGGGATGAAACGCGAGCTTCCAGTCAATTTCGCCAGATGTCTCTACGATCGTGTTCCCAGTCGTATATAGTCTTCTGCTATGAGATGTTCTGCGTGTGTCTTCTTCGGTGGCGGAGATTATCTTGTTTTTGCATGTAGTCGTGTAGACGTAACAACAACAATTGATTCGACAAGTAACTTGTAAATAAACAGAACGAGTGAGTACTTGATTTTTGTCGTTTTGATCGATCGTTTCGCTTCTTCAACATTGTCGTGTGGGAAGATAGAAAACGTTTTAGAAAACTGCATATACCAATACAAGCTAAAACTTATTGATTTAACTTTGATGACAAAAGTTTTTCTGTGATCGCGTGTTTTGAGCGTTTTCTGACTGTAATTACTCTTGATATCAGTGATCTTCTATATAAATCATTAAAAAATTCTTTTGATTATTGAGTTTTGTCAAAAATTTAGTTAAATAAACATTCTCAATTTCACGACTATTACTTCAATTATAATGAGTTACTTAATCTGTTTTCTTTTCATCCACAGATACAAACTTGCCGAAATGTTATCTCTACACCACCGACACTAAAGTCCATTTTGTCTTGTACCCAGCCAGCAAGCATTTCACGGAGATGCTTTTAACAATTTTCTATATGGTTGCTACGTGGGTACAGTCATGGAGGTTGTCCTCTCTGAGGGCACGACTCCAATCAATTCTGCTTGGTCCAGAAGCCACAAGACCATCCATAATGCTTTATACAGCTTCGCAGTTGTCAGCCAAAGATGGTAATACAATGGAACATGACTTAGATCAACAACAGAATTTACTCAATTTTATCTACCTTGTTGTTTTATGTAGAAAGCAATGGAAATAAAAGCAAGCCACAGAATGGAAATGTCATTAACAAAGACATGCTGAGTTCCCATTTATGCAGTAACAGTAATATTGCCAAGTTGGGAGATCTTCTATGGTACCAAGGGGATAAAAGATTGTGTACAATATATCCCGAAGTGAGTGAAATCGATACATTTGAAAAATTATAATAGTTTTATGAGTAGTGCGGGCATATCAATAGTTTAAAATTGTTTTACAGCAAAAAGTTGACGTATCCCATTGGCTATTGTATCCCTATGGAAAAACGGTTTTTCCCCTATTCGCTCATAATAATGCACAGACAACTTTACAACAAAATGCAAAAATGCATGTGCTTATTGAAGCAGATTTGAATAACTACATTCCACTTGCATCTACAAAGGCTACAAAGGTATTTTAATAACATATATCGTTCAATCAAAAATATAATTTTGTGTTTAAGTGATTCTTAAATTATTTACTCATGTTGTTTGTAAAGCTTGAAGATTATGGTATAATTGTCACATGGATGACTGAAGATATTTTTGGCGTAATACTTGAAACTGACTTGGAACACATAACAAAATTCTCCACCACTCTGATGCAGGGGCAATGCTTCATTAATAATGGATTACCTGTTACACGCATTGAATGTAAATAAGTTTGCTTGTATATATTACCGCTAGGCACTTTGTTACCTAATACTTCTTTTCGATTTGCAGCTGTCTCAGTAACTGGAAAGCCTTGCATCTGTAATTATGAACGTTTCAATTTAGTGGAAAGTAAAAGTAAGTTTCTTCGTAATATTTGAATACATATATTAATTGAACCTGCTTAATGTCCAATTAATAATTGCAGAACTAATAAGTAGTTCCCAGTGGAATACGTATGTAAAGAAGTTAAGGTTAGTAAGTAGTACTGCAAGATTGGTCTCCCAACAAAATGAAGCCATAGAGATTAAAGAAATTCAAGGTCTCGTTGTATCACCAGGGAGTAAACCAATCACCTTACAAATGCCAACTATTCTAGAAATCAAAATACCAAATGATCAAACAGGTATAGTTGATTTTTTTAAATCTGTTAGCTCGTTAAATATTTATTGATTCGTAATAGAATCCTCTGCTACAGAAGATCACATAAATTCATCAGTCCCATCAACCCCGCCACCAACTCCAGCCTCTGCAAGTGCCATAATCAATGGCACAGCTTCAAGACTCTCTCAAGCATTTACTAATTCAATGGATTTATCTGTAGGATCATTGTCTAATTTAAGTTCTTCCAGATCCCAAGAATTCATTTTAGAAGAAAGTTCCCAGGAGAATTTAAATGAATCAACGCCATTAAAATTCGTAAAAAACACAAAGAGGACCAGTGATAGAGACTCAAAGATGTCCAGTGTAATGTCCTCTAGGTCTTCGCTCTCTACTGTAAAGTACGTTCTACTTGTTTATCCAAACGTAGAATTCATATTACATCTTTATACTGTTAGAAAAATAATTTAAAAATGTTGTCTCTGCAGCTGCTCGCCAAGAAAGACTGAATTTGATTCCAAAGTTACCAAACCACCAAATATTCTGATATGTGCAGATAGTGCAGTAGCTAGTGATAATGTTCGCAGTGTACTCGACTCTATTCTCAAAGAGAACAAGTAAGATTTAATTATGTAAGATTAAATATTAGCATTAAAGAACGTTTATTAAAATACAAAGTATACTTACAGGTATACAGTTTACCCGTTATCAGCACAAGAGGCTCGGAAAAACGCATGGATGCTCCAAGCGAATCTTATGATAGTATGCGGCAATGTTGGAAACGACGTGGCATCCCAGGTCGTCGAGTTCTTAGTCCAAGGGGGAAAGCTCTTAGCCCTGTGTTCGGATATTCTAAAGACTCTGCTTCCAACTTTCAAAACCGCGGAAGTCCGGGAAAACGAGCTGGTTCGTTTCTCCTACGGAAAGTGGAAGCACGTTCGGATGATGCATCACGTGTTCTGCTACCAAGCGTCGCCTGTTAAAACGAAATTCTCCCAGGATTTGGAGGACTCCAAGTAAGCTTGATAAACGCATCCTCGTTACTTTGTCAAGACCGACATGAAAAAACAACATTATTTTCAGACAGGTGACCCCGCCGACTCCAGTCTCTGCCACCATCAACGATCGCTCCGGCAAGTCGCACACGTTCAACGTAAAGGTTCTGGGTTCCGAGGAGACCTGGCACACACCAAGTATCCTTCTAGCCAATCTGCCCGAGAGTGGCGGCAAGGCCGTCTTCTCGCAGATCCATTTGGAAGCCGATCCCTCGCAGTACGAGTTCGAGGAAAGCAAGTTCGCCGCCCTCAAGCAGAGCAACGTCACTCGACTCGAAATATTCAGCGACCTTCTGAGTACCCACCTGGATATCGAGGTCAACGCCAAGCCCAGCATACCACCCACGTACAGCTCGGGGTTTTTTCTGGGGAGACACGAGGTGAGAGCAAGTCACGTTGTTTGTTCGCGGAACAAGGTTCATTTCAGAGATGGATTTTTAATTAGCTCTTGCTTCGTTACTCATCTCAGGTATATACACTTTCGTACTCGAAATCGACCTTGCTCCGATAGCCGTTGGATATTTACTGGTTCTGCTCTACATTTGACGATTGTGGAAAAATATAACGAAACTAAAAGAATGTCTATGCAGAGCATTGTCAGGATAGTTTTTCTCTTATTCACTTTAAGAAATCATCTAAGTTTAAATTTACACGCTATCTTTGGTTTGAGACTGCTTTTATATATACTCTACTGTACTATTTTGTCAAATGTTGTGATCAGTGTATTGTTTTTGCTGAATGTTCGTGCTTAATTTACAATCTATCTAACTGATTTAAAACTAAATTCAAATTATTCGCAGATTAAAGGAGATGCTATATGACACACTATACTCCTTAACTTTTCCTTACCGAAAGCATCACTCAAACCATAGCACAACGCATAAAACGACAGACCTAAGCACACGAATTATTTTCATAATGCGCCTTCTATTCGTACAGTTAAAGTTGGAAATGCTGAAGAAACTTAAGGATAAGATGCAACCGAATGATGTGTTAAAAACAACGAATTTAGAGATACAATTTTGCGGTACGTCCACTGTACCAAAACCCGCGTCCTCCACCTATCTTCCAGTTATGGTTCATAGATGTCCAGATAATTTTTCGACTGTAGAATACTTTGAGGTATTGTTTTTTGTTTGTTGTTTCTCAATATTATCATCCAATTATTAACTGATTGTCAAACAAGCTTTAGAGAATATTGTAAAGCTCTGAAGATCATAGTGTCGATAAAAAACTTATAATTCGTACCTTAAGTAAGATGTATATCGGAATAAATTTCCTAATTCATGCTTGCGATGTTTTAACACAGAATCTCAGCACAGAAGCACTTGGCCGTTTGGTCATATACGCGGACGTAATGACGTCTTCTAGTGCAGCCATAAAAGGTTTTACTTTACACCATGGCTTAGCTGTTATACCTCGCTCGCAAACCAAAGGTGAAGGTAAGCAGGCGCATGAAGCTTTGTATATTTTAATTTCACTGCACTGTCTTTTGATATCTTGAATATTTCTTTAACTTCAATAAATAAATACTTGTATAAGGTATACAAATTAACACTGCCCTTCTTTACCCGAGGACGCGGCAAAAATATATGGTTAAGTCCTGAAGGCTGTGCTATGTTTAGTTTGCAAATTCACATTCCATTTAATTCTATTCTTGGAGAAAGAATATCGCTTATTCAACATATAACGTCAGTAGCTGTAGTATCTGCAATAAGGTCAATTCCAGATTATCAGGTATTATAAACTTTACGTCAGCTTAATGAAATTTGAATTAAACCGTGCGTTAATATGGTTTTTTCTAAAATCGTGTAGGATATAGATATTAGAATAAAGTGGCCTAATGATGTCTACACTGGAAATGGTTCGAAACTCGGGGGCACCACTGTTACTTCCACTATTCAATCACCAATGATTATTTGTAATATAGGTAAATATTTTTTTTATAAAACTTCTAAAGCATTACTTGACATTGAAATGTTCTGATATTTATGTGTACATATGCTTCAGGAACCGGAATAAATCTTTCGAATACTTCACCGACAACTTGTATTAATGATATGATTACTAAATATAATCAAGTAACCGGAAAAAAACTTAAAAAAATAACGCTTGAACGATTTGTCGCTTTAGTATTCAATGAGATGGAAAAATTAATAAATCTTGTACAGAATAACAATTTAGATGAATTCTACGATATTTACTACAAATATTGGATGCACACGTACGTTATTTTAGATCAATTTATAAGTTAGTTTATTGCTTATAATTTAATTTGATTACTCGTTTTAGAGATGCTGATATCACAGTCGTACTTCCGGATGGTACATCACAAGAAGTCAAAATTTTAGGCATTGATAATTATGGATTTTTGGAAGTCCAAGGAAATAATGGCAACATTTTTACAGTTCATCCCGATGGCAATAGTTTCGATATTTTAAGCGGATTGGTAGCGCCCAAGTGTTGAACATTATTAGCATCAAGCGAATCTAGAAAATATACTAATTTACCATTACATACCTAAAGGAATATTGCATTTTACAAAAATGAATACTTGAATATTTTCTACAACCATATTTTGATGAAAATGAAATAAGAAAACTGCATTTCCGCGCTGTTATACGATTTTTTAGCGTGTTATTACGTTGTAAATGTATTAATTTTATATATACATTTATCGAAATTTCGAAACTTTTACCAATCAAATATTATGTATGTTCTCTCCCTAAATCTAAAATAATTTCTTGATTCAGTGTATTCAAATATTTGAAAAAATTAAATTTTTGGTCCAAGTATATGTATAAAAATATCGGTGTTTTATAATACATAAGTGACCTGATGCAAATCAACAAATTAACTACTTTACGATGAAATAATAGCTATACTCTGTCAAAATTTACTATAAAAATACTGCCTACGTGATATATAATATAAAAATTATTCTATGTATATGTGACTTGCGTCAAAATGTTATGCGATAAAAGTAATTATACTATTATAAAAAATCTATGAGATGTGAACTAGCTATTGTTATCTTTGCTGAAATATATCTTTTTTTTTCTTAAAAAATATGGGTTTGCCTAATTTTTCAACTAGTTGATGCATCGCATTCTTACAAATAATCATAGTTGGATAATGGTATTATCAATAATACCCAAAAATGTTGTGCTTTAATATATTTCGTCAAGATCTTTTTTTACAGACATCAGGTGTCGAAAGCAGGAGCATACGACCCATGAACTCACGCAATAACGTGTCGTTTTAATTTTTTTCATCTTCGGAACAAACTTTTTTACAATTTACTTTCAGATTGCACTTCTTGATAATTATTAAATCAATAAATAAAAGTTTTACTTTGAATCGACGATAATGGCTGCCTAATAAACACTGCCGCTTACATACAATAATCCATAACAATTGGAAATTCTGAATAACGTACGATCGATCAGCGAAAGGTACGAACGACAGATTAGCATTTTAACATTTATACAGTATATTTCCGCATGATTTATAACGCACACGAAAATTTAACTTTATTAAATCAAAAAATCCACATGAAAAGACGGGCTTTCAGATTTCGTTACATTGACAACTAAAATTTAAGAAATCTTAACTTGCATTGTATGGTAATTTGGAGTCTAATTTAATTAAATTTGTTGAGTCTAAATTTAAATTATTTCTAAATAATAGATCACACATAAAGATTTTATCTTTATAAAACATAAACGTCTTGTTTTTCATTTTGCCAAGTAACGAAACCAGCGCGTCCCAAGAGCAATACATCGAGCGCAAATAATAAGGCTGCCGGGTGCATTGCATTTCAAGCATTCGACAGAGATCTTAAATTATCTTGTGCGGGCATACATACTGTATAAAGTAGAGACTTTTTCTTTTTTTCTACAATTAATCGATTACTAGTTACATTGGTCCTTTAAGGATGATGTGCCGTTTTTTTGGCCACCAAAAATGTCGTTCACTCGCAATGTCCTAACTCGCCTGTAGTATTTCTTCGAAGCACTACGGGTTTCTTGTGGATCTTATTATTTCCCCCTTTATTTCGATCTTACCCTTAAGGAAATAAGTTCAGTTACACAATATTTTACTACGGCTGCTAATCTGTACATAGTCACAAACGACAAAGGTACTGTATTGTTTTTTATCTTTATCTTTATCTTCATCTATATAAGGTAAGAGTACAATGATTTATCTGAATTACTGGAATAATTACAAACTCTTATGATATATGGCTAATATTTCTCATTTTCTTGGACTTACATGTCTGTTCATATAAGTATATAAGTTTGTCAAACAAAAAGCTTGACTCTCTACCACGTTTGACCACAGGAATAAAAATTAAAATTAAAATCTTAGCTCAGTATCATAAGAATATTGAATCATTTCAAATATTCGACATTATAATGCACGCTTACCAAATCTCGAATTCCAACGCAACTCTTTTTCTTGCTCTATAAATGTCAGGTGTATGTATATATCATGAATGAGAACATGACGGGATGCGAGAAACCGAACGGCATATATGTCTACACAGAACGAAGTATGCTTTAGCTCATGTTTTCATTATTAACTTTTCTTTGCGCTTTTACGATTATTAGATTAAAATTAACAATTAAATTATAACTGAAAAATTAATTGCAGTCTTTTATGAAGTCTTTTACAAAGTCTTAAATTATAACTTGTTGAACCGGCCTTAAAGTAATATAAGAAGTGGTATACAGTAACTAGTAAGAGAAAAAAGAGCTGGCACGTACAATATTGATGTATAGAATGAAAAATGTAAGTGTTTCAGAAAAAACACTTCAAAGTGCATACTTTTCTGTCATTTTTTTGTTAAAAGTTAATAATCTATTTTTAAGTATTATTTTTTTCCAATTGAATATCATCGGGCCAGTTTTTTAATATTTACTACTAAAGTAGACGTTTTTAAAACTACACTATAATTTAGTGCTTTATACGATACCATATTATAAGATCATAAATAACAATTGTATTCTCACCGAATGACTGCAATATATATATATATATATATATATATATATATATATATATATATATATATATATATATATATATATCGCTACAAGGCTATTAATAATATTTTTTCCTTTATCTAGACTGGACGTGTCTAGTCTCGCAATATAACAGAGACTGCACGTAGTCAGCCTTCGATTCGAGGTTCTAACCAAAAACTTATTACAATATAACTGACGCAAGGAAACCATTTGCTATTACGTTGTTTTGCTTTTTTGATAGTGCATTTTATACATCAACAGTTATAAGCCAAAAGGGTGTAAGGGACGAAATTCCATGTGAGAATAGGTATGCACTCTATGTAAGTATAAACAAATGCGTCGTCGATAAAAAAAATCATAACGAATTCAAGTTTTATTAAGACAAAATCTGTAAACTGAATTATTGTAAATCTCGATAAAGCGCATTAACGAATATTAGAATGAAAGACGAATTGTAAGCTGAAAACTGTAATTTTCAGTCGTAGTATGTAACGCGTAGCTTGACTTATATTATTAGAGCATTAGTATTAATAGTACTTGAATAGCTGAGTTATATTGCGTATTTTATATTGATAATTAAGAGCATTTTATTAGGTTGCTTGAAACTAGGACCGTGAGTCTATAAAATTCAATAAATTTTCAAAATGCATGATCATCTCTCGAGTTAATAAACAATTATAAAAGTTTTACTAGAAAATGGCAGTAGAATCGAGTATGATATTTTAAATAAAAATCCACAATCAAAGTGGAGCAAGACTAAAAAAAATTATATAATTATTGTGAACACATTATTCATATCACTAACACCCTTTAAGCCTTTAACTATTAGAAAACACGCGCGCAGATACCCATGCACACGCACGCACGTATATATATATATATATATTTTTTATGTATGGTTTTATACAAATATAAACGACGGTGCATGTACGCTACATATTCGTCTTCGATTAACGTTTACATTTGCACACAGTTATTAATTTCTTAATATCATTGTACACCTTCATACTGCATCTTTTGGCAGCAGAAAAACTATCTTTCTTATAACTCTTTGAATTTTTTAAACCCTTTAAGTGGAAACTGGAGACACTTTGAAGTCAGCACGAAAATTCAGCAACAAGTGTTGCAGCAAAATTTTTACATATTTATACTTACAGAATTGTGGAAGATATTAAAGGACTATGCACGATCGATAAAATTTATCATCAAAGAATAAATAGAAAATTGACTATTGTAAAAAATAGACAAAAATAAAATCACTAGCCAAAATAAAAAAATCCATTTAGGATTCAGTCAAAAAATGTATCAATGCACTGAAAGAGATTCTACATAATGCATGACGAAAATTTTCGCAAATAAAAATATATCATAAAAAATTAGTTAAAAAAATCATTTGTTTTGCAAAATTTGCAACGCGGAAAGACCACTGGGCTATTACCAATAGTATATCAGCAAAATTCTATATACGATTATCGTTGTATTAATAAATGCATTCATACATACGCACACTCACATACACATTCGCGTGATTCAGTTATAACCGCGCAAAAATCGATATAATACACGCACACGCGCGTGTGCAACGCACGTGAACACAAGTGGCGCGCACTCTGAATGGCTATGCGCATAGAGAGAAGTTTTGAACGCAACTGGATATCATAGTCTTTTATGCCCCGTATTTAGATACATTTTAATTATCTTGAGATATTTGAATAATTATTAGTAACAATAACATTATTAAAAGCCTAACCGAACCGGCAATTAATAGTAACAGAAATACATTTTTTACGTTTTGGCAAACATTTTTCTATGCAAAAACAAATTTGTCTCATAAAAAAGAAAAAAATAGTTATAGAGCTTTCAGATCTTTCAAGGTACACATAATAATGGTCATATTTCTATTTTCTACTCTATTTGCTTTTGTAAACTTCTCACGTTTCCGCGATATTTTTAGACGACGGAAAATCAAGGATTTTCTCATAGCTAGCGAAAACGGATTACTTAGTTTAATATAGAGTTTTAAGACATTATTACAGTTTTCAATTGAACGCAAATATCAAAATTTCTCTAGAAAAAATAAATAAAATATTATAATATTTGTGACTAATGAATTCAAATTAATAGTCGTCATTGGTCATGATATAACTTATAAGTAATCCAAATTTAAAAATTAGTAAGATCTCCCAATATAAATGATCAAAAACTAAAGAAATCGACTAAACAGGAGAAAAGGAAAACGACGCGCTCATCGCCGCTTAGCCACTGCAATGCGCGTCACCATGGTATGACAAATTACAGATTATATAGGCAGTATATACATTTCTTACACAAGAAACGAATTCTTATTGTTTGTTCTTATCCGTTTGTTTACACTGTTCGTTTCCTCGGCTCTGTAAGCCCTTCACTTGTGCGGAAAAGTGGGCCGCATATTATAAAGAATGAAATATCGAAAAATCAAAAGTCCCATAACGACATTACTTATCAAATCGAATAAACAAGCGCTGAGTAGATTCCTTGGCAGCCCTGAAAAACTCTCTTTGATTTACCTCTATTGATAGATCATCTTCTCGTAAGGATCGTCGGGTCCTTCGCGATTTCGACGACAATTTAGTTCGTCCTATATAAATCGTGGCAGACCACCGGCAGAGCGATGGTACATGTAGGGCGCGGGTGGCAGCCCGGGAAAGTGTCTTTGGCGTTGGTGCGGAAGAAGGGGACGGTGATGCTGGCCGCCGCCTCCCGCGGAAGACGAGGCCTGCTGTTGTTGCTGCTGATGATGGTGCTGCTGCTGTTGCTGCTGCTGCAGTAGATGGGAAGCGCCATCGCCTAGGTCGAGTTCGAGCTCCTGCTGCTCGACAAGCTGAAGGGCTCCGAAAGAGGCAGTGGCCATAGCCACGTCCGGCATTATGCCCGAGAGGTGGCCGTCGCTGCAAGAGTTGCTCTCCAGGTGCTGAAAATGCATGTGCGAAAAATCAGAGGAAAACTTTGAACAAATCTATCCGTAAGACTTTGAAATATGAGGCTGAGGCATTGGAAATTAAATTTTCCGGGCACGTTGTGTAAATGTGTATATATAGAGAGAGGCGAGTCTATTCTTGGAACAGCAGAAATTAGTGACATTTAAAGGCCGACTGGATCGGTGACAATGAATAAGGAGAGAAACATCTTTATCGTCGAAAATGAAGGAGACTGCAAAGTCCTTTGTAGTAAATTACTCATTGACATCGATTGTATCTTGCTGCCTTTCATGTACTCACTTGTGCCATGCGGTATATTATTCGTCCGATCGGTTTGTCCACTACATTCAACAATTGATGGATCAATTAACCAATCCGACTAATAAGTGGCTTCGACTACAATCACGTTTAGTCAGTTAGTCACGATCAATCTACAGAAAAATTATTTCGTACTCTCGGTTCCCAGAAAATGGTATACCAACAGCGGCATTCTTTCAAGTAATTTCTACCCGTCCCAAATTTATCAACGAAACCAATCAGTCGACAGCACCTAAATCCATCTAATCACCAGAAAATTGTCCCTCGCGTCTTTTCTCTCTCAATTCACGCGAATTGCGCACATTGCTACGCATCAAAAGCGACGGCGGCACCAACAGTAACGACATTCAAATAGGGATATGAGACCCAATTAAATAAGCATTCGGTCGTGCTGAGGGAGAGCTGGTGCAGTGATGCATACCTCGGCGGAAAGTCTGTAGTTCTCTCCTTCGGTGACGATGGCTGGCAGTTCGTGGTGTCTGTGCGCGTAGGAGGCGGCATGTCGCGGGAAAGTCATATTACGCCCGTAACAAATGGCCGCAGAGGCGCCGTGACCACTGCTACCGCCTAGGCCCATCAGAGAACCGCAGTCCTCGTCGGCTGACACCGAATTCGTGTCGGGATCTCCCAGACTGTAGCACGCTGCGTTCTGCAACAAAAATGTTTTTTATTATTATTTATTCTTTTCTTTAGAGAATTGGAATTTTTCTATTAGGCTATGTAAACATGATAAACAAATGTGATAAATACATACAACAGTGATAAATAATGCAAATGTTTTATTGAGATTATGCGTTCGAAAAAGCGTATCTTATGCTTGAAAAATATTTAATGTAGGATATATGAGCGTTAACTGTAACGATTGTTCATTGAACTTACAGTGGGAAAAAAATGTTGGCAAATAATGCACCTGAT
The DNA here is from genome assembly GCA_020010945.3 of Muscidifurax raptorellus. Classification (NCBI taxonomy): domain Eukaryota; kingdom Metazoa; phylum Arthropoda; class Insecta; order Hymenoptera; family Pteromalidae; genus Muscidifurax; species Muscidifurax raptorellus. The sequence continues at coordinate 4,488,468 of CM052081.1, read as the reverse complement.
AAAGAGATCAATAACTCTTACGTATCGTGCATGAATTTGAAAACCATGCACTTCTTTGAAATTTTTTTACATTGACGGTGCAATGAATACTTAAGTTACGGTGCAAAAATAAGTAAATGCATATTTATGGGCCAGTGTAAAAAATGTTGTGGTTATTCTTAAAAGAACGATTATAAATATCGATGACTTCGTATTGATTGAAGCTTGCATACGTAATATCATGAGTAAACGGCGCGCTGACTATCAAAACTCATCTTCAAGATATGGTAGGCACGTGTTCAAAACTTCAATAAGTAGACTAATTCAAGTGAAATCAAAACATACGATATATCTTAATGAAAGCAGCTATACGTCTTTATCGTTATAATGATATATTCAGTAGAGTGTAATACGTTTTTTTAATCAATTGACTGATTGATCAATGTATACATATTTGGCGTATGTTTTTCAGCTGAATATTTGTAGAGCTGCGTTTTAACCGGAAAAGCCGCGCTATCGCGCTCAGTCTAATCATAATAGTATTTTACATAAGAACCGTTAACTGGTCAGAAAATACTATGTTTCCCGCTGATAATAAACTACATTTACATTGCGCTGATATTTCAAGCGCAGATAAAGGTATTTCGATTTGTTTTAAATTGTAATAAGTGATCTTATAAAACTTCTGTTGATATCATAAAGGAAGCCACGTATATGACTAAGGCGGAAGAGCGATGTGGCTTTTTATTAATCGAACTAATCTATTTTATCTATTATAGGAACGCGAATTATTCTGCAAAAGTGTATTATATTCTGGTAATAAAATCAGTGTAAGTTATACTCTTGCTTACATGAAATGCATTCTAACACTATATGATGTTTTATTTTAACTCACTTCAGCGAATGAGTTTAAAACGTCTCAACAGATTCACTTAGTTATACTTTTTCAGAACCTTGAAATACAATTCAGCCAAACAATCCTAGTAAGAAACCAACTATGTCATCATCTAAAGGAAAGTACGTCGATTCTGTTATGTTTTCAACTCGGAACTGTCATTTATCATTCTTTTGTAAACAAAAAGTAATTAAGTAATCGTAATGGTGAAAATATACGGATTGTAGATTATTGAAATACGACAAAATGTGATTTGAATTTAACTTTAAATGTGCAAAAGCCCAACGCTGCCCAACTGTTAGTTTCGGATCATTCGATTTCATTTTTTTTAAACAGATTTAAAAATCTGATGTACATTTAGATCATGCCGAAAAATGCTGCAAAACAGGTCGAAAATACTCATATGGTTGAATAAAAACAGGCTAGTAAATTGAGACTGATGATTAGGAGGTCGCACGGGGAGCGTGCTCGACCATTTTTAGTCATATTTTCAAGCACTTTCGACCTGTTTCGCAGCATTTTTCAGCAAAATCAAAATATACATTTTATTGCACAACACTTAAGCTTTTTAAATTCGTTAACTAATTTTAAATAGGACGATTCAAAGCGCATGCAGACCGGTTTAATCTATACAGACTGTTCTTCAGATGATGGCACAGTTGGTTTCCTGCTTGATGTCACAATGAAATGCTTTATTACTTGGGCTACATTAAAAGAGATCTACTCTGCATTCGTTTGGCTGATTGACTCGGAATTGAAGATGGAAATTTATTTCTAGAGCAGTAGGAATGAAGTTTTAAAATATTTCGCTTCCCATTAGACTATATATTGTGTCATGTACCTAGAGCTACCTCCTATAATAATGATTTCGATCCCTCTAAAACTACGTACTGATGCGGCATTGCAATTTTTTTTCACCGAAAGCTTTTGACGATTATTCAGTCATTCTCTTCGAGCTTTTGCTCTCATGTGCGTCAAGGGTTCGGTTACCTTATGCATCTGTTATAACACTTTAGTGTCGTGCGCAATGCGAACTTGGCATCTTGATTTTTGCTTACAATGTACACGTTGTTTACTACAAAGTAAATAATTATCTACGAGATTGGGCGACGAAGGAAAACATCTGAGGAGATTTCACTGAGTTTTATTATATGAGAAATTGTATGCAGAAATAATTTTTAACTATTATATTAAAAAGTAAAAAGATAATAGAAACTCCAGTACGTAATGTTAAGACGTCAATCTACATAAATGACTTCGTGAGATATATTAACGAATAGCATAAATCTTCTCCGGACAGATGCGCGCGCGCAAAAAGTCATGCGTACTAATTAAGAAGTTAATTTTCCTCCCAACGTCCTGCATTGCGCTTATCTATATCGGAACTATTTTTACGAACCTTTATCAGCATCGAAGAGCTGTCGCGCATATACTATAAGTTAACAAGATAATGGCTCGATCGTCGTGAATTGATGAAACGAATTTAAATTTAAATCAAACTACTCGAGAATCGTCGACCTTCCTTGTAGGAAATTCCTTATTTATATTATTGCCCCATCGCACATGTCTCAAAAAAATCAAGGTGACAGTCAACTTCCAACTGATTTCTCAATCGCTATATATGATGAGGAATTAGGCCAAAAATATGAGTCTTCCTATACACAAACCATAGGGAAATCCCACAACAATCCATTCGTACGAAAACAAAACTCTCGCGTTAGTAGATATAAGGTACGCGACGAGTACACAAGTGTATCTAGTCCGCCGCTAGATAAGCGACGAAAAATCGTGAGCACGTCGCAAGCCGCAGCCGTTCATGTATATGACGTAACGCACGTGGTGCTCGCTCGCCTATTTCATTTTCCAAGCCCGGCGCAGTCGGAGCTTCGTTCCCCGCTTACGCATCGTCGGGGTAGAGCGCGAGCTCGTAAGCCAATCAGTGGCTGCAGCGGAGGGTCAAAGTCAAGCAGAGCCGAGAGTCCGCGCTGGCACCAGTAGTCGACTTCGCGACGTAGCCTCGTTCGGTCGTTCCTGCGTCGCCGTCGCTCCAGTTTTATATTACAATACAAGCTTGTGATACAGATCGACCTGCAACAGCGGCGGTGGATATACGTTTTAGATACCAGCAGTCAATCGAGAGAAATCGTAGCTTTTCCGTTTGAACGAAATTCGGTGAGTCATTTTGCTGACAGAGCCGGAGAGGAAAACGAGGACAGCGAGTGTGTGTGTTTCGAGAGAGCTTATCGGTGATATGCAATGGAAAAAAGCATACAAATATAGACTCGAATTGTTTAGCAAAATCACGGCCATTCATATGAAGGGACACGTGCTAGTTACGCAATTGCTGATATTATAAGAGCTTTTTCACTTGTTTAAGCTCGGGATAGATTTCGCTTTTAAAAGTTCACGCGCAAGCGGATATAGTGTAATACTGCTTTTACGTGGTAATTAAACTTTTTTTTTGTATGCCAGTGAAGAGTTTTAGATGCAGGATTAAGCGTTGCGATGCAAGATTCATGAATTTCAAGTCACCCTCATGTGCGTGACAAAAAATAAAGTGCATCGTACAAATTGAAAGAACCATGACGCGGACAATTATTTTTACGAAAACAACTGTGAATTACACGTGAAAAACTACCAATTCATAATAATTCACTTTATATATTTTGAGTAATTATCAGATCGAAGTGAAGCCAGCTAAATATAAGCACGACAATAACATCACCCCTTAGATATATCGTATTTTAGTGTAAATTATCTCGAATAACGAATGATTAGCGATTCCATAATTAGTCAATAATTAGACAGATGTCAACGGAAACATGCCCCGAGATAATAGAAATTCCCGCTTAATAGAGAGTTCAATCACCACGAACTTATGTCTATTTTATTTGCTTTTTAATCGCGGTAACCATCTGCGCAATAAAAGTTTTTTTTCTCTCCTTCTATTAGAGCAGTCGCACACTGCATTGTATGATGTTTATACAATGATGATGCGAGAGCGACTTTTCAATAGCTGTTAAGCTTGTAAAACGATTACCTACATATAGCACACGTATAGGTGCCTCACGTGCCGCTTCTTGACGTTTTACGTCAAATTATTTGTCTTTAGATAACAACAATGACAACATTACACTACCTCTATATTATACAATCATTTGCGAAATTGCATCAACGCGTTATTCGCTCGAATAAGTTAAAAATAATGTTTTCCCTCAAGAACAATAAGAGGCGAATCATAATTGTCTCCATGCAGGAAAGCATCGTAAAAGCAAAGTCTATAATAGTTCACCTACAGAGTTGAACGGTCTTTCTTGCTCTTCCGTCGAGCCGTACACAGAGGCAAATTGAAAAGATGTAAAAACGGCAAAAAAATCATAGCAGCAATAATGCAGCCTCGGAGTTTGATGGTTGATTTGCGCTAAATTTTAAACGCGCGCCACGGCAATTACACGGTTTATGATGAGGGAGTTGCAGGACAAAAAATTTCGAACGGCGGCCAGTATAAGATCGCGTATAGAAAGGCCTTTTTCTGCAAAACGAAATCGGGGTTCGCGGCTTTATTGTGTTTGGCTCTCTCGCTGCATTTCGCGCGGAATTTGTTTTTGCAAGCTACGGTAAATGCTATACGCACCTATATATACATATATTGCTCGTGAACTGCGTCTGTTGTACCGTTATATAGATATAAGGCTAAATAAAAAAAATGCGAGATATTTTTATTTCAAATCGTCCAGCGCTTATAGTCATAGGTCAGCGATTCCGGGATGCCGTAATTCGTCCGAGCAATAAAAATTCTCGCACAATTTGATGTATATATGGATTAGAGGAGGTTGGCTTAATGCAGTACATTAACGCTGGTGTCGTAAATCTGTGCGATACATTAGGTTTGTGAAATAAACTTCAATTGAAACTATCTATTCTTGTCTGGTATTTTGTTACGTATACAATAAATTTAAAGGAAAAATTCATAATTTCATGTCAAGCATCATCTATGAACGTATGCTTTTCCATTTTTACCCTCTGATAAAGAAATTATTAACCGGATAAATGAATTCTGCATTGATAATTGAAATTTCAATAAATAATCTATTGATTGGAAGAGAGGCATGTATTGGTTTTTACAAACAGTGGAAAATAACAATGAAAATTGATTTTCATTCGAACGGCGCAGTATAAAGTGGTTAGAACTCTAAAAAATAATTGCTTTACCTATATTGCAAACACAGTAGCATACATATTTTCATTAACTTGTAGAACACTTTTGGCCATTTTTTTTTTAACCGCGATAGACATGACAACCACTAGGACAGCTGTAAGCGGAAACTATAATTTTATTTTCGGTATCTAAAACTCAACTTAACTCAAAAAAATGAAAAAAAATTGTTTAAAATACGCACTGGCTCGTAAATTTGTGAATCATCGATTCTGCCGAGACATTCTAAACATTAGCAATCGCGGAATGTGTCTCGTGTGACTACGTTTACAATGAGCTGATTCCAAGTTCCCGCGTGTGCACGATCCTATAGCGTTTTGAAGGCTTTACGCAATGCCAGGACGCTTGAATAAGAATTGCAGTCAATTAATCACAGTAAGTTGATGAATTGACCGGAGCAATGCAGACACGGAAGCCAAAATCTTTACGTAATTTTCCTGATGCTGTGTGTACAGCTTCTCCTATTTGCGATCAAATGCATAAAAAGAGGTTCAACCAACGCTCCGATAGATCGTTTACCTGCATGGGATAATGGCTTGTGAGGATGATTTTACAATTAGATTCAAATGCAAATGCGTGTCTAGGCATTGCTGTTTTTTTTCCACTACAGCATTATTAATGACGATTGAAAAACATCTAAGATGCGTTTTTGTTTTATTTCGAATGGTCTTCAAATTTTACTGGATTTAAAGTCATCAAATGTTGAAATAACATTTCTTTTTATAATCTTTCTAAATACAGTGTACGCTTACGCAATTTATTATGAGTAAAATAACTTTGTAATAAATCAACGCAGAAATGAAATTACTCAATGTGCTATATAGTATAATTAGAAAACAAAGTAAAAGTAAAACTGCTCGTTTGTATCAGAATATTGTGCAGAATAGGTAATTAAGTGTGAAAAAAGATTGCAGTATTGCTGCAATTATAACTTCAATTATTATTCTAAGAACATTTCCGACGCAGACGTTATGAAAAGTATACGAGAACAAAGTAGGTCTAAAGTATAACGAACTAATTAAAAATCGAAAGTTATAAGTAGCATCAATATAATTATGATGAGAATGATTATGAAAGCTATTGCGTTGTGGTCTATATAGTTCGCAGTTTTAAATAGACAATCGGGTATCCTCTTAGATCATCAAGAAAAAAATGTTGAAAGAAAATTGTTCTACGAAGTACGCTTTGGGCGCTGCCAAAATAGTGGTATTTTCGAGTCGTTACGTTAGAGAGATTACATAAGAAAATAAGTGAAGCTAATTAATGGCTAAACATTTTTGCTAGAGAATTCAATAGCTCAATTCAACAAAAAAGAATTCTCCAATGCATGTGCTAACAAGTGCGCTGAAACAGGCACTTATTAAATTAGAAAAAGCCATACATCAAGCTAAAGTCGATTGTTCACTCCCATTCCTCCGGCAAGTGGAGCATGGCTCAACAGCCGATGCTGTTGCATCCGAAATAGACTTCTTGGCATGTTCGGTCTCTTCAAAAATTTATAGCCCACGACCAAGAGCCTAAAAGCTAGATGTGTATCTCTTTTATATAGGCTCTCACACCTTTAATTTGATTAAGCTAACGAAGTATCGAGATTGAGTTACCTAACCGCGTCACTGTCCCGCTATTATTTATCATTTGTCAATATTATGCTACTTTATATTATACACAAATCGATCAAGGATAGTAAATAATAAACAGAGACGGTAGCCTTATAGAATAATGATAAAACCTTAAGATAAGGTGTCCAACTCTTGATGAGTAATAAGATAATGATATCCAATTTATTAATCTATTGTAAGCAACTTATCAGAACGTAGACAAATGTCTTGCTTTAAAAATAATACAAAATATTTTTGTGCAATTCGTGGTCTCACTATTGAAATCCGAGCACATCTTCTACATTTATATCTAAAATTCAGTTGGTGCAACAGTACGCAGAATCTGTCTCCGCAAAAATGCATAACGCACGCGCAGTACACGTCGACGTTGCACGTGAGGCGACACGCGAAATGTCGCGCGAGGAAGAGCTCTTTGTGCGTTAGGCTCGATTATGCCAATGCATATTGATAATGTACATTTGAATAAAGCCTCACTACCGTACTCGCAAGGTTTACACATTGTGCAACTACCCAGTGCATGGATCTCGCGAAATCTCGACACGTTATTGAATCATTATTGATCGGTTTGCATGTCACACATCAGCGGATCCAATCTTCCTCAATCGAATTGCCTTATTCATTAGAGCATTTTGTTTCATCGACAGCGGCATTATTTTTTTTTCAAACGACGTTTTTATATGACCGAGGCGTTGTAACAAAATTTGTTGACTAATGGCACTTGCGCGACGAAAAATTCCTCTCGGAACAGATGAGCGAAGCATGTATACGTTGCGATGCTTTGTTTATCCAATTTTTTTCCTCTTTCGATTGTATTCACGTATGTCGATTAATCGAGTTCTGGCATTCCATTGTTACAGTTTTTCTTCAGTCTAAATTTACTGATTGCAATTTGATAAGCTAACATTTCCATCTTTCGCTATATTCATAATTTAACATACAATTAGTCGCGTTAAGGATAATTAATTATTGTATTATGAGTTTTTTTTATACAAGTTTAGATAACAGTTTTGATGGTATTTGTAAATTAATTCTTAAGTGAAATTTAAAAATCGAGCTATTGGGTGGCTTTACCAGGTCAAGGAATTGATAAGCTCTATACATGCTTAGTATAAGCACAATGAAACAAGTCTCATTATATTTATAATTTGTAGAAGTTATTACTTCAGCGAATTTGAATAACCGGTTAAAAATGGGGAAAAAAAAGTTTACGTTTATTGTCAGCGCTGTAGATGTCGTGAAACTAAACATTCAAATAGAGTTTTTCACCAAAAGTTTATTTATTAGATTTTCCAATTATCATATAAATGGAACTGCTAGAATCTAGGAATGAAAATTTTACTTTTTTTCAGATATGCCAGAACTTAACGAGCCGGTACCGCTTCTAGACCTAGAGGGTTTGCTCCAGCAGACGTTGGGCGGCCCTTTATCTGTTCAGGTCACTGACTGGAAACATCTTACGGACCCGGGTGAAAACTTCGGTAGCCTCATTCTGGCCGTAAATGTAAACATAACGAAAAATGATAAACAAGAGACGCATCATCTAGTTTGCAAGATGCCACCTAAGTCTGACTATCTGCTAGATCTCTTTAACAGCCCAATGGCTTTCAAAAAAGAGCTCTACTTCTATACGAAAATTGCACCAGCTTTCCTTCAGTTGCAGGTTTTTATACTACTAACTACATTTCATGATGCAACTTGAGATTAGCTTATCTTAACAAACTTGAGAATGACTTAACTTGAAATAATATTTTCCAACACAGATAAACAGTGGAATCGCCGAGAACGAGCTTATCAAACTTGTCCCACATTTTTATGGAGGTCGCATGGGGCTGGCTGGTGGTGACAAGTTTGACAGCCAAGCGTCAATCGTTCTCGAAAATCTCAACTACTCTGGCTACTCAACGAAGGATCGCATTTCGGGAATGGACCTCGAGCACATGGAGTACGGAACACGCGAACTTGCCAAATTACACGCCATTACTTGTGGTTACAGAATCTTAAACCCCAAAGATTTTGCAGAGACGATCGCACCGGGCCTTGTGCCTGCACACAATGATGTTGCTATGCAGTGCGTCATGGAGATGATCGGTAAGGCTGTGGATAATCTGAAAAAAATGGACGATGCCAAACCACACATGGACAAGGTGTTTAAAACACTGGAACTTTGCGAGAAAGTGGAAAAGGAGAACAAACCACCGATCGGTGAGATGACAACATTTTAAATGATACTAAAAGAAAGCTATACAAATTTTGCGTTTATTAAAATATTGAACATTTTTCCAGAACGCTGGTGTACCTTTGTGCACAACGATTTCTGGGTGAACAACATGATGTACCGTTACAGTAACAACAAAAAACTTCTTAGCATGAAAATGGTGGACTTTCAGTTAAGCGCCTGTGACTACGGTATGAAGGATCTGATCTTTTTCCTCATTTCCAGTGCGAAAAAAGAAATCATCGACAATAATTTAAACGACCTTATCACGTTATATTATGAGACCTTTATCGATACTCTGAAATCACTAAAAGTCGACACTAAGGACTTTCCCAGGGAAGAGTTCGACAGACTGCTGAAAGAATGTGCACCGCTCAAATTCCCACAGTGTATCATGATGATTCAGGTAATCAAGGCAACGAGAGGCTCAGCTCCCGACGTCAACAGCATTAAAAACTCGGAGGCCTTCCTGAGCATCGGCAAGGGTCAACTCTACGAGGACAAGTTGCTCCACGTTTTACTAACATTTGTAAAGAACCGATGGCTAGCCAATTAAGTGCCGCGTTGTCTTTTTCTTTTCGGATAAAATTGGGGCTTCAAAAAAAGAGAGATGCTAATAGGGTCAACTCGAATTTGAGTTAAGACTGAATGCGAAAAAATAATTAACTTATTTGAAACAATTCTGTAAATATTTGCCTAACGATAGTATGATTTTAATGCTGGTTGGTTGTAATTTATCAACAGAAAGCATACATTGTTATACAATAACAAGTTACATTTTGAACGCGAATTAAAGGATAGAGAAAACTACGTAGAAATGTTGCTCGGTGTACGAGATTTTGTAAAAACTTATGAATGAAGTGAGCCAGTTGCTCAAAACCATCGCGCAAAAATGATAGCTAAAAGATACATTTTTAATCATCAGATTACATACTTTGGGGTTAGATTTCATACGACGTAAAAAGCTTTGAATAGATGATAATGTATGTAATTTTAGATGTTTATGCGTAGATTTTTCTAAAGATACCGAAATTTTATACACTAATTCATTCCAAATAGGAAATACTAAAAAGAAATATTATGTGATATTTAAGGAATAGTATACTAGATAAGTAAGCAATATGGCTATTACGATTCGCACTATAGATTAATTTTATAAGCATCGAGAATTGAATTTGTATTACTCACTTCGAGAAGATCAGCCACTGCATCAGGCAAATTGAATTCTCTGACAACACGCAATCGTAATTGTCTGTTGATTTCGTGTCGCGACGATAGCGGTAAGCTAATAGCTCGTTGACAACTGGGCGATTGTCTCAGTTTTTGTTCGCGCTTCAGCATAGCAGACATAGTAGCAGAATCTGGAACTATTAACGAAATCGTTATTTGAGAAAAGAATATTAAAAAATTGCGATTTTACAAGTTGACTATGATTTTAAGGTATAACGTTACCTGGTAGAGCAGCTGCCAAAATGTCGACTCCAGCAGCTCCCATAACCCTTGGTTTCTCGTCAACCATATACAATGTGTCCGGGATATCATGAATATATCTCGCTCTTCTCAGCCTTACCAGTTCTGCTTCTTGAACCATTTGTTCTTCGACTAGAGCCTGTAAAGGAAAATTGTAATTGTTGAATTATATAAATTATATTGGAAAAATAAATTAAGTATTATTAACGGTTGCTTACCTTTATTTCTTCATAATATGGCATAAATAGACGAGGCCGTACGAATAAACCGTTTTTCTTTCCACCCCTTATCCAAGCGTTTATTCTTAAGTTCTCCCTTTCGTCGCCTATCATGTGACTCGGTGGAGTAGATACCAACCCTCTCCTAATAGCCTGCGCGAGTATTTCATTATTCGGCGGTAAAACGTGATCCATTCTGACGAGCGGCAAGAGTTCGCTGAGTATCTCACGAAGCTCGATATCGCTGAGATCCCGTTTCTTAACGCCTTTTCTTGCAACAGAGTGAACAGTGTGGCTCAAAAGATTCGGTTCCCTGTCCTCCATTCGTCGAACCAGCTCCTGCTCGCCCCATTTCAGCACTGCCTGTAGCACCTCGAGTTCACTAGCCTGTAGAAAATGACTCTGCAGGACGTTCGACAGGTGCGCGTGGTCCAGCTGATGCAAGATAGGCGACGAAGCCACCGGCTGAAATTCCTCTCTAAGGTAATGCAACGCTTGCCGATGCACCCACGCCGAACCGTGAGGTTGGCTGCCCCACCTATTTTCAATTTCATAAGAGACATGAGCATATGACCTAAATTTCGCGGCGATATAAATAAAAGAGTAGCTTACTTGAGAACCGTCGGAAGAGAGTCTAACGTGAGCCATTCCAAAATGAGATCTTCGCAGCCTTGTGAAAGAATATCTAGCTCGAGAAATCGACCAATTTGATATAATTCCATGGCTTCTTCTAATGGACTAGGTCGCATTCGACCCGTATGTGTTAACGCCTGAACCTTGAAAAGTTCATTAAATATCAATCCCTCACAATGATAATATAGAATTAAAGACAGAGTTAGACATTACCTCGCTTAGACTGCCAGCACTGTTTCCGCAGCCACTGCCCCGAAGTATGAGCGAAAGGTCGACCGTATCGAGATAAACAGCGTGCAGTAGCACGTGGGCGTATCTCTTGGGTATAACCGACTCATCCAGGACTATTCGCGTGGGTATGTGCAACGCGCGCTCCGTGTGGTCCTCGCCGGATCTCGTTCGCCTTTGGATAAGGTTGCGAAAGAAGGGCGAGCGGGCCGAGAGTATGGCCTTGTGGCAGGGCAGCTCCAGCTTCGGCCTGAAGCCATATTCGCTGCTGCCGCTGTCCGGTCTTTGGTAATCGCTATCCGAGGTAAAGACAAGGGCTGCATCCGCGTAGTTGCCCGTGTCTAGCAGGTAGCGCAAGTCGTGCTCGAGAGGATTGGGGTTGCCGAACTCCTCGCCGAGCCGACGCAGTAGGCCCGCATCGAGGGAGCCATCGTGCGGGCACACGTCACCCGTGTACAGGTAGCGCAGTAGTCCCGAGAACATCGACACTTCGATGTTGTGGCTCCGTAGCTCCAAGCATATGCGAGCCCCGTATCCTGTAATTAGAAAATATTAAATCGATTATAAACTCTTCTTTGTACGACCGATTGATTTTGGGAAATAGAGTATTATATACTAACCGGGGCAGCCAGCGAGTAGGTCTCTGAAGTATGGACATCTCGCCGAAAGGAGCGCCCGGTGCACAGGGAAGCAGGCACCCCTGTAGACGAGATCGACGTCCGTGCAGTACTTGTAGTCATAGAGTGTTGAGAGGTCCTGCTTGAAGGTGGCCGCGGGTGGCCTGGCCAACTCCGCTTGCACATGCAGGTCCTTGAGGGCGGCTAACGCTTCGTACTCTTCCAACAAGGCGCCCGCCTCCAACGGGCTCCAACTTGAAACGAGCTCGCGAATTATGCGCCCATGGTCGCAGGCTTTCGACGAGCGCCTTCGCCTTATGAATTTCTTCCGCAGCGTTGCAAAGCCCGTCACGCGCTTTTTTCTTTCCCTGAAAATGAACATTGTTAGTTGAGACTATTAGTTTAGAGTGAAGTTGGCTGTATCAATTTTCATTAAAAAATAATCAATCGAAGTCGAGCAGTTATTTTAATGAAAAAGCTAAAATATTTGTACAGATTCATTTGAAAATTATCAACCACATCCATAAGCGATAATGTTGGACCTGGAAGATGATGACCGAGTAGCACCAAAAACTAAGATTCCAGAATTATTTAATTTGATAGACAAAAATAAAAAAGTTTTTATAGATGATTTGAGAGATGCTGTGTCAATACCATCGGTATCAACTGATCCAACTCATTTTAGCGATGTCTTAAAAATGGTAAAGTTTCTTATTATGTTCAGAAATTTAAAATCAATGTTTTAATATATGGAAATTGTAGCTAAATTTTTGTGCCGAAAAATTGGAAACCCTGGGAGCTTCAATAGAGGTGGTTGATGTCAATAATGAAACAGACTTAAACCTTCCACCAGTTTTATTTGCAGATTTGTTTGTTGATGAAGAGTATAAAACGATATGCGTTTATGGAAATATTGGTAAAAATATAATTAAATAATTAGTGGAATAAACTCATTTCCGCGTCCTTCTCAGCAGTTGCATAATGAACATTTTGCAGACACTTTGTCACCAGAAATAATACACAATAAGCATCCTCCTTTTGAATTGACTGAAGAGCTTGGGAGACTACACGGATGCGGTATCTCAGATAATAAAGCCCCTTTACTCTGTTGGTTCAATGCCCTCAAGATTTACAAGATGTCTAAAACCGAAATTCCAGTAAACATCAAATTCATTATAGAAGCCACATCAGAATTGTACAGCCAAAGTTTATTCCACGCTATCCAAAACAAACGTGAATTTTTTAACAATGTTGAATATATTTGTTTAACGATTGATAAAATGGTGAATGAAATGCCCTGCTTAAAATATGGTTATCGAGGTCTTTGTCACTTTGCATTAAAAGTGAGCTGTGGTGAAAAAAGAGTACACAGTGGTACGTATGGTGGAGCTTTTAATCAACCTCTCATGGATGCAGTTAATGTGATTGGGTCTCTTATAGATAAACAAGGCAAAGTTGTCATCTCTGAAGTAAGTAAATAAATCATTTAGAAATCATTGACAACAGTCGATTAAATTTAAATTACCATCTTCAGTTTATGAAAGATATCAAATCAATCACAGAAATTGATTATGATCATTGCAACAAAGAATCTTTTTTGGTTGAGAGTCTCAAAAAAGAAACGGGTGTAAAATGCCTTGGGCATAAGGAAATACCATCGAGAATAATCATGCATAAGACGCGTTTACCAAGTTTCACTTTCAATGCATTTCATATAATATCAGCTGCTGCAGATAAAGATGACTGTGCTTCAATACCAAATAAGTAAATAGTTAAGTTGAAATAAGTATTAAAATATGTAAAAAAACAATAACAAAATATTGCTGTACCAGGATTAAAGCAAGATTTTCTGTGCGCTTGGTGCCTAATCAGACTGCAGAAAGGACATTTCAGCAATTTGAAAGATATATTGAAAAAATATGGCAGCGTTATAAAAGTACAAATGATTATGAATTGAAAATGATGCTTGGATTTAATCCATGGCAAGAAGATCCTTCATCTGAGCACTATAATGCTGCTGCTAAAGCAATCAAAACTGTACTACTGAAAAAATTGAATCTTTTATTTTACAATCTCTAATATTATTTGCATTTCAGGTTTATAACGTACATCCTTGCTGTGTATCTGAAGGTAGTACAATGCCTGCTGTTTCAATTTTTAACACAATGTGTCCAGCAAGTAACATTATAGTAATGCCTATAAGGTACTTTTATTTCTTGTTATATTATTGAATTCAAATTGTCTTGTCACACCTGTCTAAATCAATAATTTTACAGTGGTCATAAGGATGGACATCATACAAAAGACGAATCTATTTCGATCACAAACTATATACAGGGGGTAAAATTAACAATAGCTTACATGTGTGAAGTTCATGAAATAAACTTTAAGTAAATAAAAAATTTTAGATAGATAAATTCTCCTGTCATTATTTAGTTTATTCGAGTAAATCAAAGAAAACATGAATTTATCAAGAGATTTGCTTACCTAACAATAATACTCAGTGGATCAGGATTGCCGGAGGCTGAAAGCCTAGCTGCCTGCACTGAGTCTCCTCCAACGGGCGCAAGGCTCGAAGAGGCGGATGCTCCCATTCTATGTGTCATGCGTGAATCATCGCCCTGTCCTCTTCCTGTGAACCAGCAACCACCACTGCTGCTGTCGCCTTCTCCACCAGCTCCACTTTCGCCACTGCGTTGCAGTGCACACGGGATCAAGGCCCGGAATACGTTCATCGCTTACCCAGACACCAGCCTGAAAATGATTTGCTTGTAAAAAACTAATCTTTAACTGTATAGAAAGAAAAAACTACTCTGCTGAAATAATCGTATGTAGGGTGCATTTGTTGCAACGTCGAACTTATTTCTTAATACTATTTTCATCAAAGGCATAACAACTTGATGATGTTTTTGGCCTTGGCAACTACTAGAGATGTATGAAAGTTTTGGAACCAAAGTAATAATGTCCCTATTTGCCTGAAAGCTATTTTTTTCATAAAAAAGAGCTGAATTCTTTGTACACAATAGTAAAGTAAACAAATGACTGCATATTGCAGCAACAAAAGTTAATCAATAATATTGAGGACAGAAATTGCAGTCTTGAGCAGTCAACACTGTAGCTACTAAGTTTTCAGTGATTTTTAAACTGGTTCAAGTGTATAAGAGTGGTATAGGTGCATCAGTAGAAAAGCAATTCGCGTTACACTTGTAGGTGTGCATCGCAAAAATCAATCAAAACGCGAGCCAAACAAAACTATCGATTCACACACACAGAGTAGAGACAGTAGCAAACAAAACGAAGAAACGTATTATCCTTTACATGATAGATTCCGCACTCGCTGCCTCCCCCGCATCGCACAACACATCGATATGCACATAACGAGGTCTCGGTGGTTATATATTCACGATTTCGTAAAACAGCAGTCCACTCCTCTTTTTGTATCTCTATCTCTCTCTCTCTCTCTCTCTGCGATGTCTCTATCCAGCTATCAGCACCATAACACAGAGCTTTGATCGCGCGAACGTCATAGATCCTCGTAATCGGAAGCCCATCGAGCTCCTAGCTGCACCACTTGAATGCGAGACACAGGGTGAGAGGCGCAACAAAACACAAGAGACTTCCTCGCGAAGCGCGCACTAGAGAGCGTACATTACATGCCAAGGTTCGTCCAGCAGTAGAGCTTCCTGCCTGCTTGTGGCTTGTTTTGGAACGTCGCTCGACTCGTCCGATGCGTCTCCCTTATTCGAGTTTCACTAATTGGCTGTCAGCTGAAGCAGCAGCGGCCCACGGAGCAGTAGCCAGCTGTTCGTGCTCGCTCTTCGGGCCTGGACATGTCTGCCTCTCGCTCTCTGGCAGTCGCACGCACTCGTCGAAGACGCGGCACACGCGGGCCTCGAAAACTCGATCGACCTACATAGAAAAAAAGAAGCCTCCACCGAGGAGAGAGTAGGTGTACCTATATAGTAGTGGGATAGGTATATAGTCGCGGTCGCTAGTCGCTCCCTCGCGCGCGCACTCTCCGTCTCACTTGCTCTCTCGATCGACAGCTACATAGATATAGCTGGCCTGCTTTTTCTCGGTCAGAGTCGCGCGCGCGCGCTCGCGCGACAACACTATAAGCCTGCGTGTATGTATAACTGAAGGTATATTATATCGGAGAAAAAGTCGGGCTCAGCCCCGCGGAGTGATGCTCGCGAACGCGGGGGTGGGACGCTGGTTTGGATAGACCGCGTTACCTGGGTCCGTCCTGCGCATATTTCCGAGCGTCCATATTACGTCCGCTGAGGCGGCTGGGCCCCTTCGATTTCTTCGAAATACTCGTCGCACAATACACCGGCGGCCATGTTTACATTCGAATGCACCCTAGGGATACACTAGGAGATGGTTCTCTCTCTCTCGCTTGCTTTCGCTTCGCTCGAATCGCGGGTTATATTGTAATAGTTATTATATATACATATTACTCTTTCAGATAAGGTACGTTCGGAGTACGAGGGGGTGGTAACATGACGCGAACTGTGTGTTTGCAGTTTAAATTCTATTTTGCTTTTTAGACATATTGCTTATTTTATTTTTACAGCGTAAAATATTAATGTTTTTCATAAATCCACGAGAAACCCTCATCTATCTCTTCGCACGTTGCGGGACTCGCGGACCAGTTGACGATATAGCTTCAGCTCAACGGAGTAAACCTTATATCTATATGCGCATGTATGGGTGTAAGTACGTGTTGTATCTGTGGGCTCGGATGACCTCGATAAAAATCCTATCTCTCTTCCTCCTCCGCCGACTTTTCTCATTTGCAGAATTGTCTCTGAATACTGCTCATAACACTGCAACAGCTCCCGGAATGAAATGCAAAATGCTTTTGTTGACTAAGCAAAAGACTGATTATTTTGCAAAATTATTTTGGCCGTTTCAACCCGCTCAGATAATCAAACGAATATTTTGCGTTACTGCTTTATCAATGATTTTTATTATTTCGCTGTATTTTTGAATTGTTAATTTTACTCGCTTATCTGTGTATAGGTGGACGTTTATCACACTTAAATCAGAAACTATAATTATTGGCATTTTTTTTACTATTAATACATTATAAATTAAATGGCAAGAGTCGTTTTTCTACATCATCAACATAAAAAATCAGAAATTCAGCTACAATATTGAATATTAGATTACATGAAAATATATCAAAATTTTTAAATATTTTCTCACTTGAATGTAACATTTTACGTGAATAGATAAGACGAAATCAATAAATTTAATTTATCAATCATCAGATTAATTCAATACATATAAGCATGTTTATAATGTCATATAATTATGTAATCGATATTTAATGCATTTTCAAAAAATAAAGGTATAGACGTAAATTGCAACGACTGCGTGAGTCAATTCAATTTTTACTTTCTCTTCCAACATTAAAAGCAACATTAGTCAATTACGTGCATGATTTGAATGATATCGTTATTAATAAATCCATCAATTATCACGAATAAGTAGCTACGGTTTTCCATAAATAGATTTGGTCATAACGTTGACTCACGTATTCGAATGTTCCTCTGAACAGATATAGGTATAGGTATTCATCTTTTTCCGAGGCTCTGCGCAGAATTTGTAAAGGCGCATCGTTGCTCTTCGACAGATTGACAAGGTCCAAAGTATTATTAAAAAAAATCGAAAATGTTCGCTCTGAACCAGACCGTAGGCCCCAGGATTGCGAGAGCAATAGTTCAACAAACCAGAAATAGTACCTACATTGCTACAAAGCCAAGGGTGCGAGTCTCTTTCGCGGTAAGAATTTTTATTTCATTTTACGTCTTATTTTGATTCGGATTTTCGAGTCTTACGTAATCAAGACAATTTTCTTTAATTTTGAATACCAATGCCTTTGATCGTCAAAAAAATCGCAAACTTACACTTGGTTTGTAATCAATATTGAGTATAATTTAAGTAACTATGATATGGGTTGCAGTATAAAGTTTCGCAAAAGTTAGGTTATGTCTTTTACAAACCAGATTATTTTTTAACTAAGATTAAAAAACGAATATTGCATATAAAGTTTTCATTTATTTATTTCTTTTATTTTCATTTAAAGAAAATTGCTATTGATTATGAAAATTAAAATAATTATTACATAATAATGAATAAATATCAATGCACTATTTTAGGAAATTCATTTTATTTAAAATTGTTTATAATTAGTAGTTCGTAAATTGATTATAGCTCACAAATTACTTTATTTATAGTTTTTATTTAAGATTTTTTGACTAATAGTAGCATTAATTTATCAACAGTGAAGACAGAATAGAAAATTATTTAATAAATAGAACATTAAAAAAAAATCTGTTAAAACATTGCTTGATTATTATGTTATTGAAAATAATATTCTTTTCTAAATATTTAGATTAAATATATTTTCAACAGGAAAAATGTGCACATGGAGCCTTTATATTTGTAGTAGCATTGACTATCCCGGTGTGGTGCGCCAAGAGCTTTAATAAATGGCGTCCAGCTTCAGAGAATTAGATTTTAAAAAGATTCATTTAGTATACAATAATATAAAATTTATTTAAATTTGTAGACTATTTAGAAAAGAGGAATTTTAATTTAATATCTAAGGCATCTTTTTTTTTTCCTGCCATATAAAGTATTAATAATTCATGCTTCTATAATCATTCAGCACTGAAAAGTTAAATATTATTATAAAATGAAAATAAATCTCCACAATTAAAATAAATCAAATATTTGTCTACAAATTATATCGTTGACTTGAAAACTAGAAACTTCGTCATTCCAACATAATATTCTACTTTCTTACCATATCTTTAAAATTCTTCACCACTTATTCATAACTTTAGACAGACACTGGCAAACTCTTTATGTTTCACAGCTTTGCAAAACTGAATAATACATTATCTGGTAAGGTGCGAACCTTATCTATATCTAACTGGTACTATCTATTGATTTTGCAACCATGATAAAAGATACGGTATTTCGCTATCATTTAACTACGTCCAGTTTCATGCCACTCCTTTCATTGCCTTACCTCAGTGCTAAATTGAATAGATTGAATAGATATATCTTGCGACATATAAAAGTTTCATTTGATTTTTAAAACCACATAAATTTAAAAATGATTTTTCATAAAGGAATGAATATTATAAAAACAAACAATCACATCCTCTCAAAACATATTGATATCAAAACCTTTACACTACTAGCCACTAAACCTCGTCAACGTGTAAGCTTTCCTGTAAGTACCATCTACAAACTATGGTTGAAAATTGCATCTTTTGATATCCTATTTATAACAGTAAGGTCTGAATATTAAAAAGAAGTGTTACCCTTAAATGATTCATAATGAAAATCATATTGACAAGATTTTTATAATAATCATAATTTAACCTTTACAATTTCAGGTAATCTAACTCGTGACCCATGATTGATGAACCTTTCTAGTTTTATTATTTTATGTTATGCATTCTAATTTTTTTTTTTTCATATTATTTTGTGAAACTTTTACTTTCTTAATCTTAATTTGTACCAAAGAATGAAAATGAATTAATGGCAAAGCTCCATTAGTAAATGTGTGATTCCACAAGTAACTGCATTGGAATCTACATTGTTGTTCATCTGCAGAAACCTTTTTGATTTATATCATTATTATTTACAGCAGTAAATAATCATTAACATATTTTGGTTTGATTTCCACAGACATTCATAACAACAACAGTCCATATTTAGTTTTTGATAATATTTCTAATTTTTTATTCCTATTTAGTTTTGTTTATAAAAAACTTTTTTCATTTTTTGTGTGACTAATGTGAGTTTCAATGTGTTACAGGAAAAGGTAGTTCATGGAATTTTCTTGGCTAGCGTTCCCTTGGTGACGCCGCTTTATCTTTCATACCAATTTGGCGAGTGGGCAAAAGCTCGTGTAGAGGAGGAACAACTTTAAAACAATGTTCATAGTACATTTGGAGTCATCTTTAAGAATCTTCTGTTAATATATTGATTATTATTAAATTATTATTCCACAAATAATTAGATTTTTTTTTATTTAATACAAGTCACTATCATTCAAGCTATTACAGAACAAAGGCATTGGAGTATCAAATGAGAAATATAATAAATTAAAAAAACACAGCGCTGATTTAGTTACATTATTCATGTATTTTTAATTATTTATACCTTTATTGATATAACACAACACAGATCATGTTGATACATAAGCTTAGTTGTGTTTACCTGTAGAGTAAAGTATATACTACTGCGTAGATTACCATTAGTCGATAATGCGGACAGTCACAGTATCAACCTTAATCAAATTGATTTACAACAATTTCAACACTATATAACTGCATTAAGTTTAAACCAAATGATTTCAAAAAGTATAAATTAAACCACAATTATGTACAGGAAAAGTACTTATACGAGTTAAAATATTGTAATTTTATTTACAGTTATAATGAAAACATATATTTTCAGTAAACACGCCTTATTTTTATGTATAGTTATCACACATACATATAATACAAAGAAATAATTATAATTAAGATGCAATAAAAAAAATATATATATATATATAATGGTATTTATACCATTTTTTTGCTTAAAGTTGATGTTATCTAATAGAAAAGTTCACTCGATTGGATATTTATCTCATCACTGTATCGAGCAAAAATAACTTTTCGTGATTGAATGAATGTAGATCGCTTTCGATTTGTCCGAAAAAAGTAGAATAGCAAAATAATTGCAACTGCATCATACTTGTACGAATTTGAAAACAATTGTATACATACATTTCTAGCACAAGTTCTAATCATTCGTCCATAAGATTATTACTTTTAAAGTTTCTTTCGTCGCTCCCGCGCAAAAAATATACTTAGTTGCGTATATATACGTCAAACGCTTTCTCGTGATACTCAGTATATACGTATGTATACCTGTTGCCGTTTGGTTGAGACGATATGATCAGTTCGGCTTTTTGTTTATGTTGAATATAAAGTGAAGTTCTATCAGTGAATATTGATAAAGCCATTATATTGCGTAGTATATTGTTCCTTCATTGTCGTCATTTTATAATAGAAGAAATAAGGGACGGACAATATAATGGACACCGTGGGTATGGCAATGCAGTTTCTCAGAGGTTAGTGATAATTGTAAACACGATGTTTTACGCTATTATTTCTTAGATAAGTTCAATGTTCACTCCCCTAGCATTGAAAACAGACAAAGGGAAGTAAACAACCGAGACAGATTTATTTTCCGACAACAGATCATACCATGTTTAGAGGTTATCTGTTACTATGGCAAAAAAATAATGCAAGAGCTGTAGTAACGCAGTTGCGTACACGGATAGTCTATGTTTTGAACTTCATTCTGAGATGGCTTATATAATAAAAAAAGCTCGGGAAAATTAATTATCCATTGTAATAATGAACATTAGTCAATTCATATTTTACAATTGTATACACCATCAATCAGGAAGAAAAAAAAATTGCTCAATGTAACCGTAGCACCTATATATATATATGTACATATTTACATAAAATATTCAAAAATCGCAACGGCACACTATACCACGAACCTACGACTATTCTTTATATATACATATCCCATGATCCGAAAATTAATTACCGCGTTCACCTTATGAGAGTCATTCTAAGATATACCCGAGCGAGCGCATAATTATATTCAAGGAATTTTTCTTCAAAGCAGATAGAGTGTGCTCGTCGAGATCGAAAGTTGTTCCTTTAATAACTCGAGCAACCATCCGTTTTGACTGGGGAGATAACGATCTATACCTGCTCGTGAAAATCGAGATCCGACTTGACAGTCGTGTCGGTCGGCAAACAACCTCCTTGAAATGCGGGAGGCGGCGGCGAATATCAACGGCTCGTTTGATTTGAGAGTTGGCACGACCATTTTTTTTTTGCTCTTCGCGTGCGTGTGTACTTTATAATCGTGTTCCGACTCGCGGTCGAGAGAAAATTTAATTGGATTACATTATTCGGCTCTGGTTGCAGTTTACGATTTTATATTCGAGCCATCTGTTTGGTATACACTTCGTATACTTATGGGATGCATATGTGTATTCGGTTACGCTGTGATTGATGAGATGAATAATTTCGAGATTATCTTTTGATACAACTGATGTGTATAACTGATCAAAGCGATTCGAATCAAAATATTGTTTAATGGAGTCCGAAATAAAAAAAAAGAAAGAATTTTAAATTAGTATCTATCAGTGTCACGGTATTATAAAATAGTACGTTGATTTGTCTGTTGCTGAAAATGCGTATTTCTTAGCTCGTACCCAGGGATACATAACTGACGATATCAGTTGATCATATTTATATTCTGGTCGTTCGTACCGTAGACACAGTCAGCTAAACAATTAATTAAGCTTTATCAATTTAACCCTTAGCATGACGATGTATCATGAAGCCTATAAATAGCCCCCGCATCTATATGTAAGACTAGTAATGAATTATAATTTCAATTAAAATCTATATGGCTATTAACCGGCATTATCAATCATCGTGTATGCTTAAGCAATTTGCAGATCTCGATGCAATTGAATTTCACTTCGATCAATCAGAGATAACCGCGCGCCGCAGCTTATATAGGATATATAAATATATAAGAAATGCGTGTTTCTAAAAACGCTTGCTCACATAACGCTTTCATCACATAATTAGGTAAATGCATAATAACTCACAATCGTACACTACAGGCTGGCTGTACATTTGCATATATTCGCGCAGAGAGACAAAAGCTATGCGGTTATGATAGAGTCGAGATTGAAAAATCTCCAGATATGCAAATATTCAATTGGCCAATCAACGAATATAAGCGAGAGCCGCGCACTGCGTGACTCGCGATATCGACTCGTCCTCCGCGTGCGCGCCCCCTCGATGAAATGCAAATAGTCCATAAAATTACGCCCGGCGATAAGTGCGCTCACGATATAGAGAGGTGTGCAGCTTCGGGCTGAACGCGGACTATACGCGTTCCGTTATTTTACAATGAGTGTATGTACTTTTTCGTTTTTCTTTACCTTCAATTGCGATCGTCGTGTCATATATATATAAATATAATACTATACATATATGACATGCGTTTCGCTATATATACCGATTACATATACAAACTCATCAGCGCGTCATTCGCCGCCGTGCGAGTGTAAACCTTTCCGCGAAGCAAAGCGCGCGCTGCCGTCCATCATAATATTACGCGCAACTCGGTGAAAAAGTTGGCATTCGAAACCGACATAATCTCACGATTAAGCTGCGAGTCTACACGGCGCATGGATGTATATATAATAATATACGTCGCCGCGCTTCGGGGAAAATAGCTATATACGCGCGAGTCGGCTCCTCTTTCGCGCCAACCAGTTTTCCAGCAGCGGATAATTGCAGCAGCGGCATAGACGAGGCGAAAAAGAGGAAGCGGACGAATGACTGATGACGGAAGCTCTTACCGAACGACTGCCGCCGCCGAAACCTGTTTCCCCTTCGATCATCTTGTCTCGCGCTTATAATAGCATACGTCCGCTGAATTTTGTATCATATATATATACTGTGTCGGGAGACCTCATTGCGCGCGCGCGATTCCCACGAAGGAATTTCTCGCTCTGAGCTTTGGGATTTTTTTTCTTCGCCTTGAAGATCTCCTCGCGATGATTATGTGCGCTGTAGAGGCTCTTTTTTTTAGGGCGACGGTATGTACGTATATACATTATATACTTGCGCGGGGCGTCGGCTTTATAAATCGTCCCGCGCAATAAGCTCATTGCTAAATTAAAGAGCAGTTGTATATATGTGCGCGGGATTTATGGTTCGCGAGGTGTATATATACATATACATACTTTAATTTTATTTATCGCGATATAGTGCGATGTGTGCATTGTGAGAGTGCAGTTTAATCGAAGTATTATTAACATTGCCCGGAACAGTGGGTGATGAATACGTTTGCATAACTTCGGCTTTAGCGATGTATATTGTACTGTAAGACCGCGTGTTCGTGGTGTACATCGGTATTTTGCCCGGAAATATACAGTTTAAACGGTGGAAATGATAATTCGAAAAATACATGCACAGTTAGCCAGTTGACCCGACAACGTAATAACAGCTGATATATATTTCAGTTGCAATTTCAAAGGGACGAAATGAGCATAATCGAATTTGTTATTTACCGAAGTGTAAACATTCGCTCTTTACAACTTTTTCATTATACGCGAAATTGGATACTCCGTTCCATTTTTAATTCAATCAATTACGCGCAGATTCGCGAGAGAGGATTATAAAAACCACCGAGGCATTTGCACGTCGGATTCCCTAAAAAGTAAATATTTTTACGAGGACTCTTAAAACTCGTGTTTATCGGTTATCGTCGTCAGAAAAGTTAAAAATTATTATACATACACGATGAATCGCGCATATTTACCGTTATACGAAGCATCGTCGTCTTAACCTATGTGATATTTATTCCGGCAAAACATCGATCGTCGCGCGCGTCCGATAATATATCTCGTTCTTTATATACGAATAAAGCGCCATGAAAATAAAGCCATTTGATTAATTTTAATCAAGCATTCATTGTCACACACACACGCACACACACACACGCGCACACTTGAGGTCATTCTCTCTGTAATAGTTATACTATATATCACCATAGAGACGAAAAAGATGAATGAACATAAAAAAAGCCCGATATTCCCATCGCAACGCCTGTGTATTTCGGTCGACGTTGATGGCCCATAAAATTTACCCCGCGCGCGCGCGCGATTCGTCATTTTTCGGCGACCGGTCATCTCCCATATAGCGATTCGCTTATACATATATATACGCCCGTTTGTTAGTCAGCGCGATCGGTCCAACAAGGCGATTCTTTATTGTTCTTAATGATCGACGTTACGGAATTCTGCCCAGTCGTGTATATGATAGAAGGAAAGCCATTATATAGGATATATTATAGCTTTATATCAAATTCATTCACGCGAACATCTAACGGCTATTAAGTTCATTACTCATTTGTCGTAAAATCCATTTGCTGCGAGGCGTCTCGCTTCCGTTTACATGTAGCAATATCTCGCGATAAAAACTGTAAAAGAAGAGGCCGCGCGAGACAAAGGTTGAGTAATAATTCTGTAACTTTCATTCAGCTATATATATATATATATATATATATATATATATATATATATATATATATATATATATATATATATATATATATACATATATGAAAAAAGATGCAGATTCGAGTTATTCAACGCGTAAATTAGCATAAAACTTTGAGAAAAAGAAAGAGATGCCGAGGAGGCCTTGGAGTGAACGACATTAATTACGGGATCTAGAATTGAATAAAAGAAGCAGCAGCAACAGTGTGTCAGGACAAAAATGAACGAGCTCGAGCGATGTGTGCAAATGGATTTAATTGGAATTTTCAGAGAGTAAGATTTATCGTTTCCTACATGTAAGTGAAATTTTCATCTCGATGCGCGCGCCCCGATCACAGGGATAAACAAATTTCATACACTAATTTATTTCACTTCTCGGTCTGCAGTATATATACGACGCGGCATAAATATCGTTGTGAAACACAAACGTATATAGGTGTACAAACACACCACAAAGCCACGATCTCTTTGAAGTATATCTCGCGCGCGTCAGAAAAAAAATTAATCGGATTGGAGATTTTTATTACGTACAAAAGGAACCGTCTGCGAGGAGGTCCACCGCACCGGATTCATATTTTATACACGTATACGCATATCCCGAAATCCGATCGATTCTCTTTCACACAAATGTGATGCGCGTATTATAATAAACGTTATAAGAGAGCTACCGCACAAGTAGGCGAGCCATAAATCCGGAGCGGGCCACTATACTTACATCGGGTTTCGTTTTATTAACCTCTCGCGGTCGGAATATATATATGTATATAGAAGGCGGCGAACAATGCAGCTTTTTTTTCTGAAATATTGTATTTCTTTTGAAAGCCGAGATGACCCGAATATGCGGAATAATTATCATACACCGTCGGGCAGATATATATTTTTCTGTTCGGTGTCTCTTTTCTTCTCTCGTAAAGTATAGCATAATACGACTGAAAAATGTATACGAAATTATAGACGAATATACCATCTTTTTACGCGTAAAAGTGCGTATCCCCCCGAACGACGAAGCGCGCGCGTGTGTCGTTTAAAGATCGTCGATAAAATCTCGCGCAGGGAGTGTAAAGGCACACGCGGCTTCGCGCGTCGATGTGTATATATATACATCGAGGAAATTGCACGTTTCACTTTCGAGCTCGAAATTTGCCTGAAAAAAATCCGCACCGCGAACAAGACTCCTGACCGCGCGTCTATATACAAAAGAACCGCCTGCACGCGCATTGTTAAAAAATTCTCAAAAACACGTGCATATAAACATCAGCATACGTATAGCGAGGACGCATCATCGGGCACTTAGCGCGTCCATTGAGAGAGCTGCATATATATAGTTGTTTTTAACCCTGCGAAAGGCATACCTTTGTATACCTCGTCTCCGGCGACCTTGACTGCGCCATTAAAGTCCCGTAAAGCGTCTGAGCGCAATTGAAAAAACTACTGCAGCAGCAACGACGTGTGTATATGTATATAAAGTAAAAGCGCGCGGCTGTAGAGCTAAACCTTGCGCGTTCGCGTCGCGTGCAATGTCCTGCGCAGGTATGCCGGGCGTGACGAAAGCCTCCAGCTCTTCTTCTTCTTCTTCTTCTTCTTCTTCTTCTTATTCTTCGCCTCTGTCTTTCGGGGTTAATGACTGGGATAGCCGGGAGCATTCTCTCTCTGCGCCTCCTCTTCTCCCTTTCTTTCTCCTCTCGGCTGTGGCTCCTCACCGCATGCAGTACATATATATAGAGAAAGAGAGACTCTGTATATACGCATATATACACTCCGTGTTATATATATATGCATATGTACACGCCTGTACTCCTATTCGTACGTTACGTGTACTCTCTGTGTGGATTATTACGTATTTTTGTTTGGTTTAATAAGGATACGTGTGTCTCCCTTGCGGATAGCGGGAAAAAACGTAAAAGCTCGAGCTTCAACGAAACCTGCGGCCAGTATATATATAATTTAAGCGCGGCGCTTCGTCGAAACGGAAAAATTGCTGGCTCGCGTCGAATAAGGGCATCAAACTCTCCCTCTTCGCATCGCATGTATATAATATACGCACACGCAGTGAGGATCAAGTGTACGTGGAAGCGCGCGCCAGAGAAGCCTCTATTAAAACGTTTAAGCGCCCTCCCGAAAAAAAAGCGGTAGCGATGTCTTCGATGAGATATACTGGCCGCCGCCGCCGCCGCAATTCT
Source organism: Muscidifurax raptorellus (assembly GCA_020010945.3). Classification (NCBI taxonomy): domain Eukaryota; kingdom Metazoa; phylum Arthropoda; class Insecta; order Hymenoptera; family Pteromalidae; genus Muscidifurax; species Muscidifurax raptorellus. Next base: position 4,461,009 of record CM052081.1, on the reverse strand, counting down.
CGTCTCGCCGGCAACGGGACTTTCGCGCTGCTGCGAAAATATGCGCCTGGGAAGAGCATCCGATCCTCGGCAATTTTTTTTTCTCCCTCGCTCTTCTCCTGCGCGGGACTCATTTAAATTTTTGAGCCACGGCCGCGAGAGTTATTTAATGGCTGATATGCGCAGCGCGAGAGCTTTAAAGGGCCACGACACTGTGTATAGGGCTCGACGCTTGTAAATCAAATCTACCTTACGTAAGACCCGTATAATACGAGCTGCTAGTCGTCTTAGGCTCATTTTCGGGGAAAGTTTTCTGCTTTTGACTTGCAAATTACGGCCGATCGATCTTTTTTCTTTTCGGCTCTCGGGGGAGTGCGCAGATGCGCCGTCCAATTGTGTAAGTCGATGCGATGTTTTCTCTATAGTCTGCTGCACTGATGATACCCGCAGTGAAGTGTGTATTCAGAGAAGCGTATAGTTTTTCTGTTGTTCCATTTATTCTAAAGTATTATATATATATATAGCGTTGCGAGATCACCGGATATCCTTTGGTATATATTTATATATTTATTACACCAAAGCACCGAAAATACACACCCCATATCGGGCATCCGAAAAGCTTCTCTCTCTCTCTCCGGTCAGAAATAATCCGCACAAGTGCACCGACTGCCAAAAATTATAAGACCCGCCGCGCGCGCAAGAATACACTGCTGATTCGGTCGCAGTAACGTTGCGTGTACGAGTGAGCTGCGGCTAATACACGGCCTCAAGAGAATTTCGGAGTATAACTTCCGAGAATCGCTTTACTTTTTAAATCGAAGTCGCGTGTCAATTTCAGACTCGTTAAGCCTGAACTGACGAGAGTGAAGCCAAGCGAACCCTCGAAGGGGAGAGTTTAGATACCGCGTTTGATGATTGGACTCCGCGATTGTGTAACGAAGACGAAAAAAAAAAGATTATTAAAAGGTTCGTCATTGTTAAGGTCCGGAGAGGGTAAAATTGAAAGAAAGTTTTGGTCGAATTTTTTACTGCGCGCGGGCATATACATTGTCTCGCGATGTAAAAGATAAAAACTAACTCTCTTGATTGAACGCTCGAGATGTATAAAGTGAAGTAGCTCCAGAAATACGACTTTTATTATTGCGCGCAAATTTTTATCTCTGAGAATCGGGTCGGATTTTGTGTCCGCGTCAGAAATTTTTTAACAAGCTATAAAATTATTCCGCAAATTTACGGCGAGCCGTGAATTTTTCAACTTTCACAGATCTTCTCGCCCGTAAGTACGCAGGAAACTTTTATAACAAATTAGCATATCAAAACTGGAATGAAAAAAAATCATTACAAAATACTGCTGTTAATTCGACCGTCGCCCCCGTCAATTACAACGCGAAACCTGATATAATATCGCATGCACAAGCACTAGACTATACCCCCGCACATTACACTCAACCAACTGACTTAATAATCCAAGGCTCGTGACATAATAATGAAAATTTGCCACATTATAACACGCATACACACACTGCACTCTCTCTCTCTCGGCGCATACATCATATAAAGCATACATACACACACTCGACGAGAGAGACAATTTCCTGGATTTATTCATGAGCTTTATATTATTACGTGTTGACTTAATGAACCGTACGGCACACGCTATGTAAATATTAGAATTGCGCCAAAGGAAACCTGTCGTATCCAGCCGCCGCGTGTCCGTCCTGCAATATCGCGCTTAACAATGCAAGCGCGCGCAAGCATTGAACTCGTAAACATATATAATACACGAGCCGGTGCGCAGCTGTATATATCGTTATCAATTTTTTTTCCTGCTCCCCCGTACACACGCGGTGTGCGCGGTATTATAGGCTCGCAAAGAGGATATTCCTATGGGCAAAGCAGCAGGGGCTCGTCCTGCGGTGTAAGGGGATATATACCGCCGCGATGAATGTAATGCGAATGTAAGTGCTCGCGCGAGGATACGTAGAGGTGCATGACTTTCGCTGCGAGCGGTGCAGCTCGTTCCCCGGCTGCAACGTATCGGAGTTAGTCTCTCTTTGTATATATATATATATAGAGAGAGAGAGAGAGACGTTCGTTGCAGTGTGCGCGATCTTTCTCGCGTTGAAAGCAAGAATAATGGGATTTATTGGAAAATGATTATTTATGCGCGGTTCGAGGAGTGCTTGCACGCGTGGGCGTATAGTTGTTGCGCGTATGTACATATATACTTTCGATTTTCGCGAGATGACGAGGCGATCTATGCCTTTGTGTGTATAAGCGAAGGGTAATATCATCGATGGAAGCGTTAATTGACGGGCTGAATCGCGTCAGGTGTAAAGTTTTACGGGAGCTGCCATTAAAGAGCTATTGTGACGTCAGCGGCTCATTCTATTGTGCAGCGAGTGTTATTCACTTTTTTTCTTCGGTTTTACTGCACGCCGACTAAACAAAAAAAATATCATCGCCTGGCAACAATGAAACAAGATTTTAATAATATGTATTGAAGTATAATATACGAAATAAAAGAAAGCTCTCGAGACGCTTTTCTGCACCGCCCAATTGTATTCAAATTTTCATCTGAATAATAGGTATATATATCTATACGGCATCAGCCTCTAATTTGCAGGATATATACGTATAACGTTTTATCGTTGTAAGCATAATCCCGCGCGCTTTTCTCGATCATCGCCAGCTCCGATGGCGCAATCTTCTTCTCGGATTCGTGCATAATAAACGTTATATATGTATATATACATACGCGGGCTGTAAAATGTCCATTGGCCTTTCAATCGACGCGGAAATTTCGACCTCGAATTTTTTTCATGCAAGCATGAAGTTACGAGCGTAAAAATCAAGCCCAATCAGCCTTCTAGTGTTTGTGGAATAATACCCTCTCAGCAGAGCGAAAGAGAAGTAACAAACGAGCCTAGAGACGATGCGTGCATTCGACCGGACCTTCTTTGGGAAGAAACCATTTCCGTCACCTACACACACACACAAACACGCGATTTCGCAAACACGCAATTTCAAGAGTGTAAGTAATAAACTGCGGGATGAAACGCAGCTCCTTTCTCATCCGATATGTTAGATATTGCGCTTCTGCCGATGGTCTCGAGCCAAACGAGATAAGAGCATAAAATGCATAAGAAATACTTTGAGCTTCTTTTATAATCAAAAGCCACTTTGTGAGTACGCACTTGATGGCTTCTTCAATTATACGCGCATCGGGCAACATCAAGGTAATCCACTATACACGTATATATCTCGACAAAAATTATCCCCGCGCGCGCAGAGCAGTGAAAATCAATTAAGCTAATCTTGCTCTCGCTTGCTATTTTTAAACTTCCCGCGCAAAGCGCTCCCATTAGTATATATATGCATCTCGAAGTATATTGAAAAGCAGCTCTTCGCAAAGAGAGAAGTTAAAAAAAAGAGCGAAGAAGGTCGCCGCAGTGAAAAACACGAAGGAAAGAGTCGCGCGCAATACGCATGCGTCGCGCGTACTACTTTATGCCCCTTCCGATTTTTCAGATTTTAAATCGTCGCTTTGGCATTGGCGAGGCGGCGATCAATTTCCACCTCGTGTGCAGTCTATAGTCTCGCTCCCATGCTAATGAACTCTCAGAATCCCACTGTTTGCAGAATAAGTATATAGCCCCCGCGGACGATCCTACGTGTATTTTATACATATAACGCATCCACGCACCAGCTGCGGAGTATAAGTAGCCCGAGCTTTTTCCGCGTGAAAAAGGTAATGGTTCTCGCGCTCTTTCTCTCCGAACCGCAACAGCCCCCCTGAGAAAATAGCGAATGGCAATTATTATTCTTTTCGCTTTTTGCTGCTACTCCCCTCGCGTGACGACGACGTCGCGTTAGCGTAAATCTTCCCGCGAGAGCCGAGCTACTCCTGCTGCAGCTTGGGAATATCTCGTTGAGTGTGACTGATGATGACCGGCCTCCGCGCGCGAAATCCTCTTCGCTCCGCATAGCGTTTAATACAGCCGAGTTTCGCGCGTCCTTTTTACAGGGATATAAATATGCTTGATTTAAGGCGCGAGCTTTTTCGTCGCCTCTCTCGTTCTTGCGTTATATCTATCTGGATTTGAGAGAGCGATAAGCGAAAGAGGCAGTTTATTGGGACGAGTGTAAAGGGAGAATTGAAGTAACGCTACTCCCGGAGCGCTAATTGCCGGGACAATTATTTATCTTGCGAATTAAATTAATTTACCGAGAGCGCAGTGGGGCAGGTTTCTCAAATAGCACTCACCATCGCATTTGCATAGCCCGATAATGCGTATGTGTATATATTATTCGAGAACTTTGCGCACTTAATTTAAATCGCGCTTTTAACAAAACTCTCCGATATAGCCGCGTTTTCATTAATAATCGCGAGTATTTCAAAATGTTATAAGTAATCGTGCCTTAATAGACGCATGTATACAGACATTCCGCAATGCACGCGCACAGAGTGTATTATATATAGACGGCGAGATTCGGATCGATAAGCGTTTTTTTTTTTGCTGCAGCGAGACACACTCGATTATCTGGAAGAATTTATATATACGCGTCGTAAAAAATCGGCATATTGTATCAGGTTAATCTCACAAGTATATGACAACAAAGCGCATATGACTTTTTCCAATAAATTTTATCTCCCCGGTTCACGACACACCGCGCGTGAACGGAAACCGGTATGGGTTTTTCGTTTCTTTTTCTTATTTTCGTCCAGCGCGCACACATTGTATTTTTACAAATATTAATGATTTTATAAAAGTTATTTACGACGCAAGCCGGCTCCATCTCTCTCCCGATCATTCTTTTACGCGGGCTTATTAATAATTTCGCATATTGCACGCACACGCGTACTCGGAAGGAATAATCGTTAAAATTAATGTTTCACTCGGATACAAAAGCCGATCGAGCTCCTTGGATCATCGGTGCTCCTAGAGCTCACTTATATGTATATATATATATATTTATATGTATGTATAAATGCGCGGACAACAAATCACTCTTCGCCCTCCGGTGAGATCACTCTCCGGGCGATAAATCGAAAAGGGACAAAGGAAGGAAAAGAAATAAGTATATGCGAGAGAAAGAGACGTATACGGACAGGGCGAGAGCGAACGAACTGAGAAAGAGAGGAGGGAAAAACAAAAAGCGTGTATATATATCGTCGTCATGTGTATATGTATATATACAAGGGCGAAGCTATCCTCGCGATATCGTGCGTCTCTCCCGTATATGGGCGCTCGCGCGTATATACTTTTGCGCGACTGCTGCGCGGCGCGCTATTCGATTCGAGCTTTATTATTTTTTCGTCGTCTTTTATAAACAACGCCGGCTATTTATCACAGTCTTCGTCGGAGTGCATTGTCCTGCGGCAATCAAATAACTCAAAGCTAGTACGCAATACGAAAAACTGATACAGCTCTATTTTTAAAGCGACGCGAGCTTTCCATACGTCGAGGCAGCCGCGGTACACTTTGACCACTCTCGATTTTTCTCTCCGGGCGCAATAAGCCCGCGCGGTATATATCAATCAATTAATCCGCGCTTCTCCACACACAGGCGAGTTCTCGCCCGAGCAGAGTCGCGCGGCGGTAGCTATATACTTCTATATGCGTATATCCCCTTCCTCCTCGTCTTCTCCGTTCCGCGTGTAGAGGGTCTCTTCTCTCCGTGGCAGCGGCGACTGCTCGCTCTCCTTGCCACTCCCTCGAGGGGCCCCGCGTGCGAGCGAGCAGCGAACAACCGCCGCCGCTGGTATAGTTAGGCAGTCAGTCGCGGCCGAGCGCGCGATCAGTAGTTGCCGATCCTCCTCGCCGGCTCGAAGCACTGCTCCGCGGAGCCGCATAGCCTCTCGCGCTCAATCGGGGAGGACGGCGCGTGAATTTTTTTTTGTTGTTTGTTTTTATTTTTGGTTTTTCTTTCTTACATTTTTGTGTGGATAGTGGATCTCGGCTGGAGAGGAAGCTGTTAGAGGGAAGGAGGAGAGAGGGAGGTGCCGAGGGAGAGTAAGGTAGGATGGGTTATGCTACTTTTTGGCTCTTGTATATATGTATGGGCGTTTGGAGGTTGATGACACGGTGTCGCTCCGGCTCATTCAGTATTCGCGGTGAATTTTGTACATAACTCGCTGAACACGTGGATGCACCTGATACGAGAGAAGCACGCAATGAATATTTCCTTGGTCTCGTTTTTACGACTGAAAGCTAATGCGATGCACTCGGTTAGTATATTTGCTGAAAAGCTCTCGAAATCGAAAACTCGCCAAGGATTCATTCATATATATATTACACACATCGCTCGTATCATCATCATCATCATCATCCGCTCTCTGTGTTCCGTAACCTTCGATATCGGCTAATACACTGACGACGACACGCGCGGCGTGACGTGCCGATACGGCATTAGCATTTAAAATAATCGCGCGCGCGCCGCTCTCTCCGCGTGAATTTTTCGGCGAGAATTTTATAACAAAACGGTGGCGATTCGCTCACGCACAGCAGCGCATTATGTCCGGGGAAAAGTACTCGTTGCGATAATTTTTCCGGCGTAAGAGAGACAGAGAGAGAGAGAGAGAAAATGTATATTATTTCACGCGGCGCAACCGGAATTTCCCTCGGGGCGCCTATATATATATATACATACACGGATACGTGTGTGTGTGTCTTCCCTCTCTCGCGTGACAATTATTGTATGCCGCCTTCTTGCGGTTGTAAGTAGTCGCGAATAGATAAGCGACGCGCCGGCAGCGACGACTATTATACATATATAGTACACACAGCGCGTTACAAAACTTGCGCGCGCGCGCGTCTATATTTACCGCGCGGATTTTCGTTAGCTATTCAAAGCAGAACGTTCCGGAAAGGAAAATTTAAATATATATAGTAAAGCTTTTACATTGCGACTGCACGAAAATACGAGCGTTTATCATCTCGGCACATGTGCGAGAAATAAAAAGTCGAGCGTCAGTAAGCTCTCTCTTTCTCATTATCAAAAGCGCTGGCGCGCTCACCCTCGCTTGTTTGTACAGCCTAATCATGCCACACTGCGCGAATACTAAAATAAAATTGCCGCGACAAACAAAGCGCGAGAAAGAGAGCGCATTAAACCCATCACCGCCTGGTGAATAAAGAAACTCATGGAGAAAATTGCTCGGCCATCGTATATTGCGCACGCATATATAAACACGCGTGAAAAGTCTATAATAAGAACGTTATGTACACGAGACTCTTTTTGCGGAGGGCTGTCCATCGAGGCCGGCAACAAGGAGCATAAAGGAAATATACTTATGTACGGGTGTATATAGAAGACTGTTGGCCAATCGGCAAAAGCGCCGACGCTCATATCACACGCGTGATGATTTTCGAGCCTGTATATATACGTCTCTTTTTCCACTTAGGCTGCGGCAGTACGAGCGCACGTCAGCGCGATTTTTGCTGCAGGGGCCGGCTGCCGGATTTTCCAACATATATATGACGTCTGCTGCACGACATTGTGAATCGTATCGAGGCCAGGCGAAAATGCAGACCGAACTTTTCGCCTCGGAAGATTCGTGCGTTATTGGCTTTTGAAGATGCTTCGTTTGCGCTCGTTATACACGCATTGATCGTTGATAATCAATTTCCGATTCATTATACATGCGCGATAAATCGACGACGGCTGCGCAGGCCAGAAGTGAAACGAATCGAATGTAAATTGAAATATGTGTGTATATGCATATTTATATATATAGAGCGTCATATCAGCTCGCAGCGCAGGACGAGCTGTGTGCTCCGTCTGTTTTTACATTCCCGGATGAAATTTTTGTCCCCGCGAGCAAATTCTTCGCGGCTGAATTTGAGACGAAGCCTCGCTCCGCGCTCGTTAACACACATTATTCTGCGGTGAACTTTTCTTCTGGTGTATCGAAAATCTGTGGAGTAAGTGGGAAAAAAAATTATGCGCGCAGCGCTTCATTTGAATTTCCGCGTATTCGCGCATGTACGAATTCCACTCCACCTTTGCACTATATATAGGATTCAATTTTACGCGTTCGACGTACTAATCCGCTTCGTTACTTACGAGCGCGATTTCTTTATAGCATAAGCGAATAAGTTAAAAAGCTCGCACTCCATTTGCTTGTCATTTTGTGCTATACGCGATATAGGTTCGTTATATATATGCTGAGAACGTGTATCGGCCGCACTTCAGCCGGTTAATCGCTTAATTCAATTGCCGGTTCGCTTATTAATTCGAGCGTCGACTTGCGCGCACCGTACCCCTCTCTCTCTCTTTCTCTCTCTCTCTCTCTCTCTCTCTCTCTCTCTCTCTCTTCTGTGTACATAATACACATATACTTGTTTCTACAGGCACGTGGTGGATATATGCACATACCGCATCGCTGAATTACACGCTAGACTCTCACTACCTGCTCGTTAAGCACTTGCATTACGAGCTAAAAGGCTCTTATTAACGATACGAGGTGATTATATACAGGATTTTCAGTTTCTTCGCTCGAGGAAATTGTCGGCCATATATAGCCGCGCATTTGCACCGCCGACTGGCTGACTAACTGACTGACTGACTGACTGACTGACTGACTCTAGGCAGTCCTACTGTCTCGTATAAATTTTCAAATTTATTCCGAGTGAAATTTCATTTGCGATCGTCTCAAAAAATTTTCGGCACGCACGCGGAAGCCATAAAAAGCAAGAAAATTTCTTCCTCCTCCAGTCAAATCATTCACAGCCTCAGCGCACGGATTCTTTGCCGCGATAACGAACTTCTCCCGTGGCTATATAAGAAGAAAGCCCTCGCGCCGCGTATAATTAAAGAAACGGCGCATAAACCACGGCGCCTTTTTTTCACGCGCGCTTTAATATAACATCCTCTCTCGAGGCTGCTGCTGCAGTCCCTATATAACGGTCACGGGCTTTTTGTCTCAATTTCACGCCTCTTAGCGCGCGTAATGAGACAAAAAGCCCCCACCTCTGCGCTGTACACTCTCGAACTCGTCTCTTTGTTTTGCCTCCTTACATCGACTTTCGTTTATATAAATAAGATGCGTAGGAGAGACAGTCTTTTTATTTATGCGCGATTCGTAATGCCGAGCGATTGATAGCGTCCGCGCGAAAAAGCCTAGTTCGTAACAATGAGTATTGTGTACGTGCGTGTGTACGTATAATACGATGGAACGGACTGTGCGTATATACCTTGTCAACGCCGGCGGATAAGAGGTACTTCTGCTTGTTACCGTTGATATTGTTTGCTGCGTATGCAGGAAGCCGTAAAGCTGATTTTCTTTCAATACTTTTTATTACAGTGTTTAGAACTGTTTAGTGCGTAGAAGTGATTCATTTAACTCGTCGGACGTAAAGATCGAGGAAGCTGTTGAGCAACCTTGTCGTGCCTAATTTGCGACATAATGCAAGTCTACTCTTATAAAACGGTATAACAGATCCTAATTACGCCCCCGAGGAAAAAGTCAAACCGCGACTAAACCTGCTGAGCTGCACCGATTGTAAACAACGAAAGTCACACATAACGTCTCATTCCCATACTACATGTCAAATTATGAAATCAGTATATACGCGGGGCATTAATTCCCGAGCCTTAGAAGGTTCATAGCTCAGCAATGCCTTCCGAGGAGCTCGTGCGCGCGATAATCATCTGAATTATCGAATTAAAGCCGGCCTTGGAAAGGCGCAGCACCGCTGCACTCGCCGATCCGAACTAACTCTTTCTCTTCGAGAGTCAACAATGTATATCGAAGGATTCGCATAGAGGGGTATATATATATATATATATACACAGACATGCATCAGAGGCCATTATCTCTCGTTATGGGTAAATATACTATGTGCGTGATCTTGGCAATCGATGCGACTAAACGAACTCCATTACGGGTATATAATCGGCGCGCGCGCGTTAAAGAAAAAAGTAATGAGGGTACAACGTATATATGTATACACATGCGGAGAGAATCTCAATAGCAAACAATGAGCGGCGGCGGCGGCGGCGGCGCTGCGGCTTTGAAATAATCGCGCGAGTGATTGATTCGAGACGTATATATAAACATCGATGTTGCAGCGCTTTTTCCATAAAAATTCCCGGGTAAATATCGTTGGCGATTCCGATAACGGTTTCTTTCTGTTTCTCGCTTTTTTACTGGCGCGAGCGCGCGTCGAGTTGAATAACGTCGAAAAACATACCGCGATGTGTTTCTGGAATCTGGTTCATTGCTCGTGCGAGGGGGAATATTTGTCTAGACAGGTTATTACCAGCGATAAAATAATTTTCTTTGTGCAGCAGCGACTCGTTACTCCGGCGCACAGCGCCGTAAAGCGTCTTTTTCTAGGCGATAAATCTTTAAAAAATTCTCGCGCGGAATGATTCAAAAGAATATCAGCGATGCGCATATGTTGTATATATATATAATACAGATGTTTTTTATAATAACACACACGCGTATGCGTGTGTGTGTATGCTCGGTTGTAATTCAACTTTATGGATTAACATGTTACTTTGTTCGCTCGCGAGTAGTGTCCTAAAATAAAAGACCTTGGAATTAGTTTCACTCTCCAGCGCATCGGAGGCTCGTAAATCTATTCTCGAACTTGGCGGTAATAACGAGAGATCATTTTTTTTTTCGATACACGTAAACGCGCGCAGCTCTTTGTCACGCGCTCCGCGACGATGGAAAATTATTCGTGCGTAAGCTCGAAGAACAACGCACAACAATTATTGCCGGTCTATCGGATATTTTGCAAGTATTAGACGCGGACTTTCACCCGTAGTTATATACCGACGGCTATAAAGGCTCTCCCCGTGGACACGTGCGATTAACGCCTCTCGAGGAGGATGAGAAAAAATTACACTCGCGAGCGACGGGACCATGATAGACAACCATGCACGTATATATATATATACTCGTGCATGACGTTCTTTCGCGCATATTTCGAAGCGACTTTCCGTTAGTATTTATGTTGACGTTAATAACGTTTTTTTTCTCGTGTAACCGCTAGTACATACATCATGGCTAGCAGCTTTTCGCGGGAAAAGGCGGGTTTCTCGCAAAGCGGTGATTGCTCGAGCCTCGCGGAGAAAAAGGGTGCAAACCGAATCTTTCGCGCAACTTCCTCCTTCAAATGTTCCGCGAAGGCATATCCTATACTAATACATCTCCATAACAAGTCAAAGCTAGCTCATGAATGAAGCCCGGCAGTAGCCGTTCTCGCTCTTTCTGCGCGCCCCGCGCGATGAATATTTATCCCGGCGCATTTATGATTTTGTGATTTACGACGCCTGCCGCTGCTGCTACGTGTAATATACGTGTATGCAGCCGATAGTATTTGACAGTCTTACCGCCCAAGAGAGAGAGAGAGAGAGAGAGAGAGAGAGAGAGAGAGAGAGAGAGAGAGAGAGAGAGAGAGAGAGATAAAAGGCTGTGCGCCGCACGATGACCCCGACTTCTACGTATATATTCTCTTTTATATATACAATATATATATATATGTACATCGGCGCTTTGTTTCATTGCTCTCAGAAGATCGCGCGCAGACGTTTATGTAATGGGACGATTGATCCTCGAGGATGACGAGGGATGCTGCGCGGGTGTGAACTTTTTTTTTTGCTCGCTAGCGGTTTGATTATACAGACGGCTCGCGCTCGGTATATGCGTATATATATATAACCCGCAATATTTGACTGGAGAGATAAACGTTCGCCCAGTTTCATAAGCACCCGTGTGTTGTGCGAGAGATCACAGCATTTTTAGACCGGCAAACTTTCGGAGAGCTATAATAAAAAAAACAGTCCGTCAGATTATATTGCAATCTTATTTACTAAAAATACACACGCACGAGAGCTGCGTGCGAGTGTTACGTGAGAGTTGATAGCGTTCGCTCTTTTTTTCGGACGAGCCACACTATACTTGTATTTTTTTTGTCGTCGTCGCCTTTTTATCTCCTACAGTCTCTCTCGCTCTCGTCTTGGGTTATATGCGTGTTTGCGTTTGTAGATATTACGCTGCGCTTCTGTCGGTGCGCACGACTCGAAGATTGATCACTAATAGCGCTTATGGAAAATCGAAATCTTGATCGGTCATCTCGCGGCTATGTTTTTTTCACTTTCCCTCGCTGGTTTGAAAATTTAACGTCGGGGCTGGTTTTCTCTTGCGTAAATTCGATGTGCGTAATTAAAGTGATTAAATTCATTGGATTAATACATATTCGTATACATGAAATGCTGATTATATATTTATATATGGATAGTTTCCGTAGTTTCGTATACGTGAAATGCTGATTTTATAATTATATATAGATCGCGAACGTCGAGGCACATACAAAGCTTTCTTCTCGGATTCTCGATCAAATGAGATGCACGTGCGCGCGAGAGATCTCGCAAATTACATAAATCCGCTTGAAACGCCGCCAAGTTTATATAAAAATATTTGGAAATAAATTTGAATCATCTACAATTCATGCAGTTGCTCTCCTCACGTTCAAAACAAAATCGTAAATTGCTCGCATTCAAATACTGCCTGCCATATGTCGATGGACGCTTATCGATTTTTCACTTCTCCAAAAAACGCGCTTACTTATAAGACGTGTGTGTGTATATATATCGGGCACAAAATAAAGCTCACACCGATAAGGTGTGTATATATAAGTTAACGAGTATTTAAATTAAAGCTCATATATACGAGAGCGGCTCGTTTTCTCATATCTCCGTATATACACGTCAGTCGCTTGATTCGCGACGTCAAAACGCTTCGGCAAACTCGGTATGTGTATATAATTGCATCTGAGCACGTCTCACGCTGCGTTCGGTAATTCACGCCGCGTTTCACTTTAATTCTCTCTCTCTCTCTCTCTCTCTCTCTCTCTCTCTCTCTCTCTCTCTCTCGCTCTCTCTCTCTCTCTCTCTCTCTCTCTTTCTCTCTGTCTCGAGATCTCGGGCTTTTGTGTAGGCAATTTTTCGGACCGTCTTTCTCGAGAGGCTATTATTTCATTGACGTCCGCTAAATAGGAATCGTTATCGCGTCCCTATGTACCGTCCGCCGTCAGTCAGGAATATAACTGTGTCAGTATATAAAATAAATACTTACATATATATTGATATCGCGCATCGCAGCAATTCGATTTTTTCCGAATTCCCGGCGCCGGCTGCGCTGCTGCTGTCATTGGACTTATATATACCTGATGCGGTGCATATAAATACACGGCCCGAGTGCTAAAGTCGCTTATAAATAATTAATAAGCCTCCGGTGCACTTGTCGAAAACGTCAGCCACGAGTCGTACACGTACGCATCAGTATAGTATAGTATTATATCGTTACGCAAACTCGAATCGTCAGCTCCTATATAAGTATATATATAGGAGTGTTAAGTAATGCGGTGACGCCGGCTTTTAACGCCGTTAATCGTTCGATTATATTCCAAGCGCTTTTTTGCGTATGTATTTACGCTTCGTTGGGCATATAAGAGGAGGAATTTTATTGAGGAAGGAGAGACTGTTAAAGCGTCGTTTCGATTCGGTGACTGAAGATGCGCGCGCGCACTTTTTTTTCGTACACGTGTAGTGTATAGGTGCGAGGGTTTTATGGCTACGCTCGCGCGCACTGTCGAATGTCGTGATTTACGATAAATTTGGCTTCCGCGAGGTGTACAAGTAGCACAATTAGCTTTGCCGTCGAGCCGATAAATATAGCATAAAAGATGAGTTATAAGGCAAGGCTTCGCTCTTTTATATATAATTCACGGATCGGGCAATAAAACGGAATCTCTTTTATCTCGAAAAGATTTTTACGTCGAGTCGCAAACTACATATACCTACATTATATTATATCGAGGAATACGAGCCGTGAGAAATCTCGCGACGCGTCGTCGTCGTCGGTGGCGTAGAAAATGCATAAATATATCCGTCCCTGCTTTTCCACTTGGATCGATACTTTACGGCCGCAACCTTCTCTCCTGTAAATTCGAATTCATAAATTTCGGTCTCACTTTTATAGCCGCTCTTTTTATACTCGTCAGTCGAAAAACTTCATTCGTACTTATATATATATAAAATCCGCATGTCACCTTCCGAATTCGCGTCCCACAAAAATATGATAATGAGCAAACGAATAATCGCTGCGCAGCCATAAATACTCCATCGATCGAACACGTTTCCTATTTCTTCGTAAATTTTGAACTCGCGAGAATAAAGTATATTTACACATCAGAAATTCATTCTTCGCGCCCGTTTCAAAAGTATATATCTTTCGATCCGCATCGTTAGGGAATCGGTCGCGATAGGCACGGCTTTGATACAGATAAACTCAGTGCCGCCGATCTATATACACTTCCGTAACACGTGCTACAACTCTCTCTTTCAGAGACGAGAATAGTATATACGCTCGCGCGAGGCGACCTAGACCTCGCGCGCAAGCGCGTAAATGTATATTATATATATACACGAGCTTTTGCGCGGAGCCATCGGCCGGACTGGCTGGCGTCGATCTGATGTATATATACGGCTTTGAAATAAAATTTTTTAAATAATACTGTAGAGAGAGAGAGAAAGAGAGAGACAGAGAGAGAGAGAGAGTTTGGTAAGTGCGCTGCGCGTTGGAAAATAGAATTCAATTAAGAACGTCGAGCTCTGTTTACACAAAAAATTGCCGAGTAACTGAATTAAATTTCCCCTTCGCCATTAGTCTTCTGCACACATCAGCGGAATTTCTATTTACATTTATCGCACATATATATATATATATATATATATGTGTGTGTATAGCGCTACGCGCGCGCAGCTAGTGACTAATTGATCTTGAATAAATCGGCGACTACTGCAGCTTCCGCAAGCGTTTGTTAAACGGAAAGGTAAATAAGGAAATCCAATCGTATATTTGTTCGTTGTATATTATACACTTCGTTAAAATCCCTGCCCGCGATGATCGATGCCGCGCAGGATTTTTCGAAAATGTTTCTCTAACGCGTGGCTCTCCTACTCTCGCTTTCTCTCTCACTCTAGCTTTGTGTTCTATTAATAGCCCGGCTTTGCATACATCAGCAGCAGTAGCCGAGAATCCGAACTTATCGGTGCTGTATATATATATACCTACTATATAATGCTACACCGCCTGTGTGTATGTATATATATGTATTTAAATCGATTTTTTACAGACCACATTGTCTAACCCGAAACCCGCTCCCATAAATTTTGCGATTCTTTTTCGGCGATATAAATGCATAATATTACCACCGGCATTCCGGCCGGTATCGATAAATACTTTGACGTGTCTCTCGATCGCGGTTGCATATATATAATACCACCCCGTGTACAACAAAGATAGACCAAGGACAATGCAATCGAAAAGTCCTCCCCGCACATAAACGCGGGAGGTCCGTGTCGTCGTATGCTATATATATTTTTATATAAAAACGACGAGTCGCAAGAGCGATGGAAAGCAAACATCGCGTCAAGTGGCAGCAATAGAGTCAGTCCTTGTCGGCTACACGGACGTATGGCTCCGCGAATTTTTTCCCCCGGTGTATCTCGTGTACACACGCTTCGATTGTGTGTCATACTATATGCGCATATGCTTGTTTTGATACGGATTTGTATATAGACTACTCGAGTCTCCGGTGGCGCTTCGCGTCCAATTTATTTATTTATTTTTTTTGCCTGCAGGAAGCGTCGATTCGTGGGCTTCTCTTTACGTCGCGCGAAAATTACGTAATGCACTATCGACAGAAAGAAAACGGGGTACGTGACTCGTACTCGTCGAGGAATACGTGAAAAATCGACGGACCGATGATATGATGAGTGACACAGTAATTACGCGTATAAATAACCTCGACAAAGAGCGCGAGATTCAATTAATGCGCACGAAAGGCACGATAAGGCGCATAAGCGATTTTTCGCTCCGCAGAGAAAGAGAGAGAGACTTAATGGAAAAAAGCAACTCTCTGACGACGATTATCTCGCGAGGGATATATAACGAAGAGGCGACAGATTTATTTCTCCTCGTTGCGCTGTGCAAAGCGCTCTTTATTCACTTATTAGCATCTGCGTATATATATACGCGATGCGGATAATCTTTCGACGTTGACACACGCGCATTGGAAAAGTTCGCGAGTTTTCAATCTGAGGCGATGCGAGATAAGAGCGAGCTTTGTGTCGGGCGTTTGATTTCCGCGCTATTATATATATATATATATATATATATATATATATATATTTCTCTACAATAATGCTTTCGTATATATATGGAAGCGAAAGCTATTATTAAAATCCTTTCACCCGCGTCGCGAGCTTTTTTTACGCTCTTTCTCGCGCAGGGCAGGCACGCGCGACATCGATAAAGTTTCAATGTTTATAGCTGCGTGTATACACGCGACGACGACGAGGTGGCCATTAACAAGCTCGAAAAATGTCTAATTAAATTATGTTCTGATTTACCGTATAAATATGATTGCCGGAAACGGCGTTCACGCACACACAGCTATATAATATATATATATACGAACACTTGACTCTCTGCCAACTCGCCGCTCGCGAGCTTATACATCTTGATACACGCGTTTAACAATCTCTCTCTCTCGCGCGCGCGCGTGCGTTATATACGTATATATACTATATAGAGACACGCAGCTGCAGCAGCCGCGGACGACTTGTTACACAGGCGCATTTTATACGGGAAGACTCGAAAATAATCTCTGGCAAGAATCGTCTCGTCGCGATAAAATCGCAACTCTCGATCGTATATATAAGCATATATATGTGAATATAACCTTCACTGCACGCATATCCCCGCATATATACAGCCGCGCACGCATAGACCGCCGCGCCAAGAATTCAAAATCGGATTTCATTCGTCATAGAGAGGCGCCCGGCGATGACGGACACGTTTGCTTCTTCTCGTGCTTTTGTCCGTTTCTCATTCTTGTAAGTGTGTATATATATATATATGCCGGGCGCTACTCTGAATATTCAATTTTGGAGCGCGCGCGAGTCGCGTAAACCCGATTTTCACAGTGACTATTATTAAATTTATATATATAAACGCGTGCACGTATATATGCAGCTGTTTTTTGTATGCAGAATGCGGACTACCGAGAGAGTAGCGCATTGTTCGCGGATGAATGAATTCTTTAAAGCGAATCTTCTTTGAGCGCCCTTATCTCCCTCCCTCTTGACTAAACATCCCGTCTCTGAACTTTAATTGTACGATGAATATCCGACTCTCGCGACATTCATATATATATATACCTCCGATGACTTGCGCTAACTAGTCGACATGATGAATTGTAAATCCGCGATTATCGTCCGGATTGTTTCTCCGCCGTTTAATTTACGACGAGCCGGATGAAAAATCGGCCGCCGCGAGATCGTTCCCAGAAGATTACGCCGGCAGGTATATAGCTTCATTTCTTTTTATTTTCTCCTTCTCCCAAGAGATTAAGCGAGTCGTCGCCCACGCCAACGCGCGCATGTGTGTGTGTGTGTATAATCGTCGCGCAAAACCGCTTAGGCTCTTAGCCCTCCTTTTTCCGAGACTATACATACGTATATATACATACACGCGCATCAGCGTGAGATGAATCGATCAATCAGCATATAGTCAATTGAGCGTAATCCCGATGCTGGATCTCGCGGCGGGTTTCGTGCGGATTAGCGAAACGATGTGTGTTACACGGAATATGTTGCCTGTCAATTTTGAGAGGCACACATCATCAAACAAATTGCCGGGATTAAAAATGTTCGGAGTATATATTATGAAACCCGCGTGTATGTTATTGTGTATGGGATCGTCGCGATTCTTAAATAAAGAAATTAATTTCATCGAGAGGCATTTATACGCGTCATCGGTCATAATAGAATTCTCTCGACGATTTATGCGAACAATAAACCGGTGAAAAGGGAGCTTGATTATTGTTCGATCGGTTCGACAGGCTGCGTGTGTGTTTAGCAATTTATACATAGTGAAAAATTAGCTGTATCATTTCCCCGTTATTTATTGCCCTACATTGTTTCCAAAGCGATTTACAAGATAGCATTATTTATACGTCTACTTGTAAAAACTCCCCTCCGGGCCTATTTCGCATCAGAGAGAACCATTTCAAAATCGTGCAAACGCACGAATAACGCAATTTTTCTTTTCTCGGGGATCAAACTCATAATTCAACGTGTACATATATATAGGCTTATTGCGCGGAGGGCATTCCTAATCAGTCTGAGTAACTCCTCTATATATAGAGTCTCGGTATAGGATAAGAGTACATAAATCTAACAGTCCTAAAGACCGGAACTCGTCGTTGCTCCTCCGCGGGAAAGTATACGCCGAGACAGCTAAATTTCTTCATTAGACATGCGACGTTCCAAGTCGGAATACCAATGTGTTATACACATGGATCAGCGTCATCTCTTATATACATGTATGTGCCACTGTCTATACAGCCAGAAACCTCCACACACCTCAAGCTTGAATTTCCAAATGATTTCTGCATCGGTTTATATATTCCTGCGCGGATCCTTTGTCCCACCTGCGCATAACAAAATCTCGATTCCTCGAAAAGATTGCGCGGGACCCCTCGAATTGAATTTCACGCGCGCGGCTGCGGTGTATCGTTTTTCCTTTAATCCGCGCCGATCCTCCTATAAAAAGAACGCATCTTTCGCCGATTTATATATACGTATCTCTTTCGCGCGTCGGCACTTATACGCATATAATCACTCAATTTTCGAATATGCGTAATCCGCGGCCTTCTACGGGATACGACCCTGATACCTCGCGTTCTCGCCTTTTATACGCTCGCGTAATACGCTACTCTTTTTTTCTAAACTGCGCCGTACGCCGAAAAAGGTGAGAGAGAGAGGCTACTTTTTTACGCTCAAAAAAGGCCGGTGGTTTGCGTGCGTTACGCGCGTCTAATTGCCTGCTGCAGTTTTACGTTCGTCGGTCGGGCGACTTTTGAACATCGTTTTTCATATACATATATACAAAGGTGGTCGGTTTTAATTTTTTTTCCTTTACTCTCGTATTCGAAATCAGGCTGACGAGTTGAATGCCTAGGAACAAAGCGATAGAGAGAGCAGAAAAAAGCTTTTAAGCCAATGAAATATATTTTTCACACACGATCCCATATACAGAGCAACAACGACGAGACTGCCCGTCACCAAGCGTACACGCGACTTTTTGTCGCAGCTTCTTAGACTCTACCAAGTGCAGACACGAACAGCTACTCCCTTTTTCGCTCTTTTTTATCTCTCTCGCGCGCGCGCGCGATTTTTTTTATCTCCTTCGACTCTCGACCGCAAGAGTGCGGTTATAAATATATACATGTACGTAAGAGCCGCAAAAAGTGTCCGTATGTACGAGGGGGAGATGCGAGCAGTGTCTATGGAGAGTCTCTGTTTAGTAGCAAACGGTCCGGGTCGCGCACGGTTTACTCGGCGCGAAAAAGTCTTCTCTAATTGGCCTGTAAGTGTATACGCATATGTACATCGCGTGTAATTTCGACGGAAGATAATCTGGCTTTTTGTCGACGGATATATATAGGTACTCATTTATGGATTAAACGAGGCGTTTTATTGGCCCCGAGGAAGATGAGTTATACATCTCGGTGATTTATACATAATCCTGAAATAATTTTACACTTTGCCAAAACACTGTAACAGCGCAAATATTCAGCTCAAAGTTCTTTCGGCGCCTCCGTCGCAGACGCGCGGAGCAACAATAAAAGCCGAGAGATGCCGTTATTCCGAGTAAACGCATCACTTACGCACGTATCTTTTTGTCCGTTTCAGGACGAGACGAGAAGCGAAGGACTGCCGCAGAAGCTCGTCCTCCCGCAGACGGCTTTCATTTGCAGGCCGCAAAAAACAAGTCGAAATCCAGAGAAATCCTCCTCGCAGACGATCATAAAGGGGAAAGAGAAAAGCAGTCCGTATATCTCGAGCGAAAAAGCTCGCCGACCCTGACTCGCTCTCAAGGATTATCCGTCCGATATTCTCTGTATACAGCTGTGTTATTCGAGGCGACGACCCGTGTTTACGGCTTCCCGATGGTAATAGCCGCGAAAAGTCGGAGATTTACGCGCTGAAGAGGAGATAAAATTCGATAGGAAAACTCTCTGTTTACTCGATTCTGCGTAAGCGCGCTATATGTCAGCAGAGATAATTTTCTCGAGCCGATAACGTATAGCTATTACACTGTCGCGTGAGAAAACACAAAGAGCCACTCAGGAGTCCATTATTCATATTCGAAAAATCCATCATCCATCAATCCGTCGTCGGCCGCATCAGTAGGTGCCGACGATTTATAATAGACAACATCGTCGGCGGGCTTTACAGCAGACTCACATAATTCAAGAGCTACTCGCCGATGCTTGGCAAGCCGGCTCGAGGATGATCCGCGAGGGCCGCTCGCCGCGGACTACGCATTGCAACAGCCGATCGGGCATCATCACAGCTGCAGCCACCGCTCCGCCGAGGTATATAATTCAATTCTCCAAAAGTCGATTTTTCAGCTTCTTTTTTTTTACAAAGGGACGAGACGCCGAGTCGACGCGCCGGCGATTATACGCCGGCCGGCTTTTTGATTGACTCTCTGACCCGACTATGTA
This sequence comes from Muscidifurax raptorellus, assembly GCA_020010945.3. Classification (NCBI taxonomy): domain Eukaryota; kingdom Metazoa; phylum Arthropoda; class Insecta; order Hymenoptera; family Pteromalidae; genus Muscidifurax; species Muscidifurax raptorellus. Next base: position 4,440,427 of record CM052081.1, on the reverse strand, counting down.
TACTGTATATATGCTGGAGCGTCTTCTTGTTGGTTTCGCTCGCTTTGATCTATTTCGGGCGAGGCTTTTGTACAAACAATTATCATGACCGGTCGAGGGCGGAATTAATTTTCGAAAAAATTCAACATCGAAACACGTGGGCGGCTCCGTCGGTGACAGCCGGTAATTTGACCACGTATGCGCGCTGGCAATCAAGAGCGAATTGAAAATTTCCACTCTAATGTATACGTAGATACAAGCGCAGTTCCCGGTGTATAACGTATAAAATGCAACGCTGCCGCAGTCGCGAATTAATTAAGCAGCCCTAAAAATAATCCACCATATATATATACACCTCGCGCGCAAGCTCCGGCGTCTCGATCTTCTTATATCGAAACCGATGCCTATTCCCGGCACGCGTTTCTCACTCTCTGCGCAACGTTCCATGTATATATGTATACACATTTTGCAGGGGAGACACGTGAGACTCGGTGTGCCGAAAAAGACGAAGAGGCAGCAAGCGGTAGACTACATACAGCAGAAGAGGTAGAAGAGGCTCGAAAGCGTATACATATAGATATAGCGAATCAGAGGAAGAAGCGATGGGCTGCAGCAGCTGCGCTTCTCACCGGCTAGCCGAGCTCGCCGTTGGTTTGGCTATCCTGCTACTGGTGGCTCTGCTCGTAGTACTGTGGACTGGCTCGACTAGCAACGTCGGACACGAGAAGAAAAATATCACCGAAGCTGCTAAGAATCAAGCGATTTTTACCGGGGACCTGTTGAGAGCTCGGGACCGCAATGAAAGTGAGTACGAATTCATTTTTTTTTGTGCTACGCGAAGCTTTACGAGCTGGTGCACTCGATAAATTATTCGAGTATATTGAATTTACACTTCGCCGTGGACGTATATCAAGCTGTACACGCGCCTGTAACGAGCGCAAATTTTGCAATATAGTCAGATCGTTATTGTATAGACGACTTTGTTTATATAGCGCAGTAAAGATCGGGGATACGTATAGCGTATTATAGAAAGTTAACGAAGAATTTCCGCGTCTGTTGTTCTATAAATATCTTATTTAGCGCGATATGTTGTGTTGTATACATATATGTATATATATATAAAGATGCCGATATATTACGTGCATGCGCTCGTCGCGTATACATTTGTAGAATATTTCTCGCGCTCAGCGATTTCGAAGTAACGAGTCTCGCGAGCAAATAAAAAAGAAATATCAATTTCGTAATCGTTATTACCATTGCGAAAGAAGCATACAGCCGCGCGTCTATATATACGTGACTCAGACACATAGAAATTTCTCTTTCTATATAGCGTGCGCGTATATATATATAAAGGTATTATTTATAACGTCGTAAAACAAGTGTAACGCGCGCTGAAAATTATCAATTAAACGCACCGCTAATCGAATCAGTTGAGCCGCACGTGTACATTCCCACAATATATATATATATATATATATTATATATATATATATATATATATATATATATATATATATATATATATATATGATGCTCGATCTCGGTCTACGCAATTATTTTCTAATCTACGCGCTCCCCTGTCTTCCTACACGCGGTTTTATCCGGGTTACACGCGAGAGCGAAAAAAAGCTCATCAACCTTGGACCAAAGGGTTATCTCTATGCATCCCACCGGATCCTCCTCCGCCCACGCATCGAATTTTCATTCCTATCTCTCTCTCTCTCTCTCTCTCTCTCTCTCTCTCTCTCTCTCTCTCTCTTTCCTTCCTTCTTTTTCCCTCGTAACTCCTGAATAGAAAAGATGCGCGAATCAAACCTGTTCCTCGTCTACGTACATGGCTAGAGCTCACGGCTGATGGAAAACCAGTTTGGTCGGATGCAGCAGCGCCTACTCGCCGTATGAAAAATCCTTCGCGCGCGTACTCGCCGATGTTGTATACATACATATATACAGACACCGGCAGATAATACACTTATGCTCTCGCCTAGGATTGTACATAAAACGTCTCGCGAGCTGTCTCGGATCTCAACACTTTTATACATATATGTATATGAGTGGCACATATATAGAGTTCCGGACTCGTCGCTGCAATTAAACGGAGGCGTGACGAATCAATTATATATACATATACTCGCCGATGGTCCCGCGCGTATATACCGCGCGCGACACTGACATTAAAATTGCCGCGTTCGCACGCGCGATTATTGTTGAAACTATATAATCGCTCGTGTGAGCCAACGCGGCATATACGATACCAGTTTCCATAACTCAAAAATTTAAAGCAAACGCTTCGGCTAATTCGCGGCTGCGCAAGTAAATATCGTCCGCTGCACTTTCGCCATAAGTCTTTATCAGTCTCGTTCTTCGGGCGCACATACGTATATATATATATAAGTAGCGTTGACCTACAATCCTGCGCATGCAGCTGAATTACGAGCGCTGCTGCTGGTGCACAATAAGTGGCGCGTCGTCGCGACATTTTTCGCGAGGACGCGCCAATCGTGCGAGTTCTCTCCCATCGCTCCGATTACATATACGACATACTACTTTGCATGTGCGCGGGGGGAATGAGTAGACGGTATAATGGCTTTGTTTTGCGACTTCTTGGAAAAGCAAAAAACAAAGGGGATCTCGCGAAAAATTTAGGAATGCCCGATGCACCTAATATATATATATATACACGTCCGCTCTGAAATACCAAAGCAGCTATATCTTGTTATCCCATCGGACGGAATATATATTCCTCGCGAAAAACTCGCCTCGCGGCACATACGCACACATATCCCGCAACGTGTCCCGGTGTATACGCGGCGCACGTGTCCGAATTCCAAATCAAGTCCAGAGCAAGCCGAGAACGCATGCACATGCGGGGCGTCACGTATATATTTAGCGGCGGCGCTTATAAGCGCGCGCGCGATTCTCTACCTAGAATCGTCTCGTGCATTTTTCGCAGGCGGCGGCACCTTTTGTCGGTCCCCGCATCACTGTCAAGGCTATATATGCGTGTGTATGTATACCTATATATATATATATATATATATATATATATATATATATATATATATATATATATATATATATTCACACACTACGGTGGACGACGACACGCAAGGGATCGGTATCACGCGATTACGCGAGAACAGCTGCCGCGTCGCGGTAGCGGTGTCGGGTTACTCCCGGCTAAGCGGCTTTTTTTCGCAGAGACAGCAGTGCAGAACCATATAAGCATGTGTGCGTGTGTGAGGAGAGCAAAGAGCGATAGAGCAAGAACTTTACACTATACGCAGCTTTCTTTTCTCCCCGGATCCGAGGAGATTTCCGTCTGACGTCCTGGATTTTTCACAGTAGGTCATCGGGTAGTCGAGGTTTCCGGGACATCAGCGACACGGGTTTCGACACGCGGATATATGTATGTTTTCTTGCTTTGTTGTCGAGCTTCCGATGATGGAGCATTGCACGACAGCGAAATCCGTGTCGATTCGCGTCGGGGCTACTAGTGTTTTAACGTTTCGATGAGGAATCATTTTTTTTTTTGCTCGCGGAGGTTACGAGGTTGCGACGATCATCATCGAGGAAATCAGAGCCGTTGTGAACGTTCGTCACGTTGTGCTGCTCGAAGGAGCTTTCGAGCGTTTTGACGTACGTCGGAATTAAAGCCTGCGGATATATAGATAATAGTCCGTCAGTCGTAAAGACTGATGAATTTTCTCGGCCACGTTGTATGTATAGTCGACGAGAAAAAACGCTGCTTTATAATTAGATTTTACCCATTAACTTTACAGCTGGCACAGTTTGCGAATCGATCAAAGGTTAAATGTAAAAACGTTCGGGTTCGGTTAATTTATTAATTAGCGCTCCATCTCCCGATCCTATCGCGATCGCGAGGCTATATACAAAAAGGCCAAAAGCACTTAGCCAACTAATTTCCCGCGGCGGATAAAAATAAAACAAATTTCCCCCTTCGATCGACGCTTATCTCAACAGCGCGCTCCGTAGCATCGGGCTATAACTATTAAAGATAATAGCGAAACCTCATCTCCTCTTCCTTCGCGAAAAAGAAAAAATCTTTCTATTACACGTTTTTACCCTGCCAGCTGAGTCTATATTCCAATAATAATAAACAAAGTCGCAAAAATAAGCGTGACGCGTCGCGATCTCTCCCGGCCGAGAGCTTATGACATCAGCCTCGACGTGCTTTTTTACATCGTGTAATCGCTTGCAAGCTCGCGCATCAAACATACACATATATACACACCTTATCAAAATATCGCGAACAAAAGCTGCGAGATCTACTCTCGTCTAATCCCGTCTCTCGAAATCTGCTCTCTTTCGCGCCGGACTTCTGGTATCGATCAGCTATCTGCGCGTGCGGTGCCGTTTAAAACACACAGCTTTGTTTACGTCGTATTTCAGCTTTCACCGCGCGCGGCTGTATTTTGCAAAACTCTCTATAGACACGCGCGTACGAGGGAAGATACACGGCCGTGTGTTTCTTACACGAAAGCCAGAGGTTTCGATGCGAGCGTTAAAAAAAAAAAGAAACAATATAATCGAGAGCAGTCATAACGAGCCAGCAAACGTCAACATAACAAAGGGCTTGCAAGATTATAGCCTGTGTTATTTTTGGCAATTTCGTGCCATACACATCTTCGACTCTCTCTCTCTCTCTCCTTACGTATATATATAGCTGCGCCAGTAAACGGCGCAACAATTGAGAAGCGCGTGCCGAAAGGATAAACTTTGCGAGTTAAAATTAAACCCGCGCGAGCCGTGTGTGTGTGTGTGCCCTCGACTGTATAGTGTATTTGAATCGCGCGCGCCGGATAAAATACCGGGAGCTTGCGATAATCCCGCGCTTTAATACTTCTATTGTACACGTGATCCCGATGTTGCCGGATCGAGAGACACGTTCCGCGCGCGAGATAAACGTTCGTATAATACGTGTTTTCACGGCCGTTGACGTAAAACGCGCTCTTATATATTCGCGCGCGAACACGTGTTATTGGCCCAAAAACTGAGTAATATGTTTCTACGGCGTGAGCGAGGGAGAGAGAGAGAGAGAGAGCGTTTATATATTATCTCGCGCGTTACATTTTTTTTCTTCTTTCCAGACGAACGGGAATTCGAATTGGACGTCGTTGGTATAAATCCAGGCTAATCTAATCTTCCGTTATTTTTCCCGACGATTACTCTTTCCCATTGTGCTGTCTCTCCCCCGCGAAGTCGTGTTATCCCTATCGAGCAAACGCACGACCACGCGGTCACTTTCTCCTATATCGGAGCTTTTTCTCTTTCACGCTGTGGTCATACCTCACCGGCACTATGTATTATTACGTACAACTGCGTTTAATTGTTATTGTACGTGTAGTGTATGGAATGAAAAAAATGCGATTACACACGTCACACGTGCGGCGCCAAGTGCAATCTTTGCAGTATCGCGAAGACTCTCCGGAATACGCGCAAGATATAGAAATGTGTTCCGGGAAAGAAGCGCGTAATATCATCGCTTATATATATATGTACAGCCGAGTCATCGCTGCAGACAGATAGGACGAAGAATTCGTCCCTTTCTCGCGGGAGACCTGATATATTATTGCGTCGAGAGTATATAATATGTGCTGAGAGAGCTTTACCGGAACGAAAATTCAATACCGCGCGTGTATATACGTATATACACCATATGCTTATACATATATAAAGGGAATTAACCTTCGATCGGATGGCCGTTGACTGTACATGTATATGGACACTTTTTTCAAATCGGAAACACACGCGAGGCTTCGCGAGAGCGAATGAATGGATTCTCTCATCAGACGAGCTTTCAAAATATATCTATATCTATATATAAAGTCACCCGCGGCGATTTTTTCCCACGACCGGAATAAAAGAGCTTTAGCGAATTCGCGCGACTAATTGATTACGCTAATATCTCATGTCGCCGGCAATATCTCGCGGAGAGAAAGAAACTCGCCCTAAACGCACGACTTTCCATCGTTAATAATATAATATCGCCGCGCACGTGCGCGCTGCAAACGGATTGAATAACGCAGAAACGGCGGCGAGCTAGCGGAGCAGAAAATTTAATTGCGTTTAGACGCGTTCTTTTCGACTCGGACGCGTATGTATATCGGTACGTGTATTTTTTTTTCTCAAAAAGCGCGCGCTCTTGTACACGCACTGATGTAATCGCCCGCGATAATTTATCATACGCACCCAGTGACGTTGCGCATGTAGTTGTTGTAGACGTCACACACGCAGAAAATGGAAAATCCATTTCGAAACGAATGTATATCTCGCTAATCACCAACGACATTAGCCGGTAATAAAAAAAAAAGCGACGACGCGCCGTACATGTATATATATGTAGAAAGAGCGAATCATTGACCCAAATAGAACAATACACCTATGCAGCGCATAGACTGTCAGATTGATCAGATTTATTGTAACACGTGCGCGCGGCACGCACAGGATCTAGATGCAAAAGTGTAGATTACGCAAACTCGTCCCTTTTATATATACACGAGCGCATCGCATCTCCGATCTCAAAAGCTCTCGTCCGATTATTCTTTCAGTACCGCATACTGGCGGATCGGACTCGAGGCATCGCGAGGATGCGGAGCCGTCCTGGAGCCACTGGAAAGACGATATCCTGCCGAGCGGCGGCGATGCTGAGCACATTGTACTCGCCAAGGCCAATCAAAATTCTTACGAGGATCCGAGTGAGTATATTATAATACGTAATAAGATTGTCATCTGTGCACTTCGAACCCTATGAGCAAAAAAAAAAAGACGATGCGCTAAGCGCTCTCTTGACTTTCCAATCCCTTCTATGTATGTATCTATGTATGTATATGTATAAGGTGTCTGCGCGTACGTCTACATACGACCGTATAATACACGCAAGCGCAAATATACACGGGCTAGCTCGTGTCTTATCTAATGCGATTAATCGGAGTCGCTGCAGCAGCGCTAATGAAATATATATATACATGGAATCCTGTGGGCAGCCGTTTCAAAACTCACGAACTATTGGTTCAGTAGCTATATATAATGTACACGCAGTCTCTCTCTCTCTCTATCTCTGGGATTGAGACTTGTGTGCAGCCTCGTCTTATCGCGTCGCGATATCTATCTCGGGCCGGGAAGACAATCACGACGCGATCGCGACTCTTTTCTCATTGTATTATATGTATACGCTTTCGCGAGATCGGCCGAGGAAGAGAGAAGAAAAATTCCTAATAGCTCTCGGATTGTTTTTCGCGTGAGTTTAAATATTGCGCAATTTAGCGGCGTGTGTCGAGAGCTTTTTAATTTGATTCGTGCAGCTCCGATCGTTTCGTAAGCTTGGAGGAATATAACAATAATTCAAAGCTCACTTTTATAATATACGGATTTAATTAAACATATTATTTACGGCTTATCCGCGGCGTCGCGGGGTTTTTAAATATCAATAATATCCCGGCGCTGCACAATTGCGTAAGAGCGGTTATAATTTCTAATTGGATGAAATTAAAAGAAAAATCATAAGCGCGGCTTTCGTAATAATGCTGATTCAATATACATCACTCGCGAGGATTTGTTAACGAACACCCGGCGATTTTCGTCCCGATAAGTCGAGGGAGACGGGAAAAATTGCTGAAATTCGTTAGATAACCGGCGTTATCTCATCGAATTCCTTCAATTAAATGTCTTAACGACGAGTGTCCTGGCGAACCACCGCGTCGGTTCAAAAAACTCATTTTTCATCAATTACCACTCGTTCCGATCTATTAAAAGCCCCGATGAAGATAAGCGCGCCGAAAAAGCTTAATCGAGCACAAGTGCCTTAAGAAAAGAAAAAAAACTTTAAATCGCACGCACACGCTCTCGAACAAAAGACTTCGCTCCGAAAGCACGGGATTCCGCGCACAGTCGTGAATAATCGCGCTTCGTTAACCTCCCGGTTAATTGCCAGAGTCATCGACACCTTACCTGAGCGCGTGTATATACTTACGTTCATTTGCAGTGGAAGAGCATTCCAAGGCGGAGAGGCACCACAGCGGTCACTTCCGGCACAGCCAGAACAAGGTCTGGGATCCCCATCCGCAGTACGAATTCACGGCCTTCGGCAGGAGATTTCATCTGAGCCTGAAGGAGGACAACAGCGTCGTCGACGCCGGTTTCTCGGTGAGCCTCGATTTATTCTAGTGTATAATCGCTCTGCGAGCGTGACTGAAAAAAAAAGTAAATTTGCGGTTCAAGACCCGCGCGAATGTGTAATTGGCAGACACTGCATATACACGTTGAATACGCGTTGCTAATTGCACACTTTTCGATGCGATAAACCATCTTTCAATCGGATCGAGATTACAAGCCTAATTAAAAACAACTTTGGCGCTCCGCGTGTCGGTTGATAATTATAGACGCGCGTGTGCGGAGCTGCGCTAATGACTTATTTCTCGGAATAATATTTTTTGCGCGGACCTATTATCGACACGAGTGTGTTACATAGTTTTTTCTACGGCGCACACGAGAATAGAACGAGAGACGTTGGGAGTAACGACTTTGCGGGTTCTTTAATTTTAGGTGACGCACATCGGCAGAAACACCTCGAGGAGAGAGTACCCCGAGACTCACACCGGCTGCTTCTACAACGGATACGTCGAGGGCGACCCCAAGTCCAGTGTGGCTGTCAGTCTCTGTCACGGAATGGTGAGGCCTCGTCGCTGTATAACAGATATATACATATCCACCGACGAGTTGCAGCAATTTTTATACGACGCCGATGCCCCGAAATAGAGATAGCGGCCGAATGTTTTCCTTCCGCATTGAGAAAATAAACCCCACGCGTACTTACTTATATGTGACTCATCGCTGCTATTGAACGAGGCAGAGAAGGAGAGGAAAAAGAAAACGAGAAGCAGCGAAAGCGTAGCATGAACGCGCCGCGTTGTTTAGCTTTGCTCGCTTCCAAATCGAGTTCGGCGACATTGCGCTCATATGATCCGTAGGAAGTCGCGACCTTCGGCTAACCAGAGCGTGAATAACGCAAGAGAGGCTTTCGCAGACGTGTGTAATCGTAAATCAATCGCGGGAGCGCTTAGGAGTGCTTCGATGAATGATTTTATAAAGTCATTCATTAAACCCGTGTCGGAGTGAATTTCTCGTGTGCGAGCGCTTTCGCCCCGGCTTTTGTGCGCGCAGAATTTGATTGATGAGCCGTCGGAAGTAGTTAGCGGGAAATCGAGGAAACGCATATAAATCAGTGAACGCTGTACGTATACCCTCTTTTTTTTTTTTTTTGCTCTAATAAATACAGCGCTCGCGCTTCGGAATTTTCGTGCAAAAGTCGAGCGCTTATAATGCATTCGGCGGAATGTCCAGGCTGCACTCAGGCGTGTATATATATATATATATATAATCTCATAAATTTTTAATGAAAAATCCTTCGACGTGTACGTCATCCTTGAGAGCTGTATGCGTGTGTTTCTCGCTCGGCTTCCAGGCAGGACACATGACAACGTCCACGGGAACTTACTTAATTAAGCCCACGGAGCGGTGGACCGATAACGAAAAGCTGCCGGTGGGCTCGCCTTTGCAACACGTTATTTATCGGGTCTCCAAGAGCGAGATCAAGCCGTTCTCGCCGACAAATCGGACGGCCAACGACTTGCCCCAACTTGACGATAATGTCGTTGTCAACGAGACTACGCACGAGTGCGGCGTCATTGGTAAGCTCACATATATGCACATTGTTTCTCGCTTGTAATGTCTCAATTTATTATGCAAATACCTCGCTCGCGCGGGACACCTTTATAATCTGTCGCCTTATATAATGCTCGCTTTATCTCACCACCTCTCTCGACGTTATGGGTATATAATAAAGCTCTGCTTTTCTTTTCATGCACGCGAGCGCAATTTACGATTTAATCGAAAGCCAAAAGATGTGTGCGTACGAAGGTGCGAGTATAAGCTGAAAAATAAAACACGAAATTCCTTCTGCAACATCCGTGATCCAGCCCGCCGAGCTGATTGATGAAAGTCGGATGATTAATTAGACGAGCGAAGGATTACGAGGAATTAATTTTCGAAATTTCTCCAAGGTCTCGCAGCGACCATTTGAATATATCCAACAAATCCCTTCCCTACGGCTATCAATCACACAGCCGCGAAATTTAACAACAACTCGAGCCTCGCGTGTATCGCATACATCTCGATTGTTCCTACATCAATTACATCCTCGACGATCATTAGTATAAATCCGTCACATTTCGCCAATGCCATCGCGGTACATGCACTATTATCTCTCATCTCTCGTCGAGCAACTTTCCAAACAAAGGCTTATCCGCCGACGGAATAAAAAAAAAACTCGGCGTTAAAAGGCCGCGCAATAAATCGAGAGAAAGAGACCGCGTAACGGAGCAGAGCTAAGCAAATACTCGTCCCGATGTATCGACGGAACCGGTACGCGATGCACCGGCGTTTCGAATTAGAAAAGGGTTGTGACGACGGATCTCGCGTGTGTTTGTATAAATTACGCGACAGTCAAGCACTTCCTCGATTGCTCAGGCCGAAAGAGACGCAATACCGCTACGATATATATTATAAACGTTCCCCGTATAATTACACGGACACTCAGCTCTCGAAAAGTATTGACTCGTTTGTTTCTTCTCGCACCTTTCGAGGGCGTGAAAGCAGCCTCCGTCATTTCGCACCGCGAGAATATATATATATATATATATATATATATATATCGGCAGAGTATCGCCTGATGGCTCGCGGCTGAGTAATCGCGCGCGTTTACCGGTTTCGCTCGTCGACCTTCGCGCCGTCTCTTTAAATCGGCCCGTGCTTTATTCGAATTATATATACACATACGGAAGACATTCATGGCATTTCGCTATGTACCTCCGGTCATATACACGAGCGTGTGTGCAGCGCACATATACCCGTCTTCGCGGTTGCACTCACTCGATCTAATCTAATCTCGCTCTCGGCTATTCGCTTAAAGTGCGCAACGCGTTCATCTTTTCGTGCGATATAAATTATTGTAAGTATGCGCGAATCCATTAGTCTATCTGACGATTCATTAAACGAGCGTTTAAAGAGTCGACCTGTATACATATACATATATACCGATAACGAAGCATTGTACACGCGAATTTCATGAATTCGCGTTTACGCGATTTCTGCGCGATCGCACGGAGATCCGGCTTAACGAAGCTACTTCAGCGAGAGTAAGAGCAAAAGTGTCGTTCGGATGATCAGAGGAGGAGAATATAAACAGCCCCAAGTGAATTGTGAATCATGGCCAATTAGCTTTATTGTTATTTAGCCGCGGCGAAATCGTTACGGCCGATTGACGAACGAGACGAGCGTGTATTATACCGGGGAACGTATATAGTTCGCCCGAGAGGCTTTATTATTAATAACAGGCGCCGCGACAATGTGTCAGCCGTTGCGTGCCGAGTTCGCGTGTCTATATACCGTTTCTTTTTCTTCTTTTATATTTTCAATCGGTCGTATAGGGAAAAACGTTCGCGTGCGCGCAGACGATGACTCTATACCGATTGCGCGCAGCTTCTCGAACGGTATTCGAGAAACTGCCCCGTCTATTATATATATATAAATATCGTGTTTCCGCGATCGTTTGCATGGTAATTCACTTTTATTGGACGACGAGGGGAGAGGAGTCTATATATACATATTCGGGCAACAGAAAGATTTAAAAAAAAACGACGAAACGCAGCGAGTTGTAAACGATCATATCGCGCGGTCCGACAGATCTCGAATCGGCTTCAATTAATCCTACTTCCAAGAAGCATTCGCAGACTATATATACATACCGATGCATCGCTTACAAGGCAGTTCGGAAATAGTATATTTACCCTGGCGAGTTCGGCTGAGCGTAGAATGATTATAAGAATCGGGGAAAAGCCGTTAAGTTTTCCGTCTCTCTCGGTGCGTCTGCGCATAATGTATACCCGGAAACTACGCGGGATTATTCGCAAACATCGGGGGGACCGCATCGATCGAGTGTCTTTAGCGTGTTATGCAATTTTCATTAGCATAAACTTCACGACTAAAGCGTCGGTATAGATTACGCAAAAAATAAATAGAAACATATAATAATAAAGTGTCGCGGCGACGAGCTGTCATAAAGATCGTACAACATTTAATAACACTTTCTAATCTATAGAAGCCAATTAAAATCCCCCTCAACGATATATATACATATATAACTTCAACGCATAAGCACAAAATCGTAAAACATATGCACAAGTATTACGTCACACGCAGCTCTCGTTGAAACCATTATAAAAGAAGAAACCAACAGACTCGCCGCCATCATCATCATCATTATCATCATCATCCTCGTTTTTCCTCTTCCCCGGCAATCGAACACCTATACACGCGCGCGCATATCGCAAACAGGTGGTTGACTTGAGCGCGGTATACATATTACGTCACGCGCGGACCGCAAATTTATTATTCACGCCCGAAGGCGCGAGAATCCTCTCATCGTCACACCGAGATGCATATAGCGGCTTTAAAATTAGCCAGCGCGGGCAATCGAAATTTCATGCAAAAAATACGATTCGCGATATCTTTCCTTCCTTTTTTTTTATCCATCTATAAAACTGTGAAATTCGATATGCCAAAGAGAGAGAGGGAGAGAGAGAGAGAGAGAGAGAGAGAGAGAGAGAGATATTCACGCTTGATTTACTTACAGAAGGCGGCACGCAGATCGCGATCGACGACGTGATCACGGACCTCGGCGAGACGACGCCCGGAAGAAGGCGTCGCAGGCGCGCGGCCTACCCGTTCGATGACAGGTAAAACGCTGCTTTTCATTTTTTCCTCCCCGGGCTTTGTTCTCTGCCGCGGGTACGTTACGTGCTCGTGTGTCCAGTGGACAGTTCTTTGAACGTACACGCGCATTAACAAAGCGTAATTATATCGATTCGAAGAATATATATCAATTGAATCATGCGCATACAGCTACGACGAGGACGGAGGCAGGAGCTTCGCCCTGGAGGACGATCAGAACTCGGATCTGGATATTTACGGCAGCTGGAGAACGCGCCGAGCTCTGCCCAGGGAGTATTTCATAGAGATAATGGTCGTGGCCGACGCCAAGATGATAGATTACCACGGGGCCAGTCTCACCTATTACATCTTAGTCCTCATGAACACGGTCAGTCCAATGTATCAGTGTGCTGCACACATACAGAGAGAGAGAGAGAGAGAGAGAGAGAGAGAGAGAGAGAGAGAGAGAGAGAGAGAGAGAGAGAGAGAGAGAGAGAGAGAGAGAGAGATCTGCATCGCTTCCAGTAAAGCCCTATAAATTTCGCCGAAAGAATATATAACGAATAGCCTCGCGCGGCTCACTCTGCCAATCGCGTAATTTATGCAAATTGACTTTTGATTAATATACGAAACCTCTCGCGCACTTCTCGCTGCAGCTGAGAAACGCGATACTCGTTTTTCGGAGGTGACTGCGCCCGACACTTCCGCATTTTTATCTACACACTCGCTCGGTCTTCAGGGCTATCTGCAAACGGGAGAGAGTAGTAACGTTATACGCGATTGTTGCGCTTGAAATTACTCTCCGCGTGATTCACGCGCATTATGTGCAGCGAGAGCTCGTGACAAATGATCCTGTATACTTGTTTTGTAGAAGCTTGTCGAAACGAAAAAAAAAAAAATAAACATTGTTACAGGTCTCCCGGATCTACAAGGACCCGTCGATCGGCAACCCGATCAGCATCGCGGTCATCAAGATCAAGCAGGTGGACGAGGTCTTCGGTGTTAAGCAGGAGGGCAGCGACGGTATCGGCGCCGCAGAGATGCTCCGGAAATTCTGCCACTGGCAGACGCTCAACAATCCGAACGAGCCGTCGGCCGAGCACCACGACGCCGCTCTACTTCTCACTAGGTTTGATCCTCGACTCATAATCTTCGTCTGGCAGCGCTACTTGCCAGAAACGCGATAATCTCCGCACTCTATTTCCGCGTTCGCGTGCGCGCATTCCGCCGACCCTATATTTATACATCCAGGCGAAATTTTCGAAGACGCGCTGAGAAATTCGACTTTTCTTTCGACGCTTTCTTGCGCGCGCCTGGGTGTGTTTCTGATATGACGAATCGCTGCATTGTGTGCAAACACGAGGATTCGCTTTCTCGCCTTTTATACCGGGCTTGGAAGGATATATCCACTTTATACCGCGCGTGCGAGGTTGTAAATGTTTCCATCGCCGACTTGTGTGTATCACTTACGGAGCCGTAAAATCCGGGAAAAAACGGGCTAAACAAAAAGTCATAAACGTCAGCGTAATATACAGCTTCATATAGAAGACCAATAACGACACGCAGCGCGGCCGCAAGATTAAAGGCCCCTCACTCTCTCTCTCTCTCTCTCTCTCTCTCTCTCTCTCTCTCTCTCTCTCTCTCTCTCTCTCTCTCTCTCTCTCTTGCAAGCAACATTATATGTGTACACACGCTGCTGTGGAAGGCAAACATCGTGGAAAGCTCTTGTCGCGCAAAAATAGCCGGCAAAATAATATTCCCGCGCAGCCAATTTTTCACCCTCGACAAACCCGTACGTCAAAACACTACGTTCCGTTATCCTTGCCGGAAGTGTATTCCTCGCGGCTATACGCGATAACGACGGAATTAATGTTAAATAATACAAGAAATAACTTTTCCCGTTTCTTCCCAGGGAGAACCTCTGTCACAATCCACGAGAGAAGCGCTGCGACACCTTGGGCCTAGCTGAACTTGGCAGGATGTGCTCTCCAGGCTCGTCTTGTGCCATTGTCCAGGACAATGGTCTGGCCACCGCCTTCACCATTGCCCACGAGATCGGCCACGTGTGAGTGTATATGCATGAGCATTTGGTCGCGCCGAGAGGCGGTGATATACTGCGCTGGAAAATTACGACGAGAGTTTTGTATATACACATACGCTTCCCGTGTAAATAACAATTTTAACGATCGTCGCACGTTATTATTCAGACTATACGGTGAATTCGGGTAGAAAAAAAACTTACGAATCGAAAGGATACGTCTAATTGAGTTGAGTATAAGCGCTCGCTTTAATCACGCGCGCAAGACAGAGTTACAACGACGGGGATAAATCTCGCCGGATCTTGGACTCGGTTTCATGCGCGCTCGGAGCGTCGGATAAATATTAAAAGTCGCACGCGCGTAGGAAACACGAGACTGCCGTTTCTTTTGCGCTGCGCGAATAAGACACGCGAGAATTTTCCTAAAGCATACATACAGATGTGTATATGAGTATAGTAACGGTCGTGCGGGCTGAGACGCGGCTGCTGTTTGGAATTCCGTTTGTAAAAAAAAAGAAAAAAAGGTGTCTTGCGTTCGATTGAAACAACAATCGAAAGTTCGCCGATTTATTTGTCTTATCCGAATCCGTAGAGTACATAGTATACAGTGCGCTAAGCCGGGCTAAGTAGGTCATTTTCGGCGCTAGCGTACGTGTTTGCTCAACATTTCCGATCAACACGCGCGAACCATTTCCTTGCGCCGACGTATAAATCCGCCGCGAAAGATCGAGCGAGAGCGCGAGAATAGAAAAGCAAAACAGCAAAAATCAAGCCCAAGGGCTCGTCGGCGCGATAGTTTACAGTGGCCGGGTATTAATAGCGCGCCTAGTGCCAAAGTCAAAGTCTCGACGGTGTGTAATTGCGAGTTTCCGCGAATTTCACTGGAGAGCCCGGTGTGCGCGTAGAATAATGGCTCTGGTTCTTGCAGGCTAAATATGCCGCACGACGACGACCCGAAGTGCACCAAGTACCAGGACAGCTCGGGCGTACGCAACATCATGTCGCGGATGCTCGACAAAAACACCGTGCCCTGGGAGTGGTCCAAGTGTTCCAGACACTACGTCACCGAGTTCCTCGAGTGAGTATACGCATACACGCGCGCTTCTCTCTCTCTCTATGTTGATTTTTTGATTTATTCTCAGCCGAGTGGGTGGATAAATGCGCGACGCTGCTGCACCTTTCGCGAAGTGGAACAGCGGCACTATTTTCACTCCACTCGGCCCTATATAACGAGAAGCGTCTTACGGTGTATATATAACGATCGCACATCCGGCATTTTACAGAGCGGGCCACGGCAACTGTCTGCTGGACGAGCCGCGCAACAACAAGATCATGTCGCGGTCCCACGGGGGCCGACTGCCCGGCGAGGACTACTCCGAGAACAAGCAGTGCGAGCTCGTCTACGGCACCGGATCCGAGATCTGCCCGCACATGGTGAGCGATGGTAAGTTACGACGTGAGAAAACCCATGAGAATAAATCAAGCCGAGAGAAGAGCGAGAGAGCAAAAAAGAGGAGACGAGCGATTTATGTACAGCGGAGGGGGATTTCAACGGTTTATATATACCCGAGAAGCGTGAACGCAAGGTGGAACGAACGGCTGATTAAAAAGAGCGTTAATGGATGTACTTTGCGAGCTGCGCTGCAGCTTCACGGATGCGATGGATTCGTCACGGGTCGCTATCATGTGAATGTGCGTTTTGCTCTTTTCGCGCGTAACGATGCTGCTCTTGAAAACCAGAGCCATATCGCGCGATATATACCTACTCACTACCCTCACCCTCTCAAACCTGACGTAATCTACAAGCGTGTTCGTTACCGGCTAGGCAGTATGCAAGAGGTTGTGGTGCACCGTGCCGTACTCGGATGACCGGAGCGAGCAGTGTCACACTCAGCACATGCCCTGGGCGGACGGTACTGTCTGCTGTCCGGGAAAATGGTGTCACCGAGGCGAGTGCGTCTCGCGGGAAAACCTCGAGCCCGTCGACGGCCAGTGGGGCGAGTGGAGCAGCTACGGGAATTGCAGCCGAATCTGCGGCGGTGGCATCAAAAAGAAGTTCCGCGAGTGCAACAACCCCGCGCCCAAGAACGGAGGCAATTACTGCGTCGGCGAGCGCGTGAGGTACCGCAGCTGCAACACCAAGGAGTGTCCTCCTGGATCTCCCGACTATCGGTTAGTTTCTCGTGGATAATATATGGTTTGTTGGCGGAATTGCATTGAATGAATTTCCGAGCGTTTTTCAAAAATATTGTAAACGCTACAGGGAGGAGCAGTGCGCCAAATTCGACAATGATAACCGCAACATCCGCAACCTGGCGAAGAACGTCAAGTGGCACGCCAAATATACGAGGAGTGAGTATATTTAATAAAAATCTTAACTATCATGCTCGTATACAATTCTGATGATCGATTCTCCTCGCAGTTCTGCCGGAGGACCGCTGCAAGCTGTATTGCCATGTAGCGAGCAATCAGTATTATATGCTACAAGACAAGGTCATTGATGGAACGCCCTGTGGCCCGGACACCTTCCACGTCTGCGTCAACGGCCAGTGCAAGCCTGCAGGCTGCGACCACGTGCTCAACTCTGCCGCGAGCCTCGATAACTGCGGCGTTTGCAAAGGTGACAACTCCAGCTGTCGAAAGGTGACGGGCAGTTACAATTCCAGTGAGTATGGATACACCAGGATCACGAAGATACCCGCTGGTAGCAGCTACATAGACATCAGGCAGTACGGCTGGATGGGTGCCCATAATGACAGTAACTACTTAGGTGAGCTACCGACCTTACCGACGCGTCGGTTTCTACTTAATCGAGGTGATGCGTTTAATCGCGATTGAATCTTGCAGCGCTTCGATTGAAGGACGCCGGTAAGTACATACTGAACGGAAACTTCATGGTGATGCACCGAAAGGTGATCATCCAACCGGGAGTGACGATGGAGTACAGCGGCCCGGAACCCGTTGTCGAGAGACTGAACAGTTCGAGACCCATCCACGTCGATCTGATTTTGGAGGTAAGAAACGAGTCGTCTTGAAACGTGTTGTCAACCCCTCTAATCACGCCTTTCCTGCTCAGGTTCTCTCAGTGGGCAACGTGAACCCACCGCAGATCACCTACGAGTACCTGATGCCTAAACACATCCTAGACAGCCACACCTGGAGCTTAGGCGACTGGATAGAGTGCGACCGTCCCTGTCAGGGTACGACTCGCCGACGTGTTCTCTGTCACAGCACCGAGAGCAAGGCCGTCGTGTCCGACGATTACTGCCCGTCCGACCAACGTCCTCACGAAGAGAGAAGTTGCAACAGCCACTGCGAGCTCCAGTGGCAAGAGATACCGAACTCCAAATCCGAATGCTCGAACCACTGCGGTCCGGGTACCCTGATGGTCAAGCATCGTTGTGTGAAGATCACCCTGGGCCGGGGTACGCTACCGCAGCCTGTCTCGTCGCACGTCTGCTACCACCTGGAACGACCTCCGGAGAAGCAATCTTGCATCGGACCCTGTAACTTCGCACACTGGCGCTACGGCGAGTGGAGCACCTGCTCGGTCAGCTGTGGCGACAACGGTGTCCAGTATCGCACGGCCGAGTGCGTCGACCGCGAGAACAGAACCGTTCCCGAGGACAAATGCCCCGTCGACGGCAAGATCGTCATGCAGGCCTGTGGACAAAAGTCCTGCCCCAAGTGGGACCTTGGAGAGTGGTCGCCGGTTAGTACGGATACATTTAACGCGAGATTCCAAGAAGCAATTAGCATAATTGCGCGTCGAGTGTGAAAAGACTATGTGGTGTTGCCCTTTCACCGCAAGATTTCGAGCGTTCAAGATATCCCGCCGCGCCTAACACGGGACTTATCTACTCGCAGTAGTTACGTTAAATCGCTCTTTGTTCTCCGATTGATAAGATAGAAATCGCTTTTTCAATTTGCCCTGCAATGGTACTTATAGCGATTTATCGGAATCGTGCGCGAATAGCCTTCGTACTCCTCATTTATGCCTACATTATAAAGTTGATTTTTTTAATTTTATTAACAGTGCTCGGTGAGCTGTGGAATCGGCACAAGGGAGAGGCGACACTGGTGTCAAGTAGATAATCACGTGGTGCACAGGAGCCAATGCAAGGAGCTGCCTAGGGTCATTGAGACCTGCGACGCCGGTCCCTGTCCTACGTGGCAGACCGGCGATTGGAGCGCGGTAAGTTTCTTCTTAAATATATCGATTCAACGTCAACGAGACTGTGCAAATAAAACGGAAAATTCCTTGCAGTGCTCGGTCTCCTGCGGCGATGGGGTGAGGCGAAGAATAGTCGCCTGTAGATATACCAATGGGACGATCAGTAGAGGAGACTGCAATCCTGCCACCAAACCCATACACTCGATAACCTGCTCTTTGAAACCTTGCCCGACTAAAGTAAATAACATTTTTTGCTTGCTCGTGAATTTTTGAGGGCGTAATAAAGTAAATATATGAATTATTCTCCATGTTGTTTACTTTTTCTAGGCTACGTTTACGCCCGTAACTTACTCGTCGAACTTGCCGACGGACGACTTCCCTCAGGTGCATCACGAAAACGATATCAACAATATTATTACATTCCGCTCTGGATACAAATGGTCCGTCGAAGATTTTGAGCCGGTAATTGATTTCCTTAATCGCTTTCATCGATGCTTGATATGTGCTATTCGCGCAATCACTATAATCTACAGGCATTGTTTTAGTGTTCGAAATCGTGTGGAGGCGGCTTTGCCAACCAAATCATCAGATGTATTTCCGTGGAAACTAACAAAGTAGCGCCTGATGACTACTGTGACTCGAAGAAACGTCCAGCGAATAGAATAGCTTGCAATAAACAGCCATGTCCAACTTGGTCATTAGGAAGCTGGAGTCCGGTAAACATTGAATACAAATTATTAATAACATTCACAAAAATGTGGTTTGATGCTGATTTTATTTATTAAATGTCCATACGCTTTTCATTTGCTCAGTGCGACGTCAAATGTGGCGATGGATACCAGCATCGACATGTTGTTTGTCAAGACAAACGCGGCGAAGTCCTAAACGATAGCGACTGTTCGGAAGCCTCTAAACCCAGACACGCCAAGAAGTGCCAGAGACCTCCATGTCGCCCTAGCAAAAACAGCTACAGTTCCCAAGCAGCTAAAGATTACAAGTGGCGCACAGGTAGCTGGAGTGAGGTGAGTATTGCATACATTTTAATTGCAGCCAATTGCGCTAGGCGGCGACAAAGTGAAAGCAAAAAAACTTTTTTCCCTAACAGTGTTCGGTGACCTGTGGCAACGGGGTGCGTCGTCGCGAGGTCACCTGCCACCGCATCAACAGCTTTGGTTGGGAGGATCCGACGCCCCTGTCGAGCGGCTGCTCTCTCAGAGACAAGCCCCCAATGGAGCAGGTCTGTCGCAAGGGAGGTTGCAACGAATCCTTCTACTGGGTGCCCGGCAACTGGAGAAAAGTAATAAGAAAGCCCTGAAAGAGGCGCAGCAAGGTAACGATCAGACGATCAATGGTAAAAACGCAATATCTGTCATAATTGTAGTGCTCCCATCCGTGCGGCCGCAAGGGCAGGCAGTCCCGGCGGCTCTTCTGTCTCGATCGCCAGGGCAGAAAGGTCAGGCGGCGTCACTGTCCAATTAACCTGCGACCGCAACGCAAGCGTAAATGCAATCCGCGGCCGTGCACCGGGCCGACCTCGTGCCTCGAGGTGCAGAGTAGATTAAAGACTAACATTGACGGCGAGTACACGTTGCTCGTCGGAGGGAGGTATATGTCGATTTACTGCCACGGAATGGAGAGCCATGAGCCCCAGGAATATCTAACTCTGCCCACCGGCGAACGAGAGAACTTTGCTGAGATTTACGATAAACGGTACAATTGCCATTACTTGCGAGGCAAAATATTTTTTGTTTAGTATTGTAACTCTATAGATTTACTTTAAAAAAGAGTAGAACGCTTTTGCTTTCAATTGAAGTCGGACGAGTTATAGGTAACGTATAAATGTATGAATGATGGTATTTGTTGTTCTAGAAAAAGTATATTTTTTCTGCTCCAAATGGATTAGTAATGTATTACGTATACGAGTAGCAAAGAACTAAAAATGTGACGAACAGTTTGAGAATAAAAAATTGTATCTTCACTCAGTAACTAATAATAACGTAGTAGTTGGAAAATTTACTAATACTTTAATGTAGTTACGGATATGAATGTTCGTTACTTTGATTATTCATACTGATATCTTATGTTATAGACTTCAGGATCCAAGCACATGTCCTTATGATGGAAGAAGAAACGACAGTTGCCAATGTATGTCAGATTCGGTACCGATGGCCGGAAGATCGATGTTCCAAAAAATTAGAATCAATGTTCACACCTTGCACATCATAGGTAAAATAAACAATTTTTACAATACTGTTACATTAAAGAAGAATATATGTATATATCATTCGTTCTCCCGCAGCTGACGACTTCAAGTACGCTATGAAAATCGGCAAGAATGATATAGAATATGGAAAAGCTGGTGACTGCTACAGCCAAATAAATTGTCCGCAAGGGCGATTTGGAATCAATTTGAGTGGCACTTTGTTAATGCTGTCACCAGATGTGCATTGGCCAAAGCAAACGAATTCGTACACCAACATTGAAAAAATAGTGCGTATAATCTTTGTAATTGAAAGTTTAACTCTCTAAGAATCTTTTAATAAAGTTAACGCAATATTTTACAGACTAATCAACGAGTCGTTGGGACGTGTGGTGGATACTGCGGATTTTGCACGCCTTCTCCTAGCCTCAAGCTAAACGTTTTACCGCCTTAAATTTAATTAGACACAGCAACATTTTTATGCATTTGCTGGTGGTTATGATAATTTGTTGACAATACAGAAGAATAAAAGAATAATTCATAAAGATTTTTTAAAAAAGAATCTTCGTATAATAAAATGAATGGCAGATTATTAAGAATGTATAATATCGGTGCCATAAATGTAACCAAACGCGTCCTATTTGTTGTGAATGAATGTGTGTATATATATTTTACTTTATTAGTTTATATGTGAAAGAGTATTTTATATACTAAGAGTATAGATAATTTTTATAATAATGCATTGTTCAATCGTGCTAACATAGTAATGTAAATTATATTTTAAACTGTTGCATTTGATTTCATGTAGAAAACGAATTGCACTGCCGTCATAAAAAAATTATGGATCACCAAATTCGTAAGATTCTGCATCAGATCTGCTTAGAAAAATCTCATAAATATTTTTGGAATAAAATCCAATCTTATTTATTATTTATATATTATTAATCTTTACTGCCCAGCATAACTTTTTTTTATCATCATTCTAAGATGTAGTCTCAGCGAGAAAAGGGACTTGAACACATAAACATGTGTCTGTACTAGTCATTTGTTCCAGGGCGCTTCTTAGAGCATCAAAAGTTCTATTAGCAATTTATTCACGAGGTGCCAGAAAAAATTGTTTAAAAGTATTGATTTTGTAATTTTAAATGAAACTACTATAATAGGCCATTTTTTCATTTATAGTATCGGGTTAAAAATAATAATAGATTGTCGTGTTCGCAAAATACAATGCAAGAGACTCTCTAATGAAATATAAATGGGTAACACTGCCAATTTGTAAGTAATGTTGCCAATTAGATAAGTATTTATTGTATACCTTATACATTTAGAAAATAATAAGAAATTTATAATATAGCATTTGTATACATATATAAATATATCATTTAAAATGTTTTTATAGAAAAATTAATAAAGGCATAAAATAAAAACTATAACTTTATTTATTCTAAAACCCTGTTATCGCTTTAATATTGTAAATACTAAAATATGTAGTCATTTGAAAAAATTGACGAGTAAGAAATCGCAAGAGGATATTCGTTAACTATTACGAAATAGGAAAATAAAGAAGTTGAATATATTTCACATTATCTTCTTGGTTACGTATATGCGTAGTTACATATCACGTGCTATTTAACTAAACACCTATACAAGAACATTTTAGGCAGGCTAGTTGTTTTATAACAGTTATCATATAAACTAAGTAGCGAATTAATAAATTTAAGTAAAGTGATATTTTTTATTATTTTTCGTTAAATTTTAATTTTTTAAACGTCGTGTATAATGTTGCATATAAGTAATAAAATATTCATAAGCTTTTTTCGTACTTCAAAATCTACGCATGCGTAACCGCGACACCAGTAAACCAGCTGATGTATCCGCGCAATGAGATAGATCTATATAGGTATATACCGACATCATGTATACCTATATATATGTATATAATACACATATTTTTCTCCACTAATCTTTGCTGGAGATAAAGATGAAAAGTGACCTGTGAGGGGTTATCTTTGGAGCAATATACAGAAGCTCTTTGACGTGCAATTCAGGAAGTAAGCATGTTATTCTGATTCAATCACACAAACTGCATCTTTTTTTATCCGGCTTTCATAATCGCTCATCTTCTGCATGTGATCCTTTTAACACGGGATAAAAGGTTATAGAGTTGGTGCGGGCATCTCATTTTACGCGCACGTCAAAATAAGCGAGAAAAATCATCTACGCCTTACTTAATCTGTAATCTTTTAGTTACAAGATTATAAAATCGCCGTTAAATACCTCCGAAGAGTTCTTTAGTGAGAGTCGCTGTGTTTTTTTTTAATTTCATACCGCCTGTTATCACGTTGAAAGCTTCTTAGCTCTCGATAAATTGATAAGGTGGTCTTTCAGGAGTATTTACGAAAGATTGTAACAAGTAGAGCTGATAAATTAGATTATCGACTACCACAAAATCAGACATTCTTGGCTGGAGGAAAAAACAAGTCTATTGTTTCACTTATTTTCTATTTTATGTTATATTGTTTAGAAGATTTAACTGCAAGATGTCGACTGTATTCACTGGAATTGAACTGGGACCACCCATCGAAGTTTTTGCACTCAGCAAAGCTTTTACAGATGATCCACATACGCCAAAAGTCAATTTAACTATTGGAGGTAAGAATATTATTTTAGCTGGACAATAAAAAATCTCTACCTATAGACATACTAACTTCTATAAATTATATTTTCACTTATAGTACTGCTATTTAAATTTTCTTAAATGAATTTTTGTTTTTAAAAACTGTCACAACTGCTTAATGTGATTATATGAATAATGCTATATATACACATCGGGAAATTTCCTCAATTGAGTAGAATGAATGACCTTCATACTATGTGTACATTATGCAATGGTAGTTGTAAAAACTTTTAAATTTTATACCTGATTTTAAAAACTTGGTATTACAAGAAAATAAAATATCAAACAAATATATGTCTGTTATAATTTATGAATTGCAGCTTACAGAACAAACGAAGGCAAACCATGGGTATTACCAGTAGTGCGCAAGGTTGAATCTACTTTAGCTGCAGATGAGACTTTAAATCACGAATATCTTCCTGTATTAGGATTAGATAGTTTTAGTCAAGCTGCTACAGCCATGGTTTTAGGAAAAGATTCTCCAGCTATATCTGAAGGTCGAGTTATCGGAGTACAAACTCTGTCTGGTACAGGAGCACTCCGAGTAGCAGCTGAATTTCTAGCTCGCATTTTGCATTTCGATACGTTTTATTACAGTAAACCAACTTGGGGTAAATAATTCTGAACGTTTTTAATAACAAATTTGTATATAGCTAAAAAGACATAACATTTGATGTTTATTACAGAAAATCATAGATTAATTTTTTTAAATGGAGGTTTCAAGAAAAACTGTGAATACCGATATTGGGATCCAAATACTCGTGGCATTAACTTAGATGGTATGCTAGAAGATCTAAAAAATGCTCCAGAAAATTCAGTCATTATTCTTCATGCTTGTGCTCATAATCCTACTGGCTGTGACCCTACTCATGAACAATGGAAGAAAATTGCTGATGTGATTGAAGAGAAACGTTTATTCCCATTATTCGATAGTGCTTATCAAGTTAGTAAATGCAACTTTATAAATATTGGATAAAAATCTTGTTATATATAAATATACTGATAATAATTGTAGGGCTTCGCAAGTGGAGATTTAGATTATGATGCTTATGCTGTGAGATTATTTGTTAGTAGAGGTATAGAGTTTATATGTACTCAAAGTTTTGCTAAAAACTTTGGATTGTATAATGAAAGAGTAGGAAATTTGGTATTAGTAACAAATAATACTAAATTTATTCCTGAAATGAAATCCCAATTGACTCTCATTGTAAGAGGAATGTACAGCAATCCTCCTAACCATGGAGCTAGAATAGTTTCTACAGTACTCAACAATCCTGAACTTTATGAACAATGGTAAATATGTACTATGCATTTTTGAAGAAAAGAAAATGAGAAAAGTACTAATTTATTTTAATAATGAAAACAGGAAAGAACATATCCGTACTATGTCAGGAAGAATCAAAGAAATGAGAAAAGGTCTTTATGAAAGATTACAAAAATTGAAAACTCCTGGTACCTGGGAACATGTAATAAATCAAATTGGGATGTTCTCTTATACTGGTCTTTCAGGTAAAAGTATTGAAAATGAAAATAAATCGTTAAAATAGCAATTCAATAATTTGTTTTCTATTTCAGAAAAACAAGTAGAGCATTTGATAAAAAATTACCACATCTATCTACTGAGAAGTGGGCGTATTAACATGTGTGGTATTAATGAGAAAAATTTGGATTATGTAGCTGAGGCCATTCACAATGCTGTAACAAAACTATCTTAAAAAATTATTTAGATCAAATACAGCGTAGGTTTATAACCGTTATACAAAGTACAAAGCCATGTTGTAATTCAAGAGAAAGTGCTAAATTTTTTCGTAAAAACATGTCAATATAATATTTTCTTATTCTTTAAACCTGAATTTTGAAATATATATATATTTTTTTATTAAAATTAAAAAGCTCAACTAAACTCAATTATGAAAACCAAATTGCAATAATTATTGATAAGATAAGAATCGTACATCGAATTTATTGTTTGAGCAGTTGACGAAAATACAAAATTTAAATTAAAGACTTTTATTATAAATTGTAATATTTCTTATAAAAAAACCAAAGCAACTAGGCTGTATGTATTTAAATCATATAGAAGATTAAATGTTATACTCGTAATTGTTAGCGTACCGCGCAAAATAGTCATGAATAAAAAAGTGCAGGTGTTTCAAACAAAACAATATCAATGAAATACTACAATCTATTTTTACTAATGTTGCTTTACATGTGGTGATAATAATAATAGAGAGTTCCATTTAAGAATTTAATAATTAAATACTGCCCTTCGTGCTTAGATTACTATTACTCATGATTTTCTTAATTATTTTCTAAATTTAAACACCAATAGTAAAATAAGGCAGTTACTATTACATACATTATGTTTTAATTTGAGATAAATATACATATTCATTTCCCCAATATAATCGAAAAAATAATAGACTGTAAAAAAATTAATTGTTTGAAAGATTGAATAATGCAGCCAATCAATAAAGAATAAGGGAACAGTCAATGTTAATTATTTTCTGCATTTATCGTGACCTGAATCTGTATAAGCGCAACTATTGCAACTGTTTAATGTTATATACACTATATACATATTGTTATGAAATATTCTTAGAAACTTATATATACTTTAGGAAGTTATAAATGATATTTAGTTCAAAATTCTGTTGAGTATTGATAATGTAACATGTTAGAAGTAGTTTTGTAAAATAATCCAATAACCCAATAATAAAATTTGTTTAAAAAGTATAACAGTTCAAAATATTTTTTTTTATTGTCTATAAAAAAACTAGTGGGTAGATAATATATTATTAAATAAATAATTTTAATGATCCTAATAAAAATTTAATTTTAATCATAAAGACCATTTTGATACTTTCTTTTTAAACGTTTCTGTTCCATCTGCTTCAACTGCTGTATAATAGCCCATTGATTCATACTTGGACCTCATGTATAGTATATAACCCACACATCCAGTCATAGCTATCGCACCAAGAGCCATTACAACATTATTCTGCAAAAAAAAATCATTGTTAACATCATGAATATTGAAAGTTTACAGCTATTTTAATCTAATCAATTACTGGTTTGACGTAGAGTTCATAGTTGATCGCTCGAAACATTGGAGAGCTTTTTAATGAACGAATGCCATCTCCAGGTGTATATTTGGGTTCAGTTTTGTCCCCCATTTTTATATTATTTTATAATAAGACTTGTAGATTGCTGTAACAAAAACTAATTAATATATTTAAGGCTATAACATTGTTCTGAAAATAATTGGTCTTATCTTAACCAAAATACAAAATTTGTTTTTGAAGAAAGGAATGTCTAAACATAATAACAAACTAATGAATAATAAAATAATAAACTACTGAATAGAAATACAAGTAAAGAATTTGATGCTATTTATATTAAACAACAAATTTATTTAAACGTATTAAGTTAATTCCTCAGTTATTTTGATGCAATTGATTATATAGTAAGTATGCGAAAGTATAGCTAATACCTGAATATGTAAGTAATTTGTCACACATCAGATTTATATTTTTGGGAAAATTTAAGATTTCCAGGTTATGTTTTTAACGTTATATACATGACGCGACTTCCAGCCACAACAAACGCTTTCGTGAGAACAATCATTCAAAGATTATAGTATATAATATAGTATCGCGCAGCACGTGCGTAGCTATTTGCAGTATAGTAAGTGGTTAATGTTTAGTGTAAGGTTGAATGAAAAATGTGCGGTTAGACGTTTTTAAAAATGGAGAGCGATGTTATGGGAGTCGTAAACATTGCAGTTCCGGAGAAGTCGTCCAAACTTGGCTTCATTCTCGCTGCTGTTACAGGTTCGATTTCATATACAGCCATTACAGTTGTTTATTTTAGTGAGATACCTGGTATAGCTTTTTTAATTAATTGATTAAATCAATTCCAAAACTGTATAAAAAAACTTTTTTTTGCAGGTGGTATTGGAGTAGCGATTAGTGTTATCTGCATCCCATTTGTTAGTCCTGGATTTAGAAGAATATGTTTACCTTATGTACCAGCAACAACGGATCAGGTACAGAATATTTTACAAGCTTTAAAAGGACGATCAGGGAGATTTCTCGATATAGGAAGTGGCGATGGACGAATTGTAAGATTTATCGAGTATTCTAAATATCAAGACATATTGGAATGAAATTCAAATGAAATTTCTTTATAAGGTTATAGCTGCAGCTAAATCTGGCTTTCAGGCAGATGGTGTAGAACTTAATCCATGGCTTGTAGCATTTTCTAAAGTGTCTGCTCTATCTAATGGGGTTTCATCAAAGACTTCGTTTTTCAAGAGAGACTTATGGAAATTTAATTTAGAAAAATATAATAATATTGTTATATTTGGAGTCGAAGAAATGGTAATTATTTTACCACGATCATTACAAATATTTTGATTCATATGGTATTTATATAAATATCTATATATCCTAGATGGAAGAGATGAAAAGAAAATTCATATCAGAGCTAAAACCAAATAGTACGATTATAGCTTGTCGGTTTCCAATTCCAAACTGCAAACCAGTCTTGACAATTGGTGAGGGGATAGACACAGTTTGGGTGTATGAAACTCCTCTCAAGGATATGTAAGAAAGGACTTTTTATTTTTACAAATTTAGATTTTATTTTATTGTTGAGCAAATTTATTGTAAATAATTTTAAATTTAATACGTATAATAAATTAATTATTTTACACATAAAATTATATTGATAAAGATTAATTTTATAAAAATATATTACTTTGAATAAATAATACTTTAATATAAAAAATACAATTTCTATGTACAGTAAAAATTTCGGCAGCAAAGCGATATTATGTTTCATCAATGTAGAAAGTGAAGAGGCTCAAAGTAGTAAATATTTTTTTTCAGAAGTAAATTATTTCATAAATAAATGCTTTTTTACAGTTACACAGGGTAAATTGTGTTACACAAACAATAACTTATTCATAATAATCAGCGCTGTTATCACAAATGACTTAAACTTACCTTATCATGTACTACATCACAAAATTATTCAGCTCACTATACTGCTTTTTGCTGCCGTGAACCTATTATGATCACGCGATTAACGCGCTAATTCGCTTGTATAAAGAATTGACTTATGAGATTCACTATTCCAATTATTGGTACACACGTGTAACACATAACTTGAATTACAGTCATGGTTCCTTGTCTATATGAGATCATCAAGTGCAGTAAACTAGGTAACGTAAATACATAGACTAACCCGCTAATAGCACCAGTGTACCGAATGATGGTACCTACGTGCGGCATAAATATCGCGAAAAGCACGCAAATTGTAACTATGATTAGATTCACCAACAGGATGAAACTACGACGACGTTCTGTCGTCTTGAACACGGAAGAGAGCAATTGGATCCTCAGCATGTAGGCTATCAGTGGATAGACTGTGAACAATTGGAAGAGAAGAACTACACGCGCTCCTACGGTCAGTCCATCGTTCTTTTGGAAATTGTTGAGTAAATTCTGAAATGAGCATCATCGTTTGATTAAATCATCGGTCATTCGAGACACTTTCTTAATTTTTTTTTTAATCTATACAGCTACACTTACATCTTCGATGCATACTTTCGTCAATGGAAAGCAAACGTAAAATACAATTCCAACGATGATGTATGTAATCGTGACCAAGATGTAAGCTATAGTTAGATCTCTTCCCTGTAAAGATAAATTCAATTCTTTTACAGATATACAGAATCGATCAAGTGGATACATTGTTATCCATTAAATCATTACGTTTTTCTTCTGGTTCCGATTGCTCTGCATAATCGTTATGATGATGTTGTGTATGAAAAAAGACAGGGAGAGCATTCCCGACAGAACCGGAAAAGTCGACCGCAGCACCCAACTCTCCTCCCAGGCACTTTTGTCCATGTTGATTCCCCAGGATGCCGATTTTACCAGTACGAATACAACCAGATATACGATAGCGACCGTACCTGAGATTATAGTACACATGCATTGTATTACAATATTCGTCAATTTGATAATTGTCATACATCAATCGTATTGTGATGTCGGTCAAACTCACCAAGAGAATTGAATTTGGTGAAGAAAGTCGTAGTATTGAAGTTTAGAATTGGGAATACAAGTAAAGCTAGAAATATCGGTACTGTTTTGTACAAATCCCAAGCTGGCCCCAAGCTGTCGTATGATTTATCATAACTCGTCGTTCCATTCATCTCGTATTTAGGACAGAGCACTTGAAAAAGTAAAATTCGCTTTAGCTTTGTGCTATCAGCGAAATTTATCCGATGATTATAATATATTCTTCATTATACTTACGATCCACGTCGGTTTTGTTGTAGGTAACAGGCGACACAGGAATACCCGCAATTATGTCTGGAGAACAAACGAAGAATATTAAAGTCGCATCTTTAATTTGCGATATTAATCCATGTCTTACCGTAGAGGAAATTCACGGAGTTGTAAAAAAAATTGGACATCAGAATCCAGTATGCTATATTAGCACCCATGAGCACACTGATGCTGAAAATCTTTGCCATGTGCTCGGCCCAGGAGCCCAGAAAAGCTCGACTGAGCTCCATCACTTCGATCCTCTCGCCGCCTCCTAAAAGCAAAAGAAGAAAAGGAAAGAATATTGTGAGTATTTTTAGCATTCAAATTGACGCCTACATTTTCGCATCTCGACAACGACGTCTGAAAACCTGATGCATGTTGTAACAATTCGACCCCCCCCCCCCCGCGCAGATCGAAGATTACAAAATTTTTCGCTTCACGCTCCAGTTCAATTCAAATCGAGCGAGCTATAATAGCCATATTTTCGTGAATCCGAGTTCGACCGTTTTATCTAACTGGGTTAAAACGAACAATGTGCATGTAGGACGCAGTCGAAGACTCGATTTTATACTAACCGTGATACTTGTGGACCTGCAGCAGCTTGTAGGCGGTGAAGAGGCACAGACCGCTCATAGCGAGTATCAGGACGATCGCCGGCACGAAACCGGCCATGTAGATGCCCCACGGCATTGTCAGCATCGACGAGCCCAGGATTGTATTCCACACAGAAAAACTAAATTCCAAGACAGAGAAGAAGACTTTATACTGAAAACCTTTTTTAAAATGCTCTTGCCTAAACTTTTCAGTTTCAGGACATGGTAAATCCATTTACGAATTTATCCCCTCGAGGGGTTGTTTGTAAACTATTTAGAAAAATGGATTATTGTAATTTTATCGATACCTACGTGCTATTTTATACATTCCGCAGTATTTTCGTTTTTGTTTAAAAAAAACTCAAGGGTACCTAAATATACCTTATATACCCAAATAAGGTTTTCGGTTTTAACTAAACACATTTTACAAATTAAGTATCCCACATTCAAAATCGTCCGCTCGGTCTTGCGCGACGAAATCTAGCACATTAAAAATAAAATCTCCGATCGACTGTCGTCGAGAAATAATTATCAAGAAGGTCGGGCAATTTTTACTTCCCAATCAAAAGGCGGCATACTTCCCTCGATAACGCGCTCAATGGCGTGCGTCATGGAGTATATTATATTCGGCTGACGTTATAATGTATACAGGCACTTAACAAATGAGCATGATTGTATAAATATTTAATTTTCGCAATTAAATTTTCATTGAATCAAAAAAATTTTAGTTCACTCAATGGAAAATCAATTTTATCGATCAAAATTTAGTTGCGAAAATTATTATTTTTTTCAGTTTATTGATCAATTGCTCGAGGTAAATATCGCGTCTTTTCTTAACTTTTCTGATGATTCCACGTAGGATTACATCGTGAATATATAAATATATATCTACTCACATGGTGACTAGAGAGCTTTGCTTCGGTTTGATCTCTTCCGTCGTGTCTCCTATGTTTCCCTGCATCGGCAAGGACTGCGTGAAAAAATCACTGAGCAGTCCGCCCTTCTCGGTTCTGGCATCCAAGTCAAATGGATCGTCTTCCAAGAGCTTTATTTTTTAATTCGAAAAATGGTTCGTCATATGTAATATTCAACTTTTTTATTATAATTTAAAAAATGCTAAAAAATTACCAAATCGGCATTGCAAATTTCGTAGCACTTGTCGCGTTCAATGTCCGTGC
The DNA here is from genome assembly GCA_020010945.3 of Muscidifurax raptorellus. NCBI lineage: Eukaryota > Metazoa > Arthropoda > Insecta > Hymenoptera > Pteromalidae > Muscidifurax > Muscidifurax raptorellus. The sequence goes on along the minus strand of CM052081.1, from coordinate 4,408,455 downwards.
GTGGCGATGAATTTAACGAAGACGGGACTCGTTCGCTGACCAATGGTGGCAGCCGCTTCGGTAGCAGATTCGAGATCGAGTTGTAGTTGTTTATCCCGCCGCTCGTACTGCCGAATCTGTCAACAACAGATCTACACTGTTCTTTTCCGTCTCTTCGTGAGTAAACATGCGTATATAGTATTATAGTCGTTTTTCTTTTACGTATATAATGTCATTAATCTTCGATAAATAAATTTGAAGCTTCAATACATAACAACCCAAAAAGTGCTCACCTGGAAGAGTTACCCGCAGTGCTCGAGTCCAAGTCACTGGTCTCCGAGTCCTGGAACACAATGATCGGCTGATCCTGGCTGGCATGCGAGCATCCCGAGGACAGCAAGGGTGCGCTCTCGGAGCCGCTGTCTCTCTGCTGTTGCGCCAGGCTTTTCCTGTAAAATCCCGGCGGCGGTTGCCTCGACTTCCTTGCTCCATTGCCTCTCTTCGCTCTGTCATCCATATTCCTCGCGAGCGCGAAATCTCGTATGCGAAAACTGTCCAAAAGCACAGCTCAAAAGTAACGACCGACTCGGACGCGTTTCGCTCTGGCAATGAGACGGTGACCGGTCATGTTCTTACCGATAAGAGCCGTATAGAGACTTCGAACAATAAATCAAACGTCCACGAGAGTTACAAGCAGAAAATTTAATAAAGCGCAGCGAGAGTCGTGTGGGCGAGTGCGCGGTGCTACTGCCGAGCGCGGGCTTTCATGAGAGCGAGCTTGCGGACATCATCCTTGACCATAGCGGAATCCCCACCATGCGATGTCTCGGTCTTCGCTCTTCGGTTAATTCTTTCGTTCGGGCGTTTTATGTGCGAGCTTTTGAGGGACGAGTCCGAAGGTGCCGTTTTCGAGATGACGCCTGCTTATCGCTCCGATGATGATGATGATGATGATGATGCACGGAATTCTCCGAGGGCAATTTGACGATCTTATTTGGAAAGATGCTGATAATAGCGTTGAATTTTGCAGAATAACAAAAAAAAATTAATCGAGGGGGATAAATTATTATGTATTTTCTTCGATCAAGGGAGTTCGCGCAATGTCAAAGTATGATCGCGAAGAACGCCGGAGTTTCATCATTCTCGTATGAGACAAAAACAAATGGCTTCAATTTTTGAAGATAATATATTGTATACACATAGTGCCGACGATGGCAAGGTTTTTATTAGATACTAAACACGTATTGAACTGATGCGAATACCTTCCATATATAGGGGGAGGGACTTCGCCGATCGAATCGTTGTATATAGGAAAGTTTAAATCATCGCCGTTAAGCAGCACTAAACGCCAGATGTAACAACCATTCGTTATTTCATCATGGTGATAAAATTGCGAGAAATTATTTTTAGCCAATCGTACAAATTATTCGCGATTGTTTAGTCCTACATAGATAAAAATTTCAACTTTGAATTACTTTTGACCAGAGCTAAATATATAAACTGCCGGAATATCATAAATATTTACATTCGCTGCCCGATTAACAAGCTCAGTATCGAAATTTTCGCGCGTTTTTTAATCACCATTGCCGGGTGCATAATACAGTATGCATGTAGATGCCGCAGTGCGTTTTCTGAGTCATCAATAAAGTTATTATCTATTCGTTTAAACGCAGCCGGCGGTGTGTTGTTGTTATTTTCTTGATTTGGAGGGAAATAATAAGATTGCAAGCGAAAGTTGTGTCCGAGGAGACACACCCGGACGCAAATAATGTGTGCATTGCAATTTGATGTAATAATTTTGGTGCTCGTATGTTCTAATCAGATCGAACTAATTCTATTTGTAGCTCTCGTATATAAAAATATTTGTTTCACTTTCAGCATAGTTGAAACGAGAAATCCGCATTATCGCGTATTTTTATATATAGATTTGTCCCAGGTCAATATGGAAAACGTATCATGAGGTAAATTTATTTGGTGGATTTCCAATGTATAAATTGCACTTGGACAATTTCATTTTCACTCTCAATTCATTTGGAATTTGTTCATCTAAAAAAACATGCACAGCGCATTACAACGAGAACTTGTTCCGTGCACAATGAAAGATCAATGTCAAACTTCTGCATACTCTGCAGTATGTAATCTAAACAGATCGCGCAGTATAACATTATGCTTCCGGCTATGCGAGGTAATGTTAAACTAAGTATATCGAGTCATTCGAATAGAAGTTTTTAATCTGAGTTAATACAGCGTGTGTACACCATTTCGTCGTTTTTTTCTCTCTCCCGTCTTTCCACTCGGTTCAGACTTTTTTGCCGAACTTTGGCAACAGATTACGCGTCGCAACGTTCGATAACGACTGTCCTATTTCATAGTCGCATGTAAACGTTATCGCGTTTCTAGCCAAAAGCTCTGCGCTCGTATAATCAAAGAATTCGTCTACTCGGCGCAGTTCTATTCTCTCTTATCGGAAATGAAAAAGCTTTCCGATAAAGTTTTAATTTAGATACATCGAGATCTATACGGCTATCGGGAAGCTAATGCGAAAATTGCATTATCGCGCGTTGTACCAAAAATTTGATTAAACTCCGAGAAAAGAGGTCCCCGATCAACGATCACGCTATTCAAAACTCTAAAAATACGAATTTCTCGTTTTCGAAACCAGTGCGAGATTAGCTGCACCTCCAGCAACGCACGAATAATCCAGTCTATCGCCATCTCATACACAATAATACGCATCGCAAATTTCCATAATTCCACATATACACACTCAAGAGCGCGTTACATCGGCCGATAGCCGGAGCTCGTCAATCATCGCGACCTTGCGCGATTTCTTGGGAAAAGTCCGTTGTTCGCGCGGTTGAGAAGAAAGGAAAGTCGCAGAAGAAGAGAGAAAGTAAAGACACACTTGCAAAGTAGCTGACAGATTGATACACGAGCGACAGCTCGATATGATTGTCCATCAATGTAAGCATGTTCTAGACGCTCGTTTCCAGCGATTGTATTATGTATGCACATCGTCCTCGGGAACTTCGTCTCTCGCTTGCACAAGGCTCTTGTGGGTTCATTACCTCTTGTGGGGAAATCTTTATACGACTTACGTATGCGGCCGGATATACTCGGAGAGCTAATCTTTTGTACGAGACGTATTTTTATATTCGATACTGGATGCCGTATGTCGTGTACGATATTTCTGCCGACAATTAAAAAAAAGTAAAGCGAACAATAGCAGAAGTGTATTTTTCGTGTCTATCTCAAGAACGGGACATCGCGCATAATTGAAATTGCTGGAATGCGGAAAGACGTACGCACGATGTAACAGTTTTATTTTTACTTATTCAATTTTTTTTCGAACTTGCAAGCGGACGAGTGTCAGACGATATCTTGTGTGACTGTATTAGTTGCGCTGAAAAATATCCAAGTTTTTTTCATTAGAACAGCTGCAGATAAATACGAAATGACGTAACGACTATCGCCAAGAGACATTATATATTACATTCTATTACGTACACATTGTCGGCGTTCCACTGCACAAAATGCTGATTTGAACTACTATTTTGCTCTCAGCCTACGTCTGTAGCGTTATTGATGCGGACCGAGGCTACACCAAAACCGTTTTACCATATTGTGCTGCTGTGCATCACTTTTAAGTACAGACGATGATACTGACGCTTGTGGTTGAAAACAGGTGTATTAAGTTGATAAATATGTTGTTTGAGTCAGGATTACATTAGTTTGATTATAAATACAAAGTAATTAGTAAAACAAAGACTTATTTGAAACACGTTCATGTCTAATAAATAGAAAATTGAGTATTTTTTTATATGCAGTGGAAATAGATGCTTTCCTCCCAATGCGTTCAAAAGAAGCAAACATTTTAAAAACTTTTGAAAATTTTGAAATTTAAAATAAGGCATATTCACCTTGTTTGAAAAGGCACAGTGTGTATAACGAGGGGAGAACAACAAGTGAGACTTTTTCAGACTTGAATGATGTTTGATTCTTCGTGTTCGTCTCCGGCGCCTTCGACACCCTTGACTATACCTATCGTGCTCAAACGCCATTCTCGCATCGAAAAATTCAATTGCCTCATTTCCTCTAGTTGCACAATGTATTATTATCACCATTAAATGGTTTACTTCAAACTTGAGCTTTCCACAATTGCAACAATGCCATTTTTATGAAAAGATTTCTGTTGCATTATTATTAAAAGAATAAATGTATCATTTATTATTAAAAGAAACGTTGATAAAATCTATTTGGCAAATAACACAAATCTAAAAAAATAAATACTAAATCAATATGAGGGTAAACATGTTGAAAAATCAAACTCTCAGATATTTCTTTTCAATATTTCATTTCGCATATTATATATTTTTCGATTACCTTAAATCGCAATTGTATCTATAATATAATCATATGTTCATTATGTACCTCAATCGTTTCGCTTTTTATCGCTTTCTCGCTCTCTTTCTCTCGTGTATGCATGTCATACTTTCTTAATCGTCTTCCGAGCGTCTGATTTTCGTGCTCGATGCACAAGTCAGACTCGGTCATCGCAAGATTAATCAATGTAATCATTGTCGCAGCGCATGAACCGTCGCATCATCAAACGGCAACGCGACGCGTTCAATTACATCTTTACATGGGGATCGCGAATCAAATTTTCGCTATATTTCCAGCGTCTTAAGTCCCTGGCAGCCTTTCATAGGTTTTTCAATAATTTTTTTTAACTCATTCGCGTCAACAACTGCCCGCATAATTTTCACAGTACGATCAAAACAGACTTTATGCTGATTCTTATGTCTGTATATATTTTCATTGTCATTCTTTTTCATGTTATTTATAAAACGAAGTCGCACGAAACTCGATACTCTCACCGACAGGAGATTTCACGTTGTGTATACAGTCGAGCGCCAAGTTCTGTTATAGCAAATATAAATCTCATTCGATCATAGTCGAATTTGTCCCTCGTTTGCTCCCTCATTTAGCTTTCGACGGTTTAATTAATTTATCCGTGCAAAATCTACAATCCGAAGTTTTTCTCAGAATAAACAACGTAGAAAATCCAAGTGGAGCTTTGATGGAATAAGCATTTAGTAAGTCAGCAGCTATTACAGATCTGCGGAGTTTTCGTCGTGTAAAACTGTGCCTTTCATTGTATTTTTCTCATTTTTCACACATTTTTGCGGTGAACATGTAGTGTCTGGATTATTATGTACTTTTTGAATATACATAAATATAATCATTGCCCGGACAAAGATAAACAAGTGACGCTACTTATAACTTATTTCATTTTTCTCTTCCATATGATTGTGTCAATTCTTTCAATCACCTGGTGGAATACATAGCTAAATAAGTTAGAGGCTCAAATGTGTTAAGTTGGCATGCTGTATTTCAACATTTTGCACTATCGATTGAACAGTTTACCAGGTCTTCAATTTTTGCTATCTTTCGTTAATTTTACAATTTATACAATTTTTGCAATTATTCAACTATAATTAACAAATAGCTGAATAATACAAAAAATCTTTGTTTTTTCACGGTTATTCCAAACAAATTCGTCATATTTATGTACAAAAAATATTAAATACTCATTACTATCATGAGAGCCATCAAACTTTTAATATTGACTTACGGATCATTTGAGAAGAGAGAAATTTATAAAGTGTATGATTTTGTACGCTTTCTTCAATAACGTCACGTTTACGACAGCAGCAAAGTGCTCGTACGATTGGTATATCATTCATGTACATGTATTCCGGTCCCCTTGAATCACCAACTTTTTAAAGGATTAAGAGGATCTTTTACGAAGTTAACTAAATATATCTTGTTTAAGAAATTAACACCTAGTAGCACATTGTTAAAATATGAGCAGTAGTTGCATTCAATAGTTAATAAACTTGACATCGAATAATTTGAAACCGAACAATTGAATCTATTTCTAGTAGGTTTTGTCTATAAACCAAAACGTCGAAAATGTGCATGATAATTATGGTTAATGTAAATGTGAAATAGTAACAGAGTAAAGTAAAAAGCTATTTTTATCGATTAAATCATATATTCTCTTTTTTTCAGTAAATATTTAATATTCATTGAATGCGAATAAAATATTACGGAATGGGGGGACAGACGTAGACACAAGTCAGGGAAAACGTACGCTATTGACTTATAATTCCTTTTGCTGCTTTCCGGACTTTTATCGTCATATATTTTCTTATATCAAAAAGCTGCACTCTTCGCCGTGCTAGTTCTTTTTCCCATTTATATTCGACACGCCTATATATCTGTAAAAGTATGCAATCAACATCAGAAATCTAAAGTCTTATGATGGCGGTAAAATTCGGAATATAGCTAAGACTTACTCTCGATTTCCGATCCCGCAGAGATGAACTTTGTGTGCGCTTGAACAGCTGTGCTGGTCTGTTGGACGTTGAGAGGAACACTTGGTGTTGGTGCGGCAAAGCCAGGTGGCGGTTGTATTCCCCAGTGCTGGGTCGGAGGCGCGGTCTGTTCCTAAAAAATGTTATTACGTTAACAATATATTCATAAGTACACTTGTATGATATTAGATCATTACGACTTTTTATCAATTATCTTTTCTAAAATGTTAAGTATAGCCATAAACAGGATGCTATTTACATCTGTGTTCAAACATGCTGTGCAAGATAAACTACGGAAAATTTTATTAAAAGTCAAAAAATACTGTTCTAGAAATGATTAAAGTAACGTTATTTAAGGTAACTAAAATTAGCATAAAAATCATTATATTAGAAAAGTTAAAAAGATATTTTATCAGAAAAAAAATCAATGGCTCGAAAAGTGCGTTAGCAGGGTACTTATAAAACTGTAACAGCTTTTGATCCCTTTGAAAATGCAATGGATACATTTTAAGTACCTGCTGGGCATTGTGAGACACATTGTGTGAAGGGTGCGCATGAGGAAATTGCCATGTGCTGGTAGTACTCTGGAATGGAAGTAGCCGGGAACTCACTATGGCTGGATCAACTGGATTCAAGTCTGAAATTGATCCGAAATTATTCCAACCGCTCTTCTGATAAAGCGCTTGATGGTGGAACTGTTGCGGTTGCTGTTGCTGCGTCTGCTGTTGCTGCTGGGCACTTAACTCGCACCAATCTTTAAGAGTGTAAACCGCATCGTTGGCACATCTGCCAACCCCTGCGGATGAAAGGTGTAATTATTTTTGTTTCTGACAAATTAAAGATAGAGTTTGCTTAAACATCTGCATTACTCATTCGTTTAAGACGAAAGTGCATGGAAGAAGTTTGAGCGAAAAATGATCAAAATAATAAAAAGTATAGTTACCTTGTGAATTGAGGAGCGAATTTTGGTTTTGAAGAAACGAGGTCTGCGGAGTCTGCTGCCCTCCCGTGAATAGAACGCCAGACGAATGGCTCACGAACGGCAGTATCTTACTACCTGTAGACATAAATAAGTCTGTAACAGAATCGTTACGCAGTTACAAACGCAACGACGCGATTTGTAAGCGTTTTTAATAATCAGCAAAAAGCATAGTGAATTTCTAAACATATAATCTTGATTTAGCACTAATAAGTAAGGTTCCTAATCAATAATTTCAGATATTCCTATTAACACAATGATAATGTAGCAAAGACGCGGCCGAATGTACGCGTAAAATAATGTTGACCTGTGAGTGTGTTCGCTGTGGGGGCTGGTCGAGGTATGCCGAGGCCAAAGGAATTCATGTGATTGGGTGTTGAGCTTGGGAAGCCCGGAGGTGGCAGCCTGCTTCGCTGTCCGAGGGCGGCAACCGTGACCGAATTCTGGACCGGGCTCTGCGCACCACCATTCTGCTGCAGTAACGTCTGCGGAAGTCGAGAGAGAAGCGAATGTGATTGCTGCTGCTGCTGCTGTTGTTGTTGCTGCTGTTGTTGTTGTTGTTGCTGTTGTTGTTGTTGTTGTTGTTGCTGTTGTTGCTGCTGCTGCTGCTGCTGGAGGACTTGTAAGTTCTGAATGTGCTGCGCCTGCTGTTGTAGGTGCACCAAATGGGTGACCTTAGAATCGAAAGGACGTTGGTAAATTAAATCAATGTCAAACCGTCAAAGTCATTGATGTAAGTTAATTAGATATACCTGTGTAAAATGGTGCGGGCCGATACCAACAGAACCTTGCTGGTGCTGCACCCTCGTGTGCTCCTCCCTCTCCCTCTGTTGTTGCTGCTGTTGATGTTGGAACATCCTTTGTTGCTGTATCTGCATCTCGTTCTCCATAAGTTCTGCAAGGGCCTTCTGCGTCTCGTGGAAAGGATCGAAGCCTAAGTCATCGTCGGGCTTGATCCTATCTGAACCTCCTTGTTGCTCCTGCTGTTTCTGCAGTTCGCTCAGCGTCGCGTGACCGTTTTGTTTTATGTATTCACCATTCTCCTGATTCTGATTTGCCTAGCAGACAATATCATTGTAATATCCACTGTTGACCCTTCAACCATCCCTTTTCCTTTTCTTTCCGTTACACTTCCATGACTTTTTCGCATAGAAAAATCACGGGGAACTCAGGACAAAAAGAAAAAGCAGACGCGAAAGTACACGTTCCCTTCTCACCTGCATGGCTAGCCTCTGCTGCAGGGAATTCTGCTGAAAGTCGGCCATGAATTTGGTGGCAGGCGAATTGGCAACTAGACTAGCTATGCTGCTGGCACTGCTCGCAGGGTTGTCACTGGGTATTGGGTAGTCCTCGTCGGCGAGAAGAATGTCCAGGTCGACCTCGTTGCTGAAAGATATTCGGGGCGAGGGCGACGGACTGGATTTGGGCGAGAGGTGAAGAGACGAGCGGGATAGCTCGGTCTGGAAGCCGAAAGCCGCCTGCCAGTCTTCGCTTGAGTACACCGTTGGTAGGGAATCCGGAATCGGCGCGATTCCCGGATTCGTCCAATCCACGCCTGTGTTGACTGAAACATTTAATCACTGCCGTTAGTTTTGTTTTTTTTATAGCTTTCTGTTATAACGACTCGTAATATTATATAGTTTTCACAACGATTTTCTATTCCGTTGGTTCGTTTCAGTGTGAATTCTTACGCGTTTTATAAGCGCTTCTATACAGAACTAATAATTTACAGATACTGTTTATCAAGCTACAGAAAAATCGAAACTAGCACATAAGACCACTGATAAATCTGCATGCACGAGATAGTCACGCACAAAAACATTTACAGCCAACAAAAACGTCATCTGTTCTTAACCTTTCCCTTTACACTTACATAATCATTTTTTTTATTTAATTTTTTACTTTTGAAACAATCTTTTAGTATTCTACAAAAATACATATTTGTTCATAGGCTAAAACATGCAAAATTTTCTCGTAAAATTCAACAAACAGCGTAGCATTGACACCCATCCTGTCGCTAAAACAATAGCAACAAATCGACGAGTAAATACTATTCAACTCGAACGGGCGCAAATAATGTCAGCTCTACTTTATAATTCAATTATCGAATCTTATTGTCGGTATTGTTTCTACTTTGCAAAATATACGTCCCACGTGGCGTTCGACTAATTGAACGCGCAGTAGCGCGCAAAGCTTCGGAAGTTCGCGAAAATAAAAAAGAAAAGAGAAATAGAGTCGCAACCGAGGAATGCAATGAGTCCCGTTACTCTTGTGTTTACTATAACTTTTCCTGGTAAGACACGCGCGACTGCAGTGACTCACGAGTGAATTTACCGATTCAATGGGATGTATATTAGTTACGTTAGAGGTCGAGATTCGCGTATTGATACATCGGGTAATTAGAAAAAAAGATTTTATTTTGGAGCGGAGAAAGGTGCTCGTGGCTGGCAGTAATATCAACACAGGCATTTCCGCGACTAAATTTGCAGCCCGCTTCGTAAGCTTAATCTGAATAACAGGTCACGCACGAAGGGAAAGCAGAATTTTGCTCAAATAACCGCTCGACTCCGTATCTTTCTGTTATGTATCGTTTATATTTAATTTATCTACGTCTTTTTTACAGTCAAATTTCCAGAAACCAATATTCTACACCCGGATTTTCATTCGGAAAGGTTTTTAGTACGGCTGCCAGTCGATTACGGAGTAAAAGAAAGTATGGACTTGTTATTAATAGACAACAGTTGGTGCACTATGTAACTTTGGCAACTTGTAAATATTTCTTACCTGCTTGTGTTGTTGGAGGCGCGGACGTTGTGGGGGTCGGGAGTTTTTGAAAGGTGTTTGAACTAAAGAAACTGTTATTGTCCGACTGAAATATGGATCTGTGATTGATTTGCTGGGCCTGGGTACCGTTGACGCTACTCGTGGAATGTAATCCTGGAGGTGGTTGCTGACTAACTCCTTGCGATGAATTTGTACTAGCTGGTGAAGAACCTACAGAAAACGATAGAAAACACTTGCTACACTACAAGATGCGCTTGAATCGTCGCTCTTCTCTTCAAATCACAATGCCAGAATAAACAGCTGATCGATTCTGCGTATACGATCGTCTCGTGTTTGCTTTTAATAGACTCGAGTCGCATCTACGAAAAATTGCCATAAAGTTTTGCACGTTATCGAATTATCGCGGAAGGCATATTTTTCTTTTTGAATTTTCACGGGTTATTATAATGGCTTCTTTGAGAGCGCAAACATTCTGCGTATTATTAGTTTTAGTCTTATTTGTATCTTACCTTCTCTTGCAGATCATTATTAATCGTTAGAATCGAAAAGAAAAAAAAAGATCAACACTAACCATTGAGAAACTCTCTTTATTTTGGCATGTATAAATTGTTCATGTATTCCATGTGCATAAATTACAAGCCACTGGCATGTTCGATTCAACACATAAAATATCACAACTAATTCAACATTAACAGCTGATGTATAATAACAAATACTTGTAACATTATAAACGAAAATCTCTATTGGTAACTGGTTGCAACGTTATCTTTGAGAACACGCAGACTATATTGAACAAAAGGAAAAAAAAGAAAAGACGACTAGCCATTTTCGCGTGTACACTCTTTGGTATATGAGTATTAACGAATCAAAGAAACATATATTTCAAGACTTGATTGGTGGTGCAAATATTATCACTTATTTCTTTTCATGAGAAAAAGAAAGAGATTGTGAGAGAGTCAGAATTTTAAGTAATTACTCCAGCGACAATAGACGAGAAGTGCCAATAAGACTACAATGATTCTGATGAACTCACCTAAAATAGCTGTGCTATTAGTCTCTTCACTCGACTCAGCTAAACGTTCCACTTGGTGGTTCACAATAGAGTCCTCAGAGCTAGATATCGTACTTGCCGGAGTACCACCCTCTCTCTGAGACTCGACAACGTCAATCTCAGAGTGACCTTGCTCCCCGTTCTGTATAATCCCATTGATCTTGAGTTCCTGTACCTGCTGCACTAATTTCGATCCCTTAATATTCTGTACAGTCTGTTGTTGCTGTTGCTGCTGGGGCGCTTGATCCGTCTTTAATCTACCACCACTTGATTTTTGTACCACCACTTCACCAGTCGTTGCCGTCGCCGAATTCGTCGTCGTGGTAGTGGTTGCAGCCGTTGCATCGACCGCAGGGTTCGTGATTTCCTTTTGGCCATTTACTTGAGGCTGCGAGCCGCTATTGTTTGCCGTGATACTAGAATTCGACTCCGATCGAGACGTCGTCCTTGTGTTGCTGTGTTTCTCCTTATTCTGGGAATTTTTGTGTTTGTTTCGAGCTGCCTGGGCCTTACTCTCGCTGTTGCTTTTCCCCCGCCGTGAAGTCACAGCACTCTCACCCTTGTTGTTATTGTTCTGCTTCTGCGTTGCCGACGCGGTGTTGTTCTGCACCCCGTTTGTGGTACCGTTCTCATGATTTGTAATGCTATTCGTCGGCGTGGAAGTTTGCGACGGCGAGGATTCTTTACAATTTGATTGTGTTTCTGTAATTTGAATAAATTTGCTGTTAGTGCAAAGAAGTTGTGTGATGTTAATGTGGCAGAAATAAAAAAATATTGACCTTTTGTTTGACCTGGTTGTAACGATGGCCAAGCTTCTTTGGCTTGTGAATTTGGCCCATTTTCCCGCGTGCTACCTACAGTTCCAACAGGCGGTGATGGCGTTGGTTTCCTAGGGTATAAATTACAAGATTATTAGAATACTCAAAATATATATATTTATATCATTTAAATAACTTAATATAAAATTTCTTACCGTTGTGACGTACTGTTAATGTGTAAAGATTGCACAAGTTTTCTTTCATATTCCTGATGTTTACCCTGATGCATCTCTTCCTTGGTGAATGATGCCTCCTGGTCCCCAAGGTCATGTAAATACATACAATCCGGTTTTGGACAACTTTGATTTCTCATGAAATGCGAACAGTACTTTGTAGTACCTAAAGATGTTTTTATTGTCCGGCCATCGACAACTATATTATTTACAGCTTCTATTGCCCGCAATGCATCTTCTTGACGCTATAATAATTAAAAGAAAGCATTGGTCAAATAATAGACTACATAAATTCATTTTTTAATTATTTATTAGCAAAAATTATAGTACCTGGTAAGTGACATAAGCTGATGCGCTAGGACCTTGCGAACCTGCATAAGAAGTACTCTGATTTATCACTACTTTATGAATTTTTCCAAATTTTCCAAAATAATCGTGCTTCTTCAGAACCTAATAACAAAAGATCCACTATTACATACATGTCTGTAGTTTATACAAATAAAAAACGTATATTACTAACGTCGGCATCTGCCAGCCGCATAGGTAATCCCACCACAAAAACAAGATTCTTCTGGACAACTCTTACATTAGCTAGATGTTTACGATTTTCAGTAACGCGCTGTTTTCGTTGCTGATCCTTCAATCTTTTCTCTGCCTTCAGCCTGCATCATAAAGTATGTTTGAGGTTATGCATATAAGAGGTAACTAGGTCACTTTAAGCCTCGAACATCTCACTCAATAAAATTACACACCTAGAGATTTCTTCTTTTGAAAGAGGCTTGAAATCAGCAGGGTTTTCGGAGTAGGCCTTGCGGCAGGCAGGGCACAAACCATTCTCATCAGTTCGAATTCTATGCCAGCAGAAACGGCAGATTTGATAACCACAGGTACATGGAAAAAAGTTCAAATCATCCACCTCCAATGGCTCCATACATAGCGGACACTCAACCACTTCATCTCCACTCTGATTCAATACTGACATTCTATTCGTTGTTAGCTCTTTTCAATAAAGAAAGAAACACACTGGACTTTTACAAATCTGAAGTCCTATAGAGACAAAAACAAATTTATTGTATTCAATGTTCACTTTGTAGTCGAGAACAATATCCAACATAGGAAGTTGATAAAAGTGTCAGTCAATGATAATTTGAGTCACACATCAGCAGAGCTTGATCATTTGAAAACTTCCATGTGAATATAACAATTTGAAGGTAGCACTTATAACCATCTGATACTCACTTCGGATTATGTACAAATTTCTTTGAAGCGGTAAAGAAACTGTATCCAAACTCCTTGTATACAACTTTATTCTTCTGGCAATCTAAACACAAGAAAAAAAAAATGATTATTAGTTTGCTCCATTACCTACTGACACTGAGATGCATCTAGACAAGAATATATTAGCTATAAAGTATATTTGCTAATAGCTGTCCAGTGCTGATTGTGACATTAAAAACCTAAGAAACCCAATGACTCAATAAGAATTTTTAAGCAAATAATTCCCAAATTGCAATTTTCACACAAGGCAAATGACTCATTCACGTATCAAAATGACTCGCGAGCTGTTTGTAAATAACAAGCTTTGGAAAAATCGTTAGTACACGTTTACATACATGCGAAACCGTTAAATTCGCTAATTCAAATATTTCCCCGAAAGCAAACGATTTCGGAGTCAACGAGCTGATCAGCTGTGTCGACCTTCAACAAATTTTTCGACACAGCCCGAATGACCACTCAATGCACTGTACCCGCACAATCTCCGTGTTTGTAAACAGCCGATAAAAGTACTTGATAAAAAAAATAAAATAAAAAACAAAAAGAACATAGGGTCCGCGATCGCGCCTGGACAATTGTACTGATAATCAACACGCGAAAGAAAAACAGCAAACAGAACTTAGGAAAGGTATAAAATACGAAGTCAAAGAGAAACAGCCTCGACAACTGTCAGACCGCACACTGTACTACGCCCGTGGAAAGAGAGAGAAAGAGAGAGAGAGAGAGAGAAAGAGAGAGGCCGCGAGCTGAGAGATCGCGACAGAGAGAAGAGGAACAAAGGACGACGACGTTGCAGGCTCTCTCGCCTCTCTCTCCGCTGCATATCCGCGCAATCAACGACTATCGTCGTGTCTCTCTTGCTCGCTTCTCTCTTTCTCTCGGCGAGGACGTTGACGCGCTCCTCGTAGGAGCTTACGCGGCCGATGCGCGAAACAGCTGTTGTTGGTGTGTTTGCTGCTGCAGAACCGTCAGCAAGAGGCGGGCGCGAGAGTACATTAAAGACAGTAGAGTTGCAGCAACGCCGAGGCACTGGAGAAAGATTATACCCCCAGTCACTTACACGGTGGAGGAGGAGTGTAATGAGCGATGGAATTCCCGCAATGATCGGAGCGAGAGAGACGGACAGTCTCGTTACACCTTTCACGTATACCAACACTAGCACAAACACACTGCACTGTTCTCTCTCGCGCGCCTTGTCGCGCGCAATATACAGGATTGCGCGAATCGCTCGGCGCGTAAGTATACGTACGAGCGCGAGAGATATAATGATGGAAACGCCGCTATACAGGCAGACGAAAATTCGGAAAATCCTTATGATTTTTCCCATTCACCCCGAGAACTCGGCGGCCGTCCTTGTCTAACTGGCGCGTATACGTGTGCCCGCCTTAGACTCTCTGACTCAGTGTACTTTAGGCGCGAGTGGGAGAGAGAGAGAGAGATAAAAGAGGCGTGCTATGCTACTGACACGCACACAGACACTTTGCGAGAACGCGACTTACGCGACCCGAACGTTTTAACGCGCACACCAACACCCGCATGAAAGAACGTCCACCTTTGTGTGCGTCTGGTCGTCATCTCTTACACTCTTTCTTTCTCTCTCTCTCTCTTCCTTTCACGTGAATTCGCCCTCTTGGACGCTGCTGCTGTTATAGCCACTCGCGGCCGTGGAACATAGATGGGCGAGCTAAGCGAGAGCGAGAAAGAGAGAGGGAGCGAGAGAGATAGCGACAGAGGGATCGAAAAATAGGAGAGCCCCGCGTTTCGGAGCACGTAGCACATTTATTATACGCACTCTTTAAACGCGACATATATACGCTACTCGCGCTCTAGCGAACGCATATACACATACGGAGAGAGGCTGTGCATGTATAATACGCGCTCCTTCCTTTTCTCTCTTTCTCTCTCTTTCACTATATAGCTTGCGATAGCGATTGCAGCGATGAGAGCGTCGCAAACTTTTTTCTCGGCGCCTCGTCCTCACTTCTCACGCCCGCATTTATGCTGGATTCGCTCGCAAGAAAGCCTTTTCGTGGAATGCTAGTGTCGCTCGCGGAGGTAAACCTTCGCGAGCTGTCTTATTCATTTCTCTCGTCGCGGGGTAGTAATGTAGTATGAGTCTGCAGACGGAGAGAGATAAAAAGAGACGGAAAGAGTGGAGGCGGAAAAAGCGATGCCTCGGGGAAGCCCGACGACGAGATTGGGGATCACTCCATACACACTCACTCGCGAACACAAAACTCGCTGATGCTCGCAGGCACGCACATAATTCTTCCTCGCAGACGTTACATTTGTCGTATCTCGCACATACTATATACGATGATGAGACACACACTGAACGAGCGAGATAGAGATGGCGTTCAAGCGCACACAGCACCACAGAAACAGATCAGTAACAGCAGCAGCAGCAGCAACGTTTTAACCTTAATTATCGTCGAACAGCTCAGTCGACTCGCGCGACTCGGGAAATAAGTGTACGGAAGGCCGCGGCTAGAAGAACGACTGCCAGATAAACGACGACTGGGAAAGATCGGACTTCGCGAACGTTTGTTTACTTACGCAGCCCCTGTACACTACAGCTCGCTTTGCACTGCGCGAATCGTCGGTTCTCTCTACACACTGGTGAATTTTTACGGTCAAGCCGAGAGCGCCTGCTGCCAGAGCGAGATAGAACGAGAGAGCGGGTTACTTGGGCACACACGAACGCACACATTTGCGCCACCGCGCAGAGCTTACATATATATACGTAGGAGAATAAAATATAGTATATATAGGGACTGGGCCGAACCTTACGTATATGTGTATTGTTATAGGTATATAGTTTATACTGCGGCGTTACTGCGCGAGAAACGAAGAGATGCAGTGTTGGCTGTTCGAGTGGAGGCGCCACCTTCGTGGGAGCTCAAGCCGCGGCGGGACCCGCGGAGCGCGCGGACGCATTATATATTGAGGACTACATAATACATATGTACATATGGCTTTTCGAATCCAAGTTTATGAGCTTATTATTAGACTTGAAATTGTTTTGGAGTATTTTGTTGAATATTTTGGTTAATAATTTCTAGGATAAAGTTATCCAGTACAGCACTGCAGCATTAGAGCTGTAAATTCTGTTTAACGTCATTGAAGAATGAAGGATTTTCATATCGACCCGGGTTACTCCATTTTTTATGTAGGTCAGTTCACTGAGATGCCCATGATTGTCAGAATACAAAAAGATGACTGTAACAAGTTGCGCTCAGCAACACACCTATCCTCGGTCTCGGGCAACATGGTTCTGTTTTGATATTCTAGCTTTTGCGTAAAGAAGATACATTTTTCGTTTCAGAAAGAGGTGAATTTCCGAATGAATCTCGGGTAGTATTCGAATCGTAGGTTTGCTTATTATTTTCATATTTATAATGCAAAATGCAAGATGATTTGATTGTTTGAAATACATATTCACACTGTACGTTATAGGTTATCCAATACTCTTTGAAATACGTGGAAAGTATGAGATGTCGGTTTTTAATACCGAACAACTGAAAACTGAGATCAACACGATCGCCGATAAAAGCTCGGAAAAAATGGATACTTCGGCTACAACGTCTACGCCAAGGCGAAGCATTTTGAAAACGCCTAGTAGTACATTCAAGGAAATTATAGAGGCAGAGAACAACAGCTTTACAAACAATGATTTAGTACCAAGACCTCACAACGTTAGTATTGAAATAATTAATGTAGATACAGAGTATAGGTAAAATATTTCAAAATTTAAGTAATTTTTAATTCGTAGTTAGAAGAATTCATACAAAAGGAGTCATTGAATGAAAATCTTGAGTTAAAGCCAACTTTTTCAATAGAAGACTTGGATGAAGATGATGAAGTATGGGTTGTAGATATTCCAGGCACAGTAAGTGTTTCAATATCTTACAAAGTTTTATAACTAACTTTAAAACTATTACT
Source organism: Muscidifurax raptorellus (assembly GCA_020010945.3). Lineage (NCBI taxonomy): Eukaryota > Metazoa > Arthropoda > Insecta > Hymenoptera > Pteromalidae > Muscidifurax > Muscidifurax raptorellus. The sequence continues at coordinate 4,391,074 of CM052081.1, read as the reverse complement.
TCATTTTGATAATAAAAAACAATTTCTTGTCATTTATTTAGATTGATCCTCTTCAATTAAAAGGACAGATTCTTCAATTTGGAGAAAAGTCCAAAATAAAAATTGGTGAAGATAAATATTCAGCAATCAATAGAGGCTGTAAAAGCAATTTAACATGCGTACTCAATAAGGATAACTCCTCACAATCATATAAAACAGGTATATAATATAGTTACAGTCTTAAAACTCGTGTAAAATATATTTTCTATTCAAATGAATAAAAATTTCTAGTCAATATCAAACCAGCAGGCTCTATAAGCATTCGGCGGAAACTTTCTAGTACAACTAAGAAAATAATAAAATATGAAAAGACAGGAGGAGTGCCGTATCCTAAAAATATAAAAGTGAGACATCCATTTTTTGGTGCGGCAGTGGACCTATCTTCAGTGAAGACTGAGAAACAATGCTAACTACTAAATGATTATCAAACAAAAAGTTAAACTAGGTTATTATTATTAGATATAAATTTTATTGCATTGTAATATTTTCACTACAAAATAAGCTATAAGAAATAATACTACTGTGTACATACAAAGTTAGCTATTTAATTTTGGACATTGATGCAAATCTTACTGTTTTAAGTAAGAATAAAAAGTTTATATTTTATAAGTACTTTATCAAAAATAAGTGTTATATAACTACTAATATAAGCTAAGAAATAAACAGATATTTTGAAAAAATATTTGTTTTTATTTATGGTAGGATACATACATTATGTAATTATCATTTCTATAATAAGTAATAAAAAAAGTGAAAGTATCAATATTTTTTTTATTACAGAGAAAATTAACAAAAAAAATGTTGTTCTCTAAACATAGGATCTCTGAATAATAAAAATAAAATGGTTTTAAAAAACACTGGGCGGGGAAAAGTCTCAAAGCACCAAAGAAAAAATATAATAAACTAGAAAAATATCTGAAAACTTTCCCTTCTCTCGACTTTCGAAAAAGTTTCGAGAGTATACAAATATATATTACCTATAGTAGTATTACATAGTGTGAGCGCTAATACACGCACATATACATGCATATATACATATATTTATATGTATAAAAGTAATACTAATGCTATAAGTAGTATGGTCGAGTTGGTATGAGAGAGACTTGAGATTTCGAATTCGCGCTATAATCACGCATATCAATGGCATCAACGCACGGTGGTGGCGCAGCTGGCAACGCAACGGACCATCGGCCCGCTTATACCTATAATACTAACATACACAGTTACACACACGCGATCAGCGCACCCACACATTCGAAACGTGATACTGCTGCCGCGAAAATACATCATATTCTTGATGGTCGAGGCATGCCGCTGGCCCTCTGATGGCGGCCGTCTCCCGCATCTTTTCTGGTATCCTCTAAATCTCCGTCCCTTTTTCCGCTCTCGCTTCTCGCGCTGATACTTACCGTATTTATTTTTCTACGACATAATAGGTATATAAAGACAAAATCGTGCACATCCAAATAAAGTAGTGTGTATATCGCGAGGTTCAACCGATCGTGGATAAGTAAAAGTACTCGACGTAAGATCAAACGGAGCCATGAGTCCTACGTCCTCGGAGCACCGATGACGATCTGATAACTTCGACGCGGATAAGTAGCCGCAGGAAAGAGAAGCGAGAGACAGCCAACCCGAAACAGAAAATATGGATCCGTGCGGCAACGAGGCCGTGGCAGGCCTCAGCAGCGTCGTGAAAGAGGAGCCGATGGAGCAACTGCCGCCGTCGAAGCAACAGGCGCAGGGGCTTACCGCCTACGCCATGAGTACCGATAGCAACAATACCGAGGAAGACGAGGAGGCCGAATGCACGACCGAGCACGGCCAGGATTCCGAGATCAAGAACAGCATGTCCAAGTGCGCGCTCTGCGGCAAGAACCTCGTGCCGGACGACAATGCGAAGCTCCTGGAGTGCCTGCACGCCGCCTGCACCAGCTGCATCAACGCCAAGCTCAGCGATGAACACGGTACCTCCGTTGACGCCGAGGTCCTGCGTGAGTACAACCTACCTATATAAGTATCGCCATAGCTCTTCTTTTAATTGTATACATTGAGATTCTATAATTACAGCTGATGAGAGAATCATCATGTGCGAATCTTGCAACGTTGTCAGCCAGCCGGAGAACTTGATTGAGAATCGATTCTTCTCCAAGTTCTTGGAGGATGACACAAGCAACACTGGCGAGGAGGATCCCAAGGATTCTGAGGAGGAGAAGAAGTGTACAAATTGCAGTGAGAATGCTATAGCCACGAGCTGGTGTGTTGAGTGTGAGGAGATGATCTGCCAGAATTGCGTGATGGTAAATGATTTTATTTTGCGTTACGTTGGTTTTTCAGCACACTGTGAACAAATGATCATCAAAATCTATATTTTATAGGCACATCAGAGGCTAAAAATAACCAAGGACCACACCATAAAGCCTAAAGAGGAGATTACCAATGATGGAGAGAGTGGCAAGAAAGGAGAGAAAAAACTGCCTGTTTACTTGTTTTGTATACTGCATCCACACGAGCAATTATCTCTATTTTGTGAAACTTGTGATAGACTCACATGCAGAGACTGCCAACTCACTGAGCACAGAGAGCATAAATATAAGTTTATAGTTGAAATGGCTACGGAGACTCGACAATCGGTGAAGACGTTACTAAACGAAGTTAGGTAAGATGTTGAGACAAGAATTAAATTTTTTTTAGATAACGTTGTGTAAACTTGTTGTTTAACATTTATTTTTATGCTAGTTATAAACGAGAATTGTTAAAAAGTGCTATGAAGGTAATCGAAGACCGTCAAGTACTTATATCTGATAAGAAAAAAAGCCTTGTACAAGATATAACACAGATGGTTATGCAGTAAGTAGAAAATATATAACTAATTGTTTAACTCATGATTTTTGCATATTTTCAACTTTTATATTGATGTCATACTTTCAGATTAACTAATGCTGTAAGCTCTAGGGGTAAACAATTAATATTGCGCCTGAGTGAAGTGTGTGACCAAAAGCAAAGTACACTAAATGAGAAAAAAGTAGCCTTAGATCAACTATCTAAACTGACTGATCATTGTATAGACTTTGTTAATTATGCATTGGATAAGGGTACTGATATGGAGCTGCTTTACAGTAAAAGATCTGTGACTAATCATTTGCAAAGAATAAAGGGTAAAAGGGCAGATATTCCTAATCCTGAGATTCCTGTCAGAATACATTTATCTATGGACAAGATGCCAGATTTAATTAAAGGTTCGGACGCTTGCAAACTTATTCTTTTACTTTTTGCAGAATAATATTGATATAATAATTTTATTTATCAGTAATATCGTCTATTGGGGCAATTGTCGTTGACGGAAGAGTTTACCCTTCAAACACACCACCTTCAGAACCTAGTGCGCCTACAACACCGTTAAGCGAGCCAGTAGAGCAAAAACAAATGAACTCTTGTTCTATTAGCATAGCCATGGAAGGGGCACCAGCATCTCAGGCTATCTCCCTTCTAAATAATCAACCCGCCGCTAATATCCCTCTCAATGCTTATATTCAGCCCATGAACATTCCTATTACATCTCATCAACAAATGACGATGCAATCTCAACAGCACATGGCCAATCAGCAGCAGTTGCAGGCTCAAACACAAAATTTCATACACTACAATGCTCACAACATGCAACAGCGTTCATCTCCTCAGGGCCAAAGGATGCCGACATACAACTACAATGGACGCATGCAACCACAGCAGCAGCCAATGATGATGGCTCAACGACCAGGACTTGGCCATCAACAGGTATATTGGCATTAACTCAGTATTCGCATATATACATACATATTTTTTCCATTGCTATTAGTTCTTATCTATAGTCTTTATAGGATAGTAAATCTTAAAATATATCAATTTTTATTTCGAAAAATAAGGTAACATTTTTTTTATGTATTTCTCTTGCAGCGTGTGAAGAGAGTAAAATATCAAAACGGAAATTGAAATCGAAAACCTTAGCGAAAATTTTAAACTTAGTTTTCAATATAAGTGACGTTTAGATTCACTGAAAAAGATTGTTATTTTAGCTTTGTACAAATATGTCACATCTAAAGTTCAGAATTATAAAAACAAAACTATAAATATGATATAGTTTAGTACTTAAAATGAAAGTATTTTTATATACCTATAAAATTGAAAATGCTATGTTTACTAAATAAGTTAATTTTTATACTTTCTTATGTACAATGTTAATAAATTATGGAAAGACGATTAAAAATTAGATTTTTATTTATCACCTAGTCAACAATTTCGAAGCAATTGTAAAACACTTTAATTGAGTTTAATTATTGAAGGAATCTTAAATTTTTCTATCTTTTTATATTTACCTAAAAAGTCGTATTAAAATTTAAAAAATGAATATAAATAGTTCATAAAATTTCATAAAAATAATGTTTTCCAACTAAAAACTCGATAAAAAGAAAACTTAACTAAACGAAAAACTGTCTCTACGCATAGGTGACCTCGTCGACTCATCCTCATCAGCAGCAAATGCATGTGGCAGTCCCACCAGATCCGCTCCTGAATCAAAATGCGAGTCTTCGTGGACTACTTGCTCACAATCCACCCGCGTACAGACCGTCGACCAACACAGTTCCATACAGATTCCCGCCAAGGTATCGATATCCCAATACATCTCAGAGGCCCATAGCACCACCGCAAACCTATCAGGCCAGTACATCCCTTCTCACGGGGATGCAAATTCGACAGCCGAATCAGCAGTCGATGCTCAATATCTACCAGCATCCACAAATCCAGCCACAACATCAATTGCAACAGCAGCAGCAACAACAGCAACAGCAACCTCCACAGCCTCAGGGACAGATAGCTATGCAATCAGCTCGGCACTGGCACATACCTCAAAATATGAACACACAAATACCGACCACTTATCCCGCAAAAAATCCTATGCAGCAGGATATGCCACCTGCTGCTTCGGCTAATGCTACTTACAAGATAACGCTAAAAAATCAGCCGGCTGTTAGCATTGCTGCCCAGACGGTAAGACTGACTTTTGGATAACTATTTTATTAGATCTCGAATAAAAGCAAGATAATAAGAATTAATTTATTCCACTTCTTGTTTTTATGCAGAAAAGTAACAGTAATACTGCAAGTCCACCGGTTAACAATGATACATCTGCGGTGGTTGCGCAGAATTCGACACCCGTAAGTCAGGCGGTGAGCTCGTCTATGTCAAAAACACCTAGCCCCGCACCTCATCCCACAGATGAAAGTCAAAAGAGCCTTGACAAATATTTCCAGAAATCGATGAATGATCTCATGCTCACCATTGCCAAACTCGATAGCAATGGTATCATGGTCATCCCCGAGACGCAGAAAAACCAGCTAGACTCAGCGCAAGTTGATAGCTCTACCGACGAAGGAGCTAATGCCATGACAGATAACTCTTCCGGTAAAGATTTCGACTTTTTTTTCGCTGTTAGGTTTTAATTTTGAAAGTTTATCTTTTTCATCAATTAATTAAATTTGTAGCGACATCCATAACAAACAACGATCCAAACGAGGACTGGTGCGCCGTATGCATGGACGGAGGTGATGCTGTTCTTTGTTGCGATAAGTGTCCTAAAGTCTTCCATCTTTACTGTCACATACCGAATTTAAAATCGTTTCCCGAGTAAGTTTATATAAAAGTTGGTAATAATTTCAAATAGTTATTATTTACAAATCTAATAATTTACAATAATTTCTGTAGGGAAAGCGAAACCTGGCAGTGCATGCTTTGCACTAATGTACTTGACTGCTCTGACGATACGGCTGGAGAAAAGCGACTAAATAAAATGAATTCCCGTGATTTAAGAATAGCTCAACGGATAGTTTTAGAATTATATTGTCAATACGAACAAAGTTTACCCTTCAGAGAAGTCGTTCCGCCTGAGGTATTTATGATTTAATTTGACTGAAAGTTGTTCGAAAAGACAATTTTTGAAGAGCATTTATGTTTATTTTTTGGAACAGATTGTCGAGTATCATAGAGTGATAAAAAAACCAATTGCCTTGGATGTTATCAAAGAAAAGCTTAAGCCTGAAAGTGAGAATCATTACACAGATTTGAAGCAAGTGATAGCTGATATTAGATTAATGTTTAAGAATGCTTATACCTTTAATTCTGTGAGTATAAAAAATTTTAAATTGAATTGTTTTCTTAAAATGTGAAATTTTATTCATTAATTGGTTTATTTTAAGCCCGAATCTCAAGTTTTTCATGAGGCAAAGAGCTTGGAAGATTTTTTCGAAAAACTATTAATAAAATGGGCAGAAAACTATGCTTACGATGATACGCACCTGGTTGCAGAAGGTGAACAAGATGAAGAAGTGTTTCCACCGAATAGGAAATACCGACGTATTATGAACGATTAGAGCGCCAACAATGGGGTTTAAATCATTGTAAAATAGAATTGTTGAAGTCATTTTCCTTATTGAAATTGTGTAAACGCAATTGTTATCGTCTACGTATACAATGTATACGTATTATCAAATCATAGGATGCTTTATTTTTACTGGAAATATACGTTCTGCATGATTATTAGAATATTATTCGCATCCTTATAGTGCTTTAATGGTTCATTACGATACAAGTACGCGAGTGCGCGATGCTGTAAAATATACGATTTTGTTATACTTATTTTCAACGCACGGAGTGCTGACTTCTCGCACGCCAAAAACATGTATGAAAATCGAAATTCTCATACATGAGTTGAAAAAAAGGACAAATATTTACCTAGTAAACACAGTGCGGACAACATCAATATTGAAAAGCTCCTACTTAATTTCGATAGTTGTTGCGGAATTCACATTATTCTTGGAAAAAAAGTTGTCTCAAAAATGATGAATCTTTTATTATATTGTTATGACACACGGAGGCCTTGAGTGTTTATTAAATTTTATAAAACATGGAAAAACTGATATTCCTATTTAATAATTATCGGCTCATTTTTGTAAAAACTTAGACCATATTAGAGTAGATACATTTATAGATATTTTTTAATAATAATATCACTATAATGTTGATATTTTTTATTATCACAGTTTTATTGACAACTTTTTTGGCGTCAAGGTCATGGTGTGCTGTAGTTTACATTATACTCAACTGTCATCATTTTATAACAATCAGTAAACTGTCAGCTATAAATTAATTTGTGACCATTAAAATATAATTTTAAACTATTTAATTAGAATTTGTAAATTATACACATAATTCTTTACGTTTAAGAAGAAGTATATATATACTTTGATAATACACAAATAATTTAAAGGGGTCTCATAGTCAATTACAAATTCTTAATTATAACAAATTATAAGAATCAAATTACGGTAAACCGCGAGATTGTTGCCCTCCCACGTGTAATTAGCTATTGTTTCACAAAGTTTGATGCTAATATATAAATATCTCATTAAATAGAATTTCAATTAGGTGATTTTGAGATTAATCTCATTATTCATATTACTTGCAAACTCTGAAATGATAGATAATAACATGTTGAAGAGCTATCTCGTAGTTCATCGTAATTCGGGTCTTATTATTTGCTTTAGTCGTTTTTCTGACTGCTATTTTACGATGTGAAATTTGAATTTTTATTGACCATGGAACCCCTTAAATTTGATATTTTAATGTTTTTAATAATATACCCATTTATTAATGAATGTAAAATATTGAACTTATTTAGAATAAGGAAGAAAAGGGACATTGTTATCCAAGCAATCGATAATTATTTTTGATGAACAAACTATTTTAGGTGTACATGTTAAATATATTTGTGTAATTTATGTACCAATATTTGTAGATTTTGCAAAAATAAATTTATTAATTCAAATTAGAACATTTGTTGTATTTTCTGTACATAACCCGACTGATACATTAGTAATTATTTTATTTTATATTTCTTTTTAATTTTTATTCTCAAGTATAACTTCTATTTTTTGTTCATACAAATTTTTATATTGAATTTTCTAGTTAAAAGCAGAATGCAATCAATGTTCAATAATTCATTATAAAATTAGAATATAACAATTTTTTTATGTAAAGTGTACTTAAAATATTAAAAGAATAAAAAAATCAATTTTTTGTAGATATATCAATACATTTCGAAGATATTCGACCTAAAGATTATTGCCTAGTCAATATTTTTTATCGATATATACATAACATTATTAAGGTTCGTGAGATTCTAAAAAATACGCTTTAAAATAGCGTTATTATAGTATGTATTGTATCGTTATGTTTTCTTGTTGTCTTTACTCACTTTAAATTTATAAATCCTTTTTCAATTAAGATGTAAAATTGTTGGATCAAATATTAAATAATATACGACGAAGATGCCATTGCATAATAAGACATTAAGAAAGACTTGCACATTAAGGTGTGATAGGCGTCACTGCTGTAGACCTTTGAGAGCAAAATTTACATGTTGGAACGGCGTGTTGAGTAGAGTACCCTTCAAGTACTCTATTAATACCCATACACCGCTGGCATAAAACATTTCCACAAGACCAACAATGATACTAAGATGTAAAAAAACAACACGTTTCAGTTAAAATAGTTTAAATTTTTAAAACGATCGAGGAGATCTAAAATTAAAGATAGTGTTTACCTTTATATTAAAAGCATCAAAAGTAGTACCACATTTACATTCACTCATATTTCTTGATGACTTCCATTCTAAAGCAATAGCATTTAATTCCATTATTAATTGTTTTAATTCCATTTTGCTTTTACTATCAATATTGCTGGTAAGATTTGCTAATTGCTCTTTAAGACTTTCTTTAACACATTCATTATCAAATTTGTACTTATTAGGTGACATGATCTCCATATTATTCGTAGAATTTAATTGTCCTATTGATTTGATTCTCTAAGAAAATATTCAATTTATACGTATTAATTTATAAACAAACTTTTATTGTTTTATGAATCAAGGGAAAATATAGGTATACCTTTGTAAGAAATTTAACATGATCTTCTAAAGAATTTATATGACTATTAATAGTTAAAAGAAAATCATCACAAGATTCTCTAGGATGAACACCATTTTCGAATCTAAAATAAAGGCCGCGCCAAAGCCTGTCGCAAATATGTAAAATAAACTTTTATTAATTGTATTTATTTTAAATTGTATGTATTTTATTCTTAATACTTACACTATATTTTGTGGGGCTAGTTTTGGTTTAAGAATTCGACTAGTTTCCTCTTTATATTGGTTACTTGAATACAGTGGGTTTATGAATTCATTAATATGCTGGGCCATGTAACCCCAAAGGGAATAGGTCCTCTCTGAGAGTCTAAAATTTGATTTTTAAATGTTTCCAATTTTCTTTCAATTATAGAACACTTAATATAAGTAAATATTTACTCACTTCAAAGATTGTCTATCCTTTTCACAATTTTCAATAAACGTTCCAAATTGACAACTATGTACATGATCATGTAATGTTATTAAATATTGTTCATTAAATTGAAACATGTACGGAAATTGTTGTTGAAGTTGATACGTTGAATCGATGAATTGCGTGAAAATGGGTGCAAGCTCCTTGCTGTCCACAGTTATGAATCCACATCTATCATTAAATTTGTGACCAAAAGCAAGCCAATCTTTTTCGATCAAAACCTGTGAGCATAAATATATTTTTTCAAATATCTAATATTATTTCTTTTAATATGAAGGAGCACCCTAATGACATCTCATACTACAGTAGTTTTATGTATACCTGAAAGCCATGAATAGTTCTATAAAAGGGATCCAACATCAAAGCAGCTAAGGAACATACTTGGGCTGTTCTGTCCCATCCATCACTGCAATGTACTACTACGCTAATTCCATTTACTATATTTCGAGCTATAAACCATGATGTCTCTAATATGGCACGAATATGTTTTAGCCATCCACTACTTTCAAGTCCACTAAGAAATGCACTCATAGAGGTACTCTTTTGTACTAGAAACAATAATTAATAAAATGTTTAAACTAGCAATAATTAGCACGCTTCAAAATACAAAAAATTTACCTACATTCTATTAATTTGGCAAGACTTGAACGCATAACATGAATATTTTCGATTCCAAAAAATTGAAATTTGATATTATCATAGAAATTTTCATTTTCATAGCCTTTTCCAGCAGCTCGATTAGCCATAGCATTAATCTGAAAAGCCATAGTATAAGATTTTTATCATAATATTAAAATTTGATTTTAAATGACCTACCCTTGGCCTAGTATCAACAACATAAAGATACTTTGAATTCGGATTAGTACATAGCAAATTATAAAGCATTTGCTCATCCTTTAAACAGCGTGCATTGAATCCTGACAGAGGTTGACTACATCGACAAATAGATGCCTACATAAACAATTGATAAATAAGTTTTTAATATCATTTTAATATTTTTTATTGTGTATATTAAGAGTGATACCTTATTATTACTGTACAAATAAGTTAATACTGGTAGCCTTCCTTTACTGCGAAATTTAGCACTACCCATCAATACAGTGTTACTACATGAACTGGGCACATACAGATACTTTGGGTAAGTTTCACACAACTAAAAAGTAAAAATCATTGAAAAATTATTTGCAAATTTTTGAATTTTTAAATAAAAATATTTTAAATAAAATGTCACTAACTTCATAATTAACGTTGAGGTAAGACAATGCCCATTCTTCGTTTGGAACACCTTGTCTTTGGAATTCATCTTGAATACTAAAAAAGTTCCAACCAACTTCTTGGGATAGTCCTTCATTAACGCCTTTATAGTGAAAGGAGTACAAGTCTTCTTTTCTCGCTATAAGCATAAAATGAATTCGATTGAAACTAATATTACAAAAAAACTTAATAGTTTTCCTAAAATTAATAATTATTACTTGGAGAAGATAATCTCAGTAGTGTTAAATGTGCTTCATAACAATCTCGTTCCTTTGGGATTACAAATGTAACAACAAAAAAATTTTTACACTTGATGTGTAGAGGAGAACCACTAGTCAATAAGGGTAGTTTCTCAGCACTAGCAACATGTGTGTTTAAAACCTAAAATAGAAATCACATATCAGTCAAATTGAAATTTATGAAATTTATGAAATGTATGCATGTATGATTTAGACAACAAAATTTACCCATATTTTTTTCTTTCCATTTGGTTCCATAAAAATAAAATGTGTCTCTGTTAAGTAAAATGTTCCTAAAGTATGTTTGACTCCATACTTATCAAGCATCAACACATTCTCCACCTGAAATATAATTAGTTTTTTTTAGCAACAATTCATCAATATGGCAATATAGCAACAATTATTCAAATAATTTCTATATGCACAATTGAAAAAAATTGCGTTAATTCAAATAATTACTCAATAATTGCAGAAGTTCGTTCAATGATTTAAAATTAATTTAATCCATGTATAAAATACAAACCTTTTGGAGTTTTAATACTGCATCTGTGTCGTTCATTTTTATCAAATAAATAAGACTGATAGATCTTGTGAAGTATTTGAGTTGAATACTATATTACTACAACAAGTACTTCCTAACCAAGTACAAATATGAAAACCTTAGCTGTTTTGCTCATGGTGGATTGCCGTCTCCAGGATGCGGATAAAAGATTACGATGATTTACGAATTCATGAACTTGAAATCTGTGGACTTTTTTTATTATTAATCTGCCTTATCTCTGAGTAGCATTATTTGACAGAAAAATATTGGTTCACGTCACAAAAAAGACATTTTTATCAAGCAGAAGAGAGCTGTGCGACAACTCTATGAGGTACATTGGGTATACCTATATATATACATAGTATAGCCGCCGACGGCAGCTATACTATATATATATATATATATAAGTAATCGGCCACTGTTGCCAAAACATTTTTCAAAACATAATCACACGCGATTAGTTTTCATTATTTATATAATCAAAGAGTTATATGGACAATCCTATATCCAGAATTCTATATGTAAGGAAATTAGTATACTCCTTGCAAAACGTATACAGATAAATTGTTTATTTATATGTCAAAAGCAAATGCGCGTGAAGAATAGTAAAATTTTGTAAAACTACATTTGGTTTTACGAGTAAAAACGATGCAATATTGAATAACTATTTGTTAAATAGTTCAAATTTTTTTCTGTATTAAAATTGGAGCTATTAAATGAATTATTCGTATGGCAGCCCTGTCCGGAAATCCATCGCAGAATTTCAGAATCGTGATTCGTGAATCGTGATTGGTTATTATATTACCTATGGGCTATGGCGACGACAAAGGCCAAATAACACCACGGCCAGCACGGGTTTTTTCTGTCAGCCTTCCGTCTATCCGTGAGCCTATACTGCTACAAGTGTTTGTTTACGCTCACACAAAGGCTGCAGCAGCTCCGATTTGTTAGATTCGTAGATTTGGTTCAATGTAATACACGAAGGAGATTGAGAGAAGAGGGAGAGAGAGAGAGAGAGAGAGAGAGAGCGAGTGCGTATGGAAGACCATATTTGTCCTTTATTTTTTCTCTCCGTTATTGCCGTGAAAATATGAGAGACGCGACAGGAGCGATGCACTTCCTCAGCGAATTTGTCTATTACCTAGTCAATTGTAGATAACAGCTGGTTAAGAAGTTGAGTACACGAAAAATATTCATGCAAAACATATCGACGATCGCCATAACCGTACTAGTATTGCAAAATAACTCTCGGTAAGAATGCCTCGTCGCCTGGGACAGACTTAATTTGTATTCATCGTTCAAAGCAATAAATATTCGAGCTGTTTTGAGTAAGCACGTTGAATTTGGCAAAAAATTATTGTAAAGGTAACGAAGTGTGAACTGTTAATGTTTATTTAAACGGGAAAAGTCGTTGTTTTTAATATAAATGTTGCGTTATCATAATATAGATGTTCAGCTCAATTCAGATAAAACAGGAATATAATGGTGCGGATGATAGGGGCCATGAAAATATGGTTGGTGGACAAGGAAATAATATTGATTATTCAGTGTTCGATAATCAAAATGTTCAATATGCTTACCACCAATTGCCACATTTTTGGGATCAGGCATTACAAGTGCAAGCCAATCAGTACCCCAAGGATTTTTCTCAGAAAAATGATGGAATCACTCGTCAGGATATGTCTCGAATCCCTGTAAGTAATTTTCTATTTTAGAGTGTTAATTTCTTTTATAGTTTATATGTAGTAGATTGCAAAATGTTTAAAACTCGTTTTGAACAGAAATATATTATATTGTAGACGTGATATTTATAATTAGGTCAAGTGGTCATGTAGTTAAATATAGATATATGTCTGCGGATATTAAATTTTGTGCATGACCTTATTAAATTTTCATTTATTTTTTACCTTATAAATTTTAAATTTTTAGCCAAGTATACCTTCAATAAGTACAAGTTACTTAAATCATCATCTGCAGCAACAACAGCAGCAACAAAATTCATTTCCAATGAATAATCAAACAACTGCTGATCATTCTCAGATCAGTCCAGCTACACAATCAAACATAGGAACTGAGCACATAGCATCTAGAGTTGCATCTGACATTATAAACAACAGTAGTCTAATTAATTCAGGACTTGCAGCAGGTCCAACAACAAGTTCTTCAATTATCAAACGCAATAATCCTGGTAGACCATCAAAATCTACCAATTCTACCGACAGCCCCGGAAAAAAGCTGAAGTGTCAGTGTGAAATTTGCTTTAAAGAGTTTGGTCATAAAAGCAATCTTTTTATTCATATGAGGACTCATAATGGCGAAAGACCATACAAGTGTAAACAATGCGATAAATGTTTTACTCATAGTGGGAATTTAGCAATCCATATGCGAACACATTCTGGGGAACGTCCATATGCTTGTCAAGTCTGTGGAAAAATGTTCAGTCACAGTGGCAATTTGTCAACGCATTTACGTACGCATTCTGGAGTTAAACCATACAAATGCAGTGTTTGTGCTAAAGAATTCCGTCACAGTGGAAATCTTTCTATTCATGAGAGAATCCACTCTGGTATTAAACCTTTCCAATGTAAAGTTTGTGGGAAAGAATTTTATCATAGTGGAAATTTAACCACTCACATGAAAAAGCATCCAGTTACAGTTTCCACTGAACAGTGTAAAAATAATGTACTTCCTGCATTGACTTCAGATTACATCTGTAATAATGTTCATCATGTCAAGGAGACTGAAAGTATTCTAATTTCTAACTCAAGTGATCTGAATAGTACAATACAAAATTCAAATGAAGTTGTAATTGAAGAGAAGTTACACGAACAATCAAAAACAAGCTAGTAGACTTTTTAGACTTGTTTGCTTTTTTAGTCCGCTGTATTATGCAACTACAAAATGGATTTAGTCCCAAGATCAATTTAAATTTTTGGTAAAACCTGTACTATATAGGGATACCAGACATCATTTATTTTATAAATTTTCATATAAATGCAGAAAAAATAAAAAAAAATTAAAGAACTAAAATTTTTTCAATAACCAAAGAAGTGTAATAATAAACAACTAATTTTTTTACTAACATACTAGTTTTTAATGGCTTAATTTTTTATCAGTATTTTCATTAAATATAGCTAAAAATACTGCCTCCTTTTAACAGAAAATAAAATCAATATTTGAACTGAATCTATTTCTAAACAACATTTCATAAAAATATTAATTGTTAAAGTCAATATTAATAAAATTTAGGTTTAGATTTGCTATTAATGAAATTTTGTACTTTTAATATTGTGATAAATTGGATTTATAAATAAGCTCAAAGTGAAAGTTTAAAGCATAATTATTGTATAATATTATTGAATATTAATGGTTGGAAGAAATAATCCTATCAGATATAGTATCTATATGATAGGTACTTACCTTTATAAAGCACAAAAAATACCTTCAATACATATTCAATTCAAATATTTAAATTTTTGTCACTTTTACGCGTAAAAAACATGAAAATTACAAATTTCAAATCTTTTAAAGCACAAAAAATGGGGACTGAGAAGTTTTAATGTGCAACAAAAAAATTACATAACACTTAATGAATCATGTATGAAGAACGTTATTTAATGTAATTATATAAATGTTTTATTTTACTGTATTAAATCTGTAAATTATATTATAAATGATAAAATGTATTATGTAATAAGTGATGTCATAAAAATGTCAGTTATATACATATATGGATATAAAATTATATTATACTGAAAATAAAATTATCTTCTAAAAATTAATTTTCATTAAATCATTTTTATTATTACCTGCCGTGTAAAATACATTTATTTTACTGTCAGTACTTTTTTTACTTTATAGTTTATTTTTATCTTATAGTAAACTGTTTCAAAGTACAACTTGGATAATTTTTTTTACATTTTATCTTTGATGTGCATATTATCAAATAATTCAATTAAATTGCTATCACAGAAAAAATTTAAAATCTTTGTTTTTTCTGTTAAGTGTATACATACAATTTCATACATTCAAGTTTTTAATGTATATATCCTAATACGGCACTTCATTCTCGCTCGATCAAAAAAATGATAGGTGTGAAAAATGTATATGATAAGAAAGGACTGACAAGGGTGTAGCGCGTAATCCCACACTTTGTAAAAAATTAGCGTAACAATAATGTTTTCTTTTGATCTATGTTTGGAATAATTTCACAATTTGTACAAAGCTTGAAAAAGTCACAAAAATAGTGACAATAATACATACATTTTGATCCCTATACATTTCTTTATTATACAGAGGAATCAAGTTTTCATTCATTATTAAAATCTAGACAACCTTTTACAGGTTGTAAAGATTCATTTTTTAATGATGGCATGATATTCATACCAGATTAAAGAATCAACCCTATAATTATGGCATTATGTACAAAAAATATACAGTATCGATGGTTGTTAAAAATAAATCCTAAATTGGAAGTTCATCAGTATTACAATTAGCATCAACACCATTTCACATTGGTACAAATATAATAAAATAATATATATATGTGTATATACATGATTCAATAAAAAAACAATAACTATTTTTCCTCTTTTTGTTTTTGCTTTACAGAAATTCACATTTAGCACCAAGTATAAGTAAAATGGTGTTGATGATTTGATCAAAAATTTAATCAAGTATTTATAATACTGTATAGATGAATGATGCTGTACAATTATCTATGCATTTAGCATCAGGAGACACGTATGTTAACATAATATTGATTCTATTAAATGGTATCTGTAGGTTTCACAAATAAAGCTGTCAAAGCAAAGATTAAGAAGACAACTCCTCCAATGATTGTAACTGGAACACCAAAAGATAGTTAGAATGTGATAAGCATACATAAACTGTTGTTTTGATTTTAATCATAAAGTGAATTCCAACCTGTTCTGACTGATATCCTTTGTGCAATCATACGACCTCCAAGCACTGCTAAACCTGTGCAAAATGAATGCCCCAAAACTCCACCAATTACAACACCATAAACATCCTGAAATTATATAATGATAGATATAATATATAAATATGTTAGGATATGGCATCATAAAACTGTTTACCTCGCGGGCAGCAAGAATTATTGTCGTCAGCTGGGAACGATCACCCCATTCAGCAAGAAATGTAAGAGAAAATGCTTGGAGAAATATTCTTGAAAGTAGCATAAAAGCACTTGTTTTTTGACTTTTCCTAATGACTCCAGTTTCAGGGTCTTGGACAAGAGTGGTACTAGTTTCTTTTTCAAACTAAAATATTGTGGATTATATTTAAGACTTTTAAAGTCTTAATTAAAATTATGATATGAATCCTAACTTACTTCATCCTCTCTTTTTCTTAAATCAGACTGTACTTCTTCGAGTTCCTCTTGTCCTTCATTTGGAGACATGTAATATCCATCTCTTAACATTTTTAAGCCAAACAAAGCAAATAGAGCAGTTGAAATATAATAAGTATAAGCTCTAGGAATAATTGTAGCAGCATAGCCAAATATAACTGATATTGATGAAAAAAGTTGGAATCAATATTAAAATAATAAAATTGTAAATGTTATAATAAACGAATAACAACATACCTGATAAAACAGTCATCACTGCAAGTGCACCTATTGCTCCAGCAAATACTGTAAGTCTAGGATGTCTCATAGCCATAATAGCAGCAATGAAAAATGTTTTGTCACCTAATTCAGAAACTACTATCACTGAAAGCGATGCTACAAATGCATGAAGAAATCCCAAGTTCTTCAATGAAGTCATCGGTGTTACGCTATCTACTCTCTGCGAAATCAAATTATAAATTGATTAAAATTACTGAAAATAGATAATTAATAGATTTCAACAATCTAGGTGAAAGTATATATCTCACATCTGAGAATGAAGACGATTGCTGCAATCTCTCCACGTCCGATGGCATTTTTTCTCCATAAGTTAAATTAAACATAAAGTAGAGAAAAATCAAAGGTAAACAAATCTCCCGATATCCAATCATTTTTATTTTTACACTGACAGTTCACAGCCAAGATGTAGACGCGTTAAACTGAGATCCAAGAGCTGAAATCTCAAATAGTCCTTAACAGATTGTCGAATATAAGAGATCGAATCCAATATACCTATACCTACTTATATCTATGTATATAAGCTGATGCGGCCAATCCGCGCGTCGAATAAAAATTTTGAGGTTATAAGTAATTATTTGGTTCGTGTGTAAGTATGTACAGCTATAGGTAGGTGTAATGCAGTACTTGTAGTGTATAGGCGCCGTGAACACGGTAGATAGGAGCTGGCGAAGACACTCGCCGGAGATTAAGTACACGTTATCCAGATATTTATTATTCTTATCTCGTGATGAGCCGATGAGACAAACTGACAAAGTCTGCGAGGAATCGCCTAGTAACACAGATATATAAATTGCTTTAAATATGGAGGAATTCAAAAAAATTGATTGGTAAGTTGCGCGTATATAGCCTCGTATATAGTAGATGGTATTACCTATATTATAGGTAGTAAAGGAGATCGTAAAGTATACTTATAACTCTTCTCTATTCTCCTTGACAATATATTTACTGTATACTAGAAAAAGTGTGCATCTAGCTATCGTTCTCAATGTTATTCTTTGCATCACGCTTAATTTCTTACGTTTTTATATTAGTTGCATGATACATAATAATTACGATCTGCATTGCAGGCTGCCGAGTATAGAGGATATAGTAGACGATAAATTTTTGAATGAGAAACGTTTACAAACAGAAGGAGCTATGTATCAAATAATGAACGGAGTGTTTCAAGATCCTTTTCAAGACATCAGGCCGCGTATTCCCAATCCACCAAAGGCAAATACGCTTAAGACGAATAACAATATTAAGAAAAAAGGCATTCCCAAAAAGAAGATCAAGAATAAGAAGAAGCCCCAACCTACTATCAACTAAGATAATATTACACTTTACGTTTATCATTTTTGATACTATCAATACCTCGTTGTATAAGTAAGAGTAGCGAAATTAACCTTTTCTTTCTTTTTGTATGAAAAATAAATAAATAAGCAGATTATTTCTTTATTTTTGTCTTACCTATATTATATATAAATGTAGTAAAATCAATTAGTTAAATTATCATTAATAAGTCCAAGAAACTCGACAGCAGAACCTTATACACACGTGCAAATTCAAACTCAGTAGCGCATTGGACGATTCATTTTTCAGTAATGTATGACAACAAGTAATTTTAAGAATAGGAACAGAGCCGAAATAACAACGGTTCCGCAGCAGCTCGCGCGACTGCTACGGATGTCTGAGCGTGACGTCACAGCTCTCGTATATCTATAATATATATATAAACCAATGGATTTGCCGCGCCGATAGGACAGTTTCTATTTTGCCCGCCTTACGGGGCTTCGCATGTATTTTGTGGCGCCACTTGTGGCTTTAGAAGGCGAAATGAAATGCGTATACACTATACAGTAATATCTTAGCCCCACATAAACTGAGCCTATATATATATATGTAATACGTGTATTCCCCCACTATCGTACATTGGGCAAAGTGCAACAACACAACGCTGCAGTAATATATATATATACACAACACTATTATATATATATATAGTCAACTACTACTGCGCGAGTGCAGGCGACGTAGACGCGTTCAAACAAAGACCACGCGCGGCGTAGCCAGCAGCCTTGCAGTGTTTTCTTCTCTCCGCGAGTGCATGTTGTACACACAGTATAAAGAGAGGAGTAAAAAAAATTATTGCAGTGCGCCATGAGACTGAGCTAAACGCCATGATGACGATAAAAGGAAGCTGCTGCAATTCGTAGCGCCGGGATGCAAGATCCTACGTGTGAGTATACTACTTTACTTATTAATTTTTTTCTGGACGGTCGACTTTTTTCCGCGGTTTTGGCTAAGCGATATAGAGAGGCTTTGTGTTTTCCTGCGGTGGCGGACAGAGAGAGGAGTTGAGTCAGTGTCGAGGTGTGTAAGTATATGGTCTATACCTTCGCAGCACATTTTAGGCTTCCCGCTATATTCGTCGTGGGAGTATAAGCGGTATGTACAGACTATTTCCGTGATCTTTGGATGTTTCATCAGGTACTTTTTGCTCCTAAAATCAAGGCATTTCAACTAAATACGGTCATTTTGGAATTGCGTGATTTTTGTTTGTGGAATCCAATGGTGACAAATGATTTATTTTTTAGGGATAATGTGCCATCTTATCTTGTTGTCAAAGAATTTTCTAGTAGCTTAACTCATTCCTATCGTCTTTAAATAAGAGTGCATTGTGATTCATCGATTATTTCATCTTTTGTTAATAATTCCAGAACTGTGATAATTAGTTCATGGATAAGGTTTAGCGTACCTTTTACCATGGAGCAGAAGCATCAAGATGTTTTAAAGCGTATGCGTAAAAATATAGTCGACGATTTGGATGTTAACAATGGCATAATAATCCCATTAACAAGTGAGTTCATTTTGAGAGACGAAGATGTGACTGAAATTAAGAAAGGAAAGACAAAACCAGAGAAAGCTGAAATCTTATTAGATTTACTTCCACTGTAAGTTTTTTTTTTTGGTATTTAACATTGATCTTAGATTGTGCCATCTTATATGTTGTCAACAATAAATATTTTTCCTCACAGTCGGGGATCTCGTGCATTTGAGGTTTTTCATCAATCTCTGAAACATCATTATTATTGGTTGAGTGACGAAATAGATAAAATATTAGAATCAACAATGTCAGGAACACCTGTCAGTGATACACCACTTTTTTCCCCTAACTTGCAGCCAGTCTCTCCATTGACAGTAAGACGAGGAAAAATGGTAAGATTTTTGTATATTAATCTCACAAAGCTAAATTTCTTATAACTAACTACCTGCTTCTTTACTAAACTGACTTTTTCCTTCCAATGTTTTTGGATTATGTACTTGAATGTGAGTTTATTATCTTTCTAATAAATGTTGCTCTTACATGAGTTTTAAATGTAAAGCTATTCTAAATTTGTTATTTTATGTGTAATAATTATTTATATTTAGATTGAGGAGTTGAAATCTGCATTAAGGAATCTTCAACCAAATGGATACATTGCCCTTCATGGTATGAAGGGTTTTGGGAAATCTTGTCTTACAGCTAGTACACTTAATGATAAGGACTTGACTTCACAATTGTTCAATGTATGATATTACTGAAATATAGGATATTCATTCATTATATTGTAGCTTATAACAATTTTACGATTTATTATTATTTTTTTAGAATGAAATATACTGGATAAAATTTAATTATAAACGTTCTATTAGTGAAGAAATACTAATCCAATTAAACAACCTCTATCATCAAATAAAAAACTACAATCCCTTGATAGGGCCCATAAACTCAGAATTCTTGGAGAAAAGCTTGAAACAGGCAATAGATAACCATTTTAGAACTTGTGGTCATAACAATGCTTTGCTAATTTTGGATGATGTTTGTGACATAAAAATTACTGATAAATTTGACTTTGCATGTAAAACATTAGTGATAACATCTGATATTGGAGTTTTAAGTGGTCGAAGTCACATTTTGGTCGCTGTAAGTTTTTTTGCTTGTTGTTTTTATTCTTGCTCTTAAAAAATGTATAAATAATAATCTTAAAATTGGTTAGATGGATCACGGTTTTACTGAAGAAGAAACTCTAGGACTTTTTGCCAAAGTACTTAATATTGGAATCAATGAACTACCAGAAGAAGCAAAGCAAATTCATTCTGAATGTAAAGGAATGCCATTGCTTATCGCTATGTTTGCTGCCCAATTCGAAAATTTCAAATATGATATGAAAGATAAAAATCATAAAGGAAGATGGCTTTACTATTTAAATTCATTGCGCACTAAAAATAAAAAGAACAAGTAATGAACATTTAAATACTTTAACTATTTTATATCAATTTCTTGCTAATAAAATCTTTATTTACAGAGTTATTGAGACATTTTTGAAAATTCAGGAAGCAACTTTTGATATGTGTATTAACCAGCTTGAAGAAAAAATGAGGGAGAGGTATGCGCAACTTGCAATATTTAGTGAAGATGTTAACATTACATCTAAGGTAATCAGATTTTATTGTAATAGTTATAATAGATGATTTGATTAATAAAATGTTAAAGGAATTTTTCAATTTATTGACCATTCATTTGTTGATTTGTTTATATAGACTTTAGAAATTTTATGGGAAGAAGAACCTTTCATTGTTGATGAACAAATGCTTGATTTTTGTCATAAATCACTTGCAGCAAAAAAATGGAACGATGAATTGAGAAGTTATATATATGGAGTACATGACTTGCTATTGTGCCATCTTCGAAAAAAATTATCACCAACACAGTTGAGAGATAAACACAGGACTTTCATTGAGAGGTACCGAAACTATTGTAAGGGAGATTTCTCCAAGTTACCAAATGACAATTATAGCTTTTCTTACATTGGTCATCATCTTGAGCAAGCAGAATATTTTGATGAATTTCATTCTTTATACACAAATTTTGATTTTCTACAAGCAAAAATAAATTATACTGGTTTAAGTGATCTTCTGATAGACTTAAAAAAATATCGTAAACACATCACGAAGAATAAAAATGAAACTGCAGAATCAAATCTACAAGATCTCGAAAAATTTTTAGAAAAACAGGCTACTACTTTGGCAAAACATCGGCACATGAAATGTTTGGATTTAGTTCAAATTGCTTTGGACCATTCAGATGAAGGATTTGTAAAAGATACTGCCAAACAGTTAGCTTTGTCAAAACAATTTTCTCTTTACTTATCTCATGATAAAAACGCATTAAAAAAAAATTACTTGAAGTTCTCCCAAGAAGTAACAACTAAAGCTGCCTGTATAGCTTTTACGAATGAACCAAATCATATATTAATTGGAAGTGTTGATGGTGAAGTAGTTCTATGGGATTATGATAATTGCAAACCAAAAATCTTTCATGGACACAATAAAAAATATCCTATCAAAAAAATTGTTTTATCTGACTGTGGTTCATACTTTTTGGCTCTAAGTGAAGATGGTGCTTTGAAGTTATTTGCTTTAAATGAAAATGAGTTTACAAGCAATGGATTAAATATTCCCGTACAAAGTCCTCGTCATAAACAAACATATTGGACGGACTTGTTTGAATCCACACATGATGATAGCCTAGAAACATTTTCTATCAAAGGTGAATTTATTACCGACATGAAGTTTACACCTCAAGCTCGCAGACTACCTGAAATTAACAAGTCAAATATTAAAATTGCTGCTTGTACAAATGCTGGAACTGTAGCTGTATGTAAAATACATTTCTTTTTTTTTTAATATTTGCTCAGCAATTCACAATATGATAATAATTAAAAATATTTAATGTTTAGCTATGGAATAAAAATGGAAATTTAGATTGGCAAGACACATACAAAGCGTTAGTATTCTTGATCTTGCTTTTAATTTTCTTTGCTTCTTAATGAATAACTATATTTATAATTGTTTAATGAATTTTATAGTCATCATTTCGGAGGTGTAGCTTTTACATCAGGAGATAACTTGCTACATGTAATGAATGAAACGATTTCTGTTGTAAGAATTTACAAGAAAAATCAAGATAGCGGCTATAGTTATCTTTCTCAGTTCAATTTGCAATTAGATAATCCAAAGGTTATCTATTTTTCTAAGAATCCATTGGAAAATAATTGTTTAGTAATCGTTACAGATAAAATGGCTTTGTATTTAAAATGGTTTTTAAGAGATCAGGAACATCTACACAGCTATGAAAAATATATCAAAATCGAAGAAAAAAATAAAAATACTTTTTATACAGCTGCTACAATAACTTATGACGCTAGATATCTTATTATTAGCGATTCAAAAGGAACTATAAGCGTATTGAAGGCTTTCAATGCTGATGATCTGATAACATACTTCAAAGGATATGTTACTTCGCTAGATTCTTATTATTATAATGAAAATTTTCATTTAGTAAATATAAATTTTAATTCTGATTTCGAATTTTTTATTACTGAAAATATTATTAATAATGTTATCTAATTACTTTTTAGATATGTGGAAGCGAAAATAGAATAATTTATGTATGGGACATAAGTGCTGATGAGAAACCAAAATCTGTCAAAAAGCTTTTATTTGATGCAAAAATGGGCAAATTAGGTGAAGATAATATAGTATTTCTGAAAACATTACCGAGCACCATTACTATTTACAATGGAAAAAAGGAGTTGACAAAAATAGAATCGCCTCATGGTAAAATTATAAGTATAAATCTCTCCAATGATGCGAAAAAGTTAATTTATATGACTGAGCCTGGCTCGGTTGTTATATACGATGTTGCAACTGAAAAGTCACAGAAAATATCTCAACTAGAATCTGTTGATGACTACATTGATACACTAGAATTGCAAGATAATTATGTGGTACTTTGCAGAACTGTAGATAATAATATGTACAATATGCAGGTAAAATTTTCAAAAACTTAAGTTTTCATTACAAATGAACATAAATTTGAAAAAAATTTATTTTATTGTAGGTGTCAAGAAGTCCTAAAGCATCACAAACAGTTAAAAACACAGGCCATGTTATATCCATTCATAAATTAAATGATGTATCTGTAATGACTGTATCCAAGGAGGGAAAAATTATATTTTGGATTATAGAAGACTATGAATGGCGATCTTTTTACGAATGCACTGATAGTGATGGTACAATCAGTTATAGCTGTTTGAGTATTCACAAGATTTTCCTAGCCGTGTTGAAAGATGAGCAAATGTTGGTAATATATAAAATGCCAGATATGGATACTATAGAATCAAATCCTGTAAAATTAGAAATTTTCATGAAGCATAGCTACAAATACCAATTAAGCTCTTGCCAGTTCTCTCAAGATGAAAAATACTTGGCTGTTGCATTGGACGGCGGAGACATATCCGTAAGTACATTAATAAATCGTCGAAATCTAGTACTTACCCAGAGTCTATCATTAAAAAACATTTTCTTCTTTATAGATACTTGACGTAATGACTTCATTAGAATTAGCAAGGCTATCTTTACACTGCAGTACGGTGTGCCAGTTGTATTGGTCACCCATTACAATCAACGTACCAATCTTACTTTCCGTGGGCTGTGACGAGGTGGCCTGGTGGAACGTATCATTTTTGAAGACCCTCGATCGTACTCAGAATCGACGCAGTCGTATGGGTTTTAGCCGCAGTGCTAGTAGCCCGAACGTCGGCATGAGCCCACGATCGAGCTACCGATTGTCGAATAGTCCCATGGCACCGCCGACTTCACCTTCGGTCGACATCAATGAGTTCTGGTGTCGAAAATTACAAAAAACCGGTGACGAGGACAGGCCGGCGCTGCTTTGCTGCATTCAATTGCCTGCTACCTGTGCCGGACCTACCAATATGTGCGTCTCTGACGATTTCGCAAAATTTTTGACAGTTGACATTCATGGCACGGTCAGTAATTACACCATTTTTGGAAGTTTCGCCTCATAAAATAATTAAATTTTTCCCGATTTATGGAGTTTAAGGTTGTATGAGAAGCATCTTTCGTTACTTTGTAGCTATACAAATTTTAATTGATCGCATGGCTCCGTAATTTTTACGAGTTACATTTTGTTAAATAATGGACACCGGAATTTACAGAAAAATTTGTAATATTATGAATTATAGAAATAAATTGTTTTTATTCAAGTTAACGAAAGATGCAACTGATTAGGTATAATTTGTGAACAAGAAATATGAACAATATTCATTGATTTTCTATTGTGATATTTCGATAGAGAATTTTATCGAATCATAGTGACGTTTTTAGATAAAAAAACTCTATGCAATTATGCAATGATAAATGTGATCTTTAAAAGTGAAATTTTTTTATCATCAATTTTGCTTATATTTTAATACAAAATACTGAAAAATGTGTAGGCATAAACTATATAAAAGCATTTATATAGATCATTTCTAACTAAGAAAACATATGCACTGCCAGCTGCATTTATTAGCTCTCCTTTTGGAACAAAACCTCAGTAAACAATTATGGTCAAATAATTATAGATATATTTTTAATGGCCTAGAAGAAGATCTCAGAGCTTGCTAGATCTGTATTTGCGAGTCGACTTTGTGCCATTGCTAGGTAACCCGTTTTACTAGAAAAATTGATAAAATTATAGACATCATTTTATCCTTATATTTTAATTACATGACATTAATATTTAACGTTTTTATTGAAAAAAAATTAATTTAGAAAAGTTTTATTGTTGAAGCATGAAGTTCTTTAAATAATTATTATTAAAATGATAAGCTATATGATTAAGTAAACCTTGATGCTTTCCAAAAATTAAAAAAAAAATATTTTAATTTATTATTACTGTGTAAATAAAGAGCTTGAGTTGTCAAATTTCATAAATTCTAATTCAAATAAGAATGTTGAATAAATGTAATACAAAATATCATTTTAAACTACTAAACAAGTTTTTTAAATACGTCTTTTCTATATTATTTATATGAATATAAATACAAAAAATGTACTCAAGCTCTTAGTTCTAGTTAAGTTTTGAATTACTAATAAAAAATTGTACATAGGTATATTAAAAATATAGAATAGACAATTATTCTAAACAAATTAAAAATTGTGCAAATCAATGAAAAATATCTTGAATGGTATATATGAGATTAAAAAATGATGTGGTGCCTTACTCTATAATGTGCTACTGAAAGTTTACTTCAAATAATTTAACAAGATCTCGATTGCATTTTTAGTTTTTAAGTTTTTATACCTATAATTTATTTTATTATTTATACGGAAAGAATATACAGTAGCAAAAACTCAAATTTTACTGATTGTATACATGAATGTATGTTCAGTATATAAATTTACTCATTTTACTTGGATTTTCAAGACTTTATATGCATTTATTGAGTTTATACTGTATATGTTTTACATTTTAATTGAAAATGTTTTATAATCTAATTGTATCAATCATGTATATAAGTCCTAGCAGAACGCATATATTGTGATAAGAGAATTTCTGGTTGAGTGAAAACTGCATTGCAATAATTCAATAAAGGGGAAGTGTAATAATTATTATCATTGCATTTTGTAAACCAGAGTCTTTGATGCCAAGCTATCAAGCTCACTTTTTTTTATAAAAGTTTGATACTAAAATATTATATTGTATATTATATGAAAATTTTGTAAATAATTTTGTTATGTATACATAATTTTTATAAGGAAAAAAAACAATAAAAAAAATCGTATACATAAATTTTGGCATTGTTTATTCAACTTAACTTTATCCAACAATTGTGAGAAAAAGGGAGAGACATCTCTGCTCGTATTATGTGGGAAATGACAATATAGTACTGCGGAAAAGCAGATGTACTATGTTGTACCTTTGATGACGCATACATATTACGTTTCTGTGGTTTATTATTAGCCTTGGACAGGCCAATGCATTACATAAAAACATAGGACTTGGCACGCTCCAAGACATCTGTTTTCAGTCTCTAGGTCATGGAGCAGACAACTAGAGGTCAATGTCAGCCCATCGCTACTTACAATGTTAAATCGTGCAGGTAAACGTTTAACGTTTATTTTCCAATTAAGAATTCTATGATTAAAAATAAAAACAAATAGCTGTTCTTTTCAACTGTTTATCGAGTAATTTTTTTCAGAAATAAAAATAAAAATCTTATTTTAAATCAATAAAAATCCAAGCCAAATCTGACATTCTTTTCCAAAGTCAAAACTCGTAAAAATCAATGAAAACTGCAAACCATCACTCGCCAACCTAATAGGCCAAATAATACAAGACGTCCGCACATCGGCGCCGAGAACACCTAATAGTTCGAGCACATATAGATCACTGTACTCATAGCAGACCAAGCAGAGAGAGGGAAAATTCGTCGTCGCGCATACGATCGAAAGTGGGGGAAACGGGAAAAGAACGACCGCACGCGCGGATCAGCAGATCGACGTCAACCAGTCAACACCACCGCGTGGCTGGGTGCCTTCCTCTCGCTGTCCTTTTTTTTCACTTTCTCCAACCCTCGCAGCGTCTCGAAGATTCCCAGCCATGACTTCCGCCGTCTACAGGAACTCCATGCAGGCCATCGGCAAACTTGTCCCGGAGAAGCTTCAGCCACTGTGGAAACATCCAGCAGGTACGTTATGGACACTCTGCTCAAGGACCCGTGCGATATCAGATGTTAATGAAGCATGACGCGCGATTTGTGTCTATCTCGGGTTTCAGTGGCACGCGCGCGCGAGACTGGAATGGGGTTTTGCGGCGGTGTAGTGATGTGTGGGTTCGTTTTTTTTTTTTGCACTTCACGGGATTCAGCTATTTGCCAACTGGGTCAAGATCGGAGAAATAGTGTAGATATGTATATGTGGATCGAACGGGTAAGCCCTTGCTCCGAAACACGTTCAATGTTAATGAAACGTATTTTAAATGAACTTTGTTTTGCTGAATTTACGACGAGCGTTACACAATCGATTTTAGAATTGCGTATTTAGAATATTGTCTTTTTTAAAGAGCAGATTAGCTAGATTGAGTAGCGTATATTCGGCATTTGAATTAGACTTCGTACAGAGCTCCGGAAAATAATTAGCGCGAAAGATTGCTATTTATCGTATACGCTCTGAACATAGAAATAAATATCCATGCGGACTTAAGCATTTATTTTTATTTAAGTTTTATTGACCTTTCTTGTATTGATAACAATATAGTTATTACTAATCGAAGTTGAGTAATGTCTTGTGTAATAACACTTGTACAGCTTGAATGATGGCTTTGTTATCATTAGTGATAAAAATAATTTGTTAACTGTTAAACTTTGTCTGAAAATATTTGCATAATCATCTCTTTTATTCTAAGAAATTGTACTCAGAATGTTTTCAAGACATTGTACATAGATAAATGTATAAGGCTTTGAGAAAAACCTTTTTTTTATTTATTTATTTATTATTCAAACTATTACTAGAATTTAATATTGATTTAAAATCAATCTTTTCTGAATTTCCAGGTCCGCAGACTATTTTCTTCTGGGCTCCGGCATTCAAATGGGTAATTTCCTGTTCCTACATTGCTTAATACATTGAAGATAAAAGAATTTCGTTTGCAAAAGTCACGTGTTTGTTTGGTAATAAGCCAAAGTTATCTTCTATACAACATAGATGACACGAGTGCTTTTAAACGTAGATTTTGAGTGCTGTTGCAACCTTCAATTTTTTATCTGCCAAAACTTTTTACTATTTTCATATTTACATATAGTCAGTGTTTATTACAAAAATATTTATATTTACAGGGTCTTGTGATAGCAGGATTGGGAGATCTGCAAAGGCCAGCTGACAAAATTTCTATTAGTCAATCATCTGCTCTTGGTTTGACTGGTGCTATATGGACAAGATACTCCTTGGCCATTACTCCAAAAAATTGGAGTCTATTCAGTGTCAACCTTTTTGTAGCATTCACAGCCATATATCAAGTAGCTAGAGCTATCAAGTAAGATTAAAAATGACTATCCTGTACGAAAACTTTTTAAATATACAATATTAATAAGTGAATTTGTTTATAGATATCAATCTGAACAAAGCAAACAAGCAGTACCTAGTTAAGAATTTAAAGATGAAACTAGAACATTCCTGTGTTTGAAAAGCACACAATCTACTGTTGTTAACAATACTTCACATCTTTTCTTGCCAAATGATTTTTAAATCATACTTAATCAAGTCAAAATTAAATGCAGATCTGTATCAAGATGGGAGCATTGGTGCTGGATAAGTTTATTACTTATTAGGAATATAGATATTCTATTACTGTTGCTATTTAAATTTTGGATAATCTATGAAAGAACTGTGAGCACAAACAGTGCATAAATTTAAAGACAAAAGATCTATATCTAGAAAATACTACAACCTATATATGTTTGATTAGAAAACTATTTTATATCGAAGAAATGAAAAGGCAGGTCCTTGTTATAACATATTTCTATTTTTTGTCATAATGCACTGGCGTTGAAATTCATCCATATAATCGATAAAACGAACAAAGAAAAGGACTTCAAATAATGTACAGTGTATATATTTATAATCTACTATAGTCAAAATGGTCCCCTTCTGTCAGCTCAGCTGACGGTTTTAGAGGGATCTACAATCAATAAATACTACATGTATTTTTACGAAAAAAAAGATTTGTACTACTTTAATATCGTCTGTAGATACTATACCTTCCTTTAAATAATCCAATTTTTTTTCTCTTGAATGAAATTTTCCGACACATACATAACTTACATCAATAAGTACATTTTCAGAATTATCAATAAAAATTTACGACCGTCCTTAAAATGTATAATATTTGAACTTTCGTATCCCTGTGACATCACAAGATATTCCGGCATACACTCCTATATATTTATATAGCAAGCACCTGGTAGCATCCATCCTTTGATCAATGAGATAAACAAACATACGCAACAACACAACCCCATCATCAGCCAATGTCACATTTAAAATACAACGCCGCTGTTCCGGCAACGAGCGGAAGTGCGCAAGCTAACCAGCAGCGCCGCCAGACGCAAGCGTCCGTCACCACGTGAGAATTTCACTGTACCATTCTGCCATCTGCGATAAAACACATTCATGGCTATATGTAGACTGTAGAGTACACTGCGGTCGAGTAAAAGAGAGTCGTGAGAGTGAAGTGAGTAAGCGACCGACAGAAAGAAGAGTTTTTGCGTCCGCCATAAGCAAAACGCGCAAACCCGAGGACGAGAGGACGCGGATGTACTCAGAAATCCGACCTGTGGCACTGTGCTCGTAGAAAGAAGACTTTTTTATCGATAAAGTTCATCTCTCGTTTCCTTACCGTCCCATTTTCAAGAGCAACGGCTGGGAGCCATCATCGCCTCGCCGCTGTCTAATTGGGTTTAGACAAGCTGATCGCTGCTTACAATCCAGTCTCGACACAATAGTAGCCATGGGCCGTTACAGAAGGTAAGTAAAGATTTCGGAACAGTTTCTTCGTACAAATTCGGAAACAATTGCTCGTTTCAAATCAGTTTTGTCTGATTTTGATTTTTTTAAGATTTCGGGAAAAAATTGCTAGCGTATTTTTACATGTTGGTCTCGCAACTTTTTCTTTTCATCTTTCCAGTTGTTAGTGAGAGGATTGTAAAAGAAAAAAATAAGAATTTAGTTTAGAGTTAAAATCTATAGCTGTGAAGTGATTAAAACCAATACAGGAATATTTAACTGCATAAGGTTCATTTATCACTAGTTGTATACATGCAAGTTATCTACAGTGTTGGTTTCATCACAAATTTTCTGGAACGTTATCTTTTTTATCATAGTTTCTTTTATAATTTTCAATTCTACTTTTAGCCGAAGCCGTGATAGGGATCGAAGAAGAAGGTCACGCACTCGTTCACGCAGTAGATCCCCTTTGAGGGATAGAAGAGGATGGGGAGGTGGAGGTGTCAGGGATCGAGGTGGTGGCAGAAATGGAAGGAGTCAGCCAGGAGCAAACCTGAAGAAACCTAGATGGGATATGAATAGATTAGAGCCCTTCAAAAAAGATTTTTATGTACCTTGTGACTCAGTACAAAACAGGGATCCACGATCGGTAGAGCAATATAGAAGTGATAAAGAAATCACACTGAGAGGGAAAGGTATTCCAAATCCAGTTTTTACCTTTGAGGAAGCTGGCTTTCCAGAGTATGTTATGAGAGAAATCAAGTAAGTATTATCTTTTTTTATATATTGAGCGCTTGATCAGAAATTTGTATTGTTATGACAAAGATAGTTTTAATTAAAGTAACTATTATTTTTCTTATAAAATGAATTGTTTCCATCATTCTAAATAAAAATGTGATTTTTCAGAAGACAAAACTTTAAGGAGCCAACTTCAATCCAGGCCCAAGGTTGGCCAATTGCTTTAAGTGGTAGAGACATGGTTGGCATTGCCTCAACTGGATCTGGAAAAACTCTTTCCTATATTCTACCTGCTATTGTACACATCAATAGTCAGCCAAAGCTTTGTCGCAAAGATGGGCCCATTGCATTGGTATTGGCACCCACACGAGAATTGGCACAGCAGATCCAACAAGTTGCAGACGACTTTGGACATTCATCTGGCATTAAAAACACGTGCCTTTACGGCGGAGCACCAAAAGGCTCCCAAGCGAGGGATCTAGATAACGGAGTCGAGATTGTAATTGCAACTCCAGGACGGCTGCTGGATTTCCTCGAGTCCGGTAGAACTAACCTAAAGAGATGCACCTACCTAGTTCTTGACGAGGCCGACAGAATGTTGGACATGGGTTTCGAACCGCAAATTCGAAAAATTATTGAACAAATCCGACCTGACAGACAGACACTCATGTGGTCTGCAACCTGGCCTAAGGAAGTCAAGAATCTAGCGGAAGAGTTCCTTAAGGATTACGCACAAATCAACGTAGGATCTTTACAGTTATCTGCTAATCACAATATCCTTCAAATCATTGATGTTTGCCAAGAGTATGAAAAAGAAATTAAGTGAGTCTATCAATATTATTAATTTTCTATTGAGTACCAGTAAAGTCGAATGTTTTACTTATTACTGATTTCACATCTAGATTAAGTACGCTTTTGAAAGAAATCATGGCAGAAAAGGAAAACAAGACGATCGTATTTATTGAGACAAAACGTAGGGTTGACGAAATTACGAGGAAAATGAAAAGAGATGGCTGGCCAGCCGTTTGTATTCACGGCGACAAAACGCAACAAGAGAGAGATTGGGTTTTGCAAGGTAAGTAGACAAAATGGCTTGAAAACTTTCAACGTTTGTTTCTTTAGCTCACTCTTAACAATTGTTATTTTTCATCAGATTTCAGATCTGGCAAAGCTCCCATACTTGTTGCTACTGATGTAGCAGCCAGAGGACTAGGTAAGCATAGTTTTTGATCAATGTAAAATTCTTTATATATTATCGGGATGAGTTTGTATTCAATACATAATGTATATTATTAGCTTTTCTTGAATATTGGGAAGTAGATGCAATCTGTTTTATCAATTGATTTTTCTGTTCTAAAGTATTTTATTTTTTTTTCTCTATAATTTCTTGTACATATAAAATTAAAGTAAAGTTAAAAAAAAGCTAATATAAGCATCAACAACCAAGGACAATCAGAGGATGGTGAACTAAGCGGCTGGATGTTTGTTTGCATTGCAGAGGCACATTGCGCGCAGGCCCACGCCGGGTAATGCAAATAGCATTCATTGGGAGGTGCTCCCGCCGCCTCTTTATTTGGTGGTGCAGTGCACTCTGGTTTGCATTGTCTGCGCTGCGGCTGCTGCGCGTGCCTCTAATCACTGACGGCGGAAAGTGCCAGCGCTCCGTTGCCGCGGCCAGCTGCCGCTCTAGCTCCTCCTCGAGCTCACGAGCCGGCCGCTAAAGAATCCGACCGAGAGAGAAAGAGAGAGAAAAATCGAGGCGAAACTCAGAGAGGAGGCTCGAAAGGCGCCGAGGGCTCGATCGCTGGTGGCGGCGTGTCCGGGTGTCCCCCACCGCAGCCCTGCTGCACTGCACGCAGCGAGAGATCACGCAGCGTGTGCATCATCGTACACCTAGTCTGCGCTCCTCTGACGCGGCCTGCAGCGCGGTCGCGCGCCGTGCCGCCGACACTCACACACGCACGATCAGCACGAGAGAAAGAAAATAGATTATTGGCAGCGATGGCAGACTCACCTCCTCGCTCGAGTCGCCGAGCGAGCGGGTGACAGCGAAAGAGAGAGTCCGAGAGAGTAGGAGAGCGAATTCGTCACTCTCCTCCTCCTGCTCCTTCCCGCCTCGCCTCCCAACGCCGGCGGCCATACACGTCCTCCCGGTGCAGGTGTGCGCTGCAGCTCTACCGCCGTCGCCGCCGTTGCCGCCGTCGCTCCTGTGCGCTGTGCTGCTCTTCGCCCTCGCGGGCGTCAAACAGACTCTGCGACACACCAGCGCACACACACGCAGACTTCTCTCTCTTGCCGACCCCCTGTGCAAAGAGAGACGCCGCTTTCCGAGAGATGACAATGACTACTCACAGTAAATTTCATTTGAGCGTGGATCGAGCGATTGCTATGAATGACTGATGGAGCGAATGTGGGTGTGCTGACACGTGCGTTACTTTTTTTCGAAAAAGAGAGAGAAATAGCTGATGAGCGGCGACCGTAGTGACGTCGCCCGCGCGCTCACAGATCTTCGAGGCTTTTATGCATACATATATAATATATAACTGCTGCAAGCTCAGCCCTTTTTATTCTATTCTTATTATATACAAAATTTTTTTTTTATTAGTGACACGATTGCGCGCACGTAATTTCTCATTTTACCTAGTCTTTTTTTAAAGTAGAGCGGTTAATTTTACTTTTGCCGTTTTATTTGATCGTTAGCTTGCCTTTATGGGGAGGTTTTTTTGTTCGTTTTTTTTAAGTTATACTTTATAGAGTAGTCTTTTTTACGAATTTAAATAGTTTGCTCAAGTTATAGTTAGAGGGAAGAATTTTATATTATGCTGCCTATACAAATTTTTTTATGCATAACGAGTTTGACGATATTTTTACATCCTCTTTTTGATAATGCTCCTTTATCATTTTGTAGAGTTTAAAACGCATCGCGACTTTATACTATTTTTTGCTGCTTGTGGTACCCCGATTAATTTTCAAATGATCAAATCAATTATCGCGTTAAAAGCCATTAACCAACAGAACCGCTCACTGCAATAACCGTGACAAACACATTTTTTAAAATTTTCATTTCATTTTTTTTGTTTGTAAGTGCGCTCGTGAAAGAAGCTTCAAATTCTTCCCTTGATTTTCATTCTCTTCAATTAACGTTCTCTTACAGCAGGAAATTTCTTTGCGAGCGTACCCATATACAATTAGATAAATGTGGTAATCGCGGTGCAAGGGAAATTTGATTACGCACGAATCGCCGTCGTTAAACATTATACTTCTACGGAAAAAAATTCGTTTCGAAAAATAATAAATAAACAAATTCATCTAGAAAGTAAATTCATGCTCACACACAATGAGAGATTCTTTTATAGATATAAAGCCTCATAAGACAGATTCCATAATATGATACCTATTCGTTTCAGACGTTGAAGATGTCAAGTTTGTTATCAATTTTGACTACCCATCATGCTCGGAAGATTACGTGCACAGGATCGGGCGGACCGGGCGCCGACAGAAGACCGGCACGGCTTACACCTTCTTCACGCCGAGCAACGCTGGCAAAGCTAACGACCTGGTGCAGGTACTCAAGGAAGCCAACCAGGTCATTAATCCCAAACTGCTCGAGTTGGCCGACCGGGGTGGTGGTTACGGTCGACATCGGGGTAAAGACAGTACGTTGAGATTTATTATTATTTGAAGAAAAATCCATATATCCTATTTGACGAATGTCTCTAAAGGGTGTTTCGATTTGTTGCAGGGGGAAGGAACAGGTGGCGTTCGAAGATTGCACGTCGCGAAAAGGAGCGAAGCCTGTCGAGGAGTCGCAGCCGCAGCTTGAGCCGAGAGCGCAACGGCAAAGGTCGACGAAGTTACAGTCGTAGTTACTCGCGAAGCCGAAGTTATAGCCGAAGTCGAAGCCGCAGTCCGATTAATAACCGCTCAGGCAAGCATTAATCGTATATTTTGTGAAGAGTTGATGTTGTGCCGCGACGCATTGTTCGATAAGCAAGATAAATAATGCAATGTTGTATTTCTTTCCAGAAGTTATTGGAAAGAATTATTGGAGTAGCGAGAGATGACTACTCCAGACGTAAATTGTCTCTCAGCGAATTAAAAGCAAAAATGAATGAATAATGATCAATCAATTGTCGCGCAATGAAACATGTGAAATGAAAAAAAGCATCATAATTAATTTGTATACATAAGCCTTGTTTTCAGCGAATGTACGAAAAGATGAGCAATCATTTGCGATTCGTGATCATGCTTTCGATGTTCTTATATTTTAAAAAGTCAACATTATAATAAAATTAACGAATATGGACAACCATTCAGATTGAGTTGAAAGATAAATTTTTAGCACAATTGTATAGCAAGGAATAGAGTATTTGTGTTTCAATGTAAAATCCGTAACATTCATTCCTATGATTAGGTCTGGAAACTATGATTGTACAGTATTTAAGATAAAAAGTGCAAAAATAAATTTGTTAGCTACATTACATAGTGTTTACTCATTCTCCATGTCTTTCATTTAAATAATCCAGTATTGATTTTATCTTCAAAAAGCATTTCTCTTCATAGTCGGAATCCCAAACCTCGTGAAGTATGGTCCCCATTTTTATTCATACCTATACATGAATTAAAGTCCTTTCAGCCACTCAAAGCGCTTACGATCACTCTAAAAAATTTGATATTACTCCGCGTAGAGAGAGAAAGAGGGAGAGAGGGAGCTGTACATTTATCCTCTCCTTTATAAAAAAAATCCTCTCAAAAAAGCTCTTGCGCTGCAGTAGTGCAGAAAAGGGGGAACGGTTTGCTACAAAAGCAAATAGCAAAAAAAAGGAAATAATAGGAGCAGCCCCCTCTATATGCAGAAAGCAGTTCTAGTCGCAAAAAAGATAAAAGGATTCGGGAGAGCTACCGCTGTTGGCTGCGACAGCCGAGTATCGATTTCTGCGAGCCGTGAAACGGCGAGAGAGAGCGAGAAAGAGCTAGAAACGCGACTTTCGTATGCGCGCGCGCGAGCCCGGAGAGCTGGAGCGTTGCGATTGGTTGACGCTAGAATCACGTGATCGGCCCGGGGTCGGGCGCAACCAGCCAGCGGATATCTCTGCCAGCTGCCCGCTTCCGTCTTCCCGAGCGCCTGTCAGCCATTCGCGCTCTGTTCACCGGGTCTCTGGGTAAGAATTCTCGATTTTCGTCAATCCGTCGGCCTGATATTTTCGCGAAAGCGCATCAACTTCCGCGGAAATCTCAGCCGAGAGTTTTGGGCTTTGTCCCGAGGAAAGACGTCGAGTCTAACGCGAGATATTCGCATTCGCAGGTTTGATTGGGCGCAGCGTACCACCGACGACGTTCACGGATACCGTTCTGCGAGATCTCTTGCCGAGGGAGAAGGAGACGATTAGAAGAGGTCAAGAGAAAGTAGAACGTTTTTTCGTCTGAGAAAAGCCGTGCGTCGAAGAGGATTCGCCCCAGACGTTTGCGTCGTGCAACATGTACAGCAGCAACGGTTACAACGCCAATCAAACTTCGTGAGTATCACGATTTACTCGTTGTCGGGTATGTAGTATTCATTACGCATGCGGTTATCTCCTTTGCGTGTATATGTGCGGATATAACGATACGTGGCCCGTTTCACGACTCCTCGACAATACGAGCTTCGTCAAGTATATACATTGTAATATACGAAAGTATTCGTATGTACAACGACGGTGCGCTAGAAATCGATAATATGGCGTATATCGTCCGTCTTTCTGATATAGTCTTCGCTCTTTCATATGCATGGGCATGGATACTAGCGCGAGAGACAGAATCGGCCATTTTGTTCGGTCCGAGTAAGCGGCTGTGGGCATTTAATTTTCGCAGAGCAACTTTGCTAATGTTTCGCAAAATGGTAACTGCGCATTGCCATTGTCATCGGATTATCGACGATGATTCTCGGTTGCAGGAACTAATTTGCAGAGGGGCGGTTGACGAGTCGTATATGCATATATACGATATTTTTTTATTTAATTTTAAGGGATTTTTTTTAGACTTTCCGCGTTTGAGGATTTCCAGAATAAAAATAGTGCATTGTTGCGAACGAAATGCAAACGACGGGTAAAATTATGCAAAAAAGATCCACAGTTAGATTTCTTGATTGGTATTGAGCCATTCAGAATTTCTGTGTCAGTGACAAACATAGAGACTTCTCTCTCTAATCTATAAATATATGAATGTAATCCATGCGAATGATATTTTCACAACGGACACATTTTTTTGTTGACATCTTTTTGCGTTAAAATAATTATTTATTTTATTATATAGTTAAGGATTATAATGTACACAATTGGTGTTACACTTTGTTAATAATAAAATGTCAAGTTGTTATCAAGGCCACCAATTAACAAAAAAGAATTAATTTTCATTTCTTAAAGTTTTAGACCCAGGGGAAACAGGGAGTACGGTAACAAGAAGGGGAGTGGAGGAGGAACATATTGGAACAGCCAACAACAGCCCCAGACTAATTTTGGAGCCAACAAGAAACAAAATCAGAAGAAATCTCCAGGTGACCTTTTAAAGAAACCTAACTGGGAAGTCATGGCTCTACCAATGATCACCAAGAACCTTTACGTGCCCCACGTCAATATCATGAGTCGTACACCTGACGAAGTCGGCAAATACTACTCAGGAAAGGAGATTACGGTCAAAGGCAATAACACTCCCTTTCCAATACAGGCGTTTGAGGAAAGCAACTTTCCTGATTATGTAATGGAGGAGATTAGGAAGCAGGGATTCTTGGAGCCCACTGCTATTCAAGCTCAAGGCTGGCCAATTGCCCTGAGTGGCCGAGATATGGTTGGCATTGCTCAAACTGGATCTGGAAAGACTTTAGCTGTAAGTACAATACAAAGATTTGAATATATGATTTATTTCTTTGCATTTGTTCAAGTTTAACAAAGTATTTTCTTGCGTATATATATGCTTAAATCTCGGTAACGTAAAAGTTTATAGATAGTCAGTTTTCATCTAAAGGCGCCCTCATTTTAGTAGTCTAAAATAGCATCTGTACTAGCTTTCAACATGATGAATAGCTCTAATACTTTTTTTTATATAAGAATGCGTCTTTTTCACTCTTTTTTTTCATTTAGAAATAGAAGATTGTTAAACAAACTACAACTTAATTTCTTAAATTTTTTAGTACATTCTTCCGGCAACAGTGCACATCAATAACCAGCCCCGTCTGTCGCGTGGTGATGGACCCATTGTTCTCGTACTAGCCCCAACTCGCGAGTTGGCGCAACAAATTCAAAGCGTTGCACGAGACTTCGGCTCGTCGTCATGTATTCGCAACACTTGCATCTTTGGAGGTTCCCCAAAAGGACCCCAGGCCCGCGATCTGGAACGTGGTGTTGAGATCTGCATAGCTACACCCGGCAGACTTATTGATTTTCTCGAGCGAGGCACAACGAACTTGCGCCGTTGCACATATTTGGTACTGGATGAGGCCGACAGGATGTTGGACATGGGTTTTGAGCCCCAGATCAGAAAAATCATTGAACAGATCAGGCCAGACAGACAGGTTCTTATGTGGTCTGCTACATGGCCCAAGGAAGTTCAAGCTTTGGCCGAAGATTTCCTTACTGACTATATCCAGATCAACATCGGCTCATTGAACCTCGCCGCCAATCACAATATACGACAAATCATCGAGATCTGCCAGGAACACGAGAAGGAAACCAAGCTCGCAGGACTTTTAAGGGACATCGGTTGCGAACGCGGAAACAAGACAATCATTTTCGTTGAGACGAAGAAGAAGGTTGATGACATCACTAAGGCCATCAAGCGTAATGGCTGGCACGCGATATCCATTCACGGTGACAAGTCGCAACCTGAGCGTGACTATGTTCTCTCTGAATTTAGAAATGGCAAAACCGCGATTCTTGTGGCAACTGATGTAGCGGCCCGTGGTTTGGATGTTGAGGATGTCAAGTACGTTGTCAACTTTGATTATCCAAATAGTAGCGAGGACTACATCCATAGAATAGGAAGGACTGGTCGTTGTCAGAGCGCCGGAACTGCATATGCCTACTTCACCCCGAACAATGCGCGTCAAGCAAAAGAAT
Source organism: Muscidifurax raptorellus (assembly GCA_020010945.3). NCBI lineage: Eukaryota > Metazoa > Arthropoda > Insecta > Hymenoptera > Pteromalidae > Muscidifurax > Muscidifurax raptorellus. The sequence goes on along the minus strand of CM052081.1, from coordinate 4,351,718 downwards.
TGATTTCTGTGCTTGAGGAGGCTGGACAAATCATCAACCCTCAACTCGCTGAGATGGCTAACTCGCAAAGAAACCAGTATGGCAAAGCCAGGCAGCGCTGGAACCATAGCCGTGGCAATGCCAACAACATGAAAGATAACCAGATTGGTAACAGTAGCCCGAGAAACAACCGCAGTAGCCCGAACCAGAACAACTGGCAGAGCCAGTTCAACCATCAGAACCAGAAATTATCTCAGATGGCCAATGGTGCGAGGCCAATGATGCGTCAGCAGAACGGCTACCAGAATAACCGGCAGAACAGCTACCAGAACAACTACCAGCACCATCAGCCTTCGTCTCCCAACGGCCTCCAAAACCACCAACAGACTCTGCAGCAGGCTGTCTCACCTCATGCGCACTCGCAGTCTCCTCATCAGCAGCAGGTCCAACATAGGCACAGCAATGCTTACCAGAATGGCACCACCACGGCCACCACTACATACCAGGCAAGCTCCACTACAGCCCAGAACGGTTATACTCAGAGCAATGGTAATCAGCAGCAGCGCTACCAGAACTACAACAGCAACGGTTATCAGGGCAACAATCGTTACAACAACCGTCAGAACAGCTATACAAGCGGGCAGCAGAACAGGCAGCAGCAGCAACAGCAGCAACAACAGCAACAACAGCAGCAGCAGGGCATGTATTCAATTCCGCAGGCGTTCATGATGCCGTCGGGCGCTCACGCGACGGACTCCAGCATCCAGAGCCTGGTGAACAACAAGTTCTTCCAGACGAACCGACCACCACCCGCCACCGCTAATCCTTGCGCCTATCAATCGGCGATGGGCTATGGTCAATTCCAAGCTGTGCCGCCCTACGGCTACCCATACCCGCCCACACCTGTACAACAGTGATGCCCTGTCTAAGAGGTCACACTATAAATGAGAGCAAGGTGGCCCTTTTTTATTTTAACGAGAAGGTGGGTTCGCTATATTGCGTAGGACGTTATTGATTTTTTTTCTGCATTAAGAATGTCGAATTTCGCGAAGCCCAGTTTAACTCTTCAATCTAATATAACTCATTAAAAGCATAAAAAATAATGAAAGATAAAATTTTGCGATGTTCGTAGATACTTTTATTAATAATTTGTGTTCTTAACGTAATATTTGAATTACTTGTTCTCGTGTTCTTTATTTCTAATTATTTTTTTTTATACATTATTTGTTTCTTTACCATCGTACTTTTCTGGAATGGTGCTCAAATCGTTCGTCGCTTTTGAAAAGCGACAAAGAATAATCCTACATTGACTGCAAAATAATGAAGGTAAAACTGTAAGCAAAAAAATCGGTAAATTATAGAGACAAAAGGGAGAAATTAATCGAATCATAATTAAACGAAATATGCAAACTGTGGAAACGATAAAAGATAAAACGTGCTCGTCTCTTGATTCGAATGACAAATTCGATTCTCTCATGGCACATTCCAGTCGAGTTTGAACGTAGGGATTTAGCTAATTAGCGATGGTATATCGATATGCATATATATACATATATTATAATATTAATATTAAATATTGGTCATGACCACAAAAGTGTAGCTCACTATTTTGGTCATCTCTGTGGTAATTGATAGCGTAATCCTCTTGCGATAAAAACTATGTATACTACCTGTATGCTTTTCTGAAATGCACGAAACATATAGAAGGGGGGCGTGGGTTATAGGATTAATAATTTATAATTTATTTATAATCTGTCGAGTGTATAACAATGAAGAATAGATGACGCTCTTTATATTTACCGATGAAACGAGAGATACAATGGAATAGCGCACGAAGAGCTAATTTTTTAAATTAAAAATGCTCAGAGAGAAAATAAGCTGTAAATGGAATTTAGGAGAAATTGACTAATGTCATCTCAGCTCAATGAATAAGTAAATAAAACTTGTTAGATTCTCGCGTTATTTACCTACTATTAAAGTGTAAAGAGCGTCCGTATTTTTAACGTACACGCAAACATAGAAGAGAAGCAGTTTTTCTTCCGAAGAGAAAAACAAAGTAATAAGAAGTTACTACATATAACGGAAAAAATAATGCGAACGTTAAAAAAAGAATATTCAACGTATTCGAGCGGGATTCGATCTTCTACTTTACGTAATAATTACAAATGACAAGTGTAACTAAAAATGCTGCGCAAAATAAAAACGATGAAAAAGGCGTTTTAACGGTTAGATAAAAAAATAGTGAAAGATTGCTATGCAACCAAGAAATTTAAATAAGAGAAGCTGGAGACATTTCTCGATCTTCCAAAGCTGCTTCGACGTCGAGCAAAAAAGAAGTTAATAAATATAATAGACGGACGTCCCGGGCGATTAGTCGGAAAGTAGATTTTTTCTTGCGCGATGGTCGATTTGAACGGGCGTAATTTGTAATTAAAAATAATTAACCTTTAACGAAGCGATAGAAAGGAGTTAAAAGAGAATAAGATATGAGAGAATAGGTATTCGGCAAATAGCTAAAGGATGAAGGAATTCTAAGTCGGTCGCGTAGTCTCACTTGGCTGTGCAGTCACTGGAGCGAAGCTCTTGGTATCTTATTTTTGTATCGCAAATAATCGATTGTTAGTCCAACGAACGACGGTGTTAAGACAAAAATACGTGGTTAAAAAAAGAATAATGGGAGTATTAAATAGTGGACAAAGCGTTGAGATTTTTTTTAGCAGGTGGAAAGAAAACCAAGAAAGTGCAAAATGCAAACGTTTACGTAACAATCGGATGCGAATTATTCTCCGGTTGCCAGTCGCAGTAGCAGCGGTTAACAATTAACAATTACACATTGCAAATGTAATCGAAAAATTGGTCGTTGTATAGATGAATACTTTATAATAAAGTGCAAATTATATATCGATCGGTAATTTTTCAATGTGTACAATTCAAAAATGTACTTAAGAATTTTAAAAAAAAATTTTTTTTTAAACTTGAACCAGGTGACTAGTAACTTAAAATATGAAAAGTGATAATATTAACGTAAATAATATACTCGCTACTTTTGCGACTAGTAATTCTACGAAAACGTAAGCGTAATGACGAGAATAAGTATCTGCGTAGAGTCCATATTTGCGGTGCAAATAAACACACCAGCGAATTGAGGCATTTTGAGGTTTCGTCATTGATTGTAAATGCCCACCTGCGATACGGGAGGTGTTGTAATCTCCAGGGAAAAAACTGCAAAACAGTACCTGCATTTCTTTAATATTCGCGTGTAGGTACGTACTTTCTTTACGTTCTTTGTTTTTATTTAATATTACGAAACTGTACCTCGTTCCTGTTGTTCGTACTTTCTCATATGTCGCCCGAAAGTTATTTATTGATTAATTCCGTAAAGTAAATGGAAGTCAACGATGTATCGATATATATAGACCAACCATACAAATCGTCCAAACGCGTCTTAATTCTTCATCTTCCACGTCTTGTTATATACGGTGTTTATCCCCTGTACTATTGTTTTCTTAATTTTAAAACGGGGGTTGATCTCCCCGTATTTCGTTACTGTATGTCGCATTCGTGTAAGAGTCATGCTAAAGTGAGAAGAGGAGAAACTATAACTCAAGAGCGGGCGAAAAAAGTTAATAACGTATATATTAAACAAAAGAAAACGATCCGGGGCTATATAGTTTAAACGTTCTTAACAAAAAAAAAGTAATGAGGGTCAAAAGTATCACAACAGCGACGACGATCTATAGCGACTCCTTCAGTGCTTTTTTGCGAGCCTCCAGTTTTTCGCGTTCATTTTTTTATACAAATATATATAATATATAAAACACATACAAACGCAGTATAAATAATGTTAATAAATAACGATTAACGCGCGACGTCTCTCGTATATATCGTTCGACCGAAGCAGGTTCTAACTGATCTTATATATATATATATATATATATAATATATTTCTCTCTGTCCTTTTTCGCGAACTGAACACGCACAGTATAATGACAAACGAAAATTTATCGTCGCTAAACGCAGTCGGTCATCTTCTCGAAGTTGTATGTGAATGCGCGTATACATACAGATAATATATATTTTTCTTTTCCTCGAGCGCTCGACGAAGCTGAGAAAATAAAAGAAAATAAATAAAGGGGGGAAACCAAGGAATGAACTGGAGGCTTTCGCACATTTGCGCGCACCCCTTATCGGTATGGTCATGGATTTCACCAACGGCCACACCCGGGCTCTTTTTTTCGTATATATATATTATATATTTAGAGAAGCAAATTGTTATACACAAAAAAGCGGAACACGCACGCATATCTGCGGCTCTTTTGCATTTCTCTTGACGCAGCGTTAATCGTTTCCTCACAGGATGTACGCGAATAATTCTGTGTGATAAAACCTAGTATCGAGAGTTCCTAGAGGGAGAAATGGCAAAGAGTCGACGGCATAAAGGACGACGGAAGAGAAACGGAGAGGGAAGGCCGGAACGATACGCTTCTCGATGTTGGAAGCGAGTGTCGTCGGGTGAATCTTCGCGATGGGTGGGTGCGCGCGTAGTTCTGTGATATGTATGATGTAGCGTTATTAAAAGGTTTAACGATGAAAATAATAAAACAGGTGAAGAAGAAGAAATAAAAGTAGCCCGCTATTTCTATCGAGAAAATTGCGTCTCGTCGGTTTCATCGAAAAAATGTAAAACAAAATATTAAGTAAAGTTAAAAATGCAAAAGTATAAGCCGAGCGAAAAGAAGAAACTCTAGAAGGACGTTTTTTTTTTGACGGCACACAATTTAATTGAAAGAAAACGAAACGATAGACACAAGAGAATTGAAGCAAAAGAAAGCTACCCAAAAAACGATAAAACACACATAAAGCGTCATATCATGTGTTATACTTGTCTCTCGAAGATTGAAATATATACGGTGTGCTATAATATGCTTTGACTATATGTGCGATGCGAAGGATATTTAAGATGAAAAATGAAAATGTGTAACAAAATGTAAAAGGCCAATCGACTTCGCTCTATGAAATACACGATTATATAGATCCAAAGTGATGGATTTTGAGTGAACAATGAAAAAAAATAAATGCAGGTTTAAACTGAAAGAGAAATCTTTCAGGTCTATCTCGTTCCTCTCTCTTTGACCGAGGCATAATTTAGCGACAATTTGTATATGTATCGTAGAAACAACCGAGATATATTTCGCTGAGTGTGCGAGACACAAAGATTATAGAAAAATAATAATTGTGATACAGCACACTAGGAGCGAGAAAATATCCGAAACGAGGCTATATATAGTGGCGCGAGGTCCTCCGCTATATATTCGTGTAAAATCTTGCATCTCGTATAGAATTATATAAGTATTCGTGCGTCTAGGAGCTCAAGGATTGCGTGATCTTTTACGTAGTTCATTCTTATTTTCTTAATTTTTCTATCCTTCAAGGGAATGACACTCTTCTGTCTTACCTTTCGACTAGAATCGATTTTCATCGTTATTTATTTGCCCATTTTGTTTTTTCATTCTTCTCTATACATAACGATAAAGTATTCAAAGGCTCGGGGATGTGTTGAAATCGACTTTCACTTTGAAACTATGTGCAAAAGAGTACATCTTTAATTTAATCGTTAGATCTATGCTATTAAAAATTAAAAGATTTATCTTTTTTGTTCGACAAAATATCAGAGTGAAGGTCGAGTTTTCTTTTCCTCAGAGTTCTGAAGCATTGGACACCGGCAGGGTTTCGATAGATCCGCATTGTTCGGCATGGAATGGTGGATGTACATATTCACTTTTTCCAAAGAACATAGGTTTAACTCGTCTAGCCTTTTCTGAACATTTATGTACTTTAACTTTATTACAGTAATCACTATATACTATTATACAAAGACATCTGGTAGAATCACAAAATGAACAAATAACTCAGTTTTCACGCATACACACATTATACATTACGTATAGACGAAAAAAGGCAAAACTAATGAATATATTAAAAGAAGCATCTTTTTGTAACGAAATTTCGTCAATATACAACAAACGTGTCGCTAACTGATGAGAAAGATAGGCGTGCTTTCGCTTATATGTATACCAAGATTAACCAGAAGTACCTCGATTTACGATGTAATCGCAACGTATTTGAAAATATAAGTCGGAAGCGCGAAGAAAATATTCTTATCTTGTAGTTTTGTACGTCAACGTAAATGATATAATAAATGAAGAAAGCGTGAGACACATTTATAACACATATTATTTTTGTTCGCGAGTTATAAATAAAAGAAACTCAAAGCAGCAAAACTTGTCTCTAGAGTAAAAATTATAGAAAAAGGGTATAGGACGACTGTTCCGGTGATACTGCGATAAATGTATTAACCAATATTAAAATGACAAACGCAGTACTGTGCTGCTTTAACAAAGTATGTAATTCCAGATAAATGAAACTAGACGAGATGGCGGGCGAGCAGATGGGAGAGAATAGAATCGCGTCGCGTATATATCTTTATTATTATTATTATTATTATCGTTGTTGAGTTTGTCCTTTATTTTTTCCAAAGTTGTATTAAACAAAAAGTAACACAATTATGGCGTTATTATGGATAGAACAACACGCTGAGCGCTGTGATAATCGCGTACGTAAATAAACGTGTTCTATTATTATAAAGATAAATCGACAAACAAACAGTGTGAATCCAAGGGATGCCAAGCATTGTCGGTATCTTTAAGCGTTATAAAATAGTCTCTCTCAATAGCCAGCAAAGAGGCGAAACGAAAAATCGCAGCTTATGTAAAAAATACGAAACGAAAGAATTCTAAAGTCACGCGCGCAGACGTGTATAGCTAAAATATAAAATATTGAAGAAACCCAGGAAGACTGAATCTCTCTCGCCAATTCGCGTAAAAGTACAAGGCGTCTTTTAACGCGAATATGATACAAACGTTCGCATAACCATATGTACGCTAAAAAAGGAAACCTAAGATTTGAACGTTGTATTTATTGTATCTTATAAACAAACGTTGAGAAGAATATCGTGAAATCGAATTGGCCGAAGCCGTCCGCGACGAGAAGTATATATGTTAACAGAAGAGAGCGAAGAAAAAGTTTGTCTACTTCTCGCTAATATAGAGTTCGATAGCCAGCAGATTAGTGCGCGCTAGTTTGATCTTTTTTTTGCTCGTTTTCTTTTTGTGCGAATTCGTTTAGACGGACTCGATTCTCCGTTAATGTATGTCTTTCAGTAGCGCGAATAATTTGTATGGTGAAGTATATTTTTTTACGGGGCGGATTCTCAACTGATATATATATATATTTTTTTTTAATCGACAATTTGTTATAGTTTTTCTTCGAACGTGTAACGTTTGATCGCGATCAGAGAGTAAAGGACACGTCGTAAATAATTTAATCAAAACAGTGAAAAAATAAAGCAGATCGATTCGTGTTTAACAAAGTTGCCTTTGACTTCTAACTTGGAGTATTTATTTTTTCAATCTTTAATTAGTTGAACCGTAATATAAGCGTCGACGTGCATCTGGTGAATATAACCTTTCTTTAACCAAATTTATCGTCGTGTATAACATCGAAGTTGGTATAGTTTAACTCCTACCTTTCTCGTACGAGCGACGAACACTGTGCAGACACATACGTGAGGAATATGAAAATATTTTTTACATCATCGTATATGAGATATACACATTTACACCTATACACTATAGGCTTTGCACTGACTATGGAAATTTTGCATAAAGCAGACTCAATTCCACAGACGTAATTTAGGCCATTTCTTTTTTTTCACGTTTCATGTGATAAATTTTATTTGTCACTTTTCGTACCGTATTTACGAAACAGCGTCGTGTTTCATTAAGCAATGGAATTTTTTCTTTGTTATATTTTATTATATTTCTTGGTCACCATGACTCAGTCTTTTTAAACGAAGCAAAAATGTACCAAGCAAAAATAACAAATCTGATTGTTTTGTCATTTGTCAACAAAGAAATTTTTGTTACTTGCACTGTCCTTCTTATAAACAAATCTGTTAGTTATAGTAACTAAATGTTGCAAAATTAGAAAAAACCTATTTGATTACTATAATGAACATATTTAATTCATATGAGGGCTAATTAATCTAAAGTGAATCTTTTACAAAATTTTGGTTTCAGTGTAAATATATGGCCGTATACAGTTATTCGCACTAACGTGCAGATCACAAAATAAGCAACTTTTACTTTTCTTTTAAAAACAATTTATCATAAATGTAAAGTACGAAACGATTGTTTTGCTGTTGTTGTGTAGGTATCGTATACGCTATATAATTGTCTCGCGTTTAAAAAATCCAGCAACTCCTCTGTAGTTAAGAGGACTTACACGTTATGTTTTCTATTATTCTTTTACATTAAATTTAAGTCCCATTACAACACAAATGCGTAAAGATCGTACCCTTTCCTCATTGTTCTTCTTACGGTACAACTGTGCTAAGGCTGATACTCAAACTCAGTTAAGTCAGCGAAATTTCATAGCGAGCTTCGTGAAAAAAGAAGTATAAAAGTTTTTTTTCGTTTATTTTTTAACGACTTTATTATGTTATACCCTGTGGTAAATTAGCAAAGCTATACTATGCTAAATACTTTCATTTTTATTCCACTATTGGCAAAAATAACGTATTAAAACCTTTATCCCCATCATTTTGTCTTTCATTTTTGTTACTTTTAATGCATACAGGATATTCGTCTGCCGGAATACCTATAGGAACTTGTGTATCCTTCGCTATGATGAAGTAGTGAAAATGTGCGTTTTTGAAAAAATGAGCGTAGCGCAAAAAAAGTCTTTGCACGACGTCGCCCATTTTTATTTTCACAAAAGATGGAGGACGACACGCCAGATTCTAGTCAAAATTTATATTCTTCTAATGGATATCCACTTGAGCCTCGCAACGACCTTAAAGCGTATGATTTTCCCGTTTTCTTCATATAATATTGTGTAATAATGTACCTGTTCGCTGAATTTGAACGAACCTCTATCTCATTTTCTTTTATTTTCAAATTTGTTTGGTAATCCTGTACACAATTTCCGCAGAAATCCAGTTTATTTGAAAATATACCAACGTTAACTAATTCAGCCTCTGATTAAAGCGTTTAAATATGCTTGTAAACGTATGCAACAACGACAGACATTTCTTGAACTAAAAAACTCTTCTTACTAATGGAAAAAATTACTTTGCAAAATAAAACAGAATGGGGTAGTGAGTCGAGATTAGGGCGTTTTTTCTAAAGAGAGAGGCCTTTGTTATAATTTTTCTTGAGCAGCTGTTGCTTTGCTCAGTACAATCAAACTGTTGTTAAAAACGTGATATTACGAATATATGTAAACGAGAATTAATGAAGAGAGAAAGAGAGAGAGAGAGAAAAGAGGTATTATATCGTGTAAATCGAGCAGACTTGACGGGCCCATAATATATGTTTTTATATTTGATACTAGTTTAATAAATAGAGAAAAAGGCGAGCAAAAACGTAAAATAATGGAAAGTGATGGAGAAAGTGCTGAGAAAGCGTAGTGTGAATTTAAGAGAACGATTTATTGCTCTCCTTGATGCGATTTACGTTTTACACTACTGTATAAAGAATGAGAAAAAGTAGCGAAACAAAATGATGAGTTCGAATACATTGAAAACGTAGAGTATTTATTTTTTGACCATGACATTCGTTAGAATGAAGTACGGAAAAGTATCTGATGTTTGAAAAAAATTCGTGAAGTAAGAATATCAAGATTTTCATGCGGACTGTACTTCGTCAAATATGTTTCGCGTAAATTTATAAGGGAGAGTAATAAAAATGCAAGGGCAATAAAGGTAAAACCAAGATAACATAAATACGTTCAAACAAAAATTATTGTAGTACTGAAAAATTTCACACGCCCGAGAAATTTAAGTAGTTGCTCGTTCACGCGATTAATTGACATCATCACTTTCTTTTTGTTTTTCGTAAGTTGTACAAGAAAGGTTTTTTAAATATAATGAAAAATACTGGAAAGAATGAAAAGAGCTTAAGTTATGGGGGGATTTTTGATGGAAGCGAGCGGAGGCAAACTCATTTATTATAAATTGTAATTTCTAATTAAATAAAAGTTAAAGGAAAATTTAACGTTAAAAGACCACAGGAAAGAAAAAAAACAGTTCGGCAACAAATGATGAGAACTTAAGATACAGTTCGACATTCAGATTCTCTTCTTCTGTAGGTTTCACTAAAGTGCATTTCTTGTATGTTATACAGTATTATGAATAGAAAATAAAATAAAATAAATACATTGCAATTTATTAACTGTGTACCAATTATTCAACCTTATATACGTATCCCTTAATCATATTCCTCCTTATCATCTTACGTTTACATTTTTAAAACGTTATAATATGCAAAAAAATTTTACTATTTGATTTGCAAAATTAGTCAACCTTCTATATTACATTTGTTTATTACTATTTTTTGTTGTCAAATCAATAAATTACATTTATGTTTATCAAGTGTAGTATTTCAAAACGTAACTCTTAAATTCATATGAAAAAATATATTTTTGAATACTTTAACCACAAATAATGAATCGTTTCAAGTAAAACGTTCATTATCCCGACATTATGCGCGAGGTTTCAAGATCTAAATCCAGTATTCGCCTGTATGACTCACGACAAAAGAATGGCTAAACCCAAGGAGCTCGACCTTTCAAAAATTTCCGAAACCAAACCTCTCGCGATATCATTGAACTGTATTGTCATGCCTCGAAAAACGTTCCTTCGTTGCACGAAATGCTCCCCCTCTATTTTCGGAAACCCACCGAAGCATCTTATCGATCCCGAGTCCGGGGCTTTTCATTATTCAGCTCCGAGAATCCAGCACAGCAGGCTTCCGTCCGGGCCGCATCGAGCGACAGCAGCGCCACTGCGGAGAGCGTGCACGCGTTTCGTATCGAACGGTTCTTCGCCGGAAATGACGCCGCGACGCGGCTGGTCAGCCGAGCAAGGCTTCGAAGCCCTGGAAAAACCCATGACGAAACAAAACGACGCGTCGATGGGAAAAAAATCGTCCGAGAGAAAGCGGGCGAGGATTGAAAAATTTCGAAGGATTTTTTGATGATCATGTTGGGTTTTGCGGGTGAGAAAGTAAAGAAACGTTTTTATTACGTCGTAGCTCGGGCGAATTCTCGGCTGTTCTAGAAACGAAGGGAGAGGGACGGAAAAATCATTAAAACTGCGCAGGAGCATTGCAGCTTGCCCAGAGCCGCCCCTTTTACGCTAATCGACAGATTTCTATCTATCCGCCTACGAAGCTTTGATGCCGCTTATCAGCCCCAAGTAAAAAAATGATCGTTTCTTATTGCATGTACAATCAGCAAAAGAGCTGCATACATATCTACGTAGAAAATATCCAGTCTCCGAAGTCGTGAGATTCTCCGGAGACTGTACACTGTGCAGTCCCGGGTCAAGCAAAGTGTAGAAAGGTCTTCTTGTCGTCAAGTGCTTGACAAATCACGTGACCTCGACAGACCAGCTCCTATTGGTTGAGCGTTGCTCGAATGACTATTGCAGTCTCTCTCTCTCTCCCCTGGAATCAGCTCGATGCTCCGACAGTCGTCTCTTCCTGTTCTTTCCGTCCCCAGTCGCGGCACGGGTGAGTCGTGTTCTCTCTTAGCTCTTCCAACGTTACTCCAACTTTGTCGAAAAATCCTCGAAAGAATCCTTGACATCTGCCTCACTTCTCTCCTTAGATCATCTACGACGTTGACAGGCATTTGTTTTCTAACCAGGACGTTATTTCGTTATTTTGCAGAGATCTTTGCCGCTGACACCTTTCAAGTCCATCTTACAAATTACGCTTTTTTGTAACATCTTTGAAGGGGACAGAAAGCATCAAGCATTTCCTCAATCATGTGAGTACACCATTGGAGTTATTTACTTTTTTATTGTCGTGGCAATGTTCTACTCGTCGACGGTAAATTCGTTCGATCGTTTGCTTGAATAACGGCACCGAGCATGGCGGCCGTTCGCACGCCTCGGAATTTTCTCGTTCAAAATGGCTCACGGCGCTGCGTTGTAATCGCGGCGCTTGTGGATTATTTTGTTCCTTGGAGTTTTCTGAAATTTTTGACGATATTGTCATCGTGAATGGATGCTCGGAAGAGTCGATATTCGAACGGATTCACTTGCGATCTGTACGAACGAGAAACCTCCTATTTTGGCATGACTCCATCTTGTACATCGATGGGGCATGAATGCTTGTAGGAGGAAGAGAATACGGTGAACCTTTGCCTTCGGTGTCCACACGTTTAATGTCTGGATCCTTTATTCTCAATGTTCACGACAGTTTATTGTTACAACAAAATATGTGCTTTGAATTATTTTTTCTGTATTTTCAAGGTGATGCGTATTGATACTATAGCAATTGTTTAGAATTTTGTTTAACCGAGTGTTGGAGAAAACTGAATTTTTTGTATGCCAAAATTAAATTTTGTTTTTCTTTTTTTGTAAAGTATATTTTTAAAAAATTGTTTAATTTGGTCTTTTAAACGATGTCAGGAATCTAGTCAGCATCTGTAATATGGCCCAGAAACTGATGGCTCCCAGGATGCTTGGTGCACTTGTAACAGGGTTAATGTCTTTTTTTTGTTTGCACTAATAAACAAGTATCTCCTTTTTTCTTGCAATTTATTAAATGTTAAAATAGCTATATAAAATAATTCTTGTGACATCAAAAATAATATAAATAATAAAAGCTAATAGGTATATATATAGCATCATGAAAATTCACCAATGCACAAAATTCAGAGAAATTGTTTCTAGAGCAATAACACTAATGAAACTAAAAAATTTTACTTAACTAATTATATATCGTTTCTTTTTGTGCAGGACTTACGCAAACTCGTCTGCCGGTGGTTATCGTAACGGCGGTAGCAGTGGCGGTCCTAACCGTGGATCCACTGGTGGTCAGCGCAGCTACGGAGCTGGCGGTGGCGGAGGTTCACGTTTCGGTGGTGGTGGTATGGGTGGAGGTCGCGGTGGAGGAAGCGGCGGTATGCGCATGGGACAGAGGCCCCAGAATGGCAACAATGCCGGTGGAAGTCTTAGGAAACCCAACTGGGACAACGAGACTCTCCGGCCATTCAAGAAGGACTTCTATACCCCACATCCCAACGTCTCCAACCGCCACCCACGCGAGGTCAACGATTTTCGCGACACACACAAAATCACCCTGAAAGGTGAAAAGGTGCCCAACCCGATTCAATTTTTCGAGGAAGGCAACTTCCCTGACTACGTGATGCAGGGCATCAAGAAGCAGGGCTACTCCGAGCCAACTCCCATTCAAGCTCAAGGTTGGCCCATTGCTATGTCCGGCAAGAATATGGTTGGCATTGCCCAGACTGGATCCGGAAAGACTCTGGCATACATTCTGCCGGCCATTGTCCACATTAACAGCCAGCAACCACTGAACCGTGGTGATGGACCCATTGCCCTCATTCTTGCCCCCACAAGAGAGTTGGCTCAGCAGATCCAGACAGTAGCCTCAGACTTTGGCTCTTTGTCCTATGTTAGGAACACCTGCATTTTTGGTGGAGCACCGAAAGGTGGACAGGCCCGTGACTTAGAACGCGGTGTCGAGATTGTCATTGCTACACCTGGACGATTGATTGATTTCCTTGAGCGAGGTACCACCAACCTGCGCAGGTGCACATACTTGGTGCTGGATGAGGCAGACAGAATGTTGGACATGGGTTTTGAACCTCAGATCAGGAAGATTATTGAACAAATTAGACCAGACAGACAGGTTCTTATGTGGTCTGCTACATGGCCTAAGGAAGTCAGGATGCTAGCTGAAGAATACCTTGTTGACTACACACAACTGAACATTGGTTCTCTGCAGCTGGCTGCTAACCACAACATCCTTCAGATTATCGATGTTTGCCAAGAACATGAAAAAGAAACAAAGTAAGTTAAAGTGGCTTAAGCCAAACTTTTCATTGTATTCTCTAGAATGATGATCCAAATTTTATGATAGGTTGTGATTATAGAATATATTTATACCTCTAAGAAGAACTGATTTGTCTTAATTAAGATTTGACGTGTAATGAGATATTAGACAAAATTAATAATTTTTAATTTGTTATTTACAGATTGGGAACGCTGCTTCAAGAAATTGGAAATGTCAATGATGACGGCGGAAAAACCATCATATTCGTCGAGACAAAGAAGAAGGTCGAGAATATCACACGAAATATTCGCCGATATGGCTGGCCTGCAGTGTGTATGCATGGTGACAAATCACAACAAGAGCGTGACTATGTTCTTAGAGGTTTGTAAACTTGCAATTTAATTTGAAGTATTTAATATTTTTGTAATCAATTAATTTTCTTTATTTCTATTGTACAGAATTCAGAAATAAGAAGGGATCAATATTAGTAGCAACTGATGTTGCTGCCCGAGGACTTGGTACGTAAAGTTCCTTTAAGTTAGTTTTTTGTGTTTAAATATCCCGTGAAGGGTGGGCAAAGTTAGAGCAGGATTTGCGGTGGGTGGCGATGTAGCACAGACTGGTTATATGAAGTGACTGATGTCCCACAATGAGAAGTGTACTTACTAGTAATTGATGGTTGGTCTTAGCTGGTAGGTTTTCGTCGTTAGGTGTGTCATACATAAAATAATTTTTTTGATTATTTATTAACGACAGAAACTTATCAAAAGTCCAGAATTTGCAATTTCATATTTAATTAACTTGCAGAATTCGTATTTGTCATATTTTTCTCAAACTTAGCACAAGAATTTCGAGTTGTTTAATTTTTTTTTATATTTTCTTTTTTTGTCTATCAATCTGTATATTTAACAAATTTTATTAATCTTAAATGGATTAATATTAATGTTTCTTTCATCACATTATTTTTGTCAACCTCACTCTTATGTAATAAATGAGTGATCTTGATTATTGTGACACAAGGATAACATGTAGCAGGAGGTCCAAGTCGTTAGCTTGTGCAGATAAGGTTGAGAATAGATTTTAAATACGTAAGGAGTCGGATGAGATCTTCATACACAATACAAATAAGCGTGGGCATCTTATAATTTATGTTAATCAGTCTGGTTGTCCTTTGTTTCAGAGGCACATGATGCACAGATTATGATGAGTGTGCGATGAGCAAGCAATTGATGAACAGCATGAAATATACCATGGCTCACTCACTGTCTGTGCTCTTGAAAGGGCTATATATAAAGCGATATATAGACAAAAGTACACTCAAGCACTTTTTCTGAGGTGTTGATAGTGTACTAAATGTGCCTCTGTGTACAGCCTGTGTACCACGCGTTTAAAAATAACGAAAGTAAATCTATATAAAAAAAGCAAAGTAAGAGGTGGTGCTCAGGTTATATCGCCTTGGAACGTTGGCTTCTGGTTTTGCATAACTTCTACACACTCCATAGCCAATGCTCTCAACCTGTGCGAGACAACAATCATTTGATTTAGCTATTATCGCTACTCAATGGGAATGATAGAAACAGCACATTACAAAATATGAACTTGCATTCAAGACATAAATGCAAAGTTCAGCATTCATGGTTTGTATTTTTATTTCAATGATGCAGCTATTTCTACTAATAGAGACTTAATTTACTAGAATCATTTTTAAAATTGATACATTCAATTTTTTTTATTTTTTGTTTATTTATTTTATTTTATTTTGTTTTTGTTTATTTTTTTATTTTATTTTTTTTATTTTTTATTTAATTTAAATGGGCTGCATACAAAAATACATCAATGTATGAACATGAATGAAAAGTAAAATACGATCGAGCAATAGATTCCACAGCTTTGTGCCATGTAAATGGTTTGTATGAATGTATTTTTTTCTTTTAGACGTTGATGATGTTAGGTACGTCATAAACTTTGATTATCCATCGTCATCTGAAGATTACATTCATCGAATAGGCAGAACTGGACGTAGTCAAAGTTCTGGCACCAGCTACGCCTTTTTCACACCTCAGAATGGGCGACAAGCTAAGGACCTCATAAATGTCTTGAGGGAAGCCAATCAAATCATTAATCCTAAACTATCCGAATTGGCATCAAAGGGAGGAAACAACTTTGGAGGACGAAGTTAGTATATTTTCCATACTTTTTATTCAGACTGTTAATTTAATGTATTCACGTTACTTATATTTTTTTTCCCTTCTTACAGACCGATGGGGTTACTCTGGAGGACGTGGACGGGAAAACAGTTTCTCTGGCACACACAAACGATTTGACAACAACAGGAGTAGCGGATACAATAATTATAGTTGATTTTCTAACTTAGGTGTTGAACACAATACTGAGCAAAAGCCGAATGCTTGGGGACTTAGATTTAACTATTCGTCTTGAACTGTGATTAGAAAAAACTGTCCTTAAGAGTGGTTCGTGCGTTTGAGTATGCCAGTTGTTGTGCTTACTCTTATTAATGACATTTTTTTAATTTATGATTCTTAGATTTTCTTAAATAATTAGAACGTATTGGTTCTAAAAAGCCTTAATGCTTTATTGCGTGGTACCCAATAAAGATATAGCCAATTGAGATATCTTTTTTCAATGATTAAACGATGCTCGGCAAAGTGGAGGAAATGTTCCACATTGCCGTCCTGTTTATTAAAAGAGCTTGAAGTATAAAAACTAATTTGCATTTTGTATTGGATCTTAGAAAAGATCGCGTTTTTAAAAAAAATTTCGTAAGTCTGCAATAAATCTTGCAATTACGTTACATTCGATGGTCTTTTTTTTTGTTTAAAATACGAAACCTTGAAGTACAAACCTTTTGACGAGCACCGTTTTGTTGTCGAAGGCAAATTGAGGCGTATGGACCATTAATACATTACAGTATTCATTCCAATATCTCGTAACACAGTGTTAATTATCTGTCCTCACGATTTTTATTCAAACATAATATTATAAGAAACATGAAGAAGATTTGATAATTGTTCCAAAGAAAATTTGACAGAATCACATTTGAATCTGCGTTTTATATAGTAATTGTGTCTTTTCGTTTTCTGCTGTGTGCATAATCCAGAACAAAAAGTGTATTGCACATCTATAACGTTACTCGAAAATGTACAGAGTAACAAACTGAAATAAAAAACATTACCACAAAAATGTTATATTTTATTTACCTTGAATCCCCTTTTAATTTAATTTCACAGCAAAAATTCTTTTATGCATATTTTTACCTTCAAAATTAGATTAAAATTTCATTTAAATATTTAAAAAAATCAATTTTTGGCTTTTCCTGTTAATTGTGGTTGAACCGCATCTCCACAGATTTGTATAGCTATACATTTATTTTGGCTGTTTCTAAATATATATAAATCTTTAAAATAAAAAAGGTTATCGTATGCCGACAGTGTAACATGTATTTTATATAAATACGATATACACATATGTATATATAGGTACGTACCTATAGTTTTGTTTTGTTACGGCGCGGCGCAGCGGATGCGTTTCTCATCAGTTCAGTCCGACTGATAGTCTTGTCAGCTGATCTGCAAAAGTCGCGCATAGAATACCGACAAAAATTTTCAACTGTGCATAGTAAGCACCAGTAGAGTTCTTTTCTGTCAATTTGATTACTTTTGTGTCTGAGTTACATCGTAAAATGCCTGATATACCGGAACCCTCTGGCCTTGATTGGGTTAAGCTGCGACAAGACATGGACGAGGGGATGATAAACGAAACACCTTTTCAACGAATTATTCGCAAATGCAACGCGAATCCATTGGTACCTATAGGTAATTTGAATGGTTTCAATTGTTGAAATTTGGATCTGATGACTGGGTACAGTTACCTTATGAACAATTTTGTTGATGAATTGCAAATAAAATCTTTGTTGTGGTTTATGGTATTAGCAGAGATGAGTTGACTGTTCAACTTATCTCTGGTATTAATTGTAGGATGCTACAAGAGATTATAATAATGAGAAAAAAAAAGATTCTAGTTTTTTGTTGACTTTGGAAAAATGTTAATGAACCATTGATTTTATATTGATGAGTTCATTTTGTTATTTTATAAAACACTTTATTTACTCATACAATTAATCTTTTCATCAAAACTCATGGTATTGCACCATGTTTCAAAAATATGTTTACAACAATTGAATACATATATACTTACATACTTTGGAAGTATATACATTTTGTTGGATATATATAGATATGTTTGTGTATGCGCGCGCGCGCGTGTGTGTGTGTAAGAGCGCGCCTCATCGAAGACAGCGCTCGTATTGGTGAATTTTCGCAACCTTTCGAATAATAATTTTTAGGATAAAGTAGTTTTTCATAAAATGAATCGCGGCTTTAAAATTTTACAATTTTAAATATTTGTATCTCTATTATGACCAAAAAATGAATGTTTTATCATAATATTCTTTCAGGAGCCACACTAACGGTGGGCGCCTTGTCCTACGGCTTGTATAACTTTTTTCTTGATAAACGCCAAATGCAACAAAAGATGATGCGACTTCGTGTTGGCGCTCAACTCTTCACAGTCCTCGCGGCAGTTGGTGGTGTTATATACAGCTTACCTGCTGAAAAGAGAAATATCAGTGACTTCATAAAAAGTGGAGAACCTGTTATTGAACAACCAAAATAATTTGATGCAGCACAATGTATTTTTTCTATTTCAAAAAATTTATAATATTAAAAGCGTTTATTTTGTCTCGAAGGTTTTTTTGTCCGTATGGTTTTAGTAATAGAATAATCAAACATAAGAGCAATTCAAAACTTTGATCTAGTAAAAATATTGTAGAATTTGTATGTGAATATCCTAATAATTTTTCTGTTCAATCATTTGACACCTACAGTTAGTGGTCATATATTAATTTTTGTTGATGAATAGTTATTAAACATTTTATAGTAAATAAATTTTGTATAGATGTGTATATTTATACAGATTTGTGTGTTTTTCCCTGCGATTCCTATTGTATTACTTACAAAAAAAAAAGTAAATTATTTTCAATATTTCGTACAAAGAATTGTTCTAAAATATTTCCTTGCTGATAGTCATTCAAGGTTATACTGCATCATGTCGTACATATATTGCATGCATTCATCACGATTTTACGCTAATACATGAAAGTAATCGATTAAGCTCTAAAACTCTGGAAAATAAAAAGAAATTAACTTTTGATGTTTTTGAAAGATTCCATGAGTGTATAAATTGGCAAATCTATGCATGAAGCCAGTTCGACTAATAATTATTAGCAAAGAAATTTTGTAAAGTAGTCCAGCTGCTATTAGCGTGCGTCACATCTTTTATGAGGTAAGATACGATTTTGTTGTTCCACGATTGGGCAATTTTCGTGCCATACAAATTTTGGGAAAGAAAAATAGAACCAAGAACAAACACACGGCTTTCTATTCATGAACCCCCTACCAAGAACAATTGATTTTGCGCACATTTCTGATCACGTGTAAATTCTGATTGCCATACTTAATCAGTATCGAGTCAACGATCTTATCTCACACCGATAATATTCTCAGCGTTATCAATACGTTTATTCTTTTTCGATCGAGTCACATCGATCTCTTGCCAGTATAATTAACGCAACCGCGAGGAAATATCGTCAGACAAACTTCACATTCGTTGAGACGTGTCATCAAACAGACTTGTGAGTACATATGGTTCATCGCATACCTTTTCACTTATAAATTTACCAATAGCTTTAGATTTCTTTTAATTTATAACGATTTCTATTTGCACTTAATTATAATTCCTTTGGTTATTTATTTATGTTGCATACAACTGCCTAATTTTTTATTTTCAACTTGGATTTTTTACAATACATATTTTTAAAGCACCCTAACGATCAACTTTCTATTTGTTCATAAAAAAAGAATATATTTAAAAAAATTCATATTATAGATAAACTGAAATGTAATAAACTTTGTTGTAAAAAAACATTTATCGTGTGCATTAAGTCGTATGTAGAAGTAAAATGTAAAATCTAATCTTAGTAACGAAAATAAAAACCTTAAATGTTAACATTTTGCGATAGTGTCCGTGATCAATTATGACGAATCAATATAGCATCTCGATTAATCATCACTTGTACATTAATTCCTTAAGCCGTGCAGACATTGTTTTTGTTTTAATATGAAGATAGCGTTCAACGGCATAATTTTGCAATTATATAGACATCCCTAATAATAACAAATCAAATGTTTTAAGCATGGCTATATAATCATTGTTAAATAAACATTTTTTCTATGCGATTTCAGACAAAATGAATAAGCAATTGGTATTCGTTTTCTTTATTGTCATGATTGCAATGGCATTTGGATGCATATGTCCCAGAAACTATCAGCCAGTGTGTGACAATTTGGGCAAACAACATAACAATCTGTGTTTGTTCAACTGTGCAGCTGAACAAGCTATGCGCAATGGACAAGGTTTGTAAAAGTCATAATAATATAGTAATAATATTAAAAAATTGTACGAAATGATAATATTAATTTTTTTTGTTTTAGAACTTACCATTGTCAAGCATGGTGAATGTTAAATAATATTAACTAGAAGAATAATATAATTAAAAAATCATTATTATATTTTAATTAATTTAAAAATTATTGCAATAAATTTTATTTTAATTAATTAACTAAAAAGTCTTTTTTTATTAAAAGTGTTCATAATAATGTAGTATTAAATGGAAAAATGTATTAAACTATCAAATAAATAGTAAAATTAACATCGACGTCAATGTTAAAAGAACTTTTAGTATTCAAATTATTTCAATATATATTTATAATTAAATTGAGTGAGGAATACAAATATGTTTGAAAAAATCTATTGTGAATATAGTTTACTTCTTCGAATTTTTGTCTTTATCCTTCTCTTTTTCCTTTTCTTTGTCTTTATTCTGCTGCAAAGAACCTACAGCTTGACGAACGGCTTCAGATTGAGGATCAACGCCAGGTAAATTTTCTAGTACGGACTGTAAAAATTCCGTGTCCGACATCACAGTTGCATAGTCTTCTTCAACTTCCATTGGCTCTTCTTTTTGCGGTCCCTCTAGTTCTTCTGTAACGGAAACGAACAAAATTATTGAATGCGAATATATAAAACCATTGCTGTATTATTAAAATTATTTAAAAACATACGTTGATCTTGCATAGACATTTGCATTGCAAAAGCAATTTGTTCTTCTTCTGTCATGTGAGCAAAATCAGGAACGCTTCCAGAACTTGGGGCAGTACTTTCAGTGGCTACTGAAGATTCTTCACTGCCTTCAAGTGACATAGCAAGAGCCCTTTTTAACATGGCTTCATCATTTGATACCTCCTTGGGTTCCTCTTTTATTGGTGCTGGTACATCAGGTTGAGTCCGTCTTGCTTCATCTTCTTGGCGCTGTCTTTGTTCTTCCATAGACACACGCAGTGCCTGTAGAATTAAATAATGATACTTAATATTTTATTTATTTTAATTTGGATGATAAAAATATCAAAATTATTAAATCATACCAGAGCCAGTTCAGGATCTTCATTGGGATCTACTCCAAATTCAAATGCAGCACCACCTATACCAGCTCCACCTGTACCATCTTCTCCTTGAATTATAGGAGATGAAATTAGGGCATCAGATAGATGAGGTCCTGGAGGGATTGTGACAAGGTGACTGCTAGTCCCATCTTTTCCATTAAGAGCATTTATAAATGCTGTTAACACTTCATTGTTTACACTTTCTTCTCCAAAACTTATTATGTCAACGTTCACTTTTTCTTTCTTCAAGCGCTTTGCTAATTTTACAGCTTCCTTCTCATCGATCTGGATTGGACTACCGACAAAAGCCACGATTCTCATTTTATGATTTTTTCCCTGACGATGCTTGAGAGCCAACTGAAAATGATAATAAAAGTTTCCTTTATCATTTATTCAGAGCCTTGATTTACTTAAACTACCCGATTGAATTGTTTCCAAAACAATTGCCTACATGTGCAATTCTAATTCCTGTAATAAGAGATAAATTTCCATTGGGCTGTACTTTATGTAGCTTCGACAGAATTCGTCCAACATCACTCGTTAATGTAGCTAGTACTTCAACGCTAAAAAAAAGAATAATGTAAAGTAACAGAAAATGTTTATGATTTACATAGTGTAAAATAATAATGTATTACTTTGCAAGAGTCATCAGTCCTACATTATTTTCTGGATTTGAGCGAGTTTTTGAGTGACACACTACGTTAACTGCATCTTGCTGTGCTTGTAAACGTGTAGGAAGAAAATCTCCATTTCGCATGTAGTCGCTGTTATCGACGCTGAAAAAAGTATTGATAACATTTCAAAATCCTTTATCGATAGTGAAGTAGAGGTTATACACTAAAGAAACTATTTTTTTCAGAAAGTATGTAAAAAAGTTGCAGGTTAAGTAGTCAGGCTCTTGAATTGCATAGATATACTTGATTAAAATTAAGCACAGATGAATAAACTATTTTTCAAAAGCTTGCAGAGCGAATTATTCAACTTTGCAATGTCACTCTCAAAACAACCTGACGATGCCTAACATATATATAAGGCTTTCACGCCTCGAATCTCTGTAATATCCAACTCCAAGATGTGCATTATATTGAGAAATCTTCTCAACACATTTGTGGATCGAAAAACCAAATATTATCCTTAGAACTTTTGAATAAATGAAAAAAGAACTTACCATATCATAGTACTTTCGAGCACCATTTTGGACAACTAACCACAATTCGCAGTTTTCAATTCCTTGATTCCTTGTCTGACTTGTCAGTTCACACTCCACAGTTCCGTCGTCAGAAATCGGTGTGATCTATATATAATATATATAAGTATATAATCCAAGAAATGCGCGTTAATTAAGACCCGCAGTCCACACTCTGGCGAACTGGTCATTTGCAATATATATAGCTATATCGTGCTATATTAAATATATGCAACATATTACTTGGTCCAAATACGCAAGCATCGGTCATATATGTACACATTTGTATAGAGATCAAGGAAGCCGGGATCGAGCAGAGCAGGCGGGCGAAAGCTCAGCGAGTCAGCAGTGCCTGATGTAAGTAGAAGCAGTTAGCTTCCGCTCGGAGGGTAAATCAAACGCCGTCTATACTTAAGTCTATAGTATATATACCCACTCGCAGACCGCCTATCCGCTCGGACCGCGAGTCTTGAGGTTACGGTGCGTCTGCTGCATATAGTGCACATAATATAGTGTGTCTGCACGCGGAGCGTGTGGCGTCGAATGTCCGGAGTAGTAGTGCCGCAGCTACAAAACGGAGTAACTCCGTTTTCGCGTGAACAGTCGAGACGCGCTCGGTGTTTAAAGACGAGTTAAGTAAAATTGGAGTCGTGCAAGTGTTGCAGGTTGTACGTGCCATTTTCATAAGTAGGTATACCCAATACTGCAGTGCACCAGAACAGCAGCAGCAGCAGTGTCAAAAGCGTGCATTACAACGCAATAGGGTGGTTTATTGAGGAAGACGAGGACGAAGACGACGACGACGACTGGACTGACGACAATGTCACTGCTCGTGTCGTCGCGCGATAGTCGCGGCGACAGCGAGGAGAGCAGCGACGGTTCGACCACGGCGATGCCGCCGCCGACGAAGACGACGACGACGACGATGACGACGACGACGTCCGCCAGGTCGATCAAGAATATTCTCAAGCACATGGAAAACGACATGGACTGGCGCATGCCGTTGGCATTCAACAAGCCGAGGCACACCGTCACCATCGAGGGTGTCAACTGCATCAGCCAGACCTGGCGCATGAAAGAACGGGTTTGTCTATTGTACCATCGTTTACACTTGTAATCAAGCTTTCCTGACACACTACCATGATGCGAAACATGTGCTCGACGCTACCTGCCAATGCAAGTGCGTCGTCGCACTGTAAGCAGTTACTACTTACATGCCAATGCTGGCGTACTTATACTTTTATAAGTAATACGATCGCATTTTCAGTCGTGCCTCCTATTAAACAAGTACGCAGATACGCTACATAATGACATCAGACTCTATGTGTATACATATATATCTAATGTAATGAACAGTTTTTTCTATTGTTTGTTTTATGCGTTTCCAGATGAAAACCGTAAGCGTTGCCCTGGTGCTCTGCCTGAATGTCGGCGTCGATCCTCCGGACATCGTTAAGACACAGCCCTGCGCTCGGCTCGAGTGCTGGATCGGTAATGACAAGGGCCTCTCACGGCTCCAATACTCCGCACTTTTCTTCGGATTTAATTGTTGTTTTTTTTTCTCTGACATTAGCTATACAATTACGTAATGTTCATACACCGCTCTCATTTGCAAAGAGAGCGGCTGCCACAAGCCGCTCAAAGTACAATGGCACGCGCGTGTGATTAACTCTTTTACAAACTTCTTTTATACATAAATCTGTTTTTTTTTCTCTGCGGTTTATGATTTACTACTGTCATACATGTAGTGTTGCTTTTTAGATCCACTGTCGATGAGTCCTCAAAAGGCTCTTGAGACGATAGGTTCCAATCTGCAGAAGCAATACGAGAGGTGGCAGCCCAGGGCTAGATACAAACAGAGCCTGGACCCTACAGTCGAGGAGGTCAAAAAACTCTGTACATCTTTGAGGAGGAATGCTAAGGAGGAACGTGTACTTTTTCACTACAATGGCCATGGTGTACCAAAGCCTACTAGTAATGGGGAGATATGGGTATTCAATAGGGTAGGTGGATTATTATCAGAATCACTGATTCATATTGATCATAATTAATCAATATTTTTAATATTTTCTTTTTAAACTAGACATATACTCAGTACATTCCTCTGTCAGTGTACGACTTGCAAACTTGGATGGGAGCTCCTAGTATTTATGTATACGATTGTTCTAATGCGGGTATAATCGTTGACTCTTTTCAACAATTTGCTGATCAGCATGAAAAAGAATATGAGGTAAATAGATAGATTGCGCTTACAATAAGGTACACTTCATAATCTTCAATTGCTCATACTACTACCTTTTACTTTTAGTTAGAGAAGCAAGCAATACAACAAAACAGGACAGCAGGTGCTGTTCCATTGACAGCCCCTTCCTACAAGAATTGTATTCAATTGGCAGCTTGTGCAGCTAATCAAATTTTACCTATGAATCCAGATCTTCCTGCAGATATATTCACGGCTTGCCTTACAACTCCAATTAAAATTGCACTGCGTTGGTTTGTAATGCAAAACACATCTAAATTGGTGCCAAAAGTGTCACTAGACCTCATAGACAAGTATGCATAAATAGTATAAAATAGTAAAAAACAGAGAAAAGAAACAAAAATAAACCATTTTTAAATTCAAAATAAATGATTTTAGAATACCCGGTCAATTGACAGATAGAAGGACTATGTTAGGAGAACTGAACTGGATTTTTACTGCCATTACAGATACAATAGCATGGAACACATTACCAAGAGGTGAATTGCTTTTACTTTATATTTATAAACATAATAATTCAGCTTGCATGTAAATAAAATTCATTGATTATTTTTTTAGATTTATTCCAAAGGTTATTTAGGCAAGATTTATTGGTTGCTAGTTTATTTAGGAATTTTTTATTGGCTGAGCGAATATTACGTTCCTATGACTGTACACCAGTTTCTTGCCCAAAGCTGCCTCCCACATATCAGGTAAGTTTTTTTTGTTATAACAAAAAAGAAACGTTTAGATTTGGTAGAGCGGTTATTCAATGAAGTGTTAATCAAATCTTTTAGCATCCAATGTGGCAGGCATGGGATTTAGCGTTGGATTTGTGTTTAGCGCAATTACCAAATATTTTAGAATCGGAGGATCGATTTGTTCACTCACCATTTTTTGAAGAACAGCTTACTGCTTTTCAAGTTTGGCTCGTATTAGGTTCCAAAAATCGCAATCCTCCAGAGCAGCTTCCTATAGTTCTGCAAGTATTGCTTAGTCAGGTGCACAGACTCAGAGCATTGGAATTACTAGGACGATTCCTTGATCTTGGACCCTGGGCAGTGAATTTAGCTTTAAGTGTTGGGATTTTTCCCTATGTGCTGAAATTATTGCAAAGTAATGCTAAGGAACTGCGACCCCTCTTGGTTTTTATTTGGGCTAAGATACTTGCTGTAGACAATGTAAGTTGCAAAACCTTCAAAACCTTGAAACTTTCTTTAAATGTATTATACTCATTTTATTTTATTATAAATTGTAGACTTGTCAAGCTGATTTAGTACGTGACAATGGCCATAAATATTTTTTGTCCGTTTTGCAAGATACCTCAATGCAGGTAAATAGAATTTCCTAATTTATTTTTCATTGATTTTTTTATCATTATTATTTATTACTTATTTATTCCTTTCAGAGTGAATACAGAACGTTGGCAGCTTTTGTACTTGCTTGTATAGTTAACAATTATCCTCCTGGTCAAGAGGCTGCTTTGCAAGGTAGTTTAGTATCTATTTGTTTAGAGCAGCTTGGAGATTCTAATCCTTTATTGAGACAGTGGCTATGCTTGTGCCTTGCGCGTTTATGGCACAATTACGATAAAGCTAGGTGGTGCGGCGTACGAGATATTGCACACGAAAAACTGTATACCCTTTTGCAAGACCCTGTGCCTGAGGTATATTATTTTACTTTCATTTTTAAGATCTGTAAATAGTAATATTAAATTCGCAATTATTGCTTCTTTTGTATTAGGTTCGTGCTGCCAGTGTGTATGCGTTAGGAACTTTTATAAATAGCGTAACAAGACGAAGTGAACATGCGAACAATATTGACCAAACTATTGCTATGATGTTAATTAATACTGTGACCTACGATATGTGTCCTCTAGTCAGAAAAGTAAGTATCGAATATTGTTAGACTATGATTATAATTAATGATAATCGATAACATTTTTTTTTCTAGGAATTGGTGGTGGCTCTTCAGTGGATGGTTCTGCATTTTGAAAATTCCTTTGTTACCTTGGCAATTGCCGAGGAAAATAGCAGAAGGGATCTTGTGGTTGAAACTCTCTCACCTTTCAGTGGAATGAGAAGAATTGGTTCCAAAGATAGACTAAAAATGCTGTCACCGAGCAGTACTTATAATATCGACACAACAGACGGGTTTGGTCCTGATAAAATCAAACGAGTTTCTTCAGTTTCATCGATAAGCAGCTTAGGTATGATAGTTAACTAAATTTTATATTAAGTTCTGAGATGAAAAAGCGGTTGTGGAGCTATTGTGGATAACTCTTTTCTTGTTTCATCTCGCGCACCAGGAAATAATTGGGAGTTTGTGAGGAAACCTTGTGAATCGTTGGGTAATTCGCTAAATACTAAATAGCACGCATGTCTTAATGTTATTTTAATTAGAGCACATTTTTTTGCCGCGCAAACTATTATAACTTTCCAGCTTTTTTATTGGGCGTAGTTGAAAGTATAAATATATGTACATCTAATTTTTATTAGCTTCCTTATGTTTAATCATTGATTACTTTTCTCAGGTCACAGTTCTCTGGGAAACTTGCCTAGTCTTTCATACGGAAGCGTCTATATGAAACTTTGGCATGGGTTATGCGGACTTGATAATGATCCACATCCCGGCGTATACCAATTATCACAAAAAGTTACAAACTACATTCGAAATCAGGTAAAGGAATCGTCGGCACCAAAAGAAGTAAGCGATGCTAGAATGTCGTCATCTCTATCATTACCACCATCTCCATCTAACAGAACGAATTACTTGAGGTAACTAAATATAAAAATAAATATTTTGTAATGCACAGCGTACATTATTATATTTTAATTACTTTTTTGTTATTACATAGCAATAGCAAAGGAGAATCACCACCGACCGTGGCATCAGCGACGGAACTTTTACGATCTACGAGATTGTCAACTCATACAAGTCGTGCAAGGAAACCTATACCAAATACGGTGAGTTAATACTTATAGTAAAATATTCTCATCTATCATCTTATTCTTATATAGATATATATTCATACAAGTTTATATGATTTGATTTTTCAACAGATATCGGAAGAATCGGATGAGGTACCGGGAATTAAGAGCCCATTAATAACTTCTCAATTTGTTGAATGGAGTTGTGCCCAATTTGCTCAACCCGTGAGTTTCGATGCAGAAGCCGAGTCCACGAATGACGTTGAGAGTCGCGCGCATCACGAACGCGAGTGGCGGTACGAATCTTTTGTGTTTTAATTACACATCTAGTTATATCATGAACTTTACGATTAAAGTATTTTAATGCATCTGTTCATCTGTATAGGTACTCGCGAAACAAAAGACAGAGAAGAGAAGTAAAAGAGGAGCAGTTGAAGGCGGTAAATGGACGGATAGAGTCACATGCATTTCAATGGCGTTGTCCACAACCACCGGAAGTTTTACTTTTTCATCCTTTTGATTCTCACTTAGCAGTGGCATGTAAAGATTACTTTGGGTAAGTAGTTTTAATAATGTCCGCTAATAAAACGTCATTGCCTGACCCTTACTAATGCTCACGTTTATTGTAGAATATGGGATTACCAAAGTGGAACGAAACTTACGTACCATCCAAGTCGAGGCAGTAAACCATCTAAAATAACAACGTTGGAATTCATCAATTCCCACGATGTAGCATTGTTGATGGTAGGATCAGACGATGGCTCTATTAGAGTTTGGAAAAATTATTATAATATGTTAGGGCGTGAACCTATACTTCTGACCGCTTGGCAAGCTCTGGCTGATCTTCAGCCGGTCGTTAAGAGCTCTTTAGGTAATTGAATACGTTAAATAGATACAAGACTAAACAAAACTACGAGTTTAAAAAAGGTACTATTTTATCAGGCAAGATTTTAACATTGGGCTAACATATTTTCACAGGTACTGCGGGTCTGGTAACGAGATGGGAGCAGCAATCCTTGACACTAGCTGTAACAGGTGATGTAAAAAGCGTGCGATTATGGAATGCCGAAACAGAATTGAAAATGCAAGATATTCCCACGGGTGCCGATTGTTGCGTTACGTGTATAGATACAGACAATACAGGTGAGCATTTATATATCTTGATTAATTATTCCTTTACAATAAATAATTTAAAATAAATAACTACAATAAAATAATTATAATAAAAATTCTTATAGGTAATATGATGGTGCTCGGTTGTGGAGATGGTTCAGTACGTTTGTTTGACAGAAGGTTACCAGCTGCAGAATCAAGAGTTATGACTTACAGAGAGCACAATGCATGGGTTCTTGGGACGTATCTGAGAAAATCTACGAATTACACAATCGGACTGATAACAGGGTCTTCATCTGGTGACATCCGGTTTTTCGATCTCAGAAAAAATTCATCTGTTAATATGGTCCAAACGACACAAGGAATAACGTCCTTCGTGATGCATGAATCTGCAGATATTTTTGCATGGTAATTTATGAAAACTATTATTCACTTCATAAAAAAATTACTTCTCTTATTCGAATGCATTTACAAACACTTTTATTTCTTAGCAGTTCTACAAACCAGTGCATCAGCACGTACAATATATCAGGTAATCATCTGAACACAATCAAGTTTCACGAGGGCTTCATGAGTACAAGGATAGGTCCTGTAAGTTGTCTTAGTTTTCATCCTCATCGGGTCGTTTTGGCCGCTGGTTGCGTTGACAATACTGTGATTGCTTACGGTCTCGAACACCGCAGATGACCATCCGAGATGGAACTCTTATAGAGTTACATTTCCCACCTTGTTCGCTGAGAGGAATTGTGCAAATAAAGTAAAATTATGTTTTAAAACGGGTAACGTAAATTAGATCGAGAAGATCGGTACACCATAAACATTTTAATTCTCGACATGAATTCTGCTACTTCATTCTGCTTTTCTCGATCTTTACACGTGTACGTATGTTATATACAGAAACGCTATTGTTTTCGACAATTTAAATGAAGCGCACTAAACCAAATGCTACGCTGCAGTACGGTTAATAATTTTGTTACGTAGTGAGTACGACTTTTTATAGGTATGAGCAACTTGCAACTTATACGACTTAATGTGATATTTTAAAAGACACTACGATTATTTTCCACCAAGGAATGATGAATAATGTAAAAAGAAATGTTAAACCTCTTGTTGAATGGTATATGCTACCTATGTAAATACATATGCGCATGCATATACAAAAAGTATAAGATTACAAAAAGAAAACTTGCGTTAACTGTAAATTTGTGTGCCTGAGCGATGTATGCTAATCGAAAAAAATGGAGGTATGTTTGATTACGACGAAGGCCTATGTCTGTGTGCTTGCCATAAAAATGCATTCGCTTCGGATGCGCATCCGAGCGCGTGCAAATCATAATTATGCGATTGTATAATATTTTCGACAGAGCTTAGTAAAGCGTACTTAAGAACTTAAGATTTTTTTAATGGCAAAACGCTCTATTTACAATAAAAACTAAAACACTCTACCGATCATATGCAAGAAGAAACTAGTCAAATAGCAAAGATTAACAAAACACGACGGAAAGACGAGCCCATACCGAGGAGAAAATTATAAATATACAGTATACACATAAATAATAAAAATGAACACATACACACAATGCAATGTACCATCTTTGCACATAGTAGCCTTACAACTCATATAACAATAAAGTACAATGCAATGACATTAAAGTAAATAAGTGTTTTTCATTACAAATTTTTAGCCTATGATCATTTTTACGAGGCTAATAAATTATAATTTTCACGACCCCAGGAATAACTCTGAAAAATAAAATAAACTTAATTTTCATCGATGTGATTTACAACCCGTATAGTCGGAATCCCTGTAATTGCGCCCACAGGGAGTACGCACATGACAGGAAGTAGAAAAACAGAGCTACTACAGTCATGGTTCGTCAGTGAGCCTTTTATCATTATCGCGCAAGCCATTAATTGAGCCATCCCCCGCTCATTGAAAATTTTCGTCAGCGTCGATCCTCAGAAAGAAAGTAATCTGAAGTGCGCGACATTGAGCATAATTATTTATTAGTATTCCACGCGTAACTTCGTGCATCTATAATATGAAGCGAATCCATTCAAGGCTTAGACGAGTAGCGCGCGATAAGCTGCCGTACATTACCGTTAAGCGCACTTTAATACTTTATATATACTACGAACCAATCGTCGCTCTGTGATGACAGTTCAAATTGATATTGGGGAAAATATGGAAAAAAAAGAATTTGCGTTTCACTTGAGTCACGTTTTGTGCGATCGTTGTACGCAATTCTTGGAAGATTCATCGCTAAGTACGTTTTGTTGCTTGAATCATTATTTTTCGAGATAAGGTATCGTTCGTTTTCAATAAAAATATGAAATATTTCGCACGTTACACACACACGCGCACGCCAAAGAGCATAAAACATTATAATTCCGTTCTACGTCCGATGATGTCAAAAAATTCTCGCACCAAAAGTGACTAACGCTTATTGTCGTAGCTGTCGCAATTCAATTATATACGTATAGGTACCGTTCTAATTCCGAACAAAGTCATTGTCTCTCTCCTGCGGGCGAAATCTCTCTATCGTGACGCGATTACTTACGTAAACCGCGCGATTCCATCACTTATTGCCTTCCATCATTAAATCGCGCTGCATGTACATACAAGCAATCAATCGAAATTGCGTTACGCTTCAGGCATTCCAAATTCCGCGAACGACGCACTAAAATCATCGGCCGATCTTATTGAAAAAAGAAAAAATCGCGCGTATCAGCTCTCGGAAAAGTCGCCTCGTCATCAGGATCGTCGAGAAATGTTAATGCGTCGAAGGACTGATTGCGCGTTGCTGCATTTTTTCACTCCCACGAGTCGACTCTCGAAAGAACAAAAAAGAAAAAAAGAAAAATAAAGACATAGTGCATCGAACTTGAGTACCTATGCGTATATATAAGTAACACGAAAGAATTCCGAGAGTAGGAAGAAGATAAAGCGAGGAAAGAGCGCGCAGCGCGTATACGTATAATAAATAACTATATGGATAGAAGCGAGAGTAGGCACTTTGAGCAAAGGTGCACATGCGCGCACGGCTAAATAAGGTATACGTATGAAAGCCCGCTCTCTTCGCGGCAGTTTGAATTTTCCAAAGGTCCCCGTTAAACCTTTTGTCGAGAGCAGGGGCTCGAGAGAGACTCTCGGCTGTTTTCTACCTGAGAGATTTTCAACGATCTTTATCTGTATAGTGGCTTCTCCATTTCTCCGTGCGGCAGCATCTCTCTTTCTTTAGGGGAGGGCACCTGCGGATCTTTTTCATCTCCGTCTCTTTCTCTCTTTCGGGCCCTTGCGTTTTTTTCATCCGAGCCCGTCAAAACTGATGCCGGATTTGCTCTGCCCCTCGTTTTTCTCAAAGGGACGACGAGGGGCTCTCCTCACATGTATTGTAATGGATTGGGTGCGATGTAGGTATCGCGTTTGTGCATCGAAAATTCCGGACAGGAAGTCATTTAGCGCGCGAGGAGGAATAAATAAATTTCGGAGATTTGAATATTTGGGTCAACCGCGGGAGCTTTACAATATATTTCGTTGCGCGTGAGCTTTTCAATGGATGCTCCCAGGAATCAATTTTAAATAATCCAGCGGTTTACGCTGATTGAATTTCGATCCGAGATAGCGATCGAATACCTCACCGCGCGCAATCAAGGCTCGCAAATTGCTGATGCCGGCGTTTGATCCGCACTTGAAAAACAAATATAATAACGCCTTAATTTATTCCCTCGCGCGATTCTTTTTATTGAGAGAGCGCATGCCATCATCCAGTTATGCAATTAAACGAACGAATAGCCGAGTCCCATTGGTATATAAATAGAGGCTACTTGTATATCAAATGATTCAATTCTCCTGGGACGAGAAATTGCAAAATAAAGCGCAGCGCGTCAAAAGAGGCAGTATATATAGGTATGTCAGTGATTTATATAATAGGTGCGCTCCGAAAGGGAGTTCACACACGATTTTCAGATTACAGTATATTGTATATATACAGGCTCTCGCGCATTTGTCAGTCAAATGTCAAATCCCAAGGGCCACGAGAATCACTGAAAAGATCGTCCCTGGTCGAAAAATAAAAACAACAATTAAATCGGCATTAATTACGGGCTGTCTTACCTCGCTCTGTCTTATTCCCTTTCTCGCTCTCCTATATACCTATATAGATATACAAAGAAGGCTGCGAAACGCGAAAAAAGAGCTATATACACAGCAGTAGGCCAGCAGAGCGCGAAGAGGGGAGAGAGAGAAAACGCTCGTGTGTGTGTGTGTATACGTGTGCGTAGAGTATACTACGAGCTTTGCTGTGGCAGAATAGTCAGTCGAGACGCAGCCGTCCGAGAGCGAGCTGCAGGCGGCGCTCGCGTCCGTGTGCGATACATCAGTAAAACTTGTGAGAATTCGCGCGCTGACGAGTCTCGGCCCGCGCCGGGCGCTCGATTGATCTCTTTTCGGCCCTCGTGGGTGTAGTACGTACAGAAACGAGGAAGACCCAGTGCGATTCCCTCGGCGTCGCTCAGTGTCCGCAGTCTGCTGCTCCGGTCCGGAGGTTGGTTCCTCAATATGGACCGCAGCTCGAAGTTTGTGCTGCGCAAGATCGTCATCGACTTCGTCTGCCTGTTCGTCGGTGAGTCTTTCTCGCGATGATTCTCGCGCGAATCTTTTTATTATATATACGTGCCTCTCTCTCTCGGCGCTGACTCCGACTATATGTAACATTGCGTATATCAGCATATAGACACGACGGTCGGCTGCGCGCGGGAAACTCGATTTCGATATCGCTTTTATAACCTAAACAACCATTGCCTTATTTCCCCCCTCGACGGCGATGTGTAATAATATAAAGGGGAGCGACGTACGGAGAAAAGGAAATTGCTGCAGGATACATAACACGAGGGCTGAGAGAGACGGAGCTGCAGAATCGATCGATCGGCTTTGTATAAAACGCGTTGTAACGCGTGCGTGCGTGCGTGCGCCGTTGCTGCATTATATACACACCGCGGACTTTTCGCGCGGGGGCGTCAATGACCAGAAGGGGGCCGCGGCCTTTTGTTGCCGAGTGACGCTGGACTGTACTTATTATAGCTCTTGTAAGGGACTGCCCCGCGAGTTTTTGCTATAGGCTCGGCTCCGGAAGGCCGATGTTGAAGTGGTTCGTTTCTTTTTTTCGCTTGCGTGTTTATAGTTACTCATCTTTGAGTAAACGCTCGCGTAATTGCATGACGCGTATCGCTGTAATCTCGGAGGTAAAACGGTCTGATTAATCACCGGGAGTATAGCCGCGCAGGTATTTTCGGGAAGAACACATTTTATCTATTTCATTTTCGTGATTGAGTTTTCGATACCGTCAGCGCGAGACTCCCCCGAGGTCGCGAATCGATAAGACAGCCCGTCGCGCTGGAGTTTATTATATACCGCACGAGCCACTCGAGCTGTCAAATTTTTAATGCGGTGTATGAGCTGTAAAATGACGCGCTTGCTTCTTTATTTCTTGCAGGACTTGCTTACTCGAGGGTTTGTAAAACAGAAACATAGGCAGCTCGGGTTATCCGTCGGATTCAGCAGATTTTGGAAGGGGAAGAAAGGGGAGGCGGCTACATTGCGTAAATACGTAACGCGTATAGTGCTTTAGAGATAGCGAAAAATCCCACAAAGAGCGCGTGGCCGATATTTTATCGAGCGCGTTAAATTTTGTTCTATAAAACAATATCTTCTCAGGCTAGTTTTCCAATTAGCATCGTCACAATAAAAACAATTCTTGTTTCGCTTCCCCGGCAACAGCACAGCCCACCCTCCGATGTGTATAGACCCCTGCTCAGTGTACCTATATATACATACGCGAGCATAAAAGGCTTAAAGCAGACATCCCTTTAAACGGCTGCGTAACCGACGTGTGAAACAAGCGGCATCGAAACGAGCAGCGAGAGAGAGAGCGACGAAGCACAATCGTTCTGAATCCTGCGAAGCGTGTCAAGGCGGTTATACGCATACTGTAATATGTCTGGCGCTCCTTTGGCGCGCGGCGGGGAGAGAAACTCGTTTTTCGCTCGCGTGTGCACCTCTGTATACCTTCGAAAAATTTCGGCTGTCTCTCGAGCGCCAGCGGCAGGTGATTTGCATACCGCCGGTTGCATAGTTCGGTATATAGAAACTGACGGGCAGTAAGTGGCGAGAGAAGCGTCTTTTTTTTCTCTTTCCCTGGCGTTGTCTGTTTATTCACCATGTATTTTTCCAAGGGATTCCTCGAAAGGTGTGAGGATGCACTTTTCGCCGAGGGGAACAGAAGAAGAACGTACGAGACGGACTTGCCGGCGTATGGAAGGTGCAATTTATCCGGAGACATTCGAGGAATCCCTTCGTAATGCGACACGCGCGGAAGAAAAATTATGCGCGGTGATGGTTATCGCATGCGCGCCAGTATAGCGGGTGCTTGTTCAAGAGATAAAAATAAACGTGACTTATGATAAGAATTCAGCGGGATATTACATTGCTATTATATACCGATGTCATCAGGATGCCGTCTCTGGGGTACACGTGTCTCTTTATATTTCCTTCTTCGGTGTACACGCATAGTTGCGTCATGCGGGGAATCGCATTTATGCGCGCGTTTATCCTCTCAAAAGTGCAATAATCCGCGTGGGAGGAAAAGCGCATTATAGTTCTGTCCGAAGGTAAATCGCATTCGAGTGTGATTTCACTGTATATCGGAGCTATACCTACTGTCTTTCACCTCTCGGAGGCAGACAGGAGTACTCGCATACATTATATACGTATGTTCCATATGTACGATGAAAAAATCTTTCCAGTGGGCATGTCGGTGCTGATGTTCTACCTGTTTGGCAAACCTTACGAGCGGGGCTTCTTCTGCAACGACGAGTCGCTAAGCCATCCGTTCCGCGAGTCCACGGTCACCAGTCCAATGCTCTACGTCATCGGACTTTTTCTGCCAATCTGCACGGTGAGTCATTCCCCGCGCACTTTTTATAGAAACGCGATATACTCGCGCACGTGCACGCTGCGTGTGTGTGTGTGTGTACACGCAGTATCGATGTATAGGGCACTCACGCGACGGCGCTTTTTTGCACCTGCCCACGCAAAACCAACACGGGGGATTTAATATAGCTGCAGACGTCCGTCGCGCGCTTTGTTTTGGAGTGGTGTTATATGGCGTGCAATTCGCGGGCTTTGCGTGCGTGGTTGGCTGGAGTTGTCAGGGGGTGTTATTAATAGCGCGTATCGGTCTGCGTTTTCAGATTTTTTTCTGCTATAAATAAGGATAAACATAATTATTTCATATGTGGTCGTTGCATAATACGTCGGTCATCTCATGACTGATTCTACCTAGGATTGTATTAACAATAGTTGTTTTTCTCGTCAAGGTGAAGCAATTATTGGCGATTCCATAAAGAAGAGCTTATACTTTATTGACTTTCACACTGGAATTTAAAAATCTCAGCTGCTCTACGATATTTTCCGGAACACGAAATGCGCGCTGCTGATATGTTTATTTATAATTATACAAGAGTCGGTATTATAAAACCGGAATATAATGTATGTTTGCCCGTGAAAAGTACACGCGATATCGTTGAGAGATAAGATAAATAATACGTTGTAATTTATATGTTATTGTAGTATAACATTTTTCATTATCGAAACACGCTGACCATAACTAATTGGTTACCGAGAAAGGGGAAACCGACTCACGGTTGTTTGTCAAACAGGACAGTGTAAATAGGCGTAGAGGCCAACCCACTGAAAACTCGTTTTTATTTTTCCAGAATAAAAACAACTATTATAGGCATAGGTATATAAATGTGTATCGTTCGAAAAAGGTAGTCGTTGTCGATCCGGCTACACTACCTTGAAGTCTTTTCACAATTTTCAAAAAGAAGCTATACTTATATGTGTTAGCTTAAAAGCCAACACGCGCGCGTCGTGTAATTAAATCAAACATCAGCCACACTCGACTATACGA
This sequence comes from Muscidifurax raptorellus, assembly GCA_020010945.3. Taxonomy (NCBI): domain Eukaryota; kingdom Metazoa; phylum Arthropoda; class Insecta; order Hymenoptera; family Pteromalidae; genus Muscidifurax; species Muscidifurax raptorellus. The sequence continues at coordinate 4,314,793 of CM052081.1, read as the reverse complement.
TCAAACTCGGTCGCGCGTGACCTCGCGGCGGCGGTATAGCCCACTTTTTTTACCGAAATCAAAGAATATACATACCCGGTAGTTCTCTCATCAGTTGCCGTTACTTTTTTTCTCGCGCATAAATTTGCATGGTATTTTTAACGACTCGTGCGCATACACCATATATATATGATGTATGCATACACATATACAAGACGACCGCGATCGATCGTCGAACTATCATATACGCGTGTATATTCTACTGTGATATGCTTCTTTCGGGTCTTCGAACTTTGGCTTCTTCTTCTTCGCGTCTTTATTGCAGGTGCGCGCGCGGCGGGCTTCCTTTCTCTACTGTGTATATGTATATATATACATATAGCTCTCGCGATAACCGCGTGGCGACGCCATAATAATAATAACAATAACATATATATCGTCGAGCGCCGGTTTCTCGCGATGAAATTTGGAGAAAAAAAGCATCAGACGAATCGATGATTTCACACCTTTTATCACCGCTTGTGTCCCCAATAGCGTCATCGAGTTCGTTAAATATTTGTCACCTTTTTTTCTCATCCGTATGTATACTCATGTATTGCATTGTCCTGTACACAGACGATCGCGTTCGAGTTCAACCACTGGAGGAGGGTGACCAGTTCGCCGCCGCTCGTACTTTTTGGATTCAACGTACCGGCTTGGATGAGCGCAGCTTATGCGAAGGTGAGATACATGTTACAGCCACTCTCTGATCGATGTGTGGAATTCTTCGGATCTCGCGAGGACGTTTTTCGTATGTATATAATAATGAACGGGTCCAGGCGCGGTGTGGAACGATGATGCATCGGATTTTTTATGCGCCCGGTGATCACCGGCGTATACTCGTTATTATTTCCGAAGGATCGGGGTGTAATTTGAGATTTTTAAGCGCAGATGCAGCGACCAGATGACCAGAGTTATGTTAATGCGCTGCTGATTCAAACACGTTGATTATATACCGATGCAGTGATCTACATCTTGATGTATAAATAATTAAACAGCTCGAAGCGACGCGCAGTCATACGCGAAATTCATACACGTCCTCGCAATGTGCGTCAACGACTCAGATTTCATCTGTATATCTCGTCGCGCGCATTGTCTCGCCGCCGGAAAAAACACGATCGATCATGTGCATTCGCCAGACAGATCGAAAGATTTGTACATAGCTCGAGGCATTATCGCGATATCAGATGTATAATATGTATTCGATATATGATATATAATACGTCTCTCATACATATCACATACATTAGTACAATGTATATACAACACAGATCGGGACGTTCGGCTTCGGGGCGGCGATCACGGTGCTGACGACAGACGTGGCCAAGTACACGGTGGGAAGACTGAGGCCGCACTTTCTGACCCTCTGCCAACCGAACGTCGACTGCAGCTTACCGAAGAACCAATTCCGCTACATCGAGAATTTCGAGTGCACGGCCAGTGGAGTCTCCCAAAAACTGCTCAAGGAACTCAGGTGAACGGCGGATAATTACTGGGCCCGAGGACGTGAAGCGAGAGTTGACTTGCGGTTCGGGCCTGCGTTGCGAGACTGGAATGTGGGGTGTGATGAAAATTGTCGGGTTATTATTGTTGTTTGGCCCGAAGTAGTAATTTAAATTACGAGTATAAACGCATATGCGATATGATCGGTTTGGATGTGTAGTATAGGAGAACTTCTTATCTGTAACGTCTAGGCTGCAGCAGGTGTATGATCATTCGGATCAAGAAATAACAAAACACTTGTAAAAGTCTGGAGCAATTCCGCGAGAATTCGGCTTAAAATATTCCGCACTCGGCAAAGATTCCATGCACCGCCTTCTACACTGTAGCATATTATTATTATTTTTCTCGAACCAAGACACTCAACGCAATCTCGCTCGATTGAACTTATTTATAAGAGCAATCTCGTGCGCTTTGTATATATGAAATTATGTATTTTACATTGACAGCCGGTCTGAAATGTACACGCGCACAAAGCGACTTGAGTTTTATTCATCGCAGAGAGATCCGAGCGATAACGCGCGGTACAAATCGTCACCTAATAATCCATTTGTTCTCACCGCTCGCTGTCTTTATCGCAGCTACATCACGTTTGTACACACATTATAAATACACAAACGAATCGAGTAGCGCATAAGAACGTCGCGACGAAATACTTTCTTTTCCTGGGACACAGTCCTATAAATAGATGCGTTTAGTAAAGGACAGTGGACTCATTCATTCGTAGGGATCCCTCCGCGCGCGCATTATGCTCTCCCCCGCGTGCCGCTTTTAATTCGGCAACTGTCTGCTGCGCGCCCGGCTCTTTTATGTTATTACGTGAGTGTGTGTGTGTGCGTGCGCCACTCGAACTCGTCCGATGGTGCTGGAGGCGAATTTTATTATGGTATACTTTGATTTTGAAGTCGGGAGGATACGCGCGAGCGGAGCTTTCGAGATTACACACGCGGCTGCGGGCGTAATTGTTTCTCGTCTCGCGCGGACGAGGGAGTCTGGAAATATAGCCGGGCGAGATTGCTTTCGTCGAATCGAGCGTCCGATTTACTCCGGCGTTCCGGCTCTGATTTTTCTCTTTTCACTTCGATGTACGATGAATCGCCCTCGCGTGGCGTTTTTGAACGCGGGGCTGAGAGTTTAAAAATAAGAACATGCACTTTTCACACGCGGAAAAAAGCACTTCAGTTATATTTTATCGCAAGTGCTGCGCGCCCGTACCTTTCTCTTTCCAAGTGGCGGCAAATTGAGGAAGAAAAAAAGCCTCAAAGCTCGGCCGCGCTTGAGTGTATCTATAGACTTTTTTCGAGCTTTCTTTCGCTCTCTATTGAATTACCTCCACGTGGTCTTAACGATGAACAGACCGGCGTTTCCCATCAGATAAACGAATAACATTTCGCACGCGCGGCTTTAACGACAGGCAGACACGACTGTTTTTTTGTTGCTGTAGGTGTGTGTTGTGTAAGTTGCGGCCTTTAAAACTGCTACGCGAAAACTTTCGCAGCATAGTAGTCGAGACCTTGGCTTTTTTGCGTGCCGTTGTCCCGCACAGATGTGTGTGCGACGACTCTGAATGAAAAAGACACGTCCCATAGCAGCTTCTATCGGCGGGCTTTTATTGCTTGATTTTTTTATGCCTCGTCTGGAATTACTTTTTCTTCACGTATATACACATACTCGCTGAAGTAGACTAAATCTCTTTTTATTTTTACAGGCTGTCCTTCCCTTCGGGACACTCATCCTTCTCGGCCTACACCATGGTCTACTTAGCGGTGAGTTTCGTAAACACAACGCCACCGAACTTTTTGCGCGGTTTGCTTATACATGAGCATTGTAGCCTCGGTCGATGCGAACCAAGAATTGGTTCTGGATTGAACGTGAAAATGAAAATTTATTTGCAGCTCTACCTGCAACTGCGACTTACGTGGAAGGGTAGCAAGCTACTGAGGCATTTTCTACAGTTCATCTGTATCATGATGGCATGGTACACTGCGATGACGCGAATTTCAAACTACAAGCATCATTGGAGCGACGTTCTGGCCGGGTCGACCATAGGAACGCTCATCGCTTTTATCATGGTAAAGAATCGTTTTGTAATAATATAATTATTTTTTTAAACGTTCGTTACGCAACGCTCAAGAGTCTATAAAGTCTCCTGATACGGTATTTATCTAGGCTGCAATTTTGTCTCGACTGAAAGTTTTACGATGACTCCATTTGCTTCAAGTTCGCGTGCACAATGAATAACGATTATGAGTTACGTGCTTGGACAGATTATAGCCGCATTAAGCAGCAACTTCTGACTTCATGCGACCTTAACTCGCTATTATACGAGTGCTTCTGATTTCTTTTCAGGTATTCGGCGTAGCCGACTTCTTCAAGGAGCGGCGATCAAGCGACGACAATTGCATACGCGTCACCTCCCAGCAACAGCAGCAGCAGCAACAGCACGAGGAGAAGGTGCGCGCGGTTGACTACGAGGTGGCCGATTCATCCGATGGCACACAGGTGAATAACGGCAAGGGCAGCCGCATCTGTTGACCCAACGAACTCGCTCTCCGCTTGTTGCCGACCCCCGAGCGCTCTTAAATTTATAGACCTATACGGCTATGTAACCATGCGATCCTATATACCGGTGATGCCCTTCTTTCCCCACCTCTTCTTCTATCATGTGGAATCGATTGCCCTCCTCTCATTGTTGTCGTCGTGCTACTTGCGGTGACGGCGGCGGCGGGGGGTTCATCGAACCAATCTATGTATATGTATAATGCATCCGGGCGCACGGAAACCTCATTGTACAAGTGTGGCCGACCGGTGTATATGTTATATAGAGACGTTACTACACAAAGAGTGGCTCTTATAGTCTATGATTTCTTGAGTGTCGTCTGCGTGTCGTGTATACCGCTGGTTCAATCGTTGGGTTTTTTCTTTAATTTAGAGGGTTATTTATTATTATTTTGGGGTTGGTTTTGGTCCACCTAGATATAATGCTATGCGATTGCTTTAAGTTTTATTCGTGCGTGTAATCCTTCAAACAAGTTTGAAGGATAACAAATATTTGCATATGAACTTTATTTTATTCGAAATGGATAAGTTTTGAAAACTTACCACTGCATGCATACACAGACGCGCAGATGATACGTCTTCATGGAATATCTAGAGAAGAATTTCGAAAAAGGCGGAGAGCGATTGTTTACAAATGGATATTATGTAATCTGTGATTTATGTATCCGACAAGGAAAGTGTCAATTTATCGTTGAGAGACGACGATTAGAAGCTCTTGGAATCGATGAGATTCAAAATGTTTAAAAACGTGGTAAACAATCAACCATTATGCTTGTGTACCACTTGGGAATGCCAGAGATGTATTAGCATTTTTGAGCTTCATCGAATCACTTCAATGTCGTTTCTCATGCACGCACGAATTGTAGCTTCGGTTTACAATCACCGTCGCGTTTTCTTTTTCAATCGAATTAGTCCGGAAAAGCTTTTATTTTGTTTCTACTTACGATTACGATTCCTGATCAGATCGAATTTTGTAACCGTTCTCGTTAGTTCTAGTATTAATCGAATGCAGCGAGGCTTACGCACAGCCTCGATAATCAACGAAAGTATTGTCGTGTAGCAATTTCGTATGTCGAGCCGAACGAGTATTCGAAGCGAAGGGGGACGACCGCCAAGCATCTTCCCTCTCCGCGAGGTTATTATTTCCTTTTTAATGTTTATATACGTGCACGTGCATGTGTAAGCACGTATAGCTGTATGACAAGAGAAGAATGCGTGCGCTGCCAGTCATGCACGATGACGATGATTCCTTATTGAAAAATTGTCCGGCGCGCGGCATCCGGTGCGGCCGCTGTGTGCGGGTCTCTATATATATACTTACTCTGCACAGATATCACGCTCTTTTTCACCCGCTGCATTCGACCCTCTACATCGGCGCGCGATCGATCGACCATTGAGTTATTATATAATTCTCTGTATATATGACATGGGACGATCTAAAATACTAATCGCACGTGTACAATGTACATACAGGGTCACTCTTGTACTTTTTTTTTCTTTCGACGGAAACGGGTATCTTATTTTCATATCAGGTATGCTCTGCTTCGTTTAGCGTCTGGCTTATTGCTTTAGAATTGCTTTTAGAGTTTTTGTATGTATATAGAGAAAGAGAGGAAAAGAGACGACGGTTTTATGGTTTATCGCTGCGTCGTTCTTTTCTTGTAGGATGAATCATTGAGTGCTCGTGTTTTATGTTAGAAAATACGCAAATTTAATTGTATATATTATATATTTGATTGTCTGTGAGAAACAGATCAGAATTATTTCATGTTGTAAAATGTTTTTATAATAACGAGTATTATGTTGTATACGTACAATGTTTCGTAGCAATAATTAAGCATACAAAGCAATAAAACAGTGAGGCTAGTTTGCTTGTTTCAAATTCGTGAGAGATTTGAATGCATCGTAGAGAAAATCTTTGTTTTAAAATGCCTAACTATTTGCAACTGAAGTTTTTTATTCCACTTTTAAGCTAAATAATTTAGCTTTTCATTCGAATCGATTCCGCAATAGGTTTTAGTATATTGTGAAAAATAGGTTGTATTAGATACTTCATTGAATGAGTATTTTTACTATAAAATAATATTTATTGTGACATTGTACTGCCGTCGATATGAGAAAATGTAGAAAGGCATTGAATTTGCCTTTATCTTGGTTCAATGCACTTAATGCACTTATTTAATTTTGATAGAACTTCTATAATAACGTACAATATTAAAATCCTAAATATTCTCTACTCGAATTGTATGTATAATATTTTCGAATTCCAATAACTCGTATTAAAAATCATTTGATAACAATGATTGCAACACTTGTACTCTATTAAAAAGCCCTATTAAAAGGCATCATCCGATTAATCTTGGTATAAAAAGAATTAACGAAAAAGAAAGTAATATTGTAAGTTTATTTAAATTATTTTAATAAATGATAAAAATACGCATAACGTTTCTTTATTTATAATCGCTAACAGTATCCTGCTTATACATCTTTTGGAAATTTTGTAGCTTTGCTATCATACATATTCATAATACTTAAAATATATTCATCGATTTTGCAGCTTGAATCCACCCCCTTAAGAACTGGATCCCCAAACTACGGTGGTATTAGCATCTCGGAAGAATTGGGAAATCCTCTACGAAACCAATGAACATGAAATTGATTATTAAATTTTTACTTTGTTATATATTAATGTTATATTTGCTTGTACTTGAATAAGTTACGTAATAAAACACGTTTTTTTAGAGAAATTCAAAATCACGTGCAGTTGGTGCTACTGCGCATATTCAACATGGCGTCCAGTCTCTCATTTTTCTTCATATGTGTCGTACACGCACATATTATCTCTGATGTGTAGTACAAGATACAATGAATTAGATGTACTCGTCCGAAATTGAATGTCGGTTGTTTACTTTATATAATATCGACTTTGTTAATGTAAATATAAATGTACCAGCAAAGTGAGGGTGATTTATGTACCGCGATTAAAACGAATTTCTCATGTGACCGTGAAAACAAGTGATTATGTGATGAATGCTACTATTACGTTTTTGTTTTATTTGATTCATTGATAAGAGGAGATATTATTGTTATGCTTATGCGCAATCTGCAGAGTGTAAATGCCCTTTATTTGTTATGTGGCCTTGTACTTTGTCTGATTCTTATGGTGCAAATCAGGCAGATTTATGACAACAAATTAAAGTACAACCGATATCTTGGATATAAACAATTTGTGAGGATAAAAATAATATATAATGAATAATTAAAAGTCAATAAACTCATTCTTACTTTAAATTCTTGTATTTCAGATGAATGAGATATCAACGGAGATGATAGAAGTCGAGAAGTCTGTCAATAAATCCACTTTGTACATCCATCGATTGAATGAGGCTTTGCAGAAGCAGCATGATAAGAAGCAGAGGAATGTCTCTCAGACAAGGATCATTTTTCCATCGTAATAAAGTAAAGGTTGGTCGAGGATAAAATAATAGAAAAGTTACTTTATTCAGTGTCCTTAAAAAAATAATCTAGATGTATAAAAATAACTGCTTATTCGAGGTTTAGAAGCATGGTTGATTTACAATTCAAAATTATCAAGTTCCATGCATTGAAGATTATTTTTGTCTCCTTCAAATGGTTCCAAAACACCATTAGGTGAACACAACCATGGATCTTTTGTTTTCTGTTGCCACTCGGCAAGCATTTGCTGAAGCTCCTTAAATAATGGCTGTAAATATAAATTTGATACATATAAGTTACTTTTGCTCGATTAAAGTAATAGTTGTCATTGCTATCATACTTACTTCTACAGATTTTTTGGTAGCTATGTTGTTTAATTCTTCAGGGTCATACTTCAAATCGTACATCTCCCATTCAGGTCTGTAGTAATAAGTTTTCAAGTCATTCTTGTACCACCTGAGCGATTGATTTGTGCGAGTCCTATTCAACAGATCCTGCAAAAGTGAGAAAATGAGTCTCAAGTTTTCCTTGAAAACATATGAAAGAATCAATTTATTTACTTGGAATGTAGGGGAGATGTAAAAGTCTTGATCGATCGGGAACGGCATCTTGTAATTTAGATTATGAATAAGCTTGTATTTTTTAGTTCTCACCACCCTCATCGGGTAGTACATTGTCACTTCGTGATGGGTCTGACTGGCGAAAACAGCTGTAGTGTTCTGCTCAATCGGTTCTAAACAAAGAGAAACCTCATTCAGTTATGCTCTGATTGAAACATAAAATGATCTTCACTGACCGTTTTTCAATAGAGGAAGCAGCGATTTTCCAGTAAGACTGCTGAGATGCTTCTCAACATTCTTATCCTTGGTCAGGCCAAACCAATCCAGCAAAGTCGGCGTGATATCAAGTAGAGAAGTCATGCTGTAAGTGGCCTCGTTGTGCCTGTCAGTGTCGTACGGCGAAGATATGATCATAGGCTCGGCCATTCCTGCAAAAGTCAAGTCAGCCGATAAAAATACGATCTCTTCCGATCGATCTCTCGTCGATTTCCTTACCTGGATCGTAGAGATTCGTTCTACCACTGGGATAAGGTATTCCATTATCGGAGGTGTAGATGACCAAAGTGTCATCCTTGACACCAGCGGTCTCGAGCTCCTTCAGTATCAAACCAATACCCTGGTCAAGTCTCGACATCGTCGTGTACTGAGCAGCGATGTCTCTCCTGGCTGGCTCGGTGTCCTGCACGTGGTAGGGCAGCTTCACCTGTTCCCATTGATAATAAATCGGATTCCAATCAGGAATGGTACCCATGCCGGGATTTCCATTGCCGAACTTCTCGCAGAAGCTGCCGTACTCCGGGTGCGAGTGTCCACATCGATGCGGATCGTGGAAAGCCACGTACAAGAAAAACGGTCTGCGACAGAGAAGAAATGAATCAATCATCGATCAATGACTCGATTACAAGATGTCACGCTCAACTTACTGGCTGCGATTGGCTGAGAGAAACTCGCGAACGAGGAGCTTCATGCGCGTGATGTTGCGGCCGACTTGAAGGATGGATTCGTTCTCCTCCGTGTAGGCGAAATCGAAGGGGTATGCATCGCTCGGGCCGACGTGTTTCTTGCCGATTATGCCTGGTGAGGAGGAGTCAAGGTTATTAACGTCGCTTACAATTAAATCGTAGTCATGCACGAGTGCGCTTCAAGAGGCGAGGAAAAAAGGCGAGACGGGAAAAAGTGACATTGGCGGGTGGTCTCTTGGACGTGATTCGTTATTTTCACGGACGTTTTGATAAATTCATACCGGTTCTTATGTTCTTCTGGCTCAGAATCTTAGGCAAACTCTGGATCTGATCGAACGAATTGAAGTGATGAACACCATGATGAAGTCCGTACATGCCATTCTGATGGCTCGGCTGGCCGGTCAGTAGTGAAGCCCGGCTGCAGAGCAAAACACGAGAGATTAGATTAATTATATCTGGCTCATATATTTTTTTGCACGTGCGTCTCGGTGAAAAGTGATAGTTGCTTACCTTGGCGAACAGCTACTGACGGAGGTGTAGGCATTATTGAATATCAGTCCACTTTTAGCTAGTCCGTCGAGATTCGGAGTCTGGCAGATTTTGTTGAGGTACGATCTCATTTCGAAACCTGCATCGTCGGCTAGAAAATGTATTTACACGTTGATCTACATATTGTTGAAAAATCAGTGTGAAAATTCGCGCTTCATTATATATCTTCATTATCTCTCTGAACATAACATATCACATACTCGTATTGACTAGGCGACAGTTGGTGAAAAAAACAAGTCGATAGATTTCTATCGCTCTCAATACATTCTTCAGCGATAAAAAGGTGCGATGCTCAATGGCAACTGAATTTCACCTGGCGCCCAGTTACAGCGAATCGAAACCCTTTCGAGCGTCCATAAAAAAAAAGAAGACAAAGAAAGTGCAACAAAACGAGGACACGAGCATCCTCACTTTCTATATTCTCTCGTCGTGTTTGAGAAAGCGCGTGAATAAACGAGATACTCCTTAGGCATTAGATATATCCAACTAGAAATAATATAATAATCGACCTACCCAAAAGCAACAACGCGTTCCTCGGTCTCGGCGGATTTTTGGCCCAGACGCACACCAGGAGTAGCCAGACGCACAGCGTCTCTCGCAGGCCCTTCATCCTTCTGTTCTATGTACAATATGTACGAGATGTTAAAGTATAATATTTCGGAGCAGCGAGCTCTTCGAGCACCCACTCGAGAATAAACAGACAGAGGCGTAAAGTACCGCCGTGAAGTAGACAACCGGCGCGCCGGCGCACTGGCGGCAATTTTTCAGTGAGTTTCGGAGCGGAGGTATATTCTATAGTCGGTCAGCACTGTGCCGAGTCCACGTTTACACTGCCACAGTCTCGTGTCTCGAGGAAGACGATCGGAGCCTCTCCTGCTATATATACATATATACTTTCCTTTTTTCAATACAGACACACACGTGCGCAAGTAAGTCTTCTGCTGGTGAGTGTGTGTGTGTATGTGTGCGTGGATTATCCCTTTCACGAGAGTCTGTTGTATTTGCGCGTGAATATGTGGACAATTTCTGGGATTTTTGCAAGCCGAAGCAGGTCGATCGATGGGCGTTGGCGTATATAGATAATAACAGAGGGAGGTGTACGTTGTTGTCTTGATTCTGATGGGTTTGGAGATAAAGCGAAGGATTTTCGGCAAGTCGTTCTTTGGACTCTAGGTTGGGACAGATGCGGTATAGAGCCGCTTCAGAGTCGCCGGGAGTTGGCGAGCTGACAAGCATCACGGAGAGTCACATTGCATAGCGTTAGCACACGTGACTGTTTACACGCAGACGCTAAACTCTATGGTTGTTGCGATGAATTTTTACTTTCTATAACTTGGATGTTGATGCGAGTAGGAAATGGGCTACAAAAGATTTTTGCTGCGCTCTTTTATCGAGTTTCTTGACTTTTATTCGCAGTAAAAGCAGCCGCGGTATATGGGATTGCGTTTAATGGTTAGTCTCGTGATTATGACATTGTGTATACTTGAGGAGGACGCTTCGTGATGACGTTAATTTTTCTTCTAAAGGTTTCATACGCACATTAATTATAGGCGTAAAAACATAATATAACTTTTTTTTACGTGATTTCAGAGTAAACTATTTTTCGGATAACCATGTCGAAAAAGATCATCTGTTTGTTCGATGTTGACGGTACCCTGACCCAACCGCAACAGGTGAATATATATTTTTTTAATCATCGTATACCTTTGTACGAACTGAATTTTATTCATTTTTAATATTTGGTTATATTTTACAGACAATCGAAGCTACTCTTGATTCTTACATCCAAGATGAATTGAAAGAGGTATTCGATGTAGCCGTGGTCGGCGGTTCGGATATCAGCAAAATAAAAAGGCAGCTTGGAGAAGAGAATCTCTTCAAAAAGTACGACTACGTTTTCGCCGAGAATGGTTTGATATCGTACAAGGATGGTAAAAAGTTACCGTCAGAGGTAAAGCAGATTTTCTACAGTGTACCGCGTATAAATAGTTTCGAATACAATTGATAACATTCATATTTCTTACGCAGACCATTCAAAGTATTATTGGAGAAGAGGCTTTGCAAGACTTCATAAACTTCGCACTCCGTTACATCGCTGATTTGAAGCTGCCCTTTAAGCGAGGCACCTTCATAGAATTCAGAACTGGTATGCTTAACATTTCACCGGTAGGCCGTAACTGCACAACTGAAGAGCGCAACCAATTCAACGAGTATGATCAGGAGAATCAAATTCGCGAAAAGTTCATCCAGGCGTTGAAGAAGGAATTCCCTAATTTAGCACTTACGTACAGCATAGGTACCTTAGGCAGTAAATTTGTTAATCTATTACAGAGAAACAGTTGTTTTTTATCGAATTTTTTGTTCGTAGGCGGACAAATTTCTTTCGACGTTTTTCCTAACGGATGGGACAAAACGTATTGCTTGCGGCACATTCAAGGCTACGACGAAATTCACTTTTTCGGCGACAAGACAAGAGAAGGGGGCAACGACTACGAGATTTATGAGAGTGACCTAACTGTGGGCCATCGAGTGACAGGTCCCGATGATACCTTGAAGCAACTCAAGGTTTTGATCAGTCTGCTCGACGAGAAAAGAAGTAAAGAACAACTTAACTTTCCAATGCAATGCGTGTAATGAAATTAATGAAGTATTCTCGTAACACTGTGTGATTTATACTATCTTTGTACATAACGTTAGGTTTTAGATTGTTAGGCAATGCTGATTTTTATGATTATCCTTTATGAGTCTCAGTGTTATTTGACATTTCAATGACATTCCTTTAATATTATGCGTTCTTTGAATGTGATAAATTTATATGAATTCCAATATACGATTGTTGATACATGTCATATAATAACTGTAAAAAAGAAGAAAAAAACTTGATTAGCGAGGAATAAAGGAAATGGTTGAACGTAAAAAAGTTAACGAAGCGTTCAGTATTTTTTCTTTTAATATAAGAATTGAACTTTGAATAAACAATTATGTCCTGTACATATAATAAAAATATCTTTTCTTCGTCGTCATTACACACATCGAATAATTGAACTTATGAGACGTGTATATAAAAATATCGTTCCGTTTAATTTCTACGAAAATGCCCGTCAAATATATGTATAAAAATGCACTCGTTCGGCACCTTCGCTATCGCAAATTTTACAATGCACCCATTTACCGCGTTAAGATTACTTTTTGAGGATTAAGTGATGTAATTAGTTTATATAAGTTTTGCATAAATTCTAATGGTAATCAAAAACTTAACAATTACGAAAATAATGTACAAAATGAACGCGTGAGTACGCATCTCGAACAGTCAAACTCACAGCCCTCGGTAAACGGGTACGCGTTTCGAGGCAAAAGCTGCCAAGCCTTCGATCCTGTCTTCCGTATCCAAAAGTTGAGCATAGCATTGTTTTTCAATCTCAAAGCCGTCATCTATCGATACTTCGATACCCTTTGAAATCGCCACCTTGGCCAGTCTACAAAAAGAAAATCAAAGTTACTCGTCTTTTCTAATTATACGAGAATAATTGTATAATATATTTTTAATAATATGACGTTTTGGGAACGCAGAAGTAATTTATTATTTTACGTCATGCAACGATTTTCCCTCCGCATGTTGATATTATACAGATGTTTTAAGTTATAGACATTAAAAAAGCTATTAATTTCTCTTTTTAGTACTTTTCCTAATTAGATACATTTATAGAAACACTGCGACTTTCCAATTTACCGTCGGTCGAAAAGACTGTACTTTGACTGTTTTTGTACAGGCGCGATTGTAACAAATCCAAGCTATATGCGGAGCATACTCGGCATCGAACACACACCAGTTGGAATCAATTGCCGAACGTCTCGTCTATCGATTAATCATCGCATATCAGCATCGTGTAAATTGCACAACAAGTAAATTATCGAAGCGATCTTTGCAGCAATGGAAACCAAAATGGTTGATCGACAATGAAAAGACGCATGATCTATTGAAAAGAACCGAACGTCATGCATCCGCACTCGATAACATCAGCCTTGCGCGATTTTTGTTTTTTGGCGTCTCAAGTTTATCAAGCTCTCGACAAGGCTACAGCAACGGATGAGAAAGTCGCGTCGATAGTGTAAATTTCTCTCATTCTTATAATCAACAATGTGACATTGCCACCGATATAATTATAATGCGCGCAGTGCCTGTACAATAATCATAAATCACGCTGACGTTCGCGAAGAGCGAGAGAGAAGAGAGCGATTGAACACCGGAGAGATAAGCAGATACACTGTAAAAGCCTGTGTACGTGGCCTGATTGTCATTGCGCAACACATCGCCTGTCGCTTCTTATACGGTAATTAGTCGCGCGTATATGAAGATAAGTACGACCGCGCGCGGCGCGTGTATGCACGCGTGTCATAACAATGTTACTTAACCGTAGGTCGTTCGACGAAGCGACGACGACCACTCGTGAACTATACAAAGAGTCAAATGTATGGGAAATTAATACACGCGCTATTGTGTTGAGATTAAATATTAAGCATATGTACACCGAATCACGTATTTGTTCAAAGTCTCGTGATACGCATACAGATATAATAACCGTACGATTGAATCATACGACGATTCATATCAGCTCAGCTAAAAAATACTTACTTAACACCGATCGGCCCATTAGGCAGAATCTCCCTGGCGATGTGAAGAGCGGCCTGATATGCAGCGTCGCCCTCCTTGTTCTGCGGCACGACGCGATTCACCAGGCCGATTTTGTGCGCCTCGACCCCGTCCAAAACCCTCGCGGTGTAAATGAGCTCTTTGGCCATAGCGGGTCCGATGATCCTGGGCAGTCTCTGCGTACCCCCTGCACCGGGAATGATCGCCAGCTTCGTCTCGACGAGGCCCATCTTCGCCTCGGCCGATGCTGTCCTGATGTCACTGGCCAGAGCCATCTCCAGTCCACCTCCAAGAGCCACTCCGTCGAGAGCCGAGATGACCGGCGCCGAGAGTGCCTCGAGATCGCGCATGAAGTCCCTCAGCGAACTGACGAAATTGGCTACCTCCTGGGGCTCCATCTTGCTGCGCTCGCGCAGGTCCGCCCCGGCGCAGAAGACCTTGGGCACGAGGCTGCGCAATATCAAGACGCGAACCTTCTTGTCCTGCTCGATCGTCGACACGGCGTCCGTCAGCTGATTCACCAGGTTCTTGCCGAAGGCGTTGCGAGCGTCGGGTCGATTCAGCCCGAGAACCGCGATCCCGTTGTCCTTGCCGTCCAGGTACTTGAGGACGATCTCTTTCGACGTACTGCTGTCCTCCTTCAGCTGGACTTTCGTCGACAGAGCTCGCACGGACACCGAGGCCACCTTCAGCAAGCTCAAGCTCACGCGACGCACCAGGAACACCATTTTTGCGATCGAAGATCTGTGTATTGTACGAGGTGAGACGAGGAAACGGTCTTCTTGTTCTGGCTTTGATCTGCAAAGTTTTTTTTTAAAAACAACAGCTGTTTAGTGAATGTCGAGTGTGCGGGAAATTTACATTTTTAATTGGTTTGGAGTTGTTAATTCTTTGCGCTTATGTAAATGAGAATACTCGAGGAAAGCAGTTTGTTTGTATTAATAACGATACCTGTATTATAGAGTTTATATTTATATAGACCGCCGCACGATGACGTCGGTGTGCGATAGATCTAAAAATAGCCCGGCTCGATTGTATTCCACGCATAGGAAATCGTAGTGCTCGAAATTTTTTGTAACATACCTATAACCGAAAGAGGCGCATCGGACTGGTCTTATAACACGATAAAGCTATACTGCAGCGTGTCCAGTATAATATATGTAACGAGGCGATCGAGAAATAATGATCCAACACATGCGTATACCTCTACGGTGAAAAATGAATAAGCCGCGGCAGCAACGACTTTATCTGCCGAGAAGTCAATCAAGGCTACCGAAGGTGCAATAGTTACTCGCTTACTGCACACAATAATAATGATGATGAAAAAGCCGCGGCGCAGTTTCATTTACGCTGCACACACTGCACGCACGCGCGCTCGCAGCTGCGAAGCAAAGACACGTACATATATATAAGCAGCAGCGCAGAAAAGTGAGAGCCGCCGCGACAACCTTGATCCTTGATCCTCGCGCGCGCTCTTCGCCGATGCAGTTTCTCTCTGCGCGCCGGCAAATGAGTTCATTCGCGAGAGAGCCGATAATATATACGCATGCAAAGTGGCTTTTTACGTATGTGTGCGCGAGCGAGCCTCCGCACATTTTCGAGCCAATAATAATATATGTTAATTCAACCTCGACGCGTCTGTGTGTGTATCGTATACGGAAAAAACAAGTCGCGCGACAAGGATATATAGATATACGAAACTCACGCGATGGGATGCACCGCTTTCTTTGTTTTTATTTTTTGCGCATCGCGTTATAAAAAATGAACGAGGGATTCGGACTCGCTATTTGACTTTGTTCGGGCTTCTTTTGGCCACGTTGATATTACGATGATAATACGTATCGCTGTATCGTGCGACTGAAAACGTGAGTTGCTCAACGACAACGGCTCTTTTATATATATATAGAAGTATAGGTATGCGTATAACTCGCGTAAGCGCACTCGATCGCTCGGTGTCTGCAAAAAACGCGACGACTACCTCGCATCTATAAATTGCTGGGGATAAAAATGCGATTAGAGACGCCCGTGTTTGCTCGTTTCGCACACTGATTTGCGTTAGTGTGTAATATGTGCGCATATACCTAATTATAAATCTCTGGTAATATAATAAACATTTTTAAAATGTATTGGTTGCAATTGTACTAGTATAAAATGTATGTAAAAGTGCCCTTCCAGTGTGCAGATATTAGCCGGTGGTGCGGAAGGGGCTCGTTTAATTCCATTTAAAGTTATTCGTCGCTTCGTTTCTCTAACCAGCTTAAATAGCGGCTCGAACACTATATAATACACCCACTTGTTTGCTCGAACTGATGCGCACTGTCTTGCCGGCGAAATTTAATGGAAACTTTTCAAAAAGACGTTTTATAATGTATATAGTCGCTCGAACGGGCTTATCTCTAAGCCACAGGAGGATTGTATGGTAATATAATATAATAGAAGAATTTCAAAATTTTCAAGCGAAATTACAAAATTCTATAGTCGCCAGTGGAAAAATAATAAGTAACGTGAAATCGGCGGTGTGTTCTGCCAAGTTTCTCAATCCACGCACTTGTGTATAATATGTATATATGTATATAAATGAAAGTGACCAGTGTGTTTACTTTCCGCTACCAGTTCTCATCAGCGAAATCTTTAAAGCACAATGAGTTACAACTTTATTTTTCAAAATCGCTCGACTATGATTTGAAGTTTGATACGACGAGTACCGATTATTTCGGTCACGTATTAGACATTACAATGATGAATATAATTATCGTGACCGTATCTCGTCTGACTGCAATTTTGTTCTGATGGTGCGATAATCGTAAATACGTTACGCACGACCGCGATACAGCTAATATTCTCACGGAAGTCATTTTTTAATATCTCATACTGCAATATATTTTAACGAAATTGCAAAGTCGAAGATCGGCGCTTCCTACTTCCCGATGTTATAAAACGATTATGAAAACACAAAGTGCGTCGGATAATTAAAGAGCTGTGCAATTTATCAATCCTCAATAAAAGATCATTAGAGATATCATACATATGCAGCGCAAGATGACGGAGACTTATTTTTAAAATTCGCTAGTGAACGATCAGACATGCAAAAATATTACATACCAGCTATATATGAACCGAACGCTCGAGCGCCAGCTCATAAAAACAAATATGCGCTATCGCAAACGCGTTATGCCATAGCCGCTGTGTATAATAATTATCATTACCGGTTACCACTTCACTTTCTTGTGCAAAAAAAAAAAAAAAAATTGTCTCTGAATGAGAGTCAGTATATGCGAGTACTTACACACACGGTGTTGCGGTCGGAAAAGAGGCCACTCCAACTTATATTTTCATCCCGTCATCGTAGCCGGATACGTCTTACGCGCGACTATATCGATCCCGAACGACGTCGCCGATATATATATATATATGAATATATTGTATAGCAAAGTAGCAGGGGAAAGCGAGAAAGTTTTATTTTCTGTTTACCGGCTACGTGAACTGTTGTCGGCGGTGCGTGCGTGAGCGCGTCACTCTGCTGTTTGGCTGGTCGTCGTCGTCGATGTTGTTGTCGATGTATACCGTAGCCGCGACTGGTGTATACAGCAGTAGGAGAAGGGCGTGGATTTTATTATGGCTCGCAGCGGCGTCCGCCTCGTTGCTCGTCTCGACTCGACGCCGCGCACACGGGAGAACCGAATGCGCGCGAGTAAGTATGGTAAAGCTCTTCGCTGCGCTTTAAATTAGCGAAGTGGGAGGAGGAGGAGAAACGAGGAAGCGCCGAGACATTCGCGAGCACACGAGGTCTCTATTGTGTGTGTCTGTGTTCGGGTATAGTATTGTTTTCGTGTATGTGGCGCGATAATAATGCGCGTTATTTCCAGTTGGATGGTCGTGTCGGTGGCGTGATGACCAAGTGTTTCTCGTGTACTATATATAGATCACGATTTCGGCGATAAGGCGTCGTCTTCGAGTGTATATACTATCATATATATTTGCGAGCCGGCAGCTGTGTGTGTTTATTGTATATGATATAGCTTCGACCATGTACACTTGTTTTGATGAGCACGCCGTTGTGGGATGATCTTGAAGCCCACGTGGAAATGATTCTATCGACCGTGGATCGTATAGGCCACATTTGATATGATAATTTTGAGTATATACCGACTGTCGATCGAAACTCGAATGATAACACGTCAGTTGATTATCTATATTGATTTGGTCGAAACGATGTCTTGACTTTATCTATTTGCGTACCCATTTATAATTTTATGTTTTTTATCATAATTGTAGCCGACGGCACGAAGTATAGAATTTTGTAACTTAGTTTCGCTTTATAATCATTTTTATTTTCATTACATTTATTTACAAAGTACAAAATGTTCACTCCCAATGCGAAATATTCGCTAGTTAATCTACATGTACTGTATATGATAGGCTTACACACTCTAAGCACCCAAAAATTTGAACAAAAACTGGCGGAAAGTCACTCTGAACAAAGCCCCTACACATGCTTCATTTTGTGAGCGAACGTTCGCATTATCCGCCTCGTAATCTCGAGTATAAAAAAAAGATATGAAAAATCACATTGAACCCGTTGCCAGAGCACCTTCTAGTCTTGCGTTCAAAACATAAGCTATCAGCCTTATTAAAAATTGAACGTCCATTAAGAATTAGTCATAAATACATTATAAATAAATAAATAAATAATTAATCGATTAGAGTATCAAAAGCCAGCCAGGCGGCAATATAAATAACAGTATAATAATGCAGGTATGAGTCGGTATTGTGGCGAATGGGTGAATCATTCTTAATTACTCCCATCCGAATTTACGTCACACGTCGTGAGGTAAGACATCTCGCGTAGTCGCGAAATGAAGAAAAGTAAAATGGCAATGAACGGTGGATGATAAGTCGTCGGGGGTAGAGCTTCCGAAGAAAAGCTCAAGCGGCTGCACTGGCAGCAAATCCACCGGGAGGTGGTCGGAGCATCGAACGTGTTGCCGAGGAAAGCTTCTGCGAGACCAGATGGGCGATGTGCGACGAACGTTTCCAGACGAACTCGCGCGTCCTGTCGTGATCGTCAGCGCTCTCTATGCGCATCTAAAAAACGAAGACGGCGTTATACGAGGCTTTTTCGTATTTACCACGTTTATCCAGTAATGCGATTCTTACCTGCTTCGGCTGGAGAACACGAATGGAGTGCAGAGTGGCAGCTCCGCCGTGATAGACTCTCAGGCTGAGTCTACCTGACATCTCTGCGGTGGTGGCAGTGGCGCTGCGCACTTCCTTCCTCGTGGACCTTCCAAATTCCTTCTCTACCTTCAGCACGAGCGGGCCCAGATTGAACTTGGTCCTGATGGTGGTGTGATCGCTCATCATGTTGACGGACACGTCGCCCGAGCGCTTCAGCGACGAGAGACCGTAGAGGGTAGCCTTCGCCTTGGAACGCGGTTTCTTAACCACCGGCGCCCGCGCCGTCGTCGTCGCCTGGGCCTTGACCTGCCGACGAAAATTATGTAATCTTCGCGTGAACTATTATGCCCGCTAGAGAGTAAAATGCAATAATACCTTGTTAGTCGACGTAGCGGGTTTCCGGGTTTTCGTTCCGGTCTTTGTCGGCGCCCTGGTCTTGTTCTTCTTCCTTTTGGTGCTGGTACCGGAGCCGCGATTGCTCGACGCCGCGGCGGAAACTTCGTTCGACACCAATCTCGTAGCGAGCTCGGGTACGATGGTCGTTGGCGAAGCTTCGGTCTGCGGTGGCGGGCTCAAAGTCGTCACTCCAACTTTCGGCTCCTGGAAATTCACGCAGCGGTTGCTTTGACACCGTTTATGGCTTTGCTTTCTATATGAGAGCGAGGTATCTATTATACGGAAGTTTCGCCCGCGCAGTGTGACAAGCCGGCTAACGAGCTATTACTGCGCGTATAATAATAACTGATACTCGGGAAATTCGTAATTATTATCCCGGAAAAGCTCATCTATACTTTAAAACTGTATGTCATACATAGGTATATAATCAAAGTGAAAACGAACCTCGGTAAACATGGGCTCGGTGCTGCTGCCGACGTTCGCGTCCTGGTTTCTTGGAGCCATGGCCATTTGGGGGGTTGTCCTCGCGTGTTTGTTCTTGCTGCCCTTCCTCCTCTTGCTCTTCTTCTTGCTCGAGCTCTTCTTGCCGGAGTTCGGCTTGGCCTTGTTCTTGCTGGCGGATGTCGGATTGACCAGCTTCACCGTCACCGGATCGTACTTGTCCCTCAGAATCTTGTTGATGCGTCCAAGAATCGTGTCGACGAAGCGGTTGTACTTGGCCACGTAGATGGCCGAGACGTCGCTCGGCGCGCTCACCATTGCTCCTATAGAGAAGAGTTTTTTTGTTTTCGGACGGAACGAATTTTTCGTTTTCTTTTTTTCAAGGTCGATGAGTGTGCAGGAATGCGATCTCATGTATGAAAAAAGAAATTCGAGCTTTCGAAGATCGGCAATGCTTGCGATCACGAGCATCAGAATGGGACGAGCTAATCGAGCTCACAGCCGACAGCTATTCCAATTATCTCGGCTGCTCCATAGACAAACACGTTGTTGTTACACCATTGCCGATCTTCCTATGCTCGAGGGATCGGCTCTTCATTAACCGCACGAGCATCGCAGCCCGGGGGAACGATGTATATATGGAAGAGACACCTATGACCGGCCTTGAACCGACGACGCGCAGGATCAGCGCGTTTCTCTTTCCCTCACGTGTATGTATGTATGTATATATAACGTTTATATTTATGCGCCGTCTACGCCCGTCCATATACCGAGCTATAGAATAACGACCTACTTTTACGGAGAGGAAGTAACGGCTTAACGGTATTAACCGGTACGCGTGAGTATCTATACACGCGAGAGAAGAAGTAAGTAACCGGTGGGAGGAGCGGCTCCTCTTTCTCCCGCGAGAAACTGGGTCAACGCGCGTTTCCTCCTCACCTACAGACCTACCTATTCGACATAGTTATCACGTTGCGGTAAACATTATCATTATCCGCGTACACACTCCTGCTTTTCATCGTCGCGCAATAAGTATATATATTGACATATCGATAGGTATGCACTTTCTTCCGGCGACGAACGAAGGCGAAATTTACGGCCGCCTGACATACTAAAGGGCGCGCAGGACTTTCGTTCGTGAATTTTTCGCGCGACCGAGAAGGAGTCGTGTAAATTATCATCGCGGGATGAGAGGGAGTGGCTCGTACACGAGAGAGACAAGTGGGTCAGGGTCGATCTCACGATGATCGATCGGTGCCAGGTCGACGGCCCCATTCCGATGAGCCATGGCCAAGGTGAAAGCCATGAAAAAATACCGACCCCGTGACCTCTTTTATGTATTCCCGCGCGAGAAGCCAGATGCGACGCGATTCCGTCTGGTTCAAGGCCATCAGGGCTAATTGCACGATTATTTCGACTTATTATTATGTACAGGATATATAACGGTGAGTAGCTTCGCCGGGATGACGCGAAATTAAATTTGATACATAGAATGATGCAGGAATGAAAGAAAATAAAACGCGAGCTTGTAAACTCAGTTATATATATACATATAGCGATGTCGATTTCATCGTGCGGTCATCCTCGGTTCCGCGAGCTCGGTTTCATTTTTTCTACTCTGCCGAGCTCGAAATGCCAAGGTGTATTGCGCATTATGCGGAGAAGGAAAATTATACATTGTATATATATAGTGGTGGAGGAGCAGAAGGAGGAAAATGTTTACGGTGCCAGACGCGCGTGCATAGATTGTCCCAGCGGCTACTCATAAAACTACAACTGTGTAACCAGATTTACTAAAGAAACTACTATAGAACTACGACTACTTTTGCAGAAGAGCGATGAGATTTGCGTGAGATGTATATGTAATATATATGAGAAGTGACATATGATGATGATGATGAATGATATAATGCGATGAGACATGAATAGACATGAAAAATGAAGTGGAAGCTCTCATGTAACGTGCCAGATTAAAGTCGTATCATACACATTTTTGTTTTATGCATAGAGTATAAATTAAATATAGCAAAAGTCCATTATTGTTCCAGTCAATGCTGCAGGTAAGCCGCTTGCTAAGTATATATATGTGTTTATATAGCAGTCAACCGTCCACCGTCCACGTGCAATCTACATATAGGCGTAAGTATCAAACTGTCTACATTTCAGAACAAACAATCGGTAGCTCAAGTGTCTTTCGGGATTTTTCTTTCTCGCGCGAGTGTATCATATATTTATCGTATAGGTATTATGGACGTTTCGCGCGCGAGTATAATGTGTTACAATTATGTGAACGGACGAACGATATAACGAAACAATTTTTAATGTGAATGATCGTCTCGAGAGAAGCATTAAAATTCTAATACTATAAGATCGGCACGTCACGCAAAGCACGCTCGCTGAAGTCGTAGTTTAGTTTTTGGAAAAAAAGACTCTGTCGTCAATTAGAATCGCCTATGGACATCTACAATGTGTTATAACTGTTGCGTCTAGCACCGCGAGTCATTTTTTGATCTGGACGTGTTATGAAGATTATATAAAAATAACAAGACCAAACACAAGTATATTTGTTTTTTCGCAAAAACAATAAGATATCTATATTTGTCAAATTTATAAAAAAAAAGAAGATATCAAGTCGAACAATTGTCTCTGTACAGTTTCGTTCTTTCTCTCATATCGTATCCTGGCGTAAATAATAAAAACTCTCCGGTCTCCTCTTCGTCGTATAATATATGGTAATAATAAAGCGTGTGTGTAAAAAAAAAGTGCGAGAATCCAGTGAACAAAAGGAAAACAAAACAAGCATTCTTCCGATTGAAAAAGAAGAAAAATATAGAGCTCCGCCGCCTTATAATACGAAGCCTTTAACGGAATGAAACGTCTAGGTAATCGGCGGCACTCGCTGCGTCGAGGAGAGAATCAGTCCTGTTTTCTCCTCCGCTTGCGCGCGCGCACACTTATATTTCTCCACAAACTCTCTCTTTCTCTCCCTCTCTGTCATTCCATGGGCCTTTCTCTCTCTCCCTTTCTCCCCGCGCGTCCGCGTGCATCTGCCTCAAAAGAGTGTCGATCTCGTCTCTTCGAACTTGACCGTCGCATATTCGCACGCGCACGCGAGTATACAACAATATACTCTTTTTTAATGGCTGTGTGTATATATATATATATGTATACTATACATATACGCAAATTAACGCATACAAGTTTGGTAAGAAAAGAGGCATTCGTATATAAGTACACATTCGTACGTATATATCTCGTCGAAATAATTTTCTGCGCACATTATACACGCGCGATGTATATGAGAAAAACGTGACGCCACCGATCCTCGTATATGGGCATTTTAATGCTTTCCTCGCGATCGTCGCTCAATACCACCATCGGAGAAAAAGATTCAAAAAACGTATATCACTCGCGCTACGGTCGCTCTTATCGCCGCGCGAGTCTTGTATACGTGTATCTTTCAAATATAGCTGTTTACCGAGCGAAGAAACGAAAAAAAAACGATGATAAATACTATAGAACACTGGTGTGTATGTGTGTGTGTGTGTCTGAGTGTCGATGTAACGGTATCGTTCGTTCGCCACGCAAGGCTCTCGAAAGTAGCAACGATCTTTCCAAGTCGGAGCCTCTTTTTTTTTTTGTCGAGTCGAGTCGAGAGTTCCTCCCAAGAATCCGATTTTTGCCGCGTGTCGCGCACACATCACCGCACGCCGCCTCATGCGAAAGAGACTCTCCCGCTCTCTTTCGCCTCGGTTGAGCTCTGAAGATATATAAATATATAGATCATGTTATGCGGGTAGCATATGATAAATAAATAAGTTAATAATGATAAATAAATAAATAAATAAATAAATAAATAGAGGAGGCTGCATACGAGAGATTAGAGCTCAACAAAGTAGCGGCGAAGTACATAATATAACATATCTACGGCGCGCGTGTCCCGTTGTACGCGCGCGGGTGTGTCTTGAGCGACTCGTTTGCTTGTTGCTGCGCTTGTTGTATAGCTGTTATATAATATACGGTTAAAATCGTTTGCGTGAGTTGGTGCGTGTGTGTTGTAAATGTCATGCTCTCTAGTGCAGGCTGGCGGACTGAGGCTTGAGGTTTTTGGCTGCTTTATTGGTCTGCTTGCGCGCGCGGTGGCCCTTGCGCGAGTGGTGCTTCTTGCTGATGGCTGACGGCTTGCTCGATGCAGCGGGCTTGAACTCACGTGCGGCGCGTCTCGCGGACGCGATGTCGGCGAGTCCCTCGATCTCGTCGTCGTCGTCGTCGTCCTCCTCCTCCTCGTCGGCGGCCTCGTCGTCGTCGTCGTCGTCGTCATCGTCGTCGTCACCGGTGATGTCGAGATCGACGTCGTCGTCGTCGTCATCGTCATCGTCATCGTCGTCGTCGTCGTCCTCGTCGGAGCTGGCAGCGGCGGCCGCTGGGACGGCGTTCGAGACCTGCTGCAGGACCACGGGATTGGAGACGGACTCGGCACCTTCGATCGTCGCGTCGCCGACTGCTCCGGCTGCCTGACCCTCGGGAAGATCATCCTCTTCGTAGGAGGCCGCGTCCTCGGATGCAGAGCTGTCCACGTCGCTGACGGTAGCCGCGGCGTTGTTCAGGGATTCCTCGTTCAGATCGGCTTGCACGTTGGGCGGGATCACGGGCGAGTTCGCGGAAGCGGCCACTGGCTGGACGGCCGAGACGGCGGCACTGGCCGCGGGCTCGACGGCGTTGGTGTCGTCGTCGTCGTCGTCGTCCTCGCCTAGAATAAAAATTCAAGATTTTTCGTTAAAAAAAAAACAAATTCGATCATGAGAAGGCCCGAATATATATAATATTGAGGAATCCAGCGCGGACAAGTAGAAAAGTTCCGGTCATATCGGACACGCGCGCGCTCGCGCCAATCTCGTTAGGCCATTAAAATTCATGCCGTGCCGTGTGTCTATATGCCTATATACACGCGGAAATAACGGAAGCGCCTACTCGCATGAGCTGGCGCGGTATGCACAGTATAGGCGCATCGGATATATTATACAAACGATCGGCGCGAAAAGGACTCCTCATTTTTTTCTTAGATTTATCGCTACCGCCTTAATATACATATATATATATATATATATATATATATATTATATATATATATATATATATATATATATATATATATATATACACATATACATACATATATATATATATATATATATATATATACATATATATATATATATATATATATATATATATATATATATATATATATATATATATATATATATATATATATATATATATATATATACATATACATATATATATATACAGCTGTATACCAGTCGCGAGGAATCTGTGTCAATCGAGCCAACGGATATCCTCGCGTACACAAACACGCCGCTGAGATGGAAAAGGTATATACTTACTGCGCGCGATGCGTACGCGAGAAGAAATTCCTGGAGGCGCGCGTGGATTATGTTAATTCGGAATTTAAAGAGCGCCGCGGAGAGCTCGAAACTTTGAGTCCCGTTATAGAAATCCGTATGTATAACGGAATTCGCGCATGTCGCGCGCGACCCCCCCGGAAAAGTTGAGATGAAAAAGAAGGAACGAACGCGGCTGGGAATAAAAAAAAAGGTAAAAAAAAAAAGAAATGAAGAACTTGCGCGAGTCTGTACGTGTAATATTTTAGTCGACGAGACAACCGCGTGCGAGAAAGAGCCGTTACCGGTCTCGTGTGTGTGTGTGTGTGTGTGTGTGCAGCGTCGTGTTATTATTATTCCTCGGTCTGCAGCCAGCAGCTTAGCTGTATATTACCTTTGCGCCGCTCGTATTCACAGTTACTTATGCTCTGTCTCGGCTTTATGCAGTTCATCACGCGGCTAATTACCGACTACCATCGAACGGCTTTATTGTGTCGTGCTATATATATACACCTTCACGGCGATTGAAAAAAGAAATTGTAACAGTCAAAAAATGACCGATTCGTCGGAATCGAAAATAATTGTAATCAGGATCATCGGCTGATTTGGTGAGTTCGCGCCTACTTACGCGGATGTCGACCGCATGAATAATTCAGCGGCGTAATTAAAATTCTCGATATAACTGGGTCAACGTGCGAGCCACAGCTGCCTAATTGGTATCATCGATATAATATATACATATAACGTTACAACGATGATGAAAAGCGTTGCACGCTTACCTCCGAGAACCTCGTCGATGAATCTCTCGAGATAGTCGTCATCTTCGTCGTCGTCTTCCTCGTCATCATCGTCGTCGTCGTCGTCATCGCCGGTGATGTCGAGGTCGACGTCGTCGTCGTCGTCATCGTCGTCGTCGTCGTCGGAACTGGCAGCGGCAGGTGCGGCGGGTGCGGCTTGCCTGGATTGCTGGGCCGACTGGACTTTACTCGTGTTGGGCAGCGGCGTCGCCAGGGCGCCCATCGCCAGGCAGCACAAAAGTGCCAGCACCACCACCAGCTTCATGTCTCTCTGGAAAAAGAATGTTATACGTGTGTATGTGCGCTCTACTTTCGCTGTAACTGTATACGTCTGTCATCACAGCTTTGATTTATTTAAAAAATTCAAATTTATCTATATAAGCACTATATATCGGTCACAAGCATTGTGTCGCGGTTCTGATATTCTCGAGCTCCGTAAACTTTTCTATACGATCAGCACGTGTGTTGGCCAACACCGGATAAGAGTTACTTATATATGTACGTATATATGTTGCACTGATTCGACTCGATCAAGTAGTAGTAGTAGCAGCGTGTGCACACTTTGGGCCGACTAAGGCCAACACGTAACGAGACACACTCACCCTTTATTGGTAAAAGGATGCGAAGGGGTATAATGCGCACAGTCCTCGACGGAGAGATAAATAGAGAGGGAGTCTCGTCTCGGGACCTTCCTTTGGCGAGGCGAGAGTGTGAAACGAAGACGAAGCGCCGGCCGATCAGTCTTTTATACCGGCGGCCACCACCTCTCTTCTCCGCGTGCGGCTCTTCTCTTCCGCTCTCCTTCGGACTCGCTTGCGCGCAGGTGCTCTGCAGGGCCTGTTCGGCTCTATCCTGGGCCACGTGGAGAGTCGTATTTTTTTATTTTATTTTAAAGCGCATTGTTGGCGTCGACCGAGAGCTTTCTTATCTTCGACACGGTGTCACTGCCGCGAGGAAGTTGGCCAATGAATATGGATTTTCTTTTGTATGTCTTGTTTTCATTCCTCGTGCGTATACACGCGGCTGGACTGATTAACCCAGTATTGTGGGGAGATAATTGTCGAGCGTTTTGGGTCTCGATAATAAGGCGTTTGTGTTATATGCGACGATCCCAAAGCGACTAACGCGTATTTACATATGCATTTATGACGTTTTTACTTTTATTGACTGTATAATTATCCGGATATCAAACCGGTGAAAGTACAGCCGGATACTTATCTTCCTCGTATATAATATCAATCGGAAACATCGCCTTAGCGCGCTTGCTTGTACAAAACTCAATTTTCTCGATAATTTCAAGTAGGCAGCTCTATATCGTTGTTTGTACACAATTTACTACATGTATATACATCAATCCGCTCGTTTTTCGCTTTTTCATTCTCCTCCGAACGTCATCGCGTGTCGCGTGAAGAGCAGCATCGCCGCATCAGGTATAAATACACTCGACGACAAGGCACCTGTAACCCAGCGATTGACAGCGCGCACCGCGTTTTTATATATCTATATATACACACAAGCAGTATAAGTTCGACTCTACCGTTACTCCGCGCGCGCACACACACTCACATTAGCATAATTGGCGTGCGCGGGATCGACAGCCGTTCGAGAGAAACCGATAAGTACGAGTCGCAAATAAAAGGTCTAAACAGCGTTTCGCAGTGGGGACTCTGCCAAAAGCACGGCGGCTGCACCGAGTACACGGTTCATATATATACACAAGCTCTCGAAAGAAAAAGGGAAGAAGATGAAGCCTGAAAGTGAAGCATCGATCGGAGCTCTCCGCGCGTCCGGAATATGGGATTTGGTGTCAGTGTGCGCCGGGGAAGTAGTCCGCGTGCGAGTGGGTCTCTGATATACCCGCGCGCGGGACCCGCCGAGGAATTAGTAATCAGGATATGCGAGTGCGAGCTGAGAGTGAGCAAACGCCGCGCGCGCATTCTTCGCCATCATTCATTATTCATCGACGCGCAAGGCTCGAATTTTATTTTATTATGTATATGTATGTGGATATATAAAGAGAGACCGCCGGCCCCGAAATACACACGCGCGCGCGCGCGCGAGGATTTCATTAGATTTGGACCAGACAGGTTTTTTTTTATTCGCCGGTTATAATATGTGATACGGAGGAATTTCGACGATATTCGAGCGTCTTATACTGGACTCTCGATTTTTTTCGTTCGCTTCGTTATTCTCCGAGACGCAGCAGGTATTATTCTACGCAGTCATCGATTTGGAACGAATGATCGACATTTTCCTCTACGAGCGGTGGGTAAAAAACGAGACGAGCGGCCCTATTACACGAGCGATGGCTTATTTTTATGTAGCCTCGGTTTCCTATACGCTGCGCGTGAGAAAGGGAAAAGCGTCGCGATCGAAAACTTTCTTTGCTCGTATAATGAAACTGCATTATTTCTATACGTATAATGAGATCCTCGGTTACATCAACTGCCCGACGAGGAGCTTCTATATATATCGCCCTCGACGTGAGATTTATACTCGCAAGGATATCACGGACACAAGCACAGCTTTAAGCAGTAAACGAGATTTATTTGGCAAAGTTGTGGCCAATTTCGAATTCTGTACAGAGAAGACGGCGAAAAGTTTTGTCTCGGAAAAAAAGGAGGCTGCGCGCACCGCGTGTGCGGTTAACGATCGCCAAGGTCCGTTTGGAAAGTTGGAAAACACGCCAGCGCCCAAGTGTATTTTCGCACTCGGCGTAAATACAAATCGTCAACGAACAGAATACATTCATCTTTTAGTCAGCCTCGTCCTCCTGCTTCTTCTTGAGCATCGACTTGTTCTTAGCGTGGATCCGGAGCTCGGCACCGGGCGGTCGGTAGTTACCGGTCATCGGCGCGTTGTTTATATCGACCTGCCGGTAATACTGAGCGATCCGGCTCTCGGTGCTGAACGACTCCGGACACTTGATGTACACTGGAAAAGCAAATTGCAATATTAGCCGTGCACTACAACCGATCTTTTTACCGGTCGTTAACCTTTATGATGAATGAAGAGGTAGATCCAGAAAGACACCGAGATGGTCATGAGCACGACGCCTATGATGCATTTCCAATCCGAATTCGGCCCCTGCAATTCCGAGAACGTCTGACGAAAGCTTGCTCTGTACAAACACTTTTTCTCGCCGATCGTCAGTTTTCTCCAGTCGCCGCGCTCCTTCTCGCGCAGTGCCTGCGTCGATGCATTTACAGTTTGTACATGTATGCCGATAGGTTTGTGACACTTGTATAGAATTGTATTAACCATTTCGATAATAACGCAATAACTGAAAAATCACGATAAGATATATCGAGAAACGAGTTTAAATTACTCTGTCCTCGTTTACCCCGTTTCGCGGTACGCCAAAAACGCCGCTGGAGACCGTTATAACGACTTTCGGGGGTTAGAATCAAATCAGCATTGTAAATTAGCATCCGATACGTCGATAAATTATCGACAAACATGCAAAGCTTTTTTTCTTCCACCGGTACACATCTGAGAGAACTCGGCTATCCGCAACATAAGCGACATAACGCGATTATTGACGCACGATCGGCCTTTTCAAATGTTCGCCCGTATTAATACATTAGGAATAAGGATAATACGCGTTTAAGATAATTCCGCCAAAGTGCCCGTATAATCAAACAATCAACGATTGAAATACCGATAGATATATAGTGTAGGTAATATAATACCATTAGCTCGGGTGTGCACTCGCGATAGCGTATGGCCGGAAAGGGATAATCCCACGAGTCGATGTAGGAAGGGGTGCCGTTCATGCCGTGACAAACGATCTCCCGGTTGCCTATTATTCGCCGATGCGGATCGTCCTCGCATATCGCCTCGTAATTGCTGCTTCTGCGACTTGACCCCTGAGGTGGTGCTGCAGCGAATCGATGCAGTAGTCCCCGAAGTCCGCAATGATGACGGAGTATCGGCTTCGATCCGATCAGCATTTCACAGCTTATATATAAGCCTCGCGTAGACTTCCTTGGCTGCGATTATTGTCGTTGGCCTTGATTGTTCAGCAGGACGTTTGCCCGACTTCACTGTTGTTGTTCCATATACAGGTATATACGTAAAGTCAAATTTTATGTGTGTATTTGTAGAAATTTCGTTGTTTACGCTAGACTCGTGCAGTGATAACGGGTGTACACGGAGAAGCAGCCAGGTCTACCTAGATTCTCAATACTCAAAACAGAGACGCAAGAATTCGTCGTTCAAATGAATTGTAAATCAGCAACGTTCAGGCTTATACCGAAACCGAAAACTTTCACCGTCACAAAACTTTCTCTTATGTATATATACTCGAAAAAGGAGAGAAAAAAGCAGGCATTGCCCTACTCAACCCTTTGATAAATTTATATCGTTGAAAAACAATATGCATAAATTATTCGCGTTTTTTAAGGTGTCCGTACGAAGCAGAGCTGCTGTAGCCATTTATAATTCGAGTAATTATATACAGCTTGCAATTTTACAAATCTGTGTCAATGCATTATTAAAAGATGTGATATTTGCTATAATGCTAAATTATAAAAAAA
This sequence comes from Muscidifurax raptorellus, assembly GCA_020010945.3. NCBI lineage: Eukaryota > Metazoa > Arthropoda > Insecta > Hymenoptera > Pteromalidae > Muscidifurax > Muscidifurax raptorellus. Next base: position 4,283,783 of record CM052081.1, on the reverse strand, counting down.
TTTCAAATTATAAGTATACCTATACAGCACTCTCTAAAAGCTGATAAATCAAAGCTTTTCCATAAATAAAATATATCGATAAACTTCAGTCATAATATCCCAGCGATTAATGGAAAGAATCGAGGTTATCATTTTCTCAGCTTCCTCAAAGCGTTATCGGCATGCACTCAACATTTTCAGCAGATGCTCGCATTTTTTCCCGCACCGCAAGCGTCATCCAAAACAGCTCCCTGCATTACCGACGCGCCCCAGCTGCACAGCGCCGCGAGCGGCTGGCTCGTCGGACGAGTAAAGTACACGGCGCGCCGCAGTGCAAACGCGCGAGGGTCGATGGCCAAGATGGCATCGCACTGATACGATTCACGTCCGTGACTGTCTCTCTCTCTCTCTCTGACGATTAAGTCGCGCTAATAAGCGGTGGACTCCGTACCTGAATTAACGTTGCCGCTCTATATACGCGAATCGATCGGCGAAGGTCCGTCGGCTGCTATACTTAAAACATTGACTGCTCGAAGGAATTGAACTGTGCGGTTTGTGTACCTTCCGAAGAGACGCCATAATTGCAGGGGTATACATTGGACTGCAGTTGCAGGTAGACGCGGCTGAAGATTGAATTGTGTACTACGATGCAGCTGGGAATTGTTGTCTGATCGGAGACTTGGATGAGACGGAGTCGATTGGAAGGAGTGTTGATCTGTAAGTAGAAGAGCATAGTGTACAATTATGTGATGCATATGCATGTCTAGTCGTAAGTTTCTTTCGTGTTTACGTCTTGGTGCAGGTTATTTTTGACTCGATTTGCGGGCATTGATTTATTCCGACATCGCGCGTTGTTTTTGACTGAAACTGTAACAGGTGACAAAAAAATCGAAGTACGGATATAAATTTGTGAAATCGTTGCATATAGATTACAAGTTTTTTATATCATCGGCACGTGACGAACAGCTGTTTAAACAACTGGCAATCGATGCCCGCGAGTGTCAATTTCGAAATTTCATTATTTTTTTAACAGAAAAAATTCGTCTTCGTACTGTGTGGTTTATTCATGTTTCAATTCAATTATATTGCAGGTCGTGCTCTCGACGCAGCGATAGGGATGATTGAATCGTCGACACATATCCATTTTTAAGGTGAACATTTATTATCTATTGAAACTCGAATGAGTCTTTCAAACTGATTAACGCAAACTTAATTTTAGTAATCGCAAGACTTATAATCAAATTATAACGAATCAAATTTCTGTTCTTGTTACAGATACATGGAAAATGTGTACTTGTGACGTACGTCATTTTATATAGAAAAATTTCATTGATTCAGTGATAACGTAATTAGCGAGCAGAGTGCAATATCGTACATGCACAAGCGAGTTGCCTGTATAAAATAATGAAGACGGGTCAAGCGAGTAAAAATAGACGATTCTTTTATTGTCTTGTTGTATTTTCGAGCGCGACCTCGTGAAGATAAAAAAAAGCTTCCATCCACGTCGTCGAATCGCCGACGTCAAACAGCAATATACATATAATTCTAGTCAGTAGGTATTTCGTCAAATCAATTAAACGGCTCATCGATAGCAATTGTGATACATTTGTAGATAGTTCCTTTATAAATACACGAGCCGACAGTTGCGAGGAGATTTCGACGACTTTTAGTGATCAATGGTGCCTACTAATAATAACTGCGAATAAGAAGAATGTTTCGGTACATTTGGTCCCTGATAAGCTGGTACCTGCGACCGTTCATCAAATGGATTCTGCGCCACACAACCCACATGTGTGAGCTCCAGAGAATATGCTACGGCGAGCCGTCAGGAGCACCTCGCACCTACGCCGTCGAGTACTCCCTGCGGCTTTCCCGAAACCCCGACATCAAGTCTCTGCTCTCCTACCTGGACGACATAGCGAATCAGCGGGGTATAACCATAAGGAGTGAGCGCATGATTTTGGAGGAGGCAATCAGGACTGTGCTGATAACGAAGAAGATCAACCCCACGGCTCATCCGGACTTTGCCAAGGCGTTCGGTAAGTGCGTCGAGCTGATCTGGGGCTACAGGCAGCTTTGCGTCGAGTGCGAGGAGCTGAGGCAGACGCCGTACGACTCGGAGAACCAGACGCACGAGGGCCTGCTGCTGAAACTCTGGGACCTGCTGATGCCCTACGACCCGCTCGACGCGAGGATCACCAAGCAGTGGCAGGACATCGGCTTCCAGGGCGACGATCCCAAGACCGACTTCCGCGGTATGGGCATGCTCGGACTGGAGAATCTGATTTACTTCGCTCAGGAGTATCCCAGCGCGGCGACTCACGTGCTCTCGCACTCGATGCATCCGAGGTATGGATACGCCTTTGCCATTGTCGGCATCAATTTGACGAGCATGGCCCTCCGACTTCTCAAGGATGGAACGGCCAAGACGCATATTTACAATTCCTCGAAAACTCTACCATCGATTCGTGCCTTTCACCAGTTCTACTGTTACCTCTTCTACGAGTTTGATGGATTCTGGATCGAATCCAAACCTAGCAATATTATGGAGTTCTCCTCAATCCAGGAGAAATTCGAGAACAATATCAGAATGGCCCTTGCCAATCCTTCGACTGTTTTTAGGATAAATTTATCAGTGGACAATATTTAGCATAAGTGTGAGGATTGCGTTTGAGGTGATTTAGAAACGATCTTCTTTTCTAAAAAATTGTTGACTATTGGCCTTTCTAATAATTTTTTTTGCTTTAAAAGTATCTAAAGTACTTTGATCTTAAATATCTTTTAATCAGGAAAAATTCGAAAAGAAATTTGATATTTTATCTATACGAGAGTGTAACGATTATAAAAATTATTTTCTACCGTTTTTTTACGTGTAAATATTTATCTGCAAGGATATGAAGTGTACGAGATGCTTGTTGTATGTGTACATGGTGCTCGATTTTAATACACACGCATTACGCATAGTGTGTCTTGTCATGTGATATAATTTTGCCACTGCTATCTAACTCTCAGAATTAATTTAAAGTTCAAAGACTTAATGAATACCTCTGACAGCATTCCTATATTTTTTACAAATTTAGAATGCATTATATCACAAAGTATTGTTATTTCTTTTATCATTGTCATCATTGTAAAAAAATCACAATTTCATATTATAAAGAAAGAACTGTAGTAACTTAAAGTGTAGATAAAAGAAAATATTCAATTTACTGCAAAAGTCATAGAAAACTAAGCGAATTTGCTGTTGGCCTAGATTAGCAAAATCTCTCTTAAGAAACTCTATTTTATTGTATCAAATATAAAACTGAAATAGTTCTTAAAACATGTTTGTAATGGTCACGTCACGTCTGTTTACACATATATACATTTTGCTGCTGAAGATATCCAATCATTTATTTGTTCTTTTTCTGTGGTGCTTCAGCCTTTTTCCTTAGTTTACTAGCGAACGTCACAATTACCAACACACCAACAGTGATACTACCAAGTTTCATTATCCAGGGATTGTCCTTTAATGTATTAGCTATCATTTGAGTAAAGTCATCACTGGAAGTAAAACAACAATCATTTGTAAAATGTATATTACCTATGCTAATAAATGTTTTACAACACACAAAAACCATCTTAATTATTTAAAGAAATTCTTAGGAAGCATACTTACAATGGGCTTTGGGGTACTGGAACTTTCTCTGCATGAGCATTTTTGTACCATTCCTTGGCAAATGAAACAAAAGATTTAACATCATGCTTTGGAATCAAATAGCGGTACATCTTACCATGTCTAAACCTAATTAAAACAAATAAAAATTTTATTTAAGAAAGAAAACAATATTTGATGAAATTATCACAAATACATACAATATAAATTGAGGAACTTCGTATACTCCAAATCTCCGAGCTGTTGAAGCTCCAGTTAGATACTTGTTAACACGAGCAATATTTATCCTTTGTTTTAATTTAGCACCTACGGCTTCCCATCTTGCTCCTAATCTTTGGCAGTCCACGCAGTCTGTACTATAGCTGTTGAAAAAGATTTGGTATTAGTTTCTGCTCAAAAAAATAGTGATTGCTATGATGAAACTGAAAAAAATGTACTCACAACATAACAAACCAATCTCCAGTTGTGGCACCACTGCTTGCTTGTGTTAAATGCTCGAAAGTATCATCTGTAAGTTCTTTAACAATTGGTTCTTTGTTTTCTGTGAAAGTTGCTAAGATCTCCTCTCCATCATCCAATTGTCCTTGTGATAAAAAGTATATTTGTCAAGACAGCGTTTTGAATAAAGATACGTTTAATACAAAATATCATTTTACCATCGTATAAAAGAGGAATTCCCTGTCTGAAGAAAACGATTTGAGGTTCCTTATTGGGACTATACAACCTGAGCATTTGACTATTTACAACTCGCACTACCCATGCCGATAAGGAATCAACCAAGTCTTCTCTGATGTGAAGCAGCTGGTTTTCCACTTGATCACATGCTTCGCAGTCTTTTTTAGCTGTAATGTAATGTTTTTATTGAATATATTTTTACTTCATTCACGATGAGTTGAGATAAGTAAATTTAAGAACTATGTATTTTTTGGTCAAATTTCTAACCTAAACGAAATGAAAACATTGGAATTTGTGTAGAAAGAGATTGAGTCTCAAGTTTAACTGCTTGTTAAAATAATGAAAAACTTACTGAAGAAAGTAACGACATATTTTTCCGTCTTTATGAGATTCAATAGATCGTCATCGCTGACTGTCTCGAGGGTCGCCGAGGTTACGCTGGAGAGTAGGCAGATAACTGCGAAAATCGCTATTCGCAACATTTCCGTGTGTTAATAACTGCAATTGTTTGCGACTATTTACACAAAATTTATGTTTATGTTTATCTTCTCTCTCACCGGCGAGTTTTCGCGACAGCTGGCGACACGTCGCATGAATTGACGTTCTGATGCGCGATTTTCGAAGATGAAATGCGTGAAATTAGCCACTGATCCCGAAAGTTAATCTCATCGGAACGCGGAACAGGAGCGATATCGTGAACGCCGGAACGCGGGCGATTCGAATTGATGAAGAATAATATTGCGCATAAACAAACAATTATCGACTCAAACTGAAAACTCCACTGAATAGACAATTATATTATACTGTTTATTAAATTCTGACAATTATATATATATATGGAAAATAAATCTTCAATCCACGACAAACAAGGACGTATATTCATACCCTTATAAAAAGGTATAGTTTGCAACAAGGACTCAATTAAGTGGCCTTTTCAGATTCGGATGATGAATTTGATCACTCATGCTCAAACAGCATCCTCGTGTTATGAAAAGCTAATTCCTAGTTGCACACAGTGCACTAGAAATAATGTAGCTCGCATCCAATAAGTCCTATTCACCAGTCGATGTAACGATACATCATTCAGTCCGCGATATTTCGATCGTAATTAAGAACGATTCACATGGCACGAGATCAGTTTCAATTAATCCGTACGTTTGAACAAAAAAGTATGCGCATGTAAGTGGGTTGTTTGAATTCATTGTGGCTGGAAATATTGTTAATCGCATTAGTTCGACGCATTAATTAAGTTGACGCCTGCTGTTAAAAATAAACGTAAAATAAAATTACTCGGTGCACGCAGCCGCGCGGCTTTATACTGTTTATAAAGCCGGTCATTCAGGCTTATTTTCTCGTTTTTTTAAAAATGTACTTTAAGACCGTACCGAGCTAATGATAATAATAATAATAATATGTTGGTGCTTTTTCGAGGTGCATATTTCGAAAAAAGATTTTTCATGCAAACGGCCTAAATAATCTTCTCGTATATTTCTCAAAAAATATATACATTCGCGCGCGATATGTATTATATACGAATAAGTTATATAGATTTAACTAATAAACGTCTGAATATTTGATCGAAGCTCAGAACATATTGTTTATATATAAAAGAGAAAGAGAGCATGGAATACACAGAGCAGTCGCTCGTCGATAAACAAACTTTTTTTATTCGAGGCGCATGCAAATAAGCTGCAAGAAGAATAAACGAAAAGCCCGAATAAATCAAGTAACCCCCGCGCGCTCGCGAAGGTGGCTATTCGATCTGCTATACAGTCGACTATAGTCAGGCTCTCTGTATATATATATATATATATATATATATATATATATATATATATATATATATATATATATATATATATTGTATATATATATATATATATATATATATATATACAATAGTTATATATAGATTCTATGCCATTCGTTTTGCTGTGTTTATATTATATGTATATAGTATATGTATAATAGAGGGAGCCGCGTGCAGAAGAAACGGCGCAGTATAAACGTGACGTGATAGTTTATACTTTCTACGTTCGCTGTGCCTATATAGACATATACATATACATAAACACAGATGAAGGCTGCAATAATCGAGGGAATATAATATTGGAATGCGTTGGCTATATTTTTTCTTTCGCTCGCGCTTTCACACGGAAAATTTGCATCTCGCATGAGCGCACCGTTATGCATTTGAATTTCGAATGCGCGGCAGATATCTGCATTATCGGCGGATAAGGATTCATTAGAATTTTCGAAAGTCATGCAAGAATAAAACGCCCGTATACTCGCCGCGCGTCGACGTTTCACAAATTGCATCGTTCCCTTTTCGTCGCATCGAGATCGCGTAGTGTTCGCGCACGTTCGTCGTCGCGTATATTATATATACATATACATATGAACTTGAAAACGAACGGAAGTCGATATATACGTTTACGTGTGCGCGCAGACGGCTTCGCGAAAGTGCACTCGCTCCGACGCGCTCGAGCTCCATAAATCTTGCGAATTTTCCCAGTCCCATTCGCGCTACTTCACGCGCGACGCGGCAGTTATTGTTGTTTGTTGTTATCCCTTGTTCGCCGTCCTCTCGTTTATTGTTATTATTATTATTATATCGTTATCGTTTATTATTAGGCCGGCGCAGTGCAGTTGGTTATTTAGTCGAGCGCGCTGTACATATATATATATATATATATATATATATATATAATAGAGGCGCTATCAGCGCGAGCTGATTCTCGTCGTCGCAGGCATGAAATTACTCGACGCTTGCGCTAACCCATACACGCTCTCTTTGCTTCACATAATGCGTATATATAGGTATATAGCTTATGTATATATAGGGAGAGCGGCTTACGGACGAAAGCTGAATTATATGCGATATACAGGATGCTACCGAGTCCTTTGGATATTTATATAGTTTTAATCTTTAAATATATATTAAAGCTGAAACTGATGAATTTCCCGGAGACTATTGCTTGGGGTACATTTCACATTTTTTAAGAGAATAATAAAGGATTCTTATAGTTGAAAAGGAATTTTCAACTCTTTGGATATATTTATACGCTTTGATAATATTCTATACATCTAAACGCTGCAGACTTGTGCAATATTTTTCAACTCTGATAAAGTATATATACGTATGAGTTAAGGGTTCATCGGCGATTCAGCACTGCTCTGTCCCGACTGGCTTTCAAAGTATAATAGATTTCGAATTTTCAGACGTGTATTAAATGCACTTACGATCGTCGATCCGTAATGCCACCCGAGAGTCGCGAATCGATAATTTACTCGCTCGAAAGATATTTATCCACATATTCCATGTATTTATACATGTATCATTAACATTTTTCCTTCGTGTATATACATACTACAAACAAGTATATCATATGCACATGAACGTATAAAGTCGACGACGATCGACGACGACGACGCGACGACGGAATATGAAATCCTATTTTAAATAAGTCTGCACATGCAACGCGACATCAGCAGTCTACACATACATACATACAGTGCGCTTTTATTATACTTTTATCTATACAGAAAAGCGAAAAGACCCGCGAAGGTCGGCTGCGGTTCTGGTACCTTCGCGTGAGCTCGTGACTCGGCGCGATGTCGCCGCGGTTCAGCGCGAGGGAGGCGCAAAGCGAGCCGACTGGCTTCCCGTGCCTCGAGCTCTTCTTATATCCCGGCTCCGAGTCGAGTCGCGAGGGAGTAACTTTGGCTGGGCTCCTCGCCGATCGGACACCAAGAGAGTGAGTACATATAATTGTAATCGCCTAGAATTCGCTGCGGACGTTTTTATGCGAGGCGTTTATTATGCATATATATCTATAATATAGGCAAGTCCGCGAAGCTATTAAAAAGCATATTAAGAGCTTCAAAAGCGAGCGCGGGTGAAACTAGCTGCTGCCATTTCCTTTGAAACTCCCTATTTTCCGCTTTTCCCTTTTGTTCCACTTTCTCGGCCGGCGGAGCGCTTTGCGCTATCTTTTTTTGTTGGTCGCTTTTTTTTTACGTTTTCCGCGCAAAAATGTTTCTATTAAAAAGTTTTTCTCCCCTGCCTCGCATGCGCCTCATATAATTTTCACAGCCGTTTACCAACAACGGAACACGGCTTTTCGTTCTAAACAAAGAAAATTACCGAGCATTATGACAAAGCACATGCTCGGCCGACTGCTTTGTGTGCGTGTAAATCGGAAAAAGAGCGTGGAGAGATTCGCGTTGTCGTAAAAAGTTGCCTCGGCTCGCGTTGCCAATCCATCGGCATCGGGAATTAAAGCCGCGTGCATGTTTCCGATGTGATGTTTCGCGCTCAGACAATCGAAATTGAAAATATTTCACTGATTAAAACATGAAATTCGCTCTAATGGAAAATCCTGATCAAAAGATTTTCGACGTGCGCAGTACGAAAAAAATGAGCTGCACGCGAACGTATTTCCATTTCATATTGTATATACATATATGTACGATGCGTATGTATGTACTTGAAAGACTGACTCGATTTGGTTACTAATACAATTTTATATATATATATGAAGGTTTGATTAAACGTCCGAGCTGTATAATGCACGCCACATTAATATAGTGCGTGCAAAGAGAATTGGGAAACAATAACAGTAGTATATATAAAACGTTGATTAATTAAAATGCCGTCGCAGGTAACAAATTGTTAACGTATTCACAGTAGTAAACAAATATACGTATATTAAATCCAAATATATGCAAACGGAATTAATTAAATAAAATATGCCCAATAACCCGCTGTACCTATTCGAAAATCCTATGCGTTGTCGGTCGATGTAACGCGCGTAAACAAAATACGTAGACTCCCCGCGCGTTATTTTGAAAAAAAAAAAAAAAAAAACGATAGGATCCCGCAAACGACACCTGCCATTACACTTACCGAATTGCTTTTCACAGTATATACGGGTGGCCCGAATGGAGAGCTCGGAAGCGACGACGACCTACACGCCTGAGGCCCTGGAGGCCGTCCGTCGAGAAGAGGAGCGACGCCTCGTGCGCGAGGGTACCGAGATCTGGAGAGCCCGCAAGGAGGAGTCGCTGCGTCAGAAGCAGCGCGAGCAATGTGAAGTATGTGTCTGTCTGCGGCTTATACGTGCTGTATATACTCCCACCCGACACACACACATATATATATATATACGACACTCTTTCGTGGGCTAGCTTTTTCTTCTTCTTCTTTTTTTTCAAGCCACTCTTGTTGTTGACGCGCGCGCGTGAGTGGACCGACTTGAGACCACTTTTCGCGACCAAAGCTTGCGCGGGAAAAATCCAGAGACAAGCGGGCGAGCTGTGTATTGTGTAACTGTCGTAATACACGTAGTGCGCGCGAGTATTAACGTCTGTAGTCGCGTGGATATAACGAGACGAGCGATGATTTTTATGCCGTGCGAAATTTTCATTTTCAAGTGAATTGTATACACCTGCGGAAAAGCGTGAATAGTGCAATCAAAAACTAACGTGATTCGTTGCGAGGAACGTTCTATCCGATGCTCGATATAGGCGATAAGGAAATTACAAATTTTCGATTGGCACTGCTCGCTATATATAGTGACTTTCGCCCGATATTCGTTTTGGGATACGTAAATTTTCTTATACAGTCGGGAAAAAAGATTTCACGCGATATTCTCTGTGTCGAGAATTAATTTATAACCGTAGTCCGCTTCGTTTGTTTTTCAGGCGTAATCAATACGATATTGATGCTTAAGTATATAACGACGATATCGCGTTTTTGGTGATTTTAGTCGGCCAAAACGATTGACGTAGCGGGTGTCGACTTAATGAAATTGAAAATCAACATGAAATAATATCAAAGAGAGAGCACGGTTGAAATTGGCTCGGCGCCCTTCTGAATCGAATATACAATTTGCTAAACATATCTCTACATGGCAACAAAGTATATTTAATACGTATCTTTTCATTTAATTAAATGCTCGGCTTTTTTAATCACCTATAATGAGTGAATTTTCACTTTCCAAGATTTCACACCGCGGAACTTCATATTCATCTACGGGCGTATATTTAATACGTACCCTGCAGCAGCTCATCGCTTTTATATGTATATAACAAAAAGGGGCACAGGGCATTTTCGCCGGCATACGGTATTATAATAACGCTTTATTGGCTTTTCGCCGGACTTGAAAAGAGCGCACACGCCGTGGCCGCCGCGGTAATTGAAAAAATTATAGCCACCATCAGTCGCGACCTACTTTCCGGCCGGTCGCGCACCTGTGTCTTTTGGCTATATATTTATATACGAAGCGATATCTATCCGCGGAGAGCCTCGACGATACGGCAATTTTTAATCGCGTCTCATAAATGATTCTCGAATAATCGAACGCAATAATATAAACAGCCGCGCGCGCATGGAAATTGTTTTCTCCCCTTTATTTTTTTCGTTGCCGGCCTCTCCAGCTTTTTTTTCGTTAATACCGCCTAAAAGCGTTTGTCTGTTACCGACGCGTACATATACGCGTGTATTTGTATATGCATATAGAGGAGGCTTTTAGTCCCGCGCGCGGCGGGCCGCGAGCCAAATGCTGCTGCAGAGTCGATGGTTATAGAGCGCGCGGACGTAAAGCGGATTTGCCGCAAGCTCGCGCGCGGGGAGCAGAAACTTGCAGAGCCCTGTAAGCTCCCGGCGGTCTTTTCGAACTCGCGGTGCGGCCGTCGCGCGCCTACGTATATAGCCGTCTTAATCTTGACACCCGTGTGCGCTGAGTATCGGAGGCTTATGCGTGTGCGCCTTGACTTTCGGGGCTGAAATAATTGCCGTGCGAACGATTGCATTCGAGTTATTATAGTGATTATTGTAATATACGGCATAATATTATATATTTCATCGATCTCGTGGAGAGCGAACTAGTATGTACGCTGAGAGAAGTATTTCTTTACTATAAAGAAATCATTCGTTAATAGTTAATACGCGAACTTAAAGCACTATTATTGAAGTTTGTTTGCAATTTCCAGTATGCACAACTAATTAAAAATGTAAACAAAATATTAATATATTAGTTAAATGCAGTTCTAAAGTTAATAAATTAAAAATGTCGATTCTAACCTCGTTTGTACATAACTATTTCTCAAATATAAAATTCACGGCTGCGTTGAAATTATGTAATAACGTTAACAATACTTTCGTTTACATTTTTAGTTAATTGTGCATACTAGAAATTGTAATTAAAGATCAAAAATGATTTCTTTATAGCAAAGAAATATTTTTCTCAGTGTATGTTTGCATCGGCCGCTTTCTGGTCAGTTATATAAATGGGTCTGTAAACTACTGCACTGGTTCGTCATCTAGCCGCAATATGCACGGAGCCAATATAAGGACTTTTAATTTTTTTTTATTGGTAAACCTTTTGTACTGAATACAAGACTCCCGCGATATAAAGCCGCCTCGATTCGCCACAAAATTAAACGCATTGTTCGCGCAGTCAATCATACACCGAAATAAAAGGCTCCATTCACTCCGTTATAATTGAACAATCGATCAGGTATAAAAGCGAGGTATAGGCATATATACCTATATACGCGTGTACATTTTCATGTCGACAACTATACGTATATAATATGCAAGCTCGCGACGGAACGTATATATATATATATATACAAGACTCGACGCGGAAAAATATACGACGCCGGCGGTGTCGAGTGACGTCGTGCCGCGCGCCGTAAAAAATAACGAAGATAAGACTCTTTATATATATATTCATCGCGACGCACCGAGCGTAAAAAAAGTCGTGCGCGAATGGCTGATGTAACGAGCGGCCAGGAGCAGAGCGCAGAGGAGAGCGTGTAACATATAGGTATATATTTCATTCGGCGTAACTTTGGCCTAAATCCGTATAGCGCGCTGCAGCCATCCCGTTAATACAGATGAGTCTCTGATGGAATTACACGTATATATATATATATATATATATATATATATATATATATATATATATATATATATATACGTGTGTGCAGAGTACACGCGTCATGATAATGAAGCGGTCGTTATATACGAGCGAGTAATAGTATACAGCGCGCGGACGGAAGAAACATTCGTCGATTTATGTCATCACTGCGCAGCTCGTATAATATATGCGCGCGATGATGATCGGCGCTGCAGCCTATCGATATAATAATTATATGCGTGGAGGGTCTGCTTATATTTCTCGATAATAATAATATATAATATCCTTCATCGTCACTCGAGCTTCGACGATACGCATTATATTGCAGAAAGGAATATATATATATATATATATATATATATATATAGAAGGTTTGTTACAACGCGCTCATCTCGCCGCGTCGGCCGGCAAAGTAATTTTAGGCGGAGGGTATATAGTATATACATATAGTACGGAGTGAAGCGCGCGCGTCAGGCGTGTCATCGCTGGGTAATAATCCCTCGGCCCCGCGTGTCTGTGGGGCATGGAAATTTTGCAGTTGCGCCGCATGCTGGCTAATTACTGGCCGTGGGGCAAGCCTGGTGGCGGTGCGCCCTGTGCTTCTGCGCTGCGCAAGAGGAACGTCCCGCTGGAGCCATCATCCGAGCACTCGCCTCATGCACCCTCGGCTCTCTCGCGCTCATCCGAACTGCTCCCACAGGTAAAAACTCTCTTTCTCCGCACTCCACCATTTTATGCATATATATTATCAATGTGTATATATATAAAGTATGTATTTTCATGCTGTCTTCGATAAATACAGAGTGTGCACAGAAAATTATTCTATATAGAACGATCGCGGCATTTATACTTATACAGCAGTGTAAATACATATGTATATGCTTGCGCGAATAATATACAGATCGAAGCGAATGTGTTCTCGCCTTTGCTCATACTTATGTAGATAGGTATACAAACGCGAAACTCGGCCTATACAACGGCTCTAGTTTCCCCACTGCAGCTCTATCTTCTTCTATGATATGCCCGCACATATTTACGTTCTGCAAACATGTGATGCGTGTATATATATACCTATATATCCGCAGCCGCGCGAGGCGTGCAAAAGCCCGCTGCGCGCAACGAGTTTCGAAGCGCGCCATATCGAGAGTATACACACACACTCATATACTCGAAACGTCTAATGGAACTATATACGCCGCATGAAGAGAGTTGATGTCCACGCTCGTATTGATTTTTGGTGTACACTATTGGATAAAATAGTGATGCCCAGCCAGCATATCGGAACTCACCTCGCCCGCTATACGTATATATATGGGTAAATACATTTACAATGAGATATTCAGATGACACGATATCAAGCTCCGAAGTATAATATTTCCCCGATACACCGCGGCGAATCTCCTGTGCATATGTACAGCTCGCTCTGAGTACGTATAAATATATACAGTATACTTATTTGTCTCTCGTGCGCCTCCATGAACAGAAAGAAAGGGAGATCGAAGGATCGATCTGCGACGAAGTCCATCGACTGACTGAGGTATATATAGAAGTATGGCCCAGTTTATGCGAGTGGGAGTCGCATCAGCTCGCGTGCAGTCTCGCGCAAGGATCAGGATTCGAAGAATGCTTGCACCAAAACTTATACTTCCGTTGTATATATATACATGTATACTCGGCAAGTTTCAGCTCTCTCTCTCTCTCTCTCTCTCTCTCTCTCTCTCTCTCTCTCTCTCTCTCTCTCTCTCTCTCTCTCTCTCTCTCTCTCTCTCTCTCTCTCTCTCTCTCTCTCTCTCTCTCTCTCTCTCTCTCTCGCTTCATATATGTATAAAAGGTATAAGTTTGAGAATTTTGTGGAGCTCAGGGTTTGCGAGTGCATTTATTGCGGCTTGGTCTTTTGACGTAAGGCTTATTAGTTTGCGTCCTAGAAAACACGAAAGAAAGAGCCCATTAAGCTTGCGAGGAAAAAGAAAGGGAACTCTGTTCGGTAGTGATGACAGTACAAAGTCGTTGCTGCTCCGTGTCGCTCGTTTTCTTCTTAATTTTATCTCGGCTTGACATGAAACTCAAAGGAAATGCTGGTAATGTTTGCTTAAGGCAAGAGTCGGCATGAAATTTTCAGAAGATGATATACGCTGGAAATATATAATATATATATATATATATTTAGTGAACTTTTGTTTGTGGGAATTCAATGATGGACGTATATGTCATGACATTTTCAGGTCAGTATTATTACTGGCGGTTGAAAAGACGCGAGATGTAATGCACTCAACATTAATCATTCATTAATTATATCACCAACAAAATATATACTCATCAGAAGTATTATGCACGTTGAAATAAGCTTCGTGAAATTCAAATATTCATACGGCATATTTTTGGACTTGGATTTGAAGGGTCACTTTGTTTTTGTGATTCGAGTGGCGCCTATCCCGTGTTTTGCCTGTTTTAGTACTGGCGAAACTTCGAACTATGTAGGGTCGATAAAATGCATTAGTTTTTATAGGTATGGCAGATTTTCGAATAATAGGTACTTATTTAAAAATGTATATCGTTACTTATGCATTCGATCGACCCTAGCCGCAGGAGAACGTACAATTAATTTTGTGTCATAGATGATATAGGTCGAGTGATACCCGAACTATTTATAATATAACTTCCAATTAGTACAATTTCATTCCAAAACGAATCTCACTATATATGGGGCAGATTTATTATTACAGGATTACGAATGCATTTGAGATTCAAATAGTCACGTATACACTTTCGCAGCAGGTGCGTAAGCAATCTCCGTTCGTATACGGCTGCGCGGTTCAAGTTTCACTATGTCGTATCAAAGGTTTAATGAGTTTTTCATTATCCACATGAAAGTAATGTCACGAAAGATTAGACCCATCAAGCTCCTTCACGTCTTACCATGTCCGGCTCGTACCACTGCTCAATCAAAATAAATGAAAGCGCGCATTATAGTTACGCGCTCGAGAGAAATAGCCGAGCACCTTTCTGTTTTCCGTCCAAAAAAAAGTCCCACAATGGCTTTTAATCCCTTGCCAATCAGCCCAACATCGGCGTTCCGCGGTGCAATCTGCCACAAATGATATTTCCCGCCGCGCATATAAAAGAGCCGAAAGTGGCGAACCGGGCTTCAAAAGAGCGTCGGGACAGAGGAGTCGAAAAATACCCAGGTCTCCCGTTTTTTTTTCGACCGCATACAGGCGAGTATATGTATACAACGCCGTGTTATATATATATATATAGGTAACCGTGAGCTCGAGGCGCGAAAGTGCTGGCTAAAAGGCGCGGTGTATAAAGAGGGAGAGTAGAGAGAGCGGACGCAAACGATTCCGCGAGTTATATACCTATACACAGCAGCATTGATTTTCGAATACTGTTGCCGTGGTCCAATATACGCGCATGTATATAGGTATAGCGTTATAAGGACACTTTGCAAAAGGCGCGCGAACGCTAATTAATATCATGAAACTATATATACTATACTAATTTCTGTATATATATCGCCGGTCTTCTCGCGGGAAAAGAGGCGCGAGCCGCAACATTGTATAGCCGATAGAGCTTTTCTTGGGGCGAATAATTCAAGCGGAATCGATGCCATCGGTATAGCTGCCAGAGGCAAGGAGTGCAAACACTGCACGCATATATATAGGTGCTGCGCGTTATAGGTAGAGGCAGTTTATTTCCGGTATAATTCTTGTGTACCACACGTGTGCATTAAACGCTCCGATGTTGCGAGGCTGCGCAGCTGCGTCGGTTAAAAATCATCGGCTGATCCGATATCGCGAGCTCTCGCTATATATAGATATATTAAATAGGCGTCTGGGTGATCTGGCGCCGTGTATAATACGTATAGTTGTTGAAAGACTGCGAGTAATTTATTTGCGAGGAATTTATGCGAAATCGCGCCCGTATATAGATATTCGCAGCGCTTTATATTATCTACGACGAGGTACGAGGCGACTCTAGAAGATATTTCGGGATACTTTTTCTTTCTAGCTTGGATGTAATATATTATGTTGTGCGCGGATATTACTATGTATAATATGATGCATTTCTCACTCCATCATCAGAGGCACATACACGAGATAAGTGTATAGCGATGTCGCAGAAAGCGAGAGTTAGCTGTATACGTGGTGTATTTATGCTTTTGCATACAATTCAATACACGCGTTGTCTATACATTTTATACATATATTTTCAACTTCACGTTTATCCGTCGAAGAAATCTCCGCTAACTTCCACGAAGATCACCAATGAAATTCAATGAAAATTGACATCGAATCGAATATAATTCGGTAACCGCACCAATCCGCGGGATTCCATTTTCGATCTCCTACTCTGCACAACCTATCACATTATTTCCAAACAACCCCGCGATTCTCCATCGAAATCTTCGCTCTGCTCAGTATACACTACGGACTTTCTCTCTGTTCGTTAACTCTTCATCTCCCCCTATATATATATATATACGTGTCTAAAAAGAAGCAAAAGAGACGGCGGCGGCGTCGCAGCTCGTTATCGCGCGAGCGCGCTTTATGCAATCGGCAAATGTTTGACGGCGGAACTCGCAGCAAACTCCACTGCATTTCCCGAAGCTTTTATGCAGTCGTCGCGCTTCCTTCGCCGAACGCAGACAGCTGCGCGCTCGAGTCGCGGGAATGCCTCAATACGCGAGCAGCGTCACGTCTTTCTCCTCCTCCTTTCTCACTCGACTTTACACTTTGCGTGTCGGAACCCCCCCCCCCCCCCCCGCCGATGCTTGTTCGCTCTTTTCACGCGTCGCCCCCCCCCCTCTCCCTTTTTTTCATTTTCACGCTGTGGAGGGTTGTCGTCGTTCTCGCTGTGCTCATATCGCGTTCGAGACGACGAGATTTTTTTCTTCTTTTTTTTGCGAGCTCGTTATGGCAAACGGTGTAGTCGACGTTAATCAACTTGCTGTTAGTCTATAAGCGAAGAATGCGTGGGATCGCGGCTAGCATCGACGAGCGTAATACGCGCGCGCCTTCGTCCTCTGTCGCTATACCCTACAATCCTGGGCTGATTGAATGAAATTTTTAATTAACCAGGAATCTACAGCGCGCATAACATGCAAAATTTGCAGGACTCGAAGCGTCGACGACACAGCCATTGGGTTAAACTATATAGTGCGTACTTTTTGGGAGCTAGTACAGGCCGGGAACAATAGTTACAGTAAATTGAAGGAAAAAATTAATTTGGGTCGTGTAGCTGCATGCTCATATGGTTCTTATTTTACTATATTATTTTTGCATATATTTTGGCATCGTGAACGTGCTTCTGTGAAAAAAAATCAACGTTTGCATCCTCATTTTTTTTAAATCTCAAATTACGAATTCAATTAGACGTACGTACAAAATAGTAGAAAAACTCGTATTTTCATCCGGCTCCCATTTAAAATATACACGTATAATTTTGCCCCGAACACGTCGCTTCGAGGCAAAGAGTTTAAAAGAAATGAAGTGCATGCCTACGTAAGTCGATTTTAAGTAATCATTATATGCTATATATTAAATTTAAATTCGTCCATATAGGCGCATACGAAAAATCAATAAAGCGAAAGTATGCAGTTATATGCCCCACTTATTCCGCTATAGAATCAATAGGAACCCGCATCAATATAAAGGGTATTTATATACCTCTCTCGTGACAGATTAAATAATTTCTCGAGTAAGCTCATAGCCTGACGTTGATTATATAACACAAGCGGTATACTTTCGTGATTGATAGGTGATAAATATAAATTTATACAAGAAAGGCACATGTATACATTAGCTATATTAGCATAAACAAAAGTGCACAGCCTAATTCGCTTTGGGAGGTATATTGTGCGGGAGGCCGAAGCCACAGCCCGATATGCGCAGTTATATAGCGGCGGCGCCACTTACAGCCGCACCTCCTCTACTCCCCATTTTGGTATAATTAATGAATAATAGACGCGCGCATATATACATATCGCTATGCATGTACGCATAGTTGCTAGCTCGAAATAGCCGCGTAGTAGCAAGATCGGCGAATCGTCTCTCCCCATATATCCGTTTAGTTGGTTGCGGTAACTGCTCAAACTATAAGCTGTTATATAATCGGTGCGATAATCGAATCTGCGCGCGAGCCGACGCCAGTTTATATATATATATATATATATATATATATATATATATACATTACATCGCTTCTCTCACGGCTCCTAAGCGGACTGATGCACTACAGTTCGCTTTGAAGAACATAGCGGCCATTCACGTTATTACGTTTGGTTTATATAGAAATGTTCTTCTGCGAGGTACGTTTTTTTGTAATATAGCATTGCAACGCGAATAGTCCATTTTTCGCGCAGATCAATGGAACCCTCTGCAATCTACGCACGCGCTCGGAAAAAAACATTGCAATTTGTTTCTCCTCGGTCAGTTCCAGCATCGCAGCAGCGTTATTCCCGTCTCTATATTCCTTCAGCCCTGCGCTTTCCTATATATATATATATATATACACACGCCTATACATATATAATTATACGGACACTCGAGCTAGAGATCGTCGCGTTGCTCCTTTTTTTCGCTATTTATAATTATGATACACACAGCGCGACAACAGTGTCGCCTTCCTTTACACCGAACTCCTCGAGCATACTGTTACTCGTCGCAGGTCGCATAAATATATACTTCTTACACCCGGATAATTTCATCGCGACTCGCTGCTCTCTGTCTCTCCCTCCAGCTCTCTATTTCTGCGCAGGAGGTTAAGCACATGGAGCATCGTACAGACATATTTAGTTATATATATACTGTAAGGACAGTCGCTCGCAGTAATGAGGTGGCCTGGCTCTTGCTCCACACGTGTGTGCGCCGATATGCCAGTTTAATGTAAATAAGCCCTTGACTGTTGCGGAGCCTGTCGGGTACAAGCTCTCATCAGAGCGACAAATATATATATAAGTATGTATACGTATCGATTGAACGTTTTTTTCTTACTGCGAGCGCGGGCATCGCTTTTTCCACGTGTCCTATCTCGATACATATAATGACGCCGGATAAATATCGACGAGGGAAGGAGCGGAAACACGAGCGAATTATTGGCAGCTAGCGATGTCTATTTAATAAAACGCGAGATCCGCTATATATATAATACGACAGGTATACCAAAATATAAGCGTTTCTGATCTACATACATATAGTACGACCGGTGCACAATATCAAGTCGCGGTCTCGTTTGCGGAAACAGATCTCTTATGTACTTACATATATATACGAGATTCGCGCGTACACATCACACTGCGCACGAGGCGTAAGTATTATAGTACCGAGTTTACGCCACAAGGCCGAGATCGAGTCGTAAAGGTCGCGCGCGCGCGCAATGGCGTATTTCCCCGCGGGTGAAAAAAAATTCAGGGAAAAGAGCGACCATCTTTTTTTCACGATGCAAGTTGACGATGATGCGTCGAGGATTTACTGGTGGCAAAGCTCTCGATTGCATATTATCGGCTCTCGATATATCAACATGTTTTGCGCGTATCTGCGGTGTATTCCTATATGTGAGAGAAGAAAGCTCGGAAAGCTTGGAAAATGGAAAAATACATATATAGACGCGGATGGGATTTCTCGCGATACACACCGGATTATACGCTAAGTGTATGCGCGACCGTCGTATCCGCGGCTTGTTTTCTCAATGTATGTACACGCGCAGGTTATTAATACAACATCATCAGCGGACGATCCGCGCAGGAAATGTATTTGACGTAAGCGTAATTATTATACCCTGTGGGGCGTATTACGAAATTTATCGACCATCTCGCGCGCAGCTAAGGGTTGAAAGATCGCGCATTATGCCCTAAATTTACATTGTTTTCATGGTAATTTTTATCGTTAATATCGCGAGCGGCTTGCCTTGTACGCACATCCCATTATATACGCGCTTTTACGAGAAAATATTCCGGGGCGTTTATTATACATCGCCGTGGCGCCACCGCTATATGTATATATTATACATATACACAGCTCAAGCGTATAAAACGAGCCCGACGATTTTCCAGCTTATTTTGTATATATACATATATATGTATAAAGTTGGGAGTGCGCAATACGCGCCTTTGGCTGCCGATAATTGAAATGATAACACAAACACAGAGAGGAAGACGCGCAAAAAGGATTAAAAGTATATAGCGGCGAATCAAGCGTGAGGGCGGAGGAAGGAGATAAAATAAAAAAAAACTCATATACAGAGAGTATAGAAGGTTCGCGCGCTGGCGAAAGCGCAAGGCTGCCGAAGCGTAATGTGTTCGTAGGTGTGTGTATATATATATATATATATATATATATATATATATATATATACAGGATCGCGCGAGTCTCTCTGTGTGTGGGTGTATATATGTATGTGAGTATCCCATATATGCGGCCGCTGCACACCTACACATAGAGCGCGCGGCTTTAATAATTGAATCTCGGGATCTGGCCGGGTTTAAACTCCTGATTTTTAATTAAAATCGCGAGGGGTCCGACGCCGCTGCCGCCACGCTGCCAGTGCCGGCTGGGTTTCGAGAACGAAAGACACCTGAGAGAGGAGAAATATCTAATTGAACGATCCTCCTGCGGCGTCGTCGCCGCCGCCGCGCCACCGGATGAAAGTTTAAACTGGAATTTATTAGAGAGAGAGAGAGAGAGAGAGAGAGAGAGAGAGAGAGAGAGAGAGAGAGAGAGAGAGAGAGAGAGAGAGAGAGAGAGACAGAGAGAGAGAGAGAGAGACAGAGAAAGCTCGTCCCAGTTTGCTGTCTTGCTCTCTGCCCGCTGTATATAACTATACATCTACGTGTGTGTGTATGTATAGGTGCGAAGCGTCGGGGAAAAGCTTGCGCGCAGCTGCATTATAGAAAAGCTAAACAAAGGATGAAAATAACGATCGCACGCGCGCGCGAGGGAGAGAGGGAAAAAGAACGTGTATGGCTATGTGTGCGCGGATGGCCGTTTAAAAATATACCTTAGACTGGATAATGGGAGTTCTCGTGAGAGCCCTATTATGGATCAGTATAGATATAAATTATGAAAATCATGATGCGCCTATGGTGCTTGTGTGCGTGTGTTTGTGTTTGCGATACCCTTGCATACAGAGATGAGCATCTGGTTGTAGAGTTAGTCTGTTTATTATCTCGCGGGGTGCTGCTTGAAGCATGTTTTGAAAATCTCGTTGAATTAGTACATGGGAAAATTTACAGTAGTTTTAGCAGTTGTGGAAATTTATTTTACCGCGCGATGCACACAAACTAAACTGACGCGCTGGAATATTTAATAGTTTACTACAAAATGAAACGTACGATTTCGGGTTAAATTATGTCAACATGGCACCGGAATGTATACAAATTTTATATAAACTTTTTTTTCTTCTCTCGCTCTTGTATACATACTAATTAACGCTAATTCTTTTAACTCGCGATGTACGATTAACGGCCGATAAAAAAGACTCGTTATATAATTACCGCGAAAACTGCGCTGAGTTTCAAGATGTGCATCAGCGCGTGTACGTGTATTATACACCGCGAGAAAGGGGATCAAAATTATAGAGAGAGAGAGAACGCACTGAGTTAAATTTTTTCAGCGACAGAAATGAATTTTCAGCGATGAGTCACGGCTGTACTTTTTGCATAGCGCACGGTTGTCGGATAATTTTCCGACAACCGTGGACTCCCTTTTCGCTGTACCAGAAAATTCGTGGTGTATGTATAACTTGTAAGTTTTTTCACGTGACCTATGAATATATATATATATATATATATATATATATATATATGCAGCCGTTCCTCAGTTTTAACCGCCGCCGGAACGTGCGAGTTCAGCTTTACTATACAGCGAAATTTCCCGACAGCATTATTATTTCTGCGTATATATGTATAATAATTATATATGAATATATAAGTTGCGATATGGACATCACAGCTGGAATATTTGATTTTAGGGCTGGAGAACGAGATCCATGATGGATAGGCTGCGAAATGACCGGCCGTACAATAATTCCGATCGCAATATTTATGACAGCTATAATCATTATGAGGACGGCGGAGGACACGGTAAACTATTATATATATATATATATATTCACCTTTACTTCATACATAATTTCGTATCGATTTGTAATACCCGCCGATATAACATAACCAACGGCGCGTCGAGAATTTCGCTACTTCCAAAGCCCTTGTAAAAGAATTCGCCCGCATATGAGTACGACGTATTATATATGACGGCGACGAATTTTAAAAATCGAGTCGCGCCGCGCGAGCTTGGAATATATTCCGAGTTACGTATATATATATACCCACACGTAGTACCTGCGCGCGCACGCGAAGAATCCGCAATGCCCGCGGCGCGCCACGCAAAAATGTCACGCAGGCACGCGTGCGCGCTTCACTATCTATATATATATATATATACATACGTTATACATACATAAGACTATATGCGTTATAGAGAAAATTACATAATGCGACGTACCTACATGTATATACCGTGTGCAGGGACTGCGAGAAGAACGACGAGGCTACAGCGGCATCACGAGGAGCTGCTTCACAAGCAGGAGGAGGATCACGATGGGGGTGTCGAGCTCGCGCCTCTACTGACGAGCGGCAGGAGGCTGCACGACTGTAGCCAGCACGACAGCCAGCAAACCCAATCCAGCCGACACGTAGCTTATACGGATGCTACTCGTCCTGGTTATATGATAGATTCGTAAGTTGACAAACGTGCACGCAGTTGAGCGATCTCACCACCCCCCACCTCCGCTTTGCGCTTTCTTTCATATATACGTGTGCCGTAATATGTCTACCTACATAGAGCAGTCGTGTGCAGCTTGAAAAGGCTGGGTTATATATTTCTACTGCGTTCGCGCATTTATTTTTTGCATCGAGCGCTCTCGCAACTCGCTCGAGCGGTTTTAGAGTGCGCTCTACAGATACAGCCGTACAAAAGCCGAGACGTCGCGGTTTGTCATCGGCTTTTCGCGTATAGACTTCCGCGTGGCTTTGTACATAATACACGGCTGTATCTGCGCTTGTGAGCCGCGGATTTATATTCCATGTATACATTTAGTTGTAACCGGCGCGTATTTCGATACCACCTCTTCGCTGATGTTTCGCAGCCGCGCTAAACCGCGCGCGGATTAGACTAATAATTGTTGCAGCTCGGCGTTGCCGTTGGCGCAGCGCCCACTGGAATATTCGCATTTTCGAAAATTTACCTACTTATGTGTGTTATACGGATATCGCGATGCAGCGCGAGACCGCGGCTGAGGGATTATATTTAGGTGTATTTTTTCGAAAGTTTATGCACTGCATATAATATACGCAATTCAGGCGTCTCTCTCCTCATTGTATAACGCGCAAAGGGCCCACGGTTGATAGGTGTGTCCCGAGTAAGCTGGCTACGCAGTTAGGATTGTACGATACTCAAGGGACGCAGTTGCATTACAGGTAATCAAGCCGTTGACCTGCATACACTTGTTCTCGACGCATGTACGACGCCATATAACGCTCTATGTATATATAGAGAACATATAATTCTCAACGCGGCACAAATGGGATATGAAAATGTATATGCAAAACTCAATTTATAGAATCTGCGCACACGATGACTAATTTATGGTCTCTCAGTAGCACACAGCCAAATCGCCATACCACCTCGTCTTTGCGCATTAAGGTATAATATCGGTATACGCAACGCAAAGCTCAATATATCGCAAGGATGCCAATCCGCCGCGTATAGGCTGTAGCAATCCGTCTCTCCGGTATATATATAGCAACAGCATCAGCAGCACATGCGACCGAGCTTGCGCGCACACGTATCCGCAAAGACGCTGCAGAGGTGCGCGCGTCATTGGCCCAATAAGTTCTGTCATCGATCGTCCGCCAAGTATATACGCGAGCATCATAATAGGCTCGGTACGTACGATGCTCGGCGCGTGCGCGCAGCCTCCCTCCACTTCGCTCTCTCAATACGTTTCAGATAGCGCGGCTAATGATGCTTTATTGTCGCGGGAGAGATCAGCGGATACCTGATCCGTCTATGTGTGTGTGTGTGTGTGTGTGTATATATATATATACACAGACGGCAGCTGCACGTGCAACTGCGAACTGATCTATCGGCGAGTATATTCGCGATGCTGTATGTACACCTGTGTGTGTCCATGCATGTGCCGCATCTATATATATGCGGCGGGAGAAGTGCGCGCATAATCGCAGACACTTTGGATAACGCTCAAATATGGAATACGCGCGCCTCGCTAGGCGTTATGTTGTTTATGGATATATACTGCTTCGCGGAACGCACGAGTCCGATGTGCACGATGCATTATCCGCGCAAAATCCGTCCGGGGGGATGAGAATGCGAGTCGTGCTAATTAATCGGATATTATTAGATTCGTTCGAGAGCTAGGCTACTTTATTATTTATATCGAGTTAAATCCCCTATATAGACGGGAAAAAATGTTCGGTATATGACAAGGAGTGTTGATAATGCAATTTCGCTTACAGAATGATGCATTATGCAGAAATTTAATTTAATTATTTGGGTGGCACGTTATTATGCCTGCAGAGTTTATCGTAATCAAGCATCGCTGATAGTGCGTTAACGAGTTTCACCTGTTAAGTTATTAACAACTATAGCCAGAGTAGGCAGCGAGAAACCCTGTCTATGTTTTCAGTTTATTTCCTGCTTGAAACTTGCTAAGGCGCTTGAAACTGACTCGCAGTCAGTAAATTATCGACCGAACCTGTAAACATTGGACTAACGAGAAGACTCTTATACAAGAACGATTTACGCGTTATTTTTGACAAAAAAGCACGTGCTATACATGGACTCGCCAATTACTTGCCTACATGTAATATATATAGCAGCTTAGATGGGAGAGACGAAGGGTTGAGGAGAAAGACAAATATAAGGCGCAAGACGATTTCTCAAACGTAGCGCGCGGTCTTAAACGGACTTTAATGGCTCGTGTCGCGCTATAATGAAATTTTCATGTGCGCTCGAGTTGTTGTCACTGAATTGGAAGTTGCGTGCCGTATATAGACAAGTTTGTTTGGATAGCAGCGCCGTATATAGATATATACATGTATATATAGCGTTAAGGCGATTAATCGAGTACTCGACTAGATCCGCGAGATGCAGTTCTTAGTTTATTTCCTATACATCATTTCGAGTTCGATCATGTGTACATACAAATATTGTATACACATTGATTAAACCATACGAACATAAAATTTCAATCGATATTTATTTGGCCTCCGTACTGAACGATATACCAATATACGTCTCTGCGAGTATCGTTTCTACATCGGTTATATATATACACCGGTTCGGTTGCGATAATTTATTGCAATTTATACTTGCATCGAAATAATGTTTGAATCAGGAGAAACGTCGAAAATTAACGAGCAATATTTGATCAGACGAGCAAATAGTTGACTGTCCTATCATTATTTATACGCGCAACGACTAGAATTTATAGAGCTCGTCGCGTGCGTCAAGTTCGAAAAGTCAATACGTAAAATGTGCATTTCCAAAATAGATGCTTGCAAATATTTAAATCTCATAAAATTATGATTGGAACGATCCGCTTATAGGTATATATATATATAAATATATTTTAAAAAAAATTTTCATGCTCATAAATCAAAATTCACACCATCGCGAAAACGCTGAATAACAACATATATATAGAAAAAATATAATCAAACCCGCGCCGGATGATTGCTTTTATTCAAAATTTTCAAATCACACCCACATCATACAATCTGATCGCCGTTGTGTCAACTATATATGTATTATACGCACCGATAAACCAATACCCTGCACTAATGCAAGCTTCCGCGTTCTGTTTGCAGCTGGACGGCCCTGAAATCGGGCAATCGAGACTACATAAACGAGCTCACCGAGCAAGTCCGTCGAAAGCAGGAACAAGCGATGGTAAAATCATATCCGCACCTTTATACGTTTATATAACACACACAGACAATATAATGTATATATATTCTTGGTCGTAAAATGGAGGCGCATCGCGATGTGCGTTGGGATTCGCGGACAAGCGCATAACAGACAGGCTCCTGCGGATTGGATGTTATATATATAATAGAAAAAGTTTCGAC
The DNA here is from genome assembly GCA_020010945.3 of Muscidifurax raptorellus. Classification (NCBI taxonomy): domain Eukaryota; kingdom Metazoa; phylum Arthropoda; class Insecta; order Hymenoptera; family Pteromalidae; genus Muscidifurax; species Muscidifurax raptorellus. The sequence goes on along the minus strand of CM052081.1, from coordinate 4,257,397 downwards.
ACTATCCATCGATGTATGTACATACACACACACACACGTGTATACATTTTCTGCCGCAGGAGGAGCGTCGGAAGGAGGGCGAGAACTGTCGGCGACACTTCGACACGTGGCGTCGGCTCTGGGGCAGACCCGGCCACGGCGCACCCATCGATCACGCCCGCCGGCGCAACAATCTCAATGATATTCTCTATCGGACAGTACCTGGAGCGCCAGCCTCGACCACCGCCGCCTCCGTCTATTGAATTCAATTGCAGAGCCGCTACATATATATAGCTTCGCTTCTCCGCGCTGCTGCTCCACTCGCAACCTCCGCGTACTACATATATATATATATATATAGCCTCCCCCTCTCGATAATTTAATAACAAGCCCGAGGATACGTCGAGTCTCGATCGAGCTTGGGCGCGTGTGTGTGCGTGTGCACGAGCGAATATTCTGGCTGTGCGAGTTTGGACTAGCGATAATTACTGGTCGACAAAGCTCGACGTGCGATGCGGCGGCCCCGCGTGTTTTCACAATTTCGCAGCTATACAGAGGGCCTATATACACTTATATACCGCACGTGTAAAAGAATTTTGCCAGGGATGACAGTAACGCGGTCGGGATTGGTTCATTACTGATGCTCGATGTATATGTACGATAATTAGTTCGACCGCGGTAATGTGCCAATGCTAAGCCTTTGCCGATATGTGAACGGGACATACAGTTAATTTGATTTAGTTTTGTCTAGTTATGATTAGTTTTGTCATTGCGCGGTTATAATTATACTTGTATGCGGAACCAAGTTTTTGGATCATGTCATGGAAAACAAGTTCAAGTCATATATCAATGATAAAATTAATATCATTTATTGAAGGAAATACGCGTTTTTTCAAACGAAAATTGAACGATATACATTCGAAAACATAGACCTTCAAAATAATCGCAATATAGGTTCGTTGAAAGCGTTGAGCGTGCCTATAGGTACATATTAAAAGTTATGAGCTATCGAAAACAGAGTATACAAGTCACCGGATATGCTTGTAAAATTAAAAAACACATTTACCTGTCGTTTTCAGCAAGCATATTTTTTTAACAGCTCATACAATTTTGTTTTTCTTTTAATTATTTGGAGTGGCAATATATTTAATGGATCGGGGCTTACTTTGATCAGTTTATTATTTACCTTCCTTCGCATTTCCCGGTTGAAAAAAAAATTTATTTTCATCTTTTACGGTATCAAGTTATATAAGTAACTAAAATAGCAATTTCATAGTGCACTATATCCAAAAATACACTCAGCATCAATCGCAACATATTCTTAATTTTTAATAGCTCAGTCAAGCTTGGTCAATATTGTATAATAATAATAATAATAAATAGCTCGTAAAGCAGTCCCCAGCGTATTATACGATACAAGGTTATACTACTTATATAGATATATATACTTATATATATAATGTGTCGATAGAGCGAGCCATGCAACGAGCACACAGTGCGGGTATCAGCGCCGCGATCTCAAGTCAAACTTGGCTGCAGAGGCGGATCCCGAGAGAAGGGCTCGAGGGTCTGATAATCTACGATATACTTGATGCTTCAGTCCAAGTGTATAGGTTTAAAAGTCGCGAATACTCCACGGGAAGATCTTAGGGATTCAGCCGTCTCACGATTATAAATCGTCCGTCACTAATCTGAACTCGCCTGGTGCAGTTGTACGCAGCGTATGCGGTTATATCCATATTATGTGTCACATATTGTGCAGAGCTTTACGGGACGACGCGGCGCGTCCACTATTATATACACTTTTATAATCTCGCTCGGTTATATTAAAAATAGAAATTTTCAATCTCAACGATTGAGTTACTTTTGCGGGAAAAATGTTCCTCCGCAGTACATATTATGTATATAATATATAATACGCGCGGCGGGGCTTCGCCTGATTATTATATAGGTATATATATATATATAGAGCTCGCCCCCTCGCCTGTGATTTTCTCTCGCCGGCACTGAAATATTAACGTTTCGATTTTCCCGAAAGTCGGAAAACTTTTCACGCGAATCGCCAACGCCCCGTAGCCTAACATAATTTCCACAATGTGAATTTTATCGCGCATACGGAGCTTCCGCAAATTATTCGACTAAATAAAATCGTGGATATATCAAAGAACTCGCCCGCCTCTATCCGTGCGCGCGCACTAAAATCCCCTTTTCGCGCTGCGAGATCCGCAGCTCGTTAGCATCGGGGTGGGGGGAATGCTCTTTTTTTTTCGTTGCCGGCCTCGAGGGGCGGACGGGAGAGCCGCTCGCCGGAGAGGAATTTCCCTCGCGGGTCCCGGCAAAAATCGGTTTATTTATCTTCATTAGCCCGAAATCTTCCTCAGCTCATCCGCAGATGCAGCCGGGCTGCTATTCCTACCGCTGTGTCTTCTACTCTGGCGTGTGTATATATGTATATATGCACACGGAGAGGAGAGAGAGAGCGATCCGCGGGGTATTAAATTGAGTCATTAAATTGAGATTACGCGCTGGCGCGCGATTCACGAGTAATTTTCTCCGGCTAACTTGGCTCTCTCTCGGCTTTCCCTCCTCCGCACCCTCGTCTTATTCTATTCTTTTGTCAGCGCGCGTGCGAGAGATAAGCTTATGGCAGCGCGGATTCCAACACGCCTATACCTTATACGCTCAGTGTATGTATGTATATATATATATATCTATACTGCGCGCGCCGAATCTCAGTTCTGCGCAGAGAAAAGACTATACTATCCGCGCGCTCTTATTTCACCTCTGCACAGCGCGCCTGCAGCTACTTCTTCTTTCGAGCTTTTGTGTAATGCGGCCCGTCGTCCTTATTCTCCTCTGCAGCAGCGCATAGCCGCTTCTTTGCCGTTGTGTATATACGTATACGTACATATATATACACAAACCTGTGTATTTTTGTGTAACGCAGACTCGCGCGCGCGCGCTCCATTGTCTGACTATATTGCATCGCTTTGGCTGCTGCATTCGCTCTGCAACGCGCGCATTACGAGGCAAGAGAGAGAGACAGAGAGAGAACCTTCAGCGCGCAAGGGAGAGCAATTAATTCTCGGCGAAATATCAGTTCCGCCTGCTCTTAGAATTGCCAGTGCGCAGCGCTCAAAGCAGCAGCCTCTATACTACGCTCTCTCCCTCCCGGTTCTGCACGACTACCTTCCTGTAGACTTGACTTTCTCGTACACACACACACACACCTGCGGACCGGCTGCTGTCCTTTATTTGCACGCTCGCGCGCGTGATTCGGCCGTGTAAATACATTAAGCGTGCGCGAGTGGCTTGCTTGCACTTCACGAGCGCGTCAAGCCGGAAACGGGAGACGCGCGAGCGCGTGTGTATGTGCAGGTGCTAGAGAAAGGGTATATATATATAGTCGGGGATATGACAGACGACGCTTTACAGAAAGCGGGCGATTGAGCATTAGGAAGTCTGTGCGCAATGGACGATGTTTCTTACAATGTAGTGATCCGACGTTTTTTCCCCTAAATTATTGGAATAACTGCGCTGGATAGTGTAGCGAACCGATATAACGATTCATATATAGTTGACACGAGTTTTCTTATTTAGGAAATCGCGCGAGTGCAGTAAGAGACGTATCGGTATGCGTTTCATTAAGTTCATTACGCTGAGAGGCTTATTCAAGTATACGAATGCAATCTCGAACCCCTTGATAGAGGTCGTCCACACGCAGCTATCTGTTAAGGAATAATTTAATTCGACTCCGATGTCGAGTATTATTGCAGGAAAAATAAGAAATCACATTTCACAAGACACTCGAAGTATATTCGCTCGCACTATAAATAATATATACTATTATATTCTATATACTCCGCGTTTTTCCAAATCAACTCGGACAGCGCGATTGTATACGAATCGAAGGGGGACTCTATACAACGCATAGAACCTTTAGATCGGAGCAAAGGATCCTTTCCAACGGCTAATAGCTCTATATATTATATACATATAGCCGAGCGGGCGGGCACCGCTCGGCCGAGCTCTCTATAGTGGAGTCCCTCAATCGCTTTGACATCGCGAATACGCGAAGACACGACTTTCTCCCCTGATCATGCCCCGCAGCCTATAGTCTGCAATCGATTCGGCTTCGATTTATAAAGGTCTGGAGCTCTATGTATGCGTCAAGCCGGAGAGTGTATACGTGCTCGTTTTAGCGCAGACGAGAGTAGCTGTCGCGAGGAGGGGGAGGTCGGGGGGGATCACGCGGAGGGAATGAGCGAGAGTGGCTATAAGGATGTGGCTGAGGCCCGAAAGCAATCCGTGTGAAAGCGCAGCTGCGGTGACTTTGCGGCACGCCAAAGCCACTTTCAGCTGCGCTTGTTGATGTTTCCCGCGCGCCCGCCTGTCCTGTATGAAGGCGCACGAGTATAAGTAGTAGTAGAGGGCCGCGCTTAGTCAGGCGCGAGTCGTGTAGCGCATTCTATAGCTTGTTTTACATATGGGTGCAGCTTTGCGTCATCATCGACAGCCCGATGACATATATGCGGTAATTTTCGGTTTAATACATTTTTTAGGGAAACTCTTGTGTCCACGGCTTATTACGCGTACATAATATACCAATGTGCGGAAGTTCGCTCCGATGCATTCGAAATGATATATTATAATGTGGCTGAAGTTTTGCTGTTTTTAGAGCGAATTGTCTGCAAAAGCACTTATGTAGCGAAGAAATTTCATTGGGAATGAGTACGCTGGACCAGATCTATATTTAATGTATATATATATACATGGACGAGAGGAAAGTATCGACTACTATAATAATATTTATGAACAAACAAGCTTTCCAAGAGTCTTCATTTTATATATATATATATATATATATATGGTACTGCATGTGTTGATATAGAAAATGGTACGCGCTATATACACACCAGACCGTATCTATATGTATAGACCATGTATTCGTATATACACGTAAATATATACAACCGCCAACGGGAATCGCTGATGCAATATTGATATTTCTGCGTTGGAGGAAAAATCGTTATTTGAAACGTCGGTCAGAGACCGAATAGCTATAAAGTTATCGATTATATATATATATATAGATGGGGGGGGGGTCAACTACTTTCTTCGTCGCGTCTCCATGCTGCGTGTGTGTGTACTCGTAAATATCTGTATCGTTTTCGAAGGAATAAAAAACTATGTATATTTCAGTGTTATATACGTGCCCTGCAATCAATTATTTCTCTAATTATCCTTTCTCGTTCCTGCTACACATGAGAACCACAACAAACTCCGATCCTGATACCGAGAACGTATATATTATACAGATATACACATATCGACTTGATTCGCACTATAGCAGCATTATCAGCTAGACTTAATCCTTGCGATACCATATTCTCCGTTCGCAGCGTTGCCCCGCCGTGCGATCTCTATTATCCTAAACGCATCCCTCCACGAAATATATATACATATATATGTATGTATACCCTCTCGCCTAGGCATCGATTATGGACTACCTATATTATGGTAAGTAATCCCTATTGGGACTCGATTAATCCATTTCACTTATTCCCTATGCGAATATGGAATTCGCGCGACTTTCAAACGACTCTCGCGAATACCTGCGCGCGCATCTTCATGTGTGTGTGTGTGTGTGTGTGTGTCTAAGACGGCCAAGACGAAAGCACGCAGGAGCAAAGGATTAGCCTTGCAATAATTCATAGCGCCTGAATGATTGAGGATCATCGCGGCGAAAATCAGTGGTTTTCTCGCGGTGCGCTCGGGAATGCATGGGGCCCCCTGAATTCTCGATTCTCTCGGGCTATCCGAACATAGCTATATATATACATACACGCGGAAGCGGCCAAAGGGAGTCGGCGAAATTGGCCCGAGCCCAGAGAGAAAGAGAGACACCAGGCTCTCTCTTACTTATCGCATTGGGTTCCATCGCTCCTTTTTCCATCTCTGCAGCCGCTCGCTCGTCGCAATCCAAGATTAGATCCATCGTTGAATTATTTACAAGCAACGCCGGGAGAGCTCGCATACCGCTGAGTGGCAGAGCCCTTCCACTACGTCTTTCTATATATGTATATATACGCACACGCGGACGCCCTGATGGATACACTTTGGCTTGATGGATTGCGCGCGGTGCTATATATAGATGTACTATGCAGGGATGAATATATGCGTGTATGTGGGTGGATGCGTGGGTATCGCCCTCTGTACATAATGATCGGGTATAGTATTAGGCTTGTGTGCCGCGAGGGATCGGGAAAATTATTTCACCTATACTCGTTCCAGTCGCAACAAAGCGCGGTATAACAATATACATCTCGGGAAGACAAGGCGGGGAAAGAATGATTTATTTGCAAAGTCATGGAAATATTTTCCGAGCCGTCGGCTTTTCGCGAAAGTCGCTGTTGCGTGTGTGAGCGACGTTATATGCAGTAATGCAGAGCGAGAGGTGTTTCTCAAATAAGAAATAAGAATGGGGCTGACATTTTTCTTCGTAAAGGACGTCGCGAATAGGTGTGCGACGTAAAACGTCAACCAATGCACGTGCATACACGCGCCACACACACACACACACACACACACACACGGAATACTGTGGTTTTTAGTCAGAAACCGACTCGTATATATATATATCGTCTCTAATTCAGACTTGTCTATTCCGACCTTCGACAGCACGCTTCCAGCGGACTTTGGACCTAATAAGCACCGAGCATTTCCTCTTATTTTATTCCCGGGCTAAAAGCTCGTCCCTAACGCGAGACGACGTGGCTGCACAGCGCCGTCTGCAGCAGAAGAAGAGGGAGGAGAGAGAGCCTTCACTGTGTGGAGCATTGCTGTTTGTGTATAGATATATACGTGTCGTTGCTATATAGGAGTCATTCCGTAAAAAAAATTCCAAAATGAATACGGAAGGACTTTTTCACAAGCAAAAAGTGCCTCGCGGTCTACTTTTCTAAGTAAATAAAACTTTTTGTATATTTTTTTACAAATTCCATCGATTTTTCTCTTTTTAAAAATTTTGTTATAACTTTTCAAATGAGCGGTCATTTTTAACCATTCAGGACTCGTTAGAGCTCTTTTGTTCTGTTTTCATTTTGAAATTTTATATTAAGCCCCTATATGCTGAATATAGCTGTATACTATATCTATATTTATATTTTACGGCCGCTTTTGGAACTTTTTGATTGCCACGTACATACAAGATTCGCAGTTTTCAAACGTATATACAAATTTGTATCCAAGCATTCATTTTCAATAATTAATTTTTAAAAAATATCCGTACGAATGTGTTTGTGTGTGCCTATACCGGCATATCTCTTAATCAAGTTTTATCGTTTTGAAAAGTGTACATTATTTTATTACAAGGCGCATTTTGTACGGGTTGGAAAGTCATTTCGTATTCTTTTAGACATATATATATGGAACAAGAAGAAAATTGTTTCAAGCGCGTGCTCGGAGAAATTTTTTTGCTTCATTTTCAGCCTCCAAGATGCGGAATTTTTTTACAGAATTCCTCGTATATCGTCGAGGCGAAGCCGGAGAGGAATTTCCAGGCGAAATTCGTTCGTGCGTGTATGTACCGGGCTCTGCACGACGCCGCCATACGCCAGCTTTCCCGATCTACTGCGCCGTTTGTATATATGTGCAAAAAGTATAGATGCATATATTTTATGCACAAAACCGCGCGTACATATAGATGACGAAATTTTCAAATAGTTGAATTTTTCTAACGCTTTTATGCAAGATTTCCGCGCGTATTTCTAATATATACGCGCGAATGCAGGCAGCTGTGTCGGAGCTGCTGCTGCTGCTGCGTCGGAGGAAAAATATTATCACGAAATTCGCTCGCTATTGGAATTTATCGAAAGTACGGCTTTTTCCCCGGCTTAACGCGAGAGGCATTGAATGAGAATAAATATTCTCAAGAGGCATGGCTAAACTTGGTTTGTCGGCTCGGAGAAAATTAGATTTTTTTCCCCACATTCGTTTCTAAAGCCGTTCAACAACGACGATGCTCCTGCAAAGGGTACTTGCGCTAAACCGAAAGCTTGCCTTGCGTAGTTAAATATTTCAAGTGGAACTTTCAAGTTAATTCGCAATTAAAAATTAATTACTTGGAAAGGCTTGAGACCGGGAGCGTCGAACATGCCTATGCTTCACGGAAGTCATTTTCTGCTACTTAGTTCAGCTTCTTATATAGCTCGAAGGAACGAAAAGGCTCCGGTTGAAGTACCGTGTGTGACACTTGCAGTCTCGTGGAAAGTACTGGAAACGTTTAGCTGTGTATAGCGTCGCCAGAAACTCGTTAGAGCGCGCGCTGCTGTCTGAAACTGTATACCTATGATACAAAAGACCAGTAGCTCTCAATCGACGCTGTGAGTCTGTTGTCATGTAAGTAGACTTTGTGCTCCGTTATACACACTCGTTAGCTTGTAATACCAACAAAAGTTATTTTATCATTCCGAGTTCGGGGAAAGATTTTCTTTGTTGATTGGTCGATGCAGCGTTTTGGTTTTATCGGGAATGTTCGACTCTGAGAAATTCGAGATATTTAAATCGGACAGATTGAATTTTAAAGAGCATAAATATACCGATATTCTTGAACAAGAACGTTTGAATTAGATATGACCGTTTTTTATTATACAAAAATACGTTATTTATTGTTTGAGTTCAAATCCAAAACTGAAGAAAAAAAAGAATTTTTCATGTTCAACGATTACGGGCTAAATATACTTTAAATTTTTAGGAAAAAGTAGATCAATAAAAAATAACAATAATAATAGGATCGATAAACTATAGTTTGGAGGTAGCTACGTACCAATGAATTGTCAGCGGTTTTTTTATTGATGAACGTCGTGGTGCAATGCTTACAATTCGCTTCTGTATGCAGCCTCGGTTAAGCCAATTATTATATATGATTGATTGTAACAATTTGGCTAGTCAGGTTGATATGACTTTGCAGAAGTTCTGCAAAGTCATATAGGCGATCGGAGTCATGTAGTTGGAGTAAGTAAAATGGCATACGCTAGGCTGACCGCCTGGCTTTGATTAGCGAAAATGTTGCACGCGCGTATTATGCGGCGCACATCGTGATGGTCTTCAATTAACATGTTGGTATTGTCATAATTACAAGGCATCGCTTGATTCATCTATACGTGCACCTGCACGCTGAATTTCCTATAATCAATAAGTTTAATAGCGATTGATAGCTGCCAGGAAACTGTCGCTCCAATTCATTCAGTTGACATTGCAGGGCTTGCGCGGTGTCGACAAAAATTTTTCTCAATTATGTACGCGCGGCATTTTTTGGAAAAGGTTGTGTGAATTGTAGATGGATAAAGCCTTTTCAAGCGTTTCGGACGTACCTTTCTTTTGTTGTATAACCCTCTGATGGATATAATATCATAGCTATACTCCCATAATTAAGGAAACGAATAAGTTTTGCGCGAAGAAACTTATATTTTTAAGTTTTCTTCCATTGGTGCAAGCTTGCGTATTACTCTTTCCGGGATTTTAATAAGAACAACAAATTAAAAATTTTTATTCACCTAGTTAACGAAGTTTTAAAGGAAGTTTTAAGTTGATCAAAGAACATTTCAGACTTACTCAAGATTTTAATTTAGAATTTTAAACTTCGCAGGAGATGTTCTGTGGAAAACTTTTCTGACGTTTTAAATGATAAAATGCTACATGCAGTATTTTCGATACTTGCATTACGGTAATTTCGGCTCAAGTACCAAAAGCCATCAGTCGAAGCAAAAAGTTACTAGATTATAGTGGTACACGAAAAGCTAATACTATCTTTCATCGAAAAAGTTCGCAATGTAGGGACGGAAATTAGTTTGAGAAATCTTAAAGCCAGGTGTATCGAACACGATAAAAAAGGAAAGTGATTTGATCCCTAACGATCTGTTATATGAGCTCGAGAAAAATGTAATATTATATAATGTACAAAATTTAATGCACATCAGAGCACATAGCCGTTCTGTAAATTCTCAAATTAAATCCACTTTACGTCACGTGTTTGCGACTGATAAATATTTCACGAATGTTTGCTCTGATATATTACTTATACGTATAGTACATAACATTGTTTGTTAAATTTTCTACAGCGGGAAATGAAAATGAAATAACTACATACTTGCTTAAAATGCGATGATTGATTTATACGTACGAGTGAGGATTGATTAATTTATTAAAAAATACAATATCTTTTGAAATATTATTAAAATTAATGTACCCTAATTAATAAGCACTTTAAAGTCACAGATACATGTGTCAACAGTTGATATCAGATTTTCTAAAATTACCAATGGTAAGTTTGCGTTTATGAAACCTTGGTATTCCCGTTTTGTAACTCAGTCGCTGGCAAAGTTATATGGACTGAGCGGAACTGCAGAGTATTATACCAGTGATTGTAGACAAGTATCATGCAGAGTTATATATGACGATTCGGAACTAACTTTAAATTATGGTTATAGTATGAGAGGATATTGATCGTAACGGAGTGTGAATAACTGTTCAGAATCGCATCGAGTTACATCGGTATTCTTAACTTTGCAAACGATTTTTACTTTAAATAAAATGTTGTTAAATGGTATACTGCTGTTAATTTATTTATTTACATTTCTACTGTTTCGCAATTTTGAAAATTTAATCAACCCGAATTTGTATTTTACAGTATAACAAGCTGCAACATCGTACCAGAGGTTTAAATAATAAATTTCATTACATTGCAATATCAATTGCAATTTCAATATCAACGGATTATTGTAGAGTTTCGTCCATCAGTTATAACGGCAGCGTCAGTTTTCTACGTCAGACCGTTGTATAAGCTTATGCATTTCGCATGACTTCGGTCACGTCGGACAAGGAGATCCGGTGACCAAACGGCAAAGGTATGGTGAAAATCTCACTTACGAAACCGAGCTTGAGAAAGGCGTAGGTGTGATGATGAGCCTACCCTGCGGAAACTTTCGAACGAACTAAAGATTCACCTAGAAACACAGCGCGATACGCTGTGAGGCCATGAAGTTCCGAGTTCGAAAAAGCCATCAATTATTTTTTTTTTATTACACAAGGTATACAGCGCGCGGTATATACATGTATATAACACTATGGGGTAGCGCGACGGAACTCCGGTAACGACTTTGGCTCGCTCGTTCGCGATAAAGCCGCGTCATTCGTCGCTTCTCCTTTCGATAACAGCCGCACCATTTCGCGTTCACCTTTCTGCGCCTACAGTCCGCAGCGTATACATGTATAGCGCGTCGTATAATGGGTACGCGCGTTCCTCTCGCTTCCTTCCGATAAAATTTTCCACGTTTAATTACAGGCCTCGTACGCGTCCGCGTTCGTATACGTTATTCACGGGTGGCATTTATGCTCGGCTTTTTGTGCGCAGCGCTGACGCTCGTATACACGTGTCAGTCGAGTTGCATATATATATACGTGCGCGGCAAAGTGTGGGCGACAAAGCCCGAATAGTTCAATTATGGCAGCTCACCTCGTTCGTGCCGTTTTTCTTTTGCAGCGTACGGGGAATTTGCATTAGAATCTCATCGCGGCGGCGGACTCGCGAGCGAGCGTACTACTGAAATTATTTTATATATAATCCGCATGCGCGATATCCCAGACTGACTTAGACTTTTATGAAGACGTCGTTATCTTTGTATGCTGGGTAAAGCTGCGCGTTCGATTAAATCGAACATTCCCGGCCTGGGTGGATCGAAAGTCTGTGGAAATAGTCCGGGTAATTCTATATGAAATAGGTTCTTATATAAATGCGGACTATTTCATTGGTCTTCGCGGATAAATTGATTGATTGGGGTTTCGCGGTTTGAATATTAATGCTAAGAAGAATATTGATATATCTCGTTGTACCTTTGGGACTGTAAAAAAGAACGCTTTACCCCAGCACAATTTCCTAGTTATTTTCATAGCTTTAGATTATACATATATTATCCAAAGGTTTTTACGACGCTTTTACAGTATTTTATTACGCGATAACTGCCGGTGCTGCATATCGGCCATATTCAAACGGCATTTTTTATCAAGACACGACTACATTGCTATAGAAGCTGTGAAGCGTCGTTTATCCAATTACTGCATATTACACTGTATTAAGATAAAACATTCCTCTCACCTATATATAATGGTAGAGATAATATTATAATTTTTCAATTATATTCTCTCTTTTATACATCGCCCATAAAACTTGAAGAATTCAAAGCTCGGAGCGATGAATCCTTTTTAATCGGATACATGGGAATTCGCATGCTCGACCTGTCATCGCGTGTCGTCGTACATACAGAAAATATATAATAGCTCCCGGGTCGAGGCTAATCCTGCGGCTCGAGCCAAATCACGTATTGCAATAGGTGTATGTCAATACCTGCGGATTATCTCGTGAAGAGCGATTGCTCTCGGATCCGCGCGCGAATGCTTTTCGATCCTGGGAATCAATTTGCGGTTCGGTTTTGCGTCGAAAGTTGAATTTGTACGTTTGCAACAAATACATCGCGATACGCGCTCACATATCGCGTTACTCCGGGGCTCGTATAAAGAAAAGACGCGGCGCTTCCGTGTCAGGTCCTTTTTCGAAGCCGGCAGCAGCAGCAGCATAGTTTCATTATAATATTATGTCGTCGTCACAGCGAGAGAAACCGTGCGCCGCACGCACGAGTCGCAAGTTCGCGCACGAAATCACTCGCGCTCGGGATATATATTTTTATCAGGCCATCGTCATTCCCAGCAGTCTCGGGCTTTCTTGCTCATAAAAATTCATAAAACACTGCTGCAGCAGCGCGCACGCACGAACGCACGCGTCCAAGAAGAGGGAACGCGTACATACATATATATATATATATAATAAAATCCGGCGGCTCCATACCCTCGTCACGCAAAAGCACAGCCTGGATCGCGAGCGAGCATATATATATGCGTATACGTATGCGCGATGCATAATATGTGTTCTGCAGCTGCGGTATATATATACATGTATAATAGTATAGTTGTGCCTCGACCCTCGTCGCTTAATTAGGCCGTTTTAATTACGAGCCGGCCGGCTCGGCTTGACTCGTCTCTCGGCGGCGAGAGAGGAGTGTTCTTCTTTCGGCAAGAGTAATTGTGAGGGCGTAATTAAGAGGAGAAGAGAGGGAGAGGGGCCGCGGCGCAGCGATACCGTCGCGATAGTCTTTGACCCGCCCTCTCTTTTCTCGACTCTCCTCTCACTTTTTATATACCTATATACTCTCCGCCGCGCTGTGATCATTTGCGGGCAAACGATCCAACGCATAGGATTTCAATTTACTATATATATATGTACCGCAGACTGAAAAGCTTCGTGCAGAGAGGCGACAATGCGCTCCAGCTGATGTATAGCTAGCCGCCGGATGAAATATTCAGAGCGCGGCGAGAGCGTAGACCTTTTCTCTTACACACTTAACTCTCGCGACGGCGGTTCCTTTTGCGCGCTCCTCCACCGTCGTCGTCGACGTCACCCTCCTCCTATACATATACATACACTTCGTTCGCTTCGACTGGTGAAAAAGGCTGCACCCCCTGAGAGACCTATATATACCTATAGAAACTCCCGTAGGATGTGAAATTTACATAGGCTCACGGCGTGCGTTGAATGAACATAATATACTGTACTCGGCTGCAGGATGTATATATATGGGGTAGAGAGAAGAAATCGCCCTGATGTCGATTTTAACGAGCAGTCTCGTGCATACCTCACTTCGTCAACTTCACGTCCTAGTCGTGGAAGAAAAAATAATTAAGACTGCCAAGTGCACCTACCTTGAAACTGTGCTGTTTTCCGCGAGAGTTCGCTTGGCAGGAGGACATTTTTACGAGTTTCGCGCTACAATAAGTTGCCGGCGCCAAGCTATAGCATTCTTATTCCTCAGCTCGGCAATGCGGCGCAGTGTATATAGTAAATACGCGCGCGTATATACAGTTATACAGGTTATTAGCCTGGCTGGATTTTTATAGGCTGGAAAAAATATGAAAGATTGCGGCCAAGTACTGCGTTACACGACATTTCGTTGCGCGCAGCTCTTCTGTGGATTTTGCGACATCGTTTCGGGCCTATATAGATCGTGTCCCCGCACTTTTACTGCGCGAAACAATTTGGCGAGCAAGAAAATAAAACAAGAAATTAATTTCAGCAACGCTGTTGCACGAAGGAAGTGGGATAGGAGTATAAAACGGAAACCAAACGCGCACTTTAATAAAATGCAAACGGATCGTGCGAGAACGTGCGTGGACGGATTGTGTATGTAGTATAGCGAAGAGGGATAAAAATAACGAAAGTCGGATAGAAAAAAATGGCAATTTTTTTATTACATTATTCCATAATATGCGGGGTAATATGTTACAGGTTCGCAGCGTTAGCCGCTTGCGCGCGCAATCGAGACGTAGCTCATCTCTCTCTCTATATATATTACTTACTTATTGAATTATACCTGACGATCATTCGTTTATTATTTACACGGGAATAGCACGAGATCTGCGGCGCAGCGAATAACCATAACTGTCTCTGGAGTATGTAGCTGCTTGCGCCTTTGTCTATATAGCATCGACATGAATTTTCGGGCAGTTTGACATTACTTTTGTGCACGATGCCGCGATCGGCTTTACAGTATATGTATAATCGTTGACGAAACGCGAACATTAATCCTGATGGTTCCCAATCATCAGTTTTTTTTTCAATCATCGTTACGCACATTACAACTTATATAGTCTCTCTCTTTCTCTCTCTCGCGCGCGCAACTCTCTATAAAGTTATCACAGATTAATCAAAACAAGTTCACATGTATTACGAGTGTGTGATGCTTGGAGGGAAAACGGGGCTATTCGCGCAATTGTACATGCATTTCCATAAAATATTTATGTCGATGAACGTTCGTGTATTCGTTATAATCATTTGCAGAAATAGCTCGCGTTTTCGTTTGCGCTCGATAGCCGAGAGCTTCCGTTTTGCGAACGCACATCGCATGCAGGTTCTGAAAGAACGTTGAATACAAATCTCCAAACTGAACGAGCTCACCGTATTTTTTTTGCCATGCTGCCTCTACAGCTCCTCGACCTCTGCGAAGCATTACTTTTATACGATGGCGATGGTTCGCATCTTTGCCGCTGCGTTCGAATTGATCATTATATGGTAAAAATCGATAGTATGCAGGGGATGTACGCACATGCAGACATACACGTACATACTCTTTCTCTCCCTCTCTCTCTCTCTCTCTCTATGTTATAAGTACGAGAGTACAATACAGTCGGATCGGTCGTTCACCATCAGCCGATTTCGCGCACATACATATAGATATAGATATATATAGCTGCGCGACACCGAGGGCATAGCGAGGTTCATTGTGAAAATTAGCCGGTCTAGCGTACTCGGTTAATTATTTACTCGCCTTGTTGTAGCGTATACATATATAGCTGCACTCCACGGGCTATGAGCGTTTTTCTCTTATTGCCTCGTCACCGAAATATTCACGAGGTCATTACTCTTCTCCTCGTTCCCATCCTCCTCCTCTCTAGCTTCTCTAGTTGGCTCGCCGCGCGTTTATTTACAAAATGCATTCCTACCTTTTTCCATCGTTTTTTGCGAAATACTTTTTAAGATTCACAGAGAAAATGATTTGAATCTCTGCTACTGCTGCTATACCACCGCTGCGCTGTGATTTCGAACGGGCGCAAACGAAAAGACTTTATTCGCAATATTGGATTCTTAATTAAATTTCAAAAAAAAAGAAAGAAAACCAAATGAAAGCAGATTCTGAAAATGGAGAATATATTTCGAATATGAATTCTTAGAAAAGCTGAATTAAACTTGTTTCCGGGAAATAAAAGAGCGGAGCTCGCGAAAATTGACGACGTGTTGTTTTATTGTTCACCGCAAGCAATTCTTATAGTTTCTCGCTCTTCATCATTTCCTCGGTGGTACGACATCTACGTGTAACACATATCTCCGCGACTGTATAAATATAGCCGTCCTTTCTCTTCGTGCGCAAGTAGCGCCACGGTTTTTTATCTTCAATTTTTTTTTTTTTTGAATACCCGCTCTCTCGCGCACGACGGGCGAACTTTTTGCCTCGCTTCTTTTCCTCCTCGACGAGTCGGAGAGGAAAAAAGGGTGGCCGCCCCGAGAGCTGCAGGGGAGAGCGTCAGAACGTGAATAAAAAAAAAGAAAAAAAGAGCCGACGGGCGGGCGGAGAAAAAAGTACATACAGGTATAGGTATAGTGTATTGAGGGAAACTCGCTAGTTGGGAAGAGAGGAGAGCGAAAGGGAAGGACTTTGGTGCGTCCTCGTCCCGGTATATAAGAACGTCGCAGTGTAGGGCGATAACGATAACGAAACTTTGCTCGTTTTCCGAGAGGCGTCTCCTCCGCTCGTTGCCGCTCTCTTATACGCGCTCGACCGGGGCTCCTCGCGTGGAAAATTTAAGCTAACGATACACCTTGCGGCCTTAGCAAGGCCCGTGTCTCCTCTTCTCTCTCTCTCTCTCTCGCTCTCGCTCTCCGGAAACGTTCCGCAGCATCGTTTCCGCGGGCGGGCGCCAGCCGAACGCGCGCATCTCGGCCAAAGTGTGCGCATGCTATATACAGATATACACGCGCGAGGCCATTAAGAAAATACAATGGCACGCGCGCGCCCGCAAATGGACTCTTTGCGTGAGTGTGAGTAAACGAGTTGGGAGAGTCGGAGAGGAATCGAGGACGTATAGGTATATATGCATATAAGCATGCTGGCGGGTGTTTAGCACTAATCGCGCAGCGGGCAAAGTGCGTAACGCTAGCGCGACTCTTAAAACTCGCTTTTACATATATATATACATGTATGCAGTCCGCCTTTTCCCTGTCCCCCTCGATGAGTCCGACGGTCTCGATGCTAACCAAGTGCCGGGCGCGACTATAATATTGTAGTGCTCTGTGCGTCCAGGCTTTAGCTACGATTCGAGAGAAAGACAGAGGAAGAGGGGAAGGCAAGATATGTATCAGAATTTCCAGTACACTCGCAGCCCTTATCCAATTGATCCGTAGAAAAACTTATATATTTGTACATATAAATTAGACGGAGGCGCGCAGTCAGCTCGCATACACACGTATTATTACTTTTATACATATAACACTTGCGCGTCGCACCGTTCAGACGTTCAGAATTATCATTATTGTTACTATCATTATTATCATTATAATTATTATAATCATTATTCTTGTTATTATATAATATATGGCACACTCGTATATGTATAACGTTTGTCTCTAATCGCCGCGCGAATCAGCGGGGCTGTCGCGCAGTGCACACGCATATATATATATATACTGCACATCATCTCACTCGTTATATTCACTATACAGAGCACTATCAGTATCATGACGGAACCGGCGTGTAAGAGAGGCCCCGCGCTCACTGGCCATTGCAGTGTGTGATGCCGCGGATCTCCAACGCGGTTCTTGCCTGCCCATCATCGGATGACGCGAAACTATATAGAAGGATTTTCCGCTCATCGCGATACACTATTGAATTTATGTACACTCGCTCGCGCACGCGATATGCCGATTTCTCTAATAGTCGTAAACGCGCTACATAGGATATATTAACAAAATCTAAAAATTGCGCGAGATCATTAAGTCGGAATCGAATCAGTCGAGGCTCGCAACCTATGCGTAAAAACTGCAGTTATATAGAGCTAATGTATAATACACGCGGATACCGTATAAAGATGCGAGTGCGTTGACCACCGCACATCGGAAAGTATAATACACAAATACATCGCGAACAAGACGAAGAAGAAGAAGAAGAAGAAGAAGAAGAAAGAAGCCGCACGCGTCCAGCGTATACTCGGCGTTGATCACATCACCCTTATGTCTTCAGAGCAGTACTGATGCAAGAACCGGCAGCTCGAGATCGTCCGGTAAGAAACGGTAGTTGGCCAGCTTGCTCCCTTACACGTAGGTCGTTGGCTATACGTTCGGCGTAGCGCCGGGACAGCTGCTCGTGATAAAGCTGGGCTGCTGCGGCTGCTGGCTGCTGTCGAGGCTACCGGCCGCCTGAAGCTGTCTCGCAGTCTGGCCGGCCTCGCCGCTCTGTATGCTGAAGTGCCTGTAGGATATGTACTCGGGCGGCACCGCCTGCTGGTCCCGCTTGGCCGCCTCGCGCTGCTTCTTCACCTTTGGACGACAAGCGAGAGACGTCGTGTATAGACAGAGCGAAAGAGAGGCCAATCAACGGCCAAGGCACAGACAGATATGTATAGATATATATATAAGTCGCTGGGTATATATACACAAGAATCAAGATGTATGTATACGTAAACGGCAGAGAGGCTGCAGGGACTTGCAAACTTGGCGGGGAGATAAGCTCTTTTTGCTATATGGTTACCCGCCTCGTGTAAGTATATATGGACCGCAAAAAAGATGCCTGATATTCTCACGAGCTCGAATAATACGAGCATTCGCAAGCACGGAAATCGCCAGCTCTGCCGGGTTACACACACAGACCCACAAAATATTACCTTGAGATAGCCGAGTACGGAGACGAGGAGGATGAAAACGACGAAGCCCATGCAGCAGCCGATGATCAGTCCAAGTCTCCTCGTGAGAACGCTGCCCCCGGAATTGTCGGAAGTCTCGTCGCTGTTCATCGACGATCCGTCGCTACTGGCCACAGCATCGGGCAGCTCGAGAGTCAGAGCTTCGGTGCATCGCGACGTTGCCGCGTCCGCGTCGACCTCGGGCAGCGACGACTTCTCGAGCAGGACCTCGTTGTGCGAGCCGTTGAACCGCGGTGCAGTCAGCTGCTTGCGTCCGCTGCGAGTTAGCTCGTTGCTCTCCTCCGTGGATCGCGAAGGCCAGCTGCCCAGACCCAGAACGCAGACCCTGTACCGGGAGTTTGGCTGGAGCTTCGTCAGTCTTACCGAGCGCGCGCTCGACTCCAGCCTCTTGCTGTGCACCTGCTGTACGGATGCGCAAGTCATTAGCTTTCGATAGGCTATAATTGTAATCTTAGATATGTACGTACTAAAATAATTGCGCTGATTGAATCCTGAAGCAATACGTCTGCGCAAGAAGTACATATATTTATAACATTGCGATTGCTTTGAAATTAGAAATCTCCGATCTATATTCGTATAGCGTGAATGAATTTTTGAAAGGGGAAGTTCTATATATCTACGACGTAGACCGAGAGAAGAATTTATATTTCGATTGAAATAGAGATTTGGACTGGTGAAGTGCGATGCATAAATTATTTCACTTTTCTTCCCAATCTATAAATGATAGTTATATACATATTCTCACCTCGTCAGAGTTGTCAAGCGCGTAGAAGGCAACCTGGAAGCCGAACAAGCCGGAGTGGTTCCTGCTCTGCCAGGACACGAGGACGGAGTGTGGCTGTATATCCTGAATGGCGAGTTTGGGGATCAGCGGCGCCGAGCAGAAAGCATGCGGGTCGAGATCCAGGAAGACGCGGCCGCGCAGCTCGGGCGGCTGTTCGCACCTGAGCACACCCCCGCCGCCGCCAGCGGCCATTTGTGCGGGTGAGCCTGGCTCGTTTGCGGCCAGTGCACCGCCTGCGGGGCCGCGATTTCGAGCCAGACTGCTACCGCCGACGAGCTTTTGATGGTCCCGCAACCACTCCCACAGCTCCTGGGACTCGCAGCCGCAGTGCAACGGGTTCTCTGCGAGAAACCGACATGGAGATGGAATAAACGGATTGCAGTCAAGCACATGTCTCTCTTTCTTTTTTTTTTAATCGAGATTATGTGTTTTACTTTGACAGCGATAACAATGTGCAAACAAGTAAGAAGTTTAGTTACCTTCGGTTCGTAGACTTCGGATCTGCGTCTCGAGCGGTCGGAAAGCGTTGAGTGGCAGGTTCTCGAGGTAGTTCTTGCTGAGGTCAAGGAGACGCAGCTTTTTGAGAGGCTTAAACGCGTCGGTCGCAATCGAGGATATCCAGTTGCCGAGCAAGTGCAGCTCCACCAGGTTCTCGAGGTGTTGGAAAGTCGTCTTGCCCACCTGACCAATGTGATTGTAGGACAGATCGAGCACCTGGAGAGCTTTCAGGTCGGGCGAAAAGTCCTCGAGGTCTTTGAGTCGATTGTGCGTGAGGTTCAGGAGCCGCAACTGCTCGAGGCCCCGGAGCCTCTCCTGCGGCAAGAACTCGAGTTCGTTGATGCTGAGATCGAGGGTCAGAAGCTTGGGCAGACTGTGGAAGGCTCCGGGCGAGAGTCGAGATATCAAGTTATTGCTCATAAAGAGGTGTAGCAGCTCGGGAAAGGCCTCGAAGTCCTGGCTGGTGACGATCGTCAGGTTGGTGCGACTGATGTGAATCTCCTGGAGCGCGGGATACTTCGCCTCGGAACTTACCTCGTGAATACGAACGAGTGGATTGCCGGTGACGTTCAGCCAGCCCAGGCTGGGCACGTTCTGGGCGGAGAGCGCCACGGCCGGGATCTGGCGGAGCTTGTTCCCGGCAAGCTCGAGCTTGCGGAGCTGACCTGAACGAAGAAAAAAGTTGGCCGGTAAGGCGGTCAGGTTATTGTGAGCCAGATCGACGCTCTCGAGTTTCTGCAAGTTGGCCGAGGCGAATCCCGATAGGAAGTCGATTGAGTTGTCGCGCAGGTCGAGCTCCCGTAGGTTTGTCAGACCGTGTAGCCTGGACAGGTCGACCTGGACGACACGGTTGCGGGCGAGCGAGAGTTGCTCGATGGAGGAGGCATTCGCGAAAACGTCGTAGGGTAACTTCTGGAAGCGGTTGCCGTCGAGTCTGAGTTCCTTGAGAACTTCGAGTCCAAGAAAGAGGAGACCCGGTAGGCTGATTAGCATGTTGTCGCTCAGCAAGACCTTGACCAGGTTTTTGTTTCGCGAGAAGATCTCGGCGGGCAGGGCGTGGATGTGAGTCGACTCGAGGCAGAGCTGCTGTAGCGAGGGCAAACCGTCGAGAGATTCAGCACTGATCAGGCTGAAGTTGTTGTGAGAGATGCGAAGAATGCGCAGTCCTGGTATGTCGAGTCGGTCGAGGGCGCCGGCAGTCAGCCTGTTGTGTTCCAGGTTCAGTTCGTACAGGTTGTTGAGACCGCGGAAGGTTCCTCTTTCGATCAGACCGATGGAGCAATTTCGCAGGTTCAGGCTACGGATGGGCAAGCCCTCCTGGAACATAGTGTCGTGAAGGCCAGCCAGTCGGTTATTCGACAGATCCAGGACGCGCAGTCGCTTCAGGGCCGTGAGGGCGTAGGCGTCGAGTCTGCGCAGCCCATTGTCCGAGAGATAGAGCTCCTCAAGCTCGTGCAGCTCCGAAAAGGTCTTGACAGTTACGTGGCTGAGTTTGTTGACACTCAGGTCGAGGAACTTGAGAGCCTGCATGGGCTGGAAAGCCGTATCCTCGATGCGCGAGATCGAGTTGTTGGTCAGGTAGAGGCGCTCGACGAGTAGCAGGTCGCGAAAGAGGGGCGCCTGGAGTCGGGTCAGCCGGTTGTGGCCCAGCCACATGATGCGCACGCTGGCCTGGCCACGTAGCGAATCGTTGTGCAGAACGCCCAGGCCATTGTTGTCCAGCTGGATGGAGATGAGGGAGGAGCTGCCGGGCGCGCCGCCGGGTTCGTTTGTCACCTGGAAAACGTCGCCGAGAACGGCGAGAAGATTGCCCTGCAGGTTGACGTGCTGTAGGTTCTGGAGCGACCTGAGTGCTCCGGTCTCCATGTCGGTGATGGCATTGTTCTGGAGGTGCAGCTCGAGGAGGCTAGGCAGGGGCGCGAACACACCTCGGCGAACCTCGGTGATCTGGTTGTCCTGGAGCCGGAGCTCGCGCAGCTGCTTGAGCTTAGCGAAGGTGCCGAGCTCGAGTTCGCGGATGCTGTTGCCGTCGAGCGAGAGGCTCGACAGGTTCTCGCAGTGCTCGAAAAAGTCGCGAGGCACGCGTTCGATGAAGTTGCCGCTGAGGTGAAGCTGGCCAAGCTGCTCGAGGCTGGCGAGACCGCGCGAGTCCAGTCGGCGAATCGCGTTCTGCTGGAGGTAGACGACCGAGAGGCTGCTGCTACCGACGAACGCGTCAGCCGGGATCTCGAGGATGTTGTTCTCGGCGAGGAAGAGCTCTTTTAGCTCGGGCAGCCGCGAGAACACGCCCCGTATGTAGTGTATGTGGTTGTGGCTGAGGTCGACCGACCTGAGCTTCTGGTTGGCACGGAAGGTGGCTACGTCGAGGAAGACGATCTTGTTGTGGCTGAGATCGATGGACTCTAAGTGAATGAGCGAGATGAAGGCGTCCTTGTCGACGCTCTCGATGGCGTTGTAGTAGAGCGAGAGCGTACGCAAACTCGGACAGCAGCGGAAGCAGTTGAGCGGCACAACGAGGAAGTTGTTGCTGCTGAGATCGAGGAAATTGAGGACGTCGAGACGCGAGTAGCCGTCCTCGGGCAGCTGGGAAATCTCATTCCAGGCGAGTCGCAGAGAGGTGAGTCGCTCAAGTCGGCGCAGAGCCGTCATGGGAAAGACGCGGATCTTGTTCTCGGCGAGGTTCAGGTCGGTCAGGCTGTCCTCGAGGCTGGCGAACGCGTACTCGGAGATCTTGCTGATCTGGTTGGCCTTGAGGTTGAGCTTGAGCAACGAGAGCCCGTAGAAGCTGAAACTTGGCAGGTCGTGGATGAGATTGGCCTCGAGGTCGAGGGCTGCGAGGCGGCTCAGACTGTTGAATGCCTTCTGAGGCACGCTGCTCAGACGGCTGGAGACGATGGCCAGAGAATCGAGGCTGTGGCTGAACTTTTGCAGAGCTCCTTCGCTGATCTCGCGGATCCCCGAGTGCGAGATCTGCAGGTGACGCACGAGCACGCCCGTAGGGAAGACGTTCGCGCGCAGCTCCTCAACCTTGTGGTCGAGATCGTAGACGCTCAGCGACTGGATCACCGCGTCTGTAACAGCCGGCCAGTCGGCTTTTCCTTTTATGCTCTTGCGCTCTTACTACCAGGGATGGATTCTACCTATTCTATATATGTACATCATTACATCATGCAAAGCGTGTGGTGCATCAGCTCATAAATTATTATTACAATTACGCGTATCAGCAGAAGAGTGCAATTGTGAATATGCATGCGCTTACATCATCTCGTAAAAACTGATGTTACGGGGCTGCTGCTGCTAGTGTTGTTGCGCCACAGTTTGATTATTCTCAGGCATCCGCGTATATCGGGTCTAAGCTTGCGTGATCGTGCACATAAAGGGTAAAAGTTTTAATAAAAATTGGCCTTTTCTCGCACAATGCCGAAATGGAAGAAGCTTGTAAGAGATTCTTCAAGAGTTCATAAAAGCCTCTAATACATGCTGTAAGGCTATATATATATATATATATATATACACTTATATTTTACGCATGAAACTCGAGAGTATAGCACAGCTAAGAGCAGAAAGCGCATCGCAGCACATAAAGAATTTTGCGCTACCATTCCCGAATAATATACCAACGCAGACAGCGGCTTATGGAATCCAAAAGTCGCCGATATCGCGGTTCTTTGCATAAAAAAAATCCTGAGTGTTTCGCATTGGCATAATCTTTCCGGCCGAAATAGCTCGTGCAAGGCGTTCGCCAACCGACGTGTGCGCGGAAGAAGAGCGTGCGCGCGGGGAGGCAGCTGTCGCTACTTACGCTGCATTTCCGAGTTCTCGGGTGAAAATCCCGCGCACGCAGAGAGAAGAAAGGCAGTCGCGTGAGGATAAAAGGCAGAAAGAGGGGCAACAAAAATAAGGAAGACGGGTGGAAACTCGCGCAACAAAAGAGAATGATTCAGAGAAAATAAGGGCTTTCGTATGTATACATACGGGAAATCAGAGCGGAGTGAACAGCCATTGTGTGGATTTTGATTTTTCAAGCTATGCGCATATAGGTATATACGTACACTCGTGCGCTCCATTCACAAACAAAAGAAAAAAAAAACATAGCGGCATCGGCAAGACACACGTGCGCATTAATGTGCGACAATGAGAATCCAGAAGAGTGTACATCATATTGTATATAAATAATACTCACCGCTGGGCTTGGCCTGGTTCACGACGCGCAGCAGTGAATTCTTGAGCGATTCCTCGGTGGATCCGGTGCACTCGAGGAAGAGGCCGTCGTCGAAGTTGTAGCAGGGGCAGCCGGGTATGGCCTCGGGTGGCGGGCACTGGGTCGCGGCGGCCTTGAGGACAGCGCTCTTGGCTTCCGATGGGCGAAGCAGCCCGACGAGCAGCAGCAGCGAGCAAACGGATAATCGAAGGACCGGCCCCTGCTGCTTGCGTTTGCCGCGCGGCCAGGTCGTCCACTGCATTATCGCGCTGCTACTCCGAGCTGCATCCTCGCCGCCGTCCTTCTATATAATACTCGAGAGCTGCGCTATACTGCAGCGGCTGCGGTCCTACAAGCACAAGCGCACACACAAACAAGTAGTTGAGATATATATCCGCCGATTTATGACGCCGTCGAGATTCGCTTTGCGCGCATCAGCCAGCAGAAGCTCGCTTGCTATACCCCTGTATATATATCCACCTCGGGGAATTCTAACCCCTCTCCGGGATTAGAGTTGCTGGCTTTTCACTTATACCGACGTTTCCGCGGAGGGAGTCCCCCCGCCCGCCCACATATCCTCGAGTTTATCGCTATTTACGAGTTTTCGAATTTACGATCTTTCTGCCTAAGTGATTCTTTGGCGCCCTTTTTTCTCTTCCACAGCTCATATATAATTACAAAGATGATCGATGGATAAAGTTACTTTGAAAGAAATTCATTTATATCGTTATTGAAAAAGTATTACGGGATCTCGAATGCACGATTCGATTTTTTATAGCGCTGGCGCGGTACACGTCAAAGGCTTGAGTCTTCGCGCGGGAGCTTTGAGGGCGCGGAATTATGATTTTCATCAGATGCAAATTTAATCGACCTCAGCGTGTGCGGGCGCGAAATGGTTTCGAGCTTATACTCGAACTTCGCAATGCATTTATAAGCTCGTACAAGAACTTTTCTACTCGGGCCGCGCCGCATAATGTGCAAAATCTTTGAAAAGTTTTTCAACGGTATATATATATATATCATAATAAGCAAATTAGAGCAATAAGCGAATTTTCCAATTCAGAGGAGAAAAAGTATCTTAATGCGCGTAGAATTGAAAGGGGTTCTCGATATACAGGTCGAACAAAAAACTGGATAAATTGTGCAAATGAAAAGGCAATTTTTAAACTCAATACCCGCTACACCGTCGGAAAAAGAGATTCGCGGAAAGTTGGAACGAGGCTGCGACCGACGACTCTGATGGGCGAGACGTCGAACCTTTACCGGAAGGTGTGTGTGTATGTGCGTCTGTGTGTGTATATATAAGCCTGGGCTAACTTCCTAACGTTATTCAGATCCTTCTGGCCCATTAACGTGGCGCTCGTTGGCGTGAGCCGAAAGCGAGTTTGCATAGTGTGGCTCGCCGCGCTCGGGATCGGATTAAAACGTTGCGGTGCTCCCTCGTACGCAACCATGTGTGTGCACAATCTTTAAGCGTCGTACCTGTGCATCTACCCCGTTGATGAAGTGTACGCTTTCCGTGCGCGCGTGTATTATAGATTGTACCTGATATAGTTCGTCCTATTTCGAAATTCGAATTTCGCAATTGATGGATCTATCCGGATGCCCAAGCACTTCCATTCTGAATGTTCTCGAACGGCTGCCCTGGTGACGGGTTATACACTTCCCTCGTGCGCGAATCGCTGCCGATAAATACTAGCGAATTCAAATTACTGGACGCTGCGGCGACTACGATCGACCATATTCTTGGTGGCGCAAGTTTATCGCGTGCCTTGATTGCTCTCTATGCGCTTCGATTGTTTCCGGTTTTACTGTGTATATATATATGTGCAAACATCTGAATTGCAGCAGCTTTTCCTATAAAATCCACGCGCTGGTTGAATGTCAACGTATTATTATCGCATTCGCGCCTGGCAAATAGCAGTCGCGGTGGCTGTTAATACGCGCGAATAATACGTCATTGTTGCGATTTCGGGAGCGGAGTAGTTGCGGGCTGCTCGAATAATTGAATTTTGTCGACGGGAGCGCATAACATCATGGCCGCGAATTAAAGCCACGAGACGGCAGCCAAAGCTATACTCGCTTATGTATTCCGTTAACCTAAAGCATTCGAGTAGCGAGGCGCCAAGGCGGTTTGCAGGATTTTCATCAGCCACATATAGTCGACTGGAGACGAGCTGATAATCCGTCAAGGCTATGTTATTATACGCGCGAAGATATAATTTTGACGTCGGCTATACTTTTCTGCTCGTCGAGCGATGTCGCACTTCAAAGCCCGCCGCTGATATATACATAGATCGCTCGTAATTATGCAATCGCACGAAACTCGCCTAAACTGCATAAAGCAGCTGAATAATCGCCGTCGATCGGATTAAAGTGCCCGCGTTCGACAATCTGCAAACGAATAATCGCGTGGAATATCTCCCGCCGACAAATTGTTGCTATACTCTATAAAAAATTTAATGTAGGGAATTTTAATATACGGAAAAAAGGTCCATCGAGAAAAACAATGTGCTTCGGTGGCTTACGTACTTTGTTAGAAAGTTAATAATGCGAGGCAAATCGCCGGGAAAAAATTCGCCAAACTCAAGGAACCAACTCGCCGGAGAACTGCGCGAGCGCAGTGAGGGAAAAAAGAGAAGCGACGGAATACATATATATCTACTTATGTAAGCGAAAAGAAAAAAATATAGGGCGCTGAATAATTTTCAACGATGAAAACTCCCAGCTAAGAGGACTTACCGAACTTGCGTATTGTTCGGGGCCGCGTGTAAAAGTCTCCCTTTCACAGCAGGTCTGAGGTGATAAAGTATACATAAGAGTATATCTGTATAGAAGAACCGCTTACTTTATAATCATTTCTCTTTAATACGCCACTTAAACATAGCACAGTTGATCCAATATAATACTCGAGATTAGAGCTATCGCGAATTTTCACGTCGTCGCAGAGGAAAAACGAGTCCGCAGCTGCAGTGGCGGTACTTGCTCCAGATAATTCTCTAATGCCGTCGCTGGCTCAGTACACTCGGCGATCGTAATTCTCGCTTTTCTCGATTTCAAAAGCAAGAGCGTGTATACAGGTATAGCGACCGGCTTTCGGTGCGTGTCCTCCAATCCGCGTATGGTCTTCGTGTGTGTGTGATCGGGCGGCGGGGAGATGTGTAGGGGCAGCTCTCGAACGGGCCGGTAATCCTGATGCACTGCTCTCGATTTAAGGAGGAACGTGCTTTTACGCGAAACACACATCGGGAGCGCGCGGGCTTAAAGTTTACCTACGTAAATCACGAAGCTCCCGAAGTTGCATTTTCTTTTAATCCCTCGTTGATCAAAGAATTATACTTTCGCCGAAGCGTATACTTGTTCAACTATATGTGTACTCTTCTATGTTTCTTATGGCTTCGGCAAAAAGTTGATCGTTTTAAGAGTACTCTATATCGGAGTATAGTTACGCGGGATAAAGCTGGGATCGTTACGCGTAATTTTACTCGCCCGGATAACTCGGTTTATTTCTCAATGGGTTTTTTTTCGAGAACTACGTACGATTGATGTAGAAAAATATGAGTATACGTATACGAATCAGTTTATCGGAATGTAGGCGATTGCGGTATAATACCACCGGATAATACATATGGTTTTACGATATATACTTTTAAAATTTAGAGGTAATGTACAGCCGACCGCGAATGTTCATTCCTTATTTCGCCCAGTTGACCACTAGCCTGCTTACTCTTGTGGCGTGGCTGGGACATAAAAGTAAAATAAAATTTGACGCGGCCGCAGGTAACCCCCCGGCGGTCGACTGAGTCAGATAAGAAATATATTTTCTGGTCGACCACACCGAGAACGTATACATCGGTAAGCTGTGGTCAAGCACACTTAGTGACTTTCGAATAAATACGTTTGCGATTGTCACTGACTCGAAAAATGACATTGCACAAATTGCGCTTATTTATACGTATAATATGAGAAAGAAGCCCTGCTAAATGTATAGCGATCAAGTATAAGCGATATACTTTGCTCGCCGCCAAAGTTCGCGAATAGTCTTTGCGATCTTTATTGCTCGCGCCGAGGATGAGCGATAAAAATTCCAAATTTTTTGCAATTTTCAGTCGTGTCAACGTCAGCGCGCTGGAGTTCCATGCCGCGCTTTTTCCCTTCGGAGCTCCGAATTCAAGAGGAATGTCTTTTGCAGCGGCTGCACGTGAATCATGAATTTTTCCCGCGACGTCCCGTAAAAAATAAACCGCTCCGGGACCACGTCGACGAGGTGTCGCGGGTTTTAAAATTTTTCTTCCCTCAAAAAAGAGCTCACCGCGCGTAATCGCTATTACCGCCACGTTCGCTATAGCTATATATATATATGCATTGCTTTTTCTCCTGGAAATGTTGATTGCAAACGCGAGAATTACTCTTTCGCAATTAACACGATTGCGCGCAAATTATTTCATACGAGCACACGGTACACCTCTACCGTAATATATAAAATACGATTTGTCCTCTTACGTCCCGTCAGATGTCCGCAGCTCAGCTTCTTTCCCTCGTTATAATCGCAAAATTGAATCAATTTTTTCCGCTTAATTTTCCGGTCCCGTTACATTCCCTCAGTTCGAGCTCGCGCTTTTGTCCGCGACTTTGATATATAGAGGCAACTGGACACAAAGATGTGTGCGATCGAGGAGGACAAATGAACTCTGCGCGGGGAGTTGTTCGTTCGCGGATTGTAAAGTTTTACCTCGACGGATTCGCTCTCTTGCTTTCTGTTTTACCGAGGCGGAGCGTAGCTTTTTTCCGATTCTCCCTCGACAGCTGGCTCGGGCAGAGCTAGCCCCGTCGTAAAGGATAACGCCCCCCACGAGCTTGCGGCTCGCGGCCAAGATCGAGGCTGCGAAATTACGAAAACAAGACACAGGGGCTTTCCTCATGCCCGGCTATACATAAAGCAGAGCAGCCCTCGTTTTCCTTTTCTTTTTTTTCAAGCTATACAGTGTTAGCCATTTGCCGGCGCTGCCGTGGGAATAGAGAGTGTACCCGAGTTTATATATATAAACGCGCGTCCGACGGCGGAGGACGAAAAAGAGACAAGCGTTGGACTTGTTTACTGTCGGTCGCGGTCGTATAGAGTCGCTCAGCGCCGGACAAAAGGAGGAGGAAACAAGGGCGCGAAAGTTCATCTTTCCGGATCTCTCTCTCTCTTTCCCTCTCTCTCTCTCTCTTTCTCCGTGTCTCTCTTTTAGCCATCAGTCAATACGCCGCGCGAAGTTAGTCCTCGCTTTTTGCCCGCAGAGGGAATATTTGTGGGAGGAAAGAAAGTTTTTTTTCTTTCACCTCCCCGCGCGGCACTGCTCTCGGTCAAACTCAATTTACGTAATGCACTTCTAGCCATTTACTCAAAAGCTTGCACCTTCCCGATACTCTAGCTGTAGCGTACTGTATAGCTATAGAAATGTTATATATAATGTTATATATATATATATATAGATTCTCCCCTTCGCGGCCCTTTATCATAGCATCCAAGAAAGTTAGTTAAAAAAGTGTCGGAAATTATGACGGCTACTTTTAGGGGCCGTCAGGAATGAAAAAGATGGAGCGAGCTGGCTGCTCGTGAAAAGACAAAGTGTACGAACGCGCGAGAAACGCGAACCGAGTGAAAAGAGCGCTGTATATTATATATATAGTTGCGCATGTGTACCCGCACATAGAGAGAGCGACGCACCCTCGATGCTGGTGTATACACGCGCGCTTGCACGAAGCAAGGAGTTGTTCGAGTCAGGCAACACTGGCTGAGCGAGAAAAAAAAACACAGGGCGGCAAAGAAACAAAAGAAGTCGCGCGCGAGGAAGTAGCTCCTTGCGTGCAGCGGTGCGGGTGTGCTAGAGGCTTTCGCGAGCTGTTTGTAAGGTAGATAGGTATACAAGCACACGAAGCTCGCTTTATGCGAGCGAAGCCTTTAAAGGGTACACCAGTCGACGCGTCGGAGGAGGAGGCGGCTTTTTCTCGCGCGCGCGCGTATCTTCTTCTCTCCTCGGTTGATGCGAAGCAAGAGGGGGGAGAATGGAAGATGTGTAAGTACACGGCCGCGTGTAACTCGACAAGCGCCGCGCGTTCTCTCTCTATCTCGCGCTTTCCGTCTTCTCGCTTTCTCGCGCGCGGGTTTTGCTGCAGCTTTATTTCGAGCTTTCCACGGCGAGGCCGACACATTTGCTATGCTATCGCGCAACCCACATCTCAAGAGAGAGAGAGAGAGAGAGTGAGAGAGAGAGAGAGAGAGAGAGAGAGAGCGAGGGTTAAATATGCGGGGACGAGGTTTATTCTATTCAACGGGACTATACTGCTCACTCGGCTTATTGCGCCAGAGGCTCGCTCTTTCTCTTGCTTCGTGACATGCGGGGATTTAGATGTTGAGAGAGAGAGAGAGAGAGAGAGAGCTGCACATGTGTACATATATTTATATATACTTCATGCGCCTCGCATAACGTCGCGCCCCGCTAATTTCCATTATTCTTTTCACGTTTCTCTCTATATTTCTCGAGATGGACACCGAAGGCTGACTGAATATACTTGTACGTGTATGTGATTGTGCCACCTTGACTTGGGTTTTCTGTCATTGATTTTAACTGCAGTGCAACGCGCCTCGCAATTTTATTATTGAAAAGTCTAAACTGGAGCGCCAACCGTTTGCGGCTAGAAATGTCGTTCAAGAGCGCGGCATCGTGTATTTGATCGAGTCTCCTCGATTCAATTTATTTAACGATCCGCGGAAGGATGTGCACTTTTTCCAGAGTCATACACGATGAAGCCTAGATTACGCTTTTTCAATACCTTCAATCTGCTGTCCAATGATCTGTCTGCAATTTTGTTCCTCATAGAAGCGAAATTTTAAGATGCGATTGTTTAATACATCGAGCTGCGTTGTATATTTAATGATAAAATATAATCCTTCGTTTTACTAAAGCGCTTATTAGTGTAGGATTTGAAGCACGATGTCAAACGGATTTTGCCAATTAATCCTTACGAAATTAATGCAAAGCGAATCGGCAGCTGACAATATTAATGAAATAGAGGTTCTGTATAGTATATATGTATATATATATGTGAGTGAATCGTCACGTTTTGAATACGTGTACATTTCTAAATAAGTCAATTACGAAGCGATGCTAGCACAAACGGCTTCGCGTAGACGATTTTTTGCTCTTTATAATGGATCGTTATATATCGATATAGTTATATGTAATTCCGCGTAAAAGAGAGATTTTCCAGAAAGTAGCGATCGTTAAGGTGGTCTCTGCGTGCAGCATGCCATTAGATAACTATCTAATTTTTTTTACACGAGGTTAATGACGCATTAATCGACTAGAGCGCAAAAAAATGTTTAGAGCAGCTAGAAAAAGGACAACTAGATTATATAATTTTGTAAATAGGCGCGTATTATCAGGCATTGAGAGAAGTGTTTAATCAACGTTATACAAAATGCAGGAACTAATATATACTCTTCCTCATTACTTAGAAATCGGCCCCTCAGAGTCGGGGACGCAAAGTTCGCTCGAAAAAATATCATATTTTTTGAGCTCCTGCTACATTTTTGATGATAATGAGCGACGACTGTATGGCTTTTAACTTTAAAAACTGCACGCGTGGTTGTATATCAGCCGCGTCGTTCTGGATTACAAAGCGCGTCGGTAGATGAAATTGCATGAAAACTCGCAGAGACATCTCTCTGGGTTAAGTAGAGTAGGGATTGTTTTACAATAATTATAATACTCGCACATACGTTCATGCTGCCGGAATATTTCCGTTTACCGTCAGTTTTCTTTATGCCGCTTCGATTAATTTGGGAGAATGGCGACAAACAGCGTGCGGTTTTTAAAGGTAGAAAAACACGAATTTAAATATGTATGTTTGAACGATTTTTCCGAACCCCAATAAATCGACTTATTTACCCTGCACAATACACACGAAGAAGCTATGGTCGAGAAGTACTCGATTATAATACGAATGAAAAACCGCGCCATGCTAATTTCACCCCTCGGCGAAGAGAACGCGACGCAATTCATTAAAATTTAATTAAAATTCATAATTAGACGACGACGGCTTATAATACTTTCAAAGCACGTTATAAGTTTTATGCGCGCGTCCGCAGCGCAAATTAGCCTCTACCCGCGCGTCTATATATAATATCATAATGGAGCCAGAGATATCTGACACGAGAGCGAAACATCGGCTCATCATCGCAAAGTTCCCGATTTCTCAGCAGCGATTCGAGATTAATTGCGAGAGATAAAAAGGTGTTTACGGATAGCAAACACCTGTGCTATCTATATCAAGCGCATCTAATTAAATAAATTGCTCTCGCGGCGGCGGCGGCGGTGGATGGCTATGCAGCTGCCTTCGGCAAATACGCCGGCACACGTCGTCGAGATCTTGCTGAGAGCCGTGAGAAATCGTCGCTTCTCGTGACGCGCTCGAATTCAGCGAGTTTGCGGGCAATCGCGATGATCGCCGGTGTGTATTATAATAATAATCGCCGGGTCGCAAGCTAAAAGAAATAGCCGCCGGCTATTAAAACGCTAGCTGCGGCGCGCGCGCGCCCGCGCATTAAAGAGCACGCGTGTCCTCCCCCCCCCCCCCACTCTCCGCACGTATAATTAATGTAAGTAGCTCCTGGCGAATTAGCTTACGGTTATCTCGGTTTTAGCCGGGGCAGCAAGAACCGGCCGCTGCCGCTCCGGCAGAAATGAATTAAGAAAGCGTGCGCCGGCGCATGCTTACGGTGCGGCCTGCCTAGTGATAACGAAAGCGGCTGCTGTATTAGTACGCCGACGAGGGATATACCTATATGTGTATAGAGAGGGAGAGAGAGAGAGTGGAAGGAATTTGCGCACAGAGCGGCACGGTGATTAAAACTGACTGGCAACAACTCGGCCGGGTCCGTGAAATATGTAAGCTCGAGGAGTGCGGCTCTTCCGTATTTCTCGAAGTCCTTTGTGCTGAGAGAGAGAGAGAAAGCAAGAGAGCAAGAGAGTTGCCTGCTCTTTTTCAGGCTTTTTTAGCGGCGCGTGATCCTTTTGCAGGCCGCTACCACCAGAAAGTTTTCTCGATTTATGCGCGCTCGCGCTTTACCTGCTGTTTTGCTTCTTTCTCTCTTGTCTACGGCGCCGAGTACTACTACCACTACTACGACTAGTACTACTACTTCTTCTTCTTAGTCTCGCGACAAGTTCGCTTGGTAAAATTAATGTCGCGCTTGTAGGTATTTTCTTTAATTAAGCCCGAGCTGAAAGTTGAAATATACACGCTGCAGCACCGGCAACGGTGGCAGCTATATACTGCATTTCCGTTGGTAGTTTTCAGTCTTGTGTCTATATGTTCGAGACCTTGTTTACTGTGGGGTCAAAGGTTGAAAAGAAAAATACAAGGAATGTGTATACGGAAACATTCATCAGAGATATTGCAGTCTTCGATTATGAGAAGTGATTTTCATTCGGAGATAGGTTACATTATGTATATATATAGGATATGGTGCAATTTGATACCCTTTGTTCGTATATACCATATATATATATGCGTGCAATTCTATGATTGGCTATTTTTTAAAGTTATATATCGACGGTCTGAACTAGGCTCGTATTTTTCCTGCGACCTTATCGGATGAATATGAAAAGCCGGGCGCGCGCGAGTGTGGCAAAAGTAATGCGCGTATATTGCTGATATGCGCGTACTGCGTGCAATATATTTCAATATTGCTCCTGCACCCCCTCAGCGGAGCCCTTTTGAATAAAGTTGAAAATATGTGAAAAATAGCACGATATTAGCACAAAGAGCTGACGTCCATAGCAGTTTTTAAGCATCGCGCGATCGGGCTTAACTGATTTGATGTTGACATTCAACGCGGCTCGGATGTAGCAGCGGATTGCGGACGTGTATGTTTTTCGTGAGTTTGAATTAATTGATAAGAAAGAAATTGATTTGTATGCTATGTTTAAATGCCGATGAAAATTCGCGTTGTGTAACCTTGATGATTTACGCGAAAAAATATTTTTGATCAAATATAGATATACGGATTAAAAATTTGTATTTATTTATTACTAGTCCGGCGATTTTGAGAGCACTTAAATATCATTTACTCTTGGACAATCTTTAAACAATCTCTAAAAAATCAAGCAATAATCCAATATATGCAATAATTGCTACGTATGATAATCAGAACGGGATAAAGCGCTGGTATATTGTCGAAGAGCGCAATCAATTATTCCGGCAGATTATTTCTGCAGGCGCAACTCTCGTATACAGTCTACGCAAGCTCTCGGCCGTTTGCTGGTCAATGCTTGTTCCGTTAAGCGCTGACTAATGACAAATACAGAAAAATAGCGCGAGCAAGAGATGGGGCGAAGTAAATATATAAATTAAGTCTAATTGCCTCGCAGCATCCATCATCAATTATGGAGGTACATCCAAAAACTTGAACTTATATCCCTCTCTCCGCGGAGCACTGCATAGCTTCTGAATTTCGATAAGCACATGCAGTTATCCAACTTCTGTCGATACGCCGCAGCCTGCAGTATACAGCAGCAGCAGCGGCAGCAGCAGCAGCTGGGCGTCTATATAGTGCTGTAATTAGGCATATACGCGGAGGCACAGGCCTGCATTTTGCAGACTTGTTGCGAAACTCATTCCGCGAGAGCGTGCACAGAGCGGAGTGCTAGAGAACAAAAGCCGACGCGACAGTAGCGAGATAACGGCACCCGAGTGGATTTTGCGAGAGCGAGCACTTTCGGCATAGCAGCGCAAACAAGATTTCTATGCGCGTCACGTGCAGCTCGGCGATTTATATGCGCGACGAGCGTTAAGTAGTAGTCCGAGCTCAAAAAGCAAACAGCTTCGAGCGTATGCCACTCGTCCGATCTCTCCTCTCTCTCTCTCTCTCTCTCGTCGCACGCGAGCTATACGAACTTTAAAACAAATCATTAATTCGATGCGTGAGCCTCGCTCCGGCGCGCTTTTTCGATCGTATATCGTATATATATATATATATATATATATATATATATATATATATATATATATATATATATATGCATGTGCAGTGCGCTCTGATTCTGACGATCCCTCTCTGTTCGGCTCCATTGAATTAGCTTCGATGCACACACACACAGCGGGACAAATCAATTTCGTCAAATTAAAACGGCCGAGAAAAAGGAATATATCGCATGCGCGTGAAGCTTTAATCGCATGCGCCCGGTCATGCGGCCATAATATATATATATATATATATATATATATATATACCATAGTCGACAAAGTAGACTCTCTCGGCCGTACCGCACGCTTCGTTTGGCGACGAGAGCACGTTTTGCTAAATCTCGCGGCAACTTTTTCAATTTCCAGGCTAATGACGCGCGGAGGTGCCTCAACCAGTGTGTGCTCGAATTTCAATCCTCGCCGGCTCTTTGAGCGCAGCTGTACATCTGTATTTTTAAGAGTTTAAAATGCGTCAGAAGGGTTGAAATGAAAAATGCAAATATAAAAGACACTTAAGTTATTTATAATTCTGGCAAAAGTTTTCTGAAGGATTCAAATTACGACATCTTGAATCATAGGTACAACTAAAATATTCAAAATTTCGGTCCCGAAAATTGAACCCAATCTTCGAAGTAGACATCTTTGAATGTTTCACTACATTTATATATCACTTTTTCACGAGAGGAGGAGACTTGTCGCTGTAACGTCTCTAACCCACTGAATATTTAATTCTATGGCCGTATAAAAATAGTCGCAATCAGGCACCTCTCGCTGGATAAGAACTAAAACGACGTTTCCGGTATAAAATTTTGCAGGACTAATGCGTAATAGGGCAT
Source organism: Muscidifurax raptorellus (assembly GCA_020010945.3). Taxonomy (NCBI): domain Eukaryota; kingdom Metazoa; phylum Arthropoda; class Insecta; order Hymenoptera; family Pteromalidae; genus Muscidifurax; species Muscidifurax raptorellus. Next base: position 4,221,504 of record CM052081.1, on the reverse strand, counting down.
TTCCCGGCCTCAAGACGTGTACGCCATACATCATTGCGATTCGTGTCACACTTAAAAAAAAAAGCTCGTTCTCTTGAATTTACAGTGTCAAAGCCGTGGGCCGAGGCGTCCGTGCGAGGGTAATCCGCCTTAGCTAAGGCGATACAAGCGTCTAGGCGCCCTATATATATATATATATATATATATACATACAAAAGCGCAACAACACAAGCCCCGGCCGGCCGCAGAAACGCTCGCGTTACTTTTTTTCCGACGACCACCTCTGCACATTAGCATATTAAGATAAAAGTATCACTTAAGTTTCTCGCATAAATTTTTCGCATTCATCCCTCTGCGCAAAACTAAATCTGAAATCCGACTAAAGTATCATTGCGTAGGTGTAGCTTAGACGCGCGTGCGAGAAACGCAAAGTCAAAGGTTCCTTTCGATGTGTCTTCGCGTCTGCCTATACGCACGAAGAAATGCGATTGCGTAGACAGATATTCGGCGCGAGCAAGTTTCGAGCAAACAAATGTAATTGCGCGTGCCGCTCAAGTTTCAACGCGGGATTGGCGCAATCTCTTGGCGCAGCGAGTTCCTGAAATGTAGATTTCGCCTCTCGAAAATTTGAGCTTTGACAAAGTTTAAGTATACAATGCCTGAACTTAGTGGGTATGTATTATCACGGTGCTCGGGTAGACTTTAATTTTTGAATGAAGTAAAATGCAATTAAAATGGATAACAACAACAACAACGATTATAATATCCTCTTCGTTGCATCGGCGCCAAGGAAATTAATTAATTCGTCAATGCGAGAGTTTGAACTTAATTATATTCCTGACATACCAGGGCTTTCACTGATAATGAAGCGCGCCTAAACAATACAGCAAAGCTTCGCAATTTTTTCGCATAGAATGCAAATACGATATTTACGATCTCCTTATGCAGCATTCCTTCACAGAGAATATATACGAGGCATTGTCTGTTTCTGCGCGCTTCCAGCCATAACCTCATGTTGATGCATGGAAATTCCATAACGACAGTAGCAGAGCTGCACAGACTCAAAGCCCATCAAATCCATTTTTCATGTTCCTTATGTTCCTTCAAGGGAAATACGCGCAGTATTATCCGTGTCTGACAAGTACCTATACGATGAATATACGGGGCACACTGAGAGAAGTATTTATTCAATGTTACTAAGTTTAGTGACTGTAACCAAAAATTGAATCCTACCTGAGGGATCAAGTATTCGTCCACCAAATTGTATTCTAGTAAAATAAACTGAATTCAAACATGAGCCAGTAATTGAAAGACTTAACCTATAATCTACAAAATCTAACATGCTGGTAAGATATATAGAGCTCTTCTATAATTCAAATTGACATATTAAATCAATATCAAAACATTCGAAATATTAGGATCGCAGTCAAACCGGATATTCAATTCTCAACTAATCAAATCCCTTTATTAACCGCTTGACAATAACGTCCGGTCAGTATTTATTACGACCGGTTAATACATCCAACATTTAATTTTATGCTTAGGTGAATAATATCAAATAATGCGAGAAAATATTCTAACTTTACGTGATACCTTATGCTTTCTGACTGCAAACAAAAATAAATGTCACGCATTCAATTCTACGTTCCCAAAATCAATTTGACTCTTTACTGTTTCAATCGAGAATTATTAGCATTTGGTTTCCTCTTTTTATCTATTCGGAAAAAATATTATCTTGAAAAATATTCCCCGTTGCGACGATGCATTCTATAAAGCTCTCTGATAAATCATCGCACGAGATCATAAAGCAGAAACAGAAAATTTTCCTCGGGCATGAATTCGCAGCGGCAAAAAGGAGGATAAAGAAAGAAAGAAAGAAAGAAAGAAAGAAAGAAAGACAGAAGGAAAGAAAGACAGAAAGAGATCGTCAAACAGCCCGAGTGCGGTTGTTTGCTCTAGCACTAGGGTATCTACATCATGTATGTACATATAGTGCTATACACTGCAGAGCGTCCGTGGGGCTATAGTAGGCCAGAGGCCCTCGCATTACTTTAATTGGAAGAGAAACATGCGCAAACTTACACATACACACGGACACACGCTGTTTTCTTTTGGATCTAACGTGCTCAGCGGCGCGTGATAGAGCGCGGCTAAACGGAGCGCGAAAAAACATTGTTCCTCGTTGGGCTAAATTGCAATTTGGGAGTAGGGCTGATGGTGACGTCGGGGTGCCTTTATCCAATGGCGCGCGTATCGCACACAAGGCACCAAGTGACACAAAGCTATTATATACCCGTGTGCGGGGGTGGCCGTCTCTTTAGCGGAATAATTTCCGCGAGCGTATGTATTTATTGCTCGCACGCGGGCGCGAGAAGCATTAACGGCTCGGTTGTTATATATATACGTATACGTCTCAAATCGAGAGGCAGTAATTCGAAGCCAGCTGCGATTCACGCGCTCTTTTTTTTCATTGGCTCGTTACACAGCCGAGAGCGTTTAGGGTGTATGGAATTTTCGCGGCCCGCGGTTTGATGCTCGTGCGAGAGTATAGCACTTGGACTATAATAGGCAGAGATACATGTGCGCGCGCGCACGAGTTCGGTCTTTAATATTTATCAGACCGCGGGCAGAAAACTGTTTGTTTTACGGCTAGGTGCTTTTCGTTGTATTCCCCAGTATAACGGTGCGGCCCTTAATGCGCTTTATAACTCTACCGGTATACCCTGGCCGTAATAGAGCCAATTTCGCGAGTAGCTCGCGCCGCATTAAACCTCGAACCCTATATATATGTATATACGCGGGCATTCGAATCAGAAAGTTGCTCTCGTCAAAATGAAATTTCGCACCGCAATCGAATTAGCTGTGAGAAAAAGGACTGGAGTCCTTGGCGCGCGGAATGATACCGCTGAATTTATCTTCCGCGAGGACACAGCTTTGATCACCGGCGTCGTGCGCGGTCACGGTCGGCTTTATGCGCAGTCGTATTATATATAGCAATGCTTTCACTATATATATATATGTATACGCGTGTATATAGGTCAGCCCTCGAGAGCTACTCGTCCCATTCAGTTCTCTACCAGAACTATTATATTCCTTCCTTCCTATATCAGAGCTGCAGTACTTCTCTCCTTTGTATAACTGGACGATCGCTTTACTGCGCGCTATATCCATTCTTTCCGCTACTCTTCCCCCGAGTGTCTGCGTATATATACGTAGGGCACGACGGCACCTTCCTCCGATGCGGTGGCCACTGGGCTTGTAAAATAATAAGAGAAGTTGAGATAGGAGCGGGCGGATCGGCTTTCGGGATCTCGCAACTCTCGCTGTTTCGCCGCGCAACGGCGGCTGCTGTCTCCCGGAAGATTTTTTCCGCTAAACTAGCCGCGCTGCTGCTCTTGATAAAGCACGGGAGCCGCGGACGCGTATAACTTATCTAAATAATTCATGTCCGACTCGACTATAGTTTATTCCGGATTGCTTGATACATATATATATATATTTTTTGAATGAATAATATGGTATACCGCGCTATTCAAAATGAATTATTAATAACGAGCGACACACCCGCGGGAGTTTTTGTACCTCATGTTGTGCATTATCACGATTGCGCATCCTTTTTTTGTTATTTTTTTGAATAAGTCACTTAAAGCCGGCTTGGGCTATATGAGTATATCCTCTCGAGATTAGATTAAAAAATGCGTTTTATTTTTTTTGGGGTCAAACAGTTATACACTATACAATGGACAGCCATGATGCACAGTGCACGAACGAGTGAAAGGGTTGCGAATGGCATAGCGCAGCAGCCGAAGGCGTTTTCCCGTTAGGTATTCAAGCGAAGCCAGACGAGAAAAAGGACTTGCTCGTTAAAGAAAAAAGTGCGCCGTTCTTCGCTACTCCGAACTCGGTGATGGTCGTGGTCGATTTGACCGCGCATCCCTCTCTTAATGATTGTTTCCACACACTATTTAAACCCCAGTCAAAATCGAATCATTATAGCTCATGTGCTTCTCGAATATATATATTTCATGCGCCAACGAAAATATAAGGGAAAACGCGGCAAAGGTGATAGCTTTAATATAGAGAAAGAGAGTATTGTAAAAACCGTCTACTGATCGTAATCTCTGCAAGCTCTAGTTCGAATGAGTTCGTGCATGAGATATAGCATATATAACATTTATACATCAAAATCTCACTTTTGTGACCTATATATGTATACGAGTGTGACGAAGGAGCATTTCGTAACGAATTCTCAAGCAAATTAATTCAGCCAGAATACAGTGTATGTCGATGCGGAATTGATGGAGTCGACGCGCTGGGAATATATCGTATACTATTGCCTTGAGCTGGCAAAGCACGCGTATACAAACAAAGATATCAGTCTTGCATTTGCTATATAGTTTACGGATGTTCTAATTGTACCTCGGGCCACGAGTTGGTCGATGGCTGTGTGCTGTGGTATACTAATATACATGAATTCGCTACGAGTGATTCGTCCTATTTTTTTTCTTTTTTTAAATAAACGGTGAAAAATTCGGTAGTTAACGACTAACGAGCAGCCTAATGGGAATGTTGAACCGTGCCAAAAAGGCTTATATACGAAACTCTCTCGCCTCACATATCCGTCGACTAATTTCTTTCGCGCGAAAAATTATCTCCGTTACGGACTTCCTGCGTATATATACAGGCATAGAGGATAGGCGGCGCAGCTCGAGGTAAGAACGTAAAATAGAGCACGAGCCGATCTATAGAGCCCGTAACGCGCGTGACACGGAAAGTAATGTAAGCTCTTTCTGCGCCCCTCTATGAGTATTCCTGGCGCGTGGCCGATATCCCCCCTCTTTCTCTCCCTTTTCTCTCCTGCTTCTCGGCTACTGATGCAGCCTTTCTCGCTGTGTTTCTTGTGCACTAATCAACTTTAAAGTTTCGTTTCTATCTCAAGCCTTCGCCCCTCTCTCGTTTCCTACTCTATATCTGTTCTTCCTTCCACTGACCGACTATATAGCTATAAACCTGCTACTACCTGTCTGTTGGTGTCCGTAGGAACGATCATTTTTCGACGGCTATATTACATGATATATAGTATATGAGAACGTCTTTTTAGATTCGCCAGTTTGAGGGATCATAAAATGGCAAATTTTCAAACAAACAATCAGTGGAGTGCGAGAAAAGAGCTGCGTGACACTGCTTTCTCGGCCAATCAAATTGTACTAAGGCAGTCCTTGTTTAACGACGTGTACTGGATGTCTGAGAACGGAAAGATGCATATTTATTGGATTAAGATGCGGGGAATAGAACTTCAATTTAGAAAAAAAACGTGTGCGTTCTTGTATGCCCGGTATAAGTGACAACTTAAATTTATGTAAGTAGAAAGTATTGATTAATGTGATTTAGACAAACGATTGATAAAGCATTATATGCAAAATGGGATCTTTTCGGTCTTCAGAATTCATAATTAGTGGCGGAATAGAATGGAAAATTTTCAAACTCGAAAATCACCGATTTCAGCGTAAACCGATTACGCATCGGAAGGCCAGAAAAGTTACATCGATGTAGTTTCGCAATAAATGATTGAACAAAGCGAAAAAAAGCTCTATACGAAGGTAGTCCGTTATCGCTAAAAAAAGAAACTTCGATAAATTCATAACATATCGCTCGGAGCGTATATACTAAACACATAGGGGACGTCCATGAGAGTGTCATGCCATACACACACATATATATACATATACATACGGCCGTCCGCTTCTTTTCCATCGATCAAGTGGCCGTATAAAAATCTCGTTACGATAAAGAAAAATTAGTAGTGATGGCGCGCGAGCGTATAGCAGCTCGAGCCGATTAATAGTACCGATAAGCCGGCCGCGCGCTACCGAGATAAAAGTAAAAGTGAATCAGTTCCGCAGCATCAAGGTCGCGTCGGACGGCGAGTTGTTGTTTGTGTCAGCGACGTGCATTCGCGCACGATAACGCGGCTATACCGTCGCCGTCGCCTCTGTATTCTTTTGCCCTTTTTTTATGAATTTTTTTATATTCGCCTCTCGCGCTGCAGCTGCGCTGGAAAAAATGACAACAGCACGCGGTGTGCTGCCAGCGCTTAACCACATATTGGAAAATTTATCTGCCCTACGCGATCGCACTGATCCGCTCGACGAGACGGGGCTCGCGGAACAATGCGGAAAGAGCGAAGCAAGCTGCGCAAGCCGAGTGGCTGATGTCACCGGCTACTTCGTGATTTTAGCAATAAACCAGCCCCGATAGAAAGGAATTTAATGAAGAATATGGGGACGAACATTTTTAGCCGGACATTCCTGTCGTCATTTTGTACGGGGTAATGGCATGCACTGCAATAGCCGTTGCAGCGCGTAACATTACTTTGTGATTTTTATTATTATTATAATATATATGTAGTTTCCCGTTGGAAAATAAATTGACATTGTTCAGATTTTTAATGAAATATTCAATAGATCGCATCGTATTGTACTTATTCTCAAAGTATTACGCAGCAAGAGCGAGTTTCCATCTTTGATATCTCGAAATAATGAGGTACCCACCGCAAATTATACACAGCGTAATATATAGGATACTGGTTCAAAAAGCATTTTGCTGATATTATTCGGAAAGGTATAAAGTATGCAGGTGGAAGGTCGCGTATACGATAAAGTCGATGCTCGGGTAATAAAATTTCGACTTTTCGTTCAATCCCGCTATACGCCGACTGAAGAATATTCGCTTCGAGCAATTTGATGAATATGGAAATTGAAGCGGCGCACTTTCTGTATACAACCCCTGTCCTCAAATCGCAGTTTCGAATTTCTCATCTCTATATACTCGCTGACACTACGCAGTCGCATTGTATGTTCCGCGGACGCTCTCGGCGGAAGCAACAGAGTCATCAAAGTAATATCCGAATATACGTGATTGCAGAATTTAGGAAGCGCGCTCGCCATCCGAACGGTTTATTCTGCTCGTACAGTGAGGCTCTAAACGCGCTCTATATATGCACGTACACAGTCTGTGTATACATACTATACTCGTACACGCTCGGATCCGCCCTACATGATGCAATGTATTTTAATTATAACCTCGGAATAAGCGAGCGAAGAAGAGAGAATTAGGAGTTCGAGTCATCAGCTTCCTTAAGTACGCCTCGTGCCATTAGGAGACCGAGATTATTCCTCCTAATTATTTTAATTACGCGTGCGGTCCGCCCCCGCGTCGTCCGGAATTTTCAGCTGTGCTGGCATGGAACAAGACCTCCTCTAAGAATGATTTTTAATGAGTCGTACGTTTCGTGCTTTTGCTTTTTATTCGGCCCCGGCACGACTGCGCCGGGCAGCTTTCCCTGGGATTTATTCCGCTGCGGGCTTGCTTGCGCGTGCGAGCGCGTGCTGGACCGGTCGGGTCACGGCTTCTTATTCACGAGGGCGGGCGGAGGATTGTGTCATTAGGCGCTACGGCAAAAGGAGAGTCCCGGAATGCCCGGCCAGTATTTATCGTCGCAGTGCACGAGCTGTGTGCGTTGTTCGAAATAATGAGCCCTGAAAGCTGCTGCAAACTACAGCCGAGGGATGAATTCATTTTGGAATGTGCATACAGCGTAGCTATAAGTATATACGCCGGTGACTCTAGAGTGACTAGATTTGCCAGGCGAGTGTAGCTATATGTATATATATATAAAACAAGGATCTCGAGTTAAGATGATGAATTGAAATCGCGAGTAAACAGAGCTTCACTCGATAGCTCTCTATTTTTCTGAGACAAAATAAAGCATCGTAATTGAAAGCGAGCTTTTTCTTTGCGCAAAGAATATGTAATGCGTTATTTTAATGACGTCTTATAATATACTTCTCAAGACTTTGTTATACACGAGAATAAATGTTACGACGTTTTTAATTTACGCGGATAGTTGTGCATATGGGAAATCCGCCCATAAATTACAGGGCTGCAGGTGGGAGAGTGTAGATTCAAGTAAACATCATCCATCACAGAAACTGAGCTATTGCGCGTATTGCGCAATATAAACCGTAGCTGGATATTATGCATCTGGTAGAAAAATAGCTATAGAGAAAACGTGAGATACTTCAAATGATGTACGGGCGCCATATATTTATGCATATAATGAGCATACACAATGTTTCTATATAACCGACTTTAACATTCACATATTGCTCATTAAATTATAATCAAAATTCAAATTTTCACAATATTCACAGTATTGAAGCATATTATATGTATGTATGTATATAATTATTAAATTATGGTTATATATTCATATTATGTGCGCGTGCGTAGGGTCATGAAATTATAATGGTCATATTTGATGTAAGAACATTTGTAAAAATAATATGCATTGATGATGTTAATAAATATATCGCGTACAAGGGGTAAATCAAGACTCGAGTCTTTTCGCAACAAAGCGCGTAAGTTTTTTGATAAGCTGAATAGAAAGCTCAAGTATATGTAAATTGAAGTAATAACTCTTCTACAGAGGTTGAGCCCGCGATGTGCATAAGCGTAAACTACAATAATAAAGCAAGCTTAGCGTCAAGCCGAGGTATACGCGCCCCGAGTCACTGCGCGCAATGCACACAAAGGAAAAAAAAGGAGACAACGCAGGAAAGCTCTGAAAAATATAACTATGTTTGATAAAGCACGCTTTATGCCCGCGTGTGAGGAGGAATGGAATTGAATTTCCCGTACTTTCTCTATTTTAGACACATATTTTTCCTTTTATTTTCCCAGGCGTGTAATTCGAGTTTTACGCGTTTCTTGTTCCCTAGCGTGTGCGGGAACTGTATGCGCAGCTATACGTATATATGTATATGCATGCGGTGCCGAGCGGTCCAAAGAAGCGTCACGAATGAGAAGTTTACATGAACGAAACGAGCAAGAACAGAAGCAAGTGCCTCCACCACAGCACCAGCTGATGAAAGGAGAAAAGAAAGAATGGTCTGACGGAGTATATTAGGCAAGCTGGTGTATGTAGAGCTAACCTACAAAGTTAATTAGAGTCATTAACCGGGAAGAAAGTGAAATATAGTGAAACAGGATGTAGAAACAAGAAATGAAAAATGCAAGTTGAAAGAGTAAAGAGGGGAGAGGCGCGCAAAGGAGAAAGAGTTGTTTGACTTTGAGGTCGTATAGTTCAAGCATCTATCGTTAGTATAGTCCTCGTTAGGTCGCACTATTTTGAATTCATAAAATTTCCATTGGTCCTCGTGTATTATTTGAGTGCAAAATTCGCCGTTGTCGATTATCAAATTTCCAGAAACAATGAATATTCAAAGGGTGATTTACTGTATTGAATAATCAAATTGAGATAATAAAAATGTCTGCTATAGGTTATTGTTATTATCGTGATGAAATTCAATGAGACCAATTCATGTGATCTTTATTGAAATTCAAATTTTTTTCGATATTTGATTTAGGTTGTCATTAGTTGCAATGACCAATAACACGTTGCACAGGGGTTTGAGCACGTGAAAGATATGTATATAACATAATCATCGACTTATTTTCCGCGTATCCACAATAATCTCAGAATTCATTCCAACGAATTGTAAAAATATTTTTATCAATAATATCGATTCCACAAGGTCAAATGATAACGTTCAAGATAATAAAACGTATTATATCCGAGTATACTTCGTATAAATATATGTCGGGTAATGCTACAGTTTCGATTAGCTGTCGTGACCATGAAGACGTTAGCTTTACTGAGTTTTGGACTGATAGCCCTGGGTGCCTCGGCATTTCACATCGTCGTCGATGAGACCAAGCAGGACCTTGACTGGTGGAAGACTAGTGTGATCTACCAGATTTATCCGCGAAGTTTTAAGGACAGCAATGGCGATGGGATCGGCGATCTCAACGGGATCACCAGCAAATTGGAACACATAAAAGATACCGGTGCCGATGCTCTGTGGCTATCGCCAATCTATTCGAGTCCACAAAAAGATTTCGGTTACGACATTTCCAACTTTACTGATATAGCGCCGGAATATGGAACTCTTAAGGACTTTGACAGGCTTGTCACCAAAGCCAAGACGTTGGGTTTGAAGGTAATGCTTGATTTCGTTCCCAATCATAGTTCCCTCGAACACGTATGGTTCAACAAGAGTGTGAGCCGTATCAAGCCCTACGATGACTATTATATTTGGCGGGACGCAAAGAAGGGGCCCAACGGAGAGAGGAGGCCGCCTAATAACTGGTTATCTGTGTTTGGTGGTTCTGCTTGGGAGTGGAATGAGAAGCGGCAGCAATACTTTTACCATGCTTTCGTCGTTGGACAACCAGACTTAAACTACCGTAATCCCGACTTGAGACAAGAAATGGAGGACGTTTTGACATTCTGGATGGATCGTGGCGTAGATGGTTTCCGAGTGGATGCAGTCAATCACATGTTCGAAGATCCGCAATTACGCGATGAGCCTAAATCAAGTAACAACGTGCCTGCCGATGACTATGAATCTTTGAATCACATTTACACCAGGGACTTGGCAGACACTTATACGGTTGTCAAGTCGTGGCAAGCACTCTTGGACAATTACGTAAAGAATCATAAAACAGACGGTAAATTACAGATTTTGGAGGCATACACATCCATTCCGAATTCGATGAAGTTTTACAACGTGGGAGCCAATCCCTTCAACTTTATGTTCATTGCAAATTTGAACAACGATTCATCAGCTGCTGACTTCAAGAGAACAATTGACGGTTGGTTGAATGCAATTCCTGAGGACAAAGTAGCCAATTGGGTTGTTGGAAATCATGATAATCATCGAGTAGCGTCCAGATATGGCTTTAATAACAATAGAGCAGATCAAATCACTCTTCTCAGCGGAATTTTACCAGGAATTTCTGTTGTTTACAACGGAGACGAAATTGGTATGGTTGACAGGCCCTTCACTTTCGCTGAAACGGTTGACCCAGCTGGATGCCAAGCTGGTCCACAGAGATACCAAATCAAGTCAAGAGATCCCGAAAGGACACCATTCCAATGGGATGCCACTACCAGTGCTGGTTTTTCCAATAGTACAAAGACCTGGCTACCTGTTCACTCCAACTATAAAACACTTAATTTGGCAGCTCAAAAGGTAGCCGCTAAATCTCATTATAAAATATTCCAGGCTTTGACAAAACTGAAGAAGACGCCTACGTTAAAAAAGGGAAAGGTCGAAGTTTTGCTTGCTACTGAAAAAGTTCTGGCCGTAGTTCGACGATTGGCAAACAATCCAACGGTCACACTTCTAATTAACTTTGACAACAAGCCTGTGACAATCGACGCAAGAACCTGGTTGAATATCAATGACAGGCAGAAGATTCAAATAGCTAGTCTAAAATCAGGATTAAACGCTGGATCAACGGTCGACACCACAAGATTAGTCCTACCTGGCGCAGCGTCAGTTATTCTCTCTTAGTATTATGTAACAAAAATATTGCATTCTATAAAAAAGTAATTTTTGAACTATCATATGTACAGTAATTATGAACGAATAAAAAACCCGAAAGTACTATTTACAAAAAATATATTTTTCCTTGTCCATAAGTACTATATACATAAAATTACTAAAATGTAATTTAATGTGTAATTGCGTTATGCACGATACGAATAGAAATTTTTTAATGACATAGATTTCAAAGTTACATATTGATTTTGGAACTAACTATCATTCCAAATATTATAAATATTTTTATGATCCGATACTTAAATTAATGGTACACAACAAAATATCCATGGCTGCAATATGCAAAAAATAGAAAATGCGACATGTTTTTTCTTATAATAAAGTAGTTAAAGTATAGGTAAATTAGTAGGCAATCATTAGCCCCGGTTTTACTATGAATGCTTCATTTGGACTGATATGATTCTTAACGATGAACATTTTAAGCATAGGAAAAATCTATAATTCTGTTTGGTCTAAGTATAGATTATTTTTACTTACAAAAAACTAACTATCTGGCAACAAGGACAATGGACAACGTTTTGCTCCCGTCAGAAACTCTTCAGCAGGCAATTAAGCATTTCTTAAAGATACTATTACACAAGTCTTTCAAAAACCTTATTGATCATCCATCTCTTTTGTTAGTCAAACTAAATTAATTTTAAGTTTTTTGTTCCACCCATTTCTAAGTTTTTTTATCTTACAATTCCAGCATCTACAAATTTAATACTTGAGCAAATAATCCAAACATTATGTTACATACTAATGACTATTCGTACGTGAATATGAACAAATATTGTGTTTATCAGAAAGTTTATAAAATCCAAAGAACTAGTTGATGAAAAAGTTTTATGATAAGATAAAATATTTTTCATAGCACCTCGGACCTTGACTCAACAATATAAAACGATGAGCGTCTTTACCGCAGCATATCACAACGATGTGGAAAGTACTGTTGTTGGGGCTGGCCTTCTTGGCACTGTACCAAGTGGAAGGTGCAAACGACGCAGTCAAGAAGCCGGAATGGTGGGAAAGTGGCATCATCTATCAAGTTTATCCTCGAAGCTTCAAGGATAGCAATGGCGATGGAATCGGAGATCTTAACGGTATCACCAGCAAACTTGAACACATTCGAGACACCGGCGCCGTGGCTCTTTGGCTTTCGCCGATCTACGCGAGCCCGCAAGTGGACTTTGGCTACGACATTTCCAACTTCACTGAAATCGATCCAAACTATGGAACGCTCGCGGACTTTCGTAAACTCGTTACTAGGGCAAAATCGCTGGGTCTAAAAGTTTTACTAGACCTGGTGCCAAACCATAGTTCTGATCAACATGACTGGTTCAAGAAGAGCGCCAAGCGCATTAAGCCTTACGATGAATACTACATCTGGAGAGACGGTAAAGTATCAGCTAACGGCACCAGACTCCCACCCAATAACTGGATTTCCATTTTCTCTGGGCCGGCCTGGACATGGAACAAGGAACGTAAGCAGTATTATTATCATCAATTCGCCTCAGCTCAACCGGATTTGAACTACCGCGATGCCAATCTCAGGCGTGAAATGGATAACGTCATAACCTTTTGGCTGGACCAAGGTGTCGACGGCTTTCGTATTGATGCCATCATCCATATGTTTGAAGATGCTGCCTTACGTGATGAGCCATTGTCTCATCGACCTGGTGTACCACCTACTGACTACGAATATCTGGAGCATCCGTATACGAAAGACCAAAACGAAACATACGACGTGGTTGCCCGCTGGCGCCAGATCATGGACAAGCACTCGAAAGATCACAAAGCAGACAAAAAGTACGCTATAGTCGAGGCAGGCTCACCCTATCCGCTGATGATGAGGTACTATCAGGTCGGTGTCGATCCATTCAATTTCATGTTCATCGCGAGTCTGCACAATTTTTCAAGACCTTCGGATTTTGCAAGCGCTATCAACGAATGGATGTATAACATGCCCAAAGATCAGAGCGCCAACTGGGTCGTCGGAAATCACGACAACAGCAGAGTCGCTTCCAGGTTTGGTTATCAAAGCAACAGAGCAGATCAAATGTCCATGCTGGCAGCGGTTCTGCCTGGTATCACTGTCATCTACAACGGAGACGAGATCGGTATGATCGATCGCCCTATGACCTACGATGAAACAGTGGACCCAGCCGGTTGCAACGCCGGCCGAGACAGGTATCAATTAAAATCTCGCGATCCTGCCAGGACTCCCTTCCAGTGGGACAACACGACGAGCGCCGGTTTTTCAACTAGCCGAAAGACTTGGTTGCCCGTGCACGAGAACTACAGGAACCTGAATTTGATGGCACAGAAACTGGCCACCATTTCACATTATAAAATATTTCTAACGCTGGCTAGACTTAAGAAAACCAAATTGCATCGCATGGGACAGTTGGAGATTAGTACGGATAATGATAAGGTCCTAGGAATCGTAAGACGGTTGCCTCATCAGACGCCCTTAGTACTTTTAATCAACTTTGAAGGAACGCCAATCAAACTGGATTTGAGAAGCTGGCTACATCTTCCCGATAGCATTGATATTTACACGGCGAGCGTCAAGTCAGGATTAAAAGCAGGAACCACGGTCAAAAGTGCAGAATTCACGATTCCAGGCGCGGCATCTGTAATTTTAGCCGGAAAAGATCTGGTATGATATTTATTTAATTTGCAACTATGATTTGTAATTCATTAAACTGTAAATATATTTTGATGAATAAAGTTAGAGGCAGATTTCTGATAACAAATAACTAAAAATTCCATAATTTATTAATCCTCTTGATAGCTATCTCTTGATAGCTATAACTAAGATAAAATAAAATTGATGTGCATTGATATAGTCATAATAAAAGCAGTATTGGGTTTATTCTGTATATGCTTGTTAATAATACCCTATATATAAATAAATCTCTGAAAGTAAAACTGTATCCCGACCACAATAGCTATACTTAAAACTTTGACTTGGTAGTAAAGCAACAGTGCAAGCTATTCACATAAGCTGTATGCATATATTTACGCAAATATTACTAAAATGGGATAGTTCAAATCATGCATATTCATACAGATAGGCATCTGCTTTTGACTTTGAGATATAGAGGATCGGCATGCAAGAACGAGGATGAGAAATAGAGAAACTCAAGCTTAGCTTTATTACCGACATACTCGAAGTCGTCCGACCGATTTCATAGATCCTTAATGCGGAAATACATTCGTATTAATTTTCATCCGCTTATAACTTTGTGGAATTGAATTTCCAATGAGAATTCGGACGTCAAATGCATAGTATTGGAAATTAATTAAGTTGCAATGAAAAAATCTCTCCAGTAAGCAAGTTATAAAAATAGAGTTCCTTCATTGTTTAAAATATGTAGGGCATCCTCAAAAAATCATTTGAAAGAAAGAGAAACTAAATCTTTTATAGATAAAGCGTAAAAATAAACGAAATATATAACGATATCCACAAATAAAAAAGTGAAACCTTCTTAGCAAGATAATTTTGGATCCAACTATTTTTATAATGTTTGCAATTTACAGCGGACCAGACACAAGCAGCTCTCGCCGAGAAGCAAGCTTAACATTTTTCCTACTTGAAATAGATTTATTACTTGTATGTGCCGACAGTCGCGTGAACAGCGCTGTATTGTATCTTTGATTAGTTTACTCTCGACAGATTAGTGCATGGGCATGCAAACGTACAGAGCAGCATACACAGCAGGATGCTACGAGTTGGTGTCAACTACACCAAATTCCTAGACAATCACGTAGAATTAATTACCCAGCAGCTACATCAGAGGAATATTGTTAAATCCCTTGGTTAGTTAAATGCTACACAATGCACGCTGACTATTCGTTTCGAATGTTTGAGAAGAACGGCGCAATTGTAGTAATAAACAATGGAAAGTAGGTAAGTTGTTTGAAATAAAGGTGATTTTATAATAGAGTGTAATATACTGCGTTGTTCACGATAATACGACTGCCGATGTATTGTATGTACGTATCTTGGTCGACGGATGCAAAACACTGACTCACGTCGATCAGTCTTACACTTGCTGCCAAAGAAGCCCGAAGATGACCGAACGAGTGAACTGATATAATATGACACATAATATGTATTATAATACTTATTCAGTTCGAAAGAAAGTATATAATACCGACATGAGAGATTTGGAGATTTAACAGAAAAACTTACTCGGAATAAATGTCAATAAAGGGAAAATTCAATTAGCTGGATACTGAACGAGTTGAAGAACTCTCGAAAAGAAGGTCGACAGAAATATCGTTGAAGTCGTAGGCAAGAGGAAGATTCTTATATTGTGGGAGTGCTGACGCGGGACTAAATTTGAAATAGGCATCTCTTCAAAACAAAAAGATCAACGATTATGAAAATCCGAATCTATTCCACACTCACACGGCGGTGACAAACTCTCAGTGCAGTTTCTTAATCGGTGTAAGCCCTCAAAGCTCCTTCTGTTGGAAAAGCACAGATGCGTTTGAGATGATCAAAGTCGTATGATGCTCAGAGACCAAGCTGCAGCCGATGAAGTAGAAAGTAAAGACCCAAACAGCCTATACTTTGCATAGGAATCATCACATTTGGGCTAAGATAAACGAAGACGACGAAGCTGTCAATAGTTTTATATACTCTGTAGTAGACAATGGTCGGCATGCATGCACCGTTCGGTCATGTCCCGACCGGAGATAGAGAGGGATGGGGGGGGGGGGGGAGGAAGTGGAATCCCGCACGCGCTCAACAGAATCCTCATTCGTTTTCACGTGTCTCGCGCACACGCCGGGAGGCACCAATCACTTTGAGTGCATATTCTTCAAGTGGCTCTCTCGGTGCAGTAGCCCGTGCGCGGGCGCGCGAGAGGAGAGTAATAGTGAAAGGAGAAGAAACGAACGAGAGCCATCTCAGGGACGTACGTCAAGAATTTGTGAAAAAAAAGACGCTGCACTCGACGCTGTCGGGGTATTCATCAAGTTAATATTCCGCGATTTCGTCCGATCGAACCGAGCTATATAGCGTCTTTGTTTTCAAGTCTGAATGAAAATCATTCGCCGCGTTGATACGAGGAACGGAGCTCCGCTGGAAAATGTACTGACAAAGCGACTCGTTAGGGGTTTCATTAATTTTTGTGCGGAAAAGTCGATCGTTCGACTGGTTTCCGTGTAAACATTCGAACGCTGTGTGCGCCGCACAGCTAATGATTTTCGACAATGACGACTATATACAGAGACGACGACTGCTCTATATACTATACAACTCAGTCGCGCGCGAAGTTGCGGCGAGGGAAAAGGGAGCACGCGGCGACGCCTCGGAAATTGCTGAAGTGAGAGAGGGACCGGTCTTATTTGTCACGAGATAATAACTTGTCGCTTCTTAATTAACTCTTGGATTCTCGAGGGTAGCCGCCGAGTGCGCGCTAGATGGCAGTATACGTATATATATATACTCCGCTCGCGCGCGATGTCGCACGAACTTTGACAAGAACTTTGGATTTTCCGCGCGCTCTGTGCCTCTCTCACACCCTGGCGTTCTGTTTATTTTTATTTACCAGCTTCACGCTTGCGCGTCCTTCCGACCCTATATCCCTTTCAAGAGCTAAATTAGTTTCTTGCAGGGTCCGACCTTTGTGCCGGCGCCGCTAACTTCATTATTCGACGAATCAATTTAGTTATATATGTATGTATGCCTTATTTATCGAAATTTTTAGCGCCTTTGACAAAAAAAAATCTACTGCCGCCGAAAATAGAGTTTTATTTGCAGGTTCCAGGTTTTATCTCCGGCTTCAATTTATTTTCACCTGGGAATAGAAGTTTTCCCAGTAGTGCGGCGCGAGAGGGCGTGCTCGTGCACACTATACTTCAAAGGAAAACTTTCAGAGAGATTCGCTCCGACTTCTTAAATTACTACTCCGAGAGCCACACTATCGTGCTCTGGAAATCTTTAAGGG
Organism: Muscidifurax raptorellus; assembly: GCA_020010945.3. Taxonomy (NCBI): domain Eukaryota; kingdom Metazoa; phylum Arthropoda; class Insecta; order Hymenoptera; family Pteromalidae; genus Muscidifurax; species Muscidifurax raptorellus. The sequence goes on along the minus strand of CM052081.1, from coordinate 4,204,112 downwards.
ATTAAAGAAACGACACGGGAATCTCAATGGCGTTGTTCGACCCGCGTGTGTAGGAATGTATAGAGTGCATGGGATCTCGTGATCCCTATGCCTTACAGAAAAAAAACATGGCCCATGTTGCGACTCTTCTATTAGTTTTCACGGTGCTGTGTGAAAGGTTCAGAAAGATTCAGAAAAGCCAAGTGATATAAAGAATTGATATCTTTCTTCCTGTTCCTTCAATTAGCGCACTGAATTATATGTTATTGATTAAGTGGAGTAGAAACTGCGGCAAAAAAGGTTCGATTTTCCGACGGCGATTAAGGTCGGTAATTAACATGGAGGCCGTTAGTATTCATCGATGCGACGGCTAACGAGAATCTTATGCATTTCCGCTAAAAGTATATTCCAATGTTCCATTGCGTGCAAGTTTCTAGTGGTACGCGAGGCGCGCGCGTCGGGAGCATAAGAGCATAGTTTGTTCGCTTGTTTTGCGAAATGGAATCTCCATTAAAATTGAAAAGTTTTGCGGCTCGAAGCCCCGCAATAAACGACTATCTCGCAGTTTGAACCTAGTATATACCGAAGAGGCTGCGTATATACACATGAGTGTGCGAGTGCGCGGGTGGATAGTCGCACTTTATATACAGCAGGTGTATATACGCGAGACTGTGTAATTGTGTATATATTCGAGACAATAAAGTGCAATCCGATGAGCGCGTCACCGGGTCGCGTGCATTCATGTGGGCGAAATCAGATGCTGCTACAGCCGTTCAGTGTTTTTGCACGGCCTATTTTCCCGCGGTGGGTTTTACGGACGAGTGGCACCGGCCGATTAGTTTCGTGCATATCTGGAGAGGTTAATGAATTAGCGATGATTTGTTTGTTTAGTAATTAATGTTAAAAAAAATAACGAGTAAATAGAGTTGCTATATATGAAAAAGCTCACTAGCTCGTTTTTGCGAGTATGCGCTCGTATTTTTAAACTCATTCGCGTTAATGCACTTTGGCTGCACGTACACTCATCAATATTTCGCGGTTCACTTTTTCATCAAACCGTCGGATTTACAGGCGCAACCCTCGCAAAAGCCTAAAGAAATCTCTCGCGTAAAGCCCGCCGCATGTATATATCGAGGCCGACTGCATACATATATACGTATATTTATATATAGATAGAGAGAGAGAGAGCCGCAGCAGCAGCGAGAGTATGCGAAGGATATATCGCACGACCGACAATCCCCTCAAAATCCTCGCGCTGTTTTGTAACGAGCGCTCCAACTCTCTGGCTGTGGCGTTGCTTATAGATATACACGTACACGTCTATACCTGTATATGCATATAGAGCCACGTTCGATATACGATATATAACATTGTTCCGTGCGTGTAGCGCCGCTGCTAAGGCGACGACGACGGCTCTCCCGGGCAAAAAGTTTGGAAATTCCAGACGCCCTATATATATCGGCAACTCGAGTTGGAAAGTTCAGCGCGCGGACGTATATAACCGGGAAATGCTAATTGAAAGCTTTCACGTCCGAACGCGAAACCGAATCTAGCGAACAAGGAGTTCTCGCGTATACACGTCGGTGTGTAGTTATGTGTCTGTGTGTGTGTGTGTATGTCTGGATACAGGGCCGCGCGCAGTTACTATGTCCAACTGCAGATGCAGATAATTGCATTAGCCCATGGCAGCGGCACCCGCGTCTCCTCGTCTTCCCCTATTGCCCCCTCCCCCCGATGCTCTCCGTGCACCGCGCAGCTGCCAGTCAGTGGAATATGCCGAGGCGACGGAGGGGCCAGTGAGGTCCTTTGAGCGGCTGGCGTAGGTACCGAATACCAATCAGTTATGTCAATTGCCTCCAACAAAGTAATGAATGGTAATTGCCGGCTCTGCTACTGCCGCCGTCTCTGCCTGACTTGCAGGCCACGACTCAATCGATTCAGCGACGTATATCAGGGGGCTTGTTACATATATATGCACCGACATTTTTTACTGCACCGACGAAATAGTTCGAAATACTCGAGCTTCGTGGTTAGAGAAGATGACAGGGCGAGCGACTTTCTTTAATCCGGCGGCATTGTTTCATGGAAAAACTGCGGTATTCTCGCAGCGAGAGAGTCGACTTTTTTCAATCTATATACACACTTGAACGTCGTATAATTCTTGCTCCATGACTATACAAGCAAAATCCCCCAGCGTCATAGGTCAGCAGCTATACAGGTTCCAGTTGCGCGGATACAGCAAAGACACACGGCGCTGCTAGAGTGAACAAATCCGGCGTTATATATCGCGGTGCAAGGTACGCTCGAGTGGGTAGTCAACTTTTTCGAGCTCGCAAGTAAACTTTTCAATTCGAGGCACACACAGACATACACAATAAAGCAAGCGCGCATAGGTATATACGTTTAAAATGTTAACGAAAGTTAGTTTTTTTTTTGTTCCGAAAGTTTCAATTTGTTTGCCGCGCGAGCTGTAGATTTGAATTCTGAATGTAAACGCGCACCGACGCGTGTTTGCTCAGCCCGATGCGTATATATACGAATGAGATGAAAATGCGCGATACACAACGCGAGAAGACTGCGCTGCAGCTCACCGGCGCATATAATTATTTGTCGCGCGGGGGCGGCCGGGAGGCCCAATCAGAAACAGCAGCGCGCGGTGGCAGTCAGTTAAACACAAATATACGCGCGCGTACACCGTCATGCGGCTATAATACCCTCTTTCAAGAGCAAACAGCGTAATTAATTGAGAGCCATCCCCTCCCTTCTTGCATCATCATCAATCACTCTTTCGCTTTTCGCAATCAAACTGTCATTGATTCGCCACGCTCAGTTTGTTCGGCAATTTCCCACGCGGCAGCAATTCGCTCCTCCCACTTTGCATGCGCGCCGTTCTGATGCTCTTTCGTTTTGTCCTCGTATATATGCGTATATATATGCTGGATGTCGAGAATGCACTCAAGCGCTCAACTGCCGCAACGATGATGAGTTTTGTTGGCGTTTCTTTCATTTGCCCTTCCCTACCTCGCCGTATGCTTTTACCTCTTTGTATACTCGTCTGCAGGCTCGCGTTATGCTAGAACGCACCGGACTCGATCGATCGCTATGCGGCGATCATCGATGATCGATCCGCCCATATGGGAGTGTAACGCACAAGGAAAAGTTCTCGGATATGGTAAATAAAGTCAGCAGAGAATACGCTGTGCCGCTAAGAGGAAAACTGAGTTTTTCTAGCGAGGATGATTTTCGAATATGACTTTATCAATTCACTAATATTTCGGCCATTATTTACTCGGCAATGTTCTCAACGAAATTAATGTCGAATCGGCTTGAATACGCGCTTAAGGATCATTAAAATCGAATATCCTGTTACGCGTATATGCCATTTTCCAGTTGATTGGCTCGGTTTAGATTCACGCGATTGCCATGTAGCTGACCTGATAAAATTTAAGTGAAATTCCAGGATAGTACGAATTCACTTTTCCTTCGAGCAAACACACGTTCCAGGCGTTGGAAACGGCGTATCGAGTACCTCCGTATCTTTAAGCAAGGAATATTGGCACGTATATACGTGTGCGGCGATATCTCTGTATGTGTGGATGTGTGTGTATGTGTGGATGTGTGTGTGTGTGTGTGTGTGAAAGAGGTCTGCTGATCCCGTCGCCGGAAATGAACAATTTCGAAAGGTCGTCAAATGCCCGTCCCGCACCGCCGCGCCGGCGCCCACACTGTGCGAATCCATTTTCTGTCTGAATGATGTCTGGTTTCGTCTATGTGCACCGCGCCGCGCATATAGTTCGCATGCGGATTGCAGACAACGTGTAATATGTTTTGCAAGAAACAATTTGCTTCGGTACACACACACACACATATGCACTCACGCAGATATATATGTGTGCGCGTCCTACAATTTTCAAAATCTTTGTCGTGGTATTGCAATGATGGCTTGTTATATTTAGCGAGGAATAAGCGCAGGTATTGCAGCGTGAGGTAATAATGACAAATCGATTTGGAGACAAATAACATTCTCCGATATATCAGGCTTTCATAACTTTGATATATAGAGAAGTTGTGCATTAAATTTAGACGCCGACACGGTAAGCAGTTCAAATTTAAGTTTCAAATTTCATACATTTTATCTGCAGTATTTTTCCAATATCCTTTACATCCAGTCTCGGATATGCTGGCATCTACTGCGATAAAATTTAATTAAAATTCTCGTAATGAAAAATAAGAAAAAATCGCTTACACCGAGAACTATCCAATGTGCGTCATTACGTGATATACTCTCATATTACAGCACTGCGCGATAGACTGCTGCACAATTGAGGATAAACGAACATTTATTTCCCTCTAAACGCCCACATAACGATGCATAGCGATGCGCAGCTCCAAAGCAGTCCTACATTAGCAAAATTTTCGCTCAAGCCGATCAGTACACAGACGCTGTTATATAGACCTGTTGCTTTGCGGCTTATGACGAAGAGCGAGAGAGTAATGGAAGGACAGAGGATCATTTGGTTCGGAGAGATATACGGATATTCGCATTAAAAGTCGGGCCGTCGCTTCGAAACTTTTCTCTGTCACTCGCTGTTATGCATACATATCCGCGGAAGATTATTCAAGATCAATATATGGGAAGACTGGATATAAACTGCCTTCTGCCACCGGTGGAACGACTCGTCGACTTATCGACTGCTATAAACGTGACGTGATTAAATGCGGCTCGTAAATATGTAGATGGAAAAATAGAAATATTCTGCGCCGTGTCGAAGAAAGACGAGATAATTGAATGGGTGTACGACCTATCAAACACACATAGTGAGAATCAATAGACTGCATCTGTTACTATACACCGCGCTATAGCTGAATAGCATCTAATAATCAATATATAAACATAAGTGAAGATAAAAATGTTCTGCGCACGGAGGATTTATAAAGAAAATTAAAGACGTCGGCAAATAGACGTTCTTTTATTTTGGATAATCGTTGGATCTCGCTTCGGAAACGTCATCGGACTCGTGCAAACGTCGATCACTCCCGCCAAGTGGAGCAAAAGCAATTTAACGTATTTTCACGATCGATCGTAAGTATATAATGAACGATTCATTAAAAATACCTAGCTCGAGTGCCATTACATCCGACCGAGTGACCGTGTTTTACGAAGCTCTATCGTGGCCTTGCTTATTCATCTATATATATATACGTTCGCTTGGCGCAGCTATCATAAGTGCAGAGCGTTTTTCCCTCGACTAAAGGCAGCAGATTCTTTATCCGCTAATCGAAGTAGGAGAGGTTGGATGTGACGGAAGACGACGACGACGACGGCGACGAGAGAGGACGAGGGTAAGTGCTGCAGCCTTTGCTCTCTCTCTCTCTCTCTCTCTCTCTCGTTCCCTTGTACAAGCCGGCCTTTTCGCTCGAATTTCCCTCTCGCGCGTAACACGCCTCCTGCAAAGTGCTCGCAAATCAGCCCCGATAAAATGGTAATCGCGACCTTTGCTCTTTACTACTGCCACCGGTTTGCCCGCTGGTCCGCGAGGGAAAATCGAAATCTTTTTAATGGCCTCTTTCCGAGAGATCGACCTCGCCACTCGTCTCGACGCGCTCTCGAAACTTTCGGACTACCGTCGGACCAGCTGCAGGATAATCCCTTCGTCAATGCGGATAACAGGGGGACACGAGCTCGATCCTTCACATGTTATATATATATACATTGTACATAATAATGCTTGCCGGCCGTGATAATTGAATACGCGTTAATGGAATCGTATATCGAGCTTTGTTGCAATTTAGCGTTATGCTGCACCGATACAACATGTTTGATTAATTCACGTTGCGAATATAACTAGCAGTACACATCATCATCCCGTGTAAAAGAGAGACTGATCTAGTTTAAATCACTTGCCCGCTCCAGAGCTGATATTCGAGTGGGGGACAAGAAGTCGAGCAAAGGTCGATGCATATTTATAAGAATTACGCTGTAAGTTCAAGAGCGACATCGAATGACTGCGCGCGGCAAATTCAATATCCGCAGGAGGATCGTCGAGCTACAAGATTATATCTACATATATATATATACAGCTGCATCAGCTATAGAACTAATGCTTAAAGTCAGTACTGCTTTGCAGCGGAGCACCAGTGCAGGTGTATAAATATATACATATATAGGTGTGACGAGCCGAGGCCGTGTCAAGGTTCTCCGGACCAATTTACATCTCCCGAGCCACGAAAACTCGGTCGCTCGCGCGACTTTAATGCACTACGGCTTCACTCGGTCCTCTGCGCCCTCGGAGTCCTATTCAGTCACCGTGACGATGAACGATACAGCACGGACATTATATAGATATATACATATACATATATGTATTGCAGTTAAAGGACGCTACGTTGAAATCATTGCTAATGCTCGAGTTTACTTAATTAGCTCAATTGCAGAATATCGGTTGCGATTCTCAAAGTGATGTTTGCTCCTTCTCGAAATTTCTCGCGAATTTCGCGAATTTATCTATGCAACTTTCAAAGCTCTATACTCAAAATTTTATTATCAACGTATCTAGCTTGAGTGCCTACTAATACAGATAGCTTGTAACCGGCAGTCTCCTAAAGTCTAAATAATTGACAGTTAACATGTGCGCTTTTCATATGTTTAAATTTATTGTAATTGACATATTTCACCCATATTTCGGTCTGCTCCTGTGTTAACGGTTAATAAATTTAATAGATCTTACAGAATCCTTCTCTCAAATAACAGCATATTTCTGACGGATTCCAATTTAGAATCACAATAGAATTTAATTTTCTCAACTTTGTGTTGCACTCCACCTGGAATTTATGTACGAGCTGACGGGTAAAATATGATGATCAGTTTTGTAAAATGTTTACGTAGAGTATATTCGAAATAGAGTTGAAATTTTGGATTGTATACGTTAAAAATATCACATGTTTATCCTTATCAAGAGTAAACAGTATATACATTCAAGTTTTAGACGCTATCACGAGTGTATTGGATATGGCTAACGATTCCAAAATTTGTATGACAAATTTCGTAAGGTCCCGAGCCTACGCAGCCAGCGAACTATAACGTAATGCATCGTGAAAAGTTTCGGGATCATCGGGTGGGAAAATTAAAGCTGCAGCGCGGCAGCAATGCAATTACCGGAAAACAATGGCCGTGACGCGGGCCGTTGCGTCGACGAACAAAAAGCGCGATAATCGTGGTATTGAGATAGAGCAGACGCCCATCCAGATTCTATATGAAACACAAGCTGCATCAGCGGGTAAATCCACGCGCGCGCGCGCGCACAACCTGCCTCGTGTGCGCCGAAGCGCGCTTATAAAGATCAAAGCGAGAGACCGCGCAGGTGGTGAGCTTATATGCTCGTATGGGCGCGTCACTGTATGACGCACAGGGCGTATACTTTGTATTATAAACGCGCGAGTGCGATCGGATGCCTGTCAATGTGTGTGTGTGTATACTGCCTCGCGGGCGACGGATCTCAGTTCGACCTGGATATGCTCCAATATATAAGCCTAAGGCGATATCGCGGATCTCTCGGAAGGAAACTTGAGACGCGGAGCTGAAGCTTCTGCTGGCTCGCTGGCTTTCTCTCGCGGATCCGATTGTCAGACGATAAACGAGTTATTACGACTTGTGGTTTACCAGAGAGAAGCGGACGCCGAGATCTTCCTCTCGTAACAACTTTGCCCTTCGCTCGAAACTTTATTATATATAGAATTTATATATACTGGATGAAGGGTTATTATATGCCATTAAACTTTTTGTCAAAAATAGCACGAGGATTATCGAAAATTTCGGTGAGCGTTGTAGAGAAGTCTCGAAAGGATTGCGGGCGGCAAATAGACCGCGAATCGTTTTTTCCTCCTTTTGCGCGGAGCGAGGGAATTTTTTGCTCACCCAGAGGAAATGACAAATTCTTCCTACTTGTTGCGATTGTTTAGAAAAGGCTGCAGGCGCGCACGTGCGCAGCTATACACGCGAGAGTTAATGAAACAATGCGAAGCGCGGCTGATCCCGTATACAATGGAAATTTTTTGTCCAACTTTCGCGCAGCGCTCTCCCTTGAGCAGCGTTTTAATTTTTGCCATTTTTGCGCGCGCCCTCTATCCGCTTTTCCATTTTACAAACTCTTCGGGCCGCAATGAATTATCCCATAATTCAAGCATAATTCTTGAAACGCGCTCGCGCCAGTAATTTTTCCACGTCCCGAGTAGCGCAAAGCACTCCCCGAGTACGCTGCGCGCGCAATAAAATAAAAGCCGGCCGCGAGTTGTAGTCTATTTGTATGTGTCCAAAAAATTCGTGTTCTTTTTTTTTAATTCACGCCCGGCGTAGCTTGCCAGCGAAATTCATATAAAATAGCCGTAGCAGCTGATGATGAGATTAGAGCCTGCACTCAGCGGAAACACATAACGCTCCGGTGGATCCGCTGCCGCGAGGCTACATCACCGTACTATAAGAGACGATAACGAAGAAGCGTGTCGCGGCCAAGCTTATATTTATAATGGCAACGATTTTCTCGTCGCGAGCGCGTTTTCCCCGATGTTTACACACAAACCATCGAGCGCGCATTCGCGTGAGCGCGTCAGCGCTCGGAGCAGCTGTCGCATGGGGACGGGCCGTTACGAATAAATCAGCTCTTTCTCCCTCTTTTAACCCTCTCCCACATATACACACACATACATATTACTCTGCAAGCATTTGAAAATTGCAGAAAGACGTTTAAACGTGAGGTGTGTGTGTGTGTGCGACCGTGTTACGTGAAACACCGTCGAATCGATAATGCTTTCTTAAATACCCGTGTATGCAGCGCGAGGCACGCGATACACATATATTTATACGTGTATGTATACGACGCTAGCACAGCACGGAGAGAGGGAGAGCGCGACCCAGCGGGGAAAAAGAGACGTTTTAGCACAGGCAAACGTCCGATTTGCACATAGACGGTGGAGCAGCGTGCATGCGCCCCACGGTACTTTAAGCGTGTTGTGTCGACGTTTGGCCCAGATTCTTGCGCGCGCAACTACGCCACTGACTCGGCGAGTATGTAGATAGATATACATCACATTTACACACACACACACACATGTGTATACTCAGATCAGCTAGGCTTTCGCTTTGACGTCCTTGTTACTTCTGCGCAGTGGCGTTTCGTTTTCAGTTCTTCCGCGTATATAGGACAGCAGCGAGTGTCGGGTAGTTCGAGGCAAAAAATTGACTGCTGGCTAATCTCCACGAGAACCCGCTACTTTGCTGTACGACGACGGCAATATATATATAGAGAGAGAGAGAGAGAAATTCGACGACAGCTACAGCGGTTAACAAGCTTCGTCGCGGCTTACTGCAGTTCTTTTTGTACAAGTGAACAATTGAGATTTGTGAAAAAAAAAGATCGCGCACATTTTTCCGCTCTGCGCAGCTTTTTCGCGAGTGCAACTTCGTGAAGAGCAGACACGGCAGTCGAGAGCACACGCGCGCGCGAGGTGCTTGCACTCTTCTTACTTTTTCGCGATATACACCCCCCACCCTTACACCCTTCTTTCTTTCTTACTCGAGCGTCAAGGAGCGCGCTGCACTCGACTCGGGCTGACATCTGTTATATACGTGCGTACGCGTTTCTACTGTATTTAGAAACATATTTCGCAATTGAATACATTTTCGCTGCTCGCTAAAACACACAATACCATTGCTGCGTACGTATTTTATAACATAATCTCGATAATGAATTTGTACCTATGATTATTCTTTGAAAATCATTGTCCATCCTTTGATGATGTTCAAGTGCAAACATTCGGGCGACGCTTCTGAGAACTCATCGAGCTGCTATGTGAAATCTTTAATTCACGAAATAATTAGGGTGTTCAGTTTAGTTGCGGTATATTCATTACTACCGACACTTCCGCAGCCACGAGTTGGACTACTCGAGGGATTCTGACACGAGATGCTGCTGGCGAGACTCTGACGATGATACTCTGATGCTATGCTGTTTGTCGAGCGACGCTCAACTTGCTCGTCGCAGCAGCGCCCGCAGGTGTCGTTAGCTCCGGGAGTTTATTTTATACACAATAATTATTTGAACACGACTGGGCAGCTGGATACGCGTTTGGATGAGATTTCAACTAAAATTCCTCGTAAAAATTATGGCACATGTCGGAGAGATTTTCATTTTCAGAGTTATATATATTTACAAAATAATTTCCGTCTACGAGTTATTATTTGCTCGGCGGGCGAATATCATCAATATCAATTAAATCCGACCGGAACGATTTCATCATACATCAGCAGGCGCAGGCGTCGCGGTATCATCGTAAAATTGATATATATCCCTTGTAAAACGCGCGACAGACAAAAAGTATATAACTGTACACACAACATGCTCGCGCGATTTTTCATTGCGTATATATCCCGAGCACGCGATGAAAATACAACAATATAACCGATCGGAATAGCCCGCGACTCAGCATTAAAATCCGCGGTATTACTCCCGATAATAAATGACGAGAACGGAGTTAAATCCGCGTAAAAATTTGCGCTCGCCCGCGTCGTCGTGCCATATACGTATATATGTATATACTCTTTCGACCCCCGCGTGAAATATTTGCACTCGCGACGTTCGGCGGCCGCGAACAGGACGACAGAGAGAAACTGCTCAATCGATGAAATTTATGAAATTCCGAGGCGCGCGCATGCTAGACGCCCGGGCTATATTGATGAATAGCGATGAAAATAGAAGTTTTTTGCCCGCTTCTGCATCTGACCCTTCCCCAGAGCCGAGTCCGCGCAGGAGGCCTGCGCGCACACACACACACACACGTATGAAGCAGTTGCAGAAGAGGCTCCCACACCGCGCGCGTGATGGATGAGCTTTTGATGCCGGCACTCGGGCTGAGCTTCGCTGTGGGCGAATATCCCGACGCCCGACTCGCTCTTCCTCTGCCATGCATGTGTTATGCGCAGTGGTCCGTATACGTATATGCATGCTAAGAAAATGATAGTGTCTCGGGTGCGCGCGCCCGCGCGAAGTGCACCTCGTCGCCCCAGCCGGCATGTAAATATTTCACTTTGTGTGTCGCGAGCGCTGCACCTAATATACTCTCCCAGTCCGCCGACGGCTCTTGAAATCACTGCAACTTTCAGGACGTACACTACCCGACGTGTGTGCAGTGCAGTATATATATACGTTCATGGCCGAGAGCGTAATGGATATTTTAGCTCCTCGCGTGTATATACATATATATGTATTATGTATACGAGTTTATATTTACCGAAATTATTTTCAGCCGCGGCTAGCTCTACCTTTGATTTTAGACTGCGATTGACTTATAAATATAGAGCTTTGATGGTGGCCGAGTTTCAGTCGTAATGAGCGTTTTAATATAAGACTTATAGAGTATAATATACTCGCCATCTCATCCACGAAATAATATATTGAAAATTTACTCGCATGTGCAGCAGCCACGTTACCGATACGCGAGAATTCACAATTTGCATACTTTGCGCGGTCACACACACGCGCATATGACGTACAGGGATGAGCGGGACGGATATATAATGTTTTATCAGGCGCAGCAGCAATGTCGCTTTGTGTTAGGCGCGTTGTTTCTTACGAAAATATTTTACTGCGGGCCGCGCTTATTAAATTCATCCGCACGATTTAATAAGATCGCCATCAGATAAGAGAGATTAAGCAGTTGGGAAATTCTTCATTATTATTAAAGCTCTCTCTCTCTCTCTCTCTCTCTCTCTCGATTTTGCTAATATATATATCTCGAGATCGAGCGTGAAGATATCGCCAAAGTTTAAAGACATACAACCTTGCTGCTATATAACTGGCGCGCTCTTCGAGAAAAAGGTCAGAGGGGTCGATAATCCGGCTCTCTGTTAGCTCGCTTTTCAATTTATGAGCGCTTATAGCTCGGCTGCCTTAATAATCTACTTGTGCATCGAGTGATCAAAGAAAAATGCTTGGATTTTCTTAGAAAACAGTTCACAAAGAGATTGCGCAATTCTACTGTGTTGGATTATTTGTAAAGTACGTTTATGCTGCGATGCGCGCGGGCAAGGTAGGTATATACCTATACGCGTATATATTAAAATATTGCAATTAAATTGCAAACTTGCGCGGACCTTGCACTGCTTCGGTCGAATAAACAATTTTAATCATATTTCCTCTTTCATCCGAGAATAATTAATTAACGCGGATGCGAAAACTTGTATTACAATATTGTGACTTAGGGCGCGAGTTACTCAATCATTTGCCGTTCTATCGCGTACTGCTGCCGCTTTACAAGAGCAGAGTCGCTAGTTAGAGCTGTACGCAATGAGATGAGAATGTATTTAGTTTGAGAAATGCATACATTTCGCAAAATTCGCTCGCTCTGCTATATACAGGCTGCGCTTGCGCCCTACCCGAGATGATAATTTCGAGATGATCGAGTTGCTGTCTTCGCGTGTTCGCGCCCAGAAACTTAGCGCATACTTGTGAATTTCTAATGAGATACTGGATCGCTTCTCTCTATCAGTCTCTCAGTGAAGAGCATCGCGTCGACATAATATATCATATATATTATATTCATCAAGCTTCCGTCTGCGCTTGTACTTTGCTAAATTTAATTGTTTGCGTTTCTACGGGAAGCTTATTTTCAGAAAATGCGCAAAGCCGCTTTAAACATCCACTCCGATTTTATCGCATCAAAATAGCTGCAACGAATAATTTAATATCGATCTAATTTTAACTTTGTTCTGATTTTCGTAAGTATCGTTGCTCATCACATTAGAGTAAATTAATTCTAAAGCTATATATTTAGCGACTCCGGATGTCTCCCTGATAAAAAAATAACCATTTTGTTGCTTAACGCGATTTTCTTTTAATATTGCCCCTTTTTAGCTATTGGACCCTGCATAGAACTTGGGGCATAAAAATAAAATTCCAAACCAAACAATTATAACCTCTACCGACCCCGCGTTACGAGAGTATTCAATAAGTCAAAACCGCCACTCACGTGTAACAACTTACACCGGAATTTAACCTGGAGTTCACGGCTCTTACCCCCCCCCCCTCCCTCGCTCTCTCTCTCCCCTGCTTTAAACTCCCTCGAGATGCGAGACTCGGTATATATGTTGCTACTGAAGTATCTGCATGACAGCAGTCAGCCTTTTCGGGCCGAACTTTCCGGACATGCGGCAGTACTAATTTTGAGCACGTCGATCAGACCGGTTGTCTTAAAAGTTATAGGCTTCGGCTAACCTGCGAGTGACGTGTAGAAAAGATCAAATAAAAGCTAGCGATTTGTGCTACATTTTATTCGTCTACTGAAATAACTGGAAAAAAATTGTATCCGTATATCCATTGCCATTTTTTTGAAATGCTGAACGATATCTGATTGAGAAAGTAATTGTTCAATTCGTTCTGATTGTATTTCACAAGCTCTTCTAAGAACTCAATTTTCAAGCTCGATCCAAGTGTCGTTTTCCGCTCTGTCTAGACGATGACAAAATGAGATTCGCAAAAGCTCAGGAGTGGAGCATATTGAAGTTTAAGGGACAGGAGAGCGCCAGAAGGTGGGGGGGGGGGGGGGGCACCAAAGAACGAGACTCCATGAAAAAAAAGTGTCGCCAAATCGAGCAGTAGACTGTCGTCGACGAATGAAGCTTTAGCAATATAAAGAAATCGATTCTCGCTTGGTCTTTTTTTCTCTAACAAACCTTGATTAAATCCGCAATACAGCAATCTGCGTTTAAGTATTTTCGAGGGGAATATTGTCTGCACACTCCTATAATCTACTATATAGTTATTACAGGTACTTTATATAATTATACACCTCCTGATGCAGACCTTGAATATAATCGATTGATCTATCCGGATACGGATAGACATGACATTAAATGCAATTTAAGAATTCGTTATTGCAACGTCAGACTAATGGCTGAATTTTATGCAATACGTTATTATGAATTTCAATTACGTAAGTAGTATAAAACTACTCATTTATTCAATGAAATCAGTTAAATTGAATTTATTACCATTGCGACAGGTGGTATTAAATTAAAGTGCAGGAAAAAACATGAAATTCAAATTAGGTTCTTCTTACTTTTGCGTGAACGGGACAAAAAAGACTATACACTATGGATTATTACGGTTAGTCATATAATGTTTTGATAAAATTAAAAGGACAACGCGAAGAGCTCGGGAAGATTAAATTAATTTCTTTGTTTTTTCTTATAATTTACGAAAAAATGCGGCAAAAAGAACGCAATACCTTTGTTATGGTACTCTCGCGTGCAACAATTTCAGCCGCCCCAAGAGAGTCGGAAGCAGAATACCGGTGTAGATTCAATTTGACGCTATACATTTTATGTTTTTTTCCACTCTCTCCTCTCCTTCTCCCTCGTTTCTTTCGCACGCAGTATAACGAGGTTCTCGAAAGTCCCCGAGCCGTGGGCAATTGAACATGTAGGGCTCCACTTTAAGCGAATCGTTTAGCAAATAAAAATACTGAAAATTCGGAAAAGTACAAACTGCTCGTCTATGTCCGTTTTAAAACGATCAATAAAATTACCGAACAATTTCATTTAATTGTCTTTCGAAGAAAATTGCACGTACTCGAGATAGCAGGCGTCTTAATGTTTATAAAGAACATAACACTCCCTTCGCGCCTGAGCCACTCTATATTCACCAAGTTTCTATTTTCTCACAAGGGATGTCTTTTCAGCTGCTGCTCTCATCCCATAAATTACGCCCGCGCAGCCGTAGACTCGGCGGTAGTAGCTACGTATAGCAGCGGTGGCGGCGAGCAGCGTTAAAAGAAACTCGGAGCGCGCGGCAATAATCGACCTGGTTTCGCAATAGTCCTCGCGCGATATTATTTCCTCGAGTGCACGCCGCCGTGGCTACGGCATCTCGCAAGTAAATCGAGAAGAGTAAATTTCCGGAGCTGAGCACATAACGTCGCTAGCTCTCGTCGTATAACTTAGAAGTTAATCGAGCGAGCTGTTTCTCCGTGGGGAGTCGCGCAGCGGCAGTATAGCAGCGGTGCTGCCGTCGAATTAGCGCTGTATCCCGGAAACTCCCTCCTGCGCGCCCGCGCGTCCTCCCATACCGCTTCGCTCTCCTCCCGTGTGATTTAATGGAAAGTGAGGCAATCTCGGCGTTTGCGGGAATTATTATTGCTTGCGAGCGTGTGCGTCTATGTCGTACGCGGAACTCGAGGGAAAACGCGTGCGATTTCTGCGTTTGACTTGTGCTGTGTATATATGTATATATAGAAATGTTCATCACTGCGTTGATGAGCACGCCAATGGTGACGCACTGTTCTTTTTCGGCTGTGTGCTCAGTATTGAAAGCGGGCTTCGAAATTCTGTAGCATAATGACACGCACTCCGGTGCAACATTCTAATATGAAAAACTTTTTTTAGAATTCTCCGATCGAGTAGAGAAAAAATTTCTTTTGTACCCCGCAATCACGTACAATCTCATTATATAAACTTGACGGAATTAATTTCGTAATTGCCATCAAAATTCTAATTTTTCTCGAAGCTCGTCGGCACCGCGCGGCAATATGCTCAGCGTTCGCGAACAACTCGTCCGGTTCGCGCGCAGCCTCGGGCGCTAATTTACTTTGACTTCTTAACTTCTTTCCCTATGGCATTTCCTTGGGGGGGGCAAACCAGTCGTGCAGGTGGCCCCGCTTGTTAATTTAGTTTTGGCCGCGGCTCTTCGAGCTGTGTTCTGCGCGCACGCGCGCGCGTGTGTGTGCGCGCAAACGCGCGAGGTCAGCACTTTAAATTGCATTGAATAATTTAACAAACGGATTCGCACTGCAAGAATATTGAAGTGTGTCGGCGCCGCGAGGGGTATGAGCCTATATATATATATACACAGACATATATATACCTGAGCTGGGTATGTATATAGTAGCCACGGCACGAGCGATGCGCTATGAATCACAAATTCTGAAATAACAAGCGAATATCTCTAGCTAGTTTTAGTGCAGACTCGCGCGGCGTGCGAAAGTCTTTCATGCGAATGTGCTTCTGCTAGCTGTTTCACCCATCTGTTAATTTATGCGTTTGCGAATCTGATTCACGCGCTGCGGAGGGATTTTCAGCGTTCGCGTGAAGCACGAAAATGGCTCGTGTATTAATTTCCGACGAGGAAAAACGCCGTTGTAATTTAACGAGAATTAACGTAGAACGAATATTTTTTATTGGATTTTAATTGTAATGTAATTTGATAACACATTCAGCCATTTTTAATTTTATACACGTTTCAGCTAAATAGTTTAGGATCTGATATATTGTATAATTCGTTTGGATAATGAAATTGGTGCTGAAATCACAAAGTACGTTTAACTTTCAGATTTTAATTAGGGAAGCGTATATTTTCTTAACGTTATATATATATACATGCAGTATCGTATACGTTTACTTTATCCGAGGATACCTCGGCTAATGAATAC
Organism: Muscidifurax raptorellus; assembly: GCA_020010945.3. Classification (NCBI taxonomy): domain Eukaryota; kingdom Metazoa; phylum Arthropoda; class Insecta; order Hymenoptera; family Pteromalidae; genus Muscidifurax; species Muscidifurax raptorellus. Next base: position 4,187,657 of record CM052081.1, on the reverse strand, counting down.
TGAGAAGAAGTTAGGGTTATTTTAATTATTTTCAATTTTTCTAACAATGTGAAATGACTTTCAAAAAGCTGTATGCAACATTGCTTTGTATACTTGGTTCCTATCTATTATACATTCGCTAAACAAATCGATAAATCGGACGGCACAGTTAGTACCTTATCAAGAGATTTACCGCTATGCACATGTATATATTGTATACGCAATAATACACCCTCGTCAGTGAGAATCGCAGGTCCCCTTCTCTGCAGCAAATACGTGTATTTAGAGAAGTAGAATATAATAATACTATGGCGCTTGAACAATTTTCTGACGTCGAAATTTAGTTCATTTATCAATTATGCAAAAGTACAAGAGTACAGGAAATCACGTATTACGCTTTCAGTTCATGAAAATGTCAATTGTGCATCAGACCGCGTGCTTTACGCGCTGTAGAAGTTGGAAAATCTCTGCAACAGAGAAATAGCGATCAACGAGCTAATTGTCCATCGATTGACTATCGGCTTTCTAGAAGCGCTCGCAAACCAAAGGCAAATACGCATACAGCAGCGCGTATAGCATCAGTGCATTACAAACGTTATCATTGATAAATAACCGCACTTGTGCACAGGTTATTGTCTTTGCCGTTCTTTCGCATAACCATGCGCGCCGGTTTCGATTTATGCATATACACACGCTCGTGTTACGTAACACGCTCCGTGTGTTATTTATTAATCCAGCGAGAACTGCGCGCGAGTCCCATTAAAAATCAATATTTTCATCCGGCCGCCACGAGTAAATAAACTGATTTTCCACGCGGCTTGACGTCTTCCGTCGCGTGTCCGTGAAAAATGAACGCGTGCGTCGTCTGACACATCATCAAGTATATATAATATCAGCTCTATATGTACTGTCAAGTGCGTACATGAATACGGGATTTCCGTCAGCTGAAAACTGTTCGCACCGCAGCACACGAGGAGTAAAAGTTGTGCGGGTGAAAAGTTCTAGCGCGCTTTGTTATGCTCTGCCGCTACAATTCATTCTCAATGAAGTCAATTTAACAGGGCCAACTTGGGAAAAAGTGCGCACGAGAAATCCTCGCGCACGCGAGCCTATTGTTCGCGCAACTCTGGAAAAAGTTCTAAGTCTCTGAGTTTCACCGCCAACAGAATTCCGGCCGGGAGTCGTCTGTCGCCGCAGTTGTTGGAAATAAAAAAAAATCTCCCACGCACAAAGCCCTCGTTTGTGCAGACTCAAGACAGCGGCGCGCGAATCATGAATGAAAAGAAGATCGAGAGCGGCGATCGTATATACGCACGTTCGAGCCATGAAGCTTACCTGATGCGACAAATGCGAGGGTCGAAAAAAATCGAAAGCCCGGTCTCGCCGAGGATTAATCTCGCAGGACTCGAGTATTCCGTCTATCGGCTTATCCGTTCGCCAGCTGTATATCCACTGCCGCACATCGATATGCAATAATCTTCAGCGGGAGCGCTCGAACGAACATCTCATTCGTGAAAAGGGGTGAATTAAGGAACAATCACCTGTATATAGTATAAGTCGCTCGGAAGCACCACGCGGACGATTGCACTGTATATAGACAGATAGATAGACGATAGATAGACGGGGGAGAGGGAGAGAGACCGCGATCTAGCGTCGCACTGGTACACGCGAGCGGCGGGAGAGAGCAGCGCGCAACGGCGGCATGCTGCCGGTAGGTGCGCCCACAGTAGACTGAGGCTCGCGCGCCGTTCGGGCCGGCTGACTCGATCCTGACTCTAGCTACTGCGGCGGCGCGCGCTGCGCCGGCTCGTCTATATAGCTATCGTGTACATCTACGAGGGAAAAACGCCGCGAGAACCGATGATAAGGTCTCATTTTTAGAAGGGCGCGGTATTTACGCGAGGCGGAAAATGCGATGATTTTTTAAAAGTCTTTTCCATCGGAGTTTGACGCGAGTTCAAAAGAGGATTTGGTTTTCCGCGATAAATCGACCGCGCGATTCTTGCGAACTTTTAATCGCTTTACCGATTGAGAAGCAGATTTCGAAATTCACTCGCACGAAAAACGCGATCTTTTTGAAAAAGTTGTATTGCTTTTTAAAGGAATATGGCCGACTTTTGGACAATTGATCTGTCTGCATCTCTGCAGGTCGACTGGGTTTCAATAAATATTGCACAGTGTCTAAAGCGGCGGAGTCTACTGATTTAATATATAATAAAGTCTACTTTATAGATACGTAATTATGATGAAGCTCTTATCAAGCTTAATTGATTAATCTATACGTATTTAAACGCCTGCCAACGATCTTAGGAATTCAAATAGACGGCCTTATTAATTTTGAATAACTGTTGCAAAAGTATATTATATAAGGGCGCGGCCAATTCCGAGGAGTTCGAATTATAAGGGATTATTTTTTAACTAGTTGGAGAAAATCACTTCGTACATATAGAGAGCACGGCAAAGTACGTTTATTAATTTTCAAATAAGCCGATATCATATAGTAGGCAGCACTTAAACAAAGGGTAAAGGCGCAGTGTTGGCAAAGTTCATCGCTCCTTAAACTTTTGCACTTTAGCGCTTTGTACACGCGCATATACCTGTGCATTCCTGGCCGTCGTTTATGTGAGGCCAAAGTTATTGAAATTCAACTTTCTCGATGAAATACTTTTCCTGATTTACTTTGGCGAATACTCCAAAATACTGAAAATAAAAAGCTAATTTCATTTCGTCTTCTTTCTCAAATAGGGAACAAACATACTGTAAATAAAAACTATAAAAAGAGTATTTCTCGATCAAATTTTATTGATTTCAACGTTTCTACCTTCGATGTTTTGTAATGAATTAAAGGGTCAGTTATTCAAACGCAGCTTCATTTAAAGCCGCGCACACGCATACGATTGGTCTCTCTTAAATCAATTAAATAGCGAAGTTTACTCGGTATACGAGCATAACCTATCCAAACAACGCTGCATATAAGTACTGTACGTATAACACGCCATAATGAATTACGTGATCGGCCATGTTTTAAATTTCCGTATATGATCAAAAGAACCTTTTAAAAATTTCTTCTCGCGAAATATTTCTTTCACTCCCGAGCATAATTTAACTAATAGTTTATTTTAAAAACATTTAAAAAATTCACGCCTTTTCCCTGTATTAGCTTGGAAAATGTCTAAACCATTTTCCTTAATCTCGCGCTCTGTGTACTCGGAAAAAAATCATGAGCGTTATTAAAATTTGTTAATATCAGAGGCGTGACAGGGCATAATGGCGCTCAAGTATACCTGCGCGTAATGTAATACAGTCCATGCTCGCCTCACCAATTTCATTTTCATTTTACCGGGCAGTTCTTGCACGGTAGCGCATCCGACGCGTATCGCAGCTCCATTCATCTCGCACTCTAGCCGCTGTAGTATAAGTCACCCGGACGTTACAGGTATGCGTGTACAGTATAGAGGGCGCGCCGGGCGTGTAAATAGAATGGAACGGAGCTAAAATTCAGGAAATTTGCCAGCGAGTCAGCCCACGTGCTCTCGGACCCAAGGCGAGCTCGCACGTACGAGTGGTTATGCATAAAAGGCTGAAGAGCGGAATTTCGGACACAGTCACGTATATAGTTTGAACGCCAAGCTGAGAGAAAGAGAGAAGAGTCGCCGCACGCGCCCGGTGTGGTAAACGAGAACGCGCGAGACGCGCTGATAGGTTGGCTCTCTTTTTTTTCATATTCCTGCGGCACCTATACGTACGTGCTTCGCGGAAAAGTACAGTCGTACGAATACCGAGAGAAAGTAAACTACTGTACGTCTAGCGAGTATCATATCCCGCCCGCGTGTGTGGGGCGTGCGTGAGCGAGAGCAGGAAGAGCACAACGACTATAGCACGCCGATCCTCCCGCGCACTTAATTTGCATGTTCTCCATGAAATATGCATTTCCTGTTACGCTGACAACGACTACGACGAGGACGACGACGACGATGCTCCGTCTGCCAAGAGCTGCAGCTGCGGGAGGAGGTGGTGGAGAGAGGAGGAGACGATCGAGGCTAGGAGCAAGAAGGAAGGATGCGCGCGTGCACGAGCGAACGGCGCCGTGACTTCTGCTCTAATTACACTTAATGCCCCGCTTCGCTCTCTCTCTCTTTTGCTCTCTCCCCCTGTTACCGGATCGTGTGCAACGATTCAGCGACTAGCCCGAGTTGCTCTCTATCTATCTCTACTCCCTCTCTTGCTGCTTTACCGGCAGTGTAACGAATGCGATAGTTTGGGTAATCAGAGTATCCGCCTTTGCCGGAGGTTCGATATCGCGAGCATCGAGTTGCTCTCGCGACGACGATTTAATCCAACTAGCTCCGACTCCTCTTCCACGGCTATTACGTTTTTTTTTAAATAATTTCACGTCATCGGAGAAATTTACAATTTTATCGAATAAATGCGCGAAAATACGCGTGAACGTATATATCCGATTAACAACGTAACGGCTGTGTACTTTTAGTTAATATTTCAGGCAAACGCGATGAAATTACATTTACTTTAAAAATATGATTTTTCGTTGCTATTTGAATGAGTCTCTGTTTATTTATTTATATCCTGTTGAAATTTACCACCCAAACCAATCAAAAACGTTCGAAAGCGAAATGTACGCAGGTATCTAGGTTATATACCTACCCATAGTAAATAAAGTCAAATCACATAAAAATTTGAGAAAAAACAACAACACGCTTTAATTTTGTGGCGGCGGTGGTAGGCTCACTGGTTCGTCTGATGTTTTTTTCGCTTTTCGTAGGGAATTAGCTAATAGCAGCAGTATCTATGCAGCAACCTCCATCCATTCATCGGGATTAAGGACCTTACATGCGCTAATAAAATAAGGCTCTCCAGAGCGAAGCTCACTACTTCCTATCTTTTTCAGGAAGGCGGAAACGAGCTGTTAAGTTTCCAGGGCGCAAGATCAAAAGAGACTGCGCTAGTAGTTGTAGCCCGCAGGAGAGAGGGTAAACGTGGTCGCCGCCCTCTCTCCCTCTTCTCTAATAATGGAAACGAGAAAAGCACTCGCGCATAGTCACTGTCGCCATAGTCATCTAACCAAAGAACTAGAGAGAGAGAGAGAGAGGGGCTGTTTGCTGCACGGCTCGGCACGGCGAAACAGCACCGACAAAGAAGAAGAAGCGAAATTATACACAGAAATGTTCTGTAAGCAAGAGCCGCTCTGCTGGAGGCTCTATGGACTTTTCGGAACTTGTGTACCCCCTCCCCTCTCTCGAGCGCAAAGTCCAGGAGAGACATTGTAACGCGCGCGTACTATTATGATAATGCCCAAATTTTCTGAGAGCTTTCGAGTTCCCTTCTTGCACTGCGCGACACTGATTTCTTTGTGAGCTTCGGGACCTTTGGTTCGCAAAATTCTTATCGTGCAACTGAGATTCGGTAAGTATAGACAAGGGATGACGTGCGAGCTAATTGCAAGTCAATTTTTTCCAATGATTTTGCCTCGAATATAAGGCAGCCTCGCAGCAGCTTCTTGAAAGACTGCTGGAAATTCGTTAACTTTCAGTATAAAGTAAGCTCAAGCCTTTCTGTTCTGTTAGTTGCCAACTTCCAAACTTATCCGGAAGAAGAAAGCCCGGGACATGTCAGCGCGGGCTAGGGTGGGGATATCAAAAATCGATCCTGACTGTATATATATATATATTTAGAAGATCGCTCGAGAGTGTAGGTGCCTTCACTCAATGCGCGTATACGCATCAATCAGCGCGCTCACGCGATCATTCGTTTTACGAGCTCTTAAAAATCAATCGAACGACGGAATCTTAACGAGCGAACTTTTCTCCAGGCTCTGTGCTAATCTATTCGGGGCTATATATAATACGAGCTGGAAGTTTCATCCGACGCTGCTCCTTTCTTCCCGAGCCATCATCAGCAGCAGCAGCAGAGAAAAATCTCTGATTCATGCGTCCTTTTGAGTTCGCGAGAGCTTTTTGCCAAGGATAACAAGGACGTCAACGCGATAAAAAAAAAGTCGCGTATCGGAGAGGAAAAAAAGGAACGCGCACAATGGAGCCGCGAAAATCCAGGACTGCCGGCTGCGCAGCGGAAGTTTCGCGCGAGTGGAAAGTCCAAGTCGGATCCATTAAACTCGAAATAATGCGAGTGTCCCGTGTATCACGCGCGCAGAGTCCGCCGCTCTGGCACGTTCCCCCCGACTTCTCCCGTATAATATATCTCCGAATTTGAATGACAAATTAGTCCGTTTTCGCGACCGCTTAAACGTCCGTGTCCAAACTTTTGAACAAGATTGTCCCGGTGCGTATTATATTCTAATGAGCGGTGTCTCGCTTATACATATATATAAACCATTCGCCTACTATATACCCTCCTCCTCCTCCGCAGCGTCGCATGATGCACGAGATAAAAGTACAATAATCCTTCCTCTCCGCGAGCAAGACGTCCCGTGTGTGTGTGTGTGGGTGTATGTGTGTGTGTGTCAGTGTGCGTATGCATATATGGAAGCCGACGCCATGTACGGCTCTTTAAATAATTCAAATTTATATGTACGCGCACTGCAGGCTACGGAGCAGCGGCTGCGCGATATTTATGAGGGCTTTTACCCTGACGAATATGGCGGCTGCGGGCTCGCGAAGACGAACGATTTGCAGTTGGCGGGGCGAACAAAGAGAGAAAAGTAACGCGGCATAGCTGAGATATCTGACTTTTAAATGCTCGCGCGTCGCCGGAGCGCGACTGATAGGAAAGGGATCGCCGGAGCTTGTGCGAGGATCCCCTTGCGCGGAGGTGGAGGAGGAATACGACCACGTGCATATATACGTATATATAGTTGAAGGACGTACGGTGCGGAAGGGGTTAACCGGAGCACCGTAAATTACCGGGGCTTGATGCATTGCTAGCCAACTGCTGCTGCCGCCGCTGCTGCTGCTGCTGCTATACTGGCTCTAACTGAGAGTCTCCGAGCTGCCGTTTCGACCTTGACAGATATAGGTAGCGGTATCGCAGACTGTGTTTGTGCGTAAAGCACGCCCGCCTGTGTTTGCTGAGAGGGCAGCTGCCTTGGCTGGCTGAACGGGGTAGGGATTGTAGCTTGCGGATAAAGCTCGTAAAATTTTGGGATAGCATGCGGCGCGCATGAATCCTGAGACCGACGGAGCATCGGGGGCTTTCGGCCCTCTCGCGCACGGTTTATTCCAACTTGACTTTTCATTCATTCATTCATTCATTCATTTATTTGCGCATGCAAGGCCGACTTATCGGCTCTCTTGAATTCGTAACGTCGCGTGACTTGCAATATAGCCAAAGGATTTTAACAAGCTACGCGCGCCAGCTTCCTGCGGTTAAAAAAGTTGCTCGGATTTAGTTTTATGATGTGCGTACAAAGGCAGCGGTATGAACAAGATGGATCCTTTGTTCGGCATTGCATTAAAATCCATAGCCTTCAATTCAGAGTATATGAGAAGATAAATGTAACATAATAATATAGTATATATGTATATTACACATTGGCAAAAATCCAATCGGAAGATATTACTATACTCTTCTATCTGATGCATTGAACGGTATAAACTGTCTGGATGGTCGCCTGAATATATATCCATTTGTCCGTTGCTTAATTCAGCTGTTTACGTCCTGCTGGGGCTATTAAAATTAACTTTGTACAGCATTGTCGGGCTATTATTCGCGAGTGAACGAGCCCCTGATGATATTTCCGAAACGATGATCCTTTCCTTTTCAGCCTTCCGCTCCTCCGCCTTCTACCCGACTACGTCTTGCTGCGCGCAGACAGCAGCTATTAGACGGGGAAACAAAGAAGAAGAGGAGGCGCCCTCGATATAAAGAGAAAAATATATGGCGTGGCCGGATTAAACTCCGTCTATATTACATTACTATACATACGACTTGACAATGGCTCGCACTCGTTTATATAATATATATATTCAGGGGGTATTATTCCGCCAGAAGCGCTTTGCTACCGGTATATTTTTTCTTTATCTGCGCTGCTCTTTCCACCGCGCTCATTTGTCCCCCTCTCGTCGCGGCTCGTTGCGCGGATTAGCGCTGCAAACGAGAGAGAACGTATGCGCGCAACGCTCCGGAAGAAACGGGAAAACGATCGCGAGCAATTATACGCCTGCAAATCGAACTAATAATAACGGACCCGGGAAACTCAGTCGAGTAGAATTTACGAGGCTGCATAGGTATACATGCGCGATGCGGAATTGGCGCGAATCGATCGACGACCCGCAGCCGCGTGCGTCTTTTTTTTTGGTTTTGTTTACCGTGCGTGCGCGCCTTCACTGCGTTTTTACAGCCGCAGGCAGAGGGGAAGTGGCTATAGAGAGAGAGATAGATAGATAGGGAGAGAGAGAGAGAGAGAGAGTCACAAAATTATATTGCGAGAGCGGGAGACTCTTTTGCGGCGGAAATACGCGAACGCGAATAAAAAGGCGATATGCGCGTAAGCTCTCCCCTCTCGTATATATACGGACTGGCACTCAGACAAAATCGCTTTATTTCCGGTCTGATTTCGTTACGCTTCTATATTGATTTTTTCGCGCACGACCGTGTGGCTTTTGATGTAAATATATGCTATTTCCGTATATGCAGAAAAGTTGTGCCTAAAAATCTGCAGCCACGTTTACACCCTTTGGACGATTGTGCTTCTAACCGAAATTATATCCTCGACATCCTTGATACAAGTGTATAAGCAAACCGTTGGCTCGAATCAACCGAACATAAACTTTTTCGGACACTTGGTCTTGATGGCCTGCTAAATAAATGACTCGGCAGCTAGCTATTAATCGAGCTTTTTAACGTCGCAAAAAGAAAGCGAGTCCAAAAAAAGCGATTCTTCAATCATGGGAAGCCGGCTGTACAATCGATTTCTCTTCTCCTACTTCCTCGACTGCAGAGCCTGCTCGGCGTAGCGAGGGCGAAGCCGGCGCGCTATATGTATACATCAGCGTTCGCGAGCGTTCAGCCGGGCAAAATCGTTTTTCTTTCAGCCGCGCGTAAGGGGCATCCGATTTTCTCGCGCGTAAAGCTCATCGGTGAGGAAAGAGAAAAGGGGAATTATCTATTGGCACCACAAGAACGTACAAAGACGTCGGAGCCGCTGCTGCGCCTCCTCCTCCTCTCATTTTCTTCTTCGTTCGTATGGCGTTTCACTTTTGCCGCCCGCGATGCCCCGCCGCTCAGAAGAAAAACGTCTCGATAATATCCTCTAGTACCTTTTCACCGCGAGCCACCTCCCCTTCGCAGGCTGTCATTTTTTCTCTTCGCGCTCAATCAAATTAATGTCTGCCCACTTATTTTTCCTCTCGGCGGGCAGATATATAGTTGTCGAAAAGCATCGTCGACCTGTCATCTGTTTGCGGGCTTTCGCGTGTGAAAAAACACTTTGATTACGCGCGTTTCATTGAAGTATATTGAGTGTTTTATCGTCACCCCGTTTGCATGCTCTGCAAGGGTTTCTATATAGGCGTATTATTGAAAATTATTGCGAGTAGAGAAATTGTATTCCCCAGGGTACAATCGACTTTTTCCGAGAGTTTTATCTCTTGAAAGAGCTGCAGGTGGCAAAATTAAGTATCCCCATAGAAACCGAGCGGCGTTAAGTTTTTAATGCGCGTCACTTGAGCAGAGAAAATCGCGCTCTTTATAACTTTTTCACGACTATGGTCACGAGCGAGTCTTTAAACTTTCGCCGACGGCTTTCGGAAAACACGAGAATTTTACCGATTTCCGCTGAATCAAAAGCGTCAATGGAGTAAAAGGACGCGCATCGCGTTGTTCGTTAACAGTCATATCCGGGTGGGCGGTCGAATCCGCAGTGACGCACAGTATAATCGAGATAAGCCTCCAGGTCTAATGGAAAATGAGCTTACTGAGGCGGTGACATCTCAAGTGAGCTCAGAGGAGAAAGCCGATGCTCGAGAGAAATTGGCCAGCACAGCGGATCCGGACGCGACCAATGGTTATATATAGGTATAAGTTAACTGCTATTAGACAAGCCTAGAGCGCGCGCGCGCGCGCGTGAAAAGGAACAGAGGGGAGGGGATTGGCCCAGTTGTCGCACAACCCGTTCTCGGCAAGATCTATGACTCTAATTAATGGCCATCTCCGGAGAGCTACAGCTTTCCGCATGGGTTTCAATTATCTTTGAAGATTCCCTATCTATACCTACACCCCTTTTACCCTTCGTGTCAGTTCCTCGTTTTTTAGCTACACGATTGAAGCAGTAGAAGAATGATTAAATTAATCTTTTTTTGCGCAATCTCTTTGCAGCCGACGTGCTCGCGGGGTCGGAGTAGCTTTTCTGCGAATAATCGTTCTTTTAAAACGCGTCTGCTGCGCTGCATAGGAACCCGATGATATTGACCCATTTAGAGACCGAAGAAACCATTGTAATATATACCGAGGGTCTGCAAACATCAGTAAACTTTTCACGAACCACTCAAATTGCAAATTAATGCACATGAATGGTCTATATCCCGCGTCGACCGACTCAGATATTTATTAAAGCCATTTCAGCGGAAAGCCATTCAGCCGAATAAGTCCCCTTTTTACAAGCGCTAGGCCGCGAGAAAATCTCTCTCGTCGGCTTGAACTTTAATTCTCCAAAGACCGAGGCGTAAGAGAAATCTGAAAAATAAAGATTTCCACCGGTCGGAGAGCGAACATTTGCGGGCTCTGGTGTATGCCGGGCGCGGTTCCTCTGCATATAGAGAACTATACTGCTCTGCACTCACACGCGAGCACAGCCACGCAGTTGCGCGAATCCCAGTTCGCTCGTGTATAGATATATATGTATGTATGCATGTGCGCGCACACACAGTCGTCGTACTGTAATTTCCCGAGCTGCACGTTTTCGCCACGTGCGAGAACAGCTCGGGGGAGGCCGGCTCATGCTGCCGATGCTCCCACGCGGGCTGCGACACGCGCCGCTTGTAATAATATTTGCGAGCGCGCAAGAGAGGTGCGGGGAGATCCGCACGAACCTATCATGCCACCGGACGCCGCAAATCCCAATTGCGCGCCTGTATCGGCACTCGGCATCAATCATATACTGGCGCGACCTTATGTCGTCGTGTGTATATGTGCGGGGGGAATACGATGGTCTATATTGCTGGAGCAAAGTGGAGATGCCTGGAATGCCCTTACTGACTGAGGGGGAGCTCTTGAGCTTCATTTCGACGGGATTAGTGCACTTGACGCGAGTTCCTTTGCGCGTGTATTCGTTAATTGTATAATATATATAGATGATTGCATGTGTTAATGTAAGTTACGAAATTTCTTGAATTAGGTTCAGAGTGAAATGAAAAATTGGATATATTAATAGTTCAATTTTAATATTATGAAATATAAAAGTCTGACCTGAGCGTCGAGAAGCCGGGAGTTGATTTTTCTTGTATGCTGAAATTGTATATATACGATTATATGTCATATTCATGAAAATTTTATGATTAAAGCTAATTATAGTTTATTTTACTGAAAAAATGATGAATATAAATTATTTTCAAAGCAACGCCCGACTGCACTTGAAAGGAGTAATAGAATTGCTCCCTTCTGGAGAAAGCTTTGTATAATAGTAAATTGTAGAGTTTCGTAAGAACACGTTAAAATTTGAATTAAAGCAATTGTTTGTAGAATGATCCATCAAAGTTTGCAATGTGGAGCAAATCGGACTATATAATAACACCGCGCATATCGCAAATTGCCCTATTTCAACTAGATGAAATCTATTCACTTTGGAAAATGTTAAGATCGCAAGCAAAAAGCCCCGGTTAATTCGTCCCAATATAACTCACGCGAAAAAAAGAAGAGAGAAACACAAAAAAAAACAGCCGATTCGAGCGTTTTTGCACTGACCACGCAACGCGGTGTTTAGTTTACTGTATCAGCAAAATTCCCTTGCGCTAGACAATTTCTGGAGCCGCTACCGCAGCGCGCAGTTAACTCAAACAGCGGTAGCAGTCTGCTGTTTTTTCCTCTTTGTTCTTCTCTTTTGCCGATGCAGTCTCTCGTCCGATACCGCACAGAGACAATTGCTTTTACATTCTGCGCAGCTGCACGATGCTTATTTGTGCACTTCAATAACATTCTTCTTTCCCCCTTGACTTCCGCCTTTGCTTATTCTCTCATTTTTCGTTATTATCATTATTATTTTCCGCGCATCTCCAGCGCACGTGTCGCCAACGTAGATTCATTTTCTTTGCCTGTCCAGCTTCTTGACTCGGTTGAAAATCTCGAGAGTGTCTGTCGCAAGCGTCGCGTGTGGGCAAACAAATGATCAAAGCCAACTGTTTGCGCGCGCGCGTGCAAAAGGTTTCTTTGGGTGCGATGAAGTTTACTTTTGAATTCGCAGATTTTTTTAAAGAGAATGAGAAATCCCATGTAAGCCGGTTGAGTGAAAAGAAAATATTTTTAAAAGTGCTTTGTGAATATTGTTTTTTGCATGGACTCTTAAAGTTGTCGTAGCATTTAAAAATACAGCAAAAAGGAGTAAAGAAAACTTTTTTCACAGTTTACGGACAAATCAACTCTTCAGTTTTCATTGCGACGGTAGTCGAGAGAAGATTGATACGATTAATTTAAACAAACGGAGCAACGCTGTGCGCTTCGAATCATTATAATCAAACAAAGCAAAATAACAAGCCACCAGACAAATTAAAAATTATCCGGAAACTGTATAGTGTCGCGTATACTAGAGCGTCGTTGAGCCGTAGCATTAATAGCTGTAGTGTTTATTTTGCACCTTCCAATATGCACACTGTCCCGGCAATAGAACGGCTGCAGCAGCAGCAGCGGCCAATCGGACATGTCCAGATTTAATCGCCCCGTCGCTCCAGCGCCATATTTACGCATATACATTTCGCGGTTCGAGAGATCATTGTCTCTCTCACCCCCGTCGCGCACGTCGACCCTTCCAGCCCCTCTGTCCCTCCTCCCCTGCATCAATATAAATCCGCGAGTGCGACGCGATTTCAGCGATATAAAGCAGCAGAGGCATCGGCCCGGTGACTGTTTCACACAGTATAGCGGCGTAGTCGGGCCGTCGTTGGTGCGTTTCGATCGGGAGCCGATTGTCTAAATCCCAGCCCGGCATTGTTTGCCGTAGCAGCCGCGGCTATTGTGCGATAACAATGCTCTTAATCGTAGTCACCGCTTGACGGTGCAACGGGTAGCTATATATAACTACAGTCGAACAAAGATAGAGCAAAAGGGAAAGAGAACGTCGATCAGAGGAACAGCGAACGCTAAAAACTTTACTTGAAATGATCTGCGATGCTGCGCAACGTGAAGCCAAAAATATTTTTTAATATCTATATATTTACATGTCTTTGAGAAACTGCTTGACGAGTGGAAAACTTTGTATAGATAACAATTTAATTTGATACTACATGCAATATAATATATTGGATAAGAGTCGTGGATGCATGCGACAAAAAAAGAAAGAGAGAGAGAAAAGAATGGAGACGAATCGAACGCGGGAATCGATTCGACGCGTGTAAAACCACTTTCTGAAAGGTGGCAAAACTGGGAAAAACTATGGGCAACACGTATAACCGCGGCTGTGCACGGATTGAATAAGAGCGAGAAAAGTTGGCCTGAGCGGTGAAACTCTTTTTGCGAGCGAACGTATATCTTGGAAAAAACACGAATGTTCTGCAAAGCTTTGCTTTCAATATGCAATTTGGACCTGCGAATATATAATTTGAGTTATAGTTCAAAAATAATACTGTGCATAATTGATGTACAGATATGTTAAATCCGTTTATCGATATTTCAAAAAGGTGGATTTACGAACGTTTGCAAACATTTGCTCACTGAATTAAAAATATATGCATATTCAAATTATGCAGAATGAAATTTCATCAAAAATTAAAGTAATTTCTGCTTTTAATTTATTACGTTTCTTGAAACACGATAGTGCAAGTCGGATTTTAAATTAATATTCATTATAATCCTGAAATACTATCTCGCGTATATCTTATTATCATCCGCACATCCTCTCAGTTCGGCTTTAGCTTTCATTCTCTTTTGCTGCTTGTGCGATCCGGCATTCCTTGAATCAGCCGGACTGTACTGCGCTCGCTATACACGCCAGGGCAAACAGTCGTTCGAGCGAGAATAACGGTTGCAGCATCGCGCGAGTGCACAAGTTGCAGGGAGAGCTTTGTTTTTCTTTTTGTTTTCCTTATTCCACGCATGAGCGCTTGCTTGCGCTTGCTCTAATTGTCCGTACAAATGGCATATTAGCTGCCTTTTCCGATTTCACCGAGTGTTTCTCAATTTCTGGCGCACTCGACTAGCTCTTTCCCCTTTTTTCCCTTCCACGATTTTTTATCGACTTTTGCTCGTTCTATATATACACACACATACAGAGACTGTGGAGCTGCACGGTTGGCGTAAAGAAGGGGGAGGACGAGGAGCGTCTGGTACAGGGACGAACTATACGACGAATGGGTGCTGTATCGGTTTTAACGGAGTCGATTAAACTAATTATGGGCGATTTAAATGTCCCGAGACTAAATATATGTGCGCGGATTTCTAACTGACCCGAGAGAGTGGACGGTGGCACGGTATATATATAAAATATCGATTTCCCGCTAGTATTAAGTCCTGTCAAGCCGATAAACCAATTAGGAGCGTTGAGTAATTCTCATGGTACGTATAGAACTCGCGGGAAGATCCGGCTGAAAGCCATCAAAAGCTTGGGAAATGGATAAAATGAGGGGATATATGTCATTGTACCGCTGCTTTTGCACGCTCGCGATAGAGAAGCGCATTGCAGCGTATGACACGAGCGAATTCATTCGCTGGCATAGTCGGCTTTGTGTAATTTGTCAGTAATGTGTAACAAGCGACACTCGTGCTTACAGAGGCTTAATTGCGAATTATTGTGGCTGTATGCTTTTTCTCACTCACACTGGTCGTTTCGTTCGAAAATTTATGTTCGACATATTTATTATCTTATAATGTTAAGCAAAAACCATCTTTTATCTGTATACGTTTACAAAAACAGAAGAATAGGTTAATATCAAAATTTTTCGAGATTTTCATCATTTTTCAAACATAGACAATTTTTTCTCGGTAGTTTGTCTGTTAATTATTATCAAATAAAGCTGACCATGAGTGATAGCACTTATAACTTATTTGCAAATTACGATTATTTAACAATAATTGTACAATTATTTATAACATAGTGCAAATTATTCATATATCATAATAAAGGTTGGTGTCATGGATGTACAATACAACATTATAGCAGATAACAATTTCTAGTGTTTTACAGCTATATGTTGCATTGAGTACTGATAACTGTCTACAGTTTTGTTTATCATTATGAACACTCAAGGCTATTAAGAGATTAGTTCAGTATTTATCAATGTACATATTGGAATGGTGTGGATAAAGCAAGAAAAAATGTAGACGACAAGTTTGACCCCGAGACTCCAAGAGTGGTATGTTTAATGTTCAGAATGTCAATTGAGCTTAATATACTCTACATTTTATCTTATCACTAACTCATCCCACACTTTGCAGCGAGAGCGTCACTTATAGTATTGTGACATTATGGAGTGAAGGCTGGGGATATCAGTAACTGAGGAAAATTCATCAGTGTGACATCAAGGATCGCTACCAATTGTTTTCACGAGTTTACAAACTGAACATTAAACAAACGATAATATTAGAATAAGTGCATAACATCTATAAATTTAAAATGGAAATCAACAATAAAATTGCACTAATAACTGGTGGAATCGGCGGCATTGGTTTGGTAACGGTACAACACTTGTTAAGAAACAAAATACAGGTGCGCTATTAATCAGTACTAGTAGATTACAGCAAAAATTACAAATTGATCAGTACCTTTGTTTTGTATTTGAATATTAGTTTGTAGCTATACTTGATTTGCCGGCATCAAATAGTAAAGTAGCAGTTACAAACTTGAATAAGTTGAAGGAAGAATTTGGCGAAGAAAATTATCAATATTATTCCTGTGATATTACAAACATTCAAGAATTCAGAGGTGATTAATCTTTAAAAGCAATAATGAATGAAATAGTTGCCATTTACATATTTTAACTGTTTTTTTAGCAATTTATGAAAAAATCGTCACGTTGAAAAAAAGCGTAGATATACTAATCAACGCAGCAGGTATTCTCAATGACAATGCTATAAATTTATGCATCGACGTCAATTTTGTAAGTGAATATTCGACATTTACATTCAAAAGCTATCGTATTTCTATGTGTTTATACTAACGGAACCCACCATTACAGAAAGCAGTAGTGAATACTACGATGATTGCTATTGAGCACATGAGAAAAGACAAAGGGGGCAAAGGAGGTGTCGTTGTAAACGTGGCATCAATTGCTGGCCTTATCGATTTCCCCTTTAATCCGATATACAATGCCACGAAACACGCTGTTGTGGCTTTTACGAGATCGCTCAAGGTAATTACAAATTTTCCAATGGTACTCTATGATAAAATATGATACGTAAATATAAAATGATAAAGACTAAATCAGTCTCAATTTTTCTTTCATCAGCCTCACAATAAAACTATAGGTGTTCGAGTTGTTTGCATTTGCCCAGGTGTAACAGAGACCAATTTGGTCGCGTTTGATAACCTGTATAAAAGTATGTTTGATTTCATAGATCCGAAACTGGTCGATGACTTTCGAAATGAAGTTTGCTCTCAGTGGTGAGTAAGATATGTATTATGCCCAAGTAGTATACCGATCTGTAATCTAAATTTTTTCATTCTTTTAGTCCGGACAACGTAGCTTCAGCTATTACAAAAATAATTTCCAAAGGAAAGGACGGCGCTGTTTGGGTAGTGGAAAATAACGATCCTCCCTTCGCTGTTAGAGAAATACTCGATGCTCAACAATTACGCGTGGACTTGTAATAACAATTCTGTGCATTTCCATATTATTTGAGCCGTGAATAAAGTTAAACTTTACTTTCGATCTTGACACCAACAGCTTGATCGCCAGCTCAACGGTAATAAAAAGTGCGCATTGAACGTCGCGTCCAACGCGATAAATCAAACCGTCTGTAGCAGTGACTCGCTCAAATCGAGCGTCGACAATTTTCTTCACTTCATCTATATATATATACATGCGTGTATACGTGCATATTGCGAGCGGTACTCGCGAAATCCGCGTATATAAATTGCCTCGTAACATCCGCCGCTGCGGCAGTGACTCACATACTATATATATATATGGCCATATAGCGCCCGATCTCAAAACCCGAGATAATTCAGTGGAGCGCTTGCATAGGCCAATAAAAGCTCGAAAGCTACGGCGCAGCACGCGATCATTACTGCAAGCGATGCATCGCTTCTTCGGCCTTCGGGCTCATTTTCAACTTTCCCTCCCGCCGCCTGCAGCGAACGCTCGCGAAAAAAGCTTCGGCGGAATCTTTGCATACACATCGTATTATGTCTGCATATTATCGCGCCGAGCGATTTCAAGCTTACACAGCCAGTGGCGTGGGAGAGTCGGCGCGCGAGCCATAAAATAGACCCGGCCCGACGCGCCTGGTCGTATACGCATATATAGGCGCACTGAGCCAGTAGTTCCGAGCGCGCGCCGCCGAGACAAAGGGGATAGTCAGCGAGCGAGAGATCGATCGACGAGCCTCCCGCAAAGTGGCAGAGCTGAATTACTGGATGACACGGCGCCACTCCGTCGATCGGCAATTTATAAAGTCATTTCGACCGGCGGCGGCTCTCGCAGCCTCGACTTGGAGAAATCACTCTCGTATAGTTCAATATACCGCTCGTCTATACGAAGCCTGCAGTTACTTATATGTGCGGATCGTGCATGACTGCGAGCTTTCGGAGATGTATGTATGTATATATCGGCGATATGCGCTTGTCGAGATATGGATAAAGTGAGCGCCAGTTCTCGTATCGCTATATAGCATGTCCGGGCAGGCCTTTGTCTGCGACTCGGGCAGCGAAGGTTCGAGAGGATACGCGTTGTCTGACCGAGTCATGCATTTTTTTTTATATAAGTATACTTACAGTCTGCAAAGACTGCAATCAAGCCGCAAACATGCTTAAATGTCTGCGTTTGTTTCAAAGTGTCGAGCCCTCGGTTTCACGTAGCGACTTGAATACCCGCAACCACGACGACGACGATGACGACGTCGACGATCAATCTTATTCATGAAGACTCCTCTCTAATTATACGACGATAAACACAGCGCCTTGGCTGCAGACGTACAGCAGTTGAGGGATGTACTTGTGTGTATAGTGCGAAAGGAGATAGAGAGAGTTTCCTCGCGTAACTCGAGGTAAGTTGTTACTCGATATGATGTAACGTCGTCGATATAAAACAAAAATCTGCGTAAAACAGCTCAAGTTTCATACACGTCCAATTAGCGTCGCTTAACGTCGCATTTTACTACCCAATTAGCAGCGAACTTGTGTACAGGAATTAAAAGGCTCAAAGTAAAATTGAACAAAGCCATAAAATAATTGTGAAATGCGAAAACGAATAAAATTTACAGTAGCTTTTAAATCTTCTCGTTATCACGGCGCCAGTCGAGAGCGCGAAAATATCAAAGCGCGCATCAAGACACGAGAAGAGTGAGAGACGGACGAGTGCCGGCAGTTAAAACGTCAACGCCAACGAGGCGCCGGGGCGACGATTGAAATGTCAAACTGGGCGCTGAAATTTATGAAGCCTGCAGTCATACGTATGTATATATATAAAAATCGATAAAGGGCGATATTAAAAACAACCTTGCAAGCACGATTTCTCGCGGTGGAGAAAACGATATTTTTGCATAAAAAAAGTCGCGGTGGACCATTCCTCGGGATGCTAACATCGAAGCGCCCTTCCGAATCCACTTGAGTATTGAAAGCTGCGGGAAGATTTAAATGGAACGCGGATGACGGAGAATCGATGATGCTCCGCACAGCTTCGATTTGCTGCTTAAAGAGGTTCTCCGGCGACCGTCTTGCTCAAAAGTTCAGCCCAACGCTGCGCTCTCTATTATATATATAGCTTCCCCCTTTCAGCCGCGAAGTGAATTTCGTAGGCACATATTCGCTCTACGTAGCGCCACCCTGCGGTAGAGACGCGCGAGTAGTGTGGAGGCAAAATATATGTATAATAGAGGCTCTTATATAAACAGCCACAGTAAATAATATTTAATATATTATTTATGACTGACATATAATTTTTTCTGTCACATTGATAATGGCTCTTTTAGTATTGAAATAAATTATAATAAAGGTAGTCCCCGCGCAGCTGACAATTGCCTATACTATATGGATTGAAATAACTCGCGGGAACTGAACACCAGAGAATTATTCATGCTGACTCAAAAGATTTGCAATATTGTCCTTAACCTTACTTTAGCTTTTGAATAAAACAGTTGGAAGCGTTTCACTATCGATTAACGAAAATGTATGATTGGCGCGGCTACGAGCCTGAACTTTAGGACTCAATATTCGAATGGTACATGTCGCAAAAAAGCTCGACTATAAAAATTCGTTTCTAATTGTGCGAGTTGTCCGCCATTCTTGGACCGCGCCGTGTCGCGACACATCGACAGGTCGACGACCCAGAAAATTTCGACATCGCTCTGTATTACATGTTCATTTTTACGATGCACCCAGAGTTTGCTACATGGGCACATGCGCTCTCGAGTACGCTCGAACACGAACGACGTATTACCCTTTTGCTTCGATAAACATGTATATGCGTGCAGAGAGAAAGAGGCGGGGGTGAAAGGAGCCCCGTGGGAATAGCCAAACACGATGACCTATGGATCGCGCCAGTCGAGCGTATCCGGCCCGCGCGTCGGCGTCGTCGCGCTCTTTGGTTACGAAACTTTTCGTGTATATATATGTGCGAAAGCTCGGCCGCGCACATGCACACGTGATTGATCGAGGTAATTGAAAGTTTTCCTTTTCCAAACTTTCTTTGCTCTCCTCGTTTTCGTACACTCGCTTCTCGCACACAGGCCCGCGTTAACCGATCGTCGTCGCTCTCCAGACTGCATGCGCGCCAATTTTCGCGCTCTATGTAGATATACAGCGCAGCGAGATGCATCAAATTTTCTTGTTTGCCTTGGATCAACTACTCGACGTTATGTAGTGCTTTGCTGGCTATCCATTGAGTTTTACCAATCAACTGCCTATGCAGCCAAAACAATGGATACACGAGTTAATTGTTCCCGTTTTTTTGTTTATTTTTTTCGGACCGCGCGACTCTCACGTTTTGTCTCCCGCGCGGGCCTTTGTCCGTGAAAGCGTTCGCGTTGCTTCAAACTGGTTTCATTGTCTCCTCTTATTTCTATATACAAAGCAGGACAGAACGTACGAGAGGAGTGTCTCAAAATGTTCATCATCTGCGCATTAGATGTGGCGCGACGTAGCTCTACTATATTATTATCTGCTGCTGCTTTTTAGCAAAGCTTATAGTAATTTTAACCATAGCATATAGCGGTTATATCACCTAATCACTGATTCGCCCGATCAGAAACTTTTCGTAGAAAGGGTCAACAGGGATAATAAGAGAAGATAAACCTAGAGTCGCCGGGAGAGTAGGCAAAATTCTATCCAGGCTTTGGAGATTTTCATCTTTGCCTAGCTCGACGGCTTCTCTGTCCCGTCAGCTCGCAAACTCGTCGTTCCGAGCTTTTATCAGTGCTCAACTTTCGTCGCACTACTACTACTACTGCTACTAGTTCCTGTGTTTCATTTCTCTCTTTCTTCATGTCGCGCACCTCGCCTATCTCCTGCACTGAGATCTGTGCTGTAATAAAAGCGCAGGCCGGACGAGTAAAATTTTCAGACATTTTCGAGATCGATTTGATGCGCTAACAAAACTGCAAGGGGAATTACGGAGCGTATAAAAATTTCGTGATTGTTTGAACGAGAAAATAATAATCAAGGCGTCAAGTGTATGCCGATTTGAGCCGCTGCCGAAAATATATACAGAAACAATAATAAACCGGCAACGTACTGTATAGCCTCGTTTTGATTATTATTCATGCCAGCGCGTGAGCACACACACACAATGGCAGACGGTAAATTCGATAAAACGGGGCGAAATCTAAGTCCCATCAATCATCCGAAAGGAGGACACGCGCTCCGCGTTCGGCTTTCCATTTTTCTCCCCACCCCTCGGTTGCCTCCGCATTAATATATACACGTGTGTGTGTGTGTGTATGAATGCCGCGATTTTCATGCGTCCTCACGCATGACGATGATGAATTTATTATGCTCGGCCGCGAAAGAGCGCTCGGAGAGATGCCTATCGCGCGGCATGCGAGCCGCTGGGTTTTTTCGGCATATCGACGAGTCCTCGTCGTCGTGCCAGGCTGCGTGCGCGTCCCTACCAAAAAAAATTGATTGCGCTAAAAATGAACTGTAAGCGACGCGAGCGACGTTGTTTTGTGTACGTGCTGTTTTTCGTATATGTTTACACGCGTGGGGATGACATTTAGTGCGCCGCAGCCGACGCCACGCGATATCTTCCGTTATAAATCTAAATGTATAAAGCCCACCGCCGCCAGTGTCGGTACGATTTCAATAAAAAATTTTATTGGAAAACTGCGCGAGCCTATATGAGAAATTCCGTTGAAAAATTCCATATCTTGATGGGAGGCAAAAAATTGTCCTTGCTCTATACATGTCCAAATAAATAATACTTTTTTTCGATCATAAAATCACTGTATTGAGTCTCGTAGAAGTATATCCTGTGACGTGATCGCATTGTGAATCAAGTCAGCCATATTATTTTCTCTACTCGCGAGGCACGTATATTTTCACGCTCGTCATCCTCTTCTCTCGTCCCAGACCACCTCATCAGACTCGGCATACCCGCAAAGAGAAACCGTTGCCGGCGCGTAGAAAACTTTTTTGTTTTTGACACTTCTCTTTGCTGGCGGAGTTCTACAGCTGTCACCCGGATGTTCACTGGTTGCTCCACTGCCTTATCCACTTTCTCTTGCAACGCAGTCGCTGTCTATCAATCTCTCGAGATTGTCTACAAGCTACAAAGTATCCGAAAGAAATTTTGTTATGCGAATTCAAAATGAGAAAATTTGCCGGGAAATCGTACACCACTAGAGAACAAGTAAAGAAAAAGTTGCTTACGTTGAAAAAAGAAAAAAATGATGAATATCTGGATTTTTTATTAAATGCAACAAATTGTTTCTTTTTTAGAATGCAACTTTTAACTTTGCACACCAGTGGTCATTTTTACAACCATCGAGAGCTTGATATCCACTCCATGATGATGTCGACTTGTACCGTATTTGGTATTTTTTAACGGAATTTCTCATATAGCGAAGTATGGTGTGGAACTTTTGTTGTTGCGCGAGCCCCGACGAAAATAGCAAGCACACGTCTCTCTTGTTCTCTATTTGAGCCGGGCATGGTAATCTATTTAGAAAATTGATTGGCAATTTTTTTAGAGCACTACGGTCTAGCTGACCCTACAACTTATAGATAAAAATAAAATAAAATATTATATGCAACAATAGAGTAAAATATAATTTTGCGCGCTAGTGTCACTGTACTGCATATGAATGTCTTCGTCATTTTTTACATTTTTTATTATTGTTGCAAAAAGTAGCATTACGCACACTGTATAATATATCAAGCAAATTTTATTGGTAATGTCGTTTGGAGCGAGCCGATATTCAATTTGGGCTCGTAATGTCATTGGGTTGGTTATACAATATAGCAATATATAGTAAATTGATTAAAGCATCGCAGTTGGGAATCGGGTAAAAAAGTTAGTCGACCGGAACAGCGCTGAGCATACAATGAAAATAATGAGTACGAAGGTATGCTTCAATTAATTACGTCGTATATAAATTGTGTTCCCGATATGCTGAACAAAATTCGAAGTGAAAATACTGTTTATATATTATAAATAAAAAAACAGTATAACCAGTATTATATATAGAGGAACTATTATAAACAGATAAACTCACCAGTAAGTACCTATATTTTTTCCTCTCGAAAATGTAAACAGTAGAATACATACTGCGAGGCGTTTCAGAAATCCGCCATACAAAATTAAATCCATGCGACGAAGCAGGGGAGGCGCGGATATAGCGGCGGCATGGCATCCCGCCGGGCTTAGCGAAATATAACCGGCGGTGACTTGAGCTAAATTGATCTAGCCCCCAGCTCGAATTATCAGCAAAACTCTTTTGGGTATAAAGCAATAAAAGCGTATCTCCATTTTCTCTCCAATTATATGTGTCCCCTACTGTATAGAGCGGGGACTCTGCCGTGAAAATAAATAAATAAATAATCCAGTTTTCTGCGCAACCCTGAGTCGTCTCTACTCCGATGGCTTGACAGCACGCCGACGAAGAGTCGCGGGCACGGCACCGACGCGCATCAAAAATCGCTCGGGGAATTGTCTCGCTTCCCGACTATACAGGTATATATACGCCCGATGACGGCCGGTATATTCGGTATTAGAAAAATGGGTGCTGGTAAAAGGAGTCGCGTCAGTTTGCTTAATTTTGACCCCTTTTTCCTCGAGTGTCCAAATTTTCACTTAGCTCGTAAGTATACATATAGCTTCCGTCAACTCCGCAGTACGCATCCGCGAAGGATTTTCCCCGTTCCTTTGCATCGCTACGTGATCTGCATAGCAGAAATTTCGCGTTGCTTATATACCTCCGACTAGTCCGCCAGTGTCAACGCTCTATATACATTGTGCGTTATACCTTTGCCTTTGTTCGCGGCTCTGTCCGCTATCTCGCTCACTTTTACATCTTCCTTTTGAATAACTCGCAAAGCCAACTTTTCTATTGAATATTTGCGAGAACTGGCTCCTAAATAAGAAAGCGTAAAGCTCTGATTTCTTCCTATAAAGCATCATATAAATCCATATTGAATGTTCAAGATATTATCACAATTTCGCGCCGTTTCTTCAAATTATTCAATATCGTAGTCTCGAGGCAACATTGTTCGGGTTGTCAGGTGCAGCAGTATAGCGTCAAATGTACAAAATAATAAAGAAGGAAGGGGCTACAGCGAATAAGAAAAACTTGAGCAAACCGTTTTTTCCTCCCGCAGTCGCGCTCATCCTTTTTTAATCTCCGGATGTCGGAAAAAAACAAAAGACTGCGCAGTTTCCAGATGAAAAAGTCTCCCTGAGATTTGTCTCTTCATATACTCGGTCTTGCGCGAGTTCTCCCGCAGTAGCCGCCCAAGAGAAAAAGGAGTTTACACTTGTTGGCTATACATTCGGCCGAGAAAACGGACAAAGTTTTTATATTTATTACGGCACGCGCGGCTGCTTTGTTCAAACAGAGCAATTGGCCAGCCGGACGCGCGAGGTCGGCCCAAATTAATCGCTGCGCAACAATTAATTGTTTTAAATCGCGCGTCGCCGTCGCAAATGAAATGAGAAGTTGCCGAGAATGCGCATAATGAAGCAAGCGTTAATTTTCCCCGGTTAATATATATAGAGGAGCAAGCAGTACAATTAGACTGGCGGTGAAAACCACAAGTCTTCCTCTTTCCCCAAATGTATATAACGAGAGCGTTCACAATCACAACGCTGGCTGCAGAGAACCATGCGCGACAGACTATATATGCGTTCCCGCAGCTCTTCCAGTAACTTTAAGCGTGCGCGCTCGCGCTCAAGTTTGAGAAAGTGCGCGGCAACAGCTACGTCAAGCGTAATGTTTGTCGGGATATCAGGGGAGAGTAAGTTTAAAGCTCGAAGCCCTTCCTCGACAAACACAAGCTGACAAATAGTCGTCGCGCGACTGCGACGTTACGATATTGTATAACGAAGAGCGGCTCGCTTCCGCATATGCATAAAAACAGCAATTATAATATAATCGTCGCACATATGGGAAAAATCGCGAGAGCGAGACTGCTTTATCGAGCCGATCGTCGCTTTGTGCGCACCGAAATTACATACATCATTCAAGTAGACGCGCGCGCTTGCCTCCGCGCATGTATATATATATGTATTTATAATGCATCAGCGTCGCAAAGTCGCGCCCAAGTCGCGCAATCTGTAAACTGTATAGGCACGCAATTGGCGCTGCCCCAGTCGTAAATCGTAGTTTTTATATACACAGCAGGCCTCCTGCGCGGCGTATCAGAGAGCTGCTGGCGTGCGCGCGAATTGAGTGCTTTATGGGTTTGGCCATGCGAAATAATACGGCGCCTCATTTTTCCCCTGAAATATCGGGCCCGCTGAAATCTCCGCGGGTCGTTTAACTTCTTTAATGCCCGCGCGCGCCTACATTTTCCCGGAGAATTTTTTTACATCCTCTCTTCGGCTCGGGATTGAGCGGCGCGATATAATTATTGGCTTCGCTAAGGCGAGTATAAAGCCGCCTTGATCTCGTATGTATGTATAATATAACTCGAGCCAAGTCGTCGTCGTCGTCGTCGTTGGCGTCGTTCGAGCTCGCGGGGAGGTCAATGAATGCCCGTGTTATCGGTCGGTCGGCCCGGCGCAGCTGTGCTAGTCCATTGTTGATCGAGGCAGTGTCGGGATAGTATGTCCTCCAGGAGACACCGGCATATCCCGGAGCTGATTACGCATGCGGATTAACGGCCGGCCAGCAGCGTGATGTTACTCCTCGGCAAGTTCGTGAGAGAGCGATTGAGAGGCTTGTGAGCCAGCTGACCTGGTGCTGTTACTCTGTTCGCATCAACACTGTACAGAGCGGCTGCGCGCGTCTGGCCTACCCTACTCCCCCGATTGTCCCTTATGGACACAAGATATATGTCGTCTGTGTATATATACGTATATACAGCAGCCCGTCGCCGCCGCAGAGGCCAAATGACACGATATCCAGTGTATATACATGCAGCATTCGTACAATGTACCGGGGAGGCGGTGGCAGCGGCGGGCTCGCAATTCATTTTTATTTGCCGCCACCCCCGCTATACTCTACTGCTTCCGAATCGATTTCTCTGCCGTATACCCCTCCCGAACATCGAGCCGATCGTTCGTCCTGTGTTTGAACTTTGCGCGCGACTCGTGATTCCCGCTTTTGCTGCTGCTGTTGGAGCCGCTGCCTATGTATTTGCATTGGATATATAGCGCACTCTGTGAAATGTACGCGCCTCTAGCTTCTGTCCCCGTACGCCTCGTTCATTAAACATGAATTATAACGTTTCAAAGTATACAAACAATAAGCACGGTACCGGCTCTGCTCGCAATCGCTGCGCGCGTATACAGGCGAGACATGTGCGCCTGTGCAATTTCAGCTGGAGGATATATTATTATGTTTGTTTTTCGCATTGAAATTATATGGGAATAACATGCGTCGCCTCGTCGTCGAGATCAAAATTTTTCGCTAAAAGTTCTTAATTGTAATGCCGTATCGACCGGTAGCGCGAAGTGAAGACTCGCCGGCGAAGAGACGACGCGATTTATATGAGAAATACCGCGCGTCTCGAGTCGATTCGCGCGACTGCGGCCGCCGACGGCGACGAAAGCCAAAAGCGCTCGCTGAAAATTTTAATTTCGCCGTTCCGTATGTAGCCCGCAGCCCTCCATCACACTGTATAAACTTTCGAGCGGGCTACGTTATCGCGTTCGAACGCCCGACTCGATCGATATATACTTTGATTAGAATTTATACGGAAGCGATGTATTCCTTACGTCGTTCTATTATCTCGAAATCATCACTTTTAACTTCATTATTAAAGTAACTGGTGCAGCGTAAGGTGTTTGAGACGATTCAAACTTGAGTCAAACGGAACCACTTGAATATAATTTTGAATAAATGTAAGTTAAATTCATGATTTTGAATTGTTTCAAAGGCCTGGAGTTATTTATCTCGTATTCCATCTCCATCGTAAGTAAATTTTCATTTTTATTGCACCTCCCGCCGCGAAAAAATGAATAATCGATATACCGATAATTACTCGTCGATTTTGTTTAATTGAAAAATAGAGCCGCGGAGAGTGGAGGAAAAAATGGAGTAAGTGAAAAAAAGATTCGGCTCAATTCAATATTCTGTTCCAGAATATCGCGCATGAACCGTCGAAGGTTGACTGACCCATATCCGAATAATCCAACGTTTTATGGCCATTCAGCAAAATTTCGGCAATTTGATGAGTCCGGATGTTGAAATTTACACCACACACAGACATACAGGACGCACGCAATTCCCATAATTCTGTCGACTTTGCGCACGGCGCTTTAGTTTTGCGTGCTAGTTGGAAGCCTTCCAGGCTTTCCTCGACTTGCATGCTTCGCAGCCGGCAGCACACCGCCGCTTCTAATATATACTCCGGGCTTCGATATATAGGTATATAATATTAGCCGGCGTGCGCGCGAAAATATTTTACGCGCCGCTGGCGCCATAGAGCGTAACGCGACTGCTTTATAATACGCTCCTGCGAGCCCATTATATATACCTATATATATACACATATGTATTGCCGGAGTGAGATTATTTATATTCCTATATATATATATATATATATATTTCAAAACGCGTCGTCTTATCGGCGCGGCTCGCGCTCGTCGTCTCGAGTCACTAAAGCCAGATGTCCCGGAGCGTTAGACTGCTATTTTTCACGATGGACCGGGCGATTCTTCGCGCTCCGCGGCCACCTCCGACCCCGGTAATACATCGTAGCTAACTTTTTGAAATACTGTATACCGAAGCAGCCTGTAGAGGTGCAGAGTGATTAATCGAGGCTGCGGTGCCTCTGCGGGATTCATGTTTCGAACGAGTTCACTTTTTAACTATGCTCTGTGGAGTGTTATATACGTATACGGCGTATCAATAGTAAAAGTTAATGCGGCAATAACACAATTCAAGGCATTATATCCTATACTAGGCCGCACGAAACTGCGCATATCGAACTCGTACAACTGTGCATGGATGCGTATATATATATATATATATCGGCGTGACCGCACAGGTTCTTATTACATAATAAGTCAATACATATGCCTTTATGATTCGAGGCACGACTATTATGTGTATTATATGCATCGACCTAGATCCCGCAGGCGTCGTCCGACCCAACGCCGACTGGTACCACTGCTTCGCCCCCCTGCTCGCTCTGCTCGCCAACCCCCCATTTTAATTTTTATGTTAATTTTCAAGTATAAGATGTTAGTTAGTATGACCAAAATAAATATATATATTTATATATAGGTAGATATATATATATAAAGAACGTGCAGTCGTTAGCCTCGAACCAATGATTAAACATCGCCGCTGTGGTTTTCTCTCAGCGCGACAAATCGCGCGTGCAAAAGCGCTTCCGAATATACAGGGCTCTCAGCCGTGCGGTGCAAAAAAGCCGAAAAGTTGGGCGCAGACTAAACATTGAAACAATTGTCGCCTGGTTCACAACTGCCACTGGATGACTGTACTACATATCAAAACGAGAAAGCAGCCGAGCGGTATAACCGAGCGATCTCCGCAAGGGTAACGTAGCTTTGCCGGCGAACTGCGAGTTTCATGCGGTTTCTCTTGTGTATGGCGGCAGCAACTGGATACGCCGAGTTGCAGTTATCAATGCTATCGCGCGGGTGACTATATTGCTTCACGGTTCATCTCTTCCGAACAATATTATTTACTCCCCTATTTTTTTCCGGCTTTTTTTTGCCCATTTCGTTTTATTCCATCGCACACGCCGTATACTCTCTTTCTCTCTCTCGCTCTCATCCTCGTTCGAGTGTTTTGTCATTGCCGTTAACATCGACGGCAGTAAATACCCACAGGGTATACTCCCTTTCCTCGTTTATACGCGAGGCTGTATCGAGACTTTTTAAATTTACCCGATATAATTCGGTAAATTGAAAGGAATTAATTTCATTCGCAAACGTAGGTCGCTGCAATAAAAGAAATGAATTCGCTTTGATTTCATTGTAACATCCGCGCAATTCGGCGACCGTCTGCGTGATGTTCAAAACGCCGGGTCGAATAAATATTGGCGCAATGCTAAAATTGGATCAAAACAACTTTCTAGTTTTCCGTTGTTTAATACGTGCAATTTTTAAATGCTCTAAAAAAGTTGATCAACATTTAAAGTCGAGATTCATAAAATTCATCCTCTTAATATTCATGTCATCTGATATTCATTGCGGGCTGCAAATATATAAGTGCACACTACACAGCATGAAATATTGAGGTAGTGTACTGAAAAGATTGATGAGTATACCCGCGGACAGTCCGCAATCCTCAACAAATTTTTAATTGACTTAGCGATAGGGCGATGCCACGATGATACACCGCTGATGCAGCTGGGTCAGCGTCTGATGCGGATCGACCGGCGCAACGTACTACACGGCACAGCTGGGTCGAGAAATGAAAAAGCAGGAAGCATCGAGGGTGACGCGCGGAAAGAACGAGCACCGCTACCGCATATGCAGCCCGAGCAAAGCGAGTTGGTTTGGCCGCTGACTGTATTATATCGACATGCACGCGACGACCGCACTCTTGATGTATATAGCGAGAAAGAAAGCAGTGCCGCCTGTGCTGCTCTGTGTGTATGTACCTCTGATGCCCCGCAGGCAGCGCTGGCCAGGGGCGAGAGGGAGAGAACGAAAGAGTGAGAGGGCGAGGCGTAACGTGCACGTTACCGCACGCTAGATCGATTGCCAAAGCAAGCTGTGTGTGCTCGTGTTCGAGCAAGGTTGCCGCGCGTGCTCGCGCACGTACGTGTGTGTAAAGTGACTAGGGGCATGTGGAAACAAGTACGAAATCAAAATCTTCGTGGTTTAGTAACTGAAATAAAATGTATAAATATCTCGTTGTTATTATAAAATTAAACCAAAATTAAGTGTCCCCGAAAACTCATCCAAATTCGGTAATGAAGCTTGGATTCGGGAAGAATAATTGTTAGCGAGTATTGAAACAAGAATTTGTCGTTCACTCTGATATATAAAAGCTCTCGATGCAGTTGACGGCTATATCGCACGAAAGCCCGCAGGCACTGAACCCTTATATATACGGCGATGCCTCTAGAATGTACGAAATTGTACATAATCATGCCGTATAATAAGAGCGACAAATTAAGATGTGTAAAAATAGGCAATATATAATAGCTCGAAAAATTTGCATCATTTATACGGTTACAGCTTTTATTTAGTATATATACAATTCAGAATAATCAGTTTTTAACACAATGCTGTCCTTTTAACAATTAACAATAATAATAATGCTGATATATACTAAATAAATGCAATGTAATTTAACATTATTTATGATTTATATATATTAACGCAATTCCGTTGGCGTAATTGCGCAACGGTATGAATTACCGCCAATGCTACTTCAAGGGCCTGGTATCAAAACAACATTACTTTAAAAGCGAAAATTATAAAGTATAATTACTTAATTAAAATATCATGGCACAAATGTAATTAAAATGTACGGGAAGGGTGTATGCTAACCCGTTGAAAATGCAACGTCGATATTATTTCTTTAATATCGCGTTACAAGAGCTATTTGTACGCAATTTCAAAATGAAGCGCAAATAATATGATCAGGCGCCGATTGCTCGTTGGCAATTAATAGCAGTACTTTTTATTGTTTCGCTCATTTGATGCATTACACGTACGCTATATCAAGTTAATCAAACAATGCAAGCGCAGCTGAATTCACACAGCTTTCTGTATAAATGCGTATGAATTTTGCTCGCTATACCCCATCCTCTTCCGTCTATATATACACTATGTCATTACGTCGATGGGACGGGACGATCGCCAAATGCTGGATGTGTGGCTAGCTCGTTCTTGTTTTCCTGCATGTTCGTCGAATTACAATTAAACCAGATCAAATCAGTAATTAACAGATTCGAGGAGCAAACTCGTATTAGAGGGACGCAACGATAATTGACATTTTGTTTTTTCTAATATATAGGCAATTATTTATGTATCTTCAAGAGCTCCAGAATGGTTTTAGTGCTGAGTTTTTTGGAAGAGAAAGGAGGAAAATAATTTGACGGATTGTATTAAAGGAATATTTAATTTAAACCTTTTAAAACTAAATCTTCTCTTATATGATCAAGTGCAGAAGCGGCGAGTATAAAGTCTAGGGATCGACAAACCTTGATAAAAATACTGAAAGATCGGAAAGACGTGGGGTGGCTCGAGTGAAAAAACATCAAACAATTTAATTCGTACGAATTCCTTGTAACAAGCGGTAAACGAGCAGAAGAGCTCGAAATTAAATTGACATGTGGCTCAGTAGCGTTTCGCGGTATTCCTTTGAGTTTACCGACTCTGCCGGGAGGCTGCGCATCCTGTGCAAGGCTCTCTGTTCTTCTATCGTCTCTATGGCTCTCCCTCTCTCTTGCTGGTCATGGCTTCGGTTCGACGGTTTGTTTGACAGTCGCATCAGGGAATGTTGGAGCGTAACTTCGCGGGCGGATTTCGTACGGTAACGGCTGCGGCCGTGCCGCAACCACAGATCTCGGCGGTTCTCGATTGTTCCGTCGTCGACTCTTTGCCGGCTAGTTACCAGCCAGCCAGCCACCTTGCGCAACGCCTCCTGCATTTCCCTCTGTTATAGGGCGAACCTTTTAATTTCCAGCCGCGCGCTGGCAGCTGTTTCATAACGGCGCGGGCGACGTGCTAAAAGGGAAATTATCGAAAGGGGATTTTCCGAGATTTTACTCGCTTCGGGCTAGCCAGCGGGAGCAGTGGGACTGGAGGAAGAGAGAGAGAGAGAGAGAGAGGGGGTGGGGTGGGGTCAGAGAACAAGGTACAATAGAATGCGGTCACAGTCACAAAGGTACGGGCCTGATGAATGGCGCGTGCCTGACTCGCGCAGTATTTTTTTAATGCGAAAAGCTGGTTAAAGCGGAGACAAAAGAAGCGGAATGAGAGGCCGGAGCAAGAAAGAGAGAATTCTTGAACAGCGCGTGGCAATATGAGCGGAAACGTATAAAGCGAGCTCGGAAATTCGGGTATGGCTCCTGCACTGCGGAACGGTTTTTTTTCTCGACCTCGTGGTCGAGGAAAAATGTCGAGCTCATCCGTCGCACGCGTGCTGCTTGGCCAAATGGAGAACCGTGAGCTTTTACATATTTTCACAAAGCTTTTGACATTTTTCAGGACACACACATAGTTGCGCGTGGTCTTATTGTGGGAGGAGAGTGCATATAAGAAAATTACGTAGAGAAGCACTCTAACTTTCTTTTGTATAATATATACATATATATAGCGAACGGTATAGTCTCAAGGCAACATTTTGCATTCTCTTTCGAAGCTACGAAAAATTACGTTTTGAGAAACTTTTGTCGACTTATTGGTGCGCAGTGGGTGACTCGAGAGCCGGGTTCCAGAATACAAGAGTAATAATGTAACAACTCTTATACAAAGATAATTAGTTTCCTAATAAGAGGTCAATGAAATCCTGCATAACGGTGCGAATGAATTGCTTATATACGCGAATATAATGCGCAATTATCTATACAAGCTCGAGATCAAGCAATCTCGCGGTTTTTCTCAATCAGGCAGCACTCTGCGCCGTTAAAGCGATAATTAGAGATCCTGCTTCCTCTAACTGTGGTAGCCCTTAATTGCGCGCAATCGAAATATTCTCCTTTACCGCACGCGAATTTCGCTTAAATTAAGTTAAACTCGTTTATCGTAACGTGTAGATATAGACTCCTGCGACGAAATTAATTTCATCGTTGCGGCGAGTATATAGTGCGGAAAAAGGCAAATAACGCGATAATACATTGCACAGAGATAGCAGCATACGTTCAATATTTTAATGGCTCGCTATTAAACTGACAATGTCGCGCAACGCGGTCCTTTATAGCGAATTTTCATTCATTTGCTTTCGTGGTTACTTTTAATTCTAGCCCGGTGAGTCAAATTGCATTTCGTTCCTGGAGCGAACAAACACACACAAACATACGGCTCGCACACAACGTGCGCATTTAATTAGCAATGCGCACACGCGTTCGTCGTCACGGATATAGTCAAAGCGACCGGCTGCTGCATTTTTTCTCTCTCTCTTTAAATTTAATCATTAAACTAGAAGCATTGCACGTCTCTACTGAGAGTGGGTTGTATCGAGGTGGAACCCGCGATTTTCCGTGAAAAGGTAAGCTATATAATACAGCCGCGGTGCGTGATAAGCTCTCAGTCGTATGTATATGCGCATATATACAGCCTCGACTAGAAACTACACGCAGCTCTGATGTGTGTATAAGAAAGCCGGCGGCTCGTCTGTTATTACGCGAACCGCTATTTAACCGCGAAACACCTTCTCGGCTGGAGCCCGAGGCCGACTTTTTTCTTCCACGAAAATGTGATTACCGCCGTCGCGAACTTTATTTTTGCCTTCCTCTCTCCTTCTCTCCGAGACCGGGAGTTTTGATCATTTTTCATTCTGTAATTGCGCTGCGGCGGCTCGGAATTTGTTACTCGCCATTAGGTCAACAGTAAACTCAGTCCGCGCAGATTATCATCGTTAGAAAAACTAATTTATTCTTCACGATTATTCGAGGTGAGAAATGTTTTCCGCGCTTCTCAAGTGCACGCTACTCTATCAAATTTAAAAGTTTTAAGAGAAGCGCTTCAGAAATTCAAAACGCTGGGTTTACCATAGCAGTACACTGCCGTATACGCGCAAGTGGATAAGTTTCGAGTATAGCCAGACTTGAGATTCTGAACGCGCGCGTCTTCGAACAATTTTCAATTTCCAGTTTCTACAGAAATACGCGCTGGGCTGTTAGCGAAATACTGAAAAATTAATGAGTGCCGAACGTCGGGCAAACTCTTGACGACCTCGAAATCGCTTTGCAGATAGGTCGATCAAAAAATAATTCAAGTTTACTCGGAGAATAGGAAAGAGAGCTTTAAAATTGTGACTGTAACTCGCTCTTGCATAGACGAACGAAGAGAGAAATGATATGAAAAGCGATGGCGCGAGCCAATGCCAAGACGTTACTTTCGTGTCTACCGAGTTTACGACCCAGCGGCGACGGCGGCAACCGGGGCGAAAGGAATCTCGAATGAAATTTGCCCGCGGCGTATACCCGGCTCTCGAGCCACTTTCAACGCACGGCAAACCTTATTTCTTAAGAGACCCCGGCCCCCGTCCTCTCCCTCTTACAGCAAAATCGATGCTGCTCAGAATTTTCTCAAAACTTGTATAGTAGCCGCGTATTAACGCGAGGGGCAAATCTCGAGACCGTTTCCGAACGCAGTAGCTTTTATGCTGGCGATGAATGTTATACCAGCAGAACATTATTCTCACCCTCTTTCTCTCATCTCCTTTTCTTCTCTAATATTTGGAAAAAATTAAATCTTACAGAGCTTAGGGATCATTTAAACGCGCATACTATGCACTAGAGCGAAGGAAAATTAGAAATCTTTGCAAAATAGATTACACATCAGTGACTAGAGGAAGAAATTTTACGTAACCAGCAAAAAGCTGCGCATATATACTCATTTTTAATTACTTCAGTTTTAACAAATCCTTTATAACACCATTACCAACACTCTTACGCAATGATTTGAAAATAAATGCGTTCGTTATGCGAATGGGTGCCCTTGCGCTCGTTTCGATCGATTAAAGATATGCAAGAGCACCCGATCGTCATGCGGTCATGCGTATATATAGGAAAAAGAATCGCAACTGTGCGATGTGATATCGCAGCAACGACATATATACATGAAGGGTGTGATAGCTCTTGTGGAACAGTTCGAATTTCCTGTACGTCACTGTACGTGCTGGAAATGGGAAAACTTTTAAAGCGTCACCAGAAAAGAAACATTCAAACGTACATACATACCGTACTTTGCGTAGATACTTGCATGACCACAGTGGTATTCCGTCATGCATCGCAATTTTCGGCAAACAGTCCCTGTCCATTTCAGGTACTTTGATCGTGTGCCGCACTCGTCACGAATTCGAAGCGATTTTCAATAGTTTGGTATTCTTTCGACAACAACGCGATGAAGTTCGAAACGTTCCAACGGCTTATCGAACAAGCTCGGTTGATTTTTCCAGCACGACAAGTCAAAGCAAAAGACGAACGAAGATCCTCGAGCAGTCTGAAGCCGGCGAGAGCGTCATTTAAATAATGCACGAGTCTGCGGTGGTCAAAAGGGTCAGCGAGGGCGAGGCAGGACGCGAACTCCGCGCGGGAAGTAGCAAGTTTCTGCGGCATGCGCTCAACTCGCTTAAATTATTGCAACAGCCCCCTGCCGTCCCATAGATTCAGGTCGCATCGTAAATATGCTATAGCTAGAGTGTGTTTTAATGAAAAGACACGGCGCCTGCTCCCTTTGTCTCTTTCTCCTCCTCCTCCTCCTCCTTCCCGCCGCCACCCCATTGCGGCAGCTTGGAAGGTCCGCGCGAGGGCAGCTTTCCCGACCGCTTGTTTTATATACGCGATCGCCACCTTTTTGCGGCGCCGCACGGCTACTATGCACGCACCGGCGATTACGCGGTGCGCCGCTTCTGTAACGCGCCAATTATACTACTGTTCTTGGAATTTCGCTGCCGAGATTGCCGCGCCGAGAATTTATCGCTCTGGTTGCAGCTCTGTTGGGGGCTCGAGTTTTGCCTACTGCGGTGTGTGGGCCGCCTTGTATTTTCTCTTCTTTTCTCTTGTTCACTCGTTGCTCTGATTTACATTGGACAGGACAGGTCTGCGATTTAGTTGCGATAAGGAATGAAGTTAATAACAAAAATAATAGTGTAATAAATATACCCCATACTTTTTAATAATTTTAATTGCGAACACACGATGGATTGGTTTTAAATATTATCATTTGCTTGAAAAATTATTCTAGTTTTAGCTTGGTTTGAAGTGATTTCTCTATACACTCTTTTTTATCAATCTCGTTTCTCAGTTATAGAGCATCGTTTTTCTCGCTGCACTTAAACGAATATATTCAATTGCTGAAATAGAGCTTTAGTAGGGTATATCAAAAATAAAAACACCATACGGGGGGGGGGGGGGGCAAAAAGCTGAAACCGCGTATGATGATGATTACGTAAAATGCAGAAAGGAGATGAAATAGGAAAGGAGACAGAGATCGAAGGCGTGCGTAGTATAGGCGAGCGGGCTAGTGTAGAGAGAAAGAGAGAGAGAGAGAGAGGCAGAGAGGCAGCAAGCGAAGAAAAAGAAAACGGGTATAAGAGAGGGCAATAAGCGCAATATCGACGCTTTTACGAACGCACTTAAAATCCCCTCGAAACTCGTGCCTAGCACCCTCGAGTAGCTTTTACGAGCGTAGTCGTTTCGACCGGCCCCTTCTGCATCTACCTCTGGCTTTGCTGCTGCTGCTGTTGCTGCTACTGCTACTGCTACTGCTCTCATCCTCTCTTGCCCTCGCGCTAGCCCCCTTTATCTATACTCCCTTGGCTGAGTTTGCGAGAGAAAGGAAGGCTCGTACGTTTGCAATATAATTCGCCGCGGTGGCACGCATTCGTGTATCCATCTCGCCGGTTAAAAGTATATAACACACACCCACACACACATACGCGCGTGGGGGTCGCTGCCCCTCTCGCTCCATACTTGTATAACGTTATGGGACTCGCGGATTTAGAACGTCAGCACTTTTTAATCTCCGTCCGGAATCTATACATTTTCAAGCGGCCCACTCGCCCTCGCCTACAGCTATCCGCCCATTTTCTATATATACACCTTCTCGCGCCGCTTCGGTGAACGCGTGCGCGCCAGAAAAAAATTGAGCCGAGGACGACCGTATTGGTATTCTGGAATTCGAATGAGGTAGAGAACGAGTTTTTAGCACTTTTCATGCGGAATTTAGAGGAGACGAGGACGTGCCAATTTCTTCCCTGACAAAGGCTCGCTTGCTCGCGCTCCGTTATTATACCCGATTTCATCTTGAGAGTCATAGAGGATTCTTTTGTAGCCCCTTCTCAAAAGACAATACTTTCATAAGGCAGCGCCGCTCCGTACGCTCCACTTCGTTCGTTTCTTTTTTTTCTTATTATTTTAGCAATGGGAGGTCATTGTCGACTCGACCACCACTTCGTCGATTGGTTTTTTAAGGATATTTATTTTTGATAATTTATCGATTCATTAACTATGTAGGTATAGTTTAGTCGTTTCATTTTGTACTATACTTATCGATTAAATCAAATAATATCGTTTTTCGCTAAAAAATGAAATAATAGGTACTGTTCAGAATCAAATAATGTTATAGCGTTATTTTAAATCCTTTTACTTAAAATTTAGTATGCATGCATTACTGAGGAACATTATAAATTATGTAGGCACGATCGATTTATGAGACAATATATGTCTTGTTTATATCTAACGCTGGAATGAGCTAGTTCTAGTCAGTTATACGGCTGATCGTAAAACTCAAGCCTTTTCTCATAAAACATGGTTTCTAAAAAACCTTGTTTCGTTTATTTAATTTATTTCTTTTGTAAAATTGTACTTTGTGAATAAATTAATATTTTTTAATGTTGAAGATTTGAAAATTATGATACATCAATTGGCACAATCAGCGCAATGTTGCGCCGCAAGCATTGAATGAAAATCAACATCGACCTATTTTCTTTTCGAAACCTTTCGCTTGTTTAGTTAGAAAGTTTACTGACGAGAGAACACTTGAGACGATTAAGTGCCAGTGAGAGGCATTTTGCAATATAAAAATCACAGCACCATAAAAGAGATTTGCAAGGTTTCTGATTCTACACATAATATAAGTTTATTGGTTTAAAAAATAAATACAACTTTTGTTTCTAGGACATTTCAGAGAATGGAATTGAAAAAATTAAAGTACTCCATTGACCGTCTATGCCGAACTGTCTCATATCTGCGTCGGCTAGCAGTCCCAGCTAACTTTACGTTTTTTCATAAGTCTCACGGGAAAAGTCTAATTTACGTTACTGCTAAAAAATTCTTTAAAATTTTACTATATTTCCATTATTTATAATCAATATTTTTAGTCTATCTGGAAGAAACACCAATCATTTTACAAGTCAAGGAAAATCAGTGCAATTATACTATAACTATAATTGAAATAACGACAAACAACTTTCGCTCTGGTGACTTGATGATCCCCTGGGCGGAAACCCTCTAGTCTTTGTTCAAAGAAAACGGGTCGCAGCAATGTAACGCTTTTAAAGCCAAAAGTCCGTAGAGACTCTTCAGTGGTTTCAAATTAGTGATTCGAAAAATTGGAGTTTTTTAAAGAATAAAGACATTTTACTTTCTCAGCCATTTATTAATAATTTTCAAAAATGATCAAATTAACGTTTTGCCTGATGTATTCTCTGCTAGAATTTTTCTATAAAAATAAACTATTTTCCATGCAAAAGTTCAAGCGTTCAATTAAAAGTCGCGCGAAAATGAAGTCTGAAGCACTCTGATGTGCAACGCACTCTGCACGTCAAAATTTTTTATCTGTCGTTATCTCTTGTCAATAATAAAATAAATCTCACGTTCGTCGAGCAAATTTAATCGATTGAGGGAAGAAATAGCAAAAAAAAAGGAATCAGCTGTCAGTCAAAGGCATCGTGCAAGTATTCCGATAGTTAGTTTTTTAGTGTTTATTTGAAGCAGATACATTTTTATAACGTCACTAAAAATAATTCTAATAATATAACGGAAATAATAAAGTAATTGAAATATATTGATTTCTCAAAGAAAAAGCTTTTGGATTTTATGTTTTAATAATATTTTTGAAAAAAACGGTTGTTTCTTTGAAGAAGCATAAAACTTTATTGTATAACGTTGTTTATAAACCGAATAAAACCAGATGATCTCTTGCTGATGCAATCGTTGCGTAACAGTTTAATGGGATGAAATTTCATAACTCGATATGGTGTTCCATTTTCTAGCGGTAAAAAATGTATTCGCAATAAAAATAACACTTACTTGTGAATCTGTTGGCTGGTTGATAGAAATCTCCACAATAATGATTTCCGCGCCAATAATTTCCTGTAGCCAACCGATATCATTTCCTGAACATTTCTCGATAATAAATTATTAATTTAAAAGTCTCTTGACCATCGTCCCACCGAGTTTTAATTAAGACACCTTCGCTCGTACAAAATTAATTATGAGTTACGCATCGAAATATATTTTTTTGCGCAGCTTTCACGCGGGCAAGCGACTCCCGTTAATTATCGCCATGAAATAATTCCTTGATAATAATTGGCCGATCACTCGTCATTTAAATACATCGCCCTCATTATCGATCTGATTCTTTCGACTGCAGACTGGCCCGAATGCATGTTCGCTGCTACTGGCAAATCCGGCGTATTAATAAGAGACGAAATTCGCCGATCATGTTGATGTGCGTATACAGGCATTAGAGTGTCAAGAGGACCGTTCCAGATAGATAGCCTCGCCATTTCATGCGCTGAATTAAGATTTGCCTAATTGGCTCGGATGTCTGTGTGGAGTATGGAATACCCTCACTGCTGCAGCTGTTGATATGCGCGCGCGCTCGTGGAGCAACCATAGTCCAGCTTAAAAGCGAATTATTCACATTCTGAATTGTCAATCAAGTGTCAGAAGAGGAGCTGCGCGAACACGAAACTTTTTACGCTAGAACAAAAAAATGAGGGGTTTAATGCGAAGCCGCATTATTTTAGGCTTCTCATTATGATGTTTTATAATAAGAAAATCTTTTTCTTCAATTGTCACGCGATACCTGCCTGTTTTCACTTGAATTATGGCAGGTCATGTTCATCAATTATACTTTTTTAAACTTTATTTCTTGTTGCGCCAATTATTTTTAACCAAGGGACGCATTTCGAAGAAAATTGACACTCTTCGTTATTGATTTACAGTATTTTACGCGGAACACGAAATATCAAACAGTCATCAGTGGCTTTATATTATGCATAAACTCGAGTTTAATTTTAGAGAATACATTTTCGAAGAGAATACAATAAATAATTTTTCTGCGTAAACAGTTATTTTTGAATAATCTATAGACTGTTTTTAATCTGCACACGTGAAAGACGCTCTTAGCTTTTCGTTGCATAGAAGAATATTTAGCAAAGTTTCGATAGTAAAATTCTTTCTCGCGGATATAAAAAGAATATAGTGTATGCTACCCAGTCGCAGAATTTGCAAACTATTTTTACAACCAAGTACGTTCATTTGAATGAATAGCCCTTATAACGAAGTTCACATTGGATTAATCTAAAGAGTTCAGCGCACTCGTGGAGAAATCTAGGTCTTTATATACTGGATTAAGAGCTTTTACAGGACAGTGACGAGGAGATTTAGAACGTTACGCAATTAAAGTCAACGTATAAGGGCAATACGTTTAAATCTGATTTAAAATTCGTAATTTATTGCTCGCCAGCCGCCGCATCCTAAGTTTTATGTTACGCTATTCCATTATTTCATGAACAGTAAAAATGGTAAAGTTTTATAACCGCGCTTCGAATGAAAAAAGAAATGATCATAAACATCACGCCAGACTGACACGGTAAACTTATCAACATTTCAATTAACAACCATCATCATCTCACGCCGGAGTAACTATTTCGCGGATATTAATTTTCTCCGGAGATCAAAATATCGAAACATCGAAACCTGTTATAAGCGAGAAGCTGGCTTTAAAGCCAGATATTCTGATATAGGCAAAACGAGAAAAAAGCAACAAAGCCGCATTCCCTTGAATCAGACATACTTTTTCAATTGAGAAGATGAGCTCTCGATCGGCTCATGCTCGGCTGCGGGGGCCCGGTGCGAATCCCGCCGACCCAATTTGCGGTACAGCAGCGGCGAGATTAGGAGAACGAGCGAGAGAACCGTGACAACCAAAGGAGCCGAAGTGTGCGCGCGGCTCACGGTCGCCACGAGAGATATTAAGGAAAGTTTGGCGTCTCTCGGCTTAATATCCCATCTACATGCTGATTCTTCGCTGGGCTTCGTTATTTCTCGTAATTTCCCGGCCGCTAACTGTATTTCAAGTCCGGCTTGTGCATATATATATATATATATATACACGTGTACAAGGTCGCGAGAGTGTTCAAGCGAGAAATTGCAGTTTTGCGCGCAGCGCATAACTTTTGAGCCTGCGCTGCGTCGATTGATCTTTTCCTGGGGCGCGCGCGGTTTGCTTTGGATTCTGGCCTGGCTGCGGAGCTCATGGATTTTAAACGCACAAGGCATATCCCGATTCCGTCCTATATATATAGCGATATGTAATATAAAGCAGCTCCTTCCAGCTGCTTGAGAGCTATGTAGCGCTTCTCTGTACATATATAGACACACACAGGCGGCGTGTGCATGTAGCAGGTCTATCGA
The DNA here is from genome assembly GCA_020010945.3 of Muscidifurax raptorellus. Taxonomy (NCBI): domain Eukaryota; kingdom Metazoa; phylum Arthropoda; class Insecta; order Hymenoptera; family Pteromalidae; genus Muscidifurax; species Muscidifurax raptorellus. The sequence goes on along the minus strand of CM052081.1, from coordinate 4,146,442 downwards.
TTTGTCGCTGCGCAGGTAATTTCAGCTCGTCGAATCTCGGCTGCACCGCGTACTGGCTACATTATACATGTATATTCTGGGAGAACATAAAATATCTTTCACGGAAGATTTAAAGTCTCTGCAGCCCCGAAAAATTGCATAGGATCTGAGAAAAAATTCTCGCATCGCTTGGGTCCGTGGAGAAAGGCGAGAATCCGATGTTTTCATCGGCGCAAGTTTTCGAATTTATGCGGCCGGTCTCCGCGGCTGTTCGCGAGCTATGCTCGGCTCGCTCTCCCGTGCTTTGTCGTGCGACCACTAAACTCTTATAGTGGCGCTCGTGGCCCCGCATAACATTTCGGAAGCCTCGTGCCTCCGGCGAACCATTCGCGCAACGCGTCCCGATGGAAAAAGATCGCTTACACCGCAACTATGCGCAGTGTAGCATACTTGTGTGCGTGTATGCGGGGTGTATATACATATACGCGCAGACGCGATTCTTCATTATAATGGAATTTCGTTCGAAGTCGCTCTGGAATATTCAGATGGATGTGAGACGTAACCCCAGCTTCCCGATTAAATCGTCTCAGCGCCGAGCGCGAAAGAGTGAGATACTGCGCGATGGCTATATATATACTTTATACGGGGGCTCTTTTTAAAATTGCATCGCGACCGTGTGCAGACAGGTGCACGGCGAGATCGCGGCATTAATCATGTGCGCAGTTTTTCGCAACTGATGTAGATCCCGCACAGTACACTCCGCGTTCGAGTAGTCCAGAGGCTTTTTTTTTTATTTCATCTCCATTACAAGGTTAAGCCAGGCGAGATTAATTCCAGGCCAGCGCGGGCGGCTCCAATTTGTATCTCTTTAGCCGTGCAATTCGTTTCGCACATCTTTTCGCTAATGCGCCGTTTTATCGGCGACGCCCGTGCCGACACCGAGCTCTGCTACTAGTAGTACCGCGAATTAATAGTTGTAATACCGCGGCCCGCGAAATCGGGGCTGAAAGCCGGAGAGAGGCTTCGCGCATAGTATAAAAGACCTCCTTCTGGAAGCGTTTTTCCCTGCCATTGACAGCGAGTTCGGTAATACCGCGAGTACGCGACGTCGCTCTGCGGTAATCCGAAAAATCCCGAGTCTTTTTCCACGTGAAAAGGACTACTACTAGCGGACTACGAAAGAGCATATAGAAGTGGGGCTGACAACGTTGTGACCCGCTCACGAGGACATTACGATATCGATTAAGCGCGAGCGAGTCAGGAGAATTACAAGAGAGAGAGAGAGAGAGAGAGAGAGAGAGACATATATATATATATATATATATATATATATATATATATATATATATATATATATATATATATATATATATATATATATATAATATATATATATATATATATATATATATATATATATATATATATATATATATAGTGAGAGAATCGAACGCCGTAACGTCACTTACGAATTATATTCGCTGGCACCGGGGAAGTATCAGAAGTACATTAGCTATAAAATCTGTCGCACGGGCGCGTGCAGAAACTGCAGCTCGATAATTACGGTGATACCCTGGTTAAAACGAGCAATTACCATCAGGCTAATTATACGAGTTCGCATCTGCGAGAGTTGCGTCGCCGCTTTGCTCACGTTCCCGCACTGATCCCGATTTTATTATTCTCCTACGGCTGCCCTCTTCAGGACTAATTTTCCTCGGAAACACATTATTTAGACATTACAGTCACGCTTCTCTGGTTTGCGCATTTTTGAAAATCCAGACGTCTAGAAATTTAATCGAAGCCGAAGAATAGAGAGCCGTCGACTTAGCGCTGCCTCATACCCCCCATGAGATATTCTTTCTTTCTTTCCGCGTCGTTTAACGCACAGTTTTTCCCTATGTGCCTTCCGCGACCGATAAATCAGCTGGGGTATCATTGGCCACGCGTGCAGAGAGAGAGAGAGTCGTACTATATCGCCCGCCGGGGGTATATATATATGTATATAGTCCGCAGGTCGGTAGACTCTTCCTCTTATGCTGCGTCCCCCTTTCTCCCCGCCGAGCCTCGGGTCAGATAACATTGTGAGTACGACGGCGCTCCGCTGGCACATTGTCCAGCACTATAACCTTCACTAGCCGAGAGAGGGAGAGAGAGCTAGTGAGAGAGAGAGAGACTTAATGATGCCTGTAGATCAGGGATTATTGCGGCGAGCGTCGTGTCTTCGCCGTCTAGTACAGTAGTGCGCAGCCGTCCTTTGTGATGCGCCGCCGACGCCGTCGCTCTATTTTTACCTCTTATTACAGCTCCGCACATCGCAGAACCCGTAATTCCGACGGAAATATCGCTGGGATTAAAGTCTCCTCGGGAACGAGCTGCGTATATGTGTGCCACAATTCTCTCGCAATCGTGCGTCTTACTCTCCGTCCGATGAAATTGCAGATTGCGATCAAAGCATCGGGATTTCTTATCGTTCGGAACGCCTATATCAGAGAAATTGATTCTTCGTCTCTCGTGGCAAACTGTACTTTTATCAGGTGTAAATACTCGCATTTATTCCCAAAGTTGGATAAATTACTTATATCCACGTAAATATTTTAAAGCAAGACATCCCTCACGATCTAAATAGCTTGCCCACGTGGGACCTCGCGTTATTTATATTACATATGCGCGATCATAATCGATGCACTCGTGTGACCATATACCTGTCAGAGTCCATCGACTCTGACCCGGTTTCTCATTTACGTCATCAGGAACATCAGGATTTCTTGGTCGAAACTTTTACCGAGGACACAATGCTGCTCCGCCTTACCGGGATGCAATCGCGCTTTCCAAGGATCCCCTATATCTAAAGACAGTCATTATCCGGATCCGACTTACTTCCTCTTCCGTTATTGCTTGCCTCTCTCTTTCTCGCAACTTCTACGCTCATCTATTATAAAGAGATCTTCCCGATGCCGACTCGAAGAGATTTATACTGATTCGATTTAAGCATTCGTCCGTTGTTTGCGCCCGAGAGCTATTATTTTGTTTTATTCCGGGACACAATGTATAAGGGGCTGAGCGCAATCTGCGAGGATAATTCGATTAGACGCGATAAGCCACGTAAGAGCTCGCCCGCCCGTACTCGACTCTTACTACTGCGCGGCGCGCCAGCAAGTGGCGATTAAAATTCATGCGCGGAAATCTTGAGCAAATATAACATATATATCTATACTGTAGGTGCTCTCAGAAAATCTCATTCGATCGCCGCGCGTGGACTGTTTACGTAAAACACGGACAGTTTTATCGGGGCCATTTCGAGCGATCATTATATGCGCGCGAAACGAGCCGCATTCACGAGAGCTAGCTAGCTCCGCGCTCCAGAGTTCGACGAGGGCGGGACGACACTCGAGCTCACTTTTCGAGCACAAAGGCTATCCCTCTCGCGCGCGTGTGTATGTGTGCGAGCGCGGCTTCGAAACTTACACCCGCGGCAGACTACTGTGGCGCGCACGGATACGGAACGACGAGGCACACGGTGTATCGACACTGCTGTTACTGCGCACTAGAATTCTCTTTTGATCCTTTTTCCCTCCACGCGCGCTCTGCTGCTCTCCGAGTCTTTGCAGCTATACTACTACAGCAGCAGCAGCAGCAGCGAGAGAACAGAGCTTCTCTATGTTCACTAGCTCACTCGAATTGTCGGAAATTCGATTTTCCATTTGTCGGCCGAAATATCTTTTTTTGCTATATACTATCAAACGAAATTCGCTCGCTATATACGTGCATCTGCTGGCTATATATACACATATAACACACACGAGATTTTCCTTTTCCGTTTCTCGATTATCATTCAATTTTCAACTGTCTCTCTGCACGCGTGTACCAGAGACAGAGATTATAGAGAGAAAGAGCTGTATAAAATGAAAGCGCGTTTTTTCTAGAGCAAAGCGCGTTCGGCGGATTGACTCGAGCGACAGGCTGCGATGTCGTTGCGCGCAATCTCTCCCCCTTTAAGAGACGCTCGGCTTTCGCCGTCGACAGTCGCGAGTCTGCCTCTCAATTTTGGTTTTCGTCAAGGTACGATCGAGCTACGAGGATATATGGAGTAGCTTCGGGCGAGAGCTGCGGAGATATACGCGCATCAACCGCGCGATATGCGTGTGTGCAGCACTTGTCTTAAGAGCCGCATATAAGGTCGTCTGCTCGCCCAGGCATAAATATATATAAAGCCAGGCTCGTGCATACGTGATACATATAGCCTGCTCTTGTTCCTTTTCTGAGCTGAGTGCTTTGTCATTCTTCCTCAACCGCAAGTAGCGCATCAAAAATGCTCCGGCAATCTCCCAGTTATATGCGCCGACGGAGATATTGAATTTCAGTATATATAAGGAAGTTAATTACACTCGACGATGAGCTAGCTAATAAGCCGCGTGGTGGGGGAAGGCAGATATTTTTGCAGCTTTATTAAGCTGGGGAGGCGCAATTAAAACCGTCGGTTTATAGCTCATTCTGACGATAGAGCTTTATGCACTTATTGTTAGACAATACATACATATATGTGGGCGCGCCGCGGTTCGCATTATTTTCGTACGATATAATATTGAGAGTATTTTTTCCCAACATTTCATCGTAAATATCAATCGATAAATAAAAAAAAAAATCACTCATTTGTATCGCACTTTAATTATACACGTTTCTCGGAATAACCGATGAGTGATTCAAAGCAATTACGAATCGGTACACGCTCATCGCTAATTATAGCCGTATAAATCGATCGATTTTCCTCGCGCCGCGATGAAACCGCGCAACAAAGCCCTAGCGCGCATCGCGGTATCACCGCACCGAAATCATGTAGCGGGGGTCTTATATATGTAGGAGCGAAGAAAAAGAGCGCGAGCCTGATTTACCGTCCGAGCTTAAGGGCCGCCAGGACTTTAATGCTGATACGGGAAATTGCGAGCGCGCGGCTGGCAGCGATTTGTGTTCGCGACGCGAGGCGTCGTAAAAGTACATAATACTCCTGCATCCCACGCCAGCGGCGGACAACCAGCAACCCTCTCTTATATATATAGCCAAAGCATCATCCAAAAGCGAGTTAGCTCGAGTGCCTGGGAGTCCCGGTACCGTGCACGTGCATGTATATATAAATATACGTATAGAGAGCGGCTTCGAGTGGGTATACATAGGTAGGCCACCGACGAGGATTGTATATCTTTTGGGGGGGGGGGCGAAGATAAGGTCGTGGGCTGATTCGGAAGGTCGTCAAGCTATCGCGCGAGTGCCTGCTGGAGACGACGTCATGGCGACAGCTCCTCGGAAGAAAAAGAAGCTCCGATCCGGTCCTCGCGAGAGCTCGCTTATCGCCTCGCCGAAATGCCTTCCTCCACTTTTTCGCCGCGCATCAACTCTTTGTACTGCCGCGGGTAATATTGCGGGGCTTCGCGCTACTGTACACGACCGTCCATGATCGATTCAACTTGTTTGTTATTTCTCGCAGGCATTTACCACGATGGCTTGTATGTGTGTGAGTGGCCTTTTTCCTCGCTTTTCGAAGACTATCGATTCTCGATATCCGTCGATTCGCCGTTCAAACGAAGAGCAAGCTCTGAGAAATGCGGGCATTTTTGCGATATATTCCTTTAGTATATAAGCTGGACAAGGCGGATTTCGCGGCCATACACGTGTCTCACTCGACTCATCCGTGTCATCGTACTGCTGGCATAATAACCACCACTATGTAAATTCTCGCACTCGTATCGAAATATACTGTATTATTTAGATTGTTGATGAATCGCGTTACAGAAAAAAGTTCGTACACACTCGCCTACATTTCAGAACAAAAGCGCATGCTAAAACTCGATAAAACGTCGACGGGCTGCCTTAGTGCACGGATTCTCCTTTCCGAGGCTCTCGGCGAATCGGCTCCGCGCTCGGTTCGAATGTGTGTTCTTATCAGAATTCAATACAGCTGTGTACACCGAGGATTTTCATTTTTAGGGATATTCAGCGCAACGCGCGGCTCTCCGCAATGCGACACCATATCTCAGCTCTTCTCACACACACGCACACACACACACACACACACATATTCTCTCTTTCGTTTTCAATGTCGGCTTTCATCTAGTTCGTCCTCTCTTTTCGGCGCACAGTTACACGCGCCGTTATACGGACAAAAGTGTGATTGAATTTTTTTCGCGGCGATATTCTCACTCGGGCGGCGGGGCAATAGCTGGGGTGGAGATGACCTCCGTCGTCGCTCGGAGGGAAGCCCGCGATTAGCCGTGTCATCGAGTCGGGATGAATTTTTTTAATTGAAAATCAGCCAGCCGGAAATATCGCGTGCCAAGTGTTGGAGCAGCGCGTGTGCGATCGTATAAAAGTGCGGTACAGCTGCTAGCGGGCTTGGTATGTACTCTGCAAAATTGGATTCTCGCGCGCTTCCAACGAGTGTTGATTGAATCTTTTGTTTTGTACTATCGGCGCCGGCTAAGCTCGCCGTCTCTGATATTCTCCCGACAATTTTGGTCGAGGATGTTTGAACTAAGAGGTTTTCTGCTTCGCGCACGGGGCAGTGCCTTCTTTTATTTTCTTTCTCGCGAGTTTTGCTGTTTTTTTGTTTGTTGAATCGATCGAGCGGACGTTATGAAAGTTCAATAAAACAAGAAGGAGAAAACTTTATTCACGAGTCGGTTCTTTTTTATTTATTTATTTTTTCATTCCATCGATGCAGTCAATTTGTCTCCTGTTGATTTTTTCCTCACTATGTGTACAGGTCGCGAAAGCTTTCACGATGAGTTTCAACAGGTCACATGGAACGCAGAAGTAAATCCACCCGAAAAATGCGGGATTTGCAGCAAGTTTTTTGGCAGTCAAAGCATATCTGAAATGCTGCTCTGGATTTTCCTGCCCGCTGAACTCAACAATAATTTAATCAAATTTATAATCATCAACGAGTTTACATTCATCACGCAAATGAAATTCTGATAAATTTCAGAGATTATTCGCTAACATACCCTCGACATATTGGCATATTTGCCAAGGTAGAATTCAATCTTCGTTGCATCACGCGTATGTTAATATAATACACAATTCGTATCATTCAGTACATAATATCTCAACTTCCACAATAATAATAATAATAATAGCCAGCCGCGAGCACAAGTAAATCCAGTGCACCACACACGTGACTTATACGTGCAAGAGCAGGCCAACAACTATAGCTGGACATTGCAGCGCTGTTAATAGGTCAGCCCTCGACGACGTGCCAATGGCCAGACCGACGTCCATCGCTCGCAAGCTCGGTCGTCATCATAATCGCTTATACTGCACTCACCCTATCCTTTACGAAGCTGCCAATTAGTAAGCTCGGCCGCAAAGTCGGATACGAGGCTGCAAGTTTCCTGTTGTGTCGCGCACTGGGGCTGCCGATTTGCAGGGAAAATTTTTCCGCTTCAGCGATGCGCACATTTGTTCACACAGACAGAAGAGAGGCTATATCTTGGCAAATATAATTTCTGACCGAATGAGTTGCTTCGCACAATGACCCATTGTCGGTGGGAAAATACGGTCACCAGCACTCGCTCGCCAAAGAATACGAGTTTGCGTTTGTCCGTCCATTATGCGTTGCGTTTTTACCTAGCGGGACTTCATCAAGGTACACAATTTACTCTCGAAACAAAAAAAAAACACTTTGGTGAAAATACTGGAAACAAAGACTACTCGGCCTGAATATAGCCTGTTTCAATGATTTGGCCAAAGACGTCCCGATTTCGCGTGACAATCGAGCCCAAAGATATAGAGTGATGCAAAGAGGAACGTCGAATCTGATCCGTAAAGTAGCTTCTCGCATCAATCGCGATTAACGAGCTGAGTGGAATTCAATATATGTCCCGAGGAACGAAGCTGACAAAGGAAACCGTCAGGTATAGAAATCCCACAGCACCTATATGGCTGCGGCGTTATGATTCGACGCATATATACCGTTTTGGTCCTGGATATATTCGTACCTCTCGCACGCGACCTGCAAATTTTCTCACGATCCATCAGAGTTTCTGTGAACAGGTGATGATGATTATTTCAGTGCGCGTTTGCAAAACGAACGGTGCGTCTGGAAATCGGATTTGCATCGACGAACGCGTGCGATCCAGAAAACATAAATTAATATATTTTCATTACTTTTCGAACATTTTCTTAGGCTTCTTTTGGCAATTACGAGCAGTCGAGATAAGATTTATTAAAGATATGACTTTGACGGGCCGGTGAAAGCAGGGTGAAGCCCGCAAAAGAAGCGCCTTTTCCGAGAGCCATTTAGTCGCATTCGGGGCAGGCAGCGCAGAACACGAGTGATGCAGTACAGAGGAGAGGTGTAATGTCGTAGGACCGAGAGAGGGACAGAGAAAGAGAAAGAGACAGCGAGAGAGAGAGTCGTAACACTCGGCAGCAAAGTCTAGGCAATATGCATGATGCCGGTGTGCAGGCACCGGAGTGCACACACATATATATATATACGTATATGTATGTATATATAGGTGCCAGTGCTTGGCCTACATGTCGAGGTCGAGCAGCCTGTGCTCATTATAGCGACCTCTTGTATATCGCGTTTGTCTGTCTATATCGCGCCCTCTCTCTTTCTCTCTCTCTCTCTTCCCGTCTCTATAGACCCTGTGCTCTGTGTGTACTGTCTTACCCTCCATAACTCGTTCTCCCCCCCCCCCTCTCTCAAAAGTACAATGTACACATTTCTAGCATGCAGTTCGTTTCGGCCGAAAGTTCGACGGCCTCTGCCGAATAAGATACTGTGCTCTCCGAGCGCTGCACGCGAGGCACAAGAGAAAGAGGAGCGAAGCCTCGCGCTAACTAACTCGGCCGTTTTCGCCCAACTTCGTGCACGAAGCTCTCGGATAGTCAAGCGCAAGTTCTCTTTCTTCCGTCCCTTCTCGACAAACTCGCGCCTCTCCAACTCTTGCCTAGTATAATGTTTACAAACGCGCATAGCAATTGCTTTAGCTTCAATTTCTCGCATTATACGCCGATAGCGCGCCGAGAGCGGGCGGCTCGACAAAAAGGGAGTGTACTCGAAAGTCCAGAGCTTTGATCTCCGCGGGTCGAAAAGCTCGCGATAAGTCGACCGGGCAGGATGGCTTCCGGCTCTCTGTGGATCCATGCTGCTGCTGCTGCTGCTACAAAAGACTGTAACAACGGGAGAAACTAACTGCGTGCGCAATCCGAGTGCGGGCTGAAGACCGCGTACTGCGAGTTATTTCGAGAACGCGAGTCGAGCTATGCATAGCTATAGCGCGCCAAAAACTTCAATCTAGTGAAACTTAAGCAGGAACTCGTATATACTGCTGGTATTCGCGCTGCAGGGGTAACTGTGATTATAATTTGGCCAAGAGGTAATGTATACGGATCTGGAGTTGTTTCAGCGCTAAGCGTGGTTCTTCGGTTGCAAAGCTTTGTCACGCTCATTAACTTTTGCATTATTGCTTTGACAGACTGAAGAATCGTGAAGAAACGCGAGTATTTTCGGTCTCGCGGCGGATGAAGTTTCCAAGCCGAGCCCTCCGTCAATCATGCCGCGCTCATAATTGCTTTTCCGAAAAGCTCTACAATAATAATTAAACGCAAACGAATCTTCACTGCTGTTTTCGCCGTATATATATACTTTTGGCTAATATAGCGCGCGCGCGCGTAATACCCCGCCTAATACTTCGCCAAAGTTTATAACATCCCAGTTATAACCACGACGCCCGCACGTCCAAGTCGCGCGTTTAATCCGGATCTTTTTTCAAGCCTGTGCTTGTCTAACCACGTCAACGACGCCTTTGCTCCCGATTCCGCCGGTGAGCGCGCAAATGAGCTGCTGAACATTATGTCCATCTTGCGCAATAGCTGGAGGGTCGCTGTAGGGTAGAGGAAGTAAAAAAAAATAATAAAAATAAACGCGCGGGGATTTCCCCTTTAATTAGGCTGTATCTTCGCGTGCCGGCAGAGGATATATAACTATTTGCGCAAGGGAATGAAACACCGAGGGAGATCAGAGTGAATGAGAGGAGGGGGGGGGTGGACGACCGGAAGATTATATAGCGCGTCCCTGAGAAAAGCTCGCGGCGATGCGTGACTTGGCATACCAAAGGTAGACAAGCTGTATACTTGTGTGTATAAGTGCTCTCGATCTTTCTCGGCTGCGCGCACGCGCCCATTTCCATAAACTCGAAGTGAAAAATTGGCAGCTCCGTCGCCGTCAGACCTGAGTGACGTTGGAAGAGCTGCCGCGTTCTCGTTTCCTATACGGCGACTCGCTTTTCTTCTTACATATTAGTTATACCTTTATCGCGTTTTTTTTTTGACATTTTTCTTATCGGGGTGAAAAATTGAGCAAGTCGATACCGTTTATCGACGCTTCTATTTTTCGTTTCACCCGCTGGGTTTACAAAATATAGTACACATTGTGTAACAAACTATTTCTAGCTTAGGATTAGGTGTTCAGTACGAGACGGAGACGAGAGTGCTGAAGACATTGTACTTTTAGAAACACGCTCGAAGTCTGTAATTTTCTCGGGAGGGATGAGAGCATTGAAGTGTGTAATTTTCTCTTAAATGCGGGAGCAATAAAAAGCGCGCTGCTTAATAGCTCAAAGAAATTTGAAGACCATTCGTCTAAATACAGTCAGTTCTTCTAATATTGAATAACTATATAATAATTGTTCTAATTTTATTTCCGCTATAAGTAGCTTATTTTCCACTTCCCGATATCGAGTTACTTATTCGAAAATTACTCATCGACACGTCTTTACGTGCCTATATATGAGACAGTTCATTAGCATTCACAGGCATAAATTTTGTAAGCCGCGTCAAATAGAGCATAGCGAATTGCCAGACGACCATAATCTGTCCATACAGCTGCACGTGAAACCTCGTGCGGCAAGCGAACGCCTTGGCTCCTGAACTTTGCTCATCTATTTCGCAACCCAATAGTCCCGGCTTGCAGAAAAAAGAAATTTCTGCACAAGTCGGTGGTGGGCAACACGACGTCGCATACATATAGCTCCCATAGATCCGCGCGTTCCTCAGCCCTCGATTCACGCTCGGAATATCAAAGAGCGACAATGACGGCATACGGTATATAACTCGCGCTCGCGAGAGGGAGAGAGAGAAAGGGACGGGGGAAGGGGTTCAATGTGCGCACAAAGACTCGGCGCAGGGCTGAAACGTATAAGGAAATCCAATTTCCCGGAACTTGTTTACGTTCTCTCTCTCTCTCTCTCTCCCACTCTCCCACTCACACACATACACGCACACTCACTCATCTCGCTCGTCACTCACGTGCACGCTGCTCTTTACGCTACGCAGCCACGTACGATTACTCTGTTGCCTTACGCATATACTCACCATTGGCCATGGGCAAACAACGCGTCGTTCCCTTTCGTTGCAGCGTCGAGGACGACTTTTTCCGAGAGAAAAGAGACACGGAATCGGTCGCGCTGACTGATCAGCTTGCCGGAACATGCTCTGTCGGTTGACACACCGAGCTTTCTTTCAAGAGAAGGCGAGAAATGCAGGTGGATCGTCGTAGAGGAAGAAGATTGCTCGGCGACCCTACAAAATCGAATTCTGTCAGGGAAATCTGATGTTTAGCTGACGCTGTTCATTCAAAAGTTTGATGCTCGCAGAGATCGAGCTATCGATTATCCCGCGAAAAAATGTTAAAATTGGTTTCTGTAATATCCTCTTGAGTTTTCTTTAGACTACGGTTTAATTTGATTCGACAACATTGGTGTTTTCTTATTTATTTTTTTTATTAAAAATCTGATGAAATTTTATAAGAAGTTTTGATAAGGGAAGTAATTTACAATATTACGATGTTGATTGGAGGATTAAGTATCGCTATATATTTTATCGCATATACATTGGGGACATCACCATATTTTTTGTCTCGCTTGGTTGGAAGAACATCCTTAGAGTTTACGATAATTTAATAAACACTTCAAGCCTTGCCGGAGAAGCCATCGCGAGCGCGATTCTGACCATAAAATTTCTTTCAGCCCCTCCGTAGATGACAACGGCGACGACGATGCAGCGCAGGCGCGCGAGCCCATTAATGCATCAAAGGATCTACCTCAAGAGCTTGATGGTCCTAATCGAATTAGAAATTCCCTGGCAGAACTTTTACCAGGTTGCTTGTTAAGCGTCTTTATATTCTCTTTATTTATTCTGCTCCTTCAAAATGTTGTGGAGGTTAGCTGTGATGAATGAAATTAAGATTCGAAACAAGCGCAAATAAACTGAGGAGATATAAACTTTAATGAAAAATTAGCTTTCAAAACCTTTTAAATAAAAAACAGATTTTGTAAGATGATTAAGACAACCCAATCACGTAAAATACGATGAAAAATCTGATTCAGTTTTATTAATCGTCGTAATATTTCAATATTTCTGCAGCAAATCCAATATTGGGTTTATTTTCCAAACAAACTTAATAACTCGACAAACGTATAGTTGGATTACTAAAAAGTACATATTTACTTTCAACGAGAATGAATTTTATATATTTAGGGAGTATTATCAGAACTCTAATTAAGATACTCTTTAATTTATTTAAATTTGGATGACCAATAAATAATTCGGATGTGAGCATGTATTTGCGCGCTTAAATTATCAATAAGAAGAATATCATACAAATTAAAACAAAAAGCAGTTATTTTCTTTCCATTCGATTTAAAGTTATAAAGATTTAATTAATGCTTTTGAACTTGTCTTGACGCACAGGAAAAAACGGTGGGTAACAAAAATAAAGTGCTTGGTAGAATACGCACCAACTATTCTTTTCCACTAAGTACTTGGTGAATACTGGCAAGAAAATATGAAAATTACTATAATATTATTTTATTATTTTTACCAAGTATACGTAGTAAAATTAATAAAAAAAAATAGCTGTGCGCATTTTATCAAGTGCTTTGTTATTTTTATCAACCATTTTCCTACGTGTACACCTGTTAATTATATAGAATAATCCTTTTATTAGGTTTTCCTCATGCGAGTCAATCAGTCTAGCGACCTCTGTAATCATGCATCAGAGGCGATTAGAGGTGGCAGCGCAAACTTTCCGCATTGGATTATGTCGCCCTCTACCGCTGAAAGCTCGCGGGCTCTTCCGTCGAGCTTTTATCCACCGAGTCAGAGAAAATGCGACTACGGAAGTCGATCCTGGATTACCCTCGAATTTACCAACCTCGTAAGATACAATTTCAGCGGTTTGTTATAGTTTTACTCAGACAGACACTGCTGTCGCTACGTTACTGTAGGTAAGAGTTTTTTAATTCATGAATAAATATTTTATAAAAAAACTAAATGTCGTCAAATGTCTTTACAAATTTTCTTTTTGCAGCAATGCAACATGATGGTTTGTGAAAAATGTTGCACTTTGTTGTTCTAATAATTTACATGCGACATTAAAAATTTTGCAAATAAAATCAATTGTAAAATACTACCTCAAAAATAATGTTTAAAAGGTTGGTAATTAAACAACACAATGGTACAAAAAGATAAATAGAATAAAGATCAGCATGATCAATCAAGAAATGAAAATTAATTCGGCGAACGCCCGTTAAAAGTTACTCAATAGCAGCCCAAGCCATCTAAGGTTATACAATACACCGATCCACGCTTTCACCGATACACGGAGATTATCTATCCGAAATTGAGACGAGAGCGATCAGTCACACATGCACACAAAGACGCAGGAAAGCGATGGGTAGACTCGATAACAAGATCGGATGGCTACACGAGCTCGCGACCAACTATTATTTCGCCAGATTCTCCGGACTGGTATGTGTGCGTGCGCATGTGTGTGTGAGACAGCTCATCGGTTTGACACCGTTCATGCTGCTATACGCACTGCAGTCGGTGTTGGTGGTTTTGCAATCGAGCTGCGGTCGGATCGATGTGTTCGATTTGTGTCAGGCTGTTCCCCGAACGCGTCGGCAAATATCAACGCGAGAGTACAATCGCGTCCTTGGCAGCTGGCGGAGAGAATGATGAGTTCAAAAATCACACCTCGCTGCTGTGGTCCTTTGTGACCGCGACGTTTCGCAACTGGCGCTTTGCCGAGGTCGGGATACACAGGATTTTGCGCGCTAGAAGTGTCAACTATATAGATCTCTCTGCAGACTCGTTTTCTCGGAAAACTAGTAAATTGAATCTTGGAAAAGTGCGCGTTAGACAAATAAAAATACTGCGCGTGAAATGTATCGCGCAGAGGATATAGGGTCTGTATTTTTCTCGGATGAAGCAAACGTGCACTCTACTCCGACGATTCGATTCGCAAGTGGTATTGCGCGATTATGATCAGACAAGCGGCTCTGACGCCAGACGTGTTTCTTTCTCGCATGCGCGGCAGACGCTTTTCGCGTACTTATATGCCTCTGCATTATCGAAACAGTGGCGCCGGCTGTAACATATCGAAAAAGTCCTCTGGGAGCCAGAGTCGATGCATTTTCAATGGCCCTCTGTCTCACGCTCGGATGTATCCCGCAAAGAGAGAGAGAGCCGATCGATCTCTTTGCCGAAGCAGACTATTCCACTATTCTCTTTTGTACAGTTTTCAATAAGCTCGGTGTTAATCTCGTCATCTGTGAGGTATTTCGTTCAAATACGGGCATCACCAAGGAAAACTGGCTCCTCGATCGAAACGATATAAATATTGAACAACGAATACTTTGACAAAAAGTTGGAGAAGCTCAGCGCGACGAATCGCTACGGACAGCGGCGAAGTGCGCGAGAAGTGGATAACGGGCCGAATTTCGATAGCCTGGTCCAATGTCACTCGTGGCCCGGAGCTGCACTTGCTTGTGGCTATCTTCATAGTGCGCTCGGCTAACTATACAGCCGGCGCCGCGATTAGAGTTCCTGCTAATCCCTTCTCTGCTGCTGTCTTCCCTTGGAGCTGCTGTGTGCGACTGTCGTCGCTGCTATATATAGTGCAGCCACCGCTGCGACTAACGACTCGGCAGCTCTTTTGCTCCGGTTCGGCGCAAAGTTTCGCGCGCAGGTGTTACCGATAAGAAGCCGAGAACTTGGACTCTGCTCTTTTTCCCGACTGTGTATAATAATGAGCTATTCTGATATATAGACTGTCCAATTGCGGAAAGATTGCCGCGGCTCTCGAGTCTCGTCAACGAATTGTTTACTTTTTGTTAGCGCGGATAATTATAGGAAAGAAAAAGGAAAAGCGGAGAAGAAAAATGACCGCAAGCTTGCGAGCTAGGAGGTATTATACGAAGAGGGCCATTCGTTAACCTGTTGTAGCTCCTCCATACCGACGTATTAATATTGCAGGCAATCTTACACCAGCGTATTAATCTCAAAGTTTAGCACAAAGCTTTCGCTCGCGGGAGCTGCTCCACGGTTTTACGCTTCCCCGCGTGCTCTTTTGCGCAGCGCGAACTGTGTATAGGTAGCCCGCTCGCTTACCTTATTAAGATCCAACAGATTATAACGATTTACCGAGGTTTCATCTCGCCCGTGAGCAGAGAGAAGAGAGAGAGAGAGCGAGCTTATGCTGCGCAAAAAGGCGTGCACGCAGTGTAGGGGCACGCGGCCCTCGATCGTAATCCTCGACATTTATGTGCATCGTATAACTAGGCTGGCTCTCGCTCGCGCGTCTTTTAAGAGCTGCCTTGGCTCTCGACCTCCATTCGCCACTGCAGTGCACGCGACGGGATGAGAACCTGTTGTTGGCTTGTATAATGGGCGCCTCTATGCGGGAAGTATCTCTCTTGATAATATACCCTCGCTCGAAGCTACTCTTGGCTTTTTTACTCCCTTGTGCGGAGGCTTTCCGTTTACCGCTCCGCCTGTTTCATTTCGCAGCTCCGACGATCGTCAGATCGCACTTTTTGCGCGGGATAACGAAATCCGGCGTGTTGTAACTCGCTCGGAATACTCGATGAGCAAGTAGGTCTATCGAGGACGAAAAAGCTCGATACTCGATCGGATACATCAAACATTTTTTTCCCGCGATCCCCGACGTCGACGAGTCGATCTAAAAATTGCCTTCAATTTCCCGCTAGTTTGGATAGCGCGCGCGCGCGCCACTTTCTCGCTCTATCTCTCTCGTCTTCGTGAAAAATTGAAACATCAATATTCCTGAGGAGAGTCGGTCGAGCGACCTGTGTAATATATTATATATGGGAAAAGGCATATCGCCCTCCTGCTTTTTGGAAAACTTTTCTCTCTCGAATATGACGCGCTAAATCGTTCCCAGCGTCATGCGCTGCTCTATACGAAGAAAGAGAGGAAGTGGAGCGAACGCGGCTCTACGTTCTAATGGCTGCCTAATAGTTTGTTCCTCCCCCGAAAGAGGGGAGGAGAGCACGACGAGGAGTGTAATAAAGCGAGCCGGGAAGGAAGTTCTTGGCGCGTAGCTACTTCATGATGCGATCAGTTTCTAACTCGATTACTTCGCGACGCTTCGGACGTTTTTTGCGGACTTTCCTAACGAGTAGTTGAATATGTCTTTTATATTTCTATATAACATGTATGGCTTCAGCCGCTTTCCGAGCAAGCGCTGCGATTACGCGCGACGAACAAAAGACGGTATATAAATGTCCTTGTTTGCAGCGCGCCGGGAAAAACGCAGGTGGCCATAAAACACTTTTCTCGCGTTCTCCAGCAGCAGCAGTTTTCTCTCTCGGCGGGCTCTTATCCTCCCCTGCGCAGTAGCACGCGAGAATCGACCCGAGGATTTCGAAGCGTAGCGCAGCGGTCTACATAGATATATATGCTCTCGTAGACAGAGGCAGAGGTGTGCCGAGTAAACGTCGCAAAGTGGCCGAGGTAAGTAATTCAGTTATGAGCCGTCCATTACCTTGGTCAGGTCGGCTCCTATCTATCTGCAGGTTCGGCCGCTGCATATTTGGCCACCGCGCGTGAGAGTGACAGAGAGATTTCGCTATATATAGCTACTGCGCAGGCGACGACCCTAAGTGCTCCGTCTCTCGGCGTCCGCGACCAGCAGCCAATGTTCACTGGTATACACTGTTTGCCGAGTTATGGCTGTTGGTGTGGCGGCAGCTCCTCGTCAAAGCTCTCTGAGACGCTGTCGCGAACGACGTTGCGGCACGTACAGAATGTGTACAGCCAGTGGGGAGGGATGCCCCCGAACACGCTTCGCGCATACGCGAGTTGGCTGGCGTACATAAGATTTTCGGGGAAACCGGGAGATGCCAAGTTTCGGGATAAAGCCGCCGGGGGAGTGAATTTTTCAAGGCTTATTCGCCGCGAGTGTTGTGGATCATTCAGGCAGGCTACGTTCTTTTTCCAGCCGTAAACTATCTCGCGCGATTTCCAGCCTTAATTCCCAAGGTCCATATGCCCCTCGAACAATTCAAAGTGTAGATATAATTCTAGCTCCAAACCGAGCAAAGCGTAAGTATGTATAACTATATATATATAGGATAACCGAGCTCGTGGGACAAGGTTCGTCGCAATCTTCCGCATCGCGCGAAGGGTCACAACTCTCGGCTGCGACGTTTATGCGCTTGAAAGAAACGCGGAAAATCTCTGCTCTCGCGCGAGCGTGATCACTCCCGGTGTGCTCGCATAGGGCTTCAGCGGCACTAGGGCGAATTACAATGCGCGTGCGTGGCGCTGGAGTGCGCGCGGCTTTTGCAGAAATCGAGCCCGGGGGAGAAGAGCGCACGGGCAATTGTTTGGCAACGTGCTTCAGATTGATCGGCAGATAGCAGAGTTACGTACGTGGGTATATACGCGAGTGTGAGTGTGAGCTTCGGAGAGAGATAGGGAGTAGTGCAGCTATAGTTTTCTATATACATATAACTTTGCCTCCTTCTCTTTATCTTTTTCATTAAAGATTCAATCGAGTTTTCCCCGGCTGTTAGTCGACGCGAGAAATATTAAACTTTCATCGGTATTAACTCCTCAAGAATGTACCTTAGCAAGGTGGCTATAATTAATGACATTGTCGCATTAATCGCTCGATCCGAAGAAGCCGCTATAGGTATTGATTATAATATACAAGGCTACCCTATATATACAGGTTTCGTTTCGCTATATGTACGAATGGCTGAGAAAAAGAGCAAAGGCGAGAGCGAAGCAGCAGCAGCAGCAGCACAAAAGGAGAGCGAATGACGAGATAAACTCCAGACGCTCCACTTCGGAGTTCCTGTCCCTATCGCTCGTCGATTATCAAGAGCAATCCACTTTCCGCACTTAATTCTCTCATTTCCGGCTCGGGAGAGAGAGACAGCAAGACTGTATATATATATAAAGGGTGAAAATCTCTCTGCTCGAATCTTTTCACTTCTCGAACCCCGTGTCGCATAGGATGTGTGCAGCACGTGTGAACGCAGAGGTGTATATAATGTGCGAATAAGGCACGCCGTGTGCATGCGCACATCAGTCGGCGTCGCGGACGACGACGGGATTTTCGCACCCCGAGCGTTTTTGCGCTCCCGCTGTGCCGTTTTTGTCCCAGCTTTGCGCTCGGTAAACGGGACACGTACGCGCTGCGGGCCACAAAAGCGGTTGACTATACATATATATGCAGAGAGCCCAGGGCCGGAGCTGCTGCTTTAGCCGGTGTATAAGGCTGCGAGAAGAATTACTGCAGCCGCCGTTGCCCTCGAAGAAAATACGACGCAAATACGTGGCTTCCGGCCCGCCTTTCGCCGAAAGACACTGTACGAAGATAAAGAGAAGGACGCGGGGAATACGGGGGAGCCTAGAGCGCGCGGAAGCAAATGGACCTGGAGGAGCGCAAGAGCTGTTTCTGGCGCGCGCCGCCGCGGAATAGCCTCATTTGTATCGCGAAACATTCGCAATCCACGTCGGCTGGGCAAACAGATTGCGTTATAGCGCGCTCACCGCGAATAACGACTCTCCGCTACATATATATGCGTATAGTATTCGGATAACCTACTGCCGCACGTGTTTTCCCTTGCTCGTTGCCGCTGCTCTTCCTTGAGTTGTTGCTCGGCGAAGGGAAATTGTTTCGCGTCGTGTGACGCGATTACGTTATGCATATGACAGGGGAGATAATAATTGCGAGGAACAGAACTACGGAAAACTGAGTCGCGGTCGATTCCTGTTTCCGCGGGCGCAAACAGGCTTAATTAGAGGAGTTCATAATTCATAACGTGCATTAGCCCCTCGGATCGATAAACATATAATTAATTTATGCCGAGTAAGCGGCTCTGGCATCGATTCCTTTGTGATAAACAGAGAGGGAGGGAGAGAGCTCGGGAGAGAGACAGCCCGTTGAAAAAGGGCACTAAAGCTATAATTTTTCAGCGGGAAAATACTCTTTGATCTTTAATCTATCGTCAGCAGAGCTATGTGCATAGCCAGTATTTTTTATGAGCAGGTCATATAAATAAACGCTTAATAACTCATCCGCGCAATGTTTATATATCCGAGCGCGCGTATTAGCAGAGTTCCACTCGCATCCTATTCTGTATTCTCCGAAAGCCGCATTTAATTCAGCTTATACGCGTTTATAACACCGCCGGCGCATTATAACAATACGCTCGACTATATCGCGCCATACGTGGGCTTTTAGTCCCTCTCATCCGCGGATAGGTTTATTAGTTTAATAAGCGTACAAGTAAACATCCCGCCCGGTAGAAAGCCAGATTTCAGGGAAGGAGCAGTAGGCAACTCGCGCGCGCGCGCGTTATAAGCAACAGGTTCCGTTAGATACGTCGATACGCGCCGCATCCACCGCGTAAACAAGGGGAAGCTATAGGCCAGCTTTTCGCGCCTTTCCGGCTTCGTTGCGTAATATAGCCGAGCTCGCGCCGGATGAGTGCACGCGGAAGAATAAGAGTGCGTGCCTCGAGTCTGTGCACTGGCTTATAGCGCTAAACGCTAATTTGCATGACATCTGTATGCGCCATCTTGTGCATATCCCCTTGGATTACGTCGAGTGCTTGGCTCGCTTAATACTTGGTTAAGCCGAGCGTTTCCGCGAGCGCGTCTCGCCTTACCGCGAGCCTTATTCTATATACTGATACCGTTGCCCACCGAATTCTGTTTTTACGCGTATACGGTAACAGTTATGAGCTCGCTTATATGTCTGTAAAATAGTTGTTATTTTATTTGCACTTAGCGGTCTTCCATATAAGTGATATTTTACCCAAATCATCGCTATTCGTGGGAAGTGTGAGATCAGGGAAAAAGGTTTGGCATTTACCGCTGTATATAAATTTCGCTCATAAAGCGAGTGGCGGCAGCGAGATAAGTGGGCGAGCGCGTCGAATTAAATTGAAGAAAGAGCGGAGGGATGGAAGAGAGGCAAGAAGGAAAAACCGACTAGTGGAGATGTGTATATATATATAGAAAGGGAGAATCGCGTTTGGTTGACTAGTCGAAGCTCAACGTGCTAACTCGATGGTCGGCTGGCTCTTTCTTCCTTGCTCTCTTTCTATATCCAGCATCAGTTCTCTCCGAGCGCACTCACTCCTACTTTGAAGCCTGATGGCCGGCGCAGGTTTCTCCTACTTTTTCTCTTTCCGAAGCCGACCCTCCCCTTTCTCGCCAGTCGAAGCGTGCACGGCAGCTCGTCGCTCTCTCGTATCCCCGATTCGTCGCACGTCCGAAACTTTTAAGTGAAACAAGTTATGGCTCTCGCCGACTTTCCAGATTAAAAGTGCAGAGCGCGCGCGTTCGCGCTTCGGCTCTCCTCTATATCCCCAAAGTGTATGTGTTCCTCTGTGCACGTGTGCGGGTGTGTATAGGCTCCTCTGTGCGCGCCGCTAAATGCGAAAATCACGAGAGGAAGAGTTGGCCGACGAGTGATTTAAAACGTGATCGCTTCTGTAAACGATCTCCCGATCGAGAAACAACGAGTCCGCCTCCCTCGGATGCTCTGCACAGCTCACCTGGCGCGATATAGCGCGGCCGCAAAAATAATGGAGAACGAAACTCGATCGAGATTTTAATGTACTTCGCTGTATATACGATCGGAGAGTCGATGCCGGGTATTATAGTATAATAGACTTCCGTTTAATGCTACAAAATTTTTGCAAACATTTTATACTCCCGGTGCCATTGCTAGTCGCGAAAATTTATCGTACACGCGCTTGCCAATAAAATATGGATAAACGTATAAAAAATAAAGCTTCGCGGAGCAATAGACGTCGGCATGGAATATAATCGTGTCATCTCTATCAAAACGCGGAGAGAGAGGGTGGGGGGCACTTCCACCCGTTGTCCGATAAGCCACAATAATCGATCGACTCTGCTCGGTAAATAACGCTGCGGTGGACATCGAGATCGCGTCGGTGTTCTATAGAAAATAAATACAAGTGCATCAGGCTTTTGTTTATGTATTTTTGTTTTGTGCGACAAACGCGCGCGTCAAATGCCAGTTAATTGTGTGTTTATTTTTATTCGCTTTCAGGGATTACACGCAACGTTTTATTGAATAGCCCAGAAAATTTTCAAGGTACCAAATATACCGTATATATACAAGCATGTTTTTATTTTCCTGCATATTATTCGAAAATCCGGATGAGCGTTTATTTTTCCAGACGTATGCAAACATTCATATAAAAGCAGCGCGCGGAATTATGCACATTTCAGGCCGGCTTTGCTTTCTGAAAAATAAACATAGACATGGCGGAGCTCGCGCAGCTTTGAAAAAAAGGAATAAACCTCGCAAGTCGCGGCGTCTTACTCTAGCATATTCGCATCAGAGCGACGAGTCATCGGAATGAAAAAGTTTACCGGGCGAGAAGCGTAAAAACGTAACGAAGCGAGAGAGGACGCAAACTTTTCCAAAGGCGTGCGCGAGGAGCAGATTTTACTTCGTCGTACACAGCGCCAAACTCGCTTGATTTTCGACGGGATAACGCAGCGATATGGCGGCGGAGAAAACTTGCTCCTGCGCAAACTCGAAAAATCTCGTAGACGATATTGCGCCCGTCTTGTGTGCCATGACTTTCGGAAAGATATAATTGCGAACGATGAAATATCTTAAGGTATATACTTAAGAGCTGTCGGGGCGAAAAATATGGAACATTCCATAGTGACAACAAGGTGGTAACAAGAAAAAAATGCCGGCCAATATGGCGAAGAATGCCAAAACTAAGGTATAACTTCCCTGCTTGGATCACGCAGTAGCCGGCAATTTTATTACCAGCCGGAAGCGCACGACGTACGCTCAGAGAGCTTATATATATATATATATATATATATATATATATATATATATATATATATATATATATATATACAGTTATTGCTCAACAACTCGAGAGCAACGCAACCCCATAACTCAATCCGGCAGCTATGAAACGCGAACTTATTTCTCAAATTTTGCTTCCGCGAACTTGCGCTTTCTCCCTCAATGTTGACCTCGCGGACGTCAAGAGCTACCCAGAAGATGAGAAGCCAACGGCAGCCGTCGAGGAAACTCAACGGCTTTCCTTTGTTGGCGGCTCATTTCCTAGAGCGTCGAAAGTGCGCGAAGCTTATATATACAGGTAAGCGTGTGTATAGGAGACATTGAAGCGCGCCGCTTCAGCCCGATATCGAATGCCAACTAGATCAAAGCCGGCCGTACACACCGGCTATATAACTATATACCAGATCTAACATCCGCGATAGAGCTCGCGCCTGCTCTCAGTGCATAATGCGTGGATTAAGCTCTCCGTGAAATCACTCATACCGAGAGGGGGGTGAGAGATATATTAAGTGAAACGCAGAGAGGTGTATGCAAGTTGTGCGCGGGGTATCTTTCGTTGAAAACACCGAGCTGGGCTTAGTTCGTGGAAGTATGCGTTTGTACAGTATACACGTGGACTCGATATTGCATAAATATAACATTTTTCTAATTAGTCCCATTGTTTAACGATTGGCTTCAGCGTATATCTATATATAGTAGCTCCGGCGACGATGAAAGGGGAGAAGACATAAAAGCGCACGCTCCCGCTGAGCATCTATATAGGACGACTGTTCCGCATATACGTTATATGTAGCTGAATTCGATTGATTCGTCAAGTCAATCAGCAGCCCCCATACGACATGCGCAGAGCGACTTCCATCGCGGGGTTGCTAATGAAGTCGTGATCAGCGCTTCACTGTTTCTATAATAGAAGTAGAAAACACCAGCGGGGATAAGCTTGATCTCCATTGCACGGCATAAAAATTTTTATGATTTTTCTAGAATTCATAAAAACGAATATAGCGAAAGCTTTCAGCAGAGCGAGCTCGGGGAAAAAGAGGACGTATTCGGATCCATTATACGAGAGAGGAATGAGCTCGCACTCGACGCACCTGTCACGCATCGATATAACTCGATTCGCGTTGCTGCCCCTTTGACACGTGCGCGCGGTAAATGCATGCTCGTGTGCAAATAACCGCGTAGTATTAGGCGTGTGTTTTATGGCCTCGCTAGAAACGGTAATCAGCCAAAGTGTCGAGTTCGACTACTGCCGAGCCAAGCTAATAACCGATTGAATTCTCAAGGAGCTTATAGCGCTACCGCCTTTAGAAATCGCTGACGAGTCGCTCTCGGCTACATATATATATATACACCTCGCTGCGGGTTAAACGGTTTTCGTCGCTTTCGTTCAAAAATATAGCCCTGTTGAAACTGACATATTCCACCGCCATATTCCACTTGCCTGACGAGGGTTCTTTAATTCGCAGCTGAATCGCAAGCTAATGAAGCCTCGAACCCTTCGCGCGTAATATATGCAGAACGAAAAACGCGCGGCCCCCGGCTAACAAGCTAGATATATAGATATATAGATGGACATAGACGTATTCCCCTATATATTCGCGGCGCGCGGGCGCATGGACGATCGAAATGGAAGCTTCTCCGGTTCCCGCTGCGTCGAGCCATGCTAATCAAGTTGGCCGGGCCAATCAACGCGGTCCGACGGTATTATCCCGTTCCCTCCGCTGTCCGGCGGCATAACGCGCCGCATTCGACCCTCTCGCGCCATTTCTGATTCCCCGTCCTCGATTATTACCCCTGTCTACGTGTGTGTGCGCCGCTCGAAACTGCCCGCCTAAACTATAGCTGGCGTGCGCACGGCGCGGAAACTACTCGCTCTTTCCTCGCAGCTACTGTGCGGCAACTTGGAGCTCTAATGTACTGCTGATTGCTCAAACGTTCGGGTCTGCGCGCGGAGGATAGATATAGACCCCGGACTAGCTCGGGAACCAGAGTTTCATATATATATATGTATGTAGCTTGACAGCGATTGGATCGATCGAGAGGCTTGAGACTAGAGGAGAAGACTGCCAAGAGAGAACTTGAGGAGGCGCTGCTGGAGGCTAACTTCTATTCATTAAGTCGATTCGATGGGGAATTCGATTGAATCGAGCTCAACTATATGCTAACTTCTTGTAGTCTTGGGGTATACCTACAGGCTACATACATGCGAGTGCGTAATTATTTTAATATTATCATTCAGCGCTATATACTAAAATTTGAACGAACACTTGTCGATTCCCTCATAGTTGCCTGGCTGGGCGAACAAATGGAATCGTGCGAAATTAATTCGACCGTAAGCCCGAAGCATGCTGCAGTCGTTCAATATTCATTTTGCAGACAGCGGCGGCGGCGGCGGCCTGCCGGGAACTTGGAAAAATTAAAAAGCCCGAAGAACAGAACACGCGTATATTAGCATCGAGTAATGAATCCCTAGAAAGTAATTAAAGTTTCCTCGAGAGGAGCTTGAGAAATCGCTCGCTCGCGCGCACGAGCTGCTGCTGCTGCTGGATCCCAGGGATGCATTGCATTTTTCATCCTTAGAATTTCTCGCCTCTTTCTCTACCTTCTCTCGTGCTTCGCGCTCGCGCGCATTCTTATGCATTTTCTTCCGCGTATATCGCAGCGTCTATTCCTCAAGATTCGCGAGCCGATACTCATGCAAACGCGGGGGCGGTGCTCGAAATAAAGCGCTGCTGCAAGACGTCGAGGAGCGACGTTTCGAGCGAATCGCTTATACATTTTTACAGCGGCACGCGTGTCTACCCCTTATATTAATGCGGCGAATAAATGCGAGCAGTATAGTAAAGCGAGATTGCGAGAGACAGATCTCGCGCGGCAACGGGTGAGGAGGAAGCAGGAATTTTTACGAGGGTCACCGACATCGAGTCGAAGTAAGAGAGTCCGTGGAGAAAAGGAGGCGAGCGTACGGCGAGAGGAAAGAGAAAGGCGCGCGCGCACACACACACAAGGGCGACATTTAATCTAGCAGAGAGCAAACGAAAGATCGCGGCGGACGTTTTACTTTTATACCCGAGCTTGTCGCTTCTCCCTTTCTCCCTCTCTCTCTATATATACGCCACTATTACAGTACCGGCTCAGAAGACTGCGCGACATTCGTATAGTATTATCTTTAAATTCGTTTCGTCCCGTCGTTGGCTCCCTGATTTCCCGTTCCGCTTCATCCTTGTTGTCGCCAGCTGCTATTTATCCCGGACGGCATCGGCGACGCGTCGCGCCGATTAGATCCTCGAGACGCGCGCTATATAGCTATGTATATATACACAGAGTAGTACTTACTCGCTCGCTCGCCGGAAATCGAACGGCCGGGCTCGGTTACGACTTCAAGAGCAATTCGCGTAGATACGGTCAATCGCGGGCAGCCAGGTTGTTTTTTTTCTTTCTGCGACGCTTCGACTTTGATTTGAGCGAGTGGAATTAAACGTTCCAGTGATTTAATGATTTGAAATTGCTTTGTTTTGACTGTGTCGCAGTGAAAGAAATGTAAATTATTATGGTCGACAATTAATTGCTTTAATTTTATTGAATTTGCAAGCGAATTAATTAAACTTCCCAGAGAAAACATTATATCACTACTGTATTAATTAAAGTTTCGATTTCGTCTTTTTTAAATTAAACCTGCTCATTCGATCGCGGAAGAGATAAAAGGAAAATTCGTGCTCGCTTTACGCGCCCCCTCGGAGATATCTCATTGCGCACAAGCGTGCGCGACACTTGACGCCTTCTTTCACCGAGCGGAGCGATTGGTCTCTATAAGCTTCTCAGGACGAGTTTCCTCGGAACATCGGGCAATAAGTACCAAACGAGCGAGTACCCGGTTCAGATTTAGCAAGCCACCTTCTAGTCCCCCGGTATACACCCACACACTGCTAGGCGCGAACGAAAGCAGCTAGAGCATCCGTAGGGAACAATTTAAATCCTTTCGTTTCGGCAGGGACATCGCTCGGACCTGGCACGTAGTAGTATGGACCGCGGCGGAAGTGGCGCTAAGTTTAATCCCGATTTACGGGTCTGGATTACAACGGGCGCTTGCTTCTCAGACGCGCCGCAGCTCTCTATATAGTACACGTGCAGCAGAGATCTCTCTCCGAGAGAATGAGCCCGGCAGGAGATCATTCTAATTAACGCCAAAGTAATGGACGGCCCTGCTAAGCCGAACGCGCGAGCACTAGTACACACGGGGCTGGTATCCCTCGGCCAGTGCGTCTATGTATATGTACTCGCCGCGAGTGTATCTCGCGAAGAGACACCGCACGTTACTTGTAATTCTTGCAGTATTATACGTAGTTGTATATATAGCGCGTGAGCTTGCTGATTTTCTCGCGTGGATATTGGTCACGTCGGCGATCGATATGACGCCGGGGTGTATGGGACTGTATTATACCGCCTCGCGCGACTATATACACGATGGCCTTTCTTTCGCGCCGGGCGAGCTCAAAAAAAGTGACTGCTGGTTCGGTCGAAGAAAATTAACGGCCGCAATGATCGCGTAAATCAATCAAGCGCGACGTGAAAGGGGAAGCAACGGCGTGCAGCCACTTTAAAAAAGCACGAAGATCACTGCCGGAGCACGACGGTGCCTTTAATAATCCCCGTAAAAATATATTACCTAGACGAAATGAAGAGGCCTGCATGCGTCCTTTTTTTCCTTCTTTTTTCATTTTGACTAGCGGGAGAGAGACAGGCAGCAGTCGATATTATTTATGAGCGCGTATCTCGACTCGAGCATAAAGCCGCGGAGTGAAAATTCTGGGGAATATTCACGCTGTTGTGCCCCGGAAAATTGAAGGGGTACAAGGGAAAAAAGCAAGTGTGTGGGGGAAGCGCAGCGCTGGACTGTAAACGAGCCCTCGAGACAACGCACGCCGGGGCATGTGACGGATGCTCGCGCGCGAGAAAAGCCCCGCGTGCGAGCGAAAGCACCTGCGCACGGGCTAAAAAGAAGCGCAGTCGCCCTCCCCCGTGTTGGTCCATAAAAGCGGAATAAAAACTTTTTTACTTATCCGCCGTACTCTCTCGGAAACGGGACATGCGCTCGGTTGATTTTAATTTTTATTTTCTCCTCAAGACGCTAGCCTTTTCGAGATACGCCTTTTCCTCTAGTCCCGCAAGAAGCTCCGCTGTCTCTAAAGCTCTCGCGCGAATTTGCATTTAGCAAAAACTTTCCGCGGGCGCGGCAACGAATCAAGTAGCGACGCCGCGTTTTAGTCGGACGGAGATCCGGCGATCTGCATATTAAAAAAGTCATTGAACATTTATTAATTTCTCGGTCCCGACTGCATATTGTATATAGTAAAGCAGCTAACAAGACAACAACGGGTCTCGTTAATTAAAAGCACCCTGCCGCGCTCGCTCGCTCGCGAGAGATAACAATCCCGTATTAACGCCGATAATAATAAACGAGGGTAATAAATCGAGCGTAAACACGATCGGCCGTCCAGGCGAGAAAAAAACGGAGCAAGGATAACAGGTGCCGCGGTGTGTTTTTGTACCCGCAATATTCCAAAGCGCGGCGAGTTATAATCACACCGGCATCGACATGATGAATCTTGCGTTCCTATATGCTGGCGTTAATAATAAGCCCGCGGGAAAATCGCGATAAAGTATATATCACACACGGCATATAGTTGCGGCCAGCAGCCGCATACGCTGCGCCTTGGCTAAAGCCGTTTATAGGCTGTGCCGCCTCGGAAGCTGCGTGATCAGCACGATCCCTCTCCTCTCTCATACTCTCACTCGCGCACGACCAACCAAGCGTTCTACCGAAATACACTCTGGCGGTTGCTGTTGCCGCTTCACTCGCTGGCGCGTTTATCTGACCGAGTAGTAAATTCGCTCAGCGAGTGTATACCTGCAGAGCTACAATGCAGAGGAGAATGAAGGAGAGAGAGGGAATTTTGATAAAATCGATTCTCGTGAGGATCTGGAAGCAGGAATCGTCGTCGGCGTGTGTGTGTTCGTGGCCGATTGCCAGTGAGTGAAGTGAGCTTCGACCTGGTTATCGGCCTTGTGTGTACCTGTATCGCCACAGCGAGGGATGACGCAGCGCTCATCGACATTTTACAAGCGATGTAGTCGCGGCGAATTCCTACACTCTCACCCGCTCTATATCCTCGACGACTTTTCTTCCTCTATGGACTTTCCACTAACTCTGTGGGCCCGTTTTATTATTACACGCTCTGGCGATTCAGCTCTCGAGATCAGCGAGTTTTATTTAAAGTTCAATTCAGTTAATTAAGTTCTGTTTATACTATACTGTTAGTAATAACTCATTTACTCTGAATAAATATCAAACCGTGAATAATTTTTCCAACCACTTTTTCGTATATAGATGTACATGCGTGGAAATCAATTTTGGATTAATTAACGTAAGTTGTTTGTTTTTAATTTAAAACTGTCTTTAATCAAGAATTCAGAGATAAAATTTAATCTTGAATGAAACTTAAAATAAATCCGTCACTAAAAGAGGTCGCGGATTATTACCGCGGCGACATTCAGCTATTTTCCAACGCTCTAAAAATGAGCGATGCCCACGAAAAAGCCATCGTTAATAAAGGCTAGATTGACTGAGCGAGATCAGAGCCGCCAGTCTTTAAGATTGAAATTTCATTATCGCCACAGTCTTCATCAGCATGAGCAATATTCGCGTCCTCGCTTCCGCAGGAGTGACGCTCTTAATTTCTCCGGAGAATATCATTTTTTTAAATTATATATATTTCTCCGCAATGTCCCCACTGAGAAGCCAGTTTAATTCGCAGAAAATTGCTAAGGCTCTCAATCTCGGGATAATCTACAGCGAAGCAAGCTTCGATATTTTACATAGACGTTTATGCGATAAATCTAGAAACAACAGCAGCAGCTTTTAATCGTCAGAATCTATTTAAAAGTCTGCGCTTGCCCTGAGTAATGAGGGAAATTCCGAGGCGCAGAACTAACGAGCAAAGCTTGAAATCCAATAGATCCGTGATACCTCAAGAATTGGTTCGATGAAAAAATAGCTAATATATTAGCTATTTATTTTTCTTTATTTTTTACTGCTTAATCACGATACAATTTTCTTCGGCTATTGTATATTCAACGCGAACTGATCAGTTTATTCCGCACTATTCAAGCTTCCGCCGATGACGTATTTTGATTACCGCCCGCCCGAGAGTTCACTTTTACAACAGCAACATCTTGTAGGGCCAGCGGCACCGCTGCGGCAATGTAATGTAAAACAAACACGCTATGATTGACGCTATAGATTTCTGTCAACTCGGAAAAAA
Organism: Muscidifurax raptorellus; assembly: GCA_020010945.3. Lineage (NCBI taxonomy): Eukaryota > Metazoa > Arthropoda > Insecta > Hymenoptera > Pteromalidae > Muscidifurax > Muscidifurax raptorellus. The sequence continues at coordinate 4,116,952 of CM052081.1, read as the reverse complement.
GAAGTAATAATCGAGTGTTCTTTTTCTTCAGTCGTTCCTTTTGATCTCGAAAATACATGGAGAAATAATTAAGTTTTCTTTTACTTTTACTTTGCGTATATATATAGCAAACAAGAGTCAAAGTCTGCTACCTCTAATAGACAGTTCCTTAACTACATTCCTAATTACTCAAGTTTGTCTTGGAAGTACGTGCATCGTCGTCAGTATATATCGAAGATAACAAAGTCTGCTGCAGGTGCGTACCTCGCCTTAGCATGTCTAGTCTCCGTTCATTGCGCTATCGTTCTCAAGAATCTATTATGCAGTGCTACCTAAGTATATCTCGGCAAGAAAATCGTGCCTCAAGTAATTAGCGAATGTTACAATAAGCGTTCTCTATATTATGATACCTGAAAAAAATCGCGTCGAAGCAGACGATTGAAGTTCGAAATTGTTCGCTGCGTTATGCAGCAGCGATTCACCGCGCGAGCCAGCAATATGTACAAGCTCATTCATCAACTACCGCGCCAACACTTGCTACCGATGTATACATATACGTATAAAACCCATATCCCCCGCGGTCGCTGTTTTTCACCAATATACCGGCTTATCCGCACGACGATAAACCAGGTCAGCGCGAATGCGCTCATTAAAACAGCAGCATCAGGCACTCGCACGTGTACCGCTCGATTCGATAAGTCCGGCGTAAAAATTAAGCCGCCAGCGGATATATGCCCGGCTCATAAATCATCAAGGCGGAGAGAGCAGCAGTGGTGGTGTACAGTACAGTCCATAGCGTCGAAATTTCCGAGAATCTCGCGTGTGAGCTTAAATCAAAGTTCTCACCCACCCCTATAAGCGCGGCAGATGTTGCAGCTAAATCAAGTCCCAATATGCCTTTGAATGCTTCGCCGCGCGGCTCGTGTGTCAAAACAGCTCCGCTTAATTAAACGCATGCGCGGCGCGAGATCAGAATCGGCGGCGCGCGAAAAATCGGGCGGCGCGCGTAATGGCCGATAATATCATCCCCCGCGTCGCGGCCCTTCGTTAAAGCGAGCCGAGCGAGCTCCCCGTCCAGTATAATATGCCGCAGTAGCCTGGTTATACGTATAATACGGGTTCGGGCGAGCGGACTCTGAATTATCGCGGTCGCGAATCGTATATAGGTATGTTACAGGAGCGATAAAGCTCGAGTGTGTGCAGTCGGAGCTTAGTCTCGCGCTGCGTTATATGCGAGCGTATTATTGCGGACACGAGTCGAGTAGATCGCGGCGGCTGACGCTCGCAGAATCTAATTGAAGATGGAACGTATATGACGCGCGGATATATGCGCGAGAGAGCAGCTGTTGTGCTTTTCGAGGAGTATAGCTGTGGGATATAGAAATTCCGTTCTCCGATAATTCCGAGATGAAAAATGACGAGTTCGCTATGATGTGCTACGTTCTGATGAATAACTAATGAAAATTGCCTCGGGGTACGTCACTGCAGCGCGAGCGCGTGGCCAATCTCGTTTGAGAACTGTACTCGTCTTTTTGCCGAGCTCCATACACTGATACAATATAGTCGCAGTCTCTCCCGGAAACTCCCGGGTACAATATAAACTGACGCAAAAATTGGCCACACGAGAGATGGGGGAAGCACGAATCTCGTCACAGGAAGCATTTCTCAAAGTTGCGAGCTATGTGCGGACCGCCGTAACTGCGTTAGCGCATTATCATGCGCGGACTCGAATTACTTCAGTTATCGCCAAAGTGCAGGCCACCATCGTTGCGGGCTAGCTGCTATGTATGAGGACATTTTTTTTAGATCTCGCCATTTTTCTAGCTCGAGATTTTCCTAGTATTTTTTTCTTTTATCTAAGTAACCATTTTGAAGCTGAGACTGTAATTGTAAGTACATGACGTTGAACAATGGCTGTTTTTATAGTATCAAAGCAATTTTCTCGTGTTCTACAATTTTTTTTACATACATCTGTGTGACATAACGAAAGAAAAAAATTTGCCGTTGGCTGACCTCTAAAACTGGCAATTAAAAAGATTTCCTCATATACACCTGCACAACGCCTCTGCATGTTTAACTACATATATATATATATATATATATATATATATATATATATATATATATATATATACACACACACATATGTGTATCACTCAAAGGTTTCATACGCGCAGTTTCGCTAAATAAGTTTAAAAGGCCCACGCGCATGCGAGCCGGGAAAAGTAAGCATAAGCACGTTATAACGCGCCCGCCGACCTGTGGTAAAATCGTTATAGCGAGCTAGTAAAAGTGAGTTACTTCTCGTGGTGATATCGTCGGGGAAAAAAGCGCTTTGACGACCGATTTTTTCCTCGCGTGTATATATGTATACAGTCTATGTAGAAATTATACCGGCGTTCGGGCCAGTCGTTAACGGAAACCGAGAGCTTAATACCGACGCTGGAGAAATTATTCGAAAAAAAGCCCACTGAAATTACAGGTTTAGTCGAACAAAATTTCCACCAAAGTTCAACGACCGCTCGACGGCGGCGGGCGGCGGAAAAACTTTGCGTCGAGAATAGCGCGCGCGAACTTTGTTTTGTAATTCATTAAAAGTCCGCGATTCGCGCGCGTTAAATAAGCGATGGCTCGCGCGGAAGTGGACTGGAAGGGGGTCAGCGGTACCGCGGCGTTCCTAATTCTCTAATTAGAGTGATTGTTAGCAAGCTCGGCGAGCCGCTGCCCCGAGAAACCGAGCGAAACGAATTAACGCCTGAGGAAACACTCAACGCTCTTGCGGTTCTCCTACTGCCCTCCTAGCCCTGGCCCTCATTCAGTTTAATATTTTATCTTTCGCCTGGCGAGCACTCGAATTTAGTGGCTTATTCACAATTTAATTGCACGAGACCGATATACATTTTACCGCATTGATATACGACGACGCGCGAGTGGCGCATATCGGAGTGAAGGGACGAGAAATCCGCCGAGGGAGAGGATTCCTAATATGCCAAGTGCCGTTCCATTGTGCGGGACTCTGTTAATTCTGTCTAATACGTTGCCGGAGTGATGATGAAGATCTGAACCGGAAGAGGAACCAGCGGATTTATACAGGACGGCTTAATTGGATTAAGGGTTGGAACTCAATAGACTGGAAGGTAATCGCGAATACCGGATTGAGCTTTTTTGGCTCATTGAATCGTAGTATATGGCGACGGCTGAGAGGAATCACCTCGTAACACGGATCTCGTAAACTGGGAATCGCTTCAAAAACTTTAAACAAAGGCGTGTGGGCTATATAATAATATGTTTAAAACAGAGGCAGCTGATGGTGCAGGGACCAGGTGACGGGAGCTGAAATTTCAAATATCCGTGGACTATAATAAAGTAGCTCGGTCGACAAAGACGCGCAGCTTTTACTTTTTCAAATCCCGGGACGGTAATTGCAGTCGCGCGAGCTCGTGTTCGGCCAGCCGCGTACAACTACGCTATATATAAGTCGTGGCTGTAAGTCAGGGGGAGAGCACGATTTACGAGATCTCCAACGCCCAGGGATTGCTTCGCGCTCGGCGCCTCTTTCTCTTCGTCCCCCTTGACCCTTTTCTCCTGATGCACGCGTATCTTGGAACTAGTTGTAAATTTTAGTTTTTCATTCCGGCGTTTCTTCCTTGCAGCTTTGAATTCAAATAAAAATCGCCGAGTTAGTGGGATTGCACGCTTAAAAATAAAGGCTAAGGTTAACGCGACTCTCCTCGCAGGCGGCAATGAACTTCCGCATCAGCGATGTCGACTCTGGTAATTGGCTCGACTCAAGTGCTTCGTTCGTTCCGTCTGTTGCGGTGAAAAGCTCTCTGATGCGGGTCGGAGCCTCTGCGCCCCAGGGTTGCATTAATGCGCACACGGAGCACTCGTCGTCGCACGCAGTTTATAATGGATCAGTCGCCAAGCGCCTGAAATATATGCGGATATGCACTCGGGAGGCGCGTGCGATATGCGATACTTTATGCTTTGACATTAAAATTTTAGTTATTTTATTATTATTATTATTAGTCTATAACGTCAAAGCTAACTTTTTCGAAATCCAATTGACGAAGCTCCCGTCTATATATGCATACATAAATATAGGCGGAGATTCCGCTCCAACTGCAAAGTTCGCGCGTCCTAATTACCGCCAGCGCCCGCGAGACCGACGAGAGAAGGAGCCGAAGATATAGAGAGGAATTCCCGAGAATATTCAATAGCCTTTCTCACTGGACTCGCGCAGCTACTCGCTTTCCATGCTTTATCTGTCTGCTGAATATTGAATCCTTAACGAAGCGACCAGCCTTACGTGTGATTTCATCTCGAGCGATTTGCATCGGCGGCGATATTCTCCGTATTTAATATTCAGGACTCATCAAGGCTAGCGCCGTCGATCCGCAAGATTCGCCCCCCCCCCTCCCCACATCCCCAGAGCTTCATCCCCTGTTATATTTTCAAGCTTGCAGCTCTTCTCATTCAAAGTAAAATAACTCGACGACCCCGAGAGCGAGTTATATATTTCGCATGAGCTGCGCCAAAGTATTTACCCGCTACGCGCGATCGGAGCGTAGCGGCGGCGAATTAAAAGTTTGGAGAACCCTCGCATGCGGGCCACTGCCGAGTCCCCCCCCCTCCCCCCACATAGTATATATATATATATAAGTAGAGCCCCGAAATCTCGGAATGTCGGTTCATTAGAGCAACGCGAGTCGCTGCTGTGGAAGCGGGAAAGAGCGAGAAAGGGGGTAAGACAAGTTGGCCACAGGCCGCGAGACGGACACACGGTCCTATAGGAGATACAAATTACGAGCGCTAGCTCCCAAAGTGTCGGAGTTTGTTTGGTCTTTGCGCGCGAGCGTCAGGGCCATCGAGCTAACAGCCGCGTCGCGCGATATAGTATATACGAGAGATAGAGAGAGTAGAGTAGGAGGGAGCAAGCGAGAGAAAGCTCTGCAAGCTTCGAGCCAGAGCAACTTCCGGGATACTTATAATTGGTTTCTCTCGAGCGAATACCCGCCACCGCTGCTCGGTCCGATATTCCCGCGCGCGCTTCTAATCCCCTTTACTCTCTGTCGCGTATACTGCAGTACACGTCGCCTCAGCCGAACATACATATATCCTTTCTCGTTCCTCGCCGCGCACTTATTTTCAGACGAAAATTCGAGCACATTTTCGCGGTGGCTCTGAAGATGTGGATTCGAGGGAGTAAACCAGCTGCTGCGGGGGAGCATTAATTAGTCGCGTCGTCGTCTCCGGGATCGGCGCGTATATACACGTAAACACGTTCGCTCTCTCTCTCTCCCTCTCTCTCTCTCTCTATATATATATATATATATATATATATATATATATATATATATATATATATATATATATATATATATATATATATATATATATATATATATATATATATATACACACACATATATATCGCGCGCGCGCGCGACCTACACTCTTGCACCCGCATTCGAATGTATACACAGTCAAAGTATTTGCACGTGCTTGTTTGGCTGGTTTTCGCGCGGCTGCTGGAGGGCGACTTGGTTTACTTTGTAATTAGCGAACACGCTACCGCTGTATAGCAGAAAAATTCGCTATACAGCGTTTAATAAATTCAAAAGCAACTTCCACTTTGTGGAGCGACGTTGCTTTTCGAAGTATAACAAAACGTTTAGAGTATGAGCTATACTTTATGCGTAAACAACAGGATATCGGGTCACGTCAAACACGTCTGATATCGCGTATCAGCTGCCAGTCACAGACTCAGACGGATGAAAATTCGTATTTTCCGACATTTTTTCCCGTTGAAATCGAAATAAGACGAATATGGTATGTACGAATCCATATATATAGAGGTAGCGCGTGCTTTCGCGTTTATACGCGTCTCCCTGACGCAGGGACCGCCCAGAGCGTGTTACTGCTGCTTAACAACCGCGCGTAAATCTATTGCAAATGACAATGGGTGTCCTGCTGTTGATCTCGCGCGAGAGAGCCAGAGACTTCCAGCCCCTTCGATTTATCGATTCTCGCGCCGCCGTGAAAACGGTTACTTCGAGCCTGATGCAGTATATATATATATATACGCTCCGCTCGAGCGACTCTGCCCGTGACGCGCCGACCCGAACGTTTGTTCGGGTTACGGGCTGTTGGTGATTTAACAGTTTAGCGCCGCGATCTGACGACGCTTTATGCTCCCTTCACTGCTGCGACTACTATTGAATTAAACTACTACTCGGCTAACTGCGCGTAGCTGCTGTACTTCGACTTTTTTATAAAAATTGCAGAAGAGAGAATTCGCGCAAACTTTCCAGCCGCAAGGAACATGGCCGTCGAAATATAAAATGCTCGCATATAATACTTGAACGAGCGGCTCACACGGTACCCCTTTATCGCTCGAAACTTTCTCCGCTTCGGCCAAATTTGTTCAACGCGGCTCGAAGCAATGTGACGTAATCACGTATAATATACACATCTCGCACGGCTGCATGCGTAATTACCGCAAAACTCAAATATCGCAAACCCCCACGCGTGCGAAAATTACTCGGCTTCGAGCCGTCTAATTAGTGATGTCTCCCCCCTTCGCACGCGCTTGCAGCTAATTAGTGCGGGAAACGCCGGCAAGTAGTACATTCGCGCGATTAACCAATCGGACGTCGCGACTGCACGGCTTTGCTCGCATTCCGTCGGTATATACATCGAGGACTGAGAGAGAGAGAGAACTGCAGCAACGGAGTATATATATATACACTCCGAGAGAGAGAGAGAGGGGAGCAGAGGAGGAAGCGGGGGATAACCGGTAGCGCGCGCGGCTCGTGACATTAGACCCACGCCAATTAATTTCCGTTCATAGACCGGCCGTACACGCTATACTCGCACGACTGAGTTTAACCCTGCGTGAATTGCCGCCTGGCCCAACGCGGATGTTACTACTGCTGCCGCCGCCGGTTTCTGCTGCTGCTGCTGCTGCATCGATTTTCACGGCCTCTGCTGTCGGAGCTTCTCTCACTCTGTCTAGCACAGCGACGGCAGTAGTATTATATAGCTCGCTCTCCGTCTCCCTGTGTGGGTGTATGTATGTGTATGTGATATAATAGCGAACTACTGCGAGAGTACCAGCGCTATATCGACTGTTAACGGCCAATGACGTTACTGCTGCTGCTGTTGCTATACTCTGCAGTCTATACTATCTGTGCGTGTTTACGCGGTAAATCGAATTTCGGCAAGCGCGAACTGCTGCTAAGTGGCATTGGATTTTTTAAGGGCTTGTTATATATAAGCGCACACTAATAAGCGTGTGATCAGATTAAAGTAAAAAAAATTGTCACTGCGTAACAGAGTGTCTTTCCTATATAGAGATCAGGATGTCAATAGAGATGCGTGAAATTCCACAAAAAAATATACAATTTTCTTATTGCTGAATCTCATCAGAAATAGCAATACTAGAAAACATATTATTTTTCAACCATCTGTACGATTGAAACTTCCGCAAAAGGAATAGATTTCATTTGAAGCAAAGGTTATGCTGTTATACTATATAGTTTTGACATGAGTGATGGAATTAAAAAATGAAAACCCCAGAAAAACGTTACAGCTTCACAAAGCCAAAATTTTTGTACTTTTTTCCATCCAGAATTCTGCGGTTTCCGTTTTTAACGAGTATTACATAATTAACTTGAATTCCGAGAATTACAAAGTCCGTAATCATTTTATCGCTCATATTTTTTATAAACTAGGGTATTTAATATAAATGCCAATTTTCTCGCCTGCCATTACAATGCCATGAACTGCTGTTGCATACAAAATTAAAAATCGACATATCCATCATGGTCAATCCCATTTTTGCAATAAAAAAGGCTACTATTGCCAAGAGTGATCAATGTCCTTTAATTGTGGTAAAACGTTCGCGACAAATTTATCGTCTATTACCAAAACCGTTAAATATTCATCGAGTTCTCGATATATAGCCCGACAAGGACGACACCGTAGTTGGAACCGATGAAACTTTGCTTATAACCACATGCGTTTTACTCTACACAGAAACGAGAGGCTCATACATCAATTTCGATGGCAGCAGTATACACAATAATGATTATATCAACACGAATGACACACTCGGCTATTTTAATTAACGCCCGAGGAATTTGATATACCCCTATATGAATATATTAAACGCGATCACGCGGTCGGTCAACCATTTCATTGTCGCGGTCAAACCGCGCATCATCATCCTCACACATAGCCCTGATGTAATTTTCGACGAGTGCACACGATCAGCTCAATGGCCGGTAGCATCGGTAGCCCACGTTATCCGATGCTATACACGTGCACATAACGTAACGCTCACATCCGCAAACGACATCTCTTATTTGCCAGCTCGGGCTGAATTTGCTCGCTGCTCGATAATGCCGACCTTCTCGCTTTAATTCAAACAACTGCCTGCACTACTGACTCGATTTGTCATATATATACATGGATATGCAAGCGATCGATCGGCCGACCAGACACTTAAATATCAACATTTTTGATAATAAAATCGCGGATTTTGAAAATATGGGTAGTATACTGCGATGACTCTATCTCCGCCTTTGGCAAACAATCAAGGCGAGAAGCCCGCGCCGTGGGCGACTATATATACGAATTCACGAGGCTGCACAAGAACGTTCAGTTACGGGATCGACGGAGCGGAAAGCGAAGATATCCGCGCTCTCTTTTTGTCCCCCTCCGCGGTCACCGGGAAAAAGAATTGATATGTTACATCGCGGCTGCGGCATATTTCCAGACGAAACTTCAAAAACTCAGATAATTCAATGCTGCGCTGCAGAGGAGACGACAAGCTGCTGTAGCACACGAGCATTGGAATACAAATTTTATTTTACGCGACTCGAGGGCTTCGCGAATCTGTATATATATACGTACTTTATACAGCGAGTACAGGTGGCTCTCGACTTTGACGCGATGCGCACGTGGTCCTCGAACGGCGAAAGATTTCACAAGTGGCTCATTTTTTTATATAAAGTCGGGTGTCGCTTGTTTCGTCTATATGCTTATATACACTTTTCGGTTAATCCTAATTAGTCTGCCGGGGACTAATTAAAAGACTCGCGGAGTAATTGACTCCAGACTGTGCGCGGCTGCACGATAGAGGACGACTCGTCAGTTTTCCCGCGCTTGATGTTCATCGCTGCAGGGCTTGAAGAGTCGGGGCTCGAGTCGCGGCCGCCGTTTTACCTGCTAATTATCATTTAACGACGTTCTTCACTTTTTGAGCGCGCGCTCGAGCAGAGTGACATGTTTCATAATATGTCTCAGTTAGCCGATTACGCGGAGGTTGTGTTTACGGCGCAACGAGATTACGCGTATAATACACGATAGATGCAGGAGACTGACGGCGAGAATTCGATTGTTGTGACGGAAAATGTAATATAAATACTGCCACAGCGCTGACTGAAAGATTTTTCGCGAATGGGAATTCCATTTGAGCAAAAGCTGTATACACACGCGAAGCAAGATTTATCTTTCCCAGCAGGGCAATTTAAAACTCGATCGATATCGTGTGGGTATATATATATATATATGTAGGGCAGTTTGGATGTGCACACGTTGTAATGCGATTTCGGAAAAAGAATATACGCTGACGGCTAAAAAAATACGAGTAAATATTAGCTCATTGTATTTTCAGAGGCAAACAACTAGCCGAGTCGCGCCTGAATTCATAAATAATAAATACACTTCCGTTATATGTATATTTATCGAGGCGACATTGAATTATTTAAATATTTGGAAAAAAAGCTCAACAAGTAGAGCAAAATGTATTCACTGCTACGGAACATTGTGATTTCAAAGCTATGGAAGAGCGTAAAAAGAATTCTTAGTAATTTATAAAATACTCAAACAGGTAGAAAAAATTGAGTATTTTCTAGACAGAATTTCCGGTCGTCGCGGCATGTTAAACTGGAAATACTTTGCACATAATTTCTGATAATATACCTTGCTTTAAAAAAATTCAACCAGAAATTCTGGCCCTCACAGTCCTGCGCTAAAAGAGCTGGAAATGCGCGTAGTACTCAGTTGAATTAGCCTAGCAGAGCCTCTCACGATCACGAAATCCACGTGGATTATAGCGAGGGCAAAGTAATTACGGAAGCTGTCGCGATAAAGTCAAGCATTATTGCCTATTCCTCCCTGGTAAGGGGGAGGGGGAGAAAGGGCAGCGCGGGATAGCGGCAATCTAATTTTTAGTCGATTACTCGCGAGTACCGGGACGAGCGGGAGCTAATTATTCGGGCGTCCGCGTCGCGGTCGCATAATTTTCCCGGCTGTGCGCAGTCCCGGCCAGCGTCGACAGGGCGTCCAGACTGCCAGCTTCGGCCAATTTGACAGATTATCATTTTAATTAGCTGCGCACTGCTGCGGCGGCTCCCCCCGTTACAGGAGTCTTGTCCCGCCGATTAATTCGATCGCGACCCTGTCCGTGTGTCCGAGCATTATTTGCGGGGGCGGCTGATCGCATCACGATTATCGACAGTTTAAGGATGTCCGATGATGATTTAGCTTTTTGCCAATTTTTTCAGAGCAAGACGGAGCTTCGCTCGTTGTGGGAGAGAAAATGTTGGAGCTATATATAGTATGGCGTAGACTTATTGGGGTAAGCTATAATTGTATATTGCATTTTTCATTTTAATTAACTTTTCACGTTTACGTTAATTCTAGGGAGGGTCAAAGTTCAGCCGTTAAGTACGTTTGGGACTTGAAACTTTTCTGTTTTTGTAAACAAAATTAATATCACGGTTCTAATTAGTATTCGCTTTGAAAACTCGCTAAAGCGAGTTTGAAGAAATTTGAGAAATTTTCAGTGCAACTTCAGTTGCTTTAGCCATCAGTAAACTAATTGAAAATTTGAAAATTGACTCTCTGAAACTGCAAAAGAAATCGCATTTATAAGAGCTTGAATTTCGTGGACGACAGTCGGAAATTATGCGACATCGGCCATTTGGAACTGGTTCTTGTATAAAACTTGACTTTTTTAAAAAATTGGAAAAACTTCGATAGGACGTTTTAAATTTGCCCGATAAAGTCATGTGTGATACGTCAATGGCCGCGGGGATCGGCAAAAATTTCGACAGTGTGAAAGAGCAGGCGGAAGTGAAAAAGGTCGGAAAAAAACTCCTCTCGCCGGGACCAATCAGGCTTTGAGTAATCTGCGCGTCGATTTATGGAGCTCCTTTTTGGCACTGTAAGATGCGCTACGTGACCGGAATTTTCTTAACCGTCGGAAGAAGTAACGGACAATTTTGAGGCATTCTTTGCTCTATATATCGCCTCGAATCAGCTACACGTATTCATTTGCTCACGTAAACTCAGTTAGTGGCTGCTACTCAACTTCGACGAATCGATCTCAGTGACAGCAACATGGAAAAAACGAACCCTTTTAAACGGCATTTTTAATCTACACGGATTAATTTCCAGAATCGTTAATTTAACGAAAATAAAAGGAAAGGATTCCATAAAAATGAAAATCCACACTTGCCATCATCAGCGAAGTAGTAGCTCATAAATTAATAGGCATAAAATTATATGCTCGCCGTGATATTTAATTTTTCTTTTATTCTGAAATTTAAATGTCAGAGGCACGCTTTGGCAGCCTAGGAATTGAGATTATCTCATGATAAATGAACTTTTCATTTGTCGTAATTACACCATGTTTTGCAAAATCCCCTTTAAGCGGGTTAAAATGAAAATGTCGATTACGAACTGCCGGTATAAGCTTTTGATTTAGAAGCGATGAAACCGGCGAGAATGAAAAAAAAATTGGGAATCTCACGACACGACTGCGGAAAGTGCTTGAGTCATTTCAGTGTAGTGCGCGCTCGAAGGGAAAAACGCAAGCGTCGCAGAGAAGCGCCGCTAAAACCAAACTCGCCAAAACTCGCGAACCGCTCGATGCTGGCTGGCATTTCCTTTATCGAGCTCGCGCTCTTCCTCTATATATCCGCGTCGTTCAGCGTCTCTCTCTCTCTAGCACACGGAGAACAATCTCATCATTGTGTCCACATCTTCCTGCTGCATGCAGCCCTTCAGTGCCGCGCACGCGCAAGTGCTCGCTGTTTCGTTGTTTGCTCGCGAGAGATATGAAAGAGGAGAGGAGATTTGTTGGCTATGCGACGGAGACAAAAGACCTTTCATCGCATCGCGAATATCTCCCGGGGCCGGGGCAACTCACTCGTTCTCTCCCTCCATCTCTCTCTCTCTCTCTCTCTCTCTCTCTCTCTCTCTCTCTCTCTCTCTCTCTCTCTCTCTCACTCTGAAGCTCTACACTAGTGTAGCGCTATAGTGTCGAGGCTGACCCACTTTCAGCGCAGCAGGATGAAATCCTGCGACACGTACAAAACCCGCTCTTTTCTCCATCCACTGTTCGCTGTAGCTCTCTCGTCATACGTGCACCTACTCGCACTGCGTGCCAGAGGATTTTTTAGCTATTACGACGACACCGACTGTTCTCCCTCCCTCTCTTTCTGCTCTCTCTCTCTCTCTCTGGCGGCAACCTCGCAGAGCTTTCGCTGTGTTCCGTGAAATACTTGAGTAACGGTATAGAGTACAGTAGGCCAGCCGAGAGATTAAGAGATTTGCTTGCAGGAGAGCTGCGTAAGCTCGGGTTAAATTCGCGGACGAGAAAACGATGTATCACTTTGCAGCTTATTGCAAGCGATTTGCGCTGACACCCCTAAGAACTGAATCAAATATTGTCTTTCGTTAGTGGATTATAAACGAAACAGATTATGCCGTTTAACTAGTCGAGGCAAAGCAGTAGTAGTAACAATGCGATAAACGCGATGCGAAAAAGTCATCATTGCGCGCACCATTTGTATGATATACGCTCGCTATTATTCTTCTCGCGCGCAGTGTCTTTCCTTCTTTTTCCTTCCGCGTTGGTAATTGGCTAGCTTCAGCCGCGCAGCAAAAACTGCGTCGGGTTTTTGCATATGGCCGAATCACCTGATTACCTATATACGTTGATTAGGGTTCAACCTTCTATTGCTATAGCGATGCGTCTAAAGTCCAAAAGCGCAACCTTATAATCGCGGTAAAAAAGGCCCAATAAAGTATTCAAAACCCACTCAAGCCCTACTACTGTGTCTTCCTTTCATTCTCTTTACACGGCTAGATCCATCCATTAATCGAAAGCACTCTCTCGTTCGCCGATGAAAAGCCTACATGTTCGCGGAGGCGTAAAGGTCCATTTTTAGCACACAAGAGCGAAAGAGAGAGGGAGAGTCGAACTCGTGATGATAGGATGCGTACAAGCGTGGACTTTTATACCCCCCGTGCCGTTCTACCTCTCGCCGGCCATTCACTCCACTGCACACTGTTAGTTCTTCGGCTTTCATTAGCAGCGATCGAAATTTCGAAAAGCCGAGCGAACGCAACTGTGCGGCCGCCGCCGCCTCTTCTTTTTGACTCGTCAACTGCGCGCTCGACTATTTCCGCGCTATCGACAGAGTGTATATGTATCGCTCGCCACGAGAAACGAGTGCTTCTACACTATGCGGTTTTGCCGTCTGATGAAATGGTATAAAAAAAGAAAAACGTTGCGCTCCCGTGGAGCGATCGCAATGTAAGTGCCCTACTTTCGGATCAGAGATTCGGATGAAACGAGGGATTGTGGGAAATCGGACACCGATAGACTATACATATATTGATGCATGGATATATAAAAGTCGGTCAATGCGCTGGCTCCGACGAAGCAAACTATATAGATTGACTGTTTAATTGAAAATTGACAGTACTTCTATACATAATATATAATACCGACGAGAAATCGATCTGTACACAAAACTCTTTTTCTTTAATCTCCTATACTGCAGCGGACACTTGAAACGCTCAAAATTCGATCTCCCGTGCGATCAGCTGGCGCGAGAACGACGGGTTTAGCAAATCGTTGAGCTGCGTTTATTGAGTGTTGTATATACGTAGGTATATAAGTGTGTGCGAAAAGGAAAAAAAGGCCGACGAGGGACGCTCCCAAGGCGTGATCGACTCTTAGTTCCGTGGGGCGCGTTAGAGAACCTTTATGGATGAATTGTGTGTCATGTACGACGGTATTCGAAGGGTGTAATCCTACTGTGCGACGGAAGATAAATGATGGGACTCTCGATATTTTTATTTTGCCTCGAAGGTCGACCCGAGGAAGGCGCGGGAAATTTTCATTCTACGCCAGCAGTGTAATTAGATCAGCAGGAAGGAAAAACTCAATTCCAGTAATGGATTATGATTAATCACTTTTTAAGTAATATCGTTAATTTAGACTAATATATAAAGACTCGCGATACCGCGTGTTCACTTCAGCTTGATCGTGACTTTGTGTGCAAGGTTTTGCAAGAAAGATCGTTCTATTTGAAAATAAAATCCTGAAAAATCAGCGAGGTTAAGAGTACACAAGAGTGGACGAGACTCGACTATAGCCACTGAAAAGTCATTCTCCATCAGGACTGTCTGTCGAGCCCGTAAAAAGACTGATATTTCGTTTAACGCGCTGCGGAAAAATGGACATGAAAAAGAAATGTCCTCCGCCGTGTAAAAAAAAAGAAAAAAGAAGCTACGGCTTAGAAACGAGAGCGAGGGACCATAAATCCGGGCTCGACGACGGCGATCACGCGGCTACCGCTGCACGGAAAGGAAAAAGGTATTTGACGAAATACGGGATTATTTACTTCGACGTGGCACGCAGGAGAGTCAAAACGCATTTCAGCGCGAGCGCAGCGTATAAAATACGGCCGCGCGAGGTTCGGAAAGCCGGCGAGCGCCGGCTTCATTTTTCCACCGTTTGTCTCTCGCTCCCTTTTTCCCTGGTTCGCCCCCCCCCCTCCCTGCTTCGCCAGTTTCTCAACCCGACTGCAGAGCGTGTCGACAGCTCGAAAGCGCCGCACCGATTCGCTCGCTGCGCAAAGAAAATCTCACACGGCGAGCGCGTTCCAAGGTAAATTGTGTTCGCGAGCTCTCTTTCTCCACTTTTCCCGCGCACCTCGTTTTACTCGAGCTTTCCGCTCTTTTTGCCAACAGCGCGCGCTCCTGAGGCTATACGTATATAGCTGCATAAAAAGAGAGATTCGGCTGATATGGATTTCGGATTTACATTTTCCCGCGCGCGACCAGCGAAACAGGTATATAGGATCCGTCTTCCACCCGCCGTTTGGGCGAGATATAGCGCTCGAAAGAATATTTTCGCAGTCGGAGTGCGCGATTGAAGCGAACGGATTGTGTATATATGATCCAGTGCGAATAGTACATGTACGTATATATACGGTTGCTAATCATGACAATGACAACATTGAAGACTGCATAACTATGAGGCTTTATACTTGAGCTAGCCTTTCCTCTATTATTTTGAAATATTTCACGTAGATACACATTAGGACGGAGTTCCCGGAAGCATCAGGCTGGAAAAATACGCGGCAGAGTATAAAGTCCCTATAAAGCGTCTCGAATAAATCCACAAAGCGCAGCCGTCGGCGCCGCGACAGAGAGCTAAAACAATGCCTAGGACAATGCGAACGAAATCCGGATGAGGTCTTGTAAAAGTAGCGCCACGGCCTCGTACTCCCTTTGAAGCGTCTTCCGCTAAGCATACACAATAACACGCGTTTCTTCCGCGCGAGAAAATAATGCTCGCGCAAGCTAGCTCTTAAAAACACTACAGCGCAGTTAATATATAGCGAAGCGCCGAAAGTCGCGCAGAATCTCGCGTACGTATATATACATAGCCAAGACGTTCTCGAGTGAAATAGCTAGCGGCAGAGAAGTGAGAGGAAAAAGTCGGCGCGGCTAAAGTAATCCCGAGCGAGGTGTCCGGAGAGTTAGTCCGCGCGGTTAGTTGGCGGCGCGCGTGCAACCCCTAGCGACGTCAGGACGCGTCCCTGGCGACTCGTCGCTCGAGCTACGTGCTCTTGTGTAACGCCTCGCTCGGCCGCGCGCGAGCACTGCTCGTCTCCATCAGCATAATTACTCTCCCACAGTTGCCGCTTCTTCTTCTACTATTTCTTCTGTTTCACGAGAAGGCCAGCCTCTCGTTCGCGAAATCTCGGGACCATTGAATGCTCCTGCTGTGTATGTGTGTGTGTGTGTGCGAACGTCGTCCAAAGTTTTCTCTTTCTTCTCTCGTTCTGTTGTTCGGCGAGAGAGTGAGAGTCGCGCGCGATTTCTATGAGCTACAGGCATTCTCCTGAAAGGCGGATAACGTGCGCTTGCGACAGTAGCTGTATATACAGCGCGTTATTTTTATCCCTAAATGGAAGCACGCGGTTTGTGTGCTGTGTATACGAGCCGTTTTAATTTTGAAAATTATCCTCATCGCAGATCTGCGCAGCTGATGATACACGGTCAGTTTGCCATAAAACTCACGATTGATTCGCGAACATTTTTAACGAGAGCTTTTTCAAAAGCGATTATAAAGATCACGAGAAAGCCCGCGGAAATGAGAAGAAAATTAATCCCTTATCATAAAGCTTGGAAAAATGGAAAAATAAAAGAAACGTCTTGCCGAAGATCGAGATAATAGTAGCCGATATATGCGCAGCACAAAAGAAAGCAATTATGCTTGAAAGGCCACTTCTTTCGTGTGGCTCGACTCGACTCTATCTCTCCTCTTTTTTCATCTCAACTTCGAAGTAAGGCCTGCTCTATGTCCGCACCGCAGCTCGGCAATGACCAATTATCGACGTGTTCTCTCTCCTAGTAAAGCTGTGCGCTAAGAGAGAGACCGAGAGAAAGAGAAGCTTTTCAATCCGTCCCTTAGCACGAAGCTCCAGCGGCGCAACGAGAGATGGGCTTCCGATCCGGCGCCGCTGAAAGCGGCCTGCGCGAGAGGTCTATATACGCGCGCGAGCATCCGCGGAACGCGCGGTCTACTCACTATAGCTATATACATCGCTCGAGAGCCAAAGACCTACTTTCTTTTCATTCTTCCCGAAGCTACACTGCTCTCTTTTTCCTCTCCTATCTCTATCTATCTCGTCGCTTCCCGTCTATCTGGCGAGTGTAGCCGCGCGGTAAAAAAAGGCTCAGGGGTATATAGTGCGCAATTGCACCCGGAATGCGTCTCGGAGGCATCGAGGAGAGGGAGGGAGAAGAAACGTCGGCGGCGGACGATTCGCACGAATACGTCGAGACGCGTATCAGGCCCCGCCGCGCGCAAACTTCAAAGTACAGCGCCGGCGGCTTGGTTTCGCAAGCGTATTATGTGTCCCATCCGAGAAAAAGGCGAGATTCCGCGGAGAGAGTGAGAGAGATTTACGTCGGCGAGTCGAAGAATAATCGCGCGCTCGCGGCTAAAGATGAGAATCGATGTCAACTGGTCGCCGCTTACGGCCAGAAATTTTGCAAGTGTGTGTATATATATATATATATATATATATCGAGATAAGTTTGGTGTGCCCGGGACTGTACACAGAAGACTATGAAAAAAAAGGAGATAAAAGAACGCGAGGAACGCGCGTACAAGCCCGAGTGATCTATGGCGGGGAATTCGCGTCGCCGCCGCGACTTTCCCGCTAAGGAGTCTTTCTCTCCGCTCCTTACAGGGCATTACAAAGAAGTTACGTTATGCTTCTGTCGCGCGAGCGCGCGCGCTCTCTTCTTTTTGCAGACTCGGGTCCATTCTTCCTCGACAGCCGGCCGGCTTTGTTCGGAGGAGCGCGAGGTCAGCAGCAGATACGGGCAGAGAAGGAGCAAATTCGGCCCGCC
The DNA here is from genome assembly GCA_020010945.3 of Muscidifurax raptorellus. NCBI lineage: Eukaryota > Metazoa > Arthropoda > Insecta > Hymenoptera > Pteromalidae > Muscidifurax > Muscidifurax raptorellus. Next base: position 4,099,234 of record CM052081.1, on the reverse strand, counting down.
GGTGAAGCTATACGTGCACTAGCATATACACTGCGAGAGGAGCAAGTTTGTTGCAGCAGCCAAGACCGCGCGCGCAGTGTATACAATTCGCAAACTTGTACCCGCCATTGCAGGCCCGAAAGAGAGAGAGAGCAAACAGAGATCTCGGCGACGGCTCAACTTTTCTCTCCGCATATATACAGTTATATGGCGAGTCTCTCTTGAACATCAGATCCTTTTTCGGAGTCTCGCTCCGAGTTTCCGGGAATATTTCCTCGAAATCGGCATCATAAATCGGATTGCTTCCGGCTGCTACTCGCGTGTACTCCGCAACATTCTTTCGTTGTATAATATTATGTATCGAGTAGGGTTGCAATTCGCTGTTGGAGAGATTATTCCATTTTTCCGAATCGTTCATTTGCCTAGCCAGTCACTCGTCGTTTACATCGATTAACACTTGAAATAAACGAATATATGCTTTTCCACAACAGAGCTGGAAATTCACAGAAGGCGAAAGAATGCCTCGTGGAAAATAGGATAACGCGAGGCTCTTAGTAGAGCACAAGGGAGAAAAGTAGTTGGCGCCCGCCGAAAGTTTGGCCAGGTTGCGGTGCACATTTTTCCAACTTAATTATCGGAAGGAGTAGAGAGACCGACGACACGACTCTCGGCAAATCGAGCTGAGACGACGAAAAGGTCGCGCAAGTTCGAGTTGCCCGGCGTGCGCGCTCTCTTGAAACTTTTGAACCTCCTCGCTTTGAGCGACCCTCACGTGCAGCGGCCGCTCATCCACACTGATAAGGAAGCGCACGCGCGCGCGAGCGAGTTTCAACTTTTGAAAGAGGAAGAGAGAGAGGGAGTAGAGGAATACATGCACGCGCTGCCTCACGAGTACCCCCCCCCCATCTCGCCCACGCCCTCGACTCTCTCTCTCTCTCTTTTTATTCCAGTTCCGCGAAGACGACGACTCTGCAGCTCTATATACCTTTCTCCTACTCCGTGCGCGTCTTTTATTTGTTCTGGGCGGAACATCTCCCCGAGGATTCGACGCGAACGCGCCCGAGTACTTATCGCGTTATAATGAGCTGTCTCCACGGGTAATTGCGGACTTTTTTCCGCCGATAAGACGAGAGAGAGGGAGTAAGGAAAAGCAACGCGCGGGTGTCGTTAAAGCGACATCTTTCTAGCTGGCAAAACGCGCTCCAGCATAATCAGCGCTTACGTTTGACTTTATACTCGCGCTGCGGACTAATGATATCTATCCCCTTGGCATGGAATATTGCGATTCACGAGAAATGATTTTCTCCAGCTTCTTTTCCTCATTTCTCTTTATACACGCATCAGTTGCTACGTTGCTACTTGTATACAGATTCACGGAAGTATAACGTGTACGCGTATTTCATGAAATAGAACTGGGAATCAAATATTCGCATGCGCGCGTTATGCCGCCGCAAAAACAATGGATTATATTTCCAACGCAGCGTCTCACGTGTATATAGTCGCTAAAAGTTCTATCGTTCGTAATATACATGTATATACTGCGACGAATGGAAATACGATTCAATTTTACTTCCGAGATTTGCCATTTCGGTGTTTTCGAACGTGACGTTCGCTGACGTTCGCGATAGCGAATGTCGCAGCTGATGGCTGTACACATATATACGTATGTAGGAAGAAACTTTCCAGCCGAGGGACCAAAAACTCGCGTGTATTAAATTCCTTTAAAATTACGATAGAATCCGAGGACGTTTCATCGAGCAGTGTCCCTCGGAGTGTATCATCAGTAAAACGTATTTTTTTGCCCGCACACTCGAGACGGCATCGCGCAGCGACGTCCTTTAAAAATACCTGGAGCAAATTCTCCCCTCGGAAACAATATCAAAAGTAGCTGGGCAAAAAGAAGAGAGGAGAGAGCGAGCGGAGGAAGACGAAAAAGAATGAGAACGAGAATAAGAAGAGAGATAAAGCAGAGCTGGCAGTCGAGGCGCGCGCGCGCACACACATCTCTTTCTCTTTTCTCCCGCCGTTCTTGAAAGCAGAAGCAGCAGCAGTTGCGGCTGTATACGGGCAGTAGCAATGCTAAGTACGAGACAACGACGGCGAGGGGGTACCTACCTCCTATCCACGGCGCTGGCGGCCCATAAATACGAGCATGAATAAATGTATCAAACTCGCCGCCACCGATCGCTGGCACAAGCCGGACACGACAACGCAGTCGAGGACTACTTTCCCGCTGCGCTGCATAAGGCCTCGCGCATTAACATTCAAATATAATCTCTGCGGCTCTAAAACGGTTTGTCGTATATACGTGCGCGCGCGTCTGTATGTATACATATACATATATATGTATACACAGGCGAGATCGGTCGCTTGTGATGCCCGGGTTATACGCGGCGGCGGGGCAAGAAGCTCCGATTTCTATCTCGACGGAGAATATAATTTTCTCTTCCTTATTCCTGTCTTCTTCTCTTGCTGCTGCGCTGCTGCTGCGCAGATATAGAGCTCTTGCGTATATAACATTGTGAAACGCGCGCATATGTATGTACATTATGTATACATCAAAAAGATAGACGTATATACAGTACAAACATATCATATCATATCACGCGTTTTTTTTATTTATGTCTCGAGTTTCGATCGATCGGGAGACGGAGTTTACGAGGATGCATAAAACTTAACGCCGGCGGGATAAAAGTTGCGCAAGTGCGGAAAATCATATAATATATATACGGAAAACAGCGGGGGCTGCGCTTATATACATAAGTTGGGGATTAACGAGAATCGCGCATAAACGCTGTCATAAAGTCTGGCGGGAAATGCATAGCAAGAGCTAAATAGTCCGGCGTAGTTTGCACAAAAGCTCGCGCGGCCCGCGCCGGCAGACGAAAACTTTTGCCGCTGTTGACTCGCTGCTACAGAGGCGGAGCAGGGGATAAAAACGCGAGCGATTATCTTGTAACGCGCGGAAGGTCGCGCGTATATACGTGGATTCATTGATCCGCGCCCGGCTACTCCCCGTATGTACATAGCCGCTTGCCGACTAATCCGGCGCGTTATAATATCGAAATCCTCGAAAAAGCAGGCAGAAATTTGTGTTTATATTGCGAGTTGTCAAAAGCAAAAAATACGGCGTTATATCCGCGCTACTTTCTGTATATATATATGTAAAGCCGATTATGCAGCGATGGAATTTTGAAAGCGCACTGCATCCTGGACCGCGTCGAGAGAGTGAGTGCGTACACCCTCGCAATCAATGAGTGTATACGCCGCAATATGTGCTGGGGAGCACTTGAATATTTATGCTGAAGTTAGTTATTTCAGATTTTCCGAGAATACGAAATTAAACGCTAATGTATTTAGTTACGGTGGGTAATTAAATTGAAGCCCCGCTATACTGATGTATATATATGTGATATAAATTTGCGGAAATATTGAGCAACTTCGCGTACAAGTTTATATTATTTATACCGTACAGCGGTATTCTCCGTATGTACACGGGAAAAAATTCTTGCTTGTGGTAGACTAGTTCGTTGAAGTTGAGGAAGCACTTGGTTGTCAGGAACGCAATTGTCAGTTAATTAACTTTCGTTTGGTAACCGTAACCAATTCTTTGTTATTACACGCCCGTGAAGGATTCTTCTTTAAAGAGGTTAAAGCTGGCGCGTTCGTTAGCGCTATATATAGATATAGAGCCCGGGCGAGGAAAGTTGGCGACTTAATAGGAGCTTGCACTCTGGGAGATATCAGATATTGGAAAGGCTTTAAGATTAGAGCCGATCGCGGAACATTGTTACTAAGCCGTCGTGCAGGGCTTAGTTTCTTTAAAAGTGAGATCAAAAAAGATCGCCGCGAACCAGGGCAGTGGTTTCGATCATCTGACGGTGCGGCCTAACTACGCTACTGCAGTATAGGTGACGTTGATTCGATAACGATGAGATAGCCAGTAGAGCTTTCCGTTACAGTACGTCGGTGTTTATCCTTTAGGTATACACACAATCGAAATAATTTGTCAAGACGAACAACTAGAACTGCAACACTAGAAAATAGGCGGTTATTAATGGAAAGCCGCCGAAAAAGCGTATACGTATAGTGTCGTGCGCGTGGGCGTTTTCTTACAACTCCCCAGGCTGCAGTCGCGGTGCATAAGCATTATAGCGAGCGCAGGACGCACAAAGCACGCTATTTTAATATATCCAGCAGTGCGAAGAGGAATTAGCTCGCGCGAAATGAATAATGTATATGGGATCGCAGTACGGATGCGCGACGCGCTCTTTAAATTCTTTCAGGACTGTAAAGGCGCTTTATTACTCGTGATCATTTGAGCGTGCTTTCTCTTCACAGGCGCGAGTGTAAATGAATAAAAAGCACATTATACGGCATAATTTGAGAGAGTCGCGAAGGCGCGAGCCGTGCGCGTTGTATAATTGCCAATTATGCAAGTGCGCGCGCCATTATTACCTAATACTCGCGCGCAGTTGCCTTTACTTATATATACTTCGCGCGTATAGGCGTCGCGGGCCGAAAATTCATTTTCATTCAGCCCAAGCCTGAGGCCAAAGTGGCTGTAAGGAATGCGACTATTATTTCAAAACGCTCTCCCAGCTATTATCGAACCGAGCCACTTGCTCCCGAACTCAACTGCTGCTGCTGCTGCTGCGGAGCAATGAATTTCCACGTGGGAACGCGAGCTTGCGCAGAACTCTACCTATACACCCACACCTTTATGACGCTTACAAGATTATATCTCATCCTACAAGCAGTTTCCGGGAGAAACGTGAATAGAGAAGGCCTCTGCTCGTAGAGGGAGAAGTTTCTGCGGATAGGAGTGTCTATAATACCTCCCGCCGTCGTGGAGTTTACGAAAGTTCGTCTGCCGTGTTCCCACATCGAGCTCCAGCGATAATTGGATATCAAGCCGAGTCTACGACTTCGATGCTGTGTGTACACGTGTGTGTGATGAATGTCGTTTTGCTCGATGAGTCATGTGTATTATATAGGTATGATCCATCGGGAACATCGTCGAACTTATATATACTAAAATATGAGATTGATCGTTTACCATGTCGCGAGCTCCGAGAAAAAACCAAATATCGCTGATCCGGCACAAAACGAGACAAAAGAGACAGAATATATCAAAGTAGAGTTTGTCGCACAAGTGGCGTATGGAAAAAGTCCACTGGTCGAGTGAGCTATTACGTCCAAGTATGTGCACTTCAGCTCTTTTGAGTTACGTCGACATGCGATTCTACAACTGATGACGCAAAGCTTCGGTGCGAAAAAGCAATATCGAAGTAATCTGCTTTGAGCACTTTGAACACTATACTTCCTCTTTACATGGCCTGTACACCTAATGAAAAATTCCTGATTCGCATGGCATAATGAATTTCGTCGTATGTAAAATGGACACTGCTATTATCTCGAATTCAAGCTTTCGAACCAACTTCGGAGCGTTATCAAAAAATGTGATTGATCAGGCAAACCTGGATCGTGGCCTGGAGCCGATACCCTTAGACAGACAAAAAATCTTTACTAAGAATCTAGTATACACTGTGTAAGAAATACTGCACAATTTGCAATATGAAGCCCGGTCCAGCTTTGGCCTCGATCGATGCCGCCGCGCAGACCCGCGGAAAACTTCGCAGACGCGAGGCCATTAACCTTATTAACCTTAAACTATACTACGCTGTATATATATTTTCATTTTCGGCGAGAGTAATCTCCTTATTTTTCATTTAGCCGTGGAGCGAAACCACACTGCTCCGAGGGGACCGTTAGTACGAAGAAAAAAGCCAACGAAACAAGAAGACGCAATCAAATTCGCGTTCTCGCGCGGCACACAGTAGTCTGAGCTTGCATTATAGATTTCCGGAGGCTCGGCACGTCGCACGGATGCGCGCGGTTAATTTAAAAATTTCTCAGGCAATTTTCAGCGGGCTAGTCCTCTCGCTGCATTGCGCGTATACCTATACACTTCTTTTGTCGGCCGCGAGCCAGAGCTTTTACTATGCAAATCTATGCCGACAACGAGTTGCAGCTCTCGAGTCAAGGACATATAAGGGTTTTAATATTAAGCGAGAGCTCTGGTACAGCCTGCACCCTGGGCATATTTCTCTTTGTGCTCGTTCTGCCTTTTAATATACCTATATACCTATATCTCTACAGGCTTCTGGCGATGATTATTATTCCTCGTGCGAAAATTAAAGTATTCCGATGCGCAGTATCCGAAGCCTGTTACCTCCTTCTTTTTATTTCCAGAAAAGCACAGAGTCATCAGTCGGAAAGATCCTTGCAGGCGGATGAGTTTCGAGATTATATATTATTGCCAAGAGCCTCATCATGCATCGTTTGCCTCATTCGAGAGGATTCATCGCTATACAGAAGCTGCCGTCAAACCGACTGAGAAGATTTTGTAAAGAAAAAAAATGTATATAACGTCGTATTCCCTTCCTGCGCAGTTTCCACGGAAGTTTCTCCGCTGTTCTCGCGGAGCAAGAAATCGTCCTGCGTACAAGTTGAAACTTGAAAGCAGAGTTTGCCGCGCCCACGAAGGGCGAAAATGAAATTGTGATAATTAGCTAAGACAATCGCGCTGTTATAACTTGGCTGTTAAATGCCGAGAGAGAGAGAGAGAGAGAGGGGGGGGCCGAGGGAGCAGTTGAACGTCGGGAGTTAAATACGAAAGATAAGCAAGTTCGCAATTTTTGCAGCGCTCTTTTGTTCGACAAACATTGGTATAGACCGAAATCAAACAGGCATATATATATATATAATACATTCCAACGTGCACATCCGTATATAAAAAAAATTTCGGCAGTTTCCTTTCTATATACAATACCAATGCACGCTGCTGAGGGCAAAAAGATCCTGTGCAATGTACACTCGGTGTGGCCAGCAGGGAAATGATCAAAGAGACCCATCGCAGGGACAAAATGATTTTGCGCGCTACAAGAGGATCGATGTTATAAAAGACACTGCAGCAGCGCCCCGGCACAAAGAGCGCGAATCCACATAGTATAATTATCGCTCTCCGCAGTGGAGCTACCGAAGCCGGTGAAAGATAGAGCGCGGCTTTTAAAAAGTGCACTACACGCACACGCGTAGCTTGCGAACGAATACAGAGAGGCGGACGAAAAACACGCGGAGAAACGAACGCAACGCAATGCAGATATACTTCGCTGTTACTCGATACGATCTGTACGGAAGAGTACTCATAAATTCCGGGCTAATCCCTGGCGTACAGGGTTGATGCATCCGCTCGCTCGCTCGCTGCTATATACAGGATTGTATACGCAACGCGAAACACGCGCCAGACTCGCTGATGGAAACGCGCGCGGGAATAAGAGTGAGCCTGCGCATGCAGCGAGCGAAAAAATAAATTCTGACACGGGCTATATGTATACATACGCGAAGAGTACATATCGCATCAAGCTCCAGCTGGCTCTCTTGTCTACTTTTTCGTCCGCTTATTTTTCAGTGTTTTCTTGTTTATCGAGATATGCAGATGAGTGCCGGCGGCTTATTCCGATGGTTACCGCATGCACACGCACGCCAACGCTTCGTATTATTGCGATGTGTTATATACGGTTAAGCCGTATCAATCAAACGGAAAAGGTCCCTGTATACGATAACTTTGACGAACAACTGCGTCGAATGTCTTTTTCTCTAAATATCCGGTGCGAGGGAAACAGAGGAAAACGCGCGGGGATCTCGTTGCCCGTGTAAGCTAGATTTGAAAACAGCTCGATCGAGTAAGCGCACCGAACATACATCCGATATATGGCGTCGTCTAACGCTTTTGAAGGGTGAAACCGTATGGATAGTACTAAAATTTGTGCACATTATCGATGCTGGCGGGCCTATACACATCTACAAAGTTTCGACAAGCCGCGCGCACGATCAAGAATCCGTTCGGGACGAAGGACAATTCCGTTGTTTGCGTTTGAAGCTCGCCGAGGCGCGACTGCTATTCCCATTCGAAATTCAATCGAACTTCAGGCTATACGGAAATTCACACGTGAACTTGGCCAATAGCCGAGGTAGGTTATCCCTCGCGTTCGCGATGGAAGAAATTGTGTTTATATACGAGAGAGGTACGTCTGGAAAATCAATTTGAGATCTCTGGCCGCGAATCGCGCGTTGGGAGTAGTTTATTATGCCGCAATAAACTTATAGGAGAAGTATATATGTGTACAGTAGAAAGAGTGAAACTTTTCAACAGCCGAAGCAGCTTTGACGGAATATCGCCAAAGAGCAAAGAAAACTAAAAGCAGCTGGGATCAAACGACTACACTTTCAGTTTAAATAACTCAGTGTATAGGCTATCCGCTTAACAAGTATAAAGAGACGGGTAGGGGTACGAGTGCGGGACGGAGACGACGCTCAAACGTACTTATCGTCGTCCAGATTTCTCTTCCGGCGCTCTTCTCATCAAACAGTGCTGTATAGCATGCCGGCTCAATCGGCCGACCAGCCGTGCGCTCCGGCCCCTTCGTGTATGTATATCTATATGCCGTATATAAACGCGCTAAACTTTGAGGAATGTTCTCGATCCGGCAAAGGCGGCGACGATGGCGCGGCTGGTCTGTCCAATTAAAACTTGCTCCCGTACCTACATATATATATACACACATATACATATAGGCAGTCGAGCTGCGCGTCAAAACGCTATCGCCGCACAGGCGGACGCGGACACAGACCGGGCACACGAAACTCAGCCGTAATTACGCGAACTTATATATATATATATATATATATATAGCATACAAGTATATACGATGGCATAAGGCAGAGAGCAGGAGCGCACACACGTCGGCGCCGGTCAGTATCCGTATAATAATGTACCTGCATCAGCTCCGAGTGAAATGCTATATAGGCACTGGGCTATTCGATTTCCCGGAGATGAGGCAACATGATCCTCCTTTCTCGCGCGCCCGCGCGAGAGCGACTATATAGATGCGATAATACGCGAGGTCCTTTGCCAGCTGCATACACAGCGTTTAGAAAAGCCGCGGAGTGACAAGGAGGATTCTGTGTCTCGGTTATGTTATATATGTGCGCGCAGGAGCCGCGAGCGTCCGGCAGCTATGTGCGTGTGTGTGCATGTGTGTGTTTGTGTTTGTGTTATATAAGGCCGCGGGCGAGCTTCATCCTCGGCGGCGTGACGTGCAGATCGATGCTCGTGTCACGAGACACAATGGCAATACACCGCCTGCAGCAGCAGCAGCAGCAGCCTCTACCTCATCTTCACAATGCCTGCGCCTGGCTGCTTGTATTCTCCTCTCGTCCCCGCCGCGAGTTGTCAGCTCGTGCTGCTGCTGTATGTGTATATGTGCTTGAGCTCGCGCATATGCGCGCGCGCGGGCATCTTTCTTAAGACTCTACAAATCACTCGCCGAGGCTGAATTATTCAGCGCTTTATTCATCGCGTGCTGCTCTCTGCTCGTGCTTTTTATCCCGCGACGAGCTTCCTAATACGTACGCCGCGCGACTCCACCTATATGCATACGCGAGACTCGATATCATGAGCGTTGCAACCTACTGGAATATATATATATACAGCTATATGGAGTAGTGTGCTTTGCAGATAATACGAGGTGTGAATTATTTCGTAGCGTTTATTCTGGCCCCTGGAATTTTTAAAGGGCATAAAACGCCGGGAATCGGACAACTTTTTATCCGATCTGAGTTATCTTTTTACGACAAGCTTTGGGGCGCGAGTGCAGCACATCACGTATGCTACGCGGCGTAGTTTAAAAGCGCGTTATAGAAAGAGAGTAACTTTTGGTCTCGTTATATACGCGCGATAAAAATGACACACATCTTTTATGATTCCGCGCAACGAATTTTTTTTTTCTAATCCACCGGATAAAGGTCGACCGTCTGGTCGTACACAAATATTAAAAAGTCGTATATATATATATACATAACGCAGCTGCTGCGGGGACAGAGGGAAAGAAAAAGAAGGTCGCGAGAAAATTTAACATTTTCATTTGAAATGTACATTCTACTCGGGCTGAAATAAAGAGGACAGAGCCAGCCTTCTGAAAAGCGCGCGGCAAGAAGCCTCCCGCAGCGGTCCTTTTCATCCCGGCATTAATTTCGCGTATGCGAGCAACAAAGAGGCAAGGAGACTACCGACGCAAAGAAACGCGGAATTTCGCGCATTAATTCGATGTGGCTCTTCGCCTTCCCCAACACAGCTGTCGGACACAAAAGCATGCAAAACATATGTGCGCTGCGAGCGTCATCTCGTCCGCGAAGAAGAAGAAGAAGAAGTAGTAGTATGAGGAGGAGGAAGAGCGACGAGAGCGGGGCAATAATTTCAGGCTCTCGCAGGACTTCCGATGTAGCCACACACGCTCGCTGCTGCATAAAACATGAAGAGCAGCGGCCTGAAGAGAGAGAGCGAGAGAGTAGGTGCCTGCGTAATCTACCTAAACGCGGGCCCGACATATTTCGCCGGCCGCTTCTTCCTACTCGACAAGTCGCTCGCGTCCTCCCACTTCTTCCCCCCCCCCCTCCCTCTTATACTCTCGTGTCCGAGCTGAGCTCACAAGGGCGCCGCCTTAAAAGGCAGTCGAGCGCGCACGCGGCCCCTGACACCTCTGAGGAATAGCGCGCTATCAGCGGTAATGTAGCCGCGTGCGCGTGTGTGTGTGTTCGAGCTGCCGCGTCGATTAAGCCCCGGATGCCGGCGTCTAACGATTATCCGATTTATTCGACCGACCGAGACGAGTCGACGCTGTTTATGTGCTCCTCTCGCACCCGAAGAGATTTCACGTGCTTGCGTGTGTGTGTATATGGGACCCGTGGGATTCTGCGGAGAGAAAGAGTAATGGAATCGGTTGGCCGCTTATTCGGGACTTGATTTTTACCGCCGTACTTTTTTCTTCGATATACTATTGGCATATATTGTTACTCTATACTCTAAGAAAAAATGCCGACTTTAGAAAAAACGCCGAATTAGACGGCCGTCGCAGTCTCACGATGATGAAAAGTAACGAAGCGATCGTTACTGCTTCTTCTCGAAGCTCTTAATTCAATCCAGCGAATAAAGCGCCAGCATCAGCATCGGAGGCCGGAAAAACGAGAAGCTCACGCGAGACGAGTCGCAAAGGCGGACAGCGGTATATATATACGTGTGTATATATATGTATAGGAGTCGAGCAACTGGCAAAGGAGCTGCAGTAGCAAAAAAGGCGAAAACTGCATTAATCGCGAGCGCGTTTATTGAATGCCGCTATATACGTATATATACGCGCGGAACGGGTTGGCTGCTGGCACTCGGCCGTTCGAATATAGAGCAGTAGCGACGAGCGAAAGCGCAGGGGCAAAAAGCAAAGTAGGGAAGCGCGAGTAAAAAAGGTACACGTCGCCGTCGCTCCAGTGAGAGCGAGCGAGCGAGGAAGGGAGGAAGAGAAGCGGCGGCGGAGGCGGAGCGCTGCAAATAGCGTGGATTAAGGCGGAAGAAATTATCCAGATGCCTGTAGTAACGGAGACGTGGACAAATGAGGAGCATTGAGCCTGAGGCGCTCTCTCACTTCGCAGTCCTCCCCCCTTCATCTCTCTCTCTCTCTTCTCTCCGGTTCACTAGACGCTCCGCGCGCGCTTTCTCAGTGAAAATGGCCCGAGGGGGCCCGCGCGCAGTATATAGAGCCCCGCGCGACTCGTCTTTTTCAGCGGCGGCGTCAGCGGAGAGCTCACAATGCTCCGCGGCGGCCAAGCTCCAGCGAGAGAAAGACAAATGTACGCGCGATGAGAAATAACCCCCCGAAGTATAGAGAGATGAAGAAAGGCGCGGACTTTACCCTCGAAAAAATTCATCCCTTAAACCCCCGCGTGTCTTCAAAGAACGCTGTAAAGGACTTGGTATATTGTACTTATATATATACATATAGAGGGAGAGATTTGGGTCCTCAAATATACTGATCAACGATACCTGCGCAGTTTCTATTCGCCGCGCATACATATAACGACCGACTGTCTGCAGTTGACGTGGGCGGTTGATTTTGCCTTTAGCACAAGGCTTCCGTTGTGCGAGACTCGTGTGTGACGGCAGAAGAAATGAACTGGCGCTCAGTGTATATACGCTACTCCGGTGGTTCTCCCTTTGAGAGATTCAATAAGAAAGTTACACACTCGCTCTATTTTGCGCATACTGGCGTATGCGCTGGGTGGTTGTATAGACTTATACATAAGAGACGCTGACGCCGAGCATAATATATTCAACGCGCATTTAACCCGAACCTTCGTTATTTGCCTTTCGTTTTTTGTTCTCCCGTGTTCCAGGTAATTTCCAGGCGAGCGAAGAGAAAAATTCAATTTAAATGCATCTCAAAGAGCAGGCGCCGCTCGAGCGATCCGGAGTTCACGATCCCGCGAGTAATTTTCCGCAAAATCTTGCGCGCAGGCAGCAGCTCTTATCTCTCGTGTAAAGACAGTCGAGCAAGCAGCACCAGCAGCAGGAGCCAGCACGTCGTAAGCCCGGCAGATATAAGTAACGAGCGTTTAAAAATAATTTGCCCGGCTCTCGTCTCGACAAAGATCCATCTCGGTAATTGCTAGCGACTTCTTCGGTTCTCTCTCTCTCTCCCTTCTTTTTTCCGTCCATCTCGCTTGTACTCCCGGCCAGACAAGTGTTGTCCCGCGAATTTAATCCCAACGTTGAATCGCTCCTACAATCTTGAGCTGGTTCTACTCCCGCGTTTTCGTCTCTCGAGAGGCAAAAGGAAAAGAGAGCAAGGAAAACGTCATTTGCGAATCCGAGAGGGACGTTGTTATCGCGCGATAATGAAGTGCCGAACCGATAACCGACGGACTTTTGTATATATATATATATATATAGAGGTGGGAAAAATCGCCCGACGACGGCAAGCTTCATAACGAGACGCAGTTTCCTGATGATGTCGGGGAAAATCCTGTCGCGGCGGAGGAAAATTTTAATCCAGAGTCGCTTTTCTCCTTGGCGGAATAAAGCATTTCAACCGTAATAATAAATCGCTTACATTTGAGCGATTTCACATTCCGACGCGCTCGCCCGCGCCTATTATCACGACTCGAGAGGCGCATACATACCGTGCGCAGTTGTAAGGATCAGCTGCAGAGAAGAAGGCACACCGAGACATGGTAAGCGTAGGTAGCAGTAACCCCGCTATCTCACGATCTCTCCCCAGAAAAGTCCGATTGTTTGCGCGCGCGGCTTTTATAATACACGAGCCGAGAGACAGTGGCGGTGGTGGTCGATCGAATCGATACACATCGGCTGATCCCTCGCGAAATATATATACCGAGCTTCCTCTTTATCCTAAGCTCGTGCGCCGCCATTGTTGCGGCCGTTTCGCGATTATTAATTCCCTCTCTTTTTCTCTCCGCGGACAGCCAGAGCGCCGCACTGCGCTCCCGCCTGTGTGAATATATATAACATCGTCGGGGCTCTCGTACAATGGTAATAACAATAATAATAAGGAAATCGTGCCGGCGAGTTGCTGCTGCTCCTGCGGTTGCGAAAGCTTCATTCTCTCGTGCCCCCTGCCGGCAGCGCTTGTGTATATCTGAGCAGTGGGAACGAGTCGCGTTCTCTCTCATGCTGCTGCGCTATCGTTCAGAGCTAAGCGAGCATAGTAGACCGTTTTGCGCCTTTTATTAAGTCTCTGCTCGTCGGGAAAGGCGTATCATTCGTGTTCATTATTCGCTCCGTGCGCTCGGTTGCGGAGGGGATAAAACCCAGTTTATGGGATTATTTATATATGCGTATGTGTAATCCCAAATTTTACGGGATAGAAAAGCGTTTGAGAACCGACGTGTAATTTATAAGTGAACAATGCGAATTGATTAACGTTTCATTTCCTAATATAATCTCGTATATCATACCCTACATTAAATATTCCACTTTAAGTATACCTCACCAGAGCTCTCGAGTACTCCCAGTAGGTATGTACGGAGCGAATATAGTATCAGCATAAAGTAGATTGGTACGGGAATCGTGCGTCCATGAATTCAGTATTTTGACGTCATTGACCGCGCGATACGTACGCTCCAAGAGGTAGTTGATCCTCGGTTAAATTTTACGCAAACTATATATTATTTTGAATATTCAAGTAGAAATAGCCTCGCCTGACCAGACACGGCATAGAGTATAAAACTCTAGTTTCTGAACTAGATTTTCGCTAAATTAAATGTAGGTAAATCCAGGAAAGGAACCATGATCCGCGCACTGCGATCATCGCTGGTCAAAAAAGGGCGAAATCAAGTGCGAAGAGAATTCGAGGCCAAAGAAAACGCATAGCATCCAGTACTGCGTCCTATATATAGTGGCCGTGTACAATCGGAAGACCGAAAAGTGAAATAAGAGCATCCATCCATCCATCGCACTCGTCGGCGCTGCTGCTGCTGCTTCTTTGATCTTGTGTAAGTGAACGGGAAGGATGAAAAACGGGCGAATCAGCTAGCTTCCGGCGGCGTAGTACACAGTCGCTCAAACGGAATGCCAATTCGCCGGCACTACCCGCTCTGGCGAATGCTGCCGACAAAAGAATATGCGATTCACCTTTTCCCTGAGCTTTGGCTACCCGCCCCAGCCCCACCCGTTTCTATTCGCGGTAATACTGCATATAGAGAGTCTTTAGAGGGCTTCTTTGTTCGCTGTGCGCCACGACTGCACTGCGAGCTTTATTTAGCTACTCTTGTATGCGGCGTGCGGAAAACGTGATTGGTGTGTTTATTAACTCCGACGACGCGTATATATGGAAATGTGCAATACTGCAGCGGATGTACGCTTTTTACCGGCCCATTCGGCACTCTATACACTGTCTTATATACGTCCTAATGACGAGTTTATACGACACCGGCGAGCAATATCTTGGCTCCATGAAAATTCGATATAAGCGCGTACTGCACGCGCGGGGAAAATTTAATATTTATAACATTCAAAATACCTGTCGAGCATAATCAACGCGCCGATATATTATATGCATACGTGCGGCACAGAGTATAGTACATATATAGAGGCTTAGCGAGGGGTGGAATATGCGTGAAAAATAGGTCGCATACAAATTCAATTCTGATTTTTTTTTCCTCATCGGCATTCTTCGCGCTCTCGCTATAAAGCCGACGACGACGGCGTTGCATTCCCGACCGAATTTCTTCGCGCAGCTGCGATAGGATCCGATTTGACAAGAGCCCGACGCATCTGGCATTCCAACACACCTGCAGCCCCTTGAAAAATCCTTGCAATTAATAGTGCAAACGACAGGGTCGTGACATATATACACACCGCACGCGTCTATATGTTAGTCTGCGTATTATACCCGGGAGTTCTGTTCCCGACAGGTAGTTACAAAAATCCGAGCGTTATAATATAGGTGACTTTTCTCCGATGTTCCCGCATGCGGAACGAGACTGCGACGGCTGCATAATGCGCTCGCGGCCGATATGAGCGCGGGTCGAGTAAATTCTCGCGGCGTACGTCATGCAGCCGGCGGGACACACACTGCACCGGCAGCTCCGCCAAGAAGAAAAAGAAGACGCAGCAGCAGCAGTCGCGTATCACGGAGCAGGAGAGGAAGAAAGGTCGCTGCAATCTCTCTGTCCCTGCGCTGCACCGGAGGACAGCGAGTGAATTCCACTCACGGAGCAGCCATAAACCAAACACCTATCTCACATTCCGAGGAATAGTCCACCTTTGTTCTTTAACGTCTCTTCCTCTTTCTCCGGCTCCTTCGCTCGCCGCGTCTTTTGCCGCTGTCCTTTTTCTCCGCGCGGGCGGCTGCGCAGATCTTCGACGTAGTGTGTCTCGATCGTCCGCCGCAGCCCCGCATGCGCAAGCGCGCGTATTTTGAATTATAAAGTCGACACGCCGAGTGAATAATGTACGCGCGAGTCGCTGTTGTCGTCGCGGAGCGGCGGTTCATTTTTATTTCGCTTATTTTGCCTCTCCTCCGACCGTGTATATATAGCTATATAGGAATCGGGACAATGCATATACGCACGCGCAGCGGCCGCGCTGCTACTGGAATAGGAAAGCGTTTACGCACGTTCCTCCCTTTCTTTCTTTCTCCTCGACGCGCTGCTGCGGTATAGCTCTCGCACTGCACGACAATGCCAAATCCATTGTTTATAAGCTCCTATGGTAATTTCCCCGTTGTCTACAAGCGGCGCGCATAGCTGCGGGTATGTGTGTACATAGCCACCTTCGCTAGCGCTGCCGCATGCGGTGTACTATATGTACGCATAACGACTTTCGGCTCGTACACTCTCCTGCGCACATACATTATACGGCCATCTTTTGCACCCCCGTTATATATACAGCAGCCCATTGTCTACTTTCTCTTCTTTTAATTGGGGATTTATGGGCGCTCCTTTTCTTTTGCTCGAATCGTTTTCAGGAAATTTCACTCGCGACTCCCTAATGTAGTTGATAAGCCAGAGCGCACGTATTATATAACAAGAAGCCGAACGAAAATTTCCATCTTCGCACGGGCACGACGCGTTTCGCCATAAAAAATCGCGTCGCGCAGCACGACAAAGCCTTAACAAAATTATTAATCTCGGCGCGAGAAAACTGCGCTGTGTGTAGAGCTCGCATAAATGAAAGAGCATCCACTATCCCCGACGTAACGCGCATAAAGAAGCCTAGGGAAAGCTTATAAAGAGCCCGGGTATATCGTAAAAAAGCGAGCCGCTTCGCGAAAAAAAAGGGATGAGAATCTTTTGAAATTCGCGCCCGCGACGCGCGGTATATGTATCAGACTGCTCGAAAGCGGTCTACGCCGGCAGCGCAACAGCCATAAACGTTGCGCGCGCAGTAGTATAGCGCAACAACGAAATGAGGGGTGTGATAGGTTGAAGAAAAAAATAGACATGCGCAGGGAGAGAAGAGTGGATGCGCGCAACAAGACTATCGGCGATGCAACACTGCTCTGCTGCTGCAGCTCTACGTTGTAAAGCTGCTGCTGCTGCTGCTGTTGGCGTCGGATGAGCGGGCGAGGATCACTAGAGCGGCGTTTTACAACCGACCGTAAAGTCTGCGCGTCAAAGAGATCCACCCCTATATATCCCTCTACTGCTGCCTTGCATCTCTCTATGTATATGTATATACCGATGCCAATCTCCCCCTCTTTCTCTCAACGACAGCAACAACGCGCTGCATGCGAATGATAATAATATATCTATAATATACTGAGACCATCAGAGATAGGAGAAAAGTCGACGATTTACGCGGATGTTTTAACGGTCATTACGAGTGCGATACACGTTACTTATCGCCTCCGCGGCGGCAGCCCGACGCGCCGTGAATAATTATCGGCAGCAGCTCCTCCTCCAAGGAGCTGCTGCATATAAATATTTATCAGCGGCCAAGCCCCTGCCGAGGAACGTCGATCGGCGCTCGAGGCTCGCCGGCGGAAATTGAAATCGGCTCGTTTTCCTTTCCCCTCCCGACTTTTAATTTCATGGAAAATTTGATGATAGAGCCGCGCGCCACGACTGAACGCGATATAACCACCGTGTGATTTTATTTATATTCATGGAATTACGCGACCGAAAATGCGTGGGTAAACTATTCTGACGGGGTTAACATTTGCGAGGGGGAAAAAAAGTTTCAGCGGTGTCATCTTGTGCCGCGGGTTTGAGAATATTATTTTTGAGAAGCAAAGGCTACTTTCCTTGCGGGACTATATGCTTGTTTCTCGAGAGGGTTACACATGGGCGGCTTTGAAAATTCGTGATTTTACGGCGGAACTTTCGTAGGCGATCCCCTGCGTCGACTGAGTTTCATTTTTATATACCATATATATATATATATCGAAAATTTAGTCGGGTCTATGCTCGCAAATATGCTAAAGACCGTGGCTTTGTTTGTTTTTTTTCCCTTTTTTGGCAAACGGGGATATTCCGCGGACTACGCAGAGAATAAGTAAAACTCGAACCTAATCAATTCAAGTTTAATTTAACTTTCTCCCGGTTGGTGAACGCGCCATTCGAACGAACGCGCGTATATGCATGAAACTTTGAGTATTTGTCCAAAGTGAGGCTATATGATCTACGAACACAATCGAAACGAACGGCGAACGGGAATTTCTCGCCTCAAAGAGAATAATGTAGAAATTTCCCGTTCCGAGATTCGATTGAGAATTCGAATTGCTTCTATCTGTTAGTACAAAGTGTTAGCCATCTGCACTCGCGCGATGTGTGCGGTAAAATTGGTCGGGACTCGAAAAATAAACCGCAGCACCATATAGATGCGTATAATGCAGTCGCGCAAAGTTTGATATAACCTTAAATATTTTTCTTGCCCGGGATCTGCCGGCTCCTCGAGCCATTCCGCGTCGCGTGCGGTATATAAATCGTTTTTGGAAGAAGTTAAAGCGGAGCGAATTTTGGATAATCTTAATCGGAATTGTTAAGTACGCCGGCGGCAGCGAACTTTCCGCGCGCTCCCATACTACGTGCTCGCGCGGAAGAAGCAGCTCGCACACAATGCACCGGCCGAAGAATGCGTCGCATGCCGCCGTGTGCGACTGACTCGAATTGCTGAGGAGTCGAAAGAAGCGAGAAGACGCGCGCGAAAGAAGCCGCTATATATAGGCGAGATATATACATAAAGTCTCGAGTAGGAGGAGAGCGTCCAGGGCTGGAAATAATAGTGGCCTTAAATCCCTGAATTATGCTCGCACTATTTTCCGCTTTCTCTCTGTCTGGCCTGTGTAAATTCGCCAGATTCTCCCCTCTCCGCATATATATGTAGCTTACACGCATGCATAAGCGATAGCGCGCTCCTCCGCGACAACGGAGTTCTTCGAGTTTTATAATATTATACGCGCGGGATCAGGGCGAAATTGTTCCACGGCAGCAGCGTGTCGCGCGCGATTATTCGTCGAATAACCCACCGGGCAACGCGAGGTCTGAATATATATATACACCTACGTTATCGCAGATGATGACGATGATCATTCGCTCGATCCGGACTACCGCGCCTCGTTAAATTTCATTCGCGAAGATGATCCTCCTCCGCCCTGGAATCGTATAACTCGCGGCGCTATCAAAGCTGTCCGCGGTGGAAATTTTCGCGATCGAATTCGCGAGAGGATTAATTTTATCGCCGCTCGCACGTACACGTCGCTTCTGCCCGAATTCTATCTCCGCGCTCGCTCGACGACAAAGGCTCGCCGCCGTTAAAGCGCAAGCGTGTCCGAGGTCCTGCAGGGGGAAGAGGGTGTACAGGAAATTCTGGCGCGAACTATATAGGCGAATTATACGAGACACAGAGAGAGGATATCTCGCGAACGAGAAACTATGCGGCGGCGGCGCCAAGAAGAAAAGAGCCGAGGGTGGCGAGTCTGGAAACAAGGGTCGTACACGGAGGTCCCATTATTTTCCGCCTCGGGGCTGCTCAGCCCAGCCTATCTCTCTTTTGCGAGAGAGAGAGAGAGAGAGAGAGAGAGAGAGAGAGAGAGAGAGAGAGAGAGAGAGAAAAGACACTGCCTAACCATAGCAGGGCAGGAGTAGGAGGAATATCGCGGCGGTTCGGAGCTCTCTGCAACGAAATATATACAGAGGGGGTCGGGGTATAGGACTAGTGGACACACGGCGATTACACGCTATGCCGTACGCTGGGGGAATAATTTATGGGGGATTTTTAGTTATAGGCTACTGCCGGCAGGCAGTGTATATACGAGCTGAGCATGTGCGCGCAGCGGCAGAATATAATCTGGCTCGCTCTTATGGCTTATGCATATATATATATATGTATGCCGTCGCCGCCTCGGCGACAACGCGCTGATTATATTATAGGAGCACTTAGCTCTTGCGCGCATATGAACAAGCCTCCAGCTCTCGGAACCGTTTGTGCGTGCGACGCGCGTGCATGCGGGAGGTGGCCGAGGAGAATTAATAGCTTCAGGGATGGAATTTTCGGCTTCGCGACTCGCTGTACTGCAGCATATGTTACGAAGAAAATCAATGCTGCAGACCTTGCGCAATTTATGGATAAAAGAGTCTTGAAATTTCGACGTATACAAAACGCAGCTATAATCCACTCTACGCGCTTGATGAAACGCTTTACAGCTCTCTCGTGCAACTGCGGAAAATTTACCCTGCGAAAACCCTTCCGCAGCAGCGAATGCAATTATATTATGACGGCGCGTCGCGTGTAGCGCGTTTTTACGGGCTGTCCCTTTAAGATCGTCCATTAACTCTCTCAAAGCTTCGCAAAACTTGTCCCGACGATTCAATTTAATTCATTGAAAATAATATCCATTATATCGATTTTTGCACTCTTACACATTTTCATTCGAACAAAAACAATAAGAGATCGACAAATCGAGTTAATTCGCAATCGAATCACGAGGGTCATTCTGCTTTAAAGTATCGAAAGTTATTCAATCGAAAATTCGGGGGGAAAGCTCTCGGCTTCTTATCAAGCTGCAGAAGCTCGCGAAGAAAAATGCACCATCAGAACTTTGCACGCGCAAGAAGCGACTGCTGGTCGCTTTCCAATTGGCGAGCGCGCGGTTTGTCGCCGTTCCACCAGGGGATCCGCTTTCCCACGGAAATGTCCAAATAAGTGCACGCCGTGTCCTCGTCTGCTGTTTCCACCCCCCCCCCCCCCCACTCTCTCTGTGCGACTCTCAGAGGAGAACGGCATACTGCTGCGGCCACAGACGTCTTGTGCATGTACGTGCCTCATCGTACTCGAGACGACGACGACGACGACGAGAGAATCCCAACCACGGTGCCGCTCTATTGGAGGCTCCCTGCGGTCTCGTCGATTCGCGTAGTGGGCTTCCTCTTGAGATGCGATTAAGGATAAGGATCGACAGATTAAGTGGTTATTAATTTCTGTAGTGTATTATATAGTATTGATAATTTTCAGGACGCAAAACCGGGTGGATGTTAATCGCGAAAAAAAGAGAGAATCTGTGCTTCAGCAGAAACTCGACCGAAGGAACATGATAAAATTTCCAAGTGACAAAGTATAGACCAATTCCGAACAACTTTGTCATCTATATAAACGAGCCGTAAAAGAAAAAAAACATCGGCCCTGCGTGCAAGAGACGATCAATTACGAAGGCGGTTAAGAAGCGCTCGCTATATCTTGATATTATCTTTCCTTCCCGGAACTAAGTTTCGCGGCGCGTCGCGCACTGTACGGCTGTGGCGGCGAGCTAAGTAAAGAGCGCGCTTTTTCTCCGGCTCGTCAGCTGCGCAAACTCGCTCTTGCTTCCTCCGAACTTTCTTGTATACCGTGAAATATTGAATATAAGAGCATTTGGCCATATCGCCCGGGAAAAATCTCGGTAAAAAGTCCCGCACTTTACCGTCGTCAGTCATTCGAACACAAAACGCGTGGTTTCGCTTTTCCGAGGAGAGCAAAAACTCTTCTTTTTTTGTCACTTTAATTTTGCTAGTGTTTTTTTATGGGCGCGTGTATACGCGCACGGGACTGCGAAATTTCGGGTTGGTGCTCGATAGAGTACATCCCGATTTATGTCGCCGATTAAACGAACCAATTGCGGTCGAATAAAAATAAAACTTTTTCGAAACGTCAATATTCAATTTGGCGCTCGCGGTGCAGCTTATATTGGCTAGAAAAATAACTCTACACGCTTCGGATATCTCGCAAAATCAGCGACGTTGTAGATTTAAAAAAAAACTCGCGACAATTATTACAACCCGCTCGGGCAATATTCGACATAAAAAGCCCAGTCGCATTATTATCTGTTCGTCAAAGTTGCAGATAAAAAAAAAAGCTTATATAGAAACGATAGCGGCCCGAGGTATCTACGAAATAAGCATCGTTCCCTACTCCAGAAGCATAAACTCTGCTACGGCGGCGCTCACTTAAACGCACCTAAAACCGCTGGTACACTTCCAACTTGGCTACGAGGACCTCTTCTCGTATAAGAGAAAGAGAGAGAGAGAGAGAGAAGCTAGCGACAGTATAGCAGCTCCATTACGAATGAATTCGAATGCGCACTACGGCGTCTGTTTAACAGCTGCAGAGGCGCGCGACATTAGGGCCTCGGGCGACTCGTGCAGCTACTGCGACTAATACCTATAGACTACTACTGCTACAGCTTCCATCGAAAAAGCGTAAATTTTCAGCCGAGGCCAAAGTTGCCGAGCTCGGCAGCAGCCGCCGTTGTACGTCTTTTTTTTACTCCCCTCTTTCTCTCGGAAGGATAGTATAGCCTCGAGCCTCTCTCCGACGGCGGCAGCAACGACATTCTCCGGGATAGCGAAAAAAGCTGGAGAGCGAACGCGGCGAGAATCGACGACACGACGGCGGCGGCGACACACTGTCCAGTGTCTGACGTCTCCTCGACAAATCGACTCGTTGACAAATCTGCGAGGCTTTTTGCCGGATCCGCTCGGCGATCATGTCGAACCGCACGAATCCCAATGGACCGGTGTCTGCACGCACGAATGTATATGTGGCTGTATACTGAGCGAGGCACAGACACACACGTATAGGTATGCGTATACGTGAAGCGCCGAGCTATATACGGATCGCTCGCTCTTTCAGAGGAGTCGGCGAGCGGGGGGTTGATTGCGCGACGCGAAAATTGCTTTTCGATTTCCAAGTCTGTATGTGTGTGTGTGTGTGTGTGTGCAGTATGTACAGCGTGAGAGTGCTGCACTCCGGTATTTGGGCTGGCTCTTTTTCAGCTGCTGCTTTATGCGCGCAATGTAATTGCCGCGCGTGAGCTTTGCAGCGCGACGCAAGCGGTAGTACATATATGTATACAGCCTGCTTTTTCAGCGGAGAAACAATACTCGAGCGCTTGCGGATATATTGATACAAACAAACGTGGAATTCGCGTAGGAAATATAACGAGCACGTGCCGCCACCGCCGCTTCTGCTGCGTATAACTCAATTAAACAGCCGTGCACAATCTCGCGCGACAAACGAAAATAAACGAGCGCACTGGCGGTAGTACCCGCGCGTATATATAGTTGCGCTGAGCGGGGGCGAGATTACGGTCAAAACTCCGCCGGCGAATCTTTTCGGAATATAATTTAAAGTGGAATTAAGAAGAGTAGCCGCGCGCCCCCGCGTCACAGAGAGGGATATATATATATATATATATATATATATAGCGAGAGAGAGAGAGAGAAAGTATATGCGAAAAGAAACAGCTGAGCGTGCGGCTTATTTCTCGTCTCTTTCAGTAGTCTCATATTTGCGCCTGCAGCTCGTGTGTCCCGTAATTTTGCGGCGTAATTGTTATTAAGTGTCCGGGGTCTGTCGTTTCCCTAAGTGATTGAAATAATTTACGCTTTTGCGCACGCTCGTGTGTGTCCTGAATATAACTCCGAGGAATCACCCCAGGGTAGACGTTGGTCATCGTTTGGGGCGGATGATTCACGCGCTCGATTCAGGTAAACTACGCGCCATTAAGTCCCTAATTACGAGCCTGATTTTATTTTTCGGAAAAAGAAATACCACAGCCGTGTATACTATCTTTGACAGTAGCGATGAGAGCGAACCCGTTATCGTGAAATTTTCTAGCGCAGGGCGCGGCGGCTTATTAAACTACACGTATATATTTCATATAGGGCAATGATTGATGCGAGTTTTTCATGAACGCTGGGTTATACCCCTCGCGCGCGTATCCCTCTCCGTTATTTACTAATCGCAGACTGGCCAGACATCAAAGACGCCGAGCAAATGATAATTTAATGCGAAAGCAGGCTCTCTATGATTCGTCGCTGGAATATATAGCGTATGCCATTGTGGCGGGCAAAAGTACCCGGAGTAAACTAAAGCCACAGGGCCGCAGTGGTAAGAATTTACTTTGTACATATAGCCACAGAGCGAATAAATTGTTTGCCTATAATAGTCTCGTAGTACAGCGCGTAGCGTAACCCCGCCTCAGCCCCGGTGTAATTATACAGAAGCCGTTTGCCGCCTCGAACTCTTTTGGTGCGTACAAGTACTTCCCAAGGTGAGCCTTATAAACCGTCCGGAAAATCGTCAGCCGCGCGCATTACACGCGTCCGCGTTAATTATTCCCTCATTATTGTTTGAGCACCCTCTGCACTCGCTCTCGTGTTTGCGAGGCTCGACGAGTACTCGGTGCCTTTGAGTGCAGCCAAGAGAATAACGATTTGCGCGAGTTTGTATTATACAAGAAAAACTTTGAGAATTAATTAAAGACGTTTTTCCTCTCTCGCTTTTTAATTACTGCAGCTTTTTGTATGTAAGGAACTGCGCGCGTTTTTCCACTCGAAGGGCTCGCGGAGAAGACTGCTCGTTTCGCGTGCTCGGCAAGACACGACTACTGCAATTATCCTAGTTCTGCGCAATCTTGTATATATGTATACATTGCAACAACGCGATATAATGACACAGCCCATAGTGGACACCGCTGGCGACGTCTTATTACTGCGCGTCTCGAATAAACTTTCCGCGCACACAAGTTCTCGCGGGACTCGCTTATCCCGACGCGAAGAGAAGTACATAGTTCGCATTGTCGCGCGTTGGCCTACGGCCCAGCTGAGCGTGTGTGCGTGTGTGTAGGGGAAGCACGACGGGCAAGTAACGGCGCGCAGCATCCGACAAACTTTTCATTAACCCAAAGACCTACATGCGCCGCACGATCGTTAATTGGGAGAGCTGCGCAAGGGATGCGCCGAGGAGAGTACATCGGCAGGCCGTAGAAGCTCCATACGTAGCTGTGCTATATCTATATACTGAGTATAACGTGTATACTACAGCTCTGGGCGTAGGTACTTTCCGATTAAATTGTATACGATCTAAGAGGCTCGCTGTATAAATCTATATATACTGCTATACGGCTGGAGCCTCGAGGCCAATTATGCCGCGGGTCGCGCGTATACGTCGTGGCCTATATAAAGTTATATTCACGCGCGCTCGTCTATATAACTCGATTGTTTCCATTCGGCCAATCTGAATCACGCGGTCAGTAGGGGTAATAGCAGCGGCTCTTTTTCCGAGCGTTAGCGCATGCACGACACGGGACAGTATAGAGATGATCGTCGCTGCTGCAGCAGCCACCGCTTTATGAAGCATCCGCGCGAAACGTGCTTGGCTTACAAGCGGCCGAGTAACCGCTAATTGTAACCAGGCCGGGCGAACTGCCCGGATGAGTTATTGCAGAGGCTGCTCCGGCTCTTTTCGGGCTTCCGGAATTTATCCGAGGTCGGTCTCCCCTTTTTTTCGACCCCGAGACTCGGTGCGCCAACATTTTCGTGGCCGCGTCTGCTGCGCGCGAAATCGAAGACTCTGCGGTGGACCTGCATTAATATATGTTACCGCGCTGCGAACGATGCGTGTGGTCGGAGTAAAGTGCAAAAAACACCGAGAATTTTCCTCATTTACAAAAATACTTTTAAACAACCTGAATTTCAGAATAAGTGATAGATGTGGATTCTTGCGTAGAAAATGTTTAAGCACAAACATTTTTGTATTTGAATATTTTGCGGCGCTTTGTGTTATGAAATTCGAACAGTCTCGCATTGATCTTACAAAATTCTCCGTTCATCCAAGTTTTTGAAAACTTTGAAAACTTCCGTGATCAGATTTTAGACTTGAAAAGTTAAATATTGCGATAAGTCTTACACAAATGTAAACAAACCGTTATAAAACTTGCGCTAGTCAGCTTCATCCTATTGAGCTAATTAACGCTCTGGCGAGAGCTGCTAATTTTGAGTATATAAGTCAAAGTATAATGTTAAAATTCATCTTTGAAGATTTCATCATCGTATAGGAGTAATTCTAGACTTAAATAGTCTATATTTTTTGTATTTCCATGATAAGTGAAAAATTATTATTTTTGAAGGTATATAATAACGGATTCATACCGGATCAGACGCGCGATCGCGGGGGATGAGAAACCGACTTATCAGACTTATCAGCGAGCTGGATTTGAAATGCATCGCAGCGCGATTTAAATTTAAATGGGCAAGAGGAGCTCTGCAGCTTGAATTCTCAAGGCCTAGGCCGCGCGAAAGAGAATCTAAGGATGAGAGAGAGAGAGAGAGGAAGAGAGTTGGCGAAAGGAAGCTGTAGCTCCGGTGCGGCGACTTCCGGCGCAGGTAGTAGTCGGTGCGCCGCGCAGATATAGAGAGCTGCCGCATTATACCTGCGAGCTCGGGCGTGTAGGCCGGGAGGGCTCGAGGGAACAATTCGGTATAAATTAACTCGTTTTCACAATGGGCCGCATTATGCGACGGCGGCGTTTACCGCGCGAGCTGCGGCATCGGAAGCATTGTTTGCGGTATAGGAAGGAGGAAAGCTGGAGAGGGGGTCGAGTTGAAGCGGCGGGGGTGAGACAGTGCGGGCTTGCATTATGCATTGTTGCCTCGACGAGTGGGGCATTGTGCCGCCTACACTTCGTTCACTGCACACCCCTTCGATCGCCACTAATAATGTAATGCGCTTCCCCGCGAGGTAATTGACGAGCGATCGACTGCCGCCACGAAATCGGGCACATCTCATCCTTTTTCGCGCTTTTGTTCCGCGACGCGGGCATGCATTATCCCCGCTTTTGGCAATTGAATGCGTGATGTCGACGATGCCCGGGGCTTTTCAAAGATATCGCGGCGGGAGCTATTGTACAATATTTGAAATTCAACATAGGCTCAGAGTATACAATGTGTACTGCCCAAATATACGAATCACACACTCCACTGTATAATATAATCAGCGATTTGCATATGTAAGCAGATTAAGCGTTATTCCGCGTGCATAAATCAGTTAAAAACAGCGCGGCTCTAAACTTCCCGACTGATTCATAGTCGCAAGCGGCTTCGTAAACAATCTTCGGCCACACCTCCGCGCGCGAGAGCAGAGAGCCCTTCGTATATAGAAGAATCGCGCGCATATGCAGGGGGGCGTGTGCTCGACGAAAGGCAATAACTTTTGCCCGCGAAAACGATAAAGTCATAAGCATTGCGCAACTCGCGAATACTAGCACGGAATATATACGCAGACGCGCGCAGGTATTCTATCGGATGCAGCCGCTCGCGTGCAGCCTCGCTTCGGTAGACGAGAGGGAGAGAGATCGCGATAAGCCTCAGGGCGACGGCGCAAAGGAACTTGCTCAGCCAAGTATAAGCATCTTCGTCGAGGCTTATATTATACTCACATATAAGCCGCGTCTCTATACTATTGCGCAGTCGGCGGGATACGCGAAGAATGCCGCGCATAAAAGCGCGCGCGCAATATGCGCGCAAAATTAATGAAATTTTTTGAACGTTTGCATTGAGCGAAAGGATGCGCTTCGCTGTGCACATATACTCTGCGCAAACTACTGTCGTTTCTTACACAATGAAATTCCTTAATTCACCTCGGATACTCTGCGGTACATATATCTGCGGGTTACGCGAAGCTTGTGCGCATGTAGATGCGCAGGAACATTTACGCAATGACGGCGCGTTGAAAATTCATTCAATCTCTTTCCACCGCGAGCAACCACGAAAAATTCCCTGCGCGCAGCTATACGCCGCACGACAAATCAAACGGAGTGGCCGCAGCGCTATTTACGGTTTCGCAGAGTTGCCGGCGCGCGGTTCGGTCGCTCGCAAGAAACGAAATAAAACGTCATACGTGAAATCGAGCCGGCTCCATTTGGCCGAGTTGGAGCAAAAACCGGGAGAGAGCGATTTGTCGCGTCGCGCCTTAAAGGGAACTGCGCCGCCGCGAATTCTTCGCTCGACTTAACATAATGACGCGTGCGTGCAATATATATGCTGTATATACCTATAGACGCTGCAACCAAATAGAGTTAGAAGCCTGATTTCTCTTTCCATATAACAGCAGCGAGCGAGAAGCAATTTGTAAAGCAATCGCTGAAAATGGCCGCCAGTCGCTCGCACGGTAATTGCGAGATGGACTATATATATATGTACGCGCGCGCAGGATGAGAGAAAGAGGGAAAAGTTGGAGGAGCTCCTCAATCTCGCGCGTTTCATCGGGCAGTAAATTTGCTCGCGCGAAAGGAAAACAAGCCGGCTATGTGCTGCAGTGAAAAACGCCCTATGCGCTAACGTGAATATACGGCCTTCTCTCGATATACGTGTATATATACATACAGCTCGTTGACAAGGGCAATGCACGAATAAACGCGCGCATGAAGGGCTCTTCGCTTCGTTGTTATTCATCGCACGGAGCGTAAATAACAATACGCTGACGTGATCATATCCCAGCTGAAGTCGTCCTCGGTGTGACCCCGACTCGCTGTTCTATATAACGCATACGTGTATATATGTCTATGCATATAAGCGGATTTTCGATGAAGCCAAGACACCGAGAGATGTTTATTATATGCAGTTCCGCATGCATATATATGCGCGGGATGGAAATGCTACGGCGCCACTGGTGCTATATCACGCATGAGCCGCTGATGTCTTTGATGCGTCTTTAGCAGCGCGCGACACTATTTTGCTTTTACAAAACCAAAGGGAAAATCTATATTTTTCGCGTCTGTATTATCTGCGGTACTATATGCCGTGTCTTTGTTAAGCACAAAGAGAGAAAGGGGTTTATTTGTGTAGCAAACATTTTACGGCTTTGATAAAATGAAAGAAGCATATTTTAAAATTCAATCCGTGCAGTATTGCGGGGTAAAGAATATTCTGAAAATCATGATCATACCGAATTATCTGTTACATTATACAATACTGAAAAAGTTTACACGCTACATGAGCCAATCGCATAACGTCTATCTAGGCTTCGTAACACCCAGTAATGACTTTTGTATATATAGGAATTGGCGTAATACGACGACAGCTGTATAAATAAAAAAAATGAAACTTCCGTAACTCGAACGATGCAGCATGATTGTATTTCCCAATACAGAGCTTCTTGCGCAACTCGAAATTTACACGAGCCTGTCCGAATGATGGAAGCTTTTTCGCTGCATCCCTGGAAGACGAGCATCAGGTAAGCTGGTCTGCGGTAGAGATACAAAAAACTCCGAAAAGCATCTGCGCGCTGCGGGAACTCGATTGATTATTGATCGAGCGCACTGGCCGATATTCCGGAGTCGTCTCATTTCGCCTTCTACGGACCACTTATATAGCCACGCGGAAGAGGCTGCAAACGTGATCCTGAGAACACTCGAGCGAGCGCAAGAAGAAGATTGTTTGTACATTGAGATGGAGTTGTTTCCAAGCGCGATATTTGTCTTTGCAGCCTTGGATATATACATACATACATTCTCGACTGAAACTCATATTTTTGTCTTCTTCGATCGGTCACAGATACAGCGAGAATATCGAACCGGCACCGATATTGTTTATACTATTATACAATGTAAAGGTCTATATAAATACGCGAATACTGTTCTCAAATATGAAACGTGCGTAGCTCAAGCTCTGTATATTGAAACTGAAATGGAATGAAAATGTTTTAATGGTAGGTAATTTAATGAAGTTTTCACTTGCAAATGAAGCCGGATCAACGTAAAAAATTAAATCTGAATGGATATATGTGATATGTCGGTAATAAATTAGATACTTTATTTTATCGTGCTTGACATGGATAATGAATTAATTAAAAGTGTCATTTCGATAATTGCTCATATCATACATTTATTGGAGAAAACGGGAAATAACAATGTCTCATCTATTGCTATTGAGTATAACGCGCGACATGAAGGACACGCGTGCGCATTTCGATTTTCGTCGAAGTCCGTAATTCTCTCACTCTGTGGCGCTATTCGGCATTAAAAAATGCATGCAAAATCGAGTGGCTGGTGTTTCTCAATGGCTCTTCTGTGAAAATATTATCTCGTGACGAAGACTAGCAGTGGGAGTGCGCCAGGCTTACTCTTTCTTTATATAGAAGAAACCCAGGAAGAATATGCATGAAGAAAGTTCGCCAGCAGCAGCGCGCAGTATAGCAGCTCCTTTGTGCGAGGGAAAAGCTCGAGCTCTTGCTCCCCCACCACGCTACTATAGTGCTACTGTGAGTTGGGACATGCATCTTACCGAGGCATTTTATACGTCGTCGCTTTCCGCGCCCTTCTCTCTCTCTCTCCCTCTCTTTACATATCCAAATCCAATCCGATAAACTCTCTGTAAATATTGTAAGCTCGGAGCCGTTGATTGAAAGAAAGGAGCGCTGTTTATCCCTAGTTTCATGAGAGATTCAGCGCAAGTTTACATGCCGCTGAATTGTGTACATAGCCCCTCTGGATTGCCTCCGCTCGTGCGCCTATTATACACTCGCATCCGCTGTGAGGATACGCGTTTAAAGGTCCTGCATCTTATCTCCGACAGCTGATCATATACCTGATGAGCATCTGTTTGTTTGACAGC
Source organism: Muscidifurax raptorellus (assembly GCA_020010945.3). Classification (NCBI taxonomy): domain Eukaryota; kingdom Metazoa; phylum Arthropoda; class Insecta; order Hymenoptera; family Pteromalidae; genus Muscidifurax; species Muscidifurax raptorellus. Next base: position 4,068,970 of record CM052081.1, on the reverse strand, counting down.
CAAACTGCCGGCAGTTCTGTTAGACTTTTCGTCGGTTTGGACAAGGAGACGCTAATACGACCACTACGAGGGTAAATACTTGTATATAATACGTTAAAAGAGTGCAGCCGTATACGATCGCGAGCAATAAGAAAAGTCAGAGATAAACCGACGACGGATGGAAAGGAGATGCGCGCATATAATGTGCAGTATATAGAGGAGGCAAAGTGTTTCTCAGGAAATAAGTTTACGGGCTAATTCTTGAAGGAATAATCGAGCTCGGACGCTAGCGCCGTATTCGAGGAAACACGAGCTCAAAGAAGATCCCGATCAAGAGTATAAGCAGCAACAGCAGCAGCAGCAGCATGCAGTAACTAAAGAGCATAGGTATATACAGGCATCAGAGTCAAAGGCTGCGCGCGAGAAAGCTGGTGGAGGGGCAGGGATGCTGCGTCGCGGCGGCGCGCGCGTCCGAGCACCCCCGCAGCAGCAGCGGGAGCGGCGCCGCTGCCCCCAGTCGTTCGCCGGCGAGCTTCGAGAGAGGAGCTATTATACCGTCGCACACATCTGGTGTGCGTGTTGTGCGCGCGCGACGGACGTCAGTCCAGCCAGCCAGAGAGAGAGAGAGAAAGAGAGAGAGCACGTGTCAGTTCCGGCGCTTTGTACTGCGGGACGCAAATAGACCCCCTCCGCTACGCTCGTTCTTCCTCCTCCTCCTTTCGTCGGCTGCTACTGCTGTCTCGACCGTCTGGAAAAAGTCGTGGTGCGCCACAGTGACGGCCTGACTCTTCGGGCACGCGCGTCGTGCGCTACGTTTTTACTCTATATACTCATGTCACATAGCCGCCGCTTGACTCGACTGTTTGATCGGAAGAAGTGAAACGAGATATCGGTATATAAGGCAACCCTACACGAGCCTTATCTCTATCTCCGCGGGCTCTTGATAATATATACTGCACATATGTATATATAGAGGCAAGAGAGAGAGAGAGAGAGAGAGAGAGGGAGAGAGAAAGAAAGAGACGGAGGAAACACGGCAGCCGTCGACACGACGCTCCCACATGCGAATCTGGCGGCCGTATAACGACTTCCTAATGACGTCGTAAAGCTCGGCCGTGCGCGAAAAATACGGGCGGAAGCGTGCGACACATGTGCCGGCGCACGGCGGGAGTCTACTTTCGGAGTCGGCGCGGCCCGCCGGCGCTGCAGCCGATCGACAATCGGCAATAACGAGCTTCCTGTTTCCGGTGAAATTCCCTCTCCTGCTCTACGCGAACTGAAACTGCCAAACAACGCGAAGCGCATATCTATACATATATATATACATATATATATATAAGGGAAAGTGAAAGCTCTGGATAATAGCTAAGAAGAAGTTGAAGAAGACGAAGAAAGGAGCGAGAGAGCTCGCGAGTGTCGAAGTGAGAGTGAAAAGCCGGCATCGAGTGCACGAGCAATAGTCGCGAACCTTGAACTGCCTCTTTATCTATAGCGCGCGCGTGTGTGTGTATATGTGCCACAAAGCTTTATGACGACTAAGCCGAGCGAGATTGAGCTCGGCGACTCTTTTGAGCTCCGGAGCCTGTGACTGACGGCACGATAATTGAAGCCGCGGATTTTGCAGAGTGTGCAGCTTGCGCTCGGCTGCCAAATCAGCCGTTATATATATATATATATATATATATATATATATATATAGAGTGCAGTGCGCGACGCGACGGAGAAATTGCCGGAGACAAAAGTGTGCATTCGAGCCCCCGAGAATCAAGGGGTACTCCAGTGTTAAAGAGAGGGAGAGAGCAGTGTCGGAACGGCGCCAAAGTGCTGCCGAAGATTAAGGTCGAGCTCTCGAGGGCCAACGGCCCTGGCTTTGGTCCCTCTCGCCTACACAACGAGCCTGACTCTATATACTGACTCGCCGCAAATAGGTGAGTGCGCTTCCTTCGTTATATACTTGATGACTTACTCCTATACACCCGCCGCGTTCGTATATAACGCCGCAAAGAGCTGCGGCCAGAAGTGTATAACGTACGCGCGCCGTTTTACAATATAGACTCTCTTCTTATATATTACACTCGATCCCCTATATACTTGCAGCCTGCGCTCGACACGCTCGAGATTAACCGCTGCCGGCTCATTTATATGCAGATTGCGCAAATCTGAATTCCTCTCGGATTACACGAGCTATAGTGGCCTAATAAGCTGCGAGTCTAGATCTCTCGATGATTATTGCTACGCGTTGCTCTTTGAAAACGCCGATGCTACAAGTTTGAACCTTATTAACGCACTAAAGTTTATCGCGCGTATCCCCGAACCTTTTAATAGTTAATTCGAACTCCGGAAATTGCGTAAAAGCTTTGCATGCGCAGCGGCCTTATCAACTTGCCCTTTGCCGCTATGTTACTCTACGTATATATATGTATATGTGTAAAGAGAACGCGCCGCGCGAGTTCAATGGGTCGTGCGCTCGCGCTTTGGTCGGAGATAAGCGCTTTTTGATTGGACGCCCGAGATAAACTAAACTTGCATTCCACTTCTATTGAGATAAACTACTGGTTCATTCAATAATGTACGTTGTATATGTATGTACGCGCGTGCGTGTGTATGCATAATGGTAAAGTGTTCCGGGTGAGAATCACCCTCCCTGCAGGATTTAACGATTATAAATGCTCGTGCGGACACCCGTTTTATAACGCTTCGCAAATATATAAAAACTTATGAATTATTACATGCCCGAAATAAAATTAATATATGTTGTAATGCAATTACTCTTGTTTTTTAAATCTGCGCCGACGCAATAATCCTACGGTTGATTTGAATTGTAATAAATATGAATTCAATTTATCGTCCACTCGAACGGAAATTTGAATTTCCCGGTAAATTGTGACGGTAAATCCTTGATAACAACGGTAATGCTCTCGAGCGTATATTTATTACATAATAGAGCGATGTGAAATTATTTCAAAATACAGCGTATTATAGAATTTTGCTTAAATTTAAATTCTTAAAAATGTCCCAGCTTACATCCTGTAATCGCAGCTTTAAATACACTACGCACAACTTTGACTTTTAATATGTATGTTCGAAACGGTAAGAATAGCGCGCGTACGTGTTGTCTGGTACGCTGCTTATAAAAGTCGCGACTTTTAGGCAAAGAAGGCGCCCAAGAAGTAGCAAAACAACCGCAGCCTAAGAGGACAAAGAACAAGGGGTGCTAAAGAAACGCGCCAAAGTAATTTCAAGTCCGCAAAAGACGAGCTATACATATATATATACACGCCTTTCGCCAAGTCCCGGCATTCCTTTATCTTTCATTTTTTAAGCGCTTCATCCCTCCCTCCCTCGACCATTCCTCTTTTTCTCTCATTCTCTCTCTCTCTCTCTCTCTCTCTCTCTCTCTCTCTCTCTCTCTCTCTCTCTCTCTCTCTCTCTCTCTCTCGCTCTCTCGGGCTCTGCAAATGATGAAAGTTTCATGGCGCGCACGCGTCATATGTATATAGGCGCATGGCGCACGAAACCCGGACGACTGAGCGGCAATAAAATATATATACACCTATATATAGACGCCCGCGGCGGCCGCGGGAGCTTGAGCACCCACTTTATTTTATTCCTTTCGAGCTGTCGTCTTTCTCCACGCGCGCTCGCGCACACGAGAGCTTCTTCGTATATAGATGTATTACACTATATAGATGCATATATATACACATACTTTATTGGAGCTGTATAGGAGTCCAAAACGCACTCGCGCCGACGTTATTTTCGCGATGCGGGTATCATAAGTACTATGCGAATAGACGCGAGTATTGCGCTATATATATATATATATATATATATGGGAGGCACACTGCAGCCAATCTGATGTATCCTCTCGAGCGATAAACGTTATTATTTATAACGGGGTTTTACAAATGACCGGCCAAGCGTGTAATGCGCGAGCGCTGCACGTATAGTTATATATAGCTATATATTTCACACTCGTGGGCGTGGAGGTTCGATGGTGCGATTGTAAAGGCTTTAAATGAAATTCTATTCGCAGCGGCGTCGGAGCGTTTGGCAAATACTCTATTCTGCGCGATTCTCCGAGTTTAAATAGACGACATGTGATCGAGCACTTTTGTACTATATGATATTATCTATTTTCTTTCGTAATACGACGTGTATACCCTGCGCACATAAATGGGGCTTTGATGATGTATAAAGCGTGTTGTGATTCGCCTATTAGACCGAGAACGAGATGTATACGATACATAAATACACATACTTATGACGCTTCGCGAGAACAGCAGTAATCTCTATTATCGTCTCGCGATGAGCCTACGCGGAAAGACGGATGCCCCTCTCACCACCGAGCTATATTTTTTTCCTTCCACTCTCGCTCTACTATCCCTAATTTCTAGGCGCGTTGGCAACGCCGTATATACGTATATATATACACGTGTATATGGTATACTAGCTCTTTTTCCGAGAAACAGTTACGAGGCACAGATGTTTCTGCCGGCGTTACCGACTCTACCGACGCTACTACTGCTCTTGACGGGATGAGGAAATTAGTTTGCGGTGCGGCTATACGCGCGGGCTCTGTACGGCATTCAAACGACTACAGCGAAAACGTCGCCCACGAGTTCGTGTATGTGCGCGCGCGCGCCTGCGTGCTGTGTACTTCAAACGGCGAGCAAGACACAGAGGCTCCGGGTATATTAGAAATTAGATTTCAAATTGCACGAAATGGGTCTCGTAAATTGAGACGACGCGCGCCAGCGCTCGCCTATACACGCTACACTCGGTTTATTATACGACTCGGTCTCGCGGGGCGGGTGTCGCGCTGTGGCATTTTCAAGCTTTTGCGCTGCAATAGCTGAAATATTGGATTTCAAAAATTGACTCGATGCCACGCGATATACCCATTCACAGTTTTTTCGCGAATATTCCTTTGATTCCAGTGGATCTTCAATATTGAACTATGTTTGACTTTCCAAGGAATTATAAACAGAAATTATACGGAGCAAACAGTCAACAATGCGATGTGCTAGCTGTAATTAGCATTTTAACGTCGGATGGGTAAATATTAGCCAGCCATTATACGAATATATACATCCGCGAACAAATCAAAACATTTATCCACACTGAATAACTTCGTATCTATACATATATGTATGTATATATACATATGCGAGACTCGCACTCGACGGACAACGCCAAACTTATCGATTCCCACGGAGCGAGCCTCGCGCCGGGAGAGCTAATAACGAGCTTTTAATAATACTACATAATGGCATAAGAGCATTAGGCCGCGTGCGTAAAGAAGACGCTCGCCTCGCATGCTATACTCGAGGGCGTGACTCGGCCGCTAGTCTATATAAAAGCATCTCTCCGCGCAAAGGTCAGCGGCGGCATCGGGCAAAGTGTGAAAAGCATGCTGTTAACAGCGCCTCGTCTCCGTCGCCGCGATGCTCTTCCTCCCTCTTCGCCGTTTACACGCGCCGCGTAAAAAGCTCGTTAATACCTCGCTGCACTGCTGCTCGCTGCTATTAAAGCCCTTATCTGTTCGTTATGCGACTATAACGCGTTTGCCGATGACGATGACGATAGGGGGAAAAAAGCCTAAGGAAGATTTATACATATATTGGCTCGCGTGCGCCCCGGATTTTCGATGTCGACTGATTAATGAACGTTCGAAATTCGTCTATATACACATACCGATGGAAATATAGAGCGGTTCGTTTGACGCCGCCGCGGGATGGGAATTTGTTTTTTCGGCTCTACATTTTTTTGGCGTATTATTGTTCGAGATCGCGAGACAGATCAATACATAGCCCGTGCCGAACAATGCACTACGCTTCGGATATATGCATAGGAAAACGTGTTTTCACATATGCTGTTTGAGATTGAAGCGTTCGTGTTGTGTGCAAGTAACCTACGGTAGAATCCGTTATTTATTGCGCTAGTTGATAAGTTGAATATTATTATCCACCATCGTTATACATCACAACTGTACTTTATTAGAATATCAGCCAGAAGATTGCTTTACGTAAATGGAATACGCCTCGGGTATACTTTAAGAAGGAAAATATACTAATACTACAGTTATATAAAATATAATAATAACATTTATATCGCGCAGCGATGATGCTGCGAGCAGGTCTCGCATTGCAATTTTAAAGTCCCACATAGGATAAGCCCCGCGTTATAATATATACCGTGCCGATAAGCGGAAATCCTTAAGCCGAAAATAAACAGCAAAAACCAATCGCGGAAATGTCGACAAAGCCTTTATTATTCCGAGCGCCGAGCTGTAGCCGCGTGCTCTGACAGCGACGCATCGATAAACCAAGTCGTCAGTGCAAATATTTAGAATCGAGAGCGGCGCACTGCATCGCGACTTTATATATACATATATATATATATACGTAGGCGAGAAATCTGTCGCCCGCCCGGCCTCAGCCCCGACGCGACGCGCGGCTCAACCCTCTCGAAAACAAATTGACATCAGAGCGGCGGCGCGCGTCCCTGTGATCCGAGCCTTTTCGCAATCACGCGCGTCAGCGAAAAAGCCGGGCGTTTCAGAGCCGTACACGCACAGCCCGCAGTCTGCGATGACGATCGATGTAGCGCACGAGAGCGCGCATTACCGGCGGCCGTAGCTATATCAATGTGCGCGAGGGCGACGAATTACAGGAGAGTGAATCGCAGGTGCAGGACGAAGGGAGCACAATGGCAAGAGCGGAGAAGGAAGCGGTTAGCCCGTCGAAACAGGCCCCCGGCGACGCCTACTGTGTACGTATATATATATGTATACTGCGCTCCGGACTCCCGGCGCGCCATTAGTGCCTTGTACGCGTGGCGGCCGGAGTTATCTCCGCCGTTTGATTAACAGGGCCGCGAGCCGGTCGCGCACTGCTTCTGACACTCCGGCCGATCCGCCTCTCTATATATCTGTATATTAAGCATCCTCGCGCGCGTGATCTCTATTATATAACCCTCTGGACCTTCCTATATACGCTCCGACGAACGACACCCCCCTCTGTCTGCGCAGCCTGCCGATGGCCTGCCCGCGCTCGCCAGAATATTTGGGAAATCGAATTGTGAGCGATTCTCCCTTATAAATCTATACAGTACTCTGATCTGCTCGGCTACGTATACCCCCTCGGTTTATGGCTAATCATCGCGTAAAATTCAATAGGGCACATGCGAATGGCGAAATTCAATTTCTTTCTCGATTACAGGCGGCCCCTTTCCAACCCCCGATAGCTCGCTGCCAACTGAGCTTATTATAGCGCAGCTGATGGCAATTTTCGGATTTGAGCGCGAAAAAAGGCCCGATATTAAAGGGTATAAATTTCCAAGCTAAAATGACAATTTTTATAATAACGGGACGATCAAGCATCGAATCGGCGGCAGCTCTGAAGACTTCGATACTTGTATAGAGAAAAATGTTTTTTTGAGAATTTCTTAATGGAACGGAATAGAGTAAATGGATTTTTAAAACTTTCTTGTTGGAACTTTTCAGTTTAAAATAACATATTTTTTACGCTTTCTGTCATAAACATCTCAGCAAATATTCCAGATAGATGGATTATTGTAATACTGTCGATACGTACGTGCTATTTTATAAATTCAAAAAATTTTTACCAAGATTAATTCTGGAAAAAAATGTCTGGAAAATTGTTTTTCTAATATACGTTCGTTTTTTACTTTCACGAATCAATGCCTATATTCCTAAATAATGCTTTAAATTTACAAACGTACCTCTCATTTAGAAGTGCCCCACTCTTCCCTATACATCTGTGTACAATAAAAGAGCCTGCCAAAGCACTCTCCACGCTATACTCGTTCAAACATACATCAACGCTGGACTCGCTGGAAAACTTTATTAAGTGGCATTCAATGGCATGAAAAGAAAACCATAGCATGCTCGGGAAATCTTTGTGTATATTATCGCTCTGTATATTCAAGCGCGCTATATACATACCCTATGTACAGTCGAGGGCTGCAAACAAAAAAAAACGAGCAAAAAACTTGGTGGAAGATAAGCAAGAGTGATACAAAGCCGTTATTCTAAATATGCGCGTTTACGCTCTCTCCTCGTCCCGCCGGCGAACTTTTACGAAGTTTAACAAATCAAATCTTTTTTTTATGTATGCGCCGTGCCGCGGATAGATTTACCGATAACAGTACCATCAAGCCGGGGCCGCGAACAAAATGAAGTATATAAATATCAAAGAGCTATTCAAGTTAACTTTTTAGATTCAAACAGAGCCGGCAAAGTTACGGCCGCATAAAAATGTCACGTTCCACCGCGAAACGTCAGCGAAGAACAAAAACTTTTGCGCCAAATGCGGGCTTGCACATTTACACACACGCTGTGTATATACACTATATATCCATAGCGTTGTTGCCGCAGCAACGGTGTATATACGCGAATTTCCAGCAGCGCATGCATGCGTGATATATATACACGCGCTTTCTCGTTTTTCGCAGTCAACAGGCTAATCTCGTTGTCGATAGTCCGATATATAACGAGTGTGCAGTGAACAAAATGCGAGGAATTTTGGATTCCGAAAAAGAGAATACGAAAAGTAATCAATTTTTGCTCGACGAAACGCTCGCCGTTCGTTCTTTTTTCCGGCAAACGAAAAACGCGACGAAGCTCCGATGAAGAAGACGTGTGCGAAAGGAAGAAGTTGGCGTCGAGATTTTTTGCCAATCCCCAGGAAGTCCGCAGGAAAAACACGCGAGTGCTGTAACATGCAGAGAACGCGGGCCGCGAAAAATAACAAAGTGCAGCTCGCTGATTTTGATGGATCGAGCCTGCGCGAAATTCTTTTTCCTCTCGGGCTGCAACAAGCAGGCCCCATAGATTTCAAGGCGACGACGGCTGCTCTCATTCACCGGCTCATCGTCCCTTATGTATAGGAAAGTTTTTCCAAGAGGCTGTCTTCGATGCGGTAACGGATGTTTCCCGCAGTCATCATCAGGTACACGCCCGGTCATCATCGTGTAATTGATGGATCGTCGCGTGTGTGTATAGCCAGCCCTGACACTGATGTGCCCATGATGATGAGATTAAGAGCTAACTCGCGTGTATGTCTTTGCCTGCAAGGAAAATTTGCATCGAGATTCTTCTCCTCGCGACTTTTTGAATTTTTCACGAGTCGCGCGAGATTTCCGGCTAAACTATTTTATCGTCGCGTTAGCGCACGCGCGTAATGCATATAGGTACTTTGCTGTTGGAGACGTTTTTATTTTCCTTTCTCGAAACTGCTTTATACGCAAGATAATTTTCGCAGAAAAATCTTGCTCGTGTATCTTGAAAAACTGTCTACTCGTAATATCGCCTAAAAGTGTTTCGCCCGTTGAAAATCGAAAAGAAAAGTCGACGGAAATAAGTCGGCGAGCCGTATATACCGCATTATTTTTCGTCCGAGTAGGACATCAATTCCATTTGGAATAATATTGCGCGTCTGCAAAGTTTATACGGCCATAAGTTGTTCCCCCGGGCGTATTAACCGCTGCGAGTGGCGATTTACACTGCTAACAAGGAAATCCCTTTAACCAAATTCACAGACAGATGGGAGGTAGAAAACGCGCATATATACTTTTAATCTTTTCCTATCTTCATGCAAATTTTCTCTTCGCAGCCACGATTCTCGTTCGCGCATTCAACTCGGAAAAAAGCACCGCGCGAGTTTATCGGTATATAGCCCGGAGCACAACTCCGCATCGAAATCATCATTCGCGGCCAATAAAGATATTACGATGCTCAGCCGCGAATCACCAATTCAAATGCATTCAAATATTCCCTCCTCTTCGTCGTCGTCGTCGTCGTCGAGTCTCTCCGTGAAAGAGTATTTGTTGTATGCGCGCAGCCTCTAATTTTCCCACAGCTACATTAGGATGATAATTGTCCTCCTTTCTCTATCTTTCTCCCTTCGTTAAATTATCGCCTCGATTTTGCACAGCGTCAAAAGAAAATCACAAAGTTACTCGACCACGTAAATATATATATATATATATATATATATATATATATATATAATACGAGGCCGTACGGCTCGAAATCCCTCGCTCATAACGAACCTGCACGCTTGCGGCTAATTAGCATGATTGCCCGCGCTCCGTAGGCGGCGATTCTCCGGCAATTACGACTTTAATTACGGCATTTCATTCGCTGCTCTGTCTAGGCTCGTCCGCAGCCGAAATTCACCAAGGTGCGAACTGACGCGGAGCCTCACCGGCAAATTGCTCGAGAAAAACTCGCTAATAGCAGTATATACAGACCGCGTTCGCGTCTTATATACTTATATATGTTCTACGTCATTGTCTCGACTCGATTATAGTCCGTTAATTCAGCGTCGCCAGGCATCTTTCGCCCGCGTCAAAGAGATTTCAAGAGAGGGAGAAAGAGTGTATGCGCGCGCATCCGTTCCGCTAACTTTTATTAGAAAAGTTCGAGGCGTCATATCCGATTATGCAGACGATGATCTCGTTCGATGAGCCGTGAAAACCCGCGGCTATCGCAACTCTTTTTCGCATCGCCGTGACGAAAGATAAAGGCGTTATTTTGAGCTGTGAACGAGCCTAGTCCATGGCTTACACGTCGGATCGTTCTCGATGAACGCTTCGAGCGATTCTCTTCTATCTTTCGTTTTTTATGCGCACCAGACCGGTTGTTTCCTCGCGATAATGCGAGATTCCAAATATAGATAGTACTCGAATGTATTAGTGCGATTGTTATGTATTATGCTTCACGGCAGGGCTATTAATTATGTTAAACTACTGCACGCATCGGTCGACCGCGGCTATAATCGTTTTCTCAATGTATTTATAATTAATGCCGATTGAATTTCAAGTATACGGTTCCTAAGGCAATCGAGTGTGATGCGTACGAGAGCATACATTATTATAGGTATATAAGCGAGTTTCCACGCCTTCTTGTCAAAGATCATCTTGCCCGTGTTAAATCATCAAATATGTCCCTTGGTATAGGCCTACTGAATTGATTTACAGGCGATCGCCTACATCTACTTTAACAGGATGCATGACATCGGATGGATCAACGCTGCGGATCAGTGACGGAGGCTGGTTTTGATTGCTTGCGCGTTAGACTGCTCTGTGTACGTATGTGCCTATATATGCGCATACACGTCGCTATACAGCGTTTATCCAGTTTAGAGTCGTTGATTCGTATATATAACACTCGGAGCGTTATTGAGAGGAAAGGCAGCAATGAGAGAAACAAGAATGAACTATACTGTCTTTATCAGGAAATCTTTGTACGCAGCGAGTATTGATTAACTTGCCAGTATATCAATGATCGGTGAGTAATTTATCGATATAACGGTCGACGTAGACACATTACATATTCGCGCGGCGAATAACATACGTGACAGAGTTTCCCCGAACGCTCTGCCGAATGAGCACGTAGCTTTCGGCCAAACCGTTTTCTCAAACTCGCGTCCCTGCAGAAGTGCATATACCTATATATACAAGCGGATGCAACGCTCGTAGTTTAACGCACGAGACGAGCGATAAATCGCTCCGGCCATTCACGTTCGAAACAATTACGGAGCTGCTGCGAACAGCAATTTTTGTCCGAGCCTACAGCTCCCCCACTTTGGCAAAAGCGCTTTCACTGCAGCGCGCGCTGCGAAAAGGCTATACACAACGCCGAGCGTAAACATCGCACAGCCACAGCATATAGGAGAGTATAGATGGGCAGCTTCCTAAATTTAGCTCTTCCCGCTCGATAATCCGCGGCCGCAGTGTGTATCAGTGCGTGTGTGCGCGACGCGTCAGCGATGCCCGTACGAAATTCCAATTAACCGGATACACGCGCTTTGCCGGTCATTTTGAAACTCGTTTAATTCATCGGTAAACAGGTCGATGGCTCGTCGTCGGCTCGCAGGGAAAAATAGCGAGAAATAAAAGCTCCCAGCGCGCGAATCGTTAGCGCGTTTTATGTATACACACAAGCAAACAGGGGACCGGAGAGAGAAGAGTATACAGCGAGTAAACATGCGCTGCAGCGGTGTAAATATTCGTCGAGGCTCTGATAGATTACGCCGGCGGATTTACGACACGTTGATTGAATCGAGGGGCGGGAGGGAGGGGGGGTGCACAGAGGGCGTGCGCTCTCCCGATCCATGCACATATAGAGCTCGCGCGCGCGCTCGCGGCCTATAAACACATACAGAGTTAAGGTCGGCCCGAGAGAGGGAGAGAGGGATGAGATTGCGTTCCGACCGCAAGCTAGATTTATAGACAGCGCGCCGGCACTGGCGGCGCTGCGCGTTCTTCGAGTTACGCGATCCTGCGAGAGGAGAAGTTTGCATGCGAGCAGTGGCTGGCTGTTCTCCCCCCCCCCCCCTTCTCTCTGTGCTGCGGGTATGATGATGAGGCGCGGCCCCGGAGTTCTCAGCTCCTGCACTTTAATCGTCGACTATACTACTGACAACTTCTCCGCGTATAGCTACGGCCTCTATCGCTCCTGCTCAACTTTGAGTTTCAGAGCCCTCTGCGAGCAGTCTGCCAATTAATTTTACAGCCTTCGCCGCTCCCCGCTGCTCCGCTTTTATTATTATATGCGCGGTATACAGCCTATTAATAAAGCCGAATTTCGTCGTCTGCAGCTGCGCGCGTCTTTTCGGCATATAGCTTCGACTAATCAGTACACGAGTAAGCTTCTTGGGGGATTTAGTCTGCCGAACCGACTTTGATTCAGTGTATAATTGCACGCGTGTATATATACATAAGCTTTGAAGACGGATTCGAGGTAAAAAATTATCGACACGAGCGATGAAAAGAGGCAAATTTAACCGTGCTCGTATGTCCAGAACTCACGCTTTACGGAGTATGTAGAGAGAGAGAAAAGAGGATGTTGCTCGTGCAATGTACGCGTATACGTCGAAGACGGCGCGTCGGGCTAATTTTAGCTGTGCCAGCGCCGCCGATGTCGTCGCCGTCGTAGTATATAGCTGACGGTGACTTTTTAAGTGATATTCGAAAGCCTCTCAAAATTTTCGTTTATTTTGAATATTATTGATATTTATAAGGTCACCGACACGGCACAATGACGGGAGCTGATACCATAATATTAATTAGTGTCTGTCTATATCAATCCCATTTGATCGATACGCATATAATTAACAAGTCAAATTAATTACAACCGAGCAAAGGTACAATGTTCATTGACGATTCAAGTTAACAGTGAAAGAGATTATATATATGTGCCACTAACATGATTATAAATGGTGTTTTGCGTGTAAACACATCGGCTCGCGTATTCGGGTAAAATATTCAAGTTTCAGAAAGCTAAATATCGGATACACGAGAGACTATGATCCGAGCGCGAAAATAGAAGCTTTCAAGCGGCTCAAAGATAATATTTACAAAAAAAAAGCTGGCGACCGGCCTTTTTCCGCAGAATTCACGCCCAATCGAGCATATCCCCCTTCCGATATACCGCACGACGGAGGCGGCGGCGGCAGCGGCGGCTGCGAAATCTCCCGAGGAAAATCCATCTTTTGTCCGCTGTTAGCCTCCGCACGCGCGAACAAACTTCCACTTCGCGAGACACGAGAATAGTTTAACATAAATTTCAGCGACCGGAGGCTGGAAATTTTCGCAGTCAGCCGAAAGTTGGGCAAAAGTGTCATTGTAACGGAAGCTGCAGAGAGCGAGAGAGAAGGCCTTTCAGGATATAAGAGCCGTGTCGAATAAGCAATTAAAAGTTGAAAGTTTCGGCCAAAGCTCGAGAGTTAAAGCACGCGGGCATCGGACACAAAGAGTGACACGGGCAATAAAAGACCGAGAGTCGCGCATATATATATATACACGCGCGGGGGGCGGGTGATTGACGAGTCACGGTGAGAAGGCTCTCCTGCGCGCGGAATCCATTTTTTGCCGGACCCGACTGATGCCTTTTTTTCGCCCCCCTCGATCGCTCACGATTCTGTATGCAGAGGCTAAGCGAGTAAGGAATTCCAGGACAATTGGAGCATCACGCCGATAAACCCAATTAAGCAATCGAGCTAATTGAATGTTCTTACGCGGACGCTCGGGTCCCGCTCTTGCTCTATATACAGCGCTGCATGTGGCGACACACTCACACGAATTTCTTTAGACTAGTACCTAATTTCATTAAATTCTGTTAACGCGCGCGGCGTGTATCTGCCAGTCCGTTTTTATGTCCTTTTATAGCTACACGCCGTAGTCGTAGTATAGAGCGTGAAAAAAAAGAAGCGCGATGATTAAATTTTCACGTTCAACTCCGCAAGTCAAATCAACGAGGTGGAATGAATCGCTCCTGATGAAAACATAATTCGAGCGACTGTCAACAGCGGTTATTTATACATTCCTAGTGATCAAAAAAGTCCTTTGAAAGGAGACTTACAGCTCTGACTTCGTTTAAGGCAGCTCGGCTTTTTTCAATATTCGCTTTGATTATAAAACGCTGCGGCTCAATCAAGCGCGGGCAGGAGCCGCGACGGAAAGAAATTTCATTAAAGTCCGTGTGCTCCTTTTTTGCCTTAGCCGCTCTCTCTCTCTCCCTCTACCAGCGTCTACTCTACGCGCGAGCGACGAGGTGTGCAGTAGCCCCCGAGAAAAAGAGAATGTTATACGAAGCCGGCTAAACTAACTTGGCTCGTGTTGAGGCGCGAGAGGTAAAGCAAAAGTAAGAGAACTCAATTTTTTCTTTGCTCAACTTTCCAACTATCGTGGACTCCCTCTCTCGCTCTCTGACTTGCTGCTCTCTAGTCAGTGTATACATACCTGCAGGACGAAGAGTCGTGGTCGTGACGACACGATCCTGTCTTGCTCTCTTGGCGGCATCAGCTCTTCCGCCAACAGAGCCAGTTAACAAAGTTTACTTTTCGTCTGAGAGAGACAGAGAGCACATCTCTCTGTGTATGTGTGTGTGTGTGTGATATCAACCCCCACGTATATTACGTATCGCGGCGGCGCGACTTAAATGCAGAGGCCGCACAGAGGATGAAAAACAACTGAAGGAAAGTGAGACGCCGCGGAAAGTTAGCGCGCATATCCTCTCTCAGTTTTAGCTGAGTATGTATACGTATATATTAGAAGCTCTATAGCGGAGTAACGCGTGTAAAAATTTTTATGAGCTGGATCGGGCTTGTCGGACTATGCCATATACGTGCAGTAACTCCGCTGTACTGGCACTACTGCTGCTGCTGCTGTCGGCTTAATAACCTCGGCGTGACAACGATATTTTAGTAGAAAAATTTTAATAAAGCTCTCGCTTCTAGGGGTACATAATTCAGTGGCTCTTCTGCCTCTGGAAGCAGTGTGTGTGTGTGTACTTTTAATACACGGAATTTCCCCTTCGAGTTTTTCTTTTCTCCCTTTTTTTGCAGTCCACGTATGCGGGTCAAGCGGATTCTCATGCTAAAATTCCGGGTTTTATCAGGGTATAGAATCGACGTCGCAGGAGAGACATCGATTCGGAGCAATAAAACCTACTTATGTAGCCTATATATATATATAACATAACTCGGAGCCGTTCCAAATCGCTTCGCATCCTTTACGCTGCAGCGAGCGACGAGTGAGCTAGCTGCATCGACGCCAAGCTTATAAAAATAAAAAACAAGACACACGAGTCTATGTCGCGGATAAAATAGGTTACTCTATACAGATAGAGGCGAGTGCGTCAAGTTCATCATCGGTTACATGCGAGACTTGGCAGTGAATTGTACCCGCAAACGTCCGGCTGCGAGCAACTACTATCGAAATTTCGCGCATTCACAAGCGCATATACACGCGGCGGCACACATAGTGAGAACGAGCAGAGAGTTTCGGCGCACGTGAAAGATAGCCGCGGACGGAAGTGCAGTCACGGCCGAGGCAGGAAAGAGGGAGAGAGAAGCGGGGGCCGAGAATTCCACGAAAGTGGGCATCGCAGAGTCGCGCCGCGGATAACTAAGTAGGCTCCTATGATGCTGCTGCGGCGAAACTCCAAGAGTAAACTGGCAAAGTTTGCCCTCGCGGTCCTCTCTCCCTTCCAACTAGCTCTTTCGAGTCACGACTCTCTCTCTCTCTCACTCTCTCTCTCTCTCTCTCGAAGACGGTCAGCGCACCGCGCGCATGTATTATGTACCGCGCGACAATAAAAGCGACAACGAACGTAAACGCGGTCGCAGACTATTGCCTCCCGGTGTTGTATGTTGACGAGAGTCTCACGGGGGTATGGAACCAAGTCTCTCTTGCCTGTCGGGCTGTTTACCCGCAGTATATACTATATCTATATGTGTATAGACAATAGACGGGCTCGCTTGTCTTTGCTTTTGGAAATTACGTGTGCACTTCTTTTGTTATATATATACTGTGTCCCGATGTGCTCGGTACATTATTTGCGCTGAGAATCATCGCCGGTGTGACTTATCGAGTTGATCTGTATATAGGTATAGACGCTGCCGACGCTAATTGTATATTTGTGTACACACACGCGCGACAGTCTTACGTCATTCGCTCCCGTCCCCAACGGTGTATACCGCCATATCGCAGCCTCCCTCGAGCATCGCGCAGCTCGCGGAGCTTGTTTATCGAAGCGCGTCTTAAATCTCCCGTTTTGGAGCCGCTTGTCGAACTTCGGCGGCCGGGACTATTAGCGTCGAGAGGTAAATAAATGATAAATAATTTGGCTCCCCCCTCGCTTACAATGGAATCGCAGCACGCATAGTTGACTCCGTTTTTTTCCCTCACTCTCATCTCAACCTGCGCTTCGGCGTTCTATATATTATATATGTATATATAGCCACGTCGCAGGCGGTCATCGGATTCCAGCCGAAAATCCGGTCGAGCCGAGAAGGAGTATAAAAGAGCCAGTAGAACAGCAAAGTCTATACTCTCTGCAGCTGGAAAGAAACGAGAGATTCCACTCGCGCGGGCTGGAGGGAGCGCGTGCGGGGAGGGGGCTAAAAGGCCTATAAATAAAGGCCCTTTTTGCACGAGGCGACGCTGCATCAGCGCTTGCAGCTTGCACCGGTTAAAAATAAAGCCCGCGAGACTACACACCGCCGTCGTTTCCTCTCTTTCTCGACGCGATTCCACCGCACGCATACGTGCACCTTTATGGAGGGAAAGCGTGAATAGCAGTCGACTTCCATGAAGCCACGCTCTTCTATGAATATCCTCGCGCTCGTGCGGAGAGGGAGACGACTTACGCGCGCGACGTGCACTCTCTCTCTCGCTCTCCGAGGGCAGTGCACTCGCCCCGGCGTATATATAAGCCGCGGGAGCTTAGCGACGAAAAATACAAGAACCAGCGGAGAAAATTACGTCTGGAGAGAGAGAGACCTGCCGTGTGGACCCTCTTTCTGCATGCGTAGGAGGAAAAGCTATACTATATACCGTCGTCGTCGTCGTCGTCGTCGTCGTCGTCTCTGCAAGGACCGCTGAGAAATGGACAGTACTTTCTTTTGTCGGAGCAGCCGCCGGCCTTTTTGCTTCGGTCTTGTTATACGCGATGAATGGGGGACAATTTTTAGCGGAGTTTTATCACCCGGCCCCCTCGACAAAGGGAATAATTTCCGCAAGCTCGCGTATAATGTCGTTGTATACGCGTTCCCGCGGCTTCGTTTGTACGCATTACGCGTGCAGATGAGCCTCTGTCGGGGAAAACAAATAAATACGCGCGCACCCACGAGAAATTCTAATTGAATATACATACGCTGGGAATAATAAGAGTACTGCGCGCGCTATAACGTATAATATAATGCTTCAAAGGATATAGCGATTTCAAAGCAGTGAGCGTTACGTATTTTTTGCAAATGCGACAAATACGACTATGTCGCACTCGGGTGTATGCCCGATTTATATACGCGAGGAGTATAATCGACGAGTGTGCGCGCGGGCTTTGTTATCGCAAGCCCGTTTTCGCGCGCGGATAAAAATCGCGGCGACGGCGTCGGGATCGTGGGCGCTAGGCACGCTTCGGGTGCATCTGACAGGCCCGAGAGGGAGTATAACGAAGACGAGTGGCTGAATAATCAGCGATTATTATTCCAATTGAAATATTACATTGGACGTTATTGGCGGCCGCGAAAATACGCGCATGGCAGCTCTACTCGATTCTCTCGCGTATAGCAATTACCTCGGATGCTCGATGAATACAACGCACATTGACTTTTTTTTCTCTCTCTCTCTCCTCGATATTACTGCGGAGCGCGCGCTTTTGCCGGTTATATTTATTTCTTTCTCGCGGCGATTATTAACGATTCATTGCGTTTCACTCGAGCTCCGCATGTTAATAAGAGCGATGGCCGAATGATTATACATATACGCGTGTATATACACACAAGGGGGATACAACAAAAACGAAAATGCGCAATGAAAAATAGGCGGAAAAGCTGCTGCTGCGACGCTATACCTCATGAATAATTCAAGCCACTCGATTGCGCCGAACATTTTTTTCCCTCCTGCACTCGACGAAAATAATTACCTGTACATCCGCGCTAAAGTCGGAGTTTTTCGGCAAAGATCGCACGCGATAACCGATCCTTTTATTCGCGTTAAGCGAGCGCAGAAGGAACGAGATCGCCTATCCCATGGCGCCGAGTTCATCGCCCCCGCGAGGCCGGGCTATGCCAGCAGCGCCGAACGTTTTTGCCAACTTACGAGAAAGAGAGAGAGTGAGAGCTCGCGAGGAAGTTTTGCAGCTGAAACATTGAGAGAGTGCAGTATATATGCTAATTAATAGGAGTCCCGGGCGGCGGCGATTATTATTATAAGCGCAACCTACGCCCGCACCACTGACCCCGGGAAATTCGAAAAGCTGAGCTTTCGAGCTTATAGCTATTATAGCGCACGGATACTTGTGTGTGTGTGTGTGTGTATGTACAGTGCTCCTTATGCCGTCGTTAGCCAATTAAGGGAAATTGAGGGTAAAACCAGACGAACCAATGGCCCAGGATGATGCGACGGGCTTACAGTCCGGACAACGTCTTACTCAGAAAAGTCAGCCGGGAAAATACGGCTCTCTGCAGGTTTCCGCGATCAAAGGCAAATGAAAGGTCTTTATTATAAATATATGTATATACCGACGGGGACGGAGGTCTCAGTCTGCGCGACTAGTTACCTATATATATATATATATATATACATTTTAGTGCAAAGGAGCCGCGCTGGTGCCCAAAGCAAAGTAGTCGACGACAACGACGGTGACGAGCCTGAAAGAGACGAGGACTTTAATAACCATAGCGAGAGGAACGGCAGCAAGCTCCTGGGCTCGGTCAAAGGCGAGCGCGCGCGAGAGTCTACTCGCCGCGGGGGAGGGTAGAGCGCGCGGGCGAGGCGCAACCAGAATTTCAACGAGGAGCGGAGAAACGAAAGTCACTCCCTTTCACGAACTCCCTTCGAGCTGCACACGTAGCCCCAGCTTTCTTCGTAATTCTCCGCAGCTGTATAATACGTGGGCCCGATTAAATCGATATCTACTTTCGGACGAAAATTGCCGAGCCGCGATGTATATATGCGATTGATTTATCGAGATGAATTTAGCGAGCGCCCGTCGGATTCGACTGCGCGACACGCACTGCAATGCAAATACTTTGAATGAAATATTTCATCGTTATCGGGATGATCGCGCTCGATATAAGTAATCGCAGCTGCGCGCGCGTACTTTGCAATATCCTAATGGACGACTCGGACAAAGTACTGCGCACGAAGATAATATGAATTTTCATTCCTCTTTTACTCTCTTTTCTCGTCGGAGAGGAAATCGCCCGGGAACTCAAAAGCTGCGCAAAGGATTTACTTACGCTTCGAGATACGGAAAATCTTAGGCGCCCCTTTCACTTCGTCTTCTGCTCATGGTAGAGTACAAACTAAAATCTATACTTTTCGCAGTTCTATCCTCTACATATATATTATACAAGGCACTTTTCATTCCAGCTTTGCTCGGCAAATTTCAAAAAGACGGAAATTCACTGCGATATACCCGTTCGCCGTACATACCCCGAGCCTCGCGAAAACAATCAATAAGTATATACAATATATATATGTACACAGAAGGACTTGCTGTTAGCGGCGCAAATTCATGCGGCTGAAACGCGCTGAGCGCCTCTGCACAATAAACGACATTATCAGTCCGACTGTCTTGTTTTCCGTGCTCCTTTGTCTTCTTCTTCTTCTTCTCCGTCACGGCGACATCCGCAACGACGACAGAAAGTTAGCGCGCCCTTTCGCCACGGGGCTGCATAAATATTAAAATTTCAATCGACCTCGACGCAACGTATAATATATACATCTTCGCGGCTCCTTTTCTTTGCTGTTTCAATGCGAATTCCGTAGCCTTTTGCGCGTCTCCGAATCCGACTGCCAAAAAAAGGCGAGGATTCCCCAGCGACGGCGCATTTCGAATATTCGATCGAGATTGCAGTGCGCGCATTCCTCCTTCTTGACTCGGAAAGTGTGAATTTTTATCTCGATCCAGTTCGCGCTGCTGCAGCCGCGATATTGTAATCCACTCGAGTCGTAAAGCGTTTATAAAATCTCCCAGCTGAAGAGGAGATTTAAAGTTTACAGTCAGCCACGCGAGCATTAAATATAAAAGAGGCGCTCGTAAAACTATCAGCCAGGCTGATCTATTTAACGGCGGGGGATGAAAGGGGGACGACAGTGTGCGCTTGCATTTTTCAGCCTATATTTTTTTAGCCCTCTCTACCTTCTATATACGCGTATATATATATATATTGTATATACAGAATGGAGGCGATTTCGTGCCATTCTCTTCCGTCTCCCGCGGCGCGCGAGTGTCCCTTTCAAAACTGTGTATCCCGAGCGTTCTTTTTTTGTTTTATGGTGAAAGTTCGAGCGATGGAAGGGACTAAGCTCGCTTCAGTTTTGTCGGCACTTTGACCCAATTTTTTTTTCGCTCGTTCGTCCGGCTTCTATCGCCTCTCGGCGCCCTGCGTATATCTACATGTATATGCACGGGATGTATATACGTGTACGTATACCGGACTCGAAAAGAGTCGCACACGCGTGAATGCATGCG
This sequence comes from Muscidifurax raptorellus, assembly GCA_020010945.3. Lineage (NCBI taxonomy): Eukaryota > Metazoa > Arthropoda > Insecta > Hymenoptera > Pteromalidae > Muscidifurax > Muscidifurax raptorellus. Next base: position 4,047,975 of record CM052081.1, on the reverse strand, counting down.
GCTATTGGCCGAGAAAGACGGAAGCTCGGGGAAAAAAGACCGCTGGCAGCCAATAATTCGCTTTGTGCGTTATTGCTCGTTGGCGGAAAACACTTGCTTTTAATGAAAGTCTCGCTCGGTTTCGACGGGCTCGCCCCTAGCTCCAGTGAAATTTAACGTTCGAATAATAAAAACCAAAGCCGAAGAAGAAGAAGAAGAAGAAGAAGAAGAAGTAAAGCCGGTTGCATATAAGAAAAGTCCGGGAGTAGTTTCGCTCGCTGCGCGGGAAAACCGATAATGAAAAGTATCAAGTCGAAGTCATTTTTTTTACAAGCTTCAGCTCCACGCGAGCTTTTATTGCGAAACTAACTTGATGCCGGATATCAATGGAGTTGAAAAACATAACTTTTCCCGGGCTCACTGTAGCAACGATTCCCTATATATATATATATATATATATATACTATAATGGCCGTAATTCGCGCTGCAGTATATATATGTGAGGCAATATATAATAGAGAATAAAAGCTCAATTCAATTGAAAATTTCAGCATCGACGACCTATGCCAACTGCGGTGCGGCATTCGCTCGCCTATATACATATATGCGCACGTGGCTCTCAAGGACAGTTAATAGGAGCTCGGGCACTTGGTTTCATAAGCGCGAGCTTCCCATTAAGCGCTCGTATCGCAGCGCAGCCGATGGTGCAGCGGTGGCGCTCCGTTGCAGGCACGTACGAGGTCGCCAGCAGCATCCAACCCTGCAGCGAATCTCTCTCTCTCTCTCTCTCTCTCTCTCTCACTCCGATGCGCACTTGTACGTGTTCAGCAGTTGCTGCGCATGAGGCGCAGAAGCCGATAGCGCGACTCTCTGTATTTCGCGCGTGTGCAGCTAGAAGTGACCTTTGTCAACATGCTCGACCATTAGTGCGTTGCTCGCTTGAGACCTACTACTGCTCTGCTCTTGACTGCGTGGCTGTATTGTGTGTACACACTCGTTTGCCCAATCGTTATATTGTATATATAGTACATCTGTTTTCCCGATATTTGCAATTTCCTCGTATTATTGATTTCGCGAGTAATTATAACATAATGAGCGGATCGTCATGCTTCGAGTATTTTTATTACCGATCAATTCCCGTCTTATACAGCTATGCATGTACCTCTCGGTGCACTGAATGCACACTTTGTTGTCGTTCCGGCGCGCTTTTCATCGCGGTGGCTGCGCATTGTGGTTAATCAACGCGCATTACATGTCATTTCTTTTTGTATAAAGCCGCCGTAGCTAATGAACCGTTGCTGCCTTTTCTACTCGGCATTGTATTCTTTCCTTTTCTTTTCATTGTTTTTAAGGAATTAAGCTATTCGAGCTGTGATTGATTTTTATACACGAGCCGTAAATAAACGTCCGTTTCGCGAATATATATTCTCGAACATTTCGAAATGCAGACAACGGGCAAAAAGAGTTTCCCAATATCATCCGACTGTCCGCACGAAAGCTCTCAACCAATCACGAGAACAAACTGCTGACACGAGCAGACCATCAGCGCAAATATCGGCCGAGAGAGTGTAGTGCATGAATCCGAACTACCGCGCGCAACAACTGGGTTTATGAAGAATGCACGGCAAACGCTTCGGTACTCGTGCCTGTGATTGATCATTGTTGTTATGTACACTACGGGGATATATCGCCGGAAAAAGTAAATTCTTTTCAGGACGAAGCTTTCCGAACGAGAATTTACATTATTAAATGCGCGATAGCACGCTGAAAACGCGTAAAGTGATAATTGGGCAACTTTGAGAAAGGATTGTGTAATTATTTGAAAAAACTGCGCCAACTCGAGTGCAAAGAAAAAGGCTTGTTTTTCCGTGCGATTCAACGTATTCGCAAATAAAACGGACTGCAATAAAAGCTCGCGACTATTTCAATTTACGCCGCCGTAAAAAACGCACGACATTCTTATAAGGCACACGTCATTGTCGGCAATTCGAGTCGGGGGGAATACCAGAGCGAACGAATGAAGCGTTTATAGAACACCGAGAATACGCGCAGGGAGATAAGTCTAAAGTGGGATTAATTAGAGCGAAGATTAAACACTTATCTTTTGCGATAAGTTACTTAACTTTCAGAGTCCGCGGCGGAAAGTTTCGCATTTCACGTGGCACAGCTGATGCGACAACTCTCTCTCCCTCTTACTTGAGAAATATACTTATATATACAGCAGAGGGAAGAAGGACAGGACAGGCAAGCAAAGTTGTCCGCAGTTTATCGAAAACGAATTACGCGAGAAATCCAGTGTCCTCGTCGACAGAGGGACGACCGCATTGTACCTGCGCAATACCAATCGTCGCGTCAATTGAGTAATTAGGAAAGATTAACCTTTCCCTTTTAGCAGTGGCTGACGGAGCGTAACGGAGGAGAAAATCCGATCAGCCCGCGCATTTGTTTCGAGCTCGTATTTATCTGATTCATTATTCAGCATCGGCGGAAAAGCTCAACGCGTACATTTTTTAAAAATAAAATATTAATTCTCCCACATACGCGCGTGCGGAATTAAAATATAGCGTTGAATATTCCGATAATGCATAATACACATATATGCAGATAAATGAGAGAAAGAGAATGCCAAAACCCGGCAGACACTCACGGCAGCTTCAAATCATTCGAGCACCCCTCGATATATGCGCGTCGCCTCGCCATTAACCCGTCGCAGCCCGCGCCGAGGGGGTTGAAAAAAAGCTGCGCCTATGCACAGTCATCGGAGCCCATTCTAAAAATCGATGCGCTCGCGAAGCGCGAGAGCTGAATATCCGGCTATATATACCGATAAAACGCCTGGCGTGACGGTCGAGCGTTTGCATCTCCCGGCCGGCGCTGCATGATCAAATACGATAATGAAGTGGCTCGTTTATTCGCGCGCGCGAACGAGCCCCCCCTGCCCCTCCGCTCTGGCAAATGCGGCAGCAGTGCGCGAGAAGCACGTATAGCTCGAATCAAACATTAGCGCTGTAGCTGTCGTCGGGCGCACGCATACCTACATATATACATATAGCGAGCGAGCGATGATGATTCCCCCGCAAGCGCCGTGGCGCCGCTTCTTGCGATTCAGTGCACGTCGAGCACTGAGTATGTGTGTGTGTGTGATGTCTCTGCGCAGACTATTGCCTCTGATCGATCGGGCAGTAGTCGCTGCCGCAACGAATCGAGAGACAAATCGCCGAGGCGGTGATCTGCAGTCGAAGATGTGAGCGCTGCAGGGCGAAGATCCATTCAGTTTGGATTTCGCTTCGGTTCTCCGAGATTCCGAATACCGCCACCTGCACTAGCGAGTATAGTCGAGCATGTGTGTGGGTGTGTGTGCTCTCCTGGGGACGGATTTAACGCGAGTGCGAAATAATAGCAGAGTATGCTCGCGAGACTCGAGCTTTCTCCCTGCAGAGCCGATTAGTTGCTATATACGTATATATATATATCACTGCGTCGCGCCGCATCATTATTTAACGTTACTCTCTCGAGCTCTCGGTATATGTATATACGCGTTATGTATGCGTCGTCGCAAGAAATTTTATTCGACGCGGAGGCCAAGCCTTTAACAACCCTCCATCAGATATATCGCGCCTCTTCCATTAGCGGCTTACATCGCTCGCTGCACAAGATAGACGCACACCAACTTCATTGACGCTGCGCGAGAGAGACCACTTTTTCTTCTGCGTACAAAAAACGCTAATGCTGCGAGCTTCCTGCCGCATCGCTCGCGGTGTAAAAAATTGCTCGAGCTTTGTCCCTCGAATTCGCAGCATATACTTAAACATTCGCATAAATTTGGCTCGAAGAGAGAGACGGTAAAAATACTTTTATCGACGCTTGAATATTGCAATCGAGGGAAAAAGTGCGATGCGTCAGTTTCACGAAGAATGTGCATTGACCCGCGAACGAATTACACGTATAAAACGCGAGCGAGCTTCGTATTAAACTATACGACACATACATATATATATTTCTGTATGTAGGCGAACAGCGCAAACAGCGGAACGCGCGTACTGTTTTTATTGCGAGTTATATATACAAACGCTCGCTCTTCCTCGCGATGTCGAGGCGCACTGCACGAGCGAACGAAACAACTTATTGGTTCGAATTAATCAGGCGGACAATATAAAAAGTTGACCAGCGCAAATAATGTTAAATATGAAAAAAAATAGATAAATAAAAAGAAGACTCGCGTAACGAAGCTGTTATAAATTGAACGGAAAAATCGCGTCGTGCGCCGGCAAACTTTTCAACTTGTTGGCTCAACCGAGGACGCGCGCGAGAGAGCGTACTCGAGTTCGCGAGCATCGCCCTTGGTATAGATATATCTCGAATTCAAATTGCTCGTCGCGAGGCAAACGCTCGAGCGATTTCTTTCCTCGAATGCGCTGCAGGATCGCTCGAATTTTCCGCATATGCCCGTGCGCGCTAACAGTTTGCATTTGTCGAAGAGCTGGGCCAATTTATTCAAACGAAATTCGCGCATTATTATATTTATACACATATCACGCGTACTATTAACACACGCGATAATTATAAGCGCCGCATTTAGAGGATAAATTTTAAGTCCGATCAGCCGCAAGGTTCGCGCGGGGCGCAAGAAAGCCTGCAGAAGAGCCATTGAAAGGGGAACTCCATTTTCGAGAATTGCGCCGCTGCAATCGCGAGAATAAGGAGTAGGGCATGCAAACTCCCGAGCAGCAGCAACAGCTCGTTATTCCAAGTGCAGCCAAGAATCCTCCCGCAGCAGGTAATCCGGGCCAGCGAGCGAGCGGCGTTTATTGTCGAGGCCCGTTGATGCTGCTGTATCCATCCGCGCGGCGGTCGTTACGATTTAATGCCGCCTAGCGTTGCGGCTTTTTATACACGCAAACAGAGACGAATAGACAGTGAGAGAGAGAGAGAGAGAGCGTTCAGCTACTACTACTACTATAATATACTGCCGGCTCGAGAACGTTTCAGTCGAATTGAAGGCGCCAGGGCGCTCAGCGAAATGAGCTGCATTGACTTTATCTCGCGGCTGCTTGCTGCCTACTTACTGCGCGCCTGCTTTTTTATGAACTCGACTAACGCGCTGCTCTGCAGATAAGACGCGCTGAGCGAGGACTGCAATTTGATGAGGGCCATTTGCGAAATTTAATCTCGCCTCTGCTGAGTCCTCGCTTTTCTCCTACTCGGTGATCTCTCTATATTGTTTTATCGGTTCGCTTATATATACACGTTTTGAATATATCGAGCTTATCTATTCACCGCTGCACAGTAAACGTATATCTACATATAGAAATAATTACGCATATATACATATATCCTTCGATAAAGGATTTATAAGGGCACGTCATTGTTCTCCGAGGGCTATTGGAATCATACACCGGCAGACTGCCGTCATGGACAGAGGCAAGTTTAATCCGCGCTCTTTTTTCCTATTCCTTTTTCGAGCTACTGTCCTGCAGGAAGGACTTCGAATTCAATAATAAAACGGAAGTCGGAAAAACGGGCCGAAAGAATCGGGTTTGCCTCCATTGTTCATGTACTCGGCGACGAAATATCCGCGAAAATAAAGGAAATTGCTTCAAAATTGAACACGCGCGCTCGCGCTAAATAATCACTTTTTTAGCTCTATTTTTAGTTCGGAGCTTTTACCCACTGGCTTAATGAATTTTCGGTTGAAACGTTGTTTTCTCGTTCAAATAATTAAAACGATTAATATCGCCCGTTTATCGAGCTTCAAAGGTCTGATTACCTTCGTAAATGTTAAATTTCATGGATTACTATGGCCTCTGCCCTATTTCCATCTAGTTGGCAAATAACTTTCAATCAAGTCATAAATTCAGTCAAAAGCTTCGTTGCAATTGAAGAGAATTTGTGCGTAACTGTTTCATATGATTAACGCAAAAAAAAAGAACGAAGCCATTACCCATTATATTTATATAGAGAGAGCATAGCAGCGTATAATTAAGTACGCTAGCTGCTATTGTATTGACATATAAATAAAACGCCCCAGTATAGCTGCCACTTGGAAAAACAAATATCCAATCCAAACACGGAAAAGTTCCCGAGAGCTCGGGCAACTCCTTCTTCCCTAACTATAGACGTGTGCGTAGGGAAAAGCCGGAGAAGTAAAAATAGCTATAACGAGCCTCGGAGTCATAACGCGCCCGCGCGCGTATAACTTGGATGCGCAGCCCCACGATGTACTTGCCCGTGTGTGGATCAAAACTTTCAGGATTTCCAGCAGTTCCGTGGCGAAGGTATCTCTCGAGCATCCGAGTAGGGCCATGTGCTCTCCCGGGCTATATACACTACACCATATAGTTGCTGCTGCGTTGTGTTGCGTAAAACAGTTAGCTCCGTAGATAGAGAAAAAGTTCCCGATTATATTATATATATATATTTGAGGGCTGGCTCTTTGTTTGATTAAGACTTTCCCCACGTGTACATATAATAACTGTATATGCGGCCTACTCGTTCTCTTGATAAAAGCCGACTGTTTACGAATTTCTATAAATAAACAAACTCGTTTTCGGACAGAGCGCGCGTTATATGCTTGCGCGAAGCATATCCGCGATAATTTATTTTCTTTATACAATTGCGTCGGTACAATGCGCGAGCCGTGAAATATATGGACGAGCGGACCTTTATGGCCCGGCGGCGTCGCCATTCCGCGCCCGGGCATGGAAGAGCGCGCACAATGCGTGTATATGTATATGTGTGCAGAAACTGCGCTCATGAAGATGTGGTACTGGATCCCCCCAAGAGAGAAAGTCTAGGCAACACTGCTGTTGCTGCTGCTGGGAAATTATTGTCAAAAGAATCTGTTATAATGCGCGTAGTCAGCTGCCGTTACTATATGCGGAAGATTATGGGGCTGAAAGGAGGGTGTATACGTATATGCGGGGGCGTTTATGGATTTATCACTATAGCCTCGCGTGGCATGGTTGCACGGAGATAAGAGAGATCCGCAACTCGCGGAGCTGGAATTTTAATGACCTAGGGATTTTGCTCGCGGGCGCTGATGCGCTATATATAACGAGAGCCGAAAATACTCTGAATAAAAAAGAACTTTAGGCCATACAATTTTATTGTAGAAAAAGTCGCTATATTGCGTATCCGTCGAAAAAATTTAACGAAGCAAAAAATACCGTTACGCCAGAAAGGGAAAATTGCCCAGGAGCACGATCCATCAAACGCGCAGCCAACGGGAATACATCGAAATATCCAAAACAGCCGAGAGCAGAGTAAAAAAAAGGAAAAAAGAAGAGCAAGCCGAATAGAAACGAAATTGATTCCTCCCGAGCTCTGCGCGTGGAATCCGCGTGGGAATCTCTCGACGCAAACAGTCTAGTATTCCGCATGGAGAATATCCTCGCACAGAATTAGCGATATATCCCGAGATAAACGCCCGGCAAAACAGCGGGAAAAGGGCTGCCAGCACAGCAGCTCCAAGTTTCCGGAGCCGCAAAGCGTTCCCGATGGAGTTGGCTCGCGCGAAACTCGCGTCAAAGTTGCGCAAGGCGTCTAATAACGACTAGAGCCTGCTGGTCATCCTTCGACGACGGCAGTTTATCAATGCGAGCGCGCGCGAACTTACAAGCCGTATCCGCTCGGCATATATGTATATACACTCTCGTTCCTCCTCCCGCCGGACCGGCGAGCCGCACGCGATTTATGACCGACGATGATTCATGGCCGCGTTAAAGAAAACTTCCAAGGCTCTTCTTCCCTTCTAGTTTTTCCCTCCGCCGGGAAAACCACGCGCGCGCATCGGAGGGATGAATTTTCATAGTAAATTGCCGGCGCGTCGCGCCTTTCCTTTCGACCGCTCGCTTCCGCCAAATAAAATCTATAATTTAGACCACCTTCGGTAGTGGCGGTTATTTATCGGCCCGCTGACCAATTTTTATCTCACGCCGGCGTAAAGCTCGTGCAGTGCCGTATACTTCCCTTCAGCGGTGAACATTGCGCTGTATTCTTATCTGTGCGTTCGTCTTTGTGTGTTGCAGGTGTATAAGCGAGGAATTTTCGAGCCAGGACTCTGCAGAGGACCTGAATGAGAGCATCAACTGCCGCAAAGCTCCGCACGAGGTGAGTCGAACGTTGTACAAAAGTGTATCAAAGTTAACTAAGCTTTTACCCCGAATCCGCCATCCCACATTCGCACAAAGCGAATAGAGAGCGACGGGAACATCGCTGATTCCGCACAAAGCTCCCGCCTGTTTCTTCTATGCAGTTCAGTATTATATAGCCTATATGTAGAGCGAGCGCGCGCCAAGATTGTCAAAGGCGACTCGTATATATATAGCGATTCCATATCCGGTCGCACGCTTGGAATACTCGCAAGAGCGAGGGAAGCGCGAAAAGCGTGCGGTGTAGATTCCGAATCAAATGGGAATCCTGCCTCTTCCGCTTGACTGAAGAGCTCTATAGTTCTCCATCTCAAATTTTCCCGTCGTCGAGTTATATATATATGCGTGTGTGTACAAGGCACAGGAAAGCGCGATCAACGACGTAAAAATGAGGAGAAACAAGAGAGGACTTATTGGCAGAGCGTTATATTTTATAGCAAAACAAAGAGTCCTCTGTATAGGTATATTAGACGCTATATACGGATGCTCATCGCGCGTTAACTATTTAAAGGCTGTATACTTTTGTTTTCTCTCGAGACTGCGCCACTTATTTTTACCCCGGCGAACCGATCGCGCAAAGCCGAGTATAAAAAAAAAGCATCGCTAATATCGACAGAGCCAATTATAAGTCTATAGGCGGCTTTGGAACGCCGCCTGCGCGAGCGAACGCAGTTGCGAAGCCGATTAATTACAAAGTCGCATTAATTGATTACGAAGGAGGTCGACTCAATTAAGCGAAATAGCGCGTAGAAACCGATGGCGAGAGTATGGGCACATAAGTAGGTTATATATATCAGACGAGCGAAATCGCTAATTGACTGCGGAATGCGTATACCTATATTTTTCCCTCCTCACTTGCTCGGTAGCTCGATTTTCCCACAATATGATACATGCAATAACAGTCGATAAAGCGCGACGAAGTGCGGCCGAGATGAGAAGGAATAACAAGACGACGGGCGCAGCCGAAATTGAATCGTCTCTCTCGGAGCTGCAGTAAATATCCGTCCAACAGCGTGTGACAGTAGGCTTGACGGAAAATCGAAAAGGCGCGCAGCTGCGCATTCTCGGCCGACACGCGACATAATTATATAGCTCTTGGCGCGTGCGACTACCCCCTCGGAATCAATTTTAACGAGACGCGGGCTTATTCCGGAAAGGGCAGATCCGCCCGCGTGCATATTGCAATGTGCATCCGAGAAAGAGGGCGAGAGCGTGTCCGGAAAGAGAGGCGTACAGGAGTCACATCGATCCAGCCACTGGAGCGGCAACGATTTATTATCCGACGAGGAATTAATGACCCAATTTGCCCCCCCCCCCCCCCCCCCCCGAGGGGGAATGCGTCGACGCGCGACTATACACTACTTGCTGCGAGACTGGAGAGAGAGAGAAAGAGAGAGAGAGAGATGGCTCTGAAAATCGGCTCGATCTCTCTGTGTCTTTGTACGCAACTGTTACTGCCATATATACTACTCTTCGGACGACAGTAATGGCAGGATGTTCTTGTTTGCCGGCCAGCAGCGACGAGAGACAGAGAGCAAGAGCAATGACGCGAAGAAACGCGACCGAGTGTGGATAAAGGGCTGAACAATTGATTTCGTCGCCCGTATCTCTATATATATATGTGTGTGTGTTGAGATTATCGGAAGAAAGACGAAATTCGTTTCTTTCTTTGTCTATGTGTACGAGGTATCAGCGATTTATATGTTTTATGTATTCGGTCTCAGAAGCGCTAACAATGTTATTTACTGGAAGTGCCTCGTCCATCTTTGCGAGGATTTCGATGAAACGCGCGGAAATTTTTCACGCCCGGTGAGCACAAAGCAAGCCCTATCAATTCGGTGATATCACAAGCGTTTTTTTTCCCAATACCCCGCTCGCTTATCGTAGCGAGCCGATATTTTCATTGTTGATGAAAGTCGCGCGCACCGAAAATATCCAAGGCGGAACGTGTAAATAGGTCAGGATTTGCAATGCGGATAGAGAGCTGTATGCGCCTCTTCAAATAAATATTTTTTTTTATTCCGGTTATCGGTTCGTGCATAAACATTTTTCGGCATTCTTTTGTTCCATCCCGTATTCGGCACCATATTAAAAATAAGAAAATGGCAAGATTTTTCCTAAACCATTCCTATAGCTAGCAAAAGCAGCAGTTGAGTTATGAAACCCGAAAATTATACTGACGTTCCCATTCCAGCGGCTCACACAGGAAATGAAATGAAGCGATCAAATTTTCGATGCTACAATCGAACGCACCGGTTGCATCATCACAGTTACAGGAACACACACACACACACATACTGTAAATGTATACCTCGTCTTCGGCACGCACATAATAGGCAGAGATAATAGAGAGCTGAATAGAAGGCTCGAGCGAGCACACGATATCCGAACAAACGCTTCGAGGGTCTGCTGCGCAGGCACGTCCTTTCGCGGTCGGGGCAGTATAGAGGTATACAGCTATATAGGTATACGTTGAGTGGACGCACCTAGAGCGAGCGCCAGCAGTTGGCCAGATGATTTCGTCGCGCGCGCGCGCATATGTTGAACACACGGCCTCCGTCATTCCATCAGGGGGCCGACAACCATCAAAGTCAGCCGACCGCGCAGGCCGTATATTTGCGACCACTTTCTCTCTCCCTCTCTATATACACACACTACGAAGCTGAGAGAGAGACAGTGGCCGAGTGACCACGGCCGTCGAGGACTTCATTTCCCGAACGACTGTGCGGGGCGATTCAAGCGCTTACGTTCGGCTCTACTATACTGGAGCAATTGCTCGGTTGTGATATGCGAGTGTACAGAGACTTCGAGGCCGGCGCTCGAGAGCTCGCTAATTACGTGCGCGCCGTCCCTCCGACCTTTGACTATATAACATGGGGGTCAAGAGAGCCGCTACGATGCTCGATCTGCTCTTCACTCTGATTTAACGTGCTTCGTTAAATCTAGCCAAGGCAATCGCTAATTCCCTCATGTGAATTGAATTGTTCTTATTATTATTATAAATAATGCAACCCGAGTGGAAAGTTTCGCATCGTATAATATACCGCGTCTTAGCGAGCATAAATATTTGAATAAAAAAATTTTGCTCGACGAGCTTGTTCCTTAAAAAAATTCCAAAAAGAATTTCGCGCAAACACATTTCTCATGTAAATTTTAGTGGAGTCTTACATCAGTTTTACGAGGGCCACCGCCGACGCCCCCTACTAAAAACTCTCGACTGCTTGAGCATTGTTTCCTCGGGATCAAAATAAAGCCCCCGCGCTCGCAAACTATAAGCCCGCTCGAATTTTTTACCCGGCGATATTATACCGCGAGACGTCTATATAATATGACTCGCATAATATACGGCCCCATCTCGATCCTTTGTGACGCGATTACTTCAAAGTTGCATCAGTCGACGAAAGCGCCGCATCACGCGAGGAAATAATCTTGTGTGTGTGTGTGTGTGTGTGTGTGTGTGTGTGTGTGTGTGTGTGTGTGTGTGTGTGCTCGGAAATTTGACCCGAGCGATGTTTATACATGTATATTCGCCGCAGCGATTATAGGCTGCGCACAATATAGCAAGAGCTGCTCGCGGCGGTATATGTCTAGTTTGCGGAGGATCGAGGAGGTACGGTACATGCCGCGTCTTGCCCGAGGATGTAATTAGCGTTTAGCAATTTTGTCGCTAGACCGATTCAGTACAAGTATACGTATAGGCACGAGCTATAAACTCATCACACGTGGAGTTTATTGCTTTTTTCGAGAAGCGGTTCGTAATGCTGCGATCAATTGAAAAACTTGAAGATTGAAGAATAAATTGCTTGTTTTACGCGCGCTGCATCGTCGGAGGCAAAAGACAGTCGAAGCGCGCAGGATGAGGGTATACGGGACGAGCGAGTACAATATTCGCAAAATAAATTGAAATTTAACGGCGACGCGAACGCTTATACAACAAACTCCTTGGGTTCGGGAAATGGAAAAAAGAAGAAACAATATATAAATATACAGCGCTCCGCATGAACGTTGCCGTGACGCTCCCTCTCTTTGGCGAGTATATATGAGCAAACATGTAAAATGCAAATTTTAATCAAAGCCCAGAAGCAAAACAAAGGTGCGCCATTACGCCAGTTCCGGTAGTTCGCGAGAGGAGAAAGAAGGCATGGGGGTAAAAGGAAAATCTTATCGAGTGCAAGTACATGGAGTACGGGGGAAAGTTGTGCCGGAATGAGTTTGCCGCGCGAGCATCGACCTGTGCTCCCGCGCGTATACATATATACGTTCGCTTTTCCTGCTCGCGTCGCGTCTCAAGCGAATTCGTTCGCGGAGTAAAGCGAGTTTCCACGGCTGGACGCGTCACTTTAAAATCAAGGCGCGGCAAGCGCTCCGAATGCCTTTTTGTAATCTCGATCCGGGATATGTGTGTGCGCCCGCCCGCAGATCGACCGATCGAGATATACTTTATGAGAAAAGTCGCGTATAGTAATGCCATTTCTTCCGAGAATACGACCATTTCCCGAGTGGCGTTTTAGGAAAGCAGCTCTCTCTTTCTCTCTCTCCGCAGATCAGCAAAAAGTCCCGAGCCGCGGCGGGCTTCTTGATCTCCGCGGCCATTGCTGCGCGAAAATATACGCGGGAATATGGCGCGAGAGAAAGGATGGTCGGACTTGACTTCAGAGCCATACTTTTATCGCCATTTTTATTGCGCTAATATTTCCCCGGGATTCGGGAGATCAGCCAGCGGTATATATAGATATACGTAATACGGCAGACTGCAGCAGCAGCAACGCGCCTCTGCACCTACGCCCCAAAGCTCCATTCGAGCGCGTGCTCCGACTCGCCGCGAAACGAATAAATATAGCTTGGAGTGACGCGGTGTATGTGTGCGTAATCGATGAAAGAGTGGAGAACTTGGACTTTTCGCGACGGGAGCATGGAAATAATGGAGACAAACCAGAGAGCCACGGAGAGAGAGAACGAATTATTAAGAAAGAAAAAGGTAACAGCATAGCTGTTTCCTCCTCGAGATGGATAAAGGCCGAAGGGAAGACGACTCCAATAAATTTTCAATGTCCCTCCGGTGGGATCCGCGTCGTACAAGATCCTCTCTCTTTCCCCTTTCTTGGTCTATATATATACAGTATATATATATATACACCAACCGCGGCCTCGGCTGATTACCATCGTATTAGCTTTTCGATTAGACTTCCTCTCGGCTTTATACCCTCGAGTTACTTTTGGTACTCGGCACCGGGCGCTTTTCGGCTTCTTTGGCGGCACGGCTTCCTTTATCATCGCTCCGCGAAAATGACAAGGGCCGCGACTCCTCTTTAACCGAGGCCCTGCATAATGCGGCCTTTGTGCCGCCACCAGCTGAGCTGTCCAGTTTTTCTTACTTTTTTTCCTTTTTTATTCTCTTTCTTTCCGAACGCGCAGACATCACATTCTTTGCGGATTATTATACCCATCTCATCTCGGCTCGTTATTTTTGTGGGTTTACCTCTGGGGAGTAGAGTAGTAGTCCGCCGTTTTGTTTTCAACGGTAGAGAGCTCGGCGTTTTCTTAATTAGTGCGCGGGCTCTTTATACCCTCGCTCGGTTTTCGGTAATGATGGTATCTCTCGTTGCATCAACGTAGTGGACTACAATTATACTCTTTACCTTTCCGCACGTCACTCAAAACTGTTATATACGGTGTATGTACGTCTGTAAATGAAAAAAAGACGGCAAAAAATTCAATCTTTCCGAAAAATCGCAGACGCGCGACAACTAAAAAAAAAAGGTTCAGCCATCAGTGCGCACAGCACTGCGCACATATACATCCACCTACGGGATATATAAATTTCGCGCACGGGGCAAAACAGACTGCGCTCAGGCACACGGCGTATATATATGTACCCCCGTGCGCACGTATGTATACGCCGCGCGGAGAAGAAGCAATTGCTGCTGACGCGACGATCGTAGTCACGTACATGCCGGTATATATATACGTATCGTCGCGTAGCCCGACGACGAGAGTTACGCCGAGGGAGTGTAGAGCGCGTGCTTGTATGTGTATGTATATGTATACGGGTACAGTTGGATATTCGCGCAACGTTCGTCGGCTTGTGAGCTGCAGTACACACAAGAAAATGCCGCCGCGGTGTATCCCACTCTGCCGAATTTCCGATCCGCACGTAATTTGATATCGTTCCAGTTGTTCTTCGTATACGTTATATGTATATATATATATATATATATATATAATAGATTCTTAGAGAGCGCGCATTCGAAACGAGTCGCGTCGTCATAGAGCGCGTGTCGACACGAGCCTGTATCACCTAATTCCAGTCTACTACACAGCAGCCACAGTCGTCTCATTTACATCTACACGCATGCCTATACATGCGCATACGATCAGCCGTACGCAGCCATGCCATATATATGCATATGTACGTGTATTTGCGATTACGCGCGTGCAGTCGACGTACTCATACGAGAAAACTCCATTATACGGTGTATATATAGGTACAGAATAGCAAAGTTATAATCAGGATCGCTTGGCGCGAAAAAGTGTATTGAGAGCGGAACGAGCCACGCGGGAATTGCCATCAACGTCTCTCGTCGCGACTCGCGCTATTAATTATGAAGTTTTCCCGCCGCGCCCGACTCCCCTTATACACTCCTGTATAATGACAAAGTTATTCTTATTATATAACCCTGTGCATGCATACGCATACGCTAAAACGCAGACCTTCGTACGCGTAGTCTGCAGCGAATCATCCGCGAAAGTTACTCATTCGCTAATAGGTACGTCTCGTCGACGAAGACGAGTTGCATCATGCATAATCACATTTTTCACATTTTTAAGACTAGAACGTTACCGTATATATTTTCAATAGATGCATTTGTATAGCCAATCCGAGAACGAATAGAATTATCGCCATGTCTTTCTTAGGGCATAGGATTATTCAGTACGTATCGTATTATAGTATTAGAGAAGCAAGTCGCGAGATAATCTCGTCCGGGGCGTCGAGGGAATGCAGGCGAGCGCGATTCCGTTCGAATGCGAAAAATTCGATAAAAGATGGAGATCTAGCTTTACATATGCCAACGGTGTAGGCATCCGGCGTGTGTCTAGAACGTATAGATATAGTGCGTATATAAACGCCAATAATGCCTCGAGATATAAGATCTGGATCGTCTCGGATAAAAGATTCCCCCGTGTCGTGAAGAGTCGAGCATCCGTGTAATGTACGGAATAAATAGGTAAATAGGGAACCGGAGAAATTGCGTTTTCAGAAACGCTCCCGCGACATGCAAGACAATGGATAAAAAACGTTGCGATGGTAATTATCTCAGCGAAACGCAGCAAAGGGCTCAGTCTAAGTCTCGCATTGAAAAACCGCATTCGAGAGACCAATGCGGTTGGCTCTTTGACCACACAAAGTCACACGGAGAAAATTCTCGCACTAGGACGACGGCGCCCGCGGCAAGTGCGCCACGCTTGTATATATATATTTGCATTATACGTGTACGTGTTTACGCGCTCTCGCAAAGTCAGTTGCGCCGCGCGGCGTACTCTTTCCCTGCGCAGCCTCTCGGCGGGCGCGTCGCAAAGCCGGGGGTCGACGAGAGTCATAACGCAGTTGACTCTGGAGATCAAGGCACCCCGTTGCTTTTAGTTGCTCCCGCGAGCGTTTATTCGCGGCTCTGCTGCCTCGGCGAGTTAGGCGCATTCAGTCAATGTTTTACTTTGCCGCGCGCGGCGCGCACACATCCGCAGGGGCTACTGCTGCTGCTGCGGCTGTGAAATATTCACGACTCATATGCAGTACATCTCTCTCTCTCTTTCTCTCCTCCTCTTTCCCCTTCGCAGGCGCTGTGTGTATTCGCGCGCAGTTTTCCTTCCGCGCGAACTCCCTGAGCTTTGAAAATTGTCAAAGAAGCCGTGCGCGCGCGGCGCAGGCTCTTTTTCGCCGAATAACGCGTCTTGGCGCCCGGGCTATACTGACACTCATGCTCTATATATATAGTGAGATACACAGAGGAAAAAGCTCTCAGGACACTGTGCATTTATTCGGCTTCTATGCGCGGTCTTATACGTATATAAAATCTACCCGACAATTCGTCAGGCAGAGCGACGCGTTAAATGAACGCTGCCGCGCGCGCGCGCATTCTTTCTACAATGAGCATCGCAGTAATATAACGCAAACCGTGTGTATTCATCCGATGCTGCTGTGCAAGTATATATACCGACCGCATAAACAAAGAATATCATTCGAAAGAGACACAGCAAAGCCCGGCTCATCAGCATCCATCATGCCCGCGCCATATCCCGCGGAGAACAAAGCTCGACGCTGTATATATGTACATATAATATGTATACATGTACATGCACAGTGTTACATCCACGCCACCGCAGACGTACTCGCGGGTAATAATTCTGACCTATATATGTGTGTATACAGGGTAGGAGACACGGTATATATATCGCGTCTTTTTCGCGAACGAGCAGCCATTAGCCGCGAGTGACGCGGGTCCGCTCTTTCCGGCGCGGTTTAACGACGGCTTATACACCTATACTGCGGGTTTGTCGATGTCGGCATATCAGTATATATAGAGTAGTTCGCCGCGCTCGTTCCGAGTATACGTCGCCCGTGTGTGTTATACACCTACTCCGTTATCCTCGAATGTCCGTGAATTTGTCTGAGCTTACGCGCGGACACGGGTCTGCGCCGGGAAAAAAACCGAGGTTGTTTGTCATTGCTGTAAATGTTACAAGCTGGTCTTTCTTGTTTCTTACTTCTACTTCTCGTATACATAAAATAGAGCTCATCGCAGCGTTTGCATACAGGAACTCACGCGGCGCATGCGGGGCTGAAAACGCGCGCTGAAAACAAGAAATAACCAAGCAGTCCGCATCAGCCTCGGAGGAAGAGAGCAGGCGCCTGTAAATCGTTAGTCGGACGCGTCGACGTATAGAGCAAGCTTGAATATTGAACGTCGGCGACGCGCGTCCAGCGACTAATAACGTTAAGCGGCGCGCGGCGAAAGCGAACGCCTGCCGCGTGTATAGAATAAATGTATATATATATATGTTTGTGTCTGTATGTATACGTTGCTATATCGAGCGGGGGGCCGAGCCAAACGAACTGGCCGCGAATCCCTTCGAGTCACGGCTACATGTACAGTATGCGGCGAAATAACGATGGCCGCGGCATACATATATGAATACGCATAACATTCGATTTCGGTAAACAATCGGACCCGGGGCTAATTTCTGACGCGATCCTCCCTTGCGAAATTTCCCCCGAAGTATATCCTATATATACAGCTACCGCGCGTCGATATCGCAAATATATACACGCGCGCGATTCGCCATTGTTTTAACGGACGGCTGGAGAATGAACTTGCAAATGCATATCGGATATTCCCGGCCGCCGCCGGGACTCTGTGTGCTCTGTATAAAGCCTCGCTTTTACTTATTCTCCGTGTTTTCCTGAAAATTCGGCGCTATCTTGATTTTCACTTTGCGTTGCCGTATGTATGCATACAGATAAGGCTGGGATCGATACGCCGTTGCAGCATCTGCATATTGTATATACTGCATGTAGATACGAGAAAAAAAAACGAGCGAACAAAGATCAAAGCTCGGTCTATAGGTATCTTTCGTTTCCCACTAGCATCGCGTGCACACATGTAGCTATAATCCAATTTGGCAAAATCATGGTCAAGGATGTCGACGCGGGTGTCCAAGTCGAATAAAATGATGTTATAGAAAAGCGCGTCGTGTGATTCCCTCTTTCGGATGGATTTTTCATATTAAGGGGTGACTATATACAAAGCGAGCGCTTTTTCACGCTCCGACGAATATCGCGCAGAGAGTGCTGGACACAGCGCGGCGAATTTGTTTCGAAATCAATATCGGAAACGAGTCGAGCGACACACCCTTTCATTCGCTGTGCAGAGCGCGCATCCCCCTCGGCGGCTCTCTTCTCTCCCTCTCGCATACGCCCGGCTCTCTAACCCCCTTTTTCCTATGCTATATAATGTTTGCAGCTGCGGAGCATCGAAGAGTCTTTGATCGTCGCAGCTTCGAATTCGCGCGAACGATTCTTATTAACCGGCAGCTGATGTTTGCTCTTCACCCGCGGGGCTCTTTCAATGTTATATACTCTTTTAATAGCTATACGCAGCGCTTTCGCGTTTGACACGTTGAGAATCGCGGCCGATATATTCCAGGCGAGAAAGATTTTACAAATTAAAAGCCACGCAGCCGACGGTGCGGGCGGCGCACTAAAGCTCGCGCGGCAATCTCTTCCGCTGGAAATTAAGCGCGCGGCAGTAGAGCAGTAAGTAAACGTTTACGAGCCGAGTAAAAATTTAACGAGACCCGCTCGAGCTCAATCGTCAATTTTTCCCCCCGTCCCGTCTGGCGCCGCGGCCGCAATGAGGTCAAAGTCCCCTGAATAAAACAAAGCCTCGGCCGTGCTACACACTGCGCGTATACACACGAAATCTCCGCGGAGAGGTGTCCCCCTACGTGCAGGCTTTCCTCTTATGGCACTTGGCCGCGACTTTGTACTCTTTCCCCCTGCAGAATACACGTATATACATATACGCGCGGTGGTGATATTTCTTCGAAAGCGCTGCGAGCAGAGTCGGGGCTTTTGTACGCGCGGCCGCATATATATACACTTCAGAGGAAGCCGCGGCCGATTTCTTTGTTCTCCAAGAAATTCCTCGAATAAATCGCGCGTTGCTTTATTCGCGGGAGGGGCCGGTTTTTTGCCCTCGAAAAATTATGTGCGCGGCCACATTTTCGACCGGCGGTCGCATATATATATATATAACATCCCGAAAGAGAGAATAATTTCGCGGCTCGTTTCTTCACCGCGCCGCTTTCGCGAGTATAAACACGCGCGCAGGAGCTAACTATGCCGTCGACGCGCTGACGCTCCCGCATATTATATAGGTATATATATATATAGGGTCAGAAAATCAACCTGGAATTCATCCCTCCGCGCGGTTCGAGCTCTGAGAGAGAGAGAGAAACTTTTTCCCTTTTGTGCGCATGTTCGCTTGCACCACCGCGCGGCACAAGAGGGCGAGAGAGGAAATTTTTGTTCCCTCTTGGCGAACTTGATGGTAAACTGCGCAGGGAGCTTTTTTTCGAAAAGGAAAGAGAGAAAAATATGACTCGCCCTCGCGAAAGGGTGATACGAAAATTCTTCATTTTGCGCGCGGGATACTTGAAAACAGTTTTTCACTGGAATTCCGCTTCGCTGGGGGAAAAAAGTTGTCGATGACGACGGCTGCAGCGCCGCGCGCGAACACATTGTTTTCCACTTTGAAGCGGCAATTTCTCATTATTTCTTTCCCATCAGAGCAGCTATTTTTCATTCTGCCTCGCGGATTGCATATTTCAGGCTATTATTTTGCCGATAACGCTGCGCGGTAAAAGTTCGTAGCTCTCTCTTTCTCTCGCCGTCGCTCAATTATACGTGTATATATATAGGTGAGCCAAAACACAAAAAAGAAACTCCGCCCCTTTATATATATATAAAACGACGAGGAGCGAGCGTACTTGTGTACCCTGCCATCTCTGTATGTATTATATAGCGATCGAAACACTGCGTTCCGAGTTGCCATTTTCCGGTAGCATTTAATTAGAAAACAAAGAAGCCAACTCTGAGCAATGAACATCGCGGATAATATTATACCGCCCGGACACGCCCGTAAAACTTTCTAATAGAGTTTTAAGTGACGATCGCTCGGTATCAAGTTATATCTAGAGCGTCGAGCAGCTGATATCCCGCAAAACTTGCCGCAATTTTATTCTCAAACTTCTCCAGCTGCTGCTGCTACTGCTACTAGCCGAGTTTAAAGCTCGTCCGAAGCAGGATCACATTATCCTATACGACGGCAGCAGCAGCGGCGGCGGCCGCACATTCATCGGAAAAAGGCTGCCGCCTGAAAAATCACATACCCCCGGTTTATACATGTATATATAAGTGATTTCTCCGCGCGGCGGCTATATACATGCAAAAAGCCGAGCCGAGCGAACAAAAAGCAGGGGCGTATAAAAAGAATGGAACCCCGTAAATGTCGGCGCGAGCAAATGCATATATAAGTTTTCCTGGGCCCTGGGCACCTGCGCAGGGCTCCCGTGAGAAACGAACCTGCCGCCGCCCGAATTGAATTCCAGCGTCGCTGCACGTGTAGAACGCGCATTCAATTTAAAAAGCGCTCTCCGCGAGCAAGAGAGAAAGGGGGACAAACGAACGACGTCAACTCGGAGAAGCTTATATACCTATATACGTATAGAGGACGGTCGCAAGTCTGAGCAGCGACGTTTCCTTCGAGTCGACGCGATGGCCATATATATCTCGACACGGCACTTCGTACATAGAGACTCGCGGCGAGATGAGACGTCGCTGCAGCCAGTAGTCTAGCGCGATCGCTGCGATTTCCGTGTTAGTGTATAGCGGCCGAGTGCCAATACTCGCAGTCCCCCCGAGCAGCACTTTCGGTGATGGAGAGCTTCGCTGATGCGCCACATTTGTTTTCCGCGGGCCGATTGCGCCGCGCGGCGGAGCTTTAAGCTCTGCTCTGCGCAGTGTATATATATATATATATATATATATATGCAGCGAAGGCGAGAGACTGCAGGAGAGATAGAGAGCCGGTGCACTGACGGATACGGCTCCTCTCGGACTAATGAAAACGCGCAGGGGACGTTTATTTGGAAAACGGGGGCCAGAGAGGCCGTCGATGGATGCAGCGGTTGGCGTATCTTTTGTCGGCTCGGATTAGCGCTAATTTATCGTGGAGAGGGGCGTGTGATTCAATTTACGGAAATTCCCGTGAAAATTGACTTCAGCTCCAAAAATGAGTATACATTCAGTCCACCGCGTCTCTTAATCATCCTATACACGCCATCGTGTGTCGACACTCGTCTACTTCTGACGTGCATTAGCCTGGCCTGGATATTATTTTGAACCTTTTTCCCAGCGAGTCATCGTGAGTCGGCGAAGCTCTTCCTCGAGCGAGTGCCGCCGCATAAATCAATTACCGCGTCGATAGCAAGGTCAATAATCACTCGGCTGCAGCTCCCGCGCGCGTCAAACATCAAACCCTCCTATCGCATATATAACGCAATTAAATGATCTCTCGACTCGTGCGCCGAAGTAACTGCTTGCGCCACTTTGGCGGGAGTGCTCAATATATGTACGTAAAAATTTCGGTCCGATCGGAAATCCGTCATCTCCGGTCCGCGGCTTGGTCATCCTTTTCGAATCAATCTCGTGCTACGTATACATGTCTAGGTTATAGCGGGTCTCGCCCGAATGAAGAAAAATTTCACTCAAAAATGGATTTTTCGCACTCGTTGGCGAATATCACACACGCATCAGAGGCATATATGTATACACCGCCGTGGGGAAAAGCTTTCGGCTCTTCTTCCTCGTCGGAAAGACGCGTCTCTCGCGTATATTCAAATCACGTCGCCCGGGCCGTGTGTGTACATGTATAAACCTAACCCCCCGACGGCCGACGCGACACGTCGTGCACAAAAGTGGGACAGGCCGAATTACTCGCTGCGACAAGGACGAAGACGGGCTGCAGGCCGAGGACGCGACGTCGCGCAGCTCTATATTTGAGGTAGCATATTGCGCGACTATATGTATACGCATACATGCATCTCTAGGAAACCGTCTGACGTACCGCCGCTGCGCGTACACGTGAGCTTATTAGACTATATTATCGAATTTACCAGCGACTTGTGCATACATGTGTCTTTTGAAGTACGAAGGAGACTCCGTTCGCATGCGCATCAGAATCGACGCGAAAGAGAGCTTCTTATATCTACGATATAAGAGACTCAGCGCACAAGCGATCCTTCGCGGTCGAGCGCTCCTCGAGCGACCTCAAAGCTGGCCGTTCTTCGCGGTACTTATGATTATAAAGAGTGCTCGACTGCCGCGGCGGAGAGATGCGCGCATCATGCGAGATCGGAAGATTAAAGAGCGCTTCAAAGCCGACGCGGGAAAAATTAAATGGGAATTAGAGTGAAAATCTTGCGCACTCGCCTACCTTTGTGCTACTACTGTGCGTGCATGACCGCTGATTTTGCGAGATTTTTCTGGCACTGGAATTACGCTTTTGCGTATATAAACAGACGCGTGTCTATATATAGATATTAACGCTTTCAATTAGAGATATAAGGTTCGTTCAGCTACCGCGGCCATCGGCTTTTTCAGGTTAAAAGCGCGACGATTTTTCATAACTCGCAGCTTTATCTCGAAAAGGAATTGCTTCACGTAGCAAACATTTCCGAGCTTCAAACTTGCAGAGGCTCTCGCCTCCACTCGTATATATATAGTTATACATTATACGCGCGCCGGGCGCTCGCTCACGTTGAGGCCATTTCCACTTGCGATCCTGATGCGATGCGGCTGCGCGATCGTAAATTATATATAAAAGTAGTAGAGCGCTTGGGAAAAAATAATGGACATAAGGCATTTTCCCTTTTCATGCGCATAAGCTGTATATATATATATAGAAATCAATCGCGAATTATGCAATGTTTCCTCGAGTAATATTGCCGCCGGCGGGAAAGTGCGAGAGATCGATAACTCGCGCGCACACCGTGTGGAAAAACACCCGTTATTAATGGCCGAGCGACAGTGTAGGCGAAGAGTGAGCGAGATGCCCAAAATGCATTTATGGCGGTCGTGCCAGGAATACGCGGCGAACGTTCGCACCGACTCCCTCTCATATCTCTCTCTCTCTTTCTCGAGCGGGAAGACAAAGAGCTCAAAGGGGGGAACCGCCGCCGCGTGCAGCAGTCGGCAAGCGCAGATAAGAGCCGCAGGGAGAAATTTCTCGCTGCTGCATTAACCCATTTTGCGAGGATCTTGCGAATTCTTTCTTTTTTCTTTTTCTTTTTTTACTCCACTCCGACGAGACACGGTGACCAAATAAAGATTACTGGCCTAACGCGAGCCTGTCCTCGGAAAACGTATACGAGTGTAAAACTGGTGTAAAGTGGATATACGCATAAGCCTGTATGTATACGTAGATCGCTTCAGCAGAGGTTCCGCAGGATGAATTCGAAGCGAATATTCCCTCGCTATATCTTGTCTGATCATAATAGAATTCTGCATTTTTGTAGCTCGCTCGACATTTGTCAGCCGAACTACGAGCGCGATGTATTAGGCCAAGCTTAATACGATAACGGCGCGACTCGAGATATCCGTTGGCGGAGCACGATGATGAAAAGTTAATTTCGCGCAATCATCGCTGCGTGTCTAGCCGCGCGATCCCGAAGACAAGGCGCCCATTGAATAATGGCAAACGGAGTCGGTGCTCGACTTCCGGTATATATCAAAAGCGGATGCTCCGCAGACAAAGAGAGCCGTCAGTCGCTCGCGCGCACATCACTTTCGTGCGCCCCAGGTGGTGCTGCTCGCTTATTTACGTCCCCGTCTTGTTTGCGCACCCCCCGCGGCTGCGATAGGCACACTCCAGCCATATTATACATAGGTATACCATATGTGCAATATAAACCTTGTTTAACGCTGCTCCCGTGACTTGTTTTGTTGCAGGTGTGATCTGGAAATAGGGCTCGGACACTTGGAGAGCCGGATGTGATGTGACGGCGAGATGATGCGAGATTCGCTGAGAGAGGGAGAGCGCGGGCTGGCGCGCCGCCACCGCGGCTTCGCTGCTACGATAACCATAGCCCATTCATTCCTTCTCCTGATTCCGTCCTTTTTCTCACCCGGTTGTCGCGCCCAGGATGCCGAGTGTCCGCCCTCTGAGCTTATCCCCGGATGTCCCTGCTACAACTTCGAGGACGGCCTGTTCCTCGAGTGCGCCGGAGCTACTGAGGAGACGCTCAGGTCGACGCTGACGGGCGTCATGAATTCGGCAGGTGCGTGATTCTCTCTCGATTCCTGTCTTTTTTCAAAATATTCCTTCGAACTGATAAACTCTGGGAAAATATTTATTAAACGAATTGCATTCGGGTTCCCCGTGATTGCAGGCGAAGACACGGTCGTCCAGTCGCTGAGTGTCTACGAACTGGACAAGCTGATCGAAGACTTGAGGGAAAGCGCCTTTCCCGCGGGTTCTCAGATCAGACATCTGCAGATATCACACTCGTCGCTGCGCGGCATCGGCGACACGGCCTTCAAGAATCTCAAGGGCAGTCTCGAGTCACTGGCACTGGTCTCTGGTCGGCTTCCTCAGGTCCCGCAGAAGGCCCTGGCGGAATTGAGCAAACTGACCAAGTTGGACCTCGAGGCAAATCTCATCCAGGACCTGTCGTCCTACTGCTTCTACGGCCTGAAACTGATGAAGCTCAGTCTCAAGGGCAACCAGATATCCAAGATATCGGAGCACGCGTTCGCCGGGCTCGAGGACTACCTGGCCGATCTGGATCTCACCGAGAACAAACTCAAGGTCTTCCCCATGCTGGCGCTCAGACGACTCGCCAGCCTGGACTCGCTCAGGCTTGCCTGGAACGAGATCTCGGAGTTGCCCAACGACGGTCACTCAAAGCTTAGCTCGCTCTTGATACTCGATCTGAGCAGCAACAACTTCGACAAACTCAACGAGGACTGCTTCAGACCCTGCCCGATTCTGCAGACGTTGTCGCTCTACTACAACAACATCCAGGACGTCGACAAGAGCGCCTTCGCGTCTCTCACGGACCTTGAGTCCATCGATCTCAGCCACAACAAGATAGTCTACCTCGATCCCACGACCTTCAAGGCCAACAGTCGGCTGCGCACCATCGAACTCAGCCACAACCATATACACTACATAGGAGGGGTATTCGCAGGACTGCCAGAGCTGAGGGAACTCTACTTGGCCGAGAACAACATCCTCGAGATTCCATCCGATGCCTTCGTGGGCAGCGTCAGCCTAACCGTCGCCTACTTTCAGCAGAATGCCATACGCAGAATCGATGCCAAAGGCCTGGCGAGTCTCGGCATGTTGGAACAACTGCATTTTACCAACAACTATATCGAGAAGGTTCCCGTCGGATTTTTCGAGCACTGCGACAAGCTCACCTCTTTGTCGTTGGACGGCAACAAAATTCGGGAGCTACTCCCCAACACATTCTCCAGGCTGGACAAGCTGCGTGAGTTGCGACTGCAGGACAATCAGATAGCCCAGGTGAAGCGAGGCGTGTTCGCGCCCCTACCGGCGCTGCAAGAACTGCACCTCCAGAACAACGCGATCGCCAGCATGGAGACGGGCGCATTGAGCACGCTCAGCAGTCTGCAGCACGTCAATCTTCAGGGAAATCAACTCTCCGTGCTAGGCGACGTCTTCCAGCTCTCCTCGGATTCCTCCTCCTCGATAGGCGCCGGCAGCTCGTTAGTCTCCATTCAGCTGGACAGTAACAGATTGGCCGCGTTGCACAACAACTCGTTACGTGGCCAGGCGTCTGTCAGGATAATGTGGCTTGGTCACAACAAATTGACCCACCTACAGGCGTCACTCTTCCGTGACCTGCTCCTCGTCGAGCGACTCTATCTCACGAACAACTCAATATCGAAGATCGAGGATGCGGCCTTCCAACCGATGCAAGCTCTCAAGTTTTTGGAGCTGAGCATGAACAAGCTGAACCACGTGACGGACCGAACTTTTTCCGAGCTGCACGAGCTGGAAGAACTGTATCTTCAAGACAACGGACTGCGTCGCCTGGATCCGTATGCTTTCACCGCGCTGAAGAAGCTCAAGATCCTGGACTTGGCGAACAATCACCTGACCGTACTGCACGACGCCATCTTTCAGGAATCTCTTCCGATCCGGAAGCTCAATTTGAAAAACTGCTCGATCCAGTCTGTTGAGAATGGAGCTTTCCTTGGCCTCACGGAATTGATCGATCTCAATCTGGAGAGCAATCAGCTGACCTCACCAGCTCTGCGAAGACTCCAGATCTCTGGTCTGCAAATTCTCACGTTGTCCCGCAACAATTTCACGCAGCTCTCGGAGCACAGTTTTAACGGCTTGCCGTCGCTTCAGCAGCTCATCTTCGACGAGGTGCACATTTCTCAGATGCCCGAGAACATCTTCGTTCTGAACGTGAATCTCGCGAAACTGCACCTGAACCACAATTACCTAAAGACATTACCACCTGGAATTTTCGACAATCTTCTCTCGCTTCGCGAAGTACGCGTCGACTACAATAGACTAATCGAAGTGCCGTATTCAGCTCTCGCAAGTGCCAAGAACTTGGAAATACTGTCTTTGTCGCACAATGACATCAATACGGTAGACGTTGCCAGTCTCTCCGGACTCAAATACCTACGTGAACTGGACTTGAGCAGGAACAAGATCGAATCCATGTCGGGATTCGCACTGGCCAACCTCTCACGGCTGTTCTCTGTCGATCTCAGTCACAACAATCTCAACGCGCTGCCTGCCAACTTCTTCACGCACTCGACGATGCTGCGCCGGGTCGACCTCTCGGAGAACAAGTTTCGCCAGATTCCTGCCATGGCTCTATCTGGTCAGAATCTTCCGGGACTCACCTGGTTGAATCTCACTAGAAACCCTCTGAACAAGATCCACGAAGTTCCCTCGGAGTCCATGTACCCCCTGCTTCAGGAGATCCACATATCTGGCACCAATTTGACGATACTCACGTCGCAGGACTTTGAAGCCTTTCCCGCTCTGCAGTACCTCTTCATTAGCCAGAACAGCATATCGCGCGTCTCGCCCGGTGTCTTCCGCAGTCTGCCAAACTTGCTAACTCTTCACTTGGGTATGAACAGTCTGGACAAATTGCCTCAGGAGCGACTCCAGGGAATGGAGCACTTGCGCATTCTCAACCTGACGCACAATCGTCTTAAGGAGCTCGAGGAGTTCCCAGAAGATCTGAAAGCCCTGCAGATACTGGACTTGTCCTACAATCAGATAGGCACCGTCGGCAAAGTGACGTTCAAGAATCTGGTCAACTTGGTGGAGCTACATCTGTACGGGAACTGGATCAATACGATATCCAGCGATGCGTTCCGGCCTTTGAAGAAGCTCCGGCTGCTCGATCTCAGCAGAAATTACTTGGAGAACCTGCCTCTCAATGCCTTCCGGCCCCTCGAGACGCAGATACGAAGTCTGCGAGCCGAAGGTGAGTAAAGTAGTAGTAGAGAGCCAAGAGAAGCCGAACTTTTGAAATAATTTCTCCGTCTTCGCATAGAGCTCGATATAACTTAATGACTCCCCCGTAGTAGCCCCGGGAGCAGTTAATTCAGACTTTCTCAAAAAGGCTTTGGAAATGGCACTTTTCTTTTGTAAGCCATGCATATCCCGGCTTTTATCAATTGCGTCATAATGATTTCGATTTTGATTCACAGAGAACCCATTGAATTGCGGCTGCGAGTCGCAGGAGCTGTGGGAGTGGCTGCGGGATCATCAGAAGCTCGTCGGGGGAGTGGGACGAAGCCGCGGCCGCATCGGCAGCGTTAACGGCGAAGTCGAGGGTGGAGTGCTAAGGTGCGAGCAGCCGCCGGAGCTTCGCGGTCTGGTCTTCCTCGACCTCGACCCGCATGCCTTCTGCTCGTCTCCGCTAGTACTCAAGCTCGCCATTCAGGACATACAGCCGTTCTCCGTACTCGTCTCCTGGCAGAGCAGGAACCACTCTGGCCTACACGGATACAGGGTTGCGTATCACGCGCTCGGCAATGTCGACGAGGTGAGTCTATAAATTAAATGCATTATTGTGGTTTTTAAATCACATCTGGAAATTTGAATAAAATCGCAGTATAGTTTGAAGAGATTCATTCTCTTGAAATGCTCGTGCTTTTTTGTCGAAAGAGTTGGTATTTTTATGTTTAATCCAAAATCGATTACTGTACAGCAGCTCAGACGTATCTAAAATGTCGCCGAGATCGAATAAAATTACTATCACTAATTTTTATTACAATTTCAGCTCAACGTGTGGTATCACCAAAAGATAAAAACATTCGTGTAATTGTAATATTTAATGATTCGCAGGTACGGAGTAAACTGTTGGACCCGAAGTCCCGCTCGGTGCGGCTGAACAAGCTGGCCTCGGACACGCGCTACCTGATCTGCGTGCGGGGTCTGGGCAATTGGGGCAGCCCGGTACCCGATGATACGAACACCTGGAACTCGTGGAACTCGTCGTCTGAGAGCCAAGACGACGTGCTCGAGAGCTCGGCCAATCCGGTGATGGTGGACTCGGCGATGAGTCGCTGCACCGAAGTGCGCACCCTCGAGGCGACCAACTCGGTGGTGGGCGAGGGCGCGGTGGGCGACCGGGGCGGTCTCGCCAGCATCCTCACCCGGCGACTCGGCCTCATCGTCGGCAGCTGTATGGGCTTCGTCGTCTTCGTCGTGCTGATCTCCGTCCTCGGCTACATGAAGATGAAAAAGCAGCGCGCCGCTGCAAAACGCGAGCAACCCCTCGCGCCTAATCCACCCGAGTACATGTCCTACAGGCACTTCTCGCTGCAGAGCGGCGACAGGCCGGACAATGCGTGCCCGAGCTTCATCAGCAACATCGGTAGCACGGCACTCAACTCGTAGCACAAGGCCCCCGCCGAGACCTGCTGCGCTGTCGAGCAGCTGGCCATGGTCGAGCACCAAGACATCGAGCTCAAACCCGTGGCGCCGCCCGACTTTTTCGCCTAAAAACGCCCGGTTCGGCGGCTGAGATCTTATAAGTGTGTGTGTGTGTGTGTGCGCGCGCGCAGTGCGTCGAGTTCATTGCGGAGCGATTGGTCGTAGGCGCAGTGATGTATATTAGTGCGACGACGCACGAGATATTCAAGAGGACTGCGAAAACGAATGTTATATACAAGAGCAACAACGACGAACGATGAATTTTTTCATTCGGCATAATCTTTTAATCATTATACATATTATATATATACACACCGCTCAAAACACCGCCGTTTACGATATATCGAGCGCGCCCGCGACCCTCATCTTCTCGAAGACTGATTTTTTCGTCCTTATTGTCGACTGTATCTCATCGAGCTCACGGTAATTCTTATATCCATTTTTTATTGTAAAAAAGCCACAGGACGCGCAGAGTGGCCGGCAAGTGTGGTAAATGTTTTATACGTCTCTTACGCGATGTGAAAAATCGAATGTTGTATGATGCATATTATATATATATATATATATATATATATATATTAATATAGTTATATAGTTCGAGAGAATCAGAAAAAAGGAATTTTATCGTTGTAAGAACAAGGTGTTGACGCGATTCCTGCCAAGTCTGTCGCAATGCGAGAAAATTGTTCAAAAATTGTCGATCGCGCGCAGTCGATGCGCGCGAGGCTGGATCAATCAAAAGTGTGTAGCGAGCCCCGAGCGATAATTGTAAGGCTCTCCGTGTATGGATCGCAAAGCAGGATGAAAATCTTCTAATTAAAAGAGTACACTGGTTGTCGTATGCGCTTAGGAGATTTTTGGTTGGTGGGTGTTTTCGTGATCGCGGTAACCAAGAAATTCGTGTACATAGATAGCCAAGAACAAAGTATATTATATATATATAAAATAAATAATGGACGATTCGGTTAATAAAAAAAAGTGATGGTAAACGCTGTCTCTTGTCTCATTTAATCTATACTTGCACGTTCCGCGATTACCTTCCATTTTTTCCCTTTATCTTCATCCCACTGGCCGTAAATCCCGGCTAAGCCAGTAGTAGTTCAGGTAAGTCCCGCCGCATAACCGCGGCCAATCTCTCCTAATAAATGAATTAATTAATTATATATATATAGAAGTGCGGATTAGCCTCGGTCGACTTAAAATAAGTCTGCGCGCTCAACTTTGACGACGCGATTAGTCTTCCTGGGGTGGGGGGGGAGAGGCGGCAAGTGCTCTACGTCCTTCTAAGCACCTGCACGAGCGTCGATAAGTCAGCCGAACTACATCGATCCGTAACCAGAGGGTAAAGCCGAATTAACGCCGACATCCTCGCTCCAGTTTAAAAGCTTCAGCCCCATGGTTCTCGGGCGGCGGGATAAAAAGTTTTTCGCGCGCGTTATTAAGCGCGCGAACTGAATTAGCGCGGAATATTCAAAAGATATAAGGTCGGCCGCGAGAATGCACGCGGAGCGGTAAATAGACAGCGCCGCGCGCTCACAATGTAATTACGGCAAAGAGGCGAGGACAATAATTAATTCTTGGAGTTTCGTCTAACTGTCGCGTGCCGGCGGGGCTGGAAGCGTTTAACTACATACATGTATTTTCTCGTTATCTCTCCTCGCATTCTCTTTCTTCGCCTCGTCGCGTCGTTGCTGCTGCTGCTGCTGCTGCTGCTGCTGCTGCTGCTGCCGCAGCCACATCAGTCGTCGTCGGCGGCTTGCGTGCCGCGCGTGGTTTTCCTCTCTATCTTTCGCTGAGCTACCCCGTCTGCACTTGACGAGCGTTTCTCGCCGCGCTTCAATGAACACTTTTCCAGGCACGTTCATTGGCGAAATCCCATTATTTCTATTTAAAATAATAAGTACACACTGCGCGCCCTTTTCTTTGACTATATAATCAAGCCGCTTCCATAATCTGATTTGACTTTGAGTTTCAATTCGACGTGCTTTACATATAAATGTAATGGCGTATGAAACTCACATTTACTCCGCTTTAAAATGTTTATATACACAATTATGCAAAACTCGAGTTATCTTTTTAATTTTATCAAAGCAGCGGGAGGGCTTCAAAGAAATCGCAATTAGTGCGGCCTTTAGCTTAATACTGTGGAGCATCGAGGCCTTAATAAATTACAATGTACGTATTTATCGGACGAAAATTCAATTACAAACGCTGCCAATCATCATAATCAGAATCAAAGCCAGTCGACTATAGCAGTGTGCACGAGCAGCGGCCGATGATTCTCGCCCCAATTGAGCCCTGCATGTAATTCATCGCGAATAAGGCTGTACTTTAACCGGGTACCGCGAGGCGTATAAGTCACGTTTCGCGCAAATAGCCATTAATACGCCAAAATGTGCACAGTTGCACACGGAACGTCGTATAGCGACAAGCAATAGGCGAATTGTTTAGCTCAACCACACACACACATACATAAGCAAGATCGCATTGTAATAGAGCCGGTATATACCTATATAGTTATATAACATAGTTTCGCACCTACTAGCTTTTGGTTCCCTTACCACCTTTCTCTCGGATGAGCAGTGGATGCGCGAATACCGCATAGCGTGTGCGCTTATTCGTAAACACACGGCAAAGCCGAGATGCAAGTTCGTACGTGTATGTCCGTATATATATGTATTGCGCGAGCCGGTTCTATCTCTCTGGAAGAGGCGAATCCAAGTATAATAATACGGTGTGCCGAAGCTCGTGGAGCGCAATTTCCGAAATTATTCATGCCCGCACACGCGCAGGCGAACCGCAGCAAGGGCCACTTTTTCTTGAGGCTTATATACGCTTGCGGCCCCCTGTGTGCGCTACGGTTATGCGGCTAGGTACTTTAAGCTGCGCCGGGTGATGTGCTTATGGCGCCGTTGCCGAGGCCGGGAATGGGCTGATCTGCCTGATGCCCTTTTGCGAGGAAAAACGATTTTTTTTATATTCGCTGTATCCATTTGCGGTACATATAGAGGGATCGCGCTGCATCGCGTTCATATTTCAAATCGCCCGGGTTGTTACACATTTTCAACATCAGATATTCCCGTGGAAAATCATAATTTAAGTTCATTATGTTATTTACAGCCAAGCTGTACTGCGCGCGTAGATAAGCGATATAATACGATAAATGGATAGATCACAGCTATATCGAGAGGTGGCTTTTATTCGGCGAGATTAAAAAAAGGGTGTCGAAACGAGTGAGGCGATAGACCCGAACATCGCGGCGCGCGATTGATTCGTTTCCCTCCTTTTCAAAAGTTATCTCGTCTCTCAGCGACGCCCCAACAAAGTAGCTCCCTCTCGCACGCGTATATACCTGCTATACATATAGGCAACGCGTTCACTCCTACAGAACAATCTCAGACGGCAGCGCATGAGAAGAAAGTGAAACGCAGCAGCAGCAGCGGCGGCGGCGGCGAATAGCTTTAAAAGCTCCGGCCTCTCGTAATCTCGTTCGGAATGATTCCATTCTTTCCCCGACAGTCGATCGTCCCGAGGGGCGCGCGAGAAAAGTGATCTCGCGCAGACTGTCACACAGGGTGCCGGAGAGAGAAAAGAGCGCGCCGGTGGTGATTCAATAAAAAGAAAAAAGAGAGAGAGAGAGAGAGAGAGACAGAGAGAGAGAGGGAGAGAGAGAGAGAGGGGAGTGAAGTCGAGGACGAGATTGAAAGCCGCCGAGATATCAAAGCGAGGCATTAATACAAGACTTCTGCGAAGATCAAACACGAAATTATCTAGTCCTTTTACGAGGGTCTGGAGCTCCCGCGCGCGAATAATTTTCTACCCGCTACTCGAGGTTTAGAGCTTTTATGGCAGTAGTACATTGCAAAGTGGAAATGGCAAAGAGCCGAGCGCGAGAAGTAATTCCAAAGAGACACGCGAGTCGTTTGTACGAGTACGAGGGAATTATAAAATTTTCTTTTATAATCCCGCGAATCAAAAGCTTTTAACCCCCTTCGTTTGTTTAACTATACGATATAATGTTTAGTACCATCGCATATATATATATATATATATATATATATATATATCTATGTGTGTTAATATCATTTAACGTGTTCAACGAGAACATTACAACAATCGAGGGATTATTCACAAAGATAATATGTATATATAGCGCGCATAGCATTTTCGATCTAATTTCGAGTGCATATAACAAACGCTTGTTCTATTCCACCCAAAGGGATCCCCGATGAAACACGCATCGTTTGTACTCGATACATCGAAATTCGTCGAATTTTCACATACGACTATAAACATTATGTTAATTCGTACCCTTTAGCGGCAAAATTCATCCCCACATGGTATTTGAAAAATTACCACACGCTTCAGGGGCTGCAATTCCCCTCCCCCTCCCCTAACCAGAAGGGGACTTTCCCCGTCGAAAATAGCCGAGCATCGACTGCTGATTAATATGTATCTGCGGCTAGGCATCCATTCGCATAAAAGAGACAAAAAAAACTAAATAAAAGCGAATGCAAACGATGCGAAACGCGAAACGCACGGACAAATATACGGAATTTCAGCCCCTGGCGAGCAGCCGCGGCGATTGTCCTTACGATTAATGCGCGCGTGATTTCGAGCGTGCAAAATCTCGCGTTATATACGCGCAGCGACGCGATGGACACGGCACAATGGCACCCCCTTCCCCTGCTTATATTATGCCCAATGAATAATGTAAACGACTAATAAATGCGCGCGGAAATATAATTGCATTATTATCGGGTAATGGGCCCGCGAGCGCCCTCTCGTTCCAGCCGTTTGAGAAATAAGGACATTTAGAGAAAACGGGCCGGCGGAAATTATGGCCGAACTGTTTATATAATTCGGCGAAAGTACGTATATTTTCGCGTTAATTATCGCGCCGCAGAGACGAGCTGACGCTGCGATGACGAGATAATATATCCAATCTGTATTTATTATTATAAGCCGTGTCCGATGGACGAAAAAAATGCAGCGCTGAAATCGACCCTCCGGATATTTCACCTCGACGCGGGTCGTCAATTTGCAAGCGCGCTCAAACATTAAAAATAAGTGTAAATAATTGACACATCATTCTCGCACCTTTTAATTAATCGCAGTGAGGCCGAATTCCGGTAACAATTTTGAAGCTGCTTATTCCAAGAGAAGCGATAATTCGTTCCTCGCGGCACACAACACGATTCGGCGCCGGCAGAGAGTAGCGAATGCGTATAGCGTGTCTGGAAAATTGAAAATTCGCAAACATCACGCCGACACGAAGAAAGGAGAGTCTGCGAAAGAAACAGGAGCATATAGGCGAGATATAGCTGCAAAAGGGTACATATAGGAGGCCGCAGGAGTAATGAACTGCTCGAGCCGCTTTATGCTCTGTGAGTGAAAACGCGTACGGACTGCGCGTACGCCTCGTGCGAGCGAGATCGTGACTGAAGTTGCGGAGCGATTTCCTCACGTATGCTGCTGCTGCTGCCAATATTGTTATATTAGCCTCTGCTGCTGCCGACTTGTATCACGGCAGTCTTCCTTCATCTCTTTGGGAACGACGGGGCTTATTTCTACGTGGCGGCTTTTTTCAAGCTACTTTTCCCCGCGCAGTCATATTATCTGCGTCGATCGTTCCTCGTTTCTTCGAGAGAAAATATACGCGATAAATAACATCGCGCACCTCAAAACAGAGTAAAATCACCTTCGGCGACGATCGATAATTCATATATAATATATACGAACTTGCGAGCAGCAGCCGTATATAGGCGCAGCGGGCGCGCATTCGTAAAATAATAATTCCTCTAATTGCCGCAGCTTTATCATCTCAAAGCTTTCAACGCCACTAAAACATCTCTCTCGTCGGATCGAGGGAATCAGCTTTTAGCGGCAGCCCTGGCTCCGCAACGATAAATATTTGATCGAGAACACGAACGCGAAAGCTCTTCAGAGCGAGAGAGAGAGAGAGAGAGCTCTCGCGTTTGGAGCAGTGTAGAAAATAATAGATGGACGAATAAGGGTTGATGTATATATATCCGCACTGGCGGTATCGGACTATATCGCGGCGGACCAGCAGCGAGACTGCCATGGCAATGTAATTCGGGATTAGTTCGAGATGTATATATATAACACGTCCGCGATGTATATATCGTATATATATAAAGGTGTACGTGGGAAGACGGAAGGAGCCCAGCCAGCCGATTTCTCGAAAAAGCTATAGCTCGTAATAAATGAGCCGAGCAGGACTCTCTCTATATATATATATATATATATATATATATATATATATATATATATACGCGCTGACGCAGGAAAAGGGGCGCTTGTAAAAACGCGAGTCTTGAAAGTCGAGCTATAGGGCAATGAAAACTTTCGCTCGCGTATCCCGGCCACGTATAAAATTGAGAAATAAAGGAGAAAAAAACACCGGAGCCGTAAGAGAGGAAAATTCGAACGAGTGTCGAGTGTGTGAGAGGGTACATTCCGTTCTTGTGTCTCGAGCAGACAATTTCGACCCTTCCCGAAATAAACAACTGAAACTTATGGCATCGCGCGGTCCGCAAACGTATGCCCAAATCGAAATTAAGTTTAGGTCAGGCTCTCGAGTGAAAAACGGAATATATTGCACGCCGGGCTCGCTCGCGCGAGGAAAAATTTCGGGGAAAACGCGACAGGGAGATGTCTGTGGTGCCCCCTTATCTCTGTCGGTTCGAGCGTGCATTTCCGGCGGTAAAATTGGAAATTTACCTCTGTCATGGCATTGTTCGGATAAAAAGTTAAGCTCGCTGCCGAATAAGATTTCGCAATTTATATTCCGCATTGGAATCGGCGCGTAATGCTTCCTGTAAGCGATATATACCGCGCACTACGGGTTCCGGATATCTTAAGGCGTTTTTAATACGCTTTAATCTCAGCTCAGTGCTCATTCCTCGCTTAATTACTTTTCCCCTTCCGTGGCCGGCGGGCCGAGATGGAAAATTAAAGAAAGCAAAAAAAAAAGAAGTAGCGCGGAGAGCGCAGGTGCGGCCAGTCAACGGGCGCTTGTTTCCGAGCTGCAGTGATTGCACGTATAAATCAAAGCTTCCCCGATGCGTTGTGCTGCTGCTGCTGCACTCGGCCCTTTATTATTTGCACCGCTTGCCCGAGTCGTCTAATGAATTCGGAACTGCAGCAGCAATCGTGCGCAACGGACGCGAGGAAAAAAAAGTAGCGACGCCGGATACACTTTCACGCTTGTGTCATTCCATTTCCTGCTGCTCCGGCTTATCCTCTTCCACTTAACAATGCCCGGCTTAATACGATGTAGTCCAAACGATCGTGGAGCGGAATGTACCTGCACGTATATACATGTATACTGTAGGTATATACGAGCGCGTCGAGTTCGAGTGCGCAATGGAGCGCGAAGAGAAAGAGTGGAGAAATGCGAAAAAGCCATTGCAAAAACATCGCGAGAGTTGAGCAGTCGCCTTTGAATTTCGATTTTCCCCGGGATTACAAAATCTTATTCGCCGATTTATCGAGGAGTGCGCACGAAGCCGAAATGGCATAACGCCCTTTGTACATATACGTGTGTGCGCCACTCGGAGTTGAAGTACAATATATGCACACGCGAAGAAAGCGTATATATACACGCATATAGGAAAGGGCTAAAAATCTAGGTCACGAAGATGTCAGAAGCTAGCTGGTGGCGACGTTGGGAATTTCTTGAATAAATATTTCCATTATGCGTCGCTAATCCCTTGCTATAGATTCGGTACTGTGTGTCGCGCGCAGCAGTCGTCGCTTCGATTCAGCGCGAAGAAAGCGCAAGCGAGCGAGCAAAGCCTATACGTAGGTATAACTCGGTTAGAGCCGCTGAGATAGGGAGAGAAGTGAGTTTCTAAATTCCGAAACCCGGAGACGAGTATTTACCATGTATATATATATACGGAGGTGAAGTGCGGAGAAGAGGCGGATATGCTGGCAGTCAGCTCGTCGTCGAGAATGGCTCCTCAGTCGTGAATTGTTATAAAAACGATCGAAGAGGAAACTTTTTCTCAAAAGTCAAAACGTTTGAAACTATAAAACATTGGAAATAATCTTATCTTTCATCCAATATTCACTTAGAAGATCTCATTATGTTCCTTAAACGCATTCAGACGCAGTCACTGATGTAAAAATTAACAGTCAATAATTGAAAGCGTACCTGCGAAATTTATTAAGTTTTATCTATTTATTAATTTTTACATCAGTGACTGCCCCCCGAATTCGTCTAAGGAATAAAACGCGATCTTCGAAGTGAAAATGCTCGGGCATGATGATGACTTTGTCTATTTTGCATGTACACGCGCTCCAGTGCTCCTGTCTGAGCACATGTACAAAGCACGCATGGAACGACTGCGCGACAACTTCTCTTCTCCTGCGACCTCATGAATATAGAAGTGCACAGTACCGAGCTGGCAAGAGAGGTACCAAAAATTTCGGTGCCTTGCGAGAATTGAATAATCCCGTACGTGCACGTGAGACACCGGGAGTCTTTAAATTTACATGGAAATCAAATTATTCGCATCAAGGAGACGGCCTACTTCCTCCGACAGGCTTCGAAGCTCCTTCTCTCTCTCTCGTAGTTTCTCGTAATTTCGATCTCGAAATTATTTTCTATTCAGAAAAAACTCGGTGACGAAGAGATAATCCGCAGTAGCATATCACACAGCAGGATGAACGTAAATAATTGTCCCCTAAACGTT
Source organism: Muscidifurax raptorellus (assembly GCA_020010945.3). Classification (NCBI taxonomy): domain Eukaryota; kingdom Metazoa; phylum Arthropoda; class Insecta; order Hymenoptera; family Pteromalidae; genus Muscidifurax; species Muscidifurax raptorellus. The sequence goes on along the minus strand of CM052081.1, from coordinate 4,010,559 downwards.
AAATGGAGCTGCGAGAATTTTACGCTGACATGACTCGTGTTGACGAACATTGACTACTGGACCGCGTGAATGTGAAGGGCCGAGTTTAACGGGCATACTGTCGACAACAATGTGAAGGATGAAAAAAACGCGTCTAATGAAAACGATCGACGTTCAATCATTGGCCATATTTGTCGAAAACAGGCTCACAGGATTTACGAGCAAATAGATTGTGAACCCGATGCTGAAAAACAAAGGAGATAGCGTGATGAAAAATTCGCCGTATTTGCTTTTGGTATACGATGGAGTCCGTTTCATAGAATGTCAGCCTTGTTTTTCTATACGAAAATGCGAATTTCAAAATATCCAGCATTTTAACATTTATATTCAACCGCAGAATTATATACGCTTATATAATATTAAATTAATAAATCGATGGCGAAAATAAACTCATTCTCGCATAATTTCGATTTTTTACTTATATATTATATTTAACTTCGCATTTTTGTGATTCAACATCTGATATAAATACAGACCTCTGGAAAGTCATTTTCTCTCTAGCACCTGTCAGAGAGAATAAAACGTTACGCCGACGAAAATCCGCTATGCACAAAATTCCAATAAAATAATGAATATGAAACGTATAACAATGTATCTCGCGGTTCTGCAAGATTTCAAAGTTTGGTGCGTCAAAATTAAAACGCGGTACAGTATCAGATAAAAACCATACCGCTGCAGAATTTCGTATACCTTCCAATGGCCGTGACACGTCAAAGCTTTGTTATATATAAGTTTTGCGCGGTCAGTAGGCTCGACCTATCACGCTCGTTTTCATCACCTGCGGTCGTTGGGTGCATTGATGAGAGAAATCCGCTTCGCAATATAACATAGATGTATATATGTATGCACGCATAAATAATCCTAAATGCCAGAGGCACGTTGAAAATCAATTTTCGACCAATCAGCTAGACTTCCGCGCGCGTTTCGACCGATATATGCGATGAAGCGAGGACGCGCGCAATATGCGCAGTGGAATACCTTAACTCCGACGGGCCGTACAGCGCAGCCCAGCCATTATAGTTTGCGCGAATTCCAATGGATTAAGTGCCACCGCCGCGCTGCTGTTGGGATGGGCGAACTTTTATTAAAACTGCAATTGCGGCAATAACGTTAGCCGTTTTCCGACGAATTCCTAAATGGCCATTGCGACTGCCAGTGCTGCGGATCGATACTTGGCGCAGACGGAACGAAAAAGAAATATAAGTATGATAGATACAAAATCATAATAATGATAATCGTAATAGAAACACCTGACACTCGACATCATCCGCGCGTGTAATATGTCTCATTCAATTTGCGTTGCAGCTATCTGTGAACGACCTGGTCCACCGACGATTATCACTGCTCGGACATGCGCGCCCTCGCGAATTGGACAAACGAACGCGAGTGTCTACGCTGCAACCGAGGTTAATCGATTCTCTGTAAACCGCGGACTTGTGCTCGCTCTATTACGCATTCTCTTTCGCCTAACCGAGCCTGCTATATACTCGCAACAGCATCGAGAGAATCTATATAGAGCTACGCGAATATGGCGAGCAAACAGATTTCGACGCCCGTGGCCGAGCGAGACTTTGAATTTCGCAGGTAATATGTTACACCGCGAAAAATGATGTGATAAAAAGTGCCGTGTGTTGAGCAAAAGTTACTATGGAATGTATTATATGGCTGCTGTATCGGACAAATTGAGCGTTAACGATTCACACGGGTGAGATTGCTGTAATTCCACGGAAACTGGCGGCGTATCGTTAAAATTTCGACAAATTTCGGGCATCAACGTGTATTGGAGCGGCATAGTGTGCAGTTATTGAAATGAATTCAGTGGATTAAACATTTATTGTTTTTAGCGTACAGGTTTCCAATGTTGTTTAAATGTAACGGAATACCAATATTAAAACAATAAAAAGATTTTTATTATTGTTATCAAGTTCCGAATGGTACAAGCATGCGATTTCGCCTAAAAAGTGCGTTGAATTTATTTATTGCTGAAAAAAGCCTTTTTTCATTTTCCATATATCACTCATCTAAATTAGTAAATTAAAAGGGAAACAATAACTTTAGAACTTCAAAGACTTTTTATCTGACGAGAAGCGAGAATGACCAGATTCGCGCGAATTTCATTAAAGAATAGAGTGCAGAGATCCGAGCCGTAGTAATCAGGGCTCAATCACGATCTCGCGATCCTTACGTCGTTGCTGCCACCCATCGATCGTCGGTCGCATACGCTTGCGCGTCCTTTTAATTTCCCAGGGGGGCACACGGTAGCCGCGATTTTCGCGCTCTCCCATCGAAAGAAGAGCAAACTACTCGCTTGTGGAAATATTTCATCCCTCCGGGGTGCGGAGCACAATGCATCCCCTCGTTTCGCGATAAATTCGACCGGGAGCGTGATAACACACACACACACACACGTGCGCGCGCACACAGTGACTGTATAATTGCCACGGCTGCAAAGCGCGCGAATTTCCCAAATAATCTAAATCATTAGGATTTCGGGGGCAAAGTCGAGCCGGCGGCCCGCATTGCAGGGCTAGCGCTTGGAAAATTACCGACCGCAGGCAGCCTCGCACGGGGGGGAGCGTTCGTCATTTTCGGCCGAACGAACGCGCTCGATTGCCGGGCTGTACTGCGGTCCAAGAGTATTTTGACAATTAAGCTAACATCTGTAATCGGTTCTCTCTCTCTCCCTCTAGTGCGCGCACTCGCTGTGCTGAAGCGGCCGCGCTCCGCTAGAGCTAAAATTCAATCGGATTATACTAACTTTGTGGAGAAGCGCGCGCAGACCGGGAGAGCGATTGTGTACACGTCGCCGCCGCTGCTGAGGCGTAAATTACAGATTGTCCGTTAACGCGGACGTCGCTCTTCCCGGTATTCCTCTGCCTCTCTCGCTCACTCACTCTGTGTTTGCAAGCTCTCTCTCTCTCTCTATATATATATATATATATATATATACATACAATAGTTCGGTCGGCTCTATTTTCCTCGCTGATATTTAATCATTCTCGGGAGGAAAGCATGCGCGATGTAAGGCACGACTTTCGAGAAATTTCGTTACAAGAGAACGGAATTCCTCAACTTTAGCCCCGAGTACAGCCTGATGCGATTGGAGCTGCAGGCGCGGCGTGTAACGCAATATTTTTAAAAGTAGTACGCTCGTAACTTTTCCCGCGCGGCGGGCGATGAGAGTTGGAAAAAAAAGTTTAGCGCAATATTGCGTACCCGAGCGCACACGCGGAGAGCTCGCGAATTATCCAATAAAATCGCGGCCGACATTCGCACGATTTCGAGTACACTTTGCGCAGCAAAACTTTTCATAATCATAATGGACTGTAGTACGCGAATTTGCTATATACGCGGCGATCACCGGCGTAAATCAGGCCCGATGATCCTCGAAAAGCATAACGTGTCTCGCTCTTCATCCCGCGGCTTTTCAACGTAAAACAATACACCCGATTTTAAACTTCATCTATATACGTACAGACAAACTCCCTATATTAAGGCCGACCTATACCGCCGTGACGTTTTTTAACTTCATTAACTCTCAAGTGCCAATTTCCGCGAACTACCCAGCCTCTCCTCGACGAGAGAAGCGATCTCGTTGCACTACTTTCTCTCTCTCTTTCAACTTTTCTGTTTTCCTTCTATCACATTACGCAAATTAAAAGACCTCTCGTGCGCGCACTTCTCTTCTCCTTCCGAACGCCGCGCGTCCTATATTTGTCCAGCCCTTTTGCGCGGAATCGCGAGTCGGAAAATAGCGCGCATGCATTGTTCTGTTGTGTAAACAGTACTTTTTGTCGCTGGCCGCGGCGAAGGATTAAGGCAGGAAGCTTCGCTCTGACGGCCGCGCGCGAGATAATCCAAAAATACGATTGTTCGACGCCGCAGCCGCAGTATGGAAATGAACCGGCCAAAAAATGCGCCTAATGCCGGCCGGGGAAACCGAAATATCTCTCGCGATCGACGCACCGATAAAATGCTTTGTATGGAGTGAGGGAAATGAATGGGACTCGAATTTTTATTTCCTCGGTATATGCAGCGTACTACTACTATGCAGCAGCCGCGCGCGCTGCTTTTTTGTAGCGCATTCGCGCGCGAACGATTGAATTTAGTGTCGCTTGTTTCGAAAGTACATTGTGCCGGGGCAATATGGCGTATTAATGCCGACAGGTGAATTGCCCTTTTTTACACGAAGATATAATATATGTGCTGTGCGCGCACGCGTGCAGTGGATAAAAATTAACTGCTGGAAAAAAGCTCTCTCGGCGTGTATTGCGCGAATCGTATTTCATACTGGAGCGCGAGGCTAAAATACTTTGATCTCTTTGGTTGCAGCTCGAAAATTTAGTGCGAGAAATATATCTATAGGATTATTTTCCATTTTAACGAAAATTCTCACGCACACCGCGTGCGTTCATCATCTGTATAACGTATGCGAATAGTGCGCGCGATCAAAGAGAGAATAAACAATCGTCAAAGAGGCAATAAAAAATGTTGAAATTTCGAGGCGGGCTTTAAGCTATATGTGCGATGTGGACGAGCATGATGGCGGGGCGAAATCATCCGGCGAAATTGAATATAAAAAATTCAGGATCGTAAAGCTGTACAAGCTCAAGTTAATGGTTGGTACTGCGGTATGCGGTGTGCGCTGCTCGGCGGGCAGAGAGAATTGAAATTCGCTGTTCAGCTCTCGGGATATCCCCTGGAAATAACCTGGCCGGACTGCTCTTCTGCCAACCACCACGGCGGAGAGCACAGCGAATCGAGCTATGACCTAATAACGCGGTCTACACCGTTACAGGCATCATAGATGGGTAGCAAGTCCGCGCGCGGCTCGATCGTTAATTTATTTTACATCACCGCGCACCGCGATTTAAATCATCGCGCGCCGTGCGCGTTATATAGCCACGCGTCCATGATTATTCCGCGGACTTGTTATTATACAGCCAGGCTGAAGGCGTATAAACAGCTCGCACGCGCGGACCAAAGCTCTCTCGGTTAAAAACTCATCAAGCTCGGGGACGCGGGAAAAACGCGGCGAGCGCGCGACCTCAATTTATAGCTCTTTTTCGCGTTAACTCTTGTAAACGGGTTAAAAAGTCGGCGGCGTAAGAGCTCGTTTCCTTAGCCCTGGCGCGGACGTTAACGCGCGCACATATATATATATATAGTTATATAGTAGACGTAGCGACGAGTGCGGGGCTGCAGCAGTGCTATATATGCTGGCACACACTATGAATCGTAAATTAAGCCGCAGCGGCGCAGGCAGTTTCGGTTGGAGCTGCTGCGCGCGAACGGCTAAATCTGCGCAAAGAGCCGTAAAGCTTGGCCAGTGCCACATACATGTATACATACGCTCTATAGCGAGAAAGAGAGAGGCAGGACTGATCGCGCTCTGATTCCAGATAAATCGTAGATAAATTTCGGAAAAGTAATTCTCCCGTTGCTAGGCCGTTAATCACTGTCCGGTTGTTGAATGCTCCGGCATATATTTATATACCTATATATACCTGCAGCGCAGATTCTACAGCGAACACTACTATATACGTGCCCTGTAATTTCACTTCTCTTTTGCGCTTCGCGCAATGCTCGTTTACGCTCTGTTTGTCCAAATTCGCTAATCCAGAGCTTATTATACGAGCGTCCGACGACACTGCAGCGACGAGAAAGCTCGCGCGTATATACACTGTATATACACCAGCCCTCTCGTGTTTACGCGTGTCGCCGCGCGCAAAGTAAAAGCTCGACCCTTGGAACTTCATTATTAGAGCTGTTTTTACGGGATGCGCGCGGCTCTCTCCGGTCGGCTATTCATTAAAGCGCCCGCGTCTCTATATATATGTATGTATAGTTGTATACGGTCTCTCGCGCGCAAATGAGATTCGAGGGCCTTTGTAACATTTCCTAGATCTTTTGTCCGACCCGCTGGAGGTACCAATCCAATCAGAACGTACGTATACGTATGTGCGAATCCGACCGGAAACAACTTGGGGTCTAAAAGTTAAAATCTTTTTTTTAGGACACACCCATCCGACCACTTTTTTTCAGTTCCATTTAAAACAACTCAAGTGTTCACTGCAGCGTATCGCTCACCAAACTTTTTTCCGTTAAACTTTGAACCTGCCACGGGCAAAATGAATGAAAAGTAGTTTTATTCGCAACATCAACAACAGTAATTGCAATGATCGTCGCAGGCGGTATCGCGAAATTAAAAGAAAGAATTCCAATGTCGAGGGTTATACAGAAGAAAAAAAAGCTCAACGGAAGTTGCTGGAGCGCGCGTACGAGACACCACCGGGGAGCAATTCGTCTTTGTAACGCCAGGCGCGCACAAAGGTGTCCGACGAGGCTCCTTCATGCGCGAGCATAGCCGCGCCAATGAGTGCTGCAGCTGCGCCGCTGGAAACAAAAGAACGCGCGCCGCGTAGAGAGGGGGGAGGAGGGGCAACCGCGTCTTGATAGAAAAAAATATAGCCTCGAGGACGCTGTCGTCGTCGGAGCTAACTAAACCTTATTAATGACCCCCGAGCAAGGGAGAAGGACGACGACGAGACGAGCCTCGTCCGCCCAAGTATTTATGGCGACCTACACTCGCGCTATCAGCGGCGAATTTTTCCAACCGTCGAAAGTGTCGTCCTTAGCTTTTCTGCGGAACGACGCTTTACTTGTTTTGCTCGATCGATCAGACCCCCGCCGCTCGCTTTCGTGTAAATACTTTTTCGTTTCGTGATTTATGACGGGGCTGTGTGTGGTTTAGGCTGGCAGACTCGTTTTCAACCAACTTTCCGGCCTGCTGACTTATTTTTGCCGCAGAAAAGAGTGATTTCTTTAACTCGAGGCGTATATATCGTTGACGAAACGATACTTCGTGCAATGGTATAATCGTTTAAAAAGATTGATATACATGTATATATATTATATATAGCGTAAGAGCTTACCGGAGAAGCGAAGTTGACTGATGATGACGATCTTGATGTTACGTTACAAACCTGTAAGAAAATATTAAATTTGAATAATCCACGGAAGCTTCAAAGAGGAAACACTTCTATAATGGAGGTCCTAAAACTATAACGCGATGGGTATATCGCGCGCGGCGCAATAATGTAATGGACAGTTATGCAGGGCTACTGACTTTTAAGAATCGGCTTGGCTCGATCGTAAAGAACGCTCTCTTTTCTCTGTCCCGCAGTTCTTATTCTTGCGCGGATGCTTCTTTTCCGAGCATTCGACATTGCGAGACGGTCTTCTGCAGCGGACATAATTCCGAAATACGAGGCAGAAGCTGTAAAGCTCCAAAGCAAAGGGTCTTCCAATATATATATATATATATATATATATATATATATATATATATATAGCAAGCTTGTGTATACCTATATCTGTATACTACTACGCCTGTACTGCTGCAGAGAGCTGCTGCAAGAACCGTGAGCCCGCAGGATCTTCTGCCCTCCCGCAAGTTTATGAGTTGTCTAAGCTTCGTAAAGGATGCCATAAAGAATGATAAACAACCTCTTAAACATATATATATATATATATATATATATATATATATAAAAGCTCGACTGTGGGCTGTCTGCTAATTTATCCGCAATTCGGGCCGGATATTCAATGTACCGATGCGATTCCTCGTATTCTTTTTACCCATCCCGCGCCACCAGCAGTAGAAACGGACGGGCACTACGAGACGGACTTCGCAGCTTGGCTCGTTGAAATACAGAGTGAGAAGAAACAAGTCGTTCGCACGACGGCATATCTCCTGAGAAAGCCGACATCGAAGAATTGATGGCGTCGTTGCGGCGACGAAAAGTAGGAGGGGAAAAAAGGCCGGAAACCGAAATCAATTTCTCGATGAGAAAAAGTCGCTCGAGAGGGCCGCCACTTCAGAACTGTATATATACACGGCCACGGCATCGCACGGCAACGAAATAACCGGTGACAAAGTATATATGTGGAGGTGGTCAACGCGCCGAGAGAACTTTCAGCGGCTAATAGAAAAAGGAGTCGAATAAGCGCAGGCAAAGGAAGAAAAAAGCGGAGAAAAAGAAATTGGGAATAGGAGTCCGCCTGTCTGTGTGTGTGTGCGCGTGTGTGTGTGTGTTGCGCGGGACGTTCGGCTTCGTTACTTCCAAGGGGCTGCTGCGCAATAAACGAGCGGATTTCCTCGGAAACGAGCGTTTCTTTCGTTCGCTCCCCCTCTCCGCCGCTGCCAGAGCGAATATACTGCCTCGTGTTGTGTATACGTACAGCGAGGACAATTAAGATACGCCGGGCGAAAATCTCAAGAGCGAACGACGACATCAGGCGGCGCGAAAGTGCGCGCTCGAGCGAGAACGCGCTGCGAAAAATTAAATACGACGACGCTCGAGTCGGTAATCCGCTTAAAAGCTTTTCCAAAAGCACGAGCTCTGCGGTCCCGCAGCGATAATAGCTACTGCGCGCGCGAGAATCGAAGAGCGCGCGCTCGCGGCGGTGTAAATTTGACCCAAGCCGACGGACTGGCGTGACAACAATAAACCCTCCGCCCGCAGCCAAGTTTGCGTCTTGGCCGAACTTTTCGCGAACAATAATTACAATAGATTTTAAAGGGAGGTAAAAGCCCGGCCGCGCGCTAAGAGTATTTTTCACTTTTGCGTCGTTGCAAAAACTACTCGTGGCGCGGCTGAAAAAAAAAGATGCTGCGGAGGGAAAGAGGAAAAAGGATCGCGATAAAGCACAACGCCGGCCGAGAAAAACGAAGTAATCCCATTCGCTCCCACACTGCGCGAAGCAGCAGTGGTAGTAGTGTATACGTAGCCGCGTCTCGTTTGGCTTAACGAAAAGTCTCCCCATATACTCCCGGTTTAGAGAAACTCGAACTCCAGATCTCGAGGCCGCGTCTCCTCGTTTCGATCAGCGGGACGACACGTAACGAGGGTCTGAACGACACGGGCGTCGAAAAAAGAAAATGAAAGCATCGAGCGCGCGAGGAAAAAATCCCTTTTGTAGAAACGCCCGCGCCTGGGCATTAGAAAAGAAGAGGCCGCAACAACGAAGACGAGAGGAAGAATGGTCGTAAAGGAGCGAGAGCTTCGCGCTCTGCAGCGCGCGCGCGGCTACACATTCCTTCTCGTTCCATTTGCCCGCCTCAGCGCGGAATTGCCTAGCGCGCGACCATCACCCTTTTTACCACCCTCCTGCTCGCCCTACCCTTCCAATCCTTTTGGCACGCGTTCAACTGCACCGCACCGCCGCCGCCGCCGCTCCGCTGGCCCAAGCTGCTACAGATAAAAGTATTCTGTTGCGCGAGAGTGTTCGCCCGACTCTGAAATGCGAGAGAGAAATCGGTAGACTGCAGGTCCGTGCCTTTTATACCAGCGGCTGTTACTTCGGAGAATTTCTTCGGTCGCGACCGTCGCCCATTAGCTGGCGACGATATAAATAAATAAAACGCGTAAATTACATTAGAACCGTCTCTTCTCTTATATATATATATTCGATCGAATTTGCCCGCGAGATGAAGACGCGACAAACCGCTGCAAGGCCGCGCGCGCAGTGCGTCTGCCAAGAGAGCTCGGAGAGAGAAAGCCCAATTTGCGATAATCTTAATTACAATACTGTATATGTATACAGCGCGAGTGAACTGAGAAAACCCCGGCGACGCGTCGGCGCGAAGCCCATTTAATCACCACTCTTGGCTCCTACTTAACCGAGAATCCACGCCCGCCCCTTTCGCTCGCTCCTAATATAATGACGCGCTGATTAAATTGCGAGTTGCCTCTCTCTATCCCTCTCGCGTCGTCGTCGTCCTCGTATGTACGTCGAGGCATCGACTCGGCAGTCTCACGCGTTATGAGCAAAGTTCGATAATTCGACGCTACTACGGGCACGTAATAATTTTCCGCGTTATTTACGCTCACTTGCCAAACTTTTCCAGAGCCGTCGCGGTCGATCTATATTATTACACAATAACCCGATATTATATTCATCTATATACCAACGCGATGTAATTGAGTCAGAAAAAGGGATCGTTACAGTCGCGTCCCTGAGCCGATAAATCCCACGTATACACAATAAGCTGGCTTGAAAGACGAACCGCCATAAATGCATTTGCATGCGGATAATTTGCCAACTACTGTTATAACAACTAAGTTAACAGTCGGCTAATTAGCCAAGCAAACGCTATCGTTAGCCGCTCACGTCAACCGCCAGCCACGCGTTCGTCTCGCAAATATATAATGGCATCGAGTTACAGCCGCGCGCGGGGAGAGCCGCTTCCGTCATTATACTCTTCACAAAGCACTGAACGGAGCATTAATAATGCGGTATAAGTCATCAAACTTTACATTGTGCGCCGGCTCGCTGATATGTCTGCTGAAAACACGCAAATTATATCATAATTAAACGCAGCTCGGCTCCGCGTTTGTCGCGGTTGCATGATTATAAATTTAAAATACAAAATAATTGGCTCCCGGTCAGCGCAGTTGACGTTTGATAGGAGCTGTCATTGTCGCTCGTGATCGCGCTACAGATTCTATTTTGAAATACGAGAGTTTTCGCAGCTAGATTCTCACCGACGCTCGCGCGCACAAATATTTGAATAACCTCGCTCGAGAGATTTTTTTTTAAGCAAATAATCCGGCGAGCACAGAAATCACATTTGCAAGTATATACATATAAACTGCATACGTCATCAATTAGCAAGAAAAATATTTAAAAGGGATATACGCATTTCGCTGCGATTTTATATATGCCGCGCGGCGGAGCTTATTTTCCCAACACGCCATCAGGATTTATATTTAAAATTTATATTTTAAATATCACACACAGCACTGCACGGAGCGAATCTCTCTCGGTCGCAAGATCGTGACTTTAATACCGTCATCTGTCCTATAATACGCACTGCGCACTGCGGGAAAACGGGGCCACTTGAACAATAAAAGCCAGCGTAGAAACGACGACGACATCCGTAAAAACAGCGCTGGCTTTTTTCTCCCGCTTTTCCTTCTCTCTTTCTCTCAGCTCTCCGAGCTTTTTTTTTGCAGCGCGTATATATATATATAGACGCTCGCGGGGCATCATCTCCGCGTCGATGGCTTCATACTACCCCGAGAGCGCGAAATGTAACGCTGTCGGGCGCGACGATCCTCGAAAAGCTTCTTAGACCGCGAGCGTAACGTCTATTTCCCACAATGGGAGACACGCTGTGTCGTCTTGCTGCTCTTTTTCCTCCTCGGACTGCACTTGCTCGCTACTATCTCTCGAGTTAGGTGGCTCGTAGACGCAGCCAGTGTGTGTGTGTGTGTGTGTTTTCAGGTAGGTATATAGGTAACGGCAACCACGAAAGAACTGGGGCAAGGAGGGGACTGACGAGGGAAAACATTTTTTAAGCGCAAAATAATCTCGACTGCCTAGAGTAGGCTAGCTATGCAGTGAAAGAGTAAGAGCGAGCGAGAGGGAGTGAGAGAGAGAGTCGTAGTGCCGCAGTCGCCGGAAAACAGTTGGCTGGCTCGCGCAATCTCGTACTACTTAAGATGGCATTTTACTTGTTGAATTAGACGCGGCTTTCCACTGCGGGTACTGCGCCCTCTCTCTTTTTCTCTTCCTATTCTGTACTTCTAGCTGCCGACTTTTTTGCCCCGGTCACTTTTTTTTTTACTGCGATGCATTGCGATTCTCTTTCTCTTGGGAAAAGGAGTGTTTTTAAATGCAGTTTATTACTTTTTTTTCTGCTCCCCGCGAGCCGCCCAGAAAATATAATTTAACTTTTACTTGCGAAGTTCACGTTCAACGAGCATTGTTAACGTATAAATTCGCGTTTGATCAATGAAAATACGCGCAGAATATATCGCGGGAGATCAAAATACACATCGAAAGTCTCGCCGGAGCGTGAATCCCAAGACGCTGCTCTCGCATCGAATTTTCGAGCTGAGGCAAGAGCAATAATGATAATTTAATACGTGCTCTCAACACTCGCTATTTATACATATATAGAGCCGCAAAGCCGGGCCAAGTTCATAAATACGTTTGGTAATTGCACTTGGCGAGCAACAGAAGCTGGATCGAATAGAGCAAAGTTGGGCCTACGGGTAGGTAGCCCGCACAGAAACAGCTATATATACGGCGCGCCACCCTCGCTTACTTTTAGAGGACTCTCGCCACCGCCACCGCGTTAATCCTCTTTTCCTCGTGAGGCGATACCTCCACTCGATCTCTGCGGTCTGTATATATATATGTATACATGCATATATATATATATATATATATATAGGCATAGGGCACAAGAGCAAAGCCCAATGTTCATCAAAGGCGCGCTTTTAGAAGAAATCATCGGGCTCGGTGAGAGCACATCGAGCTGAATTTTTTATACACCCTTACGATCAGTCGGATATCCTGTGCCTTTGACGCGAGCAAATCACAGCTTTTTGATGCGCGCGTATAAGGGAATTTTAAATTAACGACGAATGGCTCTTTCCTTTTCCGGCCATACGAGTTGTTTTTATATTATATTGATACGCGCGCGAGACTCGATGTAAATATAATCGAGAGAAAAGAGAGTTCTCGAAAGGAAAAAGTTGCGATCGAAAGCGTAAACTAATTTAGAAGCTTTCTCTGTACGTGAATGATGGGAAAATCGCGTTTGCGGAGTATCGGAGAAAGGTTTTCCAACTGAAAATTTCTGTTTGCGGTATAAGGACATTTTTTTATATTAATATGCTTCTCGTGATAGAGAAAAATATTTTTCGACATTATTAACTATATACGCGTCTATGCCTGTACTTACAGATTAATCAATTACAAGATCCACCCTCGCGCCGCACTACTATATATATATATACGCTCATAGCTCGTTGGAGTACACTTAAAATTATGAACGAGTATACCTACTCGGGGTGTATAGTACGTAGTATAATGAACGGCGGCGCGATTTAACGTGATTTCGAATCGCGAGCAAACGCGCGCAAGTACCTACTAAAATTAGAGAAGTTGGGCGTGCGTCTACGGGAAAACTTTACCGAGAGGAGAAAATTAGACCCGGGCACGACGCTGTAAAACAGCCGCGGGGATCTTTCGCATTTCGTCTTTTGCGAGAGTTCCCGTATGTATATAGCCGACTCGAAATTTTACCTTGCCAGATATATATATACTGGCTGATGATTTTGCGCATGATGTATACGCTCTTTCGGGATGCGCGCGCATTAATACCGGCGGCTAATGGAGAAAAAACACGCGCCGCCGGGAGAGCTTTATATTTACCGTTATTGCAATTTTCCAATCAGCAGCCGTTGAATAAATCGGGCGCAAAGAGAGTATATACATATAGGCGTAAATCATCCGACGGGCGGATTACCTGACACACGGTATATAGCTGCAGGATGGCGCCGAGCAGAGGGCAAAAACGTTAACGGATTACTTCATTTACGTATTGTAAACACGTTGATTAAGGTCGCAGGCCGGTAGCAGCAGCTGCTGGGGCAAGTTTATAATTACGGAGCTTTAATGCATCACGGAGGAGTCAGTGTAGAGAGAGAGAGAGAGAGAGAGAGAGAGAGAGAGAGAGAGAGAGAGAGAGAGAGAGAGAGAGAGAGAGAGAGAGAGAGAGAGAGAGATGGCCAGCCTTCCACAGTATGAGAGGGAAGAAGCGATCAGCTCTCCCCTTTGGCGCGCGATTGCAGGGGCCGTCGTCGTCTTTTGCGAACTCGGGGGAGAAATAAAGAGGCAGCAAATAATTTGATAGTCGAAACTCCTCTCTCTCTCTCTGCGGCGCGCGCTCGAGCAAAATGGGATCAAACGTCAAAGCAATCGAGGAGTCCAAGAGTCTCGCGCGCCCGCGCAGATGCTGCAGAAAGCTAATTTAATTCTTTCGCAAACATTGCCTTTGCCAGACGAAAAATACCCGTCGCAAAGAACACGAGGCGAGAGGACCGACTCACATCAGCGCGAGTTATAAGACGCTGCTGAGCTGCACGCGTCTCAAAGGGACGCTTGCCTCTGACGCGCGCACAGTGCGAGAGACACGACGCTTCCGACACTTACTTTTTATAAGCCTTTATGGCGGCTGCGCGCTCGTACGTATACAGCAGCCCCTTTCTCGCCTCCAGCTCGTTTTTTTCTTCTCCCGCTTTCCTCCTTCATTGCCGCGGCAATATTGTTAATTGTGGCGCGTCCCGGCTTATACCGGAGTCGACGCGCAGCACTCGTGTTTACTCAGACGGAAAGCTACTTTCCGTTTCGCGCGCGAGAGTTGACTCTTTGGAATCCTCGCGGGCGTTGCTCTTTCTTTCTTTCGCGCGCGTACGTCGCTCCCCCCTGGACTCGCGCAAGTGCGCGATAAAAGACACTCGCCGATGTACAACGTCTGGAAAACGGATTATTTAACCCTGGCGCGGACGCTTTTATGCGCGCTGTAAAAGTGAAATTCTATGCCATTTCGCGAAAACCTTTGCTTTATTACGCGCACGCACGCTTTGTATATTATACTCGGCAGTGTGCCGCGGAAGAGAAAACTCAACGACGACATCGGTTGAATTTTATTTTCATATAACCCGATCTCCAGCCGGAAAAGCCGCGAAAACAGACGTTTGCTCGTCGCCGCCGCTCTGTATTATGGACTGTGTATATATACCCTCTGCGAAATCGCATTCCGCTCGCTCGCTCAAAGCTCCTCGGCGATACGCAAAGTATTGTTCGAGAAAAGCGCGCATAACAAATTCGTTTCTGCGTATATACCTAACTCTGCAGTCGCAGACAATCGGAAACATATTGGAGAGAATATCTGGTTAGCTTTATCCCCCGCGAGCCTCGTGCAGCCGCTACAACGAGATGAAACAAACGTCAACTTTTCGCTATTAAAATGCGAGAGTATACAAACTGTAATACGGTACACCTGTTTCCCGAGAGCCTGATTCGCTATATGTGTATATAACATACACAGAGAGTCGAGAAAGCGCGCAACAAACTTATATATCCGCGCACGTTTAATAATAATCCACGAGCTCGAGAGCGAGATTGAAAAAGCCCCGGCGAATTTTCCACTTTCGCAGCGCGTGCGAGCTGTGCACAATCTCTCAAATCCCCAACAGAGCCCGATGCGGTTGCGGCCCTCAGCTCTTAGAGCTGTACAATCTACACGTATATATGCCCCCTCGCGGATAATTTAGCATCCACTGTATATAGGGTATACACAGCGCGAGGCAAACGAGATAGCGCGCGCCGCGTCTTTGCGGTCTCCTGCTCTCTTGTATACTTGCGCACGCATATATATGCGCGATTCGTGTTTCGCGAATCAGCCGCCGCCTTGCGCTGCAGGTATATATATATATATATATATATATATATATATATATATATATATATATGTATATAGTATCTTGACAGGCCGCTCCGCTTGTCGGTCCACACCGCGAGAGACTCCGTGAATTATACACACGGACCCGCTGCAGCTCCGAGGAATTTCCGATCGTCGCTATGTATGCCTATAGCCGACAAAGCCACCGCAGCACACACCGGTCGACTCGACTGGCGCTGATGCTTTTTACAACCCGCGCGACCGATAGTTTATGGCGCGGAGTGACCGCGCCGCGGAGGCCTGCGTCTCCTCTCTCGCGAGGCCTCGAACTTTATCGGGGGCCGACCTCTTGAATTAAGAAGGAGCGAAGCCAGACGACTGCGCGGTTTTAATGCCCTTTTTTCCCCTCTCGGCGGCCTGGGAAATTTGGATGACATCGATTTGCGAACCCAAAAAATCTCGACTTTCGAAATGCCTCGCTGTACTCGCGGAGGCGGTATCATCGCGGTCGTTACACGAGGCCGCGAGTAGTGCGCGGAAGCCATCGGTATATAGAGAAGAAAGTTATCCACGCACACACACACCATCAGCGGCTGCAATTTTAGCCAAGATTCGAAGCCGAAATAATTCATCAACTTTGCGCGAAACTCGCACAAGAATGCCTTATTAATAAATACCCGGCCGGCTTATTATAGGAAACTTTACGAAGCCGCTCTCTCGCGGCGGTGCGATGATGATGCTTTTATGCTAGTCTATAATACGCGCATATAGTAGTGGAGAATTCGTCGAGGGCAACTATACACACGCATACACACACTTTATCATGGGGAAATAAGGATCGACTAAAGTTTTCGTCGAGCCGCTCTCACACACATCCGGGCGACCGCACACACAGAAGCGCGCTCGGGTTATCCAAGTTTAGCATGCGCGGAAAGATCGTTAGGCCAATCAGTATATATAAAGTCCAGCGCTGCAGCTCTTCCGGGTTAACGTGACTTAATCATCATTAAAGCTGGCTCGCTCTCGAGAGATAACTTCTGACCCGTGTATAACGAGACTTGTAACTTGTTCCGAGCGGGCGAGCGAGACGGAGACAGTAGCCCGGGACACACATATACACACACACACACACACACACACACACACACACATATATATATATATATATGTATATATATGTATATATGTATGTATGCATGCAGTATATACATCGTCGGAGCCATACAGAGAGGGAGGGAGGGAGACAGAGAAGTCGTAGGTACGACGACGAGCCTTGCGAATGTCTCTCCACGCCTATGGCGACCCGCTCGGCCCTAATCGATGTTTAACGATCCGACTTCTCGAACTCTCGATGCGAAAATTACCGAACGCGCATGCGGGGGCAGTTGAGCGAAGCCGATTCGACTTGATACTCGCCGCTGCGTGCTCTTCTTCCTACATATTATATATATACATATATATGTATCGAGCATGTACACGATCTCGACTATTCCATGCTCCACATATCGCTCCTACGCTTCCGCGCGACATTTTTCGCCCTCGTTTTATTGTTTCCCGTTGTCATAGATGCAGCTGTGTAGATACGAGTATATACGGTCTAAAAATACCGAGTTACGAGGGCAGATGATGTTCTCACTCGAGCTTACTCGACGTGGCGAAAATCACCGTCAACTGCTATAAATATCGGAGATTGATAAAATAACGCTATATATAATCATTTTGCTGATACTTTATATATACTTTTATCAACGCACGTGTGTAACATGCTCTTCGTGGAAGCGCAAAAAAGAGAGAGATTCATGCATGGGGATATAAGAAAATCCTCGAGCAGACAGTCGCAAGTGTATGAGGGATTCGCCGGCCGGCAGTCTACGACAGGCTCGAAAGATATGATCTCTGTTATTCTACGCAAGTTATACGGACGACCTGAGCTTGCCCGTGAGCCCAAAAAGTTTTTGCGTCGAGTGGTTTTTACAAATTTCGGCTTTGTTTCTCAAACGCGTCTCTCTCGCAGCCTCTCGTGTAATATTCCTCTGCTGTGTCGACTTTATTATACATAATATATAGCGCACTTTCATGTAAAAGTCCACGAGCATCGTCTGCTTTGATGTAATAACCTTTATAAAATGAACACTTGCGCCTTGGGCTCGAGTACTTTCCACTCGTCGTCGGTGCTCATTTATTCGAGAAGTATTAAATTTTCAATCTAACGAACGGTCTGATGTCGCGCGTCGACGTACAAGGCAATAACTTTTTTATGCAACAGAAGAATGCTGAAATTCCCAGCAACAGGCCTGCTCAGACAATCATCCATCGGTATTTTCCATTAAAAGTCGCTTCGATCCTGCCAAGAAGCTTTAATAAGCGGTTGAATAATTCACCTCAGAACCCTCGACGTGACATCCACTCCGACACGTCGCGGCGCGGCGTCGTAATATTTTCCTTTGTAAATCAAATTTTTTGCCGGCCACGCCAAAATATGTATATATATATAAAAGAGCCGCGATGGTGTGGTTAGCCGGCGGGTCAGTTTTTTGCAGTCGCACGTATACATACATACATACGTAGCACAGCTCGGCCATTGTGCGGTCGGTCCATTTATCAGGCTACTCTTCAGTCACGCGGAGACACACATCCGCGCGATAACTAGATGATTGCGATTTACGAAGGCAAAAATAGCGCGGCGCAAAGCCTCGCGAGTAATGATATTTCGAGGCGAGGAACTAGAACAAAGAATATAGCTCGCGGGAAAGTCGTTAAAACAAGTAATCGCCGCGTACTCGTAACGAGCAATTCAGGCCCTGCTCCATCCATATTTACGGCGGGAGGCGGCTTAATCCAGCCGAGCGAAAAGGACGAGGCGACGATGGCGGCGCTTTGAACGTCTTAGGAATATTAATTGAAAATTACGAGGACGACAAAAGAGGCGCCGACGACAAACAGCAGCGATCGCGCAGCGAGAGAGAACGCGTCAAAAGGCATTATCCCCGCTGCAACGACAGAGCGCTGTGTGTATCGTACTCCTTATCCCGTCGACAGGCAGTCTTTTTGGCCGCTTGCCAGCCGGCCCCTTTTCCTCGCGCACATATACATAAATACATGCGCGCGCGTGATAATCCGACGCGGGAAATTTGAATTGCAGCGCGTCGCCAGATAAGCTTTTTGTCAGGTGCAGTCTAGAGAGAAAGAGAGACAGAGAGCTTGTGTTTGCAGCACGTATTATTCCAAACTCAAGCCTGACTCGACAATCACATCCGGCAATATTACCCGACGCATCCGGCCATCTTTATTTGCTACAACGGCCCGTAACTGCGCTA
The DNA here is from genome assembly GCA_020010945.3 of Muscidifurax raptorellus. Classification (NCBI taxonomy): domain Eukaryota; kingdom Metazoa; phylum Arthropoda; class Insecta; order Hymenoptera; family Pteromalidae; genus Muscidifurax; species Muscidifurax raptorellus. The sequence goes on along the minus strand of CM052081.1, from coordinate 3,991,938 downwards.
ACTCCGAGTACTCGCAAGGGACGCCCGACACGAGACTGTAATATAAAGAGGGAGGCGTTGAGAGTATACGTGTGTTATTGTCCGCTCTGTTATTGTTGCTCCGTCGCTCTTTTCTCCGCCGAGTTCGAATTTCCGAAGTCGCTCGCGATAGAATTTAATTTAACGCGGCCGTGCACGGTATATAACAGAGATTATAACGAATATATCTGGAAATTTCGCTGAATTGTTTGTGTTAATTTGCGAGAGCTCGATTTTCATTAGTGCGCGAGGCTGTAATTATTTTACCAAATTCACTAAATCCTTTATAGCTGGGAGTAAATACAGAAATTTCGATTCAAAATTTTATTCTATTATTTAAACTTGATCAGAATAATAATTTCGCACGGAACTTCGAGAATGCATTTGAATTTCAATACAAATACACGCTCGATGCTGATATACCAGTCGTCAAAGCGAGTAGTTTATTTTTTCGTGTTTTTCCCAGTTTCTATTCAACGCCGACAAATAAAGCTTGTAACGCGCGCGGTTCAAACGTAAAGAGATTAAAAGTGGATCGCAATCGACATGCGAACAACATATTTTTTTCCGGTATGCCCTCTGCCATTAGATTCGAACCGCCATTAAAATGCGCGTCACTCAGTCCAAACAACGGCGCAGCAACAAGCCCTCTCTCTTTCAACGAAAAACAAAACAGCGCTTGAAAAATCAAATTCGATCCACGGCGTGATTCCGAACGAATGTTTAAAGAATCCCCATCGTTCCCCAGAAGACGAAGAGGAAGAAGCGAAAAAAGAAGAAGTCTCGCGGAGACTCGCCCGGCGAGATAATGCAGGAGATAAGCGGGCGCGTATCTCGGCGAGCAGAGCGCGCGAGCTTAAGAAAAACCGGGAATGATAATAGAACTCGCGGAGCGGAAAGCAAGCCCCGTAAATTTCCATATCCAACTGCACACAGTTTTCCATTTCAGAGCGGAATATCCTTTGCCCGGGGACTTGCTCCGGCGGCCGCGTGCGCGCCGGCTGTTTTTCTTCTTGGCGCAGCCCGGAGCTGCGCGCCGCACTGTGGTGGTATACAGAAGAAGAAGAAGAAGAAGAAGAAGAAGAAGAAGCAGTAGCAGCAGCGCCGAAGACTTTTTTATTTCGGCATTATAAGCTATTTCACTTTGAAATGGAACAAATGGAATTGCGCGAGCCTGCACAGGAGCTTCGTCGCTCCGGCTAGTTGAGCGTGTGCTATATATAGTCTCCTCTTTCTTTCCTCATAGTCATTGCCGCGATCCTGCACCCGACAGCTTCAAGTTTCTCGGGAAGAAACAGCCTTGCTACTGCCCCCGCGTACTTCGATCGTTCGGGGTATTATGACTCGACGCTGCGAAACTATGCGTCGCTCTCTCTCTCACTATATATATGTACATATACGACTCGTTCCTTTCAGGAAGATTATAAAATTTTCGTCTCTGCTGTAGTATATACCCTTACACGACGGCGCTGAAGTGAATAGTTTCAGAGAACGAAAACTCCGCGCAACTATTTCCTCTCTTTCGCGATAGATCAATATAACGAGCGGTTTAGCGTCATTAAAGCGGACAAGTCGGGCGTGCGAATCTTTATCCCGCGGCAAATAACGATTTCAGACGGTGAACTCTCAAACGCGAAAAGAGACAGCTCAAGGGTACTGCAGCCGATGCTACATAGCCGGGCTGATAAAATACTCGAGATAAAAGCTTTTTTGCAAATACTTTTGGGAGCTGAGTCACGTTCGCGCGCGCCAAGCTAGCTGCGGGGCATCAATAACGACTTGGAGTAGTATAGACTTGGTTGTTTGCTCTTTAAAAAGAAAGAAGAAAAAAGGAGTGTGTATGTGTGTATAAGGAGCCGGTGAGGGAGAAAATGCCGGGCTCAAGCGACACTCGCTGAAATTCAATGCGTGTAAAGATAGCACATATATATATAAAATATATATTGTAGAGTGCCAACGCTGCGCAGGGCGGGCGCACGCGAGCGAATAATAAAATAAAATAAAATGAAAAAAGGACGATCACGAAATAATAGAGTTGTTACGCAGACGGCTAGACAACGGGCGAGGCATCCGACTATTAAAACTGCATCGCACCTGCTCGCGCGTCAGCTGGCCGGCAAAAGGCATCACATATTGAACGAAATGGAATGGAATATAGGCATCGATGCGCTGCCAAACATCGCGCGCATGGCCTGACACCGTATACGCCGGCCCGTTTTAATTCGATTAACTTAAAGTTTAATCTCCGAAGTGTATTCGGCCGCGGCTATCGGAATTCATGCGCATCGCGCTGCAGAGTATATAGAGGGTGGGAGAGAGCGAGAACACGCCGGCGGCCCCGCGTGGAATATCATCAGAAATCCATAAATGGAAATCCGAGGAGACGAGAGCGGTCGAATGGAAATCCGCGTGCGGATAGATGTATAAATCAAAATCAAGCCGACCATTGAAACGTCTCGCTCTCGTCTTTGTGCCCGCTTGCGGTTTTCTTCCTTATATACGCGGCGGCGTTATAAACAAGCTTCTGCCGTGTATATATATATACACGCATGTATCTTAATGCTGAGTTATTGGATTCATGAGATCTTAACTGCGCGCAGCTGCGCATTGTCAACTCTTTCGCGTTCCGCGAGCTGTTTACTCTCTCGCAAGAGTCGAGTGCATATAGCTCCGCTCCGCGCGCGCGCGACGAAATCGAGAGACGCACACACAGTGAAGCGAGCGCAAGAAAGAGAATTACCCTGGAAATAAGGTTATCTCGCGAGACGCGGGGAATGAAAATTAAGGTGCGACTCGGATTACTTTTATAGCGGCGCGAGAGCTGACGCGGACGACTGCACATTTTTGAGCTGCCCCTCTGGATTTCACGCGCTAATTGAGAATAAAATGAGGATCTCCAGACTGGCCGCGCGTTTATATTATAGTACTCGGAGAAAAAGCGCGAAAAAGAAGAAGCTGTTTTAGAGCGAGTCGATGATTTGCAGATGGCACACGCGAGGAGACTGCGCATATATATATGTATACGCGGTGCCCAGCCCAGAGGGAAAGAAGAGCCGCTGCAGCGGAAGTAACACATTACAGACATAGAGGTTGAAGAGCCGCCGCTGTGGCCGGAGATGGAGGAAGCTAGGTGGTATTTTCCTCCGAGGATCGATTCAGGTTAGGGGATAAAAAGGCGAAGTGCCCTTCTCCCGCACCTATACATATGCGTGTGCGAGCGTGGTGTGTGTATACCGACTCCTCTCTCGCTCTCAAGCCGAATGGATTTTAGCAAGCTCCAGGGGGGATTCCCTGGCTGCGGTATAGCGGCATCATCCCATATCCTATCCCCCGCACATCGTCGCCTCGTTCTATTCCCCAGCAGCAGCGGCGTAAAGCTCTCTCGCTTACTCCCGGTCGCCGCCGCATCCCTTCTCAGACCTTATACCCAGCTTCTATATGCTCTCCTCCTCCTCCTCCTCCTCCTCGGGTAGTTGCTCGGCTCTAAACCAGTTTCTCGTGTTTTACAATCTCCGAGTGAAACAATTGAGTGCGACGAGGACGAGTCGCGCGCCTCCTCCCATGGGCTGGCCTGATAGAGCACTAAGGGCTGCCGCCGGGAACTAGGAGGAAGCGTTGAACAAAACACGCCGTCGTTTCTAGTTTCCACTCTCTCCCTCTCACTCTCTCTTAGTGCTATATATATAATGTAGGAGAGTTGCCGATTCGAGGCGCACGCGGGTTTTCCATTCGATGATCGCGAAGTTTCATCAACTTTTGATAGTATAAGCTTCGATTTCTTGTGTCCTTTTGTCCGCCAGAATAACAAACCGATGTATCCGACAATCTTATTATGCTCGCAGCTGCGCTGAGCATATACAAGGCGAGAATCTGAATTTTCCGCCGCGACCGCAGCTATATATATGCCTATATATATATACTGATGCGGCGCCCGTATATAAAATCTGAAATTCTACGAGCACTTTTGAAATTTCAGAAAATACCTTTCACGAGAATCCCAAGAGTCGATATCGACTCCAAATAATGTAACTGGATCCATCGATTCAGCCGACTACAGAGCGCGGCAACCGTGTATATATACCGACCAACCCTCTTTCTACCGCCGATCACGCAGATATTTTTCAAATCCTACGTGTCCTACTCTCCTTTTGCTGTCTCGACCGCGTACGAAATATATAGCCATCATTCGAGCTCGTTTTCCTCTCTCGCGTTCTCTTTCCTCCTTTTTTATCTCTCACTTTCTCTCACCCTCGGTCGCGCACACGAGGCTCGCAGTCCGCACCTCGCGCGAATTTGTTAAATCCTCGTTTTTCGTTTTGACGCGGACGTAAAAAATCTCTCGGCCAGTGCACGAATTCGCCTCGATTTCAGACCTCAAACGAACGGCTTTTTCCGTTTCCACATCAGGAATATATCCCCGGGGTATCGTGCGCTCCAAAGAGAGAGAGAGAAAGAGCCAATGCTCGTCCCTTTGCTGCGCGCCGCGCCCTATATATACTCGGGGCGTTTTTATGCTATCGGAATTATTCGAGCCGGGGACGATAATTTTCTTGTTACACACTGGAAAAGGTATTTGATGGAGTATGGAAATTAAAGTTCCGACTCTCGGCGCGCGCGAAATTTTTTACTCGCCCGCGCGCATTTTTATGGTAAAATTATTAACGAACGCGTACTCAGTATAGGGCCTCTTTACAATTCAAAATTATACCGGTCGCCCCCGCAAAACGCAGTAAGTCATCCCGTAATAAAACATATAAATCCCGACCATTGAGAGTATTACAGGCCAGAGTCCATTGAAAGCGCGCACATCGATAATAGACAATCAGAGGGAGAGCTGCTGCGCTCAGCGAGCCATGAATCACTCGCGCGACTACATCCCATCCCTATGGAGAGCGAATGAGAGAGAGGGGCAGAGGAAGGGAAAAAACGACGAGTTACATCTCTCCGACTAGATGAAGCTATCGACTGCACACTACTAGCCGTGAGTCGAGTATATATATGTAGATACGTATATACAGGGGAAAGAAAGCGAGCTGTCGCCGGGACGGCCTGTGTGCAAAGCCTATACACCGCTGCATATCTAGCGTATATAATACTACTACAGCTGGCTCTCTCTCTCTCCCACCTCTCCGTTCTAAAACGCGCGCGCGCAGGAGAGAAGGAGAAATATATCGCGAGCGGAAGTTATAAATCACTGGCGAGCCAGAGCCGCGCGACCTAGAAACAGAGACAAGGGATCTTCCTTCTCTCTTGCTCGCTCGCGAGACGTAATTTCATTTTATCTGACAGCCAGCGACTATCTAGCCCGAAATTCCTAGCAGCTCGCGCGCACTCTATATATGTATAGGTATTCGCATACACATATATAGATACATAGGACAGAAAGAAAGGCCGAAAAAGCGCGGACGGTTCAGACTACTTATCAACGCGCGCCGCTGCAGAATAAACAGGGAGGACCGCGCCAAGGTACATAAACAATGGTCCCCCTCCCCTGAAACGCCGCGCGAGCCACTAAAAAAAGATCAGCGTTTGTCACTCGTACCGTTCCCGCCCTGTTCTCATCCGCTCCTGCCCGCGCTGTTGCTGCCCTTTATTGCCTGGTATAATCCGCGTTTTCACGGCGTTATTTTTCTTTAGGGACTCTTTATCGCCGACTTGATTTTCATGCGGCGTCTTGATTATGTTGCCGCTGTGTAATAGTATTCATGGATTTATAGCTGCCCATCTTGCCTCTGCTTCGAAAACAATCCTATTACACTGGCGTGTATTCTTTCAAGGGGTGAGGGGGAGCAACACGTATATACATATATAACGTATGTACAATCCATTAGAACAGCACTTGGGGCTGATTGCGGAAATTTGCCTGTTGCTCGGACCTTGGAAAAGAGCTGCGCTTTTTGGCAAGTAAACTCTTCGATATAACCAACTTCGAAACTCGTCATACTCGGCGAGATATACTTATTATTCCGCTCCGGTTTTTCGCAAGTCCGCAGCCTTGACTCTCGTTCGTCGCGAGTTACGTTATAACTGTCGTCGCTCACGACGGCGGTGAATAAAAAAGTCATGATGACTTCATGCATACTTCATAACTACAGGACTTTTACCTCGCATTATCTAAATCTTACTAAAGGGGGCAACGTTCTGCTGGCGTTTATTCGGACATGAAATACTGCTGTGAGAGAGAGGGCGCGCGCCGCGGTGTATAATAAATAATTTCTTAGCGTAAGCTCTGTCCGTTTTATGTAAGCGCTCGCATAGTCTGTTTACGATGATTTCGCACGGACAGAATGAACATACGCGACTCGAAGATATAACACACATTAGTCCTTAGTATAGCGATTATTTAATTCCTGTATATATATATATATATATATATAAAATAGCGGAAATAATCAACGCAGGGGAATTGGGACGAGATGAATGCATAATGAGTCGCCATTAATATTACAGAGGATCGCATCGAGGTTGAGTTATGGATTTTCCCATCGCGTTCAAGCATCTATTTATTTATACTCGTGAAGAGAGCTTTCTCGGTTGTAATAAAATATACATAAACATGTAGCGCTTGTTACGAAACCCACACACATATATATACAAATACACACACACACACACACTTTTGTTGCACAATTTTCAGAGAGCTTTTTCAATTAGCACTTTGAAGCTCGGCTCTTGTAAAGCCGTTATCGCTTGAAAGTTAAGGGTAGAGCAGCCTTTGTGCATGTCAATGCCAGAAGCAGACGCGGCTATCGCAGGCAGATGTGCGTAGCGCATATATACGAGCGGCTTGTAACAATTATCCAGAGCAATATTTTTAAATGCGACGTTTAGAACAGGGCGCGCTGACGATGAGCTGTTAATAAACTCGCGTAATAATTTTATGCGCCTCCGTAAAAGGACTGGAAAATTCAGCACAACTCGCTAGAGGAAAATAAAGGTCCGAATCATGCTTTTTTAACAGAATTTATGTATAGATGTACATTTATGGGAAAATATCTTGCAAATTTAATAATGATGATTCCGCGGATGAACTAATGGAAATATAACATATTGGTTTTCGCATCAATTTTTAACATACTTTTCGTAACGATTTTCATACTTTCTGGTTGTCCATAATAAACAAGTCTACATTATATAATAGTGACGAACAATATGTATGTATATACATACACATTATATTCATACAAAATTTGTGTAATCCTTCATAAAATTCAACGAAACGTGCATTAAAGGCAAGAATTGCACAGCGCGGGTATGTATAGTAGTTACACGAATGGAGGAGAGAAAAAGTATAAAACAGCGATGAAAAATTCATAAAGAAGTTATATGCCTCGAGCAAGCTTATGAATCCCTTTGAACCGAGAGATGGATCCTTCGCACATGCTATAAGGCCAATCGATCTGCGGCAAATGATGCGCATGCAATACTTATCCGAGCACGATTCGGCTGTAAAAGTTTGAATAACTTTACACACGCCCGCATGCGCAGGAGGCAAAGTTCATACAGCGCGTACGAATATATTGCCTACATTATATATACATATACAGGGCATCAGCGCTCGAAAATTGAAAATCGAGCAGTATTTCTACTCCAGAGACGAGCGAGCAGCATCAGCGGCGCTGTACCATCGCCAGACAGAAAGACAATAAGGACACGCGCGCGGAAGAAAATAAAGCGGAAATTACGCCCGACGCGAAAGTAGTCGGGATGATTCGCCGAACGAAACATGCCCTCCATCCCCCCTCTTCGCGCGACCGTCGTGATTTGTTTGTCTTCCCAGACGTTAATGGCGCGCCTCTCCCGAAAGTGTTTCCACTCCCCTCTTGTACACTGATGCCAGCAGGCGAGAGGAAGCAACTCTCACGCGTATATATATATACTATACACTCGTCCGGACGCCTAATACACACATATGTATATATAAACCTGGCCGCGTAATGGTATCGACACGCTGCCGCGCAAACTTGCCCGCGTATTATACACTCTGCCCTTTATTTCCGCTCCATTATCCCGGCCGCCCCCACTCTCGTCTGCGGCTTCATCCTTTCCAATCAAGCGGAACGAATCCTTATTTACGCCGCGCGCGTTTTAATTCGACGCGCCCCGTGTGTCTTGTTACTGTACGCTCTTTTTTTCCTTTAAACTGCCAAGGATTATCCGTCGATGCGTTATGGGTCGCGCGGGCGAACGTGGCTATAGCTGATTTTATTGACCGGCGTCGACAGCAGCTGTCGTTTGTTCATAAACAGTGGCGGTATACAGCCGACGCGAAATAATTATCCCTCACCTCCTATATATATACAAGCTTTATTTCGCCGAACTGATGGTTATCCGCTTATTTATTCGTGTAAAGTAACGTTTCACCATGTCAGTTCGCGATAGCTGATCCGTATACGTATATATGTAGACGGGCTGGCGTTTAATTCATGCGTTTTGGAGAAACTGAAAAAACTGTTGACGCTTTCGCATCAAACAGGATGAGCCGATGAAAAGGTTTTCTTTGTTTTTTTTTTTAATTGTAAAGTACAGGTACAACGTAGAATGTATCGTTATGCGCTTTCTAGGTGACGCATCGCCATTTCCGTAATGAAAAACTGCGCGCGATCTATCTGCGAGAGCTAAATAACGAAGAGGTGCTGCATAAGGCAAGGACGCTCGAGTCGATAAATTTTCACAGTTGCTATATATGTACATCTGCATGCGTGCGAGTTATGCATACATATATATACACCGTATGAGAGAGAGAGCGCATCAAACGTTTTTTAAGACCCCATCAATCGCGTGTGAATGAGCATTGCAAGCGCGCTTTTCATCGACTCTCTCCCTTCTTCTCGTGCACCAGCCTATGTGTACACATGTATGTCATATACGCAGAAATACATTTGGCCGATCGACGGGAGCAACTCTTTGAGTTTATATCTATATATCTCGGATTCAGCGCGGGAGCAGAAATAAGTCGTGCTTTGTTCGAGCTCGTAAATACGGTAGACAGCGCCGGCAGGTATCAGGCTACATAAATAGCTCTCCTTCTAATAATTGAGAGTAGAGCGAGTGAGATGCTCGAAAACTTCGATCCAAGTCCCATAAAGGCGAAACTTTCCAGAGCGAGCAGTCGACTATACATGTAGAGATAGTCCTCCTGCCGCTTACAAACGAGCCCCGCGACCGATTGGAAATCCCTCGGATTCGCCGAAACTTTGTTTCATATAATACGCCAGGAATTCGCGCGCAGATCGTCGCTGTATTTTTCGCGCTAAGCCAGACACGGCTATACCAGGATTTTCGCCCCTGGATATCGACAACCGTCGCGCTCCCACGTATATATATATATATATATATATATATATATATATATATATATATATATATATATATATATGTATATATATATATATATATATATGTATATATATATATATATATATATATATATATATATATATATATATATATATATATATATATATATATATATATAATACAAATGTCTATACATGTCTGCAGGATGAGAAAACAAAAAGAGGCAAGTGGCCGGTTCTGCTGCTGCTGGCGAAGGAAGCTCTTTATTGATTCCACTGGGGATCCCTGGCGTCGAGTGGCACTTTATCCGCCACTCGACTCGGGAACTTATTATTGCGCTCGTCAGCCTGAAATATATATATATATACCAGCTCGTCGTCGCCTGGCGAATTCCTTCTGTGCGCACAGTGTGCTCAGTGCTCGCCTATCGGACGTGACGAGATTAATCATTTCCCCGCATCGTCCGCTCTATGGAAAATTCATGGAAATGAGCGCTGGATCTTTCGAGCCGCGTCGATTCCGTCATCGGCTTTGTCTGTATATATATGTGAACCCAATATATGTATCCGGAAGCAGCAAGTGCAAATTATACACTCGTATTTTGTTTTTCACTCATCAATTTATTATATACAGCGACAAGCTTACAATCGATCGATGCGTCGACAAAAAGGGTCAGTATAGCGTATAGCTATATATATATACATACACGTAGAGATACATCAGATACAAGCGGTCTTCGTTCAGCAGAGACAGGACTTTTTCTTCGGAGAAGAAGCCGCCTCGGGGCTCTGGTGGCACCTGAGCAGCTTCTGGTGGGGCAAGATTGATCGGTCCACGCTCCTGTCTATCCTCCGCATTACACGATCCAACAGAATCTCGACGGCACGCTCGACGTTCTGTCCGGTGGAGGCGCTTGTCTCCAAGTACACCAGACTAATCAAACAGTACTTAGATATTTGCTCGTCGTATATCACACGCTCCAACATATATATACACATATATATACACATACATATACATATACACATACATATACATATACATATACACACATATATATACAGACTGATTCTGATTATGCGCTGCGGCGACTTGTTTGAACAAGCTATACACGTGCGCTTTCGCGAGTGTATATATATATATAATTGTAACCTGTACAGGAGCATTTCTGATGTTTGTGCAGCAATGTAAGGTAAATGGCGTGTCGGTGCAATATATAGATGAGATATGTACATTCTCTGATGTGTGCGTATACCTACTTGTACTTGTTGGCCAGCTCTCGGGCCTTTTGCTCGCTAATTACACGCCTGCCCTCGAGATCCGATTTGTTACCGCAGAGAATTATGTCCGGCTCCTCGCAGTAGGCATGCGTCTGTGTGTGGTTTTCAAGCGATATTAGATTCTGATATTTCTCTCGTCTCGTGCTTTTCGCTCATCTCTTGCACGAGTGCAATCAAAATGCTCGAAAAGCCGTGAGATTGCATTAAGCCAGAACGAGCCTTTTAGAGCGTGACCGCCTTTTTTAGACTTTCCGAGCACGTAGGTACAACAATTAGCATTTTTAGATTGTCTTGCCTCCCCTCCCCCCTCTCACTTTCACTCTCGCTCTCTTTCTTCTCCGAGCTCTACATGTCACTCTTTATATACCTTGGAACTTAATTAAAAGAAATCGTTACATTTTGCAATGAAGAAAATGTTTAGATTTTACGAACATCATGGCAGCTCATCTCGCTGAAAAGGCCGCTCGGGTTTTTACTTAAAACGTCAAGATTGATACCCTCAGCTGATCCAGCCAATCTCTTACTGCGAGGAAGGACTGTTCATTTGTCAAGTCGAACAGCAGAAAAAATCCCATCGATTCCCTGTAGAAGGCAGTTGTTAGGCTCCGAAATCTAAACACGTTTTTTCAGATATATAATGCGGACATATATCCGCATATGTCATTACACATAATTTTCTTCCAGTTCCCGAAAGCGCAAAATAGTCCCTACTTTTTATAACCTCACCTTTATATAGCAGGGCAAACAAATTCAAATCATATTTTTTTCAAATGTCATCAGTATAGGTGTAAATGCGTGTCACCGTACCTTTCCTGACCAGCTGTATCCCAGAGTTGTAGCTGCACCGTTTGACGCTGTCCGTTGGCTGACTCATATACCTGCGCAAAACAATAGACACACGTTAAAATAACAGCGCAATGTGATGCTCGCAAAACATCCATTTATATATAAAGATAAAAAATAATATTATATATATATGATCGCTAGAAAAATGAAAAGTCAACAAGTGTATAAATCATGCATATATTACGACTCGCTTCTCCTTGAAGTCGATGCCAACGGTAGAATGAAAGCCCGGATTAAAGTTGCCCTCGGTGTACTGATACAGAAAACTCGTTTTTCCGACGCCCGAATTGCCGAGCGCGAGAAACTTCAGCAAATAATCGTAATCCATTTCCCCCAGTGGTTCCGGCAAGTCGCGGCAACTTTTTTGCCTCGTCAACCGAAGCGGATCGCTGCAATCCGCGCTGCGTTGCAAAGCTGCGCAGCAAAAACGCGAGAGATATATATACAGACACACACATATATGTATATGTCTCACGCGGATCCGCAACGCTGGACAAATCTATGCGGCGGTCGCGCGTGTGCACCGAATTCAAAGCGCTCAGGACAACCTGTTGACCTGCGCTGGCGTATCTTTATAGGTATCCACCGCTGCAGCTGCTATTTTTTCTTCTTTTATTATCCTATACACTTTGTTTTTCGCGTTTTTTTCGGTTTTTCAAAGCACAAGTGCGCGACTGTAAAAATCGAAAGCGCACGTGAATCGGTCACGGTTCACCGGTTCTTTTCGTCGATTTGCGGACGGATGATTCAAAGACTGCGTGGCAATGCTGGTTCGCGGAAAACGAAATGTTTTTTCACGGCCTGGAAAATATTGGACGTGGATAGCCGCGTATGGCTACTGTTGACACTCGCGGACTGTAGTCACACACGGAGGCCGGCGATAATGTCGTAGTCTGCCGCGGATTCGTACTCGAAGCGCCATCTGCTCGTGAAATCCTTAAGCGCGGCATTGAGATCCAGGTCACAGCTGATAACGCAGAGAACGGCGAAACGAATAATAAATTGCTTATCGCAAAGTATAAACGCGTGAAAACGTTACCTTTGATTATGTTCTGTGATATTTGTATAAACAGCAGGTGCTCGGAAACGAATGAGTATGTATAATCGAGGCGCTCGATCAGTTGAATTGCTCTAAACAAAAGAATGCACAAAGAAAATATCCAGATTTACAAATAATTATCCGATATAAAACTTTATTTATAACTTTCTTCAGAACAATAATTATATTATTCAAATTTTGCGCGGAAATTTTTAACTTCTCTCGGAGACAGACGCGTGCGCGGTACGCCCCATACACCTGTGACATCAGGACCGTCCGAAATCGTCAAGGCATAATCAAATTTAATGGCCTTGAGTATACATGTATAAAACGGCAGACAAATGTCTGACGCATATATTCGCATATCAAATAAAGTCATCTGTTAGGCATTAGACATCTCGATCTCGTTGAATTCACGTCTCGGATGGCGCATTTTCATAGTAACGTCGTGAAAATCAAGATGGCCGAACATTTCGTGGTGCGACAGTTGGCTTGTCCAGAACGCGCGCTACGGCTCATGTTTCTCATTGGGCTGTTTCCAAAGGCATGCGCATGAGCCAACAAGCCTTATAATATATTCTGACTTTCCGAGAAGCCGCCACAAAGGATAACGTAAACATCTCCGATCAGCCTGATGGTCTTTATAGTATAGAGCAGTGCATTCGTAAAGTGTCAAGCCGATTGGAACTATGTTGGAGGAGCAAGAAGCATCGGAAGTGAGAATCGACGTCGAATATTGGTAAATCGTCTTTTGATTGCAAAAAAGCGTGCAACTTAGAGAGTGACATAACCTGATGTTTTATCTTTTGTTGACGCGCTATATTATAGGGCATATTCCGAAACTCGAACACCCGGAGCGTCCGCTTTCTTTAAAAACAAGAATTACGAGATGTTTAAAAATAATGTCTCTCCCGGACCTTGAACCGTGCGCCCTCCCAGGTCGCTTACGTGATTGGCTGTCCAAGATGCGCTAGCAGAATCCACAAATCAGGTAGCGCAAGATATTCAAGAAGAAACGCATAGTTTCAGAACCTTCCGAAATTCAACATAATTCAAGAAAGTTTTTTAATAGCGCTGAGCCGGGCGCCTGAGTTTCGGACTAAACCTATTATGTCTTTGATACTTATTCTAATCGTATAATTGAAATACGTTTATGAATTTTCTTTTAGTGGAACATGTGGGCATTTAAAGCAGTTTATCGAAATGGCTCAGAAAATTAAGGAGACTTTGCCGGATGCTAAAATTAGTGGAGCGCCAGGGAGACAAGGTTTACTATTTCTATGCATGTACTGAATATTTTTTATTTACTAATAATACTTGTATTTCAGCCTCGTTTGAAGTACGAGTAAATGACGAGCTGGTCCATTCAAAATTGCAAACGATGGCTTTTCCAGACTTTAATGAGGTAACTGAATTAGTCAAGGATGTGTCCAAAGGCAAATCGATTAATAAGATTCAGAAACATCAATCTATAGATTGCGTTATTTCTTAATTACGTATAATTAAATATAAAGGAGGTAGATTTTTACGTTGTTCAAATACTGTAAATATTAGGCACCTATTGAGCGACTTGTACATATAGATTACATATTATGCTATGAATATTAAATAATAATTTATTTAATATAGCAGTTCCAGTCTCAAGAATATTTGTCCATATAGTGTTTTAAGTAATATAAATATATTAATTTTGTGTATATAGCAACTACACACACTTGGTGAATATTCAGAATTTTTGCATATTTTTTGAAATATCACAATTTTTAACTATAATATATTTTATCTCCAATAGCCAGAATATTATTTCTTTCATTTTGATTCACCAAATAAATTCCAAATTTTAATTTCCCATGGAACTCTTCAGCTAATGTACGTAAAGGTTCAACAGTTTTTTCACCTGTTGTTTGATCTATACAAATCATTTGGCATCTAGTGCATACTGCTTCAACCTAAAAAAGAATTTCATTTTATTTTTTATTTGTGGGTATATTTCTCTTAAAATACCCATGTTAACAATTTGTTCATACCTCAAAGTTGCAATTTCCTACTTGAACAGTTTTCCACCTCATTTCTTGAAAAGGTGCACATCCTTCAACATAAAAGTTTCCTCTAAATCTATACAACATAGTATCCTTATCACATTGGGAATCTTCTGGCAATCGTTCAGTTAGCCACTCGATGCTAGCTACATTGATCAACAGGTACTGACTTTGACTAGCAAAAGAAAGAGCTGGTTTGTTCGTTTCTGTAAAAATTATTATTATTTTTGTTGTAATACACACAATTATAATATATAAATAAAATATACTTAAAATTGTATTACTGTTTTCTTTCGTTGAGTCATTTTGTCTAATAAGTTTTAGATTAGGTCTTCCTAAGGCCAGACTAAGCCATTCTGAAACTTCAGCACCACAATCAGCTCCTTCGACTTTATGTCCACACACCTTTCCTCTGCATATCTTACTGCTACCTATTTCATTTGATGAGAAATATAAAGGAACTCCAATTGATGGCATACCTGCAGTTTTAAAAAATCATGTAATATATCTACTACTATATAATCTAATATACTGTATACGCACTCAAGGTAAACAAAACTTACCAGGAAAAAATAATTTCAATTCATTATTTTTAAAATCAATAACTGGTATTATCAGGCAAAGCTTTGTTTCTTGTTTTTGAGTCAAGCAGACACCTGCTGATGTTACAATCATCCACTCTCGATCGAATTGCAATCCTTTAGAAGTTAATTTCCATTCGCTTTCAACCTCGTATGGCCCACAAGATTTAACCGGATATACAAACATTTTAGATAATTTTAAAGGTGTATTTTGCTCGCTTTGAATTATATTATTATTTGCTACAGTGGAAGACGCTTGTTCTTGCAAACTTAGTCCATTTAACAATTTTACTGGGTCATGTTTTGAATGATTGGGGATACGGTTTACATTTTCAATTGGATTCTTTTCATATTTCTTACACGACTTTGACTTGAAATCTGACCACCACAGTGGCAGTTTGATTACTGGCTTTCCATCAACAAAACATTTCTTTAACATAAGCAAAACTGTTTCTACATTTTTTATGGTCGACATATACCCAAATGATATCCTTAGTGCTCCCATAGGTCTTCCGTCAATCAAGTCTTTTCTGCCACCACACGTGTAACCAGCATCATAATTTCTTAGTATTTCTTCATCAGATAAATGCAAGAACCTTTGACAAGCTCCAGGATTACAAAAACATCCAGCACGCATATGAATTTTATATAAAGCAGCCATATTCAAAACTTCCATATACCCTACGTATTCTCCATTGGCTCTCAGTATATTGAAAGAAACAATTCCTCCTTGTAAACTTTGGTCTTCATAATTTGTGTCTGAATACAGTTTGATAACTGGGGCTCCATTTTGATGATGTAGAGTGAGCAACGAGTAATATAAAAACTTAGCTAAACTGAATACGTGGGCCGATATTCTATTCATAGAAATATCTGATAGAATGTTATATCCATGTTGTAGGGAGACTATTGTTAAAAAAGATATCGTGCCATCTTCAAACCTGGAAAATTTCAGGAATCGAGTCTATACTCTTTAGTATTTTGTGGTTATAATATAAATTTTTAATTTTACCTTTGATGCAAATTTTCTCTTTTAACATGAAACATTTTTGAACTCAAAACAACGTCTACAGTTCCTCCTCCATAATACATTTTTTTCAAGGCATAAGCACTATCATTTTTAACTATAAGAGCTCCTATACCAGTAGGATAACCAAACAATTTGTAAAACGAAATGCATACAAAGTCGGGTTTGTAGATCGAAAGATTTAGATCATTGGTTCCTGCAAAAGAAGCCGCATCGAGTAAAGTGAACCAATTAGTTTTACTTTCCACGTATGAATTCAGGCATCCATTCTTCACATTTTTTATCCAGCTTAGAGGATACTTGAATCCAGAAAAATTACATTGAGCTGAATAGACAAATAAGGAATTAGGATTTCGTTTTGGTATGTGGTCGTTTTTGTCATCGTAGTCTTTCAATACTTCAAAGGCTTTTTCATGCTTTAAACACGTGACTTTAGCTCCTCTATAAGCAATCAACTCTCGCATACCAAGCACTGATGTGTGATTGTCCTGAAGATAAACAAAGATTCCTGTTTGTTTATCTGATTCGTTGTCGATATTTTTAAAATCGAACGTTTCAGCTACGATTTTCAGGGCAGCCGTGGCGCCCGATGTGAATATAACGCTGTATTCATCTTGAGTTGTATGAAAATGATCTAAAATACTAATATAGCCAATAAATAATAATAAAACGAACGATAAGTTTGATTTATTATATATAAATTACTTACGTATATCGTACATTGTCAACAATTTCTTCAGTAATATTTCCATTCACACCATTAGAATGAGGATTTGTGTACAGTGATAGCATCAAATCATTCAATGATTTTTTAATCTGGTTATCAGAATACAGAGTGGCCCCAGCATGATCTACGTAGCATTCGCCTATCAAAATATGATAAGTGAATACATATATATCAAAGAAATATGTGTAAATAATCATTTTTCCATTTTTTACCAGAAAACAACCATTTTTAAATTACAAAGTAAACGTATGTATACAAACGTAAATACAATCTTGTTAATTATCACGTCTTTTCAAGTGCTAGTACGTTAGCGACATTAAATATTGCACACAATTTGTTTTTTTTTCGATAATATAAATGTACGTTACCTCCAATTCGTGAAAATTCTCCTTCCAAAAGTTGCTTTGTTTTTTCATCGTAAACAGAAGAATACTGTAATTCGTCCATTCCAATGCGCGGTCAGGCACGGTATGATGCATAGTTAGATTGTATAAGACTGCTGGTTATTTAACTTTCCTTACCTTCTTGTAAACTTATCTTCTCGTAACTTCCAGTACTTATTTTATTTTCGCTTTACTAGAAGGCTCATTTTTCAACCATCTGAACTTCATAATGTCTTAGCAAAGAAAGCATCGTTTATTATAATAGCTAATATAAATAATTGCTGCAAAGAATATTGTAGTTTACACAGCTAAAAGTAGTGCGTCAGAGATAAATTTAATTGCATTTGATAACTATTTTTTAATTATTTGCCTTGAATTTATTTTAAAAACAAGCATAGCAAAGTACAATGTTATATTACTAGCTACAACAACACGTAGCGATGACGTTGCACTCACTGCACGTTTTCCTTTCAACAAAGATGGCGCAACAGAGCTCAACAGCTGATATTGAATCGACGCATGCTTCCTTGTGTTATGAAATTTACGAACTCGGTATTGGATTGATTTTGCCCTACAAACTATGCAGTATAAATTTATTTTTAAATTGTTGAACTCTCTATGCTCAGACTTTTTTTATATATGGTAATAATAATGTAGTTCTGTATTTATTAACAAAACTTTTTGTTTAAATCTCAAGATGACGAATATTTTTACATATTTTTCCAAAAAAAGTATAATTCTAGGAATGAACTTCTATGAATACGCTTTTCCTCATATTTTTCATATTTATTTGAGTTAATAAAAAATTTCAAGCCATGATGTACATTTAGGGGACGCCTGCCAGCGGGACGAGGTGGCCGAGTGGTTAAGGCGTTGGACTGCTAATCCAATGTGCTCTGCACGCGTGGGTTCGAATCCCATCCTCGTCGACTTTTTTTCTTTTTGTTCTCTTTGAATTTATAAATGAAACTAGTACCCAAGAAAAAAGCTTTAAAATTGGTTGTCGGCTATGACTACTGGTATAACAGTATCGGCAAATGTTTTGCACTTATATCAAAAGAAAGCTTGTTAAACTACATTATTCGAAATATGAGCAACTTTTGATTAGTCAGGTCAACTTGTAAATTTAAATTCAGATATATACAGTTGATTAGTAAAGCAATGCTCAAAAACTGGAGCTCTTCTAATATACTTTTTATAATTGTCGTCATTTTTAAATTAAAATTTGTACTGAAGTTGTTGTACACAAAAGTTTTTACTTTCTCCTCAAGAGAAATAAATATAAATAGAAAAAGATTAATTTTTTAAATATTTATTTTAATATTATTTTAATATTTATTCAAAATAAATTTT
The DNA here is from genome assembly GCA_020010945.3 of Muscidifurax raptorellus. Taxonomy (NCBI): domain Eukaryota; kingdom Metazoa; phylum Arthropoda; class Insecta; order Hymenoptera; family Pteromalidae; genus Muscidifurax; species Muscidifurax raptorellus. The sequence continues at coordinate 3,973,345 of CM052081.1, read as the reverse complement.
GATAATTTCATTATTTTTAACAAATCTTGAATAAAAGTTGTTATTTAAAAATATAGTTTTTGCGTTATAGTATCTAAGTAATTATTGTTAATTCTGTTGAAAAAAAAGAAAAAAAAATTCCACGTGAAAGGCCCCGGGGGGATTCGAACCCCCGATCTCCTGTTTACTAGACAGGCGCTTTAACCAACTAAGCCACGGCGCCCTCGTTGGAGGTGCTGGAATTATAAGCATTCTTAAAGCTGTATTATAGTTTTTGATTTTTAACCTTAGTTTTCAGATATTATATTATTTTAAACGTTTAAATTTAATTAAGTTTTACTCTCCATCCCAGATTCTCTGATAAATTAAACAATAAAAATACGCGCATCTTGAGAGCAGTCCTTGAAATCATCCTTAAGAATTGATTTTTGTTTAAATATCATTATTATTATTATTATAGATTTATTTTGCACTAGTCAAAAATACATACATATCACAGTTACATTATGCTTCGTCATATCACAGATTTGTCACACGACGTGACGATACCAAGTACAATTTATATTCACGCTAATCTATAATGTCAATACATATACAAGGTACAATATACAATACTAGACGGCTTATCACATTTTCTTTTACTTTCGCTTACATTTATCAGTCGACGACACTACCATCATCGCATTGATGGATGTGTCGATGTATTGCCGCTTTAAATCGACCAAGTGACGGAAGGTTCCTTATATTTCGAGGAAGCAAATTCCATAGCCGCGCCCCCTGTGCACTGAATGACTTGAGTCCAGGGTCTGTACGCGAAACGGGAACTACGAGTTCTTTGGGGTCCCTAGAATATAATCAAATTCAAAGTATATTATTAGTAATAATGATACTTACAATGCTAATCCACTTTAGTTTTGGATATAATCTTTTTCATTTTATCGCAATATTAAATATTTGAGTGTCCACACTCAGAGAAGTATGTCTTTACTATAAAGAAATCATTCGTTAATAGTTTATACGCGAACTTAATACACTATTATTGAAGTTTAATTGCAATTTCCAGTATTCACAACTAATTAAAAATGTAAACAAAAGTATTCCTCATATTAATATGTAGGTTTAATGCAGTTCTAAAGTTAATAAATTAAAAATGCCGATTCTAACTTCTTTTGTTCACACATAACTATTTCTCAAATATAGAATCCACGGCTGCATTCAAATTATGTAATACTGTTTTGTTTACATTTTTAGTTATTTGTGCATACTGGTAATTGTAATTAAAGATCAAAAGTAGTGTATTAAGTTGGTGATTAAGCATTTTATTTTATCATACAAAATCTACACAATTAATGAAGAACTCATACTTTTCGCCTAATCAATGAAAATTTTTAGTGACTTATCAAAGTTCAGTTCATATTTTTTAGTGAGTTTCGAGTTACTAACTTATCTCGTAAAAAGACGCTTGAAGCTCGTAGTCTTAAACTAGTGATTACTTTAAAAATAGTTGAAAATATCAACAATTTGAGTAACGTTATGATGCAACTTATTTTTTAATTACTAAATTATTTTTTAAAATTGTATATTATTGTACGAAATAAGTTTTTGGTATGTTAACATTATAAATCTGTGGAAAAATTTTTAACAATTTTTTTTATTTTTAGATTATGTCACACACATTTTATTATTCTTATATCATTGGTGAGCTATATAAAAGTAAACGACTTTATTAATAAGGAAAGTTATCAAATACTATTGCATAATAACAAAATTAGGTAATATAAATATGAATAAGCCAACAGTTCAATATGTAAAAAGCAAAATAAAAAAAGTTATATGCTTAAATTATTAATAAATAGCACTAGTCAAAAATCTAAAAAGAAATCTCCCCGGCGGGGAATCGAACCCCGGTCTCCCGCGTGACAGGCGGGGATACTGACCACTATACTACCGAGGATATATATATCTAAATAGTTTTAGATGTAGAAAATCCAAGATTTCATAGAGCGCGTTATGAAGATAAATCTCGACTAGTGAAGTATTTTGTAGTGCCGTTGATCTATCTATTACGTGGTACTGTTATCATAGATAAATTCAATCAAGCTTAAATTAAATTTATTGTTTATAAAATAAATCGGTTTTTAAAGCACGAATAACAAATTTATCAATTCACGTTTAAATAATTTGTTAATAAGAATTACTCATTAGCTCTGGTAATTCATTTATTTTATTTAATTATGTTAACTCCAAATTTTGCAGAGTAAAAGCCTACATGTCACATAAAACATAATTAGAAACGTTCTTGATCAAAATAAGTCTTAGCAACAGAATTAAAAATTGACCAAGGAATGATTAAAATATTTGAATTTGAGATTGCATTGTAGCAAATACAACTTTCGTATCCATTATTAAAATGTCTAGTCTATCAAATGCAAAAGGAGACTTCTAAAGATAAAAACCAATCTTTGTTCTTCCTCTCCCTCTCTAGACATCATAGCTTTCACAGAGATTAGGCTATCCTCAACCGTTAAATCCAGCAAACTGGGACTGGGCAGCTGCATTGTCTACAAGAGATGGCAGGGATGAATTCAGCACTGGCCTCTCCAGGAGTGGAGCAGTCTTGACTGCAGTGAGAAGCCCATATCATCGCCCAAGTGATACTAGTACACACCAGCGTGCAACAGGTCTTTATTCGCCTGTCTCTGCCTTAGGGTGGACTCGTACTTGGCACCGTATATATCATACCCCAGTCCAGTGTTGCGGTCTTCAGAGAGTTTATTATCTCAGCTGAATATCTACTCAGGGCCTTCGATGTACCGATAATGACTTGGACTGTAAACCCATTGAGATTCACATCAATTCGGCATTTGGATCATTATGATAGAGAGTTCGCTTCTATGCTGTGCACATCCATGCCGCTTCTCAACCTCGTTCATATGTACCACATTCATCTAAACAAAGATTACAGCCTATGCTGCTTATAGCTTATAAAAACTATAAGCAGCATTTGAAATTCGAAAATATATTGCATACAAACCACTCTACTCAAGTCTCACCTTCTGCACAAATTGACAATAAGCAAATTCAAGAAATTAAAAACAAATTGTTGATTAATCTAACAGATATATCTTTTCCGAAATACGTCACTAATACACTTTTATTAGGAAATTTTCATTGAATTTAACCACAAACAGGCCTTTGAATTTTTCAAACGTTTAAAAAACTACATTTATTTTAAAAAGAATGTAGACAACAAATTTAGGGATGATGTTCTACATATTATAGATTCACAAGTCAAAAAAAAGCCTTACGTACTTACATTGATAAAGTCATACATAATAATGTCTTTGACTAAGAAATTCCTAAAAGAAAATCCTAATGTATTTTTCACAAGAGCTGACAAGGGTGATGTACAGTAGCTATTGAGCATAATACATATACTTAAAAATTCTCAGTGATGAAAGATTCTATACTTTGTTAGGTAAAAATCCTATTAATATTGCGCGCAGAAAAATGTCAAAACTATTAAATAAATGGAGTTCAAGAGGTGTTTTTGAGTGTCAAAACTTCTTCAATAATATCTCTTTAAACGTAGAAAACACTAATATTCCACGAGCCTATGCCCTTATAAAAATACATAAATAAAGCAAATAATTTAATTCGCAAGATTGTCTTAGCCATAAACAGCCCTACCTATCATTTCGATAAGAGCATTTCTCTTCTATTCAAAAAATTCATTATCTATAAAAACAGCCTTACTCTCAAAAACTCTTTGAATTACACGAACATTCCAGACAATCATAATTTAGTTTGATTTGATGTTGTAGTTCTATTGAACAATATCCCTAAAAAACTCATTTTAGAAGCAGTAGAAAATAAATGGAAGTACTTATTGAACAAGATTAACCTATCTAAGATTAAATTCTTGGAACGGATTAGTATTTTGTTGGATTGCATGTATCTCTAATTTAATGGTAAAAATCAGCAGATTATGGGCGCGCCTATGGGCTTTTACACTAGCCCATGGTTCGCAGACATGGCTTTAGAAAATCTAGAGTCACGTTCTTTAAGCTTTCTAAAAGATGATTTTACATTATACCACAGATATGTCGATGATTGCATCTTAATTTTAAAAGAAGACAAAATCGACTAAGCCTTATCCATTTTCAATAGTTATAAACAAATACAATTTATTTGCGAAAAGAGTCAAATAATCAAATTAGTTTTTTAGATTTGGAAATACATGTAGAATCAATTCACCTCCACTCACTAATTGGTATAAAAAAGATACAGCTACAGGAAGATACATAAATTTCCATTCTTACCATCCTTATTCACAAAAAATAGCTATCATAATAATCTAGTAGACAAATCCATCAACTTAAAACACAGGCTACGTAATTTACAGGCTATGGGTAAAATATTGGTTAAAGTTTTAAATATTTATTGGACATTAATTAGCAGACCGCACAAAAAAACTGAGCGCACGGATTTTGTAATATATTAAAAATGTACCATTATACGTGTAATCTGTAATGTAAATTTTATCATTGAGGATCTATTAAACCTTTTACCAAGTATGTTAGTTTCATAGAAACGCACAGTTTGAATAATATTGATTAAATCATATAAAAATTATAACATAAAATTATATTAAAATTATACTGAAATAATGTAAAATTGTATAAAAAGTCCATGAGACAAAGACGGTACCATTACGTAAACCGTAAAGTTAACAGGCCAAAAACGTAATGCTGTGACCCCGACGTGATTTGAACACGCAACCTTCTGATCTGGAGTCAGACGCGCTACCGTTGCGCCACGGAGTCGTTGAAATTGTAGTAACAAAGTTTGTGATTGCAGTTACATGTGATTTATGAGGCTTAATCTTTTATCTTAATAAGCACTTAATACCGGAGTAAAACTTTAAAATCTGCTGGTCTATTGGCAATTGAAAACAATAAAAGTTATGTATATTGCATATCAAGATTCGCTCTTGCTTGCTGCTACGCTTAAATAATATTTGCCTGTATCAGTGTAATATACCTTCCAGACTTCAAACCTGACAGAGTCATATAAATCTTAAAGAACTGCGTAGTAGTGATGCACAGTAGTACAGTTGTCAAGAAACATACACGAAACTACGAAAATCGTCAGTTTTGAACACAAGAGAGGAGTATATGTATGCGGTGCGTGCCCACATCCCGCATGCGAGCTCGTTGGTATCAAGGCAGCATGAGCAACGAGGAGCGTAGTCTACTAAAAACTTCAAGCAGAGTTTCGCGCGGGTTGTCTCGCAGCGCCCCTCCTCGGACCAGGAGCGCACGAACGTTTAGAAACCATTTAGCTACATAGGTATATGTATAGCTCGGTAAATACACCTCCACGGCTGTATTTACCGAGCGCGCAAGTATAGTTCCGCTCTCGCGCGTTATGATATTCTGTCCTACCTTGACGTTCGCCCGTGAGGAATTTTTTCAACAGGAACGCATGCACACGTTCTTCGACTATGTGTACATGGGTACGCGACGCCATTTCTGTTTTCAGCGACGGAACTGGAACAGGCGCTGGCTGGAGACTTGACTGGTACAGCCGCTAGCTGCGCACGTCAGCCGCGCGCGATATGGCGACTTGAGAGACATACCAGACCTCTTGAGGTAGTGCGAGAAGGAAGGAGCGATCCCCACTTGGACGTCTGCTACGATAATAAATTTTAGGGGAAAGCCATAACAAAGACTGACCTGGGCCTTCGTATGTACTTCTTTCACAGCACTAGCCCAGTATGAGACGAGCCATGAAATGAAATCCACCAGAAGCAGGCAAATGCCGCGTTTCTCGCAAGATGTCCGGTTGCAAAAGAGCAGCACTGCCAGTTTGCCCGGGGTCTCATGGCAACGTTCCGTCATTTTTGGGGAAAAACAGTGTCACTGTCCCGTCGCGACGCTCCGTGAGTACTTGCTTAAGCGTTTCTGGCTGTCGAGGAGCCGCCCATGGGCTTCACGGGTCCAAGAGAAGTGGATCGCATGGCCAAGAGCGCGGCCAGCCAGTGGTCCTACCGAAATTTCGTGGCCGAGGCAAGTCAATGAACCAATAGCAGATGGAAAGGGTCCTGGGAGGACCAATCGGGCGTCGCGGCGTCAGCCACTCGCTTAGGGCCCGCGCGGCTCTTCCTCAAAATTGTGTCTTTCCGATCCGCGGCAAACAGGATGCCGCAACAAGTGACGGCACGTAGTCGCGCGTGTGCGCTTCTACTCGACTCTGTGTGGAATCTCGCCAGCCGTGACTTGCAGGCTTTCATGCTCCCCTGGTAGTCTGACGGTTAAATTGTTGATTATGTCCATTCTCGCAGTGTGCTGCTTGAAAATTAGGATAAAAGAGGGGAGAAGAGACACGACGAGGCAACAGAACTACACAGCAGTGCTCTGTATCACACGCAGTATTCGCATTGTCGTTATGTATATACATATTATTGCTGTCTCTGTCTGGCCTGAAGGTCTGCTCTTATACAAAGCGAGGCATAACAAAGAAGGCCTCGTGCGCCTGCTGCTGACGGCTCGTGGGATTGGGTAAGCACGGGACGAACAAGGGGAATGGGACAGGCTTCGATCAATTTGTGCCGCATCAGTCATAATCTCTCATGCTCTACATTTATTTATTTTATGCTAATCAAAAATTTTTTTACCGCTATGATTTGCATATTTGCATGTAGATAACGTGTACAAATACCGTACCATCCAATATCTGTTAATTCGACAAATATCATTTAACATTATATATATATTTGTTTACAATAAATAATCACATCAACAAATCATAGGGTCGTTTTTTTTTCATAAAATCCTGCGGAAAATCGCATAGAGTGTTGCCGTTCGAGTAAGTCATTATTATATAGGAACCTACAGAGTGGGGTGAAAGCTGATTGCCGGAGGCAACCAGGCTCGTTAAGCAGGCGTGAATGAGGCAATTATTGTAACCACCGCTCCGACAAAACGATCGGCTATTACTTCATAACACAATCCCTCCAGGTTTGCCAGCTTCCAATGAAATTTCGCCAGTCAAAGCAGCGTCGCGAGCCTCTATACACCCTCGGACTTTTCGCACCTTTTCACCGCTGAACTTCTTAATGATTAACACGGCGTAATCATTTAGGCTCAATCAGTCGGCGTTTCTCATCAGGCAAACATAATGGAGAACGGGGTAGCCCCAAGGAGTTACCAGATAAGGCCGAAGATATCGCGGCAGAGTGATTAAAAGTTAAGGGGAAACACGTTCCCAAGCGCCAGTGCCAGCGACGTGTGTGCAACGCGCGGCACGGCAAAGCGGACTCAGTCGCGGCGCATCCGTACACATATAGCTTATGCGAAAGAGCGCGCGAAATTTCCACAACGCTTGACAATCGATCCTGACTTTATAAGAAATTTACATACAATAGCGGTGAATTTTTAGGTATACGTAAGCAGAGAGTAATGTATTAAAAGCGCTGATAAAAAAATCGTAATTTGACACTTCAAGTTGAAGAAACGCTGCGCGAATCCAACTGATCGAGATTGAAGAAAGCACAGAGAAATCACGCGTCAAAATCGACAGGTTTTAGTACAAGAACGCTGAATAGAGACCATGCAACTATATACACGGAGCGAGGAAAGAACGCTCCACGACTGTCGAGTAAGAGCTACTCGAGGCTCTGCGCTCCTGGTCCAAGGAGGGGCTGAACGAGGCAACCCGCGCGAATTTCGCTCGGCCACCACGAAAGAGGAGAAAGATTCTCTATCCTGTTCTCCTGGTACGACGATGTACGTATGCGGGATGTGAGCACAATTTTCGCCTTCGGTCTAAGTCATACAGAGGATGTAGTATAGTGTCATTCTGCGTCACATCAGAGAATACGGAATAGAACTACTCGTTTAGTGCGACATCGGCTTTAACTAGTCAATTATTCGTGCATGTTTCCAGCGTTATTAATTTCTTTGTCTGAATCTATAGTTTTGCAACAAAGCCCGGGAAGATGCGTATCTCGTAGTTCACACGTATGAAGGAGCATATAAATAAATACACCCATGCTAAATAATTGATGTTTAGCGATTGATTGATCACTATATATGCTTTATTTTGTAAGTATAGTTCGTTATATGGGCAAAATGTATCATGAATGGATTTGAAACGATCAACCACGTATGAATATTTAATGTATACATTATGGAATTCACAAACACAAGAATAGCTAAAATAAGATATGACCGGTTCACCTTAAGTTAAAATTGCCTCCTTTTTACTGGAATGAGTTGGAACAATATCAGGTTCTCAGAGTACGAGAAGTATCATGCTGTGAAGGTATCGACGAAATTGGTGCGTATATTATTCCAAAAAGAGTAAAAACATTTTCTTGCTTTAATCAACAATTTTAATGCCGGTGCACATAGATACAGCAAAATCATGTTGACAAATATCTGAGCCCAACTCGTACGCACAAAGAATAGTTATACGAACGACCAGTCGGCGAGACCGCGCCTTGGAAAATATCCAGGGGCGTGGCCCGGGGTGGCATCTTTTGAACGAAACCTCTACCAGGGCAACACACCGCACTGGAGCCAGATTCTCTCTCACCCTCTCTCTCTCTCTCTCTCTCTCTCTCTCTCTCTCTCTCTCTCTCTCTCTCTCTCTCTCTCTCTCTTTCTCTCTTTTCCCGGCGGGTTGTCTTTCGATACGCTGCGTTATTACTATCCATCCGTCTTACTTTCCCCTTCGCTCGAAGCCATCGTATGCACGCGTGCACATGGCATCTGTGTTTACTTGTGCGCTTAAGGGCCTTGTCGCGCGCAGAACCTTGAAAATGGGTAGGTATGGCGAGCCCCTGCGAACAACATCCGCAACAGGATCACATTCGCACGCAAGAGCTTCGAGAAAGATATTGGCCGCGAAACAGGAACCACACCTTTCCCTTAATTCAAACGCTGCAAGGTTATTTTCAGAGTTGCACTTACGTCGAATGCAAAGGCTTTTTGTTGCACGCGAGATTAGAAATTGTGCAGGGATACTACTAGATATTCCAGCACACCTTGAGCCAGAGTTTAGGAATCATCCAAATGATCTGCTTTGACAGTTCGGAGCAAGGAGCCTATCGATTTTTTAAAATTATTCATCAATAACAATTGTTAAACAGAGAGTGAACACGTTTACTCTAATATATTTTTATATCCAAATCTGTGCAAAATTCTAATGACTTTTGAAAAAAAGGTCATGAAGCCAAAGTTAGCCAGCTGTGATTCCAAATCTTGTTGCATAAACATGCAACCTCCGCTAACAACAACCATATTTTTTTTAATTTCAAGAAAATGTTAATGAAAAATTGTTTTAGATTATTTACACACTTTAAAATGCTATAAATATAGCAACCCAAAGGCCCGAAGTATTTTTTTCGTTGTCGTAAAATATTTAAAAAAAGATAACGCTGCGTCAAAAATAGAAAAAGTAGGAAAATATCGGGGATCCCCTAAACCAAAATCGCAGCCGACAATACACAGCTGCTCGCACGCATACATCATCAGTCGCACGCACACACCGCAGCGGCAGCAGCAGCAGCAGTTCGAGCGGGAAGCGCTCGAGTTACTCGGTGCCACCTCCTGTTCGATGCTGCTCGCTTGTTAGGTGTGAACCACGGCGCCGCGTACCGACGCAACCCATTGGACCTTCGAAGGCGTCGCTATCACTGCGTGGAGCTGTGTAATTTCCGCGGGGGCCGCGCCGATGCACTGGCCGCGACCACGAGGAGAGGTTTTGCGCCACGAAGGGTTCGCGTGGCCGCTTCTGCCTGTGCGGCACCAGGCGTGCTCCGACCGACGCGCGCCGGAGAACGGACTGCGAAGCTGGCTCTATACGCCTGCGCTGCTTGCGGGCAGCTATATAGGTATAGACTCATTGTACGTAGTCTATAGCCGGCTCCCTTTCTCTACGTGTGTGGAGCACCGAGCGTATATACGACAGCACTGCTGTTGTGTGCGCTGAGGCGCAAAAAGGAATATGGCGGCGGTCATGAAAGGACGAGCGCTACCGAAGGGGCAACAATGAAGAGCGGTGGGCGTCGCGATCTCAAGAGTACGGGTAAAAAAAAGGACTTGGCAGCGGTGGGATTCGAACCCACGCCTCCGAAGAGACTGGTGCCTTAAACCAGCGCCTTAGACCGCTCGGCCACGCTACCCCTCGAGCTCGGCATCAGCTATGATTCCACAGCATCTCACGCACTCGAGCGCGGCTCTATTTTTGATCTTGAACACAAACATGTCGATGGAGTGGGTCAATGGAGCCGATGAATGAAACCGGGACGAAGGAGATCGTGTCGTGAGGTTTGGCATTTGGTTTGCCTCGTTGATCTAAAAGATTTATATTTTATTGGTTATAATGGTTGCTTTTGTATATGTAGATCGAGGTTCTGAAGAACTTATAAATACGATAGGCCAAAAGAGCACTTTACTCTATAAAAAAAATTACGAAAATAATAATTTACAAATAGCAGTGGTGTTTCACAGACCACAAATAAAATCTTAATTGCTGTTTTCATATCATGCAATTCGAGTCATTCGGCATGATTCGGTTTTTAAATAGATTGCTTTTGCTGCTCTAAGCTTCATTAAACGTTTCCAAGATAATGTTGGCACCTACTGGGCTGTTGCTAAAAAGATGACCATTCAATGAAGTGCAGATATTTTCTTCCACTATTGCGTATATAGATGCGCCTTGGATATTCTGTAGCTTTTGTTCCGTGGCCAAATGTCTGCTGCGTCAAATTTTATGATGACATTTTCACAACAATCATTAAACTATTTTGTAATTGATACTCTGTGAGTAATCTTCGTTATGCATGACTAAGTAATTTGTTGAATTTCATATTTTACACAATGTACACAATTTCTCAAATAGTATATAAAACAAGCTCCGAAGCGTCGGTAAGCATTAATAATTCTTAAAATTATTTATGGCCGTCTTGCAATGGACAACACTTTTGAATTTCCCGCTCAGCTACGAAACGCTCTCAGAAGTCAGAACGTAGGCAGTGGAAAAGCTCACGGCACAGGCGGCTCCCACTCGAAAGCTCTCCGCGCGCCGCATTCCTCTATTACAGCTTCACGCTTCATAAGCGCTACTTCGAGGCGCTAAAATAAACGCCCGTCGAGCGCTTTCCACACGCGCAGCAGCAGGCTTATAACTTTTGCGAAAGAAAAAGAAGAAGCGGCGGCGGCATAACCACCACCACTGCCACCGCCGAATATTTCCAGTTTATACGCCGTCGAGCACGTAGAGAGGGCTTTTCGCGCGCTCATTGTGTCTGTGCTCTCGCGCTTGTGTGTGTGTGTGTGTGTGTGTGTTCACGAGTGAGTAAGTGATCCATATATAGAAACGCCCCCCCACGTTCACCAACACGCGCGCACACCTGTCACGGATATATACTCTGCCACGAGCCGCGGGCAGCACACTTTTTGTGCTTGCGCTATACAAGAAGGGCAAATCTCGTATACAAATTAACCAGCATCTTTCATCCGCTCACGGACTTTTTTCTACGATTCGTCACTTTTTATAAATAATATCCGCACCCAAGCTTCATCAACATGCCGGGACGTCCACTGTGGCAGGTAAGCAGTTCTGCGATACATAGTGCGCGTTGCATTCTTTAACACTTACCCCTTTGCCGTTTTTAAGCGTGAGATTTCCGTAATTTGTATTTGCAATGTCGTACGATATTTGTTTGATTTTTGTGGTATTTCAACGTATACCGGCAAGTTTAGACTATTTTGAAGATTTTTATCAAACCAATAAAAATTTTCTTGGGTGTGTATGTTTACTTTTTTTAGTCGAATTTATCACAGATGACGACAAACACCCCAGCAAAATAAATGTATTCTGTATAAAACCCAAACAACGGAAGCGATGATTGTTAAAATTTCAATTAGCTTCATTTTTGCGTAAAAAGACTTTTATAAACAATGTCGAGTACTCTTTGTTTTTGAAAAAAGTAACGTCTTGTTTGAATATTATATTCTTAATATAAGAAGAAATTACCATATGCATGAATTCTCAAGTAACATCGTTTTTAAAGATAGCTTCATATTCTGCGTACCATCGGATGCTTGCACGTTTTACCCGAATAAGTTTTCTAATTTTGGAAAGCTTCCGATATAGTTGATGATTCATATCGTACAACTCAGCATCTTGAGGAAATATTGCTTTAATAAACAGTATACCAACTGTTCCAATTAAATCTCGAATGTTCGATGAAAATTCCTAAATGCCGAAACTGTAAAATTATTAAATTTCACCCGTGAAATAAATTTCGTCACGTTCTTGTAATAGATTTGAAAATATCCTCGACATCTTATCGTCGCCCGTGAATCACCGCTGACTCACAAAATTTCAAGTGACGACGTGACCCACCGTTGACGTATTTACGTTTTGCTAGTTGTTTTCGAAAATTCAAATTTGATAAATCTAAATTAAATAAAGTTTGACTCCTTCAAAAAGCTTATAACTTCTGCTATATGTATTAATACCGCTGCTCCATAGCCCATGTTTACATGAAAATACGACTTCGCACCCATTTGTTTTTCAAGAGCTAAGACTATTGTTTACATAGAAGCGGAGATTGTTCGGAACGCACAAGTGCTTTCCGGACAAAAGTCCAAGTTTCATATCAGAAATTTCGAAACGCTTTCGTCAGCCGTTCCTGGAAGATTCTAGATTTCCTTCCTTTCACAAATATAATAACATTCTCCATCTGCGAGCGACGTATACTCGTTCGGGATTCTTAATAGCTACGCCTGCGTCTATCCAGCGCACAGTCTTGAAGAATCCAGGAATAACTTGGAAATGACCTCGACAGAGATGTCGACTACAGCGCAGCGGACTCGTGAATCGAAAATCTGGACGGCTGTGCCAAGGGCGCGCGATGAATTTCATCGGCGGAAAGTCCCTCGTGGCAAACGCAAGAGATACAAGTGTGTCACGTCGTATATGAGCCGAGAAAATTTCGGGAGCACGACATTGTCCTCATATCGCGACATATAAACAAACCTTGAGTGAAATTCGATGGGCAAGAGCTATTTTATTTTCGAAATTTTGAAAATCGAAGGTCGCAACTGTTTCTATATATATTTAAGTATTTAAAAGTAAAGTTAACAGTTTTGTAAACAAATCTGCTAAGGCAAAATATTTATTTAAATTTGATAAATAAACTATTTTTAACAAAATAATTTATGATCTATTATCAACATCGTCCCATGTTTACAGTTTTTTAAAAGTAATTATAATGGCGTTTAATGTTTTAATTTAATTAAATATCAGATTAGAAATAAGTAGTTAGTTAAATCAAGATAATTAAACCTTTCTCAGTTATTTTACTTTAATATAAATTGACGTGGCCGTATTGGATCTTCTAGGGAAGAATTTGATGAATCTGTTAATACAATTATGTGATTACCGTTTCTCTAAATAAATGTACGCTACTCCAATTTTAGATTCAGACTTTATGTACAAGCTCCCCAATAACTCTATTCTGATTAACTGTTCTGATTAACATCTCTACGTATGTATGAATTCTTAGCCTCCAAAAGTAGAAATTTAGAGAAAATATGATTAGAAAAAAAGAATTCTATACAGTTGAAATTTATTAACGCTGGGTCTGAGGTTAATTTTTTTGTATTAATTATTACGCATAGGTGTAATACCGAATGACCGTTTTTGAAACTGTTTGTTAAATGCAATAATATGGTCCTTCATAAAACTATATGTAGAATTACAAATAATCAATTTACGCGATACTCAGTACCCATATATATCTACTTGTATGAATTTTTGAACCTCCATACCAAATACACATTTACTTCCGTAGATATTGCTACCGCTATATATCTTTTGTTGAATATAGTATTTGAAAAAATATGCAAACCTAAAAGTAAAATCATATATAATATCAAATGTCACCTTTACCCAGTATAATGAAAATGGCTAATTTTTAATATAGAGACTTCATTCGCACATTTGTAAACGACAAAAATTATATGCATAAAATGTGATGATGCATAAAGCACCTTTAGAATGTGCAATATTGTCTTGCGGCTCTTGGCACTCTACCAAATTTCGCTACCATACTGAAAGAGTCATCAGCTTTGTTGTTGCATGTCGTCTCTTGAGCGTAGACTCGGCGCACTCTGTGCGGTCATTTGACACACCAACCTTGCTTTGCTTTCATTATTACTTCCTTCCCGTGAAATTGTTTTCTCAAAATTCCCGGCTATTAATGAAAAGCATTGCACTACTGACAAAGCTTGCGCGTCTAATATATAAACAAAATACGTATTTTGCAAAAACATAATTGCGAATATTTTCGATACGCGTGGTAGAAATAAACAACGTTCGGCATTTTACAAATACTGTTTGTTTATTATATGATTAACAACAATAAGCTTATACGCGCGCGTTAAACGATGTGTAAGGTTGAAATTAATGTGTACATGATCATGTATGATATATTCAAAAGAAAGTTTTAACATTAATTCGTTCACGTGACGATAGTGTCAGTTAATATAGTGTAAGATGTGTATATGAAAATTATCGCCATCGACGGATACATACAAATTTAGTCTCTAAATATACAATATACAAGTAGCGTTTAGTACAAAATTTACATGTGTCTCGTATTGCCGAAACCACCGTGGCCAGACTGACTGGCACCTTTGTTGAAACCCATTTGCAGGTTCAAGTGTCCCTCACTCGCACGGAGCTGATCCTCCGAGAAGGTCCTCTTGTTTTCGTCAGCCATTTTCGGTCCTAACCTTGGTCCCGTGTATTCAGGGTGTTTCTGCGTCTGAATGGAATAGTTGACAATAATTAGCAAAATACTTTCGATTATATTGGCGTATCCAGTTGAATCTCAAAGAACTTACAATTCTGCCTAACGAATACAGGCAAAGGGTGACTTGTGGGACGTTTCTTCTCTCAAACAAGTCAGCAGTCTGGAAAATTTCTTCCTCCGGGACGCCGTATTTCTTGATAGCGGCTTGGAATCTGAGAAAAGTGTTCGACAATGATATAAGTAATATGTTCCTTCTCCAAAGAGTTTGCAATATGCCTGTATAAGTTTCTTCGATCGTACCTCTGAACATTTTCCATAAGCTGGAAGTTGGTTCCCTTGGTCTGGATTTTCTTGACCGAGCCTGGGGCAATTTTGTTGATAAGCTGGCAAAGGATGACGCCATCCTTGAGGATGTCTTCGTAATTACCAGCGGGCAATTTTTCTCCCAAAACCTGCTCGATCCATTCGAGAACTTCCTGCTCTTGTTCCTTGTTGCGGGCCTGCAGCAAAACGGAACATTTATACTCGCGAGTAAAAAATGGTTATTCGAGAAAGTTCGTAAAACTGCTCGAGACCAGCAGTGCTCAGAGTCAAGCTTGAAAATATGACTGTATTAAAAACACATCTTTAATACGAAAATAGATCGCGACTGCGAGCGCGCCGCTTTGCCGGCGTACGAATACTTCGAAAATAAATTGTTTGCTATAGGTACTAAAAGCTGCTCTCAATCATTTATAAGCGATGTAAATTTGGATTTTCCCACCGAAATTTTTAAATTATCTGCGCTCATCCGATGTTTTCCTCCAAGTGGCACATATTTTGCTAGCATCTATAGTAAAGTGACGGCTGTTTACCAAAACAATTTATTTTTAAATGTCAAAACTTTTGTAACCTGATATTCCACGCCCGTTGCCAACCAAAAAAAAGCGATATATCACATAAGTCGCGATAAGCGCGCCTACCTTTACGAACCGACTCGATCAAAACGTTTTGAAACTTTTGTGCTTTGGATTGCGCATCAGACCAGTTCGTTCGTTTGACGTAAATCGAACTCTGGCATAGTCAGATCGACGATAAATTAGTATTTATAGCCGCGAGGCGCCGCGGGATATAACGCGCGCGTATTCATATGTATATAGGTATACACACGCCATTACACGCATCGCGAATAATCCGCGCCTCCGCCAGTATATAACAACTCGACTGATACTTCGGGCGATTATTTCGGGAAGTGGAAAGCGTCTTTAAAGCGCCTACTAACACACAACTGCCAATGTCCGAAGAATCCTTCGATCACAAAAGCGCTCGTCGCGATCTATTTTGGTAACACAAACGCGCTAGCAAACAGCAAACTCCACTCTGAATCGAAATCTGCGCGCTTGAGTTACGATCGCGCGTTTGAAGTCATCGCTTTGAAATAGCCCGCTCTGTTTATCCGAAAATTGCCGATCGCCGTCCCTTTAAATTTCAAAAGCGGGCTTATAGTCGGCTCGAAAAGTCCAGTCGTAAGTATATGATCAAGTGGGATTTCAGCCTCGAAAGGTATTTTCGGATCCGCGAATGCGTGCAGTCGCGACTGAAGATATGAATATGACTTAGTGCGACGCGATCTCGTGGCTGCGGTTGCGGCAAACTTACACCGAAATTAGTCGTTGCTTTTCGTCGCGGTATGAGATTTGTCTCGGAATATGCGCGTACTCGCGCTTTTGCTTTCCAGCGTCGAGACTTGGCAGCCTATCAAAATGCGCACCTGCGCAAATTTCAAGGTGTCGAGAATTAATTTAGCGTCATTGGCAGTTGAATATTGGCTGCTAACTACGCCATTTCGGCAAAGCGCGTTCGCAGTTGACGTTGAAAATGTTTCTAGAGAATACTGGATTAATGGAACAGCGCGATTGCCGTCTATTTGAAAAATAAACGTTTCTATTTTTCGTGTACGACTCATAATGAGCCGATGGTTACGAAGCAATTAGTAGTTTACGGCGTAGAACCTTTAAAACAAAGAATTAGAAACTTCCGGCAGTAAAATCTCTAAGAAAGCGTCAACGAAAATAGCATTTCCCGGATACACATGCGCCCGCGTCACCTCTAGATGTTAAGATTTAATGACGCTTCTAGTTTCAAGACCATTTTCCCTCGACTATTTTTGAGACCTTTTAATTTCAGTAAACAGTAGCGTTTCTTACAACGATGTTTGGCTTGTATCGCCCATGAATTGACAACAATCTTGTTTATAACGCGGTATAAAATGCAGACTACACGTGCACGACGGACTGTTGACGTTATCCAGGTGCAGCGGTTAAAGAGCACAGTTGTTTCGCCGAATCACAAACACTTGTCGATAATGCGCAAAATGAGCGCAGTTACAAATCAAAGTATATATATAACGAATTGACAATCAGGATTTTCGGCGGCTCGTGTAGAAACGCAGAGTGAAGCAATGAAAACATACCGGCATGTTGCTGAGTTTCTTGGTGGTGTGGTTTAGTGTCGATGCGTATGTGCGGCTCGAGATCCCGAGACTTGTGGATAGAAAAGAGAGTGAGTTGAGTTTGTTAACGGTGCTGCCCGAGTGGAGTCGAGACTAAGTCGGATGCCGGGCGTCGCGACGCTATATGGCGTTCTCCCCTCCTTCGCTCCATCCTACTGATCTTCAACTACCAGAATCTCCTTGGCGCTCTGCCCATTGGGTATTCCCACCCCCGCCGCGGTTCCGCTCCTCGCGGCGTCCCTCTCCCTCCTGTTTCCATCCGCCGATAGGCTCCAGACCCTGACACCTCTCGACACCATCGCCAGCACGCTATAATTGTTGTCGAGTACTCGAGACGAGCGAAAATACGTTTTTGCACGACGGTATGACCCGCTCTAGTATTCCGGCGGCATTGAAGCATCACTCGAAGGCTCTATCCGACCAAAGTCACGTCATTCGCGACAGTTTTGCATCCTTTAGGTAGATCTCCGGTACCATGTCAATTATATGCTCTTAATCAATCTTATTCATAGTATCAGTTTACCAAAAACAAGGAAACCACAGTCGCTCGGATTACGAGGTGTTATAGCTATAGGCAGTTGTTCGAAAATACTGTGCAGAACAACGAAGGAAAAAACGAGAAAAGAAAACAATCTAGAGTCAACAGCGATAAATCTTTCTAAATTTATACACCTTCATTAATGATTAAGCTGTAATAAAGGAACATTCGGACAAAGGTGCAACCATGCTCTTAAAAATTTAATTGGTAGTTCGGTGTACCAAGTCTGCCAGAGAATCATTTCGCGAAAAATATTCACAACAGTGAAAATAGATGTTTAGTCAAGACGTTACAGGCTATGTTACGAGTGAACGCGTACGTCATCGGGTGGCCAGTAAATTCGCGCGTGCATTCGTGTATATAGACGTTCGCCGAACGCAGGGGACATGATATAAACAAGTGGGTGTATCGCTCGTGTATACGATTTTCGCGTATGAGAAAGAGAGACGAAAAGTCGATGGAAATTCGCCAGATGAAAACGCCGATACGCGCTGAGAGCATCGTAATTTCTGGATACAAGCCATTTTAAAACGTGATGCCACCGCCGATTTTAGATTTCGTCAATCAACGCGCGCGCTTCCAAGTTTATCAGCCGTCGCGGAAGGTCGAAGGAAGGAACGTGTCAATAATTCTTATATTAAGTTTTTTTATGTTTCTCATCGACCTTACCAATATTTTAGAGTCTCTCATTGATACCGTCATCTATAGACGCGTCGTTAAAACTTATCGGTTTTTATTTATATCCATGTTTTGGCTGACGACGTTTTAGGTATCATCGGACAACGTTTTCAATTATTATCATCAACCACGTTATTACCAACATGGACTTTGCATATGTTAAAGTGAATAAATACTTACCTTGTTACATTTTCTTTGTAGTTATCAACAATTAAACTTACATGTTTTCTTTTCATTGGGCCATAGTCCACTACGTGAACACTTGTTACTTTCACTTGAACTTTAGCATTAAAAAGACATAAAATATCGAGGTTTATCGTTTATTTCGCAATAGAGTTCACAAAACTGTAAACAGCTTTTAAAACTTCCAGCGTAATAAATAAGTTCAGAAGAACGTAAACATCACAAGCAAACGCCCTTTGATGTCGAGATTATAAATTATAACAATAAAACGGGAGTTCCATCTCACGCGCATTATTAATCCACGCGTGACACCGAGCGCCCACGTCGCCCGCGTCTAGTTATTTTAACAAGAAGCTTTTTTACGTAACCGTGACGTCAAAAATGTTATGATGGCCTAGCAATGGCCTTAGGATGTTTGACAATTTTATTTTCCGACACTTGTAAACAAAAGAACCGCGTTAATTGCAGCCTTGCTTGTCTAATTTCTGACGAATAATCGCTAATAGCTAAACATTCTATACTTGTCTCTTACTCGACAACCTCCCCAGCACAGCTATAATAAGCCGTAAAACGCGGGAATAAATTTCAAATGCCCAAAAATATCACTTAGTCGATTTACTAATTCGTATTATATCTCGCATGATTTACAAACCAAAATATGTTTTCCTGCTTGCAGGTAGCTGGAAAGCGCGAGCCGGAGCAGGAAGCCGAAGCTCAGCAATGGATCGAGACGGTGATCGGTGCCAGATTCCCACCTGGTAAGTCCGGCTTTATGAACTCGGATGACATCATCCGTACAGGCGATGCGACCGCGCGGTGCTTCCATACCTACCGACCACCAGTCGACTATCGATTTTCTCAGTCCGACCATAGACCTCCCTTCGACAGTCGGCTCGCACTCGACGTGGGCTCTGCAGGGCAGCTGTTGCACCCTCGGTTCGTGTAACAGCTCGACCCTCATATGAAATCCTGTTCATCGGAGGCAGTACGGGGTTGTAAGTTCGGACTTTTCTCTGTCGCATTCGCAGAAACGTAAATTACCGTACTACTTTGCGGGGGAGTTTTATGCAGACGGTTGATTATAATCGCGATGGGTATGAAATAAATATTAGAGGTATAAAACGGAGGCTCAAATTATGATTCGCAAAAAAACGATTAAATTGTTTATAAAAATATTACAACAATCATTTTCGAAAACGGAACAAATTTCTTCTACACACAATGCTTCAAACGCAACGCACTTTAGATCCCATTTTCGAAGTCTCCTGCGCGCAAATTACGAAAAAATAACACAACAACATAGTAATTTTGTAAAAAGCACGGCGCTGCTGGTAAACGCAAGCGCGCGCCTAAACTTCCAAGCTCCGCTCGCTTGGAGAGCCCTTGACTCCATAAAATCCTGATCGTCGAAGGTGACAGAAGACCGCAAGCGTTTTTCAACATCGCCACCCCCGCTACGCGACTGCGTTCTATAAATGAACACGCACTCGGTCTGGAAATGGAGAGAGGGGCTATATACAGCGCCGCGGAGTCGCTCGTCGCTTCACGAGGGGGAGAATCGATAAGCGCCGTCAACGTCCTCCGGTCGGTACATACTTTCCGGATCCCGACGTCGGGGCGCGTGACGTCGAAAAGGTTAAAATTCTTCGCTAGGTCAGTAATCGACGTCGGCCGACGTCGCGTCGCCCCCGTCAAATGACTAAACGTCTCTCGTTCTACCAACTCTCTCTCTCTCTCTCTCTCTCCCCCCCTCTCTCTCTCTCTCCCTCTCTTTGATCGCAAATCTCGAATCTTTAATTTATTTAATCAAAGTCGTGAAGAATAATCGCTAACTTCGCCGGTAATTACACGTAGATAACGAGACGACGACGAAAGGTTACGCGATGACGCCGGATGCTGCTGCGACGTCAACGACGTCGTCGAGCGCTCCTGCGGCTCTTGCTTCCCTGGCAAAAGGCGCGCTTCGTTACGTCACGCCGAGCGAGCGAGCGGGAAAACAACCCCTGCACGTGCTCGCGAGGGACGCGCGTGCACCCGCTTACGTAGCTAGCGCCAGTCTGTCTGGCTGGAGCTGTTTCAGCCCCCGTCGCCAGCATGCAACCCTGATGTGGGAAATACGCCGGGCATCGACGCAATCGCCCTCGTTTCGTTTATCACCCGAGCTTGCGCTTGCTACTGGGTGGTAATATACCCCCGAGGAACTCGAGCCGAGTAATACGTTATTTTACGGCTGCGCCGCAGCAAGAAAGTATTCTTCTTTTTCGATTTTTATTTAGCTTCAAGCGTCGGAAGCGTATTTTCTGGCAACGGGACTCCAATAAATATCGCAGCTGAAAAACGTAATTTATCCAAGAAATTCGCATCGAGCGTATAGGCCAGGCAGAAACTGGCTCGTACTACTTGAAGAGCGTTCGTGGCAACGGTGCGTTTCACGTTCAAGTGCAGGCGCAAGGGCAGTCGCGTCCTCGCCCGTAGCCGCACTTGGCACGAGCTTCCCATCAGGCGCATGGGTGGGGACGTCGTCGGCGGTCGAGCTTTTTGCCGTTTAACACTAAGTATGATGAGCTCCTCCACCTTCGGACTGGCAGCCTGGTGGCGTCGAGGACGCGGTGGAGGTGGCCAAACGACCAGGCCACCCCCACTCAAACTTTCGTTCACTCCCTCTCCGTTCGCCTGACCCGTCTCCGAGGAGGCGAGCACTTGCCAAAGGGGTGGGCGCGACATTTCCGCGCTGTTCCGAAGAGATAGAGAGAGAGAGGGGGACACGAGCAAGCTCACGGAAAAGCTCCCGCCGCGAAGTAAGCGCCTGGTCTCGTTGGATCGAGGGCGCACCTGTCGGGAGCAGCACACCGGGGCGGCTGAGTCACTCGTATTTTTCCACTTGCCTGCACTCTGTCGCTTTCTTCAATCACACTCCGACGAGCTTACTTGTTCGGCGAAAATTTGAAAATCAAGTATCTTTGATTTCCAATCCTAGCGCACTATTGTCACTGGTTTTCGATATTTATTCACGCTGATTAATTGCTATTCACATTGTACGATACAGGAAATGCTCCTCTAGGCTTATTTTTATGTATAAACAGTTGTTCTATATCATGTTGCTCTTCGATTTCTAATTTGCGCAAATAAAATAGTCGGGAAGAAAAGTATACAGCAGTCGCTGTATATGTAGTATGTGGACGTAGAGCAGTCACGCGCCGCGCAAACGACAGTATTGGAAACAGGTCGGAAAACCCGTGACGGAGAGGGGATGCAGCTGGCGTTGGCTATGCATGGCTCGACTAGAAAATAAAATGAAAAAAAGCTCGCTGCACAGGCGAGGCTATCCGCGGAAGGGGGGAGGGGTGGAGAGAGAGAGGGGTCGTCTCGGCGTCGCGCAGCTTTTCCTGATAGCCTGCTCCCGCGACTAGGAAGTGTCTTGTGTGCCCCTCGTCTAGGCGCTAGAGAGCATCACCGCCTCCTCGCCCCAGCGATCGAGCTTGCGACACCAGCAGCCCCGGCTGCGATCCGGATAACCGAGGCTTTTGATGTTACTGGCCCGTTTTAAACTCAACCATATTCTGCGGCCTCTTCAACTACCGCTGTCCCTGCTCGACTCGAAAAATTCCTCCGGCGTTGGAAGGGCGGAAAGCTCCCGCGGGCGGCGTGGAAAGCTCGGCCGTGGAGTGCACGGAAAAGCTCACGCCCCACATGCTAGCCTGTTCCTGGAAGCTTGCGAGGCATGCCAGGCACGATCCTTACCCGACGAACCGCGAATGGCAAGTAGTTCCGAAGCCGCGGGAAGCGAAAGCTCTCCTCGTTCGCGGTGCAGGGTAAGCTCCCGCGCGTCTATAGACTCGATATATAAAGTAACTCCCGGTAAGGAGAAAATCTACTGCGCGCTGGTAAATTCGCGAATTGTGTGTAACGACTGTTGATGGAGCTGACGTTGCCTGTCGTTCATTTCCGTTGCTTGGCAAAAATATAAATTGTTTGTTGTTACAGTTTATTTTCATTAACTTTTCATCGCTAAATACATACTGCGTAAAAAATTTAAAAGTTCTACGCGACTCTCGTTATATATTGAATCAAAGTCTCTCTCCCTCTAATACCCGACGAGTTATTTTTACCCGCACGAGAGCCCCCAAAGCCATCCTAAATATAGCCGAAGCCAATCCCGCGCGCAAGCAAAGAACCAAGGCTTTCTAACTCTCTTAACTGCGGCGCGTTCAACGACCGCCAGCAGCTGCCTCGAGAGCCGGCGAGCTGCCATCAATTCGAAGACTCCCGCCGATAGACTCCTTCCAGACTGGGGGTCTGCCGAGTGCTGCACCGAGAAGTCGGAAAACAGCTTCGCCAGCTGGCAGGGCTATGTACTATCGATTAGCCGTCATCCGTTCATCATGCGACGTCGCGGGGACGCCGGGGGATCAGGGTCGCATATCGCGCTTCTAGCTCTATAATACTCATGGCTGCGCGGCGAGCCTTCGCCTCTGTGTAAAGCCGTGACCTCCGACCTCCGCTTTATGCTGTCTCTCTCTCTCTCTCTCTCTCTCTCTCTCTCTCTCTCTCTCTCTCTCGAGTCGATGACTCTCGATATGCAGCCTCGAACTCGTCCCTTCCGCGGCATTGCTGACGAGAGCCACCGATGAGAGGTGAGGACGGCAGGTGCGACGACGAGCTCCCGATGCCAGACGTCAGTCATCTGTCTGTCACGACGGCGCGTAACGCCCTGGCGCACCAGGGCAACAGCAGACAGTTGAGGGATTTATGGAGGGTAGAGCGTGATAGAGAGAGAATGTTTGCCACCCGCTCCTGTTCTGCGGAGAGACCGTGACCCTGCGCGCGGGTACGGGCGATCGATGAGATACGCCCACAGGCAAGAAGAGACTGCAATGTATAGAGATAATGCTTTTTTTTCTGTCGGTTTGCGAACTATAATAAACTTGATGATAGGCAATGCATTTATGATCTTGACTCCCGGTAATTAGATGACGCTTCATGATTGTATAGATGAAACTGCTGTCTCAAATGTTAAAGTAAATATCGCTACTTTCTCTTTAGCCTTTCGAATGGAAGGCGTGCAATTAGAAAAACTATCATCGTAGCAATCAACCATCAAACGCAAGACATTTTCTAACAACAGTTCGATCCACGAAGAATGAATTCAAAATTTTGTACAGATACGGATTACAACCAACGCAGTATGTCATTTAGGAAAAGCGCAGTCGAGAGCGCAGTAGTGTAATATACAAGTACAGACTGCAAGTATACGAGTATACATGCGCCACTGCATTGTGCACATGTCGCACCGCCATTTCCGTGCTTCGAAAGCTACGCCACTGGCTCGTCAGGCGCCGTCACGGAAACTCCGATGTATTAGGGTAGCAAGCCTCGGGGGTGGCTGTTGAATTTACGAGCGGCCCGTGCGTGCAAAATTTCAGCCGCCATCGATGCTCCTTAAGCGGGGACAATAATATCACCGATACGACGTGCTTTGACAGCTGAGATGAATGGCTGGCTCGCCGATAGACGTCTCGCTGTATATATAGAATCGTGCGGCCGCCTGTCAAAAATTCGTCAATGACGTCACCCCGAGACAAGCCTACCAGGATTACAGCCCCGGGGTAGATTTACGAGTTGGTGCAACAGGTGCCGCGTTGCGCAAGCTCTCTCATTCTGCGCAGTCGCTGTCGAGCTGTCGCCTGTATTTTCAGAAATAATTCTTTGAATTTTCATCGTTTTATCAAATCAGCAGAAATTTTAAGATGGCCCACGGTCAAAGAAGTATTGCAATTTTCACTGTCGTTCGTCGCATCTATATATAAATGCATTTAATTAATGAATCGAAAATTATTGCCAATCACCTATACGATACACATCGACTTGTTATTCCCTCTAAGTCGCAACCAATTTCTTATCGCGTCTTTATAAAACATGATAAATACTTATAGCGTTGTAAACCAAGAAAATTGGGCTGAAATATTCGCACAGCAGAACTATCGTATATATAATGCAGGGGGCGGGACTCGGGGTTGGCGCGCATAGGGGAAGCGGCTGAGGAGGCGGCGCGGGTTCCCGCGGGACCTGTTGCTCGCGCGGTCATAAATTCGAGCGCAGGATGTTGTCCTGGTGAAAATCTTGCCTTTGACGTCTTTATGACGCGCTGTTGACGTTTAATCGATAACCGAGCCGTCGGCAAGCACGCACGCGCTCTGCGAACTTCTCGGTGAATTCAAGCTCTGTGCTTTTGATATTTTTCTTTTTACAAATTTTGCGTTTAAAAATATTGTAAAAACGTGAAAACGCAATTTTCACTTAAATGTAACGGGTGAAGCGATTGTTTAAACAAAATTACGAATTTCCACGTTTTAAAGTAGCTTTTCTTCGAAATACGCGCTGTGTTTTTTCTTTGCAGATTACACATTACTTTATGACCTTCAGTTTTTAATTTGTACGAATATGTTGAGCCTCGGGTTGTAAACAATATTCAAAAGTTTCATGCCTGCTATGTTTCGGCTCGAAGTTTCGAGATTTCAGATCCGTGAAGCAAAAAGTCCCCGTCAGAGCCCGCGAACAATCATCATCGTCCAAGACAAAGCGTCGACAGCTCGACACTCGACGCTGCACCAATTACCTATAAGTCTGAGCTCATCACCACGGCGACGTGTCACCGTAGCAGGAAATCATATTCGCCGGGCTGTTCGATTCCATCGATGCGTGTATATACATGCGTATATAGAGGTGTACCCATCAGTTGCGCTCGTATCGGCCCCCGTTCGTCGAACGAAAGGACGAACGGAACGAACGGCAATAATCCCGCGCATTCATATTTTTCTCGGCGCGCATGTGTCAGCAAACACAAAGTCATATATATAGTCGGGCTCGCACATATACGCATCCGAGCGCGCGATACCTTCGACGTCTGAAAAAGATCCGGCTAGCATATGACTGCTCGGGTTCGAAAGAAAGCGCTGTCGATATTTCCTCTACCCCGCGCGAATAAATCGAATCCCACCCCCGACCTCATCGATGCAGCCTTTATATAATAACTCGCTCGCGCGGACGGATATAAGTGTTTGCATATACAAAAGCCGAGGCGAAGGAGATGAGTCGCCGGAGAAGAATCGCGCGGAGAAATCTCCGAAGACGGGCCATCGATTTCCTGTCACCTCTTTGCGTTTACGACATCTCACGGAGGCCCGAAACTATCAGGGATGTAGCAAGGACCGCCGAATATCGCGCCGGTGGCCGCATTTGTCGCGGGCCGAATCGCGCGCAGCGATATAGCCGTGTGTGTGTGTGTCTATATATAACTGCTCCTATGCGCTGTTTTCTGGGTAGCGGATTAAAAAAGTCGAGTCGATGCGGGCAACGGGCTAACAGGACGCGCGAGCGAACGGCTGCAGACGACGATTCCGACAGCCGAGCGATCGCCTGCCAGCGACTCTTTCTAATCGCCTGGTAAGCGAACCAAACACTTTTCCAGATCACAATGGAATTTTTCTAAAATTTCGAGCAGGCGCTTGCGGTTCGTTTTAAAGCGCTAGTCGCGGACGATAAAGCTCTCGATTATAGTGCAAATAACGCGTATGTATACATATAATGCGCGGCTCTATCTATATACTGCAGAAATTATTCGCCGGGAGAGTTTCGGCGTCGGCATGGAATCCTGGTAAGTGAGGAGACTGGGGGAGTCCCTAGGGATAAGTTTTCTCCGCGAACTGCACGCGTACGCGACTATTTGCCGAAAATCACGGGGAATACGTTGCTTTTTCGAGAGCTGCGTGAATGTCGAGATGTGCTGTATAAGTCACTTGTCCATGTATATAGATATATTTAACATAGAGCGAGCTGTGCTTTTAGCCGAAATTTCGCACAGCAATTATCGATTAGCTCCACGGAACGCGCCGCGCTCGCGTTCTAGTCTCCTAAACTCGGAATAGTTGCTCGAAATTACTACGATCCGAAACTATTAGTTTTGCTTATATTTTCTATATATAAATATCGCGCAAGCTCTCCAGCGCTCACTATATAATATCGCCACGTCCATTTTTCTCCCACCGAGCGGTACATTTACTAATATACAGAAGAAAAATCGCATCTCAATCGATCGTCACTTCCTCGGCTTGCCTGAGATGCGAAATATATATAAGTATATAGAACGGAGAACGCGAGAGAGAGAGAGAGAGAGAGAGAGAGAGAGAGAGAGAGAGAAAGAGCGAAATGGTTATGTTTCAATCGGCTGTCGATGGCTCATCAATCGAGAATCCAGGCGCGCGACCAGTTTTTTACCAGGCGAGCAGATAGCGCAGCAGGCGCTCGTTGCAGCAGCAGCAGCAGCAGCAGCATCTGGCTGCGCTGCTCGCGGTAGCTATGGCGGAACTACGCCGAAACCACGTGACGCCGCGTCCTTGCGGGATCAGGCTGCCAGTCCTGCGAGTAGTCACCCCCCGAGCGAGTTTACTGCTGAAAAAGCAAAGGGGTTGACATTCCTCTCTATTCTACTATTACATAATATTTGCGGAAGCTGGATCAGGTTTCTCAATCTTGTTTGAGTTTACAAATTATAAAAGTGGGTGATCGTGTTGCGTAATCAAAGGGTATAGATAAAATGGGGGGTTGCGTAATGTGGGAATAGATAAGCAAAATTAGCATAGAGATAAGCTTTTTCTGATTTTATTTTGTTCGTTGGGAACTATATCTGTATGTATATATATTAAAAATGCATCGCATCGATTTTCATTTGTTATATTTTTTACTGCTGAAAAAAATATTTGTTGGTCTATAAAAGAAAAAACCGAAGGTATGCAAGTTGGAATTGACAAAAAAAAAATCTTCGAATTATTCAGATATTAAAATTGCACGTTTTCATGCGTATATCACTTCATATATGCATATCACAATAATAGGTGTCTATATCTATGAGTAAATTAAGCAAACTGAAACAAAAATGTTTTTATTGTCGATCATATTTGACTTTGCTTTGGCAAAAGCCGCATAGTGCAATGTAAGAATTTCCGAAAATTCTTAATGCAGTAAGATGTTTGTCATCGCTACCGACCACCTTTTCCGTGCAAATGTCTAAAACGACTACCGCAGATATCTTTCTTCTACAAAGCACATTAGTAGTACTTTTGCACAAAGGGCAGTACCAAAATAATCGATGTAAATGCATAAAAATGAACACGGGCTGACGAGAGTAAAAAACAAGATACTGATGTTGCCCGATTGTTTGCGAAATCACGTATCTCTATTACAGCATAGTGTCCTGCATTGTTGTCCACTGCACGTCAGTCCCTCTCGATACAACCCAATGCGGCCAGCTGCATCGCGAAAGGAAACGAAAAAGAGTCATACGACAGAGCACGCGCGCGCATATAAAACCAGAGCTTGCCCCTCCTCTCGATACATGTGCACACATGTACGTAAACCTGCAGCCACCCACAATTCACATCCACGCATGCGGCGGTTCGATACAGTTTTGCGCATACGCGACGACCGATTCTCGATGCGCATCGATAGCTGCCGCGGCTGCCGTGTGTACAGAGAGAAAGAGAGAGCGAGCGAGGGCGGGTGCGGTGCGAGAGAAAAAAGCAAAAGAATGGCGGGGGCTGAATCATCCGCGCCGGGGGAGGAGGCGCCGAGTGATCCACGAGCTCCTGACCGCTGCTGCAGGCCTGGGAGCTCGAGATGCGCTTCGTCTTCCCGGCGTCGTCGTCGGGGGCTCCTTTCTCATCGTCATCGTCATCATCGTCATCCAGCTCCTCCTCCTCCCCCGACTTCTTCTTCTTCGCGGCGGCGGCGGCGGCGGACGGGCAAAAAAATTGAGAAGCCGGGGCAAAAAGTCGAGAGCAAGCACCGCTCATCAGAGACCGATGCAGCGCGAGTCGATCGGCTGACGGCGCGATCGACGGATTCGGAAGGAGGAGTAGCTCAGGGTCCTTCGGTGGACGGATAAAAAATGCGCTGCCCCCTTGGCGAGCCTCTTGGCATAGCGGGGCGCCATGCGAGCGTGCTGGTGGTCGCGGCTGCACCTGCTGGCGCGATGATGCGGCCGAGGCGAAAAAACGACGCGGCAAAAAAGCGCGCGAGGGGATAATGGCCGCGCTGTCGGGGGATTATCGAGGGCGGGGCCTGCGCGCGCCCGCGGACGGGAGAGCGATGGATCGGAGCGGGATTTCAACGAGTCGATGCGTATAAAGGATCCCGAGACCGCTGCGGTGCGGGGGTGGATTATTGCGCGGGCGGACGTTCAAACGGGCAACGGAGCAGGCGTCGATGATACGTCGAGAGGAGCTTGCGTGATTCTTTTTTTTCCTTTTCTGATTCACTCGTTATTTGCGCAGGTGTCAGCTACGAGGACGCTCTGAGGGACGGCGTGATCCTGTGCATGCTCATGAACAAACTGCAGCCAGGGCTTATCTCTAAGATCAACACCTCCGGCGGAGACTACAAAATGATGGACAACCTCAACCAGTAAGCACTGCACATCTTATACGTCCCATGCACACCGAATGTTTTATTCATGCATATACATGATTTTATCGGCACTGCTGATTATGCAGTTTCGGCATATATATAAATATTGAAAAAATTAAATGTAGCGAAAATTCTTACCTCGCTATCGTTGCACATCTTCAACAGCGTCATCATCATAAAAAATAAAAAATTACACTGGTTTCACACACGGATAAAACATTTAGAATATAAAAATAGATATAGGTCGTGCGCGAGAGCTGCCAAGTTTCCCACTGTTCAAGCATGTTTTCCTGAAAAGTGATATATAAAAATGGTTAGTCCGCTTACACAGTCACGGGAAAATAAATAAAATATTTACAAGCGTAACATATATTAACATCGCCTATAGGATCTCGGTGTATCCGACCGAGGCAAAAAAAAATAATGTAACGTTCAATGGGTACATGGCCTCATCGCGAGCGTCGAGCGTAGCGTATTGTATATATAAAAAGAGTAGAGCGCGCAGCGAGCGAACGAGTAGACCGCGAATACGAACTCCTGCGCATTCATCGCAGCCTGATCGCTAGTCGCTTTTACGCAATCGACAGTGTTTCGCGTCAGAGCAAAGATTGCGCGATGCCGCGCTCGCGAGACTTGTATACTCGTTCGCCCCGCAAGCGCGAGGGATCGAAATTTCAAGTCGCGCGCGTCGGATCATGCGCAAAATTCAATTCGAGCACTTTGACCGTCTTTCGTATGATTGTTACATTTTTTATGTTGAATTCGCTCTCGAGGCAATAATCGTGATAAGGGCACATTTTAAGTGAAAAATAATCGAAAAATAATACTATCGAATGTGTTGGGTTTTACCGACGGCCGAGGAGAGGGAAGCGCTGCAGTCGACGGGAAACAGCGCGATTGCTAGTAAAAACGTGCACACACGTTCGAACGATGTTCGCCCGGCCCGATATATTGACTCTTTGGCTCTTTTATTCGCGTGCAAACCTGATAATCGAACATAGATAGCGTCTGAGTTCGAGACAGGCTTTTGTTCGCGAAGATAACTTTATAACGCTTACACTGCTGAATCACGACGGTTTTGTGGAGTAATTTTATCTTCTACCGCAATCTGTTCAAAATTCACGATTATGCCAATTGCTAAACACGGTTCGACAATGGATGCGATTAAATTCGTCATTGCATAATATTCTCCTCAATTCAGCTTCCAAGTCGTGCATCGTACGACTCGAGCATTGCCTTCGATCTTATAATATACAAAAGAACTCCAAAGAAGCTCAAGCTCCGAAGCAAACGCATAGACGGCTAATTTCAAGGTCGAAATCCGCGTACGTCTATACAATCGATCACGCAAAAGCTTTTACACGGTGCTACGATCCTGATGAACTATTTGCTTGCAAGGAGGTAATATAATCGGGCAGTGCAGTCAAGCTGTGAAACAGCTTTTACGGAGAACACGACTGATTAAGCGCTCATAACTGCGCGGCGCAGCTCGGAACACGCCCTTGTATAACTATAACGAGCGGCTCTTATCGCAGGAGAGAAAAAAAGCACGCTCGCGGCGCGAATCACTCAGCGGAAAATACTTGTAAATTAAGAGACTACAAAGGAAGCAAGCTTTACGCTATGTAATGAAATCCGTCCTCTCGGTGCCGCTGCATTCTCTCTCTCTCTCGTTCCGTAGCCGGTGTAGAGCTACGCTCGGGCGCAATTAAAATACCTCCGACGGGAGTGAGTGAGAGAGAGAGAGAGCTGCAGCGAGCGCGAGCTGCCTGCAGCGCAGAGAGTAGCTTTACGCGAAAAATGTAACGTTTGTTATAAACATCGGGCCACCTCCTCCCCCTTTCTATTTCCTGACTGCGTATAAACAATTTTCGCAAAATCAGCAGCGAACCGCTTGCAACATCGTCGGGCTTTTTGCGCGTTCACCTGCCCTGCCGCACGAGTGCGCGCGCACTTCCCACACACACGTGCACACCTTCGTTAGTGCGCGCTCGCAAGGAGAGCTACCGCGGCGACAGAGTGCATGTATATATATATATATATAAACGCGCGACGTGTATCTCGGCTCCTCGGGCTTTCGAAATTCCGCCGCGCGTATAATACATACACGAGATGTAGACGAGAAAGAGAAAGAGCGCGCGCGCGCGGACCGCAAGTCGCGGTAGTGGGGCGACGATGCGCAGCGCGGCCACTCCGCACTACTCCCTTTTTACGCGAGCCTCAGGAAAGACGAGGAAGTGGCAGCTGCGCTATCTCGCTACGCCCGCGCAGGATGAGATGCGGATAAGAGAGAGGGAGAGAGAGAGAGAGCGCGAAAAAATGCGTATGCGTGTGCGCCTTCGCTGAGCTCATGATGCTCTGGTGGCCGGTGGAGCAGTGAGCACTGGTCTGACTTGGGTTCCGCGCATCATTACAAGTGCGCGGGCGCGCGACTCGCTCTGTTATATGTATACATATATACTGTTGTGCCGCAAGCGCACTTTCGACGATGCTTCTTCACGCAAGCGCGCGGATTCAAAGAGGTTTAGTATATACGCTTTGTGCAGCGAGGACTCGCGTATACGGTTGTAAACCCGTTGTCTTGAGATTTCCTGAGTCTTTGCGGCGGGAATTTGGTTCTTTGGTCACTGTATTTCTTGTTCTGTAACTTTGAGTACATACGTTATGTCTAAGCAATCAGCCGAGTATATGCCTATTACAGGTCAGTAGTAGCAGACGGGAGGCGAGTATAGTGTCAGGCACAGTAGTTGAAAAATAAATTATTCCCATCCGTACCTCTCAAAGACACACAAAAATGGAGGGTTTTAACCTTAACGATAGTTTAAATTTTAAGAAAATAGTCCTGAACACCTGGATAAATCGACGCGCGAAAGCCGACGTAATATGTATATATATACGCGAGCCGTGAGCAGTGGCGCTCGTTGCACGTATGTGCCACATCGTCGCGCTGTTCAGTTTGGTGCTCATATGCGGCAGACGCGCTGGCCATCCGGAGAACAGGAGCTTGAGCAGTAATTCGCGCATTCCACAGCGCGACTCTCGTCTCCGCCATCGTTGTTGTACGATTGACTCGCGATTTAAGTAAGACTTGAGTTTCAGTATTTCTCGGGATGGTATATGTAGCTCTTTTAGATATCCCGATATCTTAACAATAACGTGTGATGGATTGTTTTTAAAGTCGTTTTCTTCTTAACTTGTAAATGATGTATGAAAAAAAAAAAAATTATAAGCATAACAAAACATCAAATGAATCAATAAATAGGCTGGAAGATATAATAATCGAACGATCGTCATTCCCGCTCACGCAAAAGCTCGCGCGCACCGATCAAATCCGTCGAGTTCCGGCGACAGTGAATCTCATTTACATATATATATATATATATAACAGCAGCGCGCGCAGCTTCGCTTTCTGCACAGTGCTCTCCCCTTAAAACCCTGCTAATTACTCCTCGGTACTCAGTGCCTGTGACCCTCGATATTTTCTGCTCTCCCATTCGGCTGGCACACTCGTCGCGTCATTTGTGCCGCGAGCAGCAGCAGTCCTCCGCTTAGCTCGCGAATCGCCGGGCGTTAATTAGTAGCCCTCGCTGATTAACGCTTAGACAATGGAAAGGCTCGGCTAAGCGAGTGCCGGGCCACGGCTAACAGCCCGATGAAGGAGTTTGAATTCGCGATTCGCCGCAGCATCTCCCCTTTTGGTTTCCGGTCTTTGTAATTTGCGCGCTACTGCTGCTCCCTTTGCTCGCGCGGTGCACCCCTTTGCCGTCTGCACTCCCACGCGCCCATTTAGCCCTTGGATCGCGATACTCGGATCACAGAAGAGACTCGGGTCGCCGAGCGTGAAGCTGGCTTCTGTACGTATATATAGCAAGTCGAGGGCTTGAGAAACTTGCGGGCTCGAGGTTTAATTAGCAGCCGCGCGCGGATGGTTATCAGGCTGTAAGCGAGCGAGAAGTGCGCGCTCCTGGCTTGCTAATTGCTTCGCGGAACGTGCGCAGCTTTTCGTATCTCTCCGACTTCCTGTAATTAATTGGACGTTTATGGAAACTTTCTTACTTCAATTTTTATTTGCATCGTTACAGGTTCCAGAAGGCCTGCATCAAGTACGGCGTACCTGACGTCGACCTGTTCCAGGCCGTGGACTTGATGGAGCGCAAGAATATCGCCCAGGTCACAAACACCATTTTCGCCATCGGACGCACGGTACAACCTCTCAAATATATTCGTATTATCGAAATTTCGAGCGATCGACGCACTAATCGCATTTCACATTGCCAGACGTACAAACATCCCGAATGGCGCGGACCCTGGCTGGGACCCAAGCCCTCCGAGGAGCACAGGAGGAACTTCACAGAGGATCAGCTGAGAGCTGGCGAAGGAATCATCGGTCTCCAGGCCGGCACCAACAAAGGCGCCACTCAGTCCGGGCAGAACTTTGGCGCTTCCAGGAAAATCATCTTCGGAAAGTGATCGGCTCTCGACCGCTCGACTATATATACTCACTCATGGCGAAATATTATTAATTATTATGTGTACCTCATTCGAATGTATAATGTGTAGCGTAATTCGAGGCGGCGAAAACTATCATATAGCTTTCCCGCGTTTGTCATTATATGCAGTTTAAATTATCCTTTATTTCTCAACGTTTCTAACCCGAGCGTATGCGCATAACTGCGTAAGCAGTTGGCCTCTACATCAACCGAGTAACTGCCCCGGAAAGAATTATTTTTGTAACAATTAATGTAGCATTAATATATTTGTCAGTTAAATAAATTGACACATCTCCATCACACAACGGCATAATTCCTCGCTGACATTCCCGATCGCGTAGCCGCCTTACCGTATCCCAGTCGTTACCACTTGCACACGCCGCAGCATATAAGTATACACGCCTGTATAGTACAGCACACGTTCTCTCTCGCGGCAGCTCTTCGCGCACACAGAGACACAGAGAGAGAGAGAGAGAGAGAGAGACAGAGACAGAGAGATGGAAGTGTTGGCGGCTGCAAAGTAGTGAGCGTGCGAGGCTGCTCAGTACAAGCCGAGCCGCGGCCGCGTGTGCGGAGACAGCGACAGTGTCGGTGATGCCGGGCTCTCGTAGGCGTGACGTGTATGTACACGCATTACACGCATTCCTTGACCGGTTTCTACACCGCCAAGCTCCCCGAGGATCAGGCGAACAGGCCACGACGGGGGACGAACGTGACAAAGACGACGACGGCGATTGCCGCGCGGTTGGGTATACACACCTCTGTGTTTCATGTCTACCTACGTCTCGGGACCCTGTGCTGTAACAATCGTCCTTGTCGTTATGCGTATAATATAATGTAGGATTGGCAAGCGATGTGCATACTCGCTACGATTTTGCACATCGGGGAGGACGGTATCTCGGGTGTGAAATGTTGTTGTACTTTGGTCATTTTTATGGCATGAGGATTATTACGATACCTCCGATTAGCGCAGTTATTGCTGGGTCTAGTTTCGAAGGAACCAACCGATTGAGTCGTTAATTTACGTACGTCGGGAGCATCCCCTTCTGGAGCCAAAACGTACACGGACCGGCGGGAAAAGCTCGGGAACCTTCAGACAGTCCAAGTTCAGGGTGACGACGAACGCGCGATCGATGTTAATTCTCCAAGCTCTGGAAAAAGCGCCACGAGCCAAGGAAGTACTTGCACACACACACGTGTACCTATCAAGGTGTGCATACGTCAGAGCTTTATATATTATTCGGGAGAGATTCGCGCATACACAGGGGTCAATCCGAGGCAAGGTGAGGGCAACACAAGCCACGGTAAAGCAACAGCCGACAGGGAAGCCGTCTTCGCTACATATACGTATATCAGACGTTTGCAGCGTGGGGCAGGCCAGTTCCGGGGGACCCCCTGTAGCAGGAGAGCAGAAGATGCCAAGGAGTCACGGCGCATAGTGGGATATTTCGACTTTTCTCCTTTCAAAATCCACCTATAACTTTTGATCGGAGCGACCGATCGTCGTGAATTTTTTTTTAAATTCGAATCAGCGTTGTCTGAAATTGAGGAAAACTATGCTGAAAGATGATCTTGAGAAATTGGCGTGTACACACTCCAAGCCCTGAAGCCGAGACTACTGCAGTCTTTTTTGTATAATAACATCTATCCTAAATCTTCAACTATCTTTACTATCTTTAAACCCAATAATTCGTAGCATCAAGCAATCGCTTACAGACTACGCAACTCGTCTATCGAAGTCGGCATAAAAGAATATGCATCCGAAACAAGTGAGTGTTATCCATTTTAGTTAACAGAATTGTCTATACTGGATCGATGTTTCCCGCGGACGTCCGACGCGTCAACGTAACCCATCCTGAAAAAACTTGACGCCGATTGGCCAATTCAATGAAAAGTCGCGTGAAAGGAGAAAATTCGAAATATCCCGCAGTGCACGCGGCGCTGCCGTTGATACCGCAGCAGCCGCCTTCTCGCGGCTTCTGCGATCCTTGTGAAAGGGGAGCGTCGCGGAGTGGCCGCTCCGCGCATCAGTGCGCCCCACTATTTTCCTTTTCGCCTCTGCCGCGGCGCACGCACTCGCGGGAGTCGCGCGCTCGCGATTTCAAAAGCGGCTCTTTGCTTCTTTCGGATGATTCCCCAAATTTAATGCCACATCTGGATTTTGCTGCACTTGCAAGTTTAGCCATATATTCGAACGAATTGCTTGGATAGCTTGGTTTATTTATAACCGAATATACTACTTATATGCTAATTTAGCGAGAGGGAACAACGCCGAGCAGGTAATTTGAGTCCAACGCTGTATATATATATATATATATAGTTAAATGGGAACTATAATAGAGCGAGCAGGTTATTAATTCACACCTCGTGCATCGCGGGCAACTGGCATCAGGCAACGTCGAGACTTTCTGAAAGCCTATTCTCGAGCCGTCGCTCGGTGCGTTTACACGGAGCAGTCCGTTGCGCTCGGTACCCTAGCACCTACATCCACACGGCATTGCACTGCGGAGAGCAGCGCGCATACAAGTATATACGTAGCTCGCGTTCGATTGGCCGCGCCGCGAGAAGGAGGCGGAGAGATAAAAAGCCGTATCACACACACACACACCAGCTGGCGGCTCCTGTTCTCCCGATGATTCGCCGACTCTATTCGATCGACAAAAGTGTTTTGCGACAAACGGTTAGTAAGCCTCGTTAAAAGTCGCCGCGCTCGAGAAGAAGAATAGACGAGTCGAGCGGGCGAGAAGTCGCTTTCTCTCGCGGACAGGTACTTATCGTACGGCCGCCTCGCGCGTCTAGGAAGTACTCGCTCTCGCGGCGGATGCTGCGCGAGGCTTATGCTGGCCTGGTGCGGCTGCCTCGCGGCTTCGGGCTCCAAACCTCGATTATTCGAGCCCGACCGCGAGAGAACGAGATTTTTCCTCGCGCACTTACACCTAGACTCTGTAAGTGTACGTGTGTACATGCGCGATTATCGAACTCCGCTGTTGCTGGGAAATAATACGAGAGATCGACCGAGCGCGGCGCTTTTGTTCTTTTTTTCCGGCGATTTTCATCGATGCCTTATTTTTCATCGGCTCGGGAAGCTGATAAGATAACAGTGGCACACCTGCGAAGCTGATGCACGCTTTATTTTCTCGTTTCTTTTACTTATATGTTGTACATGTACTTTAGGATCTTTGGGATTACAAAAATATCATTACCCCAGGTAAAATGTCCGTTTTTGTTGTGAATTGTGTACGTAAAGTATATTGTCCCGAGAGTCAATGAATATAACGGCTTATATATATATATATCCAGTGTTTACCTTGACAAATTTTTTTATAAAATAAATGAGCATTTATTCTCTTCAATTATTTGCGTACGTATTTCTCTGTCTATTTCTCCACTCGTTTTGAATAAGAGAATAAGAAAATAACGTAATACACGTTACCGACCGAGCAAACGCTTGGCCTGACATCTGTGTCGCAGCGGACGAACCGCGTAGCGAAAGTACGACAACAGTCGTTCCGCAACTCCATTGTTCATACCTATACACACAGTGCTTCCGTCTAGTTCCGCATAGAAAATGGACCAAGTTGTCCTTCATCACTGCTATATAAGGTAATTTGTCAACGTGAATTTTTCTCGACAATCTCAGGCGGATCCTTGGCGTGATCCCGACAGACCATACCGGTATTTCAGTCGCGTGTCCTGCGAGATGATCGGTCCCCAGCATCCGCGAGGTTCCGGAATGCATCTTCTGTCGATATTACTTTTGCTAAAGAAATTAAAAAATATTATTAGATAAAAGGCGCTAAATAGCAGTAAGAATGTTGACCAGTCCGAGCGTTTAATTCACTTAGTCTTGTCTTGTTAATCGAGTCTTCGAGACTGTGTAAACATCGAGCAAGTGAACGTTTTATTTGGAGGGTACAGTGTGAAATCCGTATTAAAAATAAAACATTCATAGACTTGTGCTGGTGCCAAAGCTTAGTGTTGTAACTAAAAGAATTTACTGAGAACCATGAATTTTTTTCAGGCAGAGAAGAATACTCGCAGAGGGTAAATAAGTCTGCGCAGTGCTCGAAACTAACCTCAACATGTCTCAATGATATTTTCTACAACTAAATCAAAATGCCTTCCACTTGTGGAGATACTAATGAAACTACTGGTGAGATCTTGGAAATAAAACTGATTTTTAGTCTACGTATGATAAAGCCATCTGTGAAATAAACAAAACTTCAAATTTGTTAGGTCAACCGGTAGAAGGAGTATCTGGAACTGACAGTGTCGGGACGCACAGTGATCTTTCTGGAAACACTACAATATTAACTAGACCTAAGATGGATATAGTCTGCCTTTTAGACACGCAACAACCAGAACATTTGAATCAAAGAAAAAAAGCGTTGGAACATGTTAAACAAGCGTGCAATTTAGTAAATGCCAGATTACATCACATACAGTTTGAAAAGCTAGACTTTGGCGAAACAAATGTACTGGATACATTTTATAATGCAGATGTAGCTGTAGTCGATCTGAGCATACAATTGCAGCAGTCATCCTTGTTTTACCACTTAGGAGTACGAGAAAGTTTTGGAATGAAAGACAATATACTTTTAGTGAATGATGTTGATTCAGAAGCAACGATCCGATTAAAGGTAAAATATAATTTAACATCTATAGCATAAAAATAGTCTAAAAGATTAAAGTTATATCTGAATCAATAGCCACAATACTGAAAGACTTTTAACATGCACAAATTGATTACATTTTTATTTTATTACTTACAAAATGTAGTTACATTAAACTTTTCTTACAATAGCTGAACCAACATACAACTGTGCACTATGACAAGTGTACATTTGAACAGCACTTTGCTATCTGATCTCTATACCACATTTGATATAGGTTTCATCTGTACAACTCCTGAGAAATATGACATCACCATCTTAATATAGCGATTACCCCAAGCAGGCACGCTTCACTCAGTGCACTATTACACTGCTTTGTACATGTCTCTTTCAAACATTTTCTAAATTTCATTCGGTATTATAATCAATACCAACAAGTTAATAACTTATAAAATAAAAAACTAATAACATCAAATAAATTTGCATTATTTTAGGCATGTATTTAATGAAAAGTAATTGTTCACAGTTATCTTGTGGCAGTTATACCTTTTTGCCTTACAAGTTTGTGGATTGCGATACTAGTCTGTCTATACCTACTTCTCCCAAAGTTGGAGGCGAAGACATGATTGATCTCACGCAAAGGCTGAAAAAACTTTATGAAGAAGTTGAAATACACTCAAAGTAAGTAAACCAATAATTGATAAGTGGTCACAATAAGCAAATGATAAAAATAAACAATTCACTTTCAGAGCACATATAAAAGAAAAATTTTTAACAGATCTACGTAAAGCACGAGAAACACTTACCGGTGAGGAGCTTGCAAAAGCTATCACTAATATGCAAAAGAGATTGGACGATCCTAATGTTTTATGTGGAGAAGTTGTCCTGAGTCTTTTAATTTCATTTCGAGATATACAGGTAATTCTTTATTGTTTCTAAAAATAGTGTTTTACAGTGGAATGTAATTACAAATATTTTCAGGACTATGATGCAATGGTTCAACTTGTTGATGATTTGCGAACAGTGCCAAACCATAAAAGTGCAATAAATACACCGTTCATTCGATATCATTATGCATTTGCTTTAAATCGTAGACATAAAGAAGGCGATCGAGAAAGAGCATTAAAAGTTATTGAAGAAGCATTGAAGAAAAAAGAAAATCATGTTCCTGATATGTTAGGTTTGTGCGGCAGAATTTATAAAGACATGTTTGTTGAGAGCGGGCATACTGACCAAGAAAGTTTGAAAAATGCTATAAATTGGTACAGAAAAGGTTTTGAAGTTCAGCCTAATGAGTTTGCTGGTATAAACTTGGCTACTTTGTTAGTTGTGGCTGGTAATGAATTTTCAAAGAGCGAAGAGCTTCAGCATATTGCCATGGTACTCAATAATTTAATAGGAAAAAAAGGCAGTCTATCAAGTTTGAAAGATTACTGGGATGTAGCTACATTTTTCGAGATTAGTGTTCTTGCGGAAGATTACACGAAAGCTATAAAAGCTGCAGAATGCATGTTTAAATTAAAACCTCCAGATTGGTACCTCAAATCCACAATAGGAAACATCACTCTCATAGACAAATTTCGTAAAAAA
This sequence comes from Muscidifurax raptorellus, assembly GCA_020010945.3. Lineage (NCBI taxonomy): Eukaryota > Metazoa > Arthropoda > Insecta > Hymenoptera > Pteromalidae > Muscidifurax > Muscidifurax raptorellus. Next base: position 3,933,486 of record CM052081.1, on the reverse strand, counting down.
AGTGACGATACAGAAATTTCTCCAGAAGAGCAGATTTTCAGTTTTTGGATGGAATATTTTATTGAAGCCACAAAGTCAGAAGTTGGAGATAGTATTCGATTTCCAGTAAGTCGTCTTTTCAAAGTCCCATTTTATATTCAACCTCTTTCTGTCATAATTTTTCTTTTTCAATTGGTTCATTACAGATTTTAGTGTTGGAGCCGACAAAAATTTATATGCCAAGCTATGTGATAGTAAATCTTGGAGCTGAGGAAAAGTCCATTCAAATCTCTAACTTGTGCCTTGAAAGTATAAAACATAATTGCAAACAAGTCCACGATTGGCTTTTTACTGCTAATATGTTACGAAGCGTTAGTCTGTATAAAAGAGATGAACGGTGCCTTTTTTTATACGTCCACGAGAATTCTGACGATTTTCAAATATATTTACCCTCGATACACTGTAGACAAAGATTGTACGATCTTGTTTTGGAAATGACGAGAGATCAGGAAGGAATGGTCACTGATTTAGATGCTTACATGACTGATGATTCGTCGAAAATCAAGGTATTTGATACGCGAATTACAAACGTTTTTAATATTAAATAATTAGGCGCATAATGACATTTTTGATGTTGTAGTTCGAGTATGAGCTGGATGATCAAAATAAACGCGTTATTCTCGGTAGAGGAACGTATGGCGTCGTTTACGCCGCACGAGACTTGAGCACGCAAGTAAAAATTGCCGTTAAAGAAATAAGAGAAAGAAATCTAGGCGACGTGCAACCATTGCACGAAGAAATTAGGTTACACAGCCAACTTCGGCATAGAAACATTGTCCAGTATTTGGGTTCCGTGAGCGAAGATGGATACTTTAAAATTTTTATGGAGCAGGTTCCTGGAGGTAAGGTTTAACATAAAATTGAGAATTTAGTAATGTTGATTTGACATAAAGCTAATGGTATATCGATTCCATAGGAAGTTTATCAGCTTTACTGAAATCGAAATGGGGTCCCTTAAAAAGAAACGAGTCAACCATTGCCCTTTATACGAAGCAAATGCTAGAAGGACTGAAATACTTGCATGATCAAAAAATCGTTCATAGAGATATCAAAGGTAAAGATAATTCAAAGGATTCAGTGTTTCATATGTTGGTTAGAAATTTGACGAATTTAAACTGGTTGTAGGTGACAACGTTTTGGTAAACACGTACAGCGGAATAGTTAAAATCTCCGATTTCGGTATGTCGAAGAGATTGGCTGGTTTATGTCCAAGCACGGAAACGTTTGCTGGAACTTTGCAATACATGGCCCCGGAAGTTATCGATAAAGGCCAACGCGGCTACGGAGCACCGGTGAGTCAATTTATTGCCGCTTGAATCTCTAGTGACCGAATGATACTGAAACTTTTGTACTACATTAAACAGGCTGATATTTGGTCCCTTGGATGCACCATAGTCGAGATGGCAACTGGCAAGCCTCCGTTCATAGAGTTGGGATCACCTCAGGCGGCCGTTTTTAAGGTAACGCACAACAATCCTTTCATTATACTCTGTCATTTCAGGAGATAGTAAAACAAACACTAAAACATTTTATTGTGCATACAGGTCGGCTTCTACAAAAAACATCCAGAAATACCGCCCGAGTTATCGGAAAAAGCTAAAAATTTCATTCTACGTTGCTTCGAAGTTAACGCCGACACCAGAGCTACCGCCGCCGAATTGTTGGAAGATCCCTTTCTCATAGAGTAAGCTAGTTTTTAGAAACGTTGAGTGATTAGAGTAAGTAACGATGCTGAGCGGTTACTTGTCTATATTTCAGGAAAAAGAAGACCCTTCGATTGGTTGCTCCTCCAGATTTCAGTCGTAGCATATCAGTGCCCGCCGATAGGGCGGACAAAATGGTTATTAGCGATAAAACCAACAACAACGTCATTATGCAATCACCCATGCACACGTCGCAATCGGACGACAGGTAATTGTTGACCCACTCCTTCGGAAAATAAATGCTCCGAACCCGTATATCCAAACCGCATAGACTACACACATTTTTCTGTCAGCTTTCAATGTTATAATTGTTTTTTTTTTTTTTTTTTTAATTCTTTTTATTTTAATGAAAGGCTTGTTAACCATCACTCAAGCAGCGTGCCATTTATTTTGATTTTATGGTATATTTTGTGCTATTGCTTTTGAATTAAAGCGTCGTACATAATGGAGAACTGCCGAAATTACGTCGATTGAGGGAACGCAGTCCGGCGCATCTTCTTTCCCCAATCAGCATGCCGACTGCAAGTCTTTCGTACAACAGGTATGAGCTATACAGTCTCCACCACGTGAGAACAGACACACACGATTGAGCGAGCTTGGCGCTGCACACAACGCTTTGACCCTTTCAAGCGTTTGCTTAATTCTTGCGAGTACATAATGCATAGACACGCTTAGAACTACATGTTAGTCAGTTGTACGAGTAGTTTGTTGTCAAGAGCATCGAGGTGAAATTTCACGACGACCTCATATATAAAATGCACTGCCTCTCTTTGCATGCACTTTATATACGGCCGTATAGAGAACGCACGTCGTCCGCCGTCGCGGCACTTAAGACTTGAAAAAAATCTCACCTCGTTATGTCACGCGTAGATCGCATCTATATGTAGTACGGCATGTGGCTGTGTGTATCACAATCGCAGCGACTCTTATAAATAAGCTGCGCTCTGCGCGATGACAAAGAGCGAAAGAGAAGTATGAGACACGCAGGCACGATGTCCAAGGTGCTGCGTCTTGGCGACGACGCCGCGCTGACTGCGGCCGTTTCGAAACGCGCCGTGATTTGAAACGTCAGCTCGAAAACACTCACACTGTTGTGCAAAAATAAACACGTGTGCGAAACTTGCTTTATGTTGTGCAGCTACAGTACGATCGGCACGACACCCTCGATCGAGGCGAGCGAGCCTGAAGTTGCTGGAAACTCCATGACCAGGAGGAGCTCATCGGGCGCTCTGCTGTCGCCGGACGTAGAGCTGACAGGTATATCACATGCACGCTTTGGGAGTTTATTAAGTTGTTTCATGTATACCAACAAGGAAAATTAGTGTTGATTTGTACTCTTAGTTCTTTTCTCGCTATAGCGAGGCACACATTGTAGTCCGAGTGCGCAGTCTTCTTTGTTTTCGAATTTCTTGCTAATTTTCATTCGAGACAATTATTTTGTAACTAATTATAGAAATATAGATAATTTGAAATGAGATACTAACATTCTTGATAAGCCTTGCGTTGAAATATATCGTGAAAATTAATAACAGAAAAAATTTTAAAGCAGGACAGCTGGCTCAGAAAAGTGGCGATGAAGAGGGAGGCTTTTACTTGCTGAAGAAGGATAGCCAGCGTCGAATGACTCTCACGCGGGTTCTAAGTCAAGACGAAGCGAAAATTTGCTCGCTCTGGATGCAAAGCATTCAATCGGATGTTGGCCAGAAAACTGTGTTACAAATGGTATGCATTTCTTTGAGAAATTATCAAGCATGTCTCGATATGATACAACATTGTATTTTTATGTTAATTTAGAACCACTTGGAAACGCTAACGAGGGCACTGAAGGATTACATATCATCTCAGAACCAAGAAACCATCACAATAGCCATTGGCAAATTGAAGGAAGAGCTGGACTTTGACTCGACTGCCATTAATCAGATACAGTTGGCAATTTACTTATTTCAAACAGCAGTAAACGAGGTTCTTAGAATGCACAGCATCAAGCCCCACTGGATGTTTGCTCTAGACAATCTCGTGCGAACCGCCGTACAAGCGGCAATCACAGTTTTATCACCAGGTAGAGTACACAAATCTATATTTCATTTAAACGAAAACTTACTTATGATCTTCTGCTTGCAGAACTGGGAGCTAATTTACTTGGCCAAGAGCGAGCACAGTCGACTGCCGAGGGCGTAGAAGAGGGTTCCACTTCAGGAGTTTCCACGGTCAATTCCATAAAGTCACATAAAACAAGCGATTCCGTTGAGCGCAATAAGTTCTGGCACGAGTATCGAGACCAGATGGGATCCATCAAGGTGGAGAACATGAAACTACTGCACGAATTGTTGGAGAGCCAGAAGGCTTACCAGAGTTTGCTGTGTCAAGCATTGGACGAGCAGAAAGTGCAATTGGGAGCTCTGACCGAGTTGTGCGAAAGCATCGATAAAAAGATACGAAAAAGGAATCTTGGGTAAGAGCATGGCTGCTAATTGTTTGATTTACTAGAGGTTAATAACTCAATCGCATTTTCCAGAATACCGCAAATCAGTATTACGGATCGCGATGATGAACCAACTACTGATGAACAACTTATAAAGTGGCTGCAAACCTTGAATATAGATAACAATACTATAGAGAGGGTAAGTTTATTGATCATTACATGTGTTTTTAAACGTTTGATAATGTATATTAGCTAACGATAATACGTTTTGAGCAGTTTGTCACTGAGCAATATACTCTGGAAGACATCCTGATTTACGTTACGCGAGATGATCTACGTAGATTAAATTTGAAGTACGTTGTCATTGTAAATGTATTATTTTTATTTTTATTTTAAAATGATATGCAGATTTAAAAGAACATGTCTAATCCGCAGGGGCGGAATCGAACTCAGGATATGGAAAGCCATACTTGCGCATCGACGAGATGCGCCAACAAATTGAAGAAAAGAAATAATAATTTAATAATAAAAGTACTAATGTACCGTACTGACATACTAACTCATATAGTGATTATGTAACAAGATTTGATGTAGTCGCCAGACTATCAAAAAATAACCATTTCTTTTACAAGAAAGTGCCTTAACCAGTGAGAAATGAAAGGTCCATATGTTAATTAATGGCAGCTGTTGAATTTGTGTAGTCATAGCGTTCTTGTTGAACAGTTTTATTTTTTATACCAATCTATATATATATATATATACATCAGCAATTTTAAAACGCGTCTTCCATTGATATCAAATATTGCACAGTACCGAATCTATGAGATGTTAAAACGAATGAGAATTATTGAATTGTATATATGTATAAGCGGGTTGTTGATAGAGGCACTGATGATGATGATGTAATCATGTTCTTTCAGTTTGTACAGTATTGCGAATCAAATTTCGCATAAATTGTTATTTTAAAATCATGCAGAGCAAGAAAAATTATTGTAAATCAGATATCTAATACCTGCGAGAATAATCAAATATATTTATACCTAAATTTTGATAAAATACTATTTATTAGCCAGAGATATCATTAAACAACAAAATGTTTAACTTTTAAAAGAATCTTCAGCAACTTTTGTTAATACGACAGAATATATTTTCATACGAACGCTGAAAATGCGATCCCACCGTCCTAAACAATGTATAAAGCAATATATGTATATGTATATTAAGTAATGTTTACCTTTAGAGACTGACCAAATAGCAATGTTGCACTAAAAAAGCGCCCATTCGCATACAATAATAGGGAATCTGGCTTCTCAAGCAGTTTTTTAACGGTTAATTTTCAATTGGATCGCATTGTTAACAATTTATTATTTGCCGAAAAATACTCTACTTACGCTAATTCTAAATTTTAAAAGTTTCTATTATTTATAGAATGTAAAATCTCTATAATTCGATTTTAATGCAATAAAAAAATATATCGAGTCGTCAGCATTAGCATATTTATTTGTCTCTCCCTCAATTCCTTAAGTCCATTATTTTTATCCCCAAATGAATGCAATTCATCCGAACTTTTAAGCCCAAACCCTTCTGGTAAAAATTGCTTTGACGGCGAAGCCCCCGAGAGGAATTAACTTTTGTATAATTATACGCGCATTATAAGAAATATAACGAACCGAAGGCTAAAAAAAGGGGTCCACCCCGTAAGCGCGACTTAATTGAAGTGCCGCCTGCGTATCCCGCTCGATTTTGTCCTCTAAGCTCTCGCTTCCTTCCCTCTGCCTCTTTGACCGCCTCTCCGTCAGTCTGATTCCGCAACGATCGATACCCGCGGCGAAATATTATGTACACAAGTCTTTCCGTGCGAAATTACGGTTATCGTTGAATATTCTTTGGAGCCTCGTTCATTTGGCACTTAACGGAGTCGCGGTTGTTATTGCAGCCGCGTCAAGCGACACCGGCCAAACTTCCTTTTCTCCCCTTTCTCATTAGCGATTCGGCGGGAAGTCTGTTTTGCTTTCCGGAAAGTCTTCCACTCTATTTGCGGCTGGGGATACTGAGCGCGTCTTGGGGCTTATTGCGAAAATCCAAACATTAATTATTATTCCGCTCGTCCACGTCTCAAAAGAGATTTAATTTTAGCGCAGCGCACACTTCTCTGGCCGCCTCTGCTCAAGTTTCATTACAATCGAAGATCGGCGAAGGACCATTTAAATCATCAGAAAGGAAAATGTACAATGCTTTCGAGAAAATTTTTCTAATGAAGACGTGAGAGATAGAAAGTCACCCTCTTTGTCCGATGGAAGCAAAGTACAAGCGAGTCGCAGCAAAAGGGTCTACTCTCCAGCCATCCATATACTTTCGCTTTAAGCCGACGGAATTCAACCCTTTCGGCTCTCCCTACAACTCGCACAGCCCTCAAATTAAATAACTCTATCACTCGGCTGGAAGTTTGTTGTTCTCAACCCTCTCCTCTCGCGCATATCCGGCGCGAAAGAAGAAGAGCTGCTGCATAATTTTTTTTTCATGATTGATGATGGCGCGCAGAATGTATTCTCGCTTTGGAATTATTAATTTCGAAACTTTTCTACGGAGTAATCGTTCACTCACTCTAATGTCGTATACATCACTTATTTTAATCTGGCCTCGTCGCAAATGGAACTGTTATAGCGGAAGCAGCACACGTCTCGAGATTTCCGGATTGATTCGTTCGCGGAGACTGTCTCGCCGGGCGAGTAGCAGCAGATGTTTGTCCCGTACTCGGTTTGTATATTAATTCAAAGCTGTTCATCATCTCTCTCGAATGAAATATCACGTGCTAATTTTTTCAAGACTTGAATCGTTGCTTTTTGCCGATACTCATTACAGCTCTGTGAACGATTAATCATTCGCTGCTCTGTAATATGCAGATGAGCCGGAGGAAAAAAGATGACGCGACATTAACATGGAAAAGCTAAAGGATTCAAGTACATCGTTTAAATATACTTTAAATTAAACGGACATTAAATATGAAAATTTGTTGCGTTTTGTCCGAGCAAAAAAAGGCTTGATTCAACTGATAAATTGCGTAACAAATTGTTCGGTCTAATGGCTATCGAGTCGCGCACGATAAGCAAAGATTTAAGATTCCAGCAGGAGAAAGAGGGAGAAAAAAGTCGCAGACGACTTCGCTTCGAGGCTTTAATTAAAGAAGTTCCCGGCGGGAAAACAGCGCCGACTAATAAATTCTCTCGCTGACTACGCACAGTCCACCGATTCTCGATGCACAGAAAAAAGTAAACTTTACAGCTACTCGCAGGGCAAAGTAGAACATCGAGAGTAGCCCAAATAAATTCGTATATATATAAGAACCCGCGGCGAACGCAGGCGCGTTCGAAGTGTCGATTACGAGGCTGCTGATGTTTGTATATTACACGCGGCGCTCGCGAGCCCGCAGTTACGCACGGTGAACCCCCTTGGAAAGTCTCGTATTTTCTCCTGGCTGCACAGCGGAGTGGGTCTTCCCTTTGCCTCCCGGGACGACTTATCAAGAGCCCAGCGGATATAAATTGCCCGCGGAATCGGACCTGCTTCATGGAACGTAAACAGCGGGCGGAAGGGTTCGGAGGCCAGAAGATGCGCAGGACGAAAATCCGACGTAAGCAGGAGGACGGCGAGGATCTTGCGAGCTTCTGGATAGTCTAGGTACGAGCGCTATGCGGCGTACTTGGGATTTTCGACCGAGGGTGGACGGCATGGGTATTCCTCGGGGCGCGTTCTTGTTGTTCTTAGGGATGCTGCCATGCGAATTTCGAATGCGGTGTGTAACGTGCTGTATTTTTTAGTCGGCGATATTTTCGGTCCAGTCTGCATTAGATTATATATCGCCCGGAAGGGGTGCGAGTGTAAGAGACGAGTTTTAACCTCCAGGCTGTTTTCCTCTTCGGCGTGAAATTCGATCACGCCCTTAAAACGCGTTTTCAAGGCAACCGTTGCTAGGAAGGCTAACTCGTCAGCGGCAAAGTTTGACTGCGCGCGTACAATAACGCCTGCGTTGGCATCAGCATAATAATACGCATCTCGCGAGAGATGAGGGGGGCACGTTGGGCTTCGCACGTCTAAATCGAATAACTACTCGCGCAAAGTTCCGTTGCCATTTTATCGTTCATTCCCGAAAAGCAGCTGACAGTTGTACACGGGCTCGGTGAAATCTGTTTTCCATCCCATCAGCAGCAACGCAACGCGACGACGCGTATTTCGAGAGCAGCGAATCCTCGCCTGCCCGGGGGCATTATGTACGAGAGAGAGAGTCGCGAGAAAAGCTCTCCTCGTCGGGAAACAAAAGCGAAAGGAGGAGATATATACGGAGGCAAGAGCCGCGCCGCTACGTCGGCATCGGAGCCGACGGCGGATATGCGCGCGGGATTTCACGGGACCTTGACTGATGCGCGGGTGTGTCGATATACGTCCCGGCTGCGGATAATGTATATTGAAGAACGGAATCGAATAACGCAGTGCGGCTGGATGGAGAGATCGCGCGTATATATAGGATAATATCCGCGAATATGCGAGAGCGTAAAGCACCTCGATGTTCGAATGCGCCTGGAAATACACCTAGTTTTAGCAAACCGTCCCTTTAAATTCAATTCAACGAGGATAACGCTACCCCAAGTTGAAATGCTTGGCCACAGGTGCGTAGTCGCAAAGCCGCGTCAGGGGCCTGCACCGCAGCAGCCGCGAAATTGCATCCAGAATGTCGGATTCCGAGAGCAGCGGCGAGAGCAACGGCATGACGATGGTGGTGAAGGACGACGTGAAGCCTCTGCCGCTGATCCGGAACACCGGAGACAGCGACAAGCTCGAGGAATTCCAGAAGCTCCTGCGATCGATGATAGACTCGAGAGGGGCCTCTCCCGACCACGACGAGGAGCAGGAACAGGAGATGAACACCATACTGAAAATTCCCACAGGTACGTTTTTTACGACTTTTTTGCCACTGAGTTATACGCGTCGACCGAAAAATCGTTTTTCCGTGATTATAAGTCGGTTCGGGCGTGGAATTATGGTGTACCTACCCATTACTTTTGTAATTGTATAGAGCTTCTTCGTTATCGATCGAAGATTCATAAAAACAGCCTATGCGTTTTCAGCTATTCCCGCCAACCCTACGTATTATCCTCAAACTACGACCTGAAAAGCCTCTAAAAAGCCCGGCAGTATTATTGCAGAGCATCGCGTAATGAAAAACGCGAGCCCGGCAAACTTTTTCTCTCGCAGCTAGTAGAAGAAAGGAGCCAGATACATACCCTCCCGGTCGTACAATGAGAGAGTCGAGAGGAAGACTCGCGAAAATTGTGAAAAATAAAGTGAGGTAACCTGTTGAGAGGCCTCGCGAGAGAACGGTGGACGAGCAGGCGAAATGAAAAAAATGAGGGGAGAGAAAAGTCTTCAGCAGTCGTGTATACTCGCGGAAAATTTTACAGACGGCTCGTTGCCGTTATAACGACGACTGCCTGTACCTTCGCCGGCGAGGGAGCGAGCGAAACGAAAGAGAAGAAATGCTCGGCTGGATTATAACTTTGTACATTTTTTTTCGTCGAGGTCCATCTTCTCTCATTGGAAGCTACCGGTATACCGAGTGGAATATATACTCATCGTAAATGATATTCTTAATTAACCTCATACAGGTCCCCTCTGATTCGATCTTAATCTCCCGAGAGCCGCAGCATCAAAGCAAAAATCGAGCCGTCCATCTCCGGCAGATTGGCCTGAACTTCAGGCCATTCGACGAAACGATAATCTTTATCTGAACGGGCTGGATGGCACCGCAGCCGATGTTTCCGAGGGGCTTGAATTTCCGCGAACGTTGCTCGTCGCATCGGGGATTAACTTTATTAGCAGCCGAACGAGAATTACATCTTTCTATATACCCCGCCGGGTGCTCGCTCTCGGAATGGCTATAATCGAAAACGGCAGGTAAAATATTAATTCTACTCGGTGAGTCTGCCGCGGATGACTGACTCTTTTATCGATTATATATCGGGTACATTTTTCACCCTCTATACAATATGTTCGTTTAAAAAAAAATACATCCATTCATTTCACGTTCGAGGTAGTCAAACTACTCGAGCGAAATAAACTTGGCTAAATGATAGTGCTAGTAGTGTGGACCCACCTAAATGTCCCCTAGATTTGGCGCGCAACCAAAACAGCAATGTTCGCAGGTGGGCGCTTCTCTAAATTAAACTCATAAAACGTCTGGAGCGAAGGATGCGCCGTTGTTTCGCCGCGAGAGATAGAAAGCGTGCATTTGGCAACAACATCCTGCGGCCGCGGATAAACGTGATTTGTACAATGCAAGCGCAGTTTCGAGTAATTAAAACAGTAAATTGCGGTCTCCTCTACTGATCTGCATAGCAAAGTGGCCGTGTGTAATGCTTTCGTTCGTTAAAGCACATGCGGATGCATTTTGTTATAATATATAAAGAAAATAATTTTCACATACTGTACCCGCCTCGACCACGAGCTTCGTCCGATCTCGTCCGTGCCACGGAGAAAACTGCTTAGCGCTCGTTACGATGCAAAAGAGTCGCCCTTGCAAACTCCCTCGCGACGGAACAAACAATTAGCATGCAAATCCAATAGCCGCAGTTCGATTATTCCTAAAAAAATAAGGCTCGCGCACGCATCGGGTCGCTGAGAAAAAAAATCGATGTCGATTTAGAGAAAAGAAAAGAACAACGCTCGAGAGCTTGCGACTCTAGTCGCGCATGGCTAAGTATACGTATGAAGATGCAAGAGGAGTATCGCAAAGCAACTGAGCGTGGCTTCTGGTGCCTGCCAGTGCAATGCTGCGGATGATCGCGTGCACCGCTAAGGCTGTCTCTCTCGCGCTCTCGTGACACAAAGCAGCAGCCAAACTCCGAGCGCTCGGCAAAGACACCGAGAACGATAGTTCGACTGACGTTGTCGTGGCAGCCGCACGAGTCTATTGGCTCGCTCTCTCTCTCTCTCTCTCTCTCTCCCTGCGCAGTTATTATTCATGCGAGACAACGCCGCATTTTTGACGAGCTGCAGGGGAATAAGCTTCAGCGAATCGACCTGTGCAAACGCTTTGCACTCGGTGTTCACAGAGTGTCCTTCGCAGGTTTTCGTGGTGTATTTTCAGCTGATTATTATGATATGAATATTTCGCCGCAGCGGAAACGGCGGTGATGGAACCGACGGGCGACTTTCGTCTCGAGTACATCGGCGGCATAGTGCAAAAGTCGCTGAAACTGAAGCCGGAAAAATGGGGCAGACTACTACTCACGGAGGAGCACCGCAATGCCGTGCTGGACTTTTTGGACAACCCGGTACCGGCCGCCCTCTTCGTCGTCCTCACGCCGAACGCCCAACTCATACCCTCCTGCGGCTTTCCCATACCTTGCCAGAGGACCAAAGGTATAAAAACTTTTTGACTTTACCAAATATCACTATGTTCCGCTATTTATCCCCACAAAATAAAAAAAAATACGTAATATACACTCTCACCGCGATTTGCATGTTGCTGCGTCAAGGTGTGTTTGCGATAAAGATGAAAATCGCGGTTGTGCCGCGGGACAAGGACGCGTGCGCGGCGATGCTGCTGACGGGCGACCTATCGCACCGGGTGGTCGACGAACTGGCCACCATAGTCGACAACATCTTCGCGCCGCTGCTCTGTAAGCCCGAGAACCACAAGGAGCTGCCGGGCGTCGCCGTGCAGGATATATCGCGCCACGTGCACTCGCTCCGCGGGACGCTCTATCAGGTGTGCGGGATCTCGAGATTATGCGCTTTTTTTATAATTTATTCACGCACGCGTGTGAGAATGTTCTGTGTATCGTGTATGTAGGTCAAGGGCCAGGTGAACGGAAGGACGGTACTGCCTATGCCAGCCGGTCTCGAGAAAGTAGCGGAAGTCGAGCGCATGATCTCGGTCGAGGGGCCCCAGGCAGTTGATCTGTATCTCAAGAGCGCCATCGAGGGTGTGGTCATCAAGTGGGCCTACCTGGTCAATGACGTGGTCACACACGAGTCCAGCACTGCCTTCGACAATGGACAAAATCCCAGTCCCTACGTCGAGCTGGACTACTGGTCGACGAGACTCGCCAATTTGAGGTAGACAAAATAAGCCACATCGCGATCGAAGATTGGGAAAATTGTGAAATCGTTCATTTGCTGTTCGGCTTCAGGAATATATTTGATCAGTTGCGGGAGGACAGGGTGCGGAAAATGGCGGTAATCCTGGAGAAGACCGACAGCGCGTACTACCCGTGTTTCCGCACGCTGTTTGCCAACGTCGTCTCCTCGCTCGCCGAGGCGAAAGAGATATCCCTGTATCTGACACCCCTGGGCAAATGCTTCAAGTCCGTGGAGGAAGTTGATTTTGCAGAGGCGAAGCCGGTTATGGCCACTTTGATTCACTCGCTCGGCTTAGTCTGGGCTAACTCGCGCTACTACCAAAGCTCCTCCAAGCTCATTATCATGCTCCGGCAGATCTGCAATTTGCTTATCCAGGAGGCCAGGCGATTTCTCGATCCCACGCTGATTTTCCAGAGCGACGTCGACGAGGCTCTGCAGCGCGTGCAAATATCCAAGGGTAAGAGATACTTCGATCGCCCACTATTTTGCCACGCAAATGCGCACAACACAATGTTTTCTCTTCATCAGACGTACTGGAGGAGTTCAAGAGGCAGTTCGAGCTTCAGAAAAACATGCCCGCGCTGAAGAAGGATACGCCAGCCTGGACTTTCAACCCGAGTGCGGTTTTCGGCCGCCTCAACGCTTTCCTGAAACGCCTGTCGGACATAGAGTGGCTCTTCGACACCGTGCTCGAGTTCTCGAAGCTGGAAAAAATCGAAGTCGGCGGCCTGATGGGCAGATCGTTAAGCACTCGTATCGTCGCCGTGTACAAAGAATTCCAGCAGCTCTTTCAGGCGTTCTCGACTCGAGCGACCGACGTTCTCGAGCCCGACGACGAGTCTTTCGTTCAAGACTGCGAGAAATTCAGCGAGTCCATTATCGACCTGGACAGCAAGCTCGCTGCGATACTCTGCCAGGCGTTCGATGACTGTGGTAACTTGGAGAGTACGTTCAAGGTATCAAAAGCGGCGTAATGGATCGAAGCTACGCAAAGAGACGCGAACCTCATTCCTTTGTTTTCTTCCAGCTGATCAACATCGCAGGCAGCGTACTAGAACGACCCGTGATTCGCAAACAGTTCACGAATCGTTACTCCCGCATCCTGGAGTTACTGAACAACGAGCTGTCGGTGATCGAGATACTGTTCAATCGCGGACCACGCGGAGCTATGGTCGACCTTCCTCCGCTTGCGAGTGCACTGCAGTTTACTAACATGCTGAGGCAGCGGATCGATCTTCCCGTACACACTTTCAAATCACTGCAGCATCCGTGAGTGCATTCGAGCGAATAACGACACGCCACGGTACTTCATTTCAACGCGTACTTATTCTTTTACCAGGATTATCGAGACCGAGGAGGGCAAGAATATACTGGTGCGTTACGACAAGCTCGTGGAAATGCTGAACGAGAAGCAAAAAGTTTTGTTTCTCGAATGGTCGAAAATTGTTCCAGAACTGGTGAACGTTGGCTTGAACAGATCGTTACTCAAGAGGGATCAAGTCTCGATGCTTATATTGAATTTCGACCCTGATTTATTCGCTGTGTTGAAAGAAGTCAACTATTTGAAGCAGATGTGTTATGACAATATTCCACAAGAAGCTTTAGAGGTGCGGACTCTTTATTTTATTTTTAATATACCTATATCATAGCTTGTTTTGAAAAAGTTGTAGGATTACATTATTTTATTTGCAACTTTATAATAGGTAGCCGAAGTTTCAGAAACTTTTCGACAGTTTCGGACTTTCCTGACGACCACCGTCAACTTTTACAACGAAATCCGCCGCACATGTCGAAAAGTAGAATTCAACTTGATTGACATGGAAATAGCCCGGATCGACTCTCTCATTCAGAGGGGCCAGGAAGAACTGCGATGGAACTCCGAGGGTCTTTTGGAATACATGTCAGAACTCGGAAGCCTGGTTGAGGACTTATACAAGCGCGTTAAAGTGACACAAGCTAACGTGGAGAAGATCCGCAGCATCATTGAGCCATGGACGAGAATGCCACTTATCGAACGCAAGGATCGACGCAAGAATTCACTGCTCTCACTGGAGGAGCGAAGCGAACGTGTGGCCAAGCGCTACGCGGAAATACGTAAGGCGGCTGAACAGATTCAGGAACTGCTGGCGGAAAATAAAAAGCTGTTTGAGATCAGCGACGACAAGAGCGAGGCTTGGCAAGCTTACGTCAATTACGTGGACAAGATCGTGGTCGAATCTCTTCGTAAGGCTGTTGGCTGCTCACTGAGTTACTTGGCCGAGAACATGGATGCGACGAGTCAGAATGAGCCGTTATTAGAAGCTCGGCTCGAGTTGAGGGAGCCAGACCTGTATTACGTCCCATCGTTGGAGCCTGATGATCCAAATGGCTTGGATCAGTTGGTGGCCGGTCTTCTGAATGATATCATCGGTATGGCAACTCTGGTGGAAAGACTCAAGTCCGATACGGAAGGTTATGCGGAGGAACTTGAAAAGGACGAGGACATTTGCGCGATGAAAAACGAAATTCTTTCCGGAGTTACGAGAGCCGTTGAGGAGGCTACTGATTTTTGTGGTATTTTCGAAGGATACGCGTATCTCTGGTTAGAAGATAGAGATGTAGTAATGCAGCAATTTTTGGATTATAGTAGACAATTGTCTCTTGATGAAATGGACATGATTGTTGCACTTGATCCAAAATCTCCCAAAAAGTGTCCTCCTAAGATGGAACAATTTCGCGAACAGATAGATCTCTATGAAAGCCTTTATAACGAGGTTGAAGATATGAGCACTTCTAAAATATTTTGCGTTTGGTTTAGGGTTGATCTAAGACCATTTCGACAATCTCTTTTGAACACAATTTGCAAATGGTCTAGTATGTATAAAAAACATTTGGTAGAACGTGTCACCACGAGCCTTTCTGATCTAGGATCATTTATACGGTAAGAAATTACTATAATAGTAGATCTCTATTAAATCTACATAATACAAAAAACTAAAAAAAAAATATCTGAAAAATTGTGTAGACTTGCTGACGAAGGACTACTTCAACAAATACAGCCAGGAGATTATGCGGGCCTCGTTAGCGTAATGGGATATTTGATGCAAGTGAAAGAAAGACAACCGATTACAGATGAAATGTTCCAGCCTCTACAAGAAACTATCGAACTCTTGAAATTCTATGACCAAGATATTCCAGAGGAAGTCAACGTTCTATTACAAGAACTACCTGATCAATGGGCAAATACGAAAAAACTTGCGGTAACTGTAAAGCAGCAAGTCGCTCCCCTACAAGCAGGTAAATTTTAACATTTTCTATATTAAAATCTAATCGAACATTGTTATAACATTATAAAATCGCAAGTAATGTTGAATATTAAAAATGTCGATTCACTTAGGTGAGGTTTCAAGAATACGAGGTCGCATATCAGCTTTCGATACAACAATAGTGCAATATCGTGAGGCTTTTAGGCGTTATGAGTTTTTCAAATACGACTGTAAGAACCCGTACACTCAACTAGACGAGGCTCATAAAGAAATTGCCATGTTAGAAAGACAGATGAATGATATTCAAGAATCTGCTTCGCTTTTCGAAGTCTTAGTACCAGAATTCAAACAGTTGAAACAATGCAGAAAAGAATTGAAAATGCTTAAACAGCTATGGGATTATGTCAATATAGTAAGAAGTAGCATCGAAGGTTGGAAAACTACACCGTGGAGAAAAATCGATGTAGAAAATATGGATATAGAATGTAAAAAATTTGCCAAAGAAATAAGAGGTAGAGTTATAGTTGCGTACTTTTCATGATCAGCAATACATTCATGAATATCTTCTTTTATCATGCCTCAACTTTTTTCAAAGGTCTTGACAAAGAGATGCGACCCTGGGATACATATACATCCCTCGAAGCAACTGTTAAAAATATGTTAACTTCTCTGAGGGCTGTAGCAGAACTTCAGAATCCTGCAATTCGCGAAAGACATTGGCTCCAGTTGATGAAAAGCACCAAGGTATCTTCAAACTTGTCAATGACCAGACGACTGTTGTAAATAATTTAAAAGAAGTCATACATTATCACATTTGTTTTATTTATAATATGAAACAGACGGTTGTAAATATTGTTAGGGCATTATTTGACATTTGTAAATATTAGAGTTAGTCGCACTGCTGTATATACGCTGTCAATGTTACAGAAATTGGGCAACATGACTCCAGAAATGACCGTAAGTCCACTGTACATAAAAAGCACTAAATAAATATTAGATTTTTCTATTAACAACTATCTCTAAACTAATTTAGAAAAAATTTACTAATACAATCTTTTAATAAACAGCTTTATACTATATAGATACTGTAGTTGTATATGCTTTATTGTATATTCACATCTAGGAATATATGTATTATACTATCATTATAATTATATCAAAAATATTCATCACAATATACCTACTTGTATAATAATTAAAACACGTGCATATTGACATTCTAAATACGTACAGTTATAAGTTACAAGATTTAACTCACCTCATAGAAATATTGCACTTGCATGATTGAAAATAAATAATTATTCTCAATAGATAAGTTTTTTACGATTTTTAGCACTTTTATAATGCTTCATGAAACTCTATCAGGACTACACCAGACTTTGTAACTCATTTAAATATCATGTAACTTACATGAAAAATAAAATGCATTGTAAACATTATCATTGTAGCCATTCATTTTCACAACCATTGTTCATCCTCGTATTTTTGATAAATAATATTTTTATGCACATTTTTGCTGTTTTATCACCTTAAAACTTGTCAGAATTCCATTGTTTGCACTACATTTACTGGAATACTACTGGAAAGAGTTCATTATATAATTAGGTGCGGTTCGTAATGAATGACTCAACAACCCTGGCTGATTTACTGGAACTGAATTTACACGATTGTGAAGAAGAAGTAAAGAATATAGTGGACAAAGCTGTAAAGGAAATGTCTATGGAAAAATATCTTAGAGAACTGAAAGTTACGTGGTCGGGAATGGAATTTGAGAAGGAGCTGCATCCAAGAACTGGTGCGATATTGTTAAGAGCGAGCGAAGAATTAATTGAAACTTTAGAAGAAAATCAGGTTTCTTTTCATTATTAAAAAGTATTCCTCTTAATGTCACTTTATAAAATAATAACAACTGATTACATTATTTTTGGCTTAGGTTCAATTACAAAATTTAATTACATCTAAGTTTATAGCACACTTTTTAGAAGAAGTATCGTGCTGGCAAAAGAAGTTAAGTATAGCTGATCAAGTTACTACGCTTTGGTTCGAAGTCCAGCGAACGTGGATGCATCTTGAGAGCATTTTTATGTCATCTGAAGATATTAGAAAACAACTACCAGTAGATTCTGAACGATTTGATCGTATTGATCAGCAATTTAAAGAAATGACCCATGAAATGGCCAAAACTCCTAATGTTGTCGAAGCCACTAATAAAGATAATCTTGTTACTACTCTAGATATTCTTCAAAAAGAATTAGTTTTATGCGAAAAAGCTTTGGCAGAGTATTTGGAAACAAAAAGATTAGCATTTCCCAGATTTTATTTTGTTTCGTCAAGTGATTTACTTGACATTTTATCAAATGGGAATCAGCCAGAAGTGGTTGCAAAACACTTAGTTAAATTATTTGATTCAATGGCAAGAATGAAATTTGACGATAGTCAGGGAAACGTAAAGCCAGAACGGATTCTTGGTAAGGATTAAAAAAAATGATATTTTTCAGATAATTGTAAATATTACTTTTTATTACAGGTATGTACGCAAAAGATGGCGAATATGTTCAATTTGCAAACTGTGAAATGGTTTGTGAAGGAGCAGTAGAAGTGTGGTTGAATAGATTACAGATGGCAATGAGAGTTTCTATACGTCATTACTTTAGTGATGCTGTGGTCGCATATGAAGAAAAACCAAGAGAACAATGGCTGTTTGACTATCCCGCCCAAGTATCACTTTGTGGCACTCAAATTTGGTGGACTACTGAAGTAAATTTAGCTTTCGGGAGGCTTGAAGAAGGCTATGATAATGCATTAAAAGACTATTTAAAAAAACAAATCGCTCAACTAAGTACGTTAATATCTCTCTTGCTTGGAGAACTTAGCAAACAAGATCGTCAAAAAGTCATGACAATTTGTACCATCGATGTACACTCGAGAGATGTTGTTGCTAAACTTGTACAGGCAAAAGTTGAAACTGCACAAGCTTTTCAGTGGCAAAGTCAATTGAGACATAGGTGGGATGAAAAAGAAAAGGATTGCTTCGCAAATATTTGTGATGCTCAATTCAGATATTCTCATGAATATTTAGGAAACACTCCAAGGTAAATAAATAATATTGCATAAAAAGTTCAATCTATCAGTTTGAATTTCATAAAAGAATATAACTCATTTCAGATTGGTAATAACTCCTTTAACTGATCGTTGTTATATAACTCTAACACAATCCCTTCATCTTGTAATGGGCGGGGGCCCAGCTGGTCCCGCGGGAACAGGAAAAACTGAAACTACTAAGGATCTTGGGCGAGCGCTTGGTATTATGGTATACGTGTTTAACTGTTCTGAGCAAATGGATTACAAATCCTGTGGCAATATTTATAAAGGTCTTGCACAGACTGGAGCTTGGGGTTGTTTTGATGAATTCAATAGAATATCAGTGGAAGTGCTCTCTGTAGTTGCTGTGCAAGTTAAGTCTGTCCAAGACGCTATTAAAGATAAGAAGGAAGTTTTTAACTTTATGGGCGAGATGATTGCTTTAGTTCCGTCAGTTGGTATTTTTATTACGATGAATCCGGGTTATGCAGGACGAACAGAACTTCCAGAAAATTTGAAAGCTCTATTCAGACCATGTGCAATGGTTGTTCCCGATTTTGAATTGATTTGCGAAATAATGTTAGTAGCTGAAGGATTTCAAGAAGCTCGTATACTGGCTCGAAAATTTATTACTTTATACACCCTCTGTAAAGAACTTTTATCTAAACAAGATCATTATGATTGGGGATTGCGAGCTATAAAATCAGTTCTAGTAGTAGCCGGAAGCTTAAAACGAGGCGATCCTGGAAGACCAGAGGAAGAAGTTTTAATGCGAGCTTTGCGTGATTTTAACATTCCAAAAGTTATATCTGACGATTTACCAGTTTTCATGGGCTTGATTGCGGATCTTTTTCCAGCACTTGATGTCCCTAGAAAAAGAGATGTAGAATTTGAAAAAACAGTCAAAGCAGCTGCAACCGATCTTTTATTACAACCCGAAGATGGTTTTATTTTGAAAGTAGTTCAGCTCGAAGAACTGCTTGAAGTAAGACATTCCGTGTTTATAGTAGGTTCTGCTGGATCAGGTAAAACGCAAGTTTGGAAAACACTTTTTAGGACGTATCATAATATTAAACGAAAACCCATTTTTAATGATCTCAATCCAAAAGCGGTCACCAATGATGAGCTTTTTGGTATTATAAACCCAGCTACTCGAGAATGGAAAGATGGTTTATTTTCAGTAATAATGAGAGAGCAAGCTAATCTTGGAGGAGAAAATCCAAAATGGATAGTTTTAGATGGTGATATTGATCCTATGTGGATTGAATCTTTGAATACTGTAATGGATGACAATAAGGTTTTAACTCTTGCAAGTAACGAGCGTATCGCTTTAACACCTTCTATGAGATTAGTTTTTGAAATTTCAAATTTACGTACAGCTACCCCAGCTACTGTTTCGCGTGCGGGTATTTTGTACATTAATCCTCAAGATTTAGGATGGAACCCTTACGTAACAAGCTGGATTGAAACTAGGTCTTCACAATCTGAAAAATCAAATCTAGTTATTTTGTTCGATAAATATATTCCTGCCTGTTTAGAAACATTACGATCGAGGTTTAAAAAAATAACACCGATTGTCGATATGGCTCATGTTGAAATGCTATGCCATCTTTTAAGCTGCTTACTCACCCCAGAATTAGTATCAAATGATTTCTCGAAAGATCACTACGAACTTTATTTTGTTTTTGCTGCAGTTTGGGCATTCGGTTCTGCCATGTTTCAAGACCAAGCAGTAGATTATCGAGTAGAATTCAGTAAATGGTGGATAAATGAATTTAAACAAATAAAGTTTCCAGCTCAAGGGACTGTTTTCGATTATTACATAGATCCAGAAACAAAGAATTTCCTTCCTTGGACAGAACGTTTACCTAAATTTGAACTAGATCCAGATGTACCTTTACAAGCAGTATTAGTTTATACAGCGGAATCAATAAGAATAAGATACTTTTTGGATCTGCTTATGGCAGAAAAGCATCCTGTGATGTTAGTTGGCCCAGCAGGATGTGGAAAAACCGTTTTGGTGGCGGAAAAACTGTTGCAACTTTCTGAGAATTATGCAGTCACAAACGTTCCGTTTAATTTTTATACCACGTCAGAAATGCTGCAAAAAATTTTAGAGAAACCTTTAGAGAAAAAAGCTGGACGCAATTATGGGCCACCAGGAAATAAAACTCTAGTTTACTTTGTTGACGACATGAATATGCCCGAAGTCGATACGTACGGTACGGTTCAACCTCATACACTTATAAGACAACATTTAGATTATAGTCATTGGTACGATAGAACAAAATTAGCTTTGAAAGAGATTCACAACTGTCAATATGTGAGTTGTATGAATCCAACATCAGGTTCATTTACGATAAATCCTAGGCTTCAAAGACATTTTGCAGTTTTTGCGGTTAGTTTTCCGAATTCAGAATCCTTAACTACAATTTACGCATCGATACTTTCTCAACATTTAGCAAATGTAGAGCACAGGTAAATAATGAAATACGATGATTGAATCCCTTATTGTTTACAACAGTATTATTATATGCATTTTTTCAGATTTCCGCTGTCCGTTACCGATCTGTGTGGTAACATAGTGCAAGCTACTTTGCAACTACATCACAGATGTGCACAAGTGTTCCTTCCCACAGCTACGAAATTCCATTACATTTTCAACTTGCGCGACCTATCTAATTGTTTCCAAGGATTACTTTTTAGTGGCAATGAATGTCTTCAAGTACCAACAGATTTTGTTAGATTATGGTTACATGAAACTCAAAGAGTTTACGGCGATAAACTTACAGATGAGAAAGACATAGAAAGTTTTAGTAAACTACAAATTGATATTTTGAAAAAGAACGTCGAAGAAATCGATGAAGGGGCAATTTTTGAGAAACCTAATATTTACTGCCACTTTGCAGGTAGATATTAATCTAGATATATAAATCAATAACAATCTCAATATTAAAATATTGATTTTGTATTTTAGGAGGAGTAGGCGAACCAAAATATATGCCCGTTATGAACTGGGCTAGTCTGCATCGTTTATTGACAGAAGCACTTGTCAGCTACAACGATTTAGTAGCAGCCATGAATCTTGTGCTGTTCGAAGACGCTATGATGCACGTCTGCAAAATAAATCGAATTTTAGAATCACCTAGAGGTAGCGCGCTTTTAGTGGGTGTAGGTGGTTCTGGAAAGCAAAGTTTATCTCGTTTGGCAGCTTTTATAAGTTCTTTAGAAGTATTTCAAATACAATTACGAAAAGGATATGGGGTAGCAGATCTCAAATTAGAACTTGCGTCTCTTTATTCTAAGTCGGGGCTTAAGAATTTGGGAATAATGTTCCTAATGACGGACGCGCAAGTACCAAACGAACAGTTTTTAGTTTTAATAAACGATATGCTTGCATCTGGGGAGATTCCGGATTTGTTTCCGGAAGATGAAGTTGAAAACATCATTGCTGGTTTGTACATAAACTATAATTAAATATTATTTTATGGTCCTATTATTATATTTATTGTTTTTAGGTGTGCGCAACGAAGTTAAAGGAGCCGGAATCTTAGATACAAGAGAAAATTGCTGGAAATTCTTTATCGATAGAGTGCGTCGACAATTGAGAGTAGTACTTTGCTTCTCACCAGTGGGCTCTACGTTAAGAGTTCGATCACGGAAATTTCCTGCAATTATAAATTGCACAGCCATAAACTGGTTCCATGAATGGCCTCAAGAGGCATTAATGTCCGTATCTAAACGTTTTCTACAAGAATTAAAAGAACTTCCCGAAACGTATTTGTAAGTAATAATTTTACGAATTATTAATTTTAAATGTCTATAATCGCATAATATTTGTATAGAGAATCAGTTGCGAAGTTTATGGCACATGCGCATACAACAGTAAATTTAGCTAGTCGTCAGTATCTCGCAAGTGAACGGCGTTATAACTACACTACGCCAAAATCTTTTCTTGAGCAAATTAGTTTGTACACAAAGCTTCTGCAAAATAAATCAAAACAACTGAAAGCTCGAGTGGAACGATTAGAAAACGGCTTGGCCAAACTGAAATCTACAGCGATTCAAGTCGATGAACTAAAAAAGAAACTGGCTGTTCAAGAAGTCGAGTTGCAACAAAAGAATGAAGCAGCTGATGCTCTTATAGCCATTGTTGGCGTAGAAACCGAGAAAGTACAAAAAGAAAAGGCTCTTGGTAAGACTATCTTAGAAAAATAAAAAAATATTCTTGTCAGGTTAAAAAATTCAAGTTACTTTCTTTTCTTAACAGCCGATGAGGAGGAGTCAAAAGTTGCCGTCATCGCAGAAGAAGTTTTGAAAAAGCAAAAGGACTGCGAGGCTGATTTGTTAAAAGCTGAGCCAGCATTGTTAGCGGCTCAAGAGGCTTTAAACACTTTGAATAAAGCAAATCTAACGGAACTTAAATCCTTTGGCTCGCCACCAGGTGCAGTAACAAATGTAACCGCAGCAGTCATGGTTTTGTTGGCACCTAACGGAAAAGTTCCCAAAGATAGGAGTTGGAAAGCTGCAAAAGTAAAATTCACCTTCTCTTATAAAATATAATTTAAAGAAATGTAATATTACTTTTTCATTAAAAGAAATATTTTATATTGTAGATTGTCATGGCCAAAGTCGATGCTTTTCTAGACGCTCTAATTAATTATGACAAAGAAAATATTCACCCCGAAGTCATTAAATCTATTCAACCGTACTTGAAAGATTCCGAATTCGAGCCTGAGTTTGTTAGATCAAAATCTGCAGCTGCAGCAGGTCTGTGCGCTTGGGTCATAAATATAATAAAATTTTATGAAGTTTTTTGCGATGTAGAACCAAAACGAAAAGCTCTAGCTCAAGCAAATGCTGAATTAGCTGCCGCACAAGATAAATTAAGTGTCATAAAGCGGAAAGTTACGGTAAATTAAATATGAAATATATTTTCTTAAAAAAATCGATTCCAATTAAAAAAGAATAACTCATAATTCCTATTTCAGTCCCTCGAGGAACAATTAGCTAAATTAACTGCAGATTTCGAGCAAGCTACCTCCGAAAAACTCAAGTGTCAACAAGAAGCTGATGCAACAAATGCAACAATAGCACTTGCGAATCGTTTAGTGGGTGGATTAGCCTCAGAGAACGTTAGATGGGCGGATTCAGTTGCAAAGTATGAATATTTTTTTAATATTTCTTAGTCATAAAAAAACGATGGATAAATTTTCCTATTTTATATTTAGCCTCATGCAACAAGCATCGACATTGCCAGGAGACGTTTTATTAGTAACAGCATTTATATCGTACGTTGGCTGCTTTACCAAACAATTTCGGATGGACCTTCTAAATAAACAGTGGCTACCGTTCTTGCGAAGCATAGAGCCTGCTGTGCCAATAACTGATGGACTTGATCCATTATCTTTATTAACAGACGATACTCAAATAGCTAAATGGAACAATGAAGGTTTGCCGAATGACAGAATGTCCACGGAAAACGCGACAATATTGACCAATTCAGATCGCTGGCCTCTCATGATCGATCCGCAAGTAAGTTATACTTTTATAACAATAAAGTTATTTTGGAACGCATTACAGTAAAATAACGTTCTAGTTACAAGGCATCAAGTGGATAAAACAGAAATATGGTGAAAATTTGCGTGTAATTCGTTTGGGTCAACGAGGTTATTTAGATGTCATAGAGCAATCCTTGGCGTTAGGAGCTACTGTACTCGTCGAAAATATCGGCGAATTTGTCGATCCCGTTCTCGATTCTTTACTCGGCCGCAACTTAATAAAAAAAGGCCGAGCCTTAAAAATTGGGGACAAAGAGGTCGAATACAATCCCAGTTTTCGTTTGATTCTGCATACGAAACTGGCAAACCCTCATTACAAGCCTGAAATGCAAGCTCAGACAACCCTGATTAATTTCACCGTAACGAGAGACGGCTTAGAGGACCAGCTTCTAGCAGAAGTAGTTAAAGCGGAACGACCAGATCTCGAGGAATTAAAGGCGGATTTAACGAGACAGCAGAACGATTTTAAAATCACACTGAACAGCCTAGAAGATTCGCTTCTATCCAAGTTCGTATAGAAACTTTGTTTTACTCCGTTGATCTTACAATTAAAACTTATAAATGATATATATATCCTCGTTCTCGTTTCATTAAACATAAATAAAATAAACTTTGCAGACTGTCGTCAGCTGGCAGCAACGTTTTAGGTGATACGGCTCTCGTGGAAAATCTAGAAACCACCAAGAGGACGGCCGCCGAGGTCGAGCGTAAGGTCACGGAAGCTCGGGGCACTTCGCGAGAGATTGACGCTGCCCGCGAGCTTTACCGAGCGGCAGCGGCTCGAGCCTCGCTTCTTTACTTTATCCTCAACGACCTTAACACCATCAATCCCATCTATCAGTTCTCGCTGAAGGCCTTCAGCGTCGTTTTTCAGATGGCTGTACTTAAGGCAGATCCGGCACCCGAGGTGGGAGCTCGCGTTAAGAACCTCATTGAGTGTATCACGTACTCTGTTTTCATGTACACGACTCGTGGCCTCTTCGAGTGCGACAAGCTCATCTTTACCTCGCAGATGGCTTTTCAAATTCTCTTAGCTCGCGAGGAGATATCCGCTACCGAGTTAGACTTTTTATTGAGATTTCCCATCACACCCCACGTTACCTCGCCTGTAGATTTTCTGACTAACACGAGTTGGGGTGGGATACGCAGTCTCGCCTCCAGAGACGAGTTCAGGTACATCATTTATCAATTTAAAGTTTAATCAGCGATATAAAGAACTTTGGTTTAAATATATGTTTTGACTCTTACAGAAATCTAGATCGAGACATTGAAAGCTCGCCGAAGCGTTGGAAGAAGCTGGTCGATTGCGAGTGCCCGGAACGTGAGAAGTTTCCACAAGAGTGGAAAAACAAAACAGCATTGCAGCGTCTGTGCATGCTGCGAGCTTTGCGACCCGATCGAATGACTTACGCCATCGCAGCTTTTATAGAAGAGAAGTTGGGGCCGAGATACGTAGAGGGTAGAACAGTTGAGTTTTCCAAATCTTTCGAAGAAACCAGTCCGTCTACGCCTATCTTCTTTATTCTCTCACCCGGAGTCAATCCGTTAAAGGTTTGAATATGATTATTAAGCAATATATTAACTCTTATGGACAAAAGCAACGAGTATTACTATTATTTATAGGACGTGGAGGATTTAGGAAGGCGTTTGGGATTTACATCCGACGCAGCGAATTTTCATAACGTTTCTCTCGGTCAAGGGCAAGAGAGTGTCGCCGAGTACGCGATGGACGAGGCATCAAAGAAGGGACACTGGGTTATTTTACAGAACATTCATTTAGTCAAGAAATGGCTTCCCCTTCTAGAGAAGAAGCTGGAAGTGGCTGCCGAGGGTTCTCATCCCGATTATAGAGTTTTCATGAGTGCGGAGCCTGCGAGCACTCCGGCTGGCCATATCATACCACAGGTTTATATTTAAATGAAGTTGATTTATTTTTTTCAGCGAAAAATGTATAAAGATATCGATAATCCCGACCGTTTGAACGTTTCAGGGAATTTTAGAGTCGTCGATCAAAATAACAAACGAACCACCTACGGGGATGCAGGCTAATTTGCACAAAGCTCTGGACAATTTCACTCAAGATACTCTGGAGATGTGCAGCAAGGAAGCCGAATTCAAAGTCATTTTGTTCTCTCTCTGCTACTTCCACGCGGTTGTAGCAGAGAGAAGAAAATTTGGACCACAGGGCTGGAATAAAATCTATCCCTTTAATGTTGGTGATCTGAACATAAGCGTAAGCGTTTTACACAACTATTTGGAGGCGAGTCCCAAAATACCCTGGGAAGATCTAAGGTATCTTTTTGGAGAAATAATGTACGGAGGCCATATAACGGATGATTGGGATAGAAGACTTTGCGTTTCTTATTTGGAAGAACTTATGCAACCTGATCTCGTGGACGGCGAGCTGCACCTTGCTCCAGGTATTCTGCGCAATGGGTTAAAAATGTTTAACTGTATAAAGCTTATCTTGCTACATTGTTTTCGAAGGTTTTCCCGCACCGCCAAACACCGACTTGGTTGGCTTTCACACCTACATCGACGAAGTTTTACCTCCAGAATCACCGTATTTGTACGGTTTGCATCCCAATGCGGAAATGGGATTTCTAACAACAACTTCAGAAAACCTATTTAGAACTGTCTTCGAAATGCAGCCCAGAGACGCTGGAAGTTCAGGTGGCCAAACTGTAACTAGAGAGGACAAAGTAAGGCATTGTCAAAGCGTTTGTTTCAAACAGTCGACAACTAGATGTGTATTACTCGCGACTTTTAATTAAAAGGTGAAACAAGTTCTGGACGAGATTCTGGAGAAGCTACCGGAGGAATTCAACATGACCGAGATAATGGGCAAAGTTGAGGAGCGCACCCCTTACGTCATCGTCGCTTTCCAAGAATGTGAAAGAATGAACTACTTGACGGGTGAGATCAAGCGATCACTTCGAGAATTGGATCTCGGCCTTAAGGGCGAACTGACCATCACTTCGGACATGGAAGATCTGGAGACTGCCTTGTTCCTGGATCAGGTGCCCCAGACCTGGGCCCAGAGAGCTTACCCCTCGTTATTGGGCCTGACCGCGTGGTTCGTTGATCTGCTGCTAAGGATACGAGAGCTGGAAACGTGGTCCACTGACTTTGTGGTACAAGTTTTGACATTCGAGTTCCAAAGTGTTTCAAGCCTATACATATTCTTGAAAAAAAACTCATCTTGTTTTTTTCAGCTACCGGCTTCTGTCTGGTTAGCGGGTTTCTTTAATCCGCAGTCTTTGTTGACAGCGATAATGCAATCGACCGCCAGACGACACGAGCTTCCGCTCGATAAAATGTGCCTACAGTGCGATGTTACAAAGAAGAATAAAGAAGAATTTACGTGAGTATCTTTCTCGTTCACGTCGATCGTACATCACAGAGTCGTCAAAACAAACTCAAATTTCAGTTCAGCTCCGCGAGACGGTGCCTACGTTCATGGGATTTTCATGGAAGGCGCCAGGTGGGACGTGCAGGCCGGCATAATTGTGGACTCCCGACCCAAGGAACTGTTCCCGGCGATGCCCGTCATCAACATTCGCGCCATCACGCAAGACAAACAGGACCTGCGCAACATGTACGAGTGCCCGGTGTACAAGACGCGTACGCGCGGTCCCACCTACGTATGGACCTTCAATCTGAAGACCAAGGACAAGCCGGCCAAGTGGACCCTGGCCGGCGTCGCCCTGCTGCTTCAGACGTAGATAGAAAAATGTATCACCAGATTGTTGATTATGAAGAGTTTATTACTGTCTGTGTAAATAAATAGGCGCCTGTGATTGATTAACCGACGTCGAGTGTCATTGTGCCCCTTAAATAATCACGAGTAGAGTCGGAGACCGAAGTCGCGAATGTCAAAGGTTCGACAAAAGCCGCATTGCGGATATTGGAGGGAAAGGCGGATGGGACAGAGCTGCGAGAGCAGGGTGGAGGGCGTGTTTAGAGTGGATAATCGATACAATGCAAGCCCGACTGACGTCGGCGCAGGTTGCCACTGACAGTTGGCTCGAGCTTCAATGGCACGCAGCGAACCGGCGCTATCATGCAGCCGTATATACTATAACATTATATCGATCTGGCGTAATTGGCGACGTTTCCGCAGAAAGCGATTGTGTGTCTGCCGAAATAAAAAAAAAGTTCGCTGTGCGCACGCGATACTGAATTATTAGCCTGGAACACGGGGGCCGAATTGCCGAAATTTTCGGACGGTGAATATACAGGCCCTCTGTTTCTGACGCGATGCTTCTTACTTTCCGAGGCGAGGACAAAAGAACATAGAATTCGGACGCGCTTAGTCATATCCTCTGTCAAAGAATTAATCGACTTTCGTGCGCTGAATAGCACCGTTGTAAAAGATAAAAAAACAACGAGTCCCGCGAGCTAAATTACTTTATTTATATCGGTGTAGGTCGATACATTTCAATCAGCGGGCAATAGAAAACCCACTTTACCAAACAATCAAAAGAACGCACGGAATTTCATTCGAAATGTTTTCAACCCGCATATATGCGCGGCAGAGTTGAAGATAGCGCGAGAACTGGGCAAAAGGAGAAAAAAAGAAACACAAAAGTCTATCAGCCGGTCTATAATAACGCGCACGCGAAATAAAGCACTGCTCCTCAACGTCCGGGCCACCAAAGAGCAGTAGCAGCAACGGTAGCCATCCGCGCGCAGGATAATTGGATTAGGAGAAAAAATCCTCTCTCCCGCGCGTGCTCTCACGCACACTGCACCGCCCTCTCGAGCGACTGGCGTGATTAGAGCTGAAACGGACCCTTCGCGCGCCGATCGATTCCCGCTCCGGCTCAATCACGGTTTTCATTAACCCGAGTGCCCGGCCGTTCGTCCAAATGGATCGGATATACATCGAGAGACGAGAAGACGAACTTTTTTTTTTCACGAGGGGAAGAAAAATCCGGACTATATATTATTAGATGTAAGATTATTCTCGCTCGCTTAATCTCTGCAAAGGAAAACCAAATCTGTAACAAAAAGCAAACTCAACCACGCTCACTCAGCAATATTGCCATAAATGAAATGCGCTCGATCTATTGTATATCACTATTCCACGCATCTGGGAAAGACTTGTCGAGCGGAAATCGATGAGTGCAGCAGGATCCGGTTAATAGAAGTTCGTTTAACTCGGGCCTCGCTGCGACAAATGGCTCGTGTCAGGCCAAGCTGCGTCTGGCGACTTGGTAATGAAGCGTCGACATTGGCAGACTGATTCCGAAGATCGAATCCCGATGAATGTAAACTCGGCGACAGCCGTGCTCCCAATCTGCGGGCGTCTCCGGACTTTCCGGCCCCGTAAGTAAGCGATCCGCATAATATAGTCGATTTTTCATCCGCCGTCGACGAGTGCGCGCATGCTATTAAAAGTTTGCGTTGCTTCGAAGGATATAAGCTTTTTATGCTTGCGCCGTCGCTTCTAGAATTTATAAATGCAACTGACGAGAGTTTCTCGAGCAAACGGAGAGACTTTTTCGACAGATCCGACGACGCTGAATGAAATTACGCCGAGAAAGTCCATTCAATTAGGCGAGTTGACGAGCTCGGCGCGGATGAATTTATGCAAAAAAAGCGGATGGTCGGGAGAAAAAAAGCGACGAGCACTTAATGGAAGTTTGATAGGTCCAGGGGACGTCGCGCGCGCGAACGAGAGAGAGAAAGCTAATGCGTTCTTTGTCTCGGTAAAGAGCCACCTTCATTTTTCATATCGCAACAGTATGGTTAATCATATTTGAAGAGCCGCCGCGAGCAGGTGACGTTCTTCGAGGGTAAATTTGAGCACGCGAGACTCGCGTATTGCGAAATAATTTTTTTTTCTCTCTCCCGCTTGAATTGCCAAACGAAACTTTTTCGATCGGGTGCTAGTCTCTCTCGTCGTCCCACTGCAGCCTTCTGTCTTCAAGAGCACAGCGGCAGAAGTAATGAAACGAGGGTGGCACAATTCGTTTTACATACAGGCGGCATTTTTCACCGGCGAAACGAGTGCCGTGTGCAGAGAAGTCGGGGGTCGTCGAGGGTGAAAAGCCTCGAGAGGGCTTTGAGGCTGGTAAGTAATTGTAAATTACGGCACGGACTAATGCGAATAAATCGGCGCGGCGTCCTCAAAGATGCATCGCCTCTGCCTTTAAGAATTTAATATCGGCGCACAACTTTGAATTAAACGCACGGCCTGTTGAAAATTTCAACGAAGGAAAAAGAAATCAGTCTCCTCGTACATACCTCTGCCTGTATACATAATGAAAGATACAACAGATCTTTCGAAAAAATACACGGCACGCCAAGATCAAGCGCGGCGCAACGGCACGTGTGGCACATCGAGTATGAGCGCGAAGAACGAAGAAAGACGCGGGAAAAAAGGAGCCGCGCGTGGCAACGCGCACCAACGACACGTGCGCGCTTAGAGCGCAACCGGCGATTTAATGATGCCTTAGCGCACCATTAATCACGTCATTTTTCGGGGAAGCCGATCGACCAAGAGAGATAGCCCCCTGTTACACACGTGTATAGTATAGCTATCGGACAGGTGCACGACTTTTGCTGCCGCGAACTGACTCACGCCGGTAGTGGAAGCTCGATATATAGGTGTTAAAATTTAAATTTTCGAGAACTCTAAGCCTCGACGTTTTGAAGAAATCTACACCTTTCTATACACGAGCGACCATCGAATAAAATGAGGGCGGTAGTGTATATAAAATGCAGACGAATAACAATTCGTCTTATCGGAAAAAAGTATTTCGCGGACACGTGCAGATTCAAGAGCATTCGCGTCACGACTTATCGCTCGATCCGTACGATATCTGCATTGCGAAAGCTTTCGAGATTCCTAGAATTTCCTGTTCTCTTTTCCTTTCTCTTCCAAGGCACCTTGTAGCCTAATAACGCCTTGCAAGAGCAGATCTCCCCTACAGCGAAAAAAAGCTTATACAGCGCTCGGTAATGCGAACGCTTTCATCGGATTACCCGAGACTCAATTCCAAATGAGGAAAAGATAAGAAGCGAGCGAAAATATATATAGATAAATATATATATATGTATATATATATGTATATAAGCTTCTCGTAGCGCAACGCGAGAGTATAGCATTAGGACGGAAGTAGCAGCAGTATAGTCGAGGAAACCTTTGATCTCTCGCGAATTTCTCTCCGAAACAGGAGCACAAATTAGACCGCGAATTAATTAAACACTACGAAACTCCGGCGGGCTCCTTTGAGAGCAGGGCGCTCGGCGCGAGAGCTCGAATTCGACGGCTAAGCCAATCGTGTGCGGGATTGCTGTAGCCGCTTCGATATGCACGTGCAGCCGATGGAGAGATTGTGGATAGGAGAATACGGCTTGACTAACTGCTTATACTCGGTTACTTGCGCGGCTTTGCTCGTACTGCGACGGGCTCTATACGCTGACTATAGCTGTCTGAATATCGTCGAGTCTATACAGCGAGTGTCGCTGTAGGCAAGTGTCAAAAATTGCCAGAACGAGCGTTAATTGACTTATAAGGACCCTAAAAGGGTGCGTGACGAGGCCAATGCCAATTATCCCGGGCCGGACGCTCGAAAGACAAATTTCTCAAGTTCACGATGATTCAAACCTGCAGCAGCAGCAGGACGAACATTTGATCCGTCAACAAGCGAATGAACAATTCATTCAGCGCGTTTCATCAGAATATATATAAACTGCCCCGCGGTTGCCGGTGTTTTCGAGCGCCTCCTCCCCTTGATTGACTTAATTGACGAAAGTGGCGTAATTGCACGACTTCGCTAGCATCGTCCGGCTGCTATGCATTAGCGAGGGTTCGCACAATGCTGCAGCTACGGCGCACTTTGCACGGGCTATTTGCCGCCGCAACGATCGGCGACGTTTGATATAATACATCTATTATATAATATGTGCAATACATATAAAAGCGCGTGTTTGCGCGCCAACTATATAATTGTTTCACGCGGGACATATCCATGTTTGTTTGTCCAGGCGGCGAGACGCAATGGGCAGCTCACAATGAAATTCGCGAAAAATTAAACGGGATGAGCAGAAGGGTGAAAGAGAGAGTGGCCGGAAATTTGATTCCGCCAACGTAGTCGATATTCAGCGGTTGACGGATTTTCAGCGTCGACGGGGAACACGTACTCGTCAAATAACTTTGACTCTCTCATGAAGGTCATTTGCCATTGTCCGCGCAGGCCGATCGTGGCTGCGTGTCATGCGGCAGGGAAAAATACACATCAGAGACGAGCAAGTGAATCGATCCTGGTATTATTGCGGATGATTCGTAGCGACGCGCCGATAGATTAGCGCTTCGCGGTTCGTATAATATTGGCGTTGTGGAGGGTGTTGTTCCCTTTTGCTGCGGAGTTTCATTAGCTTAAAACAATACAAATAAATTGAACGCAAACATTGTATGTGGTCATCGAAACTATTATACATATATCGGTATCGAAGCGTCGAGATGAGTAAACAATGAATGACTTACCTGAGTTTGAAAAAAAGATTTTTTGCGCGTGGGCAGGAAAAGCCGCTCACCAGAGTATGATCCCAATATTTGTCTTTGCGGGTCCGTTGTCAGAGGGGATTTTCGTTCTTACGTTATCGTGATACGATTAGGCACGGGGAGGTGGTTAGTTTTGCCGATATTGCTGACAATGTCAACAATGTCGGAGCCCCCGTAGACTTTGTCAACCCTTAACTCGTAATTCGAGCTGATCAATCTCGGGATTTTGGTTCGAAAGGAGGGCCCCCCCTTCACATTCTGCACATAATATTCCATTCGATGCGTCATGCTATTATATATATCGAAGAAAAATATACACTCAAGTTACGTGAAGTAGGGTGTACGGTATGCGCACTCACACGATAATAAACATAGTATCGAATTTCGCCCAATCGAGATATTGCAAACATTGTTAGGAAAATCCAGGCGGATGACTGCGAAAAAAACTGGGAAATAGCATTTCAAGTATTTTACGATCGCTGATGCGACTCCCCGTGTATAAAACGGCTTAGGAATTTCGCGCACATAATCGTAACCCTCACTGCCTTCTCCAACCTAACTCCACGGCCTTATCGTATTCCGCCCGGACATCGGGATAACCAGGCTCTCGCGGGTACTCCCCTACAGCGATCCCAACTCCATATACATAAACTCGGGCATATAATATATACATCGGCCGGGAACAGTTCGCGCGCAATACCGAAATATATACACATACGACCCATAGAACGCACAGCTCGCGGGCGCGCACAATGGCCAGATTACGGTTTTATGATGTTCCTTCTCCGAGCGGTTCCCTCCAGGGGCTGTTCTTTCGCCCAGGTCTTCATGCGACATGATTGCGCGGGAGGGTATAATTGTGCGCAGATAATGTACTGATACCTGCGTTTGAAGCATAATGCGCACGATTAGGTATAGACAATAGGAATCGAACGAGATCGTGGTTTTCGGCCGAAAAAAATGCGTCGAAAGCTTTCAGATCTGCATAATATCCCCCCTGCATCAGCACTCATTATTAAGCCCGCAGCATTCGAACTCGAGTTTCCGATCAATTTGAGGCGCGGGCCTGCGCAAAAGCTTCGATGACACGAAAAACTCGCTCCCGGTTAAAATGGACTGCCTAACGAACCACTTGTGCGGAAGGGACAACGCGGCGACAGCAAGGGCGCTTATAGATTGCGCTCAATGGAGAGAGAGAGAGAGAGAGAGAGAGAGAGAGAGCTTCGACGGAAAGTTTTTGCGCCAGCTGTCGACCATTTGGCCCGATGCATTTCCCTTTCGCGTTGATGTACCTATACGTAAGCCTATACATCAATGCGAGCGGCGATGACGCGAAAACAGCAATAAAAAAACGAGGGGCCTTTGTGCTCGGTGACGTTCGTCGTTGTCGTTGTGCGCGAAAGCGAGCTGCGACATTGTTGCCGAAAGTCACGCGATTATTTATCGCGTTACGCGGAGGTGGAGTCTATGAATAAAGTTTTTCTGCACTCGGGGTGGAACGGTTAGTCGCTTTGATACACGCACACAGAGGAAACTTAAAAAAACAACTGCATGACATATATATATGCATATGGAAAAGAGTACTTACATTTTGGAGTTCCGTTATAGCGTGTCAAAATAATAGTTTCGTTTTGCACTGTGTGTTATTTCTGTATTTCATTCTTTTTGTGCTTATGAATAGCACTGTTTTGCATCTGTAACAGGATAATTGAAATGTATAAACAACAACGTCAATGCGAGCTTGAAACGCAATGAGATAAAGTACTTACATTCGGGAAACCTGACCAGTGTGTGGTAGGATACATATTCAGTTTGATTTAGCTCTATTTATATATGCATTTGGGGCTTGAATTACTTGCGGCAATGAATTCCATTTCAACTCGTCTGTAAAAAAACAATACAAATAAAAATGTAAAACAATGGGCAGGCAAAGTGTTAAAGCTTCTTACATAAAGCTTCTTAGAATACCAGAGGAATAGTTAAAAAAAAAAAAAAGTCCCTCGACAACAAAAGACATTCTCCACATGTATAAAAATCATCGCACACCGCTCTTACATCGAGACAGAAACTTCGTCACTGTCGATCAGATCAGTTCCTGCGCGAGCAAACAAACAGAGCGAGAAAGCGAGAAGCAAGCCGAGATAAAAACCGAATCATATACATAATCCTCGCAGGAGCTACTCCGTATCCCACTTGCAACTCGCGCTGGCTTTAATTGAATATGCATAGCTCTGATGCGAGTCGCTCGCGCAGCTCTGTATTTACCATTCGGCGCATTATCATATCGCCTCTCGGCCCTAGGATTATCGCCATAGGCTGCACAGTGGAAAGCTCGCGCTCCCGGGACTTATACAGTCGGCGCGCAGAGAAAGCTCGTTAAAATTTGCCGGGATTTCCCGCGGACGAGAACGAGTCGATTTCCAAGGTCGACCAGGAGTACTGGCAACATCCCCGACTTATTACATCCAGAGTTATGCATACACTCCGTTATAGTATACGCCCACGCGCGAGAGGGTATATATAGTATTATTGTGGATATAACCCGCGGCTGCTGCTGCTGCTGCTGGCGTTTTATTATTATTGCGGGGGTTTTGTACGTACAGAATTTTCCCACTGATCTGGGGAATGAATTCGTCGGATATTCGAGCAGAGCGTATATACCGCGAACTTTGGAATGATATTCAGGGTATTAATTAGCCGAGAATTAAGCAGTAGGTCGGAAAAATTATACTCCTATATTATATCGCTTGTATATGCCGTTTTCCTTTAACTAAATAAAACACATTGTGCAAACACAATGTTAATTCCGAAAAAGTTTTGCCGCGCACGCAATAAGAGCCACGAGAGCGCAAAAACGCACTCGACATTATGAATTTTTCATGCGCAGCTTCGGGGCTCTAACGAGTACACACGCGATTCGGCAACGTTGCGCGCGTGTATATATATTCGCAAACTCTGCTTTGTGGCGCGCGACGAGGGGAAAACCCGCGAGAACGTATTACGTACGTATATATGCAGAGCAGTGCTACTGGGCAACGCGAGAAGATTACCCTATAGTACCCAGCGATCCGAGAGGTACACACGCATTTCGCGAAAGGGCTGATGCGCAACGTGTATACGTGTTTTTGCACTGCGGGGAAAGGTCCCCTACTCAACGTATAGCCGCAGAAACGCGTCGTTGCCGTAACTGCTCGATAATCGGAATTTACGTTTATTTCTCTCGCGAGGCTCGCTGCGAGGATTTGTCTTTGCGCAGTATGCGAAGACTCATCCGCGACAGTTCGCAATACGCAATAGCTGCCATGTTGGTTCCCGATAAAACGAGCGCCATGATGATGCCCGCGGTCACGTGTATATACATATATAGAAAACCGAATAAGAACCCTACGTCATATTATTATAGTGCGCAGCATCGCCGCTTTCGCTTTCAGCTCCGCGAGGCGTTGGCAGACTCGAGGGGGAGCGTGCAAAACGCCCAGCGCACGTGTCCGCACACAGTCTCGCTCGTGCGCGCTCACGTATACGCGCCAAGCTCGAAAATGAAACCCGAGAGCCTCTCGCTCCCTATATATACATATATACACACAGCATACTGCACCCACGGGCTGCAGCAGCAGCGGATAGTATATATACGGAAATGAATCGAAATTCCAGCCCCGGCAACGCGCCAAGGCTACGACCCACATGTCGTGTATATACGTATACACGCGAATATATACGCGTGTTATATATACCTTCGAGTACTGCTGGGGTGTGTCACGAGGAGTTTTATAATATGATCTGCGAGCTGTAGGGAGCTTTAAAGTTTGGGGATTTTCGGAACGTTTTACAACGATTGCCCTCGCCATTATTATATCCCTCGAATCGTCTCTCTATATTGCTTTCTTGTCCGAGCGTAATAATCGCAGATTTGCGGATCATACTGCAGTCGCCTATAATAATATACAAATCCTGATGCTTCGTCCGGCAAATATTTGAATTTTTCGGTTATAATAACACGGAGCGCCATTTCGCGCGGGAAAGTGAAAGTAAACACGAGTCGCGCGGCGATTTTGCGAGTTACATGGAGAAGCTCGAAAGAAGATAGCCCAGAGGACGCGAAGCCCCAGCGCGGATATAATCCTCGCGCGGGCAAGTTTTTGGCGCGAGCGGGGGATTACATTACCCGA
Organism: Muscidifurax raptorellus; assembly: GCA_020010945.3. NCBI lineage: Eukaryota > Metazoa > Arthropoda > Insecta > Hymenoptera > Pteromalidae > Muscidifurax > Muscidifurax raptorellus. Next base: position 3,896,612 of record CM052081.1, on the reverse strand, counting down.
CGGCCAAATATTGAAGCGCCGGATCCTCGTGGCGAATTACAAAGTTCCCGGGGATTTCCGGATTCGGTGCTGGGTGGTCCTCAAGCCAGACAATACGCGAAAGTTTTCTCGGTAAAAATATAGCGCAAGTTAAATAGAGAACGAAAGTAGACGAGCGAAAATTATTGTTGTACATCAAGTCCGCAATTTCTTTTCACTATCCCGAGATAATTATCTCGCGGACCCTCGGCGACGTCGACAGGGGACCACATGGGATAGTCTTCATTTCGCCCGAGTTGGACCGAGACTGGCCTTGAGAATAATTAGGGTCTCCTTCTCTATCACTATATTCTCCAACTTGCGAGCAGAGGGTGACGCGCGATGAAATTCTGATTGTCTCGGGCTGATCGACGCTCGCGCTAACCTCGAGTGCGCGTGGAATAATTGCGCGATGGCGGAGCTTTTTCGATTCTCAAGTGACTGTTACCCGAGCGTGTCTGCTCGATGTTCTTCGCATTCCGAGAAACTTTAAAAGACTCCTCCCCGAAAAGACGCGGCTATATACCGATGCGGATTTAGCCGTGTCGGATCCGGGAGGAGATTTCTAACGAGCGGAGGCTCGTCGAGAGCTTCCTTGACTGTACTGGCGGATTGCGAGCATTGGTTGAAGTTTTCGTCAAAGGAGGAAGGGGGCAGATAGCGCCGCTAATTAGACACTAACGAGTTGTTTCTCTTGAGCGGGCTCTCTCGAGAGACTCGCGGGGTATTACCTATATGTATATATAGACTTTACGAACGAGTTGATCTCCGTTTAATCGGGCGTTAATTGAGCGGTCCGAGTCTCGGTACACACTCGGCAGTCGGGCACACGCGGCTATGTGTCCCGCTGCGCTCCGGCGAGTTTGATTATTTAGGCAAAAACGTTAAAGTTATATATCTGTACAAGAAAGGGAGAAGCTAGACTATACTGCTGAAGGAGGCAATAAAGCCAGGTCCATTTACTCAAGTTCCTTTTCGCGGCGGTCCCCTTCAGTCCGATGTACGTCAGGCTAAATCCTCATCTCCAGTGGTTGTTTAACGTAAAAGCTTCGACAGAATCTATACATATATACCCTCTACCAGTATATAGGAGAGGAGCGAGAGAAAGACTGTCGCAGTGGCTCACTCTTCGCTAAGAGTCGCTAACTGGCAATTCGTCGGCCTGCTCCTATACGAGAGCTGCTCCTCGTTTTCTCGGTTCCACCCCCGACCGGGAAGAGGAGAAAAAAGAAACCGAGGGTTACGTCGAAGGGATAGAGAAAGTCTCTCTTCCTTCATATATATATATATATATAGCACGGGGTGTGCTGGGCGAAAAAGGCTGTCCCCTCCTTTGGGCGCCGAGGCGGGCGTCGATTGGAGGAATGAGCGGGTCAGTGGGACAGAGAATGACGCATGGGGATGGCCAGGGCTCTTCCTTCGCCGTCGCCGTCGTCGTCGCAGGCTCGAACAAAGAAAAGAGGAGGGGAGCAAGCGCCGAGGGTTCTCTCTCTCTTTTTCTGGTGGGATGGGGAAGGGAAAGCCCGGGAAAAGGAGCGAGGGGCACGCTACGGGGGAGGGGAAACGGAGGCGGGTGCAGAGAGAGATGGGAGGAAAATGCGGAACGTGAAAAACGATGGAGGAATGATTTACGCCGATGTGGCGTATATACAAGATAGCAAAACGCTCTGCAGCCATTTAAAATTCTAATGTCTCGAGTGCGTGTGCGCAACAAAAATGCTTTCGAGTCTATCTTTTTTTCCTCGTGTTTCGATTATATTGGAAAAATAAATAAAACTACGCGAATATGCGCGCGCGCGCAGGGGAGCGAGGCGAATGCTGCGAGGGAGCGTGAAAAAAATCATTTCGAAACGTCGCTTTCTGATGCATCACCGAGAGGGTTCGAGAGGAAAAATATATAGGCGCGCGATAGAGTCGTGTGTTTTTTGCTGCGACCGTTGAGGGCGATTTGTCGATAAAACCAAACGTAGCAGGTTCATCGTTGACCGTCGTTTTGAAACGTTTCCGGAAAAAAATGGTTGGTAACAGTAACAAAGCGCTTGCTGAAATACGCATCAACTATATTTTTGGTTATCCTTACCAAGAACTTGTTAAATATTACCAAGAAAGTAGGTAACTTACCAATTTTTTCATCATACTAACTACTTGGTAAGATTGACCAAAAATATATAGTTGGTGCGTTTTTACCAAGCGTTTTGTTACTGTTACCAACCATTTTTTTCGACTCCGAAACCGTCCTTGGAAACTCCAATGGTCATCGAGATGTCTCGAGTGTTTTCAAGCCCAGACGTCGTCATGAATGCAGAACAAATTCCACATGCGAAGGCCACGCCGCTTTGTTTATTATCTCTTAAACTATACTCAAAATGTTCTCTACTGAAAGATAATCCCAGCATTTGACCTTTAAACAATGTTTTCTGCCGTATATTTGTAGATCCTTTTTAAATTTCGAAAGAGAAACGTAAAAGCAACGCTGCACTATTAATAGAATTACAAAGTTGCTCTATCAGTCGCAGCAGCAGACTTTCCTATAAAAATATACCGTCGACGGTATACCTTAGTGAAAAAAACGGAGATATATATATATATATATATATATCGAAGCTCACGCGCAAGTGGACAAACAAACGCATCTGACCCTTAGCGACTGACGGCGGTCGATCCGGGTGCAATTTTTTTGCGCGTCCATTCAACGCGCATCGGAAGTATCGGTGCTCGCTTCGTGCATATCTATATATTAAAATGAAACAGCGGCCAAGAGAGAAATCGAGATAACGCGTTCTCCGGCGTCGCTGCAGCCGGAAAAGACGACGAGTCGAAATTCAGAGCATATTCCGAGTTTCCGGCTGGCCGAGCCGGCACCGCCGCTGCTTTCATGCGTGCGCGTCCGATAAAATATATAACATTGCGCCTCCCTCGTGGGCTCACGGGAGACAATGTGTGCTGGCTTTTGAAGTAGCGCCCGGAGGGAAAGTCGAGCGCGCAACCCTCCTCGGGTTGCTTGGATACTCTCCAAATGCTGGCCGGCGTGCGCACACGTATATACGTATACGGAGCGGGAACGAGAGAGGAATTAAAAAATCCAGCCGGCCGTGTAATCTCCCTTCCATTAAAATTCGCATATACGCTGACCAAGGGCCCGTCGAGTGACAGATAATATATATATATATATGTACCTATATTGAGGACTACCTCTGCTGATCTGTCCCTTTGAGAACGAAATGCCGCGCACGTATATTGGAAAAAGAGCAGCGACTATTTTTTATTTGATCGCGGCGCTCTCGGAAATGAATTCCGCTTGTTCGTCAGAAGAGCGCATATATATAGGAAGAAAGGACACACGACGGGGGACCACGCCTTGAACGTTGAGAGTAGCGCTGTCGCGGCGTGTGTTCGGCCAACGTCGTGCAGGGGCTCGCTTATATCGATTCTCCTGTGCTATATACACATATACACCGTATAGGAGCAAGTTGGTGTTTTAAAATTAAAAAATCTATTTCACGAGCACACGCAGCGAGAGATCTCCCCCATATCATCAAGCAGGGTCCAGCCATATACCGCACGCGCATATAGGACACCCGCCGTATTATAATATATACGCCGATGCTCGAGCAAGCAAGGGTCGCTCGTAAAGGGCGGCTGCGAGAATTAATTGAGAGAGCGAGTAGCCGATTGGCCGATCGTAGCATGCCGCGATGGTAATCGTAAATCGGAGATCGTAAACCGATGCGCCGTGTTATGTATATATATATACACACGATAGCTCTTATTATGCAGATATGACGCGGAGGCGCAAGCTGCCCGCAGCTGATATGGCTATATTACACCCGAGATTATACCGCACCGGCTTATGTCGTTTAACGCGCGAGGACGTATTAAGGTGTCGCTAGTCCGACAATTAACCAACTTGATCTCGGAAAATCGGCTCCTAGGCTTGCGCAGCCGGAGGACATAGAAAAATAAAGGGAGCCGAGTACAAGCGAGCGAAGAAAAAGGCTGTTATCTCCGCGGTCGTCGTACTGCAGCAGCAGTGCCGAAGGCTATAAACGACAAGCGCGGCTCGTGGAAACTCAGCACTCGGCGCTATATAGCTCGCGGCTAGAAGCCAATGCACTTTTCTCCTTGAGCTAGTTGGTGGTCGCGCGGCGCGCGAGTCGCTCGACTCTACGACTATTTTACACACGCACGCGCGTTTACGTGTACGTGTGTGTATACACGCTTCGCGGGCGTTGCACCTAGCTGCCAGCTCAGCCTCGTCGTGACATTATTTGCAGTCAATAACGCGCTTGCGCCAAGCACAACCGTTATATACTATATACGATTAATCGCGCGAACGACTCGCTATTTTCAATCCCAGCGGTGTCAGCATCTCGAAAGGAAAACACATCGCACCTTGCCTGCGCAATAGCTCCGGGATATAAATATATATATATATATATGTATAGAAGAGCCGCGCGTACTTTGATTGGCAAGGTGTGCGACACTGGTGGGGTGCGCATATGGAAAAAAAGGAATGCAAACAGCTCGGAGCTCCGCCGCTATGTGCGATTCTACGTATGTATGTGTGTGCGTGTGTTTGGAGATTACGGAGATGGATGATTATTTGTATAATCTCAGTGTTTGTTATGCTAATGCATCGATGTGTACATACACGCACGACAAACTTGTCGTGGAGGTTGTAAGTGTGTCTAATCGTTAAATCTGTAATGAAGCAAACTCTTGTGATTGATTATAATACGATACAGCTATACGTATATATATATGCAGTGAACATCTCTGCGCATCGATGGAGATATCGCGGCAGAAATGCACCTGCGAGCGCGCAGCAACTATATCGCTCGAGCCTCGACGTGCAGTGCAGCGGTTCTCTCTCTTTCTTTCTCTAGCGCGCGAGCTTTTCTAAATAGCATTGCTCACGAGCGTTGCCCCCTTCTCGGCACAGCCGCAAATAGAACTACGCCGACGGCCGAGCGCACGTCCGTTCGCACCTTGAGAATTTCCAGGATAAATATATGTAGACGTACTATAATTCAAAGCTCGCGCGAGATGAATCAGTCTCGCGAGAGCTATTTTTCTATCCTACAGGCATTGTACAGCTCGCGGTTTTTGAGAAAGGGAATAGATGTATAACGATATGGTATGGGGCAATTATTTATGGGTGCGCTAGAAGAATTTCTTTTGTCTTTCCTTTCTTAATAGGAAAGCAAAAATGCCTGTACAGTATATCTCGTTTATTGAATGATAACATCGACGTGTAATATACGGGCTTTGTGCAAACGACTCCTATAAGTATGTAATACAATCATTATCGAAAAATCCGTCAATGGGGGAGAAGATCAATAACCATATACTCCGAAAACATCGCAATTTGCAATCCATCGTATCGTCGAGTCACCGCTATTTCCATCGCCCACTCGAGTCTCACAATACGCGCAAACTATTTTCGCTCACTTCTCTCTCTCTCTCTCTCTCTCTCTCTCTCTCTCTCTCTCTCTCTCTCTCTCTCTCTATCCCTATCTAAGCATATCTCCTTTCCGCGCACAAGAGCGTTGCTTCGCTCCGCTGCAGCAGAAATGACGTGCCTTGGCGCGAGCCAATACTCTACGTGCCTCCTTGAACTGAATCGAGTTCGTGAACCTGTCGTTTACGACGACGGCGCGCACACTGCACGCCGAGCAGCGTAAACGAGATTAAGCCGCTGTTCGTTGAACCGCGCGCACGCGCGCACCTATAATCTACCTCGAATCGAACTTGTATGTACAAATATCTAGAGCGCCTGCAGCAGAATGCCGCGAAAATCATTCATTTTGGATAGCCTACGATATCGCAAATGAAGAGCGATCGCGAGCTTTTTGAAAAAGGTATTGCCTTATACATGCCAAACGCTCGTCGGGATACATGCCAGCGTGTGCGCGGGGAGAGGAAGTGTGCAATTTACCGACAATTCGGCCAACTGCCGAGCCCGGAAATCGCAACAGCTGCAGCCGTGCAATATGCCGCGCTAAATCTTTCGGCAAAACCCACTATATATACCGGCCCGCGAGGGTCCACGTGGAAATATTTTTGCAGGAAAAAACGAGAGCGCGCGTGCGCCGGGGTCGACGAACGACGAGCGCGTATGTGCGACTTCCCGCGCACCTTGTACCTTTCTCCTTCTCGGTATAATAAGAAGCATATGTACATGCGTCTCCCACCAATGCTATACCCAATTCAGCATCAATAACGCGGTTCACAATATAGCTGCGTGAAAAATCGATCGCTCGCGCTACTCTAGTTTCGCTCATCCGACAAGAGCAGAACGTTCGGCGAAAGTTTAGCGTAATCCTCTCTGCAGTTCGCCGGAGGGAAAATCGACCCTCGTTAATGCCAAAGTAATGACTGGGGTGGCAATTCTCGAGTACCCTCGACCGTACACGCCGCGGGGGGCATCTCTTCTACTCTGAATACGCGCCGTGTCCGCACCACGTACTACTGCTGCTGCTCATCTCCATGCGCGCACTCGAACCAGAGAAAGAGATGGCTTTAAAAATCGCGGCTCGAACGATCCGTCAATAATCGACGTAGTTCTCGGGCTGTCGTTTACGAGCAATTAACGTCGATGCGCGTCTAGCGTTCGATTGATATTGTGATTATGATTGAGTAATGATATTGGGAGCTGCCGAGGGGAGGCTATACCGCGCGTTACGTGAAAGTACTGCGGGATATGGAGCGCCAGTCCATCGGTTGGTCATTTCGCATTGGGGGAGACGTCGCCGCGCCGTCGGAAATATTGCTGCGCTCCGAGGGGCGGATTATATGTGGCCGATAATGGCGAGGAAAAATCCATCGGCTCCGAAACGCGTGACTTGACGTATCAATCGCTTTAGACACGAAGAAAGAAGAAACACCGACGGCCGCGATTCTAATCGAAAAAGTTGCGCGGGTACTACGTTATTATCCCCCGCAACAGCACAACAACAGCTCGAACGGGCCGCTATCACGTGACCCCCACGAAAAAGTCGTTTGCGCAGGTGTCACCTTTCAGAGCGGTGTGTAAAATACGCAAACTTGTGTACCTGTCGAAAGCAGCCGCTGCCGTAATTACCATTCCGGTATTATAATGCATACACGCGAAGAGTATATAGCTTTCGTTTCGATTAGAGAGAACAAAAGCTTGAATGAGCGCAAAAAAGCCTGGAAGGGAAAGCTCGAGCGTGATAAGACGTGAATTATATGCGCGCGGTGGAGTGCGTATTTAGATTCGCTCACGAGGGTGATTAGAGAGCCGTGCGAATGATATATGTTTACGTACGTTATATATAGTCGAGACGAAATCGTTTTATAAACCCGAGGAGATAGGACGCCCGCAAGCAAATCGCAGATACAGGAGGTAAACACCGAGCGTTATGTAAAAAATTTTCCGAGTGAAAATATTTTGTCAGCTGATACCCTGCATTAGCATCAATCAACGCTCGGCAAATGTTTATACGAGCCAGAGATACCGCTTTTATTGCACGCAATTATCATCTCTTTTATTTCGAACGTTTTTTTTCAAAATTATTCGTATCAAACAACTCTAAAAATGACGACACCGCGATTTATACTCACAAAGCTGCATATACGAGCAGCTCTCGATTGCGCCAATAAGCGCGAGCACGAAAATTCGGCGATCCGTAAAGCGAGAGCTGCGCTCGAGTTCCGCGCTCGTGCAGCTGTGCCGGAAAGGAAACCCACGTCACGACCGGATTCACCGCCGCGTGTTTTCATTGTCGATCGACCTTTGCGCTCCTTCTCTCCTCGAGCGTTCAATTTCTATAGCACCGCCTCGCTGTATACCGAGAGATAATTCAAGACGTCGCCTTTATTATTTTACACACGGTGCGTATACCGCTGCGTAGGCGGGAGAAAGAACGAACGTTGTTTTTCGGGCCCTCGAAAACTATCGATCCGATTATACACGTTTTTAACGCTCGCGCGCGTCTGTTATCCTTTGTCCGAGAGGCCAACGTGTGATTCCGACGATGAAAAACATCTGCCGCTGCGTGTGTATGTGTGTGTACCGGTCGCTCGCGGAAATCCATTTCCGATCCATTAATTTTCCACGTGCGCGTATCGCCGCAACGTCGCCTCGGCGTCGATATAACTCGTTCTCCCTGCTCCTCTAATGAAATCCAGCGAGAAGGACAGAAAGGCACCGCTTTATTTTTCCCTCGTTTTGTTTTTATATATAGGTACTTACAGAGCCGGAAGTGCGTTACATCTCGCGGGATTCCGGTTTGAGCGTGTCGACGGGAAGTCACGTGTTTGCATCACGAAAAACGCGCCAAGCACTAGCTGCCAGTCGATGCGATGGATTACGAAATTGTTTACAGCTGTGTATCTAGTGAATTCGCGTAACGTCTATCGAATAATATATTCCGGGCTATATATATCTGAACGTCGAAAAAAAAATACAAAGGGGAAGTCACATAGTCATCCAGCCTTGGCCACAACGCTGCGCGTATAGTTCAGGCATCAGCAGCATCGATGTCGCACGGATCATTGGTCAGGAAGTGACGCGTGCTTCCGGATTTCCGGCATCGGCTCTCCTATTCTATTATATTATATAAAAATAAACATATATAGCACTGCACGAGGCAACAAACTGACAAAGGCCATATCCTAGCAACGATTTAATTTATATATGTATATCTCGCAGCGTATATATTTATATATGTACGTAAAGCAATGGCGAATTACGAAGAGCATCGAAGTTGAACCCTCGCTCGGAAGCCATAGTCAGCTCGTCGTCGGCAGCGGCTTATTCCACCCTGGAGACTGTTGTATACCTATAGAGCGTCTGCGAACTTTCGATTGCCTCGCGAAATCAAGAGAAACGAGGGCCGCCACGAGGTAGTTTCCAGGGCATTTTACCCTCATTTCGACGTCCCAATTGGAAATTTATCGAAATAAGAAGCAAGAGCGGGATGGATGTATTATTGAGACGCGGGCCTCCTCGCTCTGATTAAACTGTTACATTAAAGACGACGAGGTCGCCGGGGAGTGGTTACGTGTATACACAGGAGAAATGATCGACTATAATTCAACAAAAGCTTGCCAAAAATAGCTTTCGTCGTTTGAAAACCTTATGCATGATATACTACGCATTAAAAAAGGACTCTCGGCAGGATACGCCACACAAACAACATTCGAGCTCTCTTTCTCTCTCTCTCTCCCTCTCTCTCCAATTCGCAACTCCTTCGCTCGCACAACACGTGTATATATAGCCCAGTCGGGCAAACGAGAAAAAAAATGAAGCACGCAGCGTGGCGAGGAGGGCCAGGCCAGTCAGGCAGGCAGAAATTCCACAGGCAAGCCCCGGGCCCCTTCTGCTTCATGCACACACACACACACACACACACACACATACACACATGTATACATGTACGCGCACGTGCCTCGCGGACCCTCTCAAGGTCTTGAAAATAAAGTATCACGAAACAACCGGCAGCGCAGCACCTTCTTCTCCGGCGTGCAGCTTGACCCATATAACACCAATACCATCAAGGCAGCCTGAATATAAGGCCATATACATACATATACGTGTGCGTGTGTCTTCTCCTTTCCCACAGTCTTACGTATGTGGAGCCGGAGGATTACGTAAGTATATTCGCTATATAATCAAATCTAAACTACGCCGAACTTTTTGGGCCTTTCCCGGAAATCCAATAAGGGGCCCGTTGTGAGCGCGCGCTCTATGAGGTAATCGAGGCACAGGGGTGGGGGCTGTGGGCTATACATAGCCGAGTTGTTTACGCGATATACGATTCGCGTCGCTTTCTTTAGGGTCGTTAATATAATTATTATCAAGAAAAAGCACTCTGATTTTTTATCGAATTTTCGACATCGCGATAGCGTAAGAGTTGTACACCTGATGGGCGGAAAGGGCCCTGCATCTGCCCCGTTGCTTGTATAATCGGTGCAACCCATATTATAGGACGAGATTCTCCTCTCCCTCGCGTGTACAACATATATAGAGACTAAAAACCGAAAGTTGCGTTGGTATACGCTGCAGTAAGTATTAGTCTGCCGCGTCTCGCGCGTATAACCACCGCAGAGTTATTTTCGCGAAACGACGCGCATGCAGGCAAGAAAGAAGAGGGAGCCACTGACGATGCAGGCATTTAACATGCACGCGCGTATACACATACGTAATAGGGGTCCGAGAGGCGAAAGAAGCTCGGCCTTGGGCCCTCCGCTACACACAACAACTGCCGCTGCGAGTTTCAGACTCTTTCTCTCTCTCTCTCGCTCTCTTCTCTCCTTCGCTTAGCTTCTTCGTCCCTCGCGAGCTGCCGCTGCAAATTAACGTAACCTTGAGAGAAACACACTCGCGCGCGCGCACACACACACACACGCGCGCACGCACACATGCACGGGAGGCAAAGAAAGAGAGCTGGTAAACATTTTTAGCACGGCAGAGAGGCAGGAGCGAAAGAAAAATAACACGCGAGGCTTCGGGAGAAGGAGAAAGGAAGAGAAAAAAAACGTATCGAGGCAGCGGCAGCAGCAGCAGTCTCGGAGCCTAATACCAATCCAAATATAGCCTATATGCTCGGGCACAAGTGCATAATACGAGCAGCGCTGCGGGCGCGCAAAGTGAACGTTGGAATCCAGATGGCTTATAGCTCAGGAAAGGCTATGCGCGTAGAGAGCGACTGCGGCGAATTCTAGCGCGAAAGCACCCGCGGGCTGAAAATCACGAGAGATCTCTCTTATTGCGTGACTGCAGCCGGCTGTCCGCGCGTATTCCGCGATCTACTCTCTCCTCCGCTATTAGATGTACATTCGGATTCCTAGAGACGCGTATAGCACCGGAGAGGAATACTCGAATAGCTACTCGCGAGAAGCGGCCTCTCAATTCATAAATCTTTCTCCCTCTCTCTCTCAGCTCTCTGGCTTATATATATATATAGGCGCACGGACGAGGAGGCGCGAGAAATGAAAGGATTATGATCGTCTTTTTGTTCTTCCGTTGAAAGAAGAGCGGTAAAAAGGTTTTTATGCTAATGACGCCACTGTGCCTTTCTTTCGAAATATTATTGTTGGCGCGAATATTGCAACTATGTGAAAATATCTTTCAATCGCGAGTGAGCAAGCTTTGTAGTCTGATCCAGCGATATCTGAGAAATCTGAAGAAAAATGCTCTCAAAAGTCTCTTGGAGAATGAAAAGGAACCCTAGGCTATATCGAGGGAAATAAGAAGAAAGAAACAGTGCGCGCCTCTGAAGAAACTGAAAGGGCTGGCGTATTTCCCGCATATATAAGAAAGAACGAAAGTGATTCGCAGACGCAAGAACTGCGTTCCTCTCCTCCGCGGGGATCGAGACTTCATCCGCAGCGAGGACCGATATCTTTTCCGTATTTCACTGATGTCAGATGTGATAGAGGGAAGATTGTGTCGCGAGACTCGCCAAGCCAGCATTTCTCTTTCGAAACAATCCCCGCAGTCATATCTGAATTTCAAATGTAGATACGAAACTGCGAGAGGCTTTGCACGTCGTGGCTATTCATCTTCTCCGAAGTTTTTCTAATTGCGTTCGGTATCTATAGTCGTAGCAAATATTCCAAGAGAAGCCGCGAAATATAAATAGACTAAATGTATACATCATATTCGCGCTTCGAAAAAAACACATTTTTAATCGCAAATAATATACTCATCCGGCTCACCTGCCGGCGTGAAAAGGAATCGTCGTGAGATAAACGAACGCGAAAAAAATGAAGCCACGCCACTCGAAGACTTAGCAGCAGCAGCTTTTTTCCATGCATACACACAAATATCATACGGATCCTGGTCCCCGGCAATAATTCAGCGCCCTTTTAGTTGAGTTTATCGCGCAGAGTGATTTAGTGCGCATTGTAGGACCATTCGCGCGTTTAATTTACGAGCGTCGGGAATCCTTGCAGCTATACATACATACCAAGCTACAGAGGACGAGTAGCTGCGGAGGAAAAAAATGAAGGAAGCCCGAGTGCTGAGAATACGATACTCGTTTGCGGTGCGCGAGTCGAGGTGCAGTCTGTATAACAACACTCGCATTCGCATCAGCGTCGAGAAAAACGGGTCTGCGGGACAAACTGTATCTCTATATACTCGCGAGTGAATCACGACTTACGGATTCAAGAAACTTCTCTATATGATCGTTCCTCGACTTAGAGAAATAAACAATTGCATGTACATGCGAGCAGGCAATATTGGACTGTTGATTAAAAGGTCCGTAGGCGGCTGCTGGGAGAGAAATAAGCCCAAGGAGATATATAATAAATTTGTCGCTGCAGCCGGCTCGAAGCTGCATTGTGTGTGCGACTGAGCCGTGCGCGGAACTGGAGCAAGATCCTCGAGAGTTCCATTCTTAAATGCTCTCTCTCTCTCTCCACGCATGGTTCTTTGGCGATGAATGGTGTGCACCGCGAGCGTTATATACGCGCATTGTTCGGCTCGAACGGATGTTTTTATTTTGGCCGTGTGCATGGGCGATATTTTTTTTTTAAAACCTACTCTCGGATGCTTTAATTCGAAAGTGGTTTTGGCCTCGAGTAGCTTTCAAGTTATATTTTTCAAAAATTAAACATCGACAGGCTTGGTCGTCTCGAATTTCAGTATACAAAAAAGGCTCGGTTTACAGGAATGAAAAAAAAATACGCAAAAGCAGGGCAGGACTATGGAGAAAAATAAAAACACGCGGTGCGAAGCCTGTTAATCTATTATCTCTCCGAAGGAAGCCTAAAACTCCATTGTACCAGGCCCGTCCCTTTGTCCCACATACGCGGCGCGAATGTGCAAATACGTCCTTCTTTTCTTCTGCCGCTTCTTCATCGACGGGCGCACGTAACACCGAGGGGTACACTATATACATATATACACACCGAGAAACTCAATAGTATTATCGAAGGGGTGCGCGCGCGCTTTACATTGACGGGCGCCATCGAATATTAGGCGGAGAGGATATCATCCCTTCTAGCTTACACACACACATATACAGAAAGAAGTCCCTGGCTATATGCAAATTCCGTAAAGTAATCGGCGCACATCGATCGGTGCGGCGAACCGGAAGAAGAAAGGAACAGTGAGTAACCCACATTTGCGCGGCGCAGATGTGCGGCTCCTCCTTTAAATCTATTTAGAGGTGCAGCGCCGACGGCTTCTGCGAAGCCCAAAGTCGATTCGATTATTGCTCTCCCTATTTTTTTTTTATTTCTTTTTGGCAATTTTACTCGTGCTCGAGGGCTGCTTGGCCGTCATTATTGGCCGTCGTTGGTACGTGTCGCACGTTTTTTTGGGGATGATGGCGAAGAAGAGAGAAAAAAAATCGCTCATTGTTGATGCGAGTGGGTCAGTAGGGTGCGTGCAGCGGCGGCGCCCAGTCGAACAGCTAAATACAAAGGGGAGCAGCGCGGGCATATAACGCATACGCATCCATAATATATGAATAAACTCTATATATAGCGGGCTAATGATAGAAATTATACGAGCGAAATTGAATGTTGACGCGGTCGTGAAAAAATGGGCGAAATCGTTTCCTATACGTGTCTTCTGAAAATAATAACCCAACGGCATATAAATGCGCTCTGTTTTTTTCCGAATAAAGACATTATCTATTGTGCACGAGAGCCTGCCATGAAAGTCACAAGCATCTGGCAGCGACATCTTGACTATTAGCGCGCGCTCGAACGAGGAGACAAAGAGGGAAAAAATGCGCGTGCGCGAAAACGTTAAGGATTCCCGGCGCGATCGCGCGCGCTTTCCTTTGTGCAGAGGCACACGCGTGCCCGGAATATACACGCGACAAGGAGCTATGTATATATAGCGAGCAGTGCAGTGTATATATATACGTAGTATAACACGCGTCATCGTGGGCGCCGGGCCGCACAAAGGAAAATCTATGGCAACGGCTGTTAAAAATCCCCTCGGCATGTCCCCCCCTCCCCTTTCCTCCCACCTCGCTCGAAGGGCGCCTAAACGCTAAACTCTTTTAATCCCATTCGGACGTACGTAGTACAGAAGGGAGAGAGAAGAGAAGAGAAGAAAGAAGCGCAACAGCCACGCGCGCGTGCTTGCTGACCTCGTGCACGAGAAACGCTTTTCCTATGGGGTAATTCGACGAATGGGGAGCGGTATATAGCTGCTCTCAAGCTGGCCGGTATATAATATATATATATGTATGTATGTAGAGGAATAGGGGCATCTGCGCGCGAGCTCCTAGACAAAGAAGTGCCGCAATCGCACACGCGCGCGTGCGCGTATATAACCTATATATCTAGAGCTATACGGGACGCGCATCCGGTTGTCGTATAGCTTCGCTCTATATACTATATATGTATAGATACTGACGATATACACGCTTCTGCGGCTTGATATGCGGCACGTCTCGTCTTTTGATAAATATATGTGTCTCGATCGGGAGAGAAACTGATGCTCGAGCTGTATGATGAGTAACGCAGTTCGTTGTCACTACGAAAAGTAGCACAATTCAAATTCTTACCGCGAAGACTAACGTAGCTCAGATTCCTTTCGGCTAACAACTCTTAACAAGAATGTGAACTGTGCTACTTTTCGCAGCGAGAATGAACTGCGCTACTCTTTGATAGTAATCTGAACTGTGTTAGTCTTCGTAGGGACCGACGATATATAATAGAGCAAAGCAGTACTCTGCTTGACGCTCGCCTTATCCATACCGGTTTCCCTTGTTCGATTCGCGCGCGCTACGCCCAATAAGTCCGCGGCGACGGCTGACCATAAAAGGCCGCCAGAGCTCGATCGATCGCGCGACGATGAACTTTTCGATGCAGCGAATACGTGTACAAATCTTTGAAAATGTATGAATCGGAGGGTTATAGGAGAAATCGAAAGTCGAAGTATGTATAGTGCAAAATAAGAAGCTCGACATTACTCCGTCTCGGGATTATTATACGGTTTTCGCTCTCGCTAGCATCTCTCAACACAGGCCGATTTGGCGCGAAACACGCGCGAGCCGAGCAAAAACTCGAGCGAACTTTCTCGCAACGAGCTGCATTCTTCACTCCGTCGTGTGTCGTGTATATAGGTACGCGAGCGCAGTTTTCTCGAAAGCAGTAAAATCCACCGCGCGGGACGACATATAGCGCGCGCAACAGGGCGCGAGTTTTTCTGCGAGTCGCCCGGTTTATGTGCGTTTGTTCGGCCATTCTTCGGGACGACGCAATAAAAAAAGCTCTGCATTCCGACTTGGAGCAGTCGGAGCAAGACCTAAAACACACGCGCATACACACGTCCCCTCGTAAATCAAGCTTGGTCCTGGTCCATAAAGGCGCGTATGTGTGTGTATAGGGCCTGCCTTAATCGATTTCGCACTGCATATACAACTCCGTGACTCGCGAGGTTGCGCAACGTTGAGCAAAACGCTCTGCATGCGCATCTCGGACTTTCTTTGTATGGACTAATTCAAGTGTGGCGCTTGATTTCGCCGCAAGGGATGAGCGGTAAACGTGTTATTTCTGCATCGTTTGGGGGAATTCGGGTGACGTTTGAATGCTTGTTGATTCGCGGTCTTATTGAGCGATTCGATGAAACAGTGACATATTCTGCTCAACAGACAGAACCCCCAAGACCCGCTATACGACTGCGCAGCAGCACGTGGCAGATCCTTCACGACCAGTATATACTAATAGCAAATCCGGCCCTGCATCACGTTGCGCAAGCGGCGCATCGCGGAAAGGGGACGACGAATAAGCGACAGAAAGAAAGGAGAGAATCGTTGAGAAAAAAAGAAGAGAGAGAGAGAGAGAGAGAGAGAAAAGGCAGCCAGAAAACAATCGTCAGTGGGACAAAGAAACGAGAATACCGAGAAGTAGAGAGAGATGGCGAACATCGGCAGCAGGAGCGGGAGCGGCAGAAGCAAACAAAGAATGGCAAGGACAAAGAGATGGAAAAATTAAGGGAGAGCAAGAGAGAGAGAGCTCGTATCCCATGGGAATTGGGATCGGAGATTCTGGGTGGGGATGAGTAAGAGGGGCGCGCGGAAGGATAAGCGCGCGCGTGTCGGCGAAAGCTCTTTGTTCGCGGGCCGCCGCTGGCGCCTCTCCTCTTTTTCCCCGCAGCGCACGTGGCGTGCACTGCACGATGAAAATTCGGTTGTAGCGACAAGTTGATGCCGCCGCACACCGCTTTCCGAAGGGTGTAGGAGGGGTGCGTTGGACGATCGAGAAATTTCCCCGATAATTTTTCTGGATTATATCGCATCGCGCGGACCTGCTACTCCATTATTATTGATACACACATCGCTTTCCAGATGGATGATTCTCGGTCTCTCCGATGTGTAAATACGCTCTTCGAGCGTGATCGATTATCGTATCGGGAAAGGTGAAAAAACAAACGAATCTTTTGTTTTTCTATTATAGTATAGCAGGACGCTCTTTTTCAGTCGGCTCGCACACACGAGGGGCGTTTGCTCTCCAAACTTTCTTTGTTGCGCCCTGTCACAACATTACTGCTCGCGTATACCGCATGTTGATCGAACGGCTCCCGCATATAATATACCCGTTTGAAAATCCGAGAAAAATTTTCGAAATAATGCTCGAGAGTATAATTTAAAAGCACTTGCATCAGTGCTGCAAGAGACTATAGAAATTCCTATAGACCGAACAGTCGTTCATTATAAATCGACTAATGCAGCCCACGAGCGCAAGTCCAACGACCGCGCCTCAACTCCTACGGCACGCAGCGCACTGCGTGCCGTCAATAAAGGAGCGAGCGGGATCGTAAAAATCCGCGGTGGCGATCGATCTCTCTATATAGGTATAATATAATGTTCGCGCGAGTAAAAGGTGAGCGCGTGTGTGAATTTTTCCACGCGGTCGTTGATCTCGCGGTTTGCGAAACGAGGTCGGAGCGGGAACTCTCTCGACCTGCGCAATGTATATAGCTTGTGTGCTCTAACCCGATCGGGAGAGATTGGTATACGGAAAAGGTGAGGAGAGCAGTCGCAGCAAGCGCCGACCTGGAAATACACTTATCATGTGTGCGCCGGTTTTTACGCGCTTCTCTCTGTGTGCTGATATAAGACGTGGCAAGTAAAATAGAAATCCCAAGTACGGCGTAAATTAAATTTTCATAAAAGTAACTTAAAAGTGCGCGAATAGACAGTCATTTCTGAGAACACTGGGCTCCGCGTAAAAGCGCTCTTAGCTTATATATATATATGTTCGAGCAGAAAGCTCCTCCAAAGAGCCTTAATTCCTCTTCATCCCCCGCGCGTCGTACCTCATACGTGCGGAGAGATCTTCGGGGGCAGAAAGCGCGCGCGGTAAATTGCTTTGGCGAAACAAACAGAGAAATCAAAGGACTCGCTTAGGAAGGGAACAAAGAAAGTCGTACATGCGGGCAGCTCGCGATAGCGCCGGCACAAAGAAAAATCGATTCCCCCGCGGCCCTCCGGAATCAATTCGTTTACAGGCCCGACGAGATAACGCGCTATAGCTACATATATAGTTCCTCGACTCTTGCGAGGGAGTATAGGATATATTATCCGAAGGAAGAGGAGGAGGAGAAGTCCTCGGAGACGGGGAACGACACGAGAGGGATGGAGGTGCATGCGCGCAAAAGAGGCAAGGTGCAGCGCCGGCGCGGATGCAGACTGCATATATGTATACATATATAGGCAAGGGGATGCGCTCGTTGCACCGGCCGGAACTGGGCCAGTGGGTCTACTGCAGCTGTGCCATCTGCGCGCAGCTACTATGGCTGCGGCAAATAAAACGAGTGCGTATATATACGAAGAGATTTTAGACGTGGTAGTTGGTGGGCCTAAGCTATGCTGCTGCCTTTTTTTCGGGCCCGGATCCGAAGTATAAGGGGCTGAAATTGCGGAGGGAGAAGCTTCTCTCTGTATTATATAGTGCAGCAGTTCGGAGTTTTGTGAGAAGTTTGCAGGATGTTGGCTTTAGGGGATGAGGTGTGGAAGTGACGGCATTTCAAGCCTTTGATCCGCGCGTGTGTAATGTTCTTGGCCCGATTTGCACTCGGAATAACTTGAAATGATTTCCATCGACCGGGGTTTTTCTTTTCAAGACAACGACGCTATCGACGTGAATTTCGTCAAATGTTATATCAGCTTTTTCGCCATCGCGCGTGTGTTACGTGATTCGAAAAGCACACAATGGGCCTATTGTGTGGGGCCGGGCTTCCAAAAATAGCGTGCGAAACCGACTTGTTGTGCTGGACATTTTTGTCTCGCGACGCTGTTCGCTATTTCGCCTGGCCAAGAAATTACTCTGTGCTTTTGCCGAAGATAACGACGCGAGGTCGACGCATATGTAAGCGCGCTTTCATATGTACGTAACGAAAGCGAATTCGAAAGCATTTCGAGTATCGCGTCCTCTCGGGATGCTCGACGACGCGCCGAACAAAGAAATTGGGTCAAATACTTATCTTCGAGGTTATCGCGTGCACACTCGAATTTAATTAAATTATCGTTTATTTTTAAAGCACAAACATAATCTGTATATGAATCGCAGCCTTATCTATATACTTATAACACTTGGTGTATAAGCGCGCAAAAATCATCGACTGTACAACAATACCGATCATTAGTGCGCGTCAAAGTGAAAAAGAAAACAATGTATAGGTATTACACTGCAGCCGGATAAATATTTGCCTATAGCTTAAAAGTGTTTTTTTCTCGCTTCGCGCTGCCATGCGGAAGTGTGTGCGTGCGTGTGGGTGACCTTCGCCGGTGCACATTTCGCACTTTTAGACTGGCTTTTTACGATTCACAAATATTTGCCGTGCGGTCCCTCGAATACATGACCGGAATGACACAACGAGCATATAGCACATGCGTATAACGCGTGCGTCGTATTACGCAACGGTTCCCTCTCTCGAGTGTTTACATCACTCGGACACGCGAATAATTCGGCATCGATTGCCGAGCGCGATTCACGCTTTATTTTCTATATTATTCGCACACACTGGCCACAGGCAGTCTACTGCGTATATTATACGCTCCGAACTTTCTATCGGCTTCGACATTTAAAAACTGCCCAAACGAGATACGTTCTATTTTCGACGCTCGCATCCTTGGATTCGAGGTATTTTTAAACATCCCTGTTTCTTCTTTTTTTTTGCGTGCGCGCGCGCTCTTCCTCTTCTTATCTTCTCTCTCTATATATAAATATATATGTATATATATATATACGAGTCGAGCGTATATAAATGTGTCATTCGGCTTCCTTTTTTTCTCTCAGTCTCGTGAGTTAGTGTTATGTGCACCCGACACGCCTACCGCGCGCCAAACTCGTCGCTCTTATCGATATACTTATCACCGGAATTGCAATAACGTTCTGCGGACCAGTGCGCTGCTGATGAGGTATTGCGCGCTACACGCGGTTCAAGCTGGCTCGATTTACGCAAACAACAAGCGATATTTCAACCACCAATTTTCCTATATATAGAAACGTCTGAGTGGGAATTTGGGTCGGTAATTGCGCGCGGCTCAGTAGGCTAATTTTTCATCCGCTCGAAAACTTGCTTCTCCGCAAATATCCTGCAGTCGTGAGCGTCGCTTCTATATAAAAATTCGGAGTTTATAGTCATCGTAAAATGTGCAGAGCGAGTCGGCTCATCCGCGCGAATAAAGACTTCCGCACGCACGTGTAACTACATGGATATACGCCTGCAGCGGGTGTCTTTCCTATACGCTCATTATAAAACCGCGACTTTCTCTTTTATTAAGTTTATCAATTAGAAAGGCAGACGTTGTCATTTTTCCTCGAATGTATGCGAGCGCAAGGCTTTAATTTATCAAGCGCATCAATCGCATTCGACAATAAAGTCGTTTATTTCGTCGTTTCGACGACTTTTCATCCGATATGTATATATGGAGAGCTTTACGCTCGATCGCCTCCCGTGATCATCCACGCGCAACTGTGTTCGTGTTTCGAGGTGAAATCGGCTGCACCGGTTTTGCTGCTCTTGTACACACGAGATCCGTATACCAACACTGTATACATATATACGTATATTAGATGCACAGTCTCTTCCGCGCTTGTTACACGTCGCGCTAACGAACGAACTACAAATTGTCACGCGAGCCGAGCCTTATTCGATATTTATGTCTTCCAGCGTAGAATGCATCTAACGCGGGCGTGGGTGAGTTGAAAATTGAAATTCACCGCACGCGGAAATGCAGGCGAAAAATACGAGAATCTCACGCGGGTATATAGAAGGCCTACAGTCAATGTATATATATACAAGAACCAGGGGGCGAACATTCAAAATGGCGCTGCGACTGTAGGAGGAGGCTTTTTTTCGGCGACGCGCCCAAAGCGGCTTTCCTGAGACTCTCTCTCTCTCTCTCTCTCTCTTACTCTCTCCCTCTCTCCATTTCTTCGTCGTCCTGACAAGGAGCCGTCCTATACACTGCAGTGGCGGGAGGAGAGAGCCAGTGGCGAAGGAGGGAAGAGGCATAACAAGAGAGAGGAGCTTGGGCTCGCTCTCTCTCTCTCTCTCCCTCTATATCTCTCTCGACTCGTCGTCGTCGTAATCGCAGGCTGCAGACAGTAGGTCGTGAGTGGGTGTGGTCGTGGTGGCACAGAGGACACGGCGAAGGTTAAACTCGGCGCAAAGAGGGAGGGAGAGAGAGAGAGATAGAGCGGATGCTTTCTCCTCTGCAGCGTCGCATTCTATGGCTTGCCTCGTGCCGATGCTTTGGGGTGATTTCTAAATGTGCATATATATAATAATATGCGGAGCTTCGTGGCGTCGTATTTTCAGTGATATACGTTAATAGCATGATTAAGAAGTAAACAAAATATACGAAGTGCATATGAGAAGAAATAACAAGCCACGGAGTATAGAAGGCGTATATAGCCGAGCGGAAAAAGACGAAATCGACGTGACCCCGGCATACGCGCTTCAAAATAAACCGGTGCTGCGCAGCCAGATAAAAATGCACACGTGTCGAGTTAATTCAACAAACATTTTTATATAACGTGGCGCTGTACCTTATTATCAGTTTGATATTATAAAAAAATGCTTCAAGGCATTTTGGAATATTACCGGTGTCTCAGGAGCTAGGCAGCTCTCTGAATCATGCATGTATATACAATTGTACATCTTGTGTATATTAATAGGGGGATTAGAATCTCATAAAACGTTTATAAACAGCATTAAAACCCTTAAGCCGCAGAATGACGTTTGCAATATGTTAAAAGGGTTACGGAGAATCAGTCGCTCGAGTCATTGATTGATCACGATGCTGTTTTATTTTTTAACCGGCAGATTGTATAAGCCTGATGTATATTGTCTTTTATTCCTCAATCAAAATCAGCATTATTATTCAGTCGAACTTTGTAACGCAACATTGCATAATAATTCGACAGCAGAAAGTTTATTCAAATTGAATTAAAGATATCGCAGTAGCGCTCGATAACGTATATCCTATACGTAATAGCGTCAAAAAACGGCGAAATGAATTTCTCTGAATTTTTTTTTGCTTCTCAATTCGTTTATTAATATTCGCGTTATAACCGTGTCGCGTGAGGTGTTACAAAATATAAATTTAACGCTGTGAACGCGAGGAAAAATAGATCGACCACGCGACGTCTTTTTCGCACACGTGCTCCAGCATATACAATACGATACGGTGCCAGCTACGTTGCATTCTTTTCGTATTGCGCGTCGAAAAAGAGAATTAACTCGGCAAAGTTATCATCGCACTCAAGTGTTATGCCGCGCCAATTTATGGGCTGTTTGTTTTCAGCGGCGGAATATAATCTTTATTTCTAGAAAGTAACACTTCTTTTTAGCCGAAAAGACTAAATATAAGCTATACCAGAGTTGAAGCGTTTAAATGATACTTTTTCTTCGAATATCGTTTTTCATGAAAAATGACCGGCTAAAATTACGATGGCGTCTTTGAAAATGAAAAAGAAAAAACACGAAAACAAACGGCATTAACGACGGACGATCGGCGAGCGATATTCATATTTTTAGCACGCGAAACAATGAGCAGCAAATCACAGAAATAAATTTCCTCGCGATCGCTCCCAGCCGGTGAATAGCATTTTGTTAAATGCAATTGTGTTATGGAACGCGTTACGTATTCCTTTTCTTTCTCTCCGTCTCGGTCTCCAAAAGCCTGTTTCGCTCTCTCGGTCTCTCTCTCTCTGTCTCTCTCTCTCTCTCTCTCTCGTGGCTCAGTGTAAACAACATTCGCCCGTGTATATACGCGGACCCACGCGAAGCCTATACGAGTATACGAAACTGGATGCACGGGTTTGGTCGAATGCAATCTTTGCTCGAGAGCGAACAGCATGCTGGGCTAATAAGAGCAAAAGAAGCTGCAGTGAACGAGGAGAACAGGCTTCGCGAGGAAAGGAGAAAAGAAGAGAAAAAGGGAGTGAGAGAGAACCGATGACTGACCAAAATATCGGGCGCTCAAACTCCCAAATAATGACTGTAAAGACGCTCATGAATGTTGCTCGACAGGAGTATGCTGTGAAATGAGAATAACGACGTTTTTAATTGGGGTGCAAAAAGAAAATTGAAATGCAAGAATTTTGCTTACTTTTCTCAATCTGACGCAGGAATTCTATAAGGAAATAAAACCACCCAGTTTATTATACGTACGTTCTCTGAATTTCGTCGCTTAGCCGTGCACTTAAAATTGATTTATTACGCGAATCAATTTCACGCTTCTGCCACTAAAACTGACTTTGCATGGCTATGAAATCTTCATTCGAGAGTCTATGAAGAAAATTCGTTTGGCCTTTATACGCGCACGTCGCTTCTCCTCGACAGGTTCCTGCATATAAATACACGCATAAAAGGGAAATGCTCCACCAGGCGCGCAGTGCGCGTAAGAGCGCCGAAAAGCAGTGGAAGCAGTCGCGGCAGCTCAAAGAGATCTTTCTCCGCTCCGAAACGGAAAGTATACGAGCGCAGGCAGACGGAAAACTATACGTGAACGGCCAAACGGGAATGCATCATTCAGAGTGCTTCATCTCCATCCATGAATATCATGTAAATTCCGTTTACAGTTTGGTTTTACTGCTGATGAAAAGTTCAGCTTTATCGGCGCAAGATCGGATAGCACATTACACAGTAATCGAAGTGCAATGATAATATGTGTCTCGCGTCAATACGAGGAAAAAAACAAGACGCTAATACTCGTATTTATGATGAAAATTACATCGATATTTATTCGAGCGATTATCTCATATGTTTTTCGTGTGCTCGAGGCTATATAGACGAGTCGAAAGTGCTGAGTACACGCGAGTGTGCCTACGTGCCAGGCATCAGCAGCCGCGGCACTGCTATATATATAATATGCGCGAGAAAAACAAGCTCCTCACGCTGCTATTAAGACCGTATATACTTATGCGGTAGTTAATCCATTGCCACGGCGATGTACACCCACCGATGGCATACCGTGACGCGAGACCTATTAGAATTTTCAAGAGCCATGCACGAGTATCACAATCTACTTATGCCCCCCGGTATATACGTATTATGTATACGACTGTTTTGAAGGTTGCTTACTGTAAACATATTGATCGGAAAACGATGCTGGGAGAATATCTTGAACGAGTACATACACAAATATACAAATTTGCATAATAGACGAAAATTACTCACTTGTCTCGGTAGCCGATGCCCGCGTTGGGAGCAGCAGCACCTTATCTTCCTGGTCATTCCCTTTCTATACGCCTTTCGGCGAAGGTCAAAACGCGCATAGAAAAAAAAATCGAGGACCATGACTTCCTGTTATTTTTCAGTCGGCTTCGGCAATTTCAGAGATCCCTTCGTACCCAGCCACGAATGACCGAGTGTAACCGAAGACTGAAATACGCAAAACCAGTTGAAAAATTACGGACGTCGTCGATGCTGTGCCGGGTCATCCGGATCTTATATACCAGACGAAACGGTTCCTCGTCGAGAACAACTTTCGACCTGAAACAAACATTAATAAAAATATAATTTTACGAACAACATTTTATTTATAAATAACTCGACGTTTTTTTGGGCAATTCAGAAGATATTACGAGTATATAGGGACAGTGCAGCTCTCGCGGGACGCCTCTCTCGACGTGCGTTCTTTGACGCTCCGGCTTTCTATTCTTTTTCTCTCGCAGCCATCAGGGCGCGGCGTCGGCGGCGCAAGTATTTTGCCGACACTTGGCTGCACTTCGCAGTCGCTAATGCGATTACCGCGCTTTTATTTCCGTACCCGCAGCGCGAGCTCGTCGCCCCTCCGACGGCGTATTCCTAGTTATTCCCTTTGGAGCAGCGAAGAGCGAAAATTTGAAGCAGGAGAACGAAAGCGGAGGCGAAAAAAAAACGAGGAGCGCAGACGGTAAATTGAATCCCGCCGCGACACGAATTAGTATAGAACGAGCCGCTGTGTGCGTAAAAATGAGCCGCACACAGCGGCTCATTTTTACGTGTTTTACACATAAGACGTCTCGATTCCCCGAAGAATGCGCGTAAATATAAAGTGCCATCCTCCCGCCTGCTTGCTTCCAGATAAATGTTGTATTAAATTTTTTGCGCTCGAGCGAGCGTCAGTTAAAATAGTAGCGAGTTTTTCGCTCGAGCGAAAGAGCGTCGAAGAGACATCGTCGTTTGTACACACACACACGGCTTTGGGTCGAGAAAAAAGTACAACACGTCCGAGTGAATGTACTCCGGTATAAACGTGTACCGCAGCGATGACCCTGTTCGTATATGATTTACACTGCAAAGAGCCTGGCATCACGTGCGCGCGACTCTCCGCACGAGCGTGAGTGTATAATAAACCGTCCGTTTTTCTCTCTCTTTTTCAGCGATGAGTCAAGAGCTGCACTTCATTATACTCGCGTTTGACTTGTTATTGTCTCTAATTTATTCGCGCTTTGCCTCATTAACGCGGCGACGATCCCCGCAAACGCGTCCCTCCTCCCCAGGTGTTTGCTCCGAAATTCATCGTCCCGGTGTAAGTCTTTCACCTGGAAAGTATCGAGAGGACAGACACATACGTTTAAAACTGCTCCTGTTGATTGTTTCGAATACACTTGTCCGCGCGCGGATATTATGAAACGCGATTCCCTACAAACACACTTTTTGTGAATCATCTCTCTTAAAGTAAAAAAGTGAAAATTTCACTTTTCTTATTAGTGAAATAATTTTCACTGTTGAAAAAGTGATTATTTCACTGTTTCCAATCGCTCAATTATTTTAACTACCAAAACAGTGAATATTAACTTCGAAAAAAAGTGAATTTGAATCACTTTTTAAGCAGTTAACTGATTTGCCCGCGCAGACGCGACAATATCAAGATGGCCGCCGGCGCGGAGCGTCAGTTCGGCGTGATCGTCCAGACGAGAACTCCACGGCGTCAACTTGCTCTTTTTGGAAGTACTTAGTGCTCTACAATTGCTGGTCGTTTGGCTGAATATAGGCCAATAGGCTCTTCTAGTTTTGGCGGAACAACGAGGCAAAAAAATCGCATTGCTTCGACCGGAGAATTAGTAGATCAGGATGCGACGAGCGCGCGCGAGAAACCTAACCTTGCACGTGTCTTTTTGGCTTTGAGCACGCTCGCGGACGAGGCGCGTGTTCATCCGACAGACAATAATACTTTCGTCATAACTCAACGGCGTCAACATGTGCGTATGTACTATTCACTAAATTAAAAGTGAATATGTGCTATGCGATTGGAATAAATCAACTATTTTTTAAGTGAACATTCACTGTTCAAAAAGTGAACATTTACTGTTCAAAAAGTGAATATTCACTGTTCAAAAAGTGAATATTCACTGTTCAAAAAGTGAATATTCACTATTTTAAAAGTTAATTGTCACTAATTGAAAAAGTTAATTTTTTCACTATTTCAGAAAGTGAATATTCACTATTTGCTAGTGACCGACTTATCACTATTCCAAAAAGTGACTATTCACTGTGAAATAGTGAATTTTCACTTTTTTACTTTAAGAGAGATTGTTTACGAGAGGCCGATTTCCATGCGCCCGCGTAGCGCATTCCTCGTGTCTCCTTTTTTTGCCTCGCGTGTATCTAACGCCGCATCGGGTCTTTCTCTGCCTCTCCTTCTGCCGCAGCCGTTCTGGGAAGGCAAGTCGAGCAAAAGAAGTTACGCGAGCTCCTCTCCGATTTCGCAAGAGGCTCGAGCTGCTCTGTCTCCCTGCGTCGAGTATATTATATAGTCAAGAGTATACTACGCGCTGACTCACGCGTATATACTCGCTTATAATCGCTTCGCGCTCAATGAAAGTTCGTAGTGTGTTCCTCTTTATGTAAACACGCTCTCTGCGCTCGTCTCCTTTCTTATATTTCTGGGCCTCTCTCGCGCGCGCTTTTTTTTCTCTCCTCATTGTACCCGCTCGCGGGACACCTTTGCTCCGAGTATATATTATAAGCTTATGTAAAAAGAGGAGGAAAAAGTTGTTCTTCGGGTGCACGGTTGAATCGTTGCACAATTGATGTGGGTTGCGCTACTGGCTCGCAATGGATTAAAGTTTAAATCTATCATACACTTGTATCTATTTGTCGTTCGATTAATCCCTGAAAATAGGAATATTTTATATCGCAACGAGGCTGAAAATGAAAATCGCGGCATTAAGTGCGACGATTAAAGGCAAACGCTCAGCTGCACCGCAGCAATTAAATCGTAAAAAGTAATTCATGTTAAGGCCGGATTTCCAGTCGATCGATACCGCTGCTGCTGCTGTTTGCCGCGATCCTTTGGCCTTCGTCGGTCACTCGGTACATTGCACTCGAGTCGAGTCACATAATGACCATATCTGAGCATGCCGACTATGCAATTTTAATACAAAAGTCCGCGATGAATCGCGAGCAAGTGTTCTCTACGAAAATAGAACGCGATGTGTGTCAGTGAGTAATTTGCCGTCTTCGGCCTCACGATCGTGTCATCAGTAGCCTCGTTCACTCGCGTCCAAAATATTCTCCGCATATGTGTAAATACCGAAGTGGCATCGGAGTTGCACGAAATCCGTATAATATAGCTTCGAAGCGGGACATTGACGGATAAAGCCGGGAAAAAGTAGTCGTCGTCGGTACAGTAGTCGTGTTATATATACCGAGTAAAAGGCGACTCGGCAGAAACAGAGACTCGCGCTGCACACATATCGTATACGTGCTCTCTCACGTACCATACGCGCCGCTCTACGGTCGACGACCTCGCGGCCTAGTTTTAAAAACCAAAACAAACCTACATGCGGTCGAGTGTATAGATACCATATCCTCGGAGAGCTCGAAAGAGGTGATCGCTATATGATAAGAGAGACACGAACTAGTTGTTGGCGATCGATTGATTCGAGCCAATTCGTGCAGTGAGTCTAGACGCTTTTTCCTCTGTATGTAAGCGTGTACGAGGAGATTTTACGAGCGACTCGTAAAGTGGCCCGACTTCCTTCCTTTTGTCGAGAGGCCGGGAGGAAAGCCGATCATCGTCGGAGACTCTCTGAATGTCCGCCGAGGCGCCATTAAATAGCGAACTTTTCCCGAGCGTTTCGAAAAGGGACGCGCATTGACCGCCTTAATGGCGGACGACGTTACATGCTCACAATCGAGAGATACATTTAAGTCGATACTGCTGTTCCGATGGTCGCACACAATCTTTTATTCAATTTAGAAATTTCCAATTTTCTTGCATTGGATATATCATATAGTTATTATTCCAGAAGCGGTTGCTCAACGCAAAAATTTGTCAACCTACCGCCGCCTGAATGTGCCCGCTCGAGAGGAGCACGCAACTGGCCTCTCGGCTATAAGGGTCTATAACTGGACGGGTGACACGTTCGGTGAACGTCCGAACTGTCCGACCTCTGTCAAGTGTATATAAGCAACAGCAGCCGGCAGCCGCGCGGAATCCCATCGCTGGCCGATGGGGAATTTCGAAATTGAATTTTCTAATTAAACCAGTCCCGCGCGCATAATGAATCAGAAATAGAAGGAGCACCGTTATTCTAACAGAACTTTTTTACGTAATAATATAATACATGTTATTTCGGATGCAATAAATCAATGCATGGTATACGTTTTTACGTTACACACGATTTTCGCAAAGCCACACGACTGCCCGTGAATCAGACTCCATTACAATAGACCCAATACTTGCCATAATAATTAGGAACTTTGCTTTATACAGTGTGCATCGGGATACTCGTTGGCTACGTGACAAGAGCAACGTGTTTTATTTTCGTGGAAAACATGTGCTTCGATAATGTAGCCACTCATATATACCGAGAGAGGGACTCTGCGGTTTTCAAGCTGAAATCACAATCGCTCCGGAGCGCGTCATGCACATAAATATTATATCTTTATCACCGCGGGTGACTGATCCTTTTTTTTCTCCATCGTAGCTTACTCACCCGACTAGATCGTATATATACCTACATAAAGTACGTGTGGCGATCAAATGCATACATCGAACGGGTAAAATTAAAAAAAAAACATTTTCACGAAATCGTAAAAGACGCAAGAACGCGAGGTTTTACGTCCGCGACGACCGATCGAAAATAGCGTATACACGTATATATATACCAACATCAGGTGTGCGTATAGCATAAAATCGAGAGCGTCAGATAAAAGTCATCGATTTTTATCTGGCATTGCGCGCGAACAAACATCCATAATACTTTCGCACAAAAATACTGGAGCTCGCGGTACAAGTGTAACGACAGCGACGCGGTCACGTGCTATATATACACACATATATAATACTATGTATATATAGCTTGCGCTTATTGGGAGAAAAATAAGTCGGCGCGATAATGCCGAGAACACGCGTGAGGCGTTAATACCGAGGAGAATTGTATTATATCCTCGCAAAGCAATAGCAGCAGTGAAGATGGAGGCTCCTGATAAGTCGAGTGCGTAATTGGATGCAGAACGATATGGCTATTTGGTTTCAAGGCTGCAATTGCGATCCCGGCATCATGAGGGATTCCGCTATCGCGGCCCCGAGATGTTACAAGTCCAATATAGCTCTCTCTCTCTGTCTCTCTCCTCGACAACTGATAAGCAGATAAACAAACGCCAGCCGACAGTTGGTAATATTCACATATATATACAACTCTCCCGCGCCCACTCATGTCGTCTCATTCGCATAATATGCATGCGCGCGCGATCGCGGAATATTGCAAGTATGCAACGTACGGCATGATCAATAACAGGAAGTCCCCGACTTTTTTTCTCGCGTTAGATCGTACGCATTAAAATAATATTCTCGTCGAGCTTTCTAAACGCACGAGCGCGTATGTTACATACATTAAACTCTATGCGACACCTGAATGAATATTTCCCATTTATTTGCTCAATCGTCGCGTCCATACTATGTATTTGCGCAAATATCGATACAGAGAGAAAAAATGAATTGCGCGCGGCACTCATCCTTGCGCAAATATATAATACATGAGATATAAGGGTCATCGGCATCGCTCGTATGTATATAGTAGTGTATATAGATGAAAACTGTCGTCCCCAAGGCTGCGGAATCGCCGCAGAGCACACGGAGTCACTGTACGCTGCATCGCGAGTTAGATAAAGTTTCGCTGTATACGTACGTATTAGCTACAGCCAGCTGCACTCGTATGTATTGGTCAACGCACACGCATATGCGCGATTCACGACACTCGTACACAGAGAGGCATACTATATCGCGCGTTGTTATCGTTAGGCCGATAGTACTTGCAAGCGCGAGCAGCATTAGACGCGCGAGCGAGAAAGAGAGAGTTACGTAACGTCGCTAGGGTCAATGTATCCAGTAGTTTTATGCAATTGCATGCCGGTGCGCTCTCTATGAATAGCTCGGCCGCCTAGGCCAACGCGCCGCCGGCGATGGCTTCGAGCGACGACGCGCGAGCGCGCGTTCTGCAAACTATATACTTTCATTATGCAACGCGCGTCGGATCGTATATATATATATATATATATATATATATATATATATATATATATATGTATGTATGTATGTATGTACGCTTGCATTTTGTTGTCCGAGCGCGACACTCTGCGGCTATTGTGCACGCAGCCGACTATGGTTATATGCGGTATACGCGCACGAGGGCTATATCAGTCGGTTATTTTTTTGCGCGGATTCTAATGCTCTGCGATGACGATGAGCGACCTTGTGGATTTTTCCACTCGCCGCACGTGCGCGTTCTTTTGTGCGATGCATGTAATTGAATTTTAATATATACGCGAGAGGAGCCGCCTGCGGAGACTTGATCAAGAGAGATCTGCTGTTACAATCGATTCGCGAGCAGGTTGCTCCCGCAAGTCCGCGCGCAATCTGAATTGATTCGTCAATATAAGCGGAATATCGATGGGAAAAACAACTCTGAAATTAGGCTTGATAAAATAATCCAAAGATCAGAGTTCGCGAGTTTGGCTAATTAAATATATAACAGGGGATATAACATATTCCCTCGATAATAGTTTCACGATCACGGGCCGTGCATTTCTGCTCTAAAAAAAAGATTCTAATCAATCTATTCCTGCTGTGATTGGCTGTTTAACTGGTGCATTCGATTGGCCAGTCGGAACACGCGAATTGAATTCCTAACCTCAAAAAGTGAAAAGTGAGGAAATATAGAACGCGCATAGCGACTTTAGTCGCTAGTAAAAACATAAACTGCATGTTATATCGCGCATACAAATTGCGTGATTATGGTAAGTATATTATTTATCATAAAATAAGCGGAACTCGGATTTCATGCTAGATACTCTTATATAAAAAAACCTGAGAAGGTGCAAAAACCCGTCGATCCGAGATGTATAAAACTGAAATCTCAACCTGTATCTAATATGCTCGATAAAAAAATTCAGATATAGTAAAGCGAACCCCGGATGAATCTTGCACGGAAAATATCGGGGAGTGTCAAGCTCATCCAGCGCGGTAGCTGACAGGCGAGAAGCCCGACAATTTTCTATCCCATAGTATCCCACACCTATACACTGTATATAAATATAATATATACAGGAGGACTGCTGGCAAGGCCGAGAAAGTGGGATCGAGAAGGATGGCGTTCCTATATACAATATATATCGAGCGCGTCAATTGCATCGTCGGCTTTAATATCCCGCGTGCGCGCCCTACATAGCGCCATTTCGCATGTGCGTTTATGGGGTGTATCTGTATACAATGTATGGCATGCATCGGCACTGGGGTTGGCTAGTATATATATCGCACGCGAATAACTTATGCAAACGTACGTGAAATCAGCGAGGGTTTGCGGCATTCAACGCTCTGTGATTGATGGCGACAACTTTTTGTTATTTGGTTGTATGTATAATTGTATATGTATATATACACAAATTGAGAGAAAAATTTTGCTTTTTATTGCAAACAAAAATAAATGCTACTGTTCTCCCTCAGATTTTCGTGCATGTATATACATTTCGCATCAGGATTTTGGATATTTAAAGCTGGTAAAAACGTATATGCCTGTCACATCGGCGAATATGCAGGCATCATAAAGCGGAAACCGCACTGTGGGCAGGAGCAGCGACACACCCCAGCGCGAGAAACTCGATTAATATTTAAAGAAAAAACGACAGGCCGTGTGCAGTCGTTCCTCAAAAATGTATGTATATTAGGCAGAGCGAAAAGTTTGCCAAAAAGAGCTCGCTCGCGCGTTCGCTCGTAGGAGGGTCGATTCTTCAGCCTATACTATATGCGAAAAGAGAGGCTGCTCCCCCCCCCCCCTCCACACACACTCTGCAGGGAAACCCCAGTATAATACGCGCATATCTCCCGACTTTGAGTATACATACATATGCATGTATGCGTGTATACGCGTTGCAGGGGATCGTCGACGAGCACAAAGAGGCAACCGAGGGTTGCGCGTCTGTGTTGGTGCACGTGTGCGTCGCTGCTGCTGCTGCTGCTGCTGCTTTGGCGACGGAGGGGTTTCGACGCAGGAGGGAGGAAAAGGCGCATGCGCGGGGATGAAATGGAAAGTTGTGCACGCCCACTAGGGCAATGCTGCCTTGTACCCCTCTGCAGCTCCAGGGGGAGAGTAAGAGAGAGGGAGAGACAGAGAGCGGAACCTAGACCTACACCCTCGATTTCCACACCCACCCCACGGTCAACCCGGTGCCCCCAACCTTCAGCGCTCGTTTTCTCTCTCTCTCTCCCTCGACGCTTCCTCTATCCCTCTTCTTCCCAGCCCACCCCCTGCTGCTGCTCTCCAGGCGCGGCCCTGGCAGCAGCAAGCGAACCGGGGGACCAGAGCTCTTATGCCGATTGAGGTCCGAGTTCTTTCAACGGTTTCGACTGCTGCGTCTTCTTGCGCTTTATTCTAGTACTGATGCCCCAACTTTGAGCTTTCATTTTTCTTTTTCAGTACAAAACGAATACGTGGTTTGAGCTCTTTTGAAGAAAAAAAAACTGCGATTGCTTCGCGGAGAAATTTATGAGGTCATTTATTTTCGATCGATGAATTTGAGCGATACTTATCGAGTCGCGGTGATAAGAGCGCAATTAAATTTTTATACGAGGAATAAAGATTAAAGTGTTTGCCGAAAACGCTCGTAAAAATAAAATACGAGCGATATATAGGTGCAGAAGTACGGAATTCAAGAAAAGCCTGCTTCTCATTATGCTAAATGGCCTGGCACTTTAAATTGTTTAATCTAGCTTAAAACATTTTTGCGTAAACACCTATATATCTCGAGTCACTGCATTTTATGCAAATGTAAAATCCTAATCGAATAATCTCAATAAAATATACAGTTTCGTAATAGCCTCGGCTAAACGTGTATATTTATTCCAGAGGCATTCGAGCGAGTTTTAATCCGTCGCCGTACACTGAGTGCAAGACTGCGCGAATATATAAGTTCGATTCGTCGTATATGGCCTGTATATATGCGGAGACAACATCTGGCTGGCTTTGTATAATACGGTATACGTTATACATATATAGAAGCCAGGGCCTGGAAAGAACGGCTCCATTCATGCCTGCCGTCCTAGAAACCCGAAACGATCAAAACACTTTTTTTCACTCGGAAACCCTCTCTCGCATTTTTAATCGTATATATAGTACGTTGGGTGCCTGCATTGCTGTGGTGTATTTTGGATGCTACTTTCGAAAGCGGAGGCAAAAAACTGCTGCTCGTTACGATAACGTATTATCTTTCACTGGATTCTTTCATGAATATTCTCCGAATAGAGACTATATTTAGCTTCGCAAATAATAAAAATACCATGTGTTAAAAAATAACTCACAGACACAGAGAGTGGGATATAGCATGTTTGTTCACCGATATAGCATTGCAGCTCTTTCGTTTTCATTTTTTTTTTAAATATAAAAATTTAAGTCAAACATTTGAACAACTGGTCTTTTAAAAGTCGGACACGACACACAGCTTTTCATTTAACATTTATTATCACATAAATTGCGATGAGATTTAAAGTACACGGCGACAACCTCAAAAGGCTGGGTTAAGAAACTTAGCTCGCGGTCTCATGTTTCAAATGCTTTGCACCGGTCAATAAAATTATGCAACATAATCCAATATGTTTCTTCTTACCGGTCTACTGCAGCTCGGCAGCAAGGCTTCGTTACTTTGCGAAGACGTACAGCACTCGTCTGTACGAGCAAAAATGTCGGGTCATTTTAAATGCACAACGTTGCACAACTGTACAAATACAATGCAAATTAATTACATGAAAACCATATTTACTCGTTATTATTTAAGAAAGAAAAATGTAATAATTCATACGCTAATAGCTCTTTGCGGTAACGTTGCAAAACGTCGTTACTTTACTCGCGAAAAAATAACGAAAATCTCGTTTGCCAATATTAGCACAGAAGAGACGTAAACAAAATTGAATTCCAATCTTATTTTTAGAACTTGGGGCCAGAAGTACAGACGGTCAAAGGGAAAGAAAGAGGACAAAAAAGACCTCTTTCTCTCTCATGGAGACGTGGGAATCAGCGTCGAGTCGTGCGCAAAACCATTTTTCTTTTCAGCCCTCTATGTTACTGCTGCTGCTGCACGCATGCACGCGTGCCGTACACGCACGAGGGGTTTGTAGATTTTCGAGAGAAGCCAACGATTTACTCGGCAAGACTCCCTTGAAAGAGTGACAATATTAAATCTTGCATATTTTGTGTGACAATGTTGAAAAGATAAATCTTATACTTTTGTAAATTGTTTACGGAAACAATTGCTCGTGGTGGATAGGATGTCATTGAAATTCAAATTGGCATAATGATAATCGTGAAAATAATTTATTTTTTAAACAATTTTCAGCGCCTGTACTTTTTGCAATCACTTGGGTTATCAGAATACTTATCGGAATCTTAACGATACGTAGATAAGTTTTTCAATCAATTATTTTACACTCCAGCCAATGAAAATTTGACGGATAAGGAGAATAAAGTATTAAATGTGAAAGCGAATGAGTATAACGCGATAATAGACTGAAAAACAAAGAAACCGTCATTTTCTCATTAGTGTCGCTCGTCGGTGTGACGGCGATAAGAAGCAAAACGTTTGATAAGACTTGATGTAACTCTTGAGGAAGGTGATACGCGGTTGACACTTTAATTTGCGTAACCTTTTTTACGAGATATGAGTACATTAATCGTTTATTCAAAATAATATTAAAGCAGAGTTTTAAAATATCTATAGAAGATAAGATTAATAGTATTTTTTTAACAGTCCATCATTTACACTGCGTATATATTACTATATATTCCGTTGGGCCTAAAACTATCGTGATACAACAAATAAAACCTCAGCGGTTAAGTAAGCTTAGACGATTTTTTGTTTTTCACGACTTTGAAAATATTTCGTAAAGCTCGATAGAATAGTCGATTATTTTTATGCTTTTATATTTTTGTGGCGACTGAATCGCGTGTGAATGTGTGCACTACTTATCGTCGCGTGCGAAAACAACGACGATAAGTCGCGTGTATAGAACGTTGTACAGCTTTGCGGGTTGTAAAGCAAAAGTTGAGAATACAATTTTACTAGCGGCAAAAATGTGAGAGCTTATCATCAAGCCTTTTCCTTCTATACATACACACACACACACACACACACACACATACATATATATATAAAACTAAAAGGAAAGGCTAACGCGATTTTCATGCAGTTTTCCTTGTTTCGATTACGCGATAAAAAGTGCCAGTTTTATTCTTTGGAAAAACGTGAGTATGCACACAGCGTGACGAGCCTCTCCGCGAGACAATGCGCGCGCGGGGAGAAAACAAAAGCAGAAAAAAGAAAACGTGATGCGGGAAAAAATTATTTTCGCAGCTGCGCAACAGCTTTTGTTATCGTAAGTTCGAAGCGAAGCCAATTCGCCATAACCGTCCAGACGCATATGTTTTGCGAAAAAAAAGAATCAGTGATGGCGAGCGTTATTTCGAATATCGGTATTAAGCTAAAATGACTAAAAAGTTTTTTGACTGACGCAGAAAACAACACCGACGGCTACGAGGACAACAGATTGAGGATTATATTGTTTCGAAAAAAATATATATATATATATATCGGTGCGCAACAATATTTTTCATAAGCTAAAAGTAATCTGAAGGAAAAAAAGGTTGCAGTTGAAAATATTTGTTTTATCAAGCACATTTTTGTCTCTTCACAGTCTCGAACCCACACATGCGTTATTCAGAACAAGTGCGCAGCAGACCATTATCGCCGGGGCTTTTTTAACGATGAGAAACTTTGAAGCACCGAGCTTACACGCCCAAAGCACACATAGTCAAAAAAGCCTCGGTTGCTTACGCGCAGCAGCAAACCGCGATGTTCGCGGCAGTCATCAGTCGAGTTATTTTTCGCGTATATATATACATATAACATGCTCCGCTTTGCCATATAGACTGTCGCCTCACTCGAGGTCGAAAAAAATCACGCGAGAGCGATGATTATTCTCTTTCGCAGCGTCGACTTTTCGTCGTATGCGCGCGCATCTACATGTGTATATATAACCGCGATGAGGACTCAATGCCGGCTTTATGATGAGTTCCCGCGCGTATGATAAATAAAACAAGTCGCGAAGCGCTGCGGCGTCGTCGTTTTGCCTAGCCGCGAATACGACGCCGAAAAGGGACGAGAGTGCCAGCTATAGGGGGACGCGTATATATGTGGTATACGAGCGAGAGAAAGAGCCGGGAGGGCACGCACGAAGCGAGAGAAGGCTTGAAAAATAAAAGAGGTCGCGCCTTACAGCATGCGCGCGCGAGAGAGGGGCCGACCTTGTGCTAAATTTAGGCAGGGGCCCACGCCACCCGCTCTCCCATCATCTGCAATTCCGCGAGCTGTAGAGCCTGCCTCGAACTGTCCCGCGAACTAACTTTATATATATGTACTTATATACGACGACGATGCACGCTAGCTTCCACGCTTTTTTTTACGATGATGAGACAACTGTTGTTTGCCCCGCCCTGGGAAACTAATGCATAACCTCCGTATAGTCTATTCGAACCAATGAACAAAAATGTTCGGGTGCATAAATACTACATTTGCAAACTCACACTCACTCATAAACGATTAAAATGA
Organism: Muscidifurax raptorellus; assembly: GCA_020010945.3. Classification (NCBI taxonomy): domain Eukaryota; kingdom Metazoa; phylum Arthropoda; class Insecta; order Hymenoptera; family Pteromalidae; genus Muscidifurax; species Muscidifurax raptorellus. Next base: position 3,860,053 of record CM052081.1, on the reverse strand, counting down.
TCAAAAAAAGGTAAATAAAACCATTTATCGATTTTGTCCCTGTAGATGATGGCGCACCAGGAGTCGCGAGGACGCGAGAGTGCTGTACACCGAGCGCACCGTGCACACGGCTCTATCCCGAGCTAAGATTATATTTTATTCTCAACCGTCGATAAAAACACTGGACTTTATATACCTCACTCTGTTAAGTTTTGTAAAGAAACGCAAATGTTCTCAAAAATTACTCCTGGCGATGATGCACCAGGAGTCGCGAGGACGTCGGTCGCGATACCCTTATGCGTCATCGGGACGACCTTTCCTAATCGTAAAGGTCGACGTCGTATACAACGATAGAGACTCACCTATTGAAGAGTTTCTGACATTGCTCGAAAATTCCGACACTCGCAAAAAACCGTTGCGCCGCTCGTTCTATCGTCAACTTTACTCTCTCGACGAATTCGGAGAAAATCCAATATTCACTATGCCCGCACCACACATCGAGCTAACATTGCATCCTATTCTCAACCGTTGCAAAAAAACACTGCACTTTATATGTATACCGCGCACTATTATGTCTCGCAATGAAACGCAAAAGTTTTCAAAAATTACTCCTGACGATGATGCACCAGGAGTCGCGAGGACGTCGGCCGCGATACCCTTATGCGTCATCGGGGCGACCTTTCCTAATCGTAAAGGTCGACGTTGTATACGACGCTAGAGACTCACCTTTTGAAGAGTTTCTGACATCGCTCGAAAATTCCGACACTCGCGAAAAACCGTTACGCCGTTCGTTCTATCGTCGACTTTACTTTCTCGACGAAATCTGAGAAAATCCAATATTCACTGTGCCCGCACCAAAAAACTACTCGTGGAGGATATCCTCGCCAATGTCAGAACGCACTGAGTCCCGGAAATGCAGCTAAATCCACCTGTTCGCACCTGCTCTCGACGTGAAGGGCGATGCTTCTATACATTACATATACGTATATATGTATATACCGCGTCGAGTCTCCCAACCCTAATGTCAATCGCCCGCGGCACTGATTTTCGAGACAAAGATTTTCACGTGAAATATAATTATAGTACAAGTATGAAACGTTTAACTTACCACTAGCAACTATTCTCGTCAGTTCCATAAGCCCCTCGCGATCAGCCTCGCTCTCAGTATCCGGCTCTCGCGAATTTCGACCGTTGCAAAAAAACCGTTACTGTCGAACCTTTCGCTATCGAATTTCACTTGTAACTAACGCGTCAAGAATATAAAGTACACTATAACCGCACTGATATTACACGCGAGTAACATCCTGACAGATGTCTATCCTCCAGGAGTCGCGACTGCCTCGAGGATGAGTAAAATCCACCTGCGTCCTCCTCCCATCGATGCCTTTGGGAGGACAAGGCGCTAATGGCGCTCGCGCCACCTTCCCCCCTCGAAGGCGCCACCTAACTAGTCAAAACAAACTTTGTTTTCGAGATTTTGAGTATACGTTTTAAATACTCATACTAGCCAGTTCATAGCTGAGAATGTTTATAAAAGATAATGGATCGTGGTATTGTTCGGTCTGTATTAATTTTGTTTGTCTCTTTTTAGTGTGTGTATATATATATACATGTATATAGATATACAATCTTCGACAAGCATATGCCTGCAACGTGATTTAACTTTGACATTGATATGCTTATTTTACTCGCTCGAAAGAAAGCTGCATTATTGTTACCAACAGTCTTATACCTCATTACTCACAGTCTAAAACATAATAAATAATAAAATTGGTTATTCGAGTACGAATTATTTTTCTTCTCGTCAATGGTAAAACAGGACGATCCAATGGTAATATATGCGCGACTGCGCCAAAATGCACCGCCAAATTCAAAATCTTCGAGTCGTCGGTTCACACTGAAAAACATAGGGATCAAGCAAGCATAAAGAGGCGCACGTATGAAGAAAGCAGGAAGCAGCTAATAGTAAGCATGCGAATAGTCTCGGAAGAAAACAAGACGGCCGGGCGAAGGCGCCGCGGACGCCGTCGAGATCCGCGCACACAGAAGCATCGTCATCGCAGAGCGCGCGGCGCAGCATCAGCGAAAGAGCCGACGGCGCTGCAACAGACAACAACGCAGCGGTACGAGTGCGAGCGAGATGAAGCGAGGGCGCGAGAGAGCATCGATTGGAGCGCTAGCCGTGACTTCCACCACTCGCTTTCCCTTTCACCCAATGGGATCTCACTTTCGCGCTCGCTCCCTCGCCGGCTTCTGCCACCGCCGCCGCTGCCGGCTCTCTCTCTCTCTCTTTCTCTCTCTTCGCGCGCTCCGCGACACTGCCGTCTGCCGCTCGCCGCTCAGTAACTGGTGCGCACTCCGCGTGGAAGCGTGCACACACACCTTATAACATACGTCGTTCCCCTCTTCTTCTCTCTACGCTCTCAACTGTTCGCTCCTCCGTCTCTGTACATCCTCACGTATACATCCACAGACACACACACACGCGCGCGCATATTGTTCGTTCTCCGTGTGTGTGTCTCTCTTTCTCTCTACTGTTCTCCTCACTCGCCGCGAGCAGCAGTGGCCTCCGACTCCGGTGTCGCGGGAATGACAACGACCTCGAGGGAGAGCAGCTCGCCTCAGTGACAAGCGCGAGTGCGGCTTTGTTTTCCGCGTTCGTCTCCCCGCGCAGCTGCAGCCGTACCGGCGAGGATGGAATCTCGCTGTTAGTTCGCAGTCTCTCGAACGCTTCAGCAGCCACCGGACTCTGTACCAGAGGTAGGAAAGTGCGTGGAATACGATAATAAGTAGAAGAGACGAGCCGCAGGATCGTCGCGCTGACGGTGCCGGCATGGCCCCGCGACGCCACGGCAACGGCCACGGGGGCGGCCTCCTCGAGACGGCCGTCTTCCACCACCAGCTGCAGAGCCATCACAGCAGCAATCCGCTCGAGGCCTTCGAGAACCTCGGCCTCGGCCACGTCCTCGGCAACGGCACCAGCAGTCTCAACAACAGCAGCAGTAACGGTAGTCTCAACAACGGCAGCGGCAACACCAACGCCGCCATCAGCACCACCAGCACTAGCAACAACAGCAACAGCAACAACAACAACAACAACAGTAGCTCCTCGGGGCTGAGCCACTGCTGCACGCCTACCGGCGAGTGCCTGCGCGGCGACACGCTCATCCGGCACTCGACGGCGACGCAGGACTGCGTCAAGGTCAGCTGCAGCAACGAGGCCTGTCCGGCTGGTCAGTTGATGCACCGCGAGTGCTTCGAGGTCTGGGAGCAGACGGTGCTGAGCTACCTCAAGAGCTGCGGCCGGGCGCGCAGCTGGTCCGAGCGCCAGCGCCAGCAGAATCTCTGGAGCAAGAAGGGCTACGACCTGGCCTACAAGGCCTGCGGCTGCAAGTGCGGCCGGGGCCACCTGAAGAAGGATCTCGACTGGGGCGGCGGCGCCAGGAGCATCGAGGACGCGGTCGCCGCGCCGGCCAACGAGGTCAAGAAGAAGAAGCGACGCAACAGGCAGAACAGCCGGCCCAGCCTGGCGGTGTCGGCTGGCCCGCCTCACCAGCACCAGCAGCAACAGCAGCAGCAGCACCAGCATCACCACCACCACGTCACGGCCATGCTTCACCGGGGCAGCGACGCGCAGATCATCGACGGGAGCCGCGGCCGAGCGGGCAGTCTATCCTCGAGCACCGGCTCGAGCTCGCCTCCGGCCACCAGCGAGACCAGCGTCAGCCCGCTGCATCAACCCCAGGCCATCGTCAAGAAGAAGGGCAAGGTCGAGTTCTTCGGCGACAGGATCAGGTAAGGCTAGTTTGTTTACGTTTCGCTGCTCGAGCGTGTTTTTATCGCGGCGCGAGCTGTATATCTCTGAGAGAGCTTGCCCGTGACATAATAGAATCGATTTTTTTTGGCTTTGTTTACCAAGCCATATCTGGCTTGTCGCTCGGCTTATGTAATAATACGTTTTTTATTACAACGAAATCCAAACGATGCTTTGAGTAGCCTTTGCTCTTTGTATATCGAGTTTATCGCGCTGCAGCGAGCACGATTTTTTTTCGCTAAGTACTAATTAAACTGGAATTAAACTTTAATAGACCTATTTAGAATAATTTTTTTCCACTCTGAAAATTACAGCTTTATAAACACGCTCGCCATTTAAATAATTAAACTATTACTCACGCCTCTCTCTATCGATGATATTATCATCGATTTTGTGTGTAAACATTGTTTACGAACTCGGTCGACGAGTCACGCTTCGATTCAATGATAATTTCGCGCGAAACTTTACATTCGGCCCTGAAAAGAAAATCTGCCTAAAGCACTTGGACGCCGAGTCGTTATCGCTACGCGCGCATTTTTCACGCTCTGAGTAACTCGAACGCCCCTGACTCTCGAGGCTACATTATAACATCTATATACTCTCGACGAGCGGATAAGAAGGCAAACACAATCACTCCGTCATGGGAATTTAAAAGGTACTTTTCGCACGTACAATACTCGTCATTAAGATCGACCCCCTTAACGCAGCCAGTTTTTTTCTGCGCATGAAAAATACAGGAGCCCGGGAAAACTCGACGTTCCCCTTTGTCTCTTTTCTCGGAACTGAGTTATAATAGACTTATATAGGAAAAGACACCGTGCCCATAGGACTTGGTAGGTGTAAATAGAAACTAATGATTATCGACGCTGTACTAATAATTTTCAATTTTTCCCAGGGTTCGAAAGTATACACAGCGTGCGACGCAGGAAACGAAAATTTGAGAATATGCCCCGAACAAGGATGCTCGTAACCGAAAGCTTGTCAATGAAATTTAAGGGGTCTATCGCGCGAGGGTTATATACCGCTCTCTTGGCTCCGGAGGGACGATAAGCCCGACAATGGCTTGGAAAACGAAGGGCAGATACGGTATTTTTTTCCGTTCTTGTTCTCCATCGGTCGGGCCCGGCGTATACTTGTATGTATAGTAGGTAAATTTCGAAGGCTGCCACTGCGACAAAGGGAGACACAGTGGAGAGAGAAACGAGAGCGGCACCCATACACGAGGCCGTAAAAAACGTTTGACGGGCATTATTTGGAGCGCCCCTCGATGCGACGACTACCTGCGCGTTTGGGCCACAGGTCTTTACCGAAATTTCAACGAGCTCCATCGGGACACTCGATACTTTCTACCGATTTTTTTCATTGTTCGCGTTGGTCCACTGTGGGCTTCTTTTCCTCTTCTAAAGCTGCTCGTGAACTTTCCCGCGATAGCCTGAAAAAATTACGTTTTTCGTTCTACTGCCAACACGAGTGTTTTCATGCCAAGCTTAACTATTCAAACTCTGCACATAGGTGCATTCGAACGACGCAAGCGAAACCGCGAGTCCAACGCTCGCGCGTCCATGAATGAACGTCGCGTGATATACAGGTATACGATCTCGCTTACACGTATACGGTACCGTCCACACCTCACGACTCGCGTAGGTTGTTTTCAAACGTGTGCGCCTATACTACTTATTGCACACATCGGCTGCAAACGGAAACGGTCGCATTTCGAGACGACTCTGCTCATGACGAGCAAGACGTGACGGAGGAATAATTAGGAGACGCGAGAGAAATAAGGTCGATAATGTACATCCCAAGGCGAGATAAACAAGAGAAAATAGTGGCCATATCCATGCAGAGAAGGAGAGCCGAAGTCGGATGCTTCTCGTCGGAGAGCCGAAGCCGCCCCACCCATCGTACACACACGCTCTTTTCTATATTTAGACACCGGCTTGGAAACCTGTCCTATTTATGTTTGTGCTGTGCTGCTGCTGCTGCGGCGGCGGCGGCGCAACGGAGAGAGAGAGAGGCACAAGCTCGTGGAACCGGACCCGCGACTCGCGCGCTGCAGAGCTCGCCGACAAAAATTCTCATCGATTGTATATATTATTATATACGCACGGCGATGCCCGCGCCTGCAATTTTCCCTCCAATTTACAGCGAGTCACTCGCGTTTCAGGATCGTCTTTTTGCTCCCGGAAAATTGTGTAACGATCGTTCTCCGTCGATATAGCAGACGCCACTTTTTTTCTCTCTCTCTCTCTCTCTCTCTCCCTTCTCTTTGCGTACTGCCCCGAAAATAAACAAATTCGAATCAGCATAATGACTCCGAAAAAAAATTGGCCGCTCGAACGAAAAGCATACAGCATATTATATCCCTCGACTCCTAGCCTCGGCAAAACGTAAACACATTACGAAACCTCTCGTATACAGCCAAACGTCCCGATACCCTTTCTCTCTATCTCTTCCTCCTCTGCTTCTCCCCTGCGCGCATACGCCGCTGTCTTTTAAATGACAAAACCGGATCCGCCAGGGAAGAGGGAGAAGCCCGTATAGACACGCAGCGCTCGCTCCCGGCGAAATGTGTCCCCGTAATCGAGTTTTTGCATCGCTGGGCCCGGGGGGCGATCGCTTTTTCGGGGGCGAAAAACGAGCAGGCCGACTTCACCGAAAATACTGCACGAGACGAAAAATAAAGAAACACAACGACGACGACGACGACGATGGAGAAAGAGTGGATAGGGTATATATTTATTAAGAGAGTAGGGGGAGCGGTGCAGCCGGCGGCAGGAGAGTTTTGTGGCCTTGACCGTGCTGCTGCCGCTATCTCCGTCTCGCTCTGGTGTCTGAGCTCAGGGCCGTCTCGTGTGCGTGCAGCAGTCTATGCTGCAACTGCAGCCCGAGGAAAGAACGCTGCTTCTGCTGCTGCTGCTGATTCAAGGACGTCTCGCAAAACCGCGATTCCTCCTTCTCCTCCTTCGCGCAGCTATACTACATCCTCTCTCTCGGTGTTTTATATCTGCTCTTTTTAGCTTCCTTATATACCCGCGAAGGCGAGGCAGGCTCTGTGCAATTTTACGTAGCCGTCGCGTATAAATCAGGACGTTCGCGCGCGGTCTTATGTCATGCTCTTCGAGCGCAATATCGATCTCTCGATGAGACGTCTATCGGACGTGAGAATTGTCAGTGCTGATTTTTTTATCCTCCTTCCGCGGACCTTTAATTAGTCACGTTGCTGCTGCTCTTGCGTAATCTCGCATACGCTGTGTATACACATTATAAATCAAATGCGGCGCTACTGATTTATATGTGGTATTTTGAAATTCCAAATTAGCAAGCGGACGTATACTTATAGCTGCTCCCGACAGCATTACGGCGCAGCGATAAGTCCAATTAAAGAATACAAGGGATTTAAATGGCAGGCTGCAGACGGTAAACAGAAGGAAACTGGCTCGCGATAAGTTCTCGTTTTCCGCGTATGTGCAGTGCGCGCGCACTTGTACACTTTACCTCCTCCCGCGCCCTACAGCTATACGTATGTATGTACATATACATGTATACCGGATCCGATGTTCTCTATACTACGACGCATTGCGACCTATAAATTCTCCTCTTGTCTTTTCCCTCCTTTTACGTCTGCCGCATTGCTGCCGGAGTGTATATATGTATATATATAAAGCGCGGCGAGCCAAGGGGCTGCTGTGTGCGTGCGGTGGCGCAGAACCGCCACCGCCTCACCAAATTCATTCAGCGCGCTTGGTTTTAAACCCAGAAATAAATACGACGTTCAAACAACGCCGCCCTCCTCCGTGCCTTTCCCGAGTTTACCCTTCCGCGCTCGACCCTTCGCATTTGTTTTGCGCAGTTTTGTATGGTATACACAGTATTTAAGAGTTCTTGGATTTGCGGTTATTACTTTTTACTACATAGTTATGAATTTTCTATGTAGCATCCTCGTCTAGGAATTGACGTCAAGTATTTTCGCATTCGATCAGCGATCAACTTGGCTTACCTTATTCGTTTGCGATGAGCTTCCGGAGTATTCCCGCCGAATTCTAAATGAGAAAATATTATATACTTACGCTCGTGTGCCAACGCGGCAGTAATTTTATGACCGGCTATAAAATCGTCCAAAAGCCTGATGCGTGTTTTTAACTTTAGCAAATCTAATCTCTGTAATACACTCGACTTTATTTTTCAATAACAATGCACCTCGTAATATAATCTCTTATCGCTAATTGATTTTGGAAAAATTAAATTATATTCGCAACCTTCGAAGCAGTATCTCGTGTGCAATCCATCAACTTATTTGATCAGCAAGATTTGTTATGCAAATTGAAACCATTTCATAAGATGCAGCACTGGACGTCTCAGTCAAACGCCTATATTTGATCAAATACTCGCAATATATTTGCCTTTTCCAATAAATCAAAGCTGATTAATTTTTCGTCCCGCAGTGTGTGTATACAGAGTGTAAATCAATAATAAATTATTTGCCTCTGCATAATAACCGATTCAAATTTTACCAATATTAAAATATTCGCAACTGCCTCTACAACTGCTAAAATCAATAATTAACAAGCCCATACGTTTGACTAATTAAAGAACGTCCATATATAATCGAATATATTCCCTCGTTATGATATCAATAGATAACGCACATCGGTGAGCGCATCTTTGTACGAATCGAATATTTCACCCAATGTGCAGATTGCGGCTGCATCGGTTTCACATGCGTTTGCGCGCGTTGCACGGAGTTTAAAGCCGCCGCGGCGATAATATTACAAAATAATACACGCAAAGTACACGGGTTATATGGAAAATAAAATCGAGCGAACGTATAACGCGTGTAATGTGCAAAACCGGTCGTCGTCGTCTTCGCGGCATCTACGACGATATTTTCGAGGGACGAGGGCCAATTAAAACTGCCCGGACGAGCATAGGATTATAATGAGCGCGATAAATCGCCGAGCAATTTTGATAAATATCGCGCGGGTAATTTATACACGCGATGAGGCTACGCTGTCGATCGCCTCGAGGCTATTACGTGCCGTGATACCCGGGAAAACGACTAGAAACGGGAGATAGAGAAAGAAAGCATCAGGGCCAAAACGGTCTCGGGAGAGCATTTGAAAAAACGGCTCGGACGCTTACACATACGGTGCGTCCGTGCTGCATCTGCGAGCTAAAAATGTACAAGACAAATTTTTCATGGGACTCGTGCTCGATGTTTCGTTACTACGCAGCAGCAGTGCGTGATGAGATAATAAAAGCGAAGGAGCGGACGATCGAAAGAGGTGATATTGAAGGTTGACCCTGAACTCACCCCAAGCCTCTATATATATATATATGTGTGTGTGTGTGTGTGTGTGTGTCTAATATCTCTTTCTCTGTCGCTCGCTCTGGCCTCAACGATCCGCTCGCGTCCAAGGACTTCTTAAAGATGACGGTATGAGACGTATTATTTAAGGATTTCTTCCTGGTCTTCTTCTTTTTTCCTGTTTTTCTTTTTCTTTGTTTTGACCCGTCTTTCGCTTCTCTGTTTTCGTTTCGACTCATTGGCAAAGAGGAGAGCAGAGAAGACTTTTAGTTCATGACTCATGTTTGCTCGGAGCCTACTCAATTTTCGATTATAGTTATAATTCGAAACGTTAAGTTAACTTGCTCGTTAAGCACTGGTCCAACAATACTTTCTCAATAAACGAGACGACACAATAATACATTTTTTATTACCTCAGCTCTAATCGAAGCATATTAAGCGCTGCTTATACGAACGACTGCTTTTGATCCGAACCGCGCGCAGATTGAATGTTTAAAATCGCGAAGCGCACTTCATAAATAATGCATTTCGATTGTTATAAAGGTATTTGGGTGGCGTCCGCTCGAAGGTCGCGCGGGTTAATGCGCGCGCGGGAGCCCTGTGAAAGAACGGAAAATAATATAAACCGCAAATTACTCGTGAAGAATCGAACGTTGGCCTTCACACATTGACCCAGAGCCTTTCTTTTCGTCCGCAAAAAGAAAAATAAACGATTCGGCTTTCCGCCTCACGCGAGTTTTCGTCGTTATACTGCTGCAGCGCGAGCTGTTTGTCAAACTTATATGCTAATGCACACTTGGGTTCGGGCGAACGGCGGAGGTGGGGAAGATAGCTCGCTCGCTCGCTCGTCGTCTCGTCGCTTCGATTTGTGGGCCATTAACATTCATGAACTTCATCTTCCGAGTATCGATTCGTCGTCTGTCGCTCGGTCTACGTCAACTTATCGACGGCGTATTTCGGGATACATCGCGTTGGGAAGTTTACATTGTCTTCCGGCGCGCTTTTCTCATTTCATTATGTACACACTTTATTTATAACAAAATAGTTCATCGGTCGGTACACTATTCAATTTTATTTCTGAGTATTATTTTCAAATCCATCATCATATTTGTCGGTGAATTTCCCTCGAGCAGAGCACCTTTTTCGAGCTTTAATCCGTTCGCTTCTTACGCGCAGGTTCTGGCAATCAATCAAAGCGAATACACTGCCAAAAAAATACAGTCCGAGTAAACGCCAGATAGAATTTCTCATTGCGTCAATGATCCCGAGTCGATCCTCGACGATCTTTTTTTTTCTTCCACGAGATTGAATTACGTCTCAAGGGTATAAAAGCTGCAGGTCGAGAGCTATAGCCGAGTAATGATAGCCGCCATACATTGTAGGCGTAGATAAATGAGTTCCCAGAACACAGAAAACCATATCTCACACATAGTTTCCTTCTCCGATCTCTCGCGCATTTATCGATTCGCCTCTGTCCATTTTCATTTTTCTCACGGTTCCTCATTTTTCACGGGTTATTCGCCCCTGGTGCGAAAGCTTCGATGTGTGTATATATATATATATATACACGAGATTTTGAGATACGTATACTAGCAATCGAACAGTTTCTATATAATTTTCTCTTGGTAACCATCAAAACCCAAGCGTTGATTTGCTCAAATGACTATATATATATACACTCACACCTCGAATCCGTTATGATCCGCCCCCAAACGTTACGTGATTTATATAATCGAATTAAAATGGAAATATATAGAACCTGGTAAAAGGGCAAGAGAAAGTTGTAGAAGCTTATACCCGCGTCCACCCATTGGTCTTGGCTTGCTGGAGAGGAAAGAGCTTATATTTAATCCCCATCTAGTTGGGAACTCCATGTATATAAAAGTAATCCAGGTTCGGTTGATTTGGCCTTCTAGCTGTGAGGTCCCTTACCTACCTGCGCACCGAACGTAACGGCTTCACCCTTTCGAGTGTATTCGAATATAACTTATAATCAATGACGTCAACTCCGAGATACAGAAGTATATCTTGGAGATAATTCTGTTTGAAAAACTTATCATTTCATTGCGTGCACAGGTTACGTGTGTCATCCCTAGACGATAATATTTATACTGACGTAATCCATGCAAACAACAATAAAAACTCCAAATTCATATGAAATGGTACTCAACGACGAAACGCCACAATTTAATTCACGAAAAGATGATCAATGATATCACCTGTGCGTAATTATTACACATATATGTTGCCCTGGCAACGCAAGCGTATCTTCTATATACAATTTCCCAAGTACAACATATTTGTCCGTAAAGTTTGCGTGATTTCGCGCAAACCTTCTTGCTTGTTAGGCTCCTCTCGCGAGTCTACCCGACCTATCGCTGTTTACTTACCCGCGAGAGGCAAGATCGCTATCTTCACGCTTGTGTACTTAATTAGAGAACAAGCAATGCGCTCCTGCGTCGGATCGACGATCGAGTTCGAATTAGCATACAATTAGAAACGCCGACGCGTGTGTGCGCAAAGATGACTTTGATTCGTCAAAGTTTTTATGAAGAGAATATAAGAGTTCAGCAATTCGTGCGCGAGCTCTCATTGAATTTAAATTGGGACTGTGGAAGTGTAACGCACGCAGCCCGCGCAAGAAGAAAGGAATTCAAAGTAGGAATTGAAATTTTCTTTTGTTTTTATAGAGGAGGCTAAAAATAGATGGGAATGAGTGAGACGAGTGTGTGCGTGCAGTGTGTACATCGCGAGCTACGTACTACTAAAGTGCTGTGTCTCCAGGCAGACAGATGTCTAGTTTGGTAAGAACTTCACGTTTCTTGTAGGTAAATCGTGTATAACGAATGCCGCGTGTATACCTACGCTGTTCTCACTACTTTTTTTCACAAGTCCCGAGTCTCTCTGCTGCTTACGCTTAACTCTACGAGGTCCGCTTCTTTGTTTTATCACTGCTCTTTATTCTTTCTTTACATTGAATAAAGACAAATCGCGCGGGGAAAACCTGTTTCCATAAAACTGTAGGCTATCTCCCACACTTTATTATTCCGGATTTTTTTTTCCAAATAAAGAATGCGGTATGCAAGTAGACTGTATTGCAAAGAAACATTTATGCAATAACGTTGGCGGTCATACGTGACTTTTTACGAGCTTCCGAGGGACGGCGACGATACAACACGCTGATTCTCATATGCAGGCAGAGCGCTGGCTATTTTGCATATCTCATAAAATACTTTGTCGTCGTTCGAATGTTTACGTCGATAGACGCTGCGTATACGTTTTTTTTCACCCGCTCGATAAAGTCGAGCGCCTTCGAGAGACTGACGTATATCGAGGTTATGTGTGCAGCAGCAGCAGCAGCAGCAGTCGTCGTGCCGGTATAGGTGAGTCACGCGCGTTACATCCACACCTATATAGTATACGAAGAGCTTGCAGCGCAAATCCACTAAGTGAAAAACATTGTTGTAGCGGTTGCCGTAGTCGCCTTATCTGCTCGTCGGGCCTTTATTTCCTCTCTTTCCGCAAATTCGCACCAGTCGCCTGCGCGCTTTATCTTTGTATCGAATTGGCGCGACTTTTTCAACTGCTCGTGACTCGCGTTCTAAAAATACATAGTGTGTATCACTCCTCTGCAGAGCCAAGATCTTTCAGTGAGCTTTTTACGAATTAAAAACACGTAATGGTTATCGCTTGGCTCGACGCTCGCGCGATAAGGTAAATTACGATGTTTAATTTTTGTTGTTGCACAACGCGATGCTTCGACTGTAAGCGATACCTCTCGAAACTTGTTTATTCGCTCTGCCGTTATCGGCGGGAATCGGTCGCGTTTTAATTTTTATATCATAAGAGCGCAGCAGCTGTTTACAGAATAACACTCGATCGAAAATAATTTTAGCTATACACCGTCCAGACAAAAAATAGATCGAAAAGCATCGGACATAGTGGGAAAAAAATCGACCCTTTCCGCTTTTTTCCGCGTAATTCGACATTCCGTGACAAGGAAACCGCGACGGCGCTGACTCACGTACAGCAGCCAAACGAATACGGCGAATATCTGCTGCTTGGTTTCTTGGAAAACGCGCCGCGAATCCAACAGCGTTGACTAATCACGGCCTCTCGTGCATAATAAATTGCATAAGACGGCGCGTTTGATAATAATGAAATAACGCGCTCTCCTCGTACACGTGAATAGTACGTGTGTGTACAAGTGCGAGAGAATAAACGAGAGTTTCTATCTTCCGTGAGCGTATGTCTCGGGTAAATTGCGAATTTTAGCGTCGACTCGCCAAGCGGACTCGCAAATAATCTCTGAGGCTTTCGAGAGAAAAGTGCAAATTTGCGTAGTAACTTTTTTTTCCGTACTCGCGACTTTCGACTATTCGCGCGCATCAGTTATGCAATAAGTTAAATTAATATATAGGCAAACTAATAATCTTACGAAATCGTCGTTCAACCCATCATCAGCAGTATTTGAAAATTTTCCTCGTTGAGATATCAAAAAGAAAAACATAGTTGCTGGATATGCAGATTTTCGCTTTAAAACTGAAAGAGAGAAAATTATTAATAATTTTCTTGCGTCACGATGAGTGAGTTTTAACGAGCACAAAAAGAGTTGATTGACGCCAGACTCCAAAACGAAAATCAGAAAAGTCACGCCGCCTAAGACTGTGGGGAAAAACAGAGTCTAAGAAGCAGATAGAAATACAGGTTGTGGCTCTGCCGAGTTCGTGAAACGCTAACGGGTCCACGTTTTAGCACGTTTTGCAAAAGAAGCGACGCTCAGCGCGCGTATACAGTGTGGCAGGGGGGGGGGGGGGGCAACGCAACCGTTACTTTGGCGCGTTTTTTTGCGCCGCGAATCGTCGGGCTTTTCACTCTTGACATCTCTCCTCTCCTCGTCGCTCTTAAAGACTCTTGTGGCGCCCGATTAGATAATAATAACGCCGCATTGATTCATCGATATATATGCGCATAAGCTGCCATGCCTGTGCCTATTAATAGAAAATTTAAATGCTCGTAAATTCGCAGATGAGGCGAAGAAAAAAGGCTCATTTGCATAAGTCGAGGCTCTCGAGATTAGCCTGGGTAGTCCCACGCTCCCTCGAGATGACAAATAAACCAGCAAAAAAATACACACAAAGCAACGTGTTCGTTATACGATTATGCATTGAGGAAGTTTGTTTTCTCTCGAAGGCCAGCCATGATACAAACTCACCCGAGGAGGAATAATAATAATAATAATAACCCTTATATTTATACTCCTGCCGATGCGTATCGGCTCCTTGCGGCCAATCCTTTATTATCCCGCGGTCGAATTTTTCGTGTACGTGGGGGGGAGGGGGGAGGGAGCGCGAGGAACCGGTTTTCGGAACGTGAATTCGGCTATAAAATATTTTTAGCCTCGGCTGTTTGTCAGGCCGCAATTTTATTTCGCTCGCTCGTCGGTATACCTACAGCTGTGTAATTTTTTCGGAGCGAGCTATCGAAAAAAAAATCCCACACGGTTCTCTCACGCACACACATGCACACTGGCAGCGTTGGGCTATGAAAACAAATGCGTTTTTTCGTTCTCTTTGGTCTCGAAAGCTCTTTAGCTATTTTAGCGAGTTCTATTTTTGGAGAAAGAAGGATGCTCATTTATTTAGACAACACGCAGTGCCATGGAATTTTTCAAGAAGCTTGTCCACAATTTTACCATATTATTTTTAAGTCACAGTTGATCGATGCATCAGTACGGTCAGCCGATAAATTTAAAACACTAAAGAATTTTTTGAAATTTCTGAAATACTGCAATTTGCATCTGCAACAGAAAAAAATCGTTCTGCTATACAAAGCTCGAAGCATCTGTTCATTTGGCATATCATCAATCTGCTTGTTTTCCAGTTACGACACACAGCGTGAAAGCCCCATCAAGGCGTCAAGCGAGGATTGATTGATCCTCAAATAAAATATTTTTTCTCGCTCTTCTCCAATCGTCTCTTTCTTTCTGGCCGCTATTCAGCGACGTATAGCCGGCGCGTAGGTCAAAGTAATCTTCAGCGCGACATGGCAAAACGTTATATTGCCTCAATTACGGGCATTATTGTTCGACGGCCGGCCTTCGCCGTGAAAATTGCCGCGAACTTTCTCTCTTCTCTCTTTCTCTCTTGAAGAGCCAGAGAGCAAAGGAGAGCGACGTCGCGACTCTTTAAGCCGACCGGTAAACGCGCTGTTACGAAAATTGCATAACGACCTCTCTTCTCTCCTTTTTCTCCCTCCTTCCGTTTCTCTCTCGTTCTCTTTTTTCTTGCGCGCGTTTGCTTCGCAGCAGCATACGGCGAGTGCGCTCGCGCAGCTATTCCCGGAAAAATCCACGGCGAATTCCCCGGGCTTTAAAAATTCTGCAGAGAATCCGCGAATTTCAGCTCTGACGAGCCTTATCCAAAAATCGTCCGAAAAACAGGGCGAGAGACACGTATTCTATTGTCATTCTGATTTTGCGCGGAGCTATGCCTTGTGGAAACAAGGCGCGTCGCGGCTTGTCGTTCGTAATGTTTTCGTGACCCGGAGAGGTGACATTGCCGAAAATAAAACGACTACATGCGGGCCCCGCGCGATACGCGGAGAAGTGTGTGTATGTGTTTGAGCGAGTGTGGGTACACCAAGGTCAAGGTCGCCGCGTGTATCCCCTCTTCTCATACAGCTACTGCGCCTCCGCTCATTACACATCCGTGACTGCCATGTGGATTATTCAGCGGTGCATAACAACGAGCACGACTGCTCTGCTCTCTGCGTTAATTTCCCAGTTCGTTCATTTCTTTATCATTTTTTCTTCTTTTTTTTGCTCTTTCATTGTTCAAGTTGGGGGTATCGAAACCCGCATTGGGAAAAAGGAACAATTTGAGGATATAAAATTCGAAATTCAATCCCACGGCCAAAGGGAAAAGCACTCGAGAGAGAGAGAGAGAGAGAGAGAATATGACAGAACGGTTCGACTGTGTAATACCGAATGGATTTGATCCAGGTCACCTTGAAACACGAAGCAGACACTCTCGGGTTCTCTGACACGTCTTATTATCTCGAATTTCACATACACAGATTTTGTTTACGCGCGCACTTTTATGCGCGGGAGAGATTATTGCTTACTGTTCTGTTCTTTCGCTTACGGATCCGAGCAAATCCTCCGATATTAGTTCCATAAAGCCCAAGTGTCTCCCCCCCTCTGCGCTGCGGCCAAAACGAGAGCATCAGCGGAAAGAGAAAAAGGTTCTCAGTACGCGCGTGCAAGATGAGAGAGGAGGAGTCGTATCGCAAAGGTTTTTGCGCGGGAGCAGCTCATTTTTATTTCCCTACGACGGTTTATCTGGACGCGGCTCAACTCGACGTTTTAATGGCGGACGTCATGCGGCGACGACGTTTCAATTTGCGGTCCCTTTGGATGTCTGTAACAAAGCTCGCCCGATGCGTCGTCGTGTCCCTGACATTTCCCTGACCCTCTCAGCGATTCCAAGTATCGCATGGTGTGTGTGTGTATATTGACCTCTCGAACTCGTGTCAATATTCAGCTTCCACTCTAAGATGTACTATATATACGAGTATAATGAATCTGATCTGTTCGTTGTTGCAGGCAAAGTTGCGGAGCCAACGGTATCTTCTCACGGCGATTGGACTTCAGTGCATTCAACAGCCTGCCGAGAACCAAGCTCAACTCCTATCACATTAAGGTAGATCAACAGTTTTATTACGATGCATACACGGCCTGCCCTTTTATGTCTCACGCATACGTATAGCGTTTATCGCGTCGATGTTTATTACTCACGCGAACACGTCTTTTGGGCCACTCGACCTTGCCCAACGCATATATAATGACCATTTACGCGTGACCCATTTTAATCTTAAAAATTGCTCGCCCGGACGAAATTGTTCCCCCGGACTACTCAATTATAACTTTCAAATTATATTTCGAATGTAGAGCGGCGCGCTGCCTTTTCTGCGTAAATAACAGATGTGGGAGTATAGGCTACAAATCTCCTCTAAATTTAGATGAACCTGCGCGCTTTCACGCTCGCGGTCCCTCTCTAGCATAGGCCTCTATATAACGTAGCTGAAATAAAAATCTTTCAGAGCTTATGCACGCGAATCTGCATATATATGAAAGAAAAGCGTCCTACTCCAAATACACGCGGTAATTCAATAAACGAAACTCCCGTGCAATTTCCTTGCACCGAAGGAGAAAGAGAGAGAAACGAGCCACTCATACAACCACTGCTGGCCCGTTTGCCCGCAGCACGCGAGCCTATTACTCGATAATATCGTCGCGTCTGCTGCAGCACGCAGTCTGCATGTATACCCCTCACCTTGGAAATGACCGGCTGCGACCTGCAGTATATACGCAAAATAGAGGCTGTCCTCCTCTAGCCCTCCTCGGAGTGATGAATCGATTCTTAAAAAATTGCTGATTTGCCCGCTATATTCGGCTGCTGCAGGTGAAAACATGAGCGATCGGTGAGAAAAGCCATTCGTTTTGATCACTCGGTTATATGTATGTCCTGTTTTTTCCCCTGGAATATGATGTAGGACCAGCAAGTTTGAGTAAGAAAGATGGATCGTCGGCTTTTTCTGTGCGTAAATAAATGTCCAAATAGTTGAAAAAAAAATTTTTTTTCATCCCAGCTACGAAGTTTAATCAGAATACGTAACGACTTGTAAATTTGCAGCAGACAAAGCGTGAATGACTAATGAAAAACTTGAAGGCGGTATCGCTGTCAGATGCGTTACTTACCTCGATGAGCATCGCGAAGGCGTCGACGTAGAATAATTCGCTTCTCAACTCTAGCGCAAAGCATAACGCTCGAATGACTTTGCTGTGTACGCGAAGACAAGAATCTAAGCGCGGCGGCTATATAAGCATATACATTGCAGAACGGAAAGCAACAACGCGCCTTGGCCCGATCGGATCGATCGCTGGAATACAGCAGGAATTCAATTGGAAAACACGCCTTTGTTGTTGATCGAGTACTTATAGAGGCTCTCGTTCGTCGCCGCAGTTTATTTTCTCTACACACCGCGAGTGGTTCCGTGTTCAAGATGGCCTTATCATTGCTCACACACACGGAATATGTATATATAATGCTTACTTACTTGCGGCAGGAGTATCATTAAAGTGGCAGGAAGCTCGGTATTGATTTGAAATGAGATGCGGCATTGATGTATATATGCGCCGCGGGAGTGAAAGCACTTGGCACGAGGGAATCGCCGCCGCGCTGAATTAATTGTGCCCGGGACTATCCGAGCCGATCTTTTGCTTCTGCTGCTTTTATGCTGACTCGCTACTATAGCCGCACACCGTTGCTGCCGCTCGTTGCGATTGAGATAAAATGCCTACTCCAACCAACTCGATTTCCGCGCGAAAAATGTCGAAATGGCACTTTTTAGTCTCTCCCTCGTCTCGTGCAGGAATTTCATTGAGCTTGTCAGATGTACTTAACGTCGCGCCTCCATCCCACTATATATATACATATGTATTCATCTAGAGTGAAAATAAGACGATAATAATGCAGACGCGCGTTGATTTTTTAAAAGTTAGGTAAAAAATATTGCCTTTCCAATAACTCAGCATCGCAGCACAGGCGAGAGAAAAGTCTCGAAAACGCCCTATTACGCAACGAATGTAACGTCAGACGGTTATCGAGCCGACGTGAGAATGACTGGTCCGGCCTTGAAATTCATCCCCCAAAGTGCGTGTGTTGGATAAGGATTGGGTGAGCGTCGAAGTTTCCCCGGGGATCTAGACCTGCCTCAACGTGGTCGATACGATACGACGACGTGCGGCGTCTCCTTAGTCCCTCTCACGCTATATATATATACACACACGTATGCGAGTGTGCGTGAGAGAGAAAGAGCCACCTCCTAATGCCCCGACGACTCCAAAGAGATAAGAAGGGGAACTTCTCTCGCTCCTTCTTCCCGGCCTTCTACTTCCATGTCATAAAAAAAAACATGAACCCTTTTTACGACCGGATTCGCATCGCGCCTCCTTCTTTCCACGTGACGAATTAAACGCAATTAAGGCTCAAGGTTAAGTATGTATACTTATTTATATATACGCACGCGCGCGCTCGCACTTTATATCTGTATCTGGCCGCTCGGTTTTACGAGGCAGTTTACGTGCTTGAAAATTTGTAGGCACTTGTAAACCTTCTTCTTTTTTTTTACAAGAGCCCGCTATTAATTCTCTGCATAACCGAATTTTATAAAAAAAAATTAAGTAAACAGGTGTATCAACGTGTAACTTTTATTGTACAGTAGGATACGTTTTTTTTTTTGCTTCCTCATTCATGATCATCGCCATTGATCGTGTGTTCGAGGTCATTTTTTGCGTCCACTATCTACAGGCTCTTTATTGTCTGCCTCGCTTTTTCAGAGGGTTCGGGCGCCTGTGATCTCGTCTCTGATCAGAAACCAAAGAGAGAATATTTTAGCACTTGCTGAAAAGCATCGTTAGTCAGCTTAATAAACATCTCGGCCATTATTTCGTAATACTGACCTTGACGAGTGGCTCATTATCAAGAATGCGAGGACGGTGAACGTTTAATTAGCCTCGTAATGACTTTTAATAGTCGTCTTGAAAAAGTTGCAGCTTTTTTGGCAATTCGACAAACGAGACCGAGGGGTCATGACGCTATATTAGGGTCATCAATGGAGAACAGGCGCCTCTTATGTCACACACGTGAGACTTATATTCAGCCGCTGTACACACACGTTTGAGTATACGAGTTTTTTCTTGATTATGACAGTAAAAGCAAAGAGGTTTGTCTCTCAAGCGGTAGACATTTCGAAACGACTGATCTCTAATCTATGGAAAAAGATGTTGAACATGAAAACGCTAATTTTAAAGCAGGCTCTCGCTACTTATAGTTGTTTTTTTACCAGATGAAAATACAGATAAGATAACGAGCAAGATAGGCAAGTTGCGTGTATATCTTCAGAGGCCGCGTATACTTCAACGGAGAAGATAAATCGTCGAAATGAAAAAAATATATCCATCTCTCAGCTTTGCGTGGAAATCCTTCATCGAGCGTTTTGTGTACAGCCGCATGACGGTATGTGTGGTGTATTACCGCGACGAAAGAAATCTTTCGTCGCCCGTATATACATACCTACATACACATATACACATACATAGTTCGAGAGACGTGACACATGCTCTCCTCCTATTTATACACGCGATCCACGTATCGATGACACGCCGGCCGGCGTGGCTTGCTTTCTTTGTTTTCGAGATGCAATTTGTCGTCTAGACGCGATTCGCCGCTTCCTGCGCGCGTGCCTGCGTAAGGAAAATCGCGACGGCTTTCCACGAAAGTTTGGAAAAAGAAGGAGGACTTTATTATTGCGGCGCCCGATCGACTCGGCAGATTGTGCACTCGAGACGCGCGAGAGAGTAGGCTTATTTACGAGGAACGAGATAGCGCCGTCCAAGGCTGGATCGTCCGATAATTTTCAATTAAAAACGATTAGCCGGCGAGAACGTATCTCACTCTTGGCCGCGCCACTTTCTTCGCTCTTCTCTCTCTCTCTCTCTCTCTCTCTCTCTCTCTCTCTCTCTCTCTCTCTCATTCGTTGTATATTCAAGGTCGATCGTATATCTGTATAGCGTATTTTTAAACAGATTTTCATATACGTGTTCTTTTGTATGAAATTCTCTCATACGAGAGTATTGCGCGTAAATTCAAGGTCGTACATACGAGTCGGAAGACAAGGCATCCAGTCGAGCAAAAAAACAACAAAAAAAATCCCGATGAGCCAGGAATAAACCCATTCTCCACGTCGAGCCTTCTACGTACTCGCATACACCCTAGTAGAGTTTGGCCAACTGCCGATCGCAATATCTTTTTCAATCTGTTTTTGCTCGTCGTCTTCTCGCATTCCAGCAGCATCGACACAAGCGGCACTGCTGCAAAAAAGCTTTTATTCGGAACTACACTTATAGAAGAACGCCACTTTGGCCTCATCATCCTTGGAATGAGTCAGTTCTCGATCGGAGTTTGCATAGCCGGCTACTTTTACGAGCAAACTCCTCGTTCCATACTCTGCAAACAAGTAATAACGCAGTGCGTCTATATATATGTACATTCTCGACTGATGCGCTCTTCCAGTGCCAAGGCCGAATCCCCTCCCGCTGGAGCTTGCGCGAGTGCGTCTAACCCGTCGCTGCTTTTTGCGCCAGACAGTATCGATTAAAAGGTGACCCGGCGTCGCGCGCGCTCAACTTCCTCTATACTCTCCTCTCTCTCTCTCTCTTATTCTCTCCACTTACTACTGTCGGCGTCGTCGTCAGCCAAAACGCGAACTTTGCCCATAAAACTGCGCGCCGCGAAGCACTAGAAGAGAGTCTCTCGTCTCCCGTTGCAGCGATTCTCCTTTGTGCTTGCGAGAAAGCTGGCGTGTAAACCTACAGTAGCATCGCCGACACGAACTTTGCCGGCGATTCGCATTTTTCGGGATCCAATCTCAATTTGCCGCGCGGCTATATAATACGTGCGTGTACGGAAGAGCCGCGTCCTCGCCTTCCGCTCCTCTTTCTCTTTATTAAAGTTTCTCCGCGTATGTATGTATATGTATATACGTATATAGTTCCGACTACATACGTATACACCGTTGTTCGGGGAGTGGCTGCTCGGCTTTAAAGCGCCGGGCGGCGTGTAGTCGCGCGCTGCTCTTTGTTTCCGCGTTCTGCGACCGATGATGCGATGCTGTACGTGTCCCGAAAGTCGGAGTACAAAATTCGCGAGCCAATGCCGTTGGCGCATTTTTTCCTTTCACGGCGAGATCTTTAATTTACACCGAATTTTCATCCCGATAACAATAACTTGGCCGCTGCGCCGATAAATCTCAAAAGCAATATTCAAAGAGCGCCATAAATCAATTCGCTCCTGCACACATACACACACACGCGCGCGTCTCGAGTCGGCAAAAAGAAGGAGGGCTTGTCGCAAAAAACGCGACGGCGGCGCACAATATATAATCGACGCGCCCTCTCTTCGTAATCCATCAATAACGATCAGCGCGTCCGGCTAATGGAACGAGCTCCACGTCGGGAATCGTTAGCGTATGGGACTCCCGCAGTGCGAGCAGTACTGGCGAATTCGAGAACCCTCGGCGAGAGCCGGCTATAATGGATGCGGGCTCTGCGTACGTGTACGCTCCACTGCGATGCTTATAGCGGATCGCACGCGCGAGGGAATACTTTTCCTTGCACTTTATATATACATCGCAAGAGCTCGCCCGGCGGAAAGGTGCGAATTAGCGACCTTCGGCAGCTCGGTAGCTTCCTCTTTAAGTCTGGTCTGTCTGGTGTGGGGATCAATGGCGCAGCTGACGAGCCCCTCGCGCTGCCGGAGCTCCAGGCGCACGCGCGCAGACGATTTTATCGACCGCGGTTCTGGCGAACACTTCTCTATCTCTCTCTCTCTCTTGCGTTGTCTGTCTCTGTCTGCACACACGCACGTAGAGTCTCGCGGCGGGGGCGTATGGGGTGAGCAAACCGCCGCCGCGCCCGCAGCAGACGTCGGCTGCAGCAAAAGCGGACCCGCGGCGGCGCAGCTGCTGCACTCGGGCGGCCTTGACTTTCCTGACGCCGCTGCTGCTGCTGCTGCTGCTGCTGCTGAGCACAATAGATCCGCCGTCGCGCGTCTTCGTGTAATCTTGACGGAGCGCGGATTTTCCTTATGCACAAGCGGTATACGTACGTCGCGCGCGGGTCTATCCGTCACACACGGCAGAGAGACCTTGTTATAAATCCGGCTGAATGTCTGTTGTAATGTCTGGCTGCAGTCTGCTGTGCAATTTTTTTCTATCCTCCTGTGTAGTGCTGTGGAATTTAATCGTAATTACGTCTGCGATGATTCTACGAGGATGTTCCGGGAAACTATGCAGTTCGCTCCGAGATTTCATTATACGTGTGACGCACACACACACGTACGTGAAAAAGGGAAGCCCGGAAGTAGATACAGACCGGTTGGCCAAACGACGCAGTATAATTTCTATATGATGTATAACAGTAGCTCTTGTAAATTTATCTACGCGCTAACGTTTGTAAACTTTGTATATAATGTCCCCGAGTAGACGAGCGAAATGAATTCTTTTCTATTCTATTCTATGCATCAGGTGAGCGCACTGGTTCTTTTAGCAGGGAATTAATTAACCCATCACGCGATTTCCCAGTTACGCGTGCGTGCAGCCGGCTTTTTTGTCGGCAAACGCAATGTTTCCCGAGCTAATTTTGGTTTCGCGTTACACCGCGCTGAAAATTGGGCCGGTTCGTAGACGATTGGAACTCGGCGCAATGTATATAGACGAGCACATAACACTCACCGCACTAGCATCAGCGCAAGAATAAAATTGAATAAAGAAGTTGGCCGAAGGTACAAGGCAATAGCCGAAGCACTAAACATCGAGGGGGTTCGCGCTCTCGTCCCTTCCGATTTTACGAGGCGCGCCTAGTTTATATGCAAGGGGATCGAGCTACGCGGCGGGTATCTATATACTGCGAAACTTGGCTTCTTACACCGCGCTCTCGAGACGACGGTAATTGCGACGGTCTGGTAATCCCGGATATGGGTTATCGAGACTCGATGAGCCGACTCTCCCCCCGTAAAACTGTCATTTCGCGCGATGTAATCGCTTATCCTTATAGCACAGCCCCCGCATGTTAACAAGGCCTGCTGCTGCTGCTGCTGCTGGCTCCTTCAATCGCGCGGCAGCTCATCATCGTAAAGCGCTGATCATAACCCTCGTGGTAAATCGCCGGCTTCGCGAAATTGGCCAATTTCTTTGCCGGCCGACACAATGAGATGAGTTATGTCTCGGGCAACTGTATAATATACGTACACGTTCCTATCCCACGTGGGATTGCGCAACGACGAGGAGAGAGGGTGTGCGTTATAACGGATAGCTGTATAGCTAGCTGCAGGTGTTACGCGGCTCGAGACCAGTTTGGGGTTATATAGACGGTAGTTAATTCGGAAGAGGCCCCGAGCGCCTATACGCTTTTTTCCCTTTCTTTCTCTCGCGGGAGTAACTACTTCGAGCCGGTAATCGCGCCGTTTTGTCACTCGACGTCAACTCACTCCGCTATGATGTACACGACTGGCTGGTTCAACGACCATATTATTATTATATAATACGTATATAGGGTGAAGAATTATTTATGTACAACTTGTAAAGTTCAATTTTACTCCTATATACAGACGAGCTCGAAACAATGCTGCCATAAATCATCCGACAATCACGTGTATAAATATTGCTGCTCCCTCCTCGCAATCAAAGCTTTTATACACTCCTCCATCTTTCTTACTAGTAAAATAACGAGCCAGACTCGCTGCGCACGGTGCTGAGCACAATGGGCTGGCTTTTTGCCGCCTTCCTTTTCGAGCGACACGCGAGAATGAATCCCTTCACCGCCGCGCGCGGGAGCTCGTTTGCACGAACATCCAGCCGCGCCGGAGAAATGCTTCTACTGTCGTTGGACTATAGCAAGACTTACAAATCTAGTTAGGGACGATTAAGTAAGCCGGCGTCAAGAGACGCTAACGAACGCGACGCTAAACTTTGATGCGTCTTTGGCTTGCCAATTCTTATTTCTGCGACACTGATTTCCCTCGTCTCAGGGGGGTGTGTTGAGGAGACGTCCATAGTCAGACAGCGCCTTATGATTCATGATAATTATTGCTGGCGTGACCTAGCTTACATGCAATATGTAAGAGTCACGGATGCCCACATCTTATATTATAATAACCGCGAGGATTAATATATTAATGTTAAACATTGAAGCTGCGTGTATTTTACGAAATTGCTTCGCGGAGCGAGAGTTCGTCGCAGACAGACTCCGAACGGAGAAAGAGAGAACGAATAATAAAGACGAGGAGAGAGAGAGAGAGAGAGAGAGAGAGAGAGAGAAAGAGCCAGCATATTGCAGGGACAATCGCGCAATATAGACGGGACGTGCTGTCTGGGGTTCAAGGCTATTCAATTATGGTTAACCGCCTGCCATCCAGCTCTTTCTCTCTCTCTCTCTCTCTCTCTCTCTTTCTCTTCGCTCTCTTCGCTTCCTCGCCAATAAGAATTATGAGAAAACTTGCCACTTGTTCCTCACTCGAGTGGGCGCGCGCGTTTACGAAAGTGGAATTCGCCTCTCCCTCATTGTTCCTCCCAGCTATGCTTTCTCGAACTTTTTAATTTCCGCTCCAATCAGTTTCAGACCTATGCGGAAGCGATACCGGCCGAGACTCGCTTCGCAGATTTTCTTTTTTTTTCGCCGAAATTCGGTCCATCCCGCATTTAGACCGTGTCTATAAAACACTGCCGTATAGGAATGCTAATAGGAACGGCAAATCTTGGGTATATAATACACACACACGCAGCGCGGAAAAGAGGCGCCGCTGTGCCATAAATTTCCGTGCCAGTCAAGTGCCCGAGCTGCGCGTCGTGTACTTAACACAAACGCCTAGGCTCAGCGGCCATTAAAACTTTACCGTTTACGCCCCGGCTACAGAATTTATTTTAATCCCCGCGACTGTCCAAACTGCCGCCCTCGGTATCCAAGAGATTCCGGAAAGTTCACCGGCCAAATTCTCTCTTTCGAGTATAAAAAAAAAGAACGAAATTACAATCTTCCTTTCAACTTTAAACTCGCTCAGGCGAAATCCGCCAGCACATACGTGCGTAAAACTACGAAACGAAAATACCCGGCGGCAGTGTTGAGAATAAACAAGCGGCTGTATAAAAATCTAAATATAGGCGATCGCAGCGCGCTCTTGGCAACCGAGCGCCTATAAGCAATGCAATAGAGCAGCGGTGACTATATAGTTATAGACACGCTCGCTCACATACGCGATGCAGCGTCAGCGGCATATGCGTCTGCGTGAATGCATGCGATAATCAGTCAACGACCGAGGTGAGCTCTATAGCGGCGAGCCTCAGGGTCGGACGACGGCTCGGCGCGTTAGGCTAGGTCAGTATACGTCGCCGGCGCTATTACTAGCTCTATTCTTGTCCGCTCGTTCGCTGCACGCAGATCCCACGCGATCTTCTGCACGTACGCGCTGCTATCTTTATCGCCAGCTCGCGCGCGGAAACTGCGCAGTAGTTTTTGCCTTTTTCGCTTATCGCCGAGTGTTGCTTTTTTTTTGTTGTTTACTCCGATGATTGTTTGCTTCTTGGGAGAGGCTTTGAGAAGTTGGAGGTAGAGTCGGCTTTGGAATTGCGAATTTGAGAGAACCGTAGCGAAGGAGCTATTATAGCGAGTGAAATATCGAATTATCCAGAATTCGCTGGACTATACTTATATCTAGAGACCAGCGGCGACAGTGTGTAGCAGAAATATACACACGGCGTTACGTAAGTTATTTGTTGCCTGCGGCGACTACGCGTAGTTCTGTGATGCCCCGCATTTGGTTTGTGCATCGCACGTCGAGCTGCGAAAAATATGTGGACCTCCCACGCGTTTGTCGCGTCGTTTTCAAAATCGAACGTGATTTTTTACATATTATTTTTTACGCGTCGCAGCTTTCGATTTCAGTTCTTTTACGAGCAAAAAAATCCTTGAATTTTTACAAACTCCGCGGCGTAATTTTTCCACGGCGCAGACACGGCAATTATCATTTTTCTTTATGCGAGCGGTAAATCAAATGACTTTGCGCGTTTATTATTCCGCAGAATGGCTTTTCGATTGAGCGCGGGAATTTCCATATTGGCGCAGGGAGCTTTGACGGTCAAGTAATTAAAATTCTATAGAAAGATGTGGAGTTCAAAAACGCTATAACTGCGCAGGCTTTTTGAGCGCACCGATTAAAAGGGACCTGCAGCTGACACTTTGATTTCGTCGATCGTCATTCGGCCATTGTATAGCGGTGGACAAAGGGAGAGGCCTGCGACTTATTGCCGATTTTTATTCCGAAAATCGTGCTCTCTCGCGCCTGTGATTTTTCGGACGAGTGTTCTGTATATAGTATATATATATACGCTGAGAGAAGAAAGAAAATGTCATATATAAGGGGAAAGTGTCTACCCTTGGCTGGTGACAGGTTCAAAGGGCTCGATTTCCTCTCTGATGTTGTACGCGTGACTCATCGCTTAATTTCTTCTTCCCGTGCGCGAATCCGATTGCCGCTCTTTTGATCTGTACATCAGAGCAGAGAAGAAAATACATCTACTACTTCCGCGGAAGCCTCGATTTCGCCTCTTCCATCATGTCGCGATGTGTATACTACACTCGTTTCATCTAATACGGCTTCGTGGAAATAACTCTCTGATAGGAGAAATTGTTTTTTCATTTTCGCTGTAATTTTTTTTCCAATCCTCTAGAACGAGGCAAATAATCAGAGGATAAAGTGCGATGCTGGACGTGACTCGTATCGGACGAACGAGTCAAACGTCAGCACTGCCTTCATCGAGATGATCGGCGCACATCAGAGCGAAGCAGCTGTCACTACGTCAATCGAGACCCGTCGATTACGAGAATGGGGCACGTGTCTCGTTACACGTCCAGTGTCGCCATATACACTTTTTCCGCTCGATATCTCGAGTATATATACGATTGCATTGTCCGACGACTGGTCTGTTTTTGGCAAATTTTCCGGCGCCCTGCCCTTCCTTTCTCCTCGTCACCCGAGGGACTCGCCGCGGCATGTTTTCTTTGATACGCCGCGGCGGCGGCAGTCGAGGAGCGAGTGTATAGTATTATAGACGCTGCACAAAGGACCTTATTTTTCCTTTGCAGCGGCAGCGGCTTTTAGTTCCCCATCGCGAAACAAAGTTTCTGCTTATATATATATATATATATATATATATATATATATATATATATATATAAGTATACCCGAGCGCGTATTGTTGAAGGAATGAATTTTGAACGCAGGGTTGATAATGGACCCATCTCTGTTTTATTTATCATCGCGCGCAGCGCACAATGAGGACTTTTTGCGCGCCGATGTTGATATAGAGAAACGTCGCTTTATTATCGCAAAAACTCGCGTTAGTATACGTCGCTCTATCATAATAAGCACACAACTCTCCGCGCGTAAATTATAAAGACATTTCCTTCCTCGGCAATATAACATATAATATATCTCTCCCCAGCAGCATGTATATATACACTTTCTCATTGTAATGAACATCACTCATCGCGGCGATCATTCAGCCAAGGCGATAATACGGCTCGAAGTAATCAAAACTAAAGTGTCAGTCATTTAATAGACTCCCCGTTCGCGCGCATTTCGAGAGAGATCCGTCGTCATTATCTCGCGTCGAGAAATCATCGCGGACAAGGTACTCGAGTGTAATTGCGTGAAAGCTGGAACTCGCTCCTCGTCTAGCCGATCATGGGCGTGACTTTATGGACATCCTGGGGGTCTCCTTTTTTCTTTTTATTTCGCTAGCTCTGCGGGTGGCAGCGTGACCTCGAAAACGCTAGTTTAGCCACTTTGAGAGGAGGGTTTCTATAATATAGAGTCGCAAATAAGTGGCACGTCGACGCCTATTTTATTCATCATTTCAAACAACGAATCAGCGAATGAAACATTCCTCGATAAATATAGCCCCGAGAGACTGCAAAATATAAACACACTCGACTCCCTCAAATAAATCGAATGAGCTATTCGCGTGTTTACACCTGTAAATCAATAATAACCTCTAATATATATTCATTGAATAAATATGATTTATTCAATACTATATTATAATACTTATCGCCGCGGCTCTAAATTATCAGCTGGGAAACCGGAATCGCGCAGCAGCACAAAGTAGACGCAATAAAGGCAGCTCTACAATAAATTCATTTTTTCACTAGTTCAGTGCATCTCTCTTTCTCGCGAAAGGTGCGACGCCTGACAAACAGGTTTTGCAAATGAATCCGCGCGCGCATCATATATACTCACGCGTTACGCGCTCGCGCGTACCTCTCACTCGCGCGAATTGCTATTACTCCTCGACTGGTACATAGCCGCTGCGCGCACCTTTCCAAAGCGCGTTATAGAGTGAGTCGCAACAGGTCATCGACATTCTCTTTATACATTAGCCCCCCGGCGGCGGCTTTGCCTTTTGTGCGCCGACGAGTGATTGCTGAAAACGCGTGTTATGTTGTTTTCTTTCAACTTTATGGATATTTAGCGAATTTTCAATTAATTTTCCCGCAGCAGTCTCGTGTCGCATTCTTAACGGATTATTTATTTTTCGCGTTGCAGGTAAGCCCATCGTTCGCTTGACGTACGATTATTGAGTCAGGTAGTAGGGAGTTTATACGCGTGAAAATTTCACAACCGATTTCACCCGTCGCGAAGAGCGATTTTTAGGCGAAATTTCTCTTTGTTGTTGGAAAAGAAACTGATTCCTCTTGCGAAATAATCACTTGCGCGCATAAAATATGCAGACTCTTCAGAAAAGTATACATCCGAGTGGTGTATCCCAGTGCGGTTTCGAATTTCCCTCTCATCGCGTCGGTTTTTGCTTTGCCGCGGCTGCTGGAGCGCGAACAACACGAGAAAGAAGCGAGATTTTAAATTCTATTCAGCTCGGAGTAGAGTCGGCGCGCGTCGCGGCTCGATGCTTTCGAATGGGCCGACAGCCCCCGAAGATTTGCATGGACGAATCAGCCGCGCCGCCCGCCCGCGGATCCTTTGATTCGGAATTCAGTAAAAGGGCGAGAGAAGGAGCTGAGCCAGCTGGGATATTGCGAGCGGTACACGCAGTGAAATTAAAAGAGACGAGTTTGAAAACCCCCGGAGAGAATATTATTTCGAATATAATTTTGCGATACGGGCGTCGATCGAGATTCGACACCTCGAAACGTCACCCTTGACGGTAGTATAGAGACGCGAGGAGGAGTCATTATCGATAAAAAGGAAACACGCCGAGAGAAATACAGGCGAGAGAAGATGAAGAGATATCGAAATGGCGGATAATAGCCGATGTAAAAGATTCGCAGCCGTTCGCTCTTCCTTCGCAGTGTCTTACAAGAAAAAGTCATATCGAACCCTCATCTCGGCAGCCGTGCGAATGCGTTGCATGTATGTCACACACACGGATGGGACGACTTGTTCGATGGGTAAATATATAGGGGGGGAAGAATCCTTAGGTAACAAGGTATTCCACTCAAGGAGAATCTCGCCGGCTGCATTCGGAAGAAGACGGAAACCGGTAGCCGTGCGCGAGGATGGAGTGAATATAGAAAAAGGGGATGAAATCTCTTTTTCCCAGAAGCGTTAACGCTTGATTTTGAAGAATATATCAGAGGCTAGTTTCTGTAGAGTTTCAGCTTGGAAGAATTTCTAGCATCACCTAGCTCCGATCGTTGCTGTATCAAGTTGCCGAGTATACTTTGATCTCTTTTAATGAAAACTCCGCTGACGCAGCCGCGCTGCTCCACTCTCAGCGTTATCCCGTTGCAAATCCTTTTAAGAGAACCTCATCCCCCTATAACCATCGTTCCCATAGCGAATAGTAAGCTTTGTATATACAACATTCGTCGCTCTCTTTCTCTCTCTCTCTTTATAATATAACAGCCTGAAAAATTAGTGCCGATAAAATGCAAACACGTCGTAACTCCGTGCCAGAGCGCCTATATTATAGTCTGCCTGTCCTAATACCCCGGGACGACGACGAGTTCATCCACTTCTATATATCTCGCTGTGCAGAAGCGTCGCAGTCTTATTCCCAGCCGTTTGCCAGGATTATACGAACTTAAGCCGTCTCATCTCGTCGCACCTGCTGAAACTCGTCCTCGAGCCCTTTCGACTGCCTATGCCCGTATTTTCGGCTTTTCCGCGACGGATGAAGAGGAGAGCTCTCCTCTGGCGAAGATTTTATCTGCGGTAGGTAGGTGTACGTTTATATTGGATTTGTTCGGCGTCTGCGTTGAAGAAGACAGAGATTACGCAGTTCTGATTGAACACGATATATATTCATTTAAAGCGGACTAACGAGCTTGCGTCGAAATAGCCTCCGAGTGCGATCTATTGTTTGATCTGTTGTGAGTCGTTTCGTATGAAAAAGAAACAGATCATCGGAGCTGCCCACGAAATTTCTTACTGAAACAAGAGATAAGACGAGACGTCAGCGTAAAGAGCCGAAAATAGAAAGATACAGCTATACGTGCGCTGAGGCAGCCAAAGGGGCGGCCAAGGGAGGCAATAGAAGAGAAATGAGGGCGGCTTTATGCGCGATGACGTTCCCCGTGTCGTAGTAGTCGTCGTCGAAGGGGCTGCTGAAGCTTGGTTTCCTCGCGCGAAACCGCACAGAAGAAAGACCCTTCCTCTCCGGTATTATATCCTCACCGGGGGGAGATGATGACTACGACGTCGTGTCGGCACCATCAGCGTGTGTTCCTTTGTCTTGCTTTCCGATCGCGGCGGCTGCCGTGCTGTATTTGCGACGAGTGGATCTCCGACGGGTATATATAAGTGAAAGCGCGGCTGATGTTCGAGGAGGTATATATATATATAGACATGGGATGTACAACGACGCGTCGTAAAATTGACCGAATTCATCAGGGACTGCGGTGAGGAGGTTTAAACGTGGCATACACGACAAAGGAAATGATGAAGCGAAACGGGCTCCTGCTGCTGCTGCTGCTGCTTCTCTCAAGATGATAATTACGCTTCGACCGTCGAGGCGCACCCCTCTAATTAACGCTTGCATATGTACTGTGTGCCCGTGACGTGTCTTGAAAGATTTCGCCCGTCGAGTATATATAGTGTGACACTTTCCCGCGTATATACGTGTATATAAAAGGCGAGACGGAGGTTTCAATTAAAAATCGCGTCTTTGGAGCAATCGGAAAAAGTACATACGTCGTCATCGCGCGTGTCCGGAGCGCAAAAACTCGCTCTAAAAGCTCTCTCTTTATTAGGTCTAATGCGAGCTGCCGCGCCGTCGAGTCACGCGAGAACCGGATAAATCGCACTCGCGCCTATAGTCGCGAGACCGGTTCGCCTGCCCCCGAGGAAGACGCTGGTCGTCGCCGTTGTCGCAACTCCTCCTCCGGTCGTTTTTCTCGCTCGAGCCTCTTCCTCCTTTCTTCTGCAGCAGCAGCGGGACGAGCTGCTTTACGCATCGGCGACGACGCCGAGAGTGTATTATACGTATAGAGTTTTATTGTGCTGCTCGCTCGGCCGTGTAAGATAAATTAATGCTAATCGACGCTCATCTCCTCCCTCGTGTATATACGTATACAGGCTTCGTGCTTCATTTGTCGGTCTCTCGCTGTTTTACGGGTATCGCCTCATCAGTCTCGATCTGCATTTTTGCCCGCTTTTATAAACGATAGCCTTCCATTTCCTGCCCCCCCTCCCTCTATCGCAATGTGCATCGCTTATACATACATGCCCACGGCGTTTAATAGTCCATTCATTGTTCGCGGAAAAACAAAATATATAACGCTCAATCAAAATCATACTCGCGCCTTGTCGATCTGCCGCTCTAAGCGACTTCCGGCTATGGTATCTATATATATATATATATATATATATATATATATATATTCTTCCACTGTGTCCATAGCGTTCTCCCGTGGATTTTCACCGGCATCTTCGCGACGCGCGTATATTGATGGCAAAACGCCGCGGGGTATATTCTCGTACCGACGATGGTCGTGGCTATATGTACGTTAAACATAACGACGCGAGCACCAGGAGGGGGGGATTTAGTATTTCCGGCGCTATAACCCCCGCTTTCGCGAGGATATATGTCGATGGGACGCGGCGATGGTCAGTCGTAAAACGGAGATTGGAAGTCATCAAGTACACCTCGATCCCTCTCCCCCCTTGTGTGTATGAAACTGGTTGGTGATGATTATTATCAGCGTCGATGCGACGAATAACGCGCGTCGCTTATTTTTTTTCTCTGCGCAGTCGCGTCGTGTCTATTATGTGCACTTCGCCGTGAAGCAGCAGCAGCAGCAGCAGCAGCAGATGTAGATAGCATTAGCTTATAGCCTTGTCTCGCGCGGAATTCCATTTCAATATTTGAAAAAAGGCGCAATTTATCTCTCCGGGACGCGCGCGCGAATCGACGGCAACGACCTCTTTCAAGGCAGCTTTGTATAGAACACATTCGCTATACATAGCTGTCGTAGTGCTCTCTGGTTATGCAAGCTTCGAAGCCGCGGCAGTGCTGTCTCATGACTCGATTGCGAGAAAAAAAAACTCCGCGAGGTATTTAAATCCGTGTTTTTCAATCTTCCGCGCGAGCTTGTGTATATACGCGTGGTGCATTCGCAAGAAGAAAGTTAATTAATGTCCATTAGGCATATATACGTCCGCCGTTTTGTTTATCTCCGCGGGCTCGCACACGAGTCGGACTATAAGCAAGCATTGATGCCGTGAATTTATGGCAATAAACTTTGAAATAGCTCTCTCGTCTCTATAAATATTCCCCGGCCGTGCGAGGCAAACACTCTCGACGCGTCTTCTTTGATACGACGCGAGCGCACCTATATACTCGCTCACAGGGACGAAAAAATTGAATTGACCTTCGCAGCGAGAGCTCGATATTGAATTAGCGCTCCCTCGTGTCCAGCTGAATGAATCATTAAACGGCTGCGCGCGCGGAGAAAGAGCAGGAGGAGGCACAAACAACCACGCTCTTTCATCCAGCCCGCGGTGAATTAACTTTCCTTATTTACATATCAGCGAGCTTAGCCTTGGCCCTTTAGCTCTCGTCTCCCGTGCCTGCTATATGTGCAGTATACGTATACGCAGACACAGCAAGCTCTTTATCATCTCGGCTCGTCGCGCCGATATTTATATGCAAATCCCCGGACTTTTCTTTATTCACACTTGAGAAAAAGCCTGGCCCATTATACACAAAGACTTCAGGGCCACTTAGCGAGTAGTCGCTGCTGCAGACTCGGCTTTTCATTTCTGCGTATGCATACAGTCCCTCTCGCAATTTGCCTCACGTTCGCTGTCGATTTATAATCCCGACGCGTCGCAGTTGCGCTATACAGGCTAGCTCGAGTTTTTGCGAAATTGCCGTCTCGCAGCCGTGCTGAAGCGAAAAATTAAGGCGGCGACGTCGTGACGAAATTTTAGATCGGAGCGCCAAGGGATCGAATGCCTTTTCCACACCGCGAATGTGGATTATACGCGAAATAAGATTATAGACATCCGAGCGCAACGATAAGAGCCACTTTTCGAAATACGCCGATTTTACGTTGCCCACAGTACAAAAACTGCTGTATAGAATTTGAACGTCGCTACGAGCAGATAGGCTTGTCCTTCTGTCTATAGCCTATAAATATACGCGTTTGACTTCGAAAACTTGCCGAGTTATCGGCTTATAGGTATATAAAAAGGATCGGCCGAATATTGAGGCTGTTTGGATCCCAAAAGCCGCGCGAGGACCGGTTATGCTCTCCTTCTCTCCGACAACTCTGATCGATCGAGAGCCCGATGGAATACACATACGGGAAAGGAAGGTATACGCAAAAAAAAGAAGAGACGGCTTCGCGAGAGCAAAAAACAATAGTCTCCTCTCCAAATGTCAAACTTAACCAGCTTTGGCCGCTCGATGTATTTCTCTGTCTTTCTTTTACTTCTCCCCCTCTCTCTTCTTTTCTTGGCAGCTATACCTAATGATAAAACGCCAGGAGCCATGTGGCCACCCGCTCGATTCTATACCACTGCTGTCGAACAGAGAGGCCTCTCTTGTTCTTTTCGATTGCTCCCAGACCTTTTTTTCTCTCCCTCTCTCTTCTCGTTGTCCGTGAAGCGGTAACTCTCGCGACGAGATATCGGTTTATTTTCAGACCAAAGCGTATTGCGCAGACATCCGCATATAATGAATTTCGATTATAAGACTCTTGAAATTAAGAACCTGTCTTCTTTATTCTCAGCGCATACACGAGTGCGTAATCTCGGCCGTATCGCTTCCTCGTTCTGAAACAATGAAAAAATCACAGCACCCGGTCTTTAAAGTGTATACAGGCAATACACGTCAACGTGCGGAGAGAGAGATATATCCAAATCGCAGTCGTATAAGCAGCACCACTCGTCAGCGGATGTCGTTTTTTTTCCTCTACGCCGCGGTATACGTAGAGAGTCTGCTGCATGCGTATGTGTAAAACGCGGAGAAAAGGCGAATATTTTATATCGGCGGAAGAGGGCACACATCAGCCGCGCTTTCTCCTGGTTTCGCGCGTGGCTTTGTATCGCGTCGCACGACGCGGTTGACTAATTGTTCGCCGCTCGTTTCCGTCGTTTCGTTCTATACCTGGCAATGAATGTTATATACGTATATAGACGCGAGCGATAAGTTCACTCGCTTATAACATAATACCAAACGCGAGAGCCCGGTTTAAGCAGAAAAAAAGTCGAGATAAGCGATGCACAAAAGCTACGAGCTCTTTCTCAGGGTCGCGACCTCGACTCGTTTCGCGTACCACACACACACACACACACACACACAATTACACGAGTGAATCTGCATATAATATATTTACTCAGTCGATTATCACCGCGCGAGCATAGTAGCTTCTCTTTGTCCGCCTCTCGAATCTATACTCGGCTCGTCTGATTCGCACTTTTTCGCGTCTACCCGCACATACACACACACACACACACACACACACACGCGAGGGGGAGATTATAATTATTGTATTATTGAATGCATTAGCGAGTCGTATCTACTCCCGCATATATAAAAGTAACATGGATATATTAACTCGCGCAGTCGGAGGGAGAGCTGGACGAGCCATTCATCGAACGGCGCAAATAATAACAATGACCGGAGCTGAGCGGCCGGGTGAACAAAAGTCTGCGGAGAGTTAGATAGAAAGGGCGAAGCGGTCGTTAATAGTCGTTAATGACCGCGAATGAGCTTTCATTAGACGCGCGCCCGGAGAGTCGAGTATCTTGAATGGCACAGAGAGCGAGCGAGACCGAGGCGAAAGCGCGTTATTTCATTAATAACGATGTTGCCCGACGAGACTTATCAACGGCCGCTGCTGCTGCTGCTTTATTTGCATTAGTTTGCACTTCTCTTGTATATACCGCGCTCTCTCATTACTTCGCCTATATAACCTGCAGCTCGCGCGTGCGATCGCGACGACGTTAAAAATAACGTTCTGCGCTAGCAGGATATAATGCCGCTTTGCCGCAAATTAGGCTTCGAGGTGTCGGAAACACGTGCTATATATACGTAATATTATATATATATATATATATATATATATATATATATATATATATACAAGCATCTGCGGGTACAAACCGCTCGCGGAAGAAAAAAATAAGAGCACGTGGAGGGGAACTGCTGATGCTATATAGAAGAGAGAGAAAGAGAGCAACGGACTACTCCGGTTCGTCGAGACGAGTTTTTCGCGTTCGCTTCTTTCCGGTGGGAAGTTTGGAGCGCGGCCGGGATTCTGCCGCTTCTTTGTATGGGGGCTATGCCAGCGCGCTGTATTTATCGGGATACGGAGCTTCATGCGCGAGAGGCAAGAAAAATTGAGGAAGACGGAACGCCGGCCTGCCCGAGAGAAAACGGCGACACATGCGCTGGGCACGAGGAAGGGTTATGTACGCCACATGCGTGTGTTGGCAGCGTATATATGTGAACGGTTTACCGGAAACTGCGAACTCTCCTTCGTTTATTTAATATGCAACAGCAGATTCTGCTGTGTATATTATAATTATACTTTTCATCCGCTGCAGACTGACCCGTATATATACTCGCGCGTATTGTATTGTATATGTGGTTGATTATACGCGCGGCGCGCCGAGAGATCCATTCGCGCATAACTGGAATCAGGGTCGCGTCAGCGCGGGATAGAACCGACCGGTTAATTGACGGGAAACGGATAGAAAGCGGTTGCAGTGGCTCATACCGATCCTCTCCTCTCTCTCTCTCTCTCAGCTCCGCAGTCCGTTTTCAATCCAGTCAAAACTTTCTCGCGTTAGATTCGTCATCCCGAAAACAATGCACGAGTGTGTAATGTACATATATATACATACATACAGCGTGCAATTAAAGTCTCGAAAGAAAGCTCGACGTAATCTTGCGCGCGCTCGAGCGAATATGGGTGCAGCAGCAGATGCGCGCCAGAGAGGAATGTACTTTGTGAGGCTCGGCGTCGAGAGAGAGAGAGACTCATGCGATATAATCGATTTTCCGTTCGCCTCTCTCTCTCTCTCTCTCTCTCTCTCTCTCTCTCTCTCTCTAGCGAAAATGAGTCGCGAGCCAGTTTGTACGTAATATAGCGAAGACCGCGCGGTGTGTACGTGGCGCCGAGCCAGTTATTCTAGCGCGACGACCCACACTCGAAGGCGCATGCATATACATGTATAGCTTCTGCTCCCGCGACGCAGCTGACTCTCTCACATCATGTCTGCTGCGCGCCTTGTTCCCTTGTAATATATGTTATACGCGAATCAAGCCCATAATTAATAAGGAAATTATTCCTTCTGTTGCAGGTGAGTTTTCGAAAGCTCTCGAAGCGATCGATCATCGCGGTCGTCCCAGGGAAAAAAGAAAGTCGATCGGTTGAGCTCTCGGTGTCTGTGCAGCAGCTCCTCTCTCGTCATCTTCTGCAGCCGACACAGATCCAGCCGTACACACATATGCACACATCTCATATTCGGCAGACTCGCGCGTCGTGAAAGTCCGGTCTTGCGCACTGCACCATCGAGCTGCATGTATACGCGACTCTCGGGGCAACGGCCTCGCAACGCGGTCTCGAAATCGCGCGAGCGCAGACGGATTCCATACCTTCTCTCCCTCTCACTTATTCTCTCAACTCAGCTCCCATTTCGGAGACTTATTATATTGACGAGAATCGCGTGTGATCTCCCTCGACAATAAGGCCGATCAAAATATATATATATATATATATATATATATATATATATATATATGTTATAACATGTTATATATCGAAGCTATAAATGCGCATGTGTCCCTCTTTCGCCGCAGCACACCCACGCGCGTTATTTCACGTCGCAACCCGATCGGGAGAGCTGCTGCTATCGGCTTTCGTATAAATAAAGCCACGGTAGAAATAAATTCATATCGTCCCCGGAGCGCGGCTGCAGCTCGGCTGATATTAGCGGACGTAAGCGCGCGCTATCTCGCATCTGCTATCGCGGCCGCTTTCTCTCTCTCTCTCTCTGGGACTATCTTTTACTATTATTGTATGCGTATACGAGATTCCCTCCTCGACCCGTAGTCGCGTCTTTACGACTTCATTCAGAGATTAAACTCCCCCCTATATAAGCGTCCGTATATTTTTGTGAAACCGCAGCCGAGTTGCTTTTTATAATAATATACTCTCAATTCGGATCGGCTGCAGCGCCGGAGCCACGTGCAAGCTCGTGTCGTTGCAATAATTTTCCCATTTGCATTGAATGAAGTAAACCCACTGCTATGGTCCATACCGATATTCGTATACATGTATTCGCGACTCGACCGCGGAGCTTATAGAAGTACGCAAGTATAACCGGCGGCGGCAGCAACAACCGCCGCGAGTCGTTAGAGGAATAATGATAATAGCGACGTCTCGCCGCCTCCGGATCTATCTCCGGCATAAATAAGACCTGAGCATCGACACTTATCGCAAACAATAGAGACTTTATTTTCTCTGCATAAAATCGCCGCTGCGCTTTGCCTCGAGCGAGTGCGAAACGAGGAGAGCACGTAGGAGTTTATATAGACGCGTATGTGTGCATGATGGATAATCATCAGCGCCTAAAGAGGAATCCGAATACGATGAAGAATTAGGAGGCGCGCGCACGCGAACAATAGGATTGCTCGACAATGACCGAGCGTCCCGGGACTTTTGTTAACGATTCGCCTCGCGGGCAATGCCAAAGGTGCGAGAGACCGAAAGACAAAAGTCTCATTGTACGGATCGGCTTTTTGCGCCGCGGATTAATGATTCGAGACGATCGCGGAAATCAATTAGGGAGAATGGCTTCGATAAATGAACCCCTTAGCCTTTGTTGTTTGATTTGATTTTCTCGCTCCTCTTCAAAATCTCAGCTTAACGAAGTCGAGCAGCTCGAGTGTCTGTATATACATCTATATATAGTAGTGAACAAAAGTCATTGCATAAACTATATAATACAATCCGTATAATATATTCCACGAGAATAAGAGATAAATCGGCCGCTCGATCGGCTCATTATAAAGCCGGCCCCGCGAGCCGAAGAATACACTCTCTCGGCGTATCTCACCGGTCGGTTAAAAATAATCCCCAAATATCTCCAAGAGGAGCCATTATAAAGCCGGCTCCGTTACATAAACACATAATACAGCCAATAAAATTATAGCCGAGAGGCGCGCCGATAAAGATCTCCGCGCCGTTCTATTTTTTCGCGCCGCGCGGCGTCGCCCGATTTCCCTTTATCATTATCCACGGCCGTCCCATATTAATGCTCGAACGAGTTTCGGCGTCGTGCCAATTCGACGACCGGTTTTTCGGCGCGAAAGGAGAGAGAACGGCCGGCCCGCAGGCGACCACCGGCGTACATACGCGGAATGCAGGCGATACGATGAAGCTTCAATGTTGTTTTTCGCGGATAAACAAAAAATAATGATAATCATTTGTGAATCTTATGCGCGCTAGGTAGGGACGCGATTGTTTTTTCCTCAAATGTGGATTGATAATTGCGAGCCACGCTTTATCAGGGGGCAGCATTTTTCTCGCGCCGAGTCGTATTTATTTTTCGAGATTGATTGCTTGCCGACGAGTAATTGGCTCGTATATACAGTATTTTTCATCCTAATCGCGCGCGCCACACGTACTGTACACCTATACTCAAAGTTCTAAAAAAATTTCTAATGCCATCGGAGGCGCAATTAAATTCCAGCGAGAGAGAGAGAGAGAGGTATTATTTATCGCTACCGCAAAGAAATCTCGTCCCACATATTATATTGTTGTTTATAGTGATATACGCCCGACGTGTACTCTATTTTCGTGATTTAATGCAAAGCGCATTTTTTGCGCGCGATCACAGCGCTTAATTCAGCATTCAAGAGCCGTGGCTATACGCACAGCCGCACAAATCGATTTTGCGAAATATAAATCGCCGAGCCGACGCGAATGCCGCATAAATAATGGAAAAGTATCTACTTGAGAGCGCGTGTATAATGAAAGCTGCCGCTCAGCTCTGATGTAAAGCGCGATTTCTAGCGACATTTATCAAACTCGGGGATCGAGGTCGGAGCTCGTAATAAGTATATATACATACAGGGCTTTTCACGCGCGTTAATAATTGAAAAGCGAGAAACATTCTCGCGCAGCCCAATTTATCCCTTTTTATATATACAAGCGTATTTTTAGTCAAGGCCGGCGAAATTGAGGAAAAAAAATTATAGCCGCGCACTTGTATATATACACGTGCTCTCACGCGCGCGCAATAAAAGTACGCGTCTCAGTCAGGGCCGATGCGAAAGCAGTGTATTTTAAGAAATTAATTTGTCGAAGGACAAATTGCCTTGTCGCTCTCGGCGTATCACCTACACACGCGCCGAAATATAATGCGCGCGAGACTTATCATCCCATGATATATTCCTGCATTGCTGAATCTGGTATTCGCAGGCTATTTCAGGTTCTTCCTGGAAACCACTAAAAACTTATCAAATCCAGCAGGCACATAACGTTATGTGCATACGTCAGCGCAAGCTCATTAACGGCCAATTGGAAGTCGCCGGCGATAATTGCTGCGGGCACGCAATCCGCGACGACGAGTCTGCGTACAAAACCGCGAGAACAAGCGACGCGAGCTATGCAGTCTAACTGCAAGTCGACTCGAAAGCGAAAAACGCAGCAAAGGCCATCAAAGAGAATATATATACGCGGCGCGTCAGCCGCAGAATGGAAGTCCGTTTCGGCTTATTTACGCGCTCGTAAATCTTGGCTAGGTTGCGAGCTCGCAGTTACAGTTGGCGCCTCGCGCGGCCGCTAAAAAGTATATACTAATAACGTGCAGAGCCTATATAGCTTGATTAAAAACAATATCGCTCTCGACGCCGCGTAATTGGCCGACGGTTTTTTCCTTTGTCGCGAGCGAGAACATCTTGCCGGCTATGTATTAATGCTTGGGGTGCATAATACTAGTTGTGGGAGACGGTTGTAGCTTATTCTTTTTTTTTTGTTTCTGCTCAACGGCGGGACAATCGTCGTAATTTATGCGCTACGTCGCCGTCGTCGGGCATGAAAAAGTGGGCTCTTTGAACGAAGATGAAGAAGAAGAAGAACTGCCCGGAGGACGATATTGGCCTTCGGGGAAATTTGTAAAGGTGTCTTTAACATTCATGACGCTTAATGCGGAGTTATTGTTCTGCGCGAGAATCGAAATTGGCGAGTGTCTTATGCTTATTATGATCGACTCATTGAGACGTTATTCATATAACACTATTATTTAAATTAAGTATACATAACCGTACTGTACATACACTCAAAGGGGATGCAAAACGTTACAGCAGCCACTTTATCAGACGACGCATTTCTGAAATTAATTTTCTCCGGGTAACCCTCGTGGTCTCAACTTTCATTTAATTCGTCCCTCGAAAAAAGTAGCTTCCCTAACTCACGTCGAAAACTTGCGCTCCTCGATCTCATTTACTTGACAAACCTTCGAAAACTTTTTTAAACTCTCTCACCAGCGCGTCAAAAAAAGCTCATTTATGTGCGCATATATATATATATACGGTTGCGAGCATAACGAGGTGCGCGCGAAAAAAAGGATATAGCTCGACTCACGAGTGTGTGTGTGTGTGCTTACACACACACACACACACACAGTATGCCCCTGAAATGTTCCCAATATTTCATCTGGAATAAGCGTCTCTACGAGTGCACATAAATCCCGACGGGTGAGCGAGTCGGTTTTTTTCGCGCTCGCAAACTGTATATATATATATAGGTTTATATTATACACGGAACGAGACGCTCAGCTGCCCACGCGCGCATCAGCGACGCCGCACGTCTGGGTCATTATTGTGCATCGCTCTGGATAGACCCACTTATATTGAAAACGCGTACTCCGTTGCTCGTTTTCCTTGGCTATATATACGAGCACTTCCCTCTTCTTCACCTCTCGCTTGTATATACATCGCAATCAGCCTTCTCCTTGTGCGACGCTGAATCGCGTAATCCATTTATCGTGACTCATTGTCAGTTCTCAATAACGAAAATGAAGTTCAAGAATAGTAGTAGGTACGGTGTATATATAAGTAACGTGTCAGTGAGGCACAAGTACAGATAGCAATTGTAGTATAGAAAGCGAGCGAAGTCGCGACTACCGAACTTCGTAAGTATATATATATAGAGCACAGTCGCCGTCAATAGCGCCGATATCTTCCCGCGCGCAGACATCTCTGCTCTCCCGCTGCGCGGCGCGAATCCGTTTTCCGGCGAGTCTGTGTACGCACGTATTATATATATGTATACATTTACACGCCCGCGGCGTGTTATCGGCGCTGCTGCTGCGGCGCACAATAAAGCCCATTGTGCCGCTGTATATATAGACTCCTTTGCTTCCTCTTCGCCTGTCTCTCCTTCTCGAGCTGTATATACTGGCGAAGGACGCCTGCAGACTCGGCCTTCGACCTTTGGCCTTTGTCACACTACTGGAAATCGATACGTGCGATTGGATGAATTTTGCAGGAGCTTTCGATTTCTTTCGCCAATTTTAACGAACCCACTGGACCTCTGATTTTCCCTCGAAATTAGCTCTCTCTTATAATTAAACGCGTACGGCTCTGCCCTCGCCATTTTCAATTTAATGACCGATTTTAATTGAGTTCTCTGCCGCCTCCCTTGCAATTACCGCGCGCGTTTCTTTAATTTTCCGCGCTCCGCGCGTGCAAAAGAAATATTTCTCCGTAATTGCCAAAAGCCAATCGTCGCGTGTATATATATATATAGTCCCCTCTCAAGATTCACGTCTTTCTCCTCGCTCATCCGCGCGCGGAGCGGCGACAAAAAGCAATAATACAAGGAGCGCCCTTTGCTCGTCTCTCACGTCCCAGATTTTTTTCGTCTGCTTCTTTCGCTCTCCGCGCGCAGAGGCGGTGACGAAACGAAAAAG
Organism: Muscidifurax raptorellus; assembly: GCA_020010945.3. NCBI lineage: Eukaryota > Metazoa > Arthropoda > Insecta > Hymenoptera > Pteromalidae > Muscidifurax > Muscidifurax raptorellus. The sequence continues at coordinate 3,816,888 of CM052081.1, read as the reverse complement.
AAAGCGTCGTCGTCTATATATACATACATACATAAGTGGCCCACTCACGGCGGCGGTCGTCGATCTCGTTACGCATCGTCGCAAAGCCGCGGCCTCTTTATGCGCGTATATATATATATAAACTTACTCGACGGTGTGAGCCGAGAGTCCATAAATCTCGAGCGCACCTACGTGACACCTACGCGCGCGGATCTTCGCCTTGACGACGATCGAGACCCTTTATGCTTCTTCTTCATTCCTATATATCGAACTTGGCTCGCCGACAAACGACTGCGTATACATTTTTACTATCCGCATAGACTCGGGGTCATTCGAATTCAAAGCGCGGCAAAAACAGCGGCGTCTTGTAACGAGCTTGCGATATTTCGCGCAGCTCGTTACGAGCGCTCGAGCGCGTTACGCAAAGAGCCGCTTAAGTCGAATTGCAAAATAATGCGCGCCTCTTTGCGGTATATAGCGTGCGTAACTGTTGCAGCGCGCGGGAGGTAAGCGAACGATTTTGCATCGGGCATCTATATTTATATATAAAAGCATGCGCCGCTAGTCGGCCCGCTTCTCGTAGTGTAGCCGGCATTGAAGGCACCGCGCACTACGCGTATTTCGTAATACGGTTCATTCGGACTTGCATATATATTCTCCATACACTTTTTATTAATCCGTGACGATGGTAAATTCTGAATGAACGAATGAATTAATAGTTTCAAGCTACATAAGTGTGTATCGATATAGTTAGAGCAGTGGGTACAAACAGACGACGACAACAACGCCGCGACTGATAAGCCGCAGTGTCATCGACATCCTGGCGTCTATTTGCACAGCTAGGCTAGCAGGCATTTCATGTATATATACATTCCGACTCGGCTCTCGTAGATGCGTGCGTACGCGGCGTGAAAGTGGCGAAGCTGTGTACGTGTGTCTATATATACAGCATGGTATAAGAGAGGGAATTGTCATTCAACGACGATGCGCGGGTGCAACGTACGCGGACGCTTGTGAATTCAGGAGCAGAGCGAGCTGCGGGTGCTTTTCCACCTTTATTTCCTCGACAATTTTTATACGCGGCGCAAAACCGGCTGTCGCGCGAATTCGTAATACGCGACGATGCATATATTATTTATGCGCGCGCGTTCGACATCATCTGGTAGTACTTCGTTTGCATCGACAAGTGCATGCAACGCTGTTGTCTGATCTCGCTCCCACTCTCTCTCTTTCTCTCTCTCGTCGATTTCTATAATTCATTATTATTATTCTCTCGACGGTGGCTTTGCGAGAGAGCCGGAGAACAGCGCGCGATTAGCCTAATCGCGACTCGCGAAACTGTAGCGATGACCTCTTATCAGTCTATATACACGATGGCTTTTCTAAATCGTCGAGCCGGTCAACGCTCCTCCGAATCTTACCAGTGCGTATATACATATCCATGTACGCACTCAACTCGCGCGCGCACGCATGTTGCGAAAATGCAAGAGTTGCTGCCTAGAGCGAGGAGACGCGCGTATACGCCAACTGCATAGAGAATAGAACACGTCTTCCTATCGGCTCTGCGCGGTCATTGAACGCAGAGCCGCCGCCGCCGCAGCGCGCGCTGCGAAATGCGATTAGGAATAGAAACGTCTAGAAAGTTTGAGCTTAGGCGACACGACGGCTCTGTTTACAATGTAAATTTGGTCATTTCGAAAATGCAAATTACCGCGCGCTGGAGCTCGCTTCGGCTGCTGAGAGTTGCCGCGAGCGATCAGTCGAGCGAACGGTAAAAATAGACGTGCTGGCCCGTTTTATCGCTGCCCGCGCGGCGGTGACGAGAGCGCTCGGATTTTTTTCCTCCCGACCTTCGACCGGGAATTAACGGTTGCTCGTGTGCGCAAGAGAATCCCGGCAGTGCGAAGATCGCTGCGTATACATCTCCCCTTTTCTCTTTATGATACCCAAGCTAATTTATACCGATAATCATGCGATTTTGCGCGCTCTGGGCACCGTTACAATAATTTCATTAAAAAATTCACGAATGTTATAAGTATATTCAATCAACTCCCGATTAAACACTCCCCACAGTTACAATACAATTAGTCACAAGCACGCACACCACTCAGGCGACTCATCCATTATTCAAGCGGAGGAATGGAAGAAAAAAACGAAAAAAAGATACGCGATGATGATAATTACACGTCTCGTGTCATTCGAAAAAACACGCGCACTCGCATCGTGCGCATATATAGCTTCCTCTAATATAATTGCCCGCCATTCATCGGCTAAGAAAAATATTTATGCGCGCGCCGTGCGACCAGTGCTTTCGCTCTCGCGCGGTTATTTTTATTCGAGCTTGGCACGGTTTCGGATCGGCGCAGCTTCTCCGCGGATTTATCTCGTCGCCGCGCGAATTTCAAAAAGCAGTCGATTAATCGCAAAGGTCGCGCGTACGTGTGGTCCGAGTGTTGAGTTCAAAGGGCTAGTTTTTCCTGGTATATAGTCGTGTGCACACTGGTCTTTTTAGGTAATTAAGAAACCGGGAGACGACGTCGCGTGCTAACGTTCCGTGAAATTCGCTGTAGAGGGGTACAGTATGTATATATACATATGTGAAGCTCTGAAAAGCCCTGGTTTATTCGGCTAATACATATACGCATGAATAATTATACTCATATTCCAGGCAGCAGTGCGAGCGATGACTGTCGAATCCATCACGATCAGCAATTGAATTTGCTTGAGAAATTGCATCTGTCATCGCGCTCTCCCTCTCGCGAGATTGAATGAGCTCTGCTTATATTGCTGACTGTCGTGACATTTTTGTGTCGTGTGTATGTGTGTGTGTGTGCCCATCGTCTCTTTCTCTCTCTCTTTCTCGAGGTTATCGTCGACGCAGTCCTCCGCTCAATCACGCGTCTCGCACACGAGATAGTCGGTCCGAGGACACACACACACACACACACACACACACACACACACACACACACACACACACACAATTCGCCATGCACATTGCTCGCTTTATTTCGCATTCAGCTCTCGCCCCCTTTGTTGCGATAAAATTACAATCGTACGTACGCGCTCTTTTTCCACGCTACGACGAGCCCGGCGCGGGCAACAATAGCCTGCAACGCATGCGCTGTGGAACAATCATCCATTTTATTCGCGCGCGAGTGAGAGAGAGAGAGAGCTGAATCGACGCGGCGGGAGCGATCGGCCCCGAGATTCATCTTCATTTGTCAGAGCTTATCAAAACAGAGGCGAGGATTTGCTGCTGCAGCAGCCGGCGCAGGAACCCGGTGGCTCGCTCGCCGCGGAATATTACTTAACGATACAGCGATACTTTCACTAACGCACAATCCAACGAAAACACTCGTGGCTCGATACTGCCTTGTCATATATTTAGATAGGGACACACGTATATACACGTATATACACCACACGAGGGTATCATCTTTTATTGATGATAGCTTCGGCTCATAAAAGAGCTACTCACTCACTGCCTCTGTGTACATGTGTATATAATATGTTTTCCGAGCGCGAAAGCGTTGACTATAGGCGCAAGGGAGAAAGAGCTTGGAATAATATAAAGGTTATCGCGGCGCGTATCGCGATTCGCAACGAGGCGAGATAGCGGATCTTCGGCAAACTCTGCGGGCGCGTGACTTTTATCGTCGAAGACGACAATGCGCGCTGTTTGCAATTTTTCATACGCGCAAATGTTTTTCTTTCGAGATTACTGCAGCGCCAGCGAAGGCCTTTTTTCCTCTTATCGCGCTTGTATATCTCTCGGTGATATATATAAATCGAGGCGTTATGAAATTTTATCCGCTCCAAAGATTGGAAAATAATCAAAACAAATTCGCCTATATATATATATATATATATATATATATATATATATTTATTATATACAGCCGAGTGCATAATTCCAGTTTCAATTTGCGATAGAGACGCTCTTATCTCTCCCGCACACATTCGATTTTTTTTTCGTCAAAACAAACGTTATCTAATTTAGCCGCGAGCTTCCACGAATTCACCAGAATACACACACGCACCGCGCGACAGATAAAAGCCTAGCGTTAGTTAGCGCACACGCGATGCTCGCCAGTAAAATAAACACCCACCACGTGATTTTTGTTATACTCCGATGAAAGAAAAAAAATTTTGTTTCTCCACCCAAGATCGAGTATACAGATATAATACACTTCGTCACGCCGATCTCCGACGAGAGATTGTCGAAACATCGTCGGTAATTTTGCATCGAAAACACTATGGCGTACGTGTGTCTTCCCGTGAACCGGAAGTTTCGCGAACCATACTGGCCCTACAGCCGCCCCGGCGACTATAATACGTTAACGCACGCAAGCTGAGAGCCCTCGAAACACGATGCGATTTCGGCGTCACGCTCTCTGCATCTACTACGCGTGAGATGTCGCACAAGACGGAGAGGAGAAAGGCGAGCGAGAAGAATAATGCGCGCGACACGCTCACGAAATTTTGAGCAGGAAGTGCATGTCCGCTGGCGCTTTTTGCACGCGAGCATATATTCTGCCCGTGACCATGACGACGTGTTCGAGTGCGATATGCGACTCTCGAAAAATGTCGTTTCTGCAGTTTCATGCTTTTAAATCGTCATGTCTAAATGTGTGTGTGTGTGCGTGTGTGTGTGGTGCACAAAAGTACGCTTCCTCTGTGTACATATAGCGTGTTCGCGATCTTTCACATAAAAAGCTCTCCGCATTTCCCGAGGGACCTGCGCGCCGGTCCCTCTCTCTCTCTCTCAACGAAAACTCGAAATGACGCGGGCCTGAGATACTGTCACGCGCGACACTCGCCGACGACGCCGGCTCAGTGCGAGCTTCGGTTCTCCTTCCGTTCGTTGTCGAACGACAGCGCCGCCATCATCGGTTTCCATTATACGCCCAAGCTCCTGCAGCAGAACATATTTATATACCTTGCTCGCTCGCCCGCAGGAAATTAAATATTATCGACTGCGCGCGACAATCAACTTTTTCGCTTTTCTCTCTGGCCTTTTATTCCGAATTTCATTTCGCGCTCGATGATGGAAATTCACCGGTTTCAAACTTTTCCCGCCAAAAAGCTCGCAGCACCAGGCGGCTCTTTATATGCAGCGACAGTTTTGAATTTTAACTCTCACCGCGCGCCTAATTTATTCAATGCCTCACGAACTAAATAAAAAGCTCCAATGAATATTAGCGGGTATATATGTATACATGTATACGGAGGAACGACGCGACTGGAATCCAAGCAGCCAATGGAAACTCTGATGGGTTGCAACTACTACCACAGAGAACAGCAAAGTTTCGAAGGAGAGCGAAAAACTTGTGCTCATCCCTTGCGGGCCGGAGTGTATATGCGCAGCTGTAACCCTTCACCCCCGTGAGAGCTTTTCTCATTAGCACACCGTCTATATTTTGTTTTTCATAAATTGGAAAGTTGGCTAAAAAATTTTTACTTTGTAAAATCGTTGTTTGATGCGTCAACTATCGAGGATCAACGTGCTTATACACGTCGCGCGGGAGCCATAAAATTATTAATAACATTAGGCGCCTCGAGCGTCGTTTCTTAAGTTACACCCAGGACATTCCAGATTTTACTATTCTCCACGGCCATTAGGCACATAACGGAGTTAATTCGCGCGCGAGCGCTCCTCTTCTCCTCCGCTGCGAGTTTCCATGCAAATTCATCGGGAAAGTAATAAAATTCAAACACCCTCTCTCTCGAGAAACTTTGCAAACTCCGCTCAGCCACCTGCTCTCTCTCTCTTCTCTCTGGAGCCGTCGCTGCTTCTTCGTTGCCGTCGGCTGGTTCAACTTGGGAATTAACCGGGCAACACCCTATTAGCAATAAAGCAGACGGCCGCAAAAGCTCTCGTCTTATGCCTCGCTCTGCGCGTATTTTCACTTTCGCGTGCGAGATACCGTCGTGGAGCTTGAACGCAGGCGTGCATTTTCCGAAAGCTCCGATCCCCGGGCTTATCCTTTTCAAAGTTCGACTCGAGATTGCGCCGAAAAGATTACGATTTAAATCGCGAAACACTGTGCAGCCGTGTCATCTATATACATATTTACGGGCAAAGTTTTTAACTGCCGTAAATCGTGCTCCGCCGCGCATTTATATTCATGCGCATTATTGCCGTGTGCGAAAATACTACCCCCAAAATTACAGCTTCTCGCAAAGCTTGACGTTCGATTCCCTTCGCTGCGTAACATGCGTATGGTCGCGTGCGCAAAAACCGTATCGAGTTCGGCGCTTCCGCGGACCCGAAATTCACTCGTCCTCTCTCCGGTCCCACGTATTATACACTATACTATAGCGATCCGCACACTCGATATGAAAAAATTACGAGAATTCGTCGGGCCATTTATCTTATCGGGTTTCCGGACGAACACCCCTTTTTCGGCACAGCATATAGCAAGCGGGCCAATTTTCGACTGCCGGCTTTTAATCGCGCGAAAATATGAGAGTCGGTTGTACTAACGAGGCATTGTCGTGTCCCCCCTTGCTATGCTTCTCTTAGCGACTGCATCATGAGAGATCTATATATATACGAAGGAGGGACTCCTTGTAATCTCTCACTTTCGTTCTCCCGCCGCAGCGCGGGAGAAACAAAGAAAACTCTCCGCGTCGAGCGAGATTTATCTTTACTGCTTTAATTAAAAAAAATAAAGCGAGTGGAAAAGAAAGAAGTGCGATAAAGTGCTCAAAAATTAGAAACGTATATATATATATAGGGGAGAGAGGGTTGCACGAATTATGCAGACAAAGGAGGGAATCGCGCAGGAAAAGGAAGAAATAACTACCTGTTAAGGGGTTTAAGAGACGAGATCTCTACATATACGGCAGACCAATTCGAGAACCATTGCTGCAGATATATCTTTGATAGAGTATACACGAGTTTCCTTATGATATAAGGATAAACTGGGAGCGCTCACAGAACTCGGCCGCGTTTCCAGAAAACTAAATAAAACGCATTTCCACTTCAAAGAAGAAACGCGACTTCTCCCTCCGCAAATGAAAGCGGCGCCTTATCTCTCTCTCTCTCTCTTGCGCGGCTTTGTGAAATATTAAAAGGCACGAGCGTCAAAGACAGAGTGAGAGAGAAAATGAAAAACCTCGACTTTCGCAGTCGTTCGTTATCAGCGCATAACGATCGCGGTTCGAATCTTAAGTGCGCTCCGCTTCTTTTTTCTCTCTTCCCATCACACTCTGTGCTCCTCGTTCATTGTTCGCCCTCCGCCGAAGAGCCATTCGCATGTAAATCGCCTATCCCTCGTCGGCGACGGCGTCACGTTGGCCGCCGCGCGTGCGATATGCAAATGTCGCTAATTACACCTCCCCCGCGCTTGTCTTCTGCCTCGCTGTATACTTCTGCGTGACTCTTTGTCTCTCTCTCTCTCTCTCTCTCTCTTTCTCTCTTGCGGTGTGCCGGGAATAGGCAATTTTTGCAGAGGCCCATTTAGTCGAGCTCACTGCCAAGGACAGAAGTTTATTCGGGCGAAATTTTAAATTCGCGCGGCGTTCATAAATTTGCACGCACTTTTCGAAAGTATACAGCAGGAGCAAAACTATCGAGGCAGCGCAGCGCAGGCTCGGCAAAGTGCCGCGTAATTCGTGGGTCGGAAGATTAGCCCTCCGCGCCGAAAGCGCGCGCGCCTTCAAAGAAACTCGATTCGCTGCCTCGAAGCTTTTTCTCGAGAGCGGCGGATAATCGCCGGTTTCTCTCCGGGGGAGCGCAAAAAAGGACCTCCTCGACTCCGAAGAAGCTACCGCTGCAGCGGTCTCGCTCCCGCGTCTAATGTAAGGCTCGCTCTGCCTCCTCGCCACCCACTTATTCCACGCGCATAAATAAATTCGCGAACGCAAAAGTATATAGACTCTTTGTCTCTCTCCCCTGGGGCTGGAATCCGAAGGTGTATCCTATACATATGTACATACAAGTCTGTAGAGTAATTAACTCGGCCACTTTGACCTTTGACCGCGAATCCGTCGAGTTGGGCTCTTATCTTTTGGGCGACGGTGCGAATACTATATCGGATGGTTGTGTCCTCTTTCATTATACCGGCGCGCTGTAATAACCGTCGCCTGGTATTCGCGTGTTCCCTGTCGCATTTTCTTCCTTTCCATTTGGCTCTAATTGCCAGCAGCGAATAGGTTCGTATACGTAGAGGGTGCGCGTGTGTGTCCTTTTTTGCCGTCACAGCTATATAGAACAGGGAGAGCAGCTCGCTCAGTATCTCTAGTAATGCACACTCTCGACTTGTGGCTACCTCATAAATCTCTCGAATGAATATTTCATTGTCGATCGCTGATGCAATACAGGATATGAGATTTACCTCAAAGGAATTTTCGCCTCTCCATTAAGAGAGCTATTAGTATACTTACATCCAGTCGACTTAATATAAACGCTCGCTGCTATGTACCCCGCAGCTTTAACGGACAAAGAAACAAATCGACTACATGTATATAGTATATACAGAGGAGAGAGAAAATTATACAATATGCGAGTTTGCGGCACATGCAAAATTTAATAAACCCATACGGAGAGTATAAAAAAGCTCCGACTCGCGCGTGCCTTCCTCTCTCCATCATTCAGACATAGGCGAAATGCCTTGGCAAGAATTTTCTCCGCAAACTGTATAGTATGACTGAAGAGAAATCCGCATTAGAATAAAAGGAAAGCCAGAGACAAAAAAAAGCCCGATATCCCGCCCGGAATCGATCGATCCGAGTCGCTCTATATAGCGTATAGTAGTATAATGCCGAGGTAGTAGTACGCGTTGCGATACACACTTATCCCGCGCCGGCAGCTGCTGTTCTGCAGCGGCGGCGCAGACGCAGCCCGCCAGCACCGCACACCACCACGAGTAGAGGAGCTTGACCCTCGCGCACGAGGTTAGAGACCCGAGAGAGGTGTGTGTGTGTGTTGCGCGCAACGTCTGCGCGGATCTCTATCGCGTCTGGCTTAGGTGTCCCTCGCGACTGCGTGTCTGTGACTGGGCTCGTTTATTAAGTACCCATTGGGCGTGTTGCGCCGCTTCGACGGCTCGGCTATATGCGTACACGTACAGACTGCGATATTCGTTCAGCGAGCTGTTTTATCGTATGGAAATAATCGCACGTCGCTACATCTCTGAGCAATAAAGTGCGAGTCGTCAATCGGAACGCTTTTACCGAATTCAAAGAGTTTCGCTCGAGTACTATATATACATAATAACTGCGGCAACAATCTGCTCTCCATCCGCGACGTCGCAGCAGACTGCGCGCAGTCACAAAGCTCGACAACTCCGCCACGCCTAGACCGGCGAGCGTGTGCAGACAAACGCGATGTGTCAGGTAGACTGCCTGTTTCCCTCTCTCTCTCTCTCACTGCCGTGTGATACATGGTCCTGTGCACATAATAATATCGCGTGACAGCTCCGGGCCGCGATCGCGGAATATCTCGCGTACATACAGATGTGTATACATATAGTAGTATACGTACAACCGTGTGGGTCGACACTGCAGACAGGACAGGGAGTGCCCAACTATACGAGGGAGCTTAGCTTCCTGCGCCTCTCGCTTTCGAATTTCGCGCCGTTTTAACAGCGACTCGTTCTCTCGGACGGATTTCATTTTCTTAATCTCTCCCGCCGGCGCGTGAATTTTCCACGAGCTCATTTTCATTGTCCGTCGTGTGTACATTCGCTTTATACGTTGCGTGCAGGTGACTCTCCGCGCAGCGATTAACCGCGTCGGCAATGAAAATTCGAGTCGGCAAGCTCGCACATATAGAAGAGGAAAAAATCTCGTCCTATGAAAAGCAGCCGGCGCTTCGTCTCCGCCGCGCATATTACGTTTCCGCGAGGCAATAAATTCGCACCGAGGGCGCATGTGTTATACGCAATATTTTCCGCGGCGATGTTCCGCGCGAGAGCATGAAAAAAGTAGGCGAAATGAGCGGATAAATAATTTATTTCGAATCCGCGGCTTTTGAAATACGGCTATATAAATATACAAGCGCGTTCGGTGTACCAGGACAGTCTGATTTATACGCGGTTATTAACGTCCTCGTCTCGCGACTAAATCACCGCGATTTTCCCCGCAAAAATTTCGACTTTGATCGCGCCGTACGTGCACACACTTTATACGCAATATAATACGTCGTGTCCGCTCTTGTTTGGCATCGAAGATATACAAGTTCGAGGAACGCTATTAGCCGCACGATTGATGTGTAGACGGCCGCTTTTCGCCTTAATTGATTGCTAATGCTCCATTAGGCTCGAAAGCCCGAGAGAAAGAGAGCCGAATAAGCACGCGAGTACACACGACTACGCCCACTCGCACGCGGATACTCGCAATTAGCGGTAATTTCGCAACTAAGCCCTCTCCTGCTCTCTCGACGCGGTTCTTGTTATTCCTCGAGTACGTCTGTTTAAACGATCGAGGAACTCTATATCGCTCGATGTAAATAAAGTACACATATAGAGTTTGCGAATAACATTCGAAATATTCTTCGTAATTCGATCGATCTGTGGACTTGATAAAGAACTGCATAATGTCGTGGAAATTAGAGAGCTCTTGCACTCATCTAAATGAAAATGCAAAAATGCGTCGTCACGGGAGAGTTTCAAGCGAATATTTATTATCCTACTACTAGCATAGCTTGCCCGGCTTCGTCGTCGCGCAATCTCCAGGGCAGGGCTTAATTTAAAGCTCCGCTCATTGCCCAATGGATAGATCTACAGCGGCTTAAAGCTGGCGTGCCGCAAGCTCCAGATCGCTAATTAACAAAGCTTTTTCGACTTGAATTTTTCAAAAAAAAATGGCTCTCCGACATCGCTTCTGCCGTATATAATACAGCAACAACGGCTCTCGCGAATAAGCTCGAGGCGCAGGCAGCAGACAATCGTTAAAGACGCACACGCATCTTTACGACGACGCGTCGTGTCTACCGCGCGTCATAACTTGAGCGAGCGCGCGGCCAATTACCCGGCTTGGAACAATGTCTCCTCGCCCGCGTTTATACGGCGAGTGGGACGGAGAAGCTGTCGGCTTTTTATAGGCCTGCCGTTGAACCTGCCTAGCTTTTCAATTTTTGCCGACGACGACCCGCAGCTGGAGCGATGCGCGCACCGGTATGAAGAGACAGTTGTTGGCTGTAAAAAATGTACTGCTGCTCGACTTGCTGCTAGACGTAGGGGGAAAATACTTTAGTATAGCTTTGTCAAATGTCATGCAAAAATGTAGTTTGGTCCGGTCCAAACCGCCTGCTTCTACTTGTGCACAATTTCGAAATAGCCATCTCCGATATACGTCCCATTCCTCGCGACAAAAGAAAAACATCCCCTATTAATTATTTTTCTAATTTACCGCGAGGAAGGAAGGTGAAATACGCGATTCGCGACTGCGCGTACACGTCGCGCGCGCGAACAATAGCCGCAGCCGTCGTCTCTCGCTATGACTGGAATACCAATAACGCGCGCTTCCAATACATATACGCGTACATATCGGACGGTCATCGGCTTCTGCCTCCGCCGGTCAAGGTATATACCGTCTGCGGCGACGTCTCTCTCTTTCTCTCTCTCTCTCTGATTAAATTCCCATGCGTATGTGGGGTTGTACCCGACCGGCTCGAGTTTCGCGCTGCGGTCGCTGTCTCGGCGGAAAAATTTCATAAATTTCAGAGCCGATATGGTTAATGCCTCGATTGGCCTGACGCGATCCGCGCTAATATTCATGGCTTTTTTTACGCTCCCTTCGGCGTTATTTTTCATTGTCTCGCCAAGAAGGAGAAAAAGAAAGACGCGCTGTGGTTTATTATAGATTAGTAGCGGCTAACGAAAAAAAAATCGAGTATTAAATTTACCGCATGAATGCGCGCGCTCGTGCCTAGTTAGACTTTACAAATAGCTTTTTATACAAGCAACTTTCACCGTATACTCTCTAGCTGTCAGCATCAGCTATAGGCCACACGACGAGTCTCAATAGCACAATAGCCGTTTTGACGCGTAACCGCAGCTTTTCACTCGAGGAATTCCGCGCCTGCGTCACTCCTCAAAAACTACTCTCTATCTATCTATCCATCTATCCTTTTTGTTTATCGTTATTGCTCCTTATACGCACTTTCATCAGCAGCAGCGAATCCGAGCGATCGGGCCAAAAGCCGCGAGAGATAGTGCGATTCTTGCAGAAATCTTGGACGCGCTCCAAAATAACACACACACAGTCGCGTATAGTATACAGCTATTATAGCTCCTTCGGGCAATTGCATAATGCGCCTCGTAACGCCAGCGCCTCGAGATTATTCAACTCGCTCCGAAAGGCCAATAACTCCAGAGCTCGAGCGGCGGCCAGTAGCAGTGTATACATATAGCATTGCGGCTGTAATTTCTTGATCAGGTGCCGGCGCTCCCCGAAGCCAATCAGTCGTTTCTCCTTTACGACTCGTCCATTTTACGAGCAACGAGTTTTTTTTCTTCGTGAAATACGAGCGCGCCGCTGTTTTTCAGTTGCTCGCTCGGGCACAGACGCGGCGGCGGGCGTTACCGCAAAAGCCGCGAAAAGACATGCGGGATCGGTGCGTTAAAAATAATCTCAAGGACTCCCTTTGAAAGAGAGCAGTCGCGTCTTGCTTTTAGCTTGTTCGCTGCATATAATTTTAGTATATACACGCGTGTGTGCGGGCTGTAGTTTTAACCCACTTTTTAAGTACACCGAATTTCCTTTCCCTGTCTGCAGTGTACTTGTACCGACAGCGACTAACGCATTACTTTCCTTTTTGGTTGCAGGTGAGCACTCGATTGCCTTGTCATTCACGCGCCAAGTGCGCTGAGTAAGTATGTAAAGAACGAGTCAAAAAAAAGCTGCAAACTTTATTATCGGCAATTGGACATGTCGCCTGAAATCTCGAAAATTGTCCACGTCCGCTTGGCGACGATTTAACTTGACCCTCGCGTGGGAGTCGAGTCGAAAAAAAACGACGAAAGGATATCTATTATTCTTTAAGCTAGACGAAGGGCGGCAGCAGACGTGACTGCTATGGTAATGCCCTCTCGGTCCGCTGTCAGTCTCTCGCCTTTATGTATATATATATACGAGAGGAGAGGGAGAAAAAGAAGGCGCCTGGATATATAACACTTTTTCCGCGCGCTACCTCTTGACTTTTTCATCTCTCCGACCTGACTAATTTACGTCGGGATGACAGAATCGAGCGCGTGCAGTAGTTTCGTCCGCAGTAGAAGCTGTGCTCGAGGATACATTATAACATTTCGTGGCTTTTGTCTCGTATACGCAGATAATTACATAATTAGTCTGCACAATGGGACTTCTTCACCTACGATCATATCACAAGAAGTCTTTTCATTTTCAGCCGCCATTTTTTCATCAAGTATGCTTATAGAGGCAATCGCGGTGACGATCGAGCGCTAAATGAAAAGCCGCAGGAAAATGAGAGAAAAAGTACGCGCGCGACTTGGTTCAGGTATAAGAGCCATTGCTTTATACATAGATATGCATCGCCGAAGTCGGAACTCGGTTCGAGGAGATTGGGTCGAATTGTTGGCTGCGCGAAGACGAGAATAAGAGATGGGAAGTAATGAAAAAGCCAATAGAAAAGGGTACCGGGCGACACACACAGACGTATTTTTCATTTTATCCTGCGTTCATCCCAGGGAATTCTGCTGAAGGAGATTGAAAAGCCCCGCGGAGAGAGTGAGACTGACGGAGCAATTACACATCCTCGAATTGCCGGGAAGCCTGCCAGCCCTGCTATTAGTTTCGCGTTCGACGCGCGATTTTTTTTTGTTTTTCCAGCTACTCGTACCCACACGCGTTTGCGACGTACAGTCCAAAGACACCGCGATCCATTATGATTAAACAAGTTTTCGGATTTAAAAAAGGTGGTCTAGAGGAAGACGACCCCGTCCCGGAATTACGCGATACTATCGCATGAATCACATGGTATATAACCTGCGCTGAGGCATAGCAGCAGCGTGTACAATACAGGTCTCGCTTATAACAGCCGATGGAAATCTTAAACGCGAGCGATTAGACTCCAGAGCGCGGCGCCTCGCGGGGCTTATTATTGGCGCGCACGCAACTTCCTCTCCTCGTCGTTACTCATAATTTTCCTCGTAGATTTAATGAAATCACGGTCGGATATTACGCGCGCCCCGCGCGCCGACTCCTGGATTTATATATATATAAGCTTGTGAACTTTTTTCCCTTCTCCGCTGCCTGGCTTTTTTAGGCGCGAGTCTGTATACACACACACACACATATATATATAGAAGATTCACGTGGAAGAATCCCCTACTAGCGCCTTCATTAATGAGTAGCGCTCGTTAGTTGCCGCGGCTGTTCCCTCGCGGTGTTTTATTAGTGACGAAATGAGAAGACGCGGAATTTACGGCGTGTCGCCATAGGACATACTCTCTTTGTGCTTTTAATTATACGCGGCGAGCTTGCGAGAAAAAAAGCGCGTGTTAAATTCGCGCGTAATGCGAATGATTGAAAGCAAATCCGAGAGCTACTCGCGCTCGGCCAATTAGACCACGATTGCTCCGGACGTTTTCACAATTTCCTTAAAAGCTCCGACTGAGTCATTCTCCTAAAATCAGCTATGTTATACAGTATCTATACTACTCGACGTCCGTATACTCCCCGAGGAATTTCGCGTGTCTCGCTTAACGACGTACTTGTACAATTCCACTGATGAGGAAAGAGCGCAGATGTCGGCGGCAGACTTTCTTTCCTTCGCTGTCTGTGTGTATTACGGAGACTTTAACAAGAAAAAAAGCTGCGCGCCGGTCGCTCGTGAATAATGATAGGGAGAAACTACGCGCGGAGCTGGATTTATCCTCGCGGGTCTAAAACTTTTGCGACGCTGTATACTGGGAAATATACTTTGATTTACATCGAAATGAAACGTCGTCACGAGTGATTTAGAGGAAGATCAAACGAATCCTATCAGCTATTAGTCAGCTATAAAAATATAATAATACAAGTCGCGATTTTCAATTGGTAATTGCGGCGGCGATACCAGTGCAAATATACTCGCTCACTGCAGCGCAGACACGCATAGGGCAGCAGTGGCAACAAAGAGACAAATAAAAGCTGGCTCGATCGCGAACAAAGAGGCTTCGCGGCCCGGGAAAAGCAGCAAAAACCTAAGGGCGGGCATATATATACGGAGGGGATAAAAAGAGACGGATTCGCATGAGGGCGCGAGAAAAGGGAGAGTAGATGTGTGAGAGAGAGAGAGAGAGAGAGAGAGACCGGGAAAAGGAATGAATGGGCGAGCCGTATAAGGGATGCTGTTGCTGCTGCTGCTGCTGGAGACGGAGAAAAGTGCGCGATAAATACTCCTGCTATTCCTCGTCAGCGCAGAGTTGTATAGTCCTCTCGATGATTCTTTCACCTCGAACTCAACCCCCCGAAGGCATTAGCCTTCGCATCTCGATCGTTTTTTCTCTCTACTCTTGCGCGGAGGGACACGACGCAACCGACGACGTACACGCGTGTGATTTATAACCGCGACGCGTCCCCTTTATATACGTGTACGACACGCTCGAAATTAATCTCGAGGGCTGAAATAGCGCGCGAATTTCGACACTCCGCGAGCGGTGGCTTTTTTGCGGCGTTTGGGATGAAAAATATAAGGCGCATGGAGTTCATCCGCCCAAAAGTGATTACGACTCGCTCGTCTTTCTCCTTCATTCCTAGTTGCTCGGAAATTAAAAGGCCCTCGCGATGGTATAATAACGGCACTGCGAGCTCGCTGATTACGCGCGTGGCTTCTCGCGCGACGACACTTTGTGCAATGTCCGTGTAACGAGAGGAAGAAAGCCCGAGTTTCGCGCCAATAAGCGAGAGCGAAGGAGAGACAATGTGCAGAGAAGCGAGTAGTAAATTGGCTTCTTATTCGCTGCTGTATATAACGGTGAATCGCGTAATCGATGAAGTATTATTATATACAAGGTCGTATATACACTTATATATATGGAATAGATGGAAACACGTCGTTGACCCAGTCCGCATCTCCGCGACACACGCAGCGTCTCCTTCTTTGTCTCGACGGCTTAGTTCAGCAGACAAAGGAAAGTCATCCCCCTCGTCGCCGTCGTCGTCTGGCCGTGGCATGCTTCGGGCTACGTCGGAATAATCGATGCCACGGCGCGACTCTCGCGGAAACGGAAGGAACACTATACGAGGGGGGAACGACGCAATGCACGAAATAAAGAGACGCGCCTATATATTAGGAATTTTCTCGCAGTCTAATATTTATTACTCTTTTGTCTCGAGCTTAGGGATAAGTATATAGACAGTTTTGCATAAGCCGCGTGGATGTACAATTATTCCAGAATCAATTCGAAGCCTCCCTCGCAATTTTGTTCCATTTTGCTATCCAAGAGTCCTCTCCGTGGGTGCCAGACGAAGGGAAAAAAATTTCTCAGTATACTCGCACACAATACCGAAGAAGAAGAAGAAGAAGAAATCCTCCGGACGGGTCTTTGCGCGCGAGCTTTTTCACTCAGTGCACAAGATAAGAAGATTTACTTTTCCCCGCTTCGCTCGCCGAAGGGCCGATAAATCCTCAAGGAACTGTCTCTTCTTTCTCTCGATCTCGAGCCGATAACAGTATGGGAGGTTGTTCGCACCCGCAGCCTGTGTACCAAGTCGAGCGTCGCGCCCAATCGTCGAATTTTCCTTCGCGAGTCTCGAATTTCTCCTTTTCAATCTTAATATACCTCGCGATGACAAAAGCGCGTAAAAACTTTCCGAAATCAAACTCTTGCCCCTTCTACATCGCCCCGGTGAGATGTATACAAAACTTTCGTCTTTCGCAGCGAAAGAAGCCTAGTGATATCCAAAAGCTGCAGCAGGTCGTATATTCCACGGCTCGTAAAGCCGACGCGTTCAATGGAATTTCATTCGACAGCTGCGGCGATATATATGTAGTGTGTATATATATACACACACACTCGTGAATTGCGCGACACGTGCGCGGGATATAACAAGCTTCCTTTACAATCCCCCTCCCCGGCTTATTGGAAAAATATAATATCACGAGTGTAGCTCGCTTTACGGGATTAGCCGCGTGTGGTCGCTCGAAAAGCTCGCCGCAATTTCAAGAAGACGGACGCATGCAAAGCGCGCAATCTCAGAGGAGAGAGGACTATAGAGAGAACAGCGTGGCGCACAATGGCGCTCGCGCCAACAAAAGCTCTCGGCTGCAGCGCCGGCGTTTTTCCCGCCGCCGCTGCGAAATAAGAGCGGCTTTCCCTTCCGCCCTTTTGTTTGCTCGCCTGCCAGTATATAGACGCTCTTCCGTTGCGCGAGCAGCCACTTCTTATTGCAGCCTCGAGCTGTTTAATTTAGGCTCATATCCGGCCGCCTTATTCATTTTTTCTTCTTCCTCGGGCCCGTTGCGCGACCCCCGTCGCCCTTCAATGTTTGTACGCGCGTTGCCGTAGTATGTTTTTCTCCGGCTTCGCGGGCACTTATTTTTCGGTTTAAAAATTTCGCAACTCGTAAAGCTCTGTTTACGCGAAAATACAGTATTCGCCGTGCGTAGACGTGCGTGCACGGTGTACTTGTTCATTTTCGCACCTCCGAGACGCTCGTAAAAGCCGTGAAACAGGCCGCGCGCATTTATGGCTTCGGCGAGAGCGGAATCGCGGAGCAGCCGCTGGAGCCGGATGAAAGAAAAAAAATATAAAAAAGGGCCTTTATACCTCGCGGATATTAAATTGCCAACCCTCGGCACGTACATATATACGTTGAGTTTCCAGCCGAGTCGGACTAATAACTCCGATCGTTGCGACATTGCTATTATTAGATCGTCGCATTTCTTCCGAGGCATTTTCAGCTCGACAACGCGCTTGTCCCGAAATACGGCGCTTCTGAAAATTCCCAAAATTGCAGCGCTGCGCCATTTCGAAACGGCTAGTCTTGTCTCTCTTTGTCTCTGCAGCATCCCGCGCGATCTTACGAGCCGAGGGCGTACGGAGGCTTTATTTACGAACGTTATAAACGTCCGGGTAGTGTGTGCTCGCTTTTAACTGCTGCGGCACCTCGGCAGAATCTGCGCTGGCTTTGTTGACACACACGCCGGGTTAGGGCTGCTGCCGCTGCCGCCGCTGTATTATGTGTTTGTCGGCGTGTGTGGATTATTATACATGCGAAGAATAGTCGCTATACACGAGCGCGACGGTCACGTCCTTGCGGTTTATGTTTTTGGTATATAAATATATGTCTGGATGGGTCGATGTGTGTTTTGCCGAGTTTAAGGTTGAAACGTTGAAAGAAGGGATGGAATTCGAGTCATCTGCGCCCCAGTCACTTTGAGAGCTAAATGAAAAAAAAAAAGAAATAATGGAGCGACTGCACTTTCCCCCGATACAATATAGAGAAAAAGAGGAATAGCCGCGTGTAATTCGTGCGGATTGATGATGTTATGTCTGTATACACACAATGTAACGAGAATTTTTCCCCGCGACTGTTGCAGATGGAAGACGAGGGCAATCACGGCAACGACGACACCAGATGCTTCATCCTGTCGACCCTGGCTGCGCTGCAATGGTCGAGGGTCTCCTGCGTTCTTTGTCGCGCGGCGATGCTAGTCTTTGATAGATATCCCCTGGTGGACGGCACGTTCTTCCTCTCCCCGAGGCAGCACTCGGCGTCCTGTGCGGAGGTGAGTACTCGTATATATGCTTCTGTCCGCGCGATTTCGAAATTCCCGCCGCCGACGAAAAGTATGTCGCCGACGCAAGATCGCGATGAATTTCAAGCCATGCGGCAATTGTTTCCTCTCAGGTGAAGGTCGAGGGCCGCACGCAGTTCCTCTCGGCCGTGTGCATGGGCTGCCTGGAGGGCAGTGGCGGCGGCGGTAGTACCCCCGTGCGATGCAGGTCCTGTACTCAACCCTGGGACGGATCCAGCCTCGTTCTCGGCACCATGTACAGCTACGACATCTTTGCGGCCATGCCCTGCTGCACCGAGCGTCTCAAGGTAAGCCGCTTCTTTTCTCTTCTTTCTCGACTGACCCACCGAGGAGGCGCGCGGCCTCGAGAATTTCGTTTAAAATCGCTGCTCGCGGCGATGCGTCGAAACTCGATCACCTGAAAAACAAGTATACACTGGGTTGATCGTATCTATATATCGGGCCTTTCTGCTCCACAGTGCAACAGCTGCCACAAGCCCCTGATCTACCCGCACCAGCGGCTCAACTTCTACTCGGACTACAGCCGCGTGTTCGCCTGTCCCCATTGCCGCGCGGTCGACGCTCACTTCGTCAAGCCGCTCACGTCCTGCTTCACTCGCGAACACTTCCAGCTCTACAGTCCTTGGCCCTAACAACTAGGGAAGCTAGCCGCCCAGACCAGCGGCCAGCGACAGCAGCAGCAGCAGCAGCAGTCCACTTCCGAGCTTCTGCAAGCTCACCAGCAGCAGCAGCAGCAGCAGCAGACGACTACGGCCAACTTTTCTTCCAGCCCACTCATGGCTCTGCTCAGGGCGACGCTGCTCTAAGAAATTTTCACGCTGATGCTCCTCGGAAGACTAAAGCAAGACGCGAGAACGACGCCTGTAGATATACAACACTTTATATCAGGTTCTTCAGCTACGGAAGAGAGGGAGAGAGAGAGAGAGAGAGAGAAAGCGAGAGAATGAGAGAGGAGTGAATGCGCGCGTGAATGCCGAAATTCGTGTCGTATATATATACACACACATACACAGAAAACAGATATATATTATTATATATATATATATTATATATAGATTATAGAGAAATGACGCGCGAGGGCGTAGAGAAACAAATATATAGATAGAGAGCGCCTACAATGTCGGCCTACAAACGAATCGTGCACGCGCCGGGATTTTTTATAGGGACGACTACGACGACGCCGATGACGATGATGATGATTATGATGGGTTGGGGAGCGAGCGACGCGCGAACGACGCTCTGCAACGCCGTATAATGATGATAATAATAACGATGATGTTGATGATGATATATGACGACGCAGCCCTTGGCAGTCGACGACGTTCACTCGGTGGCTTCGCGGGTACACGGCGTCGACGACTCGTTTTTTTAATTTTTTTTCGCATTATATGGGATAACGCTTGTATAATATAGCTAGGCAATTTTTGTTTGTATTAACTTGAAAACTCTCTCTGTGTCTCTCTCACGAGATTGGGACATGATTGTGTATTAGTTTTAGGTTTCAATTCGTCCAGACGGAAAAAAATCATCAAAACGACAAGCAGTTTTTCGTTATATAGTTATACAGCGACCGACGACTCGCGAAGCCACGCTCTAATATCCAACAAATTTCCGGACGCGATGGACTAAAAAATGTTTCACCATGCACACTCTGCGTTATTATTAATCATTCGAAAAAGCCAAAGAGACGCGGGGACAGATAAACGAACGAGTATACCTAGTATAGCGTCGACTTCCAAGGCCTGAAAAGCGTCGATCGCACGTCGCACTCCCCGCTCGCCAGCGTACAAATAAATATAAACACTTACAAACACAAATGTAGTAGAATCGCGACAGAGCTCACGCTGCGTGTGTGTCTGTAGAAAGAAGAAATCCACCTTGAATTTAGGATGAAGAAAAAAAATGAAGAGTACTATTGTTTGTTACTTAGATAATCGAGAACGTTGTTTTTTTTACATTTTATTAGTTTATACGTTTAGGCGGCCATGTTATTTTGTTTAAGGATCTGCGACCCGCGTACGATTAAATAAGTTCCACGTTAAAGGTTTTGCCGCTTTTTTTTGACTATCCACCCCAGCGCCAGCTCGACTCTCACCTTCGCTGCCGCGCGAGTTTAGCCCAAAATGTTTGATTGTCAATGTCGGTCCGTATATATATATATATATACTGTGGAATATCTCTATTCGAAGAAGCAGCAAACAAAAATATTGTAAATGTGTATAGTATCATACATCAGGACTTGGTCGAGAAATTCTGTTGAACTAAATTGACGGAGGCGAGAGTCGAGCTCTGGGGTGTCGATATAGCGAATACCTGAGGCAAGCAAATTTTAAAGAGAAACGAAAGAATTAAATGAAGTAAAAAAGTAACACTGATTAAAAGAAAGAAAAAAAAGAATAATCTCTCTTGGCGATGCTGGTCGTTGCTGTCCAACCATAGCGGCCGTCCCACACTATAGCACCAAGATCATCACTTGATTGTGGTAGTCGTGCGCGTATACCTTCTTACGTTATTTCACTTCGCTTTTACCTTTTGAGAGCAAGAGAGAAAGAAAGATAGAGACGAGTGTACATGAGATAACAGTGAGAGCTAAGCAGATTTTCGCGCGCAACGAGAGTAGAGTTTTATATAATATAAATACGTATATCGTGCAAATTCAAAATGGTTCGGCGAACCACGGTTCGACTAAAGATTTTTTACTGAAAGTGAGCAGTTTCTGTTATAGCGATGCGCCGCGTCCTTAAAAAATGATGATGAAGAAAAACAAATGAGCAAAATAAGCACACATTTTTCATCTACACAGTTAAACAGTGCAGATTGAGGTTGCATTTCTCAGAGTGCCAAACGCGATCTTTCGCAAAAATTTTCTTCTAAAGATCTCGAGAGCTTGTCGTTCTGAAAGTCACCTGCATAAAAGCGAGAAGAAAAGTTGCGACCTGCAGCGTGAAGATCGACACGTTCAGTTTCGTTTCAATAAAATATTTCAAATCCATTATTTTGGCGGGACTCTTCATTTTCAACACCGAAGATAAACTTTTATAACATTTACAAAGTTGAAGAACGAATTAAAAATAGTGAGTCTTACAAACGCTACTTAAACAGATAACAAATATATAAGTATATATAGTAAAAAAATAGGATACCAGTGATAAGTGTTGGTGAAATAAAACTGACTTT
The DNA here is from genome assembly GCA_020010945.3 of Muscidifurax raptorellus. Taxonomy (NCBI): domain Eukaryota; kingdom Metazoa; phylum Arthropoda; class Insecta; order Hymenoptera; family Pteromalidae; genus Muscidifurax; species Muscidifurax raptorellus. The sequence continues at coordinate 3,795,014 of CM052081.1, read as the reverse complement.
GTCGGTTCGTCAAGAATCGAAAGCAAACAGACAAAATGAAAATATAGCGCTGAGCACTCTCGAGTTTTATTTATCTCGGTGTCATCGATTTCTTGGCGGAGGCAGGAATGACGGTGGTGAAAATACTTTGATATTGAGAAGAGTAAGAAGGATGCAGGACAAAAAGAAAAAAAAGAAATAAAGCGCGTTAATAGGTTTATGCCAAGGAAAAGAGAAGAGAACGGTTAAGTTAAGAATGAAAGCAATTTTAAGGATTTATAAGTGAAACACGTGAATATAAGAGACGTCTAAATGTGTTAAGGTTTTTGCGCGAGCACGGCTCAATATATCTGGTATATAGAGTTGTTACGCTCGAATTTCCTTTTTTATGTCTTGAAGTATATATAAAAATAAGAGTAATAATGGTAAGTCTCCGATTTTCTATTTCAAGCGTATTTAAAAAAGAAAAATAAGTACGAAATGTTTGATCGATGTGCTGTAATAAGGGTTTTTGCGATTTCATATAAGTAGATAGATTATAACCGATTTTTTAAATTCCGAAATACCAATTTATCGAGTAATAATGGTTTTTTACGAATTCCTCTCGTCGCAGATGGCAGCAGCAGTTGCGACTCGCTACGGCTCACTCTATATAGCTCACCTCGAAAACCTCGAGTCACAGCGAGACGCAGCGCGCGCACCCTGCGAACCAGAGGAAAGATAAAATTTTGTATTGTCGTTTTCTGAAGAGATTTATATGGCTATATAATGGATATAGAGGAGGTGAGGGGGGGGGGGGCGGAAAGGGGAGACGGATATAAAGAGATCGATCGATATGGATCGTCGCGCTGAGCCGCCTCGACTGCGAGCGATCGGTCCGCGTTGTCGTTGATGTTCATTTTTAGATATGTAGAAGCGTAAACGGAGTTTCTGGCCAGTGACCTGAGTATATAGTATGAGTAATCGAGTTGGATATTGACGAAATTTTTTGACGAAATTTTTACGTAGTTTAATAGAAATTAAAGTGAGATTAGTAGCTGCGAGTCGATAGTAGAGCGTTTTTTATATTGCGGCCGATCGCTCGCGCGGGCGCGTGGACACATCCGCGCGACGAGTCTCCGTGTATCAGGTTTTGGCGATATAGGGAGAGAGAGCTATATATATATATTCCATGTAGCCTGAACTTTCGAATGTATATATATAAGGGGTATAGAGTCAAAGATGTTGTGTAAGTTGGTATTTGAAGGACAAGAAGAAGATATGTGGATAAGCGTTTTTGTGGTTGAGCTATATGAATATAGTTTAGAATAGCCATTATTTATCATTGAACTTAAGCTTATACGGAGAGGAAAGCTCACGAATAATTGAACAAAAAGAAAAAAAAACTAAAACTTAATAGACACATGTGCAAGACTTTGGAATTCACGCTTAAAATTTTGACAGTGCGACGTTGAACGTTGAAGTAGGAAGCCACGGAGAAGTTTGTTTAAAAAGGGAACGAAAAATGGGCTACTACCCGTGTCATATATATAGAAAAGAGATGTACATGCATATATGGAGACGAGTCTTTCTTCTTCTACAAAAAAATAAAAAATAAAAATGATCTATATGTAGGGACGTGCTTAGCCGTGCTAGTACTCGGCAAAGGCGACACTCAGTTATTTAATCGATTTCTATACGAAAAAATAAAAAGTGAACCGTTTTATTATCAATGTGTAATTTAGAAGTACATAGAAGTGTATATCGTAGCAGTTAAGGTTTTTTCAGCTGTGGTAGACAACTATAGGTATATATTTACGTACGGGACGCCGAGACTGGCCGCGACCTATTCCTTCTTCCTGCCCGCGCTGAGCTTCGAGTAGATCGAGTGTAAAGCTTATTTTCTTGGCGTTGACTCGCCCGTTTGAGTACAAGTGAATCGCGCATCTCAGTTCGCAAAGATTATTTTCCATCCACGGCTCGAAGCCCAGTGTAGAAGGGAGAAAGACAGCTCGTCGGTGCAAAGACAGCTCGAAGCGCTCGAATATAACGTATATGACGTGTATATCATCAATAATATACGGTTAAGAGTAGAATGAAAGAACGAGCAGGAGGGAGAGAGTGATTGGTTTAGCCACCGGTTGGCGGGTCAAACTCGCGGCGGACGGACGGATGGAGCTTGCGCCTATATATATTATATTACTTACAATATAATGTCGAGAGAGAGAGAGAGAGAGAGAGAACGCGCGCGCGCGTGCGAAGAGTGGATGCTGTTGTCTTTCAACGACGCTCGTTTATAAACCGTAAATAAACCGTTCCGACGCATGAGGATGTATAATAACGATTATTACATATAGTTGAGTTTCTTTTTTCATATAAGAGAAGTTATATAAGACGTGCGAGCGCGCGCGCTGTTCGCGCTGCGCCCACGTGGGGACGAGCAAACTAGAAAAAGGATGTTTAATATTATTATTTCCCGCGAGTTACAGGTACATTGCAGTGTTGACTTTATTTGTTTATCGAACATAGAGAAATGTTAACGCGCGTCGCGCTACCGGCGCACGCGCTAAAAAGTATAATAGCAACAGACTATAACTATATATAGCTAGGCAAAGGACGAATGTGACAACGGTTTTGTATTCTGTGATGCGTCCCCTCCGTGATTCCGGCTTTACCTGCGCGCGCGCGCCCGCGCGCGTCGAGCAAATTTATACCGCGACCGGCTTCGAAACGCGCGCGACGTCCGAGAAAGAGAGATAGAGAGAGAGAGAGAGAGAGAGAGAGAGAGAGAGAGAACATGCGCGAAAGAGAATTTATGAGAGATATGATCGAGAGCTAGAGAGAGAATGCGACGCGTGGTGTATAAATCGCAGAGCGAGTCGAACAAAATCTCTGCCGATATATATATATAAATATTATAAATGTAATAGACACTGGTTTTTTGTTGTTTTTTAGTCAAATTGCCTGTTTTACTTATATCCCCGTTATCGCATTTTATAACGTTACGGAGTTAACGGACTAACGGAAAGGGAAAAAATAAGTAAGAAAAAAAAGAAGTAATAAAGAAAAAAAAAATAATAATAACAATGATGTGTACGCAGAAGAGACGGTGATGACGATGAGGACACTGCGATCGAAAGCCGACTTATATGAGAGAAAGGAAGAGAGAGAAATATCAGGCGAATAGTGAGTCGCGAGTCATGATTAATGATCCTCCGCTGTTTTGTCGCTTTAAGTAGGAATATATTTAAAACAAATTCTACCTGCACGACTCTTCCCCGAGTGCTGTTTGCGACACTGTATACATATGTACATTGACCGTTGTTATATGACGAGATGGTTGGAAAGCAAAGAGCGAGAATTGTGCGAGAACGAGAGAGTATGAATTATAAAAGGGGAAAACGGAAATTTTATCGAGAGAAAGAGAGAGAGAGAGAGAGAGAAAGAGAGAGAGAGATTGCTACGCTACTGGAGAGCGATGATTTCCATTTTTCGTTTCATTTTTATCTGCCCCCGTTACAGGCGCGGCGATCGCTACCCCCCGGCTCGCGCAGCGTATACCTTTGATATTATTATACCTTCTATTCGGGTGAAAGAAGTCGGGCAGCGGCAGCGATCGCCGCGACGCCGGCAATGCAAGTATACACACGTAATAAATACACCGGCTGTCTTTCACACACTCTGCGGTTGAAGGAGTCGAGTTCCCAGTCGGCGATGAAGTCATTATTGTTTTATTTATGCGAAGACTAGCTTTCGGTGAGATGTACATAGATAGCCAAGAGCGGCGACGCAGAGGCGGGAGAAAAGTGAGAGAATGACTGTTTTTAGGTTTTTTTTTTCTCCTACTTATCTAATTTTTCATTATAATTTTAATTTAGCACTTGCGTAGCGTCCATACTTTTAACGACATAGTTTACTATTACCACATTAATGCAATTATTATCGATTCGCCTTTTTATTTGAACCTGTTTTATTATTTACTTTTTGTTGCTCGACATTGCAGACAAGAAAACTCCCGATAAAAGAAGAACACGGTTATATGACACAACCACACGCACACACACACATACACACACACGTACACACTGTCTTCTTCACCTTTTCGTTTTTAAGTTGCTCATAATATTATTAACTGCAATTTTAATAAAGTGAAAATAACTTGAAATAATATTTTGTTTGTGTTATGTTTCTTTTCTTTCTTCCCCGTTTATACATCATTATTATTATTATTATTATTATTATTATTATCATTTTCCACTTCATACAGCCTCGTTAAAAAATTTATTTTGATTCTCTCTCTCTGGGAGCTCGACCGATCTTATATATCGAAATGCGTTGGCTAAGGTACAAATGTACATAGGTGCGAATAGAAGAGTACATAATAACGCCTGTTAAAATACCGAAGTCGTTAAGTGCAACTCTACGTTCTCGTCGGATATTTCAGGTCAACTATCGAATTCCTCGTCTTTTTCTTCTCATTCCAGAAGCATCGCGTCTTATAATATCCAAGCAGAGAATTTGCAGGTTCAAAAGCGATATCGCGATCAGGTTCTAGAGTCTGGCTTCTGGAATAAAAAGAGGAGGAGAGAAATCTGGAGCAGCTCCCGTCGAGAGAAGCAGGTCGCGCTTATTAGGCGATCGTTCATCCGGGGCTATAACCGAATGCCGCGCGAGAACGACGAGAGAGAGAGAGAGAGAGAGAGAGAGAGAGAGAGAGAGAGAGAGATAGAGAGAGAGAGAGAGACAGAGAGTGAGAGAGAGACAGAGAGTGAGAGAAAGAGAGAGAAAAAGCCGGAGATGAGAAAAGTTATATATGCAGCTGGCAGGTGGGGTGACGACGATAAGAGAGAGAAAGAGAGAGAGAATTGATGTTGATAGCGGGTTGAGCGTACAAGAAAAACGATAATAACAGTTTATTATATGCATATATTAAAATAAACAATAATATACATATAACAGTTTTAGAATTTCGAGAATCGCGAAAAATGCGACGCGTACGCGAGTGCGCGCTATATATAGAATTGCAGATTAATCATGATGCTACTTTTAATAACCGCGCAGCTTCTTGCTCGGATAAAGCACTTATCGTCTATCCGTAAAAATCACATACACATATTTATTATATATAAAAATCATGTATACATCTAATAGCTCATCGTAAGAGTTTTCATAATCACACGCGCTTATGCATAGGCGTGTCGCGTATAATAAGCAATGATTATAAGGCGAACTATATCTCGCGGATTACACGCTGTACAGATGATTATATGGCAGAATAGCGTTAGATCCGATTTTTTCCTTCCCTGCATTGAAGAATACACACACAGCATATTTTTCTTTTTTTTCACGCCTCTTCGCGATTTATTATTATTTTTATACACGATGGCTCACTGCACCCAACGCGTGCGTATGAATGTCGCGTGAATGTACCGCTAGACTTTCGCGCTGTAATAGTATATAATATATAGAGGCGATCGAGTCGTCGCGTTCTGTATATAATATAGTATACGTGTTCCGCATTTGATTTTCTTATACGTTTGAATATTCGCGCGCTGTCCAGTTAACGGCAGCTCTATTGGTGTTTACTATTAATCGTGTAATAGATGTACATGCGCGCCGGATCACGACGCTTTCGGAGACTTTGCCGGTAAAAAGTAATGACAAACAAACAAAAAAACAAAAACAAAAAAAAAGTCGGAGTTTGTGAAACTTCGAGGAGTTTTATACGATAAGCGGGAGTCGGTCGCGCGCCGACTTTCTTTCCTATGAAATACGGTACCGTATATTAGAGTAGTTTCGTATCTTGTATACACTTCTTCCTGTAGTGATTATAGCCGTGTGTGTATACGCGACGATGCGCTGAAACGGTGATTCGACTGCACATTAAAATTGAGATAAAAAAGTAAAATTAAAAAAAATCGACGAAAAATACTCGTAGCAGATGTAAGGGTATGCAAGGAGAGTCTCGAGCGACTATAACGAACGGTATTAAAAATTTGGAAAATTCGCATCACGCGCGAAGCCGAGAGCTTTGAAGTCAAGCAATTCAGATGTAATAATGATGAAACGTATGGTCGGAGCTGAAGCCATAAAAGCAAAATTAATCGCGTATTTTAGCTTTAAAAGTCATGTTTTAGTGAGGAAAGAAAAATCTCGTACTAGTTTCGGGCATTTTAATTCGGCTGTGTTTTTTAAAAGCAAGAAACGGGGAAATTGAAAATAAGTCGGCGGATATAGTAATAGAGAATAAAAAAGAAACAACAAAAATTGTAGGCATGGTAAGAGTACGCGTCAGAGCGAAAAAGTATATAATTTTGTACCCTATTTTTTTAATAATTGGTGTCGTGTCTAAATTTTGTAGTTTATACAATTAGTAGGAAAAGGAAAAAACGGAAACTCGTAGAGGACGGAATCTTCCCAAAGGACGATGATGCGTCGTCGTCGCTAAAGAAAAAAAAAAGAAAAAAAAATACGGAATCTTAATCGATGTTCGAAATTCGAATTGATCTCGGATCGGTAAAGGGGTATAACAGGACAAAAAATTTTGACTGGGAGTTTTTGGCAGAAAAAAGTTAGAATATCTCGCAGCAGCGACAACACCGTTATCGCAATGTCGTCGGCTTTATATTTTTGTTATTAATTCCTCGACTTATAAACATAGATGTTCGCGTAAGTACATACACACACACATAAACGCACATTATAGCTGCATTTCTCTTAACACATACATCCCCATACGTAGAAGTGATTATAATATAACGAATAATAAATAATAATAAATAGCTCGCATGTTGTATAGGCATATATGTATAATAGCGCCCCAGCAACAGACCCACATCCCAATTCGAGTTTGTAATCTCTTATAAAGCAAGAGTAAAATAAATAGCTAATAAGGTAAACGAGTTAGGCCTAGCGTGCTACTTATAGTTAGGTGATATATCGACTTAAGTGTTTTTTAATAAGGAGGAAACCGATCGGACGGCAGGCATGGAAGCGATCCAAAAGAAGTGAAGAAAGAGGGGGGAGGGGGCAAGTGTGTTTGAGAAAATAGTAACAAACGTATATACTTTGCGACGCAAAGAGCGAACTCATGCTGGTAGTGCGGACCAAACGGGACAGCCTGACAGAGAAAGAGATTTGTAAACGCGCGAGACAGAGGAGTGAGCGCTCTTGTAGGTAGGAGAGAAAGCCGCGGCGACACGAGGAAAGAGTATCAATAGAATAGCTCATGATCGGGAAAAGGGGGGAAAGAAAAGCAAAGCAGGCAAATTCTCGGCTATACGATGATGAATAGATGATGGTCGGGCATACGAGTAATGCGAAATGAATCCCGCTGAAGTACGCTGCACCGGCGTGTCGGACGTTCGAGATCGGGGGGGAAATCGGTTCTCTCATATGATATACAGACATAACGAAAATCCTTGATTGGCTACGTGGTATTCGAAAGCGATACGTTAACATTTAAGACATGTCCTCGAGAGGGAAATTTTTCAAAAGCAATTTTTACGGCGAAATTTTTTATACACGGCTTTTTAGATATTCATAACATATTATATATTGTCTATATGTTTAAGGCGCAGGGCGGTTGGCGGGCTTTTTTCAAATTCAAAAACGAACGAAACGGAGGCTAACTTTTAGCGCGTATACTTTGTTTTTCGCGATTCATTTACAAGCTTATAATTTCGGAGCACAAACTTTGGAGACTGATGCCGGCAGAATCTGAGAAAAGCACGCGAGAGATGATAAGGGAACAAGAGCCGATATAGAAGCGAGAGAGCTGTTTCAAATATTAAAGTACCGGGAGATAAGGACGAACGGAAAAAAGGAGGGACATATTGTGATAGCAATTCCATGTCTTACTGCCCTGCTCTGTGCACTCTTTCGCGACAAGTTCGCATTTTCTCGGGTCGACGTACTAATAAAGAAAACGCTTCTTTCGATTCTCGGCGCGATTTTCCAAGCTAGCTGCGCAATACTACGCGAATAACTACGGACTTATCTTACTTTTCCACGCGAAAGGCGAGCTCGTAAAAACTTGGCAACTTTGTACAAACGAAATTCGTCGAGGGTCGCGCGGAGAAGCGTTTTTCCCGATAAAACGCGCGGAGAGTAGTAGACTGCGCGCGCTAACCGCGATTAATAAAGCATAGCGCCCAGGTAAGCATTTTTCGAAAGTTACATTTACAAAACGATCTTGGTGTGTGTATAATCTTTGAGGCGCGCTTTAGCGAACAACCATACCATTATATATTAATACTGATAGATGAATCGTAATCTCCTTTTGATCGTATAGTTTTTTATATATATACGTATATAGCTTGTAACGGATATAAAAAAAAGAAGGAACAAAGAAGAGGAGTATCGTAAAAACTCATCGCGCACCAATAAAAGATAAACGTCCGTTAAAGCCCAGCTCCCATATAGATCGCATGAACCGTTATCAGCGAGCCGCTACTTTTACGGCAAAATATATATAGAGATATAACCGCGACACTACCATAATTTCAACAAACAATCGGGATTTTTCGAAACAGCGCGATCGCTCGCTTATATAATTTGTATACACAAAATATGTACGTCGATTTAATCGAATCGGTAAATCGATTGGTAGTTTTATGCGCAGACGAAGAAAAAAAAAGTAGACTGATCGTTCGATATATAAATTGAATGCGTTAGCGATCCGAGCCGCGTCAAAGCGACTGCCGACGTGCTTCCATATATACACTTATAATTATTATACAACGCGGAGAGCAACAAATTCACGAGTCGTCTCGAGCTGTTGACGCTAATCGAATCGTTAATCGCGAGCATAAGCACCATTCTATGCGTACTATTGATATAAGCATCTTTTCTAGAATTCAACTTAGTCAGTGTTTCCAGTAATCGTCGAAAATTAGAGGAAAAAACAACGGTTCGTTAGAAAACGTAGTGGCATGCTTGTGTGCGTCTATATATATATTATCTACTGTGTATAATATCAGAATAGTTGACGAGTATGGTCATCGCGCCAGGTGACTTTCCGCTTTACTATCAGCCGAAAGTCGCCTGCAAGCTTGGTGAGCTTTCTCCGCTTTCCGGTTAAATACCCCTTCGCAAGTGACCGTACCCGGGTCCGGCTTCTTCATGAGTGGACACGCGTGATCAACTTTGAACATACTGTTAAACCCCCACGAAAACTTTCTTCGCGTTTTTTTTTCAATTAACACGACTCGTATTATGTATACGGCTATGTTCGTTCGGTTGCGTTGCTTTGATACCATACATATTTAGAAGGTCATGTAACCACATACATTATATACGCATATAAAAGTACAGGCATATATATATAGAAGAAGAATATCGTCTCACGTTTTTCACGAAAACGCGCGTCGTCGAGTATCAGCTCGGTTTCGAGGCAAATCGAATAAAGAGGGATGCTAATAAGGTTGTAACAACCGCGGAGAGCAAAGCATAAGGAACGAGAGCATAATCGAGGCAAGAATAACGGGAAAAAAAAGAAGAGGTCGCGTCGTCGTCGCTTTCTTGTATTAAAATACAGCGCATCTCGAAAAGAAGTCTCCCGAGTCTCCCTGACGTCTCGTCGAACCCCGAACGCGTATATAATCTCCCTTTTGCGGGTAATTGCGTTTCTTTGAGATCGGCCACAAGAGCCATCCGATTATTAACCAGAGATATAACGAGCCTTGTCAATCTCAGTCTCGACTCGATAGCCGTTCTATTTTGTTCCTTCGCGAGGATACCTAATTTAATTGGCAGACGTCTCGAATGCTCGGCAAACAAAGCGGAAAAAAGCGACGATGAGAGGGGCCTCTTGCGCTCGAAGGGAAAAAGAAAAGAAAAGAAAATATTACTTTAGTACATAGAATCGAAGGAGTGCGATGCGACGATTGCGCGCGCGTTTCGTTCGAGACCTGGTCACGATCGATCGTCCGCTGTGCTTCTTTTGGTCAAGTCGACAGGTCCATCTCTGAACAATTTCTTTGATCACTTAAAAATTTCTGGAAGGAATAACTCTGGTTAATATAAGCTGAAACGTTACAATGCCAAATTTTAATGATATAAAGTATAAAGTACGCAAGTTATATAGAATATACGAATACGACGAATATTCCAGGATTTTTATTTGTTGAAAAAATTGTGCAGTCATACGCGAGGGGTCGAACACGCGCTCGATTCGACGTGGCCGAGTCTTCCAATACCTCCCTTATAAAAGTACAAATTTTAAGATTAATAACTTATATCGAAGGATTATTAGTATAGTGAAGTCGATGAGGATATGAAAAATGAAAGAAAAATGATGAAAGCGCTAAGAGTAATAAAAACTAAACGAGAAAGAAATTGCTAATTATTATTGAAGATATAGTACGAGAAATGCGGAGAAAGAGAGGGAGAGAGAGAGAGAGAGAGAAAGAGAGATACTAATAATATGAGAATACAATGAATACTATTTAACGATGTTTTTTCTGGTGTAAGAATTATTATCATTATTATTGCTATATTGTCATTATTATCATTATTATGATTGTAATTATTATGATTATTATCATTATTATTGTCTATTATTAGTGTAAAACTGTTTTATACAAAATACGAAGTGAGGAAAGAACTTATATGCAGACTATTGAAACAATATTATAATACGCGCATATTATATACCTATGCAGATAACTAGTAGTAAACTTACGAGGAAAGAGAGAAAAATAGACATAAACTAAGAGAAGTATAAACCGCATCACAATACGAATGAAGAAATGTTTCAGAGTATATGATAACACGTTCGTTTATGGTGTTTCGCCTAAAAATTCAGGAAATCTATCGATATCTCGTAATTCGCGCAGACCACGCGACGAGCAGGGAATCGTCGCTCACAAACCTCCGTCGCGATTATCACTCGAACTTTTGACATATTTACAGGATCATATACTGATATACTATATATATATATTATACATATATATGTATTGTGTGCTGCTGCCAATTATTTCACTGAAATAAACAAATAATATTTCGATATTATACACACTTGCGATAATAGTAATAATAATGCAGCTAAAAGTCGAAAAGTACTTTACGCGATGGAACGTGTTGGACGAGAATACAGTCGCTGGTCTGCAAATGAATTTAGCACGCAGCTCGATTGTATTAGTAGTACCGAAAGCATAATGATTAAAGCACTCGCGCTTTCAATGAATAGGCTATATATTATGTAAATAATACATAACGACGATACAAAACTGACAAAATGATGAATCCATTTTGATATAGTACTTACGCCAAGTGTAAACCTTTCCTGGATATTATACAAAAGTAGAAGTTATATGAGCTAAAGTTTTAGGGTATACCTCGTGGTTGAAACAATAAAGAATAATTAAAAAAGAGTTAGGTCGAAGCAAACACAAAATAATAAACAAGTAAAAACTGATGAACCGTGCCGTTTTCCGTATTTGCAATAACACTCGCGCGGAATGTGAAACAATAGACTGCCAGAAATATATAAGACTCCGGAAACATAAACTTACTGTAATAAAATATCGATGCTCTTATCATCAAAAAGAATAATCATTATTCATTGCGCGAAGCATTTAAGATTTTTGAGCACTTTTTCTAAGAAGCCATTGACTGATCATACAGAACAGAATAAATAAAAACGAATAAAGTCTCAACCAGGTATTTTCCCAAAGCCATTCGTAATCTAAATTATAAAAGTTTTCCAAGAATGTGGAATGTTCACCGCGACTCATAAGATCGGGCAATTTTTCTCGCGAACGTTTATCCTGCGTACGTCCGAGTAGCTCATCTGGCTGTTGGAGTTTAATAACTATTTGATAAGGATAAAATTCGAAATTCTCGATCTTTGCGATGCTCCATACTCGAATCCTCAAGAATTGCTTGATCGTTCGAGTATCCTTGTTGAGAATCGAACATCGTACGAATCGTCAATTCGATGAAAAAACGATATTTACGTAGGATGTAAGCTATTTATTAAATAAAATGTGTAATCGATCGAGTGCGTAAGAGAGATAAAAATATATTTTACACGAAAACTAGTCGAAAATTGAGAAAAAAACATTCGAAGATGTGAAATTTCCTAAGCCAGATGAGCTCTCGACGAAATATCGATTGAAAAATTATAGGATAAACGAAAAAGGCAAAACTGCTCAGTTTTTATGATGTATCCGTATACACGTAATTGCGTTTGATCGAACGGATGGCTTTGGGCTGTGCAACGAGGCTGTAGTCGAATTATATAACTCACTAAAGTCCGATATTCCGCAATTCAAAATGATATAGCCAATTTTCCGCTGCTCCATGGTCCTAACTGAAAAAGTTAGGACCGTATAGTTGACGAGATCCAGTTAATAAAAAAAAAGAAAAAAAAACACGCCGGCTCGCTCAGACGAGCATGAGAAATACGCGCAAATTTACCGAATGGCAAAAAGCTGAATAAAATCGCGGTGAAGCAGCGGCAATACTGGTTATCCGTATATATCACGCTAGAATTTATCGCGCGCATAACGAACCAAGTTTTCTATACGCAAACACACTGTATTTTACCGCAAACACAAAACAGAGTAATAAAATAACAAACGAGAATAGCGGGGAGAAGAGAGCGCGGGGAAAAAAACAAACGTGTTAGGTGTATAGCTGAAAAGCATCGGAAAAGATATGAAAAAGTAGCCGTGTGAAAAGTTGAGGGTACACTCTGCACCATTACTACGTACTACTAATTACTTATTACTGCTAATTCTAACGATCGCTATAATTAAACTACGATTATTACCTATTCGCTATGATACCTATCGTTAGTAGCTAAGAGTTGATGTTTACAATTGACAGTTCGTCTCGTGTAATCGTATTGCACTATATCTGTTTGGTTGGCTTGATGGGCGAGAGTCTAATTCGGGTTATTAGATACTACGCTGTACCTTTTGCTGGCGGGCCTTATTCGCGCGATGGACACACGTGGGACTTTACATCGAAATTCCTCTGCCGGCGATTCCGATGTTCGCTTTTACTTTCGATCCAGTATCGCGTTGCAGAGAAACGCGATTCAAAAATCTGGGATCGAGAATACATTGGTCATGTAATCGCCTCAAGTTTCCCGTAGGTGTATCGTTGAATCAGCTCCGCCAGCGGCTTGGAGGGAAAAGATAAAAGAAGAGGTAGACGTCGCGCTAGCGCGTAGGAAAAGGAGATTGAGGTTTAGCGGAAAAAAGGTTTACGATCTTTGTATTTTTAGTTTTTACGGCGAGTCGTGCAGCATAATAATGCATGCGCACATTTTTCGGGGGTATCACTAGTTGCTCATTCTGCAGTCAATTTGATCGAGCCGTAAAAGCTTTCGGAAACGACGAACGTGTTACACCGATGCGGACATTATTGTAGAGCGCGCGACCCCGCCAGAGTGTGAAATTTGCGTATATATGTACATGCGTAAGAGCGATTTATTGTAATTTTATTTGTTTTTTTTTCTTGTATCCCATAATTTTCCATTGTAATGATTTACTTTTAATCTCGAACGCTTTGAGTTCATCACATAGTAATGGGTGTGCGCGAGGAGGATCGAGCTTTATACCGCTTTTGTATGTTTAGTATCGATAACGACACTCTACAGTATAGAGGTATAAATAAAATTTACGCAATTTACTGTGTAATAACTATACGCAAATAAGCATAATATATATTATATATAGATATATATGCGGATATATATATATATATACGTTTATATATATATGAGTATATCTAAATGTATATATAAATATATGTATTGCGAAATACAAATACAAATATAGATGATGACGATTAAATGATCACTGCGCTATATGAAAATACGAGTATGATGATTTTAAGGAAAGTATACATATTAATAAACATTTTTTAATGCCGTTATCGTATTGTGATAATGGTGAAATGAAGTGAAACGATAAAAAGTATACTAAAAATTCACTTTTTTGCGTTTTTCTTACATCCTATAAGCTTCGATTCATCCACCCCCTTCATTACTTCCTTATGCTATATATTTATATCAATTTTTGAAACTGCACATTTTTTTACCAATTACAATCGCTTCAAGGACCACAGTATAAATCTCAGACCACACGGACAACGCCGTTATCTTTTCCAGGAGCAGCCCGAGTTTTGCTCGGACCAGCCTTCGATTTTCGAAGACTCATTGATTCTACATGGGCTACAACACATTTTATAATTTCAAAGTAAAACTGGATATTTCATTATATTTCAGGGTTTCATTTCGAGCGAACGTTGGCTGAGCTGCGAATTACTTGTACTGCGGTGTTTCCACTTTTATGAAAAAAAAAGACTTGGCTGGGCACACAGGATCTCTTATCTGTCTCGCACTACTATCGCAGTCGTTTAGAGAACCGGCGGTGCTGCACTCGAGCTCCCTGCCTCGCAAAATGAAATTTTCGTCGCCATATATACAGCGAAGCTTTCCAGCTGAAACGAATTTCAGCCTTTAATGGATTTTCTCTTTGACGGCGAATCGCTCCGCTTCCCGTCTGCGTGTCTGCTCCTGCGTCTATATGTATATAGAACGCATTTACAGAGAGTCGAAAAGCGCGACGTTGATCCCCAGAGGACTGGCGACGTATTTTTTTCTTTTCAAGATTTTTGTGCTCAAAGAAAATAATCCGCCAATAACACGAGCTTCTCAGCAGCCGTTTTTACTGCAGGTCTTCTATATACATAAGCGCGAGTCTTTACGAGCCTCGTTAAAGATTCAGCTCGCCGTATAAAAGATTGTGTATAAGCGTCCCCTGTATATTTCGAAATGTAGATGAGCATCAGACGCCTTGTCGCGATGAATAATACAGAGAGGTATAGTTGGTGTAAAGCGATGCAACTTTTACGCGAGCGCCGATATAAAGGGTTCGCGAATTTTCGCCAGAAGTAATTACCCCTATTAAAAATTCACGACCACTGCGGAGACCGAACGAAGCGTTTTACATCGTGACGGTATATATATACACTGTCTAAATATGCCTAAGCCACTAGAACTTGTCGTTAAAATGAAATTAGTGCGGGGGTGCGTAAGAGGGACCGATGCTACCGCCTATATATATAGTCGCGAATCGAGAGTTCGTTCTCAGTTCGATACTATATATAACGAGCCGGTTTTCATTCAATTATAACGGTTTGATTAAATTTCTGCAATAACATTCTATACTCCACAGCGATGCCACGTACTCTCGAATTTTATTCGTCAAGCACGGCATCGCGCGGGCAAGTTGAGAATTAAAGGAAAACAAAGGAAAAGTCTGAGTATAAGCTATCGATAAAGGGCAGCCGCACCGCCGCTAGACATATATATATATACGAGTACATACATATAAAATACAACTGACCCCCTCAGGCCAGTGAGCATCGAATCGCCGCAGCTCGTCGGTCTTTGTTCGGCAAAGCCATATAATAGGGCTGCTGCAGGAGGGGCACGTTTATGAACGAGAAGGGCGTCGAGTGGGCTCCCCCGACTCATTATAAACACATCGAGACGTAAACAGAAGCAGAGAGAAGTTCGCGGATGGCCGAGTTAATTAAAGTAGAGGATCTCGGCCGCGGCAGTCCAATTTAATTCGTCGGCTCGTTAATCAATCGGCGATGTTGTGCGCGTCGTCGTGTTTTTAATTGCAGCCGAGTGTGCCGGTGGAGATATTTCTATGCTTGCCTGTGTAGTTTCGTGGTCGTGTGAAACGAGTCGGCAATGATTTTGAAAAAATTTAATGTACGCTATATAAAGAATAATATATCTGTACATCGTATTTAATTATACTCCCGAGACAGTAAAGCGAAGATTCGTTTTCTTCATCAATGGCATTGTGAGATACGTCACGAAGCTGCAGCTGAAATGCCACTAGCCGGAAATTAAGCCAGTCGGAAGCTCCCACACACACATACGCGTAACGATGCGGACGCATATAGCAACGAGATTAGCGCTTTATACGTTCGCGGCTATAATAATATACTGCAGTTTCGATAGCGGTAATTATATACGCGTAAATCCGAGCTTAAATCCACTCTTGCTCCGGGATGTTTTTCTCTGACCGCAGAAACTGTTGGCTTTTTTCACATATATGGGGGAGTGCGACATGCGAACTAATGGCCCTACGGTCCGTTGGACCCTTGTCTTCGAGTAACTACACTTTCCGTCTGCTGGACTGTCTATATACCTCGACAACCGAATCAGTCCTACTGTTTGCACACACACACACATTCTTCCAGGAACAATTGGATATAGTTGATATCGCCGTATTCGCATATACACCTATTAAACTATATATATAAATATACGCTCGCGCAATAGAATCTTGCGGTTAACGGGCAAACTGGGGGATAAGTTACGAGCGTATTTGAGCGTTTAACGGCACATCGGCTGGGAATTTGTCTTGTGGAGGAGGTTCCGAATGGAGCGCGATATATAATAAACAGAGGACCCCAGGGCCTATTACTATGGCTCCTGCGCATCCGACTTGAGAGAACAAAGAGAATCGCCGTATATACAGATACGGAGAGAGAGACAGAAGAATTTCGTCGTCTTATCGGCCTTCGCTCCGTCGTATTTTTTATTAGCGCACGATAACTGATTAAAACGAAAACACTGCAGCAGGCGGTGATCTCCGTGGATTATCTCGAAAAGTTGTACTAACGACCGCCCGCGAGAGGACTCGCTAATATGTCGTAAGTACCGGTCGTTCCGAGACGACGAGGCCACTTCCATAAACGTATAACTGCACTTGTCTGCTGCTGCGCGAAAGAGAGAGCTTTTATTCGCCTACTCTCATCTGCCCTCGTCTCTCGCTTTTACTTTCGCTCGTCGCTCGCGTTCTTTTGTGCCTCCGGAGCTGCAGATTTTTAAAAGACTCTTAATCTATTACGCGCTGCGGCTGTTTCTTCGGCTGTAAAAAGACCGAGGCTCCGACGAACTTTGCTGTATAGCCACACAGGTTTCTCCTTGATGAATAAACATTTCCGCGAGAGCTGTACTGTTCGTTATACGCTCTCGCGAGTGAATTAAACCGACGTCTCCGTACACGCATATATATACATTTCCTCTGTCGCAATAACGTAACTAAAAACCGAAGAGGAAAAACTCGCGCGAGTATTCTCGCACGATAAACACGCGGCTACGCGTTCCACAGTTTGCATACTCCAAGGCGCCCTCTTATCGGTAAGCGGTGCACGTCGCCGGGCTTGAATCATTCTATATATAACTATACAGCATATTTCACCGTTATGTTTAATAATTCGCGGACGGACGGGCATAGAGAAGTGTGCTGAGATTCCGCACAGCGAGAGTTTGCATATAATCCGTATATATAGCGAAAAGTAGCTTGGGATCGTCGGGTGGTGAATGCGTTGTGGGTATTAGTTAAATGGATTCCGGTATCGGAATAAACAATCGTGTATTACAGAGTCTCAATTCGCCCGAGATCCTTCGATAATCCCTTTTATACAGCTACAGAGATGACAACTGCGTTCCACACTATGTGGCTGTTTCGTATACACAGAGTCGTGATTCCATGAATACTAAACGGATCGACGAGGCACTTTGTTGTTGAACTTTGAAATTTCGTAAACGCGCATCCATGCGTAAATTCGAATAATAGACGAGAGCTTGTGTACGGGGCAACGAAATCAACGTATATCTATAGACTCCCCGCGGAACTTTGGAAAAAGAAAGTCATCCGCTCGTAAATTTGAATCTCCTCATCCCGAAACTTGTACTTGCGCGAATCACGCCGTGATTTTTCAAACTCAACACTCTATTTTATTGGACGAATTTCTCCGGCCGATACATATACGCATAACGTCGAGGGTCGGGCTCACGAGGGGGAAGAAAAGACTGCGGCTCTCCGCGAGGGTTCTTTGTTCGGCTCCGCTCGCGACCTTTGAATATAAAAAGTATTATTAAACTATAAATCGCTTTTACGCGGGGAATATGATAATCCCGCCTATATCCTCCGCGGCGTGAGAGTTATGGCGCTGATGAACGGTATACAGTAATCGGAATTTTGTTCTGGTAATAAGGAGATCGTACATCATTCGACGCGCTTAAAAAATACATCGATTTTTCACGGATGAGCCACGAGAACATTCGAAAATTCTCCGAAAACCCGTGTATCCGCATAAAGAGGCTAATTATGCACACCGCGGCCAGATGATGAAGGGTCGCCGCGCATCGTTGAACACCGGCTGCGGTCGATGTTAATGGCTACTCCGCGGCAGTGAAATGTGTGTACAGACTCCGCGCTTGATCCTCGAAACCTGCTGCTGCTCTTCGTGAAAATCAAAAGGGCGTTATAGAGCGCTGCTCCAGCAAAGTGTGCTCGGCAAATTCATCGCAGCGAATTATGCGCGCGGGCGTCGGTCAGGCACGAGTAGAGCATTTTGCGCGACGCGAAAGAGAAATTCAATTCTATAAATAACGACGCAGCACTTACGCAAGCCGATGCTGCGCGCGAGGTGGAAAAAAAAGCGCGGGTCGAGGAATCGTTCAGCCACAATCGCCGCGCGATAATCGAGCACAGGTGTAACGCGTGCGTTAACCTCGTGGCAAATTGTCGCACCGCGGCAAACTTTCACCGTCTACTTTATTACGTACCCGCGGCGAGCGCGATACGATCTCGGATGCGCGCCGAATTTCATCGCGCGACTTGTACTGCGCGTCTGCACCTGCTGCTGTTTCATGCATTTTGGCTTTTAATTAGTTTCTCTTTTCTCGGGCCGATACGCCGCGGGATTATTTGCGAGACGCGCTGAATTAATCGTCTCGTAAACGATATACGCCCGAGGGACAAAGAAGCGTGCGAACGAATTGGAGCTTTCGCGATTTGAATAAGTTATTTTATTATTATTATGGGCCGTACTATACGTTCGAAGTATAATAGTTTGTATACGATAAAGCGTATAGCGTAAAGTTTGCCAAACACCGCAATGCACTCAAAGTCGCTATATATATATGAGCGAATGTTTCATCAAGCCCGTCAGACACCGCGCATCGCCCCTCTCGGCGTTTTCGTAATTGACATTGATGCATATTCCTTTGAATGAAAAATAGCCGCTCGCTCGGTCTTCAAAAATCTAATGCAGCCGTATCAGCCCGCTCGCAGCCGCAGCTTCATTATCAGCCGTCGTTCTCGGGACTCGAAAAACCGCGACAAAGGCCGAAGTCTATCAAGCGCGAAATCGAGTCGCGGCGCCTGTCACAACACGGTGAATCTGCAGCGACGACCGACAGGATGTTACGTGCTCGGCTACTATCGACGCATATCCGACGTCGCGCGCGAATGTATGTGCACTGCTGATAGAGCTGCGCGAACATGCAGCCATTACTCACCCCATCTGAGTCTGTCAAAGGTATATAGTGACGCGTAGCTGTGTACATCGCTAGAGCTCTGTGCGCAGTGATGAATTTTCTCTTCTTTGACGCGAAGTGGAAAGTTCTGTTTGAAAGAAAGAGCGTAAGTAGAATCGTTGCTGTAATAATAGAAACGCGGCTTATCGTTCGCCCAATTTTTTATACGATGTTCGATAACGCGCACCTGTTATCGTAATTACGCCATGCGGTGTATATTCATTACCTTCGAGAAGAGTAATATTTTTGTTGTATACTATTAACCCAGGAAATGGTATATTAACTCTCAGTCATCGATATCGATCTTTCATCGAGCTGTGCACACGCCCGCGACTCAATTTTATCGACTGATGTAATTCCTATCTATTAATTAATTACACGTCTCTCTCTTCATTAGCCATTTCCTTTCGATGCTATTTACTTTCGATAAAGCGAGTTTGCAGAAAATGGGAAAATTTCATTATAAAGGCCGCCGTGATAAGGCAGCTCGTGGCATTCTTTTGGATTATCGATTTATATGAAATAAGCGATAAGCGCAGATAACCCGTCGCCTGAAACGAAGTCTCACTCGCGGACAATGCTATAGTTAGTGGACATTCGTCGCGCGAGTGAATCAGCCTATCGAATAAACTCGCGATGTCGAGGCGATCGGTACTGCTACTTTGTGCTTTCGCGCTCTTTCTCGAATTAATCGCAGGTCAGTATACTGCGCTGAATTTTTCCCCCCCAATTCAATGAATACGCTCACCAGATAGTATCTTTCGAACGCCTCAGGTGAACCCTTCGTCAAGCTACCTACGCTCAATCGAAAGAATCCGATTACTACTACTACTATTACCACCACCACCGAGTCCAATGAAGTGGAACAGCCTAAAAAGCTACCCGGCCGAATCGTCAACGGCACAAAAGCCATGTTGGGCCAATTTCCGCAACAGGTAAGCCTCTTGTGCAGATATTTTTTTCTCTCGAGCCTCATTCTATTGTGAAAGAGAACCCAATTATCGCAGGTATCCTTGAGGAGAAGGTACTCGCAGTCTCACTTTTGCGGTGGTACTATACTCACGCCTGAGTGGGTTTTGACAGCGGGACACTGTATGCTAGAGTGAGTTCTTTTGATATTATCTGTCACATAACGATACTCTTCGAGAATATCTTTGAAATAATGCTCTACTTCGATGCCCACAACTGCAGTAAGGAGTTGCAAATAATAGATGCTTACACGATACTGGTCATCGCCGGAGAAATCGTCCTGAAAAATTCGAATGCCGCCCGACAGTGGAGCTACGTCAAAGATCGCATCGTTCACCCGGATTTCAATTACAATACGCTGCACAACGACGTGGCTCTCCTACGGGTACGTATAAATGCTAAGCTTCGCGTACTACCCCAGAAACTATTTTCCACATTATACTTATCCGCAGTTGGAAAAACCCTTTACATTCGACCCGTACGTCAAGCCCGCAAGGATCGCTTGGATGCCAATGCCAGCTGGTACGGTGTGTCAAGTTGCCGGATGGGGATACCAAATATACGTAAGTATACCATGGCGGTCTCACTGTATTGCGCAGTGCTGTATATATAGAAAACGAAACAATTTTCAGGAAGGAAACTCAGTGAGCAGCTACTTGATGTTCGTCGATCTGCCGCTGTTGCCGATTCCCCTGTGCCGAGAACTCCTGACGAACTACTCCTCGGTGCCTAAGGGCATGTTCTGCGCGGGATACTTGGAGGGTGGCCGCGACGCTTGTCAGGTACGGCACACCGCGCACATCCGTCCGATCCATAAAAGTTATCGAAAATTTACGAGGCTCTTCTCTTGTGTACAGGGTGATTCCGGTGGCGGAATGATGTGCAAGGGCTTACTCACGGGCGTCGTCTCGGGCGGCGAGGGATGCGCCTGGCCACGACTGCCCGGTCTCTACGCCGATCTCAAAGTTTACTCGGCTTGGATTCAGAAGTACGCGAACATCACGCAGAACTTTACCGTTCGCACGAATCCGTTCACCGGAAGCGCTGCTTCTCTCGCGCCCATCGCGGCTGTACTGGCATTCGTTCTCTGCGTTCTCTATTATTTTTAGATAGATCGAGTGATTACGAGTTGTTGTTTGGATCGTCAGATTGTCGCTGTCGATGACACCTATACATATAGTGCAATATCGTGTACATATTTTCTTTTTCTAACTATTATATTAGCCTTTTTGAGACGAGATTTTTTAGAGAATCGATTGTATTAATTTGCGTTGAAATTTTTGTGAGAATTCCGATCTATAAAAATTTTCCACTTCCGCGTTTCTAAGACGCAGTTAGGTGACGTTATCCGTCGCTCGTACTGAGCAATTTGTTTATCAATCAATAGAGATAAGTAATCTGTCCAGCGATGATGAAGAAGTTATATACACATATATATATATATATATATATATATATATATACGCATATACATGTGAAAAGCGAGTTTGAGAACGCTCACGAATGGAATGGGAAAACTCGTCCACGTGTACATCGCGCAAAATCCATTAACATTTTCAGAGTCGTTCGCTACATTATGCACAAGTTCGTGAGTATTACCGGTTGACAGTATGATCGAGAGAGTAAGGGGAATCGAAGGATCCGCCACTCGAATTTCAATGCAGATCAAACGTCGGAAGAATCTGCTCCGATATATAGTTTAAAACTATACTAACAGATAACGTCACACCGAACGAGTGCCAAATATGTGTTTATACAAATAAATTACGTTCTAAGCTACACCCGAATAAAAATTGTTCTTATACCCATAACCCAGCCGCACTTCCATCTCGTACACCAGGTCTCGAAAAAAGTCCATACAATTTGACTTTCATGAGAAACCCGTCTTCAACTTTACAGAGTCCTCCCCCGCATCTCGCGAGCGACGATTTGTTAGTCCTCTCTTGTCTCCCATCTCCCCGGCACTTGGTATATACAGGCGACTCTAAGCGTCCGGGCCTGCTAATTAATTAAATGTAAACCCACTTCGTCTCTTCCTTTTCATCCTCTTACGCGAAGCGCGCATCGACGCCGCTGTCGCGCGCGCGATTTATTTATGAACGGCTTCGACAGTTCGCAGCGCGTACACGTTCTCCCAAAGAACCTCTCCGCGCTCACTCGGCGGATCGGAAGGCCGGAGGTACTTCGTCCTTCGGGTGTACTTCGCTCGCGCAGACGTTGCGACGGGAGAAGCTGACGGTATATATAGATATTTCCGTCGTATATATAGAGCGTGAGAGTCATTAGCAGCTGGAACTTTTAGCCCGTCGTGCGCTCGTCGACTATTACGACGACGCGAGATCGAGCCTCTCTCTCGCGCGTGCTATCGGCTACTTACTCCCGTCTGCTCTTAATGGACCTCGGTTTATCGACTTTACCTTTTTGCAAGGGCTGAGGGATCTTGAAAACGTCTCTCGGTCTCTTTTCTTGTTTACGCTAATTTTCGTTGCGCTCGTTCGCTGGAGATGGTGCTGTTTGTTTTTCAAAATTCATTTTGGCTTTTCGAGTATACGAGCCAAGGTGAAAACAGCGATTAGCTTGTTTATCAAAAAATTTCGAGAAGAAATACGCATACCCGCGGTAATAATTAACTCGATAAGGAGCCTGCCGACGTTTTTTTTTCTCCGTTTTTACACTCTTAACTTTTTCTTCTCTCCCGGTCGGTACCGCACCGCCGCCGACGTCGAGATCCAATTACTTACAGCAAGCGAAGCCATTATACCCTTGCCCGCTTGCCAGCCGATGAAAAATGCAAGCTCTTTTCTGCGCCAGCAGCTGTGTCGCTTAAATTCCGACAATTTGTCAGGCAGGCCTCCAATGCATGGGACCTGCCGCTATAAGTACAAGGGAATAAGTTTTACGCGTACGCGCGATCATTTTTTCAACTTTTCTGAATACGAATGCAGAGACCATAATATAACCTTCCGCACGATAACCAATCCACAAAAATTCATCAACGATAAGCTGCAGTTAACAGAGGGAGAGAAATGGGGAAATTCAATAACGGCTATTTGAATTTCGCGAATTTAGCAGATTTCATTTCGCGATCCACAATCATATTTCGAATGAGCCGATGTAAATTCGATTCAGGGCAAACGAAATTAGCGGCAACGCGAAAGAGGCGGGAATCGGAACTGTGAGACCGCAATTTCTGTATAACTTTGTTTGCCGTCGTAACTGCAATGAGATAGTCAGAGGTGCGACGCCTCGAGTAAGCGCCACACGCCCAACGACATCGATCGACGGGTCTGTCTTATTTCAGGGGCAGACTGTGTTCGTTCGTGTTTTGACTTGATGCGCGGTTCTTTTGTGTATTATTATTAGTAATTCAATGATTCTCGGAAAAAAAGATGCTCTTTGTCTACTTTTACGTCGTTCGATGCAATCGCGTTAACTTGGTTTCGATGTCAAGGTAATTAACGCGAAAACAGGCCTTTGTCGTATATGTGCTCAGCTCTGTCATACCGACTCGAGAGAACCCTTGACGGTCTGGGCTAATAAAGTGATTACGAATAATTTCATCGTAACTGTTGCAGTGGAAGATTCTGCTCTGGGTTTTCCCCTTTTAGAACTCGACCAAACACGATGTGTATACGGTGATTTTTGCTCTTCTCTTGTTTTTTCGGCGCGAAATTGAGATGATAAATTACAAGTGACTTTATTGATGTTCACGTATTTTCTTATCGGAAAGCCAATACCGCGCTTCTTAAGTTCTTTCACGAACTTTATACACACATTATAATAATGCTTCCGACAAGGTGTTTGCTGGGCAATGAATATGAGAAAGTTATATTGAATATTTGCAACTTGTAATCTAAATAATAAAGCTTCTTTCAGGTCATGAGTTTCATTTGTTAAACAATCTTAACATCTTAATTTCTTATGCTAATGTAAAGTGAATAAGCATGATTTAAGATAATTACTGTACTTAATTATTGTGAATTGGTATTTGATAAGCAACATTCAGAAAATCTAAATAATCATTGTTCGGGAAATACAAAATATAGATAAAGTTTATTCGTTTTTCAAATTGCGTTCCTAACTAGTAATACAAAAATAAATAACTACAAAATAAATATCCTTAAATCATCTTCTAAGCGAGAAGATTTCACGTTCCTTACACTTTTTTAACAACGATAAAGAGGTATGTACCTATAGCAGAGCGAATTTAAACAGTGACTTGTACAGTACAAAATGTATCGATGAATACAAAAAGTGTTACACATAAATAAAGAACATCTTTTAAGCATTTCACTTCCTCATGAGTTCATCTTGAATCTGCTGCAAGCTTTTACCTTTGGTCTCCATCATCATGAACATAGAGTACGGTATCACGAGCAATGCACAAATTGTATAAATTAAAAACACATACGTTTCACCCATAGCATCGACCATGGGCTGGAAAGTTTTAGAAGACACAAACGACGTGATGGCACCGACCAAACTAGCCATGCAGGCTGCCATGCATTTGATGTTCGCTGGAAAAGTCTCGCTCAACATGGCACTGGGCACCGGGAACATGCCGATGCAGAACGATATGACGAAGCTAAACATCGCCGCAGCGGGTAACCATTGTACACTAGAAGTATCGATTTTCAAATCTAACAGAAAAAAGAAGAGCGTCAAGCTAGCCATAGATATGGTGACACCTGTGCCGGACAGGACCATCAAAAATCTTCGGCCGCATCTGTCGATCAGCAGTATCGAAAGACATCCGGAGAAGATGCCACAAATGTTGACGAGTATCACAGTCAGCGATGGACTAATCATAGTGAACTTGGCCCGCATCAAGATCGTCTCCATGTAGAATATGAGACTGTTGAGACCACAGATCTGCATGAACGTATACAAAGCGATGATTTGAAAGGTCGCTTTTCTGATAGGCCGTGTCTTGAACTCTCGTAATTTCTCAACGAAGCTCATTTTGTCGTCAGTGCTCACGAACTTCTCGACGGCGTCGTACTCCTTATCGACTCCTTTTCCGCCTCTGTACCACTCGATAGATTTTCTAGCAGCATCTCGGTTGCCGACTTTCAGAAGGTGATGGGGTGACTCTGGCAGCCAGAAGAAAAATCCCATGAGGATAATACAGAGAGCCAAGTAGATGCACGACGAAGCAGTGAGATCGAGGTAGGAACAGGCGATATTTGCGATGACCACACCTACTGGAGAGCCGGTACTGGCCATCGATATGAGAGCTCCTCGTATTTCCGGCATCGATACCTCACCGACGTATAGAGGGAACGTGTTGAAAGCCATTCCAAGGCCTATTCCGCATAAGAACCGGGCGACGTACAGCCACTCGACGCTCTGGCTCAGAGCTATGATCAGCCATCCCGCGGCAGTCGGGAACAGTGTCACGAGGATAGATCCTCTACTACCCAGAAAACTGATGCTAACGGATCCTGCGACGGCTCCGAAGAACCGACCGATGTTCACGATGGAGGCCACCCAGGAAGCTTGCTCGGGGTCCAGAGGAATCGGCGAATCCTCGCCGGAGAGCCGAGCTAGGGTTGGAGATGGCCAGCCGCCCATAAATCCCGTCTGCGCAAGCAGCAGTGTTACTGCGAGAAAAAGAAAACGAAATTTCGTAAGTCGCTGCTAAACAATAAACGCACAAAACTATGGAAAGATACGTCGTCTGGATTCAGAGACTTGAGCTGAGCTCGTGTGGTAATAGAAAAATCTGAGCTGGGATTGCAACGTACCTCCGATTCCCGCATACCATTGTGGAAAGACGATGTTTGCTCCTGCTTGCGGGATCATGGCGAGTAAATGTGAGAAGCTGAACGAGGCATCAATAAAATGAATGTATATTTCTCCGGATTCGTGTAGTTATACTGCAGGCACGGCTCCTCGATAAGATAACTGCGAGATCTGGCGTAAACGAATTATGATTTTCAAAAAGTAGCCAAGTCATACGTCGTACGTCTTTGAGCGCGTCAGATTCATACTGCGTCACTATTGATACTTTGCGAATCGACGTATACCGATTGATATGTCGCATTGTAACATAAACGGCTGATTAAACATTAATACCGGTATAAAACCACACAATAATTTGATAAAGAAAAACTAAAAGTCTAAGATTCAATTTTTCCTTATTAATATACACTGACGAGCCACTCAATAGAAACAACATAAATGAACAAGATTTTATTTATTTTCCTTTCTTAATTAAATTCGTATTTGCAACGTTATTATCTATATTATAAACTTTCAAACGCTTCTGCAAACAACAAATATATTACTAGACTTTATCACACGAGTTTATAAATAAGTAATATGTAAATATTTTTGTAATATCTAAATTATTAGCGGGGTTACTGGTTTATCAATTGATTTTGCATTTCTTACAGACTAATGTAAAATCTATCATTGCTTGATAGTTATAGACTTAACAAGGTAACTGAGATAAATCTACAGCTACATAAATCATGCAAAATATCAGAAGAATTAAAAAATATTTTAGCACCTGCCATAGCCGCAAACCATTGTGGGTAAAAGATGTTCGCTTCTGATTTAGACCCGTGACTAACGAAGTTGGAAAAACCGGCTGCAAATTGACAAGATGAACAAATAAGTTTCGTTCAAATTTCAGTTCATACCAGAAGCTCATCTTACCGATAAGATATCAATCTTGACTTTGAAATGAAAAAATCTTATCTTAAAAGAGACAAATGCAAATAAATCATATAAATATGAGACTAATTACTGAAATAATTAGTCGAATCTATGAAATAACGCTACATAATAAAGATGTCACAATAAGAATGTATAATTATACTGCTGCACTAAATAATCAAATAGAGGTACATCTCATTTATTATAATCATAATTTAATATTCATTTGCCCTTACTGTTGAATATTATTAAAACATACAACTTTCATCAATATTTTTATATTTCGCTTTGTTATAAGATTTAACATAAGTTATTTGTTTTAACATTCTTTCATAGTTCTTTTCAAACCTATTCTATTAAAAAATTATATTTATACTTACGTTTTAAAAATATTGTCAGATATATTTACAAAATGTTTATTTATTTTCTAAATTTTACATATTTTTTACAGAGGTTACATTGAGTACAATGAAATAAAAAAAGATAAAGTACATTATTTCAAATTTCGACTATTTCTATTATTTATAATTAATATAGTTCTGAAAGCGTACATGCACTTTTAGCAAATGTTCTTCTCCGATCCATAGTCTACTGATTTTCTTTTCTTATCGGGTGTGCGTTAGCTTGCTCGCGTATGTCTTGATAACCTTTGGTACTTATGGTATAATTATGTTATTAATTATAAAGATACATTATAACGCTATTACAAATATATAATTACTATTTACAGCACAGGTACAGTTTAAAAAAATAATACTAGTGGTATCACTTTTATAACAAATAGTAAACACACACATCACTTTTTGATTAATTCATCTTGAATTTGTTGTAAACTTTTACCTTTTGTTTCCGACATCAGAAATATAGTATAAGGTATAACAATGGTTGAACAAATTGCATAAGTCATGAATACGTATGTTTCACCCATAGCATCGACCATCGGCTGGTAAGTTTTTGCTGATAAAAATGACATTAATGCTCCTGTGAGACTAGCAATGCAAGCAGCGATACACTTGATGTTAGCTGGAAAGGTTTCACTTAAAATGGTGCTGGGAACAGGCATTAAGCCCAAAAAGAACGCTATGATGAAGAGGAACATAGAAGCCACGGGTAACCACTGTAGATTAGTTGTATCTATCTTCATGTCTATTAGCATAAAGTATCCCATTAAACCTACCATGGATATAGTCACACCTGTGCTAGATACTAAAAGCAAAAGTTTTCTTCCACATCTGTCTATGAGCACTATTGAAAACATAGCGGCAAAGATCCCGCATACGTTGGTGTATATGACTATAAGCGATGGATTAATGAGAGTGATATTACCTCTTGACAGAATCGTTTCCATGTAGAATATAACACTGTTAAGACCACAGATTTGCATAAATGTAAAGAGTGCTATCACTTGAAAAGTTGCTTTTCTGATGGCTGGATTTCGCAATTCTCGCATCCTGTCTAAAAAGCTGCAATTACTGTCTAATGCTACGAACTTTTCAACTGCATCAAACTCCTTATCCACTCCTCTGCCAGTTCTGTACCAGTTTATTGAATTTTTAGCAGCTTCGCGTTCTCCAATTTTGATGAGATGATGTGGTGACTCCGGTAACCAGAAGAACAGGATCATCAGCACCAGACAAATACCCAAGTAGATAGACGCAGACTGGTTCATTGATAAGTAAGTGCTGCCAACACTTGATATCAGTTGACCCACGGGTACACCACAAGTAGCCAATGAAACCAGTGCACCGCGTATATTCGGTTTGGAAACTTCCCCAACAAAAAGGGGAAAGGTACTAAATGTCATTCCGAGACCAATGCCGCTGGATATTCGTGCGACGTATAGCCATATGACTGAATTAGCCAACGAAATTATCAGCCAGCCTGTAGCTATTGGAAATAGAGTGAAAGAAATAGACTTTTTGCTACCCAGGAAATTCCCCGAAACGGCGCCAATAATGGCACCGAAAAATCTACCGAAATTCACCAGAGATGCTACCCAAGAAGCTTCTTCTGAATTTACCGGTATTTCTGATTCTGGAGCCATAAGGCGAGCTAAAGTTGGTGAAGTCCATCCGCCCATAAAGCCAAGTTGCATAAGTAACAAAGTCACTAAAAAATAAGTAAAAATAAAAAAGCTACATTTACAAGAATGGGAATATAAATTGACTTGATATCAAACAAGTAATTACCTCCGATTCCAGCAATCCATTGTGAAAAGATGATGTTCGTTCTTAGTTGCAGTATCATGCCGCGACGACTGCTGACTTCAACGAAACATAACGAATTCAAAGATAATTTTCCTTAAATTTCCCGATTATACGTGCTCATTATGCTTTACTGATAAGATAAGACAAGATCTACAAAAATTGTGATGATTAACCAACCTAGCGCAATCAATTTAAAGTAGGGAAAGCTGGTTACAACTGGTACGAGTAGTAGAATAGTGCTGCAACGGTCTTCTATACTAATTCAACTCAGAGTCTGCACACAATTCGCGTATTCTTGCACACAATAGTGTTCGGAGAGAAATTCTTAGGTAAGGTTAAATAATCACGCTAAAGCTGATATAAATATAAATTAGCCATTTAATTTATTTCGGTATATAAAATTACAAGTATTGCACTGGTCCTTGTCCGAATATTCCGTAGAGAGAGAATACCGTATAATAATAATAAATAACACACAAGCGGTGCTTTGTTCAGGTCTTTCGATCGTACAGCTATACTCGATTGCGCAGTGGTTTGAGGATTCTCCTTATAATGAGTAAAAGTTGCGTTTAAACCGGTTTCAAGAGAAAAGACATTTTTCGCACTGATTTTCTGCATTCGTTTATATAGCTAAGTCAATTATTTTTTTACGATTTCCTACGGTTTACTTCTGCATCCTTTGCGATTATTTACTTTGTTAGAACAACATAAGAATATTAATGAACGCATACGCGATAATTGTACGGATTAAGTCAAATGTTACAGTATAAATGTATATCACTCACGCACTAATAAAATTAATACTACGAATATAAGAGAGATGATTATTTCTTCATAAGCTCATCTTGTATTTGTTGCAAACTTTTGCCTTTCGTTTCCGGCATTATAAACAACGTATACGGTATCACAATAACAGACAATATAGCGTAAATCAAAAATACATAAGCATCGCCCAAAGCATCCACTATCGGCTGATAAGTTTTTGCTGATACAAACGACATGACTGCACCAGTTAGAATAGCAATGCAAGCAGCTATGCATTTAATATTCGCAGGAAACGTCTCGCTTAAAACGGCATTCGGTACTGGAAACAAGCCCATGAAGAATGAAATCATAAAGAGAAACACCGAAGTCACGGGTAGCCATTGCAAGTTCGTCATGTCTGTTCCTGCATCCACTAAGAAGAAGTGTATCATGAGCCCAACCATAGAAGTTGTCGTGCCTACACTAGATAATATTAGCAAAAATCGACGTCCGCATCTGTCTATCAGGAAAATCGAAGCAGCTGCCGCCGCAGTACTGCAAATATTGACATAGATAACTATCAAAGCTGGACTGACAAGTGTAAATTTGGCTCGTATTAAAATTGTCTCCATAAAAAACATTATAATGTTCAAGCCCGAGATCTGCGTAAACGTAAACAATGCCATGATTTGAAACGTTGCCTTTCTAACGGGTCTTGTTTTGAACTCCCTAAGCTTAGCAGCGAAGCTCTGGGCACCATTCGCAGCTACGAAATTCTGAACCGCCGTCAATTCTGCGTCTACTCCTCGACCATGTCTGTACCATTCAATGGATTTCTCAGCAGCGTCATCCTTTCCAATTTTCACGAGGTGATGAGGCGACTCGGGCAGCCAGAAGAACAATACCATCAACGAAAGAGCGAGAGCCAAGTAAATAGATGCAGCCTCGCTGATGGTCAGGTAGGAACCACAAACGCTGGCGATGACTTGGCCAAAGGGTGCACCGACTGTTGCAAGGGATATCAGAGCACCGCGAATTTCGGGCATCGAGACCTCGCCGATGTACAGGGGAAACGTGCTGAAGGCCATACCAAGACCGAGACCACTGGATAGACGAGAAATGTACAGCCACTCGACGGCATCGGCGAAAACTACCGCGAGCCAACCGATCGCTATTGGGATACACGTCGCAAGAATTGACTTCTTACTGCCGAAGAAACTAGTGGCGACCGCCCCGAAGATTCCACCGAAAAATCTGCTGAAGTTTACGAGCGACGCCACCCATGATGCTTGATCGGGATTCAGTGGGATGCGGGAATCCGGAGCAGTCAGCCGAGCCAGTGTTGGCGATGCCCAGCCGCCCATCAAACCCATATGGATGAGGAGCATCGTTACTGAAAGGTAATTAAAAAATCAGGTACAGTAAACGAAATTTAAGTAAGATTTGTATTTTCATAGATCTAAATTACCTCCGATTCCCGCGAACCATTGTGGCAAAATGACGTTCTTAGTAATCGGAAGAATCATGGCGAGTAGAAATGAGAGCTTCAACTATAAATCATGAAGAATGTAAAAGCTAGAGGATTAAGATGTTGGCTACAATAGAGATATTTACAATTGACACACTTATCGAGTAATACTGTTTTGGCGTTGAATGTGAAACAAAAGTGAAATGGAGAGGAAGACATTACAGAAATTGTATTCATTCAGATAACGTTTTCGGACGACTCATGCAAATCATCAAAATGTTATTGCAATCATTTGTAAAACGAATTAATTATACAAAATCCATGCAAAATCAAATTATTGTTAGATTTCATTTAAAAAAATAAAGATACAATACAAAAAGATATTAAAAGAAAATACGCAATGTTGATCATGATGCAACCTACCTATCAATATCCGTCATCTCTCGAACACCCGTTTCTACTATCACTCGCAAAGGCTATACTAGTCGGATTCAAGCTCTACGTCTGTTCATCGTCACAGCAGAAACACGACTGAATACATTTGAGAGCAAATACGCACTTCTGACATGTATGGTAATTCTAGCATTACTTATAATTATATGATTTTCTGCTCTCTCGATGATCAGGTGCCTCGATTAAAACTTGAAGAAATTCAAGGTTACTACCGGCGCAATGGACCTTACGCATAATCTTGTGCTTTTTTGCAATCGAGTTCGTCGATTCGTCGGATTAACGGTCGTTCGAGTAAATTGTATACAAAACAGATCATTGTCGAGCGAATCATATTTGCATTTCTGCTGATTTCCGTTGCAGATGAAGTCGTAAAAAATTTCCAGTCCGTTATTGATGTTCTTTTTGCATGGCAAAACTGCGCCCTGCATTAATATAGAAAAATATTGTAAATCCGCGTCGAGCATTCTTTTTTTCCATTCAGAATACAAAGCGTAATTTATGAATGCGCTCCGAGATTGCCACGTGTACATTCAAGATTCTTTATGCGTATTTTTATCTTCGGATAATTGACCGCTCTTGACGTAGGTTTAATCGTTAAAACATGACTTATCTATACACATGTCAACCAGACAAGCAAGTCTACTCGTGCTATTATCAAAAGCATTATGAAATTAAACAATTTTTCGAATAAAGTCATATCGCACGCTCGTCGTACTGAGTAAAGAGACTCGCTGAAGAATAGATTTGGTTATAGTCATCAAATTTCTTTGATCGAGCAAAACTATACATCCTCGCAGTAACTATAGCAAAGCTATGCTAAATCCCACGAAAGCAAAATTTATCGTTCGAAAAAAGCCATTACAAAGCCTTCTGAAAAATCTCTCTCCTATATACACAGCATAAAGAAGATAACAGCCCGAAAGTCGAGGGAGTGCAGTCTCCCCACCATTTTTATCGGTTTGCGTGTCGTTTCTGCAGTTAACGCAGTTCTATATGCATTGCTGCGCTGCAGCCGGGCAAACGGCAAAAGGTCGTTCGTTGTCGTTTATTTCCTCGTGCAGTCTGGCCTGTATACATCCCAATCCCTTCGAATTCAAATTTTTCTCTCGTGTGTGGCACAGGGGGCGAACAACGACGTAAACTGACGCGCTCGTGCTTCGCATCGAAAGCGCGACTGAGAAATCGCGAGCTTTTCTCGGACAAAGAAGTCTTTTTCTCTCGGGAAGTATAGTTTACGCAGCTGCCGAATTAAACAATTATAGTCGAGGCTTCTCGGATACCTGAGTTAATGTATACATACTCTTATCAATATTAGCCGCACGTTATTCCCCGCAGCTTCATTTGCATTTTTACGCAGTGATCGGCCAGGTTGATCAGTCTTTGCAAACGCTATATACATTACCGGAATATTTGTACGTTTAGCAGGTGTATATGCGCAAATGTACCGAAGAAAACTCGGGACGAGTTTTTCTCGAGTCTCACAGCAGTAAACTAAAACATCGCACGATTGCACGTGTATAATTGAATTATCTTCCCAAAATGCCTCTTACTATCGACTCGGCTCTGCACAAAGAACAGCGAGGAGGAAACTTCTCGTTTATGCGAGACGCGCAGCAGTATGTAGGAGAAAAAGATACGGCCGAGTAAATCCATACCTCTCTGTCTCTCGCGAATTTACGAACCCGTAAAAGGAGAAGATTGTCCCAACCGACGATCGTCTTGGTTTGGCAATGACATTTTTACGAGATCTCTTGCAGACGGAAAGACACTCGCCATTGTTCCGGTGAATGCAGGGGTCATTAAGAGCCGCGTCGCACAGGTAAACGACCCCTTCTCGACAATTTCGGCTTCGCAGCCAAAAATTAGTCTCTTACACGCCGCGGAATGGCTAGCCGCGATCATTTCATTATGGAATCAAGCGAGAAACACAAAGCGCAGCGCCCGAAAAATGAGTTAGGCCAACTTTGACGGCGCCTAATCTAATGCGAAAAGTTTAGCGGATGCGCCGTCGAGGACAAAGCGCTATTATATATATACTGTTTCGAGGGATCGTCCGCTCCGGTAAAGCGGTGTAGAGGACCTCTCTCGGACTCGCCGCGTGGCTCGGTAAATCAAAGGAGGATTTGGAAGCGCACCGGGTCGCTGCGGATATGATTACATCGTTCGACGAGGCTTCAAAAACTATTTTTCAATGTTACATATCTCGTTTAACGGCGAAATTAGGATATCCATTTTCCCGGCCAAACTATATATTATATGGTATATACGTACACAGCGAGACCCTAGGAGACGCGCGTGGCGGGAGTAATCCAGGCCGGAGGGTGTCGATTCGTTCGACCCCTCGAAACAAAGAACTACATCGCACCAACGCGATGCACGTATATATACGTGGATAAAGACGCATACAGTGTGCGTAACTCGGTCAGTGGAGTCGTACGTCACCATGGCTACGACTGCGCGAGATCGAATGACGAATCGAGCTGCTCTGGACGCATTAGCGATCAGGGCCACAAAGGAATGCAATAAAAAAATAATAAGGGAGCGGCCCGGCTCGCCCAGAACAAAGAGCTCTGAGTCACACGGAGCCCCTCTCTCTCTCGCTCTCTCTCGAGAATAAATGCGCGGCGCGATTTACTTTTTCAGCGAGGGTTGCGATTTTCTTCCTTATACCCTCCAGACAAGAGAGAGGGAAAGATTTACTACGAGACATCGGTTTCTTGTTAGCGGAATATCGCGCGGCGTTGCGGCCCTTTCAATTCCTCCCGCACGGCGCGCTGCGCTCGGGGCGAGATTAAGAGACGTCTTTCGCGGAGTTGCAAATTCCAGGCGTCCGCGTATACTTGTAGAAGGAACGTCGGGGATTATTATTGTCAATCGTCGGCTGCAAAAGTTCGAAGCTTCGTTTTACACGCGGCAGATATCCGATTTAGATAATCGCGACGAACGACTATAGTATACGGGAGCAATAAAAATGTATAAAGCATGAAACGACAAACATTTTTCCCTACGCAAATCATATCCGCGGATGTAGTACATCGCTACAAAGAAAAAAAAAGAAAGAAATCTCCCCGGACCTCGCGTGTACGATATATTATAGATGAAACATGTACGAGCAAAGAAAAAACGGCGACGTCTTCGTTCGTTCGTTGTCGAGCATATTACGGCTGTGAATAAATAATAAAAAGTGCTCGCCTGATATAGATACACATCGGTTTATTAGCGGTCTGCGGGTGACACGGAAGGTGCGCCGACCGCTGCTGAATAATTAGAGTCGCGCCTCGCTCGCGCTCCGACTATCCATATACAGCTGTCGGTGAGAGAGAAGGTCACGGCTGAGCTTGAAATTAGGCGAGGGGTATAATAACGCATGCGTTGGCATTTCAGAATAGACATTAGCCGCACCGGGCGGGGTAATTATTCTTCCGAGAAGCGCTTGTCAGTTTTTCCAGATTTTCATTGTCTTTGTTATTTACGCAATCCTCCGATGGGTGTACCGCGTCGCTTAGGTCATCTATAATTGCACGATTGCTCGCTTTGCGATATTACACACCAATGCGAATTTTCCGTGGCCCTAGGCTACGTGTGCTGATCTCATTCGCCCCGCGTGTCGATTAAAACAAGCTTCGTTCGATGAATAACTAGAGCGGGGCTCGAAACCCTTCGAATTTCAAAGAGTACCGTAGGCGAGCCGAAATTTCGAGAGTTTTATTAAACATTCCCAGCGGAGGATCCCTCAGCGCTCGTCTTAATTTTCAGCCGCCCGCGTATATGGTCCGCTTTGTCTTCGCGTCCCTTTATAGGGGGAAAATCTTCGCCCCTATCACTTGGAGACGTGAGTATAATTAAATCCAGCCTCATCGCCGGTAATAAAGCACGCGGGCCACTCGTAAATCCAGCCGAACTATTTCCCTATTACTCTCCTTTAGTGTTGTATATGCAAGCTCCCCCACTGAACTAGATTACTCCGCGGAGAAGGCTTGGAAATTTCGCGTAGCAAGAGTCGCGACGAATCGTATCCATGAACGAAACAAAGCTGCAATGGTATATATACTCGGATGGAATTATACCGAGAGCTTGCGCAAGCTCGGCGGATAATCCACTCGTTCGAAAACGATCAGCAGAGTATATAGTTCTCGCATCAGTGGGCCCTTGCACGAAAACACTCACCGCGTTCCCTTCGTGCTCTGTGTACAGCTTTGAGCCCGAGGAATATAAACGTACGCAGTCCGCGTACACACAACGGCAATATAACGGCATTATACGGCCGTAGGTAATTAGTCGGCGTAATTAATTCTGCGGCCGCTACCGCAAGGGTGTATACACGTGGCTATGAGCGAAGAGAGAATATATGCGCCCTCGTCTCTCTGATGGGTGTCCGGTAAGTCTGTCTGGTCGGCCGTTTGTCTGTGGAGAACCGAAGAAAAACAACCCGCTGCTAATGTTGCGAAATTGCGAAGCCGGAGAGCAGTCGCGTCGGCCGGATTTGATGAGGAAAATTTTTCCGAACTTTGAAGAGATGCGGGGAAAACAATATTTCTGACGAGCTTTTCACATCGGAGCGCGGCCAAATCGAAAGCGATTGAAACGCGCACACCGCCGGGCGTATAATATATAGAAGTCAGCTGCAAATGAAAGTATGGGCGCGCGGCATAAATCACACAGTATATACTCCTTGGCTTACTGCACGCCGCCGCGTCGTGAAAATAACTCCTCCGCGATCGGATTCAAATTCGCGCCAAGTCGATGTCGGGGCGGTGCGTAGAATTGGATTTTGCACTCTACCTATTCAAAGTTTCAATCTCGCCGAGCGCGCGCGCGCGTGTGTGTGTGTGTGTACAGAAGGAAAAAGGATTTACGATCGGGTCCGCCGCGCGCTCTCGTTCTTTATACGCCTTCGATTCCGCTGAAATTTTTATTTTACCCCGCCGCCGAGAGAGAGAGAGACTAATGAGAGAGCACATTCTTCGTAATATAGACACGAGCTCGGCTGTTTCTCTAATCGCGAGTGGAATTCCGGCGCTAAAAAAACATTGAAAATTTTAGGGGGTTTTCAACCCGCTCGTAAAACGCGCGATTCCTCCTTTATCTTTTCCGACCCGAGAGGCGGGTAAACGTTATACATCTAATCTCTCTCGCAGCTGCGGAGCTTCCTTTGTTCTCGCAAGCTCTCCCGCCCGCTTTAATATAACTACCTATGGCCTTCGCGACCCTCCATTACAAGCGCACCTCCCAAGTGTCCCCGCGACGAAGGAACAAAGAAAAAAGAGAGCAGAAGAAAGCAAGCGTCGCAGATCGCGACAACTCCCTCGTCGGACTCTGACCTCGCCCCTGCACTGGTGTGGGAATCGCGCCGATCGAGATATCCTCGTAAAGTCGAGCGAGCTGTATATATATATAACCGACGCCCCGAAATCATCCGCTTAGTCCGGCCCTTGACGGATGATGGACCTCCGATAAAATTCAATTTTTTTACGACGCGATGCTCTCGCATGTACTATGTACGCGATGCCGATTTTCAGCGCTTATTTACGTCTTATTTCCCGCTCTCATGTCTATCATCGTAAATTGCTTCGATGGCTTTTCCTCTACAATATTGAGTTTAAATTCAAAGAGAAGAAAACAAAAGAGAATATCCCTAGAGGTTAATCGCGTCGAATAAGCCCTTCAAGCTCATATATCTCGCTAAAATCGTTTATTAGCTCTCCTCGAGGAGGTATAAAGCACAGCAAAGCAAAGCTCGATCGTATAATAGCACCACTCAGTGCGAAGTTAAATGAAAAACTCGTCGCCGAGCCAAATGGAATATAAAGTCCCGCGTTCCAAGGACACGTGCAGGAGAGAGAGAGAGAGAGAGAGAGAGAGAGAGAGAGAGAGAGAGAGAGAGAGAGAGAGAGAGAGGAATACAGAAAATAATAAAAAAAAAAAGAATAGGCTGGGGTGTGCTGCATAAAAAGACGCCACAGCTAGCAGCGAAAGTGCAAGGGGACGCGTCGAGGACGGCGCTCTGGATTTACTTTTACTACCTCATTAATGTTACACTTTTTATTACGAAGAGAGAATCCGGCCGCCGAGCGCAATCCGGATAAAGCTACCCGTTATACCCGGGCTTTACGATCGCGAAAAAAAACGAGGGAGCCTATAACGGCGTGGGAGGGTAACGCAAGCTCGCCTGCGTTTTGACTGGGTGTGCCGCTATTTCGCGAAACCGCTGCAGTTTTATAAGGCAACATTTACTTGGAAAGCGGCCCTCGATTTACTTTTTTTCTCTCCTCTTTCGCCGACAGGATCGCCCTCTTATTTCTAATGGTGCTTCATAGTGGTGCGATTCTTTATCTTCCCTGATACTCTTCCCGTACATTGAAGTTATGCGGAATATGGAGAGCTTTGTTTGTCGAGTTTCCAAAATATGCCTATTACTCTATAAGATGATAAGTCTAATTCTATATATATTATTCGAAAAACAGGGAATCAAAGAGCGGACGATCTAAAAATAGACACAAACTTCCTTCCTGTAGACGGAAGAAGCATCTTGGTTTCCCTGCATCCCCTAGCCGAGGCTTTTACGCTACATAGCCCATCTCAGCATTAGCTATGTGTCAATGGGACGCGCCTCGAAACTCTTCCAAAAGACGACAGCGCGTAAAAATGTATTTATTCCCTGCGCAATCCGTTCCACTCACTATATTGCCGAAGTGTTTTTGCCGAACATCGGGCACACAAATCTCCCCCGCGCCTAACCGAATAAAAAAGTACAGTCGTCGTTTAAAATGAGAAAATATCACGCCGAGGGCGACCGGCGCAAAAAAAGCACGTGGACCGTCCGGTCCGTACCATCGGGCCATAAACAGATTTAAGAACACCGCTAGACTTGCGAACCCTAGGGGCGCAACGACGGCAGACTGATAAGGAAGGCATAATACCATGTCGAATGGCAACTGCTTTTTCATCGACGGCGCGAAACTACTTTCGGAGCCCATTGCAGCGCATTTTTACACATTTTCATATACGTACCGATTTCAATATTACACCCGCGTGCGTCCTTTATCACTGACTCGCGCTTTTTCTTGCTCGAGTCGCGTGAATAATGCGTCGCGATCAATCCCCGGGAGCGCAATGGCCTTTGAACCCGCGGGTTCGCAGGTAAATAGAGGTATCATTTAGAGCGGTTCCGCCGTTAAATTTAAGCACCTCCATAAAGGCAGTCCCTCCTCGCGCGAATTTATATTCGCGAGCAAACAACTTCTCAAACTCAGCTAATCAACGGCCGGGCCAGCAACAAGCAAACATTCGTCGTCGCGGACTACGACGAGAGGGGCATTAAAGAGTCGGGTCTGAAAAAGTAAAAAGGGCTATACAGAGAGTCGCAAGCTCGCGAGAACAAAGACTTTTCCGGGACAGACGACGGCGACGCGGAGGAGGAGGCGAAACTGCGGAGGTCGGGGGCGAGGTCGCGCGCACGCGCTCGCGTTTCTGGAGCAGACGAATCGATGCCGGCGCCGCCGGAGCTGCAACGAGTTCAATGTCTCGCCCGGGCTGACGCTCGCTGCTCCCAGCCACCCCCGCCCGGAGTGAGTGACCATGGCCGTGGCCTCGCGTTCCAGCGCAAGCTCAAGGCCTGGCGCGCGCGCAGCAGGTGCGCCGCCGGATGTGTTGCGAGCTTGCGATGAGCTTGATTTATCGTCGCGCGGCGGCCGTGCGCGGGGCTCGTGTATATTGATTTTTAATATTGTTGCACGGATTGGGCGATTTATTTTCATCGAGTATTAACGAGTCGAAAAGCGCCGCAGTCTACTCGCGTGTGCAGGAGCAGCTTCTTATATTTCTTAGCGCCGGTCGGATGAGCTTTATGGGCCAACTTGGGAATGGCCTAGGGGAAGATAATCGTTTTTATTGTCTTTAAGCGAGAGCTTTGGAAAAGCGATGATGTTGCCGGCGGACGACGAGTGACGAGTGGGCTCGATCGTCTTTAGTGTTATTTGGAAGCTATATATATCAACCGGGACTCTGTGATTCTCGCTAATCGTTCTTGCGAGGAAAAATCCGAGTAAATAACTCGTGAACTGAATTTTACGAGCTGAGTCGCCGTCGGCGTAGTTTGCAAAATTCGATGCTCCTTGTCGCTGTGCGTTTCCATTACATATATAGCAACTACATTGAACCTCTCTCTCTCTCTCTCTCTCGGGGCAGCCATTATGTTTCCGAATCATTAATCTTTTTCTTGCCGAAAAGAGAGCTCCGTAAAAGTTCGGTGATCCTTCGGGCTCTTTCTCTTCTTTGTGCGTCTGCGCTTTCTCTCGCTCTTTTTTCGCATATACATAGGCGAGTTCTTTCACGCTCGTCGACTACGACGGCGAATAAAATTGTAACCGAAAGCGGCTTAATTGTCTATCGGGCTGTGCGCGGCACTCGATTCGCCTTAAAAATCCCTCGTTTTATCGATAAAGCCTTCGGTGTGGCAGCCATGGGCTTTCAATTTATAGATTCAGCGTTACTATATACGGGGATTCCTTTTGCTGAGCGAGCAATTTAAATTCAGTTTCTTTGGATCTCCCGATATTACGATAGTCCGCAGATTCCGCGCTTTATCCGCTAGTATTTGCTCTAAAAATATTTATCTCAGCTCTATTGCACTCATGCGCCATAAAAGAGTACAACTCGCAATATATTGCGACGCAATCTCGGCCGAGATAAGAATGCGAATAAACGAAAAAGCATTTGGTCTAGTATATATGTCTCGAGTCGTAAATTAAGCAGTTGGCGCGCATTAACGCCCGTGACGGTTTCGGAGGATCGGCTCGTTAAGTCAGCGGCAAATTATCGCGGCCATCATCGCCAGTGAAATTCGGGGACTCGTTATTAGCGGGAGCGTCTACTTTGCAGGGGGTGTGCTCTCGTCCCTCGCTGGGAAAAACTTCTAATAGCCAATAAAAATGGCTAACCGTCTACAAGGTGTCGATCGTTAATTCGATCGTTAAAGCGTTCGGAGAAGCAAACCAAGTGTTTGCGGTTGGCGCGCTATATTGTTTTGCATCAGGGCTGGCGTCGACAACGAAGTTTCTTAATTGTTGCACGCACATACGATTATAGAGTCGTGACTTTCGATTTCGCTATTCCTTTAACATACTTTTACCAAAAATGAATTTCCAGTTTGATATAACGACGCTTCCTACTTCTGCTGCCTCCCGGTGAATAGATCGGATAAAAATCTTACAACCGGAGGAAAAGCAGCAAAGCTATATATATACCTGTATGTAACTCTGTGTAGCTGAGATGGATGTCGTTGTTGCGAAATATAAAGTAAACTACCTCGCATTGTCGAGATACGAGCGCCGCGCGCCACATCGTGTACCCTGAATATTGATGAGCTCAGCTGCGAAATATCGCCACTGTGTCTACTCCCCCGTCTGCGAGCGAACGACACTTTTCGGCTTTCTCTCGCTATATACTTTTTCTCGCTTGCGAGTTGATCATTAACGGGAGATATGAAGCAACGTTGTCATCGGTGGTTTTGATTTGACGGGCCACGACGGGATCACTAGATGTCGAATATAATATCGACTGTCGTACAGTGAAATTTTAGTCATTAATGTCATTAATTTGGTTATTTGATAAAGTTGTCACTTTTAAAAATATTTCACCCACGATGCATTTAAATTTTACATCATAAGTAAATTTGAATTCAGCCGATTTTCATTGAAGCCTTTGTTCGAAGGCAGAAACGTTCCTAGCGTTGACTGCGCCCTGCAGAGCATTCGACGAACTCACGTATCGCCGCGTTGTTACGCAATGTCGGAATGTGTACTGTCAAGCGGTAACTTACCATCCGCGGTTCACTTTACCGATCACTACAACAACACATATCGCAGCAATGAAGATTTTTGTAAAAAAAGAACAATTACATTGGACTCTGAAAGCAGTACACCATATTCAAAATAAAAAAAAAAACTAGTGCCCGACGTATCCTGGCCAAACGCCATCCAGGCATTGCACATATCTCGACCTCGAGCTACTTTAACCCGTGCACAATGCACGTTCTTCGCACAACAGTTCCGTTGCGCAGCGTGACACCTCAGCCGGGTATATACACTATATAGGGGATTACACTTGGCAGGCTATACTCGCTCTTGCACTTGCGATCTCGTTTCGACACCCTCGAATGCCTCGCGTTTCTTTCCACATCGCTCGTGAGGGCAGCTCCTTTTTTTCCACTTTGGCGAAATGCAAATGCGCTACCCGGCGCATAAAAAAAGCATATATATATATGATACACAGCGGCAGCAGCAGCAGCGCGTATATAAAGCCATTTCCATATATGCAAAGAGTAAGGCCGCGATCGGCGCTGTCGGTCGTTATATTGTTTGTCCAAATAAACCTACGCGCGCCATTATATGCCGGGAAAAATCGGCGCAAGGTTCCGGCGTTCGCGCGAATATACACCACCACGCTCGCCTGCATACACTTATATTTTCACTCTAATTACAACGCTTGAATGGCCATTGATCCGATATATCTATTTATATGTATATACAGCACACGCGATATAACAATGGCACGAAGAGATAGCCGATCGAAAAATCGGCAACGCGCGCGCGCGCTCGCTTAAAAAGGGGTGAGCGGGGCTTCGATCTATTTGCAAAAATAGCCCGAACAATTGCGAGTACATGGTTATAAGTATATATATGTATGTGCAGTCGCAGCTAGCGTTGTGAAAAAGCACCGCGATCTCGCGTTTCTTTTCCACGAATTTCTGCGCGTGCGATCGGTTCCACACTCACCGCATGACGAATAACCGCAGGAATAAGGCTGCCGCCGCGCGTGGGACACACTGCAGCTATAACGCGGGTAAGGTGCAGTGTGCGCGATATCTCTAATGTGCGACGGCCATTGTCCTGCCGCTGTAGCGCGGGTGCCTTGCTGCAAGGTTCACGTTTCAGCTGCTGCAGTTTGAACCTTTCGAAAGCGCAGATCTGGAATGAGCATGTGATATCACGTGTGTGTGTGTGTTTGTGCGTGTGTGTGTGGTATCTATGCGGATGTCGATCGCCACTGCTGGAAGCTGCCGATTTTTCGAGCCTCGCGTGGCGTTTGTAATAACGATTTCCGACGCGCGTCCGTTATTACTGACTGTGTGACTAATGCGTATGCGTTTATTGTATATAGTATCCTTGTGTAATCCGACCTTACGTAACGTTGAACCATTTCTATGTATAATCGGTATACGTATCGTATAGTGCAAATTTATGCGATAATGGCGATTTCGTATATAGCGATCTCCGGATTTAGACACGATATCAAGATACAGTCAGGCATATCGTGCCATTGTAAATCTCGGTTTAATATGGAAAAGCCCATAAATCTCGGTGTTGTGTTACGTGTGTATATCATAATTATGTTACTCCGGGTAATAATCGATATCATAGATGCGGGAGTCGCGTTTAGCAGCAAAGTGACTTCATCTCGAAAGGAGAGATCGCTCGAGACCGATACAGGATCTCTTAGCCTCAGAGGACAACTGCTGTTCGTAACTAACACTATTGTTTTGCCCGCCGCGCCAGACGGGGATTTAAAAGCGGAGCGGAGAACGTGGTTGGAATACCGAGATTAAATAACACTGGTAGCACATTTGTTAAGCATAGAATGAGTCAGATGCGGTGTAAGGAGCCCCACGTGACGCTAATATACTGCAGGGGAAAAACAGGAGTTATTTATTAGTTAATATCAATGACTCGAACCCGTATATACATCGCTTAATTATGCTCGTGCAGTTTATTAACTGAATGCGAGTAGTTTTCTATTGCGAATATTCATCTATATTAGATGTTGGCAAATAATCGTAATTTCTCGTGTATACGGCTCGAAACTACAACATTCGCTCTATATAATCAATCCGATAAATTAACAAGCGATATATGTGAATGGCGTTAATTTCGTCAGAAATCGAGACTGCGATGCGTAATTAAATTGCAAAACGTATATATATTCGTACGCGTTCGCCAGTTATATACACCAGCCAATTCGAGTCGTTAAAACGCAGATACAATAACGACACCTGCAAACACAGTCAAGATTCGTGCCTCCAGATGCGCGTAAATCTCGCTCTCCGGTCTCGATTGATTTCAAGCGTATACTACACACATTCCCGAAAATCGCTCGCACACTGCGGTATGCGCGTCTCGTAAATCAATATTGGAAAAATTGTCTGCAGCTCCGGCGAAAATTCCCTCGTATAAATCAAGCCTCGGGAATTCGACGGACAAACGGCGAGACACACTCCGACGCACGCGGGGAGAGATAAGCTTCGACAAGTATAAACACGTATCTATATATGCGGTAACCGCAGCGAAAGAAAGGGATGGAGCGAGAGACGAAAAGTTATGTGTATACGAATGCGCACGCCAGAGATGCTGTTTTTTCAATACTCACACGCTTATACACAGTGATATTTACCGACGCGGTCGCGTTCACGCTCTAGTAGCCATGTGGGAGACTATATAGTACAGCTCGTGTGCTCGCCGACACACACACACACACACACACACGCACACACACGCACACACACACACACACGGCCGTATGCTCATTGCTCGATTAAAGTCATTATGTAATAAAATAATAACGTGTATATATATATATATATATATATATATATATATGTGCCTAGTATATAATGCAGTAGACCACGCGCTCGCGTATGCATATATAGCTATAGTCGTTAATGCGCTATACATGCATCGATCTCGATCGCAACGGGGGTTGCGGCGAGCGCGAGAATGCACGCGGAGCCGAGAAGCTGTTTATACGTCGCTAATTCAATATAAATGCACACGATCGCGAACGCTTATATAATATATATGTATACGGCAGAGTCTTATAAGGCATATTAATTGTAAGCGCGAATCCGCGAATTCGCTGCATTGCTTCAATATTCACACGGGACCAAGACTCGGGTCAAAGGTTTCTCGCAGCACAGCGATACATTCCACGCTACCTACGAACACACGTTGGCGAAAAATCCAGCTCGCCGAGGCATTTTACGGATTTTGCC
The DNA here is from genome assembly GCA_020010945.3 of Muscidifurax raptorellus. Taxonomy (NCBI): domain Eukaryota; kingdom Metazoa; phylum Arthropoda; class Insecta; order Hymenoptera; family Pteromalidae; genus Muscidifurax; species Muscidifurax raptorellus. Next base: position 3,750,132 of record CM052081.1, on the reverse strand, counting down.
GATCGGGAAGGCCGATTGTCGCACGAGACACACACGCAGCGAGTCGAATATAATCCGTGCGCTGACTCGCCCACGTTGAGAATGCGCTCGGCCGCCGCTTCTTGCGACATCCACTGAACGGCCGTATAAGTGTCGGTTAAATTAGAGACGCCGAGAGCGCGCCGAATATTAGAAAGGAGTGTCGTGCAGTGCCCGCGCGCAACAGCTCGTTAATCAAGTCTCTCCACGCGCTGCGGTAGCGTATAGCGCGCGAATCATCGGGAAGAATGCGCTCGTAAATTAGCTACGATTCATTTATCCCGAGTGATCAATATATATATGTATATATATATATATATATATATATATATAATACTCACTCTTATTCTCTCACCGCGGGCTTTGTTCTATTTTTTTTCTCTCGCGACGATCGTAAAAGCGAAACACGACATATATATACATGTACCGCAGTCGTAAAATTCCGTAGAAATTCATTTTTACCAATCCGCCGGTATGGCCGCCCTTTTATAAGCATAACGAGCACGCTCCCGGTTCACGCCGGGGAAAATTTATCTCTTCTCATGCGCGCGCAATAACAAACATCAAAATTTTTGCCCTCATTATTGTATATATGCAAAAGTAGGCGACATGCCGCGGCTACCGAGCGGCACGCCTTCGCGTGAGAGAGAGAGAGAGCCCGCGAAAGGCGTTCATAGAAAAACGGCACGTGTTGTTATGACTCGTGTGTGTGTGTATATATATATATAAGTGCTGAGCTAAGTGTCGAGCGCGGGTTTTATTAAACGAGAAACGGTCCCGCCTCGAGCTACCGATTTTAAGATCGCCGGTAGGCGAGAAACTGCAGTTTATTTCTGTATATATATATATATATACAGTCGGGAGATAACGCGCTGCAGCGAAGTCTGTGATTTGAAGCGATAAACGACGGAGGAGCTGCGTTATAGTGCACTTTTTCCGAGGGTGTTTTCTGAAATTATATGCATTACATACGCACGGTGTGTTTAGAACGAGCGACAGCTTGACGCTAATCGCTCGAGTATTAGAGGATCGAATTTGCGCGTGAATTATGTATTCAATTACCTAATTAACATTTCACTGTTATCATATTATAACCGATTGCATATATCTCTGCAGCTTGATGCAAGGCCGGGATATTTCGATATCGCGTGTCCTTTTGCGGCGATGATGAAAACAAAAAAAAATTGAGGATGAATATGCTTTTTTTTCCAGCCTTTCGTAAGCCTCTTTAATTATAGACGGACGCGCGCGCCGAGGGAAAACGTCGTAGAGAGTAGACATATCAATCCGCCTGCGATATTAAAAGTAACAAGATGATTCTCTCTCTGCTCGGCGAATTCCCGCGGAGATTAAATAAAACTATACGTCTTCCAGACCGATGCGTCCATTATGGACGTGTTGATTATCGCACTGCCACCAGGCGCCTTTTTTATATATATATACATATACATATTATTGAATGACTGGCCGCGGTATTATTATACGCGATAGAGCTTGTAATTCCACAGTGTACAGATTTCAACAGAACTTTTCGCATAAATCAGGTCAGCGCAAGTTTCAGATATTCCAAGAAGTCGAGGAAGCATGAATAAAAGACTGGTTATTAGCGATCTTCGATTAGCCTAGAACTAGTTATTCGTGGAAGGAATGGGAACGCAGAGAGTGACGCTAGTGAAACGAGAGGGAGAGTCTCTGAAAAGACAATTCTCTTATTAACTCGGCTGTATACACTTGTGCAACCGCCATACATTACAGCACACAGCTGCTGCTTTTCAATCACCGTCGCGCCGCGCACTTAAGCTGATTTAATTTCATCTCTCGTGTTAATAAGACGTTTTCAATAACATTTATTATTTCTGAAATTGAAATGGCTTGAATTACGGCAAATCGCGCGCGCGCGATCTTTATGAAAATCGTTAATTATCCGATACTACAGTGTATATAAAGAGATCGGTAATTTGTATCGCGTTATTATATGTTTAGCGTTTCTGGCTTTTCGCATGGTTTTATGCTACTCTTATCACAGATACGATGCTCGCGCGAAACTGCGCCGTGGATTTACACGCTTTCGAATCACTCGGAAATGCTTTTAATCGAGGGATCTTAACGCTCTTACACTTCTAATAAATACAACTATTGGGAAACGTTGTTTGATTCGCCAAACACCCGACGCACGTGTGTATCGAAGTGCCGGAGGAAGTTAGTTACAATCACGGGCTTTCGTAACGTCTGTAGAGAAATGTTGTATTTCAGTCTGTATACAAAAATGCAATTTAATGTCGGACAGGCATCGGACAGCGACGTGGGCGGCCAGGACACTCGTGTATGCAACGAAGCCGCACGATCGTTTTCGTCGAGGAAGTCCTCCGGCGTAATGTATGTATATACACGCCTTTTGAAAGTCAATTAAGTAGAAATAAGGCGTCGGGAACTTTGGAAAATAAAATTTTTATTTCTGTCATTATAACATATAACACACAGTATAATTGTTTCTTATAAGGACGCACGCATTATGGTCATAAATCTTTGCCGTATATAACTAGCGGTACGTTATTTTTGTTGATTTAATTACAGAAAAAAAAATACAATTTTTCGATGCGGTATAAAAGAGTTATCGCATTTTCGTCGCAGATTTAGCAGAAACTCGCTTGCCATCTGTTACAAAATAATATGATACATACATATACATTAAATAAGATCAGTTACATATATATTATACATCAGCTTACGTGCAAACATCATTGAATGAAGTTTAAAATGAATTTAGAGAAAATTTACAAATCCGAAATGTCTCGAGTATGGCTATATACGTGTGGTGTGGTGGCGGTCTGCAACGCTATAGCATGGTAACCAAGTTAAGAAGTAATTACAGAGAAAACTTGAAATTTCTAAAATCCTTTTTAACTATATATCATCCCGATCTGGTAAATAATCGAGCGATCTTGATAAATGCACCGGATAATAAAACTTCTTATCCTGTCACTTTCGCGTGGCGAGTATACACACATTAAAAAAATCCTTTACACCGCGATTCGTACCAAAAATTGCAGTATACATATATCATTCCTTCGCCAAAAATTATACCTCGCTATACAGTCATCGAAGCGTATAAACATCGTTATCAATCTTTCCCTCGGTGATTTTTACTAAGAAAAATAAAGAGTTTCTCCAAGATTTCCGCGGTGCCTATATACACATATATAAACTATACATCCTATATACATGCACACTTGCTCGGGTGAGAGTAGCCGTGTATACATATAGATGGTTCGCGGCGCCTCGCATATAACATAATATTCTCTCTCTCCGCGACGAGGTGTGCTGCTGATGCAGCGCAAGTGCAAATGACCATGGCAAACTTTCGCACGTGTTCGCACGCGTCGGCGCGCGCGCGCGGCTGAAAAGAAAAAATCCCGGGAAAATCATCCTTCAATATATGCGTACGCGTATTTTTTTTTCGTCGTTGAGACTTTTTTCCGTCTTGTTTTTCTTATTTTTTTTTTGTATCGACGCATCGCCAACTTTTCGCGATGTGCGCGTGTTGTGTTTAATTACATTAAAAATGCGTATGTACACTGACTATAATATTTATACAGAGAGAAAGAGCATAGAGGAGAGCGAAATAAAAGTAAAAGTTGGCGACGCCGTCTGAAGTACTACGTCTACGTAATTGTATAAAACTATAACTAATGTATGAAAAGGTGATGATGCGCGATAGACTATCGCGGCTGAAATTTCCATTCGAACATCAATTAATAATAAATATTATTAATTAACGAAGTTACGCATTATATATATATATCTTAATGACTCCGATATCGCGCGCGTTAACGCGAGACGCACCCGTTTTACACACTCGATCGTTGCTCAATACCCCCCCCCCCTCCTCTCTCTCTTTACCGCGTATACACAATGTAAATTGCGCATCCATACTCTGCGTGCCGAGAAATAGAAGACACTGAAATACAGACATGCAAATGATGAACGGACTTTCTTCGATTTTAATTAGCCCACTCGCGTGCGGCTCTCTAATTAAGCGCGCGCATGCGAGATTTTCGCGCGGGAGAGATCGAGAGAGAGGGGGGGGAATAAAAAAAATAGAAATTCCGTCGCAAGCGCAATTCGATCGTGAGATCACGATCCGTTCTCGGCATCGCGCGGAGGATCGCGGCGACCTCGCTCTTATATGCATCGCCGCTCACTGCTGCGTCCTCGTCGATCGCTGCCTCTGCTGCTCTATATATATATATATATATATATATATGTGTGTCCAGTGCAGATTCGTTGATCTTCGAGGTGGATTAGTAGAAGTAGGTGTAGTAGGCTGGAAAATAAAGAGGACGATACGGGGATGTTATAATCTTCGTCGTAGTGGGTAATCCTGGTATGAGTAGGGGACGCTTGAGGGGTGCTAACGTCTTCCCCAAAGGCAATCCTATTCCTGAAAACAAAAGAATCGAGCGTTCGCAGATGTGAGAGATGAGTATAATGTATATTATATGGTTGCATTTGGAAATTAAATGATTCAAAGCAAGGAAATTCGAAAGCCGTTCTAAATGCCAAAAAGCCAGATATATATATACACCTTATACACACGTGCACGATAAATCAATTCGAAATCCCGCTTGGGGTTGCGAGGCGACAGGCCGATATGCAAATGAGTACACTCGCGAGAGCCACCCACGGGAATGTCGCGCGCAACTCGCGATTGATACGTATACATATATATATATATATATATATATATATATAGTACAGCATCGTGCGCTGACGATCCAGCCGTGTTCGGAATGTCAATTGGCAAATGCGCGCGGGCATTCGCTAACGCGATGCTGCGATGCTCAATTAACAGTAGAACGCGAGTGTATACGTAGCAGGTGCGCTTTGCGACTTCATTAGGGGTTTGATGGATTTCTCGGAAGACTGGGCGCGCATGGATCATATATCTTTGGATTTTAGTATGGAAATACCGTGTTTCTATTCGCGAGCGGGCATATAGAACTCGCGATATCCGTTTGGTTTTCGACAAATAAATTTGCGCTCTCCGTATCTCCGAGGATATATAAGGTTATAATTGACAGGTGCAGGAAAACGCAGCGCATATTATAGAGGCCTACAAACCTCGTGATACATATATATGTTACGGGCGGCGCGCATGCGCACGTGCGCGCCTTCCCGATAATTGCCGTATTCTCAAGAAAGTGTAATTACAAATATATTTCTAAATATCCGTGCGTTATTTTCCGCGATTATATCCGTCTATCTGAAATCGGGAATAAAAAGTCGACTAACGAAGACGACTATCTCGTCGGAAAAGTATATAGGCATGCGGAGTATGAAATTAGAAAATGACACACTATTGAGATCTATATACGCGTCATTGATTCTCTCCTATAATGGGACATGGAAGAACGTCGACGATGGAAAGTTGCAGCGAGGGCTGAGACCTTGATACTCCCGTCGAGATCCTGGACTCAAGGCCACGTGTCCCTTAGGATTGCGAAACAATGCAGCTGATTTTGAAACGCGAAATCTGCACACGTAATTCACGTAAGGACCAGGTTCATTAGCGTAAACTCTGTCACTCTTGAAGCAAAAACCATTTCCCTCGATAAGCCTTGCGGTAAATTGGCAATTTGTACGAGAGCGGTTATATATGCACTTTTGCCGCAGATAAACGTGGGTCGTACTGTCCGCGCACGATTCGAAGGATGTGTTTGCGCGAGAGTAGGGCAACCGGTCGGTTTACGAATGTATATAATAAAAAATGGAATATGCCGTCAACGATGTGAATTAAAAACTGGAAAAGAGCCTGACGTAGAATACAAATGGTATCGGCAACAGACAACTCGCCCGAGGCGTCAAACTTGAACTAGGAAGATCGTTGCTCCGGCGACGACTCCTGTGTCATCCGGAAGTATGTATATACGATGGAGTCGCGACTCGACCTTGCTTCGCATTCGCCGACCTCGTAACACGCGTTACGTGACACATAACACACACGACGCATGCGCGCACGCGGAAGGTTAAGAGCGAAAACGAGTTCTCCGCGAGAATAGAAAAGTGTATAAAGACACACCACGTGCCAGGCTACTTTCACTCGGCGCCGTTATATATGTACAATCTTGATGTAGAGAGGAGCGAGAGATGCTGCTAATCGTGCTGGATGATTGATTGATGTGGCGAGAGAGGGAAAGGGATGTTATTTCCTCATTGCTTTTTCGATTTTATAATTTCATTCGGGATATATTTTCGAAGAATATCCCGAGGATTTCTCAGGATGGATGTGAGCTTCGCGCGATGTAGGCGATACATCGTGTTAACAGATAAGACGTTTATGGGATTCAGTGCAGGATTGTACAAGCGCAGCTTATGGATCGCTTCCTTGTTATAGGCCGTGCGCTATCCGCAGGGAATAAAAATTAGAAACCAACCGTGACCGCAGCTTTGCTCTTGGATTAGTGTGGTTATTATACCTATAGCTTACGATGATTAATGAATCAATATAACTCTGCACCGTAAGCCTGTATTAATGACCGGCTTCCTAGTCGTCGAGATTATTTGTCTACTCTTTTATATAATTCCACGTGATACGAATCCCTTAGCCCCCCTCAGCTTCACGCATTTTTTACAAGTACAAACGGACAGTGTATAAATCTCTCGTGCATGTCCCGGTGTTTATCCAGCAGAATCTATCGACAAATATTATCACAGGGTATTTCAGATTTCGATATCGAGTGCAATGGGCTCTCGAAGACACGTGTGTACACCATATGTACAACGTATATATATATCATACGTGCTCACTGCAACATATATGCAGAAATGGGAGAAAGCGCGTTCGACTGCCGATCTGACGATAAGAGGCGAGAGACACAAAGCGCATACAAGAAACCTTCGTCTCGAGTATTATATATATATATAGCGTTACGTATGAGTGGAGCTTATCAGACTGGCGATCGGATAATATGATGGCAGTAGTATAGCTGTCTACGAAATGTGCCAATCTAGATCTCGACACCAGGTTTCTTTTTCAGCGGATTCTCTCGGTGCCTCATTACGGGCCAGATAAGTATATATAGTCAAAATTGACGGTGAGCTTTCGAAGAATGCATTCGCTCGACCAGATATTCGAGGCGGATTCTCGCGATGTACCGATAAGGGATTGTTACATCAGGACTTACATAAATGCACGTAATGTTACCGAGGTTAATGTTATATAGCATATCTCGATACTGGCCGGGAAAACAATGAATCGAATATTTTTCGATTCTCTTTGGTTTTTTCGACTGTCCGCAATAACCGCGGTATATATATAGCGCGCGGACATAATCGCCGCGATCATCTCTCGATAAGGATGCGAACATCGCGCGGTACATTATTCTAATATTAGTCAACGGTTATATAGGTGAGTTCCTTATTGCTCTTATCTGTGCACAGTTATTATCGAGGTTATTATATATACAGTATATACACTACTCTCCATTTACGGCTCCAAACCGCTTTTCGACTTCGCTGTCTGCGGGGCCAGTAGTTAGTTGTTAAAAATTTCGTTCCCCAATACCACTTTCAAATAAATCAGCAACCTGAATTACCCCCTGTATTAGCAGTGCCTTATCATTACGCAAGTGTATATATATGTTCCTTTATTATCATCGCGTGTATACACGTGCGGTGTTATTATCTCCAAAATCTAAAATATATATATATATACATTATATTATACATAATTGCAAAACAGTCACCAGGGAATCGAGGAGTTAATGTAAACCTTGTAAGTGATAAACAGCTTTTATTCATTGCATAAGTTAATTAATTATAGGAAAAAGGAGCAGCAGGATGGACGGGTGTGTATTATAAGATCACATATACAGGATGAACAATCTCAGAGTTATAATATGTACACGTGCGCTCATTCCATATATGCGTGCTTGGCACCTTGCTCTCTTTCTCGAAGCTTCGACTGTGTTAGCTTTATATATATATTTACATCCAGGTATAAATAACGCGGCAATATTTCGCTATCGTTCATACGAGCTCTTATCATTCTCTGGCTTATCGTGCTCTACTTTTTTTTATAACTTTCTCTCTTAAATCTGCCTGCGTATATAATATAAATAAAAGCGCAGCTGTTGGCCGCGGCTGTCTATACGATAAAATACTATAAATGGTCCATAGGCTGGAGTAGGAGGAGACACTCAGGATGGTCCGATGGGTTTACCTGCGTGGGGTGGCACGAATCCGTAGCCGCTGGCCCCGACGATGACGCCGCTCGTGTCGGCGGGGTTGCCGGGTGGGCCCGGCGGGAACAGCACCGGTCCTGCGAGCAAACATTCAAAAATCAGTAAATCCACTCGGTCGACTGAGCGCACCGCCGGCTAATTATATCCGCGCAACGGGCTATGATCGAGAGCGGTATACTTTTCAAAACTCGCCAAAAGAGTTATTATATCGTGTATATATATATATAGTGGGAGAGCGGAGCACAATATGTATATATACATGTTCGATCGTAAAAAGCTGTAAATCATATTTATTATATCGACAATCCGTACGTGATAAATATTTAACCGAGCGCGTTGTGTACTTTCACCTCGAGAAAGCAAAATGTATACGTATATTTATATTGTGTTATGCGAAAAAATTGTCTGCGTTATTAACGACAATTCCTTCGAACATCCATCTTCATTCGTCGTTATATTCGAATCTATTTTCCTTTCCGTCTGCGCGCGATGACATCGGCGCATGTTTGTACTGCCGCGTATAATTTAAGAAAAGCTCCGAGAAAATTTTGCTAATTAAAGGCCGGGCGTAAAAGCGCGCCGTTACACTTTTACAGTTCGTTTTCTATTTTACGATTCCAACAGCTCGGATGTGTGCATTGCGCGCAAGCGAATCTCCCGAAATCACGTCGGAAAAATTTATGCCGGTGGCCGAGCAATTAGCGGCTGTCACGCGAGCCGTTATGCGCTTATCAGCGAGTATATAGCGAGTGGAGGGGTGCAGTCGTTATATAGAGCCGGCGAATGATGGTATATCCGATGTGGATTGTTCCAGGCGCTTTTCTTTTGCTTCTGTGTTTTGTCTAGGATGAATGAAGTCTCTCTGCTCGATGTCTTTCTGCTCGATTGGGTTTCACTCTTGAGTGCCTTCGCATTGAATGTATATTAATAGTTGGAAACGTTGGAAGAATGCGATGCTCGTTTACATTGACGCATATGCAAAAATTTGACGATATTGTTGCAATTTTTCGAAATTTAAACTTCAATTGGTTGTACGCACAAATCACTCGGCAGTCCCACGCGGCACGAGTCTCGATTCACAGTTGAATTTCGACAGCCGGCAAACGAGCTCTCATTAAAAGCACCATTGACCCGCGTTCATACATATCGCCTCTGCAAAATCTCGATTCGCGCAATAGTCTACATACGCATACGCGCGCCGTAATTAAATTCCACTCGGCTGCGACAAACATCGCGCGGGGTTTTTTATACGTTATCTGTTATACATATATATGTATAGGCGCGCGCGTGCCACAGATCGCGAGCGATGATCTCTTTATACGTGTACGCGGTGCTATTATACCGGAATTTTGCGAGAGAGAGAGAGAGAGAGAGAGAGAGAGAGAGAGAGAGAGAGAGTGTGAAATCGTAACAGTGCGGCCTTCACGGTCGTTGGCTCCTCGGTGACCTACGATCGCGTGTCCCATGGTCGATATCGTCCATCGATCACCGTAGCTTTATATTGTGTGCGGTTTATTGTACAAAGATAGAGCTATATATACAATCGGTTTGAGAACGAGCGATCATCGGATCGAGATATAAAGTGCTCTTTCTCCGATCTCTGTTACCATTTATTTCGATAATTGGCGTATATCTATATATATAGTAGCGCTTACTCGTGTAAGCCTATATTTATAGTGCTGTACATCGATCTGTAATTAAAAAATGAAACACTTGTACAGCCCACGATTAATAAGACCATACAACGTTCTAATTCGGAAAATTAGCGATTGCCGCACTGCTTATGAAATTAAAAAAAAGCGGCCTCACGTACATAGGTATACGTATGAATCAGCGGTATTACGCGTGCTGCGAGCAAACTCGAAAAACTAGAATCGCGCCTTTTTTTCACGCCTCCCTAGGAGTTCGTTATAGAGTCGTGTTGCACCAGATACCCACATCAACTATATACAAACGTGTTTAATAACAGCATCGCGATAGAGCGCAGCCCGTTATATCGCGAGCGGCCAATGGCAACCGCCTCGTGGGAGTATCCAACTATAACACCCGCAGGTCTATCGAGAGAGACTTAATATATTGCGTATGTATAACACTTTTTCACATAATCCAAATTCACACGCGCAAATACCTGCGAAGGTTACTCTCTCGCCATCGCTCTATTCGCGGCCGATCGAGCGTGCAATAAGGATTTGCTTCCGGCTTTTGCGTCGATATTCTATGTACAACGGCTGTATGTATATACGCGCGCTGATGGGAATGTTTAAAAGGGAGAGATCTCGCTGTATACAGCCGCTTTCTCCTCGCCGTGAAAAAAAAAGTTCTTGAAAAAAGCCGGGGAAAACAAAGAACACGCGGCAGCGTGCGAGTGCAGTTTAGTTGTTGTCCCAGAGCGACGGCCGCGGAATAAAAGCGCGGAAAATCGTCGAAACGGAGCCGAGAGCGACAATGGGCTGACGATCGTCGGGAACGCGCGGAGTCACGTCGCAAATTTCATAACTGCTCTATTAGAGAGAGAGGCGCGCAGCTCGCTCTATATCATACGCAAAAAGCGTCCGCGAGTATAGCGCACGCGTCGGAGAAATTAGCCAATAGCTCGTTTAAAATATAGTTGGAAAAAATCGGTTGAAAAAGCCGCTTCAATGCCGAGTTAACGATTGTTTTTTTCTTCTCTCTCTCTCTCTCTCTCTCTTCTGGCTTTGTGTCATAATTCATGCATTAACGAGAAGTTTGCTTTGTTTTTTCCAGCGTCACGGGCTAGAAAAAACGTCGCTGAATCGTATATTTCTTTTCGAACGAGCCAAGCAATTACGTTACAAATTGATCGGTATAGGCTTAATACAGTTGTTGAAAAATAACGGGAGAGTTAATATTATGCTTCGCGTGTATATAATACAACTCGTTCGTCGGAGTCAGTCGAGCGCGAATCGCCGAATTTTATTTATGCTTTTAAATTAATTACACCGCGATTTCGAAATCAATTTCAGTCCCCGAAATAATACGTTCCGCATAGAAAAGCACAAATATATCTCAAGATTTAATCGTTGCCATTTCCATTATATGCTACTCTCCCGTAAATATAGCACCGCGTGACCGAAAGCTATATTTAGACTTCATTAGAAATTCATTGAGTGCTCGGACATAGAGCCCGCGATATATGGCAATTACGATTTTTTCCATTGCGCAATGGGCGCGCGGGGAAAAGCAGGCGACCGAAAAAATCCGCCGACTGTACACTTGAAAACTTCGAAAATTAACCGACGTATAAATTACCACTTGGAATTCGTTGTAAGAACGCGAACAAAAGTGACAAGCGACCCGTTCTCGGCTCGTGGGCTTGTTTTGCTTTACGTCGCTATTGTACACTGACGCGCGAATATGCTTACCGGTGTTCGATCGCGGATCCCTGAAATTGCTGGGCTGCTGCTGCTGCTGCTGCTGCTGCCTGAGGTAGGGTCCGAAGCCGGCGAACAGCTGATTGTAATTCTGAGCCTGCGCCAGGTTCAGCGCGATGAGAAGGATCGTGGCGAACAGAGCGAACTGAAATGGAAGAAAAATTGAACGATGATTAATGGCTGAAACTTAACTCGTGTGTTCTATAAATTGATAATCAGAGACTTTCTCCGAGAGGCGTATGATTTTACGAGCGATGACCGTTGATTATTTGCTCTCGCTGTGTTCACATATACGAGCACGTGATATCGTGCGGTTATAGTTTGAATTATTAATACACGACTTTTACGTAATTAAACAGCAATCTTCCCAGCCAGCGAGGTATGTAGGAAAACTCTTAATTATCCCACACTGCTTGGCTATATAGACGTCGCTCAGCATTAACAATATATCAATGCACACAATTTAAGAATTTTGCGTAATTCTAGAGGTGGTCTGGCGTATATGCTGTACGTATAAATACGCGCGGGGAGCTTTCGATGCCGCGTAAAAATCGCCGCCGCGACTTTACGCAACGAGTCGCGCGCTATGGGATAAAATTTAAGCCGCTGCACTCACTTATATATCGGGAGAGCTGTATAGAGTTGAGTCGTAAATACGAGTATAAGTGACTCATGAATTTTCGGAAAAAGCCCGCGTACGCGTTTTCCTATGATCGGTGAAAAATCTGATAATTGATAGAGCATTTTCGTCGCTCTCATACGGCATACCAATGAGATAATTAGCCTCGTAAATAATCAAGGCTCAGCCGCTCATCATAATGGAATAATTAAGAAAGAAAAAGTTCTTGCGCCGATAGCATCGCACTCCTAGCGATTTCCTTCCACTCCATCCCGGCTTATCTTATATGCATACACAAGCCGTCCCCTCAATTTCCCTCGGATACTTAAATTGCAAAAGGCGCGCGCGCTCAGTAGCGCATTTAATAAAAGTATCGCGTAACTCTGCGTAAAGTAGCAAGGTCGAGCGTACGCAGGGATTCCACGGGGGGCTTCGAGAGCACATGGTATACTCGTATATATAATCAATTAGCTGCCGCAGGAATTTCGCAAGGCAACGTCTTAAAACGAGAGCGATCGTAAATTCGCGATCTATTTCTCGCGTGTATAATACCGCGTGTAGTCTGACAGCCGGGATGTTATTCGTCGAGCGGATGCCGCAATCGATCGCCGATTGGATATAATACCTGCGTGGATAGGTGTCTTTAGGGCGAGCATCGAGTAACGGATGAAATTTGCTCTTCGCTCGGTTGGGAACTCGAGAAGCGTATATGCGTTTGTTGTTCGCGTGAAAGGTGCAGAAGAAAAATTCAAATAGAACTTTGGTACGTGACTCAGCGAACGATCGATTATCTCAGCATCTGTTAATTGAATTCAATTACATCCGTTTGAGAGTCTATTAAAAAGGCTAAACGCTATGAAATCTAGATTAACATCGATATATATATACAATTGCCGTAAGGAAGTTCAAGCTCGTAGTGATTTTGCCCGCATCATCGACACGCGGAAGGCCAACGCTGTATATGTATATATAGTGAAACGCCTGCCAGTCGCAAATTAATCATATGCTTATTATACAACGGTCCTTCCCGCAGTCTGTATAGCCCTCCCCGAGAAGAAACCCAAACCGGAAGAACAGCTCTCGACTCGATACACACAAGCTTTGTATATACAGGTATACAGCGGTAATTAATAGCCCGAGGCGCCGCTTGGCGCACTCACGGTGTGCGACGCTTTAGCTGCACGCCGGTATAATAAATAGGATATAAATCTAATCGTCGCGTTTGTTACCACCGCTGCGCAAGACACACACGCGGGGATCGGACGTGTACGAGAGGAATTATTTATTGTATCGAGAGAAGTGACGTGCGCGCGCCGCGGACTTTATAGGCGCGCACAAATCAAGTTTTGCGCGATACGCTTGGTGGATATTTTTCTTTCTCGCGCGTATACCGATGGGATGAAAGCGCGCGCGTGTGCGTTGATTTTCGAGTAGCCGAGACATAAATTTTCATTTAGCCCGGTGCGATGATGGCGCGTTATATTTTTCGATATTAGTGCGCCGCGAGTTACTATGAATAGCGGCACGAGTGAGTTACTCAATGTAATAATGTTCCCGAGCGCGATGCGCATAGTTGAGGTAACGACTGTTACAGAATATACAGGAGCTAAGCGATTTTTAATTTCTCTTCCGCGATCGTAAACTCCCGGGGAAAATCCGCGTTACAGTCGCGCGTTGCTCAACGCTTCATACACTCATATAGATAGCGAGACGCGAGAGTTTGTCGCATATCGAATTGGGAAAGACGCGGCAAACGGAAGCGTGAAATCCAGCATGCGACACTGTCTCCTCCGCAAGAGAGCGTAAAACGCCCGGAGAGAGATTAGCAGCGGTATAGCCCGTGTAAGCGTTGTACCACTTACCGGTCTACGCGTGTACACACACGTGGAGAGTTTCACACGTTATATTCGGCGACTACTGCGGGATGACGCAAGAGACTAGTATCTCGCGACGACGATAAAGTCGTTACGCAGCTATTTTATCGTTTAATTTTTCGTGAAACGCGCATCTTGGTTAACTCAGGATATACGCGCGCTGAAAAACCGAGTCATAATATTTTTGTGCAATCGAGTGGGTAATGTATATACGGGCAGCAAAAAGGTAATTACGCTTTTTCCGACTCTCTCGGGCGCGGGAGGAACAAGGTGTACAAGTATATATAACGCGTGATTCCACGGGCCTCAAGCGTATGATTGAAAATATATATATATACACTGAGAGTACGTCGGTCACGTACGTCGATAATTTTTGTATTAAAATCGAAGGCGCGATTTCAAAATTCCTTTGTGCGCGCGGGCTCGCCGGAGAAAAAGAGCATCCCTAAGTAATTTCTTGCCCCCGACCGAATTCGTAATGGCTCCTGTGGAGGACAATAATCGTTACAAACCGCGCGGCGACGTGAATCTCGCCGTGGGTTTTTTGCTCCCGCAGCAAAAAGCCAGCAATACAACAGTAGTGTGCATTCGGAGACCGCAACAAAAATACGCGTGTATATTATATACACACGCGTCTAAAAGGTTAATTTCGATCGTGTTGGGCAACTCTGCATCGGGAGAGCCGCAAAAAGAAAATATCGAGCAAACGTGTGTGCAGCGCGGAATATATTCGCGAACTTTTATATATATACACATGCGTGGTGTGCTGCCATACTCGCGACTGGCGCAATTGCGTGAAAAAGCCGAGCACGGCGATTAACATGCGAAATACCGATCGCGGCGCCGATTTTTCGGCTACACATGCTCGTGGGATCGCGGTTTCCCTCTCTCTCGCTTTGATCGCGGCGCACGCGAGACCTTCGCGATCGAAGCCGCGCTGCAATCGATCGAGAGTCTTTATTGGACGGGCACGATTCTCGCGAGGATATATATATACGAGTTTATGGAAGGTCGATTCCGTTATAATACCTGTGTTTTGTTCTTCGTTGCAGCAAGCAGCGAAAATGCCGGGTATGCACTGTAAACCGAGCACTTGACAATTTAAAGGGGATGATTGGAGCCGATCGTGATAGACGCGGGCAGAAAATTACAGGCTGTCAATCGTGTGTGCTTTATAAAGCTATTGTGTCTGGCTGCTCTCACGTGGAAATTTTCCATAGAAAATCCACCACGTGTACAGCTGGATGAATCGAGTAATTGTTATGGTTATATATACATTCGAATAATCGATGTTGACTGACAGCACCACGCGATTTATTAAAATCGGTAATGAGCGTCGTGTGTGCGATGGGTCGTAAAATAAGACGAATGCGCCGTGCGATCGGTAATTAACGGCTAAAAAATTAACGACATTTCACCCGGCGGCTAGTCAGTCGTGTCAAGTTCGTCATAGTATGGGATTACTACAAGCTTATGTTAATTATCGGAGCGCGCTTCGCCTTGTGTCCGTTCGAGTCGCGCTCATCGCTCTCTATAGCACCGCTGCATCAGGTGCGTTGTATATATATATATATACGATAAGCGCACCTTTTCCCTTCGCTGCCGCGCGCTGAGGAGGTGCGAGGCCGCGCGTGTGTGTGTATACGACACACATGTGCGATCAGCGTGACCTGCGGGAGATCGAGCCCTCGCGATATATACGTCCCGACGCATCGCGAGATTGGAAAATTACGCTTTCAAGAAAAGCCGCGAGAGACTCTGTGTGTGCGTTCTTATGTTGAGATTGGATAACGCGTGTAACCGGCGTGAATATCGCGAATGAAAATCCTATACCGGTAGTTTTTTTTAAAGGTTTTTGTGTTTACTTTTAATTGGCGGCTTGTTCGTTTTGTTTGATTTTCGAATGATTTCGGAGAGTTGATAATGATTAGACATCACACGCGCGCGGGGGCGTGATGAATTCACAATGAGGATATAATTATTATAATGGCTGCTAATTTTTACGCGCTTTAATCACGCAAAAAAGATACCGATCTCCAGAATTTCATTTTCAGAAGCAGTAAAACGGCCGCGCGACTTTCATAATAAAGTGGTTTTGTAGAAAACGTTGTAATTACAACAAAGCGATTTTTCCATACGATAAATCCAGTTTGCGGGATAGAGTAGCCGCGCTCTATACGCATGCAAATTATGTTCACTAGTAGCTGATTTCCGATTATCTCTATATACGCGCGCGCACGCATAGAACAAACCCAATTAAATCGGCCAACGATGTATAATAACGAAACTCTCCAAACCAAACAAATGATTATGCTCGCCGACATCGTGCGAAATCGATCGATAGAGCGCATATTTACGCTGACTACAACGCGTCGTCGGAACCGCGACTGAAAAAAGTCACTTAAACGAATCATCGATAATTCGCGTAATCCGAAAGAAAAAACCCGTGAAATGAAAAGCTCGTTTTGTTTTTTCGCCGCGTGCCTTGCCCGCGGCTGATAATTACATTTTACGCGAGATCCGAAAGCGCCGATAAGTGCGCACAGCCGGTCGGACGATTTAATATTTCTCACTCGCGCACTTGCTTCCGCGTGCGCGGAAAGAAATTATACGCCCAGACGCGTGCGGCTGTATTTATCGCACGACGCATCGCGCGTGTTTTCCAAGCGCGGGAATAATATTGCTCACGAGAGGGAAATTCAATTCTTATAAGTGGCTTGTCGGTATCGAAATAAGCCGCGCGTGTGGCTGCATTTAAGCCGCTGTCTTGTATGCGTATACACAGTAAAATAAAACGTAGGTCGAATATAAAGACTTGCTATATAGCGACGTCGTGCGATATTGCTTTCCGATCCGAGCGAGAGATCGAGATCTAGCAGGTACTGTTTAAACTTATGGACTCCGGGCGTGTATTACCTACATACATCGCCTTGTATACCTGGACACGATCACAACGATGCCATTATACCGTCTAACGATTCTATTTATATTGTGCGTATACCCGCGTCAAGTATATATTCCTTTTGTATGCATATATATTGTATATGTTTATATGCAGTCGCGGGGGAATATTAAATCGAGGCGACGTCTCAATGCGCGCGAGGTTGCGC
Source organism: Muscidifurax raptorellus (assembly GCA_020010945.3). Taxonomy (NCBI): domain Eukaryota; kingdom Metazoa; phylum Arthropoda; class Insecta; order Hymenoptera; family Pteromalidae; genus Muscidifurax; species Muscidifurax raptorellus. The sequence continues at coordinate 3,732,876 of CM052081.1, read as the reverse complement.
AAAAGGAGTGCACGTATGAGAAAACGTTGTTTTCATAAATTCCTTATTATTAGCAGGCGACAGGTCATTAATATTTTCGATTCTCTATACAGATATACCGGATCGGAAACTGGTCTTTTAATTTCTGCTCTTGCCGATTTTCGTTTTTTACTTCCCGTGAATGTTCAAATTATACGCGAATATAATATAGTGAATATTTTGGGAAATTGAAATGTGGAAGGTTGAGTTTGGTTCGTATATGAGACTTAATGCAAGGCGTCAAGTAGATATCGGATATTCAATTTTGCATAATCGCTTGGCTGAGTTAACCGGTTTTTATGCGAAGTACTGTTCAAAAATTATGAAATTCAGGGGATTTATCAGCGCAATTAAAGCCAAAACCGATTAAGCGTTACTCTATAAAATATATATAAAAAACGAGGCCAATCGGTCAATTCCATACTCGAGATTATGTATACGACTCCAAAGCGAAGCAAATGTTCGGAATCCAAGTTCGGTGGCAAAAATCGGCAACTGCAGCTCCCATTAATACGCCGATTATTCTTCGGCCGTATAACTCTCGCGGCCTGCGAGTATGGGAGTCCTTATGTAACTCTAACTCTATACATCAGACGCAGCAGCTTTGAATCGGCGAACTATATAAAGCCGGGATCGGTTGCGCTCAATGTCGTATACGCGCACAACTCGCCTGTAATTTTATCATTGTTAGCTCGCGGATTCGCCGTGTTCCCTTTCCATGTTAACACGGGCTCGAGGCGCGAATCGAGACTGCGCAATAACTGTGTGTATATATAAATATAACCCTTTTTTCAAAAAATCGCTATAAACACCGGTTTCGGCGGAATTCCAGCTTATCAAGCGGGCACTTTTACTTTCTCGTACTATATATACTAGAAACACAGACGCACACACGCGTGTACGGCCATACGAATATAAGTGCAAGAATCCACGGCTGTGACGTCATCCGATTATCCACGCGCTGGTGTGCTGCAATGTTGTGTTATATGTATACAAATGGGAATAACGGTTTTCAAGGCGATCGATCGCGCGCCGAACGAGTGTGAATATAAGAAACCGGTAAGGGATTTTCGAGGAAAGATTCTCACAGGTTACATATACGCGTCTGAATGATGGGGAACGAAGTAGCGCATTGTCTGCGAGCGCCGATTTAAATTAAATGTGGAGTATCGTTTTTTTTTTATCTGTGGAAGGAGAAAGTTTAGAAAAACTGCGCGCGAGGCTCGTTATACAATGTGCAGTATGAGGGCTGCGTTTATGCCTATCGAGCCGTTATATCCTATGTATATATAATATGTGGTGCTCGTTGCATAGATATTTTTATTTTGGCATTACGTGAACTGTAACCTCGTTTTTTTCGCTCGGCGACTTCCTAAAAAGGATTGTACGCGCGCGCCGAGGTGATTTTTTTTCTTAACACCAAAAGCTAAGCGATACGAGTTACGTAAAGCTATGCAGTTATACACACTCGAAGAAATAGTTCGCCTCGATAATCTATATTACACTTAATTCGATCCACTCGAGTGAGAAGAGAGGGAGAGAAGAATAAAAAACGACTGCCTCGCAGTTCCGGAAGAAAAACAATCCAATTGCGTGCATAAATCAGGAGGGATTTCACGCCGTGATATCCGAGAGAGAGAGAGAAAATTGCAGCTCGGCGCTCTCGGAGAAAGCCAGACCGCCCATCCTCATTTCGCGCCTAATGAATTGATTCGCCTCGCTTCCGTGCAGACACAATAAGCTCCGTCGCTCCCCCGGGGTATTGCATAAAATGAAAAAATGGAAAGAAAAAAAGGTGTTCCTCGTAGCGTCGAATATCCGATGAGTGCGGAGATTATGATTTATGGAAGAGACGTTTAACGAGGTTAATCAGCCGGTTGAATTTTCATTCAGCTGTCCGCCGTGTTTATCTCGGGTCAATTGCGATAAACGAGGGTAATTAATTCTCTCGGTATATCGGCTGGAAATACCTCGTCGAGGGCATGTGAACTTTCTGAGCTCGAGCTCGGCGAGACTAAATTCTGATGCGTGAACGCACGTGTTGTGCATATTATATATATACCCTCGATAGTGGCATGCGAGTTTGACAATCCGCGTAATAATTCACACGCGATCGAGACTAGTTTGAGAAAATTATTATTCAAGATCAGTTTTTTGCGCGTTTATATATATTCAAGCGCGCCTTACATTTATTTTATACGCTTATTTGCACCTGTTTATTTATGAACTCGGAAATGTTTCGCCAATGCGCGTTACATTTATATTATTGATTTTTGTTCGATATACATATTAGCGGAATAATAATAACAACGTGATACTATTAATACACGCACTCGAAGGTCGGCCTCCTGCACATCAGAGGCGCAAAAAAATTCTCAAGACGCGCCACAGATTTAAAACCGATCAGGATCGTGAGTCGCGGCTTTCGAATATTCGAATCAGCGGCTCTCGCTCTTGAAATTTTATAATTCGCGCTTTCCTGTATATCGCTCGCCATCTGCTATATAATCAGGCTATCTCTCGCTCGCCCGAGAGGGGGCGTTTAATTAAGAAAAGCTGCCGCAATAGCGTTTCGTTTGCAATTTCACCCTCGAGTCTCACCTTGAAGCTCTGCAGGATCGGTTTAACCGCGTCGATTATTATTATTTAGTAAAAGTGCGCGCGCGCGTAATTGTAGCTATATCGCTGTGTATAGCGGACAGGACGACAATACCTTGCCATTAGAGTTTATACACACGTATACAAAGTAGACAGCAGCGCAGAGTTGACCCGATTCAGTCAGGCTCGACTTCGCAACGAGTAAATCACCGTCGGCAATTTTTCGCCCTTGATATTATAAAGCGCGATTTCACGTGGCTACAATCAATAAGAGCTCAGGCGAACCGTGTCTCTATGTGTATAGTCTCTTGAAAATCGTCCTCGGAAGAGAAAACCCGCGTGCAGATCCGGACGTCGAGATACGCTCGAAGAGGAAGAAAAAAATGTAATTATATACATATATAATACAGACGTACAAACGAGGCGAGCGCGCGAGATCGTTATCGGTCGAGGCGTCGGCGAGCTTTGGAGCGTTAAAATCAGGCTGGCGCGTGCTCCTCGTTGTCCGAGCTCAGCCGTCCGCGTCGCGATTGTTGCCACTTTCGGAAAAAATGCTCAACAAAGTCAATGGCGATGCCGGCCGGGGATAAACGTTCGCTCTACGGGAAGATAGGGAGGAACATTTCGCTGGAATACGTAGTTGGGGAGTAGACGCGAAAGTTTGTTTGTAATTATTGTGCAATGCGATATTGGAACGTATCGATATAATTACCCAACGTGTATACATATTGGAATAGCCCGTTAACGTGTGAACCGCAAAAGCTAAGGACACACATCACGCAAAGTCCTTTCGCGTCGGATCGAGCCCATCAAATAGAAAAAAAACCATCGGAACAAACAAACTGCGCTGTGCACTCGTGGCTCGCCAATAACAAAAGACCGCACGTTATGATAGCTGTGCGCTGGCTAATTATCGCGTGCGGGAACTAAAACCCATACGATACATACACATATATATACAGCTACGGGCGCATAGAAACGAAACGTTGGCGCGAGCAGATTATTTACATGGCTGCGTTTATTACGTGTATATATATGTGTGCGGTGGGGACTTTCGTTTTTCGCAAGAGCATATATATATATACACATCGCGCACAGACGGCGCGCGTTACAAACACGCCCGCGCGCGGGCAGAAAAATTTCATACCTATGCTGCGCAAACACACGCGAAAGGCCAGAGAGAAAGAAAGGGAGAGAGAAAAACGTAACTGGATATTAGACGCAGCCCTGATCACCGCGCATGGCAGTGAATTGCATTTAAGTGTTTCTGTCGTTGCCGCTATGTACGTATATAGAGTTCGAGAATTGAGAAGGCGTGCTATTAACGCATTACTATAATTTACGCTGCCTTGATTTATGCCTATATAGCCAACATATAGGCGGCCGTTTAATTTACAGCTCGCCCGCGCCGGGCCTGCGTATATATATACGTTTATATTCAGATGTTTGGTCAGATGCAGCCGCGGTTTTTAATTGGCTGTCGATATATCGCGCATGCGCGGTCTTTCGAATCGATCGGATAGGGGTGTCGGCGAAACCGCCAGCCGGCGTGAAAGATACACTATAAATCCGTTCGGACAAAAGCACGCGTCTCCGCGTTGAAAGGCTTAACGCGAGCGGCGACAATTAATGAGCGTCGAGTCGACAAATCCGCTCGATTTATCGCGCTCTTAAAGTCAACGCGGGCGGATCAAGGGCGAATTCATTTTAAAGGCAAACACTTCTATAAGGTGTCTATTTGTAAATTTTTCGCAACTTTGCATGAAAGGAACTGCCGAAAGAGAGTACCATTGACAAATGCCATACGTTCACTTCGCACGTATATACACACGCGTATAAACCAGTTCACGTGTTACACGCAAAGCGACTGTAATTACGTTATCTTTCGCGGCGATGACTAAAGGTTACAAGCAGCCGCGCCAGCGTGGAAAATGGATATCTTATCGAAATCCCATTGTGCGTGGGCGCAGCTGTTATATATTCATACAACAGCGCCGCGCACAATGGGAAATTTGTAGTATCGATTAAGAGCCCGTTTCTCGGAAGGCAGAACTGTATGTAAGTTGTCGCATCGTAGACGGATATATAGCCATGCGGTGAAATAATCGGCGAGGAAAAACCTGTGCATACCGATTTCGACTCCCGAGTCATTTCTCTCTCGGCGCTGCAATCACGGTCGATCCATTTTCCGATTTTTATCCTCGGCGCCCGGTTGGGGCACTTAGTCCAAGCGCAGAAATAACATGCCGGACGTATACCTCTACCGGGCCCGCGATATAACGCAATCGATATACACCGCTGAATTTATTAATCCCGAGCTGAATTTCCGACTGATAAGCCTTTGCGCAACTCCGATATATCGGCTATTATCTAAATCACGACTGTGACGAAGATGTCGTGTGGTTCTTCACTCGAGAAAGTAAAATCGGAACTGGTTACGTTGGCCCGCTATACACTTGACGATCGGGTAAATATTTGGACTACGCGGGATACGTGTATATTTCGTAACGAATTATGGTTATCCCCGTAATACAGCGCGTCATAAAACGCGGACGCGTCGTCTTCTCTTTACGACAGCTTCTTCGATAGAAAGTTAATTTATATCGCGTTCCCAAAACTCTCTCGTGACTGCCGGGCAGGCAGCGTACGAGCATTATAATTTCCGCGGCGGGCAAAGCAGAAATAAAGACGTCAAAATCGCGCCGTAAACGCAAAATCGAATTACCGGGAGGAAAACGCCACTGTCACCGCGTCGGCTGCGGGCAGGAAGCAAAAAAGCCTCGCGGCGATTATGCCACTGCGCGCGCAAACGTGTACGCAGTCTGTCTCTCGCTCTTAGCCGAAGGCAAGGCCGTTGCCGCTCGTGGACCTGTTTCGCCGCGGGCCATGAGGCTGCTCGCGCGCGGTGAATGAATTGCCGTGACTCGCGGAAATCAGCTGCTGCTGCTGCTGCTGCTGCAAGTTTATGGACTCGTGACCCCGATGACCTTCTTCGGATTCCTCGTCGTTAGACGACTGTACCGGAAAAGTGCGTTAGTTTTTTTTTCTTTATAGCTGTATTGGCCTTCGACTGCTGCGCTTATACATCGCATTGTATGCGAGAGTGATGTATATCGTGGACTTTCACACACGTGCGTTTGATCGCGGGGATTAGCATGAATTTTTCGCCGTCTTTGCGAAATTATCGCCGGGCTGTAATTTCATTTCGAATTTGCATTTTAATAATCGCGGCACACGCGCGTTGCGCAAGTATGTATACATATACAGGGACGACGATTCTTGCCAATCGCGCGGCTTTTATAATCCGAGGCGCGATGTAAGGGCGCTTACGAGACGTCAGACATATCGCGATTGGAATTATCCGATTCTCTTTTTGCATCGAGCGAGTGCAACAATGTAAAGCCGTATACCGACGTGTAACGCTGGATAAAAGCCGCGCGGACGTATGTGCGTATACGTTATTGCCACACTTTCATTGTCAATTATAAGAGATGGTAATGAGCTGGTAAATGGCTCGGATACATGTAAAAAAGGAGCGCGATGGCGACCGATGAAATTTCAGTGGTCGCCTTTGACGTATTATTTTCAGTATAGGAAACGAAGGCTGCGGAACGGAAAGTTATCCGCGATATGCGAAAAAAATCCGACGCTTTCGTAATAATATACAGACTCAGTATACCTATATACGGTAAAATGATCAATGTATGCCTATGTGGCATTCCGGGCTATATGTGCGTATACATATACGTATACTCGCGAGCAACCGCTGTTATTTGCGTTATGCGGCAGCGGTGTGCGCAGACCTGCGGTTAATAATGCGAAATGCTTTTTACTGCAGCGTTCGTTAGATTTTCGTTTTTTTTGTGCGTCTCGAAGCCGCTTGTGCGCGAGAGAATAATTTCTAAATGAAAGCAAATAATAAATTCGGAGCCTCGTTATACCGCGCCGCGTTCTCGCCGAGATGTAAAATTGAAAATTATCGCTGCATCATCGCGGCCGAGGCGATCGCCGTTTATATAAGCTGTTAAGTGATTTACAAAAGTACAACGTTGCTACGATGGGGTAGACTTTTTTTGGATCCCGAGAAAATTAGAATACGATTGTAATTACGTCAGAGGCAAATGAGGCGATAATTGTCCCGCGGTCGTTTTAGCTATATGTATACATACCATTCAGTTGTAACGGCGCACACGTCAATTTGAAATTGTTTTACGACGGGTAACTGCACCCGAGCGCTAAATTGAAACATTCAAGGATAGCTCGATGTTAAAGTCGACGCATATAAATTATAACGCATACGCGCACAGTGTATAATGCAGAGAGCGTGACTCCAAAAATTTTCCCTTCGAATTAGAAACGCTCGTTTCGAAATTTGTCGCCTAATTTTATAATTGCACTAGACGCAGGGAGCCACCAAAACAATGACACACTTTTCCGTCCGTCCGTATTATACGTTGCGCAAAATGTCATCGTAAAAAATCATCGCCCGCAAAGAAATTATGTCCGGCTTCCATACGCGTCCCCGCAAAAGACGTTGCTCAATACGACTTAATGTAACCAAAACAAAGCTGGGCTCCTATACATCCGTTCCGCGGTCCCAAAGCAGCAGCATCACACGTACGTCGGTAGCCGACAGCAGCGGCGTTACTCAATCGCGTCGTCGGCTCCCGAACAAGAAACTCCGGCACATATACACGCCGAGATATATCTTACTCGCTGCAACGCGCCATAAAGTACGCTCTGATTCATTTGATTGTTTCGCGCTCGTAATTTCATCGGAGCTCGCGCGCGGTGCACCGTATATATACACGCGTTCGCCATGCCGTTTTATAGTGTCCCGGTGCGTGAGCGTTTTCGATATAAAAATCCCCGGCGCGCAGAGGCTAATTAACTCGCGAGACGCGATTCACTTCGTTAAGGGATATGTTTAATACGAGGGCTTATTATGCTGCAAGCGCAGACTGATTTCATTATAGTAGGTGGACGTATATTGTATAATGGGTCCGCTCGGATTTTGCAAGCTCTTATATATTTCTGCGCTCGATGTGTATTATGTGTAATTGAAGGGTTCGCTCCTGTCTATGGCTAAGTGTTGCTTGATTATATGCCAAATTGAACGCGTCGAGCATTATACGAGCGGGAACATTTAAATTCGAGAACGAGGTTAATTAAGACCGTTATTTCGCGAGAGGAGTCAATAATTTGGAAAGTTTTCAGGCTAATTCCCGGCAAGAAAGTCGCGAAAATTCATGATGCAAGAATCGCACGCGAGGAGTAAAAAAAGTGTATGCTTACAACAAGAGCTATATACGTATATATATATATACACATAGCGGCCGCGTTAATTCGGCAATTCAATTTTGACTAATTCGATTCTCCCGCGCATACGCGGATCCGGATGACGATTATCGCCTGTTACGGTAATCGTTCCGCGGCGATATACCGGGCTGCTTTCGAAACTAAAACGCACGTGCGTTTGGTCTAATTGTAGCGGCAACGGCGGCGACCTGATTATACAGCTCCGACGCGGTCATTGTTGAATCGGAATAAAAAGTGCTAATACCGGGCAATTATCACGCCCCGGCGTTCGTACACCCGCACGAGAAAGTCACCGTCCTCGTCGTGTGTATGGTTGAAAAAAATTGTGTATATATATCGATATACATGTATATATACTAATATATAATACAAGAGCACGCAAAGATGTGCGCGGATATATATATATATATATATATATATATATATATATATATATATATATATATATATATATATATATATATATATACACACACGGGTCTTCGATTTAACGAGCGCCGCTTTTATCACACTTTCGCCCGACATGTGCGCTGCGCACCACTTTCATCCTCGCGAGGATCCCGCATGTGTCTGCGCGATGCAGTTTTTCACTGCGAATTTGACCCGCGTGTGGCGGGAAAGCGTTATCCGTCCGTTGTGGAAATTAAAATATATATATATATATATATTATAAACGCGCAGTCGCGGCTTCCGAGAATTACGCGCGTCTAAACACAGCAGTTATAAAGCACGGTGAAAATGTGTATACAGAGCGTTGTGTTATATATGTTGTACGATTGTCTTATACATGGCAATTTTTTTTTAGTTCACTCGAGTCGGAAATTCATAGGACCGAGCGAGGGAGAAATCTATGGGATTCGATTTTTTTCACGCGAGACCCCCTCCGTGTAGATGAGTTTGTAATTGCGGTGTAAATGAAAACGTTAAGTTCATTGCCGCGGAGAAAATTGCTTGGAAAGTCCGAGAGTGTATCCTCGTATCTGATACCATTACGCGCGCTAATGAAAAGATCGTTGGAACTACGCATTTCTCGATCGAAATAAAAGAAGCATAGCAGCGGCTCGAAAATTATACGCTTCGCGGAATGAAAGCTCCGATGCGGATAAGTTGCCTGTAAAAAAGTAAAAAAAAAAACGTAAGAAACTATGCAAAACTCACCAGTCTCATCTTGATCCTGATGTTCTCGTTCTTCTCCGGGACGTCACACAAAATCACCACAAAACGAAAAAGAAGCGGCGCACTTACGACGACTATGTGCAGCAGTACAATGTGCACAGAAGAACCGCGGCGCTATCCGCTTAGCGCAGGACTGCTGCTTGCTTTGAAATCGGCTGGCTGGCTAACCGTGGCGGCGGCGGCGGCGGCGACCGCTGCTTGGAGGGGTTGGCGAGAGTGGCGGCGGGAACGGAGTTTCCTTTCGGATGGAGATGTGCTCGGTCTGTATGTGCGTACGCCGTCGTAGCTACCAGGTATTTGCTCGGAGGTGGGGGCCTCGGCAGGGACTTATATATACGAGCTCTTGGAGGTCGACCCCCCCGACGAAGAGGACCTGCCCCCGCCATTGTCCTGTGCTCGCATCCGTCCGCGGTGCAGAGCGCGGTGCGTAGCCGCGAGGGTCAAGGTGACCGCCGAGACTCGCTTGTTTCCGGATTGCTGAGGAAGAGGGAGCTCGAATGATACAGGATACAGCGCGGCGATATTCGAGATTCCGCGGTGTACTCCGAGATAGGGTTGAAGGCTTTCCTCTGGTTTCGCGGGAGATCGTACAGCTTCGAGAGGAAGTGCGCTTAATTTTCGGCTAGTTCTCACCGCGTAATCCGACCCATTTCGATCGCCCCGAAATATATGTGGATATATTCGTGCGCTAAACGCATATATATTGCAAATTAAATATCTGGCAATAAAGAAAATTTATACAAATTATTCAATCGCTATGCTTTTTAATTTATTCAAATGGACTTTGGAGAACGGTACGTTTCAAAGCAGTCAACGGACTCTGCAAGCTCAGTAGCACAAGTCCTATCATCATCAGACTGCGCGGAGATCATCTCCGATCATTGCAGGTGCCTCGTATTAAAAAAACCGGCGCACGCGATCGAAATTCTCCAAATCTGCGAATACCCCCTTCCCAGCTAATTCGTTTCGCCATGGAAAGTAAAAGTCCGACCGAGCGGTCATTCCGCCCTCCCTCCTGCATTGACAAACGCGTACAAAACGGCACGCGAATTCACGCGCTCGAGTCATTTATTTTTAGATTTTATCGCAAATAATCGTAGGCGCTCTCGCTGTGAGAGTGTTCGGCAGCCTTGCCGCCGCTTCCGGCCTTCCGTCTCGCGCGTTTTTTCTCGCGGCTTTTTCACCAAAGAAAAGTGATCTCGTTTGTGCACTGCGAAGGCTGTGCCTGTGTGTATGTGTGTGTGTGTGTGTGTATGTCGCCGGCTTACGTTTTATCGCGTACATTCGCATATTTTCTTTGCCCTTTTGGAGTCAAGAAACTCCTCCAATGCCGCACAGTTATCGTTGCGGGATATATACCGACTTTTCGATTTCCAATTTACACCGTCCATCGACATCCCTTTGTTCCCCGCATATATCGCATCCCGTTCGCTGAAAAATTCGTTTCACGCAACTGTAATTTATATGAGACGACGACGGTGTATGCGCGCGCATAAAATCACCGCATTATACGCATCTGAGATAAAACGCGCGGAACCGCGAAAGCCCATATTAATATAACATCTATGATAATTCATCGCGAGGTCGAGCGCAGGATGACAAGCGCGAGGAGGAATTCCGATGCTCTCTTTGTCGTGTGAGTTTTGAAAAATATATAGAGACGCAATAAAAAAACTTGTACATCCATTATTATGCACCGGCAGATATATCTGTCGGTTATAACTTATTCAAGAGCGAGTCTATATACAGCTACTCGCGCGTTTCGGAAAAGGAAGCGGAGCGAGCGAGAGACCTTGGCGCCGACTCGTCGTCTTATTGCTCTGTACCAGCTCACTTTCAGGATGTTTTAACCCTCGAGGCAGCCGTTTACTGCGATTTTACTGCGGGACGTGCTATTGTTGCTTTTACGCTTTTTCTTCTAAAAATCATAGTCGCTCTGGGAACGAGTGCGTGTTTGCTCGCTATTGTCGGAGCGACAGGCAAACAAATCCCGGAGTTAATTTATATATATGAAATGCACATTATATAGACGTACAAATGACGCAATGTCATATAGCGATGAATAGGAGGCGGCACAATTAAAAGTAAATGCGAGAGCTCTCGCATAAATATTCATCCGAAGGCATTTCCTTAACATTGTAACGCGTTATGAAAATTCGATTCGCTTTGAAACGCGCGATGTACGCGAGTAATCTCTCGCTTTTAACGATCGCGATGAAAAAAATATATACGCGCATCGGATCCTAATGATAATATATATGTATAAAATTCTAATGCATTATATGCTAATTCATGCTATCGTAACCGAGCGCGCGTGATGCAAAGCACAGTAGGAAAAATTGATTCTCGCATCAGTTTTGATTTAATTGCGCGCGCGTTCAAGATGCTAATGTCGCGCAACACGCATGACGTCCGCGTGTAAAATTTCGAATAATCAGAGTTCCTTGGAAACGTAAAGATTCATAAATGATTGCGGAATCGAAGAAAAGCTCATAATATATATACACGTGCGTGAATCGGATTATACACAAGGACGCTCGCGCGTGTGATGCGCTGCAAGTAGTAACAGACGAGCACGATCGGACGCCGATGCGGCAACTCTGCTCTTGAAACGAAGCTTCCTAAATTCTTTTTTTTTTTTAATTATTGGGCTGCAGCGGAGCATGTATTTTGTAACTAATACAGGATTCGGAGTTTCCACTTAATCATATTTAAGTAACACGAGGCTGTAAAAAGTACGTTTTCCTCGCTCGAGACGGTGCGGATCTACGAGTTACTACATATTCAGCACTTTATTACGCTCATTAGTATATTTTTTTTTCATGAATTTATAGCGGCATTAAGCTTGTAGCCTGTCATTCTGCTGATTTTCATTGCGAGTGTGCGTACGCGTGGAAAATCCAGCGCTACTTAAATTGTGTTTGACGTTCGATCTGTATAATTACAATCGATCGAAATTCAAACTGTGTGCGTCGTTACCTACATATATACATATATAGCGGCAATCACATCGACGCGAGTGAGTGTCTCGCGAAACAAGTGCAATTTTCGCGAAAAACGATCAGTCCCGGCGAATTTTTCCGCGCATAATCAACTATGGAAAATAATAGCTTTCGATTACAGGCACATTAGCATATCTATCAGTTTTATAAGAACGAGTTTTTCACCCGGGAGATAATAACAGCGTTGCATCATATACAATCGGTATCCAGTTCGTTTTCGAAAAAAAATTCACACTTTGAATTCGATATAGCTGATATGAAAAAATCGGCAAAACACACTCCTGTCTCGCTAAACAATTATCAGGTGTTTAATCTTTCTTGAAATTCTAGTTCGCCCCCGTGTCAGTCCACACGTTGACGCAATATAAGGGGCGACACCTCCACGTCATCATCATCGGACACCTTTTCACGACGGGGATGTAATTACATTATGCACTGAATTCGCCTCGATGTCAAACGCATCTCACGCGTCAGAGTTTTCTGATGCAGGTATACGCGCAAAAGTGAGCGTAAACGGAATCCGGATCCTTGATGTGGCGGCGCGCATTCCCGAGACTTTCATTAAACGGATTAATAGAGCGATCGATTCGATGTTTTTTTTTACATTGTATATATAGTAAATGTGACTGACGTTGTAGAGGCTGGATAATAATACACACGGCCTTGCGACTGAATTAGCAGAAATGTTAATTAATCGGAAATTTTTTTTGCAGCGAAGCAACAACTTTTTGCAAATTGTTCATTGTTATTCTATTTTTGATTAATTGCGTCGGGGGACAATAGAAAAAACAAGATTGTATATGAATGAGTAAAAATCGATAACAAGAGCGCGTAATTCGATGTAAGTATATTCGCGCTCGAAGACGAGTTGTGGTGACTTATTATATCATTAATTTTTTTGCGATCGTTTTCTACGTAATTTCTCACAAATCGCAATCGAACCTAATAGGAGCGATTATCAAACCGCACGCGGTTACTAACTCGCCCGCAATTAAACAATTATATATTCTTCGAACGTATACAGTCATACACGCGCATCAATCCGGAATACCATACGCAGCGGATTATTTACCTTTTTTTCATATGTACAAATCAACTGTAATCTCGAACACGCGCATATAGCCGCGAAATTTAAAATTCTAATTAATTCCCGTCGTATCTTTTTCCGGCAGCTATGCGCGGCAACGTCCGCCGCGTAATAGTCGACTCGTCGGAGAAAACGCGTCACGTGTGCGCCCGTGAAACTATGCTTGTGCTGCAGCTTCTCTCTTTCTTGCCGTATACGGGTTACCCACTGGATATGTTAGGCTAATATATATAATCGAGCGTAATCGATTACGCAAACGCTTTTCTACACGGGAACGTCCGTTATAATCGATTACTCATCGGTACATCGGTCAAGATGAAGATATATACATATCAGAGCACATTCGCATCGCTCACTCGTATCTTGAAATTCGATCGCGCGAAAATTTATGTCGAGTTATTTCTCGAGTACAGCTCTGACTGTGCGGCATTGTAACTTTTGTTTTTTGCCGTCGCATATTTTTGCGGAGAAAAACAAAAACAGGGTTGTCTTTGAGCTTAATTACTCGTATATTATACGGTCCATTATGCCGCTGTTTTCGATTTGTGCTCCAACTATAATCTATTAAAGGAAGTACATAAATCACGAGATCCGATCGCGACGAATTGACATATCGACTCTGTCTCGAAATTCCATCTGATATGCTACTCTCCTTCGAGCGATTTTATAATTAAACTATATAAGCAAATACTTTTTTCTTCCTCCGCGATACAGGCTTTCTATATAGTGAAAACGATCTAGGTCACAAGCCACATAGTCGTCGACATTGACGGAAAAATCAAAACAAAAAAAAGGGTATATATATATAGAGAGAGAGAAAATCTCATAACACGCGGAAAGACAATGCGGCTCTTCTCGGAAACTCGGTTAATATATAATAGCTCGGCACGCGCGCGCTTTCTCACAGGAGCCCCGAATCCTTGATTATGAGGCGCGCGTTTGACCTTATATAGGCCTCCTAATAATAGGCAAGGCAACGACTGTTTTCCAGCGCACAAACGCGCGAGAAGAAAGACGCAGTCCGGAGAGGAACCGAAGGAGTATAAGGTTAGCCGGCGTAAAAGACGAATTAGCCTTAATTTCCTAAAATCAGTTGGAAGGACACGCGGACTGCGTGCGCGCGGATGGCGGCCGAATCGCCCCGTCTTGAGAAACGTCCGCGGGCTTTCCCACGACCTCCGCGGCCAGTATACATATATATATATATATATACATTGTCGAGCGCGCGGCAGTGCGCTTTTTACGAGGCGGACGCGGTTGTTATTATTAGAAGTTCGTGTAACGATATTGCTTTTTATATAGTATAACTAATGCACACGGGGTTTCGACATTTTTTTCTATACGTATTACATTGCCGATGATGAGAGTACAGACTCGCTGCAGTGTACGTTATAGTCTCGAATGAAGAAATTATAAATCGGGTTATTTGTTCCGTAACGCGAGGTAAACTGCATTACGCGGGTATTAAATAAATAGCATTGTATATACCTTTTCGCTCGGGTCTCATAGTCTGTATATAATAATAAACGAGGATAGACGCGAGCCTTGCAAAATGCCTGTATATACAAGCCGAGGAGAACATAACTCAACAATCGTAAACATTACAGCGTGTTAACAGAGAGCGCAACTGCAAGGTTCGCACGTAAATACGCGAAAATACCAGAGAGAGAGAGAGAGAGAGAGAGAGAGCTGATAATCAAGACAACTCGATGCTAATAAGAATTACGAGATTTCCAATCGTGTACAGCACACATCAGACGTCGATCGGCTGAACTTGAAAATTTATATGCCTCTCGCAGTCGCTGCGCGCCGCGAGATGAATCGAACGTACGACTTGCGCGATCTTGACTGCAGGGAAAGGAGAAAATGAATCATTAGGCACGTCGCGTCGCGTGTGTATACCTATAACTCGCGACGCTAATTGATAAAGCTCACAATCAAGAAATAATTCTGATAAATTGCTGTTTACGTTATTCAATCAATCCCCCCCCTCCCCCTATATACGAGTGAAATCTCTAAAACGCGCGTTAAACAGTAGCTCGACGAAGATCGGTATTGAGTTACCGATGAAAGTGCCATCCGGATTCGGTATACGCACTTTCATCTGCTCGTAACGTACGCACACTGCGCTCGTCGAAAGCTAAGAAAAAAAAGACCATAATACACTCGAGCTAGCTGCGGCGCGTTTTACTACTCGCAATTACCGAGATGCCTATATAGTATTGCAGTGTCCATCGGAGATCTATCTGCATATATATATATATATATAGTTCCCTCGCCTCCTCGATTTCTCCGCGTTCTGAGCGCGAAGGAGAGAGAAGATCAGAGCGGATCGTCGAAGGCGAGAGCTAATTGAGAGCCGAATGGGATCCGTCGTGGCTTCCGTAATGAACCGGCAATTAGCGCCGATGCGTCAGAGTTTATACGTCCGTGAGCTGGTTGCGAAGCGGAAGCCGGGAAAATGTCCACTTCCGGCGACGCGCCGATACAACTTGTTTTCTCTCTATCTCTCTCTCCTTTGCGTTTAATTATAATTTTCGCCGCTGTTAGGATGTAATGACGGAGTGCTAATGGACTTTTCTTCGGACGCCTCCGCCGCGTCGCGTAATCGCGTCGAGGTGATTGATGATCCTCTTTTACGCGTTATTATATATATATACACACACAGGTACATATAGCGCGAGATGAGTATCGGCGTGGCATTGTTTAATTCAGCTTCGCACTGCTGCTACGATTTTCTGACTCGCGTGTAATTCTATGATTTTATTGTTCGCCGCCTCTGGACGATGGGAATCTCGTTGGTACATAACACCCTTGTAACGTTAATGGCTTTGGTTACACGTATGCGTTTCTAATTGGGTTAGAATTATTATGCCGCGATATAGCACTGCATCAAGGCTTTTCATTTCGCCGGTCATCGATTGAATTCATAAATAGCGCCATTGCGATCGAGCAATAAATGTGCAAAATAAAAGAGGACGATATTATCTCTTTTTTTTTTTAATTTAAATACAGTATTTTTTCACCGCAGCTGGATACGTGCGCACGCGCGGTATTTGCCATTTACCCGCGCTACCCGTGATTAAAGTAATAAAATAAGTCGTTTCTCTCTTAAAAATTGAGTCCCCTGTGCGCGGCAGCTCGCGAGAGAGCATATACCTATAAGTGCAAGGTAGAAAGAGAAAGACAGTTATATATACACCGGGAGCAGCAAAGTGAATGTCAGTAGTGGGCTCTGTACAAGCTGCCGCCGCCTTAAAAGAAACTACTTAGGCCCGCACCGCGTATAGCTTTCGTTGGTCCGCCCAGCACACGTTCGGCTTTATATATTTGAGAATTGCATTAACGATTTCTCAGCTGCGTTTTTGATTTTCGCAAAAATATCGCCGGTCAGATTTTATCAGCGCGCGAAACGTGATCTGTATAGCTATATATATATATATATAGCCGTATTGGTATGGGCAACGGTTGCACAAAAGTTGATGGAATATTTATGCGGATTGCATTTCGGCTGTCGTCAAGTTCGAGTCGCCGGATTTGGCCGACTGTTATTAACGATATATAAATATTAAAAAATGTAGGAATTTCTCGGAAATTATATACGAGCGATTTGCTCTAATTGCTGGCAAGTAGTGCTGCGCCGTTTTACTGCTTTATTTATTCACTTCGCGGTTAAGAATGTTAATGCGATGATTCGACACTTATATAAGTTAATGCACATAAAAAGACGGCGCATAAATCGTAACTCTTTCCCTTCTCCCAATCTCTCCTCGTCATTAATCATTAAATTGATTCCTGTGATATTCTCCAAGATACCGCACACGCTCTTCCTTCATTTCAGGCTTATTTTGTCACGAAAGATCGATAAACAAGCACCCACGCGCACGCGCCAGCATATAGTCGATCAGCTGATCCCATCGGAAATCTCGGCTGCAGCCGCCGTCGGTTCACCGTGACAACCTAATTTCACCGCGAGCGATGCAGTGCCGATCTTTTTGCTTGAGTATCTATACATATATATATATATATATATAAAGTCTGTTTTGCGGAAGCCGGTGTTATGTCATTCATTAGAACTGCGCCGCGTAAGTACACGGGACTAATGGACTATACAGAAGAAAATTCGTCGTTATATAGGTATGGAGTATGAAGGATCGAACAATGGGTGTACTTAGTTTCTAATAAAGTTTTTGTTAAATTACTTGCGATCGAAATAATAATTCGACATTACGCGTTTCTCAAGCCAACACATACGTATAGTTCTTATCGTTTTTGACGAATTTTTTCATCGACATCACACATGACTGCGAGCGGCGGAAGAAAAACTCGCGGTTTCAAAAGAGAAACTCCCGCAACCGCGACAACAATTGCAGTAAGCCGCGCAGGACAATTCAACAGCCGCAAAAATCCGCAATCCTTATCTATAATAAATATACAGCCTCTGGTAATTCTCGCATGTAGATTTTCACTTTATCAGCCGCCCCGAGAGCTCGAGATATAGAACCGCGAGGAAATACGGATTGTTTGACTTCCTTTGCAGACACACGTGGGCTCCCGTAATGCGATCGCGCCGATTTTTCCGATCGGTATCGCGAGAGATCTGAAAGTGCAATGCCGCGCTGCAGTGGCAGCGATCTTATCGGCGCGCGGAATGCGAAGTCATAGCGTAAAGTTTATAATTTCAAGATTGAGCTTGATATTACTCTCGCGGTATCGGATTACGGGCGGCGTTAAAGCTGTCCGTTGTGGCTTATTCTGGAAAGTGTGAAAACGCATGAAAATAAGCGCGACGGTTTTATTGCCCCGCCGTCTATGGGAAACTAATGACCGCGCTAATAGCGCAGTGTAAATACTTAATGCGATTGCCAAGTTCGGTGTGGAAAAAAAATTGAGGAGCAGCGAAGTCTGTGGTAGAACGCTTGAAATGTGTATGAATAGGTAACGGTGTTACCTACTGACGGTGTGTATGTACGTGAGTTACCGACGGCTGAGCCGTGCTTACCGACGTTCACCGGTACACCCGCAGATGGTGCTGCTTTCGTTTCGAAAGTTTGTGTTTGTATTCTGAACTGTGCAGGTGTATATAATGAGAGCTTAAACGTTTTATTTGAACGATTTTTAGCGTGAATTTTTTATACAAAAAGAAAAGAAAGTAGCTCTAAAAGCCATAGTAAATAGTCGAAATAGCTTAAACTCTTGCGTCGGAAAATTTCGTTTTGCTTCTTTCAATTATATAGCAGCGCGTATTTTTTCAGCTTTGAATAGAATAATCTTGAAAGGCAGCGTTGTCGAGAAAAGTAATTATTTATTCCTGCGGTCGGGACTAAAATGAAAACAAGAATCCATGTTTATTGACATTCGAGCAGTTTGCGTTATATTGAAACTTCGGTGACAGACAAAACAATAGCCTCACCAGTCACCGCGCGTCCTTTAAAATATAGTTTCCCGGATGTAAGTTCAATAATACAGGCGAGCGAGAAATTGCGACGACACACGCGTTTCCGTTGAAAAATCCATTGCTCTCGCGCGATATGAGAAAAAAAGTTAAGTACAGTAAAACGAAGGCCGCGCCGCGGCTTTCGCGAAACAACGCCCCGTTCCAGTATATTCTTTGTTATGAAAAATTGGTTGTATATATCTTGTCTGTTTTATTCCTTATTTTCTACATTATTATATACGCGTACTATTATCGTCATCATCATTATCCAAGAGTTGTTTTTTCTTTTGCACGAATATGTGAGCTATGGAAGCGCAAACAAGAATGGTCACGTAGCTTTTAGCCGGTCACGTATCGATTGATTTTAGATCGCGATCGATGATAGATATGCTTCGATTTGGACGATCTGACCCCTCGCCACGTACAAAGGTCGCATTTCTTCGCAAGAAACTCAATCGTGTATCGGGTCCAAGGCTTCCGCGATTTCCTCACTGTACACTTCTTGTATACATAAGAACACTCAAAAAATACGAATCCTCGATGATACTTCTCTTTTTTGTTTCGTCTCGACTCGTTAATCAATTTTCTTCGTGGTCCACATCTAACAAAAAGTGCAGCATATAGAGAGACACATCGAAAGAGATAAAGCCGCGCATTCCGTTCCATTCAACTGAAACGTCCGAACATTACTCAATCAACGTGATTCAGATGCTTGTGTCCGGAGTGGTAGCATAGCCCGCAATCACTGCGACTATCATGCTAATGCTGGCGGCGGCGCAATAAACGCGAAAACTGTCTCTGTTTATGCGCGCGAGGAGTTAGCTCATTTCCGGCTCAGTCGATAATCGATGCCTCCCCGGCGAAGTTTCCCGATGTGGGAAACAGAGCTGAAAACTGCCGTAATAAAAAAAACTTTACTGTCGCCGAAATTGTTTTCCTCTTGTGCGACAAAGGCGGAGTCCTCCATTTTTTTTCCTGAAAAGTTAATTAGTCGCGTAATACTCTCCGAGAATTTAACTAATCGCGACCGTTTGCGGGGAGACTGCGGAGGCGGAGATTTTAATTTAAAAGTTAAATATTTATTAAAAAATTAGCGCGATCTAGTCGGCTTTTTTTTCTGCTGCGCAATTTCCACGGTAGTGTATACTGGAGATTCGAGTTCTAGCATTAACGCGACTAACTATTGAGATATGTTATATAAAATCGAAGACTGCACACTCGGCAACGCCTAAACGATGTGTGTTACGCATAATGGCGAATGCGCACATTAAATCGTAAAAACACGCCTCTAACGTAGAAAAACAAGTGTCGCGTGTAAAAAGCAAGGGTATAACCCTCTCGAGTTCAAGTGACTTTTTTCCTACGATCTTAAGAGATCCTTAAAGACCGGTAAACAAAGGCAGAACGTCGCCTCCACCTTAAGCGCAAAAAGCCATCTCACATAAATAGTCTCGGCAAACTCCGTCGACTGTAGCATTATATCCTCAGCCATTACCCACACCTGCACACGACATCTTATTATACTATATACACTCGCTTCATAATACTCGCCGTCGCTTACATGCACAGCCTCATATGCGCACACTTGAATATCGCGGTTATATACGCGGAGGTCGCATAAATTATCCGCGCGTTGATGTGCATATATATATAAAGGAGAGTCAAAGTCTCCGAAACCGAAGGCAGGATCGCGAGCGTGAAAAAGCCGCTGTTTGCAACTCGTGCGTGAAGGAGAGAAGATCTCTCCTCGGCAATGCAGTCGATGACTGCGGGTGTAATTATACCAGCGCGGTTATCGACTCTTTTATCGCGTGCAGTACGCGATCGAGAGTCCGCGGTGAGATGCTTCGCGCGGATGAAATGGAATGACGTTGAAAATTTGAATATTAACAAAATAGAATGCAAAAAGCCATTATACAAAAGAATACATTAGTCAGTAATCGTATAGTTGTTATTGTGCCGTCAACGTCCACGCGCACAGCGCACGCCGAGATATACGGCTTTAAAAACACTCCGCTACATCAGCAATTAAATCAGTGCGGACGGCCGAGGGATTGACGCATCGTTCGCCTTCTGCAATCACGTGTCCGCGGTAGCGCACGCCCATCGGCTGCTCGCACGTCGTTTAATCGATCGAGCAAGGCGAGAAAGAGAGAGAGAAACAAGTGCGCATATGTAATTACGCTCTGGATGACCGAACGTTTTCTCACGGTATCGAGGCGAGAAACGCTGAAAAAAACGAGGGAAATGCGAAGGAGAATCGTGACGTATTTGCACGCGGAGGGGAAAATTAATAAATTTCAAATTATGCATGATAGTCTTGACATTGAAGCGAAACTCTCTGGAAAAGTGGCATACGGAGTGTCGTTGCGCGAGTTCGCGACACTTTCTCTCGACTCTTGTATATTACCCGCGGCATCGCACATATACACAGCTCTTATCTGTGCGGGAGATTATTCGAGCATTGTCTAGACGAGCGCGAGCTTCGAACTCGGCGCATCGAGTGCGTAACCGACCCGCACGTATGTAATATTCGCTTATATGGATACAGGTTTGGCAATTGCGAGCATCGCGATTATCAGGACGTGAAAACGAGCGATTTGGAAAATGGGGTTGTGAATCAGCGCTGGCCTGGTTCTATCCACCATTGTTTATCTTATAAGAGAAAAAAAACATTACTTGCGGCTGTCATTTGTTCAAACCGTGTTTATCTTCCCGAGCTATTTACATACTCGTTCTTGTCGAAAAATGATTGACGATCGCGCAGAAAAAATCATCGGCGGCTGTCTTGTATTACCGTCGCACACGGATACCGTATCCGCGCAATAAAACGCAATATCCACTCGCGCCCCCGGGTGATTTACCAGCGAAACAATTAGATATTCCGCGCGCGCCGAGGATGAATATATAAAAACGGGCGCGCAAAAGAAAAATTATCTTTCACCGTAAAAGGCCACGGAAAAAAAGGAGAACGGAGAGACTGATGGCTCGTAAATTCGCGGTCGCGAGAAAAAAACCGCGAAAAGCCACGCGGTGGATAAATAAAAATGAATTATCGCATACGCGGGCGCGTCGAGAGAAAAGAAAACATCGCAGCGCGTTGCGACACTCGCGCGTGTCTCCTCCATAATTTTTAAGCGTTTATACCGCGGATCGTCTCGTAAATTCATTTGCCCCGCAATGAGCCAAGAATACGCTTACTTAATATTAATTAGCTGCGGCGGCGGAGAAACAAAAGCGCCCACCGCGCCCAGAGACGTGACCAGATGAGCTCTAACGCAACGCTTGTGTCATACGTATTCAACCGATTTATTCATCTGCTTCGGGGCAGGCTCGACTTTTCCACTCTTTCTCGCTTTCTGATGGAACGATAGATCGTCGGAGGAAAAATATGTGGTCTTCGTGTATTTGCGCGGGTTGATTCACGCGCGAATGAGTCGAGCGTTCGGGAGGCATCAATTATTCCGATCTCGCGCGACGAAGTTGATTATAGTCCCGTCGGTGAATAATGCGGAAGTGGAGAGAAAAAATTGTGAATGAGTCGCGCTGATTACACTTCGTACTATATACCGATGTTCATTGATGAGAATCTCGGCCGCTACTATTACACATCATGTACATATAACGTACAGCATGAAATGCGTGTAATCTTCGTAATTCTGCAGTAGAATTTCAACGAGACATTAGACATATGCGCGCTGAAATCAAATCCGTGTAAAATTAAAACGTTTTTGTTCTCGGCTGTGTATACGACGTGCGCGCAATGCGTATATAGATAATACATATACCGCTGCAATATGTGGGCAAATTTGCATATATGTACGAAAGCCGCGGCAGTTTTCGTTTTAAGGCTTGGTCGACTTCATTCAGGCTTTCTCTCCTTCGAGTGGGAGGAAGCGATAACGATTTTTCATTTGAATAAGCCCATATTGTTTTTTCGTATTTTATCCTTATAAAGAACGAGATAGTTGCGAAATTCTCTTTCTTCACGCAAATATAGGAAACCGATTCGAGCGTCCGACCAGTCCCGGGTGCTTACCACTTACGTATATATGCTGAAAATGTAGATGAAATCAGAATAATTGCCGCAATTTCGTTAACTTATTATTTACAATAACCTTCCAAAGCTCCTTATACACACGCGATTTAAAACTGAAAATAGAAGAAAAGAACAATAGACAACAATAAATCTCCCCGAATCAAAAGCGCCGCTGTTCGCACGTTATGTATATGTGTATCCTGACGTCATCTCCGAAAAATCCCAAATGTATATATCAAAACCGAAAAAAACCCGCATCAACAACCAACCCATCGCGCTATCATCAGCGCATATAAAAACAATGAAGACCTATAATACCGACTCTCTCTCTCTCTCTCTCTCTCTCTCTCTCTCTTCCACATACGCGCATGCACATACGTACGCGTTTTCACATTTCAGTGTGAATCTCAGCTTATACGCGCGCACACACATTCTTGTGAGACACAGGCGCGCGCGCGCGCGAGTTACGCAATGACCGGCTCGCGAGCCGCGCGTAAGAGCCGTCGTTATATTATAATGGCTCAAGGTCCGCCGGCGGCGCGGTATAGTAGACGCCGTTCCAGATCATCGTGGGACTATCCTCGCGCGACGTCCTCTCTCGGGGCGCGGTCGCGATTCAAGAGCGCGTTTCTCGCGGAATCGCGAGAGATACAACGCGTGTGCCGCGGGATAATAAGGCCGTTCGCGGCGCTTTCATATCGAGATGCATGCGGCTGCGGCGTACCATATGCGCCGACGGTGGAAGAAATATTATTGTGCGCACGTGGATGGTTTTAACGTTTCTGACGTTCGATTATCGATTCGTGTAAAAATA
Organism: Muscidifurax raptorellus; assembly: GCA_020010945.3. Lineage (NCBI taxonomy): Eukaryota > Metazoa > Arthropoda > Insecta > Hymenoptera > Pteromalidae > Muscidifurax > Muscidifurax raptorellus. The sequence goes on along the minus strand of CM052081.1, from coordinate 3,709,386 downwards.
GAGGCTTGAAAACGACTCGATTCAATATTGAGGAGAGATCGATGTTGTCGAGGAAGTAAACTGCTGCAGAGTCATATCCCCCGACTGCGGAGTGGAGTTTGGAAAAAAATAAATTTTCCATGACAAGTGCGGCCGCGGGCTTTTCGGGGATTTCTTTGACTGTCTTTTCACGCCTCATATACGTGCACGAGATAAGTACAGCGACGTGTATCGGCCACGAGAGAAAAGAGTGCTCGGAGACACGCAACGCGCGGACTTGCTTTTTCGTGCGAAGCATTGAAGAAAAAAAGAAAAATAACCGGAAGCATATTGTTATGTGAACGCACGAAAGAGAGGCATCTCTATATAGCCGATGAGTCATATTTTTCGTTTATATAAATATATAATGCCTCAGCCAAAGTGGAACAAATGTAAAATACTTTTACGCACAGTTGCAAAAACAAATTCATACGCGCGGTTACAATAAACTCCTTTTCTCATATTCGTTGCACCCGTCGCGCGCTTAACACATCCAGCCGACGAAATATGCGCTCGACTCGAACAATTGAAGCGTCAAAGTTTCACGAATTTCATAAAAACCCGCTCGCTGCGACGGTCGAGAGAAAAAGAAAAACAGCGAGAGAGCGAGAGAGAAAACAATGGTTCCCGGCGAGTCGCAAAGTGTCAATCGTCGCATTAGGCCGCGCGCATATTGCGCTGGTAAGCGCGCGTCCCCATTTCGCAAGTTGCGCCGCGTGCATGCGGAGCAACCTGTGCATCCCGTCGATGCAAAATATCATAATGAAAAGGAGAATTATTGCAGGCGCGAAAGGAGGACTCGCGCTGAGTTTGGACGATCTTGAGGAGGCTCTATATGGACACGAGCAAAGGAAGCTAATGGGACTGTGGGAGAGAGATTCATCGCGAGTTTCTATTGTGCCGAGGGCTGCAATTAGAGGCAATTGTATACTAAATTGAGGAATGATAATTTTGTCATTTTTGGAATCGGCGATCGTGATACAGCCTTCTTTATATTGGACGCTTGGACTGAAAAATAAAAATGTTTGAATTTACCGTGTCTGTAGTATGGAAATGAATCAAGGAGTAAACTTACACGTCGACTTTAGAAGTTTGCTAAGTTAGTTGGGCATATAAGTTGCAAGCGTATATAAAGTGAGATTTTGTGCTCGATTAAACGTCATGCATATACGTTATTCTATACGTCGCGAAGTAAACTTTCAATCGATATCCATTATGATGGAAATATGAGACTGTCTAAAAGCTCTCAAGAGGCTTATTACGCGGGACGTTGTGTGAGATATAATATACAACGCGACGTTTAAATGCTCTTTCATAACATCGAAAATGTGGATATACAGCCCCGGCCATTATTCCCAGTCAATTTTCTCTCGGCGATAACGTGAAATACAAACTTTAGCCGAAATTTTCGAAAGCCGATTTCAATATCCTAAAAAAAAATCCTCGTCTAGCCTCGCATATTTGTAGAAGCCATTCTGACTGCATCTCAACGACTTGCATTCACATTCAAATTCCCTTTGAATCTTTGATTAGCCAAGCTCTTCACTCCTTTGGCAAAGGAAGAATCGGCCGGCGTTATTTGCTAGCCGCATTAGCCACGGCGCTGCGTCTTTGAAATATCCGGCGAATCGCTCGAGAATGCGCGGACACGTCCGACAGTAAACATGCAAATCGGTTGCAGTGTACAAATGGGCGCTGGGCACTTTGCTCGAAAATGTGTTTCAGTGAGTCAAGGTCGCGGTGATATTCCTTTGGCCGGACTGTGTGAGACTTGAAATATTAGGGACCACTTTCGTCACGATTCAGCGGCGGCTCGCTTTTGGTTCTTTGTCTTTTGGAGGAAAACGCGAGCGGCTCGATATCGGCGCAAAGTCAAATTACCCGCTGATGTCGGCGGAATTCGAAGAGGATGCAGACTTGGTAGATTCGATTCGTAATTTGTAACCTCGTCCCATTGTTATCGGCGCTTTTTCCCTCGCGTATAATTACGCTGGCGCTCGCGCGACTTTTGGGAATTGCGAATTTCCTGGCGTCATGCGGGCGATAGACATTTTTCGGTGACCTTACAGGGGAAGCTTAGTTCTCAGGATTATATTCGCTTGTTTGGAAGACAACATATTGCAATTACTTACTCACTATTATATACACTAAATTACTACACTAATCCACGCGAATTATAAAACAGATATTTTTTTTGCTCGTCAAACTAGCCGCGTGAACTTGAAACTCTTTGCTTATATGCGTCTATACAATATAATCCTATTCTATATAGTTTTTCTACATACGTTCACTGTTCACCCCGCAAAAAAGGGACGTCGAATCGCGGAATATTCGGCCCATATCTCGAGACACGATCCTCGAAGGTTGCACACGTTAAAGCAGCGTCGTCGTGCCGACAATAGAAGCTAGCCGACGACACTGCGAGGAAAGGCCGACAAGTTCCTCTTCTCTGTCAACGTGGGAATTTTGAGCTAGTGCGCGGGTGTGTTGCAAGCCGCAGGAGGCCACTACTACACTCGCGGCCGCACGCTCTTCTTTTTTTTTTCTCTCTCTCCTAGCAGAGTCTACAGTGCCGGCTTCAATTTCCTTTTTTTTGCTCGCGGGTCCTCTGGCTTTACCGTCTTTTTGTGCGCAGAATGTTTTCCTTTAAAAACGCCTGGCGTGTATTTTTCTTTTGACGGGGCGTTATTAGCTGGCTTTCAGGAAGTCCTTGCTCGCATTGTTTTTGTTGGCCAGAGCATCGTTGGCGCTTTTTTCGATGGGATTGGTGTATTGGATGAAATTGGGATCGTATCATTCATGCACGGATTTGCAAAGCTGCGATGATGTGGTTTTCAAGGAGAGGGCTGGACGTCCCGGTATTGTTTTTTTTTTATATCTCGCAGCTGCGTAGCCTTTACGTTGAATTAAAATTCAAGGTGGACTATTTTTAATACATATTGTTTTAGCATAATGAAGCATAAAGCTGTAATGAATTTATTTATGGTCTATAGAGTCGAATTGCCTTGTACAACAGGTGCTTTGTTTCGACTTATATCTCGGATAATGTTCAAATTGTTGCGAAAATTTATACAAAAATTAGAACTGCAATTAAATCGACTATGATGATAGTTACCCAAACTATAGGCTGCATTTTAGAAAAGAAACGTGTAATCTACTCTTACAATGGTACTCTAATTACGCCGAGAGATGAGAATACGAGTGCTTTGAATTTGAACCCGAACGAAGTCAAAGTTTGTAACTAAAGCGTGTGAAAAACTAACGAATTTCAATTACGTCACTGGGCGTGCATAATAATATGATATTTGATGTTTTTTTTTCAAAAATGATACCTAATGACGTGCTTGCTTTTTTGGCGCACAATGACTGGAACTCTGTTTTGGCGATTGTGAATCATGTGCCGTAATTACGATCTTGCCATACATTATCATAAATGAACGCTTAATTCGTCAATAATCCGCAGAAAAACAAAAACGAGCTCAAAGTCTTTGAGAAGCGATTACTTTTCATTGCTTGAGATGTTGGCAAAAACTTAAGCGTGGCCTTCAAAAATTAGCATACAATTAGCTAATTTTAAACGTTCTTAATATACCATAAAGGCATACCTTGTAGATTTTGGCTTGAATAACATGGTTCACTTTGAGTAATTGTGTTTACAGCAATGGATTCAGTACAAGTTTTTCGTCAACGTTTTACCACCGACATTGACCCTGTTTGCCTCATACAACGTTCATCACTTTTGGTCTACATGTAGTTACACTCGAATCGTATCCAAAGCTTATATAGGTTGCTTTTACCAAGTTTACCACGATGGCGAGTTTTTAAAAGATTTTTTATAGCTGTGATTCTTTTTACCTTTGTACACAAACAAGAGACAATTACAAGTATGATAATATATATAGCAGCACATACTGTAAACGTACAGTCTTATTTCACAACTTTCGACAACATCTAAAACGCTGCGAGCGAAAAAATATTCAAAATCCTGAATTTCTTTAAATCTCGGTTTCTCTCACGTCATTACTACATCCGAACGTGTGATTCTGCAGTTCGTGACTTCGAAGCTCACAGCTGAGCTTCTTAGCACGGCAATCAGCAGTAATTCCAAGCATCAACGCGATCCGCAAAACCAAAAAAAAAAAACCATCCAATTCCCACATCTACACGACTCGACAACTCTTTTTCCCTCCTGGTAGAGTGGCCCACACCTGCCCCCGAAAAACTCCCCCCTCCATCCAATCGGCTTCTGGGAAAGCCGCATTACTCCCTAATATACGACTCATCGTCGGCCGCGCACGAGTCCGACTTGTAGAGGGAGAGCGACTCAACGGCGTAAGCGGGTATACACGCGATGACAACAACAGGTGTACAGCTCGTTGAAGACTCCCACTCCGGAGTCGCGGGCGTGCGACTTCTCTATGGATGACCTCCCGCGTGTCGTTCGACACACGCCGCTCGCGCGCGCGCGCAGGGATAAATGTGTAGATATACGCGCGCAGGCCCGGCAAGCTTTTAGTTTACAACTACTTACCACCGAGCGAACAAGTTGGCTGGTCACACGCCTCCAGTTAGTTGTATATATAGTGAGACACGCGGGACGATTATTATTCTTCGAGACAGTTTGGTGATCGGTATATCAGTGCCGTAGGTGTTGTGTCGCGCTTGAGCTGTTCGACTTTTCGCGTGGAGAGACTTTTGTTGAGGAGTTTCATTGGAAGTACGTTGAAGCTTCTTTGCTGGATTGGACGGGATAAAGAAGAGCTTTCATGGAGGTGGTGTTGAGGCCGGTCTTCGTGGTCGTCGTCGATCATCGGAGACTGCACTTTGTAAGTGAATCCGTTGAATGTGGGACATCTCTCTTTATTTAGAGATTCATAATATGCGTAGGTGTTATTCGCATCGGGTTTACATTTTTTTTATCTATAGCCTGCTTTTGTGAAAGTTGTCTTGTATTCAAAGGTTCTTCTTGCCTGAGAAGTTATTTGCTTGGAGATGCTTTCACTTTTCCTTTATTCGAAAATAGTTCCGAAGAGACAGCCAACTGGATAAGATGCAAAGCAACTACATTAACACAAAGATTTTTAAAAACATTTTGTTAGCTGGGAAGTGTATACGTGATCAGTCATCAAGAGCGCGCCACGCGTTAGTAATAAATAATCTTTCGTAAATACATCCTTTTAGCGACTAACTTTATATCTCACCGTATTCATCATCCACGATTCAATAAGCGATGGAAGACAAGCGACGCGATTGTGCAGTATACACACGCGTCAAAAAAAAAGAAAATTAATCACATCGCTCGACTCCGCATCGCAAGAAGCCATCAGGGTCATCTATACAACTAAACCATATCGAGTGAAATGCAAAGCTCAATATCTCTTCCCTTGACATACCGCGAGGCTTAGCTGTCGCGCCTACACGGTTATATCACTGTTCATTAAAACGACCTATACTACCCATAAAACGAACTCCTTTTCACGCGCTCCCGCACACGCATCAGCAGCCTATAACGTATATATATAACACTTGTTATTCATCCACAAGGGAGGAGCTTGAACCCACATACGCGTATATCTCGTTCACGTAACTCTCGCGATCCGACCTTGCCTCGCGATCTCGTTATGAGAGGATAGACACCGAGCGTAATGATAATAATAAAGGACGCCACGCTCTATCCCAGGATAATGCATTTGATATGCACACTGCTATACGCGAGAGAGAAATCGCTGATGCAGAAAGCACGTAGAGACGCTACGAATCATCGTGACTAGCGCGTAATACCCATATCGTACACTCGAAAACGGAGGCGAATCTTCGAGAAGGAAAAAAAGACGATGGTTGTGCACGCGACATCTACATTCCGAGGGGCCAATTGTTTGTGTGTTATCTTGTACGCGCGTGTGTGTGTGTGTGTGTGTGTGTGTGTGTGTGTGTGTGTATAGGTGCGGTGCGATGGACTAACTTCTCGTCTCTTCGCGGAGATTGCGTCGAGCGATATATTATTCACTTTGGAAAAAGAAAAATTGCTTTTCACTTGGGCTGCCGCATTGAATCATGCCTTGCGCTTGTTACATTTGTCACGTCGATTCCGAGAAGCGACGTTAGTTAATCAGTTGGGACGCTTTGATATAAACATGCTAAACAGGTGTTTAACATTTTATGACTTTGTTAGTCATTATAAACTATGGTATATAGTGCCGCGTAAATATAGAGCTTGATCGGCGTGTGTAATAATGCTGTAATTAATCGATGAGCGTTGCACTTCGATTTGAATACATCGATCATGAGAAGAAAATCTTTTAATATTATACTTCAATGCGTACAGGGGGTGAAATCGGAGTTTCAGAAATATCGACGTTGCCGCACGCGCCCACGAAAAGTCGATTCCATTCGTATTGGGGTAATCGTCCCGAATCATCGCGGCACCGGAAATACGCGTAGCGAACGACTACCTCATTGTCGCTCGAGGACAACACCCTCGTACGAAAAGTGTGTCCACTTCCTAGTCCACTATAGGCAAACGAACACCCCCGCGATGGAATGGCTTTTCTATTTTCCTGATGTCGACGTGGTCGTTGAGTCGTCAACTTTTTTTCCATGACGCCGAACTTTTATCTGGCCTGCCCATCGAGCGTAATTAAACATGTCGCGCGAGGGGCGCTGACGGTTTTTCTTTCTAGCGCGACAATTTTTTTTTCGTTGCTATAGGTGGTATGAAAGAGGGAGATATCGACGTGCTGCGAAGTGAGCACGTGCACAAATCAACGCTTGTTTCGGAGCGAAAATTAAAAAAAAAATAAGTGTGTTGTGCAAGAGTTTTTACTCTGGTTTCTCGCGCGCCTCGACGATTATTCAAATTAATGCAAGCTGCGTGGAGTGAATCACCGGAAATGGTATATAGAAGAGATGATAGTCGACTTACTTTAAAAATACATCAATCAGCTCTGTTTTGATGGTTAATCTTTAACAGCGTTGCGTTACCTGCTATTATTTAGTATTTACTTTACATTACTGATAAAATTGTAAAATATAGGTTAATGAACGACTCAAACCACGCTATAACGATGAATCGTATACAATTGTTTTTTTTTTGTTATTTCAACGACGTAGATAAACAAAACTACAAATAAGCAATCTTTTCACCAGGTGACAGCTGCACTATTGCTGTTCCTCGCCGTCAATCAAGTAACCTGCCAATTGGACCTGCCACCCCTTCGAGACGATCAGCGCTATAGCGACCCCAATAACGATCGATATACCGATCGCACTTCAGATCGGTATGCCGATCGTAATACTGACCGGTACGCCGATAGGTTCAACGATCGCAATCAAGACCAACGTTTCAACGATGGTCGCCGATTTCCCCAAAACGACGACGGTCGCCGGTTTCCTCAGAACGACGGCGATCGGTACGACCGATTCGAGGGTAACAGACGACCTCAAGACAACCGGGGAGGTATAAGAGACGATCCTCGATTCGACAACCGACGACCGGTTCAGCAAATCGACTACGCAAATCTTCTAGCTGGCCTGGACTTTATCGGTACGCAGAGGTGCAGTAACAACGTCGCCGCTCAGTGGAACTACGAGACCAACGTCAACGAAGTCTCCCAGCTACAAGCGGTAAAAAAATCACAATTTATAGACGACGATCATAGAAAATTCGATATCACAGCATCATCGACAACTCGGGCACTTGGTTGTCCGTGCGTTAATTGCTTTTTAATATTTCAGTGCGCGCCGAAAAAGAGCCGAACACGATGAATCTCTCTATCGATTGACCTAGTTGCGCCGAAATTGAGTCCACGTCAGAGGCACTCTTTCTCCCTCCGGAGCTCATTACCGCGTACGACGTGTATTATACACGTACCACCCGCATATACATGTTGTCCCGGCTTATCTATCCGAGGTGTAATGGTATATAGGCCGCTGAGTTTCCTAATAATCGGACGCGATGATTTTTCGTGCGAACACGCGAGAGAGATTCCGACGCGACACGCACTTTTCTCTTTGCAGCGAAAGTTACGCGGTAATCGATCTCCTATCGTACACTGTAGTCGCGGGGTTGTACTATACAGTACGTTACATGCGGAAACCAAATTCGTGGAACAAGCGACAATCCGAAAGTTCGTGCGATAAACTTTGACTCGCTGTGAACTTCGTATGAAATTCATATTTCTCTCCATCAGAGTTTGATTCTTCTTGGGAAAAGTGATTTTACTTCGCTTCGCCGTGTTCTCCCATTATTAAATCCTCGCGTTCGAAATTTAGATTTTACTCCTTTCCTTATATTCTTGGTGCAAAAGAAAAAATAGTCGAGTCAGTAAAAACGACTATCTTCCAGAACGCGAAACATTAAAATAAGACTCCTGCACACACACAATCACGTTGGTATCCATGGAATACACGCCATTATCGAAGCATCCGACATTAATTGTGCGAAAAAAGGAATGAAGAAGAGAAAAATGAAACCGTCTCTCGGAATGGAGAGAGAGAGAGAGAGAGAGAGAGAAGCAAAGGCCTCGACCTGCGACTTCCCCTTCCCTAATCCGACTTCCGACGTTCTTGCGCGCGAATTTCCCTGGCACCACGAGAAGAGGGACGCATACGCCTCTCTAATACGGGAAATGTTCCCAGGCGATGCCATTGTTTATCGTCGCGCCGATTGAGTAACAGGCGCATTAAGTATCGTCCTCGCCGTCGTCGTGGCTTAGACACGACACGCGGTCAGTCCCCTTTTTCTTCTTCTTCTTCAAATGAGCAACGTTGAGAGAGTCGCTTTTCGGATTCTCTCTTTTTTTATATATGTATACAAGAAATGTAATTGCGATACTATTAATTATTTGCACATCGAGAGAAATTGACAAACGCGACTTAATAGCAGTATATAAAGTTTAATTCTATTATATCTTAATGAAGAGCATTAAAGATTATTTCGATGAATAGAATATTCTACACTGCTATCAATTTCAGATTCACTGGCGTATTAAAAGATATAATGTTACACCGACGTTAATCGGATAATTACGACTGTTTCATTGAGCTGTAATGCCTCCATCGCTGTACAGTAAAAATTATAAAAAAAAATATACATAAATATTTCCAGAAAAATCTCGCGTGCAAAAGAATCCCCGACGAGGAGAATCGCGGAAACAATAACTTCTCGGCTGAAAAGCCGCAGGTGTGGGAAAGTCGCGTCACTTCTTATAGCATTACACTATCTCTAACGGTAAACACGTCGAGCTTCGTCCTACTGCACTACACCGATGGCATTAGCGCACCGGAGGAAAGGAAATAACACGTTGCGCATCCTATATAGATATTACTTAATCTCTGTCTCTATATTTCTGAAAGGAAAAGTAATCGCCAACTGACTCGGTTTTCTTTCTTCTGCCGATTACAGCTGCAAGCTCAAAGGTTATACGCCGATTTCCAGTATCAGGCATGGCTGCAAATTCGCCAGATCGACCCGAATACAGTGAGGGAGCCTTTGATAAGGAGACGATTGAGATATCTGTCGGCAGTTGGACCGGCGGCGCTTCCACCCGATCAGCTAGAGAGGGTGAGCAGAGGCGCAGTTGTTATAAAAATCGTTTGAATTAAGAGAGTTCATTTGACTCTGTTGATTTCAGTACAATCGGCTGATCAACGATATGCTGTCCATCTACAACAGCGCGACCATCTGCGCGTACAAGGATCCTCTGCGTTGTGGTCTTCGCCTATTTCCTGGTGAGCTCATTTATTGGTTTTTCTAAAGAAACTTCAAGCACATAGTGATAGAAACTTTCGTTATTGGTGTTTGAAGCTTTTTTTCATATACGTCAATTAATCACAGAGCAGTGAGAAACGACAAATTTCATTTACTTTCAATCTCGTTTTTACAGAGATTTCGCAAACCGTCGCTCGCAGTCGCGACTGGGATGAGCTGCAGTGGGTCTGGCTCGAGTGGCGACGACGAAGCGGCTCCCAAATGAAGGATCTGTACATGCAATTGGTGGACCTCAACAACGAAGCTGCTCGCATGAACAGTAAGCATTCCCTTGTACTGATAAAAAATTAAGCGAGAACACGTTAAATTGCTCGAATGACTTTGCAGATTTCACCGATGCAGCAGAGTACTGGCAGTTCCCCTACGAGTCTTACAATTTCGAGCGCGAGGTTGACGAGGTTTGGGAGGAAATCAAGCCACTTTACGAGGAACTGCACGCTTACGTCAGAAAGAAGTTGAGGGATCTTTATGGACCGGAAAAAATTAGCGGACAGGCTCCGCTGCCGTCTCATATTCTTGGTGAGCCGCTGCGGAGTTGATTTACGGAAAAGGAAAATACGGAAACGCCGTGCCTTCTTTATTTCCGAGACTTCGCTTGGGATGTACGACTAAATTAAACGCACGATTCACAGGAAACATTTGGGGACAATCGTGGGTCAACATCCTGGACATGACGCTACCCTATCCCGGTAAGAATTACCTGGACGTTACGCAAGAGATGCAAGCTCAGGGCTACACGCCGATCGACATGTTTCGCGTGGGAGAGGACTTTTTCCTTTCGCTGAATCTGAGCGCACTCCCGCCGGAATTCTGGGCTGGAAGTTTGATCGTCGATCCAGGCGACAGGCCCCTCATATGCCAGGCTTCGGCTTGGGACTTTTGCAACGGCATCGACTACAGGTAAAGCCTTATTAATATATATATATATATATATATATATATATATATATATATTGGACGTGTATGTGGTATAAACTGTGTACTCTGCTTTCAGAATAAAGATGTGCACGAAAGTGACGATGAAGGATCTGATAACGGTGCACCACGAGATGGCTCACATCCAGTACTTCCTGCGCTACAGTCGTCTACCTCGGGAATTCCGCGACGGCGCCAATCCCGGTATGAAAAGTCAACAGAGCTAACGGGGAAACGGCTCACTTTCGCGACTCGAGAATCAATATAACCGACACGCCTCGGCGATTTCGTGGCATTAATCTTTTAATGTCTCAACTGCTCGCCTCTTCCCTCCCCATGCAAATAAGAAACTGGCGTTTCTTGCGCGCCGTTTCCTCCGCGAAGGAAGAAAGAAAGCAAGAGTCGCGCAACTGACGCTCGCTATACAAGCCATAACTTTTATTGTCATTGCCGACTAGTCGAGCTTTCTCCATGGCGCACCGGTTATTCGCTCTGCTTCGGGAAAGAGAAAGACAGATAATATAGATGTATAATGTCCAGTAAGAAACGGCAAAAAGCGCGTAGGAGCTGAAGCAATTAAGCAATCGGCCGCACTATTGGAAAATTTCTCGAGCCCCTCTTTGCATAATTAATTTTGACGGTCTTGATTGAAAATTACGACGTCGTAAAGCATGTTTATTACCTGCTTATGAAAAAAAGGAAGAAAAATTAGTCGGGATCTTTTTCCTCTCCAGGTTTTCACGAAGCCGTGGGCGAGGCCGTCGCCCTCAGCGTAGCTACACCCAAGCACCTGCAGACTTTGGGCTTGGGCAACAAGTACATAGACGAACGTTCGTCCGACATAAATTACCTGTTCTCGCTGGCCATGGAGAAGCTGGTGCTGCTGCCCTACAGCATCGCCTTGGACAAGTGGCGCTGGGACGTCTTCCGCGGAGTGGTCAACAGGGACGAGTACAACTGCCATTGGCATCGACTGAAGGAACGTTACTCCGGCACGAAGCCACCGGTGCTCAGATCCGAGGACGACTTCGACCCCGGCTCCAAGTATCACATACCCGCCAACATACCCTATATCAGGTGAGTGGAGTGAATGACGGAAGACCGAAGGATTTTTGAGCATTTGTTTGTTTATTTGATAAAACTGTAACATTCGTTTGTTTTTGTTTTCATTATTATCTTACATGACGGATGATGAGATTGTTATAAAACATGAGCGACGATGAGCTTTACGAGATCGGGAGAGCAAGAGACACCAGTGCGCATATAAGAGAAAGTGCCGATGAATTAGTTTGAATTCTTTAGCAACTATTTGGTATTGATTCACTCGCGTTATTCGGATGCTTCTTGCGTTCCCACGTCTCTCTTAACTGATAATTACATCTAGAAGAGTTAAAAACGTTAAAAGTTATATATAATCTGCAAACTTAAACTTAACTATTCCTTACGTAGAGAATACATTATATAGTTTCCGCGAATTTATCCGGTCCTCAATTTTGATCAAAAGGAGTGTTGCGTCCCTGCAGTGTAGTTAGGTCGTCATTCGCGGTACTTCGGTTTCCGGGCGCTTCGGGTCGAACAGTTTTAGGGGTGTGTTGACCTGAAACGGGTGTGGCTGACCTACAGCGACCTCTGACTTTGCCCTTTTTTCTTCGGAATTCGGTACTACTATCAGTGTCTTGTTCGTATTGGTAGCTTCGGTTACTGGTGCATCTTCCTTATCCTCCTTCTCATCGTGCTCCTCGTCTTTGTCAAGCTGGAAAGATCTCTTGATGGGCTCGGTCGTTGTCGGGTAAGGCTCCTCGTTCATCTTGGTAACAGAGAGGAAAAACAACAAAATTTCACGTTTAGAAGCAAGAATTAGAGTGCGAGAAGTGCTTACCTCGTCGTTGTACGGGTTTGGTGATACGGTGAGCTCGTACCGATTGGGCTCCGACTCCTTCGACTGATCGTAGTCATCGCTCTTCTGAGCGTCGTACGATGACCCATAATTCTTCTGAGCGTCGTAGGATGATCCATCGCTCTTCTGATTGTCGTACGATGACCCGTAGCTCTTCTGAGCCCCATACGACGACCCGTCGCTCTTCTGACTGCCGTAAGATGATCCACCGCTCTTGTGAATGCCATACGATGGCAGATAAGGTACGGGGATCGTGACGTAGACCTTCATGGGCATGGGAAACCTTCCGTCGTATCCGTTGACGGGAAACTTGACCTCCCTCTGCAGCAGCTGGTACAGGGCCGCCGGAGTCTTTGGGTCCAAGGATAAAGTGGCCAGAGGTACCGCGACCTGCTCCTGGTTCCTGTCGGTATAGTGTTCCACCATGCGTTTCACCACTTGGCTGGTCTTCTGAGTAGTCGGGCTATCAGCCGATGGCTGAGCTGTCGGCGACGTAGGGGTCGGTGGCGGCTGGACCTTCTGGGAATCCTTGTTCTGCGTCTCTCCAGCCGATATATCGCTGAAGTCTTCCGACCAGAAGTCCCTGTTGTTGTTGTTGTGGTTGTTGCTGTTGTGGTTGTCTAGCTTCTTGCTGTCGTCCCAGAGTGGTCGATGTCTTACCCAGCCTTTTTGTTTGGCGCTCGTCCAGCCGCCGTCCCCAAAATCCGAGGCGTACATCTTGAAGATCTCCGCGTCCTCCTCGTCGTCGACGTCGACGACCTTCGTACCGGAGAAATCGTCGTCCTTGTTCTTGGAGTACGAGCTAGAGAAGGTCTTGGTGCTGCTCTTGAGACCGAAGTCTCCCTTGAAACCGGGCTCGCTGCCGGCCACGATGCTGGTGCTCACGTCGTCCAGAGCGGAGTCCAGAGTGCTGAAGTCGGCGGCAGTGAAGCCCAGACCCGCGCTCGTGCTCACGTCGAATCCGACGCTGGAGATGGACGAGGTCGGGGGTTTGTCGGGTTCGTCTTTGATGGCAGCGTCGAAGCCAACCGAGGGCGTGGACACGGATTCGACGGAGCGATCCGCCTCGGCTGATTCGGCCGAGGTGGGCACAGGAGTAGCAGCGGCAGCGGCGCCGGCGTTCTCCACGCTGGAGTTGAGCGACTCCTTGGAGATGCCCAGCTCCTCGGCCTCGGCCGAGTCGTTCACTTGGTACTGGCCCGGAGGGGTGTAGGCGTACTGCCGGTCGTAGATCTTCGGGTCGTAGGGCCTCGTGGACTCGGAGCCCGGGGCCGCCTGTTCTTCGGCTGTCTTCATCGCGTTGGAGTAGGACTCCTTGACGGTGACGGTGACAGTCGAGGAGTTACCGGAGTTCAAAGCTTTTTCCACTGCGCGTTCGGCTGCTTTCTCGGCGGCTCGCTCTACTGCAAGCTCGGCGGCGCGTTCCAACTCCCTTTGGTGGATGGATAGTCCGGCCATTACGACCGAGCCGTAGAGCACGACGGCGCATATACTCAGCAGCTGCTGGAAACAAGGGGGCGGGTGTTACGGATTTAATTTGCATGTCAAACCGCGAAGAGTCGATCGTGTGTGATTTTTCAATATTACGCAGTTCCAGGATATATGTGTACATTATTTTTGTTGGAACGCCATATATTCTGGATTTCCTCACTGCTACAGAAGAAGAATGCAAACACAAGGCAGTGCGCTATAAATTGAATTTCACTTGCACAGAGTCGCTTGTAAACGTATAATCACACACGATTGACACTCGCTGGAACGTCGAAGGAGATCAGTTACGAACCAAACGTCCCATGACGATGCGCTTAGTAGATTCGCTGAGGAACACTCGAGTCGGACAACTGGACGTTGGGAGAGCCTGTCGCGAGCGATATTTATACCCGGACGAGAAAGCGCGGCTGTTCCACCCGCCACGCGACACTCTCGCTCGCTCTCCTTTTCCTCCTCCCGCGCGAGATGCCGATTATATATTGTAATTGGCTGGAGGACGCGTTGGAGACGTCTTTACGAGTCTCTTATCACTTTCTCGCGATCTTTCGGAAATTCTCAGTCGAAAACGAAGGGAAAAAAAGAAAGGAACGATTTTTCGCACTTTTCCGTGCGGCCATTCCTTTCTCGATCGTTTGAAAAATCTGTATAACAATAAAGTCACACTTAAAAGTGTTACGACTCCCGCAGCCGAATGCAGTTGCACTGAATGTACATATAAAATAATTCCGAGAGAAAAAATCAATGCAAATTATACATTCCGAACGCGTTTTATGTGCCCGGCCGCGCGCGCGCGCGCGGCAACAATCGCAATCGGCGAAAAAACTTTATAGAGATGCCGGGAATCAATTGCTATAAATCGCGCGCCGTTTGAAATTGTGAATTGTGTCAAAGTTATTCAACATCGATCTTGGTTTCTAATCATCCCCGGGGAATAAGCCACTAAAATCTCTGTGCCGAAGGGAAAAAAATGGCAACAAACTGCTTAATTCTGGCCGCACTTGAAACTCGCTGTCAACTTTCTATAAAAAGCCATAAAGTCACTCAGTCATGTCAACCCACCCAACTTCGTTTCCTCGTTTCAGTTTTACGATACGCGTTGTCGAAAGCATCGGGAAATATTTTTTTCCTCCTGCGTGCGTGTTCCTAACAAAAAAAAAAAAAAAAAAAAAATTATGCTTCAAAACTAGGGAAGCGCGAAACAATTAGCGGCTAACGAGAGCCTGTTCGAGAGAAAGACGGGAGAATAAAAAATTTTGCGCGTGTGCGGTGCAGAAGAAGGCGCTCGTGATCAGCGCGGCATAACAAACGGCTGAAAGGCACGCGGATAGATAGATGTATATATATACGAGCAGCTCGCCGTGACTGACTCGCGCATAATTATCGCTTATAACTTTCATCTCGATTTCTTTCGACAGCTCCGCCGTTTAATGCGTTTAATGCCCCTATTATATACTATTAAGTAATTAAAACAATTGCTTTTTCTTTCGTGATAAATAAATTTGTATTGTCGGACTTTAAGATCAGCCCGTAGTTTTTTACAATATTTTACATGATCGATTTTTTCCCTTCTCGTGAAAATCGCACAATAACGTCGCACGGTAAAAAAGGCGTAAAACAAATTAAGTTTGTATAAATATAATTATTCGACACAATACTTGCAAATTGTTAAAACAGCGTTCGGCGCCGGGGGGGAAGCTATTAAAAACTAAATAACAGCAAATAAACGGACTCTTGTGAGAACAAAGCGCAGTAACAGAAATAAAACCAAACAAACACATCACTCGCGCTTCTCCTCCTGGACTTTCGGCGTTTCCGTGGGCTTGTTCGGCTCCACTTGCTCCTCCTTCACCGGTTTCTCACCGATCTTTGACTCTATGACTTTCTCGTCTTTCTTGTGCTCGATTACTTTCTCCTCCTTTTCCTCGTGTACGAGTATTGGATAGGGCACCTCCTTCTCCACCGCATAGGGCACTTCCTTCTCGACTGGGTAGGGTACTTCCTCGGGCACCTCAACCTTGACCGGCACTGGCTTGTCGTAGGGCACCGGTATCGGGTTGTCGACCTTGACCTTCACCGGGTAGCCCACGTACTTCTCGACGGGGAAAGGCACGTGTTTGACCACGGGCACCGGGTAGGGTTTGCTCACGTAGTAGGGTATGGGTCGTTCCTCCTCGATTTTCACCGGATAAGGCACGATTTTGTCGACGGGCAAGGGCTGGGGCACGTGTACCGGTACCTTGATGGGAATCGGTATCTTGCGCTCGACCGGGAAGGGCTCGGGTGACGGGATCTTCACTTCGTAGTAGACCTTCCTCTCCACTGGATAGGGATCGGGTACGTAGACTCGGTGCGGTACGGGTCTGTCGACCGGTACGTGCACCGGGTAGTAGGACTCCTTGACCACTGCGATCGGTTTGGGAATCTTGACCGGAACCTTCACCACCACCTTGACCGGATAGGGAATCTCCTTCTCGATCGGGTAGGGCTCGGGCACCGGGACCTCCACGGCATACGGGACTTTCTTGTAAATCGGTACGTGAACGGTTCGCTCGACGGCATAGGGCTCTGGAACCTTCTTCACGATCGTTATGGTTTTGAAGTCGTGTTCTTCCGGAACGTGATCGAAGTGTTCGTGCTCTTCCAAGAAAGTGGGAGAGGCGCTGATTTCCCCCGCGTAGCTGGACTCGACGGCCTGCGCGTCTGGAGCAGACTCTACCTGTATCATCTCGCCCGCGTGTTCTGCGAACAAAGTTCAAAGTTATTACCGATATCTGTATTGACAAAACGATCGTCGAAGAATCCTACCATGCTCCTCTTCACCAACGGCATTGCGGTCGATCTTATTCGAGTCCTTCGGCGATTCCGTCTCTTTGAGATCGTCTTTACGCTCGATGGGGTGCACTTTGGTTACGACGTAGCCTATCCTGCGGTTGGACGCTCGATCAACGAGAAACTCAACGTTCTTGATTTTCCCATTGACTCCGTCGATCGACACGTTCATCGAGAGAAGAGCCACCAATGTAATCGCTACGCGGTACTGTAGCAACAGAAAAATACATAAGTAGAAAATAACATCAGCCTCAATGAAAACAGTCCACTGCTATACACTGCGGATCATCACCGGGGAACGTACCACGAGCCCCATGGCGAAAACACGTCAACACCGCGTCTCTCGGACCTCGAGGCTTCTTTCGAAAGACCAGCAACGGCAGCGCGCGAATTCCTTCGAACGCTTTTCACGATGCAACTGAACGAGCTGAGATACCCGTGCCGAGGCTTTATAACGTCTCTCTCTGGTTCAGCGCCCGCTGGAAAATCTCACGTGCGGGAAATTTTCGCTTTCGACCGCTCGGCGAACGATGCTGAAAGTGAAATTCAGCCGCACACGTAAACACGCGTATATATCTTGTTATTATAATAGCGAGAGCGAGTTTGGAATTCCGAGACGCATCCGCGCGCGCACGCACTGTTGCGGCGGTGTACACGTTGCCGTATCAGCTGGATTACACCGGGATATATTTACGAGGGGGATGTGGTGCAACGACCGGAGTCTGCGGAACTAGACGAGTTAATGTATGCGGAAAAATGCGGCGCGACTCGAGGATTTTTCAACAGCCGAGTGTAATAATGCTTCTGTATAATCTGCAGCGTTAGAAACGCTCGTTTGACACTGTATTAATAGAGAACTCGTCACGAAGAGCGAGAAATTACAGTAATCGACGACCCGTCTGATGCTCATCAAAGCACGTAACGAAGCATCTGATGCGCGGCGCCACAGATCTCCAAGCGCACACAACAATTATCCTCCGAGTTTTTAATTAAACACTGGCAATTAAATTTAAATATCGCTCTCATCATATAACTCACAGAGTAGAAACCCCGCGTTCTTCTTTTATTTTATCACCGTTCAATTATACACACACACACGCGGCGCGATCTGATCAATATTTAAATTCGAAAGAAGCGCGGCTCTCAATTTCTGCACGCAAAAAAAATAATTACATTAGAAAAATATATGCGAGAACGCGACGGTCACGCGATTCGAGAAAAATCTCGAGAGTGTGCAGCACCATCACGCCAAGTAGCGTTTAACATTCGCACGCCGACACCGCGTATTATTCACGGCTCCTGCGCACGGTTAAAAGTCTATTCTAGCACGCGGATATGAGATTGTAAAGACAGGGGGTATACAAGCTGGGAAGAGATCGTAATCGACACCTTTCTTCGGTGTGGCTGCGGAGATTAATAACTTTTCACTTTTGCATGTGTGAATGCGCTGGTGGCGCGGTCGTGAGAGGATTGGAACGAAGTACGCGGTGATGTGAAATGCGAAGAAGTGTGTGCAGTATATATATATATATATATATATATATATATATATATATATATATATATATATATATGCAAAGCGCAAGGGATTGGTTCTCATAAACGGTATATACGTGGTTGCAGAAGAATTTGTTCGGACACGTATTTGGATTTTGACGTGTTAGATGTATCGTATCAGAAAATTAGTAGATCGTCTGGATAGACCTGTCTGCTACTATACTTGTCGGATACTGATATTCTCATTATTAACTTGTCGTTCCTTACTTCGTCTCATTTTTATCGAAGCTTTATCGTTGATCGTTTCAGAAGTATCTCAATTAAAATAAAATACTGCCAACAAGCAACTCTGTTATCTTCCAGTATACTGATTTAGTATTTCTATAGCATTCGCTGTAACTAACTTCACGATCACACGTCGTTATAACAAAACCAACGCCTTGATAGTACACGCCTGTAAAATAATTTCATATCATTTACCCATTCGCTTGTTCCAACACCGGAAATTTAGAAATATATCCTCCTTACGTATACACCAGTATTAATACACTACAATCCTTTTCCCATCTTCCAGCCAGGGCCATACTTGTATATACACACAATCAACGCGCGACGACTCTGGAATAACGGTACATTACGAAATCATCTGGTAGATTGACGATTTTGTCACCGACCTAACACCTCTAAAACTTATAGCGCTCTGCACTTTTTGCGAGCATTTTTATCTGCGCCTTTCTATCTCGACTTTTCTCCTCCGTGCGCTGCATTGTTTATTTTCGTGTCGCCCTCCCCGTACAATTCAGATTACGAAGCCGATTTTAACTGCGCTCATAAACAGGTTGATAGTGAGCAGACCGTTTCATGGGCTCTCACGAGCGAGATATATATATTTTTTCCCGACGAGCGAGAGTAAATTTTAAATACGTCGACGTTTTGTAACCGATCTACGCTACGTGCTCGTGACTATTGATTGGTCGACAATTTGATGGCCGATTGTTTGTCGTGGAGGAGATAATATTTTAGTCGCATATTCGAGGTAATAAAAATCGCACTCTATTGCTTATCCACTAGTCATAATGTGGGCGGATAATCGGTTCATGGAAAAAATCGTTGCAACCGCAGTATGCACTGTATCCTCGGGAACCTGCCTTACCGACAGTGGTAGCACGCAAAAGTACTTACGGATTCCACTGCGCGGCAGGAGCGCTAGTAGCCGGTATCCATATCCCCCGCTTATATTCGATCTCTCCGAAGTCTTTGAAGTTCCTACGGGTTTTCTTCTTGACCCCCTATACGTAATCCTGATATATTATCAGAAACGACTTCGATCAATCTTATATTATGCAATATACCTTACATCTACAAATTGTCATTTTCATACACGCGTTTGCTCAACAGTACGCGCGTACGTGAACTCCATCGAACTAGAACAATCGTACATATAAACATATGAAAATTGTCGTTCAATCGTCCAAATAGCTTCCTCCGCTGGCCGCCGCACGCAATCATCGCATTTATACCGACAAGGAAGAAAATTACGCTACAGCGCCCCCTTCTCCCTCGGCCCACTTCCACGACAATATTATACTATAGAAAAGAGGACTATACCTTATACTCTTACTTTCAGTCGCGCGCGCGCATCGACGTCGTCGCGTGTGCGCTAATAATGGTATTGCGCAACTGAGCGTATATATGTATATATATAAACGTGCTATACCCAAGCAGCACATGCATGTATATAAGGTCCAACGTCGCGAGTCAAGTGCTGCTGCTGTCTATTTTGCAATTCACGACGCAGCGCGAGCGGTATAGTTTCACATGAGAAGCCTCCCTCTTCGAATTAACTGCAGTTTAAAAAATATCTCACGTTATTCAAATGGCATCGAGCGTCGACGAGAGGAGAGATTATACGCCGGCGATTAAGCTGGCGTCTCTCGGCTTTCTTTTTTTATTCCGCACTTTTTCTACAAGTTTTGCCGACGACTGACGTAACCGCGCTTCTATATACATACATTACATTATACGGTTTATGGTTCAAAACTGTATCACGTATGTACAGTACATAGCGGATACGCCTGGACTAATTGCGAAATTCATTTTTTTTTCTTCAACTTAACGAAACGTCATCGCTAAGCGATTTAACATCGTTTATAATCCCGAGCGACATTACTCAACGCTCTTTCCGTATCTGGATCGCGAAAAAAAAACGTTTGTTGTTGTGTATACCCGCGCAAGAGTGACCATGTTCTCCCTTAATGATTATTTGTTATCGCGCTTAATGCCATTTGGCGGTGGTACACGCACACACACATACACATACACACATATATACGTATATCCCCGAAGTGAACGGCGTCGGGAAAATTGCGAAATCGACAGCTCATTGGAAGCGTATATATATAATATAGCGCAAGTATGTATACATATGCAATGCAGCTGCCGTTGTTGGCAGCTTAAACTAACCCATATACACACGCGTATATAATTAGACTTTACTCAATGGGATATATCGCGCGCGGTTCTCACCGCCGTACGAGTATTAGCGTATAGCCATTCTTTGAGCTGGAAAACTATTTTCCTATATACACACGCGGTGTATCAAGTGCACACGTGGCTGTGTCTGTCTTAAGGAAATCCAAAGAAAATTACATGCCTGAACGCGGGATTTAATTCGAGCGTTCAATCACCGCGCGTTTACAAGCCGCCCTCCGCGCGCGCGCGCGTGATTAAATGTTTGCACACATGCTTCCGTTTAGGCTGAATCGCAGCAGGAGTCGCGCTTATTACGGAACGATACATCGAAAGCTCTGACCCGCGGCGATTTTCCGTTCGAGAAAAATGAGTCGGTATATCTCCTCCCTCTGTACGTGTACACGCGCGCAATCGACTGCAGCTTTCGCAAGTACATAATGCGCGGCTGCAATTTGAGCGTCGTCGTCGCCGTGCGATCGAGCGTTAAAAACACTGCCGAATATTCATTTGAGGGTATAGCCACGCTGCAATGTACAATCGCACGATTTCCGAGCTTTGCGCAACTGCCCGATGTTATAGACGCGCCGGCGCGATTCCACGGATTAGTGTATATCGATTTTCATCAGCCACCGCTTCCTTTGCCGTTTTCCAATCGGCGAGTGCCGATCGCGCGCGTATACAAATATATGCCATACTATACTACTGCTGCTGCTGCTGCTGTTGGGTGACGAAATCGACAAAGGGAATTTCTGGCTTTTACTTTTTAGACGCGGATGTGTGTTCGATTGCCAGTGCGATCGCTCGTTTTAATGACAAAGGATGACGATTTTTGGAAAGCGAATTGGAGAGCCGCTTATCGACGAGGAGCGAACGCGAACGATCGTCGCGGTATTTCCGAGAATTCATTATCGCTGATGGATGTATCAAGGTGGAGAAAGAAGGCAGATGTAAAATTTTCATGTGTTCTTTATGTCTTTTCCGTATAAAAAATACATTAATCTCCTAAGTCGGTAGAAAAAAAAACGAACATACAAGTAAATCTACACCGAGGTCCTTGGTCCTCGTTATTTTTTTCTTCGCGTACGAGACGGAGCGCGCGCGGAACGACTGGATCTTAGTGTCATCGTAGTGCGTAAAGTATGAGCTGTGTATATCCAGCTGTTCCCGCAGGCCGACGTTTAACGTACGGATAGTCAGTACAGTTGCCAATTAGCACGATCTCGCAGGATCGTTAACAATTTCGTCGCGCGTGTGGTCGAGATCCAGCCACGCTGCACATTGTCGGAGAGGTAATTTACAAAAGATAGTAGAAGAAGAAAAAAATGGAAAAAGCCTTAATCTTATAATGTTAATTAGTGGAGGCGCTGTTTGTTGCTGCTGGTGCTGCTGCTGCGCTGAAGAGATTTCGTCAGGTCAGGGAGCTGCTGACGCGTTGCGCGAGATCTGCTGGCAGTATATATGTATAATAGGTGTTGTTGTTGTTGTTGTTGTCGTTGTTGATGATGATTCAGAGCTTAGTGTCCGTAGTGGCCGTAATCGTTGTAGTTGTTGTAGGCCTCGTATCCGTAGTGCTGCTTGTGAACGACGGGAACGCCGACCGGAACCTTGACTGGGTAAGGGACGGGCTTCTCGACCGGGACAGGTACGGGCCTGTCAACGTGGACAGGGTAGGGCCTGTCGACGGGGACCTTGACGGCGTAGGGCACTGGGCGCTCTACCGGGTAGGGCACTTGCTTCTCGACGGGGTAGGGCTGGGGTACCGGGACCTTCACCGGTACTGGCACGGGCCTGTCAACGTGGACGGGGTAGGGCCTGTCGACTGGTACCTTGACTGGGTAGGGAATGTGCTTCTCCACTGGGTAGGGTACTGGCTTCTCGACCTCGACGGGGTAGGGTTTGGGCACTGGGACGGGGTAAGGACGGTCGACTGGGACCTTCACTGGAACCTGGACGATCTTTTCCACTGGGTAGGGCTGCGGCACATGGACGGGCACCTTGACTGGGTAAGGCACCTGCTTCTCAACTGGGTAGGGCTGCGGCACTGGGACCTTCACGGGGTAGGGGACGTGCTTCTCCACTGGGTAGGGCTGGGGTACGTAGACCTTCACCGGCACTGGGCGGTCGACTGGCACATGGACGGGCACTGGGATCCTCTTCTCCACTGGGTAGGGTTGGGGTACGTGAACGGGGACCTTGACGTAGACCTTGTATGGAACGGGGACCTCCTTCTCGACAGGGTAGGGTTGTGGCACTGGAACCTGTAAGCAAAAGTTTTCTCGTACAGCCGCTCTTGCGCGTGATAATCTCGCTCACACAATGGCAATTTGAAACTATGAATCCTCACCTTAACGGGGTAGGGCACGTGCTTCTCAACTGGGTAGGGTATGTGCTTCTCCACGGGGTAGGGCACCGGGACGTTCTTGGTGACGGTGATGACCTTCTCGTGGTGGGTGGCGATGTGTCCGTGATCGTAGCCGTGGTCGTAGCCGCCTCCGTAGCCGTGAGCGAGGGCAAGGCCGGGAGCTCCGTGACCAGCGGCGCCGATGTCGTAGCCACCGTCGTAAGCGTACCCGTAGCCCAGACCGAGCAGTCCGCGCTTCTCCTGCTTCTTGGCCTCCGGGGCAGCTGTCTCCTGGGCGGCCGCCTTCTCGGCTTCCTCGGCCCACGCCGCCGCGACGAGGAGGGCGATCAGGGCCACGTGCATCTAAAACAGTCGTGTACAATGATTGCTATTATTTCACTATGGAAAGTCGATCGTTATATTAGTATGTATAGAAACAGAGTTTGCGGCCCGATCGGTAACGTTATAATTTTCAACTTCCGCAGGTGAAACTCCACGCGACGTCTATATGCACTTTCGCGTATATAGGCGCGTGCAGAAGTGGGACGATCTCCTCGCGGCGATTTCTCACTTTTGAAAAATTTCCTCCCGCAAGCTCGGCGATATGAGCGCACAAAATTATTATTCTCTCGTCCCGAGCGACACTACGAGTACGTGGGTACGCATCTATATATGTATATATATTAAGTATATCACTCGAGCGCGCACTATACTGTATCTCAGCAGAACGTACCAAGCTCTTCATTTTGGCTTTCGCGATGTTCCTGGTGCGTCCAGAAGTGAACTGGATGCTGATTGTCGGGCAAGCGGGGCCTTATATACGCCCGCCACTTTCGCCTTCTGCGCGTGTGCTCGCGCGGGCCCAAGCTCGCCCCCCTACCCCCGCGTCCTTTGTTCGCGCGGCAACGGAGGAGAGCGAGAGTGAGCGCCTATACTCAACCACCCCACCACCAGCACCACTCCCCTGCAGCGGGACACACGGCCGCGGCGCTCTCTCGCGATCTCGAGGTTTCGATTTCGATTTCCTTTTCCCTCGCTTGCTTGCCTGCTGCCGTGCGCCGTACTCTTGCCTCCTCTCGCTTTCGTTCCTCCGCGCTTACGCTGCGCGCCTCCTTTTCCTGCGCGCATGTACACGTATAAGACGCGCGAGTGGCTCAGTCGCGCCGTGTACGCATCGATAGGAGAATCCACCCACTGCACTCGCGGAGACTATACGGTGTAGGAACGATCGATTATGGGCTCGCGGCCCAGTTTCGGCAGCCGCTTTAAACGGATTAGTCTAATGTATTCACGAGGCGTCGCTTCTTCTCTGCACACCTAATTATGGACTCGCGGCGCGATCACGCTTCCGAATGTACGCGTGAAAAAATATCGTGGGTGTATACCTACTGTATATATATCGTATATCGCGATGCCTTCTCGCGGTAATTGGGTCTGCGCGTCGCCTGCAGGTGCTCTTTACGAGGCTGCGGCATTAGCATTGACGCGTGAGGTAACGATTGCAATAATAGGCTGTGTTCTCTCCAAGAGAGAGAGAGAGAGAGAGAGAGAGAGAGATGGAAAATATAATAGAATTATACGTAGTCAAGAGCGTTTGATTTTCCAGTATCCACATGTGTGCGTTGAATGAGCACTTAACGGCAGTTGGGATTGTTAATGGGTTGCGTCAGGCTCTCCTGAACCCTTATTATTACTGTATGGATTTCAAATCGCTGCGGCTCGTGATTGAGCTGCAATATTCATATACGGATCATGTGTGTTATTGAAGAGCTTATACAGAGCGAGTTACGGCTTGTTAAGCAACAATTTCGTAAATCTGTATCGGAGCGCTTTTAATGATTTTTCATATGCGCAAGTATATTTATTCAGTTGCAAAAATTTATTTTTTCTTCAAGAAAGATCCGAGAGCGAGGAAAACGAGTCGAATTATGAAATGCGTGCGTTCTCATTATTATGCACACACATCTCGGTAATTTTTTATTACCGGTCCTACTTTTTTTTCAAAATAATGTCATTCAAAAATTAAACCAACACTGTTATATTAAGTCCTCTGAAAATTACGGCACCGCGTCGCGCTCGACTGAGTGATGTAACGCGCCGAGGCGTTTGACGATAATAAAATCTAAAAGGAGTAATAATTTTGAATTTACGCCTCTAACGACCGGCGTTAACACTCTTCGAGAAAATAACGTGTTTATACTTGTTTTCGGAATATCGCCTTATACCGTGCGTGGCTGATTTCGCAAATTTTTATTTAAGTGGGATAATTGACTATCGCTTCGGCCTGTTTACCGAGACTCGCTCGTAACGCAGTCGTAACCGCGTGAAATCAATGAAGACATTTAAAAGGAAAGGAATATTCTTCATTACTGCGTTTCGATTGACTCGAGTCCGCGACAATTTCGATATCACAAGGTGCATTGTTTGAATCACTCATACAACTGTAAAATATAAAAACTTTATTGTGCCTCGTTTGCATCGAAAGTGAAAAACGAGGACTTTTTCCTCAAAGCCGCGCAGAGGTGAGCCAGTTACTTTTTAAAAAGTGCAAAACTCGTTCTCATTCGCGGCTTTGTCAGATTCCCTCCCTGACGTAGCGTACAATAGCATCAGCCTCTTTTAATCGACTCGGCAAACTTTTGATGAGAATCGCCGCTTGATATCCGCGGGCACTTAACACCGGCTGCATTAGTTCAAATAACTACTCCAGCTTCCCGGCGAGTCGCTCGTCTCGAATCGAAATTGGGCCGGGTTCCGTCGCGTGAAATCTTATAAGGAGAAACCGCGGGCTCGATTTTTATATAGCGTGTATATATGATATGTGAAAGAGGAATGTTTTGGGAAAATTTTTTCTCGAGATTTAGAAACGCGATTGGCAATGGATATTTTTACAGCTTTATATCCGTGCATGCAGCGACGCTGACGAAACGCGGGCTCGTTCCCTCGATTATATGTATATTATATATACTCCAGCGGATATTTGATCAACGAATTAATAAAACGCGAGGCGGTCGTATATTCGCCGGTGCTTAATCGCGCAAATTACGTATATCGTCCGTTCGCTCATCCGTGAGATCGATCAAAAATAAAGTGAAAAGGAAGACCCGAGCGGTATGCTCGTAATGAGGGGTCAATATTCCGATGATCAATTAAAATGCGATACCTATACGTACGAGCTCTCTCAATTGAATGCCGGCGCGTAATTAGTCTCGCGGATAAAATCGTAAATTACGAAAAGAGCGCGCGACGCATCCAGCGCTGGTGGGTGGGTCCAGCAGCAGCAGTAAGTCGAAAAATAAAATCTTTCTCTCGAGTGCATTGCGCGGCCTCAGAGCCGCGGTTACGTAAAGGACGTCTCGCGCAAGTTTCCTCTTTCTCTCTCTCTCTCTCTCTCTCTCTCTCTCTCTTTCTCTATACACGCTTAGATGATTTCCAACGGTGTATACACGTGTATCCGTTGCGACTGGACGATATGAATTACAGACGCCTGGACTTCCTGCATGTGTTTCTCACGGATGACTTTTTTTTTAATTTTCTCGTTGCAGAAATTTCGTTGCGGGTGTGCTGCAGTTCCAGCTGTACAGGGCGCTGTGTCAGGCGGCGGGGCAGAGGAACCCCGAGGATCCACGTAAACCCCTGCACAAGTGCGACTTTTACAGGAACCCCGATGCCGGCAGGATACTGGGGTGAGTGTTTTTCTTGTAAATTTTTAAGCAACTTTGCTATTCTCGCGCGTTTTATAATTCACTGTGTAAAAAGGTGAAACGAGATTTTAAAAATTGATCAGTGACAAACGCGTCCGAGTTTATATTTATGTTGCATACAAGTGAATTATGTTTAATTTAATCCGTTTTCATTAGTTACGAGTGAAACACTCCGCTGTGTATAGGTATACGCCCGTATGCGTGACATCATCGAGGCAGCTCCACATTTTATGCTGATCGCCGGCTCGGAATAGATAAATCACTGAATCGTCGGGGGCTGATGAATTATTAAAAGCATGTGTGCGATGCCTGCAGATGGCTTTGATCTCGTTCAAAGCATATACAGCCGTTATATGCGAAAAGTAAAAAAAGCATCGTTATATTCCCGATTGAAAATCGTCGTAGAAATAAGAGCTCGTGTGTAATGCTGTTCACTCGTACATTGCGTAATCGAATTAAGAGCAAAGCCGAGCGAGCCGACGACGAATTGAACGATTTTTCAAGTCCCTCTCGCGCATTCAACGAAATATCCGCGCGGCTGCAATTATCCATGGCAATGAGCCAGTCTCTTGTATCCTACTTAAGGAAACTGCATTTAAGCATCCAAATTACGATGTCGTGCTTCGCCTCAATTGCGCGTACACGTGTTTCCTACCGTGCAATATATACACTCCAGCCTAAATCTCCCGGGCTCAACGCTCTATGTACACATCGAACAAAGGCTCACGAGGGACTTTTCCTCCGTCTCTCACGAATTTCGCTTTCGCGAATTATTTTTCGCGAGCGAGAGAGCCCCGAATTTTCTCATAACTCGAGAGCAGCGCAAACGAAACTGTTCCGTATGGCCTATATATCGAATTAAATCCCCGATTGCAGCGCGGAACGTGTAATCCAGTCGACGCCGAGCAATCGCCCTCTCCCAGAAAATGCCATTCACGCGAAGGTTATTACGTTATTCTATTTTTTTTTTCCTAAAATGCTCCAGTTATATTCTGCGCGTCGATTACCCTTTCATAATATAATCGGATCCGCGAGTCGAGTCGACGGGCGACAAGGTCGTTTTTCGCGACAGCTTCTGCGCTAAGCTCGAGAGGCTCCTCGACCGCGGAGCGAATCCCCTCGCGATCCTAATTATCCTCCGGCTGATATCCCGGCGGATCGTGTCTGTGGCGCCGCTAAAGGTCCGGACAACCGTGAGCTTCCGGTCAGCGCTTCTATCGCGTCGCGTAATCGATATACATGCATTATCCGATGCGACGCAGCCGTTGCGCAACCTGATCCGAGGCTCTTTATGAGCGACCCTTGCCTGCTGATGTAGTGAAATTTCGTGGCCCCCCGACGGTATGTACACGTAATTTCCCAACATCCCTCTAGGTATATACCTATGTGCACAGATCGCTCCGTTACGCGCACATAGAGTGGAGTAGCGTGAAAAATGAATTGTCCGCCGTTTTTTTCCTTCTGAGGAGGATAATTGGGTCGAGTGTATCCTCCGAGTGCAGCGAAAAAAAAATCGGGCTCGGCCGCGGTGTTATATAAGCCGGGATTAAGAAATTTTGCTTTATCTTCGTAATGAGCCGGGCTCTTTTAGGCCGCTATGTTCCAAGGCCGAACGAGGTTTTTACTCTCACTTGAAAAAAAAAAAAACACGACACACGCATGCAGGCGTCGTAGTTTATTTGGGCCCTTTGGATAATGCTAGTTTCTGGAGCACGACCCAGTTTGGAAAAGTTCGAGAGCTGCGTGACGACAGCGTAGAGAGTAAACAGAAAGGCGATTAAAAATCCGCTGATTATACCGGTGCGGAAAGTTTGCGCTACACTGGTATATGTACTATATATATATCGCACTCGGTGGTGGAAAACAACTGTCATTAACACCCCACTTGCACCGTTACTACGCTCCCTTGCTTCGTCGACCTCTGGAGTGCGAGCATTTAACGAGAACGTTCAATCCGTACAAACAAACACATATATATATTATAATATGATGCAGCAAGTATATCGTCGAGTTAAAACGTCGTGCGGTGCATGTACCGTTAACCATCCGGAGGCTGCCGTTACATCTACCATAACACACACACACACACACACACACACATACGTAATCGTTTCTCTCCGCTATCGGATGTTCCGAATTAACACATTATACACCGACTCTCTCGCTCTCGCATTGCGCAGTAATAAATGTCCGGTGTGTCCTATCGCACATTCTCACAATGATTACTGCGCCCGGCTGTATACATATATATATATATATTTTATTTATTTATTTATTTATTTATTACCAGTAAAAATTTACATATTATATTACATAACAGTAAACTGCCACAGAGATAAACGTAGTTATCTGTTCGCGACACCAGCATAACCTTATATACTAAAGTGACTTACAAACTAATCAACCTCATACGTTTTGTATAATCAAAATATAATATTCTATAATTACTTACACTCTAGAAAGATTACAACAAAACATATATTTACATCTACTCATTATAATTTTGAGTTGAATTCCCATTTCCTATGAGTTATTTCTAATCCATTTTTTTAATATTGATTTATAATTCTTTGTATTAATATTCTTTAATTCATTTGGCAAGTCATTAAACGTGCCGATAGCTTTTACATAGCTATTTTTATTACTTATAGTTTTTTGTCTTTGCGGAATTTGTAAGCTTTTTTTTCTAGTTTTACTGTTAGAATTGATGTATTCCTGTTTTAAGACTTCATAGTAATATATCAGTGATTCATATGCAAACATTTGTCTCAGATTCATAGGACTATCTGCGAGTACAAACTGATTTTTGTTTACAATTTTCAAAATTTTGTTTTGTAAAGTTTGCAATAGATTCAAATTATTCGAGTATGCTCCTCCCCATGCTATTATACCATAACTAATAATACTGTGGAATAGCGTATAATATATCATTCTTAATGTTTTTATATCCATAAATTTAGATGTTTTTCTCATGACAAACACTAGATATTTGGTCTTATTAATATCTATATATATATATATATATATATATATATATATATATATATATATATATATATATATATATATATATATATATATATATACTGCAGCGGCGTTAATAATAAAGTTTACCGCTCCGCTCTATACGTACAACACGAGAGTAAAATTAGATAACTCGAGAGGGAGACCGATAATTTCTCTTTATTCCGTCACACAATGTCTCGCCGCGCAAAAAAGCCGTTGCCACTGAACTTTGCCGCGGATTTTGCCGGGGATGTAATAAAAAAAAAAAAAAAGAAACCTCCTCGCGGATTCCCGCTTCCTGTGTATATGTGCGTCCGTGTGTACGCAAGTATCATAGCAACGTAACCGTTACGAAAAAAAAATGCGAGTCTTGCGTAAGGATTATACGCACTCGCAGAAGCGCGTGTATAAAACAGACCCGCGGCCGTGGTAGGTAAAAAGAAAAATAGCGGTGGATTATAAGGATGAATTATAAAAAGTGGCCGGTGCGTATTGTTCCTGCTTTTCGGGACGCACGCGCGGATTCGGGTTTCCAAATGTCCGCATCGGTTAGAAAGTATATATGACGCGGATAATGTGAGTTTATGAGCGAGCGCGTGACACCTATCGAGTGACTCATACCTATAGCGCAGTGAAAACGTAAACATCTAAAAGCGCGCGACAGCTGCCGATCAAAGAAGGTGATGCATACGAGTCGCGCGTTCTTTTTTTCTACGCCGTATATCGGACTCGCTAATTTCGATTGGTCGATTTTATTGTGGAAAACGCGGGATTTAATTATTCTTGCATATCGCCTATTATTCTAGTGGCGCCTATACATCGCTGTATACTCGCTGCGTGTCTTACAAGCGGTTGGGAAACAACCGCGTATTAAACGATTACGGGACGCGTGTATAGCAGCTATCGTTGAATGTATATTAGAAGACACTTTTGCAAAGGCTTTTTCATAAATTAAACAAAATCTCAAGATCCGATATACGATAAAATCCTATCGCCTATATATCGTCCAGTTTCTAATCACGACCGCTCGTCCATTCGATTCGCGTGCGCGTCCGCGTGAAAAATTCAAATGCACTTTCTTTGCGCTCTTAGATTCTCCTATATATATAAGTGCTCGTATTGGCACCGGTAGCCTCGTGCTTTCCATACCGGACCGTCCGTTTTTTTATTTATCGAACAGCTTGGATCTTCGCAGTCGAGGAAGTGATATATATATATCACGAATCGAGATCGGTATACTTATTATGATGCAACGGGAGCCGAGTAGGATAAGGAGACGGAGAGAAAGCCGCGAGGCGCAACTGCGTGCGAAAATAATCGCTTAATCCCGCGCTGGGGATTCTCTTCTTTTTTTTGTTCGACCGTCGCATTGTTCGGACGATTCCAATGCTTGCGGGAACACGTGGTTCGAACAGCGATGGTTTTTTTTACGAGCTCGCTTTGATCGACTGCACGTAGTGTATTATACGCGCGCGTATACGGTTTCTTTTTTTACGCGTTGGCCTTATAAATTACGAAAACAGCCCGGATTTACATATCCTGTAGACCGAGCTGCAACGGAGTTTTGACAGGTCTGTTTGAAATTTTTTTCTTTCTCTTAGTACAGATAAGGAACAATGTTTTTAAATATTTCATAAGCCAAGGCTGATGTAAAATTTCGGGTGAGGCAATTGATTGACGATTAGGCATATACACATATACGGCTGCAGTGTGTCTATATAACGTAATCGCGTTGCGTTATTAAACCTATACTCTGATAATCGGCAATCTTCTTGCCGGAAAATTATAAGCATTAGCGAAACCATCATTCTTGCGACTGCGGGCTATCACTCGTAAGAAATTCCTATATAGTATAGCATATTGAGGAAGCCCGTCGGCGGATATTAAACATATTCGCGTGCGCGCGATCGTGAAGTTTATACGCGAGTCTTAAATATTTATGAGTGCAATGCGCCCGCCGAAAGCGCCATTACTCGAGATAACGCCTCAATCGAGCTGCGTTGTAAACTTGAATAAAACGACACAGACCGTTATTAGACAGCTTTATATATGCAGCGCCAGAGTATGATTGACACGGAATTGTGATAGCCAGCATATAACACAATTGATCGGGTGCGTGTATTGCGTTTCTTGACAAAAAAGGTCATATTATAGTAAGCGGCCTTTAGCGCTATTACTGAAACTTACGAAACGATCGGATACGAAGTGCGCTATCGGTCAACTTGATCTTTTGATTAAAGAAATATAGTCAAAGTTTTATGTGAAATTATTCAGATGGAGAAACTTACTGCACATATTATAAGGTACTGTGGACAGCTATCGTATACACAACACACATCGAATAGTTTTCCCGATTGACGGAATGAATTTCTAAATGGATCAACGATAAAATCAAAATCGAGCGCGTGACACACTAAAATTTTCCGCTTGCATAACTTGAAAAAAAAACCGCGTATACATTCTCGGACCTTGGATTACGCACGCGTGCGAGTGTACACAAGTTCTTCACCAAATTCGACCGTCGAACCGTAAAGAAACGCTTTAAATTTTATATGTCCGATCGAAACGATGTCCGTGTGTATTTACCCACCGTTCGCCGCGCGGAGAGATAAAAAATCACTTTTTACGAAACTCGCGCGCGCCTCTAATTGATCGTCAGAAAAATCGGGCGAAAGTTGTCACCACGAATCGGTTCGGTCATAAATTCCAGCCCCGTCACAGTCGTACCCAAAAAAAATCGGCAATACCGCGGCCACTGTGCCCGTTTATAAAAAATATCCTCGTCACGATGGAAAGCTTTAAACACACCCATACACACACTCGAGGACTGTTATATGAAAAACCTCCGCTCACTGCAATCGCGCAGACACACTCGTGCTCCAGCCGCACTGTACCGATTTTTATCTCCGAATTCCACGCGCTCTTGTGTCCACGCTAACCCTCAGCGAAAAATCGGCGTCGACTCGCGTGTATATCTCTCCCCGACCGTCTAAGCTTTCGGGCGTACTCGCGAGCCGCCGTGATAGCAGCGAAAAACTGGAGACAGCGCCGAGCTTTGAACCGATTTTTTTTTGACGGATCACCGCTGTTGCATATCACGCGGATTGTTAGAATCGCTGTCGAGAGTGAGCTTGTTTGTTTTTTTAATGGGACCGGCTTGATAATACGCGTTGGCTCGTTCAAGGTCGAGCGAGCGTGTAACTGTCCAAAATAAACAGCGAGTCCGATCGAGCGGTGCGATTATATCTCGAATACGAGATATTTAAATTTGAACTCTCCCGGCGGCGGGGCTTGCCCACCTTTTGCAAAGTTCGGTAATATAACGAGTTTTGAAGAAAATGCCGTGACGCAACTCCCGCGATAACGGTTTTTATATACAATATATTAATGGATCTCCCATTCTATCGAGCATTATCCTTAAGTGCGCGCAGCGAAGGACTATACAATATTATATGGCGCAATGCGGCACCGAAAATTCTTTGCCTTTCGCAATTCAATCTCCGCAGTGTGTTCGGCTCGCTGCACACGGCCGAATTCATTATGCTTCGCGCGGGTCAAATCGCGAAGTCGTTTTTAATATCCTCGAATATCCTCACAGACGAGCGGCTCGCCCGATCTGTTTCCTTTCGTCCGCGGCCGAAAAGAAAGTCTCGCAAAAAGTCGGCTCCGCGCACGACTAATTGCCATTTTCGGGCCGCCCGCCACCGCATCCTGTCAAACATATCGTTGGCCCGTATTATACGCGCTCGCCGCGCCTTTTTCGGCAGCCGCGATGCGCGCGCGGGAATTAAAACTCTAGCTTGATATACGCTCGTCTGCGTTGCTCTTATTTCGGGCTCGCGCGATCTGTATACCCGTAATTTTTACGCAAGGAACGAAAAAAAAATTGCGTAATATACGCGCGGTTCGGATGATCCCGAAAATGGACTAGAGTTCAGCTGTGGGAATGTGTGTATAGGAGGAGGGTGAAAAGCGCTGGGAAATCCGCAGTTGCGTATATACGAGTCGAAGATCACGTTTCATCGTGAGATTCCGTCGACTCGACTAGGGTATATGTATAGGTATATATGGCACGATCGATCGATGATCGGAGCCGAGAGGTAAGAGCGCGCTGCAGTTTATTCGGCGACGAAATGTGGGGGCAACGGGAGCCCCGAGGCGCCTAATGGAAAATTAAAGTTTATGTGTGATACGTCGCGCTGAAAGGGCGTTAGATAACGGCCGCTTGTTGTCTACATTGTTGTGTATCAGCGAAGTAGAGCTGGTTGTTCTGCGGAGGCGAATCGTATAAAGAATAATACGAATAGGGGAAGTAGCGGAGAGGCGTGAGGTCGCGGCGTTCACGTCGATTTACACGGTAGAGGTGATATAATTGATTTGTGTGCAAATTGTGGCGAACCGGGAGTAAATAAGGTTTGAGGCATTGTTCGTTAAATTATATTATACCGTAAGTGCATTAATTTTCCTTTTTAATTTACGCGGTATGCAGCGTATATATATATATACAGCGCCATTACTCAAAAGTCGAGGAAAAACTAAGTAATGAATACTCACTATGTATACCTTTGCAAGAAAATTATATTTTGCGTAATAATCATATGCGTTTTATTGAGAAAAAACGTCTGCCATTATGCTAGCAGTATACTATTATCCCTAATATAAATAAAATAGTTATTTTTGGCGCGCATTTCCCTCACCAATAATAATCCTTCAGCTGCATCGGTATATCAGTATTCCATACATAGCAAGAGCTTCTCGATTTTCGACGATGTGGGCAAAATCCTCGACAACCGACGACGTAATATACAAACCACTTGTTAACATTTTTCTCGAGTTACGCCAGCTCGCGGCTTTTCCAGCTGAGCGCAGTGCGCCGCGGAGAGGAATAATGCATAACCTTGCGAGATATCGACTGCAGCTCGTCTAGCCTTGGCCAGATTACGCTATATACAAAAGCAGCGCGTGAAAGTTATAGGCGTTATGAAAAATCATTGAAAAGGATATGCGCGAGCTAATTACAATATATTCCTCGGCTCGAAATTTAATGCCGCTGATCGCTGCAAATACGATGAATCGGGCAGGTGTCCGTCAAGTGCAAAACTACTTATGGCTTAGCGCAGTGTTTTCCTCGCTTAATTTTTCCCCGCTTTCTTTTTGCGCACCTCGCGATTATTTGGGTTAACC
The DNA here is from genome assembly GCA_020010945.3 of Muscidifurax raptorellus. NCBI lineage: Eukaryota > Metazoa > Arthropoda > Insecta > Hymenoptera > Pteromalidae > Muscidifurax > Muscidifurax raptorellus. The sequence goes on along the minus strand of CM052081.1, from coordinate 3,674,263 downwards.
GCTCATTTGCGTAACCCGCGCGTAAGCTTGTATATATATATATATATATATATATATATACACAAACTCGAGAGGTTCGTTCAATCCCAGCTACATACCGCGTGCGCCAGTGTCATTACCAGTTTCGCAAGAATTATAATCTCGTTTGGAAAGGACGCCGTGTGTATAAATAATGCGCGCAACGAGACAGCACAAAAGTGCAATTTACGTGATTCAATCACGAATTCTCCCGAATCAATCGCGCGGTGTCAAAAATGAATTCCTCGCGCACGCTGCGCGATTCCATGTATATATATATATACATCGAGATATACATGCACGCGTCGATCAATCACACGCAGCGCAACATTCGCGCAGTTATGAAAGCGCACGCGCGTACGCGTATAATATACTTTTTCTTCGGCTATGCGGTGCGAGGATTCCTGCGAAGCCCACTTCCGTTATATGTGATGGGAGCGAGAGTTGTTTGTTTTTGAAATTGTCCGATCAACTGGAATGGTCCGGGCGTTTGGGTTGTGCTTGAAAACCAAATACAATTACTCTGCACTCAGTGCATCGCAATAATCCACTCGGATTCCGCGTAATGAGTGCTGTATATACGTATTACTTTATGCAATGTATATTACGACTGTATATAGCATACGAGATAAACAACGAGCCAAAAAATTTCTTATCACTCTCGGATAATTGAAAGGAGGAAAAAGTCGTCAAATTTATCCTCGCAAACGCGATTAGCTTCTCTCTCGCTCTATATATCTAAATTATTTCCCCCGAAATAATCTCGTCCCAGCAACGCCGCTGTAAAACGCTCACTGTTATAAGCATCGGCAAGTGAGTAATCGCGCGTGCTCTCCTTTGCTCCGCAGATAAACGCGCATTATGCACTTATATACGGCCGTAACTGCGGCATAACCGCGCGAGCTCAGCATCTCTCGCGCCGCCGTTACGCCACCGTTATTTCGTTCACGATCTACACCACTACGCGAACGCCGCGATATTGTATACATGTATAAATTATGCGCGCATATATATAGCGACGGACATTCCGTCGTTTTTTCTTATATCAAACGCGACGTCCGGTTCTCACGGGCAAAACCTTTTATATTCGGGGGGGAGTTGCCTGTGTATTGCGAAAATTGACTTTTTCGTAGGTATACGTACAGCCGGACGATATCGGAGAGACACACGTCGTGCGCGAGGAAAATCGGGATTGAAGTTGGCTCGCGGACGGAATGGCCTCCTTTATCGGGCGGAAAAACGCGAAGCTGAGGGAAACATATTCCTTCGACGAAAATCACCCGCAGAGATTGCAATCGAGAGCGACAAAGTGTGTTATATATACATCAGCTCATTTCCCCGTTATAAACGTCGTCGTCGTCGTGGCGCGTCCGAGTTAAGCGTATGTTATATACACTTGTATAGGAAAAATAAATAGAGAAGCGATATTGGAAGCGCGCGAGCACGTATATATATAAGAAATTTCTCTCTCGACTGTGCTATATATAACCGCTATACATGCGCTGCATACGCGAATTAGAATGGAAAAACGGGCCAAACGTTGGTTAATCTGAATACGATGTCCCGGCGTTCGGAGAGCTGTATATACAGTATGTATACGTGTATACATCGTATTATATAGCGCGACATTAGAAGGCAGCGCTTGGACGGAATACTGCTGTATAGCCGAGCTTATTATGCAATCGAGCTACTTTTTCCATGCGTCTTTCTTTCTCCGTTCTCGTACACAGCGTGTGTGTATATATATGCCTCTAAGTCGCACTTTTATTTTCTCTAGCTGTCTACGAGTCGAAATTGAAATGCGCGAGCCGAAAACTCATAGCTGCATCAGTCACCGGAAATGAAATGATATATGATATATACGGTGCGGAAAGGAATTTGTATATATATCTTTTCGATGCGCCATATGTGTATATATATATATATATATATATATATATCATATTCCTGCGCGCTTTCACGACTCAATTGCGGAATGTCGCTTTTGAATTTCCCAGGTGATATGCAAAATTTCGATGCGCTAATGATATTTCGCATAATATAGTCGTCTACGCATTATATTATTTAGCGCGGAATTCCAACCCATCGCGCAATATATCCACGAGCGCCTATAAATTATGTTATAATATACACGCAGGGAGAAAATTATCCGTGATTACTTTACGTAATTAAATTACGTGGGAATCACGCGGATATATGCGGGGAGCGTCGATGAAAAATTTTCAGAGGTATAACAAGAATCTTTGTTTGCTGCAGGAGACTGATGGAACGAGGAGCTTCGCTGCCATGGCAGGACGTGTTGTTCGAGGCAACGGGTGAGTCGAGATTGGACCCGTCCGCCCTCAGGGAGTACTTCCGGCCACTCGAAGATTGGCTTCGCACAGAGAACCTCAGGACGAACGAACTCGTCGGCTGGACCTATGGTGAGTGCGAGGATATAAATACAGTCGATTAACGAGTTCTTCTGCCATATGTATAAACCGAGCGATACGCATCATCTCGATTTTTGCATTATCGGCGATCGGGAGATTTATCGAGAGGGTTTATAAGCGGAAGTTATTAATAAGCCGCATACGCGACAGTGTTTTTCTGTACGTGTATACAGTCCGCGCGCGAGTGAATATGACTGTCACGCTCTCGATTCAGCGTCGGGATTTTTATTGCTGCGAATTCGATACCCTTGGGCTTCGCGCCCGAGAAATTCCAACGGACAAGACAGCTGATTAGAATTGCTCAGCCGCGCGCGGCTCTTATTAAATAGCCTTATTAAGTTTCGGACCAGTTATATATCTGATCTGTAAATGCATAATGCTTCTCGAGAGTTTATAGCTCTGAGTATATATATATATAATTCGCGGGCGGTTGCATAAAAAGCGGTCGCGCGATTATATACCATTTCGAATTGACTGTAATTGATTAGACGATCTCGTAGAAAAATTTAATTATCATTTTAAAGAGTTCACTCGCTAATTAAATCGTGAGTTTCGTCGAAGTAAAAACATAAGCGGATCGCCTCGAGACGATGTGGATATAAATTTAATACACTGCGAATCCCGGATCCCTCGGGAGCCCGCACCTTACGGGAAAAAGGACTCGGATGAAGAAATATGTGCAGAGGGAGAAAGAAGTCCGTCGGTATATATATATATATCCGCGAGGCAAAAAGGATATTTTGCGGAAAACTACGAGACGGCTACAACGCGGAAATGGATCCTTCTTTTTCTCCTATACATCCAAGCCGATTGAGTAACCTCGGCTTTATAAACGTGACGCAATATCTCGGTGCCCGATGAATTTTCCGAAACTGCGTGTGCATAATCGAGCGATCCATATATCCATCTTCTCCTTGATCATCGCTCGCGAGGCCTCTACCAGCACCAACAACAAAGTCATTTATACCTTGCATTTCTAGCCTGACATAATCCGGATGATGGCAACGCGATAATCGCCGCGCGATATATAGAACTATCAGCCGGCGCGCGAATCTTAATGATATATACGCTCGCTTACCCAACGTTATACACACAAACGGGCCCTGCTCTCTCGTTATCTAATTAAGTAGGTATAGCGCGAGTCGAACTAATCATTTTAAGATGCAAGCCGCGCGCGCAGCTTCTGTGCCCATTGGAGCTCGGCCAGAGAACGATGTACAGCTGAGATAGAGCGCGCTGTTTTCTCTTCCGTTCGATGCTTATCGCGCGGCTTTTTTCACTCTCGATCGCGGGCACCTGTATATATCTAGTCGGTTTTCACTCGAGCAGTCGACTCGTCATAATAAATCGAGTCGGTTTAATGAACGCGTGTCATTGTGACTTTAGCGACTGTTATAATAAACCGATATACCAGTATTATATATAGAGTGAGAGAACTCTCGGACTTAGTAGATACGGCCATTGTGCCGCGCATTCGACATGAGAAACGCTCTAAAATGTTGCATAATACAGCCGCACGTTGCTGTACAGTCTCGTGGTCCGCAAATTTGTGTACAATATACTTAGGCGGGATTGACTCTCGGATAGAAGCTTTATCGATTTATCACTGATAAACCGCGTTGTTTTCTGTTTCAGACGGCGATTACTGTAAACGCAGCATCGGAACGGCTGGTCTACAGGTGTACGGCAGCGGCCTGTACCAGGGCTACTACAACAGCGGCCCGAGGGTAGTCGGCGCCTCGGGCGCGCTTCTCGGCGGCCTCCTGCTGGCCCTGGCCTTATCCTCGTTCTAGCAGCCGAACCGGTCCCGCAACGCGTCAATCTAGCTTCCTCCGGAGAGTTGCCGCGTGTCGAAGATGAACGAGCCTTTTTTAATCTTGTCTACCAAAAAGCCCGCGCGGAAGAGGATTTCCCGCGGCTGGAATAATATAATATACCGAATTTCATTAAGAACTTCGCTGCGTTCCGAAGACTCGTCTAGCTCTATACTATCATACATATATATATATATATATATATACGGCGAGTCTCGAACACGTGTTTCTAGCGAATGTATAAAGCACATATATATATATGCGTTGTAGCTCCGGCCGCAGCCGAGGATTACGCGACGCCCGGACTATAATATGCACACGCGGGCATACAGCCGAAGTTGTTTCACAAAGCGCGAGCGACAGACCGCCGGAATGCGGAACGACTATACTACTATCCCCCACGTGACATTAGGCATTATTTCTGTCGCAATAGCCCGCGAATTCGCCAACGACTCTCTCGGCATCCCCTTTAATTATATAGAGCTGTGCATATACGAACGGATACATATACACACGTATGTATGCGTGCGGAGCATTAATTAAAAGGATTTGATTAAAATTAAGCGCACCGCTGCTAAAACCGCGTCGGAGTTTCGTTTCCAACCGATCGATTATTCACGCGAGGATCACGACTCTATCTAATTATAGAGCTTTGACTTTCAACTCCAAAGAGCTCTTCCACCAAAGTCACGTATTCGCACAATAGAGCGACACGCATATACATTCCTAAAACTGACGGTCTCTCTTTCGCGCCTTGCGCAATCCGAAGAGCGGAAAGTACGCGCGAAGAGAGAAGGACGACGGAACAATGAGTCGTGTGTACGTATAGGGACTTTCACCGTTTACGCCGCACGCGGACACTTGCCGCAAAAATCAAGGCTCTGGACGTGATCCGGAACTGCCGATAGTATAGCTCCTCGGAGAGGAGAGAGCGAACGAGAGATGCCAAGGACAGTCCTTATATGTATATACGCATCGAGGTATACGGAGAACAATGCGGCGAGGATCTTTTGTACACGAAGACGAAGGGCTGATGAATATTGAGGCTCTGCTATTATAGACACGGAGTGGAATGGATCTGATGGAGGATTCCAGATTAGCGTTTGCTAAATGGTTGTGTATGTGTATACAAGCGAAACGGAACTAGTTCGCCAGTCGTGTAATCATCGGTTTATTGTGGTAACGATCGCAGTTGATTATCGGTATTCGAGTGCTTGAGAAGATTAAATTAAAATCGGCAGTATATGTATATGTAATAGAACAAAGTGTATATGTACGAAACGTAATCGTTATGCAAGCCAAGACTAATAACTTGATTGATTCATCGTGAGCAAGTTGTTATCCGCGTATGCCTCGCACGAAAGATTAGCATCTATATACAGGCCGCACGGCAATTTAGAAACGAAGAATGGAACTATTCGACCCGGCGACCTCTCGAAAAAAAGTGCCGCATCCTTGACCCAATCGATCCTTATCGGCGCTCACATATACATATGCCTGCAACAAACGTGTATTATATATATCTATAAATAGTCGATGTCGCGTGACTAGGACAATCCTCCTCTTTTAGCATCGCCGCGAGAAAGGTCCAAACTGGGAATCGCGCTCTTGAATTTCACAACCGCACATGTACATATACAACCGATATTCGCCGGCCCGAACGGAGTCGTCTCTTGTAATTGATTTTCGCTTCATCGCTCACGGAAATATCGCTCGTGTTTACGCTTTATATATGTAATGCCCACCAACGCGCCAGAGCCAAACAAACGATTGCGCAAATGTATACACGCGCGTGATGTACTTGTCTCGTGAAAAGTAAAGCGCAATTTTTCACTCTCTTTTTACATAAGGAAAGTCACTTAGCGCCCCGCATATCGGCAGCACTTATGCTCGATCGTCCCTTGCGACACACGTGTATATGCAAATGGACGAATCGTCCGAGAAAGTTTGTACTATCAGCGAGACTCCATCTTAATCGACGCGGGACGTATAGAGATAATTCGAATATTAATGAACGAGAGTATATACAGAAAGATTTTTTGCGTTGTATACATTCCATTTACCGATTCGCAATTTGAGAGCGCGCGGCTAATGACAGGTGCGATTGATTCTCAAGGGGACTTGCGACACGCGGCATTTCCTCAGCTGCGGCAAACTGCGAATACATACGGTCTTCTTCTTTTTCTTATTATCTCGAGAGCTCAACACTGACGATGTCCTTATGCGACAATTTTATACGATTGTAACGCGCGCGTAATGTGCGTCATAAAGATATATATATATATATATATATATATATATATATATATATATATATATATATATACGAGAGAAGCAAATGGATCGTTTTTTTTCTCTTTAAGTATAGCTATCCGAGTAATTGTTGTAAATATAAATAAGCGTATTGTTTATCGTGCTATACTGAACTATTTTATTATGTAAAGATTGGCCCGTAAAGGCCTAGTGTGTCGTGAATCATTTAATTGTAATACGTTTATATACAAGTGTAACAAATAAATCTTTCCTTGTATACAACAACGACTCGTCGATTTATTCCATCCACACGTATATAACATGTAACTCCTTCTGCGAGTTCAGACGCATGCTTTTTTTCTAATTTGTATATAATAGAACGATAATAATACCCATCGAGATGACCATATTATATTGCATTACTCGCCTCGGAGTATCGTATTAATTCGAAACGAGGTCACCCATTTTCTTTTAATTTTCTATTTTCCCCTCGCAACCGATCTTTCTCTCTCTCTCTCTCTCTCAGTAAAAAGAAGCCTGCGCGCATAAAAGAGAGAAGAGAAAGGGATCGAAAACCGACCTTCCCAAGGACTCTCCCCGCAGTGTAGCCCTTCTTTGTGCGCCGCTCGGCTTACGTATCTTCGTGCAGATAAAAGAAACAACGACGAGACAGCCTAATGGCTAGGCACATCAGGTGTGCATCAGAAGACGCTCTCGTAATATAATTGTCCTATGCACCTCCCCGTAGTAGCGATCTCGTGTGCATTTAGGTGCAAAGGTGGGCGCATGCGCATAGCGACTCGTGAGAAAAGCCAACCGCGGCCGATTTCGCAAGGCCGCGCCGCAACCGTATGCTCCGGCGTGTATTTGACTTTCAAAGCCAGCTGAGCTATCCAGGCTGTTATAAGTATATCGAAACCGATCGTTAAACCCGCGACGAGAGAGAGATGCGTGTTTTTTGTGCTACAACGCCGTATATATATCGGCTTTCATTATAGCGAAGGAGGATTACGTCGAGATTGATTTTTCCTTGCGTATCTCTCTCTCTCTCTCGATCGCGAAATCGGTTTTAAGCCTGTTCGCGATTATAAAAATAAGAGCGCGAAATTGAAGCTGGCGGAAAAATCGAGGAGAGGAACGTGACGGGAATATCCGGTGCTTTTGAAATCGCAAATGAGTGCATCACTCGCTACGGCGGCGGCACTCGGCCCAATGGAATAGATTGGCCGCAACAATCATCCTATTAGACCGCGGGGGGGGCGGCCGACGATGCAGCGGAACTTGGCGTCGCGTTGTTGTGCGATGATGCGCCTCGAGAGCCTCCTTTCGCACGAGGTTGTACCACGAGGCACTCGATTCAGCTGTTTTTACTCTGGATCGCAATCGTCGAGTATGGGATAATCATATATGTAATGAGAATCCGTTTAGTGATTATAACATTTCATGTAGTTCTGGTATTGTGCGTATATAGGCGAGTTTGGATTTCTTTTAAAAGACTGACCCTGTTTCGACGCTTCATCGAGTGTATAACCGACAACGACTGCGTTCCCCGCGACAATACCGCCAAGCCGAGAGTGAAAATACTCCCGCTCGTCGAGGTGGTTTATAATTTATAAACTATACGGTGTATAGATATATATATAAGGTACACCGCCTTTCTATACTATATATACAGCCAGCCTATAGCTCGTAAATCAATCGCAATTTTCCAGCTGGAAATACCCACTCGAGCGAAAAGAGACACGAAAAAAAAGGAAGCCTAGACCGCGCAATGCCGGCCGGTTTGGGTAAAGTGTCAAGAGTCGAGCCGGAGGTCGAGGGTATGTAGCTGCGTATTTACAGCGCGGGCCTTGATCAATTGAAGGTCAGAGTCGAGAGGGAGCCGCTAATCGTCACCTCCTCTTTCTCTCTGACCACTTGATAATCGCGCGAGTGTAATATAATATGCGGGTGCCTATGCGAAGGGCTAGAACGGAAATATTGCAATTGACTGTTTCAAGTGGCTTTTGCGGAATATTATAACGTGTATATGTACAAGAGAGAGAGAGAAAGAGCGGCGGGAGCAGCGCGCGAACGAGTACCGCTCGGCTGATAATATGACAGTATATGTATAGCGTGGCAAGTGCTCCGTTTAGTAGAGCGGGATGTGAAAGTGAATTTGTGTCTTTTGTTCTTTTCTTCGAGTATACATACACAAGGTAAAGCCGGAGTTCACTCAAACTTTGTACACGCGCGATGCATATATTATTAGCACTGGTTACATGATATCAATCGCGAACCATCGCGACACGTTAATGACAACCTGCGGCTATGGAAATTAATATACTCGTATTATATATCGGCATCGACGTATAAACATGCTTCCCGCGGAAACCACAGCTTCACCCTAGAATTACGCAATAACCGCACAAGCGTCTACGTCGCCCGAATACAGCGTCTTAACAAGTCTCTTCGCGCGTGCTTCGGATGATCGAGGGGCGACAAGAGTGAAAGGAGAGGGACTACGTGCGCGCGATAATGCCGCAGCTGCGAAAGGACAGGAAGAACCGGCCCTAAATACCTGCCGGAGCAAAATATTTTTTTTATACATTCGCTAAGGGAGTCATTACACTCGTGTAGATATATAGATCCCGTTGACTCGAATAAGACAATCGGATACTATACTTTTTATTTTCACGGCTCGCGTGGCAGCGTGTATATTCGGCAAAGCTTGCAGAGCGAAAAAAAGGTGCATAATAAGACCGCGCGGTATAATTTCCAATTAAAATTCCCGCCGCGTCGCTCTGCGACTCTATATATATGCATATACCTATCCGCGATGAGACGCGGTTTTTCTTGCTTTTATATCGCGGAGGTGACGCATAACGCGATATTCGAGCGCGGTGAAAGTTTTCTTTTTTAATTCAGGAAGTCCGCATAATTTTCGAGAACGCCTATACAGAGAAGCTTTACGGAGTTCGGAATTGTTCGCGTGCGCTCGGCGCTCGTTCGAAATTGCCGCGATTGTTTTGTACGGCTTCGCGAGGGATAAGTTGATTAATTTTAAAATTTTGCCGCGCGATATAACCGTGCGTTACAACCGCGTTACGCGCGAATAATATAACGGTTTCCCTCTGCGCGCGCAATGTTATGATTTCTCGAAAAGTATTCGCGCGCGCGCGCGTGTGACATAACGTAGTGCATCGACGAGCTGCAGGTACTATACGTGTAATTTCGCGGAGAGGAAAATTCTTATATAGCCAGGTCTTATTTCGAAAGCTTAACTGTATATGTCATTTTTCCCGCTTTACATAAATCGTCGATTTATAATATACGTTGAGCAACCTTGCGAATCAAAGCGATATACGCATAGTCACAGCCTCGCTTCTCAAAAGTATATATATAAAGCCGATAACGCGAATTCGTAAACAAGCGCTCTTCTGCCGTGGATCGAATTCGCGGAGGCATATACGCACTCCGTCACCGTCGGAGGGTCGGAGTTCATTGTGCCTGGCATTCTTGATCGGTCTCCGCGTGCATGTGTGCGTATGCAGTATAGGTATAATACTCGCACACACATACCCGGCGTCAATTGACGGAGAGCTCGCACGCGTGTCTGTCTGGCAAAATCGCGGCAGTCGGCGCCTCCGACGCCTCGGTCGCGCACGCATCATCCGTCGGGCCGCTCTCCTTTTACGTAACTTTTTTTTCTCATCCAGCATCGCGCAGCTGGTGTTGCACATCATCGGCATCCCCGCGTATAATACCTAAACGTACGTACTCGCGGCGAGATAGAGCGAAGAGAGGAGAACGAGAAAAAGCGAGCGCCATGCGATCCCTATCGGTTTTGCGCAACGCTGCGCCCAGTTTCGTGTAGCTTTTTCTCTCGCTCTCTCGTGTATGCACATGCGAGAGGCTAATGAGTTCGGAGCTGCCGAGTAAGATTATCGACGCGGCTCGGTGAGAGTATACACTATATATATATACGTGTATACGCAAGGCCGAGTTATACGGCTGCACTTGGCCAACGCCTGCGAGGGAAGCTGCTGCTGCTCTTTTTTAACTACGGAGGTCGCCAGGTACGCTCTCTTTGAACCTTGCACGTGTATAAGTATGTATATCTATATGCGAACGTCGGAATGATCGTTTTGGAGCTTTCGCTCCTCGCGATTGTCGCCCCCCTTGTATATATCGACCTTGGAACGAGTGGTACTCGCGATTTTGTTTTTTATTTATCGCGTGTGTTCGACTTTCGGACGACGATCCCGAAAAAGCCGTTTTGAAAGTTGCCTCTACTCTGTGTGCGATCTCGTGCAAAAATGCGCGGGAATACGCGCGTAATCGATGCTCAGCTCGATCGCACGCTTCGCGGCTCGATATCTAGCGCGGATTGAATAATACGAGAGAGAAAGATGTTTACGCGCATCGGTTGTGACTGACGTGACTTATTTACGCCTCGTTAAAATTTTTTTTTTTTCTTTTCGAGTGTAATATATACGCAGGGGCTTTGCATATTTTTCCAACCGGTGCGCGAAATAAATTCGCGCATCGATCTTCGCAAGGCGAAATCGTCGGAAATTATAGCCGGTAGTTTAATTAAAACGCGTTTGACGAGACGATCGCTCAAAAAAAAATCGGCTGTACGCTGTTCATTTACGTCGAAAGTGCAGCACTGCACGAGGAAAGAATAAGCTTTTATATAGCAATAGCCGCACGCGAAAATCGATCTCTCCCCCGTCACTTATAGCTATATACAATAGGAAACGAAGCTGAGAGTGACTGACTGGCTCGTCTACCCAGATCTGCCAGTGGAAAAGAAAGCGCAAAAAAGCTGCAGCAGCCATGAGAACGAAGAGGGATCATCCTGGCGCACAGCGGAAGCTCGCGTGGCTCGTGTAACGCGTGATTGCCGGCAATTAGCCCCGCGCCGCGGGTGTATATATATGTAACAATCGTCCGTGTTCCGCACGAGCCGTATGTATATATATATATATATATATATATATATATATATATATATATATATAGAGCTGATTCGCGATCGATACGGTGTACATGTGACGTAATCCGCGCGCGATTACACGTATACGAGACGTCATAAATACGTCGCGCCGGGCTATTGCGGGAGTATATATATCGATGCGGAGCAGCGACCTTTTTCTCCCGCGATCGTGCTCGAGTGGTGTTACGTGTCGATAGCTCGAAAGATTTGAGATACTTATGTATAGCGGCATCGTTCCCTGCCGTATTATACGTAGCACGTTTGCTTTTTCGGTCTAGTTGCGCGGTGGGGGAAAAATTTTGCATTTCGCGTTTATTACATAAATCTGCACTTATTTCAATATTGCATCGAGGAGTCGATGCATCTGTGTATACCATATACAAAGAACGTCGTTTTGGTCGGGACTTTCGTGAAAAGGACGCGTTGTTGCCTAATTAGCGATTTACGCTGTCATCATAAACGGGCTTTGGCAATTCTCGGTATTAAAAATTGCGGACAGCCCCGGCGCGCGTTATCGCATTCTGTGGAAATGGAAAGCCACGTGTGTACCGAGTCGAGTTATATACGAGGTGACATCCTGCCGTAATAACGCTCGCCGAAATACGAAGAGTCGTTAACGCGATACAATTTCACCTTTTACGTAAAAGACGTAAACAACCCGGGTTTTTTTCCGACCTCTAGAAGATTATATACACTTTTCATGTACATTATATGTATATATTAATCTTGCGGGTTACGGAAATTCTAACTGTTTTCGTCGGCACTTCCCACGCGATTCATCAAAACGTTTACTCGCGCGCGCGCGTAAATTCGCCCAATGTAAAACGCATTTGAGCTCGTTACCGCTAATGAAAAAACATCTCTTCTCTCTTTCTCTCTAGACGCCGTATCATACTGCGCATTAAAATTCGTCGACGCCTCGAAAAAAAGTGCGTGGGCGGAACAATGGCCGCGTTGCTAAATCGCTACCGGTTCTCTCTCTCTCGCGATTACCGGATCTCCGGGCGATGTATTTATAGATCAATCCGCCAAGTGTGTGTCAGGGCGGCTAATATACGTGACCGGCGAGCGAATGTGTTCTAGGATTGATTGCAGCCGGTGTCCCAGTTATAGGCTGCGGACGAGAGAGGCGGCGGTAGTTTTGATTTGTTTTGATTGCAGCGTATAATAATGCCGAGGTGTAGACCGATTTGCGATAAGTGTTTCCAGTAATTTATTTGCGCGCGCAATCTCGCCGATTATTTAATATTCGCTTCACTGAGACCCGACGACGTGCGCGGACTGAGATAGAGACCATACCTATATGCTGTAAGGGGACACTATCGCAGTGTACTGGGATGAAAATATCGATTTATTCGATCCCGCTATGTAAAAAAGAAAGAAAGCTATGGCAAACGGACAATGAGTCATTATTCACCACATCCGATCGCAGCAAGAGCGTCGGTAACGATCGCTTGACAAAGAGACTGCGTCCATTGCACCGGCGATTAGTTCGCGCTACTTTGACTCGCGCGCGCATATACATTGTACTCGTCTGCGCAGGGGGTCGAATCGAAAAGTCCCTCTGATATCGCGTGCAACGCTATACACGTATAGTTGGCGCATATAATAAATTCTTGGGAGTCTACACCTGCGCGAGACACACGGGGCAAATTAGTTATACACATTGTATATATATGTGTGCAGCTGCTTTGTCGATTTATCGTCGGTGGGAATTAGCCGGGACTGCGTAGCATATATAGCGAATTCCATCATATTAACTCACTTATTTATTCCCATTGTTGTGCACAGAGCGGCTCTATTGCGAAATTGGATTGTTTATTACTCGGCGTGTGCGAGCTATATATACACTCTGACATGCGTTTCGCATTTTTATTAACAATTCCCGATAAAACGCCGTCCCAGCAAATCTAACAAAAAACAGATAACGGCTCGGTAAAAAATACCCACAGCATCGGTTCCGAGAATCAATAAAGAAAAGAGCCTCTTCTCTCTCTCTCTCTCTGTATATTATACATCAGGCAACGACGCTGGATCGTTTACGTATGAAACGAGACCCTCGGAGAGGACTACGAAACGATCGTTGAGGGCGGAGAGCCGGTGTCCATTGTCAGCTGTGCGAAGACGACGACGATTGCCACTCGAGACTGTGCCGCGACTACTACGTCGGCGACGATGGCGCAGGGCATCCTCCAACCAACCACTACTGCTACTAACGCTACCGAGCCAATAGCATCAGCTCAGCCGCATCGTCAGAGACGTCGCAGAGGCAGCTCGCTTTAGTGCTTCACACGGCGCGCGCGCAAGTACTCTTGTGTATTGTATATCATGTCTGATGCTCTCTTCTGCCTCTTTTTCTCCGAGTTCGATTCAGGGGGATGAATGGCGAGAGGCGGTCTTTTCAGCGCTCGCAGCGATTCAAACGTGACTTTTTTTCGACGCGCTCTTTCTTCTCGCGTGTATCGTCTCTTCGAAACGATTTCTGCGGAACGTTGGCTTTTTTTTTGTTTCGTGCTCGATTCATTAAGATTCGCTTTTTTCAGTCGAGCGCAAAAAAAAACGAGATTTATAGACACTGCGAATCGCGGCGAGGAAAATCGGTGCGCCGCCTTGAGCCCGATTCCAGCCGCCTTCGGAAAGCGAAGAAAAAAATAATAAAAATGAATAAAAAGCTCCTTGGGAAATTCCCGATCCAGGCGGCGGCAGCGTCGTGTATAACACCTGTTAATTTCTGCGCAGATTTCAGCACGAGGAGAGATATAGAAGAGGATCCGAACATGCTTGAGCTCGTGATATTCGCGGCGACGTTGGCAGCCCTGACATTGGAGCCAGCGTCGGCGCTTACCGGCGAGCACGTGTGCCACCGCGTGGAAAAGTGAGTCGAGTGTTTTTCGAGCTCATGCTTGGCTGGATATAGCTGCTTATCAACGCTGCTGTACTTTTTTTCTTCTGCTTATCCGATTAACGGAGGCGTTTGTTTTCATTCGAGCTCTGCTCACCGCCGCGGATATATATATAGTTCGTTGCGTAAAAGTCCGCGCGGTGACGCAAAAATCGGTCATTGTTCGCTGCCGATCGCGCGGAATACGGTTATACATATATCTATAGGTAATAAAATAAATTTGCATGCAATTACAACGCTGCGGCGGCGCGTCTCCCAGAGTAATAACCGAGTTATTATATATATACAACACACAAGAAGTGTACCAGCCTACTATCCTCAGCGTCTCAGAGTCACACGCGGCGGGCTTTCGCAAACGAAAGAATAAAGATCGGCAGCTTATTAGGCGCGCATTTTCCGAATATATATATATCCATCCGAGCATCTAACGAGAATCTTTATTACCCTCTCTCACTCTCCTGAGAGTGTCTAGTTGGGAAAATCCAGAGTCCATATATAAAAAGTGAAACATCTGCGCAGCTACACGGTGACGTCGCGGGAACAATACGTCGAGCCGGTGGAAATTCACACACTCGCCTGGTGCCTGCAGATACCGCCGCGCTGCCCCCAGACTCGCACGGAGTTGCGAGAACGTTGGCGTATGAAGGTGAGTATATATATATACACCCAGGCGAAGAACTGCATATAACTTCGGTTGGCCAATCTTCGCATATACATATATATAGCGCGGCTGATTGGGAAAAACGAGCCGCTGCTGCGCTAGCTCGTTATGCGCAACTGAGAGGCTCGCTATATAATCGAGCTTGTGTATAATATAGAGCGACGCGTATTATATATAGTGTGTAAAAAGCGCGAGTCTCGAGTTTCGATGGAAGGAGTATCTCGATCGAATGGAAATGATCGGTAATTTTTGCGAGCAATTAAAACTAGCTGCATACATACGAGCGGGGTGTCACAATAACGCTTGAAACTTCATCAAAACGGCGTTATAAAGTTGAATGTCACCGCGTGATTTCATTTCCATTAGACTAATTCGAACGTTTCAGGTCGCTTTCCATTCGATGTAATTGTGATAAGTACTAAGCATGGACTCGCGCATATAGGCGAAAGTTACGATATTATGATCGCGCGCTCTCGTCTCTCCGCGCGTTATACTAAACGGGAATATTTAAGCCTTTTTTTACGATGCTCTAATACAACCCGTATATACCCGAGCTCTTCTCGCCGTATTATGTACACGTACGTATGAATTGAGCAATGTTTGTTTTTATTCCAGCGCGCGCGCGACGGGACGCCTAATTTTAGCGCTGCTCGTGGAAAAACGACTCCGCGTTTCCTTTACGACGGTGTAATAATAGCTCGGCGATCGGATCGGGCTTTACATCGTACCGAGAGCACGATGTTAGATCTATAAATCGTTTGATAATCGAGGCAATTTTCCGCGCTGGTATATCGTCGATATAGTATAAACAGCGCGGTGAGGTTGCAAAAATTTTTAATTACGACGTCGTATAATAGCCTTGTGTGTTATTATTATTATTATTATTATTATTATTATTATTTTGCGTCGTCGAGCGATCGTAATCATGGATATAATATTGGAGAAAAATCGTCTATATGACCGAGAGGATAATAATAATGATTACCGAAAATATAATCTCGTCGGAAAGGGGTGAAAGAGTCCCGCGCTTTTCCGGGGAATTTCGCAACTCGGCAGTCCATTGCGCCTCTACGGTGAGAGACTGCGGCAAATGAAATGTATAATTTGTGTCATCGGGCCGATGACTGTCTTCTCCACACGTGCCGATCGGAGGTTCGAATACTCGACGGTTACAAAATTTTTTTCTAAAAGAAATCGATGATAATCGAATGCTTGCGTATAGTAGGCTCGTCTATATAAATTCTTCGAGAAATTATAAATTCACGAGATTTCGCGCTTCCCGATTCGAGCATAACGGAGATTCTCTTTATTATTTTTCTTTCTATATATCGTACGTACATAACACGTGTGCGAAACAGAGCTATACTGCACATGGGAATACTCGGCGAGACTTGCGTACTTGCACAAGCCTCGTTGATACCGCAGACGCGCACGGATCGCGTTACACATAGCATCGAAGACAAAGGGATTTCAGCGACGCGCAATAAGATTATATACGTCGTCGTCCGTGTGTATACGAATCCAATAAAGAAATGGATTTTGTATGTCGAGTCTGTGTGTGTTTGTGTGTGTGTATGCGTCGTCATACATACGGGAACTAGGAGTTATATATATAGCAAATCGGTTTTTTCGGCTCTTATGTGACTGTTGCCAAATAGTGTATATAAGGAATGCCAGTTACAGCAGACGCGCGTGTTTCTCGTTTCGCGAGAAATCGAGGAACGATTGGGTAAAATGAATTATTTCAGAAATATATACATGTATATATTGTGTGTGAATCGAATTTGATTATCCGCTGTGTTAGAGAATAGGCGGTGATTAAATTTTATCGACGCGAAAGTCGCATGGAGTTGCGTGCTTTATTACGGAGTATAGTCGTTTTCGGCGCCGAAATCGTTTCGACATCCATAAAAATCTCATAAACGTCACTCCGTTTGTCACGCGCGATGGGATAATCAAAGCGAATTCGACGTGAATTATCATACGTCGAAACGAGCCAGACACATAAACGTCGTATAAATATTTTCGATCTCGATTGATTGTAATCGCCGGTGCTCACGCACCCATATGCTTACATCTAATTTAATTATACACCGATAGACCATTCATATTCCGATATTGCACAAAAAACGCGTTTCCCAAGCGCGCGCGTCCATCAAAATCCGCCGAAACAATAGAACCGGCAATTTCAAAATCCGTAGAGGAGAAACCGCGACGCGCGTGCATCTTCGGGAAAAAGAGCCTCAAAGGAGACAACGTGCTAAATAACTTTCGTCCGCTCTCGCGCGATCACCTATATATATATATGTAATAGAGACACATTGCACGCGACGCGGAAACCGCACAAACTCTTTCTTTCTCCCCCGCGCGCACGTGAGAAAACTATATACGAACTGGTTATTCCTAGTCTTCGTTTCGAAAATCATTACCATGCACGCATATATCGGTGGACTACTCAAGCTCGCGTATGGCTATATTACAGCAGTTCATTAGAAATGCGCGTTAATATTTTATATATATATATATATATATACATACGATCGATTATCGTAGATCAGCGCAGCGCTTTCTTTTCGCCGCGATTATCAAATCGCTCCATTTGCATGTTAGTTTTAGCCTCTCGTGCGTTGCAACGTAACATATATATACATACATACATACATACAAACGCGCATCGCGTTGCGGAATTTTCACGGTATGCACATCATATTATACAGGCGTTGCACTATACACGCGATTTCTTCCGAAAAAAAGGCATCGCGGCCGCGTAATTCATCGTTTACTCGGCCGCTTAAATATAGTATAAGGAAAAAAAAATCGCGCGGGGGCGTCACGCGATGGGATTTATGCGACGTCGCAGCTGATATACGGCGCATTTTTATGCGCATTTTTATAATAGATAATTTTGCGCAAGCCTCGCCGGCTTTTCGAAAGTACGGATTTTCCGAATTGCACACACACACGTATACTACTGTATAAACATGCTGCAAGGCTGCGATTGAAATTGCAATCGATCCAATGATTGAAATCGAATGTATTTTGTTCGGAAAAGACGGAAGTGAAATTCAAGAGCGTGCCTGTATGCTGCGAAGGCTACGCGATCCAGGAGCCGGTGGGCAACGGCAGCGCCGACGTCAAATGCGTTCCGCACTGCAAACGCTGCCGCAGCGGCGTCTGCGTCGCTCCCAACGAGTGCGTTTGCGATCCGGGATTCCAAGGTCAGGATTGTGCCTCCGGTGAGTTGCCTCTTTGTAGTCTCTTTTTTATTCTGCTATTATGTGATTTTGATCGAGCTGTATATATATGGTGTGTAGACAGTGTGAAAGTATGTAATACGTAATTAACGATTGATCGAAGGAATGCCAACCGGCTGCGTTTACCGGAAACTTCGTGGAGGACGAAAAAAGAGAACCTCCAGTCTCGACGACGGGCATCCTGTTCCTATATAACATTATACGAGATAATCTCGGGCGTTAAAATAATTTTTTAACAAATTGCACAATTATATATTGTGCGGAGTATCGAATAATAAACTTGTCGCCGGGCTTTACTACTTCCTCGAGTATATACGCGTTGACTTTTCCCCAGCGCATATTCCTCCCGCAGGGCAAAGTGACAATCTTCACGCATCGCCGCGTCGTTGTATAACGCGGAACAAACCCAGCTTTCCTATGTATACATATATATTATGTTATATATATATATACAAACGCACCGGGCGCACTTATGTCACGCGCAGAAAAAGAGCAGCGGAACGCGCGCTCTCTCGCGACTATTACGTGTATATATATACGTTGTCGCGTATCTGTATCTATTGAAAAGCCCGTCGAAAGCATATATACATATACCGGAAGGGATCGCCGGTGTAATACACTTTCGCGAGAGGCGCACAAGTGCCGGCAATTCAGCGCTCTATACTCTGCCACTGTTCTCATTAAGCACGAATATATCAGAGTCGAATATGGCATAGTCGTGTAATGAAATTCTCGCGGCAGAGTGTCCACAGGGTACCTGGGGGCCGAGCTGCAAAAACGAGTGCAACTGCCTACGCGAGATCACCTGCAATCCCGTGAGCGGCAAGTGCGAGTGTCCCGCTGGATGGATGGGCTCTCGGTGAGTACGATTTTATCCAATATTTAATGCCGCGATGACTGCAGTGAAATTACGGCGCCGTAGCCTCGACGCGATTGTTCAATCTTGGATTCGTAACGCGCTCGTTAAAACAAATATACTTTATATTAAAATCGTGAATTATACACCTCTCGCTTATAAACCCTACTCCGAATGACATTCCGACATACCGCGCGAATTTAGACTCCTCATTAACCCTCTATTATCCGCGAGACATGAGCCAGCGGGCCAAAACGAACTAGTCGAGCAGCAAAAGCCGTTTACATGCAAATTGACTCTCTGAATTTTCCAGGTGCGAGAACAAGTGTCCCGACGGCCACTGGGGTGCTGGATGTAACTCCATCTGTCTCTGCGAGAATCCAGTGGCCCGTTGTCAGCACGAGACCGGCGAGTGCACCGAGTCGCCGGTCAACGCCGGCGAACCTTTCGAGGCGTCCGGTATCGCGGCTAATCTCGTCCCGGTCGTTGCCACAGCCAAAACGGCGGATACCGATTACGTGGACATCCTTGATTTCGATAGGGAGGAGGCTGTGATGTCCAGAGTCACCGAGGGTGAGTCACCGAATTTCAGGGTAAAAAGTCAGACAACAAAGCTCACTCGACGTAAAAGTAATTCACCTTGATAGCGCGGCACTTCAAAGCCGGATCTGTAGTTCGTTCACTCTCGGCGCATGTAACCTTAAATTTGTTTTTGCCTTTTCGCGCGGACGCGATCACGGACGCCTAGAGGTAATAAAAAATCTTCGAAATTTCCAGAACTCCCGGTGATCCCGAACGACACGCTAGACCCGATCATCGAGCGCAACAGCGTCAACGTCGAGCCCGCGATGATTCCCGAGTCGAAGAAACCGACGACGGAGGGCATCTCGACAAAGACGATCGAGGAGAAGCCACGACGAACGCCGCCGGTCTTGGCGACGAGTCCCCTCCCCCCTCAACCGGGGCCCACCGTCTCGATCGAAGGAAATCAACTTTCACAGCCGGACGACTCCCCAGTCGAGAGGAGCAAGTCCGCCGGGTTTGACTTTGACGAGCGACACACCAACTTTCGCGTCATTGTCTCGCCCAAGACCGACTACGTCAAGACTACTCACAAAGGTGGGCTGCCGCGAGCTTTATCCTATGCATCGATCTTTGCACCTCGCGCGATTCTTGAAAATCGGAATAAATGCATTTCGGCGCTCCGAATTTTTTCTCACTCTACGTAAAGCGCGATCGCGTAAGCGTATTACAAACGCTATCGCGCAGCCTCTCACTCGCGCCGAGTTTATCGCGGCAACCTTGATAGATAAAGCCACGCGTCCATCTCGAGCACATTTATTTTTCCGCATGACCGCGCGCGGCTTTCTCGCGACATAATAGCGCGCAAATAATTTATTATACATATATATCTCTGTGTGGAAAAGTAGAGGACGGCTCCCCGATGTCCGGGATCCCGATCGACGTGGCCGCCATGATAGTCGTCGGGGCGATAGTCTCGATCGGCCTGACCGCAGTCGCCGCACTCATGATCTTTCACGTGCGCTCGCGACTGCTCAAGGCCGCCCTATCGATCTACAGCCAGGAGAAGGTTGAGCGCCAGCAGTTTCCCGAAAAGGACAGCGTCGTTTCCGCGACCACCGCCACTGGCAGCGGCGGCTTGGACGTGACCATCGGGACGCTTCCTCGTACGAGCTTTACAAATTATCTCCCGGAATTCGAATATACCATCGTATGATTCACGATACAGTATTATGATTTCGCAGGAAGCATGACGAGAGTCAACCCGGTGTACAACGCCGGTCCCGAGGCGGCAGTGCTGACGTTCGACGAGCGACCGGCCGAGTACGCCAACGGCACCGTCACCATCGGAATCCGTCTGTCCAGCAATCTGCGAGGTAAAATTTGTCGAGTGAAAGAAATATCAAAAAATGTTGACTCGTCTAAATGTCATTGCAGACCTCCTCGAGAGCCACTACGACAGACCGGCCTCCTGCTCCCACAGAAACGTAGCCGCGACATCGGGAGGCTTCGCCCCGAGCGACGCGGATGTGGAGCACGTGTACGACGAGATACCGCTCTCGGCACCCTTCTACTTCGCCAAAGATACGTAATAATGCGTCTGAGTCTCTCGTTCTCTTCCTAAAGCGGAACACGTACAACCCTTCCGCGGAGGAACCGCCCCGAGAGCTGTATACACGCATATATATATATATATATATATATATATATATATACACCCGCGCTACTGCCTACATATACTGGCGAGTTTCGCAACTCGCAGTTTCGTCCTAAACTTCAATTTTTCGCTCGCTCCCTTGAGCCCGAGAGTTGTTATATATATATATATGTATACACTCTGGCGTCTGATGTATGGATCGTGCGCCCGTAGCGCCGTTGCCTCACACGACCGAGGCGTGCGCACGAGTATATATAGCGATCGTGAGAAACTTTTCGGCGAATTTTCCTTTTTTTAGACACAGCTGATCTCTTTCTCGCGGAATGTGTCCGAGGATCTTTTTACACTTTATTTATATACAGTATATACAGTCTGCGGCTGTTCCCCGGAGTAGCCGAAACGCAGCGAGCTATACTGATTATTTTCTTATAAGTACATGCCTATTACATATATTATATACAAGTTTACGTTACAAATGTATTATACGAATTAATCGTATACATTATGGTGCAACGGGAAATTACACCGCGAGCACTTGTACTGGCTATAGATTTTTATGTACACCCACACACGCATACGTATAGACGCGAATGCGCAAACACTGTAAAGAGTATACATTTTTTGTTTTTTCTTTTAGTGTGTAACGTACGCGCGAGTATTAGCATACGCGCGTTATATTTACTCGTTTATATCGAATGACGTAATTCTTCTTCCAAAGAGTAGTTTTTTAAGACCAATCTCTGTATTTGCATTTATTAATATTATCATCGCTACTGGCACTATACTGCTGATATAATAATAATAATAATATATTCACGCAAGGTACGGCGTAAGAACTCATTATTTACTTTACTTGGCATCGCAAGCGCTCGGTTAGAATAAGTCATACTATATTTATATCCTTATCGTTTGCAAGTTTATGCAGGAACTCTCGTGCCTGATAACCGCTATAAACAGTATAACGTGATCGAGCTGCATTTAAATATTATTTACACCAGTGTGTGTGTGTGTGTGCAGGCGATATCAACAACTATTTAGTATAATATTCTGTAAAAATACTGTATACCAAGCATGTGTATGTGCATTACATATTGTCAATGAATTTCAAGCCAAATAAATCATTTTACATATATGCTATGTAGAAAAAAATACGCCCACCGTTCATTCCTTCCGAGAAAATCGCGAGGACAAATAACAGTATTTTATCAACTGCACGATCGATCGTATGGAGCGAATCATCGTAATGAAGCGAAGATGCAAATAGCTGGCATACTTAGAAATCGAGTTTGAATATACTATGCCAGTTGCGAATGGGATATAACCGCAGACTAGTCACAAACTCGCATTGACCTTTTCAACCTCGATGCAGATTATCTTCTTAGTATATATTTTCATAAACAAGATTTCTGATTCTTCATAGAGCTACTACAACTCTCAGTCCGCCAGAAGTATCCGATGAAACAAGATGTTGGACAAAAGACGGCTTATTTTGCTCTTCTACTCAACTTTAGCCCTCTGCGTTTTGGCAGAGGCGAATAATAATGCAAACTCGAATTACGCCAGTTTCCCGGCTCCGGAAAACGGCACCTGCTACAAGCGAGTCCCGTGAGTACATACGTAAACTGCAGTAAGAAAGAAACTCGTCATTTGCATGCTAATCACGTTCACATATCATTCGAAAAATTTTCCGTCGTGCCAATAACGCTGATGATAAGTTGGCGAAATCAATAGCTTCGTTCATAGCGGATTCATTAAAGCGATAAGCGTGTGCTTTAACTTTCTGATTGCGCATATATAGGTACGACGAAGCGCTAGCCGTCAACATTTCCAGAGGTATCGTCAAAACGCCGCCGGGCTCGCAGCAGACTGGAATAAAAACGGTAAATGCAATTCGCTATGAATTCCACATCCAAAAGTACAATTTCCACATGCAAAGCCTCGATTTTAAAATCCAGAACTCCAACCGCGGCTGGCTGACGATAATCGATTGCTGCGAGGGCTTCATCCGCAACGAGAGCACGGACAAGTGCGAAACGCACTGCGACGAGGGTTGTTTCGGGGGCACCTGCACGGGACCGAACGTCTGCACCTGCGAGGATGGATGGCGCCCAGAGGCCGGAGTCTGTAAGCCCGTCTGTCGTCGAGGCTGCGCAGAGAACGCCTACTGCTTTTCTCCGGACATCTGCACCTGCAAGTTCGGCTACGAGGAGGACGAGGGCATCTGCAAGCCAGTCTGCAGGCACGGCTGCAGGAACGGACAGTGCGTCGCGCCCAGAGACTGCAGGTGTAATCCTGGATACTATCTGAACGAGACGCAGAGGTGCGAGCCCGTCTGCGAGGGTGGATGCCCCCATGGTCGATGCGTCGAGCCTGGTATCTGCGCGTGTAGTCACGGGTGAGTGTGGCAGACCACCAGTTAGTGCTGGGACCTATTCAGATGTCGTAATGACGAAGTAAAATATTTTCTAATCGCAGGTACACGAACCCTGCCAGCGACCGAGGAATGTGTATTCCCTCTTGTCCGGACACCTGCACCAACGGACAATGTCATTCGCCCAACATATGCACCTGCGATCCTGGCTACATGCAGACGCCGAGTGGTACGTGTATCCCGGAATGCCTGGGCGACTGTCCCAACGGTCGGTGCGTGGCTCCTGAGCAGTGCGAGTGTAACCAAGGCTTCGTCATGAGTCGTCAACTGAGAAGATGCGTCGAAGCTTCGAAAGGCAACAACGAGGGCTATTACGAGAACTCTGCCGTCAACAGGTCGCACGGGAACAACTACAACAATCCGACTGTTCCACCTGAGACAAGGTATGGAGGTCGGGGTACCTGGCGCCCAGAAGAGTCTAGTCAGCTGCGTGGTCCGGACCAAGACTTGAAGAGACCGCAGTCGCAACAAAACTATGGGATTCATCAGTCTGGAAGAGCTTATGGCACTCAAGGTATTATTCAAAACAGAAATCGACCAAACAGTGAACAGGACGATTTGTACGGAAGCACTGAGCAGTACGATGACGCGGTCAATCGGACGCGAAACAATAGTTGGGTTATCGGTCTGAAGGGAACAGCTATTCCGCTAAATGTCTCAGAATCTTATCCCACTCCGAGACCTTACCAGACCCCAAATGCACAAGAAAATGATTATCCTTATAGTGGATACAGACATAATTCAACCGCTAGAATACACCAACCTGCCAATTCGCAAGGACCGTTTGCTCCTCTGGAACCATATCATCCAGATCACCAAAGATCAAATCAAACAAATCCACGAGACCGAAATCCACCATACGAAGCTTACGGTGGTAGTCAAACTCCTAAACCGCTAAGACCAGTCAATCAACAAGGACCATTTCCTAGTCAAGGTCCTTACCCGTCGCAAGGTTACAACGATACACATGATTTTCGTCGAGTCAATGGAACGTACTATGGAGACCGTCGAAATAACCAGACACAAAGACCATACCAAGCACCGTACCCTGGACAAAATCAAATACAAGCACCTGGTCAAGGTTTATATCCAAAACTACCGCCTCTTCCTGGCCAAGACCCATACGCAGGTCCAACCTCACCTGAACAAGGACCTTACCCTGGACAAGGGCCGTATCCGACGCAAGAAACTTTCCCCGCCCAAGGACCCTATTCAACGCAAGCACCTGGACAAGGATTGTATCCAAAATTGCCTCGTCTACCTGGCCAAGGACCAGTTTCGACGCATGATCCACGTGACTTCGAAAGTCCTTACGGGCCTCAGTACAACGGGCCAACGCCGCATCCTTCAGGAGGCTACGGACAAAATCCGTCACACAACCCTCACAATACCAATGTCCTACATGGAAGTAACCAGCCGTACGGACCCTATGGTATACCAGCACATGGTCAGCCGGACAGTCCACACGAAACCTTGGGTATAAAAGGTCCCGGACGAAGACCTAGGCCAGAATCGAACAGAAACCCTGGTGTTGAGCTAGCTTACGGTGCCAACGAGATGCAGAACCTTCCTCAGAACGGCAACGTTAATCCGAGACCAGGCCAAACATCCGTGATCGTCGGACTCTACGATCCGTACAATCCGGTTCCGGGAAACGGTGGCACCGATAACATATACGTTCTAGAACCCTCCCTGACTCACGGCCTCTACAATCCATTCCTACCTCCCGGAGGTCCACCGCAGATCGATCCCGGATTTGCGCCATTCAATCTTCCAGGTTACAGTCAGTTTGTTCCCACCTGCGACTCGCCGTGCATCAACAGCATCTGCATAGGGAACAACATGTGCCAGTGCAAACCCGGCTACGAACCCGATCCCAGAAATCCCAACGGATTCAAATGCGTACCCTCCTGTCGAGGTGGCTGCGTGAACGGCGTGTGCTCGGGACCGAACCTCTGCATCTGCAACTCCGGATTCGTCAAGGAACACGGCGTCAAAGGTGCCCAAAGATGTGTTCCTACTTATTAGAAATATAGTACGCGTACCGTACGTAGTCTATATCGCACCGAATTATTTATATGTTTGTATAGTACGCGCACGAATTGTAAATAAATAAAAGAATTGATGAAAAAACTTGACGCCAGCAGTTCTGAATTTCCAACACTCGCATTCCGATTTAAAAAACAAAGTCTGCTGCTCATGATAGGAGACAAAGCATCCTGCTGATAAGCGCCTAGTCAGCGCCAGGGCCGATAAGCGACATCATACTGATGAGACAGATTCTCTGGGTGTCATCATTCTCTGCTCTCGACAGTCTCGTGCTAGCCAGCGAAACATGGATTTCTCGGCGATCATTTTATTTGTCCTAGCGGTTATCGCACAAACGGAGTCAGTCTACCGGGCCTCGGATTTCGCGATCCAACGCAACTGCACCGAGATTTTCAGGTATTACAAGCGGTTTTCGCTTTTCCGTGATCGTCCATTATCATGAGTGTCGCTTGTTCATTAGTATCACAACGCCAAAGTACGTGCCCTACGAGGAGAACTACCGTACGAGGAACTGGCTGGGTTTCACCAAATGGAAAACACGCATTAACTACAGAATAGAGGTACAATCCAAATCCAGACTAAAGCACCCATTTCTTCTACTAAATTCAATCTTGTCGTCCAGAACCACGTGAGCTACCAACGGAGGTCAATTTGCTGCGACGGCTACACGACCTACAGCTCGTCGTTGTGCATCCCGCTGTGCAGCAAGAGCTGCGGCAGCTACGGAGTCTGCTCAGAGCCGGAGATCTGCAAATGTTTCCAGGGCTACAGCATGGATCACTCGGTGAACGAATGTCGTCCGGTTTGCTCGAACGAGTGCGTCAACGGCAAGTGCATCGCCCCCGACACCTGCAGCTGCAACGAAGGCTTTCACAAGCTGCCCGACGGCTACACCTGCGAGCCCATATGCGTCAACTGCAGCAGCCTCGAGTACTGCGTCGAGCCGCACATCTGCAGGTGCCACGCAAACTACCACAGGTCGTCGTTAGATCGGCTGGACTGGAGCCCAGGATCGCCGTGTGAGCCAATCTGCGAGAAACCTTGCTTGAACGCCGACTGTGTCGAGCCCAACGTCTGCAAGTGTCACGAGGGCTACGACGCCCTCGAGGACGATGTCTTCTCTTGTAAGCCTAGGTGCAGCCGTGGGTGCGGCGTAGACGGATACTGCTCCGCTCCGGAGACGTGCACTTGCAAACCGGGTTACGAGCTCAGCCAGCCCGGCTCGAACGTCTGCAAGCCGGTTTGCACCGACGAGTGCGTCAACGCAGTGAGTATACGACGCGTAGAGTAGGTCTACAAGGTGTCCAATCGGTGCGCCATCGTGTTCGCAGGACTGCGTCGCTCCGGATCGGTGTAGCTGCAAAGACGGCTACGACTGGATCGGAGACGAATTTTCCCACGTCTGCTATCCTATTTGCAACAGCAGCTGTACCAACGGATTTTGCTCGGAACCGAACAGATGCGCCTGCGATGATGGTTACACGCTGATGGACGATGGACAGACTTGCGAACCTTTTTGCAGGGAAGCCTGCCGCATGGGGGTCAGTACGAACCTTGTAAAAGTTCACGCTTCTCAGAATTAACCATCCGGACGAATTGCAGAACTGCACAGCTCCGGATACTTGCAGCTGCGACGAGGGCTACAGGCTGCTCGAGGACAGCTACTTCATCTGCGAGCCCCATTGCAGCAGCAGTTGTGATAACGGATTCTGCTCGGAACCCAACAAATGCTCCTGCAGTGATGGGTACGTCGCCAGCGACGACTGGCAGACCTGCGAACCCTTTTGCCAACAAGTTTGCCACATGGGGGTCAGTATTATCAAGCTCAAACGTGTACGCTATCCAAAACTAACCAACTCGGCGAATTACAGACCTGCACAGCCCCGAACACGTGCACCTGCCACGAGGGCTACGAGATGAAGAACGGTAGCTCCAATCATTGCGTCGTCATCTGCGAGTGCCAGAACGGCTTCTGCAACGACGACAACTCGACCTGCGTGACCTGCGCGGTAGGTATATAACGGTACTAGTGGCGATTCTAAAATTTCTATAAAAATACGAGGGTCGTCAAAAATCTCACGCGATCATGCAGGAGGGCTACGACCTGACCGTCATCGAGGACAACTCGACGTCGTGTCAGCCGCACTGCGAGGGCAACTGCAGCTCGCGTGGCCAGTGCGTCGAACCTCAGCGCTGCGACTGCGACGAACAGTACGTCGCCGATAACGACACCCTCGGCAACCCCGTCTGTTTGCACGCCTGCGGCGGCGATTGCCGGCACGGGAGCTGCGATGTCGGTACTGGGCTCTGCAGCTGCTATTACGGATGGGCTGGGAAATTCTGCGAAGAAGCTCTCGCCTGCGTCGTCAAGCTCTACAACGACTCGAAGATCAGTTGGAGACCTTCGGAGTGAGTCCGGTTTTTACTAGACAGCATTTCGGTTCATAGTTATAAGACGACTCGAACGTTTCCAGATGGGACGGTTACGATGAGTCGGCTAACTGGACGGTCAGGGAGGAACCTTGGACCGGGCCCACCTGCCACGAGCAATGCCTGCACGCCGTGGATAATTCGACCAAGTGTCTTGACAAGAGCGATGATTCGGAGGGTAACGTCTGGCTCATCTGCTACATGAGTATAGGTATATGGACTATTATATTACGTAATCACCTCGAGGATCTTGTAAACAGGTCATTTCTTTCAGAATCGTCCTGCAACACTCGGAGCGTTGTAATGGCCAACCTTTTCAAACCTGACGTGAATGTCGCGACTATCGCGGCGGGCTGCGGGGTCACGTTGCTCCTGCTGGCGACTGCGTTCTCCGCGACCCTCATTTTCAAGAAGAAGAAGCAGAGAAGGGACGCGATAGGTATGGCACGTCGACGCATCTCGGTGTTGAAAATTTTTCAAGCTAATCATTTTTCAGCGATGACATCGAGCGAGCAAGAGCAGCCCGAAGCCGAGGAGGATCGACTGATAGAGAACGATAACGACGGGATCAGCCTGTGACGAGTGGACTGCGTTATAATCATTGTAACTCGTGTATAGCTTGTTAGGAATAAATTTGCACGCTTTTGTAAAAACTCGCCTGGTCTGAAATTATCCGTAACCGCGTGACGAGAAACGTCAAAAGCGCAAGGATTTCCGGTTATACACTCATTAAAATATATACCTTCCTGCGCTCGGCTAAAAATAGCCGTTCGCAGCAGCGAAAAAAGAAGCAATCTTGTATGCAAACTCCAAAGGCGTAAAAAGTGCCCGAGAATTAAATCGCGAGATAGCATCGGCGCCGCACGAACACACTCGACTCTGGCAACCCGTCGCACACTCGTGCATGTCGAGCGTCAGCGACTATATATAGCTAATATATATAGTCTACGTATAATACAACCGCGCACGCGGTGCAACGATGTTCAATAACGATCTAGACTCTTGAAAAGCATACGTACAGTCGAATCGATCCGCGACGAATAAAACAAATCGACGTACGGAATAACCGTGGGGGCTCGATAAACAATCGAAGCTCGCGCGTGAAAAAGCCAGCGCGAATTCACAAGAGCCGCGAAAGGCACATCGGTGGTATAAAACATATAGAAAACGCAGTTCCATCGAGAGCGCATCGGTGGCGGCAATAGGGTCATAGAACGCCTGCTGGCGACCTGGCAAAAAAAAAAAAAAAAAACGATATCGCGCGCGCACACGGACAGCGCAGACCCCCGCGTACTCCGGCGTCTCTCGCGGAGAGCGGAAGGGAAGGGATCCATCGGGAGGGTTGATACGCGCAGCCGCGCGCGTTTCATCCCAGTAGCAGCAGCAGCAGCAACTCGATCGGTCAGTGCTGTAAGGATCGTCATAGCCAAACGTAGTGCCGCTGCCGCAGTCGAGCGAACGCGCGCGCGCGCGTGTGTGTGTGTGTGTGGGTGGTGTGCAGGTGCCGCGTTCAGGCTCGCGCAGGGTGCATCGCGCATCGGCTCCGTGTATGCGTCCGTTCGTCTGCTCACCCGGGCGCGAGTGTGCGAGCGAGCCGAGGTGGTAGGACATTCCCACCTCGGGGTTTCGCGCTGGAAAATGTCGATGCGCCGGCGGCGGCCGCTGCTGCTTTCGGGGGCCGACTCGCCGCGCCGTGGGGGCGATGAGCGCACTTCCCTTCGCCCTGAGACAGCCGCCGCCGTTCCGAGCGATTTCATTCCCGCTGACCCTCGCCTCCTGCTACTGCCTCCTCGTCGTCGTCGTCGTCGTGGTCTGCGGAGAGGTCGGCAGGACTGCCGCGACCGCGAGAGCAGATCAGCGGGGGAGGATTAAGAGATCGCTGCAGCTCGGAGATGACGGCCGACCGGAGCTGCCGCGCTCGGCCAACGTCGAGCTCGATGCCTACGACGAGCTGCCCGAAGACGAGTCCGACGAGGAGTATCAGGAGCTCAACGTCACCGCAGGTGCGCTTCGTTCCCCTGTTCGCTCTCTGTTGTATCATTGATACCCGATGCGTATAGAGGGAAGCTCAATCTCGTAACTATACGTAAACGTGCGCACGACGGCGCACTCTTCTATCGCTGTATATATATGTATATAGGCTCGCATAGCTCGGAAGCGCGAAGGGCCAATCGATAAGGAAAACTTGGCCGAGTCGCGTCTCTAAGAGCGGCGCGCATACGCTCGGTTATCTCTCTCGCGATATATAAGCTGGCGTCTGTCCTACTCGCAACGTGGAAAGCCGTCTTTCTGTGGAAAATCGATGTCGCGCGCCAGTCCCCCTCGCGGCACGTCGATTATGCACTGGTCCGAAATTTGATAAACCTCCTCGACGTAATCCGGGAAAGAGAGAGAGAGAGAAAGCTTGCGCGAAATTCAATAAAAGCGCGCTTCCAGTATATACAAGGCATTGTATACGGCTTTGTGCTCGGCCCAGAGAGACGCTGATGGCACGTGCTGCGATATCGGTACGCGAAGTGTGTGTGTGTGTGTGTGTGTGTGTGTGTGCGTGTATGTAACCCACTTTCAACGAGGGAGCTTTTGTCGAGAAACGGATGGCACACAGACCCATTTTCATCGCTTGAGAGACGCGCGAGCGCGAAATAAGCTGCGCCGGTGCCCCGATTGTTTTCTCTCGCTCGAGACGAGGACGCTTCGCTCATCCGCTTTTACGGGACGGTAAACAGTTTGCCTCTCCAGTTCATCGGGAGAATGAAATTTCTAATTATATATACGGACGAATCTCCTCCGGCTCGTATACGCGCGTGCTGCGGATCGTCTTCTCGAAAGCTCCGGAACTTCCGAAAAAAGCACGTGCGCAAGCTCCCGAAAGCTTCAGCATCCCCTACATATTCCCACCGCGAAAGCCTATAAACCAGCCCCAACAGCGAGGTGGCAAGTAGCAGCAGCAGCAGCAGCAGCAGTGGCAGAGTATTGATTTTAATGAATGCCATGTGTGTGTGTGTGCGAGAGCGTATATCCGTGTGTATGCTCTCGTCGAATCTATCCCCGTGTATACTTCTTTCTGCGTAGCTCGAACAACGGAAAATTGCGACTCGTCGGAGCACATATCGGACCCTCCGAAACAGCTTCATGGCGTTTATATATATATAAAATACAGGAATGCCAGCGTCTATCGCGCGCGCGCGCGCGCATTCCACGGGGTGAATGAACGCGCGCGCACACGGCTCTCGCTGAATGAGCGGATTTCGATGTTTCGAGGAAGCGCGATATATATATAGGCAGAAAGGTGTGAGCTTTCTAGAAGAAGCTAATTATCATTGGGTCTTCGAGCTTTCTAAAAACAGTATTGTTCGTCCTATATGCAATATACACTCGTAGCGGACGCGCGGAGATGAGCGATTTGAAAAGCTGCCAACGCAGCGATATAAACGCGAAAAAAAAGCTCACCTCTACGTATCCGTCATTTCAGAGAAGTCCAAGTACCTGGGCTCGCCGTGCGACAGCATGTGCAACCCGACGCTTCAGCACGTGTTCTGCGACCCCGAGACAAAGTTCTGCGAGTGCGAGAAGCTCTATCCTGTCCAGCTCGGTCCTACCAAAGGATGTGCCAAACGTACGTGAATGTATACCTGTAGCGTGTTGTACAAGCAATAAGGTGTATCACAATAAGTCACTTTGTTTCTACGTACAGCGAAGAAGCTCGGCGAGCAGTGCCTCTACCGGGCGACCTGCACCTACACGGATCAGCACTCGACCTGCACCCAGGTGCAACACAACGCGGTCTGCGAGTGCGAGATCGGCTTCCATCGCGTCGCTTTGTCCAGGCCGAACAAGAAGCTCTTCTGTGCTGCTGGTGAGGAAAGGATTGAATCTACTGTTGTATGTATATATAGAGTGAGAGTCCGACCGTAGCCGGGATTTTCTACTTCATCCTGATACGCGTAATTATTCGCTCTCGGACTTTCTTGCAAGCGCGTGCATCCTGCATTACTACACGTTACTCGGCTATCGGGGTCAACGCGATGCTCTATAACTATATATTATATACTTATATACTTCGAGGCTGCTCCCCGGGGTGCACTTCTTTCTCGGTAAGTTTCGCCACATCCGAGCGGTAATCATACGGATATTGTCTGATTTACGAGAATTTCAGACACACGCGATGAAAACTCTACCTAAGATGCAGATCTTATATAGTATAACATATAATAAATAAAAGGAAAAGGGAACGACCGCGCTCGGCCCGATATTATTCTTACGCTAAATCCAGCAGCTCGTACATATCATCCTCGGGATGAAAGAAGCCGCGCACACTCGAACGCATCCAATCGGGCTGATCCTGCTCGATTGATACATCCACTCTCTCGCGGTCTCACAATTGCGCCGGATTGCGGAGCTGCTCAATCGCGCGTCTAATTGAAAACGAGCCTTTACACTATAAATTGTTTGCATAATCTAAAAAATTTCGTAACCTGTCGCAGACCTGGTGCTGATAGCAACGGACCTGCCGACTCTGCTCGGCGTCGCCTCGGGTATAGCGGTGATCACGGGCTTGATATGCTTCGTTCTGAAGCTCTTCAGCCGAGCTCGCTATACGAGGCCGCGACACTACGCCAACGCGGGACACGCGCCGCCGATGCTCTTCACCAGTGACACAGGTAACTGTCGCGCTGCTCTGCGTAATATAGATTAGTTATTATCGAAAACTCAGTGTCCTTTTTTTCATCTCAGTGTGCATGCACGAGACACTTGCGATTTCACTTGTATACATATATACAAACTGCACCGAAATGCCGCTTTGAGTAATGTATATCTATATATACGACCGACGCGCTCTCTCTCTCTCTCTCTCTCTCTCTCTCTTTCTCTCTCTACTGTCTGTCTCATCTCTGTATCTCTTTCTTTCTCTGTATTCTCTCAGTGTTTTTCGTGAAGTAAGGAATCTTGCCAAGAAGGCGAGTTAAGAGAGGGCCGAGCACTGCACAGTGGGATTTTTATTGTGTTCTCTGTAGTGTGTGCAGCGAAAATTTATATAACGAGAGGAGTCGAGCAGCGCGCGCTAAAGGAAAAATTAGAAAACGTTTGTAGGTCAAAGTGAGAGGCTTTAATAACCCTCTTCGCATCCCTTTCATCCTCTCTCCCTCTGCAAACATACATATAGCTATATATTGTTCGTATATATACGTAGCTATACATCCCTGCGAAGGAAGTTTTATTGTTTTGCGCGTATTGTTGTTGGAGATGAAAAGCTACCACTCTAAAATTAATACACGCTTTGCAAAGGCTATATACATCGTACACGAACAAAGACAAACTATATAGATTACACGTTTAAAAACACTTTTATTAAACCCCTACACACACACACACACCATGTATACTGCAGGGTGTTATTTTTTCTTTCCCCGGCGTGCGGCTACACATACAGCCCCGATCCGAAACTCATCTCTCATTATTAGCCCGCATATACCTGTACAGTAGTGAACAGCTTGAGGTGTGCAGTCTAACGAAGAGAGAAAATTGTGACTGCGCAGGTATCCCCCTGACTCTGCACGGGGGCAGACCCTCGTCGCGGTCTTCGCAGCGCAGCAGCGGCGGTACCATCAACTGCGTCCTGTCCCGTAAGCAGAGCGGCTCCGGTGGCAACCACAACAACGACGGCTCATCGGGACGCGGGCCTTTGGTACCGGCCTCGCGAGCAGGTGCGGCCCGAGCCGCCGCCATCTTGCTGATCTCGTGCCATCGGCAGGCCACCAACGGAGGCTCATCAACTCTCCCATCAGTCAGCAAGCACCGGCGCGCCCTCAGCGACGTGGCTGAGGGATCGTCAGACGGCCTCGGTAGACACACGATTCGCACGATAGCTCTTTCACTCTCTCTCTCTCTCTCTCTCTCTCTCTCTCTCTCTCTCTCTCTCTCTCTCTATCTTCTGTCTGTCACTCTCTTTCTGTCAAATTTTTTCTTTGATGAGATATTTATTTCACGTGTGATTTTTATATCGTGGCATCGAGCGATGGGGCGGGACGTGTGCCGCGTTTCGTTTAGATGCGATATATCATATATATATATATATATATGGTCGATGTCACAATTTGATGTTGTGTGTTCGTTCTATACTATGTTGATTGTCTATACTTTTGTTTTACATGAATGTGCTGATATATACCTATATATAATACTCGTGTTTCCGTTTGATCGTATAATTTACATCTCGGATTTAAAAAAATGCGACAAAGTCTATGCTCGAGAGGCTGGAGAAGAGTATTTAACTGTATGGCCTTTACTGCCTCTCGCGTTTCGAAATTCGAGCGATGCGACCTTTGATCCTTGTGCGCTGAAAACTTATTCAAATCTATCTATGATACTGAAAGCTCATTGTGGACTTGTAAAGTGAAAGCTAGATATGCAACTCAATGTGTCGGCTTTGAATGTTTTTTTTCTGTGATCATTGACGTTGTTTTTCAGCTGAAACATCACAATTACAACAATTGATTACCATATACTTTTCTTCATGTGTGTAAAATCAGCACTATATACGTATATAAATATATACATCGATCTTCGTCATTTGTAAATACGACATACGATATTATATAACATAGAATTTTTTACCCCGGGATATTGTCAAACACCAGCCGTTGTTTTTTTTTTTTTGTTCCTTTCGTTATTTTTTCAATATAAGAGAGGAGATCGGAAAGCTTTGTAATGTTTGCGAAAATGACAGAAGAACGATCTGTTAATATATGCAAAAACTGTTGAAAGGCTGCTATTACATACGAGACAGCAAGATGGCAGCGGTATATACAATTTATTTTTACCACACAAACACAATCTGTACTGTGAACCCACCAAACTTGTGGTAAGAAACAACCACGCGAGTTGAATTTTTATTAAACAACTTATCACTTTTATATATATATAGATATTATGTACTTATATATACATATCAATAACACTTTAGCTGACTCGCTGCACTCACATGATATATATATATATCTCGATAAATTTTATATATTGATCAAATGAAAGAACTGCATGAGTATACTTGTGTTAACGCTTCTTGCTTTTGCTTCGCTGATGATCTTGTATACTTGTCGACGTACTACATAGGATATTATATTAACGATTAATATTAGACAGAGGCTTAAGATTCAGAATGAGTATACACTGTCCTTTTTCTTTTTTATTGGCAATATCATTTGCAAATCGTGAAAAACTAGCTTCAAGAAAAACATGTAGCAGAACGCATGATGTCGAATCTAACTGGTTATACTATAAATTAACACCATACGCGTCTCTAGCTTTATTATATTTCCCTCCTCCATGATTTCTCGCCTATATATATAAATGTATAACCTGCAACAGAGAAGCCATCCTTTAAAATAATTACACCCGCGTCATCCTCGAAATGCGTCAAGATTCCCCGGAAAGGATATGAGTCAACCACTTTTCTTAGTTCCCAGAAAATCAATAGCCCCGCAACCAAGTCTCTCTCTCTCTCTCTCTACAGCCGCAGTTCTCCTCGTTCGCGCACTTCGCACTCGATGCAACTATATCCCTTCCTCCCTACATACATAACGCATACATAACCCAGTGAGAAATATAAAAAAGCTAGCGCACGAGCAGATCCGATCCGCATAACGAATCACGACACAACACACGTACATAGATAAGCAAAAGCTCTCGAAAAGCTCTCTAATATCCTGACCTCCCGACAACAATTTGCAATTCCGACAGGCTCTCGTCGTCCGAGTCTGGCGTCGATCCACAGCTCGACCTCCTCGGCGAAGAGCTACAGCGCCCGGCGACTCGAGCGCGAACGCAACGAGAAGGAACAGCGTCAAGCTTTGGCTGAACTAAAGCTCAAACGCGAACAGCAGCAGCAGCAGCAGCAGCAGCAGCAACAACAATTACAGCAGCAGCAGGTCGCACCTACGCCCAGTCCCAGAACGCCGCACTCCACCGACGAACTCCTGCCGTCCGTCGAGGAGAGCGCCGAGATTTTTTATAACGAGGTGGGTTCCGTTTATTGATCCGATGAAAATCTCCGAGGGAGTCGATCGATCCT
This sequence comes from Muscidifurax raptorellus, assembly GCA_020010945.3. Lineage (NCBI taxonomy): Eukaryota > Metazoa > Arthropoda > Insecta > Hymenoptera > Pteromalidae > Muscidifurax > Muscidifurax raptorellus. Next base: position 3,637,932 of record CM052081.1, on the reverse strand, counting down.
CTCCTCAGAGCGTCGTACTGACTTGTCGTTGTAGTTCATGCTCGAATCTATGATATCGCGAAAAAACTATATGAAAAGAATAAATGTCAATGCGCTCGATTATTCGAGTCATCGGTGTCGCGTAATCCCAAGCGACTTATTTATGTCGTCGATAGATACGTATAGAAAGATAAAGTCGACACGTCAAATATCGCGAATCAGTGATACTGAGACATAGCCGCGTGTATATAGAAAAGTGGCTCGATATAGTAGCCTATTATCAGCGCCGCACTCGATATACGAGTCCTGGGAAAGATTTAAGAAGACCCATTGTTCCCTAATCTTTGCTCTTGACAGGTCAAAGAAAGTTGAGGCGTGAAAGAGCTATTATATACGACGCGCATATGCGGTGTATAGAGAGCGCGCGGCGTTACGTAAGCTGTATCTCCGGTAAACTATAAGAATAACAAGTAGTAGCTTTATGTGACCTGATTTTTTTTTTAACACTTTTTTCCATCGCTATATTTATGGAACAGCTCGATACTCCCCGTGAAAATGAAAAAAAAATCAGTCGGATTCTAATCGCGCGTGTTTACGCTTCGCGGCATCCGATAATCGAAAACAATGCCTATAAATATATACATATAAACAGTGCTGTAAACGCGCAATTCAATAATCGGCCTTATCGAATTTCAGCAAGTACCAACGACATCAGGTATGGCGATGACAACAAACGCCGGCGACGCCGGCAAGAAGAGCAAAACTACAACGACGACCTCCTACGCGATTAACGAAGCGGCCAGTCCGCTCTTCGAGAGCGAGGCGAAACCCTGCACGTCCGCCGACATTTATCGCTCGTAATCCCACAACCGTACGTATAATACACGCGGAGCCGAGAATGCACGGCTGAGGAGAACCGTGAATATATAATACGCGCATTCCATCATATTATGATCATCCGCAGAACAGAGCTATATAGAAGACGAACAAATTACTAACCGCGCGTCCCGATTTATATGACGTATAAATATAATAAAATAGTACACCGCGATTGATCGATATACGCATTGTTGCCGCTCGCGCATACCTATATATATATATATATATATAAGAGGGGGATCGCTCGTGACACTTTGCGTTCTCTCGGAATGGAAGGCAGACCGGTTGAGTATAAATTCATCGTAGCATTCACGCATAAAACGTGTAAATTTGTGAGAGAAGGAGAGGCACATCTGTAATAAAAATTATAATCGTAATCCAGGAGCGACGAATCGCGTTGTTGCGGCGATATGTGAGCGATTGTACGGAAAACTTGGGGGCTCGTTAGTCCGGACAAATTTTAAGTTTTTTATTGGAAATTTCATTGGGTGAAATTTTCGACGAATGAACCAACATTTTTGGGTCGATACAGCTGGCCGACCTCCCGTGGAATTGCTCACATATACGCGCTCTGCTCTGGCATGCGGCAATGGCTTTTACGTACATATTTATAACGTATACATAGGTCTATGTACGGAAATCGATGATGCACGCATACCTATAACGTGTCATCGTAATTTTACATAGTTTCAGTTGCGACAACGGGCGCCTCTAGTTCACGTATGGCTAATCCGTTTTTTTATACTGTTTTATTATACATTTGTGCAAAACGGACGATCGATTTTTTGATGGTTATATATATATATATATATATATATATATATATATATATATATATATATATATATATATATATATATATATATATATATATATATACTCACATCACACGACATTATGCCGTTTTTATTATTGCGTTTCGTGCAGTGTGTGATAATACGAGACGCGACGATAGTCTTTTTTGTTTTTCCTATATATGATACATATAAATTATATGCAGATGCTACATCGCTTTGACATTACCGTATCGGGCAGCCGAGTATATGTGGAGTTTTATTTCGCGACGATAAGATACTTACATACGCACACTATACGCGACGCGCCTAACGAGAGTCGAGGGTCTGCAAGTGCGAAACGATGCTTTCATTGTCGGAGCTGAATTGTCAATACATATATACGTGATGTGTGTACATTTGAGAAAACTGCAGAAATCGCGCAATACGTTGAAACGGATAACGAGAAACGTTTCTTTTGCCAAAGTGTGCCTATATAAGAGAAAAATATTCTTTGGATTCGAGAATTTTTCCGATGTTCGTTGTACACCGACGTCTTTCTCCCGACAAAATTTAGCAATATCTCTTGGTGAGAAAAAAAATCTTCAAGACTACAATGTTGACGCATTTACAATTTTAACACTGTCGAACTTTCTAAAACACTTATGAGTTGTACAAAATTTCACAAATCTATATACGTTGACATATCAACGAGTTTCGAGCTGATTCCGCACTTGCAGACCGAGAACTAATGAGAGGGAAGAAAACATGCGTTTATAAGTAATCATAATATTAAAAAAAAAAAAAAAAAATTTAAAAGTAGAGACCGAATTCCCAGTATGTAAAATATCGATGAGCGACGATATTGTTCGAATATATAACATACGCTGCCTTTTTCAAACGAGAGATAAACTCTTTAGCGTTGGTTTACTTAACGATATTTTGGCACAAGTTCAATTTGACGACATAGCATCGATATAAGCATATAAGTATAACATGAGTATTATTTCTATAACACGATTAGGCTTCAGACGAGTTTGTAATCTTGTGTGTCGAAGAACCGTCTACGTCATGTTAGAGAGAAATAAAAATTGTTCAGTTTATTATTATATAATATATGAATATAACGTATAAGCAAAGAAAATCATCATGAAAATAATCGGTAAAAAAATTGTTATCAGCGGGCATTCAATTGTTTGATTGCAAAATTGTCGAATATAGAAAGTTCTGTAATTTATAAAGTTAAAAGAAAAAGAAAGGCGAGGAACGATTCTCGGCAAGGGCCGACCGATCGAACGACGTGAGAAGATAATTGATGTGCATGATGTTTATAAAAGTCGATGTAAACAGCGTTATCGTTTTAGCCCATTTTGAATGTTTACTGTACGATACATTGTAATATAGACGTTGGGCAAATAAAGCTCATTTTTCCTACGTGATCGGCAATGGAATTTTCAGCTTTTTTAATTCTTTAACTATAGGTATATAGACAGAAAACACAGCGTTAATCTATGTTCAAATTAAATGGTTTATTTGGATATTGAAAAATATCCGAGTACGCATAAAAAAGCACGAATATTTTTAAGGAGGGCTCGCAGTCGAAGCTCGACGTCCTCACTCTCGGAATATTAAACTATATCTTTCAACGATATACGCCTACTTATTTAATTACGAAAAGCGACAAAGACTAGACTCTTGCATAAAAAACGCGTCGTAAAAAACGTTAAATAGGCCGAAATTCGACTGAAATCCCTCCTTAAAACTAATACAATCAGTCAACCAACATTAACCAAAACTCAGCATGAAAAATCATCGCGTGTACAACATCATCTTGAACAAGAAAATAAAAGTCTTGTGTTTCTCGCTTTAGTCAACCTCCTCGATGGTGGGTCCAGCGCCGGCGGCTTGGCCACCGGGAGCAGCACCGGGAGCAGCTCCCGGTGGAGCACCGCCAGCTTGGTACAGCTTGCTGATGATCGGACTGCAGACGCTCTCGAGCTCCTTCTGCTTGTCGGTGAACTCTTCCTTCTCGGCGAGCTGGTTGCCGTCCAACCAGGCGATGACCTCGTTGCACTTGCTCAGTACGGTCTGCTTGTCGGAGTCGCTTATCTTGTCCTTGAGCTTGTCGTCCTCGACGGTGCTCTTCATGTTGAAGCAGTAGGACTCGAGGGCGTTCTTCGCCGCGATTTTCTCGCGCTGCTGGTCGTCCTCGTTGCGGTACTTCTCGGCCTCGTTGACCATGCGCTCGATGTCCTCCTTGGACAGTCGGCCCTTGTCGTTGGTGATGGTGATCTTGTTCTCCTTGCCGGTGGACTTCTCGATGGCCGAGACGTTGAGAATGCCGTTGGCATCGATGTCGAAGGTCACCTCGATCTGGGGCACGCCTCGGGGAGCCGGGGGGATGCCGGTCAGCTCGAATTTGCCCAGCAGGTTGTTGTCCTTGGTCATGGCGCGCTCGCCCTCGTAAACCTGGATGAGCACTCCGGGCTGGTTGTCGGAGTAGGTGGTGAAGGTTTGCGTCTGCTTCGTCGGGATTGTCGTGTTTCTCTTGATCAGGGTCGTCATGACTCCTCCGGCGGTTTCGATACCCAGGGACAGCGGAGTCACGTCGAGAAGCAGCAGATCCTGGACCTCCTCGGACTTGTCACCGTGTAGGATGGCTGCCTGGACAGCGGCGCCGTAAGCCACGGCCTCATCGGGGTTGATGGACTTGTTGAGCTCCTTGCCGTTGAAGAAGTCCTGCAGAAGCTTCTGGATCTTGGGGATTCTGGTGGAGCCTCCGACGAGCACGATGCTGTGGATCTGGCTCTTGTCCATTTTGGCGTCGCGCAGCGACTTCTCCACGGGTTCGAGCGTTCCGCGGAACAGATCGGAGCACAGCTCCTCGAAGCGAGCCCTCGTGATGGACGTGTAAAAGTCGATACCCTCGTACAGCGAGTCAATCTCGATGCTCGCCTGAGTGGACGAGCTGAGGGTACGCTTCGCCCTCTCGCAGGCGGTGCGCAGTCTGCGAACGGCTCGCTTGTTGCTGGCCAGGTCCTTCTTGTACTTCCTCTGGAACTCCTGGATGAAGTGGGTGACCATACGATTGTCGAAGTCCTCACCACCCAGATGGGTGTCGCCAGCGGTGGACTTGACCTCGAAGATGCCATCCTCGATCGTGAGGATCGAGACGTCGAAGGTACCGCCGCCCAGGTCGAAGATCAGCACGTTCTTCTCACCGGAGGACTTCTTGTCCAAGCCATAAGCGATGGCAGCGGCGGTCGGTTCGTTAATGATGCGAAGTACGTTCAGACCGGAGATTGTACCGGCGTCTTTTGTCGCCTGACGCTGGGAATCGTTGAAGTAGGCCGGCACGGTAATGACGGCGTTGCTGATGGTCTTGCCGAGATATGCCTCGGCGATCTCCTTCATCTTGACGAGGACCATCGAGGAGACCTCCTCGGGGAAGAAACTCTTGGTCTCGCCCTTGTAGTTCACCTGGATCTTGGGCTTGCCGCCGTCGTTGATGACCGTGAACGGCCAATGCTTCATGTCGCTCTGGACAGTCGGGTCGTCGAAGCGTCGACCAATCAAACGTTTCGCATCTGAAAGTAAAAAGCATCGTGTTAAAATCTTCCCTTTTCTTGTTTATTAATTATTAAGTGGCGGCGATTTTAACAGCCGATTGTACTCACCAAAAATAGTGTTGCTGGGATTCATAGCGACCTGGTTCTTGGCCGCGTCACCGACCAGACGTTCGGTGTCGGTAAATGCAACGTAACTTGGCGTCGTACGATTTCCCTGATCATTGGCGATGATTTCCACCTTTCCATGCTGGAAAACTCCGACGCAGGAGTAGGTGGTGCCGAGATCGATTCCGATTGCTGGTGCCTTGGTCATTTTGCCTGCGAATATAATCGAGCATTTATTAATTTATTCGTCGTTAAATTTACCATAACCAATTTAAATTTGCATCGAATCGCCTTTTCGGAAACAATAAATTGACTTGAATTTGGCTTACGCAACAGCGGGCTCGCGCCGACTCGCTAAAAAATTTTGGGCGTGTATAATCGTGCAGACAACGACGCAAATATTCGCGACCTTCCGTGACCTTGGCAATTTTTCAGTATACAAATTTTTAAAAAATGACGACAATTGCATAAATGTTAATAACTATTTATAACAATTAACCTACTCGCTTACTCGAAAAAAAATTGTCAAGAGCTCGAATTAATTTGCAAAACTATAACGAATATCGACTACAAACTCGTAGTAGATATGCTTCGAGAATCAGCCAGACACGCACTAATAAGCAAACTCGTACGCGTCGAAACGTATTTAGGACGACTGTTCGGATCTCCCGGCATCAGCCGTATACGAATCGAGAAAAAGTCGCGTTATAAGTTGCATCAGCCGGTTAAAAATAAGCGAGATCACTCACCTCTTCTTTCTCTCCAAAATTGTGTTCAGCTATTAAGTTACGAAATTTCACGAGTCCTTCTCACTTATAAATAGTAAATACAACAAGAGAGTAAGCGTAAGCGTAGTACACAGTCAGTCCCTCTCGGGTGTGATTCGCACTCAACGAAGTCGCTTCAGGTTCTGCGAGCGGCAGCGCTTCCCGCGCCGTATTTCAACATCCCGGATCTCATTCGAGAAGCTTCCTCGGGGCGACCAATCGGGAGCCTCCGATACTGGGCGCGTCTCGCAAACTCGAGGTGCGTTGTATATAGCGAGCCACAATAGAACGTACTGAAGAAGAGCGAGAGCGAATCGAAAACACTGGAATCGCATGCGAAAGCGTCTATTTTTAGCTTAGCACCAATTTTCGGACGTGCGAAGTTGTTTGCGTACACTTGGTAAATCGGAGATTATTTTTTGACGGACACGAGACGTCGTTGTTATTATTGTTTTTTTTGTTCGAGAAATTTCTTTGGATTTGGCGGTGCTTTTGTTTTTGGACAGTTGAGAGAGACGGATGTAAAAGTTTTATAAACTTTTATTGTTACAGATTTGATTCTCATTGCGTGCAAACGTCGACGCTTGCATTTTTCGCTCGTCTAATACATACAAATTTGCGAATTTAACGCTTCTTAGGTAGGAAAGACTCGCAGAATATCTCTTTTGGCTCGCTGATATAGGAGATTCAACGTTATTGATAAAAACACGATTATTTACAGTTTAGATCTAGACATGACAAATACCAAAATAAATATCGTCGTTAAACAATTGTTATCTCGAATTCGAGATTCGCGCACTTCAATGGACACGCCATGATTGGCATCAGTTTTCTTTCAGGCTTCTTATCTACAGCGGCTTGCTTTTAACGTCTGCTATTCGTATAAAAAATTTGATGCGTTACTGCACTTGGTGACTGCTTTCCTCTTGATGAGCGATTTAAACAGTTATCATAAAATATGTTGTGCGAGTAATTAACGCTAATTTTACCACCTCGAGAAACAGTTTATACATTCGTGAAGTAAGTCTGATAAAGCATGCCCATCGCTGTAGTCGCGAACAAAGTGAAGCAAGTCCACCAAGTTGCCAGTCCGAAAATTCCTCTGAACACTTCGATAGTGAATATCTGAAAAGGGAAAAAATAAGCTAGTGAAGCTCGGAAAAATTTGAAAATAAGTAAAGAGTAATGTTGTTTCGTTTACTTGTTTTATCGAACTCAAAGCTAAATGAAACTCCTGAGCAGTCTGTGCGACAGTCTTCTCCTCGTTGTCAGAGAAAATTGTTGGTTCTGATAGTGGTTCTGGGGCTGAGCAGTTCTCTAAATCTAAGTTTTTGTACAATCCCTCCCAACTATAACCTCCTAAAAATTTTATAACGTGAAAAAAAAATCGATTAAATGAATTTTACAAGAATAATTTCGGTTACCTAAAGTTTTATACATTAATGTACAGTATAAACAGATGATCAATGGAGCAATATATTGCAGTGCTACAACGCAAAGGTAGTAAAATACTGCAGCTATCTGTAAAATATAAATGTTATTGTATAGATAACGTCTGTTGAAATTATAAAATAATAAATTACGCCATTAATCAACGGACCTTTTTCTGGAATTCTATGTTCGATATTCTACCAGCTTCTTTTTTTTGTAACTCTAATCTTTGGTTTGCCAAATTTAAGTATGCTTGTAAATAAGTAGGCATCAGCAGTAACTTTAAAATAACAGCAACGATTATGGCAATTAATCTCATACTCTCGAAAGCAGCTGCTGTCATTCTATGAAAATTGTTAAAAATTAAAGTATTAAAGTTTCTAAAAGATTTTCGAAAGATAAGTTTGAAAACTTACATTGGTTTCGTCATACCAGAAAAAACTCTTATTGTGAGGTAGTCTCGACTTATTGGTTTGATCCATAAACTCGCTAGTATAAGTGGAGAGGCATAACTAAGATTTACAACTAGCAGAAGCAGTTTATTGTCTCTATGATACCTGGAATTGTTAAGGTTAATTGAGTAAAATTTGGTTGAATAGAACTATCAAAGTTTAGTAAATATATAAGAAATATGCTTTACTTCAAAGTGTCCCAATGCATTTTAGACATTCGCAATCCTGGAAATGTAAACAAAGAGCCAACAAATCCACACGAAACTGCCAAAACAAATTTAACAATGAGTTTTGATGCTGGACCACTGTAAAAATCAAATAAATCAGTTAATAACAAGCTATTTTTCAATTCCCAAGTCTTGTAAAGACAACTTTTGAGATACCTTGACGAAAGACCTTGGTTCTTTAAAAAGATGGATGCTGTATGGTTGAAACTTGCATAAGCATCATCTAAACCTAATTCAAGTGTCTTCTCATCCACTATGAGGACCATCATAGCTATCAAAAGGTAGGCAAATCCAGTGACTATGCATGTTGACCTTTCCCCGATGCTTTCTTCGCCCTTGAAGTATTGAATCCAAAGTGTGACTAAAACTTTACTAAGATATGTTAAGGAATATCTACAAAAAAATAACTAAATGATTTTGCAGTATGAAATTATCTATGAAAGGATACAATGCAAATCCTATGACCAAGCAACACCACAGCATGCTTAAATTGATTTCATCTTTAATTGGATACCAATTATTATACACCTGTTATAAAAGAATAGAAGTAGGATGATTAGCGCAAAAGGTAAGAGTCACAAAAATTATGTAAGTACCTCGGTCATGATATACACAAGTACACCATAAATAGAGAAGTCAAAAAGCCACTGAAAGTCAGAGTAAAATTTTAAGTGTATAATGTCAAGAGGAGTCACTGGTGCAGTCTCAAGAGTAATGTCTAAGTTTCTTGGTATTTGAAACGTTTCTGGAAGTTTTCCATTTTCTGTGTGCTTTCCTTTTTTGTGTTTCTCCTTTGGAAATCCAACGATGTTTCTCAATTCCTGATCGGTTGGATACAGATAGCGTATAAGTCTGTAACAGTTGAGAAATTCTTCCTTAGCATCGTTCGATTAAATGCCTCGAAGCAAAAAAAGAAGAATAACCAAAAAACGTTTACCCTGTAGAACACAAAATCCACTTTGCTATTGAAAAGTGCGAGCCTAATTTTTGAATTACGCTGACCATTATCAGCGTAATAACCAATTGTGCTCCTAATAAAGCCTGAAAATCAAACAAAAAAGAAATAAGATTGGGATTAATTGAGGTTAAGGTTCACTTGTGTCTTCATTAGCAAATTAGAGTTGGATTGTCATTTCATTCAGTGATTAGAGCTGTGTAAAGGGATACAAGGCAAAGTGCAGCGAGAACCTTGAGAGCGAAATTTAATATTAGCATTGTCCAAGTCTGGAGCCAAGTATCTACTCACCATGATAAATAAATAGATGAACTTTTATTTAAACAATTTGATAAATAGTCCACGAGTCAACGATCCATTCATGTCGACGGCCTGTCTTCCCTTTGGAGATTGAGAAAGCAATCATATAGGTAGATAAAATTGTACCTAAGTAATAGCTTTTTACGAGGGAAGAATAGTTCAGCTGCACAAGACGAACTGAGAGCGCACACGTTGCTAGCTTATATTAATAGAATGCATGTTCCAAAACTAGCTACCAGCTGACTCCGTGCGTGCGAGAGGGAAAGCCCGCGGCGGCGGACGCCAAGTGCAGCAGTAGACCGCGTTCTCAGCTCGCCTCGGCGCGTGAAGTTGGCTGCTAGTCAGCTGACGTCACGCGTTGGCGGGAAATTCAAATTTCATCTCTTTAGAAAAAAAATTTTTGATGCGTCTTTCTATCATTCTCGTTATATTTTTTTCGTCAAATCAAGGTGTAACACACACGAGGAGTATATGAGGTATGGAAAAGCATGAAAGACTATGCGGTTTAATTTAATTAATAAACTTTATTTATGTAATACGGCAAGCGTTATAAATTTTATAACACGAAGGCGACATAATTATTCCAAAGAAATGATGAACGATTTGGACAGAATAAAAGTAGCTTATACGAATAAATCGGCCGATTCGATGAAATCTTCATGTCACCGCGCAAATTCCTCGCAGCTTTGCCATAATGTTCTCCAGAACATTCAAAATATACGTGTAATATACAATGTGTATAAAAAAAATCGTGCGGTCATCTCGTATGCGCTCGAATTAGTTCTCGAGCTTGTAGACCCTGGTGCACACGATGTCGTCGACTTTCATGATCTGCAAAACAATCAAAGTCCATATATGTATAAGTACATCACACGGTAACTATATATATATGTATTGCAAAAAAAAACTCACAGCCTTCATTTCCGTGGGTCCGAATTCTCGCTCGATGACGGTTTCCTTCTCGCCCTTCTGGACGTGGGTCATCTTGTTGCCATCGAGGGTGATGACGCTCTTGACCTTGCGGCCGTCGGGCGTCTCCTCGTCGAACTCCTCGCCGAGCTTGAACTTGATCTCGGAGTTCTTGAACCTGCTCTGGGTCTTCATGGTGTACTCGCCGTTGTTCTCCGTGACCTCGACTACCGGGCTCACGGTTGCGCCCATTTTACGGGTCATTATGCCGACACCTGAAAATTTAAACAATAACACCGCGATCGTTATTCGTATGTACATATATCGTGGGCGTGTCGAAATTCGGTCACTTCATAAACGAATCGAAAGTAATGTTTTAGTCGCGATCGACTGCTCTCACCAAGGCCCTTCATGTACTCATCGAAGTTCTCGCTGGTCTCGAGCTTGTACTTGTTACCCAGGAAAGCCGACATCTTTCGAGCTAACGGTAAATTAAAATTCGAGAGAAAGAGAGAGAGGGAGAGAGAGAGAAGAACCTGGACCGACGTTTCGGCGAGAACTGAATAAGACCGGCTCGCGAGCGGGCAATTTATAAGACTCGTCTAATCGCGAGCATCGATCCTTCCATGTCATTGACACTGACGCCGACGAATCGCGCTGCAGCAAATCGACTTTTTCGTCACACAAACGCACAAGTGTTTGCGATGCGACAGACCGAGGCAAGACACGATAAAGACGCCGAGAGATAAGTCGCCCAACAGAGAGAAAGAGAGAGAGAAAATTGAGTAGAAAGTGAAGTTTGACTTGTTGCTTAGCGAGAGAGCGAGAAACGCCAATTTATAAATAGAATTGATACATCAGCCCGGATGACTGTATGTGTGTGCGGTGAAATCGTTATCGGGTGTGCGCGAGCGATTCGTCCGTTTCCTGCGCGAGTATATACAACAATAATGCAGAGTTTCGCGCGAGGCAGTATGTATGGTTGATGTAATTTTAATTGACGGGCTCGTGCTTGTATATACATAGAATTATGAAATTCGGTACTTCCTTACATCACGCGACTGAGGAGTTCGGCTAAAAGAAACTTGTATAAATAAGCATAATATATAAGCAGCTATAGAGTATATATTATTATAATGCGAACGTGACTTAGCAAAGTTTTTTTTTTTTTTTTTTCGACGAACAGAAGTAATACAGTCGCAAGGCTGTATACATAATTACCATAGCATGAGTCTCTTGTTTGCTTAAAATATGATTATCTAACTATACTATACGTTTTTCGGCGGTACCCACATAATTTGCCAATGTTCGGCTTGAAAACCGCAGCGATGCGCGATCGAGGCGTGCAAAAAGGTCTGTGCGTGACGTTAATGCTAGATACTCGATTTCCCCCGAAATTGAGTCATTACCAACGCAACTCAGATTGATAGGTACAAAGGTCGACCTCTCTCATGTCTGTGCGATAAGAATTTTCAGTTTGATTAACTTCGATTCGCGTTACCTAAGCAAATTATATGTATATGCAGTATATTACATATAATAGCCGCTTACGTAATGCTTCCCTCTTATCACCCAGATAACGATCTATATCCAAGTTGTTATAAAAGCGCGTGAGACACGTACGTAAAGCGCCGCAATTACGCGAAAATTATGAAAAATTCATCGTTACATTTATCACAACGACGGCAACAATTTTTACAAGCATTCATCATTCCCGTGCGGCGTCCGATGCAGGCCTATACTCTCGCAAGAACGAACGAAGAAACATTGAATTCGCCGTCCATTAAGATTCCTATAGCAATGAGTCGAGTCCCGCGAGCCGAGGCAATTTAGCGCTCAGCCCGCATATGCGGACGTATACCGAGTATACTTATATACCTCCTCGAAATGCTACCGTTAGATCCGGGCCCACGTCAACGAAGAAATTACCGGAGCAACCGTCGAATTGGAAGATCAAAGAGACGATCGCCTGCGCGTACGTATAGCTATATATGTATTGCGACGAGCCTCGATATAACGTGTGTATATATATAGTTCATAAGTGAAGTGACACGTCGTTCGTGCGAAACGCGATGCTCTACAGGTGCGAGGATAATATATAGGTATATGACATATACGAGAAAATATATTTTATAAAACCGACTCTGCTGCAGAAGCGGATACGAGTCGCGCGCGCGGTATAATGCGGCTGGCATTTGCGCTCGTGATTACGATTTATTAACGGTCAAGATGAATCCAGGGATTAAATTGACTGACAATTGCTTCGTCTACACTGCAGCGGGTCATTGTACTTGTTATCGCACATACTTGCGTACCCTGCACAGTATGTACATGTACATATATAACATAATATATATATATATATATATGTATATACGTTCAGCGAGAAGCGCGCGTTTGGCTTGTACACGACGAATTAAAACTGATTCGATTAGCCGCAATTACGATGCATAACAGACGACTTCTACTCGCTTCGTTTCTTCGGCGAATCGAGAATTCTATGTATCGGAAAAACGCGTCCGCGCGTGACTATTCTTATACACCTTTCATCCATAATTTATGCACATATATGTATGTTGCCGTGCGCGTAGTTTGCGTGATTATCGCATACATTGTAAATACGTGTAAAAACGGGATGTCTCGATTATCGCGCGGGCTGCAATTTGCGCGTTTTTCAATCACATTATTTTCAGCTGATTCCAAAGTACACATCACGCACACCGTGAGGCGATGCGACGCACGCGTCAAACCGGTTCTGTATATATAAGTACTCCGCACACTCGAGGCGGCTCGACGAGTGTGGACTAAGAGGTGTATTAAGGTAAAACAAAGACGATTATACATCGCCGCGAGCCGCATGAATATTCGCTGCCGACTTGCTTACTCATTAGCGAGAGGTAAACACAGAGTATAGCTATACGATAATGGCAACCTGTGCGAAGTGGATTATTTTCCACTTACATGCTCGAGGGGGTTTATTACACGGTGCGCAACGCGAGCGTCTAACGTGGTCCATTTATAGGTTATACAGCTATCGATCCGACGAAAGAGCTCATCTCGCGCGTCCGGCGTACACGTTGCTGCGCAACCGAGGCCCAGCCTAGAAAAAGAAGCGAGGAAAATTGCTCACCCAGTGCCTTCATCAGCTCGTCAAAGTTCTCGCTGGTGGCGAGCTTGTATCTCTTTCCAAGAAACTCAGGCATGGCTATATACCGTTGCTTCCTCGGCAATGACAGATTTTTCCAACGCGGACTACTGGCCCCCGAAGTGCACAGGATCAGATCAATGGCAGACTCAGAGGTGCTGGTATATCGCACTGGCGCGTGTCTCGAGCGACTGAGGCTGAACTTGAAATGCAAAATCCTCTAAGCCGGGCTATACCGTCGCACTCGGTTAGTCGCGCGCGCGCACCACCACCTTCTTCCATTCTTTCCTATACACACACACACGTACGGTCTGTGTCACCTACTACACGCGTAAACGCCCTTCCATGCACAACAACGTGCTGTGCACGAACACGCGCGCGTTCGATCATTTCATTTCCCCTACTCTGCACTGTGTGTGTGTGTGTGTGTGTGTGTGTGTGTGAAACTCGGGCTGCGTTGCGACTGACACACCGCGAGCATCATCAGCCCCCTCGAATACGCTTTACTCCTTTCACTTTTATTACATGTGCGTATATATACATATGGCACGTTAGATGTGCGCCGGTGCGTAGTTATTTCATTTATTCCCATTGCAGGCTTCTTATACAGACATGCAGGCAGCGGGCTCGGAGTTTTCGTTTCGCAGATATGTGCAGCAGAGCCGAGCATCATGTGTGTGTGTGTGTGTGTGTGTGTGGGGACTGTGATATGAAGAGTTGTAAAACCGGTAGAGGAATGCTGCTGATATGGCTGTTGATATAATATACGTAGTGTACCTGCATATATGTATATACGTATTCGAGTTCGATGTTTTTTTTCTTTAAGAATATAAAAGAGAGCCCTTCGCTCGCGGTCACACGATCTCCCGCAGTAGCATCGTTGTTTAATGCTTTTATTTACATTCCTTATCTCATTTCGGAGCCGGTATACACGTCGAACGAAACCGCGCCCAATCGAGCCATTGGTCCGTTCACTCCCGCGTCGCTTTCAACAAGCCAATCCCAAATCCCCCGGCAGCCTATTCAAAACTATACACTATACCTATATACTGTTATATATATACATGCATGTATATATGTATATAGACGCATTCAGAGCAGCGTCGAGCGATGAACGTATAACAGCTACCGATTGAACGATTACTCTCTCCTTTTCGGCGCTTCCGAATAGGACCTCTGATACGCATAAGTACATGCAAAAATTGGCCCTCAATGAAATTACAAAGGATTAAGAGTCGCGCATACGTGCTATAATTATAGCGAGAGAATCGCCTGATCGCGCATCTGGCGCGTCTCGCTCTTTCTCAAACATTTAACGTTCTTAAATGACGCGACGCGACTGCGTTTTTTTCCGAGAGGGAGAGGAAAGTAGGGGAGCGCAGCGCGGCTGATTGAAAAAAAGAGGAGACGCGAGTGTATAAACGCGCGTATACTGTCTGCTTCGAGTCGCTGAGGCCATCGCGGCATGGGAAATTTTGTTTGGTAATGCAAAATAATGCGAGAAGCGATTTTCCAGCTCGTTAAATATGTGTCTTTTACGTAAGGATAGTTTTCGAAATATAGTATATAAGCAGTTGCGCAAGAAAAATGCCTTTGTTTCCATACTTTCAATATATATATATAATGTGTGTGTACATGTAGCGTTGACAATATATAATGCTCGAGGCATTCGCAGATCGCACGGCAACTTTTTTTATCGTTTGAAAAACGTAAATGAATTTGCGCTTCTGACTTCTTCTAATTTATTCGGAAAGATAATACGCCGCTTCTCGCGGAGTTCTTTGAATATTTGCACTTCTTTATTTAACTGTATGTAATATACTCGCTGCAGTCGAGTAAGAAATGGCCAGGAGTATGAAAATCATAACGTCTAATTATGATTAATCGTCACAGAAAACCCAAGAGAATTTCAAGTTGACTCAGCTGATACTTATTTACCTGCAATAAGTCATAAAAATAATTGCGATTATACGTCATCGGTGCGTGATATAATTGCGACGGTCGTAATAAGCTGTATACAAATTGTGAAGTACTTTATTTTCCTAAATGACTATAATTGGCTTTCCTTCGAGAACTACAGAAAATCGCTGCTCCAAAAACTGAAGATCAATAGTTCCAAGTCTACTTTACCCCCTTGTTTCAAAAAACCACGTGGTTCATTTACCCGTTACGATCTCGCACGAAAGAAAGTAACCTAATAACTACAATTTCGCTGAAAAATAAAATTTCAAGCTCTTATCTAAACGATAATATTATAGGCAGCTCGATTCGAATTTCCCGCCAAACCTCCGCAGCACCAATAGAAATCCGCGCTCGGCAACATCGCATATATCAAGACATGCGATATTCCGCGCGCAACGGTAAGTATAGCCGCAAACGGCCTACCGGGAAAATCCAGCTCCGCAGCCGCACCGCAGGTGATCTCTCCGTCTCTCTCTGCTCCGCTTCGTCGCTGCGGCGACATTGGCATGCGTTTCTCCGCAGTAGTGACGCGGCGCCGCGCGCACGATCGCCCGCCGTGAGGAATCTTAACCTTTCCGCACCTAACCTCAAAATCTAGCGCTATCGCCGTAGGTATACATCAGTATAGATATTTAGGTACCCGCTGTAAGTATACCAAACCGACAAGACGGCGTTCAACTCGTTTCCCCCGGGCGGCAAGAGCCGCGGCGTCGCGGGCAGCAACGCGACCTCGGCCCGACGGGAAGCAGCTGCGGGGATGACGTCGGTAATGTTCGACACCGAGCGTTTCATCGCCGAGATCCAAAAGCGACCGGCTATCTACGATGTCACCTGCGAACAATACCTGGACAAGGGCGCCAAGGTCGACGCCTGGGAGCAGGTCTGCGAGATCATGGTGCCCAAGTGGCGCTCGTTGTCCGACGAGGTGAAGAACGCCGAAGGTGAGACGCTGTTTTAGCATCAGCGCAGGCGTAGCGGCGCTGCCCGCGAGATTTCAGATTTTTAAGTACAATGTGTGATCAATATTTTTATACTCGTTGCAGAGAAAGTACTGAGGGGCAAGTGGAGGAACATCCGGGATTACTTTATGAAGGAGCTGAAGGCGCAAAAGATGCAGAAAAGAAGATTGGGAGGGAAGAAGAGGAAAAAATACATGTACTTTGAGCAGCTGCTATTTCTTTTACCGAATGCAGAACAAACGGCGAACAAAAAGTGAGTATCACGTTTATAAAGCCTACACTTTCGATTTTTATTCATTTGATTGTTCAAGTTTGTGGTGTACGTAACTTCGATTATTGCAACTCTAACCTTCCCCCTCACTCCGAAAATCCTACAACGCCGTCCTCAACATGTTCTATTTATCACGTCAGATAAATAAGTTGGCTTTGGTATTTTTTTTAATTTATGAGTTTTACTTGCACGTCGCTTTGCAAAAGTAAAAATAAATAATCATTAGCGCCGCTGTTGTCTCTTGTCGCTCAGGATAGCGCGCTCGAACGCTCCACCCCGACATAAGCAGGAGGAGATTGATATCGACGAGGATCCATTGCAGACGCCCTCCCTCATCGAGGGAGATTACGGAATGCCGCTGACGCACGACAGCATCACCGAAGACTATCCGAATGATGATATTAACAATGCTGGCGTCGTCGCTCCGATCGATCCAATGTACTCGCAATTTCCCAAATCCATTTGCGAGACCTCGTTGGCGTCGACTACCGACGATTATCCCAACTCGATCAACAATGCTCTGCCAAATAAACATTCCGTTGTGGACGAGGAAGACTATGATAAAATGTTCCTTCTGTCGTTGTTGCCGATGATGCGCAAAGTATCTGACGAGAAAAAGCTCGACGTCAGGATACAGATGCAGCAAGTTATTGCACAGGCCCTTAGGGGAACCAACAAATAGTTGGGGACAGACTATTAGGATTTAAGCGAAGATGATTTATACGAATGACGTTTGTACGAATAATGTTTATCATAAGCGTGTTATATCCGAGAGTTTGAGAGAATATAATATATTTAAGATGAAATGTTCAGAAAAAAAGCCAGTAACATTAAATTACTTTTTCTATATTCGCTTTGTGCTGCAGTTACTTGTCCAGTTTCTTTTTAACAGTTGCATTTCCATGTTTAGACATGACAAAAGTATGCATTCACTGAGTATATCTTAGATACCGTCGGTCAGGAAGAAATTTAGCCGTCGGTTTGCTTACACCGAGCAGCATAAGTTTACTAGATGTCAGCACCGCGCTTGATTTTGGCCGTATATTTTTTCACGCAGTAAGTGGGTGAGACATTCTTAATCACATTAGATAAAGTAGAAATTTTGTGAAATCAAACGTTGAGAAAAAAATTATTTCAATCGTTGAAACTGTCCACCTATATAATAGCCAAGTTCAATAAGTCCAGGAAGTGAATTAAAACCACCTGTGATATTACACTACGATATTTACAAGCCATCAAAAATATCAAGCGGCGATAAAAGTCGAGCGACCGGATCGGATCTTCGCCGACTACTGGCACTTTATCGCGTGGTGATGGGATATATCTCGGCATCAAAACGATAAATTTCCGAAGCTTCATCTCTCGTAGAGTGTAATGATGTTTTTATAGCAATCACTTTACCGAAGATATTACCGTTGGTTTGAAAAAGCTCCTAACGTTTGCAGCAGGCGCTCTTGATTAAAATCCCGTGCATCTTTTGCTAGTACATGATTGCGCATGAAACGCTCCTTTTTATCGACTCGAACCGACATTTTTATGAGATCTGCAAAATCTGATCTTTAATTATCGTACTTCAATGAACTGTAATTGATCGTTTTGCAATGTTTTTTTACCGACACTCAGCGACAAGAGTCAACAGCGAACTATTGATTGATAAAGAATTTTTGGAAATATACCAATTTTTATGTGAATTAATGTAGCGTGCATACTATTTCGAAGATCCTTTGACCGGAATCGTATCCATGAAAACACTCGAAAATGCAAATAAAAATTCTTTCATCGTAAAAAATCAGCAAAGCTTCGACCTTTAAGAAAAGAAGAAGCAACCAGAGCGTAGCTCTCATGTTTTACAACGCTACACCCGGCGTCTACGTGCATTTGAAATTCCCTTCGGTAAAATAAAACCCCGAATGTAAAACAAACGAACGCCAAAACTTTAACAAGTGCGCGGGTGCACTTCAACGGCAACAAAACCAACGCGAGTCTTTTCAAAGCTCTCGCTCTTCAAAGCCTGTCTCTCGGGTCGATACTATATAGTCTAGATTTGCCTCAGCCGTTTACTTTCGCTAATAGCTCGTCGATAGCGCATCGGAATACTAAATATAAAAGACAATTCCCAACTCTCGCGAGTTATGTACAACAGGAAGATAAAGCATCGCTCGTTTCTAATTCGATTATGCGCCTGATGCGATGACTCGAGCTCTCTGGCGTAATTATGATACACCCCTACTGCGGGAGTACTGTGAGAGGTGTCGCTATGTTTCGTCCGCAGCAGTAGTCTGTATAAGGTGTGGCATAACCGAAACGTAAATGAGCGAGAGGTATGCGACAAGCTCGTTAGCCGTACGCGCGTGTCTCTTATATCTGCGTTATTCGACTGTGTGGGTGGAAATTCTCTGCTCTTTTGTGAACATTATGTTTTATAGCTGTTGTAAAGGAATAATCGTTTATGATTCTTCCGTGTGTGTGCGATGATGATGATGATGTCGAAAAGTGGAGGAGGATGAAGTCGAGATTTAGATCAAAGTTCGTATACGCCGGATGCATAACTCAACGGTATCAGTTGGTATAACTTTATAGCGTGCGCCTGATCCTCGCGAATTTCCGGCTAACGAGATGGAAATCTTGTCGCGACGCTACCGGCAAAGTTCTTGTAAATTATCGTCGCACGTGCGTGACGCGCGACAAAGGAAAAAGAATCATCCGATGTATACGTCGTTTCGCGAGGAAATGTTCTTCGGTTTTCATTCGTTCCTTACTGCGTCTTTTATACGCGCGACAAGTCGCGTCTTGGATAATTCAAAGAGTATTATATACTAGCTACTAGTTGCTACTAATTTTATTTTCCGCAGCGAAGTGCGGCGACAACTCCTCGTCTAATTCACATGCAAATCAAGTTTGAAATTATTCGCTCCTGTGAGCACGCCGAAGAATGATTATATCTCAGACAGCGCAGAGTTAGCTGTCGCTCCGAAAAGTCGCATCTCGAGCATACGCGCGTACGCGTGAGATCTGCACTCCTGTACTGTATACTCCAAAAAGAGAATCGATAACTGTGTATACACGATTTTAAACTAGCCCCATAACTCAAAACTTTGCGGGAAGCGTGTCCGCCTGTATAAATGGTCGCTCGAAATCTCCCTCCCTAAAAGCGGCAATTAGCCTAATAACAAGTATGTAACGAGCTGCGGCGGGCAAGCTCGCTCGTCGGTCAATAGACCGGGACGCGGACCGCATACCAAATATATATATAGGCAAGTATTCGCCGCCGCGATAAATATGCGCGGGCGCTCAATGGGGAAGTCGCTCGGCAGATAACGGCCGCCTTTGTTCGCGCGTTATCGGTCCACGGGCCGTCTTTTCTGCGGCGCCGCTCATGTGCGCAGTACGCGTTAGCCCACGCACGCGAGAGCTTTCTTTCGGGGAGAGGAGTAATGCACGCGTAGCCCCGAGAGGGATGCAGATGAGGGTCTTTCGATTTGTCATCGTGATCGTTGTTTCTGTTGTTTGGTTTTCCGTTAGGTGGGCGGGGTATTGTTGCTGGGTTTTTTTTGCGCTATTGTTTTTTGCTTCGCTGGAAAAATGTTACGAGAGCGACGCGCGGGCGATCGGTATTTGGCTTATTCGAAGGGATGGATTTTTTAATTTTACATTCGTTGGAATTATAATTGTGCTGATTAATATACCGTATATAATGAAATGCATCTTTCCATCACGTGCGTATTTACGGTGCGAATTTATAATAATTAATTAATTACAAACTCGGAAATTCTGTATTATTAAAATCGCGCTAATGCAGGAACAAACACATCAGAATTGTATCACGGAAAATTATTATTAATATCATCAAAATCAAATTTGAACGTGTTGGTCTACGTATTATATAGGTACATTTCAAAATTATATAGCAATACACGAAATCACCTTCAATTTCACGCGATTTCAGAGCACGCGTCATCTGCAGCGCTATATTGTAATGCTCTCGAAAGCGGCGCACTTCAAAGATGCGCAACTCACGCGGATCAACTTGTAACTTTTGAAACAAAAGCGCCGTTACATCGGCCGCGTTTCAATCAGCGCAATTCTCCCAACGGCGCGTCAGTGTTCTGACTGTTCCGTGAGAATTTCACTTTCTACAGCGAAACTATTCAGCGAGCATACTAAGCTTCGATCCCTGATGCCAATATCAAAGAAGCGCGTCTGTTCTGAGCCGGAAAATTGGCTTTCGAGTAAATACCCCGCGTATTCTTCTCCGAATTTCGCAACTCACCTTCCATTAGTCTATAAAGCTGTATATACTGTCTCCCCTGTATATAATACACCCCCGCATCGCAGAATATAACTCGCTGTCGAAAAAAAAGTAGGAGTAAACGCCAGTGCACGTCTCGTGAAAGCTCGCGCGTCGATGACAATGTAGCGTCCCGGCTTTCTTCGAGATTAAGGAAAATTTATTCATAATCCCGTCGCCTATATAGAAGCTCGTCGTTTATGAAATTATTTATTAAAGGCTGAACGTCGGTCTAGCCGTAAAACCGAGCGCCTTTCTTTTCGCAGATATTTCGACGAGGCCGAGTTTTAATTTCGCGCGCCGCTCGGAAATACTGTTTTCCTATATACACCGGCCCGCTGCGGTGGAATTAAACAAGATATTCATTCGGCAGAACTGCGAGAGCGGAAATTCAGATCGAGTCTTCCGACAAGAAAGTTTGCTTCGTTTGTTCGGTTAATTAAAGCGTCATTTATCGTGGTGAACTGTATGTGTATAATTAAAATTACAAACTGGAACGAGTTTTAGATGTGAATATTATATGTACTAACCGCAGCTTACGATACATATACGTAATTCTAACCATCGCTTTCCCGTCGACTGCAGCGCAGTTCAATTAGAGTTAAGAGCGCGTCGCTCGAACTATTTACCTTATAACTGCACGCGTTGAGGGTATATTTCATTATACCGACGTGTACACAAACACACCTGTCGTTTCGGCTCGACTGCATAACGCGTCGTCGTTTCTTTCTTCAAACCAAAATGATGCAACATCCGAGAGGATTTCGAAACTTTGTTGAGTGTTTTTTTTTTCGTCACCGAAAGAACAACGAAAACTTTCGGAGGCGCAGAGGAATTTTCACCGGTCAAGTTCCGCGGCTGCTGCAGAGAAAAGTACAGAGAGGAAGCGTTAACTTGAAAAGGGTTCGAGTCACATATAACGGACGGAAAAAGGGTGAGAAAGGAGCGTGTACGTGAGAGCGACGGCCCACGGCAGTACGCGTCTCCTGAAATAAGGAGCCTCGCCGGCAGTTTATGTTGCAGCTCTGTATATACTCTGACGCTGAATGAATTTTTTATGTTCTTCTTCTCTAGATGTAATTATACTCGCGCGCAGTGTGCAGCGAAGAATTATGAATTTGTATTTCATTTTTCATACACAGGCTGATTAAATTAAGACGAGGATAAGCGCGTAATGGCCAGTATTAACTATAATCAACGTCTCTCCGCAAAAACACTCTCATTATTATACTATAATAACTCAACGCAGCCGTCCATTCACCGACGTTTTAATCAAAACTTTCATGTCCGCGATATGAGCCTCTATTTTTGTGCTCGGACTACCTACTGCCTATATATATATATGCAAAGTGAAAGAACAAAAAAATATGTCAGAGCCCGAGGAGAAAAACAGAGGAAATACCGCTAACGCACCCAGAAAAGTACCGACGATTAGTTTTTAGCTGCTGCGCGCGAAACTAGCCGCGCACTTTTTCATCTCCCAAAAAAACTGTCCCATATGGATATACCGCGCGCACACTCATGCCCGCGGGATTTAACGAGTATACGCAACTAGTGGCGCTGATCGCAGGTTATAACATCGCAGTTACGAGAATTATCGCGGAGGAAAATGAGGCTCGCGTTGCTGTAGATACGTACAATTTTTTTTATCGGATGTTATTCCGAGCTTTACGAGCTGCACCGGAAAAACGAGCTTTTACGCGAGTTTAATTTTCCCCCATTCGATCACCCCCCCCCCCCTCCCCGTGTTTTATATTAGTGCATACGGTGTTGTTTCGAGGGTAAATATAAATTGTATGTACGTTCGGGCGATGCGCAGGAAAAAATTCACGCGGACGATGCGTCGTTACGTTTTCAACGGATGAAATAAGCTTTCGGGCGTGCAGTATATAGGCTTATCTTTTTTACGTATATTTTTATCACTGACACGTACAAGGGCTCTGAAATATATAAAAGAAGCTCGTGCGCAACGTGTTTGCATGTTATTAAAGCATCGAATGCCGGGAGCGAAGCTCTATATTTCGCATACGGAGAATTGAATGAGGAAAAATTATTAAACTTCCCGAGTGCGGTCCCGTGGGACTCGAGAGGGCGAGCTAGTTTTATTAAAAAAAATCCTCGCTAAATTCATTAAGTGCGCGATAAAACCTGTTAAAAGTATAATATAAGTTTGCCGACTGCATCGGCCGTACACTTGGCTTGTTTAGTTATGAGAAATTGCGAACTGTTCGCACGAAACTCCCGTGTAGTGATTTTTAATAAATGTTTTTTATCGAAGGAAGTATATTTTTCGCTCTCATTTAAAACGCATATTATACCGCAGCAGGATTACGAGCAGACGCGCGGATACCGTCTATATACGCACGATATAATTGGCCATAATCCACGGCGTCGAAGCTTTGACTGCAGTCACTCAAAGCACTTGCGAAGCCAAAATCGTCACGCGTCATTAAAAAAAAACACTATACACAACTATGAAACATATAAGGATTGCAGTAGCCTTCTCAATCGCTATAACGATAGGAAGCTTGGCATTTACCTTAATCCTCCGGCCTCCGCCGTTTACACGTAATCCCCCAACGATGACAAACTGCTCGTCGCGCGCATTATCCCATCCAACTCTCGTGTACACACAACGCCGCTGTAGCCTCTCCAAACAAGACTCGTCTGATGCGGAGCTTATGAAAAAAAAAATCTGCGTCGCGTCTCTTCATTCCCGCGCAGAGTCGTGTGTAATAGTAGTACATCGATCGTAGTGCTATATATATATATATATATATATATATATATATATATATATATATATATATATATATATACGTCGAGGCTAAAGAGTTCTGCACTCGGGCGTTCATTCTGTCTCGAGCGGCGCAGGTTCCCTACTCCCACCTCCCCTGTGATGCAGAGGGAGAGATTCGCGCGCGCGGCGCCAGCAGCATCCGCACGGCTCAGTCGCCGTTGAGTCCGCGACTTGAACCGATCGGCCATTCACACCCACGTACGCTCGTTACACGTATACTCGGTCGTCCCCTTCCCCCTCCTTGAGTGAAAGTAGTTACGCGTATACGCATTAGTGCGCGTTTTGAGTACATATATATATATATATATATATAGGTATTGTATTGGTAGAAAAGGAGTGCGCGTGTACCGAATAAGCTGAAGACGTCGAGCTGCCGCAGGGGATATATAGAGCAATACGAGGGCCAAGAAGAAGAAGAGAGGCAGAAGAGGCCAAAGAAGCCGCTGGCGAGAACGTGGTGTGTCGACGTCGGCCGCGTCGGGTGCTGCAGGCGGCAGCGGCGGCGACATCGGACCCGGATGCTCGCAAGACAGAAGAGACGCCGGAGACGCTGCTGCCACGTTGGAAGGCAAAATATTGACCGCCGTCAACAAGTTTCTGACGACATCCCCGCTGATTAACAAAGTCAAGCTGCTAATGGTGAGCCCGCGCGTCCGACCGATTTCCACGTGGAAATCGGTTGGACGTTTTCCTGCCTCGAGTGTGTTCGCTGGAAAAGCCCGTTTCTATGCGAATTTTTCATGTGGGTAGCCTCTTCGATAATGCAGTTCCTGATCCGATCGTTTTAATCCTCCGATATATGTATATACTCGCATTATATTTAATTCCCCGATCTCTAGCTGTGGCGCGAATTTTCCACTTTTTAGCTTCATTGAGTGGATATACCGAAACGTTGGAAAAATACGATTCGCCGAAAATAATACGTGCAGTTTTGCACCGATATTCCCTTACAAATTTCCTAGAATTGGCATAGAGAGGTTTTTTTGAAAATATTTCATTCGCGAGCATTTTGTAGCGATTTCCGACTAAAATTCTTCTGGAAAGTATAACAAGAGCAAATAAAACGGACGCTCGGCTCGAAAGGCCGCGCAATTTTAACAAAATTCTGCGCTTCGATCAGATCGTTTTCGATTGCACTTTGAAATTAAAACACAACGTTGCTCTTCCACGCGAGAATAAACTATGTAAAATATCGAAAGAGCCGGATAAAATTGCAAAGCCCGCGTCCGAATTCGTATAGCCCGTTTACTTAATACTCAAAGCCGATCGCGAGCCAGTATAGCATATTACACCGCACCGCCGCGCGGCGGCCACCTTTATTATTTCTGAACCCCAGCGATGCATCCCAGAATTTAATTAACAATAGTCGTTATAACGGAGCCTTCTACTATCCCAGTCTGGTATAACGAACCGCGCCGTCAACGTTCTCCTGTTTATATATAATATATATGCAACGGCGCTCTCGAATTAAACCGATTCCATGTACAAAAAGCTCCTTACGGAAAATCTCCACGCTAGGACTTTGAAAAGAGGCGAAGCAAATTGAAAGTGTATCTGGAATATGGATCGTTGAAGTGTGCGCTGCGACAAACAGGTGAATTATCAAAGATACGCGAGCGATGCTAACTCTGTATACAGGATCATCACGCGCCGTGTATTGGAATTTGAGTATTTTCGAAGCTCGACTGGCTATACATCTCTTTTTATTGGTACGCGTATATAATCAGATATTGGAAGGCCGAAAATTCCTCCTAATTATACTGAGCAGATATCGGCCTAAAACATACTTAACAATCTTCCAAAAGCCCCTCTATATATAGACATACGCATAGGCATTCCAAAAGCGCGGCACACAATTAAAACCAATCAAAATTTGTCGCAGCCTTGCGGACAGGCCATAGAGACACAAAGGCTCATAGAGAAGCGTGTGTATAAAAGTATACTGCGCGCAGCGTCGCGTCTCCATATGTCCCGGGAAAGTTACGGCAGGACGAGGCATATTACCCGCGTATGTGCGGAAAGCCGATCTCGCTAAAAGGACATCCTATAACATTATACTCGTGCGAAATCGCCGACTCTCTATACTATAATACACGCATGTATAATCAGAGCTTGCAGCGCGTCAAACGTAAAGAGGAGACGCTACTTTCGAGCGCGCGGAGACACGTGCAATAATGATGAAACGATTTGCGCGCCTTTGTGCTTACTTATATATATATACACATACCCTCAGCTCAGAGCGCGCATATGCCTTTTTATTTCGCGGGTATACGTATATATGTGTAATTGCACGCAATTATACCGGTGGCCGACTATTTGCACTCCATTATGCGCCGTAATCTCGTCGTCTCGCAAGCTTTACGCTCGTCTGCTCCTATACTACTGCTTTTTCGAAAAACAGGGCCGCGACTGAATTATTTCGCGGCGGTGTTATGCCACTGTGTGTATTGTTGCGCAGTCACGGCGAAATTGCGTTTGCCACTGGCTCTATACGTATATATTAGTGGCTGATGTCCTTTGGAATTCCTTTGTACGCAGTGCGCGAATTAAGGACTTTATTATCGCGTCTTTCTACTTACAAAGAAATGAACGAATTCAATGGTGACTTGTGACGGACACCGTTCTACAGCTGTTTGATTAAAAAATACGATTACTCGAAATCCACAAGTGCGAACTTAATAGAATAATATCTGATAAAATAACAGTGCGGTATAATCAGCATAATGCATTTCATTTATTTTGACTCTGCAGAGCGAGATATACATTATACGCTGAATTCGTGAATGTTTATCAAATATGATTCATTAGTCTGAAAGATATACAAATAACGCAAACTTGATATACATTTTAAATGTATATATCTGCCCTCACACGGCATGAGCCGGACTATTTCGCTCTCTGTTTGCATACAGCATTTTCCGCACTAACGGGCTTTATTTTCCAATTGTAATTTCAAATCGGCCGACGCTCGAATTATGTCATTTCGATGGCGCCCGAGCAATAAAAAAAACACGAGAGGGTCTTTTTACGCCGGGCGCAAGAACGATCGGGGAAAAAAATTTGTGTATGAATAACACAGGGCTACGGAAGAACGAGAGGAAATGATTGGCCATGATTTGTAGAGTGTAAAAATTCAGATTCCTCCCTGCGCGACGGGCTTTGTTCGTACTGACGAAGCTTTAAAGCTCCGCGTCTTTCGGTTATTTTTTTCTTCCTCTTTTCATTCCTCCGATGTTGTCCTTCGTCGGAGGATTTCAATTTTCGTGGCTCGAGCTTTCGCAAAAAAGATCTCGAATATAAAAAATAACGACGTATATTTGTTTCTTATATTGGTATATAGAATTAACTGCGAGACTACACAGGGACCTCGTGACACTTGGTTACTCAGCGATTAAATGTAATAGTCTCAGTATAAACATTGCGAGGGATTGTTTCTTGGAGCCGTGCGAGCTTCGCGACGGTGTGTATATATATAATAGCATTATATACGTGTGTACATAAAGACTTTACCCGTTGAAGATTACGAGTAGAATACTACATAGGATTCCGAGTATTATAAGAAAATTCAAATCCGTTGGATATAACGACGCGAATGTCTCTGTAATAGCTCAACATCTCTCGGTGCTCAATATTGATACGCAAAACAGCGCACCGATTACTTTATATATCTGTAACTCTGTACTACGGACTTCTCGACTTATTTTCCTCTATATACAGCCGCCTGCGTGCCTGCTGTGCTCAGCCGTACAACGTATTACGCACATTTTATAAGCTTCTCGGCATATCCACTGCGGAGAATTTTTAATAAGCATCGTCGTCCCATTAGCGCTCACTGCAGCGTAAAAAGCTGTATACACAAATAACAAGTCCTCACGGATATATTTTCAACTCGATCTTGGCTTCGATTCCGCCCAAGGAGCGACATACTTGATAAATTATTCCAGTCACGTTCGCGTCATACATGCGAGCGCGATTTTCACGCGCTCGAGATGTATACGCGCCGACAATCGTATCGGCCGAAGCCGAACATGTACATACACGCGATTTTAGCAAGTGAAACCCGCCGCTGGAATCCGATAGCTCATGCGGAGAGCCGTTGCGCGAGAGGCTTTGTCATGCAATACGCGGGCCGCTCGTATTTCGGCGCGTTTATATTGGCATTCATTTCGCGCGGGAGACCACTTTTTAATGAACGCAGGTGTGTGCGGCGGCTGTCTATTTTCGCGTGAAACTTTTTGCGGCTTCGGGGTATGTGCGTGTATGCGCGGACTGCGAGTGAAAATAGCGCGCGAAAAGTTTGCCCGCGCGGTTTGAATTATATCCGCAGTTATATATATATGTGTATATATCGTCAGCCGCGAGTCGCGCGAACGAATAATGGAGATTGGGGGATAACCAGGTTTATTTAATCGCTGCTGTATAATTCGAGAGAGCTGTTATTCGACGTTTTTGCGCAATTCTGAATGGACGTTAACATTCGACGATATTGTTAGAGACATATAGACGTTTTTGAAAACACGCCGTGATCCTAGAGAGGGGATGGGAAAATGAACTAGACACGAATTTTCGCTATCCAAATACGTAGAAGTTGGCGGCGCGAGAGGAAACTGAAATAAGAACGAGCGTGATGAATTAAAAGCAAACAGAAGCTTGAGGCACGTGCGTATCACCCGCGAGACAGAGCGAGAGAGGTAGAAAAAAGTCGAAAAGTTTTAATAACCGACATCTGTTTGAGAAGTCGCGAAATATGTCAGCTCCTGCTGAGAAAATACTCGGATTCGCGCTGGACGCTCGCGCGTTTCATTTTTCCAGCTAGATACTTATACGTCGCGATAAAAAGCTGGAAAATTTGCTTACGCCATCGAAAGGGTGTTTTCCCGCCTAATTTCGATTCGAGAGAAAATCGACGTGCAATGAAATTCACGGAACGCAAAATAAAGCCCGCGCCCCATTGTCGAGCGCCGAGGGCAATCGCGAAAGAATGGGAATCCACTGAAAAATACGAGAAAAGCCTCGGCTGCTGTTGGCAATCAGGCTATACCAACGCGAACGACTCGTTCTCAAGAGACTGTGTATATGCAGTGCGGGTCGCGCGCGCGGCTGAAGGTCACGATCGGGTTAGCTTAATTTTCGAATCTCCCGCGAGGCTGAGCTTGCAGAGCGTCGAAGTCCCCGCGCGCGATGGGCAATTTTCTGTGCGCGAGTAGATTAAACGCGCGTTCGTTATTTATCCGAGCTGCCTTGTTTGTGCTTTCGGAGTAGGATACTCGAGCTTGCACAGAATTGCATTCCTGTATATATAATAGCGCAAGGTATATTACGTAGTAGTGTAAACAAAAGATTAGGAAAGTACGCCACGCAAACATTTCGAAAATGAATTTTTCCAACAGATCGACAACGACCGTGACAAGCGGATAAAGCTCGAATTTCAAAAAAATTACTCCCCCGACCATATCTCTACATGTACACCCGCACTCGGCGAACAAAATGATAAACTCTGCACCTTTTCCGCGAGATCTCTCGCACAACAAAAAGCCGAACTAAAAGCAACAATCGATCCCACCCGCCCGACGTGATCTTTCGTCGGAAGATCAGCGCTCCCTCTATGTACACACGTATATATATATACACATACCTATAACACAAAGGCACACACAGCCTCGGCCTACATCGGGTCCGCGCGTTAAATCGATGCTCCGACTACCGTAGCATTATAGGATGAGCGAGTACGTATATCCTCTCTTTATCCCTCAGAACGATTCGAAAGCTCCGCACGCAGCTCGCGCGAGCTTTGCTACTGTCTGGAGGAGCAGCAGCTCCAACTTGCAGTGCCGGCTTGACTTGGAGCCATTGCGGCCGGGCTCGTGCTTTGCGCTGCTTTGATGCGGTTGATTCTGAACGGTATCGGGATTTTTGATTGTACATTATTTACTTTGGAGAATTTTATTGGAAAGCTTGTTTGCACCGCAGTGGCTGCAGCGTTTTTTGCCGCGAGCTTTCGAGACAATCGAGCCGCTCGTGTAACGAATCCGCGTATATGCAGCAAATAAAATTCAATATGCCGGGTGCACGGCCAAACTATTTACTCTTCGTTTTCCGTGAAATTTTAAATGCAGAGTTGCGACCCGCCGTACTGGCGTAGTCCTGTATAGTGCAGGAATCAATGATTCTCTTGCAATAAGTAAGGCTCGTATAAAATAATTTTTTTCAAATTTCACTAATCAAGCAGTCGTGTTCTATTGATCGCCATGAAAAATAAAAGAACGGGAGCCACTGCAGTACGTATATATATATACACACGTATAGTACGTAAAAACAAAACGCCGGGGAGAAAGATTACGCGCGTAACAGAAGCTGAAGCTGCGCGCGGAGACTGCATTGTTGATTATTAGCGTCGTCGTGGATATATATATATATATATATATATATATATATATACGCGGAAGCCGAGTCTGCTCGAAAATAGAATACCACCTACTCGCTAGTGTATATAGTACACACCTTATACTGCTGGACGAATGGAGAAGGATTCGAGCCGGGAATGTCGGATAATTTGGAAGTGATGGGGTTGCGCTCGATAACCTGGGAAAGATTTCGCGAAGCTTATTACTTTTCCCTCCTTTCTCGAGGGATAGATGCCGGGCCGAGGAATGTGTATATATATGTGTGTGCGAAAAGACGCAGCGAAGTAGCTTTCATACAGAAAAAGTTGATACGAGCGTATATACTTTCGTACGAGGAATTCGAACAATTTTTACACGTAATATTTATAGTATATTATATACTCGTTGCTCTCCCTCTCTCTCTCTCTCTCTCTCTCTCTCTCTCTCTCTCTCTCTCTCTCTCTCTCTCTCTCTCTCTCTCTCTCTCTCGGCAAATACATTTTACTCCGATTCCAAGCGGAGAAAGGAAGAACCAAAATCCCGCGCAAGCTCTTAGCCGAAGTGCGCATCGCGAAAGTAGCTATAGGTATATACACGCGGAAGCGTAGGAGGAAAACATTTTTGTAAGTGCCGGCTACGTCTTTCACTGGTTCCCGCGTACTTTTCACGGCCTGCCTCTGGAAAAAGCACAACGATCTAATGCGCATCTGTAATGACCTTGAAAATTGTTAGGCTTTTTTCTATTCGTATATATACTTGTTCGAGACGCTTGTACCCGCCTACTTTGAATGGCATACGCAAAGAGGTACCCCGCGGATTTTTCTTCTTTAATTCAAGGCCAAACGAGTCCCCGGAGAAATTCGATGAGCTCCGGGGGTGCAGTGGGTATTATGAGAGCGCCGAATTGAATGTATCCGAGTGCGGACCGGAAGCCGCCTCGTGTGTCGCTCACACTTGCAGCTAATGAATATTTAAAGTGGCTTTTAGTTTACTGCGTTATATACCTATATAACATTGTCGGAAAAGCGGTAAAATGGATTGCTAGTGAGCGCCTACGCTCGTCGTGCTATTTTTAATACCCTCGAGTGCGTGGGGTTAAATTTTTCATCGAATCGAGGCTGATGAAAAGTTATGTGGATATCGATTAAGCAAGACGCCCGCACGAGAGCGCGTTATATAATAATATTCAGCTTCCGGCTCTATATTTCCTCGTTTTCGCGTTCAGCGCTGATTAATAATATCCAATTATCCTCGATTAAACCGCCTCGCTTATCTCGTTATTCTATACGCCGGACGCTATATATATATATATATACACACACACATGTATACACCGGGTGAAAACATGCTTTTACCGCGACTAAGCTTCGAGGCGCAGATCAGAGGGAGAGCTTGTATTTTTCAAAAGTGAATATTTTTCAATTAGACTCGATGCTATATGTATCGCGCGTTTCTTTATATTATATATTGACAGCAGCTTCTGGCGGCGTGAATGAAAAATAATCTATTATTATACGGCCGCGAGCTGAAAGTTAGCCGCTTTTAAGTCGCTTCATTCAAAGCAACTCTCGACGCACAACGCGTGTGCGCGCGTGTATGTAAATATAAAGAAAATCGACAAAGTCGTGGAGAACCGATCAGCTGTTATTGGAGCCGTGTTTATTTTAGGGAATTTCTCATCCCTCCGCGTATAGTACACAAACACTATCGGTCATTATTGTCTGAACAAACGGACGCTTTGCTCGGTTGATATAGTCGCGATGCAATTGTTTTTACTAACAGAGTAACAACTACCAATCGCTTCGTTTCCTCCCACGTAATAATTATATAACACAGTCGTATAAAAGAGCGCACTCGATGCTCAACTAGTCGGGGTCAATGTGCGCATTTTCATTCAACTGGCTAGGCGACTTTTTTTTGCCCACTGCATATATATATAACACGGCGTGCCGTGCGCGGTTACAGTTACTTATGCAGCGCCTCCGGTTACGAGCGTGCCTCGTGGCATACCGTCGGGCTCTTTGAGTTATACCGCACTGCTTGTTGACTGTAGTCGAGGAAGCTCTCGTGGCTTGAGTTTAAAGAACGCGTAGGAGTAAGGCGCGAGTCAAACGATTATTTTTCACCTGGAAATTTCGAGATTTACGAGACGATGGCTGAGTGAGAGAGTTATCTCGGTATTCTTTTCGGCAAAAAGCGCAGCAGTAAATCGTACGCGAGACTTTCTCTCATCCCGAAAGTTCCTCGCGCTTTTTGGGCAAAAATCGTTTTTCACTTCTGGCCTCTTCTACTATAAGGTATACGCGATACCGGCTTCTCTTGCCGATAAGCGGCCATTAATTACGCATTTTAGGCGACCCTATATCATAAATCACTGCCGCCGCGCGGCAGTGCGCGAAACGAAGCTTTCTTCATTTTTCTCGCGAATCTGCCTTTTCTCCGGCACTGCGCGCTTTTTTGCTATTCTCGCTTCGTTCTTAACTCGCACACACACACACACACCTCTAGAGTGAGAGAGAGAGAGAGAGAATGGGTGCGACGACGCGCGGCATCCGTCTTTGGAAAATCTGAAAAGTGTCGAGAGGGGAAACGAGAACGAGCGGCATTTTTCGAGGCTGACGATCCTATTCGCCGGCAGAGATCTGTGTCTTTGTGAGCTGGAGAATCCAGGTCGGCGTGTGTTATATGTGTATAATATAGTGTCGCGCGCGCGTGTCTGTGTGAGCAGTTTTTATGATGCTCGCCGTTTCGAATTCCAATTAGGGATGAAAAAATGCATAATCGCGCGCGGTATAGGACTCTCGAGAGGCGATCCCCAGAGCGAATGACTCTCTTTTTTTTCCTGCCCAGTTCCGACTAGGCAGGAGTTATTAGAGCGTGGACAAATGACGAGAGGACGGTAAGGCGAGAGAAAATTTTTTTTAACTCTTGTTTCTGCTTGTCGGTGCTTCTGGAATTTCGAGAAACTTTTTAATTGCTCGAGCTCGCCAAAAATTTATACTTCGCTTCATCTGCGTCCGTTCGTTAAATTTTCCGAATCCTTCGCGGCCGAATGAGAGGAGCCAAGCACATCCATCCTCGCGCTATATATAATTAACGCGATACATCAAGGAAGAAGATACAATTTCTCCCCGCACAGCTGTACTCGGTGTATAGCCCTCAAGGGACACCGGCTACACTGGATGTCTATGTATACAGGAGGAAAACTTGTCGCGAGTGTATAACTGACAAAAGCACGAGTTGCGAGACGACAACGAGGGAGAAGACGCGCTCGGAGAGACGTATTCATTACAGAGTGGTTAGACAGGGCGCGTGTACGACGTGCACTTCATAAATAACGTCGGACGCCCGGCTAAACTCAACAGATAAGACCGACAGCCTCGGTAGCGCGCGTGAAACAGCCGGTCTATGTGCTACAATTTTTCATCGTTCCCGCGGTCCGCGTTATCGCTATGTATCAAGTGGCTGAGCTTCAATTTTTCTACGCGCAGCGGCGATTATTTCTCGGCTGATGACGCGCTCGAGTAGAAGCTGCCGGGAACGGTCAGCCGTTGATGGCGCGGTAATTTTTGTTTCTTCCAGCGGATTGTTTTTCCCGCGGATCATCCCCGCGAGGAGATCGATCGCGCGAGCATCCGTCGTCGCTTGAACTTCGCCTCTGTGTGCGCAGCGTTGGAAATTCCGAGCTCGGCCGTCCGCTACTTCGTTACACTTGTTGCCGCGCTCGTGTATATCTATATATATACGCGCGGATGACGGGAGCTTTCCAAGATTGCCGCTGATGAATGAAAAGTTTGCCCGTTGCGCGCTAACAAGTTCGTTTCGTTCTTTTTAATTTTTATCCATAAGTCTATGCGCGTCTGATTAACGCGTTACGTGCATATGCGGCTGCGTAGACGGAATATCGATCGCGCATAATTATACGGCCTTTGATCGGCGGTTGATTCAAAGGTGCGTTTTTCCAGGGATATGCGAAGCGCGCGATTTTCAATTACAGCACGCTGATGCACTGTCCGCGGCGCGGCTAATCCGCGCATCAACTCTCGCCTACTCCTCTCCTCATTAAATCCGACTATACATGTGTACACCACATATATATATGGTAAATAATGCGCGAGTCGCCAAGTGCTGCAGTGGCAACGATAAGCGAGTTGTCCGGTTTAGAGGAGATCCCGAAAATCTTGAGCTCAGGGCCTCGGTTGTTCTGACAAGCTCTGAAATTTTGATATTCGCAGCGCTCGTTTGACTACCTAATGAACTCGGCGCAGCTCATATGCATGCGTTAACAAGGCAGCGTTGACGACGACAGCGAATTTACATGTTCGTTTGCCCGCGTGAAAGGTGTGTGTATATATATAAGAGCAGTGTGTTAGGAGAGAGATTTTCTTTTATTTCGACGCGCGAGGCTATGGATAGTGTCGAGTGACAAGAGCCGGGGATTTTTTTCGCGGTGGACTCCCGACGGTTTTTCAGATGTGAATAAGGCTACTACCGGATTGTAGTTCGAGCGATGATGTCGATATCAGAGAGACGAGCTGTATATACACCGATGAGTTTGGCAGACCGCGAGATTGTTCCGCATTATTCGATGTATGTATCAGAGTTATAAGTATCGATCCGCTTTCATATTTTGTATAAGTATCGTTAGACGGTCTAACTAAAACCGATTCAACTGTATACAGCAAAACTGCCTCGGCAAAAACAATTTTGAAAAGGTCGGACTGTATAAGAGAGAAAACACGAAAGTACAGGACGCTCGGAGAAAAAAGAAGACGGTAGTAGCCAAGTTAAGACGGTATACAAGCTCAAAGCGCGCGGGTAAGAGGCTTACGCGGCTACCGGGCGAAAAACCAAGCGGGTGGACTATCGCCTCCTTATGGGACAAGCTCATGCATACCAATCGGCCGCCACGACGAGATCTATACTGCCTTGAGGATTTTCGACCGCTGCTCCCGAGAATAATAACCGGGCGAAAATGTCGTAAAGGAGTATGTGTACTCGACTTTTATTTTTTGCCCTATCTTTCTATACTGTTATTTGATCGCTGACTTTATACCCACTGAAGACGTAGCACATAGACGCGAGGATGCGTATTTCAGGCTCTTAAAGAGACGATCGTTCGCTCGCTTGGTCTTTCCTCGTTATATATATATATATATATATCGTGCCGCGTAGAGGATGATTTTTCTCTGGCAAGAATAGGAGAAGAAGTGACGCGATTCTCGCTGGCTTTTCGAATCTCCGATATAGCCTCCCGGCTATCGGCCACATTTTCTCTTTCTCTCTCTCTCAAATTATGGATATTCAATGAGACCGCTCTCGATACTTCTCTCCTTCCCGCGGCCTTTTCTTTGAAAAATTCATTAAAAAATAAAACAGAAAATATATAGACGCTCGCACATCGACACTATAGCTCGGAAGCATAGTGTGCTCTCTCGCGAGCGCTCTTATTCAATTCTCTCAAAGGTACGGCCTCTCCGCGCGCGCCTTTTATTTACAATCCTCCACGACACGCATAGCGACTATGACTTGGGCCAATCTCCGTATGCAAAGTCGCTACTTTTTCCACATCAGTTTCGCTCTGAATCTCAACTCGTATACACACATTTTTCTCGCTTTTTCGATGCAGCCTGTATACGGCTCACCTTACACACTCTCGATTCTTCCTCTGCATTTTTCATCGGCTCTCTTTCAATTTCCTCTCATCGATATAAAGACTGAAGCGCGTGGGTGTACAGAGCAGACGTCGAGGATTTCAATCTGACGAATCCCGACTGCTGTGAAATCTATATATATACGCGGAGGCTCTGACGGATGGATTGGGTTCAACTACTCGGTGTGCGTCTGTGTGTGATATGTACATGTATATATAGTCAAGTTGACGAATAAAGTAGATTGTTTCGCTGGATTCGTTTCGCGCCTTTGGCCAAGAAGCTGACGTCGTCGGTGTCTTATTCTGGTTTTTACGACGAGGCTTGGAGTATTCACTTTCGCTCTCGGACCCCAGAGAGTTAACACGAGCCGAAAGTGTCGTCTGCTTTGGATCTCGCCGAAAGGGAATGGTTGAATCCGATTTTTGGAAGTGGTAAATTTGGTATTTCACGATTTTCAATGTAGAGACTGATTAAACGTATGAAAAAGTCCGTTATATGCATCTCCAACCGTGCAATCACATTCTATAATAGTAGTTCATATTAACAGAATCTCCATCGACCATAATTCACAGGACGCATTCAGCGGGTTCCCCGTGCAAACGGCCTTACAATAAACCCTGTACGTATAGATTAAGGAACAAGAGAATGGAATTGATAAATGAACCGGCTATACCATGGCTCGATTGCGATATGACCGTATCAGCGTAATTGAGTGAATTTCAACCGCGTGGGCGATCGTCGCATATTCGCTGAAATCCAAGGGATTTTACTGCTGGATATATATTCCTGCGAAAAATCCTACACGTTTATTGTTTCAAACGTGCGCATATCCTTTGGTTTCTGCGAAGAACGAATAATTACATCAACTATTTCTGATAGAAATAGAGAGGGGAGAAATTCATCGAGTTCTCGCGCCAAGTAGGTCAACTATTTTTATTTACAAAATACATAAACAAAGCTCATCCGATTCCGAGAGAATAACAAGCCCCGTCGGGCAGACGCAAATTAGCCTAACGAACGTAAAACCTTATCTCCAAAAAATTCCGAGCCAAAAATCCTATTTTAAATTCCTGCACGACGCAGCCGCAATTGCGCGCGGCAACACTCGCGCATTTTCGAGGCGAAGTAAAAGAGCCGAGAGGGGAGGACGGGCGAAAAGAAGGCTTTTGAGCTTTTTTCGCAAGCTGCTGCGCGCACTTCCGAGGGGCCAACCGGAAAAGCAGAGGCGGATTTCCCGGGGCTGCAAATCACCGCGAGTATATATAGGTGTTCTCACGCAGCGGGCAATCAATTCTTCGCGAGCTCTAAGACTGACATATGCGGATTCACCTTTTTTTTAGAAAAAAGCGCTTAGGCAATTTTTTATTATTTTTTTTTTTAACTGTACTTTGGCAACGAACGTGTATAATAGCTTCTGTGTCTTTGTTCGGCTTCTGCCTTTGTCTTTTTATGACGAGCGCATGACTCGTGTTTATACATACAGTCGCGCGGAAAAAGAGGATTATTTCGCGCACTTTCACGTCTGTCAAATTTTTAATAACCATTAGGCGGAATTAGCGCTTTGTTCGGAGCGATCGCTCGTTACCAGTGGTGTCCACTCGATGCCTTGGATTCTCGTAAGGTGGGGATTGAAATTTTCATCCGAGGGATGCAGTACTGCGCGATGTTTCGTATCGAATAAAAGTCGGTTTCTCAGCGTGAGCCATCCTTCTTGCTGTTATATATCGCTACACAAAATGCATTATATTACGCCGACCATAACTCACGAGGATACGAGCTAACGCCAACTATTACGATGATCCGTAAGAAGCATCAAAAGACGTATAATACACATCTCATCCGCGTCGTATGTACGTGTGCGAAGGATATAACAAATATTTCTCTACCACCGACTGCTGTCTTATTCTCAGCCCTTATATAGCCGCACACTTTTACATCTAACGTTGCAAGCATTTCGTTCTCCATCTTCTCGATGTATATATAGTATACTTCTATAAAGAAGAAAAGTCGACTTGTACATCTTTGCCGTGCAAATATTCTCCGATTCATTCGTGCGAAGAGCTTCGGGGGAGCGAACGTTTTTTTTTTTTTTTTTTTTGTTAATGGCAAAAGCGAAACTGCTCTCCGGTTTGTCTCGAGAAAATCGACGTTGAGCAGAGATGTATATATATATGTATGTGCACAGTACACACGATGCATTCGTGCTCGAATAAAGAGAAGCTGCGATGTATCAATCTAAGTGCGTACTTGCGGTGGAACGGAGACTTCCTACAGATGCTACAACTCTTCTCCCGCGCGCGGACGCGAGACGAAAAGCCATTAAGGCTGTAACGGAAGAAGTCGTATACGCACAAGTCGAAACGCAGCGATGAATCTTCCGCGAGAGAGAAGTCGATCACTGTCACGCTGAAGAAACTCGTTGCTCAACATCTGCGAAATTTGATAAGTTGCAGAAATTATCAATGGCTATGCGGAGTTTTATTTAAAAGAAGCTCTGGTGTACGTTGTTGGGCGCGGTATGTTTTTAAAATTAGTACTGAACGCAACAGACCGACGACTTACTAGTATGTCAGTCTAAGACTGTATCTTTATTTATAACGAAAAAGATTTATTTTTTGCAAGCTCAGCTCAGCGAGCGATGACTTTCTATTGAATATCGGAAGTTTACCCTCCAAGCTGCAAAGCTAAGTGGACAGCAATAAAGCTCTGCACTCGCGGCTCCTCGTATCCGCTTTGTTTACTGTCGCTGCTTTGATGTAAATTAAATTACATATCCTTTCGGAAGCTCGTTCTCCTTTGACGATGTTTTTGTTAATTAAAATCAATGAATTTCGCTAATGAACTCCGTCACACGGAGTTATTTTATAGCAGCGACACAGCCGCGCGTAAATCTCCATTTCCCCATTACATCCAGGTTCTGGAATAAATTACGTATTTATCGCAGAGAAGTACCTGCGGCGCGAATTGAAACCGAAGGCCATTTAGTTTGGACGCCGCACAATGGAGTTTCGTGTCAAGTTGAGATCTGAGCTTCCTACCTTTTGTGCGCCATATACTTTAGCGACCCGAATACTAGCACCTCTCGAGTTGAATCGCGCGAAAAATGTGGCGCCTCGCATTCACCGAAAGCTCCGATGCTATATTTTTTTTTATATAATCAAATTATTCGCTTCCAAAAGGACAGAGTCGAGCTACGCTCATCAGCGTATATACACAAAGCAATGAAGCGCCTCGTCAGCAGTTTCGTCGAATCTCTCACACTTTCGCAAACCGATGCGCAGACAGTCGCGCTCTCATTTCCTTAAGTCGAGCCGACAACTGCTGACAATTAGATCGGGACGATTTAACGCTCGAGATCGTCGGCAAACTTCGAGGGCGGCGGCCGAGTGACGCGCGAGAAAGAGAATTATACGAGTCGATAGCGAGCGAGTTGCGCCTACGTGTATGTATGTATGTATGTATATATAACCAAAGAGTTGCACATCACCACGTGCCGCGCCGGAGAATCGGATTTCGAGACTCTCCGTATACACTTGGAATCTGTTGGGACGAGATAAGAAAGTTATACTGTAGCGCCGAGGAATCGGAGCGTTTCGAAGAGATGGAATAATGTACATTGGATGCGACTGTGTATAGCGACTCTCTATGTATGTGGGTGCAGATATTTTAATTTTGTCCTCTTATAATTATAACGAGTTTACGCAGTGCCCCTATTCTGTGTCTCTTCACCAACTTCTTTGCTTCTATATTATGGTGAACCTGCGGATCGATTGAACGTAACTACGAGGTAATTATATAAGTCGAACGAGTTTCGACCCCTTTTTCCCCGCTCAGTGCGGATATAATTGGAAATTTTTAATTTTTCAAGAGTTTGCGCTCGATATTAAATGGAGCTTCGATACGCGTCTGTTATGTAACTGTTACGAATATTTTGAATTAAAAGTTCAAACAATTCTATTATAGATTCAATTGAGTTTCAGCCAGCGCAATTAACATTTTTTATACGTTCTCGACTACGATTATAATAATCCAAGCTCATATGTGAAGAGGATCTCGTAATCTAAACACTAATCTCTCGTCGATCGCATTTGTTGATTAAATTCAGAACAAATCCCATAGCTGCAAACGCGCTGCTGTAAATAACGTTCGTTCACCCTCGTTCTCCGAAGCATATCCCACCCCCTCACTCGGGCAAGCAATCACCATCCGTAATTGTTATCGAAAAACTTCCTAATTAAGGTGGAACTTTCGGAGGCTTACAGAAAAACAAGCCATTAACTATCGCCCCCGTTTTCGCGTGTAAAACTCATTTCGTGCACCGCAGTATATATATAAAGCGGTCAAAGATTTACACCCACGAGTATATATCTGGGGGTCGGGTGTGTCCTATCTATAAATCTCCGAGCAACGAGAGCCGATTCAGCCTCGCGGGGATGTTTTCGCGCGAATTAGCATTTTATGAATGCTGACAAATATTTGCGAAATATGCGCAGATATAGCCTCCGGCAAGCGTGTTTTAATGAAAAATTCATGCGCACCTCATGTACATTGGAACACGAGTCGATATATAATTTTACGGGGCGGGAGGAGTATAAAAACGTCGACGCATCCCTTAATTCCAGCGCACGGAACAATAAATATTAACAAGATTCCGGCCGGCTGCGATAAATCATTCGCTCGCGCAATTAAGAAACTATAAATATACAGAAATATAAGGCTGATTCCATTAACGTCGTCCACGCGCCCCCAGAAGTTGACACTAATTGCAGCGCTCGATCGAGAGAGCGCGAGAACTCTTTCATCGACGCTTTCATCCCCCCGAAAGCTCTTTCAGCTTCTGTATCGCAGCTGCACTGATTCATTTATAATTCCATCCCGCGATAGCATCTTTCACTCTCTCAGAGGCAAAGTCGCACTACGCGCAAACTTATAATTGGCTTACCAGCCGCGCCTGGGGTTTTCGTATTTCTCTCCGGCTCCTCGGCTTCGGTTTTAGTTTCTTAATGCGTCGGAGTCGCGATAAATTGCCGCTTAATGCATGCGCAGGGTCTAATAGACCTCGCGCGTGGGAGCGAGTGCACTTTAAACGCGGGTTACAATGTCGTAATGTCTTTACGCGACATATCGACGAGAACTGATTTTTTTTTGTTATAAACTGTATACTCGCGTCCCTGGAGGCTACGGCGCTGGGACAAAAAGTCATCGGTGAGACGATAAAGCTGGCTATATTTACAGGGTATATGTCTTGTACTCGTAGGGCCGAAGACGAGAATGCCGATAAGCTCCGAGCTCTCGCGCAGCGCAGAAGCAGCACATATTCCATCCGTATATGTATATAAGCACACTGGTAAGCTCGGCTCGCCGCGAAAGTGATCCTTTGTTTCCCGCGTCAGCCTACTACTCCTATTTACAGTACAGAAGATGATGCATAATAGTCTACCCACAGCACACACTATGCACATGCACAGCTCTGATCCGCGACGAAGCTTCCCCAAACACTCTCCGCAGATGTGGGTGTATATATATATATATATATATATATATACGCGCGAGAGGCTTATATTGCACATGACGCTGTGCAGGCTATAAAGTACGACGCAAGACGTCCGTGTATCAAAGTTTACCCAAGTT
Organism: Muscidifurax raptorellus; assembly: GCA_020010945.3. Classification (NCBI taxonomy): domain Eukaryota; kingdom Metazoa; phylum Arthropoda; class Insecta; order Hymenoptera; family Pteromalidae; genus Muscidifurax; species Muscidifurax raptorellus. The sequence goes on along the minus strand of CM052081.1, from coordinate 3,596,493 downwards.
CGTCGCGAGAATAAACGTTTGCCGTGCGTAATTGTTTATGTTCCGGATGCACGATAGGAAAACATTGCGCAGTAGATGATTTATGCGACTACCTTTGCATAGGAGAGGAGTTTGTTTGCGCGAGAAAAGTATAGGTAGAGAAGGCGACGATTGAAAAATATTATTTTTATCAACGGCTGACCAAACTCGAATCATTTCACTGACTCTGGGAATGATAGGACTTCCTCACTGGAAACTCCATCGATCTAAAGCCAGCTATCCTCAGAAGTCTCCCTTCTCCACCGATCGGAATCAGAGGCAAGCATCAGAGTCGATCTAGCGATCCGACGAAGCGTAGCGCCGCATATCGATTTTAAGCGGAAATCCAATCGCCGCGACACCGAAAGAGCAGAAAAAAAAACATTTGAAGCTTATTATTAGGTCCGCTGGCTCTGACACAAGATCGACGTTTTAGCGGATTTTAATGACCCGACGAGCAAAAAGTGCATCCGTGTCTCTCGCTTCCGAGCGCAAGGGCTTGATTTTTCCATTATACGTCTCCCCGACAAAAGAGGACACGAAAACCGATGGCTCCTCTATTTCGCGCTCAGCTGTTCCGAAGGGGAAAATCGCGGAAGCTTGACCACTTACCAACAAGAATTTTCGTCCATTTATTTTTTTTCCGCGTATCTCGCGTGGAACAATGGAAGAATTGAATTGGCTCGATGATTCCAAGAGTACGCGGTTAAATAAACATTCGGCACTGCAGTGCTGGTAAAAATGAACAAGTGGTCGCTTTAAAGCACAAAGCCTCGCGGTATATACCCTTGTTACAGCGATAAAACGTCGCTCAACATTGCGCAATTAACAATCAACGGGCAATCGCGAGTTCATTCGATGCGGGGCTGCGATGGTTATTCGCAGCGAAAATCAGTGTGAAACGCGCTTTGGGGGACTAATTAAATCAAGTGCCACGTAACATAACGTTTATTCGAGCCTCGAATGGGAAATCGACACCGGCGCGCTATGTACACATACCGAACGAGCAATTTTTATTAATTATCACGATGCAGTGGAATGTCGATGGGGAAGGTGATATTTGGCTTCGAGAGTCGTTTTATCGATAGTTCGAGATTATTGGAAAATAGTTAAAAAGAAAAATCGAAAGTTTTAATACAAGCAGCGCGTCCCAATTTTCCAAACGAGTAACGCGGCAATTTGCATGCGCGTGCTATCACGGCCCATATACACGCAATGCGAATGATCCGAACTTTCGATTTGATCGCGGTCGGTATGTATATACAGCTATCTATTTTCGCGGATTTCGCGCTAGTATATATGCATACCGGTATTTCTGCGTCAAACTCATTCCGGCTATACAATTCCGCCATTGTGATCGGGTTGTGCAGCCCTTTCGCGCTGCTAGTCGGTCGAGCGATTCTCGTCGCAACTTTTCAAAAGCAATTTTTCGCGTCGATCGACTGAATGAAAGTATACACCCATACCTATACGCTTTTCACGATTGCCTCGCGTTTGATAAGTTCGCGCACGGCTGCTCGCATTCGAATCGTATTAGCGGGAAGGATCGTTCGCTAGTGCGGTTTTGCCTATTTGAGCTTCAATTTTTTTTACCGAAGAATCGATATATGCCGTTTATTCGTTATATTCCGATGCATATCGTGAATCGTATATAAGCTACGCAAGTAGTAAAACTCGAGATGGCTCAGACGCATCACCCCTAGCATAGTCACGTGATAATCTCCCCTTGGCGGCATAATATCGTTCGCAGCAAAGAATCTCTCGAGTAGACGTCACTTCGGCCCATTATACCGCGGGCACATTTTTCCGCGAGGACTTTATCTTCCGCGACCCGAATTCTCGCGAGTCTCCCTCTCCGCAGCGAATCGGCCACCTGTAGCTGCGCTGTATACCCACTGGCCGCGTGCGCCACGACGCGAATATTCCGTCAACTTCTGCTGCAGCCCGCGAGCGATATTGTTAATTAGTCGCTTTCGCGTGATTAATCACGTCGCTCGATGTGCGGAATGCTGAAAGAGTATAGGGTGTTTTGTTGATGGGAGGAACCAGCGCTTTTATACGATTCGTCTGTAATTTCGAGCAATAAAAAATATCGTTCGCGTAAACAATAGGGAGAGTGTACCGAAAATCATAATTAGTACGGTCCAACGATCGCGCGTGTACAAACAGCTGTAGTGCGTGGTTTTCTGGCAATAATAATGCTTGAAAGTAGCGCTGCTCGGACACAAGAGAAGAAGCTTTGTTAATTATAAAAGCACACGCGCGCTCGGCGAGACTCTTGCCGCATATTTCGAGCGTGTTGCGGCCAAGCTTCATTCCGGGAGTTTTCGTATATAATCTCGATAATGGGCTTTTTGCGAAATTAGAAAGCCGGCATACCGGGAAATATTTTGAACCCCGCGCGCACGTCATATAGTGTGATTTTCGACGCTGTGGCTATACCTTGAATTCGAAGTACCTTTTATGTAATCTTGCGTCCGTGTAACCAAAGAAATAGTGTAAATCAACGACGAGCTCCGAAATTTTACAATTATTCAAAGCAGCTATTCTGGTTCTCCGGCAAGTTTAAACTTAATCTCTGCGTCTCCGCAGTGCTCGCGCATCTTCGATCCGTCTATTCCGGGCCGGAAAAAGCCTTCACCGTGTCACTCGGCATCATATCGTCCGCAAAAGCCTGGTTGGCTTCCTTCTTATTTTGCAACTTCTTTTTCTCCATTCTTCCCTCCGCGAGATTCGCGATTCTGTTTGCAACTCGAGCTGTCGTCGCGCCTAATGACGAAAGTTCGACTCTCAGTCTCTGTCTAGGTCGAAAACTTTGTCGAAATTTCATTGGTAGAACGGCCAATCAGCCGAGCTAGTCCTGCAATTGAATCGCAGCTAGCTGGGCTCGTCTTATTAGCACTTCCAATCAGGCGTCCAATAAGACATGGTTCATTATTAAAACAAAAGGACGATGCAGGGAAAAGAGGCTCTCCAAGTTTTGGATAATGCTGAAATTTTATGATACAACGTACTTGGATGCGGGTGGTCTATTTGTACGTGGTTGTGACAACCCCCGGGGAAGTTTTATCGAGAAAGGCTGATTTTGTAACTGAGTCGAGCTTGCGGCTTATTATTGTACTAGCTTTTGAGGAAGATCGTAGTAGGTTGGTGAAAAAGTTCGATTGATATATGTTTACGTTGGGCGTTCCCTATACAATGAATAAAATATCTTGTGTATTATGTTCGACGCTGCCTACTCTGCTGGAAGCTTCTTTAATATTTAAAAATCTGCTCGGTGAAAGTTTTCACCGCCGAATAATTTATTTCTCCAAAATGTACTATACAGATCTTTCAAAAGTATGGCTTGTCAAACGGAATACCGGATAGTCGCGTAAAGCTTCATTCAACTACTTTAAAACACGTGAATAATCAAAAAAAAAAATTTCCCCCTCTTTTTCTGTTTTACTGTTACCAGAGCCATGTACTCATTCACTTTTAACAAAAGTTCAAATGAATTTCTTCACCTTAACTTGTATAATTCGATACACGTATTTCAAGTTTTAACTATATGCGGAGAAGCTCGTACGACATCGATACAACTTCGCGCATCGTTTAGCATACCTTACAGGACTTTGCACAAGACTCAATCTCGCGCAGGTGCTGAAAATGAACGACTTAAGGGGAGTCGTGAAGAGAGGCCTGAGCTTTGTATTTCTGCGTATATGGTTAGACTCGCCGTTGGACGGCTTTCATTAAAGGGTTTTTCGAAAGATACGCGAGCCGATTGAAATGGAATTCGAGCTGCGATAGGAAAGTAAATACTTGGAGATACCAGCGCTTCTGGCCGCGGATTTCAGGGAGATGATTAATTAACGCGTTAATGAAGAAGCTGGAAATTCGCTGCGAAATGAGCCTACCGTAAAATAACGTGGTTGTTAAATATTCAATAAGCTAACTTCGAGGAAGCTTTCAAGTATATATATTCTAATCATCGTAATAACTCACTATATTTTTCAGCGCGCGTATAATAACGAGATTTTTCCATCGAGCACTTTATCTCGTAACGACGCGCCGGCGAAAAAGGCGTTGAATAATAAATACGTTTAATATTTCTTTGAGACGCGGCTTCTCGTATTATACGCTCGAGCGCGCGTATAATCAAGGAAATAATCTCGTTATTACACTGCGCTTTCAAGCATAATATTTTCATGAAAATCGCCACGGCCAATCGAAGTACATTCGAATTTCCACCGCGTGGAAATTGCTATATTCTCTGAGCAAACTCCGCGTATACATAAGGACGCTCCAAACTCGTCGCGGTCAAGTTTCGACGAGCTCGCCTATTACAGCTCTAGTACACCGTCCTTGACCCCCCGTATCCGCGGCAATATTAAAAGATCGATTGTTGAATTTTCACTATCTATATATATATATATATATAGACTCGTCAAAGCAGCACAGTATCCAACGAGGATGAAGAGGCCGAGGCAGGAGCCGCTGCAGCAGCGGGCTCGCGAACCGCCTCGATAATCTCGCCCACGACGGACATCGTCAGCTCGCTCAAGTCGGTCTTCGCCGATCCGCTCGGTGGCTCTCGTCTACTGTCGTCCAGTCGTGACCGCGAGAAGGATGTCGATCGGGAGCGAGAGCCGGGCAGCCGAAGTGGCAGCATTAGCGCAAGCACAGGCGCCATTTGCAAGCACAGCCACATGCACGCCAGGCGGGAAAGCAGGGACTACGAGCTTCCGAGGATCGAGTACACTCAGCCACAGAGACACGCGGTACGATTGCTCTTGAAAATTCAAATTGTTGATGTAGTCTTCATTGCTGGAGTAACGAAAGGTTTTTTTACACGGCGAACAGTACGGCTCGAGTAGTCGAGACGGGGCCTCCAGTAGCTCGTACGACCCGGCGGTGGCGGGGACGAGTGGAGGATCGTCGTCCTCGTCGTCCATCCCCGGCACCTCATCCAGCAACGTTTACGCTCTGCCGGCGACACCGGATCACCTCATGTCCAGTCTCGCCATCAAAAAGCCCCACATCACCAAGTCACAGATGAAAGGTAAATCCGCCGACGTGCAAGTATCGATCGGGTCCGATTTTTCCATTGTAACGCTGGTGCGCGTGTACGGAGCACTGCACCGGTCTGTTTGACCGGAGTCTGCATGCACCCGAGTGCGCTCGTTCGTCTATTCACTTCTCAGCGTGGGCCATTCGCCGGCAGTGTGGGGTGTATGGCTAATGTGCGTAATGCAATTTGTAGAGAGTCGCGGTAGAATCGCGAGCGGTCGTGTTTATCCTCGTAACACTCGGCCGATCGAAGCGTGCCTCGATGACGCTTTTACGGCTATATACGAACGCCTTGTTCCAGTTCGCATCGTATATGTATGTCTCAAGGGTGTGTATATATATATCTTTCTTTTTCATCAGACGTGCACTGCGTGTACGATTTGGGGGAGAAAACAGAGCACGTATACACTCTCAAAGAGATGCGAACTCGGCTTTATTTCTCTAACGCGACGAGAGTTTCTGCATCGGTTAACTCGTGTGGTATAGTCGAGCCGGTGCGCAGCCCGAATAATCACGACTTTATCGCGGTATACCTATAGTTTTTTGTTTTACAAATTCACTTTGTCGCGGGCGAAAGGCCACGTTTGATTCAGCGAACCGTCGAAATCACAACCCGATGTAAAGCGCTCCGATCAATTATACACCCCGGGTGTAACGAAGCCTCTCCGAGAGACAAGAAAACCTCCGTCGTTCAAAGATGGCAACTCCTTCATTAATTTTCGTCAGAAGCGAGGAGTAACTGAATCCATCCTCCACTCGGATTAGCACAGCGCGCCGAGCGCGTATTCGCGAGATTAATCCCCGCAACACTGAGACGGTACAGCGTAACTCTATATATAGGAAAAGTCGCCGGTTGTTTTTTCGCGCGAGATGTTTGAATTACGCGCGCATCAGGTGCGCGAGTTAATTCATCCGGCGATTAAAGGGGAACGAGCCGAAGATACGCGTAGTTGTGTATATTATACCGCGCGTCTATAGACCGGTGTAGAGCTTTAAGACGGATCCAACCTAATATCCTGTTAAATTTGTAGACTTGGATATGACCGGGACGTGCGGCTAAACCGCAAAGTCGTCCGGAGGGGGGATTACGCGTCGAAGAGAGCTAAAATATTATATTTATGATAAGTATTATTACCGTAATTCGAATTGTTGCCTCTCGCGCTGTCGAGCAGTATAATAATATTACGATGTATGCATTCACCATAATTGTATAAATTTCGTATCTGGAGCGCGGCTCTCCGAGTAATTCCGGAAACTCGTTGCGCGCACGGATATTGTATATATATATATACGAAAAAACGAACTTCCTACACACGACGCAGATGAGCTCCGCTGAAATTCCGCAAACCACTCCGTAGTCCTATAAAACGCGCATAACTTACGGTAATCCATATATAACCCCCAACCGCGTACATATACATACATCCTCGGTATAATAAAACACGCGGCGGGTGTGTATATATATATATATATATATATATATATATATATATATATATATATAGCAGACTCGTAAAATCGCTCTATTCAGCGATCAGAAGCTGCGTGTAACGCCTCTTTTTATTCTCGACTGAGCCGCCGCGAGAATTTCGTCGAAGAGTATATAAGTATTACATATACATATATATGTAATGGCGTATGTAAACATCGGCAATATTCGCGCTCGAGCCGCAGGCGCGCAACTATATACAAACCCAATGGGTCGTGAAACGAGGCCATTAAGCGTCGGCCTGACGGCAAACCAATCGCACACGTGCGCGCTCGTGCCGTTGCCGACGTCGAGCTGGATGCAAGCTCTGACTTGAGAGTAGAAAGCTCGTTTCGCGTTTTGCGGCGATGTGTAGGTGGAAAGTTGCCTCTCTCTCTCTCTCTCTCTCCCGCACACACGCGCGCGGGAGAGTGATTAGTTCGGGAGTTTATTGAGGGCTTATGCGCGCGCGCTGTTTTGAATTTTAAGTGCGTACAAATGTATTAGAATTATATTCGCGGGCAAAAAGCCCTAATTGGCCCACTTGCCTATACGGTATATAATACCACACTAGTGGTGATGCATATAACAATGGCTGGTAAGCGGCTTTCATATATATATATATATAAATCGCGCGACGCATTGCTATACATGTATACGTATACTCGCGATGCGCACGACCGAACCGACAGCAGAAGGATACTCGAAAGTAGCGCTTCCTTGACTTTGCAGAATTTCGGGAGGCCTTCCGGCTCTTTGACAAGGACGGCGACGGCAGCATCACAAAGGAAGAACTCGGCAGGGTCATGCGCTCGCTCGGACAGTTTGCCAGAGCCGAGGAACTTCGCACCATGCTCGAGGAGATCGATATAGACGGTAAGTACGCTCGAGCCTCAACTCGCCTCTGTGTATTACAGCCAATTCCCCCGACGTATCCTTAATATCGCATAGACAGTCGAGCCCAAGAAGAATTCGCGAACGCCTTGTACCGTATGTATAACGCGGGGTCATAAGCGATGCGCGATCATCGTCACACGCCCGTGGGCGGCAAAACAAGCCCGGCTTGCATTATTCATACGATTGCGTCGGAATAATGATCCGAGAACGCGGGGAATCGAAGGGCGCGTAATTTATGATCCGACGCGCGGAAAAATACGCGGCGATAACACCTGCACACAGGGACGATCACGTCGTCGAGCTCGCGCGAATATCATATGCGCCTTTAAAAAACACTCGAGCTCTTGGAGCTGCGCAGTGATGAATCGAGCGGGACTAAAATTTATTTAGCCCATTAATCAACGAAACGTCTCCGTGTAGGCGTGTGTATGTATATATGCGCGTGGCTCGATTCCTTAAAATTAAATTACTCACGCGCGTCTATATATATATGCGTGTATAATTTAGGAGCGACGCGTGGGCGGCTTCTTCCTGCAATTACGACTCGCGCGACTCATTAATTTCGGAATGAAATCTAGCTAATTTGGGACAAGATCCCGTCGCTTCGAGTTTCGCAAACTCGCTGCGCACTTGTCCCGTGTGTACTATTCTATATATACAGACACCTGTCTCGAGAAAGCTTCGGGAGATAAGGTGAGAGGAAAAAAAAACGAGGTCGAAGTATACGAAGGAAGAATAGTAAAAGAGGATGTCATCCTGCTGGCAGCTTTCGCGGAGCCGCACACGCTGATCGCGGCTAATTTACCCGCGACTTTATTAAAACTGCGGCTTGCCTCATTTCTCGAAGTGGCATGAAAATTATTTTTCACACCGGCCGGCGGAGGAATTTCGATTGAGCTCGTCCTTGCAGATGACTTCGTTTTCCTGGAAGAATAGGGCGGTATCTTTGGGAGGACGTAATGGAAAAAATGGAGTCCATTCGCCGGACGACTCAATATATATATATACGTATAGTCACTTTAGATCCGATAATGCTACTATACGTTAGGAGAGAATTGGCTGCTTTGAATTTTCCTTAGAAAAGCTCCGTGAGTGATTTTCATTCGATTTCTATAACACGACGGCTGCGTCGTCTATCCATTGCAAATTCCATTAAACGTCATATTTATTTTCCACGCTAGACGGTCGCACAAGTCAAACGAAAACTCAAGAAAGTCGTCGCGCTCAAAAAAGCCAACGACTTGATAAATCCACAGCGTTTGTTCTGCCATCAACTCGCGTGTGTGTACAAACTCTTCGCCGAGTCGACGTTTGTTTTCCCACCCACGCGACCGCAGCACTTCATTCATTCTTCAGCCTTTGCATTATCGACTCTCGCGCGTATCCGCCCCCTTTTCGCCTTCTTCGAGTCACGCTACGCGTATAAAAGTTCGAATCCTCGATTTTCCCTCTTTGGCCTTAAACGCGGCTCTTATCGCTGTCTCTTTCTCGTATGTAAAGCCTCTTTCACACGTACACCTTTCTCGAGTCGCTCACACTTTGCGACGACTATAAGAATCGGCGCATTGTTCGACGCACAATGACGCCGTTTTCCGGGCCCGAGAGATCGAGGATATGGTCCTTAAACTAGATATAGGCGACGGTATTCTCGTTTAACGACGAGGGCCGTGATTATGCTTCGTTTTCAGATTTATACCAGACGAGATTTTCTGAAAGAGTCGATTAAGCTTGTATAATGTATATATATATATATATCTGCGACGATTTGCCGCTGAATTCTGTATGCAGATGCCGAAGTTTCGAATAAAACGGCGCATGCGCGGCCGGAAATTCAATGGGAACTTGTCGAAACAGAATTTAGGATTTCCCCTATGCTTAAAGGAGTTGCTTCCTGCACTATATATAGACACTCGGCAGCTCCCTTTCCCAAAACAACTTTCGCCTCTCGTAATATTTTCTAAATTCGAGTTCGGTAACAAAGTTGCGGCGCTGCGCTCTTATATATATAAAATACATAAGCTTTCGCGGCTCCGAAAATTCGTTTGCCGCCGCGTATATGAAAAGTTTAATTCGATACCGCGCGAATTTAAAAAGGCGCCCGTGCGGATATAAGATGTGGCTTTCGAATTTTATTCCCAAGGAAAACACATCGCAGTTATATACGAAGGGAAGTTTCGCGAATTCATCTTCATCGTACTTAAGATCAGACGTAGAATACGATCGAGATATAGCTCTCGCGGGACTCGTATAAATGTACTCCTTGGAGATCTTTTTTTTTAGATATTCGCGCGGGCTTCAAAAATTAAGTGGTCCGCTCGGACGTCATTCGCGAGTAAAAAAGAATTTCGTGATTTACGAAGCGTTCGCAGACCCTTTTTTTTATACGAATATACGGAACTCGATCCATCCTCGACAGCAAACTCTTCGTTCCGGGAACCGCAACGAATAATTCTAACGAGATCCACACTTACATACGCATCAATCGCAACTTTTCGATCTCTTTTTCGATTTTCAATTGTCCACTCCGCGATATAGACGGCGTCGCGAATGAAAAGAGGAGTACAGCATCAAAAGCTTCGGGATAAATAAAGCAGGAGAATGTAACGCGGGGAGCCGGGAACGATAGACGAAGATTGCATTACCCAAGTTTCCTCGTAAAGAAGAGCCGCCGTATCTATACACCTTGTATGTGTATAATACACCAGCAACGTCGACCTATACACACACACATACACATATGTATATATATAGCTCCGCAAAAAGTTACGCTCGCAGCAGGGATATACATATGTATACAGACAGCTCTCCGTCTCTAGCGCGCCTGCTTGCAATTCAATTCCATCGCGGGTCTCTTTCGAGAAGCATATTTTTCGTGGAGTGCAAGTAAGTCCCGTGTGTTGTGCAACATGAGCGTCATTACACAAGCAAGGAAGCTTAACCGGTAGAGAGACTCAACGATTTACGGAGTATATGCGAATTCATATCGATTGCTCGTCAGTACGAAGGAAAATGTATGAAAAAATCCTCACGCTACAGCTGTTAAATGAAAAATCGCAACGCGTCGATACAGCATATCACAACACCTTCGGGAAAAAACGTTTCCCCTCGACGCAGCCAAACCTCTCGTCTACCCATCAGAAACAGCAGAAGCGAAGGCTTTAATAAAAACGCGACGTATAATAGCAGCGGCGTGCGACAGTAAAAAAAGTGTAAGAACAAGCGGAGGGAAAGCAAAAGGCTCGTACAGTAACGGCCGACCACAGCCAAGTCGTTACTACTGATGCCGCGCGTCGGGTCAGCGCGTTTATGTTAAGCATATAGCCGCTTAGTGCCGCTCTTTATTTTTTCCCCCTGCCTCGACGAAACGCTCTCGGATTCTTCGAACAATCGAAATGAAAGTTTTATATACGAGAGATATTTCCGCGCACGCGCGGAACGCTTGTACGAGCTTTTTTTTAACGTAATTCATTACTTGTTTCGCTCGAGGCCTTTGACACGAGAGAAGTTGGCCGAGGAATGCCGGCGGCGAAGTTTATATTTTCGGTTAGTCGCATGAATTCTCGGCCTATGTGAAAGTTGTTTGTCGAGCTGTTTTTACGCAAAAACGATGAGGCGCGACGAAATCAAAGAGAGTTTGGTATATACAATACGGTGGACGGTACATAAAAAGACACTCGTAAATCTTGAAAATTTCCGACCATGCGCATTATACAAGCCGACAATTCCGCAGAACTGCATGTCTCTTCACTTCTTTGGAGTAGCTCTTTATACCTTTTATACTTTATTCTTCGGCCTGATCAAAAGGGTCGCTTTTAGAGTAGTTTTATAAGTAGAGTATATTTATAAAGTCAAGGCGGAATAGAAATGGCGGTTTTGTGTATATTCGACTGGAGCAAAAAGAATCCGTTTCGAGCTGATTGGAGATGGAGAAAAGTTCGTGTTCGAGGGTCGATTTCGCGAACGAGAGAGCCAATGAGTCTTCTGCATAGATTTACCATAGCAGAGTGCTCGAGGTCTTGATTGAGAGTTAATTTATGCATGCGGCTGAGGCATATAGTAGTTGGTTTGTTCTAGAGTATATATAGCTGATTTCATTTGGAACGGTATATTTTGAAACTGGTTTGAAAGTTTAAACTGCTTTACTATGGTAAAATTTGATACAATATCTTTGTTGTTAGTGTTAAATCTGTTTGCATCCTTGAATTGTGAATTTCAAGTTGTCAGCAAAAATCATATAATGTATATAGATTTTTTTAATATGACCAAGCGTGTAAAGTATAAGCGAAGAAGATGCAAATCTGATGAATGAGTCAAGTGCTCTAAGCTCTTCTATGTCATATTTGAATTGCTAAACACTGTGTGGATTTTATCAGAGATAACATGTTAAAAATAACAACCACAATATAAGCTCAGTGTAATTTCATTTATTCATTCCTTTTTTATAAAAATTTTCTAGATCCTGGTAATTTATTATTCAAAGTAAAAAAAGAAACGTAGTTTTTATTATGATATATCATCATGATTCTCCCTTCAGTGTATGTAAATTTTATCTCTGACGTCGTTCAGGGAGATGCTATCGTTGAGTATATCTGTAACATCGCCTCATTTAATATTTACACCGGCGTAAAATTACAAGTAATTTAAAAATGCTCACCATTGTACAATTTCTCTGCAGGATACGCGGTCGCTAAAGTAGCTATTAGTATTAAGATGGAAAGGATTTTCAATTCCATTTTCGATGCCAGCCAAGGAAGTTTGTATTATCGCTCAAAATTCATGCAAGTAGCTGCACACTTGCCGGCGAAATAAACTTGAACGTACTGCTGCTCCATATACATATTCCGGGCTCCGACCTCGTGACGCTCTGTTCAAAAGTACTAAAATGCGTTATGTTTTGCCAGAAACGTGACTTTTCAGCGATAAATATGCCGTATATAGCTTTTAGCTGCTCCGCCGTCGGTGCTTGTAAAAAGAAATGCGCAAAATAACACTCTCGCGCTCGAACGGATTGTATATATTCAATTTCGCTAAACGATCATCTTGCCATAAATTAATTAATACGTGCGGCCGATGCAATGAAGCAAAGTAATTACTCGCAAATGTATCAAAGTATTAATTTAATTTAATTAGAGTTCAATCAATGAAATTGCTCCTCTTGCGAACGGAAAACGAGATAGCGCCAGTGCAGTTGACAGCATATTTCTAAAACCAAAGGCAAGGTAAAAAGCCCCGCGTAAAAATTTATCACGCACGAAGCTTTGTAGAAGCAATTTTACGAGCCATATTTTATATTTACTTCTAGCTGCAGCGTTCGTCAATATATCGCAGCCGTTAAAACGCGGGCGGCACCGGCGTGAAATAAATTTTATCGCCGAAGATCGGCCTGCAGCGGTAGCATTATAGCCTCTTCTAATCGCTATACGCGTCCCGCGAAGCAGCGGCCTTTTCGATCAGCCGCTCGCTAAGTAATACGCGTCGATGAGAGAAGCTTCGGTCGAAGAAATCTCTGACACGGCAATTTTGATCGACAAAGGCATCAGCTGTTGCCTCGAAATCGCCGTATACGTATATAAAGGGAAATTCGAAAGGCCGCAACTTTCGACCTGTCGGACTCCACGGCAACTGCCGCGGAAACTTGAGCGAGAGCTGGGAAATGAGTGAGAGAGAGAGAGAGCGAGATGAAGTGTAACGCCGCAGGAGGTGGTAATGTTTGCCAAACGATAGTTCATGCCCGATAAACACGTGTTACCCGACTTTGACACATTCGCCCGATTTCATCTCGCATGCACGCTCGCGTTCGAGTTTCTTTCGAGTGCCTTCTCCCATATACGGCGATGATGTGCGTTCGCACTATGTGTGGAACTTTGCTCCCTGGAGAATTATTATTCGCTTCTATACAGCGGAAGCTTTCAAGCATCCGTACGTTAATCTTCTTCCATGTATGCAAATGGACGAGCTGAAAACGGAGTTGGCTCTCGAAAAGACCGAAAACACTCGGAGAATGTTAAAGAACACGGGTCGTTAATATTTTTTAATTAAACTAGGCGATAAATTCTGGCTTTGTTAGGCCGCCTCATACACTGTGTGTAACGAATTGCGCTCCAGCCAAAGTTTGTACTCGCGGATTCTTATCACGTAGTGCAGACTACGCTTTCTCTCTCTCTCTCTCTCGGATAAGACATTCTGCGCGTAATCATTTTCCCGGAACTTCCTCGGCTCACTGTCGGACACTTGGGGGAAAAAGAAGTTGTAAAACGCGAGAAAAAGCATGTAACTCCTCCTCCTCGGTGATTAAAACTTCGTTAATTATTTTCCAACGAGTAGTTGTTAAACGGAAATTAATCGAAAGAAGGAAGAGAATTATGTATTTGTCTGCGCAGCGGCACAATCGTATCGCGCCTAATTAATAGAGCGCCGCTGCGGAAAAATTTAAACGTGATTATCAAGGAGTCTTTTACGTACCCCGTACGTTCAATCCCGCATGGAGTGGACCGCAGGAGAGACGTAAAAAGTACCCGGTAATCAGATCTTATTTTCGAGTGGGCTGAGACAGCAGTGCCTGGAGTGATTAGTGCGTTAGCCTACTGTTCTCTGCGTTGGTCCAAACTATTGGCTTCTCTTTCGGCTCGGCGTTACTGGCTTTGATCTCGATATTATATGGGAATGTGATTAAGTATTGGATGTCCTCCGGGAACGATCTTAATTTGGATAATTAGTCGGATAGCGTTTAGTGGTAGGGCTGCAGGGAATGGCTTATTGACATGTTTAATATTTGTGTTATAGTTTAATTAGATGAAGATTGATTTCCACTATGCGATTGATTAGGTGGGCCGATACTCTTCTTTTGCTGATTTATACATATGTGACACGTGCGCGAGTGACGTTGAAATATATCATATAGTAAGTTTCTATAAGAATCCTTAAATTAGCTCAAAGTTTCGTAAAGCCAAGAGTACGACCCTTCATTTGCTTCTTCAATTAGCCTTTTCGCACTCGCCGAGAAATGAATTACCGCAGAATTACATACTTGGAACGTTTGTTCCTTCCTCGCATTTTTATCGCGCGCACGCAATAACGTAGTAAGCTATATTTCTTCTTTATCGTTCCATTCAAAAAGTTCCCGCGCCAAAAAAAAATCAACAAAGAATAACTATCGCAGCGCGCATAACGAATATTCCGGTCGTCCAATATCCGCCGCCGTCAAAATTAAAAAAATATTTTCAGACCCGACGACGCGTAACAAGCACACGCTTGCGCGATGCGGCATACCTCGAGGGGTTCACTCTACGCAATCCGTCAATCGCTGCAGAATCTAAATATACGGATCGCGACACGTATACACGGCGGGTTTGTTTATAACTCGCGCTTGAAAATCATTCGCGAGGCGGTCCTTTTCACTCGCAAATCCCGCGAAATATCAAACTACAAACACAGCCTCGTGCTCCGAGCGTCGAATCAGCGCTTTTCGCCGCTCTCGGAGTATTTGTTTTAATCAGGCTCGCTCCGACGCTTATGTGCACTTTCCCGAATTCAAAGCGCGACGGTCCCTCCGTACAGCTCCGGAAAATCTTCGGAAGCTTAAATTCAGCGTGTTGACGGTACTTCTCAGCTGCCTCTTCTGTCGAGATAAATCTCGCGCAAATCTCAGCCGCGACGAGTAGACGCTCTATCTCCATCGTGACCGGGGATGACCATTTGGCCCCGGTTTTCGTTAACGCGCGGCTTTTGCGGAACTTGGCGATGAATGCCGGTTCTTGTTTTGATGAAATATTTCGCCATACTTTGAATTCGAAGCACTTTTTTATGGGAGCTTTCCCGGTATTTCTTCTAAAGAAGAAGAGGGTTAGAAAAAAGGGAGTTTTACTGAGCTTTGGGTAAAAATATACACCGGGATGCAAATCGGCTCTTAACTTAACGTAACAGTGATAATGAAAGAGAAACAAAAGCGGAGGCGCACTGCGTGTCGTCGTATACTCGCATAGAAAGCCGAGTTCTTATCCTGACCGGAAAAATTCACCGCCCTGATGTGGATTCTCGATTAAAGCGGCGTAAAATCGATTCGCGTTGTAATGCCCGGATATACACGTGACCTGATCATCGTCGTACATCCGCTTATTTCTCCCCCGACCACAGGAATACATGATCAAGCATGTATCGATTCCGATCGCGGTTGACGCGTATACAATGCGACCGACTCATTCCACGAATGCAGCGTGTAAGCTTCTCGCAAGCTCCGGTCTACATGTCGCGATATCGCGTCTCGCAAAATATCTCGACTATTGTGAGGTAAAAGCAGCTCCATCTGCAAAGTCAAAAGCATCTGGTTCTTATAGAGTCGCCGAGAGAATACTCGAGAACAACACCATCGTCCTGCACCCCGTTGACTTCTCAACGATCCTCGACGCGGCGCTTCATTACTTCTGTGTCACGGCTCGGGCCTCAACTTCTGCTCGAGTGTTCTCTCGTGGCTCTTTTCAAATTATTCTCATCGGCCGCGAGTGTTTTTCTTTTTACCTTTTTAGAAGGAATTAAAACTATATATCAGAGTTAGTTGAAACCCGAGGCTTTGGAAAGGACGTTCAGAGACGTATGGACCGCCCACGCCGCGAGCGTATATATATATATATATATATATATATATATATATATATATATACGTTATATAGGTGTGTATACGCCCACTAATTCTCGACTAGACTAATCTTCCTGACGCAACGCGACTTTTCGCTCTCACGTTTTACTGGAGCCTCTTATCTGCTGTCTTTTTTAAGTCCTTTGTTTTCTCTGTTTGGCCAGTCGCGTTGGGTTTTCGTGCGCGCGCGTCAGCAATTTATTATTGTATCTATACGAGATTATTCAAAACTGACGTTCATTTCGAACCGATACAAGTTTACTCCTTTTTCACCTTTGCACATCCATATTCCGAGCAAAGAAAAAACTCAAGTTACAAATCATCTGGTATACCCTATCAGAAGAGGTGAAAAATCCCGGTACTCCACGATTAGTTTCTCTCGGTACTTGCCCGTAAAAAAGGACTTTACGGTCGTTCGAGGATATCGGAGCTCTTTTCCTAATTGAATCGCTGACAACGCGGATAAGCCATACTGACCGGTCCGCTGAATCGCCCGACTGAATTTCTAAACCACATAAGTGTCAAACGCAAGCTCTCGGACAAGTTATCCTCGTTTTAAAAGTGAAATCCCTCTCCTTAAAAAAGCCCTTATATTATATAATAAAGCACAACATTCCATCGGTCTATTGACCCTGAATACGGTCCTTATCCCTCTCGGTTAGGTCACGTCGAGCTTGTTTACGAGGCGGCGCGTCGTCTTCAATTATAGAGCCGATCCATTTATTTCGTAATCGGGACGCGCGAGCATAACGGAGCCGCGCATAGCATAGTTGAAATGCTAATCGCGGCCCGTGCTCGCGCGCTAGAAATTCAAATTCGCGTAATAGTCGACCGAGTGTATTACGCTTTCAATTGTCGCCAGCTGGCGGGGGGAGAAAGGGGCGAGAATAATGGGACGAATGTATTTTTGAAGATCGTTTTTGAAGTGGATTAATCTTTTTTTTTTTTCTTTTTTTGATAGGTGGCAAATGCTGTATATTGAGTCTATATTTGTCTTCAATTAGTGCGAGAAGTTCGGGGTGATTAGGGCCAGTTGGATTTGACTTGGCTGCCTTTCATTGAGTTCGCCGCGACAGTTTGGGGAATGTGGCTGGGTTTGCATAGGATTATTAAACGTTATTCAAGCGCGAATGTTTGAATATTATAGTGCTTTAGCGCGGGACGTAAGAAAACACTCGAAAGAATCAAATTAGGCCATTTGTATACTCTCTAGGGTTCCAGGATGGATATGGAATTGAAAAGTGTATGTAAAAATAATAGCGTGAAATTCAGGAGAAATAAAAGAAAGAACTTTCGGTTACAGGCGACGGCAACGTCAGCTTCGAGGAGTTCGTCGAAATCGTCAGCAACATGGGGGGCAGCGCAAGCTCGTCTTCGCCTACGGATCAGGACCAAGAAGAGCAGGAGCTTCGCGATGCTTTCAGGGTGAGTACTCTCCGCTTTTGTTTCACCTCGGAAATTACAATGGTTTTCAGGCGCTAAAATCCAATTAATGCTACTTTCGAATGCGTGCGCGAGGAGAGCCGTCGTTGTAATTTCAAATGAAATGCTTTACAGAACGATTGTTCGTGGCCCAAATTAGAAAAACTCTCTTATAGAATCTTTTCTTCCTCGGCTGGCGCGTGTAATTAGTCGAACGCGGAGGGAAAAAAGCAACAGGTCGAGAGTAAGCGCAAAAAAGCCGTGGAATAGCCGCAACCCGAAAAGGGTCAAACTCGAAAATATAATTCGTATAATGGAGATGGAATAATCGAGTTTTTCAATTAGCCCTCAGCAGCAACAAAAGCTCGCGGAACAAATGAGCCTCTTCTATTCTATCGGAAATTTTTTCGCCGTTCCGTGCAGCCAAGAAAAACAAAGCTATATACCTTCTGCTATAAACGAATCTCTCTCTCTCTCTCTCTCTATATATATATATATAGAGAGAGGAGGGCGCAAAATAAAGTATACCGGCGGGAAGAATCAAATTCAAATATAATTCGCGCCGGAAGGGACGTCTTCCTTTTTCGTATATATGCGCGGCGCGCAAGTAAGTCGTCGCGATGAACGAAATTCCAGCAGGAGAACTACTTTTTACGGGGGAAAAAAAATTCGCAGTGTAACCGCGTACGCGAACGCTGCGTGCGTTATATATATATAGCTGTAATTACACAGACTGCTGCGAGCGGTGAGAGATATACGAACGGCGAATCGAGAAGTGCCGGCGTGAAAGGATTCGCGGAGAGCCGGGAAATCTTTATTTCGTCGAGAGTGATTTTATTTTGCTTCTTGTTTTTGCTCGCGCGGATGGAGCGAAAATATTTATTTTTATTTTCCCACGGTTAAAAGCTTTATTACTCGGAGCCGGGCATTGTCGGCGGAAAAGCGAAATGAAAATATAATGAAATGTTATTATTTCTCTATGTACATCTCCCGGGATATTTCTGCTGAAACGCTTTTTCAAACTCGCGGCTCGCGTGTTTCTGTCACTTCGGTTTATACTTCTGGCGACGATGATACTCGACCATTAGCAAAATTAATGAAACAATCGATAACTATACGCGTACGTAACACCTTTTTACGCGGTCCTTCTATCTGAAAATAAAAAAGATCCTTACGCGGAGTAGGTACTCGCGTGTCGCTGTTTTTCGTTAGTGGCCCCATCATCAGAAGCCCGTAGAGGGGAAGAGCTGAAGCGAGTAAAACACACATATATAGAGCTGTAGCGAGCGAGAACTGCGCTTTTTACCATCGCATTACTTTGCGCGTAATGTACAGCGCTCTTGCTTTGACGACTCGCGTATATATGTATATATAGACTTTTTTGCCTCGACTTGCTCTCTCTCTCTCTCTCTCTCTCTCTCTCTCTCTCTCTCTCTCTCTCTCTCTCTCTCTCTCTCTCTCTCTCTCTCTCTCTCTCTCTCTCTCTCTCTCTCTCTCTCTCTCTCTCTCTCTCTCTCTCTCTCTCTCTCTCTCTCTCTCTCTCTCTCTCTCTCTCTCTCTCTCTCTCTCTCTCTCTCTCTCTCTCTCTCTCTCTCTCTCTCTCTCTCTCTCTCTCTCTCTCTCTCTCTCTCTCTCTCTCTCTCTCTCTCTCTCTCTCTCTCTCTCTCAGGTGCACTGCGTATGAGGTTTTACGCGCTCGTGTCATTAGAGTCACGTAAGCGTCGAGCATTAGAGTGTTGCGCGAAATCGTTTCGCTCCGATTTGTTCGCGCGTGGAAGCTTTTCTTCTTCCTTAAGAGCTTTCATATTCTCTAGTGTATTACCATAGCGCTGCATCGAGAGGTTAATTTAAAAGAAAATAGGCCGTTTATACAGCGATTCAATTTCGAGGAACGGAGGCTCTGCAGCACGTGCGCTATATAGTCGTGTTTTTACAAGCTAGTGTCTATTATATTTCCTCTCTCGCTTCGCTGTGCACACCTTCTACGGGAGGCCGAGACGTGATTTAGCTTTAGATCCACCGCCTTCTCCCGACGTTTACAGCCGAACTATGCGCGCAGTCTTTGTCGCGCCGTATCGCTTATGCGTTTTTTTTTGTCCAACACGCACGATTTATCATTCTTCACCCCTCGGTTTATCTGGACGAGGATACTCCGTTCGGTTATAAAAGTTTTAGTGGTTAATTTCGAATGTTGGTCCAACTTTTTTTTTCGGGCGCGCCGAGCTTTTATTTCAAACGGTTTCCTATGCGCGCGACTATAAAATTTCCGGAGATAAAAACGTATGCGCGGAATTTATTAAAGACGATAGGCTCATGCATATATGGATATGGTCGAGAAATTTACTCTCTCGAATTCATCGGGCAGAGCGAAATAAAGCAAAGCTGACACGACGACCAGCTTTTTTTCTAATATAAATACAACTGCGTTTATATATCGATGACCTTCGACTATATACCTACTATACCATTTATATATACCATTTATATATACTTTCCTCATCCGCATAGGACAGCAGCTGCTATATGCATATAAACAGAAATTAAGCCATCGCCTACTACTTCCTTCCGACGAACTGATTTACATCGTTGGATGCTCTCCAGCCGCGCTCGCGTGCGCAGTTCATTTTTCTCTCGACCGTTTCGTATTCCCACGAGCAACTATGCTGCTCTTTTTTTTGCCGGGGGAATATTTCTGCCGGGGTCGCCATTCCGCTGAAATGCACCGGAGCCGTATAGTGTATAGGCAGAAACTGATTTTCGGAATATGCAAAGTGCCCGCGAGTGTATCATGCGCGGATCGGTTGCAAAGTGTCGAGGATTTCGAAATTTTAATCCCGAATAATGCGAGCTTTTCCCGCTTGATATTACTACGGTATATTGGCCGAGATATAGTGGGCTTCTTTTAAGCGCAGGATTATATCGCGTATCGTATATCGGAGTATCATATTGCGAGCCAATTTTAAGCTGCCTATATTTAAATGGTTGTTCACACATTCCTAATCGTGCAATGCTGTTTTAAAAAAAAAGTCACGAGGCCCTAGGCACACGAGCCCTTTCCTCGAAATTCCAGCGCGTCTCGACCATTCGTACTTACCACGCCATCCTCTCCTTTAGCCCTCGTTCGACAATGGCGCTCTAATGACCCCAGACCGGTCTACACAGAGTCCTCTCCACACTCCCTCGTCGTCGACGATTTTCCATTTTTTTTCTCTCCCTATATATACCACCTTCCGAGTGTCGGCCTGGCTTCCGGTTTCGCGCTCAATGGCTGATTTGAGCCTGAAAAAAGCGGGGTCGGTACGAGAGGATTCTATACACGAGAGAAATTTCTCGTCTCCTTTCGCGAGACGCGATAGGAGAAGCCTTTAATGGAAAGCTCGTCGCCGCGGAGAATTTACTTCGCCAAAGCGAACGCGGGAGAATTACGCGCGTCGTCTGCGGGGAATTTCGAGATGACGCCCCGATGGCAGCTCGATGTTTGCGGTTAAAAGATGTTCGCTGTTATACGCGGTTAAGCGAGCTTTCCACGGTGAAAATGAAATTCGCGGTGAGTTGCAATTTATACGAGAGTGTGCAGTCGATGAAATTTTGAGGAGCTCGTTGCGCGCGAATCGAATTTCGATTTCTTTATTGCGGCAGCTTTTCGCCATAATGCGGCGTTTCCTTGGCTTTTCCGAACCGACGACTGCGAATGCAAACTCGAATATTTTTCGCGCTTTTTACTTTGACGCGTCGCGACGTTCGCTAAGTAATCCTTTTCGTACACATGAACATCAAAGACTATCTCTGCGACTGTTCACAAAGTTTATACCACGAGATTCCATATCAGCTTAGATATCATTACCGGCGTCTTTGATCCGGCGTAAAAACCTAAATTGATACCCTTTAAAAGAAAAATATATCCGCGTTTTAAAAAAATGCTCAAAACCACCCCCGCAAGCTTTACTCCTCGAGCCAATAAACGTGCCACTTTAAAGACTGTCCTTTAATTATAGACTCACCGCGCTGCTAATTTTAATCAATATCCACGGCCTAATTAACAACTCTCGGCACTGCGCTAACGCTTGCACAAAAATGCGGGGTGAAAAAAAATCGATTCAGACTATAAGAGCAAAACAAAATACGTCACCTTAAAAGGATGCGATATCCGACGGCAGCACTCGCTCGTAAAAGGACCATTCGAGCATTTTGCGCAAGTATATATGCTCCGAAAGAACTGACTATTACAAAATATAATTATCATCCTCTCCCGTACAACATAATAATGTTCATCCCTTTGACTCGCGTCACTTGTTGCACGTGGCCTAAATTCCCTACTCCCTCGAAAACAATTTGCATTCCCCGAAAGAAAGACGCAAATCCCCCGAAATTCGTCTTGCAATTTTTCACCATCCCTCTGCACGAGCGAGCTTTAAAAAAAATTAAAATACATCTCTCTTCCCTCTTCTTCCCGAGGCATCGGTTAGTCTTTCGTCGGGCAAGAAAAGCCGAAGAAGAATGACTGCAACGTTTTAGCCGTCGGTTTTTCAGCTCCTCTTCGCCGCCGCCGGAAAACTGTCCGCGGCTGAACACTAAAGAGTTTAACCCGACGAGCGAAGCAGGCCAGTGGTAACCTGGTGAGGGGAGGGGTGGGGGTGCATTCTACTTAGCGAGTCGATATTTTAATCTCCGCGAGTTGGCCATCCGCGGGCTGCTCTCGCTTCTTGGATGAGAAAGGGGAGAAAAATCCACGGCACGTTCAGCGGGAGCATCGGAGATGTTCCGAAGTAAAATTGTGACCGGCCGGAAAAACAAAGGCTTGGAAGCGTGTTATATGCGATAACTACGTGACGAATTTTCGGGCAAAGGCGCGCTCGAAGCGATGTGAAAATTTGTAATCAGGCTATCTTCCGATGGCTGTGTGAAAAAAGTTTGAATTCGCGTCGTTCTTAAATAGGAAAAAAGTTTTCCTCTTTCGAAGCTGACCTGCTGCATACTCCTCCTGCGCAATTTTTCGATTTTACACGTTTAGCGCAGCGGAGAAAATTTTTCCGGAACTTCTTTCAACTTTCTGTGTTTATACGCGTAAAATCCGCGCAATCGAAAAGTCGACCCGCACATTTTCTCTCTGACACAAGCACACGTATACGTATACTGCAGCGGACGCGGTAAAAAGTTCCAGCGTATATATATATATATATATATATATATATATATATATATTATAGGGCAAAACAAAGAGGCACAAATGAGAGCAGCTAAAGATGTCAGCGGCATAAAAAGCCAAAGCGGATAAAGAGGATTAAGGAGCAGAGGGCTTATTATAGAAAAACCACTACAAATGAATACCCGCAGAAAATAGAGAGAGAGAGAGAGAGAGAGAGAGAGAGAGAGAGAGAGAGAGAGAGAGAGAGAGATAGAACGAAGCGGAAAAGGAAAAATGCTCGTGCGAATAAGAAAACGATGGCGCGAGCTTGGAAAAGGAAATAAGACGCTCACAGGGACGAAGGAGAGAGAGACTATACCATAAGCTTTCCGGCAGCTATATCGTGAATTTTATCGACGCAATTCGGCTCCTTCCGTATTTTTCCCAACCGATAGAGGACCGACGAAGGTGTATGCACGTGTGCGCAGCGATATATATATATACATCGTAGCTAGAAATAAACGCGCCTTGCGGGGAAGTTATCTTCGTTCGACTCCCACGCTCGCGCCCGCGGTTAAAACTCTGTTCCGCGTGTCTAGTTTCCAATAGCCGAATTTATTCCGAACGATCGGTCGTTCTGCGGAGCCAGAGTACAGCTGCGTCAGGTACACAATAGGGAGTTATAACACACATGTATCGATCGATAAGTGCGTGTGTAGAAGAGCCGATGCGCTCGGTTCGATAATAGGTAAATCAGAGCGGACTCTATTTATACGTCTCTTTGGTAATCGCGTCACGTGCACAAACTCGCCGATTGTACGGTTTACTTTAATTGCTCGTGGCGTGCGAACGGCCTTTATTATCCGCGAATGCGGCTTTTAAAACTCGCGCCGCGTGCGCGCACGCTCGATGTATATATATATATATATATATATATATATATAAGAGGGAGTTGATTTTAACGATGCGCTCGATGGAATTCGAAACGACTCGGCTGTATATCGGGAATATAATAAACTGGTAACGGCGAGGATTGAATTAAGAATCGATATAATACAGACGAAACGTCCGAAGGAAACATTTTTCATATCAGGCGTGATGCGGTCGAATGCGCGCGGAGAGATTTATTTCTTCCTGCGCGTGTAAAAATCCATCCCTCGCGAGGCTCTTCTCTATTATGAACCGATGCCGGTACATCGATGCAAGCACGCAAGCTTTCGCACATATACAGTTATATAGAGCCGTATATAGCTCCTCTCTCGGCGAGCCGATAATTTAACCGGAAGTTAATTGAGCCCCGAGACGACGTCGATTAATCGTCCCAGTATATGTATGGATATATATAGAGAGAGCGATCGCGATCGAGCGGATCGATAAATTTTTTTCGCCGATGAATTATAATTTCAACGATAAATCTGACGCGATGCTATTCAGCCGTTCTACGCGATAATCGTGCGAGAGCGATATTTTTTATCCCCGAATAAAAAATATCGCGCATATGCTCTCGTGCCCTCCATTAAAGTTTGTAATGCTCGTAAATTCATTTCTTGCGCTGGACGGGAATGGAAAATTAGAAAAACACGCCGGGCTCAAAAGCGCGGCATATTGCGAGGTATATATATACAATACAGCTAGTGTTTATTCCAACTTACCGCGGGCGTACATCGGTTTATTTCTCCTCTGTGTGTGTATGTGTGTTATTCGGAACACTGCGAGTCTCATTGTTAAAAGTTTAACGCGCCCGAGCGTTGATCAAATCAGCATATATTTGAATGTTGTTTTGAGTGCAAACATGGGGGATATAGTTGCGCGATCCAAACTTTCGGGCTAATTGTTTTTGCCGCGGGGGCGTATATATACACACACCTCTTGAGTCTCGGTGCGGCATTTTTTCAAAATTACCCGGAAACTCGAACGATAATTGCAGCTCTCGTGAAAACCGAGTATTTGCGCAGCGTTGGCGGCAAACTGCGCGTGTAAAAAATATCCGCCGCGCGAGTAGATCGAAATTACTATTCGAAAATTCAGGACGATCGCGCTGTATATACGTAGGCTCGACCGCAAGCTCAAATGAAGCCGCGATGTATATTCCCGATCGATTTTCTCCTGCGCATATACAGACGCAGCCAATTATCGAAATAATGGAAGCCGAAATTGCGAAGCGATCGACGCGTTGTGTATTATATACACGAGTTCTTTGATTTCATACTTGTCCGGATTGCCTCTGGTTGAACAAGAAGGCGTTTCTTATGGGAACAAATTTGTCCATAGTGTGTGCGAGGAAGTATAGTCCATATGGGAAAAACAAATCTCTAGCAGTTACAGCGGCAATCTATGACGTTAGCGGCTGTAAAGGGGCCAATCGAGACGATATCGCGCGGCGATCGATCCTTCGATATATCGACTAGGAAGAAGAAGCGACGACCGATCGCCGGACGGTTATACGATTTTTCAGCTTTCCATTTCCTCCTTTTTACTCGTGAAAAAAAAACAACTGCCTCTGCACTTCGGTATACGAATGTCATTCTTCAGTCTCCCTTTTGCATTCCAAACAGGTATTTTCGATATGTGTGTGCAGCGTATAATGAAAATATATAGCTGCCGCGAAATCGACTTTAATCGAGAGCTTTTCTGCGACGGAAGCTTGCAAATTACAGTATGATGTATTCCGCTGATTAAATTTTAAATCACGATTAGATCCGTCTCGTGAAGGCCCTTATCACCGCAATGTGTATATATATATATATCTTATACCCACGGGAGAGCTAATTATGTATATATACTCCGAAAGACAAACGAGCATTGATTATGCTAAGCCGCTATAGGTACGGAGCCTCCGGTTAAATCGAGCTTTAACAAGCTTGAATTCGCGAGAAAAAGCGCGTTTCAAAATAAGCCCTTCCTATATGCACGTGCTTCAAGAGGCGCGTATAATCAGGCCGATTCGAAGGAAGCAATAGTATCCCTCCGGCGACGCGCATCGAGCGGCGAAATGTCCGGAAGACGTTTAAGGGGCCGTGAAATTGCGATAAGTTATATATAGACGGCTCGAATAGAGAGCAATGACGGATGCCGTCGGCGATCAATGCGTCCGCGCGCGCGAAGCAAACCGCGACGACTCGCAGCTGGCTCTGCCATCAATCCTGCTTCCGCATTTCGTCCCGATTGATTCGCACCGGACCACCGGCGAATTATGCTCTCTCGTCTATATAGCTGCGTTGATAATCGTGATCGCGACGGGGGGGGGGGGGGGGGAGGCTCGTTATTAGCCGCGACGGAAATGATGAGGCGAGGACGTGTGCGGGTTACCGGAAACTTTAATTCCGGTTTGATTATTTTCGCGTTGGAATATATTAATGGCTGTAGATTACGTCGTTAAATTATACGCTGCGCGGCTGATATTCGCGAATATTCAAAGGCATTGATTAATCTCTTTTGTGCGGTATATGTAATTACTCCGGAAACTGCATACTGTCGACTCTATTCCGTGAATTGCAGGCAACGAAAAAAAAGGTAATCACGAAACTTTAGTCATTCGCTCGCGAATAAAATCCCGCAGCTGAGGAAAGAAGCTGCGCAATAAGAAATTTAATACGCGTTATCATACATTCCCGCGCGCCAGATACACACAGCCGCCGTCGGGGTATAGCCTGGCAAATGGTTTTCATTTGTTTCGCGTAAAATTGCGTTAACGAAAAGTTAGGATCCATCCACCCACATACATACATAGCTGTGAAAGAGTCGGGTTATATACTGGAAT
The DNA here is from genome assembly GCA_020010945.3 of Muscidifurax raptorellus. Taxonomy (NCBI): domain Eukaryota; kingdom Metazoa; phylum Arthropoda; class Insecta; order Hymenoptera; family Pteromalidae; genus Muscidifurax; species Muscidifurax raptorellus. Next base: position 3,570,119 of record CM052081.1, on the reverse strand, counting down.
CGTCTAGCAATTGTTATGCGAGTCGGATCTCACCACTATTCCGCCTCTAATCGTTTTACTAAGACGAACGAGTTTGCTCTCCTTCCTCTCACCACCTCGTCTCTTTTTTTTCTCTCTCTCTACGCGAAGAACAAGCAAAGAGGGATTTAACCTGCCCCTTGTACTCGCGACTCTACAGAATTATATATTTCTATGATTAATTTTCCTTGCGCGAAAGAATAAACTTCAAGTGGAATACGCTCGCGCTCGGCAATGATAAGATGCAAATCATTTTTACTGCCACTCTCGCGGAATATATCACAGAAAAAGTTCGCTGGGATTTACGGGGCCGCCATAAATAAAATTACAGTCCTATATATATGTACATAATCCTTTTTCTTCGAACACCCACACCTACACACCGTAACGAATCATTTACAACACGCCAGTTATACGCACACAGCGACAGCTATATCGATTAGCCGCATATATGTAATCGGCTCTTGTACAATCATGTTGCAGGTGTTCGACAAGCGCAACCGTGGCTACATAACCGCCTCGGATCTGCGGGCGGTGCTGCAGTGCTTGGGCGAGGATCTCTCCGAGGAGGAAAGTAAGTGATCGCTTCGAGAATAAAAGTCACATCCCCTTTGGTAAATCCACGGACTCCGGCGATTTACGAGAAAGGAAGCTTTTCAAAAGTTGCGTATATAAAAAAAAAAGCCGCGCGACAGCTGCCCGGACTCAAAGGCGGAATGAATTATATGCGCCCGCGCTGATGCTGATGACTGCCCCGGGAGTTTAACGCCTCGTAAAGGAGCGCCTCGGATTTTTCACCCGCTCGGGGGTATAATAACAATAACGCGCGGCGACGCCGCCGGCCGTTAAAGTCGCAACTTTGCTCGCTTTATGTATATAAGAACGTGCGAGGCCTGCTGTTCTCCGAGATTAACGCGCTGGGCTTCTTTGTAGAGATGGAAAGTTCTATTTTGCAAAGTCAAAGTTCATAATTCGACGCTCCGGGGATCGATATCGCGCGTTTTCTTGTATATATATTGTAATTTTCGAGAAACGCAGATCGAGCTTTTTGCACTCGGTAAAAAAAGATCGTCGTCGCGATGAAAGTTTAAGCGCGAGACAACGAGTATATCAGATATAGACTCGTTATGCGTTCGCTCTTTTGTCACAGTTTTTTTTACCATAAAACTTTCGTTCATTAGCCACATTAGCGAGTTTACAACAGTTTTTAACGAGAACCGACAAGCTACGACGATTGTACATTATAGGCAAACTCTCTCGGAAAATAATTTTATTACCTAAAATTTTTCATCCACACTATAAACTCTCTTCCGGTGATTATAATTATACGAAACGAACTGCGACTATATATCGTTTATCAAACGGTCGATCTTCTGCAAGAATTTAATTGCGACGAATTTCTCATCTTCGTGATATAGTACAAGAGGGGGAGCACGACGACGTTAATGTGGTATTTTCAAAAGTAAAAAGTCGCGTAGTTTAAGTCAAGAGCCTGATAAACTTCCCGCCCACGTATAACAGTCTCATACTTTATCGTTCAATGCAGCGACTTTTCAAACTTGATTCGGCGTGAAAATCGCCGCAGGACAAGTCGATCGTTTCGACTATAAAGCAATGCGTATAACATAGTTCTGGGGCGAATAATTCCGAAAGGCAGCTATGAAATAGATCAATTTTCCAATATTACGTACGGATACTCAGCCGTAATCCTCCTTGGAAAAATCTCCGCTTATCGTCGACTTCCACCTGCTTCTAAACCGGAACTTTGCATTTTTAACCTCGTTACGACATTCGTTGCGAGAGAACGGAGTACAGCAGTACAGGAAAAGGTCCAAGTTGGCCACTTATACCCAGCCCGATCCTTAACGATAATCCCTATTATATATCGACTGAGCCAACTACTTCGACGCTTTTGAATTGCAAATCTCGAAACTCGCATCACCGAAATCTGGCTCGCCGAGCAAACTTCGATACGCCCGCGCAACGGAGCCGAACTAACGAGAAGCTTCTGTCTTTATTTTTGCGTTCCGTATGTTTTCATCGCGGAAATTGACGTCGCTGCTCTTTCCCGGCACGTTGCTCCGAATTGATTCGGAAAAAAGGGGGGCCGTTAAGACACCCTCGGAATACCCTGTACGTAGCAGTCATTTTTCTTCCGCGCGCAGCTGCGATAAATTCCACGGCAGAGTAATCGACGCGACGCGGAGTACGTCTCTCTTATGCTTTCTTTTTGTTCGCGACTTATATCGTTGGACATAGGAGAGACGCTTATGCGATAATTGCTCTCCGGCGTGCGTGCCGGGGTAGCGAGTGTATATTTCGCAAATACGGAAGTAGTTTTGCCTCGCGAAATGCATTTATTTATGTCATGTTGTAAACATAGACACACGATGATATTTCTTTCTCCGTATGTTGCAGTCGAGGACATGATCAAGGAGGTGGACGTGGACGGTGACGGCCGAATCGATTTCTATGGTAAGAGGAAATCGCGCAAAAGCTCATTTTCGTTTTATACCTCGCGCCTTGCCCGCTACATAAAACACTAGGTCGTCGGAGCCGAGAAGTCGCCGGGGTGTCAGTAGCAGTGTCGCTGCGCTTTGATCTGGAAAGAAATGAATTCAGCGACACGCGTATTACGACTCGATACACACCTCCGCACCTCTGCGATGACGCGTTCACGAAATTGTTTTTTTCTTTCGTAAACGAACAAAGGATCCATACGCGCGTCATCAGTTTCGTCTCTACGAATTTCATACTCGCGTCATGCAAATTCTGTCTGTTCGTAGAATTCGTGCGCGCACTGGGCGAGCCAGGAATCGAGGGCGACGACGACGACGACGAGGAGGAGGAGGACCCGGTGCAGTCGCCTTAAAGCCCCGCGATGAAATCCGCCGAAAAGAACGGCTGCAGCCACTTCGAAAATGCGAAAAAAGCAAGAAGCTCACGCATGTGTATTCGAGGAAGAAGATTTACGGAGGCGCTTTTACGCCGCGTCACCTGCCACGCCGCTCGGCTATTAAGACTTTCGATCGTTTATATTGAAAACGACTGGCGTGTCGACGACGAAAAAAAAGAGAAAAAAAGAAAAAAATATAACCGGAGGACGAAGCGCTAAACTCGACCCGTCGTAAAATCGCGGGGATAGCGTAAATCTCCGGCGCTGTTTTAATATCCATACGCAGCCGTATGTGTGTACAGCGCAGGTATGCGCGAGAGATTGCGCGCGGTATTGGCATACGCGAATAACGCTTTTCATTGTGACTGACGACGAAAGCTGCATACGAGTGCGTGACTCTTCTTGGCTTTCCGTGGATTTTTTTTTTTTTTTCGTTTTACGGTTATTACTCGGGCGCGAAAAAGTTTGCCGCGCGATTTTTCAATTTGGCTTTTACGAAGAGGGTAGGCCAGCGTTTTTCAGATGCTCATTGAGAGAGAAGCTTCGGGCGAGAGAATGCGCTGAACGAGTTGACGAAATCCGAGAGTAACTTAGTATGGAAAGAAGGTCCGGAAGAAAAAGTTTCGACGTACCTTTTTTCTCTCTCAAGAACGAAATTTAACGACTTTGCACTATCGCGAATACATATCTGCATTTTTGTCTATAAAGCAATCGAACGACTTCGCTCTATCATGTCGTATCAATATAATATATATATAGGTATAGAATATCGTATGCGCATATACTGAGAACGTCGACCGGGGAATCATTCGGTTACAACTCTTTTGACGTGCTTAAAGGCCTTTTTCCGATTTTACGATGGACAGACGAATACCTGCGTTTACTTTTGTGCGTTAGAGCTGTGTATGGAGAAAATCGAACGAGATAAGCATCGTTAAAAAAAGTGGACTGTATTTCTAATCGAAAAAAACAAAGTTAAAGACGGTTTACGTTTTTGAGTGTGACGAGCTGCTGATAATCGTTGAATTGTATAATCACATTGCATTAACGAAATGTTGCATTAACGAAAATCGCACGTTGATTAAAGATAATCTATATTACATGAAAACTTTTCCCTCTTAACAAATTACAGATTAAACTAAAAATAAATCCAATCCAAACGTAGTATATGTCAAAATTATATTGAAAATCTCGATTGTCTTGGTCGAGTGAAACTGACTCCGAAAATGCGCAAAGGAGCTTCTCTATGAGAATGATCATTGCATCAATTATATTATATATATATATAAATATATTATATATAAATATATTATATATAAATATATTATAAGATGTCATCGCGTTGAACTTATCTCATTCTGCAGGCTTTAGACGTGTTGAAAGACAAAGAAAAAATAACAGATCGAATCGTTCTATTCAGGATCAAGGTTTACCGCTAACCCGCTACTTCTTATAATAAAACTTACACGAATTTCTGAATTTTCATAAAAAGACTTTTGCGACTATCGCGTATACGCACATTATACAAACGATGTAAATCAAATGTACTTGAAATCAAAAGTTTTTGACCTGGCTGTTGATTATTCGACTATACTTCCTAAACTAAAGTAAACGCTAGCGAGTTTTTGGTTTTACGATTTACGTGATTTTTATCTTTCGTTCGCTCAAATGAGAGATACGGCTAATTATTAAAATTATAATGTGGGTGTAATAACATCAATCTGCCTTGGTCTCATACAACAAAAGATATTTTTTGAGTCGATGGTTTTGCCATCAAAATCATCGTATATTATAGCGAGTACAATATAATAATGACGTGGTTTGATGAACTGGTCAACTGGATTTTTCATGAATTTATAAAAGAAAGTATGTTAAGCAAAAACTCGCTAACACTGGAATTAAAGATACAAAAATACATCTGAATCAATAGACATATAAATATGCGTGTATATTGTATAAGCTCGATGCATTACGTACTCGGCTCGTTCATTTTGTTATGATGATGCTTTTCTACGTGGAGAAGTGCACTGGCAAACTCATACTTGAGCACAGTGTCGACAACGTACTTGATAAAACAAAAAAAGTCGTTATAATCAAGCACGTAATTAATTTTTCTGGTGGATCGACATTTGAATTTGTGATATGCTGCAATATTATTGTAGTAAACTACATTATACACAAATTGGCTCTAATACTGTTGAATATTATGAGATTATATATTTTATGTTTCTGTTTATTTTGTTATATTTTATACTCTTCTATATATATGGGCAAGTATTCTATTATATGACCAGTAGGAAACAACTGGAGTCCTGGAAGTTAAACTTTCTTCGAGATCTCACCTATTATGTTTTTCTTCTAAAAATACTCTTATGGAAATTTATTATGATAAAAATTAACGAAAAATAACTAGGTTTAACTTTCAGGAGTCTAGTTATTGGGTCATATACTTCGTTTAGCAAAATTTGTTACTCGAATACAGTACTGATAAACTACCTGTATTTCTCTAAGTGTAATTCTAGTTACAATTAAAATTACAACAAGTTATTACTGCTTCGTTTCAGCATATGCATATGTATAAATATAAATTATATCTATTTTAAGAATTCAATAAATCAATAATAAATTACAAATCTGCCGGACTTGTTATTCCTCTGCAACTTTTTCCACTCGATACACACTTAAGGATTGCAATAAGCAAGCACAAAGGTAAATGAGAAAGAAAGTAAATTTGTATTAAGTTCGTTTTTATTAGCGATAAATAAACTTACATATCTATACAATAACAATGTAGTACTCTCATAACTCTCAGAAAATATAAGATCTATCCATAATAATTCGTAAGTGATTCTTTATTTATAGTTTTACATCATCTGACACAAACAAACTCGCCGCGCATCAACGACCCAACGAAGTAGAGCTTAAAAGCGTTTCAATAATCACAATTGGATGAATTAATATAATTTATACTTACATTTAATTATTAAAATAACATATACAATATACAGTTCCTAATCATCGTCTTAATTACTCGAAGGCTTAGTCTTTTTCACGTGTTTCGGGATCTCCTTCGTTCGACCGTTCAGCCCAGCGAGTCGCGCAAAAATACACCGCATCTCTCTGTTTACCTACGTTTGATTAAATTTTTATTTTTTGTCTTTTTTTCAATGTATACACATTTTTTATGTAAAAAGTCGCGTGGCCCATTTGGAAAGCAGGTAAGTGGAACAACGTTTATGATTATAAATTACTACCATGCGCTCCTCTGCCTACTCCATAAGAATAATTATGTATCCTTGATTTTTATTTTATAACAATAAAGTACGTGGAAGAAAATTCGTTGTAGACATGTCTAAGTTTTCTTCTTTGTATAATAATGACATGATCCTTTTTTATCTTAGATCATGCTTGGTCTTTTAGTTACCATCAGTTCTTTGAAATTTTGCCCATCTTTGTTCAATAAAACGTAATTCCATGCTTGTCACGAAATTTCCTTCACAATACTTGAATAAATCGATTCTTTCACGTATATAAGACACAATATAGTCTTACCATAACAGCGAAAAACAGATAAAATATTACAAGAACTCTGTATATTTGCTTTGCTGCTTTAAATAACATGTAAAATAACATAAGAAGTAAATCAGGATCATGGCATTGAAACACTATATATCCGTAAGGTAACAATACATTGCAAATCCTAAATATAGATATATTGATACGAAATGTCATTAACAAACTATGTACCGCAGCAATCGCTCTTCGCTCGCACTTGAGTTCGTCCATTCTCTCACCAACTCGATTGTATACGATCAAGATCAGAACAAAACAAAATTATAATAATAATATTCACCATCGGAGCACGAGAAAAATAACAAAAAGTTAATTTGATTTGCGCAAGGCTTCATCTATATTATATATAACGCCGATACACAGCCGCAGAGCACAATTACTCAAACAAAAAAAAAAGGAAACAAGAGACGCGTATGTGCCGTCGATTGAAATGCGCTTTGCACCAACATACTATACGCGCATTATTTCATTAACGTCGCGAGTTGATCGCGAACAAAATTGAGTTCCGTTGCTTCAACGTTGCGATGACGCAGCTACTCATCGAATCGAACACATTATACACATCCGATCGACGACACGAAGACTGAACGCGCGCTAGAGTACAACTTTAATTTTTCCATGCCTGCAAGCACCTCTTTATCGAATATTTACACTCTATATCGATTAATTAGTTTATCGACAGATTCCCGAGTCTGGACATATAAGCCCTACAGTGGAAATAGACTTGTCATTTCTTAAAATCATATTTCACGTACGGGACATTGTCGCGGATATCTTGAATACTGTTTTTACTTTACTCTACTTAACCACCGAAAACTAAACGCTCGTGTCGTTTTAACATCCGACATTTACAGTGTTATCTCTTGCTCCCCGACAAGAGGAGTCGTTATTTACAAGGAAATCGGAGAAAAATATGTTTTTTCTGGTTCTGTATTTCCGCTAAATAGTAACTGCGTAATGTTCTTCATTCTCGATTACGACAGAAGGTCGCCGCTTTAGCATGACCGCCATAAAGAGCACGACTTAGTGACGAATCCATCCATATCTAATGCTAATGTTTGTGGTTGACTAACCGATCAAAAAATGTTTTCTCAGTTTCTGAAGCAATAAACTGTTTGCATCGCTTTTAACAATCCCCAAATTAGAACCACAGAGTCTCCAGTAAAAATCTCTCTGGTAACTTGGTTCTCTCAGTGCGATCGTGAACTTGAATTATAAAAAAGTATAGCCTTTTTCCAAGTTAGAGGCTCTACACGTCGTTTCGTTTTTTAAAACACTGCTTCTCTTGAAAACGCAAAGGCCTCTGAGACAGATTATTGCTGCCAACTCTACTGTAAAAGGAATTCAGACCAGAGTTTTCATTATATATCTTTTTCACTCATATCACAAACCTTTTACATTGAAAAATAACACATACGTATTTTGTCTCTGTCAAGAAATGCTGACGTTACTTCGATGTGCTCTCGAATATTATAAGTAATAAAAGACCACCAGGGCTAGCCACACCTTTCAAGAAAGACTAAAAAAATGAATTTTGACAGGATCAATATAATCAATCATGCGATAGAATGATAGAAAAAACATTTATGAAAAAACTGGCACACGCCGCACAAGTCAGGCAGTGTTGTCGCGTTCTCGTGCTTCTTACTAAGAGCATCACATACCATCAGGATAAATGTATAAAATGTTTCTCGTAGAATATATAACATCTAAATGACGAAAAAATAATAGAATAGAAGACCATTAAACATTCGAAAAAGATTTTGCAAGCAAGTGCTTCATACTTCTCGCACTCCATGACTCTAGCCTCGAAACGCTCGAAATCGTGATTACGTTTGTATATAGAAAAATACAAAAAAGAACATGGCTATAATGAAAATTTACAATGAAAGAAATATCACTCGGTGGCACATTACGAATTTTTGTCAGACGATTCTTCTTCTAAGTTTTGACGTTTTTTTTTCTTCAAATTTTCTTACAAGAGTAACGCAGGATTCGCTCGTTCTCCGCACGCCTCTTAAAAATCATCGCAAAGAAACGCGCTTAAAGTTTGTCTCCCACATTATTCACAATTGTTTTTCTTATCTATGCGTTTTTAACGACTCATCCAGAAATCCTCCTCCTTCAAAAAATAATATAAGTCCCCGCACGAGATTCTTTCCACTCGTCCTGTCGATTCATCGTGTAGAACGTGGAATGTGCGTCGCATCTTAATTCTGTCGTACGGCATGTCCGAGCCGCTTGGCCGCGAAGAGACTTCTGCGCTTCGAGGTCCAGTCGACCTCGCTCGAGAACTTTCACAAGACCGGCTCCTCGTCGGTCTCATCGCTATCGTCGATTCTTTGCTGCTGCGAGTTAGAGCATGAAGCCGAGGTGAACGTCGTGACGGACGAGGAGGTTGCCAACGGCACTGCGCTGAACGAGTTGGTGCGGGGTCGCCTGTACTGTTGACGTTTCTGCTGTGGTGGCTCGTTCTCGGCACCTAAGCTGCTTTGAGCCGATATCAAGGGACGAAGGGCTGAACGTAATGACCAGTAGAGACGGGGGTAAGAGAACTCCTGTCGACTCATCAGTTCGTTCTTTTTCTGAAACGGTAAGAGAGATCGTTAGATTCACGGCGTGATAGGTAAAGAGATATCAATCTTTTAGAGACGGTGTCTACAAATATACCTGGAGAATCTCCTGGGAAGCTTCGGGCACATCCTTGACGATCGGGAGTTTTTTGCTTTCGGCGAAATTTCGAAGCGCCTTCTCCCTCACGTAGACGAAGGGCCGAATGACCCTGAGAGCCTGTTCCCGGATGTAGTAATGCGCCTTCATGGTCCTCAATTTTCCGTTATTGAAGACCGAACCGAGGAATCCCTCGGTAAGGTCGTCTAAATTTTGCCCCAATGCTAGAACATTGTAGTTGTTCTTCTTGGCTAGCGCGTACAGCTTGGCTCTCGTCGACTTTTCGCAGAAGCTCGTGCATGGTCCCGTCGTCTTCGTCGCGCTCTGAGCTTCGTCATCGGTCTGCACCTTGGCCACTGCAAGTTCTTCGTAAAAATACGGGACATTGAGTGCTTTCAAGTAGGCCATTGATTCGAGCGGGTCCTCGTTGTCCAGAGCCACGCTGGCTACTCCGATCTCGAAGTCCACGCCCCTAGACCTGGCGTAGAACCTGTATTGATGCAAAGTGTGGAGAAGCGTGAGCGAGCTTCTCCCATTAGGTGCCAGACAAAGCAGCACCCGGTCGCTGTCCTTGATCATGTCGAACTCTTGCATAGCTTCGACCGTCGGCTTCCAAATATTCTTCGGCGGGCAGTGCCACTGATTTGGACCAGTCTGCTGCTGCTGCTGCTGCTCCTCTCCACTGTTGTCGGTGTTCTCGGAGCTGCTAACCTGCTGTTGCGATGCCGAGAAAAATATCTCATCGTCCTCGGACAAGTCGTCGTTGGTCGTAGCGCGGCTCTGCTTGCACAGGGTCAGGGTGTTCCCGCTGCCATTGGAGAACCTGGGCCTGCGCATGCAGCAGCCGTTGCTGTTGGACTCGGCACTGCTGCTGCGTCCGAGCTCCGGAACCGAGCTATCGACCGAACGATCGCTGTCGTGGAAGGACAGATTGATACCGCTGTCCTGCGAACTGACCGAGTTCACCGCGGAGTAGATCTTTGGCAGAGCCTTCTCGTGCTCGCTGTCCTCGTCGTCGGTGTTGTTGCCGTTGCTCGTCGTCGTCGCGGTGGTGATCTTGCTGTCGACGATGTGACGCGGGGCGTCTGTAGTCGGGCTAGGCTTGACAACGTAAATCACGGTCTCATCGGAAGAGCACTCGGAGGACATTTTGCTATCGTGCTGCGAGAGTTCGCTGATTTTACTGCCTGGGAGGACAGGTGTGCGCGAGCGAGACGCCGCCTGGGTGGGCAGAATCATGCGACGACGCTCCGACGGCGACTGGCAGCCAGAGGAGGACTTATCGTCAGGAGAGTATCTGAAAAAATCGAAGTAAACGTTAGGCTGACGGTGAAAAGATCGGAGGCGGGGATATGGTGAACATAGCAGTTTGCCGACAGATTGTTGGCGTGACGTGTGAAGTAGACTTGAAGAATTGTCTCATACTCAGAAAACGTGTTATTGCAGTGAAACATTTGGACTGGAGAACAACACCACACGATAAAGTTTTAATTTGTCGAAGAAATTCCTAATGACGTTCTATTCGCAACCGCGAAAGAAATTAAAGTTAGACGCATTGATTAGGAATGCCTTAGACAAATTTAATATTATATTCGAAGATGTAATCACCAATTTAAAGATTCGTCGGAGTCAAACTTCATCGTGGGTAGCGCGCATATGTCATCAAGCACTGAAAATGAAGATTATTTTCTTAATTCCCTGGCTAGAATTTCGGCTCTCGTTGCATCAAAGACTCGTAAAATTTCCTCAAAGAGTGACTCAATACAAGCAAATATGCCCACCACCACAATCGATGAAACCAGATGACAATAATGAAAAAAAATCGTACCATTACGAAATCGATAATCAGGCTCACCTATGGAGTCCGTCGACCGAGTTGACCATGCACCTGATCTCAGATTTGACCTCGCTGGCCATCTCCTTCGAAAACTCCATGAGATACTCGGCAATGTCGCTAGCCGAAAAGGAATCGTGATGCTGCTGCTGTTGGTGTCGCGCGTGATGCAGGCTCGACTCCGTAATGCTGCTCTCGGACAGAGCATCGTCGACCTTGGAGATCACCTCGCGGATCTCGGATTTGATCTCCGTGGCTAGCTCCTTGGTGACTTCCTTTAGGTAGGCGCGCAAGTCGTCCTCGGAGCTATGGCTCATGGCGCAGGACAACACGGGAGAGGAACGACCCAGACGGTTGACGTTCATCACCGAATCGAAGGAAGACGAGATGCAACCTAGTTCGGAATTCAACGTTAAGTCGATTGATACGGTTTTTGGGCGTCGTAAAGAGAGTCATCGGTAAACAGCTTACCAGGTGAATTGGTTGGAACATGTCCAAGCGACGAGGCCGATCTTCCAGGACTACCGTTCGCATCGGACTCGAGCGATCCGTTGAGTTCGGTCTGGCTGCTGCAGCTGCAGTGTCGATGCCTACTTTGCGAGTTAACCGTGGCAATGCCAAGACTAGCGAGAGTCTGTGGACTCAGAGGGATCGGTACCGGCGAACTTGTACCACCTGCGGAGCCACTTCTCGCCCGACAGCTCGACGTGCTGCCCAAAGAGTTGCATCGCGCCCTCGCCACGTACGACGGCGAATCTGTAGTACTACTATCCGTGTTGGTACTGGCAGTTCTCGTCTGCTGGCCATCGTTGATCAAACGGGTCACTGTCGGGGAGCTCGAACCTGTAGAATCCAATGTTTCGATGAGCTTGTAAGCAAACGAGACAGCGAGCAATTCATAATCAAGAATCATCGATAACTCACCCAATATACCAGCAGCCGCAGTAGTGACTGCCTCACCAACGGCGAACTTGATGCTGGGCATCGGCGAGCCAGGGCAGGTGGCTGGCGACTTCTGGCCAACCCCACCGGCCTGAACCTCCTCGTCATCGGTTTCGCTGCTCTTGGTCGCGTTGCCACGCGCTCTGCGAAGTTCCGCCGTATAGCTGAGGGCTGGTAGACTGCGATGACGTGGTGAGTTGGGTGAAACCGGTGGATTGCCGGTACGAGGCACGTCGCTGTTGAGCCTGCGAATGCCCAGACTGCAGACAGGTGGAAAAGAAGAGAGAAGGCCGATCAGCCGGGTTAGACAGAAATCGGAGAGCTGTACTGATCGGGGTGTGCGACGAGAAAAGGATCGCAAAAGATAAAAGGATAGATCGTAAACTTACCACGACGCCTCGAGTAGCGCGATCCTGTAGCTCGTGGGATCGAATGGCACGTGATGCTTGACGTTCTGCGAGTGTCCGAGCAGCAGATCCTGCGCCTCGTGCGGTAGCATGAACCACCTCAAAGCCTCGCTCTTCTCGTCGAACAACACACTTCTATCGATCTGCATGGGATATCTCTGCGCCATCTTTCTCGATCTGTTGAAGATGTTCCTGGCCGTCTGAAGGCAATCGCTGTGACTCTGGGGGAAGACACCTGGTCCGGATACGCGACGCTCGGAGGCGCTCATGCGGCCGTCGGTGTAGCGAATCGAGCCGAGCCAGCGTCGATCTTTGAAGACGCTGTTGGTGTGGTGTCGCCACTCGCCGGTCTCGGGGTTGAGCACATACTGCGGCAGGAGCTTCCAGCCCTCTGTTGCCACCATCTTCAGAGCCTCGAGCACGAAGGCCACCTCCGCCTCGGACATGAAGTACGGGAAGGTGAGACGAGCAAACCCCGGTCGCAGCGTCTCGGCGTTCGACTCGTCGCGACCTCCGGTCTGACAACTGAGAAACCATATTTTAGTTAATACATCCAGGCAATGTCAAAGCGACATCGAACTCACCTCTGTAGCAAAAGCGCCTCATACTCCTTGGCGAGCTTCTCATCGATTCCCATGAGGTCGTGGGCGTATCGTCCGGCACAGGCGCAGCCGCCTCTCGCCTGCACTCCGAAGACGTCGTTGAGGACTGCGCAGACAAAGTTGTGATGGAGGTAGGTGCCGCGAGGGTGGCGCACCATAAACGAGAACGTGGGCAGGCGTTTGACGCTTTGCGAGCTGTATCCCAGGAGGATGAGTTCGGGTATCGTGCGCACGTGCGAAAGCACTTGCCTGTGAACGAGAGTAAAGAGTTTTCATTGTAGCTTTCGTCATTTGAATATTGACCAATCGAATTATCACACAAGCCAATGATGATCTTATATACCTCAAGATCTTATCCTGTCGCGAGGCGATGGCCTGGTGCGTAAGGTTCTCCTTGAGTTGCACAGCAAGTCCGCAGCGAATGGCCTCGACGACGCCACCAGTTCCGCTCTCGTCTCTGATCTCGGGGTCTCTCAGGTACCTGTGCGAGTCCCTCATGTCCTCGGCGCTGACGTCCTCGCCGAGGAGCGATCGCTTGACCACGAGAACGCCGGGTGATTGGGCGCCCCCGATGAATTTGTGTCCCGCGAAAATGATCGCGTCCTTGTGCACCGTCGTCTCGCCGACGCCCGGCAGATTTGGATTCATCTCCATCTTGACGTAGGGAGCGGCGGACGTGTAGTCCCAGATGCTGAGGGCCCCGTGTTGTCGGAGCAGCAGCGTCGTGGCCACGTCGTCGGCCAGGACACCGGTTATGCAGCTGGCCGCACTGAAGTAACCGACCAGTCTCGAGGATGGATTTTCAGCGCGTTCTTTACTCAGCTTGCGCTCCAGATCGTTCAGGTCCAGGAATCCTTCCCTGGTCTCGTCTATTCGCACCAGCTGCAACGTAATATAAAAATTTGTTGTTATACAGCAATGTTCTATCGCAGTATAGCTCTTGGTAAAAAAAAAAGAATAAATAAAGCTGTAAAGATATAAACGTCCCGCGCAGTTGATAAATTTTCAGCTCGAAAATAAAAACCGCGGTGACTCATATACACACAAGCCGGTGCGATAAAGTCCGCTTCCTTTCTCGAATTCATAAAACAGTCATACATACATAAAATTAGTCGTTCTACATTATACATAGAAAACTCACCCTAACGCCGTACTCCCTCCATGGCTTAAGGTTGGCGTGATGTTCGTAAGGTCCGACGAAGACGGTCGTCGGTGTGGCGAGGTCCAGGTGTCGCAGAAGTGTCCGCAGGGCTCCAGCTGTGCCCTGACCCGTGAACAACACGGCATCCTGTTCGCCTGCCCCAACCGCGTGTCTGACTATATCCCGGGCCTCGTGCCTTATAACACAAAGGAAAAAGAAAGGATTAACGTTAAGCGAGAATCATATCCGATTGTACAAGCCTCGCAGACGACCGAACCGCAAAGACCTTATTCCCGGGAAATCGATGGGAAAATATCTCTCTCTCTCTCTCTCTCTCTCTCTCTCTCTCTCTCTCTCTCTCTCTCTCTCTCTCTCTCTCTCTCTCTCTCTCTCCTGCGTACATCGGTATTAATAGAAACGCAAAACTACAGCTATACTAGTCCCTCGATATTCGGGCCACTTATACGCCACTCGAGCGCAGGTATACAGCCTCTAGATACTACTCGGCTCGCGTCACAACAAAGGTCGGCACAAAGAAAAGTGTACAGCGCGCGTCTCTCTCGGGGGTAGTATATGCACCTCGCGAAACGAGAGGAAGACAAAGGACGACGACGGCTATTGTTCGCTGTACTGTACCGGCAGTTCTGTCTGGTTCTCCCCGGCATACGTATAACATACAGCTCGTCCTTTGTGGTCGTCATCGGGGGGAGGGGGGGGGGACATGTATTGCATCGCGAGAAATAGGTCAACGCGCCTATACTATACACTTCGTCGTCGCTGCAATGTTTATTACGCGTACTAGGTGAATCGATATATATGTAATATACGCGGCTTTTTTCCGGTACTCCGATGCGGAGATCGTCCAGTACGAGGACGATCGATCGCACGTGGTCCTGGAATAATTGTGCATCGACACAGAGATAGAGAGAGAGAGAGAGAGAGAGAGAGACAATGGAGAGACGCCGTCGTATCGCGATCGAAATGTGTGTATATTTACCTGAAGAGCGAAGACTGTAGGCTGCATATCGACGTGGAAGCCCGTGTGTCGCCGAGATAAGGCAGGACTTCCTTGAGGATGTAGTCCTCGAGGAACTGCAGGGACCTGCCTGTCGCCGTGTAATCACAGTAGACGACTGAAAGCAAACGATGCACATTGTTGTATATTACGCGTTTGAATAGCATGTACATTGTATAATACATTCATTCACATTCACGCGGGATCTCGTTCATTCGCAAAAGCGTAAAAATATAACGCCTCAGTCACAAAGAGGGACTAATTGAGTCAAAGGAAAGCTTGTGAGCCGAAGGCCCCTTTGAGACACTCCCGCTCGGCGACTATATATATATATATATATATATATATATATATATATATATATATATATATATATATATATATATATATATATATATATATATATATGTACGTATGTACGTCCGTACCTATATACAAGCTTCGGCGACTATTTGCAGATCCGCACACGTGTCTTTTACCGCCAAAAGAAAGATCCAATGTACTCGCTTCCGCTCGCGAGTATATGTATATATATATAAGCAGCTACTCTCCCCTAATGCTATTTTCGAAGCCGGCGCGGTATATACTCTCTTACGCTCTCACTAGCTCTGTTTACCGCACGGCCGTGTTTTAATATAATCCCCGCGAAGATCGAGCTGCACTTTCATTGCATAATATTGCCGATGACATCACGTTATATATACACACACACGGCCTATCGCGTGTATCCCTCCCTGCTGTTTTACGTAAGCCGCGATTGATTCGTCTTCGATGCGCTACTTAGACGATTTATCTTCCGGCTTTTTTCCGCCCGAGGTTAAAAGATCTTTTTTCCCCATTTTTTTGCGATAATTCGTTATCTCGATTGACACGTTGAACCGCGTCACTGTAATGAGCACACTGCGAGCGCGACTTGTTTTGCAGCCGCTCGATGCGAAGCGTATATACATATATGCGTATATATAGCGTGCAAAGTTTGACAGCGATTTGATCGAGGGTTTTTATTTTCCGTTATTTCATCGAAAGGGCCGCGGCCGCGTCGAGAGAATTATAAGCCAAGTTTGAAGACGTCATCAGGAGGCTCCTATTTATAAGCGGAAAAAAATTCGAGCGTCGCTTCGAGAAAGCCATTGACTGTGCATTATAACGACGACAATGCTGTACTGGGCGTTTGCCAGCATCAGCTCGTGTCATAAACTACGGGTCTTCGGCACGCGACTTTTCGCTTTATATTATACGTCTCGCGCACGCACACGCGAGAGGGCAGTATATCTCTCCGTTCTTTTTTTTTTCGGCGATGCAGAAAATTTTGAACCCGCGCTAATTCGTGCAAAAACTGACAGCCGCTCGCGGCTATTCTTGGATTTCGAATTTGCAACCGCGCGGCGCGATGCATCGCTAAAAAGGTGCCAAGGCGATTTGCACTCTGTTTGCCGAAATATAAAATGCTGGCTATGTATTCACTCGCGAAATGGTATGCTCTTTTCGGTCCATCGTTAAAAGTGGATAAATTTGCTCTCGAGTGTTGTATGGATTTTCATGCAAATTATACACACTGTGTCAATGCGTGCGCGTATACGCTGCGAAAGGACGGCTATTTGCGGAGCGAGATCATTGCATTAGCTCGAAAAAAAATATGTTATACATACACAGCGAAACTCAATAACGCGGCCCTTTTACCTAGAATATTCGCGCTCGATTACAAGAGCTGGCATTTATAAATCGATTAATTATACGTATTAAAAGGAACATTGTACACAGAGGCGGTGCATCCGCGCACCGCACTGGCACTAGCCCAGTATAGTATATACATATGGTACTCGCGCGCACGAGTAACACGATAACGGTCGCTCGCTATACAGGTGTTCGGCACTTGCGAAACTGTCATCGCCATATAGCCGTTCTCTTTTCCTTCGAGGCCGCGCGCGCGCGCCGGATTGTGATCGGCTCTATCTCTCAGCGGTATATATATGTGTGTAATCGTTTTCATCGTCGCCTCGTTGCCCGTAATTTGCCTCTCAGATATATTGCATTCCGATCTAGTCTGTAATGCTACTTGGAGCTATATAACGTTTATATACAAGCGCGTAATTATACACATGCCTTATATTATTTTCGAAGGGGGAGTATAATACGAGGATCGACGTGTGTTTCGCAACTATGCGCTGCATAACTGCGCGAGATAATTATATTGACGGCTCGTTATGCGCGCGAGTAATCACGGCTATTGCCTTTTCAAGGGATAATGAAATTCGTCGCGCGCGCTTGATTATGTATCAGTCGCGCATATCGACTGAGCTACTGAGGGGGGGATATATAACCTTGCATAATCCGGGATTATTTAAGTCCCTTTTGATGAGATTAATTTTGACTTTCAAAGCCAAGCGGGAAATTCGTATACTCTGCGATTATTCGCGCGCTATATATAATACAATATGTATATATAAACTGCGACATAAACCGATTGAATGAATTTTCAAACAATCTGTCTCTGCGCAAATATTTATATATATAGTCTTCTGAAAAGAAGACGCGGCGCATCAATCGATCTGGAGCAGACGAAGTGTCCCGACCGACCGCCTGACATACACACGCATTAAGAGACGGGATAAGGAGAACATCGAACGGTCCAGCGCTTTTATACAGCACACACCAGGAGTTAACCCAGTTGCCTTGAGTGGCTCGGTGATCGCTTGACCCCCGACAAGGAGGTATATATATATACACATATATACGCGAGATTTTTCTCTGTACTCAAGGCGTATAAAGTGTCACCTGGACGACTACCGTCAGTTTATATTCCCTCCGGCATTACGTGTGCTACGACGACTATACGCGTATAATACTCGTTATGGAGTAGCGACTCCGATTCGCCTCTATATATATATACACGATCAGGGTCGACCGGTCGATCTCCATCGCGCTTTTTTTGGCCTACTGTGCCTTTCCAAAGCCGCGATTAACTGTTTATTGTTTCCAGGTATAAAACTGCCGAGAGCAAGTCTCGCGTCGAATGAGTCCCGCACAAATTGTCGAGGGTGTATTATATATACAAGAGAGAGGAATTTTCGGCGCATCCGCGACGATCGATTGATTTATGCGTACCACCGCATTCGTATAAAGCAGCAACTATACCTTTGACATTTATTAATGCTAAGCGTCAGGTCTAGCGATATATAGTGAAGTAGCTGGTGTCCATCCAAATGCGAACGTGTCTACTATGTCAGACTCGAAAAACCCGCTACTGTATACGGTTTTTACGAGCCTGGCATACAATGATGTTTACCGACGGGAAATTCGGAGAAACCACTCAGAGACACGCGGAAGTGGAAAACGCAAATGACATTGTAATAAGAATTCGGCGCTGTCTCGCATTATTTTAAATGGCTCCCCCGAACGCGATTCTAATATAACACGAACACATCGAATATGTATAGGCGTGAGCTGTATGGCCAGGCGACTCACACACACGCACGCATCGGATACACACCGGCGTATAGCGCGTCGAAGGCCACCACGTCACATGAATCATGCATGGAAGCCTACCAATCAGTCTTAGACGTTATGTACTATACTTATATGCACTCAAGCGCGCGAACGCGGAGAAAAATAAAATAAAGCGCTTTTCGAGAGTCAAGGCCAAGATGAGAGACAGATGTATGTATGCGTACACTCCAATGATACACACTTTGCGCTGGCCGATCAAAGGAGCGACGTTTATTTTTTTAAAAAGTCGGAGTTAAGTTGAATATACGCGAGCAGTGTTATATCAGAAGAAAATGTCATTACGCGCGCTCGGTGATATAACGTACAGACGCACGACCAGCAGAAAAATAAGTCGACGTTCTCTGTCATGGCACTCTGTACAAGAACGATGATAATAAAAGCATCAATAAGAATAATAACAATTAACAACGTTAACGCATACCAACGAGCACGCGCGTCTCATGAAACTTTCAGCTTTCGCGCCGGTGCAACGTCTCATCGTCTATGCTACCGAACAAAGGACAATAAAAACCTGGGGGGAAGATCGACCCTCCTGGCTTTTTACGCGTCCATAGGGAAGTTAAATTTGGAGCTCTGGTGACCTACATAACCGAGGGAGAGCTATGTGAATCGCCCTGAACGAAAATAGTTCTTTGTACGGTACGGACCGCCGCGTGTTTTCCTCGCGCGGCGTGAGCTTCGCGTGTCTTTGTGCGCGACGATGATGGGTTTGCTTCTATACGCGAGGAAAGGAATTATATTACAACGGATGTCGCGTTTCGCCGGTGACGCAAACTGTTTGCTGTTGGTCGCGTACGTATATGCGTCTGCGTAATAGAAAACAAAAGATGCGGATTCTGGTCAGCGATTATTTTGAGGAAAAAAATCGGATGATTAAGCCGCATAAATCATCGTCGCGATTACAACGCTCATTCCAGCAATCATCATGAACTTCGAGATGACGCAGACGGACACACGTGTCCTGGTTTCCGGTCGCAACAACTGATTACGCAAACGCGCTGCTGCAACTGGTCAGTATCAGTTTATTACAACGCCGGCCAATGTCAAGGTCGAAAGCTACCAGCAGCAGCGGCCTGTGACGACGCTCACCTTACACTTTCGCACCTCTTTCACATCATCTCTATCTCCGGGTGACGGCGAGTTTGCTTACGTAAGATTCCGCTCTCGGAGAGATTATTATGTGTTTACGCGCGACTACTATTACCATGTGCTCTATTGTTTTCGTGGGAGAGAACTATCGGAGACTCGTTTATCACCGACGTGTTTGTCTTCTTCCTCGCGATGTTTGTTTATACCGTAAAGTATCGCTGTCAATCTTTCGCCGTTTTCCACTGCCCCTGATTCTCCCAGAAACTCGTGTAGGTTTCCACGACAGAGAAAGAGGAACTATCATTGCAATAGCATAAACACACACCCGTGTATGTCGCAGCGCCGGGGGAGTAAGTATTTTATTACCGCATAGTTCAGATAGCATAGCCGAGAGCGAATACGCGGCGATGATGGCATCGTATATATAGACTAGTCTGTGCGCGTTCGTTATAATCGCGAAGCGGAAAAGTCGTATATACGCTATGCAGGAGTAGCGGCTCTATATAAGCGTTTTTATCGCGGTGCGGCATTTTTTCGCGATAAGCACGCTGCGTGGGTGCACTGTTGATGTCTATACCAGAAATCTGGTGCGAGCTGTGTCCCCCTTGAAGCCGCAGTTGTGCTATGAATCGCTCGACACGCCTGTGTGTACATAATACTTCTGCAAACATATAATATACGCTCGGCTGCATTGTCAATGATATTCGACTCGGGACGATTGGCCATTAAGTGTAGTGTTTTAGAGTCTTTTTTTTTTATAAACATCGAGTGGATCTTTAGATCCTCCGTCGCGGTAGAACAAAAGATACGCGGCAAAAAGGTGTAGGGATGACTAATTTTTACTCGCGATCCATATAACCGACAGGTTAGACAAAAACTTTTTACGCGCGGATCTATTATAACATTGGCTCTTTAGATTTTTCTACGCAATCATGCCTTACATAATCGAGGAGAATTATATGGACAAATTATGCAATAGATCAACACGAATGAGGGAAAAATAAAGCCGATATAATAATCGGTGTTTGTGTGTATATAAGACAACGCCGGCGACCAATTAACTTTTTGCACTCGTCCATTATTTGAATAATTCATCAAATCCACGCGCGCGCGCCACGCTCCGATGAAACAAAGCGCACTACGCTTGCCAAACGAGTTTAATAAAACCATTAATTTTCCGCTCAATGATCTCTCCGCTCTCGCGCGCGTGCAGCTTGTTATTATATACATAAACGACTATTTTCAATCCCCGAATAAATTCGACAAAGTCACACAACAGGCCTCGGAATATAAAAACAACGTCACGGGCACAACGAAAATAAAGCAAATTTCAGAAATGGGAGTAGCACGCGACGTTTCTCTCTCTCTCTCTTCCACTCTTATTGGTGTTGTGCAAGTTTGGCCCTTACAACCGGTTTTCTTCTATAAGATATATCGTCGACCGGCCGGCTCGTTACGTAAGCCCCCGAGCGAGCGGTGCCGCCGCGTCTGCTGCTGCTAGATTCCCCCTCTACCATTACTAATTTTTTTTTTTCATCCTATCGAGCGCTTCTTATCTCGACGCTGCGTTGCCGCGTTTCCACCGATCTAGGACGGCCGACTGTGTCTTGTACGCCACTTTTATCTCTTATACATATATGTATAAAATACTTAGCGACTTCAGACGCGTTTTTTATCTGGTCCTTTGTTAATGTATATTTTTTCAGCTAGACAATACGCATACGAGATCAGAAATTCCCACTTTTGCAGATATCACGCGAGAAAAACTAAAAAACAATCAATATCAGAGGGCTAATAAAGCACATCGCAGCTGCATCAGTAGCGACCTTCGTCCTCCTTCTAAAAATGCTATAGCGCACATACGTCGAGTCTTTTTTCCTCCTCTCTCGTCGACACGCTTCAACAGTGAGTGAACTTTGTTTTCGATGCAAATCATCGAGCTCACCGATTAGATAAGACACTCGATGTTTTCTGTTTTGGTGCCACGACGTCTGCGCCGATCGCAGCCTTCGCTCCCCCCCCCCCCCCCCCCCCGACTCATTCGCGAAAATTCGCGCTGATAACGCGCTTCGTGAATAATAAGTATAATACTCCTATGCCAGCTTTAGACGAGCGTCTTCGTACCTGTTGACAGGGCGAACGAGCTTCACACACATGCACAGACACGCACTGGTACACGAATCGAACGTTATTGGCGGCTTAAATTATGCGTCTGTGAAAAATGCGACTATAGTGCACAGATTGTCTAGTATGCAGGAAGCGTTGCGCAAGGATCTGCATCGCAAGAATCGTTGCAAGAAAAAGCGACTTGTAACCGCTCATTATTATAATACGCAGCTATAGCCCGCGTGAAAAGTATCGTATAGCAGTGGCGCGCGTGATGAAAATCTGAGTTATACTTGGGTTCCCTTTTGCAAAATCCGATTCCACGAATAAAGCGCGACGGGTCGCTTGTGTGTATATTTTCGGACGTCATTCAACGTTCGCGCGTGTGTATCTGTGCATCGACAGAGAGCTTGTTGTCGTGGCAAGAGACGATAACGAGAGCTTTAAGTAGGTGTACAAACGCTGCTCGGCTCCTTCAAGTTTTACCCGAGTATTAATAGAACGAATGCTCACTTCTAAAATCGGAGCTGCTGCCCGCTTCTCTTTCTCTACTCTTGTGTATATGCACTGTATACTCACACACGAAACAATACACATCCTCCGAGTGCAGTATCATCGATCTCCGTTGTTTTCATTTATTTAGCTGAGATTTTATAGGTGCTTCGGGAGCCGGGAAACTGCGATAAATAAATAAATGTGCGAGAGTCACGCGAAGGCTTTTTGTTTTGTTCAAGTGCGCGCGTCTCGAGGTGTGGAAGGAAAGCTTTTTCACGATGAGATCGAAGTTTTTCGAGACGGTATACATATCAGTCGACGCGAAAACTGTCAATGCGATATACCGAGAAACGATTAGACCGAAAAATAAAAATCGCTGAATATAAAGCGTGATTCCGATAAGACATTAATTGGTTCATGTCATCGCAGTTTCATCGATACAAACACGGAGCCGGAGCGAAACCCTGATGTGTGCGTGTGTTTTTTCCGTAGCGACCTTCCGTTTATATCTGAAAAATCATCGCGACGATCGTGTGTCAGAGCAGCGTAACGTGAAATCAGAAATCTAGCTGAAAACCTTGACGAGAGAGAGAGAGAGAGAGAGAGAGAGAGAGAGAGAGAGAGAGAGAGAGAGAGAGAGAGAGAGAGAGAGAGAGAGAGAGAGAGAGAGAGAGAGACAGAGAGAGAGACACACAAGGCAAAAGCTTGTGTGTGTAGTGTCGCGAAGACGCAGAGGGCAACGACAGAGATGACTCAGACACGTGTGTTATATGTGTCCGTGTGCGCGTGACTTAGCATCGAAAACACGCATAGCGAGATGTCGCTTTGCTTTCCTTCGATCTTTTTATTTTACAAGGAAGTGCGCGGAGTCTTTCGTAACCCATATATACTCGCAACGAGAAACCGTTTGTTTGCGCGTCGGGGATGATCGAATGAACTCCGAGGTCCGGAATGTTTGAGCTCTATTGATGATTCTATTTTTTTTCTCTATATTATCCGAGAGCGAATCGTCACTGCAGACAAGAGACTGACATTTTGTACGAAGAATTTAATGCGATGAAATTATTACGCGCGCGTATATATAAGCTAAATGAGAGAAAAAGTTCGTCTTCAAGTCGAGCACTATCAGTCATGCACGCGCGCGCACCGCTGTCTTATCTCTCTCACGTCGTGACATAATTTTTAACAACAATTATAACAGTGATGCGTAGTTATTGCAAACACATTCGCTCTGAGAGGAAAAAGGCGGTGTATTTTGTTCGGACCAAGTCATGCGAAACACAGAGTGCGTGTGTGACTCGTATCATCTGGTGGAACACATTATAATTATCTCGCGTACCCCACTGGCCTAAATACGAAACAACACCAGCTTTATTTTATATAATATTTCTATAGCTCCCTATAGATCCATCGGACTCGGTCGTATAGAATTTCGATGAACGGTATATATCGATTGCTGACATCACCCGCGAGTGGAAAAAAATTGTAACGTTTGCTCTTTACATCATCGCTATCGAACAGAAGCTCGATTATCCACCGGTGTAGAGCAATTAAACCGATTAATACAACGTAATCCATAAAAAGACAGAAGGCCTTATTCATAACCATATCACAAACGGTTAGCATACGCAACGATCCTCGAGCCGACAGTCTAAACTTCGCAAGAACCGCACCCGCGCGCGCGTTCAGGAGCACAACACCGTGTATTATTTCCCTCCAGCTGCAACATACATAAAACTGCATTTCGAACGAGCCCCGAGTATCGGCACATACAGCAGCAGCTCGTCGATGGAAACTTTCCAATTTCGATGCGCGCGCGCTGGCTTGGGACCAAGCGTGGAAATGTACCAGGTTCGCGCGCTCGCGGCATTCGAGCGACGCCGTGTATTATTATACCAACGCTCGCGCGAGAGGAGCACTCATCTTATTGTTTTCTCTTTGGGAATCGTCGTCTTTTCGCATTGTTTTACGCCCCGCCGACGAAAATAGACCGCGCGCGCGCTGTTTTTTTTTAATTTTATTACTATATACCCAGAGCGCGCTGCGATAATGCTCTATTAGACGCTGATATTCGTTGCGCAATCGCGATGTAATCGAGGAGCGCAATAGTGTCGTTGGCTTTTTAGTGCGGATATGCCATTGTTCTTGCAGGTGTTTCGGGGGTATATATGTTTGTTGATTCCCGAGCTAAGGAGCATATGCAGTTGGAAAATGTATACCATCGCGCTGACTCACGCGCGACACACTGCGATGCTCGAACACTTTTATCAACAATGACATCGCCGACAATTAACTCGATCACGAGAGTCTTTTCCTGGCAGCTATTATCGGAAGCTCGTTCGATTGAATAAGGTTTCCAGGAAAATCCACGTACAACGATATATAATCGGAGAATCTCAAAATCCCGCGCCGATAGCGCGCCTTATCATCGGCCCAGAAATTAAATTAATACTCTCTTCCAATTAAACCTTCCGCGGAGTTCTTCGGCGGTGAAAGAAAAGAGAACTCGTGCGCTCGGTACGAAAAAGAGTCGATCTAGTTCACGCGGGCGAGTTTAAGTTCGACAGTTGCACACGAGATCTTGTTGGCGTAATGCCGGCACACATCGCAACCGATCCGATAAATCAAGCTCTCGCGCGAGTTTTCTCGTTATATACGCCAATAACCATTCGTCCGGCCTGTCAAACTATGGCTGGACCTGCTGAAAGTGTAAACAGCGCCGAGAGTTATTTTCGAAGAGATCGACTCTCTTGTATGTATCCTTGATCCGTATTGACGTCTTTGGCGACGGGTTTCCGATTGCGAATTGCTAATGTCCGACAAGAATTCAGAGTTGAAACTGAAGCGTTGAAATGGCCCCGTTTAGCAAAGTGATCTCTTATACATATATACCGAATTTTCGTGCAGCCGAGTTTCCATCAGGTTGACACGCTTCCGAAGAGTCTCTAAATACCCGCGCGACAAAACCAGGTTACCGGTATCGTGTACGCGCAGCGATAACAGCTGGTCGACCAAATTTTCCGCTTTTCCCCCGAAAGCGAAACACAAAAAAAAACAGATAACGCGAAGAAGCTACACCCAATAATACTGACACACACACGCACACCTTGCAACGGCTCTCGGTCTTTGATGTTAATGACGATCGTTTGCGCAAGGCCTCAGCGCGCACGAGAGCGAGGCGACGCCGGGTCTGGCTCGCGCAGCGCTCGCGATGACGCGGCTTGAAATTATAATGTTAAGAGTAGCGGCCTTTCTTATTCTTCTGCGGCTGGTGTATATAGCGCGCGTCGTTATGTATATACTTGCAAAGAGTCACGTGTTTCGGCCGCAGGAGGATAATTAGACGGGTTTCTGCGGCTAGGCTGTCTTTGTTGCTGCTCGATGTTGATTTGGCAGAAAGCGAAGTTTTCTTTTGTTTTTGTTTCTTTTTTAACTGCCGAGAGACGAGTTATAATGACAAATTAAATATTTTTTCAGGCTGTGGAGCCTTTGCAAGACCGACAGTCTGTAAATTTTTTAAAAATATTCTCTTTGAAAAATTTATTTTTAACCCATGTATAACGCACTGCTTCAGTGAAGTTTCACGCGAGAATTCACGAGCTGCATAGCAGTCAATCTTTCGAGTAATGAAAAGGCGGTTACGAAATCTCTTGAAGATTGCAGCTGTACTATATCGTATACAACGAACTTCAAATCGTGTCTACGTCACGTCGGCTTCATTCGTTTTACGAGACTCTCCGAGCTCTGTAAAGTTTTTAATTTTCTAGCTTAACTGGATGAGGAAAAAGAACGTCTTACGAAATAAGAGGAATGTCATTCAAGCCGTTTAATAGCTGCATCGAGTTGCTCGCGTTTATTCTCACACCTTGTATGATACATATACACGTATATATATATATATATATATATATATATATATATATATATATATATATATATATATATATATATATATATATATATGTATATATATATATATATATATATATATATATATATATATATATATATATATATATATATATATATATATATATATATATAAGCTAGACTATATTTCGCTGACACCGCGCGAATACGTATATGCACAGCTGTATATTTCATACGTTTTCAACTCTCTTGTTTTTCGAAACTCGACGACGTCGTCCGGCAACGGTCATTTCCAATTGATCTTTTCGTTACGAAACGTTCATTAGAATTTCAGAAAGCGAGCGCGACGATGCGCAGCAGCAATTTTACGATCCCGAAGCTCTCCCCGAAATAACATCTCTCCCCGCGCAGCAGCATAAAGTTAAATAAATTCTTCGCATGCGGCAGCTGCGGCGTCAGAGTCGTAAAAAAATGAAAAAACTGTCGCGCCCGCCTTGGCATGCAGCAGCAGCAGCGGCCGATCGGCATCTGGAAACTATACTATATACGCGTATATTATCATAGCTCTCCTCAATAAAAGCTCGCTCGCGGCTATATTCGCGTGAGAGAATCGGTATGTGAGAAAGGCGCGCTAGGAAAACGTGACTGCTAATGTATGCATCAGTATAGGCACCATCAGCAGCGAGAGAGCTATCGGTTAAATTGGATGATTACGTCGCGCACACACAAGAAGACTTACACACAGGCTCATTATACATCTATCCGCTTTCGTGAGTCTGGCCCCTCTGTGGCTGGAGAGTTCGATGCACCAAAGAGTGAAGTGATAGCCGCGCGCAGAGATGAGAAAATTAATGCACCAGCGGTGCTCTCGAATAAGAGTACATATAGAGGCCGGAAAGCTTGATTCGTTCTCAGGGCGAAAGTGTATATAGGTATCGTGTACGCGCAACAACGAGACTTGCCGGAAGCAGCTGCTGTTCTCCGGAAGTTCGTCATTTTCGATCTTCCGGCCATCGTCGTCGTCGTCGTCGTCGTCGCAATGCCTCTTCGGTAATTCGCTATGCAGCGGCGCGTTATGTGATCGCGGTAATTCCTCCGGAAAAGGCCCTCTTTCTTATTCTCTAGCTCGCTCGTTCATAGCGTCTACACAATATATATATATAGATATATATACGTAATACCTCAACGCTACTATCCAATACGCCTCGGCGCAATCAGCTGTGCTGTTTTAAATATATAAATACACGCGCTTTATTAACGGCCGGACGCGGATATACCGAGAGTTTTATATTAGTGTATATATATACGTATATATAGACGCTAGTAGGCGGCTTGGAAAATTAGAAAGCGCTCGTTAGCGAAGATGACGTATATACACACCTTGTTCGCGCGCATAACGAGAAGGTTGACATTGGCCAGAGTCCCGGAAGCATCTTTCTATATTAATGAGATGTATGTACGTTCGCGGTGCCTCTCCATATTTCGTCCCGTAACTCGAGAAGCATAAAAGCTAATCGGATATAGCGTACTTTTATATACGCACCAACTCCCACGCGCGAAAACAGGCAAAAATCGATATAGCACTGTGCGCTGTAACCGAGGAAAATTTGAGACAATTATACACATCGGGCCTGTGCACGCTGTGTAATAGCGCCTCGAATCCGTTCAAAGCACGCGGAAATCGAGGAAAGAAGGCCTAAGACTACATTACGTGGCGGCTGCTGTACCTACATAGATATACGTGTATATATAACAGCCCGTAGCTCTCACTCGTAGTAACTATATACTCACTCCCCCGCACGAGCGGATCAGCTGACGGCGCCGCTCTGGAATTTTCATTGTGAATCTCGCGCCATAGCTGCGCTGCTCATGCGTCGCTTCCCTCCTCGCCTTTGTCCGACTCTCCGAATCAATAACGCAGGCACCGAGACGACGACGGACACATATACGCGTGTCTCGCTCGGGTTTACAAAGCGCGCATAGGAGAAGAAAGTGTTATAGACACATCTCGCATATTTATAGGGGAGAAAGGGAGGAAAAATAGACACGAGACACAGCTATAGACAGCCACTGAAATATGCAGTAGACGAGCGAGAAAGCGAAAAATGGAGCGCGTCTAGCAGCTGATTTCGAGGGGTGTGTGCAGCGGGTATATAAGGTATCGAACGATGCACGAGTGGACTCGACGGGTCGCGAGACGCATGCGCGCCTCGCGCTACCTTGGCCCACGAGGCGCCTCTCTTTACATGGGCGCGGGTGCGATAGCTTTGTGTCTGCTGCAACCGAGACAGAGAGATATACATTTTTTAATGCTGTCTGCGCACGTTTGCGACCGAAAATATTCGCGCGGCCGAATGCGCGTTTCGCTGCTCGAGCCCGATTTGCTTTCTAATATGCGGACGATATTTTCACAGAAAATTCGTTGCGTAACGCGTGCTTTCCTCTCCCCGAAACCGAGAGGCCAACTGCATATATATATTATATACCGTATAAATACGATGCACGTGTGGGTACGAGAGCGAGTATAAATTTGTATTATAAACGAGCGATGACGTCGTCGCGAGAAGAAGAAGAAGAAGAAACGAGTTCGGCCTTTCCCGCCGCGAAATTCCGAGGCAATTGAGGCCCTCTCTTTCTTTCTTTAGCCGCGCGCCCGCGAAAACATCTGTCCATAATAAAAGGACGCGTACTTTTTTTCTCCTCTTGGGTCGTGCACTTTTTAAAAACGCCTCGGAGTTTTTTTTAGCGCCTCGTAATCGCCGTCCCTTGTTCTTTCTTTCTTCCAGAAGTTTCTCTCTTCTCTCTCTCTCTCGTCGCGACGAGCTTCCGTACGTGCTCCCGATGATGATGATGGGGAAGAAAATAATCCTTATTCGACCTTGCCATTGACTGCGACGTAGTTTTTTATTTTCAACTATTCGAGCAAAATTTGCAGATAGTCGCCGTATGCGCAATGATATACTCGGAATATTGTCGCGCAATTTCTCCGAGCGCGGAGTGTCGGGTGTCCGGGGGCTCGTCTTCCGGTCGCATAGGTATATGTGTACATATATATATATATATATATATATATATATATAGCTCATCAAGCAAGAGGCGAAAAAATTCGCTGATGAGCTAAACTCGAGCGGCTCGCTTTCAGCTGCGTTGCAGACTCTCATGTGTGTATATATACTGTACACTCTCTACGACGCAATATATAACCTGTGCTCTCGTGGATCGTGTTGTGTGCACGTCACCCGATTATTTTTTTCTTTTTGTTTTAGCGCGAAAAACGTGCGGAGCGAGCTGAGAATTTTCAAGGCTGATGCAACCGAGGCGATGCACTTGGGCTTGTGTGGCATAAAAATTATCGTGTATATATATACGCAGTATAAGCTCGCGTTCAAACGCATATCGGGCGATTTTGCGATCCCGCAACTTGACTTTCTTCTCGAACGTTTGGCATAAAGAGACTCCCTCGTCGGAGAGTCTAAACATATATTAGAAAGCTCGCTCGAAAAGTTTCACCGCGATTTTCTATTTTCACCGCTGAAAATTTCGACGCGAAAATCAATCAAACCCATGAACGCTCACGCACGTCACTGTATATAGTATATACATATATATATATATATATATATATATATGCGCGTGTACACACGTGAGCGGCTCCCGCACTCGCACGTGGTCGACACGACGATCACGTGATGGACGTTTTTAGGTCACGGACGTCAAACCGCTGCTGTCCGGCACTCGCACGAGAGCGCGAATATTTTTACTGTTCATATATATACATACGTACTTTTCTCGAGGTACAGATACTCCCCGAGGCGAGAGTCGCGATTATTATTAGAGAGCTTTGTATCATAACGAGAGTCACATCGAACGAGTTTCAAAGTATGCGTACTATACGTATATCTATATAACTAGCTTTCACCTACAGCGCGAATCTGCATATCGCGGTTTCGACTACTTTTATGCATATATATATGGTACAAAGAAGGAAAACACGCTGCAGCGGATAAATTAATTAACGCGGACGACACTGCATGCTCTCGAGCGCATAAATCCGAGATAACATCGATAAATCACTTTCTATCTCTCTGCGCACAGCGTGCACATAGCAGCGCAGTACTTTGTTGCAAGGCCGCGTTTCCTAGTTTCACTTTTAACTCCCCGCGCAGCGAAAGTGCATCGTTCCCGCGCGCGGTGGATACCTCAGCGCTCTGCGCTTATGTATACAGCAATGAATATTGTATATAGCGATCGAGCGACGATTTTGGATAGGAGCGATATACAACCGGTGTGTGAGAGAGCGATTATAAAATTCTTCGCGGCGCGTTTTTCTCGAGGAAGGAAGCCGGCCATGCGGAACTATCTACTTATATGCTATATGCACTTTCCGAACGCGTGCGTGCGCGTGTGTTATAAATAGAGGCAGCGCGATGATTTTCGCTTTGCCCGCGACGTTATCTCTCGCGACGTGCACTGCAGAGAGAGCGAGAGAGACTCGCTTTTCAGAATATGATTGTAATTTTAGAGGCGCATTATTGTGTGCGCTCGGCTGCACTCGTAATATGGCAATGTGTACGTTATACGTTTCCGCGGAGAACTCTCGAGAATATCGTCTCGCTTTATTGTATTATCCACGCACACGCGACGGATCTCGTCAAAATTTATCGCCGTTGTGTTATCTAATCTTATCGTGAGCAACAATTTCACGGGTTTCACGAGGGGCGGCTTTCGAGTGGACCGCTATAACCGGGAACACTTATTTTAGCGGAGTTACGTGTATACCTGTATGTATGTATGTATGTATGTATATAAGTATATAGAAGCAATTAATATAGCAATCCGGTGGCAAACACTCGACGGGATTTCGAGTGGCATATCATTGTTTTCCCTCCTTTCTAATAATCCGGGGCTATAACGAATACACTCGAGGCGGAATCGTGACTGCCAATCATCAACAACCACGAGAGGAAATTCTCTCATCGCCATCGCACACACATACACACACACGCACACACAAACAGCTGACCCCGCGACTTTACTTTCACTCTCGGGCGCGCGACAAATCGATCCGTGAGATTCTACATATACATACAGGGAAGATGTGTCTATCAACATATATAGATATGCATGCGTACAATGTACCTATACGTGTGTACAACCTTCTGTCTCTCTCCAATTGCTTAAATTACACAGCGTCATTTCCGTGTGCATACTTGTTATTTTTACGACGACGCCTTTCGTGATTTGAGAAATAGCTACGTATATATATCTATACACTCTTTCGAGCCCTTGGCACTGTGCGACGACCGTCACTTTCACTTTCAAGGCGACTGCGCGGCAGCCTACTATATAATATACTGCGGGGGATGATCCGCAACAGCGGCAGTTCAGGGGATGTTGTTTTCTTGAATTGACGGGTGTGACTATATAGTTCAAGGCTATATAGGCTTTTCGACCCGGAAGGCCGCCTGTTTATGTGTATTATAATCGGAAAAAATACGCTCGATAGAGCGCCAGGAAGTCAAGAGAATATTATTACCTCGATCGCCCACTCGCGATCGATTGGGTATTATCTCTTCTGTTCGTTCAGCAGCAGAATGATGTATATTACGCGGAAAAAGCTCGATCAACAGATAGGCGAGTCTCGTTTCGAGCTTCCAAATAGGTATATCCACATCTCCGATGGCTCGTTATACTGCAGTTTGACAATAAATATAAAGCGACGCGTCGCGTAAACAAACGGACGAGTGTCCGATCTTGCGCCCAACTCTTACAACAGTCGTCTGTTCCCGTCGCGCACGTCTGTTTACAACCTACATCTGCGCAGCTCACCAGTCGTCGCTTTGCTATGTAGCTCATGCGCCTATTATTACCTCAAAATTGGAGCGCACAGCAGAGGGCGTAGCTCGGAGTCCTCGTCTGGCCGAAATTTCGTAATTTTCCTCGCGGAATGCAGTTCACAACCCGCCGAGCATCGCGTCACACAACTTACCCGGAATACCTCGTGTCGGGAAACCGTCTGTTAAATATTATATACGCGATAAAAAAAGGAAAGCGAGGAGAATTATTAGCCGCGTTCACGCGCAGCCCTGACACTTCCCCGGCGACTACAGCTGCGCGATGTGTACACTCTCCTCCCTTGTACATATACGCAGAGCGATTCGTCAAGCGGCCGTAAAACGCCCGATGACGTAACTCTCCCCGCGAGAAAGCACGTCGAAAAGGAGAGAGAGAAGTGCGCCGTTGTAGTATATACACACACACACACACACACACACATTTATATATATACAGCACACGAGCTGCTGCAGCAGCAGCAACTCTCTTCGATCGGGAGTCGGTGGACCTTGAAAAGCCGTGCGCGCGCGCGCGTGGCGAGTCTCCGGATGTGTTCCAAACAGAGAGATAGAGAAGCTTCGTCTTTGATTAGCGAAGTTGCGAGGGTGGCTCCCGTAATTTCGTATCATCATCGGATGGCTATTATGAGTATCAGAGGGGCGGCAAGTCCGTAATTTGGGTATATTGATGGAACGGAGGAATTTTTTCGATCCGATGTATGCTTCCGTATCGTATAATATATATGTGATGTGTACGAAGTGATCGAAGAGCTTTCGGTTGAAAATGTAAGAGTAAATACTTTGATATTATCACACTCACCCCCGCGGACAGTCATGCGTTTGAATACACCTGACGAGGAGACTGACTCACCTGAAACAGAAAAAGGAATGTAAATTATACATAGAATACACACCCTTACTGCGTCGCGCAAATGTACACGTATTTTTAGTATTCTCGCTTATAAACCAAGTGCGCACGATTCGCTGGCTTCTAGAACTACAACACCCACCGGAGTAATTCGATTCCCGCGAATTCCGGGGACTGATCAATTTAAGCGCGCGTCAGCGGAAATTCGCCTGCGCAGTTGAGCCTACATCGAGGTAAGGTGTTTAGCGAGTATTATAAGAAGCCTAAATTATTGCGACTATAGCGATTTTATTTTCCGCCGAGTATATAAGAAGGCTTAGCTCTTCTGGGCTGCCAGTGCTTGTCGCCGCACACATACACGCAATGGCGAATAATAAGTAGTGGCACATAGTTGTGACAAGCTTACACAATGCAATGTTACAAGATGCTTTCGTACGTGCGCAAAATAAATATATAATCGGAAACCACAACAGAACGATCAACACTCGATTGATTACATATCAGGACAGCTTATACATGCGCACGACGACGAGAGCTTTGTTGAATTCAAGAGGTGTATCATAATAATATAATGAGATTAAAAAGAAGCTCGGGAAGCGATAAGATAACCGATTTGTTTTCATCAGCAGGTTTATAATAACAATAGCGCGCCGCGTGAGCATATAGATTAATCAAAATTATACGGTGCAAAAAAGCCCGCGGACGCGAGGCGAAAAATCAATATAGAATTTGTTGAACGCGGGCGTTGACTGATTGCAGCTCGTCGGCCGCCGACGATAACCACGGCGTGCGCTTTACGCGAAACGTATAAATAATGTCAGAAGTCAAGCTACCGCGCCGCGGCCGTATCTTACAGTTGATAACAGGCATTGTTTTATTTTTTACTCTAGGTATCAAGCGAGAGAGACTGCGTCTAAAATATAATACGTAAATCCGAGCTGACGCTGTCCTTAATTCAATCCGACGCCAGAGAGAGACGAATCGCATAGATTTCCCGTTAAGTAAAAAGTAGGCAACATTAGCATCGAGAGCTATATAGCTTCTAACATCCACTCGATGAATGGCTTCCAGTGTAGAGATCGACAGAGGTCGATTTATTTATATACGCTCGCAGGCAACTCGCTCGCTTGATTCTCGACGATTGTCATCGTGCTGCATCACCGAAGGCTATCATGCGAGAGAGCAGCAACACATTGCTCTAATAATCGCGAGTTTTATATCGCGCGCGTATAACTTAATATTATGAATATTCGCGCGCGGTGTTCATATATGGCGATGCGCGAGAAATTTTTATTGTGTTGTGCTATACTGTAATTATCAGCTGGCTCGTAGATACAGTAGAGGGAAAATTGATCGGAATCTGTATAAGAGACAACAGTAGTCCTGATGCATACAAACCCGCAGTGCATCGGCAGTTTATCCCGGTCTCGGTTGGTCGTAATAATCCCAAGGCAAAATACATATATACATATGGACATTTCAGAGAGTCTCTCGACGGCGATCTCTCGCGACATCCGCGAAATGCCGCTTCCGCTTTCGCAGCTATATGGAACACACACATATATATATGCACAGAGTAGTTGCGTAATTCGCCGCCGCTGCACACAACCATTCGATTAACCGCACGCGATAATTTTCCGCCGCAGAGCAGCTGGAATCGGCTCGATTTCGCTTATACAGGCGCGGTTTGCGTTTTTTTCATATGTGCATTTTATTATTTATTATTTCGTAGCAACAGCATATCAGCATCGTTCATTAGAATACACAAGTTTGTTTTCCCTCCGTGACGCTGGTGAAATTTATCTCGCGAGAGAGAAGAGCTTTATCAACGCAACTTTTTTTGCCTTCGTCGCAGGGATAATTGATAATCGACTGCGAGATTCAATAACGCTCTCTCCCTCTCCTCGATATTATTGTGAAAAAACGCTCGATCAGCTGCATCGCATTTTTCCCCCTCGAGTCGTCTTTAAAATTCTAATACGACCGCGATTACTCAGATCGAAAAGAGCGAACCCTCGTACTACATAATTCTACGCGCGGATGACTCTCTCTCTTTTTCTCCTTTTTGGCGTCCAGCCAAAATCGCTCACACACATCCGCCCACGCGCGATGGAAAGTTTTTGGCGGCCAGCTGGACTTTTCCTAGCAGCGGAAAAGTGCACTGACAGCCATAGCGCAGTATGTGTGCGGGTGTGTGTGTGAGAGAGAGAGAGAGAGAGAGAGAGAGATGTGACGTAAACACTCGCGCGCTCCATCAGTGTATAAGCGCTTATACTGCATGCACATTGTCACCGCGATTATACGAGCTCACGTGGCATCGGCGACCGCAGGCTTTACTCTTTTTCTTTATTCCCGAGATCTGCAGATCGATTTATGCACAAAATTCTGTATAACCTATATACATTCGGGATATTTTATTTTCGAGACTGTGCGCGTATTTCGACGCAACTTTGTTGTTATACTGCAGACGCATATACGTATACACATACGCGAGCGAACGAGCTGTGTATTATATACATCACGTGTTCCAGAGCTGCACTCGTGAGTCACGTCCGCGAATAGTTCGCGCACAAGTCTTCTCATTCTTTCTTCTTGGCTGCGTCGGTGTAGTAGGGTATATATATACACTTAATTTGCATTATTCTTTTTATTTTCGGTGCAGGGAGAGCTCGGAAAATCCGTATTTCCGATCATTGCAGCAGAGATTGATTAGTCGCCCGGGACTATACAACCCGACCCAAACACGCACACATATTCACGCCCTTATTCACCCCGTGCGCATATATATAGCTTTACGAACGCGCCGTCGTCATTTTCTTTCCCTCTCTCTCTCTCTCTCTCTCTCTCTCTCTCTCTCTCTCTCTCTCTCTCTCTCTCTCTCTCTCTCTCTCTCTCTCTCTCTCTCTCGCCGAGAACGAGATCGTTAATCGACTCTCTTTGTTCGTGACGCGCGTCGTGCTCGCCAATTTTTTTCCTCTTAACGCTTCTGCACGTGCAGAGCACGACAACCAAGGAGATATTACGAGCAAAATCCAAAGCGCGGATGAGAGACACATCTCGGCACGCACCTTTCGTCGAGGCTCGGTATAGGCTTGCGAAAGAAACATCGACCCGATTAGCCCTCTTCTCGTACGTATAAATAATGTGTAAGGCGCGCTAGAGGAAAAAGATATTTAGAACGGCTCGAGAAGGAGATCTATTACGTAACTGCGTAGAAAAGATTATTTCCTATAGTAGAGCGTGAGGAAAAGAGAGAGAGAGAGAGAGAGAGAGAGAGAGAGAGAGAGAGAGAGAGAGAAAGGGAAGAGGCGCGTGTAGAGAAAACACACTCGTGAGATTGACCTTGAAAAGTGAGAACGCGCCTACCTATATATCGAATTCCATACGTGTGATAATACACTTTCCTCACGGCGTCGCTGCTGACGCCAAGGACGCAGCGGAGTACCTCGTCGTGGCAGAAATAACGCAGTTAGGAAGTGAAAAAGCGAATGTCAATGAGAAAGAGCCGGTCGACGACTGCGGTGCAGTGTTATTTTTTTTTACGAATCTTTACGACGCGGGGCGTTGAAATGAAGGTGTTGCTGAAAGGTTAATACGGAGAAAATACGATGCATAAGCTGCGGTTTTATGGTGCTGCGTATTTTGTTAATTTTTATCGAGAGACACCGAATATTTTATGTATGTATATATATTTTCAGAGGAATAATTAACCGTCAGTTAATTATGCTCGCACACGCGTGACTCGCTCTTTTGTACGCTCGAGAGTGTCCGACCTCATTGTATCGAGCTTTTCTCCTGGTATAATACCGATGCTTCGTAAAATCATCGAATGATTATTCATAAATCGAAACAAAAGCGCCGAGTGAAATTGTAAACAGTGCTCGCGCGGTATTAAATACAGGAATTTACGACTGCAGGCGTAATAAAGGCCTTTTGTCGTCTCTCTCTCTCTCTCTCTCTCTCTCTCTCTCTCTCTCTCTCTCTCTCTCTCTCTCTCTCTCTCTCTCTCTCACTGTAGAAAAAAAAGTTTGTTGTTTTTCGGAATATATGCATCCGTTACCCGCGCACACGACGAGCAAAGAGCCCGGCCTCGGCCGCATAGTTTTTTTCCTTTTTTTTTGTTCTATTTGTCCAAGATAAAAAGCCCCGCCCGCGAGTGATAAGTCTTAGAAAAAAAAAACTTTTCTTTCCCAGTGCACCATTGATATATATGCGGACGCTGGAATTTTTTTTGGAACACTCGAAAATGAATTGTGCACCGGTGCGCAATGAGGAACTAAAATTCTAATTACCTTCTTTTCTCGACTGACAGAGTTTTAATTTACCGACTTTTTACGAAACGGGCCGTGAGTCAGCTGCGCGCTTTTCAAAGCTACACCTTGTTCTCTCTCTCTCTCTCTCTCTCCCCCCTCTTTCTCGTGAGAAAGATCGAGCAGCCGGTCTCAAGTATGTGTGTTCGACTCGTCACCGTTAATAGAATCGATACACGCCACGTTTCGCGGGAGCACGTGTTACAGGCAGTCCCTCTTCTTCATGCGCCGAAGAAAGGGCCTCAATTTTTCATTCTCAAATTGCCGGGGAATCCCCGAGCGATATACGAGGCCGGCGGTTTGTTAAGTATTGTATTTCGTTCAGCGGTTTTAATTTCGGTCTTGTGTGTTGTTTGTTTTCTGCTTGAATGCATCTTCAGGTCTTGAATCGAATGTAGACATCGATGAGCCGAGCGTCAGCGTATTATTATATGCGATTCGGATTTTTGCATCAGCGTTCGTCGATCGAGAATCCGCGTGAGACACGCCGACGGAATGAGTAATTGATATACGCGACGCGAGAGCAATAATTTTTATTTTTGACTCGTGCAATTAATCTTGAAAGCCTCGGCGGCAAAAAGCGAGGCGAAAAGTTCGGTGAAAGAAGAATGTCCCCCTCGACGGAATAATTCACGAGGATATCTCTCAATTTTCTTCGTGTCAGTGCGTGTTTGCGCCCAGACTTGTGCAAATTCCGTTTTCCTCGCGCAGAAAGGGCGACATGACACAGGACTCATTTGAATTAATCGTAGACGCATCGCTATAACGATTTCTGTAATTCAACATTTGAATTTCAATGCTTTTGCATAATAACTGGTCGCCGTCTTTGCTCAGCCGCTCCCACATTATGAATCTGCGCTTGGATGTGCTTTTGGAAAATTGTTTAACGAGTAAAACCAAAACAAAGTGGCGTGCGATGGAATTTGGCGTGACCTATCAGCGCCGCGGAAATCTTCTGCATTTTTCAGACCGAGGACGGATGAGGTGGAGTATGTGTAAAATATCGCGCGTGTATATGAACGATATAGCTTTTCGAATCCTTTTATGGTAATGAGCATTTTATCGGCTCGTAAATCTTCGTGAAAATTCTCACGAGCGAAGGACTGAGTCTACGGGCAACCGATGAGTATCTATATACGATGTGTGCATGTTTTCGATGTCGATATCTTTCTCGACTGCTGCTTTTTCCTATATGATTATATCTGTGCGTTTCAGTTTGAGAAAAGCGAAACCTTGGGGCAAACGTCTTGTATATCTAAGTATCGATGCTTGCGTATGTGACTCCGTATCTATGAAACTTCAGGGTCGGGTTTATATATACCGATAAAAGCCGACAAAGCAAACAGTTATATTTTCAAAATTATAAACTTATATATATATATATATATATATATATATATATATATATATATATATATATATATATATATATATATGTATGTGCAACGCGACCTGAGGATATCCCCATCGATTGATTCTCACGGCAGTAAGAAGGCCGTCGTTGAAAAATCGATGATGTTTGCCGACTCCCGCTAAAGTGATAATGACTTAATCTCTTGAAAAAAAACGAATGTATATATGCGCGGCAGTAATGTCTCACGCTAAGAATCAAGATGAAAATTCCTTCGATTCCCGCGCGTCGTGTATAATATGTGCACACGGAATTATGCATACACGAGCCAAGGAAAATATAGAGACCGGCAGCATCAGCATCGAGTTCCAGCTTCCATCGTGGCGTGTTTTTCCTGTTAAAGCGAATTTCACTGTCAGGAGTAGAAAATGAATGCGTCTGGCGCAGGAGCTTTGAGGAAAAACGCTCTCCAAGAGATTCAGCCGGAAGCGTGCACGTATGTATAATTGCACGCGAGAGAGAGAGAGAGAGAGAGAGAGAGAGAGAGAGAGAGCGACGAGTTAACGACTGTTAATTTACGGCAAAAAGGTCGAGGACTCTCGCGCTTTAACGACGCATCAAAGGCTGCAATACTACAGTGTTAGTCGGTGTTTCCCTTTTTCCGCGAGGCCGTCAAGGTGCTTTGTGTCTCTGTAGTCAGTCGCTGAGTATACAGACTCTCGCGGCAGTTATATATACATGATCGACCTTAAGCTGCTCACACGAGAAACAATTGCGGAGCTGACAAAATTTTTTTTTCGCTCAATGACAAGAAATTTTGAAGTTTATCTTAAAAACTAAATCCGTTTCGTAACTCATTTGAAAACTCGCTTGTTTTGTTCTCCGGAGATTCGCGCAACAACAACATCCTCTCCCTCTCTCGCCCCTCTATAATACCTAATTCCGTTAATGTATTCACCTCCGAAAAAAAGCAAAGAAGGAGGTTCGTATATATTTACGTATATAGAATCCGGTTATCGATCGACGAGCGCGAGCGCTCGCGACGTAAACAAAAAACAACAGAGAAAGTAATATATACAAGCGCGTGTAACAGCCTCGAGGGAGCCAGTCAGAATACGTTATAACTCGCGCGCGCGCGGGCAGCACGTGGCGTCAATGCAGATCATTGACATGGGCAATTATAAACCCCGTGAAGTAACCCACAGCAGATCTATTCTCTACGATGTGTCACACCATATACGTATATACAATCACTTACGCACGTTTTAAAAGTCGAGGTCACGTGTCGTGGGCGAGCCGAAAAGGCTGGCGGCGCGCGCACGCGCTTTCATTGAGCGCGTCTCGTGGCAATGAACGCAAATAATATATGTATATATATATATATATCTACAGTATTCCAGCACGCTTTGTTTTCGACGCTTCTTCTTCGTCAGAATAACATGGGGGTCCGTGTGTTGTGCCGTGCCGCGGATTTTACATGCGAATTCTCTCGCACCTTTGCACGCATATAGGAGGCGCGAAATTACAAAAACACGATGTGCAAATTGACCGAGCGATTAGCGGGCCCGTCTTTCTCTCGGCAAACATTTCCTCTCTCTCTCTCTCTCTCTCTCTCTCTCTTTTTCCAGCTACACATACGCGGTGATTCGCCCACGCGTAAACAACTCCGAGACGGTGTGTAAGAGAAAGAAAGAGAGAGAATGGATGACGTCACGTGTAGACGCGGTAGTTATATTTACGACGACGCGCTCGAGTAAAGTCGCCATGCGAGTGTCCGGTCCCTTGCTCTCTGTTATATTATACTGCGCTGGCCGCAATACCATTGAATAATTAATGCTTTCCGCGACGCGAACTACCTTCTATACTATATATGTACGTAGCGCCGCCGGTGTGGGTCGTCTATATGTATGTGTACCAGCGCTTAGAGATGTTACCCATATACCTATATACACACTGGACTGAAAGATTCCATATACCTACTGCAGTCTGCATACGAGCTGCTGTACATATTTCAGCTCCGGCAAATTATTTAGTGGAGATGGAAGATTTGCTCGTATATTTATGTGTATTCTATTTTTTCATACAAGTATATTACGTTATATTGTTGTTGTTTTTGGTTTATATAGGGAAATTTTCCTTGGCAACGAGGAAAAAAAACTAACAATATTATATAGGATCGCACCTTAAACAACAATTACGCTCACTTTACTAAGCGTCAAAACGTCGAGCTGTCGACTGCGTCCCGCACACACACACACACATATATGTATATTATGCAGTGTCACCCGGTTATTACTGGTATACGAGCTGCAGCATATAATAGCATCGCAGCAGTGTCGACATATACGCACGACATTACTCTCGTCGTCTTGACCGTTCTGTGTTAACCCTGATTTCGCTGACGTCAAAATTCACATCATATTATACACCGAGACACACACACATGCGTTTTCCGCAGCCCCGGAACATCCGAAGAAGCTTCTCGCAATAGAAATAATAATTGGCCGAGAGTATCTCGGACGAGAAGAGCCGCAATCGAATTATATCTCTGGTGTGTGCATCAGCGACAGCCTCGCTCCCTGTGTGTGTGTGTGTTATATTTGTGTAAACACGCGATGCTCGAGATACGTAATTTGCGAGGAGGTAGCTTATCGACGAAAATCAATATTTGAATGCTTTTCCTCCGAGTTATTGGATTCTGCTCTATACAAAGACAGGACACATATCGAGGGGTGTATATAGTTTGACAGAGTTGAAGATAAAGAAAACCAGCTTATTTATTGAAAAGTCAAAATCGTCTCAACGGTCGTAAAGGTATATGTGAAGGTGACATGGAAAACAGGACGGGATGGGATTAACGTGATATACATGTCGGGCAAACACAATCGACATACTGACATTTTAATCGCATTTTTGTTATTAATAAACAGCTTGGAAAGCCGAGTCGAGATACTGGTTAGCAGCTTAGAAGTGTATAAGGTACTTGTGTGCGCAGCTGGATATTTCAAAGCGTAATGGGATACGAGCGTATAAGCTCGGGTATAGATTAAATTCTTTTTCAAGCATTTTCCAATCGTTTATACATCGGCTATAAGAGAATTCGAGTAAAATCCGAGAGCCGCATACACGCGTTCGTTTATGATTGAAAAATAGCTCATAATAACCTACTCGGATTATGCTAATATATGCCGAAAGAAAAAAGCACGCATATTTCACAATGATGCAGCAGCAGCTATATATCGAAACCCAGGATGATGTAGCGAAGAAGAAAATCGCACGCCCACGACTCGCAGGAAGATTGTATAAGGTCATTGCGCGGCTTTGCATACTATCCAAGGAGGCTGACTTGTGCCTCGAGTCTGGTATATACCGCAATTGCGTATACCGCTACACACACACACACGCGCGCGCGCGCGAGACGTCCATTCATTCGAGCAAAGAGAAAGCGGTTTCTCTCTCGATATAGGAAAATCAAGGAGATTGTACGATATACATGCCGAGGGCGAAACTAGATGGAATTCGCGGAGCCAATTTTTTTTCTGTCTCTCTTGTCTCTTCTTCCTTTGAAAATTGCATCCTCGTCAGTGCGAGCATTCATGAAACAGCCGTTTGAATTCCGCACAATTGCGCACGAGAAATCTCGTAAAAATCGCGAAAATTTTATGCAACCACGCGGAAGACAGAAACTCGCGAATAAAATTACGTTTCTGTCGCGCATTCACCTGCACACTCCATAATAGTCGAGAGACAAGTGGTTACGCTCAATTTTCTTTTTCTTTTTTTTTTTTGAGAACGACGCGCCGGGAAACTCTTGCTCTGCATATACCATACCGTATGCAACACAACAAAGAGTCGCGTCGCGCGAGAATTAAATTATGTAAGCGAGCGCTACTCGTGCACGTGATAAGATCATGCAT
Organism: Muscidifurax raptorellus; assembly: GCA_020010945.3. Classification (NCBI taxonomy): domain Eukaryota; kingdom Metazoa; phylum Arthropoda; class Insecta; order Hymenoptera; family Pteromalidae; genus Muscidifurax; species Muscidifurax raptorellus. Next base: position 3,527,674 of record CM052081.1, on the reverse strand, counting down.
ATTGTACTGCACGCATACGCGATACCTGGTGATAGAGAGTTTTGCTCGCAGTACATACTCGGTATATATATACTATGCGAATCGAGGATGTGTTGATTGAAAAGAGACATTTTTACGCGACTACTGCAGCAGAGAGAGATGAAATGTTGATTGTTTGTCGCGAGATAAATCAGTCGGTTGCGTAAGTTGGCGATAAAATTTGTACTGATGCGCGCTGGGATTCTTCTTACATAGTCGATGAAAATTAATTTCGCGTTCTGTGAGAATTCTTTATGCGCGAGGAATTATCGGATGATATGTGAGTTTTATTACATAGCTTCTGTGCCCGAGAAAATTGCCGGGACAATTTATCCGGTGTATTTGTAAAGCCAACAATTTACGTAGCGCTGCTATATACATTATATGAAAAGTGGCACACACTTGTAAAAATATTGAAAAAACGAATTGTTCACGCTTACTGCAGAAATTATACGCTCGAGGGGACTCCGACACTGTTATAAACATATATTACTCGCTCGACAGCTCGTAAATTTTAAGGGCCTTATGCACGCCTGTCATTTTCAACAATATTAGATTTGTTCGTCGCGCACGCGCGTGCGTCGTCGAAAAACCTCTCCTCGCGAATAGACGCGTTCAAGCGATACTACACATTATTTTATCAGATAAGCAACGAATTGGGCTTTCCAACTCGATTACATAATAAATCTGTCATATCTCCGCTGGCAGACAGTCCGACTACGCGTGTATATAAGTATACGTTCTCGGTCGGCGGCTTGTTTACCCGATCGAATCGAAAATATTTTGCACCGAGATTTCACAGTTGGAAAAATTGCGCGAGAGCGATGCTCCGCATATATGCATCTCTCGTTATTCAATTATCCGAGAAAGTGAAAAGGATGACGAAGCTATGTATGACTCGTTTCAGAAAGAGAGATCAATTCGATCGCGCTGTTCCACTTTTAATATCGCGCGCGTGAGCTTTATGTCATTCGACGTTCTTTTTTCTTCTCACTCTCCCTGATGGAATAATAATTCAAAAGACAAGACGTACAACGAGATAATTTCGAAAAACACATGACTCTCCGCCTATATAGGCACGTGGGAGTTGAATGCCTGATTAATCTCTCCTCTCCTCGCTCGCTGCATCTGCCTCGCGGCGGAAGAACCTCACTGCGCGAATCCTCGAGACGAACAATAGGAAAAATGTATATATAACTATACAAGGACTAGAATCGACGAGGCCAATCATCATCGGGCGACACTGTATACCGTCACGCTCCAATTCGCCCGAGAAGATATTACCCCGTGTCGCTCTCTGGCAGGGCTCCCGAAAGTCGTGGGCGTCTGCATCAGCCAGCAGAAAACCCTCGGAATAATAGCCGCGCGTGACCTCGGTTTTAATAAAACCGGACACGAGTCTGTATACAGAGAGACGGAGAGAGATCTCGAAAAATAAACGTCCGTGATCCGTACATATATACATGTGTGTGTGTGTGTGTGTTAGTCGGCATTGTTAATGAGCGGCCGGACACTTAATCTAATCGCGTATTACCGAGGTTTTCGACATCGCCATTTCTTTCGAGTAGGCCCCGTATACAGATTATAGTACAAGATGAACGACTGCGTAAACAAACGCCGGCATTGATGTTTATCTAAATGGTATAGTAGACACATCTGAGAGAGACATATATAAGTTATCGAGCGGAATTCGGAAGGTGTCCCTTTTTATATTTGCGCTCTTATCTCTCTTCTTGAGAGCGTGTCGTAAAAGGTATAATTAACGAGGCTATATCGGCTATTGTGATGAGCGAGAGAGAGAGAGAGAGAGAGAGAGAGAGAGAGAGAGAGAGAGAGAAAAATCACTTAAAAATCGCTCCGAGAGAATCTCGAGGTAATGCCATTCCGAGAGTGCGACACGATGCAGCTGACTTTCAAGCATGCAAATCAGGCGCTATTTAATATGCGCGAATGCTTCGAATGCCCGAGTGATTTTTTCTCCCTCGATCCATCTCGTCGTTATATTTTTTTTCCAAATTGTTAATACAGCGGGTATGAAAATACTAAACAGAAGCCAGGTCACTCGATCGTAGAAAAAATAATATGTAACCCAGTCGGTTAGTGTTCAACTTGAAGTAAGTAATGTAGCGTATATTGCATGCGGCACACAACTTTCCGCAATTCCGCGGCGTAATCCGAAACTCATTCCGGCAGCAAATCACGCGAGTAAGGTACTTCCACTATACAAGGGTATAAGTGTACACACTACAGCTATAGAGAGCCGTACACGTTCGCCGGGCTTCTCTGCAGGCGTGACATCTCGTGCAGCTGTACAATGCCGGATAGGCAGCTCAGGTAGACACACTTGCATATATATAGACATATAACGCACGCAGAGCCAAAGCGGAAGATTGAAAACCTAATTTGCATCATCACGTAAGGGGGTCAATAAACGCTCGCTCCGAGGCTTTTCGCGTGTGTAGATGGTGTATATTTACGCGCGTATACACAGATGTGGGTGAAAGAAAAAAAAAGCGAAAGTTGTACGCACCGAAGGCTTTGGCCGGCTTCCCGCGCGCGATCTTCGAAAATCGAAGGAGAGACGACGGGGCTTTTCTTCTTAAAAATAGCCGACGAAAATAAAATCGCGGGTGATACGCGGACACAGTCACCGTGCACGAGTTTTTTTTATATTTAAACCGAGCACGTGTAGCGAGAAAAAGGCGACGCTTTCCGCGTATATACTCGCGAGCACATAAAGAAACAGAGAAGAGCAGTGCAATAACATCTCTCTCTCTCTCTCTCTCTCTCTCTCTCTCCGCTTGAGCCTGTCATAACAAAGGCTGTCTGGAGGTGTACACGAGATATTTATGTAAATTTATACGAAGAGGGAGACGTTTGTTTTGTTATCGGCCTGATGCACGAGGGAGACGCTCTCCGCGCGATTTTGGTCGTGCGTACAACACAGTGGATATCTCCGGTGGAATCGAAAAGAGCCATTAACGATCGCTGCCAATAAATCAATTAGTAAATCGTTCGGCTCGAACGCGAGCGAGAGACAGCCATAAATCATCCTCCGGACGTGCGACCGATAAAGCGTTACACACAGTGTAAAACAGAGGTTACCATCGGATATCCAAGGTCTGCAAAAATAAAAGAAGAAACCTACAACCACCAACCTTTTCTGCGTCCAAAGGGTCCGAGGAAGGTGCCGTTCTTGCCGATGACGTTGTCGTCGATGTACCTGAGTAGTTTGCCGGTGTCCTCGCCTTTCTTGGCTGCGATCGAAGACTTGGCCGGGCGAGGCGCCGTGGCTGAAATCTGGACCCTCTGTATCTGGATCTGCTGCTGCTGCTGCGGCGCCTGCACGAGGCTCGGGCAGCTCGAGCTCTGTCCTATGCCGTTGCCCGGGCAGCCGTTGCTCTCCTCGACGAGGGCGTTGATCCTCCTCTGCGAGCCAGACCAGCCTTTGCCTGCGGTGGATAGTTTGACGCTGCAGCTCATCTTGGGGCTTTTCTATGCTCGCGCGCGGACTGTCTCGCGGATCAGTCGCTCATTACTCGCGCGCGCACTGTATATATACCACGCACGCGCGTGTGTGTGTGTCTGTGTGTGTACGAGTATATACCGCGAGTTGTCCACACTTGCCGTGCTATACTGTCCGTCTGTCCCAGTGGGACTGTTACTACTGAGGCTGTATTTACTACGATCCGAACTATCGTTCTCCCTTTCACTCGCTCGACGAGATGTCGGCGAGTAACGCCGGACGCGCGTCGCCGCGCATAATGATTTTTGCCCTTACACTCTTTCTCTCTCTTTCTCGCTCGGCAGCTTCTCTTTCGCCCGCGTATAGGTTCGCACTTTGCGCCTGCGCACTGGTGTCTCTATGCTGCTACGTTGGTAGTGGCTTCCTTCCGTTTTTGTCGTCGCGCAGAGAGCGGAGCCGATGTGTGCTGGGTGAGCGTCGAGCCGAGACTGAATGTCTGCCGCGGCGCGCACTGCTGGCTGGCCGAGTTGCGCGCGCGCGAGGAGGGGGAGTATATATATATATAGACGTGCGCGCGCGGGTACGTGTGTAAGAGAGTGCGAGAGAGCAAGTAGTTCGCCAGTGACGTCAGACGGAAGGTGGTGGCGCAGGCGCTGGAGCGACGATGGGGTGTATACTGCTGTTTTAGATGATACTTGTACTCGTCGTGTATTATTTTGGAGAGATGTATACAGCGGATTTTTCAACGAGTTCGTAGGACAGCGGGATTGACGATTCGAGGGGTCGTGTGTAATATCATGAGATTCTATAAATTTAAATTCGCGATTGCTGCAGGTGAACAGTTTGGGTTAATAATTAACTTATGCAGGGAATGCAGTTACCGTGCAATCTCTCCCGCGCACTAGGATCGTGATGGAGGCAATTACACGTTCGCAGATCTTTAATCTTATATAGGTATACTCCGAGCTCGCGCGAATTTCTGAATGAACGGATAACGTATACTCGCCTTTTATATACACGTAGAGCGGGGCTCTATGACGGCGTTGCCAAAAATAACTCGATGCACTGGTGTGCAATGGAAACGAATGACTTGTGTTATTTTAACTGCGATTTGCGTGTACACGTTGAACCTACTTACGATGTTTCGAGCGATAAGCCCGTATAATTATGATCTATACCCGTTCCCGTCTGTTACTACTTGAGTTGTAAATTTTGAAAAAATGTATGGAATCGTGCGAGATAACGTTTTGAAAACTCGACATTTTTTCCCACTAAACTACCACCAATAAACATCCACCTCGCATAAACAAGTTTTATAAAAAAGCATTGTCCCTTCCCCCCACGCATAGAAAAAAAAATCACGTCATATAGACAGCCGAGGAGTTTCTACACACGGGGTTTAATTATCCAGCCAAGCGGGAATCCAAACGATCCATAGCAACGACGACGCGCCTCGTGTGCGTGTCTCGTGCTTCCCCTCTCTCTCTCTCTCCTCCCGTCCTCCCCCTCGTATATATACGGCCGAAGCCGCACAGGCGGCATCGGTTATTTGCCTTCGCGAGCCTCGGACTTCACAGGCTCGTCGCCGACTCGGTTTGTTTGTTTGTTTTTTTTTTCTCGACTCGTTTTTTGTACACGCGTTTTCGGAGAGCCGCTGCGCCGATGGCATCATGCTGGACTTTCAGAAATGCACGGCCCAAGATCTCAAAGCCGCGGCGGCTATCGAAAGAAAGCGCCGGACGGAGGAGGAGCGCAAGGCGCGGATTTTCAATCCGAGAGTTCGCAGGATCGGGGTAAGTAGGTTATATATACGTCGCGTTTGTTTTTACAAAATTTTACCGAGACGCTTTTCCAAAGCACAGATAGACAAGGACTTTCTGGACCGGCAGGTCGAGGAGAAGAAACGACAGCATGACTTGGAGCGCGAGCAGGAATATCGCCTGGACGAAGCTCTTCTCCGGAGCAGCCAACTCGCGATCATGCACGAGAAGCAGCATGACGAGGTATAATATAGATAGATTAGCATTTATTTTGCACAAGTCAAAAATACAAAGGCATCACATCTGAGGTCCTTATATTTGTTATATCACAGGTTTAGCAATTAATTATGTACAATTTATAACTTATTAACTATACTCTATCACGTCAGATTACATGATTGGACGGTACAATAGTCTACGATATATCAGAGAAGTATCACAATTTTTTGTTTACTTATCCCTAATAATTCGCTCCTCTCGCATGCACAGGCTCGACGAAAGCTGAACAAGGAGCTGAACACCTTCCGACAGACCTACCAAAAGCCGGAATACCGTCGCGACTTTGATCTCTACGACCCGGAACTTCTGAAAAAGTCCAAACCACCGAGGGACAACGGCGAGGACGTCGGCCTCGCTTCCGCGCAAAAGTTCGCTCGTATATACAAATAACAAACGCTCGAGCTGAATTCGTAAGTCACATGCTAATTTCGCACGACGATTATACCCCGCAGATTCGAGGGCGAGGACGAGAATCTCGCCGAACGACTCCGCGAGCAGCGCGAGCAGATGCAGAGCTGGATAATGCAGCAGGTGCAAGAGCGCAGACTGGCCGAGCGAGAGAAACGCGACACCGAACAAGCCTACCAGGAGGCTTTGATCTCCAGGGACCGACGTGCCCTGGCTTTGGAACACATGGAACTCGAGTGTCGCCGGAGACTCAGCGAGGCCACCGCTAGGTTCAATCGGGCGTTGGTAATTTTCGAATATCCTTATTCATTCCAAATCGATTATCCGTTAACGCAGCCCACCGCCGGAAGTACATTTGGCCGATCGGACACCCGGCTTTTTCATTATAACTCGGTTATAACTCGGCTGACTTGGTCGAACCGGCGAAAAAAAGGCAGATCGTAAAACTGCATTATACCGCGTAATAAAATAACCCGTAGGATCGTTCGAAGTCGACCTTGACCCTTTTCGCGAGAATCGTTATCGCTGCAGGTGCAGGAAAAGAGGGAACGAAAGCGCTGCCAGGCTCTCCAGGACTACGAGGACGCGCGGGCGGAAATTTACAACCAGGTGACCGGCGACTTCCTCACCGAGCCGAAGGACCAGGCAGCAAGTGTTCACGGTCTGAATAAGCTGTTAGTCACCCGCTACAAGGGCATGACCTCGGAACAGCTCAAACTCATTCGAGACGAACAGGCCCGACAGATGGAGGAGATACAGGTGGGATGCTTGGGTATTATTTACATATATATATATATATATATACTCGCTACGGATGCACGTCTACGTATACACGTTGTGTATATTATCCGCAGCCTTTCCCTTTTTACCATCGAGGAATCATCGCGTGCATTTAATGACTGCTTTATATATTTAAAATACATTTCTGAAAAAGCCGAACAGGCGAGTCCTCATCGCGTACAAATATACATTCGCGATGATCGTCCGACGAATTAGGCCAGCAAAAATCGAGCGATAATATTTTTCTGTCCAGCGAATGAGAGCGGAGGAAAATGAGAAAAACGAGGAGTGGAATCGGCTGATGAACGGAAACGCCAGAGCCGCGGAATCTTATCAACGCGAGCTGGATCGCAGACGAGCGTAATATGAATATTGCTATTTGCTTGAAAAAAAAAAATACGCTCATAAGAGAGCCTGATTTGCATTTATCATTCGCAGCGAGCTGAACAGGCAGATAGCAGAGGAAAACCTCAGACTGGCGGAGCAGCAAAAGTCCCAGCAAGATTACTTGAATCGTCACGTTTACAAGAACAAACCGAGTTCTGAATTTTACGAGCAGTTCAATAAGAGCACTCGATGAACGTTTATTAAGCTTCTGCTTTTTTACTTTGGATTATTATTGATATTATTATTATTATTATTATCATTATAATACATACTGTGGATAAATCATGTGCACACTTCTGAGAATAAACGCTTTTTATCGACTTTCATTATCTCGTAATACTTGCGATTTCGATTATTGATCTCATTGTCCTGCGACTCTTGTTATTTATTAATTGTGTTTATACAGATTCCGCTCTAATCCGTGGTAGGTATACACATACACTGCAAAAGATAAAATTTGTATTTATTGAACCCACTTGCAATAAAGAAAGCCAACACCTGTGACATCTATCCTTATAACACACGGATCGATAAAATGTATACTTTTTTCAATGTTCTTGAGCAGCTGCTGCAGACGACGCCTGCGGACTAGCAGCCGAGCAGACACGCGCCCGACAGCTGCGCTTCTGCTTTGTTTACATTTTAAAAGTGTGCTCGTCGCTTCGCGGCGCGGACAATAACCGTCAGTTGTCAAAATGCATCGACTTTCTTTGATTGACTATGCCGAGTTTGCTGTAATCAATCGCGCGATTACCAGTTCGAATTTGCTCATTTCTTAATTCGAAGCGAACATCAACGATGAAGGAGTCAGTGACGGAAACGGAGGATAACGTGCGCCGGCACAAGTGAGTCATAGGTTATGTCGCGTATTTTTGTTTGTGCTTGCTTTTGTTAATTATTGTTTAATCGCAGATTTGTCGATCAAAATACTATTCTACACGAGTACGAGGTTATTGTCTCGAGTTTGAAAGAGGAGCTGACCAACTGCAAGGTAGTATTTTTATTTTACTTGTGCTTAGATCTTTAGCTTGTTTGAATAATGACACGGAATTTGTTTGTAAAATTAGCTGGAACAGAGCAAATTGAGGCTGGAAATTGAAACGCTCAGGAAAGAAAATCAGAATGCTAGTGAAAGTATACGACGTTCCCTGACCAATTGCGATGATCGTATATGCAATGACGCCAGCTACGACAAAGAAGTCTATGCAAATCTTGAAAAACAAGTCACAATTTTACAGATGGAGAAAGATTCTGTTTTTCAGCTCTGGAAAATGGCTCTAAAAGCAATTGATGTTTTAGAAGAAGAGCTTAAAACTGTTCACAAAGAAGACAGAAACACAAAGTTTTATCAAGAGCAAATCAACAACATTAAAGAAACATACTCGGAAGCTATAAGAGCACTAGAAGTCAAATTGAATGCTGCTAAAGACAATTTCTTCCAACAGCAGACTGTCTGGGAACAGAGTAAGCAAAAAATTGATCAACTGACAAGAGAGAAAAATGAAATAAGTCAACAGCTCAGTATTTTCCAACAACAAACATTGGAAAAGGAAAAAATTTATCAAACCAGTGTAGATCATCTGAAGGAAAGCTTGAGCAACTTGAAGAGTGAACTTGAGCAGACGAAGCAGTCAAAGGTTGACTTAGAAGAGAAACTGAGAAATGCACAAACACTTGTAAATACAATGCTTGTAAAGGATAATGAAGCCAAATGTAAAGTATCGGATGCTGTAGAGTTAGTAGAAGCCACAATGAAGGAAAAAGACATAGTTTTAAGAAGAGAAGCACAACTGTTGGAAGAAAAAAACAGACTTGAGAATCAGTTATCTAAATTATCTGAAGAGTACGCAACTCGTTTGGAAACTGAAGTACTTAAAGCCAAAGAAATTTACAGTAACAATGTAAAAAAATATTTATTAGAAATTAAGGAATTAAAAGCGCAGATGAGAGAGCAAGCAACATTACTAGATAGATCGCAAAGAGAATGTAGATTAGCAGAAGAAGAATTAGAGAAAGCTAAGCACTGCTCAGACAATAGTATTCAAAAGTCTAATTTGCGAATTTCTGTACTTGAACAAACTTTACATGACAGAGATTTGAGACTCCAGTCAGGTGATTTAAGTAATAAAAATGTTTATGATGATAAGATTTATTATTTAGAACGCCAAATTAATCATTTGCAAGACAAGTTATCTGAAACAACTGAAAAATTGCGACGTGTTCATTCACAGAACTCTAGGGAAGTAGATGATCATATCAGAGAAGCTGATGACCGTGCCAGAGATATCATGGACAAGTGTGTTAATTTTGAAAGACAACTATCTAGAGCACTCATGGACAAAGAAAATTTGTCTGCTGATTTACATGCATTGGAAGCATCCTTTCAGAAAGAAATACAAAGAAGGAATCACGAAAAGATGTTGCTTGAAAACAAAGTCAGAGATTTACAAGAAAAAGTTATTAGTACTGAAAATATAGTTTCTGAATCAAGAATATTAACAGACAATGTATCAAGCACGAGACATGTTGGACAGCAAACGTAAATTTATTTGATTGTCTCACAAAAATATGTGTAGAATTATATTTCATTTTCTTTATGCTTTTCCAGATTAATGAGATCTGATTCCATTACAAATATTCTTGCACTGCAGGATAAATTTGATAAAAAAACCAAAGAATTAATGCAGCACGTAGAAACTCACCAAAAATTAAGCAATAAGTAAGAAAGTTAAATAAGAGTATTATTACTTAAAAAACAATTGATAATATTATTATTATCTTTAATTTCAGATGGAAAGAAGAAGCTAATTTACTGACGACTAAGTTTCAAAAACGTACTCAACAGCTGAAAACAAAAATAAATGTCTTGCAAAAACAAAATGATGATCTGACTAAAGAATTGCTCTTTTACCAACAGCTGCTAGCTCGATGCAATACACAATTAGTTCAAAACTACAATAAAGTAACAGAGACTCGGTGACAGTTACTGAAAGAAAATCTACATAAAGTATTGAAACAGTCATTTAATTTATTTAAAAAATACATACTTTGTTATGTGAAACAATATTTTTAATAATAATATATAGTTTCTGACGATTAATTATATTTTTCTCATTTCAAAATTATCCTTTTAATTTAGTAATTGCATAATCTTATGGTAAAATTTAGGAACTGGAGAATTTACAGTAGTATAAAATATTCAAGAATAATAATCGAAAGAAGATGTAAAAAAGTTTTTAAAAAACAGCAAAATGATCACCAAATACCTATATTAATTCCTATGCTTTTGAAGCAATGCAAGCTGTAAACAAACTTGGAAACCAATACAGTGGTTCTTCTTCATTTTGATTATCTATCCAAGCTAATCCTTCTTTAACCATGTGATCCAATGCTTTCTGTGCTCGTTCACTCTCCCACTTCAATTCTTTTTCTAATAATGACTTAGACATAAATGCATTCCCAGTATTACTGGTTTGTTGCAATACTGCTGTGTGGTCCATACTCAATTCACCAGGAATAGATTGTACTAAATATTTTCCTTTGCTAATAGGCACAACGGAGAATCCATTACCTAATATCTTAAGTTTCTTAGCTGATGCTAACAGGTCTTCGTTTGTTATCTCTTGATGCTCTTGACGACGCCCCCTAGCTCGAATTAAACGATCCCTAAGCTCATCCAATGATATCAAGCCTCCATTTTTGTAGTTTGTTGCAAGACAGACTTCCACAATCTGAACTGCAATTTCATAATAAAAGTCACCAATTCCTAAAACTGACCAAAATCCTTTTCCCGATGCCAAAGGATCAACTCCAATTGATGCGCACATCTCTGTAAACTGTCGTCTAAATTGTGCATTCTTTTTTATTTCATTCTTGTGCTTTGAAGCAAACTCTTCCAAATTTATTCGAAAAGTCTCCATCTGCTTAGTCATCTGCTCAAATTGATTCTCTTGAAGTTCTGTTCCCTTATCCTTGTATTTTTCTTGTTCATATTTCTGTTTGTGAATTGCTCCAACTCCTGGCTTCCTCCTCATTTTGTATAAGTAATTTGATTTTTCTACAAAACATATTATTATATTGTAATTATCGTATATAGCGCATTCTCTTGATTTAATACACGTAATTTATGATGTAGAATGATTAAATAAGAGTGAGAGAAAGAGTAGTAAATAAACTTGTAGAAATGAATTATATTTTTTAAAATTTAAACTTCAAATAACCTTACCAAGCTATATATGTAAGCAATCAAACTTTACTCCTGTTGTATTACCGATAACTATAATTGCAGACTCTTAGTAAATCACTGTAGGATCCGAAATTTATCTCTTTCACGCGCATAACAAAAGGCGCAAAAGAATTTTACCGTACACGCACATTTTGGCTATTCATTCGATGCTGATCAGCTGATCGAACAACGTAGGTATATACAAAAACGAAACTCGTGTACAGTAGCATGTATATATATGTATATATAGGCATACATATATTATATATAGCGTTTGAATGTGTATACCATATCAGTAACCAGTAACCACGTCTCTGCACTTAGAGGTTGGCGGTGCGGTGCCGAACTGCCAAGAATTTTTATATACTTACTTCGTTTCTCTTTGCAGGCAGTACATAATGCTGGAAAGCGTGAAGCACGTGTTTTTGGTACTCTCCGGCAAAGGTGGCGTTGGTAAATCCACTGTCAGCTCTCAATTAGCCCTTGCCCTCAAAGAGTCTGGTTTCAAAGTGAGTATTTGTTTATATTTTAAATTAAGGTTATGTTTTTTCTCGAATTATAAGTGTAACAAATTAAATTTGCGAAATAATGAATATGTTAACGCTACGATTGTTGGAGTTCTTAAATTTATAAAATTTTACAGTAATTATTTACGTATATGTCTTAATTAAGTTGAGTTTTGATTATATTTATAAAAATAGCAATTCGAATTGCATGCTGATTATTGATAACAAAAAATATTTTATTATTGCAGGTAGGAATTTTGGATGTTGATTTATGTGGGCCTAGCATTCCATATTTGTTAAATCTAGAAGACAAAGATGTCCACCAATCAGATGATGGGTAACTGAATTTAAATTAACTTAGTACTTGTAAAGCATAATTTAAAAACTGTAATTATATGTCATTGCGCAGATGGGTACCAGTTTTTGCAGACAATGATCAAAAACTGGCTGTCATGTCGATAGGATTTTTATTAAAAAATAGAGGAGATAGTGTAGTATGGCGAGGTCCTAAAAAGACAAGTATGATTAAACAATTTTTAACAGATGTGGTATGGCAAGACATAGACTACCTTATAATTGATACTCCACCTGGCACTTCCGATGAACACATAACAGTCATGGAAAATTTACGGTGAGTTTTTAGAAAAGCTAATAAGAACAGCTAATGAGAAATATTTAAATAAAAATTAAATTAATATTTAATTATTTAAAGTCCAAGCAAGATTTCTTCATTATATATATTTTAGATTTATCGTAATAAAATCAATTTATTTAAAAGGTAATATAATTTACTTTTGTGGAGTATGCATAATTTTGTATTGATAATGAGAAAAACAATCACATGTGACTCGACTAACATCAGGCACACGTGATAATGAGTAAGAGTCATGTGATTCCTCAGTGAAAAAAAATTAGCAGAGATAAATAGCTTCAGTCATACAATTGATAAGACTGGTCAGTTTTTTGGACATAGGTGTTTAAACAAAGAAAATAAATTGAAAAAAGAACACTAATTATGATAGGTATAAGTTAAAAATTTTAATTGCAAATTATTTCAGAAATGTGAAATGTGATGGTGCAATCATTGTAACTACACCACAGGCTGTGGCAATAGACGATGTTATGAGAGAAATCACATTCTGCCGAAAAACTGGAATTCCAATTGTAGGAATTGTTGAAAATATGAGTGGTTTTGTTTGTCCAACATGTACAGTGAGTCCATTTCATTTGATCAATAATTATTTAATGCTATATTTCTGACTAATTATAATTTTTTAGGAGTGTACAAACATATTTTCATCCAATGGTGGTGTTTCTCTTGCAGAAATGACAAAAGTTCCTTTTCTAACTAGAATACCAATAGATCCAACAATTGGTAGATTAGCAGATAAAGGTCAGAGTGTTTTAAAAATGTTTCCAGATAGTCAAGTAGCACAGGTTTTTCGGAAATTAGTAGCGGAATTAACTAAAAGTAAGGAAGCATAAATAATAAAATTGTAGTCTTTCATACTAAAGTTTATTTCACATAAGTGCGATTTTTTATACAGTTGTAATATAAAAATATTTCTTGTATACAAATATATGAAGTAGAATATATTATTGTTTTTGCAGAACAAAAAATTATTTAAAAAAAATAGAGGTGTATTTACAGCAATCAAATTTATCAAAAGTATATATTTTTCTATCTGCTTGGCATTATTTATAAAAGAAAAGGCATTGTTTTATTGTAATAGCTCATCATAATCATTAACCATTAAAAATTGTCTATACATGATTTACTTGAACTAAATTATCTAAATTATTAGTTTTAGTACCCGTTCTTTTTGTAATTATATAGCTAAGGTCCAGTTTACATTCTTGTTTATTCTTGTTTATTCTTGTTTTATTCTAGCTTCATAAGCTTCCCAGAGAATTTTTTTGTATTCTAAAACAGCACCTAATTTATCATTAGCTTGAGTAATTCCTCGCCCAACTACAACCAAATCTGCACCTTTGTTTACGACATCTTTTGGAGTGTTGTATTGTTGTCCTAAACTATCAGTAGATTTTGTAAGTTGTACACCAGGTGTAAGCTGAATAAGTCCAGCATCATCAAATATATTATTTTGGCAAACAAATCCACTCGTTATATCAGAGTCCTTAGAGTCTGAAACTGCAGATGTGACATAATTTCCTGTAGTAAGTGCTCCTTCTGATGACATTTCTACTACTATAAAAATTCCTCTATCTTCTGAAATTCCATGGAGACCATTTTTTATTCCTTGAATTACACCTTTGCCAGAAACTGGGTGAGCAGTGATCAAATCAGCCCACTCAGCAATATTATAAATACCGTTTCTATATTGATAAGATACAGTTTGACCAATATCTCCAAATTTTCTATCTTCCATTATTAAGAAGTTATATTTAGTTGCTATGCTCTTTAATTGCTGAATAAAGTTTTTATCAAAATCTTCTACGATATCTACATGAATCTTTAAAACAGCAATATGTGGTCCAGCCACATTAGCAAGATCAATGATTTCTTGACTCTTTGTAAAATCAGCAGCCAAACACAATGTAGTCTGTTTTTCAGACATTAATCTAAATAATTTTGCAGCTGCTGCATTTTTTGTCATTTTAGCCCTTGCAAGAAAACTTTGTGTAAGGCGACTGTAACAGTCTTTTATTTTCAATGGTGCTTTAACTGATGTAATATAATCTTTAACTACTTTTACAGATTCTTCGCTTAATCTTCCAGCCTCTTTCAGATAGTCAACCAATTCTGTTATGGTAAAAAGATTTTTCACAATAATTCCAGCATTGTCTAGATTTTGTTTACCTCCTTGTTCTCTATCAACGATGACCAATGCTGTATTGACTTTGAAGCCTTCATTCTGCAAGTCTTTTACAGTTTCAATGACACTTGAGCCACTTGTAATGATATCTTCTACTATTACTGCTGTATCTCCGACTTTGAAAACTCCTTCTATCATTTTCTTTGTTCCATATGATTTGGCTTCTTTTCTTCTTATTATCATAGGTATATTATATTCTGTAGAAATTACTGTGGCTATAGGCAAGGCAGTGTATGGTACTCCACACACGTGATTGAATTCCTTTTTATCTAGGAGACTAAAAAGTGATTCCGAAATTCGACGCTAAAATAATAGATAAATCAAATTTTATGTGAATGTTGAAATTTTCAAAAATATAATTTTATGTTAACCTCCCCAAAATATTTTAACTTTAAAGTACACCAATTGAATTAGTTTTTAATGATACTTGAGCAGAAAATTAATCAAAACTTACCAATAACTTTGGATAAGAAATAATGACTCTTAAGTCAATATAAATTGGAGTCTGGAGTCCAACTTTTGTTGTAAAATTTCCATACTTTATAGCACCAATATCATATAATTCGACAGCTAACTCTTTTAAATCTATCTTCATTTTACTTTTTCTGATAACAACTTAAAATGTTAAAAACAACTATTAGAAAACAACTTTTAAATATTGACTTAAAGCGTAAATAAACTTTTTTTTTACAATATGACCGGCGAGCTGTTGCCTCGTGTGATAAGGAACTAGTAGACTGCTATACGACTATACAAAAATTAATATGATGTCACATGTGCTGTTTTGCACTGCTACCAACTGCGACAAGTGTAGCGGAAATTTGCGATTGTATATACATATGTATATGTATATGTTTATAATATATTAGGTATTGTGCGTATATATAATAGATTACATTAAAGCATGTGGCGCACTCAATCAAGTTTTGAAAAGTGAAAATTCATTTATTGTAGTAATAACGATCTCAATACAAAGCTTCAAAAATCATAGAACAAAAAATATATTTCATTTATGTTAGAAATTTATTCTGACAGTCGAAAACAAACAAACTTCACTTGCCACCCCAGCCCCAAAGTCCTTTGACCAATCCAGCAATTCCACCCTTTTCACCTTTCTTATCTTTCTCTTGCAATTTATCTGATAGATCCGGGAATTCAATCATATTGAATGCCAAATCAAAGAATAGTGGTTTGCATGGAATACTCTGCATTGGTGGTGGTAATTTACAAACATTTGGTTGTTTAGTCAGTAATGCTTGATCCTCTACATATTCATGAAGTCTTTCTGCAAGCACTGTTTTGCTTTTAACTTGCTTATTAATACCTATGTCTTCCTCTTGGCCTTCTTCCAAGACACTATGTGCATGAGCTGCACATTGTGCACCTTCAATGAGCGATTCTAGTTTGACTAAATCATTCTTCAAAGTTGTATGTAGAAGTGCTTTATGTTCCATTGCATCTTTAACATGCTGTAATGATCTTTGATACAGAGCCATTGCTTCACGCCATCTGTGCAGATTGGCCATAGACTTGGCCATGTAGAAACAGCGGAATGCCCTGTAGCTTTTAGTTTTAGCGTCATGCTCTTGCAAGAAACTCTCATCATCTTGCAGCTGTGACATTTCAACAAGATTATGAAGGGCAGCTTCATATAGTCGAACAATATCTTGAGACTTGGCTTTCTCAGATTCCTCAGCAATCTTAACTAAAATCAAATTTCTCTCTAATGTTCGTGAAAGTCTTATATATTGCAAATAAGATAGTAAGTGTTGAGGTGCCTTGTCACTGTCCTTGCTCTTCAAATCAGTTTTAAATTCTTCTCGAACAGCAGCAATGGCATCCTTGCAATCTATCAAGTGAGCCTCTAGAATGTCAATCTTTGCTTGATTTCCATCAGCTTTCTCTAACGTGTTGTTCAATCTGGAATCTGCCATAAGTAGTGCCTGAGCCTTTGGTGGCGGTGTTCCACAAGATTTTCCACGCCATGAAACTTCCTCTGTACTAACTTGTTTCTCTCTAGTTTGTGTGATTAGAGAATCTAAGTTACTCAGAAGATCTCCACTCAATTTTCCTCTCATTTGCATAAGATCATCTATAGCAGTAGTGTCACCAATATTGTATGCGCAGTATCTTAGATTTGGTGCTAGTTCTTCAACTCTTGCCTTGTAAATAAGCTGTTCATGTTCTGGCAATGCTTTAGCAAGATTTTCATACACGACTTGAGCTTTCTTGAAGTTTTCCATTGCTGGGGCCCAGTTTTGCAATTCAAAGTTTATAGATCCTTGAATATAAGCAACATAGGCTTGAGCTTCCAGCTTTGTTCGTGGGTCACAGTCAATGCTCTGCAAAATTGGTATTCATTACACATCAAATACATCTTAATGAAGACTCTATATTATGGAACTAACAAATCAACTTACTTCAATAAGACCCTGTAATTCCAATGCATAAGTTCCTGCCTTTCTCAGTCTTGAAACCAGATGAAACTTTTTGCGGGGCTCGGTGTTTGACTCCTGGCGTAGTTGCATAGCATAGCTCCAGGCTCGCTCAGCCATTGTCAATGGAATTTGCAAAAACTTATCATCAGTCACCATAGTAGAGATCACGTCACGTCGTTTGAAATGACGCCTGTCACCCTGAGGCACTTTGAGCACCTTCCGCAGACGTCGCAGACGCCTGGAGCAATAGCCTCTGTATCTCTGGTAATCTCCATGTCTCAGACCGTGCTGCTGCTGTGCTTCCTTGATGATCTTCAGTACTGAAATAACAGGGCAGCTGTAGCTCAATAGGATAAAATACGCAAGCTACTTTAAACGTGTAAACCTAATTGAAGATCAAGAACAACATATGGAGAGAAGAATATGGTTTAAGGTTAAAGAAAAATACAACGCATCGACTCACTTTCCAGGGAGTAAACCTTCTGCTCCTGTACAACAACTTCCTCTGGCTCGACATCACTACCCTCCTTAGGGGACATCGTGTCCTTTGTGGTCTTCGGCAGGGTAGTGCAACCGCGGAAAACAGACGAAAATCAACCACTAATTGTATATCAACACATACGGACCGATTAAACTCGTCATCTATGATACGATACCTGGCTACGCCATATGTGTTTTTTGTCGTGTCAAGTTTGCAGGCATTGCGTTGGGCGCATGCGCAGTTGCCTGACCGGATCATCTCCGCTCTCCGCCGGAATCCAGAACTATATATATCTATATATATTTGAAAGTGTTGAGAAATGTATATATATATACCTATTACATATACCTATATACACACATCTGTGAAAAATAATCGCCCTCCACGACCCCGGCCCGGTATCTCGCTTTTGAATCGTTTCTCGCCGGCGATAAAAGCAGAGCTGGTGAGTCTTTCCTTTTCAACTGTGCGTTCTCTCTATCGCGTTGCACTCGCTAACCTATTCTGTTTTTTTAAGTTGAGCTAATTTATTTTCACTCGCTATTTTTGTACTACTTATAGAAAAGCCGAGAAAACAGTCAGGGGAAAAATTGCATTTGAGGTTATAAACATGTCAAGTTTTCTCGTCCGCAAGTCCCTCGTTGGGTCTGTGAAAACCCTGAAGAGTTTGTCGCAATTTGGGCTCGTTCCTGTAAGGAGATTGAATCTGTTGGAGTATCAAAGTAAGGAGTTGCTGCGCGATTCCGGCGTTTCGGTCCAGAACTTCGCTATTGTTGACGATTTGCAGAAAACACCTACTGCTTTGGAAGCTTTACGTATGTCATTTTGGTATTTTATTTCTGCTTACATTTTATAGACAAATCTATTTGTTTCTTCACTTCATGCGTCAAAATATATTGAAATGTTGAGAATGCGCTAGCTGGGGATATGCAGTTGTTTTTGCTGAATGATTGAGAAAGATGCTGCGAATATGATAAAACATGTTTTTATCGCTGTTATGTAATTATAGATGCTAAGGAGTACGTAGTGAAAGCTCAAGTCTTGGCTGGGGGCAGAGGAAAAGGATGGTTTGACAATGGTTTTAAGGGTGGTGTGAAAATCACAAAAGAGTAAGTTTAGTTGCATTTTTCTTGTAGTACTTGACTTCAGAAAAATATCTTTCGTCATTTGCTTTTTTTTTTAGTAAGAAGGCAGTAGCAGAGTATGTGAAAAATATGCTGGGCCATCGTTTGATTACAAAGCAAACTGCAAAAGATGGAATTTTAGTTCAAAAAGTTATGATCGCAGAGTCAGTGAATATTGCTAGGGAAACATATGTTTGTATACTCATGGACAGATCACATAATGGACCTGTTCTGATAGCATCCCCCGCTGGTGGCATGGATATTGAAGCGGTAGCAGAAAAAAACCCAGAGCAAATCAAAACTATACCTATAGATATCTATTCTGGAATTGATGATGAAATTGCAAAGGAAGTAGCAGAGTTTTTAGGTTTCAAGGATGAAAAAATCAAGCAAAAAGCAGTCTACGAATTGAAAAATTTGTGGAAACTTTTTGTTGACATTGATGCCCTTCAGGTTGAAATTAATCCTCTGGTTGAAACTGACAATGGAGAAGTTGTTGCTGTGGATGCTAAAATATCATTTGATGATAATGCAGAGTTTAGACAAAAAGATATCTTTGCTTTGGAAGACGACAGTGAAAAAGATCCAAGAGAGGTGGATGCCTCAAAGTTCAATTTGAACTACATTGGAATGGATGGAAATATTGGATGTTTGGGTATTTTTTAATTTTTAGTTTCGTTTTTCTTATCTTCTTGTGTTTATTTATTTTATTTTTTCTTACAGTAAATGGAGCTGGGCTTGCCATGGCGACTATGGATATTATCAAATTGAATGGAGGAGATCCAGCCAACTTTTTAGATGTGGGTGGTAGTGTAAAAGAAGATCAAGTTTATCAAGCATTTAGAATTCTTACTGAAGGTAGAATGTTTTTACTAGTTGATCAATATATATATATATATATATATATATATATATATACTTTATGAATGTTTGATAGTTAAAATTTCAATATTAATTTAACAAACAATGTAATTAAAAATGTATTTACAGATCCAAAAGTGCAATCGATCCTTGTTAATGTTTTTGGGGGTATTGTTAATTGCGCCACAATTGCCAAAGGAATAGTATCCGCTGCGCGTAACTTGGGTCTTAAAATACCCCTTGTTGTTAGATTAGAAGGTAAATCATTTTTAACACGCGACCATTAGGTTCATGTGAATGAACAATGCTCTAAAGGCAATTTTCAATCATATTCTAGGTACAAACGTAAACGAAGCCAAAAAAATCTTGGCCGAGTCAGGCCTGCCAATTTTGACAGCCAACGACCTGGACGAGGCTGCGAAGAAAGCAGTCGCCTCAATCAAAAAGTGATTATAAAGCCAATATCGGATAAAAATATCTGATGTTCCTGTTAATCATATCAGCAAACTTTTACAGATTGCAAAGTGAAGAAGGGCACAAAGACATAAAACTCAAAATGTCGCAATAATTAATACGTTCCTTTAACTTGACTAAAGACTGGCATATCATTCCCGTGATCATGTCCACGGATCATCAAATCAAAACCAGTGCCATCGTCATCACTCAGCTCCCTTCATTCACATTTTACGCAAACAACTTTTAAGGACCTGACGTTAAAAACCAGACAAGTGCGAGACTCATTGTTTCTAGTTACATATAAAGATAAGACTATATAACGTTTTTTGAAATAAATGTTTTGTTACAAAAATGAGAGAGATTCGACGTGCAAAATTGTCGTTTACCCGGCTGCAGGACTTTAATTATTATATACATATATGTATATATACAGTTGTATATACGCCAGTACAACATCGTTGAGAGCGACAACCATTTAAGCGCGAGACGTCTGTTTTAGTGTCTATCGTACTCGCAGAGCAATATACACGCGTGCTCTATTTAAAGTCATTCCGCGTATCCGTAGACTCTCATCGGACTTTCTTCCTGAAAAAACCCGGACTTTCTTTCCGATTGCACGAACCTGCAGGCCGCGTGGCCGATATATTCGCTGTCGAATATCGTTTTCTCTCCTTAATTTAATTTTCCTCTTTAGCAAATATAAAAAAAACAACGCTGCTGTCCACAGAGCAAGTTTCGACCCTGAAAGTTCGTTAACTCAACGGACCTTAAGCCAATTGATTTTTCTAGTAACCATCGACAAGAAGAGAGAGAAGGACAGCTGCGCCTGGCAGAAATGGATAAACAGGAGGCCGGCGACGGTCAGCAGCTCTTTGGCCGCTTATGGTATTCTGCGCGGAGCTGTTGACGCGATCGGGCCCCCATATTACGAAGTGTATCAGCGGCGCATTACGCCGGCGTAAGAGGAAGACTGCGCCGATATGTAGTACCTGCGTGTACACTTGATCGAGTGCGGTGGCGTCGTAGGGCCATATACGGTGCGCGATTTTGAGCTGACTTTCGCGTGTCTGTATGTATACGTGCGTACTCTTATATACGCGAGCGTGCGAGCGCACGGCTTAGTGGGCCAGCAGGTCACGGGAGATTACGTGGTGAATTTCTTTAAAAAGCGCGGCCTCGCTCGTTTCTCCTTTTCTTCGCGGCCCGAATTTTTGGCGCGCGAGCGAGAGGGAGAGAATCTCGGCTATAGGCCTGATGTATACGACGGATTTTCGGGAAAAGCATTGCGTGGGTGAGAAGACGAAGCGCGAGAACAATAATAGGCTGATGGCCCACTAAGCGAATTCTCGTACTTCAGCTGTAGATATACGAAAAAATGCGCGAGAGCGACGCCCGTCTGGTTGTTGATCTTTATTACGGATATATATAACGTCGTTTTATTACTTAACACATTATTTATTTTAATCTTTAGGTTCTCTTCGCTTTTATTGAAGTCTGAATTGTATTTATACTGCTAATTTTATAAGCTAAAATATCACGTTTGCTTAAAAGGAACGTTCAAAAATGATAATCAAGCTAACAAATTACATTGTTCAATAAATGCTTATAAATAAAAAAATGTACGTTTGAAACAATCTGTACGGCTCACTAGACTCGGAGCTCGTTCTACTTAAAGCGCAGCCAATTTTACAATCCAGATGTTAAACCAGGCGTAACTCCAAAGCTTTTACTGTGTACTATCTCACGATTCTTCGCGAATGACGAATACGTTATGTTTCATTAAGCATATTTTAGTCCTCTGAGTAAGAAGCAATAACGATACACGGCGCATATAGCTTTCCCGCTGAATCAATGTATATCGTTATAAAACAAACACACGTGTGTTTTCAGAAATTTTGTCGTACATTCGCATTATATTCTTGTGATTCATCCGATGACAAAAATATTGTATCAAACTTTAAAGCTTAGCTTTCGCACGCGCACAAAAAAAAAGGAATAACTCGATAAGTACAATAAGCGAATCTTTCGAGCCGCCGATATTATGCATTTCTAGAGCTGTATCCAAAGGACACTCGTCTGCGGCAATTCGCCGCAGCGTTTTTTCGCTCTCGTATAATATATACCTTATCCGCGAGCATATGAAACCCCCCGGTGGCTCTCTTCTCTCCTCCACACACTCGCTCGTGCGTACACATCTATATAGGTGTGTATATATGTATATATATATATATATATATATATATAGACCGGTCTTCTCTCCTCTCTCTCTCTCTCTCTCTCTCTTTCTCGCGCGCGCTCTTCCTCGGGGGCGAAACGCGCAGAGGGACCGCCGCGAACTATTCTTGGAGAACTTCAGTCAGAGTCGCATTCGCCTTCGCATCGGCGACAAGTCGGAGTAGTGTGTGCAGTGCAGCGCCGATCTCTCGAAGAGCTTCGCCGGGCTTTCGCGAGATTCACACAGAAATATAGTCATTATTATTCGTTTTTATTCACGTGCGCGTTTGCAGTGCTGTTGAGTGCGCTTCCGAGGTATATAAGAGAGGCTTTCTTTTCTGTGATGTTGTTTTTCTTCTTTGTCTGTGCGTTGGGATGCGCCGTCTCTAGGGACGCGAGCGAGCGATGAGTTATTGCGATGCTGGATATTTCGTATGCTAATTGCGGCCTGTGTGCGAGATGGTGTTTGTACTCGAGTGTATAGATATATAGAACGCGATCAAAGGAGCTTGAAGAGCTTCGAGGGGGCACATAAAGGAGTTTGTAACGATAAGGAGTAATTGCGTGTTTAATTGTTCATCAAATTTTCGTGCGATGTATAGTGATAAAAAGTGTTCGAAGTGGGAATTTATTAATGACTCATACGATCGACTCGAATAATCTTACCGTTTTATCTTACCCTATTAACAATGATACAACTGCGTCTGGCAATTTTACAAGTCAACCGAGAAATTCGTCGCCTGTAAAATTACACACGTCAAAAGTTTCTAGATCTCGGTCTGCGACGCGCGTCACACCATTTCTCCCGAAAATATAGAGAATTGTTTTGTTGCTCAGTGCCAAGATCTACTGCGTTTCATTCGAAATCGCCGCGCGCATAAATTACTGCACACACATTGTTAAATTAAAACACAATTTTTGCGCGCCGCTCGTTCAAACGAAATCGGCCCGTATCTCTTTTACCGCTTTATTTATACGTCCACAATGCGAAACACGCGTACACATAGGTGTATATATATATACCACGTCGCGCTCGTAATTCACAAAGTGGCGACGGAAGACGAGCGAGGAGGGAAGAAAAAATTGCCCAACGATTTCTGGACTAGATATAGTGCATTCTCGCATATATTCCCTCATATCGCGGGATATATTTCGGGAGCGAAAATTAATTACGCCGAGTGGCAAGCGGCCAATGGCTGAATGATATTTTTTTTCGAGCGTCTTCTCGGTCGAAGATGCGCGAATCGCGCTGTCGTGAATACTGCCGTGACGTGTCGAGGATATTAATTAACCCGAGTGGAATGAAATCAGGCGAATCATCGCATAAGAGTCTTGATCGTTTCCTGCTATTGGGCCATCGATTCGCGCGCCTAGACGTACCACTCGACAGGCTTATAGCTATATAAAGCGTCGACACTGCGGTTCAACGCGTGATAAATCGTCCGCCGATTTCGCGCTCTCACCTCGATTTGGGCCAGTTCGTAAAATATGCCCAAATGCGGGAGTGTAATGCGTTTTACATAACTTTGCGCGGCGATTGCGACTGCATCGTTGTCTTTATTACTGCGCGCCAACCTCTTATGGAGCTCGCAGAGAGATTGTAAAAGCGCTTGTAAGCTTTCTCGATATCCTACAGAGAAGATCCGGTCGCGCCGGTGTTGATCTTAGCGAGTTAAAAATACTTAGCCGCTCTCGGCGTCGTGTTCTTTAGAAAAGAGGAAAATTTTCTGTTCAGCGCGGCCTTCGCGCTCCACATTTTGGAGTCCGTTCGTCTTTAGCGAGAATTTGTACAAGACTGAGCGATGAGGTTCTCGATGGCGCTGGGAAAAATAACGAAGAAGTCATTAATACCGGATTACGCAGCTTTGAGCGGCTCCGATGCAATAAGAGCTAAGAATAAATGAGCGAAAGAGTTAGGCCCGAGGGGATTTTGAAACAGAGGTTTTTCGACTGAATTTCTCGATGAGAATATACGCGCGTAGTGTCCAGTACAGCGAAAAGAGATAGAGGCTGGTAAAATTGACTTATAAATTTTTTTCTGCTTTCAGCAGCAACGTCTGCGCCTGCATCGTTATCCACCCGGCCTACAGCACTGCAGATCCCGACAGTACCTCGGGACGTCTCTCTACACCCACACAAACAAAGACACGCATAGACGGGAAGAGTACAGTGCGCGCGCCGGTTGCGCCCCACCATCTAATACACATACATACACACTTGCTAGGAATCCTAGCGCCGACAAGGACAGAGCTAGATCGCGTCATAAGGCAGCCGTAGCAGCAGCAGCAGCAGCAGCAGTGTACCTGGCTGGCCGATAAAATGAATGAGAATGATAAGTCAGTCAAGTGCGAGAGCTCGCAGGCCGAGCAGGAGGAGAACGAGATGGTCGAGCGCGAGCTGGCCGAGGACGCCGAGTGGAAGAGGATCCAGCAGAACACGTTCACTCGCTGGGCCAACGAGCATCTCAAATGTGCCAACAATCACATCTCGGATCTCGAGAGCGATCTGTCCGACGGACTAAAGCTCATCGGTCTCATCGAGGTCCTCGCCCAGAAGAGGCTGCCCAAGCACAACAAGAAGCCGACCTTCAGGTCGCAGAAGCTCGAGAACGTCTCCGTGGCGCTCAAGTTCCTCGAGAATCAGGGCATTCGCATCGTTAACATCGGTAGGTCGTACAGAATATTCTTCCGCGACATGCTGTTGCTTTGTTGTTTCTTTCGTGATAGGTATGTGTATACTACCTTTATTCTATGTACGATCACGAGGATACCGCGTATTTGTCAAAATCGAGCAAGTAGCTGTAGGTCACGAGTTTTCGAGGGAAGTGAAGCTTCGATTGATGCGGAGATGACATCATGTAGAGGAAAAAAAAAGAAACGTTCGATCTCGAAAACTTGCACGCGCTAAAAACTCCATTATCGAAGAGCCAATCAATTACTCGTGTGCAAAACTAATTCGGCACGTATCGCTTTATAGCGCCAACGCGCGCGGGCCCTCGAGAGGTCGCGTCGCGAGCATGTAAACAATAAATCGCGAGCAGCAGTATGCGCTGCGCACATGTACTGCGACCCTATAATACAGCACACGAGAGCGGCTCTTTCATTGAGAAACGATCGACTGTGTAGGATTAAATTAAAAAAGAGCCGCGACTGTTGCTTTCAATTTCAGAGCTGCCTCGTTCGTTATCGCGGAAAGTTGTTTGTTATTATTGTACAGTGTGTATTAGTGATGTGAGGTAACGAATGAAATATTCCTCAATCTATGGAAATGAAGGTTTACGATTCGCTAATTAGCATAAAACGTGCCTCCGAGCGTCTGACCGGTCTCGGTCTTTACCTACTCGTCTTTATCTATTTGCCATATTTTAACGAACTTCGTTCAGCTGTAAATTCTATCCAACCGAACAATTTATTTTCTCTCCTCTCTTTCGTTCGTTCCGCCGACGTCGCGTAAAACGGGTCACACCCTCCTTAGAAGCTCGCGCACTGCTATAGCTTGTGACAGCTTTTTTTTTATCAAAACTCCAGCGTGATTACACACCAGAGACGCGGTCCAGCATCGGAGAAAGAGGTGAGCGAGAAGAGAAGAGGTGTACAGACGCGCAGGTCCGCGGATCGATTATTTCGCCCGTGAGGCGATGCCACTGCCCCGTTGGCTCTTTCCTCCCACTCCCGGAGTGTCAACTTCACGGTTTTCCACACGCGCGCAAACACATTGTGTGCAGCCTATATGTAAAATTCCTAACGAAGCGAAAAGATAAGCCTGTGTACGTGTGTACGTTTGTAAAATTGCATAGCTAATCGGTCGGAACGCGTGCGCCAGCAGCCGACACGTGTTTCGAATGGCCACTTGTTGACGTCTGCGCGCGTCGAGCCCCGCCGGCTTCTTCCCCCCGCGTATTTTCAAACGGCAATTTTTGGCAATGTCAAAGCCGACGTGCCAACCTGCGGTGCATTGACACCTTGGGCTTGACTCGAATGATCGGATTGTGCGTGACCGAATCGAAAGTACAGGGTATACGCATAACGAGTCGGATGAATGTTCGAGAAGATTTTTTGCAAAAATAAAATGTTGGTCCTCTCGCCGCCAATACCAATATTTATCGACGATTTATCAGCGCCGGCTAATCATCGGTAGCCGTGCACCGATAAGCCCACACTCGAGTTTATTTATATATACATTCCCGTGAATTCGAGACCGAACGAAAGCAGTCCCCAAAAAGAAAGTAAAAAAAAACGAAACAGAAAAATTCGCAGCAGACCCTCGCTCTCTCGCTGAGGTAATCGCTGGACGATCAGTGACGTCATCGTCTAAACTCGCGCTGAGAACACGTATATATATATATACGCCGGTGCCGGCGCTGAGCGGAGCCACACAGCCTCGCGTATACTTACAGCTCGGCTTCAATGCCGTCATCGAGGTCGCGTACATATACGCACGCGCAACCGCTCGCACACTTTGATGACTCCGGGAGCAGCTACTGCTGCTTCTCTATATGGAATTAATATATTGAGAAGCCGTTTGGGAGCGCGTGTTTATATATGTATACGAGTATCGTGATGTCATTGCTGTTTATTTTCGCGCGCGCCGCTTTTGTTATTGGATTAATGCAATTGGCGAGAGTGTGTGCGCGAGATTGCACCGTTTTCTCTCGTGCGTTGTTGCGGACTTTTTTTTAGCGTGATGTCACGCGCGCTCTCAGGGGCACGTGCACCGGCGAGTGTAGCCTACACTTAAAATGGATGTAATTCACTTTTTTTTTCATTTTAATATTTATGTAACATATACGTCGTCTGATGAGGTATACGCTGGATATGATGGAATCGTTTATTGCTGGCGTATAGTGGCTCGAGACGATATAGTTGAGATTCAAAATATTGTTTAGATCGATCGCGGTTTTTCGTCGAAAAGACAGAAGGAATCTTACTGCGAGTTCGTATATTAATGCCAAGGCTATACTTGGCAAATGATTCAATCGTGATCTGCCGCTCCGTATAGTAGTACAAGCACCGCAGAGGTGAGTGACTCAACCCGCGCGAATGACGGAAATACAATATGTCTTATAATGCGAAACTCTGCAGCACCTAAAATTGCGCTAGAGTCAGCTGTAAATAGCGCGAGAGTTCAGCGGAAAAAGCGCCGATTGTAATTTCTTTCATTACTCGTTGTGAATATAGTTGGACGAACGATAGTGTGTTATTTGTCGCGAAATTACGAACTTACTGTTCCTTTTCGGGACTTTTACGATTCGATATAATTTCCATGAAAAAAGCGTACTTTCTACCGCTTATATATACGACGTCGTTTTAATAAAATGAAAGATAGCTTCTGAATGGGCTGACCCGATTTTTGAAATTATAATACCGCGACTGAATCACTATTCTTACTGCAGGAAAATATGTGATTATTGTCTTGTACCAAACTTTAATTACCATCATTTTGCTCGATAAGCCTTATCGTAGAAAAATTGTATCAGAAACTCTGTTTGAACACGTGCGCGCGCTCTACCGAAGAATTTTTCAGCTTCAATTTTTTTCGCCGATTCTCGAGTTTATTCCAAAACGCTCTTTCCTCTGAAGCCGATATCAAGCTTCAGTCGACCTCGAGGGCCATTCAAGTTTCTTAATGAGATTCTCGGGACTCGCGGGAGTTCTGATTCCTCTATTTTTTTTCTCTCCTCTCCGCTATCTCGAGGACCTTTTCAGTAAACGTTACTTTCTTCGCCCCTTCGTTATGCCAAAGCTTCTTTTCAGCTCCTTTCAATTGCCCCGGTTTGATCTTTCACTCCGGCTTCGAATGCAAACCTTAATAAAATCTCCGAATCTTTCCATATTCAATCGCGTCATACCGATAATTCAATTAATCGCTTTTATATTGGAAACCCACAACGCGTCTCCATATCGTTTATGATACAGGAAGCAGTTATATTGGATAGAGTTTTCCTCTATAGAGAAAATTGATGAATGAAGAAAATTTCGAGCATCGCGCAGCCTTAGGTAATATCGGAACGTTAGCCAAGGCTCCATTGTACGAGTGCGCGTGGGAAGCCGATGGTAATACGAAACCTTTTGTGCAGCCCATTCGGTGGAGGGCTCGTCCCGTGGAAGCAAGCTGACACTGAACACCATTATAATGCAGGCGTATGTATGCGACTCTTTGGTTTCACAAGTGCGTCGCAACCCTTTCGACAACTCGGGTCCGCGACTATATATATATATATATATCGATATTGCATGAAATTCGAATTAAATTTTCATCGCGACCATGAACTCTATATTTTTTTTACATTCGATTAATCGTCAGCATTAATCAGCCGCCAATCTGCAATTCAGCATTTTTTCACTCCTCGACATTCCTCGACGATTGCGGAGAGACAATGTGGATCGTTAAAAACACGTCGATGAATTTAATTAGGCGTCGCGTCTTACACAAACACACTTTCGAGCAAAAACAACGAGCTCGTAAATAGCCATTACGCTATACAGCGCGTGAGTAAAGAGACGTCGCTTACGTGACATCAGTCCGCAGCGGATACTCGGTGTATAATATCCTAAAATAAACATAAGGTCAATATCAAGCTGATTTTCGCGAGGGACTGCTTGAATCATCGTGTCGTCATCTTTTTTCGATAATTTATCCCGCCCGAAACAACGAACACTTGCCTGTACAGAAGAAACTCGACTTTACGCCCAAATCCTCTCTCGCGGCTTCCCGAAATAAAGCGCGCAATAAACACCGAAATAGTAACGAGATCCTCGAGTCCCTGCCAATTGCGTCCCATTCATCTTTTAAACCGTCGCCATTAACGAGTCTTTACGCACCAATAATAAACCGAAATTATCGAAGTCGGCTTTCGCGCATAATCGCGTCTGTGAAGTAATATACATTGTATACCCTGCAACGTATACAAGCTGTACAAGCGAGAGTTTCCCAGCATCATCGGCAGTATGAATCACGATTTGAATAGACTCCAAGATATGAGTTTCGCGCGCGCGACAACGCCCCTTCGACTTTGTTTTTTTATATACCCACTGGATTCCTCGCGATATCGCTTACGAATCGAAAATAGTTCTTGACGCAGCTTTTGCTCGGCGAGAGAGTGAGACCGCAAGACTGACGAATTGTTTTTTTCGAAAAATCAAGGAGAAAGAGAGCTGAAATCGGAGAGTTCGAACGATATATAGACACGCGCACACGCGCGTATAGGTATATATAATTTGAAAATAAACAAGAGCATCGCGCTCGAGTCGAGTTGCACAATGATCGCGGGCGGCTTCTAAAATTGGCGAGCGGCCGAAGCTGTACTTTTCTACTTTTCGCGCCCGCCTCGTAAATAAATCGAAAGCGGATACGAGGCTTCTATGTAATATCTTTGCGCGGAATCTCCACTTTTTTGTTGAATTATTTTTCCCGATATACTTACAGCGGATAGAGAGAGAGGGAGGCGACTGCAACTCGTGAATTAGACCAGGATTGATGGTCGCCGGAGTGTATGGATGTCGCCAACTTCCTGAGTTTGAAAATACTTATGTTCCCTCTCTTCCATACTTTTTCTGCGATAAATTTTGAGTTATATATAGCGAGTTGAAGAACGCGGAGCGCGGGGAAAGAGAAATATTGGATGTCTTTGGAAAGCTGTTGTCCAAGAGGGAGGATATATAGATCGCGATGGAAATAACTTTATTTATGAATCTTGTAACTTCGAAGGAAGTTATGATTGAGGAGACTTTTCAGAAAAGAATAATGTTGACCTTCGAACTTTATAAAAAGCCGCATCTTCCTCCGCAGACTCCACGCACATCGTCGACTGCAAGCTCAAGCTAATCCTCGGCCTGATATGGACGCTCATCCTGCACTACTCGATCTCGATGCCCATGTGGGACGGCGACGACTTCGGCGACGACAAGGGCGCGACACCCAAGCAGCGTCTCATGAACTGGATCAAGTCCAAGATCCCGGAGTTGCCCATCAACAACTTCACGTCCGACTGGAACGACGGCCGGGCCGTCGGCGCTCTCGTCGACGCCGTTGCACCGGGTCTCTGTCCCGACTGGCAGGACTGGAATCCCAAGGATGCCGCGCAGAACGCCTCTGAAGCCATGGGTCTTGCCGACGACTGGCTCAATATTCCTCAGGTATGGGTGTATGGGTTCGTGCTTATTTTTAAATGGAGCGTCATTATTAGATAATAAAATATACAAATGACTCAGTTGTTATAAAAGCATAAACAGGATTTACGACGACATCTCGCGGGTGTGACCGTCCAAGGATTTTTCGATCAGTGGGATAGAGTCATTCTTTTTTTTTCTTTTCAAGCATATAGTCGCTGTGAGAGAATGCGTGGACTTTTAAAGTTCTTTTTCGCCGTGTGTACATGTATGTATAAGCTTCGGCGAAAAGGATCAAGGACACTACTGCACTCGGTGGGCTCCTAAACCCAAGCTATTCTTCTTTCTTGCGAGCCTGCGCGAGAGGCAGACTGTGAGCCACCCGGTGCATTAGTCGTCTAAAATAAACATCCTTTTTCTTCAACCTTTTTTTTTCTTCTTTTAGCTCATCAAACCAGAGGAGATGGTCAACCCGAACATCGACGAGATGTCCATGATGACGTACCTGTCCCAGTACCCCAACGCCAAGCTAAAGCCAGGTGCACCAATCCGGCCGAGAACAAACCCCAACAGGTAACGTTTGGATATTCGATTTATCGATAAAGTTAAACTCTACGCGCACCTGTGCCAGTCTACTCGACTGTCACGTAAACATTCTTACACGCACACGTTAAAAGACACATTATAGTCACAGATAAATAACGTAGAGTATATATTTATATATTATGATAATTCATTAAGAGAATACTGATGTTGGAAAAAGTTGAATAATTCATAAAATTTATTTCATGCCTCGAACGCAGCGTGCCGCCACCGCGGTAAGTCTATCCTCGGCGCATCGCTTATTTATATCCGTACATCCACACACACACACACACACACACACACACACACACACACACACGCAAAGCTCCGACTATCATTTCCTAATATACAAGACACCCATAGCGTTTGCCCGATTGGGTTTTTGACTTTTGCGTTTTCGCCTTGGCGCATTAATATGTTTGCCCCGCGGCTGTGTAGCCAGATATATATATATATATATATATATATATATATATATTTATACCTTATACATATATATTTTGTGCTTCGAATGAAAAAATCGCGTGCGCGCGTGTCTTATATTATTTTGCTGGCAGCATTAACATATTTATTGCCGAACAAAGTCGAAACTTGCGTGGCTTATGCTGTACACAGTCGCACAGGCGTTTTTGACACGTCCGACATAACGAGTCCGTCTCATAGGAAATGCGCAGAGCGACGTCGCTTCCTTTTGTTCTCTGGATAATAAAACGCGCGAAACCTATGGCGCGAATTCCACATGATATTATACACGCGGATATGGTGATGCGTATTGACGGGGCTGTTTAATAAATGTGCAGCTTTGATCGCATTAACTATAAGCAAGTGTTACTCGGGCTGAATCAATAATACTGTATAGTTTCCGTTTTCCTTTTGTGCTTGGTAACCGACTGGCGCATAGATTTTGATTTTCACGATTGACTCTTTCTTTTTTACTTTACAATATAGTTATTTCATTTCTTTGATTGAAATTGTGTATATACGAAGTAGGAAGGGTTATAAAGAGGTGTGTACAGAATGCGGGAGAATTTTGCAGGGTACGTGCTTACGGTCCCGGAATCGAACCTTCGGGTCCGATCATCGGAGCTCCAGCCAACTTCACCGTGGAAACGTTCTCCGCCGGCAAGGGTAACGTCGAGGTCACCGTTGACGATCCTAAGGGTCTGAAGCTACCGGTAGGCATTTTTGTTATTAGCTTGACTTTGCTCATCAATTTTCACTCTTACCTCGTGCAGAATATGTAAATGTTCGGTTGAGAGGAAAATTGATTTGTTGTTAATAGAGTTGCTCGGCGTCCTACTTACTTTGTCTCGTTGAATCGGCAAATAGTATTGAAATAAACGCGCAGCTCTATTGCATATACAAAATAAGAAAAGAAAATTACGTGTACAAAATTATTAAAATTTTTTTTAATAAAAATTTTAATTCATTCAATATAAATATTATCCAAAGACTTAAATAAGTTTCCATATATTTAGTCAACTTTGTATCAACAAATATCATCGAAACTTATTTGGTAGAAAACTTTTTTCTCCAGCTTCACTCTCATATAGGTATATATAGAACGATCTATGAGGGCTCAGGTAACGTAAGGTATTCCCACTGCAAGCCGTGGCTCAATACCTCCCAATCTAACAAATAAAATACAACAAACTGTTTGGATATAACTTACAACTGCGATATAACAATGTTATTTTTTTGACTCTAACCCAAACTCATAACACCAACTATCAAAAAAGCGTTGTCAAAAGAAAGCTCAACCCGTACTTAAGCCGAGAAACGATCGTCAACAGTCTTCCACTGGGTTCTAGGTTGACATAAGATTCAACAAGGACCGCAATCTCACGTACTCGGTGTCTTACACGCCGGTGAACGAGGGTCTGCACAAAGTGAAGGTGCAATTCGCGGGTCGCGAGATCCCGAAGAGCCCGTTCCCGGTTGCCGTCGAGGGTCACGCAGGCGACCCCAGCAAAGTCACCGCAAGTGGACCTGGTCTCCAGCCCGACGGCGTCGTCGTCAACAGGCCCACCTTCTTCGACATCTTCACCAAAGATGCGGGAAGGGGCGTACCCGAAGTCATAATTCTCGACCCTCAGGTACTTGTTCTTTTTTTCGCTACATGGGTAGCTTGTTAGTTCTAAAATTCAACGTTGAATACCGAGATCGTCGGCAGAATATAAAGTAACACCAAAATATGCTTGCTGTTTTGAACATTATTTCAGGGCGTAGCAGACCGCTGCGCAGGCGGTTATTTCAAAACCAATCTGCGCCCTTTTACTTGTTGTGTTTTGAAACCTGTTTCCTCGAGGTAGATTGCGCTATAGCGAAACGCGCTCGAGGATTTTTCAAATGAATCACGGGAGAGCCTACTCTGCTAATTCAATTTTTTTCACTCAGGGCTCGAAGACGACGGTCCCGGTGAAGCTCCGTCAAACCTCGCCGGACGTCTGGCGCTGCGAGTACGTCTCGCCGGTGATCGGCCTGCACTCCGTCAACGTCTTCTTCGCGGGCAAGTTGATCCCCAACAATCCGATCGGAGTACGCGTAGCACCAGTCTCCGACGCGAAGAAGTGCAAGGCCTTCGGTCGTGGACTCCTGTCCAATGGTGTGCGCGTCAAGGACGACGCTGACTTTGTCATCACCACCAAGGACGCCGGCGAGGGAGTGGCCGACGTCAAGATCATAGCGCCTGGTGGCGTCAACCTGCCGGCCAAGTATGCGTATAGCTTTATGTATATTTGTGGTGGGGAGAGCAAGTGCGATCGATTGTTTAGATTCCGATGCGTACGCTTGAGAATTTCAAGTTTGATGTTTATTCGCACGTTCCTAAATGGCTTTATGTTCCTAGGATCACCAAGGTCAACGACGACACCTACGAGTGCCACTACTATCCCGTGAAGGAGGGCCGTCACGTGGTGATGGTGACCTACGGTGGCAAGGAAATCCCGAAATCGCCCTTCGAAGTCAACGTCGCACCTTACAAAGAGTCCGCCATCCGAGTCTTCGGACCCGGTCTGCACGGAGGTATCGTCGGACATCCGGCCAGATTCACAGTTGATACCAACGGTGAGACCGGCGCACTGGGCTTCTCGATCGAAGGCCCCAGCAAGGCCAAGATCGACTGCGTTGATAACGGAGATGGAACTGCCGATGTTTCATATCTGCCGACTGCTCCGGGACCTTATGCCGTGCACGTCCTCTGCGACAACGAGGACATCCCGAAGTCACCTTACATTGCTCAGATCGTGCCGAAGAGCGACTTCGATCCTGACAAAGTTTGTGGATATTTTTTTTGTTGTTGTTGCGAACGATGCGTAACGCGATATATTAATGGCGTGACGATTTTAGGTAGAAGTTCACGGACCTGGAATTCAGCCGGTCGGTGTGGTCAGCGACAAGCCTACCAACTTCACCATCGATGTAAAGAAAGCAGGCCAGGCTCCCCTGGAGGTAGCTATTCAAGACGCCTTCGGCAGGGATGTACCGATCAAGCTAGAAGACAAGCGTGACGGCACTATTCAGGCGCACTACAAGCCGACCTCCGGCTCTCAGCACGTCGTCATGGTACATTTAGCTCTATAATTAATCTTCCGGTCTTTTGCGACTCCTCGATTTCAATGGAGAATTTTTCAATCGCAGGTTAATTACGGAGGAGTTGCCACCAAGAAATCGCCCTACAGAGTTAAGGTAGAGGCTCCCTTGAACCCAGCCTTGGTCCAGGCCTTTGGACCGGGATTGGAGAATGCCAAGACCAACACGCCGACGCACTTCAACGTTAACTGTCGCGAGGCTGGTCCTGGAGAGCTTAAAGTTGATATGAAAACGCCTGACAATCACGACCTTCCGATTTCTCTTACCGATAACGAGGATGGAACCTACACCGTCGACTACGTTGCTCCCGATCCAGGAACCTATACCGTCAATCTCAATTACGGTGGTCTGAAGGTGCCCAAGAGTCCACTCAAAGTCAATGTGCAGCCGCGCGTCGATGTGTCCAAGGTCAAAGTCGATGGACTGGCGAACAGTAAGTTTCTTTTACCGCGCGAGCATAGACGTCTTCTTGTTTATTTTCTTTAGTTGTCGATCGGATAGAGTGGACGAGCGACTTTCGAGAGGTTTATGTTATGAGTAGTTTTGAAACGATCACATTAAAGAGGGTTCGGTTGAAAGAAAAGGAATTTTCATGTAAAGTTGTACACAGATGATACTTGATCCAAAGATTTTAGAATCTGAAGAGAAAATTCATAGCTATTTGTATCCTAAGCTTCTCTTTGAAGGTCGCTGCGTCACCTAGATTTCCACTCTCTAGACTCGCATTCTTATGCATATCTGTCAAAGTCAAAAATTCGCCAGCACAGCTAGGCTCGGACAGCGAGAGAATGTATAATAGCTAGATGTCGGCTATAAATACAGCTTTCTCGGTCGGTCGCGATATATGTATACACGGGTACTCGCTCGCTCGAGCGGATTCCAGTTGGAATCCGTGACGAGCACGCGAGTTTATTCTCGTTCGAAAAACGAAGAGAGTCTTTCTAAATTTACAAGTAGCAAGAAGTAGCCGCTAAGAAGATTTCTAGAAACGCGTATGAATATGTTTGTATAAGAAAGCGATGTCTCGCAAGAGTATAGTCGAGATCAGTTCTTGTTAAAAAAATACTGAAGTCACCGAGGAGACGATTAGTCTCGCTTGTTCCGCGCGCTCTAACTCATTTTTTTTCTCACATACCTGCGTCAATAACCGCTTGAAGCTCACTCATGCAAAAGCTGCCAAAATTCGCTTCTGCAATGTAACTCTATCTGCAGAGGCTTCAGCAGCGTTTCGACATTAAAAAAGCGGAGACCCTCTTGCGCAATGACGTACGCCCACGCACTGTAGTATGTACATTATCAGAGGGAGATCTCCTACACTATAGCGCCTATGTAAACTTTTGTATATATGCGAACCACATTCAACCATCACATCAAACATGCACATACACACGTATCACATGCAATAATCGAATCACACACACGCGCGAAACGAACGAAAAATCAAGCGAATAAACGAGGCTGCGGTGACCGCTGATTATCGCAGCCGCGCCCGTCAACAGTCTCCAGCAGTTTCGCGTGCTGACGCAGGAGGCCGGCTGGCCCGCGGACATACAGGTGGCCATTACCGCACCGTCGGGTGTCCGCTGCAAGGCCCACGTATTGCCGACCCACGAGGGCTACCTCGTCAACTTCACACCCACCGAGCTCGGCGAGTACCTCATCGGCGTGAGCTTCGGCGGCGAACCCATCCAGGGCTATCCCCACCGCATGACCTGTCTGCCCACCAGCGAGCCCTGGCGAGTAAGGGCTTCGGGTCCAGGTCTCAGTACTGGGATCGTCGACAAGCCTGCCGAGTTCGTTATTGACACGAGGGGGGCCGGACAAGGTGGTCTGGGAGTGACGGTGGAAGGACCCTGTGAAGCAGCTATCAACTGCAGGGACAACGGCGACGGCACCTGCTCTGTCGCTTATCTGCCCACTGAGCCCGGCGACTACGTCATCAACATCACCTTCAACGATCAGCATGTACCGGGCTCGCCGTTCCAGGCGATGATCGATGCGCTTCCACCGCTAGATCTCAGCAAGATCAGGCTCACGGGCAGCGGCATTCAGCCTCATGGTCAGCTGCATTGCGATACGACGTTTTTTTGTATACCCTAGCGTTTCAATTCTCGTATACTATTACTGTATCTATCGTTGTTCCGAGTTTTTTCTTGTATGTTGTATGAGAGGGAGGCATATGCACTACACAGGATTTTTATTTGATTTTTTTGCTCCTGTTTGCGTTGATATTTTATGGATGACTCGTTGGCTGCATGATTTAAGAGTGAGAGAGAAAGGATTTGGATACGAGTCTCTGACACCCTAAGAAGACATCCTGCGCTACGGCTTATTGTGCTGTTTGCTTTGTTGTTTTATATAACGAAGCTTTGATTCAGCATGCGTTCTTAAGTATTTTTCATGTCAAACCAAAATGAATCAGTGATTCACGACGCATTGCAACTTACACTTCGCTTAATAATTTACTGAATGCGCTTTTTTGTTAGTATTTATTTTTATCGAGTATTTTTTTTTTTGATTTGCAGTGTCCTTCTGAACATTTAATAGTTTGTTTTCAGTTTTTGTTCTCTTGACTAATTTTTTTTTCCTGAAAATTCACACACACTACCCTCTAAATCTATTCTACTTTAGATAACTTAATAATTACAATTATTCTAATGTTAAATCTCGACCCTTTCAGGTCTGAACGTCTACCAGCCAACGGAATTCACGATCGATACACGGGCGATCGGTAAGCCAAAGGGCGAGAGCGAAAACATCGGCTGCCACATCAAAAATCCGAACGGTGGCGTCACCGAGAAGGTCATCACTCCTCAAGCAGACGGTACCTATCGCGTCAGCTACACACCGTTCGAGGAGGGCAAGCACACCATCGACATCCTCTACGACAACATCCCCGTGCCGGGATCACCGTTCAGTGTCAATGTCAAGCGCGTCAGCGACGCCAGCAAGTGCCGCGCATATGGACCAGGTCTGCAGAAGGGCATCGTCAACAAGCCCAACAAGTTCACCGTCGAAACCAAAGAAGCCGGAACCGGAGGTCTCGGTCTGGCTATCGAAGGCCCTAGTGAGGCTGTCGTGTCCTGCAAGGACAACTGCGATGGAACCTGCAGTGTCGAGTACCTGCCGACTGAACCCGGCGAGTACGATATCAGCATCAAGTTTGCTGAGAAGGACATTCCCGGATCGCCCTTCAGGGTTCAAGCCGAGCAGCCTGTAAGTAATTTTGTGAAACTTCCGTCGAATACAAAACAAAATCAAAAACTAATGTGCAAATTGTTTATCTCGACAACAGAACGACTCGAATGTGGTAGCATACGGACCTGGTCTCCAGCCACAGATGGTACGCGAAGGTGTGCCCGCGACTTTCACTGTCGATTCTACCAAGACATCGAACGCTATGCTGGACGTTAAGGTGAAGACTGACCGTGGTAGCATTGGTAAACCCGAGATCAAGCGTATTCGCGATGGAGTGCACGAGGTCACCTACATGCCTGGACAAGCTGGTAGTACTGCGACGGTTGAAGTCAACTACGGCGGCAAGCCCGTTCAGAACAGTCCATTCAAGATCAAGGTAGAACCCGGCTGCGATCCCAACAAAGTCGCGCTCTCGGGACCAGGCGTCTCGCCTGTTACCACTGCTTCCTTCCCAGCGGACTTTGTCATTGATACATCCAAGGCTGGTTTTGGCGATCTCGAAATTCAGGTTTTGGTAAGTGTCGATTTCGCTCAAATTAGAATAATATATTTCAAATGAATGAAGTATGAGCGCAAAGATTCACTTTTTTCCTTGTGAAAAATCAATTTTCTAAATTATGTTTTCAAAGGGACCAGACCAATCGCCTCGCAAAGTAAACATCCAAAACATCGGCGACGGCAAGTACAAAGCCACTTACCTGCCCGACGACTGCGGTCGGTACAAGGTGAACGTCAAATACGGCGGCAGGGATGTGCCCAATAGTCCGGTGAGCGTGCAGAGCGTATCGACCGGTAAGGCCGATGCTTGCAAGATCAAGGAGGGCATGCAGCGCACTCTTGCCCAGGGTGAAGAGTACTGCATTACCGTCGACACCGAGAATGCCGGACGCGGTGCTGTCACCTGCCGCATACGCTCTACCTCCGGAAGGTAAATGGATCGATGAGTACAGTAGAGAATTCGGGAGATGGGTGTAGCGTTAGGTTATCTCGATGGTTCGTGGTGAAATTTTTGGTGTATTGCTTGGGTCACTCGTAGGAAAAATTTCGTGAGATTTCCTTTTAAATTCATGATAAGATACCCGTTCATGTGGCAGAGATCTTTAGGATGGTTCCCTTGACATTGGTTTTCAAATTCGTTAAGCTGTAGTACGTATGTTGATTGTCGGATTAACCAATAATACACGTTGTCCACACTATTTACTAACAGGTGTACTCAGAATTGTTTGTTTGAAATGTGCAGTTTTACGTTGAAGTCGAGAGATTGATGTTTTACGTGGTTTTATTGTATCAAGTTTGTTTCTAATAGTTACAAAACACCTTTTCATTAAGAAAATCTTTGAGACCTTCGTTCAGGAGACTTTTACGTACCAAAATATTCCGGTTTTTATCGAAATCATTCAAATCACAATCCAATAATCTTTGTGCTTCTATCTGTATATATCTCACACTTGTCAGTTATTTCATTCAACTAATTTTTACCATTTTTTTGGACTCTTTTCAATTCTATTTGTGAATGCATAAAGTTGAGAACCATATTGCAACATCGCGAATAAAACATTTTAATGAGACTTGTCCATTGCTCAAACATGACGTAACAATTCAAATCCCTACAAGTGAAACAATTAGCATCTGTCGTTTGGCAGGACCGCGCTCGTGCGTGCCTTCCAAATAATGACAAATAATAAGAGCATCTTTGTAAGTCGTTTCGAAATCGCTTGTAGAATCTCTTGCTTCCCGGCATTCATTGTCGCATATACGGGCCGCGTCTTGTCGCGTCTCGTCCGGCAATGAAATACGCGCATGATCCATCCTACCGCGACATTAATGGATATTTCGACGAGCAATTAGCCGGAGGTTGGCAGTCTGTTCACGAGCCTGAAGTTTCACTCTCAGCTCGGAGGAATAATTACGTCGAGCTGTTGAAAAATTTCGCGAATACGGCACCGGAAACATGTGCAGCGAGTTTATGCGTATGGGTTATTTTGAGCGTAGGCATAAAGTACTTACTTAACCGAGCTTTCTTCGCGCGGCTCGCCGGCAACATTGTAACGAAGTCGCGTTAAGTGTTAGCCAAATCCAAGCCTACTCAAGTTGCTGTGGCAGAAAGCCATTTGACAACGTGTTCCGATCTTTGATGTGTTCGTGTATACTCGTCACGGCTCGCGGTTCTCTTGTACTTGTTGGACTTGAAACAATTTAATGACTATCTGATTTCGACGACCCGTGCGTATTTTGTAGATCATTCGTATTCAACGCAGTTCTCTATTTTGTGCGAAAATAATTGGTTGCCCTGCGCTCGCGCAAAAATAGAAGTCTCAGGTCGATTGTGGTTTACTCTGTGCGCAAATACTGCGTCAAACTCGTAACTGATGATTTTACTGGTTTACTGGATTCGAAGAATCCGAGGCTCGGAAAATATACAATTCCGGTGAAAATATGGCTTTCGTGTTATAAATCAAAATCGCTGGCTGTACGTGCGGGCAGCATCACTATGAATTATACCGCGATAATTGAGCTTTTTGAAGAATAAATATTAAAATGCGCCGTTGATTTTCTGCTTGCAGCGAGGACGTTGACATCGATATTCAGGACAACGCCGACGGCACAGTTGACATCTTCTACTCTGTCGAGGACGCTGGTGAATACACTCTCAGCATCAAGTTCGGTGGACAGCCCATCCCCAATGGCATGTATACCTTCAAAGTGAGTATTTGAAAAATATTATTTCTACATGTCAATTTTGTGTACTATAAGCGTCAGCGTCCGGCGATATCGGTTTTTTTCTACTTATTCGCATAACGTTTTAGCTGCACGAAAAAAAAACGTAAAAATAAAATTGACACCGACCTTTGCTTCCCTGAAAATGTCAGCAGCGTCATCCATCTTACACAGCGTATCCAGCTCGACAAGTCCGCACTCACCGGTATAAGCATCTTCACGTAGAGATATCGCGCGACATCCTTCTTCTCGCTCCTCTCGAAAATATCTCGATGCCGCTCGTGGGTGGGGGGGTTGAGTCGTGCGGCTAACTATAGCGAGGCGCGTCGGTGGCGGCGTCTGCGAGGATATTGTCGCGCGCGAGCCCTCCAGCACCGACACAGTTCACTCCGAAGACTCATCGGCATCGCGTCAAGCGTACTCCTCAGAGTCATCGTTCACATATTGACAGCCTGTAAGTAGATAGACAAAGCGAGCAGCGTAATAAGAGTCATCGAGAAGAGATCGCTGTAGGATCGTTTCAGGCCCTGGTCAGGTCGCTCGACTATGACGTGCGCGAAACGTGGCCCCCGCGAATGTGTGCACCAGTTCCTCCCACTCCTCGCTCGGGGATCTAAAATTTGCCCCTTCGATCGACGCGACCTCGTCCCGCTCTCTCAATAGAGACTTGTGAAGCTCCTGCCTCGGTTCGTGCTTCGAGCAGGTGCGGGGAGTCGTTCGATCGGTTTATCGATTTGCTCATCAGAGATCGATATCGATATCTGCTTGGTGCCCGAGTGATCTGACATAATACGAGTGCGATGAGCCGTATACGCTAATAAAATGCCAATTTCATGTGCATCGCACCGCGCGCGAATATTTATTGCGTTTCACCACACACGCGGCATAATCCGTTCAGCGGAAATTGACGAATTTCGTATATAATATCTGTGAAATCATCATATCATATATAGAATACCGAATTACCGCTTTGAGCCCGACTCGCCGCGGATCACTCAAGTGCAAACCGCCGAGCTAGTATACACACGCATAAAGTAGTGGTTTACGCTGTTTCAAAATAGTATAGTCAGCATCAGCTAGCCCTGCAAAACTGAAATACCAGCTCGTCGCGAGCCCCTTCCCGCAACCGAATTAACCAATCTCAACACGGTATGGCAGATCGTGCACCTGGCCGATTTTTTATCCTTTCGCCCCTGCGAGCCTGACAATCGAGGCGTGAACGCAGCAACGTAATACAATTGGAAATATGCATAGTCG
The DNA here is from genome assembly GCA_020010945.3 of Muscidifurax raptorellus. Classification (NCBI taxonomy): domain Eukaryota; kingdom Metazoa; phylum Arthropoda; class Insecta; order Hymenoptera; family Pteromalidae; genus Muscidifurax; species Muscidifurax raptorellus. The sequence continues at coordinate 3,485,977 of CM052081.1, read as the reverse complement.
ATATCGAGAACCGAACGATCGGGGAATCTCGTCGCGCGCGACGTCGTTGTTTTGAAATATAATCTGCGCGGAGGCGCCCTCGCGGACTATTTTAAGTGCGCCGCGGGCTTTCCCAAATTTATAAGCGCAGCCGCGAGAGGAGTGGGTGGACGCTGAGACGGCGGCAGAAGCTTCTGAATTAATGTCTCCGGTTAAATTAAACGTCGCACCTCAATTCACAACAAGCCCGCGCATATGGCCGAGGAAGAGAGGGAGAAGCTTGAGTTTTGTGGCAGCGTCGTCCGGTCGGAAGGACGAGGATAAAAAAATCTTTTTCCTTCTTCTTGTTGGCCGATGCAGGGAAATAGAATATTCTTTCGATGCCACGGAGTTTGCCTAATCCGAGGGGGATTACAAGGGAGACGTCGCGATCGGCGCGTGTTTACAAAAATAAATGACTAGTTTTCCATACCGATATAGCGTACAGCTTTGTTCCGTGACTTTATTTTTAAACCCTCCGCATGTAATTTCGTTTATATTCATTTACAAACGAAACATCACTGTAATCGCCTGTAACTCCGGAAAGCAAAACAATCCATTAGACCTATTGCGCAGCCCATTAATACAGTTCAGGCGAGATCCGCGAGAAAGAAAAGCCGCGACCAGTACACGCGAAAGAAGACAAATCGTCCGGCTCGGACAGTACAATAATTAGCGGTATATACACACACGCGGTATTTGCGCAAGACGTACGGGCGCAACAGCTGCGGCAGATTCGCATGAGCGGCTGAAATTTTCGAAAATAGCTATCGCCCGCGCGTCGCGAGAGCGTCTCTGCCGCGTATAATATCTACGTGATCGACACGCGATCTATATCCCTCTTTTCGGCTGCGTTCGAATAACAAAGAGCTTTTGCTATAATGGAATTTCGCCTATTGACACGTAATAGCGCCACTGAATCATTCGCGCGTTTTGCATGAAATCATCGTCACGTGAGAGGGAGAGCCTGGAAAATTAACCATGCATATATCGAGCGTATATACGTATACCGGTGAAGTGGACGAAAGGATAAGCAGCGGCGGGATCAAAGGATTTTCGGCGTGAATTATAATCCCGTTGTAATGCGCACAAAGCTCTGTTTATATATCATGAGAAGTATAGCGCGTGTGTGTCACAGTCTTGACTACACCGTCATTCTTTTACACCTTCCGATGGCGCGACGGAATTCGAAGACCGACATCGAGCTCATGCACACGTGTTATATTTTCGGCGCGGTTGTTTCCGCGCTTCACTCTCCGCTTGTTTATATGCATCCTCTCTCGGTACCCCTCGTGTGTGTGTATATATATAGGTACCCATTATAACACACAATGCTCTCATAGAGACAGAGCGAGAGAGAAGGTTGTGGCGGCGCGAGTAGGTGGGAGGAAGCCGAAGAAGAAGCCTCGGCGCCGAAAACTATTATTCGCGCATTGTCGTGCACCCGCCGAGTCCGATAGTTCAGCCATCTCGCTCGGTCGACTGCGCTGGGTCTGTGTGGATCGTACGTATATAGTGTGCAAAGTGCCCGTGTGTGTGTATGTGTGTGGAAAAAAGTCTCCTCGTTTCCCGGAAAATTCGAAATAAACGCGAGCGCGCGCGATCGGTCCATCGAGAGCGTGACACGGAGGCGCAGGTGTGTCGTCGGATTTATTTTCTATATAGGTATACAACGCGCACGTGGGTATATACGCCTCTGCGTATCAGGATTTTACCGTCAGCACGGCCGAGCTTACGTAAGTCAAATTCGCGGAGTACATCCCTGGCGAGGCACCAGGCCCGCGAGTAATACGCAGATTCCAATTAAATGAGCTGTCGCTCGCGCGGTAATTTTCGTCATATTCGCGAGTGCCGCGCGACGACTTAATCGAGCTTCTGCCCGTTTCACCCTAGCCAAATCGTGTGTATACACACACACACACACACTTGTTCCAGCGGTCATTATCGTCATGCGGACTCGGTGTTGCAAACTTTTGGATCGGACCTGCGAAACTGAAAAACGCGCGCGACTATTTTTGATTTCTGAACCGTGAAGACCGATGTCGCAGATGATGACTCTAATATAAACGCTCATGTCCCAATTCACACGTCCGTGAATGCTATAATCGTGTCACTGGTCAATGCTAAGCCAGAACCGCTGACAGATATTTCTTTTGTCATTCATTTTCGCGATGAAAACGAGGCAGTTACATCAAACGCAGGCTATTTTCAACGATCCACGGGTTGCACAATTTTATAAAACCGACACGCAGAAGCCGCGCGGTTTTTGTCTCGTCGTAAATAAATCCTCAAAAAAAAAAAGAACTACACTATTTCGCTTGAAACTTTCATCGACGAGAAACATTTCGTACGCGTGAATGAATCCGCGTAAACACATTTGACTCGCGCGCGAAAAACTGGACATTCTTTTATTGCGTCGTTAACACTTTAAAATAAGCACGTGCTCTCTTTATGGCCAGCGCGCTGGTTTCCTTCTTCCTCGTCGAAGCGAGAAAATAGATTTACGACAAAATTAGCGTAAACAAAATGAGTCTAACAAAATTTATAATGAACAGAAATGATATACTCTTGGCCGCCGCTCCTCGATGATATTTCTCGAGGGCAATTCGCCTCGTCTTCAGCAACAGTTTAATCAAACGAGAAATTACGACACGTGTTTATGTACAGCAGTTTTTTTTACTATATAGCGTATATACGCGTATGCAATAAAAGGAAAAACGTCTCGCTCACACGGGGGATGAAAATAAAATTGTTCGCAGGCGTCGGAGGAGTACAGGGAGACGACGACCAGTCATAAAACCCGACGAGGCAGAAGGACGAAGAAGCACCAAGAGGAGCACATAGTCGAACAGCACACGGAGAGTAGCTCGACCTACACCAAGCGCAGCACCACTAGCAAACAGCAGTTCAACGTCATCCGACTGAACGGCATACCCGTACCATCGATTGCCGGTGGCAAAATTGCATGTGAGTACAATAATTACATGTATACTCCTATTTTCGAAAATATTTTCATCTCGAGCGGGGTCCCATTTACACATTTACGAAAATATGTATATATTTATACGTATGAATGAATGAAGACGTCGTTGTGTACTTATATTCTATACACTGATGTAGGTACACGTGGCGTGTGGTTTTCTTCGCGCTCGATTGTCGCGAAATTAATCACGAGAACATGATTTTACAATTACCTCGTGAAACGATGCCAGCGGGTTATGAAAATATACGGATTTTACTTAATTTTCCGCCGCTAAACGTCAGGCGTTATTTATTGCCAGAATGCGCGAGCTATTGCAAAACTACATCTATTCAACTCGAGTAAAGCCGCTCGAGGTTAATTACTCGCGCGCGCTATTAGGCGCGTGTCAACAAAGCGTGCGCTGCTGTATAATATCCGCGAAAGGGGGGATCGCGTGAGGAATATTCATCGAAGAATATTCGACAAATAAGTGTATGCGTATATATAACGAATTTGCTTTTTCAGTTTGCATTATAAATAAACTCTCCCGCCCACGGCGTACACGATTGATCGGCCCCACGTGGCGTTTGTACCACGGCTTATATACTTCAACGATTGCTCTTCCCGAGAGTCCTAAAAACGCAAAATGTGGATATACGAGAACGGTTCAACTCGATTTTTCTCAAATATTCCTCGCGCGAGGAAAAAAGCGCGAGGACAGAGCTCGATAAAATAAACGCTCGCATTCGCGTATACAGCCCGAGGCCGTAGAGCTAGAGCGGGATGAATCGCTGCTGCGGCGCGCGCGTCCCGAGTCAATGAAAATCAGCGACGAGGGCCTAAGCGAATAACGCGGTAGGCCATTAATCATAAGCGGCTTGCTCATCCTTTTTCTCTTTCGTGTTTCACTTGGCTCGCGCGACGACGCGACTCCGCGATTTCCTGTCGAGAGCGCATAACGCGTCGGCGAGCCTCGCGCCAGATTTCGGTGCAATGATCTTCTTCTTCTTCTTCTTTTTGTTGAGGCTGACGCGGCTTGCGATGTGGGCTTGAAATTTTTCCATGTCCGATGAAATCGCTCGTTACTTTACTGCAAACATTGCGAGAAAATTCCGCACAGGATTAGAATCACAATCGTATACGGTTGCGCGCACCAGCGGCCTCCTGCATTTCCAATTGCATACGTGTATATATGTATTTTAGATAGATAGATAGATAGATTAGCATTTATTTTTGCACAAGTCAAAAAATACAATTATCACATATTATATCACAATGTTCGTCATATCACAGTTTTGTCAATTAGTAATGCCCAGTTTTTAATGTACACTCAAGGATGTCACATTTCACGCACCGTAGGGTCGCGCGTGAAAAAGAAAACAAGATGCAAATATATCACGTACACGTGATATGCTTGTTTTAAAAATAAACCTCCAGCAGCCCGTGACCCCAGTCTCCAGAGTCGCGCAGCGCGTCTATATCCAGCACCCGCACCTCTGGATCATCGGACTCCCTTCCATCGGCCTCTTCGCACATACCAGCGGCTGTTGGTCGCGTAATAACGCATCTCCCTCGTCGCCTACACGCGTCTGCGCGCATCACGCGCACACACACACACACACACACACACACACACGCATACATACAGACAAGCGGCCTTCTAATACACATAAGCCTCGAGAGTCGCGCGCGTGATATATCGTCCACCTCTGGCGGCGCTCGGCGCGCGCGAGCTGGAAAAAAGCGTCCGAGGGAGCTCTGGCGCGCGTCTTTCGATACTATCTTAGAACGAGCGAGTAGCGCGTCGAGAGCCGCGTTTCACTTCTCAGTCTCGCCGGAGATGCGCCCACGAATGGTATCAACAAGTCCGTGTCGTTGAGAGAGAGGAGAGAGAGAGAGAGAGAGAGATACACTTGCTCCGTGTGACCTTCCGTAAGGATATCGCGCATATTGTATAGAGACGATCGCTACAGTTATCGGTCATGTGATATGCACCAGCGCGCACGCGATCCTTGAATCGACGGACTATCGGCAAACCGAGCGCCCACTGTGCTAGATCATCGGTTCGATTTATTTTCGGCAAAGTAGCTCGCTCATCGCGAGTCATCCGTGGAAACAGACCGAGAGATCGGTTGAAAGTCGATCGGGAAAGAGATCGATCGAGGGACAGTTGCTGCGGAGCTAGGGCTGTTTTAACGATCGGTTAGAAGAACGGGGGAGATGTCGGGAGGACCTGAGGTGCTGCTGGACGCCTGGGCGGAACTATCCACGTTCTACAAGAGTCTGCTGAAGGCGGTGACCTACAGTGACCTGGACAGACCTGCACCGGGTCCGGTTTGCTACGCATACGCTTGTCGGAAAGAGACTCGGGAGAAACACGCTGACGACGACGACGAGGAGCAGGAGGAGCTCGAGGACGAGGAACAGCTGCAGCAGGCGCAGGAGAACGGACTCAACTTTGTGCCACTCATTTTCCAGAGTCTCTTTTACATTTGCACGCGTACAGGTCGGATTTTTAATTGAGATGATTTTTTTTGTGTATTTTATGCGCGTTATGTAACGACGGACGGAAACTTTCTGGAAGCTTGTGCGCAATACATTCGCGATCTTATTTTTATCGCCGAGAGGACAATAAATTTCAAAAGGAAGAACAAAGCTTGTTTCGATCGATCGACTACGCTTACCGTAAATCTTCCAGGAGACTTTTCCGATACGATCTTATATACACACGGCCGATCAATCAAGCCGCACACCTTACCCAACAGCCTACTCTGTCTAAGTTTAGAACGAATTTCGCTCCACATCTACGCCGGGATCCGGGTCCCCACACGCAGTCCTTATTCATATACAAGCGACACCCCGCGACGCAATCTGCTAGCCATTCGATTTAATTCGCTCCATATTGTAGAAGCGCGCGGCGCCCATAGCAGCCATATCTTTCGCGCGCGTATTTTTTCAATCGCGTAACGTTGCGAAATCGAAATCGCCAGTTCCAAAGTATTTTTTGGCGATCGTTCAAAAATCTCGAGACCCCCTCGTTTAATCCTTTCCGCGGAGGGAAGAGCCTCGCTCGCCTACACGCGGCCGTAAAACCGGGCCGAGCGACAAAGCGCGCTGACATTATAAGTATAGGCGCGCGGCATAAATCGTTCTCCAGTCGCTTCTTTCGAGAGAAGATCGTCCCCGTTTATTTTTTCCCCAGAACCCCGAGAGAGCGGGAGAGGCTGGAATTTTTTCTTAAAATAGTTTGTCTGTTAATTTTAGCGGAAGTTAAGATGCCCAGCGGAAACGTAGACAAGCCCGTTGTCGAGGATAACCGCGACGGTACCGTCTCGATCAAGTACGAGCCGAGAGAGGAGGGCACCCACGAGGTCTATGTGAAGTACAATGGCGAGCACGTGCAGGGTAAGTTTCAAATCGATCTCGAAACGTCTGGCGAAAATAGTAACGCGATAAATTCGAATATATATATATGAACCACGGAGGATTATCCGAGCTTCATCGCGAGCGAAACGCTAATAGAATTTCAATGATTTAAGTGTGCCTGGCTTAGGCAGCCAGTTGGTGTGTATTATACGCGTGTTTGCTATTCGCGACCGCTTTTCCCGCCGCCATTTATAAGTCAGCAGCACGCCTACATGGAAACACCGCCGCACCCGTTTACACAGCCGAGTGAGAGTGGCTTCTTCGCCAATTTATAGTGAGAGAGAGAAAGAGTCTTCTCTTTTTCTCTCTTTTACGAAAAAAGCACTCACACGCTTTATAATATAAATAGGATAGCCGGATAATTTACACAGAGCCGAGAGTGTTGGCGCGATAAAAGCTCCCGCCGCGTATATAAAAATAGACGTATAGCATTCTCAAGTGGAAGCGGACGAGCATGTCCGGACGTAAATGCCGAGCAATCATGGAGTAAGTAAACCGAGTGAGTAAAATGGAAAAAAAAATTGTAACACCCCCAGGTTCGCCGTTCAAGTTCCACGTGGACTCGCTGGCGAGCGGCCACGTGACGGCATACGGTCCAGGTCTGATCTACGGAGTCTGCGGTGAGCCGGGCAACTTCACGATCTCGACCAAAGGAGCCGGTGCCGGTGGCCTGTCCATGGCCGTCGAGGGTCCGAGCAAAGCCGATATCTCATGCCACGACAACAAGGACGGCACCGTCTCGGTATCCTATCTGCCCACCGCACCCGGCGAGTACAAGATCTCCGTGAAATTCGGCGACAAGCACATTAAGGGTAGCCCCTACCTCGCCAAGATAACCGGTGAGTTGGTCTTTCTGCTTTTGCGGCTCGTGCGAGCTTTTCCTTTATCATGATGATGATGATGATCTTGTTGTTGTCGATCGGAGTCTTCTCCGGGGGGTCTAGCAACGACCCCCTAGAGGAGACTTGGATTTTTTAACGACGATTATCTATCTCTTGTCTTCTTCATTGTTTTTCGCAGCATCGTCGATGTAGGCAATGGGTTAAATTGCGACCGTTTAACCATCGTATCATGGAGGTTGTATCGCTACGCGCTAGTCAAATCAGCAAAACGCAACGGATACGTTGATCACTATACTTACAATATTGTTCCTTTTTAAGAGCATCACGAGTTTTAGGCTTTATATATAATATTTTATTGCGTCAATGATGACGGTTAGATTGTACTTATTTATTTATCGACGCAGTCACATGTGTATTGATCATTAACCAAAAATAATAAAATATTTATTCTTTTGGAAACACTCGAATATCTTGTTCACTCATAGCCGCTTTCGATTAGTTATAAATATATATGTATAAATAAGAGAGATGCTCGTTTATGGAAGGTACGTTGCCAATGTTGATTTCGCTAGCACGACTGTTAAAAAAAGTTTTCGTGAAAGAGAAAAGCTTTTTTTAAACCAATAACTCATCTAATGACAATTAACTTTTGTTCTGCTTTATTAATTATTAAAACAGATCAATCAAATTTTATGCCACATACTTTAGTCAAATCGTCATGTTTATATTGAATAAGTCGATGAAATTAAGCTTTCAACACGTTGCCGATCCCTCGCAGTGCACCGTCGAGGGTACGTACCTACATATATTCGAAAGAAAGTCAAACCGAAGACACGAAAGCTTAATTCCCGCTCGCAGTATGTGGCAATAAAATGACACAGAGGTCTCGAAAACAAAAATAACCCCCGCAACGTTTTTGTCTGGTAACCCAACGAAAAAGCAGCGAACACCGCGCACCGGCCACTACCCCATTAATCCAATAGAAATTCATCTCTACTAGGCGAGGGTCGGAAGCGCAACCAGATCTCGGTGGGCTCCTCCTCGGAGGTGCAGCTACCGGGCAAGGTAAGCGACGCGGACATCCGTTCGTTGAACGCCTCGATCACCGCGCCGAGTGGCCTGGAGGAGCCTTGTTTCCTCAAGAAGATGCCCAGCGGTAACATCTGCGTGTCGTTCACGCCCCGCGAGGCCGGCGCCCACGAGGTCTCGGTCAAGCGGATGGGCAAGCACATCGCCAACTCGCCCTTCAAGATCGACGTCAAGGATCGCGAGGTCGGCGACGCTAAGAAGGTCAAGGTGTCCGGCTCGGCGCTCAAGGAGGGCAAGACCCACGTGGACAACACCTTCTCCATCGACACTCGCAATGCCGGCTACGGTGGTCTCTCCCTCTCGATGGAGGGCCCGAGCAAGGCCGAGATCCAGTGCAAGGACAACGAGGACGGTACGCTCAACATCTCGTACAAGCCCACGGAGCCGGGCTACTACATCATGAACCTCAAGTTTGCCGATCACCACGTCGAGGGCTCGCCGTTCACGGTTAAGGTCAGCGGGGAGGGCAGCAACCGGCAGCGCGAGAAGATCCAGCGACGTCGCGAGGCCGGTACGTCGACGGCTGATACACTGATCAGTCGGATTTTCCTTTTAAACTTGAGTATGACTAATCGAGGATCGGTTCGCAGTGCCCATCACCGAGGTCGGCAGCCAGTGCAAGCTGACGTTCAAGATGCCGGGCATCACGTCGTTCGACTTGGCGGCGACCGTTACCTCGCCCGGAGGTGTTACCGAGGACGCCGAGGTCAAGGAGATCGAGGACGGACTCTACGCCGTCGCCTTCGTGCCCAAGGTAAATAGAGCCGTTCAGTAAATTCCAAAGTCTTCTCCTCTGCAATATTGAATCGACAGTAGGTCGTCCAGTTAACGTCGGCGTAAATCACGAGTATACAGTAAAAAAGCTTCGTCTTCCTTATATGCTCGAACACACTGGCTGTAGCTCTTGGCAGCTGCAGCACAGCTGCCTCTCGAATGGGCAATAAAGATGCTCATCCGCGACTTCAAAGATCGGCAATACTAAAAAAAGCAATTCTCTCTCTCTCTCTCTCTCTCTCTGTTCGTCCGAAATATACAGGAGCTCGGCGTGCACACAGTGTCGGTTCGCTACAAGGACATGCACATCCCGGGCTCGCCGTTCCAGTTCACGGTCGGTCCTCTGAGGGACGGTGGTGCCCACCGGGTCCACGCCGGTGGTCCGGGTCTGGAGCGCGGAGAACAGGGCGAGCCGTGCGAGTTCAACATCTGGACGAGAGAGGCCGGAGCCGGTACCCTGGCCGTGTCCGTCGAGGGTCCCAGCAAGGCCCAGATCGATTTCAAGGATCGCAAGGACGGCAGCTGCTACGTCAGCTACGTCGTCTCCGAGCCTGGTGAGTCGACGAATTTTTCTCTGGAAAAAAGAAGCTATATAGATATCGTCCCTGTCCGGGCATCGACAGCATTCCTCCTCATTTGCCGCAGCTTTCTCCTCCGACGCGAAGAAAAAAAAAGAATACGAGAAAAAACGTCGGACCAACTCGCGCGGCTAATTGTTTACTGCGCGCCTCGTAAAAGAAGCGGTCCGCGACACAAGACGGAATGTCTTCCTATAATACGGGAGCATCGGGCAACGCGCGTGATCCAGAAATACCGTCGTCTATATTTGTTAAGGTGGGATTCATATTTTCGAGACACCGCGCGCTTGCGACGACGATCGCGTCGATGTGATGCCGCGCGGCTGCTGGCGGTTATATTTGGGTCACGCGGCTCGACTCCGGAATGAGATCGAGAGGAAGATGAGGAGGAGGGGGAGGATTTTAGATAGAGCGCGCGCGTCGCGCTGAGTCAACTCGGGGGAAATAGTGCCGCGTGCTCTTCTTCTTTTATATAGGCTTTTTTGCGCTTGTTTTTCTTTCTCCTTCTCTCTATCTCGGGATATTCTGTCGCTTCCGCGTGCGGACGATCACGTATTGGAACGCGTTACTGTATGAGGTCACCTGAGTAGCTATACGTCGATGCAAGAATCAATGTAAACGAAAGAATGATTTTTCCATTGCTCAGGCGAATACAGAGTGGGAATAAAGTTCAACGATCAGCACATCCCGGACTCGCCGCACAAGCTGTACGTCGCCCCGGCGATGGGTGACGCGCACAAGCTCGAGGTGGCGCAGTTCCCCGAGGGCAGCATCCAGCCGGACAAGCCGTACACATTCCTCGTTCGTAAGAATGGCGCCAAGGGCGAGCTCGACGGAAAGGTACAGTACATGCGTAAGCGCGAATATTAAGCGTTCGATCAGTCAGTGTTTTCTGAGAACATAAAAAGCACTCGGCTCGGTAATATGCGTATAGAGATGAAGAGGCTCGAGAGCTTTTGTTTATTCTTCGCGGAATGATTGGCAGTAGGAAACACAATAACCGCATGGCGAGTTTGAGTACGGCTTTAATCGTCGAAAGTTATTATAAGCGCGCATTCCGCCTCGAAAATAAATGATCCGTGATTTGTGTTTTCGCGGCCTCAGTTTGTAATATACTCTCATTGCGTCAGTTCAGCGAAAATAGCCGCGGTCGACGTTGCATTCCTCGAAATTTCACATTTCGCAGAAAGCTAGCTTGTATATACAAGCATATTTGGAAAAATATTTCACTTTCTTAACGAAAAAAAAAAAAAAAAACAATTGCAGATCGTTTCGCCGAGCGGTATCGAGGACGACTGTTTCATCCAGTCGATCGACTCCGAGGAGTACTCGGTGCGCTTCATGCCGCGCGAGAACGGCATCCACAACATCCACATAAAGTTCAACGGGGTGCACATAAACGGCAGCCCCTTCCGCGTCAAGGTTGGCAAAGTCGACGCTGACCCGGCGGCCATCCACGCGCACGGTAACGGTCTGAAGGACATCAAGACCGGACAGAAGACGGACTTTATCATCGACACGTGCAACGCGGGCGCTGGCGCTCTCGGTGTCACGGTCGACGGGCCCAGCAAAGTCGCCATGGACTGCACCGAGGTCGAGGAGGGTTACAAGGTCAGGTATACGCCACTTGTGCCCGGTGACTACTACATCAGCATCAAGTACAACGGCTACCACATCGTCGGCTCGCCGTTCAAAGTTACTGCCACCGGTGAGTCTTGTGCTTGCTTTTGCCATTGTCGTGAGTTTCATGCTTGTGCTTTCTACTCGCAGGAGCTGACTTGGCGGAACGAGGAGCGCAGGAGACGAGTCACATCACCGTGGAGACGGTGCAAAAGTTCTCCAAGGCTAAGCAGGCTGGTCCGGTGCTGCCAAACTTCAAGTCGGACGCCACCAAAGTCACGAGCAAGGGTATGGGCTTGAAGAAGGCCTACCTCGGCAAGCAGAATCAATTCACGGTGAACGCTAGCGAAGCTGGTACGTTGGTTTTTTTCTTCTACTTTTGACGAGAAGTCGTTGATAGAGTTCGAATAACTATTGTGAAATTGCAGGAAACAACATTCTGTTCATCGGTATGCACGGGCCTAAGGGACCCTGCGAAGAGGTATTCCTGAAACACACGGGCCGCAACAGCTACAACGTGAGCTATCTGGTGCGCGAGCGAGGGGAGTACATCCTCATTGTCAAGTGGGGCGACGACCACATTCCCGGCTCGCCCTTCAAGGTCGACGTCTAGATCTCCGCATGTACCCCATTACGCGCCATCACATACATATTTATACAATCGAGCGTATAATTCATTGCCATCGACACTTTCGTTCATCATCGACGCTTTCCACGATGTCGTCGAAGGAAGAGAGAAGATATAGAAAGGAAGAAGAGCCATGTACGAGTCAAAGTCGACGGGTTCGCGGAGAGCGGCTCAGTTTTGTTTTGTAAACTATTGTACACCCTGCTGTGTAGCCCGTCGGCCAAGATGATGTTTTTTTTCTTTAATGTGTATAATTATTATTATTATTACTACTACTACTACTACTACTACTAGAAATCGATGTGTACAGGACGAACTCACTGGCCCGAGAGGAGAGATAGGAGTATAATAGAGAGGAGAGACGTGCATGGGCGCCTATACATAAGCATCTATCATTTGCGCGTTTAATGTAATTAAAGACAAAAATGAAGCACTGCACTCCAAGAGTCAATTGAGAATATTGCGTCTCTCGCGCGTTGGAGATATGTAAAATGATGTCAGAAATGAAATCCGTGTCTCGCCGAATGTGCCTTATTGCCATTATGTATCATGAAAAATATACATTATAAATAACTGAACTATACTTGTACGAACGAGATGCAATCAAATGAAACTCTTTGTCAAACTCTTTGTCACTTAGACATGTAAACGATATATAAATGAATTTTACTTTTCTCATAAGAAACATTATTATTATTATTATTATTATTATTATTATTATTATCATCATTATTATTATTATGATTATTATTCTCATCATCATCTCTTGATAGAGAAAGAACAAAACTGAAGGAATGACCTTACACTATAATTGTCTATATTTTACCGATTATCACACATGCATAGAGTATAAAAATACATTGCATATTGTTTATGATATATGAATATAGAAATAAAGCTAATATATTTATTAAAGAAAAGCCACGGCCTCGTGTGTCCAATTCTTTGAACCCACCCCGGAGCTTGAGCTCGACGAGCGAGAATCTTTTTCCCGCGGCAGTAGGTATATAGCGTGTATACACATCCAGCGCACGTAACGCCGGGGCATTTAAAGCCGGCTCTTTCATTCGAGCATTTGCCTTTCCTCCCCCGCACTTTTCATTTTATTGCGTTTGTCTTGTGGGTTGGTTCAGCGATCCATCAGTCTCTCGCTCTCCAGAGAGAGAGAGAGAGAGAGAGAGAGAGAGAAAATTTCCGCGGACGCCCCCCCCCCCCCCCGGAAGGGCGTCTATATTTATATAGCGGCGAAAGGAAAAGGCGAAAAAAGCGCGTGCATTCCTTCGCCTTGAGAAGAGTGAGCGAGAGAAAACTAGACAGAGAGAGAGAGAGAGGGGAAGGGGCGGGAAAAGGTGGTTAGAGACAAGCCGCGGATAGGACGGTGGGCGGCGCCAAGGCACTCGCTCGCACCTTCCCCAGCGCGGCTGCGCCGCTCACTTCCTCAGCTGTAGAGCTGCAAACACGCCCATAGTTGGGAGGAGGAGGAGGGAGAGTCAGTCGGAGGTTTTAATAGCGGGTGTAGTCGCTGGCGCGACGCGCGACCTCGCGGACGTTGCCGGTACGTTATATGCTGGATACCACCTATATATGTGTGCACGACTCGTCGTTGGACTGTCTTATATAGGCTGCGACATACGGTGCGCCGGGGAGAAGCTTTTTGCGAGAGATTACAGCTTGGAGCTTTTATCGGGATGGGACCGCGGGCACAATATTTGTTATGCATTTGGATGGATTTTCTTGCTTCTTCTTTTTTTAGGACAATGGATTCGAGGGCATAGTGTTTACTCAAAATAGAATATTCTTTTTATTCCATATAATATATGTTGTTTTAAGGTTTTAAGTTGATAGCGTAGAATATTTTATGGTTCAAGATTGCAAAAGTAAATCGGCTTCGTTATAATAGAGTTAGTGAACATGCGATTAAAATAAAAGAAGAAAAAAGCAAACGCGTATACAATTACATTTAAAAAGCCGTATATTTGTCATTCACCGGACGGACGCTAATGATAAACATTCCGTTTGAAAAGTTTTTCATTTAATCGACTGTGCATAATTCCGGATCGTCCAACAACGCTTGAACTTTTTTAATTTTTCATACGGGCGGCATATCGGGAATATCGAAAAATTATCGCCTTAAATGGAATAAATATAGCAACAATATTTTCTTTATGCGTCATTCAAAGGGGCTATTAAGTCATTGCATTACGTTAACCCGATGCAATTTCGTCAGCGAGCGCGACGGACTGAGTATATGTATAAGCGCAACGTATTAAAATGAATTTTTACAGACAAAACGACGAGTATTCGCATTTTATGAAATCGCTAACGGCTTCGATTATGAGTATACGCGCACTGGCCGATATGAAAATTTCATTTTTTTTAGCTAATAAAATTGTTCCTCAATATACCCTACGAACGTTCTCGACTATATTTCGTCAGTACATTCCAAAGTGAAATCCACTACGCGCAACACAATTCTTCCAGCGCCCGGCGTCAAAGTGCCTCTATGCTCCGGCGAAAAATAAAGCAAAACTCTCTCTCTCCTCGCTAAATTATTCTCTCTCGGTCTGCTGGCGCAACGAGAAAAGCCGCGCATTTCCCGGAGCAAAGATCCCGGGTTCGCTCGATGAAGCCTCTCTCCCTCTGCAACCGCGCGCATATAACCAGCTCTCCTCCACCCCTGCGGACTTTTACAGCTGTATAGGTATAAGTGTATATATATATAGACGCGCGCGACTCGTGATCTAAGAATAAAATTGTTCCCCGGCACCTCTGCCTATCCGGCTGCGAGGAAGCCGAGCTTCCCGGGGATTCGCTAAATCGCGTTTTCCGCGAGTCCGTGCACTCGCCGAGGAGTCGTTTCACGCGGGAGGCGGAGCTTTCCTCCGAGGCGCGTCCCTCCGCCCCCACCTGTGCTGCACTCCGCGTATATGTATATCTCTCTCTTCCTCTCTCGCTCTCTTTCTCTAGCTCGGTGTGTGCTCGGCTTATACTATACTCGCTCACCTTTTGACGCAGGAGGATTTTCCCTCTCGCCGCGCCATTTTCTTGACTCTCGCCCGCTTATTTTTATACTCTCCCGTACAGCCGCTGCCTCCCACGCACGCACGTATATATAGGTACATAGATTCTCCGGGCTTTCGTCATTTCCTGGAAATAAATTCGCTCGGGACGTGAAAGGCGATTTCCTCGGAGAGCGATCGATATCCATTTCTCTCTTGCGTTGCTTCGTGAAATGCAGAAATATATATGTATTTGAAGTGATGATTTGTTATTCGGTATATATAATATATATCGTCGAGCAAAAAGAATACGAGCAATTTATACTCACAGTTGTGTAGGATCTAATTTTCTCGAAGCCGTTCATCCCACGAGACAAAGCAAGAGTCCCTTTAGCCGTCGCCATTTTGTACTCGTTCTGTTGCAGTCGTCTCGAGCTTTAATTAGAGCGCAGAGCAGCCGTCGCCTTTGTGTATACACCTCCGCAAGATAACCCAGGCGCGATAGCCCAGGAAATTAAACCCGCGCAGTAAGTTCGCTCGCTCCAGCTTTTGTCCGTCCAGCCGCTTTCTTCTCCGCATTGTTTTCGCTGCCTTCGCACCTGCTGTAAAACATTTTTATTGCGGCGCCGCGAAAACGATTCGTGTATGTAAGCGCTGGATGGAATTCAAAAGTAATATATGCTTGCGTGGAAGAGGAACACGTGTGTGTGTGTGTGTCAGGTGGGAGGATTATGCGTTTTTCGAATTAGGCCGAAGAGTAACGTCGTCGTGGATTACGCAGGGAGTTTGGGGAAGGTTGGCGAGAAAATATACAGACGCTGTGTACAGTTTCATGATGGTCGTTTTATTTTGAATACAGCACAGTTGTTTGTTTGTTTTTTTTCTTAATCTTCAGGATTTTTATACGAACGTCGGCTCGTTTATTTACAATTTTTATAATCATCAGTCCTTGACGAGAGTACAGAAAAGTCGCAATCGCGCAACGTTCGCAGTACCCTACGAGAGGCGGGCGATTTCTCTTTTAAAAAAAGATCTCGCTCATTTTGCAGCCGTCTCGTGAACACTGCGATACGACTCAATTCGATCTATACAAGAATTCCTACGAAGACAATTTTCGGAGTGCTAAAAAAATCATATCGAGGAGAGTATATATATGGAAGTATTGTTCTATAATTATCTGCGTTGAAAGTAAAAGAAAACGTCCACCTTTGTGAAACATGTTCGGGGTAAAATAAAAAAAAATCTCATGAATTATATTATGTAATATAATAAAGATAATTCATCTAAGTTTATTTACAAAATCGAAAGTGTATACGCATGTACATACGTGAACGCAGGCGCCGCAGACGATATGTGCGACTCGAAATATATATATATATATACGGAACAAAAAATCGCTTTTCTCTCTCTTTTTCTTTTTTATTTTTATTCACTATACGATCTCGAGAAAATGCATAATAGTCAAGAATGGGCGAAGAAAATTTACTATCTATACGTGTTCACCTTCGCATCACTCCCATCGTCCTAACGTATGACTTTCCTTCGTTTAAATACGTCATTTTTTTTCATTTTGCTTAGTAGCGTGCAACGTCTATAGACAAACATGATAGTGCGATTTTGGCAGCGAGCAAAACGAAGCTAGCCCTTTTGCTCGTGTTTATGTGTAGTGCGTACCCTTACTCGTAAAATGCAACGTCGACGACACAAAGAAATAAAGTAGAGAGCTACAGAAAAAAAAAGAAGTCATTTTTACACGGTGGATAAAAAATACGCGACGACAGAAGTCGAGCCGAAGAAACAGATCGCTCACGCAGCTAAACCGGTATAATGCAGAGAGTATTATTTACCGAGAGAAACATTCGCTGAATCGAGTACTAATTAAAATAAATTATCCCTGGGATTCCAGCAGCAGCAGCAGCAGCAGCAGCAGTCGGGTTAATTAACAACAGGCGCTGCAGTGATTAAATCCATCGAGGCGCGAGATAAAAAAAGACGAGTGAATTTCGCACCGTCTTCTTTATCGTAATACAAAGAACACAATAAGTAAGTAACTCGAATTCAGCATCGATTGTTTCAGCTCGTGACGCCTCGCTTCGGTAACACACATACACACAGAGTCAGCGTGACTTTCGGGAAGTGCATACACATTACTCGTTAGAAAAATAGGGCAGCCGCGAAGAAGAGTAGGCCAGCTCTCCCTCACTTTCGAAAACGCGTCCACTCGATCCTTCTCATCGACGTATCGACATGGAGCGAGAGCCGCTTCCCTATGACGATACACGATCACGTCGCGATTGCCTATTTATATGTATATATGTATACGTACGATCCGCAGGAAAGGCGTTAAACGTTTCTCGTCTACAGGATAGAGAGACAGAGACAGACAGAGAGAGATAGAGATAGAGACTGAGAGTTAATTTACTATACTGCCGTACTGTAGCTAAATACATAGGGTGTCCGTGTCGCTGCGTGCTCGGGTTCGCCTGTGAAGAGGAGGAGGAGGAGGAGAAGAAGGAGAAGGTAAGGGATCGGCTTTGCGTCGTTAATTTATAAGGTAATTTACAAATGTACAGGAGTAAGAGGAGGACAGAGATAAGTCCGGTTCAGCGCCGGCGGCGGCAGCAGCCGCTGCTTTCACCGTTGCGTCCTCACATGTAGATCCGTCGCAGGTCCGATGGCGACGTGATCATGTTGCACTGCGGGCACAGCTTCTTCGCCCCCTGCGAACATGCGTGATGCGCACAGGCGTGCGTTATGTATTGGGGGAATTACTGTGCGGGTACGACACGAGCATCGACGAAATTATTCCGATGAGCGTGTCTGGATGGTTATATAGACCGACGGAAAGAAAAACTTACCAGAGTGTGAAGCCAACACTGCTCGCAGTGGACGTGCCAACAGCAGACGGAAGTCACCGGCTTCTTGTATTGCTCCTGAGAAAAGGAATGAGCAGATTTTACGTTATCGTGTATTTTAACGCTACGAAAAAAGAAAATATCGTATCTCACCATGCAGATGAGACACTTGAATGCCTGTCCTCGCATCTCGGCTTCGAGTTCCCTGATGCGTCCGCGAAGCGCCTCGACGACCGGCGTCTCGGGCTCGTTCTTCGCGTCGAGCAGTTGGGTAGTCGAGTTGGGCGAGGCGCTCGTCGTCGTCGTCGTCGTCGTCAGGTCTTCGCCTTCGCTCTGCTGTTGCTGCTGAGACGTCGAGCAGGGACTAGCCGACGGCTCGGTCTTCACCTCGACCTGCTGCATAGAGGACTGCTGCTGCGAACCGCCGGGGGATATGACGGCCTCACGAAGCGCTTCTCGTTCCTTTTGCTCGCGGGCGGAACCCTCCAGACGAGGCGTTACCACGTCGGCCTCGGTGTACTGTGACGGGCCGAACTGTGCGCTCTCGTCGCCGTCGACCACCAGGTCCACGTCCTCGTCGTCTTGCGTCGGCTCCCTGGAACCGTTCGGTCCGCTCGACCGGTGGCTCGACGAGGTTGCCAGGCCTGCGGCTGTTTTTACGTCGAATTATCGTATAAAATTGTTTTTCTTGTACAAAGTAAAGAGAACAAATGTATTCCGAAGCTCACCGGAGTAGCCACCGAGAAGCATGGACGACGCTCTGACTCTCCTCTGTCCCGCCCACTCGTACTCCTCGAAGATCTCGGCGTCGCCCTCGACGTCGACCTCCTCGTCGTCGGGGTTGCCGTTTTGTTTGTTGAGGCAACGCTCGACGTGATGGTTGAGCTCCTCCGCGGAGCCCGAGAGTCGCTCGCTGCACACCGGGCAAGCGGGCTCGTCCGCTTTCCTCTTTCGGTTCTTGATACGTATGCGCGCCTGCGGAACGACGTAACAAAGCCATCATTCTCCGACCGCGTCTCCGGCGTGGCGAACAAAAAAAAGAGGACACTCACTTGTCGGTTGGCTTTGATGCGCTTGTAGGTCTCCCATCTGCCGATCGGCGTACCGTCGGCGGCCGACGGCGTGTGCAGCAGCTGTCCGTGTCCGTGGTCGGGTCCGGAAGGCGGCAGACCAGGTCGCGGCGGCCTCGGTCTCGACGACGCCGAGGACAGTTTGTAGAGGCGGTCCAGCTCCTGCAGGAAGTGCTGCTCCAGCTCCTGGGGCCTCACCGTCACGCCGCATACCGGGCAGCAGGTCGGGTCGGCCGAGAACTTTTTCTTTCCTGCAAGCACAAAGCGATATTTCGCGATTAGAATCTTACGTTAAGCTCCTTTCGGTTTTATTAATTAACAAGAGGTTGTACGATTTATTTCGTATCTCGTTTTCGACGTGCGGCCTGCGAGATTTAAAAGATTCCGCGCGCGCGGCAGTATTCGTAAATTGAAACATCAACTAGCAGCGGGCCACAATAACCTTGTCAATCCCCCGAGAGCCCACATACGAGTAAAAACTTTACCGCACTTTAGTGTCGCAGTTACTTTCATGCCCTCCGCTACACATTGTGAACCCATAAACAATTCCCGCAGCCCCGACTATACACACACATGTATATATATATACCTGCGCGCGGGGCAGCCTACTCGTGATTTGTGCTTCGACGTTGTATATATATATATATATATATATGTGCACATAGTGGCGCGGTTTATTTTGAAAATAGAAAAGAGAGAGAAAAAAAGAAGAAGAACAAGCGCGAGCGTATACATAAGTATAATCTCGAACAAGTCCGATCGTTTGTTTTCCCGACGAGGGTGCGGTGCATCGAAACACCGGAAATTCCCGTATTATCATCTGTCTCGAGCTCCACGCAAGCGTCTATTTTCACAAGCGGTGGCTATATACGCCCGCGGCTCCCTTTTCTTTTTTCCTCGGAAGAAAAGTGTATACATGCGTATACGATGCACGCAAGTGATCTCTCCGCGGTTTTCAACACCACACGGTACTTTGAGCTTCTTTTCCAAGGCTATTCGTCTTCCGTTTTTTTTTCGTATACACGGATATAAGTGTTTTGACGCGCTAAGTATGATTGTTATTATACGGCCGAGATGCGAGAGACAGTCTTTTTTTTCTGTCGCTCGTATATCTATCTCACTCGCGCGACGCGACAGGCCGAATAATAATCCACATTTTTTATGGTATGCACACATCGAAAGCGCGCAAGACGGTGTGCGATGATAAAACGCGCACGCGTATATATACGCGAAATATATATGCGCGCGCGCGCGCGCCTGGTGACGCGTCAATATTTCGAAATTTAACGCATTGACAGAGCCATGAAATAGCTTTAAAGCTTTTGCTACACACAGCGCGACAGCGCACTAAAGATATCAAAACTAAAATTGTTTTACATCGGCGCGATGAAATCAATGGAATGGAACGATGCAGTTTTGTTTTTAAAGTTCCCGGCTTTTTATTTCGACCACGACTTTTTAGTGTATTTTTTTTTATCCCGCGCTCGCGCGAGCGATTCGGACTTTTTCACGTTAAAAGAGCATTACACCGGCAGCAGCAGTAGCGTCGGCATAGAGAGGCTACATTTCAACACCAGTTTTATACAGATCAATTTTACGGTTTACTTTGTTACATATGCGTCCCGAGGGCTTTATGACTTTGCATAGAGCCCGAAAACTATATATATGCTACGCTGCGCTGCGGTAAAACCCTTATTTCTTCGATTCTATAAATTCACACCGATTCGACGGATAATTCTCGCCGCTGGATATATCTCTATACATACAATACACTCTGATATGCTCTCTCTCTCTCTCTCTCTCTCTCTCTCTCTTTTTCTCTCTAGTTGCGATGGCATCCGCAGAATTTTTTCATTATACTCTTTCGCGCAGCATTTTCCGCGCTGCACTTTTACAATCGTTAACAGGATTTTAACGCTGATTACTGCTGCTCTTTTCGACGAATACCCGATGGGTTAAAAGAGAAAGAGAGAGAGAGAGAGAGAGAGAGAGAGAGAGAGAGAGAGAGAGAGAGAGAGAGAGAGAGAGCGAGCGATAAAAAAATGCCAGCCTCCAAAAATCAATAGCCCGCAAAAGAGCAGCAACTATTTCAAAAGTTCGCCGTCCATCAGTCGAAATCAATCCCAAAATGGCCAACAATAACAAGAACAACGATAATCTCGACGCGGAGCGAGCCGCGAGAGTGAAACATTTCTCACCATCGGCCTACAAAAAGAATCCATTAAAAGGCGCAGAAGAAGGAGCTGCAGCAATAAAGTCCCTGCAGCAGCAGCAGCGAACAATTGGCCGAGGGTTAGCCTCGTAAAAACGTAAAAAGGCGCGCGAGTTGAGATTCGTCGGGGCTCTCGTTTATTTGTCGAATGCCGAACGGCATTCCCGAGCCGTTTAACATATCCGCGTCTCCTTCCGCGCGGCACGCACGCGTATGTGTAGGAAGGAACTCGCTGCCTCTTCTTCTTCTGCTTCTTCTTCTTCTTCTTCTTCTTTGTCCTCGGGAGGAAAGCTTCTGTTATTCCGGCTCTGCTCGGACTATTCTTTCCCCTTTCAATTAAGTGCGCTCGCAAATTTATGTGCGTGCCCGCGCGCCACTCGATATTCCCTTCTTCTAGTGTCTTCTCCGCGTACGTATACAGTCTCTACTTCGACTTTGAAAGCAATTGCAGCCGGCTGGATGTAATAAGAGCAACGAAATGTGTATATATATATATATATATATATATATATATATATATATATATATATATATATATATATATATATATATATATATATATATATATATATAAGGAGACGAAATCTCATCTCGTCCTCCCGCTCTGTGTATACTATATATATGGATGAACACGGGAGTAGCATATATAGCAAAGTAAGTGATCCCCCCCTAATAATAAGAATCAGAGACTGGCCGTTTACTCGTCATCGTCGTCGTCGTCGTGGTCCCTCGTTTATTCGCGCAATTAAAGAGGAAGGAAAGAAGAGGCGTTGATGTGCGAGAGTAGAAGACGAAGCAGGTGGTTAAGCCGCGAGAGGTCCTTTATCTTTTTTTATCTTCCCCCTCGCGCTCTACGGGGGCAGTTTCGCGGACTATCTGCGACCATAACGGCCCCTATCATTTATACAGAGAACGAAAAAAGAAGGAGACAGAGAGAGAGAGAGAGAGAGAAACGGGCCATTCTTACGCCTTTTCTCTCGGGCCAAGATAGAGAGAGCAGACGGGCGATAATACCCGTATACACCTTGGCTGCTGCTTCTTCTTCTTCTTTTTAATTAAAAAAAGAGAAAAAGAGAGGGATATCTCGATAGTTAAAGAGCTACTCCGCGGGAGATATAACGCGTCGATAAGCCGTTATTGCCCGCCCCCACGTCGTGTGCTTTATTCTCTCTAGCGTGTAATGAGCTCACGGCCCACGCACTGGGGATATGATAGCGCGTTAAAAACAATACGCAGTGCGATGTTGCTTCTTATCTCTCTCTCTCTCTCTTGGCTAGTACTTGACTTCTTCATTATACGCAGCCGGCGATTATCCCGTCTCTCTTTTCTCTCCTTGCAAACTTTCTTTATCGCTTCAACTAAATATATATATACAGATAGATAGAGCATGCAAGCATATACAATCGTCGGTCAATAAAACCCGCGTACATGTTCCAATAAGACGAATCAATCTCGAAGCATCCGCTGCAGTCGTTACAGTGTACACCGGAGAGCCAATAGCATCGGAGAATAGCTGCATTCGCAGATTGGTACCGGCATCTCTCTCTCTCTCTCTCTCTCTCATCCCTCTTCGGTTTACGGCTCGCCGCGATTTGGATTCCCGGAGCATCGGCCGACATCTGAATACCTCTTTGATTTAATAGAGAACATCAACGGAGGGAGGAAGGGGGGGGGAGAACGCGCCGCCTGGAGTAGAATCGAGAATCGAGGGCGAACTCCTCTCTCTCTCCCCCCTACTTTCTCCCTTTGTGATCCATCGAGCCTTAATTAATTTCACCCGTTATAACGATTACGTTTCGCGGCTACGCGCGCGCATTCCGTGTTATGATTGCTCGTAAAAGCTCGCGCTTGCTCTCTCTCTCGCTCTGGCTGTGAGGCTTTTATGAAAATGGAAAAGCGCGACGACTGAAAAGCACAACGAAAACGAGAAAAAAGGAGGAGGGGGGGGTGAGAGGAGGGGAAACATCGGCCGGGATTTAAAGACGCGAGCTAGCGCTCGCGCGGCAATTAGCCCCCCGAGCGATATTTATGCCCCGGCGCGGCGTTAATCCGAATGAAGCAATTAGCTCGGTTATTGACGAGCCTTCGACCGATCGCCGGGTATATTTCTCGAGATAAGACAGCCGGGAGGTTTTTTATCGATATTATATTGTTGCTCTCGATAATTACATACACGTGGTGTCGGAATTGCACGCGGGCTGCTCGTTCAGCTATACGTATAACGAAGGAGAAACCGAAATTTCGCGGGACAAGTATTAGTATTATAAGCGATAGTCTTCCGTATATGCTGAGAAGAAGCGTGTATACGGTATGTATATATAGCGAGAGAGCCGCGCGAGCGGGGAACTTTCGTATAATCCGGTTTTAATTAAATAACCAGCGGGAGCGAACTCCAACTCTCACGAACCGAACAACGGGGAGAGAGGCAGAGAGAAAATCCGAACGAGAAAGAGTTGGAGTAGCTGCTGCTGCTGCTGCGGTCGGGACACGCACCGACGGCTGTCCGACATTTAAGCGTCAGGCATTTAACCACAACTGTGCTCTTCCGATTGCCTGAGTTATGGCGCCCTCGACGTGACTAGAGGGTGTGCGGGACGACACGACGGCTGTTGCTCTTTGAGGAAAAATTTTCCTGATTGAACTGCTAAAAGACAGACAGCATCGGGAAATAGCGATAAACGCGTGATCATATGTAGTAACAGCTCGTTTATACATATATATATGAAATGCGCCGTTGTCGTAAATACGTCTCGATTTTCGTCGTTAAAAGCGCGTATATATATATATATATATATACCTATATACCGTGTCATATTGTGGCGAGCTGTAATACGCAATCCTACGCGCGCTTGAAATACGTGTATATATATATATATATAGGGACTCGCACGCGTTATTAATGCTATACTTTATTAATGATCCGGCGAGGGCGCGCGCGCACGGCAGTGTGTTTAACGTTAAACATTTGCATTGCGCAATGGGATTTATTCAAATTCTCATCCTGATAGATATAACCGAGCGGGTGAGGTCGAGGCAGAAAAGTACAAGGAAAACATTACGTTTGCAGCTCGCTGTATATATATACATACACTGTCAGCTACTCGCGCATATAAACATTCAATTTGGATGCGCAGTACGTATATATATAAGTGAGAGGCTATATGTTTGTGCAAGCGCGAGGCTTTGACTAACGGCGAGCTTTACATTTCGTTTCTCATATATATATATATATATATCTATGTATACAGCGTGCCGCGAAATTTCGAATTTAATCATCACTCCCTAAAAATACAAGTTTGCTTTTCGTATCGCTCGCGGAGAGATCGTCGTGGAAAATAACAAATAAAATTATATCGAAATAGCAATATCGCTCCGAAACGATACGATGTATTATATCAACGCACAGCTTACGATATTATAGTCGCGAGGAAAATGGACTCTTTTTCCCGCGCCGCAAACCGAGGAATTTACGCGGTGGGATTACAAGCATCGTCGCGCGCGTCAGGGGGCCGAGCGAAACGAGCGTTTTATTAATAAGTTAAGCCCGAGAAAACAATTAGAACACCGTGATTTCTGTTTCTCGCATACTATACCAGAATACATACGCGCCCTTATATATACCGCCGACCTTTTCTCCTTGTATATAGAGAGAGAGATCCACATCTCGTAAAACCTCGGCGAACAAAAGAATTTAGTGCGCGCGTAAGGTGAATTTTTTAGCTTATATACACACGCGCGCTCCGCTCTCGTCGATTACGTAAATTCCAGCCGTAATACGTGCATCAGCGACACGCGTTGTCGCCGATGAATCGGCGGCCTCCCTACTCTCTCGCGGTATAATAATTCGGAAAATTAGACGCGGAATCCTCGGCTCCTTTGAGATACTGGAGAGAGGGAAAAGCCATGAAAACAAGATGCTCTCAAGCCGGTTAAGTCAGCCCGGCATAAGTTTGGCAGTTAAGGACGTAAGGACGCGGGGTATGGAGCCTAAGTAAGGACTATGCGCGCGAGGAGCTCCTTTCATGCATACCGTAGCAGGGGATCTATTTCTCTATTTAATTTCCCATCTCGTTCGAGAGCGCTCGCTCGGCGTTTGTTCATCTCGTCAGCTCTCTCTCTCTCTCTCTCGTTTTCTCTCGATATCGCCGCGACGATTTACGGCATACGTGCGCGCGCGAGCTCCTTCTCTCTTTTTCTCTTCCTCTCGGCTTTTTAGAGGGAAGGGATCCGCCTAATTCGCCTTTACAACCCAGGAGAGTCTAGTTTGCGTATGTATATACCGGTATATATAGGGGGGGGGGGGGGGAGAAGGAGCTCGTCGTAAAAAGTCTCGAGGCCGCGTCTCACCTGCGACCTAATAAGAAAAATGAAGAAGAGAGGATGGGGGTGGAGGGATTGCGTTCGCTCTATATATAACGAAATAAGCGCCGTATCAAAGATGATACATACATCCCTGGTTATACAACCGCGAGCAGGATCTCGAATCTCGCGGTGGCTAATAACGCGCGTCTCCCGACGTGCAGGCGCACTTTGATCGCCGGGCAGGCGGCGGCGGCATTCCAAGCCCGCAAAAGTCACTAAACGCGACCCCGCTGATATCAAAGAGTCGCGCAATCTCAGCCAAAAAGAGAGACGCTCTCTCATGGTAATCTCTTTCCTTTGGCCGATGTGCAGCATCACGCGTCAGCGCGTTTCCGCTTTCCTCATATAGACATTCCGACGCTGCTGCTGCTGCTGCTCTTCTTTATCTTCTCTATGTAGGATGGGCTTTCGGGCGGCGAAAAAGCAAGCGTAGCCGAGGAAATCCTAGAGACTCCGAGTTGGCCTTAAATCACGGCTCTTTGTAATTAAGTGAATGAATGGCCTGTATCAGCGAGTTAATATTTGCGACATGACGTATGACGCCGCCGGAGACAAATCCCTTATATATCATCGCGCGCTCCCTACGAGCTCGTTGCTGATGAGCGCTGCAGCTTCTTCTTCTCCTCCTCTTCTCTCCTCTTCGAGCAAAGCAGCAGCAGCAGAAGCACTCGTGTAGCAGCAGCAGCAGCGTGCCAATATTCATAAACACGTCGAGGGCTCGGCAATATCTTACTCGCCGGCGCTATAAAGACGCCTTCGCCCGCGCGCGCGAGGATGTCGATGAGTTTTTTTCCGCAAAAATTCGCAGCGGCAGCGCTAGCATCGATATGGCCGCGCATAAACATTTGCGTCGTTCCCTCTCTCTTTCTCTCTTTCTTTCCCGCGTGTTTCAGGCCTGAAACAAGGTTGCAGGCGGCGGGAGAGAAGAGTCTGCCGCTGCTGCTGCAGCGGATAAGAAAGATAAATACGCAGGCAGTTTTCGCGCGAGGCCTTTTTCAGATATATACTCGCTCGCTATACAACAGCGGGAGCGCGGCTACTTTATGAAGTGGACGCTGCTGCTCGCCTCTGTATATGCGTGTGCAGTGTGTGTACCTTATTACATTATCATTTTTTTCTCTCTCGTCATTTTAGCGCTGGCTCTCGCTATGTGTACGCACATACGCGTTCTCCGTTCGTTATTCCGTGCTTTATTTAGTTTCGCGTGCTGCAGCAGTATGAGAGAGAGAGAGAGAGAGAGAGAGAGAGAGCGCAGGATAATTGGACTTGGACGCGGCTGCAGCTGGAAAGGAGAAGCAATAAGGAGAAAGCAGCGCCGGCTTTATCTCGCTAATAAATACGCTCGGCTACCGCGTATTTGCGCGCTCTCCCTCTCTCTCTTTCTCGATAATAAATACGCGCGAATAAATAATAGCGCTGAAACACGCCTCGGGATTTTTGCAAAACGATTAATAGAGCGACCCGTGCAGTTCGTTCCTAGCAACATATCACGTGTCCGCGAGAATTTTCAGACGCGCAGCGTCCGTGAAAAGTGTAAAACATGAAAAAGTATAGTACACAAAGGCGCGCGCGAAGAACCGGCCGAACAATTACGGAATAATAATGAAAGGGGCCGTCGAAATAAAACAAAACGAAAGCTCGCGGTAACAACCACACACCAGCACACAAAGAGTGAGAGAGTTACTCCCACCGCAGCAGCAGCAGCAGCATAGCGGCACACAGACTCGAAGCAATTAGCTCGCGGGAGAATGACGATGCGACTGCGATCGGAAGGGATGATTGTACATCATACGCTGGCACACGTTATGCACGCGTATCTGCGCGACAGACGCTCTCCTGCAGTGCATGTGTGTGTAGATGTAGATATATATATAGAGAGAGAGAGAGTGAGTTCTTTGATACCGCTGAAGCGTGAGGACGTTTTGGCAGGCCGGCGTCCGGTTATGATTGTGATATTACAGTGTGGAATGCAGCGGCCCGCAAGCCGAGGAGCTAATTAAACGGCCTGCTCTCTCTCTCTCTCTCTCTCTCGCCCCACCCGCCGACGAGGATATATTAATTAAACGCTGTGCTCTCGGTCGGAGAAAGCGCGTGGGCGTCTTTCGATAATTGTTATACATATACATACACACGCATATATATATGCTACGCACAACAGTATCAGGGATACGTATTCACGCGTAATTAATCGATGCGCTGGATTACGATAAATTTCGGAGATAAGCTTTTATCCTTACTATTAAATTACAATCAGCGTGCGTACAAGGAATCGCCAGCCGCGCGTCGATTATAATTTCCAGTGCGCGGTATACGTTATGCAGCTTCGCGCACACGCATACGAGTGACGAAATATTTTCTCTCGCCGATAATAAAGCCCGCGGCGCGCCGGATAGACGCGTTCGCGTCAAAGCCGTGTTTAACATCTCCATCGCTCGCTCTCTCCTATATATATATATATGTAGTATGTATAACATGGGAGATGGCGCGCGCGACACGAGGAGTCAAGCGGCGATCGGCGCGTTGTCGCGCCACAGGGGGAACCCAGCAGCAGCCGCGGCTCTTACACGTACCTTCGATTTCTGCATCTTTTAAGGAGAGTCTCTATCTCCCTCTCACGTGTACACATATTATATACGCGCAACTCGCGCCTACTGCCGCGCTTATATAGATGTCAGATTTTCAGAGTTATAAACGGTTATACTGCCCCGGCCGTAAAGTCGGCCTCTTTGAGCATAGGTGTATCTCGCTCCCCCTCGTAAATACCGCGAGAGCAGCCGAGAGATCGGCTTTTTTATATAAATTAGCTGCCGCGAGCGCGCCTTCGCACGAAGCGCATATATGTATATAAAAGTACAATAAAAACGCTCGGCGTTCTTTGTGTCTATATATATATATATACCTAGAGGACGTCACCCGCGCGCCGGCGCGCTTTAATTGCGTATAAAGGGCGACTTTACATCCTTTCAACGCGACGCTCACTGGAGAATATGAATGCAGCGGTGCGTATACGTGTAATGTATATATATATACATATATATATACCTTCGAAGACAGAGCCGACTTCGACTGGACTGTTGAGCTTGCCAAAGGCCGCGAGGCTCCAGAAGAGCGCGGCATTGAGCGGCGCGACGTTCGGGTGGTGCGGATGGTACATCGACATCGTATATATATATATATATTCGTATCACAATAACACTGTGCACTTACGGGGAGAGAACGCGCGCTACGACACGACCCTGTCGCGAGCCATCCGAATTCGTAACTGAGCCCGGGGAAGAGAAGCCCCGCTGCAGTTGCTCCCTGACTCTTCTATATATGTGTGTGTGTGTGTGTGTGTGTGTGTGACTGTGTGTCACGACACTCTGAGAGGGGGAGAGAAAGAGAGAGTGGGACACCCGTATGTATACACATCGGTCGGCATCGCACCCTTCTTTGACTAACGCCGCTTGATTCATCCCCTGATGTGCTGCTTTCACTGTGTGCGCGTGTGTGAGCCAGCAGAGGAGGAGGGAAAGTGCGAAGACGTGAGAATTCGACAGGTCCTGTGTATACGTATCCTGTATACTTAACACAGTCGAAAAGTCGAGCCCGCATATGTACATACAGTAACAATAATAATAGTACAATAATCGTCGTATTATGTAGAGATCCGGCATGTGCACGCAAGTATATTTATCGCGGCGTATCTCTTTTCGTTTATAATTTCCAAAGCCGATAACGGATAGATCGACTGTGAATGGCTCCGAGCGACTCATCAATCATCCCGCGCTATACACTCGCTGTGTATGTGTGTGTGTGTGTGTGTGTATGTATGTATAAAAATCTCGGTTATGCCATTTGTTGCTGCCTGGACAAAATATTCGATACTTTGGTTTTGTCCCCGCGCGTATATATATATATATATATATTATTAGCTCCCGCAGCACAGCGGGATACTCGGCGTGTACGTGTATCTCGCGTATGCCGATTGCAAAGTCATGTACGAAAATAGACATCGACGAGAGCCTAATGATGACGTCTTTCTGCAAAATAAAGCGAAGAAACAGAAAGACAGAGCGAGTCGGTATTATATACGTATATACAGATCTAACAGCTATACAGGATAATTGTCCGAATAGCAGGAGGGTAGCTGCTGTTGCTGCTGCTGCAGAGAGTCAAGAGAGACAGAGCTGACTCCTGACGTCGCCACAAAGAGCCAGGCCGGCAAATTAGTGAACTCGCAGTGAATGACACACGCACACCACTGTATATCCCTCTGACAAGGGCGCACAATGTGCGCCGCTGCCGCTCTCGGCCATACATATGCATATAACGCTCGGCCGTGCGACGGCTGAATAAAAAAAGAAGAGAAGAGAGCCTGCATCAGCGGCGACAATATAATAATATCACCGATAATTTCGTATATTAGGGGCAATTCGGCAGACACCTTTGTGTCTCCACGCGACTGTATATAGTTCCCCCCTCTATATATATATATGGATGCACACGGCTCTCTCTCTCTCTCTCTCTCTCTCTGTGCCTAATCGGGCTAATACAGATGTCAGCTCTCGGCGACACTTCGTGTATATACAGCTGCAGAGAGCACGAGCGCAGCCCCTATACATACGCGAATATATAACTTGTTTCCCCGTCTTTTTTGGCTCTCCTCTAATTGACGAGCGAACGAGCTGGAGCGTGAACGAGCTTGTATTATACACACACACGGATATGTAGCGACTGTTATATAGTTATACCGCGCGTATTTCACTAGGCCCCGTACTGACGGGACAGTTGCGTATTATCGAGTTTATCGGATGGTTATTAATGCCTGATGTGTGCGTTATTGCTTTCGTTGATGGGATTGAGGAGCGGAAATTTTAATCGAAAACCGCAGCGCCTGCGTCTTCATTTGCCGGAGATCTCTTTAAGAGATTGTGTCGAGCTCGTGTATATATACGCGCGCGTATATACGTGTGCGAAGTCGAGCCGGCGAATCGAAGCGCGAAAACGCAACAAAGGGAAAGAAACTCTTATTTATGCGCATTATAAAAGACCGGCCAGTACTTCCGTATCTCGGGATGTACGTATACGTATGTATACATTATATACGCGCGATGATGTATGCGAGCGCGGTGCGCGAGAGCGGCAACAATGATACGTATACAGCCGCAGCGCTATCATCGGGTTTTGTCCGAGGGCAGCCGAGGAATTCACACTCGGCTGGCCCACAGTCATGCGAGATTTTGCTTATGCGCGTTTACACACTCTATATACCCCCGAGCCCGCGTTCGCGTTATATATTATGCGGCTTTTGGCCGGCTCTTCCTATCTCCACTGTCTCAAAGGGTGAGAGACGTGGGCGCTGCGCGTCTTCCATTGCGCTGTGCTACGTCGGGCGTTAAAGTGTCTACTGTGGAAATGCCATAATGCTTCTTTGTTTGGAGAGAGAGAGAGAGAGAGAGAGAGAGAGAGAGAGAGAGAGAGAGATGCCGCGGCAGCTCGAATATTCCGAGGGAGAAAGAGTGAGGAGCGTTTGATAAACAATTTCCCACACATTCCGGCCGGCAGCACTGCTGCACACGTCCGAGTCATACAGGACTGAATTAATCATTCGAAAATCAACATCCTCATGCTCGTGCGGTGTATAGTAATAGAAGTAGTAGTCCTCCATCGACACGACAATCTCATTAGGCCGACGGGCAGTCGTATGTGTGTATGCGTATAGAGAAGAAAAAAGCCAATGCTCACTCGAGCGATTAATCACGAGCGGAAAATCGGGCACGAAACGAGTTCTCGTTATACACATGCGGAGAAAGAGAAAGATCCGATTTGGAGATTTGATTTACGTTCCTCGAGCGATTTGTCGAGGCGCACAATGGGCCGCTTGCGACTTTTCAGGTGAGGAAGCCGACGCGAGTGTGTATATATACCTGCGGATGTATAATACCTACACACACACACACGCGGGTCGGGTCTTTCTCAAAGAAGCTGCTGCTGCAGAAGTCGGTCCCCACTCCCTCTTTTGACGCGCGCGGCAGAGAAAGAGCAAGCGGCAGAAAGAGCCGGATTATACAGTCAAAAGTCATAGTTCGAATTTGTCGGTCCATTGACTCTCTCTCTCTCTCTCTCGCTCTCACTCACACACACTCACTCTGCCGAGTCGCTTTAAAAAGGCTTCCGGTTTTCGGAGAACACCTGCCTGTCACGCAGGGATGACTCTCTTTATGCGACTAACGCTTCTCTCTCTCGCTCTCCCTCCCCTGCTCTCGTCATGCCATTTGGAGTCGGCTATATAGGTATATATACACGATACGTATATATACACGCGGCGAGTTTACGTTTAGCGCGCTAATCACATTCGAATTGACCGACAGCTCGGACACGTTTCCTCTCTCGCTCGCTCTTGCGATTAATTCGGTAATTTCAACAATGCTAACTATAAATGACAATTTGTCCGGCATATCTCGGCAAAAGTGGCTTATATATACATTGCGCGAATCTATCACGTCGCTATTTTCGGATTTACCGATTTCCCATATATGTATATAACGTGTGTACGATACTGTATATCGGTACGAGAGAAAGACAGAATCTTTGAATGGCGAGTTCTTTGCTGTCCAGCTTTTAAAACGCTATTCAACTCGCAGCCTCTATACCGATGTGAGTCTACACTATAACTCTCCCCCCCCCCTTCTACTGTGCGAAGCAGCACTACTGTCTGTAAATGCTTGGGCGCGCATCACCCCCGCTTCAATACTCGTTAAAGTGCCTTTAGTCCGGCTCTTAGGCTGTAGCCTTAATAGTCTCACTTAGTGAAGGGAGCATAAAGCCAGTCCACTAGCGCATTTTTAGTTTCTCGCTCCTCGAGATCAACATAGTATATACACACAGCCAGTATACACATACAACGATATATCGAGCAGAATAAATGTGTCTCAGGTATAAGCGAAGCCGTTTGTGAGAAATATATATATATATAATATCCGCGGGGCTGCTGCTGCTACGGATGATAATAATAATAAAGGAGGCCGCCGCTTAAGATATTAGTTAGCGCGCGAGGCGATCTGTCGCACCCTTCTATCTCTCCTTATTTCCTCGTTTCTCTCTCAGTTAGAGGCCGTCTTCTTTTTGCCCGTCTTATCGTCGCTCTCCCCGCTTTGATGGGCCGTTTCGACGAGCTGCCGAGGGTATAACAAGCGGGGTATACTCAGGGGCTAATTGTTTGATAGCGATGCTCGATGTCGTCGTCGACATAGAAGACGTTACTCGATTACACGCGGAAGAGGGAGAGGGAGAGAAACAATCGAAGAAGGGTATAATTCATTGGCGGCGCAGGGGAATTCGATTCGGCTTGTTCCTCGATTCGAAAGTGATTATCGCGCGAGAGGCCTCTACTGAATGGGATACGGGAATAGTCGAGAATATATACGCGCGGCGCGGGAAAATCAGCCGAGAGAGACTTTTTAATAGAAGTCGTTTCGTCGACTTTACAACCGCCTGTCTATTACCCGCATGTAAAATATCCTCCGAGTTTCTCAAAATACCGATACGCAGGTATAGTCCGTTGCTTTATATGACACGGGTTGCGATATACGTAAACCAGTTTTCGTCCTGTCAATCGAGTCTATACTTCGCCGCAGCAGCTAGCGGCTTATCACCGGCGCACTTACTTTGTTACTGCACGACGCGCTTCTATATACTGCTCAAGACTTGTAAAATAAAGAAAAATCTATATATATATATACTTGTAATTCCGATGTTTACGACTGAAAATACGCGTAAGAGATTTTTCTTCTCGTTTCGTAATATATATATATATATATATATATATATATATATATATATATATATATATAGACGAACGTGAAAACTACTCTGCTCGGATGCCTCGGATTCCAGCGCGAATTTATAATGTATTATAATAATCACGGCGGTACGGATGCGAATAAAATAATATTCTGTTCCTTTAATTAAATTTTACGCCGATTACACGGCGCTGCCGTACGAGCATAACCCAGACTCACGCGGAGAGTTCGTTCCTCAATTAGTACAGCTCGATATCGGCGAAAATACACGCGCATATCCGCGTATAATAATAATTCGGGATGCTGCGCGCGGCAACGAGAGATTAAGCAGAGCGCGCGCGCATATAATAGCATATATATATATATACTCGTCTCCCCGCCGATATTTATCTCGGCGAGCGATCTACCGCGAAGCGAAATTAGCAGAAACTTAAGTAGCCCAGAGTATATTTTAATATCCGGGCCGTATAAAGCCCGGGATTTTTATTGTTTGCTAAAACTACCGGCTAATCGCTGCGGTTACCAGTAAATCAAGACTTTGAAGACCGGCTAATGATCGCAGCATCCTCTTCTACTAGCTCGTATACTCGTATATACGCACGTTTTATTATATATTATATATATACAGGAGTACATCGATATATTTCTCGTTGCCGCGCGCGAGTTTTATTTTTCGAGCAAAAGCGTCAAAACAAACCGATCGCTCAATTTTTCAGCGTCGATACACACGAGCCCCTTTATTGCCGCGCGCGCGCGCGCCTGCCTCTTTCTCTCCTAAAAGGAGAAACCAGAGAGAGCGAGCTGCGACTCTACATATATATCCGCGCATAGACTCTTTATTCCCCTCGCTCTCGTCGCGCGATTTCGTCTAAATTCGCGAATAAAAGTTTACACCGCATCCTGCAGGAGGCGAAGGGGGGAACGGATCATAAAATCGGGATTCAATATCGCGCAGTAGGCGTCATGCATGACGCGCGCATGTCAAGGGGTGCAGAGCCACCGCTGTTGCATATACGTGTGTGCGTATGTATATACATATATAGGATGTGTATGAACGAGAGAAGAGTAGACGGAGGAGAGGCAGAGAGAGAGAGAGAAAGAGAGAGAGAGAGTCGATGGCGGCGACGGTATATATAGGTAGTTTGACACGCTCGTAAAAGACGGGCATTTTAATACAATTTACAAGAAAGTATAAAGCGGCAGCTCTCGAGACTCTCCGAATCGGGACGTTTTTCACTTTGAGTACTGCAGGGCCGCGCCGACGACGACGCCGCCGGACTGTGCTAATAAAACCAAAGTTTAAGAGCTTTCGGAAAGTCCCGACGCGCGAGCCCTCTGATATCTATAAAGACGACGATAATAAAATGATAAAGGAAGCCGAGCCGAAAATTAGAATTGCTTTCGCTAAAGACTTTACGATGATAATCTTTTAGCCGGCGATGAGACTCTCGACTGCGTGTACGTGTATATATATATATATATATATATATATATATATATATATATATATATATATATATATATACACACGCACCTGTACAGAGTCGATACTCTCTCTGTCTGATTGCCGGCTTATTATTAAAAAGAAGACGCACAAAATCAGTCTCGCTCTCTCAATCTCGAGGCAATTTCCGCCGGCTCTACTTTCGCTTTCGCTATATATAAACACCGCACTCTCGCGCGCGTCCCCCAAAATTTTCACCGCGGCGGTCGGCGTAGCTATCGACAGCTGATTGAAACCCGGAAGAGGAGGGGAGAGTCGTATATAGTGCGAGTAGCGCGCGATCGACCGTTTGAATTTAATTAATTATCGCGGATAATTGAACTTTCAGGTCGCGTGCGGCGGTCGGCCGATTAACAACCTGTGGGGGTAATTCGACACGATAATGTTGCGGTGTGTTTCTCAGAACGAATAGTACACACAGTATATATATATATACATATATATCCGTGTGCGTATGCGCTGCGCAATTTTACGCGCCTGAGCTTTAATCCGCCAAAGTATATATTCACTCTCTGCGTTTTACGGCCTCGCGTTCGGCTTTCAGGTGCGGTCGTATATAGCGTATGCTAAATACTAACCGCGAATGAGCGAATATCGAGCGAATTATACATATATATATATATATATATATACATACACGTATATTATACCGGTTTTTCTTCGCGTTACATCAGAGATAGAGACTTTTTTCCGCGGACCACACGTAAGCGCGTGGAAATTTATTCGGTGAAGCTAGCCTGTGAGAATGATTTTTATCAAGTTCGTTATCTTCTCCCTCTCGCCGCCTGACGCTTAGTGAATTGTAAATTCAATTACCCCGTCGGCGGCGAACTGACGAGTTTTCGAGTATTGCTTATACGTATATATACACGCTATATTATATTTTCCTCGAGGAGAAGAGAGTCTAGATTTTCGATCGGCGTTTATGCGCGTGTAATGCGCTTATTTATGCTCGACGTTACCGAGGGAGAGAGGGAGATAGAGAGACGAAGATTGCAATGAAAGTGGTTTGTGTATGCGCCCTAGCTTGCTTACAACTCGTCGATGACTTTTCGATGAACATTCTTCGATCGATCGATTCGCTGTTTAAAAAAATCTCATCGTATTTTGCGGGAAATTGGTAAAATGATTAATAATAATAATTTCAATTTCAATTATTCTATCGAATTATAAGGGCTGCGATACGTACGATCGAAATAATTCTGATAAATATTATTTAAACAAAAGATTGTTCACTTTGAATGCAACACTTTTACAACGATGCTTACTTTTGCAATCGGCGGTAATTTGTACACGTTGCATTTTCACACAGCTTCATTTTGAGGAAGCCACGCGATCAGTTAATTAAATTGCAATTCGAGAAATTAATTTGCCGCAAAGAAATTATAATCCAGTATTCAGTGTATAACTTTTGATGCTTTAAAACACGCACAACGATTTCGGCAATCGTTATCTGACCCATCGTCAATACGCAATAAATACGATAAAAAAATAACCGTACGATATCGAAGAAAGCACCTCGCAACAATTAACCGGCTCATCGATCGCACGGCACTCGCGCGACAACGTATACACGAGTTAACACATACTCTTCCTCTCTCTCTCTCTCTCTCTCTCTCTCTCTCTCTCTCTCTCTCTCTCTCTCTCTCTCTCTCTCCCGCCTGCAGCGTCCGGTGCAGTGTCGCAGAAACAGAAACACACGGGGCTGCAATCACGGAATAATGCGGCCGTCCCTAAATGTGCGGCTGCGGTCGTCGACCACCCGAGCACTTCCGACGGCCTCACAATTATCGCCGCGAATTAATTTGCGCGCGGCGAAAATCGAACGCGCGCCTCGAATTATTGGAGGGGAAGCGAAAGAAACGAAGCGATCGCGTCTCTCGTATTACGTATATAGATATATATATATATATATATATATCTCGCTGTATAAAAAGAAGAGGCCGATACATAAATCGAGAGCGGACGAAAAACTGAAGGCGGACAATTAATAATTCGAAGGGCAGTATGCGTTGCTGCTGCTGCCGACAATTTGTCGGCGCGGAATTCCGCGCAGGCAACTTTTTGAGAGCGCTGTATACACGTCCGACTGACTGACTGACTGACTTGTGCCTTGTCGCGTATTTCACTTCTTGCGCTGATCAGCGCCTCCGATCGGTTATATTCTCCGTTTTTCCTCCTCGCGCGCGCGCGCGTCTGTACATCGACTGCGTTTTAAGAACTCGAGGCTTGACCATGAATGGGAAGAGAGAAAGAGCGGCTTGCTTTGCAGCAGTTTATCGCGTTATTGTGTCCTATGCTAATTCGCGAGAGGCCTCGCTGCTCTGGATTGGAATTTCACTGGGCTTTTATTGGACGAGTTTTTTCTTTATCTTTTCGACGGGGCAGAATATTGGGAAATAACCACGACAATGTGTTTTTCAAAACAAAATGCTATGTAATTCAAAATGAAAAATGCGATGCACTCTATTGCTGCACCTTTTAGCGCGCGCAAAAAACGTCACACCATCAGCTTTCCCCCTGCACTATCATCGCCGATCGACGCATCATATCGGCATCGTGTGTGCGTATGTGTGTATATATATATACATTGACCTTACGGTCTGTACCCACCCCAGCACAGCTCCATTCTATTCGCCTCGTATAAATCGCGACTCAGCGAACACCAACACACAGGCAGCAGCCACACAGAGGGAATCTCGCAGTAGCATAACCAAGCGGTGTATTCAGCCGCGTAAAGGTCGCCGAGTCGCACCGGAAGCGATAATGGTGTCGCTGACGTTAATTGCATCGCTCGCATCCGAGTCCGCCTTTATGCGTATAAACGCAGCCCTCGCTTTTGATCATTCCCGAGAGGAGGGGTATGGATAGGATGGTCTGTGTAACGATTATGCAACGCCACCGCGCGTTTTAACGGCTGATTTTTCCGAGCTTTTGTGTAAATCCCTACATTTTTTACGACGCGAGAGCTTTACACACACACACACACGTGGAAAGTCGCGGCCGCTCGCGCAATCAATTAATATCCCGTAATAAGGACGTGACGCGAGCCCGCGATGTCTATCTCGCCGGGCGCCCGGTAGTTTGATTTATCGACGATGTAACGCTGTATGTATATCTTTTTGTCCGTGTGTGTACATACACATCGCGCCCGAGAGATTTTCGTTGATTAACACACACACACACGCGCGCGGCGCACACGTACAGTGTATAGTCGCACGAGCACCTTATAACTCGCGAGTTATTTCCTTATTAATTCCCTTCCTGTCCGACAAACGCCGCGCTCGCGGCTTCTGCGAATACGTCGGCCGAACTTTACGGCAGGAATATTCAAATTCGGCGCGCTCTCGAGTAAACTCTGCTTCTTTATGGCGCGCTCGGGCTTTTTTTTCCTTTCGATAAATTTGCTGCAACGCACGGAACTCTAAATCCCACGGCTGAATAGCGGCTCGTTGCAGCCGAGTAAATCAGCTGCTTCTATTAAATTTGCCTATATATACATATACACGCTACTTTGGCGCGAAATCAATTAATACGCGGTGTGCGCGGATAAATATATATATATGCGGAATGAACCAAGTTCCCCGGCTGAATTATCGCGCTCTCGAGAAGTCGCAGCTCACACGTAAGCGATATACTCGATTAAGTTTTCCACTGCAGCAGCACACGTGCTCGCAGTGTGCTGTATATACTGCCTGCACACGCTCGCGATATCGACTGCTGTGTATATATATACATATATAGAGAGGATGCGGTTATATATTTATACTTTCCTTTTTTTCTCCCGCCTCAGAGTAATAGGCTTAATAAGACATTAAGATATCTCGTCGGATTTTTTCTCGTTAATAACGAACCGAGAGCGCGAGAGGAAGAGAGAGAGAGAGATAGAGAGAGAGAGAGAGAGAGAGAGGCGAAGCGGAGGCGGGCAGGTATGACTGCTGCTGTCATATATAATAACAGCATAAAACAGATACGCGCGCGAGCGAGCGAGCAAGCCCCGCCGCGAATATATTATGTTGCCGCGACTAATTTACGATTATAACGTACGTGTATAACTATCATTGTTGATATACTGCCCACGAGGAGATGCAGCAGCAGCAGCAGCAGCAGCGGCCGAGGAAGAAGAAGAAGAAGCCGAAGAAGCGAAGAGAGAAAGAGGACTGAGTAACAACGGCGCGCAAAAGGAGGAGAGAAAAAAATCCGGAGATGGGAGCTCAGGGGGAGAAACGCGCGAAGGAGAGGAGAGCAAGACGAACGGCGGGACTAGAAATGGCGAACAAGTGAATAAATTTATTCGCGCTTTTTGCGCGCGGCGGCTGAGTATGTATATATATACCGCAGTCTTTTTGGCTCGCGGAATTACTGCGAGGGCAAGAAGAGAGAAAAAAGAAAAAACGCAATGGCGCTAGGATGTGCTGGATTCAGAACGGGTTTTCACGCGGTGTCAATGGCAAGCTTGTAATCCCTTTACAGCATCAGTTTCGAAAATCCGCCGCAACCCGGAATATACAGGAGTATCGTCATTATTGTTATTATATACACCGGGCAACGTCGAGACGCTCACTATCGCAAAAAAAACACGCGCAGAAGCAGCAGCTCGGACTGCAGAACACACACACCTTTTTTTTATACGCACAGTGCGTCCCTTCGAGCGATCGAATGATCGGCAATTGCCGTCGATTTCATGCGGGACCGGTCTCGACGCGCGGCGTCGTCGCAAGTCGCCGCAAGAAGTCCAAACGAATGGCCTGGGACAGCTTGACCGATGACAGTTACATGTCAATACGGCAATGAAAAGTGGCTGCTGCCGCTGCTCGCGAACAAAGAAAAAAAGAGAGTCGGGGGACACTGCAGGATAGAGACGTTCGCGGCGGCCGTTTTATAAGAAACGCGCGGATCTGCCGGAAGCTTTGAGCGCTTCTTTTTCTATATATACTGCGTGCCCGCAAGAAGACAATCGCCGCGGTTATTCTGAAAACTCGATAAATTCAATGACTATCGGGAGGTTGGCTGTTTTTTGCGAGGGAAACTTCGCTTCGGAAGCATCAGTCAGCGACGACGTTACATTATTAAGAAAAAACAACTCGTAGACGCCTTTTCCTCCCGAAAAGCAAACAGATGCTCCCACCGCATCGAGAACAAGAATAACACGGACTAATCTACGTGCTGCAACAAAAAAAATGAAGAAGTAGGCGTCGAAATGCCGCGGTCGAGAAGCGTTTAACAGATTCGAAAAATCAGTCGAGGGGGGGCTGACTCGCCGCAGGGGACGTGTATACGCGAGAGTAGCAGCAGCAGCAGCTTATATATAGAGCACTGCGGCTTATACAACGCATAGTCTGGGTACACTTGGCCGTCTGTGGAAAGCGCGTCGCGGTCGCCGGTATAACGTCATTTTTCATTTTAATGGTGGAGAGAAAGAGAGAGAGAGAAGTGATGCTCCCCTCGTTTATTTGTTTCTCTCGGAGTCTGCGCGAGCGAGCGGCTCCTGATCCTCGGGAGCAGGAGCTTCCTTTTATCTCTCTCTCTCTCTCTCTCTCTCTCTCTCTCTCTCTCTCTCACTCTTTCTCGGCGCGAACGTCTTAATAGCCAGGGCCTTTCTCCGCCAGCCTCGGGCACACTTCGCGGAAGCCTCTTCTTTATTTACATTTTCTTTTATTTTATTCCGGAGCCGAGGCTAATTGATTCTTTTTCGCCTCTTTTGTGCCTCTGCGCACTTGTCCACGTCTGTTGCTATATATGTGTATTATACGCGCGCGGAGGTCAGAGCAACGAGCTATAAGCAAATATATAGACGGCGTATGTGTGTACGATTCAGGAAAGAAAAATCAAGCATATGTTATAGCAGCACCGACGAGATATACTGGATATCGATGCTCTGATGCATTTTAATATAACGCAGCTGTATCGAATGGCCGAGAGGAATATTGTTTTACAGCATTAATTATAATTAACCGCGCACTAGCCTGTGATTTAATTATACGAGTGGCCGCGAGTAAAACTACAGGTATATATGCTACATATAGATACACAGTATATATAAGTATATACACGTCGGCTTTTTGCGCGCTGCTTTATATGATAACGCATCAGAAACAATCGCAATCAAAACGGCTGATTGATTTTCCTCAACTTTCGTCCGATACACGCAGACACACACACACACGCGCACACACACGTATATATATACAGTAGTATATAGAGAATGCATTTGCAATTATAAATTTCGCCCCCGCGCGCGCGTATCAGTCAGCGCAGCAGCGGCGAATCATCATTTCCGCTGTCTCCATTAACATCCGCATAAACGAGTTATTGGAGTGCGCAGCACGTGTCGCGCATATACTCGAAAAATACACGAGAGCATATCAGACAGACATGAGCGCGTCGGGGTGAAAAAAAGCGCATTAGCGCGATAAGTCGAGCTGGCGATATACGTCGGGCTGTCAGTCACTTGTCTTTGCGATGATACGCGTCTCGTGCGACGTTGCATCCCGAGAGATGAGACGACTTTTCCACGCCCCACTGTCAAAACAATGGAAAAACTTGGAAAGAGAGAGGACACTTCCTACAAATTGGGGTGTGCGCGCATGTGTATTTTTCCAACGCGTCGTTTTTTTTACCAACCGGGGGATACATATACATATACTAGTATATAGGTATCACAGTCGTTGGCTGCTTCTTCATAATTGGCTGTTCTCGCACTCAAACGGGGGCTCGATTTACAGCGACACTTTTGCTTGTCGGATTACAAGCCGTGTACAATCTTTCCTGTGTAATAGTGGCTATATACGCGTGTATATATAACACGTATACGAGAAGGAGAGAGAGAGAGAGAGAGAGTCGAGGGGACGACAATGGCAGCTCGTACACGCGAAAACTTTGATTTATCATTTCGTATATACGACTATTTGTATTGGAAGCGAGGTATGGAAGCCGAACGAAATGTGACATAATAGACGGCCCCAATAGTGTGTCTGTATACATATATATACACATGCGCGTGTTCTCCCCTCGTATATACTGTGTTCATTTTGCGTTTGTCGAACCGGTGTGTGATACCTACTCTCTGTCGCGGTGTGCGACAAGACCGCGCGTATACCCACTGCGCAGAGATGATCCATTAATTTTCTAATAACATGGGCAATTTCGAAAATTTACTTGGTCATACTCTACGGCTCTGCTTCTCTCTCTCTCTCTCTCCCTCTCGACACCCGAATCGTTACATGCGTGCTGCCTGTCACACGAGGCGGCTTTATACGCGGTATACGTTGCGTTAAATTTTACGCTGGATCTGCGATTCATTCGAGAATTTTTTATACCCTCGCGCTTTTTTTTTAAATAACGATGTTGTTGTTTGCCAACAACGCGTTTATCCTTGCGAAAAGACTCGCCCTTTGTTCGGTTATTTTTCGTTGAAAAACTAATTGAAGCCCTGCATCGCATTATGCAAAATTCCCGCAAACGAGAATAATATTTGAAAAAAAAGCTTCTCTCCGTATAGCAACAAATAAAAAACCAACATAAGCCAACTCGCGCGTCATTCCCAGCGCGAGCAACGCCGAGCCGCTGCGGTATACAACACATTGTTAGGGACGAGCATATGTGTGAACGTGATACCCCGCCCCCCTCTCACTCTCTCTTCGGCTGTCAGCGCGACGTTGTATATTTTTTGGATCGCGATTTAGTGTGATATACGGCCGGCAGAGGCTTTGCGCATAAGCGGGCGCGCATTGACATTTATCCCCCGCGCGCGTTTGCGTTATACGCGCGGATAACGAAATCGACGACTAACGAGAGAAAATAAAAGTATACCCCGCCGGCACATACACATCGGTATACCTCCGAACTGTCGAATTGACTTTCGTGACAAACAGCCTTACGCGTTAAATCTTTTGCCCTCTTCTCGGCTATAATTCCGATACGCAAGTGATTCCAGCGTAAAATGTGCGGGTGTACGGAAGGGCCATTATATCCCCGTTTCCGCGGCTAATTTCGGCGCTCGTAAAGTTTATATATCTCTCGCACTCGGCCCTTCGACCTTTGCATCGCGCGGACCAAAATACCCGCGACAAACGCCAGTGGGTCGCGTGATTTGTCGTAGCGGCCGCGTAAATCACGCTGTATATATATATTTCTATAGGTCTCGAAGAGCAGCAGTACCGATGCTGTTGAAATCGACGACGACGCGGGATTAAGCGGCCCGAAGGGAATGACAAACGATCGGGTTTTCTATAAGTGTGTTGTTGGCTCTCGTCTCGCGTTTCAAATAACGTCACAGCTCGAAAGATGGATGATCGCGTGGAGCGTCAACCCTTTCTCGTAATAGCTTTCCGAAAATACACGATAAATATACCGAAGCAAGCGCATTTCAACCGCAAGCTCGCGTCGGTTATTATCGACCAAAAAAAAATCGTTCACCCCTTTTTTCACCCCGCACCTATACGCGCTATCGATAAGGGCTATGCGCTCGAATTAAGGCTGCCACTGCGCACTGGTTCCCTCACACGCTCTCACTCTCTCTCTCTCTCTTGCTGAGGGGCATCAGTCAAGGGATTAGCGCGGATTAGCCCTCGAGGGGGACTTGTTAATTGCTCGCTTGGCAGTAGGCGCCCCCGGGACCGAACATCGAGACCGGATGGCTGCTGCTGCTACTGCTACCGGTTGTCGGGGAGGGATGAGGGATGAGGGAAAGAGAGAGAGAGAGAGAGAGAGAGAGAGAGAGAGAGAGAGAGAGAGAGAGAGGAGGACACACAAATCACGGCCAGAGTTACGGACTTAAGGAGGCTTACAACTGGCCGCGGCCACAAGCCGACACACTATACTATACTCCTGGTCAGCTGCTGCGCTATACTTTACTCCGATATGCGGTTCTTTGCCCACTGCTGCAATTGACGTCTTAATCAGTTGTTCTTGTTGTGCCCGTAGTCCAAGTTATAACAGCTTCTGCGACGAGTTTGCCAATTTCGATACGCGTAATAGCTTTAAACCCGACGAAAAAAAGAACACGTAAAACAGATCCTAGGAACATTATCTCGCGAGCGTTGTATTTGTATACACGGCAAATTCGAAATCCAGCAGATTCTCCCTCTCAAACTCGCTGTGTCCAGTCGGGCTGTTATTTACGCGTAGTATTATTCAAAATGACGAGTATAAACGTCAGCGGGTCGATTTACACTGGATGCTGCGGTCTCGGGCCTGTCCGCGCGGGACACTCGCGTGTCCCACAGTATCCTCTCTGCAGTCGGCTGCAGAGAGTACGTGTGTATGTATGTGTGTGTGTGTGTGTGCGTGTAGTCCTCGGAGCGAGTCTGCTGCATTAGTGGATCGTCTTTCATGGGGATCCGGCCGTTAAGTCAGCACGTGTGCATCATCAGAGTCAAATGCCCCGAGAGAGTAGAAAGTTCGCTTTTTAAATACCGCTGTAAATCTGAGCTGTTTCCGAGAAGTTATCTAATCGAGTGTTATTGCACAAATAGACTTTGCCGCGCAGCACAATGAAAGTCACGAGGTTGAAAGGGGGGGAACAAAAAAAGTCGGAATCTCGACGACGACAGAAGTAATAACGAGAGATAAGACCACATGATCGGGACAGATGGCGCAAGATAAACAAAGATTCGTTAACTATATTATCCGCAGAGCTGACAGGCTTGTATAACACACGCCGCAGCGTAATATCGCATTCTATACTTGTGCGTTGTAATACGTATACAGCGCGCACATATAAACGCGAGGGACAAGGAAAAAACTTTGCCAATATGGGCATAGTAATCTATACCTAAAGCCGACGACGCAGTGGACAGCATTGTAATTTGCTAAA
The DNA here is from genome assembly GCA_020010945.3 of Muscidifurax raptorellus. NCBI lineage: Eukaryota > Metazoa > Arthropoda > Insecta > Hymenoptera > Pteromalidae > Muscidifurax > Muscidifurax raptorellus. The sequence goes on along the minus strand of CM052081.1, from coordinate 3,441,437 downwards.
CGACTATATAAGCACTCGTTACCGTTTATCCCCAATCTCCTACTTTTTTTTCTCTCGCTATTTTTTTCGTTTTCCCGAGAACGCGCGAGCCACGCATCATAAAAGGGGGACAGCATTGCTATCTCTATATACATATATATACAGGGCGAGACCGTCCTTCCGAACGTGCGGATAAAATGCAGAGGCGTTTGTCGTAATGATATATCGATTATGATGACGGAAGAGCAAACGAGGGTCGCGCGAAGGACTGTAATCGAGCGGATGAAGGAGAGAAAGTGAAACGGCATAAATAGTCTCGCCTTATATATTTATATATATATATATATATATATATATATATATATATATATATATATATATATATACGCGGAGGAGGAGAAGGTATCCCGAAAAATAAAGCTGCGTAGGTATACCGCTTTACCATATGGGCGACGATAATACTCTCTGTTTCTCCTCGGGCTTTAATCTGGCGTGTCTCTCGTTAAAAATCCGCGCGGCCCCAAATATGTGTGTAGAGGGAGGCATATATACAGCTGCGTTGCAGTGTGTCGCTTTAGTCCGCGATCGACTGTGTTTGTTTACGCGCGAGAGGATTAAGCGGCCGGGCGAATTATCGCCGGGCAATTTGAGTCGTCTGCTACTAGTGTTACTGCGCTGCCGCGAGAGAGCCAGTGATACTGGCCCATCGACTCGAGTGTCCCCTGATGCGATATCTTGATCCTGACGCTCTCTCACTCCCCTGCGCGTGTATATATACAGCCTTGAGGGGGGAAGATACCTGCGCCCGGGTAAATTGAGCAAACGCTGTCCTCTGTCGAGCCTCCGCGGAGAAAATGGAGCGCGGACCTCCACGTCGTAAAACAAAAAGCCGATTACGCGTGTGTATGTATATACGCGTAGACGGCACCCTCGCATCATGAAATATATATATATATATATATATATATATATATATATATATATATATATATATATATACGTATGTATGTATGCATGTAGGAGGGTAGCACAATGGGGTAATTTTCACGCGAGATTTGGGAGGTGATCTCGAGACAAGTACCCCGCGGCGAGGCGCTTGAGATACGAGCTCGCGACGACCGTTTCAATGTAGCCGAGCGTTTGTTATTCGACGGCAGTTTGTTATTCGGAGAGGCCGGACAAATGGTCGCTGCTGTTTCTTCTTTTACGGTTAGCCGAACAATAGCGAGAGGAAGGAAGCGCGGTTTTCGTTTTATCTGCCCGTCTGTGTATATAGTCGGCACCGATGTGTGTTCGCGCCCCGGAGAATATGCCTGTGCGTTTCTGTGCTTATATATATATACCGATGTTTTCGCGAGTACGTTGATCGATCTGTCGATCCTTTTTTTTTACTAGAAATTAATGCGGTTCGATAAAAATGTAACACGAGCGTTTTATTATATATACAGCTTAATTAAAAGCAGCAGAGGATAAGACGACGGTGTATATAGAGAAAAAGCAGGCGCCTGCGCAATCGAGGACAATAAAAACCGACGACGTCTTACTTCACCTGCAGGGACGAGACGTCAGAAAACTCGATCCGCGCATCGAAATAAACGCGGCCGGAGAAAAAGAGAGAAACACGTCCCGTGGACGGTTATTGCGATGCTACAATCGCAGGAGAGAGAGAGAGACATCGTAACATTTAGATAGGCGCCAAGAAAAAAGAAGACGGTTCGGTTGACGGGGCAGGCGATACGCGCTTGTGTATATACATCTCTCTACATATATATATATATATATATATATATATATATATATATATATATATATATATAGATCGAACGAGGCTCGACGACGAGGAGATTTAGGCGTGTAATTGGCTCAGCTGGTGTTGACGCGATCCTATCATCAATAGCTCATCAGCCGCCCTGGGCGAACCTGTATCCTCTCTCATCCCCCTTTTAACACTCTCTCACTCCCCCATCTCTTCAAAGCGAGCATAAGCAAATTCACGCGAGGCGGCAGGAAATTCAAATCAATTCAAAGCCGCGAGTGTACTTAACGGGCGGCATTAAGATTCCGCGATGAAATGTAAAATCCCCAGAGTGGACTCTCACGCTGTAGTGCGAGCGCGAGAGAGAAAGAAGGGAGAGAGAAAGAGAGAGAACGAGTACAGCGCGAGCGCTAATCCCGAGACTTATGCGGCTGCTAAGATGCTCAGATTTATCTGGCTAAGCGCTCTGTCGACAGCGGTGCGAAGCTTCTGCACATGCGGGTGCGAATCAACTCGCTTATATCGCCTCCTCTCCTCCTTCTCTCACCCTATATACACCTTCTTTTACGCAGCTCTCTCTCTCTCACTCTCTCCCTCTCGCGAGTGGTAATAAAACACGAGAGCCGAGTCACGCGAAGCCGCGCTTATTCTTCCTCCTATATTGCAGTATATACATAAATATAACGTATATATATTTGAGCAGGAGGACGGTGGGGTGGGGTGGGTGGGGGGGGATCTGTTCGATTATTCAAAATCGCCACACGACTTTCCCCATACGTTTTTCTCGAGCTCATTTCGTACTCTGCCGTCGTCGCGCGGGGGATTTGAGGCTTGCACGAGCTTTTTGTCCGTTTTCGCGGGGCAGCTTTGTGTGTCCGGCGGCCGCACCTCACGTACAATAAACTAAAGTCTCATCATCTGCGGGGATTTGCCGGCGATAACGCGCGCTGCCGGCTTGTCATCCCTTGGGAGATGCCGTCGTCGTCTTCTTTACCCACACGAACGCACACACACACACAAACACACAAGGATACCTATATATCTATACACGTATATACACGCACGCCCTCGACGCTGCTGCTGCTGCTGGCGCTGCTGTGGTCAGGCGTCCGAGGGATTAGCGGCGAAAACAGGGTGGTGACCGCTCTCGTCGCGCGCGCGCGCGGATCAGCCTCGAGCGCCTTTTAATTTAGACAAATCGTCCCGATTAGCATAACGGGATAAATTATGGCTCCGCGTCATGGGGTGTGTGACAAGTACCCGACGAGCCAGAGCCTCACCCTCGCACTCGCGTTTTGCTCCGCATGCATCAGTTATATATCTAGAGAAAGAGAGAGAGAGAGAGAGAGAGAGAGAGAGAGAGAGAGAGAGAGAGAGAGAGAGAGAGAGGGGCCTTGCGGTTATTTCCAGACTTTTTGCGGGCAGCATCCGAGCTGGGGAGCTTTTTTCGATCGAATCGCGGGAACGCGCGCGACGATTTGAATGTTAATAGCGCGTTTTTTGCCTCTGGCTATACCAAGTTAAAACTTGCGGATTAAGGAAGTCGATTCGACGAACGATAAATTCGAGGATGAGATCGTCCTCGCGCATAATATATTATACATTATGCGCATATACAAAGTTGCATATATAGCGCTAAAATTAGCGCGGCGATCGCCGTAAAAAAGAATCGAGCGAGCTTTTGATATAATCCGAAAGAGCGCGTCGAGCAATAAAATCGAGATCTCATAATCAGCATTCCTTCGAGCTTCTGTTCGAAATAACGAGGCGCGCGAGCGCGGATATGCCGTGCGTATATATGTATAATTTAGGAGCGTCTTCTCCGCATAAGGCGTCGTCGTCACCGGTTTTCTTATTATATTATTGTGCACTGTCTATATGCGTGTGTATACATCGAAACAAGACGTCTCTCGCGTATATATATAGAATATATAAGAAACTGCTAATTGAACGCGCTCGACGCTGCTACCGAATATCGTTGCTGGCTTGATGTTATGGCAAAGTGTATGGGCGGAACGCGCGGAGCGTCTCTCACTTTAATTCCGCCCTTCCGCAGCGACTTTTACGGCCCCGCGTGTGCGCGAGAGCGGAAAGTGCTTTGACACCGCCTTTACGCGAGATTTCACATCGAGTGTGTGTGCGTGTACCGTACACAACCGCTCGTTCTTTTTTTTCAGTTATTTATTTATTTCTTTATTTACGTTGCGCGGAAAAAAGTTTTCAAATTATTATTATTATTATATATATAGACAGATATATATATATATATATATATATAAATATATATATATGCCCGCGGCTCGCGCGTTTTCTCGCTGACGGTACAGCAGTGATGTGTTTTTTTGCATAGATTTTGGTCGGCTGGTCTAAACAAATATATGGATATATATATATATATATATATATATATATATATATATATATATACACGCGTGAGCGGCGGAAAGCACTTTTTAAAATTGCCAGAGAGCAACTCGAGTAAAGCTGAAAAATTCAATACCGCTTGTTTTTTGTAGAACTTGTAAAAATCATCGCAACTTTATCTCGAACAACCGAGTCGAATGAGATTTCCAATTGGACTTTGTATATATATAGTTGCAGGCATAATAATAACAACTGCTCGCTGGGAGAATCAGCATATCGAGTTTAAGTCCGCATGGCGCGAATATTCCGAGAAGCGTATATACATACATATATATAATTTTCCGAAAAAGGAACGGCGACGACGAGGACGAAAACGTCGAGTAAATAAAGTACACGCGAGGCAAAATGTTTGGTCGTTCAAAGTAATGCGAATCGAGGAGAAATTATGAGAGAACGCGTATAAGTGTATATATATGTATATACGAGAGGAGAAAGAAAGAAGAAGGAGCGAAGTGGGTACTAAAGACGCGAGCGAAGACAACATAGAAATCCGGTTCGCCTCTTCTTATACACAGCATCAGGGAGAGAGAGTGAGGGGGGGGGGGGAACTCGAACACTTTGTATCCGTATTCATGCGAGTAATCCCCCTTTCATCGGCGATTCTGCCACTCTTAAAAGGTCTTCCTCGCGTGCGACTATTTCTTCCTTTTCTCGACACCCGCCGCCGAAGAATACCCGCCGCTCTCTCTCTCTCTCTCTCTCTCTCTCTCTCTCTCTCTCTCTCTCTCTCTCTCTCTCTCTCTCTCTCTCCCTCTCTCTCATACAATCCAGCGGAAAAAAGAATAAAAGGACAGCAGCGACAGCAGCAACAGCAGCAGCAGAAGAAGCGCGCCTCCTTTTCGGTAAAGGGGAAACTACGAGAGATCGTTAAAGCCGCAGAGGTTATACGGCCGGTATTTAGCGGCGGACTTTACGATCGACTCGTCCGGGATTTGGGCCAGTGATAAAAAAATGCATACGCGCGCTTGTGGCGCTGTCTTGTTTGTCATAGGGGCGACGTGATTTGCGTCTATACCTCTCGAAAGGCCGTTAAATACCGCACTTGATCGTCCGACAGCAGCAGCGGAGCCTTGTTAAAGCTCGTCGACGTTGTAATACACGCGTATATCAAGCAGCTTATGTACCGGCGGCGACTCGCGAAAATGAGGTAAACTCTCGGCTACTGTGCGCGCATCAGTATAGACGCGATAAAAAGCTGAAATATCAATTCCTGCCAAGAGCCCGAGGAACAAAAGAAAAGCCGTATTATAACGAGGCGCCCGCAGGAAAATATCGACGGCGCCTGAGCTTTATAAATATTGTATCGCCCCCCCGCCGACGACGAGTTGAAGGGCTGGCTTCGGGAGGCGATAATGCGCCCGCCGTACCCCGGGCCGCGCGGGATATTCAAATGTCAGGCTGGGATCAGTCGCTTGACACATTTTAGCGTCTCGAAATATTGTTTGCCCCTCTAAACTCCGACGTGAGAGAGAGAGAGAGAGAGAGAGAGAGAGAATACTTAGATGCAGATATTTTGCTTCTCTTTTTCTCTATCCGTTGCGGGGATGGGTCGCAGGGCGGCTTATAACGATTCAATAACCGATCGCGCCAGATATCGGGAAGCTTAGTTTGCATGGAAAGTGCGCGCGCGCGTCTTATATTGTGTGCCGGAGTATCCGCCCGTTATTTCACATCAGGGTCAGCGCGAAATTGCAGGGAGTGTTTACGATATTTAGATATTGGAAAAGCTCGCGCGAGAGCTCGGAAATCGCGATTATTATACGCTGTTATTTTTGAATTATTTTTTAGGGACATTTCGGTTTGATCAATCGCGCATATCTGATGATGATGATGATGATGATGATGATGATGATGATAACTATTTATGCAATATTTGAAAGCGATCGCACAAAGACTCGGTCGGCCGCAATTGCGTATAGAAAGAGCAAACGGGAAAAGTGAACTCTCGTTATTTACGCTCTGATTGGTCTATTAATTAACCATGGACTCGGTTCGCGCGAGTGAAAGAGAGAGAGAGAGAGAGAGAGAGCAGGTTTAACCAAAGCCGATTAACTTAAAATATCAATAGTCAAGCGAACGCAAAAGCGAACTCCGGGAAATATCCTACATGATTTTACATCGGTTCCGTCTGCAGAGAGCAATTTAAAATTCATATATTGCACTCGTCGAAAAAAAATTCTGCTGCCCGACGAGTAAATTAAAATATCCACCCTCGCATAAACTCCAGCAGTAGCAGCAGCAGCAGCAGCGAATCGAAAATTGAGCAAAGCAGCAGCGCGTCTTCAAGGGAGAGCCATCTACTCGACTTTAAAGAAGTGCCGGCGCGAGGCTTTGCCGAAATTAAATGATTATGGGTAAACGATATCAAAGGGGCGAGACGACGCTCTCGACATGTATTTCAATTCTTCGGCATGACGGGGTAGCAAGATTGCGTATTTTTAAGCTTCGCTCGGCTTCCTCGAACATCTCCGGATAGAGAGAAAGTTATATATATATATATATATATATATATATATATATATATATATATCCCGCAGGCGCTTCCGTTTCGCTTGAGCCTCGACTCGCTCTTTTCTCGCTTCTTTTCCCGGCCTTCTTCACCTCTTTCACGCCACTTTTGCGCCGAGAATTTTCCCGATCTCGTACTTTATTTCCAGAAGCTCGGCTCTACTAATTTTAAATGGCTTTTAAATCTCATTCCGGCGATTACGACACACAAAGCCCGTTTTTGTTTCCCGCACTACATATATATACTACAATATAATATCGATGATCAGCGAGATCGATCAGTCTTTTTTTTTCGAGCACGCGACCGACAGTAAAAATGACCGGGCTCGGGGAAAAACACGCTCGGCAATTATACGGATTAATATTTTTTTTCTCCATTGTAAATTAAAATGAAATATCAGTAATAAAAGTTTTTTTTTCCACCCCCAGCGCTTATATACAAATCGATCGAACGAGCGCGCAGTGCACTAATGAAAAGCCCGCGCGATTATTCGTCGTCATCGTTCGTTATAATAAAAATCGCGAGCGGGTAAAAAATGCGCGCGCGAGCGGTTCGATTTATGAATATTACGATTGAAATTTCGCGATATTCGGCAATCGTCGAAATGCGCTCGAGCTTGTTCCCCCTCCACCTTCCTCTATATACGCACACGTATATACGTTCGGGAATAAAAGAGGGACAAAGAAGAAGGACAATTAGGAGAATGTAGCGCGGATCGAACGATCGGCTAACGGGATTAGGAGTTAACGTTGTTTTCGTGGTCTCAGCCGCGCGACTTGTCGTAATTAAGTAACCGCAGAGAGGACTAAGTGACCGTAAGGAGAATTTATGGGGGCTCTCGTGCTGCCGAATCCGCGTCAGTCACACTACCGCCCTGCGCCGTGGAATACGAGCTCTTTTTTTAATTCAATAAAAATCCTTTGTCGAGATTTTCCTGCACAAGTGGATGTGTGATTTCGAGGTTATGAATTAATCGGCGAATTTTCATGTGCGAGAGCGTGCTCGCCGATGAAAATTTTGAAAAAAGAAAAGGAAAGAAATTCTCATTCAATTCTGTAGCGAGTGATCGGTAACACAATCAAAGTGCCATTCGCCAAACCGATCGTTCGGCTTTCTAAATGAGCTTGCGAGAAAAAGAAGCCTATCGACGCATCGCAGCTGATGACACTGCAGAGCCGCGCTGGTCACGTGCAGTGTGTCCGGCGGTTCGATTTACATCGAACGTCCGCCGGCGGCGATAATCGAGGAAAGATTAGACAGCGGCCAGCTGCTCTCGTTATGTTGTACGTGATATACGTGTATATATATATATATATATATATCGGCGCCTGTTCCGCGCCAACATAATCCATATACACTCTCGACTTTTCCGCCGCGTCATTCATAAGAGCGATTCGCACTGTCATATACATCCATCTCGGGGGGTTTTTATATTAACAATATACGTAGCTAGTGGAAGAAAGTAAACAGTCACGGGAAATTCGTGCATCGGAGAGCGGCGTGCCTCGTGTCAGCTGTTGCGAGCAATAAGCATTATGAAATTGTGTGCGCGGAATATAGTCCATATCGTTCACGTTAAAGTTGCCGAGTGAGAGAGAGAGAGAGAGAGAGAGAGAGAGAGAGAGAGAGAGAGAGAGAGAGAGAGAGTAAAGAGAGAGAAAGCGCGAGCGCAGATGCGAGAAATCGACAGAACTTGCGAGAATGATAAGCCGACGACCCCCTCGAATGAAACACACAACTCTCTGCTCTGCCAGCTGGAGAGAAGCTTCTAAGTATAGTTGCGAAGAATGTCAATTTCGGCGGGACATGACGTATATCGAGGTATTAGCGTTGTCAGCGCCATGTCGGACACTATAATGGCTTTGCTATTGTTCCATTCAAAATCGATCTGGTAAAACACGCATGCGATTATCAGCTGAATTCTGTCGAACGAATTTGGAATCGCGTTACCGCGTGCGCGCGCGTACGATATCGTCCGTCAAAAGGTATACCTCCAGAAATCAAAACAATATAGTTCCACGCGTTTAGACATCCAACACTTTATTGCGGTTATCTGCGGATTTTACACGAGAGCCGCGCATTAATTCAATTTCCGCCTCTGCATTATAGTGCGCGTTTCTATAAATACACACGCGATGTGTATATACCACACGGCGAGGGCATCCTTATGAATAATGACTTATCAGTCTCGGGTCGATTTCGGATCTCGTCCCTCAGGATCTGCTATGCTGTACATATATACATATACACACGTCCCCTCGAAAATAGTGCGTGTATATACTGTATATATGTACCTATACCGTAGGCAAAGTCGGGTAAGCGGTAAACCGCTCGCTCAACCCTAATACTAGTATACACCGTACTGGCTGGCGGAATTACTTACAAGTGGGCGGAGAGGCAGAGAAAAAAATGATAGTTTATTCAAAGATAGATCCAGAAGCGAGAGAGAGAGAGAGAGAGAGAGAGAGAGAGAGAGAGAGAGAGAGAGAGAAAGACAAATCTGCCTGCGCACAGGCTTTGTCGAGGACGACGTTTAATACACACACACACGCGCGCGCCCGTATACGCGCAGAGAGTGAGGGATGTCTACGACGCGCCATACGGACGAGCCATTTAAACTTCTCATCCCTCGACTCTCTATACCACTACCGCTACTGAAACGCCTGTCCGCATTCTGACTTATACCGGGCATCGTTCAACCCGTCGCTGCCGCCGCCGCCGCCGCACACCTCGACCCCTACTTTACGCGGATGTGTATATATATCTATATATGTATACAGAGCGCAGCTATAGCAGGGCTGAACGCGATTTCTGCCAAGATCACACGCGCCGACAGTTTAAACATGCCGGTTTCAAAGCTTTTCCACCTTTTTTTCCCTCTCGACTCCCCTTCCCCTCGAGGAAAGACAGGCGCGGGGAAAACTGACACCTCCGCAGATTCTGCGCCGAGCCGAGTCGAAAATTTCGCTCTCCTTTCCTCGCCGTAATTTTATTCATTTTTCTTGCCGCCTCTCTGTTTGCCTATGGAAATTCGCGGCAGACAGCCGCTCCGTGTATATTTTCCCCGCCGTCGTGCAGCTCTTCTCTCTGTCTGAATATTATTAGTAATTAACGAAAAAGAGAGCCGAGCGGTGAATACAGCCCCGGCGCGGATATATCCGATTACTTTTCGCACTTCGCACCGGTGCGGCGCGGAGCGAAGAGGAAAAAAAGAGGCTGGCCTCTTTGCAATGGTAATCGGCACGGATCTTTCGCTCTCTCTCTCTCTCTCTCTCTCTCTCTCTCTCTCTCTCTCTCTCTCTCTCTCTCTCTCTCTCTCTCTCTCTCTCTCTCTCTCTGTGTGTATATAACAACGGCTGCAGCTTTTTGCCGACCGTCCGCGCGTTCGTTAACATCCGGAATTCGAGTAATCGATCGCCCCGTGAATTACGATTACGATTAGAAGAGAAAAAAAATACATCAGCGAGTATTCGCTCGGTATTTAATTCCACGGCAATAACTCATCGCTAATTTTTATGCGAGGAAAATCCGCAACTCTTGCACGTATAGTCGCGAAAAAATCCGCACGTACATTGTCGAAATGCGCGAAATTTACTTTGTACTCGCGTGCGCATATACATGTGCGTTATACACACACAGTGAGAGAGAGAGACAGGTTGGCGGATATGGAATTCGTGAAAAATTGCGCGCACTCGTCATGGAATTATTAAACGAAAACACGCGGGATGGCGAAACTTGTTAGCGGCAGCGAGCGGCAGAGAGAAAGAGAGAGAGAGAGAGGTCAATCAGTGCGCTAACGCGGCCGAATTGAGCCTCCCTTTAAACTCGATAGCACGCTGCTATACCTCGCGTTTTATTAATTAATAACAAATGTATCTCTCTCCGAAATGAGTTTAATGTCAAATAAAACGATGATATTGGTAACGATATATCCCGATCACTACACGTATATATGAACATATACATATGTTCGATTATTATTAAAGTCACTTGGTCTGATCGGTCTGCCCTTTTTTTTAAAAAAAAAAGTGTTCGATGTACACTGCGCGTGTTGCTCAGTTTACGCAACTATTCACGAATCGAGCCTTTGCGCATCCTGTAATCCGACGCCCCGACGGATCATCGACGAAAGTATATGATACACACACGCGCGCAGCCGTTTGTGCCGCTGCAGTTGCGGCGTAGCACGTCGACGATCCTGACAGCTGAGAATATTATTATCGATCACGACGGCGATAATAACGATGACGCGCGGTGGAGAGCGATGATGATATCGTCCGCGAGGCTTTGATTTTCATTTTCCTTTTCTCCCTGTATATACACGCGCGCTAATCATTCGCTGCCGCCGCCGCTGCAACGATATCCCACCCGCGCAATCGAGAACGCGTGTCATTTATTCAGAAGACATTATATCGATGCTCTCTCTCTCTCTCTCTGCTGTATATATATGTATAGCTTATAGGGAAAGCGTATACGTACGCGCCGATGCTCGCTGCGTGTTTATTCGGGAGATTTGCTTTTTCGTGCAGCGCGCGGCGCGTCTCTGTTGACTTTTTTCCGAATGTTTTGATAAGAGTGATTTCGAGCGATGAAACGGATCCCGTTTATAATAAACACGCGGGCCGCGCGCGGCTTTGCTCGTTTCGCTGCGCGAATTATTAGCAGTGACGTTTTTCTATATGGACGCGAGCTCGGCTATGCTATGTATACGATACATCCCGCTCGAAAATGTATATACGGGCGGAAAAAGGCTGACGACGCGCTCTGTGGTGTGGAAAAAGAGACGCGTCGTAGGAATTTGTATTTGTCGGCTGACTCGCTTTACGAGACCTACACACATCCATCCCCAGCGCGCTCCAAACTTGACTCGATACTCGAGGGCTCTCGTGTCTTTCGCTCCCTCCGCGATGTTCTACTTCACGGCGGCGCAGCGTTTTGAGCAAACACGCGAGCGAGTGTAGAAGAGCCCGTAATAGATATGCGCTATAGAGCGGAGAAGAGGCTGGGGAATATCTCTCTTTTCCGTGCCTCTGTGTGTGTGTGTGTGTGTATACATAATGTTAGAGTGCGGAAAATCGCGCGGCAGTACCGAATGTGAAAAAAAATCAATATAAAACGCTGCAGGAGAAAAAGGAGAGAAAAATTCCAGAAGCACGCACGACAAGCGTCCTTAATCAAACAATTCGCCGTCGGATGATAAAACGATAATCGCAGCGATAATTCAGCCCCTCTCCGTCATCTTCCTCCCCTCTCCCCGTCGTTCGACCAGCGGAATGACGCAGAAGAAAGCGCGAATGAATTAGAGGAATTCGCCATAAAAAGCCACGCCGTCTCTCTCTTCATACCACGAGCGAGGGACTGCCATACTACTCGTCCTGTCGCTATTGTGTGTATACAGAGAGAGAGAGAGAGAGAGAGAGAGAGAGAGAGAGAGAGAGAGAGGCGAGCGCGGGCGGCCGATATTAAAATAGCGGTATGATTGATGCGTGTACCGTGAGCTATATATGCTGCCCTGCGCGAAACACACGAGCTCTGCGGTGTATATACATATATCGGGGGCTATTACGCGCGTCTTCTCTGCGCTCGAAAAATAACAAAAGCGAAAAATTATTCAGGAAACAAAGAGTTATCTCGCTTGATTCATATATAGGGAGTGGCTTGGATTCATTCTACAGGCGGAAAGACGCGATCGAAATTTGCGCGCAAACACAGGGCTCATTTTAATCCGGTCAGTCCATAGTTTGAAGAGAGGGAGGGAAAAAAAGAAAGCAACATCATCCGTGGCTTAATCCGAATGCTAACATCGATAAAGCAGGAATCTTGTCAGAGCTCGCGCGCCCGCGAGAGTAGAGAGAGGAAGCAGGAAGCCTCAAACACGTGCGCGGCGGTTTACAGAATTGGTTCGTCGGCTTAGCGGACGCGCGTTTGTTCTCCTCCTCCTCCTCTTGCACAGTTTACCGTATTGTCGCGCGGGCGTTTATTTCGTTCGGCTTATTCGCCGTTCGTTTGCCGGGCTGCCAGGCCAGGAATTCAATCTGCGCCCGCGCCGAATTCCTTCGCATGACATATGATCTTCCATATTGCTGCGAGACTAGCGTGTGTGGGGAGGTTATACAGTCGATGTCAAGCCGCCTTCTCCGGTAATATCTCAGAGTTATGCCGAATCGGACCGACGCTGATTTAATAAAAGGAATAGGTAAACGAGGAGAAATGAAGCAAGAAAAAATATCTCAACGCGAGAGCGACTGTTTCTTATTAAATCGTGTTTATTAAAGAGGGCGACGAGACGGCGCTGCTTATCACTCCGCGTGTACGCATCCCTCGCGACGATATCATCGCGGATTAGCCTCTATCTCGCGCTTTTCCACGTCGCGTGCGAACGCTAAAAAATGCTAATTCGATTGGAAAAATCCTCTCGGTGAAACACGCGCAATCCCTTTTTTTTTGGTGCGTCGCTGCCCTCCATCCGCCTATCCGTCACGGCCCTATCTCCGCACACGTCCGTTGTATGTGTTTTTCGACCGCGAGATTTTAAAGAAAATCGCCGCGAAATTTAGAGCGTAACGGGGAGCATCAAGGGGAAAAAGACGGGAGGGAGAGAGCAGCAGCCGCCGTCCGCTATCGGAGCCGCTTATCGCGCGGGGGTAGGCTTATGTGGATCCGAGACCGCCGCACACACATGCTGTCTCGCGTGTACAGCGGCGACAAATAGGTAATAACGCGGTGCGCGTGATTATGTGCTGCCAAGGAAAAACCGGTAAATCCTGCGGCTGATTTTACACGAAATTTGGGGGACTTCTTAGAGCTTTATATATGGCCTGCTCTGTAGCGGGGCGGGGAGGGGGGGGGGAGTGACTGCACGCGGTTAAATTTTAAAGCGGGGTTTGAGTCTGGATCGCGTCGAGAGATTACGCGAAAGCGATGGGGCATTTATTTAATCAGCGCGAGCGCAGTTTTTACATCTGTTACCCAAGCCGCTGATAAAGCCGATGCGCGCGCGTGTGTTTTTGTTAGAGGCGGGGGTATACGTGTCGATTTATGGCGGGATCGTTTGTCTCGCGGAGCGTATTTTTTAAAGCCGCAATTTACATTTTTCCTCAAATGTATATATGGAGTCGAGATTAAGCGAATCTTCATCGATTAGACGCGGCTCTCTCTCTTTCTCTCGAAAGCGAGTTATATTCGGAGCGTACAAGCTTTGACAATTTTTCTCGGTTCCCCCTAGTATAACAAAAAATCTGCGCGGCAAGGGGGGAAATTCGACGTTTGACGAGAAGCCTAGAGTTATTATTTTCGGCTAGACGCGCGCTCGTTCCGCGTGATTGCGCTCCTCTCCCACTCTTTACAAGCTCGTTGTCGTCGTCGACTTTTTCCCCGAAATTCCGACGCGGCAGCTAGTTTCAAAAGAAGTAGAAGGATCCCCGAGCGTCAGCGATCATTTCCGTATTTCTTAATTAAAGGCGTCGGCGGCGCAGCTTGGGCAATTAAAGAAAGCCTCTCGCAACTATTTCGCCCCTCTACTTCTCTCTCTCTCTCTCTCCCTCTCTCTCTCTGAATTCGTTTACTTTCTATTACTTTGTTTTATCGGGGAATGAGATCATTACAGTACAGCGGAGCTGTACTGTCTTCTCCAGAGAGAGAGAGAGGGAGAGAGAGAGAGAGAGAGAGTATGGGCTAGTGTAAGACACTTGGCACCTCTCCTTCTTCCTCCGATTTTCTCTGCCCTCTTTTTCTCTCGCTCGCTTGCGACAATAATTTTACTTAATTAAATTCCGTTCTCCCCGAGCGAAAAAGGATCTGTCACTGATTTTTTTCTCCACCCCCTACTCGCTCCTTTCGTTTTCTCCTCACTGCGCGCCCAGCATATCGGGCGGCTATTTATTTATTGTTGAAAATTATTTTTCGACAGATCGTCACAAGATATACGCGCACTTTCGAGATCAATCTCGGCTGGTATGGTGCAGAAAACAGTGTAGGCGAGGCCGTCTCCGGAGTACCTTGGAAATTAAGAGCCACGAGGGGAGCGCGATCACGAGGTTGTCGGGCTTCTTATTACCACTTCATCTGCAATTAACATTTATAACCGCGGCGCGCTCGCGCGAGACTCTGCGACGAACTCGTGGAAAAACTAATTAAATATTCCGAGCGAAGAAAGCCGCGAACGGAGGAGAAGAAGGTGCTGGTGGTGGTGTGTGCTGATCCAGAGGGGAGAATCGTCGCTGCTCCCTTTTAGCCGAACGAGCTGCGAGAGCGAACTACACGATACACCTTTTTAATTAAATAGTTCTTCTTCTGCTGCTGCTGCTGCTTCTTCGTCTCGTTGCTCGGCTCCCGCGTTTAATACTTTCCTCAGCTCTCGGAGGGACGCGAATCCGGAGCGTATAAATCAAGAGGAGCTCGCGCGACGTTTGACGAGTCGTATAATGCGTATAATGAGAAGGCGCACGACGAACGAGTATAACGACGCGGTCATTCGATGATCGGAGCGTCTTACGAGGGGCTATTCGCTGCTTCCGAAATATGTGTGTATAAAATTTTTAACGGCGTCTTTTAGAGCCGACCCGCACCGCCGGTCATTTCACTGCCTCGGGTGTATACATCATACGTGCGCCGGTGAGGGGGTGGGGGTTAGTGTTTTTCCTAGTATATACCGCCCGCGCCGCGATGATGGTCAGTGTAATGTTCGCCTTTAGGGCGCGTATATCGTGTATAAGCAAAACGCGAGCCTCAGAGGCGGCTTGTAATCAAATTTCGAGCGCGACCGGAGATGCGTTAATAATTGCCTCTTCCAAGCTCGCGCGCGTTATATATAGAATAATAATATATATATAGAGTATGTGACAGCGGCCATAGTTGTGCCTGGACTTCTTCTTCGAGAGCAATTAGGATATTTTGAAAAGCTGTTTTAAAGGATCATATACTTCTGTTCTATTTTTTTTTATTTTTAACGCAGAGTCGAAACGATACGTTGGCGAAAAAGAATACACACGATTGCTTTCAATGGGTTCAATGTACATAGTATAGAGGAAAAATCCAAATCTAGCCCAGAGCAGTAAATCGTCAGCGGGCAATTCGTCCCATCATACAGAAACTCCTCTCCTCCCTGCATATGCGTAACATATAATACCATATACGTGCCATATAGGCATTTACGAACGGGGCCGTATAAAAGAGCCGTAAAGAGCGCTCTCTCGAAGCTCAAAGTCGAACGCGCCGCGCTGAAATCCCGCGGACTCTGGCGACTCGATTTTATTGGACGCTGAACATTAATTTAGCAGTAAAAATGAGCGAGCGAGCGAGCTGGAGAGGTGCGAAAGAAACGTCTGCTCGCTTATTTACAAGCGACGCTTCACGAATGTTTTTTCTTTTCCTGCTTGTGCGGACTTTTTCACTCGTTGCTTGTAAAATTCGCAGTTTAATTTAGAGCTTGCGTAAAGCACATGCTGCGAAAATAATTCGTCTCTATACCTTCAGCAGCAGCGTCACAGTAAGATCTAAATCGTCTCGTTATATTTCAAACAAACCCCAAAAGCCGGCTGATGCGGTGCTCGATAACTGGCGAGCATCAGCGTCGATTATGTCCGTGAGGGATAAAGAGATTTCGATGTAAAATAATTCCGTTCGAAAAAGCCGGACTGCGAAAAAAGGGTAGCGCGGCCAGGAGAAAAAAGGCCATAGAGAGAGAGAGAGGCGCGGCACAAGTCCGCGCGCGTATAATCTGCAGGTGCTTTTGTTCGGATCCGCAGTGCGACTATATAAATACGCGATTGCCCCCCCCCTTCGCATTCCCGACGCGCGCGAGTTTCAAAAAAGCCGCCGCCGCGTGAGTGAGAGAGAGGGGGGGCAGTTGAACGCAGGCCGGAATGAATATTGGAATCGGCACTGCAGCACCAGCGGGAACAGAGTGGAGCGGATATTGAAATATGTTTTCGACGACTGTCATAGAGCCGGGCAATGCTCTCTCGCCTCGTAGAAACCGCGGCCGCTTGTATAAACAAATCCTCGGTATCTCTCGCACGCGAGGGCCTTTTTTTGCACAGCGCTGCAGCCGATCAACGGGATCCGAAAAATCAGCGCAGCTGCAAAGCAACAAAGATTTCTTTGCCGAAAGAGATTGAATCTGGCTTGTATTGAGTGAGTTGGTTATATATATATATATATATAGTGGTACTGTACTTGGTATATATATATATATTACTCTTGTGAGAGCCTTGTAATGTAAGGGGTTTTTAAAAGTGAATACTTGTAAAATCTGAAAAGGTAATCATATTCTATATCGGTGTAAAAACATAATATTTACTATTAGAACAACTGAAATGACACTAAAAAAAAAAATAATTCATGCGGTGCGTTAGAAGAAGGAAAAAATAATACAGATCTCCGTCTATTAATAAACTCAAGAATCTCGACAAAGCAAATGTATAAGAGACTGCTTAAAAAATGTATAACCAGAATTAGCAGCGACAGCGGCGGCGAGTTAGCGGATAACAGCCGTGAATTACAGGGTTAATTGGTTTGATTGTTACGGGCGTTGGGCGAACGCGGCGAGGACAGACGGAGAGAGGGGGGGGGGGAGAGTCAGTGCGAGAGAGATAAGAGAGAGATATCAGTGCGTGTGTTTATGTGCATTGTTAGCGAGGCTTTAATTCTGCAGTGGCGGGGTGTATATATTACAAGGTACAATATAATGCAATGAGAAAAAAGAAAAAAACAGGTGCACATAAGAAAGTAAGCTCGTTGCAGCAGCGGCATAATGAAGATCGCTGGTAGCCTACCTTGGTCGAATACAAGGCAGCGGGTGGTCTTGGCAGCGAGCCCCGGGGGCAGAGCGAACCTGTAGGCCGGGTTAAGCGACATCAGGCCGAGACCCAACGCTTCCGCGCCGCATCGGCCCCCGAACACATTCCCCACTAAAATCACCCACATAACACAAGCTTATCAGTTATCGTCACCTTTACATCACATTTATGTGTATATTTTTTTTTGTTATACTATAGTTATTGACATATAGACATATATATATATATTTAGGAGACAAGAGGTTGACCAAGTTGTGCTAGAAAGATTATTATTATTATTATTATGAATATTATTGATTATGAATTAAAAAAAGTTTGCTAGAAAAATAAGTTGAGTGTGAACTCGAAGACCACTTATACACGTGAGATGAAAGTTGAATCTGTAAACACATTCTTCAAGAATATTTAAAAAATTTATGCACATAGCAAACATTTTATAAATATAGATATCGGTAAAATAAAGAGTCAATCCAACTCGACTTGGCCAATTCTCTCTCGAATTTTAAATATATTGTTCGCTATCTGGGTCCACGTTTACTCGAATATCTATATACGTAACAGAACGTCTAAAACTGATAGTCAATACCATTGCGAGAGTATTGATGAAGTCGAGACTGAAAGCACTTTTATGCCTCTAGGGATTAGACTCGTGGTTTTTTGCCCATCTGGGTTTTGAAAATGACCGCGTCGATAACGTTGACGAGAGCTTAAAGAGTTATTTTGTATACCCATTACAATATTTCTAGTCTTGCCTTGAAAAAAAGTATAAATCCCTTGCTGAGTGAGAAATAAATAATAAACCGCAATACAAACCGTTATTATCAATTTACTATCTACAAATCGTATAGAAAATCAGAAAGCACAAGTACACGCAAGTTATCAGAAACCATTTGAGAACCAGAAGTGAAACGGAGAGAGAAAAAAGGAGAGACAGCAAGTTGGTGAATGTATATGCACGCAAATGAAAGCGACAATTTCACAGCGATCAGCCCAGCGTCCACTCGCGCAATCTCCACTAGAGTCCATATTACCCAGTTATTAATTCTAATCTCGTTTAAAAGAGATGTCGGGATTAAAAGCCGATACTGGAGCGTCGGAGGGGGACGACACGAGCATCGCAATTATTATAGATATACATATACAGAGGGAGAGAGTTTCGCGTCACGCATATACACGCGCGCGCGTGCTTGCGTTCGTATTACCCAGCATATATATATATATATATATATATATATATATATATATATATATATTTATATATATATATATATTATTATATATATATATATATATACGCGGGGGGATCAAATGTTCACGTGACACACTGTGGGCGTTTATCTGACTGCGATATCAGAGCTCCTTTTTCGTACTGCCGTCGGCGAAGCCTGTACTACTACTACTTATACTGCTGCTGCATCTGGCTTTATTATGATCCCATATAGATAGCGCGGCTTTATTGCTTTTTAGCGTTGCACGTGCCGCTGCGAACCTGCAGCCTACTGTGTCTTTTGCCATTGTGAGTTGTTTTTTGCGCGTGCGCGCGGAATGAATAAATGCAGAAGCGGACGGCGATCTCGAATTAGAAGTTCCTCGAGTTTTATTGCCATATACGCATATATATATATATATGACATTCCGACAGTTTGACGGTTATATGTGCCAAGATTATCGGTACTGAATTCAATGAGATTATATCAGGCTGATTGGAATATGAGCTCGTTGAATTTTAATCGAATTTCATTCGCTTCAGTCATCGACTCGCGAGAGTATGTGCGTGCTCGACGAGACTCGCGAAAAATCAAGGATCTATACATCTCGATAAATCGGAAAATTCCTGTTCTATTACATGATTAAACGACTCTGCGCCATATACCCGTCAATCCTCCCTTACATGAAGCATCGAACGCAGCAGCAGCAGCCGTAGCTAAGTCCACTAGCAGAGAGAAAATAATATATGACGAGGGCGTGATTGACGCTTGGGAGGCTGCGGAGATTGAAGGCAAACCGGCGCTCCCGTGACTTTGTCAATTCTAATCCCCGTGCGAGCGCATGAGAGGGAGAGAGGAGGGCCTCCGGCGCTATACACTGCGGCGAAACGAGCGCTGGCGGGCCACTGTCACTAAAGGCACTTCACGCTAATTAGCGCCGGCCGCTTCCGAGATCGTGATTTTCGAGATAATCGGGAATTACACGGGAGAGCAGGACGAGCGCGCGGCGTTAATTGCCCACTTGGCCGCGCTCGATTTCTCCTATGCGCGCCCATATGTGCTAACGAACGAACGAACACGCCGAAGCGGGATACAGGTGTCGACGAGGAAAAGGGAGAGCCTCTCGCGTGGGTGTACGTATACGTTCCTAAATCTGGAAATTGCTTGGCGGAACGCGTGTATACAAATAAGTATGGTGTATATATATATATATATATATATATATATATATATATTATATATATATATATATATATTATATATATATATATATAGCTCACTCGCGATTTTTCACTCCCGTCAGAATTAAAGCTGCTCTTCTCCACTGAGAATAAAAGAAGAGTAGTGCACGCACGAGAGGAACCGAAAAATACGAGAGAGAGAGAGAGTGAGAGAGAGAGAAAAAACAAACTAAGAACGCGCGATTCTCTCCACGAGCGGCGAATCGAAAGACTCTCCTCGGTAGCGCGATGAATTATTCAAAGTGTCTCGATGCTCGCGCTCTCTCCTTAGACGGATCGCTCTTTCTCTCTCTCTCTCTCTCTCTCTCTCTCTCTCTCTCTCTCTCTCTCTCTCTTTCCCCTTTCTGCTTGCCGCCCTTTTTGCCAAGGACTCCCTCTCTTTCTCTCTTGCTCAGATTAAGATCGCAGGCCGGCTGTCAAGGCGGTACTGCAGACACACAGGTGCGGCCTTCTACGGACTGCAGCAGCGCGCGCGAGATTTAGTGCAACGCTAGAGCTGTAAACAGTGCGCGCCGGGTTTTTTTTTGTTTTGGAACCGCTGCGCTCATTGCTTTGCCAGAGGAGAATACCTATATGTATTATACGCTGGAAAGAAAAAAAATATTGCTCCGCGGTTCATATTTTATTTATCGATGTACACGTTTGTATACTGCCCGGAACGTATCGATTTCAAAAACTATATGCACCCGCGCATTCTCGCCGATGATTGAATTTGGCTAACGTTACAGTTTTTCGCGAAAATTTTGTTTTAACAAAAAAAAAATTTGTTATTTCTCAGCCCCGGTATCGCCACATCGATAGCGCGTGCATGCATATACGCAAAACAATCGGCATAAGAGCTCGTCTGTTGCGTTTCAACCATCCGATTTCGCAAAACTCATCTGGATATACGCGTTTCATCAGCCGCGCGTTTTTCAGGATTCGTTCGCTTATGTATATGTAGCTGTAGCATTATTTTATTTCCCGAAAATTAATATTTCATATAGTGTTGTCTGTTCGATAGAGAAAAAAAGCACACGATACGCAGCGTGGTTTTGCTGCACATCGCACGCGAGCCACGATAATATCGAGTGTCTTATTTTTATTAACCGAGAAACAAAAGTCCCTCATCCTCTCCATTTGCATAAACATTCGGCTCGCGCGGAAGTGTAGCGTAAAGTGCCGCCGCTGCGCACAATACGAATACCATCGGCTAAGAATGCGAAGAAGCGGCAAAAGGAAGAGAGACACGCGACACCCGTATTCTGTATATATATATACACTCTCGAAAGCGGCATGGACGCGTCGATCGGGAATAAGCGCGTGTGTTATTACAGGCGCGGTGCGACAAAAATGAGCGACGAGCGTCGGGAATTGCGTAATCGATTTCGTAATCGATTCGTATAGAACAGCGAATCCGGAGTCCGGAAACGAGGCCCGTGAGCTCACGCGTGATTAAGCGTCGGTGCAGAGGTGGCTGCAAGTTAGCTGGCCAATCACCCGTCAACGCCGATGCGCGTATGTATGCATATACTGCGTCCGGAGAGGGAGAGAAGCCGCAACGGATCTGCAAAGAATGCATTACTAGTGGCTATTGCGGGACAATCGTTCGGTATATATAGGCGAGCTGGTGAATTGCTCTGCGGTTGCTCGGCTTAAAAATGTCGAAAGTTTAAAATTACACGACGCTCGCTCGGGTATGAAAATTCATGTTTATAACTTTGACTCTCCGAGTAATGGGAAAGTCCAGAGTATATATATACACGGAGAGAGTTTACGCCATCACTGCTGCGCGAGAGTCGCCCCGTGCGCGAAAGGATAGCCAAAGATTCTCAGGCCGTTCATGTTTCAGGCAGGTTGATATTTCATACACAGAGAGAGAGAGAGAGAGAGAGAGAGAGAGAGAGAGAGAGAGAGAGAGAGAGAGAGAGAGAGAGAGAGAGAGAGAGAGAGAGAGAGAGAGAGAGAGAGAGAGAGAGAGAGAGAGAGAGAGAGAGAGAGAGAGAGAGAGAGAGAGAGAGACGAGCAGTCGAGAAGAGGTGGCCGCTGCATCGAGGGGGCGTGCAAGTGTATACTACGTCAGCGATATTGTTATACACATCAGTGCAGCTTCTTTGCCGGCAAGCCGAAGACTCGCGCGAACAAAGTGCGGTTTCGCGTCCGGCTATATACTCCGCTGCAGGGCTTCACCGATCGTTCCCGATATGTGCGTATATCCCCCTCTCTCAATGTGTCTCTGTGCAGCAGCAGCAGCAGCAGCGCCGTCAATGTCTTCATTGTCCAGGCAGCGTGAGAATCCTGCAAGGCATGCGTGCGCCCGCGTAATTGTAAGCCTTCGAGCGTTAACTTGCAACGACGACGACGACGGCGACCTTCTTGAGCTGAGAGAAGAATTTCCTTACTATGCGTGTAAAGAGGAGGAAATTGAGGCAGTAATACGCGCGGTGTTAGATTGCGACGGAGAGATTCGGATTTCTCTCTCTCGTCTAGTGAGGCGGAGGTTAATTCGATGCAGATACGTATACACTGCTGGGCTATATCGTGTTTTTCTCACGAAATTACACTATCTGTATATAAATTAGATCGCAAGACTCTTCCCACGTGACCCAGCGCTTTAAACCCTTGGCGTCATCTATATATATATATACACAATATATCGATGCGCAGCAGCAAGCACCGCTTAAAGATATACGCACCCGTACGATCGAGCAATTATTCCAACCAGCAGCAGTGTACGAAAGAGAGAGTGCGGAAAGCTCGCAAGGGGCCGCTTACGGGATTACACGGGGGTATTAGCGGACTCTGCCCCGCCGCCGCGCTGTGAAATCCTTGATAAGCTTGCTGGCGGGCGCTCGCGCGTCCACAGGTATATTCGCCGATAAATATAATCCGATGTATTCAAATTAACAATGTTCCTGAGCCCGAACTTCGAGTATTACTCACACGTCTGGGTGTGCATAAAGAAAAGTCACGGGGACGAGCGATCTCTCTCTCGAGTTGAAAAGCGCGCGCCTGAGCAAACGGAAGCTAATCCGTTTGATATGCGCCCAGACGTCAAAAGCCACAAATTATCCCATCTTTTCGAGCTTTCGGAGACTCAAGCATCCTGAAGGCAAGAGACGGCGAGCTTGGCTCGTTAAGGCTTCTCTCTCTCTCTCTCTCTCTCTCTCTCTCTATCATCGTAGCTTAACGAGCCATGTACCGCACACGTCTCTGCTACACTGGCTCTCCGTTAAACGCTCGTGTGTACTCTGCGTCGTGGAAAAAGTCGACGGGGAAACGAGAGAGGCCTTAAAGAGCCGCGCCAGATAATCGATACACACACACAGTAGGTGTGCGGTACCCTCGACAAGATGAGAGAGAGGGAGAGAAAACTCGTTTGCCGATAACATTTATATGCATAATATGTATTTGTTTTTTTTTTCATTGAATTTTCTTATATATACTTGGTAATCCTCGTCTCGGCGGCATCTAATTATAAGCTAGTCCAAACTCGCAGCCATCCTCCTTCAGCAGAGAGTAGTTGTCGCGTACAAGACTTTGCTAAGCCTGTGTTGTCAGAGAGAGAGAAAAAGAGAAGGTTCGAGGTGGGAAAGTAACAGGACGAAGAAGACGAAGAACCGACTGCTAATCCAAGATTTATCTCGGCTGATGCTCCGAGCTTCAGTACCGTCTAGCCCGCATTTTTCGCCGAGATTCTTTTATCCGACGAGGTGGTGAGTCTCGTTAATGAGAGCAGCGTCGAATCAAACCACTCTGCCGGACAGTTTGAGGAAAAATGTTCTCGAACTCGAGACTGAAGCGCATATATACACATCATGAAATTTCTCGCTTTTGAATCCCATAACACCTCGAAATTCGGAGCGTACATTATAATATATGCAAGCAAAGTAAGCCCGAGCATATTGCAACGGAGAAAAGTGCAATTTCCCCGACAAAGTGGATAATAGATAAAGATAAAGAAGAAACGGGGGCTCGAAGAGACAGAGAGAAGAGGCTGGCTTTCCTCGCGGCAGATGCATTATTCATGCGGCGGGAGAAAATACGATATGATCCAATATGTGCGCGGCTCCGCCGTACTGAAGAAAGAGAGCAAAGCCCCCCGCTAAGCTGCCGAAAATTGCCGCTCGAATTTTCGCGTAATTCACGCAAGTGCGATGGATTTTTAATTCCCAGTCGTATATTATATATAATAAAAAAGCCGACTACAGCGTCCACATACAACGCCGGAGAAGAAACAAAAAAGAAAAAATGATGCGGGGGCGTCGTCGTGATTAATCGCCGCCGGATCGCATCTGCGCCGAGTGTAAATAGTTTGTCTCTTAATACACCGGGATTTGTTCAGCGGCGTGGAAACGATTTGTCATGAAAATCTCGTGTAAAACAAGGCCGCTTTCCTGCACTCTTGAAAATTAATACCCGCTTCATCTGTCGGCGCGCGGGCATATTATATAAAACACACATATATACGACGGCGTATAACCACAGCAAGCTCAAAAGAAAATACCAGCGGCGAATAATAAAGAACGCGCGTTTAACTCCGCTAATACGCGCGTATAAAGATCGCTGCCGCTGCCGTTCTCGCTTTATACGGCGCGCGCGCGCACTTTAAGGCCGATTATAAAATGCCCCGAGAGAGAGAGAGAGAGAGAGAAGAAAATCGGTTACGAGCCGGTTTTACGAGCGAGCGGGAGAGACACACACGTTGCTCGAATTTCAAAAGCCCGCGCGATATTTATTTGCTCCCCCGCCGACGCAGCCTGATAAGGGAGCAGCAGGAGGAGGACTGACGCTTTTATTCAGCTGACTATACAGCGCGGCCGAGCGAAAGGTATTAACACACAATGAGATAGTTTTGTCCGTGAGCGAAGGCTTGATTCCTCGCGCGGCGTAGCAGCAAGTATAAGAGCCTTTGAGAGAGAGAGAGAGAGAGAGAGAGAAAAAGAGAGAGAGAGAGGGTCCGTCGACTACTGTTCAGAGGGATACCTTATATACCGGGTGTACGAGCTTTCGCCTGTAGTCGCGGAGTTGGCTTTTTTCGTTTGGATGATTCGAGAGAAGGAGCCGGTTAATTGGATGAAAAAATGGAATATGCTTGACGACATTCGGATCTATTATACATGTAAGTGGTGTGAATCGGTATAGGTGTATGTATGTAGTTGCTTCGTCGCGGCGAATGAATCGTTGAGAGGACACTGTGTTTGTCCTCTTATACCTCCTTCTCTCGCACCACGTATCTCTTACTCTCTCTCCATTGTGCGGACGCTTTGATAAATTACCGAATAATTGTCAACCGCGAGAGTAAACAAAGGCGGCTACTTGTGCGCGAAATGCGCATAAAATGTACAAAATGCGCTCTTTCGCACAAAGGCGTCTCTTTACAAGCTGTGCGACACGAGAGCTCGCTCTCTCTCTCTCTCTCTCTCTTGGATCGGGCTGTCTGGATTTTCGCTCCTGCTAGTGTGTGAAGTTTTTGTGGTGTTGTGTGCCTTCGGGCTTATAGTGTTAAAGTACTATCAAGCGTATTTATGCCATTATCGAATGTGTTAATGGCCTACATCGAGCGGAGCTCCTAGAAGCTGATTCTTTGGAATTCTCAGAGAGAGAATTTTCTAACCTCACTTTCGCAAAGGTTGCCAGGTCATCGTCATTCTCCTGAAAAATTTCGGGCACCGCGACATCTACAGTGTTCTCCATCTACTCAACGGCGAGCCTCGCTGGCCCAGCGATGGCTGGCGCCACTTATAAGCGTTCTCGCGAAGAAGCTGATCTGGACAGCGAAGGCGACGGTGAACCCCCACCATCACTACTCCTTACAGCCGAGGACGTTATTAAGCAGACGAGTAAAACCAGCTTTCTTCGCGATCAGCTGCTGTTATCCTTGGGCAATGCAAAAGGGGATGCGAAAGAAAACTTACGTAAGGCAATTAATGGTTTCTTTGATGCATATATGCTGCTATCCAACTCTTATTTGTTCAAACTTGGTCAAGACGATGCCTTTGAGACTGTTAAGGAGTCTCTCAAAGCTGTGCAGTCGAGCACGCAATCGCCTTCATATGCAGATATCGCCGCTCGCCCAGCACCCAAGCGTTCAATCTTCTCGGATAAGATCGCACTGGATCGTGGCAAGCCTTTCCCCATATCTTCTGCGACTCGCATTATTATTGGTCCTAGGGAAGATGCCAAAGATAATTTCTCTTCGGCAAGAGACACCAGGGACAAGTTCTTTGATTCAGTGGATCCTGTTAAACTGCATCTGCGTACGAAACGGATAAATTTTACTGGTAATAATTCGATTATTTTAGAAGCCGACAACGCGGACATCGATAAATTGCGGAACTATCCAGAACTAAGAAATGCAGGGCTGGAGGTCAAACCAGAGAGTAAATTAAATCCCAGGATTATCGTCCACGGCATCCCCGTCGAGTACACTAGTGAGGACATCGCGAAGAGCATATTAGAGCTGAATCTACCAGATTTTACGCAAGAGCACGTCAAAATTGTGTCACTTTACCCAGCGAGACAGAAAAAGCACAGATCGTGCATCATCGAGGTCACTCCAGAATGCAGGAAAGCTCTTGAGAGACTTCCATCTATTTACATTAAATGGCAGTCCTGCAGATTTGCAGACCATATCTCCGTACTGCAATGCTTCAGGTGCCTTAAATTCGGGCACAAGGCAGCGGACTGCAACAACTCAGCAAACTGTTCAACTTGCGCTGGTGATCATGCATCCGAGAGCTGTACTTCAAAAGACACAAGCTGCTGCTATAATTGTCTGAGCGCGAAGATGCATACGACAAATCACTCTGCTTTCGACAAATCGAAGTGTCCTCTTCTGCGCAAAAAGATCGAGCGAAAAGCAGGAAGTATTAATTATGGATAGCTATAACACCTCTTCGCCAACGGAGCAGCTTTTAAATATAGGACACTCGAATGCTCAATCTATACTGCCACATTTGTTCGACCTTCAGACGGTTGTAAGGGAGAATAACCTGCATGTGCTGGGAATCAGTGAGTCATTTTTGAAGCCCGAGTCACCTAGTCTTGTCAGTATCCCGCATTTTCGCCTTTTCCGCGTCGATCGCATTGGGAAAAGTTGCGGGGGAGTCGCCATTTACATTCACGAAACCATTGCTGCAAAAGAAGTGTGTCGCTCGGCGCAGCCTGCACATTATCAGAAGAGGCCGGAGTTTCTGTTTCTCGAGTTGGAGGTCGCTCAATATAAAATACTCTGCGGCTGCATCTACAGTCCTCCAAAGGCGGGATTTTGGTCGGATGTCGAAGAAGCAATCTTGAATTGCAATAACTCCTACGACTTCACATTTCTTCTTGGCGACTTCAACATCGAATGGCACTCGCAGTCATCTTCTCGCCGTACGCTGTCTGACTCTCTTATCAGCTGTCACCTGGAACCTCTACCATTCAGCGGCACGCATCACACCGACGACGGCACCAACTCTACCATCGACTACATCTGTGTTTCGGACATTGCGCGCGTATCATCTTTTAGACAGATTTCTAATTTTAATATCTCAAAGCACGACATTTTACTGGCTACGCTTCGTTTCGCTTTGCCTAATTTCGAACCTGTGCCGATCCGACGTCGATGCTTCCGATACTTTGAGCGACAAAATCTTCTGGAGTGTTTAGGTAAGGTCGATTGGACCGTGCTCTTTCTTTCGCCGGACATAGATTTTAAGGTCGATTTTTTAACTAGGCTTGTACTTGCAGCGTATGATTTGTATGCCCCGTACCGTACTTTTGTACCAAAAAAACCGCGTTCACCCTGGATCACGCCGGACATTAGAAGGCTTATTGCAACGAGGAACAAAGCTTCGTGGAAATATAGGAAAACACGTAGGGACGCCGACAATACACGCTATAAAGCTTTACGTAACTCGGTTAAATTGTGCATACGAAATGCACGCTTTAAATATTTCCGAGATAGGTTAGCGAGGTGCTCTAATACGGCAGATAAGTGGAAAATTGTTTCGGAACTCGGTATTACGAAACGTAAGAATGCCCAGCAAATGCCGGCTACGCCCGACGTGTTCAACACTCACTTCATCGGTGGTGCGGGGTTAACGGTACCCATACCCCTGCAATCAGTAAGACCTACTGCCGAGACGGTATTCTGTTTTAGAAGAGTTGACGCGGCTGACGTCCTCGAGGCAATTGCTTCCGCCACGTCGAACGCACAAGGGGCAGACACCATATCTCTCAGACACCTTCGCGACTGTATCCCGGTTATTCTTAACCCGTTGGTGAACATATTTGATTCCTCTCTTCGTGCGGGGTACTTTCCCACCGAGTGGAAACACGCTTTGGTCCATCCTTTGCCTAAACAGAGCTCAGCTTCGAACATTGGGGACTTTAGGCCTGTGAGCATCCTCAAGGCCCCCTCAAAGATTCTCGAGAGCGTCGCTCTTACACAAATTAATGAATTTGTTACAGAAAACAATCTTCTTAACGAATTTCAGGCCGGTTTCCGAAAAGGGCATAGTACTGACACAGCGGTGACCCGGATTGTTGATGACTTCAGGGCTGCGATTGACGGCGGAAGCGTGACTCTGGTAGTGGGTATTGACTTCTCGCGAGCGTTTGATCTTGTCAACATCGAGCTACTCGTTAGCAAGCTCTTCCATCTAGGCTTCTCTGACCGGGCCTGTTCGTGGATAAGGTCCTATCTATCAAGCAGGTCGCAAGTAGTCGTATTCTCCAACGGCGAGAGCTCATCTCCACTGATTCGAAACTCGGGTGTCCCACAGGGCAGCCTCCTGGGGCCTCTCCTTTTCTCTCTTTTCATTAATGATTTACCTCAGGTATTAAATTCGTGCAAATACCAACTATACGCCGATGATTTCGTGATATACCTTGAAGGGGGGTTTCAGCAACTCGAAAAAATTATACAGAGTGTAAATCGAGACCTTGCAAATATAGTGGAGTGGGCCGCCCGAAACGGGCTCATTATTAACGCGACAAAAACCCAAGCGATGTGGGTTGGTTCACGGGGCTTTATTAGTAGGCTACGCGAATATGATCTTGCGGACGTTGTACTTGACGGGACTGTTATCACCACATGCGACTCCCTAAAGATTCTTGGAGTGATTATTGATAGTACCCTATCATGGCGGGAGCAATGCAATGCGACGGCTAGAAAGTGTTTCGCAGCCCTTAGCCGACTCCGGAAATCGCAACCATACTTAACAAGGGAAACGAAGTTGCTCCTGGTGAAGTCGCTGATTTTTCCGTACCTGGACTATTGTGCACCCATATTTTTAGACCTTTCCAAGGAGCGGACCTTAAAATTAGCTAGATGCTTAAATGCGGCGCTTCGTTTTGTCACAGGCACTAGGATTTTCGAGCACATCACTCCGGTATATCGGGAACTGGAAATACTACCATACGCGGTTAGACGGGATTTTCGTGCCCTCTGTCTACTGGCAAAAATTTTATCTACTAAGACGCCATCGTATTTATTTGCGAAATTTGAATTCATTGACACCAGTAGGCCGGGTGGTAGTCGAAGATCCGTATACGACCTCGTCATACATGAGTTCGATTCCGAATGCCTGCGGAATTCATTTTATATAGCGGCAGCGTATCTCTGGAACGCGATTCCTGACCGAATTCGCGCTCTGTATAGGCAACCGGCCTTCAAAAGGGACTTGTTCATATTTCTGCTTAACAAGTTGTAACCGTATATGCGACACCGATGTACATTATTCTTTCTGCTAGCATGCGATTGGCAGCCTCACGAGGCGCGCTTGTTGTGAGGCTGTTATTGTTATTTGTTTTTATATTTTTATATTTATATTTTTGTTTTGTTTTTACTATGTATTACTCTATTTATGTTATTTTTTTTTGTTGTATATATTACTTTTTTGTAAAGAGTGTTGCACCAGCTTGTTGCTCTATTTTATATCATGTTGTATGATTTTATTTTGCACTTGGCTATCAAGGACCCCGAGTCCTTAGCCTATAATAAACTATCTATCTATCTATCTATCTCTGCTGAATAAAGGAGTAGAGCGGCGAATAAAAATCGCCGACTTTATTTGCGCGCACTGCGTATACGTACACATACACTGTGGGAACGACTCTGCGCGCGTCTTTGGGATTTTCGGAATATTTGCGCGCGTCGAGATTAAAGAATCAGAGCGGCGGCGGACACGACGATAAAAAGAGGAACAAACAAACAAACAGCCGCCGACTGTATAATCAGCGATTTAATCACGTCCGAGTTTTCTTATCGAGCGTGTCAGCGGCGCCACGAGAAGATTAAAAATCCCCTCATTTCGTATAATCGAGTTACACAGGCGCGTCAAAGCGCGCGTTCTCTCTCTCTCTCTCTCTCAGTAGCATCGCATAGCGCTTTTCAAAGCGTTTTAACGCATAACGCGCAACTGCGCCGATCTGCTCCGCACGACTGATTGAGCCCCTCCGAGACGGAGAGCGATGAGCCCGCAAGTTGCGCGCGCCGGTAATGACCCGACGGCGACAAGTGCGACACTGACAAAGTTCGAGGGGGTGATTGCCCGCGGACTGCTCTGATTTCAGTTAATCGCCGCTTATACATATATAGAGGCGCAAGAGCTCCGCTGCTGTATATATATATATATGTGTATGGTATACGCAGATAGGAAAATAAATTTGAGCTATGATATTTTCGAGCGTCCGCGCAGGCCAGTGCGAGGTTGTAACGTATAATGTAGCACATTCTAAAGTGCAAGACACAGAAAGCAATATACGCTTAAACGTCAAGCTGCGGCATAGTCCTCCGGGTTTTTACGACGATCGTCATCGTCAGCTCGAATGTAATCCCCAAGAGTATAGCATAAATCAGCGTAATAGGTAGTCGTGCGCTTAAAATTTACGACATGGGCCAAAGGTGAAACAACGCGCGAATACTCGCGCGCTTCCACGGAGGGAGAGAGAGAGAGAGAGACTCTCTCTGACGCTGACAGTTCAATTGGAAGTTCGGTCGGCGAATTTCGGCCGCAGTAACCGCAGGCGCGTGATTTCTCTCTCTCTCTCTCTTGGTCTTTCTCTCTCGCTCTGCTACTGCAACGCGGCGGCGTGTATACACACACGTATATAGCGGAAAGAAGCGTCGCGCAGGTGGGCTGATGTGCGGTGGCCAGCCAGATTAATATGCAGCAGCGTATATAGCCCTTGCAGGTTGGCGCGTTTAGTAATTTCTGTCACGAGTGTCGAGTGGCGCGTGTGCGTTAGGACGCCTCGATGTACGTGCGGACGAGGTGATGCTTGGCGGTCGCCGCGGAGAGGACGGAAGCCGCGGACGCGGAAGAGGATACTTTTCCAGCCGCTGCTGCGGCTACGCACGCGTACGTATGCGGGATTTGCCGATGATCATCATCTCGGTCGAGCAATCTCGAAACTGTCATGCCCAACTGAATCTCCTCATTTGTCGTATAAAAACTTCGGGCGCATATTCTTCAAGCTCTCGGTGAGCATGAGCTGCCGTCTTCTCTATCTCCTCGATTAACCCCGTCGTCGTTGCAACTCCTCCCCCTCTCTCTTATCGTACACGCGCGCATATATAGCTGTGCGATATATACGCAGCGCGCCCGGGAGGATCTCTCGTTCTCGCGTGGAGGAGGAGGACCTCGTCGCGACTCTCTAGGAGGAAGCTCCGCCTCCGCAGTTCTATTTCTAAAAAACGACGCCGACGACGACGTCGGACTTTCTTCCCCCCCGACTCTATGTGCGCGCTCCCGCAAGTAGGAGTGTGTAGCTACCCGCAGGGCAGTAGCGCGCAAGCGCGAGTAGTACTGCAGCTCCGCCTAGGAGACTCGACTCCTCTCTCTTTCCCGGACTGCAGCAGCAGCTTTCTCGGAGGTGTACTACACTCTACTCTCTGCGCCTTATACGCCGCGCCTCCGTCAATTACCCCCTCCGTCTGTCTATATATACCTACTACTACTACTACTCTCTCTCTCTCTCTCTCTCTCTCTCTCTCTCTCTCTCTCTCTCTCTCTCTCTCTCTCTCGAGTGAGCGAGAGAGATACTCCCTGTCTGCGTTGGTGCACCTGTGCACCGGGAGTGTACTACATGTATATGCTCCTCTGTGAGTGCGTCTGCGAGCTGACCTGTACGTCGGCGGGGATTAAACGGTCTGATTTAGAGGGGTATTAGTACAGCTCGAGCTGCGATGCAGCCGTGAGTGTTTCAATCGATTTTTGCGCGGATTTCCAATTTCGAAAGTATACACGTGTACAATGATGTGGTCAGTAAGGATATCTTTTTTTCTCTTTCTCGCGATGACTTTATATTTATACATAGGCGTGCCATGGAGGAGATATCGCATTAGCTTTTACTGCCGTCTCGTAAAGACGGCCTGTCTATTATGCCTCTTGCGGTATTTACAATGAGACTTCTAAGCCGGAGATTGTATATTTATTCATGTGTATTTGAAAAGGTTGTGTGTTTCTCGCTGATGGCCCTTTTCAAAAGTCGAGAGCATGCTTTTCGCCTGGCCGATACTGTTGTATATATATTTGCCTTTTGCTCGCTCTCGATGATACAAATTTTATGTACACAAAATACACGACTCGATGGACGCCGCTTTTAGCGATAGCCGCGGTGATACACGTGTCGAAAAGACGAACGAAACAAAAAAAAACACGCGAAACTAGCGCGCAAATGTAACCTCGTGCTAAAGCCCTCTGTATATAGCTGTAAAAAGTCCGGTTTAAAATATTGGCCCCCAAAAGCTGCTCATGGCGGTAGCTAAATAAAAAAAAGCACAAAAAATGCATCCCCTTCATATATAAAAATTCGAATTCGCGCCTGCAATATTCCACGCGCGTCGAAGCTATAAAGAAGAAAAAAAAGAAGAGGAAGGAAAAGTAAAAGGAGAAGTCCCGCGCGAAAGAGAGAGAGCAAACCGCACTTCAAAAACGGCGTCGGCACAGAAGCGCGCAATTTTATTGAAAAATTCCACGAGCAAAAACGTTTGTCCAGCTAAAAGCAAAGGCGCAGTACGAATATGCCCACGCGCGCGCGCGTGTGTGTATATAGACGCAATTGCATTCGGACGACTGCACGCGCCTCTCCCTCCCCCTTTCGCCCTGATGTGTGCGGCGTGTCCGGTCCGACGCGCGCGCGCCGCCAATTACCGATCGCTCCCGCGAAACAATAAAGCAAAAGCGCGGAAAAAATTTCTGTCAAAAGTATCGCGTTTCATATGCAGCGCGCAGCTAGTGCGCATCAGCGCCCTCTCGGAAACGCGAAACCCCTGTCCCCCTGCACATGTATTCTCTATACTCTCTTTTGTACACACACACACACACACACACGCACTTGTACGCGCGGTATCGTCGTTGTCTCGAAGCTCTCGCAGTATTGTAGAGGCAAAAACGTGTACATAAGCGCGACGCCGTGAATTCTGGATTAAATTTATCGCCGCTAATGAAAACACCGCGTGTGCGAGCGCGCGGGTGATTGCGAAAAAATTTCCGCTGCACTGCCTGCCCTTATACATATTTTTATATTCGTTAAGCGCAAAGCAAAAGCGCTACAGCTGAAATCTTGCCGCGTAGCGTCCCGCGTGCTGTAACATCGCGTCCGAAAATAATTTACATTATACGTTACGCGAAATCACGTGTAGCAGCGTACATTAATCTCTCTAGCTTCCCGTGTATATATACACACACAAGGGACAGGCAGCAGCGTGCAGTCACGCGGCTGCTGCAGCGATGATATGCCTCCCCCTCTCTCTCTCTCTCTCTCTCTCGCTCTCTGTAATACAATAATTTCATTTCGTTTGTAATTCAGTAAGCTAAGGCTCGTTACACTCATTGTAATGAGAGTTTCGGATTACGCGGATATGTACACACGCGCGCATATGCCTTTTCGCCCGCTCCAGCTCATGCCTATACATTCCATATAATATATACCAAAGGATGCGTGTACAGCGAGAATACTGTTCTCGCGTAGCGGAAAATACAAGAAAGAAGTGTGATCACGGCGTGGTCTTCTTCCTCGCGATGAACGTCATCGAAGGTGTGTATCCTATATGTATATAGCGGCGTATACTCCGCGTACATCACGGCCGTATATGCGTCTCCGCGAGAGATATGCATGCGGTATTCCCTCGGGCGGAAAAGCAGTTATCCTCATTTGTATTCTTAGGGCAGAGCCGTAGGTGCGCAGCCGTCCTCGATTTAGTATCACGTCGCGCGAATTATTTCGTAATCAAATCTCTCCCGCTTCGTCTCTCCCTCTCGCGTTGTTGGCCACAGCAGTAGCAGCAGCCCTTATGGATGATTTCTCTATTTTACGGCCCGGCCGTGAGCGCCGTTCGTTCTCTGTCTCGCTCTTCCTTTTTTTTACTCGCGCAGCAACGCGTTCCTTTTAATACACGTGCGCGGCAATTTCGTTTCCCTCGTTTATTAATTGGCGGTCACTCTCGGAGAATTTCAATGCTCGTTCCATAAGGGAGCCTTTAATAAGGTTTCAAGCTGCCGACGCGCGTGTCTTTCGACTCCGTGCACTTCGTTGGTGGGCACATTTTTCTTTTACGTATATACATATGCGCGTGTACACAATGTACGAGGTTTTGCGTTGTATACGCGTGTGTGTGTGTATATATATAGGATAGCTCAGGACAACTGTCCGTCCGATATCAGGCTTAAAAGCGCTGTTAAATAAGAAATACTCGCGCTTGAGTGTTTTTCGCGGTAGTCATTTGGCTTCAGGGTAATCTCTTTATGACTTAACAACTCTTTCGGAATGGCGAAACTTTTCGAGACTCGTAAATGACAGCTTCGAAGCTCGCTCTCGCGTCAATGCAGCGCCCGCAGAGGATCCAGCTCGTAAAGTACGACGCGCGGCGGAAATTTTGAAATGTTTATTATACTCGTGCCGCGCGCGCGCGCGTTTATTAGTCGCGCAGACGACAATGACACGTGTACACGTATATTTTTTTCCCTCTTTCCTCCAAAGGTGGAACGTAAATTCCGAAATATAATTCGCGTGCATGTATATCGAGTTGATGCCTATGCAGGTAAAAGTTCGCGTCGAGAGCCGCGATAATTAACCCATCAGAGAGCAAAACCGCGAACGGTGTGTGTGTGTGTGTGTGTGTGTGTGTGTGTGTGTGTGTGTGTGTGTGTGGACGTGAAAAAGCGCACCGCGTATGATTTTCGAATCAAGTCGCTCGGCGATTTTTCGCCCCAAACCGCAACGATCAGTGTAACACAGGCGGACGCCAAAAAAAAAGAGGCCAGCAGCATCTGCGAAGCTCTCTCCGGGCGCATCTACTTTTTATGACCGCGTAAATAAGCGAACCCGACCTCGCTCCTTCCCCTCTGCAAAAAAAAGCTTTTTTCTACACTTCAATGTCGCTCTATCAAACGCCGCCCAAATGGTCCGGTGAAAACAAAAATGCTCGCTGTACACACATCATATCGTATGAGTGTGTGGAGAGAGCGAGCGAAAAACTAAAAAGGTGTATATACTTTCGGCAGTAGTATTAGTATCGGGATGAGAGGGCTGTGTTGTCGCGCTCGCTGCAGCGCTGACAGATCGGAAAACGAAGAGCGCAGTATAGCTCTCGCAGGTGAAAACATTTTGCGCGCGCGCGGTTCGAGCGAAATCTCGTCAAAGCTGTATTACGTAAACAGAATGCGGCACCGCGCATAACCGGCGCGAGTGGTCAGCAGCCCCCCTCGTGGAGCATTGAACGTCCAACTCTCTCTCTCTTTCTCTCTCTCTCTCCCTCTCTCTGTCTCTCTTTCTCTCACTCTGATGCTGTTTGCGCAGTATAGCCTATACTCCGGTATAAGCGCGTGCGGACAGCTCTCTCTCTCTCTCTCTCTCTCTCTCTCTCTCTCTCCCTCGATGTTTTGCAACGAGTTTATTCCAGTTATCAATTTCCTGACAAATATCTGCATTCCGCCGCGCGCACATATGTATATGTATATGCGAGCGTATACGTGTACAGGCAAGAGGGGGTGAGAGAGGGCGCAGCGCTTATATAAATGTATATACCGTCGGTGTTCGCGGGTATAACGCGCGGGCAGAGGTATTGACTGGAATCCGCAGCACATTACATTGCAATGCCATCGCGCGCTGACATCGCGTTACATCGCCGGGGACATATCGTTCAAACGACGAGCAGCGCGAGATTTTATGCCGTGACAAATTTTCGGCCGACGGACTCTCGCGCGAGCTCGAACCGTAAAACTTTTAAAACTCTCTCTCTCTCTCTCGCTCGCTCTTCGTTCGTGTATGTGCACGAGTATTATAAACGCGCGCGCGCGAGACCGATATGGACGAGAGTATACGCGTATATATGTTGAAGGTCTATATACAGCGATGATACTCGCCGCACAGCGTGAATATATGCGTTTGGCCGTATTACGAGCGCGAATAGTACCAGCGGGCGAAGCATTATCCAATTGCTGTTGCTGTTGCTGCTGTGATGGCGGTGGCGAAAAATTTTATACTCGCGGTTTGCCCGGAGAGAGAGAGAGAGAGAGAGAGAGAGAGAGAGAGAGAGAGAGAGAGAGAGAGAGAGAGAGAGAAAGAGAGAGAGAGAAACGTCACGCGAGTTGACGGGTTTTTTAGTTTAAGAGCAAGCAGATTGCTCTCTTGTATCGGCTCGATTTTTGAAAGCAACAATTTTTTAACGCACGCGAGACGCAGAAAAAAGAGAGCCATTTTTCCCTTTAATTACGCACGGCAGCGGCGGGAGCATCCCGTATAGAGCGCCGTTTTATTATCCCCTCATTCCGGAATGTCTCGGCGGCATCTTCTCTCATCCTTTACAGCCTACACTAAACGCGCGCACTTACGTTCTTCCCATCCTCGCACACACTCGCGGAATGACATCGACGACGCCCGCGTTAAAATCTCTCGCTACTACGTACAACCGACAACTAAACGGACACGCGAAAAGAAAGCATGTATATACCACACAGCGACCGAGAGAGAGAGAGAGAGAGAGAGAGAGAAGTGCGTTACAGGTAGCGGCGGCAGCGACGGCGAGGTAAATTTATGGAATATACGGGAGCCGCATTATGTCAACGGGCCATCGGACGCGAGCGCGCGGTCGCGGAGTAAATAGTCCGCTAAATGCAATGTAAACGGGGGAGGGAGCCGCTGAAAATGATTATTTGCGCTCTCGCGGTCTCTTCCAACGAGTCGTCGATGCGGCCTAGCCGCCAGCCGGCCAAATGATGCGATGATTTGTATAACGGGGACGACTGACTGCTCGGCCGCCGCCATAGTCTGTGCGTTGCCGTATATACACTATGTGTACCCATGGATATTATACTGTAGCGAAAAGTTTGCAGAGGTGATTTGATACCGATGCGCAGATGTTTAGAGCTGGACGACCGTGTACGATGACAGCACGTGTGCAGGGGGTATATACGTTGGAAAATCCAAACCCGCAGCTCTGCGCAGTAGAACGAGTGCGGGGACTGGCCAGACGCGGCTCGTGGAAATTACACGTTACGATGTGCACAGCAGTCACTTATTTACAGAGAAAAGATCGAGCACTCACTTCTGTAAGGTCGTCCCTCCTCGGGGGTGGATCTCTCGGTGTTCTCCGAGCAGGGGGTAGCGCTGGCCTCCCTTTCCTGCTCGTCTCCTTGCTGGCCGCCACCGGCACCTCCGCCGACCCCCAGTCCCGGCGTCTGAGCCGATCCAGCCTGGCTTCCCGTGGGCGACCTGCTCGTCGAGTTCGCCGGACTCTGGGGCGCGAGATCGGCGGCCTGCGACGCGACCGACGGCGAGAACATGCTCGACATGCTGGACAGCGAGCCGAGGCTCGAGAGCCCGGTGGGCACTACGCCCGCGGCGGCCGACACGGCCGGACCGCCTCCACCCGTCGAACCGGCGCTCGCCGGTCCAGGATCCGTCTCGAGCTTGAGACGCTTCTGGGGCGGCGCGAACGCCGAGGGCGCCAGTGGCCGGAACGCGCTGCCGAAGGGTAGCCGGTGCTCGAGCGGATGCAGGAACTGGTGCTGCAGGTGCAGCATGTGGTGGAGCCGATAGTCCAGCGATGCTGCTGCTGCCGCCTGGCCGAACGGGCTTTGGAGATCCTTCGACTCGCCGATCTGGAAAATAAAAGGTTTCTTGCTGCTGAGAAGAGAAGGAAAAGATCCGGCCTTTCACGCGGTTATGAATATAAGCTGACGCCGGGCGCGATGCGCGGATTTTAATAGCACTGCGGACGATGAAATTTCAATTTGAATTTCAAATGGAAAAAATACACGCGCGCGCATAAAGTTTAATGTTCAATTTCAATCGCATAAATATCGCGGGACAAAAAAAACATACGCGCGAGAGAATCATTGCAGTACACGGGAAGGATGAATTTTTAATGCGGATATCACGTTGAAGCGGGGGAGAGGATGAAAAGCGTCGGTGAAAATAATCGCGTGCCTTTTTTCATAACCGAAATGTGCTGCATGTGCCGACGGGTATGTGGAATTGTTTATCAGCCGCAACAACGGATGAAAATTGCAGTTGGCAAATGACTAATCGTCATATAATGAAGGAGTAATTAGTCGAGCTATCTTGCTTTCGAGAATTTTTCGTTTCGCAACCCATACTCTAGCTTATCTCGTTTAAAATCTCATCATGGACCGCGGAGAAAAATTCCATTGCACTGAAACCGGACACATCCGAACGAGCTTTAAACTTTTTTTTGAAGGATAGTAAGACAATATAGTATAAATAAATCTCGACAAAGCCGGTGATGAGCAAATATTTTTTCATATTGTATAAATAAAACCGGCAGCTTGAATTTTTAAATTTAACTCTCGAAACTGAACAATATAAACCTCTCGATTATCATACCAATGTTATACGAAACATGTATAATAGTATATAGAAACCGTTGAATGCGTTTAAAGAATAATTAGATACGCCCGGGGGTAGGGCCGTGTATCGCGTATTGTTCGACGCGTGTTTCTCCGCAAGCATTGTTTTCGCTGTGTGCATCGAAATTTAATGGAAAAATTGCAATTTTTCCATTAAATTTCGATGCACACAGCGACCAATTTTCAAAACAGCGCACAACAGATTTCTGCGTAATCCGCGTGTATATATTATACACGGGTATAGGTATAATACGCGCGGGTTGCAAGATTTTTAATACGCTACTTTCAGGCAATTTATAATTTCCTATATTACAAGGCACCTTCAGAAAGCGCGCGTACCATGTATTTTTATAGACCATAACTTATATTGGCTCACGCTCGACTTTTTACTATACGACGCAAGAGCAGCGCGCGCTACACTACTAAATTACAAAGTATGAATGATATTAGACGAAGAAAACGGCGTATTATAGCGCGGAGAACCGCCTTCGAGAGGCGGAGCGGGCGTAAAAATTGAATTGTAACCGAAAGCGCGGCATATAAACGCCACAATCGGCTTACAGAGTCTCGGAGTCTTCTTTTTTTTTATATAGCGCGTTTTCAAAAGAAACAAATGTACACGCGCCGTTCCCATCGTTATAACCCGAGTGATTCACGTCTTCATCGTCGAGATTGATTTTCGCCTGTCGTAGAAAATAAACGTAATGCGTCTCTTGTTGCATATATAGGACACGGATCGCAAATCAGTCGCTCTCTGAGAAACGACTCGTAAAAGCACAGCTCGATCAAATTTATTCGAGGAAAAATTCGGCGCGTGTTTTATAACTGTTCTTAAAATTTAAAGTTTTGTCTTTATGCGCCGCGTAAATAATTCGCGGATGTAAATTTTTTTACGAGGCGCATATTTCACGGGTATAGCCGCAGCCGTACACACGCGCACAAAGTTATTCGATTTTTTCAGAACCCGCAGAAATCGGTACAGACGCGAGAGCTATATATTAATGAGTCTCCGTCGAGGGGCATCGAGCGCGCGTAATTTAAAAAGTCGTAAACCCAAATCGGAAATCGATGGTGTATTACAGCGAAAATTCGATATTTCCCGCCGTAATGATCGAAGATCGAGTTTCAGCACAAAAGTCAATCAGAGGTGAAAGCAAAAAAATAACAACGCATAGCCGCCAACGCGAGCTCGTGCACACCAGGTACAATACGAAACGAGAAGGTGCACACACGATCGCGCTAATAACGTCGCGCAGCATTTATACTCGAGTCTTGGGCGAAGCAACGCGCGTCGCGAACATCAGTAAAGTCGATCCGTCGCAAGTGTATCACATGTCGGCGAGCCGGTTAAGTTGCCCCGCGACTCGTATTCCCTTATGCATCGCAGCCAACCGCACGAGTAATAAGTTACCCGCACACACGTAAGTATGTACCCGACGACGGAGAAAGAAAAGAAAAATCACTCGCGGAAAAAAAAAACATCCAACTCGCATGTGACTGTTCAATACTAACTTGCGGATTGAAGGGCCTCTGCATTCTTAGCGCGGCTTCGCTGAATCCCCCGGCCTGCGAAAACACGACCAGGGGCGGCGGTAGCTGGTTCGGCACGTATGCCGAGTTGTCCATCGTTGCGGTTACTTTGTTATTGTAAACACGAGGAAGAGAGAGAGAGAGAGGAAAAATCGCACAGCTCCGAGTAGGCAGGCGATATCACTTGAGAGAGCGCCGCGACAGGTCTAACGCGGTAGCGCGCGCGCGGCTGACTGGCTGCGTGTTGTGTATATTCAAACGGTTCGCGCGCCTGCTCTCTCTCTCACTCGCGCACACACTCTCTCTCTCCTCCAAAGCCGGCGCTAACCTAACCTACTAGCGCTATAACTCGCTGCTGCTGCTGCTGCTGCATCGATGGCGCGAGCAACGACGCGTGCATTGTGTGTATACAACACACTGTGACAAGCGGCGGTACAGCTTTCGACACGTTCGTTCGATATTATTGCTGCCGTTGCGATGACAAAAGGATGCGCGCACAGAGATTGGCCTCGAAGCCGGAGGAGAAAATAAGCTGCGTCGGGGCCAGCATGTCGTGGTTCTGTGTGTACTTATGTATGGGCCCCGACGAGAGAGAGAGAGAGAGAGAGAGAAGTGCGTGTACAACGCGGCCGACCTAACCTCGCGACCGCGCGAAAAACCGTGTGCGGGATGGAGGAAAGCTCTCTCGCT
Organism: Muscidifurax raptorellus; assembly: GCA_020010945.3. Taxonomy (NCBI): domain Eukaryota; kingdom Metazoa; phylum Arthropoda; class Insecta; order Hymenoptera; family Pteromalidae; genus Muscidifurax; species Muscidifurax raptorellus. Next base: position 3,400,459 of record CM052081.1, on the reverse strand, counting down.
CTCTCTGGAGGAGCTGCCTCGAGAACATGCGACTGCAGACTGAGGCTACTTACCCTGCTGCAAGTGAGAGGAGGCGCGAGATCAGGTGGTGGTGGTGGTTCGGCCTTCCTCCTTCGTCGCGATAGCTGCCGCCTCGTTCTTTCGCTCCGTTTACTGCCGAACTTGCCGGCGGAGAGGTTAGGGGGCGCCACCTCAGGGGCGAGTCACACTCCTCGCCGCATCATCCCGGCCCGGCGGCCAGGATATTCCATCGAGTAGGTACATATATAGCACACGTGAACGAGGGGAGGGATGTGTAGTTTTGATAGGGGGTGGACTGAAGAGCGCACGCGCATTACGTGTCTTTTGTTTTTTATCCGCGGAGAGCGTTCCAAGAATCGCGATTTTAACCGTCGATCGGATTTTTGAAAAAATGAGGGGAGCATCCTTTGCGGCTGCACCTGAGGCACTGTACGAGCCGGAAGTTGATGTTCGAGTCGAGGATAGGGTAAGTGACACTAGGGGTTGTATAAATATTTAAATAGTATATAATATCGGCTTGACGTAGAGCGAGAAAATAGACTTCAGGAGTTTTCGCTTAGAAGGCAAGCTTTTCTTTATCCTATGATGAATACTTTCACACATGTGGAATCGTATATTTCTCTTAGCATTTGTTTGGGTATTATTATTTTCATCGAGAAGATAATTACAAATGACCATACAAAATGAAGTTTCTGAGTGTTTATTTTAAGGTATATTTTAAGAAGAAATAAGTAAACAACAGTTTTGCTTGCACTACTGACATCTTATGTATTTCAATTCCTTATATTTGTATTATAAAGGTAGCCTAAATAGTAATGGAAATTTAATTTTGATTCTTACCATGACGAGTACTATTAATTGATCCTGGAATACAGATGATAAGATAGATATATTTGCATTGTAAAAGTACATAATCAGTTTACTCTCGATCAAATATTCCTATAATGTTATTATAAAAAAATAAAGGATCAAAAACAATCGATGTTAATCAAAGTACATCCATGTCTTAAAAGGTACAACAAAATACTGTTTCTCCATTGCATTTATCTTTGATAAGTAATTGACTTTACTTATCACAAATGCATCCAAAATTAACATACGTATGTACAACTTATAAATAAATTAAAAAGTATTTAATTAATTGAATATTCTTTTGATAAATTTATCAAAATAATTTATGAATATTGAATTAGGCCAATCATAGAATCAACATTTTCCTTTTCAGATTCTCCTTGGGTAACAATCTGAATGGCATCATCGCATACAAATATTTGTTCAACATAAATAGTATCTGTATTGGATATTGAGTCCCCTTCTATGATATTGATTATTTCTGCTTGTTCCTCTACGTTATCAGTTCTATTTTGCTTTGGAATTTTTTTACGTTTTGATTTGGATCTAGCTTTGGATTTTCCACTGTGGATTGTCATATGACGTTTGAGATCATACCTTCCAACAAACTGTGATTTGCATATATCACACTCAAAGGGTTTGCCATCGGTATGTGTCCATATGTGACGGCGTAAAGAAGCGGTAAATGTGAATGCCATTCCACAGACATTGCAAACATAAGGTTTTTCTCCAGAATGTAATAAACTATGATCTCTTAAAGTAGCTTTTTGATTGAAACTCTTGCCACAGACTTCACACGTAAAGCATCTTGGATTTGAATGAATCTTTTGATGATTCAAAAGATTTCCCTGTTGCGAAAATCGTTTGCCACATTCCTGACATTTGAATGGCTTTTCTCCAGTGTGTACCCTCATGTGTGTTACAAGAGTACGATTATTTAAAAATCTTTTTTTACAAATGGTACATGGATATTTTGGCAAATGGAGACCCTGAGGATCAAGATGACAAATTAAATGTCGTTTGAAATTTCCTTTATGATTAAATACTCTAGGACACTGACTGCACTTGAAAGCGGCCTCTTTCCCATGTGATAAAATGTGAGCTTCCAATTCACCCTTGACTTTGAATCTCTCACCACATTTTGCACATCGATGCCTGGGAAATTCTGTGTGACAAGCCATATGTCGTTTGAGATATCTTTTCATTACATATGCTTTGTTGCATAAAAAGCATTTATAGGGAGCTGGACCTTTGTGTACTTTGATATGTGTTTTCAATTGCTTTATACTATCACAATCCTTTTCGCAAACAACGCAGTAAAATGGTCCTGTATTTGGCACATGTAGATTCACTACATGATTCAAAGCTTCCGAAAGTACAGAATAATTTTGTAGGCATAGTGTACACTGATGCTGCACAACCTTTCCTCCTTCCTTGATTTCTTTTACTTTAGTAATTGTATCATTGAGACTGCCTACTATATTCCCTTGACCATTTGTATCACAATCGGAATCACTATCATTGTCTTGAGGTTGACTGGTATCTTCACTTCCCTCCTCAAGTATTTCATCCCCTATTGCTTCATCTACAATTTTTTCCAAAGCTTCTTTAACGCTACTCCTAGCGTTTCTAGTTCTTTTTCTTTTTGACTGATTTGGTTTGGAAGACACTGTTTCTTCGGCAAGAACTGTTATTTGTTGTTCAGTAGCTTGCGCTTCATCAATTTCATAATTATTTTGATTCTCACTCAACCCTGTTTGGGTTATTGTTTCAATATCAGCTACTTGATCTTTGTGGAATACCACATGCAGATCTTGCAAATCCTCGTTGACACCCAGAGTTTTATTGGCACTTGAATCCAGCTTCAAAATGACTGTATCATTGTTTTCTAACTCTATTGCTACTTGTTCCAAATTGTCCACTACAACAGGAGCGTTTACATTTTCTTCTGTTGCCTCTAATACTTCGGTAAAGTCAATATTTTCCATACTACTTTTGTACAATTCGATATCCTTCTCTTCGATGGAGATGTAGACTTCTTTTTCTTGGGGTAATGAATCGTCGAAATCATTGTTCGTTTGTTCAGTAATTTCATTGTCCTGAAAATTAAAAACTATTATTACAATATCCCTTCTCAACTTCTTGACCAAAGAAATGTTCACATACTATTGCTTCAAAAACTAATTGCTCGTTGAACATGTGTCTCAGCTTCTGATCAGATTCTCGAACCAATTTCTTGAACTCCAGAAATGCATTTGTGTTGTAGGCACATTTCGTACAGAGTTTCGTCGGTAGGCCGTCAGATCTATTTATCTGTAGAAACAAACGAAGATGATCAAGGTAACAAAAAAGTATAGACATAACATAATCTATAAAATATACAGTCGACTGTCACTGAAAACTAACCTCAATTCCAGCTAATTCAGCGAGCTTAGCAGACAGTCCGTTCTCGTCCGTTTCATTCTGCTCGTCGTACAAGGGCAGCAGCTCACCCTCGACCTCCATGCAGGCACGACACATGTCCGCCCAGCTTATTTCCCAGGCCATTTTCCATTTGCTGGACGATAATCTGTTGCATCACCGGAAAAGGCCGCATAAGTAATTACTTTCACACAATGGGCAGAGTTCGTCGCATCGCATGGAGGAAAGCCGTACTTACCTGTCTCCGTGAAAGCCAAGCAGTCGATTCTTCAACCACCGATTGAGAGGAGTACTTGCAATTTTATCGAAACGTAAGAATCGAGCATGTTGCTGTTGTATTTAAACTGTTGCTTCTGATGTTTATGTCGCGGACGCGCAGACTGAAATACTATACTTGCTGTAATGAATTTTTCCGCGCAGATATTGAATTTATCGATATGGAAACCGCAGGTTGACGCTGCGATGGCTTGGGACTGCTGGCGACATCTGCCGCCGGGGAATTGCACCAGCATACAAGGTGGTGCCATCTGATGGTGGTGACCCAGTTATGGATATATACATATCAAAAGATACACGTATAAGTTCACCTCCGGGCACTGCCTTATCGAGTACTGCTATGTGTAGGTATGTACTGACTGACGAATTTAATCTCGATAATATATTTTGACTCCGCAAGAATAATCGATTCGCATCAGGGAACTTCGTAAACAGCGCATATATCCAAACTTTGCGCCGCGTATAACTTTGTTCGACGCAGCGCCGAAAATTGATCGTTATTTAAAACATTACAGGCCCGATAATGCATCGGGCGCGTGAGATTTACGAGCGCCTCGTCAAGACCGCGCAGACATATATATATGTATAGAGATACATAGCGTGACGCAGTAGTAAACGACCGGGTACAGTCAGACCTCGGCGCTCGACTCATTTCCGCCTATTTTTCATATCGAGTATACAACGTCTCTCCGCATCGCCGCGTGAACCCCTAAATACCAATCGTATCGCGTACGTCTCACTTAATATATAACAGATATACATATACGAATTAATCGTCGAACCGTCGCATTAGACGTCATCGTCATCGTTCTCCAACAGTACACAATCACATTAGCCGCGTCTTCATCAATGGAAATCGAGCGCAGATCCGATAAATCAGATCTCTCCATATATCATAGTCTGAAATTGCCGAAAATCAATTCGCCACGGCGCCGAATAACACGCCGTTGTCTGTATATATACATATAGTCACATCGCGCAAGGTTACATACATACGCCGCGCGCGCGAATATGAGAGCGCTCGCTTCGCAATTATCCAATCGTCCGCGGCGGCTTCTCGAGTAGCTGAAAAAAGCGCTAATGATTCGCCAGTCGCGCGCGCACAAGTGGGGCGGCCTCCGCGATGAAGTGGCTCGCAACAGTAGTCATCACCTCGACGCAGACGCACAGACGTAGATAAATCAAGTGTCGTGTGTGTGTGTGTGTGCATACATACATAGCGGCACGTTTATAGTGTCACGGTCCTATATAACGAAGGAAATTACGAGTTCGCGCGGTCGAGTCGCTCTATTATTATATATATGAAAAGGGATCTATAGCAATAAAGCCACGGCGTTATATACACGTATTAGGTATATGTATAGGTCGAGCTTTCCGAGGCAATTGCAGCGAAAGACTGTCGATGCATAAATCTGCATAAGTGGTGGCCGCGCGGTATATACACATACAGGGGCGATAATTGAAAATTGGCGGGGGCTCCGCGTGATTTCCCAGCGGGAAGCGAAGAAGCAGCGCGCATTTATCGATCACTCTCGGGCTGATCGAGCCAGTGGATAAAAAGCCCAGAGATTCGCTTTATCGGCTGGGCGAGGCGCAGGCGCCGGTGTAACGTTCGTCCCTCTCTCTCTCTCTGTCTCTCTCTTGGTTGGAGCTTCTCCGCGGCCGGGGTATAAAGCTCGACCAGGCGGCCGCGCGGCTCCAGTCTGCCGCTGGCTGCCCGTGGCTCAAGCCGCGGCTCGCCCTCCCCTCTTCCCCCGTCTGCAGCTGAGCGTCCACTCCGTTTTATTATTATTATTATTATTATTATATAAACATATACACTGATATTGTATACTCGTATATACAGACGCGCGCTGCTGCTGGTCCCCCGTCCGCATGACTATACAAGTGACTTGAGACTGCTCGAATTGTACACTGTGCGCGTGCGATATGACGAGGCGTGCTGCTGATGTCTGTTCGCCACGTTATCCAGCCCAGTGAGAGAGAAAGACGCGCGCGCGAGACATAGCGCCGATTATGATAGATTCTGTGCCACCGCAGCTTATTATCGAATCCCTTCGTTGCGCGAGGGTTCGTTGCTATAGATAGATAGATAGATATATATATATATATACACACACATATATCCCGACAAAGGGTGTGCCGCCGCTCCGAGGAGTTGAAGAGTTTGAGCAACGACCACTGGATCTACATCGCTGGATCTTCTCCGCTGCAAGACTTGAACGTACGTCTCTCGATCGCGCGAACGCACGAGCTACTCTATATATACTTGTATCCCTTGTTTTCTATGTACGCTCACTTTTTATTTTTCTTCCTCATCACGCATTATCGTGTGTCTCTGTGTGACACTGTTATATACATAGCCATATGCGCGTGCGTGTGTGTGCGAGTGCTGTCTCATCCCTATGTGTGTCATGTTCATATATTATCTTCGCGCGTATATACCTCACGACCCAGCCCTTTCTCTGTCTGCAGTGCTCTAGCTGCATGCGTCCTTCCCGGATATATATCCGTGTGCGCACACAATGTATTTATACATGTATATTTGCCAGCGAAACTCGAGAGAACGTCCGTCCATGTGACGCACACGTTCGTTATATTTCGCGCTGTAGATTCCTCGCCGCTGCGCTAAAAAAAGAAAAGCTTCCAGCTTGAAAGCTCTTAATCGAGATACGCGTCTACCTGTTGGCCGCTGAATTAGCATACTTATCAGGCGCGAATTAGACCGCTCGCGCGCGTGCCTCTGCCTCTCCCTCTCTCTCTCTCTCTCTCTGTGTTCTTCCGGTTTAATTCGGGCTCGGGTGATTAATAGTCCCCGTTAAGGATTCATAAATCAGAGCTTGCGCCCTCAAGTCTTGTTTTTCTCGCGACCCGCGCGAGATTCCTCGCTCGCTCTCTCACTGCGTACGTAGCATCAGCAAAAACCGTCTCGCGTGTCAGACTTTTTTTGCATCCCCAAGTGGTCAGCTGGGAGCCCTTGTCCTGTACACCGCAGGTGTACATCGCTCTCCGAGGATGTTTCTTTCTTTCCGTGCATTTCGCGAGCTGCATAAAAGTCGCTTTCTCGCGTGTATAAAACAAAGACGCGTCGGAAATCTCTTGAGAACAGACGAATTCATAATAATTAAACTCGCAAAGTTTGGTCGTTTTCCATTGGCCAACTCCGCGATCTGTATTGTATGTCCGTCACCTCCATGTATATATAGCGGACGGAATTATTTTTATCCCCTCGGATACGAACAGATCGAGAGAGTTTTCTATATATATATAGAAGTCATTGGAATTACTATACGCGTGTCTTCTCCGCAAACTGTCATTTCTCGGCTGTGCCGTTTAACGAGCGCCTAATCCCGAATTAACATGAGAACCCCGCAGCCTCGCCATAGCGATCGTTAAAAGCCGCTTAAGAACGCGAGAGAGTAATCGCGAGTATAAAGCCGAAATCGCGAAACTCTCCTCGGCAGATGCTGCTATACACACGGAGCAAACGCGAGTAGTTCTCCCAACTCGCCGCCGCGTGTGCGCCGCGCACGTATATATATGGGACGCTCTTCAAATGTATATAATTGCCGAGAAGGCGCGAAGAGAGAGAGAGAGAGAGAGAGGGGGGGAGATCTAGGCTAATAGAGAAAAGACAAACGACTCGGTGAAATAGGAAGTCGCCCATTTCGCGAACTGCGCATACACACACGACACTCCTCGTAAATCCGTATACTGTTTGCCGAAGAAGAGCACGTCGCGAGATAGATCGCGGCCAGTCGAGTGTATATAGTACAGTCTCTCTTGGCGAATAACGCTTAGCTGACCTGGTTCTCACTGCTGCTGCTGCTGCTGCTGCTGTGCATTTCCGGGCTGCCGGAAGTGCGAGAGCGAAATGGATAATGGATGAGCGGCGCGCGCGACAAACGCGAAAAGGGCGGGGATGAGTGCGCGCACGGATAAAAGCAGCCGAAACTATATTCCGACCCCCCCCCCCCCCCCTCTTTTAACCAAACTCACCGCGATTGCATTCATTAGGACCGAGTGTGTAACCTACATATACACACACGCGCGCGCGTCAGATTTTTCCCGGTCTGGATTTCCATCGCGCTTGTTTGTTCAATCGCGGGAAGTACACACACACATATATATAGGCTGTACGTATATACAGCTGCGATCTGAGAATCGAGCAGAGCTTCGCGTTTCGTATTGTTTGCCGGGCTGCATTCCGCGGATTGTGTACTATGCTGAGATTCTTGGGAAGCTGCGGCGGCTGTCGGCGTGCGCGATGCGAGAGACTCTCGCGCCGGCTTGATTAGTAATCGCATGCGAGAGGGAGAGGACCTCCTCCGCGGCCGTCATGCCCGCGCGTGGTATTATAAGGTTGGTATTTCGCATTCCGACTTTGGATCTTCGTAATATATAAGGTATAGGGTATATCTTCTTTTGTATACTTTTTGCTCGGCATTGCAGAATATATTGAAAATTCATTGGGAAGTATTTGAAATTTCAGGGAATGTTTTACTCGGAAATTCATTAAATTTACTTGATACGTGGAATTTCCGTTGTAAAAACTCGATAATCCCTTTAGAATATCCATGAACAGTGCATGCCTGAATTTTCAATTGTATACGGAATTATTCTTTTCATTACTCGCGTGTATATACATAATTTTTCAAACAAAATTCGTTGCTGAATTTTCACGAAATGTTTGCGTCAGTTCAGCTAACGACCGCGTTCGCTTTAACGAGATATCTTCGAATTCGTTAACGCCGATTATAACAGCCGACGCAGTTTCCACGACTATTTCATTTCCAACACAATGTCGATGCAGCGCGTAGTCGCAGCAAATTCCACTCGTTCTTTATATATATTATGTTTATAACCAGAGAGGATCCGGCTCTTCAATTATTCCTCCGTGTATGTGTAACATACGGGATGAAAGGAGCCTCGTACAAGCATCAGGTGGTGATACGAGCAGCTTGAAAATTTAAACCCGCGGCGATTTTCGCGGGGAGGATGTATACAAGTGCCCGCGGGCGGTAGCGCGCAGTTTCCGCAAGTATATATGGCAGATGGTTAATCTCGTGTATATGCGCGTGTGCTTTCACCGCCACTCCGAAAACTCAATTTCGAGAAACTCGAGCTTTCGCTCAGGTGTAAGCTGCGCTTTCGTCTCTTATTACGCGCGAACCTTATACCTCTCTCTCTCTCTCTCTCTCTTTAGGTTTATACATACGTCTCTTACACGAGAGACAAGCGCATACAGCACTGCGGCAAAACTGACTCAATTGCATGCAAAGTCGAGCTCAGCGCGCGTTAACCAATTAGCCGCCTGCGTGCGTGCACTGTGTCATACACTCGGAGATAGCGATAATGTGCAGTCGACGTTATATATACAAGTGTTATGTTGTTTGCCCTCTATACTGCACTCGACTCAAAAATCCCGTCGTCCTCAAACGCCGCGTGTACGACGCGCAATTAAATTAACGAACGTCATACACCTGCTCTGTAGTGTGCTATATATATCTACGACACTCTGTATTACTAGCATAGTTGTAAAACTCGAACGCGCGCGCGGGCGGCCGTTATTAAACGTAACGACGCACAATGAGCGAGTAGTGTAGGCGAATAGCACTGTTGCGCCTCGCCGGCAGTGGGCACTTAATGAAACGATGACGACGACGACGACGACGGTAGCGCAAGTTTTATTAGATTTGGAAGACTCCCAAATGCAGTCCTATCTTTGCGGTGTTCTATATGTACGTTATGATATAGAGGCGGTATAGTGATAAGTTTCTCTCTCTCTCTCTCTCTCTCTCTCTCTCTCTCTCGATCTTTTTAAAGAACGTGTTGATATCTGCCCCGCGAGTCAGCAAATTTTTACGACTATCTTCCGGGGAAGCTTGCGCATTGAATGAAGGCTATTTCGAGATAAGCAGTCGATTTCAAAGGGACGTCGATAAATAGACAGGCGCGCGAGCTGCTGCAGTCGGCCCGAGGGCGTCGTCGTCGCTGCTGCAATCAGCGACTATATGTCGACTGATTTTTCCCGATCTTGCCGCATGCTCGCGTCTATTTATCATACCATTCGACGATCTTCGGAAGCCCCGAGCGACCGTCGATCTTGCAAAGCTGCGATGCTCTTTCATCGCTGCGATTTTCTCCCGCGGCTTATTTTCTTTATTCAATTATTGCTTTTCGATCAGTCTCTCTCGAGCTCCGCGAAGGACAGGGTAATTGTCGTGCTTACATAACGCTTACAGCGTTTTTTGTTGTACATTTAAATCGATTAGAGCCTGTGATGTTTCAAACAGCATTAAGATTCTTGGCGAAGTTGAAAAGAAACGGAATTACACAAACTTTTTAGATGAGCTATGCATATACTATGTTAAAATAATATAACCAACTTGCGCGCGCGCGCGGTAAAGCTCCCGGTAAAACTTGAGCGCACTGATTTTTCCCCAAGTTTCGCGCAAGGCTCTCGGCAAAGTTTTATTCGTTTTCCAAAAATCTTCTCGAAACTCGATATATGCAACGTTTTCACTTAAACTTCTGTAATAAATTCACTCGGTAATGAAACATCTCGTAGGTGTGGCGAAATCCGCAAGTATTATATATCTCACTCACCGACGCATCAGAGCTAACGAAGAAAAGAAATCCCTAATACGAGTGTATATATATAAGCCCGGAAGAAGTAAACGAAATCCCCATAAAACCCGGAGCCGATCGCCAATTTCTTACCCGAACGCGAGGCAAACACTTACCGGAATTCTCTTTTCAGCCCCCGAGAGCGAGCTGTATACATATGTATACCACTAACCGAGATCCATCGCGAGCTACCGCTCCAATCTAATTTGCTCGATAAATATATACATCCAAGGGAATCTCTCCGTACACCGACACACTCGCGGGCATCACGCGACAAACGTATATATTATACACGCGGAGAGACAGGGTAAACAGGCGAAAGAGCGACTGCGATCGAGCTGCGCTGATATTTCGATTCGTCCTCTCTGGACTGTCATGCGGCATTCCCCTATATCTATATATGCATACAGGTATACGTATATAGAGGACGAGGAGCGCGATATATAGGCAAAAGGAAAGCCGCGCGTAAAATCGCCTACGTGCCGTGGAATCACAAGCGACTAAACGGCGACGTGCATTCGATTTGATTGGGGGTATAGGCTATATACATGTATAGCCGTCAGTGCAGTCGTCGCCGAGAGTAACGAAATCGTTACACAGCCGCGCACTGCTCGTCGCCGATCACGAGTATTTCGATTAAACTCTCTCTCTCTCTCTCTCTCTCATCGGCCTTAACAACTCTGCACACACACACACACACACGTGCGCGCAAATATACTGCACACAATCGTCCTTTGACGTTGACGCCGCAGGCGCGCGCGATTTTCTGGCCCGGATTCATAAGCGGCAAAGCCGTATGCGGAATTTTAAATTAGCCCCCACGGCTGCTTGCGAACGCGGGAGCTGCCTCCACCCCCTCGCTTTTCATGCGAAATTCCTCGAAAACTAATATTATATCCCATCAAGCCTCGGATTACCACTACACACGCGTCTTCCGCGTGCGCGTGCGTGAGCGTTGGAACGAATTATATATATATATATATATATAAATAAGCCCGAGATTCCGAGAGGCAGACGGAATTCGATTGAGCTGGGATTATTGTTATGTTCCTCTCTCGCGAGCTTTCTTCGCGAGCTTTTGTTGTACGGGAGATGTTTCTCGCTGGATTTATGGCCAGACACGCGGCGCGGAGATTGCCGGGGATGAAGAGAGGAAAATTGACTCGCTGTGCTAGCTGCAGTCGACTATTTTTTTTTCTTCCTTCGCCTGAAACGATTCGCTCGCGCGAGTCGCTCGAGCCAACGTATTTTTCTTCTCCTCGTGCGAATTAATTAGTCGCGGGAAAAACGTTGCGCGAGCTTCATTGTCCGAAAGCTCGATTAATTAAAACACGCGGACGAGCGAGCATGTTTAATATAACGGATACATCATTGATTTTATTTGCGCAAAAGCGCATTTTATCGCTCTGCCGCAGTACGGCTTGTCGTCATGGCCGGGTTCAGGCTCTGCATTTGGTACTCAATTTCTAAAGGATTTTAAATTTATATGCATATACGCAATACCAACGGCGCAGTAAATAGCGTAGTAGCTTCGTAAAATGTATAAGACTTTTATATACGTGTAAAATTGTATGAAGATATTTACTGCAGTGGCTTGTATACACGTTGAAAATCCATCAGAAATTGAGTGACAGAACCATCAAATCAAAAGTTTGAACCCGCAGCTTTCGACTCGTGTGCCTCGTGTGCGGCAATCGATTGGCAGCAATAAAATTAGTTTTCAAAACTAACGTGAAAGGTCACAAGAGTACTGCGGATTGGCTCATACGTGAGCATTTCACGTACTGTATTAACGGGAAAAATACAAAAGCTCTCGAAAGGCGCGCATTTGCGAAATCACGCGCGAGAGCCATTGTGCGGATATATAATAAAGCCCGTAAAAAGTCATTTTCCGCAGGTCTATGAATATTGAAAAAATAAAACCGAGCAAGAGAAAAGCCTGACTCTGCTATATACCACTGTTATATATATATATATATATATATATATATATATATATGTATGTATATACGATCGAAATTAATAATATTAGTGGCAATCAGATATCGCGTTCGCATATAATTGACACATCAATTGCAAGCCTCGTTATGTGTATACGAGATCGTATAATATTTCGAAACGTGCACATCAGAATCTGTTTTGACGTTTAAACGGCTTTTGTTTGACAATAAACGTATACATGGCAGAGACGTGCATGAAAATTGTTATACGATTCTTGCGTGTCGCGACGAACAGGCAGTTTTTAAATATCCATTCTTTAATCATTATAGCTTACGTTCCAACTACGAATTCATTACGAGCGCGCGCGCGTATATTTATCATAATCCTGTTTTTAGCTCGATCGCGTCTGCAGCGAGTACACACACACACACACACACACACACACAATGTGCCTCGACGATTCGATTTCACATTATTACACAGCATGTTGTTATCTTGCCATAGCCCAGTAATTCCCGCATCGTATACACCTGTATACGATACAATCGCATTTGGTCCGATCATTAGTCCAGAAATCCCTTTCACAATTTACTATCGACACATAAGCGCGCGTTAAGTATATATTCAAAGCGACGAGAGCTCGGCTGAATTCGATTTCCAAGTATTATATAAGCTCGTGCCCCAAAATCCCCAAGGGTGGACGGGGGCGAAAAAAGAAAAGCAACCACGCTGCATACGGAGTAAACGCAGTTACCTTCTTTTTCCGCGGTTGAACCGCAAGCTCAGCAACCGCTTCCCGCAACGATCTCTCTCTCTCTCTCTCTCTCTCTCTCTCTCTCTCTCTCTCTCTCTCTCTCGCGGTCTCTCACGGGCTAAACAATAATACACGCAGAGAAGGGGTCAGTCGATAGACGTGTATATATATAGCCCGCCGACGATAAATTCCTCTCGCCGCAGCTTCGGAAGACCTTAATCCTTATCGAGAATAAGCGATCTGTTGCTACTGCTCTGCGCGCTGATTCACCGAGAGGGGATTTATTATTGTGGAAGATTGCCAAACAGCCGGAGGGACAGCTGGCTTTCTTCGCCTATGCTACTGCATTTTTCCGCACACGTGTATCGGGCGTATACCTATGTATATAAGTGTGTGTGTAGATGCGTCGCATAGCTCGAAAGAGGAAGCGCTTGGCTGTATAGATAAGAAAGGGAAATGGCGATTCACCGGCGAGAGGAGAGAGACTCACACTCTCTCTCGTTCTCTCTCGCGCGCGATCGATCTTCGCGCGCACAGTCGCGAAAATAGCCGCGTATACGCGTATAGCGAGCTCCCGTATATATATATTTTATAGACGAAAGGGCTGTAACTTTTCTTGCGCTCGCTAGATTTTTTACCTCGAAAGCTTAATTCCTGCGCGAGCTGTGCGCTGCCGTTAATTAAAACGTTTTTTTGCGGCTGCAGCCGCCGCCCGTCGTGTGTTTTCGCGTCAGAGAGACGTCTCGCTCTACGTTCTATTTGCATTTTTAGCCGCACGTTGAGAGCGAGAGAGCATTTCATTTTTAAGCATTCCCTTTTTAAATTTCAAATTTTTCCTCTTTGTGTGCCCGCAGCCGCGTATTGTTCGGGCCAAGATAACGTGTGCGTGACCCGCACTGTGTGTGTGCGTGTGTGTGTTTATATGTACACTTGTCGTAAGCGAGCCCTTTTTTCCAATCTAATAATTCCCGGAGATAGCGACGTCATGCCGGGGCTAAAAAATACATTCCCTCGGACAATGTAACGCAAGTGGCACTAACAGCTGCTGAAATGAAGCGGGGAGAGGTGTCAACGGCATTCAACCCGAGCTATTTGTCTGGCAAGATGGATGGACGGGCGGAAACTGTGCGTTTCACCTAATTAATACCTCAAGTGATTCGACAACTCTCTCCCCCCCCCCCTGTCGCTCTTACGCGCGATGCTATTCGCAGTCGATTTTTCAAACGCACGTATAGCTATACGTGTAGAGAAGGAGTTTCAGGAATGGCTCGTAAAAGTTTCGGGGCAAAAATTGTTTGTTCGCGCGGGAAAAAGAGAGCCGTTTTTTATTGCGCGTCGAAACTACCCGTCGTGTCGTTTTGTAGTCGAGCAGTTCTGTGAATTATGCCGCGAGTTCTCGGTTGTGCCGGAACGGCGCTCGTTTTTACGTTCATAAGTGCATTTTCAAACGGGAGCTAGGATCGACGATTAGCTATGAACCGACGACTTCACGCGTATACCTATTACCCTCGACGAAGCAGACATTCGGTATATTGTCTTTATACCGTCGTTAAATCGGGTGAAGCTGCGGTGAGAACTGGATTAATTTCATGAACTTCGTGCGCACCCGAGTTAACCGAACATTAGTTTCACCGCCGCAGTAGAAAAATCCCTGATTAATTAATCAAATTACTTCGCTCTTAACCCGAGCACGCGTATACAAATGGAAGAAAAAAATCCCGAAGCGTATAACACATTAGCAAACGCGTAATTAAAAGCAAACCGTGTATATACGCGTGATCCCTGGAATATTCCAAACAACTCCCTCTCTCTCTTTTTACGACTACATAGTGGTGCATCGACGACCCAGTAGCGAGGAGAACGAAAATTAGTTGGGTGACTCGGGCTTAAAGAGGCGGTACGGGGCTCATTGTGGCGGACGGCGAGAGCATACGCGCGCTCCTGTCGGAGATAAACTAGCCGTTTCGCGAGCGCACCGCTAATAACCTGAAGAGGGACCTATTTTTAGAAGACACTCCCGTAGCTGCGTATACGTGTGTGGCCACGTCGGGCCTACACAATAATCGAGGAGTTTCAAAGGAGATGAGCTTTTATCGGTTTATCGAAAGCTGCTTTTTGCGGCGGGAAGTTTCGAAAAATCGTATATTCGAAGCGTTGCAATAAAGTCGGCTATATACGCAATGGACAATTTGCCAGAGTTGGCGCAAATCATTATTTTTTCTCTACTCTCATTTTTTTTTTGTTACAACTACGGATGTATGTATGCCACACGGAGGTTTTACGACACTTACATGGCGCGAGCCCGATTTTACGCTCCCCCTTTCCGCGTATATAATATGGGGCTAGTGGCCGTCATAACTAAGTGAAATTTCAGCCAGTATTCTTTTTATTATCGCCATAACCGCTCCTACCCTTTTCCGAGCATATATTTTCACGCTCGTCGCTATTACACTTATATATTTTTAACGACGCGAGAAAATCGGATTTTTAATTGGCAGAGACTTATTAAATACGGTGTAACCCGAGAGAGAGAGAGAGAGAGAGAGAGAGAGAGAGAGAGAGAGAGTGATTTGCGGAGAATAAATAACAATCCGGTGGGCCACGGAAGGTAGTTAGACTAGCGAGGCTACGGCTCATCGGAAATCGCTAACTACATCCCGTGGAATTAATAATTCATCGTTGTTAAACTGTATATAGCTTCATTGATACCTCTTCCGGGAAATTCGCGCGGCTTCGGGTGCAGCGTAACATCGATTCTCGCTTTCTGTTTGCTCAAACGTCTTCCTCCGTGAATTAATCATTTATACACAAAATCCGGAAGCATGAATGTTCGGGGAAAGCTGCATTTGACAGAGCACGCGCGGTGTGTAGTATATAATATTATAGTCTCTTTGAAGCGCTTCGTATAAAAGCCTTTTTTTCATCAGTTATATATATATATATATATTGCATAATATATACCATACTTTTAGTGAAAAATAGCGTATAACGCATACATGCTCAGCCGCTGCGCTTCATTTGGTCGGCTTTCACACTTGAATGATTAAATTCCAGCGCGAAATTACCTTTCAGCCTTATTTTCATTATTCCGACTATGTGCAGCGTCGTTGCTGCCGCGGCGCCAAGCTTCGACGCGGCGGCGGTGACTCGACACGCATATACATATACATATAAAAAATATCATTCGTATAACTCGATGTTTAATTTACAAAATTTCAGTGCGTCAACTCGTCTCGTTATATACACGTATATATTGTATATGTAACGAATCGCGTCGAGGGGCATTTAAAATTCAAATTTAAATAATTCATTAATAAAGCTCAAAAAAAAGAAAAAAATCCCTCGTAAATTCCCGGCGCTGACGCACAGCAGAGTGAAATATGTCACATAAGCAAACGTGCGCGAGGGTGGCTATAATAAGACCCCCACACACACACACGTGTGCGCGGCGTGAATATGAATAAGTGAAAGAAACAGTATAGGCGTCGCGTTGCAAATGTATATAAGCCGCAAGTCACGGGTTCGCGCCGTATGACTGACTACGGGCTATAAAGAGGGCAGCGCATCGACGAGGATTTCTGGGTGAAAAGCTCGCGCGGCATTGATAAAACATGCCTGCGTGATGCAGACTCTATGGGTCCGTGACGTTCGCTTTGAAAAAGCGCGCGAATGTATATGCTTACCTATGGATCTTGATATATATACAGATATATATGTATAGGAATGGAGGAGTGGAAGAAGAAGAAGACGAAGAAGAGGAAAAATGCGGAGGGAGAGATTCATTTGTAAAGTGCCAAATGCATCATCACGGGCCACTTGGCCTCTTAGCTGCTATCGCCGTTTTGCCACAGAGATGAACACGGCCGCGCTTTGTTCGCTACGTATATATATATATATATATATACGTAGCGAGAGACGCGCGTCGCGTCGCTCTCTTTCGGAGCTTCTGATGCTACTGCAGCTGCTGTGCTCTATTGTTCGCGTATTTTTCTCTCCTTTTGTGCGCCGCTTGAACTTCCGCTTACAACCAATTTTTACCCCGACGACTCGTCTTTCCGAGCGGCCTCTCTCTCTCTGTACACTTTTCTCTCGAGGAGTTTGTAACGTATCGCTCGGATCGCGTCGTCCGTATATATACGTGTGTGTATACACAGCTCCTTTTTTTACCGTACGTATATATCTATATGTACCTAATTATATCGAGAGGTCGGCTATTGTTAATTAAAAGTCGCTCACTATACTCGCGGGCAATTTAAAAAACGAGGAGGTAAAAGCACTAGCCGGGAGAATGTAAAGGAAACATTTTTCCTCGTTCCACTTTTCAGCTATATACGCGTACATACACATGTATATATATATATATATATACGTTACACATAACGCTCTCTCGCGCGCTAGAGTGCATCAGTCTCTCGAAAGTTACGGCTTTCGCTTGAGGGGATGACGCGTGTGTAATTCTAAAGTTTTCAATTTTTTCGAAATGTACATATATATATATATATACATATCCCGGCTTCCGCACACATCCCGACACTGCACACGTAATGTTTAAAGCTGCGCCGCGGGTATATATATATCCATTTCGCCCAGGCACAGCACTCTGCTGTTTTTTAATCAACGCCATCTTACTTTTCGTGAAAATGTAGAGCGCGCTCAGCTCTCACCCTTCGAAAAACTCAAACTCTCCCTGTATGTATGTGTGCGCGCGCATCTATATGTATAACACATTCAGGTCGTCGCGCCTTTTTTCGATAAACGCGCGACGCTAATGAGTACGCGTATCACGTATGTATATTATATATTAAGGAAAAGTCAGACGTCAGTGTATATAGGTGTACTCGTTAAAATGTGCACTTCGCGCGGGGATATCCAACAAGTAGTTAGCCGATTGTTTTGCGCCGGCGGATCGAGACGGAAATCTCCGCGCGGGCTTTTTCACGGGAAATTGCTTTCCTCGGTATAATTCTCCCTTTCTGAGCCGAAGCGTCTTTAAATAACTTTCATCTCGCCCCGTCGCGTAAAGAGCCGCCCCGGAGATCCGAATAAATTTGTGTATTTAATACCGCGCGGGACGAAACGCGATATTGAAAAGGGACGAGTAATCGCGGCGAGCTTGCAATGAGGGGGAAGGATTTCGTGTCGCGCTGCTCGATCGATCGCTATGCTTATACTCCTCCCCTGACTATGCTGCTTTTTTTTCCAATCGTTCTGTCGCATCTAAACGTTCGGGGAATGCTGTGTATCTATGTATATATACTACTGTATACACAAGCGCGCGCGAATGCTTTGCTTCAGTTTCGATCAAAGGAGGCGTCGGAATAAGCATCGATATGGAAAGCGCTCACGGCTGGACTGCACATACACGTATAGTCATAGGACATATATGCGAAATGCGTAATGTAACCTCGGGAGTAAGTGAAAAATATTTCGTGGAAAATTGAGAAAATAATTGAGTTCTCGCGCGTCGAGAAGAGCTGTATATATGTATATACATATCGACCGCGCGGCTAATTAGATTTTCGCGGCGAGAAAAAGCTGATGCACGCTCACTCAGACAGCATAATATCTGCACTCGTATATGAAACGAGCGAGTTTTCATTTCCGGCTTTTACCAGTCGTCCTCTGCCATATTCCGTCAGCTCTCCCGCTCTCCGGCATATATAGCCATATATATATGTATGTATGTGTACATATATAGGAAAGCGCGTTGCGTGCGAGGCTCGCGTAGCTTAAATAATGAAGTTGGAGAGGCGCTCGAAGGAGCATCAAATATATATATGGAGGGGGTGGTCTCTCTGATGGAGAGGTATATTGACACTCTTAGTCATCAGTGCGTTATCGCGCGCAGGGCGTAAATAGATAACGAGAGTGTGCAGCGGTTTCCGGCATCGACAGCAGCTCGCTGCTCGATTCGTAAAATCAATTATTCCCGGGAGCGCGTATATGCGTTCTATTTATAAACCTATATGATACTATATATATATATATATACGCGTCATATGCGCGCGATGAGAGAAATTGCGAAAAACCGACGACGCGTACGCAACTTATATACAACGGGCGCTGATTGTAAATAAGCATCGACTGCTGCGATCCGCGAGAGTTTTCGCAATTATAGAGAGAGAGAGGATAATATACCTATTACGCGCGTGTATATAATAGATACAGACCGCCACCGTCGCTTTCTCTCTGGTTTCTTGCCGCAGGCGCGGAGAGGCGCTTCTTATCTATATATTCTCTCTCCTCTATACGTATACACGCTGGTCGTCTCTGCGATAAGGGAGTCCTGATCGTTTCTTGCAGGCTTTTCAAATAAACTATATATATATATATATATATACATCGATCTCTTAACCTACTTTGCGTAGACACAAAATTTACATCCGCGCGCGCGCGTCGACGTCTTATCAGAACTTGCACCGCGCGCATTGTGTCCCTCATCTAACCGCTTGGAGAAATAGCGGGTACAACGTGTTCGATCTCCTTAATATCGCTAGACTGCTGCAGCCTGCCAGTATACTGACCTCAGTCTATTTCCAGCCGAGCGGAGCTGGTCCACAGGTATAACTTTTCTTCTTCTCGCGCCGATGCCATTCTTGTGTGTCCGAACACTGGCTATAAGGCACAAAGCGCGAGAGATAAGAGACGTGACGCGCCTGACCGCTGCGGCTGTTTTCATCCGCGCGGTATATATAAATATATATATGTACTGCAGTGGAGTGTACGCGGTGTGGACGTAAATACGCCGTATACAGTAGCATCCTCGGAACGGAGAAGAGAAACTTGGTCGCGACTAAGGCAATCACCGAGACAGGATAAACATCCTCCGGAATTCAAAAGCAAAGCCGGGTCAACGCGTCGTCGACGGTTTTACGGTTATAGTATAGTAGCCGATGGATAAACTCGGCCGGCCGCAACCTACTGTGCATGATACAGTCACACTCCGCTGTGTATATAATGTACATACATATAAACATAGAGAGCAGCCTTTTCCTATAAATCCCGTGATTATCGACTTAAGGCCGGCCGAGTGGCCTCAATCATGAGCTTTCAGCGGCCAAGTGATTATAATAACGTCCCCCGAGTTATGAGCACAGCATTGCTTTTATCGCTCTCTCTCTCCCGGCCGTTATACGACTTTCTGGCTATAAAGTCAATCACTGCGTCTGGTCGATCGTGTTCTTACGATATGATCGGCCGCCCGATACACACACACACAGACACAGACACACTCGTGCGGTTGCCTCTGACGATCCTCCTTTGCTCGTTTGCCCGAGCTTTAGTGCGGCTCTATATGCGTATATAGATGCGTTTATTATGCATGCAAAGTCCCCTGATCATTGGGAAAGGGCGGCTGTATTCGGTGCTCCGCTCGCGCTCGAACAGTCGCGTATATAGTATATTATAATAAGTCCTCATCGAAAAACGTCGATCTCGTTCGTGCTCGCCTGATCATTGCAGTATATATATATATAGCTGTTATGTACGATAGAAAGGCCGCGGGGGTATTTACGCGATGTATATAGGGAGACGAGGAGAAGGAAAAGCCCGTGATGAAACGACGACCTGTTTCTCGCCGAGGATCGACGATTGCAGTCGTCTCTAATTAAAGGAGTCTGATAATCATGCTTCGTTTCCGAGTTCCGATGCTGCTCTGCATGGCTATGTGTGTGTGTGTGTGTATAGAGACAGCGCGTTAACAACCTGGAATTAGCGACTTATAATGTCTGCTCGACTTCTTCAGTCCGCAGCTTCGAAAGAGCGACTTATATTGTGAAAATCGGCTTATTCTGAATATAATATATAGATCGTAGCCGATTGAATATTGCGATGGAAATAAAGAAATCGAAATTATTTTTCGCTTTTTCGAAACTATGCACTTACAATAATACAATGCGCGGTGCATTGACGAAGTCTTGGAAATTCAGCGCCGCCGCGACAATAGAGCTGCGATGCTCTCTCTCTCTCTCTCTCTCTCTCTCTCTGCGGGAATTACCCTCGACAGATTGCAAAACCCCTCAAGTTCGCCGAAGCTGATCACGTTTCCTTATTGCGGTTATATATTATCCTCGAAGCATCGTCATCGCAAAATGAGAAATTATATATATTACATAGCGAGTTATTGTGTATAATATCTGCGGGACGCTGCGATATAATTAGCTATTATAATAATCACGATCTTAGCGCAATTATCGTATCTCGCGGTAACCTCGCTACTCGCCACAGCTGCACAGTATTGCAAATCGATGTTTGCTATATCTATATATTCAGCGGAGCATCGGAATTAATTCAATGGCGATATTATCAATGAGTTCGAGGGTTGGCTTTTGTACGTCGTGTTTGTTGAAACCGAAAACTATGAATACGCGAGCTTTTTTGCATAGACAGCCCATTCCGAAGAGTCTGTATACATATACATATTCCCTTATATACACTAAATTCTGTAGACTTGCCAATAACAGTGTGTAACCGCTGTCGCGCGGGCGTGTGATATACGTGCGTGCTTGCGCTTTGAATTTAAAGATAAGGAGGGAAGGCGCCGCTGGGTTGTTATACAATCCCAATCCTATAGATTACAGAAAGTCTCGCTTACATACGGATGTATATACAGACATTGTCCCCGTAAAATTATGGAACGCCTCGCGCGAGAGAGCCGCAATCTCGTCGATCTAAAATACACACGTACACGCGAATCGCGCTCAGCTACTATATATATATATACATATGTACGTTATGTACTGTGTATATATCTACGATCTCGACAGCCATTTACATATTGCGTTCTTTCATTCCGAGTATATATACATATCCGGGGAGTAAATTGCCGTTACACATTCCCCGTGGCTTTAAATTATGCAAAAATGAGGAATAATGGCAGCTCATCCTCTCTCTCTCTCTCTCTCTTTCTTTCTTTCTCTACGTATATATGTATATACGTATACACACGCCATTACGTCCGATGCCACGCAAACTCGATCTTTCGTATATAGCCCGATGTAACATTTGTATATATATATATATGTGGCTGCGGAAGTATTATACGAAATTGAGATTTCACGAGGGACGCTGCAGCTCGTTTGTCCATTATGACGTTTTTCCTCGCGTGCGTCTCTCGGGGCGACTATACACTTCCCTTTGAAGCGTTCGCCAAATGAATTCACTCTCATAGTCTTTCTTTCGCTCCATTTTCCACGGCACTTCGACTCATTGTGCTGCGAGGATATATAGTACTCGCGGAAAAAGGGCTGTATCCGCGTAAACCTCGAGTGCGCGCGTACCTATATGTATATAGAGCTATACATATACAGAGTTTCCTCTCTTTCTCTCCGTTTCCGAGCTCTCTTTTCCGCGGGATATATACTGATTTAGCGAAAGGCAGAGTTTCGACTTTTTTCGAGCGCGAAAACTTTTGCATTTTTAAGCAGACTTCTTTTTTCCCGCAAAGCCGCGGGGAGATTTGAATTTGCCGCGCTGAAAGTTTACGCGGAGATTAGCGCAAGATCTCTCCTGGGCATTTGAATTTCGTCGCTAAAATAATATTTCGAGGAATATAATCAATCGGCGACGAGCGTATATAAATCTATGCCGTATGAATATATATATATATATATATATATATATATATATATATGCGACATAAGCGCGCGTGTCGTCGGAGACACTCAATGAACCCGCATTATTTTTCTCTCTACGCGATAATCAATTCGACACGCGTTGCTACAAGAGATCAATTAACACAACCGCATACGCGGGAAATCTCGAAATCAATGGCGCAGAGAGTTGCTAAGCCAAGAGCGATGTCATGCGCGTAAATAACATTTATATATACATATATCATCGAGAGGCGGACGAGCGCATCGGCCTCTTAAAAGGGCAGAGCGATGAAAATGAATTTGCACGGATATAACGCCCCCTCGAGTCTATGTATATATATTTTAACGGCGGAGTATAGGACGGAATAAAACTTAATCCGCGCGCGCCGACTCTCGTTCAGTATTTTTCTATCTCTTTATCTCCCTTTCTCTCTTCGTACCGCCGATCCCTGTATATTCATTTTCCGTCCTTGCCTCTCGCGATTGTTCCGCGCGCGGCCTCTATGCGACAGAGAGAAAGAGTTATACCGGCGTACTAAAAAAACCAGCGCTGGATTAACGTGCATTAAAATGAAAGAGAGACGACGGGCCGGTTTTTTTTTCTTCCTTTTCTACCTCTAACTCGCGAGCTAACGGAAGTAAATACCCGTCGCTTATATCCGCTGCTCACAATTTTGCTCGCGGATATTATAAAAGTAACAATTACGTCGCGGCGGCGGCTTGATATCTGCGTGCACGTAAGTGCACCGCGCCTTGACCTCGTTTAAAAATACAATTCGAATTTCAAGTGTGTATACATAAAGTCTCCGCGCGAAAAGTAGCTTATACGCGAGAATAGAGAATGGTTATCGCGTCGGCGTCGTCGCCTCCGTATAATAAGTCGGGAGGGATAAAAGAACGAGGGGGGGGGGGGGGGTGCGGCGAGGAAGAAAGCGCGAGGTAGGCAAAAATTTAATTATCAGCGAGTTTGCGCGTTTGCTCGAGTTAATAGAACTATGGGGGGGGGGGGGGGGGAGAGAAAAGTTGGGCAAACCCTTTACCTCGCTCGGTCACACTGCAGCTGTTGCTTTTGCACGCTGGCACGAGATAGAAAGAGCGAAATTAAGGATACTTTGTCGCCTTTGGTCGCGGCTATCTCTCTTTCTTTTTTCCTCTCGACGGGCTTCCCTAATGAAATTAGCTCGCGGCTCCCCTATTATGTAGTTATTACGCTTTACACGTCGCCTTCGTCGTGGAACACGCAGAGTGAGAGAGAGAGAGAGAGAGATAGAGAATATTCCCAGTCGGTTTGGAAGAGAGACGACGGGAGGGATGAAACCGCCGCGCACTATCCTCCCTTGCCTAGGGAAATTGGAAATTCTTGGCGAGTATTCGACAGTAATGGGCGAGTGACTCTGTGGCAAGACGCGACGTTTAGCCGCGCAAGTTTCTACCGAGCTAAGCATAAATCGCGCCTGCCGAGCGCGCATGGAAATCGATCGCGCGCGCAGACGACGATTCGCGGAATGAGCTGATCGAGACACACACCATTCGAGTGCGATGATGTCGCGCGCAGCTGATGCACACACACACACACACATATACGGTCTTTGTATGTATAATCGCCGGCTTAATTTCTCTTCAATAAATGTCGAAGGCATATATATATATGTATAAGCGCCGGGAAATCGTTGGGACGTCGTTTCATTACGGAGCGGTACATCCTTTGAAGCCGTATAATACGTAACGAAGCGACACCGCTCAAAGGAGCCTTTGTGGTTTTTAACACAGTTTTATCGATCGGTAAAATTCGTTAAATTCGAGCTGTCTGTAAAAAGCAGCGGCTCGTCTATTATGCAGTTTCGAATAAAAGAAAGTACACCGAAACTATACGCTCCGAAGACGTAGCTAACGCAAGAAATAGGATAGATCGAGAAAATTAGTTCATTAGCAGCGGAGAATAATGAACCGGTGCGCGAATATAGCCTCGACTGAATGGAGAGCGTCTATTCACCGCTGCGCGCCTGCAGTAGAACAGGCCAGAGTCCGGGCAGACGCGCTTAATGTACACCCAGCCGTTTGTATTATAAGGTTAACTTACACCGCATTTTTTCTCTCCTCCTTTTTTTCTGTTTACCCTCATTATACGCGGAACCTCACTTCCTCTTCTTCTTCTTCTTCGTCTTCGTTTTTCTATTTCACCGGAATTAACTCGCGCGCATAAAAATACCCCGCGCAATATCGGCGTGTTTTTCCGGCTTGTGCATTATAACTTGGCCGGACGTAAATTTTTTCGAGGCCATCACGCGGGATCTCATTAGCGAAAAATAAATCACCACGTCGCGTTGGTTAGACCGTTATTTTTTTGTTCTTCTTTTTTCTCCGCCAAAGTTCAACGCTCATACGATGCGAGAGTAATCGATATACTCGCATCGAGGGAAGATTAACCGAGTCGGACACGAAGAAGAAGAACATAACGCGGTTTATTATCCGTCGAATCCGATAAAGCCTCCCCCCGTCGAAATAGACATACAGGCTACAAATTTTATTACTCGCCATAGCCCCTTGTTTTGCCGCATCCTCTCGACAAGAATTAACTCTTTGCGAAAGTAACAAAGATTAATTCTCCATTAGCGTCGTCTATAAATCGAATCACCGCAAATATAATTCTTCTCTCTCTCTCTCTCTCTCTCTCTCTCTCTCTCTCTCGAATCGTAACAAGATCTCTTCGCGCACCCTTAAAATTTTACGTCCGTAAGATAGTTCGAGAGAGAGAGAGAGAGAGAGAGAGAGAGAGAGAGCAGCGGGTCGCGATAGGTGAATAAGGGTCACGTATTGCTGAATCAGCTCATAACTGTAAGAGGTCACCGAGAGAGAGAGAGAGGCACTGATAAAGGTCCTTCTCACGTCATGTACACACACACACACACTTATTGCACGACACTACAGACAGTTTTCCTTAAACGTTGCACTTTTCCCCGAGGAAAAACGTACCTCGCGCATAAATGAATACCATTAACTCGTTATCTGTGCACTATTTTGCCTCGTATATACACCGCCCCCAGCTATGTATATCTATATACATAACTAATAACGTATTATACGAGCGCGCGTTTTCATTAATGAATCCGCGGCTTATATACATTCCATACCAAGATTGCAATCAATTGTTAATTAAAGCCATTGAGCGGAGAATGTTCCGCATCGAGTAACCGTTATTTTTCCCTCTCCCTCGTTAACTCAGCATCGCAGCATAATTGTAATCGTCGTTATTGTGAATGAAAGTTACATCGAAAAGTCCGCGCGGCTTATACGACTGCAGAATAGAAATACAAAGAAAAGGACTACGTCAAATGCAACCTTATAAACACGAGCGCAAAAAGTCGACGTATATAGCTGTATACACACACACACACACGCGCGCGCGCGCGGAGGTGGTAATTAAGCCGCGTGACGCAAGAGCAGTTCGCGGGTCTCGCGTCGTTGAGGGCTCAAGAGAGCGCCGCGCTCTGAAGCCGCTATATGTATATATACCGCGTATCGAAACAACAACTTTCAGCGGCGCACATTAATTGTTTCTTTCTTATAAGTACAACAACCCGATAAACTTTTCCCAAACGCTTCGCAAGGCACCACTGCAAAGCTTTCTTTTCCTTCCCTCCCGATATCTTATACAGGCTGCTGTCGTCTACGTATACATATATATACAGAGCGCATCGAGGCGGACTACAGCGCTATTCTATTTTCAAGCACCACTCGTTAATGGTCGAGCTTGCACGGTTCGTTAGTTCACCGCGAGTGGATGGAGTCGCGGTGGTTTCGTTTTTTTTTTCTTTCGATATAGCTGCTGGCTATACGATATTTCTAATTCGTTCGTTTCTCTGCGCCAATGCAAGAGATATACCCGCAGTGTATAATGGTTATGCTAGCGAATATTCGCGTGAACGCGCTTTTATATTATATATATACAAACGCGGCATAAACCGCGAGCGGAATATATTCAATCAGCCGATGCGTGCATATGGTTGTGGAAAAAATAATTTCCCTCTGTATATTATAGGTCCGCTGGAAAAATAAAAAAAGAACTGCGAATTTATAAGTTCGCAGTAGAGTCGCCCGGATACGGTCAGACGGCTGCTCGATTTATACGCTCGTGGGGGCGGACGTTTTCTGCCGGCTAGCGAAACTTATTCCAAGCTGCTATTCGTTAGAATTTCGAAAAAGTTCCTCTGTATACGTATACGCGTACGTAAGAACACGTAATAGTGATTAAAAATTGTCTTACGTGTACAGCGGTTTTTCCCCCTCGACGGTGAGAACGAAACTTTCGACGGCTAACAAAAAGTACACACTGCAGGGGTTCGGGAAATTAAAAGACCTTCCGCTGCGCGCGGATGCGACAACTTCTCGTGCGCGGAATCACACTGTGTACACGGCTCGACGTATATGCGCTCTGGGCAATTTTCCAACCAGATATAGAACGAGAGCATATGCAGGGGGATACACGATATAATTTCGTCGAAAGCCGTGCCGCTGACAGATCGAAGAGTCACCAAATATTATACATATTCCGCAGGGAGCAGAGGAGTGCCGGCGAGCTCATTGACGGAGCGAGATAATGACTTTTATTATAATGCGCGACGCGCTAAGTCTCGGTATACATGTATATACGTAATTGGTTGGGGAAAACGGGAGCAAGTCGTCGTATGTGTGTGCGCATTGATTACCGCAAAAATTGAATTCTCTATACCGCAGCCGAGCGAGTCGCATAATATATATAGACGCGGATTATACTTTTTCAGGGGTATATATAAGCGGATTAAGTATATACGAATTCGATAATGATTATACCGCAGATTTTCGCTCTCGGTAATAATAAATGCGTTATAATGCCGAAAGCTGCGCACACGGTCAATCGAATATGTATACGTATAATAAAAAGATGGCCCGCGCGAAAGCGATCAATCACGTATATATATAGATATATATATATATAAAACAGAATTCGATATAGCCAGACACGTGAGCAGCTGCGGGCAGCACAAAACACGATCGGTGGATCTTCGCGCGCAGTAATACCAGTATGCCGTGTTTTTCATATGACTTTCGGTCAATATTGACACGTGGCGCGCGAGATCGCGAGAGAATGAGAAACAGACAGACGGGTATATACAGGATGAAGCAGAAAACAAACCGAGCGAAGAACTAGAACGAGCAGCTTGCGCGCGCGGTATACGCGAAAAGGCGCTTGTGCGCACAAAGTAAATGAAACCAGTATAGTCAATAGTCGATCGGCCTGACGCGCGAATTGTCACTTTAAAACTTTTCAATGTAGTATAGCTACTCTAAATATATACATTTCGCTCTCTCCCCGCGTTAACGCGCGTATACTGGCATGTAAGCCCTGCCTCTCCGCTGCGACGATTTCCGTCGATTTCCAGCAAATGTGTTTTCCAATTAAATTTAATGGCCGCGTCGCCTGCGCTTTGCACGCGCGCGAGAGCTTAATTTCATCTCGACAATCCGCAGCGGCGTTGGAAAAAAAAAATCGGCGCAGCCTCTTTCCACCCTGCGGTATATAATACAATCAGCCGAACAATTATTCCGAGAGCTTGATTATACGCGTACGGGTTCCTTTGTTGACGGATTTCTCAAGGGGGGGGGGGGGGCGCTCGAACGGTAAAAAATTCGCGGATCGTCGTATAAGCCGTCTTGTAACTCGTTTCGAGCTCAATTATACAAAAATTGAGGCAGGTATACGCGTACACAATGCTAATTGTATATACGGGGCTTTGAAGCGCGTTCATGTGAAAAATGCGCGCGAGTATAATATAAAGTGTGGAGTATAAATATGCCCGCGCGTGGGTGTTATGAAAAAAGTGTTTTTCGCGATGCTGCTGCGCTACATCAATTTAAACTTCCAGGTTTCAGTAATGAAGAGCGCATCGCATCAACAAACGCGCGGCTTATTTCTGACGTTTTTATAACGCACCGCTAGTCAGCTGAGTTTCTGGCTCAATCGCACACGAAAGTATGCCAAGTTTTGCACTTTATTTTCACTCAACTGTATACATCGCTAGGAGTATTACAGAAACCCCTCTCTCTCTCTCTCTCTCACTCTCTTCCTCTTTCTCGCAGAATATAACATTCCCGAAGGCAATATTTTTCTAATTATAAGAAAGCTCGCGGCGTATCGCAAGCTCTTCCCGCTCGAAATTAATAACTGTCACGCAAACTCGAATCTACTTCGGATAACCGATGATTTACGTCTCCCGGGATAGTCCGCAGCTCTCCCAAGCCATCGTAAAAAGCTCCCCGCGCTCTAAATCAGTGCTAGCTTCGACAAAAAAGCTCACGTCACACAATGCCACTCGCAAATGACCGCATCCGCTATATATACATCATTATACCGCGTAGCGTGGAAAAAGGGCTCTCCCGATAAAAACGGCATCTCGTTTTTGCCGCTGAAGCTCGAACGCATCTGCTGTACACTCGCAGTGCGAGGCGAAAGAAAAAAGCGATGCTCGCAAGCTCGCATAACTCCAGCAGCTGCTGCCTCGCTCGTCGAGAGAGCAAAGACGGCAAATCGACGAGGGCGCGTGTGTCTCAAAGCCGACGTCTCGAATGGCTCTTTATACCGTCTCGCGCGCACGCGACGTTTATCTCTCGTCGTCGTCGACGACCTCGAGGGCCGTCGACGGAACTGAACGCGCTTATCAAAAGTTTTAATTAACCCGGCTATGCTGCTGCTGCTGCTGCGATTTAATTCTCCGAGTACGCGGAAAATCCTTCGCGGCTCGTTTGACTTTCGTCGCGCGCGAGCGATTGTGCAATATCTCACCGCGAGAGATGAAAATTTATATTTCATGTATATGCAAAAATCCACTTGGCTACGCCTTTAACGAAGCCGGGAAAAAACAAGAAGATCGAGAGCGCGGAGGCATCGCCGCCTCTGCGGGCGGGGAAAAGTGAATATCATCGTAACGCGTTCTGCGAATTTATGAAGTGATGAGAGTAGGGCCAACGATGTGGAAAACGCGCATGAAAATCATGAGTTTCGAGAGATCCATATTCGCCGCGGCTTTTTTCCTCTCGGAAAAATGTTTTCAAACTTCAGAAGGATATATGAAGACGCATTTGAAAATCAGCGTTATATAACCGACGACGACTCGTTACTCTCCCGGCAACTTCCGCGGGATTGCAGTCGCTTGTCGCGCGATTAGAGAGTAACTAACTATTATATATACGCATGCATTTTTCTTTTAAAGTTGACGTTATTCCATAGGCTACTCGCTTTCAACTGATTCATCGTTTTAAACGTGCCTTTTCCGTTGATTCAATAATCTCCGCGAGTATTGATATATAATAGTCTTTTACGTCGGTTAAACGCAGGCCTATAATGCTCTCATTCTTGTTTCCTTCATTCGTGAGCTGACGAGCCATTGGGGACTTTGCTCATTAAAACTTTTTCTCGCGATCCCCGCAACTTCGCTCGCGAATTTCTCTCGAGCTTGGCAATTTCTTGTATTAAAAATATCAGACGTAACGGCGTTTCCTTTCTCGCGTGTATGACTTTAATATTTTACCATCATTCCAGATTTCAAAATACAAGCTAGACCGTATCACCTTTGCATTGAAATGCTAATATACATATATACATATCGAACGCTCGCATCGGAAAGTAAATCTCGACGAGAGCTGTATATTCATACATACGAGCCCGTAAGCGCGCGCGCTTCAAAGTGAAATTTCTTACACGCGCTGGGCGCGCAGCCGTATGCGTGGATGTGGAGCAGAGAAAATTTCGAGGAACGAAACAGAAAACCGGCGCGGGAGTCGAGCATATCGCGCTCAAAAGACTCGGAAAATTTATATATCTCGGCTGTCGGTTTACGTTTCCAGCCTCCCCCACCGTTAGAAAAGCGAGTTGCTCGTCCTCGGCCAGTGTATACACAGTACCTCAGCTAACGGCTGCGCGCGTATACAGTTTGGGAGGAAAGACTTTGCGCAAATTTAAAAACACGACAATAAATGAAAATTGCTCCCGTCCCCCCCTCCAGGGTAGCGGCCTCGGCAGTTTCAATTTCAAGTATAAGTACATAAGCGAGATTGAAGTAACGAGAGACGCTGCGACGATTACCGGCTAAGCACTTAATTACCCGTAAAACGAAGCGAAATTAACGAGCCCGTCGGTGCGCAGGCGCGCACCACTATATTCTATCGTGTCGGACTCGATTCGCTTATTTCTGCGACTCTGAATGCTCTATACTGTTGCTGCTGGCAGGCGAATATACAGCGAAGATGCGATGCGCAAGCTTTTTTCCGAAGGATTTTACTCGATGTAGATTTGGCATTTTATTGGCTTTAAGTGTATACATATATACACTGCAACGTCGATAAGCTATCGAGGAACGTCACCCGTCAACAAACTTGGCTGCTTCGGTTGAAGATGCGCAGCTTTGATGCGCGCAGTTTCGAGACTTTGTAAGAAACAGGCCTCCGGCATTATTCGATATCTCATTGAACGTCGATGCATTTTTGAACACGATACACCCGTTCTTTTTTCAATCACAAAAAAATAACGTACACCCCGCGTGATTGGCCTCGAATACGAGAAAAAAACATACGAACTCCGGCGTGTATAACGAGCATTTTTCAAATCAATAGAAGCTCGCGCGCAGCCCGAAACCCTCGCTTCAAGCCGGATAAGCCGGACTAACTTCCATTCTCACCTGTCTGTGCAGTTGATGCCTAAATGAACGAGAGGGGGGACGCAGAGAAAGAACAGACTATTAGCTTCCACGGGCTATATATAGCTTTGGTCGACCTCGAATTTTACCTCCGCAAGTTTCATCTCATGGATCATTCGAATAGTTGATCGCATTGTTTTAATGTACCGAATACTATATAGAGCAGCATAAATTCCGATGAACGAGTTAAAAACTAGCGGGCGTTTATTGGCTCCTCGTGAATATATATACTCGCGAGACTATCCGGGGCCTGCCAATTTGAAAAATGTTGTTTCAGGAAAAACGCGTTAAAAGTTTGGCCGTATAGCCTCCGGCTCCTTTAACACACTTGCGCCGCACTAAAAGTCGAGAGCAGCGTCACCGATTCGCTCTACATCGCTTTAATATTCTCGGAAAATATATTTAAGAGCCCGAACTTTCGGCAGAGGCGGCAAACTTGATAAACCAAATTCGATTCCGCGTTTGCTTGCGGGAATAACGCGTTACACCAATAAGAAGAGAGAAGCCCCGCTTGCGATCGTAAAAAATACGATGAAAACAAAAATGATTTTTAGCGATATACATCGTTATAATCATTCGACCCCCTTACCCAATACAAATTTACCAATGTACGCAAGGACGCACGTATGCGTATATATGTGTCTGCATGTGTGAAAATGCTTTTTTAATCAAAATCCCTCCCGTTTACCCGAAAACTCGCGCGTGCATGCGAATGTATATTTCCAAATATTTCGAGGAAATATAAATATCCCATATCCGCTCGAAGCGAGCAAACAGCAGCTCGGCATATATACATAGAAACCGACAATATAAGGTCGACCGGTGATATCTAACAGTGCGATGTACTATGTTGTCCACAGGTTCGCCGGAGGCTCGCGTCTTTGGCGAGCAACTGCGGACGACTACGACGACGACGACGACGACTACGACGACGACGACGACTACGACGACGACGACGACTACGACGACGACGACGACTAGTGGCGGTGGTGGTGTGGCGGCGGCGGCAGCAGTGGCAGCGGCGATAGCAACATGAGCGACTGCGGACCGCTACTGATGCTGCTGCTGGCAGTGGCTGTCGTCGCCAGCCAGGCCTACCAGGTAAACAGGAACAACGGCGTCGAGGATGGCTCGAAATTAATACGCATAGTTGGCGACGTCATTTTCGGCGGCATATTCCCCATGCACGAACAGGTACGTCGTATATCTATAGCCTACTTCGACACACACATACGTTCTGTACAGATGCGGCGAAATCGACTATCGATCGAGGTATAGCCCGGCGCGCAGGCAATATCTCGCGCGCGGCTTAAGCCGGAGATACTTTGGCGCATAACTTTCGTATTTGTGCAGAGACTGGCTCGTGCAGCGTATATACAGAGAGACACCGTGTGCTTATTAGAAATTCAAGTATACTTGGATGTACACGAGTTTCGACGACGCCGCGAGATAACTCCGGCTAATTTACCTAACTGACCGCTGCTCACTTGAATTTCTCTCGGACCTGCGCGAGCACTTGATCAAATAGATATATACCTTTGGAAACTCCGTCGATGGTATAAAGACGCTGTGAAAATGCAGCGTATACAGTTTTTTTTTACTTACCCGCGAGATTATTTTGTAATATGGGTCAAAAAATGCATCGGCCCGGTAATCCACTCGCAGGCGTCCATCAACGTAATCCGCATTTGTGTGCTTATCGGTTCGTTAACGATCGGCCCTCTCTCTCTAACGGTCTGTTTGCCGTGCGGCGTTTGTTTATCGGCAACTTGGAAAGCAATCTTACTAATGCCGCGCGCACAATTTCATTCGAAACCAGCTCGCTCTCTTATCATTTAACTCGGACGTTATTGGATACGAAATCGCCCGAAGCTGTGCAGCCGCCGTGTAAATGGATTGATACGGATCGATGCGCGCGTCTTTTACGGTCTATTTAATTATACGGCTAATATCGTACACGTATACAAACACAACGATGGAACAAAGTCGCTCGCGCTGTAAGCGATTTTCAAAGGCCGTGTCTGCAGATTCGAGGCTCGATTTTCCTGATGCGGACCGCGAGATGTCTGTACAAGTATATATAGGTGCTATGCACACTACTTTTATCGTCCTCGCGCAAACTTTCGAGGATTTCTCTCGAAGAGCCGTCGATAAGCCTTGCAGTTGTCGGCAAATAGCTTTGGAGAGCGTACGGATGTACATATATACCTGCAGGATACACACGGACACGTATATAACATATAGATAGAGAGAGAGAGAGAGAGAGAGGCGAGAGCAAGTGTAGACGCGCGACTATATACATATATATATATATATATATATATATACATACATACATGACGCTGGGGTTGACAGGTTTCCGGGCCACTCGGGCAGCCGCCGTGCGGAGCGGTCAAGGAGGAGAAGGGCGTGCAACGGCTCGAGGCGATGCTTTACGCCCTCGACCAGATAAACGCGGACGAGCAGCTGCTGCCCAACACGACCCTCGGCGCCCTCATCCTAGACTCTTGCAGCAGCGACACCTACGCCCTCGACCAGTCCATGGAGTTTGTCCGGTCCTACATGAATCAGGTTGGTACATCACGTGTACGTATACAACCGCCATTTCTTTTTTCGTCTCATGCATACTGTATATATACATATATCTATCCATCCCCCCAACCGCCTGCCTCTCCGTATGTGCGTGAGTGAGTGAGTGAGTGAGTGAGTGAGTCGAGTCATCCCCTTTAAGTCGAGCCACTTCTCTCAGAGCGCCCCCCCCCCCCCTAGCTCTCGGTTTCAGCCTATACTACTTACTGCTGCAGCGCGCACGCGAGAGTTTTCGCTTTAATGAACCTTCTATTACCGGCCTACTACTTTATACGTATATGTGTGCGTGTGTGTTTGTGTGTCTACACGAGGGAGGGAAAACGACGCCGACACGAATAGTTGCGCGCATCGTCTCTTTTATTGCGTCCTCTTATGATTCGCCGCTCGTCTTTTCTTTCCGGCCCGCATGCATATTCTAATCCCGTTTTGCCGTGATATGCCAGGAGCTGCGGCACAGTTCTGTATACATAGGTATATTATAGTCGAGCGAATTGATGGGACTAAACGAGCCAGCGGATCGATCGCGTGAAATTAGTGCTGTATATGCTCGAGCATCAAAAAGGCACGACTTCGTGCGCCCGTAGTCCCCTCCCCTCTCTCTGAAGTACCTCCATAATTGGCCGTCTTCAATGATGCATTTCAATTTGTAGTCCTCCCTCTCTCCCCAGGGTATATACGCTCACCGAGCTAAACGAGCGACCCGGACTATAAAGTTTTATTCCTCCCGTACCTGCTACTGATGATGTGCTGTTTAACTCGGTAATCGGCCTCTGATGTCCTGGGACTATAATACTCATCGCGGTATGCATACACAGATGGAGATAAAGCCCGATTGAAAAACACCGCCGTCGCGTTTCGTATAAATACGTGTATATATATATAGTAACATCCGCGCACAGAGTATATATATAGGATCGATCGGGCGCACTCGTGTGCGGGAATTCAAGCGGTTAATTGGATGGTGTGAAAAGCGCAGGATTCAAAGTCACCGCTGCGAATCGCCCCGTTTATTTGTTCGTATAAGCTATTTATAGGTCTGAGTGTATATACGCTGTTGTTTTGTACATTGAAAAAAATTGTCTCGCGATAAATTTCGGCTCGGCCGTATAGAGCAGCCCGGTGTAATAAAAGTTCGCGTAAGGACAAGGTAAACAAGGAAAGTTTCAATTAATCCCTAACGAAGGAGCTGAGCCAGAGTCGAGGTTGGAATGACTTTTTTCCAATTAACCAGCTCTCGCGCTTCTGGCGAAATTTTCTCCAAAACAAACCTCTGAAATAAGGAGAGAAATCCGCTTGGAAATTTCAAGACGCCGCGCGGCGAGTCAACTCGATCGACGTCGATTGAAACGTACGGCAGACATGAGAGAGTACTCGCCGTATCAGCAGGTCGACTTATATCGACGCGGGAATATAAAGGATGCCGGTGTCTTTTGAGAGCTGGTGTACAGCCACACACACACACACACACACACACACACACACACACACACACACACACACACACACACACATACGGAGAGCGGGGGAGGGAGAGTAGTTTTATATTTTTCACAGAGAGAAAGAGAGACAGACAGGCCGGCACAGCATATATATCGCTGGCGACAGCAGTTTCGCGCTCTCTGGTCGGTTTATATATACATCGCAAGCTCTCTCGAGAATATCCTCAGCGGGATAGTCTCTCCGACACGACATCGCACTTTCTGATTGATCGATTTTCAACGCCGTCTCTTCATCCCTCCCTCGTAAGAATATCTCTCTGGAGCTGCTGCAGCTCACGCTCATTAAGACTTAAACGACTTTTCTAATCCATTTATCTTGGATACACACACACACATATATACTTATATCGCTCGCGGACTCTTTCATTTTTCACGACACGGCGAAAGCCCCGCGTTAGCATAGATTCCTCGTTAAAGATCGGGAAAAGCGCGCGCGCGTAGGCATCAGTAGCAGTGAAATATACGTGTGTGTATATATATATATGACGTAGGGGCGGGAGAAGAAAAGAGCCTCATTAAAAACGCTCCGTTACAGCGTGTAAATCCCGACAAAAGTGCGAGCGAGCGCGCATTCATTGCCGTTACACGACTCGGCGCGTTGCAATGAAAGCAGGTGACAAACAAAGCCTCCTCCACCTCCTCCTCCTCCTCCTCGTAGTCGCGCTAGCTAGCTATATAGCAATAGCTATAGCTCTTATAACGAAAGTCGAGTCGCTGGCGCAAAGTGTAATTACTAGTTTTGAAATAATGCTCTCTCTGCCACTCTCATAAAGCTCCCAGGGAAATATAAGAAGGGTAATTAATGAAAGTTCGTTTTCGGCCGAGAGACCGAGCGAGCGAGCGAGTGGGAGAGACAATGCATTTGCGCGTTTAATGACATTGATGGCTGTTTGTTATCGCCCTCTCCCTCCTTTTCCGACTCGACTGCAGCTCTTCCTTCCAAAGCTCTGCAGATGCCTACGTATATGTATATATACATATATATATATATACATTACGCCCTTTCTCTCGAGGCGCTTGAACTCTTAGTTCCGCATTCGAAATGAGCCGCCCCTTAGACTATACCCGTGAAGCTCGCGCGCGCATTGTGCGGCTCTCGAGGAAACTAGCGTTTCCCTATATATAGCCGCGGCAGATATTATTTTCCAAAGTTTGCGCTCGCGAACTAGCTTTCCGTCGAGCGACTAATTGGCTCGGCTTCATTGCGCTCCGGGGGTTTGATCCGTATATATGAATATCTGTATGTGTGTGTGAGTGTGTGCTGAGTATGTGACGCGCGAAGGGATCGCACGAGGAGAAAAGGGTATTACTATTCAAAGCTTGTTTATGTACGACTGCTTGCAGGACATCACGGAGTACAAGTGCGAGAACGGAAAGTCGCCGATCTACGAGCCGCACAAGCCGGTCACGGGGGTGATCGGTGCCTCCTTTAGCGGCGTCTCCATCATGGTGGCCAACATTCTGCGGCTCTTCAAGGTGAGTCTTATTTTCGTTTCGGATATGTAACAGGCCGTCCGCTCTCGCTGTGTATGGAAAGAATTGATGGCTGAACACTCGAAATCCGAAAATTTCGACAAAAAAAATACCACTGCAGCAGACATCCCACGCAGATGTGTATATATATATAACATCGGGCACTCGATTCTCCCGCCGACTTGAAATATCGCAGACTCCATGTCCGCTCTGTACGTGTGTATTTTCTGTTTCCTTTTTTTCTCGAGAGCACCGCGGCGGCGGATCATTTCGATACAGCTGGCAAAGCATTCGAGGTGGCCCTTTTGAGTGCCCCCCCCCCCTCTTTCTCTCGAAAGATGTCGAGCAAGCACTTGGTGTCGTCCCCGCCGCCGGGCTGAGTGGCTCTTCTACAGGCTTTTCCACCTACCTTTGCTCTCACTCTCTGTATGCTTGACTGCAGCGAGCAGAGTTTCAAAGCGACTCCGCTGTATAGAGCGGTAAAAATTATGAAATTACACCCTCACCACAGCGGGCGAGCGCGCGCTCGTCGTTCCTCAACTAATGGCCGTAGCGAAGCTACTGCTGCGCCCGGAGCTATTTACATGTGTGCGCGAATCGTTACACTTATACTCTTTGCAGCTGTCTCCGCGGCAGCAGCTTTGACGAATTTTCCGGGGACTCGCGCGATTTTTCGATTAATTTATTTTCTCGCTCTCTATACGTGAATGTATATGGATATACCTATACATGTGTGTATACGTTATATACAGTAGATATGGGAAATAGAAATCGACCTCGCGGGTCGTTGCAAAAGCGAGTGATTTCGAAAACGCTAAGAATAAGCCGCAGCCGTGAAATAAATTTAAAAGCTCAATTTATCATTCCCGCTATGTTTCGTGGATCGAGTTGTTTGGATGTAAAACAATTAATATATACACGACATCGAGGCTGATGAATAAGCGTGATAAATTACACGCGAGCGACACGTCAAGCATGGAATTGATGGAACTGCGCGCATATGTATATATAAGCACACATTTTTGTTGTCCCGTGTTCGACACATTTCCCCATGCTCGTAAACTTTGTTTTCTCGCCTCGATGTAGTCGAACTAGTGTATTAATTAATACTTATATATTATTTACAGATGACAAAGCAAACAGAACGAAGTTAGTACTGTATATATAACGGCGTTTAGATTTGGACGCGATCCAATTAACGTTAATTGAGATAATACGGAGCTATATACTCAATAATGAATTGCATCGCGCGGGTAATTCATTTTAATGCGGATCCACTCGCTTTCTTCCGGAGAAGATTAGCCGTTTCCATCGGGTTTAAAATTTCATGACCACACGATGTTTATCCCTCGGTCAGCCGAAAGAGAATCCCCTGGAGCTTTGAATAATAGATAAAGCCGGCTATTGAGGATTATTTTAATTTCGTCTGCTGTCTCCCCGATAAGAATTTTTTATTCTCCCCTGCTTACCACTTTGGCTGGCTTATCTTTTACAGCAACGATATTTTCGACTGCATCGTGTCGAGGAGAAAAATAGTACGAACTACGATGACTTACACACGCGCGAAGTCGTGCCTTTAACGCCGCATCAAAAGTAGCGGCATATTCCCACGGTGCGCGAATACAGCAGTAGCTAAAAAGTCGTGCGCGCGCACTCGACATAGCGGCTATTTTCGGGCCGCGCTATTTTTGGAGCTTTTACCCGGAGCTGCGCTTATAGTAACTAGATACCGCTGCCGAAATATAATAAACAAATGGCGCGAGAGAGAACGACTCTTCATAGTCGAGGTGCTTGACACCACGAGCTGCGAACTTTCTGATCGCGCAGACTTTTATTATTAGTCATAGCGGAGCTCTATATATATATATATATATATATATATATATATATATATCGCGAGATTTATATAAAAGCTCGGCAAGTTACCTCCCGAGCAAATTACTAATTCACCGCTTAAAAAGCCGAGACCATGATTGAAGGGCTTGAGAGGTTGGAATTTAAGGCTGAGAGAGAAAGCTTGACACAGTTATTCAGCGGCTGCAAAAGATCGCGACATTACTTTTAATCACCCACAACGGCCTTCCCCCGCCCCCTCCGCGACAAAAGACATGCGGCTGCAGAGAATTAAAGCTGCCTACAAAGTTTTCGCTCTTGCACGCTATTACGTCGGCTCGGCTGACGCATTAACCTTTATACAGTACAGCGGGATTCATTATACGGGGAAATCAGCTCCGATCCCTCGGCGCTATGTGCACCTTTAATTGCGCTTTTGATTCGAGAGCAACAACTTGAATGAAAGTCTGATTCCGTTACTCTCTTATTTTTTTTTTGCTCCGCCAGAACCATTAGGCAAGCGACGAGTCTCAATGAAAATGGAATTACGGCTTACGCAATAAGTCGCTTTCTCCAAGTGAAGCCGGGCAAAAACGATAATCGATCCGGAGCGAGCTTCTGGCAAGAGCAACGTTTACCATCGTAGTTATCGGGCCTATCCAAACGCGTATCCCGAAGAAGAATGAAAAGTGCACAAGAAGAAGAAGAAGAAGAAGAATAAGAGCGGAAGGACTTTTGGAATAGCGATGACGACTGGGCTGAATTATCCGAGGCACTTTTGCCCGCTGAAAAGAAACGTTGGCCTCCATATATACCTTCTGACGCGCTCATGTGCTCGACTCTCTCTTTCTGTCGTCGAGCTTTCACGACCTTTCAATCCCCTCGTGCGCGAGCCCTGTAACTGTCTTTTGTTTCCCGCGCTGGTAGTTGCTTTTTTCCTTGCGCCTCCCAACTTTATGCAGCTCAAAGTTTCCAGACTCACGTGGCACAAAGCCCGCAAATCATGCTTGGGCTCGCGGTGTGTATATTAAAATCTTCACAGAGTGGCCAAACCCTCCGAAAGGACTTGCGTCATCTCTCGAAAGAAATATTTTTTTAGAAAGTATACGGCAAGCTTGCCCTGTTTTTTTTCGAATCGAATCCATTTTTTAAGCTTTATCTTTTAGTGATCGTGCGAGCCCAAGATTTTGCACACTGTGCGATGTATATCTTTTGTATAACCTCGCAGAATAATGACTGCGAGCGCGATGATAATGACGGCGCAAATATTTACATATCACCCTGCAGCCACAACATACACACAATGTGTGTGTATTGAGGTTGGAACGCTTTTCAAAATTGGGGCTTTGCGTCGGGATTCAATATGCCGCGATGCGTGTACAATTTGCAAGGGAAATATCAATGCGAGAGAGGGGCCGCCTCGTCGTCGTCGTCTTATTCGCGCAAATGAGAGGCGGTAGATGTATATATATATAGACAGCCTTTGAGTACTCCTGCATCCCGCTCTTTTTTTTGGCGCGGGGGTGTAGCCTCGTTATTTGCATTTCCCGGAGTCTCTATCCGGGTTGGCGAACGACATATATATATTTATGCAGCACAGGCGTGGCCCGTATGGCATTATGCCGTTCCTTTTCTTCCATCCCGGAAAGAACGGGTTCGATTGTTTTTTTCCCCGTAATTTCATCAAAAACAGAGCCGTCGGAATAAGGGGAGTTCGTTTCCAACTGCTCGCTTCAAATTGCCAATCAGCGGGCCGCTCGTGTTGTTTGCTGTAGACATATCGTGATAATATGAAAAGTATCAATATTCAAAAATTGAAGGCTTGATTGAATCGTTTCGTCACAGAGGATGTCCCCCTTCTGGCATTTTTCACGAGCGGCCGTCGCGTCCATTTTTCACGTGCCCCCTCCGTCTAATTTACGAAAAATAAATCAATAGTTCCGCATGAAGGAAGGCACGGATTAAACGAAAATTTGCCCCTCCCAGCGAACTTCCTACGCTATTCCGTACTCCGAGGAGATAACGATGTAGATCATATACTATATATGTGTATGTGACATGCTCGTGATTTTGTGTTTTCGCAGATACCGCAGATAAGTTACGCCTCGACGAGCACGGAGCTGTCGGACAAGAATCGCTTCGAGTACTTCAGTAGGGTGGTGCCGCCGGACAATTTTCAGGCCCAGGCGATGGTCGAGGTGATCCACAGGCTCGGCTGGAAGTACGTCTCAACGGTCGCAGTCGAGGGCGACTACGGCGAGAAGGTATGTGTGCACGACTGTGTGTGTGTGTGTGTGTGTGTGTGTGCGAGGGGGGAGATGCAGCTTCCGAGTCTCCTTCGTCGTTCTGCACAGCAGCCGCCGGGTTTTCCTCTTCCTTTTCGAGCTAAAGCTGATTCGAATCTCCCGGGAGCCGGCCTCAAGTTTTCGCTGCTCTCCAAGTTGACTTGTAAATAAGCAAAGTGACCGCGCGAAAGCGCTGTTATTTGAATTACAAGTGCCAGCGCGTGGACGTGCACATTTTTATTTTCTTTTACTTTTATCTCGTCGAACGTAAGACTGCGGATGAGGCAAATTATTGCAAGAATCGAATAAAGCTTCGGTTCTATATATATATATATATATATATATATATATAAGTGCAGCAGCAGGAGCAGCGAATCACGCGGATATATAACGTTTGATCGATCGGAGCCGAAACTTCAAGTGGAATAAGACGGATGCGGCCAGCCGATTCTTTCCTCGCTGTTTAATCAATTTCGAACGCACAACTTTCCAGTGGAAAAGAACTGAGAGTATGGACAAAAAAAACAATAAAAATTCAATCCACCGGCGGATCGAAATAGAAGCCGCAAGAAAAGAAAGGCAGAGAGACAAATCGCGCGGAATAACTCGCGTATAATAGCACACGGTGGACTTTCCTCCTCGTCCAGCAGCAGCAGCAGCAGCGCGCTCCAAATTGCTGCGACAACGAGCGCGCTCCGCCACCTCCCAGATTAAACTCTCTCGCAGTGTCGAATGTACATGTGTATATATATATACACACACACACACACAAACACATACCGACTGCACCGACTTTTCCGCGGACGAGTATTATAGCGTATACACCGGGCAGTAGTACAGCACAGCTCTTTGCACCTTGGACGCGATGACGACGAGGAATAAAAACGGGGTCAAGCCGCCCGAGTTTACACATACGTACACACACATACATACACACACACACACACACACACACACACACACACCTGGTTCTCGCTCGCAAGTTCGCGCAGCCGACGAAACGCACATCGTCCACCGTCGAATTTATCTCTCGGCCTACATAATACATAATGGCCGAATCGCTAAATATTGACAAATCGAGGCTATACATATATAGGAGGGAGTAGCAGGACATAATGCTCAAGGCAATAGCGACGCTACTTTTTACACTCGTCGCGATATGTAGGGCGAGCGCGGGGGGGACTTGGAAATAAAGCGGAGGACCATCCTACGTAATTGGCCCATCGATCTCTCCTCCTTCGTTGCGCACCTCCTATATAGCTCCCACTCCACACATACACACACGCATACACGGCGCAGTACATACAGTCCGTCTGTCGTTCTACACTCTCTCTCTCTCTTTTTCTCTCTCTCTCTACTCGCGAGCAAGCGAAAAACATTTTCCCAATCAATTCTCTTGTTCACCCCGTCGCCGTCCCTCAGTTGCTCCTATTTTCCTCGACGCGCGACTACGTATACAGCAATACCGCGTGTATATATATATATATATATATATATATATATATATATATATATATATATATATATATATATATATATATATATATATATATATATATATATATATATATATATATATACACACGCGATACACGATACGTGCCCGCGAGGGATGTGCAACGCGAAATCCCTTCGCCCGCTCTTCGCGATGGGCGAAATTATCTCATTATCTCTGGCGCGGCGGTCCCGATGGCCGTAATAACGAGCAGGTCGAACGCGATACACGCGTAGCCTAATTGGCTACAGCGCGTTTTGCGAGTTCGATAATTAGTGTCGCCGGCGTGGGCCACTATTCCGCGCATCGTCGTAGCGTATATAGCCGTCTCTTTCTCTCGTCGCTGCTGTTGAGGCTCGTTAAAAGATCTGCGCGCGAGAAAATTAGAAAATTTCGCGGCGAAGATGAGCCGGAGACGACGTTGCGAAGCTTAATTGCATCGAGAGGATATAACGTCAACGAGGTAAGCTTGCGCGCGCGCGCGCGAGCTTTGCTGACTGGCGGAGAGGAGAGAAGAGACTGCTCTCGCGGCTAATAGGAGCGACGAGGCTATGGACGCTGTCTCGGGTTTCCCGACGGCGCATATAATAGACTGACGCGCTGCTGCTGTAGCTCGTCCTTTTTGCTGCTGCTGCTGCTGCTGCTGCTGCCGTTGTTGATGTTATGGATTTTTCGAAACGGCTTCTTCTTATATAAAATTATATAGAAGCCTTCGAGTTGTAAAACGATTGTGCATTAATAAACGAGTTATTACTATCCTTTTCAAGTAGTATAGCCAGGCTTTCATGCGACACGACTATCATTATAATATATAATTCTCGTCCCGTTTATTACGCGAAAATCATAGGAAATGCCAGCGGCGGACAAGTAGGTTAATCGCTTTAACTCTAAAAGCTCAAAAGAATTTGATTGAGTACGTGGATCGTCGCACATACGAATCTTCGTTCGCTGACGCTCGAAATACGATTTTCCCGTACTCTCACAGCCGCCATATATATATATATATATCCAAGCAACGCTTTTAACTGATGATCCCGCGACGCTTTTCCTACTCTCAAATAAAGAGCAAACCGAGAGTTAGAGAGAGAGAGAGAGGAGAGTATGTACACAGTAGACAAATAAAGGTCTCGCACAGCAACTCCCGGGGAATTCCGATTTCGAAGCTAGGGCTCTGGCCTAAACATGCTCATCGAACGGTAAAAACAAATCCACGTCGGGAGCGTCGTTGGATCGGGTCCAAGGGTATTATTCTTTGTAAATCGGGGGTTAACGCTTTGGAAATTCGCGCAAAGTTATTGCAGCGTCGTGTCCAACGAATAATAGTAATAATAATAATAATAATAATAATATGCGATGTTCGCAGTTGGAGATGATAATTTTTCGCGTCTGCAAAAGTTGGCCGTAATATATGTATATAAAAGCGAGATGCGAGGGAAGCTATTCCGAGGTCACTTGGCACCGAGTCCGGCGGGGAATGATTAAATTGAAACTCCAGCATAATGTATTATATATGTATATA
This sequence comes from Muscidifurax raptorellus, assembly GCA_020010945.3. Lineage (NCBI taxonomy): Eukaryota > Metazoa > Arthropoda > Insecta > Hymenoptera > Pteromalidae > Muscidifurax > Muscidifurax raptorellus. Next base: position 3,356,549 of record CM052081.1, on the reverse strand, counting down.
TTATTCACATCCCGCTCTCTCTCTCTTCCAATCTATTCGCAGGGAATCGCCAGCTTCGTCTCGCTGTCAGCCGAGTACAACATCTGCGTGGCTGTGAGCGAGAAGATAATGCGCAATGCCAAACCCGAGGACTTTGAGCGGATAGTCGAGCACTTGGACTCGAAACGCAACGCTCGAGGCGTCGTCCTCTTCGTCGACGAGGACAACATCAGGTGAGAGTCGAGCTTTTACTATTATACGCTACATATATAGAGACAGCTTCGTATAGTTGAACGGTAATCGTGCAGGTGTAGGAGAGAGAAAGAGGGGATTTGACGTCGTCGGACTGGAGCTTAAGAAAAGCAATTTGTATTACTCTCATGTAAATGAAAATCAAAGGAATAGAGCTCGAGCTCTCTCAGAGCTTTGTACACACGTACAGTAGCAGCAGCCGCCGCCGGTGTGTATAGCGCCGGAGACGTGATCCCCCTTCGTAATGAAAGCCGCTTGCTTGCGCCGAGAGTTTCCCCGAAAATAAAGAGGCCAAAAGGTACAGAGAGCGAGAAAGAGAGAGAGAGAGAGAGAGAGAGAGAGAGACAGAAGTGGTATAGGGGAACTAAAAAGCGCAAAGAGAGAGGCCGCCCGGATAGGAGTCGACCGGAAGGGAGCTCAACTAGGGTTAACTCCGGTCGAGGGGATTTCACGCGGCGGCGGAGGCGCCCGCTTTTCTTTCTTTCTTTATTCCTTCGTCTTCTCTCCTATACTCGAGCCGATCGTTCCTCTCGATATGTCATTCCGTAAAAATGGGGAAAAGCCGCCCTCTTAAATAACGCGATTATTTTTCCGGCTTTACAGCGCCGGCGGCTCTTTTTTCCCAACAGCGGCGGGCTTTCGTTTTTCTTTTCGGGCTGCAGGGGGATCGTTGTTAAAGATCAACGTTTCAATCGTCACTCCAAACCCGGGGAATTCGAAAGTTAGAGGGCGAGATATCATCGTCGCGGTATTAATGCTCTCGGCCCCAAAAATTTGTTGTGATAAAGCTCGGGGTTTATTATATTGATTTTGGATTGCGAGAGCTGAGCTGAGAAAGAACTTCCTTGATATACCGAGAACACGTATACATATAACCGCAAAGGCACATCAGTGTCGGGGCTCGTTTTGCGTAGGCGGCAAAAATTCCATCATCCGACACGTAACCCGGACAATGCTAATACGCGCGGAATTAGCTGCTTAATCCTCGCACGCCCGTATCACTTCTTCCCTGCGAGCGCTAGTGAAAGACGCACTAGTATATATAGGTATGTAGCCGCTGGTGATGAAGCTTTGCGCGAAAAAGCTCGTTCAAAGAGACGCTCACCTCTTCGATGTATATTTACACGCGAAGTGCGGCTCGCGAAGAAAAAGAAATCATTATTCACTGCGAGCCGGTTTTTCGCTATATTCCTGCGGGTACACCATACACACGGATGCCAGAGAGCGCGTCGACACTTTAATTTCGTGACTTGGCTGGATTCGCGTGGCGCACAGCCATGACGCATCGGACGCGTCGCTCAAAGCTCTCTCTCTCTCTCTCTCTCTCTCTCTCTCTCTCTCAGTCTCCCCGTGAATGCCTGCGCGAATCGCACGCGCGCGCGATTGACGTATCGAGGCCACCGTACACCGCTTTGTATTCTCGCGGGAAGATGAGAAAGAGCGCGGGAAAACTGCCGCGTATATATACGTGTCTGCTGCTGCGGCTAGTGTGCAGAGTCTGCTGCGTTCTCTCCGCGAGCAATGTCATTCGTCATTGGCCGGGCAATTCTTCAGGAAATTCTTTGCGGGAAAATTCCGAGTACATATACACGAGAAAAATTCCACTCGTTCTTTCAACCGAGTCGTTCCAACTTTTGCTGCGCTCGTGCTCTCTCTCTATCTCTCTCTCTCTCTCTCTCTCTCTCTCTCTCTATATATATATATATATATATATATATATATATATATATATATACGGCGTGCGGTGAAACAGCCGCATTCTCGCGACGACGACGAAGAAGAAGAAGCTTCCGAGGAAAAGAAAGGACACATATGAGCGTGGGAGGATAAAGATGGATATAGAAAACGGCCCGGTGGACGCCGTGAAAAATGAGGCAGAACTGCTGACAAAGCGTATACACCTGAGCTTCGGTATATACATACCCGTGCAGTGTATGTATATACACGGACAGCTGCGACGAGCAACAGATGCGTCGCTATACGTTCGATTAGCCGTATATATGACCAATCGCCTGAATTGCTTATAAATGTTTCATCTCTGCAAACGCGCTTTCTTTTTTCTTCTCTCGTACTATGCCTCTATAGAAGGAAATGACGCATCAGCCTGCGAGGCTGAAAAATGCGCGACCCGACGCGCGTGTCCTCGCCGCGTATATATATATATATATATCGCTCGAGAGCTGAATTTTACGATTGCCGTGTGTGAACAATTTACTAAAACTTGCCGCTCGAGAACGTGACGCCATTCTCCGACTGCGGCTACGTGATGGATTTTCCGACGGTGATGTGTGCGTGTCTCTGTGTACTAGTATGTTATTGGGTTTGCCAGTATAGTAAAAAGGGGCTATTTTAAAGGATGAATTTGTTGGGACACCGCGGGCTCTTTTCGGGATGGATATTTTCTTTTGAGAGAGAGGGAGATAGAGAGAGAGAGAGAGAGAGAGAGAGAAAGCTGCCGATGACGGCTGGAGACGAATTGGAAATTCTTTCGTCAATGCGGGAGAAAGCTGTTTTTGTATGCTGCGCTTGTTTTTCCCATATCTGTAATCGTTTTCGTGAGAAAAAAAAACTTGAATGACGTCGAACAAATAACGGCCATCGACGTTCCTCGTGTACACGAACGAAGCTATAATGATTGACAGACATATGCGTTGGATGTATATATATAAAATTACATCGGACACGCGCGCTGCTGTCGATAAACGTTACAAACGGCTCGAAAATCTTAATCAACGCCAGGCTCTTGAATTTCCAATGCGACACGTTCCAGTTATGTTTCCCGCGGTGACAGCAAGATTATTACACCGAACTCCGGAAGGGAACTAATTTTTTTTCTCGTGCGAACCGGGATTATTTTTTGCTCGTCGGATTTCTCGTATAAGCGTTTCATAATTCCGGCTTGATTCCTTGCTAAGCTTTATCTCCTTGTGTGTATATAAGCAAGGGGCGGAGAGATGCCGTCGCGTGAGGAATCATCGAATTATGCGGCTATATTTCAGTATCACGCATCTCGTCCCACCCCTCGACAAACGCGTTCCCGAGCTAGAGAGAGATAGTAGAGAGAAAAAGAGAGAAAAAACGATAGAATAAACAAAGAAAAAAGTAGCTTTTGTCTCTTATCTAATAAACGTAAAAGGGTTAAATCGTTTCCCGAGCAGTTTACCCGCTTTTCGCACTTATCGTCTGGCCACCCCCAGAGAGAGATAGATAGAGAGAGAGAGAGAGAGAGAGAGAGAGAGAGAGAGGGAGAGAGAGAGAGAGCAAAAGAAAGGAAGTAAATCCAATATCGACGAAAGGACCTCACCTCCAGTTGGCAAGTAGCAAATGTTCCGACATGCAGTAACCGTTCTCTCGCTTCCTCTTGCTCGGGCGTCTCAATCGCGGGAAATCGGTCTTCCGTCGAAAGGAAAAATAAAAATAGGAATGAAACGCAAACGCGCGCCTGCGCTCTTCTTGTTCTTTCAGTATACATATGTATATGTGAATACTAAATAGATATATCCACGCTCCGGATTACACCTACTTGAAATATCTCTGTATAGCTGTGCTTATCTCGGATCAAAATACAGCTCGTTTTTTTCCGTACATATACGCTTTCTTCAATATACCGCCGACAAAAAAAACGCTCGTATGTTTTACGTCGCCTTGCGAAGCTCCTTCTTTCCTCACACACACACACACACACTTATCCGATCGATAAAAGTGTCCCGCTGTGATAGCCGATCTAAACGTCGGCTTTTATGGCTCGAGTTTTAAGACGTTATTGACTCGGGGGAAGATTTCGGTCGCGGCTGCGGTTAGATTCTATATATATATATACTTCATCGATATCGAATAATCGATCCGATTGCGAAATCACTTTGACTGCAGTATACATATATTATATTATATTTTTTCGCTGCGATGATTCATCGACTCGAAAAGTTCTGCCGCGTTCATTGTACAATCAGCTCGCGCACGATCAGATCAAGCCTAATTATGCCCGAATTATAGCTGCATCAAGCAAAGTCAGGGCCACTTATATATATATCCGATGTCGCGAATTGGTCAACGCCGCGGTAATTAAATGCTCATTGATCAATTTAACGGTCCGAAAGGTGATTATTCGCTCGGCGCGCGGCGAAATCTGATAGAATCGACAGAGAGCGCGAGTAGATTACGAGAGTCGCCGCGTCGCGTGTAACGATCGCTTTGCCAAATTGGAAAGTCGCGCATGAAAAAAAAAAAACACACGTGTCCGCGCAAACCAAAACGCATCAATAATTTCTCCGATGTACACGCGACCGTTCGGATAAACGTCGAAATAAAATTAAAGCCACGCTCTACTGCTCCTCTGCAAATCCTCTCTCGGCAACGTGCAGCAGCTTCGATCGATTCGCCCCTTGTCATTTTAATCAATCCGCTTGATTACCAACCGCCATACTCGTCCCCCTCTTTATTCAGACCGAAATCGTTTGAAAATCTCATCGTCGAGCTCGGAGCTCTCGGGGATATTTCCGAAAGAATGACGCGCTCTTCGGATATCACGCGCGTCTGTCCATGTCGTAAAATGCTTCGAAATGATAATTCCAAATGACAAAATCCATTTTCCCAACACATCTGCGCCAACTACCTATACGCATATATATATATATATATATATATATATATATATATATATATATAAAGCGCGCGCGGTTCAGGGATTTTAATACCTCGTCTCGCGATCGAAGGACGTATACTTATCCGCGCGTAACTGCATGCTCGTAAAAAAGCCGCGCGCGCAAAGTGTTGTGTGCGTATATATATAGGTATACCGCGCGGCTGCACGCGACGCAGAAAGAAATCGACTTCAAGATGGATGGAACAGGCGGCGAAGCATCGGCTTGTATATTATACGCCTATATGTATATATACATATATATAGGGAGGCGATAAGCTGGAAATTGAAAGTACATAGGCGGCGCGCGTATCATCGCTTTTCATTACGATCGCTCAGCTCGCGCTCGTCGCATCAAATATTCAGTCGCTAGCTCTCCCGTATACATATATATATACGAGCCGAGACAAATGGGCGAAGCCCGAGCGTAGCTCGACTCGAACTACTGGCCGTCCCCGGACTCTCTGCGCCAGGGAATACCTCGAACTGTATATAGTATGTATACCTATATGGAGCTTTCAGCTCGGCCGGACTTTACGTCTCGGCGGTAATTTACCGCCGAAATTAACTATTAAAAGCCGCGGCTCGCGAATACTCACTGCGACACAATGCTCGACGTTCTCTTGTGCTTCTTATACATGTATTTTATTGAGCGAGTGCTCTCTTTCTCTCTTGTAATGGAATATCTGAGAGAGTGATACGTGTAGCCTGTATACATATATATATATACGTACGTCACTTCGATTCGGGATGACAATTTTTATGCTCTTTCGGGATATTTCGCGGAGAGTATGATAGCGCTGCTATTGAATTTTAAGTATTCATCTGGGTAATAAAAGCGGAATGGTCTTTTTGCGTCGATGATTGCCGCGATCGTTTACGTCGCATGTGGCATGTTATTTGCGTTTAATTTTAAAAGAACGAATTGCTTTGGGTTATTTTTAAAATCCGTTAATATTGCTCTCGTATAATCAACGTTTATTTATACCGGACTCCCAGAACAATATGTAAACACGCGTCGCGGCTGCATTTTTAATGCGGACACGCGCGAAGAGCGAAGCGTTAAACGGAAAATACATATCCCTCGACGTCACGCCGACATCGATATTCTCGCGAGCGCGCATCAGCTGCGCGGCGTGAAATTTTGAAATATCGGATAGAAAACGTTGCCGCGCGGCACTCGCGAAAGTAGGCTAATTAAAAGCTCCAGCGGGCGAAAATCAGTCCTTCCACTACTGTATAACGCCGGGGCTTTCTATTTCCCATCAAGGCCGCGGCTCGCGCTGTCCTCTTGAAGAATCTCCGGGAAATATTTGCCACCTATATGCGCTCATGTGTACACTCGAAATGTAAATAAGGCCGCGGGTAAGTCGTGTAAGCTCGAAAAGTTATTCCCAAATTTTCAATCGAGCAGGGACGGTATTCACGAGGCCTCGTGCGTAACGAATCGCGAACACGTCTTGTGCATATACACCTAAAAAACATCGGGGAAATCCAATAATCAGCAGACGCTCGAGGGTCGCTTGCGCGGCCAGACGAGTACCTATATAAGTCTACATATACAGGGAGGAAGGAATGAGCTGCGAGAGAGCGACGATATAAGGTCGACACGTGTGGCGTCGCGCCTAAGAAAACTGTCTGCGGCAGAGAGAAAAAAACACACGAGGACTCGAGGCGTGCCACGTTGTCCAGCACACGCGTCATATTACAAACGGAATATGGAGCGCGACACGCCCATCGATTTTTAGCCTCTCTCTTTCTCGCTTTCTCTGCGTATAAGCATATTACACACGCATAAAGACGCTTTCTGCCGGATCAGCTGGTCCTCGCTATACTGATTTATCGCCGGCGAGAGGTGCGGGCGCCCATACCTACCCCGCGTATACGTATATATAAAATTAGACTTGTGGAAGCCGAGCACGTTTTCCCGATGAATTTATGTATTATTGGCCCGGGGGCCGAATTCTCGCGGCGTTTGATTAAAAAAGAAAAGAAGAAGCAGGAGGGAGAGTATATTTAGTATACGCGGTGTACGCTTTACGATCTCTTCGCAGGAAGCTGCTGCAGGCGACGATCAAGGCCAACAAGACCGGCCACTTCATGTGGGTCGGAAGCGACAGCTGGGGAGCAAAGGTGCACCCGGTGCGCGAACAGGAGTTTGCAGCCGAGGGCGCCATCACCATCCTGCCCTTTCGGAATTCCCTCGAAGGTGAGAGATTTTTATTTCTTTCTTTCGTTCTTTCTTTTTCCGATCGAGCAGGTGCCGAGAGCGACGGTCATTGTCGATTCTGGGTCAGTACCACTCGCCGGAGATAGAAGACAGATGCGCGAGATAATATATAGAGGAGAGAGAGAGTGGGAGACTTTTACACGTCGATTCGAGTTATATTGCTGGAATATTGATGAGATTTTTCCGTTTATTTTTTCTTTTACGCGAATGTATAGTTGTCGAGTCTCGTTGCAATCGTTCGTCGAAATTAAAAGTGGCGCGCGTGATTTTTGGATGTCTGTATATTATACTACAGGATGAGTCTGGCAGTACGCGCGATAACGTAAGTTTGAAAGCCATGACGTCGATTCTTTCCTTTCTCCTCTCTCGAATAAATTCCATCCTGTGTGACGACGCGCGTCTGTAATATTCATCCCGTCTCCATCGTGGATGCTCTGTACTTTATCTTTTTCGCTCTCTCTCTCTCTCTCAAAATTATGATAACTTCATTCAAACATCCATATTCTATTGAACGCATACCGAACAAGTTCATATATTTTCATCGACAGCTTATTTCGAAGTAAGCAAAATAAATAAAGCGCAGTGGGAGATTGAATCGATTCCGCGTATCTTTTGATCCCTCGCACTGTGTTTACGTTCGCATTAACATGCGCAAACCACTCTGTAGGAACCTTATATAGCGCGGAATTAAACGCGGACTCGGCAATTTTACCGATGAATCAATAAAAACTTTTAACTTCTACTCCCTTTTACATACGTATATACACCGGCTCTGTAAAAACCGAAAAAGCCATTAGGGGAACTTTCGAAAGTCGGGGGCGATTAATTGACGATGTATATAACAATCTCAGCGACGTGACTATTATAATAGTAATTACCCCTTTCGAAATCCTGACTTTACCGGCGTCGGTTGAAACAAAATAAAAAAGTCGAAATAACGACGTCATAACGCTCCGGAGGAGGCTTTAATTTCCATCCGAATCTCGCGCAATAAACTCAAGCCGACGACTGTAATATAACAATCCCGGCAACACTGTATACTTTATCCAAAATCAGCGGCGCGCGCACGTATATATTCACGGCGCTCCGAGCAACACTTGAAAATCAAACAAACGACTTCATTATCCAGCGAATAACGACGTAACAAAGGCCCGCCGCTCCGAATACCAAAACGCGCATTCGCAGGCCGCACACACATACTTACACACTCACGAAACCCCTCGTAACTTATCGGACCAGTCATCGCCCAGTACACAGCCTCCGGCTGACCCTCTTCTCATAAATACGCGGGAGAAAGATCCTTCCATACAAATACACGAGAGAGTCTTCTTCGCTATATATATATATATATATATATCAGTCACGCATCTATATACGTATATACTGCACCATAGTCAGTACGTGAAAGAAAGTTTTTGCCCTCAGGCTTCGACAACTACTACAAGAATCTGCTGCCGCGACTGGGCCGCGAGTGCGAGGGTGTGCACGAGCGCAACGTACCTCATCGCACGATTCCTGGCAAGTACGTCAATTGCAGGAACGTCTGGTTCCGGGAGTTCTGGTCCCAGCATCACAAGTGCAGCTTCGCCGCCGCTGAGACCGGCCTGAAGAAGTGCACCGGCACCGAGGAACTCGTCGATTACAAGCAGGAGGGACTCGTGCCCTTTGTCGGTAGGTATATTATCGGACGAAATATGTTTCGCGCGTTACGTGTTCGGGCGGAAATGTTTATACATCATAGAGGCAGAAGTAGCGCCAGAGAGATTTAAGAAAGCTAGGCACGAAGCTTCGAAACGCCTCTACCTCTGCATACGTAAGTAGAGCGTGTCAGGCTGTAGCCAGACGCCGATCCGAAAGAAACGTTTTGGGTCGTTCTATAATACTTTTCGCCTCTCTTTTTTTTTAAGCGAAATCATTAGTAATTCAAGAAGCAGTGGTTTCTCTCGTGCTCTCGCGAGCTATGCTGGGATTTTTGAAAAGTGCACAGCGTTGGAATAAATCCTGCAGATTTTTGCAAAGCCCAACCATCGCGCACTTGTATTACAGGTTTCCAGACTGTTTAATCCCACTAAGAGCTTTTGCGTCGAAAATGTGTAAAAGAAAAATTCTGCCTGATGGGTGTAGTAATCAGAGGAGATTACAAACGGAATTCGAATTTGAATATATATATATATATATGGAATTTACACGTGGATTCGCGCTAAACATAAAGCATATACACACCGCGCATCACGTTTCCGATTAGCAGCTACATTTTGGCTGTTTGCTTCGTTAGGGATTAAAGCCTCTCTGTAACCTCTGTTCAACCAATTCTATATTGGGATCAAATGCGAAAGGCTTTGCCATAGCCCTGTTTACGCCGTGTCCCAGCTTTTCGACTTACGCATGTATATACATATGTATTAATACATATATATTCGAAAAACAGGTATAATGATTAGCTGTCTGTATACGCGGGCGCTTTGATCACTCGATGTAACTGGCATTGTATGTTAATCCACGCATGTGTAATTATACTTATTTGTGAAGCTCTATAGATGGCATTGTCACTTGAAATCCTGTTAATTATAAAAAATATTAACAATGCACAACAACAGTTGCATCGTCGACTTATTGTTATTATATTACACAAAACGTACTTTATCGGAATTATACTTTTAATGCAGTATGTGTGTGTGCAGAGCTTCCTCGAAACAATGCCCCGCTGGGAAATGAAAAACACGTCAGTCATACTTATGTAAAAAAAAAGTATAGCGGAATCCGCAGCAAGAACAACGAGTAAATAAAACAAGAATAATTCGCAATCGCTTTTACTTCCCCGCTAAAAAAGCAGCGGCCTTGCTCGCAAAAATACACGACGTATATTCGCGGCAAACAAATCCCCGCGGCGGAGAAGCGCGCAGTTAAAAAGAGAGGGAATGAGAAGGAAAAAAGAGAGGGCGCGACGAAATGAAAATCAAATAAAAGTCCAGCTAAAGCAACGTAACGGCCAGCGACAACTCCCCCGGCATTACACGCACGCAGGAGTGACAGCGCGGCGATCTTATCGTCGCTCTGAAATACCGGCGAGGATTTTCGCGGGCGCGCGCTTAGCGCACACGTCCCGGTTTCTATAGAGCGACAGGGGCCGTGTAAACGTATATAGGCGACTGTATGTAGACTGTCACGTGTGTTTCAGCGGACGCGGTCTACGCGATGGCCCACGGCGTGCACAACGTCATCGACGACGTCTGCCTCGACTCGCCGTCCCACCAGCTCTGCGACAGCCTCAAGCCGGCGCCTCAGGGCCAGCAGCTCTTGCAGTACATAAGGAACGTCACCTTTGTCGGTAAGTCCTTTTTCCTTTTCTTTTTCTCGTATATACGTATATGCGCGCGTACGAAGAGAAGCAGAGGCCATAAAGTATCGTTAGAGATAAGACGAGGATGTTTATGCGCGATCGTTCTTTACTTAAGGGACGCGCAATAAAAAGGTTATAAGGGCTGACGCTGCTACTGCTGATGCTTCCTTCCTGCGACAGTATAGGCTGAGCGAGGACAACGGCCGACGGATAAAAGCCCACAGGGAATACATCTATATACACGGCGGTATATCGCAAGCTCGTATTCTTTCTTTTCTTATATTCAGCGCGTATATTCCGCCGTTGTCGAGTAATTATACTGCGCATGTATATGATAACGTCTGCAAAAAAGCATATATATATCCCGATCAATCGTTCATCGCGTACCAATCCGGCAGAAATTTTTCCTCTGTACATCGCATGTATAAAGCAAAGTAAGTATCCTCGAGTGCCTACTCGAATTGATTGGCCCACCGGTTCGCAGTCTATAATGAGCGAGAGCTGATGTCCACAGGGGCGCGCGACGAGCGTTCATCGCCGCGTTGGGCTAGTCCCAATGGGCACGGTTCTCTCTGCCATTAATTCTGGCTGTAACGCGTCATTGAAGATAATTATCGAGTCGATGTATGCAATAATAATCTTTTATTTAACGACCGCGCGTGATCGCGTCAACGTTTTTTACGACTGAAAAAAATCTCGCGCGTCGTTAATAAAAAAAAGGTTTGCCTCTTCGCGAGATTGCGCCGTTGATGATTGATAGATGCACGGCGACGCGAATTTACAGCGGCGAGTAGCCGTGAGGAAAAAAATTCAATCTTACGACAAGGCGACCTAAAGAGCTTTATACATTGTAATACACAAGAGCTGTGCGTGTATCCTGTCCCCTTAATCGGTCATTCATTGGCGCGCGCATAGTGTCAGTATAGCCGGCACAACTGCCACTCGTAAAATTCTCTCTTAGTCTCCGCGTGTACACAATATACAAGACACTAGAGCAGCATCACTGGCAGTATATCAACGCGCTCACGTGTACAGTGCGCGAGTAGAGGGGCTACTTTAATGCCGGAGAAATACACTGCGCTCTCTCTCTCTCTCTCTCTCTCTCTCGTTACCGCTGACTCGGCAAAAGGCGCTGGAGCGATATGCTAGTTCGTGCCGGAAGCCATTCTGCTTCTTACTCTGTAGGCCGAGCGACTTTGACGCCTCGAAAAATAACCGATCGATTATTTTTCTTGCTTGCCTGTGTGTCTGTGTGGATAGAGAAAGCGACAGTCACGCCCAAGGAAATTTCCTTAAGCGACTAGCTGCTCTTGCCACACACACACACACACACACACACACACCTTTTCCACACACTGCGCGCGGTGTATGTGTGTGTGTATATATGTATAATCGCTGATAAATGACTGACACTGATAAATGCTCACAGAGCTGCACTCTCCTCCGTCTATATCTTTTTTTTCATCTCACGGCACGTTATATTGAATCCTTCTGCACTCAGGCCAAAGACGGCACAAAATTGCGGCCGCCGGTCGAGAAATTGGCGCGAAACGCAGGTGTCGAGTGGCTGCATTAATAGCGTACTACACGTTCTCTCTCTCCCACGGCTGCTTTCAGGTCGGCAAGGAACGGAAATTAAATTCAACGCCGACGGCGACGCTTATGGCTATTACAACATTTATCAGTATCAACGAGGCGAGGACGGCCGCTACAATTACACGCTTATTGGCTCCTGGAAGGAGAGGTGGGTGTGCTGCTCTCTGTAAAAGCTCATTTAACGGGTTCGATGTATATACGCATTAAATATAGCTATACATATACGTGCAATGTATCTCGTTGCAGGTTGGACCTCGAGATAAATATGACGCAGTGGTCGACCGGTGCCGGCGAGGCCCATATACCCAGGAGCATATGCAGCGACGACTGTCAGCTCGGACAGATTCGCAATTTCCAGGTATATATAGAAATGAATCGCTTTCGTGTCTTCGATGATGATGATGATGATGATGATGATGATAATATCTCCCATCACGCGAGCTCATCCCAATCATCGGACTTTATTATTCTACAGCCATATATGCGGGAGAAAATTCTCCCTCGGCGCGGATTAATTGTTTTCATTATCCGTCCACCCGAGATCAGGGGCATGAATCAGATTCGCTGCGCGAAGTTCGCCAAACAGTTTTAATCAACGCGTTGTATCGGGTTAATACACACCCGCATTTTTTTCAGAAAAAAAATTCAGTGCATTAAGCTATCTCGGGGTAAAAAGAGAGACTCGCATGTTCTCGGCACAACAAAGCGCGGTGCTCGTGACATATCGCGAGCGATAAACGCTTCGAGATTATACCTATACTCTTTCTCCTATCAAGTTTTTTAGACACACGTATACTGATGCACCCAGAGGATTTTGGAATCTGGGTAATGTCTTTCTCGATGAAGATTCTTTCTTTCGTTCTTTCTCTCGATTTTTCCTCGTCGCGCGCGGATCATCCTTCTTCCCTTATATTCATTCTCTCTCTCTCTCTCTCTCCCTCTCTCTCTCTCTCCCCGCGAGCATCATTAATTCGATGGCCGCTACCTACTGCTTTCTTGCACGGAATCGATTCGGAGCGTCTGCCGGCCAAATAAATTGCCACCCGTCGCGCGGCAAATTGACGTCGGCGTGTACAACTACTATGCGTGTTATATTTCGGAGATAGAGCGTGCGGGCGCAAAAAAATATCGCTCGGTCCGGGAAAAACACGGCAACAATGCTCGGGGAAACGAAATAGCGACCTGCGAGATATTCCGTTCCTCTCAATCTTTCCACAGCCATATATACTCTTTCTCTTTTTTCCAGTGTGTTTGTGTATTTATACGTACACTCGCGCAAGCGTGTATATTCAAAAAAGGTCGGCGAGGATGGATGCGTTTTATTAACGCTTCGACAGGCTCGTGTAATCTTGACAAAATTGTGCGGGTTCGAGATGAAGCTTAAAACACTATGTTTTTCTACTTTTCTTGTTTATAAACAATACTCGCAATGAAAAGAGTCGAGCGTCATTGCATTAAGTATGAATAATTATCTATCGAAAGCAAATGCCAATCGAGCTTTTAGTTTTTCTAAAAGTTGTGAAACACAAAAGGTGGAAGGGGCTCCCCTATACTCGTCCCGACTTGATGAAGAACTCTTCTTACGTACGGATACAAAGTGCTGCTGCTGTTGTATACTCCTCTTGACGAGATTGCTCAGGGAATTTTTCTCGAGAGCTAGTGTATATTATAGTACATACGCCGCTTTGCTCAACAGAGAGGAGATACATGTGTCGTGTACTCGCGCAGAGTAGTGTAGCTAAATTACCGGTTCGTTCTCCCCGTCGGTCATGAATCACTCCGGAGCTCGAGCCATTTCTCTCTCTCTCTCTCTCTCTCTCTAGCTCTCCGGAAAGGTAAAAAGCAAGAGCACACTCGCTGATACACACGCGACGTTCTGTGTTACAGGAGCCGTGCTGCTGGAGCTGCGTGGCCTGTCGGGAGGACGCCTATGTGTTCAACGACTCGTGCAGGCGATGCGAGCCCGGCTGGGCGCCGGACGAGACCAAGAGCCGCTGCATCAAGCTCTCAGCCGAGGTGATCTCGTGGACGAACCCCTGGGCAATCGTGCCCCTTGTCTTCGCCTCGATCGGCATCCTCGGCACGATCTTCACCGGCGCCGTCTTTATCTGGTAGGTATACACGTACTGGCTCGTTTTCACTTTTTCTTCTCTCCCGCGCATAAAGGCCAGTAGGCCAAGATCGAAGCTCTACACTGTGCAAAATCGCATTCTAAAAATAGCCGCGCGCGCTTCCATACATTCACGGTCGTGAGACTTTGTATTTATGTATATATATAAAACCATAAAACTCTCCACTGTATATACATGCACACGTAGGCGAAAAGGGAAGAAAAGGCGACGAAAGATATATACTCGCCGTCGGCGCGTCATAAGCCATAAAGTATCCCACGCGCAACAGCTTCCTCGCTTTCGCTTTCGGCTCACACGCTTTTTAGTGCCGATTTATGCGCGCACCTCCGCCTGTAAACATAAATCGGCGCCGGGGAACAAAAGGCACGCCGCACTCGTATGGTAATTCGGCCTCCGGAGAAAAGCTCCCGCGCGCGTAATCTTGTCGTCGCACGCAAGAGCGTATGTGTATTGAAAAAAAACAACCGGACCCCCTTTGTGCGCTGTACGCAAACAACGAGGGGAGTAGTGGCGTAGTAAAAAGTTCGAGAAATATAGGGGCGCACGAGTCGCGTCTGACTATAGCCGGTCGTTTCTACTGTCGGTGAGCTACGGGTATAGTGCGCTGACGCGCGAGGCATCTCTCTGTTTATTGTTCTTCTTTTTTTTACGCTCTCAGAAAATTGAATTTTATTATTACTGGCTACCCTGCTTTCTTTTATTTCTTTACTTGCGATAGTTCGCGATAAGTATACATATATATGTACAAGCCGAAATTGTCTTCCGCAGCGAGGACGGTCTAATTGTATACAGTCGTGTTTACCAGTGATCGTCGTTGCAAATTGTCCAGCTTTTTAGCCTTCCATTAGCGACAACCGATACACATCGGTGAGCACGTCCTGAGAAAAACATATGTTTCGCGCTGTAAAACGACCTCGTTTTCTTTCGACCGAAAAGTGCAAAATATTTTTCCCAAAGCCACGCGAAAGAAAGTCCATTCGGTGAAACCCAAACAAGAGTCCGAACTAAGACGCGGAAGGAGCTGAACAGAAAAAAAGAAAAACGAATAAAATCTAAAGCAAGCTTTGCCCGTTTGTTTTTCTTTGATCCACAAAACACAGGTTCAACCGGACGCCGGTGATAATGGCCTCGGGACGCGAGCTCTGCTTCGTCCTTCTGGTTGGTATTCTCTCGTGCTACCTCATGAGCTTCGTCATACTGAGCCACCCGACCAAGTGGAACTGCACCATTTTGAGGATCGGACTCGGGCTCTGTCTGAGCCTCTGCTACAGTGCCATACTCACCAAGACCAATCGCATATCGAGGATCTTCAATCAGGGCCGGAAGAGCATCAAGCGTCCCTCCTACACGTCACCGAAAAGCCAGGTCGCCATATCCGTCGGTAAGTCCTACTCTCGCTCTCTCACTCTCTGTCTCTAATGTACATATATATAGCTCTATCTCTCTGATATACATACGTTGCCATCAGGGCTCGGAGAGAGATTTATCGCAATCGTAAAAGTGGAGTCATACCGCCGTGATGTTTCTTCTTCTTTTTTTTTTCCAGAGTACCTACATCACACTCTTGTGTATATATACGTGCGTGTGTGGCGCTCGTCTATTTCGATCAGACGAGTGAGCTCTTTTGGCTGCAGTTTTTCGAGCGTCTTTACGATCCACAGCTGGCTGTATACTGAATATTTTGCCATCGCAGCACTTACGATGAATTATTTTCTCGGAGCGTCAAATATTCAGAGCGAGTCGCGCGTTATTCGGCGGGTCTCAGATGTCCAAGAAACATCGTGAAAAAAATATGAAGGTTGCCTGTATATAGCACTCCCTGTGTATATGCTAATTACGCAATGTACGAGAGCACACCGGATCCTCATAAAATCTACACAAGTTTTTTTCGTGCGCGACGGCCTGGATGGAAAAAACTTTCGTCCCTCAAATATTTAACGTCTGACCAATCCCCGGCCTTCTCCACTTGGATTTACATAGACATACGTTTCGTGAATTTCGTAAGCCTTTCGCTTTTTACCTCCCGAAATCGGCATAGACTTTTTACAGCACTCTCGAGTTATACGTTCGACGATGAATTTGAAAGGAAAGAAAGAGCTGTGGGATTAAAATTTTTGCATGCATAATTCAATTCGCTTTTGTAATCCGTCCGCGCGGGCGTCTGAATTTATGCATAATATATTTAATACCGGCGTTATTTTTTCCGCACGCGTCACGATCGAATATCCAAGCAAGAGAAACCAGCCGCCCCCGCGGCGACAAGATCAGCGTGTAATGCACAGCGGCGTAATGAGCGAGCGATTACACGGCCTGGAGCGATTATCGCCTGGGCTGTAGATATCTCTCTCTTCTTGGCAGAGCGGCTGCTTACGATTCAGTGCGCCACCGTGACTCGCGCGCCAAACTTCTATTCCTCGGTGGCTCGTACATCAAAGTGGCTGGCACGTCATAGCCCCTGCATAAAATATCGGATCTCCCGGCGCTCGTCGTGCCGAGAGTTTCCCCCGCACACAGCTCTCACTCACTCACTCTCTCTTTCTCTCTCTCTCCCGTTCGGGCCGGAAAAATCCGAGGGTGAGAGAGAGAGAGAGAGTCACGTGGCGTATATATATATAGAGTCCGATTGAAATTTAGTTAACAGCACACCGGAGCTTGAATTAACGATCCATTCCTCTGATGAAGTTCACGCCGCGTGATTGCGAGCTTTGAGGGACGATGGAAATTTCCCTCTATTCCCGCATATGTATATAGTCGACGTGTGAGAAGCGCGGGTTGCTTTTACCGAAATTAATATGTACCGATGGCGTTATATTGATCTTTGCGCCCGCTTCATAAAAATTCCATCGACATTAACGATATGCTTTTGTTTCTTTGGCAGGAATCACCTCGGTGCAGCTGGTGGGCGCGATAATCTGGCTGATAATCGAGCCGCCGGATACCTCGGAGATCTATCCGTACCCCCTGACGGCCGTGCTCACCTGTCGCGTCTCGACTTTCGCCCTCATGATGTCGCTCGTCTACAACATGCTGCTCATCCTCTTGTGCACGCTTTACGCGTTCAAGACGCGCAAGATACCGGAGAACTTCAACGAGGCCAAGTACATCGGCTTCACCATGTACTCGACCTGCATAGTCTGGCTGGCCTTCATACCGATTTACTTTGGCACCAACAACGATTATAAGGTAAAACACGTGTGCGGCATATTACCAGAGCAAACATGCGCTGTATGTGTATATATAGACATCACGCGAGGTCCTGGCCGCGCCTCTTAACTTAGTCTGTATACATATACGGAAGTTGAGGGACTCGCGCTTATGTAAGTATGTATAATGTATAACCTATACGTGCTCCCTAAGCTTATATATATATATATATATATATATATATATATATAGAGAGAGAGAGAGAGAGAGAAAGAGACTTTGACAGTGGAAGCGTGATGTAAGTCGCGCAGCCCATGCGATCCTAATGGCGGTTTCGACGCGCGCACGTGGAATTGCTATATACACTTACTCTTCCTCTTTCTCCCTTTGTGTACTTTATACTTCGAGCGAGCATTTAAGGCGCGCGACTAATTATTTCGGCCAAGTTTCATGGCACGATATAACCGCGAGATGCAGTCGTCGCCGATTCACTTTTATTGACCGCACTTTTAGCCCGCGAGCGAGCTAAACAAACAGGGTTTATTAGACTTTAAATTGTACGCGCTCGACGGCGTCGATAGAACTGCGGCGAAGCGTCGATGAAATGAGACCCGCGCTCTGCGCACAATGGGAGAAACGCCAGGCATTGTTCTCCGAATAAACGCGTCGTATACATAGTATTTCAAGAAAACACTGCTCCGCTGTGTCGCTGGTGCTCTGCAAACGCCGCATTGTCATAGCCGCGCCGACGGTTTATTACAGAAACTTTATTTTTGCGCACTCGGAACAATAATGTTTTTGTTGAAGAGCTGCGTATACTTTCGTTGCACAAAACCATTCGCGATGTGATTCGCACTGCAGGTCGCGCTAATTTTTTTTCCCTGTTTTTTTCCGCGTTTCGACTATCGGCCGGGAATCAATCGGACAGAACCTGTTGAACTACATAATTTATCGTCGATTGATGTACAAGTTAAATTCATCTCCTGCCGCGCTAGATTCAGTCAATCGATATGAGCGCGCGCTCTATTTATAATTTTCATCGTATTATATAGACTCGTTCGGCATGCTCGATGAATCTAGTTTATTTTAAATTCAAATTGAGCCAATTGAATTTGTCGCGGTGGTTAATTCCTTAACGATAGCATATTATGTAAATTATTCACGAACGTTATGCGTCGTAACTTTTGATATAGGTATATTATAATAAACGCGATTATATTATACGGACGAATGTGCAAACTCGCGCCGGTCAAAATTTTATTTAGTTACGATGAGTAGTTTTGGAGGAGTTGCATAGTGCCGTTTACGAAAAGTCATAAAATATCGTATATATATATGTATCAAAATAACGACCATAAAACGCGGATCGTCATAAAGCTGTTGGAAAAGTATAACTCGGCTGAGAAAGCTCTTTCGGTGAGCGTAAAAAAAGTGAAGGGGAAAATCCGCGGATAAATACTCGAGAAAAAGTCAAACGAATTTTCGACCGATCAGACAATTACGAAGTGCGAGCACATAACGAAGCCTATTTATCGAGGCAATTGATCAAGCGCTCGAACAGCTTTATCAATTCTTTCGTTCCGACTCCCTATATGGCATTCGGAACCGAATTTCTGCGCGCGATTGTATATATTATACTCTATTTTCGAGATAGTGCTCTTTTGTTCTAATCTCTGCTGGTATATTTTACACTGGAAAAGCGAATTCCAATCAATGAATCATGGCCGACAATAATTAGAGTAACTATACCGCCATACGTTAATTGCCGACTCGAGCTAGAGGGTAAAAAGCGCTTAAAATATGTATGTATTATTCTGCCCGAGGGTCTGTACATATGAACGCCGATCAAGTGCTCTCATTAAGTTTTGTTATCTCGATTAATGAGATTTTTGTCGACCATATTGCGATTTCAATTTATCCGAAAACCGTTAATAATTCATGTTAAACGTACATTGCATTAGCATTATTATAATGCACACGAGAGACGGGACGGGCAAATTAAAATTCAATTAAAAGTTTATATTAGGGCATAAATTTGCCGGCAGTTAACCGGCCAAATTTACAGTTCCCATATTATACCCTGCCGCACAGGGACACAACGCTTGCGGATAGTATAATAATTATTATTTCTCTCCCACCCTTTCTCTCTCTCTCTCTCTCTCACGGTAAAATAATTATTGCCGCGAGATGTTCAAATTTAACAGGTCGTAACCTCGCGACAGTTCGGTAAAAACGTATACGCATGTAGCTGTATCCTCTCACGATGCGGATAGTTTCGATTCCTCGCGCAAAGCCATCCGGCAAACAAGTACACTTGCGCGTGGTGCGCGTCAAAATTCAGCCATTATAGCCGCGCGCATGTACGAACGCGCGCAATAATCCGCGGCCATCGCGTACGCGAGATAAGCCTAAACGTAGCTTATCGTAAACGCGCGCGCGTGCACGCTATGTTGGGGGAGGGTTTAGGCTCAGCTGGATGATATACGAGTTTGAATTATACGACGGCAGCGTCGCGCAGCTGGTCCGATGTCTATATACAGCATATATATGTATACGAGATCGCATCACATCATAAGGAGCTTTGTTCCTCGTTACAGATCCAGATAGCCAGTATGTGCATGTGCATCAACATCTCGGCGACGGTCGCCCTCGGCTGCCTCTTCACTCCCAAGGTCTACATCGTACTCTTCCAGCCCTACAAGAACATCCGACCAGGCCCTAGCAACGTGAGTCGATGCACCTGAATGACATATTTATACGCATTTCGAGATAAATATTCATAATCTATATATATATATCACCGTCTCCACACTCGTCTTACACTCATGCACATTTTATGATATTGGCGAGTGCACAACATACAAGCACGCATATATATACACTGCACTCACAGTCACACTGACACTCACGTATATTATACGGTTTATGATGTATGGATGTCGCTGTGCGGACGCGCGGGCATATATAGATATACATCGAATGAATCAGTGATGTCTGACTGCGCTTAAGAGGAGAGAGAGACTCGCGCTCGCGCGGCTGGATAAAAGTTATTGGAAAACTTGTCTGCCTATATGCGGGGGCTATGCGTCGTCCTGGGGGATATAAGTTAGTGTTATGTTTGCCCCAAAACTATAAAGTTTTTATTACGGAATCCGGGATGTTCCTTGTATATATGCGCGCTTATATAGATATACTTACGCACACACGTATACGCGCGTCTGTGTGTTATATAGAACGTCGAAAACTTGTTAAGCGTGTCACGAAAATATTATGGGAGTACTTTCCATATTTCGCCGAGCAAATTCAATCGGACGCTACTGTATGCTCGCGATTCGCTTCGCCCGGCTAAACAATATGCTAGAAATTTAAGAGAGTAACATATCGAAAATTTTTCAATTCCAATAAGGAAAAAATGCGAAGACACAAACTTTCGCGAGCTTATTTCTCCTTCGGAGTATAAAGAGAAAGAGAGAGAGAGAGATAAATTTCTTTTCGGGACACGCAGCTATTCTCCTATATAGATGTATACACAGAGGAATGAAGTTTTGTCTATTTCCGCGACGACAACAGCGGTAACGACGCGCATACACATACATAGATACGCACACAGCGCGTGGCTCGGCGATAAAAGGAAATAAACGAGCTTTCCATAATGCGCGAGAGGGGAAAAATTTACCGGTGCTTTGTGCTGCGAGCTCAACGCACAACGCTGTATAACTCGCCGCGCTTTACGAGGGAAAAAATTTTCATAAAGAGCCCCCGGGAGTTTTCCGCTCGCAGATGCTCCGCGACTTAACGGTAACGACCCGCAAGCTACATAAAAAGACGAATTTAAAGAATCGAGACAGTGCGGATACGCGAATACGTGCTGGGAATGGTCAGGTACACGGCTCGTTACGCTCGACTGCGCTTGTTTTTATTGAAAACCGGACGGGGAAGTTTCGAATCAACGAAAGGGGAAGGGCCAACTTTCGCGCGAGTCCTCGCTAATCTCGAAATTGGATTGACGCAAACTCTGTATGTGTATACGCCAAACTATGCTTGTCTGTGCTGGCTGTCTCGCTTTCTGTGTATTTATTTTTTCTTTCTCGCTTTCTTTCTTTTCTTTCCATTTACCCGTGTACTCTGTGCTTACTACACTTTTCTGATAATCTACCTCTAATAATTCCCCTCTTTTGTTCAAATATTGTTGTTGAAAGTATACATGAAAAGTAATCGGAGATTCTATTGATGATTCAAGCCGTGGAGCTTTCATCGAAATATGTTTTTATTTCCTTACTGCATCTATATACGTCTATGCCTTCTTTTTTCTAGGAATTTAATATTCATGACTCCACGAGGCTTTTGCGGCCTTACTGAATTCATAAGAACCGCAGTTATAATTAATGCGAAATTCAAAAGTCGTCGTCGCTGAGCTAAAGTCAATAACCGCTGAGTCGCGCGGGGGCGTTCAATTTAAATAATTCCGATTTAACGAGTCTTGAATACGCTTGTTATGTGTGTACACATACATACGAGTGTATAGCGCAATTATTTACTGTCCAAGCCAAGCTCCGTCTGTCGAAAGGTAAATAACGTCTCCGCTACCGAAAGCAAACTATATAAAGTCGTCGATGGTACCTACATATAAAAATGTATGTATATGCATAGATCTCCAAAGCGCCGCAGACTCGATTGAATTTCTTGGCTATAAAGTGCAATTAAACATTCCAATCTAAATATCAATTTTACGTTTCTATTAAATTGGACGGGCCAGTGCAGCAGTGTAGCGTCGCGGGCGCGACTAAAATATCGATTTTCCAAAGACTGCTCCACTTGGGATTCTGCCGTGATTTCTTCTCTCGCGTATATATATATGTAGACAGCCAAATTGATTGAATCTCCGAAAAAAAACGTCCGCGCATGCACCGCACCTAAACCCATCTATATACACACATATAGCGTGTACAGTCGAGTCAACAACGATCCTCTCTCAAGTACAAAAAATAAACGACTAAAATCAAGCCTCTCGCTCTTGAACTTTCCAGAGATTGCGATACCGTCACACGTATTAAATTCTCCTCGTGTGTGTGCGGCCAGGCTCTCCGATGCTCTGCCCGCAAGCGTAACCACGACCTATCGCATGTAGAGAGATAGAGAGAGATATATAAAGAGCGAGTGTGTGTATACACGAATCACGAAAGCGCGCGCATCCACACGTCTGTCATCCACAATACCACCATCATCACACCACGAAAAAAAAACGAAAACAAAAATCTCGAAAATAACAATGCCTGAAACGAACGAACGAACCGTCAGAGCTGCCAGCAGTCGACGGGAGTGGCCTACCGTCAAGGATACAGCATGCGATTCTCCGCACCGGGACGTAGCCAGACCATGCAGAGCGTTACTTCCGGTTCGAGGAGTTCACCACCGCCAAGCGCCGGACCGACCACCACGACCGCAGCCACGTCGTCCGGGGCCAGTCAGCAGCAAGCCACCAGGCCCAAACACGCCTCGACCAACGGCGAGCCTCAGCGCACTCAGGTGATTGTCGCTTTTTTTTAAATATTTCATCTCTCCACAGCTATGTATTCAACCCACGACTGCTCGCGTTTTTAAATTCGATATAGCAGCAAACTATATAGCATATATAAATCCACACGATGTACGTATATACTTGACAGACCGACCCAGCAACGACAACGTCAACCCCGGCAAGCACGACGACCGGCCAAGCTAGCCCAACGATCGAGGAAAGCTCGGTGAGCTAGGTAGCGCTTGTGCACCTGCGCGATCCGCTGAGCTCGGCTCAGGATCGCGAGGATCAGGTGCGCCTGCAGGACTCGAGCCTATCGTAGCATCCGGAGGACGCGGCTGTCGTCACGCCGCGCAAGCACCAACACCACCATCACCACAAGAAGAAGAAGCACAAGCGCCACAAGCAGCAGCAAACTCTGCAGTCATCGTCCTCGCCACACAAGAGCGCGACCGAGGAGTCGGCAGACGAGATAATCGTCCTCACCCCGGAGAAGAGCCAGAACGGCGACGCAGCCGCGCCCCGGCGTCTGCTT
The DNA here is from genome assembly GCA_020010945.3 of Muscidifurax raptorellus. Lineage (NCBI taxonomy): Eukaryota > Metazoa > Arthropoda > Insecta > Hymenoptera > Pteromalidae > Muscidifurax > Muscidifurax raptorellus. The sequence goes on along the minus strand of CM052081.1, from coordinate 3,333,184 downwards.
CAGCTCCAGGACGGCTAGATATGTTGAATATGTATACTTGTATACATACATATATAAGTATACATGTATTCTCTCTCTCTGTCTCTCTTTCTCGCGCGCCTAATGCACTCTCGACGACGATCGATCGAAGGCGTGGCGAGAGGCCGTTTGTTCCTACTGCAGGTAACGACCTCGCGCTGATGCTCCGCATAGACTTGTTGCACTGACGCGTGTTCTTTCTTTTTACCTCTCGTCGCCTCTGTCTCTCCCTCCCTCCCTCTCTCCTTTTCTCTCTTTCTCTGTGTGTATACGTCTGTCGACAGTGCATCTGTACACTACAGTCGTAAAGGCCGGCCCCGTTTTATATATACATGTATTCTTCGAGCGTAAAAGGGATTACGCTAAGAGCCCACCCCCCTGCTGCTGCTGCTGCTTCTGAAGTGGTCCGTAACGGAAGGAGCGTTCTCTCTTTCCCTCTCTCTCACTCCTTGCGAACTTTGAGGACGTCCGACGCACGAGAGAGAGAGAGAGAGAGAGAGAGAGAGAGAGTTTGCCTGAATGATTTATATATACGCGAGCGCAGTCGAATCCAGCTTTGCCGAGAAGCGCGTTAAAACTCTGCTGAATGGCTTTTCTTGCCGACAAGGCGCTGCAGAAAGAGAGCGAGAGAGAGAGAGAGAGGAGTTTTTAATAGGACTCGTGAATTAAAAAGCTTTAGCCATGCTACGCGCTGAGCTCTGTATCGAATATTACAGCGACTGCGGCTTCCGGACACGAAGTTTGAATAATGAACGGGTCAGCCTCGCTACTGCTCTCAACTCTATTTTCGATCGTTGCCTTGTTACTCGGGCTCTATATATATATATATATATATATATATAGGTATTATAAGGAGCGCGCGTGAATTATTCAATCGAGGTCCGCCGCGATTTCTTTTCACAATACCGCGCGCGATTACGAACAATGGAGCGAATAATTCCAAAGCCCCAATTAAGAACTGCTGAGAGAAAAATTCCGCTCGATCGAGCGTTCGGAGCGTGTTTTTGAAAACCAACGTTTTTCCGATTCGCGCGTAACGAACTAACTTTCCATACGCATAGGCATTTGAACAGCGCTTTTCGACGCGGCAGTGCAACAAACTCGCGGCGTTGGTTCCGATGAAAAAAAAATCTCGTGCACATGATGGACACCCGATATGTCTACTGTGTACTGTGTATTACGCATTGACAGCCGAATCCGGAGACGAGACTGTTTTATATTTTTTTATCGTCCAGGAACTGAGCAAGAAAAAACCGACAATTCCTTGATTGCGCGTGAAATGGGGCTAATTGCTGATGGAGATGGGTATAAATCGAATGAAAGACTGCGCGATACCATCGGCCAATCACTCGGTTTTACGCTTTTCGCCTGCACACATTTCAGGGAAAAATTCTCACGGCGCCTGGCCCACTTAACCCTTTGAAGCACGTTTTTTCCTGTTCTCTTTTCAAAACTCAATTAGACTGGAAATTCCCGGCTACTTTTTTCCTGCGCGAGTTTTGCTCGACCTTAGTTTCCAAATTTGAAATTCAAATTTTGGGTAAGTAACCCGGGCGCCAGGCTAGCGCTCGCCGCATAATAAAGATCAATAAAGCGCCATGAACGCGTAAACGATAGCTATGTATGTATCACATCGGTAACGAGCTATTTAACGAAACGTTCGTGGGTTGAAATAAAATTGACTCGCAGTCTATTATGCAACTTTCCAAAGAGAGAAAGAAAGAGATAGAGAGAGAGAGAGGCCGGGGAGAAAAAATCTCCCTTCATTCCGAAAACCTAATCTTCCATGACTCTACATTCCCCTCAGCGTGTGAGGCGGACACGCCACGCGAGTATTGAGGAGCTTTTTACTCGCGACAGAAAAAAATAGAGAGAAGAGGCTGATAAACGAAAGATGAAAGATGGAACAGAAAAAAAGCCAACTGCACTAAGTAAAAGTCTTCCACGTATTTGTATATAGGCACCTATAAAACAATAAAACCACGGGCTCGCGCCTTTATGATATTCTAATCGACTCGGACGATGATATTATATCTGCCGCAGGGCAAGAGAGGGAAAAACCCAGAAAAATACTCAACAAAGCGCTGCGAGAAAAGCTTCCGCACTTGATTTTCCTCATTTTTTACGGAGCTCGTTCGCGCGCATCGTCCCATCCACAGCCTTCAAGCAACGTACGTATAAGAAAGAGATAGAGAGAGAGAGAATTTTGAGAGTCAGCAAGAGAGGGAAAGAGAAAAGGGAGAACGAAGAAACGAATAAAAGAGTCGCCGTCGCTTTTCGTTACGCGAGTCGAGTGAGCGTCGAAAGAGGCGCGGATAGCCGCGCGATGACTTGTTGTCGTGTCAATTTGCTCGAGTAGGCCGAAATTCGACGAGAAATGCCTGTCTATCCATCCCCCGGTCGCTATCGAGTATATAGGAGATAGACCGAAAGCTACAGAGGCTGTACACGAAAGAGAAGAGAGAGGAAGAGAGCAAGCGAGAGGGCTGTTATACGGTAACTTGATTCGCTCGAGTATCGATGTCTCGGCCGAGTGTAGTCCATACACACACACATATACATACACATGCGCATATAAACGTGTATATATAGACACGTTCCGTCATAAGACTATATACTAGCTGTAGAACATCCCGTGCGCGCGCGCGCGAGAGCCAGGAAATCCAATATTTTTGGTTCAGGTGCTGCAGTTCTTCGTTGTTTCGCCGCGGCGATGATAAACAACATTTCCTAGGACGGATAACTTTATACCCTCGCGCTTCGTTCAAGGAGGGTAAAAAAGGCGGGAGAGATAAGTTTATAGAAGGCAAGAGAGAGCAACAGAGAGAGGGGGAGGAAAATCGCTCGTACACGTAACCCGAGCGAGCTGAGTAATATAGTTGAATTTTATTCGAGATATTTATGGAATTTAATTATATAAGTTAATTATATAATTATATAATTTAAGTATATTAGTTGGCCTGGTAATGCATATTTGCACGCTCATTTGTTATGAACTTTTGCGTTTTTATTCCGGCGCATATCGTTCGTTTAGAGAAAGAGAAAGAGAGCGATAGATAAGATAATAGAGAGCGAGCGAGTAAACTATCGTTTTTGTTTTTTAATGTTTGTTTGACTCGTTGACCGATATATCTATATATTATGCATATAGTATGAATTCCGTTTGTATGATAGTGAGTGTTTATCAAAATTAGACTATTAGAAGGTGCTTTCCCATGTCGCGAAGAAAAACAAAACCATGCACAGAGACTGCAATTTTCTACAAAAGTATTTATAATGAATATGAGTAAGAGTCGACACGTTGACAGACGAAGAGAGTAAGGATTATATAGCACTCGTTAACCGTGTAATTTATAACGTTATTATAACAACAACAAACAACAACTATATAAGTCGTGTTTTTTAACGCTTTCTATATGAATATGACACGAGTCGATTTCTCCCACAGAGATGACAGCAGACGACATTTCGTTTAACACGCTATAACTGACTACGATTTTTCAGATAACTACTTCCAACTCTTTTTTTAGACGATCGCCGGATTCTCTCAAGATTATTGTAAATCGTAATGTAAAAGTACACATCCAAAAGCGAATTTTTCTAATAGATAACCTGTATAACGCAGCAGGTTTAACATAAATAATAACTATGTAGTCGATGTGCGTGAGTGTGAAAAACAATTTAAGCCGAACAGTTTTAACAGAAAAAAAAATTAAGATAAATCTAGTTGTATCTCGACGTGTAATGAAAATTTCTTATTAACGCTGACTAAAGGAATACTCAAGTGATAACAAAACTTGCATAGGCACAAAAAGAATTGCTAGTTAAGACGTACATTTTTTGGACAGTCAAAGGCGAAAAATGGCAAAAAAATTAATAATAATAAATATTAATAATAATAATAGACCGACGAAGATTTTTACCTACAAAACAAACACACGTCACAGAGCATTGACGTAAAAATATACTCGCGGATATTGATCGTCGAATGTAGCCTTACGATAAATTTCCCGATTTAGCAACAGATCTTCGCGCGCGCTCCGGGACAGTCGAGAGAAAGAAAAAAGGAGTCAAGAGAATACAGCTCTTTTTTTTTGCTTCTCGCGCTTCACATACGATTACAACGAGCAAAAACTCCCCGGAGTGTCTACGTTATGTACAAGCGCAACAATCGGAAAACGCTTTCCTGTCATCTCAATATATGTATAGCTCGTACATCGCTCCACTTAAATTATTTATTTTCACGCCAAGTTCTGAATCCAAATACTTGACGCGCAGCAGCACTGCGCGGTTTTCCGTAATCCGGTATTATGCAAAACTTGTATCGATTATTTCCACATAATAAACTTTGGACGGAAATTAGTGTGTATAACGTGCTGCGTTTGGCATTTTTCTTTTTACTGCGCTCTTGCGAAAAAAATCCGACGCGCAGTCTCGAGCGATTCATTGTTAGTCGTGCGTTAAATTTCTCGTGGGAAATTTAATTCTAGTAGTCTTTGTTCGCACTGTTTACGTATGGCTTTGTTTGGTCCGAACGAATTATTTTTTTCGCAAGAGCGAATATTATATACTGTTATCGAAATAATCGATGTGATTACGTTGCATAATCTTATATCCCAGATATTAAGCTTCACGCGGACAAGTATAATAAAAATTACTCCACGGCGAAATCGCGATTGTCCCGCCTACCCTTCACAGTGTCGTCTATATTATAAAAAAAGATGTATCCGAAAATTACTTTAGCTCGGTGTATACGCGTACATGTAGTCGCAATAAAGCGCAACAAAGTCGCGCGCCCGTATACATTTGTAGTACGTAATAACGCATGCAAATCAAAAAGAAAAAGAAAAAACAAAAAAAAAAGATGAGAGACACTACAGACTCGTTGAAACTGTACATACGTATATCGAGACACGTCGACGAGACAATTATTATACCGAACTTTGTACAAAGTATAATAGAGAGGAAAACCAGGCAGATTATTTAAGCAAATGTATGTGTACATATAGCTACGTGAAGTAAGTTATTATAACGTAATAAATGCGAATAACTTGTAAAACTGAATATGTTGCCTAATATAAGAAAACTATGTAAGTAGCGAGTAAGTATATATAACATATATACTTATATCGGAACGAGTCGATTTCAAACGAATCGAAGTGATTCCAACTCCTCAAAATCTATGATATTTAGGTATATATTATTATTGTTTAACTATAAAGAAAATACGAAAGACTTTTGGTGATACTGTCAAAGTAGCTATAGCTATCTAAGCCAAAGCTAAAAAATCTGCGGAATTTTGCACAATTCCCAGTAACTGAATAAATATAAACCTATACATGATAACATCGTATACGTTCATCAAGTTTTCATTGCAATATTAAAATTAATCAAGGCTCTATATAGAATCGTTGATAATTAACCAATCTGTGTTTAGAAATCGTTGTTTTTTTCCGAGAGAAATGATGAAATCTTTCTCCTGGGTCGATGAAAATGTATCAACCATTTATGCATTTCGATGCGTGTACCCGCAGGAAATTCGTATAGTTTGACTGTTTGTGGAAATTGTCGACGTTGTTCTGAAATTATTCATGAAGCTCGAGAAATTGTTATATATGCAAACTTTTGCTTTCCGAGGTACTCCTCCAGTATAATGCTTGTGATCAACTTTTGTAACATTAATTTATTTTAATATAAGCGCAGCTTGTATAATTTCAAATTAATTATTAAATTATGCATTAATTAAAACATGCATACGCTTTTTCATGAAGATTCGTTTGCAATAAGCTTCTTGTAAATTGCTTGAATTTGAAAATGAACTTAGCCAACTGGTGGTAAAGACGTCATGCACGTAAACAAAACTTGGACGAATTTTTACCAGGGTACTTTTGTAAATATGTAATGTAAAAAACACAAGTTTTTTATTTCAAAGAAATACGTGTACACATTTTATTATATATACAATAAGCAATATCGTTTTTTATATTATACCAAAGTGAAATGTTGGATTAACCAAAGAAAATTTATCATTCCTATAATGATAAGAAAACAAAATCTTCATTCGAAAACTCGTCAAGTCAAACACTTTAACTCTAATATACGCAAGTGATGTCTACATTTAGGTTTTAATTTTTCTTTACATTTATAAATATACTATACATAATATATAGCGAATAGTTGTAATTGCGGACTTCATATCGTGGAATGGACTTCCCGTAATTTATTTATGTCGCACTTTACGCACACACGTTCGTTAAAAATTCATAAAAAATCCATAAGATTTATACTTTCTAGGAGTATAAAAAAATAAATCGTTGTCAAAGCAACGGCAATGATTTTGTTCACTCTTAGAGATTCTATGTATAGTATGTACATATATAAGTTATCGTTTATTACTAAATCGTAAAAATTAAGAAATATCTATCAGTAATTGCTGTCATTCATAAGAAAAAATAATCAAAATCATAATATCAATACACTAGTGAATATGATTTATCAGTCGCCTTTACAAATGAGATACGGCGTCTGATGAATTATCCTGTGTTTTGATTAGTAAACAATGTTAAAGACGTATGTGCATTATTATCCATTTAGAGCTAAATATTAAAGGTCAAGAGATTACATTTATATATGATATGCTCTATAAACAAGTCCCTGGTTAGAAAATTTTCTGAAAAAAAAATGTTCAAATCATATGCCTCAATTGACATTAAGTATATGGGTGCGTACTTTTTCTTTCATAAAAATGAATTTTTAGGAGGAAGAAAAATGAAAAGGAATAATATTGTTCTAAGTTTATCATAAGTACATGTGACTACATTTGCCCATGACTATGGGCAAATTTTACTGTGAACTACATTTTCTAGCCAGGGTTGGACAGTTTTAATGTAGATTCAGTAACTATACGAGATATTTATATTTTTTTCCAGGGCATATATATATATTTTTAATTTTGCAAGAAATCTTTTAAATCGTTTATTTTTCAATTCATGAAAGAATTATAGAGAATAAATAAAGATTTTAAAAACTAGAAAAATAATCAGCAGGAGCTTGCTGTGCCGTTTTAGTATTAAGAACAAAACACGGAAAGAATGTTTTAGATGTAAGTGTTATAAAAAATGGGTTTTATTGTTTGTTAGTGTATGATTGTTTGTTAGATATTTATGGAAAAGAGCAATTAAAACTTATTAAGAGAAAAAGAAAAGTAAAAAGTACTACTCAACAATCAGTATTACCTGTGCAAAATAAATAAAAGTATGTAAAACGACTGGTCGTATACTTCAAATATATATAGATATATATATATATGTATGAACTTGGAATATAAAGGCTAAAGAATTGTATAAAGCTATTTCTCAAGAACAAAACCTTTTCATTTCCTTACATATTATTATCAATCAATTGCGTGGTTAAAAAATGTATCAAGCCTACATGATTATTGCACCATAGATTTCTTTTAATTCCAACATTTGTATAGTTTTGATGTACTTTATAATATGTGGTTTATACAATTTTAAATTATGTTTATTTGAATAAATACTGCCAAAAGTACGTAAATTGCTTACGTTTGATCACTTATTAATCTATCAACTACCTACAAATCCTTTGAAAGTTAATGTACATAAAGAAGAAACGACTTATACAAATTTTCTTATAAAAATGAAGATCTAATATTAGTTGTTACGACGATTAGATTTATCAACACTTGCTTGTTTTATAACAATATCGCAGCCTGTACATCTCTCTCAGTTTTAATAACTGTGTAAAAATATATTACTTTTACACAATGTATAACAAGAGTACTATAAAAATTATTTACAATATTTATGGTTTATTGTATCGCACTTTAACACGGTCTTTTTGATCCCAATATTCTGAAACGATTAGTTTGCAGAGGAACAAATGGAAAACGATGATCAGGAAACATATGCTCACCCAAAAGAAAGTGGGTAATCCTCCTAACTGGTGACCATGTTTGTGCAATGCCATAAGGTGATGATCATGTGCCGGAGCTGTCGATAATAATTGTCTATATTACGCATCATGAAAAATTTAATACCTATTCAATAGTTAATCATTTACCTTCATCAACTGCATGAACATGAAGAGCGTTTTGCAAATCTTGCATATGTTGATAATCCGAAGTTATATACAGAATAGCCGTTAGAGGTGTCGTCAGTTTTACGGGAAAGTTAGTATAAGATTGACTTAGTGGTACTGGTGCATCTAAGCAGCCAGCGTCACATCCATAATAAACACTATCACTCCTATCAAGTGCTACACCTAACACAGCACGATTGTCCTCGTTAACGTGGACTGATATATTGAGATGCGTAACGTTCCCGTAACTAATCCTCCTGTAAAATCAATTTCAACCTTGTACAAATAATTGATGCAGATTTATCTATTAAGTTGCATTATTAAATACCTGAATAAAAAGTCTCTGTGTAAGTGTTGAGGATCTATATTGAATTCCAAATGTTGATTGCTAAATCTCAAACCCCCAAGACTCAAAACCATGGCTTGTAATACAGCAGAGGGATTGCCAGTCATTAGTCTATGACAACCTTGTTTTTCTAAAGTTATAGACCAAGCTCTTACCAGTTCATTGATTGCGTCAATCGTAGAAGTATCTCTCCACAAACGAGGAGCGTCCCTATTGTAATAATACTCATAAATTTCTAATTTTAAATTTCAAAATACTAATAATCTCTATTGATTAAAACCTACAAAGTATGATGTCCTCTGTAACAACCTTCGTTGTTGATTACACTCTTTTCAACATCTGGTAAGGCTTTTGACACTTGACTTAAAACATAGTATATAGTAGAGTTTATTTTGTAGCCATTGATAGCTCCTTTTGCTTTCGAATCGCTTATCCTGAAGCCGGAATGCCAATACTTTTGCCAAACATTTACATGTTCTTGCTTCATGCCTAGACTGTGCTGCTTTACAAGAGCTTTTCTCATTTGCTAAAAAAAAGTTTCATTTATAAAAAAGAATTTTTCAACGAGATCCGTATGACTTGGTTTGTTGCTTACATCGATAGCTTTTTCTCTAACTGAATCTCTTTCTTCTCGATATTGCTCCATTGCAATCGGTTCACTGTATTTAATACTAGATAAATATTCCATTTTCATAGAACCTCTCGCCTTAACTTCTATGTTTTTTGGTGCAGCTTGATAAACTATCGAAACAGCTACAACTTTGTTAGAATTTGGTACATTAATGTGTCCCGAGATTAAAGTAAACTCATGATTAGTGCGCTCGACCAAGATACTGAAAGAAATGGTTTACCTAAATAATTGGATCAAAATGAGTAGACGCTTTTATAAAAACATACATACTTTATTGATTCTTTGAAAGAATCAGTCCAATGAACCGAAGCTTGAGGTTTGAATGGCAACTCCTGCAGATTACTCAGTGGGTTAGAAATTTTAATTTCCTGCACAAAGATCCCTTCGAGTTCTCTGTGAGCATAGTATTGATAACCTATGTGGTAGCCATCTCGGAAGCACTGATATTTGTAAACTATACCCTTGGTATAGTGGGTAACAGTTGCCTCCTTGTAGGAAATATATTCGGGAACTTGATAGCTGATGAGCGGCTGCCACTTTACAGCCAGAGACAGAGTTCTGCCGTGCTTTATGTAGAGCCAAGATTCCGACTGTATTGGAATACCAAATATACCATTACCCACATAAGGCAGATATGTATGTTCCTCTTCCTTTGCCGGGTTGAACAGGACATTTGCATTGTATTCCACAGAGTCGAAATAGAATCCAGCCAATCTCTCACTGATGCAGTGTTCCTCGTAGGCTGCGAAAAAACGAATCCAATTAAAAATTCCAATAACCTCAATGTCCAACCCATCTTTCCTACCTTCTATGGGTTCTCTCCTGCTGGAGAAAAGCCACTGAAACAGCGAAGGCCCAACATACAGCAGAAAACCTCCAAATACAACGAGCAGCACGAGAATCTTCCTGTACGAGTAGTTGCCGTCCAGGGATCGTCGCACTCGTTTTCCGAACTCGTGCACGTCGAACATGCCACCTCCGCCCCTCATCCTCGCCGTCTTTTATACTCGTCGAGTCGTCAAAAAGACACTTGTGTATATTAACAGTTGGTGAAACTTTTATAACCTCAAATCAGCCTCTCTCCGTGCGCATACACTGGCGCGGCTCCGCGAAGAAGTAGACAAGCCGGTGATTTTCTCGCACTCCAACGTAGCGCATAGTGCAATGTGCCGATTCGGCACTGGGTAAACAACGCCCGCGAATTATGTCATTTTTTCGATTCTTGCACGGGATACCGACGACGTAACTGGACCAGCCGGTTATTATCGCACTTCACACTACTATTTTTACGCGACGCTCGCGCATGCGCGCGCTCCTATATATATATATATATATATATATATACAAGCATAGTGTCGAGGTGTTACTTATAATATGCCACCTATACCTATACATATACGTAATAATCGAGCCCCCGCGCGTGAGAAAGTGCGTAAGTAGTACGAGCTCGCAGGCAGACAGGAAGCCCCGTAAATCCACGTCTACGGGGAGAGCCGGATTGAAGTTTGACTTTTGGAAATGAAGCTCTATGCGCTTTTGCCAAGAGTTGAGAAGTCGGGCTTTCAGCGAACGAAGTTCAGCTTCGAAAGGAATATATATACATATAGCCGATAACGTGCACCTGCTGATGGTGATATACTTATATATAGCTACCTATATACATATATATGCGGGATTATACTCGAAGCCTTTTGAAATTGGACTAGTTTATACATTTCTCGATGACGTAATTATACGAGCTACTGTATATTAGCAAGGAAATAATAATAATAATAATATTGAGTACGAAATCTTAGTATTGGACGCCGATAAAACAACCGCTGGGATCTCGACGAGAAGTTTGAACTTGTGTCGAAATTAATCAATGCGCCTCGTGCTCTTCTATTATACAACACACATACGCATACTAAATTCGTATCGATATTCGTTCTGCAATACACTTATTATACGCAGCGGGTATAAACTATAACGTCGAAACCCTAAAACTTGGCCAATAACCGTCGATCCCGGGAAAATTCAAAAAGCCGCAGAGCATGTTTCCCCGTCGAAACTATGGCCCTATATATCCCGCCAAAAAAAAAGAAGAAGAAAAGCTCTTCCGTAAACATTCCCAAAGCTGCGTGGAGTTAGCCGAACAAAGTTTAACCAACTCCTAAAACACGCAGTTAAAACAGCAGAGGCGCATCGCATATATATCCGAGAATCATTTCCTATATATATATATATATATATATATAAATATATATATATATTTATATATAGCAGCCTCGTGCAGTGCTGCAGTAGCTTGTATATACACACGCATATATATATATAGGTATATAACACATGAGTGACACGCAAGCTGCCCCACTTAATCGGGCATTTAAAAAATCCGGGCACTGGCATTTCGCCGGCTGTCCTGTATATGTAATACTGTGTGAATAATTGAGGGAGTAGTCGGGTCGAGAATATATGGGGGGGGGGAAGGAAAAAAGTAGCTATATATATATAGAGAGGAGCGATCGCGGGTCGAGGGATAATAGCCGCTGGGAATGAACGCGTGGAGTCTATTCTACGACTATATATATATACAAGCTCGACTATGCGAATCTGCCGGGGTTGTGCGGTTGACCGCGGAAAACTTTTCGTATCTGCTGCATAATTATAAAGAATGTGGATGTGGAAATTTTCGACGCAAGCTCTTCCATCGCAGAGCGGATATCGCTTTCAATAAGTTTCGCTTGGAAAAGGCTCGAGGTCGGGAAACGTAATAATATTTTCCCGCAATAAATACGCCCCTTCCAGGAGCCTTTTTGCACTGCGGATGATGGATGCGCCGCTCGAAAAAACTTTCGGACACTCGAAATGACCATTAGTCCGCGGTGAGGGTGGAAGGAAAGCATTCTCGAGTGACCGACATTCCATAGCCCAAAAAGCTTCTATACATATACACACATATATATATACACCCTCGCATCCTTTTCTTCTCGAGTGTCCGATCGCCACTATATATATATAAAATACGCGGTCAATCAAAAGCACGTGTTCTCACAGATTCAAGTGCCGCAGGAGAGATCGAAGACACGCTCCGTGCCTCTCTTTCCTCTAATGCACACTGCGATCTATAGGCTCACGGGATCGAACGCGCTGTGCCCCGGAGTATATATATACGTATATATGTGTTCCAGCGGATGCGCGGGGACGGATCGGTGTCACGTGCAGAACTTGCCGACCCCCTCCGGATATAGGAACTTCCTAGTCTTATGCGTGTGTACACCTACACTCGTCTCTCTGGAACTGTGCATCCAAGCCTACTTTGCAACGACGCCGTGTAATAATAATAATAATAATAATACTAATAATAATAATAATAAGAACAACAATAATAATAACAATGATAAACGTTAATACTAGAATCGCAGAGCAGTGCGCGCAGCGATGAATCAGCAAAGGCACATCAGCCGCAGGACTGATTTCATCCCCGAACGACGAGCTTTAATGGGCCAACGCGTGTGTCCGGCGCATCTCGCGCGCACACGCGTCCAGCTATATACACACATGTATATAGAAGCGCAAGCTGTCTTGCATTCTGGAGCGACAGCGGCTCGCTGATGATGATATACTGGGTGACGTGGAGCTTGCGGCTGTGTGCGGCGGCAATGCGTGTGTCCCCGCCGCTGTGACTCTCTCGCACCGCTGTAGCCTAGAGCAAAAGAGAGAGAGAGAGCGAGCGATGCTCGAAGAGTAGGAGAGTTTGGGGTGCCAGGGGTGCCGTCGACTGGATTTCGCGCAGCTGCCGCGACGCTAGTTCCCTGCGAGCCTCGCGCGAGCACGCACGGCTCGTCGCTCTTTTCATTCTCCTATATATATACATATATATATATATAACGTATCGTGCTCGTCCCTCGCTCGTATGTACATTTTCCTTCTGTTCTTCTCCTACTCCTCTTCCTCCTCCTCTAGCTCTCTCGCGTTGCTCCACGCACATGCTCTCGGACTGACACTCGCTGTCCTACATACGCGCGTCTGCACCCGAGAGAAACGGAGCCACGAGTAGCCCGAGAGTGTGGCGGGCGCCACATTCGAAAGCTCCCATCAACTCGATCATAATATATATATATATATACACTCGCGTAAACACAGCCGCGCATACGTACGTAGATATATACATATACATATATATATATATAAATAAATATATATATATATATATATACCACACACAGATACAAAGCTCTCGGTCTCGGTACTGTGTGCGCGTCGCGCGGTGCGCGCGCTTCGAGCCAGGAAGGAAGGAAGGAAGGAAGGAAGGAAGGAAGGAAGGCTCTTCTCGCAGCATCCAACAGCATCGCGAGAGAGTGAGAGAGAGAAAGAGAGAGAGAAAGAGGAGGCTGCTTGCTGCGCTGGCGCAGGAGCAAGACGCACCGATACGTATAGGAGCGTATAGACGGCCAGCGGCCGAGGAGACCCACTGCCCGTAGTGCTGCTGCTGCCGTCGAGCGCGAAGGACCACCGCCAGAGCCTCAGAGGTACGTATTGCTTATACCCTGCAAAAACATGTTTAATAATTGTATTCCATCGTTGCTGTGCATCGTTGCGCGCGACGGTTCTTTTCTATTCCACGAGCCCCGAGGAATTTCCAAAGGGGGTTGGCTCGAACCCCCGATCGGGGAGTATAATCCGTGTATACGTATAGAGAGAGAGAGAGAGAGAGAGAGAGAGGCGGGGGAGGAGGACTAGGCCACTTTTCGCGCGGACCCACATACGGCAGCGGATAGGATAGAAGAGAGCCTCGGCCTCGGCTAATTAGAATATAGCTGTTTTTTATGAGCGTGGAAGAGGAAGAGGGAGCCCGAAGCTCAGGAGCCCGCTCTCGCGCTCCGATATATTTATTACACGGGACCCCTGCCGGACATGCATATTAGCGCGCCTCGGCTCTCTTCTTCTGATGCAGCGCGTATGGCTCGTGCACTGTACTATATATGTGTCTTCGTATACGGACTAGCTGTTGCATATACGTATATATATACATATATCTTTCCATCTACCTATCTTTCTTGGCTGCGAAGCGCGCTCGAATTTTCGCAACTTCCTCCCGGGCGCGCGCGACAACTTTCAACTTTCCGCTCCAGTTCTCGAATTTCGGACTTTTGCCTATATAATACACCCTACACGTCTCTCTTTCTTCTTCGCTCTCTCTCTCTCCCTCTCTCTCTCTCTCTCTCTCTCTCTCTCTCTCTCCCCCGAGTCGCGCGCGCGCGAGGGGCTCGCGCTCCCCCGTTTGGTTCCGAGAATCTGGGCTTGAAAGCTTCTCTCTCTCTCTCTCTCTCTCTCTCTCTCTCTCTCTCTCTCTCTCTCTCTCTCACTGTATATATAGATAGACGGTACGCCTGCCCGTATACATACACGCGCGCGCGCGCGCACGCATAGGTGGAAAAGTTCGTAGATCGATTATTCGGCAGCGGAAAAACTATTCTTCAACTCCTCCTCTGCCACTGCTGCTGGGGTTAATCTCTCGTGAGATGGATGTATACGTGTAACGGGGAAGGGGGGGGGGGGAAGAAAGGCGCCGCGAGAAGAAAAAGTGCGCGAAAAAGCGAGCAGCAAAGGTCAAAAGGAAAAGAGAATGGCCGAAACAAAAGCCCGCGCGCGGACGCGACAAAAGAGGAAAAGAAGAAAACTCGACTCCAAGGATAGTATATGTATACGCTCTCGACGCAATCTCTCATTTTTTTTTCTTCGCGCGAATCTGCAACAAAAGAGCCCGACGCCCGATTCGGATAATATTGCGAGTGTGCTCGTGTAGCGTAATGGAACAGGGCCGCGAGGAGTTTCTTTTTTTTCTAGCAGCAACGATTCGTCATCGGATTTTAAAGGATCCGCGCGCATACATAAAGAAGGAAGTCAAGTGCGTGTGTATAATGTGCGGTATATATATATATATATATATATATATATATATATATATATATATATATATAAAGCACATTCCGATAAATACAGCCCTAAGCCGGATCGGCAGAGGATCAGAGTGGTATATATATAGTCCGCCCGTGCGAGCAGATAAGCGCCGGAACGAGAGAAGGTGCAGGGGGTCGCGATGTATCAGCTACAACTCTCTCCCTTTTCGCCCGGCTTCTTATCGACTCGAGAGCCCCATGAGGGGTTGCTTCGAAGCTCCGAGTGAAAAAAAACGCCGCAGAGAAAAGGAGGTCGCCGGACCGACCGATCGGAGAATGGCTGTCCCAATTAAGAGGGGGATCGGTTGTTATATATTCGAGGGTTAAAGCGAGGGAGAGAGAGAGAGAGAGAGAGAGGACGCGAGATCGATTATGACGCCCCAGAAAGCGCGCCAGAAATTTTCTTTGTTCGAAACTGGAGCGATTGGACTGCTCTGCGCTACTACATACTGCCGCTGTCGAATCGGTTGCTTCCGCAGATTTGCTTCCGCGGAAACTGTCCGCTGTGAAATTACTCCCCTTCCTACATCAGAGCGAGAGAGAGAGAGTCTTAGCTGGGCTATGCGCGCATCGTCTTATTTCGGCACGGAAATGCGCGACGAGGTATTTGCGACCTGAGGGAGAGTCGGAATTCTCGGGACACCAACGTCGAGATTCCACGCGGCTGTTTCATTCGAGCCAGGCTTTTCCGGGAATATTTATATAGGTATCTTTTTTTTTGTAGATCTGGATTTTTATGCGCTTGGAAAGCTCGGCTTTACGCTAGTGGTATACACGCGCGAATAAAGGGAGACTCGCGACGCGCGAAGGACGATTGCGAAAAAATTTTTTTAAAAGATTAAATTTGCCGCTTGTTATTTTTTTATTCATATATATATATATATATATATATATATATATATATATAGATACGCGCGGAGGCAAGTAATTCGGAAAGATCATTATTCCCGCTCGCGTTGGACAATACGCTCGAAGGCAATTACTTTGATTAAGCGAGGAACTTTGCTTCTCGAGGCTAAACTTTTTAATATTCAAAGTGCCGCCGAGCTCGAGGAGAATTCCGCTTTCATACGGCGACGAGCACATTCTTATCGGCTCCGCTCCCTTGAAATTTCAAGAGCTGCGCGCGAGCTTTGAGTTATTGGACTTCTTCCGCAGCTACTCTCTTTTATCGTCCTATTACGAACCTCAAACATTTACCCCTTTTTGATAAACCCTGCGCACCGCGCATTTGTATATCGCTGTCGGAAAAATTCTCCGCGATGATGAGCAATCTACGCGCGTCCCATTAACTTTCGAAATCTCTCCTACGGGAAATAGTCGATCGGGATTTCGAGCGCGATATCAGAACGGCTGTGATATCGGAAATATCTCAAGTTGGAATCCCGACGCGTTTGTATTTACGCGCTATATACACGCGCGCGGAATTCCACCTTGAAATATTTCCGATAACAGAGCGACTGGCACTGATTAATTCCATTCGTTGGATCCCCCGAGGATCGTTTCTGACACTCGCTGAATTATTATTATTATTCCTGTGTATATATTTTTTTTTCGTTTGCTATATACCTCTATATATATACTGGATTCACGAGCCTGTACAGATTTTCATTTTCCCGCCACTCATCTCCACGCACTATATATATATATATATATATATATATACATATACGTACATGTATATATATGGTAAAACCGAGCATTGTGTCCTCGCGTTTCACGGATAAATAAAATAGAAGCTCAAAGGGCTCGCGCGGGGAGAATTTGCATTCTGAGTGTGATGTTGCCCGACGGCGGGAGGGGGTGCGAATTATAAATGGTTTCTCCTCGCCTCGCCGAAAATAGGTTAAGCTAATATAGAGCGAGAATCCGCCACTCGGCGCTGATGTATATTCTTTTTTTTTCGTTAAATAAAAAAAGGGGACAGACCGTACGTGGCTGTACTACTGTAGTCAGGGAGGATTAATGATCCAAGCGCATCGAAGTAGAAAGTGCCCGACACGGTCAGACGTCCATTCGGCTGTATCGACCGAACGCCATAAAACATCTCTCGTTCGCAGGTACGTGCGCAGCTTGTTATGGGCCACCGGAGTAGTCCCCAGGACGCAGGACTCTAGAGGCTGATTCAGTCCCCCCCCTCCCCCCCCCCCTTATCAAGCCTACGCAGGATCGACCTCCTCTGCAAACGCAGTTGTTAACGCAGATAACAGACCGAAGCGATAATGTCGGAGACGACGAGCAGGGAGCCGGAGGTTCTGGACCCGGAGAACGGCGGGGGCGCGGCGGCAGCCCTGAATAGCTCGGGTTCCGCCGTCGCGAGCAGCAACGGCGGAAACAAGAAGGAACTTCCCGATCGCGGCAGCTGGAGCTCCAAACTCGACTTCATCCTCAGTGTGGTGAGTCATGCGATATATACGTGTTCGCGTTCTCTTGATTTATCGCGCACTTGTTGAGGCTGCCTTACGAGCGATCGTCTGCCAAAATCTATAATGCTGTAGGTATTAACTCTTCTCGATTCGCGATGATGTTTGCGCGCGAAATTTTAAATTAAACGCTTTTCGGTTGTTAAAAACTTTGCTAAACTCGGGATTAAGTTCGAGACGTTCGGCGACTCTATTATGTATATTCCCATAGTTTGTTTGAAATTTTGAATTTGACCTTTGCGAGTCTATAGTTTCGTTTAATGCTCGCGCGCATAATAATAAGCGTAACCTACATACTGAAAATACGGAAGACTTGGCTTTCTTTTTATCTCGCATCGGAATTCTTTTCACTCGTATATCTGCAAACGAGCGGTGTGTGCGGCTGACAAGCGAGAGCGTGATAAACTAGCGAAATAATCTGTCCTGGAAAAGCGAATTTCCCGTGTTTGCCGAGGGAATAGAAATGTACGAAATCGCCGTACAATACACGTATATATATATATATATATATATAAAACACATATCGATCGCTTATTCGAGTAAAATTTAAAATTCCCGGCTAATAAAAAGTGCAGCATCGATAATTCGCGATAATAATTGCGACGCGTAATGTGGAAAATTCTATTTTCGGATCGTCTGCGTGCGCGTGTATGTGTAACATGACAAGCATAACTAGGGAACGCGCATAATAGTTAACGGTATCAAAACGAAACTTGTTTCATTAAATCGCTCGTTCGCGTTTGATGCGGCGGTAGGGATAGCATCGCTCGCACATCAGCCGATGCGCTTTTTGCCGCGGAAAAGTTTCCTATTTTATATATTGAGAATATTTGCCGAACGAGAAATTCGCGACAACTTCTGACGATATTGCTTTGGTCGAAAGAAAGTTTGCTATATAGCATTAACGATTTGGAAAAGAAAACTTAAAGGGCAAACTGCTCGAGACAGCCTTGATCCGACCCAGAGCTGAGAAATAAGAAACCGACTGCAGCGCATCGGCTACCCGGAAGCGATAAAAATTCACGAGGCTGAAAAATAAAAACATAAACGTCGCGTTGACATACTATATAGACGTTTCACATAGAGCTGGAGCGGTTGTTTAGCAGAGCCGCATCGAGAGAGAACCCTCCTACGTTGATTAGGTCTTATTGGCCGAAGCGCAGCCGGGAGCGAGTGAGACGCGTGCGCTCAATTGAAGAAGCGAATCTGCATAAATATCGAATGCGGTCGCTCGGTCATTAGCGACGCCCGCGACGAGTGCCGCGAAATTCCAGAATTCCAGAAAACACACACGAATAAATATGTCACACCGATCGCGATGCAAAGGTCGGCCTGGCCATCGGATTGGGCAACGTCTGGCGGTTCCCGTACCTGTGCTACAAGAACGGCGGCGGTGCCTTTCTCATCCCGTACTTCCTGACCCTCTTCCTCGCCGGCATCCCGATGTTCTTCATGGAGCTGGCGCTCGGCCAGATGCTCACGATCGGCGGCCTCGGCGTCTTCAAAATCGCGCCGCTCTTCAAGGGCATCGGCTACGCCGCGGCCGTCATGTCCTGCTGGATGAACGTCTACTACATCGTCATCCTCGCCTGGGCAATCTTTTATTTCTTCATGTCCATGCGCTCCGGTGAGTAGTAACGAGGCGCAGAAGAGAAAGACAGAAGCTGCTGCTGCTGCTTTTTTTGGCTCTAATCATCGGAGCCTATCGAAGCTCCCCTCTTTACACAGCGCTTTTCTCTCTTTCCTTTTCCGGCAGAGCTACCCTGGGGCGCCTGCAACAATTACTGGAACACGAAGAACTGTGTCAACCCGTACGAAAGAAAGGACCTCTACTGCTTCCAGAAGATGAGTCAGAACGGCAGCCTGATCAAGATGTGCACGTTCAACCACGTGAACGTGACCGCGTCGGAGCTCAGCGACCCTGTCAAGGAGTTCTGGGAGTGAGCTTATGCGGAGTACAATAAAAATTCAGAAAGAACGAAAATTCAGTGACACTGACGAGGCGTTGATTTTTCAGGCGACGAGCCCTGCAGATCAGCCCGGGGGTCGAGTACGTGGGCAACATCAGGTGGGAGCTCGCGGCGACGCTGCTCATCGTCTGGATAATGTGCTACTTCTGCATCTGGAAGGGCGTCAAGTGGACAGGAAAGGTCGTCTACTTCACCTCGCTCTTTCCCTACGTGCTCCTCACGATCCTGCTGATCAGAGGCATCACGCTGCCCGGTGCCATGGAGGGTATCCGCTTCTACATCAGCCCGAACCTCTCGAAGCTCAAAGAGTCCGAGGTATCGTATAACACGAGCAATTTCCGATATACCTCGTGTATCCTCTCGATGTCATCGAGACGTTCTCATCGATTGCCAATAAATCACGAATGCGAATCGACAGGTCTGGATAGACGCGGTGACGCAGATATTCTTCTCCTACGGACTGGGCCTGGGCACTCTGGTCGCCCTCGGCAGCTACAACAAGTTCACCAACAACGTGTACAAGGATGCGCTGATCGTCTGCTCGGTCAACTCGTCCACGTCCATGTTCGCGGGTTTCGTCATCTTCTCCGTCGTCGGCTACATGGCCCACGAGCAGCAGCGACCCGTCGCCGAGGTCGCGGCATCCGGTCCGGGTCTGGCCTTCCTGGCCTATCCCTCGGCTGTGCTGCAGTTACCCGGTGCGCCGATCTGGTCCTGCCTCTTCTTCTTCATGCTGCTGCTCATCGGTCTGGACTCGCAGTTCTGCACGATGGAGGGCTTCATCACTGCTATGGCAAGTTGTGAACAAATTCTCACGTTGCATGTCGTACAGGTGCGTGACTTGGTATTGTCGTATGCGTATACAGGTGGACGAGTGGCCTAAGCTCCTGCGGCGACGCAAGGAGATCTTCATCGCGATCGTCTGCCTAATCTCGTACGTGGTCGGGCTGTCCTGCATATCCGAGGGCGGCATGTACGTCTTCCAAATCCTCGATTCCTATGCCGTCTCGGGATTCTGCCTGCTTTTCCTCATCTTCTTCGAGTGCATCTCGATCAGCTGGGCATTCGGGGTGAACCGCTTCTACGACGGTATCCGCGACATGATCGGCTACTACCCTCTCATCTGGTGGAAGTTCTGCTGGGTCTTTGCCACCCCCTGCATCTGCATCGTGAGTCTAACGAAGATGTAACGATATTATGCGATTCAATATGAGACTATATTATAATAAATGATTCTTCGCTCGCAGGGAGTGTTCATCTTCAACCTGGTGCAGTGGACACCGATCAAGTACCTGGGCTACGAGTATCCCTGGTGGGCGCACATACTCGGCTGGATAACGGCTCTATCCTCGATGCTCTGCATACCCGGCTACATGCTCTACGCCTGGATGTCCACTCCCGGTGACAGACAGACGGTGAGTGCGAAAAAATTGGAGATTCGATATATTTGTATCCGCAATGATTTATATCGCTCACTCTTTGCAGAAATTCAAGCTGCTCATCCGGATAGAGGACGACGTGGCGACGCTAAGAACGAAAATGGGTCACTCGAGCGTCGAACTAACACCCCTGTAGTCCGGCACTATTGGCACAGGTGGCGTCTGATCGAAGAAATAATCTGCAAGTCCATTTACCGATGCTTGTAGGGTTCTTACATTGATACATCACTTGGTATCAATAGAAAAATGTATTCTTCGTAGTTGATTCCCTATATATATGATACTGCACTAATGCATGTACATTGCTGCGCTCGGTTATAATTATTGGACTAATGATCCTGATTAAAAAAAGGCTGCGGCGATATAGATTTATTGCAATGTCAAAAGGGGGATCAACCGTTCATAGAGATAAAGAAAAATTTCAAAGTCGGACGGATATATCGTAGAAACTTGTAGATGCAAGTGAACACAGGCGTGGATTCTTTTTAACTGACAAAAAGAATATACATATACCTTAGTGAAAATGTTTGTCTACGAAATTTACAAAAGATTATTCCGATCGTTCGATTGATCCAAACCGAACGAAGCATAAATTTTGTATGAGTTATTTAAAATCAATCCGGCGTTATGCTTAGATAACGCGACACAATATATATACATACATATACTGTAATTCTATCGAAATTTTGCTGAAAAATGTCGTACTAATATATACAATGCGTAAATACGCGACAATTTATCAAGCCGAACGGTACGCGAAAATTTTCACTAGGACCATAGCTCTATCGTCAATGTATATGCATATGTATATATTATATACGTGCATAGCGCAAAGCAAACAAATAAAAAGATACACATCTAAGAAACATATCACATGGTGATTCTGAAGGGGGATCATTTGAAGCAAGTTACTCAAAAGAATAAGATGCTTTGTTGTTGCAATAACGATTTAAAATATATTTATCGGCGTGTGCAAGAGAGAGAGAGAGAGAGAGAGAGAGAGAGAGAGAGAGCGAGAGAGAGAGAGAGAGAGAGAGAGTAGGACGGATGGCGATGGGAAATACGAGCATTTTTCAGTGAACTATTCCTTGTCTTCCATCAAATGCCACAACTATTTGCACAACCATTATCGTTGCGAGAAGCACATTTTGTTTTCTCGTTAGAAAAAGGAACAGACATAATATTTGTTATGTGGTGTGATATGTACAATTAAACAAATGACAATAAAAGAGAAACTAAATAATTTTTAAAAAAAGCACAACGAACTTTACAATTATTTATTCGAATAACGCGCGCAGGTTTAAGTGACTTTTTTTATAAATTCTTTTCAAAATCGTTCACGAGTATAATTGAGCAATGCCGAGTTAAGACAGATAAAAAAGTCTAGTCAATGTTCCGAGAAAAATGGAACTCTTTTGCTTTGTAAAATCGAAAAAGGAAAAGAAATATTTCGATTATTTATGACGAATATTTTTATGTCACTTCGCGCATATCATTGCATAATAGATTGTAACAAATTATATTACTGTAATTCAATGAAATTGGAAACGTCATTATTTCGTATGCCATTTAAAGTTATAAATGAGAGCTCGTTGCTACGCCTCGCCTGCGACGCTGGCGTTATGCTCTAGACGAACATGTGCGCATTTCCAAATGGTACATATAACGCGAATGTTTAACGACGAATCTGCCTATTAATTTAAGCGACTATTTATTACTACAATAATTATTATTATTATTATTATTATTATTATTATTATTATTATTATGTCAACGATTTATTTGTTACAGCTAATACATTGTAATTTATTTAAACCTGTTCACACGTATTACTATACATATATTATTAAACAAAGTGCCGTATTCGTTATGGTAATTTTTTTCATTTCGCCGATATACATATATATATTATACATACGTTATACACACTGCAGTTTAAGCTACAGCCAAAAAGATGAAATAATATAAACACAAACTGTTTAAAACAAACGTTTCGTTCGAATGAGTATATGCGCGTGCATAATATGGGTATGCGCTCGCGCACATATACGACTCTGTATGATTCCCTTACTGTAAGTGCGCGTATATTGGCGTATGTGTGCGCGCGTCTACGCGAAATATAAAATACATAGTGTATATGGAAAATATAAATGTATTATTGTTACCTGTGTAGGATTTAATGACCTGTGTCTGTATCAATTAAAGAAACAATAAATTGAATCAATGTACAACCAATTTAGGCATAAGGACGATTCTGTAATGCTCTATATATAGTTTGACTTGTTGAGAGAAAAACAATAATGACAAAAAGGCATGAGTTCTGTAGTGCTCTATAAGCTTGAACCGTTGAGGAAAAAAATAACGATGAAAAAAAAAGATCTTCGTTACAAACGTTTACGACGATCAATTGTAATAAATAATTCGTAATTTTTAATATTCCCTTATAGTCATTATAAATGTATAAACAAAAAGTATAAAATCGTTGCATTTTTGAAATGCCGTCAGTAAATCCTTAAAATCACAGTCTTCCATTTACATATAAATATATATATTATATATATATTACTTTTAGATTCAATATAAATTTCTAATGGAAACTTCTCCCAGTACATGCTCTTTACGACCGATAAAGAGTGCTTTATAAAATGATATTTGAGAAAAATATATAAGAGATTATACGCACACAATGGATACATAAGCGGGCCCAAGCGCTGCAATTGTGCACGCGACGCAAAAGACACTTAGAGTTGTGGAGTTATTAAAATGCGAGAAAAAACAATTGTAAATGTAGGTTGTAAAGGTAGTTGTTCGTTCGAGCTCAGAAAAAAAGAGTCAAATAAGGTGCGGGTATGGTCGACGAGAGTAATTCTTGGTACAGTCACATTAACGAGGTACAAAATTTGGTGCTTGGTCAATTTATTGATGCGATTATTGATGCGGCGACGCTAAGTACAGTTGTCAGCCAGCACTAAACTTCATATCAATGCGATAAAGAGATAACAAATATAGGTATGCACGGCGATGACGATATATAGATTGGAGGAAGAGAAATAATCGATGGGAAGAACGAAGGAGAGGTATGTAGCATCATTTTGCCTCACGCAAACATACTTATACACTAGCCTTAGAAGACTAGTATTTGTACTCTAGATCTGAAGGTGTTCAAAATATAGTTACGAGCGTAAATCGTCTAGGGCCTTTCAAATGATTCAATTAATAGTCCTTATTATATATAAACGAATAACAATATATTATTATTATACTATATAATATAAAGAATCAAATATAGAGAAACAATTTTAATTGTTGGTATAAAAAGTCGGACGGATATATCGTATATATATATAATAGAAATTTGTAGATGCGAAATACAAGAATACACGTATTATACCTTAGTGAAAATGTTTGTCTACGAAATTTACAAAACAAATCCGATCGTTCGATGAATCTAAACCGAAGGAACCACTAATCGTAAATTTTGTATAATTTATTAAAATTATTTCGGCGTTATGCCTAGATAACGCGACACAATATACACTGTAACCGTACATAACATAGTAATTATTTCCAAATTTTGCCGAAATATGACGTATTATAACAGCGTAGAAACGCAACTTCGAACAATGTCTCAATAATCCTACTGTGCAGTACAATAGTACGCGAAAATTTTCACTAGGGTAGCTCTCTATTATCCGCGTGTATGCATAAGCGTATATTATATACACGTATAACGCAAAGAAAGCACACGCGTGAGAAACATATTACATAGTGATTGGTTCTAAAGGGGGATCATTTAATAAAGCAAGTTACTCAAAACAATATAAATGCTTTAATTGTTGCAATAACGATTTAATGATACATTGTGCAAGATACTCCTGGCGAGTGTTGAAAACACCACACCGAGTCTGACATAGCTTTATTCATCGTGTTGCAAACCATTTTTTTTGTTACACGAAGGCATGACTGGGCTTTTTTCTAATCACAAAAATTGGCTAGGCTATTATGAATTTTAACTCGTGCATAACGTAAGTCAAACATTTTTGTGTGTTCAAGTTTCAAACATATCTAACACCATCGGAATGGTATACAGACAGGCAATTATTAACTTTTTCGGATTTTTTGCTAAACATATCCCAATTTTATAAGTATGGAAAAAGGTCTATTTCATGCCGGTGTTAAAAAAATATATTTATTGTACTATTATATCAAAGAGTAACGACTGCGGAAAGCAGAAGTATATTTTACAATGTGGTTTCTAGAAATAAATACTTAGTAAAAAACAAAACTGAAACAAAAGGACCTATGGCGATGGAAATATAGATATTTCACAGTGAACTATTCCTTGTCTTCCATCACACGCCACAATCAACTATTTGCATAACGGTTGTCGTTGCAAAAAGCAAATGTTCTTTATTAAAAACAAAAAGAAACAAATATAATATTTATTATATGGTGTGAAGAAAAGCAAACAGTATAAAAAACACACAAAAAGCACAACGAACTTTACAATTTATTCGAATGATGCGCGCAGGCTTATGTGGCTTGTTATACATTGTTTTTAAACTCGTTAATGATAAAAAATAGACTTACGTTTGAAAATGAAATAAAACGTATATTTTTTGTGTAATTTCGAGCTTATCTATAATTTCTTATCATTGCATAATAAATTATATGCGTGAATCGCTGAAATTGATATCATTAATCTTCAGAATGTTATTTAAAATCATAAATGAAGACCTCGCTGGCGCAACATAATGCAATTGTTTAATGACGGTTCTGTCTACTATTTTAAGCTGCAATTTGTTATTTAATACTTTTTTTTTATCGTTCATTTGTTACACACGAACAATATATTATTAGAACAATATAAGAAATAACACATACAACTGTTTAAAACAAACGCTTTGTTTGAGTGAGTATGCATATGCGCTCGTGCACATATGACTCTGTATCCCGTAATAATTGTGCATATATTGGCACATGTGCACGAGCGCGTCTATTCAAAATATAAAATATATAGTGTATATGAAAAATATAAATGTATTATTGTTACCTGTGTAGGATTTAATGGCCTGTGTATGTATTAATAAAAGAAACAATAAATTGAATTAATGTAAAACCAATTTTAAAAGTGAGAACAATTTTCTAATACTCTACTACTTTGATATTAAAAAGAAAAATAGTGATGAAGTGGAATGAGAAGGATAGAGTTAGCCTTCATTAAAAATTTCCTTGATTATAGATTGTAATAAATAATTCATATTTTTAATATTTGCATATAATTCTTACAAATATATGAAAGTATAAAATCGTTGCATTGTTAAAATACTATCAACAAATCCTTATAATAGCAAGGTACGGTATTTATATAAATCTCATGGCATATTAATATATTCTTACAAAAGTTTCGGCTGTTGCTTTAAAGTTGATATATCTAAAATTTTGCTCGGACAACTGACCTTCGAGTTTCCCGCGAAAGCTGGATACCTACGAGGGCTGGGCTCTCTTCTTTCGACAACTCTTTCTTTCACTGTAAGTCTTTCGTTTATCACTGGTGCTGGGGGTCCTTTGTAATCGTCCCTTATGGCTTCTGTCAAATAGTTATGTAATTTTACAGAATATTTCAAAGTACATCGTGAATGATATTTTGAAATAAACATACCTATTCCAGGAGCGGGATTATTGCCAGGAAGCAATTGGTATCGCTGAAGATAGTGCATTGTAGCAAAGGACATGTTTGAGTTTTGAACGTTATGGGGGCCTGATTTTAATCCATTAACTCGCGACTTTTGCGTAGCCATATCTGCCAACTGTTCCTCATTCAAATACTTCTTCGCTAAAGCTTTCATATGCATACTCGTGTTAGTTTCTATACCACCACTCGTGGTTGCTACGTGAGCCTCAGGACCCTGTCTTGCATAATACGACGCGTCGAGCATTACTCTGTAAATTAAGAAATAAAAAATATTGTAGATAGTTGACATATTTTTATTCTAAATTATAAAAAATTGAAGGCGTGATACCTCTTATTGTAATTAGGTTCTCTCTGATCCATATTTTCAGAAAAACTGATTCCAAGTTTCGTCAATTGTTCTAGAGTAGCTGCTTTGACGGTGTCCATAATAACATTATTGTCATATTCTTTCCTTCCATTACTTCTCACACCATTTGATGATTCTTCATCTGGACCATTATCATTCATAGGTGAGCTTTGTAGGATTTGATTCACTTGATCTAATACATTGTTGTAAAGTGTCCAACCCACCTTTTGCGCTCTGTGAGGTGGTAAACTACCACTTTCAGAAAACTCTTGCATATCCAAATGAATACTTGGTTCTGGACTTGGAGGACTGGGATCTTCTACGTCTAATTCACTACTGCTCAAACTCAAACAATCGTCAGCCAAATTATCGCACTTTGTACTTTTCATTTTAGCAATATTTGTCATCAGTGGCTGTGCATCGAACTCATCAGCCATTTGTTCTTTCGAGTCTTCGGAAGGGGAAGATCGAGGATTTTCATATGGAAGATTATACTGATATATTAATTGCTCTTGAGTATCACTTCCATATGGTTGTTCCCTAGTTTCATAATCTAAATTATTTGGGCGTTTCGCTCTCTTATCTTCTGAAGGATTATTAGATTTTGTTGCTTCTTTGATTTGCTGCATGTTTTCATTTTCTTGGTAGTTTTGCCTACACAAATTGCTGTTTTGTACCTCAAGAGAATCATGCGCTTCTATTGATTGTCTTGTAGAGTCAGAGCATAAATGGCTTTGACGAAGCGAAGACATGTGACTCTCTGAACCTTCACTTATGTTTTCCAAAGGAGTGGGTTGAAAGAAGTTTTGCTTCTTTCTTATCATCTCCCCAGTATCGTTCACGAGATTTTTTATCATATTCTTAGTTTCTAAGCCTGGCAAAATTTTGTCTGAATTATTTTTTTGTCGGATTTCATTGTCAGTTAAAAGTGACGGATTGTTCTGAACTTTTAATTCAAAACTTGTCATAACTCCAATAGATACTTTTTGTTCGACAATAGTTTGCTTGTTCTTTTCATCCTGTAACTTCAACTCTGAAAAACACCGTTCATTGTCTTTCATTAAATTATTGGATCCAATGGGCAGATTAGTAGTTCTGCATTGATCATACATTTGTGCATTTTGATAAACAATTCCATTAGACTGGCATGTACACTGGTTTCTATCCCTTAAGCTTTGCTCATGCAACTTCAATAGGCGTTCTACCTGCTTCTGCAGGTTTTTGATTTGCTCATTTTGACTAGTAATGACATGCAACAAATTCTTCACTGTCTCTGTTTCTGAATTAGATGTATTGTGATTCGATGTACAACAACCTTGGTAGTGATGATTACGCTCTGGACTATATTTGACAGCTTGTAATGATCTAGAATGTTTTGATGGGCAAGAACTTTCTGTAGGCATAGACCTGTGCGAATAAGTATCTGCACTAGAGTACGAGGATGATCTATGAAGTCTTGGCTTTTGTCTATCGTAAGTTTCCATTGCAAGTGGATGATCTGAATGTCTTCTATCAAAAGAATTTGGCTTTTGTCTAATGTCATATGCCTCTATTGCACGTGAAAAGTCAGATCTCCTTCTATCACTGGAGCCAGTCTTTTGTCCAATGTCATAATTTTCTGATTGATGAAACTGATCAGGCCGCCTTCTGTCACTAGAACTTGATCTTTGCCTCATGCTATAAGATTCTGGTTCATGGGAGCGATCAGCTCTTCTCCTACTCAAAGGACTTGAATTTTGTCTTGTGTCATAAATTTCTCTGTCTCGGGAATGATCGGATCGCCGCCTCAAATTAGGACTACCAGTTTCATCTCTACTATGAGATCTCGATGCATGATTATATGCATTGACATGATCATTAGTGCTAACATTTCTGGCATAGCTTAGAGTATACTTATTGGGATTTTCTAATTGTCCAATATTTTTTGAACCAGCTAATCTTCTTGGAGATTCATTACCTTGATTCCTGTAGTGGTAATCTTCTCCATCTACAGAGTGGTAAGACTTTAAAGACTGCCTCGAGCCATGGAGATCTTGCAAACTGCCAGCATGCGGAACTGGTGAGTAAACTTGTTGCAAGCGATTTGGAGGTGTCCTGTTTGGCTGTGGAGGAAATTGCTTCTCTTTCCATGCGGCATATGTTTCACTCGTTTTGTTACTGGAATCACGTGGAATAGTTGATCTCATTTCAGGTACAGTGTGAGACAAAGGGTCTTCTATTCTTTTTGATTTAGGTGGCTTATCCATGATCAAAGACACCTCTGGCACCATTGGAAATGGTCTCGACTGAAAGCAAATTCAAAAACGAAAAGAAATACCTCACGATCTACAATACATCATTGAAAAAATATAAAATGCGTTATTTACGTCGAATTTCGATGCCGGCTTCGGCATACTTCGAGGCTCCACTTCATCGTAGCAGCCAAATACGTCATTTTGCATCGTCCTCGAAAATCAACTCTCCTCCGCTGTAAGTTTCAAGCAGTGCATGAATGCTCCGATCGACGAGGGACAAGCATCTCAAAAACAGAAGAAACGGGCCCGCTTGGTACCTTGTTATTATTTGAAATGAGGAGTTGAACTTAACGACATGTGTACATCGAGAACAGTACGTCAAATATAAGTACCCAAGCGCCCGTCACACTTGTCAAATTGTCAATATTACTATGTTTAGTCGGCGCATCCTGCCGGTAGATGGAGCAAAGCGCGCCATTTTCGTGAAAAAGTCAACTATACACAGTATACAGGTATATAACTTACGGAAACGCTCCGGTGCCGGTAAGTTCGATTTCACTGCTGATGATGATAGGTATACACTTAACTTAGCTGCACACCTGTCCCATCATTTTCCTTGAAACAGCAGCTGATTTGCACTCGCCTGGATACCTGTTATCGATTTGCTTCAGCGGATGTTTTCCAGTATTCGGGAACGCAGTTGGAATGCAGCTGCTGGACTGCAAACACTATTGTTCTATTCATTATTTTTTGGTCATAATTGTTTAAATCGTTCAACTTGGTGAATTTATAGAAAACTAATTTTGAAAAATAAAGACAAACGATCTTTAGCTCAGACGCATAGTAAGTCCAATTTTTGTTAAAAGAAAAGCAAAAAACGGAAATAAGTAGGTATTTGAAATATCCAAAATTACGAATATCAATAATGATCAAATTAGAATAACGAAAAAAATGCTGTTCTGACAGTACAAAATCGCGGTCGATAAAACAGTGTTACCCTCGTTGATATTTTTTCGCCAGCCGACCGCCTCTGGAAAAGTATAACCTCTGCCCCGCTATTTGGTAACAGAAAACAAATTCAGCGTCGAAGTCAATCTGAATCTCCCAACCAACAACAACAACAACAACAACAACAACAACAACAACAACAACAACGACGACAAGATAAAGAAGCAACTATCGTCGGCCGTTGAAAACACGACCTTCCGCACACTCGCACCTGCAAAATTCAAATTCAAAAGTAAAGATCCGGTCAGCAACAAGGTATATTATATACCAGAACGGCTTCCCATGTTATACATTGGCAGGCCTGCGACTCAACAACTATCTGTCTCTCTTCCTCTCTCGGCTGTGAGCTACAGTAGTAGCCGTGTGCTGTGGAGTGGAGTGGAAGTGGAGGGACGAGCGAGCTGCGCGCGCGACTTTTTCCACGAAGACGAGTCGTCGCTCGCGTCTCGACTATATACCTACCACCACCACACGACTGCACTCCCATCATCGTATACACGGTCACACGACGTGCGAGTACCTATCTCTCGGAGAGCAGCGACGAGCCTCTCTGAGCACAGGGGAGGACTTGAAGTCGGCTGTCGCGCTGCTCGCGGAGTAGTAGCGCGCCCCGCCCAGGACGGACGTACTTACCGAGAACTGGGCAAGCAGCAGCAGGAATTGCAGCCCCCAGCCAAAAAGGAGCCAGTTCTACCGACTCAATCTTCTCTTCCATAGAGGCGCGCAACCGCCCGTCTCTCTTTCTCCCTCTGGTGCGCGCGAGTGTATACGCACACACTCGCTTACTTATATAGGTATATAAGTATATACAATACACACGTTTACGCGCCTCTCGACATTATAACTCGAGTGAGCGAACGAACGTCGGAACGTGTGTCATATTCGTATCCTCGCCTTTTTCTCCCGAGAGAGCGGTGCAGAGTCGCGAGTGTGCCACAGTGTATAGTGTCATCGGTCATCATCGGTGCGCCGTAAAAAGTCGCTTCGCGCAGAAGACAAGAGCTGCACCCTGCAGTCGTGCACCTCTCTCGCGCAATACTTGGTCGCGCCTCCCATAGCGGTCAGCCATCGGCCCCAAAAAAACTTAACCTCAATTCGCCAAGCTCTGGCTGGACGCAGGGCTCGGAGAAATCATCGGACACCGTACAGCGCGCCGAGCCGTCGAGTCTCTCCCGAGAGAAGAGAAGAGCCGCGAGCTGAGAAGGTGACGAATACTCGTACCACGGTTATTACAGTTGGGGATAAAACACTCATCGGCGAAGAAAGACGACGAAGCAGAGTCGCAGCAGGAGTGAGAGAGAGAGAGAGAGAGAGAGAGAGAGAGAGAGAGAGAGAGAAGGAAAGCGAGCGAGCGAACGAGAGAGGGAGAAGGAAAGAGAGCAGCGGCGCAGCTACGGCGGCACTCGAGGAAGGTACATCGATAGTGTGCTCAGCCGTGTGTAGTGCGCGCGAGCAGTGTCGCTGCCGCCGCCGCGCTGCTTTTGTGTCGACCGAGTAGCCCGCTACTGTATGCGCTGCCGCCGCCGCCTCGAGGAGGCGACGACGAGGAGGAGAAGCAGCAGCAATAGCCTAGGAGAACGGGCTGTGCAGCAGCTGCGCCGCCACAGCCGAGACGATGGCTCGTAATGGAGGCCTCCTCGCGGCTGCTCCTCCGAAGACGACGGCCACCGCGCTCAGTAGCAGCAGCAGCAGCAGCGACGAGTGACCTGCCCACATCACCGGCCGGCCATCATCAGTGAGCCATTGACCTAGAGGATCTATCCGCCAGTGGTGCTCCGTGTGCGTGCCTGCGTGTGTACAGTATTGAAGTATCTTTAGCCAGCCCTGAGTGTACCCATAGGTATAAATCTATATATTTGTGTGTGCCCCCGCGCCTCTTCGCCACTCCATCTCTGTCTCTCACTCTGTCTCACTCACTCCCCTTAGTGCGCGAGTGCGTGCATGTGTGCCTCCGTGGTGTTGTTGCCTTCCTTCCGTGCGTCGTTGTCGCCGTAGTCCCCGAGATAGCCGTCGCCGTAGCTGCCTTCTAAACATGAGGATTGTTACTTGTACCAGAGTGACTTTAAACGCCAGGCAGACTTGAGAGAGCGAGCAGGGAAGCTGTTGACTTGTCTACGGTGAGAATCGGCCGAGTGTTTTGCTCTGTGTGTGTTTGTGCGCGTGTGTGTGTGATGGGGCCTGAGGAGTTGCCACTGCTTGGCACCCACTACTATCAACACTGACGCTGGACAGCCAGAGAGTAAGGGGACAGGCGAGCCCTGGACATTAGCCGAGTGGTGGTCAATCCAGCTCCGAACAGCACAGTACAGCACGGCTGAAGCCATGAAGAAGAACGAGGGCAGAGATGGTAGGGCTGACAAGGAGCCCCAGCGTGGCAGCGACAGGGACAAGGAACGAGAGCAGGAAGCTGGCAAGAGAGCCTCGCGGACCAGTGGCAATGCCACTAGGCCCAACATGCATACCTCTCGACACAGTGTCACCTCCACGTCGAACCTACTCATGGTTGGTCCTAATTTCCGGGTTGGAAAGAAAATTGGCTGTGGTAACTTTGGGGAGCTTCGACTTGGTGAGTACCCTTCTTGATACTAGTTGACTCATTCTTTGCACATGCTTTACTTTGAGCCGAGCTTGCATTCGAGTCTTCAAAAGCAAATTATTTGTGCTCCAATATGTTGAGGTATACTCTAAGCTTTTTCAAGACTCTAATAGCAGCTTGGCTCTTTTACATCCTCTGTAATCATCTCCTTGAATTGCATCTCTACATTGAATCCCACATTGAACAAATTGTTGTTTTTTCAGTTATACCCGATACAGTTATAAACCCTGCGATTATAGACAAGACATCAATGACATTAGAAAAAAAAACCTCTTCCACCTGGACTTTATTTATAGTTCAAGTTTCCTCGTAATTTGTTTGTCCTATTAACTTCAGAAATTAAGAGTTGGCCAAGCTGGCATCTACTAGAACTGGGCAATTTTTCAAGCAGCTGCAGTAACATCAGCACCAGCAAAGCTAGCGCTGTGACAATAAATTTCGTTTGAAAAAACGAAGAAGGCCGCCGGGGCTGTTAACTCCTATTTTAAACGCCGAGAATTACGAGGGACGATTTCACTGCCTCACTGTGATCTGCAAATTTTAAATGAACAACAAACCGTTCGATAATTTATCACCGGCTACTCATCAGTTCGCTCGCTCGTTCGCTCCTAAAACAAAAGTTTCAAACACTTAGCACCCTGTCACCGCCATTTCGTTGCCGCAACTGAAAAAAAAAAAAATGAAAACCGAGAGCAGGTATTTCTGCTGTGTACCTGCCTACCGGCGAGTAACGCTAACGTGGCATTTTGCATTCAGCGTCGATCGTCGCCGACGCGTTTCGAAAGTGTTCGCGATATACGTATAGTAGTTTCTGCACTGTCGTAATATCGTTCCAGCGAACTCAAAGGAGGGCTAACGTCTGAAATATCAAATCTATTTCCCTCCGCGCTCACCTTCGAATTATCCCCGTTATCTCTCGATTTTTCACCTGACGAGAGAAGAGCGAAATGAACAGAAATATACAATATATGTATATAGAGAGCCACAGAATCAACAATACGCGCACACAGTGTGTACAAAGCCGCGGCGATAGTCGACGGAAACGATAAGTTATCGCGTTATATTTCTCTCTCTCTCTCTCACTATCTCTCTCTCTACTGCTCGTGGATTATGCTTAGACTTACTCCGATAATACCTTGCGCAGCTTCGTACTCGCATAGCACACCTATATACAGGATAGCCGGCGCTGCTCCTTATCGAGGGGAGAAGAAGCATATAGAAAAGAGAGGCGTCGCGCGCGGTTAATAATTCACGATCGACGTTTTCCCCTCCACATGTGCAGTGTTCGTGTAGTATCCCAAACAATCGGGATATAGAATTACGTAAAAGAGCCGCGGCAGTGGCAGTGGCTATAACCGAGGAGCGAAATCGATATCGTCGTGACGCTCGAGCGATTCCGAATTCATGATTTATCCGCGCGCGGCTCGAGTACAGCCCGCTGCACTACCTATTGTCGGAAGTAAATAAGAGCCGAGTGACTTTCGGAGCGGCCTTACAGTATTCTCAAGCTTGCTTCGAAATCGCGTCGCGGCCCGATCGAATATTCAAAGAATTCGCTAATCCAAATCCTTTCTCACACGCGACGACAACTCGCTATAGAGGCGTAATATAACCACGCGATTCTCTCTTAGTCAGGACGAGAGGACAGGTCTGGCCTTTGTGTCCAGCCTATGAGACATGCTATAGCCGCGCGCGCGCGCTCGTGTGTAGTGCCTATATACATGTATGTACTGCGGCGGCATACACTCGCAAAAAATCGCGGACCTCTCAAAACGCCTCTCACAAAGGAAGGATACACCGCAGAGCGAGAGAGAAAGCAGTATGCTCTTGCTCTCGCTACCTATATATACACGCGTGTGTATATATAGGAAGAAGGGGCGCTCGATCGACTAGTCACGCTTCTGAGCAAGTAGCAACCTGTTCGCTGCTGTGCCGTGCTCTCCGCGAAGTAGCAGCAGAGCAGAGAGAGAGAGAGAGAGCCAGGCGGCCTAAGAACAGACGTCGTCGTGTATATATATTCTCTTGACACTGCGCGCGCCGGGCCACAACGTGAAGAGACTCCTCGCTATATATACTCCGTTTCTTTCTACTACACACGCATGATGTGTGTATATAGGATCGCGAGCTTCGCTCTGTGTGGGTGGAT
This sequence comes from Muscidifurax raptorellus, assembly GCA_020010945.3. Taxonomy (NCBI): domain Eukaryota; kingdom Metazoa; phylum Arthropoda; class Insecta; order Hymenoptera; family Pteromalidae; genus Muscidifurax; species Muscidifurax raptorellus. The sequence continues at coordinate 3,298,290 of CM052081.1, read as the reverse complement.
TAGTTTAGCTCTCGATCCGTCCTCCTCTCCTTTGAATGATTCTTTAAAGTCGCGGAATGAACTCGCCCGCGCGTACGTATGCAGCATGTACTTTTTTTATGCGCGCGTTGTCCGGCGCGAATTTTCAGGGGGAAGAGGTTGTTGATCTCTCTCGCTCCAAGTCGTGCTGGCTCTTTTTTATTCCTTCGTTGCAGGCGTGGGATGGAGGTGTTACGTGAGTGGTTTCCGGTTGGAGGATGGCGCGCGCTATATACTCTCTCTCTCTCTCTCTCTCTCTCTCTCTCTCTCTCTCTCTCTCTCTCTCTCTCTCTCTCTCTTTCTCTCGACTTCTCTTGATCGGGAAATGAAAAATTTATTTCTCGCAGGCGTCGTACTTTTCTATATGTACCCTCATTTCTTTCCTTCGAAGAAACGCATGAAAAAAAGAGCGGCTCCATTCCGAACTCGGAAAATTTTCCCGCGCAAACGGCTCGCTCTTATATAAATATCGATGTGCAGCGCTCCAATAATAAAAATAGGATTATACGTCCGTGACGCGAGGAATAATCTGCTCTGCTATATAGAGTGTGATTTTAATCGCTTCTATAGGTGTACAGCACGCACAGCAGACACGCCGGAATCCGACGAGTTGAATTAAGCGTGTAAACTAATACGCGAACTTTACGCGTATATAAGCGCGCGTTCACAAAGAGCAATTGTGTGCACATCGTCGCGTTACTCTCCCAATTACGGGCAACATTCATCGCTTACAATGGAGATTTACACACTAGCGCGTCAATTCTCTTCTTTAATTAATAAGAAAAAAAGAAAATGGGAAAAGAAGTGAGAGAGGGAGAGAAAGAGCGCTTGGAAGCTCGTTTTCTAAGAAAGAAAGCTCGGATTTCGAAAGAACGACAAGAGTAGCCGGGATGCTACTCTGGAATAGCTATTATATAGCCTAGGCTGTGATCTGCCCTCGCCGGCTTAGTTTATTCTTGTGATCGCGACGACACAGCAGCAGCAACGTACCCTGACCCACATTTCCGCAAAGAGCGTCGCCGCTACGCGCAGACGCTGTGTCTCTTTCTCTCTTTCTCTCTCTCTCTCTCTCACTCACTCTCGCTCACTCACTGAACAATCTATTTGTTTACCCGGGCCTTACGACCCTCCAGCATACACACACACACACACACACACACACACACACACCCACCAACAAACCCTCTGTATTGCATATGAGCTATAGGGTGTGACTTTCCTTGCACGCGGATGAGCCATCACTTGTTTTCCTCTCAGCGTTTTCGACCGGAATTCATAACTCGCTCGTGAGTTCGTTTGTCGGCAAGTGAAATCGAGCTTTTATCCGCGGCTGCGTGTGTATGCCGGGGAAGCTCTCCGGGAACTCAATTTTCCAGCGTATATTAAAAGCGTTGGCCGTTTTTGCACAGCGTCAAAGTTGTAACGAGATTTCCCCGCGAGCGCCGAAGTGAAATTTCGTTTTTGAATCTTCGCGGGCGGCTGTTGGGAAATCGCGCGCGCGAGTGGGATTTTTCGAAACGCGCAAGGGGTTAGAAGGTTAGATAGAGACGAGAGAATGGAGGTCGCGGGAAGTGGAGCAGAAAAACAAAAATCGACGGCAGCAGCAACTTATCGAGCATGAAATGATAGTTCGAGTTGGGTGAAGTTCGAAAATGCATGTTGTACGCGCATACGTGTTATAGGGAAATTAGAATCTTTTCTTTTTTCTTTTTATAAATAGCAACCGCTCTTGCGTCTGTGTGTTAGCTGAAAAGCTGCCTTGAAACTCGCGCCGCGCGCGAAATTGTATAATTATTCCAACTTTCTCGTGGCGCAGCAGACACTGGAGCACACTGCTATATACATTTCCATTGCTATTAATAACTTCCTCATTACGGGCATAATTTGCGCTTGATTTAAAGTCAGCTGCGCGCGCGCTTCCAGAGAGTCGTCGACAAAGCCCATACTGGAATAAGTCTCTGAAAAATCTCTCCCGTGTATAAACAACAAATACCGGCTGCTGTTTACACCGACAATCTGCGCGTTATGCAATCTCAAACTGCGCGAGCTAACGAAGTGTAAATTTAGAATTACTAAGTTAACGAGCCCGACCCACGTGGAGAGCGAGGAGTAAGCCGGAGCAACTCGATTTTCCTCTCCCGCGGTGAAAATCCTAATTATCAAAGAACGAACCTATTTAATTTCCTATCTGATGCCTCGCTCAAGCAAATGCAAGGGTGGCGCACAAAACTCGTTATTAATAATCCCCCAATATAATTTTTTTCCGTCGCTCGTCGCCCAAACTCCTCTCGCCATCGGTGGCATCATCTACGCTTCTAAAAAAACATGAAAAAAAAAGTATAACGCTCGATACACAGAGAGCCATCAGCGAGAGGGGCGTCAGCGAGAGAGAGAGAAAGAGCCAGCGTTGTTAGAGAAAGCTCCGGCGCACGTAGGGTGTCGTGCTTTCCCGCTCTCTAGGACGGCCGCCTGTATAAGCACACACAGGGGCGGTTGCTCTCTTGTCGGAGGTGCATCGATCGCCGGATGTGCTACTCGCGCGCGCGCGACTCTTTTCTCCGCCGCCAGTACAAACGCACGACCCGCGCGCGGCGTCGCTGCTATATATGATGTTATTTACGCCCGCACGTGCGCCAACTACGAACACGTGATTGTCCACGCGGTGTATATATACGCATGTAGATATATATATTGTACACTCCGGTTTTTTCATGCGCTGTGTATAAGCTAGCGTTCGCTCGCGTGCGCTTATTCTATCCTCTCAATTATATATACATATCACTTTGAGCCTGATCTTTTCGACTTTCGACCGCTAATGCCCGCTGTATACGACGGCCGCGAAATGTCAACGCGTGTAGCCGCTCGCCTATTATATACATAAGCAGAAGCCGCTCAATCTCGCGGAATCTCGGTCGGCAAAGGTTTCACGGTCACATGCGCTCAAGTAAATCTAATAGTTCGCACTGGTATATGTATATTATGCTATATGCATATGCCATACGCGAACTCGACTAGTGCAACCGTTTCGATGTAACTACGTTATTATATATAAGACACGAGCTTTGACTTACCATGACTGGCCGGTTACTACTTAAAGTCTCTCGAATATATAGGTGTGGAAAAAATGAAATTATTTTTCTGAAGAAAATCGAAGCCCTTCAGTTCTTAGCGCGAGCGGGCGATTTATTAAACCAAATCCGTTTACCTTCTTCGCGAGACTTGTATAGGCTCTTCCTGTGGGGCGAAGATTAAACGATGTCTAAATATTATAGGCTAGACGGGATTTACTACTCAAACGGCTCTCTCTCTCTCTCTCTCTCTCTCTTTCTCTCTCTCTCTCTCTCTGTTTCTCTCACTCGAATAGAATTTTATCGTCCGGCGTTCCCCGTAATGACGTGGTTCCCCGCGGATTTTTTCACAGTTTATTGAACTGCAAAATAACAGGCGGCGATTCTATTTTCGAATCTCTCTTTTACGGCTAGTTGTTTATGCGCTGCTGTGTCCTATACTTTTCTTGATCTCGGAAACACGTAATGCTTCGTCGGTGTGAGGTGTGCTTTCTTTATCATACGTAGGTGCGTTTGATTTTCAGAGCCGGACTATTTCTCTTTCTGACGTCCCTGATTAAACGGAGACCTTTCAAAGGCCTTTTCATGCCATTCGAATGAGTAAGTCTTCTCGTGCGAACAGCAGATTCTGTCTCTTTCTCGCTCGCTTTTGGTATGCGGCGACGAGTCTTTTTATCCGGATTCGATAATATGCACCTATAAAGTCGTCGTCGTCGTCGATGTTGATCTATTAGCTCCAGATTCCTGTGCATAGGTTTCCCCTGTTTTAAACTGTATAAGCACTTTTATTGTATACAATCATTTTACTATCTCTTTGATGTGTACGACTAATGATAAACTTTTTTTCTCTTTTCAGGAAAAAACCTCTACAATAATGAACACGTAGCAATTAAAATGGTAATAATCATCGCTTGTTCTCTCTTATACTCAATGCTTTGTGCGGGAGTCGCCGCGGAAACCGATAATGTAATCTTGCCTTCGCTCGTGACGTCTGCGAATCAATTACAAGTTCTCAAAGTAACCCACAAAGTTTTATCGATTCGTTTTGTGTCAAACGAGAGAGAAAAGTTTAAAGACGTACGGAATGAAGATTGTGACATAGCGATGATCGGATATCGATATCGCGCGAACAGTACACTCGTGATGCATCGCAGCGACTCCTTGACCCACATACGCGAATTTTCGTCAATCTAATGCATACGTACCTCTTATTCGCAGGAACCAATGAAGTCAAGGGCGCCACAGCTTCACTTGGAATATAGGTTTTACAAATTATTAGGTACACAGGGTGAGTATTGCGTTAGCCGGAGCAGCGCACGCACGGCGTCCAATGAAAAATACTTATCTGAAACTAAACGTGTAGAAGGCGTGCCGGAAGTTTATTATTTCGGCCCGTGCGGCAAGTTCAATGCGTTGGTGATGGAACTCCTTGGTCCTAGCCTCGAAGATCTCTTCGACCTCTGTGGGAGGAGATTTACCTTAAAGACCGTCCTCAACATTGCCACGCAACTCGTAAGTCTTCGGTTTTTTTTCTTCTCAACTTGACTCTCTCTCTCTATCTGATCCTGCTGCTGTTGCTATTTCCGGAGCACCTGAATCCTTTTCACCAAAAACCGGTTAATCGACTCTTTTTATTGTCTGTATTCTCGACCACCGAGGTATAATAAATTATATGATTCACTCATGAAAGATTTTTGTTATAAATAACTGTTAAAATCAGCCGAGACATTCACGCTGCTATCCGAAACGGCGCTCTGTATAACCAATTTTGCCTCTAATTAAAAAGCCTTTGTGACTCGGTCTGAAGATTGGTGCTCCGATCCTCTCTAGGTATGCGCGCGCTCCTGTTGTTTAATTAATCCTTGACTCTCTTTGTTACAGCTCCATAGGATAGAATACGTTCATAGTCGGCATCTCATATACCGGGACGTAAAACCGGAGAATTTCCTCATCGGACGAAGTACGATGAACAGGGAAAAGATCATTCACATCATCGACTTCGGACTAGCCAAAGAGTACATAGACCTGGAAACCAATAAGCACATACCTTATCGAGAACATAAAAGTCTGACGGGCACCGCGCGGTACATGAGCATCAACACACATCAAGGCAAAGGTCAGTCCTTGCGACTTTATAAGTTTACTCTCCGTCTATGTACGCCGCTATGAATCGGATATCTGCAAACTTCTATAAGAGAATCGCTGACGTATCAATAAGTCAAAATTTAATTTTAACTCGCGAGTTTTCCATTAATGAGTTTGCTGAAACGCAGTTCGTTATGCAAAACAGATTACGCATTTTTCTAGAATAACGATAATTATATGTATGTGTAGTCGTTTTCGATTGGTGGTAATGTGCGTAATTTTTCCTTTTTTCTTTCTTTGCCTTACGAAGCGTTGACTCACTATCAAAAGATAATTGTAAATCTCTTGGGCGTACTAACTTTAAATGAAGAATTGAAAGTTAAATAACGTATTTTGTTACAGAACAAAGCCGAAGAGACGATCTCGAAGCTCTGGGCCACATGTTCATGTACTTCCTGAGGGGCAGCCTGCCGTGGCAAGGACTGAGAGCTGACACTCTGAAAGAGCGATATCAGAGGATCGGTGATACGAAGCGCGCCACGCCAATCGAAGTGCTCTGCGATGGCCATCCCGAAGAGATGGCCACGTACTTGCGCTACGTGCGCCGACTCGATTTCTTCGACACGCCAGACTACGAGTACCTGAGAAAGCTCTTCCAGGATCTTTACGAGAAAAAAGGCTTCGCTAACGACGGCGAATTTGACTGGACGGGCAAAACCATGGTGGGTGTCAAGTGACCGAAACCCGCACCTATGCATTTGTACACGAAATTCTTATTATCCCTGCGTGACTGTTAGTTTTTCTACTCCCATAAACTTACTCACTGTCACTCTTTCCGAACGTTTGTTAACCTCTAAACTTGATTCACAATTACTTTTAGACCGAACCTTTTTTTACCTGAATGCGAAACTTGAATTAATAAATTGTTGTTCACTCTGAGCATGCGCATGATCAACTCTTTGCGTCGATTAAAAATATGACGAGCGAGAATGCAGAAGCGACGAAATTAACGATAAGCATGAAGACGCACGTGCTATACGAGCATTTGATAATATACTAATTATGGCGAGTTCACCGAGCCTACCGAGCTCACGCGTAGTTTGCAATAATATAGAGCTTTCACTCAATCTTTCATCTTTGCATGCTGCCCAACAAACTAGCCACCGAACTTTGCACAGCTCAGAGCACTAAGGCTGGCTGCCCCATCGAATATAGAGAAAACAAAGTCAGACAAGGTTGGTACTCTGTCTACTTTGCTTTGTAGCAAATTTGCAGCTTTGTTCGCTCGTTTACGCCGTCTTTAGTGTAATGTAGTACAAGCATCTATCAAGTACGTTATGAGAAGCAAAGTAATTCATTCAGTGTTATTATGTTTAACATTTTAACTACGATATCATGAAATTATTTTATCATTTTTTGACGAATCAGCACTGACAGATTTTGTTGTTACTTATAGTCGACGCCGGTGGGATCGCTCCAGACAGGCCACGAGATCCTCGTATCACCGAATCGAGACAGACACCCTGCTAATTACAAGGTAATTGATACCACTGATAAGAGCTTCGCAATAGCATGCAAGTTTGTAGCTGTATTTTTTTACGATTTACTTTGGTTGTACGAATAACCGCATGAGAATCAATTGAATCGATTGAGACTGAAACCGTTTGAGAGATTTCATGCTAGCAGTTAAACACTTGTCTTGACTACGCGATTTTTACTAGTTTTTTTACTGAAAAATTACATATCCGAAAAATAAACATTATAATGTTTCAAAAATCTCAAAACATTGCATTCTTTCATTGATCGCACTGGTTGGGAAAATCTCGGGAATCCTGATACTATTAAAGGAATGCGATGATGAGTGTGAAGAAGACACGGTTCTCATGAATGAAGTTTATTGCATGGAGATGCAGGGCAACTACGTAAGCTCACTGAAAAAGAAAAAGAAATTTTTTAACAATGTCCTAAGTAAAAAAGTAGGCTATCTTTGCTTCATAATGTACAGTTACATGCGTGCCAGCTTCGATATACATTTACAATCGGTAGATAGCAAGTATAAGAGCATAGATAGATCGTGAAGCTCATGTTCGGTGTTGAGCGAATTGTAGAAATTTTCGTGCTAAACACGTTTGTCACTAGGCTTTTCGGCAAAGGCTTTTGCTGTTAAATGTACAAATATATGTTTTAAGATTCTACACGACATGACAGTTACAGATTTCGAGGCTACAAGGTTTTTCACTATGAACTTGAATAAAAAATCAGTAAAATGGTTGATCCCCTTATTAAGATATTGCAATAGCATTGTCTAGTGAAATTTGAAAAGCTTCTACTTTCAGTAGAAACCGGCCTTTTGTCGACACTACACTAGTGAACCTCACACGACTTACACTCACCGATGACAATATTTATATTATATAGATAGCATTCGTTTGCGAAACGATTGCATTTACTTATGAAACGAACGAATTAATGTCCTTTTTTTGACTAACTCGTACCGTTTTGCGACGCTGCGTCGTGCTTGTTGTTCCTTCAGGACGCGGCTGGTGGCGGGGTGGGAGGAGGGGGCGGTAAGGGGGTAGGTGCCTCGTGGCCTGACACAGTCAAGCAATCGGGCGCCGGTGGCACCTTGACACCCGCCGACCGACATGGCTCCGTACAGGTGAGTCCATATCCTCTTCGATTCCCTCACACACGTACAAACTCGCTCTCTACTCTTATACTCTTATTCGCTCTGTCATACTTTCTCTTACTCGCTCTCTATTTCCTCTTATTCATCCGGCTTCGTCGTCTACTCGGTATAATTTTTGCTCAACAAACTCACATATACATACACATGACTACATATATTCATTCCTTTTGATTTGATTTATATTTCTTGTGGCAGATCTATCCGTATTATGAGTTTGGCTCGAATATGCTTAGATTACTTTTATGTTAATGGTCCATGTTTTGGCTTTTTCTCTTCTCTATATACATTATATATAAACTGCAACTGTAAAAACATATATCAAAGTTTTTTTTTTCAAAATTATGTGTACGAGAGCCGTTTCACGACACTTATTTACGTCATAAAAAATAGTAGCGTGAACTTATTTATGTACAATTTAATCGATAATTCGATGTCGCTCACGGTGATGTACTCCCATCTGTTTTTATTGTTTACGAGAATCGCGAAAATATACAAAATTTACGAGTTCCATTCTTATTTTAAAAAACAGTATTACTTGACCAAAGTTAATTTTACGTATAGTATAAACAAAAATATCAATCACATAAAAAGGAATATCCACTTTCGGTGTGACTGACAAACCACAACTTCATTTTCTCCTTGCCTCCCAATCCTCCCTAACTCGTCAACTAAAGAAAATCATCATAATCGAAAGAGTATCATCAAAATCGTGAATTTTTATTTTGATTTTTGTTTATATATGTATATTATTACTTTTTTGTTTTAATTAGCAACGTAGCTATTCAGGGGCTGTACTACACGATGTAACTATAAATTAATAAGTACCAGTTTAGAAAATGTTTGTCAAATACTGAGCTTATACTTACTGCCCTACTTATAATTATAAAATACTAATACTGCGTTTTCTAGGAGTTTTAAAGTAATACGCTCTTAAAGGTTTTAAGGTTTCGTAATAGAATAAAAAATATTGATATTAAGCTACATTAGCGAGTGATAGTTTCTACTATTGAACGTGTTCGTGTTTATTATGATTAATTGAAATTTGAAGTTATTATAATAGTTTTTAAATATTGATATACAAAGTTTACACTTAACTTATATTTACTTAAGTAAAGATGTATTTATGTGTAGGCAAAACAATATAAAAGATCAACTTCTTGTGTGCTTTTTTAATTTTTTCTACAGCATGTAAGCATTGCTTTATGTTTTTCTACCGATTACTAATTAACGTTTGTGTTTTGCTATTTTCTACTTTAGTTTAATCTATTTTTAAATGAATTGAAAACAAAAATACATAAAAATAAACGTCGTTATAATTTAATTTTCATTTAGTTATTTGTTTCTAATTTTCTTCTACTTCTATTTTTAATTTTTTTTACCATCATTGTAATTTTAAATAGTCTTCGATTCATGTAGTTTGCATTAGAAATTATAACCTTTGACAGCAGAATTGCTGGACTGAGCAAAATTTCTATGGTATATTTCGATACAAGTGTAATATTGTTGATTCTAGCACGAGTGTGAGATTCGTTTCGGTCGGGCGACGATCACATGAGTGTAGAATCATCTTACGCACGTGATCGAACGATTTGTTTTCGATACAGGGGGCATAACAGAGATTTTTTAAATGTTTGAAATGTGTAGAATCACATTTTATGCACACTTCATCGGAAATCCATTTTTCAATATTAGAAATTTGCCATGCCAACTAAATTTTACTGCTTTAGTGATATGTAATATATTACAATTTTCCTCTTAGTATTCTTATTGAATAACCGTAGAAATTAATTTTTTAAGGCATAGAGTATAAAAATATGCGACCGTCTGTCAAAGATGAAATTTTGTATAAACAGAAAATAATTTTTGTTCGGCAGGTTGTTTCCTCGACCAATGGGGAATTGGCAAACGACGACCCGACAGCCGGTCACTCAAATACACCAATAACTGCACCACCAGAAGTGGAGATGATAGACGAAACCAAGTTAGTATATACTTTATATTTTTCGTACTTTTGCTTACTCTGTGCACGCTTTCTAAGTTAATTTACATCATAATACTTTTCTGAACATTCGACCATTCATTAGATCGACTCATCAATTAATGATGCTCTCTTTTTTTCTAGCGTAAAACGAGTAATTATAGCACATGGTAGTAATTTAGTACGCTCTGAGAATTGTAGAAAATTGACTACTGACGAGAAAAGAGCTGCACATGAAGCTTATAGGGATATATTAAAAACGTATTCGTGGCCACTTCAGCATTTTCTTTTGAATAATATTATAAATAAAATTCGAAAAGACGGTACTTTTGATATTCCGTTTAGATGACAAAAGCAATATGCATTTGCAATATTTTTATCATCATGTTGCTTCAACTTTTTTTCAAATATTTTTTTCTTATAACGATTGTGATGGCCGGATAAAACTACGCTGGCCGAGTACAACATTCCATCGACAAATTGTGAAATAAAATAATGCAGATATTTATACGTTCATCTATGTTGTTTACTGCATCAACCTTCGTCACTACGCTCTTTATTTGAATACATTCGCGCTAATCTCATATGCATTATTCTCACGTTGAAGTACGCGCTGCGCATACAGCTTTATCAACGAGTTCGGTTTAGATTCTCGTAGCATCTCGACGATGCAAAAATTTGCTTTGAAAGATATGAACGATCTATTTGAACGCAAACGTACTGCAAACACAAGCCAGTACTCTTCCGTGTTTATTTTTGAGAAACAAGTATGTTCATTAAGCGCTACGTCATCACACCCAAGCTAAAAGTGTCCGTTTCAAAGCGCACCAGCGTGGGTATCAGTTCATTTTTAGCACTTACAAAAACATGCACTGCTTATCATCGACCTTATCGTCTTATCGTCTTGCAAGAAATCGCGTCGTGCAACTGTACACACGGAAAAGTCACACAACTGCATTCATCCTTTGCCTTGAAAGAGCATCAGCCTGAAATTCTCGAACTCACCAACGTCTGTCCACCTGTCTCTCATTCTCTGTCTTTGTTGAATGAATCCGCATGCGCTGGCAGCTAGCCATCCCATAAAGAAAAAAGAGCCTAAAAAGCTAAACCCCCAGCCAAAAGCCAGTGACAACGATTCTAAGTCCCATTAGTATTTGCTTAATTTCCAGATGCTGCTGCTTCTTCAAGCGAAAGAAGAAGAAAAGCAGTCGGCAGAAATGACTGACTATGACGGTCGGCCCCGGGGGTAGCGTACAGTGTACGGGTATGAATGCAGTCGGCGCTGGCGGTGGAGGAAACAGCAATGGTAACGGTGGCAACGGCGCTGGAGTCGGAGGTTCAGGAGCGATCGGAGGCATAGGTGTGAGCCACGTAGACCGTCTCGCAGCTGGAGCTAAGCGAGGACTGATCGGTGGCGGCGGAGTTGTGGGCCTGGGCCGCGGCAGCGACCCGGAGCGCGAGGCCGTCACGCTACTGCGCGCCAGCAGTCACTCGGCTTCCCGCGACTCAGTACTGCACACGACCATCACCCTGACCCCCACGCCCACACCACCGCCTTTGTCTAACTGAAATATTTGGTTCTGTTCTTGGTGTTCTTTTCTCTCCTCATTTTTGACGCGTACATGCTCGCTGAAATTCATAGAAAAAAAGTGACGAAAGGAGTACATGGATGGACGTACACGTCCAAATGCCCACAAACAACACACTTATACTACGTCTATACACAGCAACAACACGTAAATACGCTGAGAAAAAGACAGATACTTGCGCCGTCAGCTATCCGATATACATACACGGGATTTTCACACGTATACAGAAGAATGACTATTCTCCATGCAGTCATCGCATAACTACCGCAGATATCGCTACTGCTGCAGAAATATTAATATTATCATCCTTATTATTATAATTACTACTATCATTAGTATAATATATGATTTTTATGATTATTTTATTATTAATTATGATTATTGATTAAGTTTATTATTACAATTATTACAATTACTCTTATTCATCATCGTCTTCATTGTCATAAATCGATATTATAACTTTGAATCCCTACCCCTTCGTTTACAAGGTCATTGGTCTGTTATCTTCGTGATTGTCGTCGCCACTTGCAGTTTTCATCCTTTTACGAACTATGCTCGTGCGAGGGGGAAGTTAAATTACTGTTGACGGAAAGTAGCTTAATTATCTGAGCGACAAAATAAAAAAAACTGCTTCTTCACGACGTAATTATCTTGCGCTTCTCGAGATAGAAAGTATATATATATTATACCTACGGAATAAAACGAGACTGGTTATTTTGACCACAAAAGATTTTTCGGTCGACGCGACCCACTTTGCGGGCTGAGAACGAGCAAGCGAGCTAGAGAGAAAGAGAGATTTGTCATTGATGGAAAAATTTCTTTAAGGAATTGAAATACAAAACTTGTGAGAAATAAAAAAAAAATATTTTTTTCGGTTTCTCGTATACTTGTTGATTTGACTTGTATTTAAGGTATATAAATTAACTATTTAACATAATGTGCGAGGCCCCGTGTCTCACTGAGTAAACTTATTTTTACTTGTTTATAGAAATTTTCCCATCCGACTTTTTAAAAAGAAAAAATAAATTTTTAGTGTGAGAAAAGAGAACAAATTACTGCGATCACAAACTGTACTAAAAATCCTAAAAAATTACGTTTGAGAATGTGTTAGCATTATATGTGGGCTCAACTTAAACGTTTTTCGGTTTTGAATACACTTTGATACCATTGACTACATCGTATTGTTAACATTTGCGTATTATATAGATTAAACAAAATTTGGTGCAACAAATTTTGCCTTTTAGAAAAAATAATTGATCGAATGGTAATTACATGTTTGAATGATTGTTTCTTATTCGGAAACTTTTTATTGCGTTTTATAAAATCAATTTGACATGTATACATTATGGAGGCTTTATTAACGCTTATGACTTAAAAAAAGTGTTATATCATTTTATACACCAATCTGTAGTTGTTTTACGAAAAGATTCTTTTAATAAATACTTATAGTACTGCCTTGATAACAATGATCACGGAAAAGAAATTTTTGCACGAAAATATTACGAATACGACTGGTGGTACACACTTTTGAGCAAGTGTAATTTGTATAAAAATACTTATTCAACATGTCACCAGCGTATATAACACCTACATAATGGCGAAACACATTTAGGGCTAATGTACCTATTGTAATTGCCTTTTATAGATGTCTCTTTATAAATCGAGTCCATGCAAACAACTGCGTTTTCTCCAATAAAAATAATCATAAAATTTGTGACACGCACTTTAACTAGATAAGTCAAAATGAATTAAATAAAAAAAGTTATGTAAAATTTGGAAATTCATGGATTTTATGGAAAGAAGCCCGAAAATTAATTTACTTATTTTGTACATATTTAAGTTTTTTATTTTTGAGATTTTGTGGTTGCTGCATGGAATTTTAGAACATTTACTTTTTACGATAGCCAGAAAATGTATCAAAATGTAATTACTATATTTGTCAATATCATTATGATTATAATTACTTAATTTATGTACATAAAACACGAAATTCATTTAGTTTAATTGATGCATAAAATTCTAGAATAATTATTGCCTAAGAATGTTATAAAGCGGAGAGCGGTATGCATGTAGATAACGCGAGACTGAAAAGTTTACAGGACCACATAAAAGCTATTTAAGATTTGTTTCTGATAACAGAAACAACAAATCCATTTTTCACGTTGTACGTAAGAGATAAGATGCTTTTTCCACAGTTACGTTTCATATAACTTATTTGATACGAATTATTTTATTACTTGCGAAATTGTAAGATTACATGTATACGTTTTCGACAATGTACACCTCTCTCCTCTTTTTTCTTAAGGTCTACGATAGAATGGACATAAATAACTTGATATGTATGAAGTGGGCGAGGGCAATGATCGACACATTTACTTCTAACGCGACAAGATATTTTGCACTCAAGTCTTGAATAATAAGTAGATTTTGATGTGTAGTATTCGCCTTGTTGAACTCTACGCGGTTCATCATATCATAGATCGAATTGATTTTTTTTTCAACGCGGAAGTGATTTGCGCCATTGTCAACCCATGCATACGCTTGTTAAAAAAATGCATACTAAATGAAGAAATCAATAAGCATGTTGTTACTGTTTGATTTTCTCCATTTTTTATGGCATACCTGTTTTTACAATGCGTATCAAGCATACTTATGTTCATATTATAGTAGTACCTTAGTCTTTATACATACGTACACGTAGTAAGCTGTGATTGGTTCTGGATGTTAATTTTTAATAACCATGTTCTTAAACTGTTATTTAACGAATGATTTACGCAAAAGTCGAATTGTTCAATGTGTAACACTGACAGAACAGAGGCACATACACAGCGCGAAGTCGCTTTGTGTATCCTTGTAAATAACGTCGTTGTGTTGCAGATGCTTAAAGAGTAAAAAAAAGTCGCTACGAAGCATCGTGCGTATTTTGTTTGCGAATCGGATCTCAATTTCCCTTTAATCCTTTTTTAATATTGTAACTTTTGTTCACATTTTTTTTTAACAAAGATGCCTCGACATATGTTCTAAGAGAACAGCTTCCCTTTTTACCGAAATTATCATCAGCATCAAGAGATCATAGTAATACTTCACGAAGAAACGAGGCGCATTAAATTATTTCAGTGTATTATTATCAACTTACAAAAAAGTTATTGATAACTTTTAAATGTGGTTTTTGCTTTAATTTACTGTTTCGCCACCTTAGTCCTTTTTTCTTCCCATAAAATCAAACTTCCAAACATTTCTTATTTGTTATAAACTTAATAGATGGTTATAATAAGTAAAGTAGACTGTTTTTACACTTTATACAAAATGTATTAATCTCTTTAGTCAAATAGTATTTCTCTATGTATGTTTATATTTATATACATTACAGTGCCTTTAATTTTTCAGACTGTACATTTATTGTTTTAACAAGTTCTTTTCCAAGAATGTAAAAATCTTCGATCATTGCAGATACATTTAAAATCAGTTTATTGTTGTCATTAAATCTCTGGCAGCTTGTACTGGAAACTTTAAATTCTTTTTGCTGCATCGATTGTGGTTTCATTAATACAGCTATAACGTCGCCGCCATATGTATCGTGGAAAAAAAGAGCATACTCGCCATAATTTTTCTGTAAAAATGTTAAACTTAAAAATCCGTTCCAATCAAAAATCTTCTAAAAGATTTCTCGATTAACTAACTCACCCTCAATTCACTCAAGTATTTTGCTACCGGGTTGAAACCCACAATGGGTATTCGTGTTTTGGGATGTTCCTTGAACGGATGCAGATTCTTCGTAGGCAAATTATTGTTACTTATACCCGTAGCTTCGTGTCTCCTGGGATTGAGCGACTCTTTCAGGTGTATCAGGCAGTCGTACGCCGACAAAGGCGGATTGAAGATTGGTTCACAGCAGACGCTCGTTTTCAAGAAAAGTTGTGTCTCTAGGAGTCTTAAAGACTCTTTGGCTAATGCACTGATGCGGTTCAAAATGATCGGAGTCGGTGCATTGCGTGTCCAGATACTAGCTTCCCTATCGTAAGGTGTGCAGATAAAGAGTGACGGAAGCGTTTCTCGTAACGTTCCGAACGTATTCTCTATTTCCACTATTTCTTCACCTATAGCATATATTACATTCTTTCATTGTATTTCTAATAAATTACACGATCAAACCAATCGCCTTAAATCATCAAAGCAAATCCAATTGGCCAGAAGCCATGGACCAACCTTGAGGTTTTACTCACGTGTCATCTCGTTGTTGAAATTGACAATTATCGGATCAGTGCTCCAATGCTCGTGGGCGAAGGACTCGAGAAAGCGAAGGAAGGCCACCTGTGGCGCGTTCGTCGGTTCGTACGGATCGGAATTGAGATACATCGAGGCCACGAGGAGCTCAATAGCGATATCCGGCATATGGGAATCGTCGATAAGCTGGGCTGCGAGCCAACGTTTCGCTAAGCAACAGGCTGGCCCAAACGATGGCTGGCGGCAGTGGAGACTGTAAGAAAGGAAAATAGAGAGATAGCTTAATTACATATGTCGGTTATGGGATCAATTGCAAAATGTAATAAGTGAAGTGCTTATCTATTCTTACCCGTATAAAGCGCCGGTAATTTTAGGGAGATGAAACAAATTTTTTTCCAGCTCAAGGGACTCTTCGTTGTCCCTGTATTTTATTACACCGTCCTCGTCTACTTGCTGTTTTACAAGACCAATCTCCCTTTGATTCGCTACTCTAATCCGAAAGACTAGACCATCCTAAGTAAAATTAAAAAATTTACATTAAAATCAATTAATACAGGGCTATTAAAAAATGTTATTAATCATCTCTTGGATGTACCTTCATCACATCTATATAGTGCATAGAGCCATGGGCCTTGGTCTGGCACTGCTTTCTAAGAGACTGTGCTATCTGCAGATGAAACGCTGCCTTGGTCATTCTCAGAGCTTGAAGGTCATCGGGCCACTTGCCGCTTGTCGACAGCTGCATCGTCACCTCGACCGGTGCTAGGTACATAGGCACCTCATCTACGTCACTATCCTCGACGAAATGCAGATGGGAATTCGTAGCCACGACATTCTTCCCGTCGGATTTTCGTATAATCGCTAAGGGTGGAAATACATCAGTGTATCGAAAGAGCGGACTGCATCCCTGAAGACCATTTATCGAAAGTGGCAGGTCCGTCAGATTGGACAGCTCTTTTTCAAGGCCGGCAAAGGCGTTGATTACCTGGAGTGCGGCTTCCTCAGTCCCGTAGCGGAAGTTCCGCACCTTGATCTGAAAAGAAAGTTTTAAATTAGATTGGTAACGTTTTTTTTTATGAAATTCGTAAAGCAAGGGCGTTGGGTGGGTAAATAGGACAGAGCTGCGAGCATCGAGACCCTGTTATTAGCCCGATGGGTATGCACAGCAATTTGCGATGAGTATTGTTGTATTGTTGCGCCTCTTCTTTATTGTGTCTTTATTCAATCGATTTTTGATGAATCAGCTTTTTTGCACCAGGTCGGCTGACAATAAAATATTATCGATTTGATACACAAAAGCTTTGATTCGTCATGCTCTTAAAATATCTAATATTTACGTTTAAGTCTACATCTATATCAGTAATGACTGTTCCTTCTGTTTATTTACTTATGTATTTTATTGTACAAAAAACATTTTTGCAACTCAAATATTGGAAATAACGTTTGTATATCAGACAACCGTGAAAGCTGCATCATCAAAATAATGTAGACTAAATTTATATTTGATCTGCTCTCAATCAACTTACTTTTTTCTGTTTAAGAAACTCTTCCAATTGATTGGAGAAAAAGAAATAGTGAGCTCTTTCAAAAAGCTTGAGTTTTTCTTCTAGTAAATATTTTGAAATTCTCTGAGGTATATCACGCTTTTCAGCAAGAGTTACGTTTGGTTTAACCCAAACGACAGCTTCGCAAATCGTGCCGTCTTTAAATCTTCGAAGCTCCGATTTGTGTCCCCAAAACTTTCTAAATGCCTCTGCCTGATATAGAAATAAAATTAAAATTAAAGCTCAATATAGGTATCAGCTCAAAAAATAAGTAAATATTCAAAATGTTTGTACTTCTGGAAGATTAGCACCTGGTCCCTTCTCAATAATATTGAACGCATAATGAGGATCTAATTTCAACCCTACATAAATTCTTTCAATATCGTTGGGAATCTCTTCATTTATTTGCCATTCCCTTAATTTACGTGGAAATGCACATACATAGGACGCTCTGTGTCCTAATCCTTGTTTCAAAGATTTTAAAATTAATTTGACTATTGGTACATATTTATTGAGACCATAGTTCAGTTTATCAGATTCATCCGAGTTTATATCCAGGATATTTTCTAAAGCCTTAATATTGTGTAAGCTGTTGACGAAAAAAATCGATTAATTTTATTTGTCAAAACAAAGACTCGCTACGTATAGAAGTTTACCATAATTACCAGATGACAAGATCAACTGCTTTATAAAAGGGTACTTTACGCATGAAAAGTACTTGAAAACCATTAGCTCTTGTGTTATTCAAGCATTCAATTGACATCGCTGCTTGATTCGAAACCCATTTAAATACGTCTTCATGAATATTTGCCGCTATATTATGATATCCCGTAGAATCAAGAAATACGCAATCGTAATACTTGTGGTACTCGGCGATTCGAACGGCAATTTTCTCATCTTGACAAAGGCTTATACCTTCCTTACACCAGTTGCTGTTTGCTAAATGTTGCCACGTGTTTCTGACTATTTGATAACTACTCATGAACGTGTTTAATTTTTTTGTAAGTAGCAAATACAAAACGTACATTGTAATAATATGACCGTTAAAAGTTTCATAATTATTGCAAAATTCACGCTGTTTCAGCCAAATTTTTAATAGTATAATGCCATCTCTTACATTTGGATATTCTTTGATTAATTTGGCATTTAGAGCATTTGCTTTTAATGCAGTTAAATCGTGCAATACTGCACTGTTATAATATGGAGTTGGTGGGTTATTATCTGTGAAAATAAATGAAAATCATAAGACAACAAATAGCAAAATATAATTAAAGATAATATAAGATAATTACCGGTATTTTTATTAGTAGCCTTGAAAAACCAATTTGGTTTTACATTGTTTTTTTCAGGTGTAAATTTGTTTGGTGGTAAAGATGTTTCTTGTACTACAACATGCACATGTACAACAAATTTATTTCCTAACTTTCCAGTAGGAACAATTTTTAAAATAGGATTTGAATGATTCCCAATAAAACTCCTAGTTTCGGCCAAGTCTTTACCAATTTTACTTGTTATGTATGCCAGATATATTGCTTTTTTCCTCATATATCTATAGTTTTTACTATCTATTTTACTGAATAGATTTTCAGGCATTTCTATGAATACATCGATGGATGCTTCAGGGCCTACAATTGTGTCCAATGCATATGAACCGGTTACTGTGATGCTAGATGGTGGTGAATATTTTAAAGTGCCTACACAGTCGTTTGGCAACTTTTTCATAGGTATTTGAACATTAAACTTGTTGAATAATGTATCATCCTCAAGCTATAATTTAATACATTTATTACAATCTAGACATACAAAATATTACGAACAATAAATTTGACAAGTCTTACCAAAAATTCTTTGGTTCCTTTGATTGACTTGACATGAGTTTCAAATTTCTCATACCATGCTTCAAACAACTTTTTATACTTGCTTTTTAATTTTACTGCCCCAAGAATTTCTTCGATCTGCAGTCTGAATAAATTCGAATGGAATAAATTTTCTGTTTCTCTAAGTTGGTTCAATTCTTCCACTGTAGGCTGTTTATACAAGCCTTTTTCAACTTTTCCTTTCTTGTTAGTAAAGGAATCGTCATTCTCATTATTTTTCCTCTTCTTGTTAATTTTTACCAAAGGTTTCTGCTTCTCTAAACGTTTTTCGAAATCTTCATCCCCGTCAGAATTCATTTCACCGCCAATTTCCGAAGCAACCACTTTTTTCTTGTGATCAATCATCTGAAAAACTTGTACTTTTCAAACATACTCTGTTGACAGTGGAGAGTGTTTTATTGAAATTGAAGGTTATGAAGTTATGATAAGTAAAATTTACCTCTTAATTTATACCTTTCAATCACCACTTACGAACACTAAACATATCGATAATCCTTCCTCTATTCTAAACAAATTTAATTATTGCCGGTTTATCACATTTATCAAACTATCGTTGAAACCTCAACATTCCCACGTTGTGTGTGCAAAACGGAGTTGGCGGTGGAAGATGCGCCGCGCACGTGGTTTTGTCAAAAATAGGTGTGTTCGGTTGGTTCATAGCTATAATACCACTCGAGTCAAATTACCGTCAGAGACTCAAGGTCAAGAGGCTGAAAAAAAATTGTCTGGATGATCCGTTAATAATGTTGAATATATTTTGTTAATAAAAATATTCGCTTTGAATTGTAATCAATTCTAATACGTATGTCTAAGTTAAGATACATTCGTTTATCTTTCTAATTTAATGTATGTTCTTCTCTGAGCCAGTATTATTGACGACTCATGACATATATAATTGTGCTGTTCGCGGACAAAGCAATTTGAAATTCACCTTCAGCCTTCAGCGTTTGGTGAAGTGGAGAAAGGTTATGGGAGCTCTATATATCAGAGTCCAGAGTTTGTTCCTGAAGTAAGATCAACTTTGTTAATTAAAATACAAATAATTGGGCTATAAACGCCGAAAAAAACGGGAAGTGTAATATATTATAAAGAAACAAAGTGTACAAAAAAATTTCATAATGTTAAGCAAAACAAAATTATTGCGCAACGTTGGCTCTCTGAGAGTAAGCTCTACTCCGCGTTAAGATGCCGGTCTATATATTTATTGTTATTTCAAGTTTCTTTATGGTTTTTACAGAAATGTCTTGCTGCCAATGTGGAATTCGGAAACGCAGGCATGCTTTTCCCGACTATTCAGGTTCGGGAAAAAGCGACTACACCGATCAATACTGTTATAATGTTTGTTCCCCAGCAAGAGGTATAATGTGTTTTTTGTCTAAAAATAATATTTGCCGATTTTTTACTGCTATCACTGTGTTACTGGCTACCATGTGTATTCTAGGCATGGATTGTCGAGAGGATGGGAAAATTTCACAGAATATTAGAGCCTGGTTTAAATTTGCTCATTCCAGTTATTGACAGTGTTAGATATGTACAGAGTCTCAAAGAAATTGCTATTGATGTTCCAAAACAGAGTGCTATCACATCTGGTATGACCTCTACGTAAAATTTTAAAATCAGTACAAACAGGAATTTTTCATTATTTTCCCACAAATTAATTTTCATTATTCTTTTATTTATAGACAATGTTACCTTGAGTATTGATGGTGTACTATACTTAAAAATAAACAATCCCTACTTGGCATCTTATGGTGTACAGGATCCTGAATTTGCCATTATCCAATTAGCTCAGACTACAATGAGATCAGAACTGGGTAAAATAGCTTTGGATAAAGTATTCCAAGAAAGAGAGGGACTCAATGTCAGCATTGTAGAAAGTATAAATAAGGCTAGTGAAGCATGGGGAATATCATGCCTACGTTATGAAATTCGTAATCTTTTGCTTATTTTATTATCATTACAAAATATTATTTATAATTGATTGATTCGTAAAAACAGTTAAATTCATTCTGCAGGTGACATAAAATTGCCTGAAAGGGTACAAGAGGCCATGCAGATGCAAGTGGAGGCTGAGAGGAAAAAAAGAGCTGCCATCCTTGAATCAGAAGGTATCCGTGAAGCAGACATAAACATTGCGACGGGTAAAAGGCAGGCAAGAATTCTGGCCTCTGGTGAGTAACATATTTCAAATTTCATTTGCAATAGGACAGGCTTGATTAAAATATAAACATTTTATTCTAGAGGCTGATAAACAAGAACAAATAAACCAAGCTAGTGGTGAAGCTGAAGCTATGCTGGCAGTAGCAACAGCACGTGCTAGAGGTTTGGAAATTATTGCTAGTTCTCTGGGAGCTTCAAATGGACAGAATGCAGCTGCACTTACAGTTGCAGAACAATATATTCATGCATTTGACAAGCTTGCCAAGACAAACAATACTGTGATTATTCCCAAAAATGTGGGGGACATAAGCAGTTTTGTGGCTCAGGTAAGAAACATCACATTTGATTGATGAACATTCCCAAGAATAATTTGATATTTGAATCAACTTTTTTTAGGCTCTCTCTATTTATAAACATGTTTTACCGGAAAATGGATCACCCAAACAAGCACAACAGGTTTCCAGTGAAACAAATGACTATTCAGTAGATGATACTTATGAATATTTCAGTGATAAAGAAGAAGCTGAAAGTTACAAGAGGAAAAGCAAAGGCGATCATTCTCCCAAAGCAACGTAAGGTACATAGCTATCATTTGCCTATAATGTAATTATAAATAAAGTTTTTTTATTAATGGCGATAGAAGAAAACGATTTTAAAAATCCGTTATGCCTATAAAACAGTTGATACAATAATAAAATTAATTGAGAAATAATGTGAATAATTTTAATTCGATGGTATTATTTTTTGTTACAATTTTTATCGTCGTATTATGATTTTTATCAGTAAAAAAGTTTAAAAAAGTTTATGTAGCTATTTTTTCTTTTTTGTGTGCACTGTCACGAGAGGTACAACGGTTGAATATGTCTCCTGAGAGATACGGTTGATATAGTACAGAGTAACCACAGAGAATAGTAAGCACGTTGTTGTTGCAACTCGATGTATCAATCCTGATGCCACTAGAGAAACAATCAGTGAAACGAACACTGGAAAATAAGCTTTCTTGAATAAAAGTTCATTAGGTTTTACAAACATAAAAAGAAAAAGTACTGCTCACCTTCGGGGAAAAGTTTCATTTGAAACGATTTGCCAAATAGAATGGATTCTAGATTGCCCAGTGCAGTAAGTAGAAACAGAAATACCATAGATCCGATGTATCCCCCAAAGACTATGTGCAGCTTGGAAGATATCAGCCAACTTTTGTACATTTGCATCCCCGAGAACAGTAGCACCGTGAGAATGGACGATAGGATGAACGAGATTTTACTGGTCACAGCTGTAAACAATCGAACAATTCAGTATTTCAAACAACAATCGAGATGAAACAATCGCAAAGCCGGCTGAATTTCGAGGTTATGACACGTAGTATTCTTGTTTACGCTATACTACTAACCCATTATTCTTGCTCCGAAAAACACTTGCCCGGATCAGCAGCGCTAAAACTAATACAAATTAAGTAGGTATGAGAGAGCTTTGTCTTGCAATTTTGCAAACTAAACAATTAAACGGAACACTATGCGCGCTCCTCCTTCCGCATGATTTGTGCGTCGTGCATAAAGCATATAGCTATATCATATATATGTACATATATATAGGTACCTGCATATACGTGTGTGCGAATACTGAGCTCGCGTATATATAGGCGTGTATGATATATATATATATATAGAAGAAGAATAGCTATAATATGTATATATATGCATCACAATAGTTGCGGCTCTATAGTCAACAGACTCTATAGCTTAATTGCTATATGCAAATATTCCGCTTATTATATACTTGGCGAAGCCGCGTAAATTATAATGTAAACACTCAGCCGCGTTATAATGGACGAAAAAGCCGAGACGCTGGCTTTTTAATTATTCATCTCTCGCCAGATTAAATTAATCAAGTGCCAAGAATAATGAAATTACTCTCCTCGTGTGTTTGAAATGCGAAGCGAAAACTGTGCGTCGCTTCAAAATTCAGTTGTAAATTATACTTTGTATTTGTGAAAAATTCGCATAAAAAATTGCTTCCCGAGGAAACGTTATAGCGACAATGTGAGTTTATTAAGTTATTGCCTCGGATGGAGCATCATGAAATTACAATAGGAACTCGCAAGGAAAAACCACTTAAGCTAAGTGGGTTTTCCGCGAGGGTAGAGAATATAAGCTCGTAATGTACGCGGCAAGTCAATGTCGATCAACGGTCGACTAATCGAATAATCAGCCGCGACGCTTTTTCGGCTGTAATATTTACGCACTAATTACGCGCCGTAAAACCGATGTCAATTTTTGTTTACCAATATACCGACGCCTCGAATGTCCAAACGCGTATACAGTATGAATTTATGCACGTTATGCAGTTGCGCTTATTACACCACTGTTTAATGGGAGTCGCGACGGCACTATTGTATGAATACCGCATTCGTCGTCGCGTGTTCGGTCGCAATATAATTTTTTTTTTTTTTAATTTGCATTTAGAAATCGATTTGACGCGGGAAAATTAACCCGTATTCGTGAGGCACAAAGAGGGTCGAATCTCGCTTTCCAATCCAGACTCGTGCCATCGATCAAAGGCCCGCGATAACAAATCGGCGGGGGAAAATTTTCGCGCATTGAAAGAAGAAAGGAATTGTTATATCTCTCCCGGGTGGATAGGAGGAAATCCGCGCGATATTCTTCTATTATATAATGCCGCCAGTGTAGACGGATGGAAAAAATAAAGCTATTTTGAAACGCCGCGCGCGGGAAAATTCAATTTCGTCAAAGTTGATCGAAGTATTTTCCGCATATACATATATCGAGGGGAGTCTCGTCCCTCACCGTTGTCTTCTCTCCCTTGTGCTATTCTTCTCGAAGTGCAGGCCGATATCTCATAAGCATTTTCATAAATCAAAGTCGGGCGCGTGAAAATCGAGCGAAAAAAAGTGCCGTTCTCTATATATATATATATATATATATATATATATATATATATATATATATATATATATATATATATATATATATATATACTGCGATAACATGCGCGTCGAAGGAGGCGAAGCAGGAAATTCATGGCTGTGGGGGAGAGTGAGAGTATGAAGAGAAACGACGCCGATGTTCTTTTTTTTTGTTTTTCGATAAATTTTTATTTTTTCCTCGATATATTATATTTACAATATCTTTAATTCGGAATGTTGTATATATTAATTAGCGCTGATGAGGTCACTTTTATTTGATTGCTCGATCGTCTTCCTAAACGTACTCTGTGTGCTATTACGGTTTTTACTTTTTTATATATATATATTTTTTGTCTTCTTCGAAGTCCGAATATGTGTACAAGTACATATATATAGTGATAGCGAACGGAGAAGAAACGGAAGGACCGTTTGGGAAAAGAAGATAAAAAACGTTCCTGGTATAAGTATATTATATACGTGTTGTTTTTTCTTCATTTTCTTCTTGTCGCAGACACAGAGGTTTTTTTGTCGGTTAGTTCGCTCAAAAACAACGTTTATAAAAGTTTCGTTAAAAAATTTGTCTTTTTTTATATGTCCCGTAAAATCCACTCTCGACTAGTGTTTTTTTTATTTTCGCTTCAACGTGCGACAAACAATGGGAATAGAATTGAAGGTGAACAATTTGTATGTATAATAATGGTGTATATGAAAGATTACTTGGCAAGTAAAGTTCATTATAAGAATACATTCATAAGAAATATAATGAATATAATGGCTACACAATATTCATAAATTGTGGTCTCGCGTGTTTCTCATAATATAGTGAATTGGATAGATTTGGTCCACGTCCATTTATAATAATTATAAGTGTTTCTCTCTTTATTTCTCTCCTCTGAAGTACATATCGTAAATTTGGCATTGTGGCTTTTTCGAGGTCCTTATTATCCGGCTTTCAAGTGTTGCACATAACTTTACCGCATCCATGTCATCGTTTGTGTGTGCTTATACGTGTACTTATATGTGCCTTCGTAGCAATGAAATTCATATAACGGTGTATAATATAGAGTGTCTTTTTTTTCTTTAAACTTCAACTATAGGCGTACACATAGTATAGTAATAGTTAATATTGACTTGGAATTTTTGATGTCATAGTAAATGCAGTTTATCTCTCTTTTATATAATAATAATAATATATATATATATATATATATATATATATATAATATCTCATATATCTGAACGGTGCTGCTACGTTTTGACTTGCTTTGCTTAGGCAAAGCCCCAGTTGAAAATATATATATATATATATATATGTTATTCTGACTTGTATGTGTATATATAGATTTTTTATCTTTATTTATATATCTCATACGTTATATATTGTATAGTAATTCGCGCTGGGAGAAAGAGAGTTTAAGTAAGTAGCGCATGAAAATGCTGCATAATTGCACTAAACGCATGGCAAGTCGTGCCCGGCGTGACCGTCTATTTTTTTTCTTCTTCGCTTTTTCATCTCTTCATTTTAAACTGTGTACAATAATCGCTAAAGTAGTACCCGTTTTTCAATCTCGTCTATATATGTATATATTCATATGTATATAATATAATGTTTTAGTTGTTTTTTTGTTGCTTTCTTTTTCTGCAATGTATATATATAGTAATCGACGAATGCCCAATGATTCTATATATGGAAACGAGAGAAAACGAGAAAACACTGTCATCTCCGCTCTTCGATTTATAATGATATATATCCATATAATATATTTACGCTCGACTAACAAATTATAAGTCGTTATCTGGTCTAGCAACTATATTCATCGTAATAATCTACAGAATCGTGTCTATAAGGAGTTCGGGAGAGTTACATATACATAATGCGATTTTTCCGTCGACGTCCCCCCCCCCCTTCGCCTGCCACACTCACCCCTCGCACACTTTTCTCTTATAGTAATTACATATCGTGTTCGTATATTAAAATAACGGTAAGAAAATAGTAAAGACCTTTCCTTCTATCATATCGTCGTCGGTATCTAATATATAATATCCATATATGCACAGAGTGTGAGTTAGTACATACGTTATGCGTGAATATATAGAAAACCCAAGAAATGTCACTACGAGTTCGTGTCTTTGTGCGTGAGCGTATGTGTGTGTGTGTGTGTGTTGGCTAATCGGTGTGCGAACAATCTATCGCGCTCGTATAGGCCATTTTTCTGTTCATCGATCGTTTTTTTCTCGCTCAGGAAAAGCCATAACGTTATATGCGGCAAGTGTATATATATGAGGGGGTGGGACGAGCGAAAAAACAAGAAAGAAAAGGAAAATCGGCTCGTGCACTATGCCAATATATATAATGCTAATCACGGTCCGCCGTCGGCGGACCTTCTTATAAACGTATATATATACATATATATGTGTTCCCCCATACACCGTTGTCGGCTCCTCTTTTATTTTTCGCTACTCTCCCTATATATAACCGCGTCCGATCCTTCTTATAACAATGGCGGAAGACGCGCCCGGGGATGATGATATAGCTGCTGCACGAAAGACTTTTCCGTTTCTGCTTTTCTTTATTGCTATTTCGCTCGTGCGCAAGTTTGTATGTGTGTGTATATATGTACTGCCGACGATATATTATACATATCTCGTCCAGGCATTCGACATGTCGTATACTCCTTTTGTTTGACCGACTCCGCGACGACTGCTCCCCTTTTGTCAATGCTTTATCACAAAATACTATAACTTTCGTTTTAGTTATAACTCTATATATGCGCGCTAGAGACGTTATCGTGTGGTGTATATATATATATATATATATATATATATATATATATTGTGTGTGTATATATGTATAGATTTTTTTTCTCTTAGTATACTGCAATCTAGAATTCATTTGTACGCGCTGATGCGAAGACGTGTGTTTTCTGTGAGTGTGTGTGTGTGTGTGTGTGTGTGTGCAAGAGACTGTAATTACGCAATCAATTATTAACGACTATTTGATTCCCCTTGTATATACGCACAAACAGCACTTTTGGCCCTCATTTATTCACTTCCTCGTTACTCTCGCGCCCCTTCCCCCATCCTCGACTAATTAATTCATAATAATATAACAATAACAATGATAATAATAATAATGATAATAATAATAATAATAATGCACACCTATAAATAAGAGCACGTCCCGTGTGGGATGAGAAGGTTTGAAAAATTCATCGAGTATGCGAAAGTAAAGCAGAGACGCGCTTTCTAACAAACGACCTTCCAATCACCATAACGAAAAATCGATCGTAGAGAGTATACGCTTCGTAATTTTGTGTGTGTACGTGTGTGCATGTGTGTGCGTGTATATGTGTACCACTAGCTACGCCGCCGCCGCCGCTGCTGCTGCTGCTGCTACCTTTACCCTATATATATATATATATATATAATAATCACGGTATACAATGACTGCGTACGTGTGTATATATATCTCTCTACATTTTTTCATAATATATCATAATAATAATAACGCTCCTAATACAAGATCGAGGGAAAAAATTCTAAGAAAACGTGTGTTGAGATGCGCTACTGTATTATCTTTTGATATTACACCAACGATCGTTCGGCTGCTCTCGCGATTTATTGCTATATGACTCTGATATGAACTCGCGATTCGCAAACAGTATAGCGCAGCCGATCGAGAAGCTTTCATCTAAGTTATACGTCTCCCTCGCCTGATCATCGCTTTTGGACCCGTTTAACGCGTGTATGAGTGTCTTATTTGTGTGTGCTTTACCTAATGATATATAATTAAACGCAGCTATCTGTGGGATGTTATATATATATATTTTTTTTTGCCCTCGTTTTGTTTCTCTCGTTAGTACCCTAAGTGTCCCCTCCCTCTGCCTATTATATATCCCCGTCTCTCTGCGCTTGGAATTTTGATGCAATCTCGTCGAGGGTATAATAATCCGCACGTATGTGACGTCGCATTGTTCGTTCGAATACCCCCCCCCCCCCCCTCTACCCCGCAGTGTGTGTATGTGATAATAAACTCACAAGTGTATGTGTGTACGTGCGCTTGTGTGGCTGATAATGAGCGTTACTTTAAGTTAGTTAGCTAGCTAGTTAGTTAGTTAGTTAGTTAGTTAGTTGTAGTTGCGGCATTTCACTTATTCTTGCGGCAGTAGAGTAGTTTTACTATATGCTACTTGTACAAGATCGATATATATACCTTCCCTTCCTTTGCGCCCGACTCGTCGCAACTCCTTCCTTTTTCGCTCCATCGTCATTAACCCCGGCCGAGGGTTTGGAAAATTGACTGAATTATTCTTTCGATCGACCGTCGCGGTCGGCATCAAACATTCTCCCCCTCCATCCCCGCGCCCTGTACCCGTTCAACGGATTGTCTCCCGTAAATGTAATAAGTACATTACGCTGCATATGTTTTTCTTAGCTTCGCGTGTCCCGAATACCTCGCGGGGGAACAGTAGCCCGAGAGACTACGATAAGCAGCGCCGACGCAGCCTCGAAGCTGCTCGAGATCATAAGTAGTTGGGCCGTCCGGCGCAGCAGAAGAACTTGAAGGTCCCGCGCAGGTAGTTGGGATGTCTCGTCGGTCTGTTCTCCCAGGGCAGATTTTTTCTCGCGCCGTTGTTGCGGTTCAACCGGTTGGCCGCCTCCTGTAGGGCAACGGGTCGCTCTGCGAACAGACAGTTATTTTTTTTTTCCTTCTCGAAGCGGCTATATTCGGCAATCAGCGATTAATTAGAACACGAGGGAGAAAGAAAAACCCCCTTTTAACGCGATTATCCAGGTAGGATTCTTTCTCTCTGTTCTTTTCTTTTTTTTTAATCTAAATTAAATCGACTTTGCTGGAAGGAGCAAAAAGTGTCTATTGACGTTTTCCGATGAATGGCTGAAAGCTGGTGATTACTTGGGGGGGAAAAAATTAAAGTATATTATACTAGAGAGCCTTTTTGCCCTCAAAGCAAACGATACGGAAACGTTGCTATTATTATTATTATTATTATTATTATTGTTGCGCAGCTGCGCGGTAATTTTAATTTTAAATTTCTATATCAAGCCGTAAGCGCTCGGGTACTTAGCAAGTTGAGCAAAAAAAGTCGAGCACGATAAGACATGCATATTCATGGGCTCTTATTATACCTGTGTAATAATAATATCCCGTATTCGTGTACGTGTGTAAAAGACGCGCGCACCTTCGACGGCTTCCAAACATTCCCCCTCCTACGAATTTTCAGATCGAATTACAAAACGCGTAAGAAGTCGGGAAGCTGCGGGCGGCGAGCTTTTCTTCGCCTTGCAAGCTCTCGGCGTCGTTAAATTTATTTTTAATTACACGCGAACAGCCCGCTCTTTCTCTCTCTCTTTCTCTCTCGGGGATTAATACGAGTAGGTGCCACTAATTTACATACGGTAAAGCTTGCGTTAAGCGAGTACAAGTGCAGCCGCTCATGCTGCCGAAGGAGAAAAGAAAGCACAGCAGCGTATAACGACACAAAAGACGTCGCGTGACACACGCCGAGCTTTCTCGTGACTGCCGTTATAATGGGTCTCTCGACGAAAAAAAAATTGATGTCACTTTTAATTTCGATGATAATTAACGCCTGCGCGCAAGTGGGTCAGAATAAAAAATAAAAAAAAGAGAGAGGGAGAAGAAGTTGGCAAAGTGCGACCGCGCACTAAATTGCCGAGATCCTCATCAACAAATCGCGCGCTCGTAAAAGCGTCCGGCGCATAAAAGGAGAGCGAACACAAAAATAACGGGCTCTTCCGGGTGTATGTATACATACATATATATATATATATATATATATATAAGGATAATACGAGGGCGGATAACGTACCTGTGTCAGCCTCGGACTGGGGCATGAACTCCTGGAGCTCGGCTATTAGCGCGCTGATGTCCTCGCTATCCTTCTGTATGCTGCAGAGCTCCTCCTCGTTGAAATCCAAGGTGATCTGCTTGCAGAGGAGTATCTGCGTGATAACGTTGCTGATGTTCGACGGGCCCGACTTGCTTTCTGCAATCAGTCGCGCGAAATTTTCGTATCGATTCGCCGTGTGTCTGTTTCAGTGTTTATTGAAAGTTTAGCCCGACGGTGTACATATATATATATATATATATATATATATATATATATATATATATATATATATATATATATGCAGGGAAGAGGTAAACAGAGTGTATTGCGACGGTATATATATATATATGTACACGCGAGACCTGCATCATTGATGGAGTTGGCCGAACTCGCTGGGGAGTATTGTAGGATAGAATGTCGAGCGTTTTTCGCGATTAATTATTTAACCCGTGCGGTCGGTTGAACGAAAAATTAACTTTTCGCCTCTTTTCGCGTTTATTATTCAAGAGCACGAAAGTTTACAGCGTACAGAGATATAGGTATGCGGTTATTATGCGCCGTGCGCGCGTACATTATAGCCCATAGTGAATTTCACGGAGCGAGTACACAAGGCGACTAGAAATGGAAAATGGAATTTCCAGGGACGGAAACAAAAATGTGATTTTATAAAGCGCATATCACGCTCCAGTTTTTCCGAATGAAATATCGGCCGCGAGTGCGCCGCCTACGAGGAGATAGGAGCAAAAGTTCGCGTCTCTCGCGAACTTTTTAAAATCTTTGTTAAACACACGACGCGAACGCGAGATAAAGTATAGATCGTAACGGCGCGTCGTCGCGGGGGACTCCGATGCCGAACACGTAAAACATTGAGCTATATATATATATATATATATATATATATATATATATATATATATATATATATATATATATATATATATATACACGCGATCTTCCCTTTTTTTTCATTTTTAATGAAAACCGGGAATTCATCACGGCGCGGTGGCTTCCGCGAGGATTACCGCGTCGATGGGATTCATGATTTATCGAGAATTTTTTGAAAAATTTAACCTCCGACGTAGTTTTTTTCACACGACGAATACCCGCAGAGATAAACGGGAGCGCACATATATAAATACAAAAAAATACGAAATGTCGCGCGGGATCAGTCGTCAAAGCGCGTTTATACAAGCTCATCTCGGATGTATGAGGCGGTATTAATGTATAGAGAGCATTAATAATAATAGCAATAATCACCAAAGTATCCGGTCATGTCCATGGGCACGATGCGCACGAGATTCTTGCTCTTGTAGAGCTCCCTGAGGAATAGCTGGGCCAAGAAGAAGAGCAGCACGAGGTTCGGACTGTCGGCCGGTATACCGGACTCCATCGCGCTGCAACAAGGTATTTTTTTAAAATTAGACTCAAGCCCTGTCAGGGAGAGAACTGTCTCTCTCTCTCTCTCTCTCTCTCTCTCTCTCTCTCTCTCTCTCTCTCTCTCTCTTTCTCTATCCGAATGTAGGACACACAGGTGTTCTACGTGTATATATATATACACGTCGCGCGAACGTGCACGAGAGACAGAGAGAGAGAAAGTAAAGAGCGTGTATATATATATATAAGCACAACGTACCTGCGCATCTGGGGTAGGACCATCTGCGAGGTGCTCTTGCAAGCTTCGACACAGCTGCGTCGGAGCTTGCGGATCTTTTCGCGTAGCTCCGGACAGTCGCGCGGCTGACCGATGCTGATCAGCAGGTCCCGGAACTGCGCCACCTGGCTGTTTATCTCGTGGATATGCTGCGGGTTACAGAGTAAAAGAAAGCGATCGTTAGCACGTGCAGCTGACTTGGCGCGCGCGCGGGCGACGATTCTGCTAACTGGAGCGTACACTGCACACATCTATACATATATCTATACCTAATACGTCTGGCACGTGATGTTTTTCCGCGATTGTCGGTGCGAGCTTTTCGACGTTCAACGGGAACGAAAAAAAAAAATCGATGGATGAGAATAATACACAACGTACCGCCGCAATAGCCGACTCGGACCTCTCGTCAAAGACACATGCTCTGCTGGTAGCCTGAGCAGCGCCCTGACCCCCAGGTTCCGTCATCGTTCGTCTCCTTCGTAGATGCTGCTGCAGCTGTCCAAACTGCTGCTGCTGCTGGTGGTGAGCTTGCAGCGTGGATGACTGGCTTTGGTGCTGACTGCATCGTCGTCCAGGAGTCTGCAACTGCAAGCCCGTCGCCGTCGTCCTGCCCTCGGCAGCCGTGGCCTCATGATCCTCTTTGGCCGTCGTCGTGCTCCTCCAGCTGGTCCTCCTGCCTCACTTTCTCCCCTCCCCGCAGCTCCTGTCCTCGGCTACGCGCTGGTTGTTCTCCCGCTGCTGCTGGACGATTTCGAGCTGCTGCTGGCGCATACTAGAACGGCAGGAAAAAGCGAGGAAAGCGCGCGCGCGAGAGAGAGAGAGAGAGAGGGAGCGATGAAAGTTGTGCTTGTAACCGCGAGGGCTGCGCGCGACCGACTGACTCCCTCCGCGTGCTGCTGCGCTGCGAGAGCTCTGGCTCTCTACACCTCGCGCATGTCCGCTTTCTATCGCTGCTGCTGCTGCTGCCTATATATCGGCCCATATCGACTGCTCTCTCTCACGCTCTCGGAGGGTGAGAAATTCTCGCGGCGAGAGAAAGAGCGAGTTTTGCCTCGGGACATGCGAATCGCTCTTCTCTCTTTATGTACTTATACTTTCCTTCGCTTTATGTTACGAGTCGGACGTGCGTCCGAGGATTACCCTCTCACCCCTCGGTTTTCTTCTTATTCTCTTCTTTTCGTTTTTTTTTTTTGGCTTTACGACGCGAGGGCGCGCGATCATGACAGGCCCTACCGTACGCTCGTTCTGTGTGTACACGCAGAGTTTCGTTTCGTCTCGCTCTGCACAGGGAATAAGAGGGGTAAAACGCTTTGTATTAAAGCGCCGCGGAATGTATATCGCGTGGAAAAAGTCTCGGTTATTCTTTGTAAAACGTAATATCGGAAGGATGGATGCGCGGCCGCTTTTCTTGCGCTTGTTTAAACTTATTCAATTTTGACGTGGTGCTGGTGACCCGCATTTCTTGCCCCGAGTCTGGCTGTACACACACACACACACACACACACATAAAGGTCACTGGCGAAACTTGTTGACGGACTTTTTTTTTCCCCTCAGAAGCAAACACTCGTGCAGCTACTTCTTCTTATGCCGCGATTACGCCCCGAAGAAGTTAATATAGGAAACTATATCGCGGAGGGGGGGGGGCATTAATTAGTGCTCCGTCGATAGTTCGGCCTCCGAGCGCGCCAGTGTTTATACTATAGCCCTCCCTTCCCTCCTTGAGAGGAAAATAAGTTTGTGATTGAATATATAACAGCGCACACCTTGCGCTGTGAAAAATTAATTCACGCAAGCTATACAAGTTCTATTGTCAATTCGCGAAAGTAGACTTTATATGCTTGTACTACATATATATATGTGTGTGTGTGCTTTTGCATTTTTTACGAGAGAGCGCGCGCATTTCGAAAGCGACTTTGCGAAGAAACTTTACCGGCATAGGCGGCTTTCTCCCTCTCTATATATAGATGTATATGCGTATTATATATATATAAAATCGAGATAGAGTGCTCGGTGTAGAGAGGGAAACGCGAACCGGATCTACGTACACGCGGAGCTTTTAGGATTCGGTATCGTCTTTCCGCGAAATTATACGGGAGGAATCCGAGGCAAATGATAATCGATCCTGTGCATATATATATATATATACAGCACAGCAGAGTGTAATTCATCGGAAGATCGAGAGAAAGGGATGCTTGAATTATTATCCTTTTTGGGCGGACGACCTGCATAATTTTTGCGGATTAATAAGGCATGGGTGTATAAAAAGGATGTGTGTACGTCACAATGGCGAGAGAGAATGTGGCTCGATCCCTCGGGGTAATTTTTGTATCAAATATTACGGCTCTTTGGCGCGAGTGTACAAGCGGGGAGAGGATTAGGAAAAATCGATCGGCGAATTTTCACAATGCGGCCTATTATGCAAATTCGAGGCAAAAAGCTCGAGATAGCGGTAAGAAAAGAAAAAAAAATTATGGTAATGGACGCGGCTCCGAAAATTAGAGCCGAGAGGAGAACGCGCCGACCTTGTTTGCGCTGGGGTTACCGCGCGTAAAATAATATTCGTTTCTCTTATTCTCTCGTTCTCCGCGCGCGCAGAGAGCAGCTTCAATACACCTGCGATATATATATATATATATAACTGTACAGTGTGGGGGGTTAAAAAGAAGCGTAGGAGAGAGAGACTCGGCGGTGTCCTAGATATTACTCAGATTAAAGGATGGCTCTTTTATAGCGGGATACTATACCACAGAGCTTGCGAGCTTGCGAGTAAAGTAATTAAACCGATGCGTATATAGTTACGAGGCTACTCGTTCGAACTTCGCTTAATTGATTCGGGACAGTATATTATATACACATAAGCTATCCACTGTATATACATATATATATATATATATTCTGAAGCGTGTAAAAGCATTGCGCGCTGAAAAATTCAAACGGCACAGCTTCTCGGCGGCGAAAAATCCAGGACAGTTTTGGAGAAAAAGCATATATGCAGCGAAGCAGCTCATGAAAAAGTAGCGAGAGCCAATGAGCTGGCATAGGACAAATACACCGAAGCAAACTTCCGCACTCCACAGCAGTACAGTATACACACACTCACACACACGGGAGACGACGTCGAGCTCCATTACCGGGTGCTTTTCAGCTGGCCGCACTCGATCGTCAATAAGCAAGCGAGTAGCCGGGGGGAACCTGTAGACTCGGCTCTTTAAACTTTCAGAGCCGCTTTTCCTCGGCCTCGTCGTCGCGGCTCAAAGGGAATACGTATATACGTATATATGTACATACACACGCCCGCACACGCGTATATATATATACCTCTTCGTCTTTGGAGAATCGTCCCTTTTGTCCTGAAATCAGCAGCACTAGCGCTTAATATCGAGCCTTATACTCGTACACGTATGTGTCATCAATTGAGCGAAGAGCGAATGGAGAAATTGAAGAAGAATGCAACGCGGCGCGTGCGGGGATATACGGCCACATGCGAGAGAGAGAGAATGAAAGAACGGCCGCCGCGACAGTCGCCGATCGTACATCATGGACGACGGAACAGCAGCCGGATCAACGCTGCTCTTCCAGACGATGAGTCTGCTGCTACTGCTGCTGCTTAGTGCCGGTGTTGGAGGTGCCAGTAACGCTGCCATCACCGTCAAGAGCTACGAGAACGACACCGTCTTGCTGCCCTGTCACGTCGAGGATCTCGGTGAGTATTTTTCTTGTTTTTTTTTCTATAGTAGATTTGTGCAGAACGCCTGTGTGCGTTATAAAAAGGGAAGCAGGCGGTTGAAAGGATAAAATTGAACTTGACTGATGCACGCGCTCTCATCTCGGAGGTAATTTTTTAATGGCTCGTATGTGCTATATATGTATTCACGACACTCTCGGCTTTTCATATATAGTTCGCGAACATTTACACGGAAGTCTACGGGCCGATAACGAGCCCGATCTATATACACCGGGCTTTTTTTTTCAATTATTTAAACGCAATTTTAAAATTCGCATACTCCTCGCAGGAGCTCCGTGTATACCATAGAGTATATACTAGCTCCCGCTGTAATTCAATCCATCAGGCTCACTTTCTTCCGAAATGATGTCATTTTCGCGTCCAGCTGCAACAGCGAAATTCCACTATATACGTATACATAACCCTGGAAAGTCTCTCTTGAAAGGTTTGCACATCCAGAAAAAAAGTATACCATCACGCGGCCGGTTCACAGGTGTACAGACCCGAGTGCGCTGGTATCGAGCCGGTCAGTCTTCCGGCTCGAACATCCTGCTGGCCGACAGCGACGAGCCGACGATGACAACGGCGAGCCAACGGGTGAAAATGTGGGGCAACCGGAGCCTGGAGCTGGTGCAGGTCAGGCCCGAGGACAGCGGAGAGTACGTCTGCCAGGCCTCGAGGCCCGTGCCCTGGGGTGCCGTCACCCAGGTCTACGAAATCCAGGTCATGTGTGAGTACGTGTGAATCTCTCTATCTCGCTCTTTTCGTGTATAATACACTGGAGTCGTCGTCGCTCTCTATATACGCGTCGTCACTATTGTGCGGTGTGTTCCTGGGGGATGCTCCGAATCTCTCTCTCTCGCTCTCTCTTGGCTATTGTCGTTTCGGCTTTTGTCAGGAGGTATACGCGAGGCTGTGGAGTTAATTCAATGAGCTCGCGGGCGGCCTGGCGTTGCGGAGAAAAATTGGAGTAATTGCGGCTGATTTGCACGGCTGAAACTGGAATTCGGAATAGACCCAGGGCAATTAACGCTGATAATTAACCACTTTGATGTATATATATATATGTGTGCTGTAGTTAAAAAAAAATGTTCACGAGAGGACGGTCGAGCGCGCGGGGAAAGTTTTTATCTTGATGCGAATCAAAAGCGGACCATTGTGTATACAGAGCGAGATCGGGTCGATTTCGGGGGAGTATATAATGTATATATATGTAGTATAATATTATACGGCACTCGGAACGCACTGATTTCTCGAGCCTCGCTTGTTAGCCGCTCGTTATGCCTTTTCATCTGATAACTCTTATTGATTCAATTATACCGTGATATCCGCGTGTATAATACTGAAATAACATTAATATCAATTTTATTACGTATATCGTGTACAAAAGGACGCGACAAAGTGACTATACACCCGCATACACACGCGGTGACACGCGATGTGTGTGTATATATATATATAGGGGGGAGGGTCGGATCGAGCGTAATTAACGTTAGCGTATATAAAATTAAGACACACTCGCTATCGGATTTCCCAATCCAGCAAGCAGTAAGTAGCCCGTCGATCTGATTAAATCGAGATTCTTCGCGCGCGGCTCTCCCGTCGCGTATTTGCATGTAATCCTATATATCCCGCGTCGTCTCTCAATACATATTACCCACGAAACCCAAGACGCTTCCTCGTTCGTCCGAGCCATCCGCGCTAATACCACTGCTCTCGAATTACTCACTAGGCCGTCGCGCGTGTCTATAACTTACGGTACTCTCTCGCATCATCGGGATAAAATACACGTCTTTTACTTCCCGTCGACAGATCCGGCTAGCGCGAAGCCGATCCCCGAATCGGGTCAGCTGGAGGTGGCGATGGGCGAGGAGGCGACGATGTCATGCGTGTCGGAGGGTGTACCCAAGCCCGTTCTGGCCTGGAGCTTTCAAGGACAGGAGCTGCCGATATTGGCTTCCGGACAGAGGCTCAGGATACTCGCCAACAACAGAAGTCTCGCCGGACTCTACAGCTGCCAGGCGAGCAACGGCATCGGGGAACCTGCCAAGGCTACCATTCAACTGAAGATCAAGCGTGAGTGCCGGGATTTTCTATTCGACAAAAGGGCCGATTTTAATTGAATGTACGAGGCGCCCCGGGAAAACGGGAATCGATGCGTATATACACTGTGATTTATTGCTCGCGCGACGGATGCGTATATAACTCAATCAGAGCACATAGATAAACAAGATGTATACTGATTCCGTAATTAGAGAGCCCGAAAAGTAAAGAGTCGACACACGCGACGAAAGCTTAATCGGATCAGAGCTGCTACATACGCTCTCTATTATCGTGCAATCTAGCGCTGATGGCTTTTTCAAAACTCATTATCGCGTGACACACGTATACACAAGTCCGGGCCTCTGATATTTCAAGCAGGAAGCTCCTCATAAAGAGCAGCGGCTCAAAAGCATCATCGCGATTGAGATTTGTAAATAGAAAGAACGCTCGGGTGCATGTATCGTTGTATACGCGTGGGGTCGCCTCATTGTCGTCAAAGAGACGTTCAAGGGGGAGTCTGGATGCTTCTGGAACTGCGATTTTAATATTTCATAATTGAA
The DNA here is from genome assembly GCA_020010945.3 of Muscidifurax raptorellus. Taxonomy (NCBI): domain Eukaryota; kingdom Metazoa; phylum Arthropoda; class Insecta; order Hymenoptera; family Pteromalidae; genus Muscidifurax; species Muscidifurax raptorellus. Next base: position 3,260,287 of record CM052081.1, on the reverse strand, counting down.
TCTTTGAATTACACGCCGTGTGTGTGTGTGTGTGTGTGTGTGTGTGTGTGTGTGTGTCCCGCCCGTATATAACGACGATGATAATCGTGCGCTTCGTACGTGAATGAACGAATGAATCCCGCAGACAAGCCGGAAGTAAGCGCGGTGACCCGCTGGCTGCACAGCGCACCGGAGGTTCGGGCCCGTCTCGAGTGTCTCGTGGTGGCCCATCCCGAGGCCCGTCTCGACTGGTACCTGGAAAACGAGAAGGTCGTCCGTAGCCAGCGAGTCCTGCGCTACAAGCAGGACACCAGCCTCGAGGACGGCAGCGCGGCTCAGCTCCACAGCCTCGTCATCCGCAGCGTCCAGCCAAAGGACCTGGGCCACTACGCCTGTCGAGCGAGCAACGAGCTCGGCGAGTCCGAGGCCAGTCTCGAGCTTTCCGGCGTGGCCAAACCGCCGCTGCTCAAGAAGGAGCTCAGGTCGTCCTCCAGCAACAGCTACAACTTCATCTGGGAGGTCGACAGCTACAGTCCCATCGTCGAGTACCAGTTCTGGTTCAGACAGGTTGGTCACCGCGAAATTTGAGCCGCGTGCGACGGAGAGAGAGAGAGAGAGAGAGAGAAACCGCACGCGCTCGTTTTTCCGCGTAAGCGGACTTTACGATCGCGCACGGCTTTATTGCGTGCGGCGCTATATACCGCGTATCGATTTATCGCCTATCGTCGACGGGGGGAATAGACGTCTTGTTCCGCGGCGGCCGCTAACACGCCAGATTTTCTCTCGGGCCTTTATATTCATCGCAGCTTGTATTGTACACGCACACGCGGCTGTCGGCTACAGCGTTACAAGTGCAATTTACATGCCGTGATCGCATTATCCGCGGCGGCACTGCACAGCCGGCTGCGCGAAATTCATTGCCAAAGTCAAACACACGGGAGAGAGATAACACACGCGCATGATCGTGTAATGCGCTTCCGCTCGGAGGATCAATAGCGGGCGTAATTTAATCAAATGAACGCACAATAAAGCGTCCTTGCGCGGCTTTTTCTCCAAGATGGGTCGCGATATGTGAACTCTATGAAACGTGCCTCATCTCTCTCTTTGTGCACTCTAGTATATACACACACGCTCCGATGCTATTTTTATCCTAGATGCAGCCGGCGATATGCAAACTGCGGCTGTACATGCTATATAGTAATATATATATGTATTCTGCTCGTTTCCTAGATGGATTCGAGGGAAGATTGGCGGAGGCTGTTCATACCGAGTGGCAACGAGGGAGCTGGTCCAGTCTACGCGAGGTCCTTCAATCTGACGGGATTGCAGCCGTCTAGACAGTACGAGGCGCTGGTACTCGCGAGAAATAGATTCGGATGGAGCAGCCCGTCGAGGATCGTCAGGTTCGCTACTGGGCAGTCGTCGGGTGAGTTTATCGTTCTGGCAGCGCTGACGTTTACAGCTGCGGTGATATAAGCTCGCGGTGTATTTTTTTAAAGCGTCGTTCGATTGCTGCGCTATATATATATGTGGCTCTAATTTGCATAACGCCGGCCGCTGCGCGATTATAATATTCATGAAGTATAGCATCGATAATTGAATTGCTATATAGAGCTGAAGCGGATACACCGCGACTGTAATTAATATATATATATATTATATAGATATAATAATAACAATGATTCCCCCGCAAAATTTCGATAAAGAACGCGCGCTCGATGACCATCGATTTTTCCCCTATCATATTATATTTGCAAATAAAATAATAATAATAATGTTGATGATGATAAAAAAAAATCACAGCCACGGAAGAGGAGGCCTACAGGAACGACTACAGTGGCGGCCACGAGAACATGCCCCCAGGCAAGTTTGGAGTTTTGCTTGAATTCTCAGTATATATTATATGCGCGCGCGAAGAAGCGCAGCTTTTTATTTCCGTCCGGCGAGCCGTGCACGGGAATTTTCTCGCGCGCGGTACACGGACGTATATACACATTTTTCGCGAGGGAAAAATGCATTGTTCCGCTGGGCGCCCGGAAAAATAGTCCGATGATGGAGTGTAACGAGATGAAATTGGACGTGGAATGCCGCTGCTGATGCGCTTCTATTTTGGGATTTCTTTTTCCAATACATGCTTCTCCTTTGTATTTTTCTCCATGTCCGTTCGTCGCTTTTTTCGCTCTTTTCTAAATGTGTATACACAGCGGGAGAATGTCTTCGCGGGGGGGGGGGGGGAGAATTTAAATCCAGTTCACATCCGCGCGATTCGTAGCTTTGTTATTTAAAAAAAAAGCCGCTATATTCATAATACACACCCCGAGAGACAAGTGCACGCGCAGTACATCGAAAAATGCAGAAAGCAGGCAAACAGCATTAGCAGCCGCTTTTACGATTTCCGCGGAAAAAGCTCGATCGCCGCCGGGCCAACTTCGATTTTCCATCGCACTGTATACATACATGTGTATATTTACACACACAGCCATGCATGCATATATTCTCGCACACACATACACACGCGACTGCAGTCGCACAATAGTTCCGCAAGCTGCACATTTTTCTCTTGCACAAAGCGAACATATATACATGTATATGTACGTGTATACATATACGGGGGAGTTTAACGAAGCGTACATGGCTCTTCTCTTTGCAGCTGTGCAGGTGACGTCCGACTCGCAGAGCTCGGAGTCTAGCTCCGGTGTCTGGTGCCGTCAAAACGACTCGCTCGTCCTCGCGCTGACCTTTGTCATCCTGATGCTCGCCAGAGGCAAGATTATACTGGACGGAGTGAGCTAAATAAGCGAGGAATTTGTATCATCGCTATTATATATATAATATATATACACCGATTCATCCCTTTCTCTCATCGTTTTGTATATCGCGTGTCAATAAATTTTCATATATTTTTACAGCTCTGCGTTGGAAGTTACTTTATTCCATATCCTCACGTTTTATACTCCGTTATCCGTTCTTTGCGTATAAAACGGATAATATAATATCTTACGTCGATTTCCGTCGGTAAAAAACGCTCGAGAAAGAAATAACGCGCCCATTGATTTGTAGCTTTAATCAGCGTTGCTTACCCTTTTCCTGGAAGAAAACTCCGCCGCGCGCGGCAAAAAGTAATTAGCGGAAGGGATGGAAAGAGCGCGACAGCGGCGCAATTTTTGCGAGTCTCGTTAGCGACAGCACGAGGCAGACGACGACATCAGATATATATATATATATATATATATGCGAGCAGCGCTCGAAATAATCCGCGGGTCACACGAGCGATAATTTTTGCAGTTGCTGAATCCATGAATAATTTGTGTAACTCGCGCTTGCATGATTTAGGCCACAATGCAATCAGCGACTCGAGCAATATAACAATTCAGCCAAAAAGCAATCAATTCAGAGTAAATTAACGCCGCGCGCTGTCGTCAGTCGATGCTGGGGCTCGGCCGCTATTCCTGCGACTCTCCTGCGATGCTCCATGACAATTATGCGCGCGCTGGGCCATTATAATGAGTAGGATGCGGTTGTACGGGGGATGTACGGTTATTCGGGTCAGTGACAAACCATCTCGAAAAGTACGATATTCTTTATTATTAACAGCCGATTATATATAAATTAGACAGAATCAAACAATACATACTTAGATACGTAATATCATTCGAGGAAACCTTTGAAATAATCGCTATATAAACTCAGATCTCTCGGAAAGATGAATTTTGCACGTGACCAAAAAGTTTTCCATATACGCAGATATATAATAGTCGAATTGAAATTTTTTTAGACAATACTCGTCGATCGCGCAAAAATTGCTGCACTCTCGATTAATTAAATACAATTATAACGATGATGTATGATTATCAATAACAGTAATGATGATAATGACAATCAACTTACGTCCTCGCCTCCCCGGACTGCACTGACTAGTAAATATGTAAATGCGTCTGATAACCTGATGTATTATTATTTGTTTATTTTTTTTCGTTTTTTTTGTTTCTTTGTTACTTCACCCTCTATCCTTTTTCCTCGCATAACTTTACACGTTACGTCCTCGTCTAATTCGAATAAGAGACGACCCGCGTACAGACGCGGCTTATCCCCCCTCTTCTTTCTCCCTCCTCTATATATGTATATATAAACGCCTTACACGTCGTTAATTCTCATTATTTTCTTTATTCTCCTCTCGTCGTCCCTCACAACTCTCTCAGCGCCTCTACTATACTCCGACTGAAATAGGACTATAACTCTATCTCATATTGTATCCGCAACATATTCTTTCCCCTAAAGTAAATTCAACATGTCCCGCCTTTTGCTATTAAACGCCTCGATGTAGTGTTTGTGAACAATTAATATACACTCGGCCTGATCGTCGAGTCCTTTTAAAAACACCTCCTCAACCTTTTCTCTTCTCATTTTAAATCCGTCGAATCTGACGACTCGCCGATAAAGTATCTAGTAAACGCCCTCGATCAATAGTTATATATTATCGCAACAGCTCGCGCGCGCCGTTATATTGCCATGTGCACGGAAAACGGCTTCTTGTGCAAAAGTCAACCCGTGCGTATATAAAGAGAATCACTGCATTGTCATCGTGCTCTGTGTTTTTTCCTTCTATTATTATTCGTTAAGCAGAAGTGAAAATGCGAAAAGAACGCGATTCATACAAGTGTGTGTGTGTTGTGTGTGTGTACGAGTGTGTATGTATAATCGTATACCCGTTTGAAAAGCCTCACGGGTATACGAATAATTCAGTCAAACAAATGTACGGCTCATCGAAAGCAAGCATTCGTTATTCCGTCACTTTGTTTGTGTTTTATATATATAAATAGCCAGAGTTTCAAAAGACATATACAACACGCGCGGTGTGCAGTATAAGTATCGCAAAGGAGGAATAATGAATATCGGAAAAGCTCCCGAGATTCGGCAAAAGGTGAGCGCGAGTCGACTTTCACATCCCCTTGAATCATGCATCAGCTGATCCCATCCCGAGACTCCTCTTGTATCTCTCGTCGATCCCTTATACACAGAGCAGTTCGCGCCACGGCATGCAATAATATAACAAAACGAAGGAAAAAATTCGAGCTTTCTCGTGGCGGGATAAAAAAAGCTCGTACCAAAAAGACACGTTCTTTTTTGGCGCGCGAGTCGTCCCCTCGAGTGCTCGGCGCCCAATTACCGCGAAAAACAGCCGGCCGCACTTGTGCACATTTCCCGAGGACGGCTCCGCTTATATGCGCTCGGTATATATACATAAATGTATACCTAAGACTCGCAGTGATTGTGTGAAATAATAAGATGCATAATAATGAACATACGTGGCTTATTATACGTGTAACATACAGAATATCAACTGAGACTCACTGGTGTCGTTTATCAAACGCATAAAGGTGCTCAGACGTGTGTATTAATAAACTACATAACAAATGCAAGTGTTTCGCCGTATGCCTTCTCGGATCTTCGAGTACAATGCGCAGAGTCGGGTGGTATACACAATAATATACAAGAATGAAAATTAGCACAAGAAGGAAACAATAAACTTTCTCTACGATATAATAACCTACTACATACGGTGTGTGTGTATACATTGAACTGTGCTAAAGTCATAATACATGTGTAAAAGATAATTTCGTTTTTTTTTTCTCTGCCGTCTGCTTCCAATCAAGGAGCCTAGCTTTGACACGTACACATTCATTCTCAAACAATTTTAGCCGTGCGTGACACTGGTTTTACAAAAGTTTCATATCGCACAGCTCAGTATTATATGTATCTATATATATAATATTCAGATCTAAAAAAAGTTGCGTAATCCGGCGCGATATAATCGTCCAAAGTGTGTGTATATGTGTGAGTGTGTGTTTGTATAGATCGTAAAACACGGTATATAGTAATAATAATACGAAAACTGCCAGCCACTTGAAATTATCAATCACGACGAGTATCGAAGTTTATCGTATATTATAAGTTATTACAACGGAGGAACTATTGCTCTCTTAATGCTATTATAGAGTAAGACGCTCTCACGTCCGCGAATTCAGCATAAAGTGACCCTCGAATGGAGCAAAACTTGTTCCGCGAGAAATTGAACCAATTAAACGATCGCCGCATAGAACATATATATGTATACGCTTTGTAAATTCCCCGCACGTGCGCATGTATACGTTATATATATATACACAACGAATCTCGCGAGCTGCAGTTGTCATCGCGCGGCAAATTAATCGCAGCCGCGAAAATTTTAATTAGAACAGTTGACCTCGTTACCACGAGTCATTCTGCCGAAAGAGTCGAGAGAGAGAGAGAGAGAGAGAGAGAGAGAGAGAGAGAGAGAGAGGGAAGAACTCCCCTGGTTTTTTTTCGGCCAACGAATTTAAAGCTACGCCGCGAAAGAAGAGACGATCCCCTCGAACTCGTAGAGGGTTGCCCGCGCGCGCAATTAAAAAATTCGCTTATCGCGCCCGAACAAAACAAGTATTGTGGATTTATTTTTTATTTCGTAGCTTTACGAGGTTGCGCAAACATTGTGCAATTAATTCGAGCGTTGTTCGCGAGAGGAAGATGTAGGTATACACGCGATGCTGAATTCGCGAGAGCGAATCGACGCGCACGGGGGCGTCTCGGAATTTTCGGTAAACGCGTCGTTGAATTGCGTAGTTATAATATATAGACACCTCTCATTTTCTTGAGAGACACTTATACGTCAAGATAACGATACAAAAATGCAGTAACTTTTTGATCAGCCGCGCGACGTTACGAGACCTCTGTACACAGAATCTTTTATGCGTCGGCGCTTACGTAGGTTAATCATACACGAGATGTGTGTATAACGAAAATTTAATTGCACATGTTCCTTTCTTTTTTCTCATTTTACAGATACAATAAGTATAGGCTACAAATTATATATTTAAAAACTCGTCTGTATGCATAAGTGTGTGTGTGTGTGTGTGTGTGTGCGCGAGTGTGTGTCCAGTTCGAAGTGTCCGATACGGAAAAATTATCGATTAGAAAAGATTTATTATTACGTCGTACTTTCTACACTGTGACGTCAAACTAGATAATAATTTTATAAACTCCTACAACTTTTATAAATATTAAGGACAACTAAGAGAGTAAAATATTTATACGAGTTTCGAATATGAGAGCTATTCGTCGATACACCTTCATTTTTTTTCCTCCATAGTTATATATAAATAAAAACGTTCGATCAGTTTGTGTCATGGTAAAAAGAATTTCATTGATTGTTATGCATGTATAACAAGATTAGCGGATTTTTCTTCTATAATACTTTTATATCCATTTGTATCTTTTCATCATTTTGATCTTTCACTACCGTCGATATAATAACAATGCGAATTAATACATATTTTTCGAGATTCAAACCAACACTTCACGTTCATCGATGCAAGAAACAAGTCTATAGCGCATTCAAGCGCGTATTTCACGTTAAATTAACGAAAGAGAGTAAAAAGGAAGCTTTGGCAAACTCGATTGAAGCTGGGAGAGAGAATTCGCACGAGTTAATTCTCAAGTGGACGCATGACACACGCTTCCGCGGCGCTATGTCGTAGCACAAAGGAACTATCAACTTCGTTTCAAAAGATCTTTTTTTTCCGTGTATAATTAGGATTGCATTCTTTTTATTTTTTGTAATTCATTCAAAAGCGTATACGTGTAAAAAAAGTACGAAAGATCTCGATGTTTTCAGTCTAAAAGTGTAACGGAGAAGAAACTTGATTTACGCGGAACAGAATTTATTGTCTTCAGGTCTCACGCCTATGTAAAAAAAAAAACTAATCAAGTATGAGATTTACAGTTCAAGAAATTTTGATGCGTCCAGGCTAGAATTAGTTTCTTTTCTTAATTATATTTGTTTCGTTCAATGTCACAAAGGAAAGTCAACGCGAGTGGTGACCGTGCATAGTTTAAGAAAAGTGTTATGGTATAGTAGCCATCATTGTCCACAATTACCATTTCTTTTTTATTAATTAATCTTGGTCCGCGCGTTGACGCAGAATAGCATCATTTTGCTTAAACTTGTACTAATCCATCATACTTATCAATTACCTAGTAATTATAAAACTTACTTTATACTTTTGTTATTGTACACTTGGACATTCATTTTTTTAAATATGCATAAAAAGCAATATCCCGGATATATTAAAAAACTCCCTTGTCCAAGGGACAAGACACTTGAATGTGTACGTACTCAAAACAAAATTACAGCACAGATACTTTACTTATACACGCTAAATTATAAGATAATTATAATTTAAATGTGATTCGAAGCAATATACAGAACACTGTATATTGCATAAAAACTTGATTTACTTCCTCCCTACTTTCTTCCTGTTGCTATCTCTCTTTCTCTCTCTTATTAGTTGCATCGTCTTCATGATTTGATACAAAGAAACAATTTAAAAGATTTCTAAGACTTTAACATGATATTTTTAAAACTCACTATCAAACAATCGATATCATTGAATACTTATACAACAATTAACGTAATTTCGTTAATAGCTCAGTCTAAGCAACATTATAATAACATTGTTGCATTCTACTTTTAATTTTGTACTGCTACTCAAAGAAAAGGATGCAACCAAGTATTACGTTAAATATCTATATATGGCATTATAATAAGATCTTTGCTCTGCGGTCACGGTTTTAAATTTCATATTTTGTCAATCTCTTATAGCACATAGCAGTCTCAATACTCTATCTAGATGCACCTGAGTCATCGTGATTTTTTATTGTTCTTTCAGCTCTATCAATGTGTTATAATAGAGTGCGATGAAAAATTGAAAAGATGAAATATAACGGTTTCGCATTAATTTTTCAGTCTGGTTACGTGTCATTAGTAGTATTTCTCCTCAAAAACAGATACCCGTACTGAAAACGTTTCGTTTAAATTTGGCTATACCTTGTTGGCATGATTCATAGCGCTTATCCGATTTTGCAATCTAGTCGATTGTTGCTTGTCGATCATTTTCTTTATATTTTCATATAAATAAATTTGTGAGAGACAAATGATGCCGATTATCATTGTAATGGTAAAAATCGATTTGCACTAGGAACAGTGTATAAAAAAAATTATCAAAATTTAATCAAAGTTGTATAAATAAAAGTCATGAAAAATGTATGTCTATTATTCTTAAAAATAATACTTATTTTTAGAGTTTTGCAATTATTGCACTTTGGAAAACGGAAAACTCTTAAATACTCAATCAAAAATACCTACTGATGTTTTTAAAAATTAATGCTCATGATATGTTTAAATTTGTTAGAACAATAGCTCCTCCGATAAACATAAATTTCATAAGCACATGTGTTTAAATAAAACCAATAAAATTCATTTATCACTGGAAGACGATTGTAAGAAACAATAGCATGTGCTGGTTAATACTGTGTACAAACGTTAGCTTCCATACATCAAATTTCGCAATTTGTATGGAAGAAGCGAGTTTTTACTAAAATTATGCATTCTATATCATTCATGCTAGATATTTTTATAATTAACAACAATAGGTATTTTTTAAACATAATTTGTCTCACACGCATGATTATCGCGTTATCGACTTGTGCATTATGTATATCTAACTGGTAAGTGTTGTAGAAAGTTACCTAAGGCTGCCTTAAGTTTGCAATGTGTTTGTTATTTCTCGATGCACCGTAACTAAATCTTGTATGTATCCTGCTAGTCTCATATTCAACGTCTCTAAATTCTGCTTCTGTACTTTGTTAGTACTCATAGAGATGTCTAATTGCTCATGTACAACATTTAACATTTCTCGTAGATCAGCGTTTTCTTTCTGTAGAGTCTGAAATATCAAAAACTTTATTTAACTCCAACTCAATCTATTAAAACAGGTTCTAAAATTAAAGCATTTGCCAAAACAGTTTCTGTAGTTCATACCGCATAGTCCTTGTTCTTGGATGCCATGGTGAGAGCTTTGATTTCATCATTTCTAGTCCTCAATTCATTCTCCAGAGCTTCCACTCTTAACCTCAAGGCTTCGCAATTACCTTCTGCTATCTTCCCTGCTTCCAAATCTGCATACTTAGCTTTTACCCTGGCATTCTCTTCTTTGAGAAGTTGAAGTTGTTTTTTCCATTCGTCAACATTAGCCGTAGACTCTTGAAGTGCACTTGTCAAACGAGCATTGTTCGTTTTTAGTGTAGTCAATTCAATCTTGAATTGAATTTAAATAAAATCAGTAATATGCGTCAAAACTAGGTAAACCAAAATCCAAAATTGCGAAAATCTGTACTCACCTCCCATTTTTTAGCATTAGCAGAACTCTGCGCAAGTGCCAATTTAAGCCTATCATTTTCATACTTTAGTTGCATTTCTGCTGATTGACCAGTACCAGCATTGGAGTTGAATTGTTGCTGTCCCTTTCCTTGATGCTGAGGACTATCAGTGGTACTCTGCTGAGAAATACTTTGCGATCTTGAGTGAATTGTTTTGTAGTCATCTTCTTTCATCTGCATACAAGTTCCTGGTAATGGACTACCACTTACAGATGAAATGCTATTCTGAGCTGAGATTATGTTAGCATTTGGATTTGGATTATTTGATGCCGAAATATTGGAATTGATCATTGATGAGTTTGGAGGATCGATCAGATCTTGTTCGGATGAAGGCATGCAGGACCGAGAAGTGATAGGGCTGACATTAGCACTTGTAGCAGGAGTGACAGAAGAACTATTCGTTTGAGCCTTGGCACCGGCAAGCTTAGTTGCTTCCTTGACCTCATTGAATTTCTCAATAAACTGTGGAATTTTAAATAATCATTAACAACTGATTTTTCATTGTAATATAGAGAAAAAATTTGTTCAACAAACCTTTCCTAGTTCACTCTCTGATGAAAAACCTAACCCGTAAACTGTGTTTGCTCTCACATCAGACCATTGTCCAAATTTCTGGGATGTTTTGGTAAATGTCATAAGAGGGGTAATAGTACTGTTTATAACGGCCTAAAAAACAAATATTTTTCAATGCATTTCACACTTTAGCATGAAAACTTAAGTAATTTACAAAATGAATCTAAATTACCTTGCTGCCTTCTACAGAAATTATTCTGTATAGACTGCGAGTGGAATCGTAGAAGAAAGACACTGACACGGCTGCTGTTGATGCAGATACCCATGATCGTTTAGTTTTAGGATCAATGTGAAAAACATGTGCTTTGCACGTGAAAATCGGCTGCTCCCTGTAATATAGAAAAATGTATTAATACTCTGTCATTTCTTAATTTCGCTAGAAGATAAGAATAAAATCTATCCAAGAAATCAGGGTGATCAATGAAAAATAGCTATGACAGTTTTAAAGGAATGCATGTATATACGTAGCAAGAACTATAATAAGAAGATTGCTTAAAATAATAAACATTACTAGAAATCTAAAAATATAACAACTATACTTATACAGCATGCCTTAGAACTCAGTCACGGAGAAAAATTATAAAAACAAGTTAGGCAGAATGATCAAGAAAACACAGTGCTATATACATTGAGTGTATTTTTCTGAAAAAAAATTATTAAATAGCTATCTTTTTTTTTAAATTAAAAAGTCGTCGCCTAAGAAAAAAAAATCAGTCACATTCGCTTTCACAAGAAAAAAAAACGAGATCGCGAGAAAAGGAAGGCCTAGTTCTAAAACCCCCATGAGCGTATACTAAAAAAAGGCATCGGAAAATTGATTGAAGCCGCACGCTCCAGCGATATATGTGCAACTGTACACACTGCAGCAGCAGTCTGTGCAAAATAGACCGAATCACTTTCGTCAATTAAAACATAAACGTCCACCGCAACTCCCTTCCTCCTACATACCAAATATAGCGCAATTTAACCAATTACCGGTGCGCAAACATATACTCGTTCCGCTTATAGAAAGTCAAGATATATGTAAGTACCTAGAAACGCATAGCGCTTAGTAGGGAGACTAGAAAAACAAAATCATATACAGCCTATCACACACACCCCGTCTCCTCCACCCCGACGATCGACACCGATATAAACCAAGTCTTTTCAAAGCGCGAGTAGATTCTCGCGAATAGAACACAGCTACATTCAACATAGGTATGCAATATGTTCGCAACCTCGCGGACGACTCACCCCATAGTAGTTTCCTTTCCGGATGTCATAAGAGCTGCCTTGGCTTTGGTGCGAATCAATTAGAAATTCATAGAAGCGAGCGAGCGGCCGGGAGCGGCGGTGCGACGATGATCCTCGCCTGATACTGCAGAGAGCCACCGCCTCGCGTCCCTCAAAAGAAGTCCGCCCGGACACAGAGGCGTCGTACTTATTTATCCGTCTACGTCGGAGGCTCGAACTCCTGGGGAACGAATTCCTACGACGACGACGACGGCGAGGACGACGACGACGACGAGGGATCAACACCTAGACGTCCACCAGTTGACAGCCGCCATTCGCCGCGAACTGCTCGGCATCTGCGGCTAGCCAGGGGTAGGGGGAGCGCAGCACTCGGCATTCGACGTACGGGTGCGTACACACGCTCCGTCAGGGACGTGTCGAGAGGCAAGTGACCCGGGGTAAGTTCAATTTTTCGGTTTTTCGATTGTTTTTGTTTTGTCGCGGGATTGTTGACGGTCGACGTTGCTTCTTCAGTGAAAAACCTCGGAGAATGAAATTCCTAACCTCGGAACGAAGTTTGACGGTCGTCGAGCTTTCGTGGAACTCGCCGTTGGGATAATAAGCTGCGCAGGGTGTGAGTATATACCGTTGCAATCGTATCTGATTTCTTATTCTTTAATAATAATATCGAAAACCTACGGCTGCGTATGCATATACGTACAAGAGAGTTCATTTTTCATGGCAAAGTATGCGATACCCACCTTTGAAATACTATTTTCCGCATTTAAAAAACATCCCGAAGCCGAGCTACCAGGTCCGAATCCTCCGATACGGGCGCAACTTTCATTGATGCAAGCTCCGATTTTCAGCTTCTCCGAAAAGCCGCAGGCAAACCCCTCACCCACCCGATTCCTCGAATTCTCGAGACAGCCCTGCGCCGACTCCTATATAGATATATAGGACACCTTGCAAGCTTGGGCGGTATGAGTGTGTGCGTGGGAAATGTGCATATATGCATAAATTGTGTACAGAATGAAAGTAGCGCCGAGTAGCGCAGCCTGAAGTGCGCACGTCTCCAATCGATTTTATTACTGTTCTCGCCAACACCTTATTAATGCGTTCTTTTGGCATGGATTTAAGATTTACTTAATAATTTATGCTACAATAGGGATTGATAATCTTTTTCGCATGACATTTAACAACTTTATAAATATATCGAAGCTCTAGTTTTCTACTGACGCACTTATATGTTGATTTTTTTTTAATTTTGTATACATGAAGAATGTAAGAGCTTCATGAAATAAAATTTTCAAATATGCCAAGTAAATTTTAGATAACAGATTTATTTCTGAAAATTATTACGAATTTCGATTTATACATGGTATTGGTTTTACTTCTTAATAAATTACACAATCAGCCACTGAAACAGCCGAACATTTATCAACTACTAGAGGCATAACATAAATCAATTGTGTTTAATGCTGAGTGGCTGGCTTCTGGTCAGTTTCATCATCAGGCTGAAATTCAGGAGTATGCGGGAAGATGGTTGGTCTGTTGAGAGGATCGAATGCGAGCTCTGGGTGCGCATCCCTGAAATCTTCCATGGTCATTTGATTGTATTTCAGCAGACCTTCCAACTTTGTGATTCGCTGCTTGCTTTCTTCAATACGTTTATTCGATTCTTGGATAAACTTCTGTACTGCTTCCAGCTGTATTAAGAGATATAGTTTTAATATATAGAAAAGCTTATATACAGATATTTAGTTAATTGTATTGTAATTTTTGATTAAACATTATGACTTCACAAAGAAACTAGATTATACAATCATATGTTTGTATGATTAAAATCATTTATTATTTGACATTCTTATCACTCAATTGGATTATCAATGAAATTTCTTGATAAAATCAGTCATTATCATTAAATAGAAAAATGGCTTTTAAAAGTTCATTTGTTGTAAACCAAAATTTAGTTTACAAATGAAATTCATTGACACCCAATTATCTATACTCACAGCTTCTTTCTCCTGTGAGTCGATCAGCGAGCTGTACTTGTCAGCTGGGTAATCAATCTTCAGTGATTCATACTCCTTCTGGAACTTGTCGACCAGTCCAGGCACTGCGATCCTGCTCTTGTAAAAGGCCCAGTCGATCTTGGGTGGATTCTCGGGGTTCTCATGAACTCTGAAAACAAAATCACTCATTAACCTCTCCGATTAACAACAACTACCGTTCCTGCACATCAGAACAACATTCAACTGTCAACCCCAGCTGCGATCAAACTAAGATCATTCAAAAAATCAAAAAGACGTTCGTTAACAGCAGCCACCAATTGAAGGTTAACACGCATTACATAACTTGGTCTTGCAATAATTCGAAAAACAATGTGCACGTACCTTCTGAGATATTGATCGGATTTTGCCTTGAAGGCAGCGTAGATGCTCCGTTCACTCTCCGAGATACGCTCGGCGAGGGCAGTCCAGTTAATAGCCTTGATGGCCCGACGAGATGCCATGATTATCACCCTTTGTCGATTTCGAAGAGTGAGTTCAACACGGCAGAAGGAGCAGAGTATAGAGTCTGGGAACTCTGGGGTACACTCGCAGCATAGACAGTACGCGCGACCTACAGGCCCATCAACGAACACACATGCCGCTGTATAGGTATATGGTATCGTATATTATCAGATGATCGCGCGGCCGCGAGTTTGAAGTGCTGAGGTTGGTAATGGTTCGCGAGGGGCTAGCCTGATAAGGCGGGAATTTTGAATAATTTTAGTTCAGTTACTGTTTAATTTATTGTTTGCAATTAACATCGAATCTATTTTTTTTAAGCGATACGTACTTGTGATTTAAAGAAACATTGAATGAAATGAAATTTAAAAATTTAAATTAAATCTTAGAGGTATTCGATCGTTGGTAATAATTAATTAAGGAAATATATTTTCACCATCTGTAGGTATGGCAGCTTGTTACCATGAGAGCGTCTTCAAAGCTCAAAGGTTCAGATGGCGCTTAGCTCAATCGAAAAATTTTTCATTCAGAAATTTTGAATTTAATGAAAATTCAGAGTGCATTCCTTAAATTAATAATTCAAATTCTATCCCTTACTTATTTATAGGCAAACTCAAACGTAAGCCAGTTTTAATTGTGGCTCAACTGCGTATAATGTCACAAAACCTCGTTTCAAAATGAGTAAAGCATCTCGCACAATATTGCATGAATTTTCAACAACGATCTAACATTCACTCGTTTACAAAATTTGAAATTTCACTTTTCAAAGTTCCTTATTCCAGACAACTACAGCCACTTCTCAATAGCATAATTGTCAGCTTCGTGCTTATACAGCAGCACCATATAAGACGCATATGCGAGTGTCGTATAGTTTCAGTTTAGGTATCCTAAAACTGCCCAATAAATCATAATTCAACGAAACAATTTATGCAGTACAGCTATATATCTTATATGCCCTTCTTGAGGAAGCGTTTCTGACCTTAGGCTTCGGAAATATACTATCGCTGTATAATATTATTATTATCGTCGTGAAACCCGCGGTATCGTAAAAGCTCGGCGTCGTCGTCCTCGTTCCTTTAAACTATACTTATACTTTGTACCTTTAAATACTCGGGTGGATCTTTCTATTTTTATTTTATATTTTTACAATTGCATATACGAGAGGTGAGTTTACGAATGACACATCGCAGGGAAAAGGAAAAATGAGGGGACATATATAGTTCCTTGTATATTATTCGAAAGAAAGATATTCACGACACGCTTTGCTGCGAATATGCATGGGTTAGTCATACGGAAAACCAAAGGGGGGGGGGGTGGATTATAGACGTCGTTAGGGTAACTGAGCGATTTTTGAAAACAACGCGGGGGTATAAAGCTCGTTCCTCTTTTGAAAAAAAAAATTTGCAAAGCTTCATAATAGTAATTCATCACACCCTGCCAAACAAAAAGCTCCTGCACACGTCTCTAACGAAGCTTCAGCGCAGTCGGGCGAAAAATTCCACGTAAAAGCGAGAGAATGCGGGACGCAGTCCCGGCTCCTGCCGATCGTCCGGCTCGTAAATCAGACGAGAGCAAACGGACGCGAAGTATAAGTCAGTATAGTCAGCGGTCATAGATTTTTTCGCACGGTGAAAGTCTTGGGACACCGTCGTTTTCTCTCTCTATTTTTTTTAAGGGAGGCTTATTGCGCGTTGGCCTTGAGGAAATTTACGATATCGATGCGCCGCCACTGCGACCTTTATGGAGGGGGGGGGGAGGTTCGTTGGGCTCAGGCATTAGGGAGGAAGCGTACACGGGCTGAATTTTAGCGAGATTTCGCTTCGGGGCTACGTTGTTGTTTTTTTCCTCTTAAGCTCGCTATGGGGCACTGTGATTTGTGGGGCTTATTGACCTTCCTGTGCACAGCCGGGAAGGGTTTCCGCCGAAATTCAAATCGGCCGGCTGGAAGTATATATATAGCTGCCTGTTTACTCTCTCTCTCTTTCGGCCGCGCGGACAGATGATAAACTCGGCAAACAATCGAACGGCATGTCGCCCGTAGAAGAACGAAGAGAGAAAATCGCAAGATCGTTAGCGCGGTCCACTTCTCCTCCTTTTCCTCTCCGCACCCACACAGGCGCGCGCAATGTAAGAAAGTGACCTGGCAAACGATTCCTCCTGCGATTTCGACCGTCGTTATGCGGATCGAACAAAGCTCGGCCTTCCCCTAAGACAGACGAAATGCAAAGGTATATATATATGGCACGCGGCAATGGAAAAGCCGCATAGCTACGTCAGGGGAAAGCGGTGCATGGGTCTAGGTATATAGACAGTGTATATAAGGATAAAGGGAGAAAAGAGAGAGCTGAGCCAGGTGTAAGGCCTGCGAGAGAATGCAAAGTAGCTTTGCGGCCTCGGGGCCAAATCCGTATTTTTCCTCCTACAGCTAAACGTGCATATGCAGCGGCCGGCGCGCTCATTCAACTTTTCACGGAAACGTGACCATTGTATATACCCGCGTGTGTGTGTGTGTGTGTATACATAGATACATACACAGTGCGCCGAAGGTACGTCGTAATCCGGAGGTCTCTGGCGCGGCAGGTCCGAGAGCATAGAGATCGATTTTACAGGCGGCCGACGAACGCGCGGAGAGCATTGTTTGCGGCGAATTCGTTATACCGACTACCGCCGCCGTCGTGTTGCACACCCTCCGCCCCCTCGCATTACAGCCGACTGTGCGAATGAGCACGTCGTCCTTCCTTCTCCCTTTTGCCCGTCTATATGCCTATGCCCAGGCGGCACATCTCGGGCTGTATACCGGACCGATCTCGTGTCCGATGGCATTGTTCTTCCGGGGGAGAGCTTTTGTGCTCGGAGGTATACGCACGCGCTTGGGATGCGGATAATGAGCCTAATGGAATAGTTGAGTTCGGTTTGTAATGCTGAGGTTCATCAACGGGAATTATACTGTATTACAAATCGTTCGCTGTTTGAACTTAATTGTGCCATTTGAAATTCTCGTGTATATATATATATATATATATATATAGAGGCGTATATAACAAATTATATATACTTTCAAAAAAGTTGCAATGATAGAATTAATTTTTTTAGTGCGATTTGTGAATCGAGCAAAATATTTCATACAACTTGATTTCTTTAGCAAAAATTAGATTTTCACGCGATAATCTATATATCTTGATAGTTTCAAACTTAGTAAGTAAACGAACATAGTCAACTAAATTCATCTCTAGACTCAACTTGCCCATAGTGCACCATAACATAATATAGCACCTTACATATATACACACACGTGGGCTCGCATAGAGCAACGAAAGCGACTGAAAACAATTTTTCCCTCCGTCTTTTTCTCTCTCTCTCTCTCTCTCACTCTTCCCTTTCATTGGTATTCCCACAGAAAACGAAAGAACGTCTCCATCTCCGTTTAAAAAAGGGACTAATCCATCTGCTCTGCTATGCGGTACACTGAAGATTTTCCCGAACTAGACTACCCGCGCACACCTTGAAGTAGTTTTTACGCCCGCGCACTGTGTTTGCGTATACCATCGACAAAGCCGAGCGAAAAGAATGAAACGCCCGGGAGAGAGAGAGAGAGAGAAAGGGCACGAGTGCATTCGAAGAATACATTGTTCGTTATTCGTCGATGCTTCGCGTTTTTGCGTCTAGGTAAATATTAGGATAGCGCGTTGTTGTGGATATACTGGATTTGATTAAAAGTCTTCTTTATTGTGGCGTTTAAAATACACAATGTGATATGTGCATTGAGTAGAGTTTTAAAGTAATAAATAGATGAGTCTTTGAGATTTTGTAACGATTGAATATGAGTTTATTCGGGTTTGAGAATGAAAATTAAATTTTTTTTGTTTCCTCCAAGAGGATGCTTTGTAATAATAAAATTTACAGTTTCGCTAAAAGTTCATAGAAATGTGTTTTGAGATCATGTGTCTTGGAGGTCATAGGTTTATCGAATCATAGGTTTTTAGAAAATGTCCTTACGGATGGCTGTGTGTGTTTCTATGTATGTATACCGGCATAATTCTGAAACTGCGTAACAATAATAAAATTTGACATGCACATATATTTTTTGATTCTAAATTCGACAAAAAAATTTTTTTTTTGGTTTTGACAATTATGGCTATTTTTTATTTCTGAAAAAAAGTTTGCATTTTTTTAAATGATATGAAATATATAATTAATTTGGCAATAGTTCCTCTAAAAGAGCACACAATTGACTACTTTTTCCCTAAAGCTTCCCCAAATTGACTGTTCCGTTTAATTGTTACGATGAAAAAAGTGATTTTTTAAAAATATTCATATCTCCAGAACTAAATTGCAATAATATCTACTTGATGTAAAATATTTTAAGCTATTTTAGCGACTAGTTTTTGTGTTAAAAATCGAAAACTAAACAAATCGAGTTTTCTATGTCGTATGGTTATGGAAGTAAAAAGATTTTGATTATTTGAAATTTTGTGAAAATATAGATCTTTTGCTTACTTCAGCTGATTTCTTTTGCAGCTTATGTTACCGATTATTTCAAAAGATATTAAGATTCAAATTGTTTGTCTTTAACATTGCACGACTATATAATACAGCAATTAATAGCAAATATCAATTTTACTACCTACTGTAACTGTTACCCCACCCACTTAAGTGCCAGCCATTTCCTATTTTGTAGATTTCAATCAAATCTTTCTAATTACCATTGATAAGAAAATTGCTCCTTCAGCAAAAATAATTAATATTAAAAATATTTAAATAACTAAAAGCATTAACATATATTTAAATAATATTTTATCTGTAAATTTAGCGTTTTTTTAATTATATACGATACATTATGATAGTATTCGGGCTCTTGTGCAATGAATAATCATTGCTACGTTCGTGGAAACAATCTAGTATAGATAAAAACAAACGTTTCCAAGAACGATAAAAGCCAATCTGAGAATTTCAGGTGAAAATTTGATCACCATACTCGTTTAATTTGTATTGTACATTCCGGAAATTGTATACGCAAAGCTTCGAGTCTTCTAGGTATTAGTGCTTTTAATCAACATTACTTTTGCATGTCCATCTCTCTACAAAAATTTGACGATTCGAGTTAGCTTTAAATGTCATATATTAACATTTAAACGTACAAAATGAATTGGCGTTATCGAAAAACCCGATTACTCATTTTTTCGTTAATCTCTTTGATGACGACCTTGATTGTTTGCTTTCATCAACGAGGACCTCATTATCTAGTCTGATGCGTAGTAGATACAATTACCCGAGAGCGGTATATTAATCGACATAATAGATATGCGCGTATGTAACGAGCTTTACTTATGCATCGCGAATCATGAATTTCCCCCTATAAAAATCTTCCTTTCAATCATCTATACCAAAGTTCATAATCGTAATAATTATATATATGATATATAATGGCAAACTTCCGATCCTTGATTCGATAACGCGTACATGCACATATATATCAATAATAGAGGCCACGTATATGAAAAGCTCCCCAGAATTTCATTGCTAGTATACCGAGAGCGTATAAACATCGATCCGTCGACTTTTCGGAAAGCGACGTCAATCCGATATATCGCGCACTTGAACTCCGGCCCTATATATAAATATACATCTCGCCGCGTATATAATGATTTGAGGGCTGCGGAAGCTCGCGCATGAAATCACTTTCCTCGAGCTTTCAGCCATCTATATAAGTATGTACGTATATAATATATATATATAGAGCCTCTGACTTCCGCATGCGCTCTTCAATATTGCATCAGTTAATCAATCTGTAGGCTGATCGCTCAGTCAGAAAACGAGACCGAACCGAGTGAAGAGCGCATTAACTTCTTCTATTTAACACTCGACCGACTCCTGTGTGGCTGCAGAGTTTTTATCGCGCACGCGAGATAATATTATACGGGTTGATTTGATCGGCTGATTATTCGTGCGCGAGATGGGTATTATTTTAATTACCGATAAATTTTCAGCGGTATATGTATATACATCGGACGGAAGAAGGCAAGGGGTTAATAAATTTGGCTTCACTCGGCGAGCGGGCAAACTGATGAATATTTCATCGAGCGATCTCAGTGCGAGAAGAATCACTTTTCTTCATTGATTTTACGAGCTTGCATAAAATTATAGATTTCTTTTTATATATACGCGTTTAACGATGCATATGTATAATTACAACTTATTTTTAAATGAAAATTACAACTTTTCTGTTATGTATATATATACACGAAATTTCTACACCCGGATGCGTCTAACTTTGAAACGGGCAATATCGTCAGCGGGCCATATTAATCATCGACAGCCCTAAGAGAAAGAAAGCCGTTCGTTTTCCCGAAAAACGAACTCATCGTCCGGCGCGTCTTTCGTAAACACACACTCTCTCTTTCTGTCGGCCAGTCCAGACGTTCGAAGCGGGTGTCGAATGGCACTCGGAGCTTCCCCCGGGTTCTCTTATCTGATCCGAAATACACCATTTGGATCAGGTTTTCCTCGCTAAGCGGCCCATTCACCGCTTGTTCAGAAAGACACAGTGTAGTAGCAACAGCAGCAGCGGCAGTCGAGAGAAAAGGATCGTTGAATATAGATTTTTTTTCAGGCCCGCGTGAGAATATCATTTACGAGACTGCGCTACCCTGCTATATATACTAGTGCAGCCTGACGTACGTATTTTCGTTGTTTGAGAAGCTGTCATTCTCGTGTACACAATCAGATGATTATAAAGAGCGACGCGCATTTAACAAATTTCCGAGCAAAAAAACGTTAATTCTACATGGCAACCTTCCGATGTCGTAAAACTCATTCCGGGGCCAGGGGGAGACGAGTCTAAAACCGTGATAAACGTTAATTCCGAGAGGGACGCAAAAATCCACTCGCGCAAATCTCCCCGTCTCTGGTAATTTCGCCGTATAGCCTTTTCCGACTTAATGGCGGCGGACGCGTTTCCCCTTTTTCTTTGCTTCTTCTCTCTCTCTCTCTCTCTCTCTCTCTCTCTATCTCTCAACCTCCCCATTTGAATCTTCGGGAGGTTCCTTGCGCTTTCGCGTCTATTCTTTTTCTTTCCGCAGCAGCGCCGCGAGGGAGGGATTTCTCGTTTAGTCCGTGCAGCAGCCGCGTGGATTATCTATTTATCGCTGGTCTTATCGGTTTTCAGGCTGCTATCGCGGTGGAAAATACACGCGAGACGCTTTTCCGCATATCGCGTGGAAAAATAGTACATCCGGCTATTTATATATACAAACAGCAATAAGCCGGCTGGCGTCACGGCTCTGTTTATTTTATTTTTCAAAGAAACAACGTGGCCTCGATCAGCGATAAAAATGCAATCTTATCCTGTATATATAGACGTGCAATAATAATCGATCGGGCGACTCGATATATATATTCTACAGTCTACTTCTCGTGTGCCACTCCCTTATCCGTGCATCCCTCGCGTACATGTACCTCTACGCGCGAGAGAAAGTAAGTGAGAGAGAGGTCGCAGAGTATAATATACACATACACCAACGCCCACGCGAACGAGCCCGGCAATTCGCGTAGGCGTCGCCTCTCGTACAACGCACAGAGACATACAGCGTAGTTTCGCTCTTGGTTTGACCTTGAAAAGCTCGCCCACGCAGATTAAAGAGAGGGAGGGTATACGGTGGTGGTGGGATAAAGCCCGCCGCTCGTTTTCGTTCATCGACGCGCGCACGGGCACCCTCGGTACATAGTCTCCCTTTGCAGCGGGGGGGGGGGGGGGGGGGCGAGCTTCCGACGATGAGATGCGCGGCGCTTGCGCAGAGAAGCTCGGCTATAATAATCCGCTGATAAAACTGAGCTGCTGCCGAGGACCGATTGACTGGGGTTTTGTGTGTGTGTGTGTGTGTGTGTCAGCTCGCAGCAGGTTTTATTTTTTTATTTTCTGAATAGGAAAATTTTTTATTTCGAAGGAACCGAGTGCTAGGCTCAAGTATGCTGATTTCAACCTCTTCGAGAGCTGACAGCCTTAGCGAATTTAATGCAGAATCTCTTTTTCTCGCATGCAAATACTTTATTCTGTTTTCCAAAGGAATATTATATGCGATATTATGACAACCGAACTGCAACAGCTGATACCCAAGAGTCAATATATACCTATACATAGATTATAGACGATAGGCGAGATTTAATGAAGTCGTCGAGCCGACGAATGCGAGAGAGCTTTCGCGGGGGTGGCCGGTCAATACGCGTGGGCGCTGCCGGCTTCTGCGCTGCTGAGGGCTCGTCTATAGGTATATACATATGTATGTATATAAGAGAGAATGGACCAAGCTTCTGCTGGATAAGACAAGCTTCCCTTTGTTTGGCGAGTGTCGCCGAGAATTTTTAATATCCAAACCGGATCCTCTGCGCAAAAAATTAACAGCTTGTTGTTGACACGCGCACATTATATATATGTGTATAAATAAGGAAGATTTAGAGAGCGCGCGAGCATAATGCGAGCGCACGTCTTTTCCGCCCCTCCTGCCCCCTTAATAACAAAAGCGAGAAACGAAGCCGGAAGTTCAGCTTTCTCTCTCTCGACTTTGCAAGACACATCTGGGAAAATCGCAGCTCGCGCGTCATCAGACCCTCTCGGCGGTATACCTACGATATCCCGCAGCAGTATTAGCGCTCGTGTAGAGCTGTATACACAACCGCCCCTCCTATAGTTCGTAAAGCCGCCGGCCGGTCCCGGAAAGGCATCAATGATTGACATTTTCGCGACGATGACGTCAGTCCGAAGAGAAATTTTGCCCTCTCTCGCACTGTGTTGTATATCCCCTGCTGCCCCGCACGTGTCGGCTGGGCTGCAGCGCAGCGGCGGCGGCGGCTCCTTTGTAGGTATAAATCCCCTCCGCATGTACCACCGTCGATGCCGCTGCAGTCTATGCTATATATATATATATATATATATATATATACGACAGACGTGAATCGCCTTTTATGAACCCGCGAGTATATATATATATATATATATATGTGTGTGTGTGTGTGTGTGCGTGTGTGTGTGTGCCGGTCTTGTGAATGGAGCTTGGCTGACGTTTGTTTATATAAATTTTGCAACGACGCGTTGCGAGATTCGCGCTGCAGGTCACCGGCTACACGTGCCACCGTTAAACCCGCATATATGTATATAATAACGCTTTGATGAACAATGTTGGTTTTGAACCATTCGAAAAAGCTCTTCTAATTACTATTATATATATCATCGTATGCTTTTGATCTCGAGCTCGAAAGATAAACATCGGAGTACAAAGTTTCCGATCGCACGCGGATGCAATTCAAGCGAATGTCAATTATATCCCTGATGTTAACGAAAGCTCTTTGCAGCATTGATTGGATACGCATGCGCGCACCTGGTGGAAAATAAAGCACCGAAACACGAGGAAAAGCGCAGATGAAATGAAAAAAAAAAACAGCTATAAAGAGGTCATATATCAAAGGGATTCTCGGATACGGTTATGCCTGATAAAGTATTCCATCGTTTATTGTGTATTTACGTGTACTGTAGCGAAGCATTTGAAAATAAAACGCGATAAAACAATAAAGCAGAAGGTCGCGCCCAAAAGAGAAAACAACCCCCTCCGTCAACAAACTTCCGAAAACGCGTCAAAGGGAAGATCCTCGAAGAATCTCAACGAGCATCTCTCACCTCCTATATAAAATGACGCAGATAGTGCGCGCTCTCTCTCTCTCCGCGGGCGGCGAAAAATAAAGAACTCGCAGTCCCTTCCTCGGTAAAGCCGATGTATATGTATATATACAGAGGCCCTCCCTCACCCACTCTCTCCCCGCGAGGTGGAAGTCAAGGTGAGCAGTTCCGTTCCTCCCTACCACCTCTTTCCCTCTCGCGATCGTTATAAGCCGTCGACGGAGGGGGGGGGGAGGGATGCGCCCACGCGCGCGACGCTGTGACGTCGGCCGCTCCTATCTCTCCATTCATAAAGCTCGCGCGAGTCGTTGTCGCTAATTTCGCGAGTAGAGCGCGTACACGAGCTTTGTTCACGCGAGTTTCGCTGCTTATGAATTTTCAATTCACCGGCAACTTTGTTACTGTGTAATTTTTTTGCGGTTCGGTACAAACTGCCCCGATGTCGAATACCATACTTTGAAAAATAAGTTTCCGAAGCTCGCCGCAAGAACGGTATAAGCCAATTCTCCCTCGGCGCAGGCCCTAAACGGATAATTCCCCAAATGCAATCGAATCCGACCCTACAGCGAGCTGAAAACTTGAAATTCGCGAAAATTACGAACTTCAACAACCCTTCGCTTAGACGCGCGCCCTCGTAAAATTATTCAAATGTCGCGGCTGCCTCGAAGAAACCGAGGTCTATACATAGGAGAGAAACCGAGATAACAACCGACAAAGAACACTCGGGGCTAATTTCGTCTCGCCAAGGGTGTGTACACACTCGCGGCGCATTGTCTCGAGGCGCGGTTGCAATCGATATCGTGCGTATATCTCGATGTGTGTCTCTCTGACCGCGATTCTCGCGAAGAACGAGTCTGTTTTCGTATCGATTGGCATCAAAGCACGAAAATAACCGGCCCCGGATACCAGCGCACATGCGCTTCTTAAATTGGAATAATTTGTTTGTTTACGGTTAATCAATCGTTGAGGCCTCATTACAGGGTTGAAAATAGTATAGTGCAGCGAAATCTCCGTCGTGTTATATATATAATACGGAAATCGAAAAAACCGCCTGCGTCATTACTCAAATCGCGAGGCGCGCAATGCGTAACTTTCTCTCGCTATCAGTTGTCCTTCTTCCGAACTCTAATTACAACCCTATCCGATGATCAATATAGATATATACACGAAACAATCGACTCATCATCGTTCCTCGGAAATGAAAACTCGTCCCCCATATATATCGATCGTGAAAGCCGGTATACGTGTACGTATATATAATGTCGCGCTTACGCAGGCGGCGGCGGCGCTCGTCGCGGTTCAAGGGTGGCTGCGGTGCTGGCGGCCGTTCGAGGAAGGGGGAGGAAGAGCAGAGAGTCAGGGGCTCTGTGCCGGCGCGAACCCTGACATTGGTCCGCCAAGGGCGCGCGCTTGCCGCAGCCGGCGGACGTCACACTCGCTCGGTGCCCCCCCCCCCCCCACCCCCACCCCCCTCACTGTGCGCGAGAGCATTAAATATCTGATGGGTGTACGTACCGTGTGCAGGCTGGCTTTTCAGGATTTTTCCTTTAAATTTTGTGCGATCGTGCGCAGTGTACGGGTTTGATCGAGTGATTGCGACTTAAAGTTGGCTAGGAAATTAGTCAAACATGATAATGCGTAGGTTGTAAAGCAGGAAAGGGAAAGGAAATATTTAGATAAATAAGTATACGCGAGCAAATAAAAATCTGAATTCGACGATTTTATTGAGTTTTCAGTAATAATTCAAAGTGTGTTACATAATCGCAAGCATAAAATATCTTTTATTACAAAGACTTTTTCAGCTTCCGATTTCCAATTCAAATTTCCCGCGGCGCTATACCGTTATTACGTATTTCAAAGTCCACCCGGAAAGCCGGAAAGAAATACGTGATAGCACAGGATAACAAAAAGTTACCTCATTGAAGAATCTTTATAAACTCGATTTTATCGATATATAGAGAATATATTTATTTTATAAACATATCCATACTTGCGTGCGCACGTATATCTAGCGACGAGAGTTTAAAACTCAATAATACATCCCTCAGACCTGAAAAAGCTCGTCAATTACATACTATCCATGAATAAACTCTCGCGATAGTCCGCTTCGCGGTCAAAAAAAAAATGATTAGCTGCAGCATTTCGTTCTCCTGCGCACGTGCGGTTGAAATTCCCGGGCGCAGCAGCGATTCATAAATCGCGAGCGCGTGGCACGTGCGGGTAAAAACAAAAAAATAATAAAAATAAAGGGAAAAGCGTATACGCGACCCGGCGAACTCTCTCGCGTGCAAGTTCGCGCGTAGGCGTTCACTGCTGCGTATACGTGTGAATGAGCCGGTAGTAGTTGGTTGGTTATGCGAGAAGGAAAAAAGAGCGTATGCGAAGGAAGGGGCGAGTTGTGACGCAGTAGCAGCTCGTATTTTCACAAAAGAGGGGGTGGGGGGGGGCTATGGCCCCGGGAAGACTGTTGTGTATACATTGCGCGAGAACTCACGTATGCGTGTCCTGTGTAGCCAACGGATATTACGTACCGATGAAATTTGGCGAGTTTAGGGGGACATTTGTCAGCTAATCGCTGGGTACTTTCCGGCAGCATCGAATGAACGAATTCCCGGAGAAAATCCATCCAGTCGGATTCACTAGAAAACGTGGGTGAGAGCATCTCTCGGTCGTGGGTGGCTTGTTAGCCTCCCTCGTATTTTAAATGTATATATTATACTCTCGGTCTCTTCCGTCTTTTATATATACACCGATGTTCTTGCGGCTTGATTGAAAAATGTATTTTTTAATTCACGCGAACTACTCTACTCTGCTGCGGGGCTCCGGTAGCCTGTATTTACGGTTATGATAAGGTTGGCTTTTCCGATTAAAACGTCTGCTCGAGGGTTGAACAGAGGAAACGGGGCGCGAGATATTTTTTTTAAACGACGTTTCTCATATTGGAGATCCAGCGAGATGAGCTTAATAGTTATCAAAAGCTCTCTGTAGCTCCCTGAGAGCGAAGCAATACAACATAGACACGCAGTGGCGTCCGATCAATATACAGCACGAAACAATGCAATAGAGCGCAATACCCCCTCGCATGTGTGATGTGTATACATGAAAAATAACGAAACGCGTGCAGTCTTCACCCACGTTAAAAAAATAATGAATGACCGACGCCGAAGCTCCCCGCCCACGCATATAAAAAGCCAACAATGAGTATGCTCCGCATTCATTCCCATCGTCATCATCATCATCTCAACCCTCGGCGATGAAACTGCAGCCGGTGCGCCAATCGCGTGGGTGAGAAAGCCCGGCGCTGCTGCTCGAGCGCCTAAATTTAACCCGGGAGCCTCGGCGAAGGTCGGATATTGCGCGATAGAGTGAGTGACGCCGGCAAAAGTGCAGTGTATTGGTATATAGCGGCGCAAGGCATTGAGCGGCGGCGAAGCCGGCTTTTCATTCATGGATTCGCGGCGCATGCGCGCAAGCTCGCGAGCGGTCGAACACGCGCGACTCGCCTCCGCAGCCGGTGTCTGTGTGTGTGTGTGTGTGTGTGTTGGTTATATGCGTGCTTCTCTCTTGCACCGGGAATTATTGATACGACCGGTATATAGAGCTTGCGCGTGGAACTCCGGCTTTTTCATTCATGCCCGCGCTCGCTGCGCGTTTTACTTTGATGATTCGACTGTACACGCTGTGCGGCTCGTTTCAGCCAAGGGTGTATATATATACATTGTTGTTATTATTATGCTAGCCCTTGAAAAGAAGATTATCGGCCGCCGGCTGCTGCAGATAAAGCTTATCGATGTTTTTCATCGACGGAGTATATAAACGGCTGTATTATCTGTCAGAATGCGGTGAAAAAAGTCTCGGGATCTTTGAAAAAAAAATCGGTGATTACGGGATCAGCTTATCGCGCGTGATTGATAACCAAATTACGGCACGTTGTCGCTCGTTCTAATCTCAAAGGAATGTGTTGTTGTTATTATTATTGTTATTATTGTTATTTAAAGAAAACAGTTTATAATTACGAACCGTCGAGAATAATGAAAGGCGAGAGAGAAAAAGAGAGAGGGAGAAGCGAATGGAAAGTCCGAAAAAAAGGAAGAGCCGAGTGTATAGACGAAGCTCCTTTCGATCCTTCTATTCCCTTCCAGAGAGAGGCGGCGGCGGGGGACTTGTTTTGCATGTCAATACGCTCCAGAGGTGTTTGCCGGCGCGCATTTAATGCGCAGTGTGTGCTATATATACCTTCTGTATATGCTAACGAAAGAGACAGGACAGAAGGAGATGGATCGGAAAGAACCTCAAAAGAGATGGATCTCGGGCTCTCTATTATAATAGACTTTTGTGAGGATGAGGTATATTATTTATTGTAAGGCCTGCCAGCCGAGGGGGTAATTGCGCGCGATAGTCTGTGTTATATTGTTATATACCTGAACGTGACAGTTGCGCTGTGCGTGTATACATAAACTATCGCTTTTTTTCCGCGTCTACGGTGCTCCGTCTTGATATTTTTATTGCGCCGCGGGGGTGGCTCGCCCGGACTGGGACGACGGTATATACGTTTCCTCGAGCGTTCGGGAATTATATTGCGCTGTTTACGAGGCTCCCCGTTCGCAAACGATGCTCGTACCGCCTAATGAATTTTTTGTTTCTTACGTTTGAAAAAAAAGATCGTAGCGCTGTTTTTTTCCTCGATATATAATTGTTATTTTACCGCCCAACGCTTACCATAAAAAAGCTCTCCCGAGCAAACCGGCGGTATATAGCCCTGGAAATCGCATTATAAAAATGCCGTTACACCTCTTACACCCCCTAATCCCTCTTGGCAGGATCCTCCCTATCTGCCAGCAGCAGCACGACGTCGTACCTATACAACAATCCGCGCAAGGCGTTATTCGGGCACTTGCCTCTGGAATACCTCTCCCCCATCCCTTGCGTATATGTGTGTTTGTGAAGGGAAGACGCTCGAGCACATCCTCTGTGTTATATACGTGTGACCTTTGATCCGGCGAGAGGTCATCCCACACGAGCCTCCCGAGACTGATAACGCCATTCTCATTATCAGTTTGGAACATCGCGGAGCTCCGCCGAAGATTCCCTATATATGTAATATGATCGGCGGGGGTGGCGCGCGCTGAATTATCAACGCGCGAATGTCTATGATTACTACCCTCGCTGGGCAATGCCGTATATTATGTGAATTTTTCATGCTTCGTTGCCGTAAATTCATTACTTGCCCTGATGCACGACCGTCAGTTTGCATAATACGTTTGCATAATACGAATCAAGTTTTTGCGACGGGAGATTCATCTCTGTTTGGCGTACGCGCATCGGAAAGCAGCTCGTAATAAACTTGAACTTTCGAATTTTCGAAAAAGTGCTCCCTCGACAACGGACTTTTCCAAAGCACAATGTAATGCGTAACTCGTCGAGTATATACAGGGAGAAGAGGAGACTCTTCCCGTCGATTTTCGCACGCCGCACCCTCGCGACTTTCTTTTTTCTTCTTCCGAGAGAGGGTATGCAGATGTGTGCTATTACGGACGCTTGGAATTATTTCTCCAAGTATTTTTAAAGTTAGTTATAGACAACGAATACAGTACTGTACGATCGATCCCTTACAACAATCAGCGCCGAAAAATTACGTTGCTAGTCAGATGGCGATCGCATACAACAACCCCGATTTTTACAACCCTTGCCAACTCGAAAGTTACACACTGCTGTACATAAAATAAAAGCAAGTCTTGCAAACAGAAAAATATCATCCCCATAGGGAGAGTCGTAGTTGTCGCCGCTGCCGTCGGTGGCGACGTTGGAGGTAGATGCGAAGGAGGAGGAGGAGGAGGAAGAGTACACGGAGGAGGGAGGAAAAGGACAGTGAATGAAAGTGGAGGGTTCAAAGCTGTGCGGCGGTGGCGGCGTCGGAGGGGTAGAAGCGGCACCGATTGGCTGCACGTACGCAGCCGGCGGGGCACGGAGAAGGGAGAAAGGGAGAGACAGAGTCTAGCCGTGAACGAGTGGAGAGACTCAACTTCAGTGCCGACCTGTTTTCCGAAAGGTGAGGAACTCGCTCCGATATCTACTCTCTCAGTCGTACTTTGTCACGCTGTGCCAGAGATAGATAGATAGAACGAGTCTTCACTTCGAGTTTAACAATATTCTTACAATACACTTACAAACATCCTATACTCCAGATTTGAATTTCCCGCGGTAAACCGGCTCTCACGTCTATTACTTTTTGTTTTCGCGAGTGAGAGCACTCTGTCGAAGTTCACGGCTATCGATCCTTCCGTTCGCTCACGAGGTTACACCATCCATACACCAGTGTGTTTACGGCATTCGTCATCCGAGGATCATATCGCCAGCTTTCAAACACCAAACTGAGACAGCACCGCGCAACCTACCGGCCGGCGTGTTATGATAACACCCTGCTACAATACTGAGGTAAGCTTTTTTGCGAATAATTTTTAACGATCGTTGTAATACAAGCGAGAGTCGCGTCGAAGGGGGACGTCCGTGTGTCGGATGCGGAACGAGTATCTTCCCCCCCTTTGGCTTTTCTCTTTGGACGATGATTTTCACTGGTCGTAACGGAAAAGCTACATATAAGGGCTGCGACGCTGTTACACCGCTTGGAGAAGAAGCAGCTGTTATACTTGTGCGCTTTTTCGGATTTTCTTGCGATTCGTGTTCGAATTTCGGAGCCGATAATATCCGACCGTGCGCACCTTGCGCGACTGGTTAGGATTTTAAAAATGGCAGTTTAATGTTTACATCACGTCCGGCGCCGTGACTTTTGATTCGCGGACTTTGGATATACACGTATAACCGTAAATTTATACGAGTTTGTGTGGCCATATTTTGCATTCACTATCGTTACACGCGGCTGTAATAACTGTAATAAAGTTATGAAAGAATTTTATAAATGTTCATAACCGAATATTAAACGGCCTTCGTGCAGTAAACATTAAAACATAACAAAATAGACATCGGCATAGCACACAGAGTAGCAGCGTCGCTATATAGACAACAAACGAAAAATGGGTACGAAGCTGCTGCTGCCGGCATGGGTCATATAGCTGACGCTTTGTGTTGACGTAAACATAACCAGAAGCTGCTGCTGTGTATACTGCCGGGATGTAGGAATATAATAAGCCGCTGCGGGGTAAGGGAGAGCAGGAGACAGCGTTTCCGCGTGACTCTTCTCGCTGCTGCGATATACCCGGCTTTCGATATATATGTATATATACCGAGCGCTCGGCTTTAAAAGCCGGGACGTTTATGAATTTTCGGAGCGTGTAATCTTTTTTCGTTTACCTTCCTCGACTTATCGGACGATTTTTCGGTATATACATATACGATGCATTTTCACAGGTTCGCTTTGCTCCGAAATGCGTTTCGGAGCGAGAATCATCGGTCGTTTAATAATCGAACAGTCGGATCGCGGACCGGAGGCTCTGATAGAACGAGTTTCCCCTTCGAAAGAGAAAAATCGAAAATCAATGAAAACCGTTAATATGATTTCGCGCGAACCGAAAAACAGCGGGAAAGAGACGAAAAAACGGAACGAGCTGTTTATGATATATATATATATATATATATATATATATATATATATATATATACAGGGGGGATGCGTCGGTCGATCGTAACCTTTAAATTAAAATTCGGCATCTCTCTTACTGGAAAACATCGTGCGCGACTGATTCTCTCTCTCTCGCCGGTTGCCGGGTGCGAAGAGAAATCGATATAGACGGCTCTGCGCCAGTCGGACGCTCTTTTTTTGTCCCCTTTTAATGGGGCCGTTTGTCACGACTTTACTAGTAATTAAGACGGGCATTGTGTCTTTAGCTTCGAGAATTTTTTCCATTCTGGATAATACTTGCCCAAAGTCGAATTGCGATGTTTACGTGCGATTCGTTGTTTCGTGAGCTAGTTGCCTGTTGATTTTATATCCAGAAATCGCACGTATTACGCGTTTCACGTCGCTAATTAAGAAACTAAAATCCCCTCCCGAATGAAATTACAGCGCGAGAGCGTCAACGAACCGCGAATATTATAATAATACGCCGGAAGCTCATTAAAACTTTGACGCGCGGGAAAATTCATTTCCCTTCAACGGTAGATCGATTAGCTCCGTCTTACAATCCAATGAAATAACTCGTGTATATACAAGATATAAACGGCTCTCAATCCGTCGTAAAATCAGGCAGTCGACGATAATACAAACGCAGCAGCCGCGAGAAAAATATCGCTCTCGCTTTTACACGGAACCTAAGAGAGAGAGAGAGAGCTTTCATCTTGTGTGCGTGTGTTGGGAGAACTCTCGGTGGGGGCGAGTATCGATTGCGAACGAGAGAGAGCGCACTTTCGCTCTCGTTTGCCGGGCGACGATATTATATGTATATACACACGAGGGCAAAGACTTTGGGAGGAAACTCGCGGTTATACTTTTGTTGATTATGATTACCTGTTCGCCGATCCTCAACTGAGTACAGACACACACACGCGCGCGCGCATATATCCTTTGCTCTTGTCCCAAAAGACAACAAAAAAATAATAATAATAATGGAGAGAAGAAGACACATCGCGGCAGCGAGGAGAAAGGGCATAATCTACTTTGGCCATATACACAGAGCACAGGCTCGCTATACGTCTGAGCGAGAGCGAAAGTGCGGGGGAGGCTGCGGCAACCTTCGTCGGGCGGACGAAAACGAAATGAACGCACGCGTCTTGGTTCGTTGACTCCGTCGGCTTTTTTCTCCCTCTCTCCCTTTTGCCTGTATAACATGCCTTCGTATTCTTTTTCGCCTGTGTGCGGTAGGAGGGGGGGGGGGGACGTGTTTACCAGATATATCGATAGCGCCGAGCGTTCCAGGGAAAGTCCCGATGGGGTGGAGGCTGCGTGCTTGGGTTTTTATTTCGTTTCGAATGTCGAATTTTGTTCATCATCATCCGCGTGAAAAGTCTCGTCGTCGTCGGCCAATTAATAAGCGATCGGATATAGTCGTAGAAAAAAAAACGCAGTCGAAATTCAAATCCGACTGAGAGCGCGGGATTCAACCCCAACTGAATTATTCAGTCCCTCCACTCTCGCGTCTGGCCATCAGATGAAACAAAACTCCTTTGCACTTGCGCGCGAATGTAAATTTCGCCGTCGGATTTTTCTCTAGGTATATACATACCTGCGAACCAGCTGAAAAGCCGTAAATACGTATATATATATACGGACGGACGGCGGAGAGGAAAAAAATCATAAACCACCCGCAGGTAGGTAGCTTGGCCATGAAAAGTTGAGCTACGGCGAAATTTATTTTTCCATAATGGAACCCTCGGCTCTTTCAGCATCGAGAGCGAGAGACGTTGCTTCTCTCATTTTCCCGTTTCCCCCCTCATTTTCATTGAGACCGGCAGCCAACTGCTCGTTCGGAAATTTTTCCAAGTGTCTATACGCGAGAGATACACCGTGATCGATATACACATTTGTTTGCCGTCGTAAGTCTGACCCCGCGAAGCCACCCCTCGGCAGGAAGGCGACATTGCATTATAGAGCCTCGGGTAAACAAAGCGAATCAATTCGCGGGTGGAATTAATTCTCGGCTGTATACGCGCGCGCGCATATATGGAAAACGGAAAAAAAAGGTGGGCGCACGAGCGAGAAAAAAAATGCTAATTAAATACCGCGGGGCCTCTTTCAAAAGCCTCTCTATGCGCGACATATGCGCGCACGTGGATCGAGAGAAGAAAAAAAAACTGGTCCACCCTATTTTTACGTACGCGCGCTGCTTCCGCGTCCCTCCGCTATTAAGCACGCGCTCGCCATTGGCCGCGCCTGTTCACTTTTTTTTACGCAGAGCCTCTCTGTATACATATATATATATATATATATATATGTATATACGCTTTTTGATTGTCATGCCGGCGGCGGCTGCGCGATCGGAATAATATGCGGTGGGGGTTGTCGTCGACGCGGAGATAAAAGATTATACGGGACGAAGTTTGGGTGGTGCGCGCGTGGGTATAATAAGGTATGTATCGCGTGTTGTCTATATAGATGAGGCGAATAATTGATCGAATTAATCGAGCGTAGCTTATTATAGAGGTATAGATAAGCTTGGGAAGCTATACGTATGTGTATCGACGCGCTATTGACCTCCTGGTGTATAAATTACGCCTCGTATAATTCGGGAGTTTTTGCATAAATATTTTCGAGTCAAGGTCGTCGCTTATTTTCCACACTCGGCGTCCGTCTATCAATTGGTCGCCGTTTGAGAAAAAAAAACTCCGCAGCGCGCATAGCAACCAAAATCATTCACACCCGGGCAGCCTCATTTATTCTCGCGTGCAAGTATACACGTATAGAAAAAAAACAACACATCGCACTGCAGACCGAGAGACCCAAAAATTTTCCACCGCCCGTCTCTGAAAGCATCCCAGCGGTAGTCCTCCCGCATTATGTTCAGCTGCACAGTCGCTCAAGTGGGCCTTCCGCTCGGGGAAAATTCGTGTAATCCTCGGAAAGAATAGCCGCAAGAGAGAGAGAGAGAGTGTGTCTCTCCCTTATAAGCCTACTGACCTGGGCCCATCGGAAACACGAGGAAAAGTCTCGGGTTCGACCGCTTGCCGGGCTCGGATGAGGCCGACTAAATACACTAGAGCTTAGGAAGGGGGGGGGGGGGGGAGAGAAGAAAGAGGGCCGCGCCGATATCTCCGGCACGGGTGGGCCCCATCGGTCGCTCATTCTCGGAAAGCCGAGGCACTTATCTGGCCGACAAATGTTCCCGGGAGAGGAACTGAGGGATGGGCTCGGAGAGCTATATATACCTATTATGCGTATAGGAAAGGGACTTTGGAAAATTACTCGGATGGATGGCTCGTCTCTCTCTTTCTCATTTTAGAGACGTCAGTTTTCGGACATTCGGATGAAAGAGTTGGGGGTGGGGGTCTGTCGTCGTTGTATTACTACACATGCCATTTATACACAGTCGCGTGACAATCGGGCGCGTTCGAACCTTCCACAATACCAGGTAACGACGACAAATTAGCTGAAACTCGAGAGTCTCGCATAAAAAGCAAGCGGCAAGTCATCGACGGGCGAAAAAGTCCATCTTCATTTTTCTCGTGAAAATTCTCTTTTAGTTTCTCTCCCCGGTTCTCATAATTTGTTTTCCGCTCTCCACTGCGCCTGCCGAGTTTTCGCAGCAGCATTATAAGCTGGCTTTTCGGGGCGTCGAAGAAAATTTCCCCGAAACGGCTGTGCCTTTGTGATCGATGTCGTTCCAGGCCCGTGTGCACGTGCGACTCATGCGGGGTAGGTAGGTAGGTAGGTACAGAGCCGCAGGAAAATTTTCCCAGTCATTAGGACACTGCAGCTTGCTCGAGGGATTTATGCGAAAGATAGACGGACGCCTTCTGCAGGGATGAGCGCGCGACACGCCTCGTTTTCTCTTCGTTATGCGCTACGAATTTTGCTTCGAGATCGATTTTTGAAACAAGAATAAAACCTTGAATTCCGCTCTCGACAAATGACCCGGCTCGCTTAATCACGGCTCAATCAGCAGTCCAACCGCCGCGACTCTCCCCGATCCGAAGCGCGCGTGTATATATATATAATCAGGCGACCCGGCAATCATCACCGGAGAAAGCGATGCAAAGAAGTGCGTGTACGTAACCCTCCATCTCTCTCGTATACATGCGCGTATAGCGACGGCAAGGTCGAAACCGGTAAATATCGGCGCGCAGTATATACGCATATACGTACGTACGTCTATATATGTATATATGTATATATGTATATATGTATATAGAAGAGAAAGTGCTGTAAAGGGCGAGTGAGAGTAGTCGTCGGCTGATGCTCTCCCCTCGCGCGCATCTGTGCGTACGCACGCGCCGGAGTACGTATGTATGTATATGTATACATACACACATGCAGAGTCTGCAGAAGGGTAAGAGAGGGCCAGATTTCCCGTGCGCCGGCCCCCCAGCGGCACTTTTATTGATTTCTCGCGCGGGGTCCTGGCTCTTTCTCTCTCTCTCGCTCTCTGATACGCGCCTATAGACGCGTTTCTATGTATACAAGGGCCTTGATCTGCCGGAGACTGATCATTCTGGTTCCCTTTGAGCTGCTTCCGGATTCTCGTTTCTTCTTCCTCGTTATCTCTTCGTCGTGTAACGGCGCCTCTCCGCGAGAACGACGGGACGGCGCTTTGTTTTGGCCCGGTATTTTTACCTTGAACTCTCGCTCTCTATGTGTACACTTTAGAGCGACACAAGTGTATAGCTACTTCCTCTATTCAAAACACACCGACTGCTGGCTTTTAAATCGGTATTATTACGTCCTAATAGATGAAAACAAAAAATAAACGCATCTCGCATTCCAAGCACAGCCAAATCTCTTCCTGGCTCTCTCCAAACAGACACGTAGTTGGCTATTTACAACCGGTGTCTTAAGGACAGGGCATTTCCGCGTTCCTACTCTGGGGTGTGAGCCGGTTTCGTTCGAACGAGTGGGGCTGCCGACAGAAGTCACGGAATGCTGTTTACATATTATATATATATATATATACTCGTCGCATATATACATATACCGCCGGTGCAGCACGTGAGCGACGTTACATTCTTAGCTTAGGAGTACATACTCTGTTTTGGGGGTAAACGCTCGAGAAATCGAAGGAAAATCAGAAGGAGCTAACAATTGGATCGTTTTGTTTTTACAGATCATAGTGCAATCGGCGAAGCTGCGAAACAGCTGAGTCTTAAAGGTCGGCCGCTCGGAGCAACTACATCGCACCGAACGAAGACTCGCTCGCCGCACGATGCATTATAGTCTAGACTACGAACAGGCGATGAACGCCCTGTGGAATGCTGATTACGTTCCTGCCGAACCGCCGTCTGCCAATTTGTCGCCGAGTAACCAGGTACATATTTTATTTTTTACATTGCTGCTTTCAGCAAAATGAAAAATATTGATAATAATTGAAAAATCTTACCTTTCCAGGCGCGACGGGTGAACAATTCGCCGTGGCAGTACACCACGTCCGGCTACTCGTCGAGCGCGAGTCCGCCGAATACGGCGTCATCGGGCAGCAGTCCCCACTCCCAAGCCTACGTTAATTCTCCCGACGATCTGAGCGTCGACTCGCTGATCACCAGCCTTTTGAAAGTTGTCAGCATCGAAGATTTCGGAAGCATCACCGATCTCGGATTGTCCCAGAACAACGACAATCGCTGCCGCGACTGCACTGACTTACTACTCTGCGATGCCTGCAACGCAAAAGCGATGCCGATCGTGAGTTTGACTCAAACACCAATTGTATGTTGTTGTTTTCGTTTTCTACATTTTTTTGCTTTATTTCTCCGGCCATATCGGCGTTTTCAATGAATTCTCGTCTTCGATGGATCCGAACGAATGTTTATTAAAAAACGAATCAATCCTTTCTCTGATCCATGCAGAACTCGCTGCCCTTAAACGAGCATTTCATGCCGCGTCCGCTGACCGCGGAGATTCCGCCGACGCCTGTGTTGCACCCCCATCACCATCATCATCACAACCCCAGCCCAATGATGCCTCTCTACTGCGAGATTCACCGTGACGCTCAGAGATTCTACTGTCAGACCTGCAGCATGCCCTTCTGCGCCGACTGCGGACGTCATCTTCACGTCGGACACGTGACCATCCACCTGATAGACGCCGTCGAAACCGCCGGACATCAAGCCACCCAAGTCATGGGCGAGGCCAGAATTGGAATGTCAGCACTCCGAGATGAACTCGATAAGATTCAGGTGAGTTGACTATTCAAAGAAGTAACTAGAGGCACAAGAAGAAGAAGAAAGGGACAAAAAAAATTTTCCGACTAATAGATGGAATTGCGTTCGTTCCAGATTGCGGCTGAAGCCCTGGACCAGAAAGCACGCGAAGCAAGCTCAGACGTAATGATGTCCGTCAGACGTGCAGCCACAGCTCTGGAGGCTCGGGAGAAAGAGCTACTGAACCAAGTTGAAAAGGCGCGTCTCCTCAAGTTCGCTGCTCTGAAGGCAAGAGAGGAGAGTTTGAGAAACGGTATTACCCGATTGACCCGAGCAGCCGACAAGCTGACCGAAGTCATGGATTCGTCCACCATGTCCAGCAACCCCTTCGATCTGTTCATCACCAAGGACATGGCTTCGTCAGAGGTAACGTATCGACTTCGTTATAATTTGATTCAATGAATGCACTATTGAGCTTGAATTTAATGCTCTAATTGGCACAGATCTTCCAGATCCGTCATGCCCGGCAGAATTTGAAGACACCCGAGGAGAACTGGATTGCGTTCACCGGTAGCGAGGGCAGCGTTATTCAAGCCATCGCCAATCTTGGAAGCATCGTCGCTAACAATCCTGGACCCATCGGCGATCGTCGCACTCTTCGCGGACGTGGCAACAATGCTATGTCTTCACCTCAGAGAATTTCTCCCCAGTTCTTCCATACCAACATTCCATCGCCGCACGCGTCAAATCCGAACATCCCTAATCAGCTTTCACCTCTGATACCGATTCCACGCGGTCGTCCAATTCCTGCGACCACCTACCCTGTCACTGTACGCACTAGCAGGGCCGGCAAACTGCCCATTGGTATCAATAACCACATCAAGGTCGTTGGCAACGATGCTGACGCGCGTGACAACCTCTGCAGACCCTGGGGTATCGCTTGTGACAATGAGGGACAGATGATCGTTGCTGATAGATCGAACAACCGAATCCAGATTTACAGACAGGATGGAAGTTTCGTAAGGCGATTTGGCACACACGGCAGTGGACCAGGACAATTTGACAGACCGGCCGGTGTGGCCGTTGATGGACGCAGACGCATCATCGTCGCTGACAAAGACAATCATCGCGTTCAGGTTTGTTAAAATTGTGCAACCATTGCTAGTTGGACATCCGAGTTTTTAGTGCCGAAAAATTGAACACGATGGTTTGTTCTATTTAGGTACTAACTATGGAAGGTCTCTATTTACTGAGTTTCGGGGAAAAGGGTTGCCGTTGCGGTCAATTTAATTACCCTTGGGATGTCACAGTTAACTCGGAATGCCAAATCGCCGTCTCAGACACACGCAACCACCGCGTCCAGCTCTTCAGCCCGGAGGGAATATTCCTTCGCAAATATGGCTACGAGACCACACCCAACATGTGGAAGCACTTCGACTCGCCTCGCGGCGTTTCCTTCAATCCTCAAGGCAACGTTATTGTGACTGATTTCAATAACCACCGGGTGATCATGATCGAAGCGGACTTCATGAGTGCCCGCGTCCTGATTCCTGAATGCGTTAATGGCGTCAAGCAGTTCCTCCGGCCCCAGGGCCTGATCGTCGATGACGACGGTAACATTATCGTTGCCGACTCAAGAAATCACCGCATACAGATCTTCGACTCTACTGGATCACTCAAGTGGAAATTCGGTACGCACGGAAAGGCTGTCGATGAGATGGACCGACCATCAGGTATTACTTTGACCCCCGAAGGCCGTATTGCTGTCGTAGATTTTGGTAACAATCGCGTATTGATAATCTAAGTCAGCTTTGCGAAAGTTTAAATTTTTATTGTGCGAACCCGCTCCGGGAGCACGTGCGCATGCGAATCCTGAACGAACAAAACCTCGGATAATATCAGGGTTGGGAGTATAGGGCGGATCAAGGACAGCTTGTCTGTCATCCGCGTTTTGTGTAACGATGTCTTGTTTGACTCAGACTCAAACAAATAAGACAAAAAAAAACAAAAAAAAAATGATAAAACGATCGCATAGATCTGAGAAGCAATATTTTCATACTTAAGTGTATATAAAAAATGTGTTGGACCGTGTGTGTACAAAGTCTCGTTCATTTCTTTTTTTCATTTTA
This sequence comes from Muscidifurax raptorellus, assembly GCA_020010945.3. Classification (NCBI taxonomy): domain Eukaryota; kingdom Metazoa; phylum Arthropoda; class Insecta; order Hymenoptera; family Pteromalidae; genus Muscidifurax; species Muscidifurax raptorellus. The sequence continues at coordinate 3,220,181 of CM052081.1, read as the reverse complement.
AATATGACGATAAATTAACGTCAATGATGGGGCATATCATCTTGTTTTTAAAGAATTATTGTGTGCATCGTGTTAATCGTTGCATTGATCGCATAGGTAAAAAAAAATTATATGGATAAATTCATGAATTCTTAATTGTAGATTCTGATCTATAATGTATATTGAACGGTGTAGACGTAGTTGATAAAATATTTGTCTTTAAACCCCGTGAACGATAAGGGGTCTAAAACGCGGTGTAAACTTAGAATGACGATGATAGCATCGATGAGTCCAAAGGATACAGAGCTGGCTTTTATTCGAAGGAACACGTGTAGTATAGTAGAAGGAAATAAGAAATTTTTCGGAAATATGCGCAACAGTTGGTATTAGGGTAAAGTGTGTTGCAGAACTTTAAAAAATGAGTTCAGTCTCATTTGACATTTTCCGAAAAACTCTTTCACGCTGCTATTTGTTGTTGTAGATCATTTTACCCTTGACTCTTTGGAGATTTCTAACAAAAGCTCTTTATTGTTACATCCGTGTCTTTTTGTTCTTATTGTAGACAATCGTCGACACCTCCTTGACTGACATTGAGTTCAAGACTTAGTGACATTTAAATTCGTCCTTAACTAATTTGATGATTTGCTTTAACCAAAATGCTTTAACACTATTTTCGATCTAGATTATGATTTCAAATCATTAGGTACTTTGGATAGTATACAAAATTATTTCTGTAAAAATTGCTTCCAATTAAATTTAGATAAATCATACAAAAATTTTCTATTGATGATTGCTATTGATTGTTATTTTATCGCGGTAAATTAGTGTGTTGACATTTATATAGAATTTTAGTTTCTATGGCAATTAAATCCTTTATTAGTCTAAAAGGTATAAACCTTAAGAGTTAAAATTAAAGTTAATTAAAAGTTCAAATTAAAGTATTTCTTGGATATGATTTTACTTCATTCTCGATTATGTTAACATATATATCATTTATCTTTAAAGGATAGAATCTTTCAAAACTTTTAGATTTCTTTTTTTCCAAAATATTAACATTTGATATAATGACACTGATTTGCATCTCTATATAAAGTAAGACTGAATCAAGACTGAGTAAAAGAATGCCAAGCTTTTTCGTTGAATGTTGTCCAACACACTAAAAATGCTATGAACAGTGGCGTAGAAAATAATGTTTAATCATAAAAGAGTGAAATTCCAAAATTTAATATTTGTGTGTAATTATATCCTACATTATAATGATTATATTTAGCTTTTAGATATTCATCGTATTTTAGTCGAGTCAGCTATTAATTAATTGAAAATTAAGTCTTCTTATTATTGATAATAATTGATAGTTTCTCTGACAACGATGATAAAGTATGACTCTTGGAAGGAAACTCAACTTTGTGACGAATGTTTCTTGAATTTCCTTTTAAGTAGAAGAAGCTAAAACCAAAGTAATTATGCTTCACATGGCATTTCCTAACATCGCATTTCATTCCAAAGTTCAAAACGCCATGAAGCTTTACGAAAAAAAAAAAGTAAAAGTGCAAAACAATTTAAAATAAAAATACGCAAAGATAAAAAATAAACTATTGGCAATAGACACAATAGACTTTGTGGCACAAATCAAACATATACACTTACGATCACAACAGATTTCTATCTTTCCGCCATTTAATAATAAACTAGTCACATTCCAAAATATTTTAGATCTGTTAAACTATTAATAACAGGGATTCCGAAGCAGGTTCTATTATATAAAATATTTTTGTTACATTATTCTTGATCAAAGATACCACTAAGAATTTTTATAGAATTATATAGTCCATTTTAAAAGTAGCATACTAAAAGTCACTTGTAAAGTTACTTTGAAATAATCTCATAGACTCACTTATACAGAGTAAACGTAGGTATAGATTTGAAGAAAAGTATCTTCTCAAGAGCTATTTCTTCTTTGCCAATAATTTTGTGATCTTTGCTTCTTCGATGGAGAGTAAACGCATTTAGTTTAATGAAATTTCCTCTATACAATTAAACTGCATAAACTCTATCAACTCTATAACGACTATCTTTCTATGTAAGATGTTGTGAACTACGTAAAGTATAATTTTGCTAAGTTCGGGCCCACAAATGAAGTTGCCTTATGGATCAGTTATTTATAGAAATTGTCTATATAAACGATATACTCTGCACCTTGCCCTCGCGCATTTTCTGATTTTGCAAGTTGATCCGGCTTTATTCCGAAAAGTATTACTAGTTTTCTTGCTGATAATATAACTTATGGCGTTATATAAATTATTATCAAACGTAAGCTTTCTAGTTGTACCTCTTATGTTACTCTGCTTATTTTTCTACTTTTGCATCTTCAATTCTTACTCCCACTTTACAAAATCAAGCAGCGATATCAAACTAAATGACGTTGGCTATCCTCGAAAGGCCCGTGCTACGGCACTGCGTTATTAATAACAAGCTTTCTCGCATCCTTACTGTTTCCCCATTATTGTTCATTTCCCTATCTGTATCTTTACCCTTTCCTCATTGTTGTTCATTAGATTACTTTCTGTAATGTTTCTACTTTTCCATACTGATTTTTGGTTTTTATTTTTTCCAAATTATCTAGATCACATTATAATACAAACGCGAGTGTACACAGTATGCTTGCGCCATAGTAAATTTTTTCATTGTATTCTGATTCACCTAAATATCAGCATAGCTGAAAAACTAATACTTATTAACGGCACTAATAACCAAATCAGCTTTATACATCTTCGTTAAAGTCATTTAACGAACCTCTATTAACCCTTATTATTTGTTATATTTTTGTTTTTTCCTTTCTGTTATTCTTTTTTGTGTCTTTTGGCAAAAAAAGATTGTACAATCTACAGGACCGCGACTCGATTTCACTATATCGTTTCGCTGAACAATCGTATAGGAGTTTAAAAAATAGTTTTGAACTTTCTATGCGTGCAATTCTGCATGTCCTCTTTTAATAAGAGAGCGCAGTAAATTATAGATCAAAAATAAGCACAGCAATAAGTACAGATCTAGCTTATCAAGCCGCGTGAATACCAGAGCATTTTACAACATTACACGGCTATACTGCGCTCTGTGCATTTTATTTGCCCAGACTCTGGCTCGTCGGATATTAAAATCTTTCCGGCGATAATAATGATTTTATTAGAATTAATTTTTCGAGCTTCAGATTTGTTCTGATGCTCAAAGAGAGTGAAGTTGACCCGAATAGGGGAGCTAAGCCTTGTCAGCAATGTCAAATCGTTACAATCGTTAACTATAGCCTAAAAGTGAAGTTTATCTGAAATTCATTTATTTGAAATTCATTGTCATTCATCGTCATGTATACTCATGCAATGATCGCTTTTATAAAACATCCAACGATTATGTGTAACGAGGTGAAATAATCTGATATTTGCCATTTATTCACTAGCTGTATATAGTTGCTGAAAAAAATGGCTAAAGTCAGAATTGAAATATAATGCGAAGGCGAGAAAGAATGGCATTTTTTAAATGTACGGTTTTGGAACTAAAGTTGGAGTGTTTTTTATATATCAACATATATGGGTTTCAGGTTTTTTTTTTTTTTTTTTGGCGAGTATTGCGTGCGCATCAATGCCGCCGAACTGCATCAACGGATACGGGTGTTTACTTTTTTTTTGAATATGCAGAGTAAGACTCAAAGACTTTTATTACTTTTTTTCTATTAAATTTCGATAAGATATAAAATATCGCTAAGTCCGTTGAAGCAGTTTGCGGTAAGGAAATGATGATTTTATTTTATTTTGTAGTCTAAGCTACTTGCGCAATAGCTAGACAGGTTTTTTACACCATTTTTGTCGCCTCGCCTTGATTTTTTTTAGTTAAGTATACTTTTCTATGATCGTTATACAACGATTTTGTGTGATTTTAGATTTTAAGATGACAAAAAAACAAAACAGCCCGTCAAAGTTTTAAGGCCAGTAATAGTAATGTTAAATACATTTTTCTTGATCAAAGATACCACCAAGGATTTTTAATTTGTTATAGTAATAGTCATTTTTATAGTGCTGTGATTGCAGTTTATCTAATAATTCATTTGGCTGTATACGTTTTTTATGACGTCTCATTTTTATACGCAATTTTTATTCCTTATTTTTAACCTAATAACCAATTAGACAAGTAGTTATCAAAATCTTATGATCTTCCGTTTTAACTTTCCCGTCTCCACCTAAAATTATTGTAAACTAATGTCTATTTTTATTATATAATTGGTACTATTATATTCTGGTTACGATTATTATATCGATAAATATAAAGTTTAAGAATCGGCCGAGGAGTTCGACACGTCGCTCACATTTAAAAAAATGAATGAATAATTGAAATAAAATTGATATTTGTCAAAATGTACCTGCTTCTATATAGAGACGTGTCGCCTCGGCGCAAAGAACAAAGTTCCTAATGTTGACGAGATTCGGGATCGTTTATTTATGCGTGACAAAGTTTATAAATGCAAATAAGAGCGATAAAGAGGTATTAAGAAAGAATATGAGGTATATCACAAACATGAGCAAACGCTGTTAATTACGTCGAACATCATCCCCCTTTATAATTTGTAATGCGTGATGTAAGGGTGTGTGAGTTATGTGTATATATTTATATATATACAGCTCTGATTATTATAAACATTGTAGCAGCGTTAAAGTGATAATAAATAAACGAAGATCATAAAAAAAGTCTGACTTTTCTTTAAAGTAACCCTCCCTACCACCAATTCCTTCCTATCTATCTAATATAATTAAATATGTAATTGTAAAATTTATACTGCTAATAATGATTTAAAAATTATATTCTAATCGTGATTGACACAATTTTTTTTTTTTGCTATCTTTCGTATTTGAATATTTTGTTAATTTTCTGAAAAAACCTGCTCGTCATTTCGAAATCAGTTCTATTTGAACAGCTGAATGTATACGTAAGCTATACCTTTTTTCCTAATTAAGTGGATTATAACGTATAAATGTACATTTTAATTATTTGATAATCACATGACTATTCACACAATCAAAAACATTATTCAATGTCAAATATGCGTATATGCTTTTGCAAGATTTTCCGCTTTACTTTCGACGCTTCAGTATCGCCAACAAATCGGCACTGGTTTGTCGCGCAAAGAGAAAGTTTGTCTGTCGTTAAGCTTTGGGTTTTATACTAAGTAGATTATAGAATGTTTAACTAAATGCATCGTACAATCATTCCTATTTTTCATAAAGTTTAAGAAAAACATCGTGCAGAATGAATTGCACTTGCACAAGGCTGTCGTGGGTTCTTTTAATTTTGTCATTCGTGGTCCAAATCGCAACAGCCGAAAAATGCGTGTTAAGGAAATTCGAGCGTCCAACCGGTGTTTATCGGCTCGCTAAATCGGTGATTCCGATATCTTACGAGTTGACGCTACGGAAAGTAGATTTCAATGAGTTCGTCTTCGAAGGCGATGAACGAATCGAAGCTAAGATACTAGCTAGAACCGACATTATCCAACTTCATAAGAGGAACTTGGCCACGACGCTGCTTTATGTTTTGGACACGAATAGCCACAAGAGGATAAACGTGGTTGGGACCAGTTACAACGAGACCACTGAAATCTGGTCGATACGTTTGGAAAGAAAACTGTGGCGATCGAGCAATATCCGTATCGCCATAAAATTCAGTGGGGCAATGAGAGACGACATGGTAGGATTTTACAAGAGTTATTACACTGATGAGACCGGCAAAATAAGGTAATTTCGATGAAACAGTCTAACAAATCTCCGATTACAACAACTTCAATTTTATTTAAGATGGTTAGGAGCTACTCAATTCGAGCCAGCAAACGCACGCGATGCATTTCCCTGTTTCGACGAACCGGCTCTCAAGTCCAAATTTTCAATCACAATAGTGGCACCGACAGGTTACTCCTGTTTAAGTAACATGCCGTCAAGGCCCACGTAGTAAGTCATCCAACCAAAGCGATATCCTTTTATCTCCAATTGGCTGACTTTGCCGATGTTCCAGCAATGTTCCCTGCACCTTCGAACAGTCACCGCTGATGTCCAGCTACCTGGTAGCCTACGTCATCTCGGACTTTGTCCACCTGGGCAACACCACATCGAACTACCGCGTTTGGACACGTCCGGGTGCTCTGCAATACGCTCGTTACGCTTTGCAAATCGGGCCCGAGATCCTTCACCAACTGGGACAAAGATTTGACGAACCGTACCATCTTCCAAAAATGGACCTTATTGCAATACCGGACATGTTAGCCGGTGCCATGGAGAACTGGGGTCTCATTAGCTTTGACGAGTGGAGCCTGTTGTACGACGAAACTGAGGCTTCCGATGAAGCCCAGCAGAGAGTCGCTACGTATATAGCCCACGAGTCCAGTCACCAGTGGTTTGGGAATCTGGTGACGCCGGAGTGGTGGAGTTACTCCTGGCTGAGCGAAGGTTTTGCCCAGTACTTTGAGTTCATGGCTGTTGACAAGGTGCATAATTATAGTTTTCCTCTTTCGAGATAATGTTATAGATAATTAGTGGAGGTTTTCCTTACTGAAATTCGTTCGAGTACAGCTTGAGCCCAGTTGGAGGATGGACCAACAGTTTATCGTCCAGCAGTTCCAAGTGGCACTAGCTGCTGATAGTCTGCAAAATTCTGAACCTCTGACCGAGAAGGTCGAGGCTACCAGGGCAGAAATCGACAATGTCGGAAGTACTATTACGTATTCCAAAGGTGCGAGTATGCTGCGGATGTTGGAGTTGACGTTTGGAACTGACCTGTTCAACGCTGCTCTACGCGAGTATCTGAAAGCCCGGTATGACTAAAGTTAACCTGCAAGGCTACCTAATGTAGGTATACTTTAAACAGAATCCAAATGTGAAAGGTCTTTTTTGCAGGAAATTCAAGTCTGCAACACCTGATGATCTGTGGAGAGCCTTTCAAAAGCGCATATTTTTATCTCGCAATCTGTCACCAAAACTGAAGATGATTCCAGTCTCGAGATTCATGAAGACCTGGACGGATCAACCTGGTTATCCATGCTTATCAGTAGACATAAAACCTAACGTTATAAAAATCAGCCAACAGAGGTTCTTACTCCCAAATAGAAAGAAAGTTTCTGCTAAATCGGTTTGGAGGGTACCTGTCACATGGATGACGTCTGACCAAGTTAACAGAACTGGCAGTCCGACCACCATACCTAACTACTGGTTGGCGAGCAAAAACGCAATCATACCAAATCGGAATGGAAACGCCGAATGGATGATATTTAATGTGCAATCAGCTGGTGAGAAATAGTTGCTACATCGTCAGGAGAAGAAGTTGTAACGAATGATGTTTACAGGTTTCTATCGCGTCAACTACGATAAGGACTCGTGGAACAAGATCATGAACGTCTTGCTGAGCAAAGATTTTGTTAATATTCCTGTGATCAACAGAGCAGCTATAGTCGACGATATGTTCAATTTGGCAAGAGCTAAATTGCTTGATTATCAGACTGTGTTCCGTGCGATGGAGTACCTTAAACAAGAGACGCATTACTTACCTTTCAAGTCTGCCATCGAATCTCTACGTTATTTGTTAAGAAGATTCGCTACCACAGACGATTCGCAAATTTTCTATGTACAATTTTTCGAAAATTTGTCAAAACTAATATTTGTTAAGCTAATGATTATAATAATAAAATTTCTTTTATATTTTAGAAATATGTGGCATCACTGTTCACAAGTATTTACGAAAAATTAGGCTATGACGATAAACCTGGAGATGATCGACTGACGATATTTTTACGCCAGGAAATAAACGAAATAATGTGCTATCTTGGATTTGTCGACTGCATAGACATGTCAAAGAATTACTTTTCCAATTTAACAATTAACGGAATACCAATCCCGAAGAACCAACGACAAGTAGCATACTGTTATGCCATCAAATACGGAAATTCGGATGACTGGAATTATTTGTGGAATAAATTTAGAACGTCCAATTTGCTTGCTGAACAAAATACTATTTTGCAAGCACTTGGATGTACCAATAGTTCAGAAACTATTAAAAGGTAAGTGTAGAGAGAAAGAGCTCGTTGTTGCGAAACTAAGAGTTATGAATCAATTCGTATTTCAATATTTCAGATATTTATTGCGAACGTTGGAAACCTCACAAGTCAGCGGCATACGTGAGCCAAATCTATTGTTTATTTACAGAGGATTGAGTTCGTCTATTACAGCCGCCAGGACGATTCTTGAATTTGCTGAGGTCTATCGAGTGGATATATTTAAACAGTAAGACAAAACCTTTTTCGTTTATGCAATATACGATTTCAAAATGTTATCACATTTTATTATTTTAGCTATGGAAGTTACAATAAAATTATCGATTTGATCTCATCGGCACTACCAAATTATGCCACAAATGATTTAGCCTTTAAATTAAATGATTTTACAACTAGCAATGATATAATGTCTAATTTACATTCTATCAGCGTCGATTTAAATGACATATTAAAAGATACCTTGTTCGAATTGAATTGGTTCGAGAAAAACAAGAACTCTATTATAGAGTCAATTACACCCAATGAAAGACAGAAAATACAATGACATTAAATTTATATGACGTATATTAAGTTTAATCAAATTTACATGTAAATTGTTCTATTCGTTTTTTAATAAATATATATTTATTATTTAACTGGAGTTACCTAGTATTCAAATATGAGTGCCCTTTTCAATGATATGACAATATTTGTAGATACTACATCTTAAGACCCCGTGATTATATTATAATAACGATTACCTATAAAGTATTTTAAACACAACAATTGTACCCTATCAGATTTGTCTATTTTATACGCAAATATATATTCTAATAACTAGTATTGAAATTAAGAAGACGCCGTACTTCTCGATTTCATCTAATCGTCCTTCAATGATTGTCGAAGACGAATCTATTTCATTCAGTATCAGCTGCAGGATATTCAATGACTGTGGCCAGCACACACAACCAGCTCGGCAAGTGCACTATTCCAGATCATCGCACAATGATAGCAGCACTGCGAAAAAAAATTATTTTTACTTTAGACACTTTCGCTTATCAGACAAATTAATAAATTGTATAAGCCGATTTCAACACTAAGTTTTTACAATTTTTCCTTGATTGCACTGGAGGGTATTACCACTTGTTGAATGCGCTGTTAAATCAATGGTACAGTACACTTCACTGAAACTTACGATTTTAATAAAACGGTTCAGTTGATATACAAAAGTTTCTCGATTCGAAGTACAGTAAATGCGTTCATATGTACACATTTTTATAGTAATCATTAGTATTATTTATCATTTAGTATTTACTACCGCGCATCACAACACAATGTGCATTTTAAGCTGGAATTCCAGTGTTTGATCAATATGTTCTAACCCTGCACAATGTTGGGTTGAGTAAAGTTTGACGATGAACTTCACGCTTATTATTGTTATTGTTGCTTGCGCGTTTTTGGATTTTAAAAAGCGATAAATTCTTCAAAATATTATTTGGTCATTTGTAAAACATGCCTCCAAAAAAGAAAAAAGATGTCATACCCGTTGTCGAACTCCCACCGCCTGAGTAAGTATCAAATACGTTATTCAGTTAAAATATAGTAACGATGATTTTTCATAACCTCTTCATAAATGAAAAACGGCATAATAATAAAAATCGAATGAAATATAAATATTTTGAGAATAAATCTAGGAATATTTGATCTGAAACCACTTTAGCTGTTAACAGTATCTTTTATAATCTATAACATGATAATAAATCGTTTTGCTAAATTTATCACCATATGCGCTTAAAAATTTAGTCCAGAATCAGCGACACCAGCAGAATCGAGTGCACCAACACCCCGGATGATTTCAATGGTAACGGGCGAGCCGTTCGGGCCTCGGGTGCGCCGGGTCGGTGAACAAGCAGAGGAAGAAAGTTCCGACGATGAACCAGAGTCCGAGAGCGACGACGAGAGTCGTTTCTTGAAGGACGAGCTCAACTCCGAGGTGCCTGCAGAGTTCTGGCACATGCAGAAGCTCATCAAGTACATGAAGGCTGGGAACCAAACGGCCACTACTGTGTCCCTGTGTCTGCTCAAGGACTACGAACTGTCCAGCAGGGTTGGTTCTAGCGTAAACTAAATGCAAATGAAAAATCCTAATATCAATTAAAATTAGGTGATCCAACGAGTAATCCACGAGATGGGCGGTCTAGAGGTCCTGGTTAATCTTCTAGAAACCCGGGAGATCAAGTGTCAGCATGGCTCGCTGGCAGTTCTCCTGCAGATATCCTCGTCACCGGAAATGAGACGGCACCTCATCGACCTGGGGATCATTACTCCGCTGATAGAGCTGCTGAAGCATCCAGCCAGGGACATCCAGGTCCTGACCGTCGAGACAATGGCGAACATCGCTCTGATGCGCAAGGCCAGAAAGCAGATCCGTATTCGCGGTGGAGTGCCTCTTATTGTACTTTACTTCATTTAAATAATTCCAGCCAATTGTCGATACTAGATTGAATATATGAATCAAACGTCTGTGATCCCAAGCTGGACATCATGGACGTTCCAGATTCAGTGGTACAACGTCCAGCTGAAGATTTGGACGAAAACGAGAAGGAACTACTGGCGGTGGCGATCGGTGGCGCCAAGGTCCTGAATTCGCTCAGCAGTAGTCCGAAGATCAAAGAGGAGTTGCGCAAACATGGGGCGGTTTTTTTGATAGCCAGGTTCCTTAAATCTCGAACCACAGAGCTCATCGTGCCCATGATGGGCGCTGTTCAGCAGTGCGCAGATCTGGTGGGTATTGACATCTAACCACTCTGTATATCTTACGTGACATGAGATTCTTTCAGAAAGTTTTCAGACTGGCCTTCGAGAGGATGGAAATTATCATAGACATCGTCCGACATCTTGAGAACGAGGGTCCCTTGAAGTTGAAAGATAAGGAGAGCAAGGACTCCAAGTTGAAAGAAAAGGAGAACGAAGACGCCAAGTTGAAAGAGAAGGAGAACGAAGACGCCAAGTTGAAAGAGAAGGAGAACGAAGACTCCAAGTTGAAAGAAAAGGAGAGCGAAGATGCCAAACTGAAAGAGAAGGAGAGCGTCAAGCTGAAGGAGAACTGCGCTCTGGCGATCTACAAGTGCGCTGTTAACAAGGTCACCAGGGACATGGTGCGAGAGGCCGGTGGGCTGGATCCGCTCTGCAAACTCGTACAAGACAAAGGCGTAAGTGTCGATGAATAAAAAAAAAACTATAATCATTGTTTTATACAAACTGATTGCCCAGGTGTATGCGAATAAGAAGCTACTGGCCGCTGTGACAGGCGCGATCTGGAAGTGCGCTATTAGTCCGGAGAACGTCAGCAGATTCAATCAGAACAATTTGGTAGCTGCACTTGTACCTCTTCTAGGTGAAAATGAAGACAAAGACGTCCTGGCCAATGTCGTTGGCGCTCTGGCAGAGTGCTGCAAGAATCCGACTAACCGAGAGGTCCTTCGGGCGAGTGAAGGTCTTCCAAAACTGGTGCGTAGACTGTATCTTGCAATTTGAGGTTGGCTATAATTTGAACCAATCTTCTGCAGATTAAACTCCTGAGCGCGACTTACGAGCCACTCCTCGAGAACATCCCTTTGGTAATTGGCGAGTGTGCGCAAAACGAGCAGTGCATGGACGAGATAAACGACCAGGAGCATCAACTGGACGGCGTAAGGTTGGTCTGGTCTTTGCTGAAACATCCGAGTGATTCCGTGAAAAGAAACGCCTGCTTTGCACTGGTGCCGTGCATTTGTCATGCGAAAAACTCACCAGAGATGGTCAGGGCCTTCGTCGGAGGACTCGAGCTCGTTGTCAGTTTGTTGGAGAGCGAAGATACAGAAGTGCTGGCCGCTGTCTGCGCGACCATTGCCGAGATTGCCACGGATCCGGAAAACCTGGGCATCCTGACAGATCACGGGGTCGTGAAGAAACTGGCTGATTTGGTTCACACGGTGAGAGACGATGATGCTGTTTGAGGTTGTGCTTCTGACGATGTTTGTGATTTCTAGGAAGACGAGAAGCTCCGGGCGAATTTGACGCTGGCGATTGCTTTCTGCTGCGAGTGGGGACAGAACAACTACGAATTCGGAAGGCTGAACGCAGTCGCACCGCTAGTCAATTACTTGATGAGTACGAACAAGGAGGTGCTCAAAGGGGTCTGCATCGCCTTCTTCCACCTAAGCAAAGAACCTTCGAATTGCGTTACAATGCACACTTGCGGAGTGGTCAAGGTATACAATGAGCTGAGAAAAACAATTGTGTTTTACTTTAATTTATTACCGTAAATTGCATAAAGAATATGAATATCTATAATAAAAAATCTCCATAGCACGTGCTTCGCTTGGTTGGGTCAGAGGACTCCGAAGTGCAGATAGCTGCTGCTACCACGATTCGACATATACGTAAGCTTGCATTGACAGCGGAGAAATTCCATTACAAAGAGATGTACAGTATAATGCTTACTTTACAAGTAATTTTGTAACTGCATATAACAACGTTGGTTATAATTTGGTGTTCTCTTTCGTGTTTGTTTTTTACTAGAAATACGCTCACCGAAACGGATTATCAGAAGTGAAGCGTCGGAAAATATGTTCAAGTTTGGAGAAGTGTATTCCAGGCAAATTTAATTTGCAATTATCGAAAGAGAGTCATGTACATTGCTAAGTTACTTTCAATTTGTGCGCTTTGAAAGCATAGTTCGGTTCAAATCAAGAGCTCTTTTGACGCAGTCTGTACAAACGTGTAATATATAAAAAATTATTCTAATTAAACTACCTCAACCATTCAATTAAAAAAAAATACAGTTTTATGATTATTTTACTTATATAGTAACACTGATAACTCAATAGTACACTTTTTTTATTTAGTAGCTTTTCTTTAGTAAAGTATCACCTGTCTTTTCATGGACGCTGAAGTATACTTTTGTTTGGAAGGACCTCCCTATTCTAAAATAAAATCATAACGATTGCAATGAACTCGATGATATAGTTAAATATTACCAAAAATAACTTCAGCACAATGAAAAACCCTGATTAATATCTTTAAGACTATTTGCTTTGACGAGATTCATGTGGGAAAGAAAACGTTATTATGAAATTTTGTAAACTTAAGAGTTTGTAAAGTAGAAGGAATTTTTACAAAAGATGACTTGTTTAATGTTATTAGAAAAGAGCTTAAACAACAAATTTACAGATCTTATCAACACTACACTTAAGAAAAATATATAGTATTCACACATCGATTATAGGCATGCGAAAAAGAATTGGAAATGGCACGTGACAATATTTCTTACAAAAAGTCAACATCGAAAATCCGATATAAACTAATTAAAGAAGTTATAGGCACTTTGCATAATTGATTTTGAATATAGTCTGGTAATTGTAAAAATTAATCTATTGGTTAATCAATTGACGCCAAATAAAAGTTTTAAGTATACAGCACCGTTGCAGGTACTTACTAATTTTGAAAAATATTTAATTACAAAAATCATTCTAGTCATTCAAAAAATGTATGAAGGATTTTCGTGTTGGAATTGTTGCATTATTCATTATAGGAATGGGTAGAAGAACTTATAGCAAGTCTTGATTTTCTAATATTTGGAAAGTATACATCACGCTAGGAAGCATCTGAACCTATTCATTCTTTGCATTTAACAGACCACCTGCTGCTTTTATTGCTAGAAGAAAATAAACAAGATTATTACATATTTTTAACAATTAACTGAATCATTTTGGAGAATGTTTAAAAATAAAACTTACTAGCTTTTCGTGCATCATTCAGCATGTTATCTACATTTGGTTGGTACTGAAGGAATTTGGGGCGAATCACACGTCGGTACAGAATGAGAGAACCATTATATTCTGTTGGGATCATGAGCCAAATGTAAAACAGGCACTAAAAGTTTTAAAGAAAATATTGTTAGAATGACAAAAATTCTATTTTTCATGATGAAAAGTCTTTGAAATTTGACAGAATAAAATATCAGAAAACATACTTTAACAAGCCAGTAAACTGGGAACCAGCCCACAATAAAGTCAGAAAAGTACTCTACAATGGTAAAGACAGCAAAGACAACCCAGTATGTCAGCCACTTTGTATCATCATCCTTCTCTTTTGTTTCAATTGCTTTCATCGAACAATATGCTGGATACAAGAAGCCAATTACATTAGAGACCAGTTGCTGTCCAATGCCGACAACTAGGTAGAGTGCCAAGAATAAGACTGATGCTAAAAACAGAATTCACAAAATTAATTATATTCGTATTTCTTGAAACCTGCTAATACTATACTAAACAAGATAAAAATTGCAGCATTGTCATTTAGTAAAAAAAAAATATATAATATTTTCATGTAATTCATTAAATGCGCAATGACGAATTTTCCAGAAGAAACTAATGCAGCTACTGATGCTGTTGTAAAAAATTGCACCAATCATTGATGATTCATACATTGCAGCTTAAAATTGTTTCGCTAGTATAGCTAGACAACAAATCAAACATTAGTACTCTTATCTCGTATTTTTCTTATCTGGCACGAAAGGTTAAAAAAGAGATCGCGTAGACGATATACAACAGTAACAGACGTGACTTGCACAAAAGCGACAGCTTATCATCGTCCAAAATAAACCGCTAGAAACGTAACAGTGAAGTCAATTAATCACAATTTCTCATTACGATTCCCAGGGTAAACGAGATCACATCCCCGAAATCGCCAAGAGCCAAATCCCGGGCATTCCTAAAATAAAATATCGATAACCTTACGCGTCGATGGAATTCCAAATGCCTGGCGACGATCCGCGAACTCGTCTCAAGGCTACGGCAGTTACGTAAATTCGCGCAAAAATGCTAAAAGGAAAGAAACTCCAGACTAGCGCTTCGCGTTATTCTAACCTCAAAAAGAGATACTCACCGACGAACACGTAGAGCCTATCAATGCCGGTCTTTTGCTCGGCGAAGACGAGGTACTTTGTCCAAGGCTTGCTGTCGTCCTTGAGGGCCTTCTCAAGGGCCTCCTTGATCGCTACGATTCGTGCCATGATATTAGCCTTGCCTCGTCCAATTCCCAAAAGCCCCTGTGATTCGGCGGAATTCTGACGCGAGTCTGCTGCTGCCCCGTGTTTTTTCTCTCTCTCTCTCTCTCTCACCCCGCGTTTATAGTGCGAAAATCTGTCGCGTGTGCGCCGGAACTCGCGCTTTCTACCTCCCCTTGAACGCGCGGCTGTATACCTCTGCTGCTCTGCCTTTGTTGCGGGATATACTTATATTAAGTGTAGAATTAGCTATAGATATAACCGTTGAAGGATTAGAGATATATTAGAATCGCGAGAGTTGAGATGCTATTACGACCGCACGAGCCGGTGACACCTGCCGAGTAACTTCTCAAGGCGAGTCGAGCGACTCTATCGTCTATAGATTGCAAGGACATTACGAGTGAATGATGATGACTCTTTTTTTGCTGATGCGTTATTACTTGCGGCTTGTCAAGGGTATTTTCTTTGGTTAATTTTATACTGAATAATATTCGATGGTATAAAACCTATATTTCGTATATTCGCCTTGATCACTTGAAGTTTCATGTGTTCATATACAATAATTAATGTATTAAATTTTGTATTACGATGATTATAGAAAGTAATCATGATGATAATGAGTAATGTCTAAACGTATTCAAATTTTGCGCGGGTAAAGAGAATCGAACCGCTTCGAGCGCCATCCGAAATATGGCAATTTGACGCATCGACGTTGCAGTTCAACGCGACAGCAACTCACGGCCATTACCGACGAAGAAATACTGCAAGTGAAGCTTGTCGCGGCTAGATGGCGGCACTTGACCGTCGCGAGTAGCAGTTGGCAACAGTTTGCTTTTCTTTTCGAACAAAGTAACTTCTTTGTCTCAAGTGCCGGTTCGTACCTGTTAAGTATGCATTGTATGCACATATAGTTCTTTATCGTTCTGACGTGGGAATGCATTGTTAGTGAAAATTTCAAGTCAACAATCGACAGAAGAGTCTTCAGTTTATAGTGTTCTCATAACGTAGTATTTTGGAAGTGAGTTTTCACTGTTTTCAGAAATCAAGGAGCATGGAAGGACCGTTTCTGAGTGATAGAAATACAATTTTTCGCTGTTTTGTATGACTTTCACGAAATACTATGAACCTCGACGTGGCATAATTTACTGGGGAAGCTGGAAGAATCGTAAAGGAGATCCAAAAATATAAAAGTGGTATTTTAGAATTCGGCGTTTCGGAAGAGCCGAAGAAGCACCGTTACTAGGTAATCGAAACTCGATTTTTAATTTTTTTCAGTTTTGTTTGACCCTTGTGGTACTTACGATATAACATGAATCTCGTCATTAATTATTAATATATTATTATCATGAACAAAGTATTTTACCAAATAGTTTGGGAAAAAAACTGCACTTTTTGTGAATTTAAAAAAATGTTATATTAGTACTAACCAGCCAGCACCATGTAAAATTACAAATAAAATAACCCGTTATATATTTTTTTACAGCTTTTATGCAACAGTATGGTTTCTCGTACTTTGGATACATAAATTGCTGGACAGCTTACAAGATTTAATACTTATGTGGTTTATTCTGGGTGAGTAAATAAATAATATTTGCATGTCTAAAATATATAAAAACAACAATTGTTAGTTGATGTCATTAGATTGATACATATCTGGAACTTGTAACATATTTAGGCGTTGTACCGCAGTATTTAGATAACAGCTTATCTTTGATATAGATTATTTATTTACGTATGCATTCAAACTTTCTTAGTTATTTATTGGATTGTTTAGGAAGTATAAAATTAAATTATATTATGTTGTTTTATATTTTTTTTTGGTTGACGCCGATATTTAGCGTATATCAAATTTTAAATTAGATGCTATATGAGCAGCAATGTTGCCAACTTTTCGTTGCAAAAATATTGGTCGGTGATGTAGAAATCTTTTATCTGGAGAGTAAAAGTCGCGTGAAGCACACGTATTATTTAATGTTGGTACGATGTAAAGTATATATATTTTTTTATTTAATATAAAAAAAAATTAATTGTAGATATATAATGCTAATGTTAAAAAAGTAATTTTTTTAATTTCGGGCCACTCTTCAGCGAGATAAGGTCCCACGTCCTCAAGGTCCCATGGTGTAATGGTTAGCACTCTGGACTCTGAATCCAGCGATCCGAGTTCAAATCTCGGTGGGACCTTCTTTTTAATTTTTTTATTCAAAATATTGGTTAATTTTTTATTTTGATGCAATTTATGTGATTGTATAAACCTGTCAAAACTATCACTTCCAGCCTCGGATGAATGCTAGACTTTCATAAAGCGGGTAATATTTATAATAACTATTCATTATTTTTTGTAACTTTTGTGTTTATGTAAAACGTATGATTTAGTAATTTTTCATCTATAACTATTTTGAACATAAATATTTATTCACTTACCGAAAAATCAAATTTTTAAAGACCATTTGAAAAATGTATGTATATACAATTACTTAACAAAAGAAATATTAATTATTTAAAAAGGCTAATTAAAATTAGGTTGATTAAAAATAGGAATAAATTTGAAATAGAGAAGGAGAAAGATGTAAATAGTGGTTAGTGCATTCCAAAGTATTTTATTTGAGCTTTGGTATAGTACAATACTTTATTTTATGTTTATAAAATAAACGCAGGAAATGCGCTCATTTCATGGTCTATGAGCCTTTGACCACATTTTATGAATTGTTCATGTCAATTAAGTGCGGTAACAGGGCTATTCATTATTTCACAGTCTTATATGTTAAAGTCGTACTTATCGCTTCAAATTTTTATGATCCAACTATACATATACAAACTTAATGAGCTGATATGACACAATTCGTTTGATAAAATCAACTTGGAGTAAAAATACATCTCTTGTTCATAAATACTAAACTTGCCGCAGTTTTATTAGATGAAAGAGGTCTAACAGAAATAAATATATTTTGCTAAAATTCGATTGATTTTTCAAATAAGTACGAAAAAAATTCAATTTAATTTTTAGAAAATAGAAATTTTGAAAATTATTTATTAATTATATATACTTACAAATAGAAAGTATTTATTATACACATTAGTTATTCCCCATAACAATCCTTATCATATTATATTTTTATAAGAAAAAATAAGTTTTATTCATTATAAAATTTACAAAATGTCGACCTCTTCACTTACGCAAAATCTTGGTAACATTATCAAAGTTTCAAAATACCGGTATTTCAATATCTTTACTTCCCAAAATTATTTTTTTAAGTACGTTTGCAATTCACAGTAAATAATTGATTAAAACTCGAATTGATAAATACATGAACCACAGTACTAAATCTTGAGAAACATTCTGAACATAATTCTTTTTCAAAGATCCTCATCTACGTTATATTTTCCAACTAATTAGGCCATCCATTTTCACATCACTTGTGCAGTTCAGTCAGGTAGAAAAGATCGCGTTACGTGTAAATAATCGATACAATTCGATTGAAATATCGGTATTCAAATCATAATTTCTATTCTCGCTTGGCACAATCACACTGAATCGCATGCATTTCCACGATCTCAAACCTTCAATAAATTAAAATACAAACTAATATCTTTTAATCGCAATAGCAAGATCACTCGGGTATAGTCTCATTCACTCGGTCGAACTCTTAAAGAAGGACGAACGTTTGGGCGTTTGAAGGAGTTTGTTCTCGGCCGCGCGCATTTTCGCGCACTTTACGAGCAGAGCGATTATCGTGAGAATGGCCCCGACGAAAGATATCACTCCGAGCACAACTAGAACGATGAACCAGCTCTTAAAACTACCGATGCGGTCGGCAAAGTCGCAATTGCAGCTATCGCTATCACTGAGATTCAGTGCGGAGAAGTTCACCGGCCTGAGAGAGATGAGGCGCGTTTCCTCCACGGAGACCTGCCGGCGTCTCGTCGTGTTGGCGGGCTTCTTCAGGAATTTGTAGGTTATCGAGTACATGAAGTCTTGGCCGTCGTAGGATCCGGTTGCGCTAAAGAATTGAATAAGAAGAGCATTGCCGGTGGAAACAATGGGTACCTGAAATAAAATATACAGTATACACGATTAAGTTAGAAAAATCTTCATTTGGATAGCGATATTGGGCTCCGAGCAAAGAACGCACCTGTATATTATTAATATCGTTGTGCGTGGCATCGCAGAACGACCACATAAGAAAGCTGCCGTTCGAGTGAGTGCCGTTGTACACGGCAATCTCGTTTCCGGGGCAGTAATCCAGCGTATCGTTTCTCCTACTCAGTTTCTGTCCCTCCTCCTCGGGGTTCTCTTCCCTCACGATCTTCAACAACACGGAGACCCTTTCGTTCGGCTTCCCGGTGAACCTGTAGCTGCACAGAGTGTTCGGCGGGTACCAGCTTCGGGGACTCTTAACAACGTCTTTCGATCTTTCGCTACTCCTGTAGAGGAAGTCGCAACTTGGCTGGTGTCTGTCCAGGCCAGAACCGGCTGCTGGGCTCGCCAGAGCCGTAGCCATCGGCGGATGTTCCTCGGTTTCCTGGAGACTGAGGTGGAAGCCGTCGTGCATTATCGTGCCGTCGCGCTCCGCGTGAAACTCGACGATGACGTTGCGACCTCTCGAGAGGATCTGCGGAATCCGGCCCTCGCCGCAAAACCTTCCGATCTCCAGTACCCGGCCGTTCACGCTCTCGAGCAGTGCCAGGTAGTCGCCGACACAGCTACTGCTACCGAGCTTGGGCTGCGATATATCGTGAGGTCGTCGTCGGCGCAGGTAGCGCTGGTTGTGGTGGCTGTTGTGATGGTGGCTACGGTGGTGCTCGTCCTGCGATTGCCTCGAGCGATCCGGGTACGACCTGTGGTTCGATTATTTGACTGATTAGTCCCGTTTGCGTCGATAATGGTTTTCCAAAGCAATAGAAATTATATAAAACTGCGCGCGGGACAAAAAATATCGCCAAGGTTACACATCGTATATACGCGGCGTGACCTAAGCCAGCGGACAAAGAAACTTTTATATCGCATAAGCCCGGCTGCTCGCTCTTGGGCACTCTAATCCTCGCAATGTATCCGAGCGCTGCCAGAAACGAGCCAAAAGCTACATACTCACTCTCTCTCTCTCTCTCCATATGGGGGGAGAGCGCGGAAAAAGCGGACCGCGCAGCTTACACCAAGACAGAGATAAAGCGTCACCTGTTTTTCGACCAGAACAACTGATCGGTCTTGGGGTTCCTCCTGGGCTTGATCAGCTCGTTGATGGAGCGCTCGTCCTCGCGGTCGGCTTCCAGCGACGTCTCGTCAACCGTCAGCTGAATCCTCTCGTAATCGGGACCGTTTTTTTCTCGATGACGCGAGTCGCGACTGCCACCCCTGTGTCTCATTCTCGTGTGCTCCGAGCGATTCGTCTCGAGGGCTACGCTGGGCTGCTTACTCCTGGACTTATCGCTATCTGCACCCTCCCTCGAGCGATGATGATGATGATGCTGCTGCTGCTGACCCCTCGAACGTCTTCGCTGCTTCTTAAGCCTCGCTCGCGGACTCTCGAACTCCGGCTGCTTCTGTCCGATTATTATCTCGTCCTCCTCGTCCCGATCTGTCGAACGAAGAAGTTGCGCCGTTTAATACACGAGGGGGGATCAATGCGGATTCCAGCCTTAAGAGGGCTTATTTAGTGCGTGTGTGCGGGGGAGGGCTATAGGTTTTATTGTTCTTTCTTTATATCCCCCTTTCCTTCTTTTTTTGCCCCAGTCCTATACGCGATAGGTATAATATGCGCCTCTTCCCCGTGCGTTATCGCGCTTTTCCTTTGTTTTGAATGGACGCTCGGCCGATTGGAAAGGCTAATGTTTTGAAATACGACGGTATTTCGGGAACCGAGCTGGATACAAATTTTTTCCCCTCTGCTCTCGATAGCCACTAAAGCCGATAGATATACACACCGGCATATATATATATATATATATATATATATATATATATATACGGATCAAACGGATAGAGCGGCTATCCAAAACAAACTCTTTTCTATACAGCGGCCGAAAGAGTTTACTTTTGGGATGTGCCGATAGAAGGGATTTTCAACAGCTCGGACTTTTTATTGTAGAGAGTATAGCTGTCACTTACCGGTCTGCAGCCTGGGGATGGTGCGCTGTTCCTGGGGCTGATCGGCGCTGGGCATCAGTATCGCCCCTCCGTCCACGTGTTCCTGCTCGCAGAATTCGGACCTGCAAGGCTCCTGACTCGTGTGGTTCATCAGATTGTACAGGTCCTCCGACGTCCCTCCGATCCTAAACCTTCCGGCGCTGGACTCGAGGGCGATGCGACATCGGATGCCTCGTGGATAGACCCCTGGGTATCCCGGCGAGACGAGCCTGCAGGTGCGCCTGTCGTTGCGCTGCGCGCACTCCAGAGGGCACTCGCCGGTCAGCGTCGCGGGTAAAGACGCCGGTGGCTGTTGATGCACGTGGTGTCGCTCGTTGGCCAGTCTCGCGGGCAGTATCGAGAACTGCGCCGAGAAGATCACCGGATTCTCCGCGGCGAAGCGGCTCTCGGAGTCGAGCACCACCGTGAGGTCGGGACCCCGGCGTAGGAAGAGCCTGTATACGGAGACGGGGAAATGCGATTCGTCAGTCGTTTTAAAGGGAAAATGTGATATAATGTACACGTGGCCTACGAAAGGCCTGCAACGAATTGGCCACGACAAATCGACAACCCTCCTGGAGTTTCGGAGCAAAGGGGATAGAAGCCAACGAGGATAGATAGATTATACAACTGCATTCAAGGGTTGCGCGCAGCGGAACGAGTCTATGCGCGTGACGATGTCTTTCGAGCTTGTGTGCTTCGAAACACACACACACATATATATATAGGGGGAAGATTCGAGTCGGCGTGTAGGGATTCGCGCTCGCGCTTCTGTTTGCTCTCGAGGAGGGTCGAGGTGTAGGTATATACATAAGCTACGGGCGCTTTGTCGCCCGTGGGACGTTTGCTTTATGGATGGAGATTGACGATCTGGGAACTCGATTTCTTACTGTCGCGACTGCTGTACTGCTACAACTGGTTCGACGTCACGCCACTTATAAGCGCCACTCGAATGTGTGCCCGGAAAATGCTTCTTTTTTTTCGTCGCCTAGATCGATTTGTTTTGGTTACCTGAATCCGGTGTCGCATAGAAAGATTTTCGATTTTTCATTTTGAACCGCCCACATCGAGTATCATATATATTATTAATCCGACGAGCCGGGCGCGAAAGTGGACGGACGCGGGTTCGTCGATCTTTTTCTCGCCGCAACGGCAGTGGAGCAGCACTTCGGCCAGCGGCCAAAATTTCCGAGCTACATACGAGTCATTCTCGCTCGCGCGAGTATAGGTATACACTGTGGGCGAGGTGTTTTTTCATGTAAATTCGCCGAGGGCGACACAATGCTGCATCGCGGAAAAGCGCAACGCCAGCGCTTGTCGAATCAACAGGAGTTTAGACTTGACGCGCGCGAGAAAGAGAAGCAACGAGATCTATTTTCGCGCGGGCCGCGTACAAAGTGCACTTTATCGCGCGGCAATTTTGGATTACGTTCAAATTGCCAAATAAACTGTGGCACGACGCGGCCTTTTACGAATTTCATTTAAACAATCTCGAATTTCCCTATGTATATAAATACACGCGCGTATACAATGCGCCGGCCGGAAATAGTTTGCCGTTAAATTCGGCGGCACTTCGCGTCAAAAATTCGACTATCGACGCCAAACACTATATATTCTCCTCCAAACATATGCGAACAAACTCACGAGCTCCATTTTCGTCGTCACAATTAACAAACTCGAATTAACGCGCTCACAGTGCTTTCCCAAAGGCAAACAGTAGTTTGTATAAACAACAACTGCGCGGCCGCATCAGTCCTCCCGCGCGCGAATTAGCCCCTGCGAAGAGACAAAAAAGCGACCTCGTTCAGCCGAGGTGTCGAATGAAGCTGCAGCAAAGCCCTGCACCGCGCCTTTGTTCTTCTTCCGCTGAAGAGATGGACTGGCCTAGAAGTGATAGTATATCTCGCCGACGCGGAAGTCGCGCGCGGCTTGTTAAAAACTCGGTCGAGCATAAAGGACTGCCAGGGTATATGTTTTCGCAAGCGCGTGCCGCCGGCGAAATTACCGTGGATTCCGCCGGTGTATTTTACTCGGCGAGTCATCTCTCTCTCTCTCCCTCTCTCTGATGTCGCGGGGAATAGCGGAGAGCGACGGCTTCTTCGCTATGTACTTACTATCCTCGCTTTTTATTTGGCCGCGGCTCTGCCAAAGCAAACTTGGCCGAGTGTTGTTGTTTCTGGAGATAGAGTACGCAAGAGCTACTCGCTCATGAGTCAGCGAGCTTTACGCGCTTGCATATACGCATACGTCGTTTAAATCGTCTGCTCGCCGACTATAACGAAGTCCCGAAAAGCGAGGAGTGATCGCGCGACATTTCGTCGCCCAAGCGAAAAACTTTATTTTATAATGCAGTAAAGCGTATACGTGGCGTTTTTGCCGCGGCACGTCGCAAGCTTGCGATTATTTTTTATTATACCTTGTCGCGTTGCCAGTTACGTGTCCGCAGTAACGACCGGCGCTCTCGTCGAGGTCCTCGAGCTCGTCGGAGAACTGCACGTAGGCACCCTCGCAGCGCGCGTTCTTCAGCACGCCGACCTGCATCCGCCTGATCCTCATCTCGATCACCTGCGATGTAATTTATCATTTATTTTCCGGCTCTGGATGTGTCATTTCAGTTGGTACTTAGTGTCTATTTTCCGGTATAAATTGTACGTGCACACGAATATCTATATATAAATAAAACATGTATGAGAGGACAGATCGGTGAAGTAATCCTCGTTTAATAAACATGATTATAATCCAGCAAGAGAGTATACAGAGCGACCGCATTGGGAATCGATCGGAGACGTCGAAGTTGCTTTTATATAGAATGCAAGTTTCGGCGAGAGATGTCCGGTGTCGCGTTACGAAATTTTACCGAAATAGAGCATGACTTCTCCGAACGTAAATTGGAATTGTTCGTCAGTCGCCTCGGTCGCAGTTGAAAGTTATCCAAGAACGTGCCGGAGCTGTGCCGATCAATTGCGGTCATCTCTCTCTCTCTCTCTCTCTCTCTCTCTCTCTCTCTCTTATCAGATAGTGTAGATACACGCGAATCCAAACTTGGAATACGGCGAGCGTTATTAGCCCGCGTGATTGAAGTAACCAGATGGTTCATTTAGATATACGATCGATTCGTACCTGAGGGTCTTTTATAGGCGCCCTTATTCGAATGACACACCTTCCCATTCGACCAGTCCATCGGATCCATCCGACCGAGTTCCTCACCGTTCGGTTGCATCCTGAAAGCAAACAGCAGAGTGAGGAAAAAATTAATTCGCTTGTTAAACAATGCGTTATCAACCGCTACCGCAGCAATAAGTAAAACATCATCTTCCCACGCGTGTACACCTCCACCGGGTGCATCCCTCGATCGCGCGTCCATAAATCACGACATCCCGCTCCTACACTCGCCGATAAGGAAACCCGAGCCAGAGCTCTCGCGATATTTCGCGCCTATTTGTTTATCTTCCCAGGACCAGCGAGATTTTCATTAGCCAACGACGCTATGTGTCAAGCTCCCCCTCCCACCCCTGCATCCGAGCAGCGCTTATACACTCGATAAGGAATTCATGTATCGTTCACAGCTCATCGAGCGCACGCGTGCCGCTTGATTTATTGCGCATCCGATTGTCGTTGAATATATACCTATATAGAGGGGCGACGCACTTAGCGGAGATCGTCGCGGTGCGTGCGCTCCCGAAAAATCACACGCGTACATCCTTCGGGGCTGCGCTCGTCTGCGTGAATTTAGGGTGAACGAGGCTTGGCTTGTTTGGTATTTTGTAAAACACGTAATATAATATCTATCAATATTTGTACTATGCGCAAATCAGTGTTAGTATACGATGTATACGAGATTCTTGTTGTTTTTTTTTATACAAATTTTCCGTCCGATTCGCTTATCCCAGAGCTTCATTTCATTACATCGATGCGTTAACATGAAATCCAGCCTCTATTGGTAAATTCCAATATAGCGATGCTTCAACAAGGCTCCATTGAAACAGCTCGCAGCTTTTCAACAAACTAATCCAAACTCCAATTTTCCACGCCATTCAGAGCAGCGCCAACATCGCAAAATAAACTCACACGCGCACAGCGAATCAACGTTCCGGCACTCGAAAACCGTGAAAAATAATCGGTATACAAAACGCTCCCGCAGCACCGCTCCGGCTTTTCCCCGAGGCTCACTTAGTAACTTCACCCCCCCCCCCCATGTGCCATATACCCGCACGTACACGCGTACACCCAAGCAGTATATATAGACTGTGTATGAAATACAGAGTAGGGAGATACAGATACTGCTACAGCCGCGTCCATCCGGGCAGCACGTGCCCGAGGATTTTCCGGCTGCGCGTACTATCATCGATATATATATAGCGAAGGGCTCCGCGAGAACGAGGGAATTAATGTTTTACTCGCTTTTAATGCGCGGCCGCGCGGATTAGCCTTTCGCAGAGGGAAAAAGGCCATATCGGCCGAGATGGGGAATTAGAGGGAGAATCGTCGCGCCGCGATGATGATGACAGGAGGGGGATATGGCACCGATGAGAGATACCAAGTTTTAGGGGGGTGTACGCGTTTACAGCGTGTGTATACTGACGCGCGGATTGGAATTAGTAAGAATTGAGTTATACGAGGGCCTTTTTGGCGTCTGGCTGAATTACGTCGCGGCGATGAGGCTGCGCGCGAAACAAAGGGCGCTATCGAGGTGCTTTCAATTTGTTACTTTGTTAACGAAATGCAAAACAGAAAAGCATAATATTATCCCTGAATAAAATATACGCGCGGAAGAAGAATATGAAAATAATTAAGCCCCTACATAAAGCTAATGAAACGCCCCCGGGGCGAGAAGCTGTAAAAGCGTAGAATCGAAACCAAAGCGATTTCCCATATACCCCCCTTCTCAGCGTATATATAAGAATATCTAGAAAGCGTGAGAGCGGGAAGAAAAAAGGGAACCTAAAGCGAAGAAGGGGGTGCTAATCCGGCGACTTTCGCCGATTACGAAGCGTCGCGGTCTCGTATCGTCGTTTAAGAGCTCGCGTGTCCGCGACGATTATGTGTCTCCGACCCGCAGCTCTCTATATGTGTCTTTGGCTGTAGGAGGGGTATTCGAAAAAGCGAGAAAAAAAAACGCGGCGCGTAACGAGGCGAACGGTTAAGCCCTTGCTGCAGCTTTTCAAGAGGCTGTGCTGCGGGGGTGGCTACGGCCAGTCGGAGAGGTGTAATGAAGGGAAAGGGGTTATTGCTTATCCCTAAGAGCTTTTTCCGGACTCGGTTTTACGGCCGGCGTTCTATATATTTGCCGGTTCGGAGCTCGTTTGTTTTAGCGCTTTTGCGGTGCGCGGTGTAATTTTAACTAATTATGTACAAAGCTCGTAATTTTCAGTAAAAAATAAAAGAAGCATAAAAAACGTACAATCGCAGCTATTTCGATGAGAATTTCACTCGAGAGAATACCGCGCGAAATTCACTCGATAACAATACATTTCAACGGGCGAGTACAGCATTCTTCACCCTCGCGTTTTCTCTCAATTCCCCCGCTTTTTTTTTCCTCCGCGTCGCAAGGGATGCGTTTCCCTCCGCGCGCTTATCGCGCGGACGCGCACGAAGAAAGGCCGGATTTCGCGGGCGTTTTAATTATAAGAAGCAAAGCGAGAACCCCGTCTCTCTTACTCCCGACGGGAGCGCTGAGTTGCCGGATTTTTTATGGAATTAGAGCTGCGCCGCCAGATGAGGGCTTGCTTAATTTTTAATCCGGCCGATTGCGCGCCGACGCTTAACAAGTTCTTGCTTCCTCTGATGTTTTCGATTTAATGCGCGCTCGCTCGTCAGCTTATGTAATTAACTGTGTTTTTTTTTCGTTGTTCGAGATTTTCCCGAAATCGTCCCGTTGTGCATTATTTCGCGAATCGACGATACGAAGGATCATCTCCGCGACGAAAAACCACTTTCGTTCTCGGTCGTAAGTAAATTAGAGGAAAACGCTCGGGCGACTCGATTATGACGCCGGAAGAAAGGGAAAGTGCGCGCACGAGCTCGTTAAGCCAGATGAGAAATCGTCCGCCGATCGATAATGCACGAAATTTCGTCCACAAAAGCGAGAGTCTTTGTCAATTGTGTGTATATATATATATATACACACTACTCTGTCTCTCCACGGGTGGTGCGCGTGAAGAATCACAGATAGCCGGGCTGAGGAGCATTAAGGCTCGAATCTATCATTTATACTCGATTTAATTTTTATCAAAAAGCCAGCACCTCCTATATATAGTGCGTAAAAGTGTACCTATTGTAATGAGCGCGCTGATGCGAGAGCTGCTTGTGAGTTTCACCCCACTATACTCGCTGCGCCTCTTTTCGTTCTTCGGTTCGATTATTATAGGCGATGGAGAGACTCACGGTTAACGGAAAATTGCTGATTTACGATTTCTGCGCGCGAGCAATCGATTCATCGCGTATATACAATTGATGAGCCGCGCTGATTGCACGTATATTATATAGCGAACATTTTGTTATAGCCAGAAACGGAATTATTAATAAACATTCGTGTGGATTTTATTCTGCAGAGAGAGGGTAAAAAAACAGCCGCGGATCGATATATATAGACAGCCGCAGCCGCGCTGGCTTTCAATATCGAATTTCCCGCGGAATGAAATAATCGTAACGAAATTTTATATCACGTACGTTTCGCCTATATATATTGGTTTCTAATGAAACCAATCAATCACTCTTCGCGTCTTGCTCGGTATCTTTCATTACCAACGCGAGTTTCCCTTTTGTTTCTTCTCGTACAGTATCATATCCCTATATATATATACCCATCGTTTTTCCGATCTCTTTCGTTTTGTTTCACATCTCCCCATTTAACCGTTTCCGATCGTCGGCGGCCGCCGTCTAATGGTAATCCGATTCCGCGCAGACGTTCTCGTTATATCCTCCGTTCCTTTGTGCGATATATCTAGTCGGTGGCGACCATTAAAAAACACGTCGAAAACTGAACGGTCGGCGCGTCTTCCGGACTTTTTTTTGTT
The DNA here is from genome assembly GCA_020010945.3 of Muscidifurax raptorellus. Lineage (NCBI taxonomy): Eukaryota > Metazoa > Arthropoda > Insecta > Hymenoptera > Pteromalidae > Muscidifurax > Muscidifurax raptorellus. Next base: position 3,191,955 of record CM052081.1, on the reverse strand, counting down.
TTTGCCATCTGCTCCATATCTCTGTCTCTCTAATTGGTTCGATATCCAATATCCCGCGTGTCTTACACGGATGCTTTACGCGCCGGGAAGGATGAAACGTTATTCCGACTTTTATTTGCTAGGAAAATACAAGGGAGCGCGATAGCTCGGAGTTTTGAAGAAGAGCTAAATCGTGCTTTAAAAAGTGTGTGTGTGTGACACTAAAAGCCTTAATTACGTTTTCAACGTCGTGGACGTAGAGGGAGAAAAGCGTCTCTATATAATCTCGTCGTAAAACATGCAGGCTACGACGAGCTATAGTCTACTGCTGCTGCTGCTGCGCTCTTACACTACGTAGCGCGTGTATGCCGGTAAATTTTGTTCTGGCTGATAAGAGTTTAAGAAGAAAATTTTCCCGTGGAGTTGCGCGCAGTATCATGTCGAAGTTTATATCCTTGTTTTGAAAATCTAATGAGAGCCCGCTTACGCCGAGAGAACATTGTTTTTGCAGTATATATATCTACAATGGCTCTTCGCTGATGTATGCGACGGATTTGCGTTTAAGCCTTTGTTTTTTCTTAGTAATTCGTAAAATATATACGGCTCCTGTCGCGTAGTTCAAAGGAACATTGTCGGCGCATAAAAGAACCCGGCGTAACAAAGCGAGCAGCTGAGCTCGCGTATTAAATATGAAAAAAAAAAGAAAATCTCGAATCTGAATTCTTTTGCAGTCTACTATTTCACCGATATAACAACCTCCTACATTGAAAAAAAACTCCTTCAACCGTCAGTCAAAGAAAAAACTCTCGTGTTCGCATGACGCGTGATTAGCACTGTATTATATATATATATATATATATATATATATACGCACTACAACCGCGGCGCCGCTGGTCAATAAAGAGCTCAGTCTCTTCCTCTCGATCCCCGAAACCAAACACACAACCGACAGCAAGATATATATATATATACGCTCCATCAGAGCGGCGGCGGTGCACAAGAGTCGAGGCTCTCGAAGAGCGGCCGGCTGACTAATTAATTGGCATCGATGCGGCCAATTTGATTGAAGCGCTGTCGGCCGGTTCCGTACACCGACTAATATAGATATAGAAGAGAACAAGCGCTCGGAAGGACAGATATAGATCTGTGCTCTCTGCGGTAGCGTTTAGAGGTATATAATATATCGAATTTGCGATGCGAAGAAGACGCGGGATAGGACACTCGATATATGTCGACGGGTTTGACGATCCAACGAGTGCACGTCATGCTTGACGCGGAGTTGTGTGTGCGTGTTTTTTTAGTGTTACTGATATCTCGGTCGAGAGATGTCGTACGTTCACTCGCCGACGACGTGTGGATTATTGAAGTTTTGCCAATCGCTCATCGCAGTAGATTATAATACATGTCGACAGTTGGCATCGTCGTTCTACTGAAAATTTCTTAAGATTTTCGAACGAAAACGTATGTGTATAGACCGGCGCAATTAGAGATAATGAAGTCGAGCTCGAGTATATGCGATATCAACGATTCACCGCGCAATCAGCTAAAACGATATACTCCCGCGCGCGCACTCTCTCGAAAACTCGCGATAACTCTACTCATATATATGTATACGCAGTCTGCAAAGGTCTTTCTCTCTCTCCCTCTTCCCCTCGGAACTTCATTACGCACAATACACTACACGCGATGGGGCGAAATATTCGTCGCCCGCAGCGTATTGCGAAATTCCTGGGGACAGCGCGCAAGACACACACAAAGGACGAGTTATGCGGGAGACACGACTGGGTGGCATCAGCAGCCGTTTCGCGGTTTCCAAACGCTTGATTTAATGAAAATTATTATCATTGTCGTATATAGACCACTGTTTACCCCGTCTCTCGCTCAAGCATCCTCGGAATGGAGATCGCGAGCTTCGGTATATAAGTTACGCGACGCGCTTCAATTCCGAAAATCGCGCCCGAGCGAACGCCCAGCTCGTTGATTAAATTTCGCGGCAACACCGCGGGATCGAATCCCGCTGGTTCTTTCTTTCGCTGTGTGCACAGGCTTTTTTTTGCCGAGAAAGAATCGCGTTCGATTTCCCACCGACCCCATCTCTCTCTCTCTCTCTCTCGCTCTTTTGGATTGACGCGGAAACGCGCGTCGGCTCTCTGATGGGACACACACACACGGTATTTCGAATTGGAATTGCGGCCGGTTTTGTTTTTTTGCGGTGCAGCTCGCAATAAAGTTCCATGAGTATTTCATCCGCCGCATTATCCCCCCTGCGCGCGTATTTTTAAAGCGCCAGTCGCGGCTATGCATATATATGTGCGTTATTAAATATATATAATATATATTCCAAGAATTTATTCAGTTTACACCGAGCGGAGCGTTACATTATTTGAACGTCAATTTCATTGCGAAATCCGATAAAACAATCCGTCGCAGCAGCAGCAGCAGGTGGCCCGGATATCCTGTCTCTCTCTCGCGCGCGCGTTTAAAATCTCGCGCCGATTTTTCCGCGCGCGGGTTTTACAGCGAAAATCGCTCGTAGCCGGGCAACCGTTAACCTCGTTTCCGACAAAGTGATGCCGCCCCGCGTGTCTCGCGTCTTCCTCCCCCTCCTCTGTCTCCCAAAAAGCCTATAATATACGCGAGCTTTATGCGCGCGAAAAAAAAAATTCGTCGCTCGCGCCTAATTCCCTTAGCTCTCGTCGTCGGTGCATAATGCAGTGGATGATGCGCGTTAATTGGATTGTCCGTGCGCAGTATATACATGTATAGAGTACAACGCACTACTGCGCGAGCTTTATCGCGTCCCGTTGGGGACTAAGCGCAAATGACGTCCTTGATCACGTGCAAGAGAGATGGCGAGAGAGGAAAGGGTATGTGTAGTATAGGGAAGACGGCGTTAACCGGCTTTAAACAATTTTCCAAGTAGATTGAACAACAACTTGATTATGCGCGAAAGCGAGAGTCGGAGGAGAGTCTGTATATATAGGATGGACGCGCTCCGATGAGGTTGATATAGGAGTTACTCTTATAGACGTGCGATAGTTAGTTTGAGCTGTGCACGGAGTTTCGGTATGAGGAGCCGCGTCCGCTTTGCTATTTTTCAAAACGGCCGTGCATTATTTTATGCGAAACGAAATAATGCATATATTTTTGAGCGGAGCCGGGGCGCGGATTAAGCGCGCGTGTCGAGCGAATTTTGCGATAGACTTGCAGCCTTTGTGCTGAAAATTCAGCTTTTACCAACTGGCCAACATCAAAGCCTGTTCATCAAGAATTTAATTACAGCTCTGAATTTTGTGTATGCGTTATTCGTTTAATCGTGTATTTACATAATTCGCATTTCATGAAACCGCGATGCGTGTGTGCGAGATATTTAGAATGATTAAAACGTTGGCTTTTCGTCATTATCCTGCTGATGGTTATTTACATCGGCGCATATATATGCGAATTTTCTCTGTTATGAATATTTCGTTATCGCAATAAAAAAAACGAGGCGCACACGGAGTGTATTGTAACGCGCGAATCGTGTCTTCTGCAACGGATCAGGCTCAAACGCGTTGGACATGAAAACGTCTCGTAAACCGAAACTTTACGGGTTCGTATACATTTCAGAACGTGTACAAACATTTTACGCGATGTTGAACACGCGCGTCTCTCTCTCTTTCGACAAAGTCACTTTGAATTTGAAAACCGAGTGAAAAACAGCTGATCAATAACGGAACGTATCCGTCGAGTCGTAAAAAAGGAGCGTAACACGATAACGCCAATTATGCATACCCTCTCGAATCCGTCGACACCGTAGTAATCACAATCATCCAAAATATCCAACACTACCCCACAGCAGAAGAGCGCAAAGTCGATAAAAATCTCTCGAACCCTCCCTATAAAGGCCGCTCGCTCGAAAGCCAGCGACAAGCCGTTACGTCGTGGCATAGCTTTATCTAATTTGCAAAATATACAATTAGCGCGAAAGTACGTCTGGATTAGAGGCCTCGACTCTCTTTCTCTCTCCGGAGGCGTGTGTACATTATACACACGTATACAGCAGGTGGTACACAGGGAGAAAGAGAGAGAACCGGAAGAACAAAGGCCGAAACAAACCTCGATAAAAGGGAGTTGACAAAACGAGCCCCTCCCCCCCCCCCCTGCTTGCGCGCGGAAAGTGCGACGGCTTTCCGCGGAGCTGCATGCTGGGGAGCCTCAAAACTCGTAACTGCGTTTGCCAAACTTATGGCCGAGTCGGCTGGAAATTATTTCCGAGAGTAAATAACCCGCGCGCCGTTGTTGTTGTTGGCGCTGTCTTCTCTATATAGTCGGTGGGGATTTCGAGAGTGTTTATTGCGCTTTCTATCGGTTTAATCGTACGCGAGTAACGAGTGTTGGGATTCGTTATACTCGAAGCAAATTCGTTCTCTATGTATAATACCATCGCCGTGTGATGGTATTATACATGAATCATTTCATTGGCAGGTGTTACGTTACGTAGAAAAGCTCGATACATATGTCTTGCGCGTTAAAAAAAAGCTTCGTTCGATATTTCACAATTTAATCAGCGTGATTGACGAGTTAATCCGCGAGAGCCCTTTAATGAAAAGTCGCGACCGACTAAAAACATCAAGACATATCACTCAACCTAACTGAAATGTCTCGTCGTACGTGCGTGTGTGTGTGTGTGGGTGTAGATATATAAAGCGAGAGACATGACCGCACACGTGAACTCGTCGCATGAATCTCCATTTTCCGCGCATATGTAAAGCTGGACACGGGCGGCCCTCTTACACCCCGGCGCGCTTTTCAACGTCTGCTTTCCATTCGCTCTTACTCTATCTCATTTTCGGGGAAAACGAATTTCAGGGATTACCGCGCGCTGCAGCCGTGTCGTAAAACAGCGGGAGTGGAGCAAAAAAAAGAAGGCTGAAAGGAGAGAACTTTCTTAAAATTTATATTTCGAAAATTCCGCCTTTCCCGCGATGATCCTGACCAGATACATGCGCGCGCGTGAAGTGTCGACGCCAACACATTTCTCTCTCTCTCTCTCGATAACAGCTCTCGAGACCAGATGGCCCTCCGTCGTTATATTGACGGGCAATCATCGGCTGCTCTTTTTTTTGCCTAGTTTTTCCTCGACTTTTTTTTCTTGACTCTGGGTTCTTGGGAGCGTCCTCTACGTCTCTACGTGAAAAAGTCCACCGAGTGTTTACTCTATAAATTAAATAACGCGCGCGCTTTTGTCCTCTCCGCGCGCGGTGGTTTTCGTGTTTACCCGCGGTATTGTGTGCTTTCTTTTAACGGACCTCGAGACTCCGCTACTTGATGGGAAAATTTCTTCGGCTGTTTGACTCGACAAGCTCGTTATTATTCAATTTTCGTGACGAAAATTTTCCTTCTCGCTCTTCACGATGTGCGTATAAAGAAAAAAATTCTCTACATACGCCCACTGTGAAATACGGCCCGGAGTACACCAGACACACATGCGCGCGCGAAAAAGAAGCGAGGGGAACAAAAGTCGCAGTAGGCGCTAAGTATAGGGTGGCGACGTGCGAGCGCGCATAGAAAGTCGCCATGATGACGTCGGCGCCCGGCAGCGTCGAGTGTCGTAATAGCCGGGCTCGGACGGCCGATTTTCAGTCGAGATCAGGCGTCATTCGAAGGGTGCAGAACTTTTGAAAACTTGCGGGGGGATAAGGAGATTTTTTTAATTTTGAAAGAGCCGTACACGAGAGACTTCGTGTGTAAGAAAAAGTAATGGTTAATAAAGAAATGATAAAACGAAAGGCCGCGCTTGACATCCTATTGAAATATAAAAAGGACTCTTGCGCATAAAAGAATCTCAATTCAATTGAACGGCCCCGCGTTAATCACCATTAACGAGACTCTGAAGGAGGAACGAAAAGAAAAAGCCTGTACAATCTCCTTAAAACGTTTTCTCGCCGCACCTTAAGAGATCCACGACATCGTTATATCGCCCGCACGACTCCCGAAGATAATCCAAGGATATTCAAGGCCGCGCGGGAAGAGAGCCTCATCCCTAGCAATAATACATAACGAGCCGTAGAGCCAGGTCTAATTTACAATTATCTCGCGTCCAATTCGCCGGCTAATTATTACCCGTTAGAGCAGGCGCTGCGCCAGGCACTTACAAACGCCGCTAACTACATCCCTCCCCCTCTCCCGCCCCCCTCACATGCGCGCATTGCCTACTGAATTATGGAAATTGCTTCTCGCGGTCCGCTTATTAGGACGATCAACATTCGGATTTTCCCGCGCGTGTATATATGTATATGTGCGGAGCTCTTTTGTGCAGTCTTGCGCGCCTATATTTCTTTTTCGCGGTTAATCAGCGCCAGGCGAGCTGTAATTTCCGCGGATCTTTTGTTTTCGAACAATGTACCGGCGGCCGCATATGACTTTGTTCTTTCGCCGCGTTTCTTTTTTATCTGGCGCAATGACGCGTGTGTAGCCGCCGTGAAATCGTTGAGGTATTTTTAGTCTGCAGCGCGGAAAGTTATGTATTCTTTTAGAGGTTTATTGTACTTTAAAAACATGCCCGATGTGCACTTTGTCACTCGTCTATTATTAGCGTAGTTATAAAAATCAAATTTACGCACGTCGATAAAAAGGAACTCTGTTATATAGTTTCATGACCCCCTTAAAGGATCCTTTATGTAATGACCCGCCATTCGCTTCCAAACTCGTATAATACGCTCTTTATCTCCATATCGGCAAGTATCTCACTAGCGTCATATGCTACTATAGAAATTGCGAATATTTCACATCCTCGCGCAGCTGCATTGGAAATTATTAAAACTCCTCATTCATAGCCCGCGAACCAATCACGTCCCATTGAAACTGCGCAGAAAAAAAGCGATAAATTTCACGCCGCGAGAAAGGCTCATTCGCGTAGTCACACGCATCAGAGACGTGAGCTGCAGCTTCGTATTGAAAAGCAATCGGACTGTCGCATTGCGAGGCTAATTATACTCGCTCTGCGTTGCAAGCGCGCGCGGCGACTTTCAAATGTTAATGCGGGCAATTTTGAATCGGAGACTTTTTTCCCGGCGCGGTGCGACTGAATTAAGAATGGAAATCGACCCGGAGGTGTATATTAAGATCGTGATTATATCGCTTCTCTTTGCTGCCGGTTATAACTATTCAATGTGTGAGAATGTGAACTCTGAGAGGTGTAACCTCGAGGTACCTACCTTACCGACCGGTTGGCTATTTTTAGCATGTTTTCCTGGAAAATTCGCGTGATTTGTTTTTAGAATTTTTGTAATTCTCTACATTTTTTTAAATTCAATTTCGAAGTTTAATATAAGAATTTTTAAGTACCTTCTCGAATCCTCAATATATAGATAAGTAAAAAAAATGCTGATATCAACGCGCAATTAAAAGATTTCCCTACCAAAAATAAAGATAAACTCTATCTCCTTACGTAACGTGATTAGAAAACCGTCGACAACTTTGGCGCCCGAAAATTTCGTCAGACCTAGGCAGTGCCATGTGGCGTCTATCTCTAGTACGACTATATGGTCGATCGTCGACAAGAGCAGAGTGGCGCAGTGGAAGCGTGCTGGGCCCATAACCCAGAGGTCCGTGGATCGAAACCACGCTCTGCTAACTATATATTTTTTTTTTTAGAATTTTCATTTTTGCCTCTACACCGACCATATGCGCGATTAAATATTTCAATTTGGCTTAAAATTTGTTGAATTTTTCAGCGATTCAAATTATTTTCAATGTTTTAAAATTCAAAATTTTCTATTAGTATACAGTATTGAAAGTGAAATTTTCCATTACGAGCCTTCTCGAATCGTTGATAATCGAATTTAGCGAGTATATATATACGGTTAATTACTTTTCAGCCGCGGCCGAAATTCACTTATCTTAATTACTTCGTTCGGCGACTAACTCAGCCCGACGATCGGTTCGATGAGCACGGGATGTACGGTTGAGCTCATTGCGCATTCAAATAAATTAACGCGCAGGTCACTTTTTTAGATCCACCGGTTAATCAAGCGCGCCCCGTGACGCGGGTTAATGAAGATTTTCAAATTTTCAAAGCACAAAATTTCATCTCAGTGCCGTCAAAAGGTATCACTCGTTTAATTAAATATCGCAGCTCTTGTCTTTGTCGCAATTTAATTAAGGTCAGCATCAGCCTACTCGCGTGAAAAAAAAAAATAAGAAAAATAAGTACACAAAACGCCTCGGCGGCTCGAACAAATATTTCCTAAACAATTCTCAAGCGGCAGCTTCCGTCGGCCGCTGCAGCAGATCAAAGAAACTTGTATTCCTCGAATCTGCAATTCTAATGTCAAACATCGCGCGCTCGGAGAGAAAGATAAAGATATATTCCCTTTGTAAAATTCGACTGATCGCGTAGACGATGCGTCTCAGCCGCGTTAAAAACTCTCTTTGACGGCAAAAACATTTGCATCGAACCAAACTGATTTCGCACTTCTTGCATATTCCGAGGACGATATACGCGCAGAGACGTCCATTCGACATCTTAATTAGAGAGGCTTTAAAATGTTCCGCTTATAAATAATTTCATGTACCTTTACGTCTAAAAAGCGACGTCGTAATAAAAAAACATTGAAAACGACGAATAACCTTTTGTATTAAATCAAAACGAATACAGATTGCGCGCGGAAAGCATGTGTCAACAGGCATTTCAATACTTTCGTTCACAATACACCTCGAGAATAATTAATCCCGGTAAAAATTCACCTTAATCCACGCAAGTACAACAAAGCTCGCGCGTATATAATATACCAAGCGCAGCTCCGCCAACTATACATCCTAAACCAACAAAAACAGCCGCGCGACCTCGAAAGCCCTGCTCGGCAACGCGAACTGGAGCAGCGCAGCGCTCCAATAAAACTCGCCAACGTGTCCCAGCTCTATCCGCACGATAAGTTTGCGCGCGGAAAATTAAAAGAGACTCCCCGCGCGCGTTTATGAGTCAACTCGGCGGGGAAAATGATCAGTCGTCGTCCAAACAACGGAACTGTCCTCTATATAGCTACGCTCTCCACGGGTATATAACTATCCGTGCGTATATACGCTCGGCAAGGCATGAATATTCATGGATACGCGGGCGAAGGAAAATAGGCGCCGCTGGCTCTAGCCCACTCGAAATAATTAATCAGACGAGCTGCATGCAAGGACACGAAAACGCGAGCTTCTCGTTACCCGATCTGCTATGTACACTCTGCGTGGGAGCAAGACAGGGAAAGGGGGGGGGGGATAGCGCGCAGAGCAGAGGGAAGCTGCTCCGAGGAGAGCTTGCAGGATTGAGCTTTCTCTCTCTCTCGCTCTCTTTTCAACTTTTCGTATTTTACGGCACCGTTGTTTGTCGCGCGGTGAGTCATCGATTCCCCGTGTCGAATGAACGGAATAATCGGATAAAGCTCGCACTCACCTTTGCTCTCGAGAAAGGCCTCGGCAAGATTTCCAAGGTCCATGACGACGCCGAGCATCAGCAGCGCGAGGACGAGGAAGAGCGCGAAGCTCCTTAGGCAGCAGCAGTAGCATCGGCCAAGCCATCTCATGTTTGTTATTCCGAATGAGCCCGAAGCTCAGGCAGTCTCGTCCAGTTCTCAGCCCCTTTCTCTCACGTCTCTCTCATATTTCTTGTGCCCGAGGCTGCGCTGCTCTCTCTCTCTCTCTCTATATATATATATATATATATAACGCTGCAGCCACTGCGCCGAGAGAAAGCTGACGAGGACTATACGTCGCGGAGGGTGCTTATCACCTGGCCAGATAACACCTGCAACACAAACACAGACACACACACACGTGTGCGCGTTAGTTTCCGCATATAGAGCGAGGGTATAGCTGCAGTACACGTATATATGGTAGACTCTTTCGCGTAATTAACCGAGCGACTCTTGCCCGGTATACGTGCAGCCGAGGCCGTGTACTCCTCAGGGGGTGAGAGAGGGTGGGAGGGAGCTTGTCTCCGTCGAGGGCTTTTCCGCACGTTTATCCCTCAGAAGCAGAAGCTGACTCTTCTTTCTTTTTCTCCCTCTCTTCCTGCTCTTCTATATATATATATATATATATATACGCTGCGATGCGGTCGAGACGAAGCGGGAGCCGCGGTATTTCGGAGTGTGTAATATGCTTTAGGGATTGTTGTTTCGCGTGCTTTTGTATATTACAGCTTCCTTTTTCTCGCTTCCGCCGTACAGCCGTGCTGCGTCTTTATGCGCGAGTTTTATTTGAGGAGGATTTTAGATGATTAAAAAATGCATGTTTCTCAGCTTTTTAATTACAGCAAAGTGTGCGTTTACTTCGTTTCTTTTTTTTTTCACTAATTTTCTTTGTCGTTTGCGCGAGTTCGCGCGCGTGTTTTGATCGCGTGACGGGGAAACTGTGGCAGGCGTGATTGACGTCTGTTGTATACGCATGAAGAATTTCGCTCGCATGTATGTGTGTGTGTATAATATATAGAGATCGCCGAGGAGAAAAAGAAGCTGACTCCTTTGAAGCGTGAGAATCTGATCGAAGCCAGATATATATACATTTTTCTTCCTCTTCCAGCCAAACTCGCCCGGTATTTCTTATATTAAATTTTATATTCGGTTGTCTTTAGCGAGCTCTCTTCATGATCATTAAAACTTTCGACATCGGCGGTAAAAGTTGAAAACTCGCGGGAGAGAATATATACGTATTAACCCAGCGCTTAAGCTCTCTCGACAGAGAGCTACACTTGCATTTAACTTTATTGCAATATTTAAAGTACGTGTATATTTATTGTTTAATAGAAAGATAAAGCGAGCGCGCGTAACTATTAAAAGTTTTAACGAACGATCCAAATGGGTGTCACATTTCCACGTTGCGTATGCGTATTGTATACTACATCGGGTAAAAAACAGCCGCGAGAGAGATTCCAGAATCCAGTAATATGGAGTCGAGCGTAAATATTTATATATCGTTCGCAAGAACGGCGCACGTGATTCGCGCGTCGTCTGCTCGGCGAAATAATAACAGAGATGAAACGTAGATATTGTTTGCATTAATAACAATTTACCGCCAACTTTGAATTTAATTTACGGCGTTCGCTGCTAATTACACGCCAGATGCGTGTAGATCTATATATATATATATATATATATATATGTATGTATACCTCTTGCAAAAACAAACGAGTTTACGCGTGATGCTGACCGAAAAATCGGCCCGCGAAATTCAAGACAAGCAATTCAGCGCGCGAGTGCACTTATATATACAATATACAGAGAAGGCGCAAGGAGAAACGAAAAAATAGCGATGCTGCTTCTTCGCTCGAGTGCACTAAATACTCGACGCGCGAGATCAAAATTTAGAGCAGCTCTCAGTGCAGCGCGCGAGCTTCGAGTGCCTCTCCCCTCATTAGTTCGAGTATAGCACGCGATTCTCTCTCTTGTCGTCTCTCCCATTTTCAGTCGATCCACCTCGCGCGAACGCGTGTATATATATTAAATATACTCGGGGGGCAAAATAATAAAGAAAAAGTCGAACCGATAGGCCATTAAGGCGTCGCGCAATAATTTCACGATCGACGGCTCCGGAGCGTGTGTTATAATACACATGTACTCCTTGGTCCTCGTGTCTGACTTTATAATTGCCGCCGCTTTGCTGTACACACGGGACATCGTAAACGTATACTCCGTTGAGGTGCTCTTCGCTTTATATGGATTTCCTCGCGCGCGGAGATGAGAAATGCAAATGCAGCTGTATACGTGTATATATATATATACTGTAGGGAAAAAGGCGGATGTATGGTAATGCCGAGGGCTTTATGTGCGTTGTCTGAATTTCGAAAAACAGACGGACGGGCATCGGTTTTATTTCGCTTTTTAATGGCTCGTTCCGCGAGACGTGGTCGAAATTCCGGAACTTCTGGGATAAGCAGGGGACCATCCCTGCGCGCTCCTATACGCTTTTTTTTGCCGGTTTATAAAAAGAAGTTTGGAAAATCTTCGCGCGCAGTGTAAGTATAAGCCTCCATTGACCTTTTTTCCGAGAGCCGCGTCTGTAATCCCCCAAACTCCCTAACGACACTATCATCCCCGATAAATAATTCATAGCCACAAACTAAAAAGAAGAAGAGCCTATACCGGCTCGGAACTTCTGCGCGTATACCTCGACGGAAAAACTAGTTAAAAGACGCGAATCCCGGAAAAATCAAACGTCACACGCGAATAACAAAGGAAAACTCGCTCTCTCTCTCTCGAAGGGGAGAGCGCTGCGCGCGGATATATCCCTGGAAATCCTCGGCGCTTTCGTCGAGTCTCAACTTTCTTCGAGGAAGCTGCGCACAGCGCGTTTAGGGAAACAGGTCACGGCCGGCGCGCGGCTTTAAAAACTTCCCGGGGGTTAGGATACCTACTCCCACTCACTCTCTCGGGGGGATATAATCAGGCTGCATTTTTTTACTCGCCGTGACCACTATATACTCCCACGTGATACACAAGCGTGCAGCTCTTTTACCTCTTCTATCTCTCTATATACACCTGTGTGCAGTGATATTTTACTCGGCAGCTTTTTTCTTCCAGCTCGGGTTTCCCCTCTTTTTTACTACTTCCTTTTCTAGCTGTACCGAGCTGAGTGATGCTGGCCTACTTGGCTACGGGACTGGAATTTTTGTGGGTTATCGCGAGCTTTCTTCTTCTTCTTCTTCTTCTTTGGGGTAAGAGGGCAGCAATTTTTTGCACCTCGTATATGATTCGCCTCGTTCTCTCCTCGACTCGACTACTGTGATTAAAATGAAGACCGCGCGCGCGCGGTCGAACAAAAAAAGAAAAAAATTAATCGCAATAAGAGCCGCAATCGAGCGTGAAATTCGCGACATGTAGGAGAGATAGCGATCGTCGCGTCGTCGAATTTTCGTCGGCGGCTCAGCTATCTTTTAATTTATCTGACCGGACGAGGGAAGAGTGTATAGCCGAGAGCTTTTGACAGTCCCGCGGAAGATAAGAGAAATCCCGGCGCTCATATCGCGCTGAAAAGCTCGCGTAATTCAGTCGAGATTAAAGACGTCGGCGAAAAAAGAGTAGTATACTTATATCTATATAGTGAAGAGAGGACGCATTGGGAGAGAGAGAGACGCTTCAATAGGGCGCTCCTTTCTCTGCGATGGGACACGGCCCGATGAAAGCTATGCGGAGGAGACGAGAAAAGTTGGAGAGAGAGAGATGCCATTTTCTTTGTGCGACTGGGGTTTATGCTCTTACTTTTTTTTTCAATTTTCTCGCTGATGCGTCTCGTTGAAGTGCTCCAATTTTTCTTTATTGGCGTGTTACGGGGGAGAAAAATTAATTTGGGGGGCCAAATTTTTGTTGCGAGGAAATTATTAAATTTCACCGAGCTATATATACGTATAAGCTCGGGTCATTAGAATGCGATGGGCGTCGAGCGAAATAAAAAAAAATCTGGCAACTCGAACGGGATGAGGTGAAGAAGCGAGAAGAATCGCCGGAAAGTCCATCCGAGTAGACGAAGAAGAAGAAGTACACTATGAGAACGAACCTCTCATCGCAACAAAAAAAAGGAGGAATTAAAAGGCGCAAAAGGTCGGATCGTAAATACTCTATATACACGGAGCGTATATAGCTGCAGCTGTTCTATCCCCAAGGGACTGCAGAGATCGAGAAAACGAAAGACAAAGCTTGATCAGAATCCCAGCTACGTTGGTGGATAAGTGGATAAAAAGCCGAATAAGAAAAGTTGGCGCGCAAGAAAAGCTCCCGTGTATAATACACACATACACACATAGAGCAGAGAGCGGATAATTTTAGCAGCAATTACCGAATCCAATTGGGAGTTGAATGGAAGAAAACGACCTTAGACTTTGGACACAGAGAGAAGAAGCCTTGCGAACGGGGAAGAGGGAGAGAGAGACAGTAGTCGGCGAATTAGACGCGATTCAGTGGGAGAAAACTCGCGGGGGGGTGAGAGACGAAGGAAAATTCTCCGGCGAAACTTCCTTTGCTGTCGCGCGCGTATACAGCAGAAAAGGAAGAAAGCGCTGCTTCTGCTGCGCGCACGGGAGCTCTCGGACCCTTTTTTCGGCAATGGATTGGCTTTCGGCCTTTTCACCAAGCTGCGTCTCATATCTTCTTTTTGCGCTTGTTAAGGATAATTGCTCGCGGCTCGCAGAGTTTCGCATCAGACGCTGTGCTGTATACGCTTTGAAAGTTTCTTTTTCACATGCATACGCGTGGAGGCTTTTCGTCGAAGCTAATGGCTACGGCAGTCGAAGAAAGCCCGTTGAAATTTATGTATCTCTGGTACATAATGGAGAGAGAGGAAGTTATCCGCGAGCGATGCGTCTTTCTTCTACTTCCGCTCGGATATGGGGAAGCTTTTTGACACATCGTCCAATAACGTCGTCGCGTCTCGAAAATTTCCTCGCTCATAATCCGCGAGATAAAGCGTCGCGTAAATGCGCACACAGCTGAAGAATCGAGCTGATAAGCCGTATTACGTACAATATACGCACACCCCCTGCGCTTAGGCAGGAGAAACACGAAAGATTACTTAAGGAGCTTCTCCCGCAGCCTTGAGGAACAAAAAAAAATCAAGCGCCATAAATTCGGCGTATTACTTTCGTCGCCCCCTCCGCGCGGAATTTCCTCTCTCGAGGTATTATACTCGCGGAGAGAGAGTTTGGCAACCGTAGACAAGTCGTGAATCATAACCGTCGAGGCTTCCGTCGCGAGAGAGAGCTAGGGCGGTTTTACAACCGATGTGCATATAACGCGCAGCAATATGGACGCTATTTTTCTTGAAAGCTTAAGGCAATTTTGTGTCGCATCCTTTTGCCGGCTCGGATTTATCACTCGAGAGACGCGCTTTTCTGGGAAACGCTATGTGTATCTCGCGCGTTTGCTGAATAATTTTGCGCGCAAGTCATCCTCTATAATATACCGAATTTCGAAGAATCGCTACGTCGACTCGATTACCGGCGTCGCTCGGATATCTATAAAATTCTCCGGCTCTCTCTCTCTCTCTCTCTCTCTCCTCTCGGTTCTAAATTATTTATAGCGCGAGTATAATAAACTAACCGCCTCGACGTCACTTTGACACTTCCAAAATCGAATCGAGTGAATAATCCAGCGCCAGAATAGCCGAGTAAATTAAATATCCGATTCATATTCCCCCGATGAATAATGAATTTCACGCGTCCAGACGCTCTAGGTGGGCCCTAATTAATCGCACAATAAGACGCGATCATTTTTCGCCGCGCGCACAATTATAACGCGGAGAGGAAAAAAAAGTAAATACGCGCGTCGCCTGTCGTGTATGTATACCCTCTCGAGAATCCGCTTCGGCAATAAATCTCGAGCCGGGCATTATGTATCCCACTTCGGGCTGGGCATTGTTGGAATTAAACGCGCCTAGTGTATACGATGTATCATACAGAGGAAAGTCAAAGCCGAGGGTGAAGCTACAAAGTCAATAGAAATATGAGTAAATATACGCAGGATCGGGAGAGCATGAATGGACTAGAAAAAGGGACCAACGGTGTGTATATGTATATAGAAAAAAAGGGCCAGAAGGAACCGACCTACACAAAGGCGGGCCCGTATGTCCGTCTGCAGTCGTCTTATTCTGGTATATATAAAACGGACAAACGACGATCTAGGGGCGATATTTATGCTTCGCGACGCTTGAATTATTGCGGCAGTTTTGCTGTAGCCGGGAAAGCCTCGGCTCTTATTTTTCAGCGGATTGGCCGTGTAATCGATGGAGGAGCGAAAGAGAGAGCGGAACGCATTTTTCCCCGTATAACCGAGCGCGTCTCTACGACAAAATATACTGCGAGTGTCGTTGGATTATTTTGTTTCTCCGATCTTCCGCTGCACCGCGATCGATGCGATTCATATCTCGCGAAATTTTCTACGCGCGATATTCCTCGGTGGTGCGTGTTTTTCTTAGATTTTTCTTCTATACCATGTACGTATATGCACGGTTAAATTGAGGGAATATAATGCAAAATTTCCGCGCGAATTTTCATTCTGAATATGAGTTACGAGGTATAATTCAGCGCGTTATTTTGAATTTATCGGGGGCAATTGAAGCGATTTTCGTGCGCGGATGTTGCAGGGAGAAAAATTTCGCGCCAGCGGCGGTGGCTCTCATTTTTCAGCGGATCGCGATGCAATCCGTGGAAAAGTGTCGGCATATTTCTTCGCGAATCTGCTTTAAAGTTCAGTTTTCCGTGCAGCAGGCGGCGCGATGTGCGTGTGACCCTCCTTGAAAACTCGACGTTTTACTGCGATTCGCGGAAGGGCATTAAACCCGCGCGAGGATTACCTCCTATATGCGAAACGACTTCTCTTACATTTTTCGCCTCGTATTATGTTATAATGCGTAAGCTATACCCGAGTGATTTTTCATTTTTGAACGTTATCGCGCACGCACTATCGCCTCCTCGATTCCTCGACCGGCTCTCGATCTCAACGCAACCCTTTGATGGGAAAAAAATCAGACTATACCGCAGCGCATCGTCACGTGGATCTCGAGAGGCTGCATAATCCCGACTGCAGCTCTCGTGCGAGCAGCGAAGAAGTATAGTAGATCGTCGCGGGAAAAACTCGGAGTTTTTACGTGTACTGTGCGAGAAGCCCTGGAGAGTGTTCCCTTTGCCGCAAAAACGGAGCTACGTATATATTCGAAGCCTCTATATACAGGTCGGCTTATTCGGATGTAAAAAGAGTAATAATCAATCATTATTATCCGCCTGTATATATAGTACATTGATCTTAATGCGACAATTATAGCCTCGGCTTTTCTCCGGCTTTCTCTCTCTGTCTCTCTCCCTCTCTCTCTCGCGTTGATATATATATATATATATATATATATATATATATATATATATATATATATATATATATATATATATATATATATATATATATATATCTGCTCTTCTTTGCAGTCTACGCGAATCCTCTCCTTCTTCTGCGAGAGTATTATCCGATTCGCTCGAGAGAGAAAGACCGTCTTTTGAACGCTACTCTGGGTTTCGCTCTCTGTATACATATATATACATGTCGCCCGGCGACTCGCCCGGGAATTTGGAGAAAGATGCATTGGCGAAGAGACAGGTGGGTGAAAGAGAGTCGGCGGAAGAATAACTGCCAGATTATTAGATAAAATGCTTTCTTCTACGGACTGCTAAAGCACGGCTCTCTTTATCGCGCGGTTCTAAATTCCGGATTTATATATATCATCATACTGATCCTTTTGTGGCCAATATACTATTTATACGTATACAATAAAACCGTCGTTAAAATGATAATCCATGGGGCGCAAAAGGAAAACAATCCGTCAGGCTAAAAAATTACCATACCTTAATGAACAAAAACCCAGTCTGTCGGCCGACGACGATAAAACAATTATTAATGACAGCAAAACCCGAGCGCGAAAATGTGCTTACAGCAGCCGAGCTTTATCTTAAAAAGCTCGCGAAGGGCTGCGCTGCTTTGTCGCGTCGCGTCGCGACAAAGAGATAAAGTAGAGACGGGGACGACGGAAGGGTCCGGGCAAAAAGATTCGCGGCTACAGCAGAGGGAGAGATCGTCGGCTAATTGACGGAAAAACGCGACGAGCGCGACGAAAGCGGAAAACAATTGGCCGAGAGATATATATAAAGTAAGGGCCATCGGAGGCGCGACTCGGTACAGCAGCACCGGCGGATATATGAAAAAAGCGTACAAGGGAAAAGCGCCTCGGTGCCGCACCAATATGAGATGCTCCGCAAGTGTTTCGAGATGTATGCGAATTTGTATTCATGCGCGCCGTATAGCGCGTGCATTATGCATGCGTGCGTTATATATATACTAGTTTTGCGCGCTTGGATTCGCACGAGACTCGCTACACGACGCTTATGAATTTTCAAGGATGCTCGAGGGTAAAAAACCCGCCTAATAGGGCTATAAGAATTTTTTCTTCGCAACGCATCGTCCGTTATAATTTTCATCATTTTTACAACGAAAAAGTACCGCCGCGAGTCGCAATCGTAGCTAAATAATCAACTGCACCAGCGGAAGCAGCGCGTATACCGCGCGCACTCGAGAAAACGCATTAATTACAATAGGTTAGCATGGGAAATTCCGCGGGATGCAAATCGCGCGCGTCAAGGGCCTCTGCGTATATTTATACGTATAGTGAATAAAACTGGCGCTTGCTTACACGCGTCGCCCCGCGCGTCTGCATCGAATAAAGCAAACGCCCGTCGCGCGGCGCGTGTATTTACGAAAACGGGATGGGCAAGAAAAAGAGATAAAGTGGATGCGTTCGGAAGCTCCTGTATATACGAAAATTCTTTCCTTGGGACGTATAAAAGTATACGGGGTACATATACGAAAGGCGGAGGTAATGATAAATCGAGAGAAGAATCTCGCGTTTAGGCCTGTGCGAGAGTACGTTTCAGCAGGTGGAGTTGATAGAGCGATTCCTTGATACGCATCTTGTCGGCATTGTTTAGGACACACGCGTGAATAAAACATGCTCTCTGCGGGGCTGCTGATAAATTTGGCAGGGCTCCGGTGGTCATTATTAATTCTCCGGGAGAAAAATCTCTCGCGTGTGTATACACGAGTGTGTTTTTTTCTCCTCGCCGAATCATTATTTTTCTTATCGCGCATGGCCGCGTGTAAATTTTTATCTCTCTCTCTCTCTCTCTCTCTCTCTCTCTCTCGAAAGATGTGCAGAGACGAAGGATCGCTTTGGAGGCTGCAGTTTCGATGCAGCGATTGAATTAATTATTAGCGAGGGACGAAGATTGTAATAACGAAGTTCCCGCACTCTCGCGGGGGACTCATTAAACGGAATAAATTTCCTTGCTCTAAAACGAAGGGAGGGATTCGCTTCGATTACCCGCGTGTACATTGCGCTCTGTGCTTAATAGCAATAATCATATTTCTCGACTGCACCAAAGTTGTGTATGCTATACACTCGTGCAGGTAAAAGATTAACAGCGGGCCACTTTTCGGGCGAAAAAGTGAGCATTACGCAGTTGCGCGACTGACAAAGGACCGGCTAACGATCAGTCTCTCTGTATATAAATAATTCACGCGCTCCCGTGTATTCCCGAAAATTCATAAGTCCATAGCGCAGTAGATGGGCGGAAGAACTGTCGGGAGAGCGAACAAAAAAAATAGATTGGCCCGGTCGGGCAATAAAAATCGCTGCTGTCACTCCCCTCGACGAGCCGCGTGTACCGCTGCTCTCTGTTGCTAACAGATTTTTCCCCGGACGTATAGACATCAGGGAAAAGTCTGCGTGCTGTATATATGCTCTCCCCCTTCCGAAAAGCTCTACTGTCCGTATATACACAGGCGGTCATTGAATATTCATCGCGTCGGCGCAAAAATGGGCCAGGCAGTTATTGGGTATATATATCTCGGCGTTTAGGGGTTGCCTGCCCGCGCGCAAATCTATACGAAATGATCTTTAATGGAAGCTATATGCGCGTAGGGAAATTTTGTGTATACACTGTGGACTGTATACAGATGGTAGACGTGTATCGCCGGCGTAAATATCGTAGATGATATTTGGCTTATATACGTGAACGATGGCTTTGTGCAGCTGGATGACTTCTGAATGGGTTTGCAGTGGATTATAATAGCGGCGCACGAGCTAGTTTGAGCCTATGATTGACTTGGAAGTGTGCAGACTATACAATAGACCAGGCTTACCGTAGCACCTGTTCACCGAACTGCGTATACGTGCCCTGATTGTTTGCTAATTTTGCACCAAATCATTTTTCGGTTCCACACTGTTGTCCAGCGCTTCTTTTTCATTAATTCACGACGGAAGCTTTCCGTTGCAGAGCAAACGAAAAAAAAATCACTTTTTTTTTGTCATGTTAATGTAACGAAGAATAACCACATGAAAACTGTCCGCATCCGCGATGCATATCCATTGTGCTTCAGCTTTCATGCGCCGCGCAAACTGCAATAGCGCACATACAGACTGCACTCGATCATCCTCGCGTCGATTGTCAGCGATACACCGAAAGGACGACCCGCATTATTCCACGCGGGCTGCATCCGAGTCGATAATTCTAGTAGACGCTCCGGTAGCTCGCGGAAAAGCCGCATATACCCCCCCTCTCGTGACACCGCAGTGGCCCATCTGCTCCGCTTTACTCTCGCATCGCGAGGCAGTGATTGTTTTTTGCTCCGCGTCTCTCCGCGCGCCTCCATTATGTATCGGAGCGATTGTAATGGCTCTTCATTGTCGTCGACGTCCTCGTCGTCGAAGGGGCGGGGAGGGGGGGGGGGAGATTAGCGGCGGCACCGCCGTCTGTGCTTTGATATATACGATGATCTAGTTACTCGAGTGCGCGAGCGTTGGATCGCCTTTTGCCGGTACCGCGCTCGTATATATATAAAGCTACAGTTGGGATTAGAGGTGAATTAGCGGATTAGAAGCTGAAGGGATGAATGCCGAGGGTTATAGCCGCGTATAGATATATAAGCGCGAAACGGGGATGTATATTAATTCCGCGCGCGTTGGATTTCGCTGCTCTATTCGTGAATTTGATTTGCTTTGATGCTGTACACATACGTATTATAGTTTGATATAACTATTATCTTTTGCGATTTTCGACGCGTATTATATAGAAAACAATATAATATAATCGACGAGTTTAAAAAAAAGTCATATATGCAAAGTATAACGTTTCAAAAACGATGTCTATTCCGTTATATAGAGCCGAGCCGTAAAAAACTCGATCACCATTCGAAAACTTCAAAGAGCTGCCCGACCGACGCGAGAGCCAACCAAAAAATCTGCGACGCGGCATTTCCGTCCGCCGCCGCGTCGAGTTCCAGGACTGTCGTTCCGAGATAATCCAAGCGGCTTCCGACTCTCTCTCTCTCTCTCTCTCGCGCGCGTTTCGAATAATAAAGGACTCAATTTCGCATTAGTCCCCGGAAATCGCGCGCCTCGCAGGCGTGAAACTTTCAATGGCGGCTGATTCATTCATAATACTCTCTGCTAGCGTATATATAATCAATGGAATTATATTACGCTGTAGGTACATCGTTCCGTGAGATAAAAACGAAAAATGTCGGCGGGGGGATTATGCAATTGACGAGTCAGCCAGCGGATAAAAATTCAAAAGACAAATCGCTCGCGATCCGTTTCCAAAGCGACGTATAATCGCTCCATTAAATCATCCTTAAAAGCGGGTCACTATACAAGCTTCTCCGAAAGCACTCGCGGAAGGCACAGCCGTGCGACGTCTTAATTGAGTGCTGACTGATTTACCGTTTGCTTATACCGTCGCATAAAGCGCTATTAGCCGGCAATAAAACTCTTAATTTTAACCTCCTCGTTCTCTCTCTCTCTCTCTCTCTCTCTCTCTCTCGAGATTCTCCGCGAGAACGTACATAATATAGCTGCGCGTGTAATGCGCGCGTCGACGTCGTAAGGGTATACACGCAACAACAGCGCGACGTAAACACATAGACACGGGCTAAAAGCGTTTGTAAGGGGCTGCTGCGCGCGTTTCGTTTTACTGCTCGGCGTATACCTATATAGCTGTATAAGTAGAGACCGGAATTTATCGGACGTTTGCCGGTTTAATTGATGCTGCTGTCGCGTTGAATTTTTAAGCTAGGATGAGACTCCTGCTTCTCGTTAACTATTCAGTGATGGGTTTCTTGAGTTGAAGGCTTACGAAGCTATACTGCATCAATATTTCACGGATTGGATCCGACTGTTTTCATTTGCTCTCCGACAGCGGTTCGATGCAAAAGTTTACACGGACAACGCCCTTTTAATTCTGTATATATATCGATCTTATTGGCGTGTACAAATTATAAACACTCACGAAAGCAGCAGCCGCAAAAGGCCGTCATCGCAACCGGGCCGTAAAACTAAAATACCGAGGCACTTGAGTGCGCGGTATCGAGTGTGCACGCGTGTGTCACTTCCTGACTCTGTGCGCGCGTGTGTCTCAGCTGCAGAACAGCCGCAAAGTAACCGTCCTCCGACGGAGACGACGTGCCGAGTCAGGTGTGTGTGTGTAGCGTCGCTGTGTAACACAGCCGGCGGCGGCAAAACGATCGAGAAATTCCCTGTCGCTCTATTTCGGGCGATTGTTAAGTGCCCTGCTCTCTCGGCCGCCGAAGAGCGACGTTGCGGTTTTACGCGCGCGTGTGTACAGAAGTCGATGCTCATTCGGTTTTAACTCTATTAGCTCGGCATCTGCGGAAAGAGGGAGAGAGACACGAAACGGCACTCGATGCTTGAAAAGTGTATGAGCGAGTGATTGACGCTCGGCGCTCTGTAGTCATTCGCGGATATGATGTATATATATATATATATATATATATAAGTCTGTACAATGGCATTGTTTCCACGGCGCGCGAACTTTCGTTTCAGACTTTGCCAACTTTCTTGACGTCGGTGCTCCATCAATCCAGGCCGGTATGATACTTTGGAATTTCATCGAATTTTTCAGCCGAGTGAATTAGCATAAAACGAAATGCAAATACGGGGCGGTGTAACGCGCTCTAATTATATATACCGGTGCGTCGCGCTGCCGCGAGATACAACTCAAAAAGCAAGCGGTCTGTGATGCTGGAATGAAAGTATATATCCAAATTACCTCGACTATATATATAGGCGACCCCTCGAGCGGACAGTCATGTGTGTCGCGGATAATTAATCGTTGACATTAAACACGCCGTCATCAGAATCAACAGGGAAATTCGCGTACACATACGCAGGGCGTCCAACGCTTGCTCTAAAAAGCAAGTACATAGCGTATATTTATATATACCTCCAAAAACAGGAACCGCAACGCCGCGGCAATCAACATAAAAGCCGTGGAAATATTCAGCCGTTCCTCTCTAAATTATCATCGCGTACAGCTGAGAGCGGCATCATCGACAATTAGTTAATTAAAGGGACCCGGCGCGTGGATCACCGCTATGTGCAGTCTATATCTAACAGGACCCTACGGGTGCACACATATATACATATATGCAAGCCGTCTGTCCTTTCAGAGCTATACTCGGACGGACGGACACACACGCGAAATCCGCTTCGCAGCCGATAAATCAGGCTCGCGTAATTAGATGCAACGCTGGCGAAATCTCGCGCGCGAAAGACAGTGTGCTTTCCTCGTGTGCTGGCGCTGTCTCCCGAGGGGTATCGGCCTACGGATTTACGAGCTCCACTTCGCCTACACGCAAAGTTTCCGGAAAATCCTCGAGTTTTTATACGAGTCCTCGAGTACTTCGGCTTAAAGGCCTAATCAATATATATAGGACACCATACTATATACATTATAATATACGACACACGCGGTATATAACCATTCGAGGATAAGGTCTCTCTCGCGGTGCTTTCAATTAGTCAATGAGCCGATTGATCTTCGGCTGCGGAATCGCTTTGATCTTGGCTCTGAATAGACTCTCTCCAATACGCGATGATGCCATTCAATCGACGAGCTGATATGCGTATACTCGAAATCCGCCGCGATACACAAGGAAAATATAGCGCAAATGCTGTTCGGGGATCAATCGCTTTTCGAAATTCCCGCGGCGCTTATTCGCGCTTCGTTAGAGCTTTGCCAATCTATCGCGAGCGTTTAAGCTGACGGAAGACACGAAGGGAGAGTTTTCCATTATCCGAGGCGCGCGCAGGTGTGTTTCGAATAATTTAAACTTCCTATATCTCGACTTCGATATAGTTGGGAGTAAGTTTTGCCGAATTTATATATAATTATGTATGCGTCTGATATAGTTTGTTTTGTATATTGTATGTTTGTGATTTCGTATAGCTGAGTTTTTGGAAGTCGCGTGATAATTTAATATCGAAAGGAATATTTAATTTCTCGCCAAAATTATCGGATAATGGAATTGGATAATATGAACGGATGCAGCCGTCGAACTGAAAATATACATCGATATATGTTTCAACGCAATTTTAACTCGGAAATAATTATTGTACATGATAAATAACGATTTAAACTCCGCGTGTGTAAAATGATCGATACAACGACTTTCTTAGATCGAGTATAGGCGTAATAAACGATTCAATTTTTTTGCACGGTATCTTCGCAGTATTTTCATTATCGTATCGCCTGATAGTCAAAAATAAAGCTTGAAATTATCGCCGCGTATTACTTATAACAGTAGGATAAAATTATCGCGGAAAGTTCAGAGCACCCGATTCACCGGAAAAAAAAATGATCGATGCGTTCGCTCACTTTGCATATACACTTTAAAACGTACACGTTAATGGCTAGCCTTGTATTAAAAAGCTCTATATTATATAGGAAAAATCGTTCGAAAGCGTGCGTATTTTAAAGTACATAACGCAATATAGATACCCGAAATGAAAAGCATCGCAGCCGTTCCGCTTCGGAAAAATCGAGTGGTTTCGCGTTTTTACAACTCCGAGAGACCTGCAATTTGTATAAAGCGCACACAGTGTATATTCCCATACCGCGAGCATGTCCGTCCGTAATAGCGTCTGCATACGGACAAAGTTCGAGTGCCAGTATAGCGCGTGTATCTCGGACGCGCGCGTAAAAGTCGAAGCAGCTCTCGCGAATATAAAAGTATAGCCGGAGTCGTTGGAGGCCTTTACAACTCTTATTTCTCATCCGCCATTCGGATCCAAACCCGTAAAGAGCTCCGAGAGTGGAGTAATAAGATTGCGCGAAATTAAAGCTATGCAGCAGCAGCGACACCTATAGAACGAAACGGCCGAAAAAAAGGAAGAGCGCGGAGACGGACGTCGCTCGAGCGCGCTAATCAAAGCGCGCGTTCCGGCGATTAAAGGGGCGGCGATTTTTCCTCCCCGGTCGTTTACCTCGTCTGAAATAAAGTAAAATAGGACGGCAGAGAGAAGGAATGCTGTATACAGTCGTCGTCGTCGCCGTCGTGCACAAAGCGCAGCGGCTGCATCGCAGCGAGATGCTCGAAAGGATTTTCGCGCGCACGACGCTGGGATTGAGTTAGGCTGTGTGCGAGGAGAGTTGAGGAAAGTTTGGCGGATGTGATTGAAGGCATACGTCGCGGCTACCTTATGGTACACTCTAAGCAATGAGCTGCAACTGCCAGTTTAAAGTATATATCGTAAGCGGGCATTTTTATCTCGGTGTATTAGGTTGTTATTATAAAGCCGATGTGTATACTTAGCGCTCCGTGTATTATACGTTTAAAAACAATATAAGCGGCCGAGCTGTATTTACAGCGCAACTCTCGGCCCGTAAATCAACGAGCTCCACCCGCCGTTCCCTTTCTCCTGTAATATATATATACCACAACCGCGAATTTTCACTCTCTAAGGAATAATAGTAAGTTTCGAAAGCTCTCGCGCTAACGGCGATGATAAACTCGGGATTGCAAAATATACTTTGAAAAATTTTACGAGTAAATACGCGCAGTTTTCATTGAGAGCTTTGCCGCTCGAAACAAAAGCACGCGCGGACGGATGAACAGAGAACAAAAGGGGTAAGAAGAAGAAGAAGAAGAAGACAGTACGAAAGTTGTGCTCCCGCGTATATAAATAGACGAAGCACCGAGTATAGTATATAGAATGCGCCGCGCGCGCGACCGATGCTCGATTCAATCGAGTCCGGGAAAAAATACAGTGACGTGCGCCGGGCGTCAGATTTCGCGATTTAATTATCCGCTGAAATGGAGACGAGCTGCATACACAAGTTTGATGTAGATATAACCGTAACGTATAGCATCTCCACCTGTCGCCAAGGCTCGGATAATGGTCTTTTAATTTACAGCCGGACCGACGGCCGCTTTTCTTTTTCCGACGTAATGGAGTGTATTGGATTACTCGTATATCGTAGATATATATATACGTGTGCGGCATCAGTATCGTCCGCGAGTTTTCACAGGAAGCGACTCTTCCTCTCGATTTTAAAATTAGCCCTCGCGACGTATAGAGCCTTGTGCGATATGGGAAAGTGCTTTCCGTACTTTGCGAAAAAGATAATTAGCCCGGGACGTATATGTAAATAATTTACTTCGTATATATCTGGGAAAGTTCTATCGCAGTGTGTCAATTATGTACAGTTTTCCAACGCGTACTTTTAAATATGTATATATATCTTACTTCTCGGGCATAACGAAAACTTGTGATACAAAAATTCCAGATTCCTTTCTCATCACACGGTTAATACACGTGACTGAAAAAAAAAAGAAGTATGAACCCGAGCTTACTCCTTCCTCTCCTCCTTGCAACGAAAACAAAGGAAGTACCACGATCGCAACCTGAGACTTTAATTGCCCTCACGAGAGATTACAAGCTGTGCCGTACACGCGTAGAATTAGTTTTTGTCGATGTGCCCGTGTGGCGTTTGATTTTTTTGCTCTTCTCCCCCCCCCCCCCCCCCCATCCCCAGCAACTGTGTATACACACACCTACACGTATACACGTATATAGAAGTAGGAAGAATGTCGTACGTGACGAGGAGCGAAAGGGCCCCCGGCGAAACGCGAGACTCGACTCTCTAGCTTCCGAATAGACAAGTGCGCGCGCTCGCGAGAAAGAGACTCGTATATAGCTATAAATGTGACAAAGAGAGCAGGAATGTCATGGCGGAGTAACATAACGAAGATGCAAGCTCGAGCTATATGAAATATTGAAACTATTAATAATCGCGCGCGATTTTCGAGCAGCCCGCTCTTTTCTTAGATAATTTCAAACAACATAAATCGCCGTCTAATCGTGTCCGGTTCATTACACGTAGTCGCTTAAGGTATAACAAATTAGCCATTAAGAATTATCTCAACCACGCGATCTCCTCGGAAAAACTCTCATCTCTTTCCCCTCCGAAGAATCGCGCAAGATAAAGTGGACTCACGTGCTCGCGAGCCGCAAGGCAGTATAGTATATAATATGTATATATACATCAGAGAGAACGAGGGTAGAAAGAAACAGAGCCGGAATATTAGGAAAGCTACACTGCGCGAATTCGGATCTCTCGCGGGGAAAAACTCGGCGGCGGACGTTTAATGGCTATCGCTGCAACGTCGTCGCTGCTGCTGAATAAACACGTGCCGCCGCGGTCTCTTATACTTATATATAGCAGATGAGGCGCACCGCGAGATAAAGCCGCGGCTATTTCGAAATTAATAAGTTTCTTCCACGGGCGCGTCTTCTTCAAATATGCGCAGCCGAGGTTTTTCCTTCTCGCAGTCGGTATAAGAGAAGTAGTTTTTTTCATACAGACACGGTTGGGCCGTTAGAATTTTTCGTGGCTCATTGTATCGCGGTCATAATGAGAAACTGAGCTCTTTTTCACGATCGGGAGATGAATTAACATGTACGATGGTGATGCGTGGAAAGCGGAATTTCGGAGCGCGCGCGTTATTTTTAATTAATTCTTCGTCTATATGGCATTGTGTATATACCAGGCTTTTGTACGCTTCAATGGGAATATTCACTATTCATCGAGCGAGCGAACAGTTATTTTTTTTTTACATTTTTAACTCTTAGTCTAATGAACGGATGTCTCGAATGTCGTTTTTCTATATGACCCGCCTAGTTTTTCAATGAATATGTACATTCAAAACGTGTGCTTTTTTTCCAGAACGCGCAATCGCAACTTATCGCTCTCGCATGTGGCGGTCGGTTGTATACACGCGAAAAACGATACAGCCACACCATCGGTCGAATTAAAAGCCCGTAGCCGCGAGAAATAAAGCGCATATAGCTTTCAATCCCAACACACATAAAAATATTGGTCGACATCGGCAACGATCCGGCGTTAATCGAGCCCGGCATCTCTGTGGCCTGAAAAACTATAACTAAAGCACCGTCGTCGCCGAAGGCCTTTGCGAAAATTAAAAAAAAAAAGAAGCTTTTTCTCTCTCTATCCGAAAAAGTATATGTGCATAAAGAGCCGCTGCGTAGATACCTATCGCACACACGTACACAGAGAGCAAAGAACGCGCGGGTCATTCAGCGACAAAAAGCAACGGCGCGTCCATTCAACGCGAGCTTTGGGTTCGGACAGGCGGGTATTTTGAATGTGTGTGTCTGTGTGTGTGTAGCGAAGAGAGAGCTCTCGATTATCTAGCCACACTATGTGCGCGGTAGTGACGCTGTGTAGCGCACGGAACCGCTGCGGTTTGGACGCAGTATATATGTATATATATATATATATATATATGTGTAGCTATGTTCGGTCAGTGTGGTGTATTCAGAAGCGGAACGTTGCGGCAGTGTCGCGGAGCGTATGAGGTGCTTTCGAGACGAACGGGAAAAAAAGGAATAAATATGTATTAACAACGAGTTGGTATGTATAAACGAAAGTTCATCGCTCGCGAATGCGGAACAAAAAGAGCAACGAAATGTATTCGGCGAAAATAATCCGCGCTAATTACCCCCGGCCGGGCGATAAAAAGCGCGAGAACCCGTAAAATCCCGGTGCATTGTCTTCCGCCGTTCTCATCCGCTTCTCTCTCGCTTCGAATATTCCCAAATCCATCCTAAATAAACCGGGCCGCGCTTGCTCGCAGTAAACTCGATTCCGATAGCAGCAGCGGCGGCAATTCAAACGAGACAATACTCTCGCGTGTTTATATACAAAGGCGCGGACTGTATGAAAAACGGCGGGAAGTTTGAATGCCGAGTTGTGGTACTAATCGCGCGAGACTTCTGGAAAGGAAATTTTTTTTCCCCTCTTTCTTTCGAAAAAAGTGAGAGAAAGGGCTGCTCTTTCATTTCCTTGATGCGTATTCAAGGCGGTCGCGCTTTTTCAACTGTCGCGCAGTTCGATTCGGTCGACTTTTTTATCGTAGGTTCTTGTTTTTTGAAATTCGTTCTCAATCGAGTCTACTCCCTCGAACAAACTTCCTTCTTATTGTTGGATTTTCGGTTCCTTTCATTAACGGTGTTCCGATTGCGATTGAATTTGCATTTCCCACGAGCGCGCTCGCAAAGTAGGAGCCTGTGACTTTCTTTTCAATTTATTATTATTAATCAGTAGCCTACTCGCGCGTGCGCGCGCGCGCGATTATACAAGCGCAGCGGTCGCTCGCCGTGTAATTGTAGCCCCTCATTAAAACTCGAAATTTCATTATAACAACATGAGCGTTAATTAAATTTCGTATATCGAGAGACGAGAGGCTTCTAAACACCGGCAGCAGTTGCAGCCTCGCACATCGAATCGATAAATCCATCACACGCGTGAACAATCCGAAAACTCGCTTTCTAGCTTGCTGCAATCATAAAACGACGAGTGGAAATAAACGCTGTCGGCCAATTAGAAACGTCTAATAAGACGCAATGTTACGCGCAATAAAGCGAAAGCAGTTGGCGCGATCCGTCAGTGTCCTGTCAAAATTCTGTGTATATCGCGCGGGATGTGTGTCGTTGAACCGAGAGAGAGAGAGCGCGCCTCGGAGCTCGTACGTATATATATACGTCACGTATGTACACGGAGGGAGGAAAGAGTGAGAGGGCTTTATTAGTAATGGGCCGTGCGCGCCGCGAGCGTGTGACAACTCATTAATAAGCCAGCCGATCGAGTCTAATTAGACGCGGCTGTGGCGCGTTTGGCTTTTGGTCCTGACTTTGATTTTCAGTGATAAACATTTTCCCAGATGATGTGTGAATTATATCGTAGTTTATTTTTACTATATTTCTCGAGTATAATGAAACCGATTCATCGCTGACGAAGACACGCAATTGAAAAAAAAACCGAGAGTTTCGAAACTCTCGCTTAACCTCGTTAAAGCGTAAAAGCTCTCTTTGCTATGTCTCTATTTCAGTCAAAATCCTCACGTCTTTGAATTCCCGTGCGCACGGCCAGCATCGATTCACCGCGCGGAACAGTACCGCAGGCGGTCACAATTAACAGAGCGCGATATTCGAAACACGGCGCTAACGATCGGTACACGCGCGCGTCCCACCGAATGATAATACAGGCGCGACGGCTATATGTATATATACACAAGCGCTGGTATATCACGTTTTGCATTATTCTAATCTCGTCTCGGGTCCCGGCATTGATCACTCAATCAACTGTCCGCGGGTATAAATCATCGCACACAGCGCATCGAAGACTGCGTGCGCTGCGGATGATAATATATATCTCAGGCTTATCAGGGCTTTATTAGCCTCTCGCGAAATTATGAAGAGAAAGGTCAGTCGCAGAGAAGCATTTATGACCGCCGATAAATGCCAGCGTCAAGTGCTTTTCAATTGGGATAATCACTCGGGGCTTCTGCCGCTGTGAAAGTGAAGTGAACTCTCTGCTGCTGCTGCTGCTGTGTGTTTCCCGTATCCGCAGGCCATAGAATTTCGCAGAGCTTTCGGGAGCTGCTATTCCCGCGAAATTAGACCCTCCAGGTATTCACGAACGCGGGAACCTCGTTATTCTTAAGCTGCGAGCGGGGATTTCGCTTTGCTCTGCGTTGATTTGACTTGATGTTTTAAATGTGCGCGGGGCATCGGGGCTTTTTGTTGCGGCCGGATTTTATTTCGTTAAGTGTACTGCGAGAGCTTTTTTCGCCAAAAGCTTAATCGGAGGTACACTCGGAGTCTCGTTTTGTTAATTGAAACGGTATTGAAAAATTGTCTGCTGATTATTTCGAAGAGGAAATTCAATCGCAAATTTTCCACATTCACGAGGCGGAGAAAAAGAAAGGCAAAGCTTTTCAATCCGCATACGATTCCGCGAGTCGATTGCAAACTAGCGAGTTCCCCTTGCAAAACCAACAGTTCAATCAGCCCTATTCCTTCCCCCGAAGCTAAACCAAAGCAAACTCACCTCGTGCGCGCTGCGTGACAGGCAAAAGAAGTCGTTCACCACCTCATCCCAACTCTCCCGCTCGTTCCTCCCATCGTCTCCTCCATTTCACTGTATACAGCCGAGCGATGGATCCGATTCACCTCCTTCACTAAATCCCGGAAACTCTCGAGCTTATAAAAATTTCTATAAATAATCATATCGCCGTAGCGAGTCCCTCAGCGCACGTGCGCTTGCAAGCTCTGCTCGCGACCGACTGGAAAACTCTTCCGGCCAACAGACTGTCGCGGTGTTGTATGCAGAGGGGGAGAGAAAAGGCACACGCGACACACCAAACTTTTTTCGAGAGGGAGAGACAAAATCACGGAGTAGCAGTAACACGTGCGCGATTATTGCCGGAGAAAGAGCGCGACTTGACAAATGGACCACCGGCGCATATGGCGCGTCGCGCACGACTGAGAGCCGAGCCGCCGGGCCATCCTCTCGACGCGACTCGCCCCCACCACTTTCTCTCGCGCTCACCCCACGCCTGCGCCTAGGTACACTCTGGGATGCTGCTGTCTTCTTGGCTACTTCATATACGGATGCGTGTGGCGGGAGATTTTTTTTTGCTATTACGAGGGAGTATTTGCTGTCCTTAACGGTTTGAGACACGGGGCTTTTTTAGGAAAATATCGAGGGCTGCGTTTGAGTTTGCTCGGTATCGTGAGCTTTGAGGGTTTTCGCGATATGCTCGTTGAGGGAGAGCTGTATGTAGAGAATTAAAACATTTAAAGGATCACTTTCATCAATTACTTCCAGAGGGTTTTAATATTCAATGCGCGTCTTTCCTCTCATCTAATTTCACCTCGACATACAGCCGCATCCTCCGTTACCGCGTCACTTTCAAATGTCGCTTCTCCTCCATCTCCTTGACTTTTGTCTTTCTCTATGCGAGCGTGTGTGTAAGTGAGGCTATTGGCTTTTCACTCGTGTTTGTCTTTTCCGTTCTTCGGCTTGTTTTACTTTCTTTGAAGTTGTTTTTCCCAGTGTTTTTCTTCCTCAGCCACGAGCGCCCTCCGGCTTATTTACCTGGTCGCCCGATCTTTCAATATTTCACGTCCCATTACAGATCTTTTCCACCATTAAAGTTTCATCGGGGCCTAATCGAAGGTAATGTAATTTCCTCGGCAAACTCTCGAGTTTCACCGTCTCCGATCATTATAATTATCACTGCGCACACGTGTTCCCAAGTATGTTTGCGCATTTTAAAATAAACTTTTTAGGCAATAAAGCGGTGCCGCGAGAAAGTATGGGACACTTTCCAATAACTTTTTTCCTCAGTGGCAGCGGCGGCGTGTACATTATGTCCATATGTTCGAGCGAGTTTACCCACCCGCGTTCATTTTTCTTGCCCAACTTTTTTTTTGTACGAAAGAGAAAAATTTCGCCCTTAATTTACTTCGAAAATTAAAGTCACGTTCCGCTCGCGCAGTGCAGTGTCATAACTCAGCCCCTTGCAACCTTTTGATTTATATGCTTGTATCATACGTTTATACCGAGAAAACGGAGTACACAGACGCGCGCGTTTAAACAAATCTCATCGCGTATAATCGAGCCGAGACGCGCGCGTCTCATTACACAATCCGAGCGTAAAAGCAATCTCCCTTCAAAAACGCCATTAATCCAGGTAGGAAAAAAAAATCCTCCCCGTCCCACAAAAGCGCGGATTTTTCTCATCTCTGAGCTGCAGTGGATTTTCGGCCTGCGAAGCTGCCAGGTGCTCTCCACTCGTGTCTCGCTCGGACAGGTAATTGCGCGCCGGCGTCGCGTCGTGTGTCCCTATCCCTCTCGCCGCACGAAGAAAAGGTGCCCACGACACGATATTCGGGAATGTGTAGGTCCCTCTTGAAAGGCGTCGTCGTCCGGCCGTACGTCCGCATTGTGCCTTATTGACTACGCGTCCGAATGAATTTTCGTGTATTTTATGGGCCGGTACGCAGGCTGCTCGTGATGTCGTGTCCTTTGTGGAAATGACTGGAGAGTGAAAATCTTGCGGCGGCAGGGAGATGATGCACGGCTTTTATTCTATTTTTCGATTCGGTTTATGCGCGCGATGCCGGCTGCTGCTGCTGCTGCCGAAATGAAATATAGATGCGGATGTTATTTTCGATGTATACGCAGACTAATGCCGAGGCTTTTTATAATACGCATCGACGTGTAGTTTTCTTCATTTCCGAACGAACGTCGCATTCCCGGCCGCGCAATGTAACGCCTTCGCGACGAGAGTCGTTCTTCTGCATAGAGAGAGAAGCTAAAGCGCGCGATAAATTATTCAACTTGCAAAACTATATATATGTATGTGTGTACATGTATATCTGGACCGTCAGCGCTGCACCGATGCACTAAATTATTCAAAGGACTAAGAGCGTACAAGTAAAAAAGAAAAGTGCCAGGTATACCTGCGTGTGTATATATATAGGAACGAACGAAGATAAAAGATACAGAGTCGAGAGACAAAACAGTCTCTTGTGCAGCGCGAGAGCTGCGTATATACAAACTTTTTACATAATTGAAAATAACGCTACTCGGACCGCTCTTTCTTTCCCTCTGACGAGAGCTCCATATTTCTAGCATTGTTTTGTTTCGTCTTGTAATTAGTTTCCTTTCCCTCCATACGATATAATACGCACGTACTGCAACAATCTCGCTAATTGACTTTTCGGAGATGGCTGCTGCCGGGCAGAAAAGAAAATTAATAACGAGATTAATTTACATGCAAACTCGCAACATCCAGCGTAATACACAGCGGAATCACTTAGCCTCGATAAAAAATTAGAAATTCTCCGAGACTCATCAAGCACGCGGTATAGCACTACTTATATCATCCCTCCCAACAACAACAACAACAACAACGAAGACGACGACGGCGAAGGAGGTTGCATCCTCTCGCGGGGCTAGTTATAACCGGCCAAGTTTCCCCGGCCCTTTGTCTCTCCTCTGCTGGCCCCGATAGCGGATAATAAGTCTCCCGACGACGACGACGACGGAGACGACGAGGAGAAGCAGGTCCGCGATAGCGCGACGAGAGAGACAGAGAGAAGCGGGCGCAACTTTGCCCGGGGGGGGGGGGGGAGCAGCGATTAGCTGCTGCGCGCGTGCGGCTTCTTGGGGATAAATCAAGGACCGAGAGAGATGCTCTGCATTTTCCGCCGTTCCATCTTCGAGAAGGTTTTTTCGTTTTACATAATTTTCAATTTATCGTACGGAAACTGTCGAATATTGTTCCCGTGTGCAAGATTTCTCGGAAAGCCGAGTAACACGCGTACGCGCGTATATCTATAATCTTGTTTGAAAACGAGCGATATTTTCCGGGAAAACCGTCCACCCACATCTCTCGCGGACCAATAAATCCCAGCGCGGCGCGAGACTCATAGCGCGTCGGGCAATTAAAGCTGCAAATACAGCCGCGGGCAAAAAAGAAGCTACTGCTGGGAAAAAGGCCAGGCCGAATAATCCGCAATTTGTCGCTTCGATAACAATTTGAAGAAAAAGCTCTCTATCTCACCCACACCCACGCACACGCTCGCTAACTAACGGCGCAAGTGTCGCCGCCTCTCCGGAATAAGTCCTAATCCCCCGCGCGCTCGTACATCACCTTCTATATTTAAAGCTTTTAAGCTCGCGCGCGCGTGAGAGCACGCGCTCTTCCCCTATCTCTCTCACCTATATATGTATATACGCGTAGATATATCCAAGCACACGAAGAAGAGTAGCAATCGGACAATCGTTTGTCAACCGGCGATTGTTTTTACAGATTGGCCTTTAATTATAGCGCCGCTCGCCTCGGGCGCTACCAAATTTACGATTTGATGTCCCACTTTTCGAAGGCACGCGCCTCGCCCGTCTGTGATGAAAACAAAGAGAGTATAGAGCTCTCACACTCGATTCTGCAGTGCACGATTGAGAAACGCGTTGCCCATTTTTTAGCGCCGGACACGACATGTGCGCCTGTACGTGTGTGTGTTATATGGCCACTTTGAAATAGACTGTTTGTTTACCCTGATTTCGGGCCTGTGTACGAAGCGATCATTCCTGTGTTTCGACAGTCCGCGCGTGTATATATTTAGGCTTTACCGAATTTTCCGTTTTCATTTGGATAATATTTTTGTTTGCCGCGCGAGTTTGAAAAAAAATAACGAAATTTATTGCTACGGCTTCTCTGCTTTTATTAAATTCATATTGGCTTTTCGCGCGTGGGTAGAGACGTTTTTTTTTATAAGTAACTAAAAACCGATGAAAATAAAAATCACATTGTTTGCCGGAAATAGAAAACGCGCGATGGTCAGTAATAACCACCTCGTATTATAAGAGCGTATACCCATTCCTCTCGATGACGACCGAGCATCGTTCCGCTATACTATATACGTATATATACACATATACTATTGCTCCCATTTGAGAAATGACACGCACCCGAAGGGGTCATCGGACAATACCGAGGCGTCAGAAAAATGCCTTGTTTACGTCGTTTTCGTACACCTATACCTTCACAATATATACACACCAACACGAGGATGGCATCAGTCCGATGAGGTGCGTTGTATATAACACCGACAGCAGCTCATAACTCGGACGATCTCAGCTGACGATCGGAGCATCGTAAATCACGTCCGAGAAAAAGAGCACCTTTTTCTTTTTCAAATTGATAAAACTCCGTTACACGGTATTCGCGTGACGAGAAACGTTGCGAATGTATATACAGATACGGCGAGCATAAACTGCCACTCGTGCGCATAATACCCACAGGGCTGTAATATCTGCGCGGAACAATACAGCGCCGGCGAACAATAAGATCGCGTCGTCGCGTCAACTCGATAATTCAAAACAAACGCTCCGATAATCATCTCCGCTCTGCAGCAAAAACTCGGCCGCAGCTCTAACGAAATAAAGAGCCGAGCTCCTCTCGAGAAAAATAAAGAAACTAAAAAGAAGCTGTACGTAGCCTTATATACAGTGGACAAGTAGCAGCAATCGAGGCAGAAGTGTTGACGCACTTATCGCGCTCGACTACTTTGGCCGCACTCTAGCCGGATAATAGAAATAAAGAGAGCATAAGGGCCTGCCGGCGTCGTTTATACCCCCCCGAAGTGCCATCAGAACGCGAGACAAAGGGATAGCGCAGCCGCGCGGTTTAGCCTCCTATCATTTTCTCCTTCGGATGCGGTTTCTCGGGCATGTATCCTTTTCTATTGTGTATATACATACACGCGTATAATCGCTAATGACGCGGAGGGAGGCTATTTATTTTTCGGCACGCGATGCGTGCGCCGCGTTGATGGAACAAGATGCTATACACGCTCGAGAGTGCATCACGTGCAGTAGTGCTTCTTTCTTGCAGCCGAGTTATTTGCCCCGTCGATATATATATATATATATATATATATATATATATATGTATGTATACACATACATACACAGCGTGTATACCGCGCGAATAATAGAACAGAAACTCGGGAGGATTTTTCAAACAGACGCGCGCGAATCCCTTAGGGCTTGCGCGCGGGACGATAAATTATATTCGGGATGTAGCCGAGCCGCGTGTCCGCTGCGCCAAATGGCACTTTCATTGCACTTGCTTGCCGGCGAGCGATTTTGCATCCGTACGCGCGATTTATCACCTTTTTTTCGGCGGCGAGCAGCCGGTGCGAGCTTGTAGTCGATATGCGCGACGCGAGCTATTTCTTCCCTGGATTCTGGAGTGTTTGTTCGGAGGAGGACGCGTATACGCCCGCGGAGTGTACCGGAGACTCGAGAAAGAGAGAGAGAGAGAGAGAGAGATAGATAGATAGATAGATAGTTTATTATAGGCTAAGGACTCGGGGTCCTTGATAGCCAAGTGCAAGATAAAATCATACAACATGATATAAAATAGAGCAACAAGCTGGTGCAACACTCTTTACAAAAAAGTAATATATACAACAACAAAAATAACATAAATAGAGTAATACATAGTAAAAAACAAAACAAAAATATAAATATAAAAATATAAAAACAAATAACAATAACAGCCTCACAACAATCGCGCCTCGTGAGGCTGCCAATCGCACGCTAGCAGAAAGAATAATGTACATCGGTGTCGCATATACGGTTACAACTTGTTAAGCAGAAATATGAACAAGTCCTTTTTGAAGGCCGGTTGCCTATACAGAGCGCGAATTCGGTCAGGAATCGCGTTCCAGAGATACGCTGCCGCTATATAAAATGAATTCCGCAGGCATTCGGAATCGAACTCATGAATGACAAGGTCGTATACGGATCTTCGACTACCACCCGGCCTACTGGTGTCAATGAATTCAAATTTCGCAAATAAATACGATGGCGTCTTAGTAGATAAAATTTTTGCCAGTAGACAGAGGGTACGAAAATCCCGTCTAACCGCGTATGGT
Organism: Muscidifurax raptorellus; assembly: GCA_020010945.3. Taxonomy (NCBI): domain Eukaryota; kingdom Metazoa; phylum Arthropoda; class Insecta; order Hymenoptera; family Pteromalidae; genus Muscidifurax; species Muscidifurax raptorellus. The sequence goes on along the minus strand of CM052081.1, from coordinate 3,154,800 downwards.
AGTATTTCCAGTTCCCGATATACCGGAGTAATGTGCTCGAAAATCCTAGTGCCTGTGACAAAACGAAGCGCCGCATTTAAGCATCTAGCTAATTTTAAGGTCCGCTCCTTGGAAAGGTCTAAAAATATGGGTGCACAATAGTCCAGGTACGGAAAAATCAGCGACTTCACCAGGAGCAACTTCGTTTCCCTTGTTAAGTATGGTTGCGATTTCCGGAGTCGGCTAAGGGCTGCGAAACACTTTCTAGCCGTCGCATTGCATTGCTCCCGCCATGATAGGGTACTATCAATAATCACTCCAAGAATCTTTAGGGAGTCGCATGTGGTGATAACAGTCCCGTCAAGTACAACGTCCGCAAGATCATATTCGCGTAGCCTACTAATAAAGCCCCGTGAACCAACCCACATCGCTTGGGTTTTTGTCGCGTTAATAATGAGCCCGTTTCGGGCGGCCCACTCCACTATATTTGCAAGGTCTCGATTTACACTCTGTATAATTTTTTCGAGTTGCTGAAACCCCCCTTCAAGGTATATCACGAAATCATCGGCGTATAGTTGGTATTTGCACGAATTTAATACCTGAGGTAAATCATTAATGAAAAGAGAGAAAAGGAGAGGCCCCAGGAGGCTGCCCTGTGGGACACCCGAGTTTCGAATCAGTGGAGATGAGCTCTCGCCGTTGGAGAATACGACTACTTGCGACCTGCTTGATAGATAGGACCTTATCCACGAACAGGCCCGGTCAGAGAAGCCCAGATGGAAGAGCTTGCTAACGAGTAGCTCGATGTTGACAAGATCAAACGCTCGCGAGAAGTCAATACCCACTACCAGAGTCACGCTTCCACCGTCAATCGCAGCCCTGAAGTCATCAACAATCCGGGTCACCGCTGTGTCAGTACTATGCCCTTTTCGGAAACCGGCCTGAAATTCGTTAAGAAGATTGTTTTCTGTAACAAATTCATTAATTTGTGTAAGAGCGACGCTCTCGAGAATCTTTAAGGGGGCCTTGAGGATGCTCACAGGCCTAAAGTCCCCAATGTTCGAAGCTGAGCTCTGTTTAGGCAAAGGATGGACCAAAGCGTGTTTCCACTCGGTGGGAAAGTACCCCGCACGAAGAGAGGAATCAAATATGTTCACCAACGGGTTAAGAATAACCGGGATACAGTCGCGAAGGTGTCTGAGAGATATGGTGTCTGCCCCTTGTGCGTTCGACGTGGCGGAGGCAATTGCCTCGAGGACGTCAGCCGCGTCAACTCTTCTAAAACAGAATACCGTCTCGGCAGTAGGTCTTACTGATTGCTGGGGTATGGGTACCGTTAACCCCGCACCACCGATGAAGTGAGTGTTGAACACGTCGGGCGTAGCCGGCATTTGCTGGGCATTCTTACGTTTCACAATACCGAGTTCCGAAACAATTTTCCACTTATCTGCCGTATTAGAGCACCTCGCTAACCTATCTCGGAAATATTTAAAGCGTGCATTTCGTATGCACAATTTAACCGAGTTACGTAAAGCTTTATAGCGTGTATTGTCGACGTCCCTACGTGTTTTCCTATATTTCCACGAAGCTTTGTTCCTCGTTGCAATAAGCCTTCTAATGTCCGGCGTGATCCAGGGTGAACGCGGTTTTTTTGGTACAAAAGTACGGTACGGGGCATACAAATCATACGCTGCAAGTACAAGCCTAGTTAAAAAATCGACCTTAAAATCTATGTCCGGCGAAAGAAAGAGCACGGTCCAATCGACCTTACCTAAACACTCCAGAAGATTTTGTCGCTCAAAGTATCGGAAGCATCGACGTCGGATCGGCACAGGTTCGAAATTAGGCAAAGCGAAACGAAGCGTAGCCAGTAAAATGTCGTGCTTTGAGATATTAAAATTAGAAATCTGTCTAAAAGATGATACGCGCGCAATGTCCGAAACACAGATGTAGTCGATGGTAGAGTTGGTGCCGTCGTCGGTGTGATGCGTGCCGCTGAATGGTAGAGGTTCCAGGTGACAGCTGATAAGAGAGTCAGACAGCGTACGGCGAGAAGATGACTGCGAGTGCCATTCGATGTTGAAGTCGCCAAGAAGAAATGTGAAGTCGTAGGAGTTATTGCAATTCAAGATTGCTTCTTCGACATCCGACCAAAATCCCGCCTTTGGAGGACTGTAGATGCAGCCGCAGAGTATTTTATATTGAGCGACCTCCAACTCGAGAAACAAAAACTCCGGCCTCTTCTGGTAATGTGCAGGCTGCGCCGAGCGACACACTTCTTTTGCAGCAATGGTTTCGTGAATGTAAATGGCGACTCCCCCGCAACTTTTCCCAATGCGATCGACGCGGAAAAGGCGAAAATGCGGGATATTGACAAGACTAGGTGACTCGGGCTTCAAAAATGACTCACTGATTCCCAGCACATGCAGGTTATTCTCCCTTACGACCGTCTGAAGGTCGAACAAATGTGGCAGTATAGATTGAGCATTCGAGTGTCCTATATTTAAAAGCTGCTCCGTTGGCGAAGAGGTGTTATAGCTATCCATAATTAATACTTCCTGCTTTTCGCTCGATCTTTTTGCGCAGAAGAGGACACTTCGATTTGTCGAAAGCAGAGTGATTTGTCGTATGCATCTTCGCGCTCAGACAATTATAGCAGCAGCTTGTGTCTTTTGAAGTACAGCTCTCGGATGCATGATCACCGGCGCAAGTTGAACAGTTTGCTGAGTTGTTGCAGTCCGCTGCCTTGTGCCCGAATTTAAGGCACCTGAAGCATTGCAGTACAGAGATATGGTCTGCAAATCTGCAGGACTGCCATTTAATATAAATAGATGGAAGTCTCTCAAGAGCTTTCCTGCATTCTGGAGTGACCTCGATGATGCACGATCTGTGCTTTTTCTGTCTCGCTGGGTAAAGTGACACAATTTTGACGTGCTCTTGCGTAAAATCTGGTAGATTCAGCTCTAATATGCTCTTCGCGATGTCCTCACTAGTGTACTCGACGGGGATGCCGTGGACGATAATCCTGGGATTTAATTTACTCTCTGGTTTGACCTCCAGCCCTGCATTTCTCAGTTCTGGATAGTTCCGCAATTTATCGATGTCCGCGTTGTCGGCTTCTAAAATAATCGAATTATTACCAGTAAAATTTATCCGTTTCGTACGCAGATGCAGTTTAACAGGATCCACTGAATCAAAGAACTTGTCCCTGGTGTCTCTTGCCGAAGAGAAATTATCTTTGGCATCTTCCCTAGGACCAATAATAATGCGAGTCGCAGAAGATATGGGGAAAGGCTTGCCACGATCCAGTGCGATCTTATCCGAGAAGATTGAACGCTTGGGTGCTGGGCGAGCGGCGATATCTGCATATGAAGGCGATTGCGTGCTCGACTGCACAGCTTTGAGAGACTCCTTAACAGTCTCAAAGGCATCGTCTTGACCAAGTTTGAACAAATAAGAGTTGGATAGCAGCATATATGCATCAAAGAAACCGTTAATTGCCTTACGTAAGTTTTCTTTCGCATCCCCTTTTGCATTGCCCAAGGATAACAGCAGCTGATCGCGAAGAAAGCTGGTTTTACTCGTCTGCTTAATAACGTCCTCGGCTGTAAGGAGTAGTGATGGTGGGGGTTCACCGTCGCCTTCGCTGTCCAGATCAGCTTCTTCGCGAGAACGCTTATAAGTGGCGCCAGCCATCGCTGGGCCAGCGAGGCTCGCCGTTGAGTAGATGGAGAACACTGTAGATGTCGCGGTGCCCGAAATTTTTCAGGAGAATGACGATGACCTGGCAACCTTTGCGAAAGTGAGGTTAGAAAATTCTCTCTCTGAGAATTCCAAAGAATCAGCTTCTAGGAGCTCCGCTCGATGTAGGCCATTAACACATTCGATAATGGCATAAATACGCTTGATAGTACTTTAACACTATAAGCCCGAAGGCACACAACACCACAAAAACTTCACACACTAGCAGGAGCGAAAATCCAGACAGCCCGATCCGAAAGAGCCAGCGCAGAGAGAGAGAGAGAGAGAGGTGGAATTTATCGCGCTCTTATTGTCGTTAGCCGCGGCTGAGAGTGGCTGCTTTTCCGAGAAACGGACTTTGATTGCCCCGGACTGCAGTAATTCATAATTAGTATGTACACGATATCTTTCCATTATTTAATATACTCGCGAGGCGGAAAATTCTAGTTTCGAGAAATATGAATTTTTCCTTCGTATTTCCTCCACCGCATTAAATTCCAGGCTTGATAATAAAAAACGCAGCATATAGCCGAAACTTCATTTGTGCGCGTATATATGTATATTCCGGCGTGAGAGCCCGCGCTTACAAAGGCTTCCGCGTATTTCGCGTTCATCAAACATTCATCGCGCTAATAACGTAACAAACCCCGGAAAAAAGCTAATTTCACGGGAAATTCGCTATTGTACACAAACGAACAATCGCGTTTAATTTATTCCTCTGGCGTGAATTATCCGACGTCCAATATTATTTTTAACTATATATATATATATATATATATATATATATAGTCTCTCCGATAAGCCCGGCTACGTAGAAAAACTCACTTGCCATTACGTCCAAGAAGGCGTACATCTGCTTATGTAGATAGCGCACTACTACACAGCGACGCTCTTTTGGCGCGTGCGAGTATATCATATATATATATATATATATATATATATATATATATATATATATATATATATATATCCACACAGGAGGGTTGGCGCGGATGCAGCTGCCGCTGCAGCATTGTCATCTCGCCGCGGGTGAGCCAGGAGACACCTAATGATCTGGCTTGTCGCATCGGCGCCGAATGACTTTTTGAAAGTCTGTCGGGCTTTTGATACGCTCGCCGCGCTCTGTCAACGATTGCTGCGTTACTCCCGAGTGGATTAGGGGATACGCGTGTTACGAGTGGTGTAAGCACGCCGTAAGCTCGCGCACAATGCACTGCGATTTATGGCGGTCGTTAAAAATTTTTGGAGGATCGCCATTCTTTTTTGTCTACGGTGACTGTAAGACGATATATATATATATATATATATACGTGTGTCTTTATATCGATAAGTGCTTTGGAGATATTGAATTGGAGTTTTTATTTCAGAGCCATTAATTTACTTTTGTTGGTATAAAAATATAACGCCGCCGGCCGCCGCATCAGCGAAACAATATATATATATATGTATAGAAAGAGAGGACGCGATCTCGGAAAGCCGTTTTATTTTCCAAACCGTGAAAAGGCTGGGATAATAACAAACCGATCGCGTAAAACGGGCAATAAAATCGCAGCAGTCGCGTACTCGAAAGAGAGTAGTAGGTCATCCAGTATCGAGCGGAGATTTTCAGATGAGCCCTTTTCATGTACGCTTATATATATAATCTGATCGATCGACCGTCATCCTTCATCAGCCCTTTTTCCAAAGTGCGCGCGCGCAAACGAAGCTGACGCGCTTTTTGTGCAGCAGTGTGATCTCGATCGTTAATCTCAATTACTTCTTGCTTATCGATGCCCTTAAGAAAAAGGTATGTACATATATATATATATATATATATATATATATATTCCTTTCTTCGCCATGGCCCGATTTTTCGAAAAAGGTTAAGCTCTCTGTATAGAGAGTTAACTCGTGTTTGATCGAGGCTTGATCAAATGGCGTGACTTTAAACTTTTTCCAGTTAGGGACGGTCCGCTGCTGCTGCGGAAGTTGGTCTTCTATACTGCATCAGTGCGTTGGATGAGATTTTTTTTCTCGGGAGTTAACTTTCGCGAGATCGTTTTGTCATTAGGAAGCTCGGCAGGGCGGATGAAATTTTTATTTTTCGAAAAATCCTCAGACCAGACGATACAAAAGCGCAGATTTATCCTTCGATTCCAGGCAGCTTAGCTCCTCGCGCGGCGTGAATACGAAAATACTCTCCGCTTTCAATCTTCGCGTCGGCGTTGCGGGTCTCTCCGGGTTGAACGATGGCGTGGCCATATGCCCGATAATTCATCGATACCCGTAATATCGGCGTCACGCGCCGTGTGTCCTTTCAAAACGCACAACTTTTTCTCCGTAGTGCTGCGCACCCTTCGCGCCGTCTGTTCGCGCCCTTGCTTCTTATACATTTTTTTCGCGCGCCGATTATATATATATATATATATATATATATATATATATATATATATATATATATATATATTGCGAATGTTTCGTGGCGGTGAAAAATTTATCATCCTGCAGTGTATATATGCGAGAGAGCAGATCGATTTCTGGAGAGGGGGTGGAATTATCGAGCTCGAAGAAATAGCTTCGTTTTCCCTCGAACTTTACACGCTATCTCGTTTCTTCCTCGCTCCGGCACACCTGTTTCTCCCCCGAAAATCTTCTTTTGACTGTCTCCCCCCCTCCCCTCTCGGCCGACACTCATCCCAGTCGTTACTCTCGGCCACAGTCCGATTTCCTCCGCCAACAGGGGAAGCGCTTTGGCGAACGTGACCTGCTTGTATACGACTTTTTGGGATCTCTGTTTGCGCTCTGCCGGTGCGGTTAGGCGAAAGAAGAAGAAGAAGAAGAAGAAGAAGTGCGGCAAACGCGATCTGGATTCGGGGGGAGCTGAGCTTCGCTCCTTTTCGGGATCCGATTCTATCCTTATTCTTCCACTTGGGTTTCAGCTCTTTTGTTTTTCCGTATATACCTAGCGACGTGCGCCGCGATTTAATCTTCGCGAGGGGGGGGGGGGGGGTTGAGAGAAAGGGCTTTATGAGCGGTGAAACGACTCGGGCACACGCGCCAAATTTAGTCCGGATATATAGTGATGTAGTTTTGCGGTTATACAGCTGCGTCTATTGATGCTTTATGCTCATGGGATATAGAGAATGTATATATACGGCTTTGGTAATCTTTATTACGCCACTTCACCGTCGCGAGAGAATAGCGCCGAATTACGTTTATTGCTCGCGCGAAAGACCGATTCTTATATGCGCGTGAGTGGAGGATACGGTATAACGGTTATCGTTTTTATTCCCGCGAAATTCTATGAAAAATGTAAGAAAGGTATCATCCAACAGAGAAACACACTCCCACACGAGCCGCGCATTGTCCGCCTGGGTTACTATATGTTCTAAAGCAGCTCCTCCTAATCCTCCCGAAATTTGCATTTTAATAAAAAAAAAAAGAAAAAGTATACAAAGCCAATATACACCGTATGCTCCCTCTCGTAAGTAGCTTCCCACAAAGGACCTCCTCTCCCGAATCCATGCGTATATATTATACACAGCGGTAGCCGAAATCTCGGCCTACTCTCCCCGGCAGCAATAAACGACGATGACCTCGATTTCGCAACTCTCTTGATTAAAAAAAAAAAAAAAAACAAGCCGGCGAAGAAAAGAGATTTCCCGTATAAAGGGTGTCGCTCGAACCGGTGTCATACTCGAGAGAAACGATCGTTTAGGCCGCCCCTTCTCATTCGGCCTCTAATTCTCTTTCTTTTTCTTCCCTCGACGCCTTGTACATATACGCGTGAGAAATGACCGCTGCGAGATTAGTCGGGCAATCACGAGAGGAGGGAAGACCGCGTGGTTGTTGCGTGGAGAGTAGGTGTGAAAAATGACGCGGTGCGTCCCCCTTTATTAAGCAATCCGCCGCCAGGGGGCGCTGTCTCGAGGAGTCGACACTTCCTTCTTTCGCACGAGGGTCTTATCGCGCGCGCGCTATAATATATATAAACTCTTGTAACTTTCTCTCGCACATATCCGTTTCTTAACTCTGATGCATCTGATGTTCGTCGCTTTCTGTTCTGCAGAGATTACCACGAGTGCGTTGATTAATTGAATCCCGACGAAACTCGCTCGGACGATCCTCGAGGCTGAGATGTGTATACGATGTTTTAATAAAATCAACGGTACGCGCGGTATAAAACAAACAACTATATATCTATGCGCCGAGTATAATATAACCGCTGCAGAGCAAAAACTTTCTCCCCCGTCGACGAGCCACACTGCACACACGCACAACTTTCCTCGCACGAAGACACTCCGCGTGGATGATCGAGGGGCTCACGTGCAAAGTCTCTTCCCGCAAACTAGTGCGTTATATGTATATATACGCAGGGGCGCGCGTGTAATTCGGGAATTCCGGCCCTTTTTTGCAGCGCCTCTCGTTTCATAAATATTTGACGAGCCGTATCTCCTTATTTTTTTCCTTCTCGCCGCACGTAATATTATTATCATCGCGTGCGAGATATATGCCTCGCGGAAAGATTTATTAATTCATGCGACGATCGCCCGGAGCTTGTGGCACGGATTATGAATGCGGATGAGCATATCGGTGCAGCTGTGTGTGTGTTTTTTTTGCAGCGAGACTGTGAAGTACATAATAGGAGCTTAATGACGAGCTTTTTATGACTAGTTTATTTCTTATTCGTATCCAAAAAACGATGTTATACACACACACACACACACACACACACGCGGGCTTCCCTTGGGAAAGCTGAAGTAGTTTAACATGTCGCGGTTCGTTCAATTGCAAGCGGCGCGCGGCAATATATATACCGGCCCCGCGTGCAGTGTTAACGCCGGCTACTGTTTCCCATACGTCAGCGACACATCGGCCTATGCAGCCCTTTTCGTGCGACACTGTCCTGTGTCTTTGCCGCGTCTGTCGCTTTTATATATACGTAATTGATTGCACTTCGTTTCGCTGCTTGTAGCCGACTTCCTACGATTGGCGAATACATTCGAGCTGGCTCTCGTGTATAAAAACTGTTGCGATATGACGGCGGAAAAAATAACAATCGACGAGCCCTGCGCGTGACAGTAATAGCGCGGCGATTAAATCGCAGACGATCTCGCCGTTTCAATCTTAATAAAAAAAAAATAAATGGCGATCATTTTTGACGCTCTCTCTGTCGGGGGAAGCTCTCCGCGGACGCGACGGAGCTTTGTTGGCGCGCTGTGATGGGAAACGCGTGCTTTCCTGCAGATAACTCCCGTGTGTATAGGGCTTCCTTTCGAAGGACACGCGACTGCTGGCTTTTGTTGAATTTTCGATTTCGATGACTATATATATATATATATATATATATACACACGTATATGCGGCCGGTAGTCACTCTGGCTGATTGCGAATTTTAAAATGGATTTTCGCGCGTGTCTCTCCCGCAAACTCTTCACTTTGTTTAAAAGCAGTCGCGGGCAAAGTTCTGACAAATCCGACGAGTGTAAAGTTCGAAAATCGCGATTGTTCGCGCAAAGACGTTAATATCGGCGGAGCCCTGTCCTGCGGTTGACGCGCTAATCCTTCTGATGTCTGCTCGCTATATATATACATACGTTCTAGCCCTTGCTGTGTCTTTGCCTGTCTATATACGTATATAACGCTACTGCGCGCACATAAATCTCGGACGAAGTAAACTGTGCAGGGGAGAAGGGCGCGATTAACCCGGCCAATTAGTATATGTATACGCTCGCTCGTGGAAGAGAGTGAGACTCGCTCGTCGGCGTTAAAGAGCAAACGAGGGTGTTCCGGTTTATGCGAGCGCGTTGTTCAGCTTTTTTTCGGCTTGTCGACTCGTTACAGCTGTGTTTCTCTGCGAAAGTTCGTTATCGTTCGCTATATATATATATTTATTTATATGCGATTATTAACCAAAAAACCAAAAAAATATCGCTTCCCATTAGTCCACCGATGACTCATATCACACGCGTACATAATCGACGTCGTTCGAGTCTCTCCGCACTTTGCATCCCTCTTTCGCGCGACCTATACAACCAACACGCGTATAGCAAATAGCCCGGTATACACAGATACGCGAAACAGACGTACGTGTTTTAGAGAGACGCGACATCCCCACGGGATACGCGCGAACGAACGAGCTTCTGCTCGCAAAAACATTAATCACGAGCCACTTGTTATCCCGGATAGACGTTAAGCCGCGTTATTACACTTCCGGCGCTTTGTTTATTTCGCAGAATGAAAACCGCCGCGATGGGTATTACGCGCGCGCGCGAGTTTCGAACGCAGATAAGGCTGTGGCCGATGAAAGTATCGCGTCTTTTTTTCCGCCCCTCCATCATCGGGTATGACGAATGATGATCGAGATTTCGGAGGTTGTAACAGCCGCGCTATAGCCGTAAATTACGCGCGCGGGGATGCGGCGTGTGCTCGAGTATAATCCCGGCGCTTTTTTCCGGCTGGAATTACGAATTCGAATTCCGGCGCAAGAAATTTGTGGGCTCGCGCAACTTGCCGGGAAATCGCTCGAGTCCGTATATATATATATCAAGCTTCATCGATGCTATTTTTTCTCCCTTCCTTTGTTCCTCTCAACTTTCCGAATCCAATTAACGAAAAGATTATAAATTTCCCCCCTGCACCACGTAGCCTCCGAGATCCGTTCTAATTGACTCGCACCTCGGAAAATCTCAATTTCGCTAATGACACTCTATCCACTGGTCTATACTATATATATATATATGTTCCCCGTACATTATGCGATCTGCGCGTCTTATCCAGCGCGGAGTAAAAAAGACTTTGTCAAAGTTGTCCCCGACGGTCTTTAACGCGCTTTTTTACCCGGGATATATGCGCGAGAGAGGGTGCACTACTATATATAGCAGGAAATCGCTCGATAGGCAAATGTAGCGTGAAATTCGCAGAGCGAGAGAGTGAACGGCCAAACGCACGTTCGAATGAGAATGAGAACGCGCGCGACGCTCGTTGACTGCTCAAATGAGTCGGGATCTTTATCGTCCTCGAGACGCGAAGATTTAGACGCCTCGATCGTCGTTCCTTATACTTTTATATTGTGCGCGAAGCGCTGCGTGCGTACGTCTATCGACTATAACAGGTGAAATCGACGTTCGAGTCGCCCGTGTGTGTATAAATCACGAAGAGGGAGGACTTTTCACGAAAATACAAAACAAGCAACCCCCAATAATACTCCCGCGGTAATGCGCGTTTCATTATACTGCAACCCTCTTGAGGGATCTAAAGATGGTAATCTGGGCCGCGCGCGGTAACGAGATTCATTGCTCCTTCGATTGAGAAACTTTTTCCTCCTCCAAGGGGCTGTGCAGGGCTCATTTCTTAACAGCCGCTTTTTCATCGGTTGGGACACTCGCGCGACGAATGCCTCCTGCTCTCCTCGTCGGATTACGCAGTCCCTTTTCCTTGCGTATACCTAAGTATATATATATATACTGCAGTGATTGAAATTTCGTATCGAGCCTGAATTTCAATCCGCTCGGAGCCTATACTCGCCTCGTCGTTCTTTCGGACGAAGAATTAATGTAGAACTGCGCTGTAAAATAATGTACGGAGCGAATAAATGTCAAGGATATATTTATACACCGTGAATTTCTCTCGCGAGCGGGGAGGATTATATAACGTCGAATCAATGGGAGCAATCATCCCTAAGTAGACCGAATCCTCGTCTGCTGCGTCCGAACAATGATCGCGTTACATCAAAGGCGCCGACGCAACCCCCTCGGCGCGTGAAAACCGCAAAGTACTCCAATCGCGCATCCGCAGCCGCGTTCACGTGATAATAATAATAATAATAATAATAGCGATAACAATAGCCCGGCGAGGAAGCCCTCTCCCGTCCTCGCTAATAGCCTCAAAGTCGACGGCACCGGAAATCGAGAGAAAGCTCGGTCTTTTTTTCCTCGCAAGCATGCAGGCCTGCGGCGATTGGCCCGCGGCGCTTTAATTGGCTGCTCGCTTTCCGATCCGACGCGTATAGGGCTGCAGCAAGCACGAAAGTGGCTCTATAAATTCTTTGCTAATCTGATTTCGGGCGAACGGGATCGAGAGGGAGTAGTCTGCTCGAATAATGGATTCTCAGTGTCTCGACTCTGCCGTGATTTTCTCTCGTCTCTTTTCTCGTATATGCGTACACGCATGTATACAGGGAAGCTCTGTTAACTGGTGTTATACACACATAGAATAAAAGCACTTGTCCTCGCATCAAATCCTCATCGACGCGTATACAGCAGCTCTGCGCTGCAACACCTATGTAATCCCCGAAATATCAGTCCAAAGCCTCCCTCGCATAACTTCTCCGCGGGCTGCACTGCAGTTTCGTATACACACGCGTACACCCTCGACATATCGCAACAGCCTCGTTCGTAGAGCTACGACAAAGTTTCGCACGTGCTTGGCAATTCGACGCAGCGCCTACGGCTCCACCTACTCCCGAGGAGCTTCCGCGCGCGCCGACGCTCATTTCCTATCGGTCAGGCTACCGCCGTACAGCTTCTTCTTAATCGAGTCTGTCTCTCTCTCTCTCTCTCTCTCTCTCTCTCTCTCTCTCTCTCTCTCTCTCTCTCTATCTATATATATATATATATATATATATATATATATGCTACTGCTGTTTCGATTTTCGCGACCGAGTGTGTAGCTTGTGGCTTATCGAGGGGTTCTTCCCATTAGGTCTATATATATATATACATGTGCTTGTTTTCGGTCTGATTGGGCAGTTTGAATAGGAGGGTGCGCTATTTTTGTATTTGCTTATCGATAATCGATCCTCCGAGGATTCGCGCATCAAAATCACTGTGAAATCTCTGATACAACGGAAACGACGCACGTAAAAACCGAGCGAAATTAACTGCCCACGTGCACTCGGAGAGAAGGCGAGAAGAGTGGAAAAGAGCCCTAGAAAGAAAACTTTTCTTATCAGCTCCTCGTCAACCCTAAGACTCTCACCCTCTCTCTTTCTCTCTCGAAAACCGAGAGAAGCTAAATACGAGACGCGAGAAGAGAAAGGAGAAAAGCTTGGAAAAAAAGGCGAGTCGGAAAATTTTGTCGCCGCCCGCGAAGGGGAACAGAGCAACAGCGGCGCAAGATTTATCGTAAGTGCCGAGACGCGACAGTGCGGAGAATAAAATCAATACACGAAGCCGGAGGAGGGAAGTGCGCCCTGCTCTTTCTCTCCTGCAATTAAGAGGCTGAAAAATGCGTTTTCGGAGAATGTATCGCGCGGGAGATTTGCCTTTTTTATACCGCTAATATTTTTACACGGAAGCGCGCGTATTCTTAACGGCTCGATGAATCCCACGTGCGCTCGCTCGATGCATATATATATATATATATATATATATATATATACATAGACGAGAAAACGCATTGCTCACGTGCGCGCAAGCGTTAATTCTCTTTCTCTCTCTCTGAACGCGTTATTAGAAAGTCGGGACAGCCAATTTCCCCGGGAAAAATTTACATGATCCACACACAGATCGAGTCTCTTTTCTATGTAATATTGAGACCGGGGAAATTTGGGTCATCATCGGAAGTCACACGCAGGGAATATAGAGAGTGTCCCCTACTCTCTTGTGCAAAAGTCAACGCAATATAACCGAAGAAAATATATAATGTCGGGGGGGGGGGGGGGGGAAAGAGCGTGTAACTCTCCCTCCCCCCGAGCAGCATGTTGCTCGTTTCCGGATGATAAATTCTCCTTCCGCGTGAAAAAAATATATATATTTGTCGAGAGTCTGACAAAGCCCAAATATATTCTACAAGACGCCGTGTATATATATATATGCGTGGTCGATGTTGAGTTATGGCAATTATGAACCATCTGCGCTGCTGGTTTTTCTCTCTGGATTCACAAAATTGCACGAGAAATTTGTCGACTGCGCGCGCGCGCGGAGTCTGGCTACGATCACGTTCGGCTGAGTGATTTCCGTCGCCGACCGGACAATAGAGCCTTGATATCTATATACGTGTATAATATTATTGTATTTTTGGCGGAGCTTATTATAGTCGAAAAACAGACATTATTCGTTTCCGATACTGCACCAGCGCGCAAATCAGATCAGCCACGGGCCAATTTTAGCTGCAGATATATATATATATGCACGCGCGCGTGCTCGTCTATATATATATATATATATTTATTTATTCACACCTAACTCAGCTCGACCTCTACATTTAAAATCCCTCGCGGTAATATATCTGAATATTCGACAGGATCGCCCGAAATAATTCAAGCTCCGCGGCGGATTCAAATGGCTTTTTGCGTGTATAAACCGAAGCCGAGTTGTCCGGCAATTAATAATGAACGGCCAAACCGCCTCTGTCTATATAGGTATATCGAAAAACGTTTTCCGCGGGGTTGGAGAGAGAGAGTGTCGCCCTCCTGGGAGAAAAAGATCCGGTCCTTCGGATAGCTCGGATTTCACCTCGCAGAATCATCCCTTGTCCTGGAGGGTTAGTTATACACGACGAGAGAACACATATATATATAAGCGTGTATACGTGAGCATAGGGTCCTTCTTTCGCTCTTTGTTTTTGCCTGCGTCGCCGTGCTGCCCCTCGGATCCGAAATTGCCAATCTCAATTACGCAGGAATACCTACGCCGGTATTTCACGGGGCTAATTATACGCGAGTGGAGTGTGCTCGCTCTATATACGTGTAAGACGTGTAGTGTGTACTCTCTCCGCGTGTGTATATATATATATATATATATATATATATATATATATATATAGGTACGAGAGCGCTAAATTGATCTCATTTACCCGCTGTGTGTTTGGGAATCAGGATACCGAGAGGAGTTTCGAATTTGCCGCGCTCGTTTCTTATTGGATTCATTGCGGGTGTAATAAACTGTTGCTGGGCTATTACGATGTCTAAACGACGTTGTCTCGCGTATGTGCACAGTTGGATTCAAACTTTTTGTATAAATATAAAAAAAAAATTCAAACTTTACAGCTGTGCGCAGGCTTTTAAGATACAATATTGTATCTCCTTATGTTATATATATATATATAGCAGACAACTTTCAGAGACTCGTATATGTGTACACTGTGCACATATGGGGGGATTTTCTCGGAGCCTCAGCGGCAGACGGAACTTCTTGTCAACTAGCCAAAGGTCAATGCCGCGGCGTTAAAAGGAAGAAAACTCTCGCGTATATACGGTGGTGTATATATATATTTATATACCTCATTCGCCAAAATGAAATCCTCGAGTAGGCGAGTTTTATCGAAGCCGATTCGTATAAACAATTTGGCAAAACTTCAAGCCAATATGAGCAAACGTTCATAATACCCGTGTCTAAGAGCGTCTAATATCCAAAACAGTATTATCGGGGGATAGCTACAAAGAATCGTTTCGCTCCGCAAAGCCGACATTTATTCGAAGAGACGAGAAGCTGCAGCACAAAATACTGCGGACGTAAGTCCGCGCGGCCAAATTGGAATCGTTTTTCGAACGGATAATGGCGGAAGTGGTCTATCAATTTTTCCCGCCGAGACAAGTATTGTTCCGGAGAAAAGAGAAAGAGAGAAGAAAGCGCAGTTCGGAAAGCTGCTCCGCTGCCGCGTACAGTCGTTAAAAGTTTTCCATTTCCGTGAATTTACGGGCGACTCGCGACGACGATGAAAACGATTATTATTTGTGGAGGTCAATTTTTGAGTTGTTAAACGCGTCGTTATAGTCTTCTCAAGTCTTTTCTTTATCTTTTTTTCGAACAGTGCGATGGTTGGTGCGACGCGCTGCGATTTATCGCCGGCTGGATTTCGGTGATAGCGGGTATACGTGTTTGATTTTATTTATTGGTTTCGAAGTGGGATTTATGGCTGTGTAATGTTTAAACGATCGGTTAATTGTAGTTTCGTGTATTCTATCAGATACTGTTTATCGCATACGCAGTAGTTCTGTAAAATTGTACTGCCAAAAATATATCATTTATTTATTTATATAACAACAAATTTTTATAGTCGATGGAATGTTTTTGAAACGAAAAGTTTTGAGACCTGTGATGTAATGGCGACTAATATAGACTCTTAACTAATACAGATGATAAACGGTACAAGTACTGTGTCTAACTTACCGACTTAAGAACGACTGCTTTTTTTATAGTTCCAGCCTCACCCGCCAGATGCGCGTTGATATTTATATCTCGCAAGTAATGAGATTTATCGGCGATCTGTATATAAACCCCGTTTGAAAATCTAATAAACTTAATAGGAAGTGAGGAGAAACCTTTTTGGAAGATTAACCATGATTAATCATATGATTTTCATATGGGACGTAATTCTGATCCTATATTTATTTTTAATTTTTTTTTCTTTCAATAACTTCATCTAAAAATCTTTTACTAATTAATTCATGATATTCAACGAATCAGTTTTTCCAAGGCTAAACTTTTAAAGCTAAATAATGTACCTGAGAGAATTGTATAAATCAATAACGAAAATTTATAATTTGCGTTACAACGAATATTTTCCTAGCAAATTTAATTTTAATTATTTCGAAGCAACATCTACAATGATAAGTGGCGCCACTTGCCGGCTATGCTTGTACACAGCAATGTAGCTCCCGTCGATAAAGCAGCCACCTGCACCAGGTAACTCTGAAAAAAATATACGGATCCGATCAACCAAACTATTTCTTTACGCTTAACGTTTTTTATTTATAAAAAAAATGTATCCCGCGCACACATCCAAAATTAACCATGTACAAAAAAAGATTCCAACGATTCAAAATTATTCGCGAATAACGAATACAATCAGATTCGCGCTCGCGGCTACCACCAGAGTTCGCGCTGAGCGCCATGTAGGTATAATCGCGAGAGTAGCGCGCGAGAAACCGCGAGTCTGTCCCGATTCCCGTGCAGGCTGAAACACCCGACGACGACGACGACGACCTCAACGTTTCAGACAATTTTTCGCTGGGACGCCTCTCCTTGTAGAAGAGCCCGATGACATGCCCGCGGGATCTCAGCTACTGATTGAAACCGAGGACTGAACTGCCGGCGTTCGTTCCTACAACCCAACAAAGCACAACACGAGCGCGCAACATCAGCGGCGACATGGAAGTGACCCGCTCCAGTGAGTCGGCTATATTGTTCTATCTCTTTGTTTTTATAACCTGCAAACTGTCGTATACTTATAGATATACACATATACCTCGTTAATCTTTTCGCGCGATTTTACAGATTTTCTCGCTCGCAATTTTTTAAGAGGTTAGGAAAAACTGGGCCACATATGTCGAAATAAATTAGTGTGTCAGAGAGCGGCTCCGCGAGTACGCGCTTTACATTATAATGCCGCGCAAGACCGCCCTGATTATGACCTCGTAATCCGTTGCCGGCCTCTTAGTTCCCCAAGCCGGCTACTGCTGCTGACGTTCTTTTGGACTTTCTAACGACGTGTACTTGTTACGTTTTTTGCGACAACGCCGGGTTGCGATTTTACCGTTCAAGGACGGCTATGGGATTTCGCCGACTGATTAGGCGGGCTTCCGTTTGCGAAGGAACATTCGTGAATTAAAGGTCATACCGCCGAGAGAGTCGCTGTTGTTGTAGTTTTGATATGTTTGTAATGGAAAGTGTTGTGAGTTGCGTTTGTTGTTATTGAAAAGTTTCTTATTCTTGCAGATTTTCTTGATGTCTTGAAAGAGCTGGATGAAGTTCTGGAGAAAGCTACATTTCTGGCAATAGATGGAGAATTCACTGGGTTGAACTCGGGACCGGATGCCAATGCATTTGACACACCTGCACAGTACTACACTAAGCTGAAGAGGGGGTCCATGAATTTTCTCCTGGTACAGTTTGGCCTATCTGTTTTTACCCATAATCCCAAAACTAACTTGTGAGTACTTTGTTTCCTCTTTTGTCAAAATGAGCTGTACCTATGTATTTTAAAAATTTAATTTTGCTTTTGGTTTTTAGGTATAGTCAAAGATCGTATAATTTTTATGTATTCCCACGACCATTCGACCGAACATCACCTGACTGTAGATTCATGTGTCAAGCATCGTCGATAGTCTTTTTAGCTAATCAGGGATTTAACTTTAATAAACTGTTTAAAGAGGGTATACCTTACCTGTCAAAAGATGACGAGGACAAACTCAACAAAAGGCTGGAGGAAAAACAAAAAATGAGAGACGAAGGTTTGGAACTTATTCCAATTTCTGACGATGACAAACCGCAGATAGATGAGATTTGGTAAACACTTTTCAAAGTTCCAAAAAGTACAATATTATTCTAGTTATATTTTTATATTAAAACTAAATTTATTCTGTTTTATAGTTCGGGAATTGACGATTATATTAATTCAGAGGACGATAGCAAAGAACTTAAAATTGAAAGGTGCAATGCCTTTATTAGACGACTTATTCATCAAGAAGCAAGACTTAGGTGGCCAAACAAAGTCAGACTAGAGACTAGAAATGAAAATGGAAATCCTTATATCGTTGTCTGTAAAATGGGAACCAAGGAGGAGGAGGAACAGAAAGAAGCTGAAAGGAAAGAAAAAGAAAAACTCGATGTACAACAAGCTGTAGGACTTACTGCACTTTTGAGAAAAATCGCCGACTCGGTAACGATATCATTTGATCAGTTTATTCACTAAGTATATACATTATTTATCTTGCATTTACAAATTTTAGGGGAAAATTATCGTAGGTCACAATATGCTGCTTGACTTATGCCATATCATTCATCAATTCTTTAGTCCACTACCAGAAAGTTACTATGATTTCAAAAATTTGGTTCACAGTCTCTTCCCAAAGTATTAATAAATTTAGTTATTTTCATCTTATTTCAACGAATTATTCAGAAACAAATATTTAATGATTTTTTATTTGCAGACTTTTAGATACTAAAATTATTTGTCAATCATCACAGTTCAAAGATGTAGTACCTTCAATTCTTAACCAGTTATTAGAAACACTACATTCGGCGCCATTTTCGATACCTGAAACAGAAAATATTGCGGACAGAAGTTATAAGCTCAACAATGATAAATTACACGAAGCTGGCTATGACGCTTACATTACTGGACTTTGTTTTATCACACTGTGTAAAAGGCTTGGTTGGTCATCAAACTTTGTTCTAAAATATGTTTCTGTTATTTAACTATACTTTTCAAAACGTCAGCGTAATTCATTTTTTTTTCTAGGCCAGTTACAGAAGCCTGAAGTATCGACAGTACTTCCTGACTCTCCTCTGTTGAACCCATACTTAAATAAGTTAGTTTTTCGATTCAAATTGATCGCTTTTTTTTATTTAATCGTTTGCTATCTAATTTCTCATGTGAGCATATATATTTTTACAGATTGTTGATAGCCCGGCTTAAGGACTACCCGCATATAAATCTTACAGGAAAAGATCGTAAGTTTTAGAATTTTGCAAAATAAAAAAGTACATAAAACTAGTTAAAAATGATACATTTATATTCTAGCTAATCCAAGCAGGGATCACGTTTTCCACATAACGTTTCCGAAACAGTGGAAACTCAGTGATCTTTCCTCACTATTTACCCCATACGGTTAGTTTGCACTTCGATTATTTTCCAGCAAGCTTCTAACCGATAATGTCTGCATTTTTGCGTGTTTCAAAAATTTGTTTCTTTATACAGGAGGCGCTTACGTGTCTTGGCTGACGGATACTTCCGCATATGCTGCTCTTAATAGACGTGATCAAGTTGGCGCCGTTGTACAGAATCTTTTTAAATCTACCCAGTACCATTTGACAAAATACAGAGATTATCAATCAGGCGTAGAAACTGAGAAAATAGTAACAAAAACAACAATAACAACAACAAAACCAGAACGAAAGCGGAAGATTTCTGAGTAAGTAATTTGTTTGGAATATTACTCCTTATCTGTAATTATTGAATAATGACAAAGTTATTGAATTTTTCTTATGCTCACTTAAAGTTATCAAACTTGAGTTACTCGTTATAACTTATTCAAATTAATTATTTGCAAATAATTTTTAAATTATGAAAGGTGTTTTATGAGTATTTTTTAATACGTAGACCAGACAAGACTGGCAGCCTTTTTGGATCAATGGGAACTTACTGTAGAATCATGTAAAGGACCATTTAATATGGCTCGTTACTTGACATCGATTTAACGTCGGTCAACTGTAACTATAAGCATTTCCTGAATTCTTGAGTTGCAGTGGTATTTCTGTGAACGCAAGGACAAAATCGACTATTTCGAGCGAACATTTACTTACAATTACAAAACTATATTTCATTTGTACATTTTTATTCGTATTTGCTTTTATCAATTTTAAGTATGTTTTTTTGCTATTAGATTTAATCTGCAAATAAGCATATATCCGTATAGATTTAATATTAGCTAATGCTGAATAACGCCTTCGATTTATCAAAAGTATTTTTGTATTTTAACTACAAATGAGTGAGATTTTTCATACTTGTTTGCATATAAATCGTGGACTAGTAAAATGTAATTTTACATTAAAGTCGTATTTTTTTATTTAATAATATATTTTGAAATTAATCGCTACGATTAAATTTTTAATGTTAGTGGTGGAAACATAAATTACATTAATTTACTTGTAGAGATAATTTACTTGTATTGGTTGTATACATATACGAATATAATGTATCCCACATGCTTCACTTATTTGAACATATGACAAATAAAGGTAACAAATTGTTCATTTTCCATATGATCGTATTTATTACCAGTACTCATCGAGCAAACATGTCAAACATGGCATCTCGACTGTCAGGAACGTATATGATTCTACTGTAAGTTCACATTAGCAAATCCAAGCATAATAGATATTGCGAAAAAAAACTTCTTCTCAACTTCCTCAGTTAATAATTCGATGCTTCACAAACTCTCGAGCATAATAACGAAGCGCCCTCACAAGCTCGTATCTCTCGCAGCCAGGCAATTTTAACACTATTCGACGTTAAAAGTATCTGCATACACATATATACACACACACACACTCGGGTACATCGAAAGCGGCACGCGAGAGAAGGTGAAGAAGAACCACCTCTCGTGCTCTTCGCGCTCGGCTGCTTTACCATAACTTAGCCGGCGCGCATGTTTAGAGCGCTGCTCTTCCTCTTACACCTATCGCCACGGGGTTCTCGGCTCTGGATTTCTTCGAGAGAGAAGAATCTCTCTCTCTCTCTCTCTCTCTCTCTCTTTCTCTCGTATGCCTCAGCCCTTTCCTACTTCGAGCGCTTCCTGCGCGCCTCTTAAGTAGGCGCTGGGGAGGCTGCCACTGCAGCTTTTTTTCTTGTTGCGCCGTGCGTTATTGGCGAGCGCGAGCTTTAAATATTGATGTCGGAGTTCATCTTTTACGGGGTTGCTCGTGAATATCGCTTTTTTCCACTTGCTTTTCTCGTTTGGCGCTGGTGTACTGCATCGGGGATATGGAATACAGTAGCGGCACTTTACGGGCCTCGATGCACTCGAGTGTTATTGGATACCGTAGCGCGTAGCAAATATTTCACATTCGCAGATATGGTTTATCGATTTCGCCTCCGCAAGTATATGAGCGAGCCACTTGTGTATATATATATATAATACATTTTGTAAATTATATTCCAGAAAAAATGTAACACGTGTTTGCTCGACTGGAAAAGCACCTGGACCGTTTATTGATCATCCTCTGTTGCCACAGCAATTCATTCTTCGATAGATAATATAATCCATTGACGGACATC
Source organism: Muscidifurax raptorellus (assembly GCA_020010945.3). Lineage (NCBI taxonomy): Eukaryota > Metazoa > Arthropoda > Insecta > Hymenoptera > Pteromalidae > Muscidifurax > Muscidifurax raptorellus. Next base: position 3,133,377 of record CM052081.1, on the reverse strand, counting down.
ACTTTTCAAATCTCCTATTGCCACCCCAAATGGAATGTAGCTTATGATCCAGACGACATTACTGACGATTATTAATAACAAGGAAAGAGAGCAAAAGCCTCGATGTACGATTCGAGCAATTAAAACGGAAAAAGTGCGCGTCGCCTCGGGTCGACTGGAAAAACGCTGGGTAATCTCCGATTTATCTCGGGAGTATCTTCCGCCGTCGAGCGACGGTTATCGCGCTGGCGGCGTTCGTTCGCTCGGTGCATAAAAACGCGTGTAACGAGCGCTCGAGCCTCATCGATCCATTAATCCCTCTCTCTCTCTCTTCGCCAAGCGAGTCTATGCTAATTTTTCCTCGCCGAGATTCAGATCGCGGGCTTTTTATCGTCGTTAGCCGCGCGCGGTCATCGATAACGACTAGAGCTTTTTGCTCGTCTCACTCTTTCTCTTCTGTGTTTGCTGAGACAAAAAAAATCTTTATTGACGCTCGCTTGGAATGTTCAATTGAAACGTTTCGGTGGGCACGCAGCGATCCGGATAAAGCTTTTATCGAGTTTGTAAAAGCATTTCAGATGACTACAGATAAGTAGTCGTTGTATTTTTCCCTCTCGGAATAACCTATTAAACACGGCATTTTTTGCCATTAGATACGCGGCGAATTGGAAAAATCATATAGATACAACGATGACAGGCGCGAATTTTTCAATAATATCTCTCGCGGTTTATCGATTTTTCATCGACGCGGCGCGCACCATAAATCACGCCTCGTCCGTATTTCGCAACATCCCGAGAAATAAATATCGCGAATCGCGCGCGTGCGCCTTTCTAGAGAGAGAGAGAGAGATAAAGGAACAATTCCCCGAAGTGCAGGAAAAAAAACAACAACTGGTAAACTAGTTTACTAATAACGCGCGCAAAAAGACAACGACGCCCGGCGCGGATAATCAAGCGCGAAAAAAATACACGCACACCTTTCCGATCGCAATTCCGCCTATATATGTGTGTGTATACAATCTCGAGCCGCGATCTGAAGGCGCGCGAACAAATCTTTTAATTACTCGACACATAGCGTTTGTTATATATAGATACCTTCGCGGCATAAGGTCTGTATCAGAGAAACGTGTATATATATATATATATATATATATATATATATATATATATATATATATATATATATATGTGTGTGTGTGTACATAAATTGTCAAACCGAAAGCGCATAAGTCATCGCCGGCAAAAGAAGAATCAATTAATAATTCAAGCGCAGTCTCGCTGTATACACTCTCGAATAATAAATCAGAGAGATTTCGCGTGCTTTGGAAAAATCATAATTAAGTCTTACCAATTCAAGGCGCAGCCAATTGCGTTCATTATCGCCAACACATACACTCGCACACACAACCCCTTGCAGCAACAAGAGCAAAAGGATGGCAGCGAGAGTATTAGAGCAGAGCTTGATTAGAATAATGCAACACGGCTGGGCTGCCCTCGCGCACACGTGTACAACCCTCGACACTCGCCGGAATGCAAATGCGCACGCGAGCGATTGTGCTGCCCTTCTCTCTCTCTCTCTCTCTCTCTCTCTCTCTCTCTCTCTCTCTCTCTCTCTCTCTCTCTCTCTCTCTCTCTCTCTTTCACTGTGTGTGTATAAAGCGCGCGTGGGAGAAAAGAGTCGATGGTGCGTGCGCGAGAGAGGGAAGATAAAGGTACGGTGCAAGAGAGAGACGAGTACAAGTCCGTCATTAGCGGTGAGACTCCATTTGTTTCGACAAATCTCGAAGAGTAGGACGCGGAGATAACGCGAGAGAGACATGCAAGCCTGAGTAGCTACTGGGGAAATTAATTTATGCGGCGCAATCTCGAGGCGAGCTGCGCTTCGTGTACGAAAATGGCACTGCCACTGGCTAATTAATTGGTCAATTAAGGATGTGCTATTATACTTGGCTTCTTTCTTTTCTCTTTAGTACTGCGTGTCCTGCTCTCTTTTTCACTATCCACCAGTCGATTCCGGTAAACGAGTCAAGCCTGTCACAAACTTGCGGGTATATATAAATAATTAATACAGGATGGACAAAACAGAGCCACTGTATAACTAACATTGTATAAATTCGTTGGCTACCACTATTCGCGCGTGCAATTAAAGTGATAAACCCGCGAACACAGATAGCACGGCGCGCGAGAAAGGAGACAGCAGCGCGGCTCCTTATTTATTGTAATGAAAGTACGCGCTCGCGCGGATGAAAATATTTTCGGTTCGTTTTATTATCGTTTAATTAAATCCAAGCCGCGCGAATTCCGCGCTTTGGAGGCGATTTATTAATAGACGCCCCCCGCTTGGCCATTAAATAATTTAGCCGGCAATCAGCGCTAATAGTGATTTATTCAGAAAACTTGCTGCAGCTGAGTGTCTTACACACATATACGCACGGAACGAGTACTCGCTTGAGGAAAAAAAACGAGGTCGGCTAACAAAACTGGATGAGCTTGTGGGGCTCGCTATCGACGCGAATATATATTCCTTCTGCGAGTCGAAACATCAATTTTTCATCGGAGAATCGTTATATATATACCACGTGCGTTTTATTAATATATATATATACACACACATATGACTATCGTCGCTTCAGTATAAACAAAATTTATCAGCCTCGCGCCATTAGCCGCAATTAACGGCTCGTAAGAACGCCGGGAAAACGTCGACGCGCGCTTTTCCGTTTCCAAGCTTTAGCATCAGTGTACAGGTATAATATGTGAGCGCAAAACCGGTTGCCCGATAGATGTATATACTATATATATATATATAGTAGAGCTGTGCGCAGACAGGGAGCGTCGCGACTTCCTCTCCTTTTCCAAAGCTCGCGCTCCGCTGAATGGTGCATATACACACTCTCGCCTTAAGTAAGTCCCGAGAGCTGCTGCTGGACTTAATCAGAAATTCACGAGACAGATTTATGTACTCCATTCTTTTCGGCTCTGCGGTGCAGGCGAGCCTCTTCCGCTGAGAGAGAGAGAGAGAGGAGTGCGTGCGCGCTCACACATCTTGATGTCTTTTTCTTCGTGAATAGGCTTTTGGAATGTTTAGCCTCTAGGCTGCGAGAAAGTTTCGAATTTGCGTTTCTGTGTATGTATATATATGTAAGCCGTGACGGCGCTTGTATGAGATAAAGCTCGCGATCCGCGTAAGAGCCGCATATATAGATTATATGTATACATTATAACGGAAGTCATTTGAAAGCGATGGCGCATTTTGCCTATGCTCCCCGCGACAGCCTGGAATTAGTTATTACATTGTAAAGCGGCCGGCGGCGGTTTATCGGCTGCAGCTCGCCTATGTAAGCCACATGAAGCCGTAACTCACGAAACGCAGCTAAGCCTTTTTTACTTGGCTGACGAGCTTCGACAGATTTACACGCTTTCGGCAAATTGCGAGATATGATTTTAATCATGATTTGCACTGCTTGTATAGATATAGATACACGTGTAAAATTTTTACAAGCGAATTACATCGGTAAAACAGTAAAGCCCGTTCTTCTCTCTCTCTCTCTCTCTCTCTCTCTCTCTCTCTCTCTCTCTGCATGACTCTAACAAGGAACAATTTCCTGAGGCTCGACGACACCAACAATGCCATTACCTCGGCCGATAAGACAAGTCGACGAGCCCTATGTATGCGCCTCTCTTTACGCGTATATACGCCCTCGGGATCGTGCGTAACGAGTTTTCAACGAGCCAGGCTCGCTTCTTCTCTCTCTCTCTCTCTCGCTCTTCTTCTGCGCCCTTCGGCGATGCTGTCCCCCGATGCGGTTTTGCATGGAATACGAATAAAGTCGGAGAGGTTGTGCGCGTGAGCGTTTTTTTCTTCTTCTTTTTACCGCGCGTATATCGCCGATTGTCGTGCTCGGAGGCTGTTTCTCTATTCGAGGCGAGTTTTCCAATGGGCTTGATTGGAAGGACGGCTAGATTTTTTATATTCGAGGAAGATCGTTGAGCGCAGTGAATTTAGATATACACGTAGTGCAGCGATGATTTTTCAAGAAAAATAAAAAATTCATCATCGATCCCTCATCGATACACCTATAATATAACGAAAAGCAAATCCACCGCGGCTAATAGTTTTTCGTATCTCTCTTTCTCGCGCTGGAGCAGCAGATAAGATCTTCGGTCGTGTAATACATTTCTTCGCGCGCGAACACATCGCCGAACAATGTCAATTTCGTCCCCCCCCCCCCTCTCTTTCTACTCTCGTCTCCGTGTAATAAATGTTAACATTGTATCGAGCGAGTGCGCAGGCTGGCAAGTTCGCGCTCTAAGAATCGAGCTGATATTTGCATACAATCTTCCCCCGTTCATTCACAATAGCATGTTCATTCAGAGCACACGTGTGTACATTCGTGCGCGCGCATAAAGTCTTCCTCGATGCGAGAGTTTACAACTGTCACGCGTTCTTTTATTTTTCTCGCATTCCGGAAGAATAATGCCGAGGCGGCAGGTGACATGCTCAACTTTTCTCCTTCGATATAAGCGTAATAGGCGGCAGCGGAGTCCTGTCTCCCCGCATTACTCCGTCGGGCTGCGGGACAGACGGAAGGCTCGCTGCATCGTCGCGGGGAATTACGACTCGGAATCGTTGTAATTGCCCGGCACGTGGGTGCTTCATTAATGCCAGCAGCAGCAGCTTCATGCTGTCCGCTGCGGCTTGACCCCGCATGCGTCTTCGGACCACACGAATGCAGATGCTTATATATATACGTCGGCTGCTGAATTCCAACCGCGACGACGACACTGCATGCACACGCGGAAGCAACCCCGAGATTAGATACAGATCGCGAGTACGGTTTAACAATAGTACAAACAAAGGACTGTGGTTATATATGTGTACCTATATATACCATACTCGTCAGCCTGATGAGAGAGAGAGAGAGAGAGAGAGAGAGAGAGAGATGCCATCGCGGCTCCAACTATACAAAACGTTTTACAAGCTATGTATATATAGCCTCGTGCTTTTTAATTGGGATTATATTTATTACATAACTCTATATGTATATGTACGCGGTTGATAGCGACGATCTTTGCGAAAATGAGAGAAGTAAGAGAGGAAAACGGAAAGTGACATCGTTATACAACAACGGCTCTTGATCTCCACCGCCGCCAATTAATGCAGCGTCGCCCAGCGGCGAATCGCGTCTTGTTTGTCGAGAATTATTGTTATGGCGCGATCCTCGGACCCTTCTCGCGATCCTGTTTAACATGTCATCGTGCGCGAACGCGTCGAAGTAGGCTCTCTCTCTCTCTCTCTCTCGTATAATCGGAATGCCATTAGGCCGTTGCACCGGCTGCTCGTCTATAAATTTAAACAATTTTTCTTTTTTCAAAAAGCCTCGAGAGACAGAGAGAGAAAGGTGTATACGGTGATTTACGCTTTTCCGAGGACATAATGTTCTTATTATGGTTTACAGAGCTTTATGCTTGGGAGAAATTTATAGCATAGATCTATCGAGATAAGCTAAGCGATCGATTTAAAAAAAAAGTCTACTCGTTTCCCATATACATCCTAATTCGATAATCCCTCGCGTTCATCGGGATAACGCCGCTGTCGCGATTCCGTAACTCATCGAGCCCGTATAACTCGGATATTTTCATCGGGTCGTCATCGGCACACATGCATACAATGCTTTCTTCATCTTCTCGTACGCGCGCGCGTGTGTAGAGCCAAGAGCGCAATAACGCGCTCGTATAAGTACTCGATCGGCCGGCCGCCGCGTGTATTTTATTATTTTACGACGTCGGCGCGAGAAACAAAGGCGGTTATTTATCTACTCGGTGCTCGTTTAGCCGCTCGTAAATATTAGACTTTATTCGCTTAATCGCGCGAGTTTTATGGTACCTTAATGCGCTAACAAGTATATTTATACATACCTATACCTAAATAATAACAATAATGATAGAGCATCCGCGCGTCGCTCATCGCGCGCACTCGATCAATCGCAATCATCGCCTACTCCAGCCGCTTTATCGGCGCTCTGTCATGCGAATGCTCGATTGGCCGCTTCCCTCCCGTGACTAATGACCTGCGCGCGATGCAGAGGGAGCTCGCGTGGCGAGTCGATCGCGAGATAATTTAAGAATGCACTTCGCTCCGTACTCTCGTTGTCTGAATAACGAGCGCCGTTCTTGCCTCCCTTTTCGAGACGAGACTAATGAAAAGAAGTGATCAGTTAGCAAAGGGGGGACTCGATGCTTGCAACCGTTGAGTATAGACTCGAGTGCGATCGTCGAACGTACGAAATTTACACTTTTTCCGAAGACTTCACATCTGCGCTTTCGACTATGCTAAACGAAAGGGAAATCGCGGGAAAAGAACAAATCTCAGCAATAACGCACGTATATATAGAGCGGGAATCATAAATCCGAAATTCAAAAGCTCCTGCACGAATCGGCTTTAAATTACTCGCAGCGGGGGGAAACCGGTAAATCCCCCGCTAGAGATACGGAGAGAAAAAAATACCCCAGAAGAGCGGCGCAATTGCGCGCGCACTCGCGTGCCCTGTAAATTAGCGGATTCCTCGAGCGCGTTGCAGCTTACTTTTTAGACTCGCCGACGAATCGCTCTGCGGGATTACACGCGCGCCGCATTTTCTAGGAACTTTTTTTTTCGTACATAAAGTAACAGTTTTCGAATAGGAATACGGTATATCGAATCTCGAAATCTCAGCCGATCGATAAGGGAGCGCATTGCGCGCCGGTGTAAATATTATTATGCAGCCGATCGCGCGCACGCGCGCCAGAAGCTGTACCGATCGGTCATATTAATGCGAATTACGCGCTGCAATATTCATGCGGTATCAGCTCGGATTATCTCGCGAGTGGGAGTCGCGCTTTTTCGCGGACTGCTACAGGAATAATGTTTGACAATTAGAGGCACCTGCGCTCTCAACGTTTACGAGAGTTAGTAAGTGTGTGTGTGTGTGTGTGTGCACCAGATCGGGGGCGTTGTTTGCGCGCAGCTGTATATAGATGCGTTTGGAATGCGCGACTGGCTTATTAGTCATTTCCGAGATCTCCTATCTCTCGGCAGCGCGCACGGCTACCCGACTATACTTGTACCATTTGTTCCAGCGCGTAGTTTTTCTTCTCTGCGGATATATTAAACTGCGTGTTCGGATTGTCTCTCTCTCTCTCTCTCTCTCTCTCTCTCTCTCTCTCTCTCTCTCTCTCTCTCTCTCTCTCTCTTACTCTCTCTCGTTGGCTTCTGGGAAAGGATTTATAATATCGCAGCTGCGGAGAGCGATTCCAATAATTCCGCGATCGCGGTATGTTAAAAAGACGAATATTTACGCAATGTCGGCAGAAAATGACCGAGAGCGGCATTCCGGCTTATCTCCTTGCTCCACGAAATTCATTCTTCATTTCCATTTTGCGCTTTCTCCCCCCCCCCCCCCCTCTCTCTTGGTGTACTCCAAAGTAATTATCATACTGCTTTGACCGGCCGAGATAAGACTCACCGGCATTCCCTGTGCTCTGTGCGCTGCACGTAATATTGATAAGGAATAAGGCTTTCCGGCAAAAATCGCGGCTCTTATATTGTAAATATTTATACGCGAGAGGGACTCTATTTAACTTTTAAATGCGGCCGCGGGAACTAATTGTAACTATTTAAACTATCTGCGGATTATTTCTACAATTCAGTTGACCGTATATCTCTAGTGATCGAACAGTTTTGCTTTTCTGTGTTCGTAGACGTGACACTCCTGAGAAGGACGATAGCAGCGCCGTCTCGCCGGAGACCAAGGAACCGGGGAAGGAGAAGACGACGACGCCTGACTCACCAAAGGACGAGGAGGACGGCTGGGCGGTGGCCTCAGGTAATGACCCTTCATCATCATCATCATCATCAACTTTCCCAGCAGCGACTCCGGACGACAGCAAGCCATCTCCCGTCGACGACGCATCACGCGACGACGAGAAACGACGAAGACAGCAATATGAGGAGTTCAGCGTCGTGAGGAAATTCCGAGTGAAGGGAGGTGCCGGCAAATTCGTTAACAACAATGCCAGAGTGGAGCTCGCGGCGTCGACGCGATACACCATCCTCAGCGACCTCGATGATGACCAATACGCCAGGTCCTCCGAAGAGGAGCAGGAGGAGGAGGAGGAAATTGAGCTCGAGGTTCAGGAATTCGAGGAAGAGGTGCTGGAAATGAAGCGAGAGAGGATTGTCGAGCCGAAGCGGCGAGGAAGCCCGAGGAAGTCGCGAACGACTCCCGGCAAATCGAGCATCGATAGTCCCAAAGCGACGAAGCGAATCAGTCCCAAGAAGAACCCGATTACCTTGTCGCCCGATAAGAGAAACAAGACTGCGCTCGATCAGACGACCTCCAGCCCGACGCTAAGGAGAAGATACCTTGTGGAAGAACAGCCAAAACTGGAGACCCCCAGAAGGCCCAGGAGACAAAAACCGTCGGCGCTTAGAAAATGGTTCTCCTGGATGAGAGTCCTGCAAATCGTTGGCCTCCTCGTAGTGCTATATGTCATCACACTGCTGTGAATGCATATTTGGGAGAGAACTCTTCTTTTACAATAATAAATCTACTTATCCGTGGGTGGGGGCTTACGTGCCGGAGAATTTTGGTTTTCGATGAATTTCAGTAGTTTAAGAATGACCAGGCGACAGGAATTAAGGGTTAACTGGACGTCAATGTTTCCTTTTATCGATCATGTACTTTAGTCATTGTCAATGCATTTCGTGGTATACGTACGATTGTGGATACCTCCTTATTTTATAGGATTAATTTATGTTTTTAACGAGTACATACTTCCTTTTACGATAATATGTACTTAACCCTCGTAGTACAATTATGATCGTCACCCGCGACGGGTTGTAATGTGATGAAATGTGATGTAGTTAGCGATTTAGAAGCTGAAATGTCTTTTTAAAACTCGTGTTTTTGTACATTCAAGTGGTATTATACAGGTATATAGAAGTTACTTGCAAGCGCGTTTTAAAAGATCTACTATTTAGAATTAATGACGATACGAAGTGTCAGAATATACATACATATATATATATATATTTTTTTTAAGATGGCATACGAACAAAAATCTAGACACTACTTTGTTTATAAATGTTCCGATGTTTTTATACAAAAATTATATATACGTATCAGCTTTTTTATTCAAATTGTATTCTTAATGTTTATGAAAGCCGTGTAAATCTTGTGTTCCTTCAACAATTACTTGTACGTATGAAAACGATTGACAATAATTTTGTATTATGCGTAAAATTGTACATTCCATGACTGATACATCCGTTGTTTGATGGAATGTCACGATCAAGCTATTGAATTATTTATACAAAAATAATACGAATTTAGAAACTAGCGTAATAAAAAGTCGATGCTCAAATTTTTATAAGAATAATTTACACAAAACGAACATGTATACGCTAAAATGAATTTATTCTTTGCACATGTTTCGACGAAAAAGATGTATGTTAATTACAAAGGAAAACATTAATAAATCGAATAGCCTATACTGTTGAACAATAGAAAATTTAAGTTGAATTATTATTAATCCTCATAATTTTTCCATTTCAAACCATTATTTCATTGTCTGCGCAGGTAAACGAAGAAGGAAGCGAAATCGCACCCAAGCACCAGTTCCGGAGTCCGAGAAGCAAAAAAAATGTGAGGTCAAGTCGTTTGCTGAAAACGACACATGGGCTTAAATTTAACGCAACACGTCTGATGCAGACTGTGATTCGCTTCGAGGCATTCACTCCAAGTCCTCGCACTCATCGCCGTTAAATCTGACAATTTGTAAAATGCAAAAATAAATGAAAAAATTGATGAATATGCTGAAATGCAGAAGAGAGAAAACCGTATATTCGATCGGTTTTCCCGATTTTATTTTATTCAACAACTCTATAAGTATAATTTAAATTGCGAAAGAAGCTTATTTTTTGTAATATTTTAAAATTCGACGAAGCATAAATAAAATCCAATAACTCGATGAATCTAATTTCTTTGTACACGCTTTATTTAAACAAATCGACGCATCGCAGCCCTATGTATACATCTTAACCGAAGTGCTCTATGCTCTCGTAATATACTGTCGGAACGCTCATTTTATTTCAATTACGATTACAAGCCTCTAAGACTATAGACAAATTATTATCTCTCGAAGCAATAAAGTGCGCGCGAAGCACCAGAGTGCGGCGGCATGCCAGTAATCATTATCACGGAAAAATCCATTCGCCTGTTTGAACTTTGCAAAATACTGCCGACGCAGCCTATGTCAAGCAAGTGCAGCCTCGCGCACATAATGGTTTAACATTCTGTTCGGAGGTATATAGAGAAGCTCGTTCGCGAGCATAAATAACGCCCGACAGTTATATGAAGTTCTCGTCTTCCTCGCTCTGGCTATATTAATAACGTACGAGCGATAAAGTCGCCTCTTCCGGTCGTCCTCTCGCGAAGAAAGGGAGAGACTACCTCCGAGGCTGACGAGAACGAAACGTGTATTTATTTCTGCTCCAACGTGTTTATTGGCGATGGCTATCACCGGCGAGAAGAGAAAAGTCGATTTCGCTTATTTTTTTTTTCCTTCTCTCTGTGCGTACATGTCGGTGCACGAGTGTCTTGAGAACAAATATAAATTTTCTCGCATCAAGCGCCCGGTGTTGGTTTTATCCGCGCTGATTATATTTAGTTAGGCGTTGCGCAGCTGCTGATCCTCTATCTCGGCTGCGTAAAGAGGAAATTTTCAATTATTTCGAGCGATCGAGGCGCGAACTGTATGGTTTCCGTTGATCGGAGAGTATTTCCTTTAGCTCCTTGAAATTGAACAGTATCGAATCGTTTTCATACTTATTTTTTTCGGAATTTGAATTTTCCGCGTCGACATCGATCGCGCATGCGTAGTCGGTGCGATTCGCGCGCCAAAAACTGCGTTGGAAAACCGTTACATTTAGTGTTTTGTTCTTAACCAAAAAAACCTGTTAGGTCTCGCGAGATTGCTGTACGTAGTTTCTAAAGTATTTAACGTTTTAATCAAGTGGCGATGATTTTTTCGAGACAAATATGGGACACGTATCGTTTTCCGGTTTTGTCGGAGAGAAGTTGTTGCAAAAAGAGGATTTCAGGAGCCACGAAGAGACGTAACCTTTTCAGCAAGGATAAGTGGAAAGAGAAAAGTCATGTAAGTCTTTTTCTAAATCTCAACCGTAACAACGTAATACATGTGTTTGTTTACTTATAGCCTCGCATGTAACGAAACTCCGAGCTCATCTTGTGGACAGGCACGTGTACAAGTGTTTGTTTACTTACAGCGTCGCATATAATGATACCCCGGGCTCATGTTGTGGACAGGCAGACATTGAACATTTTCTCACTGACTAACACCAGTCAGTAAGTGTGGCTTCCTAAAACCATCCAAATTGTTTTTAACCCTTCCACCTAAGCACAGATATTTTAAACAACTCCGCATCCGTACCCGTGTTTACATGAAAGGGATAAACAGCGAGAGCTCAAGATGCACCGGCTAGTAGTGGAGAACAATTTGCGTCGGGAGTACGACAACGAAATCGGAGGTAACAGTGAGGCTATCTCCACACCGCTGCGGGGAAACCTCGTCGGTCCGCCTCGACGTGTCCTGGACTTTGAGCCGGTGAGTGAGATCCTGACGATATTTATGTTTTTCATCGACGCCGTGCGGTTTGCTGGGCCGTGTTGGGCATTTTTGGGATTTCCAAGGGCATTGCTATATTCAAAGACAAGGCACATGCCGCATAGAAACCCCAACCCTGCCACAACGAGTCTTCATGCGCGTATGTACAAGCCAATGTTTTTCGTTTATTTAAAGACACATATATACATGGGAAATATAATTCCCGAGTTATTCTACTCTCGCGCGCATTCTTCTTCCTCGATATCAATAAGTATAGTACAGAGTATATACGAGTACCGCTTCTCTCTCTCTCTCTCTCTCTCTCTCTCTCTCTCTCTCTCTCTCTCTCTCTCTCTCTCTCTCTCTCTCTCTCTCTCTCTCTCTCTCTCTCTCTCTCTCTCTCTCTCTCTCTCTCTCTCGGGGTAGCACAATCGGTAGCCGGAAGTGCAGCCGCGCGGCGTAATAACGTCTATATATACGGGGGCAAAAAGTCATCGATATATATATATATATATATATATATATATATATATATATACAAGCGCGCTTTTTTCCCCGCGGAAATTGCGGAAAGCTCACGCGATTTCCCATTACATCGAGGCTACGTAGGTGCCTGTTATTTTTCAAAATTACATAGACGCGCGTGCACTGGTTATTATTTCGACGCGTAATATCGTGTTTACATGCAGATGATTGTGATGAAGCTGCTCTCTGGGCGCGGACTGGAAAAATCAAGATTAAATAATTAAGAAACTATATATACCGCTACACAGCTGTGCTAGCTGTAGCTTAATCAATTTTTCGCCGAGCCAAAATAAACAACGATTCGGATGAGTCATCTCGGGCGGAAGCATCCGTCGCGCCCAGCACTCCTGGTTGTCCTCAATAACGCTCACCTTTTCTATATACATACATTAGAAAAACGTATGTATATACTTTGATACGCAGACTCTTTTTATATCCTTCGGTAACGCCTCGCGATTTCCAGTTTACTATATATAAATAGACACACATACAGAGCCCGTAGTTGGTTTTTACTCGGGGCGGCTCTATTCGACGCGGTTTAATCCGGCTATTCACTCGGATGATAATTTGTTCTAGGCGTCAGATTATACATATGTAAGTATACGTCGTGATGAAGTTTTTGCTCGGGATATCGGCGGCTGACGGGAGGAAGTACGCGTTTTTTGCGCGAGGTGAACGCGGCTGTATCGCGCACGCGCCGCGAGAGCGTTAATTTAAATAATCGAGTGGATGAAATTAATATATACGGCCGCATCGTTTTACGAGATACTTATAATAGCAGTTTCGCATGCTAATCGCGTGAATTCGAATAACTCGTCGACGAGCATTTCACAGCGGTTGAACCGTTATGCGCGTAAGGTTATAAGTATTTAACAATCATAGTAATGGATCGATCGATCGGTTGCGTCAGACGACTTTTATTTCCCACCGAATCTGCCGGCGAGCAAAGAGAAAAAAATGCGTTTCAAAAAGCCCGCCAAAAACTTGCAGCGCAGCAGAACAATCAGAAGTGCGCGAAACGCCGACAGTCGAATATGATCGATAGTCTCCCTCTTCGCGAAGTTGCGCTATATAGTCTCCCGCTCGACCCTATTGCAAGACTTGCAGCAACAAAGGCAATAATAAATTCATCGTCCGGCTTAATCAGGCCGAGGCTCGTTATATAGAGCCGCTTTTCACACCTACAACCCGCGCACGTGTTCGTCCGATGGAAAAAAAAAGAAAGAAAGAAAGAAAGCCGCGAGCGCCGGATCAAATCGATTGCCGTAATAAATAATAACAATAAACAGGCCGCCGCTGCCGTCGGCCGACTTTCTATATATACGTATATATATATATAAGACAGTGTATCGTTATACTTGTATATATATATATAGATATACATCGAGGCGAGTGTTTGGTCGAGGAGATAGCTACTCTTCGGACAATTGTTTGCCCGTTAATTACCGCGCGGACGAGTATGTGTGTGTGTGTGTGTGTATATATATATATAGCTGGCATAGATCGCTCGGGCGTGACGCTGCAGTAAATGTGTGTATAGGTGCGCGCGCGGGGTGTATATAGAGACACGTATATAAGTATTCGAATGGAAAATCGAGTCGGATGAAAAAGCCGTGATGTCGGCGAGAAAGAGTAATGAAGTAGAAGACGGAGCATGTATTCGTGTAACAATGAAGTGTTCGATTATCACGAGCGAAGCCGATCATAATGGATTTATTGCCTTCTCGATATATACAACAGTCTCTCTTTCTCTCTTTCTCTCTCTCTCTCTCTCTCTCTCTCTCTCTCTCTCTCTCTCTCTCTCTCTCTCTCTCTCTCTCTCCCCGAGCTTTTGTCGGTCCGATCGATCGACACGACGAAATTAGAATTTTCGAGCCACTGTCGTAGCAGTACCTATACATAATACATATAGCATTATTACTGTACATATATATATATATATATATATATATATATATATATATATGAATCCCCCAAAGGGAGAAAGAGCGAGCCGAAGAAATCATTACAACGGCGCGGCGTATATCGCTGCTAATATAGCATATCGCTGCGCTGTTGCTCTACGGCCTTTGGACGCAACTTGTGATGCTGTGCGACCACTATCTCGCTCGACCTATCTGCTGCTGCGGCTGCTGTTGCAGCGGGTTTCTTCTCTCTTTCTCTATATCTATCGCGTCTGCCGCCTCTCGTTCTTTCGAGAGAGCCGCTCAACCCCACGTTTGTCTTCTGTATATATATATTGATACACCCGACTTCTCTTTTTCCTCTCGCGGCTCATCGCTGCTGTATGGCTCTTGCTGATCAGCTGATCTGCGATGATTTTTATTATACCTGCATTTATATTGCGAATAAGACGAAAATGAACGCGTTATTTCTGCGCAAACGGCAGAAGCCAGCTCTCTCCCTCTCTCTCTCTCTCTCTCTCTCTCTCTCTCTCTCTCTCTCTCTCTCTCTCTCTCTCTCTCTCTCTCTCTCTCTCTCTCTGCCTCAAAGAAAATTAATTTATGGAATCCCGCGTAATCTCTATACTTGGCGCCTCTTTCGTCTTGTTTTCTTTTTTTTTATTCGCTCTCGCACCCTTATCAGCAATTATACGCTTATACTAGCGGTCTCGGCACACTATACTATATATATATATATATATATATATATATATATATATCTGATCGGCGATATCGACCGGCCGTTATATGCACACGGCTTACCTGTATATGTATATATCGGCGAGTTATGCGCGGGCTATTCGTCGGCTTCTCGCGATATATACGAGTTAATTTAGCGCTACGCTTGGACTTCCTTTTTGCGGATAGTTATGTGTATTTTTCTTTCGCAGCGAGACAACGACGCGTATATGTGCAGCTTCGCGCTTGGCTGCGCGGTGTCGGATCCGTGTAATTGCAAAAGGAGATCTGAGCTGCATCGAGCTCGTTACGCGGTTAAGTAACTCTGTTATCTCCGCTTATATAGAGTCAGAGAGAGAGAGAGAGAGAGAGAGAGAGAGAGAGAGAGAGAGGCCGCTATTAGTTAAATAACGCCGGGTGTATTTGCGTTGTGGAAAAATTTTTTGATTAATCTCGCTCTCTCTTTCTCTCTCGTATTATACATATGCTTCGATATTATATTCGCTTGTAAATAAAGTTCGAGAAGCTACGCGGAGATATGGGAACGCGATTATGCGCCTTTGGTGTGTGTGTGTGTGTATACTATATACAAAGGAAGATATCCGGGCACGATGGTCGCCGGCGTTACAAATCATGCGCACTTTTTAAACGATAGCCCGTGAAATATCACGTATATACGTATAGGTATACTTTGCATACGGAAGCTTGCGTACATATATGTACCAGTTAATAAACTGGCAAAAGCGAACTCGAGAAGTTCTATAATGCACACATCACGTCTCATCGCAGCCTCTTAAACGCTATATATACTCCTCCGCGAAAGCCCGCATTCTTCTCGTCAGTATAGCGCCGGCAAAACCTTCCCGACTGCGGCTCAACCCAATCACCAGTATGGTCGTATATACCTACGTATATATATGTATATAGCGAGAAAAAAGCGGCTGAAACGAATGGAAATTATCGCTGCAGCGCGCGGATAATTAGCCGATGCATAATGCATGCAGCGGTCCGGCTCATCTCTGCAATATTTATAGGCCTCGCGTATAGTATGGAGAGAAGGAAGAAAAAAAAGAAGCCGACCGGGGGGGTCGCTCTAAATTAATTCGTCGCGATGCTATACGCGACTGGGCTGAAAAAAGAAATCCCGCTCTGGATTATCGTTCTTCTACAAGGATCTCGTCGTTAAATTCAATTAAGAGGCGTAATTAGTCTATTTATATATGAGTCTATATTTTCGACATCTCGAAGACAATGTCGAGCCTACTACACTCGAAATCTAACGTCCCGTCGATAAATAGCTCGCATATCTCTCTCTCTCTTTCTCTCTCTCTCTCTTCGGACAAAAGCTCGCTATGGACACTCGGCTTATTAGGCCCCGGAGTCAGCGCAAAAACGTCGAAGAAAAAAACACACACACACACACAGTCGAGCTGCCATACACGCGAGCGCAAAACCTGCTGCCAGCTCCTCGTCAGAGGCATAAATCCTCGTCCCCCGCAGTCCTCCTATACATATACACCTATACACGTATACTCTCCTCCTGTATAGACGGTATCTCGCGAGTAAATGAAGCAGCAGCAAATAACCGAGGAGGGACTGCATATCGGCGCGCCGCGCTTTTCACGTCGGAGCCTAATCACGACAATAAGTATCCGAGCACGCGCCGTTTATTTTCGGCGACGTCGTAAATAAATCGGCGGCCGCCGCGACTGGTATATGTCCCGTCATAAAAAGCTCGGCTCCTCTGATTTAGTGAGTATCCTCTATACAGCCCGAGGGAGCTTTACGAGCAGTAGCTGCGGGCAGTATGATTGACTTTACTGCGCTTCCGAGCTTTTCCGCGCAAACAATCGAAATCCTTTCATATATATACATATATATGTATACATACAAATTTACCTTTAGCAGCGTTAAGAGATAATTAATTCGATAGCATTTATCCGGCTGCGGTTATACGCTGCTCTTGCTCGCGGAAAATATCTTAAACGAGCTCCGTAAATTTACGGTTAAGGCGATTTTTCTGCTAGAACCAATCGTTATTGTTTGCGACTTCGATGAAACTAGTTTGTTTTTCAGCTAGTATACAAATTTCCCGCATCAGCAAAACAGAAAAAAAAGAAGAGCCGCGGCAGAGCCGATCTCCAGGTACGATAATAAGTACACGCGACTCTCGCCTATATAGCCCATACGGCGAGTGTGTCGATATCGCGCGCTGCTGCAGCAGCTTCTGCTCTCTCTCTCTATCTCTCTCTCTCTCTTGCTCTTGGAAAAAGCCTCGCCTACGTGGATTCGAACCGAGCGTGTTCCGACGATGTAGCTGCATATGCTGAACATCGCCGGCGTAGCGGGTGGCTATGCGGGATTTTTTCCTATACACGCATACACACGCGAACTCGAGCATCGCGTGCGTGCAGTTTCGAGGCTGTACGGTATATGGGAGCTGGTTTTCCATGTGCGCATGCGTATATAATATGCGGGACGCGAGGAAAAAATCGGGATAGTCATTTGATCGGAGTATAAACTTCGAATAACGAGTTTTTCTCGCATCGTATCGGCTCCCGCGCTGCACTGATAATCGCAAATTTCAACATAGTTTTTCAATTACACATGTAACGCCCGGCAATAATCGAGGTATAGAGCAACAATAAACTCCTCCCTCGTGCGCTGGCGCTTTTTTGATTTAAAATTAAACGCTGAAATTATCGGGTAATTTCGCGGGACTCATTTGTCTTTACGACTCGCGTATATACATAATATACACACCTATAATATATAAGTTCTCTCTCTCTCTATATATATATATATATATATATATATACGCGCGCGAAATTCGAAACGGTAACTCTCGCGAGAACAGTCGCGCTCTCGATATAAACCGATAATAAAATCGCATTAAACTCTCATTACCCGAGGCGCGTTTATAACGAGAACACCTTCTCTTTTTAAGTTCTATATATAGGTATATTGTCGAAAGCGCGGTATATATATATAATTGAAAAATTCATCCTCGATCCATATACATATGTGTATAATAATAGCCTCGATGACTGTACGTTAAAACGTTCTCGCTTATGTCCGAATTTCTCGGCGCGCGTTTCCCTCCGTCAAAACAACACCAACTACACGCTATCCAACAAGCTCGCAACACAATAGCCGCGACACGTAAAAATCGAGCTACGTTATTCCTGCCTCCCTATATATACACGTATATGCGTTGCAATGGAATTGCGCCCCCTCGCTCCTCCCCCTCCACCCCCCTGCAGATAAAACGGACACACGCTCGCGAAGAATGCTGTTTCCTTACGTGACCTCCCGCTGAGATCTCTCACTTGTAATCAGTTAAGCGATCTCTCGCACGACCTCCGCGAGCATTCTGCGGAGCCCTGCAGCAGTAGACGGACACTGCATGAAGGAGAGATAGCTGTGCTATGGTGCTATATAGGTGTGTTTGCCATTGGCTCCCGCTGCTACTCGCAGCTTCTTAGGTAGTAATGCCGAAGCTGAGAGACACGCGGATGCTTTTAGGAGGCCGTATAGTCCGATTGACGCTGCTCTCCCGTACGTGCAGAATACGCCAGAGGTAACTTGGGACTTAGCAGGCCAGTAGGATTCGTACGCAACTACCACAGGACCACTAAGGCCCAGACTACCTCCGGCAGAGACGATTTTCTTCTCCTCGCCTGCGTATCGCCGGCTGGACCTGAAACATGTAATTCGAAGCAACGGTGAGTTGTGCACACTTTAACAATGAAAAAATTATAGGTATTTTTATATATAGATATACTATACCAACAAACTACACGCGAGCGTATTATGAAAGCAGTGCTTGGAATTAAAAAAAAAACTACACGCGCGCGCGTGTGTACAGGCCGGCATGATTCGTATATATATAACACAGCCGACAAATCGCGATCTGCGCGCTCCAAATTACAAGTGGGTAATAGAACTTATCTCTCGTATACCTCTCGTATGCACATACACCGACGAAACTCTCCACGGGTAAATTATTACGTGTATATATATGTACAATATATCCGCGAGCGGCTACCGTCTTTCACGCTCCATTTCTCCGATTTTTCCATGGCATCTCGTCGGGTGAATCGCGCGCGCTCTAAATTTATACGCGACGCGCGATAATTAAATCGTATACGTTTCAACGTAACCCCGTCATTACATTGCGAAACGCGACGCACGGCTCGATTGTGAAACGATAATACGTATACTCTCGCGCGCATTTAATTTTAACGGTCAATTATGACCTGCCCGTCGATGATTTTGTCGAGCGGCAATCGTTTATTTTGGCCTGCGTATATAGCCACAGTGGGGATACAAAATTGCTGAAACGAGAACGACTGCTGCACATCCTCATTCCCACATGCTGACCGGGCATAACCGCGCGCGAGCGGCGGCTTATTGAATTATCGGCTCCTTCCGCGCGCGCAACGTAATCCAATTACGTTTACAAAACGCAGGAAATAATTAGGCGAATCGCGTCTTATCGGACATCGAAAACATTTGCTAATAAGGGTGCGAAAGGTAATGAATGGCTTGCGTCAGAGCCGTATGCAGATATGTATAGAGAGAGAGAGAGAGACTCTCGCCGCCCTGGGAACGTCAAATTAACGCGGGACTAACGGAAAACGCGTTTTCCGAAAGAGGCGGCGTCGATCCGATTGATTTATCGCGCGCGCACGCTAATGCATATATATGTATACATGTAAGTAGCCTGAAATTCCGCGTTTCTCCCACGTTGCGTGCGTTTTATTTTCGCGGAATACCATATATATACATACAGCACACGAGGAGTGATGGCTTCATTCGGCATTAACGTCTCCGTTGATTAGACGCGATTAATCGCGACGATTTAATTTATTTCGCAGTTTTAAACCTTTATAGAGTCGCAGCTCGAAATTACGCATTGATATTATACAACTATGTGTATAGACGGAGTCAGCTGTGCAGCAGCCAACGCGCGTGTGTCTCTTGTTCTCGCACCTTACGGAGTATGCGTGCACGCGATATATCTCCGCGTAATTTATTGCCGCCCGGCAATTCTATACGCAGGATAAATATATAAAGCGATTTTAGCCTGTAATATTGTAGAGAGATCGTTTAGTGTGCATAGGCCTTTATCGGTCATCTCGCGCGGTTTCCTCTATTTCGCGCATTTCTGAAATCGCGCTTTTGTCCGCATGTATATAATAATCCAGCTGATTAGCCGAGATTTCGCCTTGTCGGCAGCCGCGGGAGAATTAATTGCCCCGTGAAATATCGCTTTAGAAAGTGTCGGTGCCTGTTCCGAGGTCTCGCAAGGACGTTGGCTATATCGTCTCTCACTCTATATGCAGTGTGTGCTTTGATCGTTAATTAGATTTATGCAGCACTCTCGATCGCTGTTATTTCATCTCGCGGTGTGCTCGCGATTGATATACGAGTGTCTTAATGAATTTGAAACAAAGTTAACAAAGGCATATTTCGCCTCTGCATAATAAATCTCTATGAGAACGATCCGGAGAGACGAGGGTGCGAGCAGACTACATGTATAATACTTGGCAAAAAATAATTAGATTATGCAAGGAGGGGGGAGGCTCCCCGAAGATTACGGTGTAACATAATAAGAAGGGTCATCCGCCGAAAATCTTATCCCGTTTGCGCTGGACATCGCCACCGGGAGAGAGAGAGAGAGAGAGAGAGAGAGAGAGAGAGAGAGAGAGAGAGAGAGAAAAGAGCACCTGGCGAGCGGACGCGTTGCAGTGTTTATATTATGTATATACACTCTGTCACGCTCCGAGGAGCTTGGATTTCCGTCGCTACTGAGCGAAGCAGTATATATATATATATATATATATATATATATATATATATATATATATATATAGGTACGCGTGTGAAACGTGCTCCCGACACGTCTAATTTTTCGAGGGGGTGGATATACTCTTCGTCACGGCAATGATAATTTCGAACGCGCGATTGTTTATATATATGCGCGATGAAAAAAAGCTGATGTGTATACCATACAGATTTCTAAATCCCACGTTATACCACTCGAGACGTGTCCCGGGAAAAAGAAAATCTTTCGCGCAACCTGTACACGTGCTTTCCTGTTACATATGTATATATATAGTACAGAGTATCCAAGAACAAGGACTCGTTCACGGAAAAAAAGAGAAGCAATCAACTCTCGCAATCGCCGACACAGCTCTCGAAGCCCCTCGAAACAAGCAAAGGAACGTTCATTCCGCAGACTCGCACGGATCGAGTGACGAAAGTGCAGTGCGCGCGTTATACACGCGGTTTATCATCGCGTGTGTTATACGGCTCTCCCGCATACACGAGGCCGCGGTCATGTCTTATCAATTAGGGCTTCTCTCCGTCTTACTTACCGCGCGTATAAATCAGTCGCACGCGCGTTTCGACGAATTATTATAGAGTGTACACACAGCGCTATGTTTACAGTATTTATACAGTAAATCCGAAGGAAGAAGTCGGTGCGAGCCTAGCGATATCGCCTTGCGACGATAAACAAGAGCCTGCGCTGGTCTAATTAAGCCTCTGATCGCTCGACGCGTCGGCGAATATTCGCATAGCGCAGTCTAGAAAGTGTATAAACTCGCAGGAGTACAGCAGATTTTATTTTCCTCTCTGACAGACAGGGAGAAAGAGCGTTTGAGAAGCATCCGTTAACTCTCACCGCGTAAACGAAGTCGCACTCGCGCGCAAGCCTTCAATTATAATACGCAGCACCGACTTTTCTCGCTCGCCGTAAAAAATCAATAAAAGCGCGCGCGCAAGTGAAAAAGTGTAACGCGCGCGTCGAGAGCGCGTTTTAGGGATCATTAAAAGCCGAGTTACATTGGTGCTCGGTGTATGTATAAGTATCGCCGCGGCGCCTGAGAAAATTCTTCGCAAATTGCGACCTGCGGAAAAAGCGAGCTGGCCTATACCTACGCGCCTCGAGTAGTATAAACTACGTGCTAGGCGACTCGCAGGCGCTCGTGCGAGTTGTGTATTATGCGCGTCTCTTACTGCGCAGCTGTGTGCGTTATTATTGCCGCGGAAGTGTCGGCAGTACACGCGTGTGTGTGTTTCTCCTTCTTCCCGCTCGGCTATTGCGTATCCGGGATTCTCTGCGTTTGAGGTTTCTTTTTTGTCGAAGATATGACAACACTTGCGATTATCATTAGGCCTCGATATGGGACAAAGCGTGAAGTGTATATATATACACGCGGTAGCGGTCGGCGCGCGCCTTATCGGCTGTAGCGAGGAGGGACTGGTTCATCGGAAAGAAAAGAGAGTAAACTATATACGCGAGATACGAGAGGTGATATACAAATTTGTATTATGTATATAATCCTGAAAATCGAGTGCGAACAAGCTAAGCCAAGCCCAAGCAACAACGACGTTTCAAAATCGCAAACGAAGGCGTGAAAGTCCAGCCGGCCGGAGATGGATTTATATACTGTCGTATGAGCTCGTCGTGGGCGCCATTTTTTCTCTCTCGCGAGCGCGCGAGGCGATAACGTCGGGAGGCGGCCGTGTAGCCGCTAATTGCCGGCGCCATGGGAATTCCTCGGCGGACCTGAGAATTTTCGCGGCTTTTGCGCAACGCGTACGTAACGCGACTTCCATCCGCTCGAAATCGCATTATAAAATGCGTCCTCTTATATGTATACACTCGCGGAGGAAAAATCGTCGTTCTAATAGCCGATCATCCAGCAGCGCAAGAAAAGTCAACAAAAAATAAAAGTATACCGCGGGCTCATTAATGCGGAAAGACGCGGAAAAAGCCGAGTTTCATTGTCCGAGCGTTACGCAGCAGCTCTGGCCCGACGGCGGCGGATATAAGCCGCGGATGATGCTGCAGGAGCCATAGCGTTTTATATATAAATATATATATGTATAGCATCACGCGAGTCGAGAGGTTTATAATCAGGCTGATAGGCTGTCGAAGCTGAGAAGCGTGTGTGGCAAATTCGCGGCGTTTTGCATGAGCTATGCCTTTTCAGCGTCTTTTTGCCAATATACATTCTCGTGCGACGCGACACTCGATCGCGATTCGTTCCGTCACTCTCTATATATACCTACAGCAAAACACTCACCTCTTCACGTTAGATACGCGGATATACGGATAGCGAAGCGTATGTAGAGTATATGGCAGTGCTGAGAGGGAGTGCAGAGGACGAGCACAGCGCTTTCCCCCGCTTTCCCGACTTTTCCAAGCTGCGCAGGCCCGCGAATGCGCGCGATCGCCGTCTCGTCCTCGGCGCTCTCAGTCCGTCGGCGTCTTCCTTTCCCGGAGCGTCTCTAGTCTCTTAATTTCTCCCGGCGTTTCGCTTATACGCGCACTGAAACAATCTATACGCCTACGAGCCACTTCACTCGCGTCTGGCACTCATCCCTCCGGGTGACGATATCGGAGCGAGGATTTTCTTGAGGAAAGTTCACTTTTTATCGGCACGGAGAAATCCGTCGCGGAGGTGCCGTAGCTTTTCTCGCAGCGTCGCCGGCAACAAAAATGGCCGAACTTTTTGCGCTTCGGCCGCACCCACACACACCCCCTTGCACATCTCTCTCCACTGCTGCTGCTGCTGCTGCTGCTGCTGCTGCTGCTGTCGCTGCTGTTGCTGCGCTCATTTCGCTCGCCCTTTCGTTTTTGCCTTATCAGACTGGCAGCCCGAGTCCTCCTCTCGCCGACAAAGGCCGCGCATGCGCGACCGAGAGCTTGCACTCGTCCGTGTATGTGTGTGTGTGTCGTGAACCCCCGAAAATAAAAGAAAAAAAAATAACTATGGAGAGCAGAGAATATCGAAGCGAGGGTGCGATCCGAGAGTGGAGAAGGGGTGAGAACCGCACGCGCTGCATATACACGCATCCCTCGAGCGAGGGAAAAATCGATGGAGCTCTCTCTAACCCTTTTCTCGTGGAATATTAGCATAAATACACCGGGCGTCCTTCGAAGTGTATGCGAGGGGACCACACCCCTATGCAGGGAGAGAGAGAAGCTTGGCCAACCCCCCGAGCGATCTAAGGACCTATCAACACTGAGATGGAGGACTTGGCTGGGGCTGAGGGGAGGCGCTATTCGCAGCCGAGAGTATAGAGAGCCGGTTTCTCTTGCAACTCGGTGTATACCTATATGCAGGGGCACCCCTTGGACTGCATATAGTGCAACGAGGGGGCGATTTTTGCAGTCTTTTGTTGATTTCTTTTCGGGGAAACTGCACTCGACAGATGCTGCAGTCGGCTTTGTCGGCCGAGTTTTCTGGAAAAATTCAAAGAGCCGACCGTTGCGACCCCTTGTGCTGCTGATTTTTCGTATAAACATTGTACGCGTACGTGACTTACGAAGA
The DNA here is from genome assembly GCA_020010945.3 of Muscidifurax raptorellus. Classification (NCBI taxonomy): domain Eukaryota; kingdom Metazoa; phylum Arthropoda; class Insecta; order Hymenoptera; family Pteromalidae; genus Muscidifurax; species Muscidifurax raptorellus. The sequence goes on along the minus strand of CM052081.1, from coordinate 3,109,235 downwards.
AAAACTCGAATAAAAGAATCTATCCTCGCCTGAGCTATGCGCATAACGAGTAATAAATAATAGAAATAAACAGCACACCCGAAGTGCGCTCGCGAATAAATTATATATCTGCCTCGAAAAGCAGGAGAAAACGTGCGAAGAAAGCCGCGGGAGCGAGACGCGAGAGGGAGGAGTGAGAAAGGGGTGCGATTATACATGTATATATACTCGAGGGTGCGAGCGCGCGTCCTCTCTCTCTCCCTCAATAAGAAGACTCTTTGAGCTCTCTTCGCTCGGGGAGAGACAATGACACGATGATGCAGTAGTGGCCGCAGCGCGTCCGAACTAGGGGGTCCGATTTTATGGGAAAAGATCATCGCCAGGTGGCTATTATTTCGTCTATCTGTCTTCTTCTTTTTCTTCTATTCCCATCGCGTCTTCTACAATATATACTCGGCCGACACGTGAGAATCGAAAGGATTGCTCGGCTCTGCAAAGTGCGCGCGAACGGGGGAAAGCCATTTATAATGGACAGGGGTGGATTGGGAAAATAAACTGGTTACATCCCTGTCGTCTGTATATATACGTAAATACGCTCAGTTTGCGAATTTCGGTTACAGTTTGTTTGCTGCTAGGAACGATGCAGATTCTCTTCTTTTGAAATCCTGCCACTCGGCCGCATCCACTATGCGGCAGAAAAAGGTCCGATGGAAAAAGTCTCTTCGTCGGCATCCGCCGCGTCATCCCGAGTCGCGGATCGGATCGATGCGAGCAACATCGGCTCCCCGAAGATGCTCCGCGTGGAATTTTAAAACAAAGCAAAATGTCGATCTCTCGTGCATCATCCGGTCTCTCGGCATTTTTCAGTCTAATTTAATTTATCGAGTCTCGCGCGCTTCGATAATCCTCTGTAGCCGTTGATCTGCGCAAACGAGAGCAGCAGGAAGCGGCGACAACAGTCCGCCGGCGCGATTCGTCTCGCAGGCTTATAAAGCTCGAGTATTAGGCTTCAGCTGCCGATGCAATTTTCCATCTCGGCGCGAGACCGACGCGCCTCCGTAAGTACGTGGGCAGATCTTATAACGCGCTTCAACGGTGCCCACGTGTGGGTAGAAGCCGAGAGAGAGAGAGAGAGAGAGAGAGAGAGAGAGAGAGAGAGAGAGAGAGATAGGAATTTACGGCGGGAGTGTATTTCAATGAGGATTTCATTGATTCATGAAATCGCGGTATTATATAGGTATATGTGTATATATATATATATAGATCAGAAATGGTCAAATTAACATTCCCTCGCGTCACAATTATACGCTTATATATACAGCTCCCTTCGCAATCCTTCGAAACGTCGAGTAGCGTACAGTCACCATTAACTCGGATATCTCTCCCCGCAGTCTGTCGTTCTCTCTCTCGCGAGACTCTCTTATATATATACATACTGCATTAAAGACGCTCCACGAGTGACAGAGTATATACGTATATATACAGAGGAGGAGGACGACGACGACCATTAAAGCGCGAGATCGCTCCCGTATTATTCAAAACAGTCGCTGCACGCGGAAATCGCATGCGCGTCTCCTCCCACTGCGCGTGCGCGCGCTCTCTTTTTTTCTCTTCCTCACTCGCGAGGTGTATACATATATATATAGAGAGAGAAAGAGGAAGGCTACTCTCATACATATGTATCGTTTATTATCCGGCCGGGCGAGTGAGCTTCGCGTGTCCGAGTTTGTTGGCAGTATATATTATATAAGCTTCGATGTTTTCAGCGGCGCGCGCGCGCGCGCGTGTTAAATAAATTGTGAATTATACGCGGCGAAGCTGCGGCCGATAATAGGCTAATGAGGGAGGGCTGATTGCCGAGTTATCGCTTTCTCTCTCGCCAGTCGGAATTCTTGCATTGCATTAAATTAAAGCCGAGTTCCGAGAACATCTATAAACATATATCCACCCGCGACTATGCAAAACTTTACTCGGGCCTCGGCTAATAAGGGCATCCCTCGCGCGGCTTATTCCAGCCCTTATTCTCGAGGAGGACGGAAGAAAGAGAAGCTCCCGCTTATAATAGCTGCGCGCCGCGGTATATATAGCGCAATTGGCCGGGAGGGAAACAATGGGTTCGCCCGCTCGTCGTCGTTATAAGAATACGGGAATTGCCTCGCGCTTATAAGAGACCTGGGGATGCGTGTATATATATATATATATATATATATATATATATATATGTGTGGGCCTCTTTCCCTGCGAATTATCATGGTGTATCACGGTTGAGAATGTTTTTTTTTTGCTATTATTATGTGAACTTCCTTCCACTGCGGTGGTCGGGAAGAAGAAGCGATTTTCCGCATTTTTTAACCCCTTTTTCTTCGCTCTGGCGTATTGAAGTAGAAGTAACGCTCGATATAGTAACCCGTATAACTCGTACTTCGAAGTTCTCGAGTACACTTCACTCCGTCGTGTATATATATATAGAGCAGCGTCCTTCATCCGTCACGGAAGGAGCAAAAAAAAGTCGTACCGCCGCCGATCACTCGTCGCTGGCGCTTATTAGAACAGCAGCCCCGAGTGTCAAGTCTCGTTCGACACGACAAAGGGAGAGGGGGCTTAATGACGGCGCTGTACGAGTTTATCTCTCGGCTCGACGATTTATGCCGATTTCTGTGTAATACCATAATAGACACACGTGCGCGCGCAGCTGAGAGGAAAAAAAGGCCCTCTTCAAACGTACAAATCGCTGATTTATGGAACCGGTCGATGCGGCGCGGAGGGCATTCTCCGCAGCGATAGTAATAATTCAGAGCGAGCGAAATCGTCGACAAATTGAAATTTTCCTCTTTTTCCCCGCGCGCGTGTCTATATGTGTATATATATATATATATATATATATATATAGGTTTGACGCGCCGCGAGTGTCGCAATGCGAGAACGGAGCTTTTTGCGCGCTCGGTTTTCGAGACCGGTTGTCCCCCCCCCCCCCCCCCTTTGACAGGATAATTATACCGATCGCTAAAGCCATATCGCCGCGCCGAGCGTGAAAGATTAGAGACACTCGCGCATATTGTAACGTATCCCCGTATAGCGTCGAAAGTCTCTCTCTCTCTCTCTCTCTCTTATCTTATATACACGCACGCTATGACTCGCGAGCTGTATATATTGAGAGAGAAGGTATAATAATAACGGTCAGCTCTCGAGATTGTAATATTCCCGCCACAAAGCGACACTTATCCAAGCCGAGATTAATTGTATCGCGTAATTGCACTGTATATATATAATACTTTCATATTATAATACAAACGTATTGTATATACTTTTCGCTCCGCTCCTCCTCGTCGTATTACTCGGCTACTTCGTTCCGCGAACAGCAGCGGCAGCCGTAGCATCAGCGCATACCTAGAGAGACTACTCTCGCACAAAAGGGCGCAGCACTGACCGGACGAAGGAGATAAGCGTGGAGAAGCTTCCAGCGAGTCGTGATGCAAAGAGAGAAAGGGACGAGAGAGAGAGAGAGAGAGAGAGAGAGAGCCGCGCGTTTGCTACTCGCAGTCCAGATACGCATCTCCGAGCAAGCTGCTCCGAATTAATAAATAATAATGCAATATCACTGCGCGAGGGTTACGTACTCGGGTCAAACGATTCACGAGATCAGCGGCGCGGGCTCTTTTTATTTCTTCTTATCGAATTTCCGCGCATGCGCGGAGTATCCTCGCTCGAGAGTCGGATCGACACGTCCAGCTGCGACTAATAACGAAAAATCCTCTCTATTCAAGCGTCCGTTCGTAAACGACAAGGAGGAGCCTTTTCTCCTGCCAGCCCGGAAGCTCTTGTAAATGGCAGCTAATCGAACCGGCTAATCGAAAGCCCGGGCGACGTGAATCCCGACGACAGACGTATGTGTGCGCGCGAGCGGAGGCTATCTGTCGTCGTCGGGATGCGACCGCTGCTTCTTCTTCTTCTTTTTGCGGGGGCAAGCTTGCTTTGTTAATAATTCTTGCCTGAACTGGTACATTTCAAGAGAAAATGAAAGGAGGAAATAAGAGGGCTCGTATAAAACGCGTTTATGAGACACAATATTCCATATCCGAAATTTCCAGTTTTCCGGCTAATGAAATTTCAAGAGCGCAATAAACAACCGGCGCGCGCCAATTAAAGCCTCGCCGCAGTAAATTCATCAAGCTCCTCGGCGCAGAAACAATTTACCCCTCGCTTCGCAGGTGCGCTGCTGCTCCTCTCAATATCAATATACACACGGCTCTGGAGGAGAATTTTAGGACACTTGTGTAATTAGCCAGGCGTCGGCTCGGAAAATTTACGGAGTAAGATCGCGATAGCGGCGCGTGGATGATATTTCAGCGGCGGCGCAACGCTCGACTGGCCACGAGGTCGCGACCCGCGGAATTTGTCGAGAGATCCGTTAGACTGACTCCGCAATGCGATGAGAGAGAGAGAGAGAGAGAGAGAGAGAGAGAGGAGAGGATCGACTTGCCCGATGAGCTTCTTTTTTTACCTCCGAGGGACGCTCGCTGTCGACGCTAAGGGGATCGAGTGTCGCTCTTCGGCTTTGATTACCGATGAAGATCGACGTTATTTCCTTACGGCAAGCAGGTGCGAAAAATTTTCAATTTCTAATTTATAATTATGACGTTAGGCTGCGCCTTGCGATTTTAATCTGGCCGCGGTATAAATCTCGCGAGACAAATAGTAATAAGCACAGCGCGGCTTCTTGTAGCCAATTTATTTTTTAACCAGAGGAGCGTACGCGTTTCGAAAAAAATAACTACGTAGAATATACTCTTATCTCGTATAATTATACTCTCGATAATAACCGGCGGAGAAATGCCACTCGTCATGTCGATCCGCGATACGAGCCGCCGATGCGCACACCGCGACATAATGGATTTTCGCGCATGCGTAATCGGCCTCGCAATAATCGATGCATATGTATATATAAGCGTCGCGATGAGTCGCCCGTTCGCGCGCGCGTTTTTGATCTACTCGACTAAGTCTTAATGAGCCGATATATGACTCGCGAGTTTGCGCTTCTTAATAATTTTCGACGGCGAGTATAGCGCATAATACATAATTATACAAGCCACAACAACAAGATTCCCAGGCTCGGCGACGCTCGGGGCCTCGAAAAATCCATCTCGCACGCGCTTACCTCATTGTTCGGGAACTCGATTTTTTTCTCTCGCCCCATAGCTCTCGTGCTCGTAAAGCCACTGCCCTGCTGCATCAGATCGCGCCCCTACATATATATATACATACGGAGCCTCGCGGCGGCCTCGCTCCGAATGTTTATGCTTTTATTACTCGCTCACGCGTGCGCGTGCGCGCGGGCGGCGGCAGCGACGGGACGAAAAAAATCCGCGGCGATATGCACAAAGGAGAAATTCGAGCCTTTTCGCGGGAGAGAAGTCGGGCTTTTAATGACCGGGCTAATCGGGGAAAACGATCTAAATTGCCGATACTCGCGCGCGCGCGAGAGAGAGAGAGAGAGAGCCGCTGCGGAATTTTTCCTTTCTGGAATATAAACGCGGGAATAATTTGCATCCGCTCTCTTATTATTGCACCAGTGTGTATATAAATGAATTGTTTAATGTCCCGTAATTGCGCGCTCGCGCTTTCTTTCAGCCGTACGCGCGAACGCGCGCGCCCGTGTATATTATTATAATCGAAGGCAGCGATCTGTTATTGGTTTATTAGTAGCGCGCGCTGTATGTGCCTTATGCATGTGTGTATATATATATATATATATATATATATATATATATATATATATATATATATATATATATATATATATATATAGGCAGATCAGCCCCGCGGGCGGGATGTCGAAACGCGCGGAGATCGATCGAGGAGACTTATCATCGCTGCATCGATGTTTCTACAATTTATCCGTAGAGCATAGCTATGTAATTTTTTTTTCGTCTTTTCTTCGATATTATATACATGTACAGCGTAATGACGCGGGCTGAAGAAAAAATCCAGCGGAAGCGAGGGCAACGCGATTCTCACCGGGAGCGACGTCAGTCGCGGTTGATGTGCGGGAGTAGATATATACATATATAGCGGAGCTGCGGCTCACCTTCGGCAATTTGCTCGGCATTCCTCCGGGAGCCGTGTATAGCTATACGGGTACAGAAAGAAACTGCTAGAGACTCTTCTCTCTCGGATCACTGCTCTGGGGTATTAATTATCCTGCGGAGACGTACGCGAATCGTGGAGAAATTTATAAAACTTTTTTTTTTTTGCTCAAAGCGATAGTAACGTAATTTACCCGCCGGTGTATAAAAAGATGAAATGCGAGCGTCTTTTTTAGGGATTCCGCGCGATCGTGAACTTTTTCGGTAGTTTCTATGAGTCCTCTCTCGCGGCAGTAAAGACCGTCGCGAATATAAACCCGACTTTTTAAAACTTTCGGACCGCGCGCATGTTTCGCTGAACAATTCGCCGATGAATGCAGTCTATAAGCTCATTACGTGCATTGCACCCGCTCATTGTATTCTCTCTCCAAGACTAGAATCGCTCGCACCGGTCGGACGAGTTCCGCGTCTTAGCCTAATCCTTCATTCCTCTTATGTATATATATGTACTCTGCACTAATACCCTTGAATATTTCAGTGCGCATTAATACAAGTCGAAAATAAAAGGAGAAAAGACGTCAAATACTCTCGGAAACATTGAGTTTCTCAAGGCGGTAGTTTAAAGTCCGCACTCAATGTAATGTATTATATACAGCCGAGTAATCATCATCCCCCATTCGTAAAAGTAGTCTTCGGCGTAGCTTCTTATTTATTTTCAATTCCGGCTAATTGCAGGGCATGCATCCAACAAAGTCTTCTCGTTTTCTTTTCCGCGAGAGAGAGACAGAGAGAGAGAGAGAGAGAGAGAGAGAGAGAGAGAGAGAGAAATATATAGAGGCCGGTTTAATTGCATCGCTATAAGGATTTTTCGTCGCGCGTCGTGTGCGGCTAATGTTGACTCCGCGCATTCGCCTGAGTTACACGGAGTAATTCGAAGATGCGATTTCTAAAGCTTATGATAAGTTAATGACATTAAGAGCAGCTTCGCAGGGTTATTAAGCCGCTTTTAATGGCTCGATCAATCCCCTCGCGTTTTTTTTATATCCTCGAATCGCTCCGCGTCGAGTCTTCCAAAAAGGCAAAATCTCTCCGACGCCTCGGACATACAGGCTGTAATTAGGCAAAGTTTAGCACGAGTAGTTGCTGCTGCTGCTGCTTCGCTCGACTTTTTTCGCTCCAGTATATACGAGTGCACATACATACATCCATACATACATACATACACGCGCCGCGGGATACGAATCTCGCGTCACGAGCGCTTGAAGCTGCGCACGGAGGAGTAGGCTGCTTTTGTTGGCCGGTCACGTGACTTCTTCGTTTCATCTTTTCTTTTTCTTCGGGCCTGGCGGTTCTATCGGCGAACGAGAAGATTGGATCGCGCGAGACGCTTACTTTTTTGCGTAAGTACACGCGAGGCGTTAACGAGTTCACTTTCTTCGATCGCATAGAATCGATTCGTATAATCACATACATCAAGCGTTATTACGAGGCGTGAAAACTCACGCGTGTGGCGAGGCTCGCTCCGATATTACGCGCGGAGGCGTCGTCTGAAACGGAAAGAGAATAAGCAAGAATCAATCGATCTCTTATCCGCGGAGAGCAGCGCGCTCGCGAAAGCCTTTCCCTGAAAACAACGCTCTCGGTGTGCTTTCCTATCGAAAATTTGCGGAACCCCGGCGATAAAGCTCTTGACGGCGGTGGTCCCTTTGCCGCGGTCAGCCAATAAATATCTGAAATCCTTAATGGATCTGCCGGCAACAATGGCTCCCGTGCGATTACTTAGCCCGTGCTCCGCGCGAGGAGGAGCAAAGATGAGAGAAAAAAGAAACAAGGGCCTCCTCGTGGAGAGGATTATCCGGTATCGCATTCATTACGGGTCTTATCTTTCGGCTCCTTAGCGGCTACCGTCCGCCGAGGCTGAGTTAGCTCGGACACCCGTGCGGTGCGCTTTTGGATATCTCGTGAGCGCCGATTTTTCTCAACGTAGGTACGGTCGAGATGAACAATGTAAATCTCCTGCGGATAAAGGCCTACGCTGTCGAAATAATACAAAATGCTATAAACATATATACGTAATGCTCCGGGCGAACATCGTAACGATAAACGTTAAATTAACTCATTATACGCATTGTGTGTATGGGAGATGCCACCGGCGATAATTAATTCATCGGCCTCTCGCACGATGAACTCTCGGCCTCTAACGCCGTAAACAAAAAAAAAAAAAAATCTCACGCTGCGTTTCCAATACATCGATTCCAATTACGCAAATCGCATATCCGGATTTCTCGCGCGCGGGATAGGTCGGCCTCAGATAGGATCTCCTCTAGGAAATTTATTGCACATTATATTCGCGGCGAGCGCGTTCGTAGCGCAGCTTTCTGTGCAATACGTATATTGTTCTCTGTTTCGTGTATTATACACGAGCTCGCGTCCATCGCGCGTCTCCACCATTTTCTCTCAGCCGTCTCTCTTCCCCCGTGTCGCGTCGAGATTCGGATCGATACCCAAGCCTTTCGGCTGCACATACGGAACCGAGAGGGGGCTTGATTGAATTTGCCTGTACACGAGGGGGAAGCGACGCCGAGCGCGGCAACGTCGAGATAGCGTAATCTTCGAGGGCTGCATGCGCTGTACTTCCCGCTCGCTTTTATATACAGATATAAATGAGTACGTTTCTGGCTTAATTCACGCATCCTCGAAGGAAAATTACACCAGTTTCTTCATTTTTCTCTCGCGCGCGTGCGGCGGATCTAGGGACGGGATACCCGCGCGAAAATCCGCTTGACAGAGCGACCCGACGAGATGCGGTGAGTTTATTAAGCGGAGCGGCTCGTATGTTTAAAAATATAATTCACTCTTCATCTTCGCCGGTGTAGTGTTGTATGATATATCGAGCCTCGTCATCTCGCGCGGGCTGCAGCAGTTCCCAAGATCGTATCAAAGCCGGGCGAAAAATATAATATATATCGCATAGTGTGTCGCGTGTATATATATATAGACACAGGCACACACTGCGTCACGTCGTCGCGTTTACGATCCGCGGTGCGCTCGGAATTCTCAGCGGCCCGTTTATTGCTCGCCGGGCCTTTAACTTTGGAAAATATGATACACACTAGAGAGAGAGACTCGGAGCTTGTTTACAATATACTTGTGCGTCGCTAGACGCTATATCTAGGCTGTTGTGTTATCTCGTAGGTGGATTTTGTGGATTTTATAGTGAGAATATTATTCGACGACGCGCGATGTGGGTCGAGTTGTTCGGGCTGTTTGCGTAATTTGACTCGTGTGATTTTGAGAAAATGCGCGCGTGTTTCTGTAGCTTTCGGTAGTTTATATATATATATAAGAGTTAAGTGAAACGTAGAGATAAGAGGCCCGATAGGATAAATCTGGAGAATCGTTTAAAAATCGCGATGTATGCAATCGATATATACCTTTCCGATCGAATTTCGCGTATTATACCGAGATAGCATCATTATCTCCACCTCGTATTCGAGTATCGCGATATATATTAGAACACGTTGTACATAATTCAATGGCTCCTGTGTTATATCCATACAACGTAGTCGAGAAGATATAATTTCGCTGCATCGACTCTCGCTTTTCTCAATACAACGATCTGCCCGTACGTATTATATATATATATTGTGAATCCGTTTCCTCGCGTGGGACACTCGTATATATTCAATCCCCGGGCAAAGAACTCGCACACATATGCGCATAATGCAAACCGTCGTGAATACATAGATAAGCTTATACGAAACCTCGTGCATCGGTGGAATACACACGCGTGTTGCACAAGTCGAAAAATATAAAGGCGTATATAAATTTGGAAATTCATCTCAATATATAGCTCGAAGCTCAGGTGATTTTACAAGCTGGTATATATATGCGGCCGCGCGAATCGAGGGCCACATTAAAATGCATATACAAGAGAATAAGAGAGTCTGGATTTCCCACGACTTGACATCCACCACCGGCGCCGATCCTCTCGGTATAAGCTCGAACTTATGGCCATACGCGCGCGCGGGTTCGTCGTGACCCGCGGCCCCTTAATTTTGCACGTGTATGATTTCGCCTTTTACGCGCCACCGTAGCATTGTTCGCCAGCTACGTATACCGCAAAAGGAAATTCCGCGGCCGGAGACGATTTTTGAGTTATAATGAGATTACCAATTAAGCGCGATGTTCGTCGTTACGATAATGTGTATGGTTGGAAGCTAAAATATATCAAAGCTTCATACTTGCGTCATGTAGACGCGCGCGCGGGCGCCTAATTACGAAATTTCGAAGCATCGATAACCGATAGAAGCCCGCGAGCGACGCATCACGTAATATGCGCGAATCTGATAGTTATTATAGTATATATAGTCGACGATTGATAAGGAATCGCGGTATTTTGGAATTTCTCTTTAGATTCCCACACGAGTACTCCCAACGGATCGACCTTGCTTTCGAATTAATCACACAAATACGCGACTGTTTCTCCTTAAACTCAAAGCATCTTTTTCGCGTATACGTATGCACTCCTCTTCGTACCCGTATAAATATATATATATATATATATATATACCTCTCTCGAGGTGAAAAGCTAGAAAACCATAAAACTTCGAAGAAGCTCTTCTCGCAGCTGCATCTCAAGCAAGCGGTGAGCGATTTCGTTGGTATGCGCGTTGCAAAGGAGGCTGCATCCTCGAAATTTCCCACGGCTCGTCCCGAACCGGCTGCCGCAGCAGCAGCTCTGCCCTCCCCCCCCCCCTCCCCCCTCACACGCGGAAAAAGCGAGAGTGCCACGAGAGTGAGAGTGTACACACACACAGACATACAGACAGACACGCGGGGGGAGAGGAAAGAGGTCGCGGGGATCGATCTGCTTTCTCGATGGGATTGGGATGTGTGAGCGCGCGAGGTTACGTAAGAGCTGCAGGCAGTGTGCGAAACTCTCCCATATGCGCGCGGCCGAGAGTCTCGAGCGATGCGGTGTGTGTAACCTAGTTTTTTCAGCTTCCTTTGTTTCCCGAGAATAAGGGTGTATATGCTACTTGGTGTATATATGTATATAGGCATTGTTGTTGCCAGACACGCGTATACGCGCGCGGTATATGAATTATGAAAACTGGCCGGCGCCGTTGACATGTGCTGACTTTATATATGAGGAATTATTTCTCGATTCTTCTGTTCTACGATTCTGAAAACCAAATGGGCAAACTCGTGTTTATAGATACACCACCGGCTTTTTCCTCGCATTCGCGCGCGTATATCGCAGTATATTTACATTTAGAGAATCATGTATTATATATATACCCTTTCCGGCTCGGAAAAAAACGCGCGATATACGGTTTAATTTCCAGCCGATCGTCGATACGCTTCGGATTTCTGCAGCCTCGCCTAAATTCCGATAAACTCAGCGCGTCGGTCACTTCTTGCGGTCGAATTAAGATATCCCCGTCGAGAGCGTGACACGCGTGCAAGCGCATCAGGATATTCGATGACTCGATGAAAATTAACGGTACAAGTCCTGTCGCTACAGAATAATCTCTCATCGGGCTCGCGCGGCTGCTGCGGCCCATAAAAACGAACGGCCCTAAAAGCTCGTCGATATCAGCGCCGCCCGCATATAATGGAATCAGAGGCGCGAAATTGCGCGCGAAGATTGTGCGCTACACACGAGAGAGCACGATCGACGTTATATTACATGCGGAGACGATCGGAAACGTTTCTCCTTTGCGGTAGACGGGAGAGAATTACCGCGAGATTTGCGGTCGGTCGTCAGCTTGGCACGTTCCGTATCGACCGGCTGTGCGGTTTCTGTTTACACCCATTTTGTATCTTCCGCCCGCGCTATTCTTTTTATTCTTTTTTTTGTTAAATATAAGACTCGGCAAACACGCCGCGGCGAGAAGTCTTCCGCGCAAGCTCTTCATTGTTTATACAAAATTTATTCCGCTCCACGGCGAGATAGAGCCACAGCTATGGAATCACGGAGAAATAAGGGCCTATAAAGACAGAAACTACACGGGGCGATAAGTCACCAGCGCCGGGTGTACAACGAAATCCCCCAGACGGTGAGAGGGAGAGAAAGAGATAAAGCAGGACTCGCGCGAAAACAATGCTCCGTTTGGCCCTCCGCACTTTATCGCACGCAGATATATATATATACGCACACCTTCGATATTAGCATCGCACGTGGGCTCAACAATGGCTCTCTCTCTCTCTCTCATCTCTTGCGCGCGCGCACGTGTGTGTCGCCTTGTCAACTCCTAGAAAGTGAGAGAGAGAGAGAGGATAGCACACACGTGCGCGAGCTGCCGCTGGAAGAGAGAAAATACGCACTGGCCGCTCGCGTAAAGCTGCCCGAGGTGAGGAGAGCTGTTTACGACGCCCGGCGCCTCGCGCAAGATCTGTCCGAGATATACCGCGAGAGCCAGCTTGTAAGTGCCGGTATTGACTGTCTCCCCCCCCCCCACTCTATCTCTCTGCTGTTCGAAAGAGTATAGCGATAAGTAAGCTCGAGTGAAATTCGTTTTGATAAATTTTCAAGCGGGAAAGGTCTGAATTAGCGCATCGCGTCTCGGGTTCGCTGAAATTTTAGCCCAGCTTATATACATACACGTATATATACACACACTTTGTTTTAGAGAAAAGCTCGCGGAATTGAAGCGCCATCTCGAGACTCCGTTGCGCAGTCGGGAGATACGCCGGATAAGCGGCTGTGATACGCTACACCGTATACCGCTCGTAACTCACTCCGCCCACGCGATTAATTACGCCGACGAGAGAAAGAGAGAGTATATATAAGGGATTATTATTATTAGGCGCGCGCATCCGTCGTTTGATTAACCTGCGGCTTCCGGTCGCGATGCACAGAAAGAGAGACGCGGAAAAAAAATCCTCCGCGAATCCCGGCCTCATGGAGAGAGAGAGAGAGAGAGAGAGAGAGAGAGAGAGAGAGAGAGAGAGAGAGAAAGAGCGGACAAAGCCCGACGGCGATGGATGACGCTACCTGTGAGCTCTGCGAGTACACCGTTATGCCATTTTTCCGGGCTGTGTGTATAATGTGTACATATAAGTGTAACGAGGAAGTGTTTGCTTGCCCCGGGGTTATTGCATTTGAATGCGCGCGTGCGCAGAGTGTATTACATGCGGATATCTATAATGTTATATATATATATATACGTATACGGGTATAATATATATGACCGAGAGAAGTGTACGAAAAAACTTGTCGGTCGATTGATGCGACTACGATGATTCGAGGGGGAGTGGTTCGAGCGACTTCTCTGCGGTGTGACAGTCCGTGAGAAGCGAGCTTTTTCGCACCGACATCGATATGTACACTAGTCCTGCGATATACAGTTTCTCAAGATCGGTATGACCAGAAGAAGAGAAAAGAAAAAGGTGCATCTTTCCCAGTATAATTACAACATCCTACGGTCAAAGAAGAGCAGCAAAATACTTTCGTTATCACGTCGAAAAATACCGCTTCCGGAATTCATCCTCGTACACACACACACACACACACACTCTTGATACTCGTTCTCAAGATCGATCCGACGGATAACCCAAGAAAGAGAGAGAGAACTGCACAATAAAACGCCGTTTTCATAGCTGTCTCTCGCATACGCTGCCCAGACATGCCGGTGAGTCATGTATATATACTCGGGGGGAGGGGGCAGGAGAGACGGAAAAAATCGGGAATATACATCGGCCAAGAGATAGTGGGAGAGAGAGAGAGAGAGAGAGAGAGAGACAGGCGGCATACATACGTCGGAATGCAGTTATTGCAACGCGAGCGCGTTAATTCCTTAGCTGCTGCTGTTGCGAGACGGGAGGAGTAGCTGCTGCTGCTGCTGCTGCTGCTCCTGAGGCTTTTTATGACTCGGCGAAATTAGATGGAATATTCTGCTGAATTAGCCGAGCGATTCCTGAATTTTTTTACACGAGCATAAAGTAGCCGCTTTACAGACCATACATATACACGGCGCGATTAAACCATACGAATTACAATCCTCCCGAGCCTTTGTACTCGCCCTCTGAACGAGAAAATCGAAATCCCCATCTCCCGGCACATAATCACAGTCATAACATCCCAGCGAGGTCCAATTAACTATACTATTACACCGCGCGGTGCAACAAAAATCGCCGATCTCTCGCCATCTCGTTATGCGATCGATAATCGCGTATAAACACACACACACACACACACACACACACACACACATCCACTCCGGCTATTCCTTATCTGTTAATTCACGCGGCTCGTTCTAATTGCCCCACAATTCGCGTTATTATCAATTAGCCGGCTAATTAGCCGACGTCTCGCTTTGTTGCGGTTAAAGGTTCTTACAATAGCGCGCGCGAGTTGCTCGTTAAGCAGCTTGAAATCTATAAAACGAGCGAGGCGCGTAAATCAAAACATGTAGCCGTTTCTTTTTTCTTTTTCACTCATTCTATACTAGCGCTCCAAAGGGGTTGGGTTTTGCTTAATCCGAGATAGCGCCGGCCGCAACAGGTCGGCGAACAAAGTGCACATACACGCGGGATATTGCGTCTCTGCGCACAAGCTTTTTACCGATCGATTGTGCAATGGGACAGTTTAGATTTATATTGAAATGCGGATAGCCTTTTTTTTTCTTTTATTTGCCAGCCTTTATTACGGCGCGTGAATTCGCGCGTAGTTTTTACGACGCACCGCCGCCGCTGCCGCCGAGCGTTTTGTAACTCTCCTGTGTTATATTATGTGTCCAAACGCTCGAAATCGGCCGATCGTTTTTACGACGTGCCGAGATCGAATCATAATACGTATTGTATAGCCGAGAGCGATAAAGCACACAAAGACGTCGTATCAACGATATTAACACGCTTTTCACGAGAACGAACGGAAAAAAGAAAAGGAAGAACTGCCGAGTAAATCGTAACCCTATCCGATCGATCGCGCGGACGCTGCGAGAAAAAGAAACGATGAACGGCCCCATAACGATCCTATGTATATATACCCCTGTCTCTCGTCGTCGCGAGATCGCACAATAATAACGGCAATTACGCGGGCTAACAAATGGAGCGTCGCGCGCGTATCGCTTGTCGATCATTAAGATTGTCAATGTCGATATAAGCCAGCTGGTGTTTAAACGCACCCGAGGCTGTAATTTTTTAGTCGACGAGCGGACACGGTGTCGATCTCCTCTTTGAAATAAAAAAAAATCGGTTAATCCTCAAGGTGAGAAAATCGCAGCCGTTATATAGTCGCGTAATTTGCCAGTCGTAACTCGTAAGTGGACGATCGTCTTATACGTACACATTCCGTGGAGATTACAAGCGCGCGCGACACGCTCGATTTTGATAAAAAGCGCGGACGGACAAGCTTATTAGCATTAGAAGCGCGGCGCAAAGAAAAGAGACCTAACAGAAAAACACGAGAGATCGCGAGCTTTGTCGGCGTCTGGCACGCTTTTGAGGACTGCCTCTCTTGCGTGTATATATATATATATATATATAATAGATACCGAACCCGGTTTCTCTCTGCGTCTCGCGCTGCAGATTTGGATCGATAAAGCCGAAGGAGCTGCTGCAGCAGCGTCTCGTTACGTATACAGCGCAACCGGTCTCGACTCTACTGTCCTGCACTTCTCGATTTTCCGTCGTTTTCAGCAACGCCTCGCGATTTAGAGTCGGGGAGCTCGAGAGTTGACGTTAATTGGACAATGGCCCGGCGCCACTTATACTCGTTATATTCCACCCTCGCTACGCTATATACACTATATATACAGCTATATAGAGAGGGAGATCGGTTCGAAGTGCAACCGATTTTTCGAGCAAAAATGACGGTTTAATATACATCCTGACGATTCCATTGTAGCGTCTTATCTCCGTCGGGAATCACGAAAAGCAACTTCTCGTATTAAAGAGCTAAAACAAAAGCTCGATCGATACGAACCGATTGCGATCGCGCTGGATATGACGCTCTCTCGCGAGAGAAAGAAAGAGATAAACGGAAGGCCACGTCGCACAGCAGCAGAAGCAGCAGCAACGAAGAAGCCATTGCCAGCTCCGCCCAGATACTCCGCGCGAGTCTACCGAAGAAGCGCCGCCACCGTAGCGTGAGTTACGGCCCTTGCCGGTGAATTATAACGCGTATAACGCGTACCGACGACTCGTATATACGTATATATATACACACTACGGGAGAGCTCGCCTCGAGGTGCGGTTGTAGCCGGAGAGACCGTGACGAAACTGTCAAGCGAGTTGGCTTTGTTGCCTCTTGCTATGCGTCGGCTTTTTTTTCTCCCGGGCTTCCGAAGGGACTTCACTCCTACACTTTGTTTTATACGCGGCTGCCGGGACTATCCGAGCGTTTCTTTTTCGCTATTCGATTCGTAGGATCGATGTATTTTATATACGTACATGTAAATGGAAGAATGCGTATACTTGAATCCCGATATGGAACGTTTATTATACCGCGATCGATTAACCGTAATTTATGGGGGAGAGAGAATCCGCGTATTAATAAGCAGTTTATACGATTGCAATTTAATTGCAAATCGATTGCACAAAGCCAACACCTTTATATACACCATCGCCGCGCCGCATTCCAACCGATCGACTATTCGCGCTCGCATACATAATTCGGAGGAAGTTCCTTGCCGGCACACTTTACGCCCTGTCTTTCGGCGTTTCATTATACGGCAATTGTCGCACTGCGCGGTAACGCCTCCGGATTACATCGCGTTTCCGCCCTCCGCGCTGATAAAGTGACGGGAGAAAAATATCGGGCTCTCGGCTCGTGCGGGTTTTATATTATCCGCACCGCGCGGCTCGTATAAGAGCAGCTTTCCGCTGAAAGGACTCGCGGCGACTTGGCACCTTTATTACAGATTATCTAATTCGCGGCTGTATGCTCGGCTTGTAATTTTCCAAAGTGTCTGGCACAGAGATGCAGGTGTTTCTAGGAAGAGAGTTTTTAGCCTCATCCTTGCTTTGTAAAGTGTTGTAAAAACCGCTGGAGGTTATGTCCAGACACGTGTGGCTTACTCTAATGCCGTTAATTATGTTGTTATTCGTTGATCGATAAAATGCAAAATACATTTTTTTAAATTGGTTATTTACTGAAATTTATTAAAATAGTACTCGACACGCACAGTGATACCGGAGTCAAGTAAATGATTATATATTTTGAAAAATTTTTATTAAATAAAATAAAACTCTGTAAAATAGTAATTAATCAATTTTTGATAGTACAAACCCGTGTATATGCTCATTGTGTGTGTTATTACGTGAAATATTATTATAAATAAATCCATTCGGAAACAAACGAAATACAAGTCTCGTGAAATCGCGAAGAATTCACATCAGAGTAGGTCTATGGGGAACCCGATACAGAACAACTTTATCGCTCGCGCTCGCGCGTCTATTATTCTCCGAGATAATAGCGTATACACGTCAGGTGCGGCTGATGCTCTCGAAAAATCGGGGAAAAAAATGAAATATACATACATACACAGACACAAGCCGCGGCGAGATTATCGCGATGATGCAGCCGGTAGGCAGGATCCGTTGCGCTGAAACGAAACGCGAAACCCTTTCATTTGTCAATTAACATTCACGTTTCTACCTGCGCGTTACGTCTCTATATTATACCAGCGAGAGGGAGAGAGCGGCTGCATTGTTACTTAATTATAGCTCTCGCGTTGCATATGCGATAATTGAAAAACTTGTAAAACGCAACGAAGACGGACGATCTCCGTTCGAATATTATTTTGACGTACGAACAATAAATATTGCACACGCGGCCGCCGGAGAACAGCAGTGGGCGCGCTAATGGCAAAAAGGCGTGTATATATATATATATATACATACACGCGCGGACCTCTGAAAACCGGAAGACACGCTCGTCATTTTCCTCGGTCGCAGCTGCGTGTCAGCGCGGATGAAATAGTAGCGCTACCCGAGAGAGAGAGAGAGAGAGAGACTCTCTCGTACTACAGCCTTCGGATTCAATTTACAATGCTCCTCCCTTTCTCTTTAAATGCTCGCGCCTCGTCTTCATTTCGCTCCGCGGGAGGATGACGATGCTACACCCGCGTGCTCGCGTCATTCGCAGTGAAATAAAAGACACGCGCGGTAACCCTAGACTCGCGTGATGGGGTTACAAGCTTCGACGCGAAGGAAAAAAAGAAAGCGACGAGGCCGAGCGTACTCGACTGTTACCACTGCGATAAGGAAGAAAATACCAGGTGCTCTGATGGATAGGCCTCTCGCCGATCGATCAGCTTTTCCTCCTCGATTATTCCACGTGTACTTTTCCAGCGTCAGATAAGCCCGCGAAAGAAGCCTACCGAGAATGCAGAAAGCTCGCATTATAAGATGCAGCAGCGGAGAAGTCAGCGACGCGGAAATTTAACGGTTCTCTCTCTCTCTCTCTCTCTCTCTCTCTTTCTCTCTCTCTCTGTCGACGGTCTATAAGAATATCGCGGCGGATTCCGAGAACTGTCAAGGACGTGCAGGAGAAAGAGAGAGAGAGAGCTTCGTGTAAATCCTAACACGCGGATTCGTTAGGACTGTATAATCGAGCGGAATACCTGAATGCACCAGCCGAAACACACACACTATGTGGGACTCTCTATCCTCATTTTCTTTTCTACCCCAACTAGAGAGGCTCCTTACGTTTCTGCTGCAGCCTATTGAGAGGCTGCTGCAATGATTTATTTATGACACACACACACACACACACACACTTACGTGTGTATATA
Organism: Muscidifurax raptorellus; assembly: GCA_020010945.3. Lineage (NCBI taxonomy): Eukaryota > Metazoa > Arthropoda > Insecta > Hymenoptera > Pteromalidae > Muscidifurax > Muscidifurax raptorellus. The sequence continues at coordinate 3,090,427 of CM052081.1, read as the reverse complement.
TCTGCTCAGTTCGTACTCTGCCGTGGAGGCTATTTTAATAGCGAGATTGACAATGATTTATCATTCGCTTATTACCGCGATGTGAATATTTTCGATATGGAAATCGAGAAAGCCGCGCGTGCGTATTATGATTCTCTGGGAGATCGAAATCTATTGTATATATTTATAGCGCGCTTCTCGCGTCGCAGTAAAATCTCACGCGGTCGCGGCAGACAGTGCGTCTGGCGATTCGCGATCGTCACTGTCTATATATATACTCTCGGCTTATCGGGCGTCGTATCCCCTTCGCGCGATATACAGGGCCGCCGCCGCCGCCGCCGCCGCCGCGTGTGCGGAAACCGGTTGACCGGCGTTTTAAGGCCGAGCTGACGCTTTAATTAAGCGCACTTAAGCGTAGCTGCCAGTTTTGCAAGCTCGATTTTTTCCAAATATATGTATACTGACTGCGCGCAGCTGCGATCTCTCCTATATATGTATACGTGTCGGAGATTCGCTTTCGTCGATGACCTCTCTCTCTCACTCTGGGAATAGAACTTATTGCTTCATTTCACGGCATCTCTCGTTTACTCTCCTTTTTTTGCGCTAAAATCAAAGCATAATAATCTCGCTCGCAGCTCATCGTGATAAATTCCCCGGAGCTTTCTAATGCAGGCTAGCCGCGGCTCGTAAACGAAAGATTATACACCTCTCGTATTCCCCCAGCGGTAATTAAACATTTTGCACATACACGCGCCGGGGCACGCGGGCTCGCCTTATCGGAAATGGAAATTTCGCGATAAATAATTATGCGCAGATTGTAAATCCGCCTTAACGCTCTTCCTCGCGGTGGGGCTATATAGCCTGCAGCCCGGGCAAGAGCGCAATTACTTAGGAACGTATATGCACGCGGCAGCGGCTTCTTGCGTCCGCGACGACGCGCTTTTCTTGCTGCTGCTGTGCAGTCTTGATAAAGTGCGCTGCTGCGAGAACGCGTTATCGCCCCGCCGAGAGAGCTTCTTCTTGTGCCCGAGATGTGAGCTGCGGCGAGGAAGGGAGAGTCCATTAAAATTTTTATACCCCGAAACTGCACTTTGCATTTTATTGAGAAAGAGAGAGAGAGAGAGAGAGAGAGAGAGAGGGAGAGAGAGAGGGGGGGAGTCGTATGATGAATATGCGTATTTTGAACTTACGTTTATTACTGTGGCGGATACGACACCAGGCGATTCGAGCTCTGCGGGGACTGAAACCAGAAAGAAAAACATGAATTGATGTAAAATTACAACGCCGAGTTAATGTGTATAAACCTGAACGCTTTATCGATTCCCTACCGATCTCAGCGCTAAACATTGCAAATAGCCCCACTAAATATAACCTACCAATGTATATATATATATATATAGATCGCCCTCTCAGTGAAGAGAGAAATAATAATCGTCCGTTTCGTATCGGCATGTGCCTCCCTTATAGCGTAGATCGGATCGCTCGATTGTCGTCGATGATCGACGATCGGCAAGCTCGCCGATGACGCGGAGTAATCGGGAAACTTCCATCCGTTATCGCAAAGTGAGACACACACACACACACACAGACACACACACACTGCTTTTGAAATACTCTCCGCTCCGGCTCTGCGTCTCTATATTTCTCGTATCTCTCGAGTATAGAAGAAGAAAGTATACAGCAGCAGAGATCGGTATGAGATTTTCAGGAGCGATAGTACCGCTGCTGGTAGCCGAGCTCCTCTATTTATAATCGGCAGCTCGATCGTCGGCGCGCGATACGCGCTGGAATGCCGCGCGGAAAATGACAAGTCAATATGATTTTTCCAGGAGCAGCAGCAACGTCAGCTCGTCATAGCTCTTAACTACCGAACGCCGATGTATGTAGATCTGCTTATCCGAAGATCGCGAGATTCGATGTGTGCGTATATGAAATATAAAGTGCGCGAGTACATTCGGACTGTCAATTAGAGGGGGATAAATCGCGCTCGTGCGGTTTATATGCGATGAACTTGTAAATACGATGGAGGTAAAAATGACGATATTGTCAATTAAGCCAATTATGCTCTTTTGCGACTACCACTGGAGAATCGGTAAAAAGAGAGAGAGCGTCAACAAGATGTAATTACGAAAGAGAGAGAGAGAGAAAGAGAGAGAGAGACTCTATAAAACTCCCGTGGTTTTACAGTCATAAGCGATCAAAAAGCGCATTAATAATTCATATAAATATGCGCGCGTGTGCGCGTATACGACAGAACGTGATTGAATTTCGATGGCCGTTGCCCAGAGAAAAGCCATATTCCCGGCAATGATGGATGTCTGAACGACGTGAGGTGCAACTCGCAGTCACTTGGGAATTTCAGGATAATGGGGAAATAAAGCCAAGTTCGAGGAAAGGGGTGTCGCGACAATTGTCAATCTGTTTTTTCTTTTGCTCTCTTGCGCTGTGATCGATAGGCCAGTCAATCGAATAGGAAAATAAAAACGCGCGTATACTATATACACAAGTCGATATGGTATAATATTCCGTGCAGTCGTGTGCGCCGGGGAAGAATTCCAATTTAAACACTGCGGGGAGAGTCGTATATATATGGAATCGACGCGGTATTCGAAAAGCCGACTATTAGCGCGCAAACACCTTCTCATTACGGACCCGCGTGTGTTTTTCCCAAGCAGGAAGTTCGACGGGCCATCGCGGCGGAACATATATATAAACGACCTTGACCATATATACGCGGGTATAATTGCCAGCGCAAGAAGCGCTCTCATGGCTTGCGCAGTAATGGCTTCATTCTTTAGCGCCGAGAACTGCTGTAAGTATATACAACTATCTCCGCAACTACACAGCTGCGCGCGTTTTTTTTCTTTGCATCCCGAGTATCGTTCGGTTTTTACATTTCAATTTTCACGCGGTTCTTAAATTCTCCTCGTTATCGTTATGCAGAGAGTTAGAACAATATCGCGCGATTATTTCAACGATTTACGCATCGAAGAGGAAAGTATACGTCCGCGGAGTTGCGGTTCGCTTAATAAAGTTAATGCCCGACGCAGACCGTATGAATGTTATTGCCGGTCGTTATTCCGCAAAGTTACTTTGTAGCCGGTATAAGTTGAAAAATCGCGTCGTTCAATAAACAGTAAATTCTAGCTCCGGCTAATAGCTCGCTTACACACATATTCAATGGACAATTACAAAGTAGCCAGAGAGATAGTTAGTATTATAATACCGCGCGCATACACACGACCGCCCGTAGTTTTCAGCAAATGAAACTACGGACGCGTTGGAAATTCATTTAGCTTTAATTCCAACGCAATGATAATAATAATAACGATCACATATAAGATCCTAATCGGCCTCGGCTAATTATTCGCGGATTCCCGAAATCGGCGCGTTTCGTCCTTCCTTCGTTATACATACGTACGTGTATGTGTATATATATATATATATATATGTGTATATATATATATATATATATATATATATATATATGTAACAAAAGCGCGTTAGCTTGAAATTTTTCGCTTATTCTCAACAATAACAATGCGCGAGCTCTCTGAGAAACACGCGGCGCGTGTCAGACGGTGCCCGGTAATGAACGCAGGACCACCGCGCGCATATACATATACTCGGCCATTGTGTCCGGGTGCCTTTTACCGGTCTTCGTGTCCAGAGATGGTCACGCTGCAGTTGCGGCCATTTCTTTTTTTTTTTTTTTTTTATTCTGCGCTTTGTGCTACTGCTGGATTAATTGCGATTTCGGACGGTGTGTGTGTGCGCGCTCGATATATTTTCAGTTTGAAAACTAAATAACTTTTTCTCGGAAGCGATTTCCATATAGTAACACCGGGAGGAACCAAGAGCGCGGCGACGTCGCGTCCCATTGTTTCCCCTGCGCGCATGAATATGATTTAGCGTCGATCTTTCAGCCGTTTTCGCGCGTTGTCGCCTTTTAATATAACGACCGTTTGTTGAGCAAAAAAAAGAGGCAACTCACTGCTCTCCTAAAAATGCCAACTCGGAGTACTACATCGAGGAAGGCGCAAGATACACGCATAAATGCATACGGACAGGATGAAAGGAGCAGGAAAAAAGGCTCGAGCCTCGTGTCTTATGCAAATGCTCGCGCGCGCGACTCGTACAAAAAGCGGAAATGGCCAGCGGCTTAAAGAGAGCAAGAAGAAGTCGTCCGCGAACGCATGCATAAACCTACTCTGGAACCTCTTCCTTCGCTCTGTGCATGTGTGTGTGTATATATATATATAGCCGCTATATAGGTGAGACATACGTATAAAGCATAAACGCGTGTATTATAGTTTTCTCCGATGCTCTCGTCAGGGTTAATAAGTCCGAGCTCGATTGAAGAAACGTGTATAATAACTTAATTCTCGGTGTAATACGTGGACTCTGCTTTTTTTGCGAAGCGCTCGTCGATCGCGAGGAGTATATGAAATTCCCGTTTATGATCCGAGGCTGGGGTGGACTTTCGTCGGGTATGTAATTGTGCGGGAAATTGCACGGCTTTACGGTCACTGCAGCTGTATCATCGAAGGCTGTTTTTCATTTTTTTTTTTTTTTTTGCGAGATTTGATAGAGTTGGTTATTGGACTGGTTAATGCGGGCTATTACACTCATTCTTGTAGTAAGCTCGAGCTTAGCTTAAAAATTTGTTTTCTATCGTCCGCTTTTAAAGACCTCTCACGCTTTTTCATCCATACTCATGTAAAAATGTATCAGTCAACGAGAAGCTCTACGGGGGCAAAAATAAGGGAATGCAGGCTCATCGCGACGGTAAAAAGCACTTCTCCTCTCATTATCCTCCATTTTCCTCTCTTAGAGTTTTCTCTCCTCTTTGTGCTCTCCACACCAGCTCGCGCGAGATATCGAGCGAAACCATCTGCACCGGATTCCTAGCTATACTGCACGTACGTATACCTACATATACCTATATATATATACACACAGCTGCGCATTGTGCGCCGCGCGAGACACTGGACACGCGACCCGCATATATACGTGTATACTTATACCTATACACAGCTGAGAGAGGATAGTTGTATGGGTGAGGAGGTATACTACGAGACGCCTTGTTCGCTTCATCTTGCGGACGGGTCTTTTTTGCTTGTTTGTAGCAGCAGCAGCAGCAGCAGCTTCTCTACTGCTTCTTTCTTCCAAATGGGGGGATGTACCTGACGGAATGCGCCGCCTCTTTCTTTGCCCTCTTAATTACTCAATTTTGCATTTAACCCGTACCCGATACACAGAGTTGCGGATATAATTGGCTGATATTCCGCGTATTATATTACGTACACGTATACTCAGCTCCTTTGTTTCCATTACAACGCACTGCGCGGAAACTTTCTCGCGCGAGCCCATCTAAAATCAAAGTCTTTACGATTCTCTGAAAGCCCGAGAGTGAGAGAGATGCAGCCAACCCCGCGTTTTCATTATAATATATCACAGACAGAGCCGCGAGACTGCGCGTATATATAATCAAGCGAGAGAGGGAACTAGGCCCATATATTAGTCACCGGATAATTCCTCTCTCAAAGTGAATATTCCGCGAGTGCATGCGCAGTACGGAGAAAGCTCGAGTTTCGTGACAGTTCGTCGATGATGAAAAGGCGCCTCTAGGGCAGAGACTCGGCTCGCGCGCAGCATCGCAGAGCGAGCAGAAACGTGTAATCTCTGCTCTGCCGCATAACAGGCCAACAACAACAGCTCGAGATTGATTCCTGGCATTGGCCGAGCATAAATCGCCGACCGGTGCTTAGGGTGTCACGCGTAGGAGAAATCTCGGCGGATCTAGAGGAATTTCTTTCTATATATATATATATATATATATACACCACGACGCGGCGGCTCTAAACGTCGCTCAAAATCTAATCTCAGGGATGTGGCGTTTATGGCTGCGCGTTGTTCTACACTCTGCGCGCTTGTCAGTCCGCGCGCGCGCGCGCGTGTGTGTACGAGCTTTTTAATTGCGCACCGTCGCAGTACAGCCATTAAATTATTGACACTGCCCGTTCACGGGGAGGATCTGCAAGGTGAGCAGCGCCTGCTTCGTCATCATTGTTTTATTTTTTTTATCAGCAACGCTTTGGCCGCGGTCCATACACTTCATCTGCATATTATTGAACGACCGCGGCATTTTATACTGCGCAATATACGGACGATTTAATAAATTATTCCGCAGAGGCTAGACGCTGCGATGGCCGCGTGAGATTATGGTATTAGCTCGTAAAAATTAGTTTCCGATTTTTCATCTACGCCGCGCGCAAAGCGACGATAAATTTGCATTACAGCCCTTCGATCGTTACGAATTAATTATCCGCGCGGCGCCGTACAACCATCCCGTGTGCAGTAATCTAAACTGCATTAATCAAGCATAACCGCTCTCGTCGGGGCTGCGTCGCGTACGCGTAATAGCGACGCGGGAAAGTTTTATTTCGTCGTAAACATTACGCGTCCGCTTCTACATTATATAGTCGCTCTACCGGCGACGTAGTTTTCGAAGTAGAGAGCCGTCTTTATTGCGAAGCGCGACGACGAGTCTTTATAATGAGAAGATATCAAAGTAATACACGGAAAAGAATATACGTATCCAAATCGTCGCTGCGAGTGTCGATGTATATCGGTATATGTGTAACACCTGCCGGGCGTAAATAACTCTCTTCAGCAGGCCTGTATACGTAGAAGGAGAAAAAAGAAGGCATTAAAGTGCACCGATAAATAAATCGTCGCGGCAAACAATCCGCGGCCGCGATCGCCGCGGTAAATAACATCCGGCGATAATGACCGGGCGCTCGTAAAGAATTCATTTGCCGTGGCGATCGACAGACGGACAGCCGCGTGAAATACTGCGCGGCCTGAAAAATCATTTTCATTGCGCGCCGCAGAGCGACTTTCCTCTCCTCTGTATTATATATATACACACACACACCAACGCATGTGTCCAACCGATTGACAGTAGCGAGAAGGAGGAGAGATTACCGTTATTTATCCTGCGACGAATTACGTTACTTTACTATTTTTTGATAAATGTTTGATACATCACCGCGAACCGACAAGCCACGCGAGAATACATAACCAAGCGGGAAAGAGGGGGAATATAAGAAGAGGAGCCGCGCCGCACGTCGAGGAGAAGAATAGAAAGGTGGCGCGCGTGGCACGGCCGCTGATTCTGAAATATGGCCTCTGTCGCCGGCTGGATTTTTCAAATTGCAAATGTGTGTCCGCCGCGCGCTAATCGTCACGAGCAATCGTCACGGCCTCCTGCCCACGCTCTCTTCTGTGTGTGCGCCATACTCTCGGATGTCCAGCGGGGATATAATACGAGAGCGAGCCGCGCGCACGTGCACGCCGCTGCAGCCGCCTGTATATGTATACACGCTCTGTGCTGGCCTACATATATATATATATATATATATACTATACTGCCGCGCGGCGGGTATATATATTATACGGGAACATAGATCTTGCACGCGCTACAGAATTCTCTCGTTCGATTCTCGCCGAGTATGCGAAATGATCGAATGCATGCACAAAATGATATATACGATGCGTACTACAATAAGATTTTCCGAAAATTCCTTCTATAATCGAGTGCGCGCGCGGCTCTCCGCGGTGGTCGCGGGGCCGCACTCCCGGCGCGCGATTCAATTAAAGCTCCTCCCGAACGAGGCTGACGCGTTGTTGCATTATGGATGCAGCGGATCTTCTCTCTCTCTCTCTCTCTCTCTCTCTCTCTCTCTCTCTCTCTCTGATGCAGAGCCGAGGTCACAGCCCGCGGCTATAGCATCGAGTAACAGCAGCAGCGACGGGGGCCCTTCCGGTCGCATAAAATTTTATCGCGTCGTCATTGCCGCTTAATCGAGCGATCCCTGATGAGATGCCGCGTATGTATATAGCTCGGCTGCAAGTATATAACATAGTGTACAGATTGGAATTTAGGATTGTCTCGTTGCTTCTCTCCTTTATTTCTATTCGGCCTGAAACGGCTTCATTTTTAACGATTCCCGCGTGTCCATACACGAGGTATACACGCAGAGCGCGTAAAATCCCACGAGAGCCTCGTCAATTTTTCACTCGCACCGCTATCGCTCTTGATCTCTTATTTCCAGCGCTTTTTGTCCCGACCACCGCGGATCGGACCTCTCTCGCGTAATTCAGGAAACGCCGAGTGTGTGTGTGTGTGATTTAACGATGCCGCCGCGCTTCTTGTCCCCGCGGTCTTTTTTTGCATCCGAGGAGAGTCGCGACAGGCAGAAAAACGAGCTCGCTGATTTATAACGCTACGAGAGGAGGCTTCGCGGCGCGCGATTAAACCGAGAGGAACGCGGCCCTTGGCGCTAACTGTCGCACGCGCGATCGGAATCCCGAAAAGTATGCGGGGAATTAGTTCCGGCGATTTTTTATGACATCCCTCGCGTATGAGCTAGTCTGACGAAAAACGGCCTCGCACTACTTCGAGCTTTTGAAAATCCGTAAAATTTACACGCGGAACCGTGATCCAACTATTTTCACCTCCTCTCACCGAGCGTACCTCATACGGGAGAATCGTGTCTGGAATTTCTCCGCACAGCTGTATAATCTCGGATACTCCGAGCGCGGTGATGAATGGACTCTGCGCCCCCCCCCCCCCCTCCCAGCGATTAATGTCGCACGTGGGCGTATATATGCGCTCGCGCGTGTCCCTCTTGGACGGAGAAATATGCGCGCTGGATTATATTGGAGCTTAGATTTTTCGAAAGGTCAATTCGTAGGAGAATCTGGTGCGCGCGCGTATCTTAAGCTTTATTTACTATATTTTCGAGAGAGCAGTGGATTATAAGTGTGCGACTCTTCATAAATCTCCCTTTCAATTTGCAAAGATTGCAAAGATCTTGGACTATAAATGCAGGTGTGCGTGTATCCTCTATGAAATAAGCGAATCGTGCACAACCGACGAGAAAGAGAGAGAGAGAGAGAGAGAGAGAGAGAGAAAGGGCAGAAGCAGTATATATGCAGCAGGCAAATGGATAGTAGTAATTGGAAGGGTAGATTAAAATCGTAATTATCAATATCGAAATGCCAATGGTAGAAAGCGCGCAGCCGCGCGAGTAATGGCTAAGAGATAGGCCGGGACATAATGATAGGCTCCTTAATAAGGCACTGCAGAGTTACGGAGAAAAGATGAGGTTGGCCGGAAGATAGCGAGAGAGGAGGGGCTTCGGAGAAAAAAGACGCTGCTCAAATCCGGATGTCGAAGTTTAAATAGATATATATACGTTGGAGTGCTGCTGCACGACTTTCGAATGAAATTTTTTTCCTCCGACGTTTACTTACGTTCATTATCGGGGACTTCTGTCTACATAAATACCTATATTTTGTTGAATAGCTCTCCTTTTTCTTCATTTATACTCAAAATCAACCTACTTTGGCTCAACGCAGTAAAATAAAAACAATCTCGCGAACGCAATAAAATCCAAACGGAAACAAAAGCAAGCCAAGCGCATACACAACAAGCTCTTCCTCTCTCAACGTTCTCTCCGAGCAGCAGCAGCAGCAGCAGCAGTCAGTCACTCCCAGCATCCACATATCGGACCAGATGATCCATAACCCGACGTAACCGCTCGACAGAGCCAGCCGCAACAAGAGCGAGTATATAGAGACTCGGCGTCCGAGCGGCAATTATTACGAAAGCCCGCAGTGCAGCGCAGCTCCACCTTCCGTAGGTGTGCGCGGGCACCACCTGCCGCGCGCGACGGAAAACGAGCCGAGGGAAAAACGCTTGGCCGCGCTCTCTGCGCAGCGGCTTTTGTCGAGCTCATTGTGCGCGGCGATTATTTATCGCCGAGCGTCGCGTGTATTTGTGTTTGCTCGCGCGGTACCGATCTTTCCTTCTCTCGGCCGATTTTTCTCGTGCCCGAGAGACTGCGCGCTAGACGTTTTCGAAATTTATGGACCGAGCGAGCGTTTACGCGCTAGCTACTACTATACACGCCGATATCGGCCCGCGCGATTGTAATTTGTTCGAGCTGCCACTGATTTACAAGCGACTGCCGTGGAATTTGGCTGTTTCGAGGGAGTTTTAACGAGCGACGTCTATCTTGCTCACTGTGTATTCGCGGATACAATGCGCTGCTCGCTCGCTCTCTCTCTCTCTCTCTCTCTCTCTCTCTCTCTCTCTCTCTCTCTCTCTCTCTCTCTCTCTCTCTCTCTCTCGGCTTTATATATTAGATTAGAATCTCTAGAGAGCTGTCGGAATTTTTCGCCTCGGCTTTAATATTGCCCGCGTACACTTGTTCCCCCCCGCGCTCTATAATGCTGTGCGCGGCAGCCGCGCGGACTTTTTCCTTTTCCAATTGGAATTTGAACGGTTATCTGACTCGTATCTGACCGGCTATGTAATTGAATAATATTCGTTTGCGACATAGCCAAAGCGCTGTTATTAATAAGTTCGCCGACTGATAAATGCCGCTCTGCGCCAAAGTAATAAGCCGAAGAATAGAGCCATCAGTTCGCCGGTATATTGACTTGTCACGTTCGTACAGCGGATCAATTAATGCTAATTTTTCAATACAAAACGCACACACACACACACACACACACGTTATTAATGTATACAACTCGCTCGCGGGCGAGAGAGATAAGTAAATCGGCTATTAAATACTTATTTATGTCATCCGTAAAGTCGAATCCGAGAAAATCAATTTCCAGTCGATTTTCTTCTTTTTTTCTCGATCGATGCGCGCGTATAACCGGCCCCAGAAAAACCAGAACCCATGGCGTCGCTAATCAAAGCTCTAATTGTACGCCTCTTCGCGTAACGAGGGTAGCCGCGCGCAAAAAATCCAATGAAAAATGTATAAAACCAACTCCCCTTTTTTCACCGGTCTAACGCACGTCGCGAAGAAAAAAAAAGCCATACCATCGGCGAGATTGGAAAAAATCGGCTTCGTTTACTTTACGAGCTTGCTGATGCGCGGCTCGAGCTCAGCTGTCGAAACGAAGCGAATAGAGACGTGTATACACGTATACGATAAGAATTTACGCGGCTTTACGGGATTTCAAATAGTTTCATTAGAGTCGGCGAGTTTCAGGTTCTCTCAGCATCGAAATTGCACTTTTCGCCAGTGTGTGTGTGTGTGTGTGTGTGGCTATATATCGGAAACGGTTAATGAGTCGATAAGATCTTGTTAGCTTTATGGGACCATCGAAAGCGTTTCTGCTTTATGCGAGTCCAGAGCATCAATATATAATAAGCTTGTATTAAATTGTATATCCGCGCGAGATTCCATCAATCTATCATACGCAGTCGCGTCCGACTGAATTTCGAGGACTTCCCGCGCGCGAGTCATTCCGGACACGTCGAGAAGAAAGGCTCATTACCCGCGCGGTAGCCGACACCATACGTCAGAAAATTAGCCGGGGCGCTTTTTCGCGCGGGATTCCGCGAGCGCGTAAACGCCAAAAAAGGAGTCCATAACGCCTAAAGTCCTCGTGGACGACTTCCGAGGAATCGTAACGAGCGTGTGGAGAGCCGAGGACGAGGTAAAAAGGGACGCTTTCTTTCGAGCGCGTGTTAAAATGCCGTTGTCGGGATTGATGATGGGGCTTGTTGACGTGATTTCCCCGCTAAATATTGCGCGAGTTCGAAGGGGAAAAAAACCGCAGTGATTTACATGATTACACATAGATGCGCACGCGTGTACGTATATGATAAATGCAACAAGCGAACGAATAATATTTTTATATAAGCCAAGCAGACGCGCTATTGCAAAACACCCGCGTCTGAAATCTCAGCTCGGAATCTCTATACGAATGTTCTCTCTTGTATACTCCTAATGCGGTTTACCCCGTGGCTAACGGCCGAACCGTTTCATTACGTTAAATATGAGATGGCCTCGGACTCGCTTTCTGATGCATATAGCGCGAGATAAGCAGAGATTGGCCTTCGGTTATGCAGTTACGTGTGTCTGATGCAACGCACGAGACGCGGATTCGCTGGGGGCGAGGAGAGCGTACAGGCACGCATTGAGGAAATGCAAATAATACGAGAGTGCCGGGGAAGGTTTGACGAGGAGAGACATATTGCGCAAGCGATTGTTCGGTTTATATGTATATATATTGGAGCGCGAAACGGCAGATTGTTATACAAGCTCGCGCAAGTTTTCAATGGAACGTAAATTGCGCGCGTTCCGGAGAGCTTGCGAAATTTCATATACTTTCCGGCGGGACAATACGCGCGCCGGAGTTGTATTTCACATTCGCGGAAAGTTGATGGCTGTGCGCATATATATAACACGATTTCGAATTAATTACGCCGGGGAGAGAAGGAGGAGGAGGAGGAGGAGGAAAAAAATACAAAGACGCAGATTTTCCGCACAATCGGAGAGATAATAAATATAGAGGCGAGAGAGAGAGAGAGAGAGAGAGAGAGAGCGCGCGGCGTATATAACTCAGTGGTATTTTAACCGTTTGAGCGAGTTTCGCCTCGCGCGTGCGGCAAAAAAAGCGGCGCGCGCGGATTCCTGCTTGCGCCGTATAACCGCGTATATAGCCGTTGCTCGACATCGGCGCACAATGCATAACGATAATTCATTGATCCTAATGAGTAGATACTTTCTTTCGATTCTCGAGCGGCCGGACCGAAATCGTAAACTTTCCTAATTAGACGCAAAAGGTCATAGCCGGATACTAATTAGTACTCATTCTGAGATCTACACTGTCTGCGGCTATAAATACATATATATGTGCTGATGCGATCGTTGAAAAACCGCGAAGGCTTGTAAGAGATTGGTTTTTTCGCAAGTGTGATTGTTCTGCTGGATTTCAGTGTGCGCGTTATTTCTGAGAAATCGTTAATTTTTTAAGGAACATATCGGTAATCAACACTAATGTGGAGAAAATTGCAGCCGGCACCCGTTAAAACGCCTCGATCAAAAAGTCAATAACGTACATTATCCCTCGTACACACACACGCTGAAGAAAAGTCATTCATTCATAAAATTCATACACACGCAATCTCCTCCTCCGACCAGCGGCGTGTCACACGAGTATACGGAGCCCACGCGTAATATACACACGTGCGTTTATTTCTCGTAAAATTTATTGAAACGTTGGGCTTCTCAACTCTCTCTCTCTCTCTCTCTCTCGCACTGTAAAGTAAGCAGTAAAACGAGAACGGTAAATTACTCGCAAATGTACCTTTGAAAAGTTGTAATGATGCTTACGGCGCTGCGCGTCAGTAGCCTTGGAATACCAACACGCGCGTGCACCTACTTTACAGTGTCTCTTTATATTTCTGCCTGCGCGTATATGTAATAAACATGGGGGATGCGCGCGCGTTATATTCCATCTTCGTTTTACGAGCTCCCGCCGATTTTTCCCGCGGGTTAATGATCTTTATTGGGCCAATAAAGCAATAATTATGACCCCTCGAGAGAGAGAGAATTTTCCCGGAGGAAAGAGGATTTCTCGTCGTGCAGGCCAACACCTGATGCTCTGGGTTTTCGTTCGCTCGACGATGTGCGGCTTTCGATGATGCATATACGACTTTGCGCAAATATATATATGTATAACAGCTTGGAGTGTAATACTATTTTTTTTCTCTTTCTCTCTCTTTCTCTCGCGATTAGAATCTCTCTCAACTGCAGATGCTATCGGAAATTAAATCTGTGCAGATTTCCATTAAAATCGAATCGCCCGCAGTGCGCATGCATATATATATATATACACACACATATAGCTTCCTCGTCGTCGTATATATAAATCCGCACGATAAGCCATCGGCCCGCGAGAAAAGCTGCATGTACATATATACATATATAAATATACAGACTGCTGCGGTCGCGACTGTCGCGAAGAGGATCATATATATATATATGGAAAAGGCCCTCGGGGTTCAGAAGCCATATTTCTCATTGTGGCACACGGCTTCGATTTTCCAATTCGAATAAAACATTATTATATAGCCTCTCGCGCTTAATGACGTCAACGCACGCAACCTCTGTCGGCTTCTTCCTTTTTCCCGGCTTCGATAAAGTTTAGAAAGTTCCTCTGCCGGCTTCCTGCACTTTTTACACGCACGCAGCTCTGCGTTGCTGTTGGGAAACCCGATAAGTCCGTAAGCTCGAAGAAGCGATACTTCGATATACTTATGAACCTGCACCGTATCATTTCGTGTAATTACATCGGTTAAACCGCGTGCAGTGTACGTGTATAATATAGTTTTCTATACCTCTCCGGCGATCGAACTCTCCCTATATAGTATAGACCTATATATACGAATTGTTATTATAGCTATATGTACCGTTGACAAATTGGATATCCGACTGGCTCCTTAATCGGCGTCGGGATTAACGAGCCGCGATATTTTATTATTGAATTATAATGTTTGCTCTTTTTCAATGCCTCTCTGTATACGTGCCAAGTGCGTATAATTTGTAATGCAAAATGATGATTACACACGCGTTCCGACGCAATATAATTTCCCGCTGCCACGACAGCCGGTAAAAAAGTGTTACATTTTCATTAATAACCAGGAAGTATATATGTAGGTGTGTATAATCCGGCTCTCGCGAGTCGGGGTCAACGAAATAAATTTTCATTCGTCGATATCCCGGACGGCTAGATGTAGCGCCGATGAAAAATAGAGGAATAAAAAGAAAAGAAAATCGAAGTAGTAGCTCGCGTGTCGAGCGGAGCTCGGCCGCTCACGCGAGAAAATGCGTCGGATTCGCATAACGGCTTGAACTTCGAGGAGACGAGCCGCCGGTAATTAGAGGAAAATTAATCAACTATAAATAGCGTATAAACTGCCCTTATTAATACGCAAGTCCGGCGATACGATATATAGCGAAAATAAATCGTACCCGCGCGATTTTACCCCGCATCAAGCGCGCACGACTCCCGGTCTTATACAAGCGCGAGAGGATTTTCTCACGTCTCCGAGCATTGTTCGGCCGGTCGACAATGGCCGATTTTAAAGGCTCTCTCGCGCACGCGCGCCCCGTTATAAATAAGCTTCTGACTGTCTATAGATATATTCACGTCGGCTATTACGCAACGACGACGCCGCGGCCAGAGTATCGGGCCGAGCGTATCTGTATTTTTCTTCTCTCGAGTGATTTTCTAACGAGCGTTCGACGTGATGGATTGAGTATTAAATTGGAAAAATGACGGGCGCGTCCGTTTTTCCGACGATGAAGAGTTCACTAGCAGGAATTGATACATCGCGCGCATGCCGATACGCATATAATGAAATTATACACCGGAGGGACGCTCCGTAGGCGCACAGCGTGAAAAGAGAGCCGCAAATGGAGATTGATTGATTTGTCGTTTATTACCATCAGCGCCGCTCGTCGAGAGATCATGTCTGCGCGCGCGCGCGCGCGCGAGTTGATTGAGACGGAAGGGATCTATATATATATATATATATGTATTCCGTCGGATTATAAGTGACGTACGCGCGAGCCTGCGCCTTTTGAAATCGGTATCGATTAGCGCTATTATGAATTACACGTATATGTAGCTTCAGGCTCGATGCTCACTTTTTATCTCGCTGAAAGCTCGCGCATAACGTAATAACGAGTCATGATCGGACGCTCGTTTCGTATAACGCATACGGCCGCGACAAAATCCAACACAAAGCGCGACGACGCTCGTGCGGAGAAGGCAAATGGACGAAGGAGGAGGAGGAGGAAGGTTAGCCTAATGATGATCGATGATACGCCGTTGGAAGAATCTTACGTAAGGGGGTGCTCCCGCGGCGCTGTGCATCTCGCCGGACATGTCTGCAGCGCGAAGAAGAAACTCTATACGGCTCGGCTGAAAAGCTGGCGCTTGTTACGCGCGCGGACCATTCGTCGTCGTGACGCGAGGATGCGCCTTTTTACCTCGCGGTCATTAGTCTTCTTATTAGGTCGCGAGCAAATAAATTACGGGGATTTAATTAATTTTTCTTGCTCTACCGCTATAGCCTCTCTTTCTTTTCTATATAGACATGCTCTGCGTGTACGTATATATACAATATGTAACGTTCGCCTAACGAGCCGAATATATATATACGGATCGAGCGAAACGCGTTTGGCTAAACTGACAAATCGCTCGTTAAAACTTGCACAATCCTCGAAAAGGTCCTCGCGGAAAAGAAGTACACAGCGGTTAATTAATTAAGCGCCAAAAAGCCCATATAGATACGCACTCGGCACATCTTACATAAAGCCTCTCCCTCTTATAGCAGCTTCGGGTAACTCGAAAAAGCAGAAACTCAATTAAGCTGCGGCTGCAACAGCGACTGCCTTAATAAAGTCGTTCAAGAGAGAGAAAGATACAGCGCGCAAGCTACAAATTTCCAAGTTGCACACGCGCAGTCCTTATATATACGCATCGACGAATTGCGCAAGGAGGACGAGCCGGTAAAAAGAGCCGAGCGCTGCAACTCGAAAATCTTGTATCGCTCGCGCCTTTAACGAGCGACGACGTGTGTGTGTGTGTACCCTCGCAAAAGCTTCGCAGTCGTCCGGTTTTGTTCGACACGCAAGCTGTTTCTCAGTAGTCGCGCGAGATACTTTGACGATTCTTCAAATGGAAATCGAAAGCGAGAGTCCAGTTGGATATACGATGATCGCGAGACGACGGCTGCATTTTCCAAAGTCCTCGATTTTTCCTTTCGTCACCGGGCTTCTATATGTATATTACACTCCGTCGCTAATTGCCCCGACACATTTGACTATACCTACGCTACGCAAAGGAAAGGTGTAAAAACTTTCGTAGCTTCTATGCAGGCGAAGTACGCGTATATATGTATGGGGGAGCGGAAAACGATACGACGTGCCGCGGCGTTAACGCGCGCGCGCGCGTGCGCGAGAAGAAGCGCACGTGCGAGAGCTTTATAATTCGCCGCGATGCCAGTAGTTTCGCGCGTGATTTAGCATGATTACCCAGGCGCGAGCTCGGCTCTCTTTGTCCGGAGGCTGCATTTTTGTTCATATCGAGCTCGTGTGCGTATAAAGGAATTCGTCACCGCGAGTATTACTACAAAAGCTATGAATTTATACCTTCCTCTCTCTCTGGCACTAAATTTCTAAACGCTGACTGCCGATCGATAATTAATTGATCGGCAGCGGGAGAGCTGCCGAAAAAAATAAAGCAACCGGCCGGAAAATCGAAAAGTCCTCGGCGGCGATCGGAAAACGAAATTACCACGCGCGCAGTTCAAAGCCTCTCTCTCTCTCTCTCTCTCTGTGGCGGTAATCGCGGCTCGATTAAAATACCTCACCGCGCTGCAGTGCAACAATTTTAGAGACTCACAATTTCTGCGCCTGGCTGCGATAAATCGCCGCAGATACGCCGCGACGTGGACGATCGCATCGCGCGCGCCAGAACGAGTTCTCTCACTAAGAGCAGCAGCAGCAGCAGCAGCTGATCGGCCGCGGCGGCAGAAATGCGGAGATTTGCGCGGGGCTTTTTCTTTCCTTTTAACTCGAGCCAAGGATAAAGAGGCTTAATATGCAAGCTTGTACGCTACGCGGGTATTAGCTCGGACGCATTAGCGGGTATTAATTATTTTTCAAATTAATTGCCTCGCGGTAGCCTACTGTTATTTTTTCCCGTCTTCGCGGGATGATTGTCGAATTGGTACAAAGTACGGGCAAGACGTGGATTATAATTTTCATGCAAATTGGAGCTCGCTGCGCTGTATATAGCAACGCGACGGGGGTAAAACGATACTCCTGTGCGTATTTTTATCTCCGTCATCCTCGTCTCTTAACGACCATAGCGTCTTTATCGCCGGCACGCGCTGCTGCAGCTCGGATATTAAATATTTCCGGGCGCGTATTATAAGTTTATTGAGAATCAAAGCTTCGGGCGTTATTACACGACTGGCTCGAAAAATCTTCTCTCGGCCCATAAAACGCCGGCGCATTAACATTATAAGCGTCTTGCTTCTTTGACGATTTTTCCAGGACACGACGCTACTGCGAAAGCGTGAAATAATGTAGCTGTTTGACGAGGCGCTGAATCTTATAGTCATCGAGACAGTAGGATGCTTATGTATTCTACGAAGAATAATAGCATTAGAGTAAATAAATACCATTAACGAAAGCAATTTTTTCAACCTGTACAAAATATTTACATATTTCGCGCATTAATTACTCGTTCGAGTAATAATTTCCAACCAGCAGCGATTGGAGCTATTTCTATATATATACACACACACACAAATATCCTCTTGGCGGGAGACAAGAAGCACAGCCTGCCCGGTTGCTTAAGTGCACAGCGCTTATTACGACGACAGGTTGCCGCTGCCGCGGCTCGCAATATCGCATTATAACTCTTTGCGCGCGCCGACGATTAAACCGAGTGCTGGAAACAAACATTTTCCGCTGCCGGTCGTGCTCCGGCTACTTACACACACGTTAATCGAATTTCCGCGCGATGCGCGGAATTCCAGGCTGGAAGCTCGGATATTATGAGTTATGCTAATGCGGCGCGTTTACGCCGACTCTATAATTTCATCAAACGCCTCTGATCGCGTATACGCGTATAGAGAAGTTTTCTCGAAAAATTGCAACATCCGTAACCTCATATCCCACCCACGCAGTCGCTAGCAGCACACACACACACACACACATACACACACAAGCAGCCATCCGATCGGGCAATTATCGCCCGTTTTGTTCCCCCCGCATCGAATAATTATTTTCTCTCGCGCGCACGTGTTCCTACAAGCCTCGTCTTGGCGTCTAGCGTATATATCGAGATCCTCCGACGGATTACAGCGCGATCGCGTGTGCGCATCCTCGAATTACCCGGCTCCTCAGCGTGTTACATGCGTTTTTCGCCCCTATCGGCTGCTGCCGATTTCAATCGCGCGCGCCAAGTGAGAAGGAGACTGTGTCCGTGTGTGCCTGTGATCGTACACAGGGATAGCTAATGAGAGAGGAAACCGGAGAGAGAGAGAGAGAGATCGATAAGGATCGGTATATGGGCAAGGTGAATCGGAGCTGGAGATGCGCGCGCGCTTGCGGTGGTTCGGCATTTTTCCGAGGGATTGAGTTGTTGGGATTGGTTTTCTGCTGAATTTAGGGTCGATCGCGGGGACGCGCGAGTAACCCGCTATCTTGTATGCATAAGCGCGATCCGATAGAACACTATAGAAATCGCTGTAAATTGATGTATTCCATAACGAGTAATACACTTATTACCGAACAAACAACTCCCGAGTTAATCGAGCCGGAGCCTCGCATGAGTATAAAATCTCTCGCATATAACGTCAAAAAAAAAAGAAGAAGAAAAAGCTGTACCCGGCGTCCCTCAGAAAATCGAGAAGCAGCGAGGCGCGATCGCAAAACTCCAGAAGCGGTTACTCGCATAAAACGACTCTCTCTCTCTCTCTCTCTCTCTCTTGGCTGCTCCGGAGAAATGCATCCCGAGAGAGAGAGAAGGATACGGCCGTCACATCGCTCACTCGGTCGCGGCCCTTAATTGTAAGTTATAAGCCTTGAGGGGGAGACACGACCCGAAAGGGGAAAAACGATGAGGCAAGGTCAAAGAGAACGAAGCCGATCAACGCACGATAATCGCCTCGTCTCGCCCGCGTGTCTAGCAATTTAAAGCGTTCGCAGCAGCTTTTCTTCTCTTGGAATATCAGAATCGATTATATAAATCCAAAACAACGACATCCCGATTTTCGCAGCACCCGCGTTTGCGACTTATGCCAATTCTCGTTAAACGCTCGTAGATCAGATTTCTCTTTCTCCGGCGGGCGTCACCAATCAGGAGTACTCTTCTCCTCTTTTTCCCTCCGCGATCATACGTAATGAGGCTCAACGTCGAGAGGCCGACAAAGAATGTCGGGGGGAGCCGGCGCATAAACAAGAATGATGATCGGAGAGCGTGTGTACGTGCGGGTATATATAAGCGTGTGTCCGTGTGTATACAGAGGGATCGGAAGTGCAAAGAGAGCTGACGTAATCCCCCGCGACTGCGTAACGCGATGATGGTGTGCGGGTATATATATATATGTATGTGTGTACGTAAGGCGCTGCCGTTGACTGATTTGGATGGAGGTGCGCGACGTCGCGAAGAATGTATATATAAGTAATCGAAAGGAATCGATCTCGTTGGAGTTGATTTGCGTATTATAAGCGAAATCTGGATCGATTAAGATGTCGCGAAAGCAAATGACTCGAGCTTCGCTTTGTGTACCGTATATAACAACTGCGAAAACGTTTTATCTCTCACTCTCTCTCTCGAGACTCATAAGCACTGCACTGCGCGCTTAATTGGCCTCCGTGACACTCGCGATTATATTTACGACTGATGTGCGCGCAGCGTCTCATATTTGCTAGACCTCTTTTTCTCCCCTACACAGACACGTTCGACAGCTACATCTCCCCGTTCATTAGCGCTTACATATATATATACATTGTTAATAACCCCAAGCCTCTATTTTTCTCTCTGCAATATCAGATAGAAGCAATACATCGCACACTTCACGCAGTAGCCACGTAAGTCCGAAGATCTGGTAAAAGTCTGACCCTGATACTCGTGACGTATTCCTGTGTGTGTGTATATATATATATACACACGCGCGCGTGGATTCCAATCGGGCGCGATTTGTAAGTCGCTCGTCCGAGGTGCAGCGGCGCGCAACAGCTGCTGCTGCATCACGACGCGGTCCGTTGCTACGGAGGAATGTCGAGCGGCCGGTGCTGTGCGATGCTTCACTCGTCGCGATGCTTGAAAGTATATAAAGCTTTGATCGTCGAATTTTCGAATGCTGCGTTTTAATAAATGTGTCTATGCGCTGTGTATTATCCGGAATGAGAGAAGAAGCAGAGGTGACGTATTGAAGTATAGATCGCCTTGTGATCGGTATGTATATAGAGTCTTGACTTTAATGGCGATTAAAACGAGATATATCCCGCGTCAGAGGCCTAACGATACGCGAGACGTCTGCTTTTTCTTGAATTTCAAATTACGCCAAGAGGGGGAGACGCTTTGGAACGCGAGATAGCGGTGCCATTTATATATATATATAATACTTGCGAGAGATGCATTGATTATACATATGGGCGAAAAGATTTACCTGTGTTTCCGTCACTCTGGAAGAGCTGAGAAATCGAGTTGACGGAATTCCTCGAAACTGAGAAAAAGGGACATGTTCCCCGCTGCGGTGCCAGTATGTAGTATTAATATATATATATAGTATATATAGTGCGCAGCCTGGGGCGTCGCGCCATATACATCGGCGAAAATTCATTCGCGAAATCCGGTATCTCACTGCAAGAAGTAGGTAGCCCCGCTAGCAAAAAGTATATATATATATATATATACAGCGTGGACCGATTTTAATTTGTCACTATACAGCAGCTATGCAGCTCTAGCCTTGGTTTTTCTTCTTTATAACGCCGGAGGTAAAGATGATAATCTATCCATCCGCGACCTGTGCCGCGGATGGATAGAGACGCGTGTGCTTTGTCGGCCGCGTATTAATCATTCGGAGCTGCTCAGAGGATATGTATACATCAATACGCGGCTCGCGGCCTTTGTATGTATGTATGTATATATATATATATATATATATATATATATATATATATATATATATATATATATATATATATATATATATATATATATATATATATATATACACATATATATACATCGAACAATGGGATGCCTAGTCCTTGTTAGGGAATCGAGTGCTCGTCGGATTAATCGGTAGACACAGGATTGTTACGTCGATCGTATGGGGGCAGCTCTCTGTTTAATTGATCGCGGGAATCTCTGTTTCGGTGTATAACTCACGTGTGGATTTATCGGCTCCGCTTCCTCTCTATAGCTGTGTATATATATATACATGTACTCACCTGAAACAAAAACAGAAGGAGAGTAGAGAGAGCAGGAAATTATTAGATCTTTGTTCATCGCAGCAGCTGATCTACTTCGCATGCGAAAACGCGAACGATTTTACATACTATCGCAGTTGGGATAATCCGACTGTTATATTCGACAAGTTTCTCCTTGGACGCACGCAGTCATATCCCTGCCTTGTAAATCGCTGTAATCAGTCCCATTACAAAACATCGCGATATATCCCATTGATCTCGTCGAGTCGAGTGCAGCAGCAAACATTTCACTTAATTACCTATTAGGCGCGCGAGCGTCGCGTCTCCTTTTCTTATTCACAAGTCGCTGAGTATAAAAAGGGATTAATTATACATCGATCTCTATATATATGTATAACTTGCGATAAGTCAGTCTTGTCGCGAGCTTGTTTTATATATATATATATATATATATATATATATATATATATATATATATATATATATATATATATATATATATATATTATATATATATATATATATATATATATATATATATATATATATATATATATATATATATATATATATATATATATATATATATATATATATATATATATATATATATATATATATATATATATATATATATATATATATATATATATATATATATATATATATATATATATATACAAGTTATACGATCTGATGGACGCATTACGATATCTGCGTCGTAAAGTACACATACCGATCGTAAATCTATTTACCTACATATATATACATATACAGCTGTTCATATAAGATCGGCAGGTGCAAGTTGGAAATTTCAAAGCTCGTATACGTATGATATATATTTCTTCGCTTACCGCGTATACATATATATATATATATATAGGAGAAAACAAAACGAGTCGTACCGCAGCACACGAGATAGCTCGGAAGTAAGCGATTGAAAAAGGAAGGCACCGCATCACGGGGGGGAGAGAGAGAGAGAGAGAGGCCACCCAACTATCCGCGAACTTGTCCTACGATATCTTCCGTCACGGCGGCCTCCTTTATGGAATATTGTCTATATATATATAAAACTATATCAACCCGATCGATTATTCCTTGTATTCTTTTCTCCTATATATATATATATATATATATATATATATATATATATATATATGTATGTGAATGCATATTATACACGCTCTCCACTGCCGATTTTCTTCTATCATCTCGCGGTGCTGCACAAAGCTGCGGCACGGCCGCGGACGACGCGTATAATTCTCCCCCTCCCCCCTGCGATCCGTGTCCGCTACTTTGTAAGATCGAGTCGTGAGCTCGCGGCTCTTAATTGATTGTCCCTTTGTGTCCGCACGCGAAGAGCGACTATTTTCTTTCCCTTTCATTGATTTATATATATATATATTATAACCGAGGAGTCTTGTCCGTCTCGGACATTATCTACTTATGATTTTTGTCGATACAAGTGCGCGACATATATGTATATGTATATGAAGTACAGTAGAGAACATCAGCATAGGCGCCGGGCTAATTACAGCGTGCGTTATATTATATACCGATCTCTATCTCTCTATCCTCGACGCTAATTGGGCATAACTAATGAGCTCGCAAAAACTGCAGTAGACGCGAGATCAAGGAGTTGTACAGGGTATATGTATGTATATATACAACGCTGAGGCTCGTTTTTTCTTGTTGTTGTTGTTGTTGTTGTTATATACGTATATATATATATATATATATATATACACGTGCACCGAGACCGTGGAATCGTAAACGCGACTGGTGAGTTCGACGCGCGAAATTGGATGTTCTTCGCTCACGGCGTTCTAGTATATATAATACGGCGCGCGAGTTATAGGTGCAGTGTATGTATATATATACGTGCATACAAGAGCTGTTGCGAGAGAGAGCGAGGGCGAGTTGAGTTTTTTACGCGCGCGTATATTACAGTCGGAGAAAGCAATTGCAGAAACGACGCGAGAGAGCTGTTATTTGCGAAATTTTAACTCAAATATAGAGTAGTCTGAACTGGAGAGGTTTATACAGAGAATCGAAATATATTTTCGAGTTCGAACTATATTGCAGCTGCGCGTCGTACTGCCTCCACGGTGTAAACATATACAGCGACGCTCGAGTACGCAGCTGTGTGCTGTCTCTTGTATAAATCCGTTGGGAAGGACGTTTACGGCTCGCGAACTGGTATGTCTCTTCAAAAGGAGCCGAGTCGATTTATTCGCGGCGCGCGATAATGAAGCTCCTTGTTCTCTCTCTCTCTCTCTCTCTTTCTCTCGATCGGTCTGATAGCTTAATAAGACCGAAGCCAAGCTGAAAAGCCGCCCGACGACGCGGACTTTACAAATGTGCGCAGATTACAACGGTTCGTTATTGCCTAATGAGATCGACGCTAAATATAAATGCGCATATATGTGCGTAACTTCTATTCTCGATACCGGCCACACACTACCACAAGTGTCAGCCGTCTCGGGTTCGTTGTTGGAGGCAAAGCAGAACAAAAAAAATGAAGACGCAGGAAAACTACTTGTCTCGCTGCGCGGAGGAGAATTTATTGAAGTGTATATACGTTCGCGATAACCGCCGGGGGCGAGTAGTCGCATAGAGTCGTAATGCATAAAACAAGGGCCTGACATTTTACGACGAGCCGTTGTTTGCTCTCGAGGGGAGAATTACTCGAGTCATTTTTAATTGCTCTCGTAGGTTTCGAGTGTGATAAAGAATTTCTATCTTTTTCGGCGAAACTGCCGTTGGCCGTTTTTTTTCGCAATTTTAAGAACGAGGTACACTGACCTCCGATGCTCAAGCAGAGATAGAGAGACATCATCGTCATCGGTTGCTTCCTTGCGCACACTGTAATTTCACGCCGACGGTCATTTTGCAAATGTCGAATCTTTGTATACGTATAAAAGAAGTCGGGAATGCTACTCGGAAATCGTCGCATTTTATACACCTCTAATTTCAGCCCGTCGTAAGCTTTTTCCGTCATGAGACACGCTCTGTGTGTGTGTGTCTGTATACTGCAGAGCACCGAGAGCAATCACCGATAATCGCTCTATCCTCGATTCTCAAAACTCCATAAAGCTTACCCTCGAACTAATTCCTCTATCCACTATATATCCCCATCATCTCAAATTGCCCATCTAACGAAGCTCCGAAAAAGCAGAGGAAACATAACGATCGATCGTCTCGGCGTTGTATAGGTACACACTAAAATCGGTAAGAACAAGAGCCTCGGGTTAAGATAACTCGTTCTCTTCGCGACATCGGGATATCGCTCAACGTCCGATGCTCGCGCCTCGATTTATCATTGGGCGAGAAAAGCGCGATTTATCCGAGAAACTCATTGCTGTTGCGAGGATCGGACGCGTATGGGGTGACAAAATCGGCGGGGACTTGATCGATCGTTGCACCTGTTGAACGATCTGCTTGTTTTGTGTATGTTCGCGGAGATACCGATCTGCTGCCGGTTACGTGAATGTTGATGTAAGTTTTAACGGCTAGAAGAAAAATAATCCTGCTCTTCCTCTTTTGCTATTTGATAAGTTGGCTCATTAGCAAGCTCGTAAAGATTAGACCGATTTACATGTGCTGGAATATGCAAGTTCAGTGAATCATCGTCTATATACGCAGCGCGATCGGTTCCTTCTTATATATATATATACTATAGGTATATAAGAACGCAGCTGCACAATAATTCCACGGCGAATTACACGCTCGGCTTCTCCTCGAAATCATCGAGTTTCTCGCGGACAAAAATATCGGTATAAACTCGCGGTTACTGAAATATTTGATCAGTCTCTTATCGATTTCCCCGCTTTCAATAATCGGAGAAGCGTTTATTCCTCGGAGATACTATCGCAAAGATCTGCAAAACACAGTAATCCCGCTAATTTTTAATATCCTCGGCGCATACAACCTTTGAAAAAACTAACCACACAGAACCGTTAATTACGATCTTTCCATAAATTCACATACGTCAAAATCAGAAGCCCTGCATCTCGACGCTATCCCGAACCGATCTATTTGCAATGGTCCGCGCGCGCGTTTAATAATAATCCGCCTGGAGCGTGTGCGGCTGGTATCGGTCTGTCCGATCGCGGAATTCGCTGCGCGCGAAAATTGCCGCGGATTTTCGAGAGGTATAGTCGCAGGTGCCGCTCATTAATCCGTCGATCTCATTAATTCCTCCGGTGCGAGATAGAATTCTCCGGGAAAAATCGCGCGACGCTCGAGGATAATCTAGAATGCCGTTTCGAAATTCCGGTATGTCAAGCTTTTTCTTGGGGCTTTCAAGCGCGAGGCTTGATGGAGAGCGCGCGCTTCTTCGAAAAATTGATTTATTATTAGTCTACCGTGTAGCCCCATTTGCATAATTATGTATATACGTCGACGTCCGAATGAGAGCTGTACATAGAAAAGCGTAGAGACGTGCGCGAAGGCTTTTATCAGAGAGCTCTCTCGGAATCATCTCGCGGCGAGCTTTACTCTTCGTGTATATTTTTGATCGCCGCAGGGCCCGGCTCTTTTCCGTCGGAGCTTCGGACTTTTCTCTCGGTGTTATCGGCTTTCAACAGGTTTATGTATATTCACGATGAAGAGGAGCAAGATAAAAATTGCAGATCGACGATATTTCGAGGGTCGAAGCTATCGCGGTTATGAGTTATTGCTGACTTTTTTACTTTTTTATTCTTTTTTTTTACAGATAACTCGAGAAGCTCGAGTCTTTGTAGTTCTGCAAATTCAATAAATATACTGGTATATAAGAAAGTTTAATTCAGTCGTCGGTCGCGTCCCGAGCATCGCATTCATCCGCTTCTCACGCGAAGAAAAGCGGACAAACGACGCGCGTAATCGCGCATGTCAATCGTGAAAAAGCGCCGAGCATTACTACCGACGCGCTTGTAACTCTCCTCATCAGTGCGAAAGCTTAGGTGCGCTTGAAATATATCGCCGAGCATAAAGCGCCGGATATTATTAATTTCGCTCGCGGCTGGGAATATATATATATATATCCGATTTTTATCCGTCAGCTATATATCCGCTCCGCGCGCGCGCGTTTATAATAGGCGACGTATATATATTAGCCACTGCGCCCGTTTAATTTCACCGCTGAAAATTCAATCGATACACGTCGTCGAAAAAATCGAGCCTTTATGAACCATTTAATCAATATATCCCTGTCTAACGTACATCATCGATATACCGTTCCCCGCTTTCTTTCGATCTAGTCACAGCATCGCGCACACAAAGGACGTATACGAACACCAGCGGAAAAATCGACCAATTGATATCGAGCGTCGCGCATAGTAGTAGTCGTTCGATCTCGACAGAGAAAGAGAGAGAGAGATGCGAGATTAACATCTCATTGACGTCGAATTCTCGACCGCAGGGGGCGAGGATAGCCGTATTGTGTCTGGCTCGTCGATTCGTCTTCGAGGATCAGATAAGCTGCCGCGCGATGGGGTCGAGGATCTGGTAGCGCGCGGAAAAGCGACGCGAGCCGAGGTTATGGATGAAGCCGTTGTGTAGTTATGCGACTGCTGCTGCTGCTGCTGCTGCGGCTGCTGCTGTAGGGACGAGAGATTAAAACGCGTTTAATCTATCCTCCGTATACGAATGATGCGGGTACTCGAGAGCTGGCTGTTCTTCTTCTTCTTTTTTGCCGTGGCTTTGTTCATTTGTCTTCTCGAGGCTATATGACGATGTTGGATCGAGCTCGACTGGATGATGCGGTTTTCAAACGTCGCTCGTGATGTATCGAGGTACTTGAAAAATTCTGCGTTGCGATACGGTATTAGAGGCTTTTGAAGAAAGAACACGATGTTTGCAGAAGATCTTATAACATCGGCTCTTTCAGCACTCGCGCGAATCCGAACAAAAAGAACATCATCGCAAGCTGGAGATGGGGGGGGGGGGGAGAAAGAGGTTAAAGAGCGCGCCTCCTTTCGAATTGCGTGCGCTGCATGGGAACTCGGGCCTCACCTCGTCGTCGCTTTGTCGCACTTTAATAACTATACGCCGCTCGCTCTCTCGCACGCCGCAATAGATTGTGACTGCGATTCCCTTTGTAAAGCGCGCGCGAAGGCGAAAGAGCTTGTCGCGCGCCATTTGTATATATTTGCGCAGAGACGCTTCCGCGAGAAAAAAGCCAGACGCTTGGGTAAGTTTGTAATCTCTTCTTTTCCTTCTACGTGTGATTATCGCGTCGTGGCGATTTCCGGCTTGTAGAAAAGGCCAATTAAAATGTTAATTGTGTTTATCGTCGCGGGGAGAGAATCTGATTGAGGTTGCGCAACGTTCGTGCAGATACATACGCGCACATCGGAAATAAATTTGAAAACGTATGTATAGTCGCGGATTGAAAAGTATCGATGATGTAAAATCGATATTATAGAGGAAGAAACAATAAAGAGGTTCTCCGCGCAGCCCACTCGAGAAAATTCGAGCTCGCCATATAACGACGCATAATTGCTAATTGCAGAGGAGAGAACCTCGCGTATGTAAATCCTTTGCTCGCTCTCTCTCTCTCTCTCTCTCTCTCTCCTCTCCTCGATATAATACGTCCCCCGCTCGCGACGCCGCACACAATGCGCACTGGGATTCGTCGCGCGGAGAGCTTTTCCGTCTCATTGTCAGAGAGAAATGACATAATGAGCCGTTTTACATCTCGACACTTTTATCATCGCGTCTCATCGGCATTTATGCATCGGTTGTAATATACCGACGCCAATTCCCATTTCTCCGTGTGACTATATTTTCTCGATGAGTCGAGGAGGTGGATTTTTCACTGCGCCGGGGCCATGAAAAATTCGCGGCTTGTAGACACTGCGCGGCAATCATCGTCGCAAGCCGGGAATTAACTTATTACCCGGCAATCGTTAGCGCAAAAATCCGGGCGTGCGTTAATTACGCGATAAATTTCATGCGATAATTGCAGACTCGCGGGCTTCTGCGCGCTGCCGTTCAGAAATCCCGACATTGAAATTACTCGGACCCCCCTTTAAAAAGTCCATAAATCTTGCGCTCCTCCTCGGAGAGCTGCTTATTTTTTTCAAAAAGAACGAAAATAAAAGATATGACACATATTGCGCGTTTGGATTTTCTTTTGGGGCAGCGGGTATTCGCCGCGGATATGCGGAGAGAAGAAAATTGCCCGCGTATACCTGGCTTAATGCACCTGCAGCTGGATATACATTATTTAGATTGAGTGCCAAGAGTCAATGCGGTTATATCTACGTATAAACGTAGTTTCTATTTCGCTCGGAAAATATCAATCATTCGGCAAATGCAACGCAATCAGCACTACGTATTATATACCTTCTCCTCTAAGCCTGACATATATACACGCGTCTCGACGCGGTGATTAATACTCAAAAACGCAGTTAACAATTCAATTACGCAACAGCGAATGCTTAGCCCGCCAAGCTGCATCGACAGTCGTTTAAAATTCCACCTCCGGACATTCGCCGTGCTTCGCTTCACAAAAGCCAGCCAATTATAACTTCATCAGTTACGCGGACAAGCCGCATAAAAGCTCGCGCGGCTCAAAGGCGCGAAAACCGCGAACAACACCGGCAGCCGTCATCCCTCTATCTCTCTGGAGCCCATAGAGTATATATATATATACGTCCGGCGTCTATATATACTAATTAGACGCGAGAGGGCGCCGTGATTTATGCGCAGTAGGCATTTACATGCGCGCTCGCGCGCAGGCGTAAAATCAATTAGCAATTAAGAGGACCGGTGACACGCTCGTTATACGAGTCCGAGAGAGCTCAATGGCCGCGGGCTTATCAATGGGCTCTGTATATAGCGGTGCGCCGCAGAATTCGAGTAGCCGAGCGGCCGTTTAATTGATCGTTAATTAACCGCTGCTTTTCGAGTGCTTTCGACTATTTTCTTTCACTCCACTGCGTATACACTATATGCCTAGATCAGGAAATTTATACAACGGCGCTCGTTGTATAGTATAGCTGTTGACTTTGTACATACATATATAGATAAGCATCGTAAATGTATATAATGGCGTTTCATCAGATATAAGCGATGAATATGAATGAACGGTACGTAAATAATCGATAATAAAAACCGAGCTCAGATAAAACCTCGCGAGCTTCCTTGAATAACACAATGTCGGACGTGTAATACATTGTTATTGCAAAAGACCGGCGATTGTCGCATTAGACCCGATTCGTCGACGATAAAGCGCATTTACGATTGCACTCGTTTCCGCAAACTTCGAGCGCGTCTGTATATACAGAGGCGATAAAACGTCCTTGCGCCAACACCTTGCGAGCGAACACGTCCGTCTATATATACCTACGGCTGACGGGCGTAAATCCGATTTCCAGTTGAAATAAACCGATTTTATTGTCTGTCACGCGGCTGTATATACCGGGAAACCGTGTATACGCGCCTAAGGTCGACGTAAATATATACCGATACGGAGAATCTCCCGACGTTCTGCGAAGTCGTTTACGGCCAGATCCATAAAAAAATATCCGAGAATAAATCCTGACTGTTCCAATACACATATATATATATATATACTTCGAAAAAGAACGAGAGCAGACACCGGTGATCTTAATGAGAAAAGCTCGTAATTAATATTCCGCCCTCGCGAAAAACTATATATACACGTACACGCCTGCACTTACCGTCAGCCGGTATAATAAATGAAACGTCCGAGCAGCCATTTTTCAATCGAACCAAGGTATATTCTCCAGGCGAGCGCGAGCGTTATCGCTTTTAGAAATTACCGCGGGCGTAATAGTAATCTTGCGCGAGAGAGACGATCAATCATCCGGTCTGATATAAATTAACGCGATTAGCGAGACCGACTACCGTGCGATTCTAACTTTGTAAAAGTGAGTTTGCCGCTCGTTTTGGGAACTCATTGAACCGTGCCGGTCTATCCGGCTAATTGCGCCATTAAGCATGAAATTCATACGGATTTTTAGCGGAAAAGCGCTGAGAAATCAAAAGGGAATTTCTTACACGACGCCCGCGGTCTGCTCTCTGGATTTTCCATTTATTATACGCGCATAATACGTATATATATGTATATATATGGCGACCTCGTGCGTCATTAATAGCGTCTTTCACCCCTCGGGACAAAACGATATTTATTCTGCACATTGAGAAGTCAAGAGCGTCGCAAGGCGTAAACAGCCATTCGTTCAAGCGATCGGACAGCCGATCTCGATTCCACTTCGATGACGCGCATGCGTGATAGCGATGGATCAAAGTAGTGTTATAAGTATCATTGAATCTTTTTTTCTTTTTATAAGCAACACGCCCAATAAATCCCAACAACTTGCCCAAAACAATTACCCTATCCCGTACGACCGAGTGCGCGAGGCGGCGATAAAGCGTAATTATTCCCTCTCTCTCTCGCGAGCGCGCGACTATTCAAATGAGCCACTTAACCGCGCGCGGCGGTACGTCCCCTCGCTCGTATATAAACACGCGTCGAGATAGCCCATCGCGTCATTAGCAATATTCGGCGATAAATAATCATCGCGGTCTCTCATTCGTTGTATCCGTCGAACAATCGGCGTTCAATATAATCGCGCGTCCGCTTTCCCATACTAGCACGTGCCGTTTAATCGACGCCGCTGAGAGACCGGTAATTAGCGATCGACGACAAATCGCGCGAGTCGAGCCTCTCTCGCATAATTTATATACTACTCCGCGGAAGAGAGAGAGAATTACGAAGGCTCGTGTGTCTGTATAGGAGGAAGATTCAAGAGGGAGATCGGCAAGCGAAGAATATTGGGTGAGGACGGCGTGAGGAATGGCTACCGGTCTCTCTTTCCCTCTCAAGACTTCCGGTTCTTATATCTCGGGTGTCGATCGGTATATAGCGCCTCTTCACAGTAGCTTGAGTTATATGCCGATCTTTTCAATGATCGGTAATCTGTTCATACCGATTTTCTCGCGGGAATTATATGCGCTAGTGGCTGACACGGTGATAACGATGACGTACGTATGTAGAGTACACATTAAAAGAATAGCAGTAAACAAGCCCATAAATCGCCAACCGATTTTCCGCAGTATAATGTATACACGAGCAACAGCGACAATCCGCGCGCACGCGCCCGATTAACCTGGCGCCAGGCCTTATACATGCATACACGCGATTCAGGGAAAAGCCCGCGGCGAGAGGCTAATTAAATCGTCGCGACTGCATTCCCTTGCGGCGCGCGGATAATTGTCCTGGCGGCAGTACAATGCCTCCTGGCGCATTGTGCGACAAATCGCACGGTCGAGTCCATAAATTTCCGATAAGAGATCGAGTCGTGTCGCCTAGTGCGTGAATGTTCTCGGAAAAGCCAGAGTGTGGAATCACACCCGGCGGATTTATATTTTTGTTCGATGAAAAAATAATCGTTTATATTTGGGATAATTCACGCTGCACGAAGGACTGCTTCCGTTTCTCTATGTACTGTTGATAAGACGTGAAATCACGGTTTGTCGTCGTTCCGAGAATGGCAAAGGGGTTGGTGATTGATTGGTCCTTTGTGCGAACAAAAAGCCAAAGTTACACTTTTAATTTGCTTGTTTGTCTTATTCCCTCCTTCCCGACCAAGGCGCGATTGTGCCAAGTATTTTCTGGAAAACCTTTCCTAATCGCACGCGCATTTACCGCAATTGACAACAGCGTTACACGCCGTAGTTTACCTCGAATTATCTCGCCTGTAACCCACTGGCAATTATACCGTATAATAAACGAGCAAACCGCGCCGCGCGGCTTAAATAAATTTTCCTTCCTTTCGATAATATCCAGCGCAAGCCCATCTGTAATGTCGCGATTGGCCGCCTCCAGCGGCAGTTATGCTTTTTCGTTTTGTCTCGCTTATCGCGAGAACGCCGCGTGCACGTGCATTTCAATTCGGAAGCACTAAAGAAACAATGTATAAAGCCCGGAGTCGTAAAATAACGGACGTAAAACCACGGCTCGATAAAACCGGAGCGCATATATAAATTAAATCTTCGAATTATTATCGAGAGCCGATCGCGCGCCGGTGCGTGCAAGGCCTATATATATGAGTGTATACAGATATTTACGCACAATGCCTTTTCCCTGCTTTCTAGCGGAATTTTCTCTCTCCGGACACTGCACGCACTGCTGGATTTACGCTTTCCTATTCCTCGCGATTGAGTCGTCCGGAGTTTGTTTTTATTTCCTCGAGATGTATTATATATATAAACGCGCGGCTGAATAATCATCGTTGTTATTCGTTTTGTACATCATCAGAGGCGCGAGACATGTATATACCGTCTTTTAGAAACTCTGTTTATTGAAACGCGTCCGAAAAATTGCATTGTCAGTTATATTACAGGTTCTAATTAAGAGCTGAAAATTGTGCATATACCGTTCGAATGGAAAATTTCAGAAAGCCCCGTCGACGTTATTTGCAGTGCAGCCATTAACACGCGGATTAGAGCTCTAAATACGCGCGCGCTTGTTTGTTTTTCCTTTAATCTCGCGCGAAAATGAATCGAGCGTAGACTCCGCGAGCATTACGACACTCGGACTAATAAACGCAAAAAAAGTCGTCTCTCTTGCGCTATAACCGATTCAACGCATGTCGCCGGGTCGCTCATGCAATAGTCATCGTCCCGCAGTCCTCGTACAATTAGCCCGTGGGGGAGAGGAAAGTCCGGAATTACCAGATCTTTCGGAATATCGCTAGATGCCCGTGAGAAAAAGAGATCTCCTCTCGCCGGTGATTAAAATTTTTATCGCTCGCTTAATCAATCGGCGATTCAGCTTTATACGTATAGTGGACTTTTTTTCGGCTAAGTAGACCGCGGAGCCGGCAATTACGCTGATTAAAACGCGAGCTTGTATATTATAGACTCGTCGTCCGGGGAAAAAAGCTACGTGGCAGTGAGCCCATCAATCATCGCGACCTGTCTGGCGACTGCGAAATTCGCGGTTTATCGCGTTAAGAATACGAGGCTTCGGTAGATGCATATACGCATTTAAATGGAGCGAAATATAGCTGAGAGACACATTCCAGCTTCCTGTGTCCATATCCATCACACCGATCTAACAAGCGCATAACGGCACCGGAGACATACCAGCGCTCCTGTGTCCTATATGCCGCGTGCATACCTCGAAAAAGAAGTCTCTGTGTATATAATACAAAGGACGATCGGTCCCCGCGATAGTTCTCGAGATCGATCTTTCTCGAGGTAAGGGGTGACACACGCCGCTCAGCAGCTCTTTCTCTCTCGGGTCGGCGTATATATATACGATCTCGAGAGATCGCCGGAGCAGCAGCGGTGCACGACCTTGTTCCTCTAGCGTAGATATACGTATTATATCACTCTTTTTTTACCTTCCACTGCGGACATTCTCGGGTCAATTTTTTCACTCGAGGTAATTTACCGGGATACTCGTCCGCAAACACTAAATACTCTCTTCTGGCTCGTCTAGCGTTTCAGCGGGTTATTACTCGACTAACGCGAAGCTGCGCATAATCCGGACGTCGTCGCCGGGCTACAGTTACATCGTCTCCCGGCATAAAAAATAATCGCGCTTTTCAAGAGGCTTAGGATTGAGTTCCGACGAGTTGAGAGAGAGAGAGAGAGAGAATCGGAGATGTAAATACGCGGCTCCCGTGCAGGTATACGCGGTCGTTATTTTTCGTCGCCGTAAGACACATCAGAGCGTCGCTCTATCTGGTTTTGAATCTGCGTTTCTGGATTATTTCTATGTTAATGCCCTTGGAAGCGCAGCGACGACGACGGCGACGACGACGTCGTTCTCGAGTGGCAGACAAACGCCGGCAATTCGCGTTCAAGAGTGTACTTGTACGCCCGTTATAAGAAAGCCCATCAGAGGAAAGCTCGCCAGGGAAGACCTGCTGCCATTATACACGGACCCGTTTGCAACGATTTGAAACGTGTTTTCGGTCTTTTAAATTGCCCGCCGTATAGCTTTTCAGAAAACCTCGCTCGTATATACGCGGGAGATACAGAATCTCGAGAGCGAGCGAGAGAGAGAAAAACTGCGCGCGTCCTCGGCGTCTAGAAAACTGCGGGTAAAAAGGTCGCGTACACAATAATTTACTCGAAGCTTATCGATCCAGTTCGACGTGTAAAACGCGCGTGTATCTCTCTCCGATCGAAGTCTCTCTCTCTCTCTCTCTCTCTCTCTCCCTCTCTGTTTCTTTCGATACGCAGAGCGCGATAATTTTCGCAGGTGCGCTCCGAAAGCTCTGCCCCGATATAAATAAAGACAAGAGTCACATTTATCGAGCCGGCCAACTCAATAATCTCCCCCGGAGATAAGCGGCGCCGTCGTCCCTCTTGTCTCTCGCGAATCTCTTTCTCTGAATCGACGTGTATAGAACCCGCGAGACACGCACGCGCGCGCGCGCGTGTGTTTGTGTATATATAAGAGCGCGTAACTCAGGCCCGGCAGATAAGTAAGATAAATGAGCGACGGGCGCGTGTCACAGATAAAACGGGAAGCGCGAAGGAGATAAACGTCGCGTTCTCGAGAGCGTATATAATGTAATAACGTGCGCGAAGGAAGAGCAAGAGAGGAGGAGAAGAAGGTCCGGATGAGTCGCGCTTGTGCTGCGAGCTTGAGGGATGGCTCAGGTGAGAGACGCAATGCGATGTATCGAATTTTTCGGCGAAAATCGAGCGTTACGACTAACTAATTCATTTGACGAATGGACAGGCCATAACGATCCTCCCCGTTTTTTACTGCGTTTAACGAATTATTCCGCTTCGATATACATATTAGTCGGTTGTGTACAGCTGTTGTCGGCTTAATTGGCTTTCGACGAAGTCGCATCGGGTATACACACACACACACACACACACACACATACTATACATATATAGCTTTTGCTGTTTTCTCGGGATTTCTCGCGCTCATTGTGCAGCGCGATTCCGATGGAACGCGCCGCTGTAACGGTGCAGTAAGAGAGGGGGAGAGAGAGAGAGAGAGAGAGAGAGCGAAAAACGCGGAAGAGCATCCCCCGCGCCATAAAAGTCCCGGACGACGTCTTCATCGGCTGCTTTTCTCGCCCAGACACACACTCCTGCGCGTGTAATAATATACGAACGTCCGGCCGGCCAGAAAGAGAACTGATTTTAACGAGGGGTTGTAAAAGCCGCGTTTGTATATCGATTCGAATTTTACCGGCGATGCTCGCGATCGTTCGATTATAATTGAATTTTACAAAACCGCGCCATATACTCTCGCGTGTACTACATCCGAAGCAGTCAGTTACCACTTACGCGCGCGTGTGTTTTGTACATTCGTCGCGGTCCAATTTATCGACGATAAAGCGTCATTTTTCCGGAATACCAAGCGGCAAAACCTCCGCGAAATTCCTCGCATACGCAACGAGCAATAACGAGCTCGTCGTCATCGCCGCGAAGAAGTTGTAGCAGAAGAAAAAAGCACCGACGAGCCGTTAAAACCCCCGGCGAATGGATTTTCGCGAGGCGAACGCTCGTAAACGCACGCGCGGGGAGGACGATTCCACGCGGCGAAGAAAACTCGCGATAAAACGAGCCCGCGCAAACGACGTGTGTGTGTGTGTGTGTGTGTGTGTATATACCCTGGACGACGACCGTTTACGGGATCTGCAAGCTGCGAGTGAGGAAAACGGCTTCATTATATGGTTGGTCCGTATGCCCGCCTGTGTAAAGCTGCTATATGTGTGTGTGTGTACACGCGGGTAATTAGCTCTCGGGTGCAGCATCGTTAGGGGGTATAAGAATCGTCCGGGGAATGGGTGACGCCGTTTTCGACACCTATGTGTATAATGTATATACTCCGAGTGCGATGCTTTTTTGCAATATATATATATTACAGCAGCGTAGTGCGGTAATCCAATAAACTACTGAGCTCAGTCCTTATCAACAAGCTTCATAATATAAGCCTGTACTTCCTGTATATACGTGTGTGTGTATGTGTAAGCGCATATATATACGAGTATTAGACAGCGGCGGACTTTTACCTCAAGCCAGACATCCATCATCCGTGGAGAACGTGTATAATGAATTTTCATCGACGCAAAGGCCCCAACAAGCCGACCGAAATTGTCACATTCATCATAGTTACACGACAGCCGCGCGGCGTATAATGTCTCGATTAAGAAAACGCTCATATTCCCAGGAAAAGAGAGCGCGTGTACTTGTGTATATATATATATATATATATACGCATACCTCCTCGAAATAATCCAGCGCGTTGTCGGACTCGATCTAGCTCTCGCGCACGCACGATTAAATTCACTCTCGGCTCGCTCGGGGAGATGAATTTTCCCTATACACACACACACGCGCGCGCGCGCGCTCCATAAGGTCTCAATTTCGCCGAATGATAAATTATATATTCGTCGTGCGATCGGCGCGTGTCCAAGAGAGCGAGCCTCGTCGGTATCTATATATACAAGCTGCACCTTTGTCGCGGCCCATAGTCGCGCAGGTACACACACTCGGATGAAATACGAGCGCGATCGAGGGGAACACACACGCGGCGCTGTGTATTATGGCTCGGAGCCGTTTGTATACAGCCGCGGTGCCGCGCAATGAGCGAATATCGAGGGACGA
Source organism: Muscidifurax raptorellus (assembly GCA_020010945.3). Lineage (NCBI taxonomy): Eukaryota > Metazoa > Arthropoda > Insecta > Hymenoptera > Pteromalidae > Muscidifurax > Muscidifurax raptorellus. Next base: position 3,052,997 of record CM052081.1, on the reverse strand, counting down.
TTATCGGCCCGCCGTGTGTCTATATATATATATATATGCGAGAGAGCTTGGAATTTCGCGAGGGACGACTCGAAAAAAATACACCGCGAAACGGCCAGAATCAAAGTCGATAATAAAAATCCCACAGCAGCTCGAAAATGAAGAAGAGAGAGAGAGAGAGAAAAAAGAGGAAGGGAGAAGACACTCCCAACGAGTAGCAGCAGCGCGAGAACGACCGTAGCCGCAGCAAGAAGAAGAAGGCGGCGGCCACGAGAGGAAGAAGGAAGAAGAGAGGAGAGCGCTGAACGCTCGGCTTGAGGTGAATGCACGATTATGTGATCACCGGAGGATGCGCTCTTACTTTTTTTTTTCTTTTTTACGGCCGCCGGCGCGAAACTCGTTTTCATCGGGACACGCGCTCCCCTGCGCGCGCTCGATTCTCGCCGAAAAGCTGCACCGCGAATTTCAAGGACTTTTCAAACGGATCCTCATTGTGCGCTGCTACTTTCATCGAACTACCGCCATCGATTAAAGTATTATACGCGTATATACGCAAGACATAGAGATATCAGTCGCACCCCCCGGGGAGAGCTGGCCGATCTCGCGAGGAGCCACCCAAGGAGCGTCTATATATGTATATGCTTCTCGATAACTCGACTGTATATGTATATATAGCAGCGAATCGGTTGCTCGGTTCTATTCAAAGTTTAAAAAGTAATAACGATGAATTCCCGATCGAGTATAATACACGGCGTGTATACGCTCAGCAATGAGCCGCCGTAAAATCGAAGGGGGGTGTATATATATAGTATACGTATATATAGAGGATGAATCGAAGCTTTTCACTGCACTCCGCGCGGCGTTTCCCTATTGTCTTGCGCAATAAATCGGTATTATATCATATCGAGAGCTGCCTACTACTGCGCACCTGCGTCCAATTAAACGCCCGTAAATGTAATCGAAAAGAATATATATATATACATCGGACTTTTTCAATTATATATAACCAGCGCAGGCGCGATACAATGTCTTCGAAAAGATCGCCGGGCTAGTATACGCGGTCATAAATTATACGAGCGCAAATGTATATATATATATATAACGGCGCGTTTTCGAAATCCGCGAGACGGAGAGCGATTATCGCGCGGCTCGTTATATGTATATACGGATACGCCCGTGCCGCAGCAGTGCAGCGCGAAGGAGAGAGATTCGCGAGTAGACAGCTTGTCTTGGAATTCTAGCGGCTCGTCGGCTTGTTTCTGTATATTATAACGGACGCGCAGCGATCTGGACCGATGTTTATTGATTTATTCCCTCTTAATGCGACTGGGGATTGGGAATTGGAGGAATTTCGGATACGTAATATATTATAACCGAACCCACAGAGCCTGTATACCGATTTTTCCTTTCAGTCGCCGATTAGCCACGCCATTGTGTACATATATACACCGCGTGTATATATATATATCTGGAACAAGGATGTCGGATCTTATCGAAGCAGAAAATTAATAACTCGGCTATGACGGCCTCGCTCCTCGCAAGAGTGAGAGAGAGAGAGAGAGAGAGAGAGAGAGAGAGAGACAAGAAATAAGTTTCGTTTCCGCGACAAAAATCCCCCGCTCGCGTCTATCTATATATAGCTCTATTAAACCGAGGTGGCTTTTTTCTACAGATTCTTCGCTGAGATTGTTGCACGGCTTGTTGCGCGCGTGGTTAGCGATATTGAAATTTACCGGGCGTCTGCGATATATAATTAATATACGACGGGAAAAATTGTCGCTGATAGGATAATTGAGCGGTCGCCGCGCGGCGCTTTTGTTTGCGCTGCGCTTTTCTTTCGGCGATCGGCTATTTGTCACTTGTGATTAATGGCTCTGCGCTTGTGTTGCATACGTCCACGTAATACAGCCTATACGACGAATTGAGAATTCGAATTCCGCGAATTTTCAATTAAATCGGGCATTGTATAACGTTTCGCGTTCGGTAATACAACTCCATTCACGCGCTCGAGCCGTGAAATCGCGGATTATAGCTGCGCGGCTGAAAAAGTTCAACGAGCTTTTGAAGGATGACGTCGGGTTCCTCGAATTTCCGAGTCGTCGTTACTCCCATGTGATCCTCTTCTTCGTGCACGGCTGTGAAATAACACTTTCGCAAAAAAAAAAAGAAACAGCAACTCTCGACACAATGAAGAAACGAGACGGATCGATCGATCGATCGATCGATCGATCGCGTCCGTCGCCGAGCGACATCAATATATTAATTAATAACTCATCGCGTGCGTGCGCTCAGCCTCTCAACGGCGCGAGGAGTCAATAATTAAATGACAAGAAAAAATTAATTGCACGCGAATTCCAGAGTAGCCGTTCTCGCTCTCCCCTCTCGAAATCGTCCAGTCATCATCGTCCTCTATATTCTCCGATACACGTTTCGCCGCAGCCTATCTGTATATATATACACACACACACATATATATACACTGCGCGCAAACACACACACACACACACACACATCTATATACCCGTATGTACAACCAGAAAAAGGCGCTGCGCGAGATTCCGATCGGCGAGCAGCGCGCGTCGGGCATTAGGCTAGGACGTTCAATTTATAGCAATTACGAAGCACAATAAGCGGCCATAGATGCTGCTCGCGGATATGGCTCTCTTTCTCTGACGCAAGCGCTCGGGATCGGGCTTTTACGCTCCGCGCGCACGAACGGTAGTGGGAGCTTTTTTCCGCGCTCCCGGTATCCCTCGATGGCACATGAGGATATTATTTTCCTATCGACGCTCGATTTTTCTATATGTGTAGGCGTATCGGGCGCTGGATATGATAAACACTCGCGTAGAGTTTCGTTGTTTTCATTGAGTTTTTTCAGCCGCGAGAGCATAAAAATCGCGGAAACAATGGAACATTAAGTGTGTGTGTGTGTGTGTGTATATGTTGCTGGGCGATCTCTCTCGCTTTATATAAACATAATCAGAGAGGAATCTTAATGCGGCGAAACAATCTGCGCGGGGGGGGGGGCTATATACATATATATATATATATATTTATGCAGACGGATGGTTTCTAAAAACGGTTCAGGCGCGCATTACGTCACGATCAAGGGCGATAAAAAGAGACTTTGCGCATTTTTACCTTAGCGTAATCAACGGGCAAGAGTTTCGAGTGCTCTAGATTATGCATATATAAATAAACTTACCATATACACTGGATACTAATACTCTACTATCAGCCGGAGATTCCGTCCAATTATATACATCCCGCGCGGGATATATTTTACGATTCGGCGCGCGGGCGAGATCACTCGCGGAATGTCTCTGTTTTTCCCGGGACGCGGAATCCGCCGCGCGATAAACTTCGATATAATTTCGCCTCGTAAAACGCCGAGTATAACGACGCGATGGCCAGCTGATTTTCCGGGAAGTTTTAGGCGATGCGCGATTTCGTTCTAATAACTTTCTCGGAATGCACTTTTCGCGCGAGTCCGTATATATTTACGTCTTTTCTTTTGCGGAGAGTCGAAATTTTATAATGCAAAACTGCGCCTTCTGAACTTTAAAACGGAAGAACCGCGCTCGCGCGCGTCTTATCTCACGATTACCGAGCGTTGCGTGATGCTGATGTTTAATTTATGTATATATACACATCGACAAAGGGGAAGGGGGGGGGGGGAAGTATAGGCTCTCGCCGATCGATGCTAAACGATACGTTATTCCAGTTATGAGCTCGTAATATCATTACATGCAAATGCGGAATCTATGCTCGGATATGCGGATCGAAGTGTTTATATATATATGTACTAGCAACATTGTTTCTCAACGTTACATATCGCACATACGCGCCCCACTGAAGATAGAAAATCATATTATATCTCCGAAGTATCTTCGGACGAACGTACGAAAACAGCTCTCTAAACGCACAAATTATATGTATATAGGTTTTCTGATCGGAGTATCGACAATGTTGCATCAGAACCCACGCACGCGATTACAGAGCGCATGTGTGTGTGTGCGTATAGCTGGTCGAATTTGCATTTACAACTGCTTCTTGAAAATCACGGCTAGGACGCTAATAAATAATTTTCAGAGTGCGCTCTTGATACATTATTTATTAGCATCGTTAAGCACACAGCGCTTGTATAGACACGGACACTTTATATCTCGCGCGCGCGCGGGCGTGGATCGTCGCGTCCGGAGAAAAATTCGCCGCAGAGGCCGATAAAATAGGCTGCCGCTACCGCCGCGCATAAGTCGTTAAATTTGCACGTGTCCGGAATGTTTGGAGAATGATAAAACCGCGAGAGCAGGTATACGCGTCGTGCGTGCGTATAATATAGTCCTAGGCAGGGTATATAAAAATTACGCGTACAAAGTTGTCCGTGGCAATCGCTATTACGCACACTTCCCCGTCAATTTTCAATTAAAACGAAATTGTCCTCCCGAGCGGAAAACGTGTATATATATACAATCTGCCCTCGGGTCTCTATATATATATATATATATATATATATATATTTATAAAACGTATATATATATATAAGAATTGTACACGTCGCTCGCGCGCGGTTGCCCGCGGCGAGCTATCCTCTACACACTGCGATTATGTGCAAGTATTCTACACAGTGTATATTATACTCTCTCGGCTTTCCGTTTGCCTATATATGTATATACGAGCATCAGCCGTTTTTACAGCAGGCGGCCGAGGAAGCTCTCTTTCCACGGGTGTATAAGCGCGTAAAGGACGTCGTAATGAATCGCGGCGTATGTCTCTGCGGGCGATTTTCGGCGGATTGCAATCTCTCCCTGTTATATGTATATAACGCTCGAGGCGAAGGTATACACGAGATTGCGTGTTTGGCTAAGCGATGAGAGCTGCATTATATGCGCGGCCGCTCATTTCGCGAAATTAAACGTTGCACTTTGATTCGAGGTAATATCACGGGAATTCGACTCGCGGCCATTGTGTCGCTGCGATGAAGAAAAAATTCAGCTGCACGTGGGTGTGCGTCGATGTATACATATATATGTGTTTTGAGAAAAAAAACGAGTGACAGCCGATACGTCTGTAATACGGGATAACGCGTGATGGGTCGGAGGAAACGTCAATCACGCGGCTGTCGAAGGAGAATTCGTTATTATACATATACGCGGTCGATCTCGTATATTATATATATAATGTATAGAAGAGAAGCGACGGGAAAGTCGCGGGTTTTTAATCTCAAGAATTATGTATTTCGGCGACAAAAATTAACATAATAGCGAGCAGTCACGCTCACGGTCAGCCGCTTTAAAAAAAAGAAAAGAAGGAAGTCAACGCACGCGAATGGCTGTGCACAACTTGTACGTGTGTATATGTATATATATAAACACATATACTAAATCATGTATATACGCGTTTCAATGCAAACGCGCGCAGAGTCTTAGAATCGATCCCAAAATGACAAAACAAAGCTGCTGCAGCGCACACGAAGCTATTTACATCGGGTCTCGTTAAACCAGTATCGAAAATAAACGCGCGCAACAGAGCCTCGGCGTGTGTGCTATCCTCAAACAAAATAAATCTCTCTCGAGTGCACGCAAATGTTTGCGGTGTCCGCTTATGCATGTATATACATATAGCTATGTACGAGGAAAAACTTACCGCCAGGTGCGCGTGCATGTGTGTATCCATGCAGTCGTCGATGTCTCCTCCTCGTATGCGTATCAGTGTGTGCGTGTGTGAGAAGAGTCACTATCTTCATTAACGCGGCCCGATGATGACGACGGCTCTCGTTATATACATACATACATATATACATAAACGAAGGCTGCCGCTTCTTGCTCGGATTCTGATTCTCCGCGGCGCTGCATCACATTATTGCTTTATTTTTCGAGCTCCGCGTTTTTCGTATACCGACTGCCGTATACCGGGCACACTGACATTCACTTGTGACAAATAATTATAAATAGAATAATAATAATAATAACTCTCTCGCACGTTTGCCGCGGCCCGCAAAACGATCCGTCGGTCCAGTAATCACCACATGGATACGAGCGCACTTATATCCAGGATTGCGATCGATTCAGTCGATTCCTTCCCGTCGCCCACTGCGTACACGTATATACGTATATATATATATATATATATATATATATATATATATATATATATATATATATATATATATATATATAGTGAGTTTGTGAATCAAAGTCCAGTGTACGTTGAGGCGAGAGTGGAAAAAAAATTTCTCCAATCGAGATAGACGCAGGCTTTTGAAGGAATGACGTAAAGCGAAATAAAGCCGTAGAATAATACAGAAGAAGTAGATACAAGTATACCGCAGAAGAGAACGCGCTCGCGCGAGTCTCTTGCTCTCGAGAAGAACGGCGGCGAACGACTGAGGCAGAGGCCCCGTCCTAGCCGGCGCTGAGGCTGGGTCCATATAGCCAGTCGCTCGCGGGGCCCTCGTTTTCTCTCTCTCTTTCTCTTCTCGAAGCAACAGAGGTGGATCGTCCACGGGAGAGAGAGAGAGAGAGAGAGGCTGCTGCCGGTTCGGGACCCGTTCGGCCGCTTCGCGATTCCTCGCTTGCTGCATTGCTCTCCATATCCGAGTCTCTCTCTCTCTCTCTCTCTTTCTCTCGCAGTCTCGTTTTATAAGCGTCTCGCTCCGGGTTTTTGATCCCTTTTTTTTCGCCGCCGCCGCGAGCGAGCGGCTCAATGATTCCTCGGCTTCTTTTTTTCATTCAGCTCTCTCGCCCTTTTTCGAGTCCGGACTTTGACTTTTTCCGCTGCTACGCTGATTATATACTTTATTTCATGATTTCTTTGAGGAAAATGTACTTTTTTATGTATACCTCGAGAACGGATTTCAGCGCGGCGATAGAACGTGGCACGACTGAGTGTATCCCAGCTATATACACCCACCTCTCGCTCTATATATACGATCCGTAAGAGAGAAGCGAGTCCTTCCACCCCCTTCGAATGGAAGGGATGCTAGTTACAGCCCTTATGCCAACACACGCATACATATTTAAACCTGCACATGTATATATATATATATATACACAAACTGCACACATGCACCGCTAATGCATCGCACGTACAGCAGCAGTATAGCGTAGGGGGGATCCTCTCTCTCTCTCTCTCTCTCTCTCTCTCTCTCTCTCTCTCTCTCTCTCTCTCTCGCTCTCTCTCTCTCTCTCTCTCTCTCTCTCTGTCTGTCTTTCCGCGCTACGCCCCGCGACTAGTCGGGGTTGGGGCCGGGCTCCAACGAGAGCCAATGGCCTCGCTCTAACGGCCCGCGTCTAACGCTCACCGAGCGAGAGAGAGAGAGACACGCGCAGAGAAAGAGTTGAGCTGCTGCCGCTGAGCGGGTGGGGGCAGCCGCACTCGAGATAAGACACACGGTAGCGAGGAGGGGGGGGGGGGTCGTACGTCGCGCGTCGTTTCATTTTTTTTTTCTATGCGATGGAGAGTTTGGCTTCTGTATATAGGGGTGCGTATATCGGTGTTATATTGTTTTTTAAATTCGAGGATAACAGACAAAGGCTCGCAGGGAAGAATATACTGTTAATCGCAGTCGACGCACGGCTATCGTAAATTTACCGATACTACGCAAAGCGACGAATGCGCCGTTGACTATAGAATTGGCCAGCGTGGAATGCGCGAAACAACCAAGCTCGGCACATGCATCCCGAAAAAAAATATATATATACTCGAGAGGTTTGTAAAAAAAACAATGCTCACGAGCACGCATTGCGCAACTCTCTCTCTCTCTCGGCGCGCGTTCTAGTCAAACAGACACCATATGGAATTTTTTCCGCTAATCGCGAATCCGAGCTCGGCTTTAAAAGCCTTTCCTGGTTCGACACAGCCGCGAGCCCGAGCGAAACTCCGAGCTCTGTGATAGCGCTCGCGTGCCACACACATACACACGCACACACACACACACGCATAGAGGTATACACACCTCGAGCGATGTAGTTTGAGGGATGAGCTCGTGATTTTCGAATTATTTCAGGCCGACGAGATATCGGGAAATTTCAAGGGAAACTAAATGCGCAAGTCTGCAGGTGGAGTGAGAGAGAAAGAGGCGTGTATATGCGTATACCCCGATCGCCCACGGAATAACGTGTACAGCGCGTATATAGCCGATAGCTGCGATTTTTCAAAGCTGCTCGTCCGCTAGTATGCTAATTTCGCGTGTTCGCGTCCTCGTCGTCGTCGTTCTATATACGTGTGTGCGCGCGACGCTATATGGGGAGCATTGCTCTATACGGCCGCGTTATATACACTTACGTATACTTCTCTCTCTCTCTAGCGCGCGCGAGCCTTTGATGAGCAAAGTATATATACTTGTCTATTCGTAAACACACATGCGCGCGCGAGAGAGAATTTGGTCAATGCTAATCGTAATTCACTCCTCAATCTCGGCTCCGGCTCTAAATAACACAGCGAACGAATTCCACGCGGCGTGTTAATTCAAATCGTCCTTTTATCGCGGGCCTATCCCGCTATGGCGCAATTTATACCTCCTGCCTTAGCGACACATGCGCGCATGCGTGTGCGAATATACTCAATGGGAAGAAAAGCTATAGCGACGAGTATTATTCGCATTCCGAGCGCAGCTCTACGTTTGTTCTTTTTTTTAAGACACTTTTCGTCGCCTCTCGACAGACCACGCGGCGATTTATCGATCGACGCGGCGAACCTCCTGTAAGCGATTGATTTCGACATTGGTTCGCTATCTATGAACATGTTTTTTTTTTCTAAACTATTGTCGTTATATAAAAATTAAAAATGAATACTTTTGTATTTGTTTTAGGTAAGTCTCAGAACTAACATTCACGAACGAACTTTCGATAACAGCCTCTTGTCAAGTTCGATCGCTTGTACGGTGAGTTGATCAAATATAAGCTTCTTACTTCTTCGTATAGTTTAAATCCAGAGGCCCCGAATCGAGTTCCTCCGGCATAAACGCGACCCCCTGCGAACGTCGAAGAAGCAACCCTTTCCAGCAGCAGGTGATACCTGTATATATATATATATATATATATAGAAGCAGAGCGTTGCCTCAGTTAATCCTCGGCGGGCGCGACACGTGTGCCCGCGCGCGAGAGAGACACAGAGACTTCGATGTCATCTGCTGAACGGCAGAGTGTATACTCTGACCGGTCCGGTAGCACCGTGGGAAGACTCGACCGGTTGCTCGTCTGCTCGCGATATACGCGCCGTTTATTTATATTTTTTTACGCCGAGAGCCGGCCTCCAAAGTCATGCGCTTCCAGTGCAAATTTTCAGTATATATAACGCGTACAGAGCACGAATACTCGCGCGGACTCTAATTGGAAAATCGATACGTTACGATTAATTTTGGGCGGAACAAGGACGCGGAAGCCTCTCGCTTTAAACTATACTCGCCTCGCAGCTCGACTCCGGTTAGTGTATATATACGTATGTCTAGTGAATCAGGACCGGTAGGTTTTTTCCCGCTGCTTTGTATAATAATAAGCGCGAGTCGGCTTTTTGTGCGACGCGTATAAGCGATGATAGGCGCTTTTCTTAGAAATTTCTTTCGACTGTTTTGAATTATGAGGCGTCGGCCATTCTTCGGGCTGCATAAACGAGACAAGACGAGAGAGTCTTAAAGTCCCCCGGTTCCGAGTCATTTGAATAATATTTAGTTAATGGATGTTGCGCTAGCTGTTTTCTTTGCTTTGGGTGTTTTTATTTCTCAGAGAAGCCTCTTTATATAAATGGAAAATATAATTTTTAACAAATAATTTTTCAAACTTCTCTCGCCGAGCGGAAATTTCCAAACTAGCAGCAGGCCCTTCCGAGCTCGTACCACAGCGAGTAGGCCCGTGTATCCACCTTGCGCTGAGAAAAAATCCCCTTCTCTCTCTCTCTCTCCGCGTCGTCTTCTCCCCCCCCCCCTCCTCTCGTGTACGAAATCATCGCAGGGGGTCTGGGAAAAGTGCGCGATTTTTCGGCGGCTCTGCAGACCTTAGCTCTATGCAAATCAGGAGACATATCTCACTTGGCGCTGCAGGAACTGCCTCTTCAACCGTCCGGAAGACGAAGGCCGTCCGAGAAAAATCGTCGCCTTTGTATTTAATATATATATATATATATATATATATATATATATATATATATATATATATATATATATATATATATATATATATATATATATATATATATATATATATATATATATATATACTCGTGCGTGTTTGTGTGTATTTTACTGGTCGCCGGCTTATTTGTGTTTTTCTGTGAAGAGGATGGGGTTGCGCGATGATTGATATGGGAAAGTTGTTTTTGGGGGAAGCGTTTGTAGAGAATTTTTCAGATTTAAATAGAATACGCGTCAAAATTATAAATTGTAATTTCGTCAGCTTAACATCTGCCAGTTGCGTTGTATGCGCATCAGTAAAAATCCTCATTGACAAAACTCGCTCCCGGCGAATAATATGCATCAAAAGCCGTATTCCGACGCGTTGTATAAATGCAGCACTGCGCAAACTAGTTCTCCGCTGCGACAAAAGCTCGCTGCAACTGCATTTTCCGTTGAACCTCGGCAGAAAAATCTCCCTATACGCAAACCGAATCTAGTCCGTCCCTTTATTCGCCGCTGCGGCTCGTCAAAGACCGACGAGAAAAATCGCCGACACTGCACCCGGTGCGCACACACACACATATATATATATATACAGTATATAAACAGAAAAATCACCCCAGCAGATCGGGTATATATATACATATATAAATGTGTATAACTGGTTTCCCGACGACCAGATGCACCGCGATCGCGAATATGTTAATGCATTTTAATGCGGCGTGTAACTGTTTTAATGGCCATGCAAATCGATCCTTGTAAATTACAGCCCGATGCGCGTTATATACGCTCGAAACGATGCTCTTATGTCCACACATATATATATATTCTTGAGGCTCCTCTCAAGACACGCGGCCGTCCTTGCCGGGGATTTTCAAGGCTTTTCGGATTCTGTATATGGTTCTACGGGCGACGTGACGCGCATCGATCACACACACGCACTTATATATACGAGACGATCTTATATACAGCAAAAGAAGCTCCTGAAACTCTAGACGCGCGTGCGTGCGTGCACAGGGGATATGTAGTTTCTCCCGTGCATAAGATTTTTCGAAAACCGCGAACTCAGCTTTGATTTCATCGATACGCTATATACTATATACACCATCACTCTCACACGTCTCTCATCTCGCTGGACATTTGAAAGAAGCCACATTTTCGCTCTGCTTCCAGCGCGTCACTTCGCGCCTGATCAATCCGGCATCGGCTCAACCATCGACGTCGAGGGGCCTCACCTCACCGCAGATCGACCTCCACAACAACGTCGTCCGCGAGGACATCTCCTCGAAGTACGCTCGCGCCAACTTGCTCAGCCACCAGGGCAACATCGGCGATCGCTTCATACCTCGTCGTCGCGGCGTCGACGTCGACGCCTCCCACTACCTCCACACTCGCCGCACCGAGAAGGACAAGGATTACGCGGACTACTATCTGGACGTTTTCGAGGAGGTCTGTGCGTAGGATTGTAAAAAGAAAGAAAGTAAGCAGCAACCGGAAGCTTCGATCGAGGCACTTACGCGGCTACCGTTTCGACCGATGTGTTTATGCGTTATAATTTACGAGCGCGCTTCGATGTTCAATTTAGTTAATTGCCAGGGGCGCACCTCCTTCATGTGTGTATACACATACGCGTGTACCGCCTACATCACCGGGCGATCGACGTGCCGCTCCGGGAGCTGTTCTCCCGTAATGGACACGCCGCGAGATTTCTTTCTTTTTTTTCCACAACGACGGGTATAAATCAATCCCCGCTCGCCATATTTGCGGTAAATTGTAATAAAAAAAAAAAAAAAAATAAAAAACGACCTTGCTCCTCGTCCGCAGGTGAAGAACGCAACGGAGCACTGGCGTCGCAAGCATATGCAGAGCGCCTTCGACCGATTGAACGCGTTCGAGGGTCTGTTCAACCGGCGCGTCCTGAACATCGGCCGGGAGCCTTCGCTCACAGCCGGGTACAGACGACTCGCCGTCCAGGAGTTCGTCGACGAGGGCCAGTGGCCCTGTCGCCCACGGAAACAGCCCCACATGAGCATGCGCGGTGAAAACTCCAAGCGGTATCGCGATCACGGGGCACGTGAGTATGCGCGGTTTATCGTTAATTTTTTTTTAATACGTAGAGGATCATTGACCGGTCGCAGAGATCTTCCGGTTCGCCATGTCGATCAAGTTCCAGAACGTGATCGACTGGAGTGCGAGGGACACCCTGGCCGCCGGTATGTCTAACGCGCTGTGCATCTGCGACGTCGACGCCAAGTCATACCTGTCCAAGGTCTACAGAATCGATCACGTGTCCGACCTCTGCTGCGTCAAGTGGAATATGCAAGGTACTAGCGGAAAGTTATTGAGTAAAATGATTGAGCTGAGAATCGATTTGCGTGTATTAGGTAGCCAAGTGTCGATCAGCGGCATCGACGGTCACACGAGCCTCTACGACACCGTCTCCTCGAAGATCGTCTGGACGGTAAAGTGCGCCTGCGGTACGCCAAAGTGCACGATCGTCAGTACCGTTTGGGCCAAGAACGACAAGCACCTTATCACGTAAAGTTTCTCTTTAGCCAGGTGTGTATCGTACCTGTTTCAATGAGTCGATGTTTTTTCTTACGACAGCGGTTGCAACAAGGGATGTCTCAACGTAATGGACTCACGCAGCGGTCGGTCCATCATGGTCAAGGAATTCGAGTGCGAGATTCGAGCAGTCGCGGTGTCTTTGAAAGACAAGTACCTGGTCCTCAGCGGCACGGATAGACTCGTCAAGCTCTTCGAGTATCCCTCGATGGAACCGCTGTTCGAGATCGCCTTCTTCACCACCATCAAGGTAACATTTTCTTTTACGATACACCAGCGCAACGAATCGTTTTTTTTAGAAACAAATTACCACCGATTTCAGGCGTTTGCTTGGCATCCCTGGCGTACGGGCATCCTGTGCATCGGCGGAGGTCCGGGTGACGGCGCTTTGTCCTTGTGGAACGTCAGTACGCAGACGCAGTTGAGTTACAGAAAGGTTGATTTCATCGGTTCGGTCGACAGCATGATGTTCAACAAGCTCAGCGGTGAGCTGCTCGTCCACTGGTTCTACCTGGCCAACGACAAGCTGCGCTCGAAGATCATCGTTCTTGCCGGGCTGAATCGCATCGTCGACGCCGTGCCCATCCAGCCCGAGCACAAGATGTTGAACATCATCTGGGGACCCGATCATACCAAGCTGGGTAGGTCGAATTTTATTTTTTTAATGAAGTCATAGGTGGAATGAGAAAATTTGCGGTTTTTTTTTAAGCTATGCATCATCGAGACACGCTGGTCATCTGGGATTTTTTCGGCAACGACGACAAGAATTGGAGCAAGTACATGAAGAATGGCAAGAGCAAAGCTGTGACTGGCGATAAATGTGGGCTTTTACGCATGGCCGATTTCACGAGTGCGCACACTTCCATTGCAAACGCGAGACGAGGCAAAAGTTTGAGCTATTATGGTATACGTTGAAATTATTGTGTAATTTTTAGAGTCTATCGTCGCGGATCTTTTATTTATTTTTGTGTGTTATCTTTTATTTATTCGTGTACATATATGTAACATAGCTATAGGTTTTATTTAAGTATACTTGAAATCGTTGTTGTTCTGTTTACACTGAAAGAATTGTTATTTAAAGATGCTGGTCATCGAGAATTCGATCATGATATTATGCGATCTTTTATTTTTTTATACTAAAATCTAACGTACCAACTACTGTACATAGCGCAATAGCTATTTTACTCGATAAAATTTTTACTTTTTCATAGAAAACATATAAATATACAAATACCCAAGTATATCGTTTAAAAAATGCGCAAATACTCTCTACACGCACGAGCCGAATTCCAAGCGATTTCGCACAGCAACCAGCACCAAATCACGCTGTAAAACCCCAAGTATCTCATTTTCTCGACCGTATACCTATATCCTCGGCAAGGCCGCGACTCTCGAAGGAGGCAAATAAGACGCATGGTCGCGGGCGGGCGCTATCTCCGGGCATTCATCATGAGGACAGCTCTACACACGGCGCGACTTCCATTTCTACAGGGCTTCGCGGCAGTATATGCGTATTAACGAGGGGATGCGCAAGATATAGCTGTGCGAGAGTGCTGCGACTGACGCTTGGAGAAATTGAGAGTGAAAGAGGGAGCCCGATTGATGAATTGTTTTCGTTTGATGTGTTAATTCGCTCGCCGATGAGACTTGCACTTAATGCTGTAACGTATGAATGTTAAAAAGTAAATTATACGCGAGGATAAAATCATCGATTGCCACGATAACTAAGCATGAGAGACCGACCGAAAGAAAAATACGCGGAAAATTATCACAGCTCCGAGGCTTGTGTACACATGCGCTACACGTTCTTTCATATACTGGCTGCACGTGCTGCAGTAACACCTTCTCGAGAATTCGAGAAGGCACGTATAATACCGCACTCGACCCGTGCCCAGCATATCCTCGTTAAGGAGCTTACGGTCGTTTCTCCCGCGCAATAATTTAGACGTAAGTCTCGCGCGCACGGCGTTTCAACTTTTATTGCGCCGCCGCTGCTGATCCCGCAAATTATAGGATAAAGAGGAGCCGCGCTGTTAATCAATCGTCCGCGCAGCTGATTAGGTTGAAGCTGCAGTCGAGTGTAGGATTTTCTCCGGTCGAAGGGACGGCTCTCGAGCGGCAATATATATATATATATTATACACATAATGCTACTTGTATATGTATGTAAGGTAATTGCTTTTATGAGTGTATTTGCGATTTTGTAAATGCGTTAGATCTAATTTTGCGAGAAATTATTACTGCAGTTAGGTTTCATTGCCGCGTATACATGCGCGCGAGAGCGGACCAAGTTGAAAGTAGAAAATTTGATTTTATTAAATTTTCGTTATCGCCGCGGGGAAAGCAGGTTCGACCGGTTTTTAATTTCAATATGTACAGTAAATATTGGCTTATCTGGATTAAACTGCCGGTATTTTTTCTTCCACTTTTCAAAAAGCTGTCGTGCATGCGAATGCGAGCGCGGATTTTTATGCTCGCGCGAAATGCGTTAAATAGATCGTCCGTCCGTTACAGAGTATATATCCGTATACGCGCTTACAATGTATAATATATAACTCTCTTTCTCTCGCTCAATAATAATGCTTCGGAAAGTATCAGGAGATAAGCGAGTACATTCATACACACTTTGTCGGCGAACGGTCAAAGAAGCTAAGGGAGAGCGAGCGCGAGAGAGAGAAAGATCGAAGTATATCGCGAGCGCGTAACGGGGCCGTTATGGCACCGATATACTACGGCGTCGGCGGACCACCTGGCTCAGGACAATAATTATCCGAGAGTCATTAACGGCGGACGAAGAGCTGCTTTGTGCGCCGAGAAGAAAAATACTGCCGATGCGCTGGGATTTAGAAGATCACTTTTTACGAAGATAAAATGCGCACTGATACCAAAAGCAAACGATATACTGCCAACTTTTCCAAATCCAGAGAAAAGTCTCTCGCGGAAAAACGCGCAGCGCCAATAAGTAGCCATCCCATAAATTCACAAGCCTTATATATACCACACCGGTGAAAAAGACTTCTCTCTCTAGCGAGCTCATGACTCCGGAGCAATTATTTTCCGCTGGACGCCATATTTCAGGCCGAACGTCTTAATAACCGAGGATGATCCTCCCGCTCGCGCTCTGCTCCTTTTTTCTGCCTATACTCTTCCTCGCGAGGAGGAAGAACTTTGTATGAAATTACCGGTTAATCGGCTGGCTGATTGCCTGCCTACGATTTTTCAGGGACCGCCGCCGCCGCTGCTGCTGTCGGGCTGCTCGTTGAGCCCGGGCATTATTATAGCTATATACACGGCGCCATTTGAATCGTGAGCGCGCCAGCGCTGGATATCGTAGTCGACATGCGGGTATGTGTAGCGGTTTTCAGAGGGTAATGTATGGGCGCGCTATCGCTCTCGCGAAACAAGAATCACAATACGAGTTCAAAGTCACGCGCCACTTTATTCGAGGTACAAAAAGATTCTACTCTCCCAAAAATACACTTGCTCTCTCTCTCTCTCTCTCTCTGTCTAAGGTACTTGTTATAAATCTTACGGCAGAACCGGGAGGATCGGTTCCGCTCTCTCAACCGGCTTGACTTCGAAGGGCTTTGCCGCGGCCGGTGCAGTCTTGGGCCGGTACTTTTTTCGCCTGATCCACGGCCTCTTGTATTGCATCACAGCTTCGGCGTCGATTTCCGTGGTTTTTATTAGGTCCTCGATCCTCATACTGCGAATCAACTCCTTCATACTTTTCGTCTGGTGCACGTTGTTGTCGCCGTCCGGCATCGGAGCCGTTCGATTGTTCGACATGCAAAAGATGCTCTTCAGAGTTCTTCGTTTCTTTCGACCTGGATTTATCGAAATTTGATGTGTATAAGAGTCCTACTAAAGAACATTGTGAAATAATGCATTAATTCGGTTACTTACGTTTTGTGTACTCTGACTTTGGTATTATGGGCTTCATGTACTGAAAGAGAACACAAATTGCGTTGAGTGATTTTAACTAATCTTTGCTTCTTATACAACTTATTACTGAAAGCATTGCGATACCAATTCAGAATCCGAATCTGTGTACTCGAAGGAATTCTCAAAACTCTCTGCTGTCCATGATTTTATCGTATGCAGCCAGCGTTCGTTCTGCTTAGCTCTTCTTTTCTGCAAGTCTTCTTCAAGGGCCTCGTAATTGTCGCTTATGTCTTGGATCAACCACCTTGAAAAATTGACATTAAATAATCGCACGAAAATTTCACAACAATCGATTCATAGACAGTTTCGTTCTCCTTACGCGAATCCTATGTCGATTTGCTTATTCAAATTGAAGTGTTTATGCTTGTCCGGATAGCACGAGCAGATTTCAACCCTCGTGTATGATCTGGCGTAGTTGACGACGTGCTCGATGTTCATGATCTCGATGAGGTCCAGTTCGTCCACAGCTTCTCTGAAGTCTTGTTTGTTACCTAAACTGCAAAATCAATGCGGTCAAAAATTAAAGTCTACGCTCGCCCGCGACTCGTCAGTCATGGATTATGATTTTCATTCAGTGCCAGGTGCATCCGCTCGTGCGGAGGAAACAATAAAGCGGTCGTGCAACAGTGAGCGGGTACGAACAATAGCTGCGCGCGTACGTCTAAAAAAAGAGGAGGAAACATGCTTACACTAAAACTGGCTTTCGTGAAATTAAGTCATGACAGACTAGCTCCTGAAAAACCGCGGTATTTTCAGCTAGGCGTTCGTGGTCCTTACAGTCCACTACGTATATGACGCCGTGCACCTAAAATATCGATTAATGAGGAATACAACTGCATAAATAAACGCTTGCTGTATACATGATTGTGCCCCGCGTTATCTATAAATAACGTCGGATATGAATATCTCAAGAGGCCGATGGATGTTTCTACACTGAAAACTAGTTTTTCTCTAACGGTATAATTTCAGGCGACGAAACTTACGTCGGCGTAGTACTTTGGCCACAATGCGCGGATCTGCGGACCACCGCCTACATCGTAGATGCGTATAGAGTATTTTGATTTGTACTCGAAGCTCACGGTACGAAATCCTATGGTAGGCACTACGCTCTCCTGCGTCAGAAGGCTTTCTGTAATGTTAGACGACGATTTCAGAGAATTTCTTTATATAGAATTGCAACTGCGCTACATTATTGTCGTGGAATCGAAATAAATTTTTTATACTTTGCTCGCGCATTGCTTATAAATTATGTACTTACTATTAAAAATATAGTTGACCACCGCACTTTTGCCAGCATTGTCAAGACCAACGACCAACAGTACTATCGACCTAACAGTAGAGCAAGATCAATTATTTATTAAGATATGAATTTTATAATTAAAACTATAGTGAGCGCGGAGCAAGTGTACATGGAAAATTGCGATTAACGTACTTTTTGCGTTTCTTCTTGCATCGAATTTTTTTCCAAGCGGTCCTGATAAACTGTCCGATCTTGTAGCCGATGCAGTTTCCCATTGTTCTCGCCGAGTAATAGACACATTTATTACGAATGCTCGGGATCAACAAACTCCAAAAATGATTCTATCATAGCACTGGCCGCTGCTAAGGCAAACAAACGACTGCGACTTGACGCAAGCGCCAGAGCGTAGGTGAACGCGCGCAAGTATCGCCAGGTGAGCTCGGTTGATAACAAAGGTTGTTACTGACAACAGGTAGAGAAGGAAGCGAGGTTCTTCAATAACAAGTCCGCTGATTTCAATATACTTAAACAAATTTTACTATACGCCAATGTTTAATACATTTCATGGTCCGAATCGTTAAATACACAAGTATATATATTTAAAATAATTTGCTTATATCAACAAATCTCACATCTCTCGATCAAATGAAATGTGTAGAAAACACCTTATCCTCCATTATTAATATTACTTTATTTCCTATAATTTCCTCGATATCTTGCCGTGAGTAAAAATGCACATGTAGTCAGATCAAAAACTTTTGGTAATAATTCGTAACAATTGCTACATACAAATGTGTGATTGATTGTGTGTGATAGCTCGTTCAATGCAATGCGTCTCTGCTCGAAGATTCAAAAATCACACCGAGTAAAATGTACATTTCATTGTGACCTTACCGACATAGTACTGTAAATATATATATTTATATGTATGTATGTGTGTGACATTGCAAAGAAATTTTTATTTCCATCAATGAAAACCGAATTTCATAATCAAAGAATATACATAATTTAATAAGAAAACTTTATATAATATATAGAGAGAACTCCAGATCGCATCTCGTGAAAATCAATTAAAATATGAATGTTCTAACATGTTCAAGTGAATTTTCACGTTCTTATTGCCTAAATTTCATTCCTTTTTTACATAATCTATGTGTTCCTTATTTTTCCAGGCACATAATTCTTATCTATACAGACCTCCTGCAAAAACATGTGTAAACATCGCTCGTTTTGCGCTAACGGGTGTCCAGCAATTCTGCAACATAGAGAAACAGAAAGAAAAGGGTTAGCAACGGTACCGTAATCGCACTATATACTTATAACCAGTATTCGACTTTTGCTCGCACAAAATTGCGCGCATCTGCCAACCTAACCCCACCGCTGATTATTATAATTTTTAGATTAGATTCACGCCGCACAGCAACATGAAAGTGCGCCTCATCGACGTGCGCATGTGCGACAATTTATAAACGTATGGAAAAATAGCCTTCCAAATTTATCTTTTGATAAAATTATCTCCTCCCAATAGAAAATCAATGTGCTCTATATTCTGTTGTTGGTTGAGGATAAAAACTCTCACGAGTGACACTTTTTGTCACTGAAACTTACTTATTCACAAAAACTTCCAAGCCCTTCCTTCTGTCCTCGATAAAGTCCTCTTCGAATATTCCATCATCACCCCTGAAAGGCATTTGTCTTTTCCACGCTTTGCCGGGCAGTGGAGGCACTACAATCTATAATAAAATTACACGCAGTTACATCCAGTCCAATATATCAAATGCAGACATACGTAAGCCATACTAAAACTAACAAACCTTGCTGTCCCGTTCGAGTTCATTTCTCAACCATTCGAAATCACTGTATCTTCTTCGTACACTGGAGTCCTTAACTTTGAAGACTGGTAAATTTGTCTGCAACAGAAGCACAACGATCGCAATTAGAAAAGACAGTATTATAGATTAGTGCTCCAAAATGGCAAACTATGCAAAACCCATTGTTCCCTTTGTCAATTATTAATGAAAAATTCTTTTCTTTCCACTTAAGTCCCACTCCCATCCTCAGCAGCCAACAACCTCTCTCTCTCTCTTTCTCTCAATAGATAACCAGTAAACATCAGCTACTGACGACAAGCCCACCAGCACCACTTGTTGCTACATACTCAAAAATTAAAAGGCCAAGAATAGATCTCGACTGATCGCCCTGCATCCTTTGTCCGCGCAGAGCTCTGCCTCTCATTATCATCGCAGTCCAGCACGTAAAAATTCGAGTGCGTGCGTGATTCGCAATCGGACATGTGAAACCCATTAGCCAGTAAGAGAGAGAGAGAGGCGATTCTGACCACTCTGCTCTCGGCAGTATAGCATTTGTATCGCTCCGATCTGATCCAACACCCTACTGACATTTGGACTCATCACCAAAAGGGGTGTATGCGTGCGAGTAAAGAAGAAGCCACAAATAAACAAAACAACCGCCTCATCGACGACACGTAAGTCATTGGTATGTACGTACCAACATATATACAACGTAGATGTACATATGACGAATAGGTATAACCGCGAGAAACTATGCGCACGTTTCGCTGTGTAATAAGTACTTAAGAATAAGCGACGGAGAAGAGGTGAGTTGATCGGAGTCGAGCATTGAACATCAGATCGGAGAAAAGAGGCGTGAAAAGATACGAGTCACAAAGAGATGAAGAAAGCTGGTGTAGCTTGTATGTACCTACTAATAGACCGATACTCACTCGCATCCGGACTTCATAGTCGGTGTAGCGCTTCTTGCCGAGGCCGTGAGTGATCGGGTTGATCACATCGATCTCGAGAAAGTTCGCCGGGGCCGCGTAGGCGTCGTCGAGCGTTTGCTTCTTGACGTGGAGCCGCCGCGTCGCGTCGACCGTCGTATCTGCCATGGCGCTATCCTCGAGACACAACAACTGTCACTACCGCACACTTTATACAACACTTCTCTCTCTCTCTCTCTGTCCCCTTCGGCTACTCCGCCGCCGCAGCACTAGCCTACCGGACGTTAAATCCACCTACCGTCACGTCGTCGCTGCTGCCGCTGAGGAGAGATGTGCGATACAGTAGGCAACGACAGCGCTCATGCGAGAGGCATAGACCTTCGCGGACGTACTGCGCATACCAGTCGTCTCTTTCTATATAGGTATACACGCAGTGTGTATGTGAGAGTCTGCTGCTACTATAGCTGGGCGATACGAGGAATCCGGTTCCTCCCCCTTTCGCTGCTGCTGTTGCGGCTATACGTATACGAGAGAATCGTGCGGACGTATGCGAGGTCGTTGGTTCTTGCCGGTGGAACTGCCTTTTTATTGGCCGGTAGACGCAGAGGGAAAGTTCCTCTGCGATTATGTTATTGCATTTTGCGATGCTCGAGATGACGGCCGCCGAGTACGAGCGCACTTGCAGATCCTATATTAGCATGGATTACTTACGCTATAATTTCTTTCCGTGTATTTCTATGTACCTTCGTATATACCTATACTTCTCTGCGTGTGCTTTGTACTGATTTTGCATCTGTTATTGCGAAACAGTTTTTGCGCTGACGCCAATGAGTTTTCGTTTATTCAATTTACTTTATTGATACCTATCGATTTTCAGCAGCCTGTGTTGATTCGTTTGTAGGATAGCCAACGAGCCTTACATAACGGCTCGAACTCCTTTCATTCAATGCGATAAAGGCGAAGCGACGTTCCTACGGTTTCGTCGTTATAGGTATTTATTATTCGCTCCAGCTGATGGATGCTTTTAGATTGAAAGAACATAAGCCTCGCGAAAATTTCAAGTTAGTCGGGTATTAAATAATAAAATATTTTGTAACGATCGAGTGCGATAACAATTACAAATAAGTCCCAATATAACAGATACATAAATCGATTAGAGATATACTTAATCTATAAGCCGACAATTGAATAAACACTAAACGCTCTCACCCGCGTCTATAGATGTAGATATATAGGTCTATAGATATACAGACACGTAGAATTTGTTGCTATCAAAGATATAGGTATAAATATACACACGTCAAGCCATACACTACGACTACACTTTTAAATGGGCTCCCGACAAGTAGCGGCAGCAGAAGAGCTCCAACGATCGTTGCGATTGGCTGTTTCCCTCAAATCTCAGCTTTCCGCTTCGCGATTGGCCGCGACAAATGGTCCATACAGAGAGAGACAATATCGCCACTGATGCTGTCGGATGCAGCAGCTGCATAATATACAAAACCAAGCCACAACACACACACCATAAAATTTCGGAACGCGACCCCCCCCCCTGGAATGTCGTCGCCTTCGTTGTTTGGAGGGGAAAGTCAGAACGTCGATCCCGTCGACAAAAAAGTAATCAAGACCCTACGCGCTGATGGACAATCGAATGCTTTGATTTTATCGTCGAGCGTCTCTTCGCCCGTTTAACAGCGAAAAAAGGAGCGTAAATACACAATCCTGTGGCGGCGGTGAGGATCGAACAAAGAAACTGGAGATAATGCAGCTGAGGATCGGAGCTTTTTGTCTTTTGGTTCTTGTACTTTCCGAGAATACGAGAAGCCGATTCTAGCGTTGGGCTGAGGTTAGAGGAATTAGTTTGTTTAATTAATTGATTGAAAGTTAGTGCAATTTTGGAGCAGTTCATCGAGATGGCCACTGCGGAAGGTACGATACTCTTCGCTAAGCTTGAAGCTTTGAAGGACATCAGGTGAGATTTTTTTATTCACATTTTGAGACATTTGTGGGCTTGTTTGATGGTTCATTTTTTCTTGTATTTAGATCAAAGACTCTCCAGCTAGACAAGATAAAGCAGAGGATCTTTCAAGAGGTCGAACTCACTGAACAGGAGGACAAATGTTTGATGGAGTACAAACAGGAGATGGATCTTCTGATGCAGGAGAAGATGGCTCACGTTGAAGAGCTCAGACAAATTCATGCTGATATCAATGCTGTAAGCTCGATGCTACTTTTGTTTTGGGCTTCTTTTATCTTTCCCTTGTAAAACATTATTTCATTGTTTTGTTTAGATGGAATCAGTGATCAAACATGCAGAGGAAGCTAGAAATCGGGCAAGAGAAGCTGCTAAAATAATTCATAACAATGACTATCAGCCTCTGAAGCACGACATTGATAGAATGAGGAGAGATTATTTAGGTCTTGAGAGATTACCAGAATTGTATGAAATTGAGTCTGACATAACTCCCGAGTAAGATTATTAATTCCACTATTCTACTATAACATAAAAATTTAACATATTTAACATTGTTTGAAATTCTAGTTACTTTGAACGTGCAGTGCAAAAGGCAGAGTGGCGAATGGACGTTCGTGGAGAAGATTTGCTTCCTCCACTGAATATGCATTCGCACGGTGGACACCAAGGAAGCAATGCCTTCTTAGCACCACAACCTCTGCAAGGTTCTAGTAAAACAGAACCCAGACCACTTCCTCCAGCCCCTGGACCTCCTGCTCCAACATTTAGGTGCATTTCAGTTCTTCGCATTCTAACTTCTTTTGTCAGGATAAAATGGGATATATTCTAATTCTATTTTAATTTTCTTTCAGGCAACAACCTCCACCAATGAAATCTTGTCTTTCTTGTCATCAACAGATCCACAGAAATGCACCCATTTGTCCCCTATGTAAAGCCAAGTCTCGATCTCGTAATCCTAAGAAGCCAAAAAAGAAAGACTAAATTTTATAATGCTAAGGAATTCATTTATTCAATCATTTACTGATTCATGTTAATCACATCATACTTATAGTGTAATCAAAATGATTCAGTTGTTGGAATCCATTAATTCAATCTTAGTACAGAATTCATAGCTGTAAGATGTGTCATTCTATTTAAGCAATTTTTTTATCGTCATTAAAGAAAATATGTACGTGTCATTGGTACAAAAAGTTTGTATGTTTGTCTACCTATATCAACTGTCTTATTTTAAATAATACTACAAATATATTATAATAATTGTGTGTTCAATCAAGTAACATTTTTTATATTTTACTACAGTTGTATCTGCAGTTAACATTTAAATTATTATAAATTTATTAATAAATGTTTGTAATAACAAGTGATATCTTTTTATTTTTCAAACGTCAATTTTTGGCACATAATTTGTTGTGCCCACATAGCATTTTTTGATTGGTGAATCCAGTTTCAAATGGACAAGGTTAGTTCACACGACGCTTTACGCACATGTGAATAACCATATGATCCGTTCTCATAAAAGATGTTTACATGTTTAGTTGTCTCTTCTGCTATTTCATAGCAAGTACACTTCGTGAAATAAAAGTTTTCTAAATAAATTAGAACATTATGAAGCCCTTACCACCAGCAATGGATTTAAAACAGGTTAATTTAACACATATTTATTTTTCACTAAATCGCTTAATACCATTGCAATTTAATCTTAATAATGATTATCTTTACTGGAAAAATTATTCTATTCAGTTTATGAACAGTAGACAAGTTTTGAAATTGTATAGAAATATTTTGAGAACTATAAAACTAATACCTGATAAGAGTGACAGACAATACATAAGGGAATGGGCAAAATCAGATTTCAAAACCTACAAAAATGTAACTGATGATGTAAGTTATGCTTGGAATAATTAACATAAATAATGACTATAATATTTAGAAAAGACTATTAATTGTTTTACAGTTGCATATAAAAGCCTTGATGGATCATGGAGAAAAATCACTGCGTGAACTCCAAAAGAATTTAGGCCGAACCAAGTGAAAAGAAGTTGTACATACCGTACATAAATTACTGACTAAAATGATAAAACTGTTTCTACATTTATAAATTTATTAGCTGTGTGTAATAAATATCTGTACATATTTAAATAGTTGCACTAGCTTATATATCACAATAATCGTATAATAAGTCACATAGTCTACATTTTATGCAGGTACATATTTATCAAATTAAATCCAAGGAGCAATGTAAATGTGGTTGTTATAGCCAAAGTAATCATTGAACGCGCACTCTGTTGTTGTATTTTGCTTCTTAGCAGAGTGTCTGTTAATAATGCAGCGATGTGTTGGCCATCAAAGTAAAAGCAAGGCACTACATTGATGATTGCCAAACCCGATGAAAAAACTGCAATATATTTGCAGAGTAGAATTAAGGCCTCTGGGAAATTTGGATTTAAGAACGAGAATTTTGGAACCCAGTCAGTCAATTCAGTTGTGTAATATATTTCTGAAGGATGTCCAAAAAACAGTACATCTTTGTGCCCATATCTTTGGATCTGCACAATCTATGCATGAGATAATTGTCAATGAAAATGATAATAAAGAAATTTATATTTTTTTAAATTGAAAATTACCTTTGTTTTGTTGCCCAATGCAGGTCTAATGCACAAGTCATTGAGCATAAAGCACTGATCATTGTTTTGACATAAATTATGAGAGCTCTCTACAATAACTCGAGTAGGAAGGCAAAAGTGCATGGCAGCTTTAGGAGTCTGAATGTCAAATCCTTCTAAATGCTCAAAACATAAATATCCCTTTTCTACATTGTGCTGATCACAGCAGTTATAGACTCCGTTGTTTTTATTAGGAGACAGAAAAGATTTATCTAATTCCTAAAAATTAATCTATATTACAATTTGCACGAAATAAAATTTAAAAACCAGCTTGACAATATTGTTAAAACTATACCTTGACCATCTTATCTGTTACACAGTAACCAGGAGTTGGTGCCTGAGTTGCTTGCAGAATACATGTTCTCCAATTTGTTGAATTCTTAACATAGCAGTCATTAATTTTGTGTACCACATCTCCTGGTAAAAGTCCAGAAGGCCCTAATAGTGGAGATTTCTAAAATATATTATTAAAAATTACTTTATTAGTAACATGAAGATGTAAATAGGTTTACAACTCACAGGTGAGATATCTTTGATGAAGACACCAGCATTGGTCATGAAAAATGGTGAAAAAAGTGCTGTGATGACTCCTATAAGGACAATTGCAAACCCTGCAAAAATTACATTATGCCATACCCCAGCACACAAAATTCTCAAGCGATTCCTAACTGGTAACATACTAAGTTGCTCATCGCTTATGTGAACAAAAGCAACTGGGACAACAAAAAACAAAATCATTCCTATTCCAAAAAAGCGTACATCTTCTCTAACTGCTGCCATAGCATGTCCTAGCTCATGCACAACACTGCATAATATTAATGAGAGTACATAATATCCCATTTCATTGTAAGGAATGTCAACACCTGGAACCTGTTTAAAATATTTTTACCATTTTTAAGTGCGTGGTAATAATAATAATATAGATGCAATCCAACTTACCATAAGTTCCAAAACTTGTTCTTTCTTTTCATTTGGTGATCCTGAATTGTTCAGCCATATGTTAAGTGTCATTTTTAAAATAACTACTATAGATATTGGAAGCAGTAGGATAGTTGAGATAAGTCCTGCGTTGTACCATAGAGACCAGAATTTTGAACGATTTAATCCCCATCTCATTAAAGAGCGGTTGAAGGCAGTGGTGAACCATTTTATGCGTAATAACTGGATTTCCAGACCAAATTTTTTCAACAAAGTAAGGTAAGGTAGGTGCATACATGACTGCAATAAACATATAGAATCAAGTATAATTATAAGCATTTTATACAGTACAATTTTATTGGACATAACCTGATTTTAAATGAATGATAATATGATTGCCGCAGTAGTGTTAGAAAATAAAAGACAATATAAAATATTCATGTAAAGTGCAATAATAAACAAGTCTTACCACGAAAATAGTATTAAAGAAGAAGAATGAAAAGTGAATGAGTCCAATAATTATGAGGATGTGAAGTGCTTCCATTATGATACCATAGCATGTTTATCGACTACTCATTTATTTTAGACATAATATCTTATCATTCAGGAACTCAATGAAAACTTGAAATTTAGTAACGACTCTATACGATAAAATCAAATCAAATAAACAAATTGAATATTTTATGTTATAACTCTGTCAAGTAATAAAGATACCGGAAGGAAAAGAGCTAATTTAAATTTCGCGATAATCGGTTAAAACAGTGTTCCTCAAACCTCTGTCGGTAAGTCCATCAAACGAGTTATTTTGCAAAAAAATATTATTTTTGAAAATAATACAAGGTCTTTACGCGATAAGAGGAGATAATACAATGAAATGACTGTACTATTTTTAACATTTCATTGGTAATTATGAAGCATCATATTTAACGGTTTCGCAAAATTACCTTACTCTTAAACTATAATTTTTTGACTTTCAAATATATTCTAATCACCGTATGCAAAAGAAATTAACATTTCAATCAATCTCAGTGAAAATTCAAAAGCAGCTATGCAAACAAAAACGTATTTTGTATATTCTAAATAATCTCCCCCATTGATCTCTAAATACATAAATCAGTGCTCTACATGCTACATCTCACAAAATAATCGCAAAACTCTCGAAATCATCCCACGAGCGTCGCCACTACTACTCGATCGCTTTAGCGGTGATACACCACCGCGACGTTCATCAATCAGTTCGCCTTGGAACAAGCGAGTGTCGAGCGGTGCTGCCGGGGTGATGGAAATATCAACTACCGCAACGATGCTCCAAAATGCATTACGGAGTTTCGAACGTCGAATCGCCTCCAACAACTGTCAAAATTACTCCCGCAACGGAGCAATATAGACCTTTCCCAATCGCCCGGAAAATTCAAGACGAAACTACTGAAAGCGACGATTTCCGAAAATAAAAGTACACGCGAGCGGTCCATCAACGCGAGCATAAAGTCGACAAGCCACCACGAGAGCAACTCTCTCAATCGTCGCCAGATCGGCGCCATCCGCCTGTTGCGCGCGCACCGGCGCACCCAGCAGCTCTGGCATCGCAGCCGCGACAACCAACAACATCTCTCGGCGCACGCGACGCACATGTATATACAAGCTGCTCGCGTTCTTCCCCGTCGCTCATCTCGTGTTCGTGTTGTATATCTCAGCTCTCGTTGACGAAGGCCGCCGCCGAGACGTGTGTGTGCGTGCGAATGCGTGTGCGCCGGTGTTTTTCGCTCGAGAGCCAGCTGGGTCGCGCCGCTTTGGAAAAGTGTGAAACTATATTGTCACGAGGCATACGAGTAGTCGTTCGAGGAGCGAATTCGAATCGCCGATTATTCGGGCGACTCGAGAGAGAGAGAGAGAGACAGAGAGAGAGAGAGAGAGAGAGAGAGAGAGAGGAAAAAAGGAGCCGGTGTGCCGATGTATAGTGCGCAGGGGGAGAAAAACAGTTGTGTAACAGAGCGATAAGAGTGTGTGTGTGTGTGCATCGGAGAAACGACGAGTGGCTGTGCGAAAATCAAAGACTCCCGCGCTGAAAAATCAGCGTCGGATAAATAAAAGACAATATAAGCATCGAAGACAGACAGATATAGAGAGAAACACAAACGCACACGGGCCGCATTATTTATTCTCCGCTCCTTAGCTGCCCCCACCATCAGGTGCGGCGGCCGCTCGCTCGGTGTCCAGAAGAGCGAAGAGCGAGTGCGAGCAAGAGAGAGAGTAGAGCGGCGGCGGTAGAGCGACAGACCGTTCGTGTTCCTCCATATTCCGTGGGCGCACGCGCGCGCGCGCTCTCTTTCTCTCCTTGTCTTTCTCTCTCCTTCGTCGTTCTTCCTTCCTCTCCTCCTTCTCCTTCGCAGCTCCGTCTTCTTCGCTCTCTATTCACTCTGTCGCGTAGTGTTGGTTCACTCGGTGGTGCCGTTTTGTTTGATAGAGCGGATCACCGTCGTCGTCGCGCACCAGCAGTGTTGGCGCAGGGTCGTGTGACTGACTGGTAGTATTAGACGAAGAAGACAGGCGGCCCTATAGAATAGTACACTGAGAGAAAAAAGAAAGTGCGCCGACTTATCGAGGGGTTGAGCCTCTCTTTCGGGGGGAGCATCCGCGTGTCCGCTGTTGTGCGTGTATGTGTCCGTGTACCTGCGCGCGAGAGTGCACCTGAGGAAGCCGCTGCTGCTGCTGCTGCTGCGGAGAGAGCCACGCGCTAGAGATTGACTGCTGGTGTGCACCAGTAGTATAGCGCACACTACGCACACATCGGAAAAGTAAAAACGAAGGAGGAGAAGTAGGTAGTGCGAGTGAGAGAAGGCGGTGCGGCTGCTACTGCTGCTGCTGCTGCTGCTGCTGCTGCTGCTGCTGCCTCCGTTGTCGACGAGCACGACTCCTGCTGCATGGAAGATACGACGCGCACAGGCGGCATGGAGAAACGGATAGAATTAGAGAAGCGCGGCAGGAAGCCCGCCGAAGTAAGTGTACTATGTTATACTTCGTTTCCACGTTCAATAGCCCCCTTTTCTCTCTCTCTCTCTCTCTCTCGCTCTCATATGTTGTACGTGCATAGTGTATAATAGTATTTACAAAAGTCGCGCGTTCTCCGGCCTGCTGTCTTCTCTATACCCTAAATATGATTATATACAAGCAACCGCGATCTTCTCTTTCGTGTGCGCTGTAATAGCTGTGCATGTACAGTCGAGCGCGTTATTCAACAGCGCCTCCACCGGGCGAGAGAAAAAATCGGGCCGGGGGTGAGGACTACGACAATATAACGAGTATACGAAATCGAGATGCGCATGTAGAGAGAGAGAGAGAGAGAGAGATAGAGCGTCGCGATCGGGGAGAGACGGCGAAAAAGAAGCATGGCGCGCTCTCGCGCCGCTCTCTCCCTCTCGGACGCATACCTATATATACCTACAGAGAGAAAGAGAGAGAGAGAGAGAGAGAGAGGACCGACTCGTTATAGCAGCGCGCAATCATCGCGATTCTCTCTCTTTCTTCCGTCTCTTTCTCTGTTTTACTTACTCTGTTTCTTCATTCGCGAGAGCATATGTGCGCCGCCGATGTCTTTTTCGCGGCAGCGGCGGCGCTCTCGTTAATTGATCGGGGAAACGTGCGAACGCTCTCCCACTGTATTAGCGACCGCCGCGTAATTTGTGTACCTGCTTAAACAACTCTCTCTCTCTCTCTCTCTCTCTCTCTCTCTCTCTCTCTCAAAGAATAAATATAAAAATATATATGTATATATAGCTATATGTGTATAACATATATATCGGCGATATCGAGACGTCACGCGTACACACGACATAGTACATAGAGAATGGCGTCAATGTGCAGTATACTGGCCCGTACGCACGTATGATACGTTCATACGCAACAGCTTCGAAAGGCCCGCGCCGTTGCACACTGCAGCACCTGTTCACCGTCCAGGGGAGGGAACGGGGAGGGGGCTACGTATGTACAGACGACGCGATATCGACAACAGGTCGGATCAATCGATCTATATAGAAACTCGCGGAAGTCAGCCATCTCTCGCTTTTGTATTATTGGGTCAAGGTTCGTCGCGCACGGGCCCGTGTTTTCTTTTCGAGTGCTTTGCTCTCCTCCGTCCGCGTACATGATACGGCCGCCGGAAGTGCGTGGGCCATAGAGCGCTCGGTTGATATTATAGATCGATCGGCCGAGATGAGAGAGAATAGGATGATCGGCCGCGCATCTTTGAACTTGAGCGCACGTCTCCGCTGGATTCTTGCGCGAGAGTCAAGAAGAGAGTGTGAGAAGGAGAGAGAAGTAGGTAGGTGTACCTATATACACACGAGATCAGTGTGTTGTAGAGTGCTCTCTCTCTCTCTCTCTCTCTCTCTTTGCCACGCCGCGTTCCGAACCGGCCACTGCGCATGTGCATACACGCGTGTATATGGATACCTATATGTACATACCTATGTGTATATGCTCACTTCGTATACATGTATCCGCATACAATGCTCGCATACACCAATATATATATACTATTCTGTACAACGTATAATATATATGTACATACCCAGTCGCGCGCGATTCGAGAGAAAAAAAGGAAAAGCGGCGCATCTTCGACGATATAATAATACCTACGCAAGATCTACACGGCTTTCTCAGCAACAAGTCCCGTTCCGCGGCTTACGTTGTAGGCGTGAAAATGGGCATGCAGCAGGCGCGGAAAACTTGCGTCGCCAGGCACACAACGCACAGCTGCAGCGGCCGACGACGTCACGCGTGCCGCCGGCCATGTTGTGTGTCTGTCGGACGAGTCCACTTTACGCTCTCTCTCACTCTCCTCTCATTCTCTCTGTTTCTCTGCGCCGCCGCGTAGCATACTTACGCGCGAATTGAAACGACGCGCGCGCGCACCTGTCGTGCTGTTTTTTTCGGCGCATCTCGTGTGTGTGTGTACGGGATGCATACGCCCGATCCGTGCGTCTTACTCCGTGTAAACACGCGAGTGCATAAATAAAGCGTTTGTACGGGCTGGATTCTCGGTATATACGATAGAGGCGAAAATTTCCGGATAGAAACTGAGATAGTTCGTGCGCCGCGTGGGCGTTGATTCCGTCTGTCGCCGCCGCGGGCAGTGGCGTAACCGTGTTACCGGGCGCCCCTCCCTCCCTCCCCCCTTCCCCCGTTTGTGCGTGCGAACGGCTGACTGTAGATAGGCGCATTTCTGATGACGAGTTAATCTTGCTGATATTTGTATGCATTCGAACGACAATTTCACGCTGATTTTTATTCGGTCGCGTTTGTTTACGCAATATTTTTCGAGGAGAACCGTGAATCGAGTCGATCGCTGTTCCGAATAAAGCAGTATGCGAAAAAAATGCGCGCAATACAGAATTCAAACGCGTCACGTAAGCGCACGGTGAATTTTTATCTGATCGATACTTATTTTCGTATTCCGTCGTCTGAAGAGAGTCTTTGCGCAGTGTTTTCGATTTTACAAACCGTCGACGCTCGGAGATGTTTGAGAAT
Source organism: Muscidifurax raptorellus (assembly GCA_020010945.3). Taxonomy (NCBI): domain Eukaryota; kingdom Metazoa; phylum Arthropoda; class Insecta; order Hymenoptera; family Pteromalidae; genus Muscidifurax; species Muscidifurax raptorellus. The sequence goes on along the minus strand of CM052081.1, from coordinate 3,021,335 downwards.
TTTCATTTCGGGATTGTTAAATGCACATCTCGATTAGTTCGTTGAAAAATTAAAAAAGACACTGTAAGCGCACCCACAACAACAATATTAATAATAATAGACAGTCTATTAGAGAGTTCAGGGCACGTGCTCGGAAGAATGAATTGAAAATCGATAAGCGGTGTGTGAGATTGACGCCTCTCATCGACCTTCATATATGTATATATAAAGCGTATATCTGCACACATACACACTCGACGCAGCGGGAGGCCCGTGCGAAGAAACGGTTGTACACTTACTCGAGGACGCAGGATGATTTTTACTATACAAGACACGGTGGGGGTGGGTTAAGAGCTTTCGCTGGTCAGGCGCCGCGACGGGATGCTTTTGAAAAAGAATCATTTATAATTCACTTTGTTATCGAATCGCGTTGAAGCAGACGACAAGATCACGGGGCGAAAGGTTAGATATTTATATAAATATCCCCGCAGCGGAGTCATTATTTATTCATCGTAAGCTCGGTCGAACATCGCGTCTGCGGGTCAATAACACGTCCTAAATTTTGTAATACCCGAATCCAGTCGTTACCAACCGAACTTGAAAAAAAAAAAATCAAACAATCGCGGCTCTGCGCATAATATCCCCGTTTATAGCACGGAGAGTATAACACTCTCGCGCGCCGGTCTATAAATAGTCGCGGACGAAGTGCATATAGAGTCGCAGAGCGCGCGCCTCGACTTCGCGAAGCCCGCGACGAACGAGAGGAGAAAAATCCAGGCGGCAGACAAAACGAGGAGGGGGGCCGCTCGCTCGCGCAAAAATGCAAAAGGGAGAGAAAGACCGAACGGGTTAACTAACCCCCTTCACTCGCGCGCGCGTACATCAGCTATCCGCCCCCGCGCGCGCGGCGCGACTCTGCTGCACAGTCATCGATCCGTTCGGCCGTGCGGTGTGAGCCCTATATACATGGACGCACTTTCCTATGCTATATACGCTGCGGCTGCTGCCCTCCTCCTCTCTTTCTCTCTCATACACGGGTTTTGCGTAATGCGCGGTAAGAGGGGAGTGTATATATAGGAAGCCTCGGCGGGCTATAGGATGTGGGGAATGACTTCTCCCTCAATATGTGTATTATCGCGTTACTCGTTCGAAGAATTTTTCGAAATCGAGTTCAATTTTCTAAGCAACAAAACATCGCGCTAAGCTTGATGTATATCTCCCGTAGCAGTGCAAAACTTTATAACAATAGTAACGTATATATAATGTAATAGACATCGGAGATGGGGTGCGCAGCGAAGCGCGCTTTTAATGCACCGCGTTTTCCCACGTGACGCGCGCGCGCCGGCCGCAAGAGTTACAGCACAAACCGGCTATATAATGCATATATACACACGCGCACGTCGCTTCATATATACATATGGGAGAGAGAGAGAGAGAGAGAGAGAGGAAAATGCCCTTAGCTCGCACCCCATAACTGGGCCACGCTATAATATTCCGCAAGGCAAACTTTGCGTATGCGAGACTCGCCCCTTTTTCCAACGAGCTTTCGCGACACTGGGTTAACAACGAGATATAGCATAAAAATCTATATAGGCTTGTCGATCTGTCAAAATAAAATTAAAAAGAAACAGATGCGAAACAAAGTGTCGATGGTCCGCGCGCGCGAGCTTTCACGTGTTACCTTCGTTCGTCCCCGGTTTTCGCGCGCTACATGCCTATTACGCGACGACCGCCTAACTCTTCCGTCTCTTTCTCCTTTCTCGGATCAATAAAATGACCCATCTCCCGCGCCGCCGCCGTACGTGCGCCTCTCTATATGTGACCCCTCCTCCTCTACGTTCGCGTGTCGCGTTTTGAATTTTTGTTTGTTTTTTTTTCGCATTCTTGCAGGAATATATAGGTAGATCGCGTATACTAAACGCCGGTGTGCGTTTCTCGTTGCGAAATTCGGGTTAGTCGGAATAACGCTAGATTTAAATTTGGCGCGGTTTTGTGCATAGCATATATGCATGCTTGTGTGCTAAAGTACCTTTTGCTTTTGTGTTTCAGATTACAGAGTTCGTACTCGACAATTGCCGAAGTACGAATATCGTAGGGCTGACGGACGAGTTCGTTGCCCTGGAGTCGTTGAGCCTCATCAATGTAGGACTCACCAGTTTAAAAGGCTTCCCCAAATTACCAAATCTCAAAAAGGTAATACTTTATTTTATTTTGTATTTTTTTTAATGAATTTTCATTTCGATCGCTTTCTAATGAATCGATTCGAATCTTCCAGTTGGAACTCAGTGACAACAGAATATCAAGCGGTTTGAACCTGCTGCACACGAGCCCAAAATTGACTCATCTCAACCTCAGTGGGAACAAAATTAAGGACCTCGACACACTACAGCCGTTGAAGGAGTTCAAGAACTTGAAAAGCCTTGATCTCTTCAACAATGAAGCGACAAACATGGATAATTACAGGGAGAAGGTCTTCAGTCTCATACCTAGCCTACGGTACCTTGACGGGTGAGTCGATGTCTTCGATAATAAAGGGATAGCAGACTCTTTTTCCACTGAGCAATGGTTGTAATTTTTGTTAATGTTTTTTAGGTACGACATTGACGACTGCGAAGTCGATAGCGAGGGAGACGACGACGAGGTTAACGGTAACGACGATGGAGATGGAGATGCTAATGAAGACGATAGTGACGAAGGTAATTGTCTAAAACAACTATTACTTATGCATATACGATTTGTATTCAGAAATTTAATTTTTTTACGTTTTTTTTTCAGTATCCGACGAGGAAGACGACGATGAGTTGGAAGACGGAGGAGTGCTCTTAGATTCGGTGTACAAAGATCTCGAGGTAAATATAGAAAATTCAGGATTTCTGTTTTATCTTTTTTATCTGTGACTTTTGAATTCACGATTATTTTTCTTACTTACAGGATGAAAGCGACGAAGAAGATTACGTTGTTGAAGCCGAGGACGAGGAAGACGACTATGCATACGACGACGAAGAAGATGAGCAGGAAGAACAACAACAAGAAGGTATGTATGAAGCCACGCGTGGAACTGCATACGCAAATATGTAAATACATAACATTGTGTAACATAATGCCACTTTTGCAGACTCGTCCCCTGCCCGAGGCAAAAAGAGAAAACACGAAGACGGCGTTGAATCGGGGAATTAGAAGTTCGTTTACGACGTTTCGATGCTTTCGAGAGAATGTAAAATTCGTTTTAAATAACAATGTGCCGCCAAGAGAACAGCTGGGAATCAAACTAATTGACCGACCAATGACAGACTACAGTGAGTTGTGCGATTTTGTCAGTAGATCATTGACTGAAAAATTGTAACATACGACTAAAAAGAAATGAAGTACAGAGGGAGAGAGAAAGTATCGGAGTGAACGTTTGTGCGTGAATGTGTGCGAGAGTGAGCGAATGAGCAAGCGAGAAAGTGAGATGGACAATTATTATATGCGCATAAAACGAAAACTGAAAGAAGTATATGAAACAAAATGGAAGTTATCGAGAAATGAAGCATTAACGAATAAGTTGGAAAAGATAATGGAGGAGGCATAAATAAGGGCCGCATTCCAGCTAGACCCAACACGCGTTTTAGTTATACTAACGATATTTTATATAGAGTATATAGTTAGAGAATTAGAGGTGTTGCATAGTTTTGGCGAGAGAAGAACGGATGTAAGAAGACACGACTGAGGTCTCAAGAGAGTACGAGTTAGAGAGTAGGCAGCGGGGTTTTACACTCATAGGAGCGTATTTGTCTGTTAGCTCCACTCGGCCAAAGGCTGGGCTCATGCTGGAATGCAGCCATCGTTAATCAGTACTAAGGTTATATAAGTTACTTTTTAAATACATCATTATTGTACCATTATTAAGCGTAGAATGTAAACGAGGATCAACTTTTGTACAGGTTTACAAACCACACCCGTCGAAATGATGCGCGGTGCCGCACTGTGATTTTTGAGACGGGAACATGTTTCGTATGTACATGAGGCGATGTTTTAATCATGTTTTTTTACCTTTTCTCGGATTGTGCAAAAAAGCCTTTACGATTGACTCGTACTCCCACACTTTCAGCTAATTAACCATTGTCTTACAAAATTTAGAAAATCGTAACTGGACAATGACATTTTTTGCCTATCATCAACAACTGAATTGTAATAAATTTATATACGTCGTAAGATGGACCAATCAATCAAGACAATTGCAAGGATCGAAATAAAAAAAATATATAGCAGTGCTATATAGACTGCTAGTATATCTGTGACTCTGTCATATCAACGACTGCAGATTTTTTCGTACCTTAATAAAATGAGAACTCCAACTCACTCAATTCCTGTAACACATATTATTACTTCTAAAATTGAAAAAGAAAATATTTTTCTTATAAAATATAGATAAATAAAAAGTATCAGAACAAAAAATAATGTGCTACCCAAACCTTTACTTTCTGTCTCAAAGATCACCCACCGGCCCCTCGACTACTACATGATCTTGCGATGCAAATTTTACGTGTCGAGATTACAAACTAAGAATATAGTAGATATTATTATACTTATTTTAGAATTATTATTATAAATGATGAAGCGAGAAGAGAAAGAAAAGTTTACACATGTGCTTTTGCAACGATTCGACAGTGGCTAAGCGTCGTAAAGTTAAAAGTTAAGGGCAGGCAGAGAAAGAACTAAAAAATACCGTAGTAGAGAACAACGACAACAACACAAATGCATAAAGGCGAGTTAAAAAAAATAGTTTGACGTCGACGAGGACCCGAGACAGTTTTAGAGTAAAGTAAGAAAACTAATTAAAAGAAAATAAATAAACGTAAATGAATAATTAATTATTTAATGAAAACAATGGACGGAGCCGAGAATCGCGAGAGACTTGGAAACAGTTGTAGATGACTGAAGACAGCGTGAGATGAACCGCGTCAGGCGACGTATTATAATTGTGCGACAGAGTGCTTGTGAGCGTGCATTGTGCAAGTGAGAGATAAAAAGAAAGAGAGGATTGGTTTTATAAACAAAATGATAGAAAATTTACCAGAAAAATTTACAAAAAAAACGAGAAAGTCAGAAGATAAAGTTAATGAATATATGAATTATGTAGGCGGTGTAAGAGATGAATTTTAAGAAAATTACAGATCGAGAAAAAAAGGCTGGTGCGCGCGCACGACGACTCGTGCGGGGCTGACGCCAGATTGGTTTATGGCCTTATCCAATTTTTCCAAGACTAAAAGCTAATTTATATTAGGTACCATAAAACACACGGCGTGCGTGTATACAGATCTAAATTTGTAAAGAACAATTTTCTCGATCAGCGGTTATTTGTTTTTGCGGTTCGCGCGGAATCACATACGTAGAAATTGTATAAAAAAAGTAAAAGGGAGAAGAGATGTCCCATTCGCTCCAGATGAAATGTATTACTATGTCTCTCACCGATATTATATACAATCAAAATGATCCGTTAAACAAGCACCGATGTTCAAATTGTAATGCTTATTATTATTAGTAAATTACTTTGAGTGACGTTGCCCTTGCAAAGAGAAGGTAAAGAGAAATATTTGGAAAAAAGGCAGCAACCCGCAAGATGTATAGGAGAAAGCTCGACTAGCAGGGCCGTTGCGCCGATCCCTGAGCTTTCGGACATATACTTCTCGAAGAAAAAAAAACAGAAAACAAAAAAGTCTATATATATATATATGTACCGATATATACATATATTTTTTTCTAAAAAAATTTTTATCTTTCTATCCTGCAAGGTTGTTCAAAGTGATCAACTCGTCACGACTCACTATATATCGCGGAATGAAAAATTTAAGAGAGGTTTGGTAAAAAAAGGAGAGATAAGGGGAGAGAATTATATAAGTACAATAATAATGAAAAAAGAAAGAATTTTATTATTAAGAGAGATTAACTTTGACTATAAAGGCTGGTGGTTATTGAGGTGAAAATTGAGAATTTAAAACGAGAGCGTATATGTCGCTCGTATACGAGCGACTATATAAGAGATAATTCCGAGCGGCCCGCGACGCAAAGGCGCTTTTGTCAATTGTAATTTTTGGATAGACCATGTTTGAGTATAAGCGATAAAAAGAGAGAAAGTGAGAGAGTGAGAAAACATTTGTCTATCGCCCTTGTGTATATCAGGTATACGTATGAACTTACTACAGTTATACATATATATTATACACAACACATATTTGCGCGAGTCGTCCGTCTGTTTCTGTTGTTAAAATGGATTTTTATCAGACGTTTATTTCTTTTGAGCAATCCTCATCGCGAGATAAGAAAAGATAATTTATTAATAAAACCATTTACAAATCAATAAGCTCAATGTTTTATTTCGCCACTTGCGTACATACGGATACCCCTCGCAGCGAAAGCCCACAGCCCTCCCGCGGACAACGTGTACGAGTATAAGAATTCGCAACTCGATTCAAACTTGGCGCGCATCGCTCGCCTCGGCCAATCGGCGTCGCGCTCTGCCCCCACCGAGCGATACGTACCTTATACCTAGTCTCGGCCAGATGTTAGCTCCGCTCTCTCGTCGGGGGGCATATACGAGACGGGGGGGATCTTTCGAAAATGCGGGAGAGAGGGGCCGGACGGATCGCGTGGCCTACGGTACAGCGAGGAGCGGCTGCGACCGCCAGTACTCTCCGGCGCATCACACTCGCTGAACGCCTGGCGTCGTCGCGCGCCTCATTTTTCGCACTTGCACACACGCACGCTTTTTCCAGTATACGTATATATTTCCATACTCGCACGCGTAAACGAACGTACGTAGAGTCGGTAGTCGTCTCGAGTTGAGTATTATATATAGGGAAAGACCGGGAAGTAAATATATACAGTACACGTCTGTGTGACGCTCGCGTTGTATACGTAATAGTGAAGAAGAGGAGAATAATCCGTTGCAGTGTTATTGCCCCTGATTGATTTCTCCGTCGGCTGCATTTCGTTGTTTTTCCCCCTCGGCTCCGAGAGTGCGATTGTATATATACAGTCAGTGCGTGTGAGACAGCAACAGCAGTTCGTTTGTATTAGCATCTCGGCATCGAGAAGCAGCAGCCATGGCAGAGAGCAAGGGAGCACTCATCGCGAAGACTGTGCAGAAGCACGCGGGCAGAGCCAAGGAGAAGGTGAGAGAGAGACTGATATATAGGTACCTGTGTATGTGTGCAGCGGCGTCGTGACATAACCTCTTTCTCTCGTTGCGTACGTGCATACGTACGTGTATGTGGGTACCGTTATTTAGGTATCGACTGAGCAAGTAATTTACGTGGCGCGATAAACATCTGCCGGTCGATGGGCGAAATTGATACAGACACATATACGCCGGACGAAAGTAGGTAGGCCGCCGTCTGACGTGATAAGGTGAGAGAGCTAAGGTACGCGCGACTATATATAGCTCGAGCGCTGAGAAAACAGCAAGACATCGGCATCACCTGTGTATTACACGGAAAGAGAGAGAGGTGTGTTTACATTGTCGAAATGGAGTCGCCGATTATTATTGTACGCGTGCACTTGTTGAGTCTCCGTGTGTACGTACATACAGTCACGAATCCGTATACTTGTGTCAATCGTACAATAGTCGCAAAAGGCTGTCCTTGCGTCGGATGTCAGTCTTCGTTGTTTTCTTCTTTTCCTCTGTTATATCGTACGCGATACGGCACAAACCGCACATTTATTTCAATTCAGCCAAAAGCCGTGGAATATTGCCCGAGATATAAGGCTACTTTAATTCAGCGAGTTCCGCAAGTCTAGAATAGAAGCGAGATGAAGATCGGTGTAAGTATACGTTTTGCTTACTAAGTGAAAATTACGCGGCGAGAGAGTAATTAAAACCGGCGTGCGATTCCGGGGATGATACGCGCTATCTCCCGCCGCGCACCACCGAAATATATACTGGTTTTTTTTCATCTCTATCTCGCGGAGACGCTAATTATAAAATTAAACTCTTAACGAGCCATTTCATACATCGAGAACCAAAAAGAAACGAGATTCATTCGAAGCGAACGGAGCAACGGTATACCTCTCATGGACAGTAAACATCGAGGATAAAAAAACGGCGAGAAATCACAGATCGCATAAATAAACAAAAAGTTTCCAGGCCGAGGCTCGCGCGCGAGCGAAGGGTATATCGGATACTTACAGGCTACACTTTACGCTGCTGTCATTCAATATCCACGTGCGCATTTTCACCTCTCGCCATCGGCTGTATTATACCCACATAAACACACCGTGTGTTCTCTCGCACACGCTCGGGATAGCTTTCTAACCGGCTGTTTTTTTATCTGCCTCTCTCACAAACATACATACACACACACACACACACACACACACACACACACACACACACACAGCACACAGGTGCGATGAAAAACTTTATATGCATATAAGTACCTATATATACGTAGGAGCGCTATCGCAATCGTGAATTCCCGTGAATTCCAGCAGTGTCCCGCATCGCGATTTTCCCTTTCGAGCACTTTGCGTATATAAGTATATTTGTATTATCGGCTTCTCACTCGGGGCTGGCGTAATAAGTACACGGGAAACTTGAAAAAAAAAAACCACAAAAATCGCCGAAAGCGTTCCATGCTATTTTCATATCCTCGCACAGCCATTACACGCACCTATGCGTGTTCCCGTCCGGCCGAAGAAGCCTCGCTCTCCTCCGAGATCGTCTCGCGTGCGCACTCGTTCCGTGCTATTTCCACGCGGGGCTTTTGCACGAGAGCGTCGTCGTGTTACGCAACTGCTGCTGCTGCAGTAGTCGTCGCCCGGACGGAAGGGGGTTCCATTTAAAATGACAATTACTTATGCAACTCGCGTCAATGCCAGTGTGGCCGAAACGGGATTGACGAGCGCTGTGGATTTCCGTGCGATGTCTGCGCAGCTCGAGACAGCCGTTATATTATGCATGTTCAAGGAAGATCCTGTTGGTATAGGTCCGCGGCGAGAGAGACGTCTGATGGATTCGTTGGGCTCGCGCTCTCGGGAAATGGGTTTGCTCGCGGAGGGAAGTGCGCCGCGTCGTTTAGCGGCGAACGACGTGTGTTTGGAGAAGGGAGTGCGGAGGAGAGCTGGGCTTGATTAGGACGAGCGGAAGTCTTTATACACGCCGTTCGATGCGATTTTTATCGATTTTATAATGAGCGTCTTTAGTTTGTGTTTTGTCCATTTTTAGAACTGGCCTAGCGAGCTATGTAATAATCGTATATATAATACTTCGTTTGTTATTCCTAACGAATTTTCCTGCAAGTTTTGCGTAATTAACTACTGCACACATATACCATACTTACGTACCTCTCGAGCCAAAACAAACGAGTGTTCAAATTCATTTAATTCACCGCACAAATCTCCGCGTTTGAAAAACAATCAAAATCCCGGCTATATATATACACTGCACCAACTAAATTACGCCAGTAATATATAGAAAAACATCTCGACGGCGAGCCGAAGCTAACGATCAGGTGTGTCTATAATGAAAATGCATAATCGAGTGCGCGATCTTGTTTTTTTTTTCTCATCGACAGGAGGAAGCGTTCGGTTTGCCTTATATTTTCCATCCGTCATTAGGAGGCATATAGCCGTGACGTTCTGCGAACGAAGCAACAGTTTTTTTAGCGTACATGTACATTATGCATGCATACTGCTACCGGCGGTTGCAGATTTTTTTTATAATGTACTAAATCTTTCGGAAAAAGCGTGCTCGTGAATATAATTTTGACTTTTTGAATCGTTTTACGAATTCCAGTTTTTGTACAGGTTTTGCGCCGGTTCGAAGGTCGCTTCATCTCAATGCGTATATATTTATGGAGAACCAATCGCTCAGGCCTAAATGCGAACTTTCACCGCGACGAGCAAAATTTCCCGCAGCAACTATATATACGCGCAGCCAAATTAACCACCGCCTATGTAACCGCAGACCCGCGAGCTAAAAAAATCATCGATCATTACATCGAGTATACCACGCACAGGTTTCGATTTCCAATAGAGCAGACACGCCGCGCGCATCGGTCCTCATTACGAAACAGTAGCTCCTTGTGTGCCAATCGCTCAGCGCAAGTGCATTATGCATTTTTTCCATCTCGTCTATATACATGCGCGCATACCTATATATACTCTCCTGCCGATCGGTGTACCGTTTATGGTATAGCTCTCCGAACGAGTTTCTGCAACGGCACACGCGCCGGCTGTATATAGCTATATATTGCCCGTTATATTTGCTGTATATATGTACGTTATGTGTCGCCGAGGAACTTTTAATTAATCGAGCGCGCGATAAGAGCCGGAGATGCTTGCTGCTCTAGTTAAAATCAAGCGGTGGATTTCGTTTATCGCCGTATGCAAACGCCGCAAGTCCGCGATGGAGAAATCGGATCGGAAAACCGTTTTCGAACGCGGCACCGCGCCGGCTTTTTCATTCATCATTTGAGTTTAGAGAGCGAGTGGGTATATTACGACGATGATAAAGCTTATTAATTATCATACGACCGAGTGATCGATGCACACTGCATCAGGTAATTGAAGTACAAATTGTCTCTCTGAAATGCTGTGTATATATTGACATAGGGCAATACGGAAATTCGCTCTTTTAACGATATATCAATAAACCGAACCCGTCCCCTGTCTTTTTTTATATTATACCAGTACAGTCTCTTGTATTATCTCTCGCAGATCGAAAAGCACAGTTACACGCATCTATTCATAAACCTCAGCAGCAGCATATCGACACACAGGAGAGAAAACGCGCGTATATACCTGCAGTCTGCACTATATATAGGTACTCTCTCCATCAATGATGGCGAGGGTAAAAATAATGCAAAGATCTAGATCGCAAGCGGCCGCGCGCGGAATATAGCACGCTCTGTGTCTGTGTCTGTGTGTGTGTGTGTGTGTGTGTGTGTACTGGACGCGGGAAAGCTGCTGCTAGAGAATGCCGAAACGAAACCCTATAACGACACGCGAGTTTGTGTTATACACCAGTACATCGATAGATGCACAGGCGTACGCGTATAGTGTGTCCGTATGTATACGGAGAGACTCGCATCGGGCACGGAAATCCTGTTTGAAAACAAGGGAGTAATGGACGCTGCTGGCCACCGTTACTTTCTTCGAGAGGGGGGCGCCAAAGTCGCTTTAGCGGCTAATTGATCACCGATATGTGTATATATACGGTACTGGTGCAGCAGTCGTAGGTTTTTTTCGTATGCACAAAAAACGATTCCCGAAAACTCTCCGTCGTGGGAACGTCTCGAAGCTCGCCTTGGTACAGCGAAATTCCTCGCGTCGGATACGTATATACGTGTGTATTATACGCAGCATTCGCGAGGTATAATTCGTGGGTGTCTCGCGTTGCGCGAGTCATTTAAACGCGGACTCGAGCGTATGTGTGAAGGTAGAACCGGTCCTTACGTATATATACACGTGTGCTGCTGCCAGTGCGCGCTATACTCGTACGGAATCTCCTTGCCTTGGAATTCCGGGCTCGTGAAGTCTCGGAGGCTGTACTTCGTTTTTGAGAGATCGAGGGCCTCATTGTACCCGAAGTTTACCCCTTTTTTCCTCGAGAGCGATTGTAGACGGGTATGCAGCGTTGGAGGTTTTTTGAGACGAAAATTACGGGGCTTTGATTTTCGATGCGGCGAAGATAGCACGAACGGCTCGTATAGGTAATTGACGGAGAGGTTTGAAAGATCGATGAGCTGGCGTGATTTTTAACGAGGAGTATCAAAGACTATTGATTATTTTTTCTTTCGAAGCCTCGTTATAGAAGACGGACGCTTTATACAATTCAACCATCTCTCATATTCCAACGTACTGAAACAAACAACTTTTTTGGCAATAACAGAAACAAAAGTGACGACGTATATAATAAGCCTCATAAAACGAAAACCTCATGCAGCGCACGTACTCGACCCAGAAATAAGCGGTGCATGCATGGATCGTTCAATAAAAATACATTCAAATCACTTTTTTTCTGGCAAAGCTTCCCCTCTCGTTTGCATATATAATATACATACGCGCGAACATTGGGCACCTTCCGCTCCGCCGCAACCACGCAGTCGTTCGCAATATAGCCATTTTTATAGAAAAAAAATGACTCAACTCAGTGTACACATATGCGCTGGCACAGCATCGATGTATAGAAAGAAAGGAAAAATCGTCAGTTAGGCTAATCACTCATCAGAATTAGCTCGTCTGACAATCTAAAATGTCTGCAATACAGCAGCCTCGCACAATGGCTTTTGCATCACAAGCGCGGATCGTATCATCTGCATCTCAATATATATCGCGTTACGCAGTCTTTATTATGCCATCCCAGGCGGCCGTGCGTGTGCACGCGAACAGAAATTCAAATTTGTTTTCGTTCGAGAAAAACTTTTATAATACCTCGAAAATTTATAATACTTCCGCAGCTTGGCGATATGGTCGAACTTGGCTCTCGAGAGCCTTGTATATATTCGAGAGAGTATATAAGTACATATAAATTCTTTTTTTTTACATTCGAGGGGTCTCTCTGAATGATAGATCGAGAAGGGAAAGTCTGTTCGTTAAGAAAAATATGTCACACATCAGAAGCAGAAGCAAAGGGGTCTATTATGTGCTGGATTGATATCGAATATACACAGTGCAACGTCTCTCCGCGGCTGTATCATTTCCCATCGCGTAAATATCATCGTTGATGCATCGTCTCTCCGCAAAGAACTTTCTAAAACTTAATCATCGCCGACGTCGTGGCTGTATAGCTTCCTCTCTCGGCAAATTTTCTATCTCTCGCAAAATCTGCTTACGTAATCTGTATATATATATATATACCCGCGCGCACGAAACGACGATTATACGCGAACCCCTTTGCGTTCCGAATATCGCACTTGTCCAGAGAGCTGCGATATAAAAAAAGCGTGACTCTCGTTGCCGCATATCCGTCCGCAAAGTGTATCACTGCTCTCTGTCGTTTCTCATCTCTGTCTGTCTGACGGACGTTTTCAGTGCGGATAAATGAGCTCTCGATCGAATCAAAAGTCTATATAGAGGGTATAGTATAGTCTGCGTATCGTCCGGGCGAATCGTGTCTCTCTTGGTATTTTTTATAAGTTACGTACGAGCTGCAGTATCTTTAATTAATTCGCGAGCTGTAGCCTACTTATACATACGTACGTATATAGAGAGTAGCGCAGAGAGTAGGAGTAGTTTTCTTCTGCGATGCGACGCGATATTGGAGTAGGTAGAGTGGACGCTGACCTTATTCCGCGCCCGCGACGGAGACTACGTGAAAAATGCGCGGGCGGACTATTGAGGGAGAGTATGTATATATATATATATATGAAGCGGTTGCCGATAAGAAGAGAGGAATTTCGCGTCGTTTTTGCATTTCACATGGGAAAGTTATAATTGCGAGATTATTAGCCGACATCTCGTCGAGGAAAAAAAGTGTTGCGCGGGTGTTGATCTACTTTTCCGTCATAGCAAAATACATCCGCAGCGAGAATTCATCCAGCTGCACAACTATAGGACCCCCCACAGCCCTTTTAAGAATACAAGTGTTCTTCCCGCTGTCTCTCTCTCTCTCTCTGCATCAGGCAAAAACTCGCGCGGCCTCATCTTCTACACATTTACACACACGCGCGTTGAAGCTCGACTCGACGGGCTATACCAGTTACTATTCTTGTACCGTAGAGTCCCGGGAGTCGTCTTGTCGTACACCACGGCAAATATATCTACGAGCCTCTCTTTCTCTCTCGTCTGTGACTTTTCTCTCTAGCTCCTCTCCGGCCGCTTTCCACGATTCACGCGGGTATAACGCGCGCGTTCGAAATTTAGGTCTAGTTTCTAAAGATGTGTGGAGATGAGACGCGCATCGGTTATTCGAATTCGAAATCGGGTGCAGCGGCTATTTTCGGGCTCTCGGCTGTCGTCTGCTGCTGCAGCTCTCTGGAATTTTTCGGATATTACAATATATACGTGTGAGAGCTTGCCGTTCTATATAGAGACAATGAAGTAACTATATACATACACGAGCGGTTGGTCAATCGAGCCGTATATTACACCGCATAACACTTGTAATAACTCGGGTCGGCGCAATCTTCGGATCGACTTGTTGCACGTCATGAATATAAATCTACGGATTCCTCGCGCTCCCTCGCAACCTTCACCCTTTCACCACACAGGAGTAGTCTATGGTACATACGTACGTGATATTCCACCCACACACACACACAGTCTCATCTTCCATCGCGCACACACAGGTGTGCGATAATCGAGTCGCGCATATCTCTATACACACAGGCACGTCGCTATAGCTGCAACGCGAGTCGAGAGAGAGAGAGAGAGAGATAGACGACGAGGGAGAAAGGCATAGCTCGCGAGAGTGACCTTTCTTCAAATAGACGACAAGCAGCCGCGGCGACGAGAGGCTCTTTCTCGGCCCCCTTTTACAATTAACAGTGCCAGCGGCAGCGATGCGCGCAGCTCTCTCGCGTTCCATAACTATACTTGGCTCTCCCAAGTATAGTTGCTGTACGAAGGCCTTGGCTATACGTACACCGCGCCTATCTCGACGTTGATGCATCACGCGAATAAGGGCTTGTTTTAGGGCTGCATCTTACGCGCAGTACGCGTGTACTCGAGAGCGAGCGAGAAGGGCTCGTAGTCGTCGGTATATTGTTTTGGAGACGTTGCTGCGAAAGAGGGGCTGTTTAATTAGTCGGAGAGAGGTAGACAGGATAACGACGGCACAAGCCGCTGCAGTATAAGTACGTGTATTTATAGAGTCGAGACGAATGTGCCGAAGCCATGTTTTATTATTTAGTCGTGGAAAAAACGTCCGATGAGTGAAACCCCTTGTAAGCAATGCGCATCGCCGGCATGAGATCGTCCTGGCCATTGTCCAGGACTTATAAATATACAGATCGGAGGAGTCGCGCAGATCTCTCGACTCCGCTTTGGAACGAAGTTAATTAAATATTTTCATTGAACCGTAGATAACTATTAGGCTCTTCTTGCGGAGAGAGAAAAAAAATAAACAATTAAGGCCATTGCCGCGGCACTATTATTTTTCTTCCTACACACCTACACGAGCGAATTGAGAGGTTTCTTGGGGCACACACAGCTGGTGCTCTAGCTTTCGTGCTGTATAGATTTCTATCTCTCGCGAGAGTCGCTGCATGTGTATATATATATGTACACGTTGTGATCCGTGTACGTCGAATGAACAGAGCCGCATTTTCTCGTGTACGGAGATATTGAACATCGGAATTGCGGAGCTGCTTCTGAGAATATATATAGCATATATAGTATTTCATTCAGTTTTTAATACTGGCGCGGCGAGCCTAATACGGAATTTACACGACCGCCTCTCGGTTATAACAATATACAAAGCTATATACTCCGATCGAGAAAATAATTAAAAGATAGACATACGTAGCGGCGTTGTTCTCGGTCTGCTATGTTTACGCAGAGCGACTCGCGCGCGGAAAGCGTCATTTCCATTTCGCTCTCCCTCTTGCACTGCGCACGCGTATGTGCAGATGACGTGCAAATTACAATGTTTGCCGATTACGCGCGGAAGAGAGGATGAGAGCCTTGACGGTTATTCTCCCGATGTGCACATCGAGGCTGACTCGGGACGATCTTCTCGTGCGCGAGTTTCCGAGGCGTATATATACGTATGTATAATACAGTTCTTCGGAAGAATTTATTTTCGGTTCACGATCTTACAGTTGGAAAAATACATTACGGATAGCCCATAATCTGCGCGGCATCCGCATTATATTTACGAGCGGATAAATATCGCGATCGTAAAACCGAGATCCTATATATATATATATATAAAGTTGCTATGCTGCATCATCTACCAATAAGTCGTTTCTCGCATGCAGAGTCTTATAAACATGCACACACACGACGGGAGTCGACGAGTCGCTGTAGGAAGTGACGAGGTGTGTGTATATATACCCCGGCGCGTTTTATTGCACATTCGGTCCCGATGCAGCGCGGGAATATGTAAGGAAATGGCATTGACTTGGAAACTGGGTCGCGAGCTTAAATTTGCAGTTAAGATTTTTCCGCGATTTATTTTTGTCCCCCGCAGATTTTCGCGGTCGCGTTCGAGGCAAACAGGCCAACCGAGACCTTTGACCTTAATGAGAGAACGATGTTTTCATCTGATTTGAGTGGTGATTTTTTACGCACTCGCAGTGAATCGGTCGTTGAGAAAAGACACTATAGCAGGTTCGCTATTTGTTATTGAAAAATAATTGTACATGTAGGATTAGCAGCGATTATCGATCCGGTCAAATTAGATTTGTCTAGTAAACTGTATTTATATATTATATAAAGTAAATGTAGTATGCATTAGCGAGTCTATAATTGAAATCAATACGAGAAAGGGTAAAAATAATAATGAACTCATTATCCGCCAGCTGCTGCTGATGTTGCTGCGTGTGATGAAAGTATATAAAAGTATACGTGAAACTGCGTGTATAATTTGTGTTATAATGTATACGCTAAAACGGTTATAAAATCTCTGCGTGAGATACGATATTAAAACAATGAAACAACACTAAATCCGCGCAACTTATACAAAATAAACGCGAAAATCATCCATAATGTATATATATAAGAGAAGCCGGCAGCTGTATATATCTATCCGTTCTCACGTTTTCCAAACTCTCTTCCTCGATCGTTCACGTATTTGGCTTTCCGCGCGTGCAGGTCGCATTATTATAATACCGCGGCGAAAACGGCGGTTCCTCGCTAGGGATACAGAGAAAGAGAAAGAATCGTGACGCGGACGAGCGGCTCTATATTACGTACTTAATTGCGTAACTGCTGCAGCTCATGGAAATTCTTCGCGCCCGGGGTTAAAAGGATATATGTATATATATATATATACGACGTTTAGGTATAATTCCTTCTGGGGATATATGTAATACATAAACGACGCGAGTGTCACACTCGGCGCGGCTTTTGTAGAAAGCTGAATGTTATAAAACACGTGGATAGTTACCGACAACAAACGTATATAAGCTTTGGCTTTCTAAACAGAATTTTCAATCATACGTATGTGCGTCGGTTATTTACAAGCCTTCGAGCGGGACAAAAAAAACAGCAGAAACCAATACCGGTATATAACTTTCATAATTATATATACAAGCTAATAAACGCCAGTCAGACAGGGAAAAAGTGTCGTATAGGTGAGGACGGTTTACCCGCATCGTGTGCTGTATATTATATAGTAGTGAAAAATATCATGAGGTTGCAGCCTATATGTGTAAAGGAAAAGTGTGTGGGCGGCGCAGTAGCGCGGAAGTCACGACTTTTCGCGCGGGCGCGCGTTGCGCATAACCGAGATTTTTCTCCCCTCCAGCACGCACACACACACACGGTGGCTTTTACGTAACCACGAGGTTAGCCTGCAGGTGCATCCTCTCGCGAAAAAGAGACTACGCTAATGGCGCTTAGGTTACGTGTGTTGTCTGTGTGGATCTCGTTTGGAAGTGCGATGAAAAATTGATCCTACTCTCGTTAGAGCTAGCGCTTCCTCGATTCAACAACCGCGGTTGATGCATTTTTTACTCCTCGCGTAATTAAGCGCCGATCTCGCAACGGCAGATCGTAAATTATTATAACAGTGTATACATGCGGCGTTATGAATCTATAAAAATTCATCATCGAACAATCGACAGCAGCCGCGGATAAAAAGAACGAGCTTTTTGGCTCGTACAACAAGCGAATAAAATCTCGTATACGCGATGTCTCTAGCGCGACACTGGGCGTTCAGGGCCACTTTGAATATGTGCTATATACGCGGCTGAATGACCGGTACATGCACGCATACTACAACTCAGCGGCATTGAGCTCGCGACAAAAGCCTCGTCGGCCGTTAAAAGGAACGACAAATCTACGCGGCTCTCTGGACGATTTCTCTCTCTCTCCTTTTTTTTCATCAGTTCGTTGATAATGACGACGGGTCGCGATACGTTCGTATCATCTCAAAAGAGAAAATGAAAGAGTCGAACAAACAACGAAGCATATACCGCACCGAATATAATTGCGCCGGCCTTGGTCGCGGTTGCTGCTCGATTACGCGTCCTAGCGGTGGTTTTCGCGATGTGCAGAGGTGCGTCCGCGCGCATATGTGTGTGTGTGAGTTATATTATATGCGCGCGGCTAAGGTCGTTTCACTCGACGGCTCTCGAGGGTTAATACACTCGCCGGTGCAACGCTCGCTACTGCTCTGCGGCTTGGCAATTAAATTCGCCTTGTTCTGAATTGTATATAAGATGACTCGGGACTGTGTGTAGAGGATTTTTTTTTTCGAGACATCCCGATTAATTTTGAGGAAGGAAGCTGCTACGAAGTATTATATACATACAACGCATCCACAACCGAGTTCGAGTAATTAATTTCGCTGCGGTGGGGCTTTCTCCCCGGCGGCAATTAATAATCTGTATTATATATACTGTGCGACAGTTGAACCACGACGCACAATCATACTCCGATAATTGCGCCTATAACGCAATTAACGCTCTCCGTGCGGCAAGTGCACAGCTGTATATATATATATATATATATATATATATATATATATATATATATATATATACGCAGCACAGAATGGAAACACGCCGCGGTATCGAGACCCGTCAAATGCACCTTTCTAAAAGATACGTTATGTACTATTATAGCTGTATATGTGTATATGTGCGCTTCGATTAATAAACAATGCGCGTATAGTCGTGACTTTCCGTATGGAGTTGTTTGCTCGGTTCTTCTTCGTGGCTTCTGGAGCGAGACACGCGCGTCAGAGGAAGGTATTTTTCTGTGGAGAGGTGAACAAAAATTTGTTAGGAATTACGCATGGTTTATATGTATTAACAATTGATTTTTCTTTCTGTTTCAGGTGAGAGCAATAACAAACACTTTCCGAAGCGCGCGCACACCATCAGCAGCGTAAGTCGAAAAATTCGAGCTCGACAATAGAGTGCCCGAATCATTGTATAGGATTACACTATACTCAGCAGTATATACATACCTATGCATAGAGAGAGAGAGAGAGAGAGAGAGAGAGAGAGAGAGAGAGAGAGAGACAATAGAGACGGCTCAAGTTGAAGCTCTCGGCGCGTCGGCGATCGATTATTAGAAGCCGCGAATCGAAGGAGGCGCCCAAGTATTTCTCTCTCCTTCTCTCGCCGCAAGCTGAGGTCGAAGAAACCTGCATCGGCACTGCAGTGCGCGATAGAAAGTATGCGGTCACGCGGCATATTTTACACTGCACCCAAACGCCGGGGATATTATATTATCCCCTTTATGTAGTCTTTATCGTTTTTACTCGGCTCGTTGTTGGAAGGGCTTTTTTTTCAACCTCCGGAGTACGTCGTCGCGGCGCATACGTGTGCGCTCACGAGCTAATTCAATTAGGCGCGGCGGCGTCCTCGCTCTTTTTACGCGTTAACTCGTCGCGTCATCGAGATTAAGTCGGCGTGTGCAGTTCGCTTTTTTATGCTGCGCATGTATGATGGATATATATATATATATATATAGATAGGACTAAACGCGCGTTGTTTGGTACAAGCCGTGAAATTCGAATTTCCCGCGGCGCACGATGGAGATATATCGCGCGAGATTTGCAAATAATCCGTCGGGGTAATTCACAGCTGGACACGCGATTCCGGGAATATTACTCCGGGAGTGTAATATTCCCCGCAGATATATGCAAACGATCGGACCAGTTCTCACGCGGGAAAGAATAACAATAACACGTGGCGAAATATCATCGATCACACGCTGTGCATAAGAAGTGTATATAAAGAAAAAAAGCGAAAATCTTTGAGATAAATTCGTCTCGCACCAGCTGTTATTCGCGCGGAGAAAGCGAACTCCGATCACGACTCGGCGAAGAATAAAACAAATCCCGGCGTGAGTCGTCGTCGTCGTCGTCGTGGGTGCGGATATTTCGTAAAGGTCCAGCTCTGCCGGAGGCGCGATTCTCGCCTAATACGGCCGGCGATCGACGCTCGAGGGTCACGCGTGGGTGCTTTCGCTTGTCTGTGTATCGAGAAATTTTCAGGAGAGAGCGAAACTTTTTTTGGCTTCGTTTCATTTTTTCTCCCTGTACTCGCGGTTCTTATGCAACGTTTGCTGTTATTCGCGAAAAAAAATTTAACGCTGCGATGCTTGGGATGAATCATGCTGTATGCAGATCCGCAGTTATAAATAGAAGTTTCCTCGCGTATAGCAAAGAGGTTTGGTAAACAAAGCTTACTTTGCAGAAAACGAATTCAGCTGCACCTCAAAAAAAAGGACAATAGCTTTCAACGATAAAACATGCACCTTAGCTCCGAGTTCTCACACAGTTTTCCATTCGCGTTTACTTACTATTTTTCGCGCCAGAAGGCTCGAGCGGTCTATTCACTAAAAAATCGTAAAAACTCGCATAAAGTATGCTGTACAATCGCGCGCGTGGAAAGGCTGTCGCGACTTTGCCTTGCGTTACCACCCGGACTGCCGGACTCCAAAGTGTCGTGTGACTGCCTTATGCTTCTTCTTACGCCCATTCGCGCTGCGATGACGCGAGGATCCTTTTTTCTTTCTATTTTCGGGCTCTGCGCAGTCGTCGTTTTCATATCGGTTGTTTTCGTTTCAAAACTGGAGATGCAGAGTTATGGCCATCATCGTTCGCGTGTATCATACCGATTTCCCTCGTAGCTCGGGAAGTCGATTTTTTGTCAAGTGTTTCCCGTCGGAGCGAGTTTAAAATTTGCTAAATCCGCGAAATTCGAAAGCATAAGAGCGAAACCGTTGGCTCAGCTGTACAACGTTCTAAAGTCCAGTTTTAACCAAAAATAACAAACCGCGAGTTCTGAAACTCGTGCGCTTATATCTGAACGATAAATCAAACGCATTACGTAAATCCTCCATTAGAACCAAAAATCTATACACGAACTTTCAACAAAAAGACACGAGACCTACATATGCAGAACGGAACGACACGTCGCTAGTCAAACAAATTGCGCAAGCACAAACCTCCACTTCGCATCGCTATCGCGGCTGCATAGCTCTTGCACAAACATGCAAACTAGCCGCCCACCGAACAAAAAAAAATCTATACAACTATATATACCTTCGACGTATAAGTATGCGTATACAAACACGAATACTTTCCTCTCCGCATTTTCGAGCAACGAGGAATCCGGCGCTTCGACTCGCCTTGGAAACATTCTTGACCCCCTGTCCTTTTACTCGCGGCAGTGGCGGCACACACACATACGCGGCAGCAGAGAATGAATCGCACGGACGGACGCTCTTGGGGATTCCGTTATCTCGGCCGCCGCCGGCAGCGAGGAGATAGTGGAACGAAAGGAGGAATGAGAACGAGTGGGCCGTGCAGGACTGGTCCGTTTTCTTATGTGCTGCTGCTGCTGCTGCTGCCGGATCTCGTCGCGCTTAATATAGTGGCCTGATGTCTCCGTTTTGGTTTCTGCAATTTCGTTGTACGGACAAATTCGGCTAGCGAATCATCGCATGGACGGCTGTAATTGCTTCTAAATGGAGTAGACGCTATTGAAAAACAAGTGACCCGAAGAAGAAAAGCAATCGAATTTGGGCAGGTGCAACAGCCGGGAAGCGTGAAAGCTTCCAAAAGATCGATCTGTATGTGGCAGAAAAAAAGAGTCAAATCAAGCGAACGGAGGACAAGAAACGCTCCGGCGCGTAATGGCGCCTCTCTTGAGCCCGTGTGCACCGGCTGGATCCGACGCAGAGAGAGGCAAAGCGAGAAAGATATATATACAACCGCAGGTAGCCGGCACACGAGGTTGATGTCCGAACCTCCGCGCCAACATTCCGATTCTCCCGGCCATCGTCCCTTGAACCGAATTCGGCTGCGGTCGCGTGCGACGACCCTTCTCTACCTCTCTCTCGCTCTCTCGCGGGTGTTTGGATTTTCAATCTGCATAAATAGGCGGTTTGTTGTTCTTGTGGGCTCGAGCTGTATATAGCATGCTTACACACTTAACTTTCACCTCTGATGCGATGAATCTTAAAGTGCTAAAAACAAGTGTTTTCGTGTACCCTCGACCTCGTAGAATAATTTCGTAATAACACGGCTGAGGATGACAAGATAGAGAAAGCATATCTTTACCCGACATCGTGAACATGATCTATACTTATAATGTGTAAAGAGAACACACATGTATCGAGTGATGGCTAGACTGCATTTTTTTTGCGTCCGCTTTTATCATAATAATGTTGCTCTGCTATTTTGAATAAAGCTTTATTAACTTTATGCTCTGTGAAGATAGGATTTAGGTTTGGTTAGTATCTTGTGATTCGTGTATATAATACTTTGTACACTCAAAACAAAGTTAATCGGCAAAAGTAAACACGAGAGATTATAATGACTCGTGTATACACGATTATGCGCGTATACTTCTTTAAGCATGAACGCGATATACTACAAATGCTTTTACAAATATTGTTCAACCGAATCGTCTGCGACCGAACCGAAATTTGAAGAAAAAAGCCTAAAGCAATTAGGAAAGAGACTATATTATGAAAGGTTTGACCGGAAGCAATAACGAGAATATTATTATTTTTAGACCGCGCAAATTCTAAGCACTAATGCCCAGCCGTTACGTCAGTTTACATTTCAAACACGTACAGCGTTAAAAAAAATATCGTTGCTGGAACGAATCCAATACTTTTCGGCACTGTACAAAACTGCTAAATATTGATGGATCAGAATTTTCGAATTCCAGACGGTCAGCCGGGGACTCGGACTATGAATAGAACACAAAAGGGTGAACACATTCGAGCGAAGAATTATAACTTATTACTATTATCGGAGTTTTAATTAACGATTAATGAACGCGCTGAATGGCCGAGTGCGTAAAATTTTGGCACTAGCGCCAGATACACCTAATTCACCGACAATCTAAATCTGTAAAAAGAACAACATTGTGCTCGAGAGTCGTCCGCGAATATCTCAGAGAAAAATATATAACGCTCGGTATAATTTTTACAGCTTTCAAGGCACGCGAAATAGAAATCGAGTCATCGTCTGATACTCTCTCCCGATAAAACTGACAAAGAAGTTTTTATTTGCACGAAGTGCCTCGATACCCACTCGCACACTCCTATCCTATATATTATTCATATACACGCTCGAGGATCGCATGCGCGCGTTGCTATCTTATCTGTCTCTGAGAGGCATATAGCCTCTCGATGCTCCTCTATACATACGTCACAAGCAGATGGTGTTGAGTTTCGCGAGTGATGCAGTTTTTCGTCGTCGTCACCTCATAGAATAACAAATATCCCAGTGCGCGAAAACCTGATTCCGTTTAATGAAGGGGGTTTTTGAATTTTTCATCAAACTTTCCTGCGCAATAATTTTATTATTCCGCGAGAAACTGTAAAACAGTTTGTGGGTTGAGTAACGGTAGGTTTTATGAAAAAAAAAAAAAAAATCGCGAGAGGGAGCGGAATATATCGAGGCGAATATTATTACCGAATGAAAATTTGAATAGCTGTATTAATGCGGCGGTATAAACGCATTCTTTAGCGCTGCGGGCAAATAAAGTTGCATCTGCGATTTTTCACGTTCGCACGGTTCCTCTTGAAAAACAAGCTTTTATATAATATCAGAAAAATAATCCGACTACGAGACGCGCTCGTACTATGTCCGGGAGTCAATGGAAATCGAAGTAAGAGAAAGACACCGCACGCAATAATAGCTGTGCAACGGAACATTCGCGTCATCTGCTTTTACTATTAATAAAATCCCCGAGAGAGGGTCCGTTCTATTTTCGTTGCGAAAACTTCGCTCTCGGGACAGAGGTCAGGCACTTCCAAAGTTTCCTCGTGCTTTTCTCTCCCCGATACCTTCACTTTCCACCGAGCTAGATTTTTTGCTCGCGACGGGCGTTACGCTTCCTCCTGAAATTCGTTTTGCGGATTTTGTCAACTCGAAAAAAATCGTAAAATATGACAGTGCTATCCCAGTACATACATCCCAGATTCACCTCACGATTCCTCCCAACGAAACCGAAAGAAAGCAAGCTGGTTCCTGAGAAAATTTTCGGCCGCGACCCAGTGCCGGCTATATTACCTATTCGAGACGACGACGAGTCGCCGTCGATTCCGGCGTGTACACACGCAAGAGTCGTCGCTTTGGCGCGTTCTCTTTAACCGTTAGCCGTTTAGCATAACTTCTCGGCTATACATGCGCGCTCCTCTTTTTATTTCTCCAAGAGTATAAGTGAGAGAGGGAGAGGGTATCATAATGCGCGTCTGCGAGGACCGACCGGCTTGGAGAGGTTCCGGTTGTTTCTTTATCGGGACGATGATGGAACTGCTGTAAAGTTTTCTTTTTTCACGAGTTTACGCAGGTATAGTTAAATTTTACAATTACCTAATGCTACACTACTTTCCTCTTACTCTTCCGTAAAAATATATAACGTTACGCGTAATTGTTGAAAGGCGAAATTGCCGCGCATATAGGTAACCTGAAACTTGTCTGGGAAAAAAAAATTTGCAGCTCCGCCGTAATATATTAAATAAGCAATCAGCTGTATGATGTAATTTATTATTCAATTACTCTGCGAGTATTATCGCGCGTCAAATAAATCTGTATACAGCAGGAGACCGAGAGAGAGAGAGAGAGAGAGAGAGAGAGAGAGAGAGAGAGAGAGAAAGCGACATGGGGGGACAACCGGTAATTTCCACGCACTTTCAGGGGGAATTACGTTTTTACGACTCTTCTGTCTTCGCAGTCGAGACTCTGATAAAAAGAATTATGCGAGCGTACTGTACACTTTGTTTACTGTATAAAACACAGCTCGATTCCTTATCAATGTCTGTAAACGAGCTCGCGTCGATTGATTTCAGTCACATAATACATAATCGATTAGGTCGATCTCTCGCGAGGAAAATGTAATCGTATTAATAATTATATATATACAAGCAATCAGCAACAAGGGCAGACTCACAGGTGCGTCGCGCAGATATCATCAAAATAACGCGGCTAGTGCGTAAATAATTAAATCCCCTCGATATAGGATCGCTCTATGCATCATCTGCGCGAAAAAAAATTGACCTCTACAAGTACTTCGCGTTTTACACACTCCAATAATCGGCCCACTTCCGCTATGTAATACCACGTCGCCGCGGAATATGTGTGTCCTCTCTTGTGCATATATGTATATACATGCGGCTACAGGTGAGCGCGAATAACGCGCTGCAGGCGGAAGGTCGTGGCCGAAGTAACGGGTTGTTCTGCTGCTCGCCCTCCGTGAAAGTATGCGAGTGTAGGTTTGTACGAGCGCATGCTGTGATGCACTTGTCCACCGGCGGCTGACTGTACGGATGGAATCGAGATCGAGACCGAGATTATAATACCGACAGAGACTTTTTTTTTTTAATTTCTCGCGAAGCAAACGTACGTAGCTTCGATATGACATAGAAAATCACGAGATATGTAATCACGACGGCATCGATCTTTCAATCCCGCATACAGCCGATCGTCCGTTTCATCTCGCTCCGACATTCCTCGCACTTTGGCTCTCGTCTCTTCCACCCGCGCGAGAGTCGGTTCTGTCGCTTCATCCCGGGGGTATATTTTCGGACACATTCGAATCCGAAGCTGTGACGGCGCGGAGAAACCGTTGCGCCGGGACTATACTGCCGCGCGCGGATATGATTTATCATCTCGGCCTCCTTCGCTATATAGGCTCCTTTGAGTTAATGCGCTATAGTGCAATTACACGGCCCTCGAGAGAGAGAGAGAGAGAGAGAGAGAGAGAGAGAGAGAGAGAGGGAGCTGAGTGTCTGCTACATAGCGAATTGGATCGCGGTGCGGCTACTCGACACACATTATTCTTGCGAATCGGGAGGTCATTATTCATTTGGGCGTGGAGTGCCGGTATCGATCTCTCGGATAATGTGTGTTCTTTTGCCTTCGTTTCGAGTGTGTCTATAACGATGATTATCGAGTGTAGCTTGCACATCAACGTTATTACAGGTGTTGAGTCACTCGTCTATAAAAAAAAAGCTTACGCCGCGCGAGATGCACGCGCGCGCGCGACTCGATTTTTCAAAATCAGATACGAATTGATCGATTAGAACGCGGCCATAATTCAAGTATAATTATAAAATCAGCGTCGCACAGATATAGCGAAGCTGCAGTCGTTTTCCTAAAAGTCGCGGAAATTATATACTTACGGCTGATTCCCACACGCACCAGTATATATATATATATATATATATATATATATATATATATATATATATATATATATATATATATATATATATATATACAGCCGTAACCTTGCATAACCTCGGAAAAAAGCAGTCATTATACTATATACCCATTCTCTCCTCGCTTTTCACGATCAGCCGTAAAACTCTCGCGAATATAGTTTTTGCTCGGCGGAAAAGTGTGCCGGAAAAACTGGCGCGCCGCGCGCATGATGGAGTTATATATATATATAATACCTGGAAAGAAGAGGGAAGGTGTTGAGGTCCCCGGAAGGTGCAATTACCGCGGCCGTGGATGGGTCTTTTTTGTTGTCTATATATCTCGCTAAAAGTGTCCGCCGCGCGCGCGCAGCGTTATTATTATCTTCCTTCTTCGGTTGCGGCGCGCACGTGTTGCGTAATGTATGCAGAATAGATGCGCCGGGATGGTATATACCTGATGCATAGCCATTCGATTGTTAAGTGTCAGAGGAATCACTGTATACTATATATACTCATTCGAGGCTAATTGTTCAAACGCCTTTCTCTCGTGGATGGGGAAACACATGTATAGACACTGATTATAGGTTCGGCGAGACATCAGCTGAAGATTCTCTTCTCTGATGCTCGAGTGAACGGTTTGGCAATTTATCGGTTGTTGAATAAATCCGAGGAAATTTCATGAGTTGTTTCGCTCGAAAAAGTATAATTTTAACAATAGACTGAGCTAATGCTTACCATATATACTTTTACGACGTTGCTCAAATCCGGCTACTGGACTACTTGCATACATAAATTTTGCCCCGTCATAT
Source organism: Muscidifurax raptorellus (assembly GCA_020010945.3). Taxonomy (NCBI): domain Eukaryota; kingdom Metazoa; phylum Arthropoda; class Insecta; order Hymenoptera; family Pteromalidae; genus Muscidifurax; species Muscidifurax raptorellus. The sequence goes on along the minus strand of CM052081.1, from coordinate 2,994,279 downwards.
CACATCGTTGTCTCTCTTCCTCGATCTCGTCCGTTTAATTCTCTCGTTCCACACCCAGTTACAGAAACAAGAAAACAATATATATATATACTTCTACATGTAGGAGTCAGGACTACTCGTGTCTCGTTTCCCAATTGAGACTCGAAAGTCGCGAAGGATGAGGTAATCACGCCGCGACCGAAACTCGTGTACGAATTAGGCTGTGATGCGCCCACGTTCGACGCGCTATTGCTATCTGTATATATATATATATACGTCGTTGTCGTATTCCTACGCATGCAGCCTTTCTACACTATATACTACGCATATATACGAAACAACTACATACGTGTTATGTGAGCACGACGACGTTGATGTGGCCTCGCGCGATTGCGAGTGTGAGAACGTTTTCATGGCACAATGTCTTGGGAAGTACGCGTAAGGTCTCCGTGGATCTTTCTATGTAGATTAGAATTGGAGAGGAGATCGAGTTAGGTGGAGGCGAAATTCGAAGGCAGCTTAATTAGCCGGGTGGAACGTTTTTTTCCTCATGTCTATATTTAGAGTTTTAAATATATATATATATATATATATATATATATATATATATATATATATATATCGGCGCGATATGTTGTCTTCGTTGAGAAAGAAACGCTTAACGACGCGTTGACCCTTCGGCGATTATTCAGGCAATTAAACCACAAAAAAAGCGGCGAATTGGATTTTAACCGGCTAATTTCATTATGAATCGATTCGGAGCGAAGCCCGACTTTTATGACACTTCTCGCGTCGTAAATAACAATGACTCATCCGGTCATCACACCGGAAGAAAGAATACAGTGAAAAGTCGTCTAACGAGCTTTCTATTTCCCCCGCAGTTTCTACAGAACCTGGGCAAGGTGGACCGGACGGCCGACGACATATTCGACGAGCACCTGCAGAACTTTACCCGACAGCAGAACGCCGCCAACAGACTGCAAAAGGAGTTCAACAACTACATCAGGTGTGTCCGAGGTAAGTGTCGCTTTTCTCTTCGTATACCCTCGACACATATATATACAAAGCCATACACCGATGCGGACACGCAGCTCTTCGCTCTATATTTATAATGTAAGTCGCGCGACGAAATCTCTCTCTCTCTCTCTCTCTCTCTCTCTCTCTCTCTCTCTCTCTTGCGACTTAAATTAACGCTGAAACTCGAGCATTGCGTCACCCCCGCGTCGTCGACCCCCTTCGACGTTATTGTATATATATATACGCACACAGACTCGCGGGTAGATGTATCTCGAGAGGACGAGGGTTTATACAGTATGAATAGGAAGAAACGGCAATTACCGATACTCATACTCGCGAAACCGGAAAAATAGAATGCATAAACGTCGTTGAGAAATTTTCATAATTAATTATGTAACGCCGCGCGAGTCGTCCGGATAATACGGTCGGGGATATTGTAACAAGTTTCTCAATGGTTGCTCGAGTTCTTCGCCTATGAGAGTATAACTATAACGTATATTTTTAATCCATAACTGGTCTCTTTTCCGTACATATATATGTGTGCGTGTGTGTAACCGACCCAGTTGCATCGGAAGAAGAAGAAAAAACTCGTTTCGATATCAAAGTATATAAGCTCTGTGCGTAGGCTCCGGAATATATAATTAAATATAAAGATAAGCGTAACCGTGAGCTTTAACGTAATTTATGTAATATCATACAGTCGAGAGTGATCGATAGACTCGATCCGGGTATAATAAATTTATCGAGTCCGGTTCGTAAACTCTCAATCGAAAAATTACGCGTATAATGTCTCTATATATTATACGCTTGGCTCCTTTCCCGAAGAAGGTGCGCGAATACTCTCTCACCGCATCGGCAGATTTCACGCACACGCGGCCTACCTGCGCAGGTGAACGCACTTGACTCTCGTCGCAGAAGTGGGTCGGGAAAGTGCACGCACAGACGTATATATATACACAAGGAGCTGCGTTGTTGACGAGAAGCGCTCCTTTACACCTTTTTTTCTTTAATTGCGTGATTAGCTGAGATGAAACGCACACCCGCTGCAGGTCTCTATATATATATAATCATTTCGTCGCGCAAAAACGTTTGTCGCGTAGATTTACAGCTTTCGGTTCGGCCTGTGATCTCGCGGCTTTTCTTTTCTAATGATCCTCTATATATATCGAGAGAGAGAGAGAGAGAGAGAGAGAGAGAGAGAGAGAGCCTCCGACTGGAGAAACTTCTCTTTTCCGTTTTTACCGGGCTTTTGTACAAGCGTATTGTGTGTATTTTTTAGCGTATTTTTCCTTACGCTGCAGTGAAACTCGCGTCGCTATAGGACATTAGCGTAGCCATAAAACTATACAATAACGCGTATATTAATTATCAAAACTATGCAGAAAGTATATAATAGCGTTGCGCAACGCACAAGGCTTAGAAAGCTCCCATAGAGAAAATTCCCGATTTCCAAGTAATAATCGCAATCACTCGCTACAGCCGTGCAACTGGCCTCCAAGTCGCTGATGGACTCGCTGAACGAGATCTACGAGAGCCAGTGGTCAGGCCACGACATGCTCTACGTTCAGGCACAGAACCTCGACATGCTCTGGCAGGATTTCGCTCACAAGCTCGCCGACCAGGTCCTCGTGCCGCTGAACACGTATCAGAGCCAGTTTCCGGAAATGCGGGTGAGTTTTCTAATTCTATCTATAGAACAACGTGCGCTTCTGTTCCCTCTCGAGAGAAGAAAGCTGCTTTTGTTGCTTATTTTTCTATCGCATCGAGCGCTCGGATTCGTAAAAATAGATTCGATTAATAGTTAGCATCGAGTGAGCTCTCGTTGAAAAAATTAGTCTCGCACGCGTCCGCTATAGTCGATGCACATTTATAATATACACGTGTAAGCGTCTCGTCTGACATATTAATCCAAAGCAGTGGTCGTTAACCTGCGTATATAGCATCGCTAAATCCGTCCTCGCACGCACGACTCACTATATATATATATATATATATATATATATATATATATATATATATATATATATATATATATATATATATATGTGTGTGTGTGTGTGCATGTGTATATAGTACTTTAATTTCATCTGACTCGTTTTTCGCAGAAAAAAATCGACAAGCGTGGCCGTAAGCTCGTGGACTTTGACAGTCAGAGGCACAACTTCCAGTCGCTGCAGTGCAACCCGAAGAAACGGGACGAGCTGAAGGTGTCGAGGGGCAAGGAGCTCTTGGAGGAGGCCAAGCGCACCTACGAGCAACTCAACTCGGAGCTACACGACGAGCTGCCGGCCCTCTACGACTCGCGCGTGCTATTTCTCGTCACCAATCTGCAGACGCTATTCGCGGCCGAGCAAGTTTTCCATACCGAAAGTGCCAAGGTATACACTTCTCCTTTTCTGGGATGCTTTTAGAGCGCGCGAATCGCCGAGAGATGCAGTGAGAGTGTAATGTTTTTTTTTACTTGCGGTCGCGACTATCTTGGCTCTCCCGAGAGTGTAATGACCATCGAGCGGCTTTCGCGCTAGTGTATTAGAAAGCCGATGCAGTGGAGACGACTGAGATTATTTTTTTTTGTTCGCGCGTTTGTTTACTTATATACGGATTGTATCGTTTTGCTTTTCAGGTTTTCTCGGAACTCGAGGCGATAGTCGACAAACTGGCCAACGACAGCCAGCGAGGCTCGTACACGCTCAAGAAGAACTCGTCGCCTCAGTCGCCGAAATCGCCAAATGCCAACTCCTCGTAAGTATACGTTGTATATTAGTCACGTTCTATGGATTCGCTTCTGAAAATGGTCAGGCCAAACATCGCGGATATTAACGATCGCTCTTCTTTCAGGCTCATCATCAACACGCAACCACCTCAGAACAACGTCTCGGCAGGTAACTAAAAGCTCCGTCACGCCTAGTAACTCTTGACTTTGAGAAATACGCAAGAAAAAAGATTCAGCAAAAAGAGAGCAATGTTTTTGTGACTTGTGTGCCTAACACTATTTTTTGTTCTCACTCTCTTTCGTATTTATTAATGATCAGCGTATCTTCTCTAAACAAAAAAAAACATCTCTGTCAAAAACACTGTTGTACTCTAATCTCGACCGCGCGTGTCTCTAATGATTCTCTCCCACAAGTCGTTAATCGACGTGTTCGAATGCGCGCTTATAGTCGACGACGGAGTCACCTGGTTCATAGGCAATGAAGCGACAGCCGTTTGAGTGTTTTGTGTGTTTTTTGGCGTTTGTTTTACAGCCCTGGATGACTCGACGGCCGCGTCGCACGAGGACGTCGCCTCGACGATCGCGCCGGCCGCACAACTCAACGGCAATGCTAACAACACCAGCGCTAACAACAGCAATGATAACTCGAGCTCGCTCAATAACCAGGAGGCCTCGTCGCCGAAGAGCGCCAAGGCACCCGCTAGCAAGCGCGGCGTCGAGGAGCTCTACGACATTCCTGTCGGTGAGTAGGCAGCGCTTGACATCCGCCGCAGCCGCCACCGCTATATACACTGTCGCGGAGACTTTCGTGGAAAGCGAGCTGGCATTTTTTTCCTGTATCGAGGAACTCATAAATTTAATAGCAGTTTATTGCACTTAAGGCGGAATTCATTAGCTTCATAACGAAATCGCTTTCAATGAAATGTCCCAATCGCAGATAAGTCGTCTGAGATGAAAAGAAGCTTCTCTATCTCTTTCTCTCTCGCTTCTGTGTAACTTTCTATAAACGACTGTTTCCTCTCGCCTACGCAATTTGCCTGCCAATATGTACGTTTCTCTCTGCACGCATGCTTATAAATGTTGACTCTCAATATAACACAATGACAATACATGTATACATAACTATGCGATCCAAGCAATAACGATGAATAAACACTCCTAATGGCGGCAAATTGAATCCTTCTAGACGTGGAATATGAAAATGGTATCCATTTATCTGCAGGGGCGACAACTGACAATCTGCCACCGGGCGTCTTGTATAGGGTTAAGGCTACCTACAAGTACAATCGCGAAGATGTGGACGAGCTGTCGTTCGAAGTCGGCGAAATCATTCGCGTTGTCGAGTACGACGATCCGGAAGAACAGGTTTGTCGCCGCTCCTTGACCGTATGTCGCTGAGAGAGAGAAATTCAAAGGAGGATTAGAGATGAAGCATTTTTGGGAGTTCATTCAATGTATTCAAATCTCGTTCTCAGAGAGAACATTCTTGAATATCTATGACATATTTTTACCGATCTCTGTCTTTCTCTCTCGCCCTCTTGGTTGTTCTAAGCATTTTTAACTAACGCACGGTTTTGTTATTTTCAGGAGGAAGGTTGGTTGATGGGAATAAAGGAGGGAACGAATGAGAAGGGTATGTTCCCAGCAAACTTCACGAAACCACTGTGAGCATCCACGTGCGCCACCCCAGAATCGCCACGTTACACACTCCATTGCTCGCGGAGAAAGGAAAAAGGTGCCGAATACGCTGCGTTGTACAGCTCCTAGACACGCGAGCTGGACGCAAAATAGAGACAGAGAAAGCGAGCAGAGCCCGAAAGAAAAATAGAACAACGGCGCAGTCGCTGCAGTTCTTTTTTCTCTTCCGGACCCGTCTTAGCTGATTTTTGCCGCGTGACCTTTTCCGCGATCTCCGCGTGTACCAAAACACCGAGAGGGGCGAGCTAACAACTACAGCTACATGCATTGATGCACGCGCGACGACGATGTGGTGTGATGAAGGACGGATGGAACGAGCTGGAGATGCGATACACACACGCTGCTGGAGGGTGCTGCGGAAAGGGATAGCGATCGGTTTCGAAGTGCCTTAAGCCAGCCACTGTCTGTGCCAATACCGACGACACTTGCTGCTGCTGTCTTTCTCGCAGAATGCGCCGCAACGACGTTGTCACTAATATCCTTCTTATTCTTATTTTCTCACTATAATTTCTCTTGCTGTCTATCTAACTGTCTGTCTCTGACTGCTCCATTTACCTTCCTTCTTGCGCATGGCCGTGCTGGCACCGAGAAAAGAGTCGAATCGCGACGAAAGTTGAATTTGTGAAGATTCTGACGAGAGTTTGTTGTTAATTGCAACGATGTTTATATAGAGACGGATCGATTCTTCTCTCGGTGTAGCTGCGGAATTTTTTATCGTAACGTCATACAGTGGATTATCGGAAGCTTTCGTCGAATCCGAAGGCGTAATACATTTATACGATGAAATTGTGAATTTTTTACGACTGTCGAAATCTGTAAAATATTGACGAGAATCGTGGACGTGGTTGCGATTTCTGCTGCAATCCGAAGTCGCTTGTAAATTAACGTTTGACAACGATCGAGTAATCTAGTAAATTTATTGCAAATTCGCATCGGACGAGATTTTCCGATACTTCGTTGAGAGTTTTGCTATATAACAGTGTGTATATCGAGCGATCTATACTCGCGCGTCGCCAATAATTAAACGATATATCTCATGAGAATTTCGAAAGAATAATGCGCGCGAGACACAAACACTAAGCTGCTACGTAATTAAGCTACGGGCGATATAACTATTATATGAAAGTCTATAATAATAAATTAATATTATTTTATGAATTTGTACATAGAAACTATACTTGTAAATGGTAAGACTATTTTATTGGAGCGAATTGTCCATCAGCGTTCTCGAAAAGCAATTTCATTATATTCGTTTTCCTCTTATCTCATTATTTTTTGTTAATGGACGAGTCGCTGCGTGCATTTTTTTTTTAGAGACGTATTTTAAAAGCAAGAAATATACTTTGATGCCGTCTCGCATGAGGCAGTTCACCAAATCAGTAAGGTCCTAGTATTCATCAAATAATTACTCATCAAAATGACGCATCTTCTCATCATTAGAAGGTTAAAATGTGCGGCGTGGACGAATGAAATATAGATATATATAAAAGAAAAGAAATTATGAATTTATAGACTTTATGCAAATCTATTGTTGCAGATCATGTCATTTATGAAATTTTATATAATGTATTCCGCCGAGTATAAAGCCGATTAACGATCGTGAAATGAATACGTTTCACTTATCTTTGTTTTTTTTCTACAAATCGCGTAGAAAGTATATATATGGCAGCTGCTAATCGTCAGACGCTGTAGGATGCGGCTATTGTACCGCAGCGAATGAATTGACTAAAACCATTTTGTCCTTACAAGTTTACATTATAACAATAATATTAATAATAATAATAATAATAATAATAATAATACTTTATGAAAAACTCTTGAGTATTGTATCAAACCCTTTGTAGTAGTACGACAATATAAAGTTGAAAGAGAGCAAACAATAAAGCGAGTCAATGAACGTCATGAACGAGTTCGCACGCATGTTTTTATTCCGTTATATGATTTAAGAAACGACAGATTATAGTCAAGATGGATTGTTCTTTTATACAAATTGTCAAATGTTCAAGTTGAAGGATCGACCCATCGTTACGCCAATTAAAGAGCTGATGAAAATCGAAAGAGGCTAAGTTTATGAAATATCTTCGATGTCGGTTACATTATTTAGCGTTCTCCTCGAAAGTGCAGCGGTCCGCGAAGACTGTAGCGCAGGGCTCGAAAGACATCGGTACGCAAGGATGTTTTTTTACTTTACTATGAGATTTTATAAGATTTTACATGTACACATTTTGTAATTCAAAGTATTCTAAAAATAAAGAAACGAAAACAGCATTTGATAGACCGTTGACTCAATCGAGGAAACGCTGCTTACGTAGTCCCCGATCGTAAGCTTCTTACTTGCACTTATTAATATGTACTCGTTTGAGAAAAACGAAATGAAAATGAGAGATTATTAGCGGTGAAGCGAAACAAACGGAGACATCGGTGTAACTATGGAATCGATCGTTGTTATATCGTTTGTCATATTTATGTCGTGTTGTCTAATTTTACTGTAGCCATACCTGCAAATATGTAACCTTGAAAGTATAATTATAATGATTAAACATTAAGTAATAATTAAAGTACAATAAACGAGCATGTGTCTGCTATGCGCCTCGTGTATTATGTGCTTATTTCCTCGTATTATCCGCTCTTGTTTTTATCCATGTATCCCTGAGCTTACTCAAGGCAGAATCGATCAAATGCGTCGCGTGTAATCAAATTTACGAAAGCGTCGTGTGCGTATACCGTCAAACAAATTGTGGGAAGCCCTCGTCCATGCGGAAATCCGATTTGTATTAAAAAAAAGAAAAAAAATTAATTCCAAGGGCTTTGTTCGGCCGTGCAAAAGTATGATCGCTCGGCTTACTGGGTGATTTCTCTTGGAGTATGTAAAAGTCTGAGTTGTGTAAACGGGGCGTATTCTTTATTGTACCTCGAAAAGCAAACGTATTTTAGTATCGACACTGCAAACAGTAACCTTTATTTCTTATGCTTTTTTGTTATATAATTTTGAATAAGAGTAAAAATATAGTAATTGTATACTGCTAGGGTGTACTGTAACATCTGCTGTATATTATAGGTGACTGACAATGCCATCTTCTATAGTTTAATACTTTCTTTCGTTAAAACAACATGTAGACATATAATTGTTAACGCAAACGAGAAAGGGCGATTATATAAAGCTCAAAGCCCATTACATTTATAAATATCAATCGTTAAATATATGCACAAAAGTGTATAACTTCCCATAGAATAATAAAGTCAATTTCAAAACGATCCTATAGTTTCCAAGTGGTCCGCGAACTGCCAAAAAAGATTCGAACATTCACCAATACTAATCGAATCTAATAATTTTCCGCTTATTCCAATAACGTTGCACAAATCCCCTCAAACTGTACGCGGATCCAACAGCTTAAGTTGTTAACATTTTGTATTTCCGAGAAGAGTCCACTCTAGGGATTCACGTCAATGCCCAAAAGATTATACATCCCACTGCCAAGTACAAACTGCACCGCAAGCTACACCTACAACCTTAGCAATGAAACTTGAAAAAAAAAACCGTTCAACTTCACTATCGCACTAATCGAACATCTCAACCTCACACCCTCCTCGATACCATTGCATATCAATTGCACATCAAAGAGCCGACTGATACGATATAAGTAAACTCGCAGATCTGAGATGCGCGGACGGGAAACGCGGCCGCGTATAATTCAAGGAAAGTCGGCGCGGGAGAAAACCCCCGGAGGCAAAAATGATCGTCGGCGGAAGTTCAGCCGGGAAGCCCCAGTCGCGCGCTTTTTTTTTCATTTCTCGTCGAGCTGCGGTGTATAAACCGGATAAGTCAAGGGCTGAAACTGTTGGAGTGATCTTGAAAACGCACAGGAAATGCTACCTTCTAGCGGACGGTGTTGAAAGTTGGATTTTTCATTCTTGTTATAGTAAACAGTTTATCTTTTTAATATTTGCTAATATCTCTATGTAGGAAGAGACTATTTATAATTATGTATGCGCTTGTAACGGAAAAATTTAATTATAAAAGCCCTTGGGGTATTAACGAAAATCTTCTCTAACAACGCCTCTGCAAGGCATATGCATATAGCTTGTACACAATCGATTATATAAATATATCGTCTAAGTAATTCCGCGTAGAATTTTCATCGATCCACCGCGTGCGTGAACGCGAAAAGCGAGTATTTCAATTGATTCGAGTAAGCATGTTGTACCTTGAGTAAAAATAGTTTACACAGTATAAATATTCATTTTCTATTTACAATCGCGAACGCGCTCGGCAGTTTGAAAATCGCCCCAAAGCCCGCGAAAAAGCCTGCCGACCCCAGCGCCATGGCGGGAAATTCAAACGCAAGCTGCTACTGAACCCCCATGGCCGTAAGATGGCAGCATGTGCGCGACTCGCGCCGCGTGCCACACACACGCACACAGACACTCTACTGGAGTGAGTCCCGAGTCCGACTCGGCTCCGCCATCTTGTCATATAGGCGGATACCGCTCGCTCCAAAAGGAAGACGGAGCTATGCGTCCATCGCACACATGAAAACTCTTGGACTTTGGATTAAACTAACCGGAGTCTCCTGCAAAGTCCCTTTTCACATTGGACCGATCGGGTCCCAAAAGTCAGCCGCGAGAGAGACGAGAAGGACGTCGTTACGTTTATGGTACATAAAGATATAGATATAGACTGTCGCGTGCGCGCGCGCGTGTGTCCCAGGCAGCGGGTTGAGAGACAGAGACAGAGAGACTCACGGCTAGCCATCATCGGACCACTAGTGTGTTGTACGTATATATACATATACGGAGTTTTCCATCTCTCTCTCTCTCTCTGGCCCCGTGAGCGCACAGAGAGCCGTCGGAGAGCACAGAGAGAAAGAGAGAGAGACGGTATAGGCGCCAGCAGTAGTAGTTAGTGACGGTGTGTGTGTGTGTGCGCGCGCGCGCGCGCTCTCGCCTACTGTTGTATTATTATATATACAGTGTGTACCGCGCGACGAGAGAGCAGCTCTCCCAAGACCGAGCCCATCCTCGCGCGAGTACTTACAACATTGCTGCTGCTCTCTCTTTCTCTCTCTCTCTCTCTCTCTCTATATATATATATATATATATATATATATATAGCTATAGATGGTATATCGGCTGCAGTGCGCGTAACAAGCTGCGAGTGTATATTATATCAGCCAAGAGGACAACAACGACGAGCTGCGGCGAAGAGCAGAGCTCGTTGTATATACGAGAGAGTACGTGTCGCGCGGCAAGAATACGCATATATACGCCGAGAGAAAGAGAGAGAAAGAGCGGTGTGTACAGCGCGAGCTGCTCTTCCATTATTATTCTCGGCCTCTCTCTTTCTCTCGCGCTCTCTGCTACGTATACAGCAGCAGCAGCAGCAGCAGCAGTAGTTCGTCCCGTCCCTTGTGTCTCTATCTCTCTCTCGTACTCTGCTGCTGATCATCTCGCTCTCAGCACCGTGTGTAGATAAATATACATACATGTCGCGTGTGGGAGTAGTGCGCTAGGAGCGTTAGCACATAGCCAGAGAGAAGAGCACAGCAGTGGAGGAAGTGAAAAGAAAAGCGACCGTGACAAGAGGCTCCGAGGAGACGATATGAGAAGGAAGACGAGGCAGTGCTGCTAATCGACCGACGACAGGAGAGAAGTAAGGACGAGCCGAAGTCTCCATTTCTCTGTACCTATATGTGTGTATATACCTATAACTCGCATATATCCACTCGCTCATTCTCTCTCTTTCTCTCTCTTTCTCTCTGTTCTGTGAATCCGTGAATGTGTGTGTGTTTGTGCGTGTGTATGTGTGCATGTGAGAGAGTGCGAGTTGGGGATTTTTCGGGAGTCGTGCGCGCATCCGACTGTAAGTTAGAGAGAGGCGGTGTACTCGCGCGATCGATGTCTCTCTTTCTCTCTCGCACATCGACCCTCTCATTCTCTCTCTCTCTCTCTCTCTCTCTCTCTCTCTACTCTACGCCCGGTTATACACAAACACATCGCTTAGAGGAATACACACAAACGACCGGTATACTTTGACTTCCTCGCTGCTGCTTCGATTTCATCGCTAGTGTCACACCGTGAATGCTACATGCAAGACTGTCCGGTCGGACCTAACCTCAAACTAGTGACGTCGCGCAGCCTCCTTTCTCGATACTGGGGTGCACGTCTCCGCGAGAGCATCCTAGTCGATCTTTTTCTTTTTTTCAATTTCCTCGTAATCCGGTTAAGCTCGAGCGAGGACACGTGCCTGCTCTCCCTGTCGTTCTCGGCTAGGAGTGGCTGCTACGGTGACCACGAGGCTACTCCCTCTGCTCGAAGCGAAGGCAAAGGCCTGATGTGCAAGAGAGGAAGGTGAGACATTGATACTCGCTCTTGGCCGTCGTTCTCGGGCTTCCTGTCCAGCCGATAATCTGGTTTGGCCGTATAAGCGGATTTCGTAGCGAGCGAGGAAGAGAGAGAGAGAGAGAGAGAGAGAGAGAGAGAGAGAGAGAGAGAGAGAGAGAAACGGGCGGGAGCCGGGCCGCAGTGATAAAAACCGGACGACCGGCCGGCTGACCGAGCAGACGAGCAGCAGCGGCTCGACGTCCGCCCGTGCATGTGTATACGGTATACTCGAGAACCTACTGTTTTCTTTTCTTCCTTTATACCCACGCTTATAAATACTCCTTTTAGCTTCCTCCCGCACGTATATAAACACATACATCTCATTACGATGCACGAGCGGGAGGAAGTAAGGCACGAGGAAGTTCGTCCTCTCCCGTGTCTTTTCCTCCTCGCTCGCGCATAACCTAAGTATCCTCTTGCTAAAAGAGAGCGAGTGTCAAAGTGAGTCGAGCAGAGCAGCAGCAGCAGCAGCAGCAGCCGCCGCGAGAATCGCGCGCGTCTATATAACACAAGCGCGCGGGTATCTCTCGGAGTCTCCGCAGCAGCAGCAGCAGCAGCAGCTCATCCAGTCCTGTGCGCTACGCACGCGCGAGCGAGAGAGAAAGAGAAGGAGAGCGGCGGGTTACCACACCCAACCGCGCCGGGAGCCGAACGTCGAGGAGAGAGGCCCCCGTGTGCTGCTGCTGTCTCTCTCTCTCTATATATATCGGTGGCGCGTGTGTGTTTCTCTTCTCGCTGTCCGCGGAGTAGACGTCCTGGTCAATCGAGTAATACTCTTAGCAGTCAGTGCCTATTATATCTCTGTGATTGTATATACGAGCTGCGAAGCTATTGCACACGTCGCAGTCGCGCGCGCGTGGCGCAGTCCGATTCTCACCAGTAGTGCTCTCTCTCACTCTCTCTCGCTCTGTGTGTGCTCCTTAACCTCTTGCTCGGACTCTCGAGTCAATTCGGTCTCTGCGAGTGTTATATGTGTGTGTGTGTGTGTGTGTGTGTGTGTGCGTGCGTGTGTGAGTGTGTGGCTTTCTCTCTCTCTCTCTCTCTCTATCTCACACACGCGTTCCCCGCAGTAGTTTCCTTTCCTCGATCATCGCCATCCTCGTATATACGCATAGCTTTCCCCGTGTACATGTAGTAGCGTCAGTTCTCGTGTGTATACGCGAGAGCGCGCGCACAAGCAAATGAAACACCATCTCTAACACTGGACTCTTGTCCCTCTGTCTCTGTCTCTCTCTCTCTCTCTCTCTCTCTCTGTTCCATGACAGGAGGAGCAACGAACTTACAAGCATCGTCAGCAGCAGCCACCCTGTCACCATGTGTCACTAGCAGCCGCCGTTCCTGGAAGACAACGACGAGTGTACATAGAGAAGCATAATCAGCAGCAGCAGCAAAGTGTGCCGTGCGTTGTTGAGTAGTCGTAGTAGTATAGTAGTAGTGCAAGTGCTGGTGGTCTATGGACGGCGTCGGCGGCGGCAGCGCAGCAGCGTCTCCTTGGTAACGAGTGCGCGGGTATGCAGGCCGAGTGTCGAAGCCGGCGGCGCAGCAGAAGCAGCAGCAGCGGCTTTTCGCAAGAGCAGCAGCAGCACCAGCAGACGACGACAACGACGACGAAGAGGACGAGCGCTCGCAGCTAGAGCTGGAGGCTGTGGCGCTCGGGAGCAGCGCGAGCCGCGCCAGCAGCCAACGGCTACTGCCACTAGCAGCAGCAGCGTTAGCTCCGGCTAGTAGTAGCAGCAGCAGAAGCATCACCGGAGGTAGAAGGAAGAAGTGGCGGAGGAGGAGGAGGTTGCGGAGGTGGTTGTTGTTGACGAGGTAGCCGGTGCAGCCCCTTACGTAGGGGGCTCTCCAGCGGGCCGCCGACACCATGGCGTGCTGCCTGTCGGAAGAGGCCAAGGAGCAGAAGCGCATCAACCAGGAGATCGAGCGCCAGCTCAGGAGGGACAAGCGCGATGCCAGACGGGAGCTCAAGCTCCTTCTGCTGGGTAAGTCCATCGTTTTCTTTTTACCGCTCTCCTTTTTTTCTTTTTTTTTTTACTGACGACTCTCTCTATACACGTTCTTCCCCACCACGACTGCGCGTACGTCGAAAACTCGCTGCTGCTATTTTGTGAATTTGCATGAGTATAAGGTACGCCTTTTTAAAAAGCCGAAATTCAAATTCCAAAATCCTGCAGCCGCGAGCGAGCGCGTGTGCGACCTTTTCTCTCGGCATAGGGGACGTCGACCCGTCCACTGTGCTATACACTGCTCTTTCTCTTACTCTACTCTCTTCGTTCCGCGAACTCACCAGAGAATTTCAATTAAAAAATTGCTCTGACAGCTGTAACAGTTTCGTGTTTACGTTCGAATCCGAGAGCTCAGAGTTAGTACGAAAGCGCGATGCAGGACCGTTTAAAATTCCCGTGTGTGCGCGGAGCAGCATTGACCTACTTGAAAATAATGACCCCATTTTGCATTTGACCTCATCGCACTGTTCGAATATTTCAAACTCTCTCGCGCGATTTTGCTGATAAAAAAAGACACCGGCTCCAGAATCCATCATAAAAGGATTCACCTGTGCAGGTTCAGCGACCTTGCGCGCGAATGTCTCTCTCTCTCTCAGGTGCTCGTCTTCTTCCTATACACTCCCCTCCCCCACCCCCTTTCGGGTTTTTGCGGGTGAGCGAGAACCGGGCGTGTGCAGCGCACGGCATCAGTAGTATACACACAGCTTTCGTCTGATAGAAAAAGGCGACGACTCGCATATACGTATATATATATAGGTACACACAGACGGTCGGACCGACCCCAAAGCTTTTATTTTTAAAAATTGATCTAGCCGACGTCACGTGTTTGCGAGCCGGCGATTCGAGAAAGTGGAAGAGGAGAATCGGCGGTTTTCCTCGACTCTTTCTCTTTGCGAGCAATTGTGTAAACGCCGCGTGTGACCTAATTTTTCCGCGCAGACCCAACACAGCAGCTGGCGGACGCGATTTTCAATGTTATAGGAAAAAGCGATATATTTGCGGTAGTGTAGTATTCGATCCCTGTAATAAGCAATGCGTGAATAAATTTGCTCGAAAATTATTGGCGCGTTTGGGAAATAAGAGAATCTATTATACTGTAATGCTCGTGATTAGGTAAAATGAGTTTCGAGTTATATTTATACCCGACTGACTCACCGTAAACGAATAGCCCATTGATTTGGATGTTTTTCCTCGGCGTGTATGTGCGTTCCGATCGAGAGTCGTACCGATGTACAATTGATAGGTTCGATATATATAAAAACGACGCGGAAACGCCGGCTCCAGTCGCGTGATTCTAAAATCATGAATTTTAAGTTTTTTTTTCTTTCCAAATGCCTGCATATTCATGATTCGCTGCTCGTGTGCTGTGTGTGTACGTATTATACGCGCTGGATGTAGGATGTCAAACAGGGCTCCCCACGGCGAGATTAGATATACAATATCGTTAACCGTTTCATAGAATCATTTTCGTAAAGGAAAACGTAGTGGCAGAAAAGCGCGATGAGTCAGCAGAACAGTGCCAATACCGCAACAAACGAAAATATGCAGATTTCGAGAAAGGAACTGATGTATTATTGCGTATAGTGAGTGCATTTCACGTAAGCACTTGAAACTTTCGGAAATCATGGAAGACGAATCAAACGATATCAGTTACACGCTTTGAAGCGTCGCGCGAGAATTCACGGTGATTTGGTATGTTCCTGTGTGTTTGTTTACGCTCATATATTGCTTTTAACTTCTGCCTTGAATAACTGTGTTGAAATTTTTCGAAAAATTTACTGCCCTCAGAATTATATCTTACGTCTCGACGTTTTATGCAAACTTAGTACAATTAAAGATTTCAATGATATGTATACTTCAAAATACAAATCGCTCACATGAAGCAATGAAAAAAAAAGTAAAAACAAACACAGCTTCCTCGCGCATAGTAAATCACGCGCATCAGCTCGTATATTACTTCAAAGAGTATTATTATTATCAGTACATATATTCGAGAGCGTAATCGACAAAACAAATACTCACTGGAATCGTCGTCGTATACTCGAGAGGAAGACGGTAACGCGTGTACTCGCACTTTAAAATCTTATACAATTCTCTTACGACCAAAGGTTTCGCCTCGGCGTCAATCTTATCGAGAGCTTAATCGAATATATAATAGACAGCACTTATCGAGTCTATAATCTCGTTGATAATTTACGGTAGCGCTCTTTCTTTCTCTCTCTTGCATTATATCTTTCTATTGACACGTCAGGCTGCGATTGAACTGATTTTTCTCTGCTTGTTGTCAAGGTTAAGGCAACAGTCGCGATGATGTTTTCTCGTTTATGTGCTTCTCGCGAAGATTTGCGAGAATATTCTGAAATTTGGGGTTCCTAAAAAAGCTCTCTTAATCTGAAAAATATGTTCTACAAGAAGCTCTCGAACTAGGAAGAGCTCAGACTGTCCGTGGCGTGTGCACGGCCGTTTTTCTCTCGCGCGTGTACGGCTTCATTTAATAAAACAGTCATGTGTGCAGCTAACACAGATACTTAGCGAGTCAAGCTCAATGTCTCTCTCGGTTAACTTCTGGCATAGACCCTGAAAAGCGTTTGATTGACGTTTACAGGCGGTCGCCGTGGGCCTAATTCGCAAATACAAAGCCCCTGCATTTAGTGTCTTGGTCGACGCTCAACCTCAATGGTTCTTGATATTTTATTTGAAATTATGCTTTTATTAATTATTTAATTTGTGGGCATAACTCGAACGTAGAATCTCTGCATTTCTGTGGCATACTAGCTAGACATTTTAGTATTATTTTCAATGCGACCTGAATGATGCAGATTATTTTAAAAGACAGTACAAATAAATAAATTTCAATTCAGAAAAGAATAATGCAAAGTAACAAAATTAATTTGTAATTGTTAATGCAATTTGCTTCCTATCGATGAATCCAAGCACATTTCTGATGGAAGTCTCCTGAAAATTTTATCAAAATCGAATGAAGCGTTCAAGAAAAAATATGTGGCAAGTGACTTGCTACTATTCGAAAATGATACTAATAGTCAAAAGCTGTCTGAAGTAATAAAGACATGTTAAACTAATATATAAAACGTACACCTGTGCAAAGTTGGTAGACAAGCTGGTATATATCGATTGCACATATGCAAATACCCGAGGTTCGTCTTTTTTAATTCAATCATTTTGATGATACATTATTTTGTATATCGAAATTCAAACGACAAACCTAATCTTGTGTTTTAATCGATCGACTATTTACGAAATGTATTTCTTTAGTATTTCAGTCACCTGATACTTTTGTACGCATTTTTTTAGTCGTCCGTCTTATAGCCGTGAAAATTCTTCTGATTTAATTCGCTTAATTTAATTCTTATTAATCGGATGAAACCTCAGAATTGAGTATTAAAGGTTCTTATTAAATTAGCCTCTCACATCACGACGTTCTATGATTTTACGTTCTGATGTCCTAGAATTTGTTTTTGTATTTTATTATTCTTGTGTCGCGCAACTCTAATAACAAAATTACCATTATCATTTACAAACTGAAAATTAATACTCTAATCAAGCGCAATAGTTTCAATATTGTCGCTGCTTTAAACTTCCAAATACGTAGTAGTCGTGCACGTTAGTGTGATATTTTGATTTTAACACAGTATTGTCGCTGTGTTAAACATCCAATTACACATCATCTAGTACATGTATTATTGGTTTCCGGAATAATATTTCCCATTTACTATACTACCATTCATTCAATCAACATATATAGTCGGAACGTGTAATTAAATTTAATTAGTAGAGAGTGATTAAAACTTCGGTATTTTAATCAAGTCTACGTTTTATTTAAAAATAATACACGTTGGTAATTGAGATATTGGGTTATTCTATTATTGTTCTTAACCTTTAGACTACCGGGATTTTGGAAATAAAATCGCCCTTTAAAAGTGTCCAAATTGATGTCTTATATCACGTACCAACTATATACAAAGTTCATATCACTGGTCTAGCCGATATTTCGGCTTTCCGGCAGTTTAAAGGTTAATTAAACATGCTCCTTTATCCACGCTGACGTGACGCGGGTTCTATCTAAATCCTAATAATATCTAATATTATAATATAATATATAGATAATATTTAGATATTATTTCTAATATCTAATATTAGAAATAATATCTAAATATTATCTCTGACACGTTTGTTCTTTTAAATGTAACCTAAAACTGTGTGATGGCACTAACCCCTTTAATTGAGGACAGATACATTGTTTCATGACGTTTACCCCTACGCGATTATTTTGAAACTCGTGAAATTTTGTTCTTGTTTATGAAATTTCGTTTCTTCTATTAACGTGTACTGCACGTTTCCTTTAACCATAAAATCTCCGGTATACTCTCAAACTATATAGTTGTTGAATTCGAGTGTGCACATAATGTATGTACATTACCGAGCAACTAAATATTATTACAGCATCATTAACACCGACATGCGAATGAATGCCAAACTAATATACTGGAATGTTTACAATTCCCGAGTATACCCAAAATCCGTAGCAGCAGCAGACAAGAAAACAAAAACAAAACACACCTCTCGCGACAAACACATCGCACACTGGCACGATAGGGGGGGGGGGGGGGGGGGAAGAATCGTCTCGCTTCGGAATTAAACGAGCCAAAAAACTCGCATTGTTTAGAGGCCGAAGCCCGCGCGCTTATCGATCCGCGCTCTCGGCGGACGACGGACCGTTCGGTGATTATTCGAAATCGCGTGACTTTGGGTAAAACGTGTATATACGAGCGCGTCGCGAGATATATACCCCTTATTATGAGCGCCGGGGCCCGCAATACACGTCTATATAATACCAGCCGCGTTTTTCACTGCTCTTTTTGCTGCTGATTGCTATGTATACGTCGGTCGATGAACCCTTTAACCGGTGCGTGAGTTTACTCCGATGATGTGTGTGTGTCTTATATTGCCCGAAACCTGCGAGCTCAGAGATTTCGGTGCGAGCGTTATAAAGTCGTATAAGCGAATATCGCATCTGGGTGTAATTATATATGCACTGCATACATCTGCGGTCGGGGAGAGCAAAGATCGAACTTGTATATATCTCTCTGTCATGCAAACCATTATAATTGGAACGTCAAGAGGCTCGCTCTCGTATAGGTATATAGCTATACTTGTTCTTCCCTCTCTCGCGCGTTGCACACCTGTGTACCTTTAATTACCGGACGCGCGCGCCACGTGGTCTCGATGCTGCTGCAGTAGGTCACGTAGTCTGCAGCTCCTCTATATACTCGCGATAGCATCGGCGACGCTGAAATCTCAGTCGTGGATTCCTGTGTATATATTAATTTGCATGCTCTGGCAAGGCAGTCGAGCTCTTTTTCATTGGATTAGCTTGTATATATACACGTGTAGTAGTAGTATGAAGACACGAAAGAGTGTGGATAAGAGAGAGAGAGAGAGAGGGGGGGGGGGACGTGTGTGCCAAAGCAGAGAAGGAGATGGAAGGACAGTGATTGGCCCCTCGAGGCTCCATTTTCCATTTTGGTGATTAATGCGCGCGGGGCTGAGGGACGTGGATGAACGCTATTGAAATTTCGACGGGATAATGCGCGCAGGCTTTACACGCGCGAACCTAAGAAGTTATAAGTCGACTTTTTCCTATATTATCCGGGGAATTACTATTCTGCGATGATCATTCGATCTCCGAGTTTGTCTTATATGCTAGCTTTTATTTTTACGAAATTCCAATCTACGCCTGTATTCGTTTCGTGTCTTTAAAGCGTTGCGTATCGCCCCGTGATTCCGCAGATACAAATGCTCTAATCAATCCTAAGCGCGCAACGACCTCTGCAATATCGCAGTGCACTCGAGCTTTTCCTCTTAGTCGCGACACGTAACACACGAGTTCTCGGTGAAAAACGAGTTAATCGTGTTTATGCAGTCATCGTGATTTCTGTTGTGTCAATGCATGTCTCATTATTTTCTTTCGCTATATATCAGCGCATTACACTCTCCGGCGAGTGAGCCGCACACACGCCTCGACGTATACTAATCACACCCTGGGCACGTACGAAACTTGCGCGCGGGTATCTGGGAAACCGCAAGTTTCAGATACTGCGCGTGTATGTGTTTTGTTTTCGTATATATAGATACATGTTTTGATTGCATCTCTTTTTGTTGATCCATTCAAGTGTGCATTGGTTTAAACGGAATAAAAAGTTACGAAGGCTCCGTTTACATAATCTTTATAGTCGCCTGGTAGAAAATTGACCAGATTCTCGGCAGAGTTATTCGGAAATTCTGGAAATGCTGGAAATGCTGGAAACGAATTTATCTCACGTTGAAAAAGTCTGCCCAGAAATAGGCTCGATTTTTACCAGAGTCGTAATTTTCGTCATTGTACATAGAGTTGATGTAAATGCAATTTTTCACCTCCGAGTTCTCTTCCTTATACAGGTTTCACCATACTTTCATTTTACATATATACACGCATCGATAATAAGCGCAAAACACTTTTCCACAATACGTAAAGAGAGGGAGGGACACGCGTGTGATTCTCCTCGTAACGCAGTTTGTTCACCTCGAATTTTTGCGCTCTCCTCCTCGGAGAGAGATATTAGTCAATGTTTAAAAATATCATCCGCGCAACGAGAGCGTGAATCGCTATAAGCGGGATATCTTCGTCCTCGATTACGCAAAGCCGGGAAAATTGTGAAGGTGTCACGCGTTCCTGCACAAAGAGAAATGAAAAACGCGATTTTCCAAATGAATTTCGCTAAATGCCGAGCGAGGGAGATAGCTGTAACGAGCACTCGGCCCTCGTAATACGCGCTCTCTTCTCTCAATATTATATGTATATATATAGCCGAGAGAAGAATGAGACAATTTTTCAAGCGCTAAACTGCCACAAACAATGGGAGGCAAATTTTCATTCGGTATGAAAGGCCGCGAGAGCTAGCGCGCATACACAGGCATACGCACACACGAGCCGACTCAATTGTTCCTTCTCCGCCCTCCGTATCGCTTCCGTGCGTATAAGTGTATATAATACACACGGCTCGATTCTCGCGAGTGTGTACCGATGCCGCCGCGTGCACGCGGTTTTTCCCAAAATGAGAGTCAGCTCTCTCTCTCTTCCTCTCTTTATCTGCATGTTCTATATACATAAATAATTGTAAATTCGTGGAATTCGACATGGCCCGAGAGCTCCGAGCCTTGTAGTAACCGCTGCATTGCTCTAATTCTCTCTCTCTCTCTTTCTCACGGCGATTTATTTTTCTTCAACTGAGAGAGGAAGAGAGAGAGAGAGAGAGAGAGAGTACAGGGTGTATACGCACGCTCGGTGCGGCGACCTATCGAAACGAGGGCGCAGCGGTTGTGCCGAAGGGCGAAACTATACGAGAGGGGAGTGCGCTGCTCTGTATAGTGACTCTCGGAAAAGTATGAAGAGAAAAAGAGGATGCGTGCGATGGAGTTGAGGAGGATGGGGTTGCAGGTTTTTTCACAGGGACTTTGTGCAGCGGTTCTTCTATGTGGGACAGGAGAGTAATGAGTATATCGTTGCTTCACTCTCTCGCTCTCTCTTGATCGAAACGATATCGCGTCTTTTTTGTTTCTCTCTCTCTCTCTCTCTCTCTCTCTCTCTCTCTCTCTCTCTCTCTCTCGGTTGATGGACTCATCCGGCATTGTTTACCTCGACTTTCCGCTCATTCGATGTGTATAGCGTTAAAATCATTATATTAGCAAATTAACGTTGTTTATCAGCGGCAGAGCTCGTCTCTGATGCGTTTGCTCCGCGCGTAATTTCTAGGCCACTCGGTGCAGGGCACATAGCCGGATAGTTCGCGAATTAAGAGCGCGCATAGCTCAGGAGAAGTGGAACACAACCGGGTTTGGTCAGACCGTATACCTCGGGATATCTCCTCATTTTTCGATCATCTCGCTGCACTTAGCGCACCGTAGACCGAGAGCAAAGTCATTCACCTCCTAGAGAAGTCAGTCCTCTCGAAAAAGAACCGAAAAAAAGTGCATGCGTGCGAGAGGAGGAACAGGAGCAACAGCCTCCGAGAAAATTAGCATCCAAAGCAGAACTATATATTCCCTCTCTCTGTTCGTCTGGCGTATGTATAAGGGATGGGCCCTCTCGCTGGCAGAGAGAGAGAGAGAGAGCAGCCGGCGCCGTGTGTGTGTGCTGGGGTGGCAGGCGAGGCGCTCTCGCTCGTCGTCGGCATCTATCGACCCATCCCGTCGTTCGCCCTCTCGCTCTTATACCCCACTGCGCTCTCGCTCTCTCGCCGAGCGTAGAGCAGGTCCGCCCTGCAAGATTATGCTCCCTCTTTCTCCAGTGCTTTACGAGCGTCTTTCTTCTCCGTTCTACATATACGATTGCCGTCTGCGGGATATGAGATACGTCTCGCTCACTCTTGGGCGGCGATTGATTCCGGAGACTCGCAAAGTAGTCCGTCTTGAGAGTATAGCTGTATACGGTGCAGCGGAAAGGCCGGATCAGTAGTGCCGCTGCTTTAGCTCTTCCTTCCTTCCGTCGTTTCTTTCTTCGCGCCTGATGCAGCACGGACGATCTCAACTCTCTCGGAGCGCGAGTTGAGAGTAGCTCCGGTCTATGTGTGTATATATGTGTATATATATATATATATATATATATATATATATATATATATATATATATATATATATATATATATATATATATATATAGAGAGAGAGAGAGAGAGAGAGAGAGAGAGAGAGAGAGAGAGAAAAGCGAGAGGGCGCGCGCGCCCACGCCCTTATCTCCGCTTGCATCCGCGGGAGAGCCGAGTTTGCTATAGCACTGATATATACATAGTGGACCGCGAGTGGATATGGTTTACGTTACGCGTGTAGATATATATATATATATATATATTCTTGCCGGCGTGTATAGGCTTTGTGAATTTTTAAAAGCCGGAATGTAGGGCACGGATACGTTATACTATTTAGCTGGTATATAATACATATAACCGGAATGAAATTTTAATCGGTGTCGTCTTTTTCGAGGTATTATAGAAAAAAGAAAAAATGCAGAAAGAAAGCGAGTCATTAGCTGGCAATTACATAAACGTTGAGCAAGCCAAACAACTGTTTGAATTTCGCTGTGCACGGCGAAAGCGATATACACGCCTGACGCACCTTATAGTCATCTTCTGCCTGCGCAGCAAAACACAGTGTGAAAAGAATCGCTTGTATCCGCAGGCAACGTGTTTTTCACTGAGAAATAAGCCTGTACCGCAATAATACTTCGTACACGCTCGTCTTTCACTTATCAATCCCGACTACGTTTATATATCAGTCGATGCGCATTTTCGCGTTGAAAATTTACACACTTGCAAAGTTAATCATCATAGCTGACGCTCACTTCGTACACCGTTTAAATTAAAATTGTAATAACGAAATCGAAAAGTTACCCCTAACCTCAAAACAACTCGTGCGTGTGCGATTTCCCATAACCCGCGTCACGTACGTAAGGTACACGTGTAACGCAACGTGCTCCGCACGCTGCATAGAGTATATATATAGTAATAAAGTATTCACCGGCCAGTGACCCTAACCGCGATCGCGAGCGTGCCGATTAAGAAAATTTGCTCTCTTCTCTCTCTCTCTTTCTCTTTCACGTATACTTTCATTCGGTATACAGGGACGTCCATCCGTTGGGAATTCAGTCTCGCGCGCGCACATGCGTGAATCGATACAGATGTATATATATACGCATATACATCCCACGCTTTTCTCATATAAGCCGGCGACTTTCCGGTGAATCATCATTCGGCCGCGGAGAGGAAAAATGCAAGGCTTTGCCGTATATCTGCTATACGTTGCATTTTGCGCGTATACACAGAGTTTATTATCCTGTATAACGCACAGCTTCTTCTTGTCGCCCGTCTACTTAGCCCGGTATAGGCGCGGACGAGTTACCGCTGCGCTTTTTTCTTCTCCTCGCGACCGAGAGCTATATGAAATTACTCCGGCGTGTGAATTCTAATACGATTTGCCAGCTTTTCTCTCGAGCGATAAAGAGGAAGGTAAAGCAACCGCGCGGAGCTCCGTACACGCCCCTGTGCGCAAACTGACTCGAAGTATATTTCCGGGCTAAATTTAATTTTCATTGTTGGGCTCTCTTGTATACAGAGGAAATACGTTGGCGCGCTCCGGCGGATCTTATATGATCGCGCGTTTGTGCAATCGGCGGGCAGACTTTGGAGAGCGGAAGTGACGCGTCGGGTTCATTAAAGTATGTGTACGGCTCGTGTCTTTTAAAGAAAATGCAAATGTACGCGCGAATACAGCTTGTGGAAAAGGAAAAAGGGTATACTTAACCAAGAAAAAAAACGCGCTGCTCAGCTTTAGCGCAGCACCGAGGGCCAAGAGCCAAATCAATTTCATAAAGTCGCTAATCTCCGTCAAAGAGAATAACACAACGAGGCGGACGCGACTCAAAGCGCCGGCCCCCCACGCTAAAGACACGTTAAAAAGACAAGAAGAGAAAACGGACTAAAGCTAGCTCACACTCGCACAGAGCTCCAGTGTATAAGGGCCGAGCAACGCTGGCAAGCAGAGAGAAAAGAGAGCAAGATAAAGAGAGGAGAGTGGAGAGGGAGAGCTCGTAGCTCGCGGTTTTCATTCATGCTTTCGCACAGCCAGAGAGATAGAGCTCCTCTCTCGCCACCTGCCGTCGTCTTCGTCGTCCCTCCAACACACCGACAGCCCACCAGAGCAGCAGCGGCGGCCATTCTTTCTGCTGCGTCGCGCGCGAGACATATATTACATAGCGTGGGTGGGGAGTCGTGCCAAAAATCGTGTACGTATACCGGAAGCGGGGATTCCGCGGATTCGTTGCGCGGATCGGAAGGAAGCGACGGGTTGAACGCGCCGTATTGTATATATAGATGAATAATTTCGCGGCTGATGGTCTGACCCGCTTCGGGCCTCTACTACTTAAGGCCATGATTATTGTATAATATAACTGATGTTTTCTCATCGGCTTGCATTGCAGGTACTGGTGAATCCGGCAAGTCCACATTCATCAAACAGATGAGAATTATCCACGGATCCGGCTACTCGGACGAGGATAAACGGGGGTTTATTAAGCTGGTTTACCAAAATATCTTCATGGCGATGCAGAGCATGATCCGAGCGATGGATCTCCTGAAGATTCAGTACGCGGAGTCTTCAAATATAGTAAGTATATATATCCCTCTTTCTCTCTCGCGGGCGCACACAGCATAACCTTTCCGACGAATAAACAAGGCGTCAAAGCGCGTGTTCGGCCCCTCCGAGTAATTGCGCGAGCTTTCGCCGAACGGAACGCGCCTTACGAAAATAGAATTTCGACTTCTCGCTGTTCTCGACGCACGCCCCCCTCATTGCATCGCGGATAAAATTTTTCGAGAGTTTGCCTCGGAGCCGCCTGTTTTCTCGGTCGATCGATTGATCCGCCACGAATTTTATTGCTACAGGTGTATACTTAAAAAAAATAACAATAATTGCATCGATGTAACGCGTGTATTCGGAAGCGCGGAGAAACAATCCGATGCGGTCGACGCTTGCATATCAAAGGAAAATACGACACCTGCGGGTGTCGGAGTGACATCGGTGCACGCAGAGGGAGAGAAAGCAAGCGGGGGAAACGATCGGTCGAGCGACGCGTCGGCTAAAAATTTTGCCGGAATCGATAAACGGGCAAGTTTATTTTACACGCGCGAACGGCCGAACTGCGTCGATTTTTGGGCTTCTATTACGCCTCCGCCGCCGGCTCGCAGCTCCTGAAACATTAGCTAGATTAACAATAGAGCAGAGCCACGATATTTTGAATTGCGTCATCCGCTCCCTTGCCGCTCTGTGTGTTTCAGGAAAAAGCCGAGCTTGTGCGGGCCATCGACTTCGAAACGGTGACATCATTCGAGGAGCCCTACGTACAAGCGATAAAGGATCTCTGGGCCGACGCCGGGATCCAGGAGTGCTACGACCGCAGACGAGAGTACCAGCTGACGGATTCTGCGAAGTAGTAAGTCATCTCTCGCGCACGAGGCTGCTGAGATTCGATATTTTTTTCCCTCTTTTTATACCATCCTAATCGATTATTAACATATATAGACACGTATCGTAAATTAGGTTCTCGGCGGATCGCAGTGGCTGCTATTTTTCTCATTCGTTTGTATATCGTCAGCAGACTAATGAGCGCATTTTTTCTCTCCACCTATCTCGAATTTATTTGCGCGCTGCATTATTATAGTATATACTTCGGTTGGCACGTTTTTCGAAAAATTCAACGAGATATCGGAATCGCTCTTTTTTTGCCGCACACTATCTGCAAAGAGACCTTGCCTAATACTTTTTACACTCGTGTAGCGGTATCAATTTTTCTCTCACACACATGCGAGCTGCCTCGGTTCAACTGTGTATATATATATATATATATATATATATATATATATATATAACGTGAATATTGCTCAAGACGCTATCGTGGCGTTACATAAGTAATTTCATCGGAATCGCGCATGACAATGCACGCGCGCAAAGTGAGGAAAAGCAGGCGTGGGTATATCATATACTAAGCAAAAGAATGTTACAGCTACCTGATGGAGATAGACCGAGTTGCGGCGCCAAACTACCTCCCCACAGAACAGGACATTCTTCGTGTAAGAGTGCCCACTACCGGTATAATTGAATATCCCTTTGACTTGGAAGAGATTCGATTTAGGTACGTCGCAACGTGGCTGAGACAATAGCGTTGCAAAATATATCACTTGCTGGATTATGGTGCACAGTCTTCGCTCGGCTGCACAGACGCATGGGTGTCTCTTATTATGGGCTGATCTGTACATAAATATTTCTCTCTCATTCTCTCTCTCTCTCTCTCTCTCTCTCTCTCTCTCTCTCTCTCTCTCCTCGTATCTCTATCCGCTGTGCATGCATTCGAGCACGTATACGAATTCCTGAAGAAGCATCGATGCATGGAGAGAGAGAGAGAGAGAGAGAGAGAGAGAGAGAGAGAGAGAGAGAGAGAGAGAGAGAGAGAGAGAGAGAGAGTGGACTTGCAGTTTTAGCCGTTTACTAATCAATGAAAGAGATGGAGTCGAGCCCGTGCTGTTCTTTTTCTCGTCGATCTGTTCTCGGGAAATACGACGGAAGTGCTTTTATTTTTTATGAGTCGTCCCCGTGTCGCAAGAGGGATGCGAGCAGCTTCTTTTTCTTGAAAGTTAGACGACTTGCGAGTGCACGTGTATTGTTTTTCGGCGAAGTCGTGAATTAGTTGCAACCGGTTGCTCGTACGTTCGTCCAGTGAAAGTGACTAAAATGATTGTATTACTTTCGGCTAGAATCGAAGGCCTTCCGGAAAATGTTTCGCTTCTCGCGGTATATAACGGATGATCACTGGACGATGCTTTTCTCGCTAAGAGGAATTATGAATGATCTTGAATAGCACTGGCACGGCTCGCGATCGATCGAACGAGAGCTCGTTTACAGATGAAACGTTAATCATCTTTGCCAATTCGTTGCACCGACTGATGAAAAATGCACGCGAGGTCTCGTTCGATCGACACTCCTCACAGTTACAGGTGATTGCACGAAGGCATGACCAGATTTGGATTACCTCGAAATCTATATGTTTCTATACTAAACCCTCTAAATCTTATTTGTTACTTTATATTATACTTGTATCTTTGATTTACATCTATACATATATAGGCATATATTAACCTGCATGGCATGCGTTACGAAAGACAATGGCTTGATTTGTGTTACAGTTATATTAGTGACATAGATCGCATTGCATTGCCCGACTTTCTTCCTACCGAACAAGACATCTTACGAGCTCGAGTTCCCACAACCGGCATTTTAGAGTATCCGTTTGATTTGGACTCCATCGTATTTAGGTACTTGTTTCAGTACAGAAGCGCGTTTATGGAAACCTCGAAACAAAATTTTCAGAAAGGCTTCTTCATTTGTTTCGATTTTCGGTCTAATTGTGGCGTGCGACCATTGAACAGCCCGAGGCTATATTAATAGGAAATTTGCAATTTTAATCGGCCGTCGTTATGTTGATCTACGACAATAGACTTTTGTGTTCGAATCAACGTGTCTTAACTTTGCTCGGACGTGGACGAATTAGATTGCTTTTCCTTTTTCGCGATCTCACGCGGTTAATTGTCATTTTACTTTGAAACATATAGTGGATTCACGCGGTTTCATTTAAAATATATCAGGAGAATCTTTTCTGAAAAAAAACCACAAGATAAAAGAAATATTGTTATAATTTAGTCATGATCCAGAACGTGTTCTTGGTGAATATCTATATCAAACTCTAAAAGATCAAGCTTTGCAAGATGCTGAAATTGATATCTTCATTTTGTGTAATATTTGTTTTTCATTATGTTACTGTGATACTAACAATCTAAAGCATGGCTACTTATTTATTGGTGTATGGATTTGTAATTACTTATGAATGTTTACTTACATTTTTGATTATTATTGTCTTTGACTAATTATTCAATGGAAATGTCTTATTTATTTGAAAACTATTAAATATTGATGTATTTTAAATTCTGGCTTTGTAAAACTCTTTTAATAGTTTGTTCAAAATTTACAAAGTTATCAAGAAAAAAATAATAAAACTTTGTACACTAATCCTCACTGAATGAGAGTGAGAAAGTACAAGACCGTTTAATCTACGATGTTTGAAAATTTTACAGGATGGTAGACGTCGGCGGTCAGAGATCTGAAAGAAGAAAATGGATCCATTGTTTCGAAAATGTCACTTCCATTATATTTTTAGTAGCTTTAAGTGAATACGATCAAATTCTCTTTGAATCGGAAAACGAGGTAAATGTTAAACTACGAACAAATTATATGGTTGTCAATTATTATAACAGACACTAAATTTTTCGGTATCTCACTTTTTAGAATCGAATGGAAGAAAGTAAAGCGCTGTTCAAGACGATCATAACATATCCATGGTTCCAGCATTCTTCCGTCATTCTATTCTTGAATAAAAAAGATCTGTTGGAGGAGAAAATCATGTATTCTCATCTCGTTGATTATTTCCCGGAATACGATGGTAAGCAACTACCTACTTTTATTATACACCAGAAACACACTAACCATTTTATTTTTATTCGGACGCTTATTTACTATTATAGGGTCAGAAAGCATAACTCTTCCATATCATCATCCTTGTTTTCACCAAAATTTCCGATTTCATACTTCCAAAAAGCCAATGCGTACCATTATGATTATCGCGTGCTGGTTATTCATAAGATTAAAGATACCATTCAGTAATAAGTTGTAATATCACATAGGACCTAAACAACAGCATGAACCGGCTCGAGAATTCATTCTACAGGGATATCTGAAAAACAATCCTGACCCCGATCGTACGTGCTACTCTCACTTCACTACCGCGACAGGTCTGTTAACTTGAACGATTCAGCAAAAAAATAAAGACATCTCTCGACCAGTTGTTTGTGCCTTTCAATTAGGCGCTAGTGCTGTATTTCAAGTAACAGTTTGCTTATTGAATCGGAGTCGCTTCATGTATGTCGAAATTTCTTCATGTCACATGTTCGATGCGTGTAACTGCTAGACTCGTTTTGTTTTATTTAAAAAACAGATTTGTATTTAATGGTAGTTTGTTGCTAGAAAAAAAATAATATCCGATATAAAAACGAAAATTTTGATACGAATGATCGAATGGAAGAACGAAAAAACGTAGCAATCCGTTTCGAATAAACCTCGGAATCGTCGGAAGCTACAGCCAACTGAAAAGAAAAAGTCGCTGGATTCATTTTTATTCCATGAGCGACTTTTTTCAGCCTATTGCACAAGAGTACAGTAGGTACTCCGCGCGTTCTATATACACTCGATCACTGTCCTTCGTGTCTGCGTAACCTCAACAAAGAGTTTGGATTATCAGAACGGTTTCCTGCATAAGAGCCCTCGTTGCCGGAGTTGTGCTCATCGAATACAGCCTTTTAACTGCTTCAGCGTGTGTGAAGGTTCCGAGGCGCTGAATTTCCGCGTCGACTTCTCTCTCTCTCTTTTTCTAATGCGATAAGGCCGACCTTGGGGACGTGCAATTGGATTCCGCGTTCGAGCCTCCGACGTTGCAGGTCGTGAACACCGTCAGCCACTTACCCTTGACCATCGCGCTTTCTTAGGCTTGTTTTAATTCTCTTGTTTCCGCGTGTAGGGGGAAGGGTACGCGGAAACGGTCGCTATTGCTGTGTTGTTCTATAAACTGGCTTTATTTTAACTCATTGTGAAATTTTGAATGGATTGTCAGCTAATCTAGAGCCAACGGAATACGCCTTTTCTTAACCTTCCCGCGTAATTTTCATCTAATTTTTAGTACGAGGCCCTGTACTTGAATGTAGCGTTAATCGCTTGATCTGAAGCAGGAAAGATTTACTCGGTTGTTCCGGCAAATAATTCAATAACGGTTCTAATTTTTCATAATCATACACTCTTTCAGCAGTAAAAAGAAATCCGTTTAGTAGTCGAAAATCCTGTAGTGTAACATTGAAAACATGCAATTCGATTTCGGGATTCCAAGTTGATTAGAGTTACGAGTTCTGATGGCTCCGCTATTATTTATTGAACAAGGTGTGACGTAAATTTGAGAGTAAAACGAATTAATGTTTCGTCTTTTTTTATTATTCCCACTACTAACTGTATCAGTAGTTGTGTATGGAAGCTCCCGAGTGGCTTGTAAATTAGATACGTTTATATTCGTCATACTTGACGCCCGAACATTTTTAAGAGCATTTATTCCTTCAAATATGCTTCTTTCCCGCTTTTCAAAAAACACTAAAATCCATTTATTTAGTTTATAAAAGATTTGACGCACTGTACGCTTAATGGGTATCAACTGTGCATTTTGAGACATAGACTACTTACTCTTTTTTAGAATGTTTAGTAAATATTATATATGACTTACCATAGTAGTCTATGTTTACAAAGGGGATGCAATGGTCCGACATTTAAGCTGCCTTATCAATACTCGGAGTTTACGTCTAAAATGGCGATTTAAATATATCTTTAAAAAATATAAGCCGTTGCGAAAGTGTCGGTAAGGTAGAAACCATGTCGGTGCGTCACACCCCTCAGTCAAAGATTTCTAAACTAACTCTTGTCCGAGAAGACCCAAAACATTCGTACATTTTGCGTAAATATATCATCGTATTCGCACAGTTTTTATGTACAATCAATCGATAAAAGAGCTAAAAACCGAAGTAATCATAGCTAACAAAAAATCTTGCACATTCATTAGAAGTACATTGACGAATAATTATGCTAGACAAAATATATAGAAACATATGTAAGCACATGTAATACGCTGTAAGAACCCACGCTGTAAGCTTGCTTCGTTTGTTGTTGTATCTCCTCTAGGACCCCAAAGAGACGCAACAGCGGCTCGAGAATTCATCCTGAGGATGTTCGTCGACCTCAATCCAGATAGCGAAAAGATTATCTATTCCCACTTTACGTGCGCCACAGGTAGGTATCCCGATAAGCCAGACCGGCTATCGCGTTTTTGCCTGCCTCTCACTCACTCTCTGTCTCCCTCCCCCTCTACTGTGCCGTGCTCGGCAGCTCTGCTCTGCTTCACTTTGCTTTGCTTTGTATCGCATGTGTGTCCCCTTTATTGGCCTCGCGCGCTCCTATCTCTTTGAACGTCGCGCGACGACATTCATGCTGTACTGCTGCTGCTGCTGCTGCTGCTACTACTGCTACTGTCGCTGTTGGAAGAGCCTTGCAGTTGAACATCGTTGATAGTAGATTGTGTCGATTAGATGTTACAATTATTCCTCTACATGGATATGGATAAGCGCAAGAGAGAATGCCAAGATTAAGGGAGGATCCCAAGACTTGAAAATAGAAACTCGTGTGAGCTCGATTTTAATCGGGATCCTCTCTTCGTCGGCGCTGAATTTATTTTTCTTTTCCTTTAGTAGCTAATGGATAACCTAACGTGTGATTTTTCTTTCTTTATTCTTTCAAACTAAACTGTCTGCATGTCACGCATGGGAAAACTGCGGGGATACACCCGATCGCATGCAGACACGGAAAACATCAAGCTTGTGTTTTGCGCCGTTAAGGACACGATCATGCAGAACGCCTTGAAGGAATTTAATTTGGCTTGAACGATGCAACAGAGATACGCTTCTCCTTCTTCTTCTACTTCTTCGGAAAAGGATGCAGTGTACTAGCGCATGCCCTCTTTCTCTCTCTTTCTCTTTTCTCTTCATAAGGATGCCTTGTATTTTTTTCTCACTTTGTTGTTATGCGTTTCTCCGATTCTAACTGCACGAGAACGTGACGCTGAACAAAAAAGAGAAAGACGGGGAACGAGATGCGCGCGACACAGCGAAGTCTAGATGATAAAAAAATATGTGCATGTGAAAACCGAAGAATAGAGGATAGACGAAAGCTACCATATATAGCCTTTTTCTACGGTGGTGTGTTGGAAAAAAAGCATGTGCACAAACGTTTTCACGTGGCGCGGACGCTTTTTTCGTTTCGCCTCCCTATGGTTCCGTTACTCACTGTGTCGTCTGCCCTCGCGTCACGCGATGTAATCGAACGCATGATTTATTATCTCCTATAATACTATGTTAACCCACCTCAGCCGTTATACTGTTATGCTAATGATATAATACAACTTCGATAACGACTACATACACCTGTGTTGTTCATTTCTTCAACTCTGTCAGTGTCTTTGACCCTTACATTTTATGGGAATTCTATTACCTTAAATTAATTATATCTAACAAAGTTATGACTAACGATGTATCCGTTCAATACTAATAAATTAGTCATCCCTCTTTTTTGACGTTTCTATTTCCTTTTTGTTGTCTTTTTTGCACTAGCATGGAAACACTGCTTTTTTATTTTTGTCTTTTTTAAGAACTAAGGGTAAGTTTTTCCAATCTTGTCTTGAGTGCAAATTTGTGACCTTAACAACCGTGCACTGAGCCTGAAAAAATAGAAATGAATAAAAATGTCCTTGAGTTGTCAAAGCTAATATGAAAGCTATAGTCATGGTTGGTCACAAATTTACTGCAAATGCATGTACAACGATATCCAGATGCTCATTTTTATTAACACTATACGATTTACTCCACTAATAAAACTCGCAAAACTCGAGCTTCTGCATATCATGGCAGACCTCTCAAGGCATACAATGAATTAATTAATTTTCCTTTCCTCAGATACGGAAAACATCCGGTTTGTGTTCGCGGCAGTGAAGGACACGATCCTGCAGTCCAATCTCAAGGAATACAATTTGGTGTAAGGGGCGCGCGTGCTCTCTCCCCCAGGACAACAGCTCACAGCAACAAGAAGCAGCAGAAGCATATAAGTGAAGAAGAGAGTCACAGCCGCAGCCAGCGAGTTGTGTGCGCGCCCAGCGCGCAGCACCAGCAGTTACGATAACGACGACGACGATGACAAGCTGAGCTTCGCTGCGGCGATCGAACGGCGCTGACCGAAGCCTCATCGTGCGCTCTCTTTCTCTCTCTCTCTCCCCTCCATCTCTCTCTTTCTCTCCCACATTTTCCCTTCCACTATTCAGACGACGTCGACGACTGCACCAGCAGGACAACGATGATGCGTTCAACGTAGAGCATCATCGTCAACTTTCTCGACGACAATTTCACGTTGCGCTATCACCACTAGAGTACGTATATACGTAAAGTGTCAGTGGCGTCGACGGCATCGACGAGGACAAGAAGAGCAAAGAGACTGCTACTACTACTACTGCAAGTCTACTTTGTATGCATGTGTGCGTTTGTGCGACTGTAAGTGTGTATGAGGGAGAGAAAATCAAGCGCTTTTTTATTAACAATTTCAAGAGAAATAAGAAACGAATACGGTTTCGTGCGTCGCGTCACGATAAAGATTATATAGTAGCAGCGGTAAAAGAAAAGGAGGCAAAAGCAGCAAACGCGCGCATCCACGTGC
Organism: Muscidifurax raptorellus; assembly: GCA_020010945.3. Classification (NCBI taxonomy): domain Eukaryota; kingdom Metazoa; phylum Arthropoda; class Insecta; order Hymenoptera; family Pteromalidae; genus Muscidifurax; species Muscidifurax raptorellus. The sequence continues at coordinate 2,960,484 of CM052081.1, read as the reverse complement.
GTGCTGCGGGGACCGCGGTAAAATGAAACCGCTGAACGCGTTATGTGAGGAATTAATTGATATGATAAACGAAGCATATTGAGTATAGCTAACATTGCGTAGCCGAATTTTGGCAGCCTCTTGAAGCGTCGCGTCGTCTTACGGCGTTTCTTGTCGAGGACATTTTTAGGTAGTTTACAAGTGGAAGAAAATGATTAACAAAGGGAAAACATAAGAAAGAGGGAGATAAAAATGGTGAGATGAAAATGAGGCGCAAGGTTCCGGTCACTCGCGACGAGTTCAGAGTTATAGAGATGTTGAGAAAAAGGTTGTTCAAGGACCTAAGCCGTTGACGTCCTATGCACTCTGTACGAAGAGCGATCATTATAATACTAATAAACAAATTGTGAAAAATTAAGTTGTAAGAGAGATAAACAAATAACCTTTATCATCGATTACTCCCTTCAAAAAGCCCTTTCAAATAAGATGAAAAGATATAAACATATATATATATATATAAGACATTATAAGCAGTCTCTCATGTCCCCTCCGACAAACCGGCGAACCGATTTACTTTCATACTCTATGCGTTGAATTTGTTACCTTTTTATATAGCTTAGCTTAAACGATCGAGTTCGGCTGATTGCGATGTCACTTGATTTATATAAAATAAATGAAAAAATCGATAGACACCGTGTAAGGGAAGAAAATTAATTAAAGTATATAGAAAAAACGTGAATTATTAAATAAATGACTAACAAAAACAAACTCACGAAGCACAGCGTATTTAGCCACGCTGTGCCACGTCTGTCCAGTGCCAGTCTTGGGTTGAGAGAGAAAGAGAGAGAGCTGAGGATGAAGAGTAAAGCATTAATAATTAAATAGAATAAAGTTAAGGAAAAACAATTGTCTCGGCGCGAAAAAGCGAGGGAGGTATAGATATAAATGGATGATCATTGATACAAGGGTAGAGAGTTAATATCAACAGCGGATAATTAAAAAAAAGAAACAATGGATTTGAAAAAAATATGGTGAATTTTGGTTTTTCTATCTTTTACTCTTTAAAAATACGACGAATGAAAGAGTGAGATAGAAAGTATGCGTGCGTGAGTGCGAGCGATAGATGATACGAAAAAAATGAAAATAAGAAAAAAATCGGTACGAAAAGCTTTTTAATCGCGAATTAGTTGGAGACACGAGTGAGAGCAATTCTAGTGCCATTTACTAGTGTGGTGTTTTTATTGCAGTCCTTTGTTAGACGCGAAGAGCCAAAGTGTTTTTTTGTGTTTTTTTTTTTTAACAGTGCCAGAAATGACTAAGAGTTCTTTCTGCATGTGACTCAAATTCACGATTCATCGTATAAATATTGTTATATATAATATATAAAAAATATCTAGCATAGCGAGCGTCGAGGTACGTCGGGAAGCAAGTAAAGAAGAAGTAACGCGAGAGGGCAAAGAGGTCCATTCAATTTTATGCCATTCATCCTTGAATCCGCCTTTCCCTTCCCTACTTCCACTTCTCCTTATTCAAAGTAGAAAGTTGGAGATTTCATAAATGCACAAAATATTAATTTACATTTCCAGTTAAGGCATTTAAACAATGTGATTGGTTAGTTATAAGGGCATAACTGATTTACTATTCCATAATATTTAGTTATCGCAACAAAAAATGATTGATTATTCGAAAATTATGTTAATGTAATCAAAATTATTTAAACTACTCGGGAAGTTTTTCTATGCTTTTAATGAAATAATTTGGCTAGGGAAGGCAAATGTAATAATAGCGATTACGTAATATAAAAAAAATGATACAAAAAAATAATATTAAATAAATAAAAGAAAAGAATACATCATCTCGTTCGAAATTGAATTATCTAAATGGAATGACGAAAACAGAAACATAAATTGTGAAAACGCGGCGAGATCGAAAGCGTTAATGGCCGGCGATCGTCACATTCGATCTCGCGGATTTCATACGGCGGTATGTGCTCTCGACGTAGTAGTGTGAGGACTGCGATCTTGATCGTCCTCCGAGAGCAAAGATCTAGTCTTCAACCCGAGGCAGGAATTTAGGATTGCTCTTAACAAAAAATATCGTCGACGTAAAGAAATGGCTGGACTAGCTGCCGATGAGAATGATATCGTTTCGTTGATCTATATGCGATGGGTCGAAGACAGTCAGGAAACTGTTTTATCGACTTTGCGAATTAGATTGATTAGATGGTACTTTTCTCGCGTAAGTTTATTCGAAAATCATCTGGTCTCTGGGACGATAACGACTACTTTATCGATTGTTATATTTAAGTCATTTTTTAAATTAATTACTTAAGAGACAAATTAAGTGCAATGAATGTTTGATACTTCATAAAGTGGCTGATTATCTCGACGCGGAGGCCAGGTGTCATTTGAAATTGTAAAGTTCTTTTAGTTAAGAATAAAAAAGTATAATGTGTCGTGTTGTTGTCGTGTCGGTAAACACCCACATAATTTTCATCTTCCTTCTTGCATATGCTTTCATCCTTCAATGACACAGGAATAGGCTTAAAAATATAGAAATTTGTCAGAATTTCTAAAAGTAATTTCTGCGCTTATCAATTATTTAACAGGCATTTGAACTTGTGTCATTTTTAATATATGAAATAACAAAAACTGTATTAGTTTGAATAAAAAAATTATATAAAAAGCTTAGATCTGAATCTTCTTTAATTCTCGGCGACTTCATGACATTGAATGAAACTTTGTAAAGTGAATATGTGGAAAATTTTTGAGAGTCTTACGAGTCTCTCTGTGTCCAAAGCCGCAGAGTTGTTTGTCCTGAAACGTTATCATTCTGTCGGTAGTACCAAACAATAACTATGGACCAACACGCAAGACGATTTTCTGAATTCTTCTTGGCTCTTGAAAAAACACTCCTTATCACATCCTCGTCATCACTACCGCGACTTCCTTCACCATCTACCCCTTTATATATATATATATATATCTGTTTGAACTACGCACATATTCCAGAAACGGAAACGGGCAGCCGAAAAAAATCATAAAAATCGATTTCCACGATTAATCGTCTCTCTGTCCACGATAACGGAGCATTTACTTTTTCGACTTTTGTATAACAATCGATGGGTGTGTTGTGTGTTAGTGTTCGTCGCATATGTTAACCTTTCCCCATCATCGAACCGACGACAGACACTATTTAGCGATAAAAGGCCTCGCCATGCGACGGTACGGCGACGCTTCGATGAAAAACGAAAAACATATAAACATAACTAACGATTAAGTATGAAAAAAAAATCCACATCAAACGATACGCCCTGTTCGTACTCCTTCCCTCTCCGACTAGCCACCTTATATCCTCGCCCAATTTCCTTCTACTCGATATATAAGCGATTTACCGAGGAACATCACGCGCGACGAGACTTGCGGACAAACGAGGTCGAAGGAGCAGAGTAACTAATTAACAAAATGAAAAAGAGTAAAATAAGAGTAAAATAAAGATTTAATAGAAAGAAAAAAGTGTATGAAAAAAAAATATATATATTACAAAAAAATATGGTTTACGTTACGTACGTATATTATGAACCGCTCACTGCCTGCGCTCGCTCATCGCTGGCCAGCGCATTATCGTCCCCCCTCCTCGATGAGAATGCGACGATGTTAGGAACGATTAAAAGTGCGAAAGTGAGAGTGACTAACAAAAGAAAACAAAAAAAGAACAAAAAAAAAATAAACCGAGAAAATAAGAATACCAATTTTACCTTCTTCCTTCGATTTTTCCTCCCTCGATAAGAAATTGAGTAACGAACGAATATGCCAGTGCTGCTGAGTAGCTCTCGGTACTTTGAATTCGGCGACGAATCATTTCTGCCACGCCATTCTTGTTGATTTGTGCCTGTTTTTGTTTTTTACTTTAAGAGCGGGAAACGTTTGGAAATTTGTAAAGAGATTAGAATATCTCACGGCCCAAGGATTTGAATACACAGCTAATTGTATGTTTAAGATTTTACATAGCATTTTTTGTCCAATCGCTTTGCAGATTTCCGATTGTTTGCTCGTTGAGCTTCGTGCGAATGGGGAACAAATTGTATTGTAAATTGTATTTGTATACTGCGTAATCGATTGCCATATATAGCGTGTAAATAATAATTTTAATTTTCTCGGTTCGTCTATTCGAAAGGTGTGTCGTAAATTATACTTTGATATAACTTATTATTCGTAAAATAAAAATTTTGCTTTAACTTTGTCAGAACGAGTGTAGCGTCGCCGATTTCGGAGCGACGACTTGACTCGGCGCATCCGGCGAAAACAGACGTCCCGCTCAGCCCTTCCTGTATATTCATTAACATATTACAAGAGGAAAAAACGCGCAAGTGCAGCGCCGGCGCTCTTGTCCCTTCTCGCGCTCGCGATCTTAATCAAAAGAAGAAACAAAACAAACAAACAAACCAACGTAAGAGGTGTACGAAAAAGTATAATAGAAAATAAAGTATAATATAACGGGCGATTACCAACTGCGGCGCGCTGCACCCATACTATCAAAGCACAAATCCACATACACTTATATGCACGTCTATGCCATCGAGAGATGGGGCGAATGAAAAGATGGCGACAAGTACATGAAGATTGTGAGACGAATGCATAATGGCACACAGACACAAGCGCGCGCGAAGCCGAGAGGAAAAAATAAACATAGTGACGTAGACACGCGAGAATAAATGTAAACGAGAAAAACAAACCTACCCTTGGCTCACATTTGATGATAATGCTGGTAATGATAACTGATTATTGATGATTATGATGACGATTACGACGGCGGCGAAGGAAAAATGAGTTTATATGGAAGAATACAAAATATATAAATACATTGAATTAAGTATAATATTAAGAGATAACAACAAATAATATTGAATAATAATTATAATACTGCTTGGTTTTCAGTGCGGACGAGTGAAAGTGCTCGAGACTGACGATCGATGTTTTAAAGATTAGGACACGAGAGAAAAATTAAATTGTGTAATAATTAGTAATGACTGCATGCGAATAAAGGAGTACGAAAAAGCCACAGCCGAACGAAGGAAAGCGAACGTTAGCGTAATGCAAGCGCGGCAAACGAACAAAATGATAAAAATTGGGAGACGCTGTGTGTAAGAGAGAGAGAGAGAGAGAGAGCGCATATATACATTTGCGTAAATCTGACGAGAGCGCGAGAGTGAATGAGGCCGGGTTTGTTCTACTGCGATTATATATTATACCTAATTCTGATGTGCGACTGTGAACCTTTTAGCGCCAAAGCGATCCACCATATGGCTAGAAAGAAAGTATATAAACTAGTGAGAGCGTCTGTTGAACTTTGCCGGTCCACACTGTTTGTTTGTACTTTTGTTAGTTTAAAAATTATCTTCGAGTCTGATTTTCGATCGAGCGGTCCGACAGATTTCAACGTACGCGCGAATCACAGAGGCGGGCGATGGCAGAGGAAACGACGGGGATCGTCGGAAAGTATCCAAAAAACCAATGTCTACGAGAGGGCGAAAAAGTGCGAATTTGAACAGGTTACGACGTGTGCGTGAAAATTTGCTTAAAGTGAGATATAATACATACACAAGTGAGAGAGAGAGAGAGAGCGGTATACATATACACGCGCTACGATATACAAAAGAACAACAAAAAATCACACAAAATTTGCGAAGATGATGAGAAACAATCGATGAAAACATGATGATGAGAAAATGAGCTGCTGACGATGAGATGAGATGCATACACAATTGCGAGAGAAAACGAGCGAATGACGCGCAAACTCGTGGCTAAACAATTCATTTGTAAAATCATTTCTCGTCATTATGAAAAAAGTATACAGTTTTCCGAGATGAAAAAAAAATGCGTAATGCGTTGGGTATTCTTTCTGTGTGTAAAAAATGTAAACACCTACAAAGCCCACGATGAAATCAATGTTTCTAACTTATTTATAATAAATAATATACATTAATGAGAAAATATAAAAAAAAAAACGAGTGACGATTCAGATACTTTTACGTGCCTTCCCAGAATTTTCCTGGATATCCGACCGCCCGTTTTTTTTCCTAACATTTTTTTCGTGCTCGTTCTCCTCTGAAAAGTTGAAGCTTTTAATTAACTGCCTGTTTACCCAACTGCGATATCCGCGAATTTATAGCGCGCGTATGGCAACTTTTAATAAAACTTTTAACGACGTAAACGCGCATCGTCGCAGTTGAATGTATAGACGTCGCGTTGACAAAAAAAAAGTCGAGATTTACGCATACTTATCGCTTTACACTGTTGTAACTTTATTTTGCGCCGAGCGTAAAACTCGCTACAAAGTCGAGCTTTATGCAACGTAATAACGCGGGCGTTTTGGCATTCTGTTATCCTCGATCCTTCTAAAGACCAGAATTGCCGAAGCTTCCATAAAGTCAACCGAATAAATTATCTTTTAATGCGGCGGGATTTCGAGTGCAGATTAGAGGGACCTTTTTGGATAATCTACCGGAAAGTGCATCGACGTCGAAACGACTGTACACAAGACGGTGAGTTTTATGCAGACGCCTCGTCTAAAGGTTCCTGATGCTTGCTTCCTATAATCCGTACTTATGTACTTAGACGGCAAACCGAGTTGTATCTATAGTTATACGCACATACACTCTCGAAATTTCGTTCGATCGACTCTAAGCTGGTGCATAGAAACGCCGAAGCGAAGCTTGTCTGGCAGGACTCGGGCTTTTACTACTTTATAAACTATCCTACTCCTCCCGTAACAATAAAATCGCTCATCGTACGATATACAGTATATAAAAAAAAAGAAACAAGCTCATAAGCAATAATTCACAACGACATCATCCCTATAAATCACGAGCAAAGCCTCGAGCGAAGAAAGAGTGGTATACAAGCTAGCCGCAAGCTCTTTGGCAGCGCGCATGTGCCGAAAAATTGCCGAACACATACGCGGAAGAGCCCGTCGCGGGTACAGGCGCACCGACCCCTTCATGGGTGTGTTTATCCTCTCTTTTACGCAAGCTTCTATTGTATGTAGCTACGATCCAGCCCATCACGCAAGCGCGAGCGGCGATAAGGGAGTGTATAGACACGTAAGAGAGGGAGCACACCTGGAAGAGCGTATAGCGACCACCAGCCGCAGTAGTAGTCGGTCAGTCTTTCGCGCGCCAGTGTGTCGTGTAGATACGCCTCGTCGCTGATCTTATTGCCCCCAAGAGAACCTCTCGCGAGAGACAGTATCAGGATGAGTCTGCATCTGGAGGACGAGGAGATCGACGAGTGAGTACACGATTCGACTGAATTTTTTCACTTTGCAGCAGTCGAGCTTTTCCCTCGGCTTCTTCGATTTACGAAGGAGCGTCGTCTTTGTTTTGCTCCTTCGTATATTGTTCGAGAGGGGTTATCGAGCTCCAGTGGCCGATGTGCGACACCGCTGTTTTTTTGGAGCGGCGCAGCGATGTTGAGCAGACTTGTACTGCCGAATTACTTATGCAAATGGCGCAGGATTTGAATGCTCAAAATTTCCTGCGGTCGCCACACGCGAACTGCTTCAACTTAAAGTATATACCCTCTATTAATGTTGTTCACCATCGTTTTGTATAATACCATCCGATAATACAAAAAACTCGCAGTGTCCTAAAAAGCGAAATTCCTTCAACCCGTTCTCACCTCCGGAGATAGCAAAAAAAGCGAAGAATATCCAAGCCGCACACGTTTGCGCAGTGTGGAGTTGCGCCTTGGAAAATTCGCACGAGTATTCGAGGGGCTCCCGCAGCCGCTATATCGACTCGATTGTAGGAGATGTGAGTAGCGCACGCATAAGTTTTTCGTAGAGCCAGAGAGAGAGAGAGAGAACGAACTCTCGGAACCTTTATCGATCTCCCTTCCTCGAGGACTGTATTATACGGACACGCGCGCACGCGGCTAATAATCGCGATACACACTCGTCGTCCGCGGCCATTTAGCTTAGTGTGTCATCTATACGGACTGCGCGAAGTGTCTTCGATTTGATGTTTTCTCAGCCGGTCTGTATAGCGAATAGATTGTACGCGTGACGTTGTTGTGTATATATACGTATTATAATATCAGTGACGTCCGCATTGTCGAAAGTTGGAGTCTATACGCGATAACGTCGGGGAAACTTTCCACGCGGACGAAAACAAAAATCCATCAAAAGCATCGGGCTTTTCTCTGCATCAAAAGGAAGCCCGACAAAACAGCCACACAGAGAGAGAGAGAGAGAGACGCACAGGCGAAATCCTCGAATGACGGCCGCACGAGCGCGAAAAGTATCTTTGTATACGTACAATCGACGAGTAATACACGCAAAGGCTCAGCGACGCGCATCATAGAGTTATTGATCGCGTGCTAAACTTATTATTCTGTTTTATTAGACTCGCCTGTATACCCCTTAGTAATATACCGCCGGTTTAACAACTGCGATTCTTCTCTCGCCCGACGTCTCGGATTTTTAAAATAAAATTCCCCATCGGCGGTTCTATTCAATTTCCTTCGCGGTCTCGACTTTCTCGCTGCGAGCATTCTAATTCCCGAGAAATTTCCCGCTCTCGCTGTATATATACATAAACTGCGCCGCCGTTCAATCAACCGGTCAATTTAAAATCGGCGAAGCTGCCGCTGATTTCATTACGTTCCCATCAAGCCGACGATCTCCAGTGGGACGTGAATTAATACGTAGGAGATGCAGATTGTCCGATGGAAGTCGATCGATGAAATTTTAATCATCCCGGACAACTTTGCGCCCGCTGTTTTGAAAATTACGCGCAGTTTGGGATGAATTAAGGGACTGATACAGTAAGGGTATACGCGATATTTCCGGAAGAGTTAATTAATGCTGGGCTTAATTGGGCTAGAGTCGAATTTCCGGAATCATATTATACATAGGTCGCGGTGATAATCCGATGCTGGAACTATTATTATCGACTCTGTGGATGTGTGTTGAATCGCGAGTTTCCAATTTTAATGGATAACCGCAGCTCCGCGAATACGCGCACAGATATGTAGGTGACACGTTTATTCAAATCCGCCGCAATGTCCGATAGTTCGACACGTACAATATTATATTTATATGATACAATACGCGGCGGTTGCGTATACATACCTCGACGATGACAATAAAACAAAAAAACTTTTATTATATTCTCTCGCGAGCAACAGGCTATATATTCCGCGTATCTATATATTGCTTATATCGAACTCGTGTCGATTGTGCGCTGAAATTTCGTTATACAATACAAGCAACTATTTATATACGTATAAAAGACGCACCAGCTGGAGAACACGACAAGTGCATAACAGCTGCACTGGTATACTCTGCACTGGCCCATTGTATAATCCGACTCGTCGTTCGATCGATCTATAGTCGATCTATTCATTGCAGCGGGAGAATCAATCGATGCGCGCGACGATCGAAAACCGCTCGAGGATGTATGAAAGAAACCGAATGCGTGAATTATTCAGGAAGTATACCTACGCAAATTTCTCATAGCGGCTCTCTCGATCGATGCCGTCTATATATACATATAAGGAGAAATTTCACAATGGAAAACGAGGGGATGAGAGATTCAAGGCTTTCCGACTCATCTACCAATTGGATCTCGAGCCTCGCAAGAGGTATCATCGTCGACGCAAAGTCGATATCGCGGCGTCGTATACCCGAGAAAATCAATGATTCCTCCGTATATACGCACATGTCCCACGCGCATTGCATATACACACGAGATTGAAAAAATGCGCGCAGCGTAGATTTTCCAAAACAAGACCGACCGCGGCCAGCCGCGTGAGATCCCAATTTACCTCGTTTTTTATAGCGAAATTATCAGCTCTTTATCCAAGCCGAAGGAGGAACCGTAATACTGTTGCCATGGCGACGAGGATTCGCCGGAAGTATAATAAAGGCCAGCTGAATACACGATCAGCGGTGGTCTAGCTTGTGCAGGTATATTATTGATGCTTCGATAAATACACTGGATAAGTGACCTCTTGATTGGATTTATGCAAATGAAAAATACACAATTGCTCTTACACGAATCAAGCAACTCGCGAGCGATGCTCGGCTAATTAAACGTTCGATGCGTCAATCAATATTACAGGCCCTGACACACGGTAAACAAGAGTTAAAACTGTTTATATTGAAATTAAAAGCTCCGTTACGAAATCGCGCGAAATCACAGTAACATCGCGCGGCCTTTAAATAAATAACAAACGACGTGTACCACACGCGACTAATTTATTTCGCGCCGGTTCGCGACGACCGTCGAGACCCTGGCGCACGACGGGCTGTATATACGTATACATATATATCATGCGATCGCCCCGGCGTCGTTTATTATTGGCAGGCTTTCGTTTATTAATGACGTAACGATCATATCGCCGGCTAATTTCTTTTTCGCTCAAAGGCACCGATCGATCTCGGGGATTTGAACGTTGGAATTGTTCTTTTTCCTTCGCGATATTAATCGTGGCTAAACGAGCCTCAATTGCGATTTTATTAACTCGATACGATGTTATATCATCGTGCTCAGGAGAATTTTCAAATGCTTGTCATCAGCAGTTGCGATGAAAAAAAAAGTACCTTTGCGCGCTTTTTCCTCTCGTGCGAAACATTTCTCGGATATAATATACCCCAGGGTATATACACGAGTTTGCTCGGAACATTGAAATTCCGGACGCTATCGGTTCGATGCAATTGCCTCTCGCGCTATATAGAACCTCGCGTTTGATCGAGCAACAAATAGCAGCGAAGCTTATGCAAGAACGGAGGAACTTTTAGGGCTCGATTGTGTATTGAGAAATATAATGGATTTCGTATATAAGAAAAATTTATATTACAACAAAATGTATATCTTAAAAGTCAGCAGTTGTTATCGTTTAAACGTTATGTGAATGACGAAGAAACGGTCCTTTAAGATTTCACTTTAGATTCTGAAATTTTCAAAGATAATATATTTAATTTAATTTAATTAATCTGAAATTTCAGATTTATTAATTTTACAGACTTTTTAATAATAAATTATTTTGAGAAAGGCTCCGGATGAGGGACCTGAAACAGCACGTAACGTATATACGAGAGAACAATCAGCTCAACGATGATCCTCTTAATCATCCTATTATCCAGGCATCCCTCGAATTCAACCCTCTCGATTCGGGAGACTAGCATATATCTGCGATGGAAAACAAGCTGCTCCCTTTAAAGCGAATCCAACAAAGATCCATTTCCTTGTCATTCTCATCGTCGCTGGTACGTCTCCGCCCTTCGTCCTAACGGCTGCTTTAACAACGCGTGAGTTATGTCTCGTATATACACACGGGGTTGCTACGTTCGCATTTGGCTCGTGGCGCAGACAGCTGACTCCGCTCGTTACTCTGGGGAAAGAGCTGCTTCTCCATAGAATCGAGACGTACTGGGGGGAATATGTTCTGCGCGACGATTTTTGAAGAAAAAACAAGTTCGATTCAGCGCACTGCCTTTCGTCATCTACAGCATCTCTTGCGCCACTTCGGAACGCAGCGTTACGCGCGAGAGCCACAGCGAAAACACAAACAAGAAAATTTCCGGAGCCTCTCTCTAAAAATCCCCAATCGTTTGCACGCTATCGCAATCGTCCTGCGTCAAACCGGCGTCTCGTCAGCTGCTTCTCGTATACACACTCGCGTATAACCGACCACCGCGTCCGTCAGCTGCCGAAAGAGAGAGGGAACGCGGTACAATAGCGCTCGGACTCGTGTATCTCGAGAAAGATCGCGTCCCTCGCCAACTACTCGCGACCAAGGCTCTCTCTCCCTCTTTCTGGCGTAGACGAGGGTATAAAGCGCGTACCTGGTTCGCGCGGGCCCCAATAGCAGTCGCGCCGCCGAAACGTTGCGACGTGTATAGTACAATACGCTTTGCGTGTATAATACGCGCGTTCGCGGCTAGAGATACATTCCCTGGCGAAATGCCGACGTGCACGTGTTCGTTCGAGAGTCGGCCGGTGTACGAGGAGAGCCATGTGTGCGAGCTGAAGCTTCCGGTGGAGGGACTCGATGACGCGGTTCATAAGCGAAAGGTCCTTCTGCCGAACGGAGAGGTTGGACCGAAGCAGGACGGGAACGAGGAGGAGGACGATACGGAGTGCGCTGTGAGGTAGTGGTGTTTCTGTGTGGCTTTTTTTTTATCGCTTCTCACGCGATCGGTGTGTTATATATGTAGTTGAGAAATGTTATGACAGTATAGCTCTGGGGCTACCGATATAGCACAGCTGACGAGGCGATAAGAGCGGGGAACCTTTCGTTTCGTCACTTTCGAGCGACTTGAGCCCCTGTAAAACTAAAGAGTAATTTTCGATAGGAAACAAACGAGGCCACAAGCGATGACGTTCTTCTCTTCCAGCAGCTTCGGATAGGAGAAAAAAGTTGGTTATTGGGTAATATACTTAACCGGATGGTATATACTTGCCCAACCGAGATGTCACAACTTTGGAAAAAAAAAAGAAAACCCGACGCTTTCTTTCGGACGTGTAGCTGCACGTGAAAGGTGTGGATTATACTAGGTGCCAAGTTGTATATTCCGTTTCGGGTTTATCTGTAGCTATGAGAGTATCGCGACTCATTTAGGAAATTCGTCGGAAGCGGTTTTATTCTTCTCTCACCGATTGCTAGCCAAAATGAGCTTTTTTTCTCAATTTTAGATCTCAATCGAGTTTCCGCGTTATTATATCCCTCCGAGCGAACATATAGCACAGTCTCTCGGACTATATATGGGGTATTTATCGATAATCCATGTACATCCAATTTTTGCGATTATACATACGAAATGCCGCAGACTCTTTTCACGTTATATGATCCGCGCGACGAGAAGCAAAGCGTACATCTGTCGTCGACTCGTATACCTATACATATATAAAGACGCAAGAAACGAGAGCCCACTGCATCCGGCAATTTTTCCGTTTCCAAAACTGGTTTCTCCCTCGCGTTCTACGAGGTCGACACTGCACTGTTCGTGTCCTCGCTGCACGTGCATTCCTGCGATTTCTCAACGTTGATTTTTTTTTTCAAGCCGCTGTTGAATTTTCTAAAGACGCTTGTTTCGATGAAAAATCGTAGATATATTACAAGCTCGCTATCGCGTGTAAAATGCTGGCCTTGAATATTTCGCCGGAGGAGAAAAACTAATGGTAAAAACAGTCTGGGCCAATCGATTTTCCCGGTTCTTTTAGCAGGCTCGCGCGGGGGTATATAAAAAGGTTCGATTAACGCCGCACAAAGATCGATCTGTATTTTACGTAACGAAAAACCCGCCTTTGTCTTTGCAGATACAGAGATGGCTCAGTGCGTCTCAGGAACCCAAACATCGAACTCATGGACCAGGACATCCTGTACCACCTGGCCCTCGGCAGCGGCTCTCACGACCTCGTCGAGATGTTCGGCGACATTAAGGTGATAAAAAAAAACGGACAAACAAAAATGCCCACACGAGATAAGCCTCGGGATGACATAAGAGATGAAACCGAGCGGAAAATTCAAAGCATTGAATCGCTTGACCTTTCGCCGCCGCGCTGATCCATTAAACAATCAGTACGATTTGTATATATATATATATACATATACATGTATATATATATATATATATATATATATATATATATATATATATATATATATATATATATATATATATATGCGCTGCGGGGACACGATGTTTTATTCCTGGAGTAATATCGCGTATATACTCTTGCGAGTATCTCTAAAATTCTTTAAACTGCCGCAATGCGCTTCCCGCGATTAATTCCGCATAGCAGCCAGCTGCGATGCACACATTAGCTATATATATATAAAAATCCTTAAGCGTAATCACAAGCGCATATGATATAAATTGAAGAATTAAACGTTTTTACTCTCGATTTTCAGTTCGTCTGCATGGGCGGAACGCCAAAGCGCATGGAACAGTTCGCCAATTTCATAATGGCCGAGATCGGGCACAAACTACCAGCCGGTACGACCCTCCTCGATATCAGCCAGTACTCCTATCGGTACTCCATGTACAAGGTCGGACCTGTCCTCTGCGTCAGCGTGAGTATCATTTCCATAGAACGTATAAGCGAGAGCTTGACATTTCCATAAAACAATAGCGTAGAAAGTTTCCATAAAGATGTAAATTCTTGCTCCCGGACCGCGCTGTAAAATATTTATATGCGGAAAGTCGCTCTCCGGCAGCCTTGATGTTTTTTTTCTCTCTCGGAATATGCAGTATATAATATCAAGCTATGGAATGTTTTAATGCGCAGCACGGAATGGGAATACCCTCGGTGGGAATACTGCTACACGAGATCATCAAGCTGATGTACCACGCCAAGGTGAAGGATCCGGTTTTCTTCAGGATCGGCACCTGCGGTGGTATCGGCATCGAAGGCGGCACCGTCGTCATCTCCGAGGAGGCAGTCGACGAGATGCTCAATCCCTATTACGAGCAGGTATGCGATGTGCATATAGCTACATTCATCGGCATATCGATGTTTAAACCCGCGAGGGTGTAAAGCTCGCGGGCCGATAAAAGCGTAAAGACCGAAGGTCGCGGCTGACCTGCATGATAAAAGTCATCAATAAAAGATACTACGTCTCCACAGCACATCCTGGGCAAAAAAGTCTGTCGGCCAGCGATACTCGACCGTCAAGTCGTCCGCGAACTGAAGGCCCTGGCCCACGCGGAAGACCCTTACGACACCGTTTCCGGCAAGACCATGTGCACGTCCGACTTCTACGAGGGCCAGGGCAGACTCGACGGCGCCTTCTGCGAGTTCAGCGAAACCGAGAAGAACGAGTACCTCAGCAAGCTCCAGGAGGCCGGGGTCGTCAACATCGAGATGGAGTGCACTGCCTTCGCAGCGTTGACCCATCACGCCGGCATCAAAGCTGGCATCGTCTGCGTTGCACTGCTCGATCGATTCAAGGGCGATCAGGTGGGTTGATATTTCCATTTTTCCTCGCGATTTATCCTTACTCGCGTACTTACCGCATCTTCCGGACAGGTCTGCGCGCCGAAGGAGGTCCTGAACGAGTGGCAAATGAGGCCGCAGCAGCTGGTCTCGCGCTACATAAAACGTTACCTGCAACGCAAGGGTCGACTCCACTCGACCGAAAGCCACGGCTCGATGTGCGTCAAGAGTCCCCGTCGGTTCAAGCTCGTCCAGCAGGAGTCCGAGAACTACGAGTAAAGCCGCGATGGTCCAATTTCAATATTGCATTTTTAAACAAATGGGGGGCGAATTAATGACGACGAAGGGATGAGCTCTGTATACATGTAGCTGTCATAACAGAGCGTAAAAAAACTGATTGCAAGGTCCAAGATGGCCGCGCGCATGCGCTTATACAACACGGCACGCCTGCGCAGGACACGGAGTGCGTGTGTGTGTGTGTGTGTCTGCTCTTAGGTAGTGGCCACATATAAAGGCGTATGCGTGCGGTGAAGTTACTAGAAACATATACTCGATAGCGTCAATAATCAATGCACCAGAACAATCCTCAACCTTTTTCTTCTATCAAGGTATTCCTCTAACTCGATGAATACTTGAGTAACTCCACCAGCAGTAATCCAATTTCAGCATAATTTTCATTATCCATCTCTTGAGATAAATAGTTCTTAAAAATTGGATCACACCTTCAGGTGATATCGGAGTCCTGCCCCCTTTTGAACTAAAAATGATTAATCCAACTTAACACGACGTGCAGTTCGTCGGCTTTTATTGCAAGCTTTATTTAAAAAATTATTAGATCACACGATTCTTGTGGTGCATTCCTTTTCTCTAACTAGTTTTAGTCACCTACGAAAATGAATTTCGATAGTTGGCTCTATGAAAAGTCACTATATGTTTCTAGCAACTTCACCGCACGCATACGCCCTTATATGTGGCCACTGCCCTCATAGTTTTCTCGGTCAGTATTGTATACATACATCATATATATAGATGAAATATTGTTTTTTTAGTCGAGCCGAGAGAAATATTACGCGCGTGCACTTGTAGGCCGCTGTATACTTAGCTGAGTCGACGACGAGTGAGAGAAAGAGAGTTGAAAATAAGGAGGTGCGATCGAGAAGGTTATATTCTGTATCAGTGCTGAGCGTCGCAACAGGTATGTAGGTATATGCGGAAAGGACAGGCCGGTTATCCCGTTTCATCAGACTCCATAACCTCCTCTTACTGTATCAGTTACAAGACTGTAGATGAAATTACACACACGATGAGAAAACGCAAGACCAATATTTCGGCCGATACATATCGACGTGCGATAGGTAGGACTTACCTATTGTCAAATTTTCTACGTGCACAAAATTTTCTCGAGGTTCCCATAGGCTCCCGCTGTTCTGTGTACGATGCTGCGCGTTATTTAGAGAAAGAGAGAGAAATATCACAGTTCCGACGAATTATACGTCTCTTCCGGAAACCGTTTACGAGGCGACTTTCGCTTCCGGAAAGGCATGACGGAGAATGTTCACAATGTAATTTTCTTTTGACCTTCTTTGTTGCATTATCTATTTCAAATGAATCCAAGATCATTCGAAATGTCATCGTTAGAACCGTTATTGAGGCACCGGGAGGTCGTTCGATTCTTCGTTAAAAAATTACCAACACCATGTTGTAATACCACCACGCTATATACGCGGATGAAATGAACTAGTTCAAATTCGATCCTTAGCCTGTTTGTGATATACGAAAGAAGGAACAAAAGACAAAACGGGGCGTCGGAAAAGTCTGGTAGAGAAGCATTTTAAATTCGCATAGGCCCATCATTTTTTTTTCATAGTCCGATGCCTAAGCATAAACCGATATTGCGAATGTCTGCATGTTTGTGTGTTCGGTAACGTAGAGGTGAACTGTAGAAGCATTATAGTTTAAAAGACACGAGCGATTTTATATGCGGGTATGTCGATACACCAATGCATCCGTGACTTGATCTCGAGGTATATGGCTAAGATATTGACAGTTTATCGATTCTTGAAGTTAATGACTTGACCGTCTGTATTATTCTGAAACTTCATTCTGGACTGATCCTTTTCAAATCCTCTTCGAGGTGTCCGAAGCTTCCTGGACTTTTTGAATTTCACGAATTCGATTGACTATTGCTTTCTCCTCTACTCATTATATTGAATCGATCGTTCGAGTAGATTATATATATTATATACCAGTATTTAAGGATGTTTGGCGTTTCAACAATTTGATTCGAAAAAAGGGAATGGAAACACGCGCAAGTATATTTCAAGCCATGCAATTTTCACTTACAGTACAAAGCACGCTGTTTATCAAGGGGATTTCATTTACATTGGTTGTGATTTCCAATGACAAAGACTCTATTGTCAAAATACCATATGATTTCGAGAGCACATATCTTTAGAAACATTAAAATTCGAAAAACTACAGTTACACAACTATATTATATTCTTTCTACACACACAATTTATATGTATATATATAATCTCTATATGCCACTGATTTTGAACACTTCCGTGTGTTTCACTTACATTCAGCGCACATTGAATTGAATGATCGTTTCGTTGTTTACAAAGACAGCTGTTGACGTATTTTTTTACATAAGATGATACCGAGAAAAAAAAACGAGACAAAAATACGAATTCAAGTTACAGCAATGGTTATTAATATAGGTGATCGATATATGAAAAACCAAAACGCCAAGTTTCGAAGTTAGATTACTATAAATGTTACAGGTTAACTATTACGTACCATTTTATTATTAAAAAATAGGATAAGTTTGGCGAGGAGAACAAAAAATCTTGTTATAACACGAAAAACTGCTGATGAGCGCCTATCTCTTTCTCGGTCGTTCGAGAAAGAACGAACTTGTTGAGCAACTAATTAAACAAATGACGATTACAAAGTTCCCAAGTACTTTGAAAATTTACGAAAAAAAAGGAAAAAATTAGAAAAAAAGGGAGAAACGATGTTTGATCGTAGTAAAAAAAAGTTGTTGTATAAGAACCAATTAATCGTAATGAAAAATAACTGTGTGTTCTTTCTGTGTTTGACGATTATATACAAAGAATTGAAAATCTAAGGTGGATAACTGTCGTTATATTGAAATAAACACGTGATACGATATTCTTTCATTAATACACGAGAGACACGTTGAGAGACGTTGATGGATAAATGCTTATTTCAAGGTAACGAACAATTTAGTCTTAAAAACAAACTGTACGTCATGTAATCCGAGAAACTAAAAAACAAGCGAATCGAGCATCGCCGACGCTTAAGTATAACAATACAAAAAAAATAATAAAGGACCAGCAGCATAGCTCGCTATCGTTTTTGCGAAGGTGGTTAAGTTTTGGCGTGAAACAACGACATGTGTCTGTGATGCGAATTTTCGCTGTTATTAAGTGTTACGAGCTGCGCCAACCGAACGCTATATATCGATATGAGGATGATCATATAATGAAAGGGCACAACAGCGAGCAGTGCACTTGTCGCCTTTTTCAAATCGTATATTAAATTAATATCTCTAATATAATGATAAATTTGTATTTTTAATCCGAATATTTAAAAAGAGAAGAATCATCTGACACGTGCTAAACCCGAAGAATAGCGGCAAGTGTGCTTCGTTGGTTCCCAAATTTTTCGCCGATTCCCTTAGTGCGCTACTTTTAATATGTAGAGCATATATTATCGCAGAGATATGGTTACGTCGAGTTAAAAGAGAAAAGGAATAAAAATTACAGTATCGTCTGTTGTATTGCATTGTATTCGTATATTGTATTGCATTCTATATTGTATCGTGAAATTAAGTGTTCCTCTATCGATTCCGATAGGCATTATTACCGTTTTAAAATAAAGACAAAAAAAGAGTTATCGTATACAAGATTACGCATCCAAGTGCTTACTGTAATCCGCAAGTTCGTTATAGCAGAGGTATATAATAAGGAGAACAAATGCAAAAGTGACGACGAAGGATATCTAATATATTACGTATGAAACGAACACAGAGAAAAGCTCGGTTACGGTGGAGCTTTTACATGTATATATATGACATTATACACGTGCGTTACTACTAGCCGTGACAACAAAAAAAAAAAAATAAAAAAAAAATAAAAAAAGAGTATTTTTGCGGTCGATTGTTCCAGAGAGATTGGGTGTTGTTTTTCTTGTCGCGTTTATGCGAGACGCTCGCGATGAAGACTGCGGCGGTACGGTCCCTCGATTCCCCGAAAATTCTGCGGTGTGCTGGTCACTTGTGCGAGGGATCTACTGCACGGCTTGTGTTGATCGGCGCGTAGCGTTATAAAAGGGGCAATAAAAAGAGAGGCTAATTATTGAAATGTGTCTGTGTTTGTATGTATTACTCGACCTTCTAATCCCTCGTTACATTTAAAATTTATTTTCTTCTCACTGTTAACGACGATAATCCACTTACGTAATTTTAAAAAACCTCCTCTCCGTTTCATGCGCCAGATCCAAAAAGTTCAGCGAATTCTCGCAAACTTTCCACTCCCACTACAACACACGTTAATACTCACAATTACGAGTTTCAATATACGAAGCCTATATATATATATATATATATATATATAAGCCTGACGCATCTGTACTATATATGTATACCTTGTAGATAGAGCACACGGCTCGAGTCAGCATCAGTGGTGGGGAAGAAATATTCGCTGTACAGCGCGAAGAGTACGAGAGCTGCGCCGACTTACTCGTGCAGAGAACGTTGTCGAGCGAACGTCGCTGTCGTTCTGTGCGAGTCCAGTTTGATAACGAGGTGTGATTGTCGTGGGCGAAGCTGGTGTACTTCAGCTGGTGAAAAAATGTCGGCGCAAAAAGGGGGACAGGCCAACCAGTGCGACGAGAGCGACGTTCAGCGGTATGCATATGTATATGCGTAATATACGTTACAGTTTTTTATCCCGTTTTAAAGTAATATTTGCTCGGTCGGATATCTTATCTGACGGTTCTGGCGAAACGGATTTTTTTTTTTGTTACTCGTTCTTCCGCCTTTGAATTAGTAGGAGAGTTTGATCGTCCTTATCTGTAATGTATGCAGCAGAGCCAAAAGACTCGACGGAATTGTATTATCGGATCTTTTAACTGGCCGAAATTGTGCTTGAATGGGGCATTGTCATTTTGAAATTTACATATGGTATTTGAAAGTATGTACGTGAAAGTGTGAATGGCTCAGCTTACAGATAGGTGCTTGTTAGAAATTCAATAAACTTGCAACCAAACTACTTTGAAATTTTAAAACCATAAGGTCATTCCGAATGAAGAATAAGTTATAATATATACATAATAACCGTAGAAAACGTTGACCGTTGCGTCTCCTTTGTCACAATCAAGGAAATACGATACTTAAGCGCAGTGCATCGGAATTTCGTTACAGTAACAACGAAGGAACAGTGCACCTGAAGAATCCAAACATCAAAAAGCTGGACCATGACATTCTCTACCATCTGGCTCTGGGCACCGAGTCCCACGATCTCGTCAAGATGTTCGGCGACGTCAAGGTTCGATTGTTATTACATTTTAAATTAAATTAAAAAAAATTAAATCCACGATCAGCAGTACTCGACGCAACATATCTGCAACGCAAATATCTCGGGAACATTCATAACTCGCGGACACGCGTACAACTTGCTAAACATTCATCGCGCGCGTTCCATTGAGCCTTTTTTCCACGAGTCAACGCGCGAGATAAGTCGCGATACGCCTCGCGTACATAACTATACATATATCGGCAACAATGCTCGAAGGTCACGGGTCGCATAATCTAAAGCTTGCATTCGGCAAGCCGTGCGATTTTTACAATAGGCGCTTATACACCGTTTAATCAATGTATATACAGTTCGTCTGCATGGGCGGGGCGCCAAGCCGCATGGAACACTTCGCCCAGTACATCCACTCGCAGTTGGGACACAAACTGCCGCCGGGAACGAAACTCCAAGACATGAAGGAACACTCGCACCGGTACTCCATGTACAAAGTCGGACCCGTACTCTCCATCAGCGTGAGTATCACGATAGACCCAATACCGTGTGGTGCAATTGGATTGATTATCGAACGTATCGATTTTTATATATAGCACGGAATAGGGGTGCCATCGCTGCAGATCCTGCTGCACGAGATTATAAAACTGATGCACTACGCCAAGGCGAAGGACCCGGTGTTCATCAGGATAGGTACCAGCGGTGGTATCGGTATCGAACCCGGTACCGTCGTCATATCCGATGGCGCCGTCGACGAGATGATCAATCACTATCACGAACAGGTATATCGCGTGCATTGAACATTACAGTTTGGAGACTGGATTAATGTAACGATTTTGTCACTGCGTCAATATATAACGTATAGACGCAGCAAGATAATCCAGCGGGGATTCTCGAGTATTTATCGGCAAAATTAGAATCGAGTAATCGTTCGTGCTTGCATAATCCACACGCGATATGAAGTCTAAAATTGCGATAAGCCGTTCTCGCATCGCCAGTGCATCCAACCGGGGGTATACTGCCAAATGCCGAGAGCATGTACAGAGCGCTGCACGCGACGCTATCACGAGTTTGCCGATTGAGTGCAGTCGCACGGTATCGATGCCTTTTATCATTCGCATGAGCTAAATCGGCAGAAACACGATGCACTCGTGTATCAAGTATATACACACTTGTACGTTCGCAGGCAATCTGCGGCAAAAAAATCCAACGGCCAGCAAAGCTGGACCAGGAGCTCGCCAAGGAGCTCCAGTCTTTGCACAAAGCCGAGGACGGTTTCGAGCTGGTCCGGGGAAAGACGATGTGCGCCTCGGACTTTTACGAGGGTCAAGGTCGCGTCGACGGAGCGTTTTGCAGCCACACCGAGGCTGACAAGATGGACTATCTGAAGAGATTATACGCGGCAGGGGTGCGAAACATCGAGATGGAAGCCACCTGCTTCTCGGCGTTGACGCACATGGCCGACATTCGCGCGGGAATCGTGTGCGTCGCTTTCCTCAATCGGTTCAACGGAGATCAGGTGAGAGCCGTTTTCTCCATAATTGCCGTTGTAGATCACAATGCGATTTGGAAAGAGCCATTAGTCGCTTGTATCTGTGCGTCGTTACGTCGAGAAATGCGGAAGAAAGTAATGAGTTCATCGTTTTCACAGGTCTGTACGCCGAAACATGTGCTCACTCAATGGGAACTGAGACCTCAGCAGATAGTCGCCCGCTACATCGAGAAGCACCTGTAGACTACCTTGATTTTGTACGATTTTTACTCCAAAATATCTTTTGCGGGTGTGAGCGCAAAAGTGATTCTTATTTAAGGTGAAATTTATTTAAAAAATAAATGAGAATACGCAGAGATTGTAAGTTTTAATAAAGTTTTATTATTCTATATGGACAAAATATACAGTTTGGTATAAATATTTTACGAATTGTCAATAGCGTTAGATCCGTTTAGGTGTAACGAATACTGCTTTGTCGTCGCACAACGTCGAGTCTTTTTGATAAATAACCACTTTTTCCCCCGGTTTTTCTTTCGACTTAATATCTTTCGGCAAAGCAAAATGATATACTTTTCCAGTTTTTGTTCGATTTCTGTGAATAAGCGCAACGATTGTTTTTCACGATAATACAACATACCAGAACGAAGATTTAAATCAACGGAATTCTACATCTTTTGTCCATTTACCACGTATGTATTTTTTTTCCTTTTATCTTATTAGTTTATGGCTGGATACGTTAGCTTTGTATAATGCTCAATCTTTATATCGCAATTGGAAATTTCGCATATAGTGTTAGGTTCGAATATACATACGTTATAATCGAAGCGGTATTTTTCGTTTAATTGTTTATTTATTCTTGCATGTTTTATGCTGGCTAATAATGAGAGATGACGAACTTTGATATAGATATATTCATTATACGTATAGGTAAAAAATTCATCGCAAAGCCGCGTGATTCGACGGCTTCTCAAAAGCGCAAGGAGCAAAGGAATACATGATAAACGGTATGTATATATAATATGTATATCCACCAATAAAGTAAAAAGGTATTGCTTTAGTAAACGCAATAATAGTAAAGGAAAAGAGTCAAAGCTTTGAATAGAGACGGTATTATATACTTAAATGTATAAGAGTCCATTAAATGAGCGGGGGAGGAAAAAATGTTTTAAAAATGATTTACTCTTTTCACATTATAGGTACGCAAACTATAGAGATAAAAACTTCACTTTTTAGATATTCGTAAATGTATCTGCGATGTATTCTGCGAATAATAATACACTACATTAGAATATCCATAACATCGTAATATTATAAAATGCATTATCTTGCATCGCCTTGATTTATAACTTTTAAAACATTTTTCTCTGAATATATAAGTGTAACATAGATATACAAAAACATATTTTTCATTTCATTTATATATCACTGGACAAAATCTCAAACTAATATAATTTATTACTAATATCACAAACTATTTTTATTTATCCTTTTCGCTGTTGTAAAAATGATAAATTACAAGATTATATAATATAATAATAATATTAATAATAATAATGTGTGTACGTGTGTGTGAACGTTTGCAAGGTATCTCCTACGAAGTTATATGCACACTGAAAAATCTTCCCCGTATACGGAAGCAGCAATTATCTTCGCTTTAACAGTATACTTACGAACTAGACTGCTTAAATTGTTTTGTAATCTTTATCCTTTAAATTCTTATCGTGTATACACAGTTAATTAATTACATACGCGACTGATTTTTAAAAAAGTAGCACAACATCGATCGTTTGTTTTTAAAAAATTTTTCAGTGTAGCAAATCTTGTCGTTTTCTATTTTGTTAATCATTCTGCATATAGAGCACTTATTCAACCGACGATTCGTCATAGTTTCGAAAAGTACGTAACGAAGCAATTGTAATTTCATTTTTCAGACGATTCACTGAATCATCGGAGGACGACGCCTCGTGTTTCGTCGTCTGTAAAAGGCCTGAAAAACTCATATAAGTGAGCAGCATAAAAAAAGAAAAGAAAACGTCGGTCTTATTTTCGATGCTTGAATTGCGCACATTTTTCGTCTCGTTTATACGCGTGGGCGATCGATAATACAACTATATTAAAAATTCATAATCGTTAGAAGATATAATAATGCACGCGCCGGCCGTTACGATAACTCGTGCATATATATAATATACACACGTGTTCGTCGACAGTGTAATATGTTCATGTCCATTATAATTATTTTTTATTTTTTGTTCAAAGAAAACGAGTTCCGAGCTAAAACCGAGGTTCTTCTTCTTCTTCTTCTTTGCTTTTTGTTAACCTTACTATCACATTTTTGCAAAGAAATCTTTATAGGATGGCCCTCGAAGGCCGTTTCACACCGAGAACGTTTCAAAATCAGTACACGGTCAGTTGACTGTTCTCTCGTTCCCTGGTGCGTCATATATGCTGTTCGGTAAAGGCGTGAATTTGCAGTCAACGAAGAAAGGCATTGTTTATGTAAATGATTGATTGTTTCTGCGTATGTATATGTAGGCTACAATGAATGCTCGCCAAAAAAGTTGCTCGAGATAGCTGAGATTGACGTTTATAATTTGGACACTCTAGCAGATGTACCAAGAAACATTGATCTGTTCTCTCGGTTAGTTCATTTGTGTATAAATTGTGCGATCTTTCTCAGTACAATGATTTTGTGAGCCTTTACCGGAAGCCTTTTTTTCTAACTCTCGAGAGCAACAGTCAACGACTCGCACAGCGATTTCGCTCTCGGCTTTGTAGATCGAGGCCTTCGGGAACTTACACGATAAATTACTAGAATAATTACGTGGTGTATGTTTTGCAATGAGACTCAGACGCTGAGAACCTATAGGAATGTGCTGTATCGCGAAAAATCTTGTACTTTTTTTGTCGCTTTTTCTCCTTAACGTTTATATTAAAAGTTCGAATTCACTATTCCCACTCCAATCTTCTAAAATAAAAAAAAAACAAAACCTATACTCGGGCAGTTCTGTATGTCTAATTTATTAAATTGGACGTTATCTCTCTTTTCATGTATTCTGAAATGAATAGTTTATAAGCTTGGACTTGTTCGTTCTTCTCTGAATATTCAAACGTCGTATATATGTTGACAGGTTTTTAATTGTATACAATAAAGTACTCTGAAGTTGCAAAAAATGGATATATTACTTTAATTATCACTGTCTTTAAATCTAAATCAATGCTTCGAAATTAGACGAAAGCGTCGCGAATATTTTTTTTTCTTGAAAAATAGTGAGCTTTATAGCTATATAGGATTAAAAAATTAATCTTTAAAAAAGTCTGTCAATTCCTAACTGTTCTGCTTAGAAACTATTGATGAAGTATGCTTATTGATCGGTAAAATACTAATGCTATATTTTATAGGAACTAAGCAAAACAAGTAAACATTTGAATCTTTGTAAGATACCGAAAAATCTTAAACCGTGAATTAATTGATCATTTTTCATCTCTGTACAGTTACATTTAAAATTTGACTGTACGATTGATACATGCCAATTACTTATACAGTTACTAATTATACATATTTGTCTAAATTTTCAATTACCTACTTAAATTTCGAGTATCCGACGTCGAATAAATTTACGTTCAATTTCGCATATAAGTCTGTACTCATTTGGCAATCGTTTAATTTTTCTCCAGCCGCCATCCATACTCGTATTTTATATTGCGAAACAGGGATGATGATCATACCGAATAAATTGTTCTACAATAACCAGTGGCATTAAAAATGATCTTTACGCAGAGAATACGTTTTTATTTCATCTCATTATACGCCAATCAGCATCGCGATCCTATCGCGCATTTTAAAAACAAAGAGAATCAAAATCTCGGCCAATCTGTATAATGGTATATCCCTGCCAGCTCGAGTGAATTTATC
Source organism: Muscidifurax raptorellus (assembly GCA_020010945.3). NCBI lineage: Eukaryota > Metazoa > Arthropoda > Insecta > Hymenoptera > Pteromalidae > Muscidifurax > Muscidifurax raptorellus. The sequence continues at coordinate 2,934,598 of CM052081.1, read as the reverse complement.
GCGCGGGCGTGTCTGCAACGTGAGTTTACGCCGCGCATTGAGTATTACAGCGTTTTGGCACACCAGTAGTCGTGAGAAAATCCGCATTTGGATGTTGGCGAGCTCCGAGAGGGTAAACTTACGCGTCGGCATTTTTTTCTCATCGCTCCTCTAAGGTCGCACGACGCGAGATTCGCGCCTCCAGAATAACATAAATACACGAGTTCTCCGTCATACGTGACGCTCAGTGTTCTTTTCTATATCTGATTTGACGTCTCGAAAAGCTTCTAAAAATTATCGAAAGCCGGTGTGACAATGAGATTATTACTCAGGATCGACTAAGAACGTAATTAAATAGTTAGATTAGAATTAATACAACGTATTGTCCGACTTACATGGTAAAAACAAGGGATGAGTAATGTCGACGAGAGATTCATCATGTTGTCTCGTTCGTATCGCTCTTGTCTCATCGTCTCGGCGACACGGCAGAAATTCGGTACGATTTTACGAACCATAATCAGTGGAATTTGCCTAAGATTGACTAATTTCATCAAAGCTACTAGCAACAAGTCAACGTGAAATCGTGGACAAGAACGGGATACCGAAGAAGCTTACAGAATTTCTTCCCTGTTGCCCTCTGCGTGACACCGGTGTTGCGCACCGATTATGATGTGCAAACGCCCCCCCTATTTTTCGTTTCATATATTTATATATACAAGACTAGGATTCTTAACAATTAATAAAAGTTCGCTTGAAGGCCCATTTAGTCGGGTTGACGTACCGCGCCGCTCACATCCTCCTGTACTCTGGGCGCGCAGCACTTGACGTATAATACGCGGTGAGCGTCACTACGATTGTCGTGTTCCTCGAGCACTGGTGCGCGCCTCCACTCTCTGCGTAAATTCGGTTTAAAAAAAGTCCCCTGGCGCGTTTCGTTCTCCCGGCAGAAACAGCTTCGGTATATCATCACTACTGAACGGAATAACGAATGCAAAATGTAAATAACTCTGCGCGCAGCAGTTTCTCGCGAGAGAACGAAGGTCCCATTACTACGGTGCAAAGAATATCCCCGCAGAAGACTCGCGTGAGTTCTACACGCACATTCACATACAGATTAGGCTCTCGAACTTTTGATTTGACATGGATATCGAGTCTTCGCACGCGTGCGCACATCTGCGCAGCTTCAGTTCTCTGGAGTTCCGCAACGATCTTACAACATATAGGTATAGCAGAAAACTCGAGAAACCAAAGTCAACGACGTTTCTATACAGTTCAGTACTAGCGGACGGTATTCTCGGGGAAATAAAGTTACCAGCGTCGAGCTGGAAACCAGAGAACTAAACCGCACGTCGTACACAGTCGCCAAGTAGTCACTTCAAGCGCGTACGCTCTCGTCACCGCAGCGAAGCAGCAGGTGTCCCTGATGCGGTGTGTTTGCTTGTCATCCGACCAGTTCGTCCGGCAGTACGATACTGACGGACTTGCGGGGAGCTGCCTCGTCCCGGTGGGAAGGCGCCAGTACGCGGATCTCCGGTCGGGGACTGCTGCAGGCGATGGCTGGAATAACGGGCTGAGGTGCTTCGCGCTTTGGACTGTCCGACGTATTCGAAACTGCCGCTGACGAGTTCTGCTCGTCGCTGCTGTTTATCGGCTGGAGGCTCGGCCTGGAACAAAGTTTTACCCTCAGTCTTTGTTCCGAATACATATATTATACTCTCAACAATTTACATTACACCATAATCAAGCTTCAATCTCACCTGTGCTGAGGCGGTGGAGTAGGCGTCCGCGAGAGCGGAAAGCTCGCGACTTCTCTCGTAACCGAGAGTGATCTGATGGATCCGAAGGTCTGGTCGGGCGATAGATTCGCGCCCGCGCTTATTTGCACCATTCCGCTGCTGAAAGCAAACGACCCACATTAGTTCTCGTCCGCTGCCTGTCCATGGAATGTAAAAATCATTATAGAGCTATTTTCTTCCAGTACGCGTATACCAACGTATCCTTCCGTTGTCAACCTTCCGCCAGAATCCGCAATTCCTAGGCCGTATACGGCGAACCCGGAAAACGCGCTCTATGTATTCAAATGCGGTCCGGTGTGTATAGGCTCCTCATATATGCCGAGGGAAATAACGGCGTGTCTCGATCGCACGCGAGGTCGAATAAGTATATAGTATATGAGAGAGTGAAGAAGGTATACGCGGCAAGGAACGAGAGAAGATAGCGAGCAAGGAAGTTTCGCGTGCGATGCATAGTGATTGCGCAGCCGGATGCGTACTTACGCGTATGCGAGTCGACGATCCTTTCTTGTCTGTACAGATATACTCGCGGATGAGTTATTGCGCGCTCAAGCTGTATATATACGAGCGGATTTATGCAGTGCGTGCTTTTTATATCGATATTTTGTTGTTTTTGTTCGAGTCCGGTGAACAAAAAAACTGCTTGTAAGATGTAAGCTGGACTCGCTGTGAGCAAAACAAAACAAGCTCTCAATTAAAATCCAGCTGAGTAAGCCTCGCGAAGAAGGCTTGGAACCGATCGATCGTATAATAGCTTTACATGCATTCGGCCAGCGACACAGCGCTAGCCGTTCGCATTCTACATATAGTCTCCTCAAATATTATTAATTCAGCCGCGCTAGGCTATTTACGGAACGCGGTGTTTTTAACGATGATGTAGCGGCCGACGAGGGTCGTTTCGGTTCATCGAAGGATACAATTTTATTCGGTATGTAAAATAGCTTCTTCCAGAATTTATCACATTATTTTTTCGAAATTTCGTAACGTTCTCCGCCTAAATTCTCCTACGGTCTCTTGCAAGCAAAGATTGGTGTGTATACGCTATTTCAATTGGCCACAAATATTTCGTTTCACGACTACATAACTCCACTAAAAGGCAATATTTGCTTTTCACTCGGTACGTGTGTAAAGATGCTTTTCATCCTCGTGTTAGATTCACAATTCTCACCTCATGGAGCCGGAGGTGACGAGGAAGGGCATCGGTGTCGGGCAAGGACTGAGGGGTGAGCTGCTGACGGAACTGCGCGTACTGCTGAGAACCGAGTGAGGACACTGGGGCGGACCTATGCGCGAGCCGAACTTGACGTTTGCGCCGTTTGCTGCCTGCGTCGAGGTCATCCGGCCACGGAAGCACGGGATCTTCGTCCAGCCGTTCACGTTCTTGCCTGTGAACATTAAAGATTGATGTTTTATTACGTCGAGGGATGTCAAGGAAACTGATACAAACACTCATCATCGCGTACAGTAACGGAAGTTTTCGCCAGACACGCTTAAATTTTCTATTTTATTATCGGTGCTGTTTTTAAATCGCTGATTATATATTCCCCGCGAAAATTCGCAATCACACTCGTCGCCTGCACAGAGACGCTCATCGTTTTATGTATATAAATACGCACGTATACATTCCAATTAGAAATAGGGTCATTCCGCGGAAAGTCGGCGTCTCATGTATGCGATAACGAGAGGAACGTCCAAGAGACCGATGACCGGACTTATAAATACTTACGTACATAACTCGATATTCTCGCATTAGCCTGAATTCGGTCATCGCAATCCGTTTATCGCGCGTTCGTTAAGAAGTCGCGCGCTCCGGCCTAGCCTCGTCCTAAATTTTCACGCGAGCTATATACTCTCTCCCAATGATTGCTGCATCGAGTGTCGCGGTGACGGTTGTGTTCTCTCGATTATAGTTTTTTCTTATGGCTATTGTGTAGGCGAGAATCGAAGGCTGATTTCGTGAGCGCGCGCACTGACGAATTTCAGTTATCGGCGATTTACGCATACGTCGAACGCGTAGCGAGTCAAATTACGCAGATAAAGTGTATTGTTCGTTATGAATCGACGGGAGAATCTCGAAAACGTAAAGGGCTGGAAAAGCTACGTATATACGTGTACCACATCGCAATCGAGGCTGTGTCCGCCTACGCAGGCGGACGACGTACAATGTATACATTCAATAATGCAGCGTTTTTTCAATGGGTCGGTCGATGGGCCGCCAGCGTCGCGAAAACAACCGTGACACGATACTCGCCCATCGATTGCACTCGATAACTCGCAAAAAACAGAAGAGAAAAAAAGCAAGCGCGCAGATTTCCCGTAAATTGCAGTAGTAGCAGCAGCAGCAGCAGCCACTCGAGAAAGTTCCGGGAAAAATCGATCGCGTTATGATTTAACGAGAGAGCTCTTTCTCGCCGTCGCTCTGACCTCATTAGCGCGTTCTCGAGGGTTTGCGTTTCGACTTCTATATATACATATACGTATGTGTACGAGCTGCGAGCGAACGTACAGGAAGCCGAGGAAAAATTCGAGTGCGAAAAAGCGCGTTCCTTTCCTACGGAATATGCAGAAAATAAGGCGGATCTGCGAGTACAGGTTTCGCCGTATACATCTCTCTCTCTTACGCGTTAAATATACTCAATAATAATTTAAAGCTTGCAATTGATGATCTAGCACCATTAAAGACGGTTTGCCCGAAAAAGAAATATGCTCCTTGGTTTGGATCGGAGCTGAGGTTTCTCATCGATAAACGTGACGCAACGCTTAGGCGCTACGAACGCACAGGGCGTGCTGAACTACTCGATGAGTTTCTTCGACTCTCTAATGAGGTTGACATGCGCTCTGCTCAAGAGCGTAATTCCTTCCTTCGTCAACAACTTTCGGATGCTCTTGATGATAACAAAAATATCTGGAAGGTAATGCGTCATCTCGGCCTCCTACCTGGGCGAAAGGAGGAGGAGTTCTTTGGCTTTACGCCGGACGAGCTGAACGAGCATTTCGCGGGAATATCTGCATCATCACTTGAAAACATAGACGATGCAACGGACACTATTCTATCAGCAAGCGAGGAGGGCTTTTCTTTCAGCCCCATTACTATAAGCGACGTTGTCCTTGCTATATCGCACTTTTCCTCGCAAGCAAGGGGTGTTGACGGTGTTCCCTGCGGGGTGGTCGCGAAGGCTCTTCCAATAATTGGCGATTACATTTTAAATATCTTTAACTGCTCCTTTGCTCAGGGTATCTTTCCGAGTGTCTGGAAGCGGGCTCAGCTGATTGCTCTGAAGAAAAACAGTACTCCATCTAGTGTTTCTGATTTCAGGCCGATTGCTTTGCTCTGCTTTCTTTCAAAGGTACTCGAGAAGATTGCCCACACCCAAATCACGGAGTATCTCGATAAACAAAAAATTCTGGACCCCTTCCAGGCCGGTTTCCGAAAACACCACAGCACACAGACTGCTTTATTAAAGATGACTGACGACATACGCATGGCCATGGACAAGAAGAAGGTGACCCTTCTGCTACTGTTTGACTTTAGCAAGGCGTTTGACACCATCTCACCTTCTAAACTACTTTCTAAGCTGCAACGGTTGGGTTTCTCTAGGGCGGCTCTCTTGTGGATAAAATCATATTTACAGGGGCGCACCCAGATGGTAATCTCTAATAATAACGGAAATTCTGAATGGCTAAATACCAATCTGGGTGTTCCACAGGGCTCTGTCCTGGGACCTCTGCTGTTCAGTCTTTACGTTAATGACCTGCAGGACTTACTAGACAGAGGAACAATGAAACATCTTTTTTACGCAGACGACCTCCAGATTTATCTACACACCACCAAGGATAAATTCCAGGAGGGCCTGTCTCGGCTGGCAGAAGCGGCACGACTAGTGTCTGTTTGGGCGGGGAGCTCCGGTCTGCGGCTCAACCCTGGTAAAACTAAAGCAATTTTTTTCGGCTCCAAAAGGAATGTCAATGACATCAAGTCATGGAATCTGCCAGGAGTTGAGCTGCAGGACGGAGTGATCGTCCCTTTCAGTGAAACGGTCGTAAGTCTCGGTGTTGTACTTGATAGCAAACTCACATGGAAGCCGCAAGTAGATTCAATTACCAAAAAAGTCAATAAAGCCCTTTATAGCTTGCGGTTCATCAGGGGCTGCACTACCGAGACCCTCCGCAGAAAGCTAGTCGAGACACTAATACAACCACACCTTGACTACTGCACTGTGACAATTCTTGACGCTTCGGACGCTCAACGTATACGTCTGCAGAGACTAAGCAATTCATGTGTGAGGTTCATCTTTGGGGTAAGAAGGGATGAGCATATCTCCCCCTACCGGAGGAGTCTTGAGTGGCTTCGTACTGACTCGCGGAGGCTTTATTTTGAAGCCGTCCTTCTCTACAAGGCAATACGCATTGGTCAACCGCAATACCTAGCCGCTCTTTTCAACAAATGCAGGCCACGACCCTCCAGCAGGGGAGTTCCTCCGGAACTTAACATCCCAGCAGTGAGCACTGAAACCGGAGCTAGGGCCTTTCAGGTTCAAGGTGCACGCTTCTGGAATGCACTTCCTTCTACTCTGCGCAACATGTCATCCCTCGCATCATTTAAAAGAGCACTGCGTCGGCACTTACTAGATCTCGACCCGTAGTCGCGCCACATCGACCGTGGCGGCTTTAAAAATGTTAACTCTAGTCTCGTCTAGTCTGACACAGCCTTCTTGGCTGCACACTTTGTGATTTAGTATTAAGTATTGAAAATTGTAAGAAAATATTAATTTAAATATTAAAATTGTGTATAATAACTGTCAATACCTTATAAGGATTTATGTGTATATATTGTACAATTTTGCCGTAGAGGCGAATAAATAAATATCTATCTATCTATCTATCTATCTCTCTCTCTCTCTCTCTCTCTCTCTCTCTCTCTCTCTCTCTCTCTCTCTCTCTTCTCTCTTAGAAACAAGCGAACGAGCTACCGGTAAGTACATCGAGAATTTTAATGGCTTTGCGGTATTACATAGATGTATACAGACGCAGATCCCGGGCGTCGCGTCTGAACGAGCTCGGAAGTTATCTACTTATGTAAGCCGAGTGTACATAACGGGAAAGCCGTATGTATATACGCACTCTGATAACGCAACCGAAGCGTGACAGATAACTTTGTAAAAAAAAAAAAAAAAAGAAGCTCGCGATCTTTCCGCATTTCACGAATAGCGCATATACTCACCTATGAGCTTGGCGCCTTGTGCCGGGCTCAGGGGATAAAAGTCACCGTGTAGAGGACAGTGGAAGCCGACGCGTCGTTCTCGCCTCCTGGCGCGCCTCGTCAGTGAGCAGAGCAGTGCGCCGAGGGCCAACATGAGGGCACCCACGACGATGCAAATGGGCCCGATGATCCGCGAGTTGCCCGTAAAGGCGATGCGCGCTGCGTACGAGTCCTTGTCCTCGTCCTCGCCTGGACCCCGGTACGACGCGGCTGAAACATTCGTTTTATACTGTACACAAATTTTCTGCAACCGTAGTTGGAGGATGGAAAATCTATGGTAAGACTCTGTAGGTATACGAGACAGCGATCACCCGTGTTTATATACTACGTTTCGTGTGTACCGTTGAGAGAAAGAGCGCGCGCGAAAAGCTACGGCTACACACTTGACCCACTTTTCTTTTTCGCCGCGTCTCCGCATCGGTATATACAGAGAGCGCAGAGCGAGCAAGAGACCGAAAAACGTACATATAGATACAGTTTTATTAATAAGTTTTCGAGTGTTCCTCTGCGGAATACAATGACTTATTCGTCATGTACACACACGAATGGCTGAGGAGGGAACCTCGAAAGCTTGTTTGCCTTAAAGAGCTGCGCAGCAGTTATCCTGAGATTGCGCCGTAGTTCCGCGGGGGGAATTTAATTTGCGAACGAAAAGTTCCGAGAGCCGAGCTCTTATCGTCGGTTTCAAATTAAAAGCGGACGGAACTGAGGTATAATAAAATTTCATCGTCTTTCAATAAATATAAGAAGAAGTAGACTTCGCGAGCCGAGTGAATCCGTTTTTGCAAATCGAGTTCTTTCCTGTGTATGTGAGAGAAAAAAAAGTCATCGCACCGCTGACGGCGTCGTTACAACACTATATAGCGGCCTCGATAACTATGAGGTTTCAACGCGGCCGACATAACACACCGGCGAGGGGTCGTTTGCAGACACTTCCGCGACTTCTTCCTCGCGCGTCGCCATTGTTCCACTATCTCTCTCTCTCTCTCTCTCTCTCTCTCTCTCTCTCTCTCTCTCGAAAGTCTCGCGTTATTACGCGCATATACGCGGAGCCAACTCCGATATGGAGTTTGAACCCGCGGTCGCGTTGCGATAGATGCACATGCATGACTCGTTAGAATTTTTCTGCTTCTTTTGTGGTAAGTACATATATGAATTATTAGAGTGTGAAGAGCGCGTTGTAGCTATGTGTGGAGTCCGTTACTATATACAGAATCGGAAATACCGCGGGTATATCGATAAAAATAATAATGGCCGCATGTAATCTTATTGTTCTCGATTTAAAATTACAACCTTACACACATAAAAACTCGACCTTCGCAGCGCGCTGTTTTCCTCCTCCCTTTATTTACAGCACAATACATGCTCTCAAATGCTCACTCGAGAAGCAAATCGAATTTTTCTCTTTCGCAAAATCGTACAATCGCATATGTATAATAAATCGACGTTACGTCGAGCCAAAAATATTCTCTCGACTCGTGTAACGTTTCTATAACCGCATCAGCGATAACCTAATCCACTACTCGAAAAAAAAAAAAATCTATATATATATATATACATACCGGTAAGAACGGCACCGACGAGGACGAAGAGGAAGCCGAAGGCCGGTAGGGCGATTTGACAGTTGGCCGCCACGACGACTCCAGCCACCATCAAGCCACCCTCGATCTTCTCGACTCTCAAGCGGGATATCGATGCCGGACATTTTAATTTAGCTCCGAGTCCGCCACCGCCGCCGCAGCCGTTTACGATGCCCTCCTCCGGCGATGCGTTGCAAGGCCTGCAATTACAGGAGAGAAACGTAATATACATTATTCTATATCTATATATGTATATGCATGTATTTTTGTTTACTCGTCGGAAAATCCCTCCGTGGAATAGATGCAAATTGCCCGATGAGCCTTTTTTCTTCTACCCAAAGTTAATTGCTTTTAATATACAACGCAAACGAATATCCCACCTAATTGGCTGTACAGCTTTTCGATGCGATTAAAAGCAAAATGAATTGACTTGACTCTAATTAATTTATCATATACGATATCGACACGCGCCTTTATCGCCTGAATTTAATTTTAATAAAAATCCTTTCTATCGCTCAAGCACAAACCAATCGTAGCAAATAACCAAAGTATATATATATATAGCTTCGGAAAATATTATCCACAGCACAATAGTTCACACAATACTGCTATCGAAATCTGCCTAGAACAGCGCATCCCAATTGATAACGCTGTCGCGCTCGGAAATGTCAATATGGCATACATTATAGACGATGGATTTTACAACGGCTTATGCAATGAACGCGGGAGATAGAAAATATATGCTATATATTCATCATGTGTGTTGCAGCGGCGCCAGACACTCGTGTTAACGCGAGTTGTAAATTGCGATGATAATATTGTCGGCGGGGCGCGATTTCTTTTTTTTTTTTAGTGCACATTTTGGCACAGCTCGATTTCAGAAAATCGCGTGGGTGTGAGAAATTTATGCGCGCCATTAAGACTCGTAAATCAGCGTGTACACACGCGTCCTAATAAAAGTCTGATAAGTACACGAGATCTCTCGCCGAGGCGCCGTCGAGTTTTCCGATAACGAAGTGGAAAAAAAATTGTTTACCAAAAACGTTAATGACACGTACGTCTCTCCGTCTCTGTATTTTCGTCGTCGGATTTTTGTTCGTTATTCCGTTTTTTGCGATAGTAAAGTGCAGCGGATGTGTAAATTAGTCACGCAAAAGGACGCGGGATAATCATTATTATTATTAGCGAAATCGTGTGTGCAGACGATTACTTCGATTGACAGCGTTAAAATTAGTATATCGACGAGTGGAGCAACACACAGCCCAACATTGTCCAACGAAATCCCATCCAATGACGCATAATATATATATATATACTCAATACTCTCTAATTAAGCCTGTATCAATTTTTACAACCGCCGCAGAAAGAAATCTTACGATAAAGCTTTTTACCCGAGAGATAAACGACCTCTTTGCATCGGAGAGCTCGAGGAAACGACCTTTAAACTCAGCTCGTGTGTTATCGTCGCGTAAATAAGCTGTTGCTATTGCGGCGATAAAGCCACGCGAGAGCGATGAATACAAAGCCGTCAGCTGTTCCGTAATCAGAAGCAGCTCTCGCGGCAGCAGAGTTTCGAGATGACGATCGTTATTTTTTTCATATACGTATAATCTGCGAGGATGCGCGTGCAGTTTCTCGCAGACCATATAAAAATGCCGCGAACTAATAATTAAGAAAATATATGCTAATTTTTCACAGGAGGCACCTGTTTTGCGTATGAAGAGGGAACCTGTTTTATATATAAGTATAGCGGCGATTGTTCGTTGGGCGATTTTTCAGATACGGTAAAAAGCCAGTTTTCTCGCCGCAAAAGTTAAGACAGCTTGAAAATAAAAGCGCGGTTAGCGTATAATTGCGCTAAATTATATACAGTTAGGCGAGCAATTAACATATAAATGCCAGCTGCGGAATGGCTCGCGGGACGGTGTCTTCTCGAAAAGCAAAAAGCCGGCTAATTATCGTATATACTTCCCTGTGCTACATGTCACTATCTTCGTAAAATGTGTGTGTGTGTATATATAGCGTGCGTTTCTTGCATCATAACTTGAAAAAATACCGAGCATACAAGTTTCGTCGTCGACGAGAAAAAAAGCATAGCTACATCGATCAATCGAATTCCGCGTCGACGAGATGCAGACGCGGTTCAACGATCGCGTCGTCTCTTCTCTTTCAACGGGAACCGCACCTTTCTCCGCGCAGCCTTGACTGCGATACGCACACGGGAGACTCCTCGTATACTGCTCGTGTTTTTGCAGGATTTTTTACGAGCTAAATTTGTTGTAATTTGTTCTGCACCATACCCAACAGCGGAATGGCGCTTAATTACGAAAACAATGAAACACAATCGGATTAGCCTCCGATTTTTTTTACGAGTCGGCGAACCATACCTTGAATGTGTCCGCGACGTTGCGTTGTTACCTAGAGATCTCGACGTAAGGCGTTGGAAAATTGAGTCTACCAGCTTGCCGACCGGGAAGTTATCGACTTATGCAATATAGCAGTAAACGTTAGCATGTATATATACTTCGTTTTTTCTTTCATTTGGAAACGACGTTAAAGTCGGGAAGATTGAATGTTTCGTAATGTACGATTTACGGCGGCGAGGAATCGGGAAAAAAATTGAGTTATTAAATTTCGAGTATATGTATACATGTATAAGTTTCGCGATAAAAGACTGATCGGCGCGTGCGTAGCAGGACAGCGTTTTGCTCGCGTCGTAAAGTCCGGACCGGCGTATATAATTCGGGGCCGTTAAACTCGTTTTTTCGATAGACGCGCATGTATGCCAACATGATTGTCATTCTACAACTTTCACTAGTAGGTGGTCACGATTTAAAATTTAGTCCCGCGACATTTATATATACGTATTACCGTGTATAGAAAGAACGACTGTTACTTTCTTCTAATGTATGAATAATATATTCATAGTTATAAAAAGGCTACAAAACCCAATAATTATAAACAGTACAATAGTAAGTAGTACAATAGAACAGTATTAAGTAATATATTACATAAATTTACATCCAGCATATGTATAATTACAAAGATGACTTTGAATAAATAAAGTGAAAAAACCGAGCTACGAACACTTTTCCATCGAAGCAGTCGATCGAACGGTCCGAAAACGAAACTGTACAAGCTGAGTCACAAAGCGCAAAAAAAGTATAAGGAACATAACAACCTAGACCTAATATATAGGTACCGTTAGACTCAGCTCTATAATGTGTACAACTTCTTTCGGTAGCTCGCAAAAAACTCTCACGCGTGCATTACACGCACAAAAGTCGAGAAAACCGACATTCACATGCTTTTCTGGAGGTTCTCGAACCGACGCCTCGTGCCTCTCTCGGGGATACATGGTGAGTCAACGACCGCGAATCATCGGGAGAATAGACTTTTCTGTGTGTGTGTGTGTGTGTGTGTGTGTGTGTGTGTGCGTATACATGGATACTCGCATCGAGCGCATATTTCCAAGCGACTTGACGACGCTCTCTCTCTCTTTGTTTGATATAGAGGAACTTTGAACTCTTTGTGATCGGACACTTTGGCCGCCGGGGGGCTAAAGTGGATTGGACGCTCTCTCCGATGTCAGTGGGACACGATGGATGCTCCCGATCTTTTTTCTTTTTTTTCGTCTGCATTACATTTTTTGCGTCGTGTATATGGCGTCCTTTGTGAGAAGTTCCATTGTGCGAGCCACTTTCGATTAATCACCAGCTGATCGATTTCTGCGACTTCGAAATAAACACTTCGCGGTACAATTGTTTGTTTCAGAAAAATTATGCGTCATTTTCTCGGCGGCGGGGAACGGCATGACATTTCCTTCGTACACGTGTATAGCCGCAACAGCAGTACCACCTCCGGCCGGTAATTAATCCGAAGCGATACATTCACGCGATATACACGTGCACGTTTTCTTTGTATCTACGATTTCTACAGAAAAAAAAATATATATATATATAACAACGAAATACATCGATGATTTCGCGAAACGTGTACTTCTCTAATATAAGAGAAGCGAAAAGCTTCAAGACAAAAAGCAAGTATCGAGAGAAAAAAATCGCCGTTTCGCTGATGGCGAAGAGCGAATGCAAAAAAAAGGAAGCGCGCTCCGATGCGCGTATACTATGCACACGCACACACACAGAGGCAGACTCATCGAATATTTTTCGAGTGATATGTGCGCCGCGGAAAGAATAATGCCCGAAGCGCATTTGCAAGTGAGATCTCGCGAGAGAGCGCGTTTTAATTTTAAACGCCATATATATTTCATTTTCAAACGCGGCTTTCAGCGCTGCTCATAAAAACGTGTATCTTTTTTCAAGCAACTTTCCGAGCGTGTGAAATGATTGACGATATTATGCGATTAAAAAAAAAGCATCGAAATATTTCACAATAACCTATTTCACTTCCGAAATTCCCGGCTGCGCATATATGATAGCTGAAATTCTGACACACGCATACCCAGCATTACATATATATAGGAAAATAGCCGGAGAGTGAATATGCCCACGCGAATTAACAGCGCTGCGCGTGTAATTCGAGCGGATGCCTCGGATATAAGCGCCCCTCCGCCTGTAATGTCGTGCAATTGCGCTATGCGCGAGGAAAAATATTCCATTGTCTCCAGCTCGCTACTTTTTTTTCACGTTCCACTGATACCTTATACATACATAAGTTTCTTCTTTTCGGTTTCCTCGCTCCGATCGATCGAAAGCAAAGTTCGATTTACGCGGCTCAAGGTATCGCGCTCCGAGAAGATCGAATTTCCGAAAGCAGACCGCGGTGCTCGTTCATTTTTCAAAGCCGAGTCGATATATTATATAAGAAGATTTCCTGCAAGTTCAAGGCCGCGCATCTTATATCTCACTCTCTAGTTTGCATGGATTCTTCTATGTCCACGGCCTAGCGGAGATTCCGGAATTGCATCGATCGCTATGCTCAGCCGCGTTGATTATCCACCGACGACTGCTGCTGCGATATACCAACATATACATACGTAGACTCGAAAATTCCGCAGCGAAAAAGTTTCCGCTGCCGCGCGGGCATCGCTCGAACGAACGCCGCTGACAATTGCCCGTAAACGACGGGGAATTGCCGAGCGAGAGCTGCATGTAGGGCAATCCCGACTCCCCTCGAGCGAGGTGCAACGCGCTGGTGCACTAGCGAGCGGTTCTCGACTGCAAAGGGATAATAAGGTCGTAGCAATTTGCCGGGGAAGACGACCTTGCCGCCAACGAGTTACACCTATGATATACGCACTGGGCCTGACGCTTTTTCGTTCGAGTGCGCGTAAGGCAACGCCGGACTCCGAGGGAGTGAAAATCGGACTCGGATATCGAGTCGAGTGAAAATCGAGTGGATCTGAATTTTCACTCCTAAATGGGTGTATGGATCGCTCTGCCCCAGATATATATGAGAATTAAGTGCTTACGCGGCTCGAGGTAAATAATCAGGCGCTAATACTGACGCAGAGAGTACAGCTCGGCGCGATTTTCGCACGATCGTTAAACGAGAAGTTCGAGTTTCCATCAGAGTGAAAACAAACACGGATTTACAGCTGGCGTGTATAAGCTTTCTCGTTTTTTTCCCATCGCGAAAATAAAACGTCGCGCGCGGATGAAATCCAAACATCGCGCATGTATACAAGTATATAATATCGAAAAGCGAATAGGGGCACCGTGTTATTTGTTATCTGCACAGCTGTAAGTAACGCGATTGTACGGCATAATGTCGCGCGTGCGAAACTTTCAGTTTTTTTTTCTCTCGCAGCGAATCACTGTTTCGCCGCTATATATACGTTCTGCATCCGTTGGATAATCACACTTAATTTCTCGCCGTCGGCTTTTCTGAATATAATTTCGTGCATTGTCCTCGAGAAAGTATACCGTGCGCGGTGTCTACACACACACACACACACACACACACACACACACACACACACACACACACACACACATATTATATATAACACGCAGCGCGCGCGCGCACACAAAGCGACGATCTCTGACTTCCGGTGGATTTTCATCCCGATGCTCTCTCGTGTTTATAATGAATGGCCCCATTGAGACGGGAATAGGCAATTTCTTTATAATGAGGCTTCTCCGCTCTTAATTTACTAGAGAGTCGAGTGACTCTGGCCGTCCGAAAATCTTCTTTCTCTCGGAGTATACAATTGCGAGGTGTGCGATGCGACGCTGCTGTATTGTGTGAAGTAAAAGTTTGTTTTTTCGCCGTAAAACACAGAAACGGAATTTGAATTATTAAGCGCGAGAAGACGAGTCGAAAGCTGCATTAATTGAACTCGCGTATAGTACACACCCAGTATGTTTATATCGAATAGGATCCAATTATAAATTCGGAGAACAAAAGGGACGCACGGCGGGATATGGAAAAGTTGACATTATTGTCCAGCTCTCCGCAAAGCTCTAATGAGATACTGCACTCGCGAGGGATTTTATATTAAATTTTCGATGACATCCCGCATTCTTGGAAACGCATATATAGACGCCGTGAGAATGTTAATTAATCCCGAAGGTCCCGCTTTATCAGCCATCTGCGAATTCAAGCTTAAATACGGAAGCATTGAAAATATATGATATATATACCCAGGATATCCGTCCTCGGCGGCGAGCCGGGACTTGTCGCCATTGTGAAAGGACGTCCCGTAGGTCATGATAGTGGCGATGCTGCCTCTAACCCTTGGAGGACGTCGTCTCCCGATGACCGCCGCCTCCTCCTCCTCGTCTCGGAGACACTGGCTATGACGACGACGGCGGCCGGCTATGAGCTCGGTTAGTCAGCTGATCGCCCGGAACCTCATCGGACCGGTCAGTGATCGCGGCCGCACTATCGTGTCCTAATAACCAGTCTCTCTCTCTCTCTCTCTCTCTCTCTCTCTCTCTCTCTCTCTCTCTCTCTCTCTCCGATACGCTTGCGTATATATATTACCGAATCGACGCGGGGAACACTGTCAAGACTACAGTGCACCGCTGCGCACTATAACGTAGCAGCAGTTCCTATAGACGACGCGGAGCAATGACCTCTCCGGAGCAAAGTCCACTTGGCGTGTATTATATATGCCCGCACACAGAGACAAATACGTAATATACAATACGCACTCGCGGTCTTTCATGTACTGCCTATCTCTCCTCGAAACAATAATGTCCTATATCGCATGCAGCTTCCTCTCGCTGCCTTCCTCGCGGGCGATAGGATGGCGGCGGACGCGAGTAACGATCGGCTGCTGCTGCTCTGGCGTGGGAGAGATACAGCGAGAGAAGGATATGGTATGTATATACATATATATATATATATGTGTGTGTGTGTGTGTATAAAAGAGCGAGCGAGCGAGCGATCCGCGCTCCTCCAACTCCGGCGGTCGACTGCCGAGAGCAGAGTCAGCTCGCGATGTTCCTGCTGCTAAAATACCGAGAGCAAGAGAGAGAGAGAGAGAGAGAGAGAGAGATAGATGTAGAGAACAGTTGCGGGCGGTCGAACGCCAGGCGGCAGCAGCAGCGAAGCCCGCAGAGGTGGAGGACCGCGGTGACGTGGATGACGTAGGAGAATGTACGTACGGAATATAGTCAGCTTGTTCTGTGCGCTATATATGCGGAGGTTTATGCGCGTTTGTAGAGCTATATACATTCAGCGCGAGTTTTGTTATTGAATTTTCGTAGGTTGTCCATTTGGGACGAGAAAAAGTTTCTTGGATTACAGCTTATAATTGGGACGTGATATATATACGCTGCGCGATAAATCAGAGCACACGAGGGATTACGCGGAGAACGAGATTGCCGATGTTGTAATTCAAAAGCGCACCCTTTCTCTCCTTCTTCATCAGGCGGACGCGCGTTCGCGGTTTCGGATTCTCTGCGTGCATTATACTGCGCGACCGAGCGTTTCTCCGCGCGCTTTGAAGTCGCTTTATATATATATATATCCCTTTGCGCGAAATAGCCCCTTTCGCGTGTATATTCCGAACATATGAGTGTATATATATATAGATACGGCTCGAAAAAGGCATTAGCCGTGTTTACGCGAGCGAGAGAAAGCTCTCGTGTCCGGATGCAGCCGAGGGGATGATATCTCGAGTAAGGAACAAAACGCTCGAGCAAACAATCTTTCTCCCTCGCTCGGCACGTGCAGGACCTTTTATTCAGTTTTCCAGGCTGCTGTATATATATACTCCTGTTTATGAAATGGACACGCGCCGAAATAATCGAAGTGAAAATTCCCCAATGCGCTTTACGTAGAGCCAAGCGAGAGTCGCGTCGGAGAGCTTTGAATTTATTATGGAAAAAGTTTTTTTCGAACGAAAGGAGAGAGCGCTTTCCGAGCGCTCCGAGCGTCGACACGGTTTTGAGGTGTATAAAAAGGATTTTTGGTATATATACATGGCTTGCAGCGAGAAGCTTTTTCAGAAGGCTGGAGGTCACGAGGTATATATAGATGTGTGTGTATACAGTGGTCTGTTTGTGTAAGCAGTAGTGATTTACGTTATTACAGTCATATATATATCGACGTGGATATAGCCTCCTCTACTCAACAACATTTTTTCTCTATAGTAATAGAACTTATTTTAAGTACACATTATGATCGCGTTTTCCCAATCGATAGCCCGACTGGTTTTCAGTATAGCTTATAAAAAAAAAACGTATACCGCGACACTCCGGCAATTTCGCTCGAACAGCACATCCCGAAAAGCTCGAACGAATCGCGACCCTGGCTCAAATTGAAGCTCAACTCGAGATCGAGAGCTATATCAGCGTAATGAGAACACACACGCGGATGAGGGATCTCGCTGAATTACGCGCCGCGCTTATAATGTTTCTGATAAAGCTGCAGCTGTCGCGAGCTTTTCACATTTTAGAAACGGCGCTCGAGAAGAGTATTTTTCCTCTTGGCATTGGAATACATATATATACTCGCAGACACACCGCTGCTCGTTCGCAAGTGTGTATATATATACAGTTCATATGTGTCAGGGCTACGCACACACGAGAGAGTGAATCTGTCTAATATCGTATATAAGCACATTATTATTCGTCTCTTTTTAAAATCCGAGTAAATGCTGCGCGCGAGGCGACTTTCACAAGCGAGAGGGAGAAAGAAAAAAATAACGATTGTTCCAATGAAATTAACTTTCACCTCGTCGACTGGGATTAATTTTTCCCTCGAACGAGGCTAACACACACCGTTTTAATTTCATCAAACCGAGAGACGTGTGCGCGCTTTGTTTTTCGAAAGAAAAAAAAACAAACAACGAGTGCGCTAGCGCACGCGAATGCAAACGTCGTAATATATTTTCTACTTATAAACGCGTACCACTGCTCTCGCCGTATGTTTCACGAAACGACGAAAAAAGAAGCAAAACTCACTGCGTAATGACACTTTCGCGTCTCGCCCAGCTGCTGCTTTCTCTCCCGAAGGCAAATCGCGCGACCGGATAGATATATATATATATATATATACAGACAGTAATTACGCGGTAATGAAAAGCAAGCGCATTGATTGTTGTCTCCGCACAGGGAGAGCGAGATAGGGATCGTTATGGTCATTCTAATTACAGCGGAGTAGTGTCAAAGCCGCGCGAGAGAAGTTATATACCTATATATATATAGCACTGGCGCACGTGACTCACCGATTCTCGCGTGTCCAACACCGGGGGAGAGTTAAGAGTAGTTAGAGCCTGTATATGAACTGCCGGTGCGCGTTGGGACATTATTTGTATCTATATATACTCAGGCATTTGCGCACGTGTCTTGTATAGCGGATGTATTTTCGGACGCGTAGAACGATTTTCCAATCCTGATATTTAAATAATACAGCTACGACGACGAGAGGGCTACTTTTTTTCAGCCACGACACGTGGCATGTATAGACAGCTCCGGCATGCACGAATGTGGAACTTTCAAGCGATGGGGTTCACGAACTTGAAAAATTGATTTCTGCAGTTAGTTTTACATCATCTGCTGCCTTATTTACATTATGCATCGCCCGGTGACCGCAGTAAAATTCAAATAAAGCAGACTATCTCGCGGAACACGCGAATAATCGACCAGCCGCTTGTTATTATTCATCGGAGTATGAAAATCCCGCCAATTATCAAATCACCTTGGATATCGTTCATTATATTCAATCCGCTCGATTCACGCCCCCAATTTCAATCAGAATATAGAGCAAACAAATACAGATATACAATAATTCACCCATTGTAGGAGAATCAGAGATGAGGCCTCGCGTAGGTCGCGTCGTCGAAAATACACGAGCTCGTTTATTCATCAGCCGACGTCGCGGGATTGTTTTTAGCTTTGGGGCTATGCCGAGGGCTCGAGCCGTCGAGGAGCGGTAACGAGTACAACTCCGAATAATTATTTATTTTTTTCCTTCCTACGGAGAGGAGGTCGGAAGAGTCGAGTGGTTTAAAATACGTCTGCGGGAGATATGTTTGGGAGGATTTGGTTGGTATTTTAACGCTTTATAAGCAAAAAGTACAGAAAAATTACTTAGGGGATACGAGAATAATAACATATGATATACGATCTTTTTGTATGTTAAACGATCTATGTATGTAACGCTGTTAAATAACTGCATGCGCGAATGGCGTATATACGTAAATTTATATAAAATATTACTTTCAAAACGAAAGTACGCTATACGAGAAAGCTCGAGGCTGCAGGATATGAATTAAATTGGATTTCAATCAAACGCAAGCGAAATACTCTTCTCCGCGCTAAGCGCGTGTATAAACAAAAAATACCTCACTTGATCATCGAAATTCCTCGTTTCTCTGAATGAGGACGACTATACAGCTCTCCGAGTCATCCGCGACGTTTGCGCTCTAGACGCCACACATTCAGATCGGCTCTCCCCGCCAGAAACTCGAAAATAGAATCGGTCGCGCGACGTTCCACTCGGAATGTGTATATTTAGATCCGGCGCACGTATGCCGTGCATACGCGACGTCTTAATGATTGTTAATTTTTTCTTTCAAAAATAATGTTTAACTTAATAAAGAATCAACTTTTTAGCTGAAAAGTTCGAACCGCGAGGCGTAAATCGGTTAAACCAAATGTACCCTTCAAAATTTATGCAATAACGTATTCCCATTTATAATGCCAAAGCTCGAGTGACAATACTCGCGACAGGCCAAGTATAATAAATTTACCTTTGTGTTCGCGGATTCATGAATTATCGATATGCTCACACTCGTTTTGCGAAAAAATGGTTGACCTATTGACAAAAGTGTTGAAAAAATCATTCATATGAACTACTGTATATACAGAAAACGATAGATTGCCAGAGAGAACTGAAGTATTATTTACCATAAGAAAACAATTCTCCGACAAAATCACGACCTAATAATTAAAGCTCTCCTCTGCGTCACGCGGGCGCATGAGTTCCCCTGAAAAATTCAATCCATCTACCTATACTGTTCACCATTCACTTGCAGCGCAGCTTCCGAGGCAGATGACGTACAACACGGCGGCGACACCTGCAGAGTGACGGCGCATCGATTTTCCCGCGTGACGTTGACCCAGACACCGGTGTTCTTCTTCGCCTACAATTTCCTTCTTGTATAGTGTTATATATATATAAGTCGTCACTGTCTACACGCTCTCGTATGCAAAGCTTGCGATCAGATCTATTGTACTTTGTAACGATTGAGTGGAAAATAGCTGGGGAAAATGATTATTTGAAGTTTTGCTTCAAATAACGTTTATTAAAAACTTATTAGATAACAAGTAAAATGTTTTTTATAAAACTCAGAAATATATATATGCAATTTTCCCTTAAAGTTCCTATGAATCCGTTATATGTAACTCTTATATATTTTTGTTACACAAAACGCATTATAGATAAATGAATCGATCTCTTCTCTGTTAAGCTTTAAACTTAATATTACAAACTTTCGTATTTCGTTCAAAGAGTCAAATATAATACTCCAACAAAATTGCGTGCAATCGACTCAGCTTGATAAAGCTCATCTCATACTATGTAATCGCAACGTTGACAACATTTCGCTCTTCGTGAATTTCGCCTTCATGTATACACCTCTTCTCCATTATGATTCTACTGCAATTTTGCATTTTCTGCAAAATCAATATCAGAAAAGACGATTGTCGTACGCGCCTCCAGCTGTGCGTCTCTCGTACATGTTCCTGTAACTCCGCTCGGTATGTCTCTATTTTTAGTCGATACTACATGCACGATAGCACGAGTCGAGCAATAATTCGCGGGGGTCGCATTTATACATTTGAAATCGCGCGCGATTATATATACGCAACGCCGGGATTAGCATATTAACTGTTTTAGCTCGTATATGTAGAGGCTATATCGCGTGTGCATTGACGCGTGTATATCTACAATACGTACTGCGTAAATGAAAAACGCACGTCGACGCGATTATCTTGGCAAACGAAGAATTCAGCCCCAAAGAGAGAATCTCCGACGCGCAAAAGCTCGCGAAACGCACGAAAATTCCAAGGCCAAGCCCTCTCCCTCTCGCTCGAAATAGTCCAAAAAAGAGAAGCCTAGAAAAGCGCCTCAAACGACCACACACACGTTTACATACCGCTCGCAATATTGTACTCGTGCGCGTGTATGCCTGCGCACAAAAGAAGCTCGACTATAATCCCGCAAGCGCTATAGTGTCTCTCTGCATTGTCCTTGAACCGTTGCAGCGCATTCGAATTCAGAGACGTACGCTTATGTATATATCTGGCGGATAGATAGATGGATAGATTATAGCACTGGTATATCTACGGAACGCGGTCACGCGAGGAACCGGAGACGTCGCGGTGGTACAACAAGCCCGTATAACCCCGAAATTCTCTATATCCGCGGCCCGGCCGATCGAGTTCCCTGTACCTCACGTGCGTCACGTATATTACAGTTTGATCGTTGTTGCCGGGGTTCGTTTTTATATATATGTATTTTTTTAACGTATACTTATATATTATTTTACTTACACGGTGAAAGATTGATGCTTATACGAGAGAGCGCGCGTTACAATACCGGAAGAGCGTAATATCGATGCACGAATCGAACTTTACGATGAGTTTATCGGCTTGGAGTGTGTACCGTATATTGAATTGGCGCGAGACTTGCATATATATGTAGTATAGGCGACTATGTAGTGGAAAGTTTTACGAGCTTCATCGATGATTTGCGGCGATATATTATATTTGTACAATCGTTATGAGAAGATTGATCCGCGAATCTCGGCATATTTTTGTGAATCGAATATTCGGTCACTCCGACACTCGTCAAACGATGCGCGCAGCAGGCGAATAATATACAATGGAAGCGTTCTTGGATATATATATGCACTGCGAGCTTGAACTACTTAAAAGTAGTTAAAGGACGCGATTGAAAATTGCCCTTAATAGTCGATCACCGTGCGGCACATTCAAATTTCGCGGGAATGTCGATCGTACCCATTAAACATGACAAGGCTGCGTATATATACACACGAAATCTCAGCTCTCTGACAATGCATAAATATAACCCTCCCACATGACGCGAAGCCACCCACGCGTTATATATGCAGTATATCGCAACATCCATTGTTCGCGGGCCGAAAGCATACGCACAAAGGCCTAATGTGCAAAGACAATGGGGCGAAAAGAGCGAGGCGAACTCGCTCGTTGACACACACACACACACACTGGCCTTGCGCCTCTCGTTAATCTCCAGAGGTGCTGATCGACGGAAATGACACGCTCGACGTCTCTTTTTTTTTTTTGTTCTTCGAAGGGGAGTGTATACGATGAAAATGGCTCAATTTTAAGTTTAGCCGTGAATCGAACCAGCCGCGATTAGCTGAAAGAATGATTCACAGCGACGTAGTTTCAGGATAATTCGGCGCAACATCAGCTAAGCCATCGCTATATAGCCGCACCCACGCACAAGTTCAAAGCAAAACTTAATCAATCAACCGCCTCGAAGACTCTTTACCCGAGCTTTATTCGCTTGGAATGACGAATCCGAACGAAAAAAAATCGGGGGATGAAGTGATGGGCGTAGTCGGCCGTTGATTCATCCCGATGGACAACTGCGCGGTGTCTTTTTATCCCGAGTCTCCAAAAGCTGCTTCTACGTTTGAGGATGTTTTTGCGCGAACGTCGTTTTTCGTTTACGCGATTGTCTGGGAGGGCCTTGAAGTGCGAGATTATGGTTATAGCGAGGACGATTTATTGGGAAGTATAAGTGAAAGAGGCTTTAGAAAATTCCGTAGTACGTATATATACTTACTTGAATAGGATCAATATGATTTTATTGACTTTGATTTACAATTCGTTCGACGTTCGATACAAAAATATATTGTTTTCTCGGTTTACCTGTATATATTATCGTTCGTCACGCGAACTCAGAATGTTAGCCTGGAATGTATATATCCTAAGATGTCACATACCAGACTCTCGGATCATTTATATTATAACTCTACGCAACTCTAAACTATACATAACACATATGTCGCGGATACTACGCTGTACGACTTTTCCGAAGTATATCTCGCATCCGTGTGGCTTCTCCTCGACATTTCTCTCGACAAAAGCTGTCGCCGGATAAATAAGAGGAAAAAAACTTGAGCTTCCGAGTAGTCAAACTCTATTAGCCTAATTCCTCGAAGAGAAGAAAAAAGCTCTCGCGCCAAATACTCAGCGCGTAAAACCTTTCGAAGAACATTCCATCTGACCCAAATGCTACGCAATACTATACTCTCGTTCGGCCATCGAACTCCATATGTTCGGGATAAAGCGCCCGTGAGACTCACTCATCGTCGTCGTCGTCGTCGTATATAATGTATTTGCTTTTTGCTGCGCGAAATATCGGTCGCATTATTACGTGCAGCGTCGTTACGTAATTCCGGCTGTTCCATCGCCGTTACCGCTGCTGCTGGCGTCGATCGATACGTAATATCCTTTCTGTGTATACGCGAGTTTCTTGAACAGAAAAAGAGGAAAATGAGGGAGGATGTACACACGTTTGGCGCACGAGAGAGAGAGAGAGAGAAAATTATTTCGCTTTGTTTATTCCGGGAGTCTTCGTTTCTTCTTTCCGCGAGTTTTAATACTGGGTCAGAGAGCGAGTTGTATACGTGTGTAAGTGTGTACCGGAACTGTAGAGGAAACAATAGCTTATTTATACTACGGATTCAGGGTGTAGCAAACAGTTACGGTGCAGAATTCGTGTTTGCGAATGTATCATTGCGTGATTGATTAGCGCGAGATGAGGGAAAATGTTCTTTTTAATTGGCGGCTATATTGGATTCTGGCCAAAGGATGACCCCATACTTGAAAAACTAGGGCCTAATACACATACGCGTCGTGTATATATACTCGTGACGCCCGTCGTGACGTCCGTGTATTTGGACATATATATTGGAAGCTTATATGCTTTTAGAGTCCATTTACCTCGTGACGTTGTCCGACGTCATCCGTAACGTGCGCGACGAGGCCTGACCATAAATTTACCGTCCACTTTAGAATGACACAATTAAAGTCCGGTTCGTTACGCTCGGGCAATGCAGTCCGATTCGATGTTTATTCGCGCGACAAATTCGCGCACTGAGAAAAGTATTTGTTACAACCAAATAAATATGTTTATTCCAAATTCAATCATGCCAGTACGCTCAATTCGAAGCTATATTTGGTAACTATTACTAATGGTTACCAAATATTTTAATATAATATTTATGATTATAATAGTCTCTAAATTAGATAGTATCATCGAATAAATACTTCTCTCAGTGCGACTGTAATTAAGAGCCCAGAAAGTAAATCGCTCTTTATATTTAAAAACTAAATTTGCATGATCATAAATTGAGCTCGAGCAGGCTACTTATTTAAAATATGCACGGTTCGCGTGTTTTCTATGAAATGGAAATCTAAAATTAGGAGATCGTTATCTTCCTAGAATCATGCGCGCGTATTTTATTCAGCCATTCTTCAATAGCTCTGGATGAGAGCGTTGTGTGTGTGTGTGTAACTTAACGTAAGTTTTAACAAAGATACCAAAAGCATGTTTTTACAAAAGCTTGTTTACGAGTTACTTGTTTACTGAATTACTTCTCGATGCCGGAATATATATATATATATATATATATTAGACGTTAATGGAAACTAGAGCGCACAAAGTATAGCCGGCACATTATTGAATTTATGACCCTATTAAAATTCCCATTTTGTTTTTAAAGGAAATTCGCTTGAAGGGGAATTTTCGTTGTTCAAAGATGGTTTCACCGGGCTAAACGCAAAACCTGAATTTCAATGGCTTATCGCTGCACGACTCGCCGAATCCGCACATCCAGATAATATCTCATGCAGTCTGATATACTCTATATTTTCGAGTAAAAAGTACGCATAATATGCTAATCGGAGTAGTATATTACAGAGACCCTCCAAGTGCATAGTTAAGTACACGTAAAGTAAAAATCGTCTGCGCCTATACATACACGCGCGCGATAAGAAGCTCCAGAAAACTCGATTCCCGTGCACTTGCAGCACCGACCGCCGCGACACTCTCTCTCTCTCTCTCTCTCTCTCTCTCTCTCTCTCTCTCTCTTTCTCTCCGCTGTACAACAAACATCAGAGTTACAGCACAGCGTCGGCCAGCAAAAAATCGAAGCCTTACACGAATAATCCTCAGCCGCAGAGGTTCTCAGGCGCAGACGTTCCAGGCGAAGCTTCCACCGCCGCAGTACCACCAGACCTCGAAGTTGATCCATTTGACCAGCACCAGAGCCCAGACGAGCTTGTTCATCGCGAAGACCAGATCGAGAAATCCGCGTTCCTCCGATTTTCCACTGAGCAGGTCGAAAAGCTTCGTCGTGTCCAGCAGGGACATGCTTGCGACGCGCTTTGTCGGAAGGATGTCCGCCGACGTACTGCAGCCGGTGCGCGAAACGAGGCTCTTTTAGCGACTCGTTACCTAACGGCGAATCATCGTTTAAAAGTAGGTGCGCGTACGGTTATTATTGCGCCTGGCGCGAGAGCTTGCGAAACGCGGTGTGTAAATATCGGTCGCACGAGCACGTGCGCAAGCTCTGGGTCGACCTGCATTTTCGACCCGCGCGGTGCAATAGGAGATGCGTTCGAGTGATTACGATGGATTATTTTGGGAAGGCGGTGATTTATATTATCGAGGGTCAAGGTCGGCGGAGCGCAGGTGAGGAGGAAAAACACGGCGGCGGGTAGGATGATTTAGGGGATTCGCGGAAGCTCCGCCTGTGTAATCGCGTATAAAGCTCGAGCGTAATTTTTGCTGATGGGCAGAGAGGACTCTCGCGATACCGAGTCTTGTGCCTCGAGATTTATGCAGCCTGTTGAATTTTATTAAAACTCTGTGTCAGAGTATAGATAACGTAGGACAATATGCGAGCGTAATGCGTTTGAATCTTGGCTCCGGTGTGCGGCATCGTAACAGTTTTAGAGCCCCGCACGCGATAAGCGGTCGTAAATATTGCGAGATGCTGTACAGAGATTCGGCAGTAACGCAGCGTGTATGTAGAATATTTTAACAACGGGACATTAAAAGTCTGGCTCTGGCGTAATATAGCCGTTAGTATATATAATAAAGGCTTTTTTAACGCTAAGCTGACAAGTCTTTGCGCGCAGAGGACTCAAACTATTAATAACAACCTCAGGGTGAAATGTAACATGCTTTTGAAGTTACGAAGGTATAACACTTAGAGAATTTACTGGATGGAAAGTTTGCGCTATATCGACAGAGAGTGAGCGGGAAAGACACTTGCACTGCAATTTCTGCCTGCAAATCAATAGCCTCAAAATCCTCTTTCGAAATATACTTTAATTTTAGATTTATATCCGGCGGTGGCTATACTGCCGCAGCGCCGTCTATAAATTTCGTCTCGGAAAAGGTTCTCGAATCAATTTGACTTTTTCATTCCACGCGACTGCCTGCTGCAGAAATAGGAAAATATTTATCGGTCCAAAAGCACAATAACGCCTCCTATAACACCGCACAATTGCTTCGTAGGAAAAACAATCTTTCAAAACGTCATCATCACACTCGTATCGACCAGCATAAAAATACACAATATAACTTCTATATATCAATCATTCCCCACATCTAAGCTCTCCCCGAGACGCACTTCTCTCTCGCCAGCGCAGATCGAACGTCGGCCCCTCCCCCAAAGGGCTGAGTTCCTGTTGCGAAAGCGCCTATTATCAGGCGCTCGGAGACCGCAAAATCAATAGAGCTTAGACGCGCACGCGCGCATCGCGTTAATTAAGTCGTTTGTTATAGAATTTTAAGGTCTGACGGAATTAGCTCGATCGTGCAATTTATCATTGTGGGGTTTGACTTTTTGCAGGCTGCAAGTGATGTTCTTTGAATATGCCCGATGAAAGGAATTAACGTTCGATTTGGGATCGCGATCGTGATATGAGGGGGATGATCGATAATCGAAGCAAAGCCGAAGTTGTAATATACAGGTTTGCAAAATGTATGCGGGTTATTGCTGAAAATATGTGGAATAATTGAGAACTTAATCAATTCAGTAGAGATAATAAATTATCCCAGGGCTTTATAATTGTCTCGAAATATCCAGAATTCATCCTTCGAATTTCACGTGGATATTCCAGTATTAAAGTTTCACAATATTATTTCACGATATTATATACGACATGAGGCATATGATATATATATTTCCGCTACAATCGGGCTAAGAGAAAGAACGCGATTTTACAGGTGTTATGCCGCAAGAGAAAAAATATTGATGCAGTAAAAGCTTTCCTGCATTTTTCACCCCCCTCTCCTCTCTGTCTTCCTTTTACAGAAGACTTGACTTAACTTGTTACTTCAAAGACGACCATTATTTATACGCTTTGAGAATATTTGAAACTTTTATTTCCTATATATACTCGTTTATCATTCTCCCTCTGGCTTCTACTCTTTTCCCGTCGTTCATTTTTAGCCGATCTTTATCCTGCGTAGTTTTCGAATTCTCTAATGCTCGGAAATAAAAAGTTAAAATATAATGAATACTCGTTCCCGTGTGTCGTAATTTGCCGAGTATTTTTTATGGCTCGATTGAAATGCGCTTAGGCAGCCCCGTTATGTTACAAACAATCAAGATTATATCACCGTATAGAAACGTTCGAACGTATATAAAAAAAGGATTACTCGATCGGTGAAATGCCGCAGCATAATTAAGATCCAACTATATAACGGCTCATTAAAAGTCAATATATTCCGCAGAATATAAAAGTATATTGTAATTGCGTTCCCGCGAGAAAAGAGAGAACACTTTTTTTTTCTTTTCTGCACGAACTCTTTTATAACTGCTTTGAATAACGAGAAAAATTGAAATATACCTAATAGTTATAGGTGACTGTGCATGAAAATTTCCCTAAAATATCCCCTCCTAAAATCAATCTTGATAAAGAGACACGTGTGCGGTGCTTTTTACCAAAGTGCAGACGCCTCGTTATCGCTATACTTAGCCGCTGGTCACGCAAACGACATTACGCTGAATCGGTCATCAGCCAAGCAAAGGGGCGCTTTCAACCCCGTCGACGTCGGTCATCGACTGCAACGTTTTCCAGAGATACTAAAAGAAGATATAAGTTATATATATAATATATAAGTTTGGCGTAACAATTTTTCCATAGATTCTATTACAGGAAAATCGCCCAAAGTCTGGTCTACTCAAAAAACTGCAAACACTTTCAATAATAGACCAACCCACATATCGACGCACAAAAGGTACACATACGCCATGTGTTGGATAATAAACAAAAGGGACGCGAAGATCAGGAATACACGTCGTCGGAGGCAGGTAGACGTCTTGCTCGCAAAAATAGATCCTATATATATAATGTGTGGTTTATACCTACGTATATAGGAAAGTGCGCGACGTCACGACTCGTTTGTGCATTTCGCAGCGGCGGTCGAGCTTCTGATGATGCGAGGTTATTAGCGAGAAACTTCGACGGGTCAGTCAACCCTTTGAAAGACGACAGTGTGACGCTTTCGAGCTTTTTCCGTTAGCAGCGTTTCGGCGAAAAATTTCACGAAAATATTTTTGGAATTTTTAACAATGGTTTGCATACCCGGAATTTTTTTTAGTATAATGATTGCTCGTCGTCAAGAGCTTTTTTTGCTGCGCGCTTTTCGTAGAATAACTTTATTCAATGTTTTTCAGAATTTTAATAGTGGAATCGCAAATTCTCTGGGGATTTGCAAGCAACAATGGCCACAAGTATGATACGAAAAGGTTTGTACGCAGAAAAGTTTAATTTGAAAACTAATTCACGGATCCAAGAATTGAAAGCCAAACAATTTACGTTTCTCGGTAACGGCTAGATGCATCTGTCTACAATTCTCGAAAGGTGTAAACAGAAAAATGTATTATATAAAAACTCGATTTCCCCCCTGATTACATTCTAACAATAGCGAGAAAAGTCGCTGTCGACTGTCAGAGAGATTTGCATTCAACCGACCTTCTCCACTCATGATTATTCGTCCTCGAACAAAACATTTCCAGGTACATTATAATATGTATTATGCTATTATCAAGAATTCGAATAATTCACTCGCCGCATTGAATTCCCGTGATGGTACGTCAATTTCAAGCGTCTCGTGGATCGTATCAATGGGATTTTCCGAGGTATACCAAAAGCTGTCGCTTTCAAAGACAAAATCACATTTCTTCCATCCGAAAATCGATCATTCATTCCGGAATAAGTATATATGACTACCACAGCGTATTTACATTTATCAGTAAGAAAATACTGCAGTCCCATCCACTACCAATTTTCTCCTCGCCGTTTTCTGTATTATCCAATTTCGGCGAGCTTATGTTTAGGC
Source organism: Muscidifurax raptorellus (assembly GCA_020010945.3). Classification (NCBI taxonomy): domain Eukaryota; kingdom Metazoa; phylum Arthropoda; class Insecta; order Hymenoptera; family Pteromalidae; genus Muscidifurax; species Muscidifurax raptorellus. The sequence continues at coordinate 2,905,145 of CM052081.1, read as the reverse complement.
AAGTACGCGCACGTGCCGTGTTTTCGAAATGGGGAACGTATTTCGAGCAACAACTGCAGTCGGGTGTAGTGCATACCGAGTAACCGAACGTAATGGTTATCGATCTGTATTTTCAGCCGTGCATATATACCCCCATCACCGTTTCGTAAATATAGCGCAAATCGTTGGGCGATCGCTTAACGTATCTTCGTTTGTTTTCTCGTTTTTTTTTCATCATCCCGCGCAAAAAACAGCATTATCCATTCATCGCTCGAATCCCGAAAAATCCACTCGCCGCTCCATTCGTAATTCAGCCTTTACGTACCCGGAGAAAGAAGGCGCGAAGAGAGCCCCGGGGTGAGAGTGTGGCAAGGATCGCAAGGAAAATCCATAATCCATTCCACAGGCACGCGACGCATGAAAGATTCAACCTGCAAACGCCAGGCTTTTTCGTGCGAGGGAAGAAGAGCATCGTAAAGGTTATATATCTATATACGTATACGTATACACAGGAGTATGGATCGTTTGCCCAGGAATATTCTAATAGCTCTCCGCGGTGAGTTTCGCTTGAATAGAACAGACCCCCGCTATAAATATACATTCGGCATTTTTTGGCAGCGCAGAATTTGTATCGTAAGAATGTCATTTTCGCACTGCTACACGATTAGTATATGCGATAGAGGGTTATAGGAAAACGCCGTTACGTCGTGCGCAATTTTTCCTTTCCTACCTGCGTCAAGCAGCAAAAATAACCTCGGGCAAAGCAACAAAGGGCACGTCCCTTACACACACCCCCCCCCCTTCCAAAAAGAAAGAAGCTACGTATATACATATATACACATATATGCACTCACTTGTTCCCAGGATACTTGAGGCACCTGCGCACCTCCTCCCGCTCGTCCTCGACGTTGCCCATCGCCTCGTCCTCAGAATGATAATCTCATCGTCGACCAGCTTCCCATCGAAAGTCCTCCTGGCCGACCCCGCGATAACCTCCTCTCGGCCGCTGCTGCATGACGACACTTCTACTCACCGGCATCCGTGTGCGCACAACTATGGCCGTCCCGTCATTGCCCAGCTCTCTAGAACGACACCACTGCTGCCCCTCGTCCTTTTTATCCTTCCCGTTTCCTCCCGCGCACAAGCACACGTACACCCACTGTACAGCTGTATACGGAGCGAAAATCGCAGGATATTCGGAGACGCGGTGTGACGCTGGTATGTATGGTGGAGGAGAGCGAGTATTAGGTGAGTTTCCCGCGCGTGGTGTCTTACGACCGGCGGTAGCGGCGGCCAATTTTCTCGCGCATGTGTGCAGTGCGGAGGCTTCGATCTGGTTTGCCCCTCTCTTGTATATATATACGGCGGCTGTGCTCGGACGCGTATATAGGTATATATGTAGATTTTCCGGGCGGACACCAAGAGCGAAAGCTCTCTCGTATACGCTGGCGACTGATGGCGACATCTGGCGGATGGTAGGGAATAGGGAGCTTTCTACTTGTACGACACTTATTTTTGTTTTAAGAAAGTCTGTAATTTTCGTGATTTTCGAACTTTCGTATCTAATATCCGATTCCAGGAACGATATTTTTCTATACTCCGTACAAATTATTAATTAAAAGTGAATAAAATACCGAATTCACCACTACGATTCTAAAACTCATCCCTATTTTAAAATTATTTTCATTTACGAGGAAAAAACGACAGGAATACACCATTCGCCTACGGCAATGTATCCGTTAAAATGCACCCCATATATATAAGTATATACTCCGAGCATCACCTGGAATTCCATCTCTCAGCCCCGGAGGCAAAAAGCGTCGCGAATTCCAAATAGTCGAGGTAAATAAAAAAACGAGGCAGAATCGTCGCGTCGCGCACATTAGCCTCTATATAGGCATCCCGAGCGAACGTTGGATCACTGCCAGAAAGATTGCTGTATATACCTACATATATATACATGCATTCATACATGATATACGTATAACGTGTATGTGTGTAAACGCAAATTTGCGTGCAAAGTACATAGATGGACAAAACGGCTGACCCAACGACCTTGACCTCGTGTAGATATACGTGGGCCATGAAAAATCGGTTCTCGAATTTAAAGATCGATATTTTGGAGACACGTTGGCTGTCTCTGATACACATAATGCGTCATATTAATAGCGGAGAAGGAAATTCACCGAGACTTAATAAGGCGAGTGAATACGTTTACTCGGGGATTTTCACAACTGTGAGATAAAAGTACACGCGATAAGTAAACGAACGTCAAATATTGAAATCGCACATATGGAAATTTCACGCTACGTCTACACTTTCGTGGATACGAAAACATCCCACTCGTTCCTTTTTTTTCACCTCAGGCCAAAAGTTTCGCCGCGAGCTTTTTCGAGGATATGCTATAGACGTATATACACATCAGGTTCATACTTATACAGGCGTGTTGTACATGCCTACGACGTTCAATTAAGGAAAAATGTTTCGCTCCTGGATTTCTCAGAGAGCTATTTCAGCCGAGTCGAAACGAGGAAGAAAGAACGGAGTATTATACTTTTCTCTCAATTTCTCCGAGAGCTTTTTCTTCTTACGAGCTTGTTTTTCTTCTCGCGGAGAGATCGCTTTAGTGCAGGTGATTAAAAAAATGATATTTTTTCTTACTGCGATTGTCAGTCGTTTAAAGCGTGATATACGTTCGAGTAGATTGATGAAGGAGCTCGTTGTTCCGATAACTTCCTTTTCATCGATATGAGCTTCGGAAAAGGATTAATGAACTTTTATTCGAATAGCTCGTATTTGTAGATTTTAAAAAACTTATATGCACGTGGCAACTGATGAGTATAATCAACCAAGTGCACTTCTATTCCTATCTATCTATATATATATGTTGTACAACCAGTAAGCCAATTTCCGCCTCTCACGCTGCACGAAACGCCCGCTATCGATTACGTGTGAGATACACAAATTGTACATGCCATCGCCTAACCGAACACGGGAATATATATCTATAATAAGTCTATTTATACTACATCTTATACTTCGAAAATAATGAAATTCCGTTGCTCTCTGACATGACTTTATTTTTCGTAAAAGTATACGAGTTTACAAAAGAGCATAATAATAGTTATGCTGCTGCGTTCTCATACCATTTACATTATGCGGACGGAAAATCCAGTATTTTAACGCTTGAATACAACGACAGAATAATCGAGTGACGGAATACATGCAAAGAAAAAACGACGGCCATCGGCGTACGGTATATTCACCGCGACATGCGTATTTTTTTTCTTCCACTTAAAAAAAACTAACGGCTCACATCGTTTTGTCAGCCCTACATACGTGGCAAAATCAATACGGAAAATATATAAAACGTGTACCGGTAAACAGTTGTGTAAGTATTATTGTGCTTTCTTTTTCGTTCGCGCCACGCGACGATGGGTTTAATAATTAATATCAACGTGTGCGAGTCTACGTGTTCTGGACGGACCTTTTGAATAATCTCTCTTTCCTGCGCGAGATTTCCGTGCTACGTTATAATGGAGAAAGGCACTTGCGGTGAATTCTGGCAAACAACTCGTATACAAAGATTATCTATCATCGATGATGTACAATGGAATAATTACTCAGAACTCATTGTATATTTTCACACTTCTGTTGTATGCACCGCTATATTATATAGTGTTGTATACCTCGTGTATTGACAATATTTACAGAGATTTTTCACATATAGTTACAAACGATTGGTCAATCACCGCTGATAATTAGACATTGAACGAGATAACAAGCATATATTGTCTGGTTGTGCAAGTATAAGATCGTCGTATTGGTTTATAGAATTATTATTCAGAATCATCGTAAAGCACGTAAAAGTATATATAGGTTGAAGCGACGAGATCGTAAGAGAAAGTTATCAGTGAAATCAGGGCTCGCAACATTTTCTTCGCATATAATTATACAAAACCCGAGTCAAAATTGCAGCGGATTTGAAAAACAAAACGACCCGGAGTCTCGCTATACAATATCACACACACACACACACACACACAACGAATTATCTCACATAATCAACATCGGTGATGCGGCATAGCACAGCCTCCTCACTTGTCCTTCTTAGGCTCCTCGAGTTCCTGTTTGTTCTTCGCCGGTTCGTCCTTCTCGCTACCCAGATCCTTTTTCTCCGGCGTAGTCTCGTTCATCGTCGACTCGACATCCTCCAGAGTCTCGCAGTCCTCGAGCAGTCGTTTCTCCTCCTCGTTGAGTAAGTAGTCAAAATCGTAAGGATCGCCGCCGTCCTGGATGCGTTTAAGCTCGCGTTTGAGCATGTCCAGGCACTCGCGACGCTCCTTGCGCTTCTCTTCCAAGCTGCGTTCGTCCTCGTCGTCCTTGACCTCACCTGCTGCTTCCTTGGCCTCGCACTCCTCGATGTAACGCTCGTAGCTGTTCACCTGTGAGCAGAGAGATGCGAAGAGGGGGTGTGAGATTCTATTGATTTTCTTTTTAATTTTCGGCTTGAAAATCGCAGTGAGACTCTCACCTTCTCCTCGAGCATGCTCTGAACGTCATTTCTGCGCTTCATTTGTCCGGGAAGAGAGAAGCAAGCCTGGATGAGGCGCAAGAATATCCACGCGGCACCTGCCAGGGCGAGATAGGCGATCGCCGTGTAGACCATGTTGACCAAGTCCACCGAGACCTGCTGGTGATACTTCATTATTCTCAAGGTTTTTGGAGTTCACTGCTATAGCTGTAAAGGGAATAGTTCGAGTTAGTACTTATTACTCTAGTTTGCTGTATTTGGTGAGTGTTATACAGTGAGGTGTATCGCGTTACCTTGCCTCTAAGGTATTGACGTATTGCTGATGGTAAACAACGTTTATGTGTACTTTTATTGCTTGTCGTATTACATACATCTATATATAGTTACTTTGAAATTAGTGAAACAGTTATGATGCTATTAACGATTAGAAACGATGCAACTATTGCGGTGCAGTATTATATATATTAATTGTGTTCTCTCTTCGTAAAAGTCGATGCCATGACTTTGAGCAGGTAGACGTGATTATAAGTGTGTTCCCCACCTATATGCAAGATTGTACGTATTTTATTAAACTACAATTTATAATAAAATGTGAGTTATTTAATGAAAGCGTCTATCTATGGAGGTGGAAGGACATGTATACATATATAAAAAATATATGTATATACGGCCTTCGAAATTATTGTAGCCATATTACTGTATATCAATTTCAATTCTTTAAACTCTGTCTTGGATCTATGAAAATTGTTTGTTTCGCGATAAGCTGCCCGATCAATTAGACGATGATTTTCAAAAATCATAATTTCTTCTACCTAAGCTTTTCATTCAAAAGTTATATAATTTCGTATTCTGGTTTTGGAAGATCGGCGAAACCATCGTTCGATCACTCACCCCCGACATACAATCAAGATCATAACCCCTTCATAGCACGAAAGCTCTTCCGACACCTGTTATCTTCAAACCAGCTACCTTCCCACACGTGTCCACCGACTCGCTTATACATACACAAAAAGGCTGACTGGCCGCGTGACACGTTTATTGATCGGCAGCTATGTATTATCACCTCTTCCATCCTTTTCCGTGTAGGTAGACGAGACATTCCATGAAAAAAAAACTCGCGAAGTATTTACACGAGACAAAAAAAAATGCTTGAACACGGGCCTGCAACGATTTTTTTTGTGCTATTATTTTAAATTAAATAGAGGTTTGAACACATCGTGAAAAAAATGCAGTTGGATGCGATTAAAACGCGATTGCAGCCCTGACCTTTTCGCAAACGTTCATACAAGGATAACATTACATTCTCGCACTAGTATAGAAATGGATTATCCGCGAAAGCCATTTCGTACACATGTAGATATACAAGATGAGAAAAAAATTCTTCCAAATTTTTGCTTAATTTTTACTCCTCAGGATGTGTTATTTTTACGGAATACCTCATATACATATATATACAGCTATATATGTATATACGTGCCTACGTGTTAACGTCAATGTGAATCCGGACAGCGTCGGTGTATGTGCATACATCGACGTGGAGGTGAATAACGCATGAGCTGCGCTAGGCTAGACGAGCAGGAGAAAACTTTGCCAACTCACCGTTTATATTTCGCGCGCAAGCTTGCGCGTGAGCTTTGAAGGGCCACCTTTGTACGAAGAGCATCGCTCATAGTTGCGTACATAGAAATAAGAGATGCCGTTTGTTTTATCTTTTTTTTGTGGAATTATAGTATGAGTATAGAATTTATTTATAATTTGTTTACGAGCATAAGATTCAAGATTTCTGGTTAGTGTCGACTTATAAATAAATTAAAAGCTTTGTCACGTGTAAAATACAGAAAATGTACGTACAGGCGATTTATCCTTGAAAAAAAAAAAGTTTAATAAATTACGTGTGCAACAGGTACATATTAAAAGAAGACTTGTTCTACTTTAAAAAAAAATCATTTAAAAGGGGCACGCACTATTATCTGAAAAAATGTTATAATTAAAACCACAAGAATAATACGTTTAAGATAAATGCTTTAGCACAAGTAATCTTACGCATGCTTTGAAATTCCAATAATATATATAATATACAAAAGTTTCAACGCAGCGTCGAGCTCAATTATTAACGTCGTATAGGGCGCGTGCCTGTGCTTACCAATCTATAGCTATCCGACGGCTCTTTCGATCTACCTCCGCTACGCGGCATATGCACGGCGATATTTTAATGGGGTACGTATAGTCGACCCAGTGAAAGCGCGAAGTCAACTTAATATGTATGTACAAGTTAACACTATGTGTAAGTTTCATTGATTTTAAATGTATCGTTACAAACTGCAAAAGTTACTCTATTCGAGCTCTCGCGAAAACATTAAGAAGGACAGAAATACGTTCATTAGGTTTAGAGACAGTGCTTGCGTGATAATTGCTGTCGATAGAAATACGCATTTTATATATTTTACCTTTCAACCCCTATCCCAATTATTTTTCTGATTCTCATTCTTTATCAGTTGAATAAAGTTACGCATCTAATTCTTTTGTATTTTCATAACAAAATAATAATGTTAAGACTGTTGGAGTATTGTATTTTCTTTGAGAGTCGAGAATACTGTCGTTATTATTACTAGTGCATATGACATTCAAACTCTAATTATTAAAACTCTGGTTTCCAAACTAATTTATATGAATACTTACACTCTAACAAGTATAATATGATTGAGAGCTACTAATGGTCCCTTCACCTTACGGTATTAATCTATTATCTATGTAATAATGTTTACTGAATTATAAAAATAAGTATTTTAATTTTTTATACAAATGCATATATAAAAGAAGATGAAGTTTTACGGTCGATTCCAGTATTTTAAAGAATCAATTCTCTTCTGTAAAGGCTTTAATGAGTTTTACTCAAACTTACTTATCAACAACATAGCGATTTATTTCTTACATAAACTATTACTATCACTAATCTATTAAGTACTTTTAAAACCAAAAGATCGGTATCAAAAGACTCTTCCCTCCGACTCCCAACATGTACTGTATAGAAAAATACACTCACCTCAGGTCGACGAGGACGAGAATCGCAGACTGACTTGTTGCATCGCTATCTCGATTTTCACGAACGTGCACCCAAAGCGGAACAACAGGAACGAAAAACCGTGATTACCGCAAAGACTTCGAACAGAACAGAACTCGAGCGCGCGGTAAGTCAGAAGCTCGAGACCAGCCGAGCAGCACTACTGTGTGTCTCGGTACGCGCGGACTCGACCTGACATGCTCGAAAGTATGACGACTAGAGACAAACTCTATCGTCGTCGGAGGGGCTAAACACATACGAGCGCGGCCACCACTACTGACCCCTATATACATGTTCGATATATGGATTTTTGTCGCTCACGCTATCGCCGGTCATATTAGAACAAGATGGTGCGCTGACGATCGCTAGAGGCTCTGTTGCTACGGACTTTTTGCTTTATTCACATCGATCGGAATGAGCCGCAATCATCCCAGAAAACGTCACGGTCTTGAAATAAACAGATGATCGCAATAAATTCTCAGATGGTCACTTTTGAGCGAGCGAATGCATCACATTAGTAATTGAATTGACAGCACGTACGTTCCAGTTTTCAAAGTTTAAAGTCAGTGGAGCTTTGATTTGCGCTGGTAATGATTTATAAGTAGAATGACTGTCTGGAACCCTGTACTTGTTTCCTGGCCTTAGGACTTGATGCTTTATATTTGCCTAATTATCATGATGATTACCTTATGTATGCTACCTATAAAAAGAAACATAGTTTAGTTATGGAGATCGAAATTAGAAAGTTAGAAGTGAAAGCTGCACTAACGCTCTTTGAATCAATAAACAAATGCACAGTTAACTGTTTTGACATTACGTGTATTATAATAATATGGCTTTACAATTTGGAGACTGAAACCAGCCTTCACGAACGAAAGATGCAGCTATGCATCTCGTAGAAGGGAAGATCAAGTTTTGTAACGCAAAAAATTGACTTGTTTTGTTTCCTTCTTCCTTTTTGCATAAATCAAACATTGTAATTAGACATGAGGCCTTGAATTAATAAACTAAAATTGTATCACTTTTTTCTAACTTGTGACGTCACACGTCAGCCTTAAAGCCACTCTAACGAATTTTTTAAAGGTGTTTCTTTTTTAGTAGGACACGCGTACATATATAATATTCATTTACACCAATGTCCGTATTCCATAAAAAGGACATTGTCCCTAACGCCTTAGGAATTCTATACAGTAACTTAAAAACGTAATTATGAGATTCTTAAAAGAAAGTCCAATCAAAATTCAGTTCGTAAAAATATCACACGAATCGCGGCTCTAGTTTTCGACGACTCACTTGCACTGCGTAATTTTTTCTAAATATCAGATCGAGAGAGATACAAACACAAAAGGCTTATGAAGTATAGAAAGAACGCAGTCACCGTTGTTTTGTTTATAAAGCATTAACATTAATATCGTATCGTCATCGTGCTTCTTCCATGTACACCTTTAAAATAGCTACAACTTTACTTATATACATGTTTTCTTTTTCTTCTGAGTCATGCGGTGAGTAAAAGAAGGATTAAATGAAAGTACTTCAAGTGGTCATAGTCGTCGTCGTGGCCGTTGTTGTGGACGTGGGTAGCGCTGTGGTAGACCTGACATAAAACAATAGGTAGGGCGTGCTAGAATTTCTTGAGCTCGGTGCAAGTTTGTCCTGAAGTTCGCGCACTGGAATTACGCGTACAGCCTCATCGTCGCACTCAAGCCAGGTGCCAGTTTCATTACGCGACGTTTGCTTGATGCCACAGCATTCATTGCCACGACAGCCCTGCTGCTGTTTGCCTCGTTGCGCTGAATCCTTATTTTCGTTCACGTTAGGCTTGCTGCCGAAACAACTAAAGAAATACGTGATCTTACTGTTGTCGGAACCCTGATGTCCATTATGATGAGCACTGGACGAATGATGATTTTGTTGCTATTGAACATAAGACAATGACATTTGTATTCTGTTTTAGATCTAGACATATTAAGTTACAAGTTTTCGCTTTACCTGAGAATTTTGTTGGTGATGAATATTATCCCCCTCGCACTCCTTATACTCGGTGTGAGCTGATTCACCAGGTACACGCGTATAGGCAACATAGTGGCCAGCCGTCATCGTTGCGCCCTGATGCATTATCACGGAGTACAGGTTGTAAACATGTCGTTGGGCGAGTTCCCTTTGTTTGCTCTGCGAAGAGCCTGAAAATGAACCAGAGTAACGAGTCTGATCGGCGCTGATGTTGCACTCTTCGCAGAAACATTGAAGTGTCAGTGGCGTCGGCATATGATTATTAATCTTTTCCATTGACCTTAAATATAAAGCAGTTGAAACCATTTTTATCTACAAGGACATTATTTTAAATCAGTCAGTTATATTATAATGACGATCCTTACCCTGCTGCAGTAGAAAACCTTTTCAATTGTAAAACAAGCAATCTCGGTAATGAAGGAAAACATACGGCTCGTCTAGCTTCATTATACCGAAGACATGTGGCACACCAATATTTATTTTTATCAAATAACAATTCGCTCGTTACTACTGCTTTTTTATAAATAGCGCTACAGTCCATCGTTTTTCCATCCTCATCTAGGAACAAAACATTCCAATATAATAATATTTTATACTAGACTTTGCATTATTGAAAGTTTCAATGACAATAAAAACTACCTTTCTCATTCGACCTATCAATGTCGATGGGCACGCATATGTCACAGAAGGTCTCTTTCCTCTCGGTAACTTGCTCACACTCCAGGCACGTGGTACGCAGAAGACTGACACCCTCGAAGTCTTCCGAAATAAAGCACTTTTTGCTCTCAAGCCGACTACTCAACTCACCGTTGCTGATAGGAGACGTGATGCTGCCATTCTCTAGCACCTGACCGATTGGCGGTTTGATGCCGTTCAAGGTTGTTTGTATGACACCGCTGGCACTGGAGGCTCGCAGCGAGCTGCCTGTCGGCTTCTTCTTTTGCTTCTGCGACTTTCGATTGCCTCGCTTGCTGCTTTCCGACTGCGTTGTTCGATCTCGTAGGAAGTCGATCTGTGGAGCGGTACCGGTGCCACCGTTGCCATCACCCCGCCAGCCGAACTGGTTTTCCCGGTGCCTAACGAGCAGTTGGAACGTCTCGCGAATATTATCGAGAAGGCAAACGAGCAACTCGTGCGCGTCCTGCTGTTGGTTACCCTCGAATATTGGGTTGACTTCTCTGTAACAGAAAATTTATAAAATTATTCTATTTATAATGCTTATTCTGCTTAAAACTTGAATAAATAATAGAAACTTGCATCACCTAAGAGCTTGTAAAAATGCATCAGGCTGATAAGGTTCATTGTTTTCTCTCGTTTCCAATTCTCTTAATGACATAAAAAGCTCATGCAACTTTTCAGTAGCTACTTGAATTCGAGGCTTATTCAGTTCTGTCGCAGCACTCGCAGCTGTCAATGATGGGAGATCTTTGTTGCTCCAGCTGCGACTACTACTTGTTGTAGTTGATATACCAGTTCTACCCAAAGATGATGTCTTAATCTGTAATTTTTATTTAAATCAACGCATAAAGACTATGTTTTGGGGTTGTAATTCATAAAAAATAAGAAATATGCATACTTTTGTTTGAAGTTGTTTTTCATTGACAATAGATAGATCTGTTGCTAGATGATGAAGGTTATGTAAGAAAGATGGTGTGCATCGTAGTGTATAAAGTACACTATTCAAAAAGCAGGTATTGCCTAAATTACACAAAGTCGCTATTTTCAAGCCTCCAGTTATGACGTTTGATGTAACATCACAGCCAGTATCTCGATGATTACTACCTAGCCTTTGGAAATCATTCAACATTTTGCTTGAACCTACAACAATTATTTTATATTTATTTATGCCTATAAACTTTTTTATTAATTAAACATTTGTTACATGAAATAAAAAATGTATAAGTATATTCAAAACTGTCCTGAATGAAACTGAATGAAATTGATGAATTTAAGTAAAGTAAGATTAGTGAATGTATAGATTCATGATAAAAGACTTCTAAGATGATAAGTTATCATGAAATGCATAACCCATAGATAACATAAAAAATCAATGAAAGGAATGTATAAACAAATTTTTAATTATGTCACGTTTTGATAAATAATAATATCTTACTTGGATGACTGGGACGTATTTGGCTAGTACTAGCCCGTCCAACTGACTGAGGCTCAGATTTGTTCTTGTTGATTCCTTGATTGCGTCTCTCTGACAAAGCTGAAAGAGAGAGGCAAAGTTTCTTCCTTGGAGGGTTCGGCCGTTCATCAGTATCCTCCTCTGCTTCTAATACTGTCATTTTCCGCTGATCTACAAGAAAACCAATGTTAAAAATCGTTGCCTTGGTTTAGATGCGTAATGGACCATTTCAAATATATATACTCAGAAAGAACAGAAAGAAGGAATCATTACTAAAAACTACATATACAATTTGAGTATAAATATTATCTGTAGATTTCGGTACGAAGATTATTTTTGCATAACATCAAATTGGAATATAATCAATGAAATCATATATTAAAATTTAGACCTTTGAATATGAAAATACATCGGATGTGCTCTAAGGAGTGAGAAAATCAATTAAAAACTCAATAAAACAATGACCAACAAAAGACATGGCCCAGCATGGTAATGATTTAGCACGGTCTGTTGATGATCAAAGCAGTGATAACTGAAATACGAAGTGTCTCCGGGCATAAAGATAAAGATAGAGAACAGAACCAAAGGAAAGATGAGATGGATATCTACGCGCACAAGAATAAGATTGTCGAGGAAGAGTGAAGAACAAGATAAGGTGGTGTATACATATGAATAAAATACTCCATCAATAATGTTGACAGTGAAAGTAATCACCCTTAGCCTCTACATTCTCCAGACGACTCACAGTACCCCGTTTTTTCCTTGTCAACATCTAAGAGGACGGCACTCCTTTAGCGCGACTATCACCATGTTTTCACACCAAGAGCACCCTTCCCCTTTCTCTCTCTTTCTCTTTCGCTTTCAAGCACGACTCGACCTGGCGGGACTCTTCTTGCTCATCCCTCGATTATTCCTCGGTATCAGCAGCGGCCACAACAGTTTCCCTGAACTCCAGCGACTGCAGCAGCAGCGGCAACAGCAGTACACCGCACACGCAAAAGAGTATAAGGGTGTAAGAGAGAGCAATAGGCGCACCTCTTTCAGGGGGCTCGCGCTCTGGGGTTACTGAGGTACTCACTCTGTAATTGTATTGTCGAGCGGAGTCATGGAACTACGTCGGGGAGAGGAGATCGACTGGGCTCTGTATATGTACTGTCCACCGCCGAGCAAGCTCTCCTCCAGCCGCGACTCTTTTTTCCTGTACTTCTTTTTTCACGCGCTGCTGCAGCGGAGCTCTGAGGCTACTCTTATACACTCTATACAGCTCTCCCGACTCGCTCGCATTCGCATATAATATGCACGCACATATACATATATCAGAGCTATCGTATATTTATACAGTACAGTACACACAGACGCAGAGACGCGCAGCGGCGGCACTGCCAGTTCGCGAAAAAGGAAAAGAATAAAATCGCGCAGCGAACGAATCGTTGCTCGAGACTGTTCAGAGTCGGAGACCTGGGGGGTAAACGAGAAGGACGGAGAAACACTCCGCACGCTACATCCTTCACCACCTGTTTCGCGACAACTGCCCCCCCTCCCCCCGTTTGACGAAACGTATTATCGGCACACGCACGTAATTCTCCGTCTCTCTCGGCTATGCTACGCTATATATGTAGGTACTCGCCGATTACGTTTATACGCACTGACCAGCTGCACTGTGTATCGTGTGTTTCTATGTGTGGATGCATATAATGTGCATACCTATACACTAGTATGTATATATATACGTACGCACATCAGAAAATCGCGACTCGCGAGTAATCGAGCCACCTACGCGCAAACGCGACGGCAACGGTGGCAGGCGTCCTTCGGTCAGTTTTCTTTTCTACCGACGAGCGTAGCGCGCCGACTATACCGCACTATACTTATATACGAATCGCACTCTACGTGCATGTATATGTATGTATATACCTATACACATATCTGCCATTGTTGCCGTCCGCACGAGCGACGCCATTGGCCAACGATTTCGCGTCTAGCTGTTATAATGCTGATATAAAGAATGGAGTAATATATGTGGACTCGGGTCCGGGTCTGATTTTACGAGTTGTCCGAGAGTTTATCGCTTATATGTGAGATAGTTTGGTAGGCGATTTGCTCTTATACAAAAGTTAATATTCTGTTACTGAGGCTGAATTATATTTTTAACATGGCTTGGAATTTGTGCAGCGAACAATAATTTTGAGCAAAAAAAGTTCGGATACGTTTTTACAACTGAAGGAGCATTGTTTTTTTCTTTTAATTTAGATGACTCGTAACATTGCTAGTTTTCGCTGAATTTCAATATTGCAAAAGTTTTGAATTTGCCGCGCAACATAAATTGACGTCGCAGCGCACGCATTTGCTGGCCTATTACACATGACTGACGGTCGTGTGACCAATGAATCGTTCAAATCGACTACAAAAAAACGTATATTTTCAAAGTGAATTCAAGCACAACTCGACGTGATATATATTTATCGTCGCGTCGGCGCAACACAAGAGTTGAGGATAAATGTGTAAATCGTATCTACGTTTGAAAAAAAAAGCTATACCTCGCGATTCCTGCGCGATAATCTTCTATAAATAATAAAGTCTGCTAATAACGAGACTCGTATAGCTCTTTCAGAAACCGTTTTACTTATATCTATCGATGTATGAACTATTACAGCGAAGAAGTAGGTCAAAGCATTATTTGATCAATTCAGCCACAAATTCGATTAAAGCAATATCCTCAAAAATAAATCGTTATTCGGCTATAACCAACGAGGAGAAATAACATCCACCTATATATACTCCAACAAAATACAGCCAACGACAAATTCGCCCACATCCTATCCTACATCCCATCGTTGCACCCACACGTGCTGTTTTATACGCTCTCTCAGTAGCGCATCCCAAGAGTCTCCGACTCCCTCACCGCGCCAATGAGGAAGGAACTCTCTCTCTCTCTCTCTCTTTCTTGCTCTCTCTAATACGAAAAGTCACGGAGAGCTGGAGACCTCGAAAGAACAAAGAAAAATGGGATTTTCGGGGGAATTGTGCAACGCACGCTTGCTCTCTCTCTCCAGCGGAGAGGAAGGAAGACAACGAGAGGAGCGTAAACAAAGAGATCCCGGAGTGACTTCCAATACCTATAGGTACATGCATGTATGTACGTACATTGTACACACATGCAAGGGACAGTGCGCGACGAGACAGGAACCAACTGGCGTATCGTATATCCGCACTGCGCGCGTTCTAGCGTCTAGCACGCAGCAGCGACTACCGCTACTGCCAAATGAGAGGGGGGATATGCGCGATTGTAGAGATAAAGCGGAGCAAGACTAGACGGTTGATGAGAATCTTCCGTTTTCACTCGGTTAAAAATTCCCAATCGGATCGAAAAAAAGAATCCAGCTCGGAATCTCGAGAGACGCACGCGTACAGAGAGGCAGCGGAGCGTGTGCATGCATTTCGTTGAAGCAGTGGCGCGGAGGCTTCGAGAAGCTTTTCCTCTCCTCCTCCGCACGGTTCGTATACCTCGGCTACGGCTGCGCGACGAAGTATAGCCAGTCTTCCAAAGTCTGAGAAAAACACGAGACGTCCTCTCTCGCACTCGCAAGACTAGAGCCAATATTGAGTACCTATATAGGTATATAGCTATTCCACACACAAGGATATATAGCCAGTAATAGCAGCTCGAAAAATCCCCACCCTGCGCACACACGTCCTACCTCGGCGCCTGTCGTCACGCAGAGGCAGAGCACCGAGCCTGAGCAGCTCACGTGTACATTGGTGGTAGTGCCTAGTAGAGCGCCTGCTGGTGTGCGAGTCTGGTATATAGAACCGAAACCGACTGCTGCGCGTTTCAACTATATATTATATATATATATACATACGTATATGTAGAGACCCTCTCACTCTGTGCCTATGTGCTACTGCTTTGTAAAATGGCGGTGGACAACGGTGGTGCTGCGCTGCTGACGACGATAGCCATCGGCGCTGACGAGAAGAACTACAGAGCAGTGTACTGACGAGCGCGCCTGGAGCAGTGCAGTCAGCAGAGTAGAGCAGCTCGAGCCTTGAGAGTATAGCGCTGCCGCGCAGCAGCCTTTTGTTTTTTTCATCGAAGCGTCATCTCCGAGAACGTCGTTATCCCTTACTGTTATATAGCCCGCGAGTGTGACGTATACGTATATCATATCCACGCGCTAACAGCAGCATCTTCTCGACGAAAGAAAGACGAGGCGAAGAGGAAAGGTTAAGAGATCGAGTGAGTTATTGGGTGAAGGTACGGATAGGAACGGCTGGAAACGAGAAAGAGGAACGAAGAGGAGAAAGAGCGAGACAGAGAAAGAAGGATCGTGGTGTGCAGCGACGCAGCAGAGGGCCGCGCGATGCCCCTGATGCTGACGCGCGTCGCGTCCTGTTTACCTGAGTTGCGGACTAGAGAACACTTCCGCGAGGAGAGGAGACCCGCCGCCAAGCGGACAACGACCGCGAACCTCAACAAGGTCGCCACTCGGTGAGTAGACACACGACTCTCTCAACTCCAGAAGGCCCCGCTCTCGAGAGTACACTATTCTAGCTGGTCGAACAAGTCTTGACTCGTCGTGTCACCTCGAGGATCCATCAGGGAAAGATATCGGATATTTTTATTTGGAAAGCCTCGCGCGTGTAGGTTAGGTCGCCTTTTTTTTCATAGCACAAGGGCTATTTTCGCGCATGGAGAGAAAGTCTGTAGTGAAGGTACGAGTATATCTCCCCACGGTGACGAGGTAGTGCATACTGACCGTCGTTGATGATACGCGAATCTCCTGCTTGTTTTATCGCGAGGCATTTTTTCAGTGGAAACCGTCTTCTCGACCTGTGCTTCTTTTTGCGCATTATAAGTATTGTTCAAGTCAAGAGGCATATACACGTCACGTTATAGGTGTGTTGCTTATTGTTACCAGCTTTGAGGCGCGTTATTATACTGATCTTATTATCGTTGAAATGGATTGCGCGAGACGATGGCTTAGTTTTTTGTTCTTGAAGTAAGTACTACGATTCCGTAGAACTTGGTTTATTTCAGAATATGATTTACGCTCTCCAAATTGCGATGTGAAAATGGATTATGTAGAGCGTGATTCATGCTGTTTCTGGACTCGAAAAATTTGATCCAGTTATCTTAGAATGTTCTTTGTACTTAGGTATTGATCTCCTATCGGTAAACATAACGTCTAATTGCGTTTGCTTTATTCCTTGGATTAAAAGCCTGCCGCCCGCTTACTGAGACGTGTCGAGCCATGTTTTTCTTCCAAATAAATTAAACAGCCGATTTCGTCATAATTTTTATCTTTCGATCCACTGCTCCAATTAAAAATAAAACGTCGATCGAGTCAGTCCGATGCATATAGGTTAGGTCGCTGCTGCTGGCTGCAGAAGAACACATACTTACGCACGTCACATACACACACGCGCGCGCGCGTTTACGCTCCAAAAATCTGCGCCTTTCCGCAGTCTGCGAAAGTCCATCTGGAAAAAAACATGTTTATTTTGACATCTGTTTAGCATCTCGTCGTCTTCGTCGACGCATCTCTCCGCAACAGCCGAGAAGTAAGGGAGCCTGTAACACGCGCTGAAAGAGCAAGTAACGACCTTTTCCATTCTTTAGCATCGTTTTCCCGTTATTAGTGGCCATTTACAGTTTCTACCGAGTATCTAAATAACGCGTAAAACTTATACATGCCCTCACTATCAGGGTTAACGTATATAACGAAACCGCAAGGTTAGGTTTAATCTTTCTTTTTCCCTACGGCGAAAATTCGCCTCGGTACTATATAGCGAGTATATACCAGTAAAGAATACGTCCGACATGCTGCTGCTACTGTATCCGTACTGTTTTTGTATGGCATATATAAGATAGATAGATCCACTCAACTCAAGCTCACGGTATCCGACGACCTTCCTCGGGAGGTCGCGTTTTCTTCATCTTGTCTCCTTCTTCCCGTGCTCGAGTGTACGTATGTACACACGTCCGCGATACCTGATGCATTTTCTTCGGCTGATATACTTACAGCGGCGAGGTTAGGAGTGACTCTGCAGTTTGCAAATAAAAAAAAGGACCGAAGCAGCGCGCAGCGATGTGTTTTGGTGTGCGGCTTCTTCCGCAAATCTCGCCTCTCAATCGAGCGGCATTTATATAAATACTCGGACGGCTTTTGGCCGGACAAAGTGTAAGTATAAGTAAGTATATGCGCTCTCTCCCTCGCGAGCGCGCGAGTCTTTGTTCGCGAGATCGAGGAGAGTGTGAAAAAAGAGCCTAGAGCGCGAACGCTACTCTTATATTTCTGTACGAGCTTTATCGACGTCGAATTTATCAATTGCTTGGCAAACGGTTGTGTCCCTCCCTGAATTATGATTATTTCTAATGTTTTCATAATTTATCAGTGTATTTCATCACGCGCGTCGCTTTTGAAGAAAGTTCGTTTCTATCTTCGTGTACTCTTGAGAGAATATAAAATATCACGTGATTTCAACCCTCGTCACTTGCTTTGATAATGCTCACTTGTGCTTTTTTTTTCTTCTTCAGGTTTTAAGTTCTTGATAGAAACGCTACCAAAATGAAGATCGACAGAAGTAGACTGAAGAAGTGCACTTCAGAAGTGGTGAGTTGTAATGTACTGCTAATGATGCATAGTCTATGGTTTTTAACGTGTAATAATGCTTAAACGATGTTTTATTCCAGCCGGCAGAGTGCCAAGCTTTGATAAGCAAGTTGCGTACTTGCTCACATGCAGAATTGTTGGAGGAGTTAAAGCAGATAGATGCCTGGACTTTTGGGAAATGTGAACTTTTCCACTGGATCGATGTCTTGGACCTTAGTGATAGTATTCTGGAAGAGGCAGCTGCCAAAAGCCCGGACAATCCATGGGAGCTGGCCTGTGATCTTCCACAAAATAGAGAGACAAAAGAATTGTTACTCTGGGTTCTCCACTTTACTACGCTCCTTATAGAACATTCTTTTTCACGACACTTGTATAATAGTATGGAACATCTCGTTACCTTGCTGTCCAGTTGTGACATGCCCGTAGTTCTTGGTGTTCTCAATCTCCTGTATATGTTCAGCAAACGAAGTAATTTTATCACGAGATTAAACAGTGATAAAAGACAAGCTTTACTTAGCCGTCTAAATCATTTAGCAGAGGTGAGTTTTGTTAATTGATACAAATTATTTCAATGTTGATCTATTTATTTCTAAACTCTAACACACTATGTATGATCAATAGAGCTGGGGTGGAAAGGAAAATGGTTTTGGCCTAGCAGATTGCTGTAAAGAACATCCGGAGAAGCCTTTCCCAGCAAGTGCAACAACGTTGCATTTCGAATTCTATGCTGATAATACATCAGCTGCAGAAACGTCCAGTGGCACCACTGGTAGTGGTAGCGCAAAAAAGACTGCTCAGACAAATCTTGTAACATATATACACATCGAAAATGTAGATAAACTTGGCAAAACCCCGGCGCAAATTATGAACGACTTACTAAAAGTTTATAATGTACCTCAGGAACGACAGGTAGATACGATAAAGATATCTTTTACGTCTGCGAAAATAAATATTCATGAACTAAGCAAAACTTTTTATTTTCAGATGGCTCTTTTAACACACATCAGGTTAGCGCATAGCTTTTCGGATTATCGACGACGTTTACAGTGCGTTCAAGCGCGACTGCAAGCGCTTTCTGTACTCGTGTACAGCAGTGCACTCCAAGAAAATGCACACAGTCTCCTTCATGCTGGGCTTCTTGAAGAACTAGTGGAATTGTTGGAACTTCCCCATCCACATCTCGTTGAAATTCGGGCGGCTGCACTGCGGACTCTAACAAGCATAATTCACTTAGATCGAAATCCACATCACCCAAAGTGAGTTGCGTCAATTTTGTATAATTTTTCTTTTAATTAACAAAGAAAAGATTAATGCATTTTCGCCTATTTTATTTTAATAGAAAATCGGGTTCTCGATTGAATATGATAATCGATGTTACCGGAGCGAGTTCGTATCACGGATTTTTGCCAGTACTCGTGCGAACGTGCATTACGACGTTGACATCACCACAACCAGATGGGCAACCTTTCCCTTTGCCGCTGGCTACGGCACTTTTCAGTTTTCTTTATCACCTCGCCAGCTACGAAGCCGGTGGGGAGGCGCTCGTGAGCTGTGGAATGATGGAGAGTCTCCTAAAAGTTATTAATTGGCCTGGCAAAGAATTAGAACACATTACTGTACGTAAAATATTCGCTCATTATCGTTAATATATACCGGTTGTGCTAACTAAATAATCTTTATTACAGTTTGTTACTAGAGCTGTGAGAGTTATAGACTTAATAACAAACATAGACATGCAAGGGTTTCAAGCTCACAGTGGTTTAGCTAGTTTCATAAAGCGACTGGACATGGAGGTCAACGTTTGCCGAAAAGAACAGCCGTTCGAAATCGAACCGGATAATGACACTCCTGAAGTCCCTCAATCTGTTACCGAAGAAGCCGCCAGTTCAAGCTCGACTCGAAGAAGCACTGAGCAGCTGGACGATCGCGAAGACTCGTCAAATCCTATGGAATTTTCCGAGGATGAAAATACGAGTTCCAACAAAACTGAGAACAAGACCACCACAACCCAGAATTACGTAGCTGTTAAAAACGGAAAGACATGCTTGCCGCAACGGGCTGCTTTACTTAAATCAATGTTGAACTTTTTGAAAAAGGCGATTCAAGATCCCACCTTTTCGGACAGTATACGACATATTATGGAAGGAACACTGCCATCTTCTCTCAAACACATAATCAGCAATTCAGAGTACTATGGCCCATCATTGTTTTTGCTTGCTACAGATGTTGTTACAGTTTACGTATTTCAAGAACCATCACTTCTGTCCACTTTGCAAGACAACGGATTAACAGATGTTGTATTGCATGCGCTGTTAAATAAAGACGTAAGTATTAAATAAGGCAACTGTATAATAATTAGGTTACATAATGATAGTATTCAGTGATTATTTACTGTACTACAAAGTAAAAATGTATAGATTACGCGTGAAAATAATCTTTGTATATGCTCTTCCAGGTTCCCGCAACACGAGAAGTTCTCGGTTCACTGCCCAACGTGTTCAGCGCTCTGTGCCTGAACCAACGTGGTCTCGCCTCTTTCACCAAACGACGTCCATTTGAACGCATTTTCAAAGTTCTATTATCACCAGTTTACCTTTCGGCAATGCGTCGACGACGTAGTGCGGATCCTCTAGGCGACACTGCTTCCAATCTCGGTAACGCCATGGATGAACTGATGCGGCATCAGCCGAGTCTTAAAGCCGACGCAATGGCTGCTATTGTCAAGCTCCTACAAGAGCTCTGCATTTTGGGCTGCGACGCGCGTTACGTTTGTTGGCGAGCCGCTAACAAAACTGATAACTCGCCTTCGCACACCAACAACGGCAACCGACAGTCCTCGGGACAGTCTGTTGGTGTCGGTGTGGGAGACGCTGGTGGTAGTGCTGGAGCTGGAGGAGGTAGTAGTAGCGACGAAGAAGAGGAAGATGAAGAGGAGGCAAGCACTAGTTCACATCCACAGCGAGAGGAACAACCATCTCCATCCCCTGCCCAACCTGGACCTCCACCGCAACCGAGGGAGAAAACTCCAATCGCTCTGGTTGATTACATACACAACGTGATGAAGTTCGTAGATGCGATTCTTAGCAACAATTCGACCGACGATCACTGCCGAGAATTCGTTGCACAAAAGGGATTGGTACCGTTATTGTCGATTCTGGGATTGCCCAATCTACCGGTAGACTATCCTGTCGCTCAAGCTGCACAAGCGGTTGCTTCTGTCTGCAAGAGCATATTGGTAAGTTAATAACTTTTATATCAAAGAAAAGAAATTGCATAGATCAAAAACGATTATTATCGATAAAAAAAAAATCTTTTTTGTAGAACCTGGCTCATGAACCACTGGTCTTAAAAACTGGATTGACACAATTAAACGAAGTCCTGAATCTTCTGAAACCACTGCACAGTCATATGGAGTCACCAGGTGGCTCTGTGCTTCTGCACGAGCTCGCCTCTGCACCTAATCTTGAAACAGCTTTTACTAGCGACAAGGCTACACCTTTGCTGCATGCAATGAACGCCGCTCACGGCTATGTTGTCATGTTTGTGCACGTTTGTCGAACTGGTCAGTCAGAGATACGTAACCTTTCGATGAATCACTGGGGCTCTGAGCTTGGCCTTACTGTCCTCAAAGGTCTGTCTGAGCTCTATATGTCTCTCGTCTGGGAGAGCACGCTATTGTTAGCACTCTGTAGCGATGATAGCATCCCCGCTGGTTGTGACTTCGGTAAGGAGGACATGGAAAAGCTAATGCCTCCTGAATTGAGGGTAAGTGAATTACCTTTGTCAAAAATTGTAGTAATTGGACTACATTTGCAAATGTAACATCATTCTTTTATCTTTAGAACGAAGGAGAATCTTCTAACTGGTCGGCAACTGCAGCATCTTCAGACATGGGCAGCAATGGCATGACAACAGCTATGGAAGCTTTGAGCACAGATCCTCCACCTATCTCAATGGAAGTGGATGAAAGCAAGCCTAGTACGAGCACTAGCACTGCTACGACTATAACAACCATGACAACTACGGGTACTGGTCGCAGTTCGCCCAGTACTCATCAACTGAAATACATCAGACCTTTGTTGGGTGCTTCGTCGCGATTGGGTCGTGCACTTGCCGAGCTTTTTGGCTTGCTCGTCAAGTTATGCATGGGATCACCGATGAGGCAGAGACGCGGGCAGCAATTGCCGCTCATTCCAACCTTGCCATCGCAGGCTGCCCGCAGCGTCGCCACTGCGCTCAACTGTCTGCTGATGCGTGGATTGTCGCATGACAAGCTACCACCCACACCTATTCCCAAGTTTAAGCTTACCTTCCTTATATGCTCAGTTGGATTTACTTCACCAATGCTGTTCGATGAGAAAAGACATCCTTATCATTTAATGCTTCAAAAGTTCGTTAAACTGGGAGGTCAAAACGCGTTCTTTGCGTAAGTCTTCACTTCACATTGATTTATCCTAATTTTACTGTTTGGCGATATCTAACATTTTCATTTTATTTGATTATAGAACCTTCCGATGGGCCCTATCCGCAGGAGGCCAGTTCGATTTAGCAGAGGGTTTAGAACACCCCAATTTACCAGACGGAACCGGCGAGTTCTTAGATGTCTGGCTAATGCTCCTAGAGAAGATGGTGAATCCCAAAGCTATCCTAGATTCTCCGCACGTAGTTTCTTCCAAATGTACAGGCCTTTACAAAGCATATGAACCGTTTGACCCTATAAAATATCTTATTGACATTCACAAGGTAATTTTTATTTCTACTTAATCTTAATTAAATTTTTGTTTTATTTTATACAATTAGAGCTATTGCCATTATTCTTCATAACGCATGCTATTTTAAATTACAGAAAGCATTTGAGGCTGTAATGTTGATGTGGGGTAAAAAACCCTTAAAGAATTATGGTCCACGTATGACAGAATCAATCTTATCGATTTTGCGTCACATTTTGCAAGGAGAAAAAATTATTAAAGAACGTACAGAAAAAGAAGAAACAGTCGAGGGCACAAATGCCGCTGCTAGCACTAATGGAAGCGTAAGCAGAACGGGCACAACAACCGAACGTCGCGAAGAGCCTGAAGCCGATGTTAATCCAGAGCACTTGAGACAGCTCATGGACATGGGCTTTAGCAGAGCACATTGTATCGAGGCTTTGCTACATACGTTAACGGTTGAACAGGCCACGGACTACCTCCTTACAAATCCGGCTACATTACGTCGATCGGTAAGAGCTATATTGCGCACTTATAAAATAGTACATTGTGTAACTATAAATGGGAAATTGATTTCTATTTATAGTTTAAAACGTTAATTTCTAAAAATTTGACGATCTTTGAGTAGTGGATGGAAAAAGTTTCCTTCCATTGCGTGAAAAAAAAAATCGATTTTCCATTAGTTTTTCATGTATGAAAAAAATGCCTTTTTCATGCATGTAATAGAAATAATCTGTTAATGCATTCTATTGTTAAAATAAAATTTTTAATGCAGGATATTTCTACTGGTGATGCAAACGGCCAAGGACTAATAATGGATCTAGAAATGGGCGATGACGACCAGATGATGCAGGCTATTGCAATGTCGCTAGACGAGTCTGATCCACAGAAAGTAACAGCTTCTACAAGCGTCGAAGAACCCGTACGGGAAACGACTAAGACCATTGATGAATTTACTCATAGTGCTTTAGAGCAATGCCTTAGTTTGTTGGATCTTATGCCTGACACCGTATACCGAATATGCGATCTTCTGGTGACCATTACCAAACGCAATGGAAACGAATGGCGCGATAATATGCTTAAACAACTGATCAAGGAAATAGGTGATTTGATTGACCATCTACGAGACATTGCCGAATCTCAAGATGAGAATGCCGGCACTCGTTTGGTCGAATGTGAAGAAGCTAATAAGGTTGCTGGTCGGATTTATCTCTACACGCTTTTCTTCGAGGGTACATTCCAAGAGATGCGCGTTCCTTGTGCCCAAATCGTTGAGCACTGTGGTATTCTCGACAAACTCGTACGACTACTCGTGATCAGCGAAGCCCCGCTCACGGCAAACAAAAATAAAATTCCGGTACCCCCGCCGAAAGATCCAGCATCTAAAGACAACGCTACTCCTGCGCAGTCTACAAAAACGCCCAAGTGGCTTGCTCCTCTTTTACTGCTCATAGACCGCTTAGAGAAGGTCGCCGTACTCACGCAACGAAAGCAACTCATGCATAAAGTTACAAATCGCACCTGGAAGTGGTTCGATCTTAGCTCAGGCAAGTGGATGCCGTATTCGTCTATTAACAACCGCATAATTAACGATGCGTACTGGGCCGGCGAACCCACCGTTCGCATAACCTGTAGTCGTCGCAAGTACCAGATCACCTTCTCGTGCATGACGCAAGTAAACGAGGACAGCGACAATCGCAGGCCTATAACGATGGGCTTCAGAACCACGACTACTCCTGCCAGTAGCGAAGAAGCCGCTAATAATTCCAACACACAGACAACTGTTGTGGCTCCCTCGGACACTAACATGGATACCGAGGACAACAGTGCTGCTGCAGCTGCTGTTAGCAGTAATAATGAAGATAAAAGAAATACAGTAATTCAAGGTTTGGATCCCAGTGTTACTCCAAGTATTGTTCGCGCATGTGTCAAGCTTCTCGCCATACCGGTGGATCGGGATGCTCTACATGCTTTAATGAAGGTCTGCCTGCGACTTACTCGCGACTATAAAAATGCTGAAGTATTTGCTAGAGAAGGCGGGGTAAAGTTGCTTCTTGATATGACACAGGCGAGCAGCTTCATCGGTAGCATAACCTTGAGCACACTTCTGATAAGACATACTCTTGAAGAGCCATTAACACTTGGATTGGCCATGGAAAAGGTTGTGCGTTCACGCACTCAGAGTAATATACCACCTGCCTATAAAGAAATTCTATTCATGACTCGACAAATAAGTAGTGCTGTGTGTCGCAATCCAGACGTTTACAAACAGGTTTGCGAGAACATACTAAGAGTCGACATCAGCGTGCTCAAGCGCGACGACGTAGATAACCGATTGATCGTCAAAGCGCTACCTCCAAATCTCTCGCCGTCACTACCCATGGTCGAGGAGGTATCAGTAAACGTTATTCATGAGCTCCTTAATGCTTTGATAAAACCCGTACCAGTACTACCGGAAGATGCCAACTCCACAACGCCACCCGCAGGTAGTCCCGAAAGAAAGAACAACACTATTCCAACAAGTAACAATGCAAGCTCTTCGACGACTGCTTCATCGTCATCTAGAAGAGATTTACTGAGAAATAGCACAGCTGCTACGGCAGGTACTAATGACCCTCTCGATGACGACGATCAGGTTTCGCAGATTATACCTCTTAAAATGTATACCGATGTCGGTAACAACGGTAAAGTTGAGCCGGAGGAAGCTAAAAAACCCCTCCTTGCCAAATCAGCAATCTTAAAAATGCTGGCGGAGTCCGTACGCTCGTATGGAGCTATAGCCAACCTCATCACGGAGTATACCTACCGTGCTGGGCAGAGTGAAATGATCCAAGAGGATACCACAGCGTTAGCATTCTTACTTGATAAACTCTTACCCACACTACCAGAAAACTCGAGCGACCGTCAATCCAGCAACATGGCGCGCATGCTTATTGCTGCCATCGCTTCGTGCAACCACTCACCCGATGCCCAAAGCACCTTGGTCGCTGAAGTGAAGGCAGCCTTAACTAGAACTCTCGCCATGCCTGAAAGCTCTGAAAAACATGCCCAGCTGCAGCTTCTTATCGGTCTGATCTCGACAATGATTGACAGCTGTCCACCTACCTCGCACACACCTATGCGCGCTCCCCTTAAGATGCATCACCAATACTCTAACGTCAACTACATCGTCAGAATAATGCTGAAGAAGGGTATCATCACAGACTTGGCTAAGATACCGCACAGTCTTGATCTGTCAAGCCCTAACATGGCTGCAACCATTAATGCTGCACTCAAACCGTTGGAAACTTTGTCGAGGATCATCAATCAACCGATGCCCGGTACGGTGAACAACAAATTTCCAAAGCCAAAGAGCAGAAACGCGCAAGAAGAACCAATTGGCGAACAGACCGGGACGACGACCTCTGAGGCAACGAATGCAGTTGGCGAAGAAGCGAATGAAGATGCAGAGAACACGGAACACGACATTTCAGTGAACGCAGAGAGTTTGGAGCCAACCTCTGAGAGTCAGCAGCACGAGGAAGGCGACGAAGCAGCTCTGGAGGATATTATGGATCAACTACTTGAAAGGTAAGGATCACAACGTACAAGCTGTTGACTTTTCAAAGTTATAATAATGCCAGGAGTTTATCAATATTCCTGTTAATTTATTGTAAAGTGCATATCTATAATCAAGTAGTGTACTGTTTTCCAGAGATGGATCGGCCGTGGCGGAAGAGCCAACTTCTCGTCCACATCGGCCGATGGATATTGAAGAAGAGAGTCTCGCAATGCGCGATGGCGAAGGCGACTTCGATCCGGCACGTGACACCACAGTAAGAGTAAATCATCACCTTTCTTTTAGTTTTCTAAAGAATCGTGTACTTTTCTGGCAATGCCAATTTGATTTTGTTCTTTAAATCCTTAGAATGAATCAAGCTTGGCATTGCTAACCAACATCTTTAACGATCTAATTCTCACGCAAGCGTTTCAATCCTTGCCTTCACAGGAGGATCTGATGAGCTCCGACTCGGACTCTGATAGCAATCCGTCGGACGATAACGAAGACGACGTGCAAGACGATGAAGATGAAGAAGAAGAGGAGGAAGATGATGGCGAGGAGAACGAAGAAGAGGAGGAGGAAGAGGAGGAGTCATCAAACTTTGAGGAAGATGGATTACAATTTTATGAAGATGTTGGCGAGGGCGTTTTCCGCATGCTACCACCAGCGGAGCGCGACGATAGCAATGTGGTCATGATCCAACACAGCTTCGACAACCAAGATATGAATGCAACGGCGCCAGCCTCTGGTAGACAGAGTCTGCCCTGGAACACTAACTTTCCCTTCTCGTTTGATTTGGTCGGTGATACACCTCTGGTATCTGAGAGCAACGGCATCAATTCTCATCCGGTACTCGTAGCTCACGCTAGCCTTGTTGCCGTTGGTAATAATCGTCCCCAGAGGTTGGTTAGACAACGCAGATACCAAGTGCAGCAATCCAATCCTCGCCACTCCAATCCACCCGTCATTCTGCAACGGTATGTATAATTATAAATTGAATTTCTTTATTCACAATATAATGTAAATTATTCCGTGTGTCTGTTTTCAGATTACTTGGACCAGCAGTACAAACAGCAAATCAAATTTTAGCTACCTCATTCCGAGATACTCGAGTCGTCGTTATGGACAACGGGTTAGGTATCGTTACAAATCAAGATGATGAACAAATTGATTTTGTTGATCAAGCTGGTTACTTATTCGGACCAAGTCTTGCAGCGACGCTCAATAATATTCCTACTGCTTTGCACTGGTGGATCGAAGAGAGCAAACTGCTTGACGGAGATTCTCAACCAGATTGTTGTGTTGGTTAGTACTATTGTATTACATCTATACAAATTTTAATAGGAAACTTGCATGGACATTTTTTTATTCTCGTCGTCAACCAAATCGATACACAATATGCCGATTTCATAATGCTTTTAAATACTTTTAAAAAAAGACAAAATTGCAAAATTTGTACTGATTTTAATTATTTTTTTAAGGCGTTGTATATAAGTTGATCCCTGATCTGGAAAAGTATAGAAACACTGAATTAGCTGAAAGAAAAGAGAAACACAAGAAACAACAAGCTGCTGAAAAAGAAGCAGAGAAAAATAAGGAAGCTAAAGGCAGTACTAGTGCCAGTGCTACAGAAAGTATGTTCAAATATTTTAATTAATTATTTGTTGGAATTAATAAAGTGCTAAATGATATTGTATTATTTTAAAAGGTGACATACCCATTACGCTGCCAATCGATGATCCTATAGATTATCCCAGAGCATGTTCATCTATATCAGAAGGTGACGATTCTAGACAACTGATAGCAGCAGTTGAAGCAGTTGTGGAAGCCGTTCGTCAAGAATTGAATACCGATGAAGAAATTATTGGAGAAATGGAAGTGACAGTACAGGATGAAGGAGATCGACCAATGAATCCACCAGAACAAGTAGCCGATATCCGAGAATCTCAAGCTTCAGCACTCAGTGCAGCTACCGAAATTGCAGAAAACCTTGTAGATTCCGTTCTTGGTACATCAACTACAGAAGCTTCAAGAATACAAAGTAAGCATACTCAATATTGTATTAATAATAAATCGAGACGCTAATATTTCTATTATTATATACTTATAAACTTTATTAGGACAACAAAATGAAAGACCAGCCGAAGGAGGTTCTTCAACTACGGAAAATTCTGATGCGTGGACAGCAGGTGAACTTGTAGATTTTACTGATACCTCTAGCAATGATTTGTCACGAGAAAACAGTGTACCTATTGACTGGATAAGACGATTGTTAACTGATGACAATGTTGAAGCTAACAGGGAAAGAAAGTACGTATAAGTGGAAGATTTATTATACTCCAAAAGTAAGGCCTTGTTTTAATGAAATTTTACTTTTTTAGTGCTAATGTAACAAATCAAGAGAACGGTTCCTCAGCTCGAGGGGCTACTAACACAGCTCAAATTGAACAACAGCAGCAACAAGAAGAATCAACCATTCAAACAACTACGCAAGATGAAAATGCTCAGGTGCAACCATTAAGTGATGACTCTGCAACTGTAAACGAAGATCAAATATCTGGTACTCAACCACAACCGCCAACACTAGAAGCCCCGCCACAAGCTAGTCAATCACAGGAACAACTACTTGATGGCGTTGATCCGTCATTCCTGGCGGCCTTACCTGAGGAAATGCGTGATGAGGTCATAGCGGAACAGCTCCGCTTGCAGAGAATAAGGCAGAGAGCTCAGGCCTCTGTTGTAGAAGAACTCGCTGGCCCTGTCGAAGTAAATCCTGAATTCTTGGCCGCGTTGCCACCGGCTATTCAAGAAGAGGTATTGGCACAGCAGCGACTTGAACAACAGAGGCACGCTGCAGCTTCGGCTAATCCTGAAGATCCCGTCGATGCAGCGGCATTCTTCCAAAATCTACAGCCATCGCTTCGACAAGCGGTATTAATTTTGTTGTAATCTCGAAACTTCTTTTCTTAATCATAATTAATTACTTATTTTGTATTTTAGATTCTCACGGACATGGAAGAATCGCAAATTTCAGTTCTTCCACCTGACTTGGCACAGGAGGCTCAAAATTTGAGAAGAGAATGGGAAGCTCGTAACAGACACATGATGCAGGAGCGATTCCTCAGTCACGTTAGTCAAGGCAACGCTCTTTCAAGTATCTTAAGAAATTCGAGCAGAGGTTCGTATCAAAAAATTAAAAATACTTTTTACAAAAGAAAACGCATTCGCAGGGATACTTAATTATTCAATTGAATGTTTAGTACGAGGACCAGCAACACGCTACGCAATCCATACAATGCCACAGCGAGCTCAGTGGAACTCGTGGAACAGCAGAGGTGATGCGGGTGTTGCTTATCCCGGAACAATGGCCGGTGCCGGACTTCGACTGCGAGGAAGACAGTTGCTGGATCATGAATCTATGGCCTGTTTATTAGTTTTGTTATTCATAGACGAACCAAAAATCAATACTCTTAGACTTCATAGAGTGATTAGAAATTTGTGCTACCATGGAAGTACAAGGGAGTGGGTTGTAAAAGCCTTACTGAATATCATGGAAAGAAGTAACGATGAAAACAAAGACGCCCTTGCTGAGTTCGGTGGCAAATTTAAAAGGAAAGGAGCTCATTTGAGCATGGATTATTGGTAAGTTTCTTTTTAACATAATTCCAGCTTCAATATACATGTTTTAAAGCAAATGTGATTCTAAATTTATTTGTTTTTATTATTTAGCTCACCTAAGGCAATCGATACTAGAAATAACGCACAATCTTGGTTAAATGTCAGTATTGATGCTGCATTGGGCTGCAGGGCTAATGTTTTCCATATAATGAGGCATGGAGGTAAAAAATCTGAGAGACAAGGACACAACATTACTATTCATCCACAAGCTGCACCTACTGTTTGCAGGTCCGTTTATTATTATATATTAAATTATTTATTTAATTTGTTCATAGTCATTATCTATATACTTGGTATTGTATATAAGTGTTTTGTATACTAATTTTAATTTTAATCTGTAGGCATACACTGGAATTGCTAATATCGTTAGCTAAAAGTTTCCCGGCATACTTTGTTCCGATGAAATCGAAAGAAACGGAAGAGAAGGAAAAAGAAAAGGAGAAAGAATTAAATATAAACAAAGAAGAAACTGGTGCCAAACCAAAGATCACAGCAAAGCCCGGCAAAAGTGACGCTCCTGACTTCTGGGATATGTTACTTCGTCTAGACTCGTGCGCTTCAAAGAAAGGAAAATCTGTGGCTCGTACGCACTCTAATACAAACTTGGGCAGCGAACCAGAGCAATCCGTTATATCATTTGAAGCTTCAGCGTTTGGTCAACTGATCTCGATGTTGCATTGGGCAGTCATAAAGCGAAGCAGTCAATTGACTGATAAACTCCTGCGTCTACTGTCTTTGATATCGATTGGCTTGACTGAAGTACATCCTTTCCGACGACAAGAAGGAGCAGCCAAGGCCAAAAAGCCCAATGATAATAGCAAAGACTGGAGCATCGCAGCACCTGAAGGTCACATTAAGCTCGCCGTTCAAGTACTGACAAGCAAGAGCTGCTCGGAAGAAGGATTAGAAGATGCGACTGCGTTATTGCTCAATTTGTCGCATTGTCCAGATCCGACACGTCAGCTGGTAACTATCTACTTTCTTTGAATTGTGTTACAATTAATCTGAGATATTTATAACAAATTGTTTTCTTTCAGATCTTGAAACTACTTTTAGAAGGTGCAATGGAACTAGCAAATATGGTCTGCGAACACATCAATGATTTGATGATGGAACTGAAGGTACTGAATCGTGAATTGATTAGGAGGAACTCTTTAGAAGAACAGCCTTCAACAAGTGGTAGCGGATCGAACAGAGGTTTCCTTTTAGATAGATTTACGAACGATAGCGTTGTGATCACAGCGCCAACGAAATTGAAAGCCGGAACCGATCTCCAACTACCGTCCATGGGAACACTCGTCAGCAAAACCTCTAGTCAAGCTTTCTTCCTTCGTATACTCAAGGTTATTGTGCAGATAAGAGAAGCTGTACGTCTTGCAAACACTAAAAAGTCTCAGGAAAACGCTACGGCTACAAATTCTGCATCAGCAGCTGCAGCAGCAGCACCGCTGCCAACAGGAGAAACAGCAATGGAAACGGCACCAACCAGCAGCGGAACGAGTGAGGATGCAAACGAGAGTACGGCTGATGCCGATACCATCGCTATGGATACAACGCAAACGACACCACCAGGTTCATTTTTATTTTGTTTTAATCTTTAATATATTAAACTTTATTTTGATTTAATCTTTAGTATTTTATAATTCGCACAATTTTTATAAATTGAAACCAATACAATCCTAAGACTTATTTTCTATGTGAAAGAACTTAATTATTTTATTCTGTTAATTATTAGCTCCAGTTCCTGCACCAGCCGCAGACGTTTTGCCTCCAGTAGCCCCTGTTACCGATACTGACACTTCCAAGCCGTCGAGTTCTTGTGCTAATGGCGAAGAAGACAGCAAGTCGCAGCTGCCACTATTAAGTGAAAGCCTTGTACTTGACAGCCTGTGGGAAACATTGAGCGCTTGTTTACTCGAACTTGAACACACACCAGATCATCATGCAGTACTTGTACTACAACCTGCAGTTGAGGCCTTCTTTCTCGTTCATTCGTCATCAAGCACATCACGTGGTGAGCGAAATAACGACAATGCCGCTGAGAATCTCGATGTTGTAGCGGACATTGCGCCTGTTTCGCCTATTTACTCAGATAACGAGAGTGCAAGTCAGGGTGATGCCGCCACGGTGTCGGGCGCTGCTACCACGGCAGCCACTGGTACCAATGCTCCGCACACCTGGGACGCGAACGCAGCTCCTGCACAAAAGGTTCTTCCTCCAGACCAACTGAAGTTCCTTAAGTTTGCTGGTATGTTTATATAACAATGTCTTGCAACTATTTATGATCATCATCTTAAAGAATATACTTAAACCCATTTTGATTTTGATTTTAGAAACACACAGAACTGTACTCAATCAAATTTTGCGACAAACAACGACTCATCTGGCGGATGGACCGTTCTCCGTGTTAGTTGACCACACGAGAGTTCTCGATTTCGATGTCAAACGAAGATACTTCAGAACAGAGTTGGAACGGATGGATGAAGGTATTCGCAGAGAGGAACTAGCTGTCCACGTGCGACGTAGTCACGTATTTGAAGACTCGTTTAGGGAACTTCATCGCAGGAACGCTGATGAATGGAAGAACCGTTTCTACATTGTGTTTGAAGGTTTGTAATAACTATGGTATATAATTTGTCAATACTTGTAACTAATGCAATATTCAATCCTTGATAATGTAGGTGAAGAAGGACAAGATGCTGGCGGTCTGTTACGAGAGTGGTACGTCATTATTTCGAGGGAAATCTTTAACCCTATGTATGCTCTGTTCACCGTCAGTCCTGGCGATCGGGTCACATACATGATTAATTCCTCATCGCATTGTAATCCGAATCACTTGTGCTATTACAAATTCGTCGGCAGAGTTATAGCGAAAGCCATCTACGACAATAAGCTTCTAGAGTGCTACTTTACACGTAGCTTCTACAAACACATACTTGGTATTCTTGTAAAACACACCGACATGGAAAGCGAGGATTACAGTTTCTATAAAGGCCTTGTTTATTTGACTGAAAATAATATCTCGGATTTGGGATACGAATTAACATTCTCAGCTGAGGTATGCAACGTATATATTATATTTTACTAATATTAATAGCAAGTAAGAAAACTAAAATGATACTGATATTTATTAAAGGTTAATGAATTTGGCGTCAATGACGTACGAGACTTAATATCAAATGGACGAAACATCGTCGTAACGGAAGAAACGAAATTAGAATACATACGATTAGTCTGTCAGATGAAAATGACAGGAGCCATTCGTAAACAGTGAGTATATCTTTTTGAATACATTTATATCAAAACTCTTATACAGTTTAATAAAATGGAAAAATTCATAATAAAACTTTGTTTTAGACTCAATGCGTTTTTGGAAGGATTCTACGATATTATTCCCAAACGACTTATTTCCATCTTTAATGAACAGGAGCTCGAATTGTTAATTAGTGGTTTACCTAATGTCGATATCGAAGACTTAAAATCCAACACAGAATACCACAAATACAGTCCAACATCATTACAGGTATAACAATCAGTCTAGTTCAGGTTATTTAGCCGCGATAAGAGATATTTTTCTGAAGTACTAAAATTCTTCTCCTTTCGTTCTTTTACAGATTCAGTGGTTCTGGCGTGCATTACGCGGATTTGATCAAGCGGATAGAGCGAAATTCTTACAATTTGTTACAGGAACATCGAAAGTTCCACTTCAAGGTTTCGGCGCTCTTGAGGGTATGAATGGTGTGCAAAAGTTCCAAATCCACCGAGATGATCGATCCACGGATAGATTGCCATCAGCTCACACATGGTAAGAATTTGGATTATTTTAATTAGAAATAATATGTTTTTACGTGACACGACTAAGACGTTTATTTTGTTACAGTTTCAACCAATTAGACTTACCAGTTTACGAGACGTATGACAAGCTGCGTAGTAATCTATTAAAGGCTATTCACGAATGCAGCGAAGGATTCGGATTTGCGTAAATTTTTGCTAAAGAAAAAGATCATAATCTTGTGTCGCAAATTTGTTTTCTGTAATGTGTTGCCTCAGCCTATTCGACGAAGTAAATTATATATCTGCGTGATGTAACAACTATGAACTGTGCTTGATCCTCAATCGAGTTCTTAAAAATAATGGAATCAGCGTACATACATATATTATAACACGCATGTGTATATACATATACTACAGTGTACATATATATGTATATATACATATGTATACATATATACGACTATGGTGTAATTATTGAAGATAACTTTTAAAAAAACACTACTCGATTTAGAGTTTATTTTGTTGAGAAAAAGCTCTTTGAAAGAAACTGGGAGAATGTGTGTGAGATATAGAGACAGAAAGAGAGGCACTTAACGATAATTCCCGGCAAAATGAACAGGAGAACTAAACTGTAAGGCTAATCACATATAAGACTCTACAATAAGGTTTCTATTTAAAGGAGCTGAATAGGCATCCTAGGATATCATAATTGATCCAAGGTGATCAAGATTGTAATATACAGCACTCGAAAGAAAATCATTGGTGATATATTGCAACAGCAAATATTTCATAGTTTGCATATAGTTACAGTGTGTGTGAATGAGAAAAATGTAAGAAAAGAATTTCCTTAAAAGTTTTACACAAAAGTGAGAGATGTGAAAGAAAAACTTAAATGAGTAATTACGAGAGTGGGTGAGAAAAAGATAATTTTTGTGAAAATGGAAAGCCTAATTTACCAAGATATAAAAAAAGCCAAGGAGATTGCAATGTAAAATCT
The DNA here is from genome assembly GCA_020010945.3 of Muscidifurax raptorellus. Taxonomy (NCBI): domain Eukaryota; kingdom Metazoa; phylum Arthropoda; class Insecta; order Hymenoptera; family Pteromalidae; genus Muscidifurax; species Muscidifurax raptorellus. The sequence continues at coordinate 2,870,117 of CM052081.1, read as the reverse complement.
AAATAATCCGTTTCTCATGAGAGTTATGAATGATTGTACACTATTAGTATTAATAATTCTAATTTTTATTAATTAATATTAATAGATATAGTAAAACTTAACTGATATCATTTTAATATTAATAATTCGAAATGTGATGTTAAAAGAAGTGTAATTTTTTCTTGAAATCTAAGTAAATAAAGTTTACAGTTAAACCGATACACAGCTACGATCCAAGGGCGTCAATGATACCTCACAGAGGAGTATATACGTTGTAATTGCATATGGCTCCTTTTGACATTGTTAGGGAATTATTGCTTAGGAATCGCTCAAATAAATTGAATGTTGTATTTCTTATAAAAAAACAATAACGCAGTAAAATTGTTTTATTGTACAAACGAGAGTTTGTTAAAACCATACCTTTTACTATTTCATTTTTTACTTTTGTTAATTTATTGTTAGATCTCTTTGCATTGTGGTTTTGCTTTTTTCTATAATTATCGAAAGAGTCGATAAAGAAATATCCTGTACAAAGTATACATGTACTATATATTAAATCAGTGTTAGGAAATTACCTAGGCAACGCTATATACTGCATCGAACATCCGCGACACGGGTGATTGTAAAAAAATCAACGTTGCGTAATAATAGTATGGGGACACACTATTTCGATTTTATTTAAGTATGTAAAGGCACATTTATTATTACTAATTTTTTAACTAAATGAAACTAGAATTTTAGAAAACTCACAGATTGCTACATATTACATTTTCATAGATATAATCACAAATTCTAAACGCTATCAATAACTAAATTTACTTCCTTGTAGGATTCAAAAGGATAAACTAGTTTCTATGTAATTCTAATGACTATTACTATAGTGACACTTTTAGTAGACGCAATTTTAGACTACAATTTACTTTACAACTACAATCTTTTCACCAGAATCCAGATTTCTCTACTAATACAATATCACTATAGTGGTGCTACTCTGTAAAGAAAATAATTCTTAATTTAGGAATAAACTTTTATAACACTTAGAATTCACGAATATCTATATTAGAGACCAATGGAGGACGACAATATTATTCTTCTCACTTCTTTACTACACAAGTAAACATTTCTAAATTACTTATCTAATTTATAAGGAAATTGCACCATTTTAGTCGCATTTATATACAAAATTCACTAACTAATTTAAAAAATGTTGCGAGCATCATTGAACTATCTTTTTCTCATTTTCTTAGGATTGTGAAATTGGACAAGTGCGATATTTAAAGAAAAAACAAACAAATGTCATTGATAACTTCATTCTGAATGTGTTATTAGGCAAATTCATCAATTAAATAAAATAAGTGTCACAAAATCAAAACATGAAGAAATCGCGCTGTGCAAAACTTTATTCCTGTTAAATTTTTAACAAACGCCACTCCAAGATGTTCTGTAAAATTCAATGCTTCTTTATGTTTTGATTATGTGAATGGATAAAAAAATATGACAAAAAAAGAAGTTCAGTTCTCCTAAGAAACAAGAACGCGAAAAGGCACGAAAGCTTATATATTTAAATTCTAGAATGAAATTAGCTCAAGAGCATCAATACCAATTAAATCCTCTGCCTACAGTAGTGCACCACTGGGGGTAGCATATAATACATATAATACGTACTCTTAGAAGAGAAAAAAACCCGCCTATATCCGGATAATAAAGCAAATGAATAAAGAGCAGGTAGAAATTGGTCAAGTGACACCGGTGAGCACCAAAGGAGAATCTTTTTTACGATGCACGCAACATGTATAGAGAAACTCCACCGCAGCTCTTCACGTAATAAAAAAAAAATTTGCCCGGAACACGACACTTCCATCACGCAAAGCATCTGCTTCCCCTTCGTTTCTTACATGCGCTTTTAAAACGCTCGATCACGTAAATTCCTGTTTTTTCTCTCTTTTTTTCCCTTTAGGAGGCGGAATTTTTTTAACGGTGCAATAAACTTTTCCGACGGGAACAACTGCGCCGTCGAGACATGCACGAAAACTCAGGGGAAACCGGCGGAGCTGCCACCGCCGAGTCGGTAATAACAATAATTATTATCTCTATACCAGTATAATATAGCAGGCGCGCATCTAAAATTGGCTAGCTTATAATACCCGCTATACTTTGCGTGCTCGCAGGGACTACGTGTCCTCGTGCTCCGGTGCTCTGCCTGTACTCCCACTCTCTGCCGATTTTGCGACTTTTTTTTCCCTGCCTCTTTTTATTTCATTAATATGTCGAGGGTGCGCGGACTGAGCCGCAGTTTTCCTTAAATTCTTCACGGATCTGGTTCTCCAGCATATTAGTGTACACGGGGGGTCGTCGTACTCGATAACATACTTGTACAGGCCTTTTTCTCGCTTGAATTCTGATTAGAAGACAGAGGACAGGATGTTGGCTCGAAAAAGGGTGACGTTTCCTTATGAATTCGATTTGAAATTTAATTCACACAAACTTTTCCACGACACCTCGATCCACGGCCAAAGAACAATAAGCTTTTCTCACTTTCTAACAAAATCCACTGATGTGAATAAAACGATCGTCACGTTTGTTCAAAAAGGGAGGTTTGCGCGGAGACAAGGGCCGAAAGATGACGAAAAAGAACGCGCCAGCCGCGCTCCAGACTGAGGTGACCACGGACGAGGAATGGGCCAAGATTCTAGAGCGAAAAGGATTAGTTCGTATGCACTCGATTTATCATTTATATGCTTGTATAATATAGAAATCACTGCGCGATTTCGTTTTTTAAAAAAAGTTACGATGATTTTGACAATCTGCTTACGGCACAGTCGCGGACGTCTACTCTGAGTGGAGCGGACCCTGCACCGGTATGGTCAGTATTCTCAAGAAGGTAAAGATGGAAATCGGAGGTGACAATCTGAGTTACGCAACGGTAATGTATAACGGTTTGAAATTAAAGAAAAAATAAAGAAATTTATTAGGTTGATTGAGTACACGCAGTTTTGAAAATAGGCCAGGTGCGACAACATCACGTCTTTGGCTCGATTCCGGGGCAAGAGCGAACCCACGTGGATGTTCATCCGTGTAAGTTGAGGCTCTTTGCGTGGATTAATAATAATTCAGTCTTGTCCAATGTATATGCAACATAATTGTTATCAGGATGGTAAAATGGTTAATCTAATTTTTGGAGCAAACTGTCCCGAACTCTTGGATCACCTGACGAGAGAATTGAAGAGACTCCAGACTGGCGAAACTCCCGAGTGCGTTTACTTTCCGATGTCTTTTTTATTATTTGATTTATCGCATTCTCAGAATATTATAAATAAGAAATCGTCATAAACCATCTCTCAGGTTTTCGATGTCGGTGTCCGACATAAGTCCAAAAGAAGCCGAGAGACTGAAAGCAATCGAGGAAGCAATGCAAGCCAAGGAAGCCGCCAGAATCGCTCGAATAGGTCTCGTTCCCTATAAAAATAATTTTACCATAATTTTACAGACGATCTAAAAAAATCCTTAAAAATTTACAGAGGCCGAAGCAAAGGAGAAATACGAAGCGGAACTTGGACACCTCGTGAATTCGCTGAGTCGAGAGAGCTGCATTATCCTATTTCCTTGGATCTTCAAAGACGAAGAAGGAAATAAAAGAGACAAGAAATCCAGTCCACCTTACATCGAACTCGTCGAACAACTGCTGCCCGAGAACTTCACGATCGAGCAAGAATTGAAGAAGCAATTGGACGCTGACATCCTGGCGGAAATGCAGAAAGAGGTAAAAGTGACGCGATACCCAATAACGATCGATAATTCAACTAAAAACTTAACGATCCGGTGCACAGTGCGAGTATGTTTTGAGCGAAGAAACCAAGCGTCTCATGACCGAAGGCAAGTGTCTCTGCATACGACTGAAGGTCGTGGAGAAGACTCCCGAAGCTGACATAGACAATCTGCTTTTCAACATTCTCTTCGGTGAGCCTCGTGTACCAGAGACACCTGACGCTCTGATGGAGGGCTGCTTCGTTCAAAGAAACTTGCCTCCGCTACGAGAATTCATCAAAGACACCACGAGCATAGCGTCGTCCCCGGATAACCTGCTGTGCCTCACGACGGTCTGGGTACCGTTGAATCCTAGGAACAAAGCTATGTCCTTCCGTGTTATCTTCGCGAAATACGTCGAGACTACCTATCCGGTAAACACTGCTCGAACTTTGATTTATTTGGAAAATTGACGAGTGTGCATCGTCTAATCGTGTTTCAGTACGAGGATATGGATAGCAACGCTCCCACGATAATGTTCAAGTACGACAGTACGAGGAGAAAGGAACTGCAGGTGGTCTTGGAAATGTACAGCAACGAAGTGGTTCATTTCGGAGTCTTCGAGAAGGACCGACTACCCGACGCGAAGCTAATAGCCTCGAGCATAGAAGAATTCGAAAACGAAGTCAAGGAAAAATCTAGGTACTGTCAAAATCTTCGAGATTGGAGAGCAAAAATTAACGTTTTAACATTACAGCTACGAGGTATTCGTCTGTGTTGTGAAGAAAGTCGGCTCCGAGGCATTCCTATCGTTCGCGGGCATAGGGCCATACCACGTGAGCGAGAGTCCGGAGAAGGCCATCGAGGAGGCGAAACAGTATTTTCCGCGTAAGTCGACCACAGTGGAGGAGGCTCAATCGGACGAGGAGGACAAGATCGTAGAGGAGACGGTGGCCGCTTAATCAAATCGTAAATACAATAATCTCTTGTTTTCCATCAGCTTTTTTCCTTGAAAACGTAGCGTAAAAACGAGTAAAAAAGAATACAGTCCAGTAGCTTATGTAAATACCGAATTTTATTTTCCACATATCTCACTTACAACGCGCCCTTTAAGATAAAAACGGTTTACTTCTTGTAACCGCAGCTGCGCCTGCGACCTCGTGCCCTCTCGAACTTACGTCCCTTAGAACGTACGAGCGGCTTGGTGTGAGAGTGCGGTACACCTGGAGCTAGTCCGAAGTGTTTCACGGCTTCGCGTCCCTTGCGTGGTCCTTGGATGAGTACAGTCTTGCGGCCAGTGGGCGACTTCAAAGCCAGCTGATCAAAGGTAATGATCTCTCCACCGGCTTTCAGAATGCGGCCGCGCGCCTTCTCGGTGACGCGGAGAGCGCAAACCTGAGGACGAAGATTAAATTAGTTCTGGAGGCGTAAAAAAAATTGTAAAAATATTGTATAAACGTAAATAAAGATGACATTATTTATTAATTTGTATCAGTCAATATAACGACCTTTCTTAGATAACGGAAAGACTGAATAGGAAGACTGAATTTTTTCTAGCAAACGTTTAAATTGAATGAGGGCATTGATTGGCTCAGACACAGAGTGCAGTTTGCAGAGATTGAAAAATTAATCGCATTTAATACAAACAAACCAACAGTTTATTGAATACCAATTTTAAAAAGATTTTCTAAATCTAAATATGAAGATACTATCATTTAATAAGACTTACGGTCAGTTTGGGAACCTCAAAGATTCTGGCATCATCGGTAACTGTGCCAACAATGACAGCAATGCAGTTTTCTCGGCCTGGCTTCTTCATAAACCTGGTCACACGGGCCAAGGAAATTGGAGGGCGGTGGATTCTGCTCATAAACAGCCTCTTGAGGATGATTTTGTTGAATTTGGAGTTGGTCCTCCTTGCCATGAATCTGTACAACTGTGGAAAAATATTATTATGTTAATTCTTTCAATTATTAGAAAGCCAACAAATTATATTATTTGAAATGCTCTGTCACAGTCAATATAACGATCTTTCCTAAAATAAAACAGAAAGATTGAATAGGAAGACTGTACCTACTCTAGCGAACGTTCAAATTGGATCAGAGCATGAACAGTCTCAGACACAGAGTGCGGTTCGCATAACTTTAAAATGGAAATTTCTCATATAAGTTGCAATGATAGTTTAATTCGACTGAGTACAGTCAATTTGCAAAAGATACTCGAATTTATAAACAAAAGGTCACTCACGTGAGTCAAGACAACATGCTCAAACTAACCTATCAACAGTCAACAATATAATAAAAAAACGTCTGCTCCAGTTCACGAAAGTCATATTTGCAACACATTATTGAAAAAACAGAAATACACTTTGCCCAAAAACTCGATAAAAATGAAAAATAACAAAACTGATAAACAAGTAGTTAACATACCTTCACCAGAAGTCGTAGGTACAAATCCTGCGACTTGGGCTCCGTTCGCCGCACTTTTCGGTCGTGTTTGTGGTTAATGTCGATACCCTAAAATCAAAATAACCATCGTCAACGTTAGGGCACATCTTGCACTTACTCAAAATCATGTCAATAATCGCCGATGGGCCTCGAAAATCAAGATTATAGCGGATTTTGCGAGCACATATGACAAATCTGCACTGCTCACCATTTTGACGAGTAGAAAAAGAAACGACGGCCACGTTCACGCAAGCGGCTGCGACTCGGCTGCGCAGCTCCGGAAAACGGAAATAGAGACGCTGCTGGACCAAGTCCCGAAGCGCATGCGCGAAACAACTATTTCTACAGTTGCGGTTAGGTCGTCGTTCGGCGGCAGTTGCGCTCGAAGAGCGAGTTTTTTGGTTAACTTTGCCTTTTTGCAGAAAATTATGATTTAGTTGTATGAAAGTTTAGAAGAAATTTGAATCAGTAGAAATGGGAGATTTTCACTCGCCGATGCGGCTCATTTCGCCCAGCGCACGGTCGGTATTTTTCGGTTTTGGAATTTTGTTGTTTGTTGATTAGCGAATTGTTTGTAAATAGTCATTTGCTAGGCATTATTGCTGCGTAATGATAGAAAGATGAATTAATTGTTAGATTTCATTTCAGGGTTTTAACTCCAAAACCACAGGTCCAGCAGACTTTAGATGTTCGCCAAACACAGAAGAAGGCAAAAAATGCTATAACTTTGTTTTTCATCAATAGTACATTATTTGGAGTTGTGATATTTGATATGTAAGAGTGTTACGATTCACACGTATACATTAGTGTATTTTATCTCTAAAAAGTATATTTTCAAAATGATTTTCAGATTCTATGGAGGGATTGCTTACAAACCTTTTTCATGGGTCGAATGGTTCTTAGCATCCATATTTGGCCTTAATTCTATTTATCATTTGATAAAATATTCAATAGCAATGTTCAGCCTGAGACCTGTTGTTTTAACTTCAAAGCAGAGAAAATTGCTGGGAATAGCCGAAGATGATCCACTTTTTAAAAATGAAGTTCCTGTACCTCAAAAACCAATTGAACCAAGTTCACCGCTTAACTTTTCTTGTATAAATTTAAGCAGACATTCTAATACTCTAGGAAATACTAGTTTAAATGATTCCAGTAAGTTGCTTGTACTTTTTCTGCATTATACTTGTATCAATATCATTATTTTTTTAACTAAAGGATAATTCAGCTTCTAGTCCATTCTCGAAGTACAACAATTCTTTGCAACGTAGAACCACACTGAGCCCAAATGTAAGTGCTAACAAGTCATACAACAGCTCCATGAGTGCTAGTTTTACTGGTGAAGAACTTATCCAAGATGAGACTGAACTGCAAAATTATTTAAAAGAAGTGAGCCAAAAAGAACGAAAATCTGCACATTCTACCAATGTTGATCAGCCATCCAATTTGTTAAGTTCTTTTTGGTCATATCCAGCAACTCGTAGTCCTGGAGAAGTATCATCATTGCTAAGAAGATGTGCTTATCAATTGGCACCTACAGTTGATAAATCCAAATCTTCTAGTCCTGGCGTTGAAGAAGGCAGTTCTCCAAGAGCATTTGGAACACCTGATGTTTGGAGAAAATATCGAATTGATCCAGTAAAAGTCAATCAGTGGATTGCCAATCTACGCATGGTATATTCAAAACATACTCCGAAAATTATTATCAATTAAAATACAAATATTTATTTAATTTTTGTGTTTTCTGCAGTGGATTAGCAAGACTGTCGTCGAGAGAGTTGCGTCGGAAATAGACAATGTATGCACAACTTTAGTCCGTCACGGATTGAGTGATTCTCAACCAGGAAACGTTGGTCTGGATAAACTTCGGAAACTTGCGCAATCTTTTTCAGTAACTGTTATACCAACTCTTCCAGCTTTAGTTCCTTTTCTTGAATTGTCAAGCAATCAAGATTATCTCGTGAAGAGAATCAAAGTTCTTGCCAAAGGTGGCTCTATGAGTGAGTTTAAATGGAACAGTGGAGGATCACATAATGGAAAAGAATGGGATTCAAGTCTTCCTACTGATACAGCGGTATTCTTTTAAAATACTATAATTACAATTCAATATTTTATAAGACATTTGTTCTAAATTAAAACGACATCTTTACAGATTATCATGCACTTAGTTTCAACCTACATGGATACACAACTTGAAGCACCCTTGAACCAGCCCGATGCTAGACCTTTTACTTCTATATATACAGCTAAATCAGGATTCGAATTGCCGCGCAATAAAGGACCAATAATAGTCTGTCAGTCTACAAATCCACCTCATTATTGTCTTGCTCTTTCTGGTGATTCAACAACTCATGAATACGAAGATATTCCTAGGGTAAATGCTTTATTTAATAATACAAATAAGCTTAGAAACTTTTTATTAAAAATATATTTAAATGTTATTTCTGTTTTAGGGAAGAAACAACTTATTTTACACGCTGTTACTTTTCCTTTACATAGTGAAAACTCGAGATCACGGTATGCTTGGTCGCGTCAATCTTGGTATGTCCGGCGTGAATGTCCTATGGGTAATCGACTAAGATATAATGTGAGTTTTCTTCTGTAAGAATCTTCGTTAGTTTGAATGATAATTTATTTCGTCACATTTATGTAAAATTATTTGTTAAGTTCATTTTCGAGAATTGAATTGTGAAATCCGTATGATGATACTGTTGAGAACAGAGGCGTGAGTATTTCATAAAATAAGTATTGAAAGTAATGAAGGGGGTATTTTTGTATAAAATGTATATATTATATTTTAAAGCATCACTTTTGTAAAAAAAAAAAAGAAATCGTAAATAACCTGGAGAAAGATACTGGTGTCTTCCAGTGACGCACACATCATTGTAATGTATAATTCATTGACTCGAACTTGTAAAATGAATAAAAGACCAATTTTCTAAGCAGCCACGTTTGAAAAACTCATTGATTACGGCAAAACTCAAAGAATCATAACGATTATAATTTCGAAAATTATTGATCGCATTTTTCTTGTAATTAAAATAAGCAAAACGTTTATCAATTCTGCGCTGCTTCTCAGAGCTATTAAAAACTTGTCGTAAGCTATATAGCCGTCGTTACGATTTTCCTTATCGACTTTTCCATCGTCTCAAGCACGTACCGCGAAGGAAACGTTTCTAACTGAATACTCGAGCTCGTTACGCTAATATTTTATTTCGGCTTACGCGTCTTAATGATAATGGATTCTTTAGCGTGTTTCCAAATAGAATATTTCCCACGAGATTCCCGTGGGTATACGGGCCGGGAAAGTTTCGAATTTCGCAAAGGGGGCGGGGAAACTTGGCGGCGTCCTGAACTTTCCTGAGTTTCGTGCGTAAATGATCAAGTTTCGCGTGATTTTTTACATTGAGTTTGAACTGCGTATCAAATTAATATTATTAGATAGAGAAGAATGCGTGTGACAGCAACGCATCTTAAAATTGAAACATAATACTTTTAGTATGCGATAATATCAATTCCGTTTTGTGCATCAATTTCTGGTTTGGTCATTAAGCTTCAGAAATCCATTCACACAAATATACCGTAAATTAATGCTCTCGGATGGTGCACTTTTGTAGGAAAAAAACTCGTGAACACAAGAGAATAATAAACGCTCATGCTCCACCGCGACAATGAAAATATTTCGCAAGAGTAAGGCGCAACAAACTGGTTAAACATCAAAAGCGGCTCAATAATTTTCCAGGTAACGTGTACATACACGTGTGTAATATATAAAACGAATCATATCCTTTTCCGTTCGCAGGTATACTACCCAGAATTAACAGGAGATATACGTATACAGCATCTTCTGTACACCTTTGACGTCAGAAGCATATCGTCTCTCAGCCGAATCAGTACAACAGCGTAGTCCCTCTCGAGCGCAGCTCATTATATTCTAAAAAAAGAATCGCGAATTCTCAGGTACACACTTGAGCAAAATATCCACCGCCGGACACAATACATCCGGCCGCGGGTGACGAGACCGATGAGTTTATAAAAAACAGCGGAACACAAAATCCGCGCGCGCAGCGGGTGGGTCGATCTCCGCGCATGCGCCTGTATACTCTCATCCATTGATACAGCTCTGGATGACGCTTATATATATATTTTTATTTTTTTTTTCAAAGAACACGACCGCTCCGCTCTCTCCCCCCTCTCCGCTGCTATATATACCTATATTTATGTGTACACATGTATATGTGCCGTCTCGCGGCGCGTTGCAACGGCGGCGCGCGCAGTACAACGCGCGCGGGCAGCAAGTCTGCACACGAGCCGTCGCCTAAACTCACCATAGCAGCCGACGGGTGTACACACTACACACACGGAAAGTAGATACTGCCTGTGTATATATAGTATGCAGGGAGTCTTATTGCGGACGAGCCGACTCTGCGTGTACACTGCATGCATCTGCCCTTTGGCAACGACGCTCTCGCTGCGTGTACTAGCGCAATAGGTCTAGTGAAAGAAATTTAAAAAAAAATAAATAAAATCGCGCTAATCGGTCACATGCAATATTACGCGAGGGAAGTCGAGTGAATCTGTGTCTTCGAGGGGATTGGACTGACTATGTTGTGTTACTCCCGCGGGAGGATGCGGATCGCGGCGTCGCTGCGCTATTGTCGTCAGCTGCTGCATCGAGCCCCTGGACGCCGAGACTGTTGACACGGAAGAAGCAGTTTGCAGTATACCTACTGACAATACACACATCGTACACGCACACACCGAGTTCCGACTTTTGTCTGCGGATATACATGTATTATATTATCACGAAGGAGTGTCTCGTGCATCATCAGTGATATACAAAGAGGTTCGTCTCTGTCAAAACGTGCCTTTCACGCCTCGATGTTTCGTTCTGGCCACATCACTGCGGCTCTGCTTTGTATTTGCGCGCAATCGCTACACGAGTACCTTTAACACCCCCCCCCCCCTTCGAACGAGTGTGCGTGTGTGTGTGTATCTTAATAGCACGGTTTTTAGCTGGACGATTCCGGTTTCGTTTGAAGGGGTCTCGAAAGACTCGAGATTTCCTGATCCAAATTATGTACTCGTGTGCTCGATCGAGTATGCGAGTACGTAAGTTTTATTTACACGTCAGTGTGTGTCGAATCATTTTTTATTCTATAATACAATACTGATAATAAGCCTTGTAATATAAAGCAATTCGCTCCGTGATTCCAACGAGGGCAGTTCCTTTGGCACTTTTTTCACGAGCTTGAATTCGAAACAAGAGATTATATGGGCATCGCACACACGATCCGAGGGACTTATGCAACTCGATGTACATTTAGGAGCACACGTGTTCAAATATCTATATATCCTATATGCTGCGGATTGGAACAGGTCGTTAGCTTACGATTGTCAAGGTTCTGCTTTCTTTGCGTGTATTTGCTTGGAATGAGTCGTTATACACGGTTCGGAATGTTCGGATACCCCCTTACAGAGAAATTCCGCCCACCGAGGCTCTCTTATCTGCTTGGACAACCTTTACATAATTGCTAGTGATGTGTGTACAATATCACTTGATAACACAGTCCGTCTTCTAAAGGCAACGTTTTTTTCTTCTTTACTCTAATACAACCGCAGCTGCGCTGAGTCTAATATACAAGTTTGCAAGCGTCGATCTTTACTATATACACACATGCAAATTATTAGCGTCACTATATATATATATTTGACAAAGCTGTATGAAAACTGCGTATTTGTATTATTATCATTATTGCGAAACACACGCTGCGAATCTCTATCGAGAATCGAAGGCATGTCTCTCGCGCGCGTACAACATTTACTTGCGAAATTTGTTTTGCTCGGTTTCCTCGAGGCGGAGGAAAATATTTTTTTTAACGAAACCTCGCGAGCCAAAACTTGACTGTTGGCGAAATTCTCTGCGTCGAAATATATATATATATAATTCGAAAAAATCGTCCTTCGCCAACGAGAAAAATTGCACATGTGCACGGAATGACACGCGCGAGCGTGTATGACCAATTGATAGTTATAACATTATATATATATATATATATGTATATCCTATACGAGAGCTCGTATCGGCCGATGGTGCGTGTCACTGAGAAGAGTAAACAACGCCGCTAACTTCGGTTAGAGTTTCTCGGGATAATTGATTGCTATAATATAAGGCCGTATATATGCGCGCGAGCTATATAGTGTTTACGTTTGTCCTTTGGTGTATATAGACGCGAGGCACATTGGCTTGATAAACTCATAGGAGAAAGATTGCACAGCAGTAGTACATATAATTGGCATGAATTGGCTAATAATTTTAGTGGATTACCTGAGATACGTCTTCGACTATGGCACGTGAGTACATATAACAACAGCGCCGTTCCCTTTTAATTTCCCGGCTGAAAAATCTCGAGACGGCAACTCGCACAGCTCCGTAATGCATCATCGACAAGGCCGCCGCGAAAAGCTCGTTTACCTCTCGCGCACCAGGTCAGCTATACACCGCGCCGTGCACAGGCGGAATCTCCTATTACGCGATCGGCGAAATCTCCGTGAGTGTGTGTATGCGTTTACGCGGACGCTTGTAAATATGCTGCACACGCTTTTTGCATAACCGAGTGTACAATCTCGATCCGCGTATATAACGCTCGAACTATCGTGGCTCTGTTTCAGCAGCAGCATCGGAAATCCAGGGACGATGCGCAAGATCTCGGAGATGTCGCAGCCGAGCGACTGCAAGTGCGCGGACGACGACGAGGAGGCGAACGGCAGCTGCAGCTGTTCCGGGAAGTCGGCGAACGGCTCGGTGACGGCGTCGCCGAGCAGCTGTCCAGCGACGCCCAGCGCCATTCTCGAGGAGATTTTTTACATATCGTCCAAGAGGAGCACCTTGTACAGGGTCAGACTGACCGAGAGAGGACTTAGTCTGCGCAAGGAGAGCAACTGTGGTCCGAGCAAAACCGAGACTATTCTCGTCGATGACATCGTCGGCTGCAGGTGAGGGTGAAAGGATCGGAGAAATCGGCTTCCGGCTTGTGGACTGTTTTTCGCACGGTGTATCGTGTACGCCCGAGCGCTTGCGTAACGTGTGTACACGATAGCACTGTATATTACGTTGCAGTGCAGTTTTTCATTTTTCTTTTTTTTTAATAGGAGAGAAGAATTTGTTGCTCCGAGCTAATTCCGCACCTGTGCTTACCTCCTTTCTCGTGTCGGGCATGTAATACAGGGTGTACTATATACCTGCACCTTCTTCCGGGTCAAGTTGTGTTTAATTGTCTCCGGCGGGCAAACTACAACCGCAACTCTATATATATATATATGTACACTGCACTCGCGCGCGGGCAGAGCCGTTTATTCGTCGAGAATATATTAAAAAACCGAGAATTAATCGGGCTTTTTTAATACCGTTGAAAACAATGGTATATATAGAAGTATAATAACGCGATCTGGATTTCTATGTTAATACCAGATTGCAGATAAATCGAAGGGAGTATATAGATGGGGAGGAGGTTTCGAACGAATGTAATTAAATAAAGGTTCGTTGTATTTAATAGCGTCTTATTAGAGCCGTTGCAATGCGCGTGCTCCAGATCTGTATTACGTATAATGTGTATTAGGTTCGTTTTAAATGGCGCTATTGTGCGCTCCATTGAAATGGGCTTAATAGACGGTCAGCGAACCCTCGGGAAAAATAAGTCTTTTTTTTAACGCATTCCGAAGCATATGGCGCCGGCAATTGCCACGCGCAATTGATCGAACGATCGAGAGAACGCGTCGCTCACATGGCTCTCGAGATATTTTTTACGATTAAAAAAACGAATAAATAAAATAATTTCCAGATGTATGCGCTTGAAGCGTCGCAGTGCGGGTAGTTGCGCCTGCGGACCCGGTGCCTCTCGTGGTCAGCCGCGTCTGGTGGAGTCAACGGAATTGGTTCAGCCGCACGACGAGTACGACACCTCAGCCTACCTCTACATCTACGCGTACACCCTGAAACGCGCCAAGGTGGCGAACAAGGCTGCGCGAAGGCGCGAGCGCACTACCGTCACCCTGAGGTTCCGAAGCTTCGACCGTTACGAGGACAATCTGCGCGAGGCCAGTCGATGGAGGCTCGCCATCAAGTGTCTGCTGAACCGGCTGCCTGTGCCCAAGGCCTACATGAGCCCTGCCCACCGCAACTTGCAGTCTCTGCTCAGCGGTGAGTCGGACGTTTTCTTCTCGCTCGAGAGCGAACGGGTTTGCGTATATATATATATAGGAGGAAAACGCGGGCTTTTTCGATGATGAGCGGGCGCGAATGCGGAAAGTGTAATGTTGCTATATATGTGCGGCTCGTCTACTGAAAACTCCGAAGAGGATAATCCGAGCGCAACGAGAACGTAAAGGTAACAACGGAGTTTGATACGAGAACCCGCAATACGGGCAATGACGTACGACCGCGTCCTTGGGCTCCTGTCGAGCTATAAATCCGATAAATCGTTTCTGCATTTATCGTTCTTTTTTTTGCCCGTCACGATTTTTAGAAGGAATATATATGGCCGCGTTTTGTTATTTTTCCTTGCTCTTCGAATCTGCGCACGAGGAGTGTTTTTCGTTTGATTATGCGAGTATAGGTACCCATTACGCTTGGATTACTAATCGATTTGCCCCTGGTGATAATAAGAGGCAATCGTGGATGGAATCGAGGAATTTTATCGGGAGACTAGCTAAGACGTTTCCAACTACTCGATACTATATAAATCTTCCTGTTTTTCGGTTGTTTTTCAGAATCTTGCAGGATTGTAAAATGTTTTTTAAAAAACATGCACACGAACTGTCATTCAAAAGTGAATTATGGACGATTCGTATACTCATTTTATCTAATCGCTTTATTGATGAATGAAAGATTAGTATTATTACTTGCTACCTGGATGTGTATTGCACATGGCTCTGTGCGCTTACGTCCGAGAGAAGTGCTTTTGTGCTTGCCGCATGTATCGAATCAATTTTACCGTGCAATTATGCAATCTAACAAAACCAAACAATTTGTCGAAACTTTGCCAACCGTGTGAATATTTATTCAGATCAGCGTTGTTCGATAAAAGTGGCGCGAAAAATGTACACGATTCGAGCCCTGGAGGGTAAACAATTTACACGAAAATATACAAACGATCTCCGTTATCTCAAACATGCATCTCGTGTAATTTGCATAATGAGCGTTAAACTATAATTGCTTTTTTCCCCGCGCTATCCGATACGAAAGATCGATGTTACGCTCTGCAGATTTAAACGCAGCCACATCCTTCGAATATAAAGAATCAAACTCGAATGCATCCCATAAAGCGGTATATCGATCGATCGGCGCCAAATTTCTCCTTGACTCTCTTGCAAATCTTCTCGTGCAAGACACGTCCGCGAAAAGTCGACCGCGTCCATACCATCCGGTGCACCTTATAATATACCGGTTTAGTATATATTTCTCCATAACGAGCTTCGTCGAGGCTGCGGTAATTTTCCGGCGGATATATCATCGAGATAAGACTCCGCGTATGCCGCGCGAGTGATCTCCCTCCGATGCGTTTGAAGTATTCAAAAATCCTCAATTATAAAAAAAAACGGTTACCAAAAAAAAAAAAAAAAAATGCCAACCCTCGCGTTGAAAAGCACCGACGGCTATCTATCGGTCGAATCGCCTGCATCGGACTCGCGTGCGCCGTCCAGCGCAGCGGACAGAGAGGAAGTCGATAGCCCGCGTCTGGGAGAGTCCTTGACTTACGAGCACGTTGCATAATTTAGCTGATCTCTCGCGCCCTGCATCGGTCTCGTTTACACGCGAATTAGTTAACGCCGATTTGGCTTTTTTTTTTATTTTCGAAGAGGGCTTTGTTTTTGGCCCGAGTGGACCAACTCGAGAGGTGTATTGTGTTGGAGATGTATAAGGCTTTTTTTTAATGAAAATCGTCGGGAAAGTTGATCGGATGCTTTGTACGTTATATACGACTGTGAAGTGTCTGGATCGTGTATAAAAGGGATTTCAAATATCGTGTGACTCGACCTGTAAATAGGGACGCTTTTCGTTTATTTACAATCGTTCCTCTTTTTCTTTTAAAGCTGCCCGGGGGGAACTAAAATATCAAGTCTTGGCCGTTCCGAGAACCGCGTGAAATATGTACAGGTATAAGTAGCGCCGGGGATTCGCGGTTATCTGCGTCGACTGTGCGCATTGATTATAGATAAACGAGGATTTATTGGATCGCTAACTCGGAATGTGAGTTATGTGAGCTGATGTTGAAAACTTGACAATTCTCGCGATTCTAGAAGATCAAAAAAAATGATTCCAATTTCGTTTAGTGTATACATCTATTTGTGTTTAACAGACTTTATAAACTTGAGATTATCATATTGTATGCGATACGTTCTTATCACGGTTTGACCGATTGGATTCCTCTTTTAATTTTTGACGTTTCTAAAGATGTGTTGTTGTTTTCTCTCTAAGTGGTGGTAATGATTATGATAACAGCCTAGTTTCGCTTTGTTGACGTTTCACATGATGAATTTCGATTCATTTTCATAAGTTTTCATTCAACAGACTATGCGCGTATACGATTCGAAATTGTTTATAAAGAGCCTCAAGATATATCATCAATTCGTTCTAAAAACGAAGACAAAAACACGACTCTCCTGCATTTTTGTTATCGCAGCTAAATATGCGCGCGATTAAAGTCGTGCACGATATACTCGGAATCGCAACGGAAAACTCTCCGCGTACATCAACGTTTTCGACAAGAGTCATCATAAACTCGTTAAAAAGCCATATAACAACAACGCGCTGAAGCTGAGTCTCGGAAAAAAATATATCCAAACATGCGCACGCAGACACAAGCGCGTCTCATTGTCCCTTACGTAATCAAAAATTAATACTCGTATATATGTACAAAGACGTCGAGACGCCAGCCAGAAACCATTACATCCTCCGATTGAAAATCTCCGAGCGAGATTTTCCGCGTCGGCCACTATACTGCAGTCGGTTGCGTGCGCATATATGCACGCAACGATCGCCTACTCCTTCTCCGCATATATATATACATACATATCGATATTCGCTTATTACACACTCGCATCGCCCCGAGAGAAAGGGGCTGACGCATAAGCTCCCTAAATTGTTTTCGCAGACGCGCGATTAAAGTGAAAATTTTCTCACGTTGCGCAACTGCGTATACTACATTAATCGGGCGGCCAGTCAATTTCTGCCTTCTTGACCTCATCAATACTCATTAGTTCGAGCCTGTCTCGGGGCGCAATGGAAAAAATTTGATCCCCGAGGACGAAGCCAGTGAATCGTCGGCGATTACATTCTGTATTTTACCGTCGCGATCTCGCTCGTCATTATAATTTGCAAACGAGCCTTTGACGTGAGTCAATTTTTTCCCCGACGAAGCAGCTTCTTTAAGGATATCACTCATTACTGACGAGGTAAAACGTTTAGGCAGAATCTGCGCAACGCAGAATATAACTATTCGCAATCGTCGCGATGATTCGGCCAGCGCTGAGACAAGCGCGAAAAAGCATCAAGTGTTTCCGAGGGGAAAAAACCAACCGCTAGAGAGAAAGCCCAATCGCGGTATGACAACGCACGACTGCGTATATATACGGCTGTATTCGTTTTTAGCGATCGCCGCACTGAATTCTGAAATTTTATCTCGCGCGCGAGCTTATTGTTCCTCGGCTGAACGAGAATAAAGCTCGAATTAATGGATGCGGAGTAATACTCGCGTGTGCGTATGTATAATACAGTCGTACAATAATACACACCGGGGATTATTAAATTTTACTCTTATCGCGCGGCCTATATACCGATGTCAATCCTCTCATCAACAAAGCCATCGGCCAGATTGTATCTAATCTCGAGAGAGAATATTTCTCCATGATTCCATTCCAATTAGCGGCGCTTATCGCGAAGGCATGTCTCTCGTCGTACGACCTTTTACGGTCCAGTTTTGTATATTACATTGACAGCTGCGCGAAACACGTGTCCGCGTACGTATATACATGCGCTATTCCTTTTCGATGAGAACAAAATCGACGAAAAGGTTCGCGGGAATGTGCGTCATTGCCGTTTTCAAAGTCCTTTTCTTGTCTAGTATTGTATATAGCTGCCGAAAGAGACGTACATTATGATGTCATATTATGCGTATATGCTCGACGACTTTGCGGATATCGGGCGCTTCGAAAACTTTTTTTCCGCTTTTTTTACTCGAGCGTATAGGATCAGCGGAAAGCTTGTATGTATACCTATACGTGGAAGTATATAGCGATGAATGAACGCTCGAGACTGTGATCAAGAGTTGATGACTTGGATTGCGTCATTGCAACCTTTAGTCAGCGACTCGTACACAGATATATTTTTTTTTTATGTATATACGCTCTTCTTATACATCCTTTTATATTGCGTTTAATCTATATACATCCGCGTTTATTTCTCAAATTCTAGAAAAGAAAAGTCTCGAGCCGCGTCAATTAACCGCGCCGATTAACACCTATTGCAGAAACGTATCGCGTTCACAACTAGAAAAAAAAACACCTATACAGCTATTCCGACACTCGCGAGCTCGGTCACGAAACTCGAGAAATTTTCCCTCTCCGAAACAATGACCACTCATACTCGAAATTGATTGCGCTGGACCGTGATATATACTCTCGTTGTTTATTTTAATTAAGCAACACCGTCCGAGTGTAATAATACCGTGGACGATAACGTCGGGCGCAGAGTTACGTCACGAGAGCCGAAGCCTTGAATGTACTATTGGTTAGTGCGGAAGATTTTTTTTTTGGTTCAGAAAAGGAAGAGTTGAGAAATCGACGAGACGAGATAGAGACATATATACAGAGGCGAGAGCAGAGGAATTAAGCTCTGTGATAAAAATAAGATAATAAGCAGAGCCCGTTAGTTTGTACGACGTTTGATTTCTGTTTGCTGTGTACACTGCAAAAAGAAGTGGATTCAGTAAGTCCCCGCTTTGTGAGCAAAACAAACATGGAACGCCTGATCATGTGTATAGACTCGAGCCTTCGAGAAAGTGAACCGCAGAAGCATATATAAAAAAAAAACGTGACGAATAGCTGTTCTATAATACTCTCATGCATAAATGCATGAATGATTAATAACATATTACGCACAACTAGTCCAAACGTCGATTCTTTCGACGTACGCGGATAATTCCCCGCATATAAATAATCTTCCCGCAACCATTAAATCGCGACGTCTGATAATTGAAAAATGATGACAATCGCCTGCGGCGCGTAATATCATTATATAGACATTTTCCCGTCGAGTTCTCCGAATGGAATGAAGTCGCGGCTGTAATTGATACACAGAGGCTGTCGCGAAGAGACCCTCGCTTCCGCGCCAAATGTCGTGCTAATGAGCGGAGGCTCTTTTTGGCTCTAATGTAAACATACGGAAGCGTAATTCATTAAGCTCTGAGATGGCACGTTTCTCGGATGGATATTATGAACAAATGTGTTTATAGAAAAATTTTGATCGGTTGTATAATTACTCGGGACATCGTTCGCTTAAATATGTTCTTGCAGCGGTAATGATGATGCTTCTTGTCAACGATTGTGTTTGTCTTCGCGTTTCTGAGAACAACTATTTGATCGCTGGTCCGTCTCCATTGATATATAGTCGTTAGGAAAAAGAAGACGTCAGTCGTCAAGCTTACAATAAATATATAATGAACAAGATTCTTACGTAAAGCTTATGGATGGGACACTCGTTATTTATGCGACGTATTAATTCCAAAAAAAGTTCATTAAACTACACATACATCGTATGTAAAATCTCGGATTAATAATAAGTTGCGCGACTTTTGATACAACGTTTATTCTCGCTGCAAAACGTCACTCTATGTTCAATTATTCTTTTCTAAAATACAGTCTAAATTTTACAAAACACGCGCAAATGATGAAAAATTTTTTCAAAAATCTTTCAGCTTGTCCAGACGAATCGAAGAACCTGCTGGTGATCCTGAACCCAAAATCTGGTCCAGGTCGAGGCCGCGAGAACTTCCAGCGGCGAGTGAACCCAGTCTTATCGGAAGCCGAGCTGTCCTATGATGTGTACATAACGCGACACTCGAACTACGCGAGGGACTTTGTGCGCAGCCGCGACTTGTCCCAGTGGTCGGGTCTCGTCCTGGTCGGCGGCGACGGTATCGTCTTCGAGGCCATCAACGGCCTACTTCAGAGGCCCGACTGGGATACCGTCATGAAGCAACTGCCCATTGCCGTCATACCCTGTGGATCGGGAAACGGACTCGCCAAGTCCATCGCGTTTTCCAAGCAGTGAGCTTTTTTTCTTTCAAGTAAATCAAGGATTTGCTTTGGCAAACCAAGCGAGATAAGAATGGGTTATCGCGGTGTAGAAACAAGATTGTCTCTATTAACTGTATTGGATATTATAATCTTCAATTCGCGAAGCTTATTACATTGCTGTAAGCGTTGCTATTTTTGTAAAACGCTATATCGCATACCGGTTTCTAACGTACCTATGTAATGTTATTCACGCATTCATTGGCACATGTCTATTAGTTTTGCAATTTGTGCAATTATACAAAGTTGGAGAACCGGTGTTTTCATACCATTCACCCGATTCAAAGTCGGCGTTTGATTTGCGTATAGACTAGTAGCGAAATGCATGAATTCATGACAGTGATAAAATCACCGCACAACGACGTGTTTTCATGGGTTGTAAAAACTTTATACGCGTTCTTTGACATCGTGTATTCAAATGAGGGACGCTCGTTGCGCAACTTCCGCGTTTTATTTCTCAAGTGTGTATTCGAATTGATGAGATATTGTACCTATATACGAGATCGGCTCGTTTTAGCGCTTCGTTCCGTCAGTCGTAATTTCGTATACGTTCTTAATCGTGATATAGTTCCAATTATATTTTCTAATCCGTTTCCCCCACTGTTAATCGCGTACACGATCGATAGCGTTATTTTTCGTTTTCGTTTTTTCCGGTGTGATTAAAATGTTCAAAGCACCGACTGCGGCGTAAAAAATTTAATGACGATACGTCCTTTGAATATTCATCGTCGCAGTGAAGTCGTGAAAACAGCTTTTTTCGCCGTCGCTTGTCTCGCACCTGCCAATAAGCCAATCGCTTTCCTTGTCACAAACAATAGCGCACATAACTCCAATGTCAGCATCGAAAAAAAGGAGCATCGACGGCACGTGCAATCAAATCAGCCACCCCCATGTAATCACACCGAGTGCGCATCAATAACAACACCTCTATTCTAGGGAGCCCTTCGACCACAATCCAATGCTGATAAGCGCGCTCTCGGTGGTGCACCGCAGACTGCACCAGATGGACCTGGTGCGCGTGGAGACGCGCAAGCAGATTCTCTACTCGTTTCTCTCGGTCGGCTGGGGTCTACTCGCCGACGTCGACATCGAGAGCGAGCGACTCAGAGCTATCGGAGCTCAGAGATTCACCCTCTGGAGCCTCGCCAGACTCATAGGACTGAGGACGTACAAGGGAACCGTTTCTTACCTTCCTTGTGACTCACCTTCGACTGGGATCGGTACGCAGAGCAACGGGGTCGCCAAGAGCAGCGGGGAACTCGCCAAGATGCAGGAGGACGCCAAAATCACGCACTCCAAGAGCTACGGCGATGAGCTCGATCGGTGAGTTCGCTGTGCTGTGCAATTAAACGATACGGTATTTTGCAAAAGGGGCAAAACAATATCAGAAGTAATTATACACCACCGCGAGATAGCTGCTTTCGCAAGCGCGTGCTCTCATTTTTTGTATCAACGTGCGCATGTAATTCTAATTGAAAGCGTATTTTGCACTCCAAATTATGAACGGTCACTTCATCGAATCGAAGTGAAAGTATTATGTATATATACGCACGTCGCAAAACGAGTTTCAAACCTTTAATCCACCTTCACAGATATACGAGTGAGATCCGGGAGTCGAGGAGTTACGACGGCGTTTTCGACGACGTAGATGACGAGCTGCACGACGTCGCCGAAGACGAGGTGGACTTCGGAGGCGTTATCACGGACGCTCTGACCCTCGAAACCGAGACAGTCTCGCCGAGCAGCGCTACTTCGAACGCGACGCTCACCGGACGCCGACGATGCGACAGCTTCTACTCGGCCAAGTCGAGGAAGTCCGCGTATTTCAGTACTGGCTCCGGCTCGATCTCGAGTACTTATCACAGCGTCGAGGATCTCAACAATCCCAACTCGAGTAAGTTTTTCGGTCTTGTGTATTGATGAAAAAAATTCTCGTGATGCGACAGAGGTAACGTTGAATCATGCTTGATTACAGATGTGGACAGCAACGGCAGAAGCAAGATCATCTACGGGCCGCCCTCGACGTTACCTGCCCTCACTACCAAAGTGCCGAGTTCGTGGACTAAGATCGAAGGTAATTTAACCGACTAATCGAGTTAACGTAGTCGTAGGTACAAGAGAAGCACACGAGCAATTCTGTCATATGAATTTTCAGGCGAATTCGTCATGGTACAAGCCGCTTATCAGTCTCACTTGGGCCAGGACTGTTACTTCGCTCCACGAGCCAAGCTCGCCGACGGCATAATCTGGCTTCTGATTATCAGGGCAGGAATCAGTCGAACAAATCTACTACAGGTACGCTGCGCTTTGTATACTATACACGCGGTCATCCCAATAGTAACATTGCGAAAGTCAACTTAACAAAAATATCTTCGCTTTAGTTCCTACTTGGATTCAGCACGGGAACGCATCTGAGCACCCCGGGTGTCGAGATGATACCGGTACGCGCGTTCAGAATCGAGCCAGCCGAGGACACGAGTGGCCTTCTTACGGTCGACGGCGAAAAAGTCGACTACGGACCGCTTCAGGGCGAAATCTTCCCGTCCCTAGCGACCGTCATGTGCCCTTGACTAAACCATCCGACGCTTTTGCCCAGCTCTTTACTTAGGAGAGCGAAACGGAGCAGCGGCTTTTAAATCCGCGACGTATAATGTAAACGTGAGAGAGAACGTTGTAATGCACGAGCCGAGCCAAGTGATACACAAGATGATGATTTATCGATTTTGTTTCCTGTTGATTAGTGTGTAAGTAATGTACGATAGAGTAAGCCAAGCTAAGAGGCGAGGAAGGAGCGAAAGTATATATATATATCAAGATATCTTGAACGAAGATTCAATCGGCCTGTTTCTTTTATTGCTCATACGTGAGGTTTTGAATTGAATTTTCGTGTCTAAGTAGCATGTCCGTGTAATTCACGGCAAGAGAGGATAATGTATACCAAAATAGTAGAGAATTTAAACTTTGTACATGCCAATCGACTGCGGATGAGATGAATTTTGCTGTTTGTTTATAGAGAGACATAACTTTTTTTAACTACGTCCACGAGAACAATTAAAAATTTCGAATACTTATTTGTTGGCGCGTCAATGTTCTTCTAGCTACCGCTTGTCACGCACAAATCATGATATTCTGTGATGCTACCGTCAAAATTGGAGTTTCAAATATTTTTACGCGATTTATTTACACAGCTAGAAGCTTAAAGATAGAATTGTAGATAGATTTAATGAAGGAGCAATTTTTGTTATTTGTTCTTCGACATTTAGTGTGTAATTGAAGTAGGATTTACGCGTTAAACGAGCTTACGTTTAGAGTTTTAAGAAAGCGAGAAAGATGAGAGCTAATTGGTATGCATCTTTTATAGCGCTGCGTCGCATAAATCCGCACTTATGGCACGGATACGCGTGGCTACGGATTTATTCTAGACAGTGGCATAAAATATTGTATGATACTCGTGTCATAGGTTGTTCTCAATAACACGCCGTGCCGTAAAGGATTACTTACGCCACTGGTATCGTAATTTACTATTCCAATCACACAATCATCATATCCAGAATTATTGTCAACGTTATATTACAACGATTTTCTACACAAAAAATTGTAATATACATACATATATATTACGAAAGGAGCTGAATAATTAGTAAGTCTTTATTTCTTGTAAATGTTGCCTATATTTTTTCCAAAAATGCTTTAATGTATAATTTGATGATTACCATTGTATATTTTTCAATAATTCCAATGAATACCTGACAAATTTTATTTCAAAAAGAACCTACGCTTTGTAATTACAGTTCAAAAATTAAAAAGATAAAATATATTTACATTGTTTATGCTTTTATATTCTAAGTCTCTTACTTAACAATGAAAAAGTACCATTATATACAAGTCTATTCAATAATGGCATAAATTTATGCATAAACAAATATGAACCGTTTAATGCAAAGTTCGCCGATCAAATAACGAATAGCGTTATTATTAACAATTTTTATTCAAACATTCAGCAGCAGTATGTAAAGATATATGTATATTAAAAAGTGTAAAGAAGAATAGATTAGCACAAGAGTACTTGCTATAGAACAGTTTTTCGCGATTTACGTCAGTCAAGAAGGCCGATTTATATACGAATAACATACATTTCTATGCTTCAAAGTTAGTTCGTCAAACTTAGCGAGTCAATACTGGCTAGCAAACTTCTCACATCATCCTGGATTTGGTCAGAGTCGTTAGACAGGGTAAGTCGCGAGCAGAAAGTACTAAGGGCTTCCACTTGCTCTCGTGTATCCTTTTGTTTCTGCAGATAGGCGAGGAGCATACCGATGACATTTCGCACCTCGTCTTTGATGCGGCTCATGTCGGAACCTTTGCAAGTTTGGAGTACTCGCAACTTCGTCTGTGCCAACTGCAAGGGATTGTATCCATGGCAGTCCGATGAGAGCACGTCTGTCCCCGCCATCAGTAAAAGCGTGACCACGGATATTTTACTCGTAACCGCTGCTAAATGCAATGGTGTGTTACCGATGGAATCTCGTTGATTGGGATTGGCACCATACTTGAGAAGAAGACTCACCATTTCTGTGTAACCCCTTGAAAATATTTATTTATTTAGATTTTATTCGTTAGGATTTCAATATAGTCATTTTCTTAGTTGAAAACGTTACCTGCTTGATGCTAAATGTAATGGAGATCGTCCTCTAGCATCACAATTATTTGGTGAAATTCCAGATTCCAGTAGAACCCGCATCATATCTATATTATTTGTTGCTGCAGCTAAACGCATTTTCCGCTCCCTTGCCTGGGATTTAAGTTCATCAAACAATGAATAACTACATTTTCTTGGCCCAAAGTTACTTTTTCTTAAATACGAAGAGGTTGTCATAGTCAAACGATCCAGCCGTGTTGGCGGATACATGGGTGGAACGCGAAATCCTATTTGCTGTGAAAAAAAAACATTAAAGCTATCAGTTGAATGTTGATAATACTCTTTAAGTACAAAAATTGATTGATACAATCATTTTTGCTTTCAATTTAGACACTTTATCGTTAAAATTATTTAGAAATATACCAAGACTGTTGCATTACCTTTTCAAATGCTGGATCAAAAGCTAGTGAAAATATGGGCTTTGTATTGAACAAACTGACACTGACTAAACTGTTGTTTGGGGTGCTCTGCAAAGAGTCCGATATGCCAGGCAACTCATTCTGATTTGTGGCTTCTGGTTGTGCAACAACTTCCACAGAGGTTTCAGTTTCTGAAGTTCCATTTTCGAGATTATTTACAACAGCAGAGCTGGGCTGGACTTGACCAAATGTTCCAGCAGGTACTATAGGCACAGTATTGTCATGCTGTGTGACTGAACTGTCATTCGAATCATTTCCAGTTTCGACTCCAGAGTCTACATACAACAATTCATTGTAAATTAAAAAAAATAGACAAAGCATTAGCCATTTAAAATATTTTTTTCTTAATTTATTGATATATAGCAAAGTATTTAAGAACGTTGAAAATTGTCTGCTATTTTATGTAATAACAATGAAAATATTTTAAATATATTCGTGCTCTATGATCAAAGAAGCTATATTCGCGTTCGCATATACAATACTCTAAGCACAAATCTATCAATATTTTTTCATAAAATACTTATAGTTCAACGATCTCGCGTCACCAAAGTTTACGTATTACAACGTGTAAGAAGTACTTGCCCATTTTCGTGCAGCAACAGTAAAATGTATTCAGTGTATCCGATCGGTGTTTCTCATACACTTCTCATCATAAACACGAAGAAAGCCAAACAAAAATCAACTCTATCTTTTTCGGAGTCTTTCTTTTCTGCACATTACTCAGATGGGTATGCTGTGTATGTATATACACACAGTTAGCTGCTGCGCTGTTCTCTTTCTTTCTTTCTTTCTTCCTCTCGGCTCTCCTTCTCCTCTTTATTTGTTATATGTTTAAAAGTCCAATTTTTGTTCTACTTATAATACTATTGGGTTGGGGGGATATGGGGGATGAACGACGACGGCATCAGCTGCGCCAGGATATTGCGCATGTGCAGTTCGTCTAACTCACTTATATAACTCAATTACAAATTTGTAAATAGCGACTGCCGACTATTCTTCGTTATAGGCTGAGTCACGAAGCGATGAAATATTTTTATACGACTTTGTTTTATTTAGCTCAAATTAGGTTGTATCGAACGCGATTTATGTCGCGAGACACGTAAAAGTCCTTTGCAAAAAACAGCTGTTGGAGCAAATAAATGCGTATGCTGATGTGGGGCAAGTGCTCGTGGATTGGCATACAAATGGTCAATGTAAACGCGCCTTTGTGTTTATTATTTTTTGACATATTTTTCCCTATATTTTTCATTTTTTCGGACTTCGTGCATATATGGAGTGAAAGTTTTGTAAAGATTTTTGTCAGCGAGAAATGTGAAGAGAACGATTGACGGATTTTCGCAAAATTTGTTGGGTTATTTTGTGTAAGCGATCACATGATGATGTCACGTGACCAATAAGTTGCGTATATTGGACAAAACCCTATATAGAATATATATATATATATATATATATATATATATATATATATTTATACATACAGTGATCAGTCGCAGAATCATTTTCGTGAATACAGAAACAAATGGCATCTTGTACAGCTGATGCTTTGGAATGGCAGAACAAAGTAATTCAATAGCGTCAGGAAAAAGTTTGGAGCGTGCAACGTTTTCTCTGTGAAGTTATAAAAAAGAAATGACTTCAAAATGCCTGTTGATATTAACCGCTTGACTGAGGGTTGGCTGGAACTTGAAAGTGATCCAGGTACAAAATATATAAACATTCTTTGCAATCTAATGTTGATTATTACCATTGCAAAAATTCATGCTTAGGTTTCTTTTCTATCTATTCTGTTTTTTAAACTGTTCCTTTTGATTATCAATATGAAAAGTAATGTTTTCATAATATTGCACGTTAAAATAAAATGTATGAATTTTAGGTTTATTTACTCTCCTTTTGGAAGATTTTGGAGTGAAAGGGGTTCAAGTAGAAGAAATCTATGATCTCCAAAAATCTCTTGAAGGTCCTGTTTATGGTTTTATATTTCTATTTCGATGGATAGAAGAAAGACGATCTCGGCGTAAAGTTGTTGAACAGGATGAAAGCTTCGTCAAAGATGAAGATGTTGTCAACAACATATTTTTTGCACAACAAGTAAGTTTACAAATATAAAATTTAATATTAGATGCCAATGAAAAACTAAAATGATTTAATTTGTCCTTATAGGTTGTTCCAAACAGTTGTGCAACACATGCTTTACTTTCTGTTTTACTTAACTGTCCCAGTATTCATCTGGGAACAACATTGTCTCGTTTAAAAGTACATACAACTGGAATGTGTCCAGAAAATAAGGGCTGGGCCATTGGAAACACACCAGAACTAGCATGTGCTCACAATTCCCATGCAATGCCTCAAGCAAAAAGGCGACAAGAGAAAAACACAGCAGGTGTATCTACTGGTAGATTCACCGGTGAAGCCTTTCATTTTGTTAGTTATGTACCTATTAATGGTCGACTTTTTGAATTGGATGGTCTTAAGCCCTACCCTGTAGATCATGGTCCGTGGAAAGAGCATGAAGAGTGGACAGAACAGTTTAGAAGGGTCATAACCGATCGCTTAGGGATATCAACGGGAGAACAGTTACAAGATATAAGATTTAATTTAATGGCTGTTGTACCAGATAGAAGACTTGCTATCTCTCATAAATTAACAATGTTGAAGACAAATAGACAAATAGTTCTCGAAGCTTTACAACAACTTGTCAAGCTAACAAATCAAACTAACTCAGAAAATCATAATACTAAGAATAATATTAGTAGTAATAGTAATAATAGTAATAGTACTGACAATGAAAAGTCAGAAAAATCAAATGAAAAAAAAGAAAAGACTGAAGATGAAAATAGCACTGTAGTAAAAAATGAAACTGAAGGTACAAATCCCATACCCGTCATTAGTGTAGAAAGATGCAATGACGTAACAAATGAAATTGAAGAGGCTTCCAATTCTAATGCAAAACCGTCAACAAGGTAAAATTTTGAAAAATTAAATTTAAATTTATTTGGTAACATGGAAAAAGTACTAATTTAATATAATTACAACTTACAGTGGCATTGAAAAAGTAGTCAACGTTACAGCTCTTGATTATGCGACTCCTCTTCAGATCCAAACTTCACCAGCTCATAGCTCATCAAGTACTGATACATCATCTGAAATAGGTTCTGCTTTCAATTCACCAACACAAGGTATTTATTACCTTGTATGCTATACATTGAGAAAAATCACTCATACGAAATTTTTTAATTTTCTATTTTTCTAGCATGGGGATGGAATTCAGGACAAATTAGCCCTACCTCTACAAAAGATTTCAAAAAATTTGTTGTAATCAGAGTGGCTGGTGATGAGAAAACTGATAACAGTTTAAGTGAGTAATTCTACCATTATAATCTATTTTCCAATCGTTTGTGCCATAAATAATGGATATATTTATTGTTTAAATGAAATTCAGGTCGTTCATTGAATAATATTAATATTAATGGTAAGAGGCTGGTAACCGATAATAATCAATTAAACAAGAAAGTTTGTTTGTCTGGAGAAGTGAGAATTCCACATGCAAGAGTAAAAACAAGTAATGGAGATACAGTTACCGAAGAGAAAAAAGTAGAAAAGATTGATTCCAAACTTTGTTCTAAGTATCCTGAACTTTTTGAACCACATACTTTTGCTCCAAAAGATTTATTAGCATTGCTAAAAAATTTAGAACACGAAATTGGTATCTGTGAGACTGCTTTGAAAGACGAAAACGATAAACGAAACAAATATAAGGTATAGTATTAAATTAATATCTCAAATTTAATACTAAAGAAGATCAAAAGCCAATAAAAAATATTTTATTCAGATTGACGACTGCAGAAGGACTCATAATTATGACGAATTTATCTGTACATTTTTATCTATGTTAGCCCAACAGGGGAAATTGTCCGAGTTAATACAACAGCATTTGCAGCTAAAGAAACAGCCTACTGTGTCAGTCAGTAGAGTACACAGGTGAAGAATATTTAAATTGGTTTGAATTATGCAAAAAGGAGTTATTAAACTAAATTAATTTTTCGTTTACAGTAGAACTTCAAAGAAAACAGAGTCATCTAAATGTGCATCATCAGCACCTAGAAGACGAAAGGGAAGAACAAAATGCAAAAGACGAAAGTAAACATCAAACAGCTTTAATATTACAATGAAGTCTTTGGGTACCTTTGAAGTTCATACGATTTCACGTATTAGTTTTACGTAGGACGTATATGCTTCCTAATACTTGCTTAATACTTTGTTGAGATTGATTTATTTTAATAATTTTTATTTGTATATACAAAGTAACTTAAAAATAGCTTGTGAAAGTGAGAAATTATAAATAAGATAACATATATTGTTATTTTTAATTCATTAATACCCAGTTTATAAATCATCATTTAATAAAATTCCAATTTTCATAAGTATCTTTAAGTGAGTTTTTATTGCTCGAGGTCTATAATGTTAAAAAGCAATGCTATAGCCATCTGATATATCATATATTTTTCATTTGAAAAATGTACTTTTTTATTATAAACTCTAAAGTGTACATGTCTTTTAATAAGTCTTTTTATATTATTCTATAATTAAATTAGAATTAAAAGGTCTTAAATTAATAGTAGGCTAAATTACACTAATCTTACATTTCTACATAACTAAGGAAGTTGTTTGATATAACAGACATTGAAAAATATAAAAATAATGTATTTTGTACATTGTCTCAATAAATAAAGTAAAAGTGGTCTTTAAAATTAAAAGTGAGCAGGTCGTTACGTTAAAATAATTGGAGGTTCAGCAGACGGCGGTAATTCAGTAGTTTCTTGAGTTTCAATAATTTTACTGTCAATAATATTTCCGTGTTCATCAATTTCATCAATAGATATTAAAATATTTTGAATTGTTGGCATTGATTTTGTGGATTGATCATATTTGTTATCAGCTTTCAAAACCTGTAAATAACAATCGCTTTATACTCTCAACACTTTCAAAACGAAAAAATTGTAAGAAAACATAAGAAATGAAAAAAATTACCTCTGGTTTGGTAACAGATTTATGTTCTTCATTATTTCTTTCGGAAGTACGTGATTCTTGAGCTGTGCTCACATTTTCATCATCTTCTATACATTCATATCTAACAGTCTGTAGCCTATAACAACCATCTTCTTCAAGTATGTACTGGAATCTTTTATGACCACTGAGCCATTGCAAATGGTGAGCATCAATCAGGTGTCTAGTAAGTCTATAACTCTTCCTGTATTTTATGGGACATTCATGACAACAGTACCATCGAATTTCCAAACGATGAGCTTTTTCTACATGTCTAGAAACATTTAAGAAGTATATAAAGTCGTTCTATATAATTAGGTAAAATTCAATTCAATTAAACATACCTGTCTAATGTATATGCGTTTTTACAAGAATATAAGCAACCTTCAACATTACAAACATAATTTGATCCAGTGCTATGTAAGGACATATGTGAATCTAGATCTTGTTGGGTTTTTGCAGCATGAGAACACATAGTACACGGAAAGTTCCTAGTAGTTGTATGTCTATAAAGAACATGTTTTGCCAATCCAGAGGGAGATTCACAACTCATATTACACATATCACATTTATAATGAAAAATATGATTTCTCATATGCTCCCTTAGAATACACTCGGTTGGATAAAATTTATTACAATGGGAACACTGGAAACCTTGTACTGTAAATATAAAAAGTATATGTCAGTAAATATATCTTATTAAAAATAATATATCCATAATCTTTAATTTTACCTTCTAAAGGAATTTGTCGTTTACAGTGATCATGAAATTTTGTATTGGAGCTAAACATGGAACCACAATCTGGACAGGCAATAATTTTTTCTTTTGTATGAACTCTTATATGTTCTCGAAGTTTGTATAAACTAGGATATTTGCTTTTACAGCCTGCCCATAAACATGATATTCCTCCTTCTACTTTGTTACCACGAGGATTATTTTCAACATGCGTTAAAACATGATATAGAAACAACTGATAATTATTGAAACGTTTTCCAGCACAATCTTCCCATTGGCATTCATGAGGAGGCAATGAATCCAAGATATTTTTCCAATCTGTGTCACGACGGCATTTCTATCAAATATTGATACAGATATATCACTCTAAAAATCATTTTTTGTATATAAAAGCAGTTAAAAAGATACTTACAGGTAATTTTGTTCTTCCTCTTACATTTAGTCCTATGCATTTTAACTTTGAATGAAAAGCATGATAGTTTACATGGCGCATAATGTCTATGTCGACTGCACTTTCATAAATGCAGCCTGACCATAAGCAAGCATAAACTTCTAGGTCTGCTGTTATTTTGATATCAAGCCCAGACACATGAGTTGCTACATGCTTAACAAAAGTATCTATTGATTTACTGCTAAATTCACATTCTTTCCATTCGCACACTAGGTTAAGCTTTTCAGATTTTAACTTCACACCCAATTTCCTCCTCTTGACATCACACTTGGAAACAGAGGTAAATTCCGAATCTGTATCGATGGTTTCTTCAGAGTCACTTTCCAGTTTGTGTTTACCATTTTCATTGAAAATGTGAATATTTTTTACGTTTTCCACCCATTTACTGCACTTCTCTTGGGCATCCCTACTTGTCATGAACTGTTCAACTGTTTCATTCATTGTTGGAAGTTAATTATTAGAACTTCTCAAGGTTGCTTGTAAGAATATGAGTATCAGCTCTAAAATAAGAGTCTGTCGTTAAAAATGCGTTAGGACAAAAAACGAAAAAAATATATCTATTATTATACAATACAACGCAACAGAACTAACAGAAGCTGAGCAATTTACGTATTGTTTTCAAAATATTCAAGAAGGCTAAAGCTACTCTTCTTTCACTATATTTTAAGATAAGATACTAAACAAACCTCTTTTTTGCGCGTTATATTAACTCGGATCAGACGCTTAGAACCGCCAAAATACTCGACTTTCTCCATTTCTGAAGTCTTTGGAACCATTTCCTTTCATTGGTTGAACTCACGTTGGACTGATGCTCTGGTTGTCGTCTGCACATAGAGCGAGTTTACACGCGACAGTCGCCGACGACGTATTACTTATAAGTATAGATATATATATAAGTACACTCGTACGGCAAAAGCGTAGAAGATTTTGGTTCGGGATTTCTCATTTCTGTTATTTTGTTAACCAATTTATCGAAAATGTCGATTATGTTGCCGACGAAAAGTAATGTATCTCATTTGCTAATTATTTTTTTCTTGCTATTTGTGCACATTTTTATAATTATTCAACTACATTAGGCTGTATATTGAATATTGTAACCTCAAATGTTTTATTTTATTTTATCTAAACTGATCATTTATTCTGTTATTTGTAAAATTTTTATATTTTTTAATTGTAATCATATTTATAGTTATGACATTAGAGCTACATCATCATCATCATCCACTCCTTTTAAATTTTCTTGTTATGTAAAACATAGTAGACCATTAATGTGTTGTTGCATTATTATTGTTTTGTCATTCATAGTTTACAATAGTCCTTTGGACTACAAATGAATCAATAATGGTTTTTCAGTTTATTCCCTAACACGGATTGCTCCCAGGGTATTGAGCATACAAGCCCGTAACAAATACTACTACGTCAATAAAGAAGAGGGCCAAAAATGGAGTGACATTACAGAGCGTGCTATATCTACAATATTTTTGCAAGAATTGATTCGTGGAATGGGTATAACTTTAGCCCATTTCTTCAGAGAACCAGCAACGATCAATTATCCTTTTGAAAAAGGACCATTGAGTCCTAGATTTCGAGGAGAGCATGCTTTAAGAAGGTAAGCAAGCATGAGCAAGATTTAAAAATTTATTCAAAGAAAAATATTTAGTAGTATGATAATTGTCAATGAATAATAAATTATAATTCAATAAACAGATATCCATCTGGTGAAGAAAGATGTATCGCTTGCAAACTTTGTGAAGCTATTTGCCCTGCACAAGCTATTACCATTGAAGCTGAAGAAAGAGCTGATGGTTCCAGACGTACAACAAGATATGATATTGACATGACTAAATGTATCTACTGTGGATTTTGTCAAGAAGCATGTCCTGTGGATGCCATAGTTGAAGTATGATAATCATATACTTTTTCTATTTATTCAAAGCCATTTCTTTTTAGATACATTATAAGCCATTCATTCTTAGAAATATTATTAAGATATTTAATTAAATTTTTTATTTTCTAGGGGCCCAACTTTGAGTTTTCAACAGAGACACATGAGGAAATGTTATACAATAAGGAAAAGTTATTAAATAATGGCGATAAGTGGGAATCTGAAATAGCTTCAAATCTTCATGCAGATCACCTGTATCGTTAAAATAAATTTAGTGAAAAGTAAAAATAATATCCAAGAGTTTCTTTTAAACAAAATGGAATTAGATTCCATAATGTAAAATATAAACTCAAAATTGTTATAACAATAATAATTTATAAAAAAATGTTTTGTTTAAATAATCATGTATCATATTATTAGTATATCCTCAAAAATTTAAGCAATCTTGTTATCTCTTTATTTGTTACGTATAATTGATAATAAAATGAAAGGACAAGTCAAAAATGAAACTCATAGAATTTAAAACAGTCGTGGGTATACTTTATTTGCTTTGCAATCTAAATTTTATTTAAAAAAAAGTGTAACTCGTTATACATTAATAAGACGGTAAATTTTTTAATACGCTTCGCCGCGTTACAATACTACAAAAAATACATGGGTCTCTTATATAATTATTAAGATTAACTGAAGTATCCAGCACGAGTATTATTAAATTATTACTATATTATACATATACAATGTGGTAATAGTTATAGTTATATATAAAGTAATCTTAATAGTATATATCTAATAAAACGTCAACTGGATGAAAAAATACAATGGAATTCAACCTGGCAAAAAACTCTCTAAGCTCGACAACTTCATTCACATATATGCATAAAGATTTTGAATAAATACAATGGATTTCATAACAAAAAGTCACACGAACATCATGATTTATGACATGAACTATACACAATTATTTTTAATAATTTTTTTTCAAAAGTTGTATGGGCAACTGATCTCTATAGCTTCTGATCAGATTTGTTATACTTATTAGAAATGTCGAAGACTGCCAATAGAATTAAATATAAAGATCTCCTCTTATTCATGTTTGATTTGACTGACTTGGATTAATTGTCATACACTGAGCTTCCAGAGCTCTCAGTCTTTCCAACCTATGCATTGGATCCATCAAGTTCTTTCCGTCTTCATTAGTGCCTAATCGTGATCCATCTGTAAAAAATAAATACGTACCGGAATCCTGTTGTTTATTTGCTTGTCCTGATAAGAGATTCTGATTTTTTCTTGTTTCATCTATATCTTTAAGCCCTTGTTTAATAAAATCTTGGAAATACTGATGAGATTTTTCTAAAAATGGTTGAACATCTGCTTCCGGGTATTGCAATTTAAAATCGTAGAGTTGTGTAAGACCCTAGAAAAATATCAGTAATAAAATTTGTTATTTTATAAACTTTCAAAAGAAAAAAATATACATACTTCTTGCGCATGGTGCTTTGAACCTATTTTTTTAAATATTTCCGAAAGCTGCTGTTGCGTGAATTTTGATACATGTTTTTGACTTTGTCCTTGATTATTGTTAGATTTCATCAATGTCTTAGTAGCTGCACTGACATCATCTGGTTTAAAAGTCTAAAGTTCACAAAGAAAACTCATTATACAAATAATTAACGCAAAAGTACATTGATATAAAGATTAGTCAGCAAACTAACCGTTATTAGTCGCATTAAGTAGGAGCGTAATTCTGATTCATTAGTATTATTAATTTGCGTCAAATGGCTAAGTATTGTACTGCCTTTAACTCTAGTCATACTATGCAATACAGTTTTAATTGTTCTCATTGGCGTATCAGGCTTTTTCTGTTTCTTCCACCATGACGACGGGTAATCCTAAAATGATCGAAAACATGTATAATTGTAATTATAAAAACGTTTGGAACTGTATAAAATAATTTAAGATGTTTAACACATACCTTGAAGAAGTTATGCACTTCTAAAAGTATTGCATCGTAATCTAAATCTCCTGCCCAGTTGGGTATCGTTTTTACGATTTTCCATAGACATTTCATTATTAATTCCTCATATTTTGCCGGTCCATTCGAATCCGCATGTTCATGTAATAATTTTATAAGTACGCTGTAAAAAAGTAAATAAGTACCAAACCATTTATAGAACTAGAACAGTATTTCAAATTATTACCATATTATTGTAGTATGATCTGAGTTATCGATTATTCTCAAAACAATCATATTTATTACTCTAACGTAAGCTTCTGCATCATTTAAACGTTCCAGTTTCTTTTCTGCTAAAAATCCAATCATTTGATCTACAAGATCCTTTAAATGTTGAAGTGGCACATTTTTTCCAAGTATTCCAGTGTCATAAAACTGTTTAGAATTTAAAGGATATGTATATTAATTGTAGAATTTATTTAAATAAATAATTAACATTAATAAATTCTACTTATTCTTACAGTAAGTATAATCATGAACGTCGTTCTGAAACCTTTTGATACCTGTGCATTACCTTGGTGCAGAGGATAAGTTTGCAAAAGTTTTAATTGCATATTTACGGAGCTTATAAATTTATCTTCTTTTGTTTGCAACATTGATACTTGGTATGATTTTAAGAACTGAAGAATAACGAGAAATGTCATTATATTTAATATGAAAACAAAATATATAATTATGTATCAAACTATACTAACAGATTCCATTGCACTCATAGATTGAATTGCAGTCGTAAGGTCTAAACTGGCCATGCCAAGAACGGTCCTCTCTAAACTATCTTCCTTACCAATCGACGAATTAACAGGTGATGTACTTTCCGTAGAATTTGGCACCAACAGTTTTGGAGGTGATATTGGGATCACCCTAATATAAAATGTACACAATATTTTTAAATACTTATGAAAAAATTAATTTTCGAACTTAAAATGTAAAACTTACTGCCTTGGATGAGTTGGATTTAACATTTCTACTGTTTCATTCAAATCTACACTTGGTTCTATTAATTTTGGTACTCTACATTTTACGGGAGCACTTGTTTCAATTTTCTGCAATAATTCCATATCTAATCCAAATGGACCAGATATTTTTACTTGAGGTTGCAGTGGTGAGATTCTGAAGAAAAAAATCTAGATTAGGCATTTGAAGATACAAAATTAAGTCAAACACAAATCATTTTAAACAAATATTTCAAGAACTGAAAATGAATAAACTTAAAAAACATGATAAGTAAGAGTAAAGGTTTATTTAAGGGAAAAAGGAATAACTTCAGCATAACATAACAACATATATAGTATAATGGGAGACATTTAAAAATAATATATTGATACCATGGAGAAAAAGATGGTATGTTTAGAAAGTAGCTAAAGTAGTTTTTATATCTACAACCCTTCACCATAAATATTATTAAAAAAAATAACAATAAAAAAAGAAATAAAAATAAACAAACGTTTTATCATCGTTAGACCGATTTTCAATTGGTGATGAAATTTTTGTTACTTTTTCATGTGTATGAGAAATCTCTTCCTTCATTTTAACATTCTCATAATCATGTTTGTTATTTTCGCAAACAAAAGTAGTTTCCAGTTTTTTATTATCATCATCTTCTGGAGTGATTACTTCATTTCCCTTCCTAGATTTGCCAATAAATTGTTAAAGAAAAAAATAAAAAAAAGTAAAAGAAAAATTACTTAGCAGGAAAAACTATTACGCGTTGGGATCTTAAATTTTACTTTCTCACAAAAGTTCATTTTCTTGACAATTATTTGAAAAAAATCTATGCATTTTTCCGAGCAAATACGATTAAATAACTTTCAATAAGTACAAATAATTACGTTAACTATGCCTAAGTTAAAATAACATTGCATAAAAGTTGTACTTACTCTTCTATTTCTTCTTCTATTTTTTGTTCTTCTTCAGGCTCGTCATCGTAATTATTTTCATCCATATCATTAACGTCATTCGTCGGAGCAGGCGCCTGCGCCTGTGGCACCCTCATCTTTGTTGTCGGTACGGTTTTCGCCGGACGATTCTTTGCTGCTCGTTTAATTCGCTCATCAAGTAATGACTGATCCTTTTCTGAGATCTTCATTCGGAAAGAATATTAGATGAAATGTTCTTATTCTTAAAAAGCTAATTCAATTTTAGTTTCTGAAAATATACCTGTCCAACTAATTTATACACTCGTTCTCCTTCCAAAAAGTAAGCTTGAACTATGCAATTTAATGCCGCATT
This sequence comes from Muscidifurax raptorellus, assembly GCA_020010945.3. Lineage (NCBI taxonomy): Eukaryota > Metazoa > Arthropoda > Insecta > Hymenoptera > Pteromalidae > Muscidifurax > Muscidifurax raptorellus. The sequence continues at coordinate 2,832,125 of CM052081.1, read as the reverse complement.
TCTAACAGAGTTATCACGATCAGCTATCTGTTTCGCAACTTCTTTTAGAGCTGCTGACGGGGACGGCTGACAAACTGAGACACCATAACTTTCAATAAGCGCTCCTAATTGATCCAAGCATTCTTAAATAATGAAGATAAAAATAAATAACGGAGCTGGTTAGTAAATGATACATAACGCCTTTTAAAAAATTACAAACCTGTTCTTTGTCTTGCATTTTTAGACTTTAAACCTTCCATGACGTAGGAAAACAATTTACTTACAGGATAAACCATAGCAATCTGCTTAAACAAAGCTTTAACGCCATTTCGAACTGCATCTTTGGGATCTCCAATCTGTGGGATTGAGTATTAGTAATTAATTTGGGCAAAGATTATAAAATTAGGATAATTTAATTAAGATAATGCTATACTTTAATAATCAAATAAGGAATAAATGAAGCAGCTTCATTTTCTAACATATGATATTGATCTTCTATCAAAAAATTAAAAACTGTTTGTAAATAATCTAGTCCTTTGAGAAGTACAGACGGATTTGTATCGAAGAATCTTAATGTCAACCACTTCAGTATCAAATCCAAATTAGATACAAGCGCCTTACTGTTACCAGGTAAATCCTGTAGATTACAAGGTATTAATAAATATATTTATTAATGCATTTGAAAATAAATATGAACAGTACAATGCAATACCTCAGTTAACGATTCAATAGCTTTGAGATGATAACGGAAATCAGAATGAAACATATTTGCCATTAGCGTTTTATTAACATTTGCTGTTGACATTAATTCTTTTAACAAGTCAACAAATTCTTCTCTAGGCGTCGTAAAGTTCCACTTTAAAATTTTTAATTTTTGTTCGTCAATTGATCGTTGATGTTTCATATTATTTACAGCTAACAACGGACTCGTATCAATATCGTCATCTTTTTTTCGCGCACTAGCAGGTTTAGCTGCAGCTGAGCCCTTAAAGGTGATAAATAATTAAAAATGAGCGTTATAAATTTTAAAACCTGTTTTTGTTTTGATTATTGAATAGTGTTACCTTTGACTTAACGCCAGCTTTAGCAGCTTTCATAGCACCACCGCTTTTCACAGTTTTAGAGCCACCATCATCAACAGGTGCTTTTTTACTAGGCGGCAATGGTTTGACAGGCAAGTTTGGACGAACCTTGTCCAAAACAGCAATCACAGCAGTTTTTGATCCAGGCTAAAGTATACATATTAATTATATTTTAAGATTCGATTATGAATCCTTTGAATACAATTATGGTACCTTTAGTTTTTCTGTATGTCTTATCATAGCTTCATACGATAAATGTATCATGTAGCCAAGGACTGCTTCTTGAGCATTTTTTCTAACGTCAGAATTACGATCTTCTACATTGCTATACAAAATTGGCAAACATGTGACTAGTTCATCTTTAGAAATTTGTTTTGTTGGAACTAAAAACAAAGATTATTTATAAATTGCAAGCAAAACTTATTTGTATAACTTAGGCAAAACATACTATTAGGTAATTTTTCGGAAAGCCAAGTCCATAGTTCATTTCTCAATGTTGGTGATCCAGACTTCAAAGCATCTCCAATCATTTCACCATCGAAAAATTCTTTATACCCACACTGTTCTCCCCAAGTGTTCATGCAAGAAATAGCAGCTGTACGAATCCAGGCCTACAATTTTAGAAAATGCTGGTGTACTAATCAAAAACTAAATTATGTTTATAATAATGGTCGCAAGAGCTTACTTTGGAGTCACCAAGACAATGGAGAAATCCAGGGAAAAGTACTCTTATATGTTGTTTTATCGGTGGGCCCATAGCGGTTGCCAAATTTTCGCAGATGCCTAACGTACTTTGCGTAATTTTACTATTACTATCGACTAATCGTTGTGCCAGTCCTTGCGGTAATTCCCCGAGAGAGCCCTTGATGAATTTTGCCTCATTTAAAATGTTAGTAATCTTTTGAATAGCTTCATTGCGGACCTGCATACATAAATTATATTCTAAATTATTAAATTGAACACTTTAGTGTAATATTAAATATCAGAATATATAAATTACCTTCCAATTTTTATCAGATAACTCATTCAGTAAAGCTTCTGTCAACTGGTTACTAATATCAACTCTTGGTAACATATCACTAATATCAGTTTTACTCATAGGTGTTTGTTCCTCTACTTCTCCATCATCTTCCTCATCGCCTTGTCCTTGATTTTGCTGCCCTTTCTTTCCTTTGACTTTGCGAGTAGGAGCAGGAGCTATTTCACCCTCGACCTTATAATCGAATGACGTATGTATTAAGAGTATACAAATAGTCAGAGCAAAATCTGATTCTTAAATAAAATGTACCTTTTCACATTCTTGTTCGATTTGTTGTCTTAACGCCGGTTTCTCATTCTCAAAAAATGATAGCAATGGCTTGCCGATATATAAGTACATAGTACCTAATAACGAAATAGCAGCTGTACGAATACCTGGATTTGTTGCACTTACAGCCTTCTTGACATTTTCAATTAAAGCTTTTGTATTTAAACTAAATAAAATATAATTTTGTTAGAAATCATAATAAAACAGTAAAAAATGTATCAAAACACAAATAACAGCTACAAATTGCTTACGTGAGACCAAATTCTGTTAGTGCTTTTGCCAACCATAAGAGTGTTTCCTGCTGTACTTTAGGATTTTTTTGATTGAATGCAAAAGACATGACTTCATTTGCTACTAGTTCAAGACTTGTAGCTTCGGCAATAGCTGTCAAGGTTTCTGCTGCAGTAGTGCTATTTTTTACGTCACCTAATTTTTCTGTCACATCCATTAAACAGTATTCAGTCACAGTACTTGAGAATGAATAATTTTCAGCTAACATTTTCACAAGTTCCAAACGAAGTTTTAAAACTTGGAAATTTGTGTCTTTAAAACCAGGTTTTTTAGCTAATACTCTTATAACAAGTTGTGTCGACACTTGAGAAGATTCCATTTGTTTTACATGCTAAAAATGTTTATTACAAATACACATATAACGTAACACTATTTAGATGCAATAAAATGAATTCGATAATCAGCTTACCTCAGTCAACTGTTCTACAGCAGCCAAACGTGATTTCCAGTTGGTATCAACAAGTCCTGATAAAACTTCTTTTGGTAACGTTTCAGAAGCCATCTCATCGATCTCTTCATTGCTCAAATTCTTTTCAACTTGTATTTTCGGTGCCGATTTTTTCGATGCAGCTAAATTTGTTACAGATGATGCTGCGAGTTTTTTGGCAGCAGGTTTTTTCCCAGCAGCTGTCTTAGGTCTCGTAGGCTTTGCATTACTTTCTCTGGTTGGAGATTCAATCTTTGCTGGTGCAGTATTCGGCCTTTCACTAGGCGCTTTACGTGCCGTAGATACTTTTACCAGAATCACAGCTTTTTCAGCGCTTTCTTTTATTTTGGACATTTTTAAATTATCTAAATCAGCTAGGAAAGGTGACATTGCTTTTTCTCCAACTAATTTCATTGCGGTTCCAAGTGCATCGGCTGCATTGTCTCTTACTAATGGGTCCGGTTCATTAAGAATTTTAAGCAAAGGTCCCGTATAAGCTTTTAATAATTTCTTCGTTAGACTAGGCGGAGGCGTTCTTGCAAAGCAGCGAGCTAAGAAAGATGCAGTTTCAGCTTTCACAGATGGATTTTTGTTTTCAAATGCAGCTAATACATCTTCTAAGATTTGTTCAATATTAATCTGTAATAAATATTCATTGTTTTGTCATACCAATAAATCTTTGTTTTATCATAATATATTGTATCCAAGACTTACACTAAGAAAGATTGCATCTGCACATTCCCTAAGAACCACGACAACGGTTTGTTTCTTTTCTTTGAATTTCTCTAAAATCGCCGGAAGACATGCCGTAGCATAAGACTGAAATCGTTTCTTCAGGCCAATTGCCAAACCAGTCAAACATTTTCCAGCTAAAGCTACTACTACAACATTAGAATCTTTTGATATTACCTGAAAAAAAAGGAAATTGCAAATTAAAATTATTGCAAATCTAACGGTATAAAGCAAATTTAAGTATTTAATGTTATTTTTTTACTTTTTTAAGAGCGCGAATAACTTCTCCATAGTCTCCATTTTCTAGCTTTGGATTTTTTACTAATGCTTCCAAAGCTTCAAGGGCCTCCTTTCTCTCTTGCCATTTTTTCGATTCGATTTTGTCATAAAAATCTTTCGGTAATTTAGACAGAATATCAACAGGATCAAGTAATTCATATGGATCTATATCAACTTGATGTGCATCGTCATCATCTACTTCATCATCTAAAATAAAAACAAACATGCAGTTTGGTTTAAAAAATATACAAAATTATAGTATAGTATATATAAATTGAGAAATGCTGCGTAATCACCATTTTCAGGTTCACCAGAGATAAGATCTACATGGCACGACACCTTAGGCTTTTGAGATCTTAAATACCTTGTTGGAATAGCTTTTTCATTGCTTAAATTATTAAATTCTGTTTCTAATTCTGCTAATTGAAGGGGCTTTAATGTATTTAGCTGTTGTTTTAGTGGAGCACCAATCCACCTACATAAAAAAATTATCTTATTAAATTCGTTTTAAACATTGCCATAATAAAAACGAAACAAATATCTTACCTGTATATTTCGACAACTAAAGCTTTTGTTTCATCACGCACGGTCTTATCACGATCTTCAAGTAAAGCAGGAACTTTTTTCATAAGAGGTTTTACGTTTATAACTTTTGGACCAAATTCTTTGAGTGCAAGTGTAAGAGTTGTGATGCATGCTGACACAATTTTCGGATTTTTAGCTTCGGTTCCTTTTACAAGTTCTTCTTGCACAGCCTCGTGTTTTTCAATCTCAATATACATCAATGTTACTTGAATTGCCAAGTCTTTTGTCTTAGCTCTTGGAGCAGCAATGCACTTTGTGACAATCCCACTCATAACTTCACTAGTTGTTCTTGAAAAATAAAGCAGTGGTTTTTAATTAACCTAATAAATAAATAAGTAAAGTTACATTGATAATAATGAAAACTCACTTTCCAGCAGCAGCTGCATTTTCAACATATGCAAGCACGGCTTCCAGTCCCTTTTCTTGCGCTGCAGCATTGCTGTCAATGACAAATTTCTTAACAAGACCAAGGAACTTGTTCCACTCGGATGATTTTTCATCGTCGATACATCTAAAAGTCTTTGTGCATTCTTCATACCCATGTAAACGTGCTTTCCACAACTAGTAAGATTTTCAAAAATGACATTAAATTTTGTGAATAAACAAAAACATATTTACTATAGATAGATGATCTCCCAAGCAAATTACTCACTTTATGCACGCAGCGGTCTTCAACAGGTAATTTTGTGTATTCAGTGTCCTCTTCCATCTTTTAATTGCTATAACATTAACAAACAATTAATAGGAAAAATATAATTTATTCAAACGATTTCCAACTAACTAATACGCTCTACAAATCGATTCTTCCTTAGATACAATATGAATGAGCTATAAGACGGAACAAACAAATCGAAACTAGAATAAAACCGCCAATCCTCCTTGTGAGCAATAACGGTAATCCAACGATCCTGCGGCTTATATTCGTGCAAGTGAAAAGAAAAATTCAAAAGACAATAACATAATCAATACAATCGGCTAACGTTCATAACCTACGGGAGATACTCTACTGCGTTGAATTTTCTCGCGCAGGAAGCACAAACAACACAATCTTCGAGAAAATCATAGGTAAGTTGCGAGACGCGGAAAGCTGTCTTTTTTCGTCTCGCTACCAAAATTCCGCAACGCGACTCGCGAACCGCAACGATCAATTCGACTTTCAGCACTTGATGAGGGATGTAGGTTCACTTTACACTCGGAGAAGGGATGTATTGTCACTTACTTCATCAGCCGCTAATTCCTCGTCGATGACACTTTGCTAATCTATATAGCGTTACCAATTGACTTTTCGCGAACAGAAATAACGTCACTCTGTTCTGTCTTCTCTGGATGATGGCTCTCTGAGCACTCTGGAATTCTGGATCGCCTAAGGATGTTCGCTAGGCAGCGACATTTCGGCGGCCATTTCTCGGCTGCGCGGAATTCCGTTTGATATTTTCAAATATATGGTGCAGTGCTATATAAACCTGCTGACAATCTGCTTTATCGACGAGCCGAGAACAAGGACGTCATTTTTTAAATTATTTTTCTTTGTTTATTATAAATAACTATAGTACAAATATATAGTTATATTGCAAAATGTTAAGTAACTGCGCTGTACGTTCATGTCAACAACTGTGTTATCCTATCCAAGATGGAATATCGTAAACGGATTGAATTTTTTATTAATTCGATTGCTTTTTATCACAAGGATTCGCTCTATACACAATACTTATATCTCAATCATCTCGATCCAAAACTATCAATGACACGTATCTAACGTATCCGCATGTGAGAACTATAGCTGCATCGTTCGATTCCACCCACACGCATCGCAGTCCTCATAATTTCTCCAAATATTTATACCTGCTTTTCCCAATTTCGAAATAACGACCGTTATTTCGAAAGCTGCAATGCAGACTAATATATAGGTTGGCCGCCTTGAATAATCCATCGAAAGCCGACGACTTCAAGGTAATAGCTCTTCACTGTAGGCGTCCATGAGAGGCATGAGAGGAGCATAATATCCTTATATGTACATGTATATGTATATATGCGTAGAAATTGCAGAAAAAGACAAAACCAAACTATACCGAGAAGCCCATATAAGTTTGCTTCACAATATGCGCGATCTTGATCTATACCTTGAATTTGGCTTAATGTCATGTGCGTGGATACGTATATACACCTATAAATATATACAGGTATAACGTATGCACCCGCATCTGTGTCTATAGATACATTATGAATATGGATTATTTCAGGCGCATAATGCAGATCTTAAGATCGCGTGCAAGCATGAAGCGAGTTCTTCTATTTTTATCGTAATCTAAAATTTAATTGTCTCGTGCATTTTAGAGTTTTTATTGATATAGGATATAGCTTTGGTTAGCCGGGATTGCGCTTCAATTGAATTTCGGAGTATTCGGAAAATTGAAAATTTGTTGTTTATGCGCTTGTATATTTATAGATGCTATAATGAAGTTTTGTAAGAACTTTAGACATCAATTATATGAATTTAAATATAATTACATTATTTTTATACTTATTGCGGCTTGACTGTGTGAACTTTTCTATACAAGGGAATATAATTAAGTTTGGGTGACAATGGCTTGGAAAAAATTGAGATTTCCATTCAACCTAATCTTATCCGATGTGATATAGCTATACTTATGAGTAATTCGCTACCAGCCAGCATATAATTGTAAGACGAAACTCCAAATTATTTATATTAAAGTATCACTGACTACGCATCCGGTAAAAGAATAGTTGCGTCTACCTATATAGGTATTGCTTATATATATAGGATATAGGCGACATAATGAAATCGACGATTTTTCAAATATAGCGCCCGTGTACGCGAGAGGCGACACTATCGCTGCGATTGATAAAATGGCCGTCATTCTGAGAACCCCAGCGATCAGCTGATACTGCAGTCTGCTCTCTGCTATAGAATGACGGATCGCGTATACGTTATCTCATAGTATGTATACGCACGTATACTTATGCATATAAAACACCCAATCTCGCGATAGTCCAGGAGCACACGGAGCTCAACAGTACACATAACGAATTCTTCGTACAGCTTTTTCTCAGCAGGTAATCTTACGAGATAAATAGCTATACTCAAGCTCTATCAGCATCATCGAACTATATATATAATGTCGTCGCGTCGATGCCTACGTTCGATACTCCTGAGATGACGGATAAATATAATCGAGGAGGGATATCGGGCTTCGTTCTCGTCGAAACTTAGTAGCCAGCACATGCTGCTCCCTCCCGCGCTGCAGCAGCACCGCCGCCGCCGCGACAACAAAGTGTGTCTCCTCGCGTGCGTCACGACCAACAGTAGCAGCTATCCACTATCTACTGACAGGTGGAACCAACAGAAAATGTCCAAGAGAAGATAAAGGGTGAGTAGGTCTACGTACTCTGATTTCAATTTTATACAGTTGCGGCTGTCTATGCGTAATAGTTATATGGTGCATCTTCAAGTGCATACGTACTCGAGCTTTGTCGTCGACGTTGCATGTACTTAAGTATTATAAGCGTGAGAGAAACGGAGTGGCAAGAACGAATTTTGCGTAACTCGTGGATGATCGATTCTAATATCGGCTGGTCATTGGGAGTCGTCGATACTCTCTGCTTTCGAAGATTGTGCTGAGAAAACAGGTGTTCTTCGAGCTGCAGGGGTTTCATGTCTCCGATGCACTGCTTATGTCACTGTGTATGGGAATGTGCTTCAGAGTTGTGATAATTCATAGCTATGTTTTTGAGTAACCGATACATTGATGTAAGCACTGGATATTGAATTACAATATCTAGTTGTTAGATGGATCAATTTCGTGCTAGCATCTGTGTCGTTTGACTAATACGTGGTTATTTCTGTTGTTGCTAATTTTTATAGAAGCATCGCTAAATAATGTTTAACCATGGTAAAGTGGAACATAGATTTGTACTTCTTGCAACTATTTTTTTTTATATCAATTATATGCAAAAAAACAGGTTTTACCATTTGATCCTTGCTGTACAGCTATCAGTTACATATTCAAGTTGCCAAGCTTTTCTGTTTACTTATGTATGATGAAAGACTATTTAAAGAACATCACAAAAACTTTTGACAGACATATTTTAATATTTTTGTAGTAGTTGCATTCAAGAAGTAAAATACACATTATTTTTTCTTTTAAGCTGTAATATCTTTTGAAATCATTATTATAATTAAACAATTTTTTATTATTATTTTCAGATGCAAGAGACACACCTCTGCGCTTATATTTGATGACACATTAAAAAGTAATAGTGTCTGGGACTTTTAAAATTATATGATAGTTTGGAATCATAACCAAACTCAAAAAGTATCTTGGCTGTGATGAGCGACTCGGAACAGCGTCAACTGCATGTGCCTTATAGAGAATATAATAGTCACAATAACACTAATCCTGCAACGCTTGTTGAAACCGATGCTCTTGTTGACTTATCAGTGACTCCAAGCAGTAACATTACTTTGGCCAACGGACAACCGCTAGACTTATTACCAGAGGTTGAATTTGCTCCTAATTTGAGTATAGATCAACCAACCGCCATTGATTCCCCTGGTACTGACCGGGAGAGCCAGCCTCTCCTTGGTCGATTAGAACTGGATGTTAATTTCAATCGTTTTCCTGGTATGATTTTTCTACATTTTTTTTTGTGTTAATTCTCTTAATAATATAAGTCATATGACTCATCTAAGTTTTCCCTAAAACAATAACCATTAAAATTTGATTAAAATTTTTTAAAACTAAAATTATACAATTTATGTCTATATGTAGACGGTATTAAATTTATATAATATTAAATTATATTATATTATAGTATAGTAAAGGATTTGAAATTTTATGTAAACAACTGACCCAAATATAGATTTTGTTCTGGTATGGCTGATAAGAACTTATCAATAGTAGTGAAAAAAGGTTATCTATAAATTTATGTTTAATTTATAATATCCAACATAAGGTGAAATATAAATTGATTAAGTTTATTTTATAATTCAAAAAGAAAAATTATAATCTATACAATAATATCTTTTGATTATTGACACTTTTTATACAAACAATTGATATCAAATACCTATATAACTTTATGGATATTATTTTTATAATTTTTAGATGATCCACAATTTTCTGAGTTAGTTTGGCAGGCTGAATGTGCAATAGATAATGGGATATTTCCTCAACGAATATACCAAGGATCTAGTGGTAGTTATTTTGTTAAAAATCCAGCAGGGGTAAGACAAAAAATATAATTTCTTATATGGAAAAATGTATTTTAACAACATTTGAATTTTACAGAAGATCATAGGTGTTTTCAAACCTAAGGATGAAGAACCTTATGGAAGACTTAATCCCAAGTGGACAAAATGGATGCATAAACTGTGTTGTCCCTGCTGCTTTGGTAGAAGTTGTTTGATTCCAAATCAAGGCTACTTGAGTGAGGCGGGAGCCAGTTTAGTCGATCGAAAACTTGGTCTAGGAGTTGTACCAAATACTAGAGTCGTAAAACTCGTCAGTAAAACTTTCAATTATGTTAGGATCGACAGAGAGAAGGCTCGCATGAAACAGGCGATACTGGACCAATTTCCAGCAGTAGCTTCGCATTTTAATAGAATAGGATTGCCACCGAAAATCGGTTCCTTCCAGGTTTTTGTAGATGGATACAAAGATGCAGACTACTGGCTCAGACGGTGGGAGAGCGAACCGCCGCCTCCTCATTTAGCAAAACAATTTCAACTTCAGTTCGAGCGTTTAGTTGTTTTGGATTACATTATCAGAAATACAGATAGAGGTATATTTTTACATGTTTTAACAAAATTTTTTTAAATAGCGGTAGCAAAAGGTACTATAATCTTGATTGTAATACAGGTAACGACAACTGGTTGATAAAATATAGCCCTGGATCACCGAAGAACGGTACAGAGGGTGAAGTTAAAATTGCGGCAATCGATAATGGATTAGCATTCCCATTCAAGCATCCAGATTCGTGGCGTGCATATCCTTATCACTGGGCTTGGTTGAGTCAAGCTAAACTGCCCTTTAGTGAAACGACGCGAGAACTCGTCTTACCACAATTATCTGATCACAATTTTGTACAAGACTTATGTGATGATTTATATCTGTTATTTAAAGTAAGTATAGTTTTACGGATTTTGGTCAATTGAATTTGATTCATTGATGGATTGATATATTATTCTTCTGTTTTTACAGCAAGATAAAGGATTTGATCGACACCATTACGATAAACAGATGAGTGTGATGCGAGGCCAAATATTAAATCTCCAACAAGCATTAAAAGATTCGAAAAGTCCTGTACAATTAGTTCAAATGCCGGCTGTTATTGTTGAAAAGTAATTAGTGCAATATATAATTTAGAACTGTTAAGGTGCAGCATATTTGACATAAAAACGTATTAATATTTTTTACAAGGTCATTCATTTATCATATAGATTTAAATCATCAAACCGATTTTCATAGCTTTGACTTATAAAGTATACTGTACCTTCAACAGATTAAAATACTTTTACAAATAATAACATTTTTATTCATTACTTTTACAGGGCCAAAGGAAATGGAGGACAAAGGCTGTTTTCATTCTCAGACACTTTTACTCAGCGCTTCCAAAATAAGAGTCCATTCTTTTCCTGGTGTTGATCAGTCTGATACTATTTTGTTTCTCTCTTCTTCTCTCTATCTCCCTCCCTCTTTCTCAAGTGCCCGAATTAGTGTCATAGAGTGACGGAAATGCTATCTTTTATAAATGTATTTTCATTTTTATTTATCATCTAATATAGTATCCAAAATCCATCTGATGTAGCAAATCTATCAGATTTTACTTGTATTATATTATATTAGGAAAATTATTTTTGCAAAAAAATGACATTTAGTTGAGACATATCACATATATTCATTTATAAATACAGTATAAACAGAAAATATGTTTATGTTAAATCAGTCTTCTACTACGCTTATTATTAAAAATTAATTATAAGATTTGTTAGTAATTTCAAACAGTGCGCTGATTCGTTATGTGAATGCTAGAAATGATGTATAGAATTTAAGTCCGTATTTATAAAGCAACGAAGAGAGTTTTATAGACTATGTGCCAATTGGTGATTTACTTAAAAATCTATTATATGCATTCCATATGTTTTGACATTGATTTCGGGTGCCTTGTGAAGTGCAAGGAATAGGAATGTGAAAACTTGTAAAGTATGAAACTTGTAAATTTACTAAAATCAAAGAATGGACTTGGATCTGTTTCGTAATTTTAGTAAATTCCGTCAATTTCAGGCGGTGATTTTTCGTGTAAAGATTTTGCATATAAATCGCGATGCTATCATGAGTTTGGTATGTAAATATCGTTAAACCGTTTGATTTGGCTTCTTTTATTAATTGATAATAGAAAAATATTAAATTATGTTAAAGAAATATATATATAATACATTGATTTGACACAATAATCTATATAGTTATTTATTCTGTCATTGCAACAACGCTATCACTGATCAAATGTTTTTGTATACATATACATACGTATATTTTTAATTCGTGCATTTTTTAAATTACACCCAATAACATTATGTATTTACTATTTTACCTTTCGCTTTTCATTTTTCTTCTATGAATATTTAAAGAAATCGTCAACATTATTTTGTAATTCATAACACCAAATATGGAAGTCATTGAAGTATCACGGCAAAGAAATCATGTGGAGCCGACTAACCAAAAAAACCGTTTCGAAAACATCGAAGTATTTTTTATTTATAATTCATAAAATAATCTAATCATTTATTTTTGAACTCGTAACCAAAATAATTACCTAGTGCACAAGGAAATACATTCAACCAGCACGAGTCAAACCCTTTGCACCCCAGACGGTTTACTGTCCTCCGAAAAATCCAATCGATTCAAGGACAACTTACCATTCTTCGTATTACAATGAAAATCAATCACACGAAGCCCGGCCGCAGCCGTTCAAACCGACGCCTTGTATCAATTTACCAAATGATAAGTTTTCCGATGATACAACTGCAAAGATGAGCTTCAAGCCAGTATGGGGTATTCGCAAGGCTAAGCCCATTTTTCCTCATCAGAGGTTTCACTTTTAATAATTTCGATACATTTTTTGAAAGTGATTAAAATAATATTTTAGCCTTATTCCTAGTTTTTATTTTATGTCAAAGATTGTGCCCGCAAAAAGGACGCATGGAAGATATGACGACCATACGACGGGATTACCCCACTAAATTCGTTGCAAAGCCGAATTTAATCATACCTTGTGGGAACATAAGGTCCAGTAAAGGCACACTAGAAACAGCGACAACCACCCTGCTATCTTATATGAATCCGGGGCGCGTCCAGCCAGTAAAGAGTTTTAAACCTCAAATAAATTACTGTCGACCAAATGAACCCACGACTAATGAAACAACGCAAAAATTGAGTTATTTACCTTATCAAGTGGAAAAAAAAGAAAACTATCCGTGGGCCCAAAAACCGACTTATAGGTAATACCGCATACAACCGTATTATAAGGGTTAATGATGTTCAGGTTAATAAATAAAATTTTGAATGCAGACGTCCAGAAACTCCGATTCAGGATGAAACAACCTACGCAAAGAGCTATCTGGAGACCAAGGCAAAGAAGGAAACCCCAATACTTCCGAAGGACTCCGTTTTCTTTTCTTGCGATGCTCAATTCCTCGAGAACACAGTTTATCGCGAGAGTTTTCTGCCGCGTCAGAGAGACCCGGTGACTCCGATAAAGCCCTGTGCCAACCTTTCGCTGTCTGATAAAAAAATGTCGTGCGACACCACGAGCAAGGTAGTGAAAAACGTGTAATTCGACAAGAGTAATTTCATTTACTCATCAGGCATTTCTTCATCCAGACGAGCTTTCAGCCAGTGAAGGGCGAGAAACGAAAGCCGATTGTACCCCGTCAACGAAAAATCTTGTGCGATACGGAATCGATGCAAAACGTAACTACTAATCAATCAGAGTTTACTCCGAAATTCGCTAGACGACCACATATCGTCGTGCCTTGTGGCCACATTCGTACAGCCGAGCAACCGTTGGAAGCCACAACGACCACGGCTCTGTCCTACGTCAATCCTGGACCTGTAACTCATGTGCCGAATTACAAACCGACTTTGAAATATTGCAAGTACGTTGTGAACGCTGTTTTAAAGTTAAAATAATTGAAAAAAACAAAGCAGAAATGACATTTGATTCATAACGGCTGTTGAATACAGACCAGAAAAAAAAATTGAAGCGGAGACGATGAACAAGTTGTCCTACCGCGAGTGGTCGATTGCTCCTAAGGAGCAGTTTCCTTGGGCTCAAAAGGGCCAGTATCAGCCACCGAAGGACAAGATGCCGAGCAACACTGTTTACCACATGAGCTTCCCACCTCCCGGTCACTTTGTCGAGGAATGCAATAACGAAGAACGTCCATCGTCTTCATCCGCCAATTGTCCTTGTCCGTCTTATAAATAATTCTATTGCTTGCAAAGATCAGTACCGTAGATAAAGCAACGTAGCAAATGATAAGGAGCTTCTTAAAAATATTATAACACCTCGGGTTTGAAAACAAGTCATAAATGCACAAGATAACGTACGCATTTATTTTGCTTCATATATTATCGGTTCGAAATTATTAGTCGCAGGGTTTGTGATTGGAATTGGAAATCAGACATTTTATTTGACAAGGAAGATATAGTAAAGAATACGAGATGGAATGAAGGTTCTCTACTCATGGTTTATTATTCAGATGCACATCTGTGAATGAATCATACAGTACATATTCGGTATACATAGAGCAAATAATCCATCAGAAAGTATACAATTTTCTATTATAAGCTGGTCATACAATGATACAAATGATAAAATTTTTTGTTTCATAATAAAATAAACTTTAATCTTTGATAAAAAAAAATCGATAGATAATATTTAAAGACGCCCTCTGTGTAACTAAGTTTCTTTTATTATACTTTTTTATATTATTTTCTTGTTTCATATAACGTAGCAGCGCTAAACCTAAATAAACACGAACGTGCGCGATATATTATTTCTATATATGCATATACTTATACAACAAAATTTCATGTAATGGCTAATCTTATCCTTGTACATCCATACAACAATTTCGTAGATTTTATTTATTTAATATGATTAAAAGAGTAAAGCGCGAAAAGAGGTATCTAGAAGAGAAACATCACTTACCTTAGCTCTCTTAACATCTACAGAATTAAAAAAACTAGTAGTGTAAAAATTAGTTGTGCTTATACAACTAAAAAGTTTCTCGAAAAATATGTATAAAGTAATACGCTTATCTTTTTCACATGATATATCGTAAGCCGCCTCGCGTTATGTATGTACTCTGTTTTCAACTCGTCATAGAGTCTCTTGACCTGTACAAAAAGTTAACAACTTAACTGTTGTTATACTGTATACACATTCAAATACGTTCAATTTTTTTTCGTCATTTTTTTCATCTTGAATGCACAACTAACACGAACCTTGTAACATTATCATTTTTATCATTCGCTACCTATTGGGCAATGAGAAAATAATCTCGCCAACATTCATAAGGCACATCAAAGTCCTTTCAATAAAATTGCACGATCACTGAACGATGCATTTTGTTGTCGAATCTCACAGAAATTTTCGATCAATATAATTTAATTGTACAAAGTCCTTGTAAAATCATAATCTTAGTCTTTTCGTTCCATTTCCCTAACATACAGTTGATTTTGCAATCAATAACTTACGTGACAATCAAAATCATGCTGGAAGCAATACAATTAGTTTTCGTTCCTTTATATCTTTTTAAATACATAAAGTAAATTATATTGTCTACCAAGTTCTTCAGCTTAATACAATCAATCCAATATATCAGGGTATGATCAATGGCCATAAAACATTAATGCTCAATATCTCCAAAACACATTTAATTGCAGACATTGCCTCATTATCTGTTGACCTCTTGTCATAGACATTACCTATGTGTGTTTATGTGTCATTCTGACGAAAAATATAAGCATATTCATATAATAGTTTCTCTATCAAAGGGGTGGTGCAATAAGTAACATCGCTGGTAGGTGCGAAAGAAAACAATTGTAGCTTCGTGACAGTTGTGTCGACTTATAAAAAATGAATCACATTTAGCAGTTAAAAAAAGAAAATGTCTTTTTAATCAGCTATAAATTGAAATCAAATGTTTACTTTTGCCTATAAAAGGCAATTGTTATAAACACTAAAAAAAATATCGTTTTCAAGCGAACCTCAGTTAATATTGCACGTTAGTCAACACACTCAGGTAATAAATAATGCCTTTAAGATCGAGGTTTTTTTCGCAACTAAAAAATTCTATTGAGAATTACGTTCGAAAAATCGATAATAGCACAAGTTTTCATTAAACTTATAATGTATTAACACGATTACTTAGACTATTAAAACATACATACATACTAAAGAGCTTATAGAGTCTGAAATCTGTCATTCACGTAACACGTCGTGAATTCCGAACTATTTAAATGCAATCTATCAGGCACATCAACCGCCTCGACGAGAATAACTGATACTACAACTAAAACAAGAGTCAAGCTTCTCAATAAAATTTTCAAGCTACAGGCGAATAAAATTTAACGTAGGTTCTCGTAGCAAAGAAATCGAACAAGCACAACTATGATTCCTTTTCTTCGTTCGGATATTCGCGCAGGCGGTGATAGACATACCTATTGCGGTTTGGCATTGTACGACTGCATAAATTCGTTGAAAGGTCCGAAGCTACTAAGCTGGTCCAGGTTGAGATTTTCGTCGATGGATGAAAGGTCGCTGTGATTCATCAACTCGACGTAGTCCATGTCAGCATTCGTCCTTACCGACTGGCCGAGACCCGGAGCGTAGCTGTTGTAAAATCAGAAAAAGCACAACCCCAATCACTGGCAATTCTCAAGTAAACGCTCAAGTTCGAGACTCTACGTATTTATTTTTTGTAAAGCAGAGCGTAAGTAAAGTAAAAGAAAAAAATTATCAAACTACCACTTCTTGTGACCGATAATTAGCCGGATAGCCGGTACAACACGGTGAAGGTATATGTGCAAGCAACCACAATAAAACTACGATATAGCCAGCTAAGAATGATCGGTCATACATCAGTCACTTGAACTATTATCGTGCGTTTTGTATAATTCGACAATAGATAAAATAAAAATGTCATAATCAATTAGAATTAAATTTTTGTAAACTTGTTTTCAATAATTTCTATCTTTTTAAATGATGTTCTGAAATGTATGGTAGTGATTTTTTAATAAGCAAAGAAATTCGCTGTTAAAAAAATATTGATGATTTTTAAAGTTTTTGCACATAAATGCTGACTTAAAAAAAAGTGAAACCTGTATCATGCTCTTGGAACGTGATACGCTTTGCACTCAAATTGAATTTTCATCTCTACTCGAATGCCAGTGAACATTTAAAAAACGAGTAGTGATTGGAGTTGCGTTTTCTTTTGATTTATGTACAGTGTGTCCACTGTCATAATTTTTCCATGTTTCTACTAATGTGGTTGTACCGGCTTGCTCCAGGCCTTTGCCTTATGTGTAATTCGCTTATAGAGATCCAGATATGTGTATACATTTATATATCATTTATGATTTACTCTTTTTATAAACATGCTTATGAATGATAGACTTACACAAAATGAGTGAGTTAATAATTATTAATTATTGATTAATTGATTGATATTCTAGTTTGCACATCAATAGTTAATTATTCAATGTGTATGTATATATTTATTTATTACTAATGTATTAATTATGAGATTGTAGTACTTATTCGTATACAAGTATGCTTCAAAGCGTGGATAAGCCGATTAGTTAATGGGGTTTAAAATATGAATCTCAATAATAAAATCTTTCTATGAATTATTAATTAACCGTAATAAATTACTTTTTTTTCTTTAATTTATACTCTTAATAAAAATCTTTATTATATTCATTTTAATTTAATGTATTCAATTCATTAATAGTTTTATATAATATTTAAGTAAAATTCCTTTGTAAAGAGCATTGGATCGAACATAATTTTTAATATTATAATCACAGTTCATGAAGTATCTGATTTTCCACTAAGTTTGTTCTTATAGAGTGGAAAAGACAAAGCTATGTGAATCAATATTAACAATCTTCCACGTGTATTATGATACTATGTGATCCAATACATCTTTCGTCAAATATTGCATCAGAGAAAATATGGACTGTAACATTATCGATATTTTTACCTTAATAGAAAGAAGTGTAAACTACCTTATAAAAAGCATACAAAATTGGCGATTTAAAAAATTATCGCTTCGATAGTCGCGAGAAAAACTTAGAAAAAAACATCGAAAATGAGAATACTGATACAGTATTTAAATAAATGTTTGTAGCTATGAAGCTGCGCCAAGTTTTTGCGGTAAGTTTGTTACTGTACAAACTTATTACAAGAGCTGACATCTTGCAAATTTTTTGTCTAGTATGCTCTTATTTTGAAAATTATTGTCTATTTTCAATAACATTAATTGACAAAAGCACCCAATAACATACCATTATCAATTTATACTAATATAAATCACTGTTTTCAGTTCGAATGAATTAACTATACCAGAAGTCTGTATTTTGCAGACCATAAAAATCTTCACAATATAAAAATCTAATCCACTAGATTACAAATCTCAACGCGTATGGACAACAATCAATAAATATTAATTTTGGCTGAGTGGCCGTATTTTTTCGCTACGGCAGCGTTATAATATAATTTAGAAAATGTACCAACTAGTATCGCAGTTTCTATCCAAAAGCTAATATTTTTTTCTTTTAGAATTTCAATCTATATGGAAAAGAAGGAAAGTCAATAAAGAGTAGGGAAGAAACTTTAGCGCATCTTCATAATACCGTGAGAATCAAAGGCAGTTCGTTCATTTTACGGGACATTTTAAGAATTCGTTTGCTACATCCACTGCACTGACCTAGAGGCAACGGATGGCGTATCTCTCGTCACGGATGGATCTGGACTGTGAGCTTGAAACATGGTAGACGGCGTCGAGGGATAGCTTCCACCAGGTCCACCTTGACCACCACCAACTCCAATGACCGAAGAATGTGATGGCGTCTGACCGCCCACAGATGGTGCGCTCCAGCCTGGTACGTGAGTTACGAGCAGTGGTTTCACATAACCGTTGTTCAGAGGTTGTTGTTCTGGATGATATAATGAATGGCATATGTTAAGACATGCTCCATGTTTATTCATGAGAAAAACTGTCAAACATCGCATGTGCATTCTTGTGAAGGGAATAGTTATATCTCAAAAGATAGCTCTCAAAAATCCTTATATTCAGGATACGTACCTTGAAACGGTGTGTAGTACTTAGAAAATGCTTGATCCTTAGATAAGTCAGGGTAAAGATACAACAAATGCTGCAAGTCGGAAACTCTATCGGCTAAGCTTCGTATTGCAAAGTCTTTACTGGTAAATGGTTGCAGCATAAAAACTTCTGTTTGATCTACAATATGAAATGGTGAAAATTAATTTTTAATTTAATTGATTTAAAAAATTTAGTTCTGTTTTATTTTGCATATGCATCTTAAATTCAATCATACCTCCAACCCAAGCAATGGTAACTCCGCCGAGTTCCGAGTCAGAGAATCTCATAAGGAAAGTGCCCGAAGCACAGGTGGCTAGCATCTCCTCAGCTTGCTTTTTTCTTACAAAGCCCAAAATGGATCCGTCATTCCAGGGTCCACGTAAGTGCTCGCGTGTTAGCTTCATAACAGCATAGAACCATTCCCAGAAGGTAAAGTTTCTTTCGGGTAGTGGTTCTTTACAGAACTGTGCCCAGCTTAGCAGCATGTTTGTAAAGTCTTGGCAACCAGGGCTACCTCCGCGGAAGGCTTTCTCTCCAAGGAAGCGCAGATTATCGTCGGTGAGAGCACGCCCAGTGGCCGAACGGAATTTTACATTAAGCGCTTCGGCGACTTGGCACCAAGATACCTTATCCGGTACAGCAAACGGCACACGGCCCGGCTCAGCGAAGGCGTTATCCCAAGTTACGGTAGCCCAAGCGTGTGGTTCTTGGTTACCGTGAACTATTACTACCACTGGTAAACTAAGTGTCCAGACCTGTAATATCGTTTGTATGCTTGTTTGACATGTGTTAAATGTAATACTAAGCCTATGCATTTTCTTCGGCCTTACGTGCGCTTTTTAAAAGTGCACCCAAAGAATAATTAACTTATTGCTTAGTCAGCAGTGATAAGCAAATAATAATCAAGTGAATTAAATCTGCACAATAAGCTATAGTCAAAAAGAAAAATAAGAAACGAAAGTTTTACCTGGAAGACAAGTTCTCCTCCGCCAACGCTGAATTGCGACTGGAATAGAAGGGAGAATTTCTCATCCATAACGGATTCTGTGCCCTTTTTTTCAGCTCTCTTGATCTTCTTCAATTGCATATTTCGAAAACTGACGGACAGCTGCCTTGTTGCCTGGTGATACTCCATTGTACCAGTGTTGTTCAAGATTTCACCGCTAGCCTCACCCTTGCTGCCCATCTTGTCGCTCTTAAGCAGAGAATTTGCTTGGGCCTCACTGATTATACTAACTCTGACTTGAGGTGGCGTCATGTGAACGTTTAGCTTGCCGCCTACTAGAAGTCGCACTGTACTTGTAAAGCGGGTGTTGGTCTTCATGACCTGGGGCGGCTGCTTTTCAATGATAAAAGTACTCGTTACCAAGGAACTGAGCAATTGTGTAATGTTCGAATTAAGTTGGTGGAGAATATCTTGTACTCCTGGGGGTTCGAGATTTAACTTTGTTTTAAGACGATCAGCTTCCTTCACCTGCTGTCGATTTAGCCAAATCAACTCAGCAAGACTTTCACACCATTCTTGAATGGCATCCAAATTACTAGCAAACATGGCACCGTTTCCAGCTAATTGTTGATCTCTCTTCCATCTGTTGATTAAAGAAAAAGAAAATTATACATAATTTCTTTTTGTATACAAATTTTGCAAATTTTAACAAATGTCAATTAATTTATTTACCTGATGAGTTCATCATCTAACACTTTTGATTGTAAAAGACTGAGTTTACTAATTGTATCTTTTAATTTATCAGCAAGATTCAAACGCAATTGAAGTAGAGTAGCAACTTTATGGTTCAAATGCTGATCTGACTGTTCCTTCTGTCTACGAAGTTTCTTCTCCATTTCAATTGTTTGTTGTGTCTGTGGTTGTGTACTAACATTCTGCAAGTGAGCATTTAATTTTGTGCAGTCATGATATGCAATGGCAAAGGACTCCTGTTCTTGCTCTATTTTACGGAGATCTTCTCCTGTTTCTTGAGTTCTACGCCTCAATGTGTCTAATTGTTGTGCAATCTCTGCCACTGAATCACCCACCAGACCTACTCTACTTCCAGCCATATTCATTATGTTGCCACTAAGACTTTCAACTTGTGATACCAAGTTCATTTCTGTCACTAAGCAATGTCTGATTATTTTGAATAGCGATATGGGATGTGGACTATACCTTTGCTGTAAAATTAAATTAAATTAATTATTATTCCATTCTTTTTAAATATATGAATAAGTTAAATTTTAGTTCATAAAACAATTGAGTATTTTTTAACGTACACGAAAATTTTTGGCTGCCTCCATTAGTTTTATTCTAGTCAAAAAGAGATCTTCAGTGTTGCTTAGAGAAGCTGCTTTGGTTTCTAACTCTCGTATAAGAGATTCAACAAGATTAGCAATATATTGTTCATACTGTGGGTGGTCTGGTTCTATGTCAGTCCTGCGTGAAAAAAAAATGAATACATGCAAAGGTATGCTTTCAGTTATAGCTACTTCCTGAAATATTAATGTTATTGTATTTTTCTTTGATACATACCACATTTTTTCTTCAATCCACGACGATAAGAAATGACGCACTTCAATTGGGAAATGCTCTCCATATACCGAACGTACTTTTTGCAATGCCTCAGGAGGCAATTGCTGAGCTTTGGCCCACAGAGCCATGTTCGTTACTCTGGATTATTCAGACTAAAAAAAAACAACTGGTCAATATTCTATTGACGATCGCCCGACTGAAAGAAATATTACAAAATCTCAAGTTTCGCGATCCAAAATAGAAATTCGTAAAATGAATAGCGGACGAAAAGCTAAACCAACAGGAAGAAACTGTATAGCACTGAGCACGACAATGTTTGCCTCGTAAACAAGTCTCCCGTACATAATATATTCTCCCATTCATGCGCTTTCGCAAACTCACTCTCGCAAAATCAGCTGCTCCGAAAGAAATCTTAATTTAAACGTACACTTCGAATGCAAATTTAGCGCGCCCGTAAGTGCTTATAAAAGCCACCATCGAAATAAAAAAAGAACAAATATACGGGCATCGCTACCTAATCCGTTATATAAATTACGCGTCTGTATACGTATCTATATAACGAAATTGCGCGATGCGCAATTCCGAGAATCGGGTGAAAATCGAGATAAAATGTTGGCGATGCGGGGACGGGCGAAAAAAACTTTCTCTTTTACGTATCTCACGTGCGTTTTAAAGAGGCGTCCGATCACCCGGGTAGCTTTCGCGGAAGCGAGAAACAATCGGTAAGGATTTTCCCGAAACGCGCGAAAAACTGCAAGAGCGCAGAGAGCAGCGGCGCCGCCGAGAGAAGCGAGGTGGTAGGGGAGCGAGAAATGCCAATGGCATTACGAAGAAAAAGCCAGGAGAGCGGGAGAGTAGGCGGACCAAGCGCAAGCGAGAAAGAGAGAAGAGAGAGAGAAACGCGATCGTAAAAACCCAGAGGATCTCACGTACATGCATATACATATATACGTATATAGGTATGTATATTATAGACACACATATGTCGGAGAGTGACGTTGCGCTGCGCGGCTGCGATAACATCAAGAAAGACACACACACGGATCGTTGTATATGAGTGAGTTGCCGCTGTACGCTATATACTTATGTTAACTGCACACACAACGCGCTCGCGCGCGTCACCGTGTGTGCATTCGCGTGTGCTATACGTATGTACGTGTACACACGTAATTAGCGATCAGATAAGCGAGACGAAGGGAGCACGCGCACTTGGCTATTATGCACCTGTACCCCTACACTCGCCAATGTATATATATACGTGCTCTGTACGGCTGGATTGTCAATGTTGAGACACCGTGCTGTATTAGCGCACGTTGTGGAGGTCTCAGCACGCGTGATTGGTCGGCTAAATTTAAACGACTCCGAAAAGAAAATGTGCGAAAAAGAAGCGACCGCAAGCTTTTGTTTGTTGTAAAAATATACACGGCATTTACAGCGCGGAGAACTTGATATACATACGTATGTACAGGACGACGGACGGTATTATACAACAATCGGAGACACTCGTCGCTTGCCGATCTGAGCGCGCGGTGGATTCTGACGATGCACTCTCTCTCTCTCACACACACGGAGACCCCCCCCTCCGCCGCTGGGGGTTGCTATATGTATGAATAAACGCACGCGCCGAGCGACCGACACCGACTGTCTGTATAAGAACTTACACCAAACCAACCGTGGCTATACTCACGAGTATACTAACTACGCCTCTACAATCTCTCCCTCGTTGCCAGCAGCACCACGTCTATTTCCAGTCAAAAATCGAGGGACAAAAACAAGCGAGCGCGCGTGCACGAACATTAGTTGTAGGTGTATATCTGTAGTGGCAGCACCTGCCGATAACAGAACAACAGAAGTATACATTCATAAAGCATAACGAGGAATACGGAAGAGATCTCGAGAGCGCTTAAGGAAAACGACGGTCGATCTCGACGAGCGAGTGAACGAGCGAGAGATAAGAAGCTGACTACTGAGGCGACACGACGCACACAAAAGACAAGCACTCACCTCTCTGGTTATAGCTCCGTCGAGGCTCGAAGCCTCGTGCTCTCCGATACCCGGAATCGATCGCAGATATCGAGCACGACCAAGCGCACATACACTGTTCTACAGCCAGGACGGATCCACCGCACTCTATACTACTGCGCTGTCGCTGCTGCTTCCTGTCGCAAGAATAAAGACCGCACTGCGTGCTAACAGAAGGAAAGAGAGAAGACTGGAGAAAAAAAGAGAGAGAGAGAGAGAGAAAGAGAGAAAAGAGAGGGACGACGACGGACCGGCGTGTGCGTCCGCATGCGAGGATGTCGATCCCGCAAACGTCGACTGACTGGGGGCTGCCTGCCTGCCAGGCGGCGGCGGAGTAGCAGGCTAGCCGCGCGCGCGGCGGGAAGAGAGCCGATTCCGAGAATTTCACGGCCGTAAACGGCGGCAGGGGCGCCGAGCCGACGAGTGGGGGCGCGTCACGTGACGTGGGAGTGTCAAGCTAGTTTCACAATTGCCGACGTTGTGGCTGTGCGAAATGCGAGTGCCGCGCGTTGCTGCAGGTACCTGTACACGCTGCTGATATATACAGATTCAAGAGGAGGCTGTTGCGCTTTCCGCGCACTTGTCGGATATTAGGCGGACGCCAAGGGTGACGCACTTTTCTATTGTATACCTATACATTGTATGTACCTGTGGATCCGATGTATATAATACGAGCGCCCTTTTGTTCGTGTGTTTGCCGAGGGGGCCCGGGCATGGAGGGATGAGCGTTATTATAAATAGGTGAGTGTACGACATTGTGCTCTGAAAGATGTGGGAGATTTCGTAATACCGGAAAATACTTATAGCTAAGTATTGTTGGTAAGCCCTGTTCGAGCTATGGGATCGGTTGCATGGGTAAACGATTTTAACCTATTCTCAGAGATACCCGTATATTTACACAAAAATTATATTCACTAAACCGGATGAATAAGCGATCTGTGCAAATGGCTCTAGACTGTAAATATTAGCTTCTTTAAACGCAGTGGTGAACATTTTTCAAGTTTTAATTTTTGCTCGAATATCATCTCTTATAGTTCAAGTAGCTTAGTAGTTTTCTACAAACTCCCATTACAGGGTGCTTCAACTATTCGGCTTCAGTTTGAGGTCTTTCATCAAACCGAACAAGGTATTTTTTCCGGAAGTGTATAACTTACGAAAAAATAGCCTCAACTAACTACCGTAAATATTATCTCCTCTCGGAATTACCCTTCAATATCATTAATTTGTTTTCAGCAGGAATAAACGAATGTCGCAATCGGAGGGGGAATCGCATCGAGAGCTAATATAGAAAGCACATCCAAACATCTCCCTGTTGATCCACCGCCGTTGCAGATCGGGCTTGCAGCGCTCGGAAGAGGCGCATGCGCGGAAAGCAGTGCCGGGCGCGCGTCCGGGGAACTGCGCCGACAAGGACGGAAGGCCACCGCAGCGGGAGCGAGAGGAGGCCTGCCGAGCTGGGGAAAGAAGCGAGAGGCAAGATGATTTTCAAGGAACGGACAATTACCCCCCCGCGCACTCCGGGCTTCTATATACAACGGACTCGCTCGCCTCGCGTACGCACGCTATATAGGTATAGTGACACCGCACGCGGAGACACACGATGCGTAGGCTATACCTAATATTACAGACGCTGATGGCAGAGTGAAGGAGGCATGGCATATACACGAGCGGCTGCCTCTGAGATTCCGCGCCTTCTGTTTTCTGTTTATTTGAATAAAACAGAAGAACGGACGCTCGCGGCGGCTAGGATATACCTACAGCATATGATACGCAGGCGAGCGCATCTACGTGGTTTCGTCTTTTTACGTACGCATATGTATGTATGTGCTTATCGCAAGACTCCTTTCTTGCTCGCCATCGCCGCTTTTTGCGGTGGAGGGGCCTTTTTGCAAATTAGGATCGTCGCGACAAGTTGTTTGAATCATGCAGAGCGAGCGACACGGACAAGGCGAGAACACGCACACACGCGAATAAGCCTATACTGCGCGTTCGATTTGTTGTCTGGCGCCATATCGAATTCGGGATCGAATTACCCCTGCATTATGAAAGCTCGGTTTTCGCGTTATTCTCTTGTTCGTTTCATATATTTATTCTCTTGTTTATTTTATATTAGTCTATACCATGCATAATGTAGTTACGTAAGTCCGCGGAGTTCCCCGAAATTATTTTGTATTGATCCTGTGTATGATTCAAGCTTATAATGCATATATAGCCGGTCGAACTTTTAGCCGACTTTAACTTTAGATGGTTATTGATTATTTTTTGTTCTCCCCTAACTGTTGCTTATGATTATGTAATGCGTATTCGCTAACTTTAGTACTCGCCTCGAGAATGTACATTCGTTTTCCGACCGGAAGATTCTTCTCGAATTTTTATATATAGTTCTCTTTTTGGTTGATCTTACTTTTATTTATACATCGGCTTAAAGAACCGATTACTTTCCTCAGTGTATAGTTATAGTTCGTCTAACGTTTATTTATACGCTCGAATTCGTTGATTTGTACAGCTATTTATACCTTTATATCTATGGAGAGCTATCAATTTCTTTTACAAGTGAGCAAATCTTGTGGCTTACATTTAATTTTGAAATTTCAAAATTAACAGGTGTAGAATAATTTAAAAATACCGTATATCTGAATTTTAACACTTTTACTTTTATTCTTTTAAATACATTATAAATATAACAACTTTAATTAAACATCATCTTCTAATGAAAGATAACAACAGTCATGTGTTCTATGTCAATTTTTATATTTTCTAAATTTTAATACTCTTTTTTTAACTTAATATTAGCTAAATTTTTAAATTATATTTAAAAATTTCAAATAAAAATAGTTTTGTAAGCTCAATCGGTATACTATAATAATAAGATCGCAGACTTCGTTCATTTGTTCGCTATAAAAGCTTTATGATCCTTAAATATATTTCTATTCGCCTTGTTAAAAGTATCGGTGGCGCCAATAATCACGTGTAAATTAAATTAAGTGGCGAAAATTGGAACTCAGCTAATGAGGGTAAATACATTGCTCTTTATATCTGTATATCTGAAGATTTAACACGGCGAATACAAATTTTTCCCCGTACAAATATATGTATCAAAAAGTTAACCTAAATTTAAGTATTATAAAATTTATAAAATATTTTGTGAAAAACATCTCTTTTTTAAAATACTTTAGTTCTAAATAGTACGATTTTTATAATTTTCATACACAAAAAAGTTTACTTTTGTGTGAGGCGTAATAAGGCACTATTCATAAGCGTATCTTTATGCAATATTTCTTAATATTAGCGGCGGAACAATTAAAGCTACAGCCCCAATTAAGTATGATGTTGAACTGCCAAGACTCCAAAAGGCTAAATAAAAGATCATTAATTAAACCGTGATAAAATAAAGATTTTTCTGACTAAATCAATAAGCTTATATTAGGAAATATAAATCTTTGATAAATAATAGACTCACTTATTGAAGCAATAATGGGTCCAGAAGCTCGAGCTAATGCCCCCAATGATCTAAATATTCCTGTTATAATGCCTTTTTGATTTTCTGGTCCAACACGAGTAACTAATGTCATAATACATGTGACAACCATTGCTGTGGCTACGTAAACAAATCGTGTTTTTTCAATTACTGATATAAGAAGATAATATTTTAGTAAAATAACTCAACATACAAACTGCAAACAAAAAGATCCCAAAATAAAGCATCCATAAATCTTGAGCAATTCCTATACAAACAAAAGATGGAATAACAAGCCATAATCCCTGAAAATATAATTGATTGTAAAACTGACAATTCATGAAATTAACTATATTTAAAATAATATAGCGATGATAAATACCAGTTCTGTAATCGCTTTTGTTTTATGTTCAGGTATTCTTCTGATCCAACTTCCTTGTAAGATGGCCATGGTTGTACCAATGCCTAAAAACATCCAACCTTGCTGCATTCTCGAGAAACCAAAGGAATAATGGGTAAGAAACGTTAGAGTGAACTCAAGTCCACTATAAATAAATAAATATAAAAAGTAGGTCCTTCCTAAACTTCTTAATCGCTGAAGTTCTGAAAATCATTGTAGTAAATAAAATTAGCAATTTCATTTGCATTATAAAGTTGTTATTAGATCCATAAAATCTATACCTGACGGTGTTAAACCAGTTACACCATTAAACTGAAATAGATCTGATGGGTTTATATATGTTAAAGCTCCAGAAATTCCATGTACAAGTGATTTTGCTCTCCGGTGTATTGGTAAACTTTCCTTCATATGTATTGCAACATAAAATAAATCGCACATTGATAAAAAAAATGCAAACATGGCTGGAAGTGCATACCACTGTCCTTCCCTACTACCAGTTGACATTTTTGCAAACATTGCACCAATCATTGGCCCCAATACGAATCCAACTGAAAATGCAATGCCTACCAATGCCTGAAAAAAGCGTTGAATTTTATTTTTTATTATAATTTTATATTTAAAATTAAGAAGGCTATTTATTCAGTTGAAATATTTTTCTAGTTACCATTGCTCGTCCTCTCGAAGCTGGAGAAGTAACATCACTTATGATGGCCATAGATAAGTTGACGTTACCTTTGCTAATTCCACCAAGGACTCTAGCTAATATAAAGAGACCAAAATTACTGGATAAGGCCCATAGCAAATAAGATAAAGTTATTCCAGTCAAGCAAAGGATCATTAAAGGTTTTCTTCCATAGACATCGGATAAGGCTCCTATAATGGGTGATCCAAGAAACTGTAGAAAGGAGTACAAGGATCCCAAGAAACCTAAAGCAAAGTAAGAGGAATTAAATTAATTTACCTACTATGCATTCAACCTTTTGGTTTTAATATATAATATAAAGATATAAAGATATGCATACCTCCAAATAATACTGTATTAACATTATCCGGTGCATTTAGTAGACTGCTTAATTTATGTATTTTGTTCAAAATAATAGAATATAAACCTTTCCCATTATCAATACTTTGATAATGATCAAGTAAGGCGGGAAACAGAGGTAGTATCATAGTAAAAGCCAGTAAATCTAACAATAAGGATATGAATACAACCCTAATAGTTTTGGAATCATCCTTTCTGTCGGCCTCCTTAGTTCTCTCACAATTTAAAGTTTTAACTGTCATGGTGATAAGATATCTGCTAAATTCTTATAAAAAACAATACTCCACAGTAAAATCTCAAAGCCATCAGCTTAGCCGTGTTCTGTCAAGATATTTTAAAATTAGAATCACACACATTTAAATGAAAATACATATGCAAAATCATAAAGATAATGTGCGAACGTACCCGCTTCCGTTTATCATCTGGGAACTCCAGGTAAATCTATTGAAAATATCACATAGCCGCTAGTCACGTTCGTCGAAAGACCAGATAGCGCAAACAATACATTGGCGGCTCGCGATAAGGATTCAATCCGTGATCAACTCGCCGCGGAAGTCGGCACTCGAAAGGAACAGACTGGAGCACTTTCTAATCGGAGCAGTCGGGATGGAGCTCCTCGTGGCAGTTGTGTGACGGGGAGTGCTCATTCTCGTAGCTGCAAAAGTGAAAGGTCTTTTTCTTCTCGTAACCTATTTTCTCCGCGTCGTCTTGCTTAACGCGAAGGCGCCGTGGTGGTATACGTATACCCCCATTTCGCGTCTGCCACAAGACACGTTCCTTTGGGGCGTGAGTATAGGTACATATTACGTATTGACACCGATCAGCTGATGGAGCCGCCGGTAAGTTAGTTCGGCGCCTGTAGTAGCCCACTGGAAAGGTGTAATTTTTACTTTGTTTATGTCTTACGTTCTTATTGTGATCGGTACAAGGTTTTGAGTTCATTTAAAATTTTTGTTATTCATAATTTAGTCACGCTAAAAAAATGATTTGAATGCTATTACTAACTATAGTTATGTATGACTTCATAAGCTTTAACAAAAAATATTTACTTGAAACAGAGTTAAAAACGCCGTTATTATTTAGATTATTCATACAATTTTATCTGCTTCTCAGAAGCGCGTATTCATTGAAATTGCACGTTCATTAAAAGATAAATTTATACACCTCAACAGAAAATTATCTTCATGTCAAATGCTTTAGATGGATGCAAACATTTTTGAGGAATCATTTACTTGCAGCTTAATAAAAATCCTTTTTATCCGATAATCGTTTCGGACAACTTAATCATCCTCATTGCTCATCGTTTATCGCGTAAAATATCTGTTAAATATATTTTTACCGACGCAGCTACTCCCGTGAAATTTTATAAGTTCTGCCTTCCACCGATAGAATGCGTTGACGTTACT
This sequence comes from Muscidifurax raptorellus, assembly GCA_020010945.3. Lineage (NCBI taxonomy): Eukaryota > Metazoa > Arthropoda > Insecta > Hymenoptera > Pteromalidae > Muscidifurax > Muscidifurax raptorellus. The sequence continues at coordinate 2,802,180 of CM052081.1, read as the reverse complement.
ATAGTTGAGCAAGAAAAATTCAAATTCAAATGAATTCCCTGCCTGTGTGAGTATATATGTATATCCACATTGATCGAATTCTTCTGAGAATCGACATCTCCTATATATAATTACTGCAAATATAATACACATACATTGAAAAACAGCAGCACGTGAAATACGAAGCATCAAGAAGCTGCATGAGTAGCCGAAGCCTCTCGTCGGATTCGTTCTTATTCATCGACACCGCCATGCAGTGAAGCGAGAAATCGCCCGAGTGAGAGGGAGAGAGAGAGAGTATAGTTGCGAAGGGCGCACCCGTGGGGCATTATATTTTCTGCCGTGCGTCGCGGACTTCCGGCGAGGAGCGAATACGAAAGAAAGAGACGGAGCGAGAGCAAGAGCAGCTAACACGCACACACAACTTTAGTCCACTTCCTCGACGAACAAAGATCTTTACAAAGTTCCCTCTCTTTCTCTCTCGAACTACAACGTCAATCCGTATAGGAAGGAACGCGAAAGAGAGAGAAAGAGAGGACGATGGGAGAGAGATCGCTCGATCGTTTTGAAAAGCAATGCAATTTAATACCGAGAGCTAGATTATGTGCGGGTAATATGTGAGCACGTGCGTGTGCGCAGATGTATACTTATGCTTCTTTTCCAAGTTATCTTCTCTAGTAAAATCGACTACAGATCGGAATGTGCGTTTATTTTCTATTCTTGGCTAGGATATTTACAAACATTCGAAAATGTGTCACCGTTGGACCTATGTGTGGAATCGTTCTTGAGTTCGTTATGTAGGGCAAACACGTTGCGATGTAAAAGATGTTTGCATACTGAGCTCAAAAACAGATCATTTAAAAACTGCTGCGTGTGCGGTTTTAAAATTTTTTAATAACATTAGCGCGTTATACCGGTTTTTAGCTTACGACGAAAAATGCGTTTTATTTTAAAAAAGGAATTTTCGAAAGTAAAAGAAAAGAAGGGACGCTCTCCTTTGTAAATCAGATGATATTCAATACTAGAATCACATTGCCTGTGCTCCGATTTCTGATATACTTATTATGGAGCCGAGATGAGTAACCCATTTAAATTTCCTGCGTCTTTAGTTTGTTTCTCATATTTTTTTGAATGACAGGGTTATACGATTTGTCAGCTTAACGACTTTTATACCTAATATTCCTTCAAAAAGGCACATCCTTTTTTCATTCATCTCAATAGCTAAATAGAAAAAAATACACTCCATTCCGAAGCAAATTACCGAATCGCAATAAATATAACCGCAGCCTCTCGTCGGCTTGCATCGGATATATACTCCCGTATCAGGAGGCAAAAATCCCGCTGACAATGCATCCGCAGCTTGTACGCATATACACACGTGTATAAGCAATGTACAATCCACGCGCATTATTTAGAAATTCGTTACACGCGCGAGCGTATACTTACTTACGATGTCGACGACGAGAGTAAAAAAAAATCTACCTGGGATCTGATTTCGAATCGGGGCGCGCGATTTCTCGCGGCCATCATACACACACACGCACACACATACACCGAGAAGGAATCAGCCGGGCCGAAATGATGTAAATGAGCAGAGAAAAAGTTTTCTTCCTCGGGGCCCCGGTGTTACCGTTATGAGATTTCGTGTGCTCTCGAGTTATATACCTATATCTCTCATTTCTTTCTTCTTTGTTGCCAATGCCGTGTACGCGTATATAGATATACCCGCGGTGGCTCGTACGCTGCAGTGGGCCCGCTCACTCTTTTTTTTCTTTTTCCATCGCGGTTCTTTCCTTCCTTCCTCGCGTGTAACGCGGATTTTTCTGCCGCAGAGAAATAGCGAGATATTTCATTTCGTCTCGAGAGCTGGCACCTCTCGAGGATTTCTGAATTATTTATGGCGTGTTACGCGCGCGGTCGCTCGCGTTTTCCACTTCCGTGCACATCGCGCCGGAATATTTCTCCTTTTTTCTGGTCTATTAAGTTCCCGTAACGTAAACACGAATATGGGCGCTGTATGGGCGAGAGCCACGGATGTTTAGCTTCGAAATCGATGTATGCGACTGATGAGGAATGCGGGACGCTGCTTGAGCGTTTTCCGAACTTCGTTATGTGTACTGTTTAAATTCACGTCGTTGTGATCCTACGGCTCGAGTATATAATGTAATAGATGTATGCATGTGTCTTAAGCGTTTGAGAGACGAATGCCGGTTCTTCGAGCAACTGCGTGTTTGGTATAGAATATGATACCTGATACTTATTCAGTGGGTATAGACATTTTTTTTAAGTTATATCACTTCATTTACAAAATTCCTCAAAGTGCTCCATCCCCTCGAGAACATTGCTCTGCTTGGCACGCCAAGTTGATGAAAATAGTACTTCAAATATTTTCAAAATCCAGTAATCCGCGTAGTAAGTTGAAACTTCAAATTTCCTCGCTATTATTGTACACACAGACATATACAGCAACATTCGGAAGTCGACGATTGCCTAAAATAACAGAGGATCGCGCGCTTTACCACTCCGCGCTCTGTTGCCCCCCTTTTTCACAATATATATATATTTTCAAAGCGAGTCCTCTCGTCAGCCTGCAGCAGTCGACAAAGAAGCGAACCTCTTTTATATATATACGAGTTCGTGTGCAGTTGTGCACTCGTGAGCACGCATCTAATGTATTTATTTTTCGAAGAATTTTCGTTTATCGGAGTTGCGAGAAGTCGGCACAATCGTCCATTGAATATGGAGAGTATAATCAACGTTTTCTGAAGTGTTTTATGTTATTTTATATTATTTCATTCGATAATAATGTCGCCTTGTATAGAAATGTAGATTCAGGTAATATATGGAATGGTAGTTTAAGATTTTTTTTATATTTTACAAGATAGTCTCAACAATTGCGCAAAGCTGATCCCTTAAGTACAGAGATATTATATATGACTTTAACGTAGATGGTTCCTTTTTATTCGAGCATTAAAATCAGTTAAATTACAGGATTGTTCTCCACACCATCAGAAACCGATCAAGTGAACGAACCATTCCATCTCTAAACGTCATATTTTTTTAAAAAAGAAACGAGTGTTACAGTACAACAACGAGCAACACCTCCCGAAAGCAAACTCATCTAACACAGCAACCACGCATACATACATTCTAAACGAGCAACACAAGCAGTAGCAGCAGCCGTCCGAGTTCTCCCCCACAAAACGCGCGGAGGGCAATACGCGCTTTTTTTCTTCCATCAACTGCAGGAGCAACCATATAGCTATATGTATAGGTGGAGCCAACGCACACCGCAGTCGCGATCATTTCCTCGTGCGGCCACGGCCCAGCACACACAAAAGCTCCTCCGAGGCATTTAAGAGATAGCAATAAGAAGGCGAAAGCATATACATATATAAAAGAGAGAAAGAGAAATAGCCGGCACACGCGCTGCTCTCCTTGCGCGCGCGCGCGATATACACGCACACGTCTGCGCGCGCGAGAGGCAGGTGGCTATATATCGCTGCTTCAATTTTCGAGCGGAGAAAGAGAGGCAAGCTGCTGCGGGCCCGATGCGCTTGCCATCTGGGCTCCGCCGAAAAGACCTTCCATACGGCGTGCGCGCGTGTCGGGGACTCTCGTTCTTGTGCGCTCTTATATTCTCGTACGAACGAACGAACCTAGAGCCGCTTTTTCGACTGATTCGAGGATGAGCTGCGCGAGCTTGCTGTTTTCTGAGCCTGCCGAATATACGTACACGTATACCTGGGGTATGGCACGCGTGCGCGATTTAGGATACGGGTGATTGACCCGGATGTTGTTACTCGCTCTAATTCTCGGCTTTGAAGTTTCGTTGCTACTTCGACGGCTGATACGTTACAATTAAGTATAACAAAATGTTAATTTAAGAACGACTTTGATTAACGATACAACAACGAAAGGTTCATTTCGTACAACATCTCGCGAACCTCATCGGCGCGGTTCCTGTTTTTTTTTGCGGACGACGCGCAGGTGCTGCCGGTGCATTTTTTCAATCGCAACTCGCGCTGGCGATGATGATTCACGCGCGCGATTTTGTTATACGTGTTTTATTCGCATACAGTGCTCTCGAGTTTCTGCGCGTGTTGGATGTAACGGACGAAAATCATTGTAATGTGCGCGCACCCACGTCGGAGAGAGGAAGTCGGGAGGGAAAAAATATTCGGGACTGCATTGTGCGAAGAAGGTTTATTATATACGCAGAGACGATCGCGGCGAATCGTATATATATGCCGCCGCGAGATTTGGCGCAAGAAAGGAAAGTCTGCGGGTGATCGTGGTTTATGTTATTTTTTTTGTTTGCGTTTGACGAGATGATTGTTCTTTGTGGGAGTTTGCGATTGATTGAGAGATTTTTTTTCGTGTTTATTGTTCTCAAGTTACCTCGCGTTTACTGCAATTCTGACGATTTGTCTTACCGGAAACCAGAACTCCACGCATTAGTTGGAAGTTCAATAAGCACAGCGCTGCTACTGAATCATCGGTATACTAGAAAAAAAATTCAAAATGTGCCGATCCCAGTAATTCACGATTCTAAATACTATAATGCCGTATAATATAGATAACGATCAAAACGTCACGAACTTGACAAGTCGCTTCCAAAATAAGAAACTCCCAAATTCGCTCAGTTATATACCCGCGTCGTGAACTTCGCCCCGTTTTTCATCCGATATACACCTTTATGTAGGCAATGAGCAATCAGGCCGAAACAAGAAAATATCAAAGTGTCTCAGAGCACGTTTAGCAATAAAAACGCGAGCAACGCTTTCCCGGCGGTTCCGGTGCACAAAGACCTGTCTCCTCATCAAATCGCGATTTCCCCCCTATAAAATCGACAAAAAAAAGTGGACGTCGAACAATAGTCGGTAGGAAAAGCGTCGTCGTGGCTCCCCCAATACTCGAGCTCGGCTATCAAAAGTCAATAGCGGGGATATACTGTGCAACATATAGAGAGGCCCTGAAAAATCGTTCGTTCACAGTGCGCGAAAGTACGCGCAACAAGAGCTATACGAGGCCATAAAAACTATAAAACTTGTCACGCACGCTTCGCAGCCTCATAGGATCACGAAATTTACGATCTTACTGTGTTGCAGGGCTATGTATACGGTAGAGCAGCAGCAGCAGCAGCGGCAGCAACGGAGGAATATACACGTAACAGTCCCCGACTGGTTCTCTCTCTCCTCTCTCTCTCTCGCTCTGTCGTCAATGTCCATTGTCATTTTTGCGCCCAGGTGCGCGAACGCGCAAGTTGCAGCGCAGAAGAGGGACGAGGAATAAAAGAAGGCACCGAGACGAAACAACACGACGAACAGCAGCAACGAAGGCTCATTCCGTGCTTATTCCGGAGTAAGTATGCAAATCCTTCGGCGGTAGCGGCTCGAGAGCGATACAGGCCTCGAAAATTGGAAAATCTTCCAGGAAGAGCGAGGAAATCCCCGAGCCCAGTGTGCGACAATGGGACAAAGCACCGCCGGCTGCAGGTATATATAGGCGAGCACTTGCGAGAGAGCTTATATTGGGAGGGTATATAGCTATACCAAGGTGCATCCTGCGCTCCTCTCTCCTTCTGGCGCGGCACGTGGAGAGAACCCGAGCGGCTCTCCCTCCTCGTCGTGTTGCTTTTTCAAGCAAGTAGTATAGAATCAGGACCGCAAACACCGGCTGCTATAGCTATAACTATAACCAGTTGTTTCGAGGCCTTATACCAAAGGCGAAGATGTATATGTATGGGGAGCCGAGCTAGGGGTGACTTTAACCCTGTTGCTTGAAGATCTCGACGAGATTCGTGTGCGGATAATGCGCAGGCTTGCGCGAATATTTCATCGACGACAATAATCTTTCAACGACGATAAACGAATGTTACGTCGCGTCTACTTTAATTTCGACGGAGAAATCGCCATAGAAGTCAATCACTCCGTAAGACGTCGCCGAAAATCACGTTTCGAAGACAAGCCATAAAAACCAAAAAACACCTTCCTCGTTCAAGCAAAAACGCCACGCGGCACCCCGTGCAACCTGGCAGAGCTGCACAAAGCAAAAAAGAAGTACGCGAAGGCGGGAAATGGAAGTCGAGATAAAGCGAGCCAGAAGCCAAGCGCTTATACATACACACGCGCACACGTGAAGAGAAAGAGAACGAGTAGATATATAGTATATACACGCAAGGAAAGGTGGACGCGCAGTGAGCGAGAAAGCGATATACACACCTATATATACCTGTATAGTATATACATGAGTCTTATAAGCTCGCGCGTGGCACAACCGACGTCGCCGGGCAGATGCGCTCGGGCTGCAGCTGCTGTCCTCCTACAAGTGGTGCTCAATCATCCCCTTTTTCCCCCGATTTCCTCGGGCACGCGCCGAGTTCTCTGACCGACAGGGATATATAATGTACAAAGAAACCCTGGCACGCGACGATGCTTTTCCTTTATACGCGCGCGCGTGTCGCCCTACATCGCGCTTTCCACAGAGTTGTTTTCGTTACGCGCTAGCCCGTTTTTTTTCCGTGCGCGGCATTTAATTGTCCGCCTCGGCGCGTGGTAACGGACGGTTTCCTGCGAGCTGCTTGTTTTTTTTGTTAGCGTTGTTTGACGGGTGGTTAACGTAATTAAGTGTGTTTTTTTTCTCTCATTTTTTTAAACCTCACTGGAGCTACCATAGCGATGTAGCTTCGGAAATTCACGATAATCACATACTTTGCTTGCCATTGAGTCTGACAAATTTTGTAATTTTTCATGCAACTCTGAATACTCGTTTTCAGGATAAGGCGACAACCAAGCACCGCAGAGAGAAACACCGCGCGATGCAGTAGCAGAGATCCTTGATGAAGTAGGCATACGTGACTGCGACGCGAGAACGACTCGAGGGTCTGAACTTCGCGATTCCGGCAGCGAGATTTCCGCGTATGCGCGGCAGCTGACAGCTCGTCAACGATGTTTTTTTTTCAAGCACTTGACAATGGGGGTGTCCGCTCCCCAAAATTAGGGTTTTTTTTACTACGAAGCTTGTTTTTTGGGGAGACGACGCGCGCGCGCGTGATTATTTTTGATGCACTCGGTACGATAAGGTGCTAATTGATTCGGGAACATGTGCGAAACTAAAACGACTTTCTGTGTAAAATTTAATACGATTTTTATTTTGCTTAGATAAAAGTAGCTGTGCTGAAAATGTTTCATCTTCACACGCGCTGCTCAAGACTTTGCTCCCGAGTCATCATTCTTGTATAATTATACGAAAATTCGAGCGAAATCAGCAATTCAGTCTCCCTGCTAAAATCCTGGTAACCGAGGCCCTTGCAAAACCAGTATACTCACGATCGACTAAGCAGCGACAATGTAGGCACAGAAAAGTATAGAAAAATGCCGCACCGAGGAAGAATCAGCGGAGCGGATGATGATTCGCTTTCGCCCAACTCGCAGGAGCCATTGTGTCACGACGCAAGCGTGCATCTCGATTAAAGTGAGCGATCACCAGGCGCAGGCGTTAGATTCGATCTTCTTCGCCTTTGTCGCACGTGTATATATACGCACACACAGACGCTCGCTCTAATAAAATATCAGATCCTGCAGTGGAAATCCCCAACGTTACCGCTGCAGCAGCACTTCACGTCACTGATGCGGATTTCTCTGGGCGACATTGTTGATGATGGCGAAGGGGAGCCATCCAGAGAAAGAGAGGCAGGGATAGGAAGGACGCGTGACAGGCGTGAAAAGAAATTGCCTAATGTTTATACCGGCAGTCATATCTCTCTGTGGATACATAAACAATGCTTTATAACGAATCGGAGTAAATTGTATCTTGTATTGGGGATGTCTGTTGGGATGGGATTATATGAGGTATAAGTCGTCCGTAACGCCATATTCAAATTAGATGTTGCGTGATATTATTTTATTTTGTTTGCATAGGTCGAATTGATTGAAGCGAGTCAATGGGAACGTTTAGTTGAGGTATTCATTCAAGTCTGAATTTATTGAAACAAATTGCGGGCCAAAAACTAAAATTTTAAAATATTTATCAATTGAAATTTGCTTCGAAAAACTAAGATGAACCTTCGATCTTATGACAAAGAAAAGCTTGAATAAAGTCATATTCTGGGCGCTTTGTCATATACATTACAGAATGCGAACAAAGATATATTTGTCGGAGTCTAGTAAGACTAATGAATCGAGGCTTAGCTGTAATTAAAATCGCACATCCCCCGGAAATAAATGATATATACAAAAGCAAAGGCAGAAAACAGTAGTCGTTTAATAAACAAGGACACATCGTTAAAATAATTTTCTTCGTTGCACCCAAGGTGTACATAACTAGTGAGAAAAGATCTGAAATTGAGCAAAGAAACTGCTTTGTCTGGGGGTAAATCGGCGCATGCACTCTTACATCCCGCGCTCTCGATTCGACACGTTGTGCCTCAACGGCGCAGGGATTTGTTCTCTATGAAGATTATAAGAAAAATTCTACGTATAAATCGCTTTCCAAACGCGTTCATACACGCAACCGTCATTGTGCACACGCGCGGCTCTGTCCGCATCCCTTTCTATACCATGATGTATATATATAAATGTGTGTGCGTCTCTCTCACTATAGCGCGTTAATTATAATAGTGTCGCACCAGCGGATTCAACTGTCCCACCCTTATGGTACGCTCATCTTTTTTTCTCTCTCCAGCGTTGCTATACGTCTACTTCTCGCGGGAGATTTAGAGAGTAGAGGAAGGAAGAATGGAAGAAAGTGGAACCTGGCCACCGTTCTTCTGTCTCCTCTTCTCTCTCCCTCGGCGGCTACCTGAGCTTTTTCGAGGACCGCTGCGTATAATTTATATAATATATAGCGTATCGCGTGGTGCACCGACGCGCACGCGCGCGTTCGGGCCCTCGCAGAGGAAGCGGAGGAAATACAGGACAGCTGATACAATTTTTGGCGGGCTTTTTACCCCACTTAAAACTGGAGAGTTGCTGCCTGCACGCGCGTTCGCCTCGAGCCCCAAAGAGAAAGGACGGGGTTGCTGCGTATAAGAGAGATAGGTAGTAGGGGATAAAAGCAACTGGCTATAGAATACGAGATTCGGACGTTGGAGGAAAAAAATTGTCAGGATGAATTTTAATTGTTAATTCTGTAACTGATTCTCTATGAGGGATAGTTTCGCAGTAACCATTTTGTTTCCAGGTGTATCGGAAAACAATTGTACGGTCTGCGAAGTGCTGGTTGTGATTAAAATAATTTGAAAACTCTATATATGGATAATAACTGATGGTGCGGGTATATTCATAAGTTTATGCAAAATTTTTGTTACTACATAACGTATGCACCACCGCAGATTACTTGTTCTTTATATTAAGCTATTCCATTAGTGGGGCAGTGGGGTGTGATGAAATAAAAGTGGGACAAACCTGACGTGGCTCTGGCTAAAAAAACGTTACGTACCCTAATATTGAACTCTGACACATCGTAACGGTGAAGCCAGAACGACCACATGGGTTTTACCCTGCAACGGCGTTCGGGGGGTAGATATAGAAAGTTTTTAACACATTGAAGACTTGACGAGTAAGGATCGTTTTATGGTTCAATACGTTAAAAATTCAGCCTGTGTTTACTTTCTAATCGTAAAATCATTTTTAGAAAAAAAATTATCAATTATTTCTGTCTTGTTAACGATTTAGATCGACATGAAATTGAAATGCTTTAACAACAAAGAATGTGTGCTTGGCTCATTGAATCATGATACTTTTTTAAAATTTCAGGCTTCTCATGTTTCTGCCTCAACAATCTAACAACGAGCGTCAAATCATCTTCAGGAAATCTCAACTCGAAGCATCTCTACTTCGACCACGTGTATCTTTCCCAATCGATTGCTACATACGTATATATGATGTATGCCCAAGGGGGCGAAGGGAAAATCTCGGGTCGTTCGCGACAAAGTATCTACGAAGCTTCGGGGATGAAAGCGAAGCTCCGCGCGCCACAGCATAAGGGGAGGCGCAACGCGGCTGGCCCCGTTTCGGCCTGCACAAGAGCATAAAGCCGGTCGCTCCCCTCCATCGTCAGCTCGGCAAGCAGAGGAGCCGTGGAAGAGCGACAGAGACGGCAAGAACCGGGCCCAAAAGGAATAAAGAGACGGGACACCTGGCCACGGGCAGCAGTTCGCCTCCGGACGCCCTGCGAGAAGCAAGTCCCACTCCCGAACCGTCTCTCCTGCTCGCGCATATTCCTGTTTCGATCGAGCTGGATTCGAGAATTGCTCGACGGTGCGAAACCGTCGATTTGGTCGAGTTCAATTCTGCGATCGAGCGCAAATCCTATATACGTACGCCTACTGCGGGCCACTCCTTTTCATCATTATCATCCTCGTCGGCATCGTCGTCGTTGTCGTCTTGCGAACGGCTCGTTTCCTTTGTACATGTACACGCATCGACTACATCAATACGCACGCAGCCGCACACGGAAGACATATCGGCAACCGAAGATATACCTACGCACGTAAAAGTTGTATTATATACACAGAGCCGCGCTCATAAAGGAAGACTAAAAGTTTCTCAGTGCGTGAATACTCACGCGAAAGAAAAGACAGGAGAAAAGAGAGGGACGAGTTCTCGAGTGTTTTGTGCTTTGGTCCTGCGTATATATATATATGTATGTATGTATGTACGTATGCTCGGCAGTTTCTTTTATGTAACAAAAGTGGAACGCGAGCTGCCGGGGCTCATTCGTGCGTGCAGTAGTTCTGCTCGTCGTCGCAGCCGAGCCTGCAGCAGAGAGGGAAAAAACGCACAGGAGAACACAACACGAGACACGCACAAAAGGAGCAAGATTGCAGAACGAGAAGGGAGCACGAGAGAAGAGAGAATTTCGGACAAGGACGAAGAGAAGCTACCGCATCTATATATGTATATGCATGCATGTAGAAACGGCGATTAGGTAGGCTTAGCCTATATATTCTGTTCTACGGCTTGGAATGACGAGAGAAATAATGAGGGAAGAGTGTCTCGGAGACGCGTGTTTACTGTTTATCTTCAGGCTGTCCGCACGTTATACGTCCTTTGTCCGGACGCCCGCACGCAGGTAGCATGAAGCGGTTGCGAGGCGCTCGAACTTTCATTTTTGGCTCATTTCGGAGCGCTCGCCAAAAGCAGCGGACCATTCGGTCAGTAATTGTTGGGTAAGTAAGGCGATAAGCTATGGTTTACTGAGAGTTTGTATGTACATGTCGGGTAATAAGGATCGAAGTTTATGTAATTGACGAGAACGTGTTGGTAGCAATCTCCAGTACCTGCAGCCGGGTGTTTGTAATTTATTTTTTAGCGCATGTGAACTTCTTTACCTAATTTGCCAAACCTTTCGGTGTCATGGTTTACTCTACTACAAATTCCTGGATAAAAATAGTATAAACTAACTCACTAATTTTCCAACTCTTTCATCTCATAGAACTGATAAAGCTTAGCAATTAAAATTATCGTAAGAGCTTCATCAGCCCTTTTCTGCCAGTATATAAAAGAAAACATTCAAATCTCGTATATGGTAAAAGGTACCGATATTCCCATGAGTCACGAAACCTGTTTGACTAATTGGTAGCTTTATCTCGATTCGCGGTTTCATTATTCACATTAAAGTTAGCCGAAGTAGGTACTTATATTTAAAAAAAAAAGCTCAGGCTTTTTAGGGTCTTGTGCGCATCGTCGTCGCGTGTGTACAAGCTCATTATGCAACTTGGCGCGCGCGCGCCAGTTAAGAGAGAGCCGACAAAGAGGTGCGCGCGAATGCGTAACGAGTGTGGAATGTGCTAAAAATCTGAAGTTACATTGTACACATCCCTTGCTCTATGCAGTTACCGCCAGAATGAAAAAGTTCGGATGGCAAGTACGTTGTTCTTTGAAGCTTTATATTCGATGAAATTTTAGTCTCTGTTTTGAAATTCTCATTTTGCAGATCTTGAAAAGTTCGCACGGTTCAAAATTAATTGAACTAGCAGACCGTAATAATTATAAATTTTTGTTTAATTTTAGCAAGGTTTGTGATTGAATTGAAGACTTGCATATTTTAGAATGATTTTACATGCAAAATGTTGTTTTGCAGTCGAACGTTATCAAAGTTCAATTGCGAAAATCGAATAAGAAGAAAGAAGATAAAGACGAAATTACAGTATTTACGTATACAAAGGCCATTTAGCTCGCCAACGCCAAACAACTCGCGAACCAATTTTCCAAATTATCACCCATTAATACGTAACGGACATTGTAACTCTCAACAAAGAAAGCAGACATCTGTTGCAAGGGTTGGGGCTGACGAGATCGATCGCTCACAATTATACACCCTCGAAATCGCTTTTCACCAAAAGAGAAGAAGGACGAAAAAAAATCTACCGCACCGTTCAAATATTCCACAAAAATACCACGCGTATCGATCAGCCGGAAAACAAAAAGGAAAGCTGCATCGCTCGCAACAAAGAAAGAAAGCTCGCCGGCCGAAGAAAGGAAAAAAAGAAGCTGGCGTTTATTCGATGCCCGGCTAATAACGTGATTACGGCGCAGTTACGAATCATCCCCCTCGAGCTTCTCTCCGGGACCTATAGGGGTGGTGGTGGTGAATGCGTCACCCGAGAGAAAGAAAAGGGGTCGAATAAAAGCAGCGGGGAAAATAGAAGCGAGAGAGGGGCAGAGGTGCAGGCTATCGCGAGGGGGGAAAAGCGCGCGCGTATTTACCCGCGTGATTCGCCCCGTGGACGCTTTTTCGAAGGAGAGAGGGAAGCCAGCGCTCTCTCTCTAGCTCTGAGTAATCGCGCCGAGGAGCGGGGATAAAGGGAGCGAGCGGCGTGTTTCTTAGCGCAGTTTTCGGGCGCGTCTTCACCGGCGAGGATCTCTCTCGAGCGACGCGCGAATTTCTCTTTTTGTGCGTGTTGGTGCTTCCGTTATTAACCTTCGAGCTTTTGCGTGTATGTTGGACGATGTCATTGCAGTCGCGTTTCGACAATCGGCCCGTTGGCTTCGTACACGAGGACTTTGACGTTTACCGGTTTCTCTTTGTGTGCTTCGTCGCTTCTTGGGATCTCAACGCCGCAGTCACGTGAAAACAATTTGGTACGTATCACCGAAACAAGTGACGATCGGCTCGCGAAGCCAACTCGTCTTTCCGCAAGTGCATAGCCGTTCCCCCCACGTGTTCCCCGAACGTTTGTGCATGAATTCTGCAGTGTGTTTGTGCATGAGCGGTAAAACAATAAAACTCGGCTCCACTCATCAGCTCTCTCCCTCCCGACAACTCGCCTTGTCTCTAATCGGCCGACCGATAAAAACTCGAGAAGGAATAAAGCTGCCGAGGCGCCGGCAAACGAATTCTCAGAAAAAATCGCGCTTCCCCCCGAAGCGTTTCGCTTTTGTTCCCTCCGCGCGTCGCGGCGCAAATGATAGGCCCCGCGAGTGTAGTCTCTCTCTTTCTCTGCTAGGCGAACGCGTGTGTATATGATTTGTGATTCGAGAGAAAGAGAAGCGGCCGTTCGATTTAGAGGCTGACCCGTCCAAGGCCGCGCGTCGCGAGTTCGGCCCGCGAAGGCAGCTTTCTTCTCCGTGTAACGCCGCCGCCGGTATACTCTCTTGGGTTTTGGGGATCGGATCACCGGCTTCGTTTTCACTCGCTTTGTGTGTATACGCGGCGAGCCGGGCCTCATCGTCGTCTTCGTCGGCGCACACCAGATTGTGTTCGCGCCGGTTACTTTTTTTGTTTTTTTGTCTGTTCTTCGCGTTTGATCGGCCGTTTTTAACGGTTTTCGTGGGAAAAAAATTCTTTGTCCGGTTATCGCATTGTTCGATCACGCGCGTGGATGTATATAAAGATACGTACGCATCTAATATTCGGAACTTTGGTTGGCTTTGAAAAAAAGTAAACCGTGTCAATAAATAACCAACCGAGTAAATTAAAGATCGCGATTGGGTAAGAATATAGGGAAAAATGCCGGTAGTCGGCTCTATCCAAGCGACCGGTCGAATCTCGATAAAGCCAGATAACGATCTTACGGTGGCCGATCGCGAAATTTCGTAAAGTTCGACGTTGTAAATAGTTTTCTCTCGGGCAGTCTCTTCGTATTATATACATATAGGTACACGGCAACAGCAGCACAAACGAGAAAGAGAATCGAGAGTATAGCCGTACGGCACACAGCTGCCATGGACTTAAATAAAGTTATCCATTTATCTCTTAATTCAGCCTTCTCTTTTGGCTCCCTCGTGCTCTTATTCTTCTCTTCCCGTTCGTTTTTTTGCTCGCCTTTCGTGTCTCTTTCTCTCTTTCGAAGCTGTCTTCCACTTGCTTTCCCACTCTTTTATGTACGTATACGCGTACCCCGTGTTCTCTTTTTATCGTCTCTGCCTGTGTCCCTGCTCTCCTTGTGCTGTTTGTACAACATAGGCTGTACCTACGTTACAAGCACCGCTGAACACACGTGGTCGGATTCAAATTGGACGCGAACCGTTGGTCCTGATGGTATGGAGTGTATGCGCTTTTATCTGCTATGTTGAGTTTAAATGTCAAAAACTCTCTACTTATTTTCTTTTCTTCATTCAGATGCTGGAGAGGTATCAATTGCCGCTGACGTCGGTCGACGGGAGATACAAAGAAAACCCCATACACAAGCCTTCAGCTGCTCTCGTCTCTCATTCAAAAGTGAGATAGAGAAGAGGAAGAGAGATGGAAGGGGAAGAGCGGCTTTCCATCTCGCTCGGTCAACGCGGCAAATTGGCTTGAAGAGCGAGACAGAGTAAGAACGAGATAAACAGCAACCAACTCAGCGGCAATGATCATCACTCGGGAGAAATATCACGAGGACGATGGAAGTACTTATAATGTACCATGGCGCTGGGAGTTTAGACAGAAGAGCGGTGTGACACGTGTTTTCGTTTGTTGCATGAAAGATAGGTCGAGATCGGTGGCAATGTTTCGTAATGGCTTTCCCCCTCAATATTGCACTTGTCCCGGCCTATCGGAATGCACTAATTTCTACAACACGTCACTAGGTCATCTGAATAAGAAGCTTGCACTGACGTGCCCGTTGTAGTGGTTCACGAGAAGATGATAAAGAAGAAAGTGGCGGGAACTAGGACAGGCAAGGACGAAGGCACTATTTGTGTATTAGACATCAAATTGCACTCGTCCCGGCCTGCCAAAGTTGCCTCGCATTTTACAACATTGCTGCGAGTGAACCACGCGCACCTCGAGAAGGGAGAAATGTCATGCGAGACCGAATATTTATGGAATCTTTATGAAATTGTAACAAAGAAGTAACCGTTATAATCGCCTTTAAGTTTGATTGCGGCATTTCGAGCCGATTATTTATGTAAATTATTTATATTTGAAACGCACAACTTGTTTTATACAGATATTTAACTTTTTTAATAGCATTAAATCTGTAGACGTTTATTTATAATTATTTTTATACAGTACAGCTTGCGATAACTTCGTCGTGTGACAACCGCGTGCGGGCCACATGTGTATTCTAGTTATAGATTATTAAAAAGCCGGCCGCGGCCACGTGTTGATGCTGGCGCAAGCGCGCTACTGTCTAGATTATTCACTGACCGTATCAGACAGTCACAAAGGATTACGAGAGAATTTAATGTTTGTCTTTATATTTATAATTGGAAAAAATATTTAATGCATAATTGTGCGTAACCGTTGTAAATCATTATTCTAATCAAGAGATTTGATCGATATTTATTCGAACATAACCTAGGTATACTTCTTACTACTTTGTGTACTTGCTAGTTGTTTTAGAAATCGAAAGCTCTCCTATTTGTAAATCCGTCGCGAATACAAATAACAAAGAACTTGTCAGCATCTGTATCAGCACTGAAAGTACTGAAAATCACATGAAAAAAAACAAATTAATATTCAATTAGTCGGGGACCTAACCGGAACGCAAGGAGGGAGCTTCGAGCACAACCAGCCACCAACTACTCGCAGTCCAGCCCCTTTAGCATCGAATGCAGAGAACCAAGCCGGGTGTCTCATTGTCATGTAGATTCGAAGAGCGACGGCGTCTCTGACCGTCATCTCGTGCTCGTGCCAACGAGATTTCCGGCGTCGTGGGAACGTCAAGCCTTGGGAGGCTCTCTCGCCTTCTTTGTGCTGCTCTCCGAGATCGCACTCTCGTTTATTTTTTCTCATTCTCTCTCTCTCTCTCTCTCTCTCTTGCGGACTCTTTTACCCCGCGCGTCCACGGAGAGGACTTTCGTCAGTGGTGCGTGTATAGCGGGTATATTATATACACACACACCATCACAAGAGGATAATACTGTTGAAAAGGCCCTTGAAAGTGGAACTGATGTTTTGCGTTTTCTGGAAACTCGTTCTCTTCTTTTTTTCCGGCGTTCTCTTCTTTCCTCGGTTCTTTTTGTTATATATTTTTGTCCTCCCTTATTATCTTGGTCTTCGTGCAGTGTGTCAAGGCAAAGTATAAGGCGCAGGAAGGAAACTTGCGTTTAGTTTCCTTTTGTATAGAGGTTGTATGTACGAGATCAATGAGATCAGGACATCTCGTTTAGTCTTACACTCGTAAAAAATAACACATCTAGTTGTAGTTTCAATAATTAAGTAAAAAAATGTGTGAATGAGAAAACAATAAAATCTCTTCGAATGACAAGGCGTCGAATATTGAGATAATAAAACTCGTTAATTTATATATTACACACGTAAATAAATTTTCTCGATTAAATCCCCGATAATTCACCCAGCCGACGATTCGGTGTGACACACGGTACCGCGAACGACTTCCTCCGAGTCCCACATAATACGGAACCCAAATAAGAACAGCACAAGATAAACCCATATATATCCCAACGTTCTTTCGATAATACACACTGTTGTACACGAAGCGCGCTCACACATAGAGAGCGACTCGACCCAGAAACCAGTAGGGATTCGCCGGGGCCGGCATTTTATTCAATCTCGATTACGCATCCTTACGTAATCCCACGCTGCCTGCTCTCTGGCACACGTTTATACCTATCCATACGAGCTTTTATATATATATATATGTACACTTCTAACCCATATATGAATATATAGGCGAGAGGGTCGCGCGGATGATTTCGGAGTGTAGCCTGATGGAAACAATGTATCTTTCTAAGTTGCGCGCGTATATGCACGCACAAAAGAACAACGACAGATAGACGCGCTCCCGAGGCAATAAAAGTCCCACGTTTTTCCTACTCGCGGCATCGTTCGGATATATATATGTATACACATGCAACAAAGGAAATCCACCGAGCTGGTGGCTGGTTTCCCTTCCACGCGTGATCGGCTTGCTTGCATCGGAAAAAAGGGGGTCGTACCAGGCGCAGTTTTTTTTTGTTCTCTCTCTCTCTCTCTCTCTCTCTCTCTCTCGGGGTCGCTCGAAAAACGGTTGATGCGGCACGTGGAGTAGAGAGAGACGGAGAGAAGACGCGCATGGGGTGCGTTGGCAAGTCCTTTGTGCTTACGGGGGAAAATCTCTTTATTCGAGCGCAGCTCGTATGGGCTATATACGCGTGATTAGGGCGCGCGAGATTCGATTTTCGTCGTTGCTGCACACGTGGTGCTGATGATGATGGGGTGCGGACTCTCTATATGCTGTTGCGTCGTGATGCCGAACTCGCTGTCGCAGGTCTTATTTTGAGTTCGGTATATATAAGCGTATACTCTCCCTTCCTAGAGTTTATATAGGTCCGCGTTAACTGGGTCAATCGCGTGCAGTTGCGACGGTTTATTTTCATGCCTTTTCCACGTATTAAGGTCTTACGCTGGCTTATACAATTTGCAATTTTTCACGCCTCGCATTTAATTAAAAAAAAAAGAGTTTCTTTCTCCGTATACGCAAAGGAGTAATGATAAGTAGTACAGGTAATGAAATGAACAGCTCATGCCAACCGAGATAGAACAAAATAATATCAGGATACACATCCTGACCCGGTGTCATGAGCCTTTGTCTCTTTGAGCACATATAAGCGCTCTCGCGAATGTCATCCGCGAGCTTTTGCGGGTCAACTATTTCAATTCTCGAGCGAATATATAACAAGGCAGTCGCCGTCTCGAATAAGAGATGAGATCCCCCCTCGCGAAGGAATATACACGAGGGATCGCGCGCAAGAAACTTGATCAAAAAGAATCCGGAGGGAAGAGAGCTGTGCCGCAATAAAAAAGAAAGCAGCGTACCTACCCCCATAGAAAAGTAAATCCTGTTTTCCATTCATCCAGTCGTATGCGTTGCTGCATGCGCCGGTGCGGCACGTGTAAGAGCCGGGCCGCGAGTCCCACGGTTCGAGTCTGCGCGTGTGCACCTGGTTCGCGGGCCTCGATAAGGCCCCGTGTATATATATATGCTCGCTTTATTTTTCCTCGGTTTCGTTTCTTTTTTCTCGCGCGGCTCTCACGAGCGCGCACTTGGGGGCTATTGTGGCGTATATATGCCGTATAGGAAATGCCTCTAATTTTCGCCGCTCGAGAACCCTGTCACCGATCGATATTATGAGTATACGTTATGTAAGTATAGTGAGAGAGTGGTGCAGGGCTGTTGCGCCTTTGTTTTCGACAACGCGACTTTTCATACAGGCATTTTCGGGGCTTTCCCAAGCTCGTTGATATTGGAAATTTGATGGAGATGTGTGGCTGCATTACACACGCAGAGGAGTCGGGTGACGGTCCATAAGTGCGTAAATGGATTCGAGTGGGGTGGCTGTTTTGTACGCGTAATATACATGTGGGAATCGAGTGATTTTCCTTCTTCTTGTTTCACCATGATTGATGTGAGATTTAAAATATTTTATTTTCATACAATCGTATACTATACATTTAAAAGCATTAAAAATGTGAGTTTCCAAATTTTCCTTTTTTTTATAACGTTGTTAAGACCAAACTATCGATCAAAGGAAGCTAAATTGAATTGTGTGAAGTCCTATAGGAATAATATACAGACACACGGATATAACCGGTTGTCTCATTTGTTGATTGATTCTATTTAAATAATTTATCGATGCATAATGTATAGTACTGTAATAAAAGAAAATATTTTTGACAAAGGATAAGGTATGCGTTCTATCCTGTCGTAATAAAAGCATCTCCTCTGAAGTTATAAAAGTCGATAACTAAGAATGAAGACTCCAGCGAGGAGACAAAGTCGGACAATCCTAAACAAACGAAACTTCTGTTCAGTAAAGTCGACGAGGGCAGATGTAGATGCGTACAACAGTTTTGAAACTACTTCTCCACCGCAGGCATATATTTTGATAAAAAAAAAAAAAATACAAGAAGTCCAACGACTAATAGTAAGAAAGGAGACTGTCAGCGCATTCATATGCTAAACAATATAAAATTTGCTGAAAGAAACGAACGATTCCCTATCTTATAAAACCGGGGCGGCGAGAGCAGCTGTTACGAAGCGCAAAGGGTCCTTCTTCCCTATATACATATATATACGGAGGAGGATCCTCGAGGCTCAGCCCCGAACGAAACCCTCGTGTATATATGTATACCTCTTTATAAACTAACATCCCTACCGCTCGAGAGCATCATCGGAAACTAGACTCGCGGAGGCGGGATCTGGTGCGAATATGCGTGTGTATATGTACCGGCATATGGATTCACGATTATGTACTGACCTTCACGCGTGATAAAACGACTCAATGAGAGCCGGTTATATTCGCGTTTCGTCCTGTTCTATATTTTCACTTTTTACACTCGGTTTATATATTTGTGTAGTGCGTGTATTGCCGGAGGTGTAACGGATGGATTGGCCGCCTCTGATGCGTAGTTATTACAGTTAAGGGGATCTTTTTGTCGCGAAATATTTGCGCAGGTGAAGGATTGGCTATAGGAAAATTGAGCTTTTTTTTATCGGTATGTTGTATGGTAAGTCAATTTGAAACTTTTGCAGCTTGTAGAATTAATGTGGACAATGGTTGAAAACGTTGTGTTGTAAAAGTTGCGCAACTTTTGTATACGTCAGATAATTATAGAGATGGAAGTCTGTGAGATTAAAAGAAATTAACTGTAATAAACCGTTTTTATTTGTCTTTATCTTAAGAAGTTTAAAAAATGTATAACACGATAATATTCTTTTAACTATCGTGTTATACATTTTTTTTAACTTCTTAAGATAAAGACAAAGAAAAACTGTTTATTATAGTTAATTTCTTCACGAATACTGCTATTGTAGAATAAAAACGACTTTTTTGAATTACTTGTGCTGGATATATTTCGAAGTATTCAATTATATATGACCGGAAAACAAAGGATCAAACATCAAGTTACCATTGTATTGTACTCGATCTATTTTTGATCGCGGAGATTGCAATCGGAGGGTGTGTCAATCATTCGTGGCGCGTCAAACTATTTTAATATATTGTGTATATTTAATGTATTATGGAAATGGAGCGCAACGTCGACGTATCTTATGCTTGTGTGGATGATTGAGATAAATTAACGCTATATATTTTGAAATTCACATATAATCTTTGAAAATGATTTTATTTTAGGTTATTAAAAAAGCGTCTAAAAAGCTTATATTTATCCGATAAGTTGTATAAAACCATAATATAACTATCGTAACAAGAATGTTAACCTTAGTATAGTTAGTAACAATAAATTACCTCATATAAATAAATATTTACTAAAAATACAGAAACATATAAGAATTAACTTTCTTGCAGCAATGTGCATTTGATTACTTTCACTGAATAAATTCGTAATACTTCAAGTCTCTATTACTATATTTTCAAGTAACACTGAATATTATCATTTGTGCGTTTGCGATACACGACATCTTTACCGACTGTTAAAAACGAGAGCTACTTTACCGTCGAGCATTTGAACAGCGCTGCGGCAATACACGCGAGTTTTATATGAGTTCCTAACCTCTCTTAGCATACATCGGAGCACTGAACTCGTAAATTTTTATTGATCGGCTAATTAAGAATTTGCCAAAATGAATACTTTAAGGACGAGGATTATCGACAGGTACAGTGTTTTTATTTCGTTTGTCAAAATATTGTTAGATTTTATTGAATTATCAGATGACGTTGGGTAACAATGTCAAAAAAAAATGAAACCGATTATGTACAATTACTCAAAATAAGACTATGGAGTTTCCATTACCATTTCGATTTTTTGTTGTTAGGAAGATGCCCCGGAATATTTTATTGCAATTTCAAAAATTGGCAACTACTGCTTCTGTGAATTCTTCAACGGAAATTCAAGTGCCAATCAGAAAAGAACGAGGACCAACTGATATATTAGAGGTATACTAGGCTGACTTCTTATGTTTAATATTTGTTTGATTGATATTACTTAATATAACGTATTTTTACAAAATTAGGCTTTGGAAACAACTATTTCACGTGACCCAACTGCTGCTGATTATAAATACATAGATGATCCTTTTTTAATTCCAACGTCATTATCCAAAAAAAGAATGTATTCACTGTCTCGAGAATCCGGTAAGAGGGCTGCCATGTGGATTCTACAACAACATGCTGACCTTCTTAAAAGTGACCTCTCGCAGCCCTTAGTTAAGGTATTGTAATTTGTGTAGTCTTACTGAAGTATATATTACATTAAAATTGTTTAAATTAGATTCATTGCAGTTTACTTTCCTAATAATGATACATTTTCAGGCCTTTTTACCTGTTGATCAATATGAGACAAAAGAGCAAGTATCTGAACAAATTTTACGTGATTTAATCAAACAAGGTCGTATTGCAGACAGTCTCCATGTATATAAATTATTGGAAGAAGATGTAACAAAAGAAACAAAGCAAGCTATCTTGGAATTGTTGTGTTTTTATAATAGTAATATGGAGCAAATTGCAGAAGAGTTTATAGAAGAAAGATCATTTCAGCCAGAAAGTAAAGTATTCAAAAATTCTTGGAAGTAAGTTTATCTACCTTATTTAAATAAAATTTACTGTTAAAGTTATTGAATTATATTATTTTTTCTTTGTTTTATATAGTGATAATCCTGAAGTTGAAAAACTGTTTGGAGAGTTGAAAGCTGATGAATCAACAGCTGCAGGTGCATATAATGCATTAATTTGTGGAACAGCAAAGTATTACAAGGTAAATTAAATTGGTATTATTTGCTTTTAATGATACGATCCTAAAAATTATAATTTTGTGTCAGATTGATAGAGCTTGGCAACTGTACAATGAATGTTTAGAAAAAAATATACCATTGGCTATTTCTAGTTATAATTTTATAATTCAATTAATACCTCTACTGAAAGATAATAACGATGATCGTAAAATTATGATCCAATCTATTTTACAAAATATGGTTAAAAATGGAGTAAAGCCAAACATCGGAACCCTGAATGCTGCTCTTAAGTCTACATCATTGTTACAACCACAAGGAGTAGCTAAAGAGTTAACTTTGTCATTGCTTGCAGAATTTGAATCTATTGGAATCGAGCCATGTCTGGCATCTTATTATTATCTTCTGCTAACATATAGCCGAGAAAGTAAGTAAAAATAGTGACTGTACATGCTTTAACAATAATGCCAGTTTTAATTTATAATGTATACAATTTGCTCTATCCAGATAGTTCAGTGAGTAATATCCTGTCAGAAATTTTAGATCGATTGGAAAAAAAAGAAGAGATTATAATGCAAGGTGTAGATGATATCAATTTTTTTGTTCAAGCCATGGAAGTAGCCTCAAAACATATGAATGATTTGTCTGTAGGTAATAGATTACATAAACTTCTATTGACCAAAAAAAATTACAAATTCATTGGAGGTCGACTAAAGGTGAATTTTTATTAATAGAATTCAAATTTTGAATATTCCTTTTAAAGTTGCAATTGTATGGTAATCAAATAATGTTTAAATTTTTCTTTTAGGAAAGCGTGTATTATCGCAATTATCTGCAACTTATCTTAACAAATGAACCAATAGATGAATTCATGAATATTTATAACTTTTTGGTTCCACATGTTTATATTCCAGAACCAGCTGTGATGAGGGACATTATTGAAATGTTAGGTCTTAATGAGCCAGTAAAGGCAATCGAACTGTTACCAATATTTTTGTCCCAAATTGTTCAATTTGATATGCTGGATCGACACCAAATAATGAAATTATCATTCAAGTTAATGACTAATCACTGCGTGCCTCCAATAGGTTCTCCTTTACATCAACGGTATGCAAATATGGCGTGGACACTTTGGACTCATATTCAGGTGGGTGATACGTTTAATCGCTATTTATGCGATTTCTAAAATGATAAGTTAATTTTCTAAACGTTGGTGAAATTACTAAAGAAAAAAATCTTTGTTTATATCCCGTAGGAATCGAACCAAAAAAGAATGCAGCGTTCAATGTGGCCCGCGTGCATATACGGCGACATGGCAGTATTGTTGATTCGAGGAAATGAATTCGAGAAAATGCTTGAAGTGCTAAGTTACTTAGTGAAGTCACTGGATGCAGTTGTCGGCACTATCGATCCAAACAGATTGCAAGAGATCTTTGCTGCATGCCTTGAAAGAGATCACATACCTGGAGCACTGGTTAGTCGTTGTTTCTGTTATTTTGTAAAACAGCAAGCGATACATAAATCAACTCATTAACCTATAGCGCAAGCGGGGGTGTATGTCCGCGCATCCGTATACTTAAAAGTACGCATATACATCGCATATGCCCGGCTGCGCAGAGCTTATTGACCAGTGAGCGCGCGCAACCGCACGGGCGGTTATTTGTACGCGCGCTTGCACGTAGATCATAACCGACAGTATCTCAATAACTCTTCATCTATTCATTCGTAAAATTACTTTCTGCATTTTCAGGAGACTGTGGAGTACGCCTCCGAGTATGGATTGGTTGCTGCAGAACTAATGGCGAAGACCATACAAGAAAAAATGTCTCTTAGCCCGTCTCAAAAACATCAGTTGATTAGTCTTGTGGGGTCCAAGACTCTCAAATCAAAGTCAACGAGTGAATAGTGACAATTTTTTAAATAAAATCTCTCGGTGCCAATGGGGGGCATACATTCGATGAATCATACGGTTACATTTGATTAAATTCAAAATGACAGTGTGCTTAGCACAAGTCAATAAACACTTAAACACGGATGAAAGTAGGTCAAAAACAAGCTTGGATTCCGTCTTCGTCTAGCAGACCGCGATTAAGTTAAATTCGTCGATTTTGCTATTAAATATATCGTGCATACATGGCAATGTTATTAAATGTTTTTCTTTATTTTTTACATCGACGAATCGTGTAAATATCTTATAGTTAGACCTGTATAGTTACAATTATATATATATAAAATGAAAATAACTTTACTCCAAGGTAGTTTATTTATTTATCAAGTCACGGAACAAGTGGCGAGCGCAAGCGCGTGCGGTCGACTTGCTGATTATGCTGCCCTGCGTCTCGTTAAATGAAAAGAGTACCGCAATCACGAAAGAAATTGAAATTAAATGCGTGATTGGCATGTATCAATGTCCTTGTCCCTTGAGTTGGGCGATGCGAGTGATTAAATAAATTAAGTAATACATCGGTGGGAGGCAGAATCAGTCCATTGCAACTTAAATGCTCATTTCCTGCATTGGGTCGATGTCGCGTCACATAACGTAAGTACATACGTTCAATCGGTTAACTCTCCTCCTGTGCTCTGCTTTAAAGCTCGGCAGCTGACTG
Organism: Muscidifurax raptorellus; assembly: GCA_020010945.3. Taxonomy (NCBI): domain Eukaryota; kingdom Metazoa; phylum Arthropoda; class Insecta; order Hymenoptera; family Pteromalidae; genus Muscidifurax; species Muscidifurax raptorellus. Next base: position 2,777,532 of record CM052081.1, on the reverse strand, counting down.
ATAGTCTAGTGAAGCATAGAACGAAGTGAGCTGCTGCTGCTACTGCTGCTGCTGCTGCCTGGGTTCATCCGATCCATCGCGAGTTTGACGGATTTGTTCGATCAGTAAAAATAAGTGTTGTCAACATTTAGCGCAGAAATATGAGCATCGAGGATCAGGAGCGGGTGGGTACAATAGAATATTCATCTCTGATAAATTCGTATAAGATACTTTCAAATAGCGCTTATTGTTGGGATTGCTGTTTTTTAATCTTATAAATAATGGTGAAATGAAATTGAAAATAAATGTGTATTCACATTTTGAAGACTGCAGTTGTTTTGTTTATAACGGATATATTGATTTTTCAATAAACAATTAATTACAAGACTGACGGAATTGGAATGGATGATGGAAAATAAAAGTACACATAAATGTGCATAAAGACAATCAACTTTTATACGGGCAAGTTATAGTAACGCAATTCAAAACAAACGCTTGCATGAAAAATTAAGTTGATTAACAATTCAGGGCTACGTGACCTACAAAAGAAAACCCAACAGTTAGTACTATTTTTTATATATTGAAATTATAACCAACCATTTAAATAATTAAAAAGCCATAGTGTAAAGCCAATAAATTTTTGAATATTATCTAATGCCAAACAATTGCTTTGAGAAGCTCTGAATGAAATGTAGATATTTAAAACAATGTACAATAAATATTTTAGAATCGCTGACATTTTCGTTTTAAATTTATAGAATAAAAAAATTATAATAATGCTTATCCGTTTCTTCTTCCGGTCATGTTTTCAAGCGGGGAAAGGTATGTGACCCCTTATAAGGTCAAATTAATATATACTGTTATGAAACGCAGGATAAAAAAAGTGGTATAATTAATTCTGACAATTTCAAGTTATTCATTAAAAAGTATTCTTGAAGCCAACGACATTCAAGTAACTATGCAAATATAAATTTGAAATTCAATTCCGCACGTCAACCATGTAATCACAATAATTTGCAAAAAGCCATAGCTTCTGACACGTTCAATAAAAATGGTTTGATACAGTCAAAATGTTAATTTCCCCATTTATTTGGCAACAAAAGGAAAGACCATTTACATTAAAATAACGCAGAGCGTACGACTGGGTATCAGTTCGATCCGTAAGCTGATCGCGGCGGAAGAGCCGGATGTGGAGATCCTGAGCATGGAAGAGGCTCTGGGCTCGGGTCGTGGCGACAACTACACCTCGATGCTCTACCGGCTGAGCGTTAAGGGGCGCAAACACGGACCAGACGGAGAGGAGCAGCCCTGGGAACGGTCTATCATCTACAAGGTGCTGCCCGAATCGCAAGAACGCCGCGACGCGTTCAAAAGCGAGCTGCTTTTCAGGAACGAGGTGGTCTTCTACACCAAGGTCTGGCCAGCTCTCATGGAACTCCAGACCGAGGGTAAAGTTGTATTTAACGGAGTGGCCAAAATTTACATCGCCAGAAATGACCTGATCGCGATGGAAGACCTCAGAGCTAAGGGATTTAAAATGGCAGATAGGAGGAAGGGCTTGCAGGTCGACAAGCTCAAGCACGTGCTTAAAGCGCTTGCCGGTTTTCACGCACTCAGCCTCACGCTCAAGGATCTGAGGTATACAATTTACTATCGCAGGCTCGGAATCTGCTGATGGATTCTGACCATTATCTGTATATTTAAGACCAGAAGTATTCGCGAGGCTGTCGAATCCGGAGAATGCCAAGGTGGGCGAAGCTGTTCAGGAGACGTTGTTCCGTATGGAGAACGCCGAGTGGTACCGCCAGTACTATCGGACCGCAACGAGCAACGCTTTCAAGATGGTTTCAGAGGGTCTGCCCGAGTCGCTTGAATCTCGTCGCGATGAGATCCTGGGTAAATTCCGAAACTTTATCAAGGAGGATACCTTCTTTTCCACCATGTGCAAGCTCACCTCTGCCCAGGGTCCCCTGAGCGTCGTTTGCCATGGAGACTGTTGGACTAATAACTTTTTGTTCAAGGAGAAGGATGATCCTGACTCCGAGGTGATTTTTTTTTATTACTCGTGGTGTTTCGCGTAAGCTTGAATAAAATTATTGTTCGATCATTGCGCAGGCTGTTTGTTTGGTTGATTTTCAACTGGTCCGCGTTGGCTCGCTGGCCCTCGACCTGGCATACATTTTCTACTGCTGCACAACGGGTGAACTGAGAAAAGTCTATATGACTCAATTACTTCAGCACTATCATCGCCACCTCATGTCCGCGTTGTACACTCTGAACCCAGCTGCCGAATCGACCAAGGATCCAGCTACTATGTGGAATTTGTAAGTATCTTAGACTTGAATTAAAAATTTGAAAAAAAAACAAGGAATTAATTGATTGATAATTAATGCCTTCAAATAATCTTAGTGCCAATTTTTTGTTTACATTATTTATAATCAATCAATTTGGTGTATAAGTCAATTTTGAATTTGTACATCAAGAAAGATTACTTAGTATGTAATAACTATAATTATAAATGACGATGCGCGTGTAAATTTTCTCTTGCAACGATGATAATAATAATAATAATAATGATAATGTAATTTAATGATTCCAGATTGACCGAGGAGATGCACCGTTGCAGCCTCTTTGGACTTGGCTCAGCGCTAGACATGCTTCCGATAACCACGTGCACAAGCGATCAGGCCCCCGACGTCTACGAGGGCAAGGAAGCCAGCGAGAGGATGTTGGCGCCACCACCAGCCGGGGCTAAGTGCACTCGTCTTATGACTGACCTTGTGATCGAACTCGTTAACAATCGAGCGATCTAGTTGGAGAGCGTTAATGCATCGATGACGATGTTTTATATCATAGTAATAGTGGTTCTCTGTTGCTTCGGGGGGCATTTTCACTTAGAGCCAAGCGGAAATGTCCTGATTTAACCCCTTAACTTTCTCATAATTGCATGGTGTATACAAATACGTTTACACTAATAATATATATTTTATAAATATCGATGACTGTTAACGAGCCGAGCGATTTCGTTCATGTGAGAAATGAATTTTTTTAGACTGAAAGCCTAAGGTTTGCCCTAAAATTGTTCATTGTATCTAGATATATAATGCTACGTTTGTTGATGAGCTGTTAAATAAATAAATATATATATATATATATATAGATAAATATATATATTTATGAAATGAAGCATTCCCTAAATCACGTAAAAATATTCAAGCGAGTAAATTAAAAATATGTCTACTCATCAAAGGCGACGATAAAAAAACGTTACTAGGTGGATATTACTTATAAATATTTTAAGATCTTCAACAAATCAAAAGGCAAGCACAATTAATTACAAAATACTAATTTAATCTACAATCTACCGCATATATTCAGTATCAATGCACAAAGTATATATATATAAGATAGATTAGTTTATACTGTACAGATATTATCTATAACTGAAACAATAATATTTTTTGTAACAAAAAAAAAATATTTTGATATTCTGTCACATTATCTGCTTCAAGAGTTAAGGGGTTAATACAATTTCTTATGGTAAGGGGTCTGTGCACGCCGCCAAATGACTTGTCACATTTGTATACTTTTGTCAATAGTATATTATATAGGATCGTTAGGTCGATTACAGTTAATTAATTATACTGCAAAATACAAAACCCACGAACATAAAAAGATTTTTTGTCAAAGTCCTAAATAATAAAATATTACTCGCCAGTTTTCGAAGCCGTCGTTCAGCAGGAATCAAATTCAATAATTCGACCTGACGATTAATAACGGCTCATGGTCCTTAAATAACATTTAATTCACATTTTTGTTCCTTACACAATAAGTTGACCCTTTTCTAATAATTACTCTCAGAATAATACATCGTATCAAAGGTGAGTGAAGAAACTGAGTCTTTCTCAAGTTGTACACTGATAAAACGAATTTTTTTTCACTTATAGATCAGGCTTTCATTACAATCATGCTCCAGTTCCATTCACTTCCTACAAGAATTAGTTCGATTCTCTCAATATCGCACTTCATTTAAATATTCACTTTCTATGGGTCGATGATCCGCGTGAAAGTAAAGTTTAAAATTTAATTGCACGCTCTGGCTCTGAATTAAACACGACAGTGGCAAGTGTCTCGAATATTATATGTTGGCGAAAAAGCACATTTTGAGAAACCTTGTTAAAGGAAAAAAAACAATCATTATCTTTAAATTAAAATAATTCATATTTAGTAGTACAAATTTGAGAATTCCGATAAGCCTAACATCTGTCAAATATCTACAATAAACGGAATGACAAAAAACGCTGTCATTTTTGGCCCGTGGCTCAACTCTTGAAATCAATGATTATCTCCTATCATTCCTTTTTCTTATTTAAAAAAACTCTGTCATTTAGTTACAATCTACCCGCGTTTGGCGCCCCAATGCAATGAAAGAAATGAGTTTTCCTGGTATACCTGTTAACTGCCATAATCTTCAATCAGAAGCAGTCAGCAGTAGGTTACCTCTGTACAACTCTCTTTCTCGACAAAATATACCGCGCAATGACTTAAGCGTCGATGATGAAGCCTTATGCCGCTTGCTGTGGAGACGTATGTGGTTGCGCCTGTGGACTTGGTGGCTGTCCTTGTTGCTGTTGCTGCGGCACTGGCGTAGGCGGCTGCTGTTGTTGTACTGCAGCGGTAGGTGGTTGAATCGGCGGCTGACCGGCCGGATTAGTTCCTGGCTGCCATGGCGGCTGATGCTGGTTCTGTGCTTGCTGCTGTGCTTGCTGCTGCTGCTGCTGTGCCTGCTGCTGAGCTTGCTGTTGTTGTTCTTGAGCTAACCGCTGATGCGCTTGCTGCCGCGCCCTAAATTCAGCTGCTTTGAGCTGTTCTAGGTGGAATTGCTGTCGCTCATTGATGAGTTGCTGTCTCTGATATTCAAGACCCTCGCGCTCTCGTTCCATTGTTGTCTCTAACTCTTCGAAGTGACGTAGCTTGATTTCAAGTTTCTTCATTTGAGTTTCGACAAGCAGTGCTACAAGAGATTTTATTTTCCTCTCCTCAACAGCAGCCAGGTGCTTAGCTTTGACAGCCGCAGCAGCCAGAGCAGCGGCTGCCGCTGATTGTAGTTGAGCATCTCTGACAACCTTTAAATTAAATGTTAAAAATGTTATTTGACATATTAACGCATTAATAACTATTACCAACATGAATAGTACATAAAATGCTAAAAAAATTTATTTAACAAATTACCCACCTTATCTTTCTTTTCTTTAGCTTCTCCTTCTTCCCCATCAATCTTCGTTTTAGACTCGCTTTCATCGCTCTCTTTCGTATCCACCTCCATTTTCTCAGGCTCCTGCGATGATTGCTGTTCAGTTGTATTTTCTGCAGCTTCCGTTCCTTCGACCTCCTTCTTTGGTGTAGCGAGTGGTGCACTACTGGTGGCCGACTCACTACTTTCCGTTGTTGTCGTGGTTGTTGTTGTTGCCGTCGTTGTTGACGTGGATGCAGCTTCGGTAGGACTACCTTCAGCGCTACCCTCTTTAGGTTTTTCGGTTGTCTCATCCTTCTTACCTTCAGGTGGTGTCGTAGCTGATGTCGGCGATGTTGCTGTGGCTGATGCCGCTTGATTGGAAGCATTTTGAGCATTCGCTGTTTCTTCTGGAGGTTCTGGAGGTCCTGTACCTGCAATTCCAGATTGAGCTAGTCCTGCAGCTGGATCAAATTTACCTTAAGAAAAAAAACGGTATTAATATTACTTATAATGGGTATGTCGGCTTTAAAACAAACAAATTATAAGTGGTCTTATCATAAATACTTACCATCTGAATTAGCGCTAGCTTGTACATTTCGTAAATGTTGATCTAAAAGTGCTGCGGGTACTTGATCCTTGATAGCAGCAAACTCTTCCATTGCAGCTTTAGCTGCACTGGCTGCTACCCTTGGATCAACTACTGACGCTAGGAACGCCACGGTACTCATAACGGGATTGCCAGCCTTGGAAAAGGGAATGGGCTGATAAGCCAATGGCCCTAATCCCTCAGGCTCCTCGAGATATGGATCTTCAATGGGCAGTCTTAAGAAATGCAATATACACTCATCCTGAGTTCTTGAGCCTACGTGTTCACAAACCTATTTCAAATAAGAAATGGATTGATTACAAAAAAGTATTTATAACAGGAGAAAATAAATTTTGTACATAATTAGAAGTTACCTTGTTCCAATCATCCTTGTGCAATTCAAGTGCCTCAAGCAGCAAAAGCGTCTCCTGCTCCGTCCAATCACGCGTCGCTCCAGCAGCTTGCTTGTTCTTAAGCACTGCAGGCTTCTTCGAATACTGATCGATCTTCAAGCCAAAGTTGGCCATTGCTCCCGCTCCTGGAATCTTCTCATCGTTGAGAATAGGCTTCTTTTCAAGATCCAAGAGAGTTTTAGCCGCGGGAGGCTGCGGAGTCTTGGGCGGATTGGGATTGACTGGTGCCAAGCCCGAGGGCGTGTCCGATAGCACGTGGAAGTGAGAGGTTGGTGGAGGACCCATTGGAGTTGGTCGCGACTCGGCGTCGACCTGATAGTTTATTAGACCCCATTGTTCAAGGAAAGCATGAACCCGCATTATCGCACAGACATCACCGGCTAGGTTGCGCCTGCATGCTGTTGAAGTAATGTATTCCGTAGGATTCAGGCGGTACGTGTCGATCATGAAATTCCTGTAGGCCAAATAAATTTCCGGCGTCTTTGATTTGTTTTTTCCGTTGAAGAATTCAGATAGTGCTCGCTTTTCGATCGTGTGAATCGAATTGTAATCGAACCAAGCAGAATAACTGGGCACCACTATGTGATGAGTTTGTTCTGTGACATTGTCTTCTGGTTCATCACTTTTACTCCCGTCATTTCGTTCTTTACTCGTATCTCTTTCATCTCTATCCTGAGATGTTTGCGAGTTGCTCTTATCACCTAAGATGAATACATGAATTATTTTAAAAATATAATCAAATTTTATATGTAACTTTAATTTTTTATAGAATAAAAACAAGGTACCTTCTGTTGGTTCGTCGAGATCAGCCATATTTCCAGATTTAAGTGGTTGTAACTCATTATCTTGCTTTTTACTGCCAGAAATTATACCGCCGGTTGAACTGCTGTTTTGCCCCGAATTTTGTGAGTTGGCATTAGCGGCCACAACTTCCACTATCCTCGGTTCTGCAGGTGGATCTTCCATCCCTTGAGTTAAATCCTCCTCTTCATCTACACCACCGCGAGATTTCTTTGGCCCTGTTGAAGATACGTTTGACAAACCCTGTACACCTGCTGGAGCTCGCCCGCTATTGAAAGTAAAGAAATTGGTATTAATCATTTCAAGTTTTGCTTATATTCACGTATGAAATTAATTTACCTCTTCCTTTTGCCAAGCTTTGGTGGAGGAGAAGGTGATCTTTTTCGTTTCTGCTTTTTAGCAGATGGTGGTGCTGGTGTAGCCATCAGATCTTCAACTGATAATCTATATTTATGCACTTTCTTTTGTCCACTATCATCTACTTCATAATCTTCTTCATTCATCCATTCATTGTACTGCTCTAAATCTAGAGCCCAGGTAGCTGATACTTTGTACGTTGACCTTAAAAAGTTAAATTGATTTATTAGCCAAAGTTATCCATATAAAATTATCTTACAAGTATAAATGAAGAACTTACTTTGTAGTAAAGTTTCCTAAAGCTGATTCAGGATAATCCCATGGAAGATCAATATTTACCCAAGAGTCATAACTATCTGGAAAATAATACCAATGCAACAAGACAGAGCGCTCCCTACGAAAGCATGGCCTTGCATACTCCTCTTCTAAAGGATCAGCAGGTGGATAAATTATATGAGTAGCATCATCTTCACTCTCTGCTATTGTTCCTTGATGCCGACGTACTACTTCTTTAACTTTTACTGCTGTAGGCTTATCAACATCTGACCTCACAAATACACTTGGTATAGTTAGACACCTACTCTGAACTAATGCTCGTTCTATCGCAACAAGCATTTCTATCATCCTGTCCGTTCGAGGACCAGACTAAAAAATAATAACAATATAATTAAATGCTGTGTTGATAGAAAGTAGAAAAGTTGTTCTATCAGACAATACCTTTCCTACTGGAAAATCGAATCGCCTCCATCCTTGCTCCTGTTTAAACCTAAAAGCTGTTAATAAAATCTGACATAAGCCACCTCCTGGTTTAAAATCTAGAAAGCATTTCATCTGCAAAAAGAATAAATGATTTCATATTGGCATATACATATATATACATATATATATATATATATATATATATATATATATATATATATATATATATATATATATATATATATATATATATATATGTATATATGTAAATATATTGACAATGAAGTACAAAAAACATACAGGAATCCTTGTCATCTGAGGCCTAGTAACATTTTTGCCAAGACTATCCTCTTGAAACTGAAGAATCTGTACAACCAGAGTAGATAAAGTCTTGTTGGTTGGCGGATCAGTTTGGATATACTGAGAAAAGAAGCAAATAAATCAATTAAATCAGAATAAAAGGAAAAATTGCATTTTAAAATTAAAAAGGTTAAACATTTTACGGGTCATTCTAAGTCCCGCAACGCGTGTCCAAATGAGTTTCATACAAAAACATTTTCCGACGTCTGGTTCAGCTTAGCAAAGAAAGCCGCGAAGCAGCACGTCGATAAACAAAGCGTGGGAGCAACGTTTGCCCGTCAGTCAACGTCGACAGTAGCCAGAGCTTCGTAAACAAGTCGTGCACGATTCGCATCATGTCTAAAACCTCAAAAAAAAGTCTGCGTGCTCGCGCGTTCGGCCGATTCGTGCACCGTTGCACACGGGCACAGGCATATTAGACGTCTTTCAGCATACTATAGACGGCGCGATATAGGTTATGCTCGGCGCATCGGCGAGAAAGCCGCCCCGCAATAATGGTCCTCCGGGCCCGAGCAACCTCTTTCCAACGAGCAATGCCCCGTCGACTGTTTCGGCTCGAAAGCGCAAATCGGAGCACGCGTGTTACGAGACAGAAGCCGCGAAGCATCGGTGTAGAATAGGGCGACGCCGGGTCGCAGAGAGCAACCGTAGCTAGCAGCAGTCGGGGCTGTGCGCGCGAACACAGAGACAAGTAGGAGCGCGTTCGGGGGAAAAAAGCGGGCGACTCACCTTCTTGGCGTTCTTTAGCAGCCACTGTTTCACCGAGTCGAGTTGGTTGAGGACCTCCGACGAGTCGAAGAACTTGAGATTCGGTCCGCCGTCCTTCTTCGGGCCGAGCGTCAACATCTTGGCCGTGAAAGGGCGCACACACGCTGGGCCACAGCACAAGCCGAAACCTCGTCTTCTCGCGTCGAACCCGCACAGCGACGAGACGAAGTTCTATCGCTCCGTCTCTCTTCTTCTCTCGCTCGCACTCTGTGTCCTTCTTCGCACACGCGCGACCCGACGGTGAGAGAGAGAGACAGACAAACGTACGCGTACGCGCCGCCGCCGACTGCAGGGCTATACCTACGCTATATTATATGTGCTGTGCGCCGCTGGCCGATGCGGAGCGAGCGTGAGAGGAAATAAAGCCGCGCGCAGAGCAGTCGTCGCCCGCTATGAGTATACATATACACATATATATATATATATATCAGCCAAACATCGCTGACGCTGTATTCGATGCGAGTGGCGCCACAAAATACAGGCGAAACGCCATAAGACGGTCGGAATCGGAACTACTCTATTGGTGGCAAATGCATTGGGTTTATATGGTAGCTGTGACGTCACCGTAACCAGGAGAATCGCCGCGGCAGAAGCACTTGCCTGAACGCTGCCGCGCTGGGACCGGAGGCGGCACTAATGCCCGAACGCTCCGCCACCATTTGGCTTCGCGTTTCCGTTCGACGGAATCCTCTTCTCCTTCTGTTTTTTATGTTTGGCTCCACTTTTTTCACTTTAGTCCGACGATTGAAGTACGCGATTCTTCGATTGTTTTTCTTGAGACACCGTTGCTGGTGTCCGCTAGCTCTGCCCGCGGAATTGAATTTTACTCGATCGCGTCGAATATTGTCAAATGGCAGCAGGCATCGCCGCTTTTTCGGCAAGCCGGAGGACTAACTTCAGACTGGTCGCGGGGCCGCTTCTGATTCGCGGTGAAAACGAAGCAACAACGTGTGCTGACTGCTGATGACGATTTGTTTCGTGTCACTTTCGTCACGAATTTTATGACCGTCAAATTGCAACGCCGCACGTTTCTTGACGTTTAATGTACGTAGATTTGTTGTAATGCAATTTATGCAATGGGCGCATATATTTTTCTGCTTAGCTAATAATGGGCATTTTTACGTGAAATGCACGATAAACGCTTTTCCAGAAATTTGTTTACATGTATAGGTACGTTGTATACATACTATGAAAATATGTAGATAAATTAAAATTTTGAAAAATTTTCTGTAAAGTATTTATTGTGCAACATTGAAAAGATTTTTTACACTATTTGACATACTCCTGTTTAATATTAAGGTAAAGGAATAATTACGGTAAAATAATCATCTTAAAGATTGCTCGAATTACAAAGTTACAATTTTTCATTTAAAAACAAAGTTACAATGCATAAATAAATAAGGTTTACCCATTGGTTAAAGAACGATCAACTGACGTTTCAGGTAAACTTAACACTCGACGGTGTAAAACGGACGAATCTTCTCAGCCATCATCTCCCAAAATAAAAAGAAAGTAAGAGCCACAATTTTTATTTACAAAAAACAAAGAAAAAAAAATTCCGCATTTCATTACTCTGTTGAAACAATAGAAATTTCGCGCCGTTATGATGCAACACAAATATAAATATCCAATAACCAACCCGCGCACACCCAGTTGCGCACAGGAAAAGCATGGCCGACGGAAGTAGACGTCAGCAGCCGAGAGAGAGAGAAAGGGAGAGAAAGAGAGAGATCGAGCTACTACAGACCACCGTGCCAACTGCCAACCGCTGAAGGCGCGCGCGAGCAGCAGCAGCAGCAGTGAAGTGGGGGAGATCGCAGCGACGAGCGAGAGCCAGTGAGCTCCGGAGGAAAATAAATTCCGTTCTGTCGCGTTGCTCTCCTCCTGGACCGCCCGATCGCAGCCCCGGACTCGGGTACGTTGTGTTAAACCTCATCGCATCTCAATCTCTTGGTCTCGCGCGAGTTATCGTTGTACTGTGCATCAGGCTCGCGCGCGTTCACGGGCGTAACCTTCCTGCTGTGTCAGTGCTGCAGTAGTCTTGGCGCGGCCGCGAGACAGACGGGACGACGTGAGTGTTGTATTTTTGGAGCGCAGCAGCCGTTCTGTCTCTCTCTCTCTCTCTCTTGCTTGCTCTCCTCTCCGCTAGTCTGTATATATAGGGTACACGCTGCACCTGCCACTTTGCTCGGGCAAAAGAAAAGAAGAAGGAAGGAGAGAATTTTCTTCCGTCCGCGGAATGCTTAGTGTGGGTTATGGTCGCGTGCTTTCGGAACACAATTAAGGTTAAACGTCTGCTCCAGATTGCGCAGCCTTCGACGAAGTGTGCTGGCGTTAGCAACGTTGTGCATTTCGCTCATGTAAACAAAGTCTGGCACACGTAGCTATAGCTGTGCGTGGAAAATGAAAAGTTGGTTTTTTTTTCTTGTGGCCAGTTAGCCGAAGACATTGTGCTGTATTCCAAGATGATTAAAGTGCTAATGTAGTGGCGGCAGAGAGGGGCAAGGAAAGAGAAAGAGAGAGAGAGAGGGAGAGAGAGAGAGAAAGACAGAATCAGAAGTAGGGGCCATTTCTCCGTTTTGTAACATAATTCTCGTTGCCCTCGGCACACGCACGACGACGCGTAAGCATATGCGATCAAGCGGGGAAATCTTTCTCACGAATAATCGACGCAGGTAGAACATACTGTACTCGCGAGTGTCCATCGCAACAACGGTCAACTTATTGCGCTTTGACGTGTGCACAAGGCTCCTCGATGCCAGATATCACAACGCGAACTCGTCGCTCTATCGCCTCGATCGTTCGGTTCGCGTAAACACGTCGCAGTAGCTCGTCGAATACTTATAAGTAACGAGGAAACAGTGTAAAACGTAGCATTTAAAGTGCCAATATTACGGGACGCTCGTGTATGTATGTGCCTGTGCGTGTGTATATGTATGTACACGTATTCAGCTAACTCAGCCGCAGCTCAGGCTGTATCTACATTCCACAGTTGCTCTCGCGGATTCCGCGCATACCTGCAGTTGAATTTCCTTGAACAAAACATTAGCACCCCTTGGCGCAGCTATATAATCTCTCGAAATAACCGGAGCCAATATTTATATTCCTCCTCTGTGACAGTTCGTAAAAAGAAGTAACGCACATCGGCACATGCGGTGCTCTGAATAAGATATAGTATTTTATATACATATATATAAGTCCGAGAGATTGCCTTCGTGCGTTCTCTCTCGATCATATACGTATATATATATATATATGTATATAGGTACTGTGCGTCCGTCTCGCTCACTCGCACGCGAAAAACAAAGCAGTAGAGGGACCACTCGACGACGACGTGTCTTTTGTTGCAGAGTCATCATCGGGAGAGACAGAGCAAGCCAGTTGATTCTCCGTAGCAGCGGAGACACGAACACTCGAGCAGACGGCCGCACAGAAGAACCTGGAACATGTTTATTTGGGACTGGTTCACCGGGGTTCTGGGCTACCTTGGTAAGTGTGTCTTCGGGCAGGACGTCTCGATATTTAGCGCGAGATGAATTATCATCGCGTGTAAGTACGCAGCCTGCGATACGCGGGATCCACGATCGCTCAGCAGTAGCTGATGCTACTTCGCGTAATTTTTCTGCTAATTCATAAGCGCGGAAGTGCGCCGAGAAGGTCGTGCGATCGCTGATGTGAATGTATTGACTCCGGAGTATTTTTTGGATTTTCGTTGTTGAGAAATGAGATTGAGAAAGCTTGCTGTTTTGAAACAGGAAGTGTGTAACTTTGAGAAACGAAATTTCAATAAGTTATTGGCAGTTTTATCAACAGTGTTCAGAAGTAGCTGGCAGAGATAAACTGTTTAACTTACAGCTGTGACAATATTGTAGAACATTGGCTTTCGAAATTTGCTTTGTGTATACAGAGAGACAATTTTTATCATAGCAATCACAAAGAGCTCGTAAAGTACCACTTATCTTATTTCACTTCAATCATACAGTATCATGCCATGATTTGTAGTTTCTTATATTGAAAAAAAAAGAAATTAATTAACAACAGTCGAATCTAGTAACCGACTCTTTTAAAAATATTTGATGGCAAATTTTTAATTAAAAAAAGTGGGAGATTATTTATTGGGTTATTGGATTATTTAATTTATTATCCTTCTTTATTACTTCTTGCATCAAAATAGAATAGCGTTATCTTGGCATAGTTTTGTCATTGAGATATATAAGTTCCGTAGGTTTCCAACTGCCTATTTGTCGTGGAAGATTTGCTATTCTTGGCTTATCCAATTCTGGTCGCCATTCAGTAATAAATGCAGCCATTGCTGAGAATCTGCTAGAACCTATGGAGGTTTCTATGCAGCGTAAGTAAATTTAGGAACATATGCATGATGCTTGTGTTCATTGCTTTTCAGGATTATGGAAGAAGAGTGGGAAGCTGCTGTTCCTTGGACTGGATAATGCTGGAAAGACAACGTTACTTCACATGCTTAAAGATGATCGACTCGCACAACATGTACCCACGTTGCATCCAAGTAACTAACTTTTAACTAACAATTTTTTTTTAATTTTGATCGATGTCAGTGTTTGATAAAAAAATAATAGTAAGCTAATTAGGGTACTTTGCTTGATAAATTTATTGACTTAGTGAGTTATCAGAGTTATTGTTGTTTATTATCATTTTTTTTGATAAAATCTATTATAAGTTACATATGTTGAAAAAACTATAATAATATTAAAAATAAGTATTTCTCATATTTTGAAATTAGATTATTATTAATGATTCTTTTATTTGGTAGTCTGTGTGATTTAAAATAATTCATTTTTTACTACAATATTTTCTCTTATCAAAATCAATACATTTGTTTTTACTGTTTTCTAAATATTGCTTTTTCTTTGTTATAGCATCAGAGGAATTATCTATTGGCAACATGAGGTTTACCACCTTTGATCTTGGTGGTCATACTCAAGGTCAGTATCGAGTCATGAAATCCCTCCTTGAAAAATTGTTTAATAAAGAAAACTGATAATCTGTTTTATTCAACAATAGCACGAAGAGTCTGGAAAGATTACTTCCCTGCAGTAGATGCAATAGTCTTTTTGGTGGACGCAAGTGACAGGACACGGTTACCAGAATCCAGAGCAGAATTGGATGCACTTTTAACCGATGAACAATTGAGTGCATGTCCGGTGCTTGTTCTCGGCAATAAAATTGATAAGCCAGGTGCAGCATCTGAAGATGAACTAAGGAACTTTTTCAACCTTTTTGGACAAACGACTGGAAAGGTATAAAGCTAATCTTACTATACTCACAGTTGAGTTTTATTTAATTTCCGCTTTCCGAAAATATTTAATATTTATTTTGTTTTCAAATCTTAGGGAAAAGTTCCACGCAGTGATATTCCAGGCCGCCCATTGGAACTATTCATGTGCTCGGTACTGAAGAGGCAAGGATACGGCGAAGGTTTTCGCTGGCTTGCCCAGTACATTGACTGAACGCACGTAATTAAAATCTGAACACTTCAACTCCCCAGTAATTCATGGTTTCTAAACTCCGGCTCATTCTGCATATTGGCATTAGTACAACAGCATGAATTTAATTTTTACGAAAAAAATTATAATTAAATAATAGGTGAGGGTTTCAGTGAATTAAAAAACACAAGGCAGGAACGTTGTGTATGATGATAATAATAATGATGATTAGATATAGTTATATGATCGATTCTTGTGGTATTAAAGCCGCTTCAAATCGACATACTTCTCAACAATGAATATGAATTCTATAGAATTCTTTAAAATTTTTATTCTCTAAAGTCTACTTTAGTAAGTACAGTGACATACTGAGGAGTGGTTGAAACATTTTGATAACGAAATCGCTAATAAAGTAATTATTTAAGAAGTCCAGACATCTTTACAGCTTATTTCTTTACATATGTTATAAAGTCGGTTGTATGCGTTTCAAAATATTGTAAATTATTTACTATCTGTATACATACAACATACAACAAACATTTTATTACTTTACATATACATATAAATGGTTCAAGTTATTTCGGCTGAAAATCCCATTAGTTAAAAGTGTGTTTGAGACATCAAAAAAATTAGGTGATATTAAATGTTGTTCACTACCTTGAAGTATATCAAAGTTCATTCATTGCAATTCATAGCAAATAATGATATCGCTTATGGGTATTTCCAAAATTATCGGGATTTTGGTTATATAGTGAAAAAACAATTATATAGTTAGAATATTTGAATTGTAGCTGAATTAAATTTTGATAATTTTTTATTTTTATTGACTCATTTCAGATAAATATTCCAAAGATAGGTAAACTATCATTTGTAACCTCCAAATATGCCGTAAAAAAATTTCTTCTCTGTGCGAGAGAAATTTATTTTTTAGCAAATTTTTTTTGTTATTTTGAACAAGCGAATATGCGAATGAGTACACGAACAAGCAAATTTATTGTAAAAAAAACAACAGTTGATGCTTCATGTTGATTGTGTGATTGGTTTATTCAGCAATGACTGACATGTTCTTTGTGCATCTGCAATAGCTGTAAGGTACTTAACGTGCATTATTTTCTTCGTTCATTTTACATGAATAAAAACAATGTTTTTATACTAGAAGCATTTGATTTACATACATATATATATTACATTCAAATAACTTTTGAAATATTATTTATTTCATTAATTAATACTTCAACTTTTATTAAAAGAATAAGGTGATACCTATGTACAAATGTTATACAGAGTGTACAAAAAATATAAAATTTATTTTGTTTTAATAATGTTTAACATTTACAGTTTGGAAAGAACCAACTCATTTTGAGATGATAAAGGAGCAAATCTTTGTTCTACAAATTCATTTGTAACTTCCTTTAACGACTTGGGGTTCCATTTTGGGGCTTGATCTTTGTCTATTAACAAAGCTCTCACACCTGTAATAGAACGATAATAAGAATAATTCATTATTTTAATGAGCAATTGAAAATTACTTATAGTTAGTTATTCAAATAAAGTTACCTTCGGCAAAGTCACTGTTTTTGTTCAGACAAGCGCAAGCCAATCTGTATTCCGTGACTAAACTCTCTGCCAAAGTTTTATTGCTGCCTTCTTCAATAGCTTTTTTCGTAACTTTAAGTGCCGTGGGTGAAACCTTGTTAAGCGTTTCAGCTATCTTTTGCGCCCATTCAGATTTGTTAGCTTCGAGTCTGTTGTGAAATAATGTATGAAATATTTATGGTTGGAAATGTTGATGGAAAATTATTTTAGTTCGATAATTTACCTGCTGATGATGTCTTCGACGGTTGGCGCGGAGAAGCATTCATTTATCAATTCAATTTGAGGTGCCAAACTGAATTCCTGCTTAAGGTTCTCTGGACTATATTGCTTTAGAATTTTATCCACGTTGGAATTGTCCGCAAGTAGTTCTTGAGTTACAGCCTCCAGCTTTTCAGAGGGAACGTAGTGGGTTGCGATACCGGCGAGCAATACATCGACGCCTTTGCAAAAAATTGTGTTGCAGATTTTTTTCTTCTTTTTCTCGAGAATCCTAAAGTCAGTACAATTAAAGTAACAAGCTTACCCTTTAATCTGTGCCCAGTCAATCCCAAGAATAAACCGAGTTTGCCTTTGAGTCTCGATAAAAAGTAAGTGCCACCCACATCGGGAAACAGACCTATGGCTGTCTCTGGCATGGCAAACAAAGTTTTTTCAGTCGCTATCCTGTATTTGCCATGAACGGATAATCCAACGCCTCCGCCCATTGTTATACCGTGTATCAAGGCGACGTATGGCTTTTTGTAAGTACCAATCAGATGATTCAAGCTAAAATAATATTTTTTTTCCAGTTTCTACACATAACGAATGGTTCTTCATATTTCTCATACATCATCTTTACATACGTGTATTCGTGCCTGAAAAAATCTTTTCCAAGCTGGTCACCGCCTGGTCGACTGAGAGCCACGACTAGCGATTTCACATCTCCTCCAGCGCAAAATGCCTTGTCTCCGGTAGCTTTTACTACGACCAATTTCTTGCTGGCTTCCCACTCTTTGAGCACGGGATAGATCTTCTGCACCATTGATAGATTTAAGGCGTTTAGTGCTTTCGGTCGATTCAGCACGATTACACCGCTGCTGCCTACCTATATTTATGCACGCAGAAATCGTGAAATGTTGTAATTTAATAATTCGACACTTTCTTATTAGAGAAAGTTTAATTTACCTCTTGAAAGAGTACGTCGCTTTCTTCGGCATTTGCTGCAGATATAATGTTTTACATAAGTAAAGAAAATCAACTTCATTATATTTTTATAAATTTCATAAAATTGTCCTCGAATACTGCCTTCTCTGTATTATACATATACTTGCATATACAATTATAGTCCAAATGATATTACATTGACAATTTGGACTCGATGTGAAAACTGATAGATTTAACTATTATGAATGATGTAAACATTGTATATAGTAACGCCGACAAGTTAAACTTGCAGACGCGCATACCTGCTGTGCCACTCGGTGCAGAAAACATCCTGGCAGTGGCGCGAGCTCCGGGCAATCTGCTGATGCAGCTCAACCTCATCGCAGCGTTTTTCATCTAGAAGTTAGACTAATCAATGTATTTCCGTAGCTTGAATCAATTATAAAGCCGAAACGATGACTTGACAATTTAGGCTGCGTCTATAAGGAGTATGAATATGTGCCTTGTTACACTGTAGTTTCTACTTACCATATTTGTGTTGATGGCTGGTCGACCCCAGGAAGTACACTGCAGTAATGGAAAGATTCTCTAGAGATTATGCTTATTAATGTTATGCTATTCACGTGAAAGCCTTCCTCAGCCGCGAACCGATCTAGCGTACGTGCACAGGTTAAGATCGACACAGACACTAAGTGTACTGGCTAAACGTTTTTCTGCTCCAAAATGCGGTATAGAGAAACGCGATATGCCAGCTAGCGGATCGAACGTCTGGAATTTGTATACATATATAGGTATAAGATCGCGTAGATCTTTATTAGCAGGGACACACACATACAGTAGTGGGCAAATCATCCCGTGTTCCTTTTTCATCTGTTTGTGCCATGATAATTTACTTATCAATCTATCCCCACCTCCGAATCGGCTGCAAGTCGAACCATGTGCGATCTGCTGATGTTTCTTTCGCGTGTGCTCGGCTCATTCTCTCCGGCTTCGCTATCTGCTGGCAGTAATCGGAATCAAAAAAATGTTGGATATGGCTCTGGTCGAAATCCGTTTTACCGGTCGTACCAGAGTGTACTATTTCATTCATATTCGCATTGCGCACTACACGATTGTGATATAGAATTATAGAATTCTTGCTCCAAAATCGCAAAATATTGCAGCACAATTATTGCTTAGCGAGAAGCTGGAGTGTGAGCTGTAAAGAAGAAAAAATTGTGTAAAAAACACGTGCACAGTTTAGCCAATTCGAAGCGGAATTAAAAAATTGACCGAATAGTGAAAGCCCTGAATGAACTTAAAATAAGGAAAAAGTCATTATGTTTCGGCAGCGGAGTATAAAATAAGCATATATATACGGCTGCAGTATGTTATGTGACACCTTTTTATTCCGCATATGCGACAGAGAGTACAAAAAAGAGAGGGCGCAATATGTGCAGTGCCGCACTGCCAATGCGGAGTAGCCGGCGTGAGCTCGCGCGCGCGCGCAACTTTTTGCGGATAGGCATGTGCGCAGCTGCTGCACATTTTAGGTTATATGCCCACATTGGTAACATGGAAATATCAAACTGATGTAAATACTGCGACGACATGCGTATACCTATATACGCGTATCTCTGCAATGCAGAATGAAAATAAGACAGTGTGCTGGGTGGCTCCGATATCTCCGTACATAGATGCTTTTTCCGTCGCGCTGCCACGCATGCATAATATACGTGCAAAGGTTATTATAAAATATATGGACGTGTCAGTCGCGGCGTTTGAACGTTGCTCATTTGCGACCATGTATGTTTTGTACATACCTATGTGTGAGTGACAATTTCGCGCGCGAGCAGGCGATATGCGCAAAAGATAAAATATAGCGACTGCGGTAAGAATTGGCGGTAAATTTGAAGTTTCTCGAGTGCAGACTATTTCGCGGGCTAGTTGCTTTTTACTATTTGTCGGTGTTGTTAGCTGTTCGAATATTTTCCACTTTAGTGTATATATCTACACTCGCTTGCATAGAAAAATAACACAGTGAAGTCGTAAAAAACAAAAAAAAAGAAAAATGATCCGCGCTCTACCATCCGGGCCTATGTCTTGAGCGAGTAGAGGGTCTAAAAATAAGTAAAAGGGAATTCCGCTCTAAATGACTATTCTTGCTACGTAGACAAGATTTGAAAAAACGTGGCAACAACGCTGCACCACACGGGGGCAAGAAATAGAGTATCGTCGTGTTAATATATACGTATATAGCAGAGGTTATCCGCGCTAGGACTGCCGAAGACAAGAGACAACGCAGCTCGGGTTCGGGTGTATGGACTATACACGGGCAACGTAACGTCAACGTGTGCGGTGCAGCAGCTATATACTTTCCTACTCTGACCAACGCAGTTTCCGGCGGACTATATCGCTCTCTCGTGAGCAGCAGTAGTAACTCCCTCCGGCAGCATGTATACTTATATATGTATATATGTGTATATATATATATATATATATATATATAGCTAAGTTAGCTTGCGCCAGTCCGCAGCGCCGCAGAGCGACGAGATAGAGGTGTACCAAGGGACACGCGGTTGAGAGCTTGTGTCGCGGAAACTCGTATAGTGCTCCGATACCGATAGACTGGCACTCGTTTTATACACGAGGAGCAACTCTCTCATCGCGCAGAGAATAAAGTTACAGTGACACTAGTGAGCTCCGGGTTTACCCTCGTGCGTGCGCAGCTCGGTGTCTTCGTCTGCGCTCGGTGCGTGTCTCGCTCTTGCCCCAGCGCCGGCTTGCCTGCAGCAGCAGAGCAGAGCGCTGGGCCAGTTCCACTGGCGTAACGGTACAGCAGCTGCCTCTGCGTGCTAGTAGTGCGGAGACGACGAATCTCGCTCTCCCACTCTTTTTTTTCTCTCTCTCTCTCTCTCTCTCCATCTCTCTCTGTCTCCCTACTGGTCTATACTCTGCTGACTGCTCTGCCGTGTGTGCTGCTGCTGCGTGTATCCGAGCGTGCGTGTGCAGGCGAGCCGCAGTTCCAGTACTTACAGCAGCACCATCAGGCGAGGAGTAGCTCGTGTCCAGAGAGTGCGCGACAGGCCTGTAGATAGCTATAGGCTCTTTTCGCTGCGGGAAGAGAGCGCGCGCGTGCTCGGAGCGGAAAAACAGTCACCGAGGAGGAGGAGGAGGAGGAGGCGGAGGAGGAGGAATCACGGACGACACCGAGTGTCATCGTCCTCGTGCTCGTCGACGCGCTGCTGTCGCTGGCCTAGAGCAGCTTGCGGACGGAGATACTGCTACTGCTGCACAGTAGCTCCCCCAAGAGAATAAGAGGAAGAAAGAGAGAGAGCGAGAAGTCATGGCGAACAGCGTAGCCCCGGACTCGTGGGAGCAGCAGGCGGACAATAACGGCGTTGCTGATGGCCTGGACAAGTCCGTCGAGAGTAAGTTCTCCACGCTGAACGTCAACGCGGCGGAATTCGTGCCTTCGTTCTGCATCAGTTCGACGCCGGCTCAGGTGCCCGCGCCGCCGCCGCCGCAGCCGCAAGTTCTAGAGGAGCAGCCTCAGCAGCAGGCGGCGACGGCGAGCCCGATCACCGAGACGGCCCCGGCTGCGACGACGATCACGGCAGGCAACGACAGCTCGCAGCCGGAGTCGCCCTCGCAGCCGTCCTCGCCCTTACTCGATGAAGCCGCCGCCGCCGCCGCCGCTCTTACGGCTAACACCTTCATGCCACCTGAGACTCATCACGGTTAGTTTCTCTCTCTAAAATCTCCAAATCTCACAATTTTTTTGCATCAAGCTTGCCATTATAGCTAGTTTCCTCCAATCCCCCGCTACTCCGGTTGGTTAACTAGCCTCACTTCGGCCAGCTTCCCAGCAAATTATCTCGTTTCTTTCTGGAACTCCAATCGGGGCCCCTGATGCGTGTGCTCCATTACATCTACCTCCCCCCTTCTCTACTCATGCCCATCGCGCTTGATTTTTACCAAACTTTTCTCGGATTCTTTGCTCACGCTGCCGCTGAGAAGCATGCCTTCGGAGAGCGGAGGTCCTCCGGGATAACGTGCTCGTGCGGCTCTCCCCACGTTCCCGCCATGCCAGAGCTCTAACATATTGTTTGCAAAGTCGGCTTGTGCCTGTTTTTTCCTTCTTCCCTATCAGGTATATGTATAGTCCACGTGAGCCGCCCGCGCGCTGTCCACGGCGATGACTCCCGAAATTCCGTTATCCCATCCGCGCTGGGCAGCTCTAGGGTGGGCTATGCTGGAGAATATAGTCACGCGTGTTTACTTTCCGCCTGGCCTGTCGAGCTCCGAGAAAATTCGTCATTGCGCCTTGTCTCCATGTGGCGCAGGGGCTACAGGTGCCCCCCGCTCGTGCGTTACTTGCAGAGAGGGAGAGAGTGAGAGCTGCTGATACTTACTGCTGCTGGTGATTTTCGAAGCCGGAATTTTTTTCCGGAGCCACACATTGGCCGATTTCCCGCGACGCTGCGTCCGCTCTCTCGCAGTCTCCCTCACTTAGCACTCGTTGCCTTATCAGTGTGTGAGCCAGTCTGGGCTTTAATCTTTTTTTTTGTGCATGCACACTCTGGCTGTCTGACTGACTGGCTACGCTGAGCCAGGGTCTTTTTTTCCCCAAGTCAATCAGGGAATATAAGTTTGTTCTTGTTAATCATATCTAGTAGCTAAGCGGGACTCAGTTCGATCTGCTAATAATGAGGCTGCTTACAACTTGTACGTTAAAAATTTATTAATTTCTCCCTTTTATCTCCCCACTTGACCATGAATAATCGTTTGTCTTATTAATTTTATCATCTAGTAGTTTTGTAGTGATTAAAAGTTTGAATTTCAATGAAATTTTCTTATTTCTAGATTCTACTGCCTTGCGTGTATATATATATATATTTTTTTATTTCAGATTTTATTGTTTGATTTGTAATTTGCATAGATTAGTGCTGTTTGGTTTCAATCTCCTGATGCTATAAATGTAGATTGAAAATGAGTTTTGTATGTTTAACAGTTTTGATAGCCTCACAGCTGTTGCTTTATGAACTTTTTGCAGTTTTTAACTTCTTTCCACAATATTGCTCAAATTCTTTCTTACTGAGTATATTTGCTTATTTGAGTGTTTCTTAAATAAATTAATGAAAGTCAATGCAAAATTTCACTGCACTATTGTCCATAGATATAAAAAATTACTTACAATTTTTTGTTACTTTGCATTTGTAACCTGAGCTGGAAAGAGTTTAAAACTGATAAGTGTTTTACAATTATTTTACTTGCTTATATTTTAAAGATGCTAATTAGTTCAATTTATTTCACGCAGACACAGACACACCTACTGTACCACCTGATCCGGTCGTATCGAGAGACGAAGATCCTCCCGCTGGCGGTGGATTGCCACCTCCTACTTCAAATGCTGGATCTATAAATGCTAGTCCCGAACATCAACCAGCAGATTCATGGGAAGAAGCAGCAGTGGATGGAGATCCTCTTCTAACACCTGAAAATGAAGAGGTAAGTAATGTTGGATGTTCTTACATAACATTGTTTTATATTATTGCTTTATATTATTGCTTGCTAAAATCTGAATATCTTTCATGTATTTTAGGCTGAAGGAGAAATCGAAGAAGATGAAGAAATGGTCATTAAGGTGCCAAAGAAGAAAATCGTTAAAGTTGCAGAAGACACAAAAAGTAAAAAAGAGCATGTAAATGTTGTTTTCATCGGTCACGTAGGTGAGTCCCATATATTTTAAATGTCCTTTGCAATCGATTTGAACACTTGTCGAAACCTATAAATATTTTAAAATCGTAAATGAACTTTCATGAAGTTAAATTTGTCATTAATTATCTTACAGATGCTGGTAAGTCTACCATTGGTGGTCAGATCATGGCCCTTACAGGGATGGTCGATAAAAGAACACTTGAGAAATATGAACGAGAGGCCAAGGAACGAAGTAGAGAGACATGGTACTTAAGTTGGGCTTTGGATACCAATCAAGAAGAACGTGAAAAGGGGAAAACTGTAGAAGTTGGCCGAGCGTATTTCGAGACTGAGAGAAAGCATTTTACGATACTGGATGCACCTGGCCACAAAAGTTTTGTACCGAATATGATCGGCGGCGCAGCCCAGGCTGATCTCGC
Source organism: Muscidifurax raptorellus (assembly GCA_020010945.3). Lineage (NCBI taxonomy): Eukaryota > Metazoa > Arthropoda > Insecta > Hymenoptera > Pteromalidae > Muscidifurax > Muscidifurax raptorellus. Next base: position 2,754,016 of record CM052081.1, on the reverse strand, counting down.
TGTACTTGTCATTTCTGCAAGAAAGGGAGAATTTGAAACTGGCTTCGATAGGGGTGGCCAGACAAGGGAACATGCTATGCTCGCCAAAACTGCTGGTGTCAAGCATCTGGTTGTGCTAGTAAATAAAATGGATGATCCTACTGTAGAGTGGGATGAAGCGAGATACAACGAATGCAGGTAATTACCAGATAATTAAAATCTATTGAAGTCCTAAAATAAATTACACAAAAATTAATCCCTTCAAGAAAGTCAGTGTGTTCATATTGTACAACTTAACCTAAAAACGACATTCTTAAACCACGTTTTTTAGAATGATGAAGAAAACATAATTTTTCAAGTAATAGTTGAAACAATAAAATTTAGTTACATTTAATTGGAAGATCCAAATAAAAATTTATACTATCTTATGATATAAAATTAATTATGTTTAATTGGTTAAAAAATAAGTTCTGTGCAAAACTTAATACATTTAATTAATTAATGACTTACATATTGTACTTTTATTTTTCAGAGACAAAATTTTGCCATACCTGCGTAAACTAGGATTCAACCCAGCAAAAGACCTCACATTTATGCCTGTTTCGGGACAACTTGGAATAGGTTTGAAGGATCCCATTCCTGAAGATTTGTGCTCCTGGTACAAGGGTCCACCTTTCATACCTTTCATAGATTCTTTACCTTCCCTCAATCGTAAAAGTAGTGGTCCATTCATAATGCCTATAGTTGACAAATATAAGGATATGGGAACTGTTGTCATGGGAAAAGTAGAAGCTGGTGAAGCTAAAAAGGGACATTCACTTCTAGTGATGCCAAATAGGGTAACTATTTGACAAAAAAAATCAATTCAATTATCATAAAGTTTAATAGAAAAATTATATTTATTAATTCTTTCTTTTTGAAGACTGCAGTGGTGGTAGATCAGCTGTGGTCTGACGATGAAGAAGTCACATCGGTAGGCCCTGGTGAAAATGTCAAAATCAAGCTTAAAGGTATTGAGGAGGAAGATGTGAGCCCTGGATTTGTGCTTTGCGATAGTAACATCCCTATTAAGACCGGAAAAGTTTTCGACGCACAGGTCGTTATATTAGAACACAAGAGTATCATCTGTGCTGGTTACAGTGCTGTTATGCACATACATTGTGCTGCAGAAGAAGTCACGGTAAAGACGCTGATCTGTTTAGTGGATAAGAAGACAGGCGAGAAGAGCAAAACGCGGCCGAGGTTCGTTAAGCAAGATCAAGTTGCGATTATGAGAATCGAATGTGCTGGAGTTATATGCCTTGAAAGATTCAAACTGTTTCCTCAGATGGGAAGATTCACCCTTAGGGACGAAAGTAAGTTTTTTGTCAATTATTTTGAATGTCAAAACGATATTAAAAACTAAGTTGATGTGTAATAAGATTTAAAAATCGTACAAACTCAGAAATAGCATGCTCAGAACGGCTTTTCGCTTATTTTTGTATTGATAAGCATATTATTCAATTGTTTTTTTGCAATATCGTTCTAAAATAATATGAAATATAGAATGTATAATTTATTCCGTCATTTGTGTTTGTTATTACAGATAAAACAATTGCCATTGGCAAGGTGCTGAAGGTGGTTGAGTAAAATCGCTCATTGTTCTATGCTGCAAGAAGGAGAACACTCTCAGTGTGACGAAAATGTGAAAGCAACGATAGGAAGCCGAACACTTGGTATATTAAAGAAAAATGGAAACAACTATCACGTCGATTACTCGTGAAACACTGACATATGTACACATACACTGTCGCGTACGCACTTACACTCGACACCAATTTATACCTTACTGATGAGATTTTTGGATCAGAGTAAGAAAAGAGGTATATGCGAATTATATATATATATATATATATATTATATATACGAAGAAAATATATAAAAAGCCGAAATCCAAGCCACTTTGAATCGTATAAAATGAACGACGATTAAAGGTTGCATGGTTTTTCCGAAAAACAAGAACATTTTGAGCGTTGAGTGATATTTCTTGTAAAGGGATATTAATATCTAATGATAAATTAGTAACAAAGTTTTTTCAATAACGTGAAGACGATATTTTTGTTTTTCAGAGTTTCGCAAACCAAACGAGAAAAGATAAATATCGAAAAGCATATAACTCTAAGGGATTATTATTAATATTAACATTATTATATTGATTATAATTATCTTGAATTTGGTGGGTAAACGAGGTAACTCGGATAAACTAGCTAATATTACACGCAATTTATAATTACTGAATGATTTTTATTATATTATTATCATTATTATTATGAATTATTATTGTACTGTTTCTTATTTTATTGTCATTAAAAACAAATACGAGAAAAAGTCTATGTTTATTTTGTTTTCAATTTGTATTATTAACAGTTTTTTGGCCTTTTTATTCATGTTAACAAAAATCGTATTTACAATCATTATAAAAAGACTAAATGCTCATTTATATTGAAAATGCTAATATTGAGCAGCTCAAGTAAAGCAGTAAAAAGAAAACGGTACTAAGTTTCCATTCAGATTGCAAAGTGATAGTTTTTAAGTCTCAGCGAGAGTTTTTGTTTTAGTGGAAGTTCGAACAGGCTTGTTATATATATCATGCGTATGTTGCCAGTGTAAGACGTTTTACTATTGCTATTTGTTATTACGCGTGCGGCTAGGAGAGTTTCGTTTATCAAAGAAAAGTGCATTTCCAATAACATACTGATCAAACGTTTATGCAAAGGTTTTTGTTCAAACATTCATTAATGAATAATTTTCTTTTTATTTTGACCGTGTTGATGCCCATTGAAAAATAGCAATAGTGATATTATACTGTGACTATTTGTAAATTTAATTTTTATAAAATATTTTGCTTCTTATACAATTTTTGTAGGTGTAATTGTCTCTTATTCTGTTACTAAACATTTTATTCAACATTGGTATTATCAAATTGTATAATTATTGTGAGTTAGCATTGATTGAAATAAAAAGAAAATATTTTTGCATATTAATTTGGATTAACACCTTTGCATTTATGATAGTCTTAGCGATGCTAATTACAAAGCTGAAATTCTCTGCTCGTTCGAATATTTTAGAATATGATGACGATAAAAAAGCGGAAAAATAAAAGAGTAAAAATGAAAATATAAATAGTAATCTGGAAATATTTGTAAAGTATGTGGATCGAATTACGAGCCCATTGTTATTATTAAATATTATTAATTGAACTAATATTAGTTGATACAATTGTGAACTACCAATAATGCTAAAGTATAAAGTACAGTAGGTGCGATGATGAGCAACTTAAAATAAAAAATGGTTTAATGATGGAAAAAGGAATGTGAAGTAGATTCCAAGAGGCTTAGCATGCACCGCAATCTGAGGTCACATGCATATTTTTATATATATAATTGCGCCAACAGTCAAGTCATTCGATTCAATCAACTTATTTCACTCTTAAAATAAATACACTTCACTTTGTCGGTTGTACAGATGTGTTTTTTCCATCATATATATACGTCATCCTGATGATAAATACTATGTCGTCATTGAAGTAAAGAAAACTCTAACGAATGTAACGAGGATGCATATTTACAGGACATACGAATTTTTGCATCGGCCGTTTTGTATGATTTTCTGAATTTATCAAAAACGTGTAAAGTTATTCTAAGCAAATTAAACCATGTAACAAACGGTGTCCTTGAAAACGTCAGCTTCCAATATATCGGTTAAAACTCACTTCTATGTAAGAGTAAAGTTTATCATTTTTAAAAGAAAGAATATGTGTCCCTATTAAAAAAAAAACCTATATTGTAAAATGCGATTTTTATGAAAACAATAAGAATAATACTACAAGGTATGGAGAATCCTGAAAAAATTATCATATGTATCATCGCAAGTCAAAGCTGTCAGGCTGCCTCGTCTATCATTGTTTTATATGCTAAAGGAAAAGCTTTTTAACGCATTTTAATCCTGTAAATAAAAGAGATATTTTATAGCAGGAATCTTGTAAGATTTTTTAATTTACTTGAATTTTATTTTCTAAATGACATGTATAGTCATGTGTGTAATGTAACCTTTAACAGCAGTCGAGGCAACCTTACATGCATTATTATGAATAATTGTACCCGCAATGATCGTCTTTTTATATAAAAAAAAGAGAAAATCAATTCAGGATCCATATTAAATAAATGAAGAAAGTGACGTTATGAATGAAGTAAGGAACAAGATGAATTTATGTCGTACGCGCGTGCGATGTTTTCTTGACAGAATTGAGAAAAAAAATACAAAATTTGGATGACATTTTCATATATGAATAAATGATGTACGGAAAAATCTTTGGATCTTGATATTTTTTAATTTTATTTCTCACATAAATTTTATTGATTTTAACATAAATGCCGATCTATTACTTGTTAATTAAACATGCTTATTTTTTATTTAATCGCATTTTCGAATGATTATTCGTGAAATTTTTTTTGTTCATTTTACGTATACCTTGAACATTTTTCTGCATAAAAACCATTTAATTACATTTTTACCGGATATTGTTTTAAGGGCTTCGCATATAATTTCTTTTTCTTCGTTAAAAGTTATCGGCATTCACATATTTTTCCAGTGTATCATCACTTAAACTTATTAAGAAGGAATATATATATAGGTATACAAACATCACACGTACACATACCTACATGCATACATATATCCCGCGTTTGCGCAGTTTCTTCAAAGCAAGCAGAAATACGTCGGGTGTTTCCGTGAGATGACATTAGTACCTATTTATTCCTTATATACTGAGGTATACTTGACGTGTTGATGTATCCATCAAAAATGTTTTCTTTCATACATATTACCGCAATTTGTGTGCGAATCAAGTGTTTGATCGTGTTTAAGCAAACATTGTGATAAGATTCTAATTTTTTTTTACAACATGATTCTTAGTGCATGTAATTCGTATCAATAATGGAATGATGCGAATAATGTATGAATTCATGATTAATATACGAATTTGCCAATTAAATAGATGAGTTAGTTTGTAAAAATGTTGAATGATGAAGTAACTTACTTCATAGCAATTCTTGCTTTGATGTTTGTTATTGTTGTGGCTGTATTAGACAGGTTAGTTTTCAATTATCTTTATACATAATTATGGTTTTTACTATTGAGACATTCTCAATATTGCATATCTTTTTAGCTTGTTATGGGCAATATTTCTCTCCGTCTTGTATATAATTGGATATGCATGGGGAATACAAGTTATACATATGATTCGAACATCCTTGTTCTCAAAAGAAAAATCTCAAGTTATAGTAGATGAATCATGTGGAGTTTGTGGTAATAATCAATGTAAGAGGCATCGTAGATCACCACATTTGAATCCTGTGCCTAAGGTGCCAAAAGGTTTTGATGTTGCTTTGGAACGTGTAAGTTTATCACAATAAATCATATATAAAGTATATGGTATTAAAAAAAAAAAGAATTTAATAAGTTTTAATGAAATGGTTTATTTTAGCTACTGGAAGAAATATTGCAAACATATGTATGTACATGGTACTCCGATTTATCATCCAATGAAGCATTTGTTCAACAATTAAGATTGGCTATTGCAACAGCAGCTACTAACATAACTGGTCGATTGTATAAAGCTGATCTTTCACATATAATTTTCAATCATCTTATACCTATAGCTGTGCATCATGCACGAGATTGGCAGGAGTTAAAGAAAAGAGCTAAAGATTTAGGGGGTACTCCTACAGATCATATTGCAGATTTTTTAGGTTCAAAAATTCATCCTGCCGCATACTCAAGAGAAGCAGAACTTAATTATCTTAGAGGACTTGTTGGAGCATTATTGCCACATTTATTACCAGCTATTCATGTGTCAACAAATAATCAAGTAAGGGGTACAAGAGTTTAATACAAACACAATATATACTAGAAAGATGTTATTTTTCTCTATTCAACAGGTTATTCTCCGAGAGGTTCTTGCAAACTGGGTTTTACTGCCAGCAATCGACGCACTTGCTGATCCAGATAATCTCAATATGTTAATAGCTCTGTGCACACATCATGAAGGAAAATTTTCTCAATCTATTGACACCATGCATGTTCCCATGCTTCAGACATGGATTTCTAACCCTCAAAAGAATCAGTCTATATCAAATACATTGAAACCATCACTAGAAGAAGTTCTAAATGATCCAGAATTGCTTTATATGTTTATGCAACACATAAAAGATTCTGGATTAGTAAATTTATTGCAATTTTGTTTAGATATTGGTATGCTAAATATTCTAGTGCAGTTTCAGATATAAATTTCTATTACCACATTCTTTTTTTTGTATCTACATTTTGCAGATGATCTGAGTAAGCGAATGTTAAATCCAGAAATCAGTCCTGAAATAGAAGAGACTTTGTATATTGATGCCCAAAATATATACACAACTTACTTAGATCCTGAGAGTCCTGATTTTTTAAACTTACCAATGTATATTTCGCAGGGCATGAAACAAAGTAACTATTTTCAAAATATTTCAATAAAGACTATATCGATTCTTGAGGTATTAATTTTTAAAAGTAAATTATATAGTTTTAGATCTTGGACCAGGAAAAGTACAGGAGCTCAGAACTTCCAGGCCTTTATATGAAGCTCATCAAGAGGCTCACACGTTATTAGAAAATACGTGGCTTCCTTCTTTTCATCACACTTATCAAGTATGAACAATTCTATGTTATTTTTGTGGATTTATTACAATCAAGTCATAAAATCTAATTTTGTAAATTTTAGATTTATAAATTTTTATGCGGCGCACCGGCTATAAATACTTCTGTAAAAACAAACAGTCAAAATAGGTAAATATCTAAATCGGCTCTTAACTATTGTTATTACACGTACTCTTTATTACTATGATAGAACTTGAATTTGCAGTAACGTTAGTGGCGGTATAGGCGTTGGTGCTCGTTTAACTAGTCAGCTAGGCAAGATTCGAGGTGTATTAAAGGCATCCGCGGTCGACGGTTCACCATTTCATCCTCAGCACGTATTTCAGGCTGAAGAGGCTAATTGCACGTCGCGAGTCGCCGGTACTGATACAAATTCGCATCTACCAGCCAATAGGGATCTTACAACCTGGCGTGTCACTGTTCCCCACGTGGACGGTGGCGGTGCTCAACCTCTTTACATGGTTTCGGTACACAGCGTTTCCGAAGATAAATCCTGGACGGTGCTACGCAGGGACCAGGATTTTTACGCGTTACGTGCTCGACTTTCAGAGTTCCACGGAGATAAAGAACTTAACGATTCGCCACTTCCGACAAGGAAGAATCCACATCCGTCTTTGACAGCAAACAGGTAAACAAATTTTTGGTAAAGACTTGAATATTATTATAAAATAGAATTTCAAAAGATATATTCATTCATCCATTCAGGCAGCGATATCAGGATTTTCTTCAAAAGTTGTTAGCAAAGCCAACCTTGAGGAGTAGCGAACTCCTTCATACATTTTTAACGGTGCCTAATCTTAAGCCTTACTTCACGAATTACAGTACGCCAGATATTGGCGTGTTGTACCAAAGTATGGCTCACAAGTTAAGAAAGGAAAAAGGCCAACATTTGGATAAATTTATGAGTACGTTTTTAGCGTCTACTCATGCCAAACATGATCAACCCGATTTAGGAATCGAGCTAGTTGGGGATCACAACTTTCATGAAACTCACAAAAGGGGACAGGATCTAAAAAATATTGGACCGTTTAGGAATAACTTAAATTTAGATCCGAGGATTCAAAACTTTCCTTATATTGTAAATAAATTGCAACATACAAAAGGTGCTTGTTTTTGTATCGCTGAAGCTTGTAAGTACACCGAAAGTTGTTCGAATCTTAAGTTTGTAATAACTAATTCCAATTTAAAAATTTATTTTTTTTTGCAGTTGATAGTTTATTAGATATTTCTTCAACGACTTCTCGAATATTATGGGTGCTAGCATCTACATTCCGCCAAAGTTTAGATCCATTTATAAACAAATGGTTTCACGCTATGATAGTAAAATTGTTAAGTGGTGGAAGAGCAGCGATTGTTGTGAAACTTTTACATTCGACTATTTTTGATAAAGAAAACAAAGACACTTCACCAGAAACCAAAGCAGAAGAAAATTATAAGAATGCAAAAATTGGACTTTATAATCTCGTGCCATGGTGGTCTATTCAGATACATTCCAAATGGTGTAAATTAATGGACTCCCTTTTAGAGCCGATACAAAATGCTTCTTTTAACAAGCATTTGGCTTATATGTTGGTTGATCAATTACTGATAAATTTGTTTCCCGAACTGACTTAAGCCAAAAACAACGTGCATTAAATATTTTTTGTACGAAAAGTGCTCAATGATACAAATTAACGCACAGGAATCAAAGTACTTTTGATTATTCGATTGTTAGATGTACCTTTCAACAGCATTTAAAAAAGTGATATTTTAATGATATTATTGATAACGTTTGTTTTATCGATGTTTCGTTTTTTTCTTCAAGTCATAAGAAGAAATTTTATAACACAATTTCATAATTACTCCTTAAACTATTTATGTACATATTGAATAAAGAAATTCAAGTTCTAAATGAGCCTCTTGAATTTGGATTCCAGGACACTTGAGTATAAATTGAAAACATAAGCATATTACTAACAATAATTTATATTTACAATATTTTGTACAAATTTGTACATATATATATATATATATATATATCTATATATCGTAAAAATAATACATAATTTGATGTATCATACAAGATAAGCTAATGACAACTAGCTTTTGTCGGTAAAACAATCAGTCTTTCGTGCAGGGATGTGCAATACTTTATCCAACGACGCTGCAAGTATTACGATCTTTCGCTAAAGAATCCATCACGAATGTAAAATAAGTAACGCTTTCGTTTCCGTGTTACAGTTACTAAAAATGCTTCGCTGCTAACAACTCCCTTCATATTCAACGGCTGGATACCAGCTCCAGGATTTGGACTTTGTTCAAAATGATCAAATTCTACGTTCCATTTATTTTGATCTTCAGAGTTTTTGTTCGAGCGTACAAGCTATCTGCTATTCTTAGATTGATTAAGATTTTAAACTGTTTAAACTATAAAATATTAAAATTTTCTATTATTATTATTAAATATCGGATCGCTCGACCATAAAACTATGATAGATAAAAATGGACGATCATTTTTTAATTGACTTCTGAATAATCGTTATAGGAAACGTCTACTCTGAATAATAGAGACGTGCTCAAGCTTTTCCGGAGTCACGCCTGGGCGTTGGCGCCTCGCCTCCGAGCTCGTACTGGATCTCCTCTAACGTCTTTCCTTTGGTTTCGGGTACTACGAAGAGGACAAACAGTACGCCGAGTGCACAAACAACTGAAAAGATCCAGAAGCAAGTGTAAGCACCGGCTGAATTTTCCAGAGGTACGTAATATCTGGTAACGATGAAGGCCATCAGCCAGTTGAACAGACAAGCGCTACTTCCAGCTATTCCTGTTAAAAGAAAAAAAGAAAAGACACATTAATTTCCGTACTTTGCAGATTCACCCATCAAATGTTAGCTAGAATAAATATAGTAAAGAGTCTAATAATTACCCTTGACGGTGGATGAGAAAATTTCTCCCATCATCATCCAGGGGATCGGCCCGAATCCCATGGAGAACAAAAATATGAAAGTACATATACAGAGCAGAGGTAGCCAGCCAATATTGGATACATCTGTATTGACGACGTTTTGTAGATAGAAATAAACTCCGAGAATCAAAGTAGTGATGCACATGGCAACGATAGATATTAGCAAGAGTATTCTCCTGCCGAGCCTGTCGACAACTAGGGTGCTCAGAAAGACAGCAACCACTTGGATTACGCCGACGATGATGGTCGCGGTGGCGGGCGGGATGGATTTGTCGGCCTTCTCGAAGATAGTGCTGGCGTAGAAGATGATAGCGTTGACTCCACTGAGTTGTTGGAAGAACATGAGTCCGAAACCGATGATGAGTCCCTTGATTGCTGCCTTGCCTTTTATCGCCTCAAAGAAGGATACCCTGTTCCTCTCAGCCTCGTCCAGGATCTCCTGCTGAGCTTGAATCTCTGGCTCGACATTGTAATGAGGTCCGCGTAGTCTGACCATGCTGGCACGAGCGGCATCGAGATTTCCCTTCTTCAGGTAGTAAACTGGTGTCTCGGGCATGAAGAAGAAGACGCAGAAGAAGATGATCGGGATTATGGTCGAGACAATCGACAGGTGGAATATGGAGACCATTGGCCCTAGCACGTATGAGACCAGGATACCCACAGTCAACATGAGCTGGAAATAGGAGCCAAGGGTTCCACGAATCGAGTTCTCGGCAATCTCTGCTGTGTACATGGGTGCAGTTACGCAGAAAGCACCACCGCTGACACCGGTGATGAAGCGGCCGATGTAGAACATGCCAAGTGAGTTGGCGAAGACTATGAGGAGCCAGCCCACAGTGAACGGCACCACAAGAATAAGCATAGCGGTCTTGCGGCCTATGAGGTCAGAGAGGACTCCGATCGGCACGCAGATTGCGGCCGCACCGAGGGTCACCAGCGAGGTAATCCAGGAGAACTCCTCATCCGTCATGGGGATCTTGTATTCGTTGATCAGGTTTATGCCCTCCTTGCCGGCAGCCGAGGCCCAACCGAGAACCATACCCATGGCAAGAGCTCCGAGAGTGGCAGCTACCCCGGCCATGTACTGGGGTAGTTTCTTGGCCGCGACGACATTGCGATCACCTGCGTTGGAGACTAGCGTCTGCTGAGAGATACCAATGTTCTTTTCCACCATGTTGCTGGTGCTTGCTGTCGACGTTGAAGCGCGTAGGAGAGGCGTCGCCTCGGTGTCCTGTGGGCAGACAGATAAATGTGCTCATAAGTTTATGATTTTTTGTTATCTGTTTATGGCTATTTAAGCGCTTTGTTTAGTTATGAGAAATCGCATAATGCTATTCCTGGTTAATGAAAATAGCTGAAATTCAGAATTTTTCATTTGAGAGTAAAAGCATAAATGAAAATTAGATTGTCAATGCTCTTCAACGACTGACATTCCATTTCTAAAAAGTGTTGCCAAGCATTTACAGGTTTTAGAGCTGAGCAAAATATTTCTATTTTCCAGAGAAAAAAGAGTTGCGTAACCTTAGCAGATGTGATATTGTGCTTATAAAGGCATGCAGGCGGGCAGATAATTACAATAACTGATTGGCTATATTTATCAGGTGATATATATGTATATACAAAGATATAGTTAAGCAAACAAAGACCGTGTCCTACAGTTTTGTCATACGACGTTGTACAGAAATTCGGTTTGTTTCTTGCGAAACAGCGACGAAAAGACATTCGTCGCATTATATCTATTCTTAGAGCTCTGTGATATTTTTTGTACATACCGCCGAAAAGTCCGACTGGCTCGGACCAGCTGACACGATGTCATCTTCCCCCAGCATTTTTGTAACACGAGTATTTTCACACTCTCGAATAATCATGAACAAATTATTCCAGTACTCGAACTACCCGGATTCTCGCCAACCGGTTCAAAACGATTCGGCTACAAAAATTTGACTACTTTGACGTGCACGTTACCGTTTTGTGCTTACTACGCGAGTGCAATGTCGAGTACATGCTGCGCGCCGCCATTGACTGTTTTTTTGTGCTCTGGTGCTCGACACGACGCTCCCAACTGTGCGGCGGTGGGAGTTGCTCCAGTGGAGTGGGCGCAACGAGTGGACGGCTTCGCCGGTACGTAGGCAACCTTACATATTAGCGCGATTGGCGGCACGTTGGTTAAGTTATTAGAGCGCCGTTTTATTTGTGGTCTCGAATTATTTAGCGATATTTGTGTAATTGGCAGTGTTCGGTTTTTCCAAAAACAACGAGACGTAAATAAATAGTCAGCGCTTTCACTAAATATATTGTAAAAATGTGTAGTCTGATGCAGGATTATAGGTATAATGTTCGTAATAATAATCACCGTTTGCGTGTGCTTTTATTCTACGTCACAAATATTTGATTTTTTACTGTGATTGGAATTTCCGAATAGTGCGTTTCATGTTTTCAGACATTTTTTCATTGTCTTTTCTCAAGCCCGATAATTAACAACTGGATGCTGCAAGTATGCAGCGTTGATTTCACGCTTGACGTACGATGCAATTATCTGCATTCTACGTGAGGGAATGGATTTTTTAACTCATATAATCGTATTCGCACTTTTGCAAGAAACAAAATATCGTATCACCGGCATTTTGTGAGTGCAGTTTTATCTTGCATCGTTTATCCGACTTTTGATAGCTCGAAGAATCGTTTATCTCAAACATAGATTGCTATTTTCATTGTCTTTTGATCACATCGTGTGTTGTGAAATATATCTTTTACGATTAGAGGTGAAAAATTTAATTTCACGCGACTTTTCCTGGTTAGCCGAATGAGCCGAGTCGTAATGATTTGCTTAATTGATGCTTGGACATTTTTCTCGAAACGATCTTAAGTAGGGAAAAATGTTGCTGTCGTATTTTTCTGCAAGATAAATTTAGAAAGGCTAATTTTATTTTCGCATTCGAAGTTATTTGCGCAAGTACTTCTTGACTCGCTCATAAGGTCGTACTACCCTGTAACTACTGGTTGACTCGTACGATCGATAGCCGTATTTTAAGACCAAACATTATCTTTCGCAAAGAGGATTAATGCGTTATTCCAAATGCCGTTAATTCCTCCAACGTAAAAAAAGCAAATCGATCATAGAAGTTTCTCCGTTTACATCGATTTAATAGACGCATATAGCCTTTTCTACACGTGTACAGTGTGTAGACTGATCAGCGCTTAAGTGAGGCAGTAAGTTATCGCACATAACTGTAATATTGCGTAATTTCCTCGAAAAACCACAAGGTGATAAACCGATCGTTAACAACATTCGGAAGAACAGCCGTCGCGTTGCGCCAGGAAAATAGAATTCCCCGTGCCAGCTGATGCGTCGAGCATCGGCGAAGAAGAGCCTTCTATTCCTCAAATCACTATATTCGCGCGGAGTTATAGCGATTCATCGTCGTGCGCCTCCCTAATTAATATACGCATCGCTGACTCCACTATATTTCGATTGCACGAACGGTCGTGCCGAATGACGTTTGCTCGCGCGCGCGAATCCACACCGACAATGCGCTGCGAATCTGGCTGACGGTATGGTATATAGTGCTGACGTTCTATGGGAGATTTAAAATTCCTATGTGATACACGCGGCATTGCGATATTTGACTTTGGAGCAGAATTGGAGATACCGAGGTGCCGACAGAATTCGTCGGGTCGCTGTGCTTTATTTCATCTGAAATTTCATCGAATCACTAGGTCTAATTTAGATGCACAACTCTCTCAGTTGAGAGTCGAGTATATTCAGTCGGATTTTCACGTAAAGAAGAAATCAAGTCGCTTCGATAAAATTATGTTAGTGCGCGAATTTTCTGAGAAATGTATGCAGTCGAGCTGACGAATTTAAACTGCTTTCCCAGTATAATTACCGACTGCGCAGATGTGCTGTGCATATTTTTGTGTCATTTCGCTCTTTCTTTTTAATTATGAATCGCGCGCGGCGATTTGAATTCTCAGTGGGAATATTCTAATTAGAGGCGTTTCTTCAACCGCATAAAATCGAACGATCGTAAAAGTGAATTTCACACATATAATCGCATACCGTCGTTTATCTAATAGCTCGACTTTCCGCTCCAGCGTCAAGGACCACGCAGCGCGATACGCGCACGCGCCTTTTTTCTTCCCAGCGTCCATAATTTTCATTGTCGGTTTATATAATTTTTAAAGTGCTTCTGCGGTCCGCGGAAGAATCTCGCGAATGAATAATTTACGGCTCTACGCGCGCAGCGGGCGATGGCAGTAAAAGCATCAGAGAGACGGAAGTAACAGTTTTTGCAATTCCATTATTTACAGTTGTCCTTTTTTTCTTCTTCTTCTTTTGATTCCCGCGGGAAAAGAGGATCGTTATACGAAAAAGCTCCGCCGCGCTCTTCTTTCACAACGCGGAGTTATATATAAAGATCTCCTTTTAATGCTAATTTTAATCTCTCCGAAGTAGTTCATCTTTTGTTTATTTTCCCCGCGGTTTTTCTATTCTCATCACCGATGACAGAATTGTCGCTTGGCTTTCTCCAGAGACTACTGCGTTTGTAAACTTTTTGCGAGATTGAAAGAACGAGTATATATACGCGAATACCGTTATATATATACACTTGGCAGCTGTATAAGCCGGACAATTTCTGTGCAGCTATTGTGTACAATATCATCGGCGATTCAATAAATTTTCCTAAACGAGAGAGAGAGTGTATGAGGGGAAAGAAGGTCAAGATAGCGGCGGGCTGGCGCTATCGTATCTACGACGTTCGGAAGCAAAACATCGACAGGCTATCGCGGGAGCGCAAAGTTCACACGCGCGCGCATCGCACATGCTTATAGCCTTTAAACTATATATCGCTATCGCGCACGCGCCTATACATATAGACAGCGAAAGGTCATTAGCGTCTATATATGCATACCCCGGAAAAATCGTTCGATAAGCGCGCGTTCTCGCTTCTTTCTCCGTTCTTCCGAATCACGCGCGAAATAAAACTCGATCGGAATATGGAATGCCTGACGTGTGAACGAAAAAATTTCAAGGCGAGAACTTGGGGGCAGCCTGACAATAGTCGCGTGTTATATAAACCGCGCGCTCACTTTATACACACACAAACACGTGCTGAGAGCCATATAGTATCAGCCTGTATGAATGCGCGCGGAAGATAATGAGGAGAGCATCAGCGATATATATATGTAGCCTCACCGGCATTCCACAGAACACAGCGCTGTGAGTTGTAGCAAACGGGTGACATAATTGGCCTGTTGAATTCGCGTCCGTGCACGGAGCGAGCACGGAGAGGAAGCGGAACGAGCCGGAAAATCAAGATCACGAATTTCCGCGCTCGCGCGCTTGTCTCTCGTCGCGATCATTAATAGCGCGGCCTTTGCCGAAAGTACCAACTTTTTGGCCTGGAATTCCCGCTTTGATAATTGGGCGGTGATGCTTCGTGAGAAAACTTTTCACCGGAAAATTCTTAGCGTGCATCCAATGATACAACGGCGATTTCGATCACGGAAGAGCCTGTCTGGCGGGATTTTTGTTTTTTATGAGCTGAAAAATTACGGACACTGCATGCGGTTTCTGCTGTACTTACTCGCGGTGGCCGGAAGGACATTACCGAGCTGTATGAAAAATAAATACCGGAATATTTCTAATTACGTTCGAGTCTGAGTTTATAATACATAAACTGGTTATCCCGAAATTCGGAGCCATGGCAAACTCGGCAAATTATATACGAGCACGTTTAGCCTAAATTCGGCGCGAGCGACGACCCATAAACACACGCAGCGCACGTGTCTATATATATATATAATGTATAATCCTCGCAAAAGGCGAAACGACAAACTCAGCATCAGCGCGCGGATGCGCTCAGCGCGTGCGTGCGTTAAAAGTGTTACAATAACATTTTCCCGCGCGTGCAACTGTGTAATGCGTTTTCATAAGCAAAAGTTTCGTTATAATAAACGGGGTTAACGCGCCTGCTGCTGCTGCAGTCCCGCAGGAGCCCGCGAATGCTGATGCGCTCGCGGAGAGAAACTGTAGGAGTGTGCTGAAGACACATTTCGGATGAAAATTGCGAGGCGCGCTCGGATTGCGCACGTTCGCTTGCTCTTAGAACTAATTTATAGTTTTGCTCCCGACGAGTTGTTGGCTGCATTAGGACTGCGACCCTTGTCATTTGCAGAATTAAGGAAAAATATGGAATAAGCATGTAGTATATAGGGAGTGGACGACGCTGAGTAACATCATCAGTAAGCCATATCTAAATTACGTTTGTTGTATCTCGTGTTTTCGAGTTTTTTGTTTTTAATATCGCGGGTGTGTGTGCGCGCGCGCGCGAGCTTGAAGAGGAGATCGTAAAATTCGCGAGCCGCGCTTTATGGCTGCTTCCTTATTGTTGTCCATAAAAAAAAAGGAAAAAGTTTTCGGTTGTTAAAGCTGCGCTGATAATGATTGAAATGTGTCGCACTGTATTTCTGTTCCACGAAATGATGGTACTCGCTTTTTTTTGTACAGTATTATATAAAAGCGTGCCTCCCTTTATTAAAACTTTTGGTTACCGAGAATTAATTTTTACGCAAATTCCCTTGTCAAGTATTTGATGCTTCAAAGGTATGCTGCACAGTTTGTTTTATATAGATAAACTGCATTCGCTTTGGCATACATGAAAGGCAATGAAATAACGAAGAGAGATTGTGCCATCAGCGGTCACTTTATAGAGTTACTTTGAAAACGACGAGCTCTGAGTTTTTATGAATATGCGCAATTGAAAACGCGGTGACTAATACAATGCAAATGACCAATTTTTCATTAAAGCCCGGATAACGTTATTTTTCAGCGCGAAAAAAAGGAGCGGCGAAAATTCTAAGAGTCAAACAAACTTGAGAGTTTACTTTCAAGCAAGAAAAGTCATTTTCTATAATATGCAAACTCAAACTTTCGTCAGCTCCACTCCCAGCACGCAACTGCAGAAGAGCGCGCGAGTTAATCTAATAGTATACGCTACTATCCACACTTCTCGTAATACGACACAACCTAGTCGAAAAAGCTTCCCAACGCTACCTTAATTTTCATCGCGATTCACTTCCCCGCTTCCATACTTTTACACAAATTTAATCGCGCAGCAGGCGCGTTTATGTATGCGAAACTCGATCGCTTACGAGCGGTCGCATCCAGCATCGCCCTCCTCGTCGTCCCGCTATTATCCCGCCGGGTGGCGTGCGTACATCATTCTCCGTAATAGAAAGTGCGAGGCGGAGCAAATAAGATTGCACCGAGCGTCTTGTATACACCGGAGGCAGAGAGAGAAAATTAAGTCCCGCGCGCGCCGGGAAAGTGGGTCGCGCGTCGCTCCGATCGATCTAGCCGCCGGTGCAGCCAGGATTTTCGCATCGTTTTTTTGCTCGCGTCCTCTTTCTTATCGGGCTCAATGGATCTAAATTACTTTCGGCCCGAGCTGCGCCAACCTGCGTCTTTGGCAAGCGTATCCTTCTTCTTAGTGCATGTGTATATACAGATCATAGCAGGGGATCTCGATGAAGCCAAGTCGCGCGTGCGTCATTCACGAAGGGGTGCAGGATACGCGCACGGAATTGAGGAAGATGGGAAACTCGTTGCATCGCAGCCATTGTCGGATGTATTGGTTTTCGATTTAATTCCTTTCCGGATCTGGACTCGTGAGAACTGCTCTTCGTTTCGTTCTACGGAAATTTGCGAGTCGCGTAGGTGCAGCGACGAAAATTTAAAGCTGGCTTCAATTTCATTCGTTGAAACGTTGATATATCAAGAATAAATAAACTCGCAATTCACGTAGAGCCGTACTGCAAAACTTGTATAATCCGAATACATTTTCCCGGAAAATGTACCAGCGTACATATCCAAAAATGAGTTTCGCCGAATATTGCGCGGTTCTTCTTTTTTATTTTGCTTTTGTAAAAACCTATACTCCCCTGTCGTCGCTCTCGCTTTTCACCTCTATACGCGCCCAGCCGCCGCAGGCTGTATTTTCGCGTTATTTGCTCAGGAAAACAACAACAACGACGACGCCACATGAAACAACAAAGATGTTCCGGGCGGAAAAATTCGCAACGCAGAACAAGGGACGACAAACACAAAAGCGCCCGCCGCCGTGCACTACAATAATAGCACCGAGGAAATATTTTACATGCGCGTTTTTTTCTTCCGCAAACAAAATTTCCTCCTTTGAGCATGTATACGCGCTCTGTAAAGAAGACGGAAAGTACATTATTATATACAGGCGACGATGCCGCGTGCATCGCCTCGTGTGAAATGTTGATTCGCGCATTAAGTATCGTGGCGCGGCATTACCGCAATTATCTGAGATAATAATGCATACAATCGCGTACGACAGAGTTGTGCCTCTTTACTATATGAATACATTGTTCGATCGTTAATAATTGCCAAGCTAATGCACTATTGTTGAATTTCGATTGCGATTTTCAGTATGCCCAGCTAAAAACTCTATATATAACTTATTCAATCATAAACTTCACGCAGCTACATTCAAATTATGTATTAATGTTAACAATATTTTGTGCACATGAAAATTGCATAACTACTACTTTTATTTGTATAGTAAAATACTTCTCTCAGAGGAGGAGAGCATTGCAACTTTTATGATCGATTGATAATTTATATATTTATGCGCTGCTCTCGTCGAGCTATTTAATCGTAGAGATACCGCACTTTCGCCTCCGCTTTTCAGCGAATTATCTAAGCTCTGGGAAAGTGAAGCAAATTTTAAATGGCAGGTCGCTCTAAAGCTATTTGCTTCTCGGCAGGTTTTATGAATTTAGGCAGTTAACGCCGTGTTAGTATAGAGTAGCGAAGCGAAGCAAAGTAGAATTGCAAGCAGGTTATGTGAGGTGCAGGGGGATATTTCGTTTCAATCTTGCTGTTGAAATCGATATGATGAAATCGTAGAAATTTGTTACCGATACATTTTTTAGACGTGCTTTTTTTTTTAAGAAAAGTATATTATTTATGCAAAATTAATTGTGCTTTTTTATTGAAGATGCCGAGTTTTTTTTGAGAACTACTATTTCATCATACGATTTTCGATTCGAATTTGTTTTGCATGTTGAATGTGTACATAATTAGACTGAGATTATTTCTACTACATTACTACTCTTATAATAACGTGCAAGATGTGCAATGTTGGCATGTCAATTACGTTTGCTATATTTATGCTTCAACAGTTTTCAAATATTCTCAGTATAAATATGGTTTGTGCTTTCAGATCGAGTGCATTTAAACGATTGGCGAGTGGGAAAATTGTATGTCCTTTACTCGAAGACACGGCACGTCAATGTTGATGCACCTATATACAAGTATAAATTTAATATATGAAGCTTGATTTACTGAAAAATGACTTGCGTGTGCTCGATATTTATTTTTTTTATTTAATTAGCGATTATGAAGTTAAAGCTTTGCACAAGATTAAATCTGATTGTGCTAGCGATTTTATGGCAAAGTTACATAATGCAATACAGTTGCATACATAGCTCATTTTGTGGAAATTTAATCGCATTTCAGACCGTTAATAAATTTTCAACATTTACAATGCGTTTAACCAGAAAGTAAGCATGAATATATATAAGTTCGGAAAACCGTTGCTTGGAAATGACACGATTTTTCAGGAAAAAAATCTCACACTCGACTCTCGTTGTCACTCGCGTTAAACAATTAGGCTATAACGATCCTTCGAAGCGGCGAGTTGTTATCTTTTTTACATTCATATATACCGTATGCATGACGAGACAAAAAGGGAAACTTACTAGCAGTAGCGAATCGCGAGAAATACAAAGTGTATCGATCGCAGGGTCACGCTACTGAATCTCCGTAATTGAAGTCGATATACATAGTACTACAACTCGCCGCGTCTCATTCTCGCTCAGAGCCAGTGCAGCACAGACCGCATGCGCACATTCAACTCACACATCCAAACGAGTGCACCGCAGCAACAGCATCCGAAATATATAGAGCAACGTCTCACAACCATTTATCCTTGCCGAGTGATAAGGTACCTTATTCTTATCGAGTTCGTCGCCTCGACGTCCAGCCTCTTTCTCTCACACGTGAAGCCGAACGATCTGTACAGTCCGCAGCGGTGAATCGCCGGCTACGTTAATTCCACTTTGCTTCTCTTGCGTTACGTAGATCCAGTGTCAAAGCTCCTTACTTGTTCAATGCGCAATGGCATTCGTGCAGCAGCGATAAAACTCCCTCGCGAGTGTTTGGCCAAGACTTCCTTCTGAATTTTCCGCTCGTCTCCAGCCGCGGTAAACAAACAATCATCCAAGTTTAAACACACTGGCGTCGGTCCTCTCTGTCGAAATTCGCGCTCGGCGCGTGCGCTCGACGCGTAGTGATGTTGCTGCTGCAGTCGAAGAATATACACAGGTATATAGTGGGGGCGCGCTCCGGAAGACACAGAGCGGAGCGAAGGAGAGGGCAGACGTATGTGCGCCCGTGTCGATGTACACTGATCTGCCTACACAAGCAGCCGAGGCTTTTAAATCCGAAGGGAAATACCCCCTCCACCGTCGGCCGCCCGGAGAGGCTCGCCGAGCGCGCCGCTGAGGATGCGACCGCTGATGCCGTGAGCCGCTGCTGCAGCTTTGTCATCGCGATAATGCAGCGCCGGGCTCGGGGTGCGCGCACTTATTATACGTACCAGATGTACGCGCGGGTTCACGAAGGTGGCCACTCGATGATTATCAGGCGGGACGATCGTTCGCTTGCGCAATGGCGATGTTATTTCAAGCGAGGCATAATCGAGGAGAACATTTGTAGCGTTGTTGACGCGAGTATCCAATTTTGTTTAATCTTCCGAGCTGTTGTATTCAATGCTAATGTTCACTGTAATAATACAAAAGCTTTTTTCAGAAGGTGACCGAGCCAATTGCTTGAACGATCGATTTAATCATCGTATGCTAACAAATTTTGAGCGCTTGCGCAGGTTTCATAATGCAAGGAAACGTACTCGGATTCGCGAGAAAACACGTAGACTTCTGCTGATAAGTCGGGCTCTTCTTCTCAATAAACGGAGAAGTAGAGTAAGGCGTGATGAAAAAAAACAACATTTTTCACCTTAACACCTTTTTTCACTTCAGTCGACGGCGCCTCCGCCTCTTGTTTACGCGCATACCGGCGATAAGAGGACATAAAACGCACGATTCTTCATAAGGTATATTATATACGAATTATGCGTCAGTGAGGTGACCGCGCACAAAAAATATAGTATATACGTACGATTGTTGAACCCTTGCGCCATATAAATATATATATGCATCATTTGAGGTCATGAATTCGCTACTGTCGTATTTTTGCGACGACCTTCGCGCGCGACGCGATTAGAATTTTTCGACCGCTCGAAGAAACTACTTATATCGCCGAGTTATACGTGTATTATACGCGTAATTCACATAAGATGACGCAGGTCCTCGCTCGATGCGTGCGCCGCGGCTCTTCCGCTCTGTATAATTTTGTCGGCGCAGCTTTCGCGGCGTCGAATTTTTCGCTATTTTTACTGGACGTACTTTATGATCGTCTGTTGAATCGTCGCGCGTGTGTCATCTTAAATTAAGGAAACACGTTGATCTCGCGATTTTGCTTTGTCAAAGATACGAGCGAGAGAGAGATAGAGAGAGAGAGAGAATATACGTGCGCATTGTAAATATACTATGTATGTATACGATGTTTCCTAGTACATCTGAATTAAAGAATTTTCCTTTTCCTCGATATTTACTCGATATGTGACGTAGGAAAGTTTATGGAAATAAATATCTAATAATGCAGCTTTATAGCAGCCTCATCTTTAGCAATTTTATATATCAATTAGTCGTCCCGACGCAGATAATCGCGCGAGAAAACAAAACTTATAGTTTGACGCAATGAAAACTTGAATTTCCGAGATTATGCATAGCTATACAGATAATTCAGCTCAGGCATTTGCTCGAGTGTTATACGGCACGAAAAAAACAAAACAAAAATTTTTCTTTTATCGTATTAAACGTATATATGAAAGAGTACTAGCCAAACAGGCGATAAACTATATCGAAAACCTGGATTCTTTCTTCCAACTCGTGACATCGTTCAATAAAGACCGCGATGAGATGCGAGCCTTTCTGGAATCGCGGTTATTTAAACAACTGCCGTAATTTCTTCAAGGTTCAAAGACCACACGCTATTTAAAATAAAAAAAAGAGTATTCACACACTTCATCTACATATATTTTAAAATTTTTCGGTCGTAAGCTCTTGATTCGCGCAACTATATATCTTAGCACACTCTGTCGCACCTGACGCCATCTCACTCTCGCTTTTTCTAGCGTTATGCGCGCTATACACCGAGGACAGTAAAAACGTTTGCTTACATTTGCATCGATTTCCGGAGCGCATGAAAATCACGTTATCTTCGCTATATATAATAGGGTCAACAACCTACTGCCATTTTTTTTTCTCGCTACTCTTTCGATTTTCAATTATGGCATCTCGTTATTTCCATAAATTTGCTTCTGCGCTTTGAAACTCTTTCATGCAGGAAGTCTTTATAAATATGCACGATGAACACGTTTTATCGATACTTCCTATATCAATTCATGCATGCGCTCTAGGAGTCTTTATTTAAATAATGGATTTAAAGCTGTTTGTTTTCGAGTGGTATAAGAAACGTGATAATTTTTGCATTTTTATCCACGTTTACAGCGTCGTAAATCTACCTGACTTTCTACACCCAGTGTAGACTTAATTGTATTCCGTATAATGGCTTATTGAAAGTTCTGCATTAATGCAAATTATACCTATAAGAAAGATAAGCTTTCGACCGTGAGGCGGAAAGTATAATTCAACACAACGCAAAGTATCAGGTTTGTTGAATCGAAGAAAAAAATTACCAAATAAAGAACATATTATTATTTACATCTTTATTCTGCGAATACGATTCTTGTATAGAAACTCCATGAACTCGGACAAATGTGTGGATCAATTACTCAAAGTACGTTTATCGGAAAAAAATGCTCAACGCCAGACTGCGATGCAATCGATTGCGAAACTTTTCGCCATTACTCATATCCACAAAACGCGCAAAAAATAAGATCGCACACATGCCCATATATACATATATATATATATATAATATACGCGTACACAAGAACGTTTGACGCAACACCGCGCTACGGAATAACCCAGTTATCCTTGCTTATAAAAGCCCGCGAACTTTTGAAAGAATCGTTCGAGAGAACAAGGCGCGCAGTGGAAAGTTGGGGTACAGCCGGGCATTGAAGAATTTAGTAGACGGACCAATGACGTCTCGAATCCGGGATTTCGGCGTAGAAAAGTTCAAATCAAAGGAATGAATCTTCCTACACGCCGCTGTACAACTTGCACCGAGAAGAGAGCGTAATCGCGTGTACGGGCCAAAGCCGGAAAATTCCTTTCCCGATTCCAGCGAAGTTGCAGCGCTGCGGCCGATAAACGATGAGCTGTACGGCAAACACACAATCATGCTGGAGGGAGGGAGAGAGAGAGAGAGAGCAAGGAGAAAACAGAGAGAAATAGAGGAGATTCCCATCGGTTAGCTGGACGTTGAACAAGTTCGATCGTTTTTTATCTGGATTTAATCAGTATACACCGAAAAAAGTCTCGTGAAGAAAAATAGCGCACGCTTCGGAGTGTGATGGGATTGCTTAATGAAAAGAGCGTGTCTTATATGCAGTCAGTGAAAAAGCTATATTGGTAAACATGTTGCTCGATAGTCGGTGATTTCTCTTTGATGAGTTCGCATATATTAGTTTGATAATTTCAATTAATCGAACTGCGCTTTAATCCCAATTAATATACTTCGTCCACATCCACGTGGCTGATGAATAAATTAGCTCGAACGTTTTCATTTGTGCACAGGATGCCTAGAATAATGATTATCATATACGCGCCTGAATATATATGCACGTTGTTTATTTAGTACAGTACAATTTGCATCATAACGATTTATTTTGCCGACCAACCGCATGGCGAGTTGAGGAAAAAAAATGTATATTCACTTATCGCGCGCGTCTGTAGGAAAACAAATTACATAACATTATAATGCCATTTACAAAAAAGCACCTGCACGCAATGCACCCTCTTACAGCTTAGCGCAGACTTACTCCGGCATTAAAAAGTCCAGCTAAAGGAGAGCGATTCAACGGGGGAGAGGTTGCGTATTCTCGCATAACAGCTGCACTCAAACTGTACACTCACCGACTGCGAGGATTCGTAAAATTTTCCACTCGGCTTTTTCCGTAAGCTCGCGGGGCGGTCTCGCACATTTAACAAGCCACTAAAACGTGTCTTCTATTTTGCGAGCTCCCTTGGGGATGCCTATACTTGTCTCTCTCTCTCTCTCTCTCTCCGGTCACTCGACGTGAAAGCGGTCGCTTCGCACACTATAAAATATCCGCGCGAGACGAGCGATAAACCGGGGGCGTCTCGCCCTCCAAAACACGTGTATGCAAATCCTCGGCTCGTTGTGCTGCAGTAGACGCGCTGGGGGTTGAACGACGCCGCGCCGCCGTCATGATAACGATCGAACGGCCTTGGCCGTCGTCGTCGTATATACGGAGCTTAATCTGCGAGAAACACGCGGTCTCGTGTGCAGGTTTGTCGATCGGTGAATGGTTTTACTTTAGACCCGACTCATCGGCTGGAAAATTTTCGCTGACGTGTATTACTCATGCGCTTGTGGCAAATTATCCCCATCGCATATACACTCCGCAGTGCAATTATTCGTTTTACCGCGCAAGTTACTGCGGATGGAAATTGACCTGTTGCCTACTTTCGAGACTCGAAGAGACTCGTCAATCGGTTCAATCTAACGCAAGAGAGCGTCGACTACGTCGTAGAGAATGAGAGAGAGAGAGAAAGAGAGAGAGATGATAGAAGATAAAAAATTAGAGCACAGCCGTGAGAACTCGCGCTCGATTTTTCTCCTCGCTGCACCGCGAAACAATAAAAAGAGTTTACAGAACTGCCGTCGTCGCGTCGCAAGTAGGAAGTAGTGCGCGATCCGCAGACTGCGCGACGAGCCTCTCTCATGTCCGACCTTGATTCTCTTTTGACGCGCTTACGTACTCGCGAGCACGTATTCCTCGCGATAGACAGGTCGGAAGGAAGCACAAAAAGGAACGCCGCGCGTATACTCAGCGAGATGTATAAAAAAAAAAAAAGATCGAGATTCCTTTGTCGGATATACATTATAGTATATACGGGATGCAGGTGATGGAGATCGTCGGGGTATCGATTCTGAATAAAAGAGAGCCATCGTCGCGCGGCATATCCGGCGAAGAGAGCGACGTGCATTAACTGCATCCGGTGCGGCAGGTTTGCTCTCTTCTTTTTTCCCCCGAGCTTTTATAAAAGCATTAGCTGATTAAAAGAGCTAGCCCTGCCTCTTTTTTGCGCTACTGGAAGGGAAAAGCTACTACGCTGATGCAATCGACGTGTTTTCCTCCTTTCCTCGCAACTTTTTTTCTCCGCTTTTCCCCCGACGTCAGAGAGTCATTATAGATACAGCTGTGCAGTCGAACGATCGCAGTTTCCCGATCGCACACTTCGCGCGAGTAAATGAAAATTAATTAATTCACCGAGCTTCCGTTGGAGCAGGCCACGTGGTCGAAATATTTAAGGACACGCGGGTTCCGCAACATTACTGGATAGCCATTACAAGGTACAGCGTAAATTGCGCACTCGACTCGGCCGCCCCATAAAAATCCTCCTCGGACATATTTTCCCCAACGCGCGGGGCACCATATCCTCGCGAGTAAAACAAGATCAATCACTCGGAGGGTATATACACGCGCGTTTAAAAAAGAGCTCGACGCGCTGCAGTTCATTACGCGCCGGCGCTTTAAGCGTTTAACAGCCCTCGGCTAATCGGCTCGCTCGCGCGAGTCCAGCAGCTAAAGTATATAAATCGTCCATCTCGTCCGAATTGCGCGTACTGCTGTGTACATATACATATATATATCTGACACGTATATACGGAGCCTTAACGGCTGCTCGTATACTCGGATCGAGCAGTGGGCTGCGCCAGGAGCGCGTTAAACCGAACGGGCAAGTGTCCATCCTGGTAATCAGACTCTATATTGATTCGCTGCCTGGGATTATAAACGTCGGGCGGCTGCTGCAAGTATACGAGTATACGGCCGAACGTACGGTATTGCGGATTTTCACTTCGTTTGTGTAACGCTTGCTTATATGCCGGGAATATTGTGTATAGACGTAAATGCCGTGTTGTAACGGCAATGGATTGAAACGGCTGCGCGTTCGAATTGCATAAAAATATACGCGCATAATATTTAGCTCACGGCGTTTCGTAATTCGCGCAGCGTATAATAACACCCGGCGTCGCTCGCGCATATTCTCTTCCTCCTTCGGAATCCCGAGGATAATCGATACTCCATTTACGCGAGCAGCGATTGTATTACTTGGCGTATCTCTTTTCAAAGTCCCACTGTACACTTCCGAGAGGAAATTCTCAGTATACGTCGATCGTCAAAATCGGGCAGGTCGGTATCGCCTCTCCCCCTTCTCTCACGCATGCAGATCAGTCGCTCGGTCAACGTTCGCGCAAAGTTTGCTCGCGGTATTATGTATATGTGTGTACGCGCAATCTAGATATAGCCGATATACGTACTGCGTATAGAACACGCAGCCCCGCAGGCCCCGCTGGTTCGAGCCCCCGCTGCATCGTTAACGCGCTGTGCTGATTATGACGCAACTGCAGCAGCAGTGCTCGCGTATGCTAATGAGTTGCGGATGATAATGACCGCAGCGCTCTCTCTCTCGCGCGCGCCAGCCTTTTTATTCATTTTTTTCTCTTTTTGTTTGGCGTATAGCGCGCCGCCGGCTGGATTTTTTAAATGCGTTATCCTGTGAGCCTTCTTTTATGCTTATATGGGGGAGAGCAAAATTGCGCTTTCGGTCGATGAGATTTTTAGCCCGAATGCTTTCATTATAGAGGGAAAAGTGCGCGGTTGGGATTGGCGCCGCGCATATTTGCACTCTGTGTTTTTTTTATTTTAGCTGCGAGATGTGCTGTTGTTTTATTCAAATCATTATGCATGTATAGAGGGAGTCCTGAAACCGAGTATTTTTTTACTCGTTGTTTTGAAGCTGCGTATAGTGGAGGAGAGGCAACGAAGTTTCATTTTTATTGTGGAACGCAGCGATATAAAAGTAAATTTTGACAATGCGTATCGCAGGAATGATTGTATCAGCCAGCACGATTGTATTCCCACAAGGAGAAACAGATTATTCTGCGAATTCCAATTTGATTGAATTTATTTTCAGAAAGATTTTCTGAATAAAGAGACAAGAGATATATAATCAAATCTACCTATTTAAGCACATTTCTTTACGTTTTTACAGTTTGATAAAGAAAGCCTTCTAAATGAGTTTTATATTCAGTATTAAATCGGGCTACGTTATTGTCTTGGCAATTTTGAAATGTTCCAATTATTTATGCTGAGAAATAAATTGACAGTCTTAAAATCATTTTTTTTTCCACGATTCTTTTGAGCATTTGCTGAGTTATTGATTATTCAAGGAGTCGTGACCGGAAGATCTTATAATGCATCCTCATTATTGCTCCGGATAATTCTTGTGTCTCTAGATATAGAAAGGATATTAAATCGTTCTGTAAGCGCTTCCTCATTGTCATTACAAAAGAGCAGCGAGATTGATCCGACCAGTTCTACCGTTTTTGTCTACCCCAAAGGGCGCTGCTTTAAAAGTCGATTAAACGTCAGTACAGAAACTTCTTTTTCTCATTTACTTTTTCATCGTATCGCATCAGATGTGTTCGTCACTGATAATGTTTCATCGGCGCAGAAAAGTTTTCAATGTAGATAATCATTTTGTGCTAGTGTGTTCAATTTCATGTACTTTAAGAATTTTTTTCTTATCAGAGAGGTAACTTTATACACGATCTAATGATATTGTTTAATTTGTGATTGCTCACTTATACAAAATCGCTTGAGTGTTCCTTGTACATTTCTTAAATAATGCGTGATAGTAAGGAATAAGGAAAAATTCACGGTGGCTGATAATATTGCAAGCAAAAGATTGATCGAGCATTTTTTATTTAAAGACTATTATCTGTACAAGAAAAAATTTAGAGAGATTACAATTTTAAACGATATAAAATATCTCAATGATTAAAGAAATAAGAACAACTCAAAAATAAACAACGCAATCAAATAATTGTATTAATAATATTCACGTATTACGATACCAATAGCATTTGAATAATTCAACGACTATAATCTAACACTTTTCTTGCTAGTTAAAAATCTTTTTGACCTCTGAAATTCAAGGGTGCTCGTATCGGCAAATTTCATCCTACTACTAGCTGCGTAGGCTAATAAAGAACGACTCGAAGACCCTCGATAATTTTCTTGTTGGATCAGCGAGAATATGGCGGAAAGGGAAGAAAACTTGACGCGATGGATGAGCTGTTGAACGCGAGAAGGAACAAAAAAAAGCCAAACGCAGATCGCCAAAGAATTACGACGGAACACGGACGCGATTCCTCCTCCCTCGAGCCAAGATGCTTGATGGATGAAGCCCAGCGTAGCCATAAGCGAGAGCTAAGTTTTCTTTCTCCTTAATTTATTAACCTAGACCGTACTTTTTAATTGCCACACTTCGGAGCTACTTTAATGAGAAGAGGCTCGCGCAGACTTACGGATTTCCATTTACTACACTCAATTTTGTTTTTATTTTTTTTCTTTTTACAGTTTGAAGAAATTATGACCGTCGGACTGCTTTTGAGTCGCCGATGCAGTTTAAGGTTAGCATAAAACCAAAAGTCTAGAAACACACATGAGATTTCGGAAGAATTACACGCGTTGTTTATGACGCATGGAAGGGACCATATTTTCAATAATACTTTTCATAATTAGCAGATGTTAATGAAAAAATATTCACGATATCAACTAATACTAAATTATAGTAGTATTCAAATTTTGTTGACCCTTTAGATAATTTGTCGGCTTGATTTCATCATCTTCGGAAACTTATACTTAGGAATCCCAGTTAAAAATAAATATCATGAACGAGTTTGCTGGTCACGACCTTGGGAAAATTTAACAAATCATAGAAAGGCTATAATTAAATAGTAATCTCTTTTTAACCGAATTAAATCGGTCTGTTTCTAGCATGACTTGTGGCTAGACAGTAACAATTCCATGAATTTTCCTCCATTAGAATATTTTCTCCCTTTTTACGAGCTTCATCGAAATATATGCATATATTGTACGTATAATATCAACACAATACGAGAGCTTTGAACTCTTTAATTGAGAATATGATTATGTCGTGCTAATTGTACATAAGCTCAATGCGGTTCATTGTCTACGAGGTATACCGCTTCCGTATGATATAATGCGCATCAATAAATGTCTAATTCAATCGGTAATCCTCCAATGGATATTAGCCAAGCTTATAGTTCGATATCAAATTATCTGTTAATACCTGATGCAAAGATTTCACGATTTGATTGAAATGTGTCGTAATAAAAAAGATAGACCTTTTTTAGCACTTTTTCAATCTCTTCTACAGATATCTGTAAATATTTAAGTAACTTGAACTTTTTTCTATGGGCGATTTTCTAATAGCATACACAATCACAAAAGCGGCATCTATCGACCGAGCAGTCAGTCGATACTAGGTGTGTTCACAGCCGCACATTGTATACCGGCTTCGAGAAATCGCACAAAGTCGTGATTACGCATGGACAATAAAAAGTCATGTACGCCTCTACATAGTACGTATATTATCTTATATATCTATATATGACGCCTAAGGTACGTCAAGGCCTCGATCGCGACGCGCGCGCGCAGGTGTTCACGTGCGACATGCTTCCGTGAGTTTAGAGCGCGCAATTACAGCAGTGCGTGTATACACATAGACAGCCGAAGCGCGATTATCCTCGTGCGAGATGTCAAGTGCGTGCATCGGCCCCCTTGTATACTCGTAGACATGAAGATATATGTTCACGCACATATAGGTATATTCATCGACCCTGAAATTTGATTGTACCAGCTCCGATTTAGCCGGTGGCGATCCTACTGCGTGACGTACAATAATAACCTATACCTTGTGGTATTGGGATTGGCGATGACGTTCTGGGGATTCTCGGCTGTGTTAATAGTGTATATACGTACTGTGTGAGGAGCGTATCGATCGACTGAATTCGCGAATTTTTCAAATTCCACAACTAGTGGAAGCGTCAGATAACTGGAACGAATCGTCACGGAGAGCTGGGATTTACAAATGAAATAATTTCGTTACTTGGTTGGAGGATTAAGCCGGCGATTAAAAGTTGTATTGAACATGTTCATATGAATTTCTTCATTTACGGCACTATCTTGAATCAAAAATTATGATAACCCTCGAAGGAATGAAGCAGATTTCTGATTTTAGACAACATCTGATGATTCGATTATAAATTATCTTTCTTTGGCATTCAAATATCAGATGAAATTTGTATTCTTGGTATCGAAAAAATATCGAAAAGCAGCATATCGCTGTAGATGTAGACTTTGGAACCTAATAATGACGAATAATATTTTTATAGCCGCAAAGCGTGCTATAATCGTAAAATAATTAGAGTGTACATGCAGTTACAAACATTTATAATAATATTGTTTGCATGACCTTTAGTTAAGCGCTCTACTATCGCATCTCACGACCATCCTACATTTCTAGATAACTGCAAACTAGCATCGAATGATTAATATATTTTTCTTGATATTATCGTACGGTCAAGTTCCGCAGAATACCAAGTACTTTTACGTTGTTGCGTATAAAATGAATTTTTTACTTTTTTGTCATCGCGATTTTTTCAATTTCTTATTTCGTAATCGTATTAAAATTAGTTCGAAAAATGAATACTGTTTGCAATTCAAGCAATTTAAACTCAGTCGAGTACGGGTGTCTTTAAAATTCTTCTAGTTATCGGATGAGTTATTTAAAAAATATATCAGGCCATAGTTATGACTATATGCACACGGTTTGCTTAGAATTAAGTATAAACTATATAAACTTCTTTTTCAGAAACTTATTTAAGATTTACGCTAAACGTCTCGTAAATATCCATTTTTGCATATATATTTAGGTTAAGTATTAGAATTAAAGGTGAACTAATTTATTACATATTTTCTATCACTGTCCTATGTTTCATTCTATTAAATTCTTGGAACTTTACCCTGTAAATGCCATAGCAACCCTGTTACAAATTTCAGCTGCTCAACTGGTCTGAACACGAAGTTGTTTGAACATGCGAATCTTGCAAACCTATAGAATTCCCTTCTTCGTAATATGACAGAGGAAAAATTTCCACGTGACAATATAAACAAGCAGCCGGTATGAATCTGAGAATATCTACAGAGCAAAGATAAAGATTTCCACAATTAGTAAACCCAAATATATAAACATTTAAACATGCATTAAAGTAATCTCAGATTGTCTTCGTATAAGCCCAGTGCTCACATAATTGCATTAGGGTGAACGCAAAGTTTTATCACAATCTTGCTTATCCTATTTCTTCTTCTTTCAATATTACGCGTGACGCATCTATGTCTAGTACAGTGGAAAAATTTTCGGCAATGAACACAACTATAAATACCATGCTTCCCTCCATCATAGCGTATCTCTTTCTCTCTCACACTCATAGAACAACAGAGTGGAATTTTCCGCAGTGCAATAGCCGCAGCAGTGGCAGGTAAATTGCCGGCAGTATAGAAAAAGGGACTGCCGGTAATTACGGACAGTCAGGGGGCGGGCGGTCTCCATTGTCTCTGTGTACAGCCGGGCAAACCATCCTGCACCAACCGGCCGAGATGCGAGAGGGGGGGGGGGGCAGAGAGTTTTTGGTTGCTACTAGAGATTTTCCATCGGACCGATCGCCTTGTTTGGAGTGCTGTCTCTCGGCCCCATTGTATCACTGCAGTATCCTTTTATTTATTTTGCGACTGCAACGCGCGCGCGCGCACTGTATTTTTCTTATGGTCGTGTATATGCCTCGGCTTAGGGGGCAGCGAGACGATGCCTTATTTAATCCCTCGGAGGTTCACTCAGTGCACCACGGCGTGCAGCATTGCCAGGATTTTGTCTGGTCAGTGGAAAATTCCACGGGTTTAATGACGTCAGGTGCTTTTCGTTCGTTAGCCCCCAATTTTGCGGTTTTGGCGACCGAGGACGTTAAGTGCACTTCTTCGTTAATTAATTTTTCTTGCCGTGGCTAATAGATTTATGGAGGTCGATCTAAATATATATCCACATTCGAATGCTCTAATCCCTTGGGGAAGCCAATTAAACAATTCGATTTCATTTTCAAGGTACATACATTTCCTATACCTTATTTGAGTGCGTCCTGCACAATATAATGAAAGTAACAAATATACGTATGTATACGACTAGTCCAGAAACGAGCGATCATTTTATTAATTTAATTCCGCTGTACTTCATTTATTGTTCTCCATCACAATGTCCAATCCGGCGCATAAAGGATTAACAGAATGGAGTTATAAACGAATGGTAATTGGCAAATGAAAAAATCAGCGCTGCGAGCAAATCCAGTCTCTCGCCGAGCTGTTATGTTCTTTCTCGGTTTGCCCCCGCTATTTCGCTCCAGCTGCAGGGAGTACGACTGCGACCGAACTGAAACGCGATTATTGATTTGGACTTTCAGTGGAAAAGTTTGAATCGTCTTCCCAGAGCGCGAGCGCGCGCCTTTGCTGCTGCTAATTTCCCATTTGAATTTATCACGCCTGCCTCTTAATTTGCTTCATTATTCATTTATCTGTTATTCAGCGCCGAAATTGAATAACGAAAAATTGCTTTTTTATAGCCTTGTATTCTCTAACGAGAAACTCGAGAAATTGAAAAATATTCCTTAAATCAGTGCGCTATTCCTCTCTGCTGATGTTCTCCTTAACGTGCTTTGTGTATCTACAATTTCTCAATCTTTTTATAATTTCACGCGCTTCGTAATCTTACCTACTTTTTCTAGTAAATCAGGCGCTCACTGATAAAATGAAAAATATTTAAAAACACACATGATAAGACGGTATAGCGCGCGTCGGGTTATGCGCGATGCTATAACACAGGATAATTTCAACTTGTCATAAACTCCGGTATTAGCGGATTTTCATCGATCAATCTTCGCGATTCGTTCGTCATTTTCGATTGGTACATTTTAGAGGTTTTCGAAGGCAAATACTCTGCGTAATAAGTAGACATATTTTACATATAGGTATATGTTGGTACGAGCTCTAGAATATCTAACCATTCAATGTCATGTCACATATTTTTCAAAATCAAGAATCCCTGTAATCTATCGATAAAAAGATTTATAGAATTAATATAAATATTATTGTGCGCTACTATTGTGACAATGCAATATTTTCCAGTATAAAATCTAGACAAACCTGTGTACTCATAACTGATAAATTTATTGCGTTTTTCTTTTTTCGTTATCGTAGATTTTTACATTTTTTATCTATAATACCAATAGTTCGAGTCGTAATAATCAAATAAATACGTAAGCATATTGATAACTCTACTTGAAATCGTGCTTATAATCGGTGGATGATTATTAGGAAAATCGGCAATAATTTTTTAATTACA
Source organism: Muscidifurax raptorellus (assembly GCA_020010945.3). NCBI lineage: Eukaryota > Metazoa > Arthropoda > Insecta > Hymenoptera > Pteromalidae > Muscidifurax > Muscidifurax raptorellus. The sequence continues at coordinate 2,720,670 of CM052081.1, read as the reverse complement.
CAAACTATTAAACAAGCTTAAATCGAAACGAACTCAAAAAAAAATTTTGAAAAATATGTACGTGTTTGAATGCAGGCGCCGACTCATCTTATTTTATACGTGACATGACCGCGCAACAAAGTGCACCTTCGATGAGAGGTCGCGATGTCGCCAAGGACGTTCAACACAAAGTTTGCAACATATTCTACAAGTGTGCAAAGTTTGACATTCCCTTTAACAAGGTTAATCAATTTTTTCCTCACATTAGCATCGCGTTCGCGAAAAGCGATAAAAAGCAGCCATAATTCACACTACAAAGGTGCGCCGTCGTGTCCACAAACGGTAAATACCCCACATCCGAGCTTAAACACTTTTATATCGACAAAATATAGCCTCATATTTGCTCCTCTTATATACTCCGGCGATTATATACATATATCTGTCGCAAAAGTCGCGACCGTTCGTCCTGCCGCACGTGACGATTGTGCAACGCGCGCGAGTGTAATTGCAGAGCCGCGGGAGTACACACTCGCCCGTAAGGATTTTATTGCTCGTGACCCTGAGAAGTGAACGAAAATATCGCATTTATATCCGTGTATACGTATAGAGCGATGAGGAGAATCACGTTCGTATAGACGAACTATAAACTACTTCCGCTTCCAGGGAGCCGCGAGGTAAACGCGACAATTGACACGCAGGCATATACGGTCGGAATGAAAATTGAATGGAAATTAGGTTGCCGTGTGTATCCCTCCCCCTCACCGCGACACCCGACGAGTTTGACATGATAATAACGTGACGTCAAATTTCCTTTTTCTGTTTTGACTCATCCGCTGCTTATCTACCTGTGATTGTAATTGCGGATTGTGTATTCGTATATATATATATACTCGCGATTTCTCGCGAGCGACAAATTGATTCGCGCGATCTAACATAAATAAATGAGCTCACGTTTTAAGATCTACGCAGATAGAAATATTTATAACAATCGGCATTGCGACCTTGCGATAAGTTTGACATGGAAAAAATAAGTGAAACAGATCTCTCGTGGATAGCTATATAAGCCTGTATGCGGGGATTATTATTTGACCGAGCGACGTATAAAGTCTAAGTAAACTCCGAGCGAGAGAGAATTTATTCCCGAAGGATCAATAAGGGCTAAAATTGCTTTTCACTCAGGTCTTATCTCGCATCGAGGCGATTCTTTTTTCAGACATCCCCGGCGAGCTATTTCGAGCCCACGCTCGCCTGCAGTGTATATAATTAAGCCCTTGCGTAACAACAATCAAATTTGTACACTGCTCGATCGCGAAGCCGATCCGACGAGCTTCGCAATATAGCTGAAGCTTTTTCTCTTTTTTTAATAGTAAGGTTTCGCCGGAGCAATCACCATATAAGGCCGAGTTGCTCTGCAACGAGATGCACATAGCTCGTGCGCTTAAACGCTCTCTCCAACGGTGTACATAAAATCTCTCATGCTAACGAGTATAGCGAGCTCCGCGCGCAATTACATGTTAAAACCGCGGACATGTGACAAGCCAAAGTCTCACGAGACATGCGATGCTTAATTATTACGTAGGCGCGTATGATGGAAAAAAATTTGAGCGCTCGAGTTTATATAGTGTATGCGGTACAATCGCTACTCGTGTATGTATATATAGCTACAGACGGGAATGAGAAGATGGCATAAAGATATGTAAGTGAGCTCGCGGACGAGGTTGTATTTAGATCGCTACTGTAATAACTTTATCAAGTATCGATTTTCATTCCGGCTCGGAGGAAAAGGTTCGCGCGGTGTTAAAAAAATCTCATTTCAAGACTCTGAAAAGAGATTCAATTTTAGATTTAATTTTCTACATCGCAATGCTTTAATGGCGCCTCGTTAAACCCTCGCCAAATAATATATAAATAAAATAAGCATTGCTTAATTCGATAATTGAGGCTCTAATAAAAAGCTTGTTAATTAGGGGTTATTAAACTTTTATTGTGCATGCGATCTTAATTATTCTGCAGAAAAATCCAACAAGCTAGGAACGATTTCCTGAGAGCGGCTCACGCAGACACGCACAGCTTCTCGAACTTTTAATCGCTTGAGATACAGATAAACTTTTACGGTAATAAATATTTTTTTTATATTAAGGAAATTAATGGAAAATATGAGGTCTTTGCTTCCAAATAGCTATGATTCCCATATAGTTATGTAGACCGCGCTTTGATCATTTTTCTCACCAATTCGCTCGTTTGCTGCGGAAGCCCAACATTTTTAAAAAGTATCCTATTTTATTGAATATTATTGAAAAACAGGCCTTTTGCTCAAATATTATATGACCATTAACATAATTTACAATCTCACGACACGCGACACTATATCACAAATCGAGTGAAGTAATTACAGATGCGCATACGCGTTGAAACCAGAAGTTGTATATTACCAAGAAACTTCTTTGCGCGATAAGCATATATTGCATATTCCTAGGAATAGTCGAGCGAAAAAAAGCGCCTATTGACAAGTCAAGTTTGTCGGTTCGACATCAGTAACGACGCGGTGGCGATAGTGCACTGACGAAAGTGTCTCGCATCAATAATAATCGACGATAAGAAAGCTTCTATACTTTCCCGCGAGAAAAGTTGTTTCTCTATAAGCGTCTGGCAAAACGAGAAGACGATTTATCCAACGAATTCCGGCTCTCCATTATCTACAGTGACGCGAGCCTCCATCAGCGACGTGCTCGAAAGTGACGCATTTCTCGGTATAATGAGGGCAGCTCCTCTCTACTTTTTCGTTGTTTTTTTTCAAACTCCTATGTACTTGCGCGCGAATTTCTCGCGCTCTCAGCAGCGTGACGGAACGAAAATATTTGTGCGATTACGCGCGAGCGCGACTAGTCCAAAGTTTATTGTGTGTAATGCAAACAAGGAAAGAGGATGCGCTCGACTTGACTCTACTTAGTGTTTTCCCCCGTGGTCACGCATCGCGAGCACTTGTAAATATCGCTGTTTTTTGCGCGGCTGTAGATCGAGTCGAAAGTGGCTAATTGGTCTCAAATTTTCGCGTGCTTTTTTTTCGATCTGCCTGTGTTCTTCGCAGGAGATTTTGATTTGGAATCGAAAAAATTCGCGAAGTATCGTTGCAACTATAATACGCTGCATTTCAACAGTCGAGTTGTTTCCCCAACGTATTGCAAAAAACAGCTATATCGAAACAGACGATATAAGCGTCGATAGTGAAAGGACGCGAAATTTACGTATTTCCCATATGCAAGGGCGCATATTCGCAATAAAAGCCGCGCAATCGTTTCCAATAATTTTCCAGCGCAGCTTCACGTACCCTCGAAATTCCGCGTGTACGTACCTACGTCTTCCACATTTCCTCCCTCTGACGTCGCGTGCACACGCGGAAAAAAAGGCCGAAATAAAAGGGAGAGGAGGCGTAAACAGCGGGTGTGTTTAATATTGGCATGCATATATATATAGACGTATAGAGACGCGCAAAATACATCGCTGCTCCTCGATGCGTCGTAATATTTTCCGCGCACGTTTCTCCTGTGGCTCACCCACACCTTGAGCGCATCACCTCGGGTATACAGGTACAAGTATATACACGCACACGTACGCTCAAGAGGGAATCGCCGGCGGGGCTTTAGGCGCTCGGCAAAACACGTATGTGGGGGTGGCCGTGTATACGCGATATTTTCGGATGTATAAAGTATTCGCGTTCGTGGTATCTTTTTAACATTAGGAGCCGCGCGTAAGCACGTACATATACCGACGCACAAATGTACCTGCTGTGTGTGTGCAGCTGTATGTACAGCCGTTGCCAGGTTTATGCGCGAGCGTCTATCCGCATCGGGGGGCGAAACGCGAACGCGACGGATAACGTAATATCGAGAGAAATGCCTTGTCGCTCGAGCGCCCCCCGTTTTTTCTTGCGCATATACTCTGTCGCATCGCCTTCGCCTTGTATATGGATATTAATATGTAGGTCTATGTACATGCGGATTCGTATACTCGAAAGTTGAATAAAAATGCCTCGGAAAAAAGATGCATATAGTGTAATATCTAGGCTAATATTAACTCTGAAGATTTAGTAATTTTTTGCGCATATAAGTACATGCAATAAGTATACCCGGTAATTTAAAAATAAGTTTCGAAGAATAAAATCGCCATTTATTGGTGGATAATATTACACATAAATTCCCTAGGAAAATTCGTAGAAACCTGCCTTACCGACCGTCCGATTCCCGACAAGTACGCGACAAGGCTCGCAGATGTCAGCAGCCGTCTGCGAGCGTACAGTCCCGTCGAAAATTCGTCATCGCCTATCGCGGGGTGAAAATGCGTATAACAGTGAAGGTATATTATTTATTTACGCGGGAGCATTCGGCGATTCGCGCATGTTTTGTTGATATCGCGAGCGGTTTACACGCGTAGAGAAATTATTCGGTTCGTTCGGTGAGAGCACGCTGCGATGGAGTTTAAATTTTTCATGCCGTTGACATTATTCCCACAGCTGATTTATATTTAAATATCGCTGGATGCGAGACCGTCCTTTTAACGGAATGCGAATTTAAAGTGTATACACACAAAGTGCTGATGACAGATGAACTTTTTAGCGCGCAGTAAATATTGATGGAATGAAGGCGCGGTTAAAAGCAGTGCAGCAGTGCCTGCTTTAGTTACAGCGTTGTCTCTCCGAGGAAGCTTTGTACGCACGCACGAATCGGATATAATTGAAAACAAAAATGTCCGATTTTCGGGAGTTTACAGGTAGTGTCAGCAATATATACAGATTAAAAACCAGTGGAGCCGGGTACACGTAATTTCTCTTTCACTATATACAGACACAGCCCTATACACTCAGCATATGAAAAGCCAAAGCTGCTTGGCCATCGCCGCACGTAGATTTGCTCATACATATGCGAGTGCGATAAGAAAGTTGGCTTAAAAAAGGCTTCGCCGGCGCTCGGCTCCTTTCATCCATAATCTCGTCGATGATGGCTATGCCCGCGAAGAAAGAAGTCTAATAATGCAACGAGCAGCAGCTGCTGCTTCTCCTCTCCTTCTCGAGTGCGTGGGTACATACACTGTATATACACGTATACACTGCACACACGGAAGGAGAGCAGGGCTCTCGAGTTTTCTCAAAAGTTCTTAAGTAACGACGCGCAAGTGCAAGCGTGTATATATATATATATATATATATACATATATGCATAAAAGCTCGCGCGGCCGAGGAGCCGTGAGAGGCGAAGTGGATGGAAGCGCGGGGGTGGGGGATAGAAGAGAGAGTGAGAAAGAGCGAGGAAGATGGGTACGATTTCACACTCTCTCCTCTTTGTTCCTGCGGCCCGAGTTTCGGCGATTAGAGTTATGCTATTAGTTGAAAAAAAGCGCTCAGCGCGACGGACATTTTTCTTCAAATTCATACGCGCTAAACACGAGGAGCTTAATCGGTGACAAAAGTCGCGTAAAATGAAAGAGAGGAGGGGGGCTTGCGGAGGTGCACTTTCGTTAGCGCAGCTCCTCTAATAGAGCCACTTCTTCTTCTACCCTCTTTCTCTCTTCTCCGCCGCGCGCTCTATCTTAAACATTCCGGTTCAGTTGGCGAATTCCTCGCCTCGGCACTATTTATCTCGGCTGCAGCGTCGGGGGGCGAGAGCATTTGCTTCCTCCTGGAACACTCGTCGTCGTCGTCGCGTTCTTACATTATTATTACGAGGACTAGAGACGAGTCGGCGGGGGATCCTTTACGAGCTGCCGTGTAGAGTGTGAGAAAGACAGGAGCCTGGCCAAGAACAAGAAGAAGAAGAATAAGAAGGCAGTTCGCCCGGTCTCTTTACGCCTCATGGATATATGTATATATAAACTCGAGCTTTTTCTCTTTCGTCGTTGCAGTGTCGCTCGCGCTCTCTTATCGCCCGCCACGCGTACGAACTTCGTTACGAAGGGATGATAATAAATTCCGCGTGTTCGGGCGGTGCCGCATGCAGATACGCACGCATTGCCAAATCGGTTTAATGTGCTGCGAGACGTTTATGTAGTCGCAGACTGAAGGACCGAGGCGGAGTCCTCTCTTTTTTATGTTTACTGTCCTTAGGATATATGGCGTGACTTCTTGTTTCTTTATTTCTTCTGGCTTGCTTGGCTGCGAGCGGACTCTCCCTCTGCGCGCATACTTCAGCGACTCGAGACGATTTTTCTGCTTTTATTTTTCGTCAGGTTGACGGAGGATATGGCCATGGAAGCGCGCGTAATGCTTGACACGAGCTTTTTGAGATAACAAGCTCTGATTTCTCTTGCAGCGTCCTAGGGATTATTTTTTACATGTATATCGAAATCGAGAGATAAACCGGCGGCAGTCAATCGGAGCTTGGAGAAATAATCGAGCAAACACGACTGCTTTCGGCAAGAATACTTCGAGACGCAGGAAGCGAGGACAAAGCGGCAACCGGCGACGCCGCTTCGCCGAGCAAAAATATTTATTCTCGCGGTCTCCACATTGTGCAACGCGAGAAGCTTTTTTTGCTTCCGCTCGCGCTGCACAGACAATTAATTCCTCCGCGCCAACCGCCGCAGCTCGATATCAAAAGCAGTATCGCAAGAGAGAGAGAAAGAGAGAGAGAGAGAGAGAGAGAGAGAGAGAGAGAGAGAGAGAGAGAGAGAGAGAGAGAGAGAGAGAGAGAGAGAGAGAGAGAGAGAGAGAGAGAGAGAGAGAGCAAGTCGACGGGGACTGCTGTGTATAGATACCGCTGCGCCAGCCGAGAGACACAGATAGTCGAGAGAGAGAGAGAGAGAGAGAAAGCGACTCGGGGGGGTCCCCGAGGCATCAATTACGGACGCCAAGCGTTGCTGCAGCAGCCTCTCACTCCACGTGCAGCCTGTGTGTATGCGCGATCGCAATTAAAATGCAAAATTTAACGATCTGCGCGCGGGCGAATCCGCTTTGCTCGAGTCTCCGTTGTTCTCGTCCTTCTTTTTTCCGCAGCAGAGCAGCCGCGACTGTATCTCTCTTCTCTCTGCAGTGTATATTCCTCTACTTTTTTTCTTTTTTTTTATTGCCGGTATATGCCCGCACGCGAGGTTCGACCATTGACGCGGAAGGAAACCCGATTATATGCCTCTTGCGTGTGGCTGTATATGTATGTATAGGCTGCGGCGTGACACGAGCATCGGCAGAGAGAGAAAGCTTGTTTGTTCCTGTTATCTTGCGACACGATGAGTAGCAGTGGTATGTATAAATATGTGCCTGTTGTATGACATACTTATATGTATAACATAATCGTAGCGAATTACGCCGAAATTAATATGCGAATTCATCAGCTGACAGCGCAGGGAATTCCAGCGTTGAATCGTTGAAAGCCGATGATAAAAAAAACCGAAGCTGCGACGATGCTCGAGTCGAATTGCTCTCGGTGAAATTTCGACGATTTCGAAGTCGAGTGAGCAAGGAACGCCAGGCGCGCTTTGTCTCTGTCGGCTGCGTCGTCGCGGCGATATATCGTCGTAAACGCGCGCGAGATACGAGCGATATAGATGATGTCGAAGGGGTCTAGCAGGTACCCGAGAGAGCTTATATACACGAGACAGATATATAGACAGAGAAAGAGGGGGAGAGCGCGGTGTCGAATCGCCCTGTAATTAAAACTTTACGAGAGGAAGACGCGCGCGAGGCATTAATTGTCGCGCACGGTTACGGCCACACGCGGCTCCAATGATCGAAACGCAACGCGTCTCCTGCATAGCGCTGCTGCGCGCTATGAAGTGAATCGGTAATTTTACGAGATCGTCGTCGCGACGCCTCTACGAGGCCGCGATGCATGAATAAATGAGCGAGATAAAGCGTCGAGTCTTTTCCGAGGACTTCCTTGCGGCTCTTGATTTCTGTGATCGCTGTCGTAAAAACACAGCGAAATCTTGCCAATTAACGACGTCGCTATATATGCCTTCTCTCTAGTACTCGTAATAATTACGATCGTGGAGGCAAGAATACATATCGCAAGGCGTTTTCATCGTATTCTCTGTCCCACAGTCCACTTGGCATCCCATAAATTAAATTGGATGCTCGTACTTTATACGATTATCCCGGGGATAAATTACGTGCGTTCTTTTACTGCCTTCGTATTATTGATAGCTCGAGAGTATACATGAATATCATATTGCATACAGAACAGGCGCTAATGAAATCATATAATTAATATCTTGATAGTCGATAAAGCGTAATCTTAAATAATATACACGTGCTAAATTAATGTGATATTTAGCGTTTAACAACGTATGTACGTTGAATAAAATACGGAGATATATAACGAATGCCGTGTGACAATTTATTCACGACTGTATATATTAGAGTCGAATTTTTGTTTCCTCTTAGAGGAAGCTTTGTAATAGTAAATTTTCAGTTTCGCTAAAACGTCACAGAGACGTATTTGGAGGTGGTTGAAGTGCGGATGACTGTGTGTGTATATACGCATACCGTCATAATTCTGGAACCACGTGATTGATTCTGACCAACTTATGGTTATGTTTCCAATTTGGGAAAAATATTTTTGATTTTTTTTAATGATATAGTGTATACAATAAATTCAGCAAAGGTGTTCCTTAGCAAAAAAGTACATTCGACCAGGACGAATTTCACTCGTTACTTATACGTTGTATCGTACCTGCAAAAACTAGCCACAAAAGCTCCTTCGCGACAGACGCTCGCACGCAAAGTGCATCGAAATGCTAGCCACGTTAATTCTCTTTCTTTCTTCCGCTTTCTCTCTCGTATATGGTATATACACATCGCGATTCGCCTTATCGCCCGGCCATAATTTCTCATTCGTTTAAAGCAGCAGCGCCGGGACAAAAACGTAGTCGCGGCAGAGAAAGAAGAAAAGCTCGAAGCAGCGGCAAAGAAAACAGCTCGAAAACTGACCTGTCAACGCGGGATTCGTGCTCGCGTGCGCGCGAATAATGAAAAGCCTCTCGAAAAAAGCCAGCCGGCAATAAGAGGCTCGCTCGTTCGCCCGAGTCGTTATATTAATGGTCGCGGAAGGAATGCGCCCATTTTTGTTCCTTCCCTAGAATTTCATTACACTACGCGGTATAGTCGAGAGGGTGTCGCCGACTCCGAAGAATCGCGGCAAAAACTTTGGCTGCCCGAGAGTCAGAGAGAGAGAGCTGGTTGTCTCGAAGAATTTTCGTCTGGGTCCTCCTCCCCTTCCTGCTTTCTCCCCTGACTACTACTCCCGGCGATTATTCCTGCTTTCACGCTCGATATTTCTTAACTTACGACCCGTCGGCCAGAGTTATGTAGTCGGACGCGTGCAGGATCGCAAATAGCCTAAGAAAAAACAACGATAGCTTTATTTTAGAATGCCTTCTTCGAAGTCTGGGCTTTATTCAATCGGTGGAATTTGAACCAATCGCATGCACAGATACAAGCTTGCGATACGTAGGTTCGAGTGTACACAGCCGCGAGTAGAACATGGCCGGGTTTGGTCAGACACGCCGAAATTGAATACCACCTGCAGGCAGATAGAGCGAAATTAGTTAACCAAAGCATGCTGTGTACGGATTTTTGAGAGCCGACGACCCTTAACTTTGCGCGAAAACAGAGAACGAGAGGGGTATCGTCAAACTGTACGCCAGATGTTACAGTGCAATTCGTATATAGCGCGTGCGGCTCGCATCCTCTTTCGCAAACTCATCCCTTAACTGCACGCATTCGGCAACAAACCAGATTTAGCAAAATTACATTCTCTCTCTCTTGGTGCTCACACAGACGGCTCTACTCTCTCTCTCCCTCTCTCTCTCTCTCTCTCTCTTCCTCCAAACTGCAGCGGCGGCTTCGAAATAGACTGCTCTCTACCCCGAGCTTTCTCAGTCTCTCTGTTTTAGCGCGAGCCCTTATACGCCAGAACTATTGTCCACTGTATATATACGTGAAAGCCTAGGCAATTGCGAAATGGTGCTCGCGTCGTGCGGCTTAAGCAGCGCTCTTTTCTCTCTCTCTCTCTCTCTCTCTCTCTCTCTCTCTCTCTCTCTCTCTCTCTTCCTCTCTCTTTCTCTCTGTGCGCAGCGAGCTTTTCGCGGCGGGCGGGATGTTTAGGCGAGCGAGCAATTACGGCTGCTGTTTCTGTGCTCTCTCTCTCTCTCTCTCTCTCTCTCTTTCGCGGAGAAGCCCGAGTGCAAGCCGGAGAACGAGGAGAGGCATACACATAGACGAAGAGAATACGTCCGGCTCTGGCTCAAAGTAAAAGTGTTTCACACTCGGCTTGGCTTGGAGATTCCATTCGGAAGCTCGCGTCTAGGGTGCATGTCATTAGTGGTCGAGAAACGCATTAAGTAAACGCTTCAGTTCTTCGTTGCAGAAACAGCAGCGCAACGGCTCTCCCCAGCGTATATACATATACGCAGCTTTCTTTTGTCGGGATATTATTTGAGGTTTTGTTGGTTTACTGCAGGGTTATTAGCTATTGCTTCGTTACGCGCAAACAATGAAGACACTATACGCAACAAGGACCGAGAGAAAGATATACGCGTTTATGCGCAACGCGCCGGAGGTTTTGTAACGAACATATGTGGGTCTCGCATATGGTGGCCGCCGCCTTTAATGCTTTGTTTTATGCGATATGGAATAACTCTGTTAATTAGTCAAATGCACGTTCTTTATTTAAATTACGCGCTTTGACATATTATAACGTGCGGAGAAAAATACGCCGACGCGTTTAAAGAGTTGGCTATTCATCAAATTCCAGAACACGCATACGCACATCTCGGCATAATCGGGTCATCGTGCATTACACGACGCCGAGCAAACACTATTCACGCAGCAGAACCGAGAAGCGAGGAAATCGCGCGCTTTAGGGGCTGCATCCCTAGAAAAAGTGTAAAAAGTTGCGCATACCGATGCACTCGGCAGACATCAGCCACTTATAGCTGTATGGGTATGTTAGCAACGCGACGCATGCTAATTTCTCACTCGAGCTTTTTCCCGGCGCGCAGTCGACGAGGTGCGACGAGAAACAGTGTATGTTCACGGTGCCGTACACCACACATCCGCGCACTCGTGCGGTCTTTCTGGCGCGAAAAAAGTGGTGCGCGCCGAGAATCGCGACGAGCTGCATTATACACTCGGGGGGTAGACACAAGAGCGCCTTTGTGCTCGGATCGCTCCGAATTATGAATTCTGAGTTGAGTTTGTAAACTATATAAGGACAATACCTTTTCGCGGCTTTGTGAATTAATACGCATATTTTTTACCACGAGTTTCTGCCAGAAACATCAAGGAAAATCTGAATCATTGGCAACGCGTGCTTTTTCGTAGAGGCGACTGAAGCTATATCTATATAGCATCCAAAGAAGCTAGCTAATGCCTCCGCGCAGTGGGTGACAGGGAGAGAGAGCCGCGATCTCGCAAAAAAAGCTTTCATCGCCAGCTTTCTCAGCGTCCACGCGAGAGACACGCCGGGGAATAGAATAGAGAAAATCCGGTGGACGTGACGCATATATACATATACCCCGAGAGCAGCAGCAGCACTGGAATTACAAGCCGTTCCTTTGAAGCAGAGCGTGGCTCATCCCTGCAGGCGTACATATATACTATATAGCGTGAGCCGAAGTAGCGGCGTTGTCAGAGTGCATAATCACCGACAAACAGATTAATCCATCAACAAGACAACGTGCGCGGCGCTGCTTAAAAATGCAATTACACGTGCAAATATGACAAAGATAAAGGGAATGCGTCGACGGCCGGTGTCGGCGATGCGAATCAGCCGACCGGTAGACTTTTTTTAGCCCAGCGCGAAAGGGTCTGCAGCCGCCCCCTATATCTACTGCGAGAGCTGGTCTCGCTGTGTATACGCGTGTGTGCGAGAGCCGTTTAATTACATTAGTCCGACTGCCAGCGTTGCCCGAGCTCCAAGTGGATGCTTACGGGCTCTTTTGCCCTTCGGCCTGCCTTTCATCTCGTCCTCTCTCTCTCTCGCTCATTCGTAGCATCCGAGAACGTCGACGTGTGAGTATTATCCGGTGTGTGCGTATATACTGTATACCATCCGCGCGTGTGGATCTATCTCTCATCTCGTGAAATCGTGCTGATGATGCTTCCCCGAGTATATACGCCGTCGAGTCGGATGGTTTATTTATGCGCGGCGATTGTTGTTTCTGAATAATTTTGCTTTTGTTTTTCCGGCGCGAGTCGTGACTGCGTGCGCTCTTGCGTGACAACCTGAGTTTTGAGATTAGCGTTTCGTTATCGCGTGTAATTTTGACTTATTTTCCCAGACGTGTAATGTGCTACATAAATCAAGCGTAATGTTTACCCAGCTGTTCTTGGAATTTCAAAATTGTCGTTTTAGACATGCATATGCATTAGGTAAAAGTTCAGAAAAAAAACAGTAACGCCAATTAAAATCCAGTATTTTTGCGGCTCTACGATCAATCTATTTTTATACAAACAAAGAAGGCTCGGCGGAAGGAATCTAACATATCCGCGGCAGCTATTGCGCGGTCGCGAGCTCGTATTAAAAGGCCGGGGAAAGTTGCATGAGAGCGTCGTTTGAAAATTAAGACTCCAAAGCTCTCTCTTTCTCCGCTGCGCGACTCGGCACGCCGTGTATATACATAGAGGAGCCGAGTAAGCTCCTGGCTTATTATGCTGCGGCGTTGCGCGCGGTGTGCTCCCGAGAAAATAGCTCTAGAAAAACCCGGCGGCCACAGTGCGAGAGGAAGAAAACGAAGGAGAGAAAGAGTCGGCAGAGTTAGTTAGCGCATCGAAAAGCAGTCGAGCACTGATGCCGGAGAAAAAAAATCGTATAGTCTTTCTTGTACGCGAGCCGGGAAGAAAGAAGGCTAACAGGTACTTTTTTTATAATACACACATACATACATACATACACCTGCTCGATAAAAAAAGCATTTTCGATGATTTGTTATCCTTCAAAATGTAATACACGCACAGCAGGGCCAATTTGCACTTGAAAACCGTGTTTATTCATCAGGTACGCGGCACTAAAGCGGGCGCAGTGTTTTTAATTTAGCCCCGGCGCTGCTCTTTCCAGCGGAAATTCGCGCAAAGCAGAATATAAGCGTATACACAGACGATAAGGCAAAGCATAATGGAAGCACATGCCACTGCTAGCTGCGCCTGCGAAAACTTTTCAGCGACTGCGAGTAAGGCTATACACACACATATATATATATATATATACGCCGCACGACAACTCTCGCCACACTTTTACACGGGGTTGTATTTTTAACATTTCCTAGTTCGAAACGGCGTATAGTATAGTTTATAGCAAGAAAGTACAGCGAAGAGTGTCCTGATTTCAAAGTTTGCAGCCGTGTCTTGGAAGGCGTCAGACTGATTTTTTAACAACAGAGCGTTGAGAGCGCGATATCGACGTCGTTAAAAATTCAGTAAAGCCACAGTATATATACACCAGTGTCCGGGAGAAACGCAGTAGCATCAGCTGCTGAGTGGCACACAAAGCAGTAAACCAGGCGCGCGGAACGTTTTCAGCGGTGCGGCACGCGAGCGCGCGGTATATGAAAATAAAAGGAGAAAGAAAGCAGCACAGAGTATAGCATCAGTCGTAGCGCATTACGACGTCCGCTCATTTCAGACCCTGTTTCTCTCTCTCTCTCTCTCTCTCTCTCTATCCACCGTGCGGCTGGAATATCTCTCGCTCTGACGCTTGCACAAAGGACCGTCGGAGAGACGTGCGCTTTCATAGTGCTTGCGGCGGCCGAGGAGTGCGCGGAAATGTATTCGCGAATGCGCTGGAAAAACAATCTCCACAGCGCGTTTGTGCAGCGGGAAAGAGCGCGAGCAGGTGCGGAGAGGAAAGTGAATTCCGCGCGGCACTTTTCTCTTCCGAGGCTTCTTTGCCACCTGACTTCCGTCGTCGCCGCGTAATTATTCATATTTTTCGAGTTTTCCCAGAGTCGCGTTCAAGTGGCGTACTATTCAAAGCTTCTTTTCCACGCGGCCTTGTGCAATCATTTTCTCGCTCCGAGAACTATGTGCACTCGACGAGTGCGAGCTGAAGAAGCATCGAGATTATGTTTCATTATTACCATATCGCCTGATGTATCCCATATTTCTTGGGGGAAATGTTCTACACTGAGGCAGCAGGATTTACGACGCCTCGCGGAGCAATCAAATTTACTTTATGTACAATCGATGAAGATTGAGAAGTCTGTCAGTAATTAAGAACCGTAGAGCCAATATACCCGATGAGTGCGGTAATAAAGAAACTACCAGTCACGCTTGCGAGTCAAGAAAAAAATCAGAGTTTCTGACTCCTCGGATCACCCTGATGTATTTCCTGGCCCCGATCGCTTGGCTTGTTTTTCTCGGTGAAATAAATGAGCGGTATATCTCGATGATCGATACCGGCCTGCCCTTTTATATATATATACGGACACTAGTAAAAAATATCGTAATAAATGATCCATCGCGTAAGATGTTCCAAGATCTTGAGCACACCTCGTGCTAAACATATAGATATATTGTAGTGTAAAAAGTCCGTATCGGGCTAGAAAAAAGACACCTTTCGCTACGGTTCTCCCTTGCTTCATCATCCGAGGGACGAAAATCTCGCGGTGACGATCAATCAGGACAGACGATTCCTGTCGTTTCATCTCTACAAAGGGAAAACTCAGGCGTGTGCGAATTCGTGGCTGAAGCGAAGATATACACCGGCGGTGAACACGAGGATCGTTTTGTTATACTGACAGAAGCTTTGTTGGATCGGGGCGAGCGTGAAGTAAAAAACTTTTTATTTTATTTATTCTCCTAAAAATTTTTACAAAGAAGATTGGTCGCTATCTGCGAGCCCAGTGCATATTTCTTTTTTATGCGAAAACTATCTTATCTCCGCGCGTCCCTCGCGTCTATAGGCTACTTGGGCACATAGGAGCCGAGCCACGACGTGCGCGCAGCAGAGGCCGTCGCTGGCACAGAGAAGCCGACAATTACCCCAATGGTTTTCTTGCAGCGTGTAAAGCAGATTACCAGGCGGTTTTCGGTAAAAAGCAAGGAGCCGAGCGAACGAGAGCAGAAGAGTCGGAAGGAGGGGTAGGCAGGAGCGAGAGCGCGCGCGAAGCAGCTCTTTTGAGCTGGCATAACTTGATTGATTACTCCTGGGGAACAGCCCGGGGATATCGGGTCGCGACGAGTCCTCCTCTGCGCCTTCCCCTGAGACCTCGCTTTAACGACACGGAGATTAACATGTCCGACTAACGAGCCTTCCATCTCTCTCTCTCTCTCTCTCTCTCTCTCTCTCTCTCTCTCTCTCTCTCTCTCTCTCTCTCTCTCTCTCTCTTTCTCTCTCGCTCTCGACATGCTTTCTTTATTCTGTCTTCCCCTTCGCGTTGCGAGGATGACGCGCGCGACGTTCGGGACCTCGTAAAAGATCCCTACGCTATATTCGCGATACTTCGCTACACACTGTATAGTAGGGTAGTTATATACAAGGGTGTATAGATTTCTGTGTCGAATCGGAAGAGCGAAAATTAAAAATCGCTAGAGTATAAGTTATCTTGAACGAATCGGGAATATTGTAATTAAAAATTACATGATATTGCGGCGATAATATGCTTTTCACCAAAATTCAGCAGAGAAAACAAAAACGTGTGTATCGGATAATATTGCTGTATTGAATTGTTCCAGGCGTTTTATATATTCGGCAGCAGTCGGCAAACTCCTTAAACGATTGAGCAGAGCCTGGCTCGAGGCCGGATTTCATTCGTATGCGCGAGTTGTACGGGGAAACAACTGTAGATGTCGTACGCACGTGTGTTTGGGACACGTTTCTTGTGTACTAGATCGGAGATTCGCGATTGGGAAAGTCATGCAAGACGACACATTTCCTCATCGATTGCCGAGAAATCGCTTATTTTTCCGTCTGCGTTATATTGACGTCAATTATTGTTATATCGCTCTGACTTTTGTTGACTGTTTATGCTTCTCTGTAAGATTTTATCTGCAGAGAAAAGCATTATACAGATCAATAATAACTGTAAGTTTATATCACTGTGAGCACTTTTTTCGGCGCATAATAAATCATTTTCATCTTGATAAATGACGAACAATAATCCGCATCCCGTTCTGTATTTAATGCATTCGTGTGATTTGTAGTCTATCAAGTCTGACAAACATACTTCCGATAAAATTTATGCTTTCACTTTTTTTGTCGCGTCTCCAATATCAGCGAATAATAAAGAACTTTTAATTATACTTCCTTTTTTTCCACGTATACAGAGCAGTAGCACGTGCAGCTCAACAAAAACGAGGCGAAAGTTCGTAAAAGGGATTCCTTGTTCGGCGGTGATTATCAAGGATTATTGAAGGGATCGGTTCGTTGTCCCATACGAAGCTTTCTCATCACACCATGGGGTGCTGAAAATTTATTGATCAGGCCAAAGAGATATAGAAAGACAGAGGGCAAGGGATGAGCGAGCGAGGCAGACAAGGAAAATACGGGACTTTGTATTTAACGCTCCATAAAAGGTTATTGAACTTTAATTCTTCCCCCTGATTTAAAAGCGGTATATACTGAAAATCTACTGCAGCTAGCTGTATATGAGCAAACTGATACATATTTTATTATTCATCCAAAAATGTAGGACGAGCTGATTAAATAGCTTATTTTACAATCACATCGACTATCAGAATAAAAAACTCGTTCTCAGCAAGAGAATCATCGTCAAGAGCATGAGCCCAGCTGCCATCGGTTCATCCCTTCGCTACGTTCCTCCCTTCCTCGCTAGCGAAGAAGAGTCTGAAATTAGTTGCACTTCAAAGCGACTGCCAACTAAGTCGGCAGCTAGAGAACGTGTATATACGCTACTCGGGTATACGGAGACAGCAGCGCAGCATCGAGTTAGCGTTTTATTAAATCGCATCGCGCGCACGCGAAGAGCGGCCTATTTATATGTATGCAGGGCAAGTCGCCTCGAATTTCCGGCCAAGATTTACACGATTCCGTCTCGAATTTTTCATTAGGCTCCGAGCTTCAGCAGCAGAAGCAGCAGCCGAGATTGTTAAGAGAAAGAAGAGAGACACAGAGGGAGAGGGCCTAACGATATCCTGCGGCGCACGAGCGCGCGTCGTAGTCTACGTGACGCGATTTACATAATTCGAAAAGGGACACGAGGCGCTTCCCTCCCTCCGGGCCTTTTATTTGTTTCAATCAGTGCTGGAGCTTTCCGCAGGTATATTCTCTCTCTACTTGTTTCTGTGCTTTAATTCGCGACTGCGAGGACGAGATCGAGGACGTCGCCGGAGGTCCAGCGCGGAAGGATGCACTTTTCGTCGTTTGGGAAACGCGAGAAGTCTGGGAGAGCGATATGCTATTGCAAGTTTAATGATACACTTCGATGCACGAGACCTGGCTCCTTGAATAAACTTGAACCGGCATAATGATAACACCGACGAGATGTATTGTACTCCTCATTTGCAACGAAAACTGGAGACGTAGTTTTACTATGATAATATTAGTTCTTTCTTAACCATTAAAAAATTATCAAAATCCCCGTTATTCTCAGTGAATAAAGGCAACAATCGTTTACTGAACCGATATACCGTATCAAAAGTTACATGTTTAATGTAATTTAGCGATAACATTTTATCACATTAGAATTACCGAGTTGAATAGTAACAAGCCGCAGCGGCGTCTAGACGGTTGAAAAATGTATCCTCATCCGAAGGATGTTTATTTAATTTCCATTTGACCTCAAGACTCATATGCTTATTAGATAACCGGCGAGTATAGTGTCATTCTGTGTGCTTATAGAAAGTTAACATGATAACGAAGTGGCTATACATTCAAAGGAGCTTTTAACGGCGCGCAGTAAAGTAAAAATAAGCATCTCCTTTTTATTCCGAATGATTCGATTACAGCAACGATGAGATGTAGGCCATCATCAAAGCGTCAGGCGGACGGCGCAGAGACAATGTCAATTAAAATGTGAATCGCAGTAGTTCGAGAGCGAAAACAAAGGACATAATTCGGCGCAGCAGCTGAGAGAACAGTGAATATAGCCATTCCGTGCCAACTCGCTGTATATATGCCAGGACATCGAGAAAAGAACGAGAGGAGCGACCGAGCGGTCTAGTGGAAGAAAGGGATAAAGATCAAAGAGCAAACTCGTTCTGCAGTGCGCGCGCGCGCCGGCAAATTATTTCATCGCAGTTGGCCATAGAGTGTGCGGAGGGCCGGCGCAACGCGGTCCAACATAACTTATTTATCTGAATAATTGCCGGGGCTGGCTTTTGTGCTCGCTTAACCTCTCCGCTACTACTCATCGTCGGGATAGCGGCCCTTTACGTAAGCTCCGCTGTATATTATACACCGAGATTGTATACGTATATACGTATTTGGCGTCACATTGCGTGGCCTCAACGACGTCCTGCGTCGGGTCAATAAGTCGGCGGGGGGGACGGGGGCATGGGCAAAACTAAATTCTATGGTCACGTCACGTGGCGTGGCATAGGACGACGACGGGGAGGTATATACATACACACACATCGACGGAAGCCGGGCTGTTGCTGCCGATGTTGCTCCGAGCCAACGCGTGCCTGCTGCACGAGCCCTAAAATTGTCGCATGTCGACTAACGATCGTTTAGCAGTTTGCCGTTCGTCGACGGAGCTGTGTGTATGTCCCTAGCTCTCTCTCTCTCTCTCTCTCTCTCTCTCTTCAACTCCCTTTGGTACTCTACGTCACGGGATTTTAAGGAGTAAGGGGCAAAATTATATGCACTTTAACTGTTGCACGCACTTGGGGGGTGCTATACTACTGTGTGTGCGCGCGCTCATACTGTATACATATAAACATGGGAGCCAGCACACGCGGGCGGAGCGCTAAAATATTGCACTACAATGTGTCCAGCAGGTGATTTAAGAGGGCAATCGAGAGCGTTTTATGGCTTTTAAATCGTCTTGATTAGTTTTATTGTTATGACTTTTTTTGCCGCTTGCTTAATGAGCATTAAGGGAGCTGTGCTACTTTGATTTATGCGCTTCATATTATTTATATGTTTATTTGTTTTATTACTTGTTATTATTTATTACCGTAGCTGAGAGAGGATCTAATGTGTCTAACATATAAAAAGAAAAAAAGAATAAAAGCTATTGTATTAGTCACGCCGAATTGGCATATTTCAAAACAAACTCTTTGAATAAAATTTAAAAAAAATGAATCAAACGTACAAAAGGCGAGTGCACGCGTCTGTTAATCTGTAAAGCGCCGAAGGAATGTCCATTAAGCAGAGCTCTTTCAGACTCGCACAAAGAGCATAAATACTTCAAGCGGTATAGTGTGTGCATCTATTCTCCCTAGTAGTGGTATAGCTAGGCTCGCGAGAAAGCGAAATTCGATCGTCACTGTCGCTCTTTACACTCGTGCGCACACTTGATCTTCCGAGCGTGCGGAATGTTCATTTAACCCTTTTCCTGGACGCATCGGTCACGTGCGCACATACATACCCGTCCCCTCCGAAGAGCCTCTGGATATACTCGACAATAAGATCTATCTCTTCCACTAGTGTGTGTAACTCTGTATATACGCACCGGACGTTCCGAGCACCGCTACTGGCAGCGGCATCTCTCTCAATATATATATATATATATATATATATATATACACGCACACTTTTACTCTCGGCCCCTACTGGCGAGGGTGAGGGAAATCATTCATTAGCGGGTGTAGAGCGCAGTATGTATAGCGCTGCGTCGAAAAGAGAGAAATGCGCAGGGAGCGAGAAACGCGACAGATGGAAAGGGGTCACCGCCATTATAAATGTCAATCACGCGTGTGCGGCCGGTAGGTGAACGTATATATATGTACATACAGCGGCGATTGAGAATGGCTCTATGGCAATCATTTCGAACGTGTGTCCGTTTTCCGCGTGCGCGTGAGTGGACTCAGACCGCCGGTCGTCATTCTCCGCGTGACAAATCATCAACGAGGAGGGGTGCGCTCGCTGGACGGCAGAACTGTTTATCACCGGCGTACATATATATGCTGACGATGCTGCTGCTGCTGCGCGCGGAACCGTTGCTGCCGCCGCTCAACTATTTCGTTGTTCGTTCTTTCCCTTTTAGCGCTGATTGGCCGTACGGGCGCAGGGGAAGAAGTGATTTACGCGATATGCTCGACGTATATATTGCGGAATGAATTTGCATGTCGAGGTAACCGAGAAAAATATTTTGTTTTCTCATTGAGCCGCGCGAATGTTGACGATTTCGCGTAAGAGGAAACGATCGATTCGCTCAGAGACAATGGGCGATAATGTTCCCCTCGCTCGTCGCTATTAATTAAAAACTCGTTTACTATATAAGCTGCGAACGAGCAATTCGTTAGAAAACAAAAAGCTAGAATGCTTAATGTATTCACACAGCGATTTGCATGCGAAAACAGCGAGGGATTTTGCTGCGGGCTCCTTTGTCCCGCTAGGCGGTGCTCATCAGCTGCGATAACAAAGTGCGTTACATTCCGTTTGTGTGGATCAAGCGGTGCAATTCAATTTGTCATAGCCGCACGAGGAAAAAAAATTTCGTCTAATAAGCTACTACGATTTCTCAGTATGCGCGCACTGAAATACACGGGCGACATTCGACGACAGCATGTATTTACGCTCGCTCCCTCAGCTGGCGCTTGATTAGGATTTGCCCATTGATCGGGCTGAATGGCGTGTCGCATATATTCATAGAGCAAGAGAGAAAGAGGCTCTTTATATGTATACACTACTACACGATACGTGTAATTTTGCGAATTAGAGGCCGAGAGCACCGTCGCGCCTTTTGTCCACTCGGCTCTTGACGTCTCTCGCTGCGTGAGCGATGGGGGGGAGGAGGAGGAGGCTCGTTGCGTCGCTCTAATCTCGTGGAAAATGCCCCGGCAGCCGGCGGCGCCAATGGAGGAAGAACAGTCGCGCGCGGGGCGGCAGCTCGGCTTTTTATTAAACGCGAAATTGATGATGCGCACGGCTGGCTTCGCTTTTTCCTCGCGCCCGCGCGAGGAGCTAGGTGATTAATTGCCGAAGAAGGCGAGCGAAGGAAAGAATGCGCGAGCGGGGTGAGCTTCGAGTGTATGATTTCTCGACGAATTTTATTGTTGCCATCGCTGATGCACAGGGGGGGATGAGCTCTCTCTCTCTTCTTTGATCGGCTGTTTTTCGGTTCGATGAGTTTTAATTATTATGCTGGGCTGGGCGCTGCCGCCGCTTTCTTTGGCGCGAATTGCTGTCTCTTTAATTAAATTATACGGTGCACGTGCTATATATAGGCGATTTTTTCCAAAGAGGGGAATAGAGCATCGTCGGGGGCTGTTGAATGCGACTAGCATACGTTTCTAATTAGACGTTGGCTTTGTAATACATATACAAAGCGAATTTCGATAGTACGCTGGAATTGAATTTTCATCCGCCAGACGCGATGATAAACGAAGGCGATGTTCTATAGTGTGATTATTAGCCGTTCCGCCGCTTTTGTTGTTTTATTCGTTTTCGTGCGCAATTAATTCATCGAAACCTATATAAATTGTAGTCGAAACGAATGTACGTATACACTTTGCCCGTATACATATTAACAGCGTTTTGTCTCACCGGATATGGACGTTAATGATAGAGTCTGACTCTAGAAAATACAATATTGGCAGCTGATGCAAGCTCGCCAATTTGCAACCGGAGCAAAGTAAAGCGTAGTCTCTCGTCGTCTCCAGTATCGGTCATCTACAGACGGATGTATATATTCGGTCACTGCTATACATATATCTATAGCCGGATGGACGCAGTCTTCGCAAGTCCCCGTATACGACCGCAGAGCAACCGAGTCGCATACTTACATGCGACGCAGCTTCCTAATCCATCACCGCGTCGCCGATCGGCGTGTTCGTTATCGAGCAGCGTATAAGTATGTGTGCTCCAAGTTGCACGACGAACGATCGTATACGTATATATATATATATATATATATATATATATATATATATATATATATATATATATAGATACGTGCGGCAAAGTCAGTTGGCATAGGTTTACATGTCTGGAGAGCCGCGGAAAAGGAGAAAACCGCAGCTGCAGACGCGGCTGATCAAAGCGCCGGCGAAATGGACGAACTTCTAGCAGAGTCAAGCGAAACTATACCGCGACGCTGTGTCTCTTTCGCCGCGCGAGTGCGCATCGGGTAGTAGGTAGTCTGTAAACTCATCCACCGGGATTTTCCGATCGCCGGGGAGAGCAAAACTTATATACGAAGCCCTATAGGCCGCCGCTGGCTATATATGCGCTCGTCCGTGGCCTGTCGCCGCTGAGAGTGTATATATATATATATATATATAAATGTCTTTGCTGTCTGTATAGTATACGTATTCCCGCAAGTATATGTATATACACAACGGCCGTATCGAAGCGCCAAACGCTGACGAGGCTGCAGTATATCGAGAAAAGAGAGAACGAGAGAGACTACGCGCAAGCTCCTTCCCTCTCTCTCAATTCATTCGCCGTGCGGCCGGATGAAAAGAAGCAAGAGATAAGTTTCCAACTAAAAGTTACGACGCTGCCGCGCCCCATACTATGCGAAGATAAGAAATCGGACCGTCTCTTTTCCCCGGGCCGAGTTTTCCGCGGCTCGGCCCGCCGGAGATTGATTCTTCCTATACTTCCTTTCTTCCTCCTCTACTCATCCTCCTGTTTTTCCCGTCTGCGTATTTCCGCGCCATTTTTTTCTCCCCCTCGTACAATATATATATATATATATATAGATGCGTCGTCCGTCGCTCATAATTTAATAAGAGCCGCGAGAAGGGCCTGCGAGAAAACTTTTCCTTCGAGTCCAGTGTGTACCGTGCGGGAGACGAGGAAAAGTGGACGCGAGTTTCTTCATTCGTGCAGATCTGCGCGACGACGAGCAAGTTTTACCCTCTTTTTCGAGGGAGAAGGAGGAGGACGATGATGCCGCGCGAGTGCAAAAAAGAGTGCGCCGCGGCTCTGCTGCTGTCCCGCGTCGGAGAATTCTCTCTTATACGCTGTTTTTGTCGATAGTTGAATTTTCAAATTAGCGAAAGTTTCGCTGTATTTATAAGGGCAATTTGCGCGGCGCACGTGGCGCGTTCTCGGTTTTGCGGCGCCCCGCGAGAAATTGGCTTTTTCTCGTTTTGCCGCGCGCAGCGCGACCGCTCGGGTATATAAGTAATACAAGTTTCGTCATAAAGGCGGGGCAATTTATCGGTTTTGCAGCTTTTACTTGTCCCCCTTTTAACGCCGCTATCGCGCGTGAAATCAACATTGATTTTAGACGCGCGCATAATAATAGCGCATATAGTGAAACAGAAGTCGGCGTAAAATATTGAAGACATAGGAGAAGCCTCGGTTAGTGTTATGCAGCACGCCCTCAGACTTTGACTTCTTAATTTGGAAGTTCGCTTCTCGCGAGCAAAGTATCGTTTCCGATAATTTATGCAGAGTCGGGAGGGCTGACTTTGCTCAACGCGCGCAAATTACGTTGTAAAACCTGAAATTCCCTATGCACGAGAGTCTATAATCTTAAAAGCGAACTGCGCAGTTTCACTCAGCTGTTCTCGAACACAGCAACGCCTTCAAATTCTCGCGTAATAAAGCCGCTCTAGCCCTCCTAACGAAATAATGTATACGCACACGGACTGGTTAACGAAAAAAAAAAAAAAAAAAAAAACAAGTGCTCTCTCTTTTTCCCAACCGCGTCCGGACTTACACACGCGCCGCGGCCAACACATTCGCGAGGTAATGAGTCGCACGACTTCTCAACCCCCTTTGGATTTCCTTCCTGGCGGCATAATGAGCGGATTGTTTGCGCAGACCACCGCCGCGCGTTATATAGCTCCCCAGTCGGACACGCTTTTTTCCCTGCGCGGCTACATATACATATGCGCAGCCTCTCGAGTGCGCTGCCGGCTTATTGGGTTAAAGCTCTTTTTAGGGGCTGACGACGGCGTCGGTAAACTTTACCCTCGACCAATTAGCGATGCACCGCCGGAAGAGCGAGCCGAACGCGCGCGCGCTGATGGTCATCGCGAAAACGTAGCTTCGGCTTACGCATATACGCGGACGCATTAATTTTTGTTATACACCGCGCGAAAAATAAGTAGGCTAGACCGCGGTGTGTTTGTTATAATCCGCGTGCGGGTCGCCTGCTGGAATAATGCATAAAGCGAGCTGTAGTTGCGTATATATATATACTGCAAAGTTTGCCCTGTTTAAACGACGCGCGCGGTTACACAGGGTAAAAAATTCTCTGTAAGAGATGATTCGACACTTTCTCCGCAATTTTTTCTTCTGCTGACGTTCAAGCATATATGCTTACGTATAATTGAGTATTTGGAGAGAAATGAATGGAAAAGCTATGGATGTAACTTTTTTGTTCAATTATACGCTGGTTGATCGTCTGCAGAGAGGACGTCGGAAATGACCCGTGCAGATATTATAAAAAACGAAGAAACCCCGTGAAATGAAGCATAAACTTAACGAGCTCGGCGACAGAAGATTTCTGAGACTCTTCATGTATATATACATCGCGCCGAACTAGAACTCCGTTAGCAACAAGACCGATCGATTTCTCCTATCCTTACGTACAACGCGAAACTTCGCGCAACTAATGACTAGGGAAAAATCGTTATACCGCATGGCACAGTAGTACACGACGGGGCAGGTATATATACAGGCTCTGATCTCTGTCGAGCGAACTCGAGGAGTACGGCCGGAGCACACGAGAGGACTGCGCGCAATCACGCCGTCGGGGCCGATCGACCAATCGAAGCGCGAACGCGATAAGGACGGAATCGTCATCATCGAGGCCAACCTCGCTCTCTCTCTTCCTCTCCCTACACAGCACCACTAGCGTAACGATCCATTATCCCGAGGGAAAAAGAAGTCGTAGTGATTTCTCGATAGTACGACCGAAAAAGAGACGAAAAAATCCAGAGAAGGAGAAGAAGAAGAAGAAGAAGAAGAAGTAGTAGTAGGAGCCAAAGTGGAGCAGAGAGTCCAAATGAGAACCAAACAAACCTTGGCTGTTCCCCCTAACGAGTCATGATCGCGCTATAAGGACTTGCTCGCGAGAGCTCCGAGCAACTTTCTGGCGCGAGGCGCACATCGCACTTATAAGTATACCGCAGCCGCAGGTTAGATGAGCTCCAGCATGCGGAAACTTGAAATCGCTCGAGTCGATTTTCCACCGACGAAAGTTGCCGCTGACGCTACGGAATCGCGCGCGCCGCATCAACCGCGTATGCGTGAAGCTTTTGAACGCTTTGCCTTGTATATATAGGTATATATGCATGAATATCAGTTTGGCTGAGAGTATATATAATATAATTCGAAAATTCTCTTGCACGATTCAGGTTATATAGCCTGATGGGCGATTACGCGAATTAAAGCTACCGCGTCCTTTAGAAATGGCCGTTATTCGTCTGTATTTTCGGGAAAAGGAACCTCGAGCCTTTGAAATTAATTTCCATCGAGGAAAAAGCCACGTTATTGTTTCTCCTTTATATTTCTTCCTTCGCCGTCGTCCCGGCGATTTTCTAACCCTACACGTGAAATTGAGTCAAGAGAGAGCCTGCGTCGAGTTTTTTTTTGCTTTACTGCAGTGTATACAAGGGGGAGCTCTCGCTCTCTCCCAATTATCGGCAGACATGCCATTCGTCGGGATCAACAGCCCGTGATATCTTGAAACTCGCAGCTTCGCCTCATCCCCGCGGCAGACTTCTCGGTTGGCCGCCGTTGCCAATACTCGCGGGCAAATTGTCCGAAAATCATGCCAATATGGCGCTGACGTGGATTCTCGCAAGTTGCTGTTTGACATGGAAGAAATATTTCGATGACAGGCTAAAGCCTGATGGGATCATTTTCTTTCGGCTCCAACTTAGTTGAGATCTTTTTGAAATGTAATATCAAGGAATTTTTATCATTTCCGAATCGTGTTATAACGCTATATACAAGTTCGATGACATTGACGGCCTTCCTTCGTGCAATTATACGGAGTTTGATTATGCAAATTACTTAATACACAAGCACCGGTCGTAAGTGTAATAACAGTTCTATCTCGGGTAATTGCCGACTTCGTCCACATAGAGAATAATCGCGATTATTACTCATTCGCGCATGAACGAGGAAAAAAGAAGAACAGTCGCGTGCAAGAATATTTATAGGCCACGTGCGCGAGTATAGTTATTAATCGTGCATTCGAGTTTTTTTTGTCGCTATGCCAGATCGTGAAAGAGATTAATCAAAAATCAAAATGTAAACAATCGGAATGACTGAATAGCTTATACGCGAAGCGATCTCTCGCGTACAGCACAGATAATTAACGACGGTGTCAAATCGTATAAACTTAGGGCAATTTGAGGCGTAATCGAGTAGAGAAGGAAAACTTGGCAGTAGTGTTATTAGATTTGCAGTGTAAAGTATAATACATACCGAGGTTCCGCCTGGAGCAATCCATCATTCCGAGATCATGTTGTAACCGTCGCCGCGACGCCTGTGCGGCGTTTGTCCGGTTGTCGGCCATTAGGCGCGGGGATTCCGGAAGTACACGGCTACATGTATACATATACCTATACACATACATATACGATATCTGCTGCAGTCCTCGGCGCATCAGCAGAGTGACGCAGTTGTTGCTTAGTTTCCTCAGTGAATCCCAGCTGGAAGACAAATTGCCAATTACTATTCATGCACACGTGCGGCGACGAGCATATTAATTCAACAGCACTCCGAAGAAAATGAAATATTCAGGTGTGAAATGAGCGATCGAAGCCAAGAGCAAACGTTATCGCAGCTGACTCCTCTGTCTCCCGGTCTTTCACTCCCTCGGTAATTAATAAGCCGCTGGACGTATTCATTATACACAGTCTGCGAACAGGTGCATCACACACACACACACACGGCGTTCTAATCGATATAAGCCGCGCATATATTTGTACATGCAGCAGCCATCTCAGTGAACGCGCGCTATCCATCCATCCCCTTGCTTCGTTTTTCTCGAGAGCGCTTTCTCTCCGTGTGCACAGTGTTTAATGACGCGATGCTACGGGGAATCGCAAAGTCAGGCCCGATTAAGTGTGCGGCCACCAACTGCCTCCCGCGCTTCACTCCCTCGCCTCGACGGATGGCTGGGCGCCGCCGCTATTAATTAAAATAACCGCAGCGTCACTCGCTCTATGCTCGCTTCCCTCCTCGTGGCTCACTTTATTAAGACCTTTTAACGCTCGTCCGCGCGCGCGCGCTTAAACACATCGAGGCTGGTTCTCGAGATGTATCTGCGATGCGATCGTTTTATATTAGGAGCAGAGCTCTATATTTGAGGCTTTTTGTTTAGCATAGGCAAGACGTTGGTTAAAGATAGCAAAAGTAATGATTCGACGACGAACTGAGCTGCGAGTGCGCGACAACGTTTCGCAGCGATGCCTGACGCGAGATTTACTGATATAGAGCTCGCGCATATAACCTACTTTTCCGCTGAATCATCCGCCGTCAATTTGCGCTTTTTAAAAGATGTCTCTATTTAAGCTGAATTGTTCTCGCCGGCTTTCTCGAGCTTTTCAATTCCTCCATTCGTCGTCCTTGTACTTAATAAGATTAATTTTCGCGAAAAAAGCTCGGATCGATATTTTGTGCGCGCAAAATGACATGTATTAATGCTGAAAACCTTTAATTTCTTTACTTCTTTTTGGAGTTAAATTTTTACACCCGCTGAAGGGAGCAATTTGTCACTCTTCAGAGTTAAAATGTGCACACCCTTTCTAAGGGGTGGCACGTGAAAAATTGTTTCTTCGGTGTTACATTTTACTAGAGTGCGCTCAGAATAATTTGTAGCACGTTCGCTCGTTAAAAAAGCCCGCACAGGAGAAGCGTATAGTTCAAAGTGATAAATAACGTTTTTTGGTATTTAGTAGAGCCTTCATTGCAAATTGTTTTTATATTGACGTAATAATTGTAATTGCGTTACTCTTTGATGTTTCGCATTTGATAAAAAAGTTATCCTGCAAAGGTAGCTTTTTGTGACATAATGTAAAATATTAACCGTGTCATAAATGTACAATAGTTGCAGAAATAACAAATATATACCTGGCAAGAAGTTATGAAGCACTGATTTTCACATACGAGTTGTTCTGATTGTTTTCAAAGTTACATCTGACAGTTGCAGAGTAGTTTAATAACGTTGTTAAACGAGTTCACCACAATTTCGCAAGCGTCGCATCTCTAAAAGCTTAGCTGTAAATTTACCTCATCTTCGCGTCAATGGTTACGAGTTATTAGTTAAAGCTAATTGAATATAGATTGCAATTTACCGCGTTTAGCATGAATATTCAAATTCTTTTTCAGCTTCTCTGGCGAGAGGATAATTTTCCCACAATAGGTCTGCTACTGTGACTGTAGAATAATTGTTTGCGGTGAAAATTAAAAGAACATTTATTCTTATTTCCAAGCGATCCATGTAGCAATCAATGGAAGA
The DNA here is from genome assembly GCA_020010945.3 of Muscidifurax raptorellus. NCBI lineage: Eukaryota > Metazoa > Arthropoda > Insecta > Hymenoptera > Pteromalidae > Muscidifurax > Muscidifurax raptorellus. The sequence goes on along the minus strand of CM052081.1, from coordinate 2,692,203 downwards.
ACCCCGATACGAGGAGAGCTTGGCAGAGAGAAAACTATCCTTCTCTCTTTTTCGCGTTACTTAGATCACTTAGTGTGACGTCGGTCAGACGTTTCCGAGCAAAGCGCTAGGTCTTGCGCGTACTCGCAGTATACTGCCACTATATATATATATATATATATATATATGCCTGCCCAGCGGCAAAGTTTAGGATCATGAAAGAGAGTGAGGAACTTGGGACAAGGTACACAGACAGGAGCCAGAGCCTTATCGTGCTTTGCTAGCACTAGATAGACTCGGGGCCGCATGCATAGCCCGCACATAGACGTACGCCTTCGAAGGGAAGTATGCGTTTGTACCTTGTATATATGTATCGGTCCCCTGTATCCCTGTAGCCGCTCTTTATCGGGATAAAAGGCAGACAGTCGCTCGGTCTAGCTGGCGCAGCATCAGCCGGGGCTGCAAAGAGCGCCGTAAATTGGAGAACCGAAGTGGAAGAACCGTTAACTACGGAGCAAGTGGATTAAGCGATTAAGTGACCTCGCTTTAGATCGCATCACACGCCAGAACAGGGTGTAGCTATATAGCTGATGTGCTAGCTGTGGGGGAGGATGAGGCAGGCAGGCTTCTTCTCTTCGTCTTCCTACCGCGCTTTGCCTCGTTATTGCATTCCACGGTATATTTAAGCCTTTTTAATCACTATCTATCCCTTCGCCGCTCGCTTCATTGTGTATCTACGGGCTCGCGTCACGCGCTTTTGTTTCGGCTAATCGCCTCTCCACTGTCATTATTTATACCGATTTTACCGGGGCTCTCGTGTGTTATTTCACTCTTTATCCGCTTTTTCATTGAGCGCGCGAGCGGGAGCTGCTCTCTACATTTATAAAGTGGTAGTCCTCGTTAGTTTACTTTCAAGGCCTGGAATTGGATTAAAGACAAGCCGCGTCAAAGAGATTTGAGCAACAAAGTTATCACATATAAAAGCTGTGCATGTATAAAAAGAAATACCGAGTTTGACGCAGAAACAACGTTCGTTACCTGATGGACTATCTGGGTCAAGCGTATAATACGCTCGGAATAACATTCGCGAATGTTACAGCAACAAGATTTAAAAAATAAAATGACTTGTATACCGGAGATGCCGTTCTTTGAATAGCACATAGAGTTCGTCTCCTTGCATCAGGTATAACTACTGCGGATAACGAACGTTATATATAAAAAAAAAGTATACATGCATCCGTATATTATACAGGTCGTAATCCGTTGGTTAAATCCGATAATATATAATACGCTGATGCGAAATTCGCGTGGCCGATTAATTCTGGCGATGCTGCAGCTCGAATTTGTTTATCGATCGCGGCCCCGCGGCGGTCCTTTCAATACTCGCACGTGCACACAGGCACTAATAGCCTTTTTTTCCATTTCAGCTAAACACCCGCTTATGCGCGTATATACCCGATCGCGGGCGCAAGTATGTAAAAAAGTGCACGAGCTGCAATGCGATTGGACTTTGAACGCTTGCTTTTGATATTTATTGTGCCGAACGAGAGGCGCAGAGTATAGGGAAAGCCGCTTTGATTTCATGCGAGCGCGTTATTGCGTTTTCCGCCACTGCGGAAAGGTCGAAAGTATTTGGCTGCCGCGAGGTATAAGCTAATATGCGCGTTATAACATCGAGTGGGAGAGAGCGAAAGAACGCCGGTGCTATGTGCTTTTTATTTTCCGCGTCAAAGGATCGACTAATTACGAGAGAGAGAGAGAGAGAGAGAGAGAGAGAGAGAGAGAGAGAGAGAGAGAGAGAGAGAGAGAGAGAGAGAGAGAGAGAGACTATCCGCGTTTGCGCTCGTTCGCTCGGTGGTTTTCATTATTGGCATTATGATGACCAAAGCCGATCAGAGAACACGCTAAACGGTTTTTGCGACAAGTTGCGATGAGTATTTCGCGTCCTGAACGCCAATGGTACAGTTGAAAAATATCAATTTCTTTAGTGTCTATTTCCGCGGAAAAAAATGTTTTTTCCGAATAATGAGTCACGATGCTTTCACTTCGAACGTCAGTTATTTTATCGAGGAAAACACGCGTACGTGCGTTTTTATAATGAGGAGTCTTTGAAGAAAAACGACGATGGCAATCTATTGGTTTATCCGCTGTGATACCAAGCATCGCTAATTGCGTCATAATAGTAACTGCACATCAGCAACTGATCGTAAATTGTTATTTATTAACGTTATACAGCGCGTTCGCTCGATCGTAACCGCCGATGCGGTCAAGCTTTTAACATCGACGTGAATTCATTGAATCTAATATTGATTATATACTCGTTGAACTTTGAATAATTAATAATAGACGTGTTTTCATCATTAATGTGCATCAATCTGCTGTAAATAGTGGCACATCTGAGTTACTAAACGACACGCAGCCATAAAGAATTTCCAGCTATTTCTTCCTATATATATCTTGTAGTAGCAGCAGCAGCCTCCACTTGGCAATAAAACGAATTACAGTTCTTAACGACTTCAGAGAGCCGAGAGCGTGGAGCGAGAAGCCAAGCGCCTGAAGTGACCTAATCATGCCGCTCGATATTCGACGAGCGTTATATAAACGAGCTACCCCCTCGTATATAGCCTATCTCAGTTCCTCTTTTTTACTTTCTCGGTAGCCATTCAAGAGTAGAAGGGCAGTGCATCGAGAGCTGCTACTGCTCTGCATATATATACACCATGTGCTCACTATCTACGCTGATCAATTATTGCCGAAACGCGCGGGGCTCGCTCAAAAAAGAAGAGGGAAGACGGAGCGCGAAGAGGAAAGCGAAATAAATGAAAGCGCGCCTTTCGTTAGCTCGGAGCTTTTTTCCTCGATATTTTGGCTCGATTTATATATATGTACGTAGGCTGTAGGGAAATTCTGCACTCGAGAGTTTTTATTTCGTATACCTATACGCATTTGATCGCAATAATTACGGGGGAAACGGTTGAAACTCGTCGGAATTATAGTGAGATTTCCCTACGATGGCAAGTGAAGACCGATAATGAACGATCGGCCGCCGAAGAAGAAGAAGTAAAAGAATAAAAAATAACAGCATCATCGCCGCGATTACTCTATCGCGGTTAATTCATCCTCCTCCCCCTAGAATTTTTACACACACACATACTCATGTAATAAGCTGCGGTGAATCGCCTCGTTCCCTCTACGCTATCTATAAGTATATATATGTATATACACACACACGCGTCGAAGCGCTGACTCACGTTAATCAGAACTCTGCTCGAGCGTGTATAGAGAGACCCTATCAGGCGTTCACCCCTGCAGAACCAGAGAGAAAGAGAGAGAGACGGACTGCGACAGTTCGCAGTATATATAGCGTCGATATTCCGATATCGAGCGCGAAAAGAGAGTGTCTAATGGAGCGACGGACGATTGCTATATATATACGTGGCCGAATGACTCACGAGCCAATCACTTACGTTCATCTCGCCGGAGTAGCTAATATGCGGCGCGAAGAATGCCGAAGGAGTGTACACAGTGGCTCATCTCATCTGCACCCTCATCGCGATGCATCAAATTTATACGGACGCCGAATTATACTTCGGGCATTATACATACATGCGTATATACGTATAGGTAGACGCGCGCGCGAAGAGGTCGGTGGACCGATTATGTCGGGGGAACTCTCTCGTCCGCAGTATTTGCCGAGAGCACCAAGGAGCAGCGAAACCCGAGGGGTGCATTTTATTAACGGCTGAGACCGCGCAGTAGTGCAAGTCGTCCGTAAGGACAATATTTACAGCGATAACAGCTACTGCGTGCGGATCCTTCCGTTTGCCTCTCTCTAGCGGAATCGAATTTTACGCCCGGCGCCACGGCGACGGATGATGATCGATTGGCGAGCCGACGTTATGTTTACATTAGTGGATTTAGAGGGGAGCAACGCGTGGGCGGCGAAAGCGAGCGTCGCGTGAAAAAGGGCCTGGACGAGCGCGCGCGCGGTTGGAGAGGATTGAGTCCATCGCTGTCGCCGGTATAATACGGCTTTTAGTAGGAGAGAGTGGCCATTTTTTATTTCGCTTTTGTCGGCGAACGAGAAATAAGGGAGCGCCGCGTCGGGGAAAAATATATTCGGCGATGCTTGTTTGTCCGAGCGGAGAGTTGAGAGAGAAAAGACGATGTTTTGTCAGGGTAAGTGCGCGCAGGATTTCGGCTATCTCTCGCGGAAGTGGATGTGCGAGTGGCAGATGAATGAGACGGCAAATTGTATTTGTCTAGCTTCAGAATGAGAGCACTCCTTGTAGAGCGACGAAGCATAAACAGCAAACTCGATTAATGCAAATTCTCCGCGTATATTGTGGCACACTCCACTATTCCGTTTCTACAATCTAAACATTTTGCACGATTGGTCAAACTGCTGCGAACCTCACCCCGTATGATGCGTCAAGCTCTCGTCAAAGGCCTACATCGCTATATATCTATAACCCTCTCTTTCGATTACTCTCAGTCGAACGAGCCGAAAAATGCCCGATAATCCTCGGCGAATCGCCTGAAAACGAAGCGAGGAAAAAAATCACAGTCCTTTCAACTCATTTCGCAGCGAAAATAAAAGCAAAAACAACGGTAGTCCCGAGTGCATGCATGCATGCATGCGGGCTTATCGAAAACAGCAGCGCGATATAAAAGCGACGAATAAGACGACGGCTCTGCCAGTGTCGCCGCGGCGAGGCCTGAAATTCACGTCACGTCCGAGGCTCGTCGGCGGTACTACTGGTGCACACGTGCGATATCCGTGTAACGAGGAGGGGGCGCCGACTCCTTTGTCCCCGTCGATGTCGCCGTTCTCGTGCCCCCTCGTTCCTGCGACGGACGGCGCGGATATGCAGGTTTCCCTAATTCCGGTGCGTCGTGCGCTACAGCCCGTCATCTGTATATCTGTCGGTTTTCCTTTATACGGCAGCCTGTTTGCTGGATGATAATCATAATGAAGATGACGATTATTATGGTGATGATGGGGTCGTTGCAGATTGATGATCTTTTTTTCCGAAATGCCATATTTCATCGGGAAAAAGTCCACTTTCTCGTATGTATATATATAATATATCGGCAGAGAAAATCTATAAAGTGCAATCCTTGAGGAGACAATGAGCTTTGAAAAAATCCAACCATTTTATTTTACGGCTGCTATACTTAAGGCCGATTCGGCATACTCGCAGAACACCGGCATTTTTCTCCACGTGCTGTCAGGTGACAGATTAGAGAATTATTTTATTAGTATATTCGCGAAGAATGATGGGGTCTGAAAGGTTGACCTCGTATTTTTTGTTAACTTGATGTGGCTTTGCGAGGGTCAGCTGGTTTTTTTTTGTAGCAATAAATCGTTGATTTGGTATATAATAAATCTTACTCGAAGTATATAATGGGAAAAGCAAATGCACGAGAACGTGCTATTAAAATAATTGATTGATCGCTAGAAGAAATATCGATGCAAAATCGTGGAAATGAAGATCCCCGATCCCCAAAAACAAGGTCCACCTTGCTAAACTTACGACACTCTGTGCAACGCTTCATCGACTCGATGTATACGTAATATAAAAGCGTGCATATCCATGCGTGTATACAAATGCAAGCCGTATACAGAACGACATGCACGGCGCCCATATTCCGTTTCAATTATAGGAGAGTGGATTTGCTCGCGCGCATACGTATATAGTTATGCGATTATTCCGATAGATAACGACGTGGCATTCAAGATTTATCATCGATGCGTTAAAGTAATTGATAGAGAGTGCGTGTCTGCGTAACGTATAGCACGGCCGAGTCCACGCTGCTGGGGATTCTGCCGTAGTAGCCAGATTTGTGAGGCAAAGGCCGAACGGCCTGTGTAAAGCTATACGCCAGCATCGACCCCGCTTTTCCGCTTGAATAATCATTATTCAGAGAAGTATTGCACAAACGAACGAGCATTATATATATATATATATATATATACACACACACCAACACACGTATATCTGCGTATACATGTGATCGCCCGCTGCGTCCGATGACCCCTGCCCTCTCGGCGCTACAGATCTGTGTAATATTCTCTTTGAGCTGAAATCACCAAATTGCACACAATACATGCGCGATTGCCAATTGACATAATTATTATTTGGCATTCATGGATCTTTGCGCTCGAGATGTATGGGTGACCGCCTTTCCAGACCATTTGATCGATGATTTTATTTGAAAAGAAAACGCTAGTCATCGTTTTTAAATAAATAATAAACTGCTATATAGCCAAAAGAGACAACGTCTCCGCGATAAATTCGCGTCTCGCCCCCGCAAAAGACCAGCACCGCCGAGTGCGTCCAGTATTCGCACACGAAGTTTCGACGGTTTTTCCTGCGGGACGAGAAAATTCAGCCGGAAGCGTTTTTCCAGAGCCGTATACCCTACAGCCGCACTGGATACGCCCGAGCGAGCCAAGCGTATGTGCAGCGGAAGCGGCGTCAACGTCGTCGGGGAGAAAATTGAATTTCGGTCGAAGCCGAAGGACAAAAATGCGAGGAAAAGCGTATATATAGTAGGGCTCCGGGAAAAAAGACGGCGGGCGACGGATCGAGCGCGGAAAATAGCATTTGTCTACTAGACGAGAGACACGACTGTAAGTAGACGCGGAGGTACCGTGGACCCTTTTCTTTGCCGCAGCACAGGCTGCTCTCGTTTTGTCCCTGAGGCGTCGGGCATATCTTCTTTTGTGCTCGCGAGCGCCTATATATAGGTATAACACGCGTCTCGTCTGTTCGAGTCTATCTTCGGGCATTTATATGTAAACAAGGGACGATGCGCGGAGAGATTCGCGCTAGCGTGGCGGAGCACTTTTTCCACGTTTTATTTTTTACTCTGCTTTGCACGCAGTGCCCGGCATATGGCACGTTGATGTAGACAATAGGGAATTTCGTGCGGGCAAGGTGGTTACATACAGTTTTTTTCCTTTTGTGCAACGTGTCAGTATTCTATATTTACCGAGTCGTACAATAAAATTCGCAGAGATATTTTTAATGTATTCCACTGCAGTAATTTCATTCAGAGCGGCTGAGCTGATTCTCGGAAATAGCGTGATGATGGATGCATTTAAAGTTTCCGAGTATAATGGACATCATTTTTATTTTTACTCGGCCACGAGTCTCGCGAAGGAATAATTTTTATTGCTAATTTTCCGCAAATATACTTTCCTCATCGCACACCGAAAAAACTCAAATTTCCTCCATACGCTATACATTATACGGGAGACTCAATAGAGTTTTGCATTTAGAACAAAACGGGACGTTATATTATATCGACAACGGAGCCGCATATATACATGCTGCGAGCCGCAGCTTAGCGCTTGCGAGTGCGACACAGTTTCATTAACCGGGAATTCACGTGGGAGCGAGTGAGAAAGCAAGCTTTCATTTCAGCGCTGGCGACGGCACGAGTCTCCGAAAGAAAATTCACTCCCTCCCTTCGCCGCCTTTCTTCCGATCCTCTCCTCTCGCAGTTCCACTGCAGTTATGAAAATAATATCGCGTATATATACGTATATAGTCGCGGCTGCAGTTCTCTAATACGCAGCGAAATCGCATCCTCTTTCTCCCGCGCATTTTTGCACGTATAGGAACGGTCCCCCGACGATTTCCGAGGCCGCGTTCTAATATTCGAGCAAAACAAAGGGGGAATGGAGAGAAAGAGAGAGAGAGTCTTTTCGGCGTCATTGTTCGGCGAAACAGTTATACCGCTGCCGGCGAATTGCGCTACTGGCTTCTCTATTGCCCGCGCATATGCAGCGCCGGGAAGGAGCGTTATGAATATTCTATGTTTAAAGTTCGCGCGCGAGGATGAGAGAGAGGATCGATTCTAACCTCTTTTTGCTTCCAGCATTGTCCGGATGCGCTGAATCGGCTCGTGGCTCCAGCCATGGCGACAATGTAAGTTAGTCTCGAAAAAACTCGCCCGGATGGATGGCATTAGTATCGCATAGAAATTCGAATTGCAAATCCTGGCTTCGTCGCAGTAGATAAGATGAAAATAGCCATTTTATACTTTTTCCGAGCTTGCGATAATACGATATAAAGAAGAAAAGAAGAAGCAGCCGCAAAAAATAGAGCTCGCGGCTCGGCGCGTAAGCGCGAAATCCCGCCTTCATTATCGGCAAAATACAGCGCGAGTGTTCGATTTAAAAATAAAAAGCACATCGCGAGCCCGCGCCGATATTTAAGGATTAAAAGCTCTGGCGCAGCCGCAAGTAGCATACATTGCCCGCAGCTCGCGCGATTATCCCCCGATTACATTGGCCGGCTTCGGAAACAAAGGAGGAGAATTAAAAATACAACGAGGCGTAAAGAATCGCGGCGCACACGGTCGAGCGAGAGAGGAAAAACGGCAACGAGGAGTATGCCGAGGATACAGCGCGGTTTTCCAGTGAGCTCTCACGGAAAATCGAGAGAAAACTCTCTCTCTTTCTCTCTCTCTCTCTCTCTGGCATGATCTCTCCGTTTCGCGCTTAGAATTAACATTTTCCCAATTCCAGTTAGCGCCGCGACTCTTTGTCTTCTATGATGCTCCTCTGCCTCTCGCTCGTTCGTGGCTTTGCGGTAGCAGCTGTGCGCGCGCTTTCCTCCTGTTTATTTCCTGAGCGAGAGCGTCCGTCTGCCCGCGCGAGTCTTTTCACATCCCCGCGTACTCATTTCCACCGCGAGAAAAGCGCTTGATGAGAGACAGAGAGAGATATAGTGATAAATGCGGGAGATCGCGGATGTCGGATAAAGGGAGGAAATAGAGAGAAGCAAGTGAGCGGTACTTAGGCGGTAGGGGATTTGTTACGGTTTGCCGCAGTAATTCGTGCGTATGAATTGTTTGCACAAAGCGTTAAAAGTTGGCCCGAGTGCTTTGTCCGTTATTCTGCGCGGCGCGGTTAGCATCGGTGCCAGATTTCTTGCATTGTAAGCATTACATATGCGGTCGGAACATTTGGGAATTCGTTTTCATTCCCTCTTTTGCTGCGCATATAATACATTATAGTTTTTGTCGGTGTCTCGAATCTGCAATAGTAGCATATATATATATATATTGCAGCGAGCAACTAGCAATATATATTCTTCTGTCTCGAAACCTGAAACGACGTAGTTGTCGTGGTGAACAGAAACTCGAGGGTATATAACAGTTCCAATTACGCGCATTTCTCCTCGAGTAGCCACGAAACAATCGGCAAAACTACACGGTGACAATTATCCGTAACATACGGCAAAGAGACTATCCGCGCAAGAGCAAGACTGCTCGTCTCGTATAAGGGTATAGGCTAATAGTTAAAGTTAGATGGTTAAGCGGGGCGTCTATTCGAGCGCCGAGTCCAATCAGCGAGCATCGACCTGCCGGTGCTTTCTACCTCTCCCCTATCACTACCCCCCCCCCCCCCCCCCAACCTCTCTACCCCCTGAAAGAGATACCCGCATTTGCATAGATACCGACGGCGGCGGTGGGCCCATACCTGGGGGCTCGTAGTGCGTAAACTAGATTGTTATTTTCTTTGCTCGCAGGAGTGCACCGATATAGCCCGCCGGCGATGGCGCGAGCGAAGAGCGCCCCGGAGCGTATGATAGTTTCCCGGTGCGAGAAAGCGAGATGTGGGAAGTCTTTAGGGGAAATTGCGCGGCGGCGCTGAGGCTTCTATACATATTCGAAACCCCCCTCTCTACCTAGTTCTAATACTCTGCGCTACAAATGAGAGCGGGGTAGAGAGGGCTTTTCGAGATATAGTCTCGCTCGCGCTCCGTGCTTGACGAAAATGGGGGGATAACTTTTTATCCAATCCTTTCAATTCGACGCGCCCGCGTATTTCTCGGCGCCGCGCTGCTCTTTCTCTATTTCTGCTCTTTGCAGGTACCCAAGTTTAACTTCCTTGAGTAATTTTGCGGAGTGCGGCCACTTTGCTTTTATTTGATGCCGTCTCTTATGTTTTATTTTTGCGCCGAATCAAAGTCGTTAATCGAGAGAGTAGAATATATATATGCTTTTACATATTCGAATGTCGCGTCGATTTTCACCGAAATTTTAATTTTACTTTAGCTGCTTCAAGCATGAGAATATATATTTATTGAAATGTACTATATATCTCGAACTCAATTTAATATTCCGTTATAGCAAAGTGTGAACTTCTAGCATTATATGCACGTAACTGAAAAAATTGAATTTCTTGAATTATTTTAAGACGTTAATAAGGAAACTAATTGCATTACAAATTTTCCTCGTGATGCGAACTATTCACTGATATAACATTTTTATCTAGAGGAAATAGCAAGATTCCTGCGCTTGGATTAAAAAAAAAGTGAAATTAAAATTTTCTGGCGCTGTATGCATTGTTACACATTCTATGCGTGTTTGCACGTTGTAATTTGCATAGACTGCACTGTGGCGATTCTAGTTACGTTTTTTTAAATTGGCCTATTTTACTGAATACTATTTTCGGAAAAAAGTCATTGCGACTGCTGTACAAAAAAAGTTAATGATTACGTGAAACATTGTTACTGACATTTAAATTGTAAATGAAGAGCGTTATCCGGAGACAAACGAGCGTGTTTTTTTAAATCAATTCAACTACATTTTTAAACAGTAAATGATTGCCTTAATTGGTTAATATTGCAAATTGACAAATCACCATCATGTTATTAATCAAAATGGTTAAGATCATTATGATGACTTGACTTATATGACTTTTATCAATGAATTACGTTAAGTGTGAGTAGCCTAACAACTTCCGGCATTAATCTGTATTTTTCAGATAAGAAATCGATAGCTATCATTCATTAAAACAGCCAGAGTCGCGTTTCATCAATCACCACAGAATATAATCATCACAATAATAAATTTAAAAAATGTTCACTATAATTACATTATTATTTCAAAGCAGGAAATAAGAGATTTTCTACTTCATTTTTAATCGATAACGTAATGCAATTGTAAATATGTCAGTCTACTTGATCGTTAATGCGCCAATCGTTCCTTCTTTTTCTGAAAAGTCACAAGTGCGACAAACGTAATGAACTAGCTATTTTTAAAGAAGTTCTATTATATTGTCTAGCGTAGCTTTGCGTCACACAGGGTAATCCCATTCGACGAAATAACAATCCATAATTAGACACCCACGTAGAGCCACTTCTACTCATTTATCTGCATTTAGCATTTCCTTTTACAGATAATATCGTTTTTTAGTGACGCGCGCGCGCGTGCATTGGAGTACCAATTCTCTGACTTGTGACTTACGACCGCCGCACGTCTCTCCTACCTCTCGTGTTTTTCATGCAATACCTGAACAGAAGAAGAAGAGGCGCACAGCACTGGCGTTATCGAAGTTCCACACGCGGTGCAGAGAGAGAGAGGGAGAGAAAGATAGAGATAGATACATAGAGAGAGAGCGAGTACTCACGCGAGTCAACGGTGATCAACGAGCCTCGACTGCAGTGCATATTCATGAGAGAGCGCGCGCGGCTTTTCCGCCGGCTGCCGCTCATCACTATTTAGTTCGCGACGAGGCTCGACAGGCCAGAAGCCGTTCGACTCTTGAGACCGGAGCTATGGACGATAACGCGACTCTACGACCACAGCAGCGCTGCTGCACTAGAATTTTTTGCACGGCCGTGTTCGCAGGTATACATGCGGCTAAGGAAACGTTTAGCATTCAGTGCGATTAAGTGAATTCGTGCGGGGGCGTTGTGAAAGTGTTTCTAGGGTGTTGCTGTCGGTTTGAGATTAAGCTGTGTTATTTCTAATTTTTTTTTCTAAAAACGTGTAGTATTATTTAGTTTTTAATACTTTAAGATATTGTAGGAGAGTGTTTGCTCAAGTGTTTGGAATCAATCGTTATCGATGTAGCAAATGTATGTTCCTTCGTAAGAATGTAAACAAGCCAAATTTTCAATGAAAATGTGCTTTATAAATCTATAACTAGAAGTAATTACTGAGAAGATTTACAGCATTTATTATTAAAAATACTTATATTTTGTACAAGTGTTGTAATTTGAAGTTAAGTTACTTTGGGCCGAGTCACGGCAATCTATAGTGGAAATGACACAAATTTGATGGAGGTATCTTAAGTACTCTTTTGACTCTAAACGAGTTACAATGCAATCGTATAATTATGGCTATAACTCAAAAATTTTCAAGCCGTATTACCGTTATCTTTATAGTTTAATTGCTGAATAATTATATTTAGAGAGTGAATGAATTTACGGGCATGAAATGCATTTTTAAAATAACGGTTTCAAGTTTACATCGGTTTCTACAATGTAGAAAGGGGTATATAGTTTTCACTGGCTTAGTGAACCGTTTTCACGAGTGAATCAAATGAACCAAATACGTGAAAATAGATCGAAGAATTAAGCAAATTTACTATTTTATATTTAATCCAGTCCAACTATTGATTTCAGCATGTCTAAATGGCATATCGGGCGGTTTTATTGCCGGATGGCCGCAGGCTGCAATTCCTCAGCTGCTGTCATCCAGTTACACGTTTACTGAGTCTCAAGCATCGTGGATCGCGGGCATCTTGTACCTGGGCATGTTGAGCGGAGGTTTAACATCGATCGTCATCGCCGGTCGCTTTGGCAAGAAGCGGCTATTTCTTCTAGCAGCGGTACCCCTGATCCTTGGCTGGTCCATCGTTGCCATCGCCGCATCCTTTTGGGTGAGTTGATAAACGAGCAGTCGCTCCGAGCTATAAATTGTCGCTTTATGTATCTGCATTCGCTCTTCATTCAATTTGGAGGCAAGACGATTAAATGCGATTTGTCCGCCTCGGGGAATTGTAATTGCTGGTCTGCTGGATTTCGATTATTTTTGTTTGATGTTAACAGTTTTTTAGGGAACAATGGAACAATTGAATAGTAAGAGTAAAGAAAAAAAAATAAAAATCGTTGTAAACGTTTGTTGAGTACATTGTTACGCGGAGTAACAATTTTAACTTTTCCATTTTTGTGCAAAATTCACTTTTACGCGTACTGTGAACTTCTATCTGTGGTTTGAATGTACAGTTAGAAAATCATGCGATATCGGCTAATTATAGGTACGTAACATGCCGTAAAACTTTTTTGCGATATCAGTAGCCGAGTTTGTCGATAGTCGATTTGTTTATTTCCACCTTTTTCGGGAAAAAAGTAAACCCGATATTGGTTATCACGATAAGAGATAAGGTAATCCTGGATTTCAATCGGTTTCGTATTAGCTTATCTCTTTTCTTCACAGTTCTAAAATCGAATTATCTATTTTTATACTAATTGTCTGTATTAATTAATTACTCAATGAAAATCCGAAAACAGGCGAGTTATCCAAACTTTCAGTAGTAAGCGGTCGGTTTTAATAAGACACCTGCGTATCTTAATATACGCAATGCATACTATATAATTAATGTCATTCACTCAATTGCAGCTAAATAAGCGTCTTATTGTTTCCAGCAATTCGTATTTGGCCGCATAATTTTGGGCCTCGGCGGTGGAATGATTACCCACCAAACGGAGATGTACCTATCGGAGATATCGCCCCGAAGGCTACGCAGCAACATGTCGGTCATGTTCTGCGGGAGCGTACACGTGGGCATTCTGCTGAGCTTCACTGTCGGACCCACCCTCACGATAAGTTCGGCAACCGGTGTCTACTTGGCGGTGGTGCTGATTTTCGCCACCCTCTTCTTGACCGTTGCACCGGAAACGCCATTTTGGCTGATCCGGCAGGCCCGCACCGATGAGGCATTGGCCAGTTTACGCAAACTGAGGAATAGGCCAGATGTGCACGAAGAGTTCGACAGCATCGTCGAATTCGCGAAAATGAGCCTCGTCGCGGACAAAACCAATGGGGCTTGGCAGAGTTTCACGAGGGTGATGGCTGACACGGCTAGCAGGAGGGCTATTCTGCTGGTTGTTCTGCTTACGACAGGTGAGTTACCGCGAAATAAATTTATTATGGGAAATTCTATTCTGATTGAATTCTCACTGAAAAAATTCAATATACCGTCCGTTAAAGCGAAACATAGTCCGAGCATTGAAATGAAATAAAAATCAATCGCGATGCCAAATAAATTCTCCCTTTGAAGTCAAACGCGCGTAAAATTCGCACGTCAAGGTTCAATATACGCGCACCACCGGCCCAACTCCCTTTCTCTTTATCCTTTGGCCATCTTTCTTTTTCCCTGCTTCGACTCGCCCCTTCATACCGAACGATATGGCAGAAAAGGTCCGGCATTCGAGCGTCGTGAAATATGCCATAGTTCATTCAGCACAATAATTCACTTGGCAGATTGATAGAGTATATGTAATATAATAGGCGCGAATTATTTTCCATTTCACGCGTGAAATTTGACAATCAATCTTTTTACTGTGAGCTGGACTTATGCTTAAATCTTCAACAGCTCAGCAGTTCTCGGGTATGGCAGCGATGAGCTCGTACGCTCAACTGATCTTCGAGCGCTCGGTTGCGGTGATACCCGGCCGTTACGTCTCACTATTGATCGGCCTGATCGAGCTGTTCTGTACCCTACTGAGTGGCCTCCTGGTGGAGCGTCTGGGCCGTAGGCCCCTTGTCGCATGCAGTTCGACCATCTGCGCCGGTTGCATGGCGCTCATGGGCCTCTACTACCACGGGCTCGTGGGTAACGGACCGGATGCTGGTGGAGTCCTACCGCTCGTCTGCATAATAGTATACGCAGTATTTTACGGACTGGGTTTGGCAACCATAGCCACCGTTATTGCGGCGGAATGTTTGTCCATGGACGCGAGGAACATCGGAGCCGCTGCTCAAAATACTACCATGTGCTTTTCCATATTGCTCATCACCAAACTCTGGCAGGTAAATGATCATCGTTTACTTATCGACTGAGCCCTCATTCTCCTTCTATATATAAGGAAAATCTGGTATATCAACACGGGTCATCGCTATAGTCGCAAAGCAGATTTACATTCTAAGCATTTCAGCTAGTTCTACAAAATTACTCCATAAACAAGCCTAATTTCTGGAGCCTGCAATACTCGTCAATTTCGGCCAGTACCGATACGTGCCGTAAAACGATGCGGTGATTTCCGCGAAATCCGTTTTCAAGCCTGAAAAATTCTAGATCCTTGCGAGGCTACGCCTGCACATATGTCTCTATAATATCCGCTCATTTCTCTCTCTACGTGCTTCTTCAACAGGTGATCAGCAGCTCGTACGGTCAGGAGTACTCGTTCTGGATGGCGGCGGCCATCACTGCCGGGCACACGATCGTCCTGCTGATAATACTACCGGAGACCCGGGGCCGTTCGCTCACTGAGATACAGCGCTTGTTGGCCTCCACATCGTCTCCCTCGACTTCGTCGCCTCACAAGTCAATGATGTTGGTCCAGCATCTGGGTCTGCAGAACATCAAAATCGTGCCTGCAGGCGAGTCCAACTCGCGAAGATGATAAGAGATTGATGCTTAATAATTGATTGTTATTGAGGTCTGTCATTGCAGAGCTAAAGTCATTACAGCTTGTATTATAACTGCTGAATGTTTTATGCATGATGAAGCAAGCAGCAAGTCAATTGTATTTTGAGGTAGTCACGTGCAGTGCCTCCGTAGTGCAATTATCCTCGTTGAGGAAATATTTTAATCTCGCGTTTAATCGAAGCATCATGATGAATTATATTAATTCTTTATAGATGCTGGAATTATTGATGACTCGGCAGAAATATCTGCTTCGACCCTGCTTTATACATGAGAATGGTATACATGTTATACTTTTGTAAAAAAGGACAGAAAGTATAATAGTTTTTAGTGATACTAATTGTAAATATAGCAATCGTTTTTATTTTGTACAGTGAGATGATTAATAAAAAATATAAATATCTTGACACTAAAAAAAATTGTTTCATTCTCAAAATTATCACAGCGAATTCCCAAGTTCATCCTCGTAAACTGCAGGCATAGATTCTCCTATCAGGTGCGGAAATAATCCGATACGCGATCAAATGCTTTATCGGGTTCATCATCAGAGATGCCTGCACACGTATAAACTTTCGTCGCCTCTGTCACAGCGCACTGCTCGGTTTCGCCTACATTACAGGAATCACTCGCACGACTTATCTCCGACAACGTACAGCGGTAGCGCGGCGAAATAGTTCTCGAGCGCTTATATATATCCTATATACTACATAGATACACAAAAGCCGTTGAAGCACGTTACGGAAAATCGCAGCGTACGTGTCCGGAACGAACCGCAAGATCGTGCTTGTTATCGGCAGTTAACAGCTGCAACTGCCGCGCTATAGCGTATAAACGGTGCATCGCTCGTGGTACAAAGCTGCGCGCGATTATTACAACCACTCTGTCTCGCGCACGTTCAGGGTTCGTCCCTTTGACCCTTTGCCTGTTTAACTCTTGACCTTCCGATTGTTGTTCCGATGATTCACAGAATGCCATATAATGTTGTAAAAGTCTAATTTTTCTCTAAACTTGCCTAATACGCAAATCAAACTCCGTCGTAAGATTTCAGTTAGCAGTAAATTATGGCGCACGTGGTGCACGTCGCTGTACATTTGCAAACGTATCTGCGTATCATAAAACGTGGATCTAATTTTTAGCGTATAGTATCCACGCACAGCGCATCTTCTACCGTCAAAGCCGTATCGGCTTCAATCTCTGAATATCATTCCCAGCTCACCCGATGTCGCGAGCACGTATGTCTATGCACACTTCTTGATCGTCGACGACTCACCCGGAGACAATTTCGATGCAGAGATAGGCTTTTTATCGAATATGCGGAGCCCTTATTCTCGCACGCGCGGCAAATCGAATAAATCAGGGCCGCGACGCCGTCATGATACGAACCCATAACGCGCCGCAGACTATATACAGCTTCGAGCCACGTTCGTATGTTTTGCTTCATCCCCCTTGATCTTTCCCCCTCTTCTCTTCTTTTTTTTTCCCAACCACGCGGTGTGTGTAAGGAGAAACTCGATTCATCGAACTGACTGGTATAACTGATTTTCGCGAGTGAGCGCCGAGTCTGCTCTTATTCTCCAAGGAGTACGTATTTTTTTTTTCCGATACTGAACTGGAGCGTTATAGGCTGTTGCAATTTTCCTTTTTTCGCGATTCTCGTAATACCGCTATCGAAAAGCGATGAGCTACAAAGATGTTGATATATCTTTATTAACATAATATACTATACATAAACACCTGGCACACGGATGAAGTTACGTGTACATTTTTACAGATACACCACATGGTAACATCAGCGATAATGTTAGCTCGCATTCAGGGCTATATCTATCGTGAACTGCATCAGCCAGCAAGCTCGAATCAATGGGCATTGTGCCGAGAGCTATAATGCGCGCGATCCTTTCTCCGGCCTGCCTCAACAGGTGATCGAACGAGCCTGAGCTAGTCTATATATATATAGACGACGATCAGAAACAGTCGCTTAGAACAAGCTGACGGTAGCTGGTAGCTATTACCGCAGGGCACACGATCGTCATACCGATAACGATGTCGCGGAGCCGCTGCTTATGGAGATTCGGCGTCGCTTATCGGCATTGGCCGTTCTATTCAGAGCGTCGGGGGTTACTGCCTCGTAGATCATATAAAGAGATAGTGATATACACGGCGGTTCTGCCCAGACGATTGGTTAATCAATCGCCGATTGGCCATATTCGGTTCTAATTAGCGAACATTCACTTTCTATATACTAATTTACTCTCGCAGCTGTACGGTTCATCATCTGTATACCGAGGTGACTTTAGCGAAGCATCGGAAAATGCGAGCTTGTATAATATATAGCCGCGTACCCTTGGCTTTAAATTTTCAAGCATCGGGAGTCAGTGCAACGGTGCGCTTGGAGTGCGAGCTTTTCGGAAAAAATTGTTCAAGGGTCTGCGCAGGAATAATTTACATCCCCGGCGCAAAGAAACTCAAAGTTAAAACCTTTCAGATGCTTTTCAGGATAAAAGCGTGTGCGAGCCCGTTCAAGAGCCTGGCGCTGCTGCTGCTCTTTGTGCATGCGCGCGTGCGCGCAAGAGCCGGCTTCGTAAAAGCCGAATAAATTAATGATGACGCAGCGGAGGATGAAGAGCGAAAAAACGGAGAAAATTTATGAGCTTGTACAGACATATTGCGCGCGGAGCGCGGAAATTTTAGAGATAATCCAGAGCTGGAGTTCGGCCAAGTATTCCAAAGTCTCTCATCGGGTTAGAATCTGCGCGCGCCAAAACCTCCACAGGGGGATAGCCGGATTAATTAAAATTTTACCTATAATTTGAACGTGATTAGCTGCAAAGATGAGGACGAGGAGAACGAGTAGCACGATTCAGTTATATATATATATATATATATATTATCATAAAAGATCATATACGAGATCCGTATAGCAATAAGGATATATATATATATACATACACAAGAGTTAAACTCGAATCGCAATACGGGCGCCGAAATAACAATATCCCTACAGATGCATATGCGCGCAAACAAAGTTCTCCCGGATGCTGGGGGCTGATGGTAACGATACTGACGTCGATTTCGCGCAGCGTCTTCCATCCCGATATACGCACTGCCGTGCTTAGATTCAGCGCGAACGTCGCCGTATGCGCAGCCATCGAAAGTTTTTAGAGCCGCGAAATGGCCTGGAAAACTCGCTGAAATATTCGAGTTTGCTCGAACGGATACACGAGGCAAAGGAGCCTCGCCCTCCTGCTCTCTCGAAGCATTGACCTCGTCGGGAGACAATAGAGCCTTTCTCTTGGCGCGTTATATTATACTTATATATAAAGACACACACACAAGCACACAGGCAGGAGGGTATGTGTAGGAGTAGAAGTTGGCGCCGAGTGTATGCCGCGAATATTGGTAAACTTGCGTTGCGCGAGACAGCATCGGGGACGGCGATGAAGCGCAAGAGAGCGAGAGATTCAGTTTGGATCTTAGTTCTCCGTCGGATATATAAGATTATAGCTGGCTCGGAATTCGCCGGGGCGCACGGTTAAGCCGGAATTTCAGTGCGGCTCTTGTATCGCGCGGGCGCCCGGGTCGCGTGTTCGACTGTTCCCGAAATCCTCGCGAGCTCTCGCAGCAACGTTATTCACGCACAGGACCTGTCGTCCTGCTGTATGGCGGGATTTCGGAGCGCTTCGCTGAGCTCCGCTATACTGGCTTACTCTCTGTCTTAGTCCTGTGTATAGCTCGAGCGAGCTTCGCCGGAGTTTTGAGTCGGCGCAGCGGAGCAGAGACTCGAGCGAAGCACGCGTCGATAAACGTTACGTATAGCTCGGGATTTCGAAGGAGATAAGACGCGCTGCCGATGCGGCCGCTTTGTTGCTTATGCCGCTAATTCCTCTGCTCTCAATAGCTGCGCATTCGAGCTTTTATTTTGCGCGAGTCATTTTCTTATCTGTACGAAACCACAGCGTACAGAGAGCTACGAACGCGCATATTGAATTTACTCTCGCGTAACCGCTGCAGTCTCGATTCTCCCATCCATATATAGGAATATAAACGGCGACGTCGACATCACGCGCGCGGCCAGAACTTTATGAGTTTATAACATGCTCGAAATACGAGGCAAGAGAGCGCGCGGGAGCGCGGTTATGAAAAATTTCCCTCCCCTCCTCCAGTCGTCGATGTTAAATAAAGGAGGAGAATATAACGCGCCGATGTATATTGAAGCGAAACGCGCAGTATAGGGCTAAACTTTACCGCTGCGGGCGATACTTGCGCGGCTGCTCTGTAACTTTGTCGGTTGCGCAATCGCGTCGATTTTCCCTCTCCGTGCAGGAGGGTATTACGTGGGAGAGGCCGAAATATCTACGGGAGCTGTGTATATTGTGTATAGGCATGCGGCGCGTGGCGCGCGATTACGCCAGTAAACTATAGCGCACCGCGAGCCTTTAACTGCGATACACTGCACCCACCGCTTTTTTTTCTCCCGACGCCGCAAACAATGGAAAGTTAACTCGCGCGAGAGCGGCGACCGCGAAAAAAGCTCGCGGAGTTATTGAAGCTCGGAGCTTGCGAGAGCTTTTATAGAGCGCCGCGCGCGACTCACGAGGAACTTGTTGGACTCCTCCTAACAGATTTATTGTACTCGAGCGTTTATATTGCGCTGAGCGATAAATTTGTTTTCCGCTAAATTGTTAAACAACCCGGCTGTACCAACGTGTTTGAAAATGACTTCAAACGCGGTGAGGCATAGCTATCTACGTAAGAGATATACGCTTTCCACAAAAATGGGGTCTCGCATCGAACTCGAGGCTGAGCCGCGAAAATAAGAGAGCGAACGTATTGCGAACACACAACACCGCCTACATCACTATTTCGACGCGCGTATGTGATTGATGGATTTCATCTACTTTGGCAGGTAAAGTGGAAACATCGGTAGACTCGCGAGGGCGCTGAGAGAAAGAAGATATCGAGCTTGCGAGCGTCTGAGTGCATCCACTTTGGCTTTTCCTTCCTGCCTCCTTCGCACCCTCGGGGCAATTTAATTCCGGGCTCGATTCGCGCTCCGTCTCATCTGCCTTTTTCCTTCTTCTGCGGCGATGTTTCTCCGACTCGATTCACCGTCGGAGATGAGACGCGGGCATACGCGAGCGATCGACTTTGTTTACGTCGGGGCATCTCTCTCGATGAAAAGATTCACGGCTCACAGCTCGGAGCTGAGGGTTCAATCGGACCCGGTGTCCGGCCAATGCGCCCGCTCATTTTTCACAATGCATTCTTCAGCGTTCGAATGGAAATTTCATAGAACCTGGGGGCTGGGAGAGGATCCCCGACACTCTATACTGGGATTTTTCACGCTTTCTACGGGCGAATTCGAGAGAAATTTCTCTCGAATTCGGCCAAATTATTATATATTATAAAGGAAAGGTTTTTCGTTTATTTAACAAGATTATATATGATACATAACGACGCACGTCGATAACCCGATGCTTAACGAGCATGAAATTTCCAAGTACGGGCTTTATATTTACAACGGCTCTCTTTCTCTCGCGAGCTTATTAGAAAATGCACCCCCTTCGTAAAACGAACCCTATACCGTGCTTATACCGTCGATAAATAGGGTTGTATAACGCCGACAGTATCAAGCTCCCGAAAAATAAAAGAGGAACGAAGGAAGGAAGGAAGGAAGGAAGCGCGCTCGGCTCCACTGCTCTTAAAGATAGATTAAATAAATTAGATTTGCCGCAATTTTTCTCTTATTTCAGGCACGTACAGCCCGTGCCGAGCGCGTTACAGCCCTCCTTTATTTATTCTCATGCGCACCTCTCCCGCCGCCAAAAGTCGGGGCTCTTACATCTCTCTCTCTCTCTCTCTCTCTCTCCCCCACCCTTCTCTCGCCGCCTCTATAAAAAAGGAAAAAAACGGAAAAAGTTGGAGGAGAGTAAGGAAAAAAAACAGAAAAGCGCCCAGACGCACGGCATTCCCCGCGGAATACTGATGCGCCTGGAAACTAATAAAAAATTAATTCGATTAGCGGTCAGTCCGAGGTGTACGCTTACACTTGCGTTCTCGACTAGACTTTCTCGCTCGAGCGTACATAGGGTGATTTCCACTTTGAGAAGTTTCGAGCTCGCTCTACGACTGTCGGAAGTAAAAATATGAATAAAAGAAAATAATATACCTATCAAGCATCGAGGACCGAATGATTTTCCGCAATCGCAAATTGGTGTACTCCAACTTTGCGGACTTTCAAGGACTTCTCATTTTTGACTACTCCACTCGACGCGGAATATATATGCCCCAACCTGTGTACTGCTATTATATATATATGCGCAAATAAAAGAACGACCAGAGCGAGGGACCGAGAGGATGAGAGCGCAGTACAGCCCCTCGCGAAAATTGGGAAGCCCGTTCCGTTCGAAGAAGCTCTAAATACCCATTGCCGCGTGTTACTTATTGGCATGATTACCGCTGCCCCCTTCCTGGCCACGCGCGGAGCGGCAGTCCGCCAATCGCCCGTGTAGTTCGACCCCATTCGAAATTCCGATCGGAGAGATATATACGCGGACGGCCGAGACACGCGGGGAGGAGGGAAAGTGAACAGCAGCAGCCAGTCGGCGGGCGATTTCAGCCACCCCCGCCTCCGGGAAAAGTTTAATGGTCCCCGGGCGTATGGAGAAAAGGGAATGAGAGAATGACAGGACGAATGAGATAAAACGGGAGAGAATGTCGGCTATACTGCGCTGAGCCGTGTACCAGCAGCGAGAGCTAGTGGATGGGAAATTAGAGGGAATGCAGAGCGAGTGCGAGAGGGAATAAACGAGCGAGAAGAAGCCGGTCGCGTCGAGACAAAGGAGCGCCGATATATAGAATTAAAAGAATTTTCATGTATCCGGACGACTGCGCGGAATTTGGAGAAAACCGATTCTACGGAGTCCTGAAGTTAATGCTTTATTTCGGGGATCTCGCGCGGAAGAACTGCGAATTGTTTTAGAACTTCGGTATATCGTATCGGGGTGAATCGAGCGAGCGGAAACAGTATAAAAGTCCTGATTGTTATATATACTATGTCCCGAGATAACATGTCTCTCTCTTGAATCTAATCCCGAAAGCAAATCAAAGGCTCTCCTACACACACACACACACACACACATATAAAGCTCCCATTCTGATTCCAGGTAAACAGAGTTAAGAAAGATACGCTAAACCAATAAGGAAAAAGTCTTATACGTGCGCGCGAGGGGGAGCGTTCTTTAACTCGAGAAGCAGAAGCAGACGGAGAAACATCCGTATATATAGCAGCCGAAAGCCACACACGCGGAAAGACGAGAAGACGCGTGGGAGCTTACAGGATGAGCAGCAGCGCACGCCGTAAATATTTCAAGGGGGCGAATTGGATCAGCGACGCGTAGGTATACGTGTATACTCGAGGATCCCGAGATGGCTAAACGCATTTTCGACTGACTATATATACTCTCCCCGGCGTGCGTGCGGTTTTTGCCGGAAAAGGCGGTGTCGCTTTCTCAAGGAGCTTTGCCAGCACTATATATATGTATAGGCTGTACTCGCCTCTGTCCCTCTTTCATCCCTATATACATCGGCCCGCCGCCGGCGAGACAAGGGCTTATAGCTCGGACTGCACCGCGTACCGGCTATGTTCGAGGTGTCTTTTTTCTTCTGGCTCGTAGTCTCTCTTTTTTTGCGGTTACTTCTTCCTTGAGAAACTTATCATTGCCAGTCCTTGGAGAATCCTTTGTTTGCAGCAACTCCTTTTTCTTCCGTCTTCTGTTTTGCATTATTTACGGCTAGCATAACGTCCTCTCCTGCGGCGATACTCCGATGGGAAAAACTGCTGATAGACTTCTGATTACTTTCGAATAATAACACAGATGCCGGCGCGCGCGGCTCGAAATTTGCATTATCGAGTGTGCGCTTTCCTTTGTGTCCCCGCTGCTCCCTTGAGAATGAGAGGGAGGTATATATACATAAGTAGCTACTTTTCTTTACTTCTGCAAACTGCTGCAGCTGGGACTTCTTCGCGAGATATTGAATATAGCTTGTGTAACGCAGTGTAGTTTGCCGCATCTCGTTCTCCTCGAAGGGAAAATTGTATTAAAATTTCAAGCAGTTCTTATATGCCGGTTATAATAGAACGACTTTTTCGTTGGAGTTTATGCTTCGTAAAAATTATGAACGGCGACGTACATCTTTACGCATGATAAAGTTTGGAAATTCTCCGGGAGTCTAAAGAAATGAGGCAGGCAATTTTTTTCTGTCATAAATTTTTAACCGGTTTATTTACGCCCTTCACCTTTTGAACACGCCGCGAGTAATATACAGCGTGCTCGCAGAGCCCGATAATACGTTTTGCTTGACCTACTTTTCAAACTCATGACTAGAAGCCGAGTAGCGTCGATATTTCACGTCTTAAATATTTATTGCCTTGCCGATACCGGAAAATCTGCTGAAAGTAGATAATACCAGAGATTGGTATAAAACACGCGAGTTTAGTTACATTTGCACTCTCGGGTTTCAGATTTACGTCAATCAACCCCTCTTGCTTTATTCAGTGACGTTGCAGCTGAATTATCGGAGTACAGCTTTATCGTCGAGAAATCAGCTCTGCTTTGTTAATTAAAAAAAATACCCAAAAAGAATAATAGACGTGCACGATTCTTTTGCGAGCGACAAACTTTTTATTGCTCAACGAGATATTTTTTCTCGCATCCAGCTGATATAAAACTTTGATATCTGAGAGATCAGGAAAATTCGGAATTTCGAAAGAGAGAGAGGGAGAGAGAAAGACCACCACGAGCGCGCGGAGAGTATAGCAAGCGTATCACGGTGTGAATTTCAGCGCGACCCCATTGTTATGACGCATCAGCTATCCCTTCAATCCCATTTCGCGGATGATGCCGAGGATACCCTCGACCTTATGAGTTTTTGCGCCCGTGGCTTAGTCGGTCCATCCCCTCCGCGCCAGTAAAATATACGTTTTATATAAGAAAGGTATGTGGCCGCCGACGCTGAGTCACAAGGATGTTCAAATTCCATATATATATATATATATATGTGGAGCCCAGTTATTGGACGCCGCGTCGAGGCTTTTCCGGCAAGAGAAAAGCCGTATTTCACCGACTATATACCTGCGCGGCAACCTGCTTACAAATATTAGTTCTCGCGTGTTTTTACCACTATATCTTTCTGCAATTTTACCTGACTGAGTTATCGACTCGAAGCGACAGCCGCTGTCGATACTTTTTTTGCTAAATCATTTTCAAGCCACTTCGACCAGTAAACACGCGGTTATTTCCGAAAAACCGACGATTTACATTTTTTTCCCATTCACACCCGCCAGCGGAACGGACAAAAAAAGTGAAAGAGAGAGAGCGTGAAACAGAAAAAAAAATAAACAGTCAGATCTCGCGGTATAAATCACGCGCTCGCGTTTCGCGTGGCTTGGCCGTCGGCGAAATCTCCGAGAAAAACAATGTCGCGCGATGCACGCGGGGGCGGCCGAACGAAGACAAAGCTTCCGTCGGACGTAAAATATGGGGGCTCGACGACGAGGACTTTTATCGGAAGCCGTCCGCGCGGCTATACTGCATGCACGCGGCAAAGCGAGTGGAAAACTTGCCGACGAGTCCTCGGCGCGCAACGGCAAGCCTCTCCCTATATGCTGCACACTCGATCATTTATCGCGACGAGACGCGAGACGTATTCCACGGTATAAGGTGCGTGACGCTAATGCCATACACTTCGAGAGAGGGATGCTGAGCAGAGCTGCTTCGCGTTACTTACGAGGGAATAGAAAACGATGAATCTGCGGGGGAGAGTGCATTTCGCGGAGTTCGAGGGAGATTCATTGTGGGACGCACTCGAAATGTCGTGTTTTAGGAATTTCCTCTGTCGTTGATACGCATAAATCTGCAAAGCTTTTTTTTACATATACTTTATTCGTGTACACGCAGCTTTCAATTTAGCGGATTAAAACAAATATTGCGTTGCCGCGCACGGCTCTACAGTATACGAAAATTCGTGTATATGCTACTCTCTCGCATTCGCGGATGAGCCTTGATTACACCGGATTGTTTACTCTTTCATCAGATAAATTGTTTACACGTGCGCGCCGCCGGGGAAACGAGACAAATGGATGATCTCGCTCGCATCGATCGCGCCGCGCGGTCCTTTCATCCCCCCCTACTGTTGTATCATTTTTTCATATATATAATACAGGCGCTGGCTAAAATCACATTTTTCCCGCGGGTGTTTGCTCACGAGATTTTCGCGTATACAACAAGCACAGTAGAGTCATCGATTCTCCGCCGACGGTCGACTTGTCGCGCAGCGTTTGATGGATGCGCGCGCGCGCGTCACGAATCAGCCAACGAATTTCGGCTCCCGCTTTGTTTTTCCCCGCTATGCTGCGTGCATTGTGCTGGGCGACGTTGCGTTAAATTCTCTCGGACGCGAGGGGTGAGATCGCTTCTGGATAATATCAAGACAAAGACGACGAAGGCTGCGTCGCTGCGCTCGTGAATCACCAGAAAGAGAGAGAAAAGTCGCAGCTTTTTTGCCCGGCTTCTTGATTCCCGAAGAGTTGCCGCCTGCCCCCCGGCCATAGACTCTTTTCTTTCCGCTCTTGGCTTATTTTTTGTCGGTCGAGACGCGCCAGCCGCCGAGGCGGGGAGATTTTCTGCGGTGGACGAAGCCGGAGCGCGCGGTTTTTGCTCCCGCCGTGCGCATTCTTTCCTCGCCCAATAAAGTTTGTTAAGGGTAGACTGCTGGCCGGCGAGACGCGCGCGACTACGCGGAGAAAAGTATTTATTCGCTGTGCTTTTGGATTAAGAGCTTGCGGACGAAGTTTGGCGAGATGAAGGATTTAACCGAGAGCCGCTATTTTCGCGAGAATTTTTCGCTCGCTGATGCCGAATGACTTTTACTACTGCTGTCAAGAATAATTACGCCGGAAATGGAGTTCTTTTGATGCCGCTGTTTACGTCGCCGAGATTTTACGACCGCGAGCGGCTGTACAGTTTTGCTTTTGAGGAAGCGTTTACGTAAAACAGTTTCGCGAGTGTGACACATCCTTTGGAGTCATACCTATCCGTGGATTTTAATTTTCCCAGTCGTTCACGCATAAAAAGGAAACTAATTTTTTCTCGGAAAAGAAATAAAAAGCACGATTGCCTCGCCGAGACAGAATCATCTTCATGAATAGCGCGTCTCTGAAAATACCGTGTAATAATCTGCGCCCGCGCGGAGTCAGGCCCCAGAGTGCCGCAGGAAAGGCTTAATGAAAAATAAATACGAGTTCGTGCTGCCACTTACGATAAGGCGAGAGAAGCAGGCGTTTTCGCGATGACGGCTATATATAAAACACACAGCCGCGCGCGACGTATTATACCGCCGCTTGACCATATTATATGATGTATATATATATTCTGCCCCTCCGCGTGCGTGATATGATTTCGTGACTTTGTTATGGCTGGCCGCGCGTGGCAAAAAATTTGATTCGTACTCCCCCTCTCGCTAAAAGTGTATATATACCGCGCGAGGCTCGCGAGTTTAAAACGTGTGTACATATATATTATATACTCTCTTTCGCGAGCATGCGAAAATGTAGCCTCTATCTCGGGGCCGCTGATTACGTGAGGAATTCAGCTTTTTTCGCGTTGCCACGGTTTTTCGTGCTTTGATAAAGTTATCTTGGCGAGGTATTAAGGTTCTTTTTTAGGGGCTGCAAGTAAAATATCGTTTTCAGCGAGAGTTAAGGCACGTCGGCATATGTGTTAATTCAATAAGCATTTATGAATAATTCACAGTTTATTTGAATATCTTATCCGTTGCGTTTTTAAAAACGTAATTTATTATTTCGTCATCGATTCTAATCTCGTTTGAAACTCTCCCGCTTATAAAATCACGTAACGAACTTTTGCTCTGTAAATTTTATGGAAAACGTATTTTTATCATTATGCAAAAAAGTAGGTTATCTCGAACCAAAATATTCTATCCGCACGGTCGCATGACAGAGTCGCGTATCTCCCCCGCTTCTCTTTTATATTATATATATATTAAAAAAACGCTGAATTCTCCTCGGAATATCGTTAAACTACATATTTTAAACAAGTATATATCTTTCCTACCTTTCGAAAAGCTCAACCACTAATAATAAACAAATTTTCGATGGCTTCAATGTTAATTCAACACAATGAGTATACGAGTATACTCGTATACTATATATATATACTAGTATATATATATCTGAATATACTAGTATATATATATCTGAAACTATACGAGAGTAAATGTCCCAGCGCATATTCCTGTATACGTCTTGTGTTGGTTCGTAATATATGAAATTCCTCTACTAAGCATATATGAATGCAGAGCGCAACGGAACATCTGAAAAATTCTTAATACTTTCGGCGTGCACGGTCAGTCGCTCCATGGGCGCATACGACGACAAGTTCGCTCGCCTATAAGCTCCCCGCTCCACCCCCTCTCAATTTGCATTTCCGCGTGCAACGCACGTCGTCAGCTCCTTTTTTCATCCAACAAAGCGCGCTTTTTTCCGAGCCGGCATCGCGCGATATATTAAAGCTCGGCCGCATCGCTGGTCGCGTGCGTGCGATTTATTCGCGCCAGTCGCATTACCGCCGTGCGTGTCATCAAATTCATAAAACTGCGCGTATATATAAGCGCAAGCATACATATGATATTACGGGCGCGAAAAGGGCCTCTATATTTCATCCGGCCGGGGGGAGATCTAATTTCAGAGCCGCGGCAGGGAAAGTCAAAGGTAACGGCTGGGCGGAAGAATCTCGCTCTGCCTCTCTCTCGTCTCCCCTTCAGATATTCATATTTCGATTTGCCAGCCAAAGTATTATATGGAGGATGCCGGGCAGGGATACTTGTGTCTGTGTTTTTTTGCCCGTATCTTGCTCGTGAATTATGGATTTTATCGAGATTTCGCACCTGTTTTTGATGGCACCGCTCAAGCTATAGTACAAAAGCTCGCTGACGCGGGCTGCCGATCATTGACCATTAAGTACGTTTGATTTTCTTCGAGCGACTTTTTATGCGAGTGATACGAGACGTACGTGTTTGATTTATTTTTCATTATTTTTGCATTCAGAGGGGAAGCTTACATTTTTTATTTTTATGACGCGTCGAATTTTCATTATACAACGCATATGAACCGCAATAATCACACAGCCGCGCATGTTCCATTATCGCGTAAAAATCGCGAACGTCGTTACTGCTGCTCTAAAATTAACTCGACGCATAACTCCACCGGCGCAGCGCGCACAAATCAGCGAGATTGTTGTGAGTGCGCTAAAAATAATCATAAGACACACCATCCCCCGGAATACACACAGCTGATTCATGGCGATGCGAAGAATCGCGCGCGAATAAGTCAGTGGGAGGAGAGCGTCGTGGACTATATGCACGCAGGGTGAGAGAGAGAGAGACGGTACGACGTAAACGAATGGCTTGATTTCGCGAAGCGGCCCTGCGAATTATTCAAGACAATCCGGGAGCGCGAGCTAAGTTTACACATCCGAAAATTATGGCCGACTGCGGCGGCTAAGAAGTTATATACACAGCTGCGGCGCGACGCAGTGGATTTAATTCTTTTGGCCGTGCTGTCGAGCCAGGCGCAAATCTTCGGTGATTCAGGACCATGAAATCGCTCGTATATTTCCCGCTGCGGAGCAATACATCCCGGAGCAGTCTACTCCTTGCGTCTGCCGGCCCGGTGTGTTGCACCATTGGCGATAGCTGTGCGAAGCAAAAACAACAGAGCAACGGTGTAAATACGCGCGCGGTTTCTAAATTAAATTCCCGAAGAAAATTATCCTCTCTCGCACTCGATCGCTCTGCGGCTGCCGAGTGTACATATATATTAACTGCTGCGCGCGCTGCAGTTTCCCCGAAATTCGCATTGCAAGGATGAGAGTGGCGGTTTTTCACCCACGCGCGGGCCAGGATCGTTATTGTGAAAGTTTTGACGCGTTCGCGCGAGCGAAATTTAATGCGTCGTGGTTTTATTCGCCGCCGAGTTTTAATTACCGGTTTCTCGACGCTGACATCGATTATACCGCAGTGAGTATTGTGATTAAGTGTAATTGATTATACTTTTTCAAGTTTGTTTAGCGGGCACAGCGTATATATATATATATATATAAAACGGAGTTCTCCATAACCAGCATATCAAGATTAATCGCTGGCAGCACGTGAAAATTTCTTAAGTAAGACGAATGTCCCCCGCGGATATAATTGCGTGTTGCTGCTTCTGCTTCCGAAAGAAGTCGCCAAGTTTCTGAACATGCCATCCAAATGGAATCCCCCAATGCCCGCTGTATCGCGCAGAGGCAATCAGCAAATAATTCACCTACCCCCTACTTTTTCGCTTTTCAATGGCCAGCCTTCCCTCCTCGCGACAATGTCGAAGAGCATATAACGCGCCGAGCGCAGAATGAGATCGCTCGCGTAAGCTCCGGCTGACTAGGTCGCGAAAGTCGATTACACCGGAGCTTTTCCTCCTCCTCCTCCTCCTCCTCGACGTTGAATCTCCTGGATGGAGTCGGGTAGCAGCAGCGGCATACGTCACCATTCTTCCACGGATGCGGGTAATCCCCGCGTCGCCAGCTGCGCGCTATTCAAGAAAGAGAGAGAAGGAGACTCTGGGATTTCCGACTCGCGGATCTGCGTCTATCGGCGCCGAGTTTTTAGCTGGAGTTAGGGGTCGAGTATATAGCGCGCGAGTAGAACGTTTTATTACCGCTATGCGTCTTTCCCTAGCTCGAAGAATACCGTACAGTTATCATAGAGATGAGAAGACGGAAGAAATCGTAAAGGTAACTTTTTTTTATAAAAGTATACTGCAGTATTAGAGTTATCTAGCGCAGTTTAAAAAATCGAGCAAATGTAATAATACTTCGATCGAGAGACAAACACAAAATTGTTTAATGCTTCCTCCTTTTTGCAGGCACATCTCCTGTTTATATACCCACACGTGGAATGCACTCGTGGTTCGCGCCAGCGAGTGACAAGACCCCTCGACGCCTGAATAGACCTGATTGATAGAGTCGCAGCACGCGAGGTTATCAATAATGCCGACAGCACCGGCGCTCGAAGAGTTCGCTCGATCGGGCGATGCTGTCGGTCTCGGCAGCGCCTTAAAATATGAAAAGCTACCCGGCGCCTCGTGCTCTCGAGCGATGTATATCGAGAGCCAGTGAATTTCGAGGATGGTCGTGCGGTATATGAAAGACCCTTCGTGCACCACTTTCGCCTCTATATCCCGTTTAACTCCATCGTCGTATATATGCAGATCGCTTTTTCACGCGTCCGCTTTTTTTTCAGATGCCGTGTATAAGTACTGCGCAGATGATGCGGCTTTTTATCGATTTATCGAGGAATTCGCGAGGAACGGCTGCATCGTGGAGAGGCGATTTTATTTCATGGAAATTAAGTTGGGGATATAGCAGCGGTTTTTCTCTCAGCGCGCTCAATTGATTGGATCTTGGCGTTTCGCGATGAAGTAGGGGGGGGGGGGGGCAGAAATTTTTCGATAAATCTAGGGTAAAGCCCTTGTACTCGCGGTGCAGCGCATAAAATGTCGGGCAACAGCCCTATATAATACGCATTTAATCAGAGAGAAGACGTGCTACCTCCTCGCTAGTAATCCCAGGCGCGCGCGCGCAGTCTGAACTCTTCAATATTAATGCATTCGGAGATAGCGACAATTTAGTGGAGGCATTATTCTCGATGAAATCTGGATTAGAGCGAGAGCTAATCTGGATCGTTGAATTTCAATTTCCACGCGACATCTCCTCTCCTTTATAGCTATACTATGCGACTACTGCAATGATATCTCAGCCTGATATACGGTGTGCCGCAGCGGTGCGAATTTCTCCTCCATACCGCATCGCAGCTCTCGGTGTATATATAAATATACATAGGTATATAGAGGCGAGTCTCGCGGCAAAGTTTTCCATTAAAATCCAAAACAAAATGCAGCGAGCCTCGCGTCCTTTCTCATCTTCCTCGCGCGCATTCTCGTTACGAGTTCCGAAGAAGAAAAGTACTTGGCCAAACTCGCTGAATAAAGTAAAGTTTGCTTGAGTTTGTCCAAGTAGAGCCGCGGAACAGCGGCATCGATGACGCGCAATCGTTGCGTATAACAACCGCACGCGCGACTCTACGATGTCCCGGCTATCGTCAGTCACCTTTTGCCTCGTTATTGAGAGAGACTCTCGTCTTCGTGGCTCGCTCGACGAAGGGCGAGGTATATATATATAGAATCGTCGCTGCTGCGTGCATTAGCGCAACCTCGTTTACGACAGCACAATTTAACTCAGTTAGCGGTGCGCTCGCGATGTTGCTTCTCTCTCTCTCTCTTTCTCGGTCCTCTTTTCTTTAATGCTTGTTTACCGTAATGCACTCCGGCGGCGACTGCGTCCTGCTGAGTTTATATACTCGGCAGGTTTCCCGGCAGCACTTTTCCACTTTTTTTCAGCTATACTAGCACGAATTGTTTACTAGTCGCGAAAAGAGCGCGAATAATTAACTTAATGCGCGCGAGAGAAGTTTTAATTGAGAGTCCTAGGGCAAATGTTCTTTGTCGGACTTTCTTGGAAAAAAGCCTTTCATTTTGCAAGTGCTCGCCCCCGCCCCGGTATTATTTCAATTTTTCTCGTTATTAAATAGAGTAGTATTATCATAAGCTCGAGATTTTCCAGAGTTTTTTTTTCGCCAGTGAGAACAAGGGGAATAAACGGACAAAATACACGAAGGGATAGAATTTTTTATAAGCAATAAGCTACGCGTATTTGAAATTATATTCTTAAGTGAAAGATCAATATAGAGTAGAATTTCACATCAAAGCCCGGCAGTCGCGAGGGGAGAAAAAGTATCTGACTCAGGTTGCCACTTTATTCCCCGGGATACATCCAAATAAAGAGGCAGAAAGAAAGCCCGAGAAAAAAAGGTAACAAGAGCGCGAGGTGCAAAGTAGGCAGACACGCTAACGGGGGTCTGGGAGGAGAAGAAAAAAACGAGGGAAGATCTTCGTCGTCGTCTCCTTGACTGAGAAATGCAGGCCCATATATATTTCTTTCTGATTATGCCCCAGCTGAATCTTAATGCAGTGGTGTCTTCGTTGTTCCATTATCTGCTCGACGCGCCTGTATACAGTATGGTATATACATCGTCGAGGCGCGACGACGATGTCTGGGAGCCGCTGATGCATAAAAGATTCGGAGCGATATCGGACGAACGGATGCGCGAGTAATCGAACTATACGGCGCGAATAAACAACGGCGTCTCTCTACTGCTGTGTTGCCGAAAAAAGCATCAGCTACCGCCTTCTTTTTTGTCGATTCTCTCGCGCTTTTTTCACACCCTCCTCTTTGCTTCCCTCTCTGGCTCGCTAACTCGACTCTGGCCCCGTTAACCTTTCGTCCTTCTTTATATGCGCGCGGTGTAACGCTCGTGAATCCAATAAGCGAAGACTGTCGATGAGCCAGGGCTGCTGCTCCATATTTCTCCTCTATAGCCTCGGCCGTTTGTATATGGATGTGTATTTGGCGATTGCTCTCGTGTATGCGTATCTCTTATACAAGGCGATTGCTTGGAATCGGGCTTTAAAGCTTTTCCTTCGCTACGCGGGCTACATACTCTCTGCGCCTTATTGCTGACGCGAGGGATTACCCGAGAAAAAAATATTTTTTTCTCGAGTTTATCTGAATCGCGCATTTCGAATTATGTTACGAAATCAACAGCTATTACACTAATATACACTCTATATATTTTTGATAACGACCCGCTCGAATCGAGGCTCGTGAATTTCGCGAAAATGTTAGGTAGAAAAGACCGAAAGAGGATTTTGGCGGGGATATATTGGAAATCGGCCTTGGCCAGCCGTCCGCCTGTCCGTCCTCGACCCCGTCGAATCTGCGGCGAATGGGTTGAAACGAATATATCCCTCTTTTCTCCTTCCCCGGGGCCGTATACGTGTATGTATGTATGTATAGAACTCGCGCACACTCATACGACTTCTTCGCCGAGATATATAATAAAGCGCGATGAGGCAAAGTCAAAGCGCGTATATATAATTTGCAGTTTCACTTGGAAGAAACCGCACAAATTGCGTCCGCGCGCAAGTCCGAGCGACGGCAAATCATACAAATAGTCGTCAGCGCCGCGACGAAATTAACCGAGAAATAGCGTCTGCAGAGTTGCGGCCAGAATTTGCCTCGGGTAGTGCGATGCAATATTATACACTACAACAGCAGCAGGCGGAAAAGAGAGCTGCGGCGGAAACGTGCGTGCACGAGGATTGTGTGTGGCTTCGGTCTTTTTGACGGCTGAAAATGCTTTTGCATAAGGCATCCGCGGGCGCTACGACTGCGCGAATTCCAAAGCCGGATTACAAAGTACGAAGCAAAAAAGAGGAGAAGACTCGCGCGATCGTCTTCACATACCGAGACTCTTATCGTCATCTCGGGGGTTGCGCGCCGGCCGAATCAATAATTCCTCGAGGACTGCATATTTCAAAGGATATCTCGTGCCCGCGGCCTCTTCTCTCTCTCTCTCTCTCTCTCTCTCTCTCTCTCTCTCTCTCTCTCTCTCTCTCTCTCTCTCTGTCCCATTGAGTCGGTCGTCCACGAGCCCCGGTGCTGTTAAAAAATGCAGAGAACAGCGCGCCGGAAGAATTGTTTCCCCGGTCTCTCCTCTCCTCAATGGATATATATATATATAAACGTACACATCGCGCAGACGAACTGTTTTGAGCCCCCCGCGAGAGGGATGCGCGCCGCGGTCCTTTAAGGAAGGGCGCCGCGTCGCCGTATATACGGTTCTTTGCGCTCCTCTGTGTAATTCCGGTGCGCCGCTCCGAGGACGACGAGCTTGTACAGACCGTCTCAACGGCGGACCTTTGTGTATTGTGAAGAGAGCTCTGGGGAGGCGGCGATGGGAAAAATAATGAAGGTCCTTGCCGGAGCTTGGGATTTTTAGGCTGATGCAGAAATTTAGTTGAGAAATCGCGATGCCGGTGCTTTTTTCCATGTTCAGGAAGAGAAGACGGTTTCATGTTTGGAAGATCGATAACTGTGATATTCGGCGAGACTGAATTGACCTGCTATGCTTTCGGCGGAAATTTTTGCAGCGAGCGAGTGAATATTCTATTCTGAGGTTGTGTGAAACTTTCTTTATCGGTAGATTGCAGCAAATGAAGGAAAAAACACATTATTGATAACGTAAAATTATTCATAGCTCGGACAAGTATAAATATAGCATATTACCTCATTTATATGCATATATACAGAACATTCAAGAGGAATCTCTGTTTACGTATTTTAGTAAACACTCGATTGATAAACTGGGAGCAAAGATAAATTCGAATCCGAATAAACGTAAATACGGATAAATGTAAACATATATGCATATATAACCTAGCCAAACGTAATAGTGAGAACGAATCATCAAATCGCAATCACGTCTATCCTTATATAATTCTTTGTTTCCTCGCAATTAGTTAGTTTCGTGTTCGTGATAACTACCAGGAAAAATTGCTGTATATTTATTAAAAGCTATAGTCATACATGTGCGCGCTTATGTAAATACCGCCTTTATTTTTCTGGTCTTTTTTCCTCAATCGTCTCAGCTTCGCGATGTATAAAAGGCTCGCTCGTTGAAAACGCTCTTCGTTGCACTACACGAAAACTTATTATATTCTAAAAAAAAAATTCCATGAAGCTCTTCAAGTTTATCTGCCTTGGTCTCGTTGCATTACTGGCATGCTTCTTCGCGAGCCCAGTTTCTGCTCAGCCGGATGGACCAAAAGTCGTTGATAGAAGTAAGCTCTTTATTAATTATTGGATTGAAATTTCACACGTAGTCGATCGAATAAGTGATACTCGACAATTAGACAACATCTTATGATTCTGATTAAGTTTTATAAATTTTCTTTTTCATTCCGTCAGTCTGCAGACCAAAGAAATGCGACGAAATATGCGCGCCACAAAACAAGAAGGGCCGTTGCAAAGCCTTGAAGATTTGCGAATGCGTTGACTGGAAGTAAACTATATTTAAATATACATAAAAAGCGCAACTGCGATGCTTTTATAAAAAAAAAACAAAATCAATAAAAGACTGACTCTGTGAAGCGACAGCTCTTTGATTACTGCATTCAAACTCCCGTCCGCGGCGGTTTCCCGAGGAAAGAAGGCGAAACTTTCGATGCATGCGCTATGTCGAATAAAATATTTCAGCGGACAGCGGCCGGGGCGATAACAATAAACAAACGTCGAAAGAACGAGTCAAGTGCTGCGAGTGCCAGCGGCAGCCAAACAAGCGACAAAGAAGAAGACTCCGAGACTCGAAAGTCCGCTCTCTCGTTCCGCATTCACTACATACGGAGAAGGGTGAATTGCGAGCGGCGAGAGCAGTCCACGTCCGAAGGTATAATTCACGAGGAGCTTCCCCGCACCTCGTGTGTCTTCACCGAGATGGAAGACAAACGAGACTAAAAAACAGTCCGAGCGAGCGAAACGGAGAGAGAGTTGGCAGCAGGAGAGCATATACGTATACGACGCGCGAGTCCCACTTAAAATGCAAGGCAGTGTCCGGCAGACAGCGGCGGCGTCGTATAGTCCTCGGCACCCTCTCGCTTTCTTTTGCGTTCGCGCGCGCGCGCACGACAATGTACTTCACGCTTTCTGCTCTCATCCTCTCGCCGTGGCTCCGACGAGCCGTGCAGATGAAAAATAAGCTGGCGACGACGGAATTTCGCCGGTTGCGCTCATATACAGCAGCGACGAGCGAGTCTGCATGAGACGACGCGACGCGCATAAAGCCCTACGTGCGCGTTGAATCTTTTCTCGCGTGTTTTTTTTTTTGTTGTTGTTGCTCTTGTAGGCTGCTTTCCTTGGAGCGCGAATTTCAGTCGCGCGAGCTCGCTATTCTCGAGGAGTTTTCGAGCCGCGAGTTTTCGAAAATGATGTTTGGCTTGAATTTTCGAGCCAATTTCCTTTCGCACAACAACGAATTGCGAGCGGATTTCGCATCGTGCTTATACATGGAGCATCAGCACTGGAATTTGAAGAATTCATCAGATTTTTTTCTTCATATTTTCCATAAAGACATAGCTCGGAAGTGGAATCCTCTATTATACTTCTAGGAGTATCAAAACATATCTCCGAAATTCTTCTTCCTCGCCGTGATATATATAATAAACGCATTGTTATTCTCGAAAGCCAGCTTTTGTGAAGTCTCGACTCTCTTTCCCTCAAGGATGCAGACAGCAGCGGAGAACGAGTAGAGCTGGAGGGAAGAAATTCCTCGGCTCGAGAGGGTTGACGCCGCGCTTCTCTGCGCTCGGCATACAGCCGCTATAGCTGTGTATAGCGTGCATAGAGGATTGCTGTACATGCTCGAGAATTAAGAGGAGGGCTGATACGTCGTCGCGTGCGTTCCTGGTATATCGCAATGATTGCATCGTATTTTCGACATTGCTTATGGCACAAGAATATTTCCTTGGAGAATCTCCGAAGAAAAATTTACAGCGAAATTCTACCAAGCTATTCGCATCCGGAATCCGAAATTCGTTACGCCCTGTATGTAACATCACCCGGACAATGACCGCGACTTTCCTTTGCTACTTGGCATTTTTCTCGATGCGCCGCGTCGTCTCTCGCGGATATCCCTTTTTTCGCACAGCTCGCAGATCTCAGCAGAAGTCGTCGTCGTCGGCGGCGGCGCATAGATCACGCGGCCTGCAGTTTGTCGCTCCGACTGGCGGGCAAAGCCCTTTTTCTCGTAACTTTTGTGCCCGCCGCCGCCTCTTCTCGATTTATCCGAGAGTAGGAGTGACCTGTTAGTCACAGAAGCGAGGAGACGGGGGGCGGACGAGTACATCTGCATAATGGAGAGCGGCTAGACTTGGGGAAAAAGAACCGGATTGCAAGTAACGTGTGTGTATGTGTAAGTAAGGGCTTGACCGCGCGGGGTGCGGTTTTGCGGATTTGGCCATTTTGTTTATCGACTGTTGATGCATCGCCGAAGTTCCGCCAGTAAAAAACAGCAAAAGTTCCTCTAAATCGCCTCGCGCGTCTCGCCGCAGCCGGCTTTTTCTACTTATTCTATGCGCCGTTTCCTCCCCCGAGGATCGAGATTCAATAAAAAATACGACCTTCTCTTTTTATTGGGCGCCATTAGAGCTGGAACGTATTGCTACGCGAATGTACCCGCGACGATCTTCAATTCCAGATTACAGCAATCGCGCTCGCGCCATTAATTTTCCCGAATTCCCGCGCCAGTCGCTCGACTAACGTATATACAGTATCAAAGAGCAAGCTGTCCAGTATACATATATATACACATAGCGAGGAGAAAAAAATCTCATTGAGTAAACATTGCGCAGTGTAGCAAAGCAATTTGCGCCTGCCTCTCCATCCTCCGGCCCCCGAGCGAGCGCGCGGCGTAACAAAATAAAACTCGCCGCGGCGTATCGGTGTCTGTGTGTGTGTGTCTATGTGTATACTGCACACATACAGAGCGCTGCCGGAGGGCGAGTCTCATTGCGTATTTTACTCGCTTCTCTCGGCTTCGCAACACAGTAGCCGACGCCTTGGCGTCCAAAGATTCGCGCGCGTTCTAAAGTCACCTTATATAACGCGCAGTGGAGCTCGACGCGCCGGTCTAAAGGGAAGGGGAGGTTTCCTGGGATTTGGGGAACAGCAAAGAGAAAGAGTCGAGCGATGAAAAAAGCTTGATTCCGACGGACGGACCGAGTGACTGATCACCCGGCTCACAGTGTCGTCCGACGACGACGATCGACGCAGACGCACCTATCCCCGGTGCCTCGCCGAGTGATCCATCTTATTTCCGCTTCGTTTTTCCTTTTTTTCTTCACTCGCTGTCGCGGGCTTGCTCTCGGCTACACAGTCACTCTATACGGCGCGCTATCGTGGAGGTGAAGCGATCTCCGCAGACGAGAGAGAGAGACAGAGACAGCCCGGGGTAGTTTCGCTTCTGCGGCGGGGGGATTTTTTGGATACAGCAGTAAACAGGCGATTAGGCGAGACGCCCCGGATGATTTGGGGTAGTGCCCGATGACCCAGATCTGCGCGACTGAATCTGCGCGAAGAGAAGCTAATCATGCTTATACTATAACGTTCGATAGCGCAGGGTTATGTAATACGGCTATGCTCGTTATGTACACCTATATCGAAGTGGTATTTTCAACACACTGTGCGTAAAAAACTCGACGAACAAAAAAATCAATTTCAACAAAGTTTCCTAGGCTCGAACCCCTTGACACGCCGAGTCGAGTTGGCCGCACGCGCGCGTGCCTAGCGACGTTTTAATAGGCGTATCATATGCTAGTAAACGCGGGCTTCCATATATATATACATTATATTGCTGCGACAAAAAGATGATTGATCGAGCCGGTAATTATTAGCGTCGAGCGAGTTGTTGCGCTTAATTTGACAGATGACGGTATTACGAGCGACGTCGCCGAGTTTAGGACTTCTTTGTCGCTTTTTTCTTACTTCTAATATAGGATATCTTCATCGCGTCCATCACGGGATTAGGAACCCGTTTTATACCGAGAACACGAACAGCACGCTTACGAAAATAGTTTTGAAAATTGCATTTTCGACAATGTAACTATAGAATACGCCGATGAAGAAACGAGTTACAACGAGCGTCAGATCTAAAGACAGGTCGGTCTCATCAGCGCATAATTACCCGGGCATGAAAATGTTCGAGCTCGCGGCGCTGGCAGTCCTTATAAACGAAAAGACATAAAAGGAGAAAAAATACGAGAGGCCCTTCATCCAGTCGATACATCGGCGCAGAGCTCTAGAGAACGTGCGCTCTTGCTCTCTGCCGACGAGTTGCGACGTCATTTTAATCTTATTCCCGTAGTTTAATTACCGCTCTGTAAGCTCCTACTTAAGCATGTCACTCGCTCGAGCCGAGGTCGGGGATCAAACGCGCGGTACTTGGCCTCTGCGCTCGAGAGAGAGAGAGAGAGAGAGGTGGAAAGAGCGAGAGACCAAGACAGAGACGGAGAAGAGCTTCGTTCCGAAGCTTGCCCTTTAAATTAATCGCAAGCGGAAGGGTCTTCGCTCGCTGTCGCAGCCGCCGGCTTACGATTTTAAATATTGCCGAGAGAAAAAGTTTAATGGTCAGGAATAAGTTGGAGGAAGAGAGGAATAAGAAGAGAGCGCAGCCGCCGCTGCTGCTGCAGAGAGGACAGATGGAAGCTATCGGGCAGCGTTCGACAGCGAACGTCTGTGCCGCGCCGGTAGCTCTTTTCGACGCGATCAATTCGCCTCGAGAATCGGGGAAAGGGAGCGAGAGAAAAGTTGGTCGACTCGCCGGCGCTCTTTTGCCGCCGCGTATCTCTCTCACTCTATACTTTTTTTACTTCGGCTCTCTCTCTCTCTCTCTCTCTCTCTCTCTCTCTCTCTCTCTCTCTCTCTCTCTCTCTCTCTCTCTCTCTCTCTTCCTCAGAGTAGTCTCAGTGTCGGTCGCCGGCGGAAGGGCCATTATTTTTTCTGCGGTATGAGGGAGTGAGCTATCTCGGAAGTCGAGGAAAAAGTTGACGCTTTGTGAGTGCGCGCTCCGACGGCGCGACTGACTGAGCGTGGCTCGGAACCGGAAAATTGACTGACTATGGAAATTGTATGCGAACGTTAACGTTTGATTGCTTGCCTAATATTATGTACAGGCGAATAAAGCGCTTATAAGTACACGATGAGAATAACGGTTTATTCAAAATATGAATTTTCAAGCTACAACCCGAACGAGCCTTTTTATCCTCCATTACAAGCGTATATACCCTAAAGCGGCAACCTTCAAAGCCTCCTTCGCCTTTTTAATTATCGTCCTTATCGCTCTCCGAAAAAAAGTCCAAAGAAAAAGCAAACAACGGCGGAGCAGGGAGGGTTTGAGAGCGCGAGAGGCGACTTCATTTATAAAATATCCAGTGGCGTACGAGGGGTGGAGATCGCGTGAAAGCCGATCCTCTTGCGCGTTTAGGTGTACGGCTGTCAACCGCGAGCTGGAGCGGCGCGTTCGACAATTTTCCACGAAGAAAAAGTCAACGCGGGGGCGGCGGTTGCTTATCTATCCCCGCGTCGCGATCCATCTTTGTTACGCGCGCGAGCTCCGAGCCTAGAGCGATAACGACTTTCGACTGGCATAGAGGGTGCGTATGTGTATTTATATGGATGAATTCGAGGAAAACAAGCTTGTTTTATACGAAATGCGTCCTGGTGCGTGATTAATATTTATATGCGAATCGATAGATCGCGGAATATCTCTGCTTACGCAGCCTCGTCTGGTTGAATTTGCATAGAGCCAAGTGTTATTGTTTTCCGAACATCGTGTAAAAAAAGTAGAACCACGATGAAACGTCAACTGTTCAAGAATTCTAGCGTTAAGTTAATTTAACACGGCGGATTCCTCCCTGTGTTTGTAAACATCCGAGCAAAACCGAACCCATACGCCCTCGCATATGCACGCACGAGCGCGCCCCTCCCTCTGACCGTCGCAGGGAGGAACGCGATCACGAAAGAAGAACGAGGCAAGAAGAAATAAGCCTGTCGACGCGATAACGTCCCTCCCTTGTAGATATTCAAAATAGATGACGTGTCGCCCCGTCTCTCTTGTCGTCGTCGCTTGGTTGAATGCAAAAATCGAGAACGAGCCGAATAACGTATAGAAAAATTCGTTTAAAATTTTAACGAATGTATTTCGATAAAAGCCGCTTTTCTGCAGTTTCGTTAATACTTTGTATAGAAATATATATTTAGAGTTGCTACGAACGTGTAGCATAATATTTCTGGAACTGCGTCCTCGATATAACCCAATAAAATTTGAGCGAGCAAAAACAACGCAACGTAAGCGATCGATGTTTTACGTTATACATACCAATCCACGGCAATTTATTTTTGCAAAATAAGCCCGAGTATATACCATATAAGGAGCGTGTTTATTCTTGATCAAGCGTTTAGATTGGAGAAATGAACTATCCATCCAACTGCCAGCAGGACAGGCTTATCGCCATGAATCTCGGCAAATCTCAACGTAAACAGCTTGTTCCAACGCGAGAACGCGACGGCGTCGAAAAAAACGAGCATCCGCAGCGGCGGCGGCGGCGGCGGCGAAAGTCTCGGAAACGGGAAAAATGATAGATAATAAAAGAGGGTGAGCAGCGAAGACAAGGATCACACGGCGGAAAAGCGAGCGCAGTAAACAGGGCAATGAAAAGCCGTCGGGCCGTTAGCGAGCAACGAACGAACGAGAACGCATGCGTGAACGCCAATACGGCTCTCGTTCATATACATGCACGCGCGGCTGAATCTCTCTGTCGCGTATAATGTGACGTAACGGCGCGACACAAAAAAGTCGTGCGTGATGTGGACGATGGAATACGACTCGGCGCGCAAGGCCTATGGGACATATATCCGCATATGTGCGAGCAGTTGCTGTGTGTATATATATGGGGAGGGCTCTGCTCGTTATATACATATAGCGCGAGGGAGAGTACGTCGCGTCGTTTCTTATTCCAGGGAGATCGCTTTTTGCATGCATTCCGCGCGCGCTTTACCCGCCGGCTCTCGTATTGCCTTTCCTTTTACCAAAGAAATATGATAATTTCGGCGTTTCCACGTAACGCAGTTATATAAAGGCGAATATGGCTCGGCGAAGCGTCTCTTTTTCCCTCGATTTATGTGGACAGTTTAGATGCTTATCGCCGTCGCGTAGGGTGGACTTTTTTTATCTCCTTCACTTTTTAATACCCTCTGGTATTGGTTGTTTGGCTCCTTTCTCTCGTGCCAGTATCCCGTTTTCTACTCCACTAAAGCGCTCAGCTGCCCCGGAATAAAATTCTTTTCACTCGCCCAAGTTATTCCGCGATGGTGTGGCTGAGAATAAAGGCCAAAAAGTAAGATCCGTCGAACAGCGCGACGTCGCAACGTACGCGCAACTATGCATATACAGGAAAAAACGAAAGAATCTGGCTGTCGCGGCTGCAAAGAGCGTATATAAGTAACCCGAGCGTGAGCAGGCAATGTGTGTGCGTGAGGCAGATCAGCTGTACAGGGTACCGCAAACACGCGCCCGACCAATGTAACCAAATACTTCTCTAATGCAGTTTCCTCCTCGCGTAACGCCGTATGGTGACGAAGTGTCGCCCTCTCGCCCCTTTCCTGCGGTCCGCCTCGTCACTTTGTCACGCGGAACGCGCGCGCGCGCTCTCTCTCCTGTCTGCCAGCCTATTGATTCGCGCTACTG
This sequence comes from Muscidifurax raptorellus, assembly GCA_020010945.3. Classification (NCBI taxonomy): domain Eukaryota; kingdom Metazoa; phylum Arthropoda; class Insecta; order Hymenoptera; family Pteromalidae; genus Muscidifurax; species Muscidifurax raptorellus. The sequence goes on along the minus strand of CM052081.1, from coordinate 2,649,449 downwards.
CTGCTGCCTGCGGATATATGTCTGCCGTGTGCGTCTGCCACTATGCTACTGGTATTAATAAAGAGCACACGAGGTAGAGAGCCGGGAGCCCGACAGATCGGCAGAGAGGAAAGCGTTAGTCATTTATGGGGGGATACGCGCGCGCGAGGATCGAGTGGCTGATCGTGTTCTTTTTCACTCGTTCGAGCCTTTTAGGGATGATTTTTTGCGTGACACGGCGAATTCTCCCGATGGAGGAGGATCTTTTTTTTCGTCGCAAATTTTCCCTCTCTCCTGCCGCACGGTATATTTTTTTCCAATGATACTGCAAAGTTCGGCTTTCATGACGTTGTCACCTTTCACGCTCCTCAATCTTGCGGCTTTCCCATTAGCGCTTTGGTGTATCGCAAAAAGCCTCCCTTGCCTAATCAACACTACGCATCTATACTCCAAATTAGACGGCCGGCCCGCGTCTCTGGAGTAAGCTCGATTCCGGGGCTGTTCGATCCTAACGCAACGTCAAGAGTCGACGCGAGCGGTCTCGGAAAAAGTCGAAAGAGCGGCGGCTCCAGCAGCAGCAGAGTGTATTCGGTAGCCGAAGCCTGTACGAGAACCGGCCGAGGCAGCGGCAACTTTACGCATTAATTGCGAAACATCGGGGCCAAAGAGAGGCAGGAAGCAGAGCACCGCTGGGATTTACCTAAGCCCCCCGAGGGAGCGAAGCTGCCGCGAGACCAAAGGGATGGAAGCCTGCAGTCGCCGGAGGAAAAGAGTTAATCACCCCTCCCCCTCTCCGCGCCCGTTGCAGAAGCTAGGTGTACAGCACGCGCCCTCGCGCCGCGCGCTAATAGGGAGAGGTGCAGCGCCCCCGACGGTCCAAAGTATATACGAGCTACTGCCACCCGCTCGACCCTTTTCTACGCTACTCCGCGTACTACAAATCAGACGGAAGCCTGCTCCGTACTTACTCTTTCCTTCGCGCTCGCATACACCTTTTGTACGGCGCTTCCTTTAAAGGTCTTTATTTCACTTTCCAGTGATTAGTGCGAACACGCGTAAGTTTTTACGAGTCCGCTGGCAGGATAGCGCGGATGCTCTCTTATGCTCGCAACTTATTTTTATGTCCAGGATGACCCGAGAGCTGCAAGAGAGGGAGGGAGAGGAGGGGGGATATATTCCAAGCTTTAAGCGGATACTTTCTTCGCGCGAGACGAAAGTTTTACACGTTTTAGTTTTATCTCGCGCGTTTTATGGCGCGTTCGCTGGAAATTAGATGTGGATGTGTAAGAGCTTTTAGAGCGACTTTTAAAATTCTCGCTTTCGCCGAATCGCGTGTAGCGTGTTTGCCGAATGGCCGATAGAACGGGATGATAATCTTTTATTTCATATTTCAGCAGCCATATATAATTACGAGCTTTTACGGCAATTTTTCCTACCCGCTATATATAATCATCGGTGCTGAAACTGATGCAAAAATACAAATGTATATAGAGTAGTATACGCGCCGTGTATACGTATATAATCACCATTAAGCTCCAACGCCCGTAATGAAATCGCCATCTTTCCGCTGATGGCCAAAGTGCGCCTTCTCAGAGCTCGCGCCAAGAGTCAACTCATTAAACTTTTCCACCGACCACAAACGCGATGCTTGGCGAACTTGTATATATGTATATAAGAGCCGGTCAAAGTGCGTCCATACTCCCTCGTCAGCTCAAGTGCTTCGCTGGAATTTTTATTCGGTTTGAAGGCGAGCTTTTTCAGCGCCGAGCATCGAAACTCAAACAGACGGAAGAACCATTAAAGTAGTTCCTTCAAATATAATCGACGAATCGTTGTCATTGCTGTATGTCAAATTCTAATGGTATTAGAATTTGATAATCGTGTATATTGCTGCACATAACGACGAGTAGCGGCAAACTCTGTATCAGTATAGTCGTACGGATGGGTAGGTAGACGTCGAGACGCCGAGAGAGAGGCGCGAGTTTGGTTAACGCATGCACGGCTTTGGAATTTGTTAAACAAGACTGATGTCACTTGAGTTTGATGAAGAAAGTTCGCCCCGCGGCGCTGGCGACGCGGCGCGATATCACTATCACACGCGAAATACTTGCCGCATGACAATGAGATCACGCCCTCTTAATACTGACATGTGCATAGAAGCGAATTTCACGTATATTTTACGATTACGTGACGCGCATTTCGTTGTCGATCCCGCGGGACTATAATACCGAAACCGTCATTACTGTAGCCACAGATTGAAATTTCGCTATGCGTTTTTTTTTATATGCGTAAAATGAGTTTCGAACTATTCAGCACTCAACGGAAAGTCTTCCAATAATAATCAGCAGCAGAATTTCTCGAAGCATTTTTTACGGACAGTTCGAGTCGCAGCTGGTTAAAGTTTTGCTCGTCTTTCACAAAAGAGAAAGGTATCGGGCGAAGTTCATTATAAATCCACAAGAAGCAGCTGAGAAAGTAGAAGCGAAAGAAGAGAGAATATAGCATTAGCCGTAGAAGTAAAATCTTAGTTTTAAGTAGCAAGTATATGTGCTTCTCGTCCGCAGAACTCGAAACGCGGCGGCAATAGAGATAGAGCGAGCTAGAGACCGGGAAAATGGCAGAAACTTAGAATTTCCTTCTAACGGCCACTCAACGCGCTTGAACTTTTCATTGAACTTTTATCGACGCCAGTGAAAGAGAGGAGAAGAGAGAGAGAGAGAGAGAGGTTCGATTACAGTGGAACTTTTAAGAACCACTTCGGTTCCAATCGCTGCTTCGTACACGTCGTAGTATATAGTCGGGCAGCAGCAGTAGTATAGCAGTAGCGGCGACGCAGGGAGATGAAAATCCTCCAGTGGATACAGCTAATTTTACCGCTCTGTCTCTCTCCGACGTAGTCGTTCCTCTATCAATCTGCAAACTTTTCACTCGGCTTTCATTTTCCCTGTCTCTCAACTGCTGCCGCTGCTTCTAACATGTCAACTTTTTTCCGAGTCCGGGGACCTGAAATCGAACGAAGTGTGACGTTTGTACCGAGACAAGCTCTTCGTTATAAAGTGAAAAAAGCCAGAGTCGAGTTGGAAGAAGAATGAAGTGGAAAGACTGTTCGATATTACGTATGTTTCTCGCTTGCTTTCTTTCTTTCTTTCTTCTTCTTCGTGCCGTGTGCTTATTGGTTTGCGAAGCCTTACCTGCAGCCGGGAGACACGCGTTGACGTTTGCCAGAGAAGTCACCGCAAACTGAATTTATTGTGTATGCATGTGTACATTGTTGTGTGCGGCGTACCTGACAATCTTATTTTCTCATCCCTCAGAACTTCCATCCGATCGTTGAATAGGTGCAAATTGTCGAAGACGACTCGCCCTTTTCCTTATTTCCGTCGTCTCCTTTGCCTTCTGCGCGCATACGTGCGTATAGGTCTTGTACACAAGCAAATGTGATTGTCGGATTTGTTTTCCCTTTCGAATCGTAATACCCGAAATACATTTTCCCTGTTGCGGCCGCATATTCTGTTTAACATGACTCGAGCGCAAATTGATGACGTTGAAACTATAAGCTCTAGATTAAAACAACAACAACTATAGCGACAGCATCAAGGCCGTTCTCGAAAGGTGACACTTTAGCTAATTAAGTGGCCCATTAAAATTTGTCTCGCATGCCAAAAAATTGAGAGCTTCTAAATTACTTACACTCCCTCCGGTGTCCCCCTTCCGACAAAAAGCATCAAATAACCTCCTTAATTAACCAAAATGTATAGCGGACAGTCTCATTACGCGGGCGACAAAAATAGAGCGCGATCTTGATTCGTGAAAGACGACAGCGATGTGAGTGGAAAAAGTCGAGAGCGTAAAAAGGCCAATGCGATAGTCGTCCATCATTAAACTCGCGACGCGTGTCGCGCTACTTTCTCCCTCTGACTCTCCTGAAAACATCGAGGGGGTCGAGGAAGCAGCAACAGCAGAGTGTAACAAGAGAAAGGCCGTCAGAGGCCGGTGCGCCTTATAATCCCAGCGCCATATCATATGCTTCACAACTTATCGATCGCAGCGGCCTCGCACCGCACGCTCGACCGTCACATTTTATTATTATCAGGGAGGGAGAGAAAGAGCGGCGGAAAAAAATATCAAAGAGAGAAAGAAAAAGGTCGAGCGTGTATAATCGGATTATACGGAGATACAGAACCAAGGCGGCCAGTGGCCTCGCGTGCTGCTGTCGTCGCCGACTCCATTTCTCCCTCTCTTCTTCCCTCCTCCTCTTCTCTTCTCGTATCTCGAGAGGGAAAGTGTCGCGGCCATCCACCGCGAGTCAGAAAGACAGTCATATAAAACAGTTGGAAAATGGAGAGCCGAGTCGAGGAGAGGATATATACGGGATGCGTTGGTTTCGCTATCGACCTGCAGGGCGTGTCTCTTTCTCTCTCGCCGGGGAATAGCCCTCGCGCCGTGTACTTTTCAACCCTATCCCACCCACTGTTCTGTCTGCTGCGACCGACGCCGCGTCCTTTTTTTTCTACGGTTCGGTTAGTTTTTTTTCATTACTCTATTTAAGTTGGGCAGAGCAGACTGTACGGCGTTGATCCCTCGTATATCGACTGGGTAATTATGATTGTAAATGCCATTAACGTATCTATACATTGTAATGACAATTATATAATTACATTCGAACTACTGTATCGCGGAATATTGCAGAAAAGAAAGTTCAATTAGTTTATCATACAATTATTAGCTACCTTTGGCGGTGGCAATAATTGTATTCGGCTCCGCGCATACCGTCGAAGCGCACGCTGCATTATTAAACGTTCAATAAGCATAAATACGTTGAACAATCTAGCGTACATGCCTGCAGCAGTCGACGCGCTTCGTGAAATTCAAATAATATCGTCTTTGTCGTTTGCGAATTGCGTAATTACATTACCGAGTCAAAAGACTGTTGACATTTCGTTCTGGGAAAGCAAATACAATAGCCACCGAGGGGGAAAGCAAACACTACCGCGTACATGTATATACAGCGCCCGGTACTTTTCTTTCTTTTTTATTCTTTTTCGGTCAGCTGCGCTATATACAGTAAGGACGATACAAGGGTTAGCATAAATGATTTAGCATGCTTGGAAAAAAAAATTCGCTTCGTTGACTGAATTCGGGAAAATACTTTTTTTATGGTTTATACAAATTTATAAAAAAATGTTCGAAAAATGAAATTGCTGCAATACTTTGAGAAAACTGTCCAGTACTCTTACCTAGTTCGCACTCATAAACGTGTCGATGCGTTAAGTAACGCTATTCTCGTCACCCCTTTGGCGTTTAAAAAGTCGGCGCACTTTTGTAGCCCCAAGTCTAAAGCTGCCTATGTTTTTATTCAGTCGACGAATTGCCGGGGTAGAAATTGACGGCGGAGGAGCGTCAGAGTATAGAAGGGGTAAGAGCGAGCCGGGGGGGAAGTGGGTGCACTGGCGATACTTAAGCTAATGACACTCTTCCTAACCTCTTGGGCATGAATAATTCAGCGGAGCATAAAGAATTTGATTTGCAAAATTCGCGGTCCCTCGACAGAAGCTGCGTCTGATCGGGTATGCGTAGGTGCGTTTCTACTCGATTTTGACGATGCAATCAGTATCTGCAGCTGTAAATACAATACATTTTCCCTGCCCTTCTTTTTTTTGAGAACAACCTCTGAATCCGATGGAATTTGAATGCGGATCGAATAATCGAATAATTAAATGCTGGAAACATAGTTTCGCCCGCAGCTAAACCGATCAGAGTCTAATGCGATCAATATTCGCGAGCGATTACTCAGTCGCTGATAACGAATTTCCAAAGTTGGCTATACGGGCAGATCAGAGAGAAGCGTCGAGGGGCCCGGAGGCGCGAAAAGTCGTCAAGTTCTGGCGAGGCGTGTGCGCGTCAATTTAACATAAACCCATTCGTTATCATGCATATAACATATTAGCTCTATTTGGCGTCTTGAAGAGCTATTCATTTAGGGTAATTCATGATCCTAGGCTGGCGCGCTTGCTCGCGCGGCTCAAAGTGCAGTAGCCACAATATTTGAATAATATGCATATATATGCAGAACGCGAGAACGGTAGTGACAGGTAGGTGTGAGAGGGAGAGAGAGGAGCCGAGAGCGACGACGACGGCACGCAGTATTTCACCCCTAATGCACGCTAGATATAACTCCTAATCCCAAATTTCAGCCATTTAGATTATTAACGCCCGTGTCTTGAGTTTATTGCGCCTCGTAATTGCTCGCCTTTAGTGCTCCGAATATGATGGCTGTTCCCGAGAGCTGCGTCTCTGAGCCTACTCGCGCGCCTCAGTGTGCGTGTGTGTATACGTGGATGCTAGCTCATCGAGTACTACTATAATGGTCGATTCAGTTTCCGCGAATGAATCACTACATTTCAGTGCTGCTTAATCGCGGTTTGGTTTTCCGGTATATAAGCAAGAGGACGCGGGTTTTCGAAAGTAGTAAGCGCTACGGATAGTCAGGCGCCAATGCGAGATATGCCCTCTCCGTAAAGAAGATTGAGCGATGAAAAACATCGAAATATCTCGTTAAAATTCCCAATTAAATTTACCCATTGAGGAAAATCGAGGCCGCGTACGGTGGATGCTTATTTCTACTGAGCTCCGATTCGCAAACGATCATTCAGAACGAAGATAAAGGATTGGAAAAAAGCTCGCCATCCTCATTTATTGCATCGAGCGCAAAAAATGGGTTAAAGAGCTCCGCGCGAGCGCAAAACCTCGTCCCCATTATTCAGTCCAGCGATTTTCAGATTCTCCATTCGCACGCTTTTTCACCGCAGCGGCTATAGCGTATCCTTTGAGAAAGATTGCTAGGTTCATTTTTGCGGTGCCGATCGATTTCCGCCGCTCGCGTGCTTAATTAGCAGCAGTGCGCCGCCGCGACATTTCGCATCGGGGAACGATTAATTAATTCGACGAGCTGCAGCTCGCACGGGGCCAGTTAACTGCGTTTTCGCGTCCTCCTTCGCACCTCGCGCCCCGAAACGCGCTCTGTTAATTGATTTTTTTTTTGTTGTACGTCAAAGAGAATTATATATCCTGTGTCGAATGACAATTAACACCGCTCCGGCGAGTGCCGATCTAATTTAGGTCGTGTCCGACGTTTGTTATTTGCTCACGGGGTATTTAACTGCGGGCTTATTTCGTGTGTAGTTTTGTGCGAGAATGTGAAGAGATTTGGCTTTTTTCATAATAATAAACGATGCTTCCGTTGTGCTGAAAATTCCGTCCGCAGGAAATGGAAGTTCGCAATATTCGGCAATCTATTTACACGTGGCTATTTCAATCGCTGCTGAATTAATCGAAACATTTTTCTCAATTCAATCATTTTTTACTAATTGCATAAAGAGCTGGTGATCCAAAATTAGGTCTCCTCAATCGTCATCTCGCCAACCATTATTTTTGCATCGCGCAGTCAGTTCGGGAATTAAATTTCTCGTGTTCCAATTAAGCTTGATTACCCGGATTCGAAAGACAGTAAAAATGTTTTAGCACCATTACGCGGGAAAATTTAATCAAAAAGTCCAATGGTTCACTCTCCTAAAAAGGCCATCAAAACTTTCTAATTCCGCTTGATCCAACTCGGCCCCTTGTAAAATTAAACAACTGCGCGTGGCAGTAGCTACGTACGTATATATATAGATACAGTAAAAGCCCGCACACGTCTGACGCGCAATTTCATTTCTTCTCATCGACTCATTGCGGCCCCGTGTGCCGGGTCGTCGTCGTGCCTATATATACACACACATACACAAGCTTTCTCTCTCTCTCGAGCTTCCGATTGACTAAACAAAGTCGGTCGCTCGCGCGCAGCGACAATAAAAGTCACTTTGTAGGCCGTATACACACAGCGATTCCCCGGGCGCTGCCCCGATACAAAAGCCGCCACGTCGGAACTTTATATACACGCAGCGCTCGCTCGTTCCATTTCCTTTCCAAGTATATGCGCGCGGCAATAAACCGCGCGCAAGTTAGGCCTCTTTCCGCGAGTATGCAGCGATCGATTTTCAAGATACTGTCGAATATCCTTCCTGTATTTATGCATTTTTTAGGCGACACACGTGCGCGCCGACGTTTTACGCGAAATCGAGTCCGTCTTCAGGGAGTATAGATCGCGGAGAAAAAAGTATAATACAGAGAACGCGAGTAGCGCGGTATTTTTTTTCTATGTACATATACGTGCCCTCGCGCTATTACATGATACCGTCGAGCGCGAAAGTGTGTCGAGTGCGTGTGTACACTGTGCGGCGACACGAATTATCGCTGAAGAACCATGTTTGAATATGCCGAGAGAGCCGCGCGCGTATATTCATGTATATATATGTACATGTATGTCGCGATACTCAATGAGCCAGCGGAGCTCTGTGCGCGACATTTTCCATTGCCAAAGTGGTTTTTCCTCCACCGCTGCAGCACTATTGTATCAGCTCATTTGCTCGGGTAAACTCTTACAATTGCAATTACTCCCCGCGTCGTCGTTGGCGCGCGAGGACAAATAAGCGCGAGGATTCTTACGCATTTGCAAAGTACACTCTTCCAGTAATTATATCCTGTTCGAAAGTCAACACCCCCATAGGGATCTGAGGACGAAATTCCTCGGTATATACACTCGACGAAGAAGCCGTCGTTTTCTCGACGAAGCCAGACGCCCTCCGACACTGCGATCAAAAAGCTCGCGCGAGGAGAATAAGACGATGGTTATTCGCGCAGTGGTGGAAGGAGTGAAGGCATGCTCAGACTATATACTGCATTATCTCTCGTCTCGCGCGAAATATTCGGGCCTGCAAATAGAAGGACGACGAGCGCGACTGTTATTAGGGGCTTTTCCGCGCTCTCGCTTTCGGCTGCGAATAATAGTACGAGGCTTTCTCTCCCTGTCGACATAAAGCGTCGATGGAACCCGAGCAGACTCTCTCTCCCTCGTCAATGCGCCTCTGATTAGGGAATTAAAGGGCGGAGGATAATTATCGGCCTTCCCCGGGTTAATTGTCGCCCCCGGGGAAACGCGCGCATAGCTTCGCGCCGAGTGTATATACTATATAGAGCTACTACTGCGCGCCCTATCTCCGACGAGCTCTATCCTCTCCGCTCTTTCTCGTCTCTCGCGTTAATTCCGATCATTCTAGCTGTCTCCCGCTCTTTCTTTCTCCATCGCTTTTCATTGGCATGATAAAATAAAGCGGCCGGCTTGACAGTCTCTCTCGTACAATAAATGACGAGAGTGCTGCAGCATTGGAATGACTCTTTCCGCGGTTTCAATAGCCCGAGCCCGCGCTACAGTCCGCGAGCACGATCCGTTAACCGACTCTTTATGCAACGAAACGCTCCGAATATTTCTATGGACGTAATAATTTCATATTTTCTTCCCTAGATAAATCAGGGGGGGAAATGTCATTATAGGCGTGTGCAATATATAGTCGACTCGATGCAGCAAAATACACGAGCGCCGATTATCTCTGCGCAGCGTCTCCGCTCCGTGGATTATTAGAACAGATGCGGGCTCGTCGTGCGGGTGAAAAATGCAAAAAATAATTTGCCGCGCGTATAAGAAAATATCTCAGCTGAGAGAGCGCAGGAATGGAAGAGAGAGAATATAGGCAGACCCGGTGATTCATTCCCATCTATCCGTGAGCCTTCCAATTTTTCAAGACAAATTCCCCCCTTTCGCCTTTATTAAAACGAGAAAATGGTGAAAAACGGGCTTGTTTAATAGATGCGCTCGGCTGCAGCATCCCCCTCGCACACGAGTTTCCCTATCTCTCGCCCTTCAACGTATATATACGCGTCTTCCCTGCGAGCTCTAATAAATGTTCTCCGCTCCCGGGCGACAATCGGCAGTCGCGAGAGCGACGATATATATATATACATAAACGTTTCTCAGGGGCTGATGCCCGCGGCGGAATTTATATATACGGCTCGGCGCTCGATCATCGCCACGAGCATATAGGACCAATGAGGCGAGTGCAGGGAACCGCTCAATCCGTTTATTTCACGGATGATAACGCTCGGACAGATTTATTTTCCGAGTCGCGTCGGTTATCTTGGTCCCGAGATGTGCCGTTCCGATAAGGCCGTCTGTTATTGGCCCGCACGTCGGCCGCGTCGATGAGAAAACAATCACTTTTCATATATACGAGATATACCGCTCTCGGCAACGAATAGTTTTAGGCGCCGCCGCGGATGAAAAGTTCCGACGGCCGCGCGGTGATATACAGCGCGCGGTGTCGAAGCGCGTCGGAGATGGATTTCTTTTCTCGTTTATTGTTCGCTCTTTTTCATCATTTATTTATTTATTTGAGAACATGCCTCGAAGAAATCACAAATGTGCGATTCGTCGATAAGCATCCGACACGCAAGCCTTAAACGCCGCGCGGTGGTAATAAAGTTCTCGCATGCAGGCGTATATATAACGAACCGAGATACCTGCTCCACAGCGAGGCTCCTAATTTACGTCCTTCCGCGGCGCGAACTTGCGCGAGGGCTGTGTATTGTCGCGCAAACTTGGCGCCGCGTATACTCGCTATGTACCGGCCAAGATAATCATCGGGCCTTTACGAGGCAGCGCATCGGGGCCAACTGAAACGATCGAGGAATAGTTTCGACTTTGAAAGCACTCCCGGCCAGCCGCGCTAAGCTTGTACTTGGAGAATTCGCTGTTTAAGATTGCACACCGGCCGGATATCAGTTTCGGCCGAGACCGGCCCGCCAAAGCTGCCCGAGTTCAACTTCAAATTATGTCCGGCAGGAGCGTGTCTCGAACCTCCATTAGGCGCATACTTCTAGAGGGAGGAGAGCCAGCAACTATGCGGAATAGCCCCGCGGACGAATAATATGTGCTGCGACTATCGCGATGTATATATCCGTTGCTGCTGGCAGGAAACTTTTAAATCGCTGCCATTCCGCGGAGTTATACGGGATTTTCGCTTCTTCTTTGCTTATACTTCATTCCTGATTTTTGAGCTGCTATCGAATTGTTGAAATTAAACGAAAGAGAATTCTTTTATTTTAATGTCATATTGAAACTATGTGAATAGCTTTGATGTACGCGCGGTACAAGAGATTCGAGCCAATACTGCACCGGCTATCACGGATATATATATGTATGTATTGCGTATACAAAAATGATCTGAAAGTGCTGCTTTGACCCTTCGGTGAAGCACCGTATGAATGGCAATAAACTCGAAAACTTTTACAACTGGTGACTGGTTCGATGAGAAATGTTATAGATATTGCGGTTCAAGTGGCTATGGAAATGACGCCCGTATTGTATGTCGGGGTTGTAAATGTATTTGAGTATATCATGCTGTTCTCATTGAATTTCTTTTTTATTTGATTTGCGCGCCGACGAGGAATGATATATTATATCTGTATGATTTGCATGAAAATTCTTTCTGGATCAAGTATCGAGTGTTGAAAATTGTATACTATTACGAGCGTAATATGATTATTACTATAAGCTGTACAAACAGTAGGAGTAAAGCATACAAATATGATTAAAAATGTTAATTACCTGCACGTTAAGCGAACGGTTATTTATTAAAGATAGGGAACGACGACGAGGGGGACGCGTTGTCGAGAATTATCTTAAAAGCAATTTCAGTTCATTTTTAATTTAAATAGCTAAGGGCTTTTGCGTTGGTTATACGTTAATCGGTGCAAGATCGATGGCGACGTTCGCGTGAGTAAAGTCTAAAGCAAGCAAATTATGTACGTTCGTCAAGAAATTGCTTCAATATTTACTTTTTTACAGCCGTCTAATCCTTCATCAAAGTTTCTTCGTTGTTCAAAGTGTTTGGCTTGAAACAAAAATTGAAGCGTACAAATTGTTGTTTATGACTAAAATAATCGCTATTATACCTAACAAAAAGTCAATGAACATTTTTGTCTGGCAAAAGTTTTTAGACTGTCGATCCGACCAGCTGCGATAGCCACAGTTTATATTATATAGATTAGCCGTAAAAGTAAAGAATTTGCATTCGCGTGCAAACGCGCGCTAAAAACTCGCTGAAGAGAATTCCCAAGAAAAAATAAAAGGGGCCGCATCGTCCTACTAAGCATAACGATATATGATAAGCGGCCAAGTCGTTTTTTTTGCACGTCATTTGCAATGTTCATCGTCTCTCGTAAATATAATAACTCATGACTGTAATGTACCTCTTAGAAAATAAATTTTTGTCTGCGTTTAAAAGCAGACGCTTCATCCAGCAAATATTCAGCGTTCCAGCTCAATGAGGAGGCGAGACTGGTTTCGGTGAAAAATTGATATAGCTGTAAGTGCGCAGGAGTCCTGGTATGTAAAAAGCTAAAAGTAAAAGCAGGCTTTTTTCGGTGTTTGCAGTGTCATTGTCTCGTCAGTGAGTTCTATTCCGGACGGTAGACCAGACCGTGCTGGAGTTAAGGAGGCTATACGGCTTGGGTACCAAGGGGAATGAATTAAATGGGCGGTCGCGGCGGGCGCGAGCCGCAAATTAAGACAAAGACAACGAGGGTCGTACATCGAGAAAGAGAGAGCGAGAGTAGAGAAGGAGTTGGAAACAGCGCTCGTGCAGTGTCGCTGTGATGTCTCTCCGTACCGCCCGGCACTTTACTTTATTTCTCGCTCCATTAAAGTTGTCTTTCTACAGCAGTGTTCCCCTGCTTGTTTTCGCAAAGTTTCGTCGAACTGAATTCCTCTTTCTTACAGAGGCAGTGATGAATGTAGGTAATGGAGTATGTATTTATGCTCTGCGAAAATCCTTGCTTACGCTCAATTTATCATTTCGAGCGATCGATTATCATTAACGACGCGTTCGTATTAAAATATTTATACGAATTAAATCTTGGTATCATTGTAATCTGAAATTTCGCGTTCTCTCGCATTGACTTTCATTGGACTCGGCATTCTATTTCCTTCGGTTTCTTTAAACGGCAGAAGCAGTGCCGAGGCGTTCCGAGAGCTGTGGGGAGAGGGTTTCAATTCAAGGTTCCGGCGGTAATGTAGAAACCGTTTTCCCACAAGGACAACCATTATGGTTTTAATCTCTTAAGAGCCGCAGCACTGGCCGTCGTGCGGTAATACAATTTCGCGGCGAAAGATTAAATTGATCGAGCTAAAGGTATATAAGAGCGCCGAGGGAGGCGGAGTGAAAAAAGGGAAAGAGCCAAGTTTTTGTCAGGCCGCAGCTCGCGCTAATTATCGAGAGAATTTAACTGTAACCGATAGTGGGATAATTGCGCTCGGGCCGAGTTATACGCATTATAATAAAATAGAATAAAAAAAAGTTTGAGAAAGTCGATTAGTACGCGATGGAAGCATAGAAGAAAATTCCGCAGGTATATCGATATCTATTCCTTCGCTTCTCGATTGTATTTAAAAGCGATTCCGCATTTACGTCGCTGGTTCTACGACTTCATCATAGGATCGGCGAATCAAGCATCATTAGCATATCGTTGATCAAATTAGTAGAATAACTCCGCGGGTTTACTTTCTTCCCGGGGTGAAGCCACCCCCGCGCGATGTCGCCCAACTTTCCACTGCAAAAAAAAAACCGGACGTCAAACGTAAATTACTGCTCATAAATTGCTGCAGCGCGCAGCTTTCCGCTCATTAATCACGATTTCTTATTAAAAAAAAAAAAAAGACGAAGAAGAAGAAGAATAAAGAAGCGTCGATGCATTACCGACGACTATTGAAGTTCGTTACGAAGTTTGATGTTCGCCGCTGGCGGGGGTGGGGCAACGAGTTTGCGAAACTCGTCGCTGCTGCTCTCGCTCCGCCAATGTTCCCGCGAACTTGCCATAGAGTAACAGGCTCGTAATGAGCGCGCGTTATCGGTGCGCTGTGCCGCCGCGAGCTAGAGCTCCCCCTCCCTTTCTCACCGAGTCTCTCGCTACCGAGATAGGAGCATAAGAGCAGAGAAGAAAGAGCTTCGGCTGATGGGCCAGGGAAAATTCGATGTGTGATGCATAAGCGTGTACACGTGCTGCTGCTGCTGCTTTGCTGCATCGACTTGCCGGAGGGGGAGAGCCAAGGGTGTTTCCGGGTACGAAGCGCAGAGAGCGACGAGCTGCTTTTCTGCGGAGACGAGCGGACGGGCATCAGAGACGAGCTTCGCAAAATTATTAAGCGCTAATTATGCGGAAAGTAATTAGGAAGTTGCGTCGGGTAAGTGGCTTGTAAGTACTACGGAGACGCTGAATTTATCGGCGATATAATGAAGCCTAAGATGTGCAGGTGATTTTATTAAAAATACGAGAAGCTGATGAAATGTATCCTCTATTTGGCAATATTATATAAACTACGAATCGATCATGAGTCGCGAAAATCGTTGGTCTCAGCTGCTGTCTCTCGGTGCCATTTATACATATATATACACGCAGTCCGCTCACCCCGAGCGAACCGGCTTGCTCGAGAAATTTCTCAGAGAATGCGCAAAGTTTGCGGCGCTATATACGAAAAGGGTCGCAGCAGCTACAGCACGAAATCCAGCTCTGCAGAAAAAAGAACTCGAAACGACTATAGCTGAGGCAGGGAATCGGTATGGGGGGATTTCGCCGGCTGGTGTCGCAGCCTCGGGCTATAGAAGGGGAGACGCGTCGATCGCGGCACTTGCGGAGGCGATGTCTCGCTGTACCAGATCGCGCGGCCGTCGCGCTGAGATATACACACGCGAGAGTAGCGCACGTCTGCTGCGCGACGCGCCCAGCGACTTTAATTGAGTTTAAAAGCTGCGAGTGGTACTGTGCGGTTTCGGCTGTGCGGATGGAGTAACGCGGCAGCCGCTGGCTTAAATCCAGAGACAATGGTTGAGATGGCTGCTGGCAATGAGAGGGAGCCGAGCACATGGGGCGAGCCACCCGCGTGCTGGTAACGAAGCGGCGCCGAATCTCATTGCGGGCTAAGGCATTTCGCTGGGACGAGGGCTTTTGTCGAGAAATATTGGCGCTTCCATGGATTAAAATAGAAAATTGTTTATTTCGATATATTCGAAGTATGCGGTAAGACGATCCCCCGAAGAGTATGATTCTTCTTTATGAATTTAACTTTGCAAAGCTTCTGAAATTTAAAGATGAAACTTTGGAATCGATTCAGTCATGATTGGCAAACTCTCATGCAATATCACAGAGCCAAGCACAAACCAGAGCGAAGCTCGAAACCTGCTTGTGCACTGTATCATTCAAGCGGCCGTCTACCAATGTACAGCAGTAATGCTAGTCGACGCAAGACTTGGCACTTAATATGCAATCGATAAACAAAAGCGCAGAGTCCGGCGCAGCAGACGTGCAGCAGTTAGAGCTTGGCCGCTTGCAAGATAAAGCTGGATGGCCAAAGGCTGGCTGCGCTTCCAGCATGCACCACCCCTCCAGCAGCCGCCCTACCTTCGCACACAGCTTGCGTATAACGTTGGTCCAAACTGCGCCAGTTAAGGGGGGAGAGAGAGCGAGAGAGAGAGAGAGTCGACTCTGGCTCTGCACGGGCAAGTCTAGTTTATAGCCAGAGGCCTTGAATCCAGCAGTAAAGCGAAACGCGGCGGCGGTGCCGGCCGCCCGCTCTCCCATAAATTCATTAATCGCCCGGAGGCAAGCGCGAGCTAGAGGAGGGCGAGCAGCTAAAGTTACCCTCGGCTCGTATACGCGCGTGTATATACACAGGGCGAGAGGGGGGGGGGGAGTGAGTCCTGAGGGCGAGTTGCTCCGTTAACCCAGCCAGCAGCGGCGGCAGCTCCCATACCGCGAGAACCCGCGAGATTTAAGCAAATTGCGATTACTCTGTTAGGATAAATAAGATTATTAACCAGCCGGCTCTTATTTATGCCTCGGTCCCGCGTGTAGAGCTCCGTTGTTTGTTATTGCAACGGGCCGTTCGACCGAGCGACTCGAGGGGTGCGTATGCCCGCGCGCCCTAGTGTGCGAATTGTTATTCATAAACAAGAAGCCAAGCTTATGCTAGACTTGCTCACTCGCGCCGCTGTTGTTATATGGCCGGGTTTGACTTTTGCGTTCTCTTTCGAAATTCTGCGCGCGCGAATTTCCAAGTGGCCGTGTGCACAGTGTGCGGAATTCTCGCAGGACTGCCGCCGCCGCTCCGTTGGATTGTTGGAAGGTAATTTTGCCTGGCTGCTTTTTCGCGCTTATTGCTTCGGGCTGCTGGGCTGCGCGAGCCGTGCATTATTATAAGAGTTTGCCGAAGGAGAGCAGCTCTCGGCTACGAGCAGCCAAGTTTCGCGGGAAAATTGCAAAATTGCTTTGGTAGCGCTGGCGAGGAGGTGGGCAGAAGTGATTTAATTAGCTTGGTCAAGCAGATGTCTCGATGGAATCTGTGTGGTGTATGGTACGCGTATCGCAGGGTTTTACTTTAACGTTCGGCGATATGTACTATAATAGATCAATTATTTCTGAACAGCAAATATTATTTTTTATAGTCATAAAATATAATTAATGGGTAAGCTGATCAAAGAAATTAGATTTTCAATAAATAAATTGTTTCTGCGATAATGCAGATCAGTATCGATCGATCGATCTATTTGGTTCGCTACTTTGTGAACAGATGGCGACACTGTCGTCTTTCCATCGATCGGTATATCTTTATCCTCACAAAAATCGAACACTAAATTTTATACTTCTTTAGTATCTTTTATAATAAATAATAAATCTACTAACACAAAACAATTTTCATTTGGGGAAAATAATAATAATTTGTAATAGATCAGAAATTCGATCGATATATAGCGGTTTACAGAAAACTGCTATTACCGGTAGATGGAAGAATTCTCGAACAGTCTCGGGAGTTTTTAATTTAAAAATAAACTCGTATTATACGAATTATATCATTTAAAAAACTGATCATGGATGCACAATTATCAGACATTATTATACCAATAAAGTATTCTACGGAAAACTTTATCATCGACCTATAGATCGATGAAGTACGTTTTCAGGCACTAGGTGGCACTACCTGGATCGATATCGATCGAAAAGTATGTTGTAAGAAATTTTGCTATTCATAACACATATATTCCTGTTGAAATATCTAAAAAAGCAACAAACAATTTAAGTACGTAGAAACTTTCAAATGCAGTAAATATACAAAAGGTGAAAGACCTCGTAATCAAAATAAACCTGTCAATCACTGCAGTGTAGAGCAGCGGCATCCTACAAACCTTTCACGAGTGCTACGCTCATAATATACGTTTTCCTTGGTTACTGATGTGTTTTTAATTCTTTATTATGAGAAAGTAAAAATTGAAAACTCCTCTGTTATATTTTTCCTCGGTGCAGCTAGGCATTACCCACGCATTTACAGTTACAAACACATTATTTTCAATTTACTTTCCCATCAAAGTCACCAACGCACAATACGACTAATAACAACAATCCCTCGCTAGAGACCCTTTTTAACGGTTTCCAGCGCCTAATCTGAGACGCGAGCGCACAAATCCAAACATTAGTCCGACGAAAGGAAAAATCCCGTTCGAAACTTGAGCAGCTAGCCGCGAGACTTTTCACGCCAATGACTCGCTGAAATTTCGTCCCATCCTGCACTCTCGCGCGCATTCTCATCTTCGTACGATTTCAAAACACGATTGAGAATCTCACAATTATACCGATCTGCAGCTCGATGGGGAGAGAGCTCGTTAAGTAAATCAATTTAATAAGGCCGTGTCCTAACAACAAAAAATTATTATCGAATCACGGGGAGCTCTATACCAAAATCGATTGTTGCGTCATATCTCTTGGTCTGCGCGAGAATCGAGAAGCTGCATCGGCCGCGTCACTTAATGGGGATCCACGGCAGCAGCCTTTTAAAAAAGAGGACTTGTATATGCCTGACAAATGATGGGCTCGCTCGCTCCAACCGCGACGACAATAGCGCACGACAATGTAGCTGCATGTGTAGGACACGGCGGCGGCTGCGGCGCGGTATCGCGGAATCTTAAGATACCCCGAGATATGATCAATCCACCGAGAGCGGAGGATTGATCGTCCCTTCTTTCATTCAAATGCTCTGCTCTGCGCTGCGGTGATGCGTTTTTTCTCCGTCTCTGTCAGTCCTGCACTCTTTCTTCCGTCTTTCTCTCTGTCCCTCGCGTCTATACCTTTTTGTCCGCGGGGCTCGCGCCCGGCTTTGGGACAAGGAGGACGTACCAGGTGTCCTTGGAGAATTGGAACGTCACTCAAAAAGCCTGATGACTCTCGGGAAGCAGCACTGGATCACGAGTGAGAGTGAGAGGGGGGGGGGGGGGATTAAAAAAACACAGGAACTTCCTATATAGCTCTTGGATCGTGTCAAATCGATGAGTTTTATCTCGGTATTTGGGGGAAAAATTGACCTCCGGCGCGTATCTCCACGTAGCGATCCCTGACGAATCTCCTCGACGTTTCTATTTTAGTTTTCTCTTTCTCTTTTTGGTAAGAGAGAAGCATACGCGCAGGATAGAAGCAGCAGTGCGCATGTCTCGGATGTTACGGGGATTAAGTAGGTGGAATTTTTCAAGTTTTATCGGCGACGATCGGCTTCTCGCGTTCCCTGTGTACGAGAGTGTGCATGATGGAATATAATACGGTTACGCGGCTCGCGCGTTTATGTATAAGTCGGCATAAATAACTCATATTCCATATAGTATTTATATCGCGTGCTCTTTGGAATTTATTATATTGTTAAAGTGATTTAAGACGTACAAATACGACAATTATACTTTAGCGATAAGAAATAGTCAAACAGACGTTAAAACGAGGGTATTGTTTTCAAGACGTATCGTTATCCGCCACATCTGTCTAGATCTCCTTTTTTGTAGAAAAAAAGCCAGTGCTTCAATCTATCATTCGATAGGCCAAACATATTCGGAATTTTTTGATCGACTATCACCATCTAAAATTTAAATAAGAAAACGTTGAGGCTTCACATGAGTACGACAGCCTATATGACAGCCTAATCCTAGCTACAGGTTTTAGTTGAAATTTTTTTCCAGTTTTCATTATGCAATGCATCTATATACGGGTAGTGCAACGTCAGTGAAAGATCCATCCATCGATACGCATCGGTTATAACCGACATTGATCATCTGCGTGCGCGTGCGCGTTAAATCCTGTCGTAAGCAGAACGTGATACAGAAATAGGAGGCGTACATGTATATCCACACATGTATCGGCGGGGGACTGACCGGTTTGACATATTTTAAAGGTTTCTTTGTATTTTTGTTTGTGGCCACTCAAGCCCACTGAGGCCCAGGGCCCTTCTTCCTTCTACTCCCCCCCCCCTTCTGTCTCTCTCTCTCCCTCTCTTCGGCTTTGTTGCTCTTTTAGCCGAGCACGAGGAGTACATACGCATGGTGTCCCCGGGGCTCCTTGATATTCCCACAGAACTGAATGTGTCACCCCTCCTGCAGCCACTGGACTCAATAAAATCCGAGAGAGACCGTGCGCGCCTTTACCTGAGCTGCGCCGGACCAGGCTATAATACCTCGTGACCTCCTGCGACTGTCCTTTTCTCGGCTTACATTTTCGGGGGGTTTTTTTTTCGTCATTCGATCGCTCTCGCTGCTTTCTGTGAAGCCAAAGAGAGAGAGAGAGAGAGAGAAAAGTCGAGCGTTTCCTACTTTTAGCTCTGCGACGAAGGAAAGCCAGTGCAGAGTTATGTCGGAGAAAAAGAGCGTTAGAGAAGGCGTGAACAATAGAAGAGGCTTGTCATTTTTAACCTTTTTTCTGACACTTTTTTTATTTCTTTGAAATATTACACATTTTTTCATCGACTTTTCCAAGGAATTCTCGGACCCTGAAACAGCTCGAGATGTCACGATAATAATAAGTGCCTGTTCGATCTACAAGAAAAACAGACTATCGCGCGCGTTTTGCGCTTTGAAGCATCCATACTTTATAGCATTGATATTCGTTTCAATTTTAACTGCATCTTCAACTTTCTAAAATTAGCGATCGTTCAGAGCAAATAAACGTAAACTTGGACTTCAAAGATTCATTTTTAGCTAGGTCGTTTTATATTCGAACAGAGTTAAATTAAACTGTTTTTCAATAAACAACGAGATGAGCATATAAATTTCAAGTGCCCAATGACGCAAACGTTGTACAACAAGAAATAGCGTTCTTTTAATATCCCGAGTCTGAAATTCTTTGAGCGCGGTGCGTTAGAAAAGACATCGTTTGAGGCGAAAAAAATATGATTTTTATGGATTTTCGGATGGAATACTCTTTATGTACGCACGTTCCTCAAACTACTATAAAATAAAAAGGTTTCTTCGCCCTTCTCCCACAATGATATTCCGTGGAATGTTTTTGGGTCAGCCGAGTTTCCCCTTTTATTGGTTTACCTGTTCGGCAGCAGCAGCACGAAGCCGGGCTTCGTAATTTCAACCTATATTATCCGCACCCAACCCTTACGTAACGGCCACGGGATTAAAAATCACCGCGTATCCGAGGCAAGCGTCCGCAAAATATTATCCTTTAAACTCCAGGCCGAGCTTCCGAGCGGCAGTCTATCGGGTTTAAAACTGACCCCGCGGGCGTCATAAAAATTAACGAAATAGTTTATGAGTGCTATACATATAGAGGAGCTCGTATTCTCACCGACGATTTACGGCACGCACCGCGTCTCCCTCACTCCCGTCTGGCATCGTAACCCACTGGACCACTGCTTATATAGCTTCGAAGTCCGAGAATTGCCGAGGACCCCAAATTCATAAAACTGCGGGATTTTCGGGGGCTGTAAAAATTGGAAAGCGAGCCGTGCCTTCTGTTGAGCATATTCTCGCTACTGCAAGGAGAAACGGGTGTATACCGTCATAATCTCGGCGTCTCTTGGAATCTTCGAATTTTCAGGGGTATAGCTGGTACGCGCAACGTCTCGTGTTTCCATGGCGCGCAACTTTTCACTCGGCGGGAGGAGTATAGGCTCTGCGGACTGCGTGGGGGTGGGGGCAAGACCGAGGTGATAGTGGAAGTTGAGTTTTTTAATACTAAGAGTTTTTCGAACTTTATCCTTTTCCATTCTCTCTCTCTCCCTCTCTCTCTTGGCGCGATGGCTCCTCTTTGAATATAAATATGCATGCGATCTCCTTTATACTCGGCGGGCGTCGCGGGTCAGATCGTATTTCATTTTACTTCCTTCATCGTAGAAGTATATAACGAAACGTCGTAAGATGGAAATTTAAATTGCAAATGCACTAAAAGATATTTTTGTGTCTCGAGGTGTGCATAACCTATTTTTTTCTTTATAAGCATATTCTTTTAGTTTTGTTTTTCCCACTCTGCGACGCGGAAATTACGTTTGATTCCGCTGTGAGAACATGTAATTCATACTCATTATTTCATTACATTATTTTCTCGTTGGAATTACAGCAATTTAATTAAAAACATATTTGAATAAATTATATTGGACATAATTAATAAGACTTTAAGGAATTTTTCCAGCTTCCATTGTCACTGACAATTCTATGTAATAACTGAAATTGCCTTTTAAAATATCAAATTTTCATTATCAGCATTCTTTTATTTCTGTTTCTCCGGCTGAAAATTACCCTCCGTTCTATCGTACATTGTTCTAGATTATGAGCACATGCGTAATATTTCATTAAAATAAATTATTTTCGCATCGCAGTTCAGGACAGTACGACCATTAAATTAAAAATGTAACTATAGTTGAATGAATTATTGGGCATAATATAA
This sequence comes from Muscidifurax raptorellus, assembly GCA_020010945.3. NCBI lineage: Eukaryota > Metazoa > Arthropoda > Insecta > Hymenoptera > Pteromalidae > Muscidifurax > Muscidifurax raptorellus. The sequence goes on along the minus strand of CM052081.1, from coordinate 2,627,786 downwards.
AAAACGATCTTTCTATTATTTTCTCAATCTTCATTGCCATTGAGTTCTACTGAAGCATTTAAAGTATTAGATAGCGTAAATTGCCTATAGTTCTAAAACATTAAATAAGCCGTAGAGCGTAAAAGGGATCGTACGGCGGCACACAAAAAACAATTCCCGTATCTAGAAAAAGCGCAAATTAAACATTAAGGAAAAGTCACGAGGCGCAATATCCCGAATGGCGCTCATCCCCGTGCTTCCTGCGAGCAGCAGCAGGGACGCCGATATCGGCGCCAATTTTTCGCGGACAATTTCCGCGGCAGGCGTCTTTAACCTTTTCCGCAGACGTCGCGCATCGACTCAGCCGGTTCTCTCCCTCTTTCTTCTCTCCTCGCTATATAGTACATAGAGCGCGGGCGCGACGGCAGTATCGAGCGGCTAAATGTAGCGGGGGTTATACCCTTTCTCGATTTCTCTTCTCCACCCCCGCTCCGCGAATTTCATAAGGCGGGAGCAGCCGCGCGCGACGCGTGTGCAATAACCCAAAATGGCCTTTTCTGCCTTCGCCCGCGCGTAACGACGACGAAGACGACGACAGCAATGCGCACCACTTAAGATAGGCGCGCGCGGGCGCGCTCGGGAAAAATGCGCGAGAAAAAGGGCGAAGTCTCGTAAAAATCTATCATGCGGACGTCGCGACGGAGCATTTTTTATACGACGCGGGAGGTGCTGAGGTTCGACGGCGTCGGCGGTAGGAGTAGAGGTGACGCGTGCAAGGATGCAGCGTGTAACGGAGACGGCTGACATCCCAACTCGGGATATTTCGCTGCGAGGCTGGAGATAAGAGACACGAGAAAATGCCTCGCAGAGGCTTTTGGAATTTCTATTCTCAGGATGACGGAGATTTTCGATTTTAGATATTTCACGAGGGATATCTCGTGAAATTCAAATTCTGCAGCCTTTTGTTTGAAATATCACGTGTATACATGTATATATATATATGGGCGACGGCTTTGTTTGCCGCATAGCACGTATCGCATACGGGTTACATAACCAAATCTCCCACCGTTTCCCTGCAGTTCGTACATGTGCGAAGCTTTTATTTCGTGCTTTTCGAAAATTCCGCGATGTGTTTCTCCCCCGCCGTCGCCGCCGCAGCAGCAGCGGAGATGCCGGATACAGCTCGGCAAAGCAGAAAATCAGCAGGCTATCGTTGGGCGGCGTCGCGAGGAGGTGCACTACGTGCTATCGCGTTCAATGCGCGCAAAGGCGGGGCTTTTCTCGCGAAAGCTCAAGAGACACGCGAAAGTATAGGGGGTATATGGAGAAAGAGAAAGGCGCGAGACTAGAGAAGCGGCAGCGTAGACGAGGAAGGCGGTGGCGCGCTGCAGCACAAAGTAACGTCCCGGGTGAGCACGTGACGCGCATCCCCGAGTTATTTCATTTTCAACCCTTTCAGCTGATGCTCCTCCAGCGCTGTCGTGTCGCGCGCCCTGCGACTGAGGAGCACCGGCTACACGAGGAAGCTTCCTCTGCACCGCGATAATTTTATTTTTTCTCGCTCTCCGAATAAAGCAGTTTTTCTTTAAACTAATGCCGCGCTCGGTATGCACGACCATTCCCTGCTTCTCGTCTCTCACTCTCTATATATATCTCACTGCATTCGCGCAGGTTTCTTGCTCTCGCACACTTTGTCTCGCCCTTTCACTTATCTGGCTCGCGCTTGCAAGCTCGCTTTCTCAAACTGTTTTTAGTATTTATAATGTTTACACTGCGAGAAATGGGTTTATCAATGCGATTCAGCAGCAGTGTGGAAAGCTGCATTCAGCAAATTTATACCCAACCCGTCCTTATCGGAGCTGTAACCTTTTACTACCGCTCGTTACTTGCAGCAATCGCACCGCTTCCACAGTCACTTATCCATCAATCTCGACTGCTCTTCTGCCAACTATGCACTGCTGCGGGCTTCATCGGGCGCGTTCGAAGATTTCCGGACAATCTTGCGCCAAACTGCGTTTTGAACAGTCTTTTTATTTCCTCTCCTTTTTTTCCTCGTCCTTCCCCTATTTAATGCCGGTTTTGCACCGAAAAGATGATGTTGACTACGTTACAGCTCTTCGAGGAATACATTTCGCGCGAGTGCTCCGTGCAGCAACCCTTTTTAACACTAACGCGCATAACGTTTTATACGCGCTAACACAAGAATTTTTTTTGTTTGCAGAGTGTTTGATGTTAAGGAAGCTTTCAGCGTCCGGGCTATTTTAAGGATCCATTTATCTCTAATGGTCGCTGCGGCTCTCGTAATCACTTTAACTTTTAAAATATAACGACAGCTATTTTACATGTATAACAATAACGGCTTAAGAGCATCACCTATACTAAAGCTGTACTCGGCCTCAAATAACGCGAGTCAGTATCGATATTCTCGATTCAAATGAATTTATCAAAAATAATCTTCGTAACAATAAAGTTGCTTCGCGTATACACCGAGATTTATCGCTCAGCTTTATAAACGCAGGAATACGCGCGCAAGCTCGTCGCACCGCAGCCACTCGGTGAGTGTTTCGCATCGACGGAGGAAAGTCGTTTTAAAGGACGATGATATACTTTCTAGGATGGCGGAGACAAACGCGTTGTCGCCTCACGCGCGCGCGCGCGCGGCGAAAACTGGGTCAGCAGGTTTACTGCTGGATCTCGTCTTCCACGTCGTCGTCGCTCGAAACACTTACGACAAAAGCCTTGTTCGTCCCTTTTATTTTGCGGCAGCAGCAGAAGCATGGAGCTTACGGCCATTCGCCGGCAATGTGTAGTTCATTTTAGATACAGCTCTTTGTTTCTCGCCCGTTTATTGCCTTTTCATTGATTTATGAGGAAACTCGAGCGAGCATTGGAAGTGTACATTGCGTTCGTTATTGAGGATCTTTTGGCTCATCAGCCGGTTAGATCGTGAAATTGGCTGACGACGAAAATCGAAAAGAGCTATTTCGTTGATGGAATTTTTTTTACCGGAGAATAAAGGACGCCGAGAAAATAAAGTGCCGCTGGAAAATTTGAATACACTTACGACGCGGCATCAGAGGGATTTATGCCGGCAACGGACATGAAATAATACTTTAGCGAGCGCGTGATTTACGTTGTGATATATATTTTCTGGGGGCAGAGAGAGGAACGAGGTAAATATTCGCAATATTATAATATATACCCTTCACCGTTCGTTCGGGAAACGCAATTTTTCTCTCGAGGCGACTTGAACTGCGCATATATACCGAGAAACTCGAAAACCACAAGAATAAGAGGCCCCGAAAATCTACATGCCAAGCATGAAATCGCACATTATCTGTCTCGTGCAGCGAGGCAAGCACCCGCGCGGTGACGAGTGATTCTTACGCGCGTCGCCTCAAGCCCCCGAGGGGCATCATCATTCACCCTCATCTACAACAATTACAGCAACTGTCGCATTGTGCGTCGGCCGTTATACCGCGCGCACATTCGCGCTCGAGCGGCGCTCCGACCGCGGCTGCACTCGAGCGTGCGGCCAGGCATAATATAAGAATACGCAGAAGAAGAGGAAAGAGGACTGCAGGTCGCTCGTGACAAAATAACCCGGACAATGGCGATGACAGCGGCGGCGGCGACGTAGCGGGCTATACATAAAATCGACGTCGAGTGCAGAAAAGAGAGAGAGAGAGAGAGAGAGAAGCTGTGTGCCATGCTTCCGTCAACACAAGCGAGTCGCAGCAATCTGCAGCGGGACTCTCTGAGCTGCTGCTGCTGCGCTTTCAGCGACAGAGAATGCGCTGCTCTCTCGTCCGTTTTGTTGGCACAGCGACAATGTACACATACCACACAGGCCGAAGTAGTGGCGCGAGCTCGGCTCCGCGGGACAAATTAACCGAAAAATCAAGTCAACCGTGAGAGTGGATAGAGCTACCTTTCGCTCTAGTCCTGAGCAAATAATTAATTGCTGGCTTATTATTTGTACCCGCGAGCGGAACGGCTGTCTCTTTCTCCTGTAGCAGAGGATGAGAAGAAAAAGAGACTTTGTATTCTATTATACGGCGGTATAACCGATTCCCTCTTTTTTGTTCTCGATCTGCCGGGTCGCTGTATGTGTGGCTCTTCTTCAGCTCCGATGGGAAGCTGCATTTGCTCGAGTTCCAGTGTGCGCAGCACTCCGTGACCCGGTCACGTACACATGCGCTCTTGCGGCTTCTCGCTCTCGATCTCTGGGCTAAATGAAGCATCCGATGCATTTGCCTGTATATGGCTTTCGTTTTGATCTTCCTTTGTGGTTTTTGAGTGTAATTGTCTGCGCTGCTGACTTTTACGTTATTACAAATAAATCCGATGAGACAATGGCAATTATATTTTTGTCTCGAGTTTAGACGGCATGGAAGAGAACGTGCGGTACACACACACACACACAAAGCGATTTAGAGAGTACGACTGAAAAACAAACAATCGTGTCTCGGCAGCACTCTCGTTTAATCCCTTTATTAATTGTTTCCCCCGCCGAAAAGCCCTTTCAGCGGAAGCCTCTACATCCGCAAAATTTGAGAGCCTTCGCCTCGCGCGTGTATAGCTGATGTATATATAACAACATTGTGCTGAAGCAGTAGGCGAGGCTGCGCACTTGTATATACGCGCGCTACCTCCAATAATAAGATCCTTCCTTCCTTCCTTCCTTCCTTCCTCCCACTCTCTTCACCCCGCGAGCTACTTATGCCTCCGACAGCTACGAATAAGAAGATTACGCTCTCCTCTCACCTCCCTCGCTTCCCTCCTCTCTTAATTCCGCCTCGACTTCTGCAACGGGGGCAAATAGAGGCGCCGGCGGCGCAGCAAAAAAAAACGTCAAACCGCACGAGTTCGCGCTCGTGTCCCTCCTAATTTTCCAGCGGCACGCGAGCGTGTATATATAGCATACAGCTCCACGCTCTGTGTCTTCCTAATGAGATTTATCGGAATAGCGCCAGCCTACTTTGCGTCGCTGCCAAAGCTATTGTGGGAGGAGGATCGCGTTCGCCGCTCCGAATATGTTTGGCGCCGTATAGTGTCGTTATGTTTCTTGTTTGCCGCGTGCATATTGCAGCAGCAGTAGCAGGGCGAACGTGAGGTCGGTAGATGTGTGCCCGGTGACAAGAGGGCATCAAAACCTAAATCTGGGCCATGCTGCCTGGTGCATTATAACGAGCGAGTGGAACTGCGTCGTGAATAGCGGATTCCCGGACTCGTGGCTGCGGGCTCATTGTAACAGAATAATTGCTATATAGCCTAGCTCCTCTTATCTTCCCCGCGGGCTCGCCAATAACTCAGAGAGGGATGAAAAACCGGAGCTCGTATTATGCGGAGGAGGGTAATATATATTATATTATACAAAAATTCGCGAGTATTTTCTCCCGTCCGGCCCGGGGAATGCACATATAGGCGAACGCATGCGGTGCACGCCGCGGTCCATATAGACATACCGTTGAGCGCATATATATGTCGAGCGAGGAGCGGGCCTGCATTCCGGAAACTCGCGATTCCTGCATACGCAGCTCCTCCGGATCGTCTGACAGTAGGTATAGCATCGGCGCTCTCTCCCTCTCGTGGAACTGCTGGGAGGGCAGAAATATCTAAGAAAAAGGGGCAAAATGTGTGGGCGAATATTCGCGGGGATTCCGTCGGCCCGTTATTATACACGCGCGCGCGCGCGCGTGTGTGTGTGTGTGTGTGTGTGTGCAACTGCGTGAAGCTCACCGTGCATAAAGTGACTTTCGAGCGCGCCTGCGATCGTTCAAAGCTGCTGCTGCTGCTGCTGCTGCTGCTGCTGCTGCTGCCGCTGCAGGGAAGAAAATTAAAGGAACTTCTCTTTTCCGGACGAGTCGCGCCGAATCCGCATCCACCGAGAATATTGGAAGCGATCTTTCATCGCCGCAGGCCGCTTTGAGTAATTTTTCAACTTTGCAGCGCCAGAAAGAGATATGCTCCTTTGCTATGTGCTATCTCCAGCATTTTTCGCCTGACGGCTGTTTGCACGCCGAGCTACTACCGGCTCGAATTTTTATATAGCTGCGTAGATTCTCGGGGACACGTCCATATAACAAAGTTCCACGGATATTTTTCTTGCTTTCCCTTACAAAGACGTCAGTAATATTGACGTCAAAATTTCAAGCAGCTTGATCCTAAGAGCACACACGGATTAAGCTTACACGACGATTTCGTTATAGTAGGTCACCGTCTTGAGATTCCGAAATAGACAGCGTTCGATTGGGGAGAAAAATTCGCCCGTTTTCCCACAAGACCCAGCGAGTGCCGCACATTCCTTTGGCTACTCTCTCGCAGTATTATACTCGTCTATCCATTCACCCACACCGACTTTTCAAGCGAAGCGCTGCGAGGGACCACACAGCCGAGAACCAACGGGAAGCGCACACGGACAGGTGACAAATAGTATAAATACATATAGGGGCCCGACGCGGACTGAATAAGAGCGGGGCCCACCCCGGTGAGCCGAACTATGGGTCCACCCGAGGCGTGGCACTCCAGATGCGTCGTTGACTTTTCAAAACAACGTCTTTCGCGACAAAGTCGGCGGTGATGCACAGCCAGGAGGCCGCAATTTGCCACAAACTGTTTGCTTTATTTCGCTTGTAGTGGGACGTTTTCCTCTCGTTTTACGCGCGAGAATATAGTCTCCTCTCCTATTGCCGGCCTCTGACAAATATGTGCGCCAGTTCCTTCGATTGCCGCGTCGCGGTTGGTCCGATGGAGGCGTGTTTCATTGTATCGGGGCCCTCAATGAACTCGGACTTTCACACGGATTGTGCAACTTTTACTATACGCATACACTCATGCGGTTCCCCACAGCGCACGGGAGAGGAGTGTATAGAATTTTCAGCTTTCAAAGTCACCACATACGTATCATTTTTTTTAAAATTCGATTTTCGATCATCATAATCAAGAAAGGCCAGCGCGCAAAAGCTCGACACCTGAAGCACGGCTCGCACCGTACAGCAGCTTAAACACAGCGCGCCGCAAGCTCTCTCGAGCTGACCGATCAGCCAAAAATCCGGCACCGCAAGAACCGAGCGCGCAGCTGCGGGGCACAAAGGATTAAATTAAAACCGCGCGCTCGTTAAGCCGGCCGGCGGCTCTGCCTGACCGCGCGACCTCGGCGCGAGTATACGCGCGCATACTTAGCCGGGGCTTCAAAATAGGTGTCGGGAATATTTCCGCGAAGCATCATCACACGCGCGCACAGGGGAGGAAGCCGGAGCGACGCGCTGCACACGGATGACGCGGGGATGAGTGGGTGAGCTAGCAGGTATACACACACACACCCATCAGGGAGCTGCTTTGCTCGCGGAATTTGCATCCACTATGTATAAGCGACCGCCCGCGCGTGTTTTCCTCTCCTCCGACTCCTGCCATGCAACGCCCCGTCGAGAGCCCGAGGCGAGCACCCGAGCCGCTGCTGCGGCTGATATCTCAAGGAGGTAGCTTGTTACGAGCAGGCTGTGCGCGGATGTTAACGTGCGGCGGTGGCCGCCGCGTCTTTGCGGAGATGATAACGGCAGCGAAGAGGAGGGGGCATGGGTGAAACGGAGTCGAGTGCTGTTTCTTTAAACTTTGCTCGCTCGCTGATTCTAATATTCCATCGTGGAGACCGATCGTCGTCTAAGCTCGTAACTATATATAGAGAAGCTTCTGCGCGAGTATTGTTGCATTATTATCAGGGAAATAACGTCGTCGCGTTATAACTACGGCCAAACTGATTCTCGGCCAAAAGCGCCGAGCTGGCAACGCAGGCTACTGCACCGCCGGCGCGGAGGATTAAAGGAAAAGCGAGAGAACGCGAGTTGCAGCAGCGCCCAGAAACTACTATGCGCGATGTGCGTCTGTCTGTTTAATTATGATAAATACCCGGCGCGAGAGCGCGCTCGCTTCTAGACGAGAGCTGTACACTTGATCTTGGGAGGGGAAGCTTCATGAAGCGCACTCACGAGTTTCCGAGAGCAACAACATCAGCGAGAGCGAATACACGCTGGAAAATGTATTTTCGGGCCATTCGTTATTCTAAGACGCGAGCGCGTGCTGCGCGCCGCCTATGCCCTGCACCCGCGCTCTAATTATAATTCCTAAATGCGTACTTTGTTACGCGCGCGTGCGCGCGCACTCGGGCTCTTTGTACGTGCGAACTCCCAGAGCGATATAGAGTGTATTTTTATTACTGGCTGCATTTATATACCTATTCTCGGAGGAGGGGCTGCTATAGAGCACCCGCGAACTGTTATTCTAACGCGTTTTACCGACATTACGTGAACCTTTTTGGCTATTTTCGGCGGTTCTTTACTCGACTTTATATATATACTCTTTTGAGGGTCACGTACACGCAGTTTACACAGAGATTATAAGAGTCTTTTTCGAATATATACCAATGTATATCGCTCCTATGGCGATGGCTTATTTTCATTGCGATAACAGAGATTTATCAGCCTGCGGATGAGGATTATTGCAATATACGAGCGCGACTTTCATCGTTTCGAAGATACTGCCAAAGAGACCGAGTAGACCATACACACGCGATTCTGTTTAAATCTGTGCGCGCGCTCTCGCGTTTAAGCGAGAGAAATGTCATTTTTTACGCTGTTTCCATCGCGCAAAGAGTAGCTCGCAATATTTTCATTCGTATGCGCTGCAGCGTTGCCATCGTATCTCGCTTTATGCCTCCCGATGTAACGTCGATTCACGGAATTCAGCCGAGTGACTGCTATATAGGCGATAAAAAATCTTGCGCGAGTATAAGCGACTGCGTAATTGCCTTTTTGCCGCAGCTTTGAGTTGGTTATTGTGTATTATTATGACAAACGCGAATTCGCTGATACGAAGCAAAAGAGGCAGCTGTATATATACCGGCGCTAATAAAAGTCGAAAGCATCGGTGCGGATGCAACGTTACACTTTTACGTCTATCATCAGAGCGCGCGGAGATACTCGGCTGCGCTCTATATCTCCCTCGCCCGCCATTCATTTTGCACTAGCGCTTGAGTTACGCTGCTCGCAGTTTGGAAATGAAAATAAAAGCTTCCTCCTCGGCACTCACCCCGGTCGCTTCTCTCCCTTGAATTTTCCGCGGCGGGGGAGAGTAAAAATTATGAAATGCCGACGGGAAAAATGCTGAATGCCGTCGGTTTTTGCGCGCGCGCGCGCGCCTGGCTCCGTATTATATACGAGGGCAAAGGTGTGCGACGTCTTTTATTTAAGGCTTTTACCATTGGAGATGTTCATTGAAATTTTCAAGCGCCTTTGTACATGCATGAATCGGGCAATATAATGAAAAGAACTCGACTGCATATTTTACATTTTAAAACTGGAACATGTACGGTAATTATCGCAATGTGTGTGCATGTGTGTTTAACCCACAGAGATCCATGGATATATAGTTTCATGCAAGGCAAAAATAAATATCCGAAACAAATATTGGAAAGGAAAACATTGAACGCGAAATGTTGAGAGCACGGTGAGGTTGGCAAACTACGCCGACCGTTGGTACAGTAGCGTACAAGTATATGTATAACAATTACGGCGATACATCGCTTCATTCGTTCTCCCATATATGTAAATCGCTCGTGTACGTCCTGCATAAATTTATACGCCATATCCCTGGAGGAACCGAAGCGGCGGCGTAGCTTTTCCGCAAAAGATCATTCTGTTAGATGTCAGACTATAATATATAGGGTGTACACGTAGCGTATACGTTTCAGTGCCAATTTTCTCCAAACAATGATGCATTTTTAACTTATAGTTTTCTGTTTCTAAAAAATGAAAAAGTCCGAATGACTGCGCCAGCAATCGCGTATTATAAAAGCGTTATTTTCGCTCGATCAGAGCCGAATATAGCGAGTTGATGAAATATTTTCAAAGTATAAGAGCCCAAGCGCGATGCGCGAGCAAAGTCACTCGACGCAACAAAAAAAAAAAAAAATAAAAAAAAGAACATCGATAAAAGCCGCGCTGAAACTTTAATTCGCGTGACTGGTAATCTTTCTCTCCGCGAGCCAGTTTCGCATTCTCGGCCGATGTACGCGCGCACATGTGTGTTCAGCTATACTAAAATAGCATATATCATGTATCGATTTGACCCCATCTGCCGCCGCGAGGATAGAAAAAAAGGAGTCAAAGTTCATGATATACACGACACACGTTGCGACTGCGGAATTTGCAGCCGGCGAGTCGTGTAATGTATCCAAATTATTTCGTTTCAGGCGCCGCGGTTACGATTTTACTCAGCTGCAGCCGTCGCACGAAGACGCAGTTGTCGATGAATCCTCCTTTATATATATTGTGAATATTGGTTCTCTGATAATTACCGCGTGTATATAGATTTGTGAATTTTATTATGATGTCTGTGTGCTGTTTTCTTTTGGTGCAAAAGTAGCTTAAAATCCTTTCTCAACTTGCACATGCGCGAGCTTTCGGACTTGTATACAAAATTTATCCGTAAATGCAAAGCCTCATACCAGTATTTATATAGATGTTATTTTATTTACCGAGTCGAGCAATGAAAATAGAAGTTAGTTGGGTGTAGTTTGAGTAGGCTGCTATATGGATAGATGGAACGAGTTGTAAAAACAGAGCAATAACCGTATAAACCAATTTGCTCTGCATAATTGAAGAGCAACGGCTAAATTGCAATTAGTAAAGCGTTAATTTGGAGCAACCGAACGCGTAGCATATCATCGAGGCCGATAGTGCATCCTCTCTCATTTTAATAACATTTTACAATGGGTTTGGTCCAATAACCAGTAAACCCCACGTATTATGTCTCTCGCTCTCCTGCCGTACTCGAATGGCACACGAGGGGGAGGGAAGGGGGCAGGCAACAAAGCCTCGGAGAGAGCGCGAGCACAAGCCGTTGAGCGCATTAATCATCATCGCGGTTTCGAGAGGAGCAGCCAGTATAGTAACAGCATCGTGTGCATGTGTAAATATATCTATATACGTCTGTACGTGCGCGCAATTTATCGATCCGACAGTCGCCACGGCGAGGCTCTGGTCTAGCCGAGCACCGAAACCCGCGAGAGAACGGACATAAATCGAAGAGGCGGCGAGTCGGGAGTCAGGTCGACCTGGTTTGCGAAAGCCGCCTCGCGGTTGTCCTTTGCAGAGCGCGTATTATGCGCGCATCAAAAGTAGCTTACAGCTGACTCGTCCATCAGCTGATGTGATTTCAGGCGCAGGTATTTTTATACTACTCGGTCCGCAAAATGGACTATACGCGAGGGCCAGAGCGCAAAAGCGGAGAAACGAATGAGGTTAATTAATTACAGTCCGACTGTACTTTTCATCCGCGCGGACTCGAACGAATATACTGCGAGGTCGAAATCGTAACTGCACAGCAGTAGCAGCAGCAGTAGCAGCAGCAGTGGTCGCGCACGTAGAAGAACGATCGACCCGATTCAGCGCAGACACGAGAGCAGCAGCAGCAGCGGCAGCCGCCTCGTCCTCCTCATCGTTCACATCGAACAATCGTACATACAGCTATATCGGCGCGCTCTCCCAGCGGAGTCGAGTCGAGAGTACAGCAGCAGCGGGCGCAGCTTTCCCGAACTAATTGGGGAATTGAATGTCGGGATTATTTCTCCGGTGGCCAGTGCCCGTACGTATAGCACACACGTGGTACATGTATAGGTATAGAGCGTACGGTTGCAGCAGCGAGACCAAGCCGAGCGGAGGAAATTGCGGACGACCGACTGTACGACGACCGCCACCGAAGAATGTCACCGGAGAAGAAAAAAGGACGGCGGCGGGCTTTGCCTGTTGATGATTAGTTACGAGTGAGCCGCGTTTTTCGCCCGGAGGCGCTCGCGTGCGGGCGTCGGCAGCAGCCTCCGAAAATACTTATATTTAAGGGATTCGAGGTGTCGGCTCCTTTGGCCCCTTTGTCGACTTCGGGGGGGCCCTTGTTGCCCGGCCCATTATTGCTATTCAGTGTCTCTTCTGCAGCGCTCGGAACAGAGGGTGTGAAAGCCTGTCGACATGTGAGGGCCCGACACTTTCTTTATGCCGGCATCGTTATTCGAAAATGAGGATTGACTCGCGTGAAGTCTTCGATTTCCCGACGCCGCCGCACTGTCTGCTGCTGATGTTGCGACGGCCTTTATTTGCCAGCTACTATTATACCGCCGCGGGAAATGGAAGATGCGCTGAATGAGAGACTCTTTTCCTCGCCGGCCGCGGATTCGTCACGCGATATTCTCTTTTCTCCGATCTGCGGCCGGGTTTTCATGTATTTCTGGCATTGGAGACTGTAGCGCTTTGTCCGCGGTGCGCCTTCCCTTTTTCTGATGCCGCGCGCGCTCTTTCTTCATTCGATCGGAATTTATATCGAGCGCTAGTTTTTTCTTTCGCTTTTAATGGCCGTTTTTTCTCGTTTGCATTTTGTTTATTGGCTGTTATTCATCTTGCACTGGTGGCCGAGCGCGCGCGCGACTCGGCGAGTCGTTGAATTTATGGATGATGTGCTTGCGTTTGTATATATACATATACGCACGTATATACCTATACGGCCGAAGGAAATGCTCGCCTTTTTTTCCTTAATTCAATTATCCGAGTCTTTTTGTGCGGCGTAAGAATGCCGTCGTGCGTATATATCTTTCGATTACAATGCCCGGTCGAGAAGTGTATAAATAATACAATTTTTATCTCTTTTCATTTATTTTCTTCCGAGAAACTCTTTTACTTTTGCTAAAAAAATTGTTTACTATTACCCATAAATTATGATCGGCATTAATCCTAATCCAACAGCTTAATCATATCACAATTTCACGCTTCGGTAATTTCACGCAGAGCCGTGGAACGCAAAGATCATACAGGATAACGATCTCGAATAAAAACGAACAGCAGCGGCCTGCGCCCTCTCTGCCGGGGCGCGCGCACAAGACGACAATATCGACGATTAAGCCGTCGCGATAAAAGCCGCCCGCCAGGACTATGTACATATATATATATAGGATCGCGCACATATCGATAGACCGATACATTCCCTTATCTGTCTTACCAGCCACTTTATCAATTATTATAGCCCGGCGGCAGCACTAGGCTTTCCCACGACGCGAATACACATGACACACACACACACGCGCACACAGTAGGCGCGCGCGCGATCGATCTATCGCAGTAGTCTACTCGCTGCCGCGTCGGGGGGCTATATCTCCTGTAAACACTGAGCAAGAGACAGGAAGAGCGCGTTTCGGAAACCGTATATGTAGGATAAGGTCAGGCGTGAGCGTAAGAGAGAGAGAGGATGAAGTTCCATCAAGTCGATTTCTATGGAAGCCCGGTCGAAATGACAAATCGATCTGGAAGGCAATAAGCTGACAAAATGGCCAGGCAATCAAGCTCGCCGCGGGAGATGCCACTTGGAGAATCGTGTGTTCGCGCGCAGCATCGCTTGCGCGCCACCTTTTTCTCCCATATCTGTCTTTGTATCCAACACACACAGACACATACGCGGCGGCTCGTGCTCCCGCTGGCCTTTTCTTCGTTTCTATCCGCGCGTTTCTTCTCTTCCGAGGGGCTTGATCGCTTTTTTTTGTCTCGGAGCTCGTTTTTGTGCGCACGAGCCGCGCGGGTTAGCCATAGCTACATCGGGGGGCTTTTTGCGGTTGGATCTTATTGTGCTTCGTCTAATTAGGTGCGCAGGCGGTGGCGAAGACCTTCCCGGAAGCGCGCGTGGAAAATACGACGGAAATTTTCGTCTCTACATGCGCGGCTATATATATATTTTATATTTCTCATTGGCGACTCGTCGAGAGCAATCCTGTTAGGCGAATTTTTCATTCCGCGCGGCGGGTTTCGAGAAAAGGAAAGCGAGAGAGAATCCGTCGATACGAGCAATTTCAGCCGCAGCCCGCGCTGTACTGCTTCTCTTTCATCCCTCGCGCGACTCACTCTCTCTCTCTCTCTCTCTCTCTCTCTCTCTCTGATCTCTTTCCAAGCAACAGGCTTTCAGCGCGATCTCTTCCTTTTTCAGGCAACGCCGCAGCCAGTCGTTCTCGGAACCGCAGCGCGCCCGCCTGTCTCTCCCGATCCCCCCCTCGATTTTTCATCTCGCGACTTTCTGCAACGGCATCGGCTCCAGAGTCGCCGGGCGATGATGGCTCAGGGCGCCGCGTCAATCGAAGGGAAAGAGAACTAGAGAGAGTGAGTATAACCACCGATCGTCCCGTCACGAGGAGGAAAAGTATACGGCCGCCCGCGGGTGCCGATTCATTTCGTTGATTAAAATACGGGGGGAGAGGGCTGAAGCGCTCCGGCAAAGCTAAAGTGCAGCGGGCTCTGACTCTGCGACTACTATACACTCCGTATACAGCCCTTTTTCTGTCGGACGGGTGGACGCGTTATCGCGAGATATTAATTAACGGAGTGCGCTCGCACTTTTTTACGCGAGCCGTATATTCCGCGGGTGCGATCAAAAATGCTTTGACAACGACTTTTGAAGTTTGCGGTTTTCATGTATTTACGTATTCGATGAATATTGGAAGAAAACTATTTCGATAATACCTATATATCGAATGGAATATATATCGAATTATCAGGGTATAGAAAAACTGTCCTCTTCGTCGATAATGAAATTATCATTAGCTCGTTGGCCTAGAATCAAGTCGATATTGGCGCGAGAGAGCAGCATCGTTGCAGCGCACGCTTTCCAATGTCTATAAGCCCTTGGAAAATGTTTGCGCGCAGATATGATCTCGAAAATCTCAATGAAAAGAGCAACGCGCGCAAAGGCCCCTCGGCGATAAATTAATTAAGCTTAGTTGATTCACGTCGAGGAAAATTAAAAAATTAACGCTCGCCGTTAATCACCGCGCGTCGTGCGTGCGTCAGGCGATATTGTCCCGAGAGAAATCCTCGAACAGCAAACTCGCATCAGCGCGGGCGCCGTGAGAGCTGCGCCGCTGCATTCCTAACACCGCGCCAAATTATTTATCGCACGCATATCCGAGGCGCGTTCTAATTAATAAAATTAATTAATCAAAAGGCATCGGAGCTCTCGTCGTCGCGCGCACTAATTTCATCGTTCACTCAGGGCGTAGTAGCACGCGCGCGGCTTAAAGAGCCTCTCGCGAAATCCTCTTTAATCAAGCGGCTCGATATATAACGCGAGGGCAGAACAGCGACAAAGCGCCGCTCGATATTTACCCCAGCCTTCGAACCATTCGTCGTCCTTCATTTTTTCGTGAAATAAATATTCCGGCCTCGATCGGGCGTCGTCTCAGTTTTCCCCGCAGCTATCGGCGCGCGCATCTATAATACACTCGCGAGGAAAGGACGGATGGTCCTTTGACGTTATCGTCGACGCGGTTTGTCCGTCCGGCTCTGCAGCTGCTTTATATAATCTTCGAGGATGGCTGGATGTGTACAGTCTTAGAGCGATGGAAAAGTGTCTGGATCATCCTTCTTTTGCTTCTCTCTCTCTCTGCTACGGCATATTCCGCGCAGTATCTCTTTTCCTCCCCGCGCGCGATTATCTCTGCTACTCCCGCGCGCCTCTTTGTCTCTCCCGGTTTCCTTTTGTTCGCAAGGCTACGCCCGGCGCTTCTGTGGCTGTATATCTCGCTCGTCGTGTTATAGAGATGAAAAAACGAATGCAGCAGCAGTCCATTGAAGTAATGGCAGCGGTCGCAGGTGACGGAACGCTTCTCCGGCTGATAAGTATTTTCGTTGCTGCGAGTAATTGATCGTTTCGGGCAGGAGGGCTATTCGTTTTATCGAGAACTCGGTGGATTATGGATCGGGACTCTTTATATTCCACTTTTTTTTCGACCTTATTGGTGAGCCATCAGGCGAGGAATACGTTGAGTAATAACGGGGATATACGAGATGCAACTTCGATTGTCCTCTCTTTTCTCCGCGCGTTCATTGTGTAACGAAATAAGACGGGAAATTCGCTGATCTCAGGTGACGAGGGAATATAAAGACTTTTCCATTACAATGCGTACATTTTCCCTCTTACGAGTTACTGCTCGCACTTGCTTCGCCATCTCCTTCTCCCTTACTCGCGCAATTTCACGTCGGACGCAGGGCTTGTAATACCGGTTGGCATAATCTGCGGAGCTGCTCGTCGCTTTTCTCTCTGCGCGCGCGGACGCGGCCCTTGGCACCAGCTAACGATCCTCGCAGTATAGGACGTGCATATATAGGCGCGGATGGATGCGACACTTGCGCGAGCTGCTACATTAGGAGGGAGAGTGGGAGAGAGGTGTGCATTGCGTTATTAATTAAATAGCAGGCGATGCAGGTGACGCAGTCGTTGATTTGCCACTGCACTAAGAACGACTAAACGCCGCGGGCCCACTGATATACGTGTGTATACGATGCGGAAGGGCGGGGATCTGGTATTCGATAATTACACGACTAGCGCATTCCGATTACACGCGCAATGCAACGGACAAGAGATGGGCGAATTGATGGGGGCAACGTTTAATGACGCAGACCGTGTGTAGATATTGCGTAACTGGCTCGCGTGTAGCCGGGGTACGCGTGTAGAACACGATGCGCGTATATTATATGCAAATAAAAAACTTCGATGTAGACCTTTGTCGGAATAATGCGGGGCTTTTATTTCAATACCGATAATCACGACGGATCTGTGTGTGGGCGGAACGTTCTGTAATTACTGAAGAATGTCGGAGATTTTGATAAATATAAAATAGAGAATGCGCAAAGTAATTAATCTCTTGTTTCACACCTGCACGGCCTAAAAAAAGGCTGAAGCAAAATGAAAGACTATTTTCAATCCCAGCAGCAGCAGCAGCAGCAGCAGCAGCAGCAGCTACCGCCTAAATAAAGTAATTAATTTTAACAATCAACTTCGCATCCGCACAAAAACCCATCAAATCCCAAGCCAATCTCCGCGTTTCGAAACGTACCGCTGCCATGTATAGAGGACCAGCGACACGCACACCTCCTATATACCGAACCCTTTTTAATTTCGTTCCAGCCGCAGCTCGCTCGCGCGACCTTTTGTTTTGACTTGCAAAAACACGCGGAACGCCTCGACCCGCATATATATATATATATATATATATATATATATATATATACCTACTCCGAGACGAGCGACCCTTTTTCAAAACAGCGGCCGACGAAAAAAAACCGAGCCGGCCTCCTACGAAAAATTCGTGTCAAGGTTGAGGGAGGGGGTGTGGATGACTCGGCCGCGTGCGAAATGCTCGCCTTTGACTGCAGCGAAGAATGCCGGGAGGCGGTCTATTTCTTGTGTACCTGCGGGAGTATATAGAGAGGAATACAATCCCAGAGAAAGAGAGAGGCAAGGTGCGGTAGCACGCTGGGGAATCTCTCGCGCGCGTACCCAAAGCTTTTTTGGCACGTCGTTGTCTTCCTCGACAATGGAACGACTGCTCCGAATTTTTTTCGTTCACTCTTTGCTCGGATAATTTGGCCGACACCGCCTGACTCCGAAGATAGACAAGTTGTCCGTACGCGGCAAAGCCTTTTTGTGCCCCTTCGAAAAACGACGCCTCCTATTTATATATTTATAGCTCCGACGGACGAATAAAGTTTTTCGAATAATTCAATTTGCATTTTTAGTAGAAAACAGCGCGGCTATAATACAGTACAAAATACAAAGCGCAACGATTCAATCGCGCGCGCAGCATAAAGTACGCCCATCAGCTGGACGCGCATATAAATATCACGAGCGATCACGAGTTACGCCGGCCGGGCGCGCAACATCACATACGCAGCTTTATATGCAGTTTCCCGCAATAAAAATCAAATTACAATTTCCTTAACCCATTCGCTTTGCATCCTTTCAATTTAGCTGTAAGCCTTTCCTCAAACAAGACTGACAAGAAATCAAGGCAATTTCGCCAGCAAAAAACAATAGTCCCTTTTGGCGCGCATGAAGCTATATATGTATACGATTAGACCAGGAAGCAGGCACAAAGCACACCGTTGCTGCTCTTGCTTCGATTAGTCCGATCGTCGTAATTAGCCGCTGATTAAATAATTTGCTAGCCGAAAGGAGCAGCTCGGAAATAATCGCTTATTCGAAACATTCGAAATGCGCCAGAAGCTTCAGGTTGCGCGGCGAGGAATCCAGCTCGAACGGACTCGTTCAAGGTGTCGAGAGGACCGGAATTCCGCGATAAATTGCTGCACCGCGGGCGGATTATCGGCTCGAGCTATGCGCAGACTGACAGATATCGAAGCGCGCGGCGGTCACGCACGAGGGCCCCTCATTCTCGCCCTTCGCCGCAGATGGAAAATTAAAATGCGCGTCGAGATAGCGATCGGCGCTGTGTGTTCCGCTGCGTTAGCCCGCCGCTTATTCTTTACGATTATGCCAGCAAGTCGGCCGCTCGGTGCGAGAGAGTATGGGTATATATATAGAGGCAGAGAGTGAAAGAGAATCGGAGGCGTTAGTAAAGTATCATTAGAACGGCGGGAGAGTCGCGCCTTTAAAATTTCATCTCGCCGCGTCGTAAATATTAAGTTATCCGCGCCAGCGTGTTTTTCCCCCTCTCTGCGACTATTTTTTTTTCGCGCATCGTCGCCGGATTTTATTGCGCACGCGTTTTACAATTTCGCTCCGGGCGGCTCTGGACGCCGTCGGCGTGTGCATGCACTGCGGAAAAAGTAAACGAAAAGAGAAGACGCTTTTACGGGCGATATAATAACTTTATGTTTGCTTAATGCTGCTTTATTGAGCATTCGGGCATGTCGGGGTAATTCGTCGTTATTTATCAATGTGCGGCGGATGGCTTTTTTCGCGGGGATTTAATGTGCGCGCGTCGCGGGCAAGGAAATTTTTTTTTACTGCGAGGTCCGAAGCAGGTGCTTAGCCAACACGTTTTGCGATATACCTATTTGGTTAGGTTGATCCGCTGATTTACACTCGTATTATACACGGTCATTCTTTCTATATGAGCTGCGAATTCTTCAATTTATTCGTTTTAACTTGCCCTTTTTGGAGTGGTAAATATTTGACTTAATTTTTCACTTAAGTTTAACTCTCTTCCAGGTCTGCGTCATTTTGGGGAATCGTACTTTAAACTTGAATCAAGTTTAAAATTACTAAGACAATCACATAATTATGTGTATATAGCGTCTCAAAGATTTGCGTCGTTTATTTTCTTACGTCTGTCTATAAAGTTTTCAGCGAGAGAGCTTCTACTGTAGACTGTCTGGACAACTCTATTTTTAATTTATTTGTCGCCTCCGTTGTTTTTGGAAACTTTTTCTCTCATTTTACACGGGTATCTCATTAAAAATTTATTAATTAAAATTTGCTACATAATTCATTGAATTAATGAAATAGAATACCCAAATACACAGTCAGAATTAAATTGATTCTTAGTTTTTGAATGAAATTACAGCGCATTACTTGCATTTCGATTTAATTAAAACAACGAAATTCCGATTAAAGTTGCCTACAGCAATGATCATTGTCGGCCAAAGCACGTGCGAATATTAGTTTGAACTTTTCGTGGAAATGCCTCGAATCACCATCTGATTACCATTCCGTATTCAGTGTACGATTGATTATTCAAAGCGATGCATGTAAATTATTACAATTTGATAAACAAATGTAGCTGATGTTGTTATCGTTTATTGGCAGCTATTGATAATTAATGCAATTATTCAGTCCTAGGTACAATGCAACGAAGCATCAGTCACACAGTATATGTATATACTGTGTTTATAATCTAGAGCGCGAGTCCATCGATCCAAACTGAAGCCGAGAGATGGCGCCACTGTTACCGTAAAGTCGTCCGTCTGTGAAAATATATATATACACAACACGCGCGGCTTCACGGATCAGCGCTTTCATTAATATCCGCAGTGTGTATTAATGTTATTTATCTGTCCTCGTTATCGCGCGTGCATAAGTCTGCGATGCGAATCTAACTTCCGTCGTATCAGCAGCTGCGTATCGGATCGCGCGCGAGAGAAAAAAGGATATCCACGGGATCAGGGATCGGCCGCGAGCGACATTCCCGGGCGCAGTTTTCCATCCGCAGAGAGCGACGAGGAGAGTAGATGCATCTGAGGAAATGACATTCGCGGCGCGCTGACTCGATAAGCTGCTCCTGCTGCTGCTGCTGCTGCTGGGACGGCTATTAAATCGTCGATCCGCGACGGGTTCTTGATAAGGTCGTTATATGCAGGCCTGCCCGCTTGTATCTACTGTATATATACGCGTATGTACGGCCAGCGCTTGTATTATGATGGTAGTTAGGCTCGCGCGCGCGCTCGAGAGAAATGATACTTCGTGACATTGAAATGTGTAACGAGTCCGCGAGCCACCACCGTCGAGTAGTTTGAGTTACGCATATATATATATAGGCAGAGAGAGAGAGCGAGAGAGAGCGATGAATGGCTGAGAGAGAACCTGTTGCGAATATCGTCGCGCAGCGCGGCTTTTCTTTATTATTTTTTTTTTTCGGAAGGAGGAGTGACGGCTTATATAGCTATGGATCGCGGCAATTTTTCACACGTCCATACGCATATGATCGCGCCTCGGCATTTAAATGAGGCCTTATGCTAATGAAAATATCACGTTTCTTTGCTTTTGTTGATTGTGCGACCGCGGAGCGGTGCACGGGCGCGTGAAATTGCTCGATAAATCACTCGAAATTATGAGGAGAATCGAATTAATCACCTTAATGTTTTAATAGAAATTTTTATAATCTTAATGTGGCGAACGTTATATATATATGCGTTGACAAATAACCGATATCCTTTTACTGAAATTCATTATATATAATACAGCCGGTATATACGGGAGCGAAGGACATTAAAATCCCCCGAGCGGCGTGGATGCGAATATAAATGTAAATGGAATCAGTTTCGCGGATGAGAGACAACTCTTAATCTTTCGCTGAATTTCTACGAATATTTCGCACATCGACGCGCAGTTAAAAAAAAACCGCGAAACATCTCGGCGCGCAATAAACGCGAGCATTTCAGCCTGGCTTTATCCGGAAAAATCCCCTCAACAGTGGAATATACGCGCGTGTATAGAAAAAGGGATATAGAAATTCACGGGCAAGCAAATCGATTACGGTACACATATCGACACAATCCCGCAAGGCGTCGAGCACAATGGTATCGCCGGCACCATCCCGCTATATCCCGGCTCTGCATATATATCGCATCTGTATATACGTACTCTCTTTCTCTCGATCCTGCGGCGGCGGCGGCATCTCCTTCTTTTCCGCCGAGCAAATCCAGCGCTCTGAGGCGCGCGAACGCGGAAATTCAAATCAGGCTCGTTGGCAACGCCTCGTTGCCTTCGAGCGCAGCCTTCTCTCGCGCCCCCTCAACCGCACTGCTGCGGATAGGTATGCACCGACGCGCTCCCAACAATCGAAAACTATAAATAATAATTAAAGCTCGCGTACGCGCGCACACGCATGTACGCGGCCTCTGCAACAACGGCGAGAGAGCCACAGCCGAGACACGACGCGGCGCAGAGAGACAGCCTGAAAGGAGGAGGAGGAGGAGGAGTACCGCACGCGCCTAACTAGTGTACATAGGCAGCGAGATGCACAAGTTATGGGCTTTTGAGTTACGGCTTGGCCAGCCTGACTTTTCTTTGTTGTTCGTATTTTACGATAACGAGATGCGCACGGGTTCGTTGCGGGCCGGCGATTCTTTATTTCGCTCGACTACGAGATTGGTGGTCTCTAGAGCACGCGCGCGGCCAGTCCGAGCTTCTTGATAACCGCCGGGAAAAAATTCAAAGGCGTTCGTCGTTAGTTTGAGTGATTTGAAGGCAGGCACTCCGGGGCGCGCAGTGTGAAGTTTTTCGAGAGTTTTATGGAGCATAGAGGGCTTTCTGATGTATACATACACACGACTGCCTCTGCCGAGATGAGGCAGCCAGGAAAGCGAATAATAAATACGCCGCAACGTTGCAAATTGAAAATTACTTTGTATCGAAGCATATAAGGGATTGACTGTACAATATTATAAAAGAGTTGTTTGACTAATTAGCTCACATTCTTTCGGAATAGTGACTGATTGCAGACCAGAGAGATAATGACAAATTAAAGGCGTGTCCGAGAGAGGCTCGCGCGCAGTGTATAATGTAAAAAGAGTGAGCAGATAGGAAAAGAGTCGCATTTAAAGCGATGATGAGCATCATCGCGCTCACTTTGTCGCGGAGCTAGTTGAAAGAGCGCAAAAGATGAAAAGGATCGAGTAGCCTTTTACATGATTTGCTCCGGATAAAACGAGCGAAACGTTTGCTTTAATTTAATTAGTCCTGCCTTTTCAAAAGTATAAACATACAGACGAGCCGTCTCCTTCGCTCTGTGTTTCTCTCCTCCTTTTTTAACCTCTACCTTTGCGAGCTTATATTTTGTTTAATTAAAAATAAACTCATTTTTCTCTCGCTGCGAACTTTGATCCGCAGCATAGTCCCTCGTTGCTCGTCGATATATACATATATAAATCGGGGCAAATAGCGAGCGCCGTGCACGTGTAACGACCATCAAAGTTCAATGTGCCGCGTTTCTGATTGAAAATTCATCGTGCAATTAGAGAACGGTGTATAATTAGTGGACGCGGATTAACTTATTTCATTCACGGGCCGATGCATCAATGAGAGAGCAAATGATCGACGAACAAATAATTACACACGAATAGAGACATAAATTGTTCTTACGTCAGAGCGCGCGACCTCTAAAAACTTTTCTCGAGCCGTAGGACAATATTTACCGATCTACTCGAAGGTCAAAGCAGTCGTGTTTATCAAGGGTAGCCCCCAAAGCCGAGCTTTCTTCCTATATATATATATACATGATCGTCCCGGGCGCACCAGATCGATGACTTATTACACCGATCGCCCCACCCCGGGATCGACGCTAGCACGCGCGCAGGGACAAATGCTCGCAGGAGAGGAATATACCTATATAATAAGGGAGCTGGCGAGAAAAGTCGCGTTGACAATAGGAAAAGCCAGTCTTTCCGGATTTCCAGCCCGTCTATATAAATATAATGCTCGCACACCTCATGCCCCGCCATATATATATATAAAACTGCGAGCAGAGCGACTCGTGTCTCACTGCGATCTTCGGATTATCATTCGGTTTTCTCCGGCTGCTAAAAAGTCCGGAGGCGGCTATGTGTAACGGAGCGCACGCATATACACAGCAGCCGTGCCATTAATCTTGCTTTCCCGATTTATCCTCGGGAGGCGCGCGGAGGCACGAGCCTGCAGCCTGCGGTTTGGATTCTTTATAGCTTTTCATTATGTAGTCGTGGCAGAAGAGAGAGAGAGTGAGAGGGAGAGTCGTCGAGAGAGCGGGGAGTGTTGTAGGCAGCTGCTGCTGCTGCTACTGTTCTCGTCTGCCGAGGATAAAAAGACATCGCGCAGCCCCCTGCACGGACAAGCGGAGAAAGAGCGAACGTGATTTTGGGGAGAAGCCGGGCCTTGTGTAAGCGTTATACTTTGCTCCACGGACTTTTGGAGTTGTGACGATGATGACTTTCGAAGCGAGCGTACGCGCACGCGCTTGCCTTTTTTCAGCTGCGCGCTAAGTGCTGCGTTCAATGGACTCGTCGCGCGAGAGAGCAAAAACTTATGTCGGAATTTAGATCCATATATATATACTTACGCTTTTGTCCCGGAAGCCTTTTGCTATAAGTTGAAAGGCGAAAAAAACACCAGCTATTTATCTCGTTTCATTCGATCGATTAAAAGTCCCGGGGAAAAATGGCGAAGCGCGCGCGTGAAGTATAATTTTATTAGCAGATGCAAATCACAGCGAGGCGTATCGGAGTAACAGGTCCGGCCAGTATTTGCAAACAAGAGCAAAAGGTGCGACTCTGTCTCCCATTAAAAGCACGGCAATATGCATTCCCGGTAATTGGAAAAGTTGGCAAAGATCTCGTATTTTACCCGGTCGTTTTGCTTTTTTCCTATATATATAGTCGTACGTCGGTCTCGCCGCAACTCCGCCCGAGGTATATAATATTTCTTTTCAATGCGGGAGCCATCGATGTATATAATACCCACGGCGACTGCGGAGCGCGCTACGCGTCAAGCCGCGTGCACCTCGCCTTCTATACGTATTAGCTTCCAATCTCGTAATGAGAGTGGGCGACATCTATTAACCGGCCAACGACCGGTTTTTCCTGTGTGCGCGCGCGCGTTTAATAAGCCGTTGCTCTGCGTATGCGCGGCGCACGCCGAGAGAAGAGAGAACCGTTGCTGCTACTCGACTGCCTAGATAAGCATCTGATAAATATCTCTCGCTTTTTTCTCCCT
This sequence comes from Muscidifurax raptorellus, assembly GCA_020010945.3. Classification (NCBI taxonomy): domain Eukaryota; kingdom Metazoa; phylum Arthropoda; class Insecta; order Hymenoptera; family Pteromalidae; genus Muscidifurax; species Muscidifurax raptorellus. Next base: position 2,603,513 of record CM052081.1, on the reverse strand, counting down.
TTTACAATTTTTAATTACAACGATATTAATCGCCCTGCGTATACGTAATTACATGTAGATTATTGTATTTCCTTGAGAAAATTAAGAGTCGCTGGAATTATTATATCAACTTGATACCGTAATTTTATGTATGTTATAGGCAAGCCCGCGTGCCGGGGGGAGCGGGAAACGTTACGAATTTTTCAAAATCGAGACACTGATTTTCTCAATTAAGAGCCCGGCGATGTTTAGGCGAGCTGCGTGATTGCGGCAATTTTTTTTTCACGATTCGGAAAAAGATTGTCTGAAAAAAAGTTGTATAGCAATTACGCTATCTCCGCAACTTATCTTCGTCGCATTAACTTCCTCATCCTCTCCGACACGAGTTTCCGCTGAAAAAACGTCTTTTTTTCTCTCTCGGCATACAAACGAGCCGTGCAGTATATTCTAGAAAAATGATAGAGCAATCACGTCAGCGCGTTGTTTCACGCTCGACTGCGAGATCTTTTTTTCGACCTTGCAATCAAGACGATACACGACAATTTATCGTCTTTTTCCCAAAAACATTTGTATAAATCATCACTCATATCTGCCTCAGAGTTCTCCGTGTGTACAAATGTAGGAGGAATAAATTCCGAGCCTGCTTTTCAGTTACGGTAAACGCGATAATCCCGAGTCCGAGCAATAAAGACGTCATCGTCGAAAAAACAAACGCGTCCAGGACGCAGACTGTAAGCCACATTAGCAAGTGAGAAGCGGCGGCGCATATCCATTTCCAAGTCCACAGTACAGAGCGAAGGGTCGTGGGCCAGCTATTATAGACATAGATTCCCGGGCTATACGTCTACATGCTCGCACGTCCTCTAGCCGCTTCCGTGTTTCCTCGCTCTCGCGCGTGTTCGGGGCAGCCGCGGGCGCACAGAAGCATGTCGACGTACGGCGAGCTCCGTCGAGCGTAAAAGAGAGGGTCGTCGTCGCCGTCGACGACGTTGGAGAGCCCGGGCTTTTTCTCTCCATCTCTCGGCGTTGCGTGTTTCCCGGTTTTCCGGAGGGTTAGGAGCCCTCGTGTGTCCCGCCGGCGAGATGAGACATACCGAACGAACGAACCTTTTCAACCCCTGCGTGTAATATACACAAGCGCCTGTCGCTGGAAGGACAAAGAGTATTCCGATGATTGTTCTTTACTGCAATCGCGATTTTCTTTTTTTATTCATGATTTATATATAATTTGAATCTGTATATACGCGGCGCTGAGTTGATAGTCGTATATGTAAATTTATAACCGTACGTTATAAACGAGGTCGAGAAGTTCGCGCTTCGACTCGCGCGGATGCTCAAAGTATTTCGGTCCTTGATTAATTCGAGTACTTTCCTGTCCCAAATGAAAGATTAACTGGAAACAATGCGGCTAAACTGGATCTATTATCGTTTGACGTGTTACATCACTCGATCTCCTATATTTTTACGAGATAAGTATTCGAAAATGCATCAACTCGACGGTTTCGCTGACCCTACGACACTATCAACTAATCCATCCCAAAAATAAAAGCCGAGAAGGGGAAAAAAATAAAGCCGAGCAGAGTCGGTCCAATTTAAATTTCAAGCTACAGCCGTTCCTTTCATCCTGTGCTGCTGCAGCAGCAGCAGCAGCTCGTCGTGCAGAGCATCCCTGCAATTTGCGGACGCTTGTATACATACATATATACATACGTGGCTGTGTATGTATAAGCTCAGTGCGCTGCAACGACAGCACATCCATTGAGCGCGTCGCGGAAAAGAGAGCCACTCGAAAGCTATATAGGTAGCGGTGCTGAATTAGCCGAAGCTTGCAGAAAACTACCTCAAAGCAAAAAGCCATAGTTGTCGTCGTGGTTGCAGCATCCGCGCGCAATTTCTCGAGGACGTCGCCGCCGGCCGCACGGAGGCGGGGGAGATTCGACGCGCTCCGAATTTCTCAGATTTCCGAGATATATCCCCCTTCCTCGGTGGCGCGTTAGCTACCGCAGAGCGGCTATATAGCGCAGCTGCAACCTAGCTGCTCTTATCTGTCGCCCGGGTGTGGTGGACTCCCTCTCTCTCTCGAGGTATATCAATTGGCCGCCTCATAAATCAGCGCCTGGGCATATAACGACGACTACGACGACGACTACGACGAAGCCAAGAAGACTGCGGCACTGCTCTCGAGGCCGCGTTCGGTCGTTGTACTCTTTGCGTCCCTCTCCCTCTCGACGATGCATTCCTCGGGGACGCTCTCGCTCGCGCTCGCTTCTTGGTGACGGGAAGGCGAGCAGCTTTCTCTCTCTCTCCCTCTCTAGCCTATACATATTAGATGCTGTGTGTAGCTGTTATAGAGCCAGTGGCGGCCTGTAGTTCCATTATTATTATCGTCCGAGGATATCTGGCGCGCATAATAACGAGAGTAGCATGAGCGCCGAGAGCTGAGCGCAAGAGTTATATGTATGCGGCCCGCCGCCGCCGCGCGAGATCGGTTATGGGATCAATTATTAGTCATAGTTCAATTTTCACTCATGCAGGCCCTCGTCCTCCTCTCTCGCGGGCTTTTTATTTTATAACTCTCGCGACGCTCTCGATAACGAAGGAGCCCTTTTTTTCTTAAACGATATATAATATGGAGTAAATAATAAAGCGCGTACACGTAGCGGGAGGTGTACACGACGATAAGCAAATTGTTTTACCAAGAGCTGCCGGCGCTAGGCTGTGCTTTGCGCTTATAAGCTTCTTATTTTTTTCAGCGCGCTATATACAGCGATAACCTCTTTTTTACTAATGATTTTCTGATTTTCTGTTTTTAATGCGGATTTTATCGCGAACACGCTCCGGGCGCATTAACTGGAGCGGCTCTTATTACATTTATTCAGCGAAAATCGATGGAAATTCATCATCTGGTGTTTCTATTAACTCAGTTTGAATGAATTACCCGAATTTCAAGATACAGTCGTTAATTAAAGAAAAGACCACCGCACCGCGCAGCCTTTCTGGCAAAATCTAAAACGCATAATAAGAAGCATAAAAGCTCTACATATATACTAGCTTATATTCAGAGAGGAAGGATGAACGCACGTATGCTACAATGCAGGGCGTGAGAGATGCCGCATCGTCGCGCCGCGGTAGGCCGCAAACGAAGAAAAGGGTCCTAATGCCCTTGGCCCCAGAGATCGGTCGTCGATAGGGGACACAGCCTCTCGCGAGATACCGGCCCGATAACACCCTTTTAACCTAAACAGCCTCGTTCCTCCGAACGGCAGCCGAATTCTGGACCGACGAGCGCGCGTTTGTATAAGCTGTTTGTCGCGCGCGTGCCGTACAAAGTCTGTTCTATATACGTCTAGCGAGAGCTGCGTGAAAGCCATTCGTCATCTGCATTCTTCGTGTCCTCGCCTACACATTATACACATATAGGTATATACAACAGTGATCGAGGTATACACGTTTTCGAGCAGCAGAATTGAGTTTGAAAATAAATTTCTCGCGGCCTTGAATCGAGAGGCCAATTACCTTGGAATCGAGACCATCTGTATATGTGCGTGTATGTGTGTGTGGTTAATACGATTGCTCGGTAAGCGCGCGGGCCGAAAACTGCGAGGCGCAGAAAAGATACACGGAGTGCGCACATGCGAGGACGCAGAAAAAGAAGACGCATCGGATAATACCGAATGTGTGTGTGTGCGGAAGAGAAAAGAGAGGAACCACTGGGCGTGTTTAATCCGGGCAAGTCCGTGTGTAGAGCCGAAGGGTATATATGTATATAGATATATACGCGAAGAGAAGGCGGAGAAGGTTTGTCTCGTTTGTGCGCACGAGAGGATTTTCGTGCGCGCGCGCGCTGCGGAAGAGACTTTCAGCCTGTTTATCTTTCATTGGCGATGCCAGTGCTGTCCTGGAAAAAGATAGAGATGCGCGCCTTATCGGATGATACGACGACGAGGACGACGACGACGACGACGACGAGCTTTGAGCCGCTCCCTCGCGCGATCCCTTTCTTATTCTTATTCGTCGCGCGGGTTGGGCCAGAGCCTCCGTATTTGAATTGAGAATCGAGTTATTCTGAATTATAAATTTATTGTAGCTCCGATCGAGATCAGGCCGTATTACTTATGCGTCATTTGTGAATTGTATTAATAATTCAAGGGCACTCGGCTTTACTTTTTCTTCTCTTTGACGGCTAGTCGTCCGTGAAAGCATTCGAGGGCTCGCATCTGCAGTACGTTTGAAGAATGGCAGCCGAGTGTCTTTTACCCTTCGGCCGAATGTATTTTCTCGCGGCGCTGAATTTTTTCGCGACTCAAAAGGATCGACTTAAAAACGCATTTTCTCATCCCGACTCCTCCGAGCGAGACAGATAAAAAAAAGACACAAAGACCATAGGCGAAAATCGCCAGCATCGTATATATATATATACAATGCAAGAGCACTCGATCCTCTCCCACGGATACGCTCGACAATTCGTATATACCTATATGTATACTGTATAGCAGCTTAGAGCAGCGGCGACTACTCCGCCGTCTGTATCGAGCCGACATCTCTGCTCGACGTCCTCGTCGGCGTCGCTCGCATTATGTCCGGTCGTAGCGGCGTATCTCGGCCCCTCGATCCTATAGAGGAACGACGAAGTGGACTATACGGGCGAGTATATCGCGCGAGCGCATCTGCCTCGTGTGCGTGCAGCGGCCGAAAAAGCCCTCCGGGTCTTCGGAGCGCTCTCTCTCTCTCTCTCTCTCTCTCTCTCTCTCTCTCTCTACCTCTTGCTGTACGTACCTGTATATATAAAAGCTTGTACACGTATTTATATAATAATATCGCGAAAGCATCGAGCGTGATTCTGCCAGGAGATGTTCGGAGAAAATTGCGCTCTATCGGCGATAAGTTCGTTGAGCTGCACGACGTCTATTCTAATTTGGCAAGCAACAACAGCACGCGCTCGCTTTTGTCGTCCTGAAAGGCCAAGAACGCAAGAAGAAGGTGCAAAGAGAGCCATTCTAATTAATTTGCATTTCGAAATTGGGTTCCGTGCCTCAAGGTGGATTTCTTGCAGCGCGCGTTGTATTCGTACCCTTCATCTCCTGCTCGTCGTTTCTCGTTTCATTCGCGTAATTAAACGTGCGTAGGCATATATGAGCAGTCCGTTTCGCATAATACGCGTTCAAGAGAGAAAAGAGAACGTAGATAGAATGAGACTCGCCACGTTTGAAGAAACGTTATATAAAAAAGACGAAGGGCTACTGCACGACAAAGGATCGCACACGAGCTTTACCGTTGGCTTTCATTATACTTCTGGATATAATCTTTTCGGGCTGTACGGTGGCATTAAAAAAATAATGAACTTCTTCTTTCGGCTTATACACGTTTACACGTTATGTAGTGCAGCGACTTTCTCTCGTCGGAGCGCAAGTTTTGTTTTAATTTTTAATTAACACAATGATCCTCCCTTTGCTTCTTGCTGCTTATACAAATTTAATGAGTAATGCTCGTCTAATTTTTTGCGAGAGTTCGCCTACTTTTCTGAGTCAGAGCAGCAGTGACAGATGATGAAAAAGTCCAAGCGATACACATCTGTTCGGGAGCGCAAGTATATACGATGAAACGGCATATTATAGCGCGCGCATCGGCGAGTAAAAAGCATAATTTCGTGCGTAAAATTCAGAGAGAGAGAGCCGGTCGCGGTCCCTAAAAAAGTATCAGTTTCAAAGCCCGAGCTGCGTCCTCGAAAGGGATGTCGGCACGTACGCACACATGCGCATCAGCTCGACGAGGATCGTTTTTGCCAAAACGTCGCGCTCTCTTCCGCCGCAAGCCGGTGTACGCGTACACGTACAGCCTACACAAGGAAAAGCGACCCCTGCTCCGCGATTACGACGACTCTCCTGCGCGCACGTATACAGATATATTGTAATACGTATATACGCGCATGGGAGTGAGCATACATAAGACAGAGACGGAGGAGGCTCGAGGGTCCTCGAAAGAATGTCAACCGCATAGGGCGTGCGCACATGTATGAAAGACGGAGAGGTTCGCGGAGAGAAAGAGAAGCAGGTCTGTTGAACTTCCTGCCCTCTCTCTCTATCTCTCTCTCTTATACTCCGCGCAGCGCGAGATTCGTCTCTTCATTCATGAGGTCTTTGCGGCGCAGCACCGGCGGATCCCATGAGGTATATATATACACAGTGTACACATAGGTATTGTATATATGTGGTATGGATCACGTACGCGGGGCGAAAAAGAGCCGAATCGATGTCGTCGTAATTCGTGCACGTTATACGGGGGAAGGGCGCCTGAATAGAGAGACAAACCGGTATTCGTCGTGCACACAGCCGTTCTTTTTTTGCCTGCGGTGCAGCCTATAATACTGCGGTTCGACTGCTGCTGCAGGACCGATCAAGATTTCTGTCAAACGGCGTGACTGCTGAATCCGGTGCCGCCGCGATTGATATTGCGATCCTTTTTTCCGGCCGCCGCGTCGGGGGGCCTCAGAGGTCCCAGAAAATGCGCCGATCGGAAGGCAAAAAATCTCTCGCTTCCGGCTTTCAGGATTGTTCTCTTTCCCTCCTCTCGATGCCGAGCGTTTCCGCGGCCAAGCTATATAAATGAGTTTTGTTTTTCAAAGGCGATGCGTGAATTTATTGGGCGCTGACTTTTTTTTTCGTCTGGTCTTTGTGTTTTTTGATGAAATTCGTCGATGCTGTTTTTTCAAGTACGCCCGGTCGCTCGTTGTCCTGCAGAGGAACAGAGGATGCGCGAATACACAGAAAGAGCAATTGTTATGTTTAAATCGAATTTGCGAATGCAATACGAAGCTGGAAAAAATGTTTTCCGCGTTGCCAACAGTGAAAGACAAAACATCGTATGCACTGGAGAAATTTTTGCTTATAATATAGTCCGAGGCCGGTCTGTACTTTTCCCTTGTAGAAGCGCATGACCCAATTTCCCAGCTTTTACCTTTACTTCTCGTGCTGCAAATTTAAATTCGGCAACTTGAATAATTCAGCCGAAGCTCAGCACTGACAACTGACCGGCGGTTGTTGCCGCATGGGTGAAAATTTGATGACACCGAAAAGTCCTCTCGAACAATGCGAGCAGCCGACCGCTGTACGGCTGCAAGCGGGCAATTTGGTTTCTGCGAAAGCCACTGTATGCACGTACACTTGCGATGCAAGGACGACTCTCGTTTCGCGCCGCTGGCCTGGATTTTTCGTGTCGGAGGTATTTTAATTATTGATGCGCTCTCGCGGGCTTTTCAAAATTGATGCAGCAAGTGCATAGGACGAGTCGACTATAATCCGCTGAAGTCGTCACTGGAAATTCGTTTGAATAACGAAAATAGGGGCGTGAGATACATGTGTGGTAGTTATGCTAATATATATAGATACGAGTTGTACCAATAATTACTGTACACTATTGTTTGCACTGATGCCACGCAAGGAAAATTATTCTTTTCTTTCTTCCGTGGCATAACTATATAAGCTTCGCTCGCAGTAAATGCGCGCACGATAAATTGTGTGGATTTTGCGGCTCTTTCTCTTCATTATCATTATTATCCTCGGAGCGTTGGAATTTCTTCTACGCAAAAATTATATCTGTACTAGCTCGGCTAATTCATAATTCTCTTGAGTAGCTATATTACGGAGGCAGTTCCGGCAGAAAGGCGAAAATCCCAGCAGTGCGTCTTAATTAAAAGCACGCGAACTGCGCGCCGCAATCGGGCATGGAGCGCGCGCTTGCGCGGCTAGGATCATTACGTCGCGCAATAAATACATCGCTATATACACCGATGCTCCCGCGCATAAATTACGCAATCTCGAAAAACGCGAGCGCTGTAATAACCCGACGCTGCAGTGACTGTCTCTCTCTTTATATCGACCGCGGGAAATGATAAAAAAGCATCAGCATCGGACACCCAGCGAGATCGAGCACCCATTGTTATTTCGCTCGCGAGAGTCCCTCTCGAGTGCGCGCAGCAGCCGCGCGCAGGTTCTCTAACCGAAGACCGACTGAGCGCACGCACGGTAGATCCGCGATATCCCGCGAGCGGCGTTCTCAGGTACGTCCTTCCAATTTCTCGCGACGACGATGCGCGGATTCTGCGACGTCAGCTACGTGCCTACTCCGCGACTTTGCTCCCTTCTTTCGAAGCGGGCTTTTCCAGCAGCAGCAGCAGCAGCAGAGACACTTGCCGACGAGGAGCGTCGGTGCAGCGTGTGAGCCTCGCGGAACCTTTGAGGCGGCGGGAATATCATTCTCTTTTCTCTGCAGTATAATGCGCGCTTTTACGAGAGTAACGCCGCGCGAGCGTGTAACAGGTAGGCAAGGACACGCGCTCGTCGTAAAATTTCGAAACTCACCGCCGCGCGCCAGTCGAAAAGCAATTACAGCCGAGCATTGAAAAGGGAAAATTACGAGCATTGCTTCGTTGTTGTTTGCGCTCAAATTTCCACGGACGGCAGCTAAAGTTTTTTAAAATATCGATTGCAAAGCGCGCCACCTGCTCTTCGCACACTGTATTATACAGCTTACAGTAAACCTTCGTCCTAGCAGCGGAATGCGCTCAAGAGAGGGAGCCGGCGACATTAGGCGGCGGCAGCGCGAACTCGAGTGATTGACGTGCATATCCTCGACGCATTAGCTGCGCCGCCGCGGCGAAGGCTGCTGCTGATGCCGAACGTTGAGAGCGGCTTGCCATTGTTCTCCTCGCGCGCTCGCTGAAAACAATCGGCCAAGCTCGCAGTGTATATACGCGCGTTAGCGCACCAGCCGGCGTACGTGTCAGCGATTCTCCGCCGGTCCTCGATCGTCCTTCGCTCCTCCATCTTCCTCGTCTTCTTCTTCTGCTTCGTCCCTGTGGGCAATTTCGATTCGCGCCGAGCAACGCACATTCGTTCTGCCTTTGCGCTCTCTCTCTCTCTCTCTCTCTCGCTTCTTTCTCCTTTCGCTCTTTTCCTCGTCGTCGTACTGTCGTCGGCGGCTCGAGGATTCTCTGTGTCGGTATCCTTTAAATTCACGCCGAATCGCTCGGAGGCTTGCAAATCGCGCATCCCTCCGCTCGCTGCACGTACGCGGGATCGCGCACAAGCCTGATTCCTTTCGACTCTCCCTCTCGATTCGTCGATGCGCTATGCAGCTGTAAGAGTGTTATACTATACGGGTATATACGCATACAGGAATTGTGCGCGAATCCTTGCGATGCGGAGCACAATTACGTGCATCGGTGGAATTTCGATATCGAAGTCGAGTTTGCTTTTGCATTCGCCTTGCTTTGAGCCACTATAATTATAAAAAATAATGTAGACAGCCCATCCAGTTCGGTGTTTTCGTTTTGCTCGGGTGGTGGGTGACTTGAAATTGTTTGACAATTAGACACGGCGGAGTACAACTACTCCGCGCGGCCTGGTGACCCAAATATAATGCACAGTTGGAGCTACTTTTCGATTCTCCTACTGCACGAATTTCCTGGCGCGTAACGCTACTTCAACTTGCAAATTTAATTTAACGCCCGCTACGTGTATGGGTATGTGTGTATACGCGCTCGCACTCCAGCATTATCATGTTAACTGCAAATATGATATGTAAATTTTCCCGACGAGAGCCTCGAATATATACACACGTAATACTTGTTCGCCGGCGTGTATGAGCTATATACAGCAGCACTCGTTGTAGCTAGCACTCTTGCGCGCACGAGGATCGATCTCGAAACTTCAGCCACAGCAACCGCACAACTGTGATAAAATTATAAAAGAAATCGAAGCAAGTGCCAATTTGCCTCTGCGCGAGCGCGCACCGATACATCCCAGGGGAGTTGCAAAGAAATAAAGCAGCAGCAGCAGTTACGGCGTAGTGCATCGTATCAATTTTAAACGCAATATCCACGCTCGCCTTTTCTTCTCTCCCCGCTCTGATATACACACGCTGAGCAGGAATTCCGCCGGCCAAAAAGCAAAGCTCTGGCATTACACCGGCGAGAGCTCATTCTCGGGATGCACATGCGCGCGCGCACGCGAGAACCTGCAATTACACGCGTCTCGTGCAAGCGTAATACGCAAGTGAGAGGGCCCGAAACCAATAATACGCACCGCCGCGTGTTGTCCAGGGTGTAAAAGTGTGCGCCTCTCCTTTCAAGCCCGTTTTATTTGCTCTTCGAGTGAGATTTCGAGCCGCTGCTGCTGCTGCTGCTGCTCCGTCGTCGCAAATCTCCTTTCTTATTATCGGGCCCATATGCCGCGCCGCGGCTCGTTGCGGATTGCAATTTTCGCTGCGCGCGAGTAGAAAAAAAACGCGGGGCGGCCTCATGACAATCCGTCGTCGTATTTCACTGTCCGCGCGAATTGAGTTAGTCGCGCGTTTCACTTTTCAGCAGTCAAATAAAGCACCGAGAGTTTCATTTTAAATCCTGTCAAATCGTAAAATTCAGCGCAGTTTCGCACGGCCGCGGGCCTATATTACGGTGTGGGGGCTCGTGACACTTTGGCGCAGAGGATTGTTGGGGCATTTTTTTTATATATAGCTACTGGGCTTCGAGGTGAATATTTTATTTCGACAGGTGCCATCGGCCGCATAGTGAAATGAGCGGCGAGATGACTGATTTCGCAGGAGGTAAAAAGCATCGAGGCGCGTAATTTACAGGCCAGTCGGTGCTGCCTGTTAAAAATTGCGCCCGAGTCCAAAGATCCTACTCCCCATATAATACCAATGTAACAGGAGAATCGATTTTTGAGAGTTTCGAAATCAAGACTCAATTCGCGGATTAAATTTTTTCATCGAATCATGATGAAATATTTATGAAATGGGCGAGCTAGTCCTCGATGGGAATATACCCTGATGGGATATATCATCTTGGGCAAGTTCCTTCATCGGGATGTGCGGAGCGATAGTGCGCGATAGCTCTCCTTCTCTCTTGCTCTTAGAATCGACTTTTCTACTTATCGGATATCAGTATTGGCGGAAGTTTTCCTCGGAGACTCGGCGTCGGTGCGGCTCAGCGTATATACAGTATACACACACACATATACATGCATATACCGCAGAGTGGATCACGAGGAGGAGAGGAGCGCGGGAGCTGACGGTATACACTTAAGTCCGGTTTACTAATAGACCCTCGTGGAGCTCGAGAGTGTCCGTTTTGTCTGTCTCGAGTGCTGGCTTATGCCGATGCTCTAGACGCGGGCTCGTTTCTCCCGCTGCCGCAAATACCTACTGCTGGCATTATGCATTCGCGCGTAAACAGAATCACGGAATCGAAGAGACGTTTCGGAAATCCGCGCGAGGCGAAGAGCTACTGCACCGGAAATCCCACCAAGTGTATACTCGCTGCCGGTGCGCGCGAGAGACGTCGCGACATCGATGCTGTCGCTGTGCGCTGATGAGATTAAAGATTATTGCATTTTTGCGAGGGCGGAAAGAGCTTCGCGCTGTCGCTTCGCTGTCGATTAAGGCTCGAGGCTGCATTCCAGAGGAAATCATTCGTGCGTAGCATGTAACCTGTGTATGTGACTCTGTACCTCGGAAAAACTTTATATTTTGTCAAACTTCAGAATGCCGGAATATGGTCAAAGTGAAATATTTTTCTCCGACTTTTATCGATTGTCCTTCGCGCGCATTCAAAACAGTGTGCGAGTGAGAGAGAGGAACTGTGGGACGAGGAAAGAAGCGACTCGCCGCGGCTGGCACGTCGTCGGTGTATGTACGTGCAAAAATACGAGTGTTCCCGTCGTCTGCGCGACGTCAAGCCGAAGCAGCTCCGCACAACAGCCGAACATCCAATCGCATTTGCATCTGACGACGCCGCTGACAGACGTGTGCGCGCGCGCGGCCGCCACCGGCCTCAGGATTCCTATCGTTCAGCCTCGTTTCTTCTTCTTCTTCTTCTGCTTCTTTCTCCCCGAGAGGCGAGCTATATACTCGCTCTTTCTCGCGTGTGTCGTCGCTGCGATATACCGTAAATTGCGGGAGCCTCTATTCTTTCCCTTTCGGCGCGCCGGCATAGTGTATACTTCCTTTCTTTCTCTCTCTCTCACTCTCATAGAAGCTCCCTGTTTGCTTATCTGTCCGGGGCCGGGGATGTCTGTGCGCTCGCTCTGTAGGCAGCAGCAGAATCTCTCTCCAACTCTGGGAAAATAAATCCGTCTTAATGCACTTCTCGTGTTTAATTTCTTAGACGAGCGTTTTTGCTTTTTTTACTCCGTTCAACTGGAGCGTCTCGACTCTGATGCTTGTGCACTAGCGAGCCCATAAGGCTTTGTTATTCTTTACGCGGCGGTGCGCGCACTGAGTGGATTTGGCAGTTGACTCTATATATCGCGCGTAATGCGATTTAATCGGCCTGATGTTTCCTATCTACAGTTAAATTAAACTATTCGAGAAGTACGCGTGTAGTAATAAAGCGGTATTGGAGGGTCAGAGGGGGCATGGAAGATTTGACGATATATACTAAATTATTGCGAATGTAGATTGTATAATTGGTCGCTATTGTGGCACTGCCGGAACGTTCCGCCAAGACGTATTGTTGTCTTGCTATATCAGTCGTCCATTATCGAGTCGCCGGCAACTTGTCTCAGAGACGACGGTCGCTCTCGAGAAGTTTGCACCTGCCGTTGATGTAATTGGCAGTGATTCCAAACAATCGCTATATCCCAGACAATAATTCTAATATTATTGTAAATAGTAATGCACGTGTTCAAAAGAAACGAATGAACGTCCTTGGCCCCCATATTATATGCACATGAAAATTCAATTCCCATAGAAATCCGGCCGACGATTCATTCCGATGTTGTTTACCCAATGAATAAAATCACAATCGAGCCCACACCGCAGGAGAGACATTTCGATAAGTACGTCCCTTTTGTATAGGAGAAAAAAGAGAGAGAGAGAAAGGGGGACATCGCCTAATAGAGGAAGGTCCATGAGCCTTAAATAAACAAAATTTATACATATCCTCGTCGGCGCGGACGACGTATTTATCGCCTGTCGAACTATTCTTCTCGCGCAGCCCTGCACACAGGCATATATATCTGTTTGTCCGTCTCTCATTCTCTCGTTTCACTCCTTCAAATCCTTATTTTTTCGTCGTGATCCCCCGTCGTATACCGAGTTGGCTCAGGCTGCACATCGGCGTGTGTCCAGGGCGACAATAGAGCCCGCAGAGGCGAGTATTTTTAAGGAAGGAGGAAAAAGAAGAAGCGAGCCCGGCTCGCGGCTTATCCTTTCTCCATTTCCGCTCGCCCCCGCGCAGGGCTCTCTTTTCGGGAGGAGAGCGCCGGCGATTTTCAAGGAGCGTGCAGAAGCAGCAGCAGCAGCGACCGTAATATAATGCCTCCACGCGCGCACTCTACACCTATACCTAGAGCGGTATAGAGACAGGGCACTCGAGCTCGGCTTTTCCGAGCGCGGCTGCGAAATAAAATCGCCATTGCTGTTATTTACTCAGCTTGGGCTGCAGGCGTACTATATAGCCGCTCGGTGGATACGAAAAGCTGATACAGAGAGCGCGTGAGCCACGAAAACAGACCCTTGTTTGCTCAGGATCTCCCATGCGCGCAGCTCATGATTCGGGAACAATTCGCGCGACATAAGAGAGACAGGAAGAAGGGAGTAGGGGAGCTGTGCAAAGTAATTTTCTGTTTACCCATCGTATGAAGGGATTTCTCGCGCAGGGCTGTACAAAATCTTCTTCGCCCATTTTCGCCCGAAGACGCTGACTTTATTGTTGCTATGTATATACACAGCTACACAAAACGGGGGCCAGCTTTGCGCTTCGCGCAGAACCAACAAGTTCGATAGAGACGAGGGAGTAGACGGAAAAAAGAGCGAAGAAGAGTAGAGAGATTGTTCCTAAGTGCTCCTGAATGGGAGTCGCGACGCTGGATCTTGTTCCTCGGGGCTTTTGTATTGTTGTATAAGAAGAAGAAGAAGAAGAAGAAGCAGAAGCAGAAGCAGCAGCATTAAAAGCCTGGACAAAGCCAGTGCGATAGTTAAGACATTAAAGAAATTTTCTGCCTCCGGCAGTACAAAGGCCGACACGATTCGGCGGAAAAAGGACTCCGCGCGTATAACCCCTTCCGAGATGTTGACGCTAGACGACTGCTATATTTTTCCAGCTGTACATCAGCGAGTGTTGCTCCAAGGAACCATTTTCCCTATCGATAACGAAATTGCGAATGGAATCTTCGATCATTATACAAAAGTGCAGCCTCTCAGTTATGTCGAGCGGCAATTGAATCGGTATCTCATTTTGTTGTACGCGAGTACACTCCCAACATCAAACTTGCAGAGGACACTTAAATTTACATCTTTCCCCAGAGCCCTGTAATGTGCTGTGCACCAGATCGATTCAACTTTCCTTTCATCGGCAAATTGACCTCCTATCCCCAGCGCAAGTATATATAAATCGATCGACCAGCGGTCTCTCTCTCTCTCTCTCTCTCTCTCTCTCTCTCTCTCTTTCCGAGTCGGTCGCTGTCGGAGAGAGAAAAACGGAGCTGCAGTCTAACGATTTTTCGAAATTGTACTCGTACACGCGTACCTGCACTTCTCGCGCGCTCTCTCTCTCTCCTTTTAAAGCTACAATGCGATTTGCTGCTATACGGCGAGGGAATAGGCAGCCCAGCAGCAACAGCATTCAATCTAAGAGGCTTTCCGCGAGGAAATTCGCGCAGCTTTTACGATTGCATCCATTGTGCAAGCACACGCGTGCGCGGGCGCGCGACTATACACGGGGATACACGCGGGCAGAGGATAACAAGAAAACGTTCGTTTCGAGAAGTCGGCCCCGAGCTGACCCTCTTTCTCGCTCCGAGTCGAAATTGCCCCAGCGGCGATAGTAAAATAACCGCGCTAATTAGATTTCGCGAGTGAGTTCTCATTATTAGCGCAAATTACGATTCGCGAGTTAAAGATCGCCGCTCTCTTCGTTTCAATTTCGTACACGGACTATGCTTGTTAGCCATTACTCATTTATCGTTATCGCACGCGGCTAATCGCGCCGAGGCTCTCCCTCCCCGTCAGCAGATGACTCCCTCGTCCGCTATATATATACACACATATACCGGCTCTCGGCCGCGTCAGTCACGAAGAGCATGAATGGAGGAGGCAGAGATATATAGGGAGGCGCGCGTCCGTTAATTCAGAGAAAAGCTTCGTCTCCGCGCGACTGCTCTTCAGGAATTCGTCGTCGAGGTCGGTGCGGATTCTCTCTCTCTCTCTCTCTCCCTCTCGACTCTGCCGCGGAGTACGTACGCATAGAATGCGCGCCATTCAGGTGCCTCAAGACGACATTGTGTCCAGCTGACTTTGTTTTGACACTCGAGGTCGTCGCGCAATTTGTCCTATTTTGAAGGTAAAACATTGCGAGAAAAATTTTGACCCGCAGCGAAAGTCAAAATACAGCTCTCCGCCCTTGTTGACTGCCCTCGAGTAACCGGAGAAGCACCTCGCGGAGAAATCGGAGCGCGCGGGGATCGGGGAGGAGATTGCGGACGAGGCTTTTTTATTTGTTCTACATTAGCGTGTTACGTTGCAGAGTGCCTATGATATATCGAGTTAAAAGGAGCTGTTATCGTCGCTTCGGCTGTGCAAACTAAATTGCTATCGAACGATTTGTAACCGCGCTGCTTATGTGTCGGAGTCGCGTATTGGGTGTCGAAGCGGACGTTAATGTGCGCAGCAAACACATCGAGATGAGTGGTCGAAATCGTGTATATATACGGCTCTGTTTGATCCATCAAAGTATCGGTTTTGCCCTCGCAGCGACTGTGACGTCAAAGATTGTTAAGCATACATACATACATATGTGTTATATGTGTGCGTAAAGAGCACAGAAAGAAACTTTGATGCGAAAGAAAGGTCAAGATTTTTTATCCCGAGAGTATATATATATATATATATATATATATATATATATATATATATATATATATATATATATATATATATATATTATGTGCTCTTTGTCCTGCGCGCGGAAGCTTTAATATTGCTGCAACCAGCTCGCCGCCGGCTACTGTGCGAGCGTGCTCTTTCATTTTCTCAAAGCCAAGTGTCCACTCGAAAGTTCATTAGAGAGTACGTATATAAAAGGACCGCGCTTGCGCTTGCCGAATATGATGTGTGCGCCAGATAAGGCAGAAGGGGTGAGAGAGAAAGAAGCTGCAGCAGCCGACAAGGGACTGGCCGCGAGGTGGAAAAAGAAAGAGAGAAGAATACATTCTTCAGAGTTTTATGTCGCGGCGGGATCGCTCTTGCCGCGCAGCCGCACAAAGTGGCGACAAACCGCCCCGGACTCGACGGAATCCATAAACGACGCCGCGCTCGCCTCGTAAAACGAGCAAGAAATACAGCTGATATTTTTCTAGGTCGAGATAAGAGAGCGGGAGATAAAAAAGAGACTTTGCTGCGATAGCGACGACGGCGGCGGCGAAGGAGTAATAAAAATCCTACTTTCGAGCGGCTGCAGTAATGCCGCGAGCAGCGCCGTGGACGCGAGCAGAAGGACATATCGTAAAACAGGAGGCAAATCAATCGATTTCGACTTCGAGTGCAGGCTTGATCTCTTTTTCCGTAGCTGCGAGTTTAGATCTGAAACCGCGCGCGCGCTGTCTCTCCGAGAAAAGACAAAGAGGAAGAAGTGCCCCGTACGTATATATATATATGTGTGTATACGGGGGAGCTCGCCGGAATAGAGATGAAGGCTGAGCAAACATTAAGCTAAAAGTGGTAGAAGGAAAAGGCAATTCGTGAGGGTCATAAAATGGCTCGGCGCGCGGCTGTTTGCCCCACTGCTACGATGTTTGCTTTATCCTCGGCGAGTTTCACATTGCGCGGCGATACAGACTCTTTTTCTTCCTCTATGTGTAACCCCTCTCGGACCCTCTGGAGGCTCAGTCCTCCGCACTCTACTCCTATAATAAAGACTAGATTATTCGGAAATGCGAGAGACTCCCAGATTCCGATAACCCGCCGTGCGTTTTGAGGGTCAAAAGAGCTCTTTTATTAGGTGCATGAAAAAACGCTCAAGGACTGCGTTTTCAATGTTTTCGGCTCTGGGGCACTATAGTAGTTCTTTTACGGCCCACTGCGAAAGGATTTTCGTACGTTTTTTTTGGTCGACTCTGCGAGCATTTTTATGGCCCGTGTATTTTTCATTTTATATTAACAGCGTTAGGATTTTTTAATTGCCTAGAAAAATCTCAGATTTTTTTATTCATGAATATTTACATCCATTTCCGCGAAAGCTGTAAAATTTATAAAATATACCTAGAGTGCAGCGCATAATGAATTATACTCTCCGCAGCAGCAAACATAGTACAGCCTTTTTACAATTTAGCCGTGGAGTACATTAATCACCAGAGGTATAAAAGGTAATCTAGGGGTAATAATAATTTTATAGCAGGATGGCATAGATCATAATAAAGGAAATCTTAATGGCATCGACTTAGGTGGACGTAAATTTTCATCAAAATATATCCAGCAAAAATCGTAAAAACTCGCGCCAATGGAATTTCCGAGTATTTTTATCTGGAAAAAGCATTGTGAATCTAGCAGATGCAAAGTATACCAGCAGAATCTTCGAAATCGCTGAATCATTTCGGAACGACCTATACATATATATATATAACAGTAGAGCTGACTCGCGGTGACAGAATCCCTTTAATTGCGAAAATTTCTCCCCGCTCGTAAAAGCCCCGGCGCTCGCACCGTGGACGGATACGACGATAATACTTCGCCAAGAGGCAAACACGCAGTCCGGAGATTTTTCCGCGGCGCCGACAAATTTAGATGTAAATGATCCATCTTGTTTTACAGTCGAACGACGAGTCGCGCATTTAGCCGGCAGCGCGGCGAGTATACGACGGCGCGCGGGCGCTTATCTATTTTACATGACGCGAGCGTGCGCGTTCTTGGCCAATGAATAGCGCGTATAAATGCAAAGGATGGTACGGTTTAATTAAAGTTCAGCGAGAGCTCGACTGCCAGGCTAGAAAGAGAGAGAGAGAGAGAGAGAGAGAGAGAGAGAGAGAGAGAGAGAGAGAGAGAGAGAGAGAG
The DNA here is from genome assembly GCA_020010945.3 of Muscidifurax raptorellus. Lineage (NCBI taxonomy): Eukaryota > Metazoa > Arthropoda > Insecta > Hymenoptera > Pteromalidae > Muscidifurax > Muscidifurax raptorellus. The sequence goes on along the minus strand of CM052081.1, from coordinate 2,585,489 downwards.
AGAGAGGGAGAAAGAGAGAAAGAGTGAACGGCGGCGGGGGCTGGAGGGAAAATAAGAGCGCCAAGTTTCCGTGCGGCGGCGGCGCGTCGGGGGTGGTGGGGAGGAAACGACGCAAGGCAAAAGTTTCATGGCTTTTTATCGACGTCCAAGAGGAAGCGAAACGTCGGCCTCGAATCAGCTTTCTTTGGCCGCCGCTGGAGGGATTCGCGCAACATTGTTTTCCTACAAAATTAATCTCTCCCTCCACAGCCCTCTTGCTTCCTGCGGGAAATCTTTCTCTTCTGCTGCGAGCTCGAGATTTTTTGCGCTGCCGCGATTTCTCTGCAGAAACCTACGCAGTCTCTTTTATTATGTCACTTTTGTCGCTCGTTATACAGCAGTCCGAGATTGCGACACCGCAAGGACCGAGTCAATAAAACGCCTCTAATGCGCTGTCGGTACAGCGCAGTAGTGCGCGCAGGTATACCATAGTAGCCCCCACCCGTTACTCCCGGGGGCTGCACAGACATTCAAACTTGAAAATTTAAATTCCCAATTCCGCAGAGTGTTGGTCCGGCAATTATTTACGCGGCCCTCCCCGAGCGGTTCGTCGAAAAAGCTTGGCTGCTTCGCTCGCCCTGTCACGCGAACTCGCGAGGTGCATCGAGCGCGCACACTGCAGCATTCCAGCTCTTCATCCCTCCGCGCTTTGCATCCACGCGTGCATACACATACATACATATATATACCTGTATAGTAAATTCGGAGGGGCGCGCGCGACCTTTTATATTCGTCACGCTGCACATTTTTTCGGCTGACTGAATTCGCTGTCTCTCTCTCTCTCTCTCTCTCTCTCTCTCTCTCTCTCACTCCCACTGCTATACGTATACAGCCGGGCGTCGGTCGTTATTGGCCCGTCGTACCTGTGTACACCTATACATATATATATAATAAGCGTGCCGGCGACGACGCGGGCGCACGTCGAACAGCCAAATATTTTTCCTAGCGCTCTGCTGCTGCAGTGAAATTCGCTGCAGCCTTATAACGACGTCGTTTTCGAGGCCGCGCGTGTAAAAACGCCGAGCCGAAAAAGATCACTGGTATGCTGGCTGCAGGAATTTGCGAGAGCTACCGTCCTCCACTGTGCATGGAGCGAAGAAAAGGCAGCGGGCTATTCTATATACCTGAGGATTTTCCCGAAAAACGAGCCGCCCCTGCTCGTACTACTTCTCACAATAAACCGCCCCGATGTTTACCCTCTTGGCTGCGGAGAATCGAAGCTGCGGGAAAAATCGGGGGAGGACGATCTTTGGCCAATATTTTCCTTCGTGCGGCCGCATCAAGACGTCTCTCTCTCTCGCTCGGACTGTCGCCTGAAAAAGGCGCGCACACATGTCGGAATATCATGAGGCTGTGTATACATCGCGGGATCCCGTGGCGCCGCTATTCTTCTGGCCTCTCTATAGCCCAGGGTCCTATATACAGTGGACAACGCGACTCGCTCCTTTTCTGCCCTGATGCGCGCGGTGTGTGTGTGTATCTATATACGTACGGCTACACAAAGGACAGCGACCGGCGCGCTGCGGCAGTTTTCCGGTCAACTTACGTCTGTAAACGCGAGAGCGAGAGGACCTTTGAAAAGGTGCTACGCGCGGCGAGACGGACGATTCAATTTTCGCGCAGCGCCAGTCCGCCGATGCGCACAATGTCGACTCGCGATGGATGTCCGACTGAGATGTCTCCGTTTCTTCTCTTATTCTCGCTGCTCTGCCGATCTTTCGAGGGAATAGTTTGTGTGCGTACATTATGCGAGCTTTTTGTGGCTAATGGCCTGATTTACATTGTCCGGCTCGGTCAAAACTTGGAAATTGCTTGGCTCGGGAAGATGGAGCGCTTCCGATGCTTTACGAGTTCCTAGATCTGCAGCAGCCGGGGATTGACTTTTCATAATTTTCTATTCACGCGCGCTCATCTGCCCTACTGCGTATACGTTATTCAGCACGGAATTCGCGTCGGGTCCCCCAGTGGGAGCCGATGAGGCGTTTTCACGCGATTCGCAGTGTATACGGAGGTAAATATAAGCCTGATGGGAAGATTGCTTATCAGCAGAAGAAAATTAAAATCATCTTTCGAGCTGCCTCGTTACAATTCCCGTACGGCTACGGCGGCGGGGGAGCGTCGTAAAGTAGGCAGAATGCGCGACTCGCCGGGACCATACATACAATTTCCCCCGGAATAGAGCACTAAAAGTCGCTCTCTTTCGCAGACAACGATCTCCGTTCCTCGTTTTTCATGCGAAAGATCGGCTGCTCGTTATACAATGTATGCATGCATATATCCTGGCTGTCCATTATGCGAGCAAGCGACTCTCGAGGCCTGCTATGCGCGAAATTACCTGTAGAGGCTTCGACGGCTGCGAAAAATGCAAGTTTAACACGTCGCTCGGCAAAAAGGAGCCATAGACCAGTTGCGCATATACGTATGTATATATACGCGCGCCAACGCCCTGCTCTCTAACTGGACATACGGGTTTCGCTTACACTTTACGAACGAGGAAGAAGGATAGAGAGAAAAGGAACTAGCTCGAGCACGAACTGGACCGCATTCGGTGTGGCTGCTGCTGCTGTTGGATTTTTGCACATGAGGACAGTGCCCTGGACTCGGTGCGTGTGTGTGTATGAAACGGGAGAGCTATAGGCGTGACGGGCCGGATGCCGGGGAATTGTAAAGGCTTGAATGATAGAAACGTTCCCCATATATCGCTTTCTATTACTTTCCGGTTAGCGAAAAAGCTGGAGTTCCTCCCGATGGATAATTTTCTAATTTATTATAACAGTATGGTCGTATAATCCTAGTTCTCAGTAATGCCTCTCAATATATTAGGGCTGCAGGTCGGTCGTACGTACTAGTGCGTAGCATGAGCAGCCAGCTGTTCCGAAATTTTCCTTCGCTAGATGTCACTAGGAGTCCGAATTTTCAGCCAAGCATCTTTTACAGCCTGTCATAGCGAAAGTAACCTTGTCCTTCTAATCAATTTATTGTTAATATAAGTTAATTTTACTATTACCAAGCTCCCCCCCCAGGTGGAGGTCGAACGCTCACCGTCGCGCTCGTAAAACTTTATTCATTTCACGCATCGAGAGAAGCCCAATTTGGTGCTTCGAGCAAGATTTCACGTTACGTGCCGAGCAATAACACGGGGCCAAAATTAGCCACTCTCACTTTTCGGCCTACCCAACTACGCGCGTTGGCACCTAAAGTGTTAATCATCATGCATCGGTGTATAACAAGCGGCAGCCCCCCCCCCCCCTTGACGCTCGGCACTTCCTTTTGTTTGGCACCAGTCGCGCTCTCTCGACGGCCTGGAAAGAAATCGAACTCGTTATTACTCCGCTGCAGCCCGATTCGCTGCCGCTCGAGCTTTCACTCTTGTTTCCCTTTGACGAGTGGGAAAGAGCGAGCGCGCGCGCGCACACACTGCACCGCGATATAATTAAAATTCAAGCGGATAAGATGATTTATGAGGATCGCCTCGCGTCAAGGTTAACTTATTCTAATAAGGCCTGTGCCTGCGATCTTTACGCTCGGTGCGCTCTTCGCGTTGCCTTTGTTTTTGTTTGCGCTTTTTCGCGTTCCCGCTGCAGCCATCGCCCGGCCGCCAGCACTCTTTTTTTCGCTTTACGGACGGTCATTTTCGTTTCTTTGCACGAGAGCGATGGTTTAAAATGCAAACTAGCCCGGCTTCGCGCTTCGTTTTTTTGTCTTCGTCGAACGGACGGGGTATCAGGTTCGAGAAAAATTGAATGATGGAGTATAGGGCTGCTGGCTTTTCCTAATACAGAAACGCCGGCCTTGGCGTTTGACCATTAATTATTGTATTATTAATTATTTACTGTATAATCAAACGTTCATTCAGCGCAAGTTAGATTAGCGAAGCAAAATAAACTTGCCGCGCATTTCCCGCCGCGTTTATTAAGTTTTCGCGCGCGATATGCAGATTCCTCGGGCGCATCGTGCGGGTATAAGTCTTGCCTGCACGAGCTCCCTGCGCTTTCAGCCTTTTAACGGCGCGGCGGCGGGCGAGCGTTTTAAGGCACAATAAAGGCGTCGGTATACCCCGCGACGCTAACGCCTAGCCAAGAGATGGATAGATTCTTTTATCGCGCCGACGAGGCGCTTTATTAGCGCGCGCGCGATGCTCGGCTTTTAATGCGCGAGGGGGACTTAATTTACCCGCAGCGCTGTCTCGGTTGTTTGCGATGAAGCGCGAAGCAATTACTCGGGGGATGCACCAAGTAAATTTCTCCTCTCCGCGGTGTGACGGCCGAAAAATTTGCATTTTTCGAAAAAGTAGCATAATCAGAAGGGATTTCGAATTCGAGGGAGAAAAGAACGCGCGCTGCACGAAGGAGAACCAGCCGTCCGCGGACGTATACAGTTTGGGAAAGATTTATAATCCATTGACTTGTACGGAACACGGGCTGCACGTACTTAATTCGCGCGCGGCATTCAACGCTGTCTCGAACAATGATCGAGGAGCCTACGTACAACGCCGGCCGAGGCGAGTTTGCGTTAAGTGATTTAAAAACACCTGTTCGGCAGCAGCGGCACCTGTGCGAAAAGCGGGGCTGTCATTAAAGGAGCAGCCCCGGACGCGCGCCGCCTTCGTTTCACTTCGCTTTTTTCTCACTTTCTCCGGTCACTTACTTCCTTCCACGCAAAGCCTTGCAGGCGTTTCGCTCGCGTATGAAAACATTGTTTTTAGAATTTTCTATGTACCGAGAATATAAGAAGTTATATTCTTGGGCTTGATTTATGCACATTGATTAGGCACTAAATTTCAGATGGTGGTCTTAGTTATTAAGAGAGATCTTATTGCTAAGTGATTGCTTTAAATTTTGATTGCAATCGGGTATAATAGCTCGAACGTCGAAGCTATTTTTAATAAGATAAAATATGCAGATGATAAATTACTTTATTAGAGCAGATTTATTATGCACGAATTTACCGTGAAATAAATGAATTTTATTTTAATTTATAAAAGAAATTCTTTTTGACGTAAAACCCCTTTTTATTTAATTAATTTTCTCGTCTTTTAAGAAACCTACAAATCCTAATGGAATTATCTCAGAGAAGTTCGTGCTTTTACATCAAACAGATTTCTTTCCGATTTTAATGGCCCGACTGAATATGCGATTACTTTTAACAAAAATTGCATTTGCTCGTTATTATGAAAAGTCATCCGCACTAATGACTCTCTTCAATCAGTCCTTTGAACCTTTCTTGAAAGTTGTTGACAATTCCTTTTGTTTTCAAGATCTGACTTTGTATCCTTAACAAATTAATCAACGCGAATTAACGTAAATTTTTTTGTAATAAACTTCACCTTGTCTAAGCTAACCGGAGAGTGAGAGTCTCCGATGGCAGTCACTCACGGTCCTAATAAAATTGATTGCTTTTAATCGATGTAATGAGGGAGGCGAACACCGCTCAGATTCGACGACAAGAGAGGAATAGAGCCGGCGGCAACTTTCACTCTTTTTGACCGTTCGCCTGGAGAAAATTTAATTGCCCGTCAGACTTAGCGCCGCGGTGCTCATAATCCTCCAATTTCTTTGGCTCTCCTTCTTTATTTTTCTCGCCGGGAGGCGAAAAGAGCCGCGAGGGCGAAATAGAATCGGGCTTGCAGAGCCCTGAAAAGACAGGGGAGGAATATAAGTAGACTGAAAGAGCGTGCGCGCGTGAGAGAGTAAGAGAGAGAGAGGGAGATAGAGAGAGAAAAAGATGGGCAAAGAAGAAGCGAGATTTCATTAAGGTCCGCTCTCGAATTAGCAATTTAAAAACAGGCTTATAGTGTCATCGGGAGAGGCTTCCACGGGGGGAGAGGCGAAAAGTTTCTGCGCGAATGAGTATATTATGAAAAGGTAAAAAAGTAGAAGTTGGGCAATATGAAGGGAGAGATTGCGGACTAGGACTGGCTGTCGCTCGGAAATTTTTAAATTTTCCACAAGCGCTGGCTGCCACGCCACTCCAAACGAAGGAAATCCCCATCGATTGGCTTAATAAGGGCTACGCACTTTTTTTTGGCAGCTAGGGGCTGTGAAATGCTCGTTTGACTTTCGTTATATTCCGCTGTCTCGCTGCGCGAAAATTACGCGTCACATTGAGCGGAGTCAATGGCTTCTGCGTAAGCTCGCGCCGAGCATTGCTCTGAAAACATTTGGCGAGCAATGTGCTTTTTTTAATTAAATTCTTAATTAATCGATTGAATTCTCGTGCTTCGAAGTCGTGGAGTGACAATTTTTTTTTCGAGTTTTTCAGAAGTAATCGATTAAACATTTTATCCGGAAAAGCTCTCCAAATAATTAAAAATATCTTTCAATTTTCAAATCGTAAAAAATGCCTATGTAAGGTTGGCCGATATTGTCAAATCGCAGGTCTCAAATACGCAGTATTATACACAGGCTCATAAAGTTTGGAAGCAGCGAACGAGCGAGACTTTTACTTTTCACTGGTGTTTGATTGAGAAAAATTAAAGCCTGTTGACAGGCAGCGTTAAAATCCAATTTTCACTGAACTGCAGCGCGCAGTGTCTTTCCTTCGTCGGGCCCCACCCCTGCCGTGCGAAACCCCGCGTGGCGCCCTTCTCTCGCTCAGCTGCAGCTACTACATACACACTGCCGTGCTTAAAAAGGATCAGCAGGGTACGGGGCTGTTCTTCGCCGCGCCTGGTGTATACGGCTTAACGAACGTAATCGCAAGAGATCCATCGACACGACTGACATAATCCCACGTGGAGCGGCGGCGCGCGCCTTGCCGGCATAACGAGCGGGTCTTATTGTTTCAGGCCTTGACCGTGTTCGTGGGTGTCCAGTGGGTCAGCCAGTCGATGGGACTGCTACTGCCTTGCAGAGCGGCTTAACGGGTCTGACCCGGTCACGGAGTCGTTGTACGTATACCTACTATATTTCTCGGGGGGGACGTTGGAGAAAAACTCGTCGGCACAGTGAGGATAAGACGACGGCACCAAGGACAACGGATGCAAGCTCTTGAAGGACTGCCGGAAAATCGGCCTTTCCACCACTTTTTCAGGGCTGCTGTAAATCACGAGATTTTTTTTCTCTCCGACTCGGCGAGTTTCTCTCTCTCTCTCTCTCTCTCTCTCTGTTTCGGTCACTTAGCCCGTCGTAAATAATGCCGAGGGAGTGAGCATATAAGAGAGGAAGAGGAGCGTTGGCAGCTACCGGCTTTGGCTTTATGAATACGAGAGACGTACGCCGAGTCTTCCGGTTTATTACTCCCGGGCACGCGTTGTCGAGGCTCGTGCACGGAAAAAAAGAAGAAATCGTTTGCAAGCTTGTGGGAACGGAAAATTGGGCTGCAACTGAATCTCTAGCATAGCTATATACACAGCGCGTCAGCCCGGTTGGTTATAAACTTTCACGGGGAACCTGCAGCGTCTGCTTACAGAGAAAGAGAGAGAGAGACGAGAAACTTTTGATAAATTTTTTAAATTTTAAATTGCCTCGCAAACAGTCTTTGAAAATTCACGTATTTTGCGCTCAAGCGGTTCAACATTTTTCAACTCGACGTTACATTTAATATTTCGGAACTGCAACCCGAAACCATTTAAATATATTAATAGGCATGTTGAACTGCACAGAGAGATATTTTTTATTTTTAGTATAGGTATAACTATAACAGTAATGGATATTTTAGTGCCAACTAAAATTTTCAAGTAACATATTGAATTATTACCTTATCAAAGATTCGATCAAAATGTAAATTATTCATTATAGTTACAAAATCAAATTTATTAAAAATTTATTAAATCCGTTTTAGTAAGAAACTCTAACCCGATTCTTGTCTTTTTTTTCGATAAATCTGACGTAGTTCGGCGGCACTGAGAAAAGTTTGCCAAGAGATGGCGCTAGAAGTCCCATTAGAAATCTATTTTTACCAAGCATGTCCTATAAGACTTCGCATTATATCAGCTGGGCAAATTTCGTTAGATTCCTGGATTAACATACCCTCTTCTGACACCGAAAAAGCTCCGTCTCATCAAGATATAGATCCTCGGCAGTCTCCGACCAGCAGAGATCTCCGATTGACCGGCACTACTTGCCTAAATGGCCGATAAAGCGGTCGGCCATATCCATCAGTCCGGCTCGCTTGAGCCAACGATCTCCGCGAGCTTTTTTTATAGTCCTCTCCTCGTACTCTACCCGGTCCACTCGATGCGCGCACTTGGCCCGCGGGCAAATCACCGAGCCTACCCGCTCTTTTTCTCTCTCTCTCTCTCTCTCTCTAGTTGCGCGAGGTGCTACCGGGACTCGCGCTATAAAGTAAATCAGGCGAGTGCGCGCAAGCCGTAAATTGCAGGCTTCGCGGCAGCGTGCACGACTTTGCTGAAGCAGAGGGCGAGGCAGCAGCCGGTAATTTCTTTCGATGGTACCGTTAGGCGGCGTGTCGTAGAGCAAATGAGCTAGAGTTTAGATACTTCGATTGCCCCGGTTATCAAGAATGTATGTTCAGAGGATACGCGCTTGTCTCGCGGGCGGGTGTTTCGCCGCTGTACGCGCAAGCGCTTTTCCGCCCGAGGGATAGTTTGCCGATATACAGCGAGCGCAAGTCGTCATTACGTTTAATGCGCGCACGTTTTTTCTCACTATATAGTTTTAACGTCGGTTGCGATGAGCGGCGGACTATACGAGGCCTGCACTTATCTCCGTCTGATAAAATTTGATAAGGCTAGTAAAATTCGAAGAATGGATTCGCGGCCGCGATGATACCTTATTGGCCGCTGCTGCGACGAGAGATATTCGACGAGCCTATCGCCCGATCGTCGCCGGAATTCATCGTAGTATATTATAGGACCAGCTGATGAGCATAACGGAGCATAACCCCTTTGATACAATTAGAGAGGTAAATTTTGTTTCAACAAACTCGCGCCCCGAGTATAGTCCTTGGCAACGACTACCGCCGCGCACACGTCACGATAATCATCGTCACCATCAGCAAGAAGTGCACCGCCTCGACGAGCTCGCGTCATTTCCTCTCAGCTGCCGCTTAATTTTCGCGTCCGCAGTATAACCTAGGATGCATACATAGCATATACATGAGAGTATAGTGTACCGCCCTATCCCTGCATGGCAACTCGCTGCTGCTACTAGTGCAGCTAATAGTAGCTATACTGCCTCGTCATCGTCATCGGCGACCGCAGAGCCTTATACTCGGCTTGGCGCGAAATTCCAGGTGCCTGACGGCTGTGCTATACTCCCCTCGTACGCGTATATAGTCGGTGCAGTGCGCGCATGCATGAATCACGCGGAGGCGAGGGCATCAATCGGCCGCGATGCGTAACAGACGAGCGTGTTGCCCGCGGCTCGCTGTAATCGATCCTCTTGGCAGCGATCGCCCTCCGGCCCCCGCGAGAGATACACGTCGCGTCCTTTGTGAATTATATATCCTTGTGGTGGCGGCGCAGCCAAGTGTTCGAGGTACGAGGCTATTTTTCGATGATCGGCCAAAGCCTTTGATTTGGCATACATCTAGAGTGATGTAGGGCAGAACCCTATTCCTCTGTACACGGCACGCGGTGCAACATCAAAGAAGGGCTTGGAACGAATTATTATCGATCACACTGCTCTACGTGTGACGTTACTCATGTATCGGTATTATCAATATACTGTATAATATAATGTACAATGCTTGCCATTGTCCGCACGAACTAATCCTCATCCAATAAAATGTTCCGACTACGCGAAGCCGTGTCCCATCTTCTATAATGATATTTACATTCCCGTCGTCCCCTACTAGCTCTACAGCCCGCATCCACTCGACGCACAAAAGTCTCACTCGCTTCCATCAGGGAGCGCCTGTCCAAACAAAAAACACGCACACACATATATATACCATCGGGTCTCTAAAAGCTGCACATAACCATTTCTCTAAAAAGTCAGCCGCGCGCGTCCTCAAGTATCAATTATTCGGGTAGTCCTGTCAGGCTATACGGAGGAGGTGGCGCGACCCCATTCGCCGACAGCCAGTTTCGCTGCCGCGCCATCATCCCCGGGACACGTACTACATCCGGAATGATCCGACAACGGGCCAAGGAGGCACCAGCTCGTTACAGTATTATATAAATTTCAGTTATTTATAGGCGGACGCCTCTCGAGCCAAGCCTTATTCCTCTCTCTCTATACCTATGTATATGCAGTGTATGTATCACGCGACTGTCGAAGTACGTGCTGCGTCGCGCGGCAGTATAACACTGCCGGTATAAGACGTTGCAGCAACAACGACGATGCCGCCAGCAGAAGCTGCTGCGAGGGTGACATCTTCTCTCGAGCCGCGTCTTGTCTTGTAAATGGCTTGTAATAAAAATAAGTTGTCGTAAAGTATCCTACGTACGCGGCACGAATCCTTCGGAGCTGCGATGCCATGTTGTGCTGTGTGTATATATATATATAGGTATGTAGTTGTATAGCGTCTAGGAGTGTAGTGAGCACGCGCGCTTCGCGGCTAAAAAAAAGCGCAGTAAAAAATGAAGAACGGCTGCTACTCATTTATATATATATATATATAGCCGCGGCGAAATTAAAAGATACTCATCGCCTTCGAAGTTAATTGCTTGTTTCGGCTTGGGATATAGGCATTATTATATTGTAATCGGGCCAAAAATTAATTTGAGCGAATGAATTATTTATGAAAAGTCGAGTGGGGTAAACATCGTGTACGCGAGGTATATATCTTGGTAGAATCTCGAGTGTATTACGAGTGTCGAATTATTTCGGTGCATACATCCAGCCATTCTGCCTGGTCATGCAAAATGATTGAAATTCTAAGGCAATTTCCGGTAATAACGCGGAGATCCCTAATGTAACCCCGAGAGCAGATACACTATACAGTGGTAGTTCTCGACAATACAAGGTAGATTATAATCAGCGCCAAATGCGAAACAGTAATTCGCCTACGGTGTAATGCTCACCTCCGCTTGTCCAAAAGAATTTAATGAAAGAATTTTCTTTTAATTTATATCGAATACGAGAGGGGTGAAACTTACAATTTTTCAAAACAAACATCTAATATAGGAGGATAATAAAAAAAGAAAATTATTAAAACGCAGTATATAGCAGAACGGAATATCGAGCGGGGAACGGGAGACGGCAACCACGCGGATACATATTCATATTGCACGCAAATATATATTCCGGCGGCAGTATCGCGTATAGCGATACTGGCGCACGTACGGCGGCAAGGCACGTATAGGGCAAAGGACTCGGAACACAGCGGCGCACGCAACAAGTACGTTTACTTTGTCTAAGATGGACGCAAAATGTGCGCTCGGTATAGCCAAGTTACCCCATCGCGCGACCATCCCGCCGGCATATATCTCTCTCCCGAAAATGGGACCCGGGAGTGCCATACATCGAAAGTAGAGAGAAGCAGCAGCCGCGCACCAGCGGGAAGATATATATACCTACACCTATACGTATATATGTACGTAGTGTGGGAAGCGCGTGTACGTCGCGGCGGAGGAGGAGACGGCATGACGGAGTGCTTAATTCGCACGAGTGAGCCCCGCGGCTCTTTGCGGGGGCGCAGTCACCCCTGCGGCGTGGAACTGCTCCGGGGGTGCGAGTTTGACCAAATAAACATAAGAATGCCATTAAACGCAGCTCGTCGCGCGACTCTTCATGTGCGCGGCGGCCTCGTTTCACGGAGGTGCTTTCGGATGTACGCGCAAGGAGCTTTTCGAGATGCTGTGTAATGCACTTTTAAGGTTTTCTATCTCTGCCGTCGCTGATATTGCCGGTGCATGTGTACTGCCGACGACTGTATGGGGAAGATGCTCGGGGCTCTGCGAGAGAAGACGAGCTGCTGACTCGAGTACGGGCTAATTGCCAAATTTTGCGTAAAGCAGTCGAGTATGGAAATTCGGAAGTTACTAATGCAAAATAAACTGAGAGCAATTGGATATGTACCGGCGAGCTGCAAGAAAACTCGAGACTTCTCTTTTTATCGACTTCACGGGCAGATGAATTTATTGTCGCCACAGCGTATATATGTGAGCTGCTGCGAGCGCGAACTCGCAGTCGGCGATAATTCAAAATTTCTTACACTCATTAGATAGTTATAGCCCGAGGGGTGAGGAGCAGCGGCGGCAGCGGAACGGCAAAGAGGCTTAGTAAGTTTGGAAATTACGAAATAAGGGAGTGAGCGATGCGGCACACGCCTGATGAATACACGCGAAACGTAGTTGAAGTAAGAAGGTAATGTCTCACTCCATCTCTCTAAGCTCTGGGGTAAAGGCTTTGTCGAAATTGCAGGTAGGTGGGTGTATAGGTGCGCGGCGCAGTTCCCCGCCTGCAGCGCAAGCTCTCGTGCAGATATAGCTGCGCGCAAAGGGCAAGAGCCAGAGCTGGCTAGAAACTAAGCAAACCAGCAGCCGGAGCTATACATATATACAGAGTGTATGTGCCTCTATCCTATATATGCATCCCAGTCGTGAGCTTGCGCAACTTCACCTCTTCCATCCGCTCATCTTGGTCGTTTTGGGTGCAGTAGAGGTAGAGAGGGACAGTCTAGGAGCAATGCACGACCCCATAGTTTATGGAGTTTAACATCGCTCCGAGGGATGAAAGTACGAGATTGGCGGAATATACTGCGGGGAAGACCAGGGAACTCGCTAATTAGTGCAGCGTCGCGCCACCCGCTGCATGACCACCGCAAACGGGGCAAAATTATTAATTGAGTTTTCTCTTGCTCATCTAAACACGAAACGTCACTCAAGGGCCAAGGCACGCGCCCCGAATCGACGACGCGCGAGAACGCTACTGCAGTGAATATCCGCTTTTCGGACTATTGCTAGCTGACAGGTTTTTTTTCGGACTGATTGATTGTGATGATTGCAATGAGCAATTTATTTGACTTTTCATTCGCACGATAAATTGATTTATCGTGCACCGAATAAGACGGCTCGACGAGGGGTTTATTTTAGTTGGACATTGATTATAATCGTATATAACGCGCGTAGCACAAATTTAAATATTAATAATAAGCCTGCCTCAGCCTCGTCACGGCTTTGACAAGATCGCAAAGCGCACTAGAATTCTGATTCGCGCAGAGCTCCCGTGTCCCTCGGGGTAGTAAATTGTATAAAGCGTCAAAGGGAAGACGAAAAAGAAAATTAGCTCGCAGAAACGTAAACAACGTAATTCAGAATTCTGCGCGTTCTCTATATTTTCCGCTTTCGGGATGAAAACGCGCTTACGACGAGAGCGGAGAGCTGCAGAAGGCCAGGAGGTCGAGTCTTGAACACACTTGGCCTAATTTTTTCCGGCTTTGCGTCAAAGTGCAGCCGCCGAGGTACACGTGAGCTTTTTCCTCCGGGGCCTCGCCTCCGCTAAAATCCCAAAACGCAGCGTGCCCTGCGCAGTCGAGCAGTTCGCAGCTTAAGGAGATTATACACAAACAGCAGCGCGACACGAGAGGCCTTTCCGAGAGCGAGTAAATTCGCTCATTGACCTCGAGAGCCTGCAGCCGCGTCAGGTACGTTTATCGCACAGCGTGCGCAAACTTGTCGTGATCATTGGCGGCACGCGCTTTGACAGTCGGTGCTCCCGTCGCGAGGATGCGCGCCCCCGATGCGAAACTCGTAGGTGGTCGCCTTGACCGACTGGCCGAGTGCAGGGACCGATTCTGCGCACGGGGGTGGAGCAGGAAGACCTTCGGCGGCTAGCGTGAAAGTAGCCTGGCCGGCGAAGTCTCGAGAGATGATCGTCTGTGAGAAAAGGGCCTTAGCACTATTTTTCTGGATTTCGCCAGGCTATGCGTTCGACTCTTCGGGGACGGCTTTTCGGAGTGTTGAATGATTTTTCCGCTGATAATCGTTTTCAACTCTTCGGCTTGAAAAATGGATTGTAGGAACGAGCGTGCAATGATTAATGTTTCCGTCGCGTTTAAGAATTAAGTGTTGCACGTTGAAACTATTACTGTGCTCTGTTAAAACTGAAATCGATATACAAGAGAGCCTACTCTGCAGAATACTTCAGCCATACAGCTAACCCTTGACGAGATTTGGCTGTACATTGAAATTACTCAATACCTTTGCATGTAAAACCAAAATCGATCGCCGCGATCTAAAGAGATTTGTCACTTTTGCGAGAGCAATATTTTTTCAGCGTGCTTTGCAGGGAATACTTCATCCGCATGTGTCCGACATATAACGAGATTTGGCTTTTCAGAAAAAAAATATAACCTCTTCAGTTTTCGATGCGTAGAACTTTTTTCAAAAGGCTTCGAGACTTTTATTTCCGTAACTGTCAGTAACCCATTATATGGAATTGAAAAATATATTCGCGTTGTGCCCATTCGTCCATAATAATCGATTCCATGAAAAATTGAAATCCGACACAAACCGATGTTTAATTCGACTTTTTACCGACGATCGGTATAATTAGAGTCACAGAAAAGAAAACGCCGTCACAATGGCTTAATTTATCCGTCTCCCCCTTTCATCCTGTATCCAGTATCCCGTCGCTTGCAGAAACACGCTCATATAGCCACATCGACATTCTACTGCCTCGCTCCGAGAAGTATATACATAGCAGTACAGAGCACATCAAGGGTGGCGAAAATGCCGGTGGTATAGCGTACAGAGCGTCGTGTGTCGGTGAAACCCCCGACTGCAGCCACGCGGCGCTGTGAAAGCCTGACGAAATTTTCGCCCCCCCCCTCCCCTCCTGCAACGAAGGATGGCGAGGAGGAAAATTTCGCCGCGTCAGGCAAAGCTACGCTTTTCTTTCTCCGATTCTCGAGCCAGTGACCCACTCCTATACACGTTTACCCGCCCACTACACGGGCTTACGCGCCTGATGTGGTCGGGTCGAGCGCGCACGCCAGTCAACGCCGTCGCTGCTGTTGCTGCAATAAATATAAAAGCGCCCTTTCTGGCTTCTGCTGCTGCTACTGCATCGGGAAAATTGTCCGAGTCACAAGACCCGTGAAATTGTTCTCCGCCGCCGGTGGTCTGCTGGTTGAGCTGCACCAGTCGAAATTGGGCCTGTAATGCGCGCGAGAAAATCTAGCTCAAGGACTCGTCGCCGTGATTTACAACGCGCGCGCGAAGTGCCGATGGCCTGTTTGTGCGATCCACTAGCGGGGGGTGCAGGCCACGCGAACGCTGACTCAGTTCGGAGTTTACGTTTAGGCTGCTTTTTTGTTCTACTTTATTGCACCTTCGGAATTCGTCAGAGCCAAGTGGGAGGTCGTAAAGGTGCTGAAAACGCGACAAAAGGTGAGGAGAATTCCGCCAAAAATGAACTTTCTACTCACAGCTTTCGCAGAATGCCGCCTAAGAGAAACCGTCAGTTGGTCCAGGTTACAGAACGAGAAAAGGAAAATGTTGATTAAAACTAAATACAATTTTCCACTCAAAGCAAACCGACGCACACAAGGTCTCATTCGCTGTTTTATTCCAATGCAAATAAATCCGGGAAAGTACAAATAAAAGTAAAATAAATAGTACAGCCACGCCCGCGAGGCAGTCGATATGGTTATACCCGAATGCATAGCGTATTTATCTTTCTTCCCGCTATAGTCGTACGCGCACAAAAAAAGTTGGCAGACCATGCACCCGGCAATATTTACTTTGCCTAACGCAAAACTAACGCGAAGCAAACGTATATCGGTAGCCGCGAGCTCAGTATAATGTCGCGATATTATTCATAATAGGTATAAACTCAATTTTGAAGAGCTCTTGCATGTTCGCTCATTTTTTCGACCTCTCAGCGGTTCCCTATGCGCTAGCGCATGTGTGTCCAGTGTCCGCACTCATCAAAAGCCGAGTCCGTTTATAGGGTGCGTGAAGCTAGTGAAGCATCGCGGTCGCGACCGCTACAAACGCAAGGACTCCTTTTGAAATTCCAGATGCAGCCGGGCGCCTAAATCTATTATAAGCACTCGAATGGCAATTCATCCGCAACGAGGGCATCAATCGACGGGTACGAATGAGAGTCGCGACTGCGGCTAACTAGTATAGCTCCATATACAGTCAAAATAATAAACCGGATTAAAGATTATGCTTTGCTGTTAATTGAGCTGCTGCGGCAATGCGTTGCCCGATGATGGATGTCGAGCTCGTTCGCTTTTTTGCGAAAATCTAATTACAAACGTAACCGGTTGACGCCGCCGCCGCCGCGACGCTAATAAAACAAATTGCTCGCAATTTGCGATGAAAAATTCGTCATTCCAAGGTGTGGCGTGGTGTCGTCTCGAGTGAGAAACTGGTTCCGCCTGCAGCCATCAAACATTTTTATCAATTTCTCCGACATGATCAAGGATAGCGCGATTTTTCAATATTTGCATATTGAACCGATTTTGCGAGCCGCGCGAGAACCGATCTATTACTTTTGTCGATCTTGTTACTCTTCGAGAAAGAAGAAAAAAAACGTCGCTTTTTCAAATTCGAGATCAAACGGATTGCTGCGCGAGTCGAGCGAGCGTCATATACTATACGGAAGAGGTAGTCGTCGCCGAGGCAAGGGGAGAAAAAAGGAGGCAGAGGGAAATAAAAAAGAAGGAAGGAGCGAGTGCGTGGATCATACGAGAGGACGAAGCGAGCAAGAGAATGGAGGAGAATTATAAGGCGCGACGGGCACGGTACAGTCGACTGCAGCGAAAGAGCTGCGCAATCCTGAGCGACGAGACGCGGCGAAGCTCGTTGGCCTTTAGGAGCACGTCGTACGTATAGAGTATACTTCCGCCGAGCCGCGAAGATATGCATCAGAAAAGTGAATTTCTGATTTATAAAAAGGACTCGCGGTGTGTTATTTCAGCGGCGGAATTTCATTATATTCCGTGCTAGCGGTATGTATATATATAGGGTAGAAAGAGAGAAAATTACGTCGTTCGGCCCGCCACGCGCTCCGAGGATATGATCATTTCCCTCCTTGCGCCCGTTCCATTATTTTGCTCGGCCTTACGCGAGGCTATTGCCCAAAGGTTAAACGAGCTGTTAAGTAAAAGGAGGATGGCTCGACTGGGCGCCGCTCTCTTGCTCCCTCCTCTCGCTCGAAAAACCCAATTATCATTTTTGTATGTGCCAAATTTCTCGACGGTCCTCGCGTCGTCACGCCGTTTTACGCGCGGCCAAGTTTATGGCGCTGTAGCAGCGGAATGAGAGCCGAAGAAAATGTATACGAACCGTTTATTATTCATATCGAATTATCTTGCTCCCCGCGAGAAGGGTGTAATAAAGTAAGCGGAGTTTTAAAATAAATCGATATTAGCACCCGTTTCAATTTTATTTCTTGACATTTTCATATTCACGGATAATTTTTGCGCTCCTTTTAATTTTTAATCAGCATTTTTATAAAAAAAAAAAAATGTAATTGCGCAGGTGAGCACCGTAGGACATCCGTTTTCTCGAGGACCGAGAAGCGACGAAAGCGGCGAGTTCCCATCGACCCCTTTCGCGTCTATCTGACCCATCAATATTCAGCGCCAAATTTGGTTCGCTCGACGATCATCGTGAAGTGATCAGACGACACACAAGAGGCTCGTCGTCGAGCAGCGACCGGAAGAAAATCCCCAGCTCGTCAATCATTCGGCAAAGCACGTCGAGTGAGTGAGGCCGTGGCCCGTAAAAAGAGAAAACATGTGTCCCCCGTCCAGCGAACAACACGGCATTAACGGTAATTTACGGCTCACCGATTGCGCATGACCGAAACTCTCATATAAATATATATATATATATATATATATAGCATAATATCATATACAGAAGCTACCGGAAAGCAGCCAGAGCCTCGGCTGAAAACTCATTTGAAATCGCGGTATGAATTATTCGGCTCGCAACCGCAGATCGTCGTCGTCATCGTAGTAGTCTGGAATATCGTCGTTTCGTGCGTTCCGCGCACGTATGCCACTACCGACACAACCACACAGGGAATATAGAAGAAGAGAGAGACGAACGGAAGTCCGCCGGTAGGTATACGGGACGAATAACGAGTGATGGCTCCTGCGAAGACGCGGCTGCTGTCGAGTATATACATATACGTTATTATAACGAGCTGCTGCAACGTATACACACACACACACACGTAAAGAACGGAGACTCCCGCTAA
Organism: Muscidifurax raptorellus; assembly: GCA_020010945.3. NCBI lineage: Eukaryota > Metazoa > Arthropoda > Insecta > Hymenoptera > Pteromalidae > Muscidifurax > Muscidifurax raptorellus. The sequence goes on along the minus strand of CM052081.1, from coordinate 2,567,379 downwards.
AAATGCTAACGATACGTGCATACATATACATAGGGATGAGAGAGAGGAGAGACGCGTTCACACGACTGCTAGAATTTCCGCGGTTTTCAGATCCACGGGATCTCTTTCCTCGTTCCGTCTTCATTCCCCTGGCTGCTAGCGTGTCTGATGTGGCTCGAATGGAAGGCTCGCGACGGCTTTGTTTTTGCGCCGATAAATTTCGACGAGATGACTTTCCGCCGCGCGCGCGAGACAATCGCTGGAAGCGCGAGCAAGCAGCTTGTTACAGGTGTTACGTTTTACTTACTCGGAAAGCCGCCGCCGCCGCCGCCACACTGCTTTATTGCGTCGTACGTTTCGCAAGCTTATGCGCGCGCGCGAGTGCGAGGGGAAAAATGTTTTAGGCAAAGTACGTACATAGCGCAGCGGTAAATCTGCGAGAATTCCATTAAAGTTTCGCGCGTAAGGACTCTGCGCAGCGAGTCTCTTTTCCGCTCAGTTACTACATCACTTTGCATCTGCGGCCGGCGTACCTACTATATACTATACTATACTGTATATATAGGCGGGCGTAAAGGATGGCAGTAAGTATTGCATTTTATATAACGTCTTCCTAGCCGCTGAAGGCTTATCATGTAGGCGTTATTACGTATGCGCCGTAGTGGACTAGCTCCGACCTTAAATTTAGCTCCGGGACGCGTCGCCGCGAATACAATATATATTGTTTAAACAGCAACGTCCGTAAATCGAATACGAGCTTCCTCGAATTTATTTACTCGCGGCCATTCGCTGGCGAGTAAGTATATAGTCTTTGAAAAAAAGGAGCCCGCGATCGGTCTGCGGAAAAACTGCGCGAGCACGTCCGGAGACCGTGCTCGTTCAATTAAATCCCCGGCAAAAAGTACGAAACATCGGCCATCCGAGAGCATCGCGAATGAAAAATGCCCAACGAATCCGGCCGAATAAGGAAAGCTCGATCTCTCCGCGGCTTTATATATAATCCCCCCTCCTGCACTCCGCGATCAAATCCGCGGCTTCGAAGAAACGCGAGCGACAACTCCCTGCGTCTCGTCGAAAAAAGCTGCGCACTCGGAAAGCATAAAGAAAAGACATCAGCTGCAAAAACAGCGCGCAGAAGGCATAATAGAAACTCGTCCCAATAAAGCATTAATCGCTCGGCTCGGATCCTTAAAAGTGCGCGCGCGGGACCGTATCCGCGCGCATTAGTCAATATCGTCGTGGAGAGCAGTAGCCGAGATACACGCAGTAGTGGAGGAGTCGTCGCCCGCTCATCAATAAATCATAGCTCCACTGCAGCTCTCGGCTTCATGCAAGATGCAAAGCGCTCTCTGCTACCATACACAGCTTATTCTATATACACCCCATACATACACGCGCGTAAGCTCGAGTCTCGATGAGTAGGAGGAAGACGGTATAGCTGGACGCACACCTATTGCCGGGATTATACCTGAGCTAGGATCCACCCACTCTTATCTCTATCCCTCTTGCTCCTTCGAGGAGCATAATCGCGATTAGCCTGCTCGCGCTGCCGCAGAGCCGACCGGCACAAGCCTCCAGCAGTCATCACTCGCCTATATAGTGGAGCGGTAGCCATTGACCCTTCTCCTCGCGCGTGCGATGCATCCGTCTCGCACACGGCTATATATATGTACGCACACTGTAGCGGCTGAGGTATTATCGGGAAGGGCGTGAGCCGGCGTCGCCTCGGGCGACCTTGCTCCAAATTGCGAGGATTACTTGGCGCGAGAGAGAGATAGAGCTCGAACTGATTGCGGCGATGTAATTGTTTATTCATCGCGGCGAGCCAAGAGTTATATGCGCTGAGAGAGTGACTTGCGAGTAGTGTACAGGCATACATATATATATAATGCCGCGAAGGAGGGAAATTAAATCCGCTGCATGCGCGCGCGCGCGTCCTGGCTGATGAGAGGGAGTTCGCCACCATATACTTGGGAGATTAGTTACGAATGGTGTTTCCAAGCGGTCTTTCATTAATTTCATTTTCGCTTAATGCACCGCCGGCCGTCTCGTCCACCGCGTAGTTTTGACACAGTTTCTCGTGTTTACAGCGCTTTGTGCACTCGCCAAGATAATGCCGGTAGGATGCGAGGAAAGCAAATCCGAATCTGCACACATTCATCATGCCGCGCGCAGGATTAGCCTAATTACACTTTCTCCGATTCCGCAAACCGTCGGCCGCCTCGCGCGCGCCGAAATCTGACCAACGCGATATACAACATTCAGCAACGGCGAACTGCTGAAACTACACGCGCCAAGAGCCCACAGACAACAAAGGGCGGCGGGCGAGATAGATACAGTCTACTCGACCAAAGCGTCGCTGTATATATACGTATAAGAGCCTTCGGGGGAATAGAAGCAGACGGCCGCAAGATGGATTAACTCTGAGCGCGACTCGCTTTGCTTATTATTATCGCGCGAGCGCGTCGTGGCCGTGAGCGAGCTTTGAGGACGAGCATAAAGCGAATTCAGAGTATGTATAATATGTACAAAGCAGGCCAGCCAGGCTCCTTTCCTGCATAATTCAAGCTCCCTTCACGCGCCGAGGCCCTTCCCTCTCTCTCGTGTTTAGCGTGAATTAGCGGCTTTGCGATGCCTATGCACTATGTATATCGTATATATACACACCCTCTGATGATGTACTCTCTTTCACGTGGGCTGCTGCTGATGTCGCGCGTTTCTGAGAGAGCGCATTACGCGCGCGTCCCGAATTAGTCCCCTGGCGGTGATGAGCGGGAGAAAAATGACGGGAATTCATTTCGATAATGTCCGCCCCTATACATGCGTCTACCACCGCACGGGCGTGTGCCGTTGGTTCGACGAGATTTCGAGAGATCGATCGGGCTTTTATTATTTAACGCGTAAGGAGACATTAAAATTTCACGAGAAAACTCAGGTTCTCACAGTGCAGTACGAGCCTCGACGTCGAGTGCCCTCGAAGCTTCTTGTCATGCGAGGCACGCAGGTCCGAGTTAACACGGACGTGCCAATGCGCGATGTCCGGCATAGCCTAAACTCCTGCAGAAATGTTAAAAATGACCGAGTCGAAGGTGTATACACAAAGTTAGCGCCATTAGCGATACGGAAACAAGATTTGCCATTGACGCAGCTAGCGGCGACGGGGAGTATCGGGATACATGTTCATTGATTTGGAATTATCAGCTGTACACATATATGCTGCTTAACACTGATCAATGATAGTCATCAAGCGGGCTTAGCCCGAATTCGTATTCATCGCTGCTGATTCAGATTTAGAGCGCCGGCTGATAAGCTTGTATCGCCGTGTAATTCAATACACATCGCTGCAGAGTGCAAATATCGAATAAGAGTAGTTCGAATCGAATTTCCCAATTAATACGCCCGCGAGACTTCGCGTAACCGCGAAAATAAGTTTGCGCTGAAATCGAGCCGTGGTGAACGAGACGAATTCGATACAGGAAAATTTATCAAACGCACTCATCTAATCATCGCGCTATGCACTCATCCGTCCCGGCAAATCAACTCTTCCGTGCACACGGTGTCGTTAAACATACCTACACATATATACTCTACATATGCACCAGCAGACAGGGGTGGGAGTAGAAGAGCTAAAAGCCGACGAAGCTATTAAAAGCTGCAATCTCGCGCGCTGCGACCGCGTCCAGGCTGCAAATACACAAACTTTAATGAAATACTCGCTGCGGGCGTGAGAGCGGCGACGTACACCTATATGTATATACACGTTCACGAGTGTTAATTCACGAACAATCGCGGCACGCGAACTATCGCGCGGCAGCCTGAAATATTAGGAGCAGCATTGTCATCGGCGAGATACGAGCGTTAATCTCGGGAGCCGCGCGGCGCCAGTGCTTATTCCTCATTAAAGAGTCAAGCCAGTAGCACACACGCGCGAGCTGCAGACACGCTTTCCACACGCTCCGACGCCGCTGAGCAAACGAGCTTTAGTCGAGCGAACCTGAGCTCCCCGGCGTGATTATAGACCGCACGCGCCCTTCGCCTATATATACATGTATATACGTATATATAGCTTTATTTCTTCTTTCTATGTATACCCTGCGCCTTTGGAGAGACCGTTTGTCACCGGATCGCGAGCATTAATTCGCGCATCGCTTCCTCGCGATTGTCCCCTCGATAATTTTATGAGCCATTAAAGCCTCCGGATCGCGCACTCGATCATGGCCCATCCTCTCGGAGAACGTCTTTAAACTCTCGCGCGTTCTTTCGACTATCCTTGGAAGACACGAAAAAATTCCAACTCTCCCTTCTCGAGCTCTGCCATTCTTCTCCTGCACGGACGCGCGATTTTACAGTCTCATGCCTCGACGCGCGCAGCCGGCCCAAAAGGCGGCGATTGTTTATTCATCCTACAATCTCGATAGCGCAGGCAGGACGACGATACGCCCCCTTATGTCTTCTTATATTCTTCATCGGCCCATATCTCCTTTTTTCGTCGCCGCTCCTCGAGAGCTGCCTTTTTTCTCCCCGGCTTTTGTGTATACACACACGCACACGCACACACGCCTCTCGATCGCTTAGAAATCGCGCCTCCATAAATTTCGACAGGGCCCAGCGCTCTGTGTGCGCAGTATAAAAGACTCGCGGGGACTACTCGGATATATTTTATCGATCAGCGCCGAGGACGAGCTGCCCCCATTCGTCGTCGCGTATACTCTCGCTTTCTTCCTCTCCCTTACTTTCGCTGCGCGCGCCGCGAGATATTACTCGTGAATCATATTATACATACACAGACGCGCAGCGGTCTCATTCGATTTATACATGCTAGAGAATAAGAGAGAAGAGAGCGGCTCGCCGATGCGACATATATTACACGGGGCCGGGTATTTTAAAGCATCGCTCGCGTCGCCGACGCACTGCACAGCTCTCTCTCTCTCTCCAGACAAATGTCGAGGGGGCTGTCGCTGCAGCATATATATATATATATAGTGTGTATTAAATCGATTCTCTTATGCGCGCGGATTCGCTTTGATGAAATATGCGGCGCGGATGATTTGTTACAAGCCCTCATTTATATCAGCTATTTTTATCGCACTGCCCTATGCGCGATTCAATCAACTTGCGGTCCTGCAAAATCCCGGAACTTCTTGTGGCTCATCTTGCCGGCGCGTTTCGTGAGAACTGGAACAACTAGTTGGCTCGCAAACTGTTCGGAAATCACCCCCCCCCCCCCGCTTGCTTTTTCCGAACCACGCGACGGAACACGTCGAGTCGAAATTCCGGCGACGCGGCACATCGGCGCGCGTGCATTCCGCGGCCTAATTTATTATCGCTGGACGCTTTTTACTAGGCGATTTCGGCGCATAAACAAGCCCGCGCAGAGAGAGGATGGATCCGCGGCACGCTGACGTGCGCTACGCTGACAGCCTAAAAGGACCTCGACGGAAATCAATTCGATCGTTAATTAACAGCGCGTCATCGAGGCTGCTGGGCCCGAAAAACGCGGCATTCCTCATATACATACATTACGTGGCAGCGAGGGAGCCCGCAGTAAAAAAAAAAGGGGACATGTTTGTCTCGAGCGCTCGACATTCGCCACACGCGCGGCGCATATATTGGACGAAAAAAACACGGACCGACAGAACGCGTAATTTAATAATGACGCTTTTTGGTTCGCTAGAAATTTATCCGTTATTGTTGACATTTTACTATATGGATAGTTTATAGGACTCGGAAGAAATTAAAACGAGGATTAATTAGCCGGCGGCTTCGTTCGCCTGGAGCTACGGTAATTGAATTTAATATCGGTCTTTTATTTGCGGTCGGCCGCTAATAAAATTTTTCTCATTGTTCGTCTGCAATGTACATACAGCGAGTGCGCATATGTGGGAAGCGGCAGAGACGCGCGCGACAGCGGTTTTAGCATACCTACGCGACGGCGTCCGACGTCTTTGTGCTCGCGAGCGGCCAAAGGGGAGAGGAGCACGCCGCAAAAGAAACGGCAATAAAAAAGGTCGAAAAAGACAGCGGAAGAAAGAATGCCGCTCGCTCTCTCTCTCTTATATTTTAGTTTTATGCGTTTAAGTCTCCTCGGGAGGAGAGTATACTATGCGTGTTTATCGTACACGTGGGCAGAACGAGATTTTTATCGTTTGCATTAGGAGATGCACGTTAACGTATAAATATACATATATCTGCGCTGAATCGATGACAAGCGTGCGGCGGCGGCAGAAGCGCGTATAGTCGCATGTGGGTGCCTATATCAGTGTGCGCCTGTCTCGAGTATAGATACAGCTCTCTCTTTCTGCGCGGGCTTGAATCGATCAGCCATAAACGTTGCTCGACGCGAGCTCGCGAGTATGAGTTATTGCCGTCGGGGAGCTGCCCCGGACCTGGATCATTTTAATCGTGTTTATGTCGAATGGCAACATTAATTAGAGTGACAAACGATGAAGAGAAACAGCTCTGGGCTCGCGTAAATTACGCGTCGCCGGGGGACAAATAGCCGCGGCGACAACTGCTGCATAGTATGTCGCAGACTTTGTGCGTTCTTTAGCCGCACTTGGAAAATGGACTTATGCAATCCAAATAAATTGCAGCATCGGTATACAACAAATGTCGCACATACCAAAACTGAAAAAAGCCGTCTGATGGCCAATTCCGCTATGTGCACGGAAAAAAGAGCAGTCGCAGGCTGGCGCGCACTATTATTTTTCCATCATTAAATTTACGAAAGGTGGAACACAGAACGCGCGCGCAAAGCGGCGTTAAATCGTCGTCGCGTGCGCGGGCATAACAATCGGGCTCGTTCGCCGCGCGGCGGCGGTTCAATTCATGCGCGCGGATGAATTGGTTTTTGGTGGACTGGTATATCGCCGCTGGCTGCAGCTTTTATCGATGCGAGAGCCTGCGTCGCGCGAATGAATAAATTAACAAAATCAATCGAGCGCGGCTAACCGTTGACGAATAGAAATAGCAACGCGCGCGCTCCGATAATCGATACTTCGCGTAATTGATTTCCTCGCGGCAATAAACTGCGGCGATCGACCTTCTCTCTCGCTCTCTCAATTTCTCTCTCGGTCGCACTCGGCGAAACGATGATTACAGTGCGTGCGCGCAGCCGCTAATAAAATCGGCCCGCTACCTGCGTATGCAGTATATATATACAGCATCCATTTACGACTCGGCTGCCTGTATGTACTCGTATACTGACGCCCGGCGCTCTTCTTCACACATGCACGTGACGTATACGCGAAAATTGCTCGCCGGCTGCTAACGAGAATGTTATTTAAGGCTTACGCGAATTGCAATATCAAGCGCGCCTATATGGTCGAGCCGAAATTAGAGAAGAATTACACGCTGATGCAGCCCAAAAAGAGTGGAGCTTCGTCCCCGCGCCTATATCATTGTCGTCATGTGTACCGCCGCTGCCAAATGTCGGCAGTATGTATAGCGGCAGGGTGCAATTTTCCGATTCAAAACGATTCGCGTGTTTTACACCTGCTCGCGTCCAGCCGCTCCGCATATATTCGTGATCAATGGGCGTGAGCTCGTTCGGTTGCGCCGACGCGCGATTCGGCGGCAAGTTGAATTTTCAACCATATTCAAATGGACCGCGACTGCGGTTCGCGGAAAGAACCCGACGCGATATATAGTTATACACATAGCTGTACATACAATGGTGTGAGAAAAACTCACATACTGTCGACAAAGTGTCGAGTATCTCGGAGTGTTATAGCGGTCAATGCGCCTGTCCAGAAGTAGACTTGATTGTAAGATATTTGTAGCGACTCCCGCGCAAATTAGCCATACGCACGCAGAGGAGCTTTTCGTACTATATACGACTCCCAAAAACTCATTCTCGCGCTCGCACGGTACACAGAGCGAAAGAGAGAGTGTGTAATATGGAGTCCCCGAGGTCTAGGGGAATTCCGGCCGAGAATAGCGAATCACTTGGCGGCGGCGTAACTAGCGCCTGTCCCGCACCCTCCTGCTCGCCCGCCGCCAACAACGCAGCCGCGACCACAATGGCTAATTAAAGAGCATGGCTAAGCAAGCTCTCTCTCTCTCTCTCTCTCGCGAGCGGGCGGGCGGCGGCAGCTTGGGCTTATACACTCGAAAGCGGCAGTTACGAAGAACGGGAGCAGAAGTAGACGAAGCAGCCGGTGGGGGAGGAGGAGTAGCTCGGAGCGGCTGCAAAGACGCCGGGTATTCGCGAGGGGGCGAGTCTCGAGTTTCTGGACTCGGCAGATTGTAATGGCACTTTCTCTCTCTCTCTCTCTCTCTGTCTCGCTCTCGGCTCTCTATATATATCGCGAAGCTGCTACGCGACGCGGAATCGACCGCATAGTCGGAGAAGGGACGACAGAACAGACGACGAGCTGAGCAGAGCAGGCAGAGAACTCCAATGGGTGACACAAAAGCAAACTAACGTTTCCACTAATTACTCGCTTGTAATTAGCCGCCAATTTGGTCGCCGGCAAGCGTGAAATAAGGGGGTGCACTAGGCCGCCGCTACCCCTCTACTGCATGCACAGGGCGACGCACGGGACGAGTATTGATTCGTCGTTTCAGGGACCGCCGCGGCACCGCGGAAGAGACTAAAAATGCGCCGGCACCGAGCCATTAGGTGTAATGCGATGCCCTCTCTGCAGTTATACTACCGGCTGATGGGAAGCGGCAATCTCGGGGCTATTAAACCCGCGACTTTATAGACGCCCTCGTACGTCGTTATCCTCCGATGCCGCTGCTGCTGCTTTCTTCGCACACACTTTTATGCTTGGGTATACACGTGTATATGGAAGCTGGCATACGTATAACGTTCGAGATCGTAGGGCGGAAAGCCTGTTTATTGGGGAATAAGCCTGCGTGCGATCGATGCTTCAAGTTCAAAAGTGACCATGGAATAACATCGCGGGTATGGCTCCGCCGCCGGCTGCATCTGTATTGATGAAATTCAGGAGGAATTGAATTTCAGGAAAAATGCCGGCACCCACCCGGCTTTTTCGTTCATTACTCTAACGACCTGCTCGTGCTCCAATCACCCTTATGAGTCCCCCGCTGCATTCCGTCGCGAGCCCCGCCGCTGCAGCTCGTCAAATCGATAATAGCCGCCTATATCCGCAAACCTTCTATACAGACGCGTGTGCCTATATTCCCGTCTTATACGGAGAAAAAAAATAAAAAGGGAGTAGGCAACACAGAACCTCCGAGCTTTACCTTCGTCCACTGCGCGCAACTATATCTCGGTGTATTTAGCATTGCAGAGCTGATGATGCTGCTGCTGCTGCTGCTCGTCGTCGCGCTCCGGCTGGGATATAGTATAAAGAGAGAGAGAGAGAGACTAGATAGAGAGAGACAAGCGCAGCATTACGGAACACTGCGGAATTGGTAACCGACTCTATAATACCGCACTGCTGCTGCTTCTATTATCAGGAACGGGGGGGGGGGGGGGGGAGACGGTGGCAGCACCGGTTACCAGCGGGACTAACCGCCCTTTTAATTGTCCTTTTGCATACGTACACGCTCACGCACGGACGCGCGGTTATTAGAAAGGACGTCGAGGTATATACCTATGCGCTATACGTGTGCGTACGTCTACATGGCCCAGAGCCAGCCGCCGAAACTTTATTCCGCGAGGATCGAGATGCAGGGAATACCCGATGAGTGTCTTGGATACGCACTACGTGAATTCCATTGCGAAGCCGCGGCGAAAGACGGGAGAGTACATAATATGGAGTCGTCGTCTTTTTCTAGAGCTGACATGCCGTTGATGATTCCTCGAACGCAGAGCGTCGAGATTGCGACTTGATTGGTTCGGGGTCCGCGCTTGGGTTGCGGGTTAACGTCGACTCGATTGCAGCCGTACGCGACGCGTTTTTACCGCGGAAATCGATTCATCGTTTATCGATATGCGGCATTAATTTGTACAGCTCAGTTCATCTCTGTATTTTATAATGATGATGAAACGAATAGGACAGTGTTAACGATGAATGACGGGCGTTTCGAGTTGGCCGCAATATGATATACGTCAATATATAATGCGCTGGTTATAGAGAATTATGTGGGTTCGAAAGTTATAGACAAACTCGTTAATTAATTAATTAATTTCGTCCCGCGACCCCGTGTTAGCCAATTTACATCAAAGTGAAATATTTATCGGTTCGCTTATGCGCATACACGCAAATTAACGAAATTGTTACTGGCTTGAATCGCTGCGCGGCTCGCCGCATTATTCGCATTTTCAAAATGGAAAATAATCACGACGGCTGATTACATCGTCACATTAATATACTCTCTGGGAGCATAAAGATTCCCCCAGCCGCGGTCCACAAAAACGAAACGTGTGTCTCATCCTAAGTTTATCATACACACACAGCAGCGGCGGCGTGACTGCGCGGACGAGTGCACGTGGCCTCCTGTCCCTACCTCTCGCGTCCGCGTGTACCTTGCCATTATCGTATTTGCATATACACATATCTTAATATTATGCCATCTGGCCGGCGCAGCGAAGGGGCAAAAAGGAAAAAGAAGGCGGACTCGCGATCGCCCGCGCAATAACGTATGCGCGCGTGCATATACATACGTACACGGCTCGTCGCTCTCGCGGTTGATAAGAACTTCTGGAGAGAGCGGCTGCAGACTCATTTCTTTGCGATCTGCGCGGCATAAATACCACCTGCGACGACTGGACACGCGGGGACCGAGAGCGCTCGATGTTTCGCTTATGAGCCTGATAACTTACAAGCTTCATCACAGAGTACACGGATGGAAATACTCGGATCGTTCCTTTTGCTGCATCGGAGAGCGTTTCTTCCTTTGCAGCGAGCATTTCTTTTTATCGGGCTCGGCCGTGCAGCTCTTTATGCAGTATATATATTGCGACAATTTATTCGTCAAAAAAGGCGAGGAAAGCAGGAGCTCCTTATATTCATCCCAACTGCGGCCGTAGTCTCGCTCGTTCGCGGCGATTTCCACGAGCGATGAGAGCGCAGCGTGAGAAAGAGAGAGAGAGAGAGAGAGAGAGAGAGCTTCGGGGACAGGCAGTTCATCGCTCGGCGGGGGCTACCGCTGCGATCTTTCGCGCTTCCCTGCTTGTATGTAAATTCGTGTGTAGAATAATTGCGAGCCGAGCGTCGGCGGCATTCATCGGCGCGATATTGGTCAGGACTCTACTACTGCTGATGCTGCGACACACGTGTAGCCGAGTTTCGTCGTTCTTCCCCGCGCTAGCAGTGATGATAGCTGCTGGAAGACACGCGACTTGCGAGCTTTGCCCTGTTTTCTTCTGCTGCTGCACACATGCAGCGGAGATGGAAAATTGTTGCTGATTGGTTCGTTCAGGCCACTATACTGATGCTGCAAGTGTATATTATATCCACGAAAAAAGCAAGCAAGAAGTTTAAATCACAAAATACAGAGTGCATGTATATACAATACAATATATGTATCGCACGGACAAGAGCTCTCCATTGTAATGCGTTATCTCGCGCACTTTGTCACACAACGCGCGCACACACTCTCTCTCCCGGGCCTATCCCTCTTTTTCGAAGAAGAGGTTAAACCCCCTTCTTTGCTGCTGTTGCTTTATCCCCTTTCACCTCCCGCATGCCCGCGGGCCTGCAGCGCGATTTTATTCCGAGATTCCACCGGGGCGCATTACGCTCGCTCGCGACGACCCTCGCGGTAGGTGGTCGCGGAGAACACGCCGATGCCGACGAGCCTTTATATAAAAAGATGTCCCAAAGATTCGGAGATCGGCCAATCTTTTAAACTCTTTCTTCGCTGCTGCTGCTGCTGCTGTCCCCCCTTGTGTGCGTCGATTGTGTGCTGCTGTACCTTTGGGAGGGACTCGCGTAATCTCCTCGTACCTTTTTGAAGTAAAGCGACGTTTTTTCCTCGACTGGTTTATCTGTCTCGCTCGGAGAGCGTGTGAACGCAATGAAAAGTCAGCTACTTGCGAGTCCTTTTGTACGCGAGAAAAGGATTTTCAGAAACGCTCGCAGTCAAATCAGCCATACGCGCGTGCGCGTGTTCGGGCTCCCACCGACGAGGCTGCGTGTTATCTCTCCGGCTACATCATCGTTTCTGCAGTTGTAAAACGCGAAAAGGCCGCATGTTGCTTTATACACCGGCGTCCGTCCGTGGCTGTAAACACATTGGCCGTATGCGCGCTGGGGATGGGATTAGAGCGGCGCCGCGAGCTGTGGTAATAGTCGTGAGCCCGGACGTGTTTGCTCTCGCGTTAAAAGCGCGCATAAAACCCCGAGTTACTTCTGTAAGGCCGGCGCGCAGAGTTCATTTTTGTGAAAGCTTTGCAAATGGAATTTCTGATGATGATCAATCCCCTGTATATATATACACACGAAAGAGTCGGACAGGGCAGTATAGTAATCATCAAAGCGACACGACCGAGCCCATCGGCCGATTTAGATTTTAGCCGACGGGTCTGTATAATGCACTCTTCTTGTGTGGCATAATTATTACACAAGCAATAAGAGCCATTCCACAGCCTACTACACCGAGAGACCGTATCAGTGCTATATATATAGCGGCGCAGGCGGGAGACAGCGAGTATTACTGCAGAGTAATTGCACTGATTGAAATAAATCACGTTTGCAGGGGACCTGTGTCTTCCTCGTTTTTTCCGTCCTTTTGTCTCGGAGCAAACAATCCCCGCCGCGGCAGAAGCGTGTCTCTCTCTCTCTCTCTCTTCCTCTACTCTCTATCTCGGCGCAGTCACGAAATTGGAAAAATAAATATCGGCGGCAATCCCGAGAGTTAAAACGCTACTACATGCTATAGATATATATACACTATCCCCCGAATGTAACCGATAGATGGCGAGCGCCGATAAATGAAAGTCTCACGGAGACATTTGTCTGAATCTCGGCGGAACGGCGGTAGCAGAAAAACACGCTTATATATTTTACCATATACTCAGCCCTTGTCTAGTAATGGTTATGACGATATATGCGGGGCCACGAAGAGATAAGGGAGTAGGTATACGTCATGCCGGATTATAGAGATATTAGTTCGCCATAAAAATTCGTGCCGTCGCTCGATCCGCCGTAGAGCCGCAACGCGAATTTATCGCGTTCTCGTGACTCATAGCTATATATATATATATGTATCTCCGCCGCAAGACTTTCTTTTTACGTCGCTAGAGAGAGACAGAGTTAGAGAACAGCCCCTATACCTCTTTCTCTGCTTCCTCCGGCACGTTTTCCAGGCGAATTTCGATGTCTCAAGATACCCCGCGCGCAGAAACGAATCTCGTCGATGCGATATATATATATATATATATATATATATATACCTACGCTGAAAATCGCCCCCTCATATTTTTCTGCTTCCCTGTTGGCATTTCGACTGTTTATCGATTTTTAGACCATCACGAAGACGGGCGCTTGTCGAACAAGCGCATGATCGCGTGCAGTAATTAGACGCGTGTGAGTCAACCTCGCATTATATAATAGCTCTCGGTAAATAGACTCTTGATACCTCGAAATCCAAACAATACTCTCCCGCGGCGACGCCATTCTTCTCAAAGCCTACAGCACCGGGGCGCGAGGGCCCCCTGTCTCCATTACACCCTTTCGATAAATCACGCGCGCTCAGCCGGGGATATTTACCCTCGGCAGCAAAAAAAAAAGAGAGAAGGAAAGTGCGAAAAATCGCGGATTTTTCAAATTTCCCCGGCGCGCGCCGCTATCTCTCCCTTCGGCTATAAAATTTCCCTCTCAGCGCCTGTGTTCCTCGACCTCCTCCGCAGCCGGGCGCAAGAAAAAGGGAGCGCAGACACACTCTTTCTCTCGGGATCTTTCACGCCCGCGTGCCTCCAAACTTTCGGCAGCGGAGATTCTCTCGCAGCGAAGTCGTCGTCGAAAATGTAGAGGGTTCAAGAAGAAGCACTGCACAGCAGCGGCAACGCGTCTCAGTTCCCATGGCTTAGTCACCCCTTCCATCTCTTTCTCTCTCTTTCTCTCTGCGCTCTATATGTATCATCTATAGCTATATCGAGGTGTGTACCGCCAAAGGGGAGGAGAGAGAAATCGCATAAGCCTTTTGGAAAAGCTCGCGATATCTCGGACTGTCATCTGACGGTATTTCATGTCGCGCCGCAGCGATCCGTACAATGGCTTCCGAGAGGGAGAGCGAGTCGCGCGCGCGCGCGAGCTGCCACCTGGAAAACGAAGAAAAAGGGTTGCCGAATATTTCCTTTGTCATGTGTAGAACGGCTTAGATTTATCAGTGCTGCGCGCGCGAGAGCCGAGCTCACGCCGAGATTCGATATATATATATTTAAGGGGCTTTCTCTCCTCCGTCTCTTGGACGGCTTTTTTATTCCTCGCTCAGCTCTCTCGCTCTCAGCATATAGCATCATTGTCGCGCTCGCGTGTAAATGGGACACGATGAGGGCCGGCTAATGAAAAAAGAAATATGGGATTTGCCGGATTTGTGCCATTGTCCCCTCGACGACGCGGTTTTGATGCTGTGTATATATATATATATATATATGTATACGGGTTTGTTGTGCGTGTCTCTTTTTTCTCTGATAATGGACGTCGTGTGATGTAGCGCCCGCGCGGATCCCTTAGCGGCTAGAGAAACGAATGCTAACGATTTCAGATAGTTTTCACGCTCCGATTGAATCGGGATTATTGTAGGAAGAGCGCTGGGGATGGGAAAAGGGAGCGAGCGAGCGCATATTTTCTGTAAATTTAGAGTTACGGCGACGGCGCGAGCTTGTGAAAAGGATGAAAGAACGCTGATTGCTCGGCCCGACTGCTGTGGCCGTCCTTTTTTTCGACTTCATAAATTTCTCTGGATTCTATTTTTTCGTTCTTTTTTTCAGGGATTTGCGTTCGTATAAACGCGCGCTACGAGGGGTGCACTGATTTGTTGTCTCTAAAAAGAGACAGCTACTCGCGCGCGGTTTTTTTTCAATGAAATATGCATGTAGGTCGCGAGCGGCAATCGACAAATCGATTTCTAAAAACGAACCCGATCGTTCCTGAATAATCCAAGATTTAATTCGAGAGAGAGAGAGAGAGAGAGAGAGAGAGAGAGAGAGAGAGAGAGAGAGAGAGAGAGAAAGCTTGCCGACGAATCGCAACTGCCGAAGCATGAAAAATGAAAGGATTGTCTTTCTCCGGTGGTGCGTCAGCTATACTGACGCGCAGAGCCGACGTGCAGCTCGCGAATCCAAGTGGATTAGCACGACGTTTCAAACGGTGTATAATACAGCCACTGGCCCTGTCTCTCGCCTTTCAACAGACGCACGTACGGCGACGCCGCGCGAGCGAGGGCCGCTCTTGAATATTTATCAGGAACAATAGACGCGAGAGCTCAGATAGAGAGAGATACGATGATTCATGCGCTGTTCGACGGCAGAGATCACCCTCCGATCGGCGCGCATATATACGCTGCTGTACGTATACAATATATCACGCATCGTCGTGCGAGCGCGCGGCCCTTGGCAAATTAAACGACAAACGCAGGGCTCGGGAAATTTAGCGCCATTTACATTTTCGCAACCGATCTGCGGACCCCGCACGTTATTGCTTTACGTATGTATGTATGTATATAGATAAAGGATGAAGCATAATTTCATTTCGCCGCGCACACATCGCGTCCGTCTGCAGCCAAGAACTATGTCCCTCGGCTTTTATTTTCGCTCCTCGTTCGCACAGCGGTACGAGCATATATAGGTATATATGCAGCGTGCGCAGGCGAGAAAAGTGTCGGTGGCTCGTTGCCAACATTATAATATAGGTGCGGAGCTTGAGAATCTCTCTCGCTCTCTTTGGCTCCTTA
The DNA here is from genome assembly GCA_020010945.3 of Muscidifurax raptorellus. Taxonomy (NCBI): domain Eukaryota; kingdom Metazoa; phylum Arthropoda; class Insecta; order Hymenoptera; family Pteromalidae; genus Muscidifurax; species Muscidifurax raptorellus. Next base: position 2,551,587 of record CM052081.1, on the reverse strand, counting down.
CGCTCGGCTGGCCGTTAGTGTATAGCTGCAGCAGCTATCTGGAGAACACCCAAATAGGAGGAACGACGTTAATGCCCGGCCTTTTAGCCGGCGCGCCCGCTGCATTACACCTCTTTTACCCGCGCGGTTGACGCCGCCGGAGCCTAATTATTACGTATGAAATATGATCTTATTGCGCGTGAATTTTCCGCGGGGGCTTATTCGCGCGCGGGGATTAAGCCGCAAAAGGATTTGCCGCGAGCTTTTTTATTCCTGCTGGGAAAAAAACTCGTGACTTTTATTACTCCGGATTTATTTCTGACGACTAGCTCCGAGAGTTTGTTTCCGAAAAGTTTTCGCGTTCTACTCTTCTGAGTGTATATTAGCGTAATTAACGAGAAAGTTGATGAATCGAAATGAACGCAAAGCTGAATCGAGTTTCCCCTCGCGAGTTGCAGCTTGATATATATCATATATGACGAGAAATACCAGTTCGCAGAAAGCACTCATGGAGCGGACTATTGAACGTCAAGTATCAAGTTTCTACATAGATAGCTATCAGACGGGAAATGGGTAAGCGAGAGAGCTATATTGCATCTCTCCGGGTTTCAAAGGGTTGGTGTTTCAACCCTCCCTGCTGATATCGTGACTTTTCCGTAACGTGTGTGCGACGTATATATCATCTTACCTCGAGTTCAATGTGCTTTCTCCGCAAAACGCACAGGTGCGGGTATTTTCTGGGGTTCAAAAGTAAATCGCGGCCTACAATTTGCAGCGCTAAACTATAGAAGATAGTCCACATTGTTCGCGATTCTCAAGAAAAAAAAAAACAAAAGAAAATAAGAGTTTTCATAATATTGTTACAAACTGCCGTCTAAAAATAAACACAACCAATATTCGTATCGTAATTAAACAAAAATATAAATGTAATTAAAATACAAGCGTGAAAGTTGTGTAAATTATATAAATGTCGGGCCATGAAAAAGCAATTTATATTCGTTTACGTTTTCCGGCTCACGCGGTATTTAGTGAAAGTAAATATATATCGAGTTGGCAGAGAAGTATGCTAGAAGCAATAAAATCCGTTATTTCGCTCATAGTTCGTCGTTTATTCGCTGTCAATTTTATGTTATTGGCCATTTGCCAGCTGCGACGGCGCCAGCCTGCAGTGTTTACGTGTGTGTATGAATTAATTTCGACGATACTGCGCCTATAGCTGTTAAAATGAATTCCGATATCAACTACAATAAAGTGTGCCTCTTATCACTCCTGTATATTTTTACCGGATGCTGATGCTGTCCATCAAAGCGTTCTGCTCTCCTGTCTATTTTCAGCGCCTTCGAACAAAAAGACCGATATAAAAGCGAAAAGAGAATCTCGACCGGCGCTGGCGCAAGTAAATCAGCCCGCTCCGACGCACAAGCGCCCATTGTCCGCTCATTTCGTTAATCTTCTCTCGCTGACGCAGCAAAGCATCCTATGCGCAGCAGCTACTCGCGTATACACATCCCATACATAACCGGGCCCGAGAGCGAGCAAGGGACTCGCCTCATAATACCCAATTACAATAGAACATACTTTCTTATTCAATAAGTCAAGAGCACAGAGACTGCGGGAACGCGCTATACTGACAAGCTAACCCCCGAGAACGCGGACAGGGCCTCGTAAACTAATTATTATTGCCATTAATTAGCCCTACCCTTGGGCCACTAGCAAGAGCGGCCTAGACCCGCTCTAATTAATACCTTCCGCTCGGCCAGTACAAATAATGCCCCGCCGGCAACGCAGCTCGCTGCACTGCTGCTGCCGCTGCCGCCGCGGATAAATGGCTCTCGCGGCTGAACCGCGGAGACAAAGCGGCCTTTCGCCATCCATATACGCAAAAAACCTCCTCCTTGTGCAGGCACCGCTCGCATACAGCCTAATTTTTGAATTCTCGAGTCTATAATATGACGCGTTCGTATATGCTTCTTTCTACGCACCTGCGCGGAACTGATGGAGGCGTTTCGTTAGCTCCTGTAATATAATATATATCGAGGGTGAATTTTTCGACGCGCGCGTTTTATTGGATTCGCCTATAAGTGATATTTATGTATATCGGAGCGCAGGGAGATCTGCGCGAGCGCGCGAAATTCTGCGGGGGGTCATTCCAGCGACGTGGATTTGTGACTTTATCAGAATTGATGGCGCGGCGGGATATAATATATGTATGTATATATATTCCGTATTTTTTGCTTTCGCTGCATTTTTAACCGGAATTACCCCGAGAGGAAAGTTACTATAGCGCCGGAAATATAGATTTTACAGACCCTGGTAAAAACGATAGCCAACGCTTTCGCAATTCTGAAGGCGTTGGCCATCGATTTCCGTATATTGGCTGGTCGAAAATCCGATAAATTTTTAAGCAGCGTCAAACAGTTATTAACAAACAATATACAATAAATTGATAAATAACAAGCTTTACATCGTCATTTTTTATAGCAGGGTGAGATTTACATTTTTCGCGGTGACGGTGTAATGACGAAGCGGCAAAATAAACGAATGATCCGGTGGCAGCGGCCTTCAGCTTCCGAGATTTATAGATATATATTTATACTTGTCCAGTGTGGCAAACGCACCGCGAACGTGCCTGCTCACGCGCACTTTAAGCATTCGCGAGAGACGGAAAAAGATGCTTCTGCGATGATAAACCCAGCCCCGTCGCAGAGACAGTTGCTTCGAAACTAGACAGAAAGCCTCTTGACTGTACCCTTCTGCAGTGCGCTGCTGCCCTCCTCGCGTTCAAGAGCCGAGAGAAAGAGAGAGAGAGAGAGAGAGAGAGAGAGAGAGAGAGAGAGAGAGAGAGAGAGCCAGTAGGAGTCAGATAGAGATAGATTTATTTTATATAAAAGAGAGAAGCAGAGGCGGCAGCAGCAGCAGCAGAAGCAGCAGAAGCACCGAAGAGGGAATTGAAAGAGAGTAGAAGAAGGCGAACTGGCCGAGAGATAAGTGTACAATGGCCGAGGAGAAGCTTCGCTCTCCGTCGCTCCCTCTCTTTCTCTCTCTCTCTCGGACTCGCGCTCGCTGCGAGTTTGATAAGATCGGGCTGGTCATTACGAGTGTCTCACAGCGGGGGACACACTGCCTGGACATGTCGGCTTTCGATTCTCATCCGGCGCGCAAGAGACCGAGAGCGCGTATATCTATATATACACGTACGTACGTACCTACCTACACAGCCTTTTATTCCCCAGTCTTATACTGCATCATCGTTCCAGCTCTTTCACTCCTTCGCGTCTTATATCTTTTCTTCCTCCCCGCGAAAACCCCTTCACAGGTATATATATAAATGTACACGCGCTCAATCTGTCTATCTTTCAAAGCTGTTCATTGTCGCGAGTTCTAAGCGCTCTAGTTTGAGATTTTTATGGTTCGGGCGTCGTCGTTTTTAATGGTCCCCCAGCGATGCGACGATGTGTGTATATATATATATATCCGAGACGAAGCTTTTTCTCTGCTTTGGGGAATCGATTCTCGAGAGGCACGACCCTTTCTTCTCGAGTGTATTGCTTTTTCTATCGAAAAGACCGAGCAGTGGCACGGGGTAAATAAAAATGTAGCAAAAACAATTTCGCGCGACGAATCCTACGTACTCGTATCGCAGTGCGCGAAAAATTGAAATGAATCAAGCTGCACACAAAGGACGTAACATTTCGCTGTAAATTTAGACATCGCGCGGCGGCGGCGACGACAGCTGCTCTTCAATTTTTCGTCCGAAACATGCAGAAACATGCAAATAACTCCATCTCTACAAACGAGCTTTTCGAGGAAGAAGAAGCAGTAGCAAAAGCAAAAAGAGGGACGAGCAGGCCACAACGGCACGGAGAGAAGAAAAGAGAAGTACATCCTGCAGCTTGTTATCTCAAATACCCTGAAAGAGCGGGAGCAGGAAGGAGAGCAAATCTGCATTCTGCGAGTAGTCTCAGTGAGTGGAAGAGACAGAGAGAGGACAGCGCTCGGGTTTTCACCCATGAGTGCACGCATGCACACAATAACGCGCGTGCATACCTGCCGGTAGCTGCTCGGCGATGTGTCGCGCGCCTCCTCGACTCGTCGGTGTGTCCCCCTTTGGCGCCCAGCGAAAGGGAAAAAAGGAAAGACTCGCCGAGAGAGAGAGAAAGAGTAATAGAAAAAGAGGGCGACACAATGAGTCGAAAGAGAGAGGGTTGAAATTTCGAAAGGACTAGGAAGGAAGCGAGGGGTCTGCGCCGTGCAGCTTTGCGCCTCGTTTAAGCCCCACTCGGAGCGCGATGTCGCGCGAGCATAATCCGACATTAGATCTCTCCCGCTTGCCGCCGGCAGGCGAAGAAAGAGATTACATCTGCAGTTTAGTCGCATTTTATAAAAGATGCAAAGCTCGAGCCCCTTCCACTTTTTTTCCCCGCAGCCCACCCGCCATCGCCGTCGCGTATAGGACACGAGAAAAGGAAAGAAGGAGCGAGAATGTCGCTGATGCTACAAGCCTTTGATGCGATGAACTCATTTTTCTCTCTCTCTCCTTTATATTCGGTAATCTCGTGCGCGTCTCGCGTGTAATGCGCATTTTCCCCCCGAAGAATAAGGCGGCGAGACTGAGTACGACGGGCTCGATCCATCTTCTGCCAGTATATATACACTCTCTGCTACTGCATGCCGCTCGTCGCTTCACGGCCGAGAGACTCCGCTGCTGCGGGCTTTATGAATTTTTTTGAATTTCCACGGGGAGCGTTTGGCACTGTGTGTTTTGGCCTAATTGAATCCCGAGATTTTTCGAGCGGCTAAACGCACGATGAATATGTTATATACCGCGCGCGCCGGAAGCGATTTATCAGAATATTCAAATAGCCCGTCACGCCGCTTCCTTCGATTTACCCGTTTTTTCCTCGTTTTTTTTGCTGCTTCCTCGTTAAAATAATATAATAAGAAGCCAGTCGAATGACGGGGCAAGTATGACGAAGCCTGGGAAATTCGTTTTGTCGATCCCCGATTTATGCGAATCGGAAACGAGGCGCATCCTTGACCTCTGCGCAGCGCACCTTGCGTATAGAGACCATATCCGCATCCATACGCAGGCATTCATCTTCGATTTCCCCCGCATTCGGAGACTGCGGGTGTGTGTATACGCGCGACCGATCTCGCGCGGCTTTTCCCAAGAGGCTTAAAAAAGAAAGTCAAGGAGCGTACACATAAAAGCGAGCATAAAAGTGAGATAAAAGGTCGCGCGCGCTCGGGATCTCATCGTGTGTAATTTTCTTACCCTAAACACCCACCTGCAGGACGCGCGCCCGTCTATGCCGCTCCGGCCATATATACAGACGCACAAAGCTCGAGATAATAGAAGATCGAGACGAGCATCAGGGATATAAAACGTATATGTGTGTGTGTGTGTGTGTGTGTGTGTGTGTGTGTGCATGAGCTGCAGCAGCGGAAGGTGTCGGGGAGAGAGTCAATAGCTCGGCTAAAGTGCGAGGCGGGATGAGAGAGGGGTCGGGGAAAAAGTCGTAGGTGTCCGATGCAGGCTCTCTAGTAGAGTGCGGTGCATCCTTGCGGGAAAAGAGATATATAGTGGGAGAGCTGCGCGAGGATTCTCACGCTGGCGACCCTGACGCCGGGGTATAATAATCGCGTTTGATTGATCGGACGGTCCCACACACTGTACACTGCATCGGATAGACATCGCGCGCTGTGCCCTATCTCCCGCACTCTCTTGTGGCTTCGAATAAATATATATATATCCGGCTCACGCACCGGCCACTCTGCTCCGGATTATTGGATTTTCTATTTTTATAAGCGAGCCACATATTTTTTAAACGGCCGGGAATATTTTTCGAGGGGCACGCCGGATTTGCGCGCGAGAGGACAGCTTTCATATCGACCGAGAATATATATAGATAATAGAGACGGGGGGGAAGTCGATCTTCGCTTTGCGACCCGGACGTGTTGGTATAACCGAAGGACAAATATATCTACGTCTGTTTGTTTTTCGGCTGGCAGTTCGCCTCCGATGAAGTCGGAAGGGAGCTTATATTCCTGTATATAGCGGAGTGTATCGCGCAAGTCTCGCGTGATTTGCGGGGGTAGATATGTATATATACGGATGAGAAGCTAGTGAGATGCCTTTGTGCGTTAATGCGATTGAGGCGCTTGCGGCCGAGTTTTATGGGCCGTTTGCTGCCGGATTACCGCCGACATAATTTTAAAGCTCGCACGCGGCCTGACGTGATAGGTTGTAGGGCCAATATAGTTTTGCCTATACATAAGCACTCGCTGTGATATTGTAAGCGAAAATTCATACTATTTGAATCTCGATCCCCGGGCAGACATCTCAAGTGCCTCGAGCAGAGCTACTCGAAAGTTGGTTGCGTGTATATATCGCGCAGTAAATCGCTAGGCATCAGAGAGTGAGCAGCGGTCCTATCAATGCAATATGTTAACAACAAATTCAAAACTACCCCTTTCTGATTCCACTCGAGGTCGTTCAGTTATCTCCTCCTCGTAATAACGAGACGTCTATACCCAGCACACCGTCTATGCATCTCATCTCGAGGAGAGCCATAGCTCGAGTCCGCGAGTCTCCCGAAGCGCACGTATTCTGCGAAGCTCGAACATTTTCCCTCTCTCTCTCTTTCATTGGTGTTCCACTTGTTGTTGACATAAACGGATGCACGAAATCTTCTTACGCAGCACTTAGACCGGAGCTATTCTGCTCTCTCGCGACGGAAGCGTTTTGATTCGAGGCGGATCGCACACAGGTATAGCAGCAGCAGAGGCGCACAATACGCAAGGCACAAAAGGATGGGCGCCTCCCTTCTCTCTCTCTCTCGACTCTGCCTTACAGGCTTTCGAGCTTCCGTAAAAGGTATTCAGCTTTAAATGCGCGCGCGCATTGTACCGGAGGCTTATATAATACGCGGGCGCACGATAGAAACGTCGTCGAGCTACTCGCTCTCTCTCTCTCTCTCGCCTCGGAGGAATAGAAGAAAAAGGCGCGAGGCCGATGGCCATAGGATTCCCAGCGCGATGCGGAAGCTATCTCTCAATGTATATATAAGAGGTGGGGAAGAAGCACAGGGCACGTTGGCGCACACGCGTCATCCAGCGCGATACGATGATATATACGCATACATATAGGCACTTTGAGAATCGCGAGAGAGAAGCGAGTACGCGGATTCACGACGTGCGAAAAAACGCTTACCGAGGCGCTGAGCTCTGCGGGGAAAAAAGAAGTCGCGGGAGTTTCTGTCAGGTGCAGCCGGCAAGGAGGAGTCCCATTGTCGCTTGCGCAAGTCATCGCGCGTCGGCCCAGCACTTCTCCTTTTGCGCGTGCATTATACTATATAGCAAAGGGAGTAAAAAAACACACCAGACACGCGCGGCGAAAAGTGGACGCGAACTGACGCGCGACAAGTCTTCTCCGCTCGGCAGCGCGGTTATAATAGGCTGCCTCACGGCCGTTGATTTTCTGTAATCGTAATTGGCCGTCCAAAGATGGAAGCTGCGCGCGAAGCTTAATCGCGATCGTTACAGCTCGCTCACGCTGTAGCAAGCTCCTTATATTCCGACGCGTGCAATTTTCCAAATGGAAGTTATTCCCTTTGCCGCGCGCGAGATAGAGCTTCTTAATACACTCGGAGCTAAAAACACTCGGAGCCCGCGCTCTGATTACGACGGAATACGCAATCAGCCGGGCCATTAATATTTTCGAAAAACTGGCGCCGCGCGCTGCGACGTCGACGACGACGACGACGAGATAATTCATGCAAAACTTCATCAAAGCTTTTTTATTTCCCGCGCGAGCACTTTACTCGCCTGTCTCGCTCTCTTTCTCTCATCTGCAATGCCTAAGAACGGATACGAGGCTCCTCTCTCGCACGAAAGAGAATCACTAATTTGTTTAATGGCGCTCTCTCTCTCTCTCCGACTCGGAGTACCGTATTACGGGTCGTTAAGAAAAATGACGGATGCGCCCGCGGCTACAATCCGAATCGCTGATTATGGAATTGGGCGATTTAATTTAATCGCTCGTGCGCTGCGTCCTCGTCGTCCTCGTCGATTGAAATGTCGATGCTCGTAATTGGGGAGGAAAATCACACGTTACGCGTGCCCGCGCTATATAATAAGTAACGACGAAGATCCCCGCATGCTTCTTTTCACATACTGCTATACTGCCGCCGTGGCGTAGACTCGATTAACTCTCGGCCGAGGTAAATAAATTTCTCGCCCGCGAAATATTTATTAGGCCTCATCGTGCTTCGTTTATGCCCGAGCGCGAATGTATGAGAGTCGCGCAGGAGCTTTTAAATTTGAAATTTTAATGCCCCGGCGATATCTTGTCGCATAATCGCGCGCGTTAAAAGTCTTAAATTCGCCGCTCTTGGCTGCTGCTGGGACACACGGCGAGGGAGATGAAAAATAAAGGAAGCGCCTATTTGGCCATTTGGCTTTAATGTCTGTATCACGCCTATCTCGTATTGCCCAAATGCAAATTGGCCCCGAGTAATTTTTGCTAATACGCCCACGTCAGATTCGGCGAAAGACGACCGCGTGTCCTATCTTTTATCTCTCTGACTGTCTCTCCTTCTTTAAAAAAATTAACGTTTTCAAGTAATTAGAAGGCGAGCGACGCTGTGTGCGCGGGGGAAAAACTGGTTTGAAAAAATCCGGCATCGTGCGAGCAAGAGCAGCTTTCTACGGGCGTGTAGGTTTTAGCAACACCGAAGCGACTACTCCGCGGCGTAATTATGCAAAAGCGAGGCGCGTTCTCTCGATCTATGGGCTCATTAACGCTTCAGCCATAAACACGTTATATACCATTTATCTAAATCGCGTCTCTCGCGATTCCCCAAACGATATCTCTGGCACGTGTATAATTTCGTGAGAAGCACCTTAAACAATGTTCGCACTCGCGCCGGCGTATTCCTATTCGTTATTTTATTACTAATTCTGCGCGCCATTCTATTCATACTGGAATACTCCATCTGCCGGCTATATTGCGGAGGAGAAAAAAAGGCAAAATATGTAGACCGAGTGAAAAAGCCATAAATAAAGCGTCTCGGAAGCAAAGTCCTTGTAAGTATATAAGCGAGGCTATAACCGCGGTGACCATGAGGAATCGCGGTACATATTCGCGGGACGGAGTAACATCGTCTCGTCGCGAAACTTTCTTATCACTCGGCGGCCGACGTGTCGTATAGCACAGTGACGAGCCGAGCAAAAGAGAGGAGCCGCGCGAAAGAGGATCGCGTCAGGGACCCGGCACTCCTTCTCCGGCGCGCGCGCAGTCTCGCTCACTCTGCCCACCTGTTAAATTGTGTAGCTATTAGCCCGCGACTTTGAATATAAATCGAGCCATTACGTCGAGCTGCCGCTGCTGCTGCTGCTGCTGCTGCTGCTGCCGGAGAGTAAAGCAGAGGGAGAGGCGCGGCACCCTCTGCTTCTTCTTTATCTTCTTCTGTTGCTGCTGCTTTGGCCGCAGGCTCCTAAGCGCGCGCGAATGTAACTAACTGTCTACCGCTGATGACCGCCGGCGTATGAAAATCAGGATGTATGGCCCGATTTGAAACTTCCCATTTGGCTTGCTGAAATTTTACGTTTCAATGTCGAGCCTTTGGGAAAGAGGCGAAAACGTATATTACACAAACGAACAAAGCCAAACTATGAGTTTTAGTTCGCGTGTCCGTATCGGAGATTAGTTTTGTAATCAGAGAGAAATGCCGTGCGCGGGTATATAGCTTATGTTGTAGAGTAGTTTACTACGATCCTCTGTGGATTTTAATTGAACGCGACGCAAGCTAGAGTTCTAAATGGAAAGTCCACTTTACTAATAAGCAAGCACTTTTATAGTGAATAATCTGATAACTGCTCCTTTCATCCGACTCGCATATTCCAGAGAGGAATCCCAAAAATCATAGTTTCGAGAAAATCCCCACAGTGACACGATGAGGCCTTACGCCGTATCAATCGGATTTATCGCGCATAAGCCGCACCCAAAAACAACCGAGCATAGCAGCAGCAAGTATAGCATATCGGCATGCAGATCTAGACAGGATATAGCCGCACTATATTGGTCCACGAGGTTTATCAGATCCGCGCGTGCAGCGCCAAGTCGTCGCCGGTTCCAGAAATAAAAATCAATTTAGGAAGGCCCCCTGCGCGGCCGCACATGCTATGCTCGGTAATGTGGAGGAATCTGTCGTGTCATACGTCAGATTAGACGGGGACTGCTCCTCCGCGTGTTATGGCCCCCATCGCTCCCTCTCCGTCTCGTCCTCTCGCAGACGCACATACACACTCTCGTCCCGGATGGGCCGTCAAGCGACTCCAACGCTGTAGCGCGCTCGGGATGATCCCCGGGTGATGTACGCGATGGACTTGGGGGAGGTCATTAGGGCCGACCCGGAATTTCGAGCCGCGTGTTCAGCTGTGTGCGCATTACATGTATATATAGGCGACACGACCGAGCCCGTGCTGAGCTGGCGTCTTCGGGAGTTCGCTACTGCTGCAGCTGAATTTCGGATGCATTACGGGCTGCTGGCCGAGCAATGACGCGGGAAATTACAAGCTTTACATTTGGAAATTGGAAATTCCTCGGGGCAGCTTCGTATTCCCGCTGTTTATGTTGATTGTAAGGCTCCGACGCGAGACAAATGAGCACGATAATCGCCGGGCAAATATTTTCATTCTCGGGACGTGCTGCGATGGGAGCCGACATTTATCAAGCGCGTATTAGCGATAATAGCTGCGCCGGCTTCCGAAAGATCCCGCACCCTACTACCACTCAATTGAGAAAAATCAGGCAACTCCAATTAATCCTGATTCCGGCGCGTCATACACTAATCACCGTCATCGGCTCTCCTATTTCTTTCCTCGCCAGAAAGAAAAAACACGATAGCCTAGAGCTCGCCCTCCGCAAGTCACCTCTTTCCCCCGAGAGAGTGTACAGTAGTATGGAGAAGGAGCAAATCGCCGAGCGTATTTTCGCCTCCCGGTACATTTGGCCGCACGATTACGGACGAACGAAATTGTTACAAGCCAGCGCGGCGCGGGCCATCGTCACGTATAGGGTACCAGCCACCGCGCCGTACAAATTGTTCTACACGTCTTTTTCTACTCACGTGCCACGGTTAGCGAGCGAAACTCGAGGTGCTCAATCACCCCGCGTTGCCCGAGTCCTCTCCGCAGTGCGCGTAGGGCGAGTCGAAAGAGTATATATACGTGTGTGTATATATATAGAGTGAGAAGCGGGAGAATTTTACCGAAGCATTTTGGCCTTATCTCGCAGCCGCCTTCCGGAATAAAAATACAGAAGGTTCGTTCGTTCGTTCGTTCACGCGGGCTTTCGCTGAATTCTTAACTCTGCGGCGCTCTACGGGACGTTTGATAATGCGCCTGGGAATCGCGATTTTATGCCGAGATTATATGGCAGACCGCGACTGCGTGCGCGCTGCTTCTACAACGAGCCCTGCGTGATTTTTATTGTTTACTTTTTTCGCCTCTGACTCGGCCATTTTTCGCACTTTTTATTTTCTCCCCTGACTTCTCCGTTGCATCCTTTGTCGGAAGTTTCCGAACATCAACGAGTAAAAATTGCCGGAGCGCGTATACATATTCATTCGAGGGCGGCGAAAATTGAATAATGCGTCGTGGCCCGACGCGCGCCGGCTGAAATATGAAGGAAAACGCGGGCGACTGCGCGCACTTTATATAACTAGGAAAGTTCGAGTGTGATATGCTTCGGAGTATAACTTTGGTAATGCGCTTCCATAGAGCGCGCGGCGGCGGATCCCATTCAAACTCCGAGTGTGTAAGAGTTCATCCAGCTCTTGATTCAGAGGTCAAGGTGAATATCGCGCGAACCACTTTATATTCGCCCTCTGGCTCAAGATTTTTGTAACCCTAAACGCCTATTCTTCGAGGCGGGATTTACGTCCCGGACTCCGCGACTTCATTACTCTGCACTTTATTCCCGATAAACATCATAATCGCGGCTCTCGGCTAAAACATTGTCACTCGGAGAGTCCTTATTCTTCGATTAGCCCCGATAGACGGATGCAGCAGCAGTCAAAAGCCGAGGCATTTTTTTCTAATCCCCTTTCAGCTTTGAGAGCGCGCGAGCTCAGTCACTGTGCTGGATCAAGGCCCGCCCGCGGCTTGCAGTATCGCAGTAGGCAGTTTTTAGGGTGGCGCATCGAAAGGGGAAAAGGGATTATCAACCGAGGGAGATATGGAATCTTCGCGCTGCTGCTGATCGGCTTATGCACGCGCGACGGCAGTCGAAGAGAGGAGGAAGCGAAAGATGGATCGGATTTCTCGCGTTCGACATATTTTTCGGGAGCGTCACCAGCAGCAGCGGGTGACGCCCTGACGCTCCGCGGCCAGACACGATGCATTATGTATCGGCTGCTGCGGATTAAATTGAATCATTCGAGCCTCGTTCATTATATTATACACGGCCTGTGCTCTGACTCATCAGGACTTTCACGGAAGTAAATATTGCGTTACACGCAGTTGTTGTTATATATGAATTTTCTCTTTTCCACCTCCCGCGCTTCTCCGTTACAACAGTCGGGCCAAAAACTTGTCGATAAGTCGAAAACTTGCAGCGCGGCGTCGCTCGCGAAATAGAAAACGGTCGCACGTGTTCGGGAGAGGCGCTCGGGCTGCTATTGCCAAAGTTTATCCTCTCGCTTTCCCGGTATACTTCCTTTCTCTCCGTAACGCAATTTGCGAAAGTCGTTTTCTTCTCTCAGTGCGCACGGCGGGCGCCAATTTTTCAGGCCAACCGTACACGCCGACGACTGACTGATTCCTTTTTTCTTTCCACTCGCGCGGAGGCAAACCGACTACACAGCCGAGCACGTGAGGCGCGAGATAAAAGCGCGCGCTCGCCGATGAGCTAGCTCCGGCTTCACGCGAACTGCAGTTGAGAATAAAGAGAGCTCCTCGCGCGCGCGAGAACGGTTGCAAGCGCGTCAGTAACGAGGCAACGAGAGATGGAAATTAAGATTGGGATTTTCATAACTACTGGGTTCCGTACTTAGTTGAGTTATACGCCAGTTTTTTTCTGCATTATTTATGAGGCCCGCCGCCGCGCGCGCGTTCGCTTTGAAGTGACGAGTAAAAAGCATGCTTTCCGGACGCAGAAAATTAATGCAAAACGAGTATGCGTATAATTTTTGTTCAAGAGCCATCATTTGCGCAGTTCATGTTTAATGTTAATAAACGAGCATTTTATTTAGGGCTCGCGAAAACGAGACACGCCCGATGTCGCACCTGTCGGCGATCAGTCACGAGACACGTACGACTATGTGAAAAAAAGGGAATAAGCCGTGCGTACGCAAATCAATTCCGCAAAATCGCTCGGCTCATCGTAATAAGAAGCGCAAAGATCTAACTATCTGCTACCTACCTACGCCAGTAGGCGAGGGCGTAAAAAAAGAGTACAATAAAACCGGAGAAAAAAGTCACGGAGCGAGACGAGAGCGAATAAGAAGAGGAGTAAAAAAAGAAATGGCAAAGACCGCGGAGAAAATGTAGAGCCAGCTGAGAACGAAGGTGCGGCTGCGCTGCCATCTCTCTCTCTCTCTCTCCTTTGCCACCTCATAGCTGCAGGATTCCTCCTTTCCTCTCGTCCAGATTATTGCGATATGTCGCGCGCACAATGCCCGGCAATTATTAACCTGCGGCGGAGCTTCCCATCTCTCCTTATAATTCCCGTTCCTGCCGCAGCTTGCGCGCCGCACGCGTACATTTTATATATAGTCAGGCGCTCGCATCTCCCTATAGGCTTGCCCAGAGGCCGCCGCTGCAGATGTCATTCGACTGCGCTGCTATATATGTATATATGCTGAGAAAGAGAGCCCGAGCGCGGCTAGGAAAACGTTTTGTCGGTCTAGTACGTTGAAGCTGCTGCTGCTGCTGCTCGGCATTTTCCAGGGTCCCCTTGACACTAATAAAGATTCCGGCCGTGGTTGTTGCTGCCGCGGCCCGCTCCTGCTGCTCTCGTTGACGAGCACAACATAGTTTGAGCTCACCCTACCACGGCGTACGTGTACATGTGCGCCTCGTGTTGTATCATATGCGGAGCATGTTGGCTTCTTGAAAGAGGTCAGGTGCGAAATTTCCGAATTGCCAAGTTTAGTTATATAACAGCGGAAAAATTCTGTACTATATATACTCTTAAGAATGAAAAAGAAACAAGGAAAAAATCTCAAGTTAATTAAGCTCGCACGAGTCCTTTAATTTGCCACGAGATATTACATAAACATTTGCAAACACGGCGCGTATAAGAGCCTGCTGTATGCATATATAACCCGCTCGCGGCAATGTTTGCATACATTCCGGGACTTTTATACACCGCCTGCAGAGCAAGAGAAAGAGAGCCGCTTTTGTATTTAATACCCTTCATCTCGTTTGCCCCTTCCGCGCTTTTTTCTCCTTCAAAAAGTACAACGGGTAACACTGGCAGCGGCTCTCATTGTCCCGTCGCTTGCCGGGACGTTATTATGCCCAGTCCCCTTGCGGCAGGAGTATAGGAGTATGGGGTGGGGGGCTCGAACACTTCTTGTCAGGTAATATTCTTCCCCATTGTTGCAGAGGCTGTCGCCGAATCGGCATCGAAGCGAAAATTAATTTGCCGCTAATGTCCCGAGTAGCGCGTAACCCCGCGTCCTTATGAATGAAAACAGTGGCCGACGTCGCCGTCGTTGTTGTTGTCGAGCCCTCCACAGCTCTATATATACTATATATTGCGCAGCGCGTTTTACCGCTGGTTTGCATACCGTGAGAGGCGAATTAAGTGAAAATGGTCGGCTAATTGCGTACCTAGCTGTGCTGTCGCTCAGCTCATTTCGGTCGGCTAAACAAGATGTTGGCCGCGGAACCGAGTGACACTGAGAGAGAGAGAGAGGCTTTTATTCAAATGGAGTAAAGGCGGCAGCTGCAGTTCGCCGAGTTGCCGTTGTTTTCCGAAAAATATATAGCAGCGCACCTCTTCTGCTTTTTCCGACTCTCGGACGGCATAAAAATTTTTATGAGCTACTCTCCCAGAGCTGGTTTTTATAATTCCGAGGCAGGCTGCGCCGAAACTCTCTTGGAATAGCTTGCAGCTCACTGGGGCATTAAAAAATTTTATTTTGCATATAAATTAAGGACTAATCTGATGCAGCTTTTATTATGACGAGCTCCGTCTCGGGAATTCGCGTAGAGAGAAAAGTATAATTGTGCATAACGGAATTTCGTTATAATGACGCCAACACTTTGAATCGGCATGGGATATACGAGTCGGAGGTTCGAGGCCGAAAACTCGTTTAAAAAGAAGAAGAGACGATGCGCGCGGTAACTCTCGTAGCAAAGTTCAACCGTTACCTATTTGCGCGATTTTCAAACCGACGCGAGGCGCAAATATAGTTGAGAAATACACGCGCGCGTCTTCATGATCGCAACGGTACGGAATAATTGTTCTATAAATCACGCCTGATACGATGCACCTTTTTGCGGCGAAAAGTGTATACAAACGCGAGATTAAAATGTATGAGGAAATTTCGCATTCATGAATGTGTACGCAACAATTAGTAGGCTCTAATTGTACATTTGCGAGTTTAGTAGACTCGGAATAGACAAGCAATATGGATTTCGTGGAATTTTAACGTTCCTCGCGTTATTCGAGGATATAAACTTTGTACAAGCGCATGTGTAGGAAAGCGTGCTAAATCCGTTGGTTTAAAATTAAGATACAGACGTTTTTCTCCCGACTAATCGTTTAGATACCAACGTTCTCACAATCCTCGAACGATAGAAGCTTCGAATATCAATGAATTTCAATAACGTGTTCGATATACCAGCAGCGTGCGAAAGCAATCATGCCCGAGAATAAACGCGCAGGTGCCGCTGCTCCGTATTCGGCGAGAAGAAAAAATGTATTTGTTTACGACTGGTACCCGGGGCTGTATCCACGGACAAATCTACGAGGCAATAACGCGCCGGACGGCTAATTTTACGCCGATACTTAAAGTTTCAGTAGATAAAGTTTCCGCGGATGCACTGGGAACCCGCGCGTAAAGTAAAGAATTAACGGAAACCAAAGAACACCGCGCACGCTCTTCTATGTAGACACGGCCTGCTGTGGATGTATATATAATGCGGGCTCCTCCGTGTTTGTGTGTGTGTGTGTCATGGTTAAAACGTTTTTCAGTTTTAGTGCCATTCCAAAAAAAGTTTTAACGACCCCCTGATACTATCGAAATGACGTTCCCGCGAGGCTCGGAGCTGTACTCGCAGTTCTCGCACTGGTCGAAATGGGTATACTGCTCGCGAGCACATCAGCTGCATCAGTTTTTCATTTCTTCTTCCGCCGCCGCTGCGGGAGTCAAGTTCAACTTTGAGCATTCTCATTTTCAGGGTCATAACCTCTAAGATGGAAAAAAAATCGTGCAAATAAGGACTAATTTGACCGATGCCTCCGTCGCTATTAATTTAACAAATACTATACGCAGATGACTCGGGATTTATTTGCGGCAATGTAATTAACGCACTCGTTCGTCATCGGCATAATTGAGCAATTTGTCAGTTTTTTGCGCGAGAGCAGCGGGCAAACAAGCTGACGTATTCATCGGGAAAGAGAGAGAGCTCGCCTTGGGAGCCGAAAACAGATTTATCTGGAAGGAGAGGACGGAGGCTGGCTTTCGGCGACTCTAACGAGCCTGAATTATACCGTCGCGCGAGCGAGCCCCTCTCGATTCTATTTTTGCGCACAACTTTCTGCGTATATATGCAGTACAAAAGCGAGGACAAGCTTCATTCAAATTGTGAGCGCGGCGCATCTGAATACCTCTGCGCGAACACGTGGCCCACCTATCCGACCCGCGCATCTCTTCACGTGCGCTATCTACTGCCGAGTCTCGTTTTCTTTAAAATTTTCATCGCGCGCGGCAGTTTCCGCGAATTCGCTGTGCACTGGGGCTCAGCTCTCTGTATTCTTCGAGGCGCACTTTTTGCGGCTTTCCTACGTTGGCGGTCACGTTCGCCAACAGCAGCCGCAGCAGCTGGTAATATAAGCGGAGATAGTGCCAGGGCCCAGAATACAGCAGCAGCGCGCATATACGCGAAAGATAAACGTCCACGGGAGGTCGTTCCGCGGATGAGTTATCGCGCGGGCCTCGTTTATCGCCCCCTCGTATCAAGACGTCACGCATGAGCATGCATATTATATTCAAGCAGAGGCTCGCCGCGGAGCAGCGAAAAATTTCAGCTGGGACACACTCGCGGCTAGTTTTCTATATATACATGAACTTTTTGAAGGGAGGGCATGACTGGTATGTATTATAGGGCAAACATTTGCATGTATAGATAAAATGTTAAGCGTATGTGACTCACCGCTGGTGGCGTTGACGTCTAACGAATGGCAATAATCTGGAAGAAAAAAAACAGAGATTAAAGTATAATCGAGAGAACACATGATAATCAGTATATAAGTAATTTCGCTTTGCTTCTCGCATTGTTTCGCCCCGCGAAGATAAGCGCGAGCTATGCACGTGCTAACAATCGGCCGCAAACGAGGCTCATCGACCCCCTTTTTATCGAAAGCATCTTAGGTATATATGCCGGAGGAATATAGCGCCGGTGATTCAATTCAACCACTCAAGCATTTTAATTAACCGGGCGCGCTTCGCGCACGATCGCATAATGAGAGTTGTAAAATAGGAGTCGCGCAGGGTCGAATTCTTTTTTCTTCTGTGGGTCGCTTTTTTTCGATGATCAATGGTCGTCGAATTAGCGGCGTTAATTATATGAGGACGATTCGCCGAGTGTCCGTGTGTGTGTGTGTGATTGTTAATTAAAAGCCCGTGTCCCGCTCGATTATGTCTATTTCCAATGGCATTATACGCGCGAACTATATTGGGTAATTCCGCACGAGGCAGAGACGCGGGTAACGAGAGCGTAAATTAATACGAGGCGATGCTTTGAAATACAGCTGACGCGCGCAGGCAGCGTCGGCCGAGTATATAAGTACCTTGTAAAAGGCTCAATAAAACGCGACGATCGCCGCACGCGCGCGCGCGATACAGCCTCTCTCTTGCTCTCGGAATAATTAACTTCCGCGAGCGCCTGCTGAATTAACGTTATCCTTTTGAGCGTCGGCCAAGTTTTACCGGCCGCGAATCTTAGGCAATGAATTCTCCAGCCGCTCGGCGTTTTACTCGCAGCGTTGCCTGCATATATATATATATAATGTAAAAGCGTGCGACGGAAAATCTTTTCTAGCCGCGCAGAATTTCCTCTAATTTCGAGGCTTGTCGCGCAGCGTATATATACCCAGCGGCCACTTAATCTTGCGGCGGATAAATCACGCTGTTTATAAGTTTTAATACAGCCCCGTGAAGCATTACAAAAGCCCGCGCCGAGGTCTTTTATCACAGCGGGTCTTCGGTGTCCTACGTGACAATAATTTCGCGTGGCAAGCACTTTTATCGATCGATCGAGCTGACTTTTACGCCCGTCCTCGCGGCGGCGCGCTCGTAAAGGCGATATTTTTGCAAATCGACAAGCGATCATTATTATCATTTTTAAGGTCGCATCAACTCCGTACAATCGCGGAACCGCTCATTTCTTCGATTGGCGAATGCGTTCCGAAATATATATATATACTCTCGTCTCGCTCGCAATATCATATCGCACGCGACGCCTCGTAAAGATAGGAACGACGACAACGACGACGACTGGCCGTAAATCACGGGACGCGAAGCTGCGCGTAGCTCGTCTATGCATAAATCATCGTGCAGGGGCCCGCGACTAAAAGTGCGTTGATAATGACCGCGTGCGCAGCGAGGAATCCGGCGTATATCTAAACGCCAGGCGTTTATTCATGTAGTTCTGCAAATTAATACTGACACACCGCGAGCGTTTTCCTCCTACAATTGGATATATGCATAAGAGCTCGAGCTGCGATTCCTAGAACGTCAATTTTTCAGAACGGAAATTCAAAGGACGATGTGGCGGAAATTCGATTTAACTCGCGCGGAATATAATGACCGCGGTGGGTTGGTCGCGAGTTAATTGCGTTAGCTTCTGCCTCTGTGCAGCGCTGCCGACGCGATAACCGAGGTCGCCATTAATAAGGAATATAATTTTTACCTACAAATGCTTTTTTTGTCTCCACAAAATTGTATGCAAATTCTTATTACACCGATCTAAGTCTGTAGTTTGTAATTTCGATCCTTCCGGGAAATCTCGAAGAAATATAAAAAGGCGGGACTGACGCGGCAGAGTTTTTTCACCCGTCTCTGGCCGCGTCCTACAGGCCGTGCCGATGAGTGACGGGGAAGAATAGGCGCAACCGCGGCTGAAGAAGCGAACTTTTAGTCCCGACGCGCCAGTCAATCGTTGTTCGTCCGCCCGCGATGAAATAGTCGCTACAAGAAAGAGGCGATGTGTCCTGCGGCGGTTGCGGAAAAAGCACATAATACGCGCGGGCAGCCAGCGAGAGAAAACGAGTCGGCGATCTCGAGCGCGAGCAATCGATTAAGCTTGACGCGTGTGCGAGGGACAAGCGGAACGCCGTTGGATTACATCGAGCAGACTCTCGTCTTTTATGCTTTCGCGAAAAACGCCCCGAAAGGACGTTGCTGTAGCTATCGGCCTTTGCGTTCTCGCGATATTAGGGGTTCTTAACCGCTGTGAACTTTGAGGAGAGAGAGAATTTTGAAAATGCTTATACACGAGTTATCGTTCCGCAATCGCGAGCATCGCACGCGCACGAGCACAAAGAGTGCAGGCATCCAATTACAAACTATCGTAATTATGAGCGCACTGTTGCGCCAGTTTGTTATTTGTATATACCATGAGCACGGCGTACGGTTACTCATAATCCGTATCACTTCCTCATCCAAGTCGCTGCTGCGACGCTCTGCTGTGCCTCATAAATCTCACTTAATTGCATTAATTTCCCGATACACAGAGCGGCGGATCAGCATTTCTCTGTGCGTACGCACTTGCGGCCGGCTCGATTATAGAGTCGTTCGCATTTTTCTCTTTTTTCACCGTTTCGAGTACACGGACTTCAATGTCAAGTTCCTCCGCAAGAGAGGGAGAAGATATCCCATTTGCTCTAATTGGATTACACGCAGCTGCTTTTGAATGCGTAGCTGCAGCAGCGCGTCGTTTTCTATATGTATATATATAGTTGCGTATAGGAAGATTTATGGCAGACGGCCGTTATTAAAGCCATTTCTATATTCATTAGCGGCGGCTTCGCGGAGACGCTCTGGGAAAGGGGCGAAAGCAAAAGTCGCGCTGCGAGTAGGGGAGGAGAATCTTTGGCGCATTGTCTGCGGCCGAGAAGATTGCCGGCACTATATACTGGCATTCGTCGGGCCGGTTTCACTCTCCAGCTACTGCATCGGCAAGCCGAGGAATTTGCCTCTCGGTACTCTCGCTCTCACCTCAGGGCTATTCGCTCGTTAGCGGCGACGACGAGAGGAGCTGCTGCTGCTGCTGCAGCAGCGGTAAGCAGACTGACAAGTATTTTAAGTATTCGTACTATTGTATGAGTCGAGGCCATTTGAATATGCAAATCGGCCGGTTTTTTTCGGGAACCGAGTATATCGCTGTTTTGCTTCGTTTGTGCGTGTGCTACTCGTGTAACGCGCGCTTGCGAGAGAGAGTAGCTCGAAATTTATTGTCTTTTGCCGGTGACGATTATTATCGCGGCCACGTGATTTATGCTCGCTCTAGGAGCCGATTGCCACCGCGCGAATAAGCCAGAATTTTTTAATTGAGTCCTCGTCTACTCGCAAATTGCGTACGTACACTCGTTGTCGCATGCACCGATACGCGAAAGCCGCAATCGTTTCTAAAGCATTCTTCGCGCATTCTCGTATATATATAACAGCAGCTGTTGGCACGCAGGTGTTTAACCAGATTTTTCCATCTCTATAATATTCTCGCGATCGGAGCTGTCCAATAATTTCCTAATTAATTTCGCGCTCAGTCGCGGCAAAGTTCGTCTTCGCCTATAGACAACATTGGCAAAAAATGTAAACCCCCAAATTATGAACTCTCGCTCATTAAATATTAGTCGGCGCGCAAACTCGCGTGTGTACGGAGAAGCTGCAGCAGCGGGAGCCTCGCTCGCGAAACTCGTTTCCCAAAGTTTTGTAAAGCAATATTACACTTTGCATAAGGCAAAGACTGCCGGTAACAATAATTTTCCGTGCGTAGGCGGCAAGTTTGCTGGGGCGCCGAATCTTGAGCCCTGTATATATACACACCGAGCCCAATGTAGCACGTAGCAGCAGCAGCAGCAAGTTAACGAAAGTTATCGGAAAGATGCGGTCGAGCCGCGCGAGCGAGCGAGAGCGGCGGCGGCAACTACTTCCGCTTGTTACAGCGCAAACATTTTCTTAATAAGTGTATACGCCGCCCGATATTCCCGGCTAGGGCGCGTGTATGCGAGCGATAGAGCGCGTCGAGAACTTTATCGTGCGAGCACCGGTGTGTACAGGCGGCGGCTTCGTTTAAAGGCGGCGAAAGAAAACAGCGCGCGCCAAGTTAATCGAGCTTATTTTAAAAGATCAGAGAACTTCGACCGGCCGACGGAGGCTTCGTAATTTCTCATTTTCTCCCTGATGGTAATAGGATGTGCGCATCGATTCTTGAAAAAACGATAAAAGAAAAAAAAATACTACGAGGATTATAATTAAGGTCAATCGTATCTGCGATGGATCCAATTAAATATGCAAAAGCTCGAACAATGGAAAGCTGCTTAACAACAATCATATTCATGCTCCACACAGAGAGGACACAAAAGGAGAGCAATTCAAAAGCTTGGCCTTTAGCGTCCAACAAAAAGACTCTATTTCTGTGCCGGTAATTACAAAGTAAAGCGGCCAAGTACAAACGAGGCCGCGCGCAGCTCTAGTGCACCGAGAGAGGAAGGAGCTAATCTCCCTCGCGGCGGCGGCGAAAAAAGCTCGAAAAGCAGAACTAGAGTACAGGGAAACGGTGAAAAGCACCGAGAGCGAGGAAACTATACACGCGTATATACATAAACATTGAAACATCCGTCGATGTAGTTCGGCGTGTAGGTTTGGAGCTCCCTCATAATCCTCGCGCTCGCGCGCGCAATTAATGAAATCCCGTGACATATGCAAATGCGTCGAGTCGGACCGAACGACGACGACACTGCTCTGTACAAATCCTCGCGCGCGGAGCGCTTAATCTAGAACAGCGCCGCCGAGAGAATTAGACAGTTGGCTGGCCGAATTAGCGGAGCCAGCGATTTTCGCTCTGGATTAGCTCGAGTTAAAGAGAGGCAGAGCGGGGGAGGCCCGAAGCGAATACGCGAGCGCGGTGGAACACAAGAATGCGAGCGGGAGCGGATTAAGCGCTAAATTGTTTGCCCCATTGTCCTCGGCGAATCTCTGCGAGAGCGCGGATCCTGCATGATGAATCTCCGCGCGCGCACGAGAGGCGCTATCTCGTTTATCTTGCGATTCGCTCCCTTGTGCTTCGCTCCACCTTTTGTCCTATTTTTTTCGTTGCAAACTCCCGCTGCTGTACGTACGCAGCGCGCCCTACGTAAGCGCGCGAAAGCGCATTTGTGATTAACGGGCCGCACGGACTGGCTGAAAAACGAAAATACTCGGCTAAGCTCGGCGAGCAGAAGCTTTTAATCAGCGATTCCTTTGAAATATGGTTATTGACTTTAGAGGACTTTACACCTCCCGGGATCTTTCGTCGATATAGATTTTCGCATCGGTATTAACATGGTCTTTCGGTTTTCTCGAAAGCTCATTTTTTTAAAAGGCGTGTCAACGCTTGATTTTTAGCATAATAAATTTGCACTTATTTGACGGAAGGTCGAGTTGACGCTAAACCGACGTGGGATCATTGCGTCGAGCCGAAAATCCGTCGATAACGATGTAACGAAAATCTACGTTTTTCCAGAGCCTCGCTCGCTCGTTAGCAGCGACGCTCTCGCGCACAACTCAATTATGCCCGCGCGGCGGCGGCGCTTGTTATGAAAGCCTTTCGCGGTAGATAGCGAGGGAAGAGAAGAGGAGAACCGAGACGCCGGCAAGGATGCCGGCGCATAAAGTAATACCTCCCCCCCCCCCCCCCACTGCCAGCCTCATAATGAATGAGGCTCTTTTAATTATTTACAGTTACGTCAATTATACCGGATAGCTGCGCGCGAGCGGCCTTATGAAAACTCGAAGCGCGTATTCCACGCTTATATATACACACACACTACCACCGGCAACTATTACGCTTAATCCCTGCAGTTCAGCGAGGAGTATACACACGGAGTGTTGCTCCGCTGGTAGAATATAATCTTGTCTCGCGTGCTATATCTCATTTCTCGCCATTGTGTCTCGTTATTTTTATCCGGCCTGAACTGCTTCTGGATCGGTTGGCGGAGATAAATTATGAGCATTGCGAATAAGCAGGTACCACTATTACACGCGTTTCGAGCTCTGCTTCCGAGCACATCGCCGGTCTGTATAACGGTGCAATTAGGCGAGAGTGCAAATTAACTAGAGGCATGTTAGAAGCGCCGTATTCTTCGCACCTTCGCACTGAAGACACATTAAGAAATCGCGACAATTTTGCCCGATGCGATGGTCGCGGCAGGGGAACTTGAAATTTATCGACGCACGATCGTAAATAGAGAATCGAGCGTCTTCTACACTAATCCAATTAGAGATTGGTTTTCTTGTTTACTCGAGCAGATCGACTGACCCGCACTGCCATTCAATTTAGCTGTAAATTTATCAGCTCAGAGTCGCCGTGCATCAGCCGGACGACTCTGTAAATTATATATTATATATAGTATAGATAAACAGAGAGCAACTTCAGCTTCGTTATACTGCTGGGGGGGCTAACGGTTAAAATTGATGCGCGGTTTGATGGGGTACAATATCGGTGAAGTTATAATACCGCTCTTCATAAATTTCAATTTCAGAAACTTGAACACAGTTTGTAATGAACTGTGCTTATAGATACTCCGTCTAATTATAGTCATACAGTGTGATAAAACGTTGAGGCTTTTTTTACGCTAAAAATCAATTCGAAAATCGAAGCGATCAATCATTTTCCTAATACTCTCCGCGGTAATCTACTTTTGAGCCGCGCTGTATTCACATACAGCGATAATTACAGCATCGGCTTCGGCTCGCGTCGGGAAAAGTCGAAAAGCCTCTATATATACCTGCAGCTGATGTAATGCGCTCGAGACAAATTATCAGGGCGAGTATATAATTGGGATCGTCGAAGAGGAGGGGGAGGTACAAAGAAAGTCAACTAGCCGCGCTCTCGGGCCGTTATGCTATATACATATAGGCAGCGCGCGTGCACGGATTACACGAATCACGCGCAACAATGGACCAGCGAAGGAGAGGAGATTGCGGTCGCGCACCGCCGTGAAAAGATTAGCGGCAATTTCGCCGTACGGTATATACTCGCTCCCTCTTTATTTCGCGCATCGTGCGTGAGTTTTTCATTTGTATACACCGTTCGAAGCAGCGAGAAGTATTATTTCTCCTCGAAAGTGGCCGTACAAAGCTCCGAAGGCACACTCAATAAGACGGATTCGCGCATATAAATCAAAGTCAAAATACGCGAATCAATCAATATAGTGTATATATATACACGAGCGATGAAACCCGTATAGTAGCTCGGAAATCGCTCTGACGTTTGACTCTGCTTTGCGCAAAGTACACACGCACACAAACATCTCATTCGAGTGCAAGTTAAAACCACCGGTGCAGTTGCCGCTGCTGTTACTTCGAAACTTGTGAAATTTCTTTGACGTCTGCTATGTTAGTGTGTGTTTGTGCTGTGGAGGCACAAAGCCGACGTTTCGTGCGCAGCAATGCTTCAGGAACGTGAGCAAGTTTCTCAAACCTCTATACACGCGCGCCGAAGGACTTATTGTCGATACTTTTAGCTGTACTTAGAGCTCGACTATACCCTTATTAAGGCTACTTACGTCACGTTATATTGATATATATATATACGTACATACACTCGTCTCAGATCGCGGCATCGAGTAATTTCTCATGCCGCGTGTATGTCTGCCAACTGAAGGACTACTGAATTCCCTGAATGCTCATCAAGTTGGCCGCACCGAGTAGGGCAGTTGCGCGTATTAGCCGTTTCGAATGCGCGCAGGTGCATTTGTGTTTTCCCGCAACAATTGAACGGAGAGCATGAATAGTGAGAGAGAGAGAGAGAGGGAGAGCGGTGAAGCCGCAATTTAATAGCCCCGACATATTTTTCAACGGCGAATATTCATTACGATTCGGCGAGAGCGCGCGTCATCGCAATTTATTAATAGACGCGATGAATTTCCTCGTTCTAGCGCTGACAACTAATTCCCCTATGTAATCACAAAGCACACGGTCGAACGTAATGAGGTCGCACTGAACATGTATACCTGTAGACTCTATCAAATATTATAATTAATTGTTCGCGTTGCCGGTATAACCCGCGCGTACCCGTGCGGCTGCCACACAAAACAATAATGGAATAATTAACAAGTTTCGAAGGCGTCGGCGAGTTCGCTGATCGTGTGTTATATATAGAGTAAATTATTTGTCAAATTGGGCGTATGCCTGTTATTTTTATTATACACTCGCAAAAATCGATTCTTGCTACTTGCGGATGTCGTCTTAAATATAGGCCTAGTAGAAGTCCACTATGCGATACTTTATAATAATAGAGTCTTCTTGATTATAGGAAAATCAGTTAATATCAAGTGCATTCCCTTTTGAGCTACATTTAAGACGACATATCCTCTAATAACAAGAATCAATTTTTGTGAGTGTACGAAAAATAACGCTTGTTTTATAGTATTACGAACGATATCGAACAGAATTTTTAAGATAAAGAACGCGTTTGATTGATTGGTTCTCAAGCAGACCTCTTGGCGGATCACGTCATGCAAACAAAACGCAGAACTCTCCCGATTCGAGAACACTCCCCTTCGCAACGAGAGAATAATAACGAAATTGTATAATCGAATTAAAAGTCCGATAATGAATACGGCGCCGCTGCCTTTCTTACGTTCGCCCCGCTATTCAAGCGTCTTGCCGCACGCCTGAGCTGGAGAGAAAAATAGAGTTTGTCGCAGCGCGGTCCACTGCACTTGTGCTGAGAAAAAAGGAAAGAAAAGAAGGGAAAAGAAAAAGAGACAGACCAGAAGAAGAAGAAAATATCCACTTCGTTAACGGCTACGGCGCACATGCGATCACGCCACAAAGGGTTACGAATAAACGAGCGTAATTTTCTTCCGCAGTCATCTAAGTAAAATAAACCGACAACTGCACTGCCCGGCGCGCGGACAACGGCGCGCAGTTACAGCGCCGGCAAGAAAGGAAAAACGCACGAGAAGAGAAAATAAATCGTATAGATCCGCATATATTCACGAGGAAAGTTTCTATGGCGGCTACCTCCTCCCGCGCCTCCGGCCGTCGCGGTGCGGGGGCTTGAAATTCAATAAGAACGAGGGAGTCGCGGGTTCGCCCTTTCTCCTTATTTCTTTTTTTCGCCTTTCCCCGCGTAGAGAGCCCGCCGGGGAATTCAAAAAATTGGCAGAGAGACGCGCAGCCAGAGGATAGACTTTCCTTGCGAGCTTTTTAATGAATATATAAAGCGGTTGCGCGCCAGCTGCGATTCCATGTGTTGTATATATGTATGCGTGTATTTTCCGCTCGCGGGTGGTGCCCATCTTTCGGTCCCTTGTATCGAGCGACTCCGTCTCCTGTACTGCTGCGGCATCGTTCCCTCGGCGAATTCGCGGAGATTACGAGGAAGCGACTGTGTTTCTCGCGCTTGACGCCGGGAAGACGCCGCGCGCGTATATAGCAATCGCGCAAACTGTCGCGCGATTTTGCCTTTTATTTATGACTGACACATCCATTTACGCGCTGGCATCTGCTACTTCGTCTTTTCTCCTCGAAAAGACACTGCCGCCGTCAGTGTTGCTTGTGTGCGGCGTTGCTTCTGCGGTATTTAGTCGGAGAGCTGAATTAATGTTCCGCCGCCGTCGCTACACAGCATATTTATATAGAACTACGCAAGCCTGTGTCGGATGCGGCGGCAGAATAAGATTCGAGGTTCTTTTTTTCCATACGTATCACATATTGGACTCGTCATTCTCCTATACGGAGGCTCGCTCGCCGGCGACCGTATAGACGCCCGGAGCTGCGATGGATTATTCACGAGGCGCGTAAATTATTTACGCAAGGGGATACTCGATGTTCATGAACCCTTATGAGTTTGATCATTGAATTTTTTATGCACGATATGTTCGCGTGCGTAAGTATACGGTTCGAAATGCGGCATTTTTTTATATGCGCAGTAGAGCATAATATAGGGTATAGGCCGCGGTATGAAACGTGCGAAACGCAATATTTATGCGCCCTCTGATCTTGGCTAGGTGCGCGCAGACTCGAGAATCGGCGGATAATTAGGAAATACGATCAGGGGTCGCTTCCGCGCGGTATAAAGTGTATACACAAACATGTAAATAGATAGTTTGCCTTTATTACAGAGTACATATATCGTCCATTAAAAATTCAGAAATCGCGATCAAAAGTATAGCAAATTACATCGCTCATTATACCATCAGCCCCAATCTAACGTCCTATCCGTTTTCTTTTCTCCCTTCCGACTCTATATACACTGCTCAGCTATAGCCCATTACTCTGGCGGGGGGCGGTTGCTGACACCGCGTAGAGGAAGGCCGAACGCAATTAAATCCCGGCGCGCGGAAATCACTTACTCGGAAGAACGCGCGAGTCCGGCTCTGCTCGATGGTCTATATAAGGGTTCGCATGCATGCACGTAGTCTCTTGGCTTGAGGCCCACACGAAAGCGCGCGAAAAGTTGGACGCGATGACAAAGCGTCCTGGTTATTCGGTATATATAGCTGGCGCGAATCGATCTAGAAGCTAGAGCTTTTTTTCCAACCCGCGCGCACGGAAGATGAGAATTCACTACGTTATATTCGCGTATAGACAGCAATTGAAGCCAGGGTGGGAAGGTTAAAATAAAACAGCGTATATTGAATCGTTATATTATCCTCTTCTTCGCGATTCCCATCAATCATTCCCGTAAAATTTTTCCCCTCGACTCACACGCGAAGTGCATGCTATTCGCGAATTTCCATTTCAGCTATGGCAATCTCATAGCCGATAATTTCGAAAAGAGATAAAGAACTCGGATAAGAGCTTGAAAAAGTGTATAGCCGTCGTCTATATATATATAGGCACCGAGCAACGACACTGCGAGAGGTGCGATTGCTGCAGTCAAGTCGGAAGTGCAACGAACGACGGGGACGTTCGTGGATAAAAATCGATGGCCTATAGCCGGGGCTTAAGCGCTCAATCGTCGTCGTCGTCGTCGTCGCGGAGATAGAGAAAAAGATGGCGAGCTTATAGGTCGCGCTGCGGCAATATCGGCGAGCCGACTCTTTCTTCTCTAATGTATACATATACAGAGCGCAGGCTCGCCGACTGGAAGGGGAGCTAACGGAGAGGGAGGCATACATTTTTTAAACGGCCGCACGTACCTCTTTAAATGCACGGTAATGGCACGACGTGCCGCGCGCGAACCTGCCGGAAATACGATCGAGCCTTCATACAGCTGAGCCGGCTCGCGAACGATGTGTCTTATATATATACACAGTCGCAGATATATCTCGCCGAGAAATGATAATTCGAAAGCAAGCTGAGATGTATGTAAAAATGGATCGCGTAACATCGTAATTAGAATAGTTAACGAGCATATTACGAATTATACAATAGTATACTATAGTTTACTTGTCAAGAAGGAAGAAAGATCGGCTCGAGAGCGTTTGGCAGCTTCGTTAAGCCGAGAGTGCGCTTCACGAAACCGAGCCATTCATCACGCATTTTACGTTATATGATGGCTATATATTTTTATACGTAATAAAACTAGAAGAGCAGCGCGTGCAGCTCTCTATTATATTATCCATTGACCCAGAAACGTCGTGCGTGCCGGGGCTGAATTTTCGTCCTGTCGGAGAAGAAGAGCCGATATCGCAGTACAGTAGTGCAATTTATTCGAGCTGCAATTTGGTGTGACGGGCCTCGAGTCAAAATCGAGTCGTCGTCGTAACTTTTCCCGCGATCGCAAATTAAAGCCGACGCGCGCGAATGAGTCTCTCGGCCACACACATGCTTATATAGACACGATGTTAATTAAGCCATCGAACACGTAACTCGCTCTCCTCTCGCGTATACATACGCGGGTATATCAGTACAGAAAGAGGCGGGAGCTAAAGGTTTATGTGAATGAAAGTGCCGCGTGTGCGTTCGCTACTTTTCAATGGCCTACATATGTTTGTGCTCTACCGCGCGCGGTATCATTAGGTATAGTGCGAGCAAAAAGCGAGGTGGACGACCCGCGCGCGAGCACGTACTACACGCCGGTACATACGGTAAACACTGTACGAGAGAGAGGGAGAGTACGCGCGACCGGGAGAATGCTTATAAGAATGATTGCAAGATCAATATTTATGGATGCTCGTACGACTCTTGGCGCGCTCGCGAGCAAAGAAAGACCTGCAATTATCTTTAATAGACGTACGTCGGAAGGAACGAGAGAGGTAAGCACCGCGTGCTGCAAATAAGACACTCTTTTACATTAGCCCACGTATAAGTATACTCAGCGACTCTCGCTGCAGTATATGGAAAGTGGATGAATCGTACGTGTGAGTGTGTGTGTGCATAATAGGGCTGCCGTTTGCTTGTGTGTACCGAGCAGACTATAGGCTGCGCTATTACAGGCCGTTTGGCACCTCGGTAGCGCCGCGCGTCTATAGCGCGCGAAATTACGCCGCGAATTGATGAACTGCGCTCTCTGTTCAAACACATGGACTTTATTCAAATATAGCGCGATGCGTTTGTCTAGGAACAACATCGGCGTCGGTGGGTAAATCGAATAAACGACTTTTTCCCTCGTAAAGAACCAGTGCGTCTTAAATCTCGGGAGGCCTATATATATATATACAACAAGCAAAAGGTATACGTATATATAGAGCCGCGGAGCATCGAAATCCCATCGAAGGAGATTATCGTGAATACGGGGTTTCATCCGCATGACTGAGCACGCCGCTCGCTCGCGATTGCCCATTACCGTGCACATAATACCCCGGCCTTCTTTCCCCGCGAGAAATGAGCAGTTCGATAATTTGACGCAGCGACAAATTGATAATGGGAGTAGCGAGACGAATTTATACCGATCGATAAAGACAGACAGAGAGAGAGAGAAAGGGAGAGAGAGAGCATAGACGTATAGATTTATCGCCTGAGTGCACTTTATAGCCTATTTAGGGGATTGCAAGAAAGTAACAATTTCGTGGCATAAATCAGCGATCTTCTGGGCAAAAGTAAAGCCTTCGATATCCCGCGCTGTTAATATATATCTCGCAGCAGCCTCGATCAGTGCGCGCAGAGTCGCGGTCAAGGGACGATCGTTTGTCTGCGAATCGGACATGCGAGACCCATCGAGACTATTTCAATTTCTTTATATACATGATCGTATGTATAAATATAAAAAGGACAAGTGCTGAAATGAATATAGCAGCTGACTACTGCGGAGCATAACGCTAAAGCGGCGACAGCTAATCGCGTCAAATAACATGGCAATGAAAGCTCTCCGCTATTGCTGCGGTGATCAATTTGGTTAATTTCTACCTAATTGATCCAGTATCTGATCGACATTGGCCGGGGCTAATGTCGGCTCGGCGCGTTATCAGACTAATAGCCTACTCAGCCGCTAACTATAGCTCGTTACTGATTTGCGTCATAAATATCACCAAATTAACACAATTAGAATACCTATATTATACTACTGCGGCAATTCCGAAGCTCTCGGAGTTAAGCACCGCTCGTGCGCATATTATATATTCGCGATCCATATAGATATATACATATAAAATCCATTCTCGAAACGCACACTGCGCGGATAATAAATGTCTGTATTAATTCGAGTGAGCGCGACGATTATTTTTTCGCCCCCGACACAAAGATGTCGCGGCGACTTTTTCGACCAAAGCTCAACGCGCTGCAACGACTTGATAATATACTTACGGCCGTATCCGCGGCAAGTTTTTCCCTCCTCGCAAACAACTCAGTCCGCTCGCGCACGAGACGTCTAAATGCTGCGGCCGTCGCGCGTCGCATAATAAATAAAGCGCGAAATTGGAAGCTCGCTCCGAGAGTCGCCGGGGCTTATTAACGTGTCTCCTCAGCTCCTTCTTCTCTATTTCTCTGTCACTTTTTCCGTCTCCGGTATACACATCCACCTCTTGCATTCCGTTTTCTCCTTTTCACTCTATAAGCTCCTGCGCGAAATGCGTGCAGCAGCAGCAGCAGCAGCAGCAGCAGAGGGAGAGGGAATAAAGAGAAAGACGCAACTGGTCCGCGCGCGTATTTCCCGGTGGAATTGACCGAGAGCATATAAGAGAGAAAGAGAGAGGCGAGTTCTTGGGCGCGTCACCGCGAGCGCATTGAACTTGGACTCGCGCGACGCAGTGTGTGCACATACACGAGCACACATACGTACGCCTTCTTCTTCTTCTTCTTCTTCTTCTGCGAGGCTCAAGGCCCACCTAAGTCAAGGTACTCTGGCCTCTCTCACTCTCTCCGTGTGTGTATGTTGTTGCCCCCTCCCACTGATGCTCGTGTGCTCGCTTCGTTTCTCTCTCCCCATCTTCTTGATCTGCTTGCGCTGTGCGTTTCTTTCCACCTCTCTCTCTCCCTCTCTTTCTCTCTCTGAGCTGCTCTGTGCGGAAATCTTTTGGGAAATCGAGCGCGTTTCGTTCTCTTTCAGCGCGCGCAACTTCGTTTTGTTTAATTCGGAAGCGTGTTTCGAAAAATGCAGGAAACTCGGTATTCGTTCCCAGAGATCGAATCGGGGAACATTTCTTGGAATAAACAAGAGTCGGAAATGCGTATGCTCATTTTCATATTCATAATCGAGAAACGTATCGATCACCGAGTGGCGGACCCTGGAAATTATGCCGCCCATGATGCGCACCGCGAGAGCCAAGTGTGTGAATTCAGCTGAGGGCCCTTTTAAAAAGGCATATCTTTTAATTATTGTATTTAAACTCGCGGCAATCGCATATCTTTCCTCGCGCGCGAAGCCTATCGCATTCAGCATCACCGGCCATAGCACTCGCGCGCAAGCGTTTATCTCGGCTTCGAATTTCCCCACCTCATGCGCTATCCTCCCGAGGAATCTATCTTCTCTCCTTCTCGCCTCTTTTAGAGGCTTTTTTCCTTACGCCGAGTAGATGGCCATCGAAATGGCGCATACAGACACACACACACACATACGCAGTAAGACACACGAGAGCATCCCGCCTTTTACCTATAATACGCTCAAAGCGCATTGCGCACGTGAGATTCCGGCGTAGCTGCCGTTTGCAGCCTCGCGTCCTTTTCCTCTTATATATACCGCGCGCAGATACGCACTGGAGATTCGTTCGGGCAGACGCGACCGGCACGACGGCGAACGAAAGGCTTTTACTTTGACTGCGAGACGCTATATATGCTCTGCACACGTACACAGCTTGCGCTGTGATGTATATGTGTGTGCGTCGTTCACCGCCACCGCCGCTGCTCCTGTCCCACGTTCTATTTCTTCGGGAATTCGATTTATTCGCGATTCCTTTGAGGGTATTGTTCTGTTCTCTCTCTCTCTCTCTCTCTCTCTCTTTCTCTGTTCTCGCTTCTTATACTCTCCCGGCTCGCTTGTGCGTCGGTCGAGGAAGACTTTTCTGCTCTATACAATGCGCGATGCTCTCGCTCCGAATCTGGGATGTTTTAGCAAATATTTGCAGGCGTTTAGCGATGGAAGTGGAAAACCTTGGATTCGTTCATTCCGCTCTGCCTCATTAATTACACATCGTAGTTCATTGTTGCCCGATGAGAAAAACATCCTTTCATCTCGAGATCGAATGTCAAAATGAGCACAAACAGGGCAAAAAAGACGATAAATCACACACTTTACCCGCGAGCAAGCGAATAACGAAAGCGTGGAAAACACAAGAGTAGCTTGAACAAAACGTCAGGAAATCACGGGAGCGCGCAGAAGCATCAGTCACGGAGTCGTGTCGCGCACTTCCCCTCGGTACCGGGAAACTCTACATCCCCTTCAGCCTCGTCGCTTTCGTTTCATTAAATTCTCACGCATCCGAGAAGTCATATGAGAAAAATATAATGAGTATATCGCCCTGACAGCCCGACTTATTGATGATGCGGTCGTGGCTGCCACGGCGAACATCGCTGAATAAAAAGATTCGCTCCGCTGTCTCACTAAAAAAAAGTTGCTGGGGCGACTGGTTGCGTGCATATACTGGCCAGAGGGCAAAGTCTGGTGTGCAATATATAAGGGCGTGATAAAGCGCCGGCGCTTTGATACTCGAGTGCGCCTCTGCTGCTCCGACAGCTTCAAGGCTACGAGCACATCATATTATACGCTGATGCACTGTTGCGAAGGTAATAATCATCGAACACAATCCGCAAAGAATTTGGAAAACATTGAATTCGTTTGATTATGTTTAATGCCGCACGATTAGTGACTTATGGATCCGTCGATATATATAGAACGCGGCGCGAGGTCTATAGAGCGGTAATGGAAGTTCTTGGCCTATATACACGAGAATAAAAGAACTGCACCCTCGTCTTTTGTCGCGGGCAAAAATTATTATCGCCGAGCGTCGACGACGACGAGACTTGCCAAGTCGTCCTTTGTCGTGAAAAATCGCTGTGTGTGGGTCCGCAATCATCCGGGCGATTAGGGATTCAATGGGACATTCTTTTGATGCATCGCATCGCACACACACACACACACACACGCTCGCGCTCGCGCCTACTACTCTCCGACATCGGACACATTTTTTATTTCCGTTCGCGCTCTCCCTCGCAACCTTATTGTCAGCTTTATTAGATGAGCTCGTATTTTTTTCTCTCTTCTTCTCCTTTCGTAATAACATACATGGCGAGGACGACGCGCTACAGCTCATTTATAAGCGTGTTTCGGAAATGAGTCGAACTAATCTATTTGTCACTCGTAATTGACAAGTCCCCGATCCCCGACGAATGCATGAAACTTTTTTAATTGGAATTTTTTCCGCTTTCACTTGTCTTATCGATCACGCGGACTTTCTATAGATAGGATATTACGGTAGTTTTGAGATGTACACCTGTCAGATTTAAAAATCTCTAGGTACAAAAGTTTTTTTTCTTTTTTCGCTCTGATCTCGGAGATAATTGACACACCGCTTTATTAGTTGGTTATAACGGCCATCAGTGGCGGCCACTGTACGCTTTCAATAATGCACTCGAATTATCTTGTTAAATGCAAAATATCGTCGGCTCGCGTAACGCCAGTGGTTTCGTAACTTATTGCATGCTGTGGGATGCATATATATAGTTGGCGTGAAACTTGAGCTCCACTGTATACAATGGCATTGCGTATCGAGTGTATATCATACAGGGATATATAGCTGCTATTTTACAATGCAACGCTGTAGAGCATCGCCGCGTCGATGAAGGGATTAGTGATCAAACATTTTTACTCGCAGCTGCACGCAGCACCTGTTCTCTGCTAAACAAAAATCACCACGCGTTTAATCGTAAATAATTAAATGTAACGACAATGCAATCGAGTCCCATATCTACGGCGATAAAACCGTACACGATTCTCTCTTCCTCATCCCGCGGCCCAAAGAGC
The DNA here is from genome assembly GCA_020010945.3 of Muscidifurax raptorellus. Lineage (NCBI taxonomy): Eukaryota > Metazoa > Arthropoda > Insecta > Hymenoptera > Pteromalidae > Muscidifurax > Muscidifurax raptorellus. Next base: position 2,516,820 of record CM052081.1, on the reverse strand, counting down.
CAGGAAAGAAAAAACGAAGGCCGAAAAAAGGCAGGCCGTTGCAGCTCTTGTACAACAAGTCACCTGAAACAAAACCAGGATTTATAACGCCTGCTATTTTTGCCTTCATACACATATACAATGTTCGACAAGCGGACCGAGAGATAGAGAGAAGGAGGCGAGCAAGTCGACTTGGCTGAAAAAAGAAGGCGAGGCTCTCGTATAAGGGGCCCTTATGACACACATCGAGAGTCGCTGGTGTCGTTTCGATAGCATTCGAATAAATGGCGTATCCCGAAAGGGTTCCTCGATCTCTAACAGAAAAAAACGAGGGAAGCAAGAGCGTGCGTGCATATATGCGGCCTTGTCCCGCGATACAGCACGGACTCGGCGATAAGGCAAAGGTTCTCAAAACAACGATCTGAACGCAACAACGACGGGGACAACGCAGCGGCGGCGGCGGCGGCTGCTGCTGCTGTCGGTGATTTACTGAATCAGCCAATAAATATTCATTCGCTCATGAATGAAATCTACCTCTGCGTCGTCTCTTTTCTGGAGCGCTGACTGCTGAAAGTTGCGTCGCCGCGTGTGCGCGCGCGCCGATTTAAAATCCGATCTTTATCCGACGAAGCACCGGGGGTGGGGGCATCGGGCCCATAAGGCCCCCAATAACAACACGTATGGGGTTTCGATCGAATCCGTGCATTCTCCTCCTCCTCCCTGGGAGTAGAGCGCGCTATCTTCTCTCGCGTCGTGTCGATAGCCGGCTGCGATTGGGACCCGGCTGCCGCTGCTGTTAGCATATTTATCTGATTCGGTGGGCAGCAGCAGCATTTTCTCCATTATACGCCGGCGGGCCCGACTCTGCGCTGCAGCAAACTCTCTCGTGGCTCGTTAGCAAACCGATACGATGACTGCCTGCTGCTGCCGCCTCGTTTCGTACAGTCGTTATTTTTCATCTCGCCTCGGCTTTTGGGCACTCACATTTCATAATCGCGCTCGTTAAACGAGACACTTGTTTATTAGCGGAGGAAGGGGGAAGCACAATCGAATTACGTAAGTGCAACGCGCGAACGAGCTGGCGTTGCGGGGGAAGGAGGTAAACTGGTTCACGCGCGAGTAAGTGCGCACGCGCGCGTGTGAAATGCATGTACGGAGAGTGTGTATTGGATGTAAGGAACGTTTAATTAAATACCGGAGAAGCGAAACATTTATTATGTGTGGTTGCTCTCGCGCACTATACTGTCGCTCTCTCCCTTGTAACACGACGCGCGAATGGGAATGTTTTATTTATTTTCTCCTGGCCGTCGCCCGCGCTATACGGTATATAGGGGGATTATAATATGCATTGTCTTATAGAAGTGGATATTCCGAGATCTGATAAGCGAATTACGTTAAGAACTTCATTTCTCGGCATTGTATTTATGCGCTTATCGATGCCGATCTCTCTTTCATGGGCGCTGCTTGCTGTCTCTGTGTCTGTAAGTGTGTGTGTGTGAGTGCGCGACTGCGTAAGTGCTCTCGACGCGCGCGGTCCCAGTATAGAATAGTCTTTCGCAAACGGCAGGGAATGACGCTGCGCATTTTCATGTGTATAATATGCTCGCGTGTTTGGCAAGAATATTCCTTTTAACGAGCAACTTTTCACCCGATCTTTGATCTAGTGTATTACAATAATTGTCCCCCTTTCAACGTTACGCCAGCATTTCAGCGGACGTGCATTGCAACTCGAAAGCGAGATGATAACGATAGGCCGGAATAAAGAAAAAAGGTCGAAAGGATACACCGCCGACTGTACTTTCGCATTTCGATTTCGATACGGCGCACATAACTCGCGGAAATCAATGTAATCTCGCAGCTTGTATTTTACTCGGGGAAAAAAGTACACACACACACACACATTTTGTTTTTTCATCACGCCTCCTCCGCTGCGAGCAACCCAATACTTTTTCCTCTCGCGCCCAGCGTGGCGGCGGCGCACAACGCGGCCGTTCTCTCGAATTGATATATATTACAGACATCTGCAACGCATAATTTTTCTCGTATTTACACAAGTGTGAGGCGCAGGCTCGGTCAAGAGATAAAGAAAGAGCATACGCGCGTATATGCGAGTGTGTTTTCAACGCCTCTGGAAGGGATGAGTCCCTTCCTCCTCTCTCACTCATCCGAGAATATGTATATGTAAGCGTGTGTGTGTATGTGTGCATATACGCGGCGGCGAGGTTCAAGGGGATGCACTTAGCCGTAGGTAGGTCAGAGGCGCATCGCGGCCTTCCCTCTCCTATAATCGATATATCGATCATCAATAATTCACGCTTGGTCTCGCGGCGAGTCGAGAACAGCATCAGTATATATATATACATATAGCACGTAGTAAGGAAAGAAAGCTGGAGAGCGAGAGAGCTGGCATGCGCGCGCAGATTCCTTCTAATATAACCCTTCCCTTCTCGCTCTCTCCGCGTATGTACAGCACAATCTGAGGCGGTTATCTCCTCGCTCGAATCATATATACCTATACATATAGGCTTCGAGTATAGTATAACCGAGAGATAGAGCGAGAAGAGAGTACAAAGACCCCTTCTGCCTTTATTTCGGATTAGCTCGTGTATAATCGTGAGCGGAGGAAGGAAACAATGGCGCGCGCGTGTACGCGGAGATGTGTGAGCGCAGCCTGGCGCCTTTTAGAAAATTAAATTTTTTCTTCTTCTTCTTCTTGCAGACTCGGTTGAGAGCTGCGAAGAAGGACTGACTTCGAGCGAGACGCGAGTGAGCGCCTGATAGCCGTGAAGCGTTTTAACAATTCATGCACCGCAGCCACTGCCGCCGGGGCTTGGAATTTATTACGGCACTGGGCTCTACTTATGGCCGCTACGTGCGAGATGTGCGTTCGCCCGTACGCGCTCGCGTGGCTCGTATACGCGCGAGGCCAAATAAATTGGAAAAGAGACTGGAATCGAGTCATATTTCGCGCGTCTGGATCGTTTCAGGCCGCTCTCGGCGCGGCGGATATGCTGGGATCGCGACGTTTTCTTTGATCGGCAGAGGGCATTGCTCGCAATGAGATATTCAGATGGAGTGATTGAGCGGATGAGGGATGGAATTTTTTTTTATTATTAGTTTACGTAAAATCGTTTTTATCAAGCTGGCGGATATGCTCTTTGAATTATTGAAAAGAGAAAAATTGATTTTTATTTTAACGTATCCTGCACCTTAAATAGCTTTAAAAAAAGAAATAAACTATCGAGATTGGTTGGAAAAAACTGTATTATTACTTTTAGAGTGTACGCGATATGAATCAACTTGTCGCATTTTTTTGTTACGATACAAGAGGTATCCGTCCTTTTAATAACTGCATTTTTTGAAAAGAAGGTTTATGAAACAAAATTTAAATGAAAGCTTTTAATGCGGTGAAATACAGTTGAAATGGCATCAGCGCAACGTGCTCGGCAGGCGAATTTTTAGTTTTATCATTTTATGCATGCTTATGTTAAGCTTCTGCATACATGACTTCCAAAGCAGACATTTCTATATATCCAGATCCAGAGACTGCATTTTCGCGTCTCAAAATAATAACGCCGTATGCCTGACGAATATGTATTACGCAACTTTTTCATGATATTTCAAAATGTCAGAGATTCTTGTCTCGTCATGAAAAGAAAGTCCACGTATGCATTCTTCTTTATTCCGTAGCAATGCTAATATTTTTCTATACCTACTGGCCTTATTCCGGTTTTTAAAAAAAATATATATGTATACACCATACAAGTGATGTTGTAATATTCAAAATAAAGTATAGAAAAAAGCTTCTTCCGTATGCAACTCGCAAAGTCGTGCACATGGGTGAAGATAACAAAAGTCATAAAAGTAACTATGTTTCGTTTGCACGTATGAGCCCACTGTTTATCATGAAAAATGTATCACGCATACCGGAAAGAATAGTCTAGAAAAATGTTATAAAAATACGTCATTTTCCAGGCGCTTACATTATAAAACACAAACTCCTCAAGCTTGCGCAATACAATGATGAAATTCATCATTCAATGTTGAACCCTGCAGAGAATAAATACTACGCAAAATAATGAAGATCCATACAAAGGTAAAGTTAAAGCTTTACGTAGACGTTACCTTTTCTATTCAAATACTACTTTTATAAAATATTTTGTTTATAATTAAAATGCAAACGGCATCAAGATCTCAGACAGTTACACATTTGTTTAAAAACAATTTCAACTAAATAAATCTGCATGTCCTACGCTGCCTGTCGTTAAAATGTGACGTCTACCGCCTGTTTCCTCTTGAAAGACTTGACCCAATCGATCACCGAAATAGTTTAGAGGCAAGGTCCCCAAACCTCCGCCCTCTAACGATTCCCCGGCATACCTCTCATCTCTCAAGACGTCGCAAACTCTATAATCATCGACTTTTCTCCTTCGCAGCAGATGACTCGAGCCGTCGTTTTCGCGATCCTGCTGACGGCATTAGCGACAACCTGCAGTGCTCACCTATCCCTTGCTGCTTCTGGGGCTCCAGCACGTAATTATTATATATACTTTGTTTCATTAATCTGTCTATAACTAGTAATAAAAACTATCTTTAATAAACAATTTTTCCTTCCCAGTAGGTGCAAACTCTGCGCAGCCTAATGGCGGCATGCAAGTACAGCTTGATGGTGGCATGAACACACAGCCTAATGGTGCAGTGCAAACACAGCCTAATAGTGGCATGCAAGCACAGACTAATGGAGCCATGCAAACACAGCCTAATGGTGCAATGCAAGCACAGACTAATGGTGCCATGCAATCACAGCCTAATGGTGCTATGCAAGCACAGACTAATGGTGAGACGCAGACACAACCTAATCCTACCCAGCCGCCACAGCAGCACCAGCAACAGCAACAAATGGCCACTGATCAGCATGCACCAGCCAGTGCGGGTGCTTCCATGCAGGTTCGGCCATTTCCCGTTCGGTCCAATGCGCAATCCGGAGCGTCCGTGCAAGGAGGCCAGCCTCAAAACACTGCGCAGTTCAGCACCGGCACCTCTGCCCAGGAAAAGGGTCTACCACCACCGCCACCACCAGCCTCAGCATCATCCAAGGAGTCATTTTCCGTAAAGTTAGATGCCCCCAACAACCAACATCAGCAGCAGCAGCAGCAGCAGCAGCAGCAACCAGCGCAGCAGCGAGCTTCATTCAGCCTGCCTCCACCACCATCTCTACCACCACCTCCGGGTATGCCTGGCGCCAGCGCTTCCTTCAACGTTGGAAATTGACACAATACATCTACTGACTCTTACATTTGGAACGTTTATCCACTTTTAAATTAATAAATTCTGATTACTATAACGACTCGCACATTTTTTAATCTCACTGTCATCAAAATAAATTTCTAATATGTATATCTAATCTTATAGCTCAAGTGCAGCTTTTTTAAGTCTTTTTACAAAAAAAGAACGAAAACAAAATACTCGGGCAAAAGAGACACCGTCTGTTATATAGTAGAGAAACGGTAGGCATCCGAGAGGTGAAAACGAAAATGCAAAAGTACAATCTGCCGATGCCCGAGTGTCACCTGACAGCAATTATCCTCCTTAACGATGAAGGAAAAAAAAGAAAAGAAGCCGCCACCGTTGGCAAGGGACAAAGAAAGGACCATCGAGATACGAGCGGGTAACAATGAGAAATTGGTAGGATTAGACTGGTCGCGCGTGCATTTTCCTTAATAAACCGGACCGTGTCCATATACTTACTGGTAGGTATAATTAGTCGGCGCGGAAAAGTCGATTTCAGCCCGCTGGCACGTGACAACAGTTGGCTCTTATATATTAAGTATGAGGCTGGGTACGTAAGACGGTCTACGACTTTTCCACCGCCTTACGGACGACGGGGAAAATCGAGCGGCAGCGGGAAAAGAAGACGCGCAGAAGGACATCCGGCCCGGAGAGATCGCAGCGGAGGAGGAGACAAAAAACAAGCTAAACTATATAAGCACGAGTGGCGCGAGAGCAAGGAATACAAATCACTCTTAAGTCGAGTCTGAAAGCATCGTCCAGAGGACTTGGAGGATGAAATGGTCGTACAGCCAGACTCAAGAATGATGCATCATGCTGGAAAGCGAAAATATTACGGGGTAATCGTTCTACAACGTTCAATGATTTAATGTAGTCACAGCAGTTTATTAGTATTATGCAGTTTTTATATTATAAACTGTAAAGATTTGTGTATTATAATGCAACATCTTGTTTAACGCTGATGCTAAAATATGTTTCCAGAGCTATGCGATTAATACACGAATCTCTGATGAGTCAAGTAAACTTATGAGGATGTTTTTGACGAGCATTTTTTAATCGGTATATAGCGTCGTTTCTCGCGCCTATATCGATCAGCGCGCGTGAAAAGCCCTTTCATCAGGGCAGCACAGAACCGTCGAACTATATACAACCAAATTCTTTCCCACATCGATGCTGGCAGGGACTGTACGCACTTAATACATTCTCAAGTCGGCAGGTCTACTGACCCGAGAGAGAAAGAAAGAGTCTAATTTCGGGTGACGGAGCGCCAAAGCAGTCTCGGCGCATCATTTTGTCTCTCCTTCCTCTGGCGGTAGGGAAATTGGCGCCTTCTCTCCGTCTGTCCTCCTCCTCTTTCCCGTCTTCCTGCGCCGCCCTCGAGCCAATTATATTCGAATCTATGAAATTACTACAATCTTTTCCTCAATATTGCGGCCGACTGCTGCTGCTGTTGTTGTTCTTCCGTGCAGGCGCGTCGCGTACGAGGGAGTATAGCGCGTTATTCTATGGCTGCGAGCCCGCATTATTGGGTCATTCCGGCGGAGGACTTTTAATTTTGTAATTACAGCTTTCCAGCTAGCGAAAGAAAGGGCGCGGGAATCCCGTCTGTGTATGTCCCCCCTCTCATCTTGAAATGCCTACCTACGCCAACGGGTCTCACTTCCGACGATCGCTCGCTTACACAGGTGCAAAAGCCATAATTTTCTCTAAACATTTATCTCGAGTGTTTCCTCTTTTTTTTAACTTTTAATCCTTTTACAGAATTATTCAGGAAGTACGAAGGTTAATGAGCCTCGAGTTCGTTCGAAAGCCATTAATATGTTCGCGTATAACTTGATACGCGGTTACAATCCTCAACAGATAAGAGTCGGCTTACAAATAATTTCCGTACACATACCCGAGCACGTCTCGCGGCGCGTCGACATTGCAGTCGCATCAAAAATGCATCAAGTGCGCGCTCGCAGACGTGCATACGCCGGAGTAATCCTCGTGTGCAAAGAGGAAAGGGGAGAGTGTACGAGAGCTCGAGAGGGGAAGCCCTCGAATTGAAAAATCGTCGAGACCGCACTTTATTTCCCGAGAGAGGCAACGTACCTAGTCATTTTTTCGTTAGCCAATGACGCGAGATGCATTAAATATCAATTATCCGCGCCGTGACGACTGCGTACGTGCACACGCGAGCAAGTTGCTTGTGTGGAAACAAGAAAACTACATCGTCGCGCGCACAGCTGGTGCAGAGGGAAATATATGCACCGCGGAGGAATAAAATAAAAAAGTGACTTTCGATGGAATCGTTTAGACGGAAGACGCCCACCGTTCCATATTCCTCGCGAAACTCGACGAAGGCACTTCATTAGTTCTCGAGTTCTTCAAACGACTACTGCCCCCGGACTAAACGCTATACTCATCCTCGCGCTGCATGATAACCGCGCATCTCGAATGGCCAACGCAACAGCCGCCTAATCATCGACAATACGCGCGCGGCTAATCAGCATAAACGCGCGGATTCAAGGAACACATCCCCCCATCCTCTCCCCCTGGCAATTTCGGTGGAATGCTCGAAGACGCGCGTGCGGTGGTCGATCGAACGAGTCACCCTGCGTTTTTCGACAAAAAATTGCCGCACGCACGCGCGAACCCCGACATTATACGCATAGGTATTTTCGACTGCGCCCCGATACTCCATATACCGCGGAGACGATCCAGTGAGAAAAGAGCAGCAGCAGCAGCAGCAGCAGCTTTGGCCCACATAATAACATTGTCCGGACTCTTAATTCGCAGGGCCGATTTCGAGCGTTTACACGGGACCGCGCCGAGCGTGTCTTTATTTATTTAAAAACTTTTATTACGGTCCGCTGCTCGGTCATTTCGCGCCGGCGCTCGCATTTAGATGAGTTTTTAATTTAGTGTGACGCCCGGGCATTTGGCTCTGTTGCTTTAACGAGCGCGCCGCAGAGAGCGAGATGAGGCGTATAGAGCAGAGAGCGCGTTCGAAGGCCGCAGCAGCTATGAATAATATTATACGGCTGCTGTTCTCAGGGGCGCCCGCGAACACTGCTAGGATATAGGCACATAACCCGACGCGACTTGTAACCGACCCCTTTATACCTTTACCTTTCTTCTGTGCCTCCGTCTTCCGAGTGTTCTTCCCATTTTTTTACGGCCGCCGTTGATGCGGCGCGGGTTTTGCCTTTGCAAGAGGTGCCCATGGCGGGTTACATGTCGGTATACAAATTTCGCCTTAAAGTATGCATTACAATGGCACACCGACCAGTGCGTTCGTTGTACGCGCTCTAATTGGGGATGTAGTGTCCATCACTATTGAAATTGAGCTTCATTCTTCAAACGTTTGGAAAAAGAGACTGTCTTCTTAAGAGGATCGTTCGCGATTCCGTAAAACGAGCAAAACGCAAATCTCATCAAGAGCAGATTAAATTAGAATTAAAATAGTATATTGACGTAGTTCACTCCCCCTGGAAGGCCAAATCTACAGCGCGCGGAAGAAAGAATGCCCATATGCATCTCTGTCCGATGGAAGTAGAAAAGAAGTCGCGGCAGCTCGCGAAGGTGGGCGGAGAATCCATCGTCTAGACTCAATTTAGAAGCCCGAGCTTGGTGCGCGTTGTTTTTCGCTCCGTTCGCTCTTCTTCCCCCAGCCCTTTTCGCAGTGCCAGCGGAAGAAGAGCCGATGCACAAGCTATAAGCCGCGGAGCTCTCGCTCGCCGATTATCAACCGAATAAATCACGTGTATGGGAGGTGGACGTTAATGAAATTCGGCTGCCCCGCGCTTTTGTTTCTTTCGTTTTATTTTATTTTTTATTTTTCGTTCGTTGCGAGAATGCCGTCTTTTTTGGCCCGGATGATGCATATAACGAATGGATATTTGTGCGCGGCTATCGGGATCAGCGAAATTTATGTATTTGCACAATAAGCGAGCTAGCCAATGGATTTTATGCGAGCAACTCGACGTTGTGGGTGGGTTTCTCCAGAGTCCATCGAAGGGCTTTGTATATTGTGCTCGAGATGAAACATAGTTAGCTGGCTATATGGCTTACACATATCGCTATAGCATTTGCGTGGTATGCGTCAGCGTTTTTAATTATACACAATGAGTCATTTCGCCGAAAATTTTATAGCCCGTACACGTGCCGATATGGTTTTAAGTACTGCAGTTCTGAGCTAAAGAATCCACTGGCGAAAATTAGTCCAGAACCGCGGAATATTTTCATCCTGAATTGTAAATGGCATTTTTAAAATTACGATCCTTCTCCGAAACAATACACCGATACTTTTTCGTCTCCGATTGCCAGTTCGAACATTAGACTTGATTTCGTTCTGTTAGTAAGTCATTCGGAAAATATCACGAAAACGATGCATAACTTTTAGTGTAGGGGAAATACACGATAATTAAACGCATTACCGTGTTAAAATTTCAATGCTTAAAGAATTTAATCATTGATTATTAGGCTTTGATTCTCGATTTTCTTCGCGATTCTCTTATTTATCAAAATACGCCTCTTCCACACGGATAATTTTAAATTAAACATTGGTCGGCTGGATTTACCGGTTATATGGTCATGCTAACAAACAGTACAGACGACGAGCAAATAATAAACAGAATTTTGGTGGTAAACAGTCGGAGCTTTGGTATATATGGTTGAGTCATTGGCGTTCTTGGATATACAAATTTCTGCTTGATCAGTTGCAAATATTAAATAATAACTCTATACCATTTCAGTGTTTACATATCAAAGGATTTCGTAAAATCCACCATTGAATATCGATATACATTTATTTATTTATTCATTTATATTTACGTTGTTGGACTTTTTTTAAATTTTACACAGCGACAACACCGCATAAAGTTACGAAGCAGCATTACGTAAAAAGTTGTGCAATAACAAGTTGAAATGCGCGTTCAGCGCAGAAAATGTACGCGATCGATACGTAAAAAGTATACGAGTGCATTTTGCTGGACGTATTTTTAGTTGTATCGAAACAAAAACTGCAAAGCAAGCGAAGGTAAAAGGGAAGCCGAGTCTACTAGAATTTCACTCAGCCGCTAACTAATTGAGTTTCTCATCATGTTTTATTGTCGGTATCGAGGTCTCGAATTATTTGATTGTGGCGGAGCTAACGATTGCATCGAACCACGTACGATAAAAACAAAGTGCATGATTATCCATTCGCAACAATGGAGCAGTACAATCGAAAGGTATAGCGTCCATCCGAGTGTTTAATTTATCGCCGAATATGACTTATTCGAATAATCCTGTTTTAATGCCATTTACATATCCGCATTGCCTTAATCGGAATCGCGAGGGCGGAAAGTGAACGTTTGTATATTTTAAATTTACGTCACGCGGTGGTATACACACCCGCGATAAGTATCGGCAATTTCAATGCGTTTGAAATATTGCCTCTTTGGCGTCAAAAATACGTTTGACCGATTTACTTTATTCGAGACATTTTCCAGCCCGGAAGCACCGAAGGCAGCTCGTGCAAAATCGACATCCGACGACGCCGCAGCTATTATATATATATAGCTACGCTACACGTTGGTCAGACGAAACCGCGCAAGCGACGTCGTTATCACATCGGATTTCACCCCCTTTCGAGCTGCTCCTCTTCTGCACGCAATTCGAACGAAAATATCGCCATCGCGTATATTATGTTACCCGATGCGGCTGCTACTGCTGCTGCGGCAGCAGAGAACGAGGGATAGGTAGGGTTCGCATAATGGTCCCGAGCAAAGTTATCTCGCTTTCAGGGGGGGGGGGGGAGCCGTAGTAAAGGGGGGTAATGCCGAAGCCGCTTTTAACAAGCGCGTCTATTATTCCGACGCGCACGCGGATATGGCGCCGGACAATGCACGAGCGCGTGTACGTACAAGCCGCGGAAATGTGCAGCTTGCGTATAGTTGGCTCGCGCGCTGGAAGGTAGATAAATGAACGAATAGATAAGTACGTTTTGTTCCGAGTATTATGGGCTGCAAAATGCGCGGTCGATTTTTAAAGCCATCGACACTGTTAGTTAGACCGATGCGCAGTAGTGTTGGAGCTCGTCGGGGTAAATTCATCGACGGGATGACGAGAGTATTGTATCGAAATTGCAGTACATAAACGATGTGATATTTTTCTTCCACCACAATTTTCCATCCCGCAATGAAAATTATAGCTCACTTGATAATTCAACATCATCGTCTGCGGAGACACGTTTGTTTCGCAGCTTAGCTTTAAAGCTACGCCGCGCGGACGCGAGCGAATAAACGAGCGGTATATCTTGCAATATTCAGCGTGTATATATAGACGCGTTCTCGAATTTTAATGCACGCACGCACAGGCCGCGGCCTTGTGTGGATCCGTACGCGCGGCTGCAGAGTTGACATCGATGAAATACAGGGAGACAAAAAGACGGAGTGGACGCGCAGACGGACGGACGTGCGGACAAAGAGCGAGAGATAAAATGAAGCTATAGCAGCATTGGCTAATGTTTAGAGAAAGAGGGAATTGACCAAAGCGGATTTATAGATATACGCGCGCTCTCGCTCCCTCGCGGGTTTGTTAACGCAGAGGAAATCGAAATATGTTTTCATTCAGGGCTAATGAGTGGGCAACCTTCGCTCTGGCTTTCTATGTCGGACGTACGGCTCGCGGATCGAATTTGTATGCCGCGTGCGAGGGGTTCGAATGAGATAGGCATCCGCGAATAAAGCCACCGGTGGAGTGGGATTATTTTTGTAAAGCCACTTTTGATCTTCGTTTCTCTACGCTACCGTGTGCTCGGGCGCACGCCTTAATTAACTCCTGCATGCGTGTGGGATTTCAGTTTTTATTGTCTAATCCAGAGCGAGAGAGAGAGAGAGAGAGACTCTTATTCAGCAGTTGTTTGATGTGTATGCAGCAATGTTCGGTGTTTTCAGCTTTACGGAACGCACGGAAAGAAGATTAAAATTTTATTTTGCATTTTAATTAAGCGTTGGTGCCCTTTGTTCCGTTATTCGACGCATTGACGGATATGCAAGTGCATTTTTATTCAAATTTTCCCACTCATTAGGCGGCACGGTAAATACGGGGAATATTTGTGAAGGCCATGCGTCGATGTGGAGAAACAACAAAAAAAAGAAAGCACGCATGAACGTTTAATCCTTTCCGGAAGGGCACCGCTGCCGCTGCTGGGCTAGTGGAAGGGTATAAATTTCCTCAGTCGGGATCCCGAAGGTAAACATTCATAAAGAAAATTTATAACACACTCCAGCTGCTTTAGCGAGTAGACGATATTGCCTTTTATGTACTATATATAACGCGCAGAGGCTGTCGTTGCTCTCGCGGCGAAGACGCCGGTGATGATTAAACACGTCGTCTTTCTTCAGCTTTGCGCCTGCGGAGCCTCCCGTACACTTGCAATCGATTCTTAAAATGAAGAGACGCGCCCGCAGCAGCGACAAAACGGGTATAGAATAGCTGTCCTCTAATTTTCAAAGAACGCGCATCTTCGTGCGTGATCGCTGCGTCTAATTTTATACCGCTCATTAACAAAGCGCTCGGTAGCAATTAAAATTAATTCGAACTAAAGATTATCTGTGTTATCTCTGGAATCAGGAGCTACGAAAACGAGCTACCGATATATGCCGAGCCGTATCGTCGCATCTCACCGCGGCGATGATGCTCGTTAAAGACGAAAAAATGTATTCGGTGCGCGCGCGCTTGAAGCGGAGAGCCGAGCTGAGCAGCAGCTGCCGGGCCATTAATTCATCATTGTCGAAAACAATTAGGGGGGGACTGCCCCCGGAATCTTGTTAACAAGTCGACGTGGCTTTATAAACAGTAGAGCAAGTGCGGTAGACTTTCGATTTTCGTAGCTCGACGGGCAATTAACAGCCGCGGTGCTCGTCTTAACGTCGATCGTCGCATTATTACGACTATGCGGATGTATCTCAATTTGGCAACGCGACGGGTATGTCAATTGTTATACGCGAGAGCGAGTTTGAATTCGTGTGTTTGTTCAATTAGATCGTTATCTCCCCCCCCCCCTTATTTCCGCGCTGCGATAAAATCGGAATGATTTAACGCTCGGGAAGCAGCAATCATTGGTGCAGGTTTGCAGGCAAAACGACGGGTGAATTAAAAGGAAGAGTTGAATTATCGACAAGTGCCATTGAACGAATCGGCCATTACCGATCGTCACAATCACGAACGTTAAACTGCAAAATCCCTCTTCCAAACCGGTGCGCAGAGAGAGCATATCCACGCACAAATCAACTCGGAATCAAACTTATCACCATTATCTCCCGCATTATCCGCGCCAAAACAACGGCCGGGCCATTATCCCGCCCCTATCACTTACACGCGTACTTTACAACAATAAGCAAATTACTCTCTTGGCAATATCGGCCCTCCCGGCGACCGATAATAAATTCGCAAAAGCTCGCTGCCGCCGCAAAGATAATAAGTTTCCGCGTTCCGCCGCAAGTCGCTTCACTCGCCTCCCACGCGCGGCCATACGTGATAGGTAGATGTATAGATAGATAGATAGATAGCGAGAGAGCGGCATTGTGCGCTCCGCGAGCCGTGGAATCGGTGATCGATCTTCCGAAAATCACTGCGGCTGTCTCAAGGCGGCGCGTATAGCGCAACGAGTGGATTACCCTCGGCGCGTTACGGAAGCTAACGAGGATTAGTCTTCCTTTACGCTGCGCGCGATCCCGATTAATTTATCGGCTTTAATGCTCGCTTGCGAGAAGCACTACCGCCTGGCTTAGAGGCCCCGCGGATATATGGGTCTTCGTATATGATGCAGCCGAGCTATTTTCGCCTCGTTTTCCGTTGCACTGAAAGCTAGATTCTTGTATACGACGCCTTATCGAAGGAGTCGGATAAGTTTTTTTCGCTGCGGAGTTTTATAGCCCGAGAAGCGCACGTGGCTGGTAACTTTTTCCTAAAATTAGAATAAAACCTATTCGAGGCCTGGGTTATATGAAACGTTCGAAAGATTCGCGCCAATTAATCACGATGTCGAAGTCGTAAAGCTAATTAAACTGAGTAATCACTTCGGCAACGCATTTGTCTTGATTCAAAAGATGTAACTTATACAATTTAATTGATTTTAATTTGAATATATTGCGGCCTTATCTTTGATTGATCGCATTTGGCCGAATGAAAAATTAGGACCGATCGAAGCTGTATACCAGGTAAACAACCGTCAAGAGGACCATTTCCTTCGAGTGACTTGTCTTCGCGAAGTAAATGGGGCACGCACGCCTTGCATGTGGAAACGATAATCCGACAATTTACACCCGCATGCGCACTGCAGTCCCGTGCAACTGTCAATTAACGCGAGACTGTTTGGACTCATAATCGAGCGGTGAAAGGGCCTCTTCCGATTAGCTCGCTCCATCCGCTGTCGATTTATTCAAATCCTTCGGTCGATGCGCTGCAGTCGGGCCCAGATTACAAAAGCCCTCCGCGGACACGACGCCGTATATATATATAAGCACACACGACGGTGTACGTCGCTCCTGTCACCTCGGCTGCCGCGGATACAGAGAAACCATATTATGCGCCGTTGGCCCGTCCATACAGTTGACCGGCGCACGACTTATTCAAATCGATCTAATCCGCGGAGATCGCTGCGAGCACGCACAGCCCGATGACGGCCGGAGCCTGCCCTGCCCCATTCTTTTATATATATATATATATATATATATATATATATATATATACACATATATATAATCACGTTATCACTCTTGGTTCGCCGTGCAGTCCGGTGGTTGTGCGCGCGCGCGCGCGCAGTCTTTCTTTCGTGACGCTTATCTCTTGCGGGAATCGCTCGGAAAAAACACACCCACATCCTGCCGCTGCTTTTTAGCGAGGCGACTCTCGCACGTGTGTGCGTCAACCGCTGACATCTCGGGAAAACGGCCGTTGGGCATATATTATATTTTAATCCGGAGCAATATAAATTACAGCACAAGATCGATTTTCAAGGTCTGGGAAACATACTGCCGACTCTAATTGTGCGGCATTAACGTAAGAGCAGAGCGCGTATACTTGCATGACGTTTATATACAGCATCAGCCGCGGATGCAGGACGCTGACGTCCCGCGGAGAAAGCAAAAGACGCTGACTTCGATATAGGGCGGACAGCATTGCGAGCCATTACAATCGCAGCGACACGCGGCAGTAAGCATCGGTAGGTCGACGGGCGCCTCGTGAAGGTGCCGCATCTCGCGTAATTGTCGTGTCACTCAGCGGTCGGAGAGGCGGCGCGTACACGAAATTCACGCGCGGCGGCGGCGGCGGGCGCATAACAAAGAAGGTGGGCGTCGCGGCGGATGTCTTTGATGTCCCTCTGGGCGAGTGCGCGGGAGCCTCGGCCGAAAAGCCAACGACATCGCGCGCTGGGCCCTCCCTCTAACCCTGTGATTAGCAGCCGCGGAGCGAGGATCTTCCTCCTCTCGTTCGGCCGAATTATGATTATCTTTCGGCGCTGAGCTTCTCTTTAGGAGCTATGGGTATAATTGACGGCTCGTCAAGCGCTGATGCGCGCGTACCGGTACGCGCTAGGAACATAATGGATCGACGTAACGACGGCTGTACATATATCTCTTTAATTTGATGTAACGCTCGGCTTTGGGGAGTAACAGGATTACGGCTGTGGGATTCTTCAGCTGTGAGAACGCTGATGCCGTGATTCTTTCAGATTCGAGTAGGTTTCCGCGATTTGGGTGTTCTCCTTGTAGTCTTGTGATATCGTGTCTGCGAGTAGCTCCTCTTTGTATAATATTGCACCGTGTATATAAGTACGTTTTTAAGTAGCAAGTGTATAATGCACTAAAACTCGAAAATATAAGTGGACTTTTTGTCTTGTATCGCGCTTAGTGCACTTTTGGGTTTCCCATATTTCGTCCGAGTGCGAATTAATCAGCATTATTTCGGCTGAAATTTCGCAATTTGCATAAATATACGTAAACGATCGAAAGTGTCGGGAGCCAGCCATTTTAGCAAAAATCGCGGAGCCATACAGATGGCTCGTCGTTTTAATGAAGCGCAGGCTCGCGCACAGTCGTAATTATCCTTTTAATAGCATCAGCGAACCTTCAAAATTAAGCGCCGCTCTAATTAAATGAACGAATTATTCGGCGGAATATCCCATAATCCCGAAGCGATCAAAATTCGCACTAGCTACCGGCTTCCAGCTAGACGAATACGAACGAATGATCGCCGCGAGACCGCGTGCGTGAAAAGCACTTATATAAATTACACGAGCCATTGAACGCGAATGCGCATACATATATATATATATATATATATATATATATATATATATATATATATATATATATATATATATATAGTTCACTCTCTGCCGTGGATCCGTCGCGCTAGCCTCAAAAATGCACATTAACGGACCATCTAAAACGACGGGGCATCAGATGCGACGCGCGCGCTACATAACAATGCGCGCACGAATCATTGGCACACGTCGGGCGTCGTTAACGCACCGCATTATATAGCCCGGCGGCTTCTCTCCCGTCCCCCCTCAACTGTCGATTTTCCTTATTTTCCCGGTGATTTATCCTCTGCAGGGCCATTCTGCTCTCACTCTCGAGCGGCCGGCGCGCAGGATTTATAATCGGCGGCCCCTCGGCATTAGCGCTCTCGTAATTGCAGCCGCAACACGGCGCGCATCCGCGGGACCGTATATTTTAATAATGACCCCGAGTCCTCTCTCGTCATCGCTTTGGCGCCGCCGTCTATATATGCGCGCCGCCCCTGTCCCGCTAATATCCGCTCGATTGTGATGCATCGTACTGCGCTCCTTGATGTATATATCGGATTACTTAATGCAGGGGGCCAAAGGGGAGAGCAGTCGGCATTAGCGGGACGTACCACTACCACCACCATCATCACTACTACTAGCACTACTACTACTGTCTAATGGGGATTGCCTAATCTGTGGATTTAGGGGCCTTATATGCGCGGCCGACGGCCCTAATTAAACAACCTTTCGCATGTCTGTATGCGTGTCCGAGCCGCGAGCCAGGCTCGTGCGTTATCGTATTAACGCGCCGCGCCCCCGCGAATTAGTATTCAAATCCTTGGCGATGTCGAAGGCCGCCGGGAGGGGGCCGCCGTACACCGCTGTGTTAACGCTAATTGCGCGACGACGCGAGTCTGGTGGGGTATACCGTTCGCTGTATGCCTATAACTATGTGTATATGCAGTCCGGTATTAGGTACACATCGCACACACACATACACTCACACAGACTCCGGAGAGAGAGTGAGAAATATAAGGGGATAATTATGGGATTGTGTGCTCGCGTTTTTACCGACAAGGATTTTAGGGCTCAGAGCTGCAGAGAAGAGTTGACGCGAGATTGAAATTAATTGTTTTCTCTATAGTATAAGCGCCCCTTAATGAACGCAGGCCTACAAAAGTCGCACTCGAATGTAGAGCACCTTACGCAAGGATCCGTCCATAAATCTCCTACCGCGCGGGCTGCCCGTAATGCATACTGCGATGACCTCAAATCACAAAAATACACACAAACACGTCCTAAATCAATGAGCCAAGAACCAACAACAAAGACGTCAAAGCAGGCTGGCAATTAAATTCCTGCTCTCCGAGGCCACGTCAACGATCGAACAAGTGTCGCTGCGCGCGTGGGCCCAGCACATATAAACATTCGATCGAGTGCGCCTGTCTCCGAAAAAAATGTCGTTATAAAGTACACACACGCGCACGCAAGCGCAAACACCTATGCTCCTCCACGTATGTGTGTGTATACGGACGCCCGTTACGCGCGAGTGCGCCACTCGCATTCCGATTGAACGTATCGATAGGTCTCCGCTGCCGATCTTGATTTCTCTCCGGCTCATTTTTTTCGAGACAGCCGGACTCTCCTCACGGGGCACTTTCACATGTATATAATAGCGCTAATTTACGTAAGCTCTTGCTGCCGTTGTCGGCGACGCTCGTCGTTCGCGCTCGACTCGTGAACACGGGAGATAAAAAGACCGGCGCGAGCGACAGAAGGGGGGACACGGAGGGAGGCTGATTGATTGATGAACTTTGTTATTGCCGTAGTTGAGTGTCCTACTCGGCGACGTGACGCGCGAGTCGAGTAAATAAAGAAGGATGTCGTTATGCGCAGCGTCGGGAACTCGCACGTATGCAATGCTGCGGACAATTTGCGCGTAAATAGCCTTTTTTTTCATCACGCCCAAGGACTGGAAATTGGATAATTTCCAAAGATTCTGAATCAAGCAGCCCTATAGTTGGGCGCGCAAGCCAGTATCCATCTGGATTTAAATGTTTAAACAGTACACGAGCAAACGTCCTGTCACGTCGCACATACGTATTCCGATGCTTTCAGATATCCGATGCATTCACTTCTCGGAAACAGAGCTGACGATGGAAATAGCAGAGTCAATGCATTCGTCATACGATACAACAACAAATTATCGCTTTAAAAGTACTCGATACAAGTGAAACTTTTCCCATTTCCGCATTATCGTGCCAATAAAATAACGATCGATCGTCGAGCCACGTGGCTTCAACACCCAGCCTATCCATCAATGAGGCACAGCAATACACTATCGATGTACATGATCCTGCTTAGAGAGCGTAAAAAAAAGAGAAGAGAGCACAGGCCAAGTCGGAGCGACAGGTCCAATTGAATGTCAAATCCGTTTTTTGTTCGTCCATCAAACGGCGCAGACCACGGGCCGATTATTTTTCTGGACGTGCTCGCGGGCCGACTCCACTCTCGTGACGCAACGCTTTTTTCGGGGCATTTGGCAGGAGCCGAGCGAAAGTTAATTTAAAAACGTACGTGTGTAAAAGCGCCGCCGCTACCTTTTTACAAGTGGACAGGCGGTGTTATTGCGCGACCGAAACATATATAATATAAGCTATTTCGATCGACGTTAATTGTGCAAGCCATTCTCATTCAGGAGCAAATTGAAAAGCAGCATTGATCAGAAAGTTACAATTGCGTGTAATGCGGATTACGAATATACATATGTTCAAAAGTATACCTCTGTGAAACCTTTGCACTAAGTTTAGTTGGGCACATAAAAAAAAATTGTTGGTCCACTTTTTTCAGTCTTCTCTATTTACGTAGTTTGGCTAATAATAGCGCACGTTTGTGCGGCTAATCGCAGAAATCTATACATCCCGTACTTTGCTTATTTTAATATTTTATCAGGCGATACTCGTCTGGCCGCAGCAAACAACGGGTTACACAAAGGATTTCTCTGAAAGTCGAATAGCCCTGAACCGACTTAATTCTCGGGGCAGAGTTATCATTATAATACCGAAATACGCCCACCTATTGTACGTGAAAAAGCGCTCGCATGTCGAGAGAACTCCATGTGTGTGTACGTGTGTGTAACAGCCGCAGTTTAAAATAGTTCAGTAGAATCTACGGCAGGGACAGAAAAAAAGGAGAACGCAGCATCGCGCGCAAACTATATGACGCCGAGTAATTTATGCAAACACATGCCCATTAGAGTGGCAACAACCATACCAACAGACGCACGCATGCACACACATTCATGCGCGCAAAAAGGGGCTGAAAAAAGCGAAGAATAACCTTTTCTCTACGGTTCCCTCATCCGCTCGAAATCCCCCCGCCACAGAAATTACAGATTTGACCCAAATTAAAAGGCATCCGCGGAAATTATACTTTTTCCCGCCCTTTCGAGAGATAGGCGTTTTTTTGCGGAACGCAGACGTAATTGGCCCTTCGGCCACCACCACCGTGGCATCCATTAGCGGAACGTCGATAATCTGCGAATAGACACACGCACGTATACTGTTACGCCATCGAGCAGGAGAGAGAACACGATCAGACGACCATCGCATTTGGGTATAATGCGCACCTGGGCCAATCGAATAAACATAGGAGCTTCATGGAAAATATTTATCTAGTCTGTGTACAAAAAGGATTGTATACCGTATGGACAAAATAGAGCTAAAACAAGAGAGTTTCATGATAACTAATGATAGTGGGCTGTATCGAGTTTGTATACAATCATTTATGTACAAAGATACCTGTATACAGACTGGATAAATCTTTCCACGTCTGCTTCTATGAGAGAAGGGCTGCTTGAGCTTAAATATTTTTCATATCCAATCTCGCGAAATATCGGACGACCCCATTATTCGTGACACGTATTGCAACACACTTAATTCATATTTGCTATGAGAGCCTAGTTGGAGGGGATACCACAATGTGATAGTCATAACCTAAAGCAACCAAGAAAGGTTCTGATACAATATTGACAGTGACAATTCATGCGTAACTAGGTATGTGGCTAGAAGCAGGTAGCAGCTACCCACCGAAGATGTTTCAGCATCGAGATAATGTTTGTAGCCTCCAACCTACGGACCAGCTGAGTAGGCTAGGACCTACAACTAGAAGAAGCTTTCAACTCCCCACCTGTAACCAGCCTGCATCAAAGGGTATACAAGAAGCAGCATATATAATCATTATCGATTCAGATGCTCATGTTTAGTCGGATTTAAGGCTCTAATTTGGAGAGTGTATAAGAAATTGTATAACTGCAGATCAGTACAGTAGCCTTCAGGACTACAACCTGTAAGCAGCTTTATATTAAACACGTATGTCAAGCCTTCATTGGAAGGTATATAAAGAGCTCCAATGCAGTAATATAGTTTAGTCACCTTTGAATATCAAACTAAAACAGTTCCCCTTTCCCCACTCGTAACAATCCTTCATCGTGGGTATACAAGGAGCCGCCTACCTACAGATCAGGTTAGTGGGCTCTACAACTTAAAGCTGGGAAGAGCTCCCCACTCCTCCTTACACCAGCCCAATCCTCCCAACTTACATCCAGCCCCTGTCAAGGGTATATGAAGAGCCGCTATCTCATAGACCGGTACAGTATGCTCCAGGATCTCGAGTTGAAAGGAGCTCCTCAAACCTTCCCGCCTACATTCAGCCTAGGTCGAGGGTATATACGCAGCTGCCATCTCGGAGACCAGCCCAGTTGGTTCCAAGACCTGGAGCTGGAAGGAGCTCCCCACTCCTCTCCACCTACATCCAGCCTTGGTCGAGGCTATATAAAGAGTCGCCATCTCATAGACCGACATAGTTGGCTCTAAGACCTGGAGCTGGATGGAGCTCCCCACTTCTCACCTACATTCAGCGTCGGTCGAGGGTATATACGCAGCTGCCATATCATAGACCAGCTCAGTCGGTTCCAGGACCTGGAGCTGAAAGGAGCTCTCGACTTCTCCCCACCTACATCCAGTCTTAGTCGAGGGTATATACGCAGCGGCCATCTCGTAGACCAGCCGAGACGGTTCAAGGACCTGGAGCTGGAAGGAGCTCCCCACTCTTCTCTACCTACAACCAGCCTTGGTCGAGGATATATAAGGAGCTGCTATCTTATAGGCCGGTACAGAGGGCTCCAATTTCTCGAGCTGAAAGGAGCTCCTCAACCCTCCCCACCTACATTCAGCCTCGGTCGAGGGTATATACGCAGCTCCCATATCATAGACCAGCTCAGTCCGTTCCAGGACCTGGAGCTGAAAGGAGCTCTCAACTTCTCCCCCCTACATCCCGCCTTGGTCGAGGGTATATATACGCGGCTGCCATCTCGTAGACCAGCTCAGTCGGTTCCAGGACCTGGAGCTGGAAGGAGCTCTCCACTTCTCCCCCCTACATCCAGCCTTGGTCGAGGGTATATACGCAGCTGCCGTCTCATAGACCAGCTCAGTCGGTTCCAGGACTTGGAGCTGAAAGGAGCTCTCGACTTCTCCCCACCTATCCAGCCTTAGTCGAGGGTATATATGCAGCTGTGTAATGTCCCACGTTACTTTCAATAAGTTATACATTTTTATTCGCACATATTGCTCATAAAAGAGTTTTTGCTGACGAAAATCTTACGATGCCTGTGTGTATGCATTTATATACTCACACAGGCAACGTAAATACCACCGACTTAAAATATGCAACCTCAGCTGGTTGCAACACTACGCTTTGCGCCGATCATCCGGCAGAGTGCTTTGACCTGTGAATCTGTACTAATTAAAACACCTGTACTACAACGACACGTTGTGCGCTAGTTACTTCATATTGGTGTGTCAGAAGTTTATTGGTTATTAGCCATCCCCACATCTTTAATTATTAAACTGCTTGCATCGAGTCTGAGGCTTTATAAGCCGCGGAACCGATCCACGCAGTGCCTTTTGTTCGTAAACTTAAATACTGTAAAGAGTAAAGTCTTGTCCGGCGAGTACAGAGCTGCTCGACCGATCTAGTAAGCATAGAGGGTGTCGAAAGTATTACATCCCGATCTCTACGGAAATAGACGAATAGCCTATCTACTTTTGTAAAGCGTAGTGGATGTTAAAGCAATCCATTCCTATCATATTTGGAGAAGTCAAGTGTTGCCGTCACCTGACGAACGACAATTCTTAAGCAATAAAGTTCAACTAAAGGACCGTCGTTACATCCTGCGTAAGTGGGTAGACCGCAGTTGTTAACTAAATTTCCTATGGCCACGATACAATCGTGTAGAGCATAATTAACTTCAACATCGCCATCTGACACACCAATATGAAGGAGTTGTATTACATCCAGAGTGTGCATAAACGAACGTTGTAAGTTATACAAATATTATATAAATTTAGTATATTTATTGCTTAATAAAAACCGGAAATCATTTATAATAGACTGATGCTAAGAAACCAATAGTTTATTATACCAAAATAAAATATATATATCCATTACAAGGATTGTTACCTAGAAGCCAACAATCTAATGTAAATGTATAACTTGTATTTTGAATTACTAAAGAACATTGTGTAGAAAATAACGGTTTTATTGTAGTAATCCAAATCGAATTCTTTATATTTCGACTAGTAATAAAAATAACGAATTATAAAACCAGAATAACTTATTTATACAAGAAACCTACATCAAATATCAATCATCAATGCATCAACATAACATCCTATAAAGAATCGGAAGAAATTATATAAAGTTAATAATAAGTAAATATAGATCAGACAGAAGCTCATACCGCGCATCATTCTACTCGCGATAATAAAGGTAGACAACCTTGCCTCGTGAGCATTATACGATAAAAACATAAACATAATATCGGGCGCGTCAGCTGATGAGAACGTAAGTCTGCAGACAAATAACAAGGTCACAAAATATTATTTTCCTAATTCAGTAACTAAAGGTTTTGGCACCAACGGCTAGTTTCCTAAATAATTAAATAATTATTTGTTTAGAACTCGCGCAGCCCGTCCTTATTAACAAGCATGGTCTTTACAGCTGCCATCTCGTAGACCAGCCCAGTCGGTTCCAGGACCTGGAGCTGGAAGGAGCTCTCGACTTCTCCCCACCTATCCAGCTTTAGTCGAGGGTATATACGCAGCTGCCATCTCGTAGACCAGCCCAGTCGGTTCCAGGACCTGGAGCTGGAAGGAGCTCCCCACTTCTCCCCACCTCATCCAGTCTTGGTCGAGGGTATATACGCGGCTGCCATCTCGTAGACCAGCCCAGTCGGTTCCAGGACCTGGGGCTGGAAGGAGCTCC
Source organism: Muscidifurax raptorellus (assembly GCA_020010945.3). NCBI lineage: Eukaryota > Metazoa > Arthropoda > Insecta > Hymenoptera > Pteromalidae > Muscidifurax > Muscidifurax raptorellus. The sequence continues at coordinate 2,492,963 of CM052081.1, read as the reverse complement.
CCACTTCTCCCCACCTCATCCAGCCTTGGTCGAGGGTGTATAAACAGCTGCCATCTCATAGACCGGCTCAGTCAGTTCCAGGACCTGGAGCTGAAAGGATCTCTCCACTTCTCCCCCCTACATCCCGCCTTAGTCGAGGGTATATACGCGGCTGCCATCTAGTAGACCAGCTCAGTCGGTTCCAGGACCTGGAGCTGGAAGGAGCTCCCCACTTCTCCCCACCTCATCCAGCCTTGGTCGAGGGTGTATAAACAGCTGCCATCTCATAGACCGGCTCAGTCAGTTCCAGGACCTGGAGCTGAAAGGATCTCTCCACTTCTCCCCCCTACATCCCGCCTTAGTCGAGGGTATATACGCGGCTGCCATCTAGTAGACCAGCTCAGTCGGTTCCAGGACCTGGAGCTGGAAGGAGCTCTCCACTTCTCCCCACCTCATCCAGCCTTGGTCGAGGGTATATAAACAGCTGCCATCTCATAGACCGGCTCAGTCAGTTCCAGGACCTGGAGCTGAAAGGAGCTCTCCACTTCTCCCCCCTACATCCCGCCTTGGTCGAGGGTATATACGCGGCAGCCATCTCGTAGACCAGCTCAGTCGGTTCCAGGACCTGGAGCTGGAAGGAGCTCTCCACTTCTCCCCCCTACATCCAGCCTTCGTCGAAGGTAAAAATGAAGCGCCATCTTACAGACCAGCACAGTGGACTCAACACATTGAACCAGACGACGACACGGCTAAGATTTCCCATTTTCATATTTATTAATTAATTTCCTGATCCCTACCGGTGGTTTGATAAATCAATAATTTCCAAAATGCAACTGTCGAGCTGCTCGAGGCTTTCAATCGGCCCCCTGTGGACTGTTCATTTTTGGCAATGGGTTTAACCACCGGTAGGTTGTCATGCTTCGGCGTGAATCTAAGAATCCTACATAGGAGTTGTTCCCGTCGGATTGGGTGGTTCCACAGGCCTGTTGAATGACTGCCTGCCATCTAGACGTTGCTTTACTTATCTCATATGAATATTACTGTCCTTTTTGAGAATATTAAATTGATTTATCATTCCATTTTCTGATTCTCACAAGAATCAGCTCCTCCCGCATAAATAAATTACTATTAACAACATTTATTTTTGCACATAACAGTGTGTTTGTGTTTCAGAAAATGCAGTTTTATTTTTGGGGCAACAAGAACGACTGAACCAAACAAGGATTGTTGGAAAATATTTATGCTTGGATAAACATACGAGATTCGTCAACGAGCGATGGGGTAACATCCTAGTTTAAAGGTCAATCCCACCGACGCTATGACCAACCATAAGAAGACGAAGCTAAGAACTATCATTTTTATATTTATTACTTAATTTCCTGATCCCTACCGGTGGTTTGATAAATCAATAATTTCCAAAATGCAACTGTCGAGCTGCTCGAGGCTTTCAATCGGCCCCCTGTGGACTGTTCATTTTTGGCAATGGGTTTAACCACCGGTAGGTTGTCATGCTTCGGCGTGAATCTAAGAATCCTACATAGGAGTTGTTCCCGTCGGATTGGGTGGTTCCACAGGCCTGTTGAATGACTGCCTGCCATCTAGACGTTGCTTTACTTATCTCATATGAATATTACTGTCCTTTTTGAGAATATTAAATTGATTTATCATTCCATTTTCTGATTCTCACAAGAATCAGCTCCTCCCGCATAAATAAATTACTATTAACAACATTTATTTTTGCACATAACAGTGTGTTTGTGTTTCAGAAAATGCAGTTTTATTTTTGGGGCAACAAGAACGACTGAACCAAACAAGGATTGTTGGAAAATATTTATGCTTGGATAAACATACGAGATTCGTCAACGAGCGATGGGGTAACATCCTAGTTTAAAGGTCAATCCCACCGACGCTATGACCAACCATAAGAAGACGAAGCTAAGAACTATCATTTTTATATTTATTACTTAATTTCCTGATCCCTACCGGTGGTTTGATAAATCAATAATTTCCAAAATGCAACTGTCGAGCTGCTCGAGGCTTTCAATCGGCCCCCTGTGGACTGTTCATTTTTGGCAATGGGTTTAACCACCGGTAGGTTGTCATGCTTCGGCGTGAATCTAAGAATCCTACATAGGAGTTGTTCCCGTCGGATTGGGTGGTTCCACAGGCCTGTTGAATGACTGCCTGCCATCTAGACGTTGCTTTACTTATCTCATATGAATATTACTGTCCTTTTTGAGAATATTAAATTGATTTATCATTCCATTTTCTGATTCTCACAAGAATCAGCTCCTCCCGCATAAATAAATTACTATTAACAACATTTATTTTTGCACATAACAGTGTGTTTGTGTTTCAGAAAATGCAGTTTTATTTTTGGGGCAACAAGAACGACTGAACCAAACAAGGATTGTTGGAAAATATTTATGCTTGGATAAACATACGAGATTCGTCAACGAGCGATGGGGTAACATCCTAGTTTAAAGGTCAATCCCACCGACGCTATGACCAACCATAAGAAGACGAAGCTAAGAACTATCATTTTTATATTTATTAATTAATTTCCTGATCCCTACCGGTGGTTTGATAAATCAATAATTTCCAAAATGCAACTGTCGAGCTGCTCGAGGCTTTCAATCGGCCCCCTGTGGACTGTTCATTTTTGGCAATGGGTTTAACCACCGGTAGGTTGTCATGCTTCGGCGTGAATCTAAGAATCCTACATAGGAGTTGTTCCCGTCGGATTGGGTGGTTCCACAGGCCTGTTGAATGACTGCCTGCCATCTAGACGTTGCTTTACTTATCTCATATGAATATTACTGTCCTTTTTGAGAATATTAAATTGATTTATCATTCCATTTTCTGATTCTCACAAGAATCAGCTCCTCCCGCATAAATAAATTACTATTAACAACATTTATTTTTGCACATAACAGTGTGTTTGTGTTTCAGAAAATGCAGTTTTATTTTTGGGGCAACAAGAACGACTGAACCAAACAAGGATTGTTGGAAAATATTTATGCTTGGATAAACATACGAGATTCGTCAACGAGCGATGGGGTAACATCCTAGTTTAAAGGTCAATCCCACCGACGCTATGACCAACCATAAGAAGACGAAGCTAAGAACTATCATTTTTATATTTATTAATTAATTTCCTGATCCCTACCGGTGGTTTGATAAATCAATAATTTCCAAAATGCAACTGTCGAGCTGCTCGAGGCTTTCAATCGGCCCCCTGTGGACTGTTCATTTTTGGCAATGGGTTTAACCACCGGTAGGTTGTCATGCTTCGGCGTGAATCTAAGAATCCTACATAGGAGTTGTTCCCGTCGGATTGGGTGGTTCCACAGGCCTGTTGAATGACTGCCTGCCATCTAGACGTTGCTTTACTTATCTCATATGAATATTACTGTCCTTTTTGAGAATATTAAATTGATTTATCATTCCATTTTCTGATTCTCACAAGAATTAGCTCCTCCCGCATAAATAAATTACTATTAACAACATTTATTTTTGCACATAACAGTGTGTTTGTGTTTCAGAAAATGCAGTTTTATTTTTGGGGCAACAAGAACGACTGAACCAAACAAGGATTGTTGGAAAATATTTATGCTTGGATAAACATACGAGATTCGTCAACGAGCGATGGGGTAACATCCTAGTTTAAAGGTCAATCCCACCGACGCTATGACCAACCATAAGAAGACGAAGCTAAGAACTATCATTTTTATATTTATTAATTAATTTCCTGATCCCTACCGGTGGTTTGATAAATCAATAATTTCCAAAATGCAACTGTCGAGCTGCTCGAGGCTTTCAATCGGCCCCCTGTGGACTGTTCATTTTTGGCAATGGGTTTAACCACCGGTAGGTTGTCATGCTTCGGCGTGAATCTAAGAATCCTACATAGGAGTTGTTCCCGTCGGATTGGGTGGTTCCACAGGCCTGTTGAATGACTGCCTGCCATCTAGACGTTGCTTTACTTATCTCATATGAATATTACTGTCCTTTTTGAGAATATTAAATTGATTTATCATTCCATTTTCTGATTCTCACAAGAATCAGCTCCTCCCGCATAAATAAATTACTATTAACAACATTTATTTTTGCACATAACAGTGTGTTTGTGTTTCAGAAAATGCAGTTTTATTTTTGGGGCAACAAGAACGACTGAACCAAACAAGGATTGTTGGAAAATATTTATGCTTGGATAAACATACGAGATTCGTCAACGAGCGATGGGGTAACATCCTAGTTTAAAGGTCAATCCCACCGACGCTATGACCAACCATAAGAAGACGAAGCTAAGAACTATCATTTTTATATTTATTAATTAATTTCCTGATCCCTACCGGTGGTTTGATAAATCAATAATTTCCAAAATGCAACTGTCGAGCTGCTCGAGGCTTTCAATCGGCCCCCTGTGGACTGTTCATTTTTGGCAATGGGTTTAACCACCGGTAGGTTGTCATGCTTCGGCGTGAATCTAAGAATCCTACATAGGAGTTGTTCCCGTCGGATTGGGTGGTTCCACAGGCCTGTTGAATGACTGCCTGCCATCTAGACGTTGCTTTACTTATCTCATATGAATATTACTGTCCTTTTTGAGAATATTAAATTGATTTATCATTCCATTTTCTGATTCTCACAAGAATCAGCTCCTCCCGCATAAATAAATTACTATTAACAACATTTATTTTTGCACATAACAGTGTGTTTGTGTTTCAGAAAATGCAGTTTTATTTTTGGGGCAACAAGAACGACTGAACCAAACAAGGATTGTTGGAAAATATTTATGCTTGGATAAACATACGAGATTCGTCAACGAGCGATGGGGTAACATCCTAGTTTAAAGGTCAATCCCACCGACGCTATGACCAACCATAAGAAGACGAAGCTAAGAACTATCATTTTTATATTTATTAATTAATTTCCTGATCCCTACCGGTGGTTTGATAAATCAATAATTTCCAAAATGCAACTGTCGAGCTGCTCGAGGCTTTCAATCGGCCCCCTGTGGACTGTTCATTTTTGGCAATGGGTTTAACCACCGGTAGGTTGTCATGCTTCGGCGTGAATCTAAGAATCCTACATAGGAGTTGTTCCCGTCGGATTGGGTGGTTCCACAGGCCTGTTGAATGACTGCCTGCCATCTAGACGTTGCTTTACTTATCTCATATGAATATTACTGTCCTTTTTGAGAATATTAAATTGATTTATCATTCCATTTTCTGATTCTCACAAGAATCAGCTCCTCCCGCATAAATAAATTACTATTAACAACATTTATTTTTGCACATAACAGTGTGTTTGTGTTTCAGAAAATGCAGTTTTATTTTTGGGGCAACAAGAACGACTGAACCAAACAAGGATTGTTGGAAAATATTTATGCTTGGATAAACATACGAGATTCGTCAACGAGCGATGGGGTAACATCCTAGTTTAAAGGTCAATCCCACCGACGCTATGACCAACCATAAGAAGACGAAGCTAAGAACTATCATTTTTATATTTATTACTTAATTTCCTGATCCCTACCGGTGGTTTGATAAATCAATAATTTCCAAAATGCAACTGTCGAGCTGCTCGAGGCTTTCAATCGGCCCCCTGTGGACTGTTCATTTTTGGCAATGGGTTTAACCACCGGTAGGTTGTCATGCTTCGGCGTGAATCTAAGAATCCTACATAGGAGTTGTTCCCGTCGGATTGGGTGGTTCCACAGGCCTGTTGAATGACTGCCTGCCATCTAGACGTTGCTTTACTTATCTCATATGAATATTACTGTCCTTTTTGAGAATATTAAATTGATTTATCATTCCATTTTCTGATTCTCACAAGAATCAGCTCCTCCCGCATAAATAAATTACTATTAACAACATTTATTTTTGCACATAACAGTGTGTTTGTGTTTCAGAAAATGCAGTTTTATTTTTGGGGCAACAAGAACGACTGAACCAAACAAGGATTGTTGGAAAATATTTATGCTTGGATAAACATACGAGATTCGTCAACGAGCGATGGGGTAACATCCTAGTTTAAAGGTCAATCCCACCGACGCTATGACCAACCATAAGAAGACGAAGCTAAGAACTATCATTTTTATATTTATTAATTAATTTCCTGATCCCTACCGGTGGTTTGATAAATCAATAATTTCCAAAATGCAACTGTCGAGCTGCTCGAGGCTTTCAATCGGCCCCCTGTGGACTGTTCATTTTTGGCAATGGGTTTAACCACCGGTAGGTTGTCATGCTTCGGCGTGAATCTAAGAATCCTACATAGGAGTTGTTCCCGTCGGATTGGGTGGTTCCACAGGCCTGTTGAATGACTGCCTGCCATCTAGACGTTGCTTTACTTATCTCATATGAATATTACTGTCCTTTTTGAGAATATTAAATTGATTTATCATTCCATTTTCTGATTCTCACAAGAATCAGCTCCTCCCGCATAAATAAATTACTATTAACAACATTTATTTTTGCACATAACAGTGTGTTTGTGTTTCAGAAAATGCAGTTTTATTTTTGGGGCAACAAGAACGACTGAACCAAACAAGGATTGTTGGAAAATATTTATGCTTGGATAAACATACGAGATTCGTCAACGAGCGATGGGGTAACATCCTAGTTTAAAGGTCAATCCCACCGACGCTATGACCAACCATAAGAAGACGAAGCTAAGAACTATCATTTTTATATTTATTACTTAATTTCCTGATCCCTACCGGTGGTTTGATAAATCAATAATTTCCAAAATGCAACTGTCGAGCTGCTCGAGGCTTTCAATCGGCCCCCTGTGGACTGTTCATTTTTGGCAATGGGTTTAACCACCGGTAGGTTGTCATGCTTCGGCGTGAATCTAAGAATCCTACATAGGAGTTGTTCCCGTCGGATTGGGTGGTTCCACAGGCCTGTTGAATGACTGCCTGCCATCTAGACGTTGCTTTACTTATCTCATATGAATATTACTGTCCTTTTTGAGAATATTAAATTGATTTATCATTCCATTTTCTGATTCTCACAAGAATCAGCTCCTCCCGCATAAATAAATTACTATTAACAACATTTATTTTTGCACATAACAGTGTGTTTGTGTTTCAGAAAATGCAGTTTTATTTTTGGGGCAACAAGAACGACTGAACCAAACAAGGATTGTTGGAAAATATTTATGCTTGGATAAACATACGAGATTCGTCAACGAGCGATGGGGTAACATCCTAGTTTAAAGGTCAATCCCACCGACGCTATGACCAACCATAAGAAGACGAAGCTAAGAACTATCATTTTTATATTTGTTAATTAATTTCCTGATCCCTACCGGTGGTTTGATAAATCAATAATTTCCAAAATGCAACTGTCGAGCTGCTCGAGGCTTTCAGTCGGCCCCCTGTGGACTGTTCATTTTTGGCAATGGGTTTAACCACCGGTAGGTTGTCATGCTTCGGCGTGAATCTAAGAATCCTACATAGGAGTTGTTCCCGTCGGATTGGGTGGTTCCACAGGCCTGTTGAATGACTGCCTGCCATCTAGACGTTGCTTTGCTTTTCCAATGTCAAATTCAGACTATTTTTTGTGTAGATAATGTTGATTTATCATTCCAATTTCCGGTTCTCATGAATCTGATCTCCCATACAAACTGATATTAAGTATGAACTATTGATTACACTAACATATTTTTGTTTTATATTCGTTGGATTTTCGGTATTAAATTCTACTACATCTTCATCTTCGCCCAGCAATATACATTTTCAGAAGGTATAACTTTACTCTTATTTTCTAAGAGTCGTTACTTTTTGTATATACCCACATATACAATTAATATATTTATTTAACAGTATTTGTAATTTTTTATTTTTTATTCAGGCTTCGAGGAGAAAATAAGATTTTAGACGATTGGAGGAAAAGTCATCCTCGCATTTCATCTCAACGTCTACCACCGCTGGAGGGCGTCCTCTTCCAGAATTGAAGTAAAGGATAACCACATGATAATAAAAGAAGTGGTATTAACATTGATGGAATTCGGGAAGAGGACGCCCATTGGGAAAAGTCTTGAAGAGAATGAATTTTAAAGTGTTCTCTGCTTGATTTTTCCTAATGGGTTGTCCTCGTGAGCAGCAATAAATCTATTTTAAAATGAGAATTTGAATCTGTCGAATTTGGAAAGAGGAGAGCCATCGACGGGAAACTGTGAGCGTGCTTCAGTACAAGAGTATCTAACAGTTTTATACATTCACATATAAACATAATTTTATACGTAAATTTCTACTTTTCAAAGGTGCATATTATGCGCCTTAACGGGTACCCGCCCTCGACTACCCAGAGCCTATTTCCCCACGATGTCCAGCGTACACGTTATGTAGGGGCACGTCGATTCGCTCTCCTTGTCTTCCCGGCTCGTGTGTATGTTTAGCTGCGGTAAAAATGCAAAATGGGCGGCATCGTCAAACACCGCACTTCGACGCTCTCCCCCGTCATCACACGCTGGTTTCTGCCTCAGCGGAATTAGCGAAGAGTACATCCTGCGTGCTGTTGTCGTATCTATAAATTGATTGGATACGCGTTGTGATTGGCTGCTAATATCATTATTCAGAATAATCACTTAACGAGGCCAATCATACATGAAGAGCCCATGTCGAGAAGTCGGTATATCGACATATTTTTTAATGATCCCTGTTAACAAGGAAGCTCTCCCGTGTTTTTCAATCTCATTATCATATAGTAGTATGTTTAATGTCGCGGTGAGTTGCACATTTTGTCTTTGTTCACCGCTGCTATTATATATAATGGCATCGTCTCAATAAATATGAAAAAGGAAAATACAATATACCCGCTATGTTTACACAGCGGTCGAAGAGCAAAACAATTGAAGCGAAGGTTAAACAATTAAAGCTATTAGAATCAATTGAACACGGTGGTGTAGTGCGACGAGCAGCGAGGCGTGCGCGCGCGGGCGCGAGAGCTCTCATTACGGCGCGTCGGAAAGGTAAACTCGCGAAATGAATATTGCGCAATAAGTTAAATTTACGGGAAGTGCCGCGCGAGAGCCAGCGAGCCGTGCAGCAACGCGCCATCGCATTACGCTAACAAATTCAAATTGCGCGAGCCGTGTTGAAGAGTGCGCCGCGCAGTACAACACACAACAGCCCAGCCCAGCTATACGTATACAGGAGAGGTAGCGCAGAAAATCCACGTACGCGGCGCGGCGGTGCATCAGGCGGGGAATCCCCATTAACTCCCTCGCCCAGTGCCAACGCGATATTCTCTCTCACTCTATCCGTCTGGGAAAGAGAGCTGCCGCGGCGGGCTTATTAAGCCCGCTAATGATTTCTCATTTCGATTAATTCGAGGAAAATGACGAATGAGAGGATTGCATCAAGCTGGCCCTGTGTAAATATATATATATATATACACACACACATAAAACCTCGTGTCCGCCGGCGTAAAATTGCCGAGGCGCGGAACTCACTCTCTGCAGGCCACGCTACAAATTGCATTACCTAATTTCGGCCTCTCTCACACACGCAACACACACCGTAGGGTCGTTTATGCGCGCGCGCGCGTTCAAAGCCCGGGCTTCGTTTACCTTCCACTACACATTCTTGGTCGCGAGCGCGTGATATCCAATTTGGCGCAAACGGCAGCCACCGCCGCCACGGTAGTCATCCTATCCGCGTTGCACGCTCGAAAGGCGAGAGGCGAGGGCTGCTGCGCTGCATGCACACACCGTGAATGAATGGTTACACAGTGCGGCGCGGCAAAAATTTATGCGTCGCCCCTTGCTCTCGCCTATTCGCCTGAATGAGTTGGATGATGCGCAGCTGTGTTTGCAGCGATTTGCTCGCGCGGATCATAGAGAAAATTTTTTGGCTAGAAAAAACCGGATCGAGTTTCGATTCGCAGAAGTCGATGTAAACGCACGCGTGCATGTATGCAAATGCACGGCATACTATATATATATACTCTATAGCTATGGAGAACTCTCGCGCACACGCAACGGCCGCAAATCTACATAGTCACGGAGGCTGCGGCGCACTCTCGCTGATGCACTTATAGGAGAGTCGAGCGTGTAGCTGCTGGGAATTACGCGATTGCTTTTTCCAGTGTCGTCGTTGCAGAATAAATTACAGCCCCGGCCGAGTTCCGCGTCTTCTTTTTTCGTCCCTCTATATCTCCGGCGGACGGCATCGAGGCGTAAGCGAAGCGGCTCCGTTGTAATTTCAACAAGCGCTCGCGTGTCCTCGCCGTACACTCTCTATACTGTCGCGCGTAGAAAAGCCCGGAGAGTTAACCGAGGGTGAAAGTACAAGCCAAGAGTATAGTGTGCCCCCGCGCGGACGACGAGGAGTCCACGACTGGCTTCGGTTGCGCCGCAGCGAAAGGGAAAAAGGAGCTGCGAGGATGAAAGAGTCGAGAAGCTGCGCCGCGCGCGGGATGAAAGTAAATGGAAAAACGATGAAATCACTCGGGCGCGGACGTACCCGGTGAATGATTTATCAAGCTTTTATTACGGCACCAGCTCTTGACAATTGCAAATTTAATTCGCGTTATTAGCGGCGCACTCGAGGCAAACTTTTAAATTGCCGTCTTATTTAAATGGAGTATATAGCTGACGCAGACTCGCTCTCTGGAAAGCAAGACTTTTTGGAAGAAAGTTGTCAAGACCGTTGGAAGTTTTGCGGCTCTCGGGCAAAATGCTTTTTGAAAAATCCACGTTTTCTGTAAAAAAAAGTCGTTGCTGCGCTATGCACGTCGTCATTAGTGACCCATTTTCTCACGAGCTCCTCGAAAATCCCAGGTCGAAAAGGGCGCGTTTTCTCGCCACAGCAGAGGAGGAGGAGGGTGCGGAGGAGGAGGAAGAAGAAGAAACCTCGAAACGTAGTGGTCGCGCGAGAAGATCAGCAGCAGACGCGGCTTGCGGTCGGCGCCGCCGCGCGCACGTGTGTGGCGTGGAAGAAGAGGCATCAGAAGCTCTAGCTGGATTTTTGCAGGCGCGCCGCCGCACCAGTAAATGTTAATCCCACAACTCGTAATCCAGCGGGAGCAGGTAATGGCTGAATCTCCGGGTCTAACTGTAATTATAGGGATCATTTAATGGATCCCATCTCTCTGAAGCAGCAGCAGCAGCAGCTATACCCGCGAGGAGGAGCAAGAGAGAGAAAGAGAGAGGGCAAGAGCCAGATGAAGGGATGAGAGTAGAGGATATGAAATCGCGCTGCTGGCCAACTTGGTCCGCGCTCGTCCTACGTCTTAGCCGAGGCTTTCGTTTAACCCGCGCAGACAGTGCAGCCGAGTTTCTGGCAACATTCAAAATAACTGCTACAACGTTCGTCGTTGTGTAACTCGCGATAACGTTTAGTTACTCTTCAAACTCGTTGTCTGCAGGGGAGTATTATACTGCAGCAGCTGATGAAGTCGGAATTTTTCTCCAAGCTCCCGAGCTTATACTCCGCGGCGCCGGGAGTTTCAAATTAAATAGCAACTCCCGAGTTGTTCGAGCATAAGATATCTGCGAATTCCAGAATTTCAATTACACGCGCGTATTATATACCCTATATAGCTCTCCGCGTTTCTACACATATACATACATATACGGGGAGCGCGTACAATTACGCGGTCGCAGTCCTTTGCCCGTTTCAGCTGATACTTTCAGTTTCTCTCTCTCTCTCTCTCCGCGCAAGCTTTCTCCGCAGCTCTCATCTCCCCGCCGCCGCAGCGAACCGCAGCATCGCAGCCGGCAGCTTATTACCGAGCGACTCCGAAGTCTGCGAAGGAAGGGAAAGAACGGGGACGCGCCTGCTCGCAACGATGGAACGATAATTTATGTCAAATAGTTTAAGCTCCTTTAAGTGAGTCTCGCAATCCGCGCGGAGGGAGTAGACTGCTATATACCGATGCAATCCAAGAGCTTACGCTGCCTTATAAACTCCTTCTCCGACCCTTCTTTCTAATTTCCGAATCGAGTCTCGAGGCAGCAGGAGCTCTCTCTCTCTCTCTCTCTCTCTCTCTCCTTATTACGGACTCGGCGAGCGTCCCTCTCTCTATCTCTCCAGGCCGCCCGCGATTAATAAAACGGAGGTCCAGCAGGCCCGCACCCACGTACAGCCTGTATTTTTCGAAGACTGCGGCTCCCCTATACGCGCGTTTCGAGTCCGGCCTCGTCTTCTTTTTCCTCGGCTCTTTTTTTCTCGACTGCTGGCTTCCTGAAATGACGCTCCGTTTTCGAGTCGAGCGGCAGCGGCATGCAAATTTTTTCGGCGCCCTATCTCCGCCTCCTGCACTCATCCCTGCCTCGTTGCGCGCCGCCACCGACGAAGCAGCTCTTCTTCCTAGAAATCCTCTTAACGACGGTGCGACGTCCGCCTTCCGCTCTGCCATTCGTTTTGCACGCGTGCGCATGCCGCGCGCGAGACTTCCAGGAAGACTCGACTATGAATAGTTCTGCGCGGGATCCTCTCGAGGTAGTTGCCGGCAGAAAAAAAAACCGACGCATCGACCGCGATATTTCGCACGGCGGGATTTTATGAGCGAAAATTTTCGGCTGTGTAAAGTACTTAGATCTGCTCGCCCGCGTTGCCAACCGCATCGATTAACTGCGTTCGTCTTGCAGGTCCACCGCAAATTTAGGGTATTGAGGTTTCGCGACTTTCGGCTCGTTCTTTTGGCGAGCTTTTACCGGCGGGCTCAACTTTTTTGACGAGGTTTTCGAGTCTCGAAAGAAGAGTCGAGATGTCTGGATACTTCTGGAACTAATATCTGCGCACCCGGTTTCGTATAACTTTTATATTTGGCGAATCCGTCCAGAAAAAGTTAAAAACAAGGCACAGTCGATTGAAAACCGTTGTATTATTTCTCTGTGCACGTTATTTATCTTTCAATATACGCTACGAGTGCGCAGTAAATATACAGTTTGCGGTCGCTCGTTCTATCTCTGCAGCGATTGCACTACTATTACGGCCAACACGTGCACCCGCCGCCGCGTTCGAGCAATTAAAAGACGCTCTCCTCCGCCGCCGCCGCGCCAGTAGTCAGTTATTACGGGATGCGGGCTAATTATCCTCGCGTGTACCTAAGTAAAGCGCCGCGCGCTTCATCTTGCTGAGAAAACAATTAAAATATTCAAGAGCTCGCGCGGGCGCGTATTGCGCTTTTGAGGGCTGCCGCATGGTTTTGGGGAGCCCGAATCTGTCGCGCGCGCATGTGGTGTGTGTGTGTGTGTGCTTGCGTGTTTGCAGCAGCTTCAAATGATAATTAGCACGCGCGCGAGATTAATCACGAGTGTTTGCTGCCACCGCACGCAGTTATACTGCTGTGTGCAAGCAGCAACAACGCGCTAATGCCGCTTTCATGCTCGCCGAGTTATGAATTTCTAAGAAATTTCTCGGCAGTTTGGCCAAATTTGCTCTTGAGCGTTCTTTAAAGGACTTTTCTTCGGTCGCATTACTCAGCTCGGTATGGGCGAGGGGAGGAGGAAGCGAAATTCATATACACCGAAAGCGTATTTGAATATGTTTCGATCTGAATAACATTATAAACATATATGCGAACGGAGAACATGAATAAAACAAATAGCGGAACTTCTCCGCACGGAGCATAGCGGATATGTCACAGAGCGAAAGTTATTATAGATATCGTCGCATTTACGTGCATGTCTGTATATCCGTCGCTGCTATTATACGTAGAGTGTGCCTGAGTGTGTGCGTTTGTATGTGTGCTCTTCGAATCGCATGTCTATTTCCAAATCCATTCGTTATATCACGAGATCAATAATGGAGAGACACGCGATACCCTGACAATCTAGAAACGTAGTTGCGCGCTTCGCCCTCCCACTTTTACAGAGAAACTTTGACATGTTTCGATTTTCTATCACGCATTTTTACTTTTTCTACTGTCTGTCCCGGGCGCCCCTTTTTTATCTACTATTTCCGCAATGTTTTTTTCCCTCTCGTTCGATCGCCTTTTTCCAGCGTTCGCTTCCTCGATTTTTATCAGCGCTGGCTTTTACCTCGCATTTTTTTTTCATCATCGTCGCGGCCACGAGCGGCCCGCGATGGCGATAAATTATTTAACATTTCAAACGCGTAGTAATTTTAAATTGTATAACATATACACGACAGCGCTGCTGCGTACATTCGTCACCGGAATATTCGCTTGCTTTGACGACGATATAATGCTCGAGTTAATGAAATTCAATAAAGCGCTGGCTTTGTTCTGCTTTAAAAAAAAATGCCCACAGCTCCAGCTGCTGTCGACGATAAAAGGCTGTTCAGCGCGCGATGGGACATTTTTTTCACAAACTTTCCCGCAAACGTAACACTTCCAATAAATGTCGATTTAGATGCGAGCGTATAAAAGCTCATTCCACTGCAAAATTCACGCAGCGGAGCTCGACTCGAAACGATTGTCAAAAGTCGCTCGCTAGATCGAAACAAAACACGTCAGTCTTTAGACGATGCTCCCTCTCACCGATACAGCCGCGCGTCTGTAATGCAAAGAGCACCGATGAAACTCCAACTCCCAGGTGTATAAAATAAACGTCCCTTTATTCCTCATAGACGAGCGAAATAGGAGGAAAACAGCCGGGCGCGCACTGCTGCTGCGGAGGAGAATACGAGGCCGCGGGAAGCATGCCGGCAACGCAGACACGATAAGGCGGGGAAAAAAGAAAGTTGAGCGCCGCGAAAAAGAGCAACAAGGGCTGCAGGGAAGAAGCGGCGGAGAAGGTGGTCGATGATCGTCGGGTAATGCGCCAAGTGAAAAAAGCTTTCTCTCACTCCGCGCACACACAGCACACTTGCTATCTCCGATACTTCAGTCAGTCTCCCCGAGTCAAGCCAAGCCAACCCCCGGCGCCGCGTACAGCGATACTCCTCTTTTTCTCTAACTTCTTCTTCTTCGGCGTATAAGCGCTGTCCTGTACGATAATGTCCCAGAGGTATATAAGCTACACCCACGTAGGTGGGTATATAGGCGCACAAACACACACACACACACGCACGCGCGCGGGGAGTCGAGGTGCGCGCTCGAGGGGCCGCATGATATAGTGGAGTGCCGCGCGGCGCGTGTCGCGTGTTTATCGAAACTCCTCCGGAATACTGCAGCGGCTCTATATACTGGGCTCTCCCTCTCCCGCGGGAGGATGAGTGTTTTCCGAGGGAGGCCCGTTATATCTACACACACACACACCTACGCTGCACCTGAAAACGCTGCTGCCTATATACATCTATATATATTCTACTCCGTATAGGCATGTGTATATATGTATACACCTATCCCCTTTGTCGCTTCCGCGTCTCGCGACGGCGGCACGTCAGTGTCAAGGGTGTATCACGGTAAATCAGGCGCTCGCGAAAGATCAATTTCTCCGCGTGTAAGGAATGTGCATGCAGCAGTCTGGGGAGATCGAAAGCCGCTCTTAGATCAGCCTGCGTTAGTCAGACTGAGTTTGGTCGCAGGGCCAACTATACCTGGTACATATATATGGTACAGCCCTATCCCCCGGGACAGCTGAGATAAGCGATGGATAGATAGTTCAGCCAACACTAATATAGTTTGCATCGTTCCAACTTTTATTGCGCCAAGTAAAGAGCAGCTCCGGATGACTGTAGAGTAGTTTGGAAGCGTAATTCTGCGCGCAGGTAAGCGCGGCTAGCTTTGCCCAGCGATGTCTTACTGGACCGTATAGAATATGTATACGCAGGTATATGCCAATTGCAAAGTTCTCTCGAGACCTCGCAGGGCGAGTTGAGGTCAGTAAGCGAGCCGTTACAGCCACGCGCCTGACTTGCATAGTCTGCTTAATTACTTTCGTCTCATGAAGTGGTCCGATGTTTATATTGTGGACGACTCATTTAAGGAACAAATCCAATCGGAGATAGGTATATGTATATGTAGTTTAAGGGGGCCAGTCTATTATAAAACGGTCCGGATTCAATTGACAGATCGATTCGATAATTTTAGCACATAAATCCGCAAAGTCCGTTAATTCGCAGCTTTCTGCTCGATCTTCTCGAGGCTATACACTGTCCGCGGCTAATAAACGAATGGGCTTCCCGTGTCGCGCGTCGCCGATGCTCGATACTTCATTAATTAGTTGCAGTAGCGAAACACCTTTGTGTACTTCTGCGTCCAGAGAGCAGCTGCCTTCGTAATATATAAGAGCAAACACGGAATAAGCCCGCATATATACATATATATATACACAGGATCGACGGCGTGTCCCTCTCCGACCTGTGCATATATACACCGGGCTCTCGGAGCGACTCGATGATGTATCAAGGCCCTTTTTCTACGTATACCCAAAGGCACCTGCCCCTCTCTCGTCCGCGTCATATTCGAGAAGGGGCAGCCAGCACGCGCCGTGTACAAACACATTAGTGCGCCCGCTCGCATTGCATAGCGGTCTGCGTGAAAATTGTTTGCTCACTGGACGCGAGCGTACACACACACACACACACACACACACACACTCGTTAGCGAGTCGGTGCGCGACGCACGAAAATTCAACGGGTCATTGAAATTTCCGGCGCCTGCCTTCCCTCATAGCCTCTTTTGTGCTTTCAAAGAGCTCTGGAGCCGACGAGGCTTGCGCGACGGCTTTTGGCCAAGTTCTGACTTTTGACGTGTGAACGTGCGATATGCCGTATGACTGCGTTATGGCTACTGCGGGAAGCGGAGCTTATTACACTGTCTGCGCAGTTCCGGTAAAAATACGTTTAATGAAAAATATTGGGTATCTAGTAAAATTTGCTAAAACAGAGAATGCCACTCTTTGTCGTAAGTTTTCAATGTAAATACGATTGTTTTGTTTTTTTATTCATTAAATTATCATCCCTTTGCAGGAAAAAGGTCCGTTATCCGAGTGCGGTCTTTTGATTAAATCAGAGCTGCAGCCGCCATTGTCGCTGGAAGAAAAAAAATCAAGACGGAAGGGAAGGGGGAAAAAAGGAAAAGTCTCGAGACGAGGGGGTATTGTAATACAAACAATCCAGCTCGTCGTCTGCCCGCGCTCGGATTCCATTAATTCCGTCGTCGCGCGAGCGATCCAGCAGCAAGAGAACAAGGCGAGCAGAAAAATCGAATTTCATCGGTAAATTACAAGTCTTTGTAGTTTGAGCGCGGGCGGGCGGGCTGCTTTTGTCCTAGTGAATGAGCGCAAAGCGAGGTGGGAAGGAGGCCAAGCGGCTGCGCGCTGCCCCCGTAACGCGCCGATATTCCCTCTCGAGCGCGCGTATAACGAAAAAGTGTCTCCCGCATACCGTCGGACAAAGGCAATCGAAGCCTTTCCCCGCAGCCTCGAGCTCGCGGCGGCCGCGGCGATAGCCGAGCAGGAGGAAGTTGAAAAGAAACGTCAGCGCCCGCGCATTCTTCGGATTTCCTCGAGCGCGTATATACTATTCGCTGCTGCTTCCGCCCCTTTCCAAACGATCCTCTTGTTTCTTCAACTGTCGTCGCCCTCTGTAGTGTGTGTCGACGATCTGTCAAACGACGAGTGGGTTTGGCTCGCTCGCCGTCTCTATTGCAATAGAAGGCCGGAAGAGCTGTCTTTCTGCCCGGTTGTTTACGCAGTTGGATGGCGACAAAAAACGGACTCTACTGTACACGCCCGCGTCCAGCTTTGATTTAATTATAAACCGACGATTTGTAGCCGCCTAATTTCGAAAGCGAAAACTCTCCTATGTTTACATTATATGCTTGCCAGTGACGCCTGTTGAGCGTTGTTTTTTCATCGCGTATTTTTAAAACAGCTCGGCGATACATATAACGGGGGTGATACGCAATGGTCAAGTAAAGACCACCTCTGTAATAACGCCCACGCGATATAACAGTGTTAAAGTGGCTTTCTGCGTTCGGAAGCGTCGATAAGCACGCACCGGGATAAATATTTCGTCCGCGTATAGGCCCAGAGCGCAAAGCCATTTATTTATTCAGCCTAAGTCGATTGGCCGGATAAGAATCGCCGAGCCGGGAAATTACAGCGCTGCTATTAATTATTAACCGTACGAAATAAAGTGTTTCCAGGGCTAATTTTCGCTGTCCGCGCATAGCTCGTTATCTCACGACGGCGATCTCTCACTGCTCGGAGCAGTGTGTAAACAAACGATGGTCGTCTGCACCCACGACGAGGCACTTTACATTTCTGTGAACGCGTTCCACCGACGTAATTGTTTTTGCCTGTGACTGTGCGGTAATTCAAAAAGTGCCTGATGTATGTATATAGCCAATATTCTTCATCTTCAAAACGCGCGTGTGCTTTCATAAGCGAGAAGAAAACAGGAAACATGCCGGTTATGGGGCGACCAGAGCCAACGGAAAAAAACTACATGTTGGCGTTCACACGCGCCTTCTCGGTCGAGGTGGCGCATCGAAACGCGGCTACAGCGCGATACTCACAGAATAAACGGAAAAATGACTGAGAGGCCGACAGCAGATATATGATATAATACGTCATAATAGTGACTGCGACGGTGTGTGTATGTATATGTACATTGTACACAACACACACGCGCGCGACCGAGAAGAGTGAGAGAGAGAGAGAGAGAGAGAGAGAAAGACGGCCGTTATTTATTTCGCTGCTTTGTGTCGTGACAAAGTGGAACGGGCTTGCGCTGTTTCCTTACGCCGCTGCGCCGTCGTCGCCGCCGCGAGAGACGTAATGAACGAGGTGACGACTAGCAACACCCCGTCGCGCTGAGTGCTTTGGATATTATATGTACGCGTGGGCGAAAATTTGTGCGGATCCTCGGGGGCGAGCCTTATCTCGACATTTATATAGGGGCCGTCAGGACGCACGTCTATCTCTCCTGTTTGTATAATATGCTATTATTTCAGATTTAATTGAAAAGGCGAGTGGCGATAAACGTGAGGAAATGGTAATATATATATATATATATATATATATAGAGCATATTTTCCGAGCAAACGAAGCTACCATGCCCGCGCGTGCGTAAATATATAGTGCCACGCGTCCCGCTCATATTTACAGAGTCGCACACACAATACGGCGAGAAAAGAGGCTCGCGGTAGATGGAGGCCATATCTTGCGTTATTTCCGCCGCCGCGGCCGGAGTCTCAGCTCCGCGGCTTTGTGAGTAGCGCAGTCGTTCCTTCTTTTCCTCTTTCTCTCGCTCATACCGAGCGGTCTGTCGCTCTCGCCAGCTCTTTTTTACACGCCGCGTATACACGCGTTGCAGCGCGCAAGAAAGAGCAGCATTCTTTTCAGAGACGGCGCGTGAAAGAAGAAAACAACTGCGCCGCGCAGTGCTTCGCTCCTTCTGCTGCTCCCTTTTGCCATGTAAATTGTGTAATTTACATCATCCTTGTGCGCGGCAAGTGAAATTCAAAACAGCCGCACGATACACACGCGAGTATTTTCTTTTCTTCCGCGCGCGACGTTCTCCGTTATTTTTCTCCTTTTATTCCTCCTCCCGCGCTGATGCTTTTTTCTTTTCCAGAACGACAATGCGCGAGGGCCGTCGTCACGTCGTCGTTAAACACATTCAAAAATTGTTCAAGACAAATCGGCCGGCGACGACGACGATGACGACGACGGCGCATTAATCAATCTCCAAGCGCAGCGAAGAAATAACAGACGACGGCGCACAAAGGGAGTAGGAGGGCGTGCTGACGCGCGCGACACGTTCTCTGGCTTATGAAAATAATGTCACATTTTCTCTGTTTTCCCGCGGCTTTGAATAATGTACTACAGAAACATACGTTATAATACACGAGCTAAAGTGGTCCACGAACTCGAGCATCGCGGAGTATGATCAAGCTACTCTCGAAGATACAAAGCGACCCGAGCGTTTAATTAAATGAAAAAATGGTGTGTAATATAGACGCGGGCCTTTCGAAAAATAGACATATCCGTTAGTCCCGCGCACGCGGCGGGCAGCAGCGTTTCAGCGGAGATCTCTCTCCTAATATGAAAGTCAATGGCACACGAGGAAGTCACGTCGGGCAGTTTTTTACCACCTTCTTCCTCTGCACGCGAGAGATGAAAAACGATTCGTCGATTTCTCACTTTGTCTCTAGTTTGCAGAGCAGCAGCAGCAGCAGCCTCGTGTCTCAGAGAGCAGCGGCGATATCTCGCGAACGTGTATGCACCTTCGTGGCATAAATAAGCTCTCGCGCGGCTCAGCTGTTATTCACCCACGCCCCCTAGTGACTGCTCTCTGGCTCGCTCTCTAGCTCGCTCTCTAGCTCTCTGTTTTTCTTCTCCGGCTTGCGGAGCCTCTTGAGCGACGCGACGGCGCGCGCCTCGAATTTCCTTCCTATCCGCCTATATACGCATACATACAGCTCTGGAGAGGCGCCAAGGCCAAGAGATGCAGCGGCGGATGACGAGTATTAAGAAAAATATGGAGCAATGGCCCATGTGCGTCTTGCTTGTGTTTGCGGAGGAAGTAAAAACTCGTCAAGTGCCTTTTTTCCGTTGATACTCGCGCGTCCGCGATGACGAGCTCGACGCCGCCGGATTTTTTTACGGCCATTTGCTCTAGCTCGGTCAGTTTTTGTCTGGCCTGATGGAGGCTGTTTGTACAGAGGGCCGACAAGTTATCGGGTTACGAAAAAAATTTCCTCTAATATCCCGATGACGCGATGACTCTACACCCCTGTCGCCGTTTTGTTTCCACCGCGGTAATTCGTCCCGGCACCGCGTATGCGCGCTTTCAAAGTTCGAAATAAAAATACACCGAGAGAGGGAGCGAGGGAAAACTCCGTTTATATATATATATATATATATATATATATAGGTATATAAAAAGCACTTCGCCAAAATGCTCCAGCATGCGAGTCTCCAATTATAAATACAGCTCGACGCCCGAGTTGCTGGAGGTATTTATTTTGCTGCTAAAAACAACATTTTTAATACAGCAGTAAACACACGTATACGTATACAAAACATCGAGAGCAAGAGGGCGACTATAGCCCAGAGTGGAGAGCGAAATTTATAAGTTCGGCTGCTGTTGCAGCGAACCACTCCAGGGTCATAAAGTCTAAAAATATAATCTGTTTTACAGCCTGCAGGCGCGGAGAGTCAAAGTGGAAAAGAAGCAAGGAAGCTGTTCGCGCGCGCCACTCGAGAGCTTGCTGCTCCTCCTGGCGTATGTGCTACTTCCGTCTTTATCGACACTCAATTATGCCTCCGAACTTCAAGAGGTTCGTATTGCTTCGCGCTGACGCACGACGCCTGACACCGAGAGCCGAAAATACGCGGGAATATGATAAATAAACGCTTGGCTCATTTCATTACTGCGAAAAAGTCGCGATCGGGCATTACTCTCGGAAACGCGATTTTTATTACGTTCAGCTCTGGCTTTTAATTAAAAATACCGCTCATTAACTCAGCGTCGGGCAAATCTAAATTTGCCGCACGATTCATCATACATACAGCCGGGACTTTTCGCGATGCTCGTTTTAACTTCATATATTATTTTTAAAATTCGAGGAGCCCCGTCCACGTCGTGCGTTATGCGCGAGCAGTCGCGTGCAGATTATACTTCTCGCGCGCAAGTGCACGAGCCTTTCAAATATAGATTTTCAAGAAAGTCCTTTTTAATTAACTGCTCGGTCTCACGCAATCATCGTTACACGTACAGCCGACGCAAATAGTGCCCGGGCTTTTGAAGCCGTCAAGCAGGAAGAGAGAAAGAGATATGGAGCCTATGCCCCGGGAGGCCGGTTTGCACTTTGATTTGCACTTTCGGCTTGTATAGGACGTAAAAAATGGAGAATTTGGAAGTATTCCCCTCGCGGAGCCGAGAAGAGGTAAAAAACGGCTCGTGGAAGGCCTATACCTTAATCCAGCCCTGCACGCGCAGTGTGAGGTCCGTCCTCCTCCTCCTCCTCCTTCTCTTCGTCATCGGTACACTAGCAGCAGCAGCAGCCGCTCGCGCCCGAGAGAGCAATTAGACGCGCGAGGAGGAAATTCCCATCTCTCTCTCTCGCGCCCCGCCAACTAAAATACCTATACGAGCGCTGTTGCATAGCAGCTCTCTCTCTCTCTCTCTCTCTCTCTCTCTCTCTCTCTCTCTCTCGGCAGCGTAGGTTTGACAGGTTGCCGGAGGATGGAGGGAGGGGGAAAGCCTGACGCGCGAGACCTTATCTTATCGGCGATTGATCGCAAGCGGGGACTACTACTATACAGCTCTCGTTCGGCCGTAGTCTGCGCGCGCCGATCGAAAACAGCGATCGAGCGCTCGATTCCTGACACGCCGTGCTCGCGCGCTGTCAAATCGACAGGACAGTCCCTCTCTCTCTCGCGCTCTATGTATGTACGTGCAGTCGAGGGAATGAGAAGAGAGAGAGAGAGATCGCGTACCCCGGTAGGCTATACTTTACACTTATCGTGGATTCCGGATCGGAAGGGCCTCGCTTCCGAGCCGCGCTATTCTTCTCCCTCGCTGCCACCCCTCCCTACTCTTTTTCCGCCCCCGCCTCGCGAGAATCGACTGAGCGTGTAAAATTGATACGTGGATCGAAAATAATTGTGTGTTTTTCTTTCCAGCCCGGTTTATTTTTCCGCATTTGCTGTCGGACGTTTATCCTTTGTTTTCTTTGCGCGAGCGCGCTCGCTCCCGAAGGAATTAATGAAAAGCAGTGGGCAAACGCAGGGCTTGGAGGTGCGGCTAGTTGATTTTAATCGGCCGGTCCGCGGGTGTTTGCTTTCGATCGGTCCGAAATATTATTTATTTTGCAGCTACTGGCTCGAAAGGGACTCACCCCCCTACAACGCACTTGCCCGCGTAATTTATCATGTATCGGTATAGTAGAGCATCGAGTCCCATAGCGCTGCAGTTCATGTATACAGCGGCGCTCGCGATCTTGTCAGTATATAAGCGCATGGCTCCGATAAAGCCGAAACTTTAGCCCCGGTGTGTGAGAAAAAAAAGTAGAGTCGTTTCGAAAGTTACTTCGATAATATCCTCTGAAAGAATAAAATTAAACATACGCCTGACGCTCGACGAGAGCGTCGCTGGCCGATTTATTAAACTTTTCGAATTCTCTATGTCCGAGCTCTCGACGGTCTCGTTATTTCAGCGCTGAATTTTTCTCCCGCGCGAATATTCGAAAATTCTTTTCCGATAACAAGCCAAGTTCCGCGGTGAGAGGAACATATTCGCGACACTGCACCGCCGTCTCAAACAATGGCCGAGCACAAAGTCGCAACAGCTGAGTTTTCTCGACCCAGTTGAAGCGGACGAAATTTCCCGAGACGTGAGCTTGTGCGGAGTTTGTCGACGTCTCGGAGATTATAAAGCTGTTAAACTTTTAATAGAAAATGTTAATATTCCCGCATTCAAAGTCGCTTTTCTCGCGTATGAATTTTCCCGCATCAAGTGTCTTTGTTTTATCGAGTTGCGGGATTCCCCTGCGAGTTTTCCATACGTACGCACGGGGACCCAATCGCTATAAAATCTTCGATTGCCTGTATCTTTTATTGACACTGGTTTTTGTTTTGCACATTTTGACTAAAAATAGGCTCGCTTATTAAGGCCCGTGGGGCAGAGAAAAAGCCGTAGATATATCAGTTTTATGGTCAGAGAAGACAGCTGGAAAAGTTTAAGGACGATTGGACTCCCACACACTGTGGTCTCCCCTTGTATATAAGATTTCCCAAAATACCGTATGATATTGATTCCGGTCCAGCGCGAAAGTGAACGCGTAGAAACAAAACTTGCTCATGTGTGCCTAGCCCCCTCCTCTCAATCATCTTGGCTCTTCCAGAAGTTCTAAATCTCGACTTTCAGAAGTAACCTCTGCCTGAATGGAAGATCAGGCGCGGAGAACACACGTCGTCAAACAAGAAACTCGGCTTTTTCGCCAGCTTTGAAAAACTATAATTTATTTATCCCGGTTAGCGAAACTTCCCAGGTCAGCGTAATAGCATCGATGAAGAATCAAAGGCGACTGGGTTAACTAGTAAGCTAACATACACCCACACAGGGTATCCAACGCTCGGTTTCCTCCGCAACATCGTATCAGTGTCGTGCTCTTTTGTCTCCTCTTCTATGCTACTTCGCTGATCGATATAGCGTCGGAGTCAGTCGCGATCGCATCCGGCGAGTGCGGGCTTATTCACGCCTCGTTCGCGCATAATCGCCGCACTTGTCCGTATTTACGGAGCCATCTGTGCGCGCGTGACGCTGCTGCCGATGAAGACAACGGCCCGGGATCATCCTGGATGTCGGGAGGGTGGCAGCTAGCCAGCCAGAGAGAAGGAATAGTCGATCGGCTTCTTATGTACCGGGGAATAAGCCCAAGTCCGCGCGGAATGAGATTCTGATTTCCCAGCATCGAAGCCGAATTGAGGATAAGCCCGGATACATGTACGGGGAGCCTCCGCACGTAACGCGCGGAAATAGCTTATTTCTCGATGGAGTTGCGGCTTTTGTCTTTCTCGCGACGGCCCCATCTTTTTTCCCGGCGAAATTGGATGAGCTTTCAACGCTCCGAATCATGCTAATTTTATTGGGACTCCGGAGGGGGATTTGTCTTCGGAACGTCGTATATATCAGAGAACTCGATTCATCTTCCGATAGGGATAGCCCCAACAATATATCCCTTGGCCGTCGCGGTATAGAGCAACTGTTTAAACAGGAGTCTGTTTGCGCAGCAGCCCTGAAACGATATTTTCGAGACAATAACGAGTTTCCAATGGCCGCGAGTCGAATACTACCTATATATATATATATATATATATATATATATATATATATATATATATATATATATATATATATATATATATATATATACAAAGCGTAGCGATAATTAGTTTCTCCTCGACTGAGCGTATAACCGAGATGAACGTTACAGATCTCTCTCGCGCGCACAGTTATTATTGCGTATTTCTGGCTTTGTCTCTTCGAGCCATCTAACTGCGGCCATATAAGAAATATTGTATCGAGAGCGCGAACTTTATACGAAATGCCCTGTACGAGTCCATCAAAGCCCCGTAAATCGACCGAGCGCTGACCGGTGCCTTTTCGCGAAAAAGAACGATTCATTTTCCAGCCATTTATCCGAGCACGCGTCATCTCATCTCTATTATGTGTATATATATATATAGCCCACTGGGTCCCTCACCTCCGAGAGAGCGGCTTTATCACGCTCCTGAAATCAGCGACCCTCGAGTATCCCATACAGGCAGCAGCAGCCAAAGTCGAGTATAGGCTCGCTCCATCGTCTGAAAGGCAACGCCGGGGGCGCGTGAAAGCTCGGGCCGAGAGGCATCGCATCAGGCGTATATACGAGCGGCGGAAGCCAGGAGGGGAGCCATGCGGACAAACCGGGAACGTGCGTGGATTACCTATTACCAACATTATATGGCCGTCATTTTCGCTCGGCGGCCCTCCCGCGAAAGGATTATCTGCTTCTCTATGAGGTTCGTGACAAGAAAAGCGCGGAATCCTATATATATATATATATATATATATATATATATATATATATATATATATATATATATATATATATATATATATATAATACGCGCGGCGGGGGAGAAGCCAGCGGTCGGCTTCCCTCACGAACTCAATAAATACCGCACCGCGGGTAATGGATTCGCGCGCAGCTGAGCAATACGCGCGACGTCTAGCTGTCTCCGTCTACTTTTTTTCATCACTGAAAATTCATTAAAAGCCGAGATTAGCCCGAATTTTACCGTCGATTTCGCGCTCGGAGAAAACTTTGCTCTCGGAAAAAGTAGCGCTTCAATTAACGTCAACTTTTCCCCCGTATATATATATATATATATATATATATATATATAGCCTCGCGCGCGGCGAAAGTGAATAGCATAGCTGCGCTGCTGGTCTAGCCGCGCGGCGGTATAGTAAACAAGCGAGCCTGCGAAGAATTAGGAAAACGCGCAGCGCGCGCTCACGAAAAGAACTTTCTCAATAAGGGATTCTCTTTCTTCTTAGTATTAAAGGGCTTACAGGGCTCCTCGCGCGCGAATTCCGGGCGGACGGCGCCGAGGCTATGAAACTTTAACGGCGCGACTACGATCCCTACGCTCCCACAGCGCCGTCTGCTGTCCACGAGCTGCGAAATTTTCAGCGCGCGTCGCGTCAACGAGGCACTAACTCGTTTATTACGTGCCGCGAGACTCGTATTATATACCGAGTATACCCAGCTTGCAGCAGGAAGAGAGAGAGACGGTAATTTCGAGAGCGCCTCGACTTCATCATATCACCTCGTTGCGCAGTAGCTCTTTGACGAAAGATTCTTCGACTCCGAGATCGTCTATCCGTGGAGAATACGAGCGCGCACACGTGTGCGGCCTTTGAGGAATTATTTACACAAGATTTCAAATACTTGGCGTTCGTGTCGCTCTCCGAGATTTGCCATAATGCGAGCATCAGGGCCGGATAATGAATCGGAGCTTTATGTTATGTCTCCTCCATAATTGCTCGTGGTAAAATATACGCGAGGGCGGCGGAATATTAATTTCGCAAGAATTTCAAGGCCGAATCAAGCCGAGGGAGACAACGCGATTATACGCGAGAATTCCTCAAAGCGGTATACACGAGGCAGGTATAATAGAGCAACATCTTCTTTCAATCATTGAAAGCGACGTCTGCAGCCTCGTTATTTCGACTCCTCCTCGCGGAGACGTTTTCATGCGAGACTTCAGCGGCTCTCTGTTTACAACGGTTTACAATCTCGGCTTGCTTCGAGCCGCTGCGCAAAATACTCGAGAGAGCAAGATCTTGTCAAAGGCGCGTCAAATAGCGCATGTCTCGCATTAAGCACATATATAGACAAACTCGCATTACCGTGATATCCGTTACGACGGCTGCAATAATACCCGACGCGGCCTCCCTCTTGCATCGTGCAGCATAAGCATTCTTCTGAGAGTAATTAACGAGCCCTATTCGCGCGCGAGGCCAGCAACATCAGCGCCGGAGTGGCATCCTTCAGCCGCAGAGAACTTACGGGTAATTTCATAACGATTGGTGGTTCGGGGGTTGCTGTTATCGAGAGAACTAGGCGCAACTAATTTCGAAACTTGCCTCTTTCTCGCTCCCTCTGCGCGCAGCAACCGCAACAGCAACAGCGCTGCGGCGGCGGCGGCGGCACTGCTTTCCCGCGCTCAACTCCTTGGAAATCTTTGACCAAGTGCGCGCGCGAGTCGGGACTTTATATGCTATATACTAGTGCTTCTGCTGCTGCTACTGCTGCTGTTGTTGTTACGACTCGGCGCGAATGTGTCGTACTTCGTTAAACTAATTATAAGAAGGGCTGCTGCTGCTGCTGCTGCTGTTGCTCTTGGCAATGCGAGAGGGCGGCTCATTTCGAGTGCCTTTACTTTGCAGCGACGAATTGCCGGCGTCTCGCGTGTCATCAAAGAGCAGCAGCTGAGCTTTGGAATTTTATACACCGTGAAATGTATTTCAGCAATTTCTGTATAGGAAATAACATTACATTATGCATAATGGATTGCGGCTGCTGGCGATATCACGGCTCTGGTGATTAAAAATACATTCAAACAAATTAATTCAAAGGCCCAATACAGCTAATTTAACGACTTCCATTTCTCTCGACAAAATTTCCAGAAAGAGAGATGGAAGCAAGATTTGCAAGTAAAACGGCCGGCATTCACGGTGTAAATCCCAGCAGCAGCAGCAGCAGCAGCCGGTAATCGAGGCTCGCCCCGCGCGGCTACTTACAAGCATCTCGCTGCATCCTGATTGAAAATCGGCTCTCCCATATTTATAGGCTCCGTGCGTTCGCTCGCTCGCTCGTATAATAAATATATACGATAAATTTGAAATTCCAGAAGCGCTCGCACGCGCCCCTGTGAGCTCGCGCGCGAGTCGGGGAAATCGATGCCGAAAGAGGCAATTAATATAGCCCGACAGTTTGCCGCATCGACGTTATAAACGGCCGCGCGGCGGCACTGCGCGGGCAATAATTAAACATAAACGCAACCGGCCGAGAGGCAAAGGGAGAGATGAAGCGCGTCCCGACCGGCGGCGTAATACGACAAGTGTGTTGACGGAACACTCGTACGCCGGTGCGCATAGCCGCGCG
The DNA here is from genome assembly GCA_020010945.3 of Muscidifurax raptorellus. Taxonomy (NCBI): domain Eukaryota; kingdom Metazoa; phylum Arthropoda; class Insecta; order Hymenoptera; family Pteromalidae; genus Muscidifurax; species Muscidifurax raptorellus. The sequence continues at coordinate 2,464,941 of CM052081.1, read as the reverse complement.
CGAGAAGGGAATTTATTTCATCCGGAGGAATCACGATCGCGTGGCACTCGGTGCGTGCGCCGGCGCGCCGGCCGAGCTCACCCTCGTCGACTCGCGACGCGAGCTCTGCGCTGGCCAGGATGAGAGCTAGCTGCGCGTCGATCCTTTGGCAAATATTTTCCCGGCTCGCGTTCTTTCACTTCAAAGAGACTTTTCCGCTCTTTTCCCCCCCGCGGAGCCTCGTTGCCACTCCACGCGCGACTTATTTTCCTTTCCCTTTGTTTGAGCGGCGCACGCGCTATCTCTGTTTGTTAATAAACTGTGCCCCGCCGGCGGGAAAATAATTACTTTCGGGCATTCATTGGCTGTAGATGTCACTCTCGAACGTTGGCGCGTTCATAGAGTCCGCAATATTATACCGCCGAGTAATTTGCTTACAACTAAAATTAAATACAAATCGTAGATAATTACAGAACGACGGAGAGGGCAACTATTTATGGCGATTTATTTAAATTTTTATATATGGGCATTATAATTCTTTTGAATTTTTAAGCCGATGCTACTGGCTGAAACTTGAGCGACATTTGCAAGACAAAGTTTCTCATCGGCGGTGAGAAATGTATTTAGTCGCGCTAGTGTTTCATTATTTAAGCGCTGAAGGCAGCTGTTGAAGTCCACGTCGGTGTCATCAGGCATTCATAATTCATACACCTGTTTGTTGCTCCGTTCATGTCATACGGGTACTTAATATATTCGAAAACGAATAACCGGTATGTTATCTCAAACTTTATACATAAAAAAGACCTGCAGCAATCTTAATTGTCAATTCATACCCCATAATTAAAAAATTAAAAAAAGAAAATCTCGTGTACACGGAATCGAAACCTTGGGAGGTTACAAAATTACCTTTATTTTTAAAATCAGATGTATGAATTGCGCACTTTTAAATTTTTTTAAATATTTCAATACGAAAATTCTCGCGTAGGGGCTAGTACTGGAACAAAACTCGGAAAACCGAGAATCGGGATCGAGAGAATTAAAGTAGTAACGGAGACAGGCTTGAGAGCACGTAGGGAAATAAACGCGGAGGCGTTAAACGAGCGCGAGTCTATTTCCTCTTTAATTGATTTTTCCGAAGCTACCACGCCTAGTTATTGTTTTTTCTCTTATACGTTTTCCTTCCATCGGATGGAGAAAAAGAACACGAGAGAGTTGACGGTCTCGCTAAAGATTTTCGCAACCGCACCAACGTCTATATAGGTTTATTGTGCATGGACGTTTTCTTCGATCGACGATTAATATATACACACAAGGAACTATATTGTATATACAGGTATATACGTAATTCGAGTGCGGGCAGCGCATATATATACATATATTCAGGAGGTCAACATTGATCCGCGCGCGGCGGCGATGATTTTTGCGAGCAACATCGTAGAGCGCGATACGCACGTCGGATTTCAATCGAAAATATAATATATATATCTACATACAGCTATAATTAATAACCATAATGTTATTTTTAGGAACAATTAATAATATGGAAGAATTTTCTAAATACAAATATCAGATCCTTGAATTCATCGATTGCTTTAATGCCAAAGGCGAAAAAGATGTGGATATTGTGCCTCAGTCATGGGTAACCTTTGATCCTATTAAGAATTGTCGCATGACGGCTTATCCGAATCCTCCATACAACCAACAATTGTATGATTTTATACATGCCAGGGTTAAAGGAAATTTAAATCCAATGCCATCATGGCCTAAGTGGGCTAGTATAATAAAAGGTGGCGCAAGTAAGTATATAAAACATATTAATTTTATTTTGTTATATAGTTTTCATTAACTTTTATTAACTTTTATCAAATTATTTTATTCATTTTAGATACGTATGATCAAGCTGAAAAGCGAATACATAGGCTCAGAAATGAACCATATGCTTTCACTACAGAAGATGAGCATGGGGAAGCTAAAGCTGTTAAGCAAATGGAATTATTTAAAGAAAACAACTTGCAAGATATTCTTGCAGTCTCTTCAGACAACGAAAACTCTTCCAGTCTAACAAATTTGAGCAGTGACAGAGATTCGTCTAAAGCTGAAACTCGACAACAAACTAGTAAATATCTTGATTATTTCTTATCCATTAATTTATTTAATTTACTCTAATAATTATTCACAGAAAAAGGAAAACGAACATCAAAGAATAAGAAAAAAACCGTTAAAACCAAAAATAATAAAAGTATAAAAGTCACGAATTCAGTAAAGAAGAGTGAGTTATTGTTATGTAATTAAATTCTGTTTCTTCTAAATTCTATATCTTTTGTTATACAACGATTATTATAAAATAGAAATAATTAATTTAATTTTTAATGATTTGATTATTTCAGGTAAGATGAATACAAAACCTATTGAAATAAAAAATGTTCAACCTGCTAAGACGAATGACAAAGATCAAGCAAATGCAAATTCTCCAGTGGATAATATTTATGAAGAACTATTAAACTTGGATAATGAAAAATTATTAAGTAAAGTGTATTTCTATAGTTTACATTTATTTAGGAATTGATCATTTTTATTTACGATTTAATTATTTATTATTTTTGTAGATTATGCTGATAAAGTAATTGACAATAATTAAAGATTGGGGAGGCCGGAATAAGAATGAGTTGTATAACGAAACAGAAGATTAGATAAGTTCGATTGTTCGATTATTTTTGTAAAGTTTATAATAAATGTATAAGTGTACAATATGTATATAATTTATATATACATAATTTAAATAAATAAATTTAATTAATTATATTTAAATTATCTTTTTTATATTAATTTAAAATTTGGAAAACTGACAAGATTCTGGCCAGTTTTACTTGTTTAGTATTACTGACCAGAATCCAATGATAAAGTGGGACATATCTAGTTGGAATCTAGACCGATTCGCGGATCAGATTCTGACCAGACTTAGGGAAATCTGGTCGGATTCCAATTAGATACGTTTCTATATTTCTACACGGGTAGTGCACTTCCAATTTCTAGTCGAGGGTCCAGTGTACATAATCGCAGGATTATACTCCCTTTTCATTCGAGGAAAACCTCCAGACTTCTGGCGTCCGATTCAATTCGTTACTCGTTACTCGACGTACGTGAATGTACAATTGTATGCATTTATCGAAACCCAAAAAGCATTCGATTTCATTTGTAATAAAACGTTTATATCGAGGGCGCCGCGCGTCCATTTGATTTAGCGTTCGTGAAAGTTGCGGAACAATCGAGGCCCAATACAAGCGACAACAGCGACAAAACCAACAAAAACAAGGATAACATTCGCAACTCTCCTTCCCTCATCCGTGTTCCCTCTCAGGAGAGCAGCGAGCACCGGATTCAATTTGCGAGGCGGTATTATGATTTCATTCGCATCGAAACTTGGGCCGCCGCAGCTCGCGCACAATATGTTTACTCGCGGGAATCAATTCACTGGAGCGTAGAGTCAGAGAGTGAGCGCCGGGGCGGCTGGAACGGAGATCCCCTCGGTGTGCTGGTCCCTTTCGACGACGACTGCGACTACGAGGGCGACCCGGACGTTTCTGCTCCTCTCCCGCGACCACCGCGGCCGCCGCCACCACCATCATCATCAGCAGCAGCAGCAGCAGCAGCAGCAGACCCTCCCTCCGGACCTCAAACTTACATTCGCTCTCTGTTCCTGATGCGCGCGTCTCTCTCCATCCTCGTATAATGCCTCATCCCCGGATTTTCGTGCGGCGAGCAAGCTCCGTCTTGGATGCAGGCGCGAGGGATTTCTAACTTTGCGTCGCCTGCAGACCCTCCGCAAAGCCCGCGATATTTTCTCAATCCTGCAAGGCGCTCGAGCGTCTTGTTATCGCGAATTCGATAATAATCAACGCGAAACACGTAGACGGCCCGTACGCGGGCAGGAAACTGAATTACCGACTGCAGCATGATTTAATAATGCAGCAGAAGCCATCAGAGCCGGGACGGCGGTGGCCGAGCCCGCAGCAGCACGATATATCGGAGCTATTTGGCTCGCGCTCAAGCTTCGCCGCGAGCTTTCGATCCTTGACTTTCCTCGCTGCGCACATGTACACGGCGTCATCAGCCGAGTGCTCCATCAGCCCCCGATCACGGACTTATGTGCGTGTCCGCGTAAGTTCTCTGCCGTCCGCTTAAAATCGCACATAAATTTCCGATCGACCTGCCACTACGGGACGTGATGCGCCATTTAACTTCGAGATTAACACAGCCATCGGCATCGGGTTCACGTTTCAGGGAGCATACACGTATATAGCGTAGGTCCTAAATTGTGCACACACACATAAAATTTCTCAAAGCCGAACTAACAAATAGAGTTATTATTAAAATTGTAGGCTGAAAGCTTTACAACGCACATAATGATGCGTTTCGCGTATGCAAAATCCAAAGTACTCGTGGCTCGCGCGAATACCCGCATATCGAGTAATTTCGGCTCGGTAATCGTCGAAATCATCGTCCGACACATTGTGCAGCAACTCCCGCGCAATATTTGTCGGCCTCCGCGCGCGCATAAGAGCTCCTGGCCGCAATCGCCGCGCACCGAAAGCACCTCCAACTCGCGCAAAGTGGCTCTCGATTACTTGCTGTAACTCTCCGCTATATAGAACGACGGCCAATATTCCGGGCGCGATGTATCGACTCTGGTTTAATGCAGGCTAATCGCCGCGTCAATATCGCGTTATCGGCTGCGCGTGGCCGCGTTTAGCGCAAAAAGACAATCGATGGAAAAAAAACAAAATAAATATTCAAATCATCGCTGCATTAACTTGTCGCGTCACGGGATTTCCGAGCCGCTCGTTCGCAATAACGGTGGCCTTTGTCGATAGAGGACGCGTGCCATCCCCGGAACACTGTGTCCATGTATATATATGCGCTGGGCGAACACGCGTGACTGCGTATACATTCTCTCGTTCTTTTCGGGGTTGTTGTTTCATTTGCTCGACGAATTGAATTTCGTCGTTTTGCACGATATAGCCCCGTCTACCCGTGTTTGCGTGTGAATTCACGCGATATGGGGATTGTAATGCTCGCTCTGTTGTCGTTTTCAATGATTTTTCCGATAATTTCGGTCGCGCCTGCTAGACCGTCATCATAAAAGCTGCATCGAAACAATTCTCGGGATACGCGATTTTAAAAAAGCGTTCTGTATTCGCTCGTTTATTTCGGACTAACAACGAGCCTACATTACTTTTAACTCCCTCGCATACAGCAGATAATGAAAAAAAAGACTTTAAATTTTTAATACATCCATATACTCAAACACTTTCGCGGTACACAGTATACTAATTAGCGCGTTCCGAAAACCATAAAAAACTGAAAAGTCTAAAAAGAAAAAAAAATACTAGCTGTCGCTTCCTCCTCTAAAACCGCATGCAGCTTTCGGTCTCGGGTATCATTCGCGCAGCTGTGCAAATACGCGGCGGCGGTGGTGGAGGCGGTGCGCGGCTGCGACGCTAGTGCGATTTTCCAACGGGGTGTATATATTGACGAGATCGCGTGCTTGCGGGAGCGCCGCGCGGAAGAGCAAACGTCGTTATACGCTGCACCGATGCAAAATTGAGTCGCCGCGATTTGCTTTGCGTTTGCGCGCGTTATTACACGCGTACCCGCGTCTCTCGTGTCGCGTATCGTCTTTGCGCAAAGGGAGATGCTCTGTGAGGTCTAGCTGAGCCTCGAATTATGAGGTCGACGAATTTTTGTTCGAGGCTCGGAGACCGCATACCATACGCGCGGCAATGGGATATGATTGGTAGCTGTATTTGACGTGGGCAAATTGTTTGCTTGTTTGTTGTTAATTTACGTTTCTGTGGTGCACTCGCTGTTATGGGCGACTGCGACGTGTGTATATACTCTGGCGCGCGTTTGATCTTCCGGCGGCTGCGGAGGTTACGCAAAATTGTGCGCATCTTCGTTTCATTCGATCCGACTATTCGTGTAAAGTCTTTTTATCAGACGCAGTATCGAGCGCCGGGTATGATTCGCGAAAAAACTTCGAAAATAATGGTCGCGAGTTGAGCTGGTCCGATGATCCTAATTAATTCAATCATTCCATTTGCGGAAAAGAAGCGGTCGAGCCGGTGGCCTGGGGAAAAATCAATATTACGCTACTGGCCAATCTTTTTTGCCCGACGCGCGGAGCTGGAAATATCAGTAGCCCGGGACGCGGAGAGATAAACTCTGAGGCTCGCCAATCAAAATATCCGCTAACGCGCAGCAGCAGCAGTGTAGCACGGGGATCGTTTATTCTGGAAATTAACTGAGAATTTCCGCGCAGCCCGTTCGTTCGGATGTTGGAGCGCGGCGATCGTTATTTAAATAGATGAAAAACCGTCGAATTATCCCTTCCCCGACACAGCTGAACGAAAAACACGAAAACGCAGATAAGCTCTCTGGGAAAATAAGGAAACAATGAGAGGGCGCCGAAGGAGTAAGTAGGATATATACAGTACTCGCGAAGGAGCGAGAAGGAGCAGCAGCAGCAGCAGCAGATGCTGGCCGGAGGATGAGGGAGAGAGAGAAGAACGAACACGAGCGTGCAGTGGCGAGCTCCGTCGCGATAAGGAGCTTTCCTGCTGCTGCCTTTGCACCGAAGACAATGCCGTCCATAATTGGATCACGAGAGCCGCGCGCCTCGGAATCCTTAATTCCGCCGATTGGTCCTTCCTTGCCCCCGGCGACCTCTTCAATTCTCTATCCTGCTCCAGCGCAGCGTATATATAAGCTCGTTGCTTTTTCTCCGACTTCTTGCGCCTTTCGTTCTCATAGCCTGCCAGTCATATTCGCGCGCCCGGAGTACCTGCGGAGATAACCGCGGGATTGGCATTTTTAGCCCAACTTTCATCAGGGAGTGAGAGCAGTCTGCCTTTGGAATCGCGATTAAATTATTTTCCATTTAATCCGAAAAGTTTTCGGATATGGCGAGAGATGCGATGAAGGACTCATCGCGAAGATGCTAATACAATGAGGAGCGGGAGCATCATTCGTAATGGAGATGAATGAAACAACTTTGCGCGAAAAGTTGAGCAACAACTTGCTCTCGAATAATGGCCATTATGCGCGTTTAAGAAAAAATGAAGTTTCTTTTACTTTTCCTCGCAGTGCGCAACTTATATAATGCGCGAGGATAGCGGTTATTATCGCACAAATCGCCGGGTGTTCCAGTCAATTACATCAGCCCCCAAGTTTTCCTCGCCGCAAGGACTCGGTACTCCGAGCAAACCCTTTAACAAGCTCCGATTGGTGTGCGCGCAAAAACACGCACACGCATACATACGTAACAGCATCCCGGAGCTCGAGTCATTCGGCGAGCATCAATCATGCAGGCTGTAGCTCCATGGCCGGCAAACGTTCTCTCTCTCGCTCTCTCTCACTCGAAACATATAACGTACCTTTTGTTCCGCGAGCACGCGAGCATTGATTGAACCGTATACAAACATAGACTCGCGACTCGATTCAGTGCGTCGGAGCAGTTGATTTAAGACACAAGGGCCGGCGTTCAGGCAAAAAGTCCGACTGCGCTCCGCAAACAGCGAAAGCGTATAATGGCGCCGCCGCTCTGTTTGCTCTAGTTTCGTAAATTCGGTATCGCACCGCACCGGCAAACAAACCCGCTCGAGTCTCGCTGGCGCTGATTAAATATGCAATCGGCCGAGTATAATCGAGAGCGCAGCTTTTTGTCGAGAGTCTCCGTGTAGCGCAGCACTTACTTTTTCGCGAAAAACATTCAATTTGCGCGCATTATCAGCACGAGACGTACGCGCTTTCTTGGTGGCCCTGCGGCAACGTTGCAGCAAATTTCCAGTATATCTGCCGGGGCTTTAATAGAAAAGGCGCGACAACTGAATTGAAGCAGCGACCCCTTGGCTGGCTGTCATTCGCAGCGATTGTCATTCGCCATCTTCAATTTTGTCTGCGCAGCGTCGTCGTCGCGGCGGAGTGTCAAGCGCACAGAAAAAGCGTTATTAACTCCTCGGAATTGACGTCTCAATGTGACGGGGTTGTATTGATTTCACGCCTTTAATTGCGAAAAAAACTGTCGACAAGGAAGACTACATAAATACTTTTTTCCGTGCGAATCTCCCTCTTTTTTCACATCCTTTTCTGATTAAGCAACGCACACGGGTGGAGCACAATTAAAAAACGGTCGCGTATAATTGCGCGTGACAGCCTCAGTACGTACATATATACACATAGACATAGGCGGGCAGCATCTGCACAGCAGCAGTTTGCCGGAACCCCTCTCCTAACCCCCTAATTGACTTTGGCAGATAACGATTCCATTGTGCCAGGAGCAGCAGCAGCAGCAGCAGCAGTGAGAAAAAGTCGGCAGAGAGTCGTGGTCAGCGTCGCGGTTTTCCGTCCGATAAGCCGAGAGAATGGCACTGCTGAGTCAACGAGGGTTGACGCCGCAGAGCATATAGCCTGCATTTCTTGCTCTGGACGCGCGAATTCAATGGGGCTATTACAAAGGCCATAAAACCTGCGCAGCCTGGCCCCACTCGAAGGTCCGCGGATAAGACAAGGCCGTCAGTCGCGCGCAGCTAAGTACGCGTATTTCACGACGGCGACAGGAAAATGCAGCCCGGCGACTCCTCTCCGAGTAGGCTTATTTATGCCGAGTCACACTGCGCGGAGGTGTCTGCCGCTCGCACAATGCGCCGCCTGCAAATGCGCGCGAGCTTTATTAAGCGACGTCGCCTACTCCGCCGCTTTATTATTTTCACTCTGACGAGCTTTTGAGCGAGCCGCGCTATAATGGCGCGCGGTTATACTGCGGCGCGTTTGACGATGTCCGCGTGTGAATCGTCGCCGCGCGCACACCGATTGAATGATAACATTTTTTCACGTATACATAGGGGATGTGTTTTTTCTACATATCCATAGAGCGCGCGTTTCGAATAGGAATTCCGAAATTATTATTGCTCTCGCGCGCTGTTTATCCAACCGTCATTGGGAGATTTTTTTTCACGCACGCGTACAAAGAGTCGAATTCAATCACTGGCGAGTAAACAAAAAACTCGCTTTATTCCCGCAGCAGTCCATATAGCTGCGAAAAGCATCGCAGCTATATATAGTGCGTTTTTTTCAATTACATTTTATTCACTCCGCCCCCGCAGATTCATACGCAGCAGCCCATTATGTAAGGCGCTTTTCGCAATAGTTTTGCCGCGGCTGCGAAAACGACAGCAACGGGAAACAAATCGACACGGCTTTTTATTTAAAACGTTTCGCCTCGCCCCCACCTGTTTACGCGAGGCGCACAATAATGCGTTATTCGCGAAATCAGAATAATACAACAACGCGAGCGCGCGCGTAAAATCATGAGCGTGAACGGCGGCGGCGAGTCCCGCGGGAGTACGGTATGTAGTATATAGCTGGCTCGAGGGTGGCAGAATCAGGGGATCGAGACTATAGAAGGCGAAAAGCCGTCTGAATATACGCAGAGCGAGAATCTGTCGTCCCGTATCAATCGCGCTCAGATCGTCGGCAAGAAAGACATTGTTCGTCCATCGGGGCTGCAGCCGCCGTGACGAGGGGCGATCCGCCGCGCGGCTCCTTCGGGGCTTCGCTATCTATGCCTCCCGCCCCCCCCCCCCCCCTCTCACTCTAGTCTAACGAGGGAGGTTAATGGAATTGTAAATTAATGCATTGCGTGCGCCTCTCGCGCGGGGACGGAGTTGCGCGCCTGGGAATAAATTTATCGCCAATATGCCAAGAGCCATTCGAGAGGGGCGGGTGACTTCGCCGGTCCCATTCTTTGCTTTAGAATGCCGTAATGATCTCTAAACGACGCTCTAATATATGACAGCAGGGGGATTTCTTTTTGTCGAATATCGGAGAGGGCCTTCGTAATAGTTTGCCTAAAAAAAGAAAGTAAACGTGGGTACGCGGCCGTGTGCAAACAACGCACGTCCTCGGCTCTCTCGGAGGGTTTTTTCCCGTTCATCGGCCGCCGCAGTAGAGGTCAAAAACTCGCAGCACGCAAACAGCCGCAGGAGAGAGAGAGAGAAGCCCGCGCAGATAAGAGAGCGAGAAAGGGAGAGAGGAAGCTCGTGTTCGGAACCACACACAATTCACGGATGATTTCATCGGCTACTGGCTCCGCGTGGGGCGCGATATCATCGTAGTTCTTCGAATGGAAAATGCCTCTCCAGTTCCCTCTCTCAGCCGCGATTACGTTCTTGGCCGACGGAGCACGTGCCGCTTCCTCTTTCTCTCTCGAGTTGCCTCGCGGTCCGATGTTGTCCGCAGCGCACCCCCGCACGTTTCTGCGTTCCTCCTTAGCCCGCAGCGTATGTTATACACCGGAAAGACACGTCTTAATGGCAAGTCGAATCGGGGCTTTTTAATTACTCCATCTCGAATCTTGATTTTTAGTACCAGTTTAAGAGTAATATATATGAGGTTCCGATCCCAATATCGGGCGATCAGTCCGTCGATCCGCCGATAGGTGGCATCCCGTACGCTCCCACACTCAGCCACACACGCTCTGTCTGGAGCATCCTCGTATCTTTCAGCGGCTATCCCCAATTTTAATTAAAGCTCTCGCTCTCGGAGCCCGAGGAGAAAGAGAGAAAGAGCTCGGCCACCCGCCAGGGATGAAATGAACATCCCCCGCCGCGCGACTTATTTTGGTCACGCGAAAGTCGAAACAAACTGCGCCGCTCGACCGTTGGACTCGCCCTTTTTCCCTCATAGCGTATTTGCACGCTGTAATTTTGTGAATTCCGCGCGAACAGATGACAAAAAAAACACACACACACGCGCGCACGCACGCCGATAGGAAAATCTTTCAGGGATGAGGTGCGCCGGCATATCGATTCGCCGTATAGGCAGCTCGGGCTATTTTAATAAACGCCGGCAGCGGCAGCCTCGTAAACAAAGTGCCACTAGCATCGCGAGCGTGGGGATGAGAGTGCGGGGCACTGCCGGCAGCCGGAAATTACAATGGCCGCGGGCTGTGCGCGCGCGGACTAATTAATGTCCCGCGCGTCTTCCTTTTTCGCCGCGTATTTAATAAGCCGTTTCGCGTGCGCGCTGTATACATACGCACTCCTCTTTGGACACTCGTCCGGCGATCAAGTTATTAGTTTTAATTTCAGAACGCTCCTCCTTGCGTGTCGTTATGCCGTCGGATTTCCAGAGATCGTCATTGGGGGGCAAGATTGTCCCACATAGCACTAAATTAGCACCTGCATTCATCCGAGCGGCAATTATTTTCCCCGACAATATCGTCCACGGTCGCGTACGCACAGCCATGCACGGAGAGGGCTGACACAGTTCCCTCGCACGTCTCCTGCGCACACGCATATGCACTCTGACCCCATTATGCAAAAAAAATTCTCTCACGTTTTGCCGCGACAAAAGCGCGAGTTACGGCAAATAATTGCGCGCGTCAAAAGCCGCGAGAGAGGATGCAGCCGCGGGTTATACGAGGCGCATCAGGCTCTCGCCATTGTACAAACACGCGGCGCACAGGCGAAAGACGCGCCGAGCAAAGAGCTTAATGCCTATGCTCGCCTCGCATCGACGCCTGTGTGCTTTATACGGCGGAGGTGTACATTTAATAAACAACGACGACGCCGCCGCGCCACCGCAGTGCACAAAGGTCGGCTAAGCCTCATTTCCGTCGGCCGTGCGAGTGCGTCGGTGCGCCGCTGCCAGGATTATGATTGTGGAATTTTGTGCGAGGTGTGTAATTGCGACGTGCGGTTTTCTGGCCGCGAGGATGGGCTCGTTTTCGGACGCCTCTGTAACCGGCTTAGAACTGCGCGCGTCCCTCGTTTCGACGCGTCGAGGCGTGCGAATTTCCCTTAGAGACGCGAGCCTCGCCGCGCGGATGTAATTGAAAATTTCGGGCTCGCTGCGGTCCTCGCGGAATTCGAGCTGCGGATGCCGCCGCCCCGTTTTACGAGCGACTCTGACGCGTTGATGCGTTCAGCGGAGAGAATTCGAGCCGAAGCGTGTCTGCATAAACGCCGAGTCGCTGTGTATGTGTATACAGATATATATATAGAGTTCGGTTCCAGTGAAGTTATATTCGCAAATAAACGACGAGCGCACCGCAGCGGAATAGAGCGTTCTTGCGTCAATAAGCTCGCGGAAGACTATTACGAAAATATAATTCGCCGACACACCTGTTCCTCGCACGTACGCTCTGCTCCGACATACAATTATACGTGGAGAAGGCTTCTGGAATAGCGCAACATCCAGGTGTACACGAGCATAAAACTCGAGCCGTACAACATTCGTCTATACTCAACGCTAGCTTGAAATACGCGCGATTCTCTTTTTCCGCGCGGCCCTTCAGGCTATGATTTGCTCGGACCTTTCTTCGCGCCGGGTTGTTATACCGACAAAAACCGCCCTCGCTCGCCTCTTATCGAGAAGATATTTTAGTATAGAACGGGTTTTTCAATTTTTGAACGTCGTTTGGTCGTTAAACGACTGCATGAGAGACGGGGAAGGACAGGTATTTTTCAATACAGGCCGGATTATCTCGTTTCTCTTGTTAAAGGGAAAACGGCACAGTGAAATAAGTGCTGAGCTCGGCGGCGGAGGTGGAAAGGAGGGAGAACGCGGCGTGCAAGGACGTAATGAATTTAGCGATAATTTGCGGCAATTCGCCTCTGGAGGGCAGCTGAGATGTGGCTTAAAAAGTCGAGAAATTGAATTGGCTCGGGAGGTTCGACTACTTGGTCTGGACTACGTGCGCATGTCTAAGTAACTTTAAAAATTTATCGCCTTCGTAAAAGTCAGCCGGCTATGGCCAACGTGGGTTTTTCACTATTTTAAAGCTAGACACTCTCACTCGCTATGTAATTTATCCTGCAGTGGATTGGCTCACAGCTATAGATACTCGATTGGTCATTCAAAACGGGGTTCGTTCACCATTCCTCCAAAAAAAAAAAAACTTTGTTTCTATATTTCACGCGACGCACAGTTGTAAAAAGGCACTTCCAGTAATTAATTATCGGCGTCAATTGTACATTAACTTCTGCTCGAATGTTTTGCAATTTTTCCCGCGCGAAAATCGCGTCGAGCAAAGAAAGAATATAACCGAGCGTCCGCCGCGGTTGCGCAAAAAAAAGAGGAGGAAAAACGAGGGCGCGGCCGTGGCGGTGGCGTCGCGATACGATCTCCAGACGCGCGTAATTACAGCTGGCCGCGACGTTACAATGTGCCGCGTGCGCGCGACCGAGAAAAAGAGACAGACATCAGCCATTATATATAGGGGCGGATATATCGCTCGTTGCATGCGTGTGCATGTGTCTCTCTGGGAAAACGCGCTCGCGCCAAGACGCAACATGCTAAACGTCGCGGGGAAAATTGTCGGCAGGAAATCGACCTGTACGCGGGCATAAGTATGCGACTGTGTGCATACGTGTGAGAAATGGAAGTAATTGCCGACGAGAGTTCCGTAACAACTCAGTTTTTAATAAACTAATGAGCCATTGCGCAGTTCATCAGCATAGCCGTACGTTTGATTAGAGATTTTTATGAACTGCATATTAGTAGTATACTACGACGCATCATCGACGCGAATATCGGGTATTAATGTTTCCGTTTGGCCGAGTAACACTAGCCGCAAGCCTGCGTAATGAATTTTCTCGCCGTGTCAATCGCATTGAAGGCCACTTGACGCTTGAGTTGCAGATTGTACACACAACTAATTATTATTCAATTCCGCAAACTCAATAATATCTATTACCTGCCAATAGCCACGAAAAATTATAACGAACCTCGCGTTTCCACAATATGCGATGGATCCCTCTCGCGTATCGAATTGCACTGGATGGAGAGAATACTTGGCAGTGAATCCCCGCATACATTGCGGATCGTTGCCGTCGTCGCCGGCAGTATGAAAAATCACTCGGGCACAAAGCGAAAATTCACCGCCGGCATCGAGAAGAAACGAACAATGCGCGGAAAGTCGAAAGTCAAAAAGCACCGACGCGCACAAAAGGTGGGACTGCGCGGGGGGCATAACCGCGTGAAAAACCCACCTCTCTGGTTCCCAATTATTTTCACGCATTATACACGGAAGAAGATGCAAGTGCGAACAATGATCGCAGCTCTCTCGCGTCGAAATTAATGTTTGCGTCGGCCTCGTATTAAACACATGGGCTCGAGCGCCATTAGCATTCTCTCTATGTCAGTCATTTTGCCGGCGCGCGTACGCATAGTGTTAGTGGATCGCTGCTGCAACAATGGACAAGCACAAAGCTAATCGGGGGGATATAGCCAGCGCCTGCTGCTGCTGTCGATGTGATGGACGTGCGCGCGTGTATATATATGTTCGCTACTGAGCAGAGAGAGAGAGAGAGAGAGAGAGAGAGAGCTTGGACTGGAGAGTGACGGCCGAGACGCGAACGACGGCTGTGCACTTGGAACCCTTGGATTCGCAGGATGAGTGTGAGATGATTAGAGTTGAGCTTTACGTTTACGCGATGAACTAGCCCTGCAGTCGATCGATCGCCTTATGTAGTCAGTTTAGGCGTCGGATATTAGTTGTGCCAGCAACAATGGCATGAAAATCATGCGGTATACTCACATTGTTTTCCAAATTCGTTGAATTAAAAAAAAAACAAACTAGCCGTGCATATACGTATACAAGCAAGTCTACGGTATATAATCTCTATTGTGACTGCAAAGTGAATCATCGGACGAGCGTATATGCGCTGCAGATTCACTACTCGAATTTCATGGAAAATCCACGCCTCGCGAAACATTGTAGTCGCGCTCCTGGAAATTCAATTACGCAAACGGCAGTAGAATCTGCGTGAAAGATCGCAGAGCGCACGAAAAAAAAGGAAAAATTCTCTCCTTTTGACATGAGGCAGCCGGTGCGTCGAATGGAAAACTTGCGAGTGATAATTAACTGTAAAAGGGTGCGAGAGTACATCCATAGAATATGTATACTATACAGCTCGGATAATAATGCTGGCGGGCCGTCCCTTAATTAAAAACAGATGCATTTTGCGGAACTGCGGAGGCATCAAGGGATCGACATCAATCGCGGCTCGGATTCGCCCCGGGGGGGGGGGGGGGGGGGAGGAGGGAGAAATGCGCGGGTATAATACGTAGTATACATGCCAGCGCTAATTAAAAGCATTATATAAAGAATGAGGGTGATTCGAGAAAAGCCCATTCGCGCGACGCAGCAGCCATAGCCGCGAGAGCGCAGCAGAGAATGCGCGCAGCTATGTATAGAGAGTACAGCGCATATAGGCGGTAGGCTAGCTCGCGAAATTCGCTCCTAAATTCCGGTTACCGCCGCACGCGCAGACTATTATTTCACGTGCTCTCGGCCCCGCTATTTGCTCGGCCCCGAAAACTAACTGCGCGAACCCGGCGGCCTGAAATATCGGCCGCGTTACTTTGAATGTGTGTTCGTATTTTGCGCTGCCGCTGCCGCCGCGGGGATAAAAGGACGAAAATCGCGGCAGACGCTGCGCTGCTATATACGCGCGAATATGGAGTCACACGTTGCTGCTGCATATACTCGGACTCTGTAATAACGAGCGAAACGAGCAGAGAAGCTAATGCAAAGCCGGGGGATTTCGCCGTTAATATCAGCGACGCGTGCTAACGCTTTTGACGGCTTCGTTTACTACTAGCTAGATATTCTCTACTCATTCGCTGAAAGGGAGCTGGCTGCGCGGCGCCGGGAAAAGCTCATTATACGCGAGCGCGCGCGCTGTTTGAAAGAAAAAATTCGCTGATGCCGGCGTTCCTTGACTCGCGAGAGAGCGCGAGCGAGTACATAATTATATAGTGGAGAAAGAGGAAAAGTACGTTACGCAGTTTCTCCGAACGCGTTCAATTTAAATTTCGTCACCCGTGCGCACCGACGTCGTCCCAAAGCTTCCCCGCTAATAAAGTTCCAACTTGCGCGCGGGGGCTGACGTTTAATAATAATACGCGCAGCAGCTGAGCAGCGCCGGAGGTGGCGGTGCAATAATTAATATCGACGCAGAGATAAAATAGTCGCTGCTGCTAACCTCGGCTGAATAAATTGGAAGCGCGCTGGCGATGGCGCAATAGTTGGGAGAAAAATTGGCTTTTTTCGGCTTTTGGCAAAGCCTTAAACAAACAAGCACGCACAAAGCGAACGGGACGCCATAGAGCGTTGCAGCACAACGGCGTCCGTAGAGAGCAAAGGAGATTGATTTCCCGGCGATGCCGCGCCTTATCTCGACAGACGCTGCGAGGCAGCAAAAGGAATTCGATCAGCGCGCTTACGAATCGGCCCGTGTAAGAACGCCGGGGAGAGGGAAACAGCGCCAGCAGCAGCCCTTCGATCACTTTCGCTCTGACGCGCGAGCGCTCGATTCGATTTCTGCCGGCTGCTGCTGCCGCTGCTCCGTGTTGGGGGGATGATTGGATCGGAGAGACTTATCGCGAGGGGGTTGCTAGTCGGAACTATTCCATCCGTCATCCAAACAATGACACGTCATCCGTCAGACTGGAAGCGGGACTATACTACTGCTGCTGCTGCTGCTGCTGCTGCTACTGCTGCAATGACGCTGACGCGAACAACGTGAGTTGAGGAGCAACGAAGCCGCGATGGGTCCAAGTGGAAATTGATTTACTTAGACGAGCAGATCCGATGCGGACGTGGTCTTCATCGCGGCGATGCGTTTGATATACTCGATATTTTGTCTGCTATGGGGACACACGTATCTTTTCGAGTGGGCTCTCTCGGCAGGCCGCAATTTGTGGGCGGACTGAAGGCTGTGTGGTAGTCGCCCTCTTTCGAATATGAATTTAATGGAGCCACTATTGGATTTGGCCAATCTTTCTCACAGCTGGGGAACCCGAAGAACCCCAGAAATCCCATGTGGCGTGTCGATCCATTTATACGATATACGTAGAATTTCATATTCATCTGTCGGCTGCTGACTCGATTAATTAGATATAGGTTGTGTACAGTGCATTGGCGGAACAGTGCAATCATAGAAGACGAATTTAGAATGACGTAATTCAATCAATGTTGTTGCGTTATTAACAACCGACTCGCAGTTCCACTCTTCGTTATGTATATATATTAACGGTGATGAGAAACAGGCGAAAGACGTCGATAGAGAAACGGCTGTACTATAGATTATACATAGAAAAGCAGCGAGGCTGGGGCATTAATAGCTGTTCTATTGACTTTACATCAAGGGTTGTCACTTTCAGCTCATTTTCCGCGGGTTGTTTAATTTTCCTCGACTACCACTGGCGCATTGCATGCACAGCATAAGAAATCGCGCTTCGTTGAGTGCTAGAGAGAGAGAGAGAGCGAGAGCGAGAGAGAGAGAGAGAGAGAGAGAGAGAGAGAGAGAGAGAGAGAGAGAGAGAGAAATTCTGCTCGTACACAGCGTGCGACTACTCGCGGAGTCGCTGCGCCAGTGCAAATTATTTTTAAAACCTTCCACTTAGCTGAAGCGTCCTCGCTGGAAATGTTCTCTCTTCCTCTCGGCGCGTATTTCGCCCCTTTTCACCGAGTCAAGTGATGCAGCAGCGGCGGCAGCTCTGAATATAGTTTTACTTTTTACAAATTGGAGTGGAGTTTTTAGATTCACTCGCGGTTTTTTTTCTGTTTCCGCGAATGGAGTCGTGGCCGCGCTGGCGCGGGAGAAGGGGGGGATTCTCTGAAAAAGTACAAGACTTTCACAAATTCAAAAGTATTTTCAATTTCCTCCTACAATCGCTCTATATTAAAATATCCCAATAATAAAATCGCGCGCCAAGCAAAATCCGGGCGCATAGCGGGTCAAGCCAGGCGAGGCGAGAAGGCGCCAGCTGCGCGACAGAAAGGGATTTCAGTCGTCGGAAATTTTCTCGGCAGCACGAGTAAGTGCATTATAAAATCGGCTGTCGGCCCCGATTCTCCTCCTCCTTCGCTTTATTTCGCGATTCCAAATAAGGATTCGGCGATTAACGCGTCAAACAGCTGACGTGCTGCCGACCGATGAAAGCCGCCTCCGCTGCAGCAGCGACTTAATGAAATTTAAGTCTACCAGCTGAGGCACCAGCTTCGCTCTCCCTCTTCCTCTGCTATCCGTTCGCTCTATATAAAGCTGGAAGGGAAGCGAGAGTAGCGCGCAAATCTATCGATTTTCCGGGCCGGATATTAAAGGAGTTGTAATAAGCATCGGCGGATACTGGGCCGGAAAGACAAATTTAAGCTGCGACAGCGGGTGCTTCCCCGTGTTCCCCTTTATGCGACTTCGATCAAAGATAATTAATCGAGCTTAAGCTTGAATCCGTAGGAGCGAATTTTTCGAGGGAATTAAGCAAGCCAAGTATTGAATATTGGATTGATTCCGGTAGTCGCGCTCTTCGAATTCTCATATTTTTATTTTATCCCCGTGCAGCAAAGCTCGCGCGCATTAAAGCCCCGTGAAAGTAAGCTCCGCCAGTGCTTTATATTCCCCGCATTCGTTCTTATGAAGAGTAATTGAAATGACGATTATATGCGGATGCGCGCACATCTACTGGTTTATCTCGCGTTGTGGTGTGCGGGGAACCGCTGTTTTTCCCTTTGTTGGACAAATAAGTCGTTAAATCGGAGTCGACGAAGGCACACCGAATGTCATATTTCAAAAAAACAGCCCAGCCTCGTAGAGCCCGCGAGGTATAAAAACGTTAGAATTCATCGGCGGATTCACTTTGTATTAACGAACAGTTAACATACAGGTCGTTATTCGAATCGGAGCGAAAGTAAGTGATTTAACTTTTCCATTCTTTCTCTTTCTCTCCCTTTCGCGTTCCGCTTTGTTCCCACTTTTACTCGGCAATTCTCTCCACCTCTTCTTCTGCTTCTTTGTTTTCCTCGTTCGAACGAGGAGCCTCGCCGGAAAAGCGGAGCGCGAAGAGTTTTGTCGTGATTATGCATAACGACGCGTATGAACTAGATACGCCGTCGTGTAATCCCCCTCGAGCTTTTTTCTTCGTCTCCGGATTCTTATTTTTCGCGCGCCGTTCGTCATTAATCGGCGTGTTACTCCTCGCTCCTCCATATATAGCGTACAGCATAGCGAGCCGGAAAGCAATTGGCGCTGGTGTCCGTCCCTCCTTCCGCCCGACTGCAGCAGGCATTAATTCGCCGGGGATTGCGTGTATTATACATCAGTGCAGGGCACGATTGTGTTTTCGAGCTTCCGAAAGCGTACATGAACCGGGCGCGCTTTTCAATTATCGCACTTGCACGTATTCGGCTTTTTCGTTATTGAATATAATTTTTGCATACGCGGGAAGCCGAGTTCTTTCCGAGAGCCCGCATTGCCTCGACGGTTTCATTATACGCGCTGCACAACGAGTTGTTTACTCGTCAGCCTTATATATGAACGAGAGCTCAGATATATAAATTCAATGCTGCGGCGATTTCGGCAATAAGGCCGTGGGGATCCGATCAAATAAATGCCTCCGCACTGGCGAAAAAAATAAATAAGGGAGCGAGAGATGGACAGTAAATAATACGAGGCTGACTAATGGGTGAAGCGCACCTCGTTGCTTATCGAGCAAACTCGAGCGACTCGCACGCACATGCACGCGTATATAACATACTTTGGCCGAGTGTTTATTTCTGCTCGGATGCGCCCATCGATTCGCGTAGAAACAGGTGAACGCATATAAATCCGAAGCCCCCTTAGTCCTGGCGACGCAACGGTCTAACGTCAGCGTGTGTATGTGTGTATATATATATATATCAGTCGCTGGCAGGGAGATTGGTTTCGACGGAGCACGTAGGTAGGTATATAGATTCATGCAGTACGCGCTCGGTCTCCCTCTCTTCGGGCGTGCGCTGCAGCAACGTCCTTGCGAAGCGACGGCGGCACCTACCCCCGGGCCGGATCTTGTTACGAGCTGCGCGCTGCAAACTCATTTAGTATCCGCGTTCGGCCGGCCGCCCGGTTAATGATTTCCCCGGAGCGCAGCTCTCTGCGTGGCGCACGTCTATGCTTTCGAAACAAATCGCATCGCCTAGTCGGCGTAATCCTTTCGAGCGGCCGATCGGCATCGATTATCCAGCCCGGCGCGATAATCAAATCGCGAGCTCGCCGGTAGAACGAGACTACGCTGTATATAATATCCGCGCGCCGACGTGCAATGTACGACAGCCTCTAGTGGGGGGGATTTAGTAATGAAGTTGTGTCGAGAAAAAAATGAGATGCGCTCATTACGAAGGTCTTTCCCTTAAGCATCTTGAATCCACTTGAAAAAGTTGTCCGAACAACTTGCCGTTGTAAAGTCGCAGGTATGGAAGCTAATGAGTGCTCGTCTTCGCGGGGGTGCAGTCCGCAGCAGCCCCTCAGCTGATACGGCCGGGCTCGATTCGCGAACGCGTATACGCGGCCTTGCCCGGATGGGAGAGAGGATCGATGCACGACGCGAGTGCACGCTCTGGTGTGTGTATATATGTATATAGACTGCACAGAGGCGACACAGCCAAGCTATATGGCACATAGCAGGCTAGGAGCGCACGTCGTGGCAATGGTCCTCCGAATTAGAGACGCCAATCAACTTGACTTATGGGCGACACCGTGGAAATTAGTTCAAAGAGAACAACGTGCTTTGATATCTCGCACTGCTTCTCCGCTCTACGAGTACACAAGCAGTCGTCGCTATGTACACTGCTACTGCTAGGCTCCGTTCCTTCCTTCCTTCCTTCCTTCCTTCCTTCCTGTCTTCCATCTACCGACCTTACTTATTCTTTCTGCGTACTGGAGTCTTTCTTTCCACCTGCAGCGACCCTTTTTCCCTCCTCTGCTACATACGCGTGTGCCTGTACCCGCATTGATTTTTCGCCGCAGCTTCTCATCCTGCTTTTTCTTCAATGTGCACTTAATTGATTGTTGGGCGATGGCTCGTCGGTATCATAGTTGTACATTGTATCCAACCGAAAAGAATCAAAGTTTGTATATACAACGCACAGTCACCGCGAGCGACTCCTCCACGTAAGCCGCATTGCGATGATTGTTCTCTTGGAGTCTCGCACCCGCGCGAAGTGAAGAATGAACGGGGGCCGCAGTTCAAGAATGAATAGGCGCGAGAGCCAGCAGCGAGAGGGAAGAGAGCCAACTGCTGAATCGAGCTTTTCTTTATATACATGTATAACAGCAGAAGAGCACTTGCACTTGTCGACGTCTTCGCGTGTGGGTGCAGCCCGCAGGTATACACCGCACGTCTATACATACGCGCCTCCCCCGACACACCGGCGCTCGCTCATTCACTGCCATTCATATGGATGTTATGAGTGGCGGGGCTGTGTGTATACAAGTGCACGTGGGCGGATTTCGTTCGCTCGCGCGGACAATGCGGCCGGAGGATGGAAATTCTACGAGAGACTTGACTTTGCACGACCGTATATGAACCCCCCGTCGTCGCGGCCGGGCTTTGTATGCGCGGTTAATATTTTTAACGCCTGGCTCGCTCGTGCCGCGCAATAAAAAACTTATTTTTATCGCCGCGCAAACTTTGGAAGACCGGGTCTCGGAGTCTTGCGGACTAATTGCCAAACTTTCGGCCGAGAGTGACTGCTAAATTGTCAGCATCGTTCCAGTTTACCAAACTGTTTAAGAATCATTACTATGCCGCAGTCTCTCCGCGGCGGCGAGCATATCGCTCTCGGGAAACTTTTATAACCATCGTCTCCGCGGCCTAATGAGATGGCGATGCACTTCGAGCTTGATGATCAGGCCGTGTAAAAAATTATACCTCATCATGCCATCGAAGTTTTGCTATACTCGACTCACAAAAGAAAAGACGATCCGGAAATCGCGTACAAAAACGTGTCGCACGCGTGCGGGCAATACTCCAGCCCATCGAATAAAGTTTCATTAAGAAAATCGTCGCGGCACTCGGAACGAACGAGCGACAAAACGGCAGAGGGCGTCGAGAAAAAGGCTCGCGCGATACCAGATCTCAGCACGCTTAATCGTAATTCTCAGCTATTCTCCGGACGCACAGCGGCGAGCTCGGGTGATCGATTTCGTCGATTTCGCCGAACAACAACAACAACCATAGCAGCAGCAGCAACAGCTTGATTATAAAATATGTCTCGGTCGGCAGCGCTCCATGTGGCGCTCGCGCGTTTATTGCACTCGGCACAGTAAAATCGAGGAGGTTTATATATATACACTCGCTCAGGAATCCGAGATGTAGAATGCTCGCCCCACCGCGTGGCCGTGGGTCAGTCACAGGACGCCCGCTGCTTTTCTCGCTTTTGTATACAGCCAACTCGGCTCCGCCGAGCCTATACTCGCTTTATATTAAAATGTATAGGTCTGCGCGCGACAGGAGAGGCCGTGTAATGCGCGGCCGTCTGCGCGATAACTGTGACGCTCCGCGCAATGTGTTTCAATTGTGAGGAGCCGCTGCTCGCAAATTTATAACCGCGCACTTTGTTTGGCTACGGGGATAAGTGTGCCTGATTGCCAGCTTCATGCATGCAGGGAAATAAAGTTCCATTTCGTTGGGAAGTTATCGAATTTTGCTCGCAGTTACTGATAGAATTAAGTATGCCTCATTACAGCTCGAATTAAGATGCACACAAGTGCCTGATGCATATTAATTTGCTACTCAAGTTCCTCCTACAGCGTATTAACGTTCGTTCATGATAATTATATGTCAGCCGTATAATAAGTACCGATCATGAGACCGCAATTGCACCTCGAAAGGCGAATAGTTAGATATGCAGGCCAATTAGAACCTTATTGATATGAAATGTATGAATGAATTTGTATGCACTGTCGAGACGTACCTTTTGACGATAGTATCCATCACATTAATGAAGTTGATATCGAAGTTGGAGCACGAAATTATGGCACTGAAATCAAATAAAATAATAAATGACGTGAGACGAGGATGTTCACTAATGACGATCGCATATCGAATATATTAAAAATAGCAGAATAATTATTAGAACGGCGTATTACTGTGAAGAATCGAAAATGAAATAATATTATTTTTACCGCCTCTTCGAACGAACCTTTAAAATACGCAGGCTGCAAAATAATTTCTATAAATCATTGTCAATTTCATTTGACAAATTAAATTTATTACGCTTTCAATCCGAAATTATTTGCCGACGGTTAAACAATGCTTAAACGACTGTTAAAACGTCGGCCTGCACGTGACGAATGCAGTTAACGGTCAAGTGCCTCAGCGCTTTGTCCGTCCCTTTTAAATATTTTATACGTTATTATAATGGCTGACCTATATATATCACAAGCAGCGCGTTTTCCGCGCTCCGTCAATTTCAATGTAAATTAATAAGCGCATGCAGCTCCGAAACTTTATACCCGCCGCGCTGTTTCATTTACTTTCACATTGCAAGCTGCAGGTAGATTTCAGAATTTATACAGCAAATTCAACCAACACATTTATCCTTGCGATTCAGAGCTCTTAAAATATTTCCTTCCAATTATAGGCGGATCAAGTCGCGAGTGACAAATTTACGGGCGTTTCGGTCGTTTCCGTCGTAAAAAATCAATGGTTTCATGCATAAAAAATTCGAGCTTTTAATGCTGATCCAAACGCCGAGCCATTAAACAACTCCCAACAAAGCTCATGAAAATTGAACTCGTCCCTCGAGTACCGTTACCCTTCTGAAACATGCAGATGCCAATGACACTTCCGACTTCAGTCATGCGGCATCCTTTCGCGAAGCCGATCTTCCCGAACTCACTAGCGGAGAATTCCTCTTTCTGCGCTGTTTCATGCCTCGCACGCGCGCCTATGTAAATGTGCGTGGATGAAAGTTAACGCGCGCGAGTCCACGCGTAGGTCAAAGTTTGCATGTAATTTCAGCAGATTCCAAGCGGAAGACGAACATTATCACGCCACGAGATTAGATGCTAATTATTAGAAACAAATTCGGAATTTTGCCGCATAATGCAATCGGTATAGCTGGTGAATAGAATATTCCAGGGCAAGCTACGGGTATTCTCGGTACGATAATGTAATAAGGAGCGCGATGAAGGAAATCGCAAATACTCTTACTAAGGGAATTCAATTTTCCCGAACACAGCAGCCCGCGCTCTGCTCCTCTTAAATTCCAAGTCTCACGGGACGTATTTCCATCGGATGTCGCTGAGAGAAAAATACGTGTGCGGTGCATATGCGTTCTCCGATGCCAGAATTGATGAAACCACGAGCGCGAGTACGAGAAGTGCATCGCCGCTGTATTATATGCCAGAGGTGAGAATTCACGGGGATTCAGTGCTCGCAGTTTTTATTGTCGCCGAGAATGCGAGGGCTCGCGACTCGCCAGAATGTAACGCGCGATCGCTGGCAGTTTTGTTCGCGATATAATACTTAAAATTATTAATCGATTTCGATAACTGACTCTCGCTGAACTTTATGCCGAGAGGCGGTCGATTGCTCTGGAAAAAGCTTTCGTTTTTTATTGTTGTGTTTTCGCAAAATTCCGCGAATAAGTGGAGTTCTTAATGCTCGTTCAACATTAATCGCGCCTCGTTGTCGGAGCTCTACATTACATCGTTTCGAGGCTGGATCGATGTGTTTTTTTTCGCATTCTCGCTGTAAATTGAGCACCGCACGCTGATTCCGGACTCGGCATTCCGTACAAAATGCAGATTCGCTTTTATTTATTTATTTTTATTAATTTTTTTTCAACACTCGCATATCTCTCGAACGTCCGACGCATATTATATTTGAATTTATGCAGAGGTCTGCATCGTCGAAGTTAGTTATTTGTCCCCCGGAGCGCGTTTGTTGCCTTTAATTAATACGAAACTGCAAAGTTGGATCTGTAAATTCCGTTCAAGGCGCAGAGTAGCGCAGGCGCGCCCGCATTTACTCAAGGCGCCGAGGGAAACTGCGAAAGTTCAGTTGCGCCAGAGTTACTTAATTTTGTTTATCAAGTGTGCAACTTTCCATGTTAACCTTTTGTCTTGCGGGTCAATTTCATCATTGCCGGCAGCTGTTAACGGAATTATCGGTTTCGCATATATACTTCAGCCGGGCCGCATTTCCTCGAGAAATGCAATAATTTTACGGGAAGCTTATATACGCATAGACGGCGAACGTGAATCATTCCGAGCGTATACTGTCATTCAAATTTACGCATATCTATTATTCATTTCAAACAGAAACTTCCATGTTACTCACTTCGAGCCGCGCGTGATTTGTGCTCGAAGCTACCGCGCAGCCGCGTTGAAGGAATGACTCTCCGCACTAAGCCTTCTTACTTTGCATAAATGCATATTTCTCGCGTCAAAGATCTTAATATTCCGACCGCAACAGGTTATATTATTGCGTTCCTGAAATATTCGGGAATCCAAAAACGAGTATGCTGCGACTCGTCTTTATCGCCGTGGAAAGGAGAGGAGGCGGAAAAACCAAAGGTATACGATGACAAAACAAATCAATAAAAATGCCGACTTTACAGCGCGAATATGCATACGATGCGAAGAGAAAAAGCGCGCGACAATAAATTTTCGCATCTACATTACAGTATCCTCGGAAGATTTACCGGCCACTCGAAATTAAATCGACTCGACAATTGAACGTCTCGGCGCTCGATCGCGGCTCTCGAGAGCAAAACAAACAGGCCGAGGGGCTTCGATTTCGTGCGAAGAAAAAAGACTCGCGCCAACAGTATATTATACGGGTTATGCAGAGCCTCGACGCGGCTAATTGCGCTCTCGCGCAAGTGAGCTTCTGAGCCAAACGAGATATCCTGCGCGCTGGTTCTCGCTATCGGCGGAGCAGCAGCTTGTGCGCGAGCGAGCGGCGAGCTCTCGTCGGCTGGGCCGAATATATATGTGACGTTTATTGTTATTACGTCCGAGAGACCGCTATAATTGAGACATAAAGTTGGGAAGCCCCTCCACTCGCTTGGAAGTAGAAGCGGACGAGTTCAGCCGAGTCCTCCGCGACTCCTCGATCCCCGCGGGACGTACATTATACGCGAGCATCGAAAATATCGCGTTTGCGATGCGTCTGCTTTCACTTTGGCGCTGTGGCGAGAATCTCGGAAATTGACGGCTCGGCGTTTACGTAAAAAGATCATCAGTTTGGTTTTCAATCTTTGAATTTCTCGATCTCGAATGTACCGTGTAAATAATATATATAACACGTGATTACTGTAGTATGGGGGGAACAGCGGCGGGAAAAGTCAACACTGACAGATTTCACGGATCGTTTTTGGGAGAAAAATATTTTCGAATATCCAGTCGAAATATGAATTAATAAAACACAGCGAGAGCCGAAAGAACCGTACATATTTATCACTTTCGTTGGATTGCCTTAACGGTATTACCGCGCGCGGAGAGCATCGATACAAAATTATTAATCTCCGAGGGGGAAAAATGTGTATTTCGCTGGGATATAGAGGTGTCGGTGCGCCTGGTTCACGTTCGTGCGTATACACTGTGCGTGTATCGACGAATAACGCCGAGAGCGCATGAATGTTTGAATATCGGAGAGCGAGAGGAGAGAATGCCGTCGGCGTTTGTACGCGTGGAGAGACACAGGTGACTGCGCTATACTCGAGGCTCGTGGTTTCGGGCGTTAATTCTGATTTATCTTGTTCTCGCTGGTATGTCTCTATTATACGGGGCCCGGGAGAGGGAGCCGATATTGATGTGTAAATAGAGTTTGTTGCGCCCGCTCTAACGGCCCGAGAGTCGATACATAAAATTACGATTTGTATTTATAAAGATTTTCGAGTCAGGTGGATGTAAGAATTTTATTAAGATAGCGCGAGAGACGACTTTATTCCTCGAGGATTTGAGCGTACAGCAAGCAGTTTGCCGCTCAACTTTCCACGTACAAGCGTTATCTTTACAAGCGGTTTTAATGGGATGCGCAAGTATTTGCGTCTTTTAAATTCGACGCGACGTAAATTCACTCCGACGCGTTTGGCCATCGATTTGATAATACCTCCAAACTCGAACAAAACCGCTGACGATAAAATTAACGGAAGCTGAGATCCTGGCAAAGAGCGACGGCGGGGGCGATAACTCATCGGAGAGAATATTGAAAAATGCATCTCGAATGGAAAAAGCGTGAGACGCGCTACACCTCGTAAAGAGCGCGTCGTCGGTGCAGCACCTGACAGCGCGCGTAGAGCATAACCCCGAGGTTTTAACATTTCTAACGAGTGCGCGACACTTAATATCTCCAAGTCCCACACGGTCGTCGCATTCCTAATAGACCCGTGGGACAGGACAGCCGGTTCTCCTATCGTCTATATGTATACGATACGGAGTGTCCGAGTGTCGAACGGGAGCGAGCTGCATCCGTTCTTTAAAAAATTTGTCCGCGGGCTCTCTCTCTCTCTCTCTCTCCCTCGTTAACGGCATAATAATGAGGCACTTAAGGGGGTCCGGTCGGCAGCGGCAGTGGTCCCCGAGCCCTTTCGGCCTACGCTGCTGTATACATATTATAATACTGCAGTCATGCCTCTCTCGAAAATTGAGTCACGTAGCCCCGCGGCTGCGCGTACGCATCACGGACGTGCGTGTGGCTCTCCGCAACGGCGCGTATGCTATATATATAATGCTATGTAGGTATATAAAGACACGTGTGAACGTGCCGTACGCGCGGATGACGCTTGACAGATCGCCTCCGTTTCGTTCCTTGCCTTTCGTTCGGTCGCCGCGCGCTCTCGCTCGGGCCAATGACATGAAAACGACTGCCAGCTCTTTCATCTTCTTCCTCCACGCGTGCAGCCGCGGCTCCAGTTTTGCCTTTTTTCCAGCCAGCAGCGCTGCAGCGCGAGGAGCCTTTGAAGGTGCCTCGAATTGCTGCGTAGCTCGAGCCCCATTTTTGCCGCAGCCCCGCGCGAGGAGAGCTGGCTTTTGAACGCGTGAATCGCCCGCCTGGATTGCGAGAAATCTTTATAAGCGTAGTATGCTAATTCCGCTGGCACGGTATAATACGGAGAGAATAGCTGCTGGAGACAAAGTTTCCCTCTATGTATATCTAACCGCATCGGATGAAAGCGTCAGACTGAGCTCGCTCCGGTCTCTTTTCACATTTCGGCGTCAACGAACGCATCCGTCATTCCGGTGAGTGATGCAGGGAGAGGAGGAGAGCTCTCCATACGCGCCGGCCACTGCACCGCCGCCTTTGGATTTTAGGATTGCCGCGAGAGGCAGGTTCGTCCGCTCGCGCGTCGAATGATCGAGCTACGGCAAGGATTCCACGCGCACGTAACGCTGCTTTTTCCCATGGCGGTACATCAGCCATCTATATAGCTCTCGCGGCAATCGCGAGAAAGCCTCGTATTTTAGGGAAACGAGTGCAGCCTGGTGCATATCGAGCGCTAAAAATACATCGGTTTTTTCGGGGACTTTCAAAGCGACGCCGAGCGAGAGCTAATCACACGGTCTCGTGACTTTGAGAAATTTTATGCGTCGTTGGACAGCTGATTATCCGCGCGTGATTGATGGCTACATGTATGTATATTTTTTTAACATTTAAACTACCATAGTGCTACCGAGAAACATTTCCATGGATTTAGAGGGCCAGAGGGAAGATAAAGAATAATATTTTAATATACGCGCGCCACAATTACGCCCTCGACGAAATTCCTGACCTTAATTTAGCGCGAAACTCTGCGGCGTAGTAGAAAAAGCACGGCAGGCTCCACGTATATACGAGCTCCGGGAAAACAAACGCGAAAGCGAATTAAGGAAGATCTAATATCGCATCGGATGTAAGCTACTTTTTGCCCCGCGAGCCCGGCGCGCCGGTAGCGTGAAGGAATAATTCGCTAAACGAATTTGGCCAATGCAATTATCCTTAGCCTTGGCCGGGGCCGCGCAGCAGCAGCCGCAAGATGGTGCGCGCGGGGCTAAAAACATGCTGCTTCTGCTGCTGCAGGCGAATCAAAGAGAGCTGGGGCAAAAAGGCAGAATGCGAGCGGACGGGCAAGTCGAGTGTCATAAAGCAATTAAGGGAGTAGCTGATAGATGCGAGCGTAATTAATTTTTTTTCGCCCAGCGTTCTCCGACCCCTTCTCGGCAGCGGGCCAAAAGATAGGACAGCTGGCCTCGTACGAGTATAGTATACCGTGTGCGCGTACGTGTGTTTAGTAAAACACACGGACAGAACGACATTTTAAAATTAATTTATTAACTATTTCTCATCGACTCGAGAAGGGAAAATGTAAAAGCGCGGCGGGATAATTCGAAGCGAGTAACGCGCGACAAACACACTATCCGCTGCCTCTCTTTTTCCCGCCGGAATACCGATAAGCTTCCGGAAACCTATCAGAATAACGGGAAAGCCGAGTAAAGACTATCTCAGCTTACGCTAATCTGGTAAATAATGAGGCGCGGCTCTCTTTCCCTCGCTGCAGCTCCTCTCCCTCTCGCGGAATTAGTCGCACTCTCTCAGGGCGCTTTTTTCCACTCGCAGTCGCTGGCTCGGCCTCCGCCCGCCCCTTCAGCGCCGCGCTCTGTACTTTGTCATCATTTTATTTTCCGCTCGCTCGTCGTCTCCCGGAGATTCACGAGCTTCGCCACGACTATTTTATCCGGAGCTTTCCTCCCTCTCGACGCGCACACACACACACACACACAGCTATACACTCGGCGAAATTTGCGTAATGACGCGCTGGCGCGGGACAAGGATTTCAGTGAAATGAGAGAACCTTCGGAATTTCAGAGCCGCGCTGATCGCATTGATTATTATTTTATACGGGCAAAGGCGACGAATTTCGCGGGAAAAGCAAAAAAAAGAACATTTACGCAGTATCATCGGATATATATTCGCGCGGGAGAGTGTATGAATAAAAATACAGGCGGCGGTCTGTATGCAAATTCTTAATATGCGCGGGGTCATACATAGCAAATACGGAGGATGAAAAAGCGCGGCTCTGAAATTGAACGATCGGATAAAAAAAGAAGCCTTCCGATTCCCACAGCGCGCTATTCTTGAGCGCGAAAAATACGCGGCCGCGGAAATAAACGCATTATGCTCTCTCTGGAGAGAGAGAGAGAGAGAGAGAGAGAGAGAGTGTGTGTACGGCGTGAAATCAGTTCTTGGCTGACAGACAGACGCCCGTGTGTGTGTACGTATGTGTAATGCATGCGGGAGAAGGAAACCCTCGAAAAAGCGAGGATATAGCTTCTCTTCTTTGCCGCGAAATATATGCATTGCGCGCTCGTCGACTCGCGTGTCGATTCCATCCTATATATACTTGCCGTCTGCTCGTCTCCTTCTTTCCCGCGCGCGTTCGTGCGAGCTGTCCCCTATACATAGATCGATCGCATATAAGTATAAGTATATATAAGAGTAGCGGCCAAAAAGTGCTTTTGCGCAAATCGAGTTTCGAGTCCCAGCAGCTCGAGCACGCGAATCCGAGAAAAGCCGTGACGTACGTATGCATTATATAATAAAGCGTGAGAATGAAAATGTTCATCTCGATTGAGTCGTTCTGTAGTGCCACGCAGTGTATAGGCGGTGTTAATGCACAGGCGACGGTCCGAGGGAATATTCAACGCTGTACAAAGACCGGCGTCGCCCCCCGATGAAAAAGTGTCCTCATTCAAAAGCAACAGCGGGGAGGAACTCGAAAAGCGAGCAGAAAAAAGAGAGCCCAAGCCGATACAGTGCTATGATAAAGGCAAAACGACTCGCGCGGCGGATTCGCAGAAAGCAAGATGCCAGCCGCAAAAAACAACGGCAAAAACAACCATAGCAAGGCACGCGAGGATAACGAAGGTTCCGCGGCTATTAGAATTGCCCGGTATATAGCTTCCGCCCGACACACGCGCGCTTCTCTTCTCGTTCCGCGTGTTGAATTTTTCGACATGCAAATTTTACAAGGCGGCTCACGCGCCCGCTCGGTCAGTACATTAATTGTGTCCCTATACCGGGTGCCGTTTGCGACACCTGCTGCTGCTGCTCAAGAAACAAAAAAAAAACGACGAGAAGCGGCAAAAAGAAGGACGCCCGCGGCTTGCTTCGTTTTCTCGTCGTTTGCTGGCCTGCACGTGTGTGCTGCCGGGGAAAAAATCGACGAGTCCTCCTCTGAATAGGAGATCCTTGATTTACCGAGTCGCTTTGAGCTGCGTTTGGTTACGCGAGATGCACCTGCGCAGCCGCTGGATCAACAATGAGCTCGAGCATCTAACAGCGAACCGTTTTCGAAACTGCGCGGCTCACTCAATCAGTTTACAATATACATATAGAGACGGAGCTGCTGAGTACGCCAGTTTGCAATTACATGCGATAATTCGGCTTTCTCCGAGTTCACAGAAAAGCCATAGAAGCTGCGACTCCGAAGGTGGAGTAGTGTCTGCCTATTAGCCGCGGATTGTCCGTTAACTGAAGTAGGCTAAACTAGCTTCTCTCGTATATGCACAAGCTAATCCCGGCTAATTGCCAGATATGCGCTTTGAGGAACGTTGTGTGTGTACCTGCGCTAGTGCAGATATACCCGCAGCCCCGTATATGAGCGGAGTTGTATCTCCGCGCGCAAGCAGCGCCGACTGCGGGGGCGTTTTGCCGACGATAATCCGCTGCATTGAAACTGCGACCCATTGATTATTTCGGGCCTTTGACGACTGCAACGTATACATAGCCAGCAGATGCGGAAGCTTGCTTTGCTTTTCAGCAAAACATTTACTCAGCTGATCAAAGTTGAAAAGCGAAAGTTTTTTTTTACGTAAGAGAACCATCTCGCAAGTGCTGATTAAGATTTCCGCCGTGTATGCCGCAGCAGCTGATTCGAGAGCGCATGTGAACGAGAGTGTGTGTATAATAGGCGACGACGACTCCTCTTGACACATTTTTATCGCGCTCTCGCGAAAGCTCTCGCGCGGTACACAATGGGTCTTTAGCGGCATCCTGCATGCACGAGCCGCAGCAGCCTTTCCCATAGCGAAATAATAATTGCGCGAGATCTGCACCGTTCGCCTTTCCCAATTAGATGATCTGAGTCGGCGCTGCGGCGATAAGCGCGCGCCACTATTTATGCACTCTCTGCTTGTTTTTTTGCATTTCGTCGCGAAGATGCCGATCTTTCGGCTGCTAATCGCGAGAGAAAAAGTTGTTTTCTCAATACGACGTAGAATTTTCAACGCGATATAAAGGTGTAATGTGCAAGTCACGATAGATGCTCGCTGAGGCGAATTAGCAGTCTTTAAAAGGCCGGATAGCATGCGAAAGTTTGTACGGCAGCTACAATATACATCGCGAGAAATTTTATCTCCCTGGCTTTCCTGGTAGAAAATTGAGCGGATTTCTGATCAAGATTTAAAAATCAGATATTGTTAACAATTTGTTTTGGAACATTTCCAGAACGCCAGTATCTTTTTATTTTTCCTTTAAACGCTCTCGAAACGCGTCTGAGTTGTATCATTCAGCTCACACACAAGATTAATAATGTTCTTTATGAAAAGCTGGCTTTCTTTAAAATCCAGTCACGTATATCTGCGAGTTGGGGCATATTACACATCGCTTGACCGGAATAATGCGCGCACGGTTTGTTTATACATATATGAACGCGTATTCTATTCAGCATGTGTGTTAATCACCCATCGCTCGGCTACTCCGAGAATTAGAGCGAAAAGATTCCTAAAATTGTTGGTATTAAAAAACTGCCGCCTCGCGAAATAGCGGTGTGTATAATAGAGGTTTCCTCGGAGGTTTCAGATATACCGCAGCGCGCTGCGCATAGTAATTAGAAATTCGCGACTTTTTCGACTATGCTCCGCACAACACGAGGCAGCGGAAATTATCCGCAATACAATCGCTAAACGTAGCCTATTTTTTCTCGCTCGGTCGCTCGCACTGCAAGCAACTGAAAACGGGGAGTTGAGGTAAATATGCGATAAGTTGGCGTCCGCTTATAAATCCAGCGGCGCTCACGGTGACAGGTCACGCAGCTGCAGTCTATGTGTGTGTGCGTGTTAGTGTGTGTACACGCCGGCGAGAGATCGCGCGCAGACAGCGCTACTATACTATATAGTAGCAGGCGAACTCCCCCATGATAGCTCGAGTCCGCCGACCGCAAGCTCGTAACTCCTTCGGGCCGCGGCGAGCGCGCGACTCCCCCGCTGCAATTGATCCGCTAAATAAAGCGACCCTACCGCATAAACCTCTTACGCTATGCGCTCGTGCAGTGTGTATCGCCGCCTCGACAAGTGTCGCTCGTTTTACCTTTGTTTGTTTCGAGGATTTGAGAAGAAGCTGATATGCAGCTACTCCGATCAATTAAAAGTCGAGGTATATTATATATCGCTCGCAATTTATAAATCACGCCATTGGCTTTATGACTCTCTAATTGAGTTAGCACAAAGGCTCATACTGCTCTCTCTCTCTCTCTCTCTCTCTCTGTCTCTCTCAGTTCGCCCGCAAGGAAATTCCTCCGCTGCTGCTGCAGTAGCGCTGACACTTCCGGCTTGAATCATAGACGTGACTCGGGAGGCGGAAAAAAGGAAGCACGAGAGGACCAGCACTGCGAGGCCTTTGAGCGACA
Source organism: Muscidifurax raptorellus (assembly GCA_020010945.3). Lineage (NCBI taxonomy): Eukaryota > Metazoa > Arthropoda > Insecta > Hymenoptera > Pteromalidae > Muscidifurax > Muscidifurax raptorellus. Next base: position 2,431,463 of record CM052081.1, on the reverse strand, counting down.
AGTGATCCTTTGCGCATCATACTCTCTCGCACTCGCTGAAGAAGCGAGCTGCACTCATTTTCTCGGCACTTGTGCATCGTGCGCGTCAGATGTTTTTCAAGCGTCTCTGAATATAACTGATTTCAAAGGCCGCCTAGCTTCTCCGGGGCGAGCCAATTTGTCCGAATTACGCTTTGCCGATGGGAAATTTCACTAATTGAGCGCGGCAGTCATTCATTCGGCTTGATGGCAGCTGCGACGCTGGAAAAAATAGCGAGACACTCGCACCGTCTCTAATTAAAATGTATTATTTCAAGCGTCCAATGTGCGTCGACTTCGCATATTCGCAATTTCCTGCTGTGAAATATATAATAAACAGCCGATATATATCGCCCAAGTTTCGCCCGTTCGTATGGCCTATATCAAAATTTTAGCCGGTCCATCAGAGCGCGTGTTGATCTTGGCCGTTAAATAAATATAACCCGCGCGTTATATTATATGAGCCGACACTGACATAATATCACATGTAAATACTCATTAGCAAGGCCGCTGACAATCGAAGCGGGAGAGTCCATTAATTATTATCAAACGTCGCGACGTATTTATACGCATATATAATATATGTATACGCGCGTGTGCGCGTGTCTGTATAGCCGTAGGTATACGCGGACGCGCTGGCAAAACAATAGCTCCCACGCGGATGATAAAAGTGCGCGCGAGAGAGGCGGCTCGGTATTACATTAATTAATTTTCGCTCATGCGCGAGCGCGAATACAGCCGCAAATACGGGAGGCCGAGCACGCGCCGCTCTTTCACGCGTTAATCCGGCGAGTGATGCGACAGTTGGCCGAACGTTTGCGGTCTTTTTGTACAACGGCCGCCGCCGGATTATGATCGATAATGCTATGTACTCGCTCGCTCGCGACTCGCGAAATATAAATGCGGGAGAGCTTTTCCCGAGCTTTCGTAGGCGGGCTTGTTATCCGGCGGCGCGATATTAAACGCCCACGCGCGAAATAAATATGTATAAATCGTGCATTATTATTATTATCATTGCTGTTGGAGATATTTACGAGGATCGAGCGGCCACATGTCATTTAGTCGGCCCCCGATCGCAGTTTGCATTTTAAATTTCATTCGGGGAATGGCCCCCGCGGAGTGCGCCGTATATAAGCGTGTATGTGTATCGGCGATGATGGCGGCGGTGGCCACTGAATGGCCCGATGTGCACCGGCCTGTCATTGTCTGCCATTATTATAACCGATTTAGCCTATGCTAATGGCCGCGTGTGCGACTACGCCGCTGCTGCTGATGCAGCACGGCCGGGGCTATATATATACACACCAGTATATACAATATATACACGTTCTTTGTGCTTTGGATTATGGGATTTTACGCGAGGAGGGGAAACGCTCGGCAATCGATTGCCGTTGTGCGCGCGTATAGTCCGCAGGTACTTGTCGTTGATTCGCCTGATGAATGGCGGTTTTCGTAATGGATCGTTGAGGTCCTAATGCGCCGCCACCGCCGCCGCTGCTGCTGCGTTTTCAACCTGCCCGCACTTGTGGGGCTTTTAGCCAAGGGGGAACTCTGTAGCGCATTATAAGATGGAACGCGCTATTTATTACGTTGTTATTTTCGCGCTCTATATGGTCAAAAGCTCGTAATGGACCTTCGTACTTTTTAGCAGTATACTTCAATTCTACCTCGAGTCATCATACTATACGATGCCGCGCGATGTGTCACTTTACACGCGAATCGTTCTCGTTTTTTTCCACCGCTATATTACATTATTATGCGTGCGCGGTTCGCATCGCGAGCTCGGACGGACAGAGTGCGGTTCGCAGGCTGGCCGACGATATTGAATTCTCTATATATACATTCTTTCCCAAGTTTGTATGTAGATTTATGCTAAACAATTCGCGTACGATTACGCTGAAATTTTTACATGACAATAACCTGCGGCCCAAAAAAAAGCTTCGTACGCAGAGAGCACATATTTTGTTCGGTATGGATAAGCGAAAAAGCAGTACTATACGCGCATCTTATACCCACAATAATAATCACTCGCTCATATAATATATCCAAAATTCTCTGACAAAGCCTGTGGCCACCCGGCGGAGAGATGAAAAAAATTTGTCCCTGGATACAGAGCATGAAAACCGTCAATTTATTCAATTATGCGGCTTTATTATCTCCCTTTTGCAGAGAGAGAGAGAGAGAGAGAGAGAGAGAGAGAGAGAGAGAGAGAGAGAGAGAGAGAAAAAATCGAAAAAGGAGGAAAAGTTCCCCCGTCATCGAGCGAGCGAGTGTGCAAAAAAAGGAAAAAGAGAGATAGAGAAGCTTACGCGATCGCCCCGCGCGTTTCCCCTCATTCGCGGAATCACGAGAGCGCGCCTCGCCCTCGTTCATTTGCCAGCGCACTGGACTCTCCGCTCTGTATGTGCATATAGTATAGGTACTCTCGCATTATCGGCCCATTGACGGCTGCGCGTGCCGTCACTCATCTATGCGCGCGGCTCCGTACAATGTACGCGCGCCGCAAGTCAATCGGAATAACGCGCTCTCGAACCTATACGTACACGTCAAAACCGAAATCACGGAAGGCAGATGTATATACGTATATATAATATATACGCGCGCACGTCCGCACAGCATAACGAGAGCCTCCCTTGCTACACTACCGCCAAGCGATAAAAGGCGGCTTTGTCTCCCTCGCCCGAGTGTCACAACGAGAGATTGTGCATCTAGCCTAGATATACGTATACATCAGACGCGAAGGGCGCGGCCGCCCTGTCGTATAGATACACCCCTGCGGAGTCGCCCGGTGCGTGCGGCGATTTATCCGCATCTGCTGCTTCTTCCTTCCTACATTTGCCTCGTGCCACGGACATATATAAGTATATATATAGGTACACGGCATTCGCATCCGAGCAGGCGGAGGTGCCTGCGCGCCATCGGATAGCTGCTCGAGTCGAGGACAAAAAGAGAAAGGGGCGGTATGGAATTTATTGATTGATCGAAATATTGCCCGCGCACCGCTTATTATACGCGCCCGGTTTTCCAACTGCGAATTTATAATCCGCAGCGTATTATATATAGCTATCCCACGCTCGAGCTTCGGCGCGCAGAAATAGAAGTAGAAAAAAAAGCCGCCGAGCAGGAAGTTGCCGGAGCTCGCTCGCCGCGCATGCAGTCAATAACGCATAGAATCGCAGTCGGAGCGCATGCATGGAAAATCGTCGCGTGTCCCATTATATATATACATATATATCTCTCTGTCCGCAACTCTCTCGGCTGTCCCTATATGCCTGACTAATAAGGCTGGAAGTGCCGGCTCTCGACGCGTATTTCCTATTGTTCGAGAAGACTCTCCTTCTGAGCCGAGGCGCATTCGTACTCGTTATTTATTTATCGGCCGGCGGAAAAGTTCTGACGAAACTGTCGAGGAGCCACTATCTCTCTGGCGGCTATATAGCTCGCTATTTTTCGCCCCCGGCCACGATAAAGCCAGGAGCTCTGGCGGTATAAACTCGCGGGAGAAAAGACGGGCGAGCGCGCGGAGATAAAAAACGACGCGCAGAGTCGCAGATTAGCCAAGTGCGGGATGAAGAGTTTTTAAAGGGTTGGCCGCGAGGGGAGATGGAACCGGGCGATAAAATTGTTCGGCCGGAATGCGCGGGAATTATGAAAAATTTCGCGATTAATTTAAACGGGCCGTGGCCGAGCTTTATCGCTCTCTCGTTCGCTCGTGAAAAATGCCCGGGCGACACTGATTTGGTCAATTGAAAGAAATAATTTATTCGAGTATTTAATGCGCGGCCCCGGCAGTGAAAACGGTTATTTGCACACTTAATATTTAACGAGAGTGTATATATATATATATATACATATATATGAATAATGTTATTCTTCCAGTGAATCATGCTTTTTTGTCGCGCAAGCGCCGCTCTAAATAATAAAATCATGACTTTGTATATTAATTTCTGTCATCGGCTGTTTTTATTCCGATTCGCCGGAGTACGATATTACAGCGTTAAATTATATAGCTGATAAAACCGAATATGGCTTATTCAATAAAACCAACGGTTTACGGCCGCATACATTTGTTTGGCGCAACGTTATCCCGTTCATTGAGTTTCGCGGTATTGACAATATTTTCGTGTTTTTTTCTTTCAATATTCTCATATAAATCAATCCCCAACGGTGACGGCTTTTTCTCCTCTTTAAAGATCAAGAGTAGATTTCGCAGTAGGCAAGTCACATATGAAGTTGAGCCAAATCGGTTTTCGATAACATAGCAAATGTGCTCGCAGTCGTATTATTATCAGCATTAGCTTTACCCCGGCCTCGCCGAAATAGTACATGTACTCGTAGAATCATAAATACATATATACCCGAGAATTCGGAGCGGCCAATAAATAAAAACTCCCGGCAGGCTACAGCCACGGCAACAATAAGCCATCAGCGGCAACTGAAATGAAATTTTCAGTTCGGAAAGATTATCGCGCACGGCCTCGCGAATTTCTCTCGGGTAGGCAGGAATTCTGCAACACGCATCCTCCGGGCCAGGTCTTCCACCGGCGGCGCTCGCTCAGTCACTCGCTCAAGAGCAGTAATCTCATATCCGCCGACGCGAGCATGAAAAATTGAAAAGCTCGCGTAAAAATTGCACTCGAAGGAAATTTTTCTAGTCTGGCTGCTCGAGTTGCCGCCGCGTGCGCGCATACAGCGCGCGGGGAAAGATGAAGCCATGAAGATAGACGAGAGCAGCCGGCTATAGGTATATCGAAAGCGGGCCAATCCTCTGCAGGAGTTTCACCGAGAGAACATCTGTTCGATCACCGGAAGTACTAGTTGGGTTAGTTTAGTCGCTGATCGAGTTAGTGTAGTTAGGAGGGAGAGAGAGAGAGAGAGAGTCGAAGCTGGATGACAAATAGCAGATGAGCCATCGGGATTCCGCGCACGTAGCTAGTGACTCTCTTCTCGTCTCTCTCTCTCGCTCTCTCTCTTTCTCTCTCTGTCGCTCTCTCTCTCTCGGCTCTCGCCAGGCTATATACCTTTGCCAAACGTAACCTTCCAGCCGCTCAAGCCGAACCCTCAAGGGTGATTTAATGCTCCCGTTTGATCCGATATTCTTTATAAAGTTTAGCCTCTCTATCTCCCTCCTCTCCTCTCACTCTGACTCTCTTTCTTGGCTTTCGCGATCCTTTTTCTCGTTTTCTGCCCTTTCTCCTCTCTTCTTTGGCTCGGCGGCTGGCGGCTTTTCAGCGCCGCCGGCGTACCTGATGGAAAGTTTTCTGGACGCGAAAGATGCTTTTACGAATCCCTTTACATTTGATTCTATGGCGCGGGGCGCGAGTCTTGCTATTACTTGGCTTTCCGGCCTCGACTAAATGAGAATCCTTTATTCGGCTTTTCCGTCGACGCGCTCCTCTCCCGACGAGCTTTTATAACAAGTGTATGGGTTTTGTGTAGAACAAGCTTCAAGCCGATCGTGTCGAGCGGACAATTTGAAACGAGATTGGAGGCTTCTTTTATCGTGGGCAAAGCTCTCGAGTTTTGATGGATCTTTGTCGATGCGCAGTCTGCCTCAGTCGGCTTTAGGATTAGGTTCATCCCCGAATGCTCATAATCCTTCGATTTTTACAATAATGCGATGGAGTAGAGACTCACCTCTTTTTTTAAATGCAAAGTCCTGCGGTCTTGAGTGCCGCACTCTTTTGAAGAACATTTTTCCAAGATGAAAGAGGCTAGCTTGCGCCAGAATTATATCCCTGAAACAGAAAACAAAGGTTTTAGAGGTTTTTAATAAAAGCGAAAAACGCAAGTATTGGCCTAGTATACGGCTAGTATATACGTAAACTCGCAAGGGATTTGAGTGAAAAGAAAATTTTTTTTATTCGCGTGTCTTTATATATATGCAAGAAAGGGTTTAGATGCAAAGTTGTCTCGACTTGCATTTCACCGCCACCCAGCAGTCTCACGCGCAAGTTGGAAATTAAGACACTCGCGGGCGCGAGTAAGTTTCACCCCATTGATTAATCATCCTCGCGATCAAAAAACCATTCCGGCACCGCGCGCAAGTTTTCAATCCCGCGAGTCCAGGAAGAATGAGGCGCACATGCAAAGCTGGCGAGAGAAGAGAGAGAGAGTTTCGCCGGGATGGCCGGAACTTTTCATCGCCCCGAGTTGTTCTCTGCAACTCGGCTCTTACACAATCACGGAATTGAATCTGGAAAATCTTGGAGGCGAGTCGAGAAAAAGATTTTCGCTCGCGGCACTGCAGGGCCAAAGCCGCGCTCTTAGGCCGAAAACAATTTTCGCCGCAGACGCGCTTGCTTTGTGCGTCTTTTGTTGTCCCAAAAAGCTGCAGCCCTGCGATCGCTCTTTACCTCGCCGAAAGAAAATATAAGCGCGCGAGAGGGAAGGAGCTTTAGTATATACTATAATACAGAGGCATTGTTTTTCTCTATTTAGCCAACGTCTAGACGTCTTGGATGCGAGAGACAAGCTGAGAAAAAAGTAAAGAAACTGCGTAGTCCAGGCTTATTACAGATACTGAGGATTCTTCCCGAGACACCTAATCAGGTTTAATTAAACGTCGCGCGGGCGACTCTGTATAAACGAGTCAAGCTCGCGGTGATGCCTCTATTCGCACGCCGACGTTTTACTCGGTTTTTCTCGTGCGTATACGCAATACGTATAGGAGTGCGGCGCAATCAATAAGCCGCGTTAATTCGAAAAAAACTGCATCGACGCAGCTTTTTCTTCTCCCAGCGGAGCCGCGGCTCGCTGCGTTTTCTTATTATACTAATTTAAAAGACTCGCCGACGAGAAAAGCTGCAGAAGAGCCGGGACAGAGGGAGAGAGAAGATGGCAAAAAGAGCAAGCCGGAGGAGAACGTAAATTGCGTTCGCGCTTATTCACGAGTCGACTCGTTTACCCCCGCAGGAATGTCCTTATAAACGAGGACGGATTGTCGCGAGAAGAAATAATTCAACGGCGTTTTAATTAATACGTATATATACGCCGGGAAAAAGTCCATTTACCTGCGCTATTACATCGCGCGCGTATATATACACGAGGCATAATATATAGGTACGCGCGCGTTTATACAAGCTGCTGCAGTGCCGCTGCACGACTGGTCGATACTTTGAATCGGTCGGCTGTATGGCTGTACACGCAGCTAGCGCACACATTGTGCACGCATCTCGCGACTTTTCTTTACTTCTTTTTCATCCCTCTCTCGCACGCTGTCCTTCCACGCGAAAACAGAGAGAGACAGAGAGCAGCTCTTGTACAGCCATTAACGTCTTTCACGGGCTTCTCTGCCTATGTGTGCGTATGCCGCATATATATACTCGCGGAGCGAGAGAGACGGAACGAAGAGAACAGAAGAAACGGATGTACAGGACAGGCGGACTCGGCATGCGTGACAGTGACACATATAGGCGGCAAAGCAAACAATGCATCGCTCGAGGGCGCCTTAATTACATGGCGGCAGCAGCCTTTTACCTTTTGCGCGCGCGAACCGGAGCTATACTTTTCGACTGTGCAGCTCTTTCTCTCTCTCTCTCTCTCTCTCTCTCGCTGCATGCGACAAGAGTCGTCAGCTCGCGGAACGCAAAGAAGGACGCGGAGAGAAGAAGAAGAAGAAAAAGAAGAAGAGACACGACCAGCGATATGGACGAGCGGGCGTTAGTCGTTTTATACATATATGCATGCGTGTGGAGAATCTCTTGCTGGTTTCTTCATTCTTGACGGCCCCTTCCTCTATTTGGCTATTCATCTCGGAGGACAGATTTTTCCGCGGGAAATGTCATAATGAGCGAGTGACTCGTAACTCTTTTATTTAAGCTAGCCCCCGCTCCAAGTTTCGAAATCGATACGACGTAGCAGTGCGAACAGCAAAACAGCAGCGCGGCATCCGAATTAATTAAGCTTATTAGCGGCTCCCAATCATTATTCCGCCGGAGAAGCGGGACTTTTTGCCGAGCACGGAATGCGCGAGAGCAGCGGCCGATGACGGGCCTCGCGAGCCTCGAGTTCCTCAGGCTATTAAGGCGGCGCGCGAGCCCAAAAGATCAGCCCGAACTTTTTCGCGGCAGCAGCGCGACGATTTACGAGCGCCGAGAGCTGCGAGGGTGGAAAAAAAGACGGACCAACTCGTTCGGGCATAATCTGCCGTAATGTGGCGGCGATGCGTCTCTGAATTTTTTACCTTTTTTCGACTGCGCATCTCAGGAAGTGCGATCAGCGTCGCCGCCGCTCGGTCGCTTTCGTTTTTTTTCCGCAATTATATACCGCGAGCGATTTCGAAAGCTGCGGTAGCTCGCGGGAAGGCTGAGACGCTTTGATACGACGGAGCGTCCCCCGTAATTTGCAATGATTCCACAAGTCGATATCGTCGGGGTATCGGGTTACCTCCTCCCGCGATTGGGAGGGTCACCCCGTGACTGGACTCCAAAGCAGAAGCTATACTTTTTTTCCAGCTCTTTCGAAAACTAGCTATTTCCCGATCAAGTAAGCGAATCCGAGCAATTTTCGTTATACCTCCCTTCGCGTATTAGCGTCTATTATCTTGGCAGTCGTTCCCTGCACACGGCCATTTAATATGCGCAATAGAAGCTCTCCTGAAATTCTCTCGGCCGTGGAGACGTCGTCGTCGTTGGCCAGCTAGCGCAGTGTAAAAATTAAAATAATGGTAACAACCTGCAGCGCGGAAGACTGTAGCCAGAACGCGGGGGGGGGGGGGGGGAGAGAAGAAGAAGAAGTGCAATGCGCCGCAGCGGTACATTAGGAAATTCGCAAAGAATTACGACGAGATATTCTACTCTCCGGCGTGTATTCCGGGCACGTAGGATAAAGTCTGGTAAGTGGGAACGCGCTCGAATAAGAATTCACGAATAATTTTCCAGAACGCGCGGCGGCCAAGAGAGACCGAGAGAGAGAGAGAGGGAGAGAGAGAGAGAGCTGTCGAGACGACGTGGCTATCTTATAATTACTGGCGAGAGGGCCGGAATGTAAATGTCCCTTGGAAAGGGGGGCCGGGGGAAGATAGCTACGAAGAAGTCATTAGAAACAGTTTAACTTAATTTCGAATATAAAAGTTGACGCGCGCAAGCGCGAGCCCGCCCGCAGATGTATACAGCCGGCCCTTTCGAAAGCCAGCCAGCAGCAGCATCGCAAGGCAATTTTCAGTCGCCGCGCGCGATAATCGCGAATTAAGTTGAAAGTCTGTTGCCTCTAATAATACTCTTGATTTAACGATGGCCCAGCGATTTTGCATAATCGCGATATTAGTTTCAATTAACATAGGCCGAGAGAGAAAGAAGCGAAAAACATCGGAGCGCTTAAGTGTAATAATTTTAAGCGCAAAATAGCGGGTAATTAGAGCCTTTAGGTACGGTAAGAAGGTAACTTTTTCTGCTTCTAAAGTGTGGGATTCTCTTCTTGCGGCATTAATTCCGAACTCAAAAGCTTATCAAATTAAAATAGTCACTCGCCGAATATAAGAAGCGACTCTCCGGACAGCATTATGCGCGTAACAATAAATTCTTCTACTCCGCAGCTTTTGCTCTCGGTTCGTTATCGCTTCATCGGACGCCTTTAACGAGCTCCTACTCCGTCTCTCCTACGTATAATACAAGCGACATTCCCCTCATTACGGGAGCAGCAGCCCGACGAGCCTCGAAAAAGGGACGTCTCATATACACACGAAACTTCGGGGCCAAAGACAAATGAAGAGAAACGGTCAATTTTCTGCAGGCCCCCTGCCTCCGCCTCGAAAAACGACGACGCGCACGAGCGCGTATATGGTCATGACCCGGGAGTACCCTGCCACTATACGGCTCTCTCTCTCTCTCTCTCTCTCTCTCTCTCTCGCTCTCGATAACGAGCTCGACCTTGTCTCGGGGCCAATAAAATCCCCCGCGGCAGTAGCCCTTCGTCCTGTAAATTCGCCGACGGACGACCACAAATCATCCCTAATTGTTAGATTTTCGGTAGTCCGAGCGCGCGATTCATCAGCACGTCGTTAAGGCCGCTTGTTCAGGTGATTTTCTGGGCCGCGCGAGGATTTTGATTTATCTTTCCGCGCGCGGTGTCCCTCTCTAGTTTTGTCCCGCGGTCTCGCGTGAATTTCTCGAGGCTGTACACATGTGTAGCTTTGTGCCGGCGTCAATGGGATGAATTGGCGTCGCGAGCGATATAAATCGAAAACGTGGGTATTCATGTCTTTACAAGTGCTTTTGATAACCGATTCGAGCGAGCTTTTTTGCTCGGCAATCGGAAAAACGCTCGATTCAACCTGTACACAAACAATCCCCTCGGACCGAATAACCTTTCACGGAATTTCGCATATGCAGGTATACGCAGCTTTTGAAAATATCATAAAAAAAAGTCCAGCGCGAAAATGATTCTCGATCGGCTTTCAGTTTTTTTTTCAGTCGCAGTCGGTAGCCGGGATTACGCGGAGCAAAGCGTTTTGCTCCAACTAAATCTAAATTGCTTACTCGCCGGAGGAGCTTTGTATGTACAAGGCTGAAGAATCAGTAGCGAGCAATGACGCGCGATCGCAGCAGCCGACCGATGACAATGTGGCTAACGAGCCATTCAATCGTCGCTAATATCGTAAATCAAAGCAAAAACCCACCTACCCGAGGTGCGTCGCTGTATACCGTAGTATACAGTGCTCAACTCTGCTCTTATTAGCCGATTGGCCGAAAGTGCCTATTCGCGATATGCGTCCACGACGGAAGCAAAAATATTTCCTGCTGCCGACTCTTTTTCGTATATAGCGAGCTATATCACCTGCAGCCAGGCTGGGATCGTTAGCGAAAGGAGAGACCCATAACGTTGCGCGGCTAATTAGTTGCACTAGTGTGTATCGTCACGCTGACATGCGTCGCTCGACATATTGATGTAATGATGACATTAATTGGACTTGCGCGCGTTGGTATACAGCAAATAATTTGGTGTAGGTATACACGCTTACACAGTCAGGCCATACGCAAACACAGCCGGCATAGATATAGCGTTAAAAGTTGTCGACATCGATCCCGTGATATGCCTTTTGTTTTCTTTGCGAGCCATCAGCCTCTCTCATAATTCAGCGCGGCGACTATACGAATTTCCAGTAGCTGCACAGCAGCAAAGAGCTGGGCTTATGACGCTGTGTACGTGTGCGCGCGTAGACAGGGGAAGAACCTCCTCGCCGCACACCCGACCGCTCATTCTCGCACAGGAAGGAAATGGCGAAACTTCGGCCCTACGGTGCACACATAACGATGCGTACACACACACGCGCGCTTATATAGAGACCGGCTCTCGAGCGAGTGGTTAAGCCCTGAAGCTGCGCCGCCGCCGACGAAAGTAAAACTTATCGCTCAAAGTCAATTCCAGAGAGATTTAGCGGTAATTGGAATCGTCCAAGGTCGTAAACATACCTCGTAACGAGTTTACGTCGCGGTAAGCGGCATTCCTCCCTGGAAATCAGGAATTGCGTGGACATCAGTGGCGGACGGAGTAAAAAGCTATTCGCCGCCACTGAGGAATTAACGAAACGAAGTCCGCGAGCGCAACTTGTCCGCGACTGACGCGAGACGCTGCGCTGCGAGAGTCAAGTATAGCCGAGGGCTCGTCGCTCTTTGTCCATATACGCTCGCGCGCGCGCGCGCGGGGCCGAAGCTGATGGAAGAAGCTGTAATTTTCGGCCGCTCTCTGAGCTTCTTTGCTGCTTCTTTTTCCACATCAGGGGTCGTATCGCGATCTCGTCTCGCTCGTTTGTTGATTACGCCGGGAGATGCGTATATACGCTTATTATACGCTTCCGTGTGCCTCGGATTTGCCTTTTTCTTTTTTTTTCAGTGCAGGGACTTTAATTCGCCAGGCGAGTTTTTGCGCAGACACACGCGCAATTTTCGAGCCCGAGCGAGACTCTTCATTTCGACTAAAAGTATACAAGTTTTCGAAATTGATGAAACAGCTTCATTCGTCACGAGCTTAACTCGGTCGTGATAAACTTGCTATGCGAGATTACGTGCAGCAATAACTTGACGCAATAATTATTCGCTCAACGGGTAGTGCAAAAATCCCGTCAACGAGATACGCGCGCGGATTATTTACAAGTAGAGCGTGCACGAGTGCTGCCGTGGTTGCGCCTTCAGCTACGTAATAATTATGAATAGTACATAGGAAAAGAGAGTAAATTGAACGACTCCCGTATATATATATATATAATAACGCGCGGCGAGTCATTAGGAATGTATACGAGTGTATTCGTAATCAGCTAGTTACACTGTACGGCGCGTTAAACTTTATTTATTCAGTTATTTATCGTAAATTACGCGATTTCTGCTCGTTTGGAACGGCGCAGCTTTGTCGTTCTCTTTTTCGCCTGATGAATCATTACGCCCGCGTTTTGAAAACGAGTTTTCCGTGCGAAATCGATATACCGCAGCGCGACTACGTTTTTGCAATAGAGACGAGTAGTGAAATTTCATTGAATCAATAACAAACCAGTTATCACGGGGAGGTTATAGATATGCTCACGGTTATAGACAGGCCGGCTGTAATGCGCTGGATGTGTCATTGGACTGTATATGCTAATAACGCGATATTACGATAACGGTGTACTACTATTAATTATCTTGATGATACGCTACGCGCATGTATAGCGAGATAAAAAAGTAACCGAATATGGATCACATCCTCGGGCTACTTCTCGAGACCGCGATCGAAATCGAGGCAAAGAAAGAAAGAAGAAGAAGAAGAGAATAACTTGTCTCGCGTCCAATAGATAGTTGACGCGGTCGGAAAAGGCGCGCAGTACATGTTCAGGTGCACATAGAGCTGTTAGCGTGCGATGTTGATTCTCCGTGACTGTCCCAGTTTTCGGCGTATTATATCGAGAAGAAAGTGACTGACTCCCCAGCGAAATGGAAAAAGAAAGAGCAGCACGACGGCGTATGTGCACTATACATGCGGTGTAACTCGGCTCGCGTACCATATGAATTTGATCGATCTTAAGTCTCTCGCGCTAGAAAACACCTCGGATATCGAATCCGAACACTTCCGTGTGCTGGCGCATTCATAATTTCGAGAGCTCGGAGAAACCTGATCTATCAATGTATATATTATGCTCGCGCCGGCGACGACGAATGTCGCTTCCTCCTCCTTGTGTCCTAGATAGAGCGGACCCTTGAGAAACAAACCGATCTAGCGTTCCGATCTCTCGCGACTTTTAAGGCGCCCTCACAACGCGGCATCATTTTCCAAACGTTAAAAATTTGTTATTTCGGCTTTTAATTAATCTCGTTATCGCGGGCCATCTTTGACATAATATACGGTTAATGCCCGCTCCTCATGCTTGTGTTTCGGGGAATTTCCGTCGAGCTATCGAGCGATCGCATAATTTTAGTCCGGCAAGCTTGAAAGTTGATACATACACTAATACGCTTTTGTATACGCGAGCTGGTAAACGACACACCACGACGAGCGAACTGATTCAACTGCAGCACGATTGCGCTCGTATACAGATAGGTTTTTCTTTCCCACAGATTTTAATCGCCAGCTGCGTTCATGAATATCGAAATATTCGAGTGTATTATAAAAAATATTCGGCAGATCTAATTTCTGTTCCTCTAATTGGCTGCAGCGTGTACAAAATGTATTAATAGGGGCCTGTTTATAAAGAACGTCCAACATGATGATTTATGACTGAGACAAAAAATAATAGTAAAGAAAGAGAAAAAGCCCATGATGTATTTGTTCGATTCGGAGAAAACAGAGCAGCTTATTAGCATTTCTTGAATCTGATATGTCGACCGTTAAAGCGATTGTGCAATAACCACATATCTCAGCCAGTCATCCAAGAGGCCACTCACGTCACTTTCGAATCATTATGCACTTTCTCCGAAATTAACAAAACAATTTTCCACACACTTGCCCTCTCGTGTATAATAGAATCCACGCGGTCAAGCGTAGCAGCCGCCTACGAAAAAAAATTCTTATTATTAAAAACCGCAAAACCACAACAATCGTAACAAGCCGAGAGCTGTGTGAGCAGTCCCTTAAACTTTCGTTTCTGCAGAACAGCTCTCGCGCACAGACATCAGAGACACAGAGCCAATCTCATTTCGCGCCGGTCACGACTTGGAGCTCGAGAGTCGCGAGCGCGACGATATAGTTTTCCGACACCTACGAAAAAAGGCCCTTGGTTGGTTCTCCCGCGGTATACAAATGGAGAAACGGGAACAACACTTTCACTGCATGCTTGAATCGTCAGAGATACACACACACACAGACATCAGGGCTATTTGCAAACGAGAGCCAGTTTACAAGTCAGCAGCGGCTCATTGTCGTCGGCCTACCGCACCGCGCCGGGTTACGTATGGATATCTTAGAGTGCACGATTCGATTTCTAGTCGCAACTCGTGCACTTTATCCCGCGGGCTTTTGTCGCGGTTTAGCCGGCAATTCCCCCCCCCCCCCCCCCCATGTGTACATATACGTATACACTTGGAACGAAGGTGCAGAAGAGCGTGGGTTTTAGAACTGTGATCTCGTTAGCGGGACTGGCTTGATTGTACACTTGTCATGTTAATTTCCGGACGCGACGACGCTGTGGGAGCTGCGGATGCCTCGTATATGCTGTCGAAAGCCGAACGGCAAAAGCCAAGTGCTCACTTTGCAATTTTTGCCGAGTATGCAGTAAAGGGAATTAGGAACACTCTCGGTGGAGGTTGCAGAATTTTTTATCGAGCACTCGATTGAATGTTCGAAATTCGCAGTAGTAGACATTTTTTCCTATAAAAACTCTACTTCTCATACAATTTCAGCCGAAGCTTTTGTACTTGTTTCAATGATTTTAACAGAACTAATATAGAAAGATATGTGTGCGTGTCACTAGTATAGGCGAACTGTAGCATGACATGAATTTTCGATTAATTTTCATCTTTGCGAGGCCATTTTCGAGAGGATTGGTTTTTTATTTCATTTATATGACGGAAAATGCTTTTCAGAAACGATTGAATCACGCCCATTGTGCTACTGGAGCTTTCAAGATCTAAAAAAATTGAAATCCTTTTGTCATCTCTCTATGCAGGCAAATTAATCGAACATTTTTTTCCTGGTATTTTAGCGTTTTTCTTTTTACTCTGCATTAACGTTTCGTCAAATACGCCGTAGTGCATTCAGGTTGATAGTTTTTAGACCTAGCTCGGTCGATGAATTCGAAAGTGTTTTTGCCATCTGTTTAAAGCTTTCATGAATCTTTAAATATCAGTATCTGTATTATAAACTAATGTAAATATCGCATTATTACTTGCCTCTGCAAATTGAATATTGCGTAATAGGTTGGTTATGAAAAGAGAAATCCATGTACTCAGTTCTATAGTGAAGAACGATTAGGTAATCCTGTACACAAGTTACCATTCTCCAATTTTTTTTACTTTTGAAACTCAAATCGTGCACTCAGAAATTGCATTATTATACTAGTGGCATGTCTGCGTTCCTCAGAGCCAATATTCATCAAGGCGAACCAGGCGGCGCTCTCTATGAAAGCATAAGCAGAGCTGTATCTATATAAAAGAACTCCGGATTTTCAATCTCGACTCATAAACATTTCCTCGGAACGCACCAAAGATGCTTGGCGATAAAAATGAAAAATTGATCCTGCGATTTCTATCCTATTTTCGCGCTTGTTCTCGTGCGTATAGCTCGCCTATAGCGGCAACAGCAGTCCCGGATTATTCCGTATCGCCCTATAAAAAAAAGAGAGAAAGAGAGAGAAAGAGTCACGGGCGATAGATTACGGGCAATAACGGCGGCCAAAGCCTACGAGGTCCGTTAAATCGAACGACTCTGCGAGTGCATCGACTATCTCTTTTTCCCCGTACGTACACGTACGTGTGTACGTATATCCGCAGCGTGTATCTGTGGAAACGCGCGTGAGTTATACTGAATCCGGCGGAACCGCCGCAAGACCTTATAACGCTGGCCGGCAGATAACTGCAATTGAATTAATACAATGGGCCTTTATATACACTCCGATATTCGGACTGTGCTCGCTCGTTTCGCTTATTCCCTCCCCGGCTTCTTCTCCTTTTCCGCTTGCTGCCTCCCCCCCCTTTTTATCTCTATGATTTCGTCTCTCTCCGCCGCACTGGCTCTCGCGCGCACGCGTAAATGCATATATGTATTGCCGCGAGATGGAGTCGAGTGGTACTCCCAAAACAAAACTCGCTGCAGTTTGAGAAATCCTTGCAAAGGACGCGACTCATCGATGAAATATTCATGAGCGCTCCGCCGGCACACCGAGATTCGTGTGCCTTGATCCGTGACTTTGTGTGTACACACACTGTACACACGCGCGGCTCTCGTCCTTTTTCTTCCTTCCTTCTTTGCTCTGCCCGGCTATACCAGCTTTTTCCTTCTCCCGTCGCCCACTCGCGCGATGCTTCGAGATCCCTGCAAATTAATGTTGGCTAAGTATTTGCAACGACTCGCTGCTTTTATTGGAATGCCCGTCATGTTTACACGACTTTAATTCTCTCCTTGGAGTCGATATTCTCAGCTTTGTAATCGCCGAAGATTTTACGAGTTAATTTTACGTTGGTATTTTCGAACAACCTCATTATCGTTTACACTTCGAGTATCCTTTTTTTTGTCTCGAGCTGATATTTCGTAGAGCGAAACTCCTTCTTTTAGCCCTCAACTCCCAAAGATGCGAAAAATGTTCATCTATTTACTCAAAAGAAAGCCGTTACATACCAAAAGAGTAATTTCTCACTATTCATGATTTAGAATGCGATGATATTAGTATTATTAGCGGAGCATCGAGCGCGAGTCGTTGTCGCCGGATTAAGCCGGGCATAAACTGCGTATTATCAGGACGCACGTTTTTTTCCGGCCCCTTACACACACCGCCAGCGGGCAAACAACAAATTCCATTTCAAAGCGCCCAAACTCGTTAAACTTCACACGGCATTTTATCCATCACACAAAGGTTTTTCCAGCGCGAGGAAGCAATAGGGTAAAAACAAGGAAGCGCACAGAAGTATATGGGAGAGGCAGACTGCAATAGCTGCCGAATGAATGCAAAAAAAGTCAATTTTGTTCGGCCGTGTTCCGAGCGCTCCTATATCCCCCGCGTGCACTGCTCGAAACACAATAATGCCCTGGGATGTTCGCTTTTTCATGTGAGCTTACGCGTTTAATGGAAAATCGCTGAGGACACGGCGCGAGCCATCCTCGAAAAAAAAGAGAAGAGCGTTAAGCAACGATGGTCAGGCAAAACGTCGGCAACTCGAGAGCTCTCTGCCGTCGCCGCCGGATTTTCCGAAATAACACCGAGCGCATGTTTGGTCGGCCGAGTAAACATTGCAGGGTTTTCGAGCTGCTCTGGATAGACTATTTTTTGGCTCAAGCGCGCGAGCAAACAAAAAGACAAGCATTTATTCCGGCCGCCGCATAGAAATGTATTCGGTTCCCTATGATCGACCGTGCAAGCAAAATTTAAGGATTTTCAGATAAAGAGCGCTAAACTAGAGTAATTTCTAAATAACTAAATAAAATTCCGCAACGAAGAAATAGAGAAACACAGTTTCGCTGTAAACGTCACGTATATGTGTGCAACATTGACCGAGTCTCGCTACAGTTCGTTTTGCGCAGCTGTCTCTATACCTCACGCCGGCCGTTAATTTAAAGCGAACGCGATATTTAAACTTCGACGAAGCGTTTTTTCGCCGGCAAAGAGAGACGCGAGTGCGTGAAAAAAAGAACTACTAAATGCTTTTTCTCTATTTCAGTATTGGATTTTTCTATTCCTACTGCTGGAAACTCAAACGTTACGCTAAGATTTTTACGTTTATTTCGAGAAGCTGCAGGATTCCGACAAACGCGCCCATCTCTCGTCAGAGATATAAAGTAGGTCGAGAAGCATGTCGTCGGAGTAATGCAATCCGCTCCTGACACGATGACGGTGTACTAGTTTTATGATGACAATTTCAGCCCTGAAGCGCCTTTTCCGTTTTAACGTAGCGTAAAATGACTTTGACTATGGAATCGCATTGCACTGCAGCAACAGCAGCAGCAGCGGGACAAAATAGAAACGTAAGCGATATAAAACGAAAACGTCCCTTTTCATAAGCGCAAATGTATACATTTCTTCTTTAAATGAGTTGCTCGCACAATGATTTAATAAAAGCGTACTTTTGAATTTTCAAAATCAAAAGACTTGGAATATGAGCTCGGCTTGAGTCGCAGCCCAATGGAAATAGCCATTTTCCGAAAGTGCCCGTAAAAATTTCTTTGGAAAAATTCGTTCTCGGCGAGCGAGCGCGTGTGCGCCGTGCTGCCATCAACTCGGTGTCGCGTGCGCGCACACACAACTCAATTCCGAGATTAGTTTTTCGCTCGAACGAGCGCGGCCCAATTTCGACGTTTTCGCCGCGTCGCGCAAACGCCAAAGATCAGCCCGGCGTAGGAGGATGAGGAGGACAAGCGAGTTAATCTTCATTGCGGCCAAAGAAAAACCCCCTTACAAGAGCGATTAAACTCCTAGCTCCTTCTGCTTTACCCTCCTCCTCGTCGTCTCGTCTCCTCGGGCGTTGCTACGCGAGTCTGCGCCAAGATTGCAGAATTAAAAGGAGGGATAAAGCCCGGATCCCGAGTGGAAAAGGAAAATGTCGCCGCATTATAATATGCGCAGGCCTCTTGCGTGACACGACCGTTTACCGGAGAAATTGAAAGTTTCGTCGACACGAAATTCGTCGCGTCTTCGATACATGCGCAGCGCACGTGAAATAACAACGCTGTCCGCTGCAGAGGAAGAGACAGCAGCCGTCTTGGTCTCTCCCTCGCGGCGTGCCGCCGGTGTCAAAGGTGCTTTTTGCCCCGGCGGCGCATGCAATTTCTGATGCGGCAGCCGAGCCAGTGCTGCATCAATCTTCGTTGCTCGACTACCCGGCGAGAAAAAAGCGGCATAATACGCTTTATCAGGCCCCGCTGTCTCTCGCGCTTGCGCTGCTGCACGCACACGTGTGAGTGGCTCACGCAACGAGCTCGCAGTGCTCGGGTATACTAGCTACACGTATGCATGTATATAGCTACCGAAGAGCGAGGGAGAAACGCCGCACGGGAGAAGACACTGCAGCCATTCTTTCATTCTCGCTTCGTCTCGCTCTCTGCGAATTTATTCAGCGCATTCGGCCGCGTGATTCGTTCGGCTTTCCTCGCCTAAATGGACGGTTATAAATTGCCGATAATGAGAGCGGAGGGGCCCTTAGCCATTTCTTCGTCTCTACCTCTCTTCCGAAGGGGGAGAGGCGCACGGAGGATATAGGAGCAAACGAAGCTGCAGGTTTTTGTCGCGCGTGTCAATGTTTGCCCCTCTCTTCCTACTCCTTCTCGGACTGTGTTCCGGCTTTTTTTTTCCGCGCTGCGGTTTCTTTGCGCGCCCGCCTATCATCGACTCCAACGCGGATCGAGACGTTTGTACGATCCCGACGAGCTGCGCTTGAGCAAACATTAAAATTTGATTAGGAGCTCGCGAGGAGCAAAAAGCTCGATAAATCACCGCAACCGATTTTTCGCTCGGCGGCTGTCAACCGAGTTTCGTTTCGGTTCAGCTAAGTAGAATATTAACCGAGCCCGCGAGAGCTGCCGCTGCCGCTGCGAATAATTTGTTCTTTCTACGAGGTCATTTGCATTCTAAAGACGATGCTAAATTACGAGCTCTCGGCTCAGCCTCTTCGCCCGCGCGTAGATATATATATATATCTGTATTCATACTGCGAGCTCTTAAAATGGATCTCTGATGAAAATTAAACAGTTCACGTTTTTCTTTGCCGTACCTCCTTTTTTTCGGCACTTTTCTCGCGTGCTCGCGATCATCAGGACTACGGGCCACACAACATTAAGAGGAATGATTTTCGCTCGAAAACGGGTTAAGACAAATATGTACATGAGTCACGTGCACGCGAAGAAAACGATCGGTAAAAAAGGCCGTTTAAAATTAGCTCCAAGGCACCTGCATATAATGCCATAATACGCGCGCGGCCTCGTTAAAACACGCAAAATTATTGCACCTTCGAACGGGTTCGATACTTGCGCAATAAATCGAGCGCGCGCACGCTGCACATAATGCATTTATCAGGCGTTGCATCACGGAGCGTAACTGCAAACTCTCCCAGCTTTTAATCAAAGTTTAATGGTCCCCGAATTCCTTATTCAAAAATCGCTCCAAGATCAATCTTGTAAATTGAATCCGCTCGCTGGCTTTTCCTCGTGCGCGTGTATATACATATATACGCACACGTGTTATCCTACTCGAAAATCCAAAGGCAGAGAGCGAGAAGGTAAGTATAGACGGCTTCGGAAGACGGAGAAAGTAATATTCCGATACAGCGAATAGATCCGATTGCCCGGAATTCGCGCGAGTGCGCTGCTACGTTAGTCTGCTCCGTGAAATCCGAATACATTTACGAGTTTTATATATGGGTCGGAGTGAATTCGATTGATCCGTCTCTGCATTTCTTTCTCTCCGGCATCGGAGCTATATCCTCTTTTTACTTCCGCGACGCAAACGCACATTCGGCGCTCGATTTTTCGCGCGCGCGCGCGGCAAACGGATTAATTTTTCTCTCAGGAAAACGAGCTGCCGCGCGGTCGCTTGTTTTTTCTCTCGCTGCTCTCCCTCGCACGGATGTGTATTTACGAGAGCCGTTACGCGACTTTTTTCACCCGTGTATACATATATAAAGGCTCATTGCGCATGAGTTTTTAATTGAATATTTAGCGGGATGAAAAAAGCCACGCGTCGCTGCTCCGTGTATAAACTTTTAATTGCCATCTGCATTTAATTACTACCGGACGTCGTTCGAGTTTCTCATTTTGTTGGGAAACTGCTACCGTTTTCACCTGAATTATGCAACACTGGGATTCTGCATTTTACGCAAAACTGCACGCCGAGAATAAAAATGGCTATCCTGCTCTAACTTTCAGCACATCTAGACAAACAGAACGCGCGTGTGTGTATGTATGGATCTATACAGGCGAGAATATTATCTCGTTATCTCCAACTTACACGCCCTATAGTGCCCCACCAAAGCCAACGGCGGCGCGGATTTCGCGGAACTGCGTCGAAAATTTCTTAACCGCGTTCGACTTTATTCGCTCGCAAACAGCAATTACCGGGAGCCGTCCTGTGTGAGCACAGAGCCGAACAAAAGACTCTCTTAGCATTTGGCGATAAGACCCCGCAGCGAACTGGGCTAGGCTACACATTTTACGTCGAATCCAACAATGCCTCCGCGATTCTCGTTAATTCAACGCGTTCTCGCGCAAACGCGCCTGGGCTACGCGCGCGATCAAAGCTTTCTCTTGCACCTACACGCATACATACACAAGAGAGCCGAGCCGAGCACATATACGCGGTTGCGCGAGATAAGAACGGGTGACCGCATGTTTTTCGAATAAACACGCCATAACCGGGCGAATTCCCGCATATAGCTCTACCTTTTCCAACACATCCTCTTTTTACGCGCTGCGCAAACAGAAACGATCATTTAAGTGCCTCGTACGCGCGTGCGCACGTTCGCAAGTATTTACAACCGAAGATAATCTGGGTTAACGCCAGCTCGTCAACGCCCAGAGGAATTAACTCGACTTTTCGCCGTGCGGAGGAAAAGCGAAAGAGACGAGACGGCAAATTCATATTCCGCAACGCAACAATTTATCTCAAACATCGAATAGCGAATATTCACTTTTACGCTATATTTTTCGCGAGTTCAAAACGGATTGTTTGCTTTCTTTGCTCAGACTTCGCTCGTCGGCAGGTTCCTCCTTATCGAGACATATTCGCTCGCAAACACTATCCCAAATCCCGATACCGGAACTATATTTCGTGCGTCAAAGGCAGCTCTCGTGTACCGGCAATCACGCTTGCAAAGTTTATTCACAGCGCACGCAAACATTCGAAGGCTCAAACATCAATTATAGTATATCTCTGCGGAAGCAGCGAGTGCGTATTCGCGTTGACAGGCGGGGATAGACTGCAGACAAAGTACGCGCGTCTATGTGTGTACGTATATGCTGGTCCACCCATCGACGTGCAATGTGTATACACGTGCGCGGCTTATCTGCAGCAACGACACAGGGTTTTCCTGCGGCGGCGGCGGCGACCAAAGACGAGGAAACCGGAAGCACTCGAGGGCCTATACGCTTCCCCGCGTCTCCTCTCTTTAGGAACAAACATCACACGCGGGAAAGGGAGACGTAGAGAGCAAAGGAGCCTTGGGTGATTTAGCAGTCGCGGCGTATTTGCGCCCGCTTTTGCCGTGCCGTTACTGCGCACCTCGCCGAATATTGCGTCAAAAGGCCTCGCGTGCGATTTCCGTTCTGCTCCTTTATCTCTCGCACACAAGCGGTATGTACATGCTCTCATCCGTTCTCCCTCTCTCTCACTTATGTATCTAATACAGATGACGTCTGCTTGCGGAATGGCCCATTTCCTCCTTGTCCTTTGTGCACGCGCGGTATACACGCGTGCGCGCATTTAGCGGGTTAGTCGGAAGGAGATATGCCTCTCCTCGCTCTATAATTAAAGTTCCACGCTCGCGCTATCTCTCTCTCCCTCTCCCGGTTGTCCTCCCTCGCTGCCGCGGCGCAGCTTCTCTCTGCGAGTACGTGTAGGTAATCGCCGATAGCGACGGAATTCCAAACGAGCTCTACTTCGATTAACATCGTCGCCCTTGGCGGATTGTACTTAACGCATGTTTAATGCATCTGCGGTACGGCGGCGGCTGCGACGACGACGAGAGCGACGACTTCGATGAGGACGACAAGCACTCGAGAGGGAGGGAGGGAGGGAGGGAGGGAGAGAGAGAGAGACCGCCGCGGGAGTCACATATACACGAAGCGTTAATTAGCTTCGGCTCCGACGTTCGTCGATTTCGCTCCCCGTCCCTTTCTCCTCTCTCCGCGAGCGAGCGCGTGCAGCGAGCGAAAACCCGATGAAACGATTCATCGGGTTTTCGCTCGACTGATGTTTATATGGCTGCTGCACCGCAGCTCGCGTGTTTCTTATTAGAGAGGGACAGTTGAAGGAGTCGTCCTTGGACCTCCCCGTAGCTGCCCCCTTTTTCCTCTTCTCTCGGCTGGCTCTTGACTTTTTGAATTGCGAATGTGCATCTGCGTCTTCTGTGAATTTCAGTTATTACAGGTACATAATGGCTGTGCTAATAGTCCACTATTATTATTGAGACGGAAGTCGCCCCATACCTCGACATCATTGGATGCATGACTGATTTCAAAAGAGTCGAGCCGGCTAATGAAAAACACATTCGGATCCCGAAATGCAAGACTGCAAGCCGCGTAGGTCTAGTTTTTTCCTACACACATCTACATTCAACCGTCGGTTCGTCGCGCAGTTGTCACCGCGACTTGGTGATCGCACTACCGTTTCTCGAAATTCAATACGACGGCTTAGCTAAGCAGCTCTCCCGCCGAAATAAAGAAAGCCGCTAGCTTGAAAGGAGAGGAAAAAAAGCCTGCAGGAAGACGACGAAGCAAATGAAAGACACGCAACTGGGACCTGACACGGAGACGTGGCTACGTGTATATATATCCCATAGAACATGTAACTCCTGGCTTGTCTGCACTACGCTAGCGTCTAAGCCAATAACATTCGAGAATTTCCTGGCCACGATTGCTTACGGTCTTTCTCTTTCTCTCTCTCACTCTCTTCGGCTCTGCGGTTTCGCGACGCAAGCACAAAGGGCCGTTCGCGACAGTCGCGCATAAGTTATGGGAGCAACGCGCGAGACGATGCTCTCCGGCTTCCCCACCCACACGACGAACCTGCGCTTCGCGCTCTCAGTGTTTGTGCGTATGCAAACGCCTGTGAGAGCGAGCCGATGCATCTGCTTCTATATAGAAGAAACTTACCGAAGTACATCCTGATCCCAGCCGAACAAAGAGAAATGGACCTGAGAGGAAGGCCTTGATTTTTGCTTAATTAGAGTAGGGTTTAGTCGCCCATGCAGGAAGTACCGGTAGCCGTGCTCTAGTTTCCAATATCTGCTAGTAGTATGCATCTAGAAACAGAAAAGCAAAATCGTTAATCACAGTAATTTTTATGCTTCCAGACCGCTGTCACGGTTTGCTAAATCAACAAACACCGGAAAGGGGTAAATGTAGCAATGGATGCAAAAATAACATATTCTTGGCCGCAACAGGAAGATTCGAGGTTCGTGCCAGTCTGACTGCATACAGTCGCTCAGGAAGGAAGCCGGTTGCGCAAGGCTACTACGACGACGACGGCAACGACGACGAAGAAGATGGAGAGGAGAAGAAGAGGAGAGAACGAGGAGCCGAGAGACCGTCATTAATCCGGGACGCGAATGATTTAACGCTCGCGCGAAATGATGTGCAATCTAAATTTTTTTCCAGCGATTATTAACTTGATTGGGCCGATTTTTTCTCCGCTCGCCTCGTCTCTCACGCTCGCGAGCCTTATGCAGGGAGAGGGTTGTGCTACCGAGGCTGAAGCGGCTGCAGAATGCAAAAGCGGGCGACAGCAAAAACTCGATATTGCCTGTAACCAAGAAGATGCATTTATGGAAATTGCGTGATACTTTATCAAATTTTACTCAAAAAAGTGCAAAAAGTCTCAATTTTATGTAATGAGAAATTCGGGAAAATCGTGTTAAGCAAATATAACGAATATAAAATCCATTTTGAATGCGCAACCAACGAGACCATCACAACACATGCGGATCGTTGAAAAAAAACAAAACCTTGAAAGCTTGCGAGCAAAGCGGGCGTCATTAATCCACAGCCCGAATGATTTAGCGTCGCACCGACTGATCCTCCTAAACGCAACGAGGTCGTCCCTCCAAAGCGAACGAAAAAAGCAACCGAGACACAGCGAAATTAAAGCAAACGAGACGAGAGAAGCCCGCACAGTTGAGGGCACGGGTGGGGGGCAGAGAAATCGGGAGAGAGAAAGATGGCACGGCGCGCGGTCTGGCCGATACCCAAATACGCCAAGAGCGAGTGAGAGAGAAGACGATCGCGGTCAGAGCAGAGAAGCAGCAGCAGCAGCGGGAAGGGGTAATGATGGATAGGGGCAATTAAGCGAACCGCCCTGCGATCGCTCTCTCGTTCTCTGTCTCTTTCCCTCTATATATACTGCTCCTTTTCGCTTCGCGAGCGCGGCTCTATATACACACATGCGTGCAAATGCGTGCAGCGTCGGAAACCTGTATCGGAGAGCGGCTCTGTATAGGTACGTCGTCGTCGTCGGCGGCGGCGGTGGCAGAGTTGTCCCCCTTTAAAGGCTGCGCGTACGTGAGAGCCAAGTTGGACTTGCCGCCACAGCCTCGCTATATGCCGGCTCCGGCAGCGGTTGCTTGACTTTGTAATGGGCTGGAATGGTGGTTATTACGAGCGAGGGGTAGTTGGGCACACAGGGTATAATGTAGATATAGAGAAGCGCAAGAGAATGGCTGTTGCGGATTTGTTTTGATGTGCGGGTGTGTAATGGAGGCGCGCTTGCTTTCACAGGGGACTCGAGAACAAATATGGGTATCGTCGAGATGTTTTATATATGTACCGAATCCGAAACTAAAGCCCCCACTGTCACGACGAATAGACGTAATTTTTATCGATCGATCGGAGGGTGATGGGTATTTACCTTCAATGATCGATGACTCATTCCAACAGTATTTACATTAGACTTCAATGAGCAAGTCTGATCGGCTCAAAAAACTTTAAATTTACTCTAATCAACAGAGGTTATGGAATTATTAATACAGACTAGACTCGTTCAACAATTATTTCTTTGAAAGTTTTACAGGTCAAACTTCCCAGGTGATTTCAGTCTAATTAGAAAGAAAGAAAGAAAGAAAGAAAGAGATAGTCGCGAGCGAGAAACTAAGAAGCAAAGGAAGGGCGTAGGCGAGATACGTCGAGGTGTCTGCCTGAATATAAGATGGAGAGAGAGAGACTCGTGGGCGCGTGTCCGTTCGTCGGGGAGATTAGATCGCCAGAGAGAGAGAGAGAGAGAGAGGGCCAAGCTAGCTAGCGCGCACGCTCTTCCTTTGAGAAAGCAATCTCCTGAAATTCGAGTCTAAATAGGTACACAACGAGGGAGCATCAATTTGATTAGAGATTTCGTATATACGGGGCCCACTCCATCACGTTAATTCGAGGGAATGCCGCCTCCGTTGCTGCTCGACTTTCCTTAGTAGCGTGCACACTACAGCTTGCCTTATTCTTTAACAATGTTCCATCAAGCCGATGCAGCACCCGTGATTATTTATCCAGCCCGAAAATGAATAATACTGAACGTATGCTTGATTATCCATCTTTTATCTCACATTGTTACGCGGAGTATATTGAATCGTTCGCCGTCATTATGTTCTTCTTCTGGGCGACGGTCCGCGAGATGAATCAATGACTAAAATGAAAGTTTATATCAACAATTTTTCTGGACTGCTACCGGAAATACTGGAATGAGAAGAATTGCGTAAAATAAAACGTAGAAAATTGTTGGCATTGCGATCTGTTTTGCTAGTTTCTAATTGAAATTAGTCTCATGAATTGCAATGGCGTTAGAGCACACGTACAACAATAGCAACACGTAGGCGTAGGAACTGCCTGCACACGTGACACTTTTTTTTAATGTCGATGTTCGTGTCACATCGACTAGAATATTTCATCACTAGGCAACGCGCGGAGCTTGTACTTTGACTTTGAAGTGTGTCTGACTGCACTATCGAGATTGATGAGCCTCTACAATCCAACGCACCTGTCCAACCCTGTGCGGATGATCTACGAACCTATACTCATCTCATGCTATACGTCCGCTTTATAAAAGCAAAGACCATTATTCGTGATTAAAATATCGTCGTTGAAATTCTGTATTTTTTTTAGTTTTTTTTTATGAATGTACGAAATGCCTGGAAGCTTTTTTCCGCGCCGTAACAAACTATATCGGAAATTACCCACAAGTGTAAATTTGTACTTATATATTTCGCTTCTGGAAAAGAATTTTGCACATTCTGGACACAGATCCGCTTCCTGTTTGCCATTTTTATCATATTTTTGGACGCGGCGAGCTGTTGGAACCTTACCGAATTCTCACCACCGCGTAGAGTGCCTCCATAAATCTGGCAAGCAATAGCATTTTCGAAGATAAAATGTAAATTTTTAATGTTAGGCCCGTTCGGTCAAAAAATTTATACGTTCACCGCCCGAGAAAGTTGGAGAGTCAAGGATATAATAGATCATGGAAAGACGCGCAGTTCCAGATACTTTCCGATCCTAAATCTTCGAGCTGTGTGGCAGCGACGCGGCACTCATTTTATAATTACCGCGAAACGCAACTTTATATTCCTCGAAAAAACCCAGAATCGCGATGAGAAAGAACTCGTAAATATTAGAGCCGTGAGTCGCAACGGGCGGCAGCGACAACGTCGCGCGTTTATTGAAGAACGATCTGATGGCATTTCCGGATTTTCTGATTTATGCTCGGATAATGAGTTTCGCAGTGGCCATTAACAGATGCGGTTTAACGAGATGACTCAGAGACTGAAAGACACACAGTAAGTGGATAAGAGACGATTTTGGTTGAACGTAAGAAGCGACGAATTCTCGTTTCAAGGTATTAAAAAGAAAGAATGTAAGGAGATCGTAAAAAAGAGGCAAGTCGTCATCGCGACTCCAATCTTCCACGCGCAAATAAGTCAAATCCACGTTAAATTTTATATAGCTGAGACATTGTTTGTCAGTCTGTATCACCTTGGTATTTTATGAGGTTGCGAAGAGCTATAACACGATTCATCCTTTTTCTTAGAATCACAGGTTGCCGCAATACAACTAAAACGCCGGCTTTAGTAAATACATAAATAAATTGGAATATCATAATACAATTTATCGTGTCTTCGAATTTCATTACACGAATTTCAGATACTATTTCAGTTCACTTTAAACTACATCCGTGCATGCGATACCGCTGAAAACGCCAATTTTTATCCATTTGCTAATTTTGCAAATAAGGTCAAAACTACAATCTACCAGGAATCTACCTAAACTTTATGCTGGATACCTTATTTGAAATAAAGTTTTATACGGAAATAAAAACCTTCTAATTATTCAAAATGTTTCTTTCGACACGAACACGGCATTACTTCACGAATATATTAGACAACTGATGAAATTAATTTCTGTCTCTTGAGCTAGCAAACATTTTATTAAACGTAATTTAGCGCAAATGAGTATTTTCCATATCATCCAATTAACAAGTAGAGTTCGAATTAATTCGTACGTTAAATTTTAAACGACAACATTAACTCGATAAACCAGTTCTCGCGGCTACGACTGCATATTCTAGTGTACGCATGGATTACTGAGTCGAACTTGCAATTGTAAATTGACTTCAGCGTAATTTCTATAAAATTTGTAATCAAACGCAATACAACTCCCTAGTTGTTTATAACCAAGCACGTTTTTTTCGATTTCTAATAGTAGGGGATATACATACACAGTCCTTTCATTTTACGGTTATTTCGTAAGCAAAGTCGCGTGTAGATTCTGAAGACATTCCAACGGCTGATAAGGCCTGGCTTTATTTACGTCAAAAGTAGCAGCAAGCAGTGAGCAGCAAGACATGGACATACACACGCGAGCTTAAAATTATTTCAATTGGTGCGTCGTTATGCGGGTAATTTTTAGTGCAAGCTCGAGCGACCCGATCTTAACTTTAACGACGAAGACGACAACGCGGGGGCATTAAACAATTTAAGAGAATGGCCTGCCCAAATATCTGGAATGAGACTCTTTAGATTAACCTGAGAAAGGAAGAAACAAGTATAAAAGAGGACGGAGACGACGAATCGTTGATCGTCCAGTTTATAGTGCCACGTGTTCTATGAAACTATTAAAAAGAGGCAAGGAGGCTGTTTTACGCGCAACGATAAAATATAAGAGCTACTAAATACGTGAAAGCTTTTTGAAAGCGGTAGTTAAATGTGGCGAATACGCCGTTTCGGCTAATGCAAAATTACAATAAATGATTGTATACATATTCATTTTTCAATCTGAATTTATTAATTTTTCAATGAGCCGAGGAAAATACAAATTGTTGAATTTTATTATTGCGATAAACCATTAAGTGACGCACACGGCGCGCCAATAACAACCGGAAAGGTGCTTGAGAGGAAGAAAATCCTAATATATGTATTTCAATATTATCGCAGAAAGTAGCAGCAGCAGTAACGGACATTATTTTGCGGTTTTCTTCAATATTCGCGTGGGCAGCAGCATCGACCACGGTACCAGAGGATGTGCACGTGCTACTGTGAGCGATTCAATAAGCGATTTTCACAATACACGGATCAATTGAACAACGCGCCATCGCCTTTTCTAGAAATCTATGGGCATGAAGGAGCAGATGGGGAGGCCAAGGTGAAGTTCAATTTACCTAACCAACATCGCAAAACCGCGATCTCGGCGACCACCATTTTAATGACTTTTCCCAGAGCGAGAAAGAGAAAGACAAGAAGAGAGATGAATAAGTGCGCAAGCGAGGGCCGTGTAACGTGCCTTTGCTCCACTCGTGTTCACCGAGCTATAATTGCTTTTATGGTATCGAAGATTGTGTCGAATAAAGCGCTGTTACGCGCTCGACTTTTTGTGTTTTGTACTGCAACCGCGCACTTGTATAGAATTGTTGTATAAAACGTTATCGTTACTCCAGAACTTTATTCGTTCAACAAAAGTTCAACAAAATTTTCAGTGTGGTTTCCTTTCCAAGTTACAGTCATTTGGTAATCATTGAATTATATGAAATTATTATTTCTTTTACAATAAACTTAAACGAATTCCTGCTGACTGTTTTCTCATTATTTATTGCGTACGTTATTTATACCGAAAATAAAATTAAATTCAAAAAAGTTAAATTAAATTCAAACAATTATTATGTGATACGAAATTAACACATTAAATAAATGTATATGCTACATTCAAATTAATTTACTCGAAAACGCAAATCGTGGTCCACAGATCAATAAAAGTAATTAATACATCTATATTTTATACAGCAACTCTGGCCTTGTACCCTGAAAAGAACGCGATAGCATGTCTAGTCTCGGAAATTTGAGCCCACGACTTTGCGCAAACGAACAAGAATCGCTTAATAATCTTAAAGCGTCACGCGCAAGTCCACACACGCGTCATAATGATGTTCCATCCTTTTCACCATCACTAAAAGAATTACAAAACCCATGAACCGGCCAACAACAACAACAACAACAACAACAACAACAACAACAACAACAACAATAACAACAACAACAACAACAACAGCAAGAGCGACAAGAGCGACGTCTTAGGCCTTGAGATTTTTCAAAAAAGTCCCCATTAAATTTCACGCTCAAGTGTCATCTCTGGTGCGCTTGCATGCGGGCCATATTCCTGCATCGTGCACGCAGAGCGCTCGAGGCGCACTTGGCCGTCTCGATTACAATCGAGTCACGGCGGACGCGGCTGCGTGTGTACGTACATATATAACGTGCGCGAAGACCGCACAATGAAGCGGAGCGATGCTATACTGAGAAAGAGAGAAAGAGAGAGGGGGGGGGGGCTGTGCGTGCACGAGAGCCGAGGGCCCATTAAACGTCCAAGCGATCGCCCGACTTCGATTAGCTCGCTTGAGAGGCAACAGAGAGAGATGAAGAGTCTCGTGGATATTGCACTTTCGCGCCCCGCGCAACGAATTATAATGCTCTTTTATCATATTACTAAGGGAGGGAGAGCCTAGTCGTGCGTGCAATCCTCTCTCCCTCAAAGCTGCCTTATGCTTCTTCTTTTGCACGGAAGACTTATTTTTCCGTCACAATTTTGCGTGCAAGTAAGATTCAGCTTCTTCTTCACGATATGTGACTTTACTTACTGCTTACGAGAACTTGTCGCGATTTATCCCAAGATAGTTTACATTTTTTGAGCTACAAAATTAATCTTAACCTTTATAACATTATACTTAAAATGTAATCACTTACATCAATGATTTCCATCACTAGCGACGACGGTATCTTTGGATTTTGTTATTTCTTAAGCGAGCTTCAATAGCTTCATGGAAACCTCTTGAAAAAGTAATGATTTGTCGCTTCTCTTATCCTTTTCCGATTGTTTTCTTGTAACTTCGGAGATCCATTCGAGACCCCTTACAAATAGGAGACTGTAGCCGAAGAATGACGTATAAAAGAGCAAGCGAAAAAACACTCAAAGCACACCGTGAGTGTAGACAATCTGTATCCATTCCGATTCCACCCTGGTAAAGCCATAGCATCCAGCGCTAAAAATGTACAAAAAATCATTTTAAACACATATTTGAATGAAAAACAATTGATCAAATTCTAATAAAAAGGAACGAACGACAGAGTTCAAATAAAATCGTTTCGATTAGTAAAAATGAACAGTCAGCGGGATCACGTTTTTGACTGCTTAAATTTTTTCTTTTAATGTCGCGTGTGATGCTCTGCGCTCTTTATTACCCTGTATAGAGGATAGATAAAGGGAAGACAGATAGAGAAAGACCTTTTAACTCTTTGCTTCTGCTTGGTTCGCCTTCACTTGCATACGTGGGTATTTTCTTGTATTCTGTACAGAGCTAAGATCTACTCGTCATCTGCATCGTCGTTGTAAAGCAGAACCAAAGAAAGAAAAGAGTGTGGGGAGAGATTTATTGTCTCCATGACAATGGCGAACAAATACATATAATTTGTAGTATCATTCATTGAAATAAAGTTATTATAAAATATTGGAGTTGGATACTGATTAATTGTGGCATATTGTTTATTACGTCAAAAGTGAGTAAGTTGATAACAAAAACAATGTCCCATAAGATTCAAAACGGGCCTGAAAAAAGTTCAATGTCCTCAGTTATTTACAGATATAAATTGAAGTATGCCATATACGGAAGTAATTTCATTGGAATCACAAGTAACCACAAATAATCCAGATCGGAGAAAAAAGGTACGGATTTAACTTAAAGAAATGACGTAAAAATTAAAGATTCGTGGGCGAACGAAATATAGCACTGAGAACAATGAGCCGAGAAGATAGGTTTGACGCTGCGCAGTCTCTCACTTGCCATGAAAATAAAGAAAAGAGAAGCAAAAGGAAATCAAGGAAAAATAGGAACGTCGGTGAGAGAGCTGCCACCGACCACTGCCAGTCGTGAGTAGGGAATTAATATTAGCTCGCGCGACCGCACGCCTCTCTGGCGCGTGTAGTATCTTGTCCGTGCCGACGATGGGATTTATTAAGGCCGGCCCCGTGATGGATGCCATCGAATATCGCTCTACCGTCTATACCTGCGCGACCAGCCTATTGAATTTTTCCCGCGCGCGGACTACGAATCCCGAGATGAGCAAATCGCGGTGGCGGCAACAGCAGCTCATTGTCTTCAACAATTGTGCTCGGCAGCGGCTGCTTTCTTCGGGAGAAGAAGATGAAGGAGCGATGCTGTGGTTCATTGTTCGGCTGCAAGCGCAATTGATAACGGGCGTATTGGAGCACGCAAACAGCTTGTTTCCGCGCGCACTTTTGATGAGCGCATTTTTAAAGCAGCATAGTCTGATTGGGTTCGTGATCGCATTTATTTTATTGCGCTGAGATTTGTACAACTGCAACCGAACGCTTATTAAGCTAAGAGAAAAAAAGAAAAGTGAAATCTTGTCAGATTATAAACGTATTTTCTAATGAATGTCTTTATATGTTGTCCAAAGCAAAAAACTCTGACTTGGTGCAAATAAACTAATTAAGTAATGCGATGGAATTTTTATTGTCGTCTGCACACTTTATTATATTTCCGCTATTCGCCCATGAACTTTTTTATAACTATTTTATTGCGATCAACTCTAAAAAGAGGCGAGTTCGATGACAAAGAAGCAAAGCAGACATAAAAGAGGACATATTCTCGCCCAAGAAAGGAAAAGCAAAGACGAAAGGGTCAAATGAAGAACACAACATGCAAAGAAAAGATGCTACGTTCTGCTCGGTTCTCGCTTTTTGTACCCTGAAGCGCGACAGATTAAACGCGTTTCAAGAGCAGGGCAAAGGCCCTATCTCTATCTCTCTTGTTCCCTTGCTTCCGTCCCAGATGTATCGATATATAGACATTATAGAACAGAAGAGAGAAGAGAAGATGAGAAAGCTCGAAAGCGCGAGTGAGATAAGCAGGGATCGTGTTCAAAAATACAAGAGCCATTCTAGCGACGATGAGAGAGAAGATAGACGGAGAGAGGGAATATCTGCAGCCCCCGTAATTCGATCGGGATGTAATTGGTAAATCTACGTGGAAAGGCTATTGTCGAAGTTGGAGCAATCGGCGCAGGAAGATTGTCTTCCTTGTCGTCGTAGTCGATTCCACGACACAACTCTCTCTCGTTTTTCTCTTGTTACCCATACACATTCATGTATAGCGACACGAACTTCTTTTTTAATGACTTTTTTCATCCGCTTCTCATTCGCTTCTTTTTTGGGATGCACTCGTGAACGCCAGGTAGTTTTAAAAAGACCGCCAAGCGAGTAGTTGCGGTCGAGCATTGAAAAAACTTACTTGGATTGAGGATTTTCGTCTCTTGAGAGTTTTAATTTTATAAAAAAATGAAAAATAAATGAAAAGAAATTTTGAACAATTTTAAACGTCTTAATTAATGTAAATAGATTGTTTTAAATATTTATGTTCTACATATTTGCTCATCCAATCTCATAATAGTCACAACCAACTGTATAATTCGAAGGGGCGACCAAACCAGTATACTGCGACTGACGATCGGTTAAATGGCAGAAAACGAACGACAGAGCCATCAAGGAGGGCCACCATAAAAAAATAAAATGCATGGACTTGAAAAGAGAGGGAAAACGTGTTAGCTTGCATACAAATACGGGCTTGCCTGTACACACCTTTGCGAAAGAGAAAAAGAAGATGAAACAAGATTAAGAAAAAGGGGAGAGAGACAAAAGTGGATAGAAGAGTCGTGGCAGAGCAGTCGAATGTCTACAGCGACCAAACGACTATCTACTTATCAGCAATCTGTGACAAGTTGGCGTAATGAGGGCTCCGTCTTTGTGGAGGAGAGGGAGAGGAGGGAAGGCCAATTATCGAGGCCCAGGTTTCTTCACCCGTAGACTCTCATCTCTCTTTTCCTCTCTCTTATTCTATCTTTTACCTTGAGTGCCAATGTAGGAGCAGCCTCTGTCTTAGCTTGTCCTTCTTGCTGACTTTCTCTATCTTTCTTATTCTTCTGCTATTTGCATCCGTACTTTTTTGCCTGAGTATCCATTCAATACGTTAAATCTGGAAAGGTAAATTGATATTAGAAACCTATTGCTCAAATTCAAAAATAGCTAAATAAATATTTAGAAATTGGTTAAAAGTGTACTCAGAAACAAATTCATAGCTATAAATAAAGCCATATCAATCTATGATCTGATCAATTATCTAATCAATCAGCATCGCTTTACCGTTGATTTGTTGTACTACCTTTTCTTATATCTCTCAAATTTATACCCACCATTTACCACTAGTCCTCCCAGTGTAAACCTCTAAGATTCAATGACAAAAAAGTTGTATCAAATAATTTTGTAAGACCGTAATTCATTAATTCTTTTTTTAAGTAATGTTCGATGAAAAAATATATAAGAAACAGGCCAATCTATAAGTTTACCAATATTTGGACTGATGCTTCAATTTACTAAAATTTGTAAATCCAAAAGCGATATTAAAAAGAAAATTTTACCTTAGTACTACAATTGTTAGGTGTTTAAATCAAATGCTCTGATGATACGGAGGCAGTTGAGCACAAAGACATGTGAAGCAGCGTAGGACAACTTGAAGCGTGTTAATTTGGTTGCTGGCACCTGAAATGACAATTTACTGTGATTCAAGAATATAAGTAATAGGTTACATACAGATTAGGTCAGCTGTAAAAAAACTCGCGAAATAACCAAAAAGTTCATCGCTTCCGATTATCCGACCACACATCTTATCTTTCGCCAATTGAACAGGCTCAATCGAGTCATAAAACTTGGACAAAACGACAATACAAACCAGCTAAGTATTGATAAATTGATACACACAACTGACACAATGAACATCACGGACGTCATTCCTTCTTGTCGACGAACCGGCCGCTACCGGTACAGCCGTATATAAGTATATATATATATATATAGGTATGCCGCGAGACGCTGCAGGTTCCCGCACGACAGTTGGCCCCTCCCCTCTTCTATCCGAATAGTGAATCTGCAAATTAACACCGACAACACTCGGAATAAATATTAAGCTAGCCAAAAACTCAAAACTGCGATCTCATTGTATATATTTTCAATGAAAATGCATGCACAACTGGAGGTCTTTCATCGGACTAAATCCCAGTCAGCGATTTTCCCGCCGGAACGATAAAAAATAGCCTCTGGCGCTCACCCTTTTTCCGTTGGATATTCGGGAATTCTCTGATAGCCAGGTCGATCTTGAAGCGTTTATTTATATATTCACCAGGTACACCGAAGAATCAGCAGTCCAACAGAAAAGAAAAACTCCGCGCTCGACCACCTCGACGTTCTCGCGGTGGCCGCAGGCCGCGAACTAAATCGAGCGCGACCGTTACTCATTCCCTTGTACGAGCGCCATCTTGGCAAAAAATGAAAATCCTATTATTTTCCGGTGGAGGTGAATTTTCTCGTGAAAAAAGTCATCGCGGATGCTAAAGTGACTCCTGGGAGACTCGCGAAGTGATTCGTAAACTCCGGATGTAAACTCCGGATTGGCCTCGTATAACAAGGACAAAAATCCCGGAAGGGGCCTACGGGAAATTAATAAATCTCAAACCGGAAGTCGCGAATCCGAGAGCGAATTCGAGAACGAATCCAAGAGCGGTTCTTTATTTCCTCCACGTAGGTCTACACTTACATCGCACCAGGTATTTTCTTTTATCCTTTTCAGCGCAAGGGAGTAAGTAAATAAATATAAGTATTTAAACTATACCTGCATTTTAGCGAAACAGTATAAAAATCTTTTGGACATTATGAATTCGAAAAAGAGGGCGCAACAGTCGCCTCGCGACAACCCCTCCGCACAGTTACATAAGTTATATAATAGTCAGTTAGTCGCGGGACTCGCGGGAGATCGGAGGATTAGGAGGCAGGGGAAAAATGCACTGCGCTGATACGGCGATGGAGATGCTGTTCGTCGCTATACTCTGGTGAGTGATAATGCTTATATAAGACATATGTGGTATGGTACGTACGCATTTTCGTATAAAAATTAAGAGTAAAGCGGGGCTCTTGGAGTCGATGTCCAGGTGGCCACACCCCGATGAAATTTTTGTCTTCTTTTGTGCCAGGTACTGTAACGGTTCCTTTTTCGATTTGAAATCGTGAAAAAGCGTTTTAACACCGCATAAAGTACCGGGGATTCGTTTTAATCGCTTTGCACATATTTTTCGTCTAGAAAATTCATCGATTCGTACACGGTCAAAAGAGGGATTGGAAATAAGGTGCAACCGTCAACTCGAGCGCGCCTCCCTCCCCCCTGCCTTCTTCGCGGGCTCTCACTCGAGAAGTTTCGTTCGTGATGCGGTGCTGACAGGCGCATTGCAGCTTTTGCGCCATGACCGTGGCGTTCGTGCACCGAGTGCAGTCACTGTATACTTGGTGGGCGACGGGGAAGACGTTGCACCAGGAGTCGCCATTTAGTGGTGGGTGAATTTTTTGTCTATTATATATTTATTTTTTGGAATTATTATGGTCCTAAGAACATTTTTAATCTTTATTTGGTATTATTAATATTTTTCTGGTGAGCAGCCCAAAATTACAGCCGATGCCAGTGGTAAAAATACTTTGTACATCCGCAATTTTTTATATTTCGTTTTTCTGATATTTTCATGTTTTGAAATATATTTTGTGAACAACATTACTATTTTTTCTTTCATTTCAACAGGAAAAATTGAGGCAGCGTATTTTTTAAAAAGCACCGAACAGTTCCGAGGATGGTCATTTTTATATACGTGCGGATGCAGTCGTCACTTGCCGAAGGATTTTTGCCGGCACGAGTGCGACGTTGTGCGATGGCGACTTTATATTGCTACAGAAAGACTTTTTTTGGTGAGCTATTAACTTCGATGTGATATATCATTATTTTTTGATTTTTATGTTTTACCAGGTCATCATAGTATGCCAAGCAACGTCGTTTTTTAAACTCGCGATTGACACGATTTAAAATACTACTAATTTTAAGCTATTTAATTTTTTCCCCTGACATGTTGTTACGTATATTCAGTTACCAGGCGCCTGAGCACTAGACTCGTTTCTAATTGAAATATTTGCGAGTGAGAGGGAATGCCGGGGAGCTATATAGCCAGACACGAGCTATCAGTCTCGCGTGCGTACAAAGGATGATTTGTCAGTTGAAACAAATCTTAGATTAACCAAAGCAGTAGCGCGGCAGGGCAGCAAGAGAAACTACGGACGAGACTGGGGCTTTTGTCCCTGCCAGTGCAAGGCCACGGAAGGATATATTATGAGCTGGTGCGGTGTGCGTGCAGCAGCGAGACGCTGTCCCCCGTATATAATGCAGCGGCACTGCGTAGGCTATATATACAGAGGTATATACCTAGCCAAGCAAACTGCCTAGGCACACATGTATCTCTCCCTACCTCTGTACAGCATGTGTGTGTGTTTGCATGCGCTTCTCGATTCTCGCGCGTTCCGTGACGCTGATATGCACTCGCGCGAATCGATACACACGGCTTGGCCTGTGTAGCCGCGCCAGACAGAAGGGGAGGCACTGTTTGAGCAGCGCGCTGGCGAATGCTCCTATATGCTCGTCTTATATTATATATATATGTCTGCGGTTGCCGCGCGGCGAGCCGGTCGTCGTGTCGCGCACCCGGGAATTTCGCGCGAGGGGCGAATGCAGTATATATTATGCGCTCGAGCATCGTGTATACGTTTATTATTTTTTCTTCGTATGAAGGTCAACGTTATGGGAAACAAAATTATGGAGTTTTTCGAGGCGTCAGTTGCGGTTAGCTTTTTTCTCTCACCGTCCTCGCTTGCAAAATCTTAACAATTTGGTTTATGTTATATACTCACGCTCCACATATATAGATAAAGGGCGGTATTTAATGTAATTGAAAGGCGGAATGGTATGGTGCGGGAAGCAAAATGCGCAAACCAGTGATATAAACTAGCGTCATCGATTATAATGTTGTATAGACTCTAGAGTCTACTCCATTACACTAACAGAGCGCACATGTTAAATTCGTATGTATGTATATAAACCTTCGTCGATAATCTGCAATACGTTCCGAGTTATATAATAACTGCGCAATTATTTCATAGATTATTTAAATTGCCAACTCTAATATTTATTTTTATAAGCTTTATAGACATGGATAAAAGAGAAACAAGTTTTCTCTCTCTCTTCCTTTCTGGCTTGGGTTGTATACGCATATATACTCGTATATATCTTCGGCGGCGCATGAAGTCCTGCTGATCAAAGGGAAGCTGGCAGCGCCTGCTGCTGCAAAAGGAGTAGAGTGCGGAGAAGATATCCGCGTGCGTCGTCCTCCTTCTCCTCCTACGGCTATGCTATACACGAGGCACTTGCGTCGGCGTCATGAGCTCGCTCTCGGGTCCAGAGATAGAGAGAGGCAGAGAGCATCAGAGGCCGCTTGATGGATTGCTTCGGCGATCTCTCGCCGTGTTCCAAAGTGATTGCATATCTCGCTGCTCATCTCGCCTTCGATGAAGATCGATCGACGGCCATTAAAGCCGCTACAAATCTATATGCGCCGCTCGGGATTTGCATGCGAAGGAGGAGGCGGAGGAGCAGACCTCCTATCCGTGAGATCGCGAGCGTAATTAGATCAGTCGATACCTCATTCGACCGACAATGGAATTAATACCAGCGTCTTGCTGCTCCCTCTTTTTGCGCGTAGCCTTCTTGTTTCTCTCGCTCGCATACATTTAAAGTGCGGCAAAGTGCGACTCTGTTTTTCTATTTTTTTATATGTATATATATATATACACGAGAAACGTATCATTCTGTTCCGCGGATCATGTATAGCGTTTAATAACTACTCCGGCGCCGCGTTGAGACTTTTTCGCGCAGAGGCATTCCAAGACCTCCACTTTCGTCGCTCTAAGAAGCTGCTCTCCCGGCGCGTAACTCGCATTTCCAGAGCGCAACAATAATGTGGGCTGCGCAAATTTTACGCTACCGCGCGCGTAGTTTCTTACTTACAGCTAGAGCGCGAGCGCAGGTTTTACGACAGCAACTGCACCGGCCGAGTCATTAGTCCCTCGACGGCTCATACATATATATAGACGTGCCGCGGATAATATTCTGTAGATACATTCAGAAAGCGAAAAAAGCCTGCCGGTAATAACACACGCGCCTAACTAGCGGGAGTACTTAATTCCTGAAATATTTTGCTCGCCCCGCTGCTGTTGCGAGGCGAAAATGAAGCCGCTTCTCCGGAAGGCACAAAAAAGCCGCAGCAGTTGGCGAGAAAATGCGAGTATAGCGCTTCTCCTGTCCCCCTTTTCCGCCTCTTTGTGCGTTGCTTTTCTTTGCATGCGTGAAGCATTGATGGGGCCGTGTACAATGCAGCTATACACACCGTGCGAATATCGAGGCGTCGCAGACTTCGAGATTTTGTAGCATTTAAAACGAATTACTCTGTCATCGTTTGTAGCTTGTGGCTATAAAGTTACGAGAATTTCGCGTATCGCGGAAAATCGTCGACTCCCCACTCGAAACTTTGGCCCTTATTGGCTTAGCGGAGGTTTCTATTCTCCAGCGATTTCGTCGGCACCTCGGTCGTATCAGGCATCTCGCGGGAGCCGCCGGTGTATATAGCGTCTTGTCTCCATCGCTGCAGGCAAGCCCGGCATGAAACACGCAGTCGGGAGCGCTCGCGACTGTAGCAAAAGATTTTCGATTGTCGAGGGCAAATATTTGCGCGATGGTACCGCTCGCGCCGGTATGCCTCGAGCTGTAAATCCCCATCGACGCAAGAGAGGAGCTTTGAGGCGCCGGGCGCGTTAACCACATTTTCGAGTCTTTAGGAGCCTGGATAAACATGAAAAGGAGTGCAATGCAAACGGCTTTTCACGACGCGCAAGTCCATGCGGGGATGCCGTAAAAATGGAATATTCATTTTACGGCTTAATAAGCCGCTTGGTTGCGGTCAGTTTATCCGTGGGTATACTGCCTTTTGCAGCTGGCCATTCCAACTTCCAAGCTCGATATACGCACTTGTTTCTCGTTTTACAATTTCACTTGTATTTTGTCAGTTTTCTTTATCGATATATACGATCCCATTGTGTGTCATTGCAGTTACCGCGAGAGAATTGAGTTATGCAAATTAGAGCCGCCCTTGTAAAAATGAAAGTTTTGACAATTCAAAGCCAAGCAATAAATTGAGGAGGCATAAATAGGCATTAGGGATACGCGAAATTAGCATTCGCCGCTTATTATCTCCCCCAGCGACCATATGCCCCGAATAAATCCGAGACTCGCTCGGCTCTCTCCAAGGCATATAATTTGAAAATGTATCATCCGCAGTTATTATCGGTATACTCGAGTTTTTAATCTTGCTTAATTCGCAGAAAGGATCGATATGAAATTCTTATCTCTCGCTTTAAAAATTGTTGGGTAATCGCGGGACAATTATTAAGCCGCTTGTATATAGATAAGCATTATATAAGTACGTATATTCAGGATGAAATCTGTGTCACACGCGATAAGTTAAGCAAATTTGTACAACTTGGTCGCAATTACCATATTTATGCCTGCGCCATCGGGACGCATAAACATCTGGATATACGATATACCGCGCATATGATGAAAAAAACAACGTCGTCGCTATTCTATGCAGATATTCCGGCAATGCGCTGCTATAAAGCGCTCGCACATATTCACAGCATACACACGCAAGCATTAGGCCCAGCCCTTTGGGCAAATTAATATTCACCGCTTATTATTATTATTATACGCGCGCGCGCACATATACAAAGTCCGCGAGAGCGAAAGGAGAAAAGAGCGATCGCGCTTTAAAGCGGCCGCTCGGAATTGTGTCTCCTGGCGTAATGTATTCTTCGAGAGA
Organism: Muscidifurax raptorellus; assembly: GCA_020010945.3. Lineage (NCBI taxonomy): Eukaryota > Metazoa > Arthropoda > Insecta > Hymenoptera > Pteromalidae > Muscidifurax > Muscidifurax raptorellus. Next base: position 2,390,295 of record CM052081.1, on the reverse strand, counting down.
TTTTCGATTAGCGGATCCGAAGAGCGAGGCTGCCCGTGAGAGGAGAGGGTGGAGAGCATAATCTCGCCTCTCCGGGGAATCGCACTCTCTGTCGCGCGCGATAATCTAAATGCACGTGCGCGCATAATGAGCCTAGCGCTCGCAGCTGTTTCGTATATACCCGGTCAATATTCTCTCCTTCTCTCTTGGGCAAATTTAAAATGCTTATCGATGCCTGCTACTCGATACTCGCTCGCTTCGCGGAACAAAACGTATCGGCGCTATCTCCCAGGGCTCTTACTTCTTCCCCGCCGCTGATGCAGCGTCGGGGCACACCTTCGCGAGCAGTACGTGTGTATATGTATACACCTTTCTCGTGCGTGCAGCAGCCGGCCGCTGCATTTTTCCAGCGCCTATTTTTTCCCGCTTTTATGACTCCGAGCGGCTGATTCGCCTATCTTTTACTTATAGCCGCAGCCTGCAGATCCATTTTTCCCGGGACCGACCGCGCTATATACCTTACTATTCTACGCGCCGGTTTCTCTCGGGGTTATCTTCTCGCGCGAGAGTGGATCCCATCGACGCGAGCCCTCACTCAAATGCCTACTTGAATTTTTGCTTTCTTCTGCAAATGCTTGCGCGAGGCTTTAATCGGAAATGGATATTCCCGCGTGTATTTTTATCCCGGCACAAAGTGCTCGGATTCTTCATCGTTTTCTTCTCCCGATCATTGTGTGTGCATCTATTCTTCTCAAACACCTGCTTCCATCACTGGACCACTGCATTCCACAACGGCAATGCACCACCGCCGTTGTCGTCATCGTCACCAACGCCCCTCGAGCTTATTTTCTCATAAGTTCCGCTTCACTTACGCGCGCGCGCGAATATAATAACGATAAGCCTATGTTCGCGGCCTTTCTATCGCGCGCGTGACGCGTATATGCCTGCGAGGGCCGGGGAAAAAGCGACCTGTATATCGTGTATATATAATATAAGTTTTTCTAGTTTACGATTGCGGAGCGCTTCGCGCAACCACTCGCTTCTCTTTTTTTGCTCGAGAAGAGAAAAAAACAGCGTAGAAGCGGGAGGTTTCGCCTAAGTGGTTCGCATCGTTGGGAACAACTCGTTGCGCCTTTTTCTCGCCGCGCGAGCTCGGAGACAAGTTTGTGTAACGGGGCTCTTGCCGTTATGTGCACTGCGCCTGGATATATGTACCTACGTACGCGCGTATAATTATATGCGCGAGATTAGCGCGCGCGATTGCTCCGCTTCTTTTTTGCGCGCATATGTATACGAGTAGAGAGAGAGAGCGAGTTTGCACTCGTAACCGGTACCCTGCCCCCGGAAAAAAGTGAGAGAGAGAGAGGCTTTTGGACTTTTTTCCGGAAAGAGAGAGAGGCTCTGCTGTGTGTGAGAAGTGCGAATACGTCCAGCACTTTTTTCAGCGACTCCGATGAAGCGATCAGAGCTCTCCTCGGGGGATTGATTGAGCCTGGCGATTAAGGTATAGATGCACTTTTTCCGCTCTCGCTGTCGTATTTCTGAGAAAGCTACGTATATATACTTTATATATATGGCACTCGTTTCGCCGGGCGGAAATTGGAAATTATGATTGTCACACCTCGATCGGGGTTCGATCATCCGAGAATCAGAGCGAGACTCGATTACGAACTGTGAAATGAATTTTATTCGTCAAAAACATCGGGCACGATGGAAACTCGTTTATAATAGAGAAAATCCAATTCGACTGGCCGTTATGCGCTTATTGAAATCCACATCGACTCGAGAATACGAAACAATCGCCTACATACTATAATTATAAACGCGCGGGAGTACAGCAATTTCGACAATTCCGCCTGCCTGCAGCACATACCGTCCCCTTGTAAAACAGATTGCACCATTGACCCAGATTTTTTCGCGAGTTTTAAGCTTTTAATTACTGCGCTCGGCACATCAGCCCTTCGGCTCTTTTTTACTTTTAATTTTTTTCGTTCTCATTCTTCCGCGCATCCGCGCGCAACAACACGTGTCGCGCGTGTGCCGGCTGCTCTGGAAAACGGAGAAAAGCAAAAAATAAAATCCGGCAGCGCTGGGAAAGTTGAATTTTCGCGCGCGCGCGTTCGAAATAATGGGGAGCCTCGAACGCCTCGCTTTGTGTCAGTTGCAGCAGGCTGCACAATAACCGGCCTGCTAAAATTGCGAAGTATATACATACATGTGCACACGCGCGCGCGGATAGAAACTATATTCGCGAATTTTACAAATGGCTGCCGCGCCGTTACTGCTGCAATCGATGAAATTGCACGTTGACATATCCATACACAAAAGTCTCGGACACGCGACGCTATTTGCCTTTTTATTTCGCGGGCATATATCGGCGACAATGACGCTTTTGTACAACGAAAGCGCTCGAAATGAGCGAGTGAGAGAGACGTGCGCCCGAATGAATCCCGCGGCTGGAATTTCTGGCTGAGCCTTTCGAACAGTTTATTTCACGCGCGGTGATATTGTGCCTCGATCATAATCTTTTTAACGAAATAAATAAGCATGTATAATTAATTCTTCATTAAAGCTCGAGAGTCAGCGTATCTTACGTTATGGTGAATATGCATTAATTTTTTTTTGACAGAAAAATAAAATTGCTCGCGTATACGGCCAATCCCATGAGTAATTATGCTCGGAACTTAATTTCTTAATAAAGGTATATCCGAAGCTCGGCGGCGCACGAACTGTCCGCTTAAATTATATTAAACCCGTGTATAGCCGAATTATACTCTGGGCGTGAACGGCCCATAATTTTTAGTTTCATTTGCAGCAGCAGCACCTTTGCTTTTCGTTATGTGCACCGCCGCGCACCACTGGAATTCGCGTGCGCCGCGTTTTCGAAGATAATTTAGAAGCATCGTTATTAAAGATATCTCACTCTCGTATCGGAATTCTAATTCTTGGCCGCTCTCGATCGATATATATACATATATATATACAGGGCTCCCGGGGCGCTACAAAAAATCAGCGTTAATTTATTGTATTCGATCTCGGAGAGATACTTTTGCGCATAAATATATACTTACACGAGCAGTTCGGCAGTCGCAGAAACGAAAAGAAAAAGTCTCAACGCATTTTTTTTTCTTTTCGATCATTCATTTCAGGCATCGTAAAGATGCACGTTTTAATTCCGCATACAGTAAATTAAATACTCGAATTACAGTTGGCGATCAGGAGCATAATATAACGCAGTAAATTCCACATAGATGCAGTTCCCGAATTATTCGCCATGCAAATTACAGCGGGCGCGGAGCTCGATGTTTTTCCCGCTGACGATGATACGTCTCGGGTTTCAAATCAGCACCTCGGCTGCATCTGCCGATAACCCCGAAAATTCATCGGCGGGCTTATCTGGCCGCACGAAAACAGGCGGGCTCTGCGCCGACTTATAATTTACTCGGCCGCAGCGCTCGGACCCGAGATACATCATTTGCCGAGTGCGCGAGATGCGGATACGGCGAACCGTCTTCGCGGGGCGAGAGCAGCGTGTGATTAAAAACCGAGCGCTGCTGCTGCTGCTGCTGCTCGCGATGCAGAAAGACCGGGCAAAGAGGAGCCGAAGAGAGCGAGCACCTTGCGCGCGTGCGTATGCTCGTTTGCGTACGAAATATGACGGGGAAAATAAATTCTGCCCGCGTATGTATCTCGTTCGGGCCCCTCGATATATATATATATGTATACGTAAACGAGAGTCGTCGTCGTCGTCGCCGAAAAAAGCAGAGGGCCCTGGAGAGATAAACAGGGAGCAGCGGTCGGAATGAGAGAAAAAGGAACAGCCCGCGGTGGAGCCGAGACTATACACGAGTGCGAGCGAGAGAAAGCGAAAGGAGGCGAAAAAGGAGAAAAAAGCGCGAGGACGCTTCTTTTAATTAGTCGGAGGTGTGAAGAAGTCGTGAGCGAGTCCACGTTCTACACATACAGCGCTATATATGTGTACGTGTATGCGTACATAATAGCAGCTGTGTGCAGCATTGCGTGCTTTGCTCACGGCAGCGGCCGAGTAGCTCGAGACCCGAGAGATAAAACCGGGACTCTCTGCCTCCTGCTCCTCGTCCTTTTCGCAAGCCAGAATGCAGAACGCATAGGCGAAGAAGAAGGAGAGCCGAGGAAAGAGCAAGAGAGCGAGAGGCCTCGGGGCCGCGCCTCGCGATCGTCGACCGACGGCAGCGGTCTTCTGCGCAGCCCGGCTTCGCCCCGTGCTATATATACTGCCGCGGAGACGCGGAACCGGTTTCTCATTCTTGCTCTATTGAAATTCCGAGCGTTATATATGTGCGCAGCTCGACGGGGAGAGAGGACTACTTCGCGGAGCGAGTGACCGCCTAGGCGTCTACGCCGCGCGCTGATGCACCGTATTATATATATACATACCTGGTGTTATCGCCCGCGCTCCCTGCGGTCGCGAAGCGTTTACAAGTCGACGGGAAATGCGCGTCGCGGACTATTTTTGATGTTTCATCGTCCACTGCGTGTCTTTTTTTTTTGGCTGCTCGGATCGAAATAATGGCCCGTTATACTCGTGTTATAGAAAATATATGGGTATATACCCTCGATTCGCTTGAAATTTTGTACTTTCTGTGTATAGCGTGTACACGATGGATCGAGGTTACTTGTGCGGATGTTGGAAGATTTTTTGATCCTCCGAATAGCAGCAGTAGCAGCAGCAGCAGAGGCCGAGCCTACTTCTGCACGTGTGCATGTACGCGAGCGTGTGTGTTTGTGTGTATCGATTCGACCGACTTCGTGACTACGTCCGCGTGTCTTTGTCGCGGATATCATGCAAATGGCGCTGCTGCTTTTGAGGGTTTGCATAAATAAAGCGCGATTATGTCTTGCCGCGGCTTTTCCTGCCCCGTATGCGAGCTACAGTTACTGCTCATACTGCACCGGAAGACGCGGATTTCTCAAGTGTATGTACATACATAGCATCCGGCTGAATTTTTTTTTTCAAATTGCCGTACATACGTGCTACATAACGGGCATAATATCAGAGCTGGTTTGCATCGAGAATTGGAAAATTTCTGTGGTAGCAGGCTCAGTCTTTTTTTTTTATTCGATTAGATTCGTATATGTGTATGTAATATATATATTCGCGAAATCACGCGCAATTATATTCTTCGCGCCGCAGTGGGAATAACGCTGTATCATGCGAAATTTAATTGCTAATTATGAAGAAAGTTTTTGTTACCTCATACGCGCGTCTTGACCCGAAGTTTTAATTAAAATTTTTTCGCAATTTCAATTTGGAGCTGAACTTCAAGTCATAAAAAACTCGCGCCAGGGCCTTTTTTACCAACTTTCGAAATAGAGTAGCGGTTATATATACATATACACAGCTATATACTCTCAAAATGGAATGGGGCTATGTATATCACGCGCGAATTAACAATCTAATATAAAGGACAACTACGCGCGCGCTGCGCCACGAAGTATATAGTGTAATTAGTAAAAGCGAGCGTTGAAAATAGAAGGCGAAAAATAACCTTCCAGGAATGGAGTTGCAGCTCTGAACACGAATCGCGATTTATTGCCTAATCAGCGCTAATTATAAGAGCGATATGATTATAATATACGCCTATAAGACGAGTTAAGTAACCGCAATTCCGTAGGTGTCCTCGATTATATATTAATATGTAAAGGTGTAGCTCCTGCGTGGAAGCTCAGCTGTGTCTTTATACACGAGTCTTTATACCCCGTGGGTAGGCGAGAAAAATATAATCAGTGTATAATATCTTTTCTCCCCGCGAACGATATTATCGTAATATACCTTGCGTTGGTGTCATATGTATAAAATTTTTATTACAAATTTACTATTAATGAAAAACCGGAATTTCGTAACGGTCGCGCGCGCGTTAACGTTTTTATGAATAAGCTGCGAAACGCTATTATGATAGCCGCGCGCATATTCGAAGGGTATTGATTATGAGAGCCGAATGAAACTGGGGCAATTGCACGAAGATACGTATCAGGCGATATTTCTTTGTGCGCTCGGAATCGCGCGACAGATTGAACTATACGCGTTGTATACATATACGCTGTCCAGCGATACCGATACGGCCAATGAAATGCGATTAAAAACGCCGCGGCTATATATTCAATTATATAGCTTTACATTGCATATATAGCATACATACACCCTCGCACAAGCGCGGCGTTTCTCATATACGCGCGTCCGCTTTTTACGCTGCAGCGAAGCTCTGATAAAACGTTTATCATCGCGGGCCGCGCATTTAATTTCGCAATTCCGAAACGCTGTATGCCGAAAACAAGGACGCTACAGCTCGCAGAACGATCCTCTCAGAGAAAACTAGGTGATACTCGTTGCGGCATACGTACAATCTACAGGGCCGCACTCGTGTGCGACGCGGGATATGAAGAGCCCCGCGACATTAACACTCGCGTTCGGAGCAATCGTCGCCCGAAATTTCCCGGCGTATAAAGTAGCTCGCGCGCATAACGGCGCAGCGATATCACAGCTGCAATTACACGAGGTCGCTGCCGATCCCTTCGCGTATATATACGTATATAGCTACGCGTATACATACTCTCGTCCTGCGTAAACGTCGCCCGGCGGCGGAGACAATGCTCGCAAATATACAGCTCGAAAAGCCCGAGGGAGAGCGCCAAACGAGCGCCGTGTTTTACTGCGCACTCGATATATATGTGTGCTCTCTGTGTGTGTGTGTACGCGTGTGTATATATAGAGCTGGCGCCGCGAGATAAAGTTGCAACGGTCGCGAAGCTGGACGTTGCGCTGTTGACTCGGCTTTGTGCGAAGCGGATAGTTATGGTTTTATCGCCGGCGCTATATATACGTATACCGTATGTGTATACAGGACGAAAAGGGCCGCATGAAAGTGTTTCTCTATCGGGATTTTCATTTATTTACCGCGAGAATCGCCCCGATCGCGGAACACGCGCGTCTTTAAGACTCCTAAGAAGGAATTTACCCGCGGCCATATAGCGCCGGGATAGGGAAAAATGAGAGTCCATTGTATATGCGCGCGGCTAGAGAAAGGCCACAGCTGGCAAATAAGTCTGAGAATGCCCATGGTATTAAACAATTCTCATCGCGCCGCTTCTTCGCTCCGCATAATTTTCCCTTTCTACTCTACTGTATAGGTATATATAGCTATATACCTGTGCTGTAGGGTGAAATGAAAAGAGGAGGCTGCATAACGGCAGCAGTAGTGGCGGGATGATGAGAATATTTTCACGCTGGCTTCTGATGTTTGCGCCGCTCGTTATGCCCTCCCGTTTTCCTCGACTGTGCGTAAAAAGAAATGCATCTTGCCTCGTCGCTTTGGAATATTCAGTAGTTTATAGGAGTCTCATTAAATTATTTTTCGCGCATTACTGCTTTTCCATAAATAAATCGCTATTATTTGTCTTCTCATACGCATCCGTATATAGGTGCATATACTGATTTAGGTGTGTTACCTGAATCACACAAAAAAACCCTGCTAAATTAAGCAGTATCTTCGAGTCGACGAATAAAGCTTGTAGCGCGCAAAAGACTCTCTTCTATAGAGCCCTGAATTTAAATGAAGCATAACAAGTAAAAAACCTTGCCGCGCTGGATCCTTTTTCCCGCTCGAATCACCTGAAAAGTTGTGAGCAAACTGTTTTTAATTGTTGACCTTACAATATATAACATACGAAGATTGCTCTTGTAACAAAAAAAGTCTTATCTTCCGCTCCCCCCGTCACACACAGCTGCACAAAAGAAAGAATAAGCGACGAACGATCGCACACAATAGCTATGAAGCGCGCCGAGGCTCTAAATGAAATATAATCTCGAATTCCGAGAAGTTATCCCTCGCGCAGTGCGCACAGAGCCCCTGATCCGTCTGCGTCTCCGCGAACCAAGTCAAATCCCGCGCGATGCAAATCTAAACGCACTCATTTATCAGGATCATTTTCGGAAAGCCTCGGCCCGCGCGAGAATGCAAAAGAGCATCGGGAGCTCGCTGCGAGCTGGGCTTTAAAAGAAGACGGACGAAAAGCAATCCAAGTTTCCGCCGCTCTAAACTTATCTCTCTTTCTCCCCGCCCCCCTTTCCGCTCTGTCTTTTCGTACAGTGTACACATATTATACACACAGAGCTCGGTGTATTAAACAAATACGGCCATAAATTTGGCTCGAAAGGTTGCGTCGATCCGTTGCCGCCGCGCGGCAGTTTTCGTTGGAAAAGAGACGGAAGAGTAAATTTGGAGGTGAACGACCCGCAGAGTTATGCGGGAAATTATTCATCGCACGGATACGGCTGTGCGAAGTATATCAGCGACAATTCTATACTCTTCAAACTAGATCTCGAAATGTCCTTCCTTCGGACACACTCGATGCGACGCGAGGATATAAATAATCTTCTACGGCCCCGCGGTATATTACATATATCACGCAGGTGAAAATAAACGCGCGTATTTCCTGTCACTCGCCGATATATAATGTACACTAATGACGGCGACAGCGGCGGGAGCAGTCGCGTTGGCGTAAAAAGCGTGTCGGCCAATTAGAGTCCGCAGCCTATATATATATATACATATAGAAGAGAGCGAGCCGGAGTGAAAATTTTCAGCACACAAAGCAGCTGCACGCGAGCGCGATTTTATTTTCTACCCGGCGGCGGCACATATATCGCTCGGGCAATGAATGAAGCGACGCAGGACCGGTATGCAAAATAATGCGCTGATCTCGTGCGCGCGCGCTCGCGACGATTTTCACTTTCTCGCTTTTTATCGCCACCGCGCGTCAATCCCTCCGCCGGGACGAGATGCAGGGAAGGCTGTCGCGCGCGATCACGCCGCGGGTATAATTGTCGCGAGCGCTGTTCATTTTCACGGCGGCCGAGAGAGGGCAATTGCTTCGGCCTAATGACACTGCAGCGCGGCGCGTAAAAAGCGAGCTGCAAAAACGTGCATGTGTGCGCGCGATCGAGAGCGCACGCGAGGAGGAGAGGATATTTGAATTTAAATTCGCGTCATTAAAGGCGTCCTCGCGACCGAGAGTATACTTATCTCGGTGAGTTTGTTTCGCGGAGCCTGCGTTTAATTATAAAATTCCATTTCTGTCTCGGCTTTCAAAGTGATTTTTTGGAATACTTTAAGCGACAGAAAATTTGCCTCGAATATCGCGACACTGCGCTCAAGCCGGTTCATACGCATGAATATGTATGTGTTGCAAGGATATGGCCATTTTTCCGAAACGCGATGGCTTTTTTTCATGTCCGACGCGCCTTCTCCGAACATTCGCGAGTGACGCGATATATAATATAGCTTAATTTTTAATGCAATTTTCTCGGTTCGAAAGGACTCGCAGTGTATAAATACTGCAGCCAATCGACGTTCGCGCGTAAAGAACGCGTAATAAAAATAAAATTTTCACTCTCAGCTTATTGACACGCTAACGTGACAAATCCGATTATCGTTTCTCGCGCTTTATTTACGAGTTTACGATTTAACGAAGATTTCACGCTGCTGTCCTCGAACACGCGTATGAGATTAATATTGAAAGGTATACATCTCCACATAGCGATGTGCCTTTTGACTCGCGTCGTGCGAGAACAGCATAAATAACTAACGATCGGACAATGCGTCCGAGATTTAAAAAGATCAATTCGTGTATAATATACGATTGACTCGTCGAATAACTTTATCGCGAGCCAGTATAACAACGAGATAGAGGTGTAAATTACAAACAAAAAGTACACTTGGCAAAACGCTGCTAAAAAAATCTGGTTCATAAAAGAAGACTCCCTTCCCGTAGGTTATTGTTTGTTTCTCTCGGGGAAAAAACATCTCGGCACACATCGTAGCCCGGGTTATTCGGCGGCTCCGCGTGCAGCCGGGCGGTTTTATTTCGCCAACAAAGGCGCGCTCTCAAATTACCGGCAAAAGCCGATACTCGAGGCACTTTCCTCCTCGCGCGCGCATCATCACCGCAAGGGGGTCGCAGAAAGCGAGAGCTCGCAGGTGGCTCGATTCGCCTAACGCCGTTAATTTTATCTTAATTTTGCCTTCGAGCTCGCGAGCATAATATACAAGTCACGTGCTCGTAACGCGTCGGCGAACAATAAATAACGATCGGAGCGCGATCGTGTCGACGAGATATGTACGTGGAAAAACGGACCGTCTGGATGTACACACGAAAATGAGGTATATGATACGCCGAGAGTTGACGCGACCGCTGAAATATGCCCGAGGTCCGATACAGCAGCAGCGGCGGCGGCATATAAATCTGTCAACGCGCTCTACCTGACTTTACACCCATACACACACACACACACATGTAGATAGATAATAATAAAAACAATTAAGGACTCGCGTATACGGCCCGGCCTTGACGGGCCCGTATAGCTCTTTCTCCTTCGCCGCGTAGTGTCCTCTCGTTGCTTTTCTTTTCACTTGCTCCTTCTACTCCGTCTTCGTCTTCTTTCCTCTCTCGACGTTGCCTTTTTGCGCAGGACGCTGGCTCGGCGTGTACTCGTTATCGCGGCGCGCGAAACTTTTATCTCCTCGACAACGGAAACATTCATTAAAGCACGTTTCGAAATGGTAATACGAAGGGGAAGGGGGTTTCTCGGCTCTGAAGGATGTTCGCTAAATCAGCGAAATGATCGCGCAGATGCGCCATTATACGCGGATTTGGCCGTTTCGAACAGGTTTTCGGCCGAGATTTTTCGGCATTTATGCAAATCGCGTATATGCTCGCTGCGAGTGTCGCTTATTTTCTCCGTCGATAAATTGGGGCGAAAACTTCAATTCTCATCGCTATACACATGCCCGCTTTATTATATAGGTACACATTGATGCGGCGCATTGCAATTAAGCGCGAGCGCGCGGCAATCGAGCCGATCGCCTACATAAATACATATCGGAGCATATCCAGCATTCGAGGCGGTAGAAGGGGCAGCAGCAGCAGCAGCATCTGGGCGTAATTTCATCCAGCTCACAATGATAGTAATAACGCGGGAGCGAGCGGCTGCGTTATTATCACACCAAGCGCTCCACTCGATTATAATTACAAACGTATCGTAGCGGAATGATCCGGCATATGGAAGGCCAAGCCAAGAAGCGCGCGCATCGCATGCGGCTCCATTGTTGGGCTGCTGCTGCCGCTGCTGCTGCTGCGCACGTGTTGGGCTCATCCGTCCTCTCCGCAAAAATCGAGAGCGATGCGTTCGAGCGCCTGGATGAGGTATGTGGGCCGCATGTTCGGCTGATGCTGCGGCGAACCCGATACAGCTCTCGGCGTGGCTCGTAGCTGCTTGTACGAACGGTTTTTTCAAATTTTGGGAAGAAGAGAACTCAAACTTTACGCCAGTTATCGCCATATACGCGATTGAGTGAGAGGAAAGCCAGGCGTTAAACTCGATACCGGAGGTCGCTTAACAGGTCGTTCGCGGCAGTTCGCTTTTGCAGCAGCGGACCGAGTCAGAGAGTAATATCGCGAAGTAGATTATCGCTCTCGGATCTCGCCGCAGCCGCCGGACTCGACACACACATACACATATACACACATGTAGGATAGAGCTCGTTGAGCATCGAAATCTCGACTCGTCAACGCGATCGAAGTTTCGGAAACTAGATTTGCTCGGCCGCGTCCGTCGTTTGAAAAGCGCGCTAATCGAGATTCGCTGTCGACCTGATTCCTGTTTAATTGAATCCCTTTTTTATGCGATGTGCCGATGACGCATATATATACCTTGACGCTGCAAATTGAACCGCGATTCGCTCTTCGATGACTTTTTCCGTTCGGCACACTCGGCGGCGCTGCGTGTATAAATAATGCGAGAGGTCATACTATATCTGCGGAGGTATATGAACAAAGTAATGCGGCATGACACGCCGATAAGGAGTATCAGTTAAAGCCATTACGCGCACGTATCTCGGGAGAAAAATAAGAGCGAGGCGATCCTCTCGGGCATCTCGCTATTTTTCTCGACTCGCGGACTTATCACAGGCGGGCTGTATATATATGTATATAGACACGCGTGTGCGATAGCGCGGCCGGAGAAATTTCCGTCTCGAGGCAATAACTCGTTGCGGCTCCGCCGAACGGCAGCGAGAATGAGCGATAATAAAATTAACCTCATGTACGCATACACACACACACACAAACACACACTGCAAGCTCAAAGCCACGCCGAGCGACTGGCGTCTTATCTCGCAACCCACTCGAAATTTGCCCTCTTCGAGCAAGACGCTCTCTTTTCTTATTTTTATCATCCATTTTCTCTCCTCCGGCTCCGCCTCCTCTCGGCGCAAAGTCGCTTCTTTTTCGCGTCGCGTCAGCGCAAAAAGCGCGCTCAAAGGCGCCCGTTGTCTCTCCGCGCGCTGGGATTAGATTAATGAAATTGCCATCGCGATGACACACTGCTGCGCGCGAACGAGAGAGAGCACTGTGACTCCCTTTGACTCTTCTGCTATATATGTGTATAAAAAACGTCCGCATCGGTTATTAACATCTGACGATGATGCGTCTGCGAAACGGGAACAGCATCTGATGCTATAATTATAAATATATGTATAATAACTATAGATATAGGTTGCCCATGCAGTAACTGTCTGGCGTAATAGCCGTCGCCTGTCAAAATTTCCGGCCGCGATATGCGCGCATTAGTATGGAGTTTGAAAAGCCCGATAAACTGATGGCGGAACGAAAACACGAGCAGTAAAATTCAAGTCGAGCGAGTCGAGAGGTAATATTATTAAAACGGCTTAGAATTTAATTTCACGGGATACGCTCGGCAGCGTACGTTCTCTCTCTAACCCATATTACCGCTGATCGATACAACGCCGCTTGTCGTCTGTATACGTATACGCGTATCCTATATAAATTCCGAAGACTCAGCTTGTATACATCGATGAAAATGGTCCCCAAAGCTGCGTGTTTATAAGCGTAAAAAATGTTATTTTTATAAAATTCGCAGCTCGAAAAAAACTCAATACCGCAGCGACAATCGGGAAGCCCATCTGGCGAGATACGTGCGCTGCACCTTGCTCTAAAAAATCCGGCTGCGGCATCATCTCCATAATTCCTGGCAATACTCTTTCCTCGCAGCAGCATCTGCTCTCTTTTTCCCCCGTCTCCTCTCTCTCTCTCTCTGAGGTGAGTGTGCTAGACGTGTTTCACGTCGGCTCCGCAATAATTGGTGTAAAAACCTTATTCAACGTGGTTTTTTTTGAGTCTCTTCTTGCAGGCATCTCGACTTCCCGCTGGCTCGTGTGTCTTGGGCATAAACAGCTTGGCTTGCATCTTCTGAGCCGGGGAAATCGTGATTGTCTGCTTTCTGATATTTCCGCGGAGAATCGATCGGCATTTCTCGGCGTGTGCCAGGGACTTTCATCTATCCAAACGGGCCTTGTGACGCTGAAGCTGCAGAGTGCCGCCTTGTACCATTCGCAGAGGGAATTTGAGACAACTTCTGGGACTGCAACAGTGACCACTGCCTGCTTTTTCATATCCGCCTCATCGCAGCCACGACGAAAAGTCAACTGTCAAGCTACTGCGCGAACATCACTCAGTGAAAAGCGACTTATGGTTAAGTGTGGTGAAGTTTGTCAATGTGATTATTTATCGGTGGACAGTAAATCTATCTAAAATAGTCGTGCGTTTTCGGAAATTGGAAAATTTTCCTGGAAAACAGGTGTTCGGCGCGTGTGTATATAGTGGTTCGGTGTCTTCAGTGCGTATTGTATATATTTTTGTTTATATAGCGATCGGGCGGGACCGTGTTTACATTCGTACAGCGATCTCCGGTAATATAGACACACATAGCAGGCTTGTCTGCTTACAATTCGCGCCTACTTAGATTCGCTTGTTACACACGCCTTGATCGCAGGCTGCTATATATTCGTGGCAACTAAATAAATGGAGCTGGCTTGTGAGTTGAGTAGGACTATAGAAATGATTCGGCTATGAATAGGAAATCCTGCGTTCGTTGTCACAAGGTTAATGCTAAATCAGCCGGCTCGATAGTGCGTTGCGCGGTCTGTTGCAGGCCCTACCACGAGCTTTGTTGTCTGGATGTGTGGCGTACTGATTCCAATACAATAGTTTGTTGCACAGTGGAGACCACCCCTTGTATCTCGCCAGATAGCAATAATCACAACGGTAACAAAATCACCCCAGGAACATCCATACTCCAAAACGACTGCACACCGGCGAAGGGGTGCAATAAAAGGCAAATCACGCCGCCCTCACCACCGACACCAAAATTATCCCGCGACGACAAGCACAGCTCCACCGAATCTCTCGGTTCTGTCGTGTCACTCTCACCGCCACTGTCGAGCATGGACAACGGCGATAAGCTCACCATGGACCTCACCGGGGCTCCACCTTATTTCGTTAGTCTCTATAAACTCTTCGAGAGATTTGCCGAGTCTAGTGAATCTACCGCGAAAAAACTTAACGATCGTCTCGAAGCGATAGAGAAGAAAATCACGGACGCGGACATTGAACGGAAAAATGAGCTGAGCGCTGTTCGCGCCGACATAGCCGCGTTATCTCGTGCCGCTATCGTTAGAGATGAATGCGAGGTAATTGTCTCGGGCATTCCGGCGGATTACGCGGCCGCGCCTCTTGATGCGGTCGCGTGCATATTTCATGCACTAGGCTTCGAGGACTTAATGAAGCATGTCCTATCGCATAGACCGTGGGCAAAGAATGCTGTGGAATCCTCGCAACCGGTAGCGCGGGCGCAAGTGGGTGAACGCTCGGATTTTAGCTATGTTCTTAAATTTACCTCGCCGACTATTCGTGACTCCGTGATGCGCAAAGCTCCGGGACTGAGATCCGTCAACCTTAAGCGTGCATTGAATACAGAAGAGAATTGCAACATATTTATAAATCAACTGTACCCTAGGTCCGTTTTTAAGTTGCTGAAAAAAGCTCGCGCGGTCTCAAAAGACCTAGATTACGCTCGGCCTTCAGTCGAGAATATGATTGTCTGTGTCAGGGAAACTCGTGACGCTACTCCAATACCGGTATATGCCGAGTCTGATCTGGAAAAACTTACTCCTCGTGGCGCGGCCCGTGTATGACGGGCAAAGGTGGGATCAGTGTCGCCAGCCCAGGTTGGGGCGAGGGACGTAATGGTTGTCGGGCATATCAATGTTAATCGGCTAAATTCGCGTGAGCACTTTGCGTTGCTGGAGGCCAAATGCACAGCTGGGAATTTTGATGTAATTGCAATTACCGAGACCTTCTTGCAGCCGGACGTACCCGATAGCCACCTCGCCCTGGATGGGTTTAATTTTTTCCGCCATGACCGTGTGGGAAAGGAGGGTGGCGGTATAGGGTTATACGTTCGCGATTACTACTCTGTAAATGTTCTTGCGCAATCAGACCCTGAGTTTGACAACACACCGGAATATTCTGTATACGAGTTAATATATGGTAATGTTAAAACTTTACTCGCTGTTGTCTATCGCCGACCTACCGCTGCCTATCCCATAGTCCTCGCCGAGAAACTGGCTGCTCTCCTCCCACATTATGATAACGCAATTATTACTGGGGACTTCAATATAAACATGGCCACACTAAATGACGCTTCTGCTCACCTACGGAGGTCAATTGATTTTCTCTCTCTCCACTTAGTCCAGTCGGACCCCACACATCACGTATTTTGGCGCACGCCGGCCTCTCACACATGGATCGATCTCTTTTTAGTGAGCAACCTCGAAAATGTGGTGCAGTATGAAAAATCGGAGGCTCCCTTTATAGCGGGACATGATTTCATCTCTCTCACGCTAAAACAAAACATTCCAGCGACCGTGAATAAGGTCATTAGAACGCGAAATCTCGACCGCGTCCCCACTGCAACACTGGCTCGCGAAACCCATGCAGCCTTGCAACCGTTGTTCTCTGAGTGTGAAAATGATTTTCTCAACTCGGCTTTTCTTTTGGCCCCTAGCGGCGAAAATGCCAGCCATGGCCCGGCACTTGCGCTTACCGTCTTGCCTCCGGATGTAGATGCAGCCCAACGGTCTTTGACATCTGCTCTTATATCTGCGTACGACGCGGCAGCCCCCGTCAGGCAGATAAAACTTAGCTCAAAGCGCAAACCATGGATAACGCCGGCCATTAGGGCATTGATGAAGAAGCGCGACCGTCAATTTAGGTGCGCAAAGGAATCTGATAGTCTACTCGAGTATGAAAAATTCAGACGCCTTAGAGCGGAGGTCTCCAACGTGCTGGACACAGCTAAAAATTCGTACATCGCGGATAAAATAGACTCGGCACCAAATCTGACCGCACAGTGGCGTGAGTTCAGGAAGCTTCGCGTCATGGCGCCTGCCCTGCCTTCGCCTCTAAGCGTTTTCAGCGCGGCTGCTCTAAACACCCATTTTGCGAAAATGGTGAGCCAAAGCCCTCCACTCACTGCCAGCGATCTGCACGAGGCGTGTAGTCACCCTTATAACTCTGAAATTCGCTCTTCGTTTCACTTCTCTCCAGTCTCCGATGAGGAAGTTTCTGGGGCACTAAAGTCTGCAAAGTCAAAAGGAACTGGTCTCGATGGGTTGTCGGTTCCCATGCTGAGGGCGGCGCTTCCTGACCTCGTAAAGCCTCTCACAGCATTAATAAATGCCTCCCTGATCGCGGCTTCTTACCCCGATGACTGGAAAAAGGCCCTAATAGTACCTCTCGCGAAAGAGAAAACCCTGTCTTCTACTTCGGACACGCGGCCGATCGCTCTACTCCCTGAGCCTTCCAAGATTATCGAGAGAATAGTGCAACAGCGTCTCTTGGGTTTTCTGGAAGCCCACGGGCTGCTCGACCCTCGGCAGGCGGGTTTTCGACCTGGACACTCCACTCAAACCGCTCTCCTCGGAGTGTTGGATGACGTGCGGTGGGCTATCGACAAGCGAAAGCTTACAATATTGGTGCTACTCGATTTTTCAAAGGCGTTCGATAGCATATCGCACGCGTGTCTGCTCCGCAAGCTTAGATCGTACAACGTGGCTGACGCGGTTCTGCGTTGGTTCTTTGGCTACCTGGCCGACCGTCTGCAGGCCGTGGTGGATGAGGGTGGGAACGTCTCTGAGTGGCTTCGTGCTCCGTCCGGGGTCCCACAGGGCAGTGTCCTTGGCCCCCTGCTCTTCGCGATATACATAAACGATCTGCCTAGCGTGCTAAACTTCTCTCAGTACATGCTCTTCGCCGATGACACACAACTGTACATACACTGTTATCCAGAGGAATTAGCAGAGGCCATAGGTAAAATATCAAGAGACACGCGGGCAGTCGCCGAATGGTCACGCAAAAATAGTTTAAATCTTAACCTAAAGAAGTCTAAAGTCATGATCTTGGGCAGCTGCGCGTATACACGTGAAATAGATTTAGCGGATATCCCAAGCGTGACTGTGGATAGGGAAGCACTGCCCTACGTTACGGAGGCAAAAAACCTTGGCCTTTGGTTAAACCAAAATCTTGACTGGCAGCTTCACGCCAGACACATCTCTCGCAAGGTTTATGCCTCCTTGGCGTCTCTCCGGTTCCATAAACATGCGCTGTCGATGTCGGCAAGGAAAAAACTGGCACAAACACTGGTCCTGCCGCTGTTTGATTATGTAAGTCCGGCCCTAACGGACCTTGATGCCGCTCGAGCCCTGAAGCTTCAGCGAGCACAGAATGCGTGCGTCCGTTTTGTAGTGGGGAATATCCCTCGTCGCGCTCACGTCACTCCATATAGGATCGGTCTCGGGTGGTTATCGGCGCAACGCAGGCGCGAATACCTCTTGGGTGTTCAGGCGTATTCCGCGCTTGCGCGAAAAACACCCTCATATCTGATCAACCGTTTCACGATTCTAGATAGCAACCTAGAGATTCGACGATCGGCTAGAAACGTTCCACAGGGCCTTTTATATGCCGCACCTCGTACGGAAGCTTGGAACAAATCCTTTTGCGTTCAAGCTTCTGCTCTATTAAACAGTTTAGGCATCACAGATTTTTCGGAGCAATGCATTCCTGTTGTGAAGCGCAAGCTTTATAAGGAACTACTAGCCCGGGACCAGGCCGACTGGGAGGCTCGGATAGTTAGAGAGGGACTGAGCGTTTAGTTAACTATATTGTAAGTCCTATAGCATGTAAGTTAATTCGTAAGTTTCAAGTTGTACTTCGCATATGTTTAGTTTTAAGTAAACTTTGTCTCTGTATATTCGCTGATGTATAAACCGCCAGATGGGGTCCTACCCCAAGGCGCAATAATAAAACTATCTATCTAAACTATCTATCTCTCTATATATATATATCTATATTGCATACTGCGATGCAGCGTGTACAGTCGGCTGCGCACCGCAGAGACCATCACGAGCAGTGCGGAGGAGCCGAACTAGCGCGCATGCGACGACAGGCAGCCGACACAAGACGAGAACAAGAGAAGCTGCTGCTGCATGCACGCGCGCGCGAGACATGTGGCGAGGTACGACTACGCCTGGAGAGCAGCCGATCTCCGGGATTGCACGAGCGAGCGAGCGGCTCACGTCAGATGCAACGAACGCGAGAAGTGAGAGAGAGAGAGAGAGGAGAGAACTGGCACCAAGACGCCTGTCGTTGAGCCTGGGGGGTATATTCCATAGAAACAGAGAGAGAGAGAGCAAAGCGGAGCTCCGTCGTCGCGTGGCTTATTGCTAAATGGAAGTGTCTGCGGCATCCCGCGCGCGCTCCCTGTGTATAGAGCACGACTCGGCTTTGCTCATTGGCGAATTGATCGATTATTTAACGGCGCATTAGGTCGCGGACTGCGTGTAATGTCCCGTGAACCGGTGGAATTAGCCTTTTCTCTCGCACAACACACACACACTCACATATATATATTAGTTCCCCGTAGGGCGCCGTGAAGACTAATTCAGACTCGCGCGCGATATCGACGCGCTTCTTATACAAGCGGCTGCTACCCCCGTGGTTTTGCTGAAATCTCGCGACGCGCCGCATACAAAGTAACCTACTCGTATCAGCAAGAGCAGAAGCAAGTGCGCGCGCGAGTTAGCCCAGTTTACGGCGTCTGAAGTTTAAAGCCTGAATATGTCGCGCGCAGGTCGGCCTGTTATATCTGCGCGCAAGTAGTGAAGTAGAATTTTACGGCCGTATTATATGTCTGCGTGTGTGTGTAAGGGGCAAACGTCGCGAGTTCCGAGAGTAAAGTGCAAAGCTTGCCAGACGCGTTTAGCCTCTGATCGTTATACGGCCGGCAGTGATGTGGTATAAAAATACGTCGTCCTCGAGCGTACGCGTGTATAGCCAGCTGTTATATCGCCCTTTGAAAACTCGTCTCGCATACGATGAGTGGGCTTTGTTCGTCTCGTTAAATTAGCCTGTATACTCGGAGTGAATGTAGGTCGTCGTTGCGAAAATTTCCCGCACCGCGCGCGCGATTTATTAAAAAGTCGTTTCCGCTCAAATTTGACCTGCACGAAGGGGAAAAAAATTGCCCTCGCACTGCGGGACGTAATTCAAGCACGAAGAGATTAATATTTTTGTTATATACGAGTGACGCATATTTCTTCCTCTAGACACACTGACACTGATAAATGAGTGCGGCGTATTTTTGACACTTTTGCATATGCCGCTGCTATAATATAGAGATTTTTCACGTTTCCGCACATCGAGCGTACGTCGTCTTGACCCTTTGACGCGGAACGACACAACAGCGTGTCGCCAGTGTCTGATCGACTTTTAATTCCTCCCGAGTATTTTTCCATGCGGGCTCGCTACAAAAACCAGTATACAGACAGTATAGTATAGAGCGCTCGAAGAATCGTCACCCAATAATTCAGGCCAACAACGGCGGCGGATAATCCCGAGACTCTGCGGAAAATCGTGTTTGCCGGAATATTTTTCAATCTCCCCGCCATCAATCTCCGCTTTGACTCTCGAGGGCTCCGCGAGTATATATCAGCATCAGCGCAGCCTCGAGAAGACTATAATATAGAGTCTGCGGCAGTACCGCGCGCGTGTCCTTATACCGTATGCACACATATTCGCGATACGCGCATCTCTTCTCTTTGCACTGCGCGAGTCGAGCGGGAGAAGAGGCAAAAAGGAGCTGCGGCAACGACGTCGGCTGCGCGCGAGAAGGAAGAAGCGCTGACGATGACGGGCTAACGTGGTAAACACCTTGTCACCGTCGGCTATGTAATATTTCACACAGGCTACCGGCTGTAAGGACGCGCGGCGAAAGTGACGGGCCGGGAAAAAGAAAGGATAAGGCGCGGGCGCGCGCGAGCCGAGATGAAACTTTGAGAATTGGGGCGTGAAGGAGTGCGAGCCGCGAAGCTAATTAAAGCGACGACGTGACTCCATATATATTGTCGAGTCCGCCGTCTACTCTCGCTCTCTTGCAGTCTCATTCTCGCGTTCGCGTCTTTAAAAAAATTACTCGCTCGGTTAGCGCAACAAAGCGTATACTCATAAAATACCAAGAAAGCGTACGGAAAGCATCTCCAACTGCTGCTATATAGCGGCTGCACTTTTCCGGCGCGCATCTAATACTTTTCCTCGGTTCGCTGCAAGTGTGCACACAGAGTCGTTGGCTCTTAAAAGGCGGCGGCGTCGCCGGCCCTCGAGATGAAAGCGAAATAATGCGCGTATTATAGCCCCGACAGCAGAAGCAACAGCATCTAAGCGCCCGAATATAGACGCTTCTCCCGCTCCCCCCTTCGTCGTCGTCGTCGTCGTCGTCGCATCAACATTTGTTTTCTGCGAGCGCGCCTTGAGACAGCCGGGAAAGGAGCATCTTCTGCTCGCCTATATAGCCTCTTCTGGGTATTCCGTTTGTACCAAGGCGGAATCGCACTAGCAGCGACGGAGGAGGAAGGGGGGGGAGGATGAGGTTCTAATAAACGAACAAAAAAGCGTCGGCAGCCTCCTTCAAAGCGCTCTCGGAGGGTATTAAAACGCGCGGCCTTTGACACTCTGTTTTCTCTATTTTTCGGCCACCGCTCGCTATAAATTTCGCCCCGCTCGTGCGAGCGTCCTTTGCCGTATTATAGCCTATTATGGCTGAATTTGCGACGCGGAAAAATTTCCCGCGGGCCTCGAACAATTTGCCAAAGAAGCCGTTAATGAAGGCCCGTGCTCGAGCTTATATAATAAAAACAATAATAATCATAATGAATTAGAAAGCAGGGCGCCGCTCACGGATTGCCGAGCCATAAGAGAATAATTGATTTTCCCCTTTGTTATATATATATACCTATGTATATAGGAAGCTTCGTCAGCCACTGCTGCAGACAGCGTGTTTTCTCCTCGGCGCGCATGTATCTGTAAACGTCGTGTAACTTGTCTCGCGCGAGATCGCGTAACGCTCCGTAATTATAGGATAATAATAAGTCACTGCAGCCGTCCCGCGCGATGCCTCGACGAGTGAATAAAATAAATCCACTCATAATTGATATCCCCCTATATACTGAGCGATCAAACCGGCGACGTAGTCGCGTTACGTCAGAGGCCGTTCGCGTCATTTGCGAAGGCGGATATATATTATATATATATATATATATATATATATATATATATATATATATATATATATATATATGTAATGTGCATTTCTCTCGGGCCGCTGACACACGCTTAAAAAGTGAAAATATCACTCGCAGCATAAGTAATGCGCGCGCAGTCAATCGAGAGAGCGATCCCTTCACTTTCCAGAGCCCCCCCCCCCCCCCCGGCTTATTGCCCGCAAAAACTCGTCGTTGTAAAGCAACTAACAGCGATACATTTATATTCTATACTCTGTACGTATAACTAGAGCGCGTTTTTATCGTCTTCTTCTGCGTGTATACGCCTTACATAACGCAGAAGCCCTGTGTATCTCACCTTGTGCGTTTTCGACGTATACTGCACAGATTGCAATTTCATAAACTGCGAGTCCCGAGCGTATATATATATATATATATACAGGTAGAAGAGGGACCGCGCTCCCAATTAGACGGGGAGCCCCGAGGGCTTTGTAGGTATACCTCTCGCGTGATGCGGCTGGAACTACCGAAAAAAGAAAGAGGCTAATCAAGACCAGTCGCACCGTCAGCGCCGCGTGCGATTATTGCCGGGCAGCACATTTGGTCTAAGAAATCGCTAAAAGTAGACACAATGGGCTCGCTCTTTATTTTTTTGAAGAAAAAAAAATCGCGCGAGGTGATGATTGGCCCGTTCTTTCTTCGATTTCGTGATCCCCGCCGATGGATCCTAGTCCAGGTGGCCGACTAATCGACGACTCGTGCATGTGTGTCTGTCCATTGTGATGCGAGACTATATAGATGCGCGCTATCGCGTGCGATGGATCATTGTCGCAGTGTCGATGCAGAACGATGACAGGATGATGGCCGCGCTGTTTGTCTGTCCCGGATAAATTGGCGTTGCTTGTTTGGACTGAAAAGTTCGAGAAAGCCGAGGTAGTGTCTAATACACGATGAGAGAATGGCTTTTGAATTGTATACTGATGTAATATTTCTTATGTAAATGTGTGCGACTTTTATTATATTGTTACCATTCTTGATATTTTTTTCTTACTCTATTTAGTATTATTTTTATATATCATGTTGACACTACAATGCAGGTTAGTCCGACAATACAGTTTTGGCATATAGATGTCTCCTCGCAAGAAACTGTTTTGTTTTACGGCTACTCTACTATTTGACTCATCCGCCCATAAGAATGACAAATTTAACGCAGAACCACTTTGATCGAGGCTCTCGAAAGGATCGCACGCATGGAAACGGTTGCACGGAAAACAAACACGCAGACAATCGCGTCCCCCGAAGGAGTGCACACCGGCGAAAGTAGAGCCGCTTTAAAGGGGTTATAAGCGTTGTGCACGACCTTTGCCGGCGCGCTTGCTATATATACACTCTCTCACACGCGGACGCGGATTCCGTTCTCCGCGTGTATATACGACTCCCAATATATATGTGTGTGTGTGTGTGTGTGTGTGCGGCGAAAAAGAGAACGGGGAACGGTGCTGCAGCAGCGGTATAGATGGATGGATAACGCGGGACCCCGCCCGACTTATATTGCTCTCTGCATCTCTCTCTCTCTTTCTCGGCGTGCCGAATCGAGCCGCGCCGGCGACGATCTCCAGATCCCAAGGGCCAGATTGCAAAAGTATGCGCTTTTATTGTGTGTATACAACGAGCTCGGAGATCTTCCGGGCATTTTTTCCGGAATCCGCGAATGTCAGGGCGACTTGTATGTATGTGTACGTCTGTGTAATATTATGTATTATATACATACAAGCATGGCGAGCCCATTGAACCCGAGCGAAGGGCACTGCGCGCGCATGTCGCGTTGTTGTCACTTATATCTCTCGCGCGCGGCAAGGCTACTGAAATATATATATCGCGTCTTGAAAGTTTTCAGAGCGCGCGAGCTGCTGCAATAATGTGCACCGTTAATGGTTATGAGCTATCTCGGAGGGCGTGATAAGGCAGCGCGTTTTCCTCCTATTTATTACAACGGGACGTTATGGTAATCTTGCGGTGCGATAAGCCACAGCCGAGATTATTCGCGGAGCAAGTAATTCGCGCGATTTGCAGAATTTATAAAAATTTTAATTAACCGCGCGGCAGTATTTGCCTCTCCGAAAACTATACCCCTTTCTTCTCGAGAAAAGTGTATACGGCTACTTCATCAGTTAGTCTGTGAATTAAAGCGTGTGTATATACGTCTGGCGCCGTGGAAATTCGACTTCCGCAATTCTGTCGCGCAAGCGCAGGACTGGAAATTAAATAACATTCCACATATTATGCGCCATTAGCTCGTACATTATACGCACACAGGTATATACACGAGGGTCCCTCCGCGCGCAATTTACACATTTTTCCAAGTGGCCGTAGAAGCGGTTCGCCCAAAAATTTCTCATTAAAATTCGCAATTTCCCCGCGCACTTACTCCCGTGCATGCGAGCGCATCAAGCGGTACTTTCTTTGCGCAACGACCTGTGTATGTATATAGAAGAAGCCGTCGAGGACAGAACGAATGCGCGTCGCGCGCACGTAGAGCACGTAGCGCCGAATAATCGCTGTAAGTTTAAGCGGGGCTATATTCTCATATTACTAAGGTGTATATATACGCGTCCCGCGAACAATAAGCGGAAATTCGAGTTTTTATGCGAGATAATAATCGAGCGTAATATATATATATGTATATAAATACGCACCGAAGGGTTCAAGGCCGCAGTCCGATCTCGTTGTTTGCCTTGCATTAGAACTTTTATCATCGGCGACGCTAATGCAGCTCGTTACACGCCGCGACACGTATTATAACCCTATATCTATTGTCCGCAATTAATTACAACACGGCTATAGGTATTGTGGCATATATCGGAGCTGCGTATAATTGGTCTCGATAAAGACTCGGTAATTGGGCCACTCGGCCGATGAAGCTCTCCTCGGCGTCTATATATACGCGGCGAGCGCTCAAGTTCGCCTATATCGTGAACTTTGGCGCTGGCGCATGCACCGCGGCAGTCCGTTATAAACCGGTGCTATATAGAGAGCGGCGCGAGAGAGCCGCGAACTTTGCAGAACGCCCGGAGGCGCAGTCCGCGCCCGAGTCGCTCTCTCTCTTTCTCTCTCGCGAGTATATATAGGGGAAGTAGAAGACAAACACACGCTGGGGGCGGCGAGCCTCGACTTCCCCTTCCGGAGCGCCGCTGTCGCGAGCGGTCGGGTTGTACACATCGGAGATCCAGGCAAGATGAAGAAGAAGAAGTTGTTTAGCGCATATAGCGTCTGTCTGTGAAAGCGACTACAGACTTTGGGACTGACTGCTACGTATATCGCTTTATTTCGGCGCAGAAAGGATACGCGAATTGTTTAAACGGAGCTGTATACAGAGGGTGCGAGCTATAGAGCGAAGATGCAGGAAATATATACGTGGAAGCAGTCGCGGTAAAATAAGAGCGCCGCGAGGCCGCGAGAGTGCGATGGACTCGTAACCGCGGCACAGCAGCAGCAGGGGCCCCGCCCGGTTATGCACCTCTCTCTCTCTCTCTCTCTCTCTCTTTCTCTCTATACTATATAGCTAAGCCGTGTGCGTGCTGCCTAGAGCGCTGCATAAACTCGCGCGCGACTTTCTCAAGAGAGGCCCCGATGCAAAGAGAGGATATAGCAGCCTCGAGAAAATGACTACCTTTCCTGCTCTCTTTCTCTCTCTCTCCCCCTCTCGGACCAGTTTGTCCTCCTCTTTTTCTCAGCCGCGCACGCTCTCTTCTCGCTTTTTACCCTACGCGAGAGTTGCTGCCGCTTCTTCTTCTTCTTCTTCGTCTTTTTGCTCCCGATCGTTCGCTCCATTTTTTCCATCAGCGCCGCTATACTTTGCTATATGCTTTTACACTCTCTATGCTATACGCTTTTATTGCACGGCGCGCGCGCACGGCCTGGGGATTTACCGGGCTTTCGCAATTATCGCAGCCGACCACGGCTTGTTATCTTTCGGCTGTTAACATTCTAATAGCCCAGAGGGAGGTAAAAAGTCATAACGATCTCTCTCACTCTCGGTCTCGTTCCGTCTCGCGAGTTTCTTTGCTCGGGCGCATGGAAAGCGCGCGCGATTGAATTTCCCGCCCTGCGCCTGGAAAAATCCAGCTTGAGTCGAGGGCGCGGGGCCGCAATTAACGAGACTTTTGCGATACACGATGCTGCTGCTGACGACGACGACGACGACGATGATGAGCCGTCGGCCGCCGAGCATTGTTGCGCCTCGGCGCTTCCTCTTTCCGCGAGCGTGCACGCGAGTCTAATTGCCAACCTGGTTGCAGATATATCGCGAAAAGGTGAAAACTCCCCGGCAATCAGCAAACTGATACGTTCTTAATACTTATAGACTCGCGCTGTTGCGCAGCGCGAGCGGACCTGGAAATGGGATTTTTCTCCTCATCTAATTGAATCTCGGAGTCGCGCAGTCTATCTGCTGATGAGTTCATTTCGATCGCTACGATGCTAATTTTCTTTTTCTTTTCCATTTGAATTATTCACTTCGCTGACGAATTCGCGCGTGTGTGTTTATACATCAGATAAGCTCCAACTTTTGCCGGAGCCCATTATGCTAATCAATATGCCATATATATATGCGACGAGAACTGCAGGTGGCCGCGTGTGAGAGAAATTTTCTCGACTTAATTATACGCAAATACGTCGTGTTGGGAAACGGAAAATCCAGTCGATTCGAAAAATGCGACCGGTTTCATATAATTATGGCAGCTCACTTAAAGTTACTAAATCTTTTTACAATATTGGAGTATTGCGATGCTAAATTAAATATACTAAATTCTATATAAATCTCGAATATCATTATACAGTGTATATCAGTTATAACGTATTTCAATTTGTGGCATAATCGAAATATATAATCATTTCATATATATTAGCGTGAAAAACGCAATTTATTCAACTATTGCCTCATTATTCTAGTACTGATCTAATTCCTTCCATAGCAGCCATATATGGAATTTTTCAAATGCTGGCATACTATATACATATAATAACGGAAATAGAAAAAGAACCGCGCACACCTTCGGAGATGGAAAATTAAACTGCGACTCTCAATGAACGTCGACGTATATCCAACGGGTTTCACTCGAGCGAGTTTCCACTTTCCCGCTCGCTGCGACTATGATTAAAGTTTTTGCTCTTTGCAGCCGAGTTAATTTTGATTGAATTCGCCCGTTATACTCGGCCAGTGTAGTGCATCTCGAGGCGTTGATGAAGCGCACGATTAGCTGGAAACAAAGCGCGACGAAGGATTGAAACTAGTTTGCGCGGAGCCATGCAGTATACGGGAGTTTCTCGAAATAAAAAAGGCACACAAAGTCGGCGCGACTGACATTTTACAAATAGTATGGAGCGCGTACGGCAGAAGGCAAACAAAAATATTGGCGCGCGCGAATAGACGCAGCGCGCACGAGTCGACGGGCGGCAAGTTTCTCTTCAAATACAGTTATAATCAGAACTTTCCGCTGGCAGCCAGCCGAGCAGTTAGTTTTCCCTCGATGTTAATTAAAGTGTCCGTTGCGTGTTCCAAATTAAAGTATGAATTGTCCTCTTATTTCCTTCGTGTAACTGACTCCACTCACTCGTAACTATCACTTACGCGCGCGCGGGAAGCGAATAAAGGAAAATAAAGGACGGAAGCGCTGGCGCGCAAAAGCTGCAGCAGTTTCTCTTATGCATATATACTGCAATGTATACAGACTCGCTTTATGTGGGGATCGCGCAAAAATAACCTTGAGAAATTGTCATAAAAATTGACAATAAGATCGACCTGAGACGCCGGGGAACTGTGCATAGCAAGTCACGAAAGAATTTCTATATCTCATTATATTCACTCAAAAAAAAAAAAAAATGTGCGAATGCGTACCCGTACATATATGCGTACATACGAGCTCGGAAAAATGCGCACTGGGTTCAGTCACGCGTAAACGCGACTATAGCGACTCTCCCAAGCATTATAAGTATACGCGCACACGCGATTCTCCTCTTCACAGTAGCTCGTTTCCTAGTGAGCCGACGATGAAATCTTTCGCCGCTGGCGATTCGAGACTGCGCTTTTTTTACTTTATTACACATTATTCTCGTGGAAATTAAATCACCCACGCACTTTTGTGAAGCTCATTAAGCCGCGACGACGCGCTAAGAAGCCGTATATACTATATATGCTGACTCCTGTATCATAATCGCTTACACAATAAATCGAAGGCGCGACATGCTCAACACCTTTTTCAACTTGTATAGCTTGTCACATTATATAAACGAGGGGCACAAAAGAATGGCACAAGACATTAAAGGAGATAGTGAATGACTATATTGCGAGCGGAGAACGGGATTTATATCGATGTATAAACTTTAGCCGTGAGTCATTTTGAAATAGAGTACAACGCGTTATTCGATGTACATATACACATAGGTGCGCGACTCGCGTGATAAGTATTATCATTATCAACAAAAGCTTATACGTATCCTTTTCGCAGCAGCATGCGGGCAGTAGCAGCTGCGTATAATCCCATCCTTTCACAAATTCTATCAGCGCTGCTCGCGGCTAATCTCTCCTGTGTATAGCCGGTTCTCCGCGAGATTTTCCGCCTACCGCGGCCGTAAAGCCGGAATGAAAAACCTCTCTCTTGCGGCCATATAGTGCCGAAAAAAGAGGCCGCGAGTTCGCAACGTCTGTATAGACGCCGTATATCCTTCGTCTTTCTCTCTCTCTCTGCGGAGGAAATTGCAGCAGCAGCACTATATAGTGGCGTCGCTAGAGAAGGAAATTAACGCCGCCCTCCTTTCGCGAGAGAGCATATAGGCGTGTGCGCTCGCGAAACAACAGTTATATCCCCATATAGAACGCGGCCAGCCGCGCCGGGAGGAGGACAGCGCAGCAGCAGTCGAGGAAGCGAATATCGCAGAGCGCCGGCGATTATGGAACCGCGAGCGCGGCTTAAGAATATCGCCGCGGAGCCCTGGCGATTCTATGCAAAACGGCATTTCCTGCAGACCGCGAGAGCCTACGATGTACACTTTTTTGTCCGCGAGCACGGATTTTTACTGTTACTGTTATTTTTATTCTCACACTTTATTTTACAGCTGCTGGACGAAATGTCTTTATTGAAACTTGTTTCACACGTCATTATTTTCGTCTTCTCTATTGTTACAGATTGAAGCGTCGATGCGGAGACCAAGTGAATGATCAACAATAAGTAAGTCCCATTTCATTTTTTTCTTTCTTATAATTTGTGTCTTTTGAAAGTGCATCTTGCTCGAAATACTTTCGACTACTACATGGATGTGTATAACGGTGCGTGTATACAGCTATATATCGGGTGTTATACCCGAGGCGGTGCGCATAATAGTACCCGAGCCCTATACTATATATACTAGTTATATATACACAAAACGGCAAGAAAAGTCCCGTGCACGAAGCGCTGGCCCACTTATAGGCGAAATTGCGTAAAGGCGTGGGGGCTGATACATATACCAAGGCGCCCGCGCCTGTATCAGCCGAGTCACGCGTATTTATATATACCCCGCGCACCTCTTGCTCCGCACGTGCGCACTCGCTGTAGATATGCTGCAGCCGCTCTTTTTCCCGCCAATATAATGCTGAGCCAACGGAACAGCCAGGCGCTGTACACCTAGCACGTAAAGCGTTTTGCGTCAATTTTTCCACCGTCGACTGTCCGTTTTGATTTGTTTCGCTCGTCGGCCGCTGCTCTCGATCTGCGCGATGCGCGCCTCTCGCGACGCGTGCAGATGAATGGCTCTTGATGCATTGTAACGGTTTCTGCTCTCTCTTTCTCCCCGGTGCAATGGGTCCGGAATTGTTTTTGTTCGCCAGCTTTTAGCAAATGGGCTGATTGCAAACTACAATCGAGCAAAATTATTGTCGACTTTTCGCGGAATCCCTATACGCAGTTCGAATATTGAATTTCGATTTGCACAGTTTTGTCGCGCGCGCGCGCGCACACTCAATTTTCACTGCCACTCTCCGATGATCACTATGCGCCACTATACACGTTCTAGCTATGTTTACAGTGTCGGAAAATTTAACAATGAAATATGTCGACTATCCATCATAGTTCTAGCCCAGTTTTGCCCCCTCTTGAAAAAAAGAACACTGAAAAATCACCTTGCTTAGACTCGTTTGCATGTACAATATATGTATTTTGCAACAATATGGGTGAGATGATTTAGCACGAGACAAGTGCTGAAATCGCCCAAAATAACAACAGTTTTTTTTTCTCTTTTTTTTTAAATTCATGTAGGGCTCTCTTTTACATTTATTTCATGCGTATATATTAAAATCAAATACGCATTTAATAAACAGTGCACAGGCTCTCAAATATATATCTCGAAAGAATGAAGCCAGTCTAAAATTATATGCCCGACGATTGTATATTAGCATCAACGATATGCGCAGCAGCGAATTAAGTATTAGTCTATATATATTCTTCTGCCCTTCGAAAATCCGATAATAATAATGAAGCTGGTAGCGCGTGCTCGGCAGAAATAATCTCGCGCTCATCACGTGTGCCTGCAATATTCAGCCGAGAGTCAGAAATAAAATAGAGCAGTCGATGCTCAATGCCTCTCCGAGAACCGGGAGAATAATAATTTTCCAGCTATAAGTATATATATTCGTGCGCTCGCGGAACATTTTCGAGGCCGCGCGATATATATTATGCAAGAAGTGCAAGCGACCTCCGTCACCCCTTCGTCTCCCTTCGCAGTCTCCGCGTCGCGGTAGGTATATATAAGCGGATTCGATTTGACGTCCAATTGAGCCGGAGAGTGGCCGCTCAGTCATCCGTGTAAGAGGTCATTTTCGACGAGCTCGTTATCCGGCGCTCGTTGCGTTAATGAGGCATTTTTTTCCGCCGTTGCCTTTCTCGCAATTCCCTGCCCGTTTGCTGCGCGCACGAGTACATACGGGGCAGCCGCAATGCGATCTCCTGCGTCGTAATCGATCGCGAGCGGAGATAAGCAGCGCAAAACGAGTATTGTTTATACGTGTTGCGCGCCACGCTTCTTTTCCCTCCGCGCGTGTCGAATAAACTGCTTCGCAAGAGCTCTCTGATTAGGGTTTCATGGTCCATCAGCTCGAAGTTGGCTCCCGCGTTACCGTGAAAGGGCGCGAGCCGGTTTATGAAATGTCCTTCCGCGAAACTAAGCCTGCTTTTCACGACTCACCGGCTTTGAAAATTACCTCGGCACCTACTGCGCGACTTCGTTAATTGCCGAGGACGTTTAAGCTATACGGCTGCGCAAAAACGCGCGTATAATATGTGCAGTGTATACACATAAATAGCGCGTGCATACAATTAATTGAGATGTTTCAACGGGCGCCTTCACTCGAGCTTGGCCGTAAAAAAAACGGGACGATGCGAGAATCTGCCTCGCGCGAGAATCGCAGAAATGCTGGCTTTAATTATAAGAAATGCTTAACGCGCCTACTTAGCGCCTTTGAGTGCAGAATGCATATAGTGTGTGTGTATATATCGAGATACGCGTGCGTGTGCAGCGTCAGAAGCGTTTCTATGATTTCCCACGTTATGTCGACTTGTTATTACATTTTCTAGACGGCAAACCAGTTTCGCGCGTAAGAGGGAGAGAGAGAGCGCGCGCGCGCAAAGCAGCGGCGGCATGATTGCTCGGGTGCACAGGAAAAACTTCCTGCTCCCGCTCTCGCCTGACTCGGCTGCGATATGAAATTGCTCGATGGGGAAAATGAACCGGAAAATTGATTTTCGATGTCAATTTCTAAAAGTCGAGTGTGCTTCCCGCTCTCGCTTGCCGGCTCTTTTGCCCTTTTATTTCCTCCTCCCGTTTTTTTTTTCACAAGCGGGAGTTCTAATGACGGAGAACTTTTGAGTGCTCCACTTTCTGACCCGTGTGCTGCCCTGCAGATCTGCGTAAATACGAGCTGGCGCTGGAAAATGTTTATGAGAGCACGACCGAGTTAGCGAATTGCACGTGTGTGTGTGTGCATATTATATAGCACATCTGTAGAAATCCCGTACGCTCGTTTACGTAATTGGGCGTGAGCTATAACGGTCCCGATCGAATGCGGTAACACCCGATTTGAGCTGTATTATCAGTATTATCATTTTTTTTGCAGAGCAAACTCGAAACGAGCGTATTATTTTATTGGAAAGATATGCAAAGCCGAGCTCATCGATAAACATAGAAATGAATATCATTCCTCATCGCCGATGTATGTAGCGCGTATACACACACGCGCGGAGAAAGAGAAGAGCTCGCTCGACGAGGTTTACATACTCGCGGGCTGAATCTTTCTCAAGTTACCGAGAGCGGAGGAAATCACAGAGAGAGAGAGAGAGAGGGAGAGACGTGCGCCGGAAATTTGGTTTTCTGACTTGTTGGCTCGTAAAACGTGACGATTTTCCGAAATCCCCTGATACGCGCTGCAGCGCGGCAATGAAATCGAAGAACCGACTACGATGTGTATATTATATAGTATATTCTACTATACTCGTGTCCCCTTTCAAGGCTGCGAGCAGCGCGCGACAACACCTCGACCGATTCTCGCACCGAAAATAAAGTTGTTTAGAGAAAGTTCCATGCAGTATGCTATCTCTCTCTCTATATATATATATACATACATATACCGCATACTGTCATCCCAAGTCACACAAATCTCGGAAGTAGAAAGTCGGGATGTTTTTCTGTTTTCCAGCGGATATGCGCGTCCATGTGAATGGTTGATTATTACCGCGACAATAACGGCGGCGGCGTTGATGAACGTTTTCTCACGGGAAACTCTCGTAACTACATGCATCGGGGCCAGCGCTCCACCTCGTATATCTGAATAGATATTTTATGCAAATGTACTAATGCTCTCGTTATTGCGAAAAACGTCGATTAATAAATCCATAAAGCGAAATATAAAACGTCCACCGTGTGGACTCGTTTGTATTTATGCACCAGTGGCGCGAATAACATAATAGACCACACACGTGCACGTGACTATTGTGTATATGTATATAGAGGTATATAGCAGCGGCAAAAAGGCCCGCCTAACGACTGAATTTAAGCAAAGTAGCACATCGTGCAGCAGTCGTCTCTCTCTCTCTCTTGCGCGCACACACACATAAACAGCCAGAATTCCCGGCGGCCGCTAATGCATGTAACGCTCGAATTGAATTCGACCTCAAAGATAGAAATCCTTTCTGCACGGGACTGCGCGCGCTCCCGCTAATGTATGCAAGCGGATCGACGCGCGGATATACGGGTAGAGCGAGCGAGAACCAGCAGGATAGATAAAGCAGAGCCGAGAAAGAGAGAGAGAGAGAGTCACGAAAGGAGCTCGGCCAAGACAAACCTTGGATTTACTGCAATTGCAAGCGGCGCGCACACACACACACAGTCGAGTCCGGCCACGCCCTGCAGTATATACGGCTGTCTCGTGCACAAGCTGGCTTTTTCCCTCCGCGCA
This sequence comes from Muscidifurax raptorellus, assembly GCA_020010945.3. Taxonomy (NCBI): domain Eukaryota; kingdom Metazoa; phylum Arthropoda; class Insecta; order Hymenoptera; family Pteromalidae; genus Muscidifurax; species Muscidifurax raptorellus. Next base: position 2,357,325 of record CM052081.1, on the reverse strand, counting down.
CACACACACACACACACACGGGAGTTTGTGCACAAGTGCAGGCTCCATCGTCCTCGTCGCCGGGGCGGCGAACAGCTCGCCCGCGGCGATAGTGGAGCGCGCGCTCGGCTGTCTATACATACTATATAGATATACATATAGAGGAAGAGAGAGAGAGAGAGAGAGAGAGAGAGAGAGAGAGAGAGAGAGAGAGAGAGAGAGAGAGAGAGAGAGAGAGAGAGGAGAAAAGGAGCGTGTGGGCCGCAGCTTAACGGTTAATGCTATACGTCGCTTTCCTGCCTGACTGCCTGCCTTTTGTGCGCGCTCTGAGCCGTAGAGAGGCCGCGATATGTGTAATACACGATTAACATGAATTAATAGATGTGTATTTACGTGGGTTGTTATATTGCAGGCTCGATGTCGGCTCTCGCGAATATTGCCTGCCTGCGCAGTGTTTATATGTATAATTGTATGTAGCGGCGGGAGTCAAGTTCACGATCCAGTGCATATGCGCTTCAATGGATTTTGATTTAGACCTCACTTATTTCGATGTAATATATATATACGCGATCGGAGTCGCATTTTCAAACCTCTGTGTTATATATCGCGGCTATCCCTGGAAACGTATATTGATTATGATTCAATATCAATCGTCTACGCTAACGAGGCGCTTACACGGTAACATCCTGCTGTGCTCCAGAACCGCGTGCAACGGGCTATCCCACAACGTGACCCTCAGCCCTATACTTGACGGTATATGCGCGCATTGTTGTTACGTCGCGCGCGGCAGCATCGCGAGTACACCGTTAATCCAAGCACTTTGGCGCAATTAGCGCGGCCTGCGGGTAATACGCAATAAAGCATTTGCAATGTGGGCCAGATATGATCCGTGCTCTGCCGCTTTTTTCTTCTCCTACGCGCGAGCTCTCGTACGTTACGTCACGGGCACCGCATTAATGATTTGCGTAACCCCTTGCTAGCTGATATAATGCATGTATCTATGGCTAATCTTCGATCTTCCCGGCCGCGCTCTGTTTTCGCACGCCGCGTACTTGTATATAAGAGACATTCGAATGGCCTTTTAATATGCTAACGCCCGAAATTTCGTCATAATCGCCAGCGCTCACATCTTTGACGCTGGAATTCAGCTGTCAAGTTTTTTTTAGCAGAGGTGTCGTGAAATCAAGCTTCGAAACTTCATTTCGCGACCTTCGCTCGCCCATTCATCAGTGTCAAAATAACCGAGTCGATCCTAGTTTATATTGGAATATCGTTTTCAAATTCAAGACGAAGAATAGTGTAAGGTTCTGATTTACTATGCTGAACCGCGCAGTAATTCTATATACAAATAATTATTTATTTGAGTATAGGTGAACTAGCCTTGACTCGAGAGTCTTCTGTTACTATTAAGTAGGTTATGATTCAAATAAACTGTCTCTTTATGGTACTTCGTTGTTATGACTTTATTTAGACGAAGGCCCAATGCTTTGATACAGATGTTACACAGATGTTTTAATCTAATCTTTATGTTTGTTCTTAATGTTACGTATTTACTTATTTCTATATTGGTTCGACTTACAATCCCGTTCGGACACTACTAGTAGATTGCACGGTCGATGACTGGGCGGTGTTTAGTATTATCCTACACGGATGGTTCCGTGGCGTGTTGAGAGTAAGTTCCTTAACTAAGCTGCCGAAGCTAACGCCAGATAGGTTGACGGTCCTTAAGCCTCGTACTGTACCAACTCACGTCCAGAGTATGAAGAATTCCACCGGTTAGCTTCCACGGAGTTTGAGTGGTTTCTAAGCACCCAATAGACGACGCGAAGGACTAAACGGCACTCGTATTCACACACCAGGTCCAGCAGGTACAACACTCGTTGTCCTTGTAAAAAGAGACTTCACTAAAGGCAATATGAGGACTGAGTGCGGTGCTTATAAGGCTTGGCGGATGATCTCAATGTTAGGGTAATAACCAATCACTGATCGCCACCGAAAGTGTCTTACAATATAAGTTGGTGATGGTGCAGAATAAGTAGGTTTTGGGATTGCTGACTTGGGAGTCAGTTGGTTTAATTAGTAGGACGCGTTTGATGTCGTAAACGCGGTTGCGGAAATGCTTACATTGTGATTATCGTCGTATGCCTGCGCCTGTACACATACACGCCGTCATACATCATTCTGTATGCAGTATATTCGTACATATAATTATCTTTTATGAACATGGGACGTTACACCTCCCCCCCCAGAGTATTGCTGTCCCCAGCAATGGGTGCTGGTGCAAAGAGAAAAAAAACGTGCGATGTTCATTTACAATATGTTGTTACATAAGTATGTTGTTTAAGAAATTTTCATAAAGTTAATAATATAATGCTGATATATGCATTATCTCGGAAGATTAATAAGTAATTAAAAAGAAATTTTCGGTATTTTGATCTCTAATCCTAGTTGTAAAATTTTTGTTTTGATCCGATCATAATTGCGATTTTTCGAACTTTATTTACAGGATAACAATGTAAATATAAACAATTTATCTAACTTTTATTACATTATTAGTTCGGAGACTCTTAGTTGTAAAATTACAAAAAGTTTTGGTTCGAATCCGACCATAATTTTTATTTATTTATTTATTTATATTTTTTTTTTTTTTTTTTTTTTTTTTTTTTTTTTTTTTTTTGTAGGTCGATAGAGTATCCTTAACTAACAAATTAGGTACAAAAATAACAATTTTCGTACTGTAATTTTTCGAGTTACAGGCCTATAAACATTTGATTGTTGTTACTTATTTTTGGGTGTATTTTGACTTCCTAATGTGCGGTCGAGTGCTAAAAGTCCGAAATTATTATTATTTTGTTAGATAATGCCAATTGTTGCTAAATTGTTTATTCCGCATGTTTAGTATTTGTATAATATGAACCCCTATGTGGTCTTATTGTAAGTTCGCTAGATTGGAAAGTGCATGTGTGTAGGTATAAGCCTGTATGCAAGTATAACTGGTCTTATGTATACTTATATATACTCTTACCCGTCTTTATGTACACTGATATATATACTCGCATGTCCATACGTTATGTTCATTTATATATATACTCGCTGCATATATATAAGTATAGTATTGACTGCGAGTGTGACGTACTGCATTCCTGGGTGGGTCGCATTCCTGGATGGGTCTTTTTGATTCTTCAAGTATCCGCTCGGTGGCAGGAGTTTTGGCGCGAACTCGTGCTTTCGTCACGCCTTCATATACGCGCGTGCTGTGTAAGTTTCGGCGCGAGCTGACAACACGTGAGCGCGAGTGCATTGGCTTCGGATGGTAGTAGCCGCAATGCTAAGTTCGCTGACAATAGATAGAGATAGACAATAGGCCGAAAATGAACTGCTTATTTTCTTGTTTTGTTTGCCTAATCTTAAGTATTTGTTGTTACGTTTTATTGAACCCACGATCCTATGCTGCTTCCTTTTGCGTAAAAATTAATTACTACCAAAATCATTTAGTCGAAAGAAGGATAATAATTTGGACATCGGTAAGTTTAAAATACCGTGTCTTGAATTTGTAGTGGTCTTGTCTGGTCTACTCAGCGATAAAATTTCTCTAACTTATCTTTATGCTTTACTATAAGTTTTCCATTAGATGATTCTACTATGACATTACTATTGTCTTTAATTTCTTTTACAAAAAATTTTCCATTATAAAATTTATCTAATTTCCCATATCTGGGTTCCTTTAATACTCTCACTTCGTCTCCGACAGAAATCTGTAAAGGTCTTGCCTTTTTATCATAGTACTCCTTGTTCTTATGTTTTGATTGTATGAGATTATTCCTGGCTACTGTTTGTGCATCTCTCAAACATTCAGTTAGTTCTTGAATGTAATCGTTGTAAGTTTCTAATTCGAATTCGTTCGGCAAACGATTGGGTGTACGGGCTGGTTTGCCGTATACTAATTCATGAGGAGTGTAACCCGTTGATGTATGTACGGATGTATTATACTCATGAATAGCAAAGGGAATTACTTTATCCCAATCTTGTTTGCTTGATGATTTATTTCTTAGAAAGTCTGCTAAGACAGCGTGACTTCTTTCTAAGGATCCATTAGACTGTGGATGGTATGCAGTCGTAGTATTTAATTTAAAATTATAAATTTCGGATAACTGTGACAATAGATTGTTTTGAAAACTGCGTCCTCGGTCGCTTAGAATTATTCTAGGTACTCCAAAATGTACAAAAAGGTGTCGGGTCAAAGCGTCTGCGATTGTAACTGCTTTGATGTTGGGCACTGGTACTGCTATACAAAATTTTGAAAACTGACACTGCATAGTTAGTATATGCACGTTACCTTGCGTAGATTTGCATAAAGGTCCAACTGTATCTATGGCTACTTTATAGAAAACTTCACTTGGTGTATCCGTTATTACCATTGGTTCTCTTGTCTTTACTCTAACCAGCTTTTGTTCTTGGCAGATTTCACATTTGCGTACGAAATCATGTATATCTTCTTTCATTCCTTTCCAATAGTATCGTTCTCTTATTCTTCTATAGGTTTTTCCCATACCACGATGTCCTCCAAACAAACTATTATGGTAATCGTTCAGAACTATTAACTTGTATTCAGGGGCTAGTATCTTACACTCACCGTAACATATCGTTACTGCTATTTGTAAATTTTTCAGTTTTTCCTTAATTTTATTTAATAATACCCCTCGTGGAAGAGTGTCAGTTAGCTCTCCGCTTCTAGCTAATCTAAAAGACTTTAACTTTTTATTCTTAATTTCGTTTGCTAATGTACTTAAACATTTCGATAAATTATCTGGTGTAATTTCGTCTTTTTCTTTATCTGAAATAACTAAACTGAAAATGAATCTTTTTCTATTTTGGGTAACTATTACATCACCGATGGTTATCTTGGCCTTCGATAATTCATCGCGATAAATAGCTTCTACATCAATAAGTAATTTGTTAGTTCCATATGATAAACTTAAATCTTTTGAAATGAAATGTACTATATTATCTTTTAGATAGGTTATACATTCTCTAGTTTTTAAAAATTTTAATGATTCACTCGAGTTCACATCTGAATCTACATAGTCGAAAAATACAGATGTTGGTGTGTTTCCAAATCTTGGAGCTGTACTGTCCTCCTTCGGTTTACTATTTATATAAGAAGTATTATGGTTGTTGGTAAATGTTCCGCTTGTGGGTGTTATTATTGTTTTTGTCGTTTTAGGTAGATTATTTTGGTTTTTGGGTTTAGATAATTTTTGTCTTAATTCTTCGTTAATCTCATCCTCCGATTCTTCTTCACTATCCTCTTGTTCTATTGTGGAGAGGTGATGCCAATTGGTGTTTTCGGCCATCTCTTCAGTCCAAGCAGTAGAAGATGCTCTAGGTTGTTTTATGGGTGACTTGAAACGAATCGGATTAGACTGACTATCTGCGTATTCTAGCATCCATTCTCTCACAGTGCTGCTGGGGACTACTGCCTGTGAAGCTTCTCCTAGTAACGTAGGTGGTTCTGAACTCGCTTTCTCTCCTTGTTGTAAGGGTGATGAGCTTTCAATATCTTTCATGAGGTCCCAGTTCTCAGTTGGAGTTTCATGATAGAGCTCTAAGAAATTATCCCAGCACATCGAGAGTGGTTGGTTATTTGTAGTCTCGCTTGGGTTTCCATTAGGATTAATCTCTTTTTCCCTTGCACTTTTGTTTAATTCAATGCTAGATAATTCTTGTAGTTCTGAATTATCCATGAGTTGACCTGGCATTGATCGTCTCATAGTAGATTGTAAATTTGGGTTTATTAACTCTTTGTCATCACTTGATGATGAAGAATCTCTAAATTTTGTTTCAATTTCCGGACTAGTTTGTCTAGAACTAGTAGGAGTTTTATTCTTTTTGTTGTTAGGATTTTTACTCTTGATCTTATTGGGTTTATTCAATATTATCTCATCAAATTCACTTTCACCTGGATCCTCGTTTGACTTGACCATAGTAGAATCAGTTTCCTCTTCTGACTCTGTATCTTGATTCAACAGGCTAGGAAGCAAAGATTTGTTGCTTAGTGGTATTGGTGGAGCATCGGAAGATTCTGCAATACTACTCTCGATTGAGTTGGTTATTTCTGAGTTATCTGTTTCACTCATTGATGGTGGTTCGGAAACTATGGGTTCTGCAAAAACTACTGTTTTCTTTTCTGTAGTGTCTGGTTCGTTCTTCCTCATTCTAAGTCTCTTCGCGATTGTACTTGCTTCTAGGTCGGCTTGCCCTCCCTCCATACCTAAAGGGATAGTGGGGTTATCAAGCTTGATTCCTTCCTTACGACCCGGTTTCTTTCGATGTTTAACTCCTTCTTTAGAAGTTTCGTTTTCGCTTTGTAATTGAGTACGATTCTGTCTGGCTAAAGAAGTTTTAGTTGGCTTAGGTAGGATAGGCAGTACTCGTACCTCCCCCCCCTGTTCTTGTTCATCTTTTTTAATTAGTTGGTCTCTATCAACTGGATTGCGGGAAAGGGCGTCTGCGTTAACATTTAGACGACCAGGTTTATACTTGAAAGTATAGTAATAACCTCGTAATCTCATTCTCCAACGATTTAACCTACTGACTGGATCTTTTAATGATTCAATCCATGTCAATGGTTCGTGATCTCCGTAGACGGTGAAATGCTTACCGTAAAGGTAGTGGCTAAAATACTCTATGGCATTTACTACGGCTAAACATTCTTTTTCTGTGGTAGAATAATTTCGTTCGCATTTGTTGAGAGATCTGGACATATAGGCGATTGGATGTTCTTGTCCTGGTTCACCTTGACTTAGGACTGCACCTATAGCTCCATCACTTGCATCCGTAGTTAGAATGAAAGGCTAACTCTCATCCACTGTTGTTAGTACAGGGGCTTCACAAAGTGCTTCTTTTAAGATCTTAAAACTTTGTTCTTGTTCTAATTCCCACTTCCATTTTACGTTTTTGGCTAATAGGGCGTTGATGGGCCCTGCTTTCTCTGAGAAGTTTTCGATAAACCTTCTGTAATAACCAGCTAATCCTAAGAACTGTCGAATTTCAGTTTGGTTAGTTGGCCTCGGGTAGTTTTTAACGGCTTCTAACTTCTTAGGGTCCGGTCTTACTCCATTACTGTCGATGATATGACCTAAATAATTAATTTCTGGTACAAGGAATTGGCATTTATCCATTTGTAGTCTTAAGCCTACCGCTGACAACCTTTCAAACAATTTAGCGATTTTCTCCTCATGTTCTTCGAGAGAATTTGCATAAATCACTATATCATCTAAAAAGACATACATTTCTGATCCTTGTAGGCCTGTTAGGACGCAATCCATGAGCCTTTGGAAGGTTGCAGGCGCGTTGGTAAGGCCGAAGGGCATACATAGGTACTCAAAATGGCCGTATTTGGTGTTAAAGGCAGTTTTCTCAACATCCCCAGGGTCAATCTCTATTTGATGAAAGCCCATGGCGAGGTCAAAAACTGAGAAATATTTTGCTCTTCCAATCTGCTCAAGGATTTCCATGATGTTAGGTAGTGGATATGCGTCCTTGATGGTTTTCGCGTTTAACTTTCGGTAGTCAATTACCAACCTGTACTTTCTCTTTCCGTCTGGTCCTGGTTTCTTAGGTACGATTCGAATAGGACTGCAAGATGGGCTCTTTGAATGCCTGATTATACCGGCTTCCAAAAGTTTTTGTATTTGGTTAAAAAGCTCGTCATCTAGTCCTGTTGGTCCTCTCTTGTACTTAACTTTGACGGGTTCTTCATCGGTTGTCCTAATCTTATGCTTAACACATGATGTTCTTGGTGGCGGATCTCCTGGCAAATAAAACAGATGAGAATATTCTTTTACTATTTTCTTAATCTGCGTTCTTTCTGGTCTAGTGTGATAGTTGGTTAAAACTTTTTCCAGGATTGTTTTTACGCGGTCTTCTTCGTCTTTAGGTGGTTCCCCTTCTAACGGAAACTCGTAGTCATCCTCCAAGTCATCGTAAAAGTCAAATGCTTCCAATGGCTGTGGAGTAATTTCTATTTCGACTGGGTCAGGTAGAGTATTAGTGGCCATTACATAACAGTAGCCTTTGTTATTTTTAACGGCGGCTTCTCCTATAAAAACTCCTGGGACGGTATTTATTCGTCTTAAGTAGGCTTGGCCCTTAGCTGAATGTTTAGTTGCGGGAATTCTTATAGGAACTTTTGCTCTGGCCGGTAACTTAAATACAGTTTTACCATTGGATTTAAAACCTTTAGAATTAAAATTCCAATTTACTGTATCTATAGATTCCGGTTCTATCTCGCGTTCGGCATATGGAAATTCAAACTCAGGTTCAATCTGAACTCTTTTTACTTCCGTGTTTCGATATGCTTCCTCTGGATGTTTATCTTCACTAGTTTCTGGTATTAGTTTATGAACGAAGGGAACGGGTGTTATCGGATGACTTTCTGTTACTAGTACTCCCTCTCCAAACATGATGTTTACTTTTTCTACAAGTAGAAAAGGGTTACCCAATATAAGTTCCTCTGATAGTGGCGTGCTAGATGGTAACACGTGGAATAAATGGTCCTTTCCTAAGATTTTTAATTTTACAGTTCCTAGAGTTCTTACCTCCTGTGGAGAAATACCTAGTATAGAGATCACGTCATTTTGGTCTACTATAGCATTAGGACCCAATGCGTTTTCTTTTACTGCATTGATTTGGGCTCCGGTATCCACTACACATAAGGCTTCTGGAACTGCCAATTGTTCTATTTTTAATTTTATTGTGGGCGAGGATTCGACTCTTGACGTGAGTCGAATAACTTGGGCTGGTTTCCCGACTTGGCTGTGGGGCCGGGACTGGTTGAACGCTGTGGAGTCGTCCCGCTCACTGGTGCGTTCTTCCAGTGAGCGTTGTCTCAGTTTAAATGATTTTTATTACCACTGCGAAACGGGATTGGCGACTTCGGCTTTTCTCCGTAATAGTCTTGATTTCTGTTAATTGCGGATTCTTGATGGTGACATGGTTCCTGCATTGGGACTGGTCTGTGCGTACACGTTGGTGGATTTTGATGTTGGTAGCCTCCATTTTGAGGTGGGTACCAATATCCGGCTCTCTGTTGATTTTGAAAGTACATATAACATGCAGCACAGTTACAGGGTCTGTAATCCAGATATAATGGTGCCTCTGGTGGTATAACGTGTCTTTGTACTGGTGGTCTTACTGGCACCATAGTATTTTCGGTATATTCCCTCTGGAGTATACTTGGATGTTTGATAGGCTCGGGTACTGGTTTTTTATAACTCAATTGTGGTGGTGCGTGTATCTTGCCTCCTTCAAAAGTCATTTTTGGGAAATAGGTGTCATCCCGGTCTATTGAATAAGAAATCTCATTTCTATTATGCGTAGAATCATGAAAATTCACTCTTCTTTGCCCTCCTCTATCTCCTTCCTCATTATTCAATGTTCTTACTTGATGTATACTTTCATATGTATCTCCTGAACCATGGGGTGAATCCCGTGAACCATGTGGACTTCGATCTTGTGTATGACTTACTTGATGAATACGTGGATTGGAGTAATGATTATTATACATGGTTACTTTACCCCGTTCATATTTCGATGCTAACGCGAACGCGTCATCCAGTTTTTCTGGTGCTAACTCGATAATTCGGGTTCTCCAACCATCTGGTAATCCATTAATAAATGATTCTAAGGCGATGATTTCGATCTGAGGTTTTAAATGATCTCGCTGTACGTTATTTCCCAGTACTTCCAACGCGGCGTTAATTGCGGCATTAACTAGCGCGTTTATTCGACCGTAAAACTGTCGAATATTCTCTCCCTGCCTCATGGAAGATGATTGAATTTCGTGTAAGTAATAACTATATGTGCGGGGCGGTGCAAAGCAGTCTTTTAAATGCGATTTTAAATCATTCCAAGTTTTAAATGTGCTACCTTCCAAGGCTTGTCTGGCTTTACCCCTTAATTTTGATATAACGATTCTTAAAAAGTGTGCTTCTGAATCTGTAGAAATCATGGTAAAGCAGTTATCAACATCTTGTAAGAATTCTTTTAGATTCATATTCGTTCCATCGTAATCTGCAAGATGTTGAGTTGCTCTTTCCACTGCCCGAAAATTATTTGACTCTAATATACTACGTGAAAATTCTAATAATTGTTCTTCTCTTTCTGCCTCTTTAAATCTATAAAATTGATCTAAAGCATTGATTCTTTGTTCTAAGTTGGGTAATCTTAAGATTTCCTCTCTAGTTTGATTAAACGCCATTATGATTTATTTCGTCTAAAAGTTTCAAAAATACTAACTCTAAATTTCTTCTTAATAATGAAAATTCTAAACGAGACAGTTGGTACTTTAGTAACAATGGCTTAGTTCCCCACCAGGGATGCCATTTGTAAGGTTCTGATTTACTATGCTGAACCGCGCAGTAATTCTATATACAAATAATTATTTATTTGAGTATAGGTGAACTAGCCTTGACTCGAGAGTCTTCTGTTACTATTAAGTAGGTTATGATTCAAATAAACTGTCTCTTTATGGTACTTCGTTGTTATGACTTTATTTAGACGAAGGCCCAATGCTTTGATACAGATGTTACACAGATGTTTTAATCTAATCTTTATGTTTGTTCTTAATGTTACGTATTTACTTATTTCTATATTGGTTCGACTTACAATCCCGTTCGGACACTACTAGTAGATTGCACGGTCGATGACTGGGCGGTGTTTAGTATTATCCTACACGGATGGTTCCGTGGCGTGTTGAGAGTAAGTTCCTTAACTAAGCTGCCGAAGCTAACGCCAGATAGGTTGACGGTCCTTAAGCCTCGTACTGTACCAACTCACGTCCAGAGTATGAAGAATTCCACCGGTTAGCTTCCACGGAGTTTGAGTGGTTTCTAAGCACCCAATAGACGACGCGAAGGACTAAACGGCACTCGTATTCACACACCAGGTCCAGCAGGTACAACACTCGTTGTCCTTGTAAAAAGAGACTTCACTAAAGGCAATATGAGGACTGAGTGCGGTGCTTATAAGGCTTGGCGGATGATCTCAATGTTAGGGTAATAACCAATCACTGATCGCCACCGAAAGTGTCTTACAATATAAGTTGGTGATGGTGCAGAATAAGTAGGTTTTGGGATTGCTGACTTGGGAGTCAGTTGGTTTAATTAGTAGGACGCGTTTGATGTCGTAAACGCGGTTGCGGAAATGCTTACATTGTGATTATCGTCGTATGCCTGCGCCTGTACACATACACGCCGTCATACATCATTCTGTATGCAGTATATTCGTACATATAATTATCTTTTATGAACATGGGACGTTACAATAGAAATCCGCGATTCCGTTCGATACGTGCAAGTTGAGCAGCCTTTACCGAAGCAGCGTCGGCCTTTTGGCGACACATCGAATGAATATACAGCATCTGAAATCCCATTAAAAAGAGGCGATTCGTACTTTGCCACTCCTTACCCGCGTGCACGAGTGTAGTGCGCGACTCTGATGACGAAACGCGCAGCGGAAGCGGCGGTTTGCCAACTAAATTGTGAGCTGCTACTCTCGGGGGGATAAAAAGTGGCGTATAGTGCAACTCGATAACCGGCTGCGCGCGTATAATGGAGACGTTGGAAAGTCAATCGGCCGTCGCGGCGACATCAGCGGACGATTTTCAATTTCAACTTTTGCCGACTCGCAGCCGCGTAATACACGTGAGAGCGAGAGAGAAAGGCACTTTTGCAGCATCGGCACCGATGGGAACCAAAAGGGGAGGGGGATCCTCGGGCGTTGTCGACGTCGTCGATCCCACTGCGTGCCGAGAGATTGCCGCCGCCTCTAATCGTATAATTCAGCGGATTAATGCAACTCGTGCCAAAGGCAACTTTCCAGACGCTGAGCTCATTATAAAAGGAGAGCGACAGTGGACGAGCCGCGCTCGGCTCCTTTTCCAACTCGGCTGCAAACTTTTCTCTCTTCAGCTGTGTAGATGTATATATACTGCGAGGGATGTTTGAGCAATTCGAGCGCGAATCTTTCGCAGATTTCTCGCCGACTTTGTTTCTCCATTTTCGAGTTACATTTTAGCCGGGGGTGGATTGATCGCCGTCCCTCCGTATTTTGACGCAAATCTAGCCGTGATCGCGATCTATGCTCGCTCTGTCTCTCGGCAAAGATCGAGTTCATGAATATCTCACATCAGAGCCTTGTATATAACCGACAATGCACGAGCGACCACTTAGCTTTATTTATTTATTTAGTCCCTCGTATATATACGTGTCGCAGAGAGAGAGAGAGAGAGAGAGAGAGAGAGAGAGAGAGAGAGAGAGGAGAGAGAGCATGTACAAAGTGCAAACACCGGGCTATTTATAATCCATGACCTTGCGCGTGCAGCGTCACCTTCCAGCGCTCTCGTGAAAGAATCACGCTTAATCCTTCACCTGCTCCACAGCAGCGGCACAGTCGGAATATGGTATGATTGACTCGCGCGGCGACAATGAGGGGGGGATCGAGTCTGTGTCGTCCGCAATCGCTGTTGTGAGGTTTCCGCGGGGTGTAAATACACGAGAGGCGCGCGGGGGGGAAGGGGCCGGAAAAAAGAAGGGACCCCTTGCGCGATTAATTGTCCGCTCTGCTGTCCCCTATCCGAGAGCTCTTATATGCGTGCGCTTACGCATATATGTCGGGCAACATCGTGAGAGCGACATGAAAAATGCGTGCGCATTAACTCTGCGAAATCAGCCACGGCCCAGTCCTATTTTTCCCTGCAGCTCGTATGTATACGATTATTCTGGATTATAATTGCAAATTCGAGGCTAGGATTTAGGCTGTAGATTATTGAGATTGCGCCGATGAGTCAAGCGCGGTCTTACATACATTGTACTCGTATTATATCGAGAAATTGAATTATATGAGCGGAGATTTATTTCTAGAGCTTTAGTCGCATTTCGAGTGCAGATGAGCCGTCGGGATGATATAAATATAAAACCGATGCTCAATACATCGGGACATTGGACCGTATTCTTTATTTTCATTTTTAATAAAAGGAGAGTCAGGGGGGCGCATAAAAAACACGTAACAGGGCATATCACTCCCTTTTATTCCCTTTCCGTTTCCGCTCTTAACGGCCGGCGATGCCCTTAAAATTCTATAAAATATTTATTAGAAACAATACGATTCTCGGCTATCGAGCCGATAAAAAAGCGCGCGTCCACGTCGCGTGTACGTATACCTATGTATATACGCGATACGCGTTTGGCGCGACGGAAATAAAACGCCGATATACAGCTGCAGCTCTGCAGCGTCGCGTATAACGTTTTCATTTGATGGCAGTAGCATTAGAAGCTCGTAAATCCCGACGTGCCGATTAGCAATCGCCGCTTTCTCACGAGTCGACTATATATTCGCAGCATAATATATGCGCCAGCGAAAGGAGCGTTAAATGACAAAAGTATGCGGACGAGGGTGGAGTGACGACGGCGAGGCGCGATGAATCTTCGGACGTTAATAATCCTGCGCGTGAAACTTGCACGTGTATGTATGAGAGAGACAGCTCGTATAACACTGCGGGGACCAGCCTATCTTTTTCCTGAAAAATTGTTTGCAAAAAAAAACTTTCCGTTAACGCCATGACACCAGGTCGCGCCCACTTGGCAATAATCAAGCGGAACGCTCAAATCCGGTGCACGTGGCACATTTTGGGGTCGAACATTCGTCGGCATAAAAATGCTAATAATCCCGAGTATACAGGAACGAAAGGGGGTGGTTTGCACCGGCACGAGTCATCGGCAAATCCGCCGCGTGATTTGTCGACGTTTTATTGTCGTTTTCCTTTGCTCCATACTTACAGCTCTCCCCAGCTGATCCGCGCCGCGCGTCTGATGTATCGCGAGGGGCTCGCTCTGCTTTTTATTATTGCGGCTATATATAATATCGCATGGTTGGGGTGAAAAAAAGAATGTACTGCGAGAGGTATTAGACTTGATTGATGGAAAGCGCGGCGCAGAAAGGGAAATTTGTTGAAATTGAATGGAGAGGTTTCGGTAGGATTGGCTGCGAGACACTCGGTAAATATTTACTCGGTGAGATTGCTGAGCCTATATATGTATATGCAGATATACACGCTGCGGCATGTTGCAGAATTTCATTTCTATATTAATAAATACAGTGAAACGAACATATTCAGTGTATATCTGCACTCTGTGAATTTTTTCTTTATTGCAATTACGCGATATTCAGCGAGAACAATCCATTATCGGAACGTCGTCGACTCGTCGAAATAATCCGGACGTGTGGGCACACGCCGCCTTTTTTCTCGCCTCTCTGCGTAGGTATATATACGTACACGGCGTATATACACACATAAGTCTCTCGGCTTTTCGTCGCGTCCACCCGCGCGCGCGAGTCGCGCACGTATACCGCGCGCAAAACCAATAATTATCATTTAATAAAATTCATAGATGCGTGCGGCCGATATGTTAATGCGTGATTTATATTGCGGCGGCGGGGCGTACCGTTGCACGATCGCCTGCCTCCTCTCGCAAGAACAACAGCGCGACAGGCGCGCGAGCTCGTGAGAGTAAGAGAGAAAGAGCGAATAAAAAGGAGGAGCGAGCGGAGATATGGAGATAGAGAGAAAGACGGAAAGAAACGTAAGTATATACGTGTGTGTGTGTGTGTGTGTGTGTGCGTGTGTACAGGCATACACGGCGCGGATTGTTTCAGAGAGTCTCGCTACTCGCATTTCTAGGCCGCCGTGCGCGATGCGGAATAATTTATCGCTGGGAAATGCGACGATTGGTCCGGCGATAAATATGGAGACAAGTCGCACGACCGCGCGCGAGTCTTTTTTCTACCCTCGTTGATAGTTACTCGTGATATAATGGGCCGACTTAATCGGCGATAATATCGTTTTTTGTTTTTCCTTCTTCAGATCTTCAAATTACACTTTCGCTTACGATTTCTCATCATCCGAGTCGTATCCTCGCGGCCGTCTAAATCGCTCGACGTCTCTGAATTCCGTACGGTATACTGCACAATAGCTGAAATAAAACAATTTAGCAAAAACAAGCTCGCGGCTATTCGAGTGTAGAACGTGAGAAAGAGCGTATTATGTCGGAGAGAAGCGGAGAGAAAAGGAACGCGCGCGTTTTATAGGCTAGCCGGAGATATGTAGAAAAGGAGCGTAAAGTGGGCGTAGGAGATGATGATTTCATTCAAATATCCCATAAGCCAGCAGTGTAATATATCGAGTTCAATGGCAATTCAGCCCGTGCGTGGCATGGAAAAGACTGTACGCGGACGTTTTCACGATGACGAACTTGTGGAATCGATGCGGAGTTGCAGTAGAATAGCCGAATTTTCTTATATATTGTACGTCGTTTGCCCTTCGGCGCGTCTCGAGCCAGCCGAGCCTTCCAGGCCTGCGCGAATATGGTAAATTGAGTTGAATTAACGGGTATAAATTGTTTTGATAAGCGTGTAAATGTTAAGCCGAGATTTATGCTCGCTTTTGTGCAAGCCGCGTGCAGTGAGCGAAATTCTTGTCGAGGCTTATGGATTTCATCGTTAGCTGTAAGAGGGATTAACGCTATTCGCCCGATGATTTATTCATTAATTATTTTGCGCACGGGGCGAGTGCCGCGGTCGCGGCGGTATAATAAATGTATATAAGTTAATACTTATAAAAACAAACGTATAGTATCAATTGAACAATAACAGGACTACGCAACTGAATTCGCTACCCCCTTCCCCCCCCTGCCATATATATATATATATATATACACACACCTTTAACCAATCGCGATCATATCCAGGGTTGCCGTGTATACGAGGAACACGAATTTAATGAATGCAGTCTACTCGTGCAGCTTATTATACGTCGTCGTGGTGGGGTAGCGTGAATCAGCGCGTGAGTCAGCTCCTTTTCCAACCCCTTCGAAGCCTGCATATTATATATATATAGATGCAAATTCACCGCGGAATTTCATCCCTGGGTTCTGAGTGAAAATAAAAGGCGAAATCGATAATCAAAGTGTCGCACAATTAGCGCGCGTCAGACGTCAAGACGCGCTGCGCAGATATTCACGATCTCGCTCTCTGTCTCTCTATCTCTCGGGCTGCAGCACCCACACGCTCCGGCGCAATTTGCATGAAAAATTGGAATCGACACTCGACACGTATATAGGTACAGCAAACAAGCCCGATGCCACCGCCGCAGCTCCCCAATCAATCAAGGCTCGCACGAGCGCGCGCGAAAATTAATTCGCCCCTCTCTCTCTATCTATCTATATATATATATATATATATATATATATATATATATATATATATATATATATACACCTCTATAGCACTACACACCTTCGGATTCGCGTTTTAATGAACGCCGCGGCCTTGGACGAGACCGACACGTTCGTGTATGTATATATATGTACGTGTGAGAAGCGAAACTCGATCAACTGCTATATATATACACACTCGAGCTGCTGCGCAGGGAAGAGTGTATACCTATATAGAGTGTCGGTCCGGTTTATTCCTCTTCCTAGCCGCGCGGCTGTCGGAAAGAAGCGCGATAAGAAGCTCGGCCAGAGTAATCTCGTATATATATACGTATATACATATACCGGGAGAGACTCGCCGGTCCGGCTGGCTTTGGCTGCAGCGTACGCCCTATATATACCCTCGTACTCGTTCGGGGGCAGGCATTTGTAGATGATCAAAAAGGATGGAGAGTCGAGATCGGGCGCGAGGGTTGCCGCGCAAAAAATCCGACCTTTTTGTTAGGGGCTTTTCTTTGGCTTCGAGCTGTGGGCCGATTTTTTTTGACTTTTCTCTCTTTGCCGCATCGAGGGGCGGTCGGGCGTCGATACGTGCCGGCGGCGGGGGACATTTTCATAATGGATTTATCGCTGATGCCGAGATGAGCGGTTTCGGGAAAAAATACCATGCATTAATTCTCGAAGGCTAGCTGCTTCCCAGCGTGAAATATGACCGGATTCTGGAAGTAACACCAGTTTAATTGTCGCGCGAGTGAATATAGCTCTTTGTTCGGAAAAGGAGCAGTGGGTATGGCATCAGCCGTTGCCGAACGACGTTTATTTTCGGACATAATGAAGCAATCGATAATGCGCTGGCCGCGCGATATCGTAATAAATTCAGCGAATTATTTTTTCCGTGCGAGGTGGCCGTCGCCGCTCGCAGGCTCATTAGCTATGCATCGAGGCACACGCGCCTTTTTTATTTTCAGCTTCACTCGTCGTTGTTTGAAATTTGTCGCGCGTATACGCTCGAAAAAAAGAAATGTGCCCGGCATGTCATTAAATTTTATTCGATAAAAATTTTACTCATAACATCGGCAATTTATAGCGCCACTGCGCTCGCGACTTTTATTGTACGCGTCGCGTTATTAATAATTTTACGCCGCGAAGATGTTTGCCTTGTGCGGCCGACTTGAATTTGCATTTCTATAGAGGATTCGCGCGAGACAAAAAGGAATTCAAACAGCGTTGAATTTCACTTTTTAAGTGTTTACACGCCAGGGCTCTTATATCAAGGAAAATTTCAATTAGCGATACGGCAGGTACAACGCGTCTTCATTATGAAAGCGAAAATACACCCGATGCTTTGCTATTATCATGATAAAATAGAGAAATCGATAAGTCAATTTGAGCAAGCGCTCCTCGTTAACAGACTTTGGCGGCGAGGATGATGCCACTCGTATTTTTCATAAAGTTCGCCATCCTCGCCTAGTTTCCTGGGTGAGAGTATAGCGAACATCAATAACTCGGCAATAGCAGAGATTCTTGAAAAAAGAAAGAAAAAAAAACGAAAGCGTGCGCATTTTTTACAGCGGCTCTTCGATTCACTCTCTTGAAAGCTCGCCTCAGGAGCACTTGTGCTCGCGGCGCCTGCAAGTGCGTGCTCTCGTGTATGCAGCGCCAGCAGCTCTCTCTCTCTCTTCCCTCTTTCTCGACCTACTTCGTTATTGACTTTTAATGGCGTCCGTAAGTATACGCGGAGAGCAAGCGTCCGCCGGGCGCGAAAAAACGCGACCGCTCCGATGATGGCCGAACACCCGCCCCCTTCTTCTGCGAGCCGCAGTCGATGCGCGAGTGTGTATAAACTGCATATTGTACGCGTGTATGAGTGTGAGTTGGGGAGAGCTATCGATCAAGAGGCCGCAGGGCGATACTTGGACGACTTTTCGCGCGCGTCGCTGTAGCCGCGATTTTCCGCGCGCAGATTTATCGCGCCATTATGCCCGCCGCCGGCTACATCGGCTGCAGCCTCTTCCGCGATATCCCTTCAGCGAGATACTCTGCGTGCCCGCCTGTTTAGTATATAAGTAGCCGGGGCTGACGGTCCGAATTCAAAGGCATCGACATATCCCGCGGAAACAATCGAAACGCCGAGTTCGAATCGAGTCCACTGCCGCTATGAAATATATCTACGTATACTGAGATAATGTGTCACGAGAGTTATAAGAAATTTTAAAGCCACCAATGCCATTTACTTTTCACTCGTTGCTACTGATGCAACGCCGCGCAGCTGTCGAACAACGACCAGTTTCAGAAAGAGAGCTCCTGTTCGCTATATATATACTCTATAGTCTCCGTGTCGCATGGCACATATGGCGGATCGATTTTTCGAGCAGGGACGACCAAAAAAAGGGCCGCTAACTCGTGTCGCCGTATACACGCGGTATAACTGCCGCTTTCATGGAAACTGCGTTAAAATGTTAAAGAGCCATTGTGTATGTGTCCGCTGTATAAGGGGAGCCCGTTCCCTCACTCTCTCTCTCTCTACTACCACTACTTTTCGCGCTCTCTGGATTTTCAAAATTACTGGGTGTACTGTAAGTGATTTTATTATGTGCCCGGCGTGTATAGCGTTTCAGTGAAACATCGCCGCTACACATTGTATCACGGCGCTCGGAATGACTGATGCTAGCCGAGAGCTACGTGTATATATAGGAATATAATGGAAGAACGCCGGGGGGTGATCGGCGAATTATGCGAGTGTCCAAATGTCATTAGCGACGTGCACGAGCTCGTACATATATAAGAGAAAATATACGTATACTGACGTCGAAATGACTCGTGGCACACCAGAGCTTACGTGTGAAATATACATTCATGCGTCTGAAAAAAGAACGAACCGTGCCGCCAAGACGTCTTCGCCGTACGCATTTCCATGTAAACCGAAATTTTCCATTCATATGCAAATGTATATCAAGGAGCACACGCGCGAGCGGGCGATTTCGAATGGGAATCCAAACCGACATTCCGTTCGCCGCTTAATGCTTCATTGTGTAGAAAGCGGTCGCGAAGGGGAGTATCGCCGAACGAATTCTTGCCGCACACAGGTCCGAGGACTTATCCTTCGCGCGCGATCGCGCGTTCAAGGGATGCGCGAAGAAGTGCGCGTCTTCGTTATATATTATTATGGATATTCCTGTTTTTAGAAGCTCTTTTGGCTGACACCCCATTGGCTTCGTATACGTGCGAAGCCTGTCTTTTCCCGCCTATTAAGCAGCTAGGGGACGCAATTTTATTTTTAAACTCACTTTAGGCAGTTTAATTATTTATTATTTACTATATTCATTTCGCTCTGTTCTTCCAAATATTCTCATACCGCCTAAAGAAATATTGTGAGTCGAACCATACCGGTATTTATGGGCTTTGAATTAACTCTCGAATAAAAACTCACGCGTCATGGAAACTCCAAACACTCGGATTCTCCCATAAGGAGCGTGTAATAAACATCCCGAACAGGTTGGGCACATAAGCACATAAAGCGGCCGGATAATTTCCCCGGTCCCCGAAAAAAGAACCCTTCCTCATGCGCACAGAATGAGCGCGCGGCGAGAATATAAGAAAAGCCCCTGCACTGATTTACGCGCGGGAGAGCCACTCCTTTCCTTCATTTTCCCGGCGCGCCGCTGTTTATCACTATATACTCGGGGCTGTACACTTCTCTTCGCGGAGGAAAAGTCTCTCGGTAGCCCCTGCGAGAGAAGCATCGGAGGAGGAGAAGAAGAAGTTTAGTACGGGAGAAGACATCAGCCAGCGGCGGGTAAAAATTTTTCGAGCTCCGCAGCCTGTGTGGGAAAAGCCCCCCTCCGCGACAGAAGCTGCGAGTGCAGCGGCGTACTAAATAAGGCTTTGCATTGTGCGCGCGCGAGACTGCGACTTCTCTCCCTCCCTTCTCGCTGTATGTATACACGTGTATAGCTGTATCTATGTATACGTATATACCTATACGCGAACGCCCGTCGAGATGTCCCTCTTTCTCTCTCTCTTCTCTTTTCCAGGTATACATGTAGGGTACTAGAGACACACACGCGGGGCTATACATGGGAACCCTCGGCGCGACGAAGCGACAGATTCGACGGAGGCGTGTGTGAGTGTGACCGTAGGTATATATCCGTACGTTTTTAACTCCTCTCGGTGACGAGATTCGAGCCTCCGGTCTCTCCCTCTGCCGTTAACATGTATACCTATATACAAGCGAGTCTTTTCTCTCGCTCGCGCTATGCTCTCGACGGGAAGCGCGCAATCGTTCATTCGCCCGTGAACTTTTTATACGTCTTTCTCTTCGATCGTCTATACATGCGGCTCTGTGTGTGTGTGTGTGTGTGCGCGCGCGAGTATTGAGAGCACGGCCCGGGCGTCTCTCCATCTCTCTCGGCTTTTTTCTCTTTTTTCCTCACTTTGCGAGCGTTTACCTGACACCTGCGAGAGCAGCTTCTATATAAACAGAAAGGTTTTAAGTTACGCGTTCGCTCTGTCGCCTACTGCCTTGCCTCGTCTCGCCTCACCTCGCCGGGCGTTTTATTTTTTAATTTTTTTCCTCGCTCCGCGCCCGCTTTTATTATTTCTGCTGATGCTTCGGATCCGTTCTCCCGAGCTGTGACAGTACTTCTAATTTTTTGCTGCTGTGTTATATAGAGCTTCCGTCATCGAGTCGAATTCCAAAATGTTTGGGCAACGAATATTTCCACGGGTGGTGCAGACCGTTGACTCGCTCGCAAACAGTATGGATATATATATATATATATATATATATATATATAAATTATATTTCGAAAAGTACTACAGTATAACCGGTTTTCCGGCTATTTTCGTCGGTGCACTAGAGGATTATAGATGTTTCCTCTGCTCAGTGCTCATCCGTCAAGCCAATATAATTCTTTTAACTATACTTTGTCGAGATAGTCGAACACGAGGCATGTCAATAATTTTAAATCGACCGTCATCCGCGCCTCGATGTATATATGTATATATGTATGTATGTTGGTTGTGCAGGTTAATAGAAAATGAACGGCTCTCTCGGGCTGATTCGATAGTTGATACGTTTTCCATTATTCGCTAAATTGAAAACGGTCATGAAACCCATTATGAGTCGAAGGTAATGTGATCGAAGCTTCCGTATAATACAGCTTATAAATATACGTCGTTCTATATATATATATATATATATATATATATATATATATATATATATATATATATATATATATATATATATATATATATACATATATATATATATATATATATATATATATATATATATATATATATATATATATATACATTGAGCGCTCGCGAAACAACGCGGCATCAGTATTGATCGAATTCGTCAATTACCCCCCCTCGATGTATTTAAAAAGTCATTTATTCCCCTCACCCATCCTCTCCGGACGTTATAGGTTACACGTTCCGGCACATATCGATATCAAAATCAAGCGCGTGATTTTGCGACGGACATGAGCGGAGTCGCGGGCATTTATCGAGCAGCACAGCTCGAGCGCGACGTCTCGTCGGCTCGTCGCGCTTATTAGCGCTCGTTAACGGGCTACTCTCATTCAAATTCATTCCTTTGTCGTGAGCTCAGTGCAGCACAGCACAGCACAGCACAGCACAGCACAGCAGCAAAGGAGAGTTCGTCGCGCGACACATGCGGTCGGTCACTGCATCCCCGCGACAATTAAGATCATGCGCGAGTTTAGATGCTTATCGTCGGAATTACAGCTGTGCGTCAGACGAGCGTGACGTCGCTGTGGGTCGGCGATCGTTGCTCCGCAGAGTCAGTCGAGAAGCGATATTATACGAGAGACAGAAGCGCGCGTAAAACGTCCCTTGGGTATTGCTGCACCGTGGATATATATGCGTATATACATGCGGAGCGTTGATTTGCTCTTCGCAGGAGGCGACCCCGAGCCTGGGGACTCATATTCCACTTTTGCCCCGCGTATTGTGTATAGACAGAAAGCTAGAAAGGAAACTGTTGATAATTTAATTGAAAGCTTCCCCTTTACGAAAAAAAAAAAAAACGTTGGGAATCTGATAAGTAGCAACGGAAAATACATCACCGCATTGTTATCTGAGTCGAAATCGTCAAAAAGTGTTTCCTAATTTGCCCGACGACGCGCAGGACAGATTGTATCGGTTAGAGGTCGCATATCCTGGCAGGTGGCGTAGCATTGTAACGTTCGACAACGTCGTAAACATAGTTTTCGACTTGTGATTCGTCAACGAACGAAGAATCATTCATTGTAATCATATACAGGATAAACGTTGCGCTTGCCTGCATCTAGTTCAAAGTAGTCGCTAATAAATATAAATAATCGTATAAAGGCTATAACCATTCCCATCTATAAATTTATTTTTGTCTTCATGGTTACACTGTGGCCCTGATGAGCTCTGAATGAATTTTGATGAATTTATCCGATGGGGCCCGTTTGTCATCCGCACGCACGAAACTCTCTCTCTCTTCGGGAGCATCATGATTGCGCTTAAGTGGGGCTATACTCGCGACGAGCGACGGCGAATTAAAATACTCGGCTGTTATTGTGATGATACTGCCGTGCTAAATATATGTACGCAGGATTTTATTGTTGTCGACCACGAGCGCGAGCCGGAATTCCATATGAACTGAAAATTAATCCGATTGAAATTTATAGCGGAGTAACAGGCGCCTCGAGACCTGTATATTTATACAGCAATCATCATGCCAAGTGGAGATTTCGAGTTTCTTCGGATCGTCGCAATTCTTCAAACGATTTTGCGGCAATGAGTCACTACTGCGCGAGCTCATTGTATCACTGCATGTTCGAGTCACGTGTTATTTTTTTCTTTGCCTCTCGCGGAGGTGGCGTGAGAAGAAGAGTTTAGCTTTATGAGAGCAAACATTGCAGAAGTGACACGCGCTCGTTTATTGCCTCGGAGAATGCGACCTCGAGCTCATAATACCAATTGTTTGCTATACGGAGAGAGTGAGTGAGTGAGAGAGAGAGCTGCTGGGAGAGAAAACAAAATATAATAATGAAAGAGAGTCGAGAAAAAAAATGACGCGCACGGATCTTAATGCGCGAGAGACTCGCAAGCACAAAAATAAACGAGCCGTCTCGCTTTCTGAGAGAGCAATAACTCACTCGGAGAGATTCCAAAAGCTCGGTAATATAAAATTTTACTGCGACCGCGTGATATTAGAGATTTCCTTGAAAACGTAATAAAGCACGCGAGGCGTTATCTTTCACTCGCTCCCCCCGCGCGCGCGCGCGTTGGTACTCGGGCGGACACGCGTGTATAGCGACGACGACAGCGGCAAAAAAGTGGCCGAGAAACACGAGTTCTTACCCTAAAAGATCCTTTTTTCCGAGACCACATGACTCCCTAAAGACAGCCCGAGGCGTCATTAGTATCGCGTTTCTCCGGGCTCGTGAAGACAGAAAAACGATTTGTAGTTGACAAATTCGTTCCCTCTTCTTTCCTCGCATCCTGACGAGCGTCGTCCTACACTCTGCCTCTGCGGCCGTTTCCTCTTCTTCATTGTTGCGAGGGATGGAAAATCAGAGGCAATTCCCCTGAAGGATGATCCCCGCGTGGGGTAAGATAAAAATAGTTCGGAATGAATTATAATTTTCATCAAAGTCAGCAGAATAACGCGCTACAACTGGCAGTAGATAAATGCTTTGAAAACGCAATAAAAACTGTTCAGAACCCCGCGCATATGTGTTTTTCCTTCGCGGATAAAAATCTTTTATAAACCGCGAGCGCTCGTTCTCCGTCGCAGCCACTCGACAAGAGTCTCTGCCTTTCTATCGGCTGTGCTCCGGACTATACGGGCACTCGAGTGAGAAGCGTACATATATATATATATATATATAACTCTCTAGCCGCTCTATCTCGGGGGAGCTGCAACGCACTCTTCTCTTCGGAATCGCGACTTTCTTCGTGTTTCTTTATCTGTATCTCCGGCGCCCCTGCCCTCCTCACTTTTTTAACAGACGCCCGCGCTCGTCTCTTTTCACAGCGAGCGGCGACTCTCAATGACAGCCATTGACCCACATACGCTCGTGTCATCTCGTCTAGTGCGGGAGTGAAAGAGCCAGCTTCTGACTCCAGAAATAACGACGCGGTATATAAGCGGTCGGTCTATACGGAGGCGTTAAAGCGTTTAGGCCGGATTTAGCGAGCTGAATGCCGAGCGAGATTAGACGCGGAAAGGAGTAAGTTTCCTTTCAAAAGCCATAGCTGTAACGGTGCCTCAGACTGCTGCCGCCGCGACGACGTTTTATTTATTCATCTGCCAGCAACGAAAACTCTAAGGAGTCTACCTATAATACATCCGTGGAATTGAATGATTCAATGCTGCATCGCGAGCTAGTGCTCGTGCTACTGCTATGAAATCGGGTTATATATATACCAGCGCCATCAATTTTCAAACAGATTTCATATTTTTAAACCCGAGCCTGCGCTTCTAGATACTCGGAATGCAATATTGAAGCTTTAAAATGCTCGCGACGAGCGTCGCGAGCACGAATTTTCCCCTCTGAATATTGCAAAAATAGCCTCCTTGCCGAGTAAGTGCGTGACTTTATAGAGATGACGAGTGGTTTAAATTTACTTTTCTCGCGTGTCGCGCGTGCTTTTGAGATAAACTTTGGCTTGAGCGACAATGAAAGTCCGCGAGTAGAGCAAATTTCTGCAAAAAAAAGAAAAAAAAACAAGCGAAGAGGAGAGTTTGCCCGGAAATGTCGTCTGTCCCGAGCACTCGTTTCGTCTTTCTCTCTAAGTAGGTTGTATATTATATAAAGTGCGGAGCGAATAAAAGCAGCGAGCAGCGGCAATCGAGAAATTGATTTCGTAAACCAGGCTATATCTGCACTATTCATCGGCCATCGCAGTGCTTGTTAGGCGATTAAACGACAACTCATAACGATATAATCGGTATATATACTTACACTGACGCGAAAACGATAAAACGTCGATTATACGCTCAGTCGATAACATGATCTATCCTTGAAATCTCGACGAGGACGACCCGCGCGTTTTCATATCTATATATATATAGTGATGGCAGCTCATTCATTAAGAGCCCAACGCTATCGACACACACACACACATACACAGGCATCAAGGGCCATTAAAAAGCGCGCGAAGGGACGCTGGCAAAAAGAGACCGAGAGTCAGTCCTTCATTTTGATCGGGGCTATTACGAGCTCGCGCGTCGCGTTCATCGATGGCTCTCGCTTTGTTCTTACATTCTCCAGCTCATTTGACCGCGCACAGACGCGCTTAATTGACCGTGGCACATTGCATTAAGAGCTCGGCTCGCGTGCGTATACATCTATACGGCCTCTCGCACTGCGCTAGCTCTGAAAGTCAGGTCGTTATATATAGGTGTGCATACGTGTATATATCTGATTAGACGCGTGCGCGTGTTCGAGCTGGCGCAATTTAATTATCAGGGAATTGAAAAAGCTGCAGCGAAGTTTGAAATCGCGTGTTACCGTGCGCGTCAAGAGGGGGCAAGGCAACTCACGCTAGACGAGTCGCTGCTGCAAGGCTCAAAATTAATCGGGGTCCTCGCAGCTCGTCGGACACTCGTAGAAACCGCACTGCGGGGGGTCGGCGCACTTCCACTTCCTGGCAGAGTCTGCCCCCCCCCCCCCTATGTGTATATACCGCGTTCACGTGCGTCACGTTCGGTAATTCGAGGCGACTGCAGCGAGCCTATGTGCGCAGGAACCCCTCGGCTGCGGCGGCTATATATATATATATATATATGTATATATGTTAAAAGGAGGAAGCTGCGAATGCTTGTGCCCCTCTTTTGTTTCGATCAAGCGAGAAGTTGGAGGGAGGCGCAGATATATAGAGCGACAGGAAGAGGGAGGGCGCCGCGCGAAGCCGAGAATGATTAACGCTTTACTACACGTAAAGTGCGAACTATAAAGTGCAAAGTGCGCGATGGGGGCGGGAGGGGGGGGGGCAAATTGCCGTAATCGGAGGCGCTCTCGCGAACTTTGCTACTTCGTGAATATATACGCGAGAGCCGCGACGTTGATGCTGAATAACGAGTTTCTAAATATATTTTTCAAATTCAGATGAGCCTTATCTTCGGCGAAACCCGAGAACAGGACAATCAATGAATTAATTAGTAAACCTTTCGAAGCACAATGCGACCTGCCAGTGCTGCACGCATTGATCCGCGCAGAAATCAGAGGCGAAAAATATAAAGAGAGGCGGCTCACGTGTTGTAAGCATACACACATATATATATATATATATATATATATATATATATATATAGGTATAGCGCCGCGGCACTTTGACAAACGACGCTTCCGCGCATATATACAGTGCAGTCGAGCCCGAAGAAGAAATTATTAATTACATTCCCGGCGACTGTCTAACCGGGCGTCCTCTCGCCTTTATAGAGACGTCCGATAGGCAGCAGCGCGGCTACGGCAGCCGCTCGTAAACGCCGTGAAATATACGATCCCGGCGTATTAAATTCGATGCATAATAGCGCTCGGCCGCGTTGGCGTTGCCAGAAGGAATGGAAAAAAATTATATATACGCGCGCGTATAAAGCCCCACGCGTTAAAATGGAGCTATCTCTAGCATCTATACACGTAAGCGTTATAGGAGGCATAAATTTGACTTACCGGCGATTCTCTCGAAAAATGAGAAAAAAGCGCTGCAGCCTATGCGTGCCTGTATGTGTATATATACTGAGAGATATTCTTTCCATTTGTCTCTACTCGTTCATCGTCTTTCGACGTCGTTAAAACGATCTTTATCGCCCGCGGTGCCGGAAAAATAGCCGCAAACTGAATTATACGACGGACAGCTCGCTTTCCTCGTATAAGCAAATAATAACGAAATATATATATATATACAATACAACGAGTTGCGACGCTGATATATCGGTGCGAAATTATATACCATTAACGAGGATCGATCCCGATGCAGTCCGCGGCACTATTATACTATATATGCGTGTAGCGCGAGAGGAAGAAATGAATTTTTAATGCGGGATATACGGAGAGCTGCACGAGCAAGAACACTTTTTTTACGATTCTTTTCTCCAAGTATCATATTAATACAACTTAATTTCGGGATTTTTATTTACGACCATAAATTCGGAGCCAGTTGTCGGGAATTCAAATGAGTCTATAGGTGAAACTTTACGATCGGTATGAATAAATTCCAATTTCATAAATGTAAATTGACGCTCGATTCAGCCTTCTCGAGAGAATTAAGAGGGAAAAATCGAAAAATCGATAATACAAACAATGCGTTGGCAATTAAATTGATGTAAGGTATTTTCGGCGACCGCCGCATCACCATTAACGCTGCACGGAACTCGATAAATCAGGCAGTCTCGTTAGCATCTCTTTTTCGCCTCCCGCGAGCGCGTCAAAAACGAGCGAAAGTTGTTCTCGAGACAACCGAGCGAAAAAAGGAGAAATCTGAAAAAGATTATCTCCGGACCGGATCACACGATGGGGGCATAAACTCGATTCAAGCTTTTGGATCGAAAAGTCGTGTTTTCGCGGTTGATTGTTGCCGGATCATGGCTGCACCGTAAATTCCGAGATCCCGCAAGGATTCGACAAAACGATTTTTTTTCTTTCATATATACAAGAACTCGAGCACAGCGAACGGGGCAAAATTAATAACCCAATGCAACATAATACAGGGAAAATAGAATATCGAAAATAATAATCCGGTATCCTTTGAGCAGAGGCGAGTTTCCGTTCGCCTCGGTGAAAAACACACGGCCGCGCGAGTGACTCGACGTTTCGTGTATGTAAGTATAGCGGCGAAAGAGAGGCAGGTTTTAATTTCACGCGTGCCTCTTCATTATGGAGGTTTTTTCGGGCCGGTGCCGGTGCGCGTTTATATACACCGTCGCGGCGCCCTTTACGCTCGCGCAGCTTGGATATTTTTCCAAAAATACAATACACAGCGCTAGGATTTTTGCCGTCGTCATCCAACCTGTTCGATGCGGAGTCTAGTAGTCTGTTTAGCTCTTTCTCTCGCACTTAACTGTATATAACAGAGCTCTCGGAATTCGCCGCTTTTTCTGCGCAGGGGGCGCAAGAAATATGCGTATTATCTCGAACGGCTTTCCCAAAATACACGCCGTGCAATCCCCCATTCGTTACAGCCTATAAAAAAGCTACGGAGTAATTCTCGAGCTGCGCGCAAAAAGAGGAGAATTTATCGTGTCTCTCGGAGCGCGCGCGCGCGGCAAAAGTAGTTTCGCTGTATCTCGGCCAAAGGAGAAAACCTCGAGACCCGCGATAATATAGCCTCCTCCTCGCGGTGATCGCGTCCTTATCCCGCGCAGGCGCGCCCTGCCGAAAAATGCGCCGCGTGTCCTCCCTTATCACCGGGACCCTCGCTCTTTTTTAATCTCCCCGGGCTTGTACCCGCCGCGCTCTTTGTTATACGCCCTTGGCTTGTTTTATTTTCGAAATTCGCGGATGTTTCGCCGACTTCCCCGGCGACGTTTCCTCTCTATATATATATGCGTATAAACGCACTATCAGCTGCGCCCGACTACGACGTCCCGCAGGCTTACAGGCCGATCTCGCGCGCCGATCGTAAATTTCACGCGCGCAGGCTTATTTCGGCGGTCGGATGGTTTACGGCGTCGCTTTTTTCGAAGCAGTCGACCAGTTCAGTTTCCTGGACTTGTATAGCGCGTCGATTGTGTTATTCCGATGACGAGGAGGATTTCGTGCCCGTGGATCGTGTTTACACTGCGGGATTATCTGGCCCGAATATTTAAGAGAGTCGCGACTCAAGTTTGGATCTGAGATTAGAGATGTACTCGCTGTATACGTGGATGGGTTATACTGAAAATAAGCTAGCTTATCGAATAAAAAATCAGTCTCATTTGGAAACTTTTGTGTTCCAACGGTGCTGCCGCCATACATCTACATCGGACCGCCGGCAAAATTAATTACCTCGATAACAAAAAATCGGCGTGTTTTATCTCGCGCGCCGGGCTCTTCCCTGCGAGCGTCTTTTTCTTTTCTCTCTTTCTGCGCCTGCGTCCACACGCAAACGAGCGAAAAAAACTCGACTCGGCCGAGATAAGCGAGCAGCGCGAGAATCTCTCTCGAAGACGTCGAAAACTGCTATCGAGTTAGTCCCGTCGACAGCGTCTCTTCACGCTCCGACGAATGGATATCGAAATTATTCCCGCCCCCGCGATCTATCAGAAATAAAAGATGCCGAAATAATGCGAACGCATTGGAAAATCACGGCTTTTCCTCTTTTTCGAAAACCGCACTCGACGGGAATAATTAACGGTACAATGTCGTCGTATCAGCTTTCCAAAAACTCGTTTTTATTTAGCTGGCTTTTTAATGGAACGAATATACTTTTCCGCGAGGCACGCGCGCGAAAAACGAAATTTGGATATAACGTTTGCGAGAACATAAGCGGATTCAATTCAATATTAAACGACCGAAAACGAGAAAGGATTTCAGTGCTTTATTAATGTGCGTTTATTCGGCAGGATGCAATTGGTTTTCGGTATTTATTCCATCAGAGCTTTGTCGCGCCGTTTGCATAAATGTCTGTGTGTGTGTATTGTCAATCGCGGCTCTCATGGGAGCCTGTTCATATAACACCTGCAATAAAAATAAAGCACATATGCAGCTTAATTACTGAGCCGTGTATTATGAGCGTATGTTTATAATGCGTATCCTCTCCAAAGTATATAATATGGCTCGCTATATTGATTTAACAAGTCCCGAGTTGTTTTATCACAGACATATTATATTGACGCTTTTCGAATATAATCCCGAGAAAAATCGTCGCTGTTACATGAGAGGCGATCGAAATATAAGCATTATCAATTTACTTTTGAGCGAATAAAAAGAGTCGCTGCATCGAAGGTGCGCAGCTAGAGGGCTTTTAAAGGAAAATAAATCTCTCCCTCGCGACTCGTGCTCTGCACTCGACCAACAACCTTATATACACGACAGTCCGAAAGCTCTTTTTCCACCAAGCGTAAAATGAGAAAGTTAAACGCGTCTGCCGTACCAAAGCAATTTCGAACCTTAGAGGGGGGTAACTCGCAGAAAAAAGTGAAAACGAAGAGGAAGAGGATGGCGCTGAAGAAGAAAAAGAAAAAGAAGAAGAAGAAGAGGAAGTAATCATCGTGTCCCTCGTCCATTGTCCCCCGAAAATCCTACTCGCACAAAGCCGTCCACCTCTGGCTTCTCCCCGTACGCTGTGTGTATATACAGATATAGATAGATAGGTGAGCGACTCTATCCCGCGTATTAGCGCGAATTAGGACGGTTACCGCGCCCTCCCGTATATTATGTGTGTGTGTGTATACATATATATATGTATCTAGATACCGTATATACTCCCGAAATTCTCCGTCTCGGAGTTGCGCTGGTCCCCTTTGGCCGGGTATACAATAGAGAAGCAAGCGCCGCGAGGTAAATGACGAATCGAGCAAGATGAGGAAGTACTTAATTTAAGCAATTACGCGTTGCTCGCGGGAGGGAGAGACAGAAAGATAGTGGAGCTCGAGATGGCGCGACTCGCACACAGAGTCGCACAGTGTGCAGGCGGAAGATAGAGAGCGCGTATACCTGCAGGATCCGCCTCTGTGTGCGCGCGTGTGTGTGCACGTGCAAGCTCGCAAGCAGCCGCACGCGCTGTATAAGAAAAGCCATTAAAAGCAGACGCCGAGTGAATGAGAGAGTGCGAGAAGCTCGATAGGGACAAAGAGAGAGAGGGAGGGAGAGACAGAGCAAGCCCGGGGCGGTATGCGTATATAGGGAAAGCGCCGTGTTATAGGACGTGCAGCACCGGCAACTCGACACATTTTCCCTTTCGAATTCGTTCGTCTATCTCGCTGCCGCTACTGTAGCTGTTATTGCTGCCGCTGCGTCAAGATGTACTCGGATTTCTTTCAGCTTTATTCGCTCTCGAGAAATTTCCGAGAGACTGTATAGGGGAAACAGAAGTTTGGCGAGATGGTCGATGTCGCGGCGCGAAGGAACATGATTGTGCTCCTTTGCTTAATTGGAGTCAATGTTAACGGTAAACTGCTTTACGATATCTAAATATACAACTTTAACGCATCGGGATCAAACGACCGGGCCTCGCTTCTGAATCCGCACTCTCGGTGGCATCAGACAGCGCAGGAGGAAAAAAACATCATATTTCATGCAGAAAATAAAATTCGACATTTTTTATTCGCCTTTTGCTTTTTCGTTTTCAAGCTTTTCCTCTTTCTCCTCGAAAAGGGGCTTCTCCCTCTTTCTCTCTACCGGCGACTCAACAACCTGTGTATGCGCAGCTTATGCCAATTCTGTTTTCAAAAGTCGCTCGTTAGTCGTTAGAATCACGAGCGAGCTGGCTTTTAATTTGTAAAATCTCTCTCTCTTTAACCCAGCGCTCTTTTCGTCCTCAGTCTCGTTCTGTTTCTTTTCTTTCATATAGCCTAGCTGCAAAGCGAAAAATGCATCCCCGCACTATTGCGCGCTTAATATCCTAACCGAGAATTACGTTCGTTTAAAATGTTATTTTTGTCAAATGTTGCCGTCAGGAATTTGGAATAAAAAGTTGTTTCCTCGATTTTTCGAATGTTAAAAAATCAAATATTAAAATCTCGAGTAGTCTCAGCTCTTGAAAATACACGCTTTCTGGGCTATTAGTAAAAAAAATCTTGAAGCCCGCCGACAAAAGACGGAGAGCTACGGCGCTCGCGGAAAAAGCTGCGCGGAGAGTTGCTCTCTCCCTCTCTCGGAAGGCGTTTATGTCTTTCCGTGCGCCGGTAGTCCCTTTCCAGGTAAAATACTGCGGGCCGCCGAAGAGCCGCTCGCGAAATTATACAGCGCGCCGCATTATGCTTTGTGCGGCTCGCGATGCGAGACACATGACCGTTTTTTGTGCCCGAAACGAAAGGAGCTCTCTTTCTCTCTCGACTTCCTTTTTGCGAGTAGCCGTGGAGGAGAGCGATATTGACGTCCGCGTAATCGGCGGTCTCGCGCTCGAAGAGTTGATGCTCTGCGCGCGCGCGCGGACTCGAGAGTCTGTGTTTTGGCCTTAAACTGTAGGCGAGTCCAGGATACGGCCAGTATCGCCTTAAGAGACCTGTCATTTGACTTTTAGAGAGGGAGAGATTAGGGACAGCGAATCGCTCGATCGTCCATTCGATGGGGGTTTTATGTTGTTCGGGCTCGACTGCGTTCAATGTGCATGCGTATGAATTTCGAACACCTGGTGTGCGCGTGCGTCGATAATGCGTGTGATTGCAGTGAAGCCTGACGGTTCAAAATTAAGTCCTCAAGTGCAAATTTCCGGAAGACATAATTGTACGTTGTATATATTTATGTATACCGTATTATGTTCCAATGCCGAAATAAACGCGCTAATGAAGACATGGGCTTTATTTTATTGCACACATTGTTTTTAACAACTTGGAAACGATACGATAATGGCGCTCACTCTCTCTCCCTCAATGTGCGCCTTATCTAAAATTTACGGGCCGCTTTGCGGGCGAGTCAATAAAATTATAGCGAGTTCTGCCATTTATATATGTAAGTATATATATAGAGAGAGGGAGAGATTTAAAAAACAAGCCCGGCACGTTCACACTTTCGGCGTCTCCGGGTCGATATGGTAATTTCGCCGAATTCTCGGCTTCAATCAAACTCGGAGGCATCTCGAGAAGAGAGCGAATAACAGCAAAAAACAAGACTCTGCGCGCCAAAGGCAAGGACGTCAAGCGTGTAATTTCGATAAAAACTCACTCTTCTCCTCTGCCGCTGATGCTCGATCCTCATCCCCTCCTCTATATAATGTGTGTGTATATATATAGTATAGGCGCTGGCATCAGCGACGACCGCGCCCGGCTTTAAATTGAAAAATAAAGCTGCACGCGGTCGGGCTGCAAAACGACGCGGAAGAACTGCGCGCGGCAAGAAGGAAGGATGCTGGGCATTCCGCGTAATCGGCGCGTTATTAGAGTCGACGCGCATATTTTAGCGGTGGCGCCCCTCTTCATAAAACGCGACTCGGCAGCCGTAAAAGTATAGCGCGCCTTTGTATATATATATAAATAAAAATTCACGCGCGCGAGCCGAGTCGCACGCGGCGCGCAGCCCCGCGCATTATTATACGATCGGGGAGCAGAATAAGTCCGGGCGCGTTGTTGTTTCGCCTTTTACGACGCCTCTCCTAATGACATCCGCTCTAAAAGTTTCCCGAATCGAGTGCGCGCAGCACCGTATCATTTCAGCGTGCGCGCAAAATTACCGGTTCTCCGCTCGCACTTCCTATATATACATATACAAGTATAGACTAATCGCCGCGAGTTCTCTCCCTCTATAGAGCAACCGTATCTCCAGCCTCGCGGATTACCGGCCATTAAAGCAGCGAATAGTTTTTCTCTCCGAAAGAGAGAGAGATTGCGCCTATTCGCCCCGCTGCTTTATCCCTTTCGCCCAGGTGTTGACGCGAGCTGATCTGATTAGCTTTTGTGCGGCGCAGAGTCGAAGTCAAACAAAGAGATTACTCGCCGACCGAAATTATGTGTGCCAAGCAGCTACGCACGCGTACTCGGGAACGAGTGCGCATATTGCTGCTGCGTGTGTTACACGTTCCTGTTGCGCAACTCGAAATTCTCGATAAGCGCGGCGCAGTCATGCACGCGTGACGAATCACGCTCGAAATGCCACGCGACACTTCTTAGCCGTTTTCGCTATCGGCGCGACTGCCTGTCGTTATGCACATGCATACATGTATACGTATAGAAGAGGGAGAGAGGCATATATGTGGAAAGGGCGTGAATTAAGTAGCTCGCGCGGCAACACCTGATAATAATAAAGGCCGCGTGCACCGCGCGGAGATTGTTCGCGCCAGCGGCTCTGATTAATGGTCTGACCGCTCCGCTGCAGCCGATCGTTTTGTCGTTCGGTTATACACGCTCTGCGCACCTTCCAAAAAATCAGCCGACCTTTTTGCCTCTTTCTCTGTTGCTCGCGCGTCCGGGATACTCGGAGGGAAATTAGCCCTGCGCGCTGGGATTCCTCGGCCGTGTAAATTGCCGAGGCTGGAATTTCGTCGCGGATTTATTTGTACTTTGTTTTACCGCAGAGTCGTCGCTGTTGGCAAATTGAGTCGTATACGTCTGGTTGTATGCATCGAATTAAATTATTCATATCAAGAATATTACGTTTGCTCGGGCAAACACGTCGATCGAAATAAGCGCCAATAATGCGCCTCGCTCGCTTTGCAGCGAGACGTGCGTGCGCTATTTAAGCGGCTTTTTAATATTTCGCATGAAACGCGAGCTCTTATTAAATTTTCAGCATAGTGGAATGGCTTTGCAGCATTCGAATTCGCATTATGTCTGAGAGCTCATAAAGTTTGCGCGCCTTGCTCAGGACAAGCAACTCGCAAAAAGTAAGCCGTAAAATTTTTCGAGAGAGGAAGCTGCATTATAATGCTCTCGCTGCGAGTTCATCTCCTCCGCGTAGTTCTCTCACCTGCGCGAGAGGAAGAGGGAAAAAAAATGCGCCTGCAATTTCGGGCTTCAATTTTCAAAGTCCGACTCGTGTGCATTTTGGCTCGACGAGCGAGCGAGACAATACGCCAATTACGACATCCGCACTCGGCGGCGGCTGCTGCTGCGAAACGAGCGCTCGAGCGAAAAAAATAACAGAGCGAGCGTCGGCCGTTTTCCTCTCGCGGCCGCGTGAAATTACGATCGACTGCTGCTGCGTTATTCGGGACGAAAATGAGCGCCAGCCGGTCCAGCGATTAAAAAAACAAAGACCGAGAACTTGTAGGGCCTTGCGCGCGACGCATCAGCGGCGAGACAGCTGTCCCCTGGGTCCTATGCGTATATATCGAGAGCACGATCTTAGCCGCGGAGACGATGCGCGGAAAGCCGATACTGACCAGGTTGACGCGTGTCTGCGTGCTTGACTGCCTGCCGCGATCCTATCTTTTCGGCGGGGCATTGTTGTACCGCCGGGAGAGAGAAAGAGGACAGCTGCTGCGTGTCGCTCGTGGCCACCGACGTTTTCTCTCTCTCTCTGCACGCGCTCGGCTCTTGTCGTCTGATTGCTCCGTCCGCGAGTAGTATAAATTGGCCGCAAGTGCACCGGGCGGCTTCTTCGATTCTCTTTTTCAATTCCCTTTTGTTCGGGTTCGTTGGACTGGCTTTCGCGCGCTTTTGTCCCTGATCCGGTGCTTGTGTGTTGTTGTGCTCGCTCTCGAGATGCTGCTTCGGAGATGCGAGTCGCCTGCAAAGGAAATTCGAGCGACGCTGCTCACTTTGCTTTCCTCTCACTCCGATATATATACCATTCAATACAAATCCAAACACGCCTCAATACACCGTCAAACGCTCAATGGACTCTCCGCGTATGTAATATACACAAAACGGCTCGTATTGCGCGCGAATCGCTTTATACATACATCGAACGGAGAGACAAATGCTGAGACAGCGGCCAACGTTAATTAAAAACACGCCGCCGAGTATAATTTATCTCTCTTTCAACGTCGAACGCGTATTAACCGCGAGAGCCTCGCGCGCGAAATTCCTCGCGCCATTATAATTGCGTTTGTATATATATACGTATACCCTCGGAGAATTTTTAACACCCGGCGCACGCACTACTTAGCTCCTCTCTGCCCCCCTTGCGGGGCTCTAAAAAAGCGGCGGCGTTGAGTTTCGCGCGCGCGCGTGTGTGCTGCGCAGCAAAGGATTATTGCCTCTCGGCGAACCTTGAGACGCCTCTGCAAAAAAAGAGAGGAGACAGAAGAGAGCCAGCAGCTGGTGGTCGCTCCTGCTGCTGCATCTGCAACGCAGACTCTCAAGAGAGAGAGAGAGAGAGAGAGAGAGCAGCGAGGGCTCGAATGTCCGAGTAGCTCTTCTATATACGATCGCGAATATCTCAATATATTACACCGACGACGCGGAGTCTCTGTTATTTTGAATAAACGAGGAAAATGTCCCCCAAATAAGTGCCGAGGCAGCGGATCATCAATTATCACAGTATGCGCGGGTGTATGTGCGCGAGGAGACATGCGGGAGATACACTCTCGCAAGACAGACAGGCGCGGCATTGTTCGAGCACATCCCGGGGCGCATTATACCGAGTGTCAAAAGTCCGCGAGTCTCGAGGATATCCTCGAGAGCGAAGGAAGGAAGTACCTACGGGGAATAAAGAAGAAGGAGGAAGACTGCGGCTGTCTCCCTCTCCTTTCTGCGGGCTTCGAAAGCCAGCGAGAGTGAGAGAGAGGCATAGCAGCAGCAGCAGCAGCAGCTCGACTGTTAACTCGCACGCGAACTACTCGGTTAACCTTCATGGGCATTAAACGTAATTGTTCCTCGCGCGCCGGTATTATAGTCTCTCTCTCTTGTGCTCTCTCTATATATATATGTATATATATACACGAAGGGCGAAACGCAACAAGATACTCGGTCCTGTTAAGCCCTTACGCGGAAAAGTCACGAACGAATATTATGAATACGTAATGAGACTCTATTAGCATTAAATTTATTTACCGAGCCAGAATACGAATACGAGCTGCGCCGCAAGAGAGAAAGAGAGAGGGACAATCCGAGCCGAGGAATCGCTTCCAACGATTTTATTCACTTGTTAAGCTCTTCGCTCGCGCCGCGAGTTTGAGCTGATGCGCCGCTCGCGATAATGCGGCGAATATGCGAAGACGGCTGCGTGCGGAATTTTTGTATCGCGAGTATCCATCGTGAGCTCCTCCTTTTTCGGCCCAGTTAAGCCTCGCAGAAATGCTGCAAAGCACCTGTAATGAGCTGCCTCGGAGGTGTTGAGCCGTAATCGAGAGACGGAAATATATATGTATATGTATATGTGTATGATTTTAATTGTCGTAAATTATCTGACGTAATAACTCGACGCTCACGTGTATCAGCGTTTATAATACTATATATTCTATATAGCTGTTAAGCGCTTATTCGACATTCCGCGAACAAGAAGCTCGGAATCGTTCGGTTAAAAATTCGCAATGAAGAGTTCCGATTACGTACGTATCATCAGAAAGTAGATCAAGGCCATTCCGGTAAATAAGCCTATATATATATATATGATACAACAACTTGATCCATCTGCTCTACGCGATAGTCTTACACGCGTGTATACATCTCACTTATCTCTAGCCTGTGCGCGGCGCGGCAAGCCAGATCTCCCTCCTCCGTATAATAAATCCACCTTTAAGGCCTAATATCACAGTGGGGTCGCGCGCCCGCCGAGAGAGCCCTTGCACACATAGATCCTGGAAAAGGTCCATAAGGATCCTTTAATACCCCCGGGAAGACGTGCATTAAACAAGAGCGGCAGCGCCGTCGAATATTTTTTTCAGCGAGGCGAGCGGCGGCCGTCTCACTCCCCCTTTATTACCTGTAGTGGTAGTATAAGTAGGCCTCGATCGCAATGCTGCGCGGCGTATTACGAGCCCGCGGGGGCATCGCTCGCGCAACTTCTTCTCTATAGGGATATATATATATATAGGTGCTAGACAACGAAGACGACAATACCAGCTACGTCGCGCCCTCATTTTTCCGCCTTCGTCCTACTCCTCGTCTCCTTCTTCTTCTATTTCTTTTGCTTCTTTCATTTCGTGATATTGTATATTTATTTAATGCGACCACTCGCGCGCACCTATATAGCCTCGCAGAAAATTGTCTACTTCCATCTAGATATTCCACTTATTAAGGCAGGAGGGGGATGTGCGGGCTTATTAAGCTGCCCTATATCTAGATGAAGCATCTAGTTTTATCTGGATATCCGCAACCTGTTACGTCGGAGGCGAACGTAACAGGCCGTATTTATCTAGATTAATGCGCGAGAATTAGTTTTCACCGCAAACAACGCTATACCCTATATATTTAAACAAAGCCACACAAATCGATCTTCCGCTGCAGCTCCCCGTATATAATATTGAAATATTCGCGCATCAGCGGGAATAACGGCGGTGAGTAGCGCAATTGGCATCAAAGGCGTATTTGCAAAAGATTTTCGCAATGTCATCGCAGCTCT
This sequence comes from Muscidifurax raptorellus, assembly GCA_020010945.3. Taxonomy (NCBI): domain Eukaryota; kingdom Metazoa; phylum Arthropoda; class Insecta; order Hymenoptera; family Pteromalidae; genus Muscidifurax; species Muscidifurax raptorellus. The sequence continues at coordinate 2,318,984 of CM052081.1, read as the reverse complement.
CTTCTTTTACCGCGCCGCGCGGCAGATCCCGAAACAACTTTAACGCGCGGTACTTGTGTTTCTATATATATATATATATATATATATACACACACGAATAATATGTAGGCGAGCGCGGACCGCATACCGGGATGATTGTGGCTGTCGAATTCTTGTGTAATCGATGTTATTGGCCCGATATCCATCGTCGTTGCTGTACATATATCATATTGAATCCGCCGCGTCATCCCTCGGCTGCAAGAAGAACGGAAAAATCCGCTGCACGCATCATCACTTTAAAATACTCACAATGCTCGGGCTGCAGCCTTTGAGTTTCGGCGAACTTCATATATAATTATTTCATTTTTCTTTGTTCCCTCGCTCGCCCGCTCGTCGCTGATGTAATTTTGCGCAAGCCTATACGTTGGGTATATCGATCGCAGCTCAGCTTCAATTAACCTCGTTCCGTCTCGGATAAACGAAGCTACAATGAAACGCGCTTATAATTGGATATTTCTAAAGATTCCTAAAATCAATTCATAATTAATTCGCGGTCTGCACGATATATTACCATACGCGCGGTAGCTCTTGGGATTCCCGCATGCGATATCGGCTCGTTGCTGGCAGTTCCTCGCAAAACGATCGAAAATAAATCTACCTTATATATCGTAATAAAATAATAAATAATTTACAACGCTACCCTCGGAGCGAGAAAAAAAATGCTACCCTATAAAAGCCGGCGCGCCGTATATAGATGCGCGGGACATAAAACGCTTTACGACTATTTACAGTAGGTCTGATGCGTATTCGTCAAATATATTAATAAGTTTTGTTTATTACGGGGGACTCGCTTCCCGCTACTCCGGCAAGTCGAACTGTCGGCAGACGAGGCCGTATAACCTGAGAGCTATATATATACGGTATTAAATAAAGAAATCAATTTACTTTGCTCGCTCGCTCTAGTCCTTTACTTTCCTTCCGACTCGGACATTGCGCACTTGGTCGAGCGATAAAGAGCCGGGGAGTCGAGCTGAGAAATAATTCATCGGATTGACGAGGAAGCGAGCGCATAATATCCTCTCTCGCTCATTCATACAATACCAGTATTGGCGAGTTTAACGTGATTTTACCAACGAATATAGTAGAACAACGAAAAGACCAACGTTGGCCATCAGGTATTGGCCACATTTCTTGGGGAATGACTCTTGTGTGAAATAAATGAATGAGTGAATATTGATCGCGCGCCGGATTAGTGTGCACTATACGTGTAAGCTTTATTTATGACTAAAATTAATGTTTGCTCCAATTACTAATTGTGAATATATACAAGTCATGTTGTCGGGAGCTTTCTAAAAATGCAACGCTCTGCTCCAGCCGCGATGAGGTCAAAAGCTATACGTGTAAGAATAGATTTACTTGCGCGCAGAGTTTAAATATAACACCTTCCCTCGTGTTCATAATTGTAACGAAATCGATTTTTTATCTCGCGAGAGCAGTCATTAATGCACTTTTTTTGACGTATCAATCGCGCATAGAGTGCTCTTGTGCAAAAAAAGCCGGCAGTGTGCAGTGAGGGAAAAAGTAGATGTACTGCAATTACAGCCTGTCCACCGGAGCTGTCCATCTTTCATCTGGCTGGTGCGGCTCGCGGTCACGTGACGTCCATGCAGCAGCGCTATAGGTATACCTATAGTAGTACATATACCATCAGCTATAAGCGGTCTCTGGAAAGCATCGCGCGCGCGCGAGGGAAAGAAGTCGCTCTGCTGGGGCAGCAAAAAGTCTGTGACGTTGAAATATTTAATGGTCCGCTTTCGAGGCGGGGCTGAAGCCGCCGCACGTGGACGTGCGCTCGCGGAAAAGTATTAAAGTGGATAATGGCATCGCAAATTTTCGTCTACGTGTGTAACCATGTAGCCCGCGGACTTGGCAATTTTTCATCGATGCTAATTTTCTCGAGCTGCTTTTAGAGAACTGATGGTCCGCCGCCGTTGAAACGTTAATGGGCATCTCTCGACTTATATATATATTTGCTCCTTCGACGGCCGTCTCTCGCGCGTCTATGTGATATACCTACGCGCTGCGCGTCTGTTTTTCGCGCGAAAACAAGTTTCGTTGACTCGATGTAGCTTATGATAATTTTAGCAATTTCCCGGAACGCTAGCGAGAGATGCAGTCTTTGAGAAGCAATAATAATATTATCTCTTGTATACTCTCTGCAGCGTCATTCCGAGGGAAATGCCCGGGATCTTTTGATGCAAAGTACCGGCATTTAATATATATATATAAGTTCTCGAGGGCCCTTGCTCTCTCGAGAAAGAAGATATTTAGAATTCGCTGGCATATAACTGCCTTTCGCTGATTCAAAGGGAAACGCGAAAAGCAACATCGGAGATGAAGAAGCAGAATAAGGCGCGCAAGAGGGGGCGGATCCGAGAAGAAGAAGAAGAAGATGCTGCCGCTGCTGAGTGTCTGAAACTGAAGGAGCGAGCGAGCGAGCGACTCGTGTTATTCGCGCATATATAAATAGACGGAATAAACCATCCTTATGACTGCTAGCTGCGTATTCGGTGATTGTATATAGATACAAGTACGCCGGTATACCTAAACGCTCATTTCGCAAAAAGTGCGTCTCAATGAAACGCTAACGTACTTTTCCCGTTTACTCTGCGAAACGCATGGTTCGCCTGGCAACAGCAGCGAATATGCAACACACCCACGCACACTCATACTGGCTTGAATTCGCATAACTCGTGAAATTTATCTAATCCGCAGTTACTCGGCGCGCGAGATTTAATATTCCTCGCATAGGCAAGCGAGCGACGTGTCGCACGTAGGTTATTTCGTTAGCTGGAAAGTATATACGAGCGAGTGCAGTCGTCGGCAGCAAGAGGATGCGAGGGTTCGCGTGACGGCGGTTCCCTGTATAGCGTGCGCATGCACTTCGCACACACACACACACACACACATACGGGCTTCCGAGGAATTAAAGGACGACGAAGGCGACGCCGTCTCTCAGAGGAACAGCTCAGCAGAAAGAGAGAAACGCGAAGCTGGACTGTCCAGGGAAGACTGCAGAAACCCGAGTGCAGCAGCAGCAGCGCGCGAGAGTGAAAAGGCACTTGAGTGTGTGTGTGTATATATATATATATATAAGCCACCTCTCGCTTTGCGCTGTGCAAACATGGCAGCCGTCACGCGAGTCCCCGGCGGTGTCGCGGCGATATCTCGCTCACGAGATCCCATAAGTCTGGAGCTGGAGATTCGAAAGCATTTTTGTATATATATATCCCTGCGCAACGCGTGTGCAATAACGCAAGCTGCTTCGCGGATGCGGCGCGTCGATTATTCCGTTACGTAAGCGTACAGTGCACTGCACATGGCCCTGCAGGGGAGAGAAGCATAGTTATGCCGACAAACGTATAGATCAGCGTCGTTGATAAATTTGTTTTCGCTCTTTTCTCGATGCAGCCGGGTCACGAGCTATTGGGGAAAATGACGCGTCGCCTCGGCGATAGGGGCAAAAATGCCCCGAGATTTACGGCCGAGCATTCGTAGAAAGTTTTTAGCTCGAAAAGCCTGAAATTGCACGTGTAATGGCTCTGATAAATTCGATGGGAAAGGGAGCGTTACGCCGGTGCCTCGTGACACCGGAGTTGACACGTAAGAGTACTGCTCGCGCGCGCAGAGTCATATGGCAGCCGTTGCACGCGTTTCTCAAAACTGCAACGCGCGACGCTTTTGTATATTATAGTACTGCGCGCGACTGGAAACGTGTTGAAAGTTTGACCCACTTTTATATTCAACTCCGACCGCTATAGGCATATCAAGCGAGCTTATTATAATCAATTTGGCTCGGACAAGCAATAGCGACAAAAGATACACGTCGTGTGTAGTCGGTGCTGCTTTCGGTAGGCTACTTCTCTCGCGCGATCGCAACCAGCGATCTCGTCGGGAGCAGGCAATTTAAATTTTCGAGCAGCCGATTAGCGAGCACGCTCGCCTTAACTATATGAGTTCGCGAATCTCTCGTGTTTTAACGAGGGATATTTATAGTTTTCTTTTATTTTTCTTCTTTTTTTTCAAGAATTCTGATTGGAGTTTGATTGAGTTTACTCGATCTGACTTGTGGGGTTCGCCTATATCGCTGCGGGTTTAATGCGTTTATAGGCGTGCGCTTAACACAGGCATTATACAAAGTCGATTTTGCGAGTCGATCGAAGAAAGTCCTTTCGATCGAGAGAGAGAGAGAGAGAGAGTCGCTGTACTTTTGCCACCGTCGCAATCATTACACGACGAGATTGGTTTGAAACGACATAATGACCGCGCGGCTGGCTGCGGTGCAGTACGTATATATGGATCTAATAGACGAGGCTTCGCTTCTGCACAGTTCCGTCTAAAATCGTTTACGAATACACGTACTCCGTCGGAACTTGCAAAATGCGCGCTCGAGCCTCGTTATTGAGACATGCGTGTGTATATATAGTTGGCTCAAAAATTGAAGAAGATAAATTCGAAGACACGGAGAAAAGCGCGCGTGCGTCATATGCGCGAGCACTCGCAGCATCCGCTCAGCCAAGGAGACTCTCGTAAGCAAGCCATTATGCGTAGTGGCTGTTACGATATAGCAATTTGCAATGCCAAGCGGGCCTTAGCATAATTGAAACTCCATTTTCCCATGAAACAATTGGCCGGCGGCAGCGCAGTAGCAGCGCGCGCGCCGCGTCTTCCCCCTGTGCTCGCTCGAGCGCAGCTAGGGACACAGTGCTGCTGCTGCTGCTGCTGCTGTACGTGATATACCTGCGCGTACGGAGCAAGAGAGCGTGCGGGAGAGAACAATTGCGTCCTTAGCGTCGATATGACGTTTATGTGTGCGCCTCCGCCAAGTGCGCGTGTGTATAGAGATTAGACAAGAGAGAGACGACGACGACGCTTAATTTACGGGTATGTCTAATCGAGCTGACGCGCAATTGTGTCGGCTTAATCGATTCCGAGCCGCAAGTGCAGCCGGCAGACTCCTCGGAAGAGAGAGAGACGAGTTTCGTCTGGACTCAAGAGTTTCGCGCGCGCATAATTATAGCCGACGAATTATTTAAAAGCCCATTGTTGCGCGCGCTCTCTGCGATGCTGCGGCGCAGCTGTTGTACCGCCGTCGATATCCTGCGTGGATATTTCGACCGAGAACTTGCTGCAGTGTGTAAGACAGGTGATCCGGAAATTTGCGCTCGCAGCGTGGCTATATATGTGCATATATATACAGCGCTGAACCCCGACCGCGAGAGCTGCAGGTATCAGCTGAAATGCCGAAAATTTCGCAGCTACACCCACATGATCATCGTCATCGTACGTTGACGTCGTTCGAGGGCTATATATATATAACTATCGACGAGCGACGATTCGATTTTCCGCGGCAGCGTTTTACCCTTCCGTTCGTTAAACGCGCGCTGGCTGCAGATGTGCGCGGCTGGAATGACTTTGCCCATTGTCTTCTTTACAATACCCTCGACGATCAGCGCTGCTCCCGCGACGCGTGTGCTCTCTCCAGTTCTATATACTGCCGATCTCGTGGCCCAGTTCTACACATGAACTGCAGCTGAGACCACCCGCTATATTTTCCTCCCAATTATATACTCCAGTGGTATTTATAATACACGTGAAATCGATAATCGTTGCTCACGCCAGGTGAATTTTTTTCATAATATATAAGCGTAATTTTGCGAAACCAAGAGATGAGGTTTTTTCCTTGCATTAAGGTATAACACTACCGTTTCAACTACAGGAGACCGCAGCATCTGTTTACAGGGCAACAATTATTTTCGCGCAGTAAGGCTGCATGCTACTCCCTCGAATTAGTTTCGCCGCTTGCTCGTGCGCGCGTTCGCCTTAATGAGGCAGGAATCCGCTAGCACCGCCGCATTTATCTGCGCGCGCGCGTCGCCCTTTGCAGCAGGAGTAGCTTCCCATTATATTGAGCTAATGTATCCATTATATGGGAGGGTTTTTGCCGAGCCGACGACTTGTTTTCAACATTTTTGCCTCCATATCTGCAGGTGTGTTTCGGAATCTATGCGTATATATCTACCAAATCCAATTAATATTGTAATATGTATATAACATATAAGAAACCCGTAACGCGGAAGCTGCAGCGCGTGTACAAGTATCGTCGCTCGCAATATAGGAAAAAAAGAGCTGCGTACACGCGCAATATCTAATCGTCCTCGCATCTATTATTTCCGTTTTGTTGCGCGCATCGCACGCGAACTCGGCCGCCGAGAAAGATCAGCTCGCATAGCGCGCGCGAGATTTGCAGTTTCGCGGAATGTGCGCTACGCCCTCCCTCTCGGCGCCCTTTCTCCCCCCGCCGTTTCAAAGTGCGCGGAGATTGGAATTTAATCATCGGCCAGATTAGAATTCGCTCCGATTGCCGGGCAATGTAGCTGCCGCCGGTTATGGCCCTCGGCTCGGACGAGGCGCTGTATAGACGACTTCTCTCTCTCTATCTATCTAGCTATCTATCCATCCCTGCAGGTCGGCTATTGAGTTTCGCCAAATGAAAAGGAAGACGTTGCTGCTGCGTGGAAAGAGCGAATCCATGACTCTTATATGAATTGAGCGATCGCCGCGTGTTTTATTCCACGCGGCTCTCTATATAGTCTCGCTTCGATCAAATTGGATCCCGTCGGCGGCTAGCTGTATAATATATATATATACTCGTTCTATATAGGTATTTTCTCCAGTGGCTGGAATGCCCGTTATTTATAGACGATTTTAATGGATTAAAATTGGTTATTGTCTCACTGATGCTCTTGTAAGTTTACTCTGCGAAATGTAATTACTCGCAGCCATCTTTTATTAAAAATTCTTATGATAATGCTATACAACCCATAATATTTGCTCCCCGTTGCTGCATTACTGGAATTTCATTTCAAGCCGATTACTGCTGAAATATTCCTTCTACAAAGAATTTTTAATGATTTCTGATTTTACTTACACCTACTTATAAACTAACAGAATAATAACTCAGCAAACTTTCTTTCTTCTAATTGTATGTATATACATCAGCTTTGGAAAAGCAACGAGTACAAAAGCCTGAAAATAAACTATATTGTAAACTATAAACGTGTGTAAAATATTTCAAATAAACTTATTAAAATTAAATTTTTGTAAGTTGAATGCGATAAATATTTTTTATCAATGACCTATTTCGCAATCGGTTCTATCATTATCGGACATAGTATATAGTCGCTCTAGAATACAACGTCGCGATATAAGAATGTATATAGCAGATCCCCGAATCGGATTTGCATTTTAATCGACTCGTAACACTGACTCACGCCTATATAGGTATCGCGTATACGGCGTCGCGGAGCTCATTACATCAACATTACCGGAGCTCGTGGACACTGGTATATGTATAACCATCGCAGAAGTTGTAGCCGGGCGATTGGCTCCTTTTTTCAGCAGACTCCCCCCCGATCGTCCTACACGCGTCTCCTCGACTCGTCGTTTTTTCGCACAGGTCTTTCAGCTCTCTCTCTCTCTCTCTCTCTCTCTCTCTCTCTCGCTCTATATATATATATATATATATATATATATATATATATATATATATATATATATATATATGTATGTTCGCCGGCAATATCGTTAGCCTATAATCATTTTTTTGCGCCTTGTCTTTTGTATCCCCCGATCGCCGCTACATCGTTGTGGCCATATACATGTATATCGTGCTCTCTCAGCCAATGGGCCGCTCTCGCCTAATATTCTCGCACGCTCCCTCCTGTCACCTTTCTCTCGTTCCCCGCATCTAATCTAATCTCGGGCTGCAGCCCCTCTTGCCGATGCCGCCGACGTCTCCTATTTCTCATCATATAAGCGGACTACCGAGCCGGGCTGGAAAAAAAGAAAGAGGCAAAAGGAGAGGAGGAATGCGCAGAGGGCGCATTTGCAGAACACGAACGGTCAGAGAAGAGGGAACGAAAGGAGCGCTGGTATAACGAAGTCCGGCAGGTGGAGTCAAATATCCGCCGAGTCGAGCCACTGCTCCTCTCTCTCTCTCTCTCTCTCTCGGCTGTGCGGGCTTGAGGCCCCTGCTTTAATTGCAGGTGACTCCTTATCGTGAAACATGTGCAGATGTATATATATGTATATAATATATGAATGCGATCGTATATTGCGGCGAGTGATTCATGCTCGGCCGCGAGACTGACTTTTTAAATTTATTCAGATTCGCCGGACTTTTCGGTAAGATTAATTAAAAACTCCCCTCATCTCGGGGCCGCTCAGGGCCCCAGCAGTCCCAAGGTAGTCTTTAAGAGCCCCCTCGATAAACCTAATCAAAAGGACAAGCCGCTTATCTCGGCATTTTTGAGATAACCGAACGAAAGACACGGGCGCGCTCGAAAATCTCTATAGCACCTTTATCGAGAAGCGATCTACCTGTATAGATACAGCGATGCCCGCTTTTGTTTTTGCGTCAGAAAAGCAAAATGCCTTTTTGAGCTATCGCTCGCTGCGAGAAAGATTTTTTACTCCAACCGCGTGTACGACGAGACTCGCCTCGTCCGCGACTCAAGCTGGGCATTATTTCTGTGGCGTGAGAGAATGAGCCTTAATTGATGAAAATTGATTTACGGTTCCTCTCGCTGCGCGCTGTGAGTCACTGCTCACAAAGACAGTCGGGTAGGAATGATGCCGTCGAACTCTAGAGCCTATAATTTGCCTCGTTATTTTCGAGCCGCTTTGTTAAAAATCGAGTACCGTATATATTATATATATATATATATTTAAGAGCAATAACTGACATTTTATTTGACCCGCATTTTCATTTAGCTGCAGAACCGAATCGAGTTCTCGTTGCTTACACATCTGCGCAGAGCATTGTAATTTTATCATAACTCCGCGTGTTTGGCCCGCGCGCGCAGGGGTTTTAATGAAACGGAACGCGGCTTATTCGGAAGGACGTTTAATCAATCAGGCGCTGCTCGCGCTTACGTACACAGCAGCAACAGCAGCGGCGGCGTTGGAGGAAGGAGATTTCATTATCCCGTGTATATATACGATATACACGCCGAGGCGAGGAAGGCTGCAGGCGCAAACGCAGCCACGCCTGTGCAGAGAGTTCTCTCTCTCTCTCTCTCTATATATATATATATATATATATATATACATACTTATGTAGCTGACTGCAGGATTCATGATGCACGCGAGAAAGTGCTTATAATCGACGCATTTTTCATCGTAATTGAGTTTTTTTCCGAGACCAGAGTTGAATTCACGCTAAAGTCGCGCGTACATCAGACAAAGAGAAAAGTTTAGTGTATAGTATATAGGACTGACAATGAGCGAAAAGCATCAACGTAAAATAGGACAGGTGATGGGCGATTGATTAACAACTGTTCGGTTCATCTCGAGTACAAATATACTGTTTCGTGAGATTTATATAGAGATCACAAGTGGCTGTGGGGATCAAATCGTGAAGTAAATATAGTACGTTTATATTAGCGCACTTTTACACGACGAGTAGCAGCTGCAGCACAATCGATGCATCGAGAATTTTTCAATATCCACGGCAGCCGAAGGCGCAGTCTCAAGCCCTCGAAAAAATACAAACATACTCGAATCCGCGTTATACGCATGAAGTACGATCCAGCGCGAGATTATAGTAATTTCGAAGATGAAGAGCGGGATAACGAATGCATGCGCGCGCGCACATACACATGTATATACTTACCAGCGAGACTCGGACTCGGAGCGCGAAAGCAGGACGTGTGAAATGCCGTCGTTAAAGATGGAAGCGAGGGGGGATATATAATATACACTGTAGCCGCTGTGTGCGATGGATATACATGTATATATATGCGTGTAGGTGTGAGCGCGCGCGACGATCATAACGCATGGGAAGAAGAGAGACGGAACGAGAACGGAAGGAGGTCGTTTGTAGAGGACCCGCAGACATGCACAACACGTGCACTCCTCTATATACGGACACTGCGATTTCGATCACACTCGCACATCATACACCGAGAGGGTCTTGATTTTTCGACGCGGCTGCGGCGTGAAGCCTTGCGGCGCGGTTGGAACAATGACGTATACCGTTATTGATTTTCTCGACTCGCGAGAGTTTGCGAGATTTTTAATTAGTCACGGCGCGTTTCCCGTTTATATATACATGTGCATGCGTCGCTCGACACAGCTTTTCACTCTCATTTGCCTGTAGAGGCGCTGATGCATTTCGCCCGAAGCCTCTTTTCGTCGCTTATTATTTCATTAAGAAGCTTTCGTTGTTCTCCAGGCCACAAAGACGAAATAAAGGAACAAGTCGAGCGGGAAAAACTCATTAAATTAAATTTGCCGACGCGATCGTCATCGCCGTCGTTGTCGTCGTCGTCGTCGTCGTGTCGGGCACACGATAAGAACGTAGGCGTACGTGTCCGTTGGTACATAAATTTTTACGAGCCTGCGGCAGGCTGGGATATAGTCCTCGCTATAAAATATGCAAAATAGCCGCACCTCGTTCGATTTTCGTCCTCGCGAGCGCGCGAAAATGCTTATATTCGCAATGGAATAACAGCTTATGGTCGAGGTGCAGCCATTTGTAGTATGATTTCGTCCCTGTATATACATATATACAAGAGAAGAGAGGAAGCGATCGGCCTGCATCGACGGCAGCGCTGGAGCCCGAGGATTTTATACTTCCAGTGGAGAAAGAGAGAGAGAGAGGCGTTATACGATATGAACACGGTACACACTGCCCGGAATAAAGTTATCCCTATATATCCTCCTGCCGTGGAGGATATTGGAAAATGCGTTTAAATTTTCGCGGTTCGCGGACTCGATATGCCTGCGCGCGCTCGTCAATTGTTGTTAGGGAGGTCTTTTTCAAGGGGCTTGCGTGGGCGGCAAATGTAAATCGCGGATTTGCCTCTCTAATCCGTACGCGCGTGAGCTTACGAGTTGATGAGGAGCTAAGTTCACGCTGGAAAATTTGCATTTTTCGGATACCCCAACGACTTTATGGAATAATCCTTCCGGCGTTCTGCTGAAGTCTCAATGACGAGCAACACTGCAAAGAAGAAAAAAAGCTCGACTAACTACATCGCGAAAGCTCTTGGATTTTCGCTCTCTTTCTCTTTCTCCCTGCGCGCTTAGGTTTTTTGTATACATCACGCGCGGGCGCTCGTTTTATAATACACTTGGAAGGAGGACGACGATCACCCGTCGAGAATGATTTTCCAGTTGGCTGCTCGAATATCCCGGGACGCCTACTACGTATACTGGCGGCGGCAGCAGCAGCCCGTATTGTGCAGTATTCCCGGCGATGGGGCGCGACTTATACTCTGTTTAACTGATGTTCATTTGCAGACACCTCGGATGAACGCTTCGCTAGCACACTGTACGACGACGCAGGAATGTGCGCGAGCCCGAGCTGCTCTTCTTTTATTATGCGAGCGCTATTATTATGTATATACATATATATGTATACGCGGTGCTCTGCTCATCCTCGGCGCTCTTTTTTCATGTGCCGCTGCCTTTTTGACAAAGATACGGTTTCCGTCTCGCGTTAGCGTCCGAGCAGCAGCGCATACGTGATCGAGGCTTTGAACGAGACGAAACAGCTTGTCTCTGATATAATGCGCTGTGTGTTTCGAAATCGCGTGCGTCTGTGCGTATCAAGTGTCCGGAGACCTGTTTTATTTTCTCCGATCTTATTTCGAGAAAGAGAGGGGGAGAGTTGCGGAGACCCCCTTAATAGCGTTATTAAGAAAGTCGCGCGAGATGCATTTCGAAAGAAGTAAATGTTCCTGCTATATGCCAAGATTTTCGTGCGCCTTTGTGTAAATTTCCGCTCGATGTCCGAGTCGGGTTTTCGCTTTTTAATCCCCCAATGATTGAGTGCGTTGATATGGTCATTTTTGCTGTCGGGCGCAAGCACGTGTATCGAGCTGGGGCTTCCGAAATGATGCTCCGATGAAAGATAAACGCGTTTCGAGATTTTGCACTCGGCCCGCGATGTGAAAGTATTTTCGAAGGACTTAACGCCTGGCGGGTAATAGGATTTAAACTGCGCTGTCAAATGAAATATCGAACTCGTTATTGGCGGTGACAGGCTTACGTTTTTATACCCGAACGACGTGCACGCCCTGTATTTATATAATATATACAAATGTTTGATATATTCTCTGTGCAACAGCGCGCGCGATCGGAGATTAGAAAGGCATTAAAATGAGGAAATACAGTTATGTGGCGTCAATTACAATCTCATTAGCGCAACGCTTTACTTTTTTCTAGAATCCGAGAAGTTCTACTTGTATCGAGACATGAAAAAACACACGCTTTATCCTGCGCATAATACGCTCGTGAGTTACGCATCAGCGAATCGAGGTTAATAAATTCCAAATGCGTGGAAAAAAAATAATTAATACGAAGCTGGAATTGCAAGGCAGACAATACCGATGCTATGTAACTAGAAGGACGGAGATTCCTTGAGCGAGGAAAATAACGTTATTGCCCGCGCGATCTCTAGCGGATACACCCGTCCTGAGTGATTTAGAGTTAATTTTTCCCGCGAACCTCGTTTTAAACATCCGACACCTTGCGAACATCAGAGTCAAGCTGTTTTAACCACTTGAACCGTCAGTGAACAATATTTTCGCTTTTCAATTCGAGCGTTTCAAAGGGCTTGAAAGCTTATATAGGAAATGGAGGCACCAGCTTACACACATATACATGCGCTTGCGATAATCGAAACCAACGCAGTCCGAGTATTACTGCTCGGAGTTGATTTTGACGCCGACCGCGGCTCTCTCGGAGGAAGGAATATTCAAGTTAGACCATCAGCAGCAGCGGCGCGCGATTACACTATTTCGAATGGACTCTCGCGCGCAGTAGCTTTATGTGCTACTGGCACTGTGTGCAGATGCATTGAACGGTAAAGTTGTAGCAGCGCTGGCGCTACGGACTGTCGAAATAATGGATTCTCTTGGATCCTTGAAACTGGCCGTCGCGTAGCAAACGTTAACAAAACACACACGCTCGCGCAAGCCACTATAAACCCGATAGTGTAGTCTGTGTGCCGCCGGTACATATACACACGCTACGCATAAGCCGGGCTAAGCATATAGCCTGTGTGCGTATATATAAATCGAGGAGCACTGATACCGCATACACTCGAATCGATGCATACGTAAATATATGCGAAAAGAAAATTGTTCGGTCTTCTCGAGTCGAACAAATTTGCAAATGACTGCGCTCTGCGTTTCCCCATATATATATATATATATGTATGTGGCTTTCCGAGCGATTTCAAGCGACGTGATGTACGTCTCGTAGCTATATCGTATACCTATATACAATACGTGCAGAGCTCGACCGCAGGAGGCAGCAGATTTCCTCCCCCAGTGCTCTCCTCCGGGAAGAGGAACTTCATGATGGTTGACGGCGCGCACAATGGCCCCTGCATGATGAGTTCTAGTTTCGTGGGCCTGCAGCACTCGCGCGCACCTAACCGCAGCCCCGAGAGAGCGAGAGAGAGGATCGAGACGCTCATCTCGAGCGATACGCGTCTTTGAGCATATATATACGTATATGTATATTATGAGCCTCGCGGCGAGGATGGCACGTTCCTCTATATCCTATATATATATATACCGCTGCTTGCTCACAGCATCGAGCCGATCGTTATATATTTCGCATCTGTCGTATAGGATTTTTTAGGTGACGGAGCGAAATCGAGGCCTCGTTAACGTCGATTGAGTTCCATATACTAGTTGCGCAATTCCGATCGGCGAACTTTACGATTGAGCTTTCGATTTTGCATTCGGTTACGTTATTAAACCGTGCGCGTTTTGATACTCTCACGTAACCTGTCGTGCAGCGCTAATTGCATGAAAAAAACGACTCAATTATAAACCGTAATATAGCGTTCATGAAGAGCCGCGCGTAATTACGAAACACGCGCGTACGGCACTCTTTTCCCGATTGATTTCCATTTCTTCGATTGACGCCGCGCGCGGCACGTCTCTTTTCTCCGCGAAGCATCGTCGGCGACGCGGCATTGTTCGGACAGCGCGAGCATTACAATGCTACAAGAGCTGACGGTTAATCTTCCGTGCGCGCCGCCGTATTGGTTTTATATAAGCTGCGTCGCCGCGCACAATGAGTATATATAAGACAACAATGTGCAGCTCTCTCGACCCGCGATATCGATCATCGATATCCCATCATCAATCTTTCAGGGAGAAAGTGGCCGAACTCGAGAGTTTGCAGTGCACAAAACGGCCAAAATAAAATCGCACATGCGCGCGAGAGCTGTATATAGGGGAGCGAACGCGCGCATCCCAGCGAAGCAGGAAATAAGTATATTATACGAATGTCCTTGAGATCTCGTGTGTGATTGGATAGATTGACTTATATATATATGTACACATAACGATGTAATTCAGAAACAAGCCGATAACTGACGCTTTCTGCGTTGTTGTCTATATACAGCGGCGCGTATAGCAGCGACTTATATTAATAATTCCAGAGTTACATGAGCTTGTTTATATATATATGCGTGTAATTTGGCGGTATACGCGCACTTCGCTAGAGCGTGTAACCGGCGGCTCGCTGCTGTGTGTGTATTATACGCGGCGCGCTGTTCATGGCTTCAATTAACCAGCTAATTAATTAGCGCAGCTCGCCAAACGGAGTAAATCCGATTCTCCCCCATATATAGCAGCAACAGCCGTCGTGCGTATAGTATGTCTGTCTGTCTATCTCGCTATTTCTATTCATCGACGCGCGTTCTCCATCCTCGAGACTATAATAATAATTATTATGCGCGCAGCAGCATAAACGGAGGCACGCGCTCTCTGTTTGCATTGTTTGCGACTTACTTTTGCAATCGTATATGTACCCGATTAAGACGGACCCTTCTTTATAATATGCTTATGTAATGTGCCCATACACGTGTATATATAAATAGAAGAAGCGTCGGGGTGTCTGTATGATAATACCCGGAACAGGATCACAATCTCGCCTAATCCGGGCCCGCACACTTTTCTCGGTAGTTACGTAGATACAGGTCTAAAAATAGCAGTGAAGACGTCTCTATCCGCTATACGTACTATATATATTATATAGATGCAGCGGCACGCGCGGAAGCTGAGAAGCCATTCGATCTTTCCCTTCGCCGACACCCTTGACGAGAACAACCGGCAGCTGCAGCCGCGTAATTTCCGTGATGCACCTTATCACAAAGCCAGACAGAGAAAGAGAGTAACAGAATAAAGTATACCAGCTGCATCATGACGAATCTCCGAACGCGAAGCGGGAGAGAGAGAAAGTATAGACATACAGGGCGACAATCTCGGCGGCGGTTCCGGACGAATTAGTCGCGGCTGCGAAAAAATTCGTCATACGCGGGGTCCGAGGTGCGAACGAACGAAGCAGCGATTCGTCTCGGGCGTCTGGGCCATTCGATCGTCGAGGGACCGCACGTATGTATGTATATAGATGGCTATAATACCATAGCTGATGGGCCCCGTTTTCTTTTCTTTCTCCTATACTGCCTGCCTTTATTCGCCCCTCTCCCGGTATTTTCAGAGCTGTTCATACACACGCACTCGCGCACACGTCTATGCTCGAGGAGATTTTTACCGTTGACGAGGCAGAATAAACGCAAGTCTCTTGCGCTGTGGACGAGAGAACGTGTACGACGTATATATATGTAGGATACATATAGCGCTCGGCAGCACCTGTCTAATCTCGTTTTTTTCGCTGCCGCCGCCGCCGCCGCCGCTGCCCTTCTCTCCGCCTTTCTCTCGTGATTCGTTCTTTTTTTCCGCGCGCGCCCGTCCGTCGTTGCTGCTGTCTGGCCTTTTTGTGCGTGAGCCGGCAGATTTTTAATTGGAAAACGACATTTCGACCGGCGCGGCAACCTGTAGCCTCTTTGTGAGGCCATTCATCAATTTTGTCGAAATAATTATCCGTGGGCCCAATTTTCGGGATAAAAAGCGGCTTATTGTCGGGCCCTCTATACACGTGTATATATACACACCGCGCGAGATTACTGCTCTCCCGCGTGTATGTATGTATATATACAACATACGTGTGCGCTGCCCGCGCGGACGATGCTTAATAGAAAAGCTGAGTAGCGTAATTACGCGCGTGTGTGGGAGAGAACCTTGAGCCGTATTTACCACGGGGAAAACGATCTCGGGCTTGTTTTTATTGAAAAGGTTTTATGGATTATCGTGATTTCAGCTGCGAGGGAAAAAATAATAAGGTAAAATATAAATGAACGGCTGTATCTCTCGTATAAGGTAATATAGGTTTCCAGGTAAAATCAATTTCGATTTACAGAGTCTGACGTTTATAATGATCAAAATTTTGTTCCTCCGATGCTTTTTTTTACGACGCTGAAAGTTTATTGGGTTTATACTATCCCCGCAATAAAGCGATAAAGCGGCCGCGATGAAATTTCGTCAATGTGAATAAAAACGGCGTGTATATAACAAACTTTTATCAGTTATTATTATTAAGTCCGCAGCGTATTTTATTGCGGTGGGGCTGTGGCGGTGCGTCCCCTCATCCCCCCTATCGCCCTACCACAATAATACATTCGCCTTGAACACGTTATGTGTCCCGCGACGCGCGCGGAAATAAAAGAAACCGCTCGCGGGCCATTAATTTCGAAAAGGATACGCAGTCGCGTCGAGCTCGGGGTCTCGATTTAACGACGCAAAGTCGAGGGTGAGAACAGCGGGAGCGCCGTTCGCGCGAATAAGACGTGACAAAGCTATCTCTCTCTCTCTTTCTCTGCCGAAATCTCGAGAAATCTCTTAAAGCGACTCGTAAACGCCGGGCGCGATCGACCTCCGCGTGACGCAAGCTTTTTACAACCGCGTGTGTCCAGAGTGTGTATATGGGTCCCCGCAGCATCGGGACCGGATTCACGCTTCCCGATTATGCATATATGCGTAATATTGTGTAGTTCTTTTTTTCGGGAAAGGCAATCTACATGCGGTGGTCGGTTTTTGTTCTACTAGATCGTGGCGCGTATATACATATATATAGAACCACGATTCGATATGGATAGTGCGTATATATATATCGTCCAGTAGCTCTTGATGTATCGTATATATACGCATATAAGCGAAACGAGTTTCGCGCTCGACACTTTTGCTCTGCTCTTTTTTCCTTCCTCGTTCGTTCTCCGCGTTCGCAATTTTTGCCGGGCCGGCTCACTTTGGATTATTGCAAGTTTTCGGTCTCCGAGCGCGATCGCAAGCCACGCGCGTATTCGAAAGCAATTAAAATTTCAAACTATTTCAAAGTAAACGACTTTCCGGTGTGTATATTCAGGAGCCCCGACTCGCGCTTATATATTTTCGCGAAACTTTTTGCTGGCATATAATATGTACATCGCACTCTATTTGCATGTTTATTCGAGAAACTCACGATCCCCGGCAAGTTTGATAATTATCGACTGCGCGGCCCATAAATATTTGACATTAGAATTGTACCTCTCGCGGAAGTAGCTCGCTGACACACGGGAGAGCCGAGCAGCAGTCGCACGTCGGTTAATTGCTGTTTACCGAATTTCCTGCGCTGCAGTCGCTCTCCGCCGCCGCGGCGAAACGTCCAAGTCACTGAAAAAATAGCGAGGCAATGTTAAATGGCTTCTTAATTTCTCCGCGTGTATATATATATACAAGTCGGTGCGCAGAGAAAAAAAGGGGTGAGCCGTCTTCTCCTTTCAACTATACGGCTATCAAAGTTTCAAGCGGATCTCTTAATTATTATTTACAGCCGCGGCGTCTTCATAAATATTAAAGGCTCGATGCAGCAGCAGCAGCAGCAGGGGCGGCCAAAGTAAACTTTGATGGAGTTGAAAAAATATTAAATTACAGCGCGTTACCCTGGAAATGCAGTTTTATTCGCATCGAGCCGGCGGCGAATCTCAACGCCGCCGCGCGAGTTCCGGAATATATGCATATATCCTGATGCGTTGTGTATATAGCGACTACGTAATTGCATCGCGCATCCTTCGCAGTTGGCTCGAGCTGAAATTAGCTTCGACCGCATAACAGTTTGATCAACTTCAGCCTGATTCGAGAACCTGTCGCCCGGCCTGTATATACGTATCGGCTAATAGCGTTTGCCGCA
This sequence comes from Muscidifurax raptorellus, assembly GCA_020010945.3. NCBI lineage: Eukaryota > Metazoa > Arthropoda > Insecta > Hymenoptera > Pteromalidae > Muscidifurax > Muscidifurax raptorellus. Next base: position 2,300,849 of record CM052081.1, on the reverse strand, counting down.
GGACTCGACGGCGGCGGAGAGGGGGGGAGGGGGAGGGGGAGAGAGCTAAAGCAATTCATTTGCGGCGGCTGCGGGACGACTTGTGTCAAAGGCCGCCAGCAACAGCGGCAGCAACGGTCAGGAGGTTACTGGAGGACTGGAGGAGAAGTGGCTGCGCAGTGCTGCACTTGCCCCTCCGCCGTATCGCAGAAGTGTAGATTGCCCCGAAGATGTGTGCGCGCGCGCGCGGCCTCGAACGACTCCCGGCGAGGGACGTCGCACCGGATATACAGTATGCACACCTATATACCTGCCCGAGCGCCGACGCTGTAGTTTTCGAGGACCTTGGCTTAAGAGGGATGCTGATCCTCTGTCCTCCTCGAGCGAGAGTCCCAATTACCCCCATGTATTATTAGAACCGCAGTCGCGCGATTATTCGAGTCGAAGAAAGCAGCAGTATACATATATACATATAGAGGCGCCCATGATGCACTTGTACGCACTCCGTTCCGCAGAGATTAGCTGTAATTGAATTTGCGAGAAAAGACGAAAAGAAGAGAGAGACAGAGAGGGAGAGAGAGAGAGAGTGGTTAAGTATATACACTACTTTGACCATGTGTGCGTCTGAGAAAAAAAACGAGTATAATTTAGTGCAACGGCCAGCAAATATTGTCGTTCTCGTAACGACTACATCAATAAACCCGCCCCGAACATCTGTTTCAGAGCACACACATACAGTCCATATACACGACCGCGGGCACGCGGTTAATTGCTAATTACGAAAATAACGATCTAAAAAAAGAGCCCCCCAGAAAAGAAATAAAACCAGGAGAAGCGGCACTCGGCGCGATAATCGGATAAGAAAAACGAGAGGCAGCAGCAGGCGATATTCTCCGGAAAAATTGTCATTCTATATCCCAGCGCATACCTCGAGAGCGAGAGAGAAGAGAGGGAAAGCCTCCCTGCGGTACCCATGCGCGCAGGAGGCTCGATAAATTAGTGCCGACCGCCTCCGTGACGAGCCTCGCGCGCGCACATATGCTCTCGTCTCAGAATTCCTCTCTATCCGAGGCAGATCTACCGATGTTAACCGGCCGATTGTTTATGTAATTCACGATGAAACAGCGGTGGTCCGCTCGGTCATTTGTACATGTATCGAGCCTCCAGCTCGTCTCGTCTCATCTCCGAGCTTCTTCATCCACACCTATATGGCGGCATGTCCCTTATTATATTATATATAGCTCGTGTATGGGAGTGTATACATGGGTATATAGCGAGAGTCCGGCCCGGGAAATATTTCGGAAATTCGATACAGCCAGAGCTGAGCGCGCGTAGTATATACGGTTGCATAGCCCCAGCAGCGCGCAGGAAAATTCTCTCTCTCTCTCTCTATCTTTCTTTCCCCCGTTATCCGAGTCAATCGAAACGCAGATGCAGCAGCGTCCTACGCTCTCGGCCACTGCTGATTTATCGGCGACGCAGTGACTTTTTCCCTTATCGATCGTGTGACTATGCGGGGCAGCAGCTCCTTCTCCGCACACGCGCCTGCAGTTGACCTTTTCGGCTAACCGGCGTATTATGCATGCCGCACGAGACGCGCGAGCCATGTCGAATGCCATTACGCGCTGACTTCGGATGCGGTCGGCGCAGTCTATATCGTTTATGTTATATGCGACGAGCTTGCTGCTGCCTCGTTAACATTTTTCATCGAAAATTGGGACCCCGAGCCTTATGCCGTTTAGCTCTCGATATATCTCTTATTTATCTGACTGAACGCCAGTTGGCCTTTCTTTGCATATAACATAAAATATAAAAAATCTTTACATATACGCGGAGGACAGCTGATTTTTAAAATCACTAATGAAAGCCTTGCGCAGAATGTATAAGAGCCATAATATATATATAAAGCGAGGTATAAATTAAACATCCCGCTCTACTTTACTTTTTACGTGCGTGCCTTGATATTTCTATAAAGTATATCAAGCGTTATTTAGGTCTGTAGATATGCGATCCTATGAATAGTAAATTGGTATTCTACAATTACACTAGGCGATCTCTCTCTCACTCTCCCTCTGTTTACTTATTCAAAACAAAGTTCCATGCATAATTTACTAGAAAGTATCGACATTAAAACATCGGCGTTCGATGCAAGAGCTCTATACGCTGAAAAGGGCTACGCGCAAGTTATAAGTGATTTAGCATGCAAATCTCCGAGGCGAACATTGAAAATTCTGTAAAAATGAATTTGACTTAATAATTGTGTCCATATAGTCCATATATATATATGTGTGCAAAGTCACGCGCGTGCCGAGTGTCTATAGCGGCACGCCGACTGCGCGAAGAAGCAATTTCGTGCGGCAGTTAATAAAACTAACTTTAGCTATGAACTATAAAGTCTCATTAATACTTCTTTAACAATGTATAAATCATCTCGGCGCTGTAAGTCGTCGCGGGCCGTTAAAGAAGTTGAAAATCACAGGCAAGTTTAATATTAAAAGTCCGAGGCAGAAATTGCGCGTTGCTCCGTATCGGAATTCCCCCCCTCGACTATATGTATATTATACATTATTATAATGCTCACTTGATCGCAGCGCAAGCCAAGCCCTCTACGAGGCCGAAAAACGTTATATACACCAGGAGAATTTTTCCGAGGAACCAGCTGCTAATTATCGAGTCGACGAATCATCGAAAGGCGGGCTTATGTATATATCTACGACGCGACATAAATAAAGGGTTCCGGCGTCCAAAATTTCCCACGCGCTTGCCGTTATTTCTCTCTATATATCACGCACCGCATCAGAACGGGGGCTCGATACACAACTCCCTGCTGCAGCAGTATATAGAGCCGCTGAAACATGCCTCCGCACGTCCGATCCGCGCGCGCGTATTTACTCTAGGCCAGCGACGACGCGACACACACACACACACACACACACACACACCATCGCATCGCAGCGTGCTTATAGCCTCTCGTCGCGCGGCGCCGCACTTAATCCCATCTATATTGAATGAAAAAACGTCGGTGGTCGCGAACAAAAAAAAGTCTATATGGGGACGAGAGGCTAGCGCTCGCGCGGCGGACTCTCGAAAAACAGCGAGCGCAAAGCTGCTGCACTCAGACGAGCGGCGTAGGCGGTGTATATAGCGCATTAATAATGAAGGTGCGCGCGCGCGCGGGCTCGTGCTCCTCAGCTCAGCTGGTTGCGACGAGCCAGCGATCGATGCGCGCACGCGGGGTCGCCGGCACTGCACACACACATACACACACACACAGACGGATCCCTTCGATATACCCGCTTATACTGTTGCGTGAGCCGGCGGTCTTATCAGAGCCGTGAACTTTGCCTGGCGAGAGAGATTAAAAAAATTTCGCGACAAAATTTTCGAGGCTTGTACGTTATTCGTACGTGCGCTGAAATGTAGGTTAAAGCGACCTCGGGGCTGAATATAGCAGTGGATTTTCTGACTCCCTGCTTATATATTATATTATAGGTTTGCAGAAGGGAATTTTCGTGTTTGCAGATTTACGGTTAGATGTGTGTGCTGTGCCAATAAGCCAGGCGCATATGTAATATTTAGGTATCGTGTCTTGAAAAATTTCACTCGTGCCGGAGTATTTGATTCGAGTGGCGTTGTAACGTTACATATGTATATAGCGTATTACTTTGGATAGCCAGGAGAAAAAAGACGGAAAAAATTGTGCAGCTATAGAGGCGGATGTCGATCAAGCGCATGTGCAGCGAAGAGATTACCCGCGTCAATATTGCTAAATTATGAAGAAAAATATCGGACTCGCGTGCGAGCCGTAACGTTAAATTGAATTTTTCATTTGCTTTAAGCATAAAGAATAAGTCGCGTTAGAGTATATACTGTAATATTATATAGCGGAAATTTCATCCAGAGAAATGGAAACGCGATTCTATGCAGTTGACAATATTCTTGTGCAGCTCTTGTATAATGTTTTGTAAAAAAAATTAATTTATGAATTCACTGTTACCTACGAGCAAGTATAATTAGGGTGACGCACCTCTGAGCTGCCCTCTGTATCATATCGTATTTGATAAAATTAACAAACTCTCGCCGGCATAAAATAATCAAATTAATTTCCCGCTAAAGCCCGAATAATCGCTTGGGACATAAAAAGGAGGAAAATTTTCCTCCCCTTTTTAGAGAAGGCGTGCGTGCAATCTCACAGCCGCGGCTAATTCCGCCGCCGCCGCCGCTATATACCACTCGGCCTGAATAATGAAAATGATAAAAAAGAAACGGAAAGAGCTTTTCCCGCACGAAAGCCAGATAACTTCGTCGGCCCCTTTCTTTCTCTCCGGCTACTCCGGCTTCTTTGTTTTTCCTCGCGCGAGGATAGAGTGTGCCGCGAGCCGGAGGGAAAAAGGGCCAAGTGTCGCGAGATGCTAATCAGCCTGCTTATGTATATATACATACATATATACATACATATATATATATACATACACACAATACCGTAATACACGTCGCGGCTGCAGCCCCTGAGTGTATATAGCGTTATATCGCGGGCGTTAATAAGTTCGCGCTCGCGTTGGCGGGAGAGGCGTTGCATTTTCGGAGCGAGCAGAACGAGATCGGCGGCGGCTATAATGGGGCTCGAATTACGCGAGTTTCTAGACTGTGAAATTCGAAATGGCGCGCGGGCGTACTCTGTGCGAAATGATGACGACGTGCAGGTCCGCGCACTCTGTATCCCTGCACACGCGCGCAAATTGTTATGACACGTCGGAAGTCGGAAACGAGATCGTTCGGGGGGGGGCCGCGTTTAGGAAGCGGATGATTAATCGCCGACACGCGACTCGTATATAACGCCGCGGCGATCGAATTTTCTCTCGCGCGGAGAGTCCAGCGAGCTTTCGCCGAGGAAAAAAGTCGAGTGGAGTAAACAGTTTTTTCTCGCCGTCCGCGAATTATTTCGGATCCGCGGGAGAATTATTCTTTTCACTCGCGGCATTGAATTTTGATGAGCGCTTGAAATCGGTTTGAAAAATTGAACGAGCTGCGCACTTGTCACTCGAGAAACTAATGATCTCTCTCAAGTGTGTTTGCTCTCGCGCACATAGTGGAGAGCGCGGAGCTATATGCAGGACACGCATATAGATACATAACCCGCTCTACATATCTGCGCTCGTGATTCCAATGCCTAGCGAGCGAAATCGACTAATCGACCACGTTTCCGGTTACGAATGAACGATTTGATTGTACGAACGAGCGCTCGGTGCGATTGGCCCTCGTTTCCAATTTTCAATGGCACCACTGAGTGTAATAAAGCGAAGGAAGTGAGTCTTGTACGATCTCTCTCTCCCTCATAAACGCGAACGAGCGCGCGGATCTCTCATATTTACTCTGTAAATATTCAATCTTATCTCTCGAGCACTTAAACTTCGGCAATCTGTCGACAGACAGACACACGCGGAACACGTGTGTGTGTGCGATGATGTCGATGTTATTTTAAGGGCACACGCCACCACTTGAGAGTGTATTGCTCCGTATACGTGGCTGCTTTCTTTTTCTCGTGAAAATATTACACGTTCTAATATGTTTTATCAATGAATTCATTGGCCATGTGATTTTTTTTTTTTTTTACGAACTTAGGTTATAAAAGTAGGTTTTTGTGAATTTGAGGGGGAAGAGGAATCGAGGTGAAAGAGAAGACAATTTTGTTTACTTTGAAACAATAACGTAAGTTATAAATTTATTCACATAAATTAAATTATTGGAGTTTAGCAAATATCATGTCTGTACATTCGCGTGTGCATACATACACGCAACGCATGTGATCTTGCGTGATCATGGATACGACATTTTACATATTCGAATTCGCTTTTTCTTCCGCACTTATATTATTTCGAGAGAACCTAAAATCGAGAATATATCTTACACGAGGCGAAAGATCATTCGGTAAATACATATTTACATATCGTACAACAGCCTTCGATCAGCAGTCAATATAAAATTATAAAAAATTGCCTATCTAAAGTTCCAAGACTTTCCTACGAAAATTCGCACTTCAAAGTTCAAAAGCATATATATATATATATAGTATATTCGCTCCGCGCAATGTCGCTTGTCATTTTCACACAAACACACATACACACACTCAATCGCAAAAAACATTTACAATATACCGATTCTCTTTTTTTCCTCCTTTTAAATAAGTATGTACAGCCGAGCGCGTGTGTGCGCGAGCCGAGATCAGCGGGTGCCGTGGTCGAGGCAGCGCGCGCTCTCTCTCTCTCCCGGCCGCGTCACACTATCCATTAAGCATTTATGTAGGTATATATAATATAGAATAAGTTTTATTTCATAAGTAAAAGCGTTTTCTCTCGCACTCACACTTCGCGGGCGCGCGTGCGCTAGTCAGTTTGGCGAGGTAGGCCATCGGCAGTTCGCATCAGCTATACATATAATCGTGGAAACGAGAAGAAACGAAAAACGCGTACAATTCTCGCTGAGCGAACTGGTCCGCAAACGCCGTTATCCTTACTTACGCTTATCAGTCCATAGGAAACTCGTGTCTTTTCTATCTCTCTCACTCACTCGCTCGCTCTCTCACTCTTGTGACGACTCGATTCTCGAACCAAACACACTCACACACACCCAGAGTCATTTTCGCAACGGGCATTCACTGAACATGAACGTTGCGCCGCGGTATATTTTCGTTTTCCGCCCGATGACACTCGCGAGACAAGCCTTTATCAGCGATTATAAAAAATTATACATCCGAAGACTCGTTTGCGCGCACTTGTGAATCGCGGAACTGAAAAACAGGAGCAACAGCGGTCAGCTTGAATAGAATTTAATCGCGCACAATGTATATAGGTATATGTCGACGAAAGAGCGCGAATTTCGCCCCAAGCGTGATAGATCGGTGCACAGAAAGCTAGCTCCTCCTCAGCAGCGCGTATAACGGTTCGTCGGGCGAGGCAGCAGCAGAGCTCGCAACTAGACGAGGTAGGCCTGGCCGGCCTGCGGCGGTGGCTGTTGGTGCTGGTGTTGCTGCTGCGGATGATGATGATGGTGCTGCTGCTGCTGCTGCTGCTGGTGATGCTGGTGCTGGTGCTGTTGGTTGTGCTGCCTCCAGGCGTTGCGCTCGAGAGTCGAGTAGTCCGAGTCGATGGACGAGTAAATGTGCTCGGAGAGGGGCCGCCTGCTGGCGTCGTTCGGCCCGTCCATCGAGGGCTCCTGGTAGGCCCGGTTCATGGTGAGCCGCGGGCTCGGGCTGGGCCCGCTCGCAGGGGTTTCGCGGCCAGGGTGCGACCCGGACAGCACGGCGCCGGCCTCGGGCACGCGCGGGCCCAGGCTCGACGCGTTGTTGTTGTGGTGGTGGCCGATGGTCGCCGTGCTCGAGTAGGCGGGCGGCGCCTGCATGAGCTCGGCCGAGTCCTTGAAGAGCGGGTGGTGACCCGCGGCGATGTGCTCGGAGACCCGGAGGCTCGTGCCGCCGCCCTTCTCGGGCCGGCCCTCGAGCGTGTAGGTGTTGACGTTGCGCCTGTACAGCGAGGAGGACTTTCGACGCAGCGCGTCGCCGGCCGGCAGGGCGTAACGCAGCCGCTCCCAGAACCTCTTGTCGTCCCAGCGCAGGATGACGGCGGTGCGAAGGTAGGGCCTCAGCTCGAGGTCGTTCTCGGCCTCGTGGCCGATGGGGCCGGCTTGCACGATAACCAGCTGGCCGGGCCGACCTCGCAGAGCCTCGTGCAGCGCCGCGCGGAACTCGAAGCGCGACCACTCGGTCTGCAGGAAGTTGCGCGTGAGCACGATGAGCACGCGCTTCGAGGCCTCGGCGGCCTCGAGGACGACCGGCGCCGCGGCTCGCAGGCAGGGCAGGTCCCGGTGGTGCAGGCAGAGCTGTAGCCCGGCCACGCCGTGCTCCAGCTCGACCGCCAGATTGTGCAGCACAAACTCCTCGTCCTTGGGGCTGTAGCAGACGTAGCCGTCGTAGAGCCGGTCCTTATCCTCGGGCGCGGCGGCCTTGGCCCAGAAGCGCACTCCGTAGCGCGAGTACGCCCAGGTGCGCACCGGCTCGCGGAAGATGAAGGCCAGCACGGCGAGGACGAGCAGCAGCAGGATGGCCGAGAGCGTGGCAGCGACCATGGGCAGGTAGTCCGAGACCATGATGCTCTCGATGACGCCGCCCTGGGCAAAGTAGTCCGAGCAGGCGGTCTCGTTGACGTTGAGACGCCGCCTGTAGGCCGGCCTCGCCTCGTTATTGTAGCACCAGACGTCGCTCGCGTCGATGACCTTGTGCGCGTTGTCCGACACCCAGGAGGTCAGCTCCTGCATGAACTTGCAGCGGCAGGACCAGGGATTGCCGCCGAGCGAGAGCTCGGTGAGTCGGCCGTTCAGGCTGACCTGCCAGACGGGGAAGGTGACGAGTCGATTGCCGTGCAGCCGGAGGATCTCGAGCGAGCGCAGCGGGAAGAGCGTGAGGTTGCCGATGTAGTTGATGAGGTTGTTCTGGAGGTAGAGCTCGCGCAGGTGGGCGAGGTGCTCAAACTCGAAGCCCTTGAGCTCGCGAATGCGGTTGTCCTCGAGGTGCAGCACCTGCAGGTTGTTGAGCCCGTTGAACGTGCGGTTCTGGATGGACTCGATGCCGCTGCCGTTGACGTAGAGCACGCGCATGTTCTTGCGGCCGATGAACACGTGGTTCTGGAGCTCGCGCAGGTCGTTGCCGTCGAGGTAGACCTCGGTCGCGTCCATGGGAATGCGCCGGGGTATCTCGCGGGTGCCCAGGCCCGAGCAGTCGACGACGTTGGTGTTCCAGGTCTGATCGTGGTAGCACTTGCAGTCCGAGGGACAGGTCATCTCGCAGTCGCAGGCGTCAAAGTCGCAGCAGTGACAGAGGGCGAAGCAGTGGGCCTCGTAGCGACATAGGAACTGCTCGGGCTTGGCCATCGAGGCGGGCACGATGGCGGTGCCCCGGGGCCCGGAGACCCGGCACATGGCGTTGTCGAGGTCCATCACACGGGGATGCTGGCGCAGCGCGCTCATGTTGTTGATCACCGGCAGCCAGTCCATCGAGCAGTTGCAGTTGAACGGGTTGCCGCCGATGTAGAACTCGGGGAGCAGCTTGCCCTCGGGCACCGGGGTCAGCCGCAGCGAGGTCAGCTCCATGCTCTCGATCATGTTGGCGTACATGTCGACGCGGGTCAGATTGACCTTGCCCGTGAAAGTGTTGGGCCGGACGCTGGTGATGTAGTTGTTGTTGATGAAGAGCAGCTCGACGCTGTCGGGCACCGAGAGCGGCGTGAGCTCGGTGATGCGGTTGTGGCTCGCGTCGAGGGTGCGCACCTTCTGGTCGCGGATCTTGTAGTAGTTGTCGAGCTTCTCAATAAAGTTGCCGTGGATGTCGAGCCACTTGAGATTGCTCGGAATAAAGGCGTAGTCGAACCACTCTATGTGATTCTCCGAGAGATTGAGCAGCAGCAGGCTCGCGATGCTGGCGAAGACGCCGTTGATGTCGGAGAGGAAGTTGCCGTCGAGCCTGATGGCCTCGAGTTTGCCGTTACGCTCGAACGTGTCCCTCTCGACGTGCTGCACCTTGTTGCGCGCGAGGTTGAGAATCTGCAGATTCGGCAGATCCCAGAGCATGCCGCGCGTCAAGTTGCCGATCTCGTTTCCGATGAGCCGCAGACCCGTCAGCTGGTGCAGATTGTAGAACGAGCCGTTGCGAAACTCGCTGATTCGGTTCTCGCCGAGGTCCAGGGTCTTGAGGAAGTTGAGGTTGCGCAGGGCCTCGGGCACGCTCGTCAGCTCGTTGCCGCTGAGATCGAGCTCCTTGAGGTCGGAGCAGTTGCGGAAAGCCAGCGGGTCGATGTTGGAAACGAGGTTGCCCGAGAGCGTGAGTCGGTTGAGCACGAAGAGCCCGTTGAAGAGCTGGGGCCCGATGGCGTGCAGCCGGTTGTCCGAGAGCTCGAGCGTGTGCAGGTTGTAGAGCGGTCTGAACGCGTTGCTCTCGACGTGGCTGATCGAGTTGTTCCGCAGGTCGAGGATCTGCAGGAAGAACAGGTCCTTGAACATGAGCTCGCTGATGTGGGTGAGCTGGTTGAAGGACAGATCGAGGACGATCAGCCGGATGAGGCCGACGAAGGTGGTCTCGTTGACGAAGTCGCTGCCCAGTCGATTGCCCGCGAGATTCAGCACGAGCAGGTGCTCGAGCCTGGTGAAGGTTCCGGGCGGCAGCTCGCGCAGCTGATTGAATTGCAGGTGAATCTCCTGGAGGTCGCGCGTGCTCGCGAACAGCGAGTTCGGCAGCGAGTTGAGATTGTTGTAGCTGACGTTGAAGACGCGCAGGTTGGTGAGGCCGGTGAGCGCGTCGCTGGCGATGTCGTCGATAAAATTGTGCTGGAGCATGAGCTCCTGCAGCTGGCGCAGGCTCGAGAGCGAGCTGTCGTCGGGCAAGTTGCGGAGTTCGTTGCGCGAGAGATCGAGCGCGCGGATGTCCGCGTGGCAGTCGGCCCGGCTGAGTCGGTTGTCCGCGAAGCCGACGTCGCTGACGTTGCTGAACTGGTTGCCGGTGAGATTGAGGACCTGCAGGTTGCTCAGGCCGCAGAGCACGTTGGCCGGCAGGCCCTTGAGGTTGCTATCGACGAGCTCGAGGACCTGGAGCTCGCGCAGTCCGGCGAACGCGTCCGGGGCGAGCTCGAGGCTCCTGGTGACGCCCCACTCGACGTTCAGGGTCTGCACGCTCAGTCGCTTGAGTTCGGCGAGCGGCTGGAAAGCGGCATCGGGGATGCGCAGGAGCTTGCAGCCCTCGATGCTGAGCTCGTGGAGGCCCTTCAGTCGGTTCCAGCTCTCGCCGGAGAGCGTGCTCTCGAAGTGGTGCACGCTGCTGCAGCTGAGTCGCAGCTTGAGGCTCCTGTCGAGCGAGGGGAAGAGCGCTGCCATGGCCGAGGGGTCGAGGGTGCGCAGACTGCAAACGGCCGAGTGCGTGTCGTTGCCGTCGGTCGACCAGTGGCACGAAGCACTCGCGTCCCGCACCAGCAGCAGCAGCAGCGGCAGCAGGCACAGCAGGCCCCGGTAGGCCCCGCTCGCTGGCACACTGCTCTTAGCTGGAGCCATGCCGTCTTAATCTCGCGTCTGTCGCGTAGGAGGCTGCGCTAGGAGGAGGGCGGCGCGAGCCAAGAAAGAGAGTGAAAGAGAGAGCCAGCTTCTCTTGCAGCCTTCGAATATCACGTGAACGAGGATCGAGCCATGGCCTCTGCTCTCTGGGTCACACTGTTGTCCGTTTGGCGCGCGCCTCTCAGCGCTACGACGCCGCACTCGCACTTTTTCGAAGAACACTTTTTTTTCTCAATGGAAAAAACAACGAAAACCCGCGCGCACCACTCTCTCTCTCTCTCTCTCTGCGTAGTATACTTGTGCGTACACTCGTGCAGCAGTCCCTCGTGCGTAGTCGCGCTCGAGGTGCGTTTTCTCGTATACTTCGACGTCGGTTGTCGATCGTGTGTGCTGTCTCGCGAGACGAGCACCGTTTTCAAGTTGTTTCACTTATTGTATGAGCACGACAGGCCGACCTTCACTGGCCGCATGCTCGACTCGTACTGATCTCTCGACGGCGACGCGTCGACTAGTGTATCGGCTTCGCTGCAGCAGCTCTGCTCCGCTCGACTGCGGCGGCGGCGGCGGCGGTTGCGGCGGCTCGGCGGTGGTAGGGGGATCGGGGCTCGCGAAAGCGTCGCGAGGGCGCGCCACCGCACGAGCGCGAGGACGCAGTGTAGGTATACATATAGGTACTGCTGCAGCTAGCACAGACGTTCCCGCTCGCCCCTCCGCTCTCTCGCTCTCTCTCTCTCACTCGTTTTCGAGTATAACGACGAGCCATTCATTTCCTATCTGCCGCCGTGCGCGCACGGGGGACAAAGGCGTGCGCTCTCTCCCTCTCCTTATTCTGGCTCCTTTTCTCTGCCGCGTTTTATATAGATTCGTCCCCGAGAGAACGACTGCAGCAGGTAAAAAGTTTTCGGCTGCAACAAAGCAGGGGCCGTGCTGCTATACACGCGCGCCCGCGGATGCGATGCGATTCTATTCGGCGTGATCGCTTTTTCGGAGATCGAATCTTCGGCGGGCCGCCGAGGGAAAAAGGAAAATATTTTCTCAAGATTTCTCGGCGATAGTTTTGCTTTCGCCTTCGGGAGCGGAGAGAAAAGTAGAGCGCGGATTGAAATTCGAAGCGAATTCGCGCTGCATCGGCGGACTGTATTAAGAAAAGCTTGTTTTTAAAGGCCCGACGAGCTACCCTCGGCGATGACAATGCCTCGCGCGGATTAAGGCTCCGTTAAATTTTAGGGCTGCTGGCGGATAATTGAGTTGTAAGATTTTACAGTTGAAAAAACAGCTCCTCGCTTTTCTAACCTTTTCCAACTTTCTTCATTTTAGCTGGAACGTGTTTACGTGTCGAGGTACGTGCGTCTGATTTCGCTTCCCACGCTGACGCTTCGAAAGTGCAGAGCGTTCAGCCTTACAATTCATTATAGAGACGCACATGGGGTTAATACGAATCGATGCGGGTATTTTGGAGAAGATTTGCGTTCTTAAATTTTTTTATCCTCATCCCTCGCACTTTATTGCGTGAAAATTAATGTCCTGATGCCATACAGAAATTATTGATAAACAATAAAAATCTTGAATAAAAGCCAATGGGTACGTACATATATATCCCGGTTCGTGTCTAAAGTTTTTTCAGCTGTAAAGATTGTTATCGATCTCCTGTTTTATATGGTAGGAATCCACCTGGGTGGACTTACCGTGTGAGGAGAGAAAGTATGTCGTGTTAAATCAGAAATGTGATGATCATTATAGTTATCGTTATATGGTAAAGCGATGCGGATTCCAAAAAACTATAAACAGTCATTCCACTGTATCGACTGTGGCTTCATTTCTCGACGGTCGGTATGTTACTTACTCTTCCGTGCGGTCAATTTTCTGCATTACCAACATTCGGAAAAACTATCAGTATATAGAGACCGTTCATTAGCCGGATAAGAGGCTTAACAAAGTCTCTAAATACGTGGTAAGTTTGTAGTTTATTGGTGCAATCAAATTAAAATCGAATAATTATTCTAGACGTTTTGAATGACAACCATTGATCCGTGCAAGAAGCTTGCATGTAAGCTACAGACGTGTTTAAAAGGTAAGCATTTTATCTGGGGACCGTACCGTATATATAGGTTGGCTAAAGCGGCGCGTGCTCATAACCTATATTTTTTACAAAACATTCTCATTTTTATGTTTAAAATAACAGAGAACGTATATCAACCCTCCAGATGCGAAGGAGTTATTGAAGAACTAAGGAAATGTTGCATGAAACATTCGTCTGTATCATTAGTATGTGAAGGAATTGATATTTCTAAACCATATGAGCACAATACCGTTGATTATGTAAGTTTCATTGTAACCTTTTGGCATATACTTATCTTTGCCGTTTTCATAACTTAAAAATCTCTATATTTTTATGTTTCAGAAAAAAGTTTTAAAATAAGCTATGCCGCCAAAAAGGAAATTAACACTTGGAGAAAGAGGTATTATTTACCGTTACCCCAGGACTTTTATATGGGTGACTGTGACCATTGGTACAGGATTAACATTGGGACCTCTTCTGTACTCGCTCACACACTCTGATGAAGACATCCAAAAATTAAAGAGGAATTTCGATTTATTAAGACCATAATATTATATATGAATCATGGATGCAGTGAAGCGTGCAAAGGAAAGATTCAGGAAATATCCCGTATTAGTCATTGAATGTCGAGAATCAGCTTCGGCGTATGCTGCTTGTGTGATAAATAAGAAAAATTTACAAAAAGATGATTGTAAAAAAGAGTTTGAAAAGTTCAAAACTTGTCTTGTAAGAGCAGCAGCACACAACAAAGTAAAATTGTAGTTTTGCTCCTTATACCAAAATGACGAAACCCATTACACCAAGTGTTAAAAGCAGCAAATCTACGCCAAAGAAAAAAACCATGCAGCTAAACACAGTAGTTTCGCTGCAAATACATTGTGCTATTGCTTTTGTATTGAGACTTTTACTCATCACATATGCAAATTATCACGATAAGTATTTTAAAGTACCATACACTGACATAGATTATAAAGTGTACACGGATGCTGCTCGTCACATGACAAAGGGAGGATCACCTTATGAACGACATACCTATCGGTACACACCACTGCTTGCCTTACTGATGGCTCCAAACGTATATCTTCACCAAGATTGTGGTAAAGTTTTCTTCTCGGTCGTCGACATATTAGTTGCCAAAATAATGAGAAAAATCCTCATCTGTCAAAAATTCAAGCCACAAACTGCTAATCTGTGTGCACTTTTGTGGCTGTACAATCCCTTGGCAATAGTCATATCAACAAGAGGAAATGCTGATTCTCTGGCTGTGTACTTTGTATTGTGGACTTTGTATTTGTTACAAAACGATCAAATTATAATGACTGGAATAGTGCACGCATTATCCATACATTTTAGACTATATCCATTAGCATTCAGTCTAGTTATGTATCTGTACCTCCGAGAGAAAAATTTGTTTATACCAAACAGAAAGCAGCTGAAACTAATTATACCGTGTGCGCTAGCCTTGTTTGATGTGACAGCCTTGTGCTATGCATTTTACGGAAAAAAGTTTATAGATGAAAGTTTTATCTATCATCTCGTTAGAAAAGACGTGAGACACAATTTTTCTGTATTCTTTTACATGCTCTATCTGTCAGCCAACGAGGGTCCTACAATTGTACAAAAATTCTTTACTTTCTTACCACAAGTTTCCATATTGGTGGCCCTAGCTTTTCGCTACTCGACAAAAGATAAGTTACCATTTGCTCTATTTACCCAAGCTATAACAATGGTCACATTTAATCCTGTCATGACCTCGCAATACTTCTTTTGGTTTCTATCTCTGCTTCCGATTTGTTTACCGTACTTGAAAATGAGCCTTTCTAGAACACTTGTGCTACTGACTGCTTGGATACTAAGTCAAAGTTTATGGCTCTTCGCTGCCTACTTACTGGAATTTAAGGGAATCGATTCCTTCAACTACATTTGGGCAGCCGGAATCGTCTTCTTTGCAGTGAACATCAAGATACTCGTGGACTTGATTAATTGTTATAAAATGTAATTTTTTACAAAGATTTTGTTGTAAAACTCGTCGTGTACTTTATTAGAATGTATAACAATAAACTTGATAGCAATAAAAAACTGTGTCCTCGGTCTAATAAAACAGCAAACGGATTAGTGATTTTTTAAAATTTTTTATTGAAAAATTCGAAAATTATGTTTATTTACAACAAATGAGCTTGTCACTACAAAGTCAATGAATGGCAAAGATGTTTTGACATGTTTTCTTTTTTATTTATTTATTCTTTTCTTATTTTTCGCAGGAATATAAAATTCGTATGTACAGGTAGCTTCGTAAAGTAATAGTGGTAGATTCGTTAAAGGAATGTAGACATAGTAATGATTCGATATATAATATTTCAATCTAGAACAATCAGGAGTAGTAACGACTAAAGGATCGCTTTTAAGATTCCTGGAAAGACACTTTATTTTCCATCGTCAAATGCGTACGCCCGCGCGCCGTTTCTCTCTCCGAGCTGTCCTCTGCTTCCGGGAACAAAAGCATTGAAATCCGTCTACGTTTCATTGAAGAACTTTAAAATATCAAGCATTCGTGTAAAAAATACGTTATTCGTCGTTTATACAAAAAATTGCGCTTCAATTATGCAAAGACATTCGACTATTTACAATGCGATCCTTGCATACTCATCGCACTAGAGCGTTTTGTATTCATTTCTTTTTCATCTTTCTACAAAAGCGATCCTTTCTTCGCCGCACATAACGTTTCGCTGCGCGTTTGTAGTCGCTGATGCCGAGCTATAGGCCGAAGCGCTGATATCGATGAGTTCTTACGAAAATTTACAATATAGTTTTCACTATAAACATACATCGCACCGCAGCCTTCGCCGACGCAGTTTCGACAATCGCACGCACAGAAAGATCTGAGAATCTCATCAGCTCTCCCGGATATGCATACATATATAGCTTTTTTTCATCACACCTTGAGAAGAAAGCGTTTCCCTCGAGCAATAAGACTCAACATGAGTTAAAAGGTCAAATACATATTCATTTCTGATATCTCTGATTGATATAACGAATCAACTCGCTCTCGACCAGTTATACAAATCGTTCATATGATACAGGATTCTTTAGAGCAGTGTTTTTTTTTCCTTTCACTTGATGCGTTTACCATTATTTTGTACAACTAGACACATGCAGATATGAGCACCCGATTAAGCCGATACAACCAATACAAATTTTTTGCGATGCCGAAAATCTCTTTTTATTTTCGCTTTATACTTGTATAGTATTGTGGGTTTTACTCTTTCCTAAAAGTGAAGACGAAGTGAACATGAAAGCTCGGAGAAATGCTCGTGTCGAGCAACGTTAAAACGAACAACTAAACATTATTTTTCGTGTTAGAATACAGTGTTAGAATAGTAACGAAAAGTCAAAACTTACCAGAACAAAAAATGTAAAACAGTAATGCGTGAAAGCAATTAAGGTGATTGATTAATGGTGTAATGCAAATAATAAACAAAAATAATGACTATATAGTATAATCGTTAGAATATGGCAGGATTTAATGAAATAAGAAACAGCTGCGATACATAATCTTTCGGAAAAGTGTATAAAATAAGTTGATACAGATCAATCGATAATACATATTATATATCGTTGCGTGTACGTCGTATTATAAATATAATATATATCGCGGCGCTCTTAGGCCAATGAAAAATATACAAAAGGCACGTAATTATAATATAATATACGTACTTATAGCGAATACATCATGAGTATTAAAATAACGGAAAATGACGCGCTTAAGTAAACTGAAAACGAAATATTATAATATAATAATGATAATAATAATAGTAAAATAATAATCATAATAATAATGATAATAATGAATGATGACGATGATCATGATGGAGATGAAGAGTATGTTACGCATTTATTTACGTAATGAGATAGACGAATCGAAGCACTTTTAACGCTGGTGCGATAAATCATGACCACGATATTATAACTGCCCCGCGCGATAATATTAAACTCAAACAAATATACACAACGTAAAATATTAATCATAAAAATTGTCTTTGGCAACAAAAAAATTATTTCAGCTTTCTGCTAAGAATCTTCGAGTGAAACGCGCAAATGCTGTACAAAACTTGTGAATGAAACATTTGATTCACTCTTGGTTGGCATCGGCTTAACAGAAAGCTTAAAATAAAAATTAACACGTATAATTAAATTAATGAAATAATAAAAATGACGAAACGAAGATTTCTACAATCATTTTAGGCAATACCTTCTTATGGAAATGCGTATTTTATTCATTTTTTTCTTTTATTGGCACACTGTCACGTAGAGAGATAATTAAAGATATAGCTCGATCATTTTTGCGTCTCACGTGCTCCTTAATTATCGATCAACGGAAGATCTCGTATTTATTATTCATCTTTCTTTTTTTTCTTTTTCTTTTTTACATATTTTTTTTAATAATGAACACGAAGTAGTGCGAAATTCGTCACGCAAGCACCCACGGCGACCCTTGCATCTAACACTCTATACATAACATATTGTGACGTTGGATTCCCTGATATCTCCTTTTTTGTTCTTTCCTGGCGCTCTCGTTTTTTTTTCAACTTCGTTCAACAGGTACGTATAAAATGTTTTTCGCGTATTGATTTGTTGGGTCTGCGTAAAGGAGTTTCGTTAATATATAGAAATATATGTAACAGAGGCTTAGGTTCGTTCGAAGCAGTAGTCGCTTAATTCTTTGTGCTCGAGAACTCGAATCGCATTTAGTTTTTCGTAATTCGCTCGGTTTCACACACAAACAAACGTTTCAGTTTCACCAGTTATTGAAATCAGCAAAATTATTAATTACAAAGGAGATACGATCCCGCAGTAATTGTTACGTCAATTTGCATCCGAGTATGAAAAATTGGCGTGCTTATAACAACGTTCTTAGGTCGCTCGCCTGATTTACCTTTATTTTGATTACTCATTATACTTTTCTTTGCCTCGTTTGCCCTAACAGCGCATAGTTCTCGGGATAAGCTTTTGCTTTGTTACGAAGTACAGTCTTTTTGCATATAGGTGATTTCTCGTTATACGGAAAAGATTACGCAGTCATACAGGTGCTTGTTTTCATGAAATTTCAAATTCTTAAATGAAAGAAAACGATAGCGGGTTTTCAGATTCAAAGGCATTCATGTACGATTACAATAAATCTTTCATGATTTTTTTACAATCTGTTAATTGAGAGTGCAACTTTCAACATTTTTACAAAGTAAAGGGACATACAGAAATTAAAGTTTATATTGAAAAAGTATTTGATATCGATTCAATATTATTACTGAGAGTTGCGAGATTTCTCGATTGTATATTTTTTCATGCATTTATACTGGATCACGATTTTTCTGGAAGTTTTTAATCGACTTTGACTAAGTGTGGAGATTGGTCCGTCGGTTATTTCACATTTTACCCCGTTTCTACTACGACGTTCGACGAAGATAAAATGTCGAGTATAAAAGAATGAACAGATTTTCATCGCATAGAAATGAGCGTTTTTTGCACAATCTCAGAGTCTTTACAAAATGCAGAATCAATATAGTACACGAAAGAACGATATCTCTATAATTGTATACGTATTATACAAATATTGATATGTTTCGTACAAAGGAATATTAAGAGTGTACAGAGAATACGAGCGTTTGATATTCACAATTGTCTTGTAGGATTCTCTCTGTGTTTTGGAAAGCGATTCGGTGACACGAGATTACGAGAGAAAGAAATCGTCAAGGATTATCCTTTTTCTTGTTTTAATATATACAATTAGATATACAGTCGCGCAACGAGTCCATGAAAATTCGATTAGTGTATGTTTTGGTTTCTTTTAGATCGTATCCTAGACATCTGAGGAAAAGCTTAACATCAAGAAAAATATGGGATATACGTTTTTGTCTTTTTTTTTTATTATCCTTTTTCAAAGGTGTCGGTCAGTCGAATTAGAAATAGATTATATATTATGCAGTATTACGATGTATATCACTACGCGAATTTATAGTCGTAATTCTAAAAAGTCACTTTTCGATTAATTACAAACTCGCTCGTTCATTATTTTCTTTGGTTGGAAACCACTGGGTTCATCATCACAAGAGTATCCAATTAGCAAATGCAATTTTCTTGTGCGGTTTCCTGATCAAAGTGCATTTTGAACAAATCGTATATTACGAGATAAAGTTGGCGAAGAATGGTTAATAGGCCGTAACCCCGTATCGTAAAATATTGTGAATCCATTCAACACAGTCGAAAAAAATCTTAAATCACGACCAAATGTGTGACGTTTATGCTTTTCTTATTTTCGGCGGGCGATTTTTCTATCAATCAAACGCGAAATTAGTGAGTCGAGAAGCGACGTTTCAATAATCCATTCATTTCGATTTTCACAATAACTGACAGGTTTGGGATATCGAATAATTTAAGTTGAAAAATTGAAGTATGATACTACGCAACTACACCTTGTTTTCTTTTATATATTCAACTACTTTCCTATATTATCACAGATCATACGCTGAAACGAGAGTGCTTTTGACACTTGTACATCAGCGCATCACATTAGCGCATCGATCCTCTGTTACCAAAATAACTTTCAAATAAATACTTTGCAGGATGAAATCATCTTAATTCAACGCGTATAGACCAAATCGCGAAAATTGAAATTACTATACTCTTGAGAAAAAATAAGATGTAATTGAGCTTTTAATATCGAAGGGGATAATTGACATCAATACAATAATGCGGGTATGCATATTTCGGAAAATTTGTGTCTCTGTCAGTGACGATCGAATTGAAAAGAAACTAGATACATCCAATGTAATGTCTAGTACAATCGCAGCGATCCCCTTTAGAAACGTCGCTTGTCAACTTTGCGTCGCATGATTGAGATACGTCTTTCTTCGAGATGCTACTTTGTGAGTCTCGGCCGACTGCTACTAAAAGGCGAATAAATGCACGTAGAATTGAGTTTATTATTATAATTGACAGATAACCAATTGATACGTATAGGGTGATCCCGCATCGCAAAAGACAATTTCGTCTATTCTTTTTTTTATAATTACTTTTATGATAATTTATATTAAATGTTATTATTTTTGTAATTATTATTAGTATTATTCTCAAAACGACATAAATTTCTCTAACTGCAACATTGTCTAGGACCACCCAGTACATTGATTGTAATTATTTATTTTTCTCATACACTCTCTGATGTGCTCTTTATATGATTTTTTCTTTATATATATATATATATACGCTGCAAAGTCAAAAAGGAAGTGTCAGACACTTCCAGGATATACTGGGACGTCGTTAGATCATTATTAATATCTTTTTTCATAATTTTTTTCTTACCAAATATCTTTACACCTGTACAACGGCTATTTTCTCTTTTACGAGCTTTCGAAGCTCGAATAATTTTTTTTTGCAATATCCCGAGCAAGTATGTGCGTAAGTAATTGCATATCTATATATATATTTTCTTATGTATATATATAATTTTTTTATCTGCACACTCCATTTTTAATTAAAAAGTACGTCAAAGTCTTATGTAGATAACAGTATAAAATCTCGTCACTTCGTTATAAACAATTTCTAAATATGAATCAACTGGTTTGCCGCTAACGGAACTCGCCAAAATGAGTTTTTTTTTATTATCTCGAAATTAAAAACTGCGATTATTTCATTAAACGAAAGTCCATGATCGAAGAAAGGTCGCGAGGTAGGTCGACGGCAAAACCCGAAGTATATATGCAAATAGTGATTCACAGATGTTACAAAAGTAACTAAACGTATTATGTACGCACGCGAAAGAGATACCGCGAGCAATAATTCTTTTTCTTCTCCTCCTTCCCTATATTATGTACACGATTTACTATTTTACAAGACTCTGCAATATATAAAGTTGTTTTATATATATTTATATATGTATGTATATATACCTCTGGGCTTATCCTTCTCTATATAATAAATTATACAATACTTTGCCTTGGCCTGTTCGCAGTTTTATATATTTTAAATGTTTTTCTCCCTTTCTCTCTCACACTCGCTCTTTCAATCATTCTTTTATTATATGTACACGCGTTTGTATCGCCGTTCGATAGATCAGCCTGCCCGTGAAACGGATTTTTGTAATTGCACGCTTTACCCCTTGCCCCTTGACACTCGTTACCATAAATCCATCTCTATAGAGCCCGGGCCGAGAACAATATTCGCGAGTCGTTGAGGATCGCTGTCAACGCGTCAATATATATATATATTATCGGCGGGGAGCTTATATCCGTCGGTGCTCTTTGTCTAAAGCTTTTGCGGTCCTAGACTTTGTTTCCTATCTTCTTTTTGCGTTAAATAATTGATAGGCTACCCTGTTTCGTTATCGATATCAATTATTTTCGCTATACACACGGAATTCCCTAGAAACTTTTATCGCTTTTAAAGTGATTTTTTTAAGTTGAACCTACGACTATATACGAGTACTTTTTCTCTCCTTTCGACCCACAGGGCAGAAATCAATAGAGCTGCTATATACTGAAACGTTCCGGTTTCAGACTTTCTTTATCTTTCATTGCCCCGACAATAATAATAATAATAATGACAATAATAATAATAATACTACGAATGATAACGATAAATATTTCTTTTATGTCGACCAGAGCTTTGAAAACGTAACGACGCAATTTTTTTCCTTGTTTCTCTCAAGCCAAATACTTGGTTAATATATATATATATATATAAGCGGGTAAAATCAAAGATAATTTTCAACAATAACAGAGAAATTTTTTAAACCTTGTTTGCCGAAATTACGGGTTGCAGCGCCTCTTTGTTTACTCTACCGGAAAGTTTGAAACAAGCGCACGTGCGCGCGCTCACGTTATTCACGAAGAGCTATACCGAAACTTTGAAAATCTCCCTATAATCTACAGCGATAAGAAATCGCGGCTCACAAACGACGATATAACCAGCGTTTTTTTTTCAAAGTAAACGAGGACCGCAAATATATATATACACACACTTTGTCGATCGTGCAATCGTAATTTCACACGAAGTTTCGTTTTACCCATCAATATCAATGCGGCATAGGGCAGATAGACGTATAGAATTATGTATATTTACAGAAAATCGACTCGTCGCAAGTTGAAAGCAAGGACGCTCATTTTGAATAGAATTCGCAAATTAGTGCCACCGAACTGTATTTATATTTATATAATTTATATAGAATTATTTGTAATAGGCTCTAAGTTTCATATTGACAACGGGTTTCATTTTTTATTAGTTTTATCATCTTTAAATCGCTTTAAATATATAGACCTATCCATTTCTCCGCTCTTTTCGTCGCTAAATAATTTATACAAACTCCACCGAGATGTCGGAATTAACGTTGCGTGTTTTGTGTGCGTGTATGTCTGTCTGTCTGTGTGTGTGTGTGTTTATGGTATCTTGAGCAGACGGGAGCGAATCTCGAATTAAAGTTTTTCGTGTGCTTTTGTGTATCGCGTGTGTGTATTGTTACATACACAAGAGTTTAAACGCGAGAATATAAATTACTCTTTATTCACGACTCCGTAGTGGACAAAAAAAAAATCGACGCAATTAAAGCCGCAACGTGGTTTTTGCCATCGAATAAAATCGCGCTAGCGTCGCACCGTTTACTCGAAATTTCGTTAACTCGCTTTATAATGCTCTATATATAACCTCGTCGTAGAATAATACATTTCAGGCCAAGTGGAAACTTACTCCGCCGGCGGGCCATTCTCAATGGCTCGTCGACGCTGAAGCTACTGAGATTACTCGTTTTTTTACTCATCCCGCGTTCCCGCAACGGTTTTATACGCACCACCTGCATTCTCTACTCCATATACCCACCCTCTCTCTCTCTCTTACTCGCTTCTGTCGTCGATCACGGGACACACAGACACACACACACACACACACATACGCGCAGTCGGAAGTTTTCGCTGAGCTACGACTAATTGCATTCATTCGAGACTCGCGAGAGAGAAGGAGAGTAAGAGGGAATGCGCGGAACCGCACTGGAATTACCATGTCTCTATACAGTGCCTTTTCGAGAGTGCTCCAGTGATCCAATCATCGCCGGATGTGGTTTAAAAAAAAATTTTTCTCCTCTTTTGCTTACACAACATGTACGAGTATTCGACATGGCAATTATACCGATGGGTTCGCTCGTTTCGAAACTCGGGAGAGCAGAAGATTTATTTGATAACACCTTAATAACAAGAGCCTAATGTACGAATAAAAAGAGTACGTCGATAGAAGATTGTCAATAACGTGCTGTGTGTCTGACCACCCCTTCGTCAGCAGTATATAGCGTAGTCGGCAAAAAATTCCCTATACAAAAACCCTCTCTCTATGTATATATTTATAACGTCAAAGCCGCGCGCGTGTACTCGCACCACACATTCGCACACAAACACATACTCGCTGCGCGCGGACGTCGCGACGAGGGCGTCTCACCGGAGAACCCGCGCGCGAGTCTAAAGATATATATATATATGTATGTATGTATGTATTCGTCTTATCTAATATACAGTGCGTGAGTATGGTCGTCGCAACGTCCGCGCGTCTCGGAAGCCTGCATCATCCCAGCGCAGCAACAGCAGCAGCGGCAGCGGCAGCAGCGGGAGCAGCATATAAGTATTGTATAGCGATATATGTATATATAATTAACGATGAACTCAATGGCTCGGCGCCGCCGACAGCTCGACGAGCTCGAGGTCCGCCGCCGGGGTGATGAGCAGCAGCGATGCCGAGTCGTGGGTCCGGCTGCAGGCGCTGGCCGACGACATGATGGAGAGGCTGGAGGAGGCCCAGCCGAGCTGGGAGGTCGCGGCGCTGAGTCTGCGGCGCAGGTAGAGCTCGAGCTGGGCGTTGCGCTGCTCCAGGAGTCGGCGGTGCTCGCGGCTCGCGCGGCGCAGCTGGCGCAGGAGTCTCTCGCACTGGCGGACCGCCTCGCCGTTGGCCCTGAGCCGCTGCTCGCGGGCCCGGCGCAGCAGCTCCTGGACCTCGGCCGCGCGCTCCGAGGCGGATGATGGACGGGATGCGGGCAGCAGCCGCTCCTCGATGCGTCCTCGAGGAGTCGTCTAGTTCGAGTCGATCTGCCGGCCTCATACGTGCGTCGCCAGCGTACTCACGGCCGAGGTGCG
Source organism: Muscidifurax raptorellus (assembly GCA_020010945.3). NCBI lineage: Eukaryota > Metazoa > Arthropoda > Insecta > Hymenoptera > Pteromalidae > Muscidifurax > Muscidifurax raptorellus. Next base: position 2,276,561 of record CM052081.1, on the reverse strand, counting down.
CTTGACCGTGGCGACTCCGCCGTTCGGACCGCCGGTTATGTAGTGGGCCGACAGAGGCGCCTGCACATACAACAAAGACTGTTCCGGTTAAACGTTAATCAATTGGATGATGCTCTCTGCGCGAGCCCCAGAGACTCGCTCTCTCTCTCTCTCTCTATCTCTATCTCCGACCTCCCCCGCGTGTCGAGGGGAAAATCGATTTCGGTCTCTCGGATTCGGGGAGGGCTCGTGCGGGAGGGAGAGGCAGAGGGAGACTGCTGCAGGACACGTCACGCTCAGGTGAGTAGAGCGAGACGAGTGATGCAGTATATATAGGAGCCGGCTCGTGGCTTTGTGGCTTCGGAGTTGTTGTTGCGTGCACTACTGGTTGGAATTTTAAAGCCGACCCCACGTATATGTATACATACATACACGGACGCGCGAATTCGAATGCGGCTCGAATTTGTTTGTTATCGTCTCTAAAACATAATTACAATCGGAAGCATATTTGCTCGCAATTTCAGGTTGGAAAGAGAAAACCGCGAGTAATTCATCTCCCGCGTTCGCGCTCGGTATATCGGCTGCTAATTAAAAAAGTATTCATCAGCGCGCGCGGCTGTGCAAAAAAAAAAAGAAAAAAGCCAAGCGGGAAACTGCGGATGGAGAAAAGAGAGAGAGAGAGAGAGGGAAAACTCGAGGCTCGTATATAGGATAAAAGACTGCTCGGATAATAATTGATGGCTGAAAATTACCTGGGGCCCGGCTCCGTTCAGCGTATTCAGGTTATTCATCCGCATGGCCTGCGTGTAGGGCGGCGGCGCCGGCGTCACTCCGGGTATGGCCGTGTGGGGTGCGTGTCGCAGCTGCTCGGCCGCTGACATTCTGCGGATTCAAAAGAGGAGAGTGAGCTTTAGTCCTGTTGAAATTTCGCCATTTGCCTGATGATCCCTTTTACGCGCGTGCGTCCACTCGCGCATACATCAACTATACTATATATGTATATAATGCAATTAAAATGTTAATTAAGAAAAAAACAGCGCGCGACAAGGTCCGAGACGCCCGACGTTGTGTGTGTGTGTGCACAGCAGGTCGGCAAATCCTGTTGGCTATGATTTTCGTAATTAGCCGCGTCGTTGCCGCGCCAATTAACGCATGCTATGCCCGCTGCATTTCCAAAGAAAAGTCCCACGACGCATTACGTAAATTGAAATCGAGTTACATACTGACCTGAGGTAAGGGTTGCCGTAGGTTGCGGAGAAGCGGGGGTCAATGATCGGGGTCGTCTGGGGCGGCGGCGTGCCGCCCAAATTGGCCGAGCTCAATCCGATTTTCTTCGAGGCGAGTATGCCGCTCGATGGAATCCTGCTGAGGGACTCCCGCGACGCCGCCATCCCCGTCTGCGTCGAGGGCGGCATGTAGTCGCGCGAGTAGTCCACGTAGGGCACGTAGCCGTTGTTGTTGCTGCCGTCCTGCAAAGGGGACATCGGATGCCACATTTTCTATTGTGAAAATTGCGAGTAAATGCGTATACGTAATTATGTGCGGATAATCGAGGCGGAGGGGAAAAAGACTCACGTTGCTCTTGGGCGGGAAGGAGGGCTCGGTGTAGTCGGCGCTGTAGCGGAATCCGGCGATTGGATTGGGCACCGGTCCGGCGAGCGCGAGCGCGTTCACCCCCCGGGTGCTGCCCTCGCCCTCGCTGTCCAGTGCAGTCACGCTCTCGGCATTACTGACGCTCGAGCCCGCGCGGATGTCAGCCTTGACGTCCGAGAGATTGCTGCTCCGGTCGCTTTCTCGGTAGCGGTCGGCGTTCGAATCGGTCTCCTCTGCAATTCATCAAAAGTCCCGGCGTTCATATATATGTACATACATACATGTACTGCTGCGCGCGGATCTGTGTATTTTTCCCCGGAAAACACACTGCCGCCGCTATACTCGCTTTTAAAACATGCATGGACATCGGCATTCTCTCCCTCTCTGTTTTACGGAGCCAGTTTTTGCGCTGACGTTCCATTACGATCTCGGCCTCACCCCCTCTCGTGTAGCTCGTTGTTTTTTTTCGTTCGCTGCACATAGAGAGAGAGGGGGGGGGGAGAGAGAGAGAGAGAGAGTGAGCGAGTCGATTATTTTGAACTCGCGGGGAAAAAAGAGGACGAATTCTTTGCCAAGTTTTCGAGTCCGATGTTTTACAATGACAACACCTGTTGTGATTCGAAACACGGTTATATAATTTATATCCGTGCACAAGTGCCAGACTTGCGTATATTACGGTATATATACATAAACAAAAGAGAGTTAAACAAGGTGTTTAACTCGCTGCGCAGTCGTCGCGACAAGATAAATTCCAGTCATCAGCATCGCAGCGAGCGAGATAAGCGCCGGTCACTCGGTGCGGTCGTACTTACGCATGTCGTTCTCGTGGGCCTGGGCGGATTTCGGCTGCGGCTGCTTGATGCGCTCGCGACAGTGCAAAATGAGGATGACTATGATGCCGATCAGTATCACGCAGACGACAAGCCCGACGACGATCAGGATGAGCTGCCAGTCAACTGGAATCAACGCTAAGCGTCATGCTTCGTTTAATAGCGCGTAATGAACTCAAGAGAAAAATGTGCTGATTTTTTTATAAATATATATTTATGATATATCACTACAAATATAAATAGATGATTAGTTTATGTTTGATGCCGCCGCTGCTGCTGCTCCTGTGTTCCGATTGATATATATGTCGAAGTGAAAGTAATAAACAAGAGAAGCGTGCGGATTTGCGGTTGAACAAACTGAAACCAAGTGCCGAACTGAATACTATCGCAGAGGACATGAAAAATCCATTTCGCTGTAGCTACAAAAGTGCGGCTTTTAATTTCTAAACAATTTTCTGTGCTGCAATATAGCGGTTTTCGATATCGAAGCCTACTGCAGTCGCGCAGGCGATGATGATACACGAAATTCTTTTTCCGAGAAATAGTGCCATATTTTTCGTATATTTAGAAATGGGTTTTCCATAACATTGACATTAATTTCGATAAGCTTTTCATCGGCGCGTGCATATTTTATTTCCTTAGCAATTTCAAGGATATACGCAAACATTCATAACCGCGAAGAAATTAAAAGCCAACAAGTCGGATGCTGCGCTCACTGCAAGAGAACAAGAATTATCATCGATTATTGCGCGTCAACTACTTACCGTGAGTCGTGAGCTTGATGACGGCCGAGTCGGTGCCGTAGGCATTGGTCACCGTGCAATTGTAGTCGCCGAAGTAGGCGGATACTGGATCGAGGAGTGTGACCGTGCTGACCACCCGCTCGGGCTCGTACTCCTCGTGCCTGTAAAACGGCGTGCTGTTCGACGAGAAATTGAGATCTCGTCCTCCGAAGCTCCAGACGACTGAATCGGCTTTCGGCACGGATATCGCTATGCACTGCACCTGCAGACACACGCAAACAATCAGATCGCATATATACACTGGCTGCGAGACTGTATTTCCGCTTTAATGCTTTTTAAATGCGTATATACCGCATCGATCGCGCTGCCGGCGGCTTATAATGTGTTTAATGGCTCCGCGGTAGCTTTCCGCGAATTGTATTAGATTTCATTGAGCTATGGCTGCCATTACAGCCGGCTATAAAATGAATTTTCACGGAAACGTCATACAACATATATATATATATATATATATATTTAGTGAGAGGGGGGGGGCGTATAACCGAACGCGGAAACTTTTATCTGATCGTTCAATTGCATGCAAACTTTGCACGCGCGTATACATTGAGTAGGATTCTAGCGTAGCTTTCAGTCCGTAACGTTATACCACCGCGGTATAACTGCCATCATAAAAGAAAAATGACAGTATATATCCTCGGACTCGATATTCCCGCCATCAGAGATACGTAGATACACAGAGCGTGCCGGCACGTTCAGCGATGAGTTTTTCAAAGCACGACACCGGATCGACGCTTACCTTGATGAGGCCCTCGTCGGGCACGTACTGGGTCCGCTGGGAGATAATGGTGGGCGGCGCCCTGATATAGATGTTGGCCGAGCCGGTGAGCTCGGGGAAGCCGGGGACGCGCGCGTGGCAGTAGTAACGCCCGGCGCTCTCCGGCCTCACGGTCAGCGTGATGTTGGGCGTCGTCGCCAGGATCCGGTCCGACTCCTCGTGCGTCCAGTAGATCTCGGGCTGGGGGTTGCCGTCGACGTCGCACTGGAGCGTCTCCGAGGCGCCGTAGTGCGACTGCACCGAGACAGGCGGATGTCGGAACTGCGGCCCATCTGGAATGCGAAAGATCGACGGAGTTCATGCAGAGCTCGGGAAATGCAAAAAAAGAACACAAAAATGCTGAATACTCACAGGTCACGTCGAGCGTCTTGGTCTCCTCGCTCTTGCCGACGTCGTTGTACACCTCGCACTTGACTATCGCGTCGTGGTAGTCGCGCGTTACGTTGTGGATGATCATCTCGGTCGTGTAGTCGCCCACCGCCATTTTGTCGTTGATGTACCATCTGTCGGGTGGGGAACAAGCAGACAACGGCTCGGGTTTATTTTATGCGCATATTCATGGAAATCGCAAATATATAACGGCACGTATACTGCGCGGGCGCAAAAAATTAATTGGATCGGATTAAGACAATATTTCAAAGTCCGTCAGATATCGCGGGAGATTGCGTATTTATTTCTCCGGCATCGAGATCGCGCAACGATGAATTTTCCTTGGGATTCGTGCGGCAGAAGAAGAAGAAAAAACACGGGCGTTTCGCGTTTATCCGCGGCACACGCAATAATTCGACGATATTAATCTGCTGTTTAGACTCGAGTTCGGCGCGAAATTTCAGACTTTAATGACGACGAATACTCTCAGTTTCCGAGATAAAATGATTAATGCTCGCGCACTACGACGCATATATACAAAAAGAATGCAAAAAAGTCAGGGCGCAACGCTCAAGTTTGAGAAATGATGGTTTTGCCATACATATACGTGTATAACTGGCACACCATCGCCGAGTAATCTTTCGAAAAGTTTTCTCGATATATCACATCGAGAGTCCAGAACTGACATGGCGAATATATTTTTAAAAAGGAATAGCTGGAAAAATATGTATGCTCAAGTTTCGCAGTTGTCAGAGTTTGACACTTGCTACAGGTTTCATGCGGCCCGAAGCTGTGTATATACCCCCTATATATGCACATAGTATGTGCGGTAAGTTTGTGTAAGTTAGAATACGTAATAAAGGCCCTCTGTGTGTATATATATAAGTTATATATACTGCGCATAAAGACGTGAAAGCTCGACCTTTCACGCGAACCCGACATTTAGAGTAAAGTCGAGTGAAAATTTCTATAATCAACTAATCGCTTGGATCGCGCTCGGGAATTCCGAGTTTAGGTGATTATTCCATCTGGCGGGTAATTATTACATAATCCCGAGAATCAAAAACGGATATGGGATGACGGAGGAGGTAATATTGGCCCAGTTTATTGAAAATTTTCTAAAAAACTGAGAATTCGCCCTTTCCCTATAGGATCGCGAACTCGGTCGTATATATACGTGCCGCGCAGAAATTTTTCAAACTTTTAAAGTCGCGCGAGTGGTAAGGTATTACCGCTCAAGGATAATCGCCCCGATTAAATCTCGAGCCCCGCATTCTTCGCTTCGTGAATCAACATGGCGTGCGCGCCAGATAAGATTCGTAAATATCGGCATATTTACGCTACTCAAATACGCACATAACGAATTGTCCGCAATGTTTTTTTTTGTTCCCCGTGTGTTGACAAAAATTAGTCCCGAGAAAGCATACACACACAGTACATGTATTAAAAACCGCTCCATCTTCCTCCCCCGCCGTAAAACACACGCACACACGTTCACAGAGGATTTTCCCGGCGCCGGGTCGACAAATGTCAGAGATTAGCAATCGCGCGCCAAACGCACAAACGACGGCCGATATAAAGAGCGCGTGCAACTGAAAGCCAGTCTAGATTTGACATTGTCCTCTTCACAGAGTATCGATTAAAGCGGCTCGGCCCTGCGCTCTCGTATATCTCGAGCGCACGGCCGACTATTGCGTGCGTGTGTGTGTGTCACTCGAGAGGGACGAAGTTTCGAGAGTATATTATAGTTTGACAGAAAAACAAAAGAATCGATCGGCTGCGCGCGGATAAGAGCTCTGGAGTTCGATGCGGTCGCGAGTCGGCGGGTCAAATCAGTAGTGAATTACGGCTGATTGTAGTACACACAGGAGCATCCAGGGTTTACACACATCAGGGAGAAACTCACTTGTACTCCATTTTGGGCGGATTGCCCTCGGCACGACACTTGAATCGAAGTTCCGATCCCTCGCGTATCTGCTCGTTCTGCTGCCTGTGTAGAATCTTCAGCGAAACCTTCGGCGCGTAACGGACCTGCACAGGAATACAAAGTAGTTTAAAAACTGAGTCGGTAGCTTCGGGGAGAGATCAAGGGAAGCCTGCAGAGTTTAAGGCGAAAGTCAGAAAATCCCGACGTGTATCTCTCGTCAGCGCAGCGCACCGCGGGTACACCTCTATATATATATACATATATAGCGGTGGTGTTCGTTAGCGCGAAAGTTCGCTATTTCCTCTGGTGCGCGCGTGCATGCCAGACTTGCCGCGAGAGACTCTCTTTTTCAAGCCAAACGAACCGTGCGCGCGCAGGGAGGCAGCATAGATCCGGGGGCGAATGACTAAACGGAGCTGGCCCCGAGGATGTACATATACATATATACATTATATATATACACATACATACACACGCTCGGGTCATTCCGCGAAAGGCGCTCTCGCGGTAAATTTAAACGCGAGGATTCCACGTCTCGCGACTTTCTTTTTCTCCGTCGTTTGATTTCCCGAGCTCTCGCATAGCGAGAGAAATTTCTCGATCGCGTTGGAATTCAGATTTTCGAATTATATAATTGAGCGAAACCGCCCGACATTCCGCACGTTTCCAGAGCGTTCGCGGAAACTCTCGCGGAAATCGATGAAACTTTCATACCTGCGGGCAGGGCGGGCGCACAAAAATTTTCAACTTTGACCGCATTCGCCGTAGTCCCATAGAGCTCCATCGAAGCGGACTCTCGCGCTTGATATCCTTATTCAAAGTTCGAGGGTTTTTCGCTCTGTTTAATCTCGTTCGATTTTGCGATGCATTTACGTTTGGACACTTGCTTTTCGAAAATTAGTTGGAAGAATTCGTTGCGAAAAGCTATAATAATATGCATAAGATTCGCGGCGGTGTATTCAAGCTCGCGCCTAATCCACCGTGCGGGCAGGCAACATCAAAGATTTCGGTCATTAGCCGCACGCCGGCGCATATAAGCGGAAAGGTGCTGCGCGAAAGGGGAGTAAGGAAGTTGGAAGCTTCACTCTCTCTCTCCCTTTCGCTGCTGTAAGCCGCACGCAAAGTACATTACCTCGACGCGCAGCTTGGCTATCTGCGGCGTGCGATCCGCCGCATTTTGACTCTGACAAGTAAATGTGGTGTTATGGTGCTCCTTGCGCGGCGTCACGGTCAGGATCGATTTGACGTTGAAGAGCGGCCCGTCCTGGTACTGGGACTCCTGCGTCTCGATGCCCTCGTGCAGTACAATGCCCAGTCCGTCGATCCACGTGATCTGCAACAAGCAAAAGTTTTACCTCGTATTAGACTTATATGCATGTATAGGTATACGCTTTGTGTGGGCAAAGTACCAAGGCTCGCGCTTTCAATTATGTCTCATGGATTTCATGCGCCTGACCAATATGGACTCGCACTACTTGCTACGTTATTTCAAAGGGGTGAACGATGTCGATGAATACAAGCGTGCGTTAAAATCAATTTTAAGATTTAGATTATATATTCATTTTTTATAGCTGTTCCTACGATATAATACCTATGATTGGTGGCATTTAAATCGACGCTGAATTCTGAAATTCCAACGCGGAGATCCCCTTTTTAATACATATACGCCCGAAAGGAAATTCAATGTTTATATCTTGAAAATTTATCTGGAGAACGAAGACGTAAGTTTCAAATCATCGAGCGCCAATAGGATACAAAGAGTATACAAAAAACGTAAATTCAAATCCGATCCAATTCTCCTGCTTTTGCGTATATGCCGGGGCTGCACGTGATTTATGCATCTCCGATATATATACAGTAATCTGAGTTTCGCGGCTGAATCGGTTTCCCGCTGCCTTGAACAAATAGAAGCCTATATGCACACGCGCGTGCACACACACACACACACACACACGTATATTTATTTCATCGCATAGATCTGGGAAACGACTCGGCGCGCTGGCTTTGATCCCCGCCTCCACCGTCGGGAAGATATTCGCTGGGAATCTCACGAATTTCTTCATCTCGGAAAATGCATTGTCCCATATATATATACACAGAGCTAGACTACTTCCTCGCCCTCGGCAAGAATCTACTTGCGCGCTCGTTCTTTGGGATACACAGGTATATATTTGCACAGCTCTTTCCCTCTAGCAGGTTTTCCTCTGCAGCTTATTGTAAAGTGTGTATCATAGAGAAAGCTACTTGACCGGAATAATGTCACGCGGCTGCGTTATCATGCGCCGCATTTTCTCCTGGCGGCGGCCTCTCGCCAGCTTCTATATGTATATGCTCGGCTATAGTATACGCCGAGAGCGCAATACCGCAAACGTCGGCGCGATTCTTATGCGGCTTTGTTTTTGCGTTATTCCCCGCGTTTGAGTGTGTGTGCGAGCTCGCGTTTTCAATATACGAAATTGCAGTCGCAGCGACGCCGCCGCATCGTGAATATCCGACCAAATGACGCTCGCGCTTCCGGGTTAATGGGATTAAACGCGCGGTGGCGGTCGGCATTATGCACCTACCTCTATATACATATACGATATATAGATTGAAACTTTCCCTGTGTGTGTGTCTGTGTGTCGCGTGAGCACGAGCGGATAAATTGCAATTTTCCTAATTTACTGCGCACGCGCGCGCACACAGAAGCGCGAATTGATGCAGTTTGCGCGCGTGGGATTCCCGCCGCGAAGAGTTTTGAACGAGGATAATAATTCCATTAGGCCGCGGGCCCCCGGCATCAATTATCGAGAATCGACAGGCGGGAAATCGGGCTGTAAAAAGCAGGAACCGACACAGCCGCAGCAGGCGCAGGGTCAATTCTGCGCTGCTCCAAGAGCTTTGCGCGGCCCATCAGAGAAAATTTAACGCCCCATGAGCGAGCATACGTATTTCGATCGGCCGGCCATTCCGAAGCGCCGGTACATTTAGCCCGCGCGCGCCACCGCAGCATCCCTCGTCCTCTGAATGCACTCTCTGCGTATCGCGGCCATAATTATATATCCTACTCGTTGCCGAGGCAGAATCTCCTCGAATTTACGGCCCGCTAATTAAAAGGCCGACCGACTGTGCCCTTGTCGCCGCGCGCGCGAGAGAGAATGAGAGCTATGTATATATATAGCTGGAAATCATCATATCGCTTTTCGACTTTCGAAAAATTAACTGATTAGTCTTCATTCGCGCTCGACGCCGCGGCCTTTTCACAGTGCAATTGTCCGACCGACCGGCGCTGATCGTAAAAAGCATTTGGGGGAAATATATTTTTTTTATTTTTTCGAGCGAAAATGTTGAATATATCACCGCGACGACTGATGTATATGACTCTCGGGTTATTCGATCGTTGGCATTTTTTTCACTCCACCCTCCATACTCTCTGTCTCTCTCGCTGCGGCGGATGGTCGTAAAAGTTTCGCATATCGGCAGTGCGTTTGACGCCCCATAAAAAGTAAAAATATTTCATTCGCGAGCGGCATAATGTACGCGCTCCCCGCATATACATATGTATATTTGGAATTAAGCGATTTTTATGGCTCTTTATGCGCTGCCGCCGTTGCCACATGCGCGCGCGGAACATTAACGAGCGCGCGGAAAACTGCCCTCTGAAAATGCAAATGGAAATCGATTACTCGCGGCAGCATATTATATTCGCGTATATATACATTGACTCGCGTCGTCCGTCTCGTATACGACACGTGTAGATTATTCCATATACACGCGTTCGACGGATTATCATTTCGGAAAATCTCCGCAGCATCGGCGCCGGAAAAAGAAAATGAAGGCGTAAGTGTATAGGCGCGGTTGAAAAGACGGAGAGCCGCCGCTGCGGGAGAGATAGTAATATCTGTAGGAGGCACGCGCCGCCGCTTATAACGCGCGGCCGGCTCCGCACGAAAATAAATTGGAGTGCCGGTAATCACACGAGAAGCTCCGCTCGCGCGCACGAGCCGGCGGCTGCCTAATGCACGGCAGTTCTTATCGCGACCCTTAAATAAATAGCCCATAATATATGGACCCTGGCCCCGCGTGGCCTCCTATATACGTATATATATAGAGAGAGTGAGAGAGAAGTTTCGTTATCCGCGAGGCGGTAACGGCGCTCGTTAATATGATATACCGGGCGATAGGTTGGCCGAACTAATAGCGGGAGCAGCGCCACCGTACGTGTGCAAGCGCGGAGATTCGATTCGGAGCCCTCGCTATACTCTTCGGCTGCGTTATGTATATATATGATGTGTACTATATGTACGCGGTGTACGACGAGGGTCGAGAGATGCGAGAAGTTTGGCTGTTGCTGCTGCTGCCTCTACTTTATGAGAAAAGTGCTAGGTATACTGGCTCTCGGGGGCCTATTTCTAGCCACGCGTTGGGCTAAAAATATTATATATTGCCGATGATCGACGCGTCTCGCACTACTCCCGCTCAGCGAAATATATAATAATACGAACGCACATTAAGGCGGCGGAAAAGGCTGCATACAATCATATCGTCGCTCCCAGCCAAGAGTAGCTCTTAGATTTCCTACGAAGAAAAATCTTCTTCGGGAGTGCCGATAAATCGCATTCGCATAGCGCAGCTCTTCGGGGGCATTAAACGTCGTGCGATTACAGCAAGACAAGCTAATGCGCGAGTACATATATAACAGGCCGCTGAAGGGGGACTGCCAACTGCTGCTGTTTCGCCTTGCTAATCCGATTAGCGAATAGCGTCCGATTCAATAATTCTCGCCGACGATTTACCTCGGATACGGATACATGCTCGCGCCCCCGCGAGGAGCTGCGCGATACCCGAGTAGTCGTGACGCGAACGCCTCCGCCCCGTAGCCAGCTATAAATTATCCGCTCAGACGATGCTCGCAGTGCCCGCGCGGTACGTGTGTATATATATAATATACATCGGAGCCGATTCGTAGCCAATAATTCGGATCCTCAGGCTGTATATGCACTCGCGGCTCCCGCAGCTCGAGGATTCCATTATATGGACTTGCTTTCTTTCAAGATTTACGCCGGTGCTAAAGCCCGCGCGCATATATATATATATATGCCTAAGCCTCGTGCGAAATGTAGCCAGATTTTCCGGCAGCGAGAGCGGATCCAAGTTTTTGACGACTTGTCGCATTTCATCGCGATCCAGCTGACAAATTTCTCGAGTTCTCGTATAAAGTTTTATGGTTGGTTTCGATTTTACTGCTTCATATGCAGTAAAGGAATCGCTAGTGCGCGGCTCGGTCAATAAACAATTTTCTCAACTTTTTTCCACCCCCCCTCCTCTCCGGCTCACTTTCGTGACGGAAAAGCCCATCTGTCTTTGGCCAGTACATTAAACGATATAGCTACGGCCCCTCGGAGCCTGATAACGATTGCGAATCAATTAAGCAACGCCCCCTCCGGAACATTCGTCTCTATCGGCTCCGATAACTCCGCTCATTAATTTCGACAATATTGACGAATCGCGCTTCTGCCGCCGACGAGATATTATATAGCTCGGGCTGTTTTTTCAGCTCCTCTCTCTCTCTCTCTCTCTCTCTCTTGACAGAGCAGCTGTGCAAAAAAAAATATCGCAACTTTTTCACCGGGCACTCGCGGCAGTCGAGCTGCCGGGAAAAAGAGGTTCCGGCAAGAGATTCTCGACCGCTTCCTCCGTCTGCGGATGCTCGCTTAATTTGACCTCGAGGAAAACTCGTTCAAACTCACACCGCGCTAGAGTCGCTGCATAGTGCCAGCCGCTCTGCGTTTCCTCCGCCCCCTTTTCTCCCTGCGATGCTAGCTATATATTCCTTATTTCTCGAGCTTTTTCCCATACAGCTGCGGGGCCCTAAATAAATAAATAAATACATACATATATGCATGAATTATTCCGGCCGCTTACCGGCCCCGTAAACCGCATTATCGTCGCGGCTTCGGACGCACGCAGTTGTACGCGCGCGAGCCGTGCACCACTAGAGCGAGCCCGATCGATTTGGAGAAACTAATAAGGAACTTTCCGCGGGCGTCCATTCCAATTCGACGATAGAAACTTTTGTATGTGTGCGGCGGACGAGACTCTCTCCCTCGCTCAGCTCTCTCGGCCCTCCCTGCGCTAACAAGCGAACAACAAAGGTTTGAACCGCGGCCAGCGCGCGGCCCCTCGGAAGGTAAACGGCTTTTCCAACTTTATATTGACTTTCGCTGTTTCATCGGGCCGGATTTTTCTTCTCGCGCGCGGCGATTTGCCGACGGCCCCTTTCTCCCTGGCCGCCGCCGATGCGTACTGGCCGCTGAATCTTGATTAGCGCGATAAAATTTCTGCGCCCGAATTAGGTCTCGATTGAAGGGCTGTTGTGGCTTTTCTCCTTTCGTTTCTTCCTTTCCGCCCTGGATTTTCGTTTTCTTTTTTCTCAACCCTAATTTCTTTTCTAACGAGAACCTCTTTCGCCGCCACGCGCGAATTAATTAAGAATGTCGACCACATCAAAGGAGCAAAAATAACCGCGAATTATGTTTCAGGCATTTTCAGGAGGTTGCGCAGCCCGAGAGCGAACGTCACGCACGCACCAAGCCGATACACATAGAGGTGAGTAGCCGCATATATACAGCTAGATTGAATATACCATTTTGTGTGTTTTTTTATTATTGTACATATATGCGTATAGAGGTTGATCATTATCGATCTCTGAACCGCAACTCTGCGCGCGGAAAGTTTATTGGATTGGTTTACTGCACGCCGTGGCGGAAGATTCCGCTAAAGAGCGCGCACTGCAGGAAAACCGAGGCCGCGCGAGGACAGGAGTAGAAAACTCGTTCGAAGAATCAGCGTTAACTTTCCTTAAGTGCTTTACGCTGCCGTAGCAGCCGCAGACTTTTCCGAGGCTGTTCCCATAATTTCCGATAGTCGGCTCTCCCTGTCCCGTCGGGTTTCTGTTTCCAGTCACGAGAGGGACTTTTTCGAGAATCGAGTTGCCCGCGTACACGTGTGTCGATCTATTTCAATAGCCCAGTTTGCAATTTGAATTCCCCCCGAGACGCAGCCCGCATCTGCGATCTGGATGAGAAAAGGTTCGATCGCGAAGTAGAAGAAAAGAATTTTAAGGAAAAAGAGAAGGTGGACGCGACAGCGAGTTAATTCCGAAAGATCCGAGAAGCAGCGCGGGAGGCGAGAGAACTCGTGTATAAGGAAATGTCTCGCGGGCGAAGGATTAGTTTAATTGAGGAAAGACAAAGCGAGGGGGTGAACGAGAGGACGTTTAATTCTTTCTCTCTGCAGCAGCAGCAGCAGCAGCGTCCTCGGTGAAATTCAGTCGACTCGGTGCTCGCTCGCGCTAACGCGAAGCAATTGCGCTTAATTGCATCGTAATTAAGTGCCAAAGATACTCGGCTGCAGCAGCCGCCGGCCGTCGAGCCACTTCTTATACGCGCGGGGGACGTTCGCTCGCGCGCTTATAGCGGAGAAGTGCTGCTGCTGCTGCTGCGGAGGAAGCCTCCTCTCTTTACCTCCATCTCCTTTGCCGTGCACTTAACTCCTCGGTCGCGACTCATTCCATCATAGCTCCTTCTACGCCGCAGCTCGCGCTCCTCCTCGTCGTGTCTCGTCGGCCGCAAACCTGTTAAGAGACTTGCCCTCCGCGCTGCCCGGACTTATAAGTCCTCGCCGGATCGATCGCGCGGCGGCCGGCTTTCCGCGAATTTTCTTATACATATATATATATATATGTTTGCTCTTTTTCGTCGCGGGGTAAATTAAACTCCCCCCGTAAAAGGCGCTACTGCGCCGGGAAATCAAAGAGCCTTAAATAGTCGACGATGCACTCGCGCGAAGAGGTATATATAATCGCTCCTGGAAATCATATATACGCGACCTGAATTTGCCTATCGCCAATCTCTCGACGGCGTGTATGTGTACATGCATACCGGTGGGAGAAAAAGGAACGCAATCTAGAGACAAGGTACGCAAAAGGAGCAAAGTTAGAGCGAAACGACTAACTGCTGCTACTGCGTACGTGTGTATAAGAGCTATATACTGCGCTGCAGACTGCAGCGAACGAAATAATTAGTGCTCTATGAATAATGTAGAGCAAAGCGCGCAAGGACTGCAAAATGCAGACGCGCGAGGATGGAGGGGTGGAAAGAAAACGCGCGCGCGCGCACACACGCCGAGTATAGAGAGCACTGCTGGACGCTCAGCCAAGTGATGGCTCCTCGGATTCGCCTGCCAAGACAAACACGTCCCTAATTACGCGAAGACGGGCGCGCTCGCGCGCGGAGGCGCAAGGGTCCACTTTGTAATTATGGCCTAATTGTATTTAAACTATATGCGAAATGGAGCTTCCGCCCTTATTCCGACGCCGGCGTGCTACATACATACACAACGCTGCACATACGTCGCCGAGACCTTAACGACACTGAGATTTAAATGACGTAGCAGCAGCAGCGAGCGGCCAGCCCCGAGGGGCACAAAGCAAGTGCGGAAGAAAGGAGAGAACGAGCGCACGAGTAGCGAGGCAGAGCGAGACAAGAGGCTTGAATGGCTCCGGTCTAGTGCGTCGTCGTCCTCGTCGTCGTCGAGAACAAGCCGCTGTCGCCGAAACTATATAGGAGGGAAAAGAATATACGGAAAGGAAAAGGGCTCGCAAGTGCTCCAGCCCGCGGGGCTGCTTCGCTTTAAAATGCACGAGACGCTCATTCGCTTAACAGACGATTATCATGTTTTTTCTCCGGTTCGATCGTCGCCTTGCTGCAATTCGTTTTTCATGCTTTTAATCAGCCCTAATTACCCACTCGCAAAGCCTCCCGTATATACGCCCTCGGACCCGGGGAAATTACATTACATCGTATTATGTGCTAAGGAAGCGACGCATCGTTTATTTAGCTTGACACGCTTATTTGGATATGAATACGTAATCCCGAGAGAGATAGAAAGACAGAGATGCAACGCGATTATCAACACGCGAATCTACTTTAATTACATCTCCGACTTGAAGCACTGCTAGCAGCTTGAAAGACAACTTTGTCGCAGCGTGATATTATATATTCTGGGAAATGTTGCCATTTAATAATTTTGGCCGAGGAATTACTAAGGAGAAACGAATAAAGCTCGACATTTTGACTATGGTTACGGCGCGTTGTTTACAAAGTCGCGATGAAATTGATATAAATGGCTGTCGATGCGAGCCAGCGCTCCACGACGCGATATAATCAAAGCGAGAGAAAATAATTATTCTGCATTAGCGTCATGTCACCGCAGGGAAAATCGGTTTTCCAGCTAAAGTCAGCGCATCGCCTCGTTGCTCCCTCTTTCTCCTAATTTCTCGTAACCGTATCAGTTCCCAGCTTTAAAAAAAGACTGCAGGACCGCGGCGTCGAATCGAGTTCATCCGTGCTGCACTACTCTCTTTCTCTAGCACACGGACACACGCAAACACAGTTAACGGAGGAGCTTCTTTTCAGAGGCGAGTTAAGCTCGATTAAATTACAACTCAATCTACAAGTCATACTTATAACCCATGGAGCTTGCAAGCGCGCGCTCGCGATCGTTCGGCTCCCGGGCGTTGATTACTAGAGGGATTAACCTCAATCCCAAATTACTTCCATCACCCGCGTGCAGCAGCTAGTACGTATACGCGTATATATATATATATGTGTGTGCATATACACATTGAAGCGCGGAGAGTGCAGTTTACGCTTTGAAGCTTTTTCACACCGCCATCGCTGTGCTGCTGCTTCGGTGGTTTATAAATTCGTTATGGTGCTCGGCGCGGATGAGAGGCGCGAGATAAAGTATATATAGTGCGCGGCGCCGGCATTTCACGGCTCTCTACTCCGCGGCAAACAGAAGAATTACCAGAGTAATGCGCCGGCTGAATAATGATTGCAAAAGTGCAATGCTATCAGGGGATAATGCAGAATTATCGTATAGGGACAGCGAGAGCGCTAACAAAGTTAAATGTCTTTTTTACGCCGAGAGGAGCAGGGGAAATTATGAGTGCGCGCGTTACGTGCCGGGCAGTTTTCATCCTCGCGGACACCAACACGGCCGCGTGTAATTGAAGTTAACGAAGCTTGTATACTATTAGATCGTTCGACATTAGCGGGAAAGCGTTTTTCCTCGCCAGCGTTTGTCGAGCTTGGTTTACGTTGCTCTAAAAAAAGGAGCATAATAATAACAACATATATATATAGTTTCGTCACTTACCTCCGCGGGTGGCTTGCCGGCGATGCTCACGCACTCGAGCGTGATTTTCCTGTCCTCCGTGGTCATGAGATAGTCGCCCTGCAGGATTTTCGGCTTCTCGGGCGGCACGAGCACGCTCAGCCGGGCGAAGCGCGAACGCAGACCCGGCTGGCCGTCGTTGGTCGGCGAGGCCTGGCACTGGTACACCCCGTCGTCCTCCAGCTCCACGGGGTAGATGCGCAGCGAGAAGTCACCTGCGAACAGCCAGTTGGTTTCTCGCTTTAGACGACACTTGCACAATTTCGATGGTACGTTATTCACAGGTCAATTGAAGATTGAAATTTAATTTGCCTCGTCGTGTAATATGCATAGAAATAAACTTGGAAATTTGTTGGATAATAGCGTAACATTAGAGAGGGTATAAACTATGTCACGGTTCAACGTAATTCGATTTTATAAGCAAGTTAGTTGCTTTTTTCTCAGCTATTTTGCGGCGCGAAATTTGAATTAATTAACTTATTCGGACCTCCTTAATGTTCATTATTGAATTAGAAAGCGAATAAAGCCTATTCTTGTCCTTTCTCGGTGCACGCGAGCTCCACTGTAGTTTAATTACACTAAAGCGATTATCCAATGAAGTCAAATGTAATTCATTCCGGCGAATACGTCCTCCGTCGACGGTCCTTGAGAAGCCGAACGCGAGCGAGAGCGACATGTCGAATCGATACGACGTAAAATTTAACGACGTGGTCTGTCAATTGCATTCGATACCTTGTATATATATATACACACATACAGCGATATATCCAGCTCTCGAAAAATCGGCGCGCCGTCTCAAGCCGCAGTGCCGCGTATTCTTCTAGCCCTCGTTTTACGATCGCGCTTGATTGCTCTTATCCAAGAGGCCGTAGGTACGGCTGCGGAGGGGGGCTGCGAGTCGTACGAGACGTGTCAAGAGAGGAAAGCGACACCGAATCGATACAAATTTGATTTTATTATGTATTTTAGCGGCGCTCGCTCACTCGTTGGGCTGTCGTTTTTTTTACGACTTTCATATTTCTTACTGCTTTTGATCGCGCCCTTCTGCCGCGCCAGCGAGCTGCACCGAGTACAGCAATGAAATATGCCCGACGTGCGAGCGAACTCGTGCGCGTATATAAAACGCGTCCACTTTTCCGCTGCGTTTTCACGCTTTTATACTGTACGCGTGCGTCGACTTTGTTTTTACGCGGATTATCAATATTTGAGTGATTGCGCTTTTACGCTCTCGAAGCGATTCGCGCGATCCCCCCACCGAAAATTATATTTATCGTCGCGTATATATAAAAGAGACGCCGCCGTATGAAAAATTCAATTTGCGCAAAAAGCGTCTCGCGGGACGAGCCGCGAGTATTCCCAGCAATTGGTTCTATCTCGGAGTATTTGCTTTGCGCTGTCTTCATTATACCCTCGGCTGTGTTGAATCGAGCTTCCTCGCTGCGCAAAGCCTATACCTATATACACAGCCGCGGAAGAAAGGCGGCGTCACACAATGAGAAGCTGCGCATAAGAACGACCGATCAGAATCGCGCAGCCGGGCTGAGGAAGCGGCCTTTAGAGAAGCGTGGGAAGAAGCGGCTGATGCAGCCGCATCCAACGAGTGACCCCTTCTGACCAAGCTCCAGCTTCGAAGAAGCTCATCCTGCCGGAAAAGCTTGCTCGGGGACTGTTGTAATCTTGTATAATGTGTACCTTTACACTGCGCACAGGGAGATCCTCGGAAAAAGCCCCGGTCGACCCGAGGCGAGTATTTAGCTCGCTAAAGTGACCAAACAGCTGCGAGGCCGAGGCGACGGACTCCGAGGAAGGGACAGCAACTAGCTCTTTGCAGGGCAAAAGCTTTTGAGTAGGATGAGGCCGGGGGAGACCAGCTCGAAACGGCCAAACGTGACGCCCTTGGGACCTGTTCGCTCGCTTCTACTTGTTATGCAATATACATATATATACAAGTTGCCAGAGACAAGACGAGCTGACGATTAAGATGTTTACCTATAGTTCGACGGGTATTGCTCCCTCCAACCTTATAGATATACTTGAAATTCGAGTATTCAAAGTGTTCGCCGTCCGATCGGGTTTATGACATGTACGTGTATAAAAGTAGAAAAGACCTACTACTATACGTATCACGATTTATGAATGAGTTTTTGCCTCTTTAACGAAACCCGATATTCTGTCGTATCACCTACGCGAGATTTCTATAATACACTGAAGGGAAATTTTATCCGTGGAATTCAATTATGCGATGGCATATACTTTAATACGGTGTAGCTTCATGATTGATTTTGCAGAAGAACCGGCATAATATACCAAGTAATTATTAAATCGATATAATACCCAGCGTTTAAAAAAGGGCATACTAAATTTATAACCTGGCTTATAACTGCTGGCGTATTTAATTTTAATCCCGAGACGACGCGACGATCGTCGTTAATGATGCAGCAAAGCCGTCTTTCACATCAGATCAAGCCGAGTTGTCGGTCAAAAAATATCCGTCCAGTGGCAGCCCTTCCTCGAGCGAGCTTTCGCTACTGCTTGCTTTGCTCAAAGTTCCGCAGCTCTCGAGAAAATTGCTCATACGCGGGTACTTATACAAGTCCTGACCCTCTCGCCGATTTTCTCCCGAAGGGGTCTGCGCGGCCTGCTACTGACGCTTCCCATACATATCACGAGCTCCCCGGGGAGCAAAGTTTTCTACTACATATATCTATATATGGGCACGCGCACCTGGCAAGAAAGACGTCCGCAGACTATAAATACACATAAAAGTCGCACCGGGAAACTGCCGCACGAGCGCGAGTACATCGGTGCGCGCGGACTTTCGACTCGTCCGCGTCGTCATGAAGTAGGCCAAATGTCCAATTTATTCCAATTCCGTCTCAGCTGTTATATAGCTCGGAGATTATGCGCGGCACAATTAGCCACGATTGCTAATCCAGAGTCTCGCGGCGCGCATTGTTCGTAGCGGCGGCGGGCCTAGTAGGCATCATCTCGTCTATTCATTCGCGTAGCCGAGCATCAGCCGTGCGAGAATAAAAAGCTCTACAGGGCTGCTGCATTGTGCAGCATATATCCGTCGGAAGGTTCGCCCGCGGCCTCGACTTCCCATATACTCGCGTATATACGTCTACGGCAGCGCCTCCGCGCGTTTCACCCGTCAGCGAGAACAACAACAGCAGCAGCAGCAGCCGCAACGAGACTTGTACGTGTACATATACACGCGCTGACGTCGCGTTATATATATCCCGGCTCAGACGCACAGCGATGACTTAAATGAAGCGCATTGTCGACTTGTTCGACAGTTCTTGGCTTTATCTGCGATGACAGCATTGGCAGCGAAGCTTCGATGATGCATATATACGCACATCAGGCCCTTCTTCTATACAGATATCATGAGCATTGTGTCATACTATTGCTCGCCTGTAATTGGCTTGCTATATCACGCCGGTAAAGTGGATCTCGAAAAGCTCGCTCATTCATTCCTACATGTTATATATATACATATCTAGGACATCGGAGAAATTGGATTTTTCGGCGACTCGCAGCTTCCCGTAAAAGTTCGCGAACGATTGTTCCCGAAAATTGATTGCATCAACGTTAAGCGGCACGAAAAGGAAGTTAATCGAGCCTGCGATGAGGGGAAAAAACGTGCCTGCGCGCTTAATTGATCTTCCTTTTATCGCGTCTGACGTCGACTCGGCCTCGCTTCAGAGTAAAGCGCATCAGTCGCGTTATACAAGCATCGAGTTTTTCCATCAGCCGCGCGGGAAGAAGCTGTAATCCTCGGCCGAGTCTCCCGGGGTATGTATATATATATATATATATATATATATAGGGGGTGTCCGCGCGCGAGCTATACGCAGGAAACCCGGGGGATTCTAAACCGGGCCGCCGTCGCGTCCCGGGCATAAGAGAAACGTCGTCGTAATTAACGTGTCTCGTTTATTGGCGCACTAAATCAGAAGCCGTCGATATCGCAGCCGCCTACGGCGCCGACGGCGGCGGCGGCGGGAATTACGCGCAGCTATGTAATAGCGGCCATAACTCGCTCGCGAAATTAGTATCGGTTAGGCCTGCGCGCCGCAACTGCCTGTTCTGACCCGGCACCCTTGCTCTATATGTATATATATATACGTACATACATAGCTCTCGATGCAGCGGCGGCGCGCGTGTATCGGTTTAAGTTCGCTGAGCTCGCGCGGCCGCCGCGGCCGCCGCTAATGAACTCGCTGAATTCGCGAAATAATTAACGCGAACAGCGTGCGCAGCGACGAAAAGCTCGCTCAAGTGGCCGGCTGCTGATCTCGCGCCCGCACAATATATACATATATATACACGTATACTGCAGCAGCTCTGGATGCTCGTCGTGTAATACACGAATTTCCCGGCGGATTTTTCCCCCGGAGCGCGCAGCAGAGCTTTTGTGCAGCGCGCCCGTCTCGCTTCCGCTTACCGTCACGGCCCGACGACTTCAGTCGCCGTGGGATGAAGGATTTCCGATAATTACTTTCGCCGGAAAGTCCTCGGACTCTACAGGGGCATTCTCTGCTGGCTCCGTTGAAAGACGTTAAGACGTCGCTCGCGCGCGCTCGCGAGAGCTGCTAATAGGGCTCGCCGCTAGCGAGATTTCTTGCCGTATATATATATATATATATACATAGACACCGTGAGTGAATGGGCCGGAAATGCTGATTATACAGTTCATACGCGTGTGCGAGACAAAACGAGCGTCCTGTCGCAGGCGTCTAATCCCTCGAATGAACGAGCTTAAAGCTCTATACCGATCTCGGCATATGTGCGGGCGACGCGAGATGAGTCGACTCTTGACGCGACGCGGATATATGTAGGAGGGGGGCCGACGAGGAAAGACAAAGTGCCGAAGGGTGTGGGAGAGAAGAAAAAAGAGCTCCCGGCTGTTCCGAGCCATTGTCGTGACAAGCCCGAAAAGCGCAGAAGCTGAGAGTAATTGCCGGATTATAAAGGCTGTAGCTATCGGCACGCGTCGACTCCTTTTTTCCCGATCTGATTTTTATAGAGATTCTTTGGGGATGAATTTCGAGGACGACTGAGTAAAGTTGGCGAGTTGGCGATTCGTTTTGTTATATTATACCCGTGAAAGTTACGCCCACGCGTATACTCACGGCAGCTACGAAAGGAGCGAAACTTTTCGTGCCTACAACAACTTGCCTCCGAAGATAGCGGCTATTATTGTGCGAGCGGAGAATACACACAGGATAGGCGGAAAACTGGGTCGGAAGTGCCGCACTTTAATTTATAGTGTAAACTTAATACCTCCTGAATTATGACGGAGCCGTAAATATAACACGGCGCGTAGCGGTCTCGACGCGTGAATCGAATGTTGGAAAGGTAAAATGAATCTCTAATGAAATGACTCTTTGATGTTGTGTAGCATCGAGTACGCGTGACCTACTACTATGTATATACTACTATGTGTATATATATGCTATGAATTACCTACTGCTTTCCGATCGAATAATCTGTGCGCGCAGCTTTTCGTAATAGAAAGCTAAAGATGCGTTTGACGAGGAGAAGCCGGCCGAATGAAAAGAGCATATACGAGCGAGAATAACAGGCGCTATATAATACACTAATGAAGAACGACGGCGGAAGCTATAGGCGCGGCTAGTGAAAAATCAGAATTGAAAATCAGCAAGCGTGCACAGCGGTGCAATCTTTCGGCAGCCTGCACAATGCAGGCTCGCGGCCGTATACACACGAGCTATAATACGTCCGTCGCGTGGTGTTGATTGCTCTTGACAACCGTGACGTTAAACCCATCGGTCGCGCGCGCGCGAGAGAGAACTTAATTCGTTTAGTTCGTCAGCGCGCCTGCATAGAGCGTATATATAGTAATGAACATCGCACGGACAGCTTGCAAGCTCTGCTGCTGCTGCTCATCGCGCGATAAAATTTCAATCGCTGATTCGTGCGAAATGTTTGTCGAGCCAATTCTCCCTGTTTTTGCAGACCGACGGACGATATGCGCGAAAAATATGATGACTGATCAAATTTTACGCCCGGATGTGTCACACCCGCTTTGTTGCCCCCTTGTATACCGTCGCGACAGCTAATCAAGTCGAACAAAAATATATTTACGCGATTTGATTTATTGACACGATGAATTCCCGGAGCGAATTCCATTTGATTATGAGCTGACTGGCGAGTGGCCTTGCGGCATCAGTAGCAGCAGTTGCCTGCACATCAGCGCTTCAATTCGACCAAGATTCTCGCCTGCCGAGCAATAGGCGCGCAGTTCGGCCAGAGTTATATACCGCACGCGCAGACTCGCCGGAGCCGTTAATCAGCGACTATATATATATATACAGCGTCTTGGATTTGCTTGGCTGCCTGTGGCTCTTATACATATAGCTGAGCATATACATATATATACACAGGCTTTGCAGCTGTACACTTGTTTCGTGTATATATCGATCAGATGGCCGTACGCTAGAACCTGCAGCAGCGCACGAACGCTTCAAAATTCATTTATAAGCGAGCGAATTCTATATAGCCGCAATGGTTTTGCGCCCCTTTTTTCCATCGACTCAGTGAATAATAAGCGATAAAAATTAAAGTCTTACCTTCCTCGTCGCTGCCGATCATGGCGTACCGATCAAAGCCCGTGAGGTTTCTCTGGCGACCGAGGCCAAAGTCGTCCTTGGTCCACTGGATGGGGCCCTTCTGATTGAGCACCCTGCAGGGCAGCGTGACCTTACTGCCGATCACGGCCGTCTGGTCCATCGGCTCGATGGCGAAGCGCTGGTATACCATCTCGGTGGTGGCTCGCGGATTGTAGGTCGTGAGTTCGTCGTCCTGCTGGGGGGTCGGCTGCCTCGCGCACCTGCCCTCTGGGATCCGCCAGAGCAGCAGCAGCAGCAGCCAGCCCGGAAGACTGGCCAGCTTCGTTCGCGATCTCCGCCTGTAATCAAAAGGTTGGCCAAGAGTTAAGAGCTGCCGCTGAACCGGAGTGGAGCCAAGATTAGCGCGCTGATTGATTAATTGAGCTGCCGCGGGAGGCTTTGTGCGCGGCTCTCCTGGGAGAGAGAGAGAGAGAGCGAGGGTCGCTCTCTCGGTGATTATTCAGTCGCGCGGCGGGGACAATGGCCCTCTCTGAATTCGAGTCTTCTGACTCGCTTCGACCTTTGTCGTCGTATACATATATATTATACACTTTACTCGACTAAATCCATGCTTGTTTTTCTACTCGGATGCTCGCTGCGATGATCCGTATGGATTATAATATGTAAGCAGTGTAAATAACGTACATCTTGTATACAGCGCAGCATCGCATGCGCATCACATATATACGCGCGCACAGGATGTCGGTCTCTCCTCTTTCGCGAGCAAGACGCTCTCGCTGGTACTTCTTACGAGCTCAATAGAATAATGACGTCGGGCTCGTCGTTCAGATGTTGCCGAGGCCTTTGAATTCGAAGGGCGGCAAGCAGGCTGCATCGAGGTGGGGGGACATAATAACGATAATTGCCAAAGCAGCAGCAGCAACGTCGTCTTGTCGCTTTTTCCGACGACTACAACTTCAATGCGGCTGTACTCCGTAGAGTCGTCACGGTACTTATAAATTATTCGGTGAGCTGCCCGCGCGTAGCTTTGGAGAGAGAGGGGGGGTGAGCTTCGATTCAAAGCGGGTAATTAACTCGGAACGCCTATACTGCGCACACGCCGCCGTCGAGGCAGTTAAAGGATTAAATCGCATTTTTGACTTACGCTGCAAATGCGCTCTATCGGGCGCAATCGGATCGATTTCGGTGTAATTATTGATTCGGTCGGGGCGGCCTGTAGCCCCTCGATTTATGACCGCGCGGCCTCGCTCGGGCCATTTTATTCCCGATTTCCAGACGCTGTTTGTTTTATTTTTGCTGCGCTGCGGGTTATACACTTAATGATCCAGTGTTTTATTTTTACTCCGGGCATCAATTAATCAATGCGTTATTGTAAATATTTAATTTGCGCTGAGCATATTAGTATAAGCGCTCGAATTTTCTGAATTGAGCTATTTGATATCTCGCCGAGGGTGATTATACACGCGAGAGTCTTTGTGAATTATTCATGACGGTCTTCGATAACAAAAGTTCACCGCACAAAGTATAAGCATCAGGTTGTTAGGAGTTGGTTTCATGTCGACGAAAAATATCGTGTCATCGGGGTATTTTCTCAAGAGAGAAAGAGAAAAAGAGAGAGAGAAAGTTCAGTCACGCACGAATCAAGGATCGCGCGTATATATAATTTATATACGCGTTATCAAGTTTCTCGGGCCAGCGAAATGTCGATGAGTGGAAAAATTTTGCTGCCACGTTCATTATCGTGCGTGATTTATCCTATCCAACTAATGGCTTCCTCGTATCAATGTGTACATATATATATATATATATATATATATATATATATACTAAACGCGCGGGATCCGTTTGATATAATCCCCGAAGTAATGGCCGCCATTATCTTCTTCGAAATGGCAAATCGAGACTTTTTCAAATGACGCGCATAATTTCAAAGGACTTGTATGCTTCGCCCGCGATGATAATCCCGGCAAGACTTACGCGTCCTATATACACGCAGTAGTATAGGGTATTAGGCTATACACCTGATACCGCGAGCTGTGCCTTCGTTACACAAGCGAAATCGGCCTTCGGAACAAAGTGCTCGCTCGAAAAGTAAGCCTGCTTTATAAATATGTAGAGCATCGTTATCTAAATGAATTTCGAATGCAAATGACCGCGGCAGGCTCGCGCGCGCGGTAACTATCGCTTGAATTTTCAAAGATTTTAATCGAGTCCGAATTCGGCCCTTCCCGCGCGTTCCATTTAAATATTTTATACAAATCGAATATACGCGCGCGCGATAAGTCCGACTGCTTTTATATTTCATATACAGAATGTATTCGTAAACACGAAATTAATGAATCCGTTAAATATCACGTTACATTGACGCGATATAATGAGAGCGAGGACGTTTCCTTTTAGTGAAAATTATGCATTCCCTGTGAGTGCAAGGGCTGATTCGAAATCGTTGATTCCTCAAAGCTGGCGCATGCGCGGCGCAGGCAGACCCATTCACCCGTCGTCTGACTAATTAAACCACCCACGCGCAGTCCCTTGTGATTCCCTCAGTTAGCCTATATGGCTTCACACCGTATATATCCGTGAATGCACGCCCAGCCGCGTATGTATATATATATATATGGACCTGCATGTGACAATGAAAGCAACCTGCAGAAAATGCTGTTACGGCCAGAGCGCGCACGTATCGCGGCTGGGTGTGTGCAGGCTTGCCTGAGTCGCACACAGCACGCGCTCATCAACAAGTTAGGGCTATGTATGGCAATGCGGTGTAGTCAGCACACACACACACAACCACACATACACAGGGGTCGGGGCGATCATACGGCAAGACAAGACGCGCGCAGTGGCCGACTGTCACACGGCTATATGTATATATACGCATGTAAGCACGGGCAGCGAGTGGGCCAATATAACACGGAGATTGGCAGGCTGCGCACAATCATGTGAACTAATACACATATACGGGGGGGGGGGGGCGAAAGACCGCAGGCACACAGCTGAATACACACAGAGAGCGAGCCGACCTCAGAGCACACACGGCAGCAGCAACATAACGCACGAATCCTCGCACGCATATATATATATCCATAAATGCGGGCGCGATATTCGGGCGCGGATGGTGGAGGGGGGGATCGACGTATCAGGCTCTCGCGCGCGCGCGATATATAGCTGCGATGCCCCGCCGGGCTCTGAGAGAACACGAGGCACTCTCGCGATTTCGCCCGATCATTGTGCTGCCCGGCTACAGCCTCGAATTAGCCATCTGCGACATTTCGCCTTCGAGCTCGGCACTTACGCACGCAGCTATACGATGCGCGCGTGCGTACGCGCAGTAGCCCGAATTCCGCGGGCGGCTCGGTGATTAATGAAGGCATTAACGAGCGCGTGCCCGGCGCAAATCGAATCGCTCCGTCGAGACCTGCAACCCTCCTCCCTTATCCCTTATCTATACGCATCCATCCCCGATACGCGTGCGTGTGTAGCCGCTCGATCGCGATGCCGCCGCTGCGGGCGAGAACTTGTATATACTTTATATACGCGATGGGAATATGTCAGTACGTTTCGGTCGAGCTATTCAGCGCACAGCGAGTCAAATAAGCCAGCTACACCCTGTATAGACACACACACACACATATGTGTATATATATATATATATATATATACATAAGTCTGCAGCGGCGCGCGGAAGCCACATACGTTGAAAACTTAAGTAACTGCACGCATCGATCGGAGCCGCGGCGTATATTGTACGGTCTTCTTCTTTCACTTCCTCGACGAAAGACAATACGCCGCGGATAGCAGCCCAGCAGCAGTAGTAGCGTGCACACAGAGCACTGCGACGGCAGCTGCGCGAGTATGAATATGTGCATGCGTAATCGTCTGCGCAAATACACAAACATGTTTAATTACGTGTGTACCTTGAGCCGGGGCTGGTAGAGCCGAGCGAGACAGACGTCTTCGGTATTGCCGGTGTATACCCCACGCCGCCGCGTCAACAATCAACACGACTGGCGCAGGCTCCTCCCCCTGCGTCAGAGTGTGTCGGCTTGCGTGTTGCGAACACTGCCGCTCTCTCTCTCTCTCTTTGCCCGCGACAATGCAGCCAGACCAGCGTTCAGCCACTGATACCTCGCTACGACAGCTCCCAGGAATGCTCTGAGCTCAGCGCAGAGCCATAGCTCCCGCGGGGCAAATACGCGTGCCGTCTTGAATTTGTATGAGTAAACGAAAACGCTGCTCTGCCGTGTGCCGGCTCCGGGAGTGCAGGTTACGGGAAAGCATACAGGAAGCCGAGAGCTGCAGCCAGAGCCCAGCGAGCTTTCGGGGGTTATCCGTAATGACTTTCTTGGATTCCTAGTAATTGAGTACGCCGACGGAGCAGGGAGGAAACTAAGTCTCTTCTCCGTCTCGTCTACGTCACTGACATGTATATCGTATATACACGTTCTCTCCGACGACGGCGCGTGTTTCGAGCTTTTCGATGATTAATTCGGGCTCGTTCGGGCCTGATTGCTTTGGCGACGTACGCGAGCGCGGCTCTGTATAATTCCGTGGCTGATGCAAGCTTCCACTGTGCTTTCGCGCTTCTATATTTATGTTTTTCAAATGAGCTAAATCAAAAGAACAAAATGGGGTTGAACCGCAGAGGAGGTCGAGACTTATGAAAATGCAAATGAATGCGCGAAATTCCGTATAATACCAGCGCGTTCCACATTCGACGCGGTATATGTATATTATATATATATACAGAGACGCATAATCTTACTTTCGCAGGCGAAAACATTTGCCTTCCCGCGAATGTCCCCCTTTCAGCGAGTTGTGCGCAGGAGGCTCGTCGACCCAGATATTATAGCGACGGATGCGCCCGCGCGCTTATTTGCCCGGGCACTCGAGCGGCGAAATTTTCGTCTTGGCTCGCTCTCCGCTTATCCATGCGAGCAGTAAAGCGAGAGTCGCTGAAAACGTTCCGGATCGCTGTCGCGCGCGCGCTTTTTTCGGAAAATAAAAAGCTCGCCCCGCTTTTCCGCGCAATTTTCCCCCGAGCGTTTTCCGAATCAGTCAAATCTCCGGAGAGATAGATCGATCGACGCGGAAATCACCGGAAAGTCGAACGATCGTCTAAATATGCGGCAAAGTGGGCTTAGCCAAGCCGTGCCCTATATATGTATTATTATGTTCGCGGATGCGAGTGCGTCGAGTTCTCTTACCGCGGCTATTACGCTAATCCTCGCGCGTATAAAGCCGCTGCCAAAATTCGCAGTCGCGGCTTTGTTATATTATACGCGCTGCGGTGGCCGGCGTTCATATATATATATATATATATAGAAGCGGATCATAAACTGCTCGGTTAAGACTGCTGTAACAAAATACCGACGTGTATATAGCGCGAGTATAAGAGTAAACGGGAGGATAAAGTGACGTATACGAAAGTATATACAAGGCTTATTCGTCGCGATTTCTTTGCCTCAGCAGCCTCTCCTTGTTGTCGTCCGCTCTCTCGACGTATACACGCACAAAAGCCTCCCTCGCACCGGCCTTTACTCCGCTTGACTTTTACTGCGCGAAGTCACCGGTGGCGCTTGACCGCCGCAGGCGTTGCCGTATACACCTGGGTTTTTTCAACTTTTTTTCGAGCTCGGAAAACTTTTGAAAAAAAAACAGTATCAAATACGTTAAACGCCAAACGAGTATCCGCGTGACAGTTGGCGAGGAAGCGAGAGTGAAAGCGACGAACAATTTTTTTGGAGTAAATGGTTCCTCCGGTCGGTAGATGCGGATGATTACGCGTCCCTGTACCTTTTCTTTTTTAAAAACTGCGAGATCGAAATAGTTATAATCGATAAAATTCTCGGGCGAAACAATTTCAATTAAATAGCGAGGAATAAGCTACTTGTCGAACTGCCGACAGAAGTACGTCTGTCGCGGGAAGGGAGATTATTTTAGCGCGCTTCTCTTTGAACTCCGGTGCGGCGCCAAGCGCTAACGTCTCTCTCACTTTGTGAATTTTCAAGTTATATGAGAGCTGCTCGATTTTTCTCCCGATTGCCAAGCGCGTCTGGGACAGTGTACGACTGACAGCGAGAATCGCAACTCGGTTATATACAATCAATCGAGAGCAATCTCTACGTTTCAATCTATAGGCGCTCCCGCGGAAAACAATAGAGCCGTCAATCGACAAATCAAACCTCCGCATTATATAGCGTTTGCATTATATGCAAAAGTACGCCGCGGCTGTTCGCGCTCGATCGCAATTTATTATTTCCGAATGGAACATCCGTTTTTTGCTGCAGTGCAGCAGCGGCGTTTATTTTCCGTTAAATAAAAATAAGCCTCTATATACTGTCTAGTGTATACGCGCGCGCAAAGAACGAGACAAGCACAAGCCGAGCGAGCGAGCGAGCAGGTAAACACTCGGGGCTAGTGCACTTGCAGTGTATAGCTTGTTTTCCCGGGCTTTCAAGCCATCATCACTATGGAGCAAGTCGAGCCGAAACGACGACGCAAACCAAACAATAACGTCATTAAAGCAGCAAAGTGCGGTAATTAAAGTATCAATAATCGCGTTGTCCGCCGCGCCGCCTCTCTCTCTCGGCGTGTACAGCGTGCTGAAGCTAATTGTTATTTTCACAAACTACATATATAGACTTCGTTGGATGTAGCCTACACAGCTCGGCTTGAGCCCTCGTGGTTCTGCTCATCCGACTCATTCATCCGCAGCCTTTCTCGCTCTATCTCTCGTTCGCTTTTCCCTCCGCGAGAGTACGAGGCTCTATATAGGTATATATATATATATAGCCAGAAATAGATTCCCTGGGTCGGCGGACAGTGTATGCGTATAACAGAGCGTCGCTGATAAGGGGAATAAAGCCGTCGGAGGGGGGGCAGATCAATATCGCGTCGTCAGCCGCTGTTAATACCGTAATTGCCGTTGAAAATTCCTCTTCACGCGGCCGGATTTCGAAAACAAAGGAGCAATCGTCGCTCGGTTAGCACACGTATATCGCTACTAGGATTATGATTTTGAATGTTATATCGAATGACAAATTCACCTCGACCATCAGCGCGGCCAGTATGTGGGATTCGGCCAAATGGACCGACCATATGCGATGTAAAAAAGCAGCAAAGAGAGAAAAACGAGAAAAAAAACGCGCCGCCAAAAGAAAGAGAGCCGAGAGATCCGCTTGGGATTGACGCGGAACAAAGAAACGCCCGTCATAGCCGGCACTCCCTCTTCTCATCTCTTCCTGCATCGCGGAAGCGCTGATAATTCAGCAAAAACGAAAACAAAAGAACGGGGGAAAAAGAATGCGGCATTAGTATCCGGCAAGTCGTGCTCGCCCGTCTCAGCGGAGTATACCCAAGAACCTAACACCACATAAGCGCGCGGATTAACGAGTCCGCGTCTGATGCGTGTAAGCCGAAGCAGCAAAAAGATGAATTATATATCTATCGGTTTTATTAAAAATTTTACTTTCCGCGTTCTTTCGAGGCGTAAGCATTGTGCTCGCCGCGTTCTCGGCAATTTATACATCAACTTTTGCATTAGCAATGATCCGCCGCGGGCGCGTAGTAGTACACAGGCGGTAAGCCCGTGTAAATTTTCGTCAAATTCCTTGGGGCATATTACGGATTTCGCGTGCTTGTCTCTCTCTCTCCTTCGCTTTGGTTGCAGTGACTGGCGTATATATATAATTATAGAGTTTTCACTCGCTTTCTCTGTCGGAGGCGTACGCGCGCTGGATTATTGAAATATCTCCGACGGGCATCGCACGGCTGGCTAAATAGAAGCGTAAAACAGCGGCGGAGGCCGCAGTGAGAGAGAAATAGTTGTCCGTCCGCATCTCGGGAGTATATAGTCCGGCTCTCTTTTGCGAGGCTTTCCGTTGTGTCGGGATTACGCGAGTATATGGTCAAAGGGGAGGCTAAATACATTAACCGCGTGCTCGCGTGCTTTTAATTCCAGTCGCTCTCGCTCCGCTGAATTTCATTCTTTTTCTCATTAATACTCGCGCGCGTTTCGCTTGAATTCGCGATCCCGGATTGTTTGTGTTTTCCCCTTGTTCCCCGCTTCTTGCCTGGCGCTCCCCATCATCGGATTCCCCGCTTGATTCATCTTACCGCGCAGTATCTCGGCCGCGTATTTTATTTTGGCTTCTCCACCGCGCACCGCTGTGTAGCCTCTCGCTCTTCCTCTTTCCTCTCGCCTATTTCTCTTTTATCCGATACCCCCCTTGTGCAGCAGCAGCAGCAGCAGCAGCAGCAGGGAGGCCCCAACACTTGCGAACGTGGACGTGACCGGCATTTATATACGCAGTCGGGGGCGACCCGGGCGGAAGGCACGATTCACGAAACGCCACTGTCGCTGCCTCCCCCGGGCCCCCAATACTCTTGATGTGACGAGTCGCACACCTACGACATTCCCCGAAAGGAGATTGCGAACGAGTGCCGGACGCTTAAGTGCGACGTGACAACGGAACGCTCGTTTGTTCTCTGCGCGCGCGCGGATCCAGCCGCCGCTTCTTTATCTCTCTGCTAGCTGCTATATATATATACACTGCCTTGATCCGATATACACGCGCCGATGAGACTCGTTCCTCTCCTACTGCTCCGACCCCCCCCCCTCCCCCATAGCGAGCTGCGCGCCTTCGTTATTTTACGGACTTTTGTTAAGAGCTACTACTAGTTGGAAATTCCGGAGAGTTGTAAATCCCAGAAGTTGTAGGCGCTTTCGCGTGAAACTTTGCTCGTTTT
This sequence comes from Muscidifurax raptorellus, assembly GCA_020010945.3. Classification (NCBI taxonomy): domain Eukaryota; kingdom Metazoa; phylum Arthropoda; class Insecta; order Hymenoptera; family Pteromalidae; genus Muscidifurax; species Muscidifurax raptorellus. The sequence goes on along the minus strand of CM052081.1, from coordinate 2,244,714 downwards.
GGCTCTATAACACCCGTGCCGCAGCGACTCAAGGGCTCGAAGGCAGAGAGATGACCGAGAAAAGTAGCAGGAAGACCGAGAGCGAGTTTCTCTCTCCCCTTTGTCTCGCGGGCTGCTGCCGCCGCTGCGGCCAAACGAGGATAAAAAGAGCAGACGCCGCGCGCGCGCGCGAATTGTCGCGCTCCGCAGCGGGTAGACAATGCGCGACGCCCAAAATTTATATAATCGCTGAAACTTTGAGAAAAACGCGCCGCTGAAAAGATTCGCTCGCGTCATATTTTTTTCTTCAATTTAATATGAATCCCTTTGAAATGGAGTTTTCGCGAAACGTAATTTAGTTAAGAGATTCCACATGCAGTATACTACACATATAGCAGCTAGTAGGCGTGGAAATTGAATGAGCTGCAGCTCGCATACACGTATACTCCGAAAAAAAGAGAGAAGCACGGGGCAGTATAGCAGCGCGCAGCGCGTCAAAGTGGCAAATAGTACGAGGAAGCAGGCAATTCTCGCTGTGTGCGTGCAGCCGATCCCTTGCTCAACGTTGATTATGTAGACTCGAGCGCACATATATAGTGCATAACACGTACACGCCGCGCACTGCCGGATACGAAGCCGAGCCAAGATGCTTATATTCTCCGTCTCTTGGTTCCGGTGAGGGAGCTCGAGGGGATGAGAACGAGATACAGCCGCGCACAAAGTCCTAATTTGAAAATGCACATAGTGTCGCTTCCGAGTCATAATAAACGTGCCGTCGCGAGTTGTTATTATTTGCGAAGTGGAGCGCGCGGGGCCGCAATATTAAAGACGAAGTATAATAAACGAAACTCGCTGAGGGAGTAGCCGCGGGGAGAAATTAAAAAGCGCGCGAGCTGGCAGATTTGCATTCGAGAGCTGCGATGGTATATCGGAATTCGAGGCATCGAAGAGTGTCTCTTGTGCTTGTGCAAGCCTTATAAATACACAGGTGTTCTCCGCGACTGGTCCCGAATTTTCGGGTATTTAGCAGCGCCGGGTTTTCCAGCGCCGACGCCGCTCAGTTTTTACGGCCGGCGCACCCGGGGAGATAACAATCGCCTTTGAGCTCTCGTTTTTTCTTGCGTGAACTGTGCGCGGCAGCTGCAGCGGCCGCTCTTTAAACTCTCCTGTTGACTCGTATAACTTTTACTTTTATACAGGCTACCGCTGCTGCTGCTGCTGCGAGCAGAGTTTGCTTCTACTTTTTGCACTTCTTCTTGTTTCTTCTTCGCTCTTTATCGGCTACTAAATTGAATCTTTTACTTTCGGCTTTTCCAGAAATTCCATTATTTCGAACGCGCGCTCTCTCTCGGCGATGCTTTTGATAACTCGTCAAGATTTCACGTCGCTTTTGTTGCTATGTATACGTCATATATTGTATATACTGCTGAAATCACCGAGCCGTGCTCTATAATCGTTCAAACAATGATTGCAGCGCATAATTGACTTGTAGTGAAATAATTGTAAATATGCCCCGACTGCATGAGCTGCGTATATGATTTACAAACGATTGCCCATTCAATGCATTGCTGAAACGGTCCAAATTGCATTGCATTAGTTTGCTCGTTGCAGGATCAATAGGCTGCGGGAATTTCGTTATAACCCTTGTGGTGCTGCTGCGCGGCGTCCTATCGCGATCCTGCGCATGAAGAACGACAAAAATGATGGCGGTATAACACTATTATATACACTTTCTGCTGCATCGGGCAGCGGGAGAATCGACGTGGTGAATTACACGCTACTGGAGCCTCTGGAAATTAATTGCTCGAACACGAAGCGTAAAACAATGGTCCCGGAATCCGGCTGAAAAAGCTGGCCTCGATATTTTTTAAGTACGCTCCGATCGCACCCCTTTTTCAGAAATGCAAATAAAATTTCATCCCCGAATAAGAGGGAGAGGGATAAAGGGATTCTCGCACACTACCGCCGCGACGAGAGCTGGCACTGTTGATTTAATGATAATTGAGAGCTGGCTGGGGCTGAACTCGCGCGGTGGAGATTTATTTTTGGCTTTGGGCGTCGTTAATTTTCGTAATATTCTTCGTTGAGTTTTTTTCCATGCACCGAGCGTTTTATTCGCACGTGCTGCATGGCAGAGCAAATTGAAACTGAGTTTGATCGCGAAACGGGGCTGTCAATTATTTTAAAAACGGACTCTGCTGATTGTCGCCATACAACGCGAGTCAATTAAGAGAGTCTTGATTTAAAATGGTAATTTTCAACAGCTGCGCAATCATCGCTGTATAACGAACGAAGCCGGTGTGTGTCAGGAAAAGATAAATAAAGTAAAACTGATAAATCCGGCAGTATATATATATAGCCTCGCGGAAAAGCCGAAGAAAGTAACGAGTAGCTGGAGGCAAACAAACGCCGCCGATACGCCTGGATCCCTGTGTGAAAGTCTCGCGGGGAAGGGGCTGGGAAGCAGAAGTGACGGCTAAAGTCGCAAACAAGCTCGGATCGAGTGGCAATGAGCGGCAGCTGCGGTTTGCTCAGCCGAAACGTGCGCGGCCCTCGATATCCTCGGCTTGCGGAATCTCGGGAGCTGATCGCGGCTATATCCTTTCTACGCGTCACTCGGCACGAAAGCCGCTCTCTCTCTCGGTGCAGCGGATTTCGCGCGAAAGCACGATTCTAATCAGGCCAATATACGCACTCGCAGCTTTATGTATAGGTGTGTACCGCAGCGCCGGCTCATCCTTGTTTATTCACACGCTGCACGCACTTCCCGCAATATAATCAGGCGATTGCCGAACCAGGACGATTGCCAGTGAATTTTACATGCTCCGTCGCGCGGATTTAACTATTCAGCTCCCGTTTCTCCAAGAGTCTCGTGAGTGTGTCGCGCATCCGATCAGGCGTACTGTCGCGGCGCCGCGGAGTATCGAGAAAAATCAACGCGCGAGCGCGCGGCGGAAAAAATGTAGGGCGCGCCGGCTGCCAGCTCTTCGCGCGTAAAATTTTCAGTCCGCCTCTCGCCTTGACACTTCGGCGTCATGAATCTTGTATCGGCTTGGCTTTTGCGAATGAATATTAAAGCACGATGCACTCTCCCGGATGAGCCCCTACTCTCCTGTATATATATATATTTTTGGAAGCCGAGAGACGCGAGATTTGTGTCTGCGCAGCGCGCGGGGGTTGCTAGATTTATACGAAGATCCGCCGTAGGATGCGCCTTGTATTTTTATATCCGAACCCTCCCTTCGCCGAGAAGTGATTGTCGCTCCCATGCACGCCGCGTAGAGGTTGCGGTCTAATTTTGGAGACGTTATAATAATGCGTTGTAGCTTATTTTTAGCCGCTCGATCACGATTTCCTGCTCCATATATATATGAACTTTTTCAGTTTCTTACGGCAATAAGGCTATAATGCACGCACGTGCAGGGAAGAAAGAGCCGCATCGAGTATTTTCGGCAGACGGGAGCTGTAAATATAGCCACCGGGCATTAACACTTCATAAGCCGTGCGCGGCCGTGTCCTTTCGATCTTTATTGCCGCCGGCAGCCACTTTTGTTTTTATCGCGAGCGAGCGAACGCTTTGTCGAGGCAACAGTGTCGTCGCCGTTTTTTGCCCTTTTACGAGAGCCTTTGCGAGTAGCGCACGCAGTAGATAATCACCGGCTACGGTCAGACGCGCGCACACACTCACACAGAGCTATTATATTGCCGCGCGCTCTCCTCTCCCTCTGTACCAGAACGAAGTTAACTGCGCTCGATTCGGCCGAATCCTTCATTAGCTTTTTAATTTGTCCGCACACACACACACACACACACACACATACACACATATATGTATATACACGTGCTGGGTACGCGCGTAGTAAAAGAGCGAATAAAATCGAACGTTAACACCTATTGGCGATTCCCCGCTGCTCGGTGTGATAAAAAAAAATTGCGCAACTTTACTGCCCTGATTCTCGTCGATGAATTCCGGTATACTCTATGCGCTCGCAGCTTTAGTGCTTTATTCCAAAACTGAAACGCGCGTATAATGTGGCATCACAGGCGAGGGGAGCTTTTATATATGATTGGTAAAGCTAATATCGAATGACCTGCTTTTTCCGCGGCATCAAAGGCGTATATACAGTGCGCACAGAGAGAAATCGCGTTGATATTATCCGCACGCATATACCTCTTGAAAAAAAAGCGAGAGATAGAGAAATCCGCAGGTGAAAAGCGGAGACCAGAGGGGATGCGGTATCGCGTTTTGCCGGAGCACTTATCCGCGGCACGCTGCTGCTCTCCTCGTTGTTTATTGGTTAACTTTCACTTTGACCTGCGTGAGCGGGCACGCGCGCGCTCGTTCTATACTGCGGAGCCCTCCGGGCTCGAGAGGTAGCACTGCCGGCAACAACAAGGACCGTAAATTTAACGGGCTCACGATCTCCGCGCCGCTATCGGAAATCCCGTAAAATTAACGTTTTTCCCCTCTATATACGCGGCAAAGAAAGAAAGGACGCTTATATAGCGGCAGCTCTCCCGTCTGACCCTCGTGCATGTATTACGTTATATATGTGTGGCTGCGGGTGTGTAGCCCTCTTCCTGTGACCGGATGTAGTTGTGGCCGCGTGCGACGATGCAATTTTCGACTGCCGGAGAATTTAACCTGTTATGCGCTATAGAACGGGACAAATATGCGCGTTGATTTAATTTAATTAATGAGTCGCCCGCCATCGCAATGAGGGGCGCTCAAATGCGCGGTTAATGTTTTTTTTACACGTGCTCTGGGAATCTCGTCGAGTCACGATTACAAAATGACGCAGGGAAATTAATTCCAGCATTTCGCGTTGTTCAACATATCATCGGTAGGCTGTCGTCGCTATGGTCAAGCGGGCAATAGCGAAGCAGTCGATGCTTCCGGATTTTTGCGCTGCTAAAAATTTAGGACGTAATTCAAATTGATTAATTAGCGAGATTGTAGTGGACGCAGGATGCCACGTACGTTGGCATTATACAACGCTATATACACGAGAGGAGTCGAGGCTGCGAGGCCGCCGCGTGTATAGATAGATATATACATAATAACACGCGGAAAGCGAGAGAGTCCAGGTTGGTTTGCTCGGCAGTCTGTGCTATATATACTATACACATATAAAGGTATATATGCATAGAGAACGAGTAGCGGGAAAACAGCGGCAGTGGCGGCAGCAGCCGGTCGACGTATAAATTAACGAATGACAAATTTAGCCCCGGCGAAATGCCATTATTAAAGCATCGGTGTCGTTGATAACTAGATCCCTAGTTACGCGCCCGCCAGCCGAGCGAGTAACGCCAGCCTGCAGGGTATACGTATAAGAGAGGGGGGGAGATAGAACAGCGTTTGCTGCTACGAACTCCCAAGCGACACGGTGTTTGCCTTCGTTACGTTGGACGCTGCAGCGCAGCTTCTCTCTCTCTCTCTCTCTCTCGCACACTCGCTCACTCGGGCACAAATATATACCCTGCGCACGAGCACTAGCCCTCACTTTGCTAGGTTACGCGCGAGAGCAGCGATAATGCTGTAAACGTAGTCCGGGCGCAGCAAATGGTTGCGTTGGTCGGGCCGGCCGTATAAATACAGACCGAAAACTGTGAATGCTTTTACGCGACCTGCAGAGAACTCTTTTCACTCGCGGTGCATTGAATGGGGACGCGGGCTTGATGGATAAATGGTCGCTGCGCCGAAATCCAATGCCCGTCCATTAGAATTGAATCGAGTCCGTTGCATTATCATGAAGTCGGATATTATAACGCTATATAGGCAAGCTTTGATGTGACGCGAACTCGAATATGTATATATAGCGCGCCGCGTAACCTTTGTTCCTGAGTCCCCTCACCCTCGAGCTGTGTTTTCGCGTCGTCCTCGTCCTCGTCGTCGCGAAAGCTCGTGTAAGTATACGAGCAGGTTTGACGTGAGCCGATGCCGACCGCGACTGTGCCACATCCAAGTGGACTGCCTGCCGGCGTCCGTTTGACTCGAGGCTTGCTTTGAGCTTGCCGAAGGAGGGAATTTCGCATGCCCATGTGCGTCCCCTTAATTACTCGGTCATATTTGCAGTTTGCATTTAGCAGCGGTCGCCACGAGGATTCGTGACTGAGGGCCGATATGAACTTTTTGAAAAAAAAATCTCGTTCGTCAATAGAACGAGCGGTAAATTATTTGCTTCTGTGAAAAGCTTCGCGAATCTCTCACTATATATAGATCGGCCTCTTTAGACGAGGATTTTTATCTATTGTATACAACTCACAGTTTGCTCTTTATTAAAAATGCCATTTCTGTAACAAAAGCTCCATTGTAGCAGAGTCTCCAGTGCACGTATACTGACCTGAAACATCAAAAAATTGGAAAGGTTAGTAATTATTAGCTTAACGAGGGTGCGCTGCAACATTAATGGAGAGATTGGGAACAAACAATAAATCAAGCAACAAATCAAACACAATTAAGCCATTATTTTCCTGCCGGTGAACGTGAAAAAAAAGTATACGGCCCCGTATATATGGAAAGCAGGAGCTCCGACGAATCAATGCGTGATTTGCTTCCTATTCATGAATGTTTTAAAAAGCAGGGAGAGCTCTCCGCCTCCCAAACGCGATTATTATCACTTTCCCTTCGCAAGGGAGCTGAGCGATATCACGGGGGTAATAACTCGAATTAACGAATAATGACGTGCACTAGTGATTCGATCTCGAGCGAGTCAGACGCGAAGCCGCCGCTTACAACTGCGGCTCGAGCCCGCGAGAGAACCGAGGCAAAAGTTTTTGCCGCCTCGCGTGGCATGTTCCGAGGCCTCCCTCGTGCCACAACGTTTTAGACCTGACGTGAAAATCATAGTGGCGCAAAAACGAAAATAAGATAAGTCCGACGATCCTATCGAGCATATATCTTCATCCATTTTGCGACTGATTGCTCGACTGAGCGCTACTGCAGAGCCGAGCTCATTTCCTTCGATTCGAATAATGTAGGTTATATATATAAGTGAATATAAAACATCGCTTCATCTTCGGCAGAGCTTTTCTTCTCCTACGAAATCTCGATCATTACCATATTTTGATGATGAGAGCAGCGAGCCCTATACGCGCGTATCTCGATAAAGTTAGGCGTCGTTAAAAATTTGTGTAGCGTGAGTGCGCGATAGCTGTGTGTATACACGGCTGGGAGTCACGCGACGAGCCCATACACACCGGTATGACAAGCCTCTGAATCATTTGTCTCCCGCGATCCAACAGAGAGAACGAGAGAGAGAGAGAGAGAGGGTGGGCACGAGATAAAGTGAGGTCATTAGCGCCAAGAGTCATAGCCGTGTGTGTGTGTGTGTGCTGTACGCGAATCCGAGCTGTCCGCCTGACGTATATTTTTATACACGGCCGGCTCAGTCTGGGATATGAGGGCCGGAGGCCATTGTTAAATAATCGACGTCGGCCGCTGTATATATGTGTGCATATAGCTCCTGACGCGCATATCAATGTTTTTGCATCGTTGGACTGCAGTAACGAGGTAAAGAAATATATTTTTGTACTCGCGTTTGTCGCGCTAATGATACGAGCGAATCTCCCGAGGCTTCCCCCGTCAAGCGGCTTTTAGACCCGCGAGTTTGTTTGTTAGCACTAAACTCAACGCGTCGCTATAGTCGACTTTCGCCTTAACATTGTATTATGCCGTTCGCTGAATATTCAAACTTAAAACTCCACAAGGAAAATACCAACGTTTCCACTGGATTCTCCCACATCGATCTTATTCAGCGTGTAGATTCAATTTATTTATCCGCATAACAAGTCGTGCGCACCGAATTCACGGCAGCGCACGAGTGCGGTACTCCGGAATCGGGACTGATTTGTTTTCGCCCTCGTAACAATTTGCACTCGGAGGGGTCGAGGGTCTGCTCTCCTTCAGGCGGGAAGACGACGACGACGACGAAGCAGAAGCAGAAGAAGAAGAATTGCGCGCTCGAAAGAAAATCAGCCGGCTGGGGTGTTTGGCCGGCGGAAGAGGAGTAGATGGGAAAGGGATCGAGGCTGGAAAAAATGGGCGAGGGCACGTCGTGACTGCCGACGCCGTTGGGGCAAAAAATATAGTCGTTGTTAGTTCGGTAAGCGTTATCTATCCCCTTCCTCTGCTCCTCCACAGCCTCCTTCCACTCGTTCCCGCCTGATGCTTCCATTTTCCGCGTTATGTACGATAAATGATCTGCTACTGCTCGACTGCGCCCCTCGACAATATACTCTTTCCTATTTCTCGCGCCTGGTTGATTGCCATCGTTCTGTACTCGCTGCAGACGCGAGAATCGGACGTATCATCTTTTAGCTGTTAAAGATTTACTCACAGGGCCACTTTTGTTCCTTTGCTGTGTATCATTAATTCATTGACGATATAAGCTTAATCTCATGAGCTGCTATAATTTCTCTTATTATTCTCTTATTCAGTTATGCAGGATGTAATGTGTATAAATCTCGAGCGATCGATACATAAATTACGGAAATTAATATTTCAGAATCAATAGCAGATTAACCCGATTCGGTATTAAAGTATTATATTTTACAGCTACAAAAATATCTTTGCATAATCGAGTCGTATTAAATGTCCGAGTTTTTCCGGCGCAGGAAATTACCGATCATTCATCTTTCTCGTGCTGCTGGCTATATTAAAAAAAAAATGTTTTCCTTCTTCATCGAGCTGCGAAAAAAACATTTCACACGTAGCGGAAGTACCGACAGGCGCGCGCGTGTGTATATAGGGCTGACCTAATCGGGGAAAACATAGCCGCGGCGTACACGCGCGCTAATGGTGAGCCGGACCCTTTTTGCATGATGATCGATCGTCGCCTCGGCGCAAGACGTAATTATTTGTGCTGGTTGTCAGGATCCGGTATAGTCGTGTTTACGCCGCTCTACGAAAATTGATTAGATACACATACAAGACTCTGATGGATTCGAACGATTAAAAAATTCGTTATACGCAAATTGTCACGGCCCATTATAGTTTATTGCGGGCAACGCATCCGTGATTGCTCGCTTAGCGCGCCGCGAGCGTGATCTCAGCGTAATGACGACGGAGCGGGGGAACGATTATCCAGCGCCGGCGGCTGTGCGGGAAAGTTTATTTTTCTTGAGAGTCGTGTAGGGGTGCTTGGGGTGCTGCAGAGTTGCTCGCCGCGGAGTCTCTTTCGTTCGCGCGCGAGGAGCGAAAGTGGACTCGGGAACGGTCCGCCACTCGACGGCCTACTCGAGAGTCTAGACGACGAGATGCGACGCCGGGCTGTTGATGTGCTAAACTGCTGCGCGCTGTGGAGTGCAATCTCGGCTAAAACATCAGCCCCGCGTTTGTTGTTGTTGTTGTTGTTGCAGCTGCATTAGCAGCGGGTCACGTAAAACAACATAATACGTTTTCGTTTAATTTTTCAGTATAACGCTGCGGCAATATGTTTACGCGGTGCGCTGCATACCAATGAGCAGCCGGCCGCGCGGTCGCGCTATTCATTCTGCATTATTAATTTTTACAGACAAATTCGAGCGCGTGTTTGCGCTGAATCATCGAAAAAACCGACGAGGAATAACGGGGGCCAGATCAGCATAAAAACGAGCGGTTCGATCGAAAAACCCTCGAACAAGAATAGTAATCGCGGACTGCATATGTGCGCGAATGTATCGCGTTGTTATTATATATACATGCGAACAGAGTGATGTGTATATAGAGTACAGTTTTTTTCGACGACGCGATATACGCAATCCCTCGGAGTTATCTTAATGCATCTTGCATGGACTTGAAGGGGGTGGGGGGCTGTGAGGGATGAGCTTTTCATCGGTCGCGCGCGGACTTTCCGGCCATAAAGCTGTCACACGGTCGCAGAGAGAAGGACGAATAGGCGATCGGGGGAAATGCCACCGCCGCCGCTGCGCCAAGTTTATTTTCTCTCTCTCTCTCTCTCTCTCTCTCTCTCTCTCTCTCTGCCTGTGCTCTGCTCGCGGGTGCATAAATAAATTTCGTGCTCTCTTTCTCCGTCTCTCGCCCGAGCGGAGTGCTGTATCTGGGCGGCGTCGATATACGCGGTGCCGGCCATTATTTATCGAGCCGCCCTTCGTGTACTTTTCAAGGAGCGAACCGGAGAATGAGAGAGAGAGAGGGAGGAGAGAAAGGAAGGGGTGCGGCGTATCTTTTGCGAAATTCATTCGGTTCGCGGCCGATCTCTTTGCGAGAGCTAGGGAAAGAGGCGCCTTTATGTTTGGACGGAAGAGCGTGCTCGATTCATCTTTCATTCATAGCCGCGGCGGAGGGGCGAGGCTTTCTTCTCTTTTCTCTTTTCTTTCCTCTCTCTCTTTCTCTTTTCTTCCCGTTAAGCAAGCACACAATGTTGGCCGGGCTATGGCTTTCGTACGCGACTGCTTGCTCGCATTAATAAGCTGCGGCTCTCGCGCTATTAATTTTTTTCTGTTTTCACGCGGCGAAAAATTAAAATGTTAAACTCGACACTCTTCACAAATTCAGGGATCAATCGCGGGATGTATTTTTAATTAGTCCTAATGGTCGCCGGACGCAGCGAGCTCCCAGTCCAGACTTTGAAAAGACGACAGCGCATTAATGTTGCATAAAGTCTTAATTCGCATAGCCGCAGCGAGGCGACAATTTTTCCGTAATCGCTCGAAATTACATCTCCCGCGCAGCAGTCGCCCGTTTGAAGCTCGCCGGCTGCCCCCCTCCCAGCTAGCCCCGAATGAACCTGAGTGAAATTTAAAAGTACCGCCATAATCCGTTGGAAAAGATAACGTTTCGCCGGAGAAAAACACGGCGGTGGTGCATAAAAAGAAAAAGAAAAAAGCAGGACGCCAGAGACGAGACTTAAGACCTCGATGCCATAGTAACCGCTTTGCCGCCCACCTCGTTACGCGAAATACTACGAGCAACCAGATTATTAAAATTACTGCGGTCTTTCGCTTCCGCAGCCGGCCAAGGCTCCGCGCTAGCTGCTAAGAAGTTGAGAGATTTATACGCGAACGGAACGAGAGAGAGAAATGAAAAGCGGCGCCGTGTGTAAAACTGGAAGGGTGGAGGGGGGGGGGGCATTTCTCGCTGAACTGCTCACAAGTTTTTGATTTATTCCTTTCTTTCGCCTCGTGCGCTCACCTGTTTTCTTCCTGCTGCTGCAGCAAGCGCAATTCGTCCGAGTCTTTCTCTCCGAGGCTGCAGCTTTTGAGCCAGCACCGCACCGACTCTCTGCATCAGCAGTGTGGGTGTATATGTAAAATGTACGTGCGGCACTTTACAAATTGAAGGATTAAGAGCGCCGCGCGCGAAAGAACGCTCGACCATTATAGCGGGCTCGCGCATTCTACATCGCCTGAAAAAAATGACACGACACGCACACATGGCACGAGAGGATGTTTAAAGTATCCGGTTGCAAAATTTAATGAGAAGGTTTTTAATGCAGAGAAAGGGAGATGTAAAGTCCGTTTTTGTCCCCGCCTGACGAATGCCTTTACGGCGCAGTAGAGCGAAATTTTATGCTCACCTGGAGGGATTTCCGCGCTTTTAGCGAAGAACGCGCGCGCTCTGGTTAAAAAAGGAGAATCTTGTCGTCTCCCTCGCGCGCTGAAAACTTTCCTGCTGAACCACGATTGACTATGGAACATTCGAACGTGTTGCGCGCGTCAGATTTTTGCGGGGACTATCAAGTGCTTCGGCAAATTAATTAGCAGAGTTATTCCATTCTGAAATTTGCATGCTAACTCCTCTGTAGAAATACCTCAATTTAGTATATATGCCATGAATTCATTAAATCAAAAGGTCATCGAGCGTGCGCTGATTCAATTAAAAACAAAGTTTATCCCGTCCGCGTGTATTTTGCCCCATACCGCATCAGCGGCGCGTAAAATATGAAGATGAAGCTTTATTAATGTTTTCGTGACAAAGTTGCCATTATTACGCAGAGCGGTAGTGCGAAAATTGAATCTTCAAAAGTGTTGTGTGCAATCCAACTAATGAAAGCAGCCTCGACTGACTATAGTATATATAACACTTTTCTAATCCGGTGCAGAGAGTGCGAATGTATAGTGATAATATGGTAAAAAGTCGGCGAGTAATCAGGAACAGCAGGTACAAACCCCTCTCCTAATTACTCATCGCGTTTTACGAGTAAAAATTTTAGCCCGAGAAAAAAGGGAACGTAGCTGGAGAAAAGATAATATGAGTTCTATCTTATTTTGCGCCGTTGCATGCGCACATATATGAGTGAATATGGACACCGTAGATTACAGCGCCAGATGTCATAGCGAGTCAGTTTTATCAGGAGAGCTGCTTCGCGTATAGCAGACATTTGCTCAGGCGACGTATTACGGGTAATATACGCGCGTCTCTGGTATATGCTTCTCGTCCGTCTGCGGTCGGAGCTTATATACAGCGGCTGCAGCGCAATTTCGTACTTTTGCAATTTTCCTACTTTTTAGATATATTCGCGGGGCCGAGATTAGCCATTACTTATCTCCCTCGCTGCTGTCGGTTTTCGCGGTGTGTGTGTGTGTGTGTGTGTATACTTCGCAAGCCCGAGTCCCGTAATTATCTTAGTTCTTTTTTTGCTCGCAGTTGTAGACCATAAGCCGGGGTTATATATGTTAACGCGTTTTCATTGCGTGTGCGAAAGCTATACTTTATTGCCGGCGAACTGCCGCCCGCAAGTGCAGTATTGCGCTTTTTGCCGCGCTGAGTGCCTTATATATAGTTGAGTGCAGTAGTTCGTGAACGCTGTAATACGCTCTTTAATATTCATCAAAATCTCCGGGGATTTGCTTTGTAATTGGAAGAGGTAAATTTTGTGAACTATGTGTTTAATGTTTCAGTGGGAAATGAGGTATTATGCGCGGAGGGGAGAGCTTGTAAAATGTGTGTTTCATCCGCATAATCTGCAGTCGGAGCCGGCGAATTATCTTTTGTAGTTGAAGCCGCAGGTTTCCCATCCGGAAATTCTCCCTTTGAAATATCCACTCGATCTCTCGAAATAGTTGGCTGCGTGCGCGAGATGAGAATTAACTATTATATACTCGAATGCGCCTCGCTTTTATGCCTTTTCAAGCATAAAATAGTTTTCTATACTCGACTCTGCTTTGCAAACGATGCACGAATACATCATCAACTAATTGCTAATTGAATTGTACATATGCACCTGTGTATATCGCAACGCGACGCTCAATTTCACACAGTAAATACGTCTGAACTGATGCGAGCTATTCGCATCTTATTGGAATGAATTCGATCGACTGCTGCTAATCGGATTAGTACAGCCGACGAGAATGTAACCACTCCTGGGACACACGAGTAGCAAAGAGAAAAAATCAGTTTGCGCATAATGAGCTATATACAGCGCGCGCGGTAGACGAAGAGGTGGAGGCGCGGGGGCACTTGAGCGCACCGAGCTCAAGATTGCCTGTGCCGGTAGCACAAAGCCGCCGACAGATGAAAAAAAGAGCACTGGCGTCATAATTACAAAGCGAACGCCGGGAATCGCCTGGTAAGATCTACGGAGCTTATAATAGACCGCGGCGGTCGCTTTCGTGCTCCGCGACACGTTATAGATTGTATATCTACATATATACATCGCCTTGTCGTCGCTGTGCGCGAGCCGTTTCAAGTGTCATAAAATCGAAAGGGAGCTCGCACTCGTAATAATTATATATGGAAAGTTCGCTGGCAATAATTGTCTACTTCTCTCGCGTCTGATATAACGAATTTTCGCGCGAGAGTGCCGCCAACGCGTGGTTGAGGAATGTGTGTGTGTGTGTGTGTGTGTGTGTGTGTATGTGTGTGTATATATATATGCGAAAGTTGGCGAAAATTATCATCGTGTACGCGATGATTAACGCAGTTAAACATGTAAGTCTGACATATATTATACGACGCGAGTTGAATGTGGGTCAATCGAGTTTTCCGAGTTGATTAAAAGAATATTGTGCGCGCGACTCTCGAAAGTTTGATAAATTTTGAATGTTTGAAAGGGTCGAAAATTCTGAACTCTCTAATTCACTTTGTGCGCCGATAAAGTTGGGAGCCGTCTCGAAGCCGCGTCGAGTTTAGAAAGTCTAATTACGACTTGATGAGAGTACATTAAAACAATGATCAAAAACGGAGCGAAGAAAAACAGTCGTTCTCGACAACGCCGTCGCATTCTTACATGAGCCGCCAAAGTTTTAATGGAACTTTGCTATACCCGCTGTACTCAGTATATACGCTAGAATATTTCTTTCGCCAGAGTTATTGTTTGTTTTAAAACTCGAACCCTTCTTGCATTCGAAATTCTAAACTTTATATCTCTCGTCTCTACTCCGAGCAGTAATCTTTTTTCCGTATTTATTATATCATAAAAACAAGAGCGTCACAATGGGCTCGTTAAAATAGGAGAAAAAGAGAAGCAATGAGCATTATACACAGGCCGGCAAACACAGTTAATCCAACTAAGAAATTTCTTTGAACTCGTCGATCGGCACGCGACTACAGCGCGCGAGCTCTCGCTCGACTTCTTTCTTCTTTCTCCGCGATTGCTTGGTTTTTTTTCCAAGAGCTATAAATCCTCCAATCCCTCGCGAAAATCGATCCGTCGCGCTGCGTCGGAATTATTTCGGCAGCAGCACTTATACAAGTAGTAGTAGTCGGCTCGTGTCAGCCGTACGGGCGCAGTAATAAATTTCGCTCGGCGACAAGTTGATCTAATTTCGAAAATTTCTTTCCAACACCATAATATTGAAAGCCCTCGCGTACATGCATCGAAAAAATCTCATCCACTCGCGCGTCGCGTCATATTCGGGCCGCCGCGATTCCCCGCCCCCGTCGCATTCCGCTTTTGAACACTCGCATTCTGCGCTGTCTCCATTTTTTTTTTTCATTCGCTTCGACCAATGCACGTGTGTGTCGGTGCAAACACATAGAGAGAGAGAAAGAGAGACACGCGTGCTCTCATCCCCGTCGCCGAGACAACAAACGCACAGCTGCAAATGTATGAGGTGTGCGCACCGAGTTAGCAAAAGCTCTCGGCTCGCCACTTTTACGAATGAAGTGTGCCGCTGCAGCCTGCTCTGCTCCGCAGCTAGCGTATAGCTTTGAGTGCTGAAATTTACATTTTAATTGCGGAATGCATTGGGCTCGTATACAGCACGCGTATACGCATACATTGCCAGACTAGTGCGAGAGCGCAGGGTAAGAGAGAGATAGATAGATAGAGAGAGAGAGAGAGGGGAGAACAAAGCGCGCGAGAAGGACATTCTTTTTATTCCGCCGCCGACGCGCAGCGACGATGCGCGACACAAGCGGGCGCGAGGAAAAAATCATTTGCAAAAACCGTTATTGTTTATGCGCTTCTGGAGATTAATTATACGGACGACGACTGCGTGTTCGGGAAGCCGGCGCAGTAGACAAGCGCTGTGCATTGGTATTGAGTTTGGAATCGCTCGTCCCCTCGGCACTAGCGCGCGTTTTCTCTTTCCCCCCTCTCTCTGTCTTTCTCTCGCTTTCGGTGCGCATCGCTCAAGCCGAGCTCTTTTAATTAAGGTTTTAATTAAAGCTGCCGCGCGAAGCGCATACTATATCGGGCTGTAGTTTTCAAGTACGTTTCGAAAACGCTGCGTCTTATATTCGGCGCCGTTAACTCGCGGAAATGCGCGACGAGCGACAATATTTGGCCCCCGGCCGCGCTGCGAGAGGCCGAATTATTCAAATGAAAGCCGGCGCCGGCAGATGCGCGCATTAATAAAGACACGAGCAATAAAGATTTCAAATTATTCCGGGCCACCGGCGACGAGCGCCGTAAATCCCGGCGCTATTCATCAGCGGTCAACAGGCGCGTAGTCGCAATTTCGAGTTCATCAAGCCGTAATCTCGGCTCCTCGTCCAGCGCGCCCCAATGACAGACATAAAAATCTCGGCATGAAAAAAGTGGGCCAAAGACGCGCGGAGATGTCATCTCGGGCCGAGATCGAGCTGCTTCGATCAGAAAGCCCTTGAAGCGAGACTTTTTACCCGCTATATACGCAGCAGCCTGCATCGAGAGTCTCGCTGAAATAAAGAATACACGCGCAGAAAAGCGTTTTCATTCCACGACAAGCGTATCGGCCAAGCCATTTAAAAAAATTGAGTCAAATCAAGCCACGCAAAAATTGAGTCGTTCTCGGATCAAGACTATACTCGCAGCAGCTCTCTCGGTCTGCTCTTTTACACACGCGCTTGTTTCGCGCTAGATTTTAGGGCTAGAAGGGAGCTTTTAAAGGGAAGCCCGAGTCAAAGCGGGTTGAGCCAAAGAGGCGAAGGAGTTGAAAGTATATACGAGGGATGGAGGCAGCCGCTGAGAAAGTAAGACAAAGAGGATCAGCGAGGCTCAGATTAACGATAGCGAACGCGGGCGAGTAAGAGGGAGAAAGCGTCACGTGCACTAATGCAAATTTTACGTTATCATGCTCGTGTGCGACGAGAGTGAGTTGCATGGCTCCGCGCGGGCTTACGAGTTAAAGTGGAGCAGGGTTGGCTTTTTGAAGTTCCGCCTTATACTTCTCCGTACTTTGACCTAACTGGCGCGCTCAGCCCTTCTGTGTGTGTGTGGGAGTATCGCGCGCCCCGCGTTCCGACAATGTTCATTTAGCTAGTCTCCGTCTCCCGGCCGTCAATGCTGCGCGCGACAATGTCTCGCGCAAGTTACTTCCCGCGCGAGAATCCACGCTTTCCGCTGTGAACGCATTGTTCATCGAGAAGTATACGGTATATATAGCGTTGATAAAAATTCAGCTCGTTACGTGACACAAAAGTGATGTGGAATTAAATTAACAATACTCGCCGGCGACACTTTTGAGAAACGCTTGCAGCAGCTGTGCAGGCACGTGTATGTATACACAAGGCGACGGCTGTCCATCCGCATACGCGCGCATAAATGCATATAAATACACGTATGCGTATATACGTAGCGAGCTCTCGCCTAGGCATACATACAGTAGTAGGCTCGTGCTGGAACCGAGCAGTTTCTATATATATATATGCACTACGTAAACGTGTACGTATATTTCAGAGGTCGAATCGTGTGCGTGGCGCGGCAGAACATGCTAGCTCGCGGGCTACGCGCGACGTAAGTATATTCAACTATACCCGAGCTAAAGCAGCAGAAGAGAAAGAGAGAGAGAGAGTGTGAGAGAGAGCACTGGGCGAGATACAGCAGTGTAGTTTCGTAGTTTCCCCGCAGCTCTCCTACAGGTGCGCGCGCGCGTGGAACGAACACACACACGCACACTTGTAAAGTTTAATATACACGATAGTGCGTGCGTGTGTGCATGTACGCGAGTCAGGGTAGGAAGGTATATGGCATCGACTTTGGCCGTGCCGCAGTGGTATCGAGCGGAGCGCGCAACCAGCTCCCCTCTCCGGAACAACCCCTTCCCCGCCGCGCGGCCAGCTTACCCCGACTCGACTCGACTCGACTCGACGATCCCTATAGAGCTCCCCGAGCACCGAGTCTCTCTTCTCCTCTTCTCCCTCGCTCTTTATAGCAGTTTACTATATCTATATGTATGTACATGTATATATATATCTGTTTTATCTCTCCGGCAGCCCGCGGATACCCAAAGAGTCCGAGTTTCTCGCGCGCAGTGCGGAGGATCAGTGGGAGAGTAGCGTAGAAAAGGAACGGAGAATATGTATGAAGAGAGCCACGTGGCGCACAGTCGGCCGCGCTAATGTTATTCCGCTTAGTGGCCGTACGGAACTACTGCGAGAGAGATAGAGATAGATAAAGAGAGAGAGAGAGAGAGAGAAAGAGAGAGGACCTCGACAAGAGGACAGGGAGACGCCGCTGCCCGCGGGGCAATCGTCGTAATTGTTGGCGATATCATCGCCGCGCTCGCGGAGCTTTTAATTTTACCGACTGCGCACCGCGAGATCCGCTGCAAAAACTTTTTTCTCCGCTTTTCGGAATTCCCGACGTTCCGACTAATGCGAGAACGCGCGTGGTATCTCGCGATTGGACTCGCGTGTCGCCGCGACTTTATATATATACATATATATATATATATATATATATATATATATATATATATATATATATATATATATATATATATATATATATATATATATATATATATATATATATATATATACACGAGCGCAGGCTCTATCTAGCTCGAAACTCGGCGGCAGCCGCGGCGGTATGAATATTGATGCGAGTTTCCTAAGAGCGTTAATTTTAATACCGCGCTTCTATCGATTATCGAAATTTCTGCAAAGGTATAAATAATTACACTCGGTGTAAATCCTGTCTGCATACGAGCGTGTATTACATTGTCAAAATTCGATCATCGACGCCGGAATTTTTTTCAAACTCGAGCCGAATAATAATTAGTGAAAAGGGCCCGTCATCCGCGATTTCTCCCTCGGCGTTAGTTCCCTCTACTTCAATGCAAACTAACCATGCAAACAATGTCAATGGCCATCGAGCTCGCTCCCGCGTCGCGCAAATAGCGACGAAAAATAGCACTCGTCAAGCAGCAGCGCATTGAATTTCGGTTCGCGGTCTCGCAGCTATTGCGCCGCGATGCCTGCACACCGATGCTCTCTTCCCGCTGCAGTAGTAACGCCAGCGCGCCCGCGCGCTCGAACCAGACCCACTACGCGTCGTTTGTTCTATATACACACACTGCACACATAATCGGGTACTCTCGAGTGCAGTGGTGTGCGCGGCTACGCTGATGCTTCTCGCGGATAGGGGGGGGGGGGAGCTTTTTTCATCAATTCAGCGGAGGGGGGAACGCGGACATTGATTTCCCCGAGAGGTCATTAATTACAGCATTGCGATTTGGATTTTTATCGATAACGGTCGCGTGAGTGTAATGTGGTCGGGATTTTTCGGGGGGGATTAGGACGTTTCCGCGCGCGGCGCACTGATCATTTCGACGAAAAATATTGCACTTTCGGGCGTGATTTATTGGCCTCGATGTTTTTCAATACAAGTTCCGAAAGCATGAAAAGTGGCCAGATGTGCGCGAGCCCTATACATTGAACGAACAATCTAATATTTCAAAAGCGCGTTGCACGCCTCTGTATATTTTTTTAACTGCTTTTTTTCATCGACGCTAAAAAACAACTTGTTCGTTCATGCAGTTGCGGCCGCTGCCGGCTTGTTTGGTAATAAAAGCCAGTGGCGCGCGGCAAGTCGCGGGGGGCTGAAATCTAGTTATCGCATTGAACGAGATCAGATCGCTATTCCCAAAGGATATGCAACACGTAGAAATAGATGAAAACGAAGTATACAGGATACGAGCAGGCGCCACTCCGAAGGACCTCCAAAAAGTTGCCGGACACGCTATGACCCGTGACGAATCTATTCACTATCAAGCTGCCGCAGAGGATGCCTGTCGCCCCGCGAGCGATAACCCCGCGTGACTCGCTGAAACGGACCACTTGCTTCGAATCGCCTATATACGGCTATTTTACCGGCTTTGTTTTCGTTGCTCGGCGAATGCACGCAACGACGAGTCGAAACTTTATGGGAAAGGAGTTTACACTCCTTGTATAACTGTATAAGAGAATTTGCCTCTTTCACATGCTTCAGCAGGATTCATAAACAATCGTCTAATTCTGTATTATGTATTTCTTCTTACGGTATGATAATCAAATCGATTCGCAAGTATTCGACGGCTGAGCGTGTTGTGCACAGAGCGACGCGGAGTTTAAATTCGATCGGGAGAACATTCGACAGCCCTGTCGCTCGTTCTACATACGATTCGAAATCACGAGGTGTCGCCGCGCCGACAACGCTGGAGCAGGACGCAGGCACGCGATATTGTCATGTAAATATACACGCAGGGGGCTATATTCGCTTAATCACACCGGCACTTTTACCGGTAATTATGCGTACGAGCGAATGAGCGAGAGGAGAAAGACGACGAGGCTAGGATTTTCCGTTAATGGCAGCGCAGGTAGCTCGAGGGGCATTGCTTTTTCTTCGAGGGCTCTGCTTTAAGGATAACCTACTTCCGACTCGCGTGGCCTGGATCATCGCATTTGAATGGCGGCGCTGCAGGGGTAGTCTACGTTTTGCGCGTTTTGGTTTTCGCTTGATTCGATGAAAATGGACATTTTCCAATCGAGGAGAGCTCGATTAAAAAACTTTCCGTTTTCGTGCAATGATTCGAAATCTTCGGTTTCGGCAAGTCATGTATACTTCTTAGACTATCGGTACAGTTGCTCGCTTATATAGGCTACTCCATTCTCCGAGAGACGGAGAGTAAGTCGCATTCGAAAAATCCGATGAATTTGCTGCTGCGATAAGATAAGGCATCCCAAGCCCTCTTAAACTCGGTATAAGCCTCTTGCCGATACTCACTCCTATACTCCCAGAGTAGCAGCGGAGGAAAGCATCAGTACACCAGAATTCCCAACCTCGGGCTCTCTTATACACATACCTATCCCCCCGTGTATAGCAGAGATCTAATATACCGGTCTCGTAATGATCGACAACTGCTGAAAAAAGAAGATAGGACATCCCGAAAAAAAGCATTGTAGCCAGAATGTACACATGTGAGCCTGACGTACGTTCGTTCTTTGCCCCTACCGAAGACCAAGCCCCGGTATAAAGCGGAGCGCCTCGCGAAATCTCTTTTCAAGACCACTTGAGCTCGCGCTTTATTGCTAGGAACTGTTTGCTGTTTGCCATGCAACCACTCTCCCTCGCGCGTTCTCTATATGTATATACCATCGGTTCTCGGCCGACGTCGAACCTTTTTCTCCTTTAATCTGCGCCAGCGACTTCTCGACTGCAGCAAGATTTCACTCGATATATATATATCTACGCGAAATCGTATTTGGCTCGGGCTGTACGTCGGCATCGAACAAGTGGCTTCGATGTAGCCGTGCGAGCTTCCCTCTCTCTCTTACTCACTGATGTCTATAGGTTTCTTCGACGGCTCTTTAATAAAATTCTCAAGAGAACAGACACCCGCGATATCTAATATACGCATGTGTACACGTACGCGAAGCTAACCTACTCTGCTGTTTAGTTCTATATTAATTCTTCGAAAACATCGTACGTATAATAAGCGAAATAGTGCTATACATCGATACGCGGAACGTACGCGCAGCCTTTTACTACTTTCACGCATATAATACCTTCGCGCGGCGTCGCGGTTAAATATTAACAGCCCCCGTGCATGCGGAACGTCTTTTGAAGCGCTTAGATAAGCGGAAGAACAGCCGAGAGGTCGTAAAGTGCCTTAGACCAGGTATATAGGTATACGGGGCGGGATTGATTCCGAGCTGACGTAAGCTTGCTCAGAAATCTGCGAGCAAACTCGCTCGAGCGTGCCTATATATATTGCTTTCTTGACTTTCTTGATTGTAAATTGTTCGTAATTGCGAGTATTGCGCTCTTGTAAATATTTATGCATTCTCGTCGTCTCGATTTACAAATTCGAGTATTGGCGGCGGCAAATGTAAAGGACGAACCTCTTATCCTGCGCAGAGCAGCAAAGTGTTTCGCATGGGATAAACGTATATGTTATATTACTCGAGATAAAAATATCGACGCACGACGAGCGAGCCGCGTAAGAAAAGGGAAGCGAGTAATGAGCGCAGAGGGAGATGCGAAGGGGAAGAGAAAGGCGGGGCGAAAAGGAAAACGGAGCACATTACGTCGGGAGCCCGTTTCGCCGAAGCGAGAAAGTGAGTTTTACGGAAGCGCAAACAAAAAGGCAAAGGCAGCAGCTAATGCGAGCCAGGTCCGCGAATTAAGCTCAGTTAGATAACGTCACCGCGAAACAACGGCGCAGAGAGTACAAGTTTTAACGTGACGACGCACAATGTATATGTGTATATATATATAGACGACGGGCGCGCTCGCGCAAGAACGAGCCACCCCGCCGTTGGATCCATGAACAAAAGGAAGAGAAGAGAGAGAGAGAGAGAGAGGATGGCAGGGAGGAGAGAAGAAAAATTCTTTACAGCTAATGGAACTAGTCGCAATGGAATTTCCTGTACACGCGGAATAAAGCATTCGCGCGAGCTAATAGAATTTGTTCGGAAGTATTTTGTAAACATCCTTTGTAAGTTGAGGCAGCAGCGCGCGGAACGGGCACCGCGCACGCTGGCGTTTATAATGCGGGGGATACTTATATAGCTAGATGAATTTGGTTTGCAAAATGAAGTAGCTGAAATTTACATGAACTTGCTTCAGTCTTAATCTAAATTTTTTATATTCCCTCATACCCAAAGCGTATACATTTTAATAATAATATGCTCGGCTAGTATTATAAACAGCTGCAGCTCAACAACAGTGTATCAAACCAAGTCATTCAACTGATGGCCGAGGGAGATTATATATCAGTTGTTTCGGCTTCTTTATCTTATTATTGAACTTCTTCTTCCTCTCGCTCTCGTTTTGCGTTAATCGCGGGAAAACCGCAATAGAAGAGAATAAGCTATTGTTTCGCGGAAGCAGGATTGCATTGCAAGCCAGAGCCCACGAGAACTCAAGAATTTCAAACGTTGCCTCTCGACCGACTCCTCGCCTGCTTTCCCCCAATCTTATTCGTATAACGTATAGCTTTGGGAAATCAATTCGAGATAAATAGTTTACGTAAAGTTTATCAAGCCTAGAGAGGCGGTGTAATGAAAGTAGCACACGCAGCAATAATAATCACAAGCGTGATAAATGTTTCCATCTCCAATGCTATCGTAGTCCCGTAGTTTCCATTTGCTTTCAATAAAAAGTAGTTTCATACAAAATAATGCTAAAGTACAGCGTAATTCCTCACGTACTTTTCGTCCGGTATCGGATCAAAAGTGTCGGTCAATTAAGCGCTAACCGCGAAAGCAAGTTCTCAAACAGATATATTCTAAAATTGAACTCCACTGAACATAATAGCCGCTTTGCATTTATTACTCGAGCTTGTCTTTCGCAGTTCTCGCTCAAGTAAATGTTTTCTTTCATCAAATACCCATTAAAAACTACTTTAGGGTTGAGCGAGTTATGTATTGAAAAGGACATAAATAATGGATAAAGTTTGGTAACTCGGTACTCCACTTCGCTTAGATAAACTTGCCCATTTCTTAGAATTGCTATAGCTATATGATGCTATCAATTATGCTGAAAATTATATATTTAAGCAGTATACAGCGAATCGATTAAAATGCAGAAGCAAGATTATTTTTAATCCGAGCTCAGCGTCACCAGCCGATGAGATATTTGACGGAGCCTTTACCCGCCAACGTGTTCTATTGTTAGATAGGCCTAGACTGGCCATCGGAGTGGCAATTGAAGAAACTGCGAGAGTACGTCGACATTAGCTCTGTCGGTCGAGTTCGGCCTGGTTTTCACTAATCTAAATAAAAAGAGACATCTCGCGAGCGGGGAATAGAAGCGGTGCCAAGTCGTCGGGTCGAGGATGCAGTTTCCTGCTCCGTTTATGCACTCGGAAAATGGCCGGCGCCGTCGTACGAGCTACTTATACACCCTTGTTAAAGCCACGGAGTTATATGTACCCGCTGGAATTTCGAATTTTAAAATCCGATGGGATAACGCGTTCGCGGCTTCGGCGCTGCTAGATAATGTCTCTTCTCTCTTTCTTTAATTTTCTTGAAAGTTTTTAATTTTTTTTTCATTATCGAGCGTCGAAGGTCGGGAGGCAACGGAGAGGGAGGCGCGCACGGGGCAAAGGAGATATTCTGCAGACTTGGTGTTATTTCACTTATCTTTATTAATTGCTGTACAGCATACTTGGGATAACTGCTGTGTAAAAAGGCTAGTGCGCGCTTTGCGTCCAAGTTTAAAAGTCAAGGGAAACTTATCTAACTTTTCTCATTTGAGATAAAAATTTCAAACTTTGAGATGGAAAGTAAATTAAAATGAATATAAAAATTACACGCATCGCCGGCCCTGCCGAGAGCTTCTGAAACAAATAATAATAACGCAAGAGTTGAATTTTTTTTTATTTGCCGTTTATTAAAATTTCGGTTCTCCCTTATATACTCTATAACGGGAAAGTTTCGCGTGCTTCCGCTGCTTATTAAAATTTCTTGAGCCGGAGCTCTAACTTTGCGAAACATAACATTGAGAAATTTATCATCAACTTTGCCTTCAAATTAACCGCCTTTTCTTCGTGCGGAGTTAAGTAGCACACAGCGCGGCATGAAAAGCCCCAGACAAATAAACACGCGGCGATAAGCATCGATACGTCGTCAAATTAAGAAGTTTATATCATTATCGAAATTCACGGCCAGCTGGAAATGAATATAAATCGGAGTATAAATTAGAGATCGAAATGTCGAGTGCGATAGATTATCGCGAGCCGGCGTACAGAAGGCACGCGACGAGTGGGGGGCGTATATATATATATACACATACAAATTGTCGCTATAGTCGAAGAAAAACAAGCCCTTATCATTCAGGGGGGAGGGATTTTCTCAAAAATTGGCCCCATACATCACGGGGTGCGTATATATATACTTATACGTTTCTCATCGTCGACTCACGCGAGCGCGCAAACACTAGGCTCTCTCGGAGAACGTCGTGAATAAATCAACTCGCGATCTCTTGCTGAGCTAAGTCGGCGGTGGCTTTTAGGCTATATAGGTATACACACACACACACACACAACGAGCGAACGAGCGCCGGCGCATCCAAAGGGCAAATGACGAATCGATTGCGTTAGGTGGAAACAGACGTACACGCACGCACACACAGCCATATATATGTACATGTATATATAGAGGAGGGAGGGAGGGGAGGGAGAGGAGCTGGGGACCATACGTTATCGCGCTCACGCGATGCATTACGCCAAGAGGTATTAGGTGCAAGATTCAGGCGGCGGCGAATGGAGGCAGCCCCGCCGGGGTTATGCCTCATACGCGGGGATCATGCATATGAGGCCGCGCCGACGAGGATCAAAGTGTAAATACGAGGAAACATACGCCAGGAGCCGTAACTTCCAACGTGCTTTCTCGCCCATTAACGTGCGGCGGCGCTACTGCTTCGCTCTGAAATTCCGAATTTCGCTTTATTATGTTTGCGCGCACCGTAATTCCGTGCCTTCCCTTATGTATTTGCATGAGGGGCTGCATATATATCTATCCACCTATATAAGGATCGAGAAGTGAGAGTTGCTCCGGCTATCAGCCTGAAGGATTTTCGCATTGACTATGATGGACTTTTCGACTCTATATTACATACCTGCGCCAATTTTCACAATCGTCGGGACGTTCGATTGCGCACATACGACCATCAAAAGCTATACAGGCTCGCGTGATTTACCGCTTTCATTAATTTCATCCCCGCGGCAAACAATGAGGCGCGCGTTCTGCTCAAGATTAGCCGACCCCGCGCAACTATATCCAAGCATTGAGTGCGCGCCAGTATGACGCAGCTCGCTCTCTCTCGCTCTCATCAGGGCAACTGCAGAATCATCATCCATCAAAGCCGTAATCCGCGCTCGCATCCGGGCTCGCTCGCTATCGTCGTGCACGCGCGCGAGCGTCATCATCATCCCGGCGGGTCTGCCGAAAAACGGAAACGAAAACAAAACGAAACAGCGTAGCGGAAAAAATGTCGCGTCACCTATATATAGATATATATATGTACTTGAAGCTTTCGGCGAACAAAGGGGCCGCGGATTTTCGCGAGCACAGCAGCGGTATATATACGCTTCGACCTCGAAATTTCTTTCGAAGCTGCTTCACTGCGTGCCGCGCAGCAAAGCTCGGCAGACCAAACTTCCAGGCGAGAATTTCGTCTAAACCCAACGAAACGGCATCTGCTAAATGCTTGCGGTCATTCGATCGCGGTCGGCTGCATCGGGGACTAGCTGCTTGTCCCTTTGGAGGAAGAGAGTTTAGACAGGGAGGCGGAGGCTGTACTCACAATCGAGGGAGTATACCAATGAAAATTAATTATATAAAACGCGACGGAAAAAAGAAGAGCCTGCTACATAATGCGCAGGCGTGCGCGAACGTGCTCGCCTCCTCGGTTAGTCGCCCGATATATATACGCCGGAGCTTTGGCCAGCCATACATGTATATACATACTCGGACTTAGTGTGCTGGGGGCCGGTTTATATACGCTGCTCGGACGGTTAAGGGAGAGGAGATAGAGTCTCTCTGTATATATATCTTGAGCAGCACGCGCTGGGATTTGGATTATTAATGCCGAAGATTCCCGAGACCCTTGAGCTCCGGCCATATAAGTATTGACTCCAGCTCTCGCCGCTATATACCTGATGTGTGTGTGTGTGCGTGTGTGTATATACGTATACTATATACTGCACGCCTGCGTGTGTTTGTGGCCGGCGAAGAGCTATAGCGCGTGCGGTGCGGGGCAAGTGCACACGCTGCTCTGTGTGTGTGTGTGTGTGTGTGTGTGTGTGTGTGTATAGAGTGCAAAGCCGACGTGCGCGGAAATCGATATATACCTGACCTCTGTCGTGCCGCAGCGGCTATCGCGAGGACGTTTATATAACCGTCTCTCTTTTTTTTCTCTCTCCCCCTGCGCGATGCGGCGAGCGTGCGCGGGATCACGCTGATGCTTCTTGTGTTTCTCTTCTTCTTCGACCTGAAGAGTTTCTAAATTAATGATGGTTGATTTTACTGTGAAATTTTGGATTCGCAGCGAAAATAGAGAGCTTTGCAGCGAACAATCTACCGCACGAGCTATTGAAATGAGACTGACTGTCGCACTCTAATTAATAACGCGCAATAGAAGCAGCTGCTCTCAGGAGTTCAATTTTCATTAAAAACAGCGAAGAGGATCCGAGAAATAAAGACGAAAGTTTAGATTACGGCAGCGTCAAGATTAAAAAAAAAATAAAGTCCATTCATTGCTCGCGCAGCACGAACAAAGGGAGGAGCGCATTAAGCTCCGTGACACGATCTAAGAAACGCGTCGTCGTCGTGCGACTTGCAGCAGCCGCAACGCTGCGGCGTCCAAATATTTATCCTACACGCCGCGCTAATTTTTTTCTCCTCCGAGCTCGGCTCTGCAGCGTGATTTTTATGATTTTACGGCTCGGCGGGACGGCCATTGGCCCGGAATCGGCAAAAAACAGAGGCTGCGCAGAGAAAGCCAAGACGCGCGCGTAATGCTCGCCGGCGGAATACGGCGCGCTAAAAACACAGAGCCAGAGAGCGAAAATGTTACTTTTGTTTGCCGGGAACAAAGCCGCTGCCGTTGCCTGCACCGCCACCGTCGCCGCCACTGCAGGCGCAGTCAGCCGGAGGGAACCGGGGCGCAGCGGTCCGAGAAAGCCGAAAGCCGAGGATAAAGGTGAAAAATCCTCCGCTTTCTTCTAGCTCCAACACGGCGCAGCCCCAGTGTGTCACTTGGCGAATTCTATGCTCGTTCTCGGGATCTCCGAGGAGCCGCGCCTCGCTATATAACCCACATATATGTACACCGCTGTTTGCCGGCCGCGCGTCTCGTTGAATTTTCACGTTTCCGTCGCTTATACACACTGTATAATCTACTCCGTCCGCTGCTATCCCCTCCCATCCCTCTCTCTTGTTTCTGGGTCAACTTTCAACTTTCTGCGCTAGGGCAAACAGGACACAGTTTGTTGTTTCTCCCTCGCGCCGCGCAGTTCCAGAAGCCGAGCGAAAATTACCAAATGTCTTTCGGCTTGATGAGTAAAACGCGGGCATGGCTTTGTGTGCCGCTTGCGACGGCAACTAACAATGCTGCCTTAATTAGTGGCATCGCTATTTGTAACGAGTATCCGAGAGTGTACTTGTCCATTGATTGGCAAAGCGACGAGCATAAAAAGTATAAAAGGAACACGCAGTCGCGACAGGTCAAAGGAATATTGCATTATACAATAGCTTGGAGCTGCGAGCGATTAAAGTCAAAAATTGAAATCTCTCCGCGCGAATCGGGTCGTCAGTTTTCTTTTTCTATACCCCTTGCAAAAACGATCAAGCAAAAGCTTTCTGCAAAATTATCGCACGCGCGCGCGCGCGAATAGCCTACTTTGGTCCCCGGCCGATTGAAAATGTCAGTCTCTCCTCGGGCTCGTAAAAATCGCGAAAAAGGCAGGGGAGAATCAGCCAGTCTCCTGCTCGAGTGCGCGCATACCCCGAGTGATAAAGCGCGCGCGGCTCGCACGTATATAAAACGAGAGCCGCGCGCTCTCGCACATACCCGTGCACACAGACGCGTGCGCACACGCTCGCTCGCGTATGGCGCCATAAAAGAGATGACGACTCAAAAGCGCGCACACCTCAGCTCGCCCGAGGAAAACGGAAAAGGAAGGAAGGAGCGCGCGCGCGCATAAAAAGCTACTCGAGCGCGCCTCAAGGTCGATGACACTCTCTCTCGCGGGCTTTTAATTAGCGGCAGCACCCAGCCCCCGGCATGATTTAATGCGCTGGGTGTGAGCAGTCACGCGTTTTCGCTCACGCGCGCGCGTACCAGTGTAGGATCACGAGGGCCGAGGGGCGCGCGATATATTCGGCCTGCTCGTTAAATCAAGAGCACGGATCGCGGCGACGACGACGGCGAGGCAATACCCGCGTGCCACGGGTTTATCAGGCCACGTCGGCGACGATCCATCACGCGCGCGTGGAGTTGAGCTTTGATCTCGCGAGGCGGGGGCAGGCGAGCGAGAGCTTTCTCCTCCCCTCTGTACTTTTCGGCCCCACCGCTATAGCTCGCTTTAAGGAACGTGCATTTTAATCTCGAGTTATCGCTGCCCGAGGGCTCGTATCGGGGCTGCCGGTGATAGCGCCTCGAGGACGCGGGTATCACTGCGTGGGGAATGTATATTATTATACGGGCTTGACGCCGCGACGCACCTGGCTTTTCTTAGCCCGCCGCGGTGGTGCGCGGAGAGGCCTCTCCGCGCGCGGAGTACTTGACCGACATTCTTCTCTCTCCTTTTTCTCCTTTAAGGGATTCGTGATTGATGGCCGTATGGAAATAGTGTAATCTAGACTCGAGTGTAGAAATGCCGGGATTATTTATTAGGGGACAGATTCGTGGTAGCTTTACAAACGGGCTCGTCAAAGTGCGTGCCTAGCCGCATTCGGTGGCTCCCCATCCGTCACGAGGCAAATCGTGCCTTAAAAATGATAAATTATTCATCGGCCGTATCAAGCGGATTTTCAACGAACCACTTTAATCCAGCCTTTTAGCGGAAACGAAAAGCATGAATTGTTTGATGCGTCAGTTATTCCTGCGTATACTTATACATATATGTGTCAAACTCGTAACGCTTTTTTACACTGAAATTCATTATTAGCAGCGTATAATACGCGTTTCATATTGGAATCTCGAATGAGTTTGCGAGAATATTAGTATATAATATTGCATATTGGAATAGGTGAGACGAATGATGTGTACGAGACGGTGGCTCGCGAGAGACTCGTTTATTATAGGTAAATATAATTGACGATACTATAGCAGCGCAGCTCATTACTCATCGTGTGTAGCATACACGCTCACATATTGCTAGTCAATGTAAATACTCTTCAATTATGCAGGCTACAGGATATCGAACTGAAATGAAAAAGCAGCATTCTTTTTAAAATCCTCGAATTTTATATATTTACAACAGCATCGGCAATTAAATTAATCCAAACTTGCGGGTGCGTTTAAAAAAAGCTCTCTATCCTGACTAAAAAACAATCCACCAATCCCATGATCTTTTTCCATTTTCATTCTCTTTCGCCGAAATACTTGGCTATACTTATACAGCCGACTACCGCAGCTTTATCTTCACAGGATAAGAGCAGCACTTCGCCGCGACGCTGCGCGTAACGTAAAACCTTTTTTAAAGTTTCACGTCATAACGGAACGAGAGACGCGCAACTATACAGACGCAG
Organism: Muscidifurax raptorellus; assembly: GCA_020010945.3. Taxonomy (NCBI): domain Eukaryota; kingdom Metazoa; phylum Arthropoda; class Insecta; order Hymenoptera; family Pteromalidae; genus Muscidifurax; species Muscidifurax raptorellus. Next base: position 2,214,905 of record CM052081.1, on the reverse strand, counting down.
TCTCGCGCGCGCGCACACATGCCTATAGACAGTACTCGCGCGCGGGCGTGCGGCTTTGTCGTGCGGGCGAGCATATATAGCATTTATTTACCTAAAAGCACATCGCGCGTCCCAGATTCCTCTGTCTTTGCGACAATGACGCCTGTCGCGTTTGCAGGTCGAGTGCGAAATTCTGGATTTTTAAAAGCTGTTGGCACATTCTAGAAAGCTGCATTAGAGAAACCGAAAGCTGGAAGAGCACGCGCCAAAGACGAGAAATCAAGGTGAACTTTTGGTCAGAAAGCCTTTTGTTCTTCGACAAACCCGCGAAAGGCCAGAGTGACGAGATAGTGCATAGGATAATATACGCGCATGCGTGTGAGAATGAATTGCTTCGATAGCATATAGCGGCGCAGTTTTTGCATTGGCCTACGTTCATTTGCGCGCGGCGCGCTCGCGCAGGTTGCTGCAATCGCGATATGCCCCGAAAGTTTTTCAGAGAGCGAACGCGCGCTCGCTTTATACACTCGATCGTATTTTTTTCCTTCTCTCGCTGTTTTTCTCACCGCCGCCGCAGTATAGCAGCAGCAGCAGCAGCCACCGCCGCCGCCGCCCGGGCCAGCTATAATTGAATTTCGCTTCCGCGGATCTGGCGAAAGTTTCATCCGAACGATATTGGCTTTTCCAAATGGCAGCGCTGCGTTATACGCGGCCCGGCGGCCGACTGGCTCTGCAGCTGGTTACTCGCTTTTCGTTTTCGGCCAGCTTTTTTTCACAGCCCCCTTTCTGCCGACGATAACCTGCCCGGCATATAACACCAATAACTGCAACTGAAGCTAGCTTTGTTTTGAATTTCTCGCGGCGGCTTCTCTTTTTAGCCGTTTGATAGGTATAATTGACGATGCCGACTTTTTATCGAAATTGTTTTTATCTACAGTTGAACAGAGCTCGCCGGGCGGGGTATCGTAGACGCTGCGAACGAAACTCAGTTATTTATTTGTGCTCTTCATAATACGCAACACGTTATTCGTGCCGTCAATATTTGCCATTTCCGCATCAAGAAACCCGTTGTGTAGAATCCCTTTGGTTTTCCCATTTTTTTCTATATCGATGGTTGTCGTATACAGCTCCCCGTGACCATCGTAATTAAACGCTTTTTCGGGTCGGGTTAAATCAGTGCTGTTGAGAACGACGACGAGAAAGAGTAGTCTCCGCAAGTTACGAGAAAGAGAAAGAAGCGTTTGTCAGGGCAGTTAACTCGATCCTCGGATTAACAGGCTTGCGGAAACGCAAAGCATTCTCCGCGGCAAGTGCGCAGGCGGAACATCGCTCTCTCTCTTGCTCTATATGCGCTAATGAATTCAAGGCCCGCGCCCCTGTGTGTGTATGGGATATCGATTTCGCCGGCTGCATGACCTGACCCGGCCGCTGCCTGCACTCTGATGTGGCCTGCGCCCAGCCTCCGCTTCTTTTAGCGCCGCGAGCAAACTGCGGAATATTATCATTTTCCTGCGGTGTGCCTCCCTCTTTCAGTTTTCTTATGAAAATTTGTTTTAATATTTCTGATTTCCTTCATTTTTCAAAACTGTTAATTAATTATACATCCAGCACGCGCACAATGTGTTTGCTTTAAAAAACGATCTCTACATATATCCATATTTATTCAGAAAAGCTCGTTTCCAGACAATATTGGAAAGCAGCGGCAGTAGCAGCGGTAGTAGCTTTGCGTTGTGGCTTTGCGTTCTTGCCACAGGACTTTCTAGGTCGTGCGCCCTTTGATTGCAACGCGTTGTGGCTTTGCGTGCGCTACCGCGCCAGAGATGGGTCTTCTCGACCTGACCCTTTGTGACGCCGAGCCAAAGAAACCAAACGCCTGTTCTAGAGGGCAAAATGTGAGCGTGTAAGCTCGTGTGCGGCTGTGTGCTCTCAAACATAGCCGACTGTGCCGCTGTTTTTTTTTATAATCGGCAATCCAATAGCCGTCACGGGGCAGTGGCCGAGTTAGGCAAAAATGTACGTATTTATAAAACAAATTTTTATCCTGGATAGTTTACAATATATTCAACATAACATCGATTTAAATACCGTAGAATAACGTGAAAACTATAACTGCCTCGGTCAGCGCGGTACTGCAGTACACGACACCGAGACTCCAGTCGAATATACATTTCAATAACACGAAGCTCGCGCGTGGGTGACTCTGTCCCGCGTATCACAGTTATAAATAAATTCGATTCTCATTCTTCTCTCCTATACTGTCTTTTATTCGCGCGCGCGTTTGCCTATTATATGTTCTCGAAAAATCAATGCCGCGCGCTTCTCCATAAGCGCGCGTCATCGCGGAAAAGTTGCGCATGCAGAGGTTAGCCGAGCCTTAAGTGGGTTCAAATGGTGCATAATCAAGAGGGCACTGACACGCGCTACGCCCGCGAGCCACCCGCCGGGGCCTCGGCAGCATCAGAGAGACATATATAATACCAGTAGCTGTCGCGTATGTCTATATATATATACGCGGTTGTACTCGCGAGCTTTCAGTCGCAGTTCGAGTTCATTCGAGTGGAGGCGGCGGGAGGCGCGGATGCATTGTTTGGAGTATATATATCGGAGAAGCAATTCATCGGGGAGAAAATGGCGCATTCACGCGCGTCACTCATCATCTGATGAGGCTGAAAAATTGCTCGATTGTTATGACGATACATCGAGCTCATATACTCACAAATTCATTTATTCTCCCGTATTGTATTATCGCGCCGTGCGCATCGGCTCATCCGTTCCGCAATTCCATATACTTATACTGAATGCGAGCGACGTTGCGCAATTAATATATTCGCACTCTCGTGCGGCGAAGTCTATGCGAAAGCAGCGCCAATGTTTTAGCAGCTGTGCAAACGCAGCAACCTACTCATTATGTATATATATATATATATATATATATATATATATATAGTGAGAGAGAGGTACATGCTGTAAATTATGCGGGCGCGTGGAATTTCCGAGACGCGCCGCATACAGTTTGCAAGAGCCAAGATTTCCTTAACCAGCCGAAGCCTCAATGCGCTGGAATGAAGTCAAGTTTTGGGGGTGACACAGTGACGCCCGCGTCTATATATATATATATATATATATATATATACCTTTACATATACCTATATATACGTTCCCGCACAGGCGCGGCGGCACCTAGCTTTCAATGCAATTTACGCTCGATTTAGATATAGCGTTTCCCCTTACGGGAAGCTGGCGCCTATATATATACATACGCGCTCGAAATAAAAGAGCGCGTAAAACGAGGCTGAAAGACGCTGCATAGAAAAATAAGTGGCACCAAGTGCGAGAGGTGGTGCGGCTGAAAGAGAGCGAGCGGCATATAGGATATCTCTGGAATTGGGACTTCTTTTGAGCGCGCGTACGTGCGTAAAAGGTACGCACGGATGAAAAAGCTCGCGCGACTGCAGCTGCTACTTTTTCCCTTGATGCGCGCGCGAATATCATTTTACGAGCGAGAAAGACGGAGGAATTGCTGCGTGCGCTTTGCATAGACGCGCGCGCTCACGTTCAGTGGCTGAGTAAGAGTAGCGGGGAGCTGAGACGGCGGCAGAATAAGACGCAATGCGGCTGAGTATAAAATATTGCTTTGTCATATTTCGTTTCGCGCCGGAGCGAAATTGTCCGGGTGGATGTAGACGTAGAGCAGCAGCAGCAGCAGCGCGAGTTGACCCCGGGCCAAGCAAGCTCCGACGCTCGACTATTCCCCAGACAACGCTATAGCGCGGCTGAGGGGGGGGGGGGGGCAAGGGAAGCATCGTCGCTCGCTCTCTGCAGTATTGTGTGTGCTGGAGGGTGTCGGGGGAGAGGCTGGCCGTTTCGATGCTCGCGCGCGGAACACGGGTAACCATCGTCGGGGTAATTATCGTGTGTATCGTGTATACACTTGCGCGCGAAGATCCGCTCGACCGCCAGCGCTGGCCGGCTGGCTGGTTGGCTCCTCTCTGGGGACCTTAGGAGCTCCCAATATTGAAATATTAATAAAGCCCGATGTGTACGCGGTCCGAGCTTTCGCTGGAATAATGCCCCGCCTCTGCTACCTTTATAATCTAGCCTTATTCTTTTTAATATCGGCCAAGTCAAAAGTCAACAAATATTATAATTATACATATCTTTTTTTCGGGGAGTCGGAGAGGAAGTAGTAAAAAATAACTTCTCTATTTCTCTGCATTCAAAGGTTCGATACCCCCGCGCGTCGGCTCGCGCGACAGAAACTGTGCCAGCGCGTCGTCGCGCTCTTAATGAGCAAGTCTCGAGCTTTTAATCGCGTCGGCGTTGCACGCTATTGCGTTTATGTCGTTGCCGCGCGATGATTTTTCAGTCCCGCATAGTCTCCTTCATTTGCCTCGAGTGTAATTCTACCAAGTCCGCGCTATATATTTCTTGTCACCCGGAAAATGCGATGCAATTCGACAATTGCCGTTGGAATTAAACGTCCTTTATTAGAAAAGCAGCACATGCCCGCTTTCTCTGTTATTTCGAGATATTTAGACGAACGAGATGGCGAGTCTTGCCGCTGCTCCACATGTGAGCGCGCAAGCGTCTCCAGTTTCTGCTCTTGTAATGGCATTTTAATTTAATGCAATATAATTAACGTTCTGTTTCGAGCTACTTTTTTCTTTTCGGAAAAGCGCTTAAGAACGACTGTGTCTCCGGCTTGCGATTCACCGCGCTGCGGAGTATTGATTTTCATTAGCAATAGATGATTCTAAAAATAACCTTCGTTATCTGCCACATAATAAATTCATTAGTCTTCTGGTATCGAGCTTTTCCATTTGAAAATATGCAGGCTACACAACGGAAATAATCTTGCCGTGTTCGGCGTCATATTTTGAACGGGTATATATATACTCTGATGTTATTGCGATTGAGTTTTTATATGCAAGTTCCGCGCCCGGTGGAAAGGCTTACTGCTCGTTGGAAAGCCATTTCTTTATGCCATGAATTGAAAAGCCATTTGGCTGATGCAAATGAAAAAAATATATACAGTCTTGCGGTAACGAAGATTAGCAGAAAAAGAGAAGTCGAAGAGGAATAAGAGCGAACGAACGAAGCGAGCGAGCAAGAGAGAAAAGGGAAATAAACTGCAGTGGGACTGGAGTACTGCTTTGAATCACGCAAATGGAAATTCGTAATTTTGTAACGCAGACATTAATAGCCGCGATCCATATACGTATACAGACGAGTTTTTAATGAAAAAAAAAGAAAAAGAAAAATGGAGCCGTGTCTGATCGCACAGACGAAAGACTGCACTTCATTTCCGCACTAATATTAAAACTCGCAAAATTTAATTGATCAGCGGGGATTCGACGTGTTCGATAGAGATATGGCATGCGAGTCTCCTCAGCAGTGGTCCAAAGAGTTTCGCGTATCGCTCGCGCTTCGAATTCCGCGAATGATTTCAAATTTGACGCTTCGATAATCATCGATAACTGACGCGCTCCCCCCGACACATAAATATTCAAGCTACAGGCACCGGCTGCGGCAGCGGCGCAGAACTATGACAGTCGCAACGCGGAAGCGCACCTGATATTTTCTCAGTTTCGCGCGCGCCGATCGATTCGTTCGTATAACGTGCCTCGGTCACATTAGCGCAGATATAATCCAGGTGATGAACTCTATCGTGTTAAAGCAGCATGCTAACTCCCATCTATCTCTCTCTCTCTCTCTCTCTCTCTCTCTCTCTCTCTCTCTCTCTCTCTCTCTCTCTCTCTCTCTCTCTCTCTCTTCTTCACTGCCAGCCTCGAAAGTTGCCCGCGCGTATTATTATAAAACGGCAGAGAATTTTTAAGTGCCCGGTGAATCTCGTTGTAAAATTACACGATTCGCCCGAAGAAACGGCGAGGAACCAAAGCAAATGAAATTCGTGATCAGCGTGCGCGGCATGATTAGCGAACACGTATATATGTATATACGTATATGCACAGGGGTATGCGCCGGCAGAGTAGAGAATTCCCGGCTAACTTCTCCTTTTTCCTCTCGTTTTAGTAATTTAACTTGAATAACTGCGCTATACGGGAATGGAGAAAGAGAAAACGAGCCCGACTTTATGTACATACATAGATATATCTATATGCACGCGTATTTTCTGGCTATGCGCGCGGCCGGGAACGAGGTTCCGCTGCGCCCGAGCTTGTAAAGAAATGTTTGGCTTGTCAGTGCGTCTCGGGGAGGCGGAGGGGGAAAGAGAGCGTATATAAAATTCTTTAATTACTTTTGGCCTCTTGGCTGTGCGGTAACTGTAGCACGGCACAACCAGCAGCGCAGTATACATCAGCGAACAAAAGGACGTCGTTTGCCGGTCGGGGTGAAATAACAGTGTTACGTTACACGAGGATAAATAATCGCGCAGCGCTCGTCGGCGCGGACTTTTGCCCCTTCGTTTCGCTGATGGAGAAGAAGAGAGATGCTAAGAAAATATCTGCTGTTGGTTTTATCTCTGATCGTCCGCTCTCCTAGGCCCCTTTACGCATTTGCAACAATATTTTCACAGGATAAATTAAGTGCATTATATACTCTTGCACCGCAGGTCAAGCTTCCTTCGCTGCTTTTAGTGCCCGAGCAGAGTCGGACCTTATCTACTGCGCGCGCGCCAGAGTGAGAAGGGAATGGGACGCGGAGCTTTTATCCGAAAAAAATGATGCTGCTTTATATAGTCCTTCTGTTTGCATTACAAGCCTGATCCCGATTAAGTCCGCGAGGATTGTTATTATACGATGCTAGAGCGTCGAGTATTATAGTCACAACAATGGCGATGTTTTTTTACATTATAATGCCGTGTTATTGTATGGGACACTTTTCCTTTGGGAAGCGGATTGCAAAACAATGGGCGGAGGGATGTACAACGACAAGGGGAGCATCAGTAATCCAATATAATCATGTCACACTGTTTTACCTTCTCGATGAATAAGTGTTCTTCACTCTCACCGACGTGAAAATTTGCATTTATTAGGCGAAACTTTCTCACAGCTCGCGACTCGGACGGATGACACCCAATTTACGTTTCGCTTTATTGTTTGCTAATTGGTTACGGGAACAAAGAAGAACTTTAATTCGCGAATCCATGCGCTGCCGCGTTTTATATTATTTTAACGAATACACTGTATATTATAAAGCACACGAATTGCAGGAATACAGTACTAAAGGCAACATGTCGATCGCTTGAACGCGTGCAGTTCTATATGCATCTGTAAAAAGCTCGGTTCAAAGAAACTCTTAATCGCTTTTTTCCCGCTGGTCCGCAGGGGGGCAAACGCGCAGAGAGCAGCGCGCCGCAGTGTCCGCGCGAGCACTCGTGCAAAGTTTTCTGAAAAAATATTTTTCACGGAACTAATAATGATAGCTCGTGCGAGCGCGCGCCACTGTCTCCGCGAACTCGTTCGGAGCGGCGCGCAAAAACAACAACGAGAACTTTCGCCCGAGGGCTATTGATGTTTCGCTGAAGTGTATAGTGGCCGCGGCAGCGAAAGCGCGCACGAAACGCAACGCAGCGTCGAGAAGCCCGGCAGCTGGCTCGGGGTATTGATTCGAGATAACTAAATATTAGTCGCGTCGCATAGCGGCCAGCCGAAAAGGTGTAGTTGGGATCGACGAAACCGACCGAGCAGTAACACGCGGCTGTATACAGAATTATATTCGTTGGTCGCGAAAATATCGGATGAGACACAGAGATAGACAGATAGACAGATGGAGAGAGAGAGATAGAGCAGTACACGCATCCAGTTGGCGTTAAACCACATCATTTGCCTTTGTCGAAGAAGTGCCAGCGCGGTCGAATTTGATGGCCGTGTTATTAGCCCCTGCCTCTCTCGATCACTCGCGTTTATACGTACGCAGGATTCACTCTCTCTCTCTCTCTCTCTCTCTCTCTCTCTCTCTCTCTCTCATCTCCCTCCCTCATCCCTCACGCTCGCCGCTGTAGCGCTTTTCAACGGTCCCGACGCGCGAGGGAGTATGCGTGCGTGCGAATTTACTCGTCGCGTGGTCATCAGTTCGCGGTCGTCGCTTTGCCGATTGCTGCTACTGCTGCTGCGCGTGAAACGACGTGAAAATTGCGCCGCATCACAGAGATGAGCGGCGCTTGCAGCGACGAGGGGACTTATAAATGAGCGGCCTGCTGCTGCTCTGAAGGGGAAGGGGAGATTTTGCCTTGAATAATGCCGTAATGAGGACGAAGCCACGTCGCATCAGCAGCGCTCCGTGTCATCGAGTGTATATACTGAATGTGCGTGTGCGTAAAGCCCCCGCCTGCCGGTGGTCCTGTAGCGTATTAATGCCGTATACAGTAATTTAGCTCGTGCCGAAAAATCGTGTGTATGTAATAAGCCAGTAACAAGCAATCAATAGACAAAATTCGATTAGTCGAGCTCAGATGGTAAAAAACAGAGCTGTTACAATGTCGCATATCGATATGTGTATTTTACAAAAAGTTACTCCAAGTACACGCACTCTTACTCTTAAATAATTTTCGAAAAGATGTCCTCCAGCGAGATGCGAGATCTAAAAAATACGCAACTTTTACTTATCTCTCTCGAGATGCGCAACAACTCTCCTGAATTGAGCGCTTATCAAGAGCGTCGCCGCATTTTTTCCGAGACGCCGTTCTCTCAATCGCGATAATCGAGCTCCCCGTCCCCTCGTCGGCGTAAGAAAAACGGCGAGAGCAACGCGGCCGGCCTTGGCAATACGTTCGCACGCATAATCTCATTCGAAACGGGAACGTGCTTCCCCTCTCTCCGAGGCAGCAGTCGACCTCGCACAGGCTTATTAACTCTCGTTTCGCGCCGTGGCTCGTATTATCAACCGCTGATGGACCAAAACTGGCTTGCGCCACTTAGAAGCTTGCCCGCGCCGCTGTCGCATAACGTGCATACGTGAGCGTCTCTCCGTATATAGCTACACATGCCGTAGCCACGATCCCCTTAAGACATCATTTCGGCGAGACGTGCAACATATTGGGCTCGAGATTTCTCTCGAATGTGCGGCTGCCCCCACCGCTTCCATCCCTCCTCTTACTCCCGCTCTTCCTCCGGGCCATCGAGGTCGTCATGCAGACTGACGATAAGGTAGCCATTTGCTGTCTCTCGTTATATATATATGATAAAGGGAGTTGCAGAGTCGGGCGGCTCGGTATATACTCGCGAGAGGCGGAAAGCCCCAACCCCTAAAAAGTGAAATATCACGGAAAGGAGGACGACTGTCCGTAGGAAACAGAAGGCGGAGAAGAGAAAATTTTTCGCTTGTTGTCTCGCTCACGCGCGGCCTTTGCTCCGTCTACTGGAGCACGCTCCCCTCCGGGCGCACGTTTCTCGAAATAAAGCGGCAGGAGAGGGAGCGAGAAGGAAGGCAGAAGAAGAAAAGGACAGCAAAATCGTCGTCGTCGACAACTACAGCGCTGAAGAGCGACAGCAGCAGCAGCAGCAGCATAGCAGCACTGGCAGCAACATCGGTCTGGGATAAGCTTGCGCTCGTGTCTGTGTATTCTGGAGGCTATATATATATACACGTACAGTTTCCGTCCTCGTCTAGTCGTGGCCATGGCGGCGAGTTTGTGTGCGGTTCTCTCTCTCTTTCTCTCTCACCCTTGAGAGTCTCGTCTCGTCGCGTTCCACTCTGTTCTCTCTGCAGCGACTACGGCGGCGACGACGACGACGACGATCTTGATAAATAGCCGCTTACTTAGGAGGGGTAGCGGTGTATATATACGAAAGGCGCGCAAGCTCCATGCTCGTGTATGTGTGTGTGCAAGAGAGACAGAGAAGCGGTACGCAGTCACTTTTATCAGCGGACATTATCGGAGTCAATTATTCGAGAGCGATGACCAAGGCCTTCCGTATACGTATACGCGGCCGGCGCTGCCGGCGGTGGCTCGCCTTTTCCTGCCGATTCGCATCCGTGACTCGATTACCATCCGCCCCTGCTCTCATCTCTGCTCTGCTCTGCTCATCTCGTCTCGTCTGTTCTTCTCTTCTCTCTGCGAGTCTTCTTCCTACATGCCGGCCCTCTTTTTTCAGATTATATACGCAAATACTTGTACGCGTTGGCGTTTTCTCTCACGCGCGTCTCGTCTACTGCACCTGAATGAGCATTGTGACGCGATTGGGATTTTTTTCATTTCTCTTTTGCTTTCCTTTGTTTTCCTTTTATCCAACTTCATTGTGAACGGCTAAAATTAACATTTTTATTATCGAGCAAAAGATGGGACGCGAGGGAGATAATGTTGTTACGACCGCGCGTTTATAAATTCTGAAAATAACTCTTTATCAAAGAGAGATCCAGATTAACGTTAATGTAAATGCCTCCGATGCACGCGCGTGTTTTATCCAGCATTCGCTTATCAATACTTCCGCTGCTCTCTACAGACTACCACCCCTGATTATCAAACCGTAAATAATAAAATCTGACAAACGTGCAGCCTCGTTTAATTTTACACTGCAGCGGAAAAAAAATGTTTAATTCAAGAAGAAATTTTTTCACGTAATTTTCCGTTTGAGCGCTAATACCGATAGTGATTGGTCAGCCGATCGCGCATCGGGATGCCAGCACAGTGCTTCACGCATGATAGCTTCAAGAGTAAAATAGACGCGCTATACTGACTGCTGACTCACCTTTTTTCACACATCGCCACACATGCCCACGTGCGACTCCCTTTCTTTCTTCCCTCCTTGCTCATACATAAAATATACCGCGATGAAAAAAATCGTACAGATCGAGCTCTCCCCTTCTCTCATACGAAGGGGTATAAATTATATTTATAGCTATGTCGACGATACTCTGCATGTCGCGCCATAATCCGATTCATTATAGTAAGGATCAAAATGCGTAGTATGTATGCTTCTTTCATAAAAGACAGAGCTCGGTTCAAAGAATTGTAAAACGATATTTGCACATTTTTTATGCTCATCAAAGAGAGAAAGGGAAAGAGAGCTACAACGCGAGCCAAGCAATGATGCACCGCCAAAACTTTTCAAAAATATATTTATAAGACGCAATTAAATCGCGGATTTATTCGCTTTATATACGAAATTCGGGAACGAACGTTTTGCCAAAAGAAATTTTTCCACTTACGCATGGGTATAGTATATTGAATAACCCCTGCGAATTTCGAAATTAAAAAGTGTACAGATATAGCTGGCTCCCCGTTGAATTTAAAGGCAAATATTTAGAAGTGAAAAACCAGAGAGAGAGCGCTTTTGAACGCGTTTTGGTTCGCTTCGTAAGTGAGGTAGAGAGTTGAGCAGACAGGAGGGGGTATATATACATTTCCAGTTACGCGCAATATAGCTTCTTACATTTTTTACAGCCTGTGTAGCAAAGGCCAACCCAATGCAGACAGCGCGAGCGTGCGAGCGATAAAGTAAGAGAGAAGGCGAGACTATTTTATATGCGGAGTTTTCCGGTTCGTTATGTATTCAAATTAACGGAATACGGGATGAGAAAATATCGCCTGTGCGCAAATATCAGGGGAAAATATAGAGAGTCTAGGCAGTCAGTCAGTCAGTCAGGTGGTGAGCACCGAGCAGAGGGAGGCAAGGGGTTGTGTTTGAGCAAGTGTCCCGATCGCAAGTAACGAGATCGCGCGAATAGCGCCGACCAGACCCTCGATCGGCGTGTTTGACGGAGAGAATCTTCGGGCAGAGCGTCGACGAAAACGATGCAGAGACGGAAGTTCTGTTTGTTTGTAATATTTTTTTGCGAACGACCATTACCGCTCCAAAGAAAACTTGTCGTGTGCCCGTGTGTGTGCGTGCCTCGACCCGAGCTTCAGCATACATTTTACCTTTCTGTGATTGGTTATACGATTAATCAACGCATCACAATATCAAATCAATGATAATTTTAAACATTCGATGAAAAATCAATTGTAAACTTGGAAAAAGTAACGACAATCATATACCGAATAATAAGGATGTTCTTCAGTCGGTTCAATAATTCAAGTTCCCTTTCGTAGCTACTGCAGCCTTCAATTACCCCTCGTTATATTTCGATATCCGGTAGGCCAAGGGAGAGAAATCCACACGAGCCATTACACATAGTTCGACTGTGCGGTCGCGCAGGCTGTACGTAGGATAGAATAGATCGCCTGTGGAATCATGGAGATGGCACGATGAATGGGTCTTTTATGCAGTGCCGCGCGCGGATGATGCGACTTCGAAATCAAACAGCCGACAAATTACTCGCTTATTATGGAGAGGCATTAACGAAGCGGACGAATAGCTTCGAGTTGATTGAAATATAATATATATGCTATATATACGAGTATTCGCAAGTATTGTTTAATATTCTTCAAATGCTTTCGCTTATATCAATCAAAGTTGCGTTTTATCCGGATAATACAACAGCTCTTGTCGAGAAAATTTGTACCGCGAAAGTCAAATGTTGCGTGGCACTCGCTAATTAAGGAGGTCGAAGCTTGGATGAGAATACGCGAGGACGGAGTCGGCTTAATTGTTATCCGCAATTAAATTCAACGGGCTCGGTGCGCTTTGTCATTTTCTTTCGCGATAGCTTTTTTCCCTTCTACGCTGATCTCCAGTCTGCGCAAGGCTTAGCTGTCAGTTAATTGAATTGACACCTGCAGTTATGAAAAGGGCGATCGTGAAAGAGACGGAGAGGAAATATTAGAACGATGTGTATATATACCTAGTATTGATATAAAGTTGATATTAAAGTTAAAAAGGCAAAAAGTTACTCTGCGGAATATTGAGTCGCGTTTTTATTGGATCGTTTTCAAAAACTATCAAGTTGTCGCTTTCCATCATTCGTTATAGAGGAGAAAGACTAAATAATGTAGTCGTCGTATATCGTTATCTCTCTCTCTCTCTCGTGTACGAGAAAGTGAATGCCGAGATGGAGCGACGACCGAATTTTATTTACTTTTAGCGAATCGATCGGTCGTCGGAGAAGGCAGCGGAGGGGCGGTATTTGCCGATCCCAGGAACTCGCGAAAGCGAGAGAGAAAAAAAGCAGGGTGAGAGTTACGCGTTAGGGTTGATGTTCTCGGGCCAGGCGAAGCGAGCAGATTCTCGTTACGACGCGACGTGCCAATTGGGGGCTGATAAACTTTTATACCTACGCAATTATCCGGAAAAAGTTTCGCCGGCGAAAAACGACTTTTGTTAATTTAATTAAAAAAGGATTCGGGAGACGACAGTTACCGACAGCGTAGTGCAACGTATAATTTAACGGAGGAATGCTTTAATTTTCAATGTATTTATTTATGTCTACACCAACACTTTCAATTATTGAATCATCAAAGGGTTACGCTGACGGAGACCCTCTTAACTGACAGGCTTTCAATCGACATTATCGATTGACTTTATAAACGTAATATTTACGTCAGCGGTGGGATACTCCAGCAAAGAGGGTCGCTAAAGTAAAGATGGAGATAAAGGTGTTAAAGAGGCAAGAGGAGGAGAAGAGGGGAAGAAGTAGCGCAACGCGCGCGAATGAAGACGTTACGAACCCCCGAGTGCTGAAGTAGATGCCGGCGTTGTCTTTCAGGAAGAGAGATATAGATATAGAGGGTGGGAGGCGCAGCCGTTGTATTTATTAAATCTGAATGGCGATTGTTTTCAAGTATAAAGAGAATAATAAATGTCGAGTTTCGCAAGAATAAAACGATGCAAAAGAGCACGCGCGGAGAGATACGATGAAAAAGCGTACTCTGCTGAACCAATTATTATCGAAGCGTTAATAAGCGTGCCGCCGTTCATTCGCCGAAGAAAAAGCTTTTTATACTTTCATGCTAACGCGTTTCTTTTTTTTCCACACCCCCTCCCCCCTTGCGCTCTCCCTGTATTCTGTTCTATTTGCCTGGTCGGCTACCCGCGGACGACCTTACCGGAGAAATCGATATCCTAATGAAGCGTTCTTCAGGAACTGCTTATAAATTCAGGCACGATTTGAAGCGAACTCGCACATTATATTGCTCGTGTATACATTTTTCCGGATATAACACCTCTAGTTGATCAATAATTTTTTATAATATAATGTTTAGACATTTATTTCTCCTGATACGTTCGTTTTTAAATACAACTCATTTTCAAACACACTGCATTGGAGTCTTCATCGATCATTGTCACGCTTTTCTCGACAAATCAAATAAATATGTCGCTAATACAATATAATAGAGTAACTGGGCTAGAATCACGCCTCCCCATTCGACCCCGCACAAAAACCAATCGTTCTCACACCCGGTATGTGATATTCGGCGGGGTAAAGTCACATCGACCCGATCGTGTCGCGAATTAAAAAGAAATAACAGCACCCATCTCGTAAAGCTCTTATTGCATGCATCGAATGCCTGCGTGTATTTCGAGTGTCTGCCTGCCTGCTCTCTACCAAGCAACAGTAAAGCACGAGAGTCAAGCAAGCGCAAATATAAAAGCGGAAAATTTCTTCTCTCACCTGCTAGCGGCGCTGGGGTAAGAAGCGCTCGTCTCCTCGTGGATCCACGTTCTCGGCGTCGTCGTAATCTTCATCGTCGATCGAGGAACGCAACAACACCAACAATAACAATGCACTGCGATTTCCTCGTTGTCTCGTGCTCTCTATTTTTTCGCGCGCGCCTCTCTTCGTGCACAGGCACAAGTTCACGATGAGCCACCGCGGATCCACTTCCACTTAACGTACATCCTAGCCGTAGTGAGGTTACCGCGAGCTGTGCGAAAATTCGTCGATGCGCGCCACATGTGTGATTAACCGTGATTTTATGCACGCGTCCGACGAGGTACGTTACATCTCCTGCACTGCTCTGGTCTGATGGTGCGCAACGAGAAAACAAGAAGAAATCAACACACAACCGATATGTTCGAAGTATACTACTGCGGCTGCGACGCAGAACCGAAAAATCGGATCATCACAAGCACCCGGCACCAACAACAAACAACAACAACACAATTAACTAGTATATTGATCGATCGAATGCACTCCTCCCACTCCGACTCGTGTCGTCGAGCTTTCTCCTAAAGCGCGGTGACCTTTCTCCCTGCGCTCGCTCGCTCGGGGCTGTTTCTCACTGGCCCGCTTCATTCATCACTGTACATATGTATACGTCTCACTGTAGCGGATAACGAGCACAGCTACAACAGGTGCCGCGCACATCAGCTACGGCGGTCCTCGTGCGAGGAGCCTGTCCGGGGGTCAGGAGCGCTGCCTATTACCCGGTGGCACTGCAGCAGCTGCGGCTCTGATCGGCCCGACGTATTTGGTCCTGCAGACGGCCGACCGAGTGGCTGCGGTGGGCTGCTTCTGCATGGAGAGCTGCTGCTGCCACAACCCGCGGGCCAGTAGAATGAGTCAGCATCGGCCAGACCGACTACTGCGTCGAGTCCCTACGCTTCTGACACCCTTTCACTCTCGCTGTCGATTGTCCAGGACCGACCCTCAGGCGTCGAGGTCACGAGCCCCGTAGCGTCTCCTCGTATCCATAACAGCGCCGCTCTGGAATTCGCAGCACAGACGGTATAACGGAAGAGCGGATTCTCTCGGCGCGGAGAGAGAGAGAGAAAGAAGCCTGATGCAGCACACTCGCGTTATTCACGCACGGGAGTAACTCGAGTCACTCGCTCGATCGCTCCGGCACGGAGCAGAGGAACGGTCTTACCGGGAGCGCTGCTCTTTCCGAACTGGCGACGCCGCTCTCTCTCCGTGGTGCCCCCACCACCGTGGGGAGCCAGCGGTAGCAGAGCGGCAGCGTTCAGCAGAGCCGCCGTGGCCGCTGCCGCAGCAGCTCGCTTCTCTTCTTCCCCCACCCCGCGCTGGCGCACCACGCGCCTCCAGCCCCCACCAGCAGCCCTCGGAACGCGCGCCACGCACTCGTGCTCGGCTGGTGGGGGTAGCGGGTCGCGTGGCGCTCGGGACGCCGGGTGGGGGCAGCGGACGCCTGCGAGCGCGCGCCGGCGTCCGTGTGTATATGCGTGTGCGCCTCTTACTACTTACTACTACTATCGCCGATGCAGTGTATAGTACGGAGAGCCGCGCAAGCGCAGCAGATCGCGCTCGCGCCTCACTCTGCTGGCTCTATGTAGCCCGAGTATATATAGAGATAGATAGCGGAGGCGCGGGAGATGGAGATACGAGAAAGAGAGAGAAAGAGAAAGGCTGCTGCGACGAGAAAAGTGCGGGCTTCCGAAGGCCGCGGAGCGAGCGAACCCTCCTCTCGATGCCTCGGGGCTCCCTTTGCGTTTCGCTCTGGCGTCCTTTTCGGCCTGTCTGTCCCTCTCTCGCGGGAGATCGAGTGAATGCGAGGGAGGGAGCGCGGATAGCGCGGTATATACCTACCTGCAGCGCGAATCCCAACTAATGTCGTGGATTCGAGACCCCCCGGTGTCGTATAAGTACTGCCGCTGCAGGTAGGTATTCGCAGGCATATAGATATACGCGCGTCCAAACCATTGGCGTCGCCGTTGGGACGTCGCAGCTCTCGCGCGCGTCCACCTAATCTAATGGTCCAGCTTAACTTTTACGAGGTAGAGCGCGCGAGCGAGCTTCCCAGCTCTCTGTCTGCGCGCGTACTCGTCTGTATGCAAGGGAGGAGCGAAAGAGAGGGCGAGATATACAAGTGAAGGATGGAAGCGCGAGCGAGAGAAGAGGTTACGCCGTGAACGTCTGTGTGCCTGTGTGTGTATATACCTATGTGTGGCAGCCGCGGTGGAGCGGAGCGTGTTCCAAAGTTTCGATGCGTTGCCGCCATCGTCGTCGTCGTCGTCGTCGTCGTCGTCGTCGTCGTCGTCGTCGTCGTCGTTGTCGCGTGTATAGCCAGCGGACGAGAGAAAAGACGCTCGCGGAGCTATATAGCCGGTGGCAAACTAAGCGGCTTCGGTTTATTGTCCATTGAAATTGAAATAGCCCCGGAGTTAGCGTATTTTCTAGTTTTCTCGTTACTTTCTCCAACTCTCTTTCTCTCTGCGCGTCCGCTCCCAGCTCTTTCTGCCTTTTTACTTTACAACGTCACTTTATCGCCGCGTTTTTTTCGATTGGCTGGCTTCGGCAAATTTCGACTGGTAATAATTTTTACGGCTAGTGGGTTTCACGCGAAGCCCGCGCAATTCCTCGAGCTTCCATTCTATTTCGATTCGTTCGTTTTCACGGATTCAACTGTCGAGAGACTCAAAAATTCGGTTAGTCTCCAGTTTGAGTACAAAACCTAGGGTCGATGTACCTTGAAGTCTTGAGCATAACTTAACAGATCCATCCTTTCGATTTCCGAGTTATCAGAACAAGTCTTTGGAAGTAAATTTCATCTTGGTCTCGCGCAGCCCTACTATCGAGCTAATGGGACGACACATTAACCGCGCAAAGTTATCAGCGGTCGGGGATACCTATGCAGAGGCACGTGCCGTGCTAGTCGTGCTGCGGTAGTGAATAGCGCGCGCAGCAACACACATTACGAAGCACGTTAAGAGGTCATCGCTTTTTGACGCAGTAATGATCAAAGTCGCCCGGGAGCAAACTGACGATTACTCGAGCAAGCGTAAAAAAGGTGCCTGCCTGCCTGCCTGCCTGCCTGTCTATGTGCTGAGCGAGTTCTCTCTCCTCGACCAGAGGGAGAAGAGGCTGAAGGCAAAGTCGAATGCAATGGCAGGTTGCCAGGCCAAGATGAACGCACGGCTAGATCTCTGCCCTCTCCCTCGTCTGCTCTCCGCATGCTCTCTGCGCGCGCGCGAGCTCTGTATATGTGATCGTAAATTGAATCGAGAGTATCCGTCTGGGAATAAATCTGAGAGATGTTTATTGGGTCACACACACCGCGCTGCGACCCCGTTGACCATGTATTCTGATCAGACTGACTCGCTTGCTCCGTATTTTTCTCAAATATCCCGATATCCTAAGCCGCGTCGATGATGCATTTCATTGTTCTATTATACTATACGATTGGAGAAGCTTTGAAATATTGCATTATTCATGGACTGCGCAGAGATTGATTTTGGTACTTTTTAATTGTTTGAAAATTCCCGAGCGCCGGACATATGATCCGGATTCGCGTTGAATATATTGTATATATAGCGTATGGAAATTCGACAAAGCCCACGAGCGTCTTTTCTAAACATTGAGCGGCGCTATTTCGCGATTACATATTAGTACCGAATTCGTGTCTAGTATACTTAATTTGTAGCGGCATGTCGAGTGATTATACGGGCTCATAAACACGATTCGGTGAATGTTCACTCACTGTATTGAAATCTCATTAATTTAACTCCGAAGTGAATGCATTGAGATGCACCTACCGATAATCTAGAGTACAATACGGGACCGAAATTCAGGACCGAGAAGCTTTATTATACGCTTTATCGTATGCGCATATAGTTCTGCGATGCTATGCGATCGGCAAATTGATTTTAATTTCTCCGAATCGCAAATTGCAAGTCGATTGAGCTAATGAAAAATACTTGATGAAAGTTTTTTAATTTAAAAATTCTTCCTGAATGTATAGAAAATGTCTCATGGGTCATGGGTTTAATAACGAGGAGCGCAGGTGCTTTGAAATTGATTGAAAGCGTTCATAGGAAACATCGCGCAGCATTTGCCTTTCGGAAAATCGATATAACAATGCTGCTATACCTTTGACCATGTTAACGTAAAAAAAAATCGAATGGAATTGCAAAGATCGTTCGCAGTCTTTCCGATCGATGTAGAACCGGAGCACAATGGAATTTTTGCGCGGCGCGAATCCGGCTTTAATTGATTATCAGGTCCCGGTGGCGCGAGAAGCTGGCTTCTTTGTAGCATCCCATTTCGTCCATAAATTTTTCGTAATCTTAAGCCTTTTCCTCTCACTCTTATTCTCGTATCTCGTGCGAAAAAGAAGAACGTGACTGCGAGCACCGAGCAACGATTCACTTATTTACGTGTTCAAGAGCCGCACGTGACTTTGTCCGATATCAATGCGAATAAGTGGAAGAAAAGAAACACCGTGGAATATCATCCTGCACCCTTGAGCGATCGATTATTTTTCTCTTTTTACAGTTTGCAGACCTTGTGCGAGAGCATCAAAATTCAATAATGTGGGGCGATAATTGTTAAGGCCGAGAATCGAGTTGGCAAAGTTAGTTTGTCGTACTTGCAAAAGTTTGAAAAGTTTAAGGAAACGTTATATAGGTGGAAAATGGTATAACGATTTAGTAACCGATAATTGTAGCCAAAGCTTTTAAATCCATTTCCTCTATCGTCTCTCCCTTTCTTCGTCGCGCCTATACCTTTGAAATCTCAGCTTAGGCAAACATTGCACTTGACAGCGAGTAAACCCTAGAATATGCTAGTCCGTCTCTCTCTCTCTCTCTCTCTCTCTCTCTCTCTCTCTCTCTCTCTCTCTCTCTCTCTCTCTCTCTCTCTTTCGCGTTCGCTCATCTCGCCGCGCCTCGTGTATAAGAACGAGCGAGAAAGAAAAGGAGAGTGAGAGACGTATAGATAGCGAATGAAAGAAGGCGCCGCCCACACTTGAACACTCTTTAAGAAATCTAAAGAGATACCCTCCGAAAGCTCGGGCAAGATCGATCCTCCGAAGTGGGGTATTCCCTTAGGTAACGGTGAGCTGCTTTAAACCTTTTCCTTTGATCCGAGCGAGCGGCTCTTGCGCTCCTATATAGGCTTCGCCTTCGTTCTCTCGCCTACTTAGGCTTGGTTGATAGCGGCGGTCGCGCCCCAGTTATACGCACGTGTGGAAACTTGTCGGGAGGATCTGCGCTTGAGTGACACATCAGCTCCAGACGTATTCATCCTTGGAATAATTAAGCGCGAGAGCGGCGCTAATAAGATCGGACGGAGAAAATCTGGAAGAGCAAACGGAAAGAAGCAGCGAAAAGGCCTAGCCGGGCTGGCAGCGGATGAGGACTCCAAACAGAATTGTCGAGTTGGGAAGGGATAATTGCTCTCGCTGTGTCACGGCATTTATCAAATTTACCGTCGGTACGACGGCAAAGGACTTTCGCAGACTCCCTACAGCATGCTCATCCTCCACGTTTCTCTCTCTCTCCGCTCTCTGCGCGATAGCAGACGAGTGGACCGGCTGCAGCGGCGCTCTCCTTCCCGCCCACGCGCGTGCTTATATATATATATATATATACACCTATATCTCTCGATTCTGTTTCTTCGATGGCTGCGGAGACGCCGGGAACGAGCGGGCGAGTCGCGCCGCACAAAGGAGCAATCCGCTTCTGCGGCTGGCGTAATCCAAACCGCTTCGCGAGGAGAATACGAGGAAAACGGCCTTTTCTTCTGCTCGCGTTCTACGGGGTCATCCTCGTGAAGAGAGCCCAAAAAAAAGAGAAGGCGCACATCGGTGCGAGGGAGGGAGAGAAAGAGAGAGAGAAAGAGCCAAGCAACCTTATTGGCTCGGCTTTTCATTAAAGCTCGTGTCGCGCTCGTTTCTGTATATATATACGTCTGACAAGTGAACCTGTCGCGCGGGCACTTGTGCAAAAGTCGACACTCAAAGACCTTTTTTCACCTAATACTAGTCCAAGGAGATCGCACACGAGCGTCGGTCGGAAAAGACTGCGCGCGCGACCGTCTGGAGATCGATGTTACATCGCGGCGGCAAGTGGAGTATTCCCCTGGGCAAAGACTGCCAAGCTGCTTTAAACTTTTTCCTTTGATCCTCGGCGCGAGTGCGTGCGCGACTCGGCCTTGCCCTTATGCAGCCCGGCGGGGAGGAAAGAGAGAGAGAGAGTATCTTCCGTCTGTCGGTGTACTTGGCTGTGATATATGCGGGGCGCCGGGGACGAGGGAGACTGCGATCCTATATATACATGCACTTATAATATAGCGCAGGCTTTAGCGTGCGCTCACGCAGTATAATCGTATCGCGGATCTGACTGAGTCGCCTCGCAAAGCGAAAAATTCAACACTCTGCCACTTTGTTTTTGGCCGCGGCGCTGCAGCGATCTCGGCTCAAATATACCGATGACGGCTAATTGTCGGGAACATATTATAGAGGCAGCTTCGAGTCGTCTGTCCCTTTTGTGGAAAAAGTGTGAGAAAAAACGTTCGACTGAGTCAGCAAACTTCTAGCAACTCCGCTCTCGAAAATCTAAAAAGAGTGTGTTTTTCACTCAAAATACTCAGAGCGCAGGTGCCCTTTTCTTATTTGAAGAGTGAGATCTCACTATTCAATTGAGAAAAGGGCGCCACTCTAAGCAGTTTCAGTGAAATTCTCACTGTTCGTATATTTTAGGGAGCAATGAATAAAATCCAAGGTATCGGCCAACTTTTCGTCGTTATTATCGAAACGATGTCGTCCGATTGCACGAGGGGGTGAATCGTGTGTATAATATAGTAAACGGAAGAGATGCAGAGTGCGGGGCAGCGTCTTATTGTCCACGCATTCTTTAATTGACAATTAAGGTCCGGCCTTCGTCGGGGGGTCGCTTTATTATCGCGAGAGCGAGCCGGTGTACATAATTTATGTGCAGTGCGCGATGTATATAGAACGGCAGTCATGGAGGCAATTTGAATGTCAATTAGGATTTTCCGGTTATAAATAGTACGTTTATTGATTGCGGCGGTGATATCGATTTAAGTGGATTATGCTCTTTAAGGGGTTCGTGTCACGAGATCAGGCTGGCGCATTACTTTCGAGGGGTCGCGCGAGTATATTACGTATATATATATGCAGGACTAAGCGGAACAAAATGATTCATAATTCTTATTAGCTCGTTGTTGTTGGTGCTTTCGTGTTGCCTAGACGTCGACGGCCTCGTCTGATTATTCAGCTATCGAGACGTTTAACTACTTAACGAAGCATTTATCCTCGTACGTATATCAACATCAAACCCACTGATTTATGAAATATAGCTTTCTGTATACGTTACGCAATGAACCTTACGCTGGAAACAAAAAAAGTGCGCGAAACAAGTGCAGCACAGGCCGGTGCGACCGCGTAATGCATTGTACTTCGCAGCAGGACTCGGCAAACAGGAGCAGACAGGAGAATCTGGAAGGGAGACGAGAGCTGCCAACCGCTTTTCACGTGATTTCATTTCGATCCATTATACACGGCTATTTAAATTTATTAACGAGAATACATTAAAAGGATTACGGACGATACAGGATATTCAAAGTGTATAGCTGCGCAGTGTGTCAACGGAATTTCTTCAATTTTTCAACATGAATTATCGATAGTTGCGGGTAATAATAGATAATAAAGTGTCTCGCAACAGCGAACGTCCAGAATCGTATCCTGATATTTTCATTAGTATCCATTATATAACTTGAATGCAGCTTTGATTTTAAACCGACACATATTACGTATATTTAACGCTGCTATTCATTAGCTTGGAAGACAGTATAAGAGTTGACTCGATAAGCCTATAGCGACATTATTAGCGGTATGATGAATATTGTAATCATAATGTATACTCGGTATTTTGTCAGAAAAAAGCAATTTGTATACAACTCGATCGTCGATATACTTACAGACGTCTTAGGGTACGTATACCTTTCAGCTGTTGTCGGTAGATTTTAATGGAAACGAGCGCAAAGCGTATAAAATCGGGGAAATCACAATGACGCACGCCCCCGTCCTCTCTTCCTACAAAAAAGCTTTTGAGACTCCGGCAAAGCTCCACAAGTCTCTCTCTCTCTCTCTCTCCTCTCTCTTTCTTCTGTCTCTTCCGCCGGAGCGTATTTCTCCGGCGATTAACGCGCGCAGGGCTTCGCTTTCTATATACGTGCGGCGCGTCTCTCTGTGTATCTATCCTTCTTCGGAAACATTAGAGCAATTGAGTCGTCGGCGTTGTCGTCTTTCTCTCTCTTTCTCTCTCTCTCCCTCGGCGCGTCAGCCACCCTCGCACTTCCGGCGACGCCGGGACCCCTGATTTCTCTCACCCCAACGCATCAGCCAGTCGGAGAGAAAGTGAGAGAGAGAGAGAGAGAGAGAGAGACTATAAGGTGAGGAGCACACACACACACACATACGCGCACAAGTTTTATGTACGTCGGAGCGAGCCAAGGGCAGAGAGCGAGAGAGGTAGAGAGTCGGGACGACATCAGAAAAAAGGAAAAGGCAAGGGGAATAGCACACATAGCTTATACGCACCTACGAAGCTTATACTGCAGAGGGAGCGAGAGAGCGTAGACACCGGTTTCACGCTTTCGTATATAGATATACATGTATATACGCGCGAAGCGAGAGGGGAGATTGCGCGAGCGGAGGTTCGTTGAACCTTTTCTTCGAGCATGTTCCATAAATACATCCCCCGAGAGATCATAGAACGAGCGCACACCGCGGCGGCGGCGCTACTACAACTATATGCTGTTCCACGCCGGCCCCGAGAGTCTCGTGACGCATGCACCGAGCCTCAGCATGCATACACAGGCTAACCGGCATCAGCTCAGCCGGAGGGTGGGAGGCATCGGAGACACGCACACACACACGCGCGCGCAGACGGAGGGTGATTACAATGACGCGGAAAAGAGAGCGTCGCGAGCGCGCCTGCGGGAGAAAATTCTTCCATTCAGAGGGGATAATGGCCTGATGGGGAAGAGTCGCGTTATTCTGGCTGTCGTTAGTTCCGATGATTATTTTCGTTTTCGACTCTACAAGCATTTAGCCGAAGAAAGAGGCTTAGTTGAGAGGCGAGATGGGCTCGTTTTTCCCTTTTCCGGATGTTTCAAGTGTCGATGGCCGGCTTTCCAGATTCATCGTTTGAGGTAAAAATACCATTTGACTCGCTCGACGTTGAGCCTCGAACCCTCGATTCACATTCATGTAGAGAATTCATCTAGTGTGTTCCAGTCTATACCATAGTGTATAAATGCAAATATAGATGCGTGTAATATGGTTTATTGCTGTTTGGTGTGCGATGTATACATAAGTGAAATTGCCGCACGCGTGCGACGAGCCATTATTACGAAGCTGCAATTAAACGCAAATATGCGCAATGACGCAATCTTGCGCTCTTCCAAAAGTATAATATAAAGAGCGCCCTTTGAGACCATACGAGAGAAATAAAGAGTCGCGCGCGCAAGGCTCGTCGCTGCGTGTACTCGTATATACCGAGAAACGAGGTAAAGCGCTATATAGGTGTATACGTATACAGCGTGGGAGATGATGAATGCATCGACGCAACGGTTTACCCGCACGCCAAATAGCTCGTTGCGCCGACGTTGTCTATTCTTCGCGCGCACAATACACGCGTATACGGCTCTATCCTGCGCCGGGGTGTATAAATATGCATGCATGTACACTCGCACACGTGCACGCGCGCGCTCTCTCGCGTGTATTTTCGAAAAGGTCAAAGCGCGCCCACGCAACTACATTTACGCGGACAGCGCAATTTCCGCGAGCAATTTGACAGGGGGGATCAATTCGTCTATATATACGATTACACGCGTCCTGCGCGCGCGCGCGTGTGTGTGCATAGAGAATAAATCAAATAAGCGATTAATTTAGCGTTATATCTTCATTTATTCAGAAGACCTCGTCCTGTATAATGTCGCGCGGCTTTGCAACATTGCGAAAAATAATAACAGCTATAGCGCATCGTCTTCCCGCGGGCTGCACACAAAGTCTCTCAACGACTGCAGCTGCAGAGATCGAAAAGACTCGTTGTAGGTATATACCTATAATACATATACTATATATATATATATATATATATATATATATATATATATGTATGTATTATGTATCGCGGCGGTCCATTCTGGCAAATATTTGCTTTTGTCCTTGGCTGCATTCGATCTTTTCATTCCTCCTCCGCATTCTGTATTCTTCCTTTTTTCAAGCAGCTCGCTCGGAGAAGTTTACCAGCAGCGTATACCTCTGCACATACACCCCCGCGCTCACTCGGCACATCCTCTTTCGTTTTCGCTTGCTCGCTCAGCTGCGCTGGTTGCCCCCCCCCCCCTCCCCGCCGTCCAGCTTTCCTCCTCCACCTCCGCGGGCGCTTTCGGGCTTCTGCAATATTAAAGCCGTCTGCGGTCGGCGAGTGTATATATATATATACATACATATATATCGGGGTCCGGTGGTCTGCTGCCGCCGCCCTCTGCAGCGTCACCCCTGCGCGCCTGCTTTCGTCCGATGGGAATCGCAGCGCGGCTGCGGCCGCTATATACCTTCGGACTCCGCCGTGTGTGCACGTATTACGTGTACGCGCGTAATCTCTTATCGCGTCTCGCACTTCTTCCTCTTTTTTCCTGCGAGCGCGCGCAGGACTGCAGGTTATTTGATTGCGCGAAGATTGGATCTCTCTCTTTTTTTCTCAGTCTGGCTTATCGAGCGCGCGGAGGTCGTCCTATAGAGTATGGAAGCATAACCTGCAAGTTTAACTCGAGCTGGCCTTGTAGTTTGAAGGAAATCAATCTCCGAGCTCGAGCGGCCGATGCATGCGTACGTCGAGCTGCTGAAATATACAACACTCTCTGCATCGGAAATTCGACTCGAATGGTTGAGGACTATTGATGAATTGAATTATTCTGCGGAAAGAATTCACTCTCTTTGCTCGCTTTATTTCAAGCTCGACCGTCTGCGAAGGTGACGACCTCATGCTAAAAACACACGAAAACTAATTTATTTATATTTAAACGTCTAGACCCTTTACTCTCGCACTGCTTGCAACGGAATGATTCGCATTTTCCAAGGCACTTGGAAAAATACTTTGCAAATGTTTCCGTGTCAACTTTTATATATGTGCTTGTAAAAATAATAACGAATTTATTTCTCGTTTCGTATAAACAATTTCAGAAATTCGGCTAACGTCGGACAGCGCGCAACTATTTCAGAGCCACTCGCGAGTGAATCCGTTTTAAAATAAGTGGGCTCTCTTAACATTTTTCCGTGTGCGATTGATCAATTAGCGAGTTTCGAGTTTTGTCCGCTGAGCCGCAGATTCCGGGGCTGGCGAGAGTTCGGAATTCCGAACAAAAAATATATTCTCAATACTCCGTATTGTAATATACACGGCCGCGGCCTTGATGAAACTTTGCGCAATCGATATCTCGAGTGCTTTCGTCCCATGCAGCTCTTTCTTCCCGATACACGAGCAAACAGTATACAAAAAGGCGAGCATTTACAAAGCAAGGAAAAAAGAGTCGGAGGGAGAGAAACCTAGTCAACCGGTATAGTGAAAAAAAAAGAAAAAAAATTACTCGGCGAGAGGGGCCGACGAACTACTCTCCGCTGTGTGTACGACTAATAATCGCGCACTGTGCAGTGCAACAACCGAGCGCGACTCGCGATTGCCTTTCCCCGAACGGCTCAAAGGGAAAGACAGGAAGTTGCGTCATAAAGCGCGAGCCACCGGTTAGGAAAAACGAGATGAGAGAGGAAGCGGCGGGGAAAGGAGGCAAAACAAAACGAGTCAGGGTCGACGCCGCCGACGCCGTGTGCTATATAGTAAAGTTTTCTTTCCCGGCATAGTGTCGTCCCCAGGAAATTAGATTGTCGGCAATAAATTAAATGCTAAAGTTCTTAACCAGTCGAGCGCGCGCCTAGCTGTCGCGGACTGTACGTGCGCAGCCACACGGTTTTCACCTCTGTCTCGAACTTTCCGACCCGATGAGTAACGGTTAAATAATTAGCTTAAATATTCATTGCCCGACGAGCCCTCTATCTCCCTCATGCTACTCTATAGTAGCTGCGAATCGCGCCGCTCGCGTCCAAAATGTAGCTGGTGTATTATTTGGCAGAAATAAGAAAAGTTTGCATACGCATAGCTAATTACGGAAAGTACAACGACGCAATTATCAGTTCCTCGAGAATACTTTATAACGATTCCAGCGATGATGGATGCGGATTGCGGAGCTGCTCTGCCGCGCGGCACAGCTGCGGGCTTGATAAAATTCAAAACCAGAGAAACAACATACCGTACACGCAGGCACTGCGGCGGCGCGGGTAAAATAATGCGCGACGAGAGAGAAGAAAGTCCGCGAAGACGAACAGCTTCTTGTTTTATCCGGAACTTCTGGGACGTTTTTGGCCCGGGCGCTATACTTACGCGCTGCCGCCTTCGAAAAGTAACATTCGCCAAGTTTCGCTCCGCTATATATACACGTGCAGTGCGCACCGCCGGCATTCCCGTTCTCTCTCCCTGATAAGCGAGTCAGCTCACTATCTCCGTCTATCTGTGTGTGTGTGTATAGGTGTCTAGGTACGGAACATACTGCAGTCTGCGGAGAGTATACGTCGTGTACCTATACACGTATAGGTATATATACTCTCTCGGCTTTCGCCATACCGTTTCCTTCTCTTTCGTTCAATCTTGCTCCTATTACAGCGCTGCAACCTTGTTGCTCCTGCGGCAAGCGCTTTCTATACATGCGCACATGTACGTGTGCGTTTATACGCTACAAATCTCCGCGCGGCCGCATTGCGCGCTTCAGCCGCGCGCGAGGAGAAAACTTAATTTGTAGATTGAATTAATTGCCGCCGCTTGAATTAAAGACTCCTTTCTCTCGGTTTACTGCGCTCGCGCAAGGATCTCCTTTTCCGCTGCGCGAGCCCGCACGCGCATGGGAAAAAACGTGCCGCGCACAAGCGCTGCCGAGCGATTTGGCGATGTTTAAAGAGCAGTTTCATTGTGTTTTAACGCTAACAGTATATATATATATATACGCGCGCAGTCGGGGAATGGCGCAGAGAGATTGCGTGCTCGTTAGGGCCACTTAAGATGCCGTAACTCAACTGCTAATGCGAGCTTTAGCCAATTTTGACGCGTTACGATCATTTTACCGATCTCGTAAGAATCACTGAGACGCGCGTTCGATTTGTTCGCCGGTATATTTATTGCGCTTGCGGGATCGGCTCCTGCTGTATACGCTTGTTTAAATGCCGCGGCTCCTAATACAAATAACCCGCGCAAACGCTTAATCAAGCTACGCCGCGTTTGTTTCCCTCTCGCGTATTTGCATATTATTCTACTCGATCTATGCGCACAGTGAGAGAGCTCGCGCGCGCGTTTGTATACACGCGTATTGGTCGTTATTCAAAATGACTATAATATATATGTATGCGTATACGCTCGCGTGGCGCGCTAATTTAACCGGATGTGAAAAATCACGGAACAATTTGCCGCGAACAGAGAATCAATGATTGAGTATGATGTCATATCGGTTCGGCGGCGACAAAGAAGCTTATAATCCTCGAGCGTATACGAGGCTCTATAACGCCTCCATATTCCACAAAGTCAGTACAGAGCTGCTGCGCGTCAAAGGCTGCAAAAAACGCGGGTACCAGCAAGCCGGAAGCTGCGAGCGCGCGCGGAAAAAAAATAAGAGAAAGACGAAAGGTCGAGCGAGAGAAACATCGGGCGATTCAAATTCGCTTCGCGCAACGAGATACATCTATGTAGCTGGCGATATGTATAGTGCACCTTGGCGAGGGCGAAATGAAAGGGGTATCGGGCGCGCGAAAACTTCCGACGCGGTGCCTTTGACGGGAGGCAGAAAAAAAAACGTTTCCGCAATCGAGCTGCCGACGCCGGAAAAAGAAACGAGAAGGAAGAAATTCACGTGGGTAGTCGAAGCCACGGGGGTTTGCAAAATCGCGACTGGCTAGCCGTATATGCGCGCTCAAATAGAATCGGGCGTATATATACAGCGGACACAGAGGGAGAGAGAGGTTGCAGCAGCACAGAGAGAAAGGGAGGCGCTAGGCTTGTCGAATCTCTGGCCTGACAATTCGCGTTTGTCACCGGTCCCCCAAGAGTTGCTCTCTCGGTGTGTATATACACACACACACGTGCGCATATCGCCAAATGTATGCGCACACGTATATACAGTCGGTCGGGCTAGGCATGACGTGGATACGGTCGATCGAAACAACGCGAAAACCGCAGCAGCAGCAGAGACGGCGGCGGCAGTGGCGGCGCACATATATATATATATAGAGAGAGAGAGAGGCATGCTTGCGCCGCCTGTCTGTGTATATCTGGGTGAGCGAGCGCTCGGTGGGTGGATAACTCAATGGGTTATTTGAGAAGGAACACGAGCGATGGGGGATATGTGCTGTGCCGCTACGCGCCTCCAGCTGTCGATCCATCGGATATCAACTCGCCGAGAGAAATCGAGCAACATCGGCTCGCTCTGCAGCTATACACTGCGTCCTCTATACGTACTGTCTCTCTTCTTTTGTGTCTGTATCACTCCCGATATATCTTTTTTTTGTACTCTTCTCCGAGGTTGTTTGAAAAAAAAATTTGTTGAAGTTTTCTTTTCAAAGCTCGACGCCGACGAGGAAAAACCACGCACGGATGTGTATAGAACGCGCTATGTCTGCGCAGGCCGAGGAATCGTTTATTGCATTTCAAACTCCGTTGAATTAGTGTGAAAACGAAATTAGTTTATTCTTAATATTTCAATGGCTAATTTATCGTCGCGTCGACGCATTTTTCTGGTGGTAAGCGTGAAATTATACTAAATGCGACGTGTGCAACAGCGTCGACGCCTGCATAGTTGTAGTACATCTGCATTAGCAGTCACCGCTCTCTCAACTATATCGGCACGGCTCCGACATAGTTCCGCATCGGGATCTCCATATACGTGACGCGCGCGGCTATTGTTGCCGTCTATATACGCTGCGACTCGCGAATACGTGCTGGAGCACAGACGAGAGCACTGCTTCTGTAGAAAGTTGCTCTGGAAGGAAAATGTAAAATCACTGTGCGATCTGGATTTACACCCTAAATTTTGAGTTTTTCATTCTTTTAAGTAAGTAACTACGTTGAGTAAAGTTTTATGGCGAGGCGAACATTAACAATTATTCTTGTAGATTTGAAGTCTTTTTGTGCTTTTAGGTAACAAATTGTTTGATGCAAGCTTTTTATTAACAAGGTAGTAAAAAATTTGTTAAAACGGGAATTCTGATGTAGATTTTTCTACGTTTTAAAACCGCGAGGAGATTCCTATAATTTTTCAAAGGCTGCTTGACAAGAACAAAGTTGATCTATAGAAAGTTGATTCCTACCCAATCAACGATTACTATCATTATTCGTATATTTTTCCCCAACCGAGGAGTACACGCTGCCGTATATGAATTCGGGCCAATTGCTCGAAAGCTGGTTTCTTAAAGCGATTTCCCCATTTTTCCTCTATCATCTTTCTCTTCTTATGTCTCCCAGCAAATGAGCGATAGAAAAGTGGTAATTTCTTAAATGACACGGTTCCAGCATGATGGCCCATTTGTAACGTATACATATAATACGCGCATCCGGACTCGAGACTGCCGATGTTTTTTTGTTCGCGTCTGCCTGAACGCGGGAGCTGAGAATAATTTTAAAAATACCATTGCAGCGGTCAAATGGAAAAATCCGGGTAAATCATTTACTAGCTTCAATTTCACTCGTATATTATACATATGCATAATGACCTCCCGACACGTAAAAGATTTCGAGTCGCCTCAGCGCTGGTGAATTGCCGTGATATCTTAATTAGCGTCACTATAGCAAATAACGGTTTTCCGTTCACTGAACGAGACCGAATCGGAAATTCGATCCTTGAGACTCGAAGACGAAATTCAATCGAGAAATTCAGATGGTTATATCCATGTGTCTGTACACAAGAAAGAGCGTGAGAGCTGAGTCTGGCGAATTCAGTTGTGCGAAGTCGAGTCGTAGTATTTTATCCGTCTAGCCCTTTCTCAGTGTCAGCTCATTGAAATAAATCGCTCGGCAACGCAATTAAGGACGATATCCGTCGGATCGCGCGTCGACTCCCCCGTCAGCCTTCGTAAATTTCGTCAAGAGAGATGCAGAAAATGGAGAGAAAAAAAGCTTCTGCCAGGGACTGTACTGGTGCTCTGCGAGGTCGAGTGTACTCACTTCATTTCTTAGAGTGACCAAACAGTCTATTCGTGTAAATTTTCACTCGGTGCTATATTATGGAACTGTTACCCCAAAACGGACTGAAAATATCGGTTATCACACAACCAGTATAACAATTTTTCTAGTTATTCTCTGTGATCTTTAATGTGATACGCGGCAAATGCAAAATTCAACTATTATTTTCCGTTTTTAATATACCAGACTAACCTGCGAGTAGGTATCACTGAAAACTTTTTAGCGTGTATATATGTACAAGTCAAGGGAGAGCGTCCGGGATATTCATGAATAAGAGAGAAGACACACGCGGGGGGGGGGGGGGGGAAGGGCTGTTACACTACTGCTACGAGACACGGGGTCGGAGCTTTGGCGGCGGCAACGACGGCAGCAGAAAATCTTTGGCCCGAGTGCGTGCTCATCACGAAAGAAAGAGAAAGAAAAAGAGGAGCAGAGAGAAGGGCGACCGCGTCGGACCGGGGGATTTAAACGGAGCTTCTCCAGCTGGTAGCCCTCGCCGCGTCGCCTGTATTTCAAGTCCTCGAAGCGCGACGCGTTAAAGTTTTCGCTTTCTCGGTGCTTTTCTCTCTTTTACCTAGCTATATGTATATATACATATACTCTTCGCGCGTCTACAGCGCAGGTATATATCTATATGTATATATAGAGCGGCGCTGAGGAAGAGAGGGAAAAGTCATTGACTGCGTTTGCGAGATAACGCTCTCTAACTATAAGTGTACGCAAGAGTGCCGGGAGAGCGCAGCGGCGAGTCCACATAGCCTACTACTGTAATACACTGCGCGGATCAGTGGTTCTCATCCCGAGGTGTATACAAGCTGCTGCTGCTGCTGCCCTGTTCAGAGTCATTTTTGCTGTGTATACTCGGCGCTAAATGGATGCAATTGCGTGCGAACGTGGAAAAAAAGCTAATATAGAAAGTACAGCTATCTATTCTCTCTCCGGCGGAAAAACAAAGTGAGCAGCTTTGCAAAGTCGGGGTCTCGCGCGGAAAATCGTTCTGTCAACTTTGCTCGCTGCTAACAAGTTCTTTCTGTACTTATATAGAGGAGGCCGAGGGGTAGAGATACACAGCCACAGCCCGGCAATGAACCTCGTTAGTGCGGCGGTCCGAACTTCGCCCTGTGTATAGCCGTGTGTGTGGGTGTATTCTCGGCAGGTTGCTCGCGTTCGTTGTCTTTGACTCTCGCGCACGTCCTTTTTTCTCGTCGAAGCCAAAATAGCGAGAGCGGGTCTCTCTCTCTCGCACGTGCGTGTACTTTGGCCGCCGCGAGAGTTTTGCGCTCTTTGCCCGGGCGCGCTGCTCTTTCTCTCTTAGCGGGTAATTAACTTCCATGGCAATTACACAGGGGAGCGAGTAGAACCGCGACGTTATTGTTTCTCCAGCGCACGCTGTATAGGGGCGGGGGCGACGCCCGTTAAATGTCTCTTTTCGAGATTTTCTTTGCGAATTAGGAGTCGGGTAGCACTGGGAGTCGTCTTGATTAAAGTGGGAATTAAAGACGCCGCGCGGTGATATTTTTCCGGGATTATTTTCTACTCCGGCAGCAGTGCGTCGAATTATCGAGGGAAGAATCTCGCGAGTTTTCTTCATCTCGATAACGCGCGTATATATAAAAAGAGC
Organism: Muscidifurax raptorellus; assembly: GCA_020010945.3. NCBI lineage: Eukaryota > Metazoa > Arthropoda > Insecta > Hymenoptera > Pteromalidae > Muscidifurax > Muscidifurax raptorellus. Next base: position 2,182,481 of record CM052081.1, on the reverse strand, counting down.
GAGAGAGAAAAAGGAGGGCTCGATCCGTTACATACCCCGCATATCGCAATACCTAAACATAAGCCTCGTCCGCGCAATCGACAAATTTATACATCAGGCGCAGCGGCCGCGCTGATCCCCGCCGGAGAAGAACCCGAGGGGATCGAGCGATGAAAAATATTCAAATTCCCGCTCGGGCGTATATAATGCACATGTGTGCGGCCAGCGCGATAAGGAGCGATATAAAGCAGATATATCGCAGACCGCAGCTCTGCTGACGCCCACCTCTCGCTCGTCTCCCGCCGTCAGCGCAGGTCACTATATATACTATGTATACTATATATGAGGCGAAGAAAAAGTCGCGCGGCGAATAATCCCGTTCACCGCCGACTCGTACACATCGGATCCCGGAAAATAACAGCTGCGTCACGTGCATTGGTGCACTGCACTATCCACTCTCCGAGCGGCTACAATCACGTGGCTATACGATTATATATATATATATCGGCGTCCCCGATATCTTTCTAATCCGCGGCGCGCGGAGCCTTGTACCGTTTTACGCGCTGCACCGGCCGCGCCTCGTTCCGCGCGCGCACTTTGACGAGATTGCCGCCAGCGGAATATTTTCATACCGTATAGTTCTTTGTTGCAGCTATGTAGCCTTCCAAACGAGGCCTTTGTTTGACGCGGTCCAGTGCAACAATGACTCGATTTGTTTGCGTGCATTCATTATATTTTTGTGCACTTTTATCGTCGTTATCGAGTGTAATATATGGAGTCAACCAATTACGAGTGCTTTGTTGCTTTTTCTTTTCGTCAGAAGCTAAATAATGCACGCCGGGACACTATATCGCTATAATGTATATAAGAGGGCCCAGACGCGCGAGCGTAATTCGATCGCCGCCGCACGAACAAGGTATAAATATGACTCGCGCATTGTTCTCGAGGCGAGCGATCAAATCGTTCGTAATGGAAGAAAACAGTCAGTGCAGAAGAAGCAGCAGCAGGCGGTAAACCAGTATATTATACATATCCCGGCAAAGATTCAGCGTATACAGTCCACCCCTAATCCCCGCGTATCGCCCGAGCGCCATCGCGAAACGGTAAAATCTCTCTTTCTCTCGGCTCACGCCCGCACGTATTATATACTCGCGCCGACGCTGCGCATCCCATGCGATACTTCGATGGGCTCGTTATCGCCCGGCGGGGTGCTCCTCTTCGCGTCCAAAGACACGCGCGCGCTCACTGCACCGAGAGAAATCCTCCGGTGCGCGCAGGTGATCGTACAGACGCCGGGGCCCGCCGCGATGCGTCGCTCCCATAAATAACGGTGTTACGAGGAACGAGAGGGAGGCCAGCGTGAGCTGCATAATGGGTTGGCTATACGCGCGCAGCTCTCTTTTCGTCGATTTTCCGCGCTCTCGTATATGGAGCGCCGGTCGTTCCGGAGCCGAGAGAGAGAGAGACACACACACGGGCAGTGAGCGCACATTCGGAGTCATTCGCGATCTTATCGCGCGGCACTGCGAGCGACCGAGGCTGAAATTGAAATTTCCCCCGGCTTTTATTCTTATCGCGAGGACCGGCAACCAGCGCGCACAGGGCTCCCCCCCGGATATATACTGCGCTCGTCCGGATGTGCTTTATGCTGACGAAGAATACGACGAGGACCGCAGGGATGCGCGAGTGAATTTTTCGACGAGCTTTGTTCGTCGAGAGCTAGCAATTTTCCACGCTTTTCTGCATGTGTTATTTATGTATATATACGCTCGTTTTTGCGTTCGCTGCTTGTATGCCTTTAATTACGCCGGGGCAGTTAGCGCGCTGACGAATCGATCTCGGCCAGTCCCTGTGTATATACGTTTGTGCCTGGATCATGTGCGTGGGAGTGTTAGCTTTCGTTTAGAGCGGTTGGCTTTTTGCGCCGGTCGTAAGCGCGCTGCACTTTTTTGCGACGCCCCTGTTATGAGCGGACGTTAGACTGCCGGTATAACGTTTCAGCGTCGACAGCTGATTATATCCGCGATCGGCTAATGAACGCTCGTTCGCGCAGTCGGCGTATACAAGTATTGCTTAATAACAAGGCTCTCGAGATGAGCCGATAATGCACGCGTTTTTCGCGCGTCCGCGTGCACGTATAACTAAACGTATGCAATGATTATTTGCTCGAAGAGCTCGCGAGGCGACGTGAGCGCAATCGCATGAAATTGCCACGGGCGTGTGTGGGCTTTTCTTATCGTCATATAGTTCGATGTCGTCGCGCCTGCATGTCGCTCGAAGATCGCGGACGCCTCTATGCATGTAAAACCACGTCGAACCGCGTTAGCAATACCAAATTTGCATATCTGCGTCGTAGATATACTCGGTGAAAAAGTATTTTATCGAAAAAGGGCTAGTAGCAGGTATACCGCGTGTAAAAAACTAACAGGCTCTATCTTATTCTCTTACCGCAAAAAATAAAACGATATAATTTCGTGTCCTCGACTCGCCTATATACGCCAGTTTTTTTCTTCTGTACACTTGGCCCGCGATAAGAGGACAAAACAAAGGAAACTTGAACGTTTTCCGATTTTTGTTTATCTAGGTCCGCGGAACGTGAACAAGAAGCGGAAAAAAGAAATTGGAAGGTAGAGCGAGAGTATAAAGCGGGGGCGGGGTAGGAGACTAGAGAAATAAAGACAGCATCGCGAAACGAGGCTCTCGTAAGCGCGGAAGTTTGCAAGGATGAAATCTGCTGACGCCGAGTCTTGCGCGCGCGCGGGAGAGGAAAGATCTTCTCTCGAGACGAGTTTATCGTTCGGCAAGTAAAGCGATCAGAACCTCAACTCGCTGGCCTTTTAGCTGTCAAAGATATTTCGAGACGCTGCTGCTGCCGCTCGACGATTCTTTCGCGTCGTTTCTTCCTCTCACTCGATAAGTATGTCCCACTGGTCCGATACACTTCTTTTTTTCCATACATTTTCCTTTACTTTTTTTTTCGAAAACATTATGTCCCCCCGCACTTTCTCGATTAGACTTGAAACCTTTCCCCCCATCTAGATCTCGGGACTCGAGATTGCCGCTTCGAGAGGATTCTTTCTGCAAAGCTGAGAAGTCACGTGACAAAGGGAATTTCATTTCCCCCCAGCTCTATATGTGCTTTGCCATATTATATGTTAGAGAGCTACTCGGAAATCCCGCTGCATCTCTCGATAATTCCTGTGGTCCGCTTCTGCTGCTATTATACTGAATAATTAAAAGTCAAAAGGACACCGAGTTAACGAGTCTCTCTTTGTTTTCCCTTCGTTAATAAAAACTAGGAATTTCCATAGTGCTTTTCGTATGTAGTAAATCACTCGAAAAATCTTCCCCTGACAAAGGCTACATTTGCGGAAAAAAAAGTGCAACGATAACTCGTGCAACCTAAAACGAGCTTAATTGATAAATTAAATGTCCGCGCGCACGCCGCACAAAGGGTTTTTATTCGTGCGCGAGTCAGGATGTATGCGCGCGAGTAATTTATAACGAGACGCGCGGTGGTTACCCCCCTGCGGGCAGAGCGGCATATTTATGTATCAACGCCTATATATACGGTTCCCTCGTAATTTTCTTTGCCAATACAAGCCGACGCCTTTTTTTTGCAAGCGGACTCCAGCGCGCTAAAGGCGTTTCTCCCCGGGGAGTATCTCACATGAGAACTACGCGCTATCAGCAAGGCTCCCGCTTTCGCCTCGGGCCGCCGCCTCCTCAGCGGATTTTCTTTTTACTTCTGCTCGTTCACCGGCTCCTGACTCAATAAATTTTTTTTCTCCTCCTTTTTCTTTATTCCAGAAATTTCAATGCTTAAATAAGTGGGAGTGACAGATGCGCGCCTGCCGCGCTGAATCGGGATCTGCGCGGGGGAATCATTTACTTCGAGGTGGTACCTTCATTGATTCGCTGTTGCGTTGACAAATTGGCATTACGCCGGATATCATTGTTGGATTTTCTGTCGCGACACCGAGCATTATCGAATAACAACTCTAGAGTCCAGATAATGTTCAACTGAAATTAAGTTAATTTTACAAGTCAATTTACAATCTTTTTTCATTTTAATTTTGAAGAAATGAGCGACAGTGCGCGCGGGACTGTCGCATTAGTTGAACGGTAAAAAGCCAGAACGCTCGTCGGCTAATTAGATAAGGCGAGTGTGTACGTTGTTGACTCGATGACGCGGAAAGACGAGTGCAGCTGCCGCCTGGCAGCTCCAAAGTCTCATCTCAACAATTCACTTTCATCTTTCGTTTCGTCGTGTCTCTTAACCAGCCGGTCTTTTTCTCGCCTACTCGCGCGTGCACGACTCGGCTAAACCTGTGTGAATGGCCCTTTTCGTGTCGCGGTTACTCGCGGACACGGAGCTGACGTCTAATAAACCCCGGCTCTAAGCTGCTGCGGTTAAAGCAGTTCTTCTCGTTACTTGCTCGTTTGCCAGAGCTCGCTAAAAAACAACTATACGGTCAGCTTCTTCAAAGAACTACATTTTTTTTCCCGGCTTTGCCTCTCCCTCTAGAGCTCTAGGATTGCGTGCGCGTAAGCGAGATATATTCCCTGAAAAACCTGCGCTAATTGTCTCTAACCGATTTTATGAAACACGGTGTACATCAAGAATAATAAGCCATTCGCGAGATTGACTTGTGAGCGTAACTCAAGATCCTCCGCGAGTATTGCGTTTCTTTATTCTTTCGCAGGCTTCGGAAGACGGGGACGCGCTGCAGCCACGGGAAATCCCGCGGTTGCTAACAAAATAATCTTTCACCCCCACCCACGCAGCCCCTGATGGATTAAATTTTATACACGCCGGGCGCCCAATACCTCCCACTTCCCATCAAAAGCGGATGATCCTCGCTACAACGACGCTGTAACGACGAGCGCTGTAATATATTGCGGAATACCGTGTTTCATAATAGCATAGTCAGAATTAAACAAGGGAAACCCACTGAAGCGTTGTTCGATATAGACTACTTAGCTTACGTTAGTATTAAAGATACAGGTTTAATGAAATACATGAGCAATTTTAATACGAAAATCTGATGCGGCGGGCTAACGCGAATAGTAATTAATTCACCTTATTATTGTTCGTTAAATTTCAATGAGGATGAAATCGATTTCAGTGATATTGCTAATTTCAAGATAAGCTTTATATTAATGCTGTATAGCATGACGTGTATTATGCAGCAGTATCTGTCGAGTACATTTATACAGACTTTTTTTTCTCCTACGCAAATCCTACTGTTAATAAGCGATAGGCTCGAGTACACACTGCGTTTAGACACGATGTTTCCGCCGAGCGTGAATCATACATTACGCATGTGAAAAATGCTGATCTCCTCTTCGATAAATTTCATACAAGGGGGCGTGGGTCATGAATCTCCAACACATTCAAAGGCTCGTATATACTCGACTCGTGTTGTATAGTTTTGCGCAAAGCGCGAGTCATGCGACGTGTGTACCACTCATCCATATCAATTTCATACACATATAGGTGGACTTTTTTCACACGTGTATAGCTCGAACTAACTCGATTTTCAAAATTGGCCGGAAACGCGTACACATTCCGATGTTGAATTCGCCGTTTTCATTGACGGACTAATTTAGTTCCGTCATTAAAGCATCAACGCTCGGTTTGTGATTTGTCCTTTCAATTTTCCCAAAATCCCTACACAGTCTACGAGCAGCGACGACTTCTTGCTTCGCTCGTGTTAAAATGTCGCTGCAACTGCGCTATATACACTCCAGACGGCTCGAGAAGCGTCTGGGGTTGAGACTAATTTTAGCTATCGTTCGAAGACATCCCGGAGAAAGAAAGAAAGAAAGAAAGATAGTAAGAGAGATACATGAGATGGAGAAAGTGCCCGAGAGACACCAAACGAATATGCCCCCTCTCACACTTTTTTGACGTTGCTGGCGGGGCAGTCGCATTTGGCTGCATTTATATATGCATCTATATGTATACCTATATATGCATATGCTTTTAGAGTATGGAGACTCATCTCCCTCTCGTAGCGCTGCAGCTTTTGTTTTTCCCTCGGCGTAGCATCGACACTCGCGACACACTGGCATTAACTTTTTATTTCACACTCGGAATCCTGACGGAGCTCCGGCGCGGCTGATGCTCGGCTGTGCGCTCTATTCTTAGAATACTGCGAAAACGCAACGCGAAGATTTCACTGCATAAGTGTACAGAGTACGTCTGGAGGGTTGATTCTTGCGACGATAGACGAGCAAGGGTCGAGACCTTTTTCACTTTTTGCTTTTGGGTAATCCGTGGATATATATATTTAAACAGAACATTCGTGTAACACGCTGCATCCATTGGAATTTAATTGGCTCACGAATTAGTCGAGAGAAATTGAGAGATGGATCTTGTTTCTATCAATATTAATTCCTGTATTTTCGTGAATCTATATATTGCCAGTGACATGATCATCGCGCGGTTTGTACGTGTGCGCGACTGACAAAATACAACAATGCATTAAAAATAACTTGATCGACGTGAATAAATGTTCTTCTCGTTCTATATGAGGCGATGGCCCTGACCTTGACTGTCACAAGTTCATAATTTTCATTACTGCGATCTGGTCATCTGGAGCAGAACGGTGGCGCGGGTAAAGTTAGATCTCGTTGAAAAAATAAACTGCCGACGGCATATGCAGCATCGGAAGCTGAGTTTGCTCGCGCTATATAATGCTCGGGAGTCGAGTCGAGGCGCAGTCGCGCGAAACGGGCATGTGAAACGAGACAGAAGCTGAGCGTCGTGACGTTCCAAATCCCCAGGAATGCCAAAGAGTCGCGCGCGCGCGAGTACATACACACACATGCGCGTATATATACGCGTCTTCGAGCTCTTTCTGAAAAGTCCAGAAATAGAACGTTACATCCCGTCGTCTCGCGATCAGACGAGACGCGCGCGCCCGCCGTCCCGTCTTTATTCTTTCTTCCCCCGGCGCGGTTCTTTCTCTTTCGGTTCCTAGCGCGCTCCTTGAAAGTGTATAATTCGGTCGAGTTTTTCTTTGCTCCGTTTCTCTCCGACATATCTCGGCTGGCTCGATATATGCAGCTTATGTAATTTATTTTTTTCTTTTTCTTCACTTCAAAGGCGTATCGAATGAGAAGGGGAGAAAATTAAAGTCGTATATATTGTAAAATAATCAATCGTCTTCTCGTTGTCAGCGAGAATAAAGTTTGTTAATACTGCCGCATATATATATATACTGCGTTTTCAAATCCTTCAAGATAAGAACGCGTCGAGCGACGACTTAACGGTATACTATACTACAGTCGTGCATTTGAAAGGCCAGCAGATAAACCCAGCCCGGGATAATGGCTACAATCGGCTTGAATTTTGATCAACGGCAAACTTGTCCGCGGGAACAGGTGGCCAGGGAAGTTTGCGCGGCGAACAACTGTATATATACATACGGCGCGCGAAAGCGATCCGCGGAGACAGACTTTTTCTGCAATCCGCTCTCCTCGGGCCTTCCAAGTAGATTAGGCAGACCAGGGATTGTAGGTGTACAGCTGGGGATCTTATTCTGCAAGTGCAGCAGTGGCCACTGCGGATGCTGAGGGTCGCGTCGGCTCCAGACACGGAAACAGTTTTAGCTTTGTAACAGCGACGGGTCGAAATTTTCTCGTTGCGGGAAAAATTTTGCTAATCCAGCCGCAGGGACTTTGGCTGCAAGAGAGACGAAATTCCGTTGTGTGTTCGGAGAACTTTGCCGTGTAGTCACGGATGCCACTGTTGTGTGTTGTGTGTATATGAAAAAAAACTTGCGAGTTTAGATGTGGCGTGTTTTAGAAGTTGCGCGAACGAAAAAGACAAAAGCGGCTTAGTTCCGCGCGTTTGTTAGTGCCGCATTTACACAAGGATACGTGTACGTAATATGCTTCGGAAAATTGAACAAGTCTCTTCGAGGCTGATATTCCGAAATGGGCTATTCAGCATTTTAAATCCGATTTCCATATCTATGAACAGACGACAGCAACAGCAGTTATTATTATATACCCGTTGTAGATTAATTTTCCAACGGCAATATATTTCTCTCTGCAGCATCCGCACGCCGCGCAATAAAACAACAATAATTTAATGGAGTGAAATATCGATTCGCGAAGAGTGACGTCAGCCGAGCGCGTCATGCGCACTTGACAATGACGAATGGTATGGAGCTAAGCGTCTCGCACGGTGACGTATATATATGTATGTATTATATACGCACACATACAGAGCTCGGGAGGAAAAATAATAGTGCGCGCTTATAAGCGAAATACGGACGAGTGCAGGAGTATAGAGGAGGAAAGAGAGAGAGTGGGTCGTGCAGCGCGCGGGCTTAGCGCTGGGAGGGATTTTCTTAACCGTAGATTTCCTACCGGCGAATCTCTTCTCGAGCGGCCCCTCGTGAAAGCCTTGATTTCCATTCTACTGCTGTGGAGCTACTGCCTCACCCTACACACACATACACACACTGCTTCTGTTCGCTCTGTATACGTGCTGCAGCGGAATGTGGGATATGCCCGGGCTTTTTCTCCGGACAGAAAGATCGGACTAATGGCTTTTATAACAAAGAATACCGCGCGCATATCACATTTTTTATAAACGATGCCGCAGCTGCAGTATTTGATGAATCGTGTATGTAATTGAAAATTCAACTGTATAGCGCGACACACACGGCTTGCTGCCCCCTTCCGATGATATCAGTTCGGTATAAAAAAAAAACATCCCGATTTCCATATAGCCGATGCGCGCGTACAACACCTTATATTAGCCACCTTAATCGCTGCGCTTAAACGCGTGTAAGCGATAGCCAGAGGCCGGCATTCACACAGATATATATACATACACGCACTGATGTGCGCAGTGCGTGATGCGTGGTGAGTCATTCAGGAGCCCTGTAGTGTGATAGAAGGCTGCCTCTCTCCCTCTCAGTCATTCCGCATATTGCTTGCGTTAAATACAGAGGGGGTAGTGTGTCCGGTGACTGTCCGCGCAGCGACAACCTCATCGCGCCGCATGTCATGTGTAGCGCAACATACGTCGCCGTGACTCACGACGTGCAACCCCCCAATCGATATAAACTCTCAAGAGCGTAGCCTGCGGCGGCTTCTAGCTCTCTCTCCCTGCGGTGAGGTTGTTGCGTTGTTCATCGGCAAGCATTTTATTTTTTGCCCAATCTTATTACTGAGTCACATATCATATATATATATGAAGCACGATACGTATTTAAACGATATTTTCACTCGTCGAGCAGCGACAGTTGATACAGTCGCATACGTTAAAAATAAAAATTTTATTTTTTGCCCAATCTTATTACTGAGTCACTTATCATATATATATATATATATATATATGAAGCACGATACATATACCGTTCTCGTTCTCGGCTTCCGATTTTGCGTTATTTTATAAGCGCGAACTCACCTGTTATTATGTATGAGCAAAAATTAATTACACTCGCAAGCGGATTAACTCTTTTTATATGCGGCGCCTCTTTTTTTACTGCGCGCGATCAACTTCATTTACTATCTTGGGACGACAGCGCGCCTCTTTTGCGTTTATTATCGCCTCTTATAATCTCTTTATGGTTCGCTGACGTGCAGTTGAATCAACGATCTTTTTTCGAAGATTACCCGCGACGACGAGCGAAACCTTGCGACTGCTAGACGTGCGATGCTTTTCGTTGTGTCGTAAGTTTCCTTATCGCACACGAGTCTCCTAACGCGTAAAACTCAAGCAAGTTTCTGAGTAATAGTTGACTCTAATTAAACCAAGTTACGCTGCACCGTTATATATATCCATATATTATAGTTTCGCAATGTGTATCTTGGGCGCTTCGCAGAGCTGCAGCGAGTAAAATCATTTATGTTAACTTAAACTTTGAAAACGCATCAAAGTCTCTGTCTCTCTCTCTCTCTCCCTCTCTGCCGCATTTTAAATCCCGAGCGCAATTATATACGTATTTTAATGCGCCGTTTCACCGCGAACTCGCGTAAAAGAGCGACGCGATAGCGGCTTATAAACCGCGGCGCTGATGTTTTTATGGAAATATCGAGGGGAAAAATCATTTCCTCGATGAATTCGCAATAAGGTCGAGTGGAAGTTTTAAAACAAGGCGCAGAACGCCGCGCCGGAGCTGCCGTCCCAAGAAAGCAATTTCCGATGCCAATGAAATCGATCCCCACGGTCGCTATTTGCCCCCCGCTGGACCTCCACTGCGGCGCTCACAAAGCGTATAGAGCACTGGCGAGGGGGGAAGGCAAAGAAGAGAGAGGGAGCAAAGCCAGGGACAGAGTAAATAAAGAACGCTCGGCCGCCGGACAATCGCGCAGCGACACCTGCAAAGTGCCGCGAGGCACGTGAAGCCGCAGCGCGCGAGCGACAAAGTCGCTTCGGCCTGCACGGTAAGTAAACGTATGTGTGCGCGCTATATGTCTCTATAGTCCAACTACGTCTTCCTATTCTCCTCCCAAAGCTCCGCGAGCAACGGCCTTTTTCCTCGACTGATGTTATAAGCTATATATATACAGCGCAGCGCACGTGCCACCAGGGCGCGACTCGGCCGAATGAATTACCCCCGCGACGTTTCGCCGCTCGCAAGCACTAAATCATTCCGTAATCGCGCGACAAGCCGAAAGCTCTCGCTTTTATAATGGCGGCTGCTGCTGCAGCCTCGGTGACCCGCGGGCCCGGGGGGGAATTTATTGCCCCGCGATATGCTTGTCTTGGCCCGACAAGTACATTCGAATGTACTTTCCTAGTCGTCGTCGTCGTCGAGGAGCTTCGATCGCCGACTCCCGGACGTATATATATACACTATTATATATATGCGCTCCGTTTCTTCATTGCGAGTGCACTGCAAAAATTAGCTCTATCTACATATATTCGATGAATATCCCGCTGTCGCTTTTTTCGCTGGAATCGAAAGAGGCAGCGAGAAGCGTCACTTTGCGAATGACGAGTGCGCCTGTTGTGCGTGACGTGGATCGGGTGTATATATAGGAGCATTTTTATCGCGGAAAAATCGTCGAGCGTTACGCTTTATTCCTCGAATTTTTCAGATAATCACGGTTAACAAGCGCGACAGTTTCGTTTTTCGCGCGAAAAAAAATCGTCGCGTTTGGCTTTTCAAAGGGAAAAAAGCTCGCATTTTGCTCCATCATAATAATACACGTGATATATACTGTATATTAGCAGCTATTACGTATAAGAGCACGCATAACATAAATCCGGTATACAGTCCCCTACGCTATAATACACAGCTCGTCGGCTAACACTCGATAAAGCTCAGTCCCCATCAGCGCGCCAATAAACGAAAGCAACATTGCTTCTCTTATATATATATATATAACTATACGTAGCCCCGCGCGCACGAAGAGATCGGAATCATATACACGCCGGGTTAGCGATATCATCCAATAAATTTCGACACCATTATCCCACACCCCTCGGAGCTGCTGAGCGCAAAAAGCATATACTCGGCTCTCGCACACGCGAGAGCTCTTTACGACCCCGCGCGTCCTTTCAAAACACAAAATCTTTCCGCCCCCTCAACAGCGCGTACTCCTCTGCGAGCTTGCACCTCTCTGCGCTTATATTCTCCCTTCGCGAGTTCTCGCGCGCGTGCATTATCCCGAAGGCGATGCAGCTCGAAATGGCCGCGAATAGCAAAAATAATAAAAGCACCGCAGCAGCTCGAAGAGTAGGAGCAGCAGCAGCAGCAGCAGCATTGAAAGCACAGTGATAAAGTAGGCCGCAGTAATACCGGCCGTAAAAGGGCACAAGAGACACGGCCTGAGTGCAGCTCCGCGCAGCCACTGCGGCAGCGAGCTGACGAAGCCAGCGGTGCTCTCTCTCTCTCTATATATATATATATATATATAATAGTAGTAGTAGAGCAAGCGACGACCAAGACGACGACCATTATCTCCATTTTCTTTTATTATTTTTTGCGCTTTCTCTCTGTATCTCCTCCATACACGAGCGAACAAAACTAGGCCACTGTATACCCCCCTTTTCGCAGGCTGCGCTCATTTCTTCGTTATAAAGTTTAGCCGGTTAACGCGTGCGTTTCTGTGCGGATGGCTAAAATTAAAAAGCTAATATATATGCATGGCGAAGCTGTACAAGTGCTGCTCGAGTGGCTCCACGCGGCTTCGGATGATGATTATGATGACGATGAGATTATCAATGTAGAGGCGGTGGAAGATACGTGTCACCTGCGCGCGAGGCCAAGACACGCGAAATTACGCGCGACGACGAGAGCGGAAGAGAGTGCGAGCAGGGCCAGTGTGCGCCGCTGTGCCACTGCTGCCAGAGCTCAATCGATCCGGCGAGCGCGCTCCTAGCTGACTGAACCTGTGCGAATGGTTAAAGTTCACGACGGCAATTCGGACGTTCCCTCTCATCCCTCGCGTATATATCCTCTACTCTTTCTGCTGGCCTCTCCCCCCCCCCTCTCCGCCAGCAGCCCCGTCTTCTCGTTAGAGTAACCGCGTGCCGCGGTAGCAATTTTTATTGCGCTGCTACTCCTCCCCCGCAGCCTCCCTCCACTACCGCTCTACGTGTCTACCTGTTTCTCGGTTCGCCCTCTCTCTCTCTCTCTCTCTCTCTCTCTCTCTCTCTCTCTCTCTCTCTCTCTCTCTCTCTCTCGGCGCTTTTGTCGTTTACGGACCGGCCTTTTTGTCCGTCCTTTTATATCGTGCGACGCAATGCAGCGCCGACGACGACTGTATATACGGATTGAGGAGGCGGCGGACGATGCCGTGAAAAAAATAGCCGGGGAATCAGTGCTGAGGTGTATACAAGTATATATATATATATAGAGAGACCGCTGTGTCAACGTGTGTGCAGTAGCGGCGCACTGCGGAATTGCTTGCGAGTGACTTGCGCCGGGCTTTCCCTTTTCACTCGACGTAGAGCGATGACATTGGAATCAATTATCGCGTTGGATAAGGCTTTTTTTATGGGCGACCATGAACTGGCATACCTATGTCTAACAATAAGTCTAAAATTTCATCTTGATGTAAGCGCTTTTACTCGAATTATAGTTGATCAATTGTTGGATCTTTAGTATATCATTGATTTTTTATAAACCGCTTATCGATGCTGAGTTTCATGGGTTTTGAAGGATTCACTGTTATACGTGGTTAATCCTTTATCATCCGGTTACCATTATGACAGCTTGGAGAAGAGATATCGACTTGCAACAAAATTTTTCCCTTTTGTATTATAGAGAGCGAGTAATAAAAACAAGCACGAATGCGTTTGCATTTATCAATTCAAATGTGATTCGCATTCTATTCTATAAAAATCTATTGTTATTTTTAATATTCTTAATATTTTATTTAGAAGTTCAATTAAAGGTATTTAATATAGCCTCGTAAAGAGAAACTGCCTAAAAGCGTATTGCATATGCATGCATAAAAATTAATTATTTCTGCTGATGATGATGGTGCGTGAATATAATTAATTATCATTTTTAACCTGGAGAAGGTCCCCAAGTTACGACGGCAACATAGTATATAAGTACTCAGGCCGAAACACACTGTCACCATTCAGGAACGATAGCCTCGTATAGCACTCACCGGAACGCGATTTCAGTCGTACACTTTTAGAGCTTGTATTTTATCCAGTCGCCGTTGCAAAAAAAATTGCTTTACTCAAATCCACACCTCTGCACTCTTGGCGATGACAATTGCCGGGCTTGTGTGACGGCTCGGCGCTAGATGCAAATTACGTAAATTTCCCTCATCCCGAGAACGGAGAGCCGCGTATATAGAGCCGGCGACAGCGGAAAAGTCACGGGGATATTATCACGCCTGCAATTTTTTACCGAAAATTGTGTTGCGCGCTGCTATGCCGAGCGCTGTATGCTGCCGCTACTTAAAGGCGAAAATCCTGCAACGTCAGCTGCAGACGAGCTTTGCGCTTTTCCGCGCAGCCCCTTGTGATGCGCGAAACTGAAGAGGCGGGGAAGCAGGGGATGGAAAGAAATTCATTAATTTAAACGATATTTTCACTCGTCGAGCAGCAACAGTTGATACAGTTGGATACGTTAAAAATAAAAATAAAATAACATTCTTCGAAAAGGCATCCAAATCATTTACTATATATAGACAGATTGATACCTGGTCGAGCTAATAAGTAATTAATAATAATGGAAATATTTAGTTCGAAAATATCAACGCAATATGCAGTCGATTACTATAGCTATATCTGTATATAATCAATATGTGCAGCGAAAAAAGTACAAAAAAGATATTGTGTAGAAGTACATCAGAGTAACGTCAACATTAACAGTAAATCAAGACCAATAATTAAATAGACGTACGAAGCAGCAGACCGACCGTTGATCGCACTGTTAATATTTATTTGGTAAAGCTCGTATACGAGCCAGGCACATTCGAAGGAACGTCGAGCAAGGAAGAAATACCGAAAGCGAGGGAATTCCGTGGAAGCAGGGAACGAAAACTTCGTGCCCGCGTTGCTGGGAAAAAACGAAGAAACGAGGAGAAAGAGAGAGAGAGAGAGAGAGAGAGAGAGAGAGAGAGAGAGAAAAGAGGGCACGAGAAAAAAAAGATTGAGCGCCAATGCACAGATGCGACGGATGTGAATGGGCGCTCGGGCGGCGTGCGTTAGAGAAAGAGAGATGGGAACGGAGGGAGATGGAAAAGGGAGCGTAAGCTCACGAGGTGGGAGAGAAGAGGATATGTATACGCGCCGCGGAGATAAGTCTCCAAGAAGATCCAACACCTCGTTTTCGGTCTCTTCGAGACAGAAGGTGAAAGAGAGGGGCTAAGCCTGCGAGCCTTCGGAACGATGAGGCGTGGGTAACCTTAAAGTCATTACGGCAGCAGGCCTCTCTCGCCGCGCGGTGGGCTGCACGCATGCTGACAGACAGAGAAGGTAATGTCTCGAAGGATCTCGGTTTCGCCTCCTGTCTCCTTCTCATGGATATTACGGGGAGCAAACGAGGGAAAATGCCTTTTCGCTCGCTTAACAAATGACTCCTTTCGTTTTGGTGATTTTCAGGCGACGCGGATGACTTCACTTGCGGCGCTTTTTTTCTATAGAACCTTTATACTCTTAGCTTTTTTTCCACCTCTCTTCTGTTCGATGCTTCGTTTGCAGTCCACGTGTTCACGTATCCGCTTAAAATAATGCATAGAAAAACGCTCTGAGATAGTCATTTCCATGAAAACTTGAAGGGTCTCTGAAATATTAAAAAATGCTCTTCTTAATCATTTACTTCGTTTTGCTTCACGTCTTGATCAGCTATTCTTTACTTATCATATAATATCCTGATATATTTAGTGCGTTTTATTTTCACGCTGCGTTATAACTCGATCAAAAAGTTCATCTTCCATATAGAGCGAGCTAGTCAGAGTATACAATATTCCGCTGGTATTTATCTTACTTTGCAAATATTCGGTTTGAAAAAATGGTTCACGTCGCACGCTTCAGATTTTTCAACACGTTTGGAAAATAACAGTTTGTTTTGAATCCATGAATATTGAAATCGCCATCTACATATTCCATAGTGTGTTTCAAAACATAGCTTTGCTATGAAAAACGCGACGGCGCGACTGGCCTCGATATGCTTTTAAATTTCATCGATTAAACATGTTTAAACATACACTCCCCGCGTATCTGAATTCTCATCGTATTATGCAAACGCGTTATGCCAAAACTTGTTGTGCATTGCGATCGCGGAGTGACTGAATAACTGTTCAAATATTCGGGCATTGATTGCGCCACGACGTTACAAAAAGAGTAAAATCAAAAAAGGGAACCTCGACCATGACCTTTAACTCGTCGGTAATTAACTACAAGAGCCACTATTACTATATATAATAGTTGTATATAAAGTATAGCATACTTAAATAGCCCGAGCCAAGGGAATTTCGCCAACGAGTTATATTACTCAAACGACATTATTACTAGTTAGCATTTAGATAAGAGCATTATACGAACGGTTCGTGAAGCCGGAGATACGTGTGCATCGCTATACACAGGTCTGTGTATCCGTACACACACACACACATACACACACACACACACACACACACACACATATATATATATAGAGGCTGTATAGAGAGCCGTTACCGCGCGCCACGTTTTTCCGCCTCCGTCTCCGTCGATTCGAGAGTCTTCCTTCTCTATAGCGACTGCCAGGAGCCTCTATCTGAATCGTCTCGACGAAAGGCAGTCAATATCCCGACGACAACTTATTCGTCTCGTGTGCCTTCGGTGTTGTAGGTGGTATATATTATATTGGTCTGGCTGTATATCGTTCGCGCGCGAGCTGATGGTCTCATTTTTCCCGCATTTCGATGTCAATTTTAACGAGTTCGGCGGCGACGCGATTTGAAAAAGATTCGAAAATAGTTAATTCAAGAGCATCGGGTCGCCGAAAAGAAAACATCGAAACAACGCTGTCGCGAGTATTACCATTTCTTGCCCGCGCGTTGCTAAGATATAGCAAACACAGCCCTATTAGCGGCGTCTATTTCACGTGAGCAAAAACCCTCCTCCTACGCTCGTTGTGTATACAAAGGCATCTCGGTAAAATCAGCTCCGCATCCCGGCTCCGGATGATACGAGAGCGTCGCAGAGAGGGGATAAAAGGCGCAGGCGCTGCTGCAGACAGTATAAGGCCGGCAAATCATGGGCCCGAGATATTCCGAGTAAGCTGACACCCGTCGCAGCTGTGGCCCGCCTGCGCCGTTGCGCTGCTGTCCACATCTTAGCGCTGTGCACGCTCGGCTAAGCATCCTTTTTACGCCCTGCGGAGAAAGAGAAAGACGCCCGCGCGTAAAAACAACAACAGCAGCAGCGGCAGCAGCAGCAGCAAAGCACCGGAGGATAAGAAGAAGTCGCGCTACGTAAATTCGAGGGAAGAGAGGAAGGGAGAGCCGGACGCGCCAATGTAAACGGCCGCCGTCGTAGTTGCCGGACTTCGTGGGCGGAAATACGCTGGAAGGCTCGATAAATCGAGGAAGAAGAGAGAGAGAGAAGCTGCTGCTGTTGGCTTGGCTTTTAAGAGCCTGGGACTTTTAAGGGTTGCCGCACTGTCGCCCGATGTGTTTGCCTTGTAGCTCGAGGATGGATTACACCGCCGGAGAAGCGATTTTTTGTTATGCTACGGACTTTTTTTGCCACAGTCCCGCTCAACGGGAAGGCCTTTTCGCGCGTCTGTTATTTGTCTGCTTGTCTATGCGGCGAAATTAAACGCGCTCAAAGTAACGCTTCTGACTCACTGTTGCGTATCGATCGTTATTTTAATTATACGAGTGTTCTCTTATTTCGTTGTTTATTTCCAAGCGCTTATCGACGCTTACGCGTGCGCACGGCAGCATATGATTCCTGAATTCCAAAGGCGCAGAGGCGAGTAGCCCATATGTGCACGGGAATTAGTAGTACATTCGCGAGGGTATTTGGCACGCGGCCTGGGATACATGTGTTTAGCGCGGCGACGCCCGCCGCGCTGCAGCAGGACGTCATTTCCATTCAATCGAGATCCCATTTCCGATCGATTTACCGTCGCTGCCTCGTGACTACTATAAGCTAGTGCGGGGAATCTTGTGCTATGCTGTATATAGCTGCGCATTCTTCGACACACACATACGCGCATAGACACTGCACGGACAGCATCCGAAATACGTGTAGCAGGCAGCGGCACAGCGCGGCAACCTTGCTCTCTGGCAACGGATACTGTACACGTCTATCGGACGTCGATGGCGACTTGTATGGCTTATGCGCTGCCCAATGAAATGTAGACTCGAGCAATTACGATTGCCATCGCCCCCGCGCGTGCTCCGGTCAATATTTTGCTCTGATCTCGAATCTCGATTTTCAACGACAACTTATGTTTTCATTAACTTATGAACGTACGTGCTAGTAGGGGATTCAAACCAGTGTTTACAACTGATTTAACAGTAAGAAATAATTAACTTTCAAACTGATTTATTTAAATCGAATTTTACATGCTTTTTATGATTTCACGAACTGAATTTTGGAATCGATTATTATTCGGAATAGTTATTCTCGACTTAACGGCGCGGACGCTTTTATTAAAACAAAATTATGTATGTTCGCTAAATGTAATTGTAACTTGAAGTCAGATCGGGTTCTATTTCCATATCATTCATATACTCTATATTATACATTTTCATTGTCAATACGTGGTATTTATTAATATCTAATTATACGACTTTATGCACGCTGCTATACGAGTATAATATTATTGCGCGCGCACAATAATAGTCTTTTTTATGCCAATTTAATTTATTAAAAAGTATTCAATACGCGCAGTGCCTCATTCTATTAAGCTTGCGAATCAAATTCGTGAATTATTTCATACTGCCCCGCGGTGAAAATAATAAAAATTCACACTGGGGCGAGAAAAATAACGGAGCGATAAAAACGTCGAAAACAATCTCAAAGCGAGGGAAAAGCTAATATTTGGGCGAAAATTTCCACGGCCACTCAGTGAAACGATGCTCTCGTCCGGATAATTTTTTTCTCAAAACTACGCAGATTTCCTCCTGTTTTTCATTATCGTATAATTTCATTGTCCCCGTCAAGAGGAATATAGAAAAATGCAAATTTAACTAAGAGGATATCCCCTTCAATTCCGGACTCAATGAGTTCAAACCTGTATTATATATATATACCTATGCGCACACGTACACGTACATACGCAGTGGATGCAGAGCGAAGCGGAGTAGCAGAGAGGGAGAACAAGCTCGCGTCTGCTTCCACCTGTAGTATCGATCCTGCGCACCCCCTCCTACATGTATATATATACACACACACACCTCTCGTGTCTCACCTCACCCTTCACCTCCCCGGCTTCGCAGGACCGCCGCGGCAAAGCACACCGCCACTGCCGCTGTCGCGTGCAACGAGGGCGCAATCCGTGCGGCGAACTCGCGAATTTGATGATTTGATTAAAAAAAAACTGGCGCGCGAAAGCAACGCAATAATTATATCAAGCCAGCTGCATCAGCTGATTGCTGCTCCGCCAACGCTATATACACACCCGAGTCGTTTACATCGATTCGCTTTGTACTTTTCCGCAGCCGGTGGGAAATAGTGTAATAATAATCTGTATAATTGTTTCGCAAGACTGACACTTCCGAGAAACATCGAGGAGCCCGGCTTCTTTGCGGATGCTATTGCAGCGCGAGGAATCCCATCGGGAATTCGCGTGTCTCCGCGGGGCATCAGACGGTCACTGGGCACCTCAATCGAAACGTAACAGACAGGATTGCGAAACGAATTCGACGCGCGTTGAGCTGCTATCGCGGCGATTAAGTAGTAGAGTGCAGCTTCAAATCCCCACAGTGTGTCTCAGCTCGCAGCGTCGTTTGTTGTTTGTTACACCGCTGTTCGCCTCAAATGGACGCGGATCAGTCGTCATCGCGGGAGAGCAAACCGCCGCGTGCACAGTTGGAAAAAGTCTCGGGGGACTGGTTCCGTTGTAAAATTTAGCACGTGCGAGCGCGCATAATTCATTCGATTACATTGGGGCGGATCTAGAGCCCTGCGCTATACACTCCTACTTGACGCAGATGCAATCGTGCAATTTGCGCCTGCTCTGTCCCAACCAGCGGACGGTGACACGGTCTGCTGTCGGAGAGAGCGAACAGCGTCGCGCGTATATATAAAATATATATGAGATCTTATCCGACTAGCATCAGCCCGTTTCCCGGAGACGTTATGACGGAGATACAGAAGGGAGAGATACAGAGAAAGAGAGCGACTGACGCAAATACGACAGGAGTAGTCGGTATAGATATATGCGGCGTCGAGCTCATGCACTTTCGTGTGCGATGCGTGACGCGCGCCATCGTATATACCGTGTGGCCTCTTCGTGCTGCATGTCGTGAGCGGAGGCTATACCGATGTGTTGGGCGAATCGAGGCATACGTATAAGGGTCACCCTATTCGCTTAGAACTCAATTAGGTTGATACGCACAACACGCGGAGTGCCTGCCTCCTGCGCTAAAAGGGAAAGTGATGCAATAATGAAAGACGCGCGGAGGGAATTTCCCGATAGATAGATTACCGCCGGATCCGTGTGCTATTTTTCCGCGCTCGCTTCAGCTCGTGTATTCTATATACATATACATATACGTGCACACCCCCAATGCGCGGGACGAACGCAATTATCGGAGACTGATGACGGCGAGATATATAGTGGCAGCGTGTGCGTGAGTTTGTATTATATCTATAAACATCGGGCGAGATTAGAGAGACTGCTGCGCTCAACGAGCAAGGAATCACGTTGTTTGTCTCATAACCGAGTTTCAGTGACTTCATTACAACTTCCGCGACACCGTGTCTTAGTATACTGTAGGGCTTCCTCGCGTGTGCGAATCGTTTTTGCGCGCGAAGAATAACTGCCGCTGATTCCAATGAAAGCTCGAAACTCGTCCGAACCCGCCGTTCTCTCTTAGAAGATATATATATAATATAATCATCGGAGTCAAAGACGCGGGCGTGACGAACATCGCAGGCTGCGGGAGGTCGACGCCGACAGCAGCCGGCATGCGCGGCACTTTTATTTTTAAAAGGAAGAAAATAAATCGTTTCCTGCCCGTGAATGCGTCGAGGAGGGGGGGGGGGGGGGAGAGATGTGCTTCTTCTAACTTCCGGAGATAAAAATGTACCGCATGTGAACGAGCGCTATAGTCTCCTCCCGGCCAAATGACGCGGAAGGTCACCCCTTATGTGTCGTCGAAATTTTTTTTCTCCCGCTCTTATAGCTCTGCCTATGTAGCCGCTTCCCATTTACCGCTGACAGAATTAAGGGAGGGGATCCCGACGCCACTTCCCGCGCCCACAGAATAATACAGTTACAGAATCACACTGAATAAATATGTCTCGTAAAGCATCGTTCTATGGAGTACCCGCGAGGCTTGAGAAAACATCGATGAATTTACAGGCTGGATAAATAAATATACTCCTTAATTATACACAAAGTTGTAGCGCGCGTGGTTTGAATCATGAAGCACCCATAAAAATTTCGGTCGAATGCAGCTACAGAGCTATAACGGCAGCACTCGCTTAATCCCGCCGATAAATATAATAGTCGGCTGCCGCGGCCCTACTTGCGGCTCTATGTGTGTGTGTGTGTGTGTGTGTGTGAGCGTGAGATATACAACAGAGAGGAGGACTGTGCGCGAGAGGGCATATATATATAGAGAGAGAGAGGGACTCTTTGCTCGTTTGTACCTTATCGCATTACATAAATAATTATATACGTACATTGGATTTGCTACGGATTTAGTGAAAGGCGATTGAAATGTACTGCAGCTGCACTTAACAGATTCTGCAATGGAAAATGGATTGTACCCTAGCTCCCCTGTATCTAGTGGATTAGCAACTACTTTATTTCCTTGTAGTTTCTCTTCGACTTCACCGCCATATTATGCGAGGATTCATTTATTCTTAATCGCCCAATAGATACTTGCGCGTCTGCAATCGGACGCAGATATCGCGAACGTTCATTTAGACGTATAATTAAAAAGGCACTTGAGTTTACAATGCTTCTCATTATATATCTCAGTCATATTTTGCCGGTTTATAAATAAACCAACGAGTTCTCATATCTATTAGGCCGGAGCTCAACGCCACCATCAGGGGGACGTCGGAATGAAAAAAATGTTCGAAAAAGTGTAGCCATCGGTCGACGGTCAGATGTCCCAAAAAGACACACTGTCATTTGAATCTCTGAAAAAAATTGAAGTTTCAAAATTGGAGAAAATTGTGTTCTTTCATCCAGGTCATTATTCAAATTTCAGATGTTTAGCTTTTTTCTCATGTTAAAAATAAAAATCTTTCATTCTAGTAGCGGATCGTCAAACAGCACCCCGCACGCAGATGCAGATGAATTTTCGACACCGTTCCGGAAAGATTATATTTCTATTGCTATATAGCCGTTCGTTAAAATATTCGCAAAAGTTAATTTCGAATCCCGCCGCAAAACTCGAGCGACGTTCCCATTCAAATTAACGAAGTTAATAAAGTAGTAGCCTATTAAGCAGTAAGCTAATAAAATCCGGATTTGAGAAGCAAGAGAATTCCGCGTCTCGGTGTCTTATCGTAGAAACAATCTTCAGGATCCTATTCTGATCGAGCGCTAATGAGATTCTCAGCTCGTGCAACGAGAAACTCTGATTCCGTCATGATAATCGCTGCTGCAGTCGTCGTATCCGAGGGAGTATTTCGCAAGAACCTCGGCGTCTTTGTCTTGCAAAAAGGCAAAAGCGAGTCTGCAGCGTATATATATACGTAAATATAGTTCCCGGTCTCCTGCGCACCCTCGCGCATTCTCCCCCAATTATTTCGAGATGACGCTTTTTCTGCAACGCACGCCCGAGTGCGCTCATGTTTATTAAGTGACGAAAAAACGTAGCTGCTGCAAAAGTGTCTACGCAACGAGAAGCAGCTTTGAGTACGTAAGCTGCTTCGGTACGCATAAAGGCAAAAAGTCGTCCGCACCGAAAAAAGCCGACGCCTATCAGCGTATTATATATCCTATATACACAGCTAACCTCTGTACGGAGACCGAGAATTGTAGGCAGATAATTATTTTTGCTCACGCTATAAAATCTGATCAATATTTTAATATACAATATATTTTTATGATATTTTTTAACAGATTTACTAATTTAAACTAAGAAAAAAGACAAAAATAAATGTAAAAATCACGAAAGCATTGGATATTCGCGTGTCATCGCGTCGCTGTTCTCAAGACGAAGCTCTCGGCCAGCTATAGCATTTCCGCAGTGTGTCCAATCCGAGCCTAGCTCAGCGGCGCAATAAAATAAGAGCAAATAAGGAAAGAAACAGGAAGGTTTACGCGGCGAGAGTCGGTATATATATACGCCTCTCGCGTAAACCAGAGGCAAGTCGTGAGCGCTAGGATGAGAGCGTCGGAGTATATAGGGCTGCCGTCAATCTAAATGGATCTCTCCGGCGCATGCAGGGATGCTGCTCCTCTATACTCCTCCATCGGCGTAAAATCGCGCAAGCCGCAGAGAGAAAGAAAGCGAGCCCTGCTCTGTATATAGCTAACATCATGTATATATATATATATATATATATATATATATATATATATATATAGAGAGAGAGAGAGAGAGAGAGAGAGAGAGAGAGAGAAGCCGTTCGCGTTGCAATCGATATCTCGCGAGTGGATAAAGCTCGCGCGCGAGTAAAAGGCGACAATGCGAGAGCGATGCTGGCGCTGCAGCAGCCAGTATATTTGCGCGCGGGCGTCTGCTGCAGGACTGAGCAAACGTGTCAGTACCATCGCTCATCGCTCTCGTGCGCAAACTCTCTCCCACTCGCTCTCCCGCTTGCGCTCTCGATAAATTCTCGAAAAATCGTGCTGACGAAGAAATCGTCGACTCGCTCGTACTCTCCTCACCCCCCCCCCCCCTCCACCCTCTCCAGCGCTGCTATATAGGGAATATAAGCGAGAGTCGAAGCACGTACTTTGTCACGCAAGACACGCACGAATGTTAGAAATAGCCCGGCCGCGTGTGCTGCTGCTACTGCCTCTGCGCTTCTTTCAATTCGACGAGAAGAAGAAATCAATTTTGATCGGGGTGATTTATTTTTCCCGGCGTGAGAGCGCGGGATGAAATTACGTTTTTTTTTTTGAGATATTTTTTTCTTCTTCTTTTTTGGGGAGCAGAGGCGGGAGTTGCGCGATTATTTAGTAAGGCAGGCGCTCTGCGTACGTGCGTATGCGGTTTTCGCTTTTTCAGTGGACGACTGTAGGAGAGAGAGAGAGAGACAGAGTTGCGGTTGAGCATTCCGTCGACCGTCCGCTTTTTTTCGCCCGGCAGCTTCGTGCTTTTTTTGCGCGGCGAAAATAGTTGTGCGGGAGCATGTACGAAATCTGCTGGCTGTAGACTTTTTGGGTTCTATAGTCCGAATCTCTGTGATGCTGCGCAGACAGATGCTTGTGATATGTGAAATTCTCGTCGGATAAAATAAAACGCGTTAGGCCCCTTTTCGAGGATTAATAATGACAATTCTCGCGAGCGCTGCGGAAACTTTTTTGTTGTAATTAAAAATATAGCGCGCGTTTTTGTAGACTCTACTCTTTCTCTCTCTCTCTCTCTCTCTCTCTCTCTCTCTCTCTCTCTCTCTCTCTCTCTCTCTCTCTCGACAGACATAAGTATATCCGTCAGTAAGTGAAGCGGAAGCTCGAGTAAAAATGGTTCTCGGATATACTTGACAAACAGCGATCCATTAACACGTACATATAGACATAGAGGATGTTTTAAAAGGGCGTTTTCAGCGAATAGAACCTTGAATTTTAGCTGGGCTATCCGTGATCGACTTCGTTAGACGTCTCGATCCCGCCGAAATCCCAATAGATTGCATCGTCCACAGCAAGCAGTCTCGTTGGCTCAAGTGCGCACTCAATTTACTTCAGCCTGGAGTCGCTACAATCATCATTAAAAATGTCTAATTGGAGCGCCCCAGCCGCGTCTCAACTAGCACGATATTTCCGCGAAATAAAGTCCTGTTCGCGACTCCTGACCTGTTCTGCCATTGTGTTACTGCGAATGTTAGGGGATGTCAAAGCTAAATCCACAATTTTCCTGTTAACTTAATGAATCAGTTTAATAAATCATTCAACTGCGAGTAAATGTTAATCTGACTTTGAGTTTTTCAAGAAATACGGCATACCTGTCATATATCATATATCCGTTTCAATACGTATATGAGAAGTACACGCGAAACTGGCACATGATAAATCTTAAAATCTCAAAACTTACCCGCAAGTCGATGATTTTTTGCACCCCTTTCATCCTTTCAACCAATCGCACAGCTCGACGCGGGAATATGCCCCAGCTCGCGTCGCAATAAATTACTCTTGCGCCAAGACTCGACGGGGTGAAATTTAAAATTCCAGTCTGCAGACAGACAAAAATAAGCGCTATACGGAAAGCGCAAAAAAAACTTCCTCCTTTCATAACTTTTAATTTAGCCTTATTTACGATCAAGACTGCAGCAATTTTAAGAAAGACTTGCAATTTTTGAGGCTCGCGCGGGCGCGCATATATTTCTCGAGGCGCGGAAAAAAGTGAGAGCCGGAGCGAGCGAGAGAGAAAAAAAGGAGCGCGAATAAACAGTCGGGGATCGTAAAGCGTCGGCAGCGGCGCATCAGGAAAATGCTCTCTTTTCGAGCGGGAGGCGTTATGACTAAAGAGGCGAGGCAATGCATAAAGAGTAGCTGATGTACGAATATATATATATATATATATATATATATATATATATATATATACGCGCGGCGGCGGCCTGGCCAAGTGTACGATAACCGAGTCACGTTTTGCTTATATATATAGAGGCCCCCCGCTACTGCTGCCGGCCGATCTTCGGTATCGTCGATTTTACACGCCGCTCGGCCACGTGTGTATATGTACACATATATAACGCGCCTGCGAATGCGGAACACACGTGTGCAACTCAGCGAGTATAACGTAATCACAATGTTCCGCGCAGCTTAAGGCGATTTTACATGTATATGTATACGTATACACATCGGCGTGTGATGTTTCATCGCGGTACTTTCCACCGGAAACGCGCGAGTGAAGAATAGCGTTTTAAATCACTGTAAGCTCCCGCGGAGGTAAACATTTATACGGTAACGAATACGAGCAGCGTTCTTTTTTCTCCGGAAATTCAATTTTTTCGAGGATTCTTTTAAATTTTCTATAACAGACAACATCTCTCCGATGTTATATCGGACGGTCTATATATACGTAACTATTATAGGGCGGAATATTGTTAACGCTCGACTGATTTAACCAAGACGCGATAGTTCCCTACCCGCCGGCTGTCTCCTGGGAGTAGCGGAGCGCGCAGTGCTGCTGCTCGGCGTTGGCTGTGACGAATAGGGCCGATCGATTAACTGACTGGCACGTCTGGCGTTAATTGTCCGAAACGTTCTTTTACGTTCATTTCGACGCGTTTCTTCGCGAGAAGTATAGTAGCAAAGCTCTTGAGCAGAATTCATATATATATATATATATACCGCACAGCAATAAAGAAGAATAATTATTAGGTGCGATCGGGCACATTTGGGTGCACTGATGGGATTGACGAAATAATTTACGACTAGATTACGGTTAAATCCCGTAGCCCATTTTTTTTTTGAAATATTGCGCGGGAATGAAGGCTGAACAATCTTCTTCGAGTGTTTAACGAGACGTATACTTTATAGCGCGCGGCAGCCGCGCTCGATAGAAAAAGTACGCAGAGAAGCGCGCGCCTCTCCTTATATAAATATCTCGTCCGCAGCAGCAGCGGCAGAAGTAGCGGGCATTGTGCGCCTATATAACTTGCCGCGCGCACAATATCTCAGACTCGTGCACGCACGTGCACCGGCCGTACGCTGATTGCCGCGCGTCGAACAAAGGGTTACGCTCCATTTTCTCGCACCTTCCTGGCGCCCCGAGTAGATATATATATATATATAATATATAATATATATATACATAGATATATAAGTAGCATATATAGCAGCGGTTCTATATACGTATTCCACGGCGCGTCTGCGTTTACACTCCATTATCTTTTCACGAAGTCGAGCGCCTTCTCTCCCTCGTGGATATTGCCTCGCACCGGCGCTGCGCGACAGAAAAGAGAGAGAAAGAAGACACCGCGCGGGGCGGCCGAGGTGAACGATAAAGGCGGAGCACTCGAGCCTCGGTCTATAACTCTCTCGCGCGCGCACGCGGCTGATGCAGGTATGAATGCTGCGTGCCGAGAAGATACTTAGTACAGGAGAAAAGCGCGGGCATATCATATTTTTAAAGCGCTGCAACCGCAAGCCCGCCCGAGTCTTCGGTGCTCACTTTTGCCGCGTTTAATAGAGAGATTGCGATCTTAATGGATATAGGGAATTCGCCCCTGGAAATCCGACGTCTATATTTATGAGCTAGCCGGTCTGAGGTCTGTGTTATTCGAATTTTCATAACTCGTTGGAATATGCATGATCTGGAAAAAGTTTAACTGGTCTAATTAAAAACCGACCCCGTATTATAGCTGGCGTGACCCACGTTAGACGTCAAAAACAGCCGACTAGCGCAAAAAAGCAGAAGAGATCCGCGACCTGATTCATCCGGCAAAGTTCCGCGCGCTATCCGCCGGGGCGAATGTGCAAACACTTGACGCACGCTTGTCGGCGGCAGCAGCCTTCAACAACGCTGCAAACGCATTTAATGAACCTGCTCCACGCCGCCGCCACCGCATCAGCGGCACAGACTCCAACTCTTGACTGTCGATGCGAAATCAAGTTTCGAGTGTCAACTCTTCTGCGGCTCGATGCGCGTGTAGCTTTCGAAAACCTGTAGTTTTGACGCTATGCTGATTTTTGTTTTGATTTTTGAGCACGTTCTTATTTAAACGTGAAAAAAACTCATTTTTTCCCTGGATGTTTGATCACAATTAAAATGTATAAACATTTATGATATTCGCTTTTTAATGTAAGATCCCCGAATTCAATACAAATATGATTTCATATCGCGCGCCAAACCAGTCGATTATCGGATATTAAGTCCATTTCAACGCAATCAGTATCCCAGTAATAAGTGATTAGGAATATCCGACACTTCTTTTATGTATGTACGTAATATGCTATGTAATGAATATTGAAGCCGATTAAAACTGTTATTGGCCTCAACGGAAAATCTTTAATTGTGCTCCGAAACATGGGGATTGCAAGCACGTGTATGATATAACATTCACCGGGAGTTGAAAGAAAAATATTATAAAGGTATCGCAAGAGCTGTTAATTATTTTAATAATCCATTTTTTCGCCTACAAGAGCTGCCATGCTCTTTGATAAGTCTACTATTTATTTTGAAGATTTTCATCCGTCTAAATTGTGAAGAGCTTCTCAGGAGTCTGAAAAGCCCCGACAAAAACGAATCGAAAAAAAAATCGGCCTTGCTGTCAAGTGCACGGCAAAGCCTCTAAACAAACAACTCGGCGTTCCCGTTCATTAGGCGTGTTACATAATCTTCTTAACAGTATACCTCCACCCCCTCTCTTTCTTTGCGCAAACACGCGCGCTAGCGTGGAATACATTCAACCGGCTGATATACGCTTCCATCTTTCTTTCTCACGCACACACATTGTTCCGCATGCTCCAGTCGTCGCGTTCCCCTTTGCGCAGTGTTTCTCTCCTTCGTACGTGCGGTATATGTATATACACGGAGGAGGCATCGGAGAAGGCGAGCGCCTTTTCGGAGCCCTTCGTCAAAACTCGACGCGCGAGGAGGAACGGTAACGAGGTATTCTTCACGCCCAGCAATACGTGCCAGACCATAGGAGCAGATCCGAGATTGCTTCGGCGGGGAGGCTCGGGATGCTGCTACCGCTGCGGCGCACTTGTCAAGAATGACGCGAGCGTGCTGGGCTTCCTACGAAACAATCTGGCCTCAGCTATTTCTCGCTCGCTTTCCGCTCTGTAAGCTTGCCGCCGACGGAGAGGATGCGCTGAAATAAAAAGACCCCCCGAGCTAGTGTATGCGGGGAGAGATGCGAATTAAGCGCGTTTTCATGGATTAAATCACGGCGAGCTTTTCCTCGCGGCCGGGCTTCATTGATCGTTATGCGCTGTACTGCCCCGCCGAAGATAGAAGTATATACAACATTGTTAGCTCTGTTTGTAAATTAGTTTCCACATTAATTAAATAACCAAGCTGGACTTTTAAGTAGGCTCAGTTGCGCGCGTTATATATAACGATCTGCAGTAACTAGCGATTAAAAGTGAGCAGGTCCCTCAATGAGGGAATTTCTTCCTTCTGTCGTTGCTTAACGGGTCGCAATAATTAAGCGCCTCTTTCTCTCCCTCACTCAGAGGTACAGTTCCCGCGGCAAAGCAGCGAGGCGGCTGTCCTTTGCGCGACAGTAGTAGGCACTATCTATGTGTGTGTGTGTGTGTGTGTGTGTAAGCAGACGCGAGTCGTCGCACCATTGCCCCATATAGAGGGGACTAGAGTAAGAGAGAGAGAGAGCCACGCCGCCGAACAATAGGATTAATTATAATGCAAGTTCGGATCGCCGCAAAGCCGCTACTTGCGGGAAACGGTGCGCGCCGGGCTACGACCATCATCTATATACGTCTGCGCTGCAACGGGAAAGAGAGGGAGAGCTGCTGGTGCAAACCATTCCCATCTGACCTAGCGAGAGCGCGGAAACTGTCTGTGAGAAAGCCGACTTCTATAACGCTAAAACAATTATCGTCTGCATCTACTACTGCTGCTGCTGAAACTGCTGCTGCTGCTGCTTCGCCGACTACGTGAACTGCCGCCGCGGTGCCCGGTTCGCATAACAACGCGCGGCTCTCGCTTTGCGACTATATACTTATACCGTGGCCTCAGCGGACCCAGGCAATATCCGTTTAATGTCAATGTCAAGCGAAGCGCTTCTCTCCATCCTTTCATGCTTTTTTCATTCGAACAGTATCTTTTGCCTTGTCATGCGAATCGCGTAGAGATTATTCGATTGTGAACGGGAGGTTTTCGCGTTTTCTTCTCACGGCGGACTCGATCGTCGCTTGATGCTTATGTATCGAGCCTCAATTGCGTATACGCTGTTAAAAGTCCACTTGACAAAGAGAATATATACCTTCACGTTTTGGTACATACATAATTATTGTATAGAGAAAAAATAAATGTTTTTCAAACTTGTCAGGGCCACGTGCAAGCTATATATAGGCTGCAACAGGGCAAGATCGAATTACCGACGAAGACCTATTAAACTCTCGTCGAACAGCTTGAAATATCGAGTATAGGCCTTGCGGCAAGCGCGCGCGGCAATTCATCATTAAAATCGAGAGGACGTCAACGCAGCGACGTAACCCGCACATTGACGAGGGGAGAAATCGCGCGGGGATTGGCGTCTTCCCTTCGCAATTTTCGCGCGGAGGCGTGAAGAAAAAGCACGCGAGATGGATCCATTGATCCATCACGATACACTGAGCGCACGTGTCGCAGAGGATCGCGCGAGTTTTCCCGATAGCGGGGGGTGAATTCGAGTTACGCTGATTTGCCTTGCCTGGCAAACGTGATTTTTCAGACACCCGGAGCTTCGAAAAAGAGGGAGCCCAAGCGACCCCGAAGGACTGTTTTACCTAATCGCTTTAGTCTCAACTGTCTCTCCTATGTATTCACATGTAAGTATATATGTGTATATATATATATATATATATATATATATATATATATATATATATATATATATATATATATACATACATGCATACATACATACATGCACAGTCATCATCCATTAAGGTTGAAGCTCGGGATGACCCTTGCATGGGATGGGGCTAGAGGCCACAATGCTGTATTACCGCCGAGTGCTACTCGAAAGTGAGAGACTAAGCAGGGATGGAGCAAAACTTGCCAAAGTGGTCTCCGCGCCAAAGCGCTGTAGCCGCACCACTTTGCCTCTCTGCCGTACGACCAAAATCAATTTCCAGTTTCTTCCTCGCCGCTTGCTATAGAGTGGGTCTCTCTTAGAGGAGCTCGGCGATTACGCCTTCTACATAAATGCTCGGGAGCGTCAAACTGAAATGGTTTCAAGATTTCCATCTATTCGGCGAATTTCGAAAGCTCTACGCGTGCGCGTAGACTGCCTAATGTTGTTTCAGGCCAGATTAATGCCATGCCTCTATATAGAACTTTGAAAGTGCGCTGTCGGTGTACTTTGCACGATATGGAAATATAGATGGATGCATTGGAGATGGATTCAACGTATATCAGCGACTGGCATCCGGAAGATGAATAGGCAACGAAAGAGTATCGCGAATAAAAGTTTTATAATTCAGATTAGGGAAATTTCAATTATTTATATTGAAATCTACTATACTATATACTATTTTATTTGGAGTAAAACATTTCTGCGCAGTAAGTAGATGCAAAAGAAGCTTTACTATACTGGATTCCACAGGAGAAATTTATTGTGTCGTAAATCAAGTTTACTCTGCACTAAAGCGAGCTTTATTTGCAGAAAGGATCTGTTATTGTCGATGTGGGAAAAAGTCTGGAGTGTAGAAATAAATATTTTTTATCCACCATGACATTCTGTTAGCGATTGAATAATGCAAGTACAGAATGAAAATTGTAATGGAAAATTACAAAATCAAATTGTTCATTGCAACCAGCGATAAAACAAGAATTTAATTGCAAGTGTATACAAGCATTATACAATAATTTTGTATTACCAGTTGTAAAAGTTAGTATTTTGTAAAACCTTTTTTCACTAAGAAATGCCACGCAAATGTTTTCCAATTTCTATAGAGATTTTTTATCAAGATTTCATCTATACAATGCTTTCTGCATTTGGGTTTTCCGGTAAAATGTGTACTTTTGGCATTTCTCGACATTCCTTTTCTTTCTATTGTTCAGTTTTACGATTTTCTCGCACGTTTTTTTCCTATTTTCGCGCTTGGCGCCTGGCACCTTTCATTTGTCATGCAATTCACAGAGTTATTATATTACATTTTTTAATACGTCGCCTCCGCAACTGCATAATATTGCAAAGAAAGAAATCATAATATTAAATTATCAATTTTAATTATTTGCACTCTTTCATTAAGATACACGTAGAATTTGAAGTTTTTATAATAGTTACAAGAATTCACTGCGAGATATTTTTCGGAATAGTTTTCCATAGTTGCCCAGATATAATCGTATTATAATTAAATAACATGATCATAATGCAAACTAGAGATGTTAAATACTTTTTTCGCGACAATAACTTCTAGAATTAGATATTCTCGTTTAAATATATTCTCAGCCGGTTAAGTTATTAGAATGCGAAAATTTTAAAGTGTATTAATAAAGCAAATCAGAATGTTGAATCGCAGAAAGTTGAATACGCTAAAAGTCGTAATTTTCCTTAGCCGTAATAATTTGATCAAGGAGCGCGCGTAGTGCAGGCCGCTTCCCCTTCCTTTATATCTCCTTCTCTCTTTCTACTTTTCTCTTTCTGGCTCTCTCTCTCTCTCTCTCTCTCTCTCTCTCTCTCTCTCTCTTATGTCGGTAAAGTGAAAACTTAATGGTCGCTAGAGGGAAACCGTGTTACGTGGGCACTGCTTCCACTATCCCGTCGTATATTTAAGGCGTTTAAAGCATTTCGAACCGTGAAAATAGCCTGATTTGCATACATACAGCTTTGGAATTCATGAAAAATTCATGGAGTAAGTGGTGCTATACTGAGAATTATACCACTCCCACCACCTCCTTTTTCTTCCAGCGCCACCTCCCCCTCCCCCGCGTACTTTTTACTATCAATTCCTTGTTACTGCTTCGGAGCTCACCGCCTACTGCTATCTGTCCATTCGCATATATGCCGGTACACATGCACAAGCAGATGTTTCGCAGACGCGCGCATGTATGTACAAATTGTGCTGCAGAAGAGGCCTGCATTTTTTTTACTTTTATTACTCCGGCTGCAGAGACAGCAGAATCTGCAGGAACAACAACACACGAAGCCAACTGGTAAAATAGCAGACGCAGAGATGCCGCCAAGGCTCGTGCATCGCGCTCCTGATGGCAGAACCAACGGAAGCACCGCAGTGAAGAATCGTAAAAACCTTTATTTTCCGCTTGTTTTAGAATTGCATCGACTATGCGCAGCGTGAGCATGTTTTATGCGTTGCAAGATGGACGCTTATATATACTCGCAGGCTATGTGGTGTTGTTACTTTTTTTTCACTGCGGTATCTTTCCTTTTTCCCCGCGTCTACTCGCTCGAACAATAAGTTTATTATGCTAAGAGAGTGTCGGGTAGAGAGTTACAACTGGTGCCACGGCGCAATGTAATTGGCCTTGTCTAATTTTCATTCCATTAAGAGGCAACTTTATTAAGGAACTTCAAAAACACTGGCTTCTTTCTAAGGCTAAATTGCAGCGGGAACGAGGAGAGAATGACGATGGCACACGGACATGACCGGGAACACCGCTAATGATGTTTGGTCCAAATAAAATCAGGCTTGAATTCCAAAACGGAATTGCGTTATGTCAGCGGCTTTCTTTCAGTTGACGACGACGCCCTCGAGTCTCGCGGGACAAAACCGCTACGCTACTGCGGGAAGAGGGCGTGCATAGCGCAATTAATTCAAACGAATTTGTGGATCAGCGCAAAAAAGTCGGAATGCAAAACTCTTTGGTTTCTTTATCAGCTGCTTGATTTGGCAACATCATTAACCTTTTTTTTATCACAAAAAGAGATCGTTGCCAAAAAATCTAGAGATTTTAGGGAGTTTTCATTGCAACATAAAATTCGGACGTATCGATGCGACGATGAAATTTAACGTGAATAAGGAATAGTTTAACCAACGATAGTTCTGTGCAGCAGCACATTTCAGCAATTTTGCTGGAAGCTTCTTACCTTCCATCAAGCCTGCGTGAAAGCTTATTATAAGTTAAGTAAGTGATATTAATCCTAAGCAGATTTTCTGCAAGCACACATCGAGCGAAGTTATATGTATATATATGTATATTTTCACATTGCCGGGAAACTAAAGTAAAATATTTTTACGACGATCGATCGTTATAATAAATCTGCAATCTCGCTCTAATGTCATACAAATTGTAATATTTGTTTTATTTTTGAAAAAGCTAAACTCTGCAAATTTTATTAACAAACTGGGAGTTCTAGTTTCGATTATATATATATATTAATTAACGCGAGCGGCATTGGAATCGGCGTTCAAAGTAAATGAAATTCTGAAAATCATGAAATAAACTTTGGAAAATGTCAATCGACTCACACGCGTTTGACGCTCACATATGAAGTTTGTCGAGCGTTCGCAACATCAACTATGATTTAATCAAATTCAAAATAAATAACATATTTTTTAGTTACCCTGATACGTGCAATATAATTTCCAATCGCAGCAGCTTGACTGCTCTCGATAGAATTTTAATGAATATTTCTAAATTCAATTAAATATTACGAATATCCAATTAAGGGAAACGTGCGCGCGCGCATGTCAAGCGCGCTACAAAATCAAGCACGTCGCAACCTACAAACTTCTGCTGCAGTACAACACTAAAACTCATGGCTTTGAAATTGACAGTTGAACAACGCTGGCGTCCGTCCGCACATCAGCCGTATCGTATATACGCACGATGCCATTTTCGTTTGCAGAGCTTGCAGCGCGCCTGTATATATCGTTGCCACAATTTTCCCATTTCTCGGTTAAATCGTGGAAATTGCGCGAATAAAGCTCCGAAAGCACTCTTGCCTCGTACGACGTATGTCAACATGGCCGGTGAAATAAACTGAAAATGTCCTACGTGCTCGCTCGGGCAGGAATATTATATACACGCTTCAGTTCGATCAAAAGTATAATATGCGAATAATTATGTACATCTGGCTGAAGTTGAAGCTCGCTGACCGAAATGACGCGGAGTCTAAATAGATTATCCGCGTCTGTCGCCTCCTTGAGCTGCAACTGTACTAATACTCCATATATAGAGTTGCGCGCACTCGGCATAGCATAGCTTCTATAACTCGCGTGTGCATACACACGTCGCGTGCGGAGCGCGCGTATACGTAGTTCTGCACGAGCTTAGCTCAAAATTGAATCGTATACCGGGAAAACTGATGCATGTGTACGTGGGCGGAAAGGCGGAGAGTGACACTGCCAGGGCGACGGGGCTTTTCGGGTGAAGCTTCTGTGCCGGTGCCGGAGCTGCCGGTGCTGCATGGTGTGCACGTGACCGGTGTAAATCAATGAGAGCCGACAAAGGCGTCGTCGCGACTGCTTTGCAGAGAACAATATGTACGCCGGCGTGTACATTTCCTAGAGAGATATATAATGCGACGCCAGGCCACGGCGCATACGAATTATTATTATATTCGGGAGAGCAGCCGCGGAGAAATTCGAACCGTCGAGATGCGAGAGGTGTGTGTGTGTATATATATATTGAGAGAGAGAGAACCCGCGAATCGACGAGGAATTCGGCGAACGCGCTGTAATTTTCCTCTGGTTTGACGTGGCATGCGCACCCGAGAGAATTATGGCTATAATATAGCTGTATATAATACATCGAGACTCCATCAGAGGCCGACTGTATATTTACGTTGTTTGCGCGCGCAAGGACCGTGCGCATAACTTTGTAATGCGATTATTTGCTCTCGGTAAAACCTAATTAACGAAACGAGTTGGGGGAGAAGTGCGCCCCTTGTGCGTCGAATTGTTTGATTTTTCACGATGGAAATTATATGGCTTTGAATAACAAACAGAAAGATGATAAAGTGCCCAACTCTAATGTACATCCTATACATTATACTGTAATGAATTAAAAGGGCTAGCTATGGGTATATAAAATACACAAGAACGAGCACAGAAGAGAGGCAAGAGAAGTAGCTGCAGCTCGGCTGAATATACGTATATACATATATATAGGTAAAAAAGTTGGGCGATTTTCCGGACGATCTCGCGTGCCCGCAGTATACATATTATAGCCGGCGCGGCGCCCTCCTCTTCTTTTTCTCATCTCTTTCGCTCTCGCGCGCGCATTGTTCGACAATGAAGAGGTGCAGCGCTCGTGTCGCTATATACTGCACACGGGCGTGTGGGCGGCAGCGCGGCGATTCACCGGTACACATAATGAAAGACCAAGCGCTGCCGAAAGCTCCGCTGCTTCTCGCTCTTCTCTTTTGTAATGAATAAAGCTAAAAGGGGCGTCGTCGTATACGCCTGAACCGGCAATTGGCCGGTGCTCTTCCTCTTTCCCCCTCGCTATTATACATATATATATACAAGGGCAGTCTTCGTTTTGCTTATACTTGGGCTGCATATATATATATATATATATATATATATATATGCGGAAGAGGCAGAGAGGTCGTGCGCGGCTGTAGCCGACTGCCAAATAATTAAGCATTGTGTGTGCGGTATACGCGCATGCATGTGTGTTTGGTATGAGATATATACATGTAGTGTAGACGCGCGGGAGGCAAGGGAGAAAAGGGAGTAGGGCAGGAGGACGGGAGTTGGCTCGTAGTAGCGCGCGCCGCGATATTAGTTCAGCGGAGGAGGGAATTAGTGGTTGCAAATTGCATCCTCGGATACTAAGTGGGCTCGTTGTCGCTTAAAACCTCTTCCTCGAGACTGCAGCGCCCGCCTAGCTTTAAGCTTCTCTCTTCGTCCCCCTCCGCCTCCGTTCTCTCGCGCGTCGTACTCTTACTGTATATACAGAGCAGAGTGCGCTCCGTAGACCGCTGCAGCATCCCGTTTTCTCTGGCTCCCGAGTCTCTCCCCCCCTTCTACCCGACCTCTGCACCTTTTCGCCTAAGCTCCCGGGGCTTAAAAACCTGACCTCAAACAAGCAGACTCTGCTGTGCCTTTCCTCCCCCCTCCCCTCTTTCTGCGGCAGCATAACCCCGAAGCTTGAGCTGCTCCCTAGCTTCTCGCGATTTTAACAAGGCCGATGACTGCTACTGCTGCTGTGCTGTTTTTCTTTCTCTCTCTATCTCCCTCGTGCTCTCTGCCCTTTTTCGCTTGTTTTCTGGGCCGGCCTCCTCCGATCCCCGTACCTACCCCTAATACCCTTATTTTTGGCCAGGGCACCGC
Organism: Muscidifurax raptorellus; assembly: GCA_020010945.3. Lineage (NCBI taxonomy): Eukaryota > Metazoa > Arthropoda > Insecta > Hymenoptera > Pteromalidae > Muscidifurax > Muscidifurax raptorellus. The sequence goes on along the minus strand of CM052081.1, from coordinate 2,145,849 downwards.
TAAGCTCTCGCGCGGTATAATCGGCTCAAAGCAGCGACGAAATGCTGGAGGTTTATACTTATCACTGTTATATAACTATTATTGATACACGCACAGAACCGATTTGTTTGTCAGAACGAAAATTAAAAAAAAATCGCGCTGCCTCGTTATGCTGCAATAAAGAGGTAACCAATAGGTGTAGTCCGACAATACACGATTGTACGGCTCAGCGCGAGTTACCGCATTAACATTAATTCATTCGAGTAATAATCAAAGTTGTCGACTTCACTGCATCGTAACAGTGATGCTGTCGACAAATCGAAAGAGAGAAAAAAAATACAGGGAAAAAGAGGAACAAGGTGATAGTATAGCGTAGCGTAGCAGTAGCAGTGCTCGGGCAGCGCATAACATCCGATAACAAGCTGCTACAAGCGCTTAATGAACGTCGCGTTCGCTTTCGAGCCTCGTGAATCTGCGGCGCATGATATATAAAACGCGTGTCGCGAGCGTCGTACTGCTGCAACAGCAGACTGTGTCGGGTATGTATATATAAGAGGGTCGCGACCAAGTTCAGCAGTGTCGACGCATGTATGTATATTGTATGTGTGTGTATATATATATAGGCAGCAGTTCATTAATGAAGCGCCCGCGGGGTCGCGTGTGATGTGTACATCCTTACTCCCCGCGTAGCTTTCTCTCTCTCCCTTTTCTTTATTGTACCTACATACAGTCCCCCGCGCGAGTTTCGCTCCATCTCGGCAATTACAGCATCAGCTTCTTCCTCCTTCCGCCGCCGCTGCGCCGAGATAGGCGTAATCCACGTCGGAAGCCGCTCGTAAGCCGGGGTCTCGTTTGGCGCTCGCGAGCCTGGCTTTCGGTATATATACCGAGCTGTGTATATATATAGACGCCCGCGAAGAAGGCAATATGGGCAACGCCGGGGCGTCGGTCGCGCATATAGGCTTTCCGCTATGTATACCATACGGGGTGACGAAGACGTCGGTTCCGTTGTGACTGCAGGATCTGGCGTCTTTATTTTACGAGCGGCAAGACGGTGGCCCGTCCGACCTGACTTCCAGTGCGGCCAGCTACATATATAGGAGCTCAGGACGAAGGTGAGGCGTATCACGGCGAATCACCTTGGCTAAGGTCTGCGCGCGATGTACCTAGCTCCCAGTCGTTTGACGGGCTTTAATAAAAGTGGCGAGTATAAAAAGTACCTGTAAAAGACCGCTGAAACGGAATGTCTGATGGATTTTCTCGTGGACTATCGGAAAAATTGCTGAGATTACTTTGAGAAGCTCAACTCGCTAATTGCTCGGCATCCTCATTTGTCCGATATGCTTTGCGCTTTATGTGTATATAGGTCAACGATTAATACAATTATATATATATATAAGAGAGACAACGATTTTTTACTTCACTTTCAAATGTCTGCGTCTCTTACTGTTGGGCGATAATAATTATTCATATGGAAATTGCAGCGCTTTGTGTTCAGTCTATGTGCCGCCGCTAACGGCCTTCGCGCGTTTTAAACATAATTCAAAAGCATCAGAGAAAGCTTAAGCAGTTTTTAGGAATGAAAATGAATTTTACGCCGAGAACCAAAAAAATAGCTGCGAGAAATGCTCAAAGGGCTGCGCGAGATTTTTTCATACCTCTCATGTATTAAAAAAAGTTATAAACAATTAACCATATTCTGAATCTCGCGAAATTATAAAATCCGTTGTAATGAGGTAAAAATTGTTTAAAAAGTTTTTTTACAAAATTAATTAACTGTTAAGATTTTTCTAAATTATCGAATTTAAACGAATTCGCTAGCAACGGTGCCTTTCTTCTCCATCGATCAGCCGCGTGTGGATGATGTTCAAGACGCGGCATCAGGAGAATCTCAATAAAATATACAAAAGGAATGTATGAAGTGCGAACTGGTCGCGGACATACCGAGCGAAAGAGAAAAACCTCACGTATATAACTGATGTGTAAACGTGCGCGCGTTGATGCCCGAGGACCGGCGAGGCGCCTGCATTTACGCGCCCACCGTCCGGAGATTATACATTACTCGGCAAAATGTAAAATTCGCCCTGGCGCACTGCTCGCCAGCCACTCTTTTTCATTTTCGCTCTTTTATAACACTCGTGCGGTCCCACGGGAAAGCCTTGCATTATTATTTCCTGGCCCCGCGTAAAATAGCAGCGGAATATTACTCGCGACAATGGAACGGAAAAAGAGAAAGAGGACGAGGAGGCACATACAATTATAGTTTAGGATAAATATCGGCCGGGTCATCGTCCTTAGGGTATAAACAAATTTTCTTTCCTTTGCTCCCTTTACACGCTTTCGTATGATTTTTTATTTCGTTGAATCTCTGAAGCTATGTATATCGTCATGGAGCTTTGGTTCAGGCTTCCGCGAGTTACCTCTGATGTGCGTATAGTATATATAGCTTTGTTGCGATGCTTAATGTGTCGAAACATTTTACGGTATTTTCGGAACAATGGACAGGTGAGCATTGTGTGGCCTACTAGTGAATAATGGTCGCGAGATTTTTTTTTTTTTTTTCATAACGCTGCACGCATTTGATTATTGTTTTTAAGCTCTGCTTCTTTGTCTGCTCAGAGCCAGGCCTTTTCTACTCGCTCCGACTGAATCTACTCTCTTCTGTCAGCATAAATCTTGTCGATTTTTATCGTTAAACGCTGTAATACACGGTGGTCGCGTTGAACGTGTAGTAAACCGAGTAGAATGTCGATTTCATGACCCGCCCGAGCTGCATCGCAGGGTGAAAGTGCTGCAGGCTTAGGTCAGCGAAATAGATGCCAAAATAGTATCAGATACATATGCTTCAAGTAAGTATAGTTGGAAAACTCGACTCGGGCAACTCCGTGCGCCGATGATGGGTCTCTCTATAGACTCGGTGAATGTGTCCAGACTGCAGGTGCGCGCGCGGTACACCTGATATAGTCGGCTATGTTCTATATAATATAACGAGTGCCGCGCGGATGCCAAGCGCTTGGCTGCTATTTACAATAAACCTCAATGCGCGAGTCCGTCTTGCCGGGTATGTACCAAAGGGAGGTACTAGTATAGGGCGTATAGTACACGCCACTCCAGTCGGCTGTATACAGCTCGCGCCCGCGGCTCTTAGCGCAGCCACCGCTTTGACGAGTCCGCCGCCGGCGCGCACAAAGCTTCTCAAGCGCGTGTACACACGACAGTTAGTTTACCATAATTAGTTTCGCTCGGGCATGATAGTTTTGACGAGACTTGTGTTCACCCCCGCCCCCTCCTCACCCCCCGCTATCCCTTTGCCTTGTTTTGCCTGCGCGCCGCAGCCTCTCGATTCTCAACTTCGCCTGTCGTTTCACAGCTCGCGCTCGCGCTTGGAGGCTTCGCAGTGATGCTGTATTATACGCGCTCTCTCGCAGTATAGAAGTCAATGTATTGTATTTCACCGCGATGCGCATGAATGCGTCAATAAGAGTATGCGATATCGTATATATATTATGTAGAGTAAGGCTTTGTCCACTGTCCATCAGCGGCGCATCAATCGAGTGTCTGATCTATATAGAAACGCAAGTTTTTCATCAGGGCGACTAGGGGTCGTTGGGAAAAATCGTAAATTAACTTCGGTACGCTCGATTGTCTGGGCAAAGGGGTTTTCAAGACAACTCAAATAGAAACCGACAAACACTCGGTTATCGGGCACTTAGCGCGCGTCTCTCCCCCGAGGCTCTTCGCCGCTCAGCATCGCTCTCCCTCCATTTCTCTTCTTTTTCTTCTTCTTCGTCTGCTGCTGCCGCTGCTGCTGCTGCTCTCTCTATCAAGAAGCTGCGAACGAAATCAATTAAAGCCCCGGGCCCGGCTGCGCTGCTCGGACGTTTCGCGCGCTACTCGCACTAAACCGCAATGATAAATTTCAATCGTTCGGGCAATCTGCTCTCTCTCTCTCTCTCTTTTCCCCTCGTGGGCTCTCTCGAATATTAACGAGTATACCCTCTTCCCGACGTCCTTCTCCGCCTCTTCCGTGCGATGCTCGCGCTCCGACGAGTCATCGCCTTGAATATTTATTTACTTTCAATATTCCGCAAGTTCGAATCGTCACTTTAGTCGGCGATTCAATTTATTCAGCGAGTATACTTTTTGCGCTTGTATACATCGCCCGATGGTTTTTACACATTAACGAGCACGTCCGAAAGCCCGTCTCCGTGCGATGATACGAGCTCCGATGGTATGGTGCGGGTTGTGCGAGTAGACCGTCGGGAGCTTGCAAACTCATAGCCGTGTTAATGGAAAGGGGTAGCCGGCGAAATGCAGGGAAAGAAAGATGGGTGGAGAGCGTGTGGGTGCGAGTGGGGGAAGAAGGAGAGCGAAGCGCGAAAACCCCCGTCACTACCGCGTGAATGATCTGCTGCTGGGTTTTGGCTCGGCGGAAGCCTCATTTTTCACCCGTGGCTCGCTCGCTTGCACCCAGGTACATAACCTCCTATAGTTCCCCCCTCGACGGGGCCTTCGACCTTCAACCTACATAAGCACGTACTTTGCCGCTCGACCCCGATATCCGTCATCGGAATGGCTGGTAGCGCGCGCGCGCTCGAAAGGTTAAGATGAAAAGTTGAGGCGTAGCGAGAGAGTGAGAGAGAGCGCAGGTAAGCGAGCGCGAGAGACAAATTTGATTTTGTGCAGGAGCGAGTGCGCCTTGCTCTCGAGATTAAATTCGGATCGATGGCTCGGTCTCCGGCTGCTGGAAGGATGCGCCCTATTTTTTTCTCTCTCTTTCTCTCTCTTTCTCTCAGTTTCTTTCTGCCCGAATGCAGGCCTACGCAAGATGGACGGTCATCCTTTTGCTCGCCCCCTTTCTTCCGGCTCTTATTCCTCTTTGCTTCCTCGTTACACTCGCCGACGCTCGAGGTGATTCTCGCGATTTTTCATAACGTCGGGCTGTAAGTGGGCCGCGACTCTGCTACGATGCTCGACTTTATTGAAGAATCATTCGCCATCGCTATAGCAGTGCGATAATTGAGGTTCTTCTTTCTATATTAGAGAAGACTTCGCAGATCGTTTTCCCCCCTCTCGTATAGTCAGAAAGTTATTTCAGTTTACTTTATCCGCGCGGGATCGCGTCGATGTTTTGGCAAATAACTACATCTCCTTATTGAATTTATCGCGTATCTCTTTCGAAATAGCCGACTTCCCGAAACATATAAATATACACTTCTGCAGAAGTTTCGACACGATATGTGCAGCATAGTTTTTGATCTTCCATATACGAAGCTCAACTTTTTCTTCTTGGATATAGACAAACTTTGCGGAAACTACTGTTGGAAAACTAGCTCTCGTGATGTTCGCTATACGAGGCAAGTATCCAATGATTTAGCGACGCAAACTTAAGTAAATATATGCATTTATAATCAGTTGACACTGCGTTTCTCTGAAAAATTACACCCCGCATGCAGTTTTTAATTCTAGAAATTTATTATTGTGCGAGCTCGCCGTGAAATTTCACACGTGCAAAGCAGATGCTCTTCTTTTAATCTAAGAGAAAACTGCAGGTTATATAACACGCGAAGGCTTGCCCCCTTTCTGCATTACTTACTAGGCGCGCAATACTCGCGGGAGAGTGAAACGGCCAAGGTTTCCGTGAAATGGCTGACAATTTCCAGTCGTCCACAGGCATGAAAGCGACTGTGTGAGATACATTGATGTCTATATAGTTATCTATACAACTGTGCTTCTTGCCTTGAACATTAAAATAATTAAAATTTTCAAATGCATATGATTATTTCAAGAAAATCATTATAAGATAAAATGTACTTTATGTCCGCGTGTATCGCACATTTCTTATGAAGCTCTATCACTCAGGCCTTAAGATATCTTGAAAAATCTGCTCATTCATATTTCTCTTTCGGTCGCGAATAAATCAGTCTTGAATGAATGCTCTAATAAAAAATTAAATAGAGTCAACAGAAAGAGAGTAAACACGTATATAACGTGGAATGTATGGCAGTTATCTTTAATAAAGTATATGGAATATATGGGCAGATGGGATTTTAATACATAAAATGTACTTTTCAATGTTTTTTTCCTTTTATATTTAATTTAATGACGGGAAAAGCTTATGTATGCTGGCAGCTTTTGATGAATAAAAAACAGCATTCCAAGAGAAATGTATGAGCCGGAATGCTTTTCCATCGCGCCTCGAGTTTTTTTGACGACGGCAATTTTCGCGTATTTTGTCGCGGTCATTCTAGAGTTCCGCAGCTCAAAAGAAGCAAAACCGCCAGTCTATGTGTACACAGTGGAATACAAGCGCGCGAGAGGATCACGTTGTTCGATTCAGTTTTCCCGAAAAAGAATAAAAAAAAAAAAGAAAAATGCCGCACCGCACGGTTTATTCCGACTATATATACATAGTACATAATAGAGCGGGTGCAGCATCGCGTCAGCATCATTACCGCTATATGGTCGCATTATTCCCGACTACATAGAATGACTTGTCGTGCAAATGCCCTGCACGTATACGCGCGTCTACTGCCACAAAGCCGCGCGGAATGCCGCGCGTGAGTGTACTCGAAGCCGAAGCGAGACGAAACGAAAAAAAGTAAGACACAAGCCGTAGAAGCGAGGAGATGGCAAAAAAGAGCAGCAGAGAAAAGCCGACGAGCCGGGGGGAGAAGTGCGAATCTGCAACGATGCACATTTACATGGATACACAAAAGCCTCGTAAGTAACACGCGCTAATACATGCATAATGAAAGTACGTACACATTCATAATTACCGGTACGTGCGATGCATATTCATACATCTGGATGAAGGTATAGCAGAGCTCACTGCGCCGCGCCGAAGGCTGCAGCGAGAGAGATCCCCGCAGGACTTTGACTTGCGCGCGAGTATATAGAGAGATGGAGCTGAAAAAGTAAACAACGAGCGCACATATATAGCCTCGCATACACGGGTTCTGCTCGAGCCAGCCCGGCAAACGTCCAGCCCGCGATAAAGGTCACTTTGAACGGGAAGGTCCAGCTTTAAATTGATAGACGCCGGGGAGGACGTTGATTCAACCAAGGAAGCCGGCAGAGACTCTCAAAGGGTTTTATGTATATATGCTCGAGGGCAAAGGAGGAACAACCGTCAGTGAGCGAGCTCCATCAGTGCTTGCACCTGCATTGCCGGCGTGCTGATGAATTTTTATTGCTTTGCGACAATGCTGCGACGTGAATATATATTCCTTGGCTGCGTTCCGGATCTAGCTATTTTAGGAATTTTTAATTATATGCGAAGTATACCTTTGTACCAAGAACACTATCGCTTGCTATCATATATTTTGCCAGAATTAATTTTTTAAGCGAGATATATATTGTATTATTAAGGATAATAGCGGGAAATCTAAATCAAGAACGTCCACGCGCACGGCTCGCAAACATCTTTTTAACAAAAAAATGTTTTCTGTTGGGGGGGGGGGGGGGATTCAACTTTCCCGTTGGAAAGTGCGTACAGGTGTGCCCAAGCGTCGACGCTACCAACACAACGGGTGCACGAAAACTTCAAAGTGCAGTTAATTTTTTTCATTCGTGCGCAAAAAATTTAATTGCCAGTGCTGCGCGCTCGTACGCATTAAATAAAACTGATGCTACCATTCCGGCATCGTTTAGCCTCTTCGCGCAGTTTATATAAATATACGCTGTAATAGCGTTTTACGAGTGGAAATGTATGGGTAATTTTAATTTTTCATCTTTGTACCTTCTTCACAAAATATCTTTATTCCGTAGACGCAAATTCGCATCTCATTAATCCCAGCGAAAGTGCATCGTTATAGGTCCCGATGATGGCCTCGAGTTCGAAAAATGCGGCAATTTCGCGCGCCAGCTCCGCTCTTTCTCCCCCCAATACGTATATATATATATATATATTCTGAGAAGCGCGAAAGTGAGCTACGCTCGAGAGGAGGCAGTAGCTCGCGCACACGCCTCGAGCCGGGATTGAAATCCCGAGGATGAGGATGACGCGCTTAAGCTCTAATACCGTGCGGCGCTCGCTCGCGAAGAACGCGGTCTCGACGGGAAGCGAGCGAGACGACTGGCATAGGACATAAGCCACTGTGTGTCGAGTATACGTACACACACACACACACACACACGCACACACAATATACGTGTACGGAAAACGTCTCGAAAGCAGGGGGCGAGAGAGAGAAAGCGGCAGGGAAGGAGGAAAGTGGAAGGAAGAGGAAGCTCTGCACTGCTGTGGCTGCTGCAGCGTATATAGTGAGTTACGCGCCTACATGCGCGCGCGTGCTGGAACTAGTATAGCTCCACTCCGCTCGTTGTTTACCCTTTATTTATGACGAAAGTTTGCCGGGATTTCCGCGGAGTCGACTGCTTGCCTGCCTGCCTGCCTGCCTGCCAGCTGGCAAGTGGCAAGCCTTGCGAGCTTGCGATTTCGCACGGCGACTGTTGCTGCAACGCGCTCCTGTTGGGAAAGTGCTCACGCGGACCATATCGCGCGCGCGCGCACTTATATAATACCGGAATATGACTTTCGCGCGCAGAGGAGGAAAATCGAAAATAGGATTTTTCGAAAAATTCCGAGTTCGCAGCTGACATGTATGCAGCGCCTTAATACTCTATTTCGCACGCAATATTTTTCCGAACAGCTGCCTGCCCGGAGAGCATATAGAAGATGGAGGAGACTCACTCAGGCGCAGGCCCTCTCGCCATCAGCGCCGAAAGCTCGCCGCCGCCGCCGCCGCTGCGAGTCGTTTGTTAATGTCAGCCCGGGAGCTTTTCCCCCTCCAGCGGCCCCTCGCACACGTGCATCTTCCTCCTCTTTTCATATATGACCTGCCGCTGGCGTCTCACGCGTCACCCACACTCTGCGGAGCTCGCGGCTAATGCACGTGTGTGGGTGCGGAAGACGCGATTAGCCACTGATCCGTTCCGAACGGCACCATAGCCCTCTTATCGGTAGCAAGTGCGCGCTCGAGTTTCATCTAACCGACGTACGTCTAAGCTCCGGCCTCCGTCGGCTCTTGACTCCAACCACCGCTCATTACAGCTCGCGAGCTTACAGTTTGACTTTTTCGCGTCGATCGCGCGAAAACTTTAAGCTCCGCTCTATGTCGGGACTGCGCGCGGACTATACTATACGGCTACGGCGGCTGTCTGTCGGCTGAGAGAAATCGAAATGGTGCATCGGGTAAAATCAAGGTGGAGAGTTTAATTTATTTCCAAAGTTGTACCGATGATTTCCAGTCGTATAACAGTTGTAAATAAATAAGCACGCCGTATGGTACAATATTTTACATTTATACACAGTGGCACAAGATCGAGAAACTGTTTTCAGCTAGGGAAAAGCAAGTAGGAAGATGCATCTTCTTTTACTTTGCGCTGGCGCGTACGTGTCTGCATATGCCCGCTTGTCAGATGCGTTCGCGCTTGCATATACAAAGTCTCTCCTTTATTATCTATGTATTATATGCTCGGCTTTTATATTCTGGATATAACGTATATATTGGATGATGGGGGCCAGAGACGACGTGTTTCTCTCTCTCTTTCCATGTATGCGTTTTCTTCGCTTTCTTCCCCTTTTCAATCTCGATATTTTTCCGCGACAAGGCCATAACGAAATTAGGAGGAAAATCAGTCTGGTGCGTTGAGCGTGTGTATATGCACAGCTGAAATATATACGCTGGCGCACGTACTCTCGGAGATTGGAGCTTCGAGATCCGCCTCGGTTTGGACACGAGAATAACAGTATTAGCCACAAAGGAGATTCTTCCTTAGGGCACATGCCGTTGCGGTAGCTTCCTCGCTATCTCCCTCCCCGATGCGCATCGAACACTGTACATGACCGTCAAAGCAATGGCTAATTATGTTAACTGTATATACCTTCGGAATTGTGTGTGTATATATAGTTTGGAGTTAATCCTTTTCTCTCGCCTTTATCATCGTGCATCAAGCACTTTGGCCTCGACGATGTGCAAGTAAAGTATATATATATATATGCAGACATATATGTATACGCAGGGAGAGGAGAGAACAACTATACTCTAACGCGCAACTGTAACACGTGTATATTGCGCGTCACGCGAACTTCCAAAGTTTTGATTACAATTAGTGACACGGCTCCGGCGCAGGTTGACACACGCCTCATTCGTGTCTAGCGCGTCTGATTTGCATGCTGCATAAAAAGTTTGCGGCCTGCCCGGGACTCTTTCACGGGAATCAAGATGTCTGCAGTTTTGATTTAAAAAGTTGTTTATCGTGCCCCTTTCGAAATTCCCGCGTATCCGCGCGGCGCTGCGCAGGCATGCGATATGCTCCGAGTCTCGGCGGAAGCGTTATTGCGGCGCTGAAAATTAAAAGTCGCGACTCGGCTTTTAGCTGTACAAGGCAATTTTTCCTCGCAAACATCAACGTATAGGTAACGCTACGCGCGCGCCTGATTTCGGAAATTGAGTTTGCTCACGGTAGTGTGGAGGTGGCGTAACAGTATACGTGCTATATGTAGCGACGACGTGCGGGACGAGTCAATTATAACGCTACACAATAGACAAACCGAGTTAGAGGAAGCTCGGAAACTCACGCGTCTTTATTAATTGCCGTAAGTAAATGAGATTGCAAGCTACATCCGCGTGGATATTAAAGTATATCAAAATGCGTCTGTTCTCCGAAATTCAGCCTGTATAGACGCAGCCCGCGCTGATTCTCCCATTACTCACTGCGCGCGGGCGCAACCCCTCGAAATAATAACAGGGCGCGCCTGATGGGAAAAAAATTAAAGAAACAACTTTGCCACATGCACTTACGGCGAGCTATATAGGGAGCCGATGAGTCAGCGATGTGAATTGACGCGCGGCGTCGCGGCCGCGCGTGCAGCATACAAGGATATTTCGTGCGTGAAATTCGCTCGCGATATGTAGAGACGCACGCTCACGGACGCGGGGGGGACGGCAAGGGATAAACCCGTGTGGCGACTAGGATACACATCAGCTGGCGCGCGCTCGCGAAGGGAAAGCGAACGGCGACGATTGTCTGCCCGTGTGTCCTGCCTATACGTATGTATATACATTTGAACATTCGCGCACAGGCAGAGAGGGAGGTTGAGAGGGACAGGAGGGTGGGGGGCTGCATGTATACATACGCACTGTTGCACGTAACCGGGCTCGAGTGCGAAAGCAAAGACAGCGCGGGAGCAAGCGCGAATGAATTGATAATTGGACACGTGTTTCAGCCCCTCTCTCTCTCTCTGCCGGTCGTATACAGCCGTCAGGCCAGCGCCGCAGCTCTGCTTCAACGCGTCAGCGAGGCGAATCCATCCGTCGAACTCTCGCGCGCACCACGACCGCAGAGAGCCGCGTCGAGTGTGCTCGATCGGGCGCGTGTGCGCGCTAATTGGAGGCGCAATTAAAACAGCCACTATATATTTCGCACCGCGCGCAAAAATCCACTATATACATACACCTATATACCTCGCTCCCTGCTGTCTATTTTGCTCCGCACGCGGCCGAGAAGCTCGCGCGCGGTGTGACAAAATCAAAACAGGGCGCGTGCTGCAGCGAACAAGCGAGAGAGGCCGTATATATATATATATATATATATATATACGTATAGATATGGGTAGCAAGTGCGCGCGCAAAAAATTACGAGTCTCGCGGGCTATAGTATAGGCTGCAGCTGCACCACTTGATTAATCGACATTGAAAGTGCGAGACGCGTATACGTGTATACGCCGTATGAGCGCGATATAGCGCGAGCTTGACACTCGCAAAAAGAATAATACACGAGCGCTCGTACGTGACTTCGTTTGAAGATACGTATACATAATACTGCGTGTTATACTTCATGACGGCTGCGTTTGCGTCTGCAGTGGGCGCACGCGTTCAATTAGAATTGTTAACTCGTACTGCGTATTGATAGCGCATCACGCGCAGGACGGCGCCAAAAGCCCGGAGCCATAAATAGAGCGAAACGAGCGGCGCGAACGAATATATAAATATGTCCAAGTATGTGTACAGTGTCACGATCTCTGCACGCCGAGACATAGGAGTTCTCAGTAATTCAACTCGGAATATGAAATTTAAATAATTAAGTGAGTCGCATCAACGTCGTCGTTAAGATATATAATAGGGTACAGTAGGACAGTTCTAATAATCAGCTTCTTTTATTCTATACTGCTTTCCTCAGAAGCCGAGTTATTGAGATTCTAATTATTCATTGCAAAGCTGGAAATTTAATATCCCTTATATTTGCCATTTGATTGATTCACCGCGATCTACGAGTGGAATTGCTGAGATTTTATCGCGTCGGCGATCGCAGCAGAGCAATCGCGCATTAATAAACGCAAACACTCATCGGGGTAGAATAACTTTGAAGAAAAGAAAAGAACACGAGATAGATGCACTGCGCCCTTGAGGTCGAATGGCGCGATTCGTTTTCTCTCCGATAATTTAAGACACAGCTATATATATATATAAAGAAGTAGCGGTCGGTCTGGAGGCGCGATCGCGGAGAAGAAGAAAACAAGCAGTAGCTTTACGATAATGTCTTTATAAACGAAGCGAGCGCGAGTATCGGCTTTATCGGCGAAATGGATCGCGCGGCTAGAGGGAGTATACAGGGAACCGGCCTCGTGTGTCACTCTTCGGGCGCGCGCGCAAAGTTTGCACTGCACGGAGGAGAGGGACAAGGCCTGTGCGCCGCACGAAGAGAAAGATCCCTTTTCCCAGGGCCGTCAGTGGCCCGATCCGATATGGGCTCCAAGTATACCGAGGGTTCGTTCCTTCTCGCGTGTGTGTGAGTATATATATACCTATAGCCATTCGCCTCAATCGAAACCCCCCTCGTGCAGCGCAGCAGCAATCGAAGCCCCAAAACGAAAGTCGAGATTTAGACTCTCTCGCTTGCTCGCCGCCTGTATATGCCTTCCCCTTCGGCGAACTCTATACGAAAGTACTGCAGCGCGTAGCCGTCCCTGTGTCTGTCTGCTGTGTGTGTATATGCCTGCGAGATCTCTATTTCGCTCCGGCTCGTTTTCTCCATCTACATCTCTATCTCGCTTATGTCGAGGTGGGAATCCAGAGAGCGAGTCACTCGAGAATCCGATAAAATAAAATAACACGCACGAGGCGTAGTTGTAGCCGCCAAGCGCAACGTTGATTATTTCGTGATCCCCCCCCCCCCCATAGCCTCTTTTTGTAAAGTAAACCGATCCTAATTTTCACTTTATACGATCAGTCGCGAAGCTACGCGTTCGGTTACCGCTTTTAATTTGTAATTTAATCCGCCCCGCCGGCGTGCCGGTGACTGTGCTAAATATTATTATCAAAAGTAACAAATGCTAATGAAAGTAAAAAACGTTATGGAATTTTGTGTACAAGCCGCGCGAGAATTATTAAAATTCGTGCACATAATTACATTGCATTTTGATTGCATAATAACCGTATATTCTGATGCCAAGGGCGTTGTTAAATAGATTATTTTTAGTGCTCGCACTATATAGAACATAATCCCGCGCGCGTTAATGCTGCCCGTATCGAGCCAATCTATAGCCATGGACATATTCTTATCTATATACCGATATACGCTCAGTATAATAATATATAAGCGTGCGACATTATTTTTATCGTTCGCCCCCTATAGTTTATATAAGTCATCTCCCCAGGATTTACATGCGGCTGTTAGTTTTTCAGGCCTCGCGTCGCACTCTGGCCCAAGGGCCAAATAAAGTTTTCAACTTCCCCTCCTAACTGAAAATAAAGATCACAATTTTGAAATCGCTTCCTTCCCGCGTGCGGCATCGGCTTGGCCGATAAGAAATCGCATTCCCGCTTTTTTCCCCTCTCTCGCTGCGCCCTTTACCCGAATGATATATCGGAAAGAAATAATGCGATAGAGGGACTATTATCGGGGATTCGGCTGCTGCTGTTGCCTCCGCCGACGCCTCCAACTTTCGAGATTTATATTTTCCTAGATTCATGTGCGCATAGAATACGAAAAAGCTGAGAGAGCTGTAGAGGAAAAGGGCGGTATCTGTTTCGATGCGGGGCCAACAAATTTAGCACAGCTTGTATCAGCTGTTATTTTTTCCGAACTGAAACTTTTCGGATATAGCGCGCGCCGCGATTCGCAAGACAAAAATTCATAGAGCTATTTAGCGCTGATGGCGTGAAAACGGCAGCGAGAAAAACTGAATATTCATACCCGGCGAATGAAATCCCAATTGGATAGTACAGCTTCAGATGAGAATCACGCCGGCCCATAAAGATCGAAAGTGCTGGAAGCTGCATCGGGTGCGATGGCTCTTAAAAATTAAGGACGCACTGAAGCAGCGTAAAGAGAGAGGGAGTCCGCTGTCTAAATTAAATTCTAGTCCGTTTAACCGTTTTGAGAAATGGCCAGAGTTTGCGGAGCGCGAACTCGCGTGTATACGTATATATGTATATATATATATATATTTGCGTGGGAAGGAGCGAGAACGAGAGCAGCGAGCGCAAACCGCAGGCTCATCGATTGTCGAGAGAAGGAGCGAGCGAGAGGTGCATGCTCCAAGATAAAGCGAGTATATATAGAGGCAGTAGTAGCAGCAGCAGCAGCAGCAGCAGCAGCAGCAGCACGCGAAAGTGCTGCAGCCGATAATTCAAGCGTTAGGCACTTGTAGACACTTTAACTTGGAACAAATAGACGACAAAGTTTACAGCTGAGGTTAACTGCGAGGGATTCGTCGCCTGCCGCGCCCGACTAAATTATGTATTAACTTTCGCGTGGCGAACGGGCCGTTCGATGGAAAACCGCGCTTACATTAAGAGCCTAACCCGTTTTACCTTCCGCCGCACTCTCCCTGCGATGCCGCCGCGTGCGAGCTCCGCCGTGTTGGCTTTCTCTCTCTCTCTCTCTCCCTCCCGCTCTCTACGCTCAAACTTATCTCGTCGGTGCGGGGGCGTGATAACGAACGTAAATACTTATATACCCATTGACTCTGTTTACCCTTTTTCCCGGGAATATATACTTAATGCGTATAGAGCGACTGCGCTGATTATGCGCGAGACAAAAATTACGATTAGTCCAGGAGCCGCGGTATACAGTACGGATGCAGCTTTGCAATGCAGAAACGTATGTATATTTGTCGATATTACGAGGCTGCATAGCTGCCGGGGCAAACGGAATCCCAAAACTTCGGAACATTCGGAGGGGATGAATTCTCGTTAGGATGCCGTAGTCTAAACTCGCCCGATGAATCCGAGATTCCCCGAGTTCGATGTTCTCTTGCAGAGAGAGAGAGAGAGAGGGAGAGAGAGAGAGAGAACGCGAGGCATAACGAAAGCGGATCTTGACAAAGGAGTCTACCGTCTCTCTTGCTTTGTCGCTCGTGTTCGTTAAATCAAAGTATCTGCATCCCGAAGAAAACAGTTGAATATTCAGAAGCTATATAGTCCTGTGTCCGTATCGACAAACGAATTTCTATCTAAATCGGGCTTTAATAATCGCTTTAACCCCTCGGCCAAAATAAGTGAGTCTTTCAACCGACAAATCGAATTAGTTATATTCCCATACTCCAGCTGCTAGTGAATATAAGTCCATATATCCTGGGTCGCTCTCTCAGATTAACTCGATAGTAATTATATCCGTAGAACGATATAGTAAGTTTTTCGATGGCAAATAGTCCGCTGTCCTTAGTTTTCCAAGGCTCCACTGTCGGATGCTCCGTGACAAATGCCTCTACATTACTTTTCATAGAGAGCATATACATAGGCCAGCGCGTTCCGATCGATTCCAAATTGCGCGCGCGTGAACGGTATTAGAAGGGAGCGTTCTCTCTCTCTCTAACTATCGGACGAAGAGCAAAGCAGACAGCGTTGCAGCCAGCCTCCACCTCCTCGAGGAAAGTTGGCCGCTTGCTGGGCTAGTTAGGTTTATTAACCGTACACCGACGGGCGGAGTTCGTTAAAGAGCTCGCGATTGCCTATTATCGTGCGGCCTGCAAGCTATATCGCGGCTGCGCATGGCTTTTTTGAAAATCCGGCAGCAAAGTTTTTACTTAACCGCGCGCGCGCGAGCGGATATTAATGGCTGGTAATTGGAAGTTGGCCGCGGCCGCGCTCGAGCGAGTTAACAATTTTTCTCGCTGATGTCACGGAAAAGCGCTGCGGGAGCTAGAGCTGCTAAGCTATATAGTAGAGCTTTCTTTTGGCTTATTAACCGAGAAAGAGGGAAAATTTCAGTCCTCCCGACCATCAATTTTTCGATATAATCACGAGAAAAAGTTCTCGAGCGCCAAGTTTTTGTGGAGCGGGAGAGAGAAAGGATCCGGGAGAGAAAAAAAGAATCGAAAATTTTCCACGTAAACGCAGAAGAGCTGCGTCTCCGCTTTTTTACATGTGCAAAGTTTTCTTATCAGGTGACATTACTTTTGGAAGTTATATAAGGCTCTGCCCCACGCGCGAGCGCTCGCTCGCCGCGGCGTCGCGGATCGATGCCCCGTTGCTCGGTAAACTATTTTAATTCGTAAAAAATCTCCTTGAACTTCGTAAAGGCTGACGCGTCGGCGAGCGCTACTGCTGCGATGCATATATTATTACTTTATCATCTTTTTTAATATCGTAAATAAGTGCCCCGCGCGTCCATTATATCATATCTATAAGCATATACAGTACTTGGCTCATCAAAGACGGCAAATTGGCCGTTCCATTGATATTGAAATTTTTCTAATTCCCGCATGCATATTCATGGTCGCGCGAGATCAAGCGCTGGCGCGCACTCGTAGAAAAAAGTGGGTGGGTCCGAGCGCGCTCGGAATTTATGTGCGACCGCGTACGATGACACTCTCGGGCCTCCGTTTAATTTGAATCTAATTGTACGCTTTCGGCACTTTTAAGTGTAATCCGTCTCGTGTTCCTCGGCATTAATGAGATTTTTCAGCCGAGTCTCGGGCGTGCAAAATCCGCGACAAGCCCTCGATGCCATTGCTATATATAGTATGTATGAGACAGGAAGCGAGGATTACACGAGTTCTGCGGCTCTCTTTTTCTAATTATACGGCTTTCGCTTCCGTTATATATGTATATGTGTATATATATTCGCGCCAACAGTGAGAGCGCGATAGAGCGAGAAATGCGGTTATTTCGACAACTCGCGCTCGCGCACTACTAGTGTCTAAGTAAATATACTCCCGTGGAATTAATTGCTAAGAACCTGCGGAAAAGGAAATGGCGTAAAAACGATTCCTGAGTGGGCAAGCAAGCAAGCAAGCAAGCAAGCAAGCAAACGGGGGTACAGAGAAGAAAAAAAAGCGAAGCGAGAGAGGGAACGAGGCCGACTGGCAGCAGCCGATAGATTTCTCACGATCGGAAATTCGTGCCATTACGCCAAGTGGATATAATATAATGCCGCCGTGGGTTAATCGCGGAAAATCGCACGATGAGAGTTAGTGCCCATTAAAAGATAATGGATTTTTTCGTGTGAAAATTGCGTTACACGGCTCAAGCCTACTCTTGCGTCAATTAAGAAAAAAAACGACTGCGTTTTCAATTAAACGTATGGCTATCGGATTGCCGAGGGATGGCCAGTCCCGTTTTATGTGAAGTAGCAAGAAGCGCGTATAATGTAAAGGTCGGGCTCGGAACTTACTTTTTTCATGAGATTTTCGCTCGCCGACCCCGACGAACGTCTTGAAATGGAGTTTATTTCTCGGAATCGTCGATAATATTCACCCTAGTCGTACCTACAGCATCAATTATTCCCGACATTAAAAATTATATACACCGCCGGTAAACTTCCCGATCGTTGGTTGAAAAATGAGAGACGCGGTGATAAAGAGTAATGTCGAAAAACAGCTCGAATGAAGCCGAGGGGAAAAAATTGAAACAAAGCTAAAAAAATATATCTCCATCGTGCAGCGGCAATATCCAGGAAGATCGATTCTTCCGCAAAGGTTTATTTGCGCAATTTCCTTGATTCCTGTGGCGCAAATAAAATTTGTACCAGTCACGCTCGCCGCGCCCTTTGCTCGATTTTTTTCCGCACGGCGCGGTATCTTCCCCTCGCCGGTGGACCTCTTCATCCGCCGCCTCCACACCGCGCAACTATTAAACTCGACGGATTTATCATCGGGGAAAAAGTTATCGGTTTTTCATCCGTCGGCGGCGCGCGCAGCTACGTAGCTTTGCCTCCCTTCTCACGTCTAAAGTGAAATAAACGACGCTGGAATCCGTCTCCCGCGCGTGTACACGCGCTGTGTATATTATAAGCTCTTGCTCACTCAGCCGGCGTGCGTTGTTCATTAGTATGTGACGCGACTCGCGTTAGTCTCGGTGTATAGACCCTCCTGAGTTTTCTCGAAAAACCTTCGGCCACTTGGCGGCTAAACTATTTTTTTTTCTTCCGCACGCCCGGCCGTGATGCTCTTTCTTTCCCACTACGTGCGTTGGTCGGGTGATTAAAAATTATATGGAAAAAGAACCTACTACTTTTGGCTCGAGTGAATGGAGGTTGTGAAAGACATCTGAGTTGCGGGAAATTGAAACTTTTTTCGGCACTTTTCTATTTTGACTTTTTGCTATTTTAGAGCTTCATGGACTTTTTCTTAATTTTTGTGAGTTCTATATATGATCAATGATTGTCTGTCTTTCAATTTTCCATGCTGGCTATTTCGGAGTTTTGAATATTTTACGACGACTTTCTGCGTTTTTTATTAATTTTTCCAATAGTCAAAATTCAAATTTATCAAGACGATTCATACGGAGGTCAGGTATTTGTGGACTAAAAAGATCAATAGCTCCAAATAGTAAAAGATGACGCCTGACTCTGTGAATATCTCAACGAAACAAAAGTTGGAATTTCGTTTTACGACTCGAACCAAATCCCGCGACGAAAAAAGTCCCACGACAGCGTTATGTCTTTCTGCTCGCTGGCAGGTGGATCTCGAGCAGAGAATAATCTCGCCATACGATGCACACTGATGGGCCAACGATTGCCTGATATACGCATACAACCTGAGCGCATGTAAACCGGCAAAGACGCAATATTTATGGGAATTAAAATCTATCTTTGTCCGGGCACAATCGAATCATAAATTACTGGCGGCCGAGTAGGGCTGGACTGAAATGGTAATGACCGTCCGCGAATTAGTAAACATTTATGCGCCGAGCCGCGTGCTTCTTCCGTGCTCGAGAGGAGAATCGTTAGCGGAGGCAAAGCGCTTTTTTTCCCGCAGGCGCGACATGCGTTGCCGCGCGATGCTTTGCAGAATTTCAATATACCTGCAGGAACAGCAGCAGCAGCTCTTCGATCGGTGTCTGCGCGCGATATATATATATTTATATATAGATATATATTGGACGAGTTTTTGCCTCTGTGGCGGAATAGTGCAGAGGAAAAAAAAACAATCAGCGTTGCCATTTATCGTTGTACCCCCGTTCTTACATCAAGCGCATGCTGAATTCTACGTATAACGATTATTGGTTCTCCGGAAACGCCGAGAGTTTTTCCAACTCTCGACGAATATTAGTTCCTTCACTGTCCCTACTCTCTGGCTCTTTCCATATTATAACCATCATGCGCTCGCACTTCTCTTTCCGGCGGTTTTCACTCGGTTCTTTTTTCTCCTCCAATTTCGTTTCCAACAACGAGCGTACAGCACTCTCCCTCGCGCGCTCGCTCTCATTCTGATATGACGAAAGACGGGAACGCTTTTAAAAGCAGATCGTTAGTCGCTGCCATGTGCTCATGACAGCAGCAGCGCCGCCGCCCCTGAAAGCGGGGCCGAGCGAATTGCCTTTTCACCTATATACACTCATTCCATTTCTATTCTAATGTTCCGGCTATATACATTAACGCTGCTATGTGCTCACGGCGTCACCGCGGCTGAGTGCGCGGGAGATTGTTCGCAACAGAAATTGACCGATTCTCATTCCGCGGCGCGCCGAGTGGAAAAAACGAAACGTGATATATACATATAGGTTAGCCTCTTTCAACTTTCAATTCCGATTAACTATATTGTATATTATTATATCGCATTATGCTACACGGAGCAAGTTTTCATTGGCAAAAAGAGCGCGCTGAGCATCTGAGAAAATCCCGTCAACGCCTATATCAAGCCCGGAATTCCTTTCAGCGCTAAAGTACTCGGCATAGCACCGGCCGTATAAGAAGTCCATTTCCTCCAACGCGCGGTATTTTTATTACGAAAATCACCTTTCCGTTCGTTCCGCGCTACTAGCCGTCCGCGCGACTTCTCGCATCAGTCCCGGATGTCCCCTATACCTAGCACACCATAGTCGTATCTTCCCTCCCTCGGCCTTCCCCGGGACAGCATCAGGAATCACACGAGCAAATTGTTGTCTCGTTTTCCCTTTAAACACACTCGACGCCGCGCGCCATCGCATGTCCTGCGAGGCGGCACGAGCGGACAGTCGCTCGCTCGCGGCGAAGGGACACCGTGCGCGCGGCGTGCCTGGGATTCCGAGAGAGCTGCCTGTCCCTCTCGCGCACGTAAACTCCTGGTGCAAAGTGCCGGACTCTATATGTATACGCGCTATCGGATCCTTGCCATCTGCATGTCGCGAAGCGGCGGCAGCAGCACCGGCATACCGGCTATAAACAGCATTAGACAAAATATTTCCCTCGCGACGCACGCCGGAATTCTCCCGGTCGCCTATACTGCAGATATATATATATATACGCCAGTCCTGACAGGTGCACCGAGTCTGTAAATATTTGCGCTCGGCGTTGGCTGTGCACGTGTGTACGTATGAGCTCTTTCTCGCGCATCTTATCCTTTATATACAGTCGCGCAAATATGCCTGCATACGCGGAAATCGCATATAGCCTCCTCTTACGGAGACTTCGATCCTTGAGTAAATACGAAAGACCAAAGTCAGTTACTTTGCGTTATGAGCAATTAATATTTTTATAGGCTCTGCGGCTCCCGCATTAAAAGCTCGTGTTCTGACCGTATTTATTGAAAGATTAATAACTTTGTAAGAAAAATAAAGGCTGGATGGACAAATTTTCAAGGGGCGTTAAAAAGTTTCGTCTATAAAAATTTCACTGGCTTTAAAAGCGCTACTGTTTGTTACGTTCCTGTCTTTCTATCGCACGGCGCGTATAAATTATTTGTCCGAAAAATAACGACCATCACATCACGGGTAAATTTGTTTTGCTATTGTTGCGTTTCAACTTATAAACTTGATTTATTACTGTTACGGCGTGAAAAACTTTTTTTTTAATCTCTACGCCGCTCTATACCAAAATTATTCTTTTCGATTCCGCACCAAGCGTAAATCTTCATGTTTGTTCGGCTTCCCAGCTCTGATTTATGCCATTGTATAATCTTCCGGGTCGGAAAATGACGTTTGAAATTTCCGAAGCCTAGTTTGCCGAAAAATACGCGCCTGGCTTCAGGTTCGCGCGCGGACTACGGGCGTACTTTATACAGCGGACTTTTCGCTTGCGCGATATATTCTCAAGGAGAATTTTCGGACATGCGACACGTAATCGTTTTAAGGCCGGTGGTCACGCTGCGCAGACACGAGTGAAGAATAGTCGTTATTTGACTGGTTTCGATGGTTCCGATACCCACACGTATATATAAATATATATACACTAACACCGACCATAAACACAGGTAGCTCGGCAATCTATGATTTATCGAATCGCTTCGATGGCGGCGGTCCTCGCTGAAATAACAAAAGACAGTCCCTGCCGAGATATATCGGCATTATTTGCCGCTGTGTGATCGATCTGTCAGAGGTAATTGAGAGCCTCGCCGCTGGAAAAATATGGAATGCGGGTGTGGCCGCGACGTGATCCGACTGTCTTGAAAAGCCCGGTAGCCGCTATATATAGGTATATATATATATAGATAGATAGAGAGAAAGAGAGAGAGAGAGAGAGAGAGAGAGAGAGAGAGAGAGTTGTCGCTCCTTCTATGCCGACCTCGCGCGCACTGTACCTCTCCCTCTCGTTTTACAATGATTTAATCCCGACGTCTTTGCGTCGCTCGGATAGACGGCAATACTAATCGAGAGACTGCAATTCTATCGAACTCGTACGCGGGGAGTGAGAAAGGAGGCGATTTCGAATCCGAGACACGTGTCATCGTCGAGGGCCGCCGCTGCCGTCGCGTTTCACGCGTCACGGCCGCGCCGAGCCGGGGCAAATCGCGAACAACGCGAGACATTATCCCTCTAGATTATTTGGCCTTATCGCTCGTTCTACGTCGCTTCTTTTCCGGGGTATTATATATCCCGCGTTTGTTCCAGCTACGAGAGCAGATACCTATTGTCGGAAATTGACCGCGAGAATTTTTTTTCTATTTCGCATGAGAAATTGTCGGATGTAAATTTGTTACGTTTGTTGGTAACTGTACACGTAGTCTCTATAAATTCAATCGCATTATTTCTTTAGTTAATTTTACACTTATTCAATTAACTAAGTGAAACGCTGGAGCTAATCCGATCCGACTATTTGAAATGCTCAAATCTATCGTATATTGGATAAAATATTCGTCAGAGTTGAATTATGAAGGTATAACGATAATTTTTAATCATCTTCGTTTGAATTAATTGAAAGGCTTCAATGAGCTAAAGCTTAATAAACTGATACCATGCTAGTGAAAAATTTATCGGTTATTTTAAAGCGTTATACCTGATCTCTGAAAATATAATGCTCACTCAATTAACTAATTGCGGCGTCAGTCAGCGCGATCGCGAGCAAATAATATGGGTCACAGTAGCGAGTAAGCAGCTATGGACGAGTAGCAGGTGCAAAAAGAGGCGCGCGTCTAACTTCGCTCGTTTCCCAAAGCAGATCAGCTCCAGACTTGCCCCCCCCCCCCCCCAACTTCTATCGACGATTCACAGGGACGCTGGTTCACGTGCAGAGGTCGGTCCGCGGTCGACCCGCATGTCCTCCTCAAGCTACGAAACGTCTTCTCGCTGACGCCGCTGCAGCATGCATATATATATATATATATATATATATATATATATATATATATATATATATATATATATATATATATATATATATATATATATATATATATAGAGAGAGAGAGAGAGAGAGAGAGAGAGAGAGAGACAGAGAGACGCAGCAGCATCACCGCTGACTCCCGAGTTCGAGGAAGAGCTGGTGCGCCGAGCCGCCTTAGTTTGCCAAACTTTCATCCGCAAATATGTAAAATGTCGGATAGAGCTCAACGGGCGCGCGGAATTTCGAGCTCGAAACTAGTCTTCTCCCTCTCTCTATCTTTCTTAGGCTGCAGGGAGAAACTCGCGCGAGCTGCGGGTCCGCAAACGTAAAATTTCTTATGCCGAAAACTTTTCGATATATTGCCCGGGTGCCTTGGGATTCGTGCTCGACAAATTGCCGGTGCGCCTCTTTTCTGTCTCTTCTATAGCTTCTTCTTTTTTTCCTTCGCCTTGCTTAGAAGAAAACTCTGCTGTTGCTACTGCTCGCGGTTGATGCTGTGCCCTGCAGGGTCGGAAGCGCACGGTAATATAGATGAGAAAGTTTTACGTTATTCGCCGCGGCCGACGTGCATATACATAAACCGAGAGGAGAAAGGTATTAAAAGTTTGGCATATTTTCGAGGACGACGAATTTTCGGCAACAGCGCTCGACCCTGCGGTTTCAAAGTACATACGAATTCGTTACATGACGCAGGCCTTTTCCTCGGCTGGATGTGGGAAAAATAAATTGGCGCGTAAGATGATTACGTGCGCGATATTGAATTGGAGGGAGGGAATTTTCTTTATGCGAAATAGATTTGAGTGAGATGTTTCGGTGAAAGGGGAATTTGTTTTCATGTGTGAAAAATTCCACTTGGTTATTGGTTTTGCAGTTTGACAATGTTTCCAAATGGCCTGATTTGTCTTGGGATGAATTTATTGTTTCTCTCAAGGAAGTTTCTGCAGCATAAATACAAGTATAACATCGTGATATGAAGAGCCGCGTGGCACGAAAACTGACGTCAAGTAAGTAGGGCAACCATCGTACGTTTTGACGTAATTCTGTAAAAGCAGAATGATTGTGATTTTTGCACCACCAAGTTCTGATGTTGTTAATTAATAATTGGATTTTCAGGAAGAAATATTTTAGAAAAGAGCCAAATGGTTAAACAAAATCAAATTATTTCCTAATTCGATTAAAACCGCTTCTAGCCGAAATCCGACGTTCTGCCCGCAAGTCTTTTGTTTAAAATAAACACACCTTTTATCCTGCCAAATCCGCTCATTCATAATCGATTATCATCTGACTCTGTATAGAATTTCGTGGTTATCGGTAAAAATATACATTCCGAAAGAGAGAGAGCTCGACGTGAATTTCAACAAATCCCCCATACGTATAAATATTCGAAAAAAGTCGGCCTCGCCGTATACACGCAGCTCCCGCGCGTATAATGAAAACGTATACTTCCGGGCGTATAGCCTCGCACGGAAGCGTCGGTTTATCCACTTACGCGCCGAAAATCATTATCGGGAGGTGTGTGGAGCTGCTCCGTCGATTCGTCGTCCGCACGCAAGCGCAAGCCAACCTGCGACGACAGCCTATACTCATCTGTTCGACTGGCCGGGAGATTTACGAGCTCGTTTACTCGGGTAATAAACTAGAGAAGTGGTCGCGCGGTGCAGGCGAGCGGCCGTTAGCGGAAAAACGCGGCAAATAATAACGCGCGCTCGAGGTTGGGCCGAGGCAGTGGCAGCTATGGTGGCCTCTTCCTCTCCATCGATATACCTTTTTTTTGTCTTCTCCAGCGCGGCTTCGAGCTGGTTTTGACGAGGCTTCCGGGAGATAACTG
Organism: Muscidifurax raptorellus; assembly: GCA_020010945.3. Taxonomy (NCBI): domain Eukaryota; kingdom Metazoa; phylum Arthropoda; class Insecta; order Hymenoptera; family Pteromalidae; genus Muscidifurax; species Muscidifurax raptorellus. The sequence goes on along the minus strand of CM052081.1, from coordinate 2,121,071 downwards.
GCACTCGTTGGCTGCTTATGAATGTAACGGGACCATTCGTTCCCGGCTTTGAAAATATGTGGTTTAGCGTATAGATCGGCCGAACTAAAATATAGATTGAAGTGCGCGGAGTGATTAAGATGCTTCGAGTTGAAAGCTCGATATCGCGCGAGCCATACGTATACAATAGTATTGTCTATTTCATAGTTGTTTCGAACATTCAGTTGAGTGAAAATTCTGGATAACGAATAGTACGTCATGTGTGTGCTCGGATATCATTTTTATGTATCCCGATGCCTCCCGGCGGAATAACAACGCAAAAACATTTTCTTCCCATTGAATGGAAAAAAAATTTAGACATCGAGTACACACATGAAGAAGAATAATACCGTAGAAAGGTAGGAGGGAAAGTGGATCGACGGCTGACCTGAAAAACTGTCAATACTGCAACTTTTTAAGGATGCAGCGAGTTTGAGCCGCCCCCTCAGATCGATGCAAAACGATATTCAAACATGCATTTCGAATCCAGGGCATCAGCTTGTAGTTTGTTTCCCAAGTGTAAAAATGGTTTTATTCTCTTCGTGCATAAGTTACGCAAGATACATATATACACACATGCACGTAAGATCGCTGAAGCGACGGGTTGCGACGATTAAATTACACGAGCTGCGTCATTACGCACGATTTATACTTGAGTAGGAATTGAATCTCGCTTATAGCGAAATAGATTATACCTCGACACCAGATCGCGCATCAGCTCGTATACGTAACTGTAAAATTTCATGCGATTACATCTTTCGCAATTCGGACGTCCGCGTGACAGGTGCGCCGAGCATTAGCGTATTTATTATACGCATTAGCGTCGCGGGCGAGAGTTTAACAAGCTCCAGTAAATATCAGCGGCCGCGAGAGCAGTAGCTCGCTCTTATCAGATTACAAGTACCTTCTCGAGGCCATAAAAAAGCCAGTGGAATTTTTTTTGATCCCCTGACTTTTCCATTCGCGCGTATATGTATAGGATGCTATAATATACATACGCGAGGACTTTTTCCCGATGACAGCTCCTATATATATATATATATATATATATATCCGTGTGCTGGTAATTGCGCTCCGCACTGTGTCCACCGCGCTAGAGCGAAAAAGGGCCAGCAAAATCAAACCAATTCCCCGGGGTCTCTCTTATTCGCTGGTACTTTTCTCTCTCACTCGCCGCGCGCGCGCGCCAGTGCTATATATATATATACAGTCGAACGGGTTTTCTAGGCGCGGCCGATAACGATCCGCCGTAAACTCGCGCGAATTAATAAGTAAATAAAGCTAGCGTAAAAAGCATGAGCCGCGCATAAGAGAAACAGAGAGAAAGATAAAAAGAGTTGTAGTATCCTCGTTTGCCGCTGCAGCGGGTTTACGCAAAACGCTGAGCTACCGCGGCGTCCCTCGTAAAACTCGATCCGCAGGCCGGGTGCGCTCGCAAAAATGACGCGAGTCAGTAAAACGTCCTTAATGTCCGCGGCAGAGGCTGAGCTGTGATACCGCTGCGGACATTTCAATTTCCTGAAATCCCTATATATGCGTGCGCGCATGAACTGCTACTCCCTCTCTCGCCTCTTTGCGCGCGTGCTGATCTCGTATGTGTGCATATATATACATATTGTATAATACGTGTCGCCCCGTCTCTGCGAGCCTCTGGCTTATACACTCCACCGCCTGTGGCACACAAACAAAAAGAGTAATCAAAGGCCGGCAGCTCTGTACACGGCTGAACGAATCGCCGCTGCGGCCATACCGCAGGTAACTAGATCACGACAAAGCAGCGGATACCTGGACGCGGCTCGCCGCTGCATATAGCCAAGAAGAACCACTATATACGTTTAGCTTGGGGCGAGCAGGTGCAGCCTCTCTCTCTCTCTCTATATATATATATATATATATATACTTGCCTGCTTTGCTGCGTGTGTATACGTGTATGTGTGTGTATCGTCTTTCTGCCGTCGAGCGCTGAGAGAACTCAGATGCTGATGATGCCTCGACAGGAGAACTTGCTCTCTCTCTCTCGTGCAGAGTGTTATGTGCATGATATTTTAGAGGCGAGGGCTGGCTACAGTTTGTTGCGAGAACGACTGCTCGGCTGATAGAGCGAACGATGCGTCGAGATGAGAAAGGGGCAAATTAACGCTCGATATTCGAAAGTTGGTAGAATATCGATTTGAGCAGTATAAGGTTGATTGATAAACGAGGAAATCGTTTCGAAGTTTGTGATCCTTCCAGCGGAAAAAACTGCGATCGTGCGCTGACCACTTTTCAATTGCGGCGCGCAGCCCTACAGGTGAAAATCGTTTTCGCGCGCGGCAAGCCGTCTTCTTGTTACGACGCATCATGCGCACGTCACACGAAGACTCGATCCAACAGATAGAACAAGATATACACGAGCAGAGAGCAATCGAGTCGAGCGAGAGAAAGAACGAAAGAGCAACAAGAGCTGCAGCAGAAGCTTGAAGATCCTCTTATGGGGCGGCACACGTCCCGCGGGATTTTTCTCGTTCGCTGATGCTGCGGTGCTCGCGTCCGTGTAGCCTGTGCGACGCGCGTGTGTCTGTGCGTGTTCTCCGCGTGCAATTGATCGCGATCAACACCCTCGGAGGGAAACCTGTATATGCTCGCAGCAAAACTGGCTAGAAAAGAATGTAAATTGCTGCCGAGCACTCGCGCGCACGCACACCTATATACATATATATATATATATATATATATATATATATGGATGTTCCTTCTCTCAATTCTGCGCTATGCCATAGAGACACTGTCGCCTGCTGCCGCTGCTACCTCTTTCCTTTCCCCCTCACGCTCTTGACGTCGCTTCGCTGGAGTCTTTGCTTTTTGCTTGTTTCCGGCTTTCTTGGTTCTAGTTCATTTGCTTTTTTCTCCGTTTGCTTCGCTGCGACTATATACAGATATATGTGTGCGTATATATAGACGACGCGCTGCGTGCGCAGCCTGAAAGAGCGAGTGCACGAATTAAACTTTTAATGCCATTACGATGGTAAAAAGGAATTACTCGTTGAGAATCGCTGATTGTCAAGAAGTTGCGCTAATTATTTATACGGAATATAATGAGAGAGCGCGCGTTGGTTTTGTGCATAGACTAGTTTATCCGGACTATAGAAAGGTAGTTTATTAGTCAGCTGAATCGATTCTTGAATGATCAATGGAGGCAGTTTGCTCATTAAGAAGTTATAAGCGCAGTTTGTGAATGTCGATATCGTGTTTTAATTATTGCCATACTGAACAATTCGAAAAAGCCTGCAGATATATACATACATATATATATATATATTATACAATTAATGAGCCACACACTGGCTGTGAAAACTTGGGAATTACTTGTGGAATTCAACTCGATACAAACATTTACTCTTTATTAAGACCTCGACGGCCAAAAATCAAGTCACTTTCTTATTGATAACAGAAGAATCGTAAGTTTCTTGTGTATCAGGCAATAAACTTTCTAGTTCCAAATGCCCTATCCAAAAAAAGTATACATATAAAACATTCGTATAATAACACTCATCATTTATTTATAAAGCATGAATGTGAAACGACAGTGACATCAGGCCGGGAAAAGCTCAGCCGTAGTCATAAAATAGCCACACTTTGTAATTGAAATTCGGAAATCTACACTGAAGAGAACTGAAGGGCCTTTGTCCCGGGACAGCCAGTATATATACTCCCGATGAAAGAAACCTGCCGGATAGGACGCCGTAATATCCACTATATAGCGAGCGATCAATGCCTGCGACGCGCCGACGAATAGAGGAAGGACGTATAGCACCCCAAGATTACGCTCATCAAAGCAGCACGCTAGCCCGGAGAGGACTGCCCGGACGACCTTCTTTGTCCCTCGATCTCTACCGAGGAGCAAGAGACAGAGGGAGTTGCAAAATCGGACCCTGGAATCTTGATTATATCGCGGGCGCGCGCGTGCACGCGTCGAGGCTAATGGTCCGCGAAATCCCCTGGCTACTTGCCGATACGATCGATGGCCGATTTGTTATTTGAAAATTTCGGTTTTTATACAGATGCCTTCATTTTCCATCGAGATCGCTCAAGAAGAGCAGGATGATTCGGTGAGATCGCGACGATATCGTTTTTTATGTATATAATGAATTGTCCGATATCGAGTAATGATCGGATAGTATATAATAAATATCATATATGCATGTTTTGCTATACAAGCTATGTCCCGCGCGTTTTCGGATCAGTCGGGGACGACAAAAAGGGCCGAGGGTCACTCGCGAAACCTTTCTCGCATGAATGAGTACCATTTATCACGTTCACCCGAGTTTTGCCACTCGAGGGAATAACCGAGCACATAAGAAACAACACATTTTTTGACTGTGAAATCCCATACTCATTCCCAATAGTCTAAGAGCCTGTTGTATATGGAAAGCAATTTTATCGCCGCGGAGGACAAATTGACGAAAACATGATATGGCAATACTTTTCGAATGCTCGGGAAGTGGCGCCTTATCATCAGATTGTCGGTGGAAGCTCGAATTAATGAATGTAAAAAAGTGTCAATATGGAGGGATTGGAAACTCGGCTTCCGTATATGCATATATAGAGAGACAGCGTGCGGGGAAAGAAAATAAAGGATAGGCGCGCGGGTTGCGAACTTTACGGCTCCTCGCATTCCTCGTTCGGCGGCCTCGCGCGCGGCGATATCATCGCTTTTGTGCGTCATCGCCATAGCGTGTAAACCGCGAACGAGAGAATATGAAAAACGAGGATCGCGGCCGCGCGCAAGAAAAAGCGATAAAGCTTCTCTCGCCAAAGGAGATAAAGGGGACTGTGTGTGTGTGCGTCGCTCCTGCAAAACTGCCGCAGAGTTCAATATGTAATCACCGTCGACACAGCGAATTTTCTCGGTCCGCGGAGATCGTGTGCGCCGGCTCCTTATGAATATTAAAATTCTAGCTCGATATCATACGAGGGAAAGGGGGAGGAGGGGGGGGGGGGACTGCGGGCATAAAAGAGGCCCCCGCCGTCTTTGATGCTACGCGCGCGACGAATAGAAAAGACCTTTATCGCGGATCTATAGAGCGCGTTTTTCGCCGGGCGCTTTTTGTATTCGTGACTCGGCACAATGCGCGGATAGCGTCGCCTCGACGAGCAAAGCCCGGCTACCCCCGGAAATAGCCGGTAATTGATCTATACACAGAGCGCAGCGCGTACTTGTGTACACTTCTCGCGCCCGCGATAAGCACGCGGCGTGCGGCTAAGAAAATTCAATTACGTTTGATTAATCGTCTCGGTTCCGGACTATCGACTCGTCGCGTCGCCGACTGTTTCTTTTCTAGACAACCGCCGCCGTGCGCGGCGATCGAATATTTATAACTGTTTGCTCCGTGCAGTATAACAAAAGCCGAGCCGATGAATTTTGTATGCATACATATATGCATATTACCGTCGGTGCTCGCGTTATCGGCTCGCCTCGATGCCTCGAAATTTCGACGAGACCTCGATTCAAATAATTTGCGATGATCGAAAGACCACCTACTATATATACAAGAGAAAATGACTGCGCCAAAACGCGACCATGCATTTTAATTGCTTGAAAATTGAATACGAGGTCTCGCAAGTCGAGGCTGCGCAAATTAAAAGGCAATTTTCTATCGACACATATGCAGCATCGAAAAACGCAGTCGCGCTTATAATTTTAAATTTGAAACTGCGCGAGATTGACTATTAAAGAATAACAAAGTGCTTTCTCAGAGACGAACTTTATGCGTATATTTGTTACACAATAATATTATTACGGTCGCGACGAGAACCATACGCTTCGCGGACAAACTCATTTAGCCCTCGTGCATTGTGTACAACTAGACGAGCTCTCGTATTTAGACGACTTGAGGGATTTGAGCGTCGTCGTATATTATATATTACGCACACAACAAACGCATAGAGACGCTGTACTGCAGGGATGCCAAATTGGATGTTTGACGCATTATAACTGCGTGAGCGCTATGCTTTTATGCGCGCGCGCGCGAGCATCATCATATTGTTATTATCATGCATGTTTACGTTTATCGCATATATGCGACTGTGTAGTGTGCGGATGGTGATTGCTAGTCGTAACGAAGACCCGGGATATAGCCGCATTTCCCCGACGTACGTTTCAATTATCACTATTACACGCGGGTTACAGTTCAATCTGCGTTAAATCAAGGCAAAATCCGCGCATTATCTACGTAATTTTCGCGTAAAAACCAGCACGTTTTTCTCTCCTCGAGAGCAGAAGCAACCTCTTTATTTCTTGCCGGCCGGCTATAAACGGCCGCGTTATACACACCTCTTAGCGGGTAAAATATATCGCGGAGCCCGCTCGCGCGGAGATAAAAGCAGCGGCGGTGGCGGCGGTACGAGAGAGGGAGACAAATGATCGGGTAGAAGAAAAATCTCGCTGCGGAAACGGCCGGCGCGCGAGCGAGCGAACCCGAAGAAATTAGCAGGCCCTCGCAGACGGGGGGAATTAATAAGGACTAAAGTGCCGCTTCCCATCGCGCAATACCGTCCTTTAACTGTATATCTATATATAAACGAAAGCAAGAACAGAGCTGCGCGACAATAATAATCGATGCGAACGTAGAATCTCTTTCTCGAACCGGCGCGCGCGTTCGCGACATGCCTGCAGCTCTCGGCCGCCTAATATGGCGTCGTCGAGTCGAACGATCGCGGCGGCCACTTTACACGAGAGAGGAAAGCGGAGAGGGAAGCGGCGCCCCCCGCGGTAGCGCTGATTCGCGCCGATCATTTATCACTGCGCGCGCGAGGAGCTCGCTGCGGGGAAACGGGAGCCTGCCACCAGGCAGGGGAGCGTTCTGGGAATTCGGGGTGGAAAACTGGATTTCTTTTTGTATCCCCGGAGCGCCGTGCTTATATATATATACAGATATACAAGCTTCTCTCTTTCGATGTGCTTATAATCTTGTTAGAGCGCGTGAAAACTTGGAGGAAAATTTATCACCTCGATTTTTATCGCTCTACCTACTCCGTGTGTTTACAGCTTTTTTTCGATTAATCGACGAGGTGTCGTCGCCCGAGTTTGCGGACGGGGGATTTCTTTATGGATTCTGATGGCTTCGTATACCCAACACGGGGCGTGTAGTCGAAAGAAATCTTATCTTCGAGCAGAAACGCGTATATAACTAATCGTACGACGCGTCGAGAAAAATAAGCTCGGCTGCAATTATGTAAAGAATAATAAAAGAGTAGATTTTTACGAAATTACGCTTTGGAGTATCAATCTTGTGCGGGAAGGCGAAAGAGTGCTCGCGCACGAGGGGGGCAGAAAGACGGAGAGAGATAGGTGAGGATAAAAACGGATCCATCAAAAGTTTCCGACGAGCGCCGCTTAGGGAAAGGATGGAAAATCACGCAGAGAGGGTAAAGTGCGCAGCTCGGTGACGCCGGTATAGTGGCAGCCAGCAGAGCAGGGAATAGATAAGATGTATGGGGAGAGGCTGCGGAGCGAAGTATAAGGAGTGTCCGCGAGAGACAATAACGGGGGAAATACGTCGGATGGAGAGACACAATTCCGTTGCAATGTTTTTGCCCCAGGGGATAACGCGCGTATTATTATATATCCGCCTTTTATATCACGGCAAATTTTTATGAATCTGCCCGCCTAATGCAAAATATAAGCCATCGCATAAATCTAGTAAAGTAGCTTATTGATGTTCCGGGTGTATAGAAACGTCGAGCGAATAACCCGCGAGAGGCCCTCGAAAGTATAACGCGAGAATTCGTTGGCTAATGCACAGCGTTTGTCCCGTCCGCTTTCCCGATTCTCGCTCGCGCGCGCGTCAGAAGCAGACGCGGAGCGGAAGGATGTCACGCTTCTGCAGCCGCGGAAAAGCTAGCTGGGAAAAGGCAAAGCCTCGCAAGCTCACGCGCTGCTGCTGCGAGGAAGAAGAAGAACGACGACGAGCGCTATAACGTCATCGCAGCCGACGACACGTTGATCCACGACTCTTTCATGGGAATTGGACGGTGAGAAATACGGAGAGCATTTTCCGCTTTTTTTTATTCCTACGTCTTCCCTCCGCCGCCAGCAAAGACGTGGCTTGCATTAGCAAATTGTCGCTCGACTCGTTGGCACTTTGGCACTGACCGATGCGAATGACGCTGGTTATTATTGTCGACGCGCATTGTACGCGAGCCCGAGCCCTCTGTGTGATAGTTCAATTCGCGGAGAGGAGGGTAATGAAAAGTCAGCGCTGAACAGGTTTTATGCACGCATTTGTCGGAGGCGAGATTGTTCGTTTTGCTGCGAGTGACGGATGCTGCTTTTTAATAATTCTCCTTATCCTACACTGTCTGCCTACCGATTAAAACAATATCCGCATCGAGTTCAATCTTTTGGATGCCCGCGTAATTTAAAACTTTTTCTACTGATTTTCCCTCTGCGTGGCTCCTTACAGCTGACAAAACGTGACACCGCAATATTACGTGATCCCTGTCTCCTCTAAGCTGCGTCGGATAATTTATTATCCGTTACATTTGCGAAAGACACGAGTCTTCGAGTTCGAGGCGAAAAAAACAAAGTACGAGTAGCGAGCCGAAGAAGGCTCATCCTTATTTGATGTGACGGAAGCATTACCGAGAAAAACAGCGAAGGCGGTCTCTTCGGAACAGAACAAGTATTGTTTCGCGAAAAACTCCCGCGCATCACAGACTAATCGGCCTAAAAGCATTTCCAGCGGTACGACTCGTCGCCGCCGAGCGCTAGCGCTCTCCGATTATGCCGCATACGTATATACACACAGAGTTCGTGCGCCTGAGCATTGTTGACGAGTAAGAAGAAGAAAAAAGCCACTACGCGCTCTCTGCCCGGAGGACAAAGAAACGTTGTTAAGGGGGCTGGGGGAGGGCGCACGAGTGCGTGCATGTCTCCGCTGACGCCGCCACTGCTCGAAGCTTCCCGCTTCCGCCGCGCCCATTCAGTTGAAGGACATTTTTACATAACTCTGTAATTTCGTTTCGAGGAAAACTTTTGTGTCTTTTCTCACGAAAATGTTATACTCTCAATTGGCTTGTCTTATCTCGTTCTAGCCGGAAATTCCAGTAGGATGATCGTGAATGCGATCGTTGGCAAAAAGATCTTTGAAACAAATTTTCGAGTGTTCGAGTTGGAATGTGAAATTCGGCCGGATAAGGTCTTCTCAAAATTTAATTTTCGAAATTACAATCAACGAGCTTTTTGGCGTGGGAATTTACGCAGCCAACACGTGATTCATTAAAATCTCATATGCAACCGACAAAAGTTCGTCTTTTACTGAAGATCCGTGAAAAATTTTAATTTTTTCTCGGCAACTTTTACGGAATACTCAGCCAGCGGGCTACTGTGCCATCCATCAACTTTATCAATTTCGCAGAGCCCCGAAAAAAGTTCTCCGTCACGTTCGCTCATTCACGACGAATCGAAGCGCGCAAGCGTGCCCGGAGCTTCTGTAGCCAGCACAAAGCTTAAAAAAGTCCTGGGTCTGCAACAAATTGCATTGTGCATTGCAAAAATGAGATAAGAACAACGATAATAATAACGGTATTATTTGTAATTATAATACTTCCACCGAGAGCTCCCTGAAGCTTAGTAGGCTTTCAGTGCTGCATAAAAATCGGGGTAAATGACGCTCTAAGATCCTTCCGTATCCCGATAGCCCCTATAATCAAACAAAAAATGAGCGCCGCCACAAAAGCGCGGCTGGCCGAAATCTCTACCGTGGACGCCGCCGCTTCCTTCCTGCCGGGAATCCCAGAGTAAGCTCGACTAGTCGGTTCTCTCTGTCTCTGTTCGAGCTGTCCCAACGCGGACTACAGCCCCAATGAGATGCATCGCCACGTAGCGACAGGTCTCTGCGGATATATCCGGACGGGGAGAGTGAACGAGAGAGAGAGAGAGCCACTCGGGAACTTCGTTTACATCGGCGAGTTTCCGAAATCCCGCTGGATGGCAGAGCGGCCTGCGCTCCCTCGCACGTACGTGCGATGAATCACTGCCTTCGCCGCAGCCAGTTTTCTTTTGCGGAGCTTCTCTCTCCCGCTCTCTTTCTCCTCGAGCTTCTTAAGCTTCTTTCTTTTTTCCCCGGGCCGCTTTTCACTCTTCGAATGTGCGCCCGTGTATTTCGCTCGAGAGAAAGAGATATTGAGTCTCTGCTTGCATGCGGAAGACGAAGCGGGGTTTATATATGTCTGTGTGTTTGCGTGTATACCTATGTATATAGCACACAGCACGTGAGAAATCGTTATGTGCAGCGGATAGCGTAGAGCCGCCTCGAGGAGCGCAGCCAAACAGACACGAGCTTGCATTGTAAAAGAGCTTTTCCTTGTTGGACTAATCGCCAAAAGCGAAAGATCGATAGCGTTCTATATATACGCTGAAAATAGCCTCATTCCACTGGTGCTGCTGCTGCTGCTGCCGGACAACCAATGTTCATCCCCTTTTTATCAGAACAATGATACAATTGTAGAAATTGCCTCATCTGCGGACACAATGCAACGTCCTCAATCCTTAGCCTTTGCGGAACGTGCCCGCTCACAGCACATGCTATATATATAGACTGCTACATAGTTGTACTATGCGAAGAGAGAAAGAGACGCAGTAATACGCAGGAGCGAGCAGCAGCAGCGAACTGTCCGAGCCGCGCGGCCCTGACAAAGTGTTATTGTCTCGAGGCCAGCTATGGCTGCACGCGCTTGTTCGGCTTTACGAGTGCTTCGCGGCCGATTCAGCCGGCCGGAATCTGATTTGAATCGGCGATATCCGGGGACGTCGCGCGCTGCGTTTTAATGGTCCCGAGATTGGAAGCGCCGCTGCTGCGGTTGCGTCGTCGTCGCGCGAGCGGCACTTGTGTGTGCACCGAGTAGCGCGCCGCGAGTTAGTCAAGTTTCTCTCTCTCTCTCGCTCTTGCTCTGTATGTGCAGTGTGTATCGGATGGCTGAAGTTGAGGGCTGTAAGAGCCTTTCTGCGTATGTGTGTGTGTGTGTGTCGACTTTAACGACCGGACGAATATTAATTTTGGAGGACGGCTTGCGACAAATTGCAGCCGCATCTACCGGAGGGTTTCTGGCTCTAATTCTCTCTTTCGCGCGAGTGCCGATGGACCGACGCGCACTAATGTGGATTTTCTCTCGTGAGTAATACATTTTCTAAACGAATATAAGCTGTTTCGACGGATAAAAAATGAAGAATGCCCGTCGCTTCTTAAAAATCCCTGTATTTTAAAAAACATGTGGCTGATAAGTAGATGGAGGCTTTCGAATATACACCATCGGGATAACCCAACCTATATACCGCACTGCTCCCCCTGTAATCGAGGGACCACCTCCGGCTATTCTATCGCTGATCCTCGGGGTCGAAACACTTTCTCTCCCTTGGCCTCTTTGTCCAACAAATCTTAGGTAGCACTTACTGCTTGCTCCTTCAGACCCGTTGTCGAATAAGCGACCGGCAGCTCGTACAGCCCCCCGCGGGCTGCAGGTTTGAATAATCCTGCGGCTCCCTCACGTTGTATTCTGCAAACTCCGCGTATACCTTGCCGCGTCGTAGTTTCCTTGATTAGTGTCGGGACTGCGCACACGAATCGCATAGATATATAAGTTTTACGACGCGAAGGAACTCGAGCGTGTACAATTTTTGTTCTCTTTGTTCGCGTTTGTTTCGTTTTGTTTTGTTTCCTAAAAGCGATTGAACTCGGGCGACTGTATCCTCGTCTCTTTTGGGCCGGAAAAAGCAGTGATAGACTGAAGAGTTGTCGATATTTCGCATCGGAGCGTGCACTTTTTTCGCGGCCAGTGCATATTTTGCGGGCGAAATTTGTTTCTTCTACGTCGAGGATACGGCTCACGCGCCATCGAACGTGCAACGAAGCATTGCAAGCTCGCTATATGCTCGAATAAAAGCATTTTCCGCGCTATGCCCGCCCGTCTCTATTCATATATAATTATATAACTCGCTATCTCGTCGCGAATCTATAGTTTTATTGACCTATGCCACCAAGTATTTCCCCCAACAATTAATATACGCTCGTATACGCGTTGCGTCGAAAGTTTTTTTCCCGTTATATTTGCACGCCATATAGCAAGTGCAAAACAGTTAAAAACTCAGTGCTCGATGTTCGGCAATATTTACTTCCACTTTTACTTCCAATCAACTGCATTTCAAATGCGACAAAAACGCTTCGACTCGCCGCACACTGCCTATATATATATATGGCCTGCTGCAGCGCACAGTCAAACTTTGCGCGCGCAAACATCGTATTACTTTTATATGTGTATATATATACATATAGGTACGCGTACGACCAGCATCGGATCCCGATCAAACACACCGCGCATATATATATGTCTACCTTCTGACATACGCGCACCGCCGCGACGGGCCATATACTGACAAGTATTACTTGCGCGCGCGAGGAATATGTGCGCTCGACAAACATAGCGATGCGTATATATTAGAATATATATAAGCTTTCGGAATTTGCGAGAATCGCGAGTACGTATATAGCTTTCGGGAATGTAAGCCGCATCAGAGACGCGCGGGGGGCTAGTTTTAATTAGAAAAATATCAACTCAATTTCAAGAGGGCGGAAACTGCGCGTGAAGTCCAATCATCCCAAAGCACCTAATTTCTTGGTTTACGGAAGTTCGGTAACGAGTCCCAGAGCAACTCTAGGAATGATTACTGTACGCCGTGCCATCGTTTTCAATTAGCTACTTTTGTTTACTTTGCTCGCGCATAGTTGCCTGATTTATGACTTGGAACGTTAAACTAGATACACGTTCCCAAAGCCGCGAGAAATATCTCCGAAGCTCACTCGCGCGCTCTCTGTAACATTGGAATTCATAATTCCCGTACTATTGTAAAAAGCATCGCGGCAACTTTCTCCTACGCGCGGATCACTTAAATTTCTTGCCATATATAGAAATTCGCATTTATATATACATCCGGCTCGATGATGGCTCGTATGTATTATAAGTGGAGGCAGAATAGTAGGGGATGAGAATGCTCGGGCGAAAGCGACAGCGGACTAGAGCAAACTTGCCGACGTCGTAGCTTTCTCCCCCGCATGAACGAGCGAGCCTTTGCACGCTTCCTCTCTGTCTCGCACTAGCGAGAGAAACTGCGTTTTCGGAAACTTTGAAGTGTCTTGGCTCGAGAGGACCAGAGATAGAGAGAAAGAGTCGGAGAGGCAGAGACCATGCATCGGCACATATATATACATGTAGAGTATATATATATAGAGAGAGAGAGAGAGAGAGAGAGAGCGAAGCGACGCGAGGACAGCGACGAGTTAATGGTCGGCCGGAAAACACCGGTGACGGCGAGAGTAACTCGTTCCGTGCTTCTCTCGCTCTCTCTGTGTGTCTCTATATAGCTTCGCTGTTGGTTCTGCTGCTGCTACTGCTGCTGCATCTCTGGTGAAGGAGAGAACAGGTGGCAGTAACGAGGACGCTAAGCGAGCGGAACTTGGCCCTAACTTTTACGATTAAGCCCGGTTAACGAAACCGAGAGCTGCCAACTCTCTTAGACCTCCCTCCCTGCTGTGTAGGCGTGTGTGCGGCGGAGGTATGCGCATAAGCGCGAGCGACTGAAGAGCTTTGCAGCAGCAGCAGGAGTCTTATCGCGAGGCAAAAGAGCTGCCGACGACGACGAAACTCTTGGCCGGGCTGCGGAGAGGATATGATACAAGTTTCGCGGCTTTTTCTCGCTTCCCGCCCCACATTTTTTCACACGCCCCTCGGCTTGTTTTCGCTTTTAATTAAAATGACGGTCTAATCTGACTGCGCAAGTGCGGAGCCGGCTAAAGTTCGCTGCTCGCCTCGGAAAGTGATTTTTCTTAGCCCGGACGAGCAGCTCCTTACCCGCTAGACTTGTGCGTAAACTTTCGAGCGAGTGTAGGGCCACGTATACACATACGTCCGTGTGTATAGATGTAGAGCTATACCGTATATACGCGCATGTATATAGATATGCGAGTGCGGGGGCGGTTGGCCGATACGTGCCAGGAATTATTCCGCTGCTCGGGCAAACTAGCGATAAAGCTCTCGGGCTTCCGGCATTTCTCCGAGTTTCATATATCGCGCCGCGCGCGCGGGTTTCCTTTTCCTTTAATCCGCGTGTGCAGCCAGCGCTTTTTGCCGGCTTACAAAATACCTGGGATTGGATTTTTTTTCCTCCTTTTCCCGCAGAGAGACGACGTCGACGCGACGTGTAGACCTTCGGTTGAAGAGCCACGGGAGTATGCTGCGCGGAGTCGAGAGAGAGAGAGAAAGAGAAAGAGAGAGAGAGAGCGGATTATCGATTTTACAGCTGGTTGCCTGGAGCGCAAGCGAGCGAATTATTTTATTTGCTGCAGCTTCGCCGCGGCTCGTTTTTCGGACACGTTAAAAGCCCGTTAGCTCGAGAGCTCGCCGCACTCGTGTATGCGCGATTAATGAGCCAATCATTCGAGATAGCAGAGCGCTTAATACGGGCTATACAAATATATGCCGCGTGCAGAGTATATATAGTCTTGACCATACGCACGACGTGGCCGGCTTTACGACAGCTCGTCGATGCTCGAGTTTGAATTTTTTTTCCCTCTTTCTTCACCCGTGCTTTTATTCGCGAATATTACAACCGCACCGCTATATGTGCTCGTGGAAATATGTCTCGAGCGAAATAATGCAAACAATAAAAGCCATATAGTTATTCAACTTCGCGGAATATTACATACACGCATCTCTATACGTATATGGATGTAGCTTACACGTATATGTGAGCCGAGCTTGCGCGCTAGTATAGGATTTCCCTTGAACCACACACCACATGCTATGCGCTATACGCCATATATACAATAGCTCGAAGCGATGAAACGTCGGGTGACTCGTATATATACGTATCAATTTTCTTATAATATATTTTCTTTCGCTCACCGTTTTCAATCATCGTTCGCGTCTGTATACACACTGCCCGAATTATTTTCAGCCAATAGAGAGATAGACGAAAGAATGGGCTCTTTGACTTTTTTTTAATCGTCGCGAAATCAGTCGAAGCCGTTCGAGTGTCATCGCCACTCGTCCATTGTTTTTCCCCTCTCTAACCCGGCCGCGTAATTTCGCTCTATATATCGAGCCCTGCGAGGGGGGGGGGGGAGAGATCTGGCGTACGCATACGCCGTCCATACTTTTATTGGATTTTCCATGACCATTAAAAGCCCATTAACTTTCCGTCCAAATCGAAACTCGGCCAGCTAACGAGTTTCAACTTTCGCGCGCGATGCGCGCGCTTACATGACTTCTATACCGCGTCGCTCGATTAAACAGTATATATGCGCCACACACAGAAGCAGAATATCTGACAAAAGGCCGGTCCTTTGTCCTCGCGGAACTCGATTATTATCCGAGTGCGAGATATACGTTAAATTGAGAAAAGGCTGTGCAGCGCGCACGTGCAGAAGCTGTCGTAAAATCCTCTTTCGCGTTCTGACAAATCGCTTATTCTTTTATTTTTTTTATAACAATTCGCTCGATTTCCCGCTCTCGCTTACGGCTGCGTATAACGAGAACTCACTCAAGTATATTTCTCTCGGCGTGATTCAAATGCGCGATTCATGCCCGCGAAGCGGTTGTACGATCCCCGCGCGCGACAAAGGCGAAACTTTAGAAATCATTATCCAAAGAGTAAAGTGATTCCCGTCGGCAAAGTTTTTCTCCCCGGTGCGACGGTTCGTCGCATCGGCAATTCTTTGCCTTCTCTCTCTCTCTCTCTCTCTCTCTCTATATATATATATATATATATATATATATATATATATATATATATATAAGCTTATTCCCATTTCGCATTCTGGGGCGCAGCCGTGCGTCGTCGCTCCGCGCAGGCCTCGCAGCCCTGAAATTTCGATTGAAATTGCGACTAATTTTGCTCTTGAAAAATCAGATCACGACTTTATCGCGCCGCATACACACACACATACAGCGGACGCGCGGTGCAGTTCCGAGTAGAGTTTCGCGAGGAAAAAAGCTTCTAGAAAGTCCGGTTTCAGTTAGTTTTTCCTCTCTTCCTCTTCTCCATCCCCACCTCGTCCCTGGCGCCCCGCTATATAGCAAAAGTTCAGCGGGTCACGCGGCGATGCGGCATCCGCTGCAAATGTTGACGTGACCTCGCTGCATCAGCAGCAGCGCAAGAAAAATGGAAATCTCGAAACAAAAGCTCTTCAAGCCTCTTTCTCTCTTCATTTTTCCGGCACAGTAAAGCCAGTATATAGCTGCTCGAGCTTTGAAAATAGTGCGGTGCACTGCCGGACAAGAGGTTGATACACACGTAGCCCGGTACGAAAATTTTTAATGAATTATACGATGCATCGCGGGATATGTGTAGGGCAAAAGAGAGAAAGAGAAGCTCAAAGTTATATTACACCCGAAAGACGAATAAGAGGAGAAGAAGAAGAAGAAGTCGAGTTGCGTGTTTCAATTACATGAAATTTCGCTTTTATATATATATATATATGTGTGTGTGTGTGTGTATGTATGTACTCTTTTTGACCTGCCGCCGAGATAAGAGACGGGGCAAACAAACGCGATCGCGCATCGCATGCTGCACACACACACACAGACGTGCGAATGCCCGCAACACAGAGCCTCAGTGTGAGAGTAAGGAAGGTTTGTAAAGCCGCTGCACTGCTCCGCCTATTTACGCCATTCTAATGCAAATCCCAGAAAGGCGACGACCGCGCGTGGCGAGATATCGATCTCCCTGTATATAGAGACTGCAGAGCGACCGAAGACAATGGCCGCCGTCGCTACTTCTACCTATTATATATAAACTTCTTTTCTTTCATTTATCCCCCCTGCTGTCCCGCCGGCCTCTATTTTCCCCCGATTTTCGGAATGAATTTAAATAACGCTACTCCCGCGAGCGCGAAAAAGTGCAGATTTCGCATATATTCAGCGCTTCGGAAAATCATTCGTCGGTTTTGCTTGCAAGACACGACTGCGTTTTCCTCGAAGATGATGATGCGCTCAAAATGCAAATCGCGTCGCGAAGACGCGAAGGATGAGCCCTCGATTAAGAACAGCTAGTCCCATGATCATCATGCATGCAGTGATCGATCGGCCGCCGCGGCGACTATAATCGGCTTGCTTAAGAATTCAGCCATCAGAGAGATAGATTGGCGCGAGGAAAATAGAATAGGTGCAGCAGCTCGGTACGCCACCGAATTTACGTAATTCCTCTTTCTCTCTTGCTCCCTCTGTATATCAGCAGCTCATCGTGACCGCGCGCGACGAAGAAAGCACAAAAAAGCTCTCCGGAGGGATGAACGCCAATCCTGCTCACCCTCTCTCTCTCTCTATATATATACATCTAACTATGTGCATAGTCCAGCCTGGCATCGGGGTCGATGCATATCCAACCGGCCGGCGATCGAGCAATTACCATCTGCTTTTCAGCGCGGCCAGCCGTTAAAAGCCAAGGGCTTAATCATCCGTCGCGCAGCCGCACCACCGCGCGACTCTGTTGTGTGCATCCGGCGTTGGTTGCATGTTCCCTCTCTCTCTCTCCCTCTATCTGTCCATTGGTCGCGCGCGCGCGCGTACGACCGACCTCATCCCGCGCTCGAATGTGGAGCATCCGCGCAAGCACGCACACGTGCACCAGCGCACTGGGCATTCCGCGTTGGAGTGCGCCCGCAGCGATTCGATCCTCGAGATTATACTGCGACGAGCCGAGAGCCCTGTGTGCGCGGGGGGAATTAGTTTAGCTGATATATAATGTCGGCTGCATATATTGATTATTTTAATTTTAAGTCGTCGAGCGGCTCGGCGAGACCTCGCGCTATTAAATAATCTTAAAAGTTTGCAAGTATAAGTCTGCGTCAGCGGCGAGTGGCGCGGAAAGCTCCGCGTATATCGCCAGGAGATGACGGCACATCCGTTCGCGTCCGAGTGTTCTCGAAACAGCAATTTCCTCGGCTCTTCCTCTCCCCTCCATCATCAGTAGTGCAGTGGGTATATATCTATATAGAGTATATATATAGCGAAGCGTGTGTCCTCTCCCCGCGCGCAGCATTTCTGTCCTGTGCCGGAGCCGCAGCTACATACCTCGGGATATTAACGCCCACGCCGTTGGCTGGCGCTGCAACAAAGCCGGAGCGAGCATAGAGCAACACACACACACACGTGTGTGTATATATATGTATATATACATATATCCTCGCACGGAGGAGGACTCGGTGCAGGGAGACTGCTGCTCTGCACAATTTGCCGCGGCCATTATTTAAGCTGGAAGCGCCAAATCCCTTCGGGAGGCTAGCCTCGCCGAGATATTTGGCCGACTAGCTCTCTATATCTCTTGGCTTCGCATCAGCAGAGACCGGCAGCTTTGTTCGCGATTCTCTGTCTTATTAAACCTGCAGCCCGCCTATGCCTTTCAATAGGCCCGTGCACGCGAGGATGACCTTTGACGCGCAGCCACGCTGCATCGAGGACCCTATATATCTGTTCTCTTATCTGCGCGGACGACTGCTTTATTCGGAATTACGTCGTGCGGCAATATTGCCGCGAGCATGCATTATTATGTACATTCGAGTGCTAAAGCTTAGATTCAATTATTATTTTTAATTAGATGAAGACGTGTTTCGGTAGCCGAGTGGATGGAATGGAAATCTCTTGTCCATGTATTGTGCATCAACCGCATTAATAGTTATGAGGAAATGTAACGTCGTATATGTTATTTCGCGTATTATTGCATTTCAATGTTCTTAATTATGCATGTGATTCGATGAGTTTTCAACCGAGCGAATTTCGACAATAGATAGCTCTTCCATTATTTCGCGCAACATTCGGAAATACGTGACTCAGTCAGTGGATGGTTAAAAGTGACACTCTCTTGGTTCTCGATCAAAAACACTTTGCATGTGCTGATGATGGCCTCGGCTCTCAAAAAAAAAACTGGGTATAAGCGTCGTCCTCGGTCGTGTTTCTTTCACGACTAAAAAATAATTGCTCTCTTCAGTGGAACTGAAGCCTCGAATTAAGTCGCTGCACGGTATATCGCGAGACAAAAACTCAACGAAGTCGAAGAAAGGAACACAATGCGATCTCGAAATCCTCGAGCCGTTGATCCGAAAATATATAACGACGCGTCGGGGCATCAATTACGGGCCCGGCAAGTATCGAGCATTATTCCACCGCCTTCGCTTTTTCAGACGAGGAGCCACTCTTTCTCTATCTCTCTTTTGGCTCTTCACGTCAATCAAACGCGCAGCAGCTCTTGCGGTGTTGTGCACGTGTGTTCGACAACTAGAGCTTCGCTGCTCCTGTCGCTCCTTTTTTCGACGCCGATTCTTGTTCGGTATTCTGCCATAGTGCGCGACGCGTGGCACGACGGAGGCTATGCTTCAGACGGGCACTACGCTGGAGAGGATCTGGATCAGTCAAGGACGAGGTCGGCGTCATCTTACTTTCGAAAAAATCGAGTTTTGTATATATATAGTTTCCGGATGTTCATCAGTAGAATGAGTCCGTTGTGGCAAGACGCGTTTTATTAATTTAATTGCGCGAATCACGCATTCAGGTCAAGCCGTGGGAACGAATGCTTTGGGGGCAAAAAAAGGGTAGTTTTCATATAGTATAATACGAATACCCTCATCTCGATATGCATTTCAAGTGAGCATATCAGCGCGACTGCAATGTACACGATTTCTGCACAGAATATTTAGTGCAAATATTGGCTTTCAGGTAGGACCATCTATACGAAGTCGTAAATAAATGATAAGCTTTCGTCTGGTAACCTTATTTCTAGACGCTTATTGAATTTTCGCAAACCGACAATGAAAATAGCTATATAGTTGATTGAATCAAGTGGCGTGTATAGCAAAAAGATAGTCCGCTACAGGTCGCTAACTTTATAGCTTCAAAAAAAAAGTCGGCGTTTCTCCCACAGCACCAGGTGCGCGCACGATATGCTATTGCATTTGCGCGATCCACATAAGAACCTGTTTGGCCGCAACTTTCGCCGAAAATCCCGTTTTTACACGAATACGGCCATAAATCTGCGCGTAAAAATATATTCCAGATGTTCGCAATCGCCGATAACGAAGAAATATACATAACGTCGCGCGTATCCGTCGGTAGAGCTGCGCAGGGGAAAGTGGTTAACCTTCGACGACGCTTTCCAGAACGCAAAAACCAAAACTCATAAGCCGGCCAAAGAAAGCTCGGTGTCGTCAGATACAAGCGCAGTGTATGCATACACGCACGCAGAAGTGTACAATACAACGCAGTCGGCTGTCTCTCATGCGAAATTCATCAAAACCGCCGCCTGCAGCAGCATCCAAATCTCATTATCCCCGGGTTGAGAACTACGTTCCGACGCGGGCAGACCGCAAAACTACGCTTCCGCGCTGCAGTTTCCTCGTTCGTCTCTGCTCAACGCGCACCACCAACAGCCCGGGCGCGCAGCCTGTATAAATAAAGCCAAACCCTCGTGTAAATCTCTTTCTCCAGCGAACTGCTGCGCGCAAGTTGTTGCGCAATAACGAACGCACTGCACAGGTCGTTTTATCGGCTTGATTTGCCCTACTCCGACTCGCTATATCGTCGCTAACCTATGCGTACCTACAGAGTAGAAGATACGCCCTGTCGATAGAGAGATCGACAGAGTTGCAGAGGGGGGTGAAGAAGCGTGCGCGCATCGTTACATGCTCACGGAGGGATCTCGCCGTAAATTAGTCACCGCGTGGCGCGTTTATATATCTATATAGGCATGTATCCGCAGCAGCGCATCGTTGCGGGTATATTTATACACAAGAGAGCGAGAAGAGAAGACAGACGAGTGCGAGCAGATGCAGCGAGATTCCTGGCAGGGTCAGTTGCGGCGGCTCTCTACCTCCCGGCATCATCATCATCATCATCATCATCATCATCATCATCCTCGGCTGCTGGTGCTGCTTCTGCTGTGAGCTGCATCCGTTCTCATTTTATCACGCTCCTTCTTCGCATCCTCGGGTTTCTTTTGTGCTTTCCATCTCTCCTTCTCTCGCTCGTTTCCGAGCTTCGCGCTGAGAGAAAGAGAAAGACGGAGATACGCAGAGAAAGAGAGACAGAGAGAGAGAAGAGTCTGGAACAAAAAGTATGGAAAAGAAGAAAAACAATGATAATGAAAGGTTGCTCTCTGCTTCGCGCAAGGAGCGCGTGCAAAAAAGCAGCAGCAGCAGCAGGAGCAGAGAAATACACGGCGCGCGCGTCCCTCGCTGGACCGGTCCAACAGGTATCTCCGGTACATATACATGCACGTATACGTATATATGCCTGCTCGCGCCCTATACGTGTACAACTCGATTCTCGGTATATATACGCAGCTCAGCGAGAGACAAGGCAGAGAGGATGCGACGGGCCGCAGGAAGCGCATCAGGATAAGAAGCGGAGGGGGCAAGGATCGCGTGTTGTTCGCGTGGCCGAGACCGCCCGAGGATCGGCGGAAGAAGCCGAGGAGCTTCCTCACTCTCTTTCTCTCTCTCGCTATATCTCGTCCGTCGAGCTTCTCCCTCTCTCACGCGGACGTGCGCGCGCGCGCTCGGCTCTGCCATTACACAAATTGCACTATTACGTGTAATGACGTTTAAAAAATAGTATAGAGCACGCGCGAGAGAGTGAGAGAGGGGGCGGGGGAGAGGGACGCTGTCCGGTCGAGCGAGTCCAAGTATAGTACGTATACCTGTATATAGAGAGAAAGAAAGAAGTGGGCGCGTGATATAGTGTATACATCGATATAGGGGAGCTGTGTGCGAGATGTGCAAAAGTATAAGGAGCTATACGACCGACGCGCGCGCGCGAGCGAGCGGAGGCACAAAGTCGTTCCGAAGGACGAAGAAACGAAGCCGTTGAATCATTATAACTGCTCTGGGAAGGTAGTCTCTCGCTCTCGGCAAATAAAGGATTTCGCGCTCAGCTCTCCTTCTTTGCCACCTCGCGCGCGTTCTCTGCTCCGATGGATTCTTTATGTGCCGTTTTTTTACGAGGCTGCGCTGCTGCCGCCTTTAAGTAACGACTCGCGACCCGCCCTTGGTCCCATGTGCTGCTGCTGCTGCTGCTGCTACTGCTGATACACACAACGATCGAGTCCTGCGACAAAGTTTGCCTTTGTGCAGAGCACAGCCGCTGCTGCTGCAGACGAGAAATCGTAAAGTCCGCTTTGCTGCGCGCCTAGATATATACACCAGAAGCTGAAAAGTACACCGCGCTTTTTTCCATTTTTTTTAAACTCCCGGGAAAAGTTGATAAACCGATTAGCCCGAATGAAATGTTGCTGCGAGGCCACTCGTATGCGCATTAGCCGAGGCGCTTGTAAATTCAACCTCATTAAGTCGGATCCGATCACGCGCGGTCAATACCGTAGCTAACCAAAGCATTTCCTCCTGAAAAAAGAAGATATATTCAGATTCAGCCCGTAAGCTCTTAGATTTTGCATGAGAATTTGCGTCAAAGCGCGCTGAAATAATTATCCCCTTTCCGCTCCCTCGATCGCCCCCCACACACACGCGCGCGTTCACATATCGAACGAATGAATAATCCACGCGCACACATATATGCAAGAGGCAACCAATCGGGCACACACGTGTGTTGGCGTATGTACATATTATAGGAAAAAGGATTGATATGCACATAATGTGAAAATTACGAACCTGAGAAAGACTCCGCAAGCGTATTGAGTATATGTACAGAGCAGAACAGAGGCAGCGCAGCTTGCCGCAGGCGAAACAGCGATTTATATACCGAGCGACGCGTCGAATGTTTATTTACGAGGGGCGTGTTTTTTTGCAGGCTCCGGCAAAGATTTCACGAGTGCACGATCCGCCATAAGTATTGCGTATAGCAGCATAATTGCGTATATTTTTAACATTGCGCGGCTATAGGGTACTTATATATGTATATAAGCTCGACAACGTCTAACTAGTCGACTTTCTCAAGCTCGTCGAACCACTGAACGGTCAGCTGAAGAGCTGCCGTTCAGCATGCCAGTGGCGAATCGTTTTATTGCTTTAAAATTAATTAACATATAATATATAGTTACATCTCGTTGCAATACTCTTGGACGTCGCTGCGTATTATAACTTTCGATGTTCGATTTTTAACGAGGTTTTCAAAACTTCGCAATTTCTATCTGTATATTAATTATGCGCGCCGATAAATTATAATATATCTATATAATTAAATTAAAAATTTTATGGAATTTGAAGTATCCGCGAAACACACAGCTGGATATATATTTCCCGATATCGCGCGCGTGTAAATTTCCATAAAATATAGAGCGCAAAGTTATTTATGGCCGTATTAAAATCGCACCGCGAGAGAGAGAGCACACTCAAACCATTCAATTTTCCATCAACCTTTTGAAATACCAGCAGTATAGCGGATCGATATAGACTCGGAAACGGATGAAAATCCTCGTTCGCATTAAAAACGGATTACACCGCGGATGCGCGGAAAAATCGCACTTATATATATATGTATATTGGCCGCGTGGAGGAACGGGCGAACAAGTCAGGCATATATATGTAGAGACAAAAGTCACAAAAGCCGCGCGCTCTCGAAACTTTGCCGTCTTTCTGCCCCGCGTACAATGCAGTGTAATGCGCTCGTTCGCATTAGCATTTTCCCATATGAACAGGCGTATGAGGATCTCCCACCCGAGGAAAGTCGGCACGAAGCCGAAAATTCTACGCTAAGGCGCGTAGAAGTACGCACGAACGAAGCAACCCTTTAATTATATATACCCGTAAGAGAGCGGGGGAGAGAGCTTATGACGGCTTGGAAACTCGCAGGAATTTTCGAGTTTTCCCATTAGTAGCGAGCGAGGCAAACACAGAGTATTTTAATGATCGTTGGCGGCTGTTTATTTTGTTATTAAGCTCCTGTGCGTCCTCGCGCGAAAGGCTGAGAGATCCTAATTTCCTCTTGTATATAAGTCGCCTACTGGCAAAGTTCGGCGTGAGCGGCGAATTTGATACCGGCGTTTTCGGAGCTCCTTCAGCTCCTCTCGTGCAAAGAACTTAAGACTGTTGCGCATCGAGGAGTCGGAGTCCTACTGCACCGAATAATAATAATTTTTATCGTTCGAATGAGGATTCATTAGGATATCCCTAATGGCAGACATGCGCCGAACTAGCTCGAGAAGGAATACAATATTTTAGCTCTTATACCGAGAATCATTACCCATTAAAGGATTATAATAATCGAATATTATTTTGAACAAAGTTTCATTATCGCTATTACATTATATGATTACGGCGAAAATATAACGATGCACTCGCAAACTCGGCGCGCGCACAATGACCCGAGATCTATAAAAAAGCTTTCGTCCACATATCATCAAGCAATACAGAGGTCCGTCGTAACGAAGACCGCTTGATCATCCACTCCTCGATGCGCAAACCTAAGCGCAAACAACGTTCCCGCGGTCGTACGTCATTGCTCCTGCAGCGTGTATCTGCTATGTATATATAGAGCGGCCGATTTACGATGCCTTCTTCACTCTCCCATGCGCTCATTGCGTCCAGCGCGTAACGTCTCCTCGTGACATTGTATGCATTAAACGCACGTATAGATATATGTAGCATATAGTAGACCCATCACGCGCAGCAATACACACGCCGAGACAGTACAGAGAGAGAAAGAGCGTGGCGGGCGCATTACGTGCTCTTTCGTGCGTGAAAAACGCGAGCGCAACTACATCAACGACGAGACTCTCGTGGGAATTGAGCTCGAATGGCATTTACAGGTGTATAGCTATATACACGCCCGTACAGTCGGCTAGAGTCGCCGAAGAAAAAAAAGCTCATGTAAGTAGTGGACGCGGCCGAGTGAGAGGGAGAGAGATGTTTATAGGTATATATGCACGCGTTTAAATTGCTGCACTTGCAGACCGGGATGAGCGAACAAGTCGTTGACCTTCTTCGTGCGGCAGCTGCGCAGCCGTATATACATAATATATATACAGCTGATGCTCTGCCGTGGTAATTATTCCTCGACATGCCAGCTTTGTCCGTCCAATTGCCCTGCGCGCATTCACTCGTTTCTCCCTCTGTCTCATTGTCTCTTATATTTCCCGTCTCTCCCTCCTGGAAATCCGTGTTATGTGATAATTTGCTCGATGGACGATGGGTGACCTTTTTCCTTCGCGGGATGCTTTCATTCACGCCGCGTTCGCGGAATTTTTCAAGCCCTGTTTGAAACGCATTGTTTAACGCCGCGAGAAATTTCATATAATTGTACGCAGCGCGCGCTGTCATCTTTTATATTAAAAATTCGATATTGTACAGCGGATTGTTTATACTTTCTCGAGTCGGAGCTGAAAGCATTTTAAAGAATCACAACGAAAGCTTTTAGCGTTGTGGTCGCAAAAATATGTACTCACGCTAAGTTGAAATTATAAATATAAATCCAGGGAGAGAGAAAAAAGTCATCGTCAGCGCGTCTCGCGGAATACGTTTCGGAGATACATTCAAATTTTGCGACTCGTCGCCGCGGCGCTTGTTCCCATTCTCAAAATTAATTCCCGCTGGACGTAAAAAAAAGGCCTACTTGTGTGCGTTGGCGCGCGACCCCGCTTGCGCACCTCTCTTATTTTCTCTCTTTTCAGCGCGTCCGCACAGTGCGCCACCTACGTGCGTTCGCTCATTACGCCCGCAATTTTTTGCTCCTCTCTTCCGCGTGTGTATATATATATACCTATATACACCCCGACTACATCACCGCGAGCGCGTGCGCTCGCGCTTCTTCTTTCACCTCGTTTTTCCTTCTTTCCTTCGCTGTGTAGCGCAGAGACGCGACGTACTGCACGCGCGTGTTCTATTTTAATCTTCGCCGCGGACGCGCCGAGTTTTACCCCCCTCCACAGGCCATTACCACCCGCGGAATGATATTTCGACGCACACTTTGTATATACGTTGCACGCGGGCGTGCGTAATTTAATGCTGCTAACGGCTAGTATATACTCAAAGCTCCTCTCGGCAAACTGCTCTTGCAGCCGAGAGTATGTATATATATATAGTTCGTTATTTCTGTTTTGTTTTTCAAGTCCATTACAGAAATGAATTCGATCCACGTTCAATTATTAATCAATTCACAGCGTGCGTCGTTGCCAAGACGACCAAATGACGGAGGGGATACTATAAGTATAGATATCGTTTATATAATACGAGCCGGATGAGTATATGTATATCAAAAAGGTCGGTGCTCGAGTAATAAAATCTTAAACGCGCTCTAACAACGCGGCATCAAATCACACATCGCAGGGGCAGTTTCGGCCAACAAAACAAGCCAAATGTCAGACGTGCTAATGCTCTGCACTAGCACATTTGCCCCGCAACGTAAAGAACAGCGTATTTATATGTATATATATATGTGTGTGTGTGAGTTGCGCATGCGAAGAGCGTAATCCGCGCGGTATACACTACATGGAGCGTGGGGAAAAGTTTGCTCTTTGGTGGCTCTCGCCAAAAAGCAGCAGCTATTATGAAAACCTGGAAGAGCACGCGTGAAAAATTTTCTCGGAAAAACGAATCTTATTAAGGCGAAATTTTACTTGCAACCCTGTGTGAAGCTTTTTTTATCTATGGCTAGCTCTCGTCGTTTCGCGCGTTGCGCAGCGAGCTCTCGACTCATTTATTTTTGTTTTTGGCTCTGACGCAGCTGCAGCAAAGTATACTATATATAAATCACCGGCACGGTCGCGGCAAGAGCGGGTAATTGGATTGGTTTTTGTCACGGATGGATGGCGGATTTCGCTACTGTCCGTGGGTGTTCATCGCGTTGAGATTTTCAGCCTACGAATAAAAATCGGTGATAATTTTTATACTGCAATGCGTACTTTTATCCTCTCTCGAGCCGCTGCATCATTATGTCAAAGGTAATGCTTCTAATTGAGCTTGTATACGCTTGCAGGACGTTTTTTTTTTGCTTCCAAAAGTAACGAGCGTAACATCTAACGACCGAGAGTGTGTCCGGGACACGAGCAATTTTTCTTCCCGACGCTACTGCTCGGGGACATGTATGTGTGTGTGTGTGTGCAAGGCCGGTGATCTCACTTTCTAGCGCGCGCGATGACCCTCCGGGGAACATCTTTCCCGCCCGCGCGCTCGTTTCACACGCATCAAGATGATTGATTTTACAATCGTCAGGTGCGCGCAAGCGTCGTGAAATTCAATTAACGGATCCCGGAATTATTCAACGAATTAGCGTTTGACTTCGCGTCTCTGTAATAATGACGCACGAGGGGATCTGACCGCAGCGAAAAAAGCCGGACACTCGAAAAAGCGTTAATGGGCTTTAACGATCTTGAGGACGGCTGCTCTCTCGAGCGCTTTGGGGAGTCAGTTCTGGTCGAGGATGAGAGAGATAGAAAGGTGTATACACACTGCGCATCGCCTGAAATATCGTCGGGCGTGGTTCAACGACCTACCGCGATGATTTTTTTTTCTATTTAGAGTGAGCCGAAGAAACTTGTTGCAATTTTTTATAAAAGAATAATAAACGGCATCGATACTTTTGCCTACTTTGTCGCATACAAGGAAGTAATTTATTCGAGATGAGACCACATTTTTGCAAAAACACAGATTTATGCGTTATTTGGTATTAAATTGCGCAACGCACACACAGAGCAGATGGAGACATACTGCCTCGTTACACACCCACTCTCTGCCAGAGACTTATAGTCCAAGCCGCAATTATCCCGAACAAGGAAAAAAATGTCGTGATTCCGCGAATTGAGCCAGCCCGCCTTGAGTTTCACGGAGGAAAATGTATGCGGAAACAATGTTCTCGCATGGAACAACAAAGAGTCGCATGCTCGCTCGCTCTCGGATTTCCATGTAATTTTCGCAAACTAAATATTAATCAGCGTTGACGCCACGCATCCGGCTGAGGCGAGTGTATATATATATATATATACGCGCCGCAGCCGTAGCTCACCTTCCGCAGCTCACTGAAGATTATTCGTCGGAAGGACAATTCCCCGGACTGCCGTGTGCAGAGCATGTGGCTCGGGGGCAATAGGTATATAGCTGCCGCGCGCTATACTGCGCTGCAGTTAAAGTTTACATCGTGTGCCAAAGTGAGCCCGCGCGCACTCGCTGCAGATGAAACATTCAAAGACGCGAACTGCAGCTGCTGCTGCTGCTGGACGAGGGAGCTATATTTGCAAAGGCGCGCGTCTCGAGTTTCATCTCGCGAGACGACTGACCGACGATATATAGACTATGAGTTCTTTGCTGTATATATAACTGTTGCCGGTAAACGACATCGGTATTTTTATTTTATGAATTTTCCTCGTCGTTTATAATTGCGCAGCCGTACTCCAGATATACGTGAGTCAGAGAGAGAGAGAGAGGGAGAGTTGTTTCACGACTACGTCCGCTTGACACGTACGTTCATAATACATAGGTAAATTTTACAATTTAATTGAGTTTATTCGTCGTTGTCTGGACAATTAAAAAGCATCAGACAAGCTGGTTTATTCAAATTGTGCGGAATTATAAGGATCGATCGTCAAGCCGACATCGTTTCAATATCGAGCTCGGAAATATTTAATTCAATTTTCCCATTTAATCCGTCTCGCGCACGCAACCAGCCCGCATTATCGCGCAAACTCGCGCTCTCGGATCGAAGTTTAAAACAACCTCCCCGCGCGTATGCATGGTAATTCCCCGGGCAAGTTTGCGCGCAAGCCCGCTAAAAGCCAAGTTTTGAGCGATCGCGCCCCGAATTCCGCGAGCTTCGCGATTCATCCTACGACGCACACCCTTTGGGAAAGTAACCGCCTCCTGCAGCCTGCAAGGAACGACTCGCGCTGACTGGTGCTCGCGACGCTCCAAGACACCGTGTGTAAGAATGAAATTATGGCTGAGTATGAGCCGGCTTTCAGCCTCGATGCTGCAGTGCCTACGAAATCATATTTAGTTTAATTATATCTATTTATTGTCATTTTTCGTTTCGCGGACACTTAGTCTTTATCTATATCTATATCTCCCTCTCAACCTATTTCGGACCTGTGAAGTTATCAAAAGCAGACGCAAACTGTATAATGAGAAAAACTTTGTACTTTTGAAATGAGAGGATTTTTTCCGCGAGGCCTGCTGTGCATGTTTGAGTGATCTTTGCCGGCATCGCTGATGCACAGAACTAACGATGTTGATTCGTGTTTTATATCAGAAGAGATACGGAGGCCACTAGAATAACGCCGAATATTTTTTAATATTCATCTTAGCATAAATATTTAGCCGTGCAGAAATCCGGTAAACCTGCGCAGCGCTTAATAAGTCGCGCTTTTCGGATAAATCTGCGCGCCTGGCGAATAATTGATAGGCCGGAGCGATGAAAAATCCATTGCGACCGCAGGCGCGGTTAATTATTAAAAAACAAAAACACGTCTGCCAATTTCCCGCGAATTTCCAGTCGCATGCGGCCGTTTTCGAAAACACATTTCCATGCATAATTTCGTTAAAATATGATAAGCGGTTTACCCGCGTGAACCCATCGAGCCCGCGCATCTTGGCCTGAAAAACGTAAAAACTCAATTACCGGTGTACAGAGAAGCTTTCTTGAGAAAGCAAAAGCCGCATCGAGCGATAAGCGCGCGAGCACTCGCGTGAAATTTCCTGCAAACTCGTTTGCCGACGACCGCAAACGTTGCATTGCGAGGCGACTGTCGTCGACGTCGTCGTTGCGTCGCGCTCAACAGAACCTTCGCTGTTTCTGGTTTCACGGCGAAGCAGCCGAGTGTCGGGTAATAAATTTCCAGACTGTTTTCGCGCATAACTGCTTCGCGCCATGTTCGAGTGCAGATACACGCTCGTATAAGCAATTGTGCTCTCGAGCACGTACATATTTGTTTCTCCTTCTTTGTGGCTATTCATTTTACACGCTTTGCGCTTGGTTAATCTAAAGCTTCGCCGCTAAAGCGTTGATCTTTCGATGTCACATGCCCCTATTGTACCTGTACAATAGTTGTCAGAAAAATAATCGATCTAATGAAATCCGTAAAAATCAAAAGCGCAACGAGCTTTAATTCTAGGTAGCGGAATCGCGCGCCGCGGCAACAAAGCGCTGCGGAGAAACCACAACAATGAGCGTGCGAAAGAAGAGAGCAAGAAGCAGCAACGGCCGCACGTCGATGAAATCATCTCGGAATTCTGCTCGCTGCAGTGGCATCAGTTATATACACCGATACCGATAAGTGTAAGGCGTCTCGAGTTCGCGATAAAACAAGACAATTCAACCCTTCGTTATACGGCCTCGCCTCTTCCTCCCTCGCGCTTCTCGGGTATCAATTCCTACAATGCGCGCACGCAGCCTGCTCCGAGATATCGAGCATCCGCTCTATAACGTTCGCAGACGTGCGGGAGACTCGCCGAGAGAAGACGTTTATTCTCTCTCTATATAATACTCCCTCGCGCGCTCCCGACGTGCAGTCGCGACCCTCTCGTTCTCCTATCTCGGCTGGCCTACATATTCGATGCACATTTAAATTGAGAATTATAAAGTGCTCGGCGCCAGAGCGCGGGCTCCACACTTTTGAATATAAAAATGATTATTGTGTCGGGGTGAGAAAAAAAAACGCTGGCGTGCCGAGCGTGTCGTTGACTTTTAGCGCGTTTCGCTGCCCCCAGACGATTCTTAATATACCTCATACTTATTCCGAGCTCGCGCGATTAAATTATGACTATAAAGATTTGCTCCGAAAGGATCGTAACGAATTTCAAAAATTTAATCCTGCTGTCTTTGATCCATTTCTTTCACGTCTTATTGCAAATTCGCGGAGACTCGTCTACATAAATAGGACGTATGATGTAAAATTTTGCATCACTTCAAAAATAAAAACGCGCTATATTCCGAATGGAATGAAATATTTAATTTATTCGCGACCCTGCATAATACGGAGAATAAAGCAGGCCGTTCTGCGGCAACATATCGATCGCATACTTATATATACTCTTATATAGCAATTATGAAATAGACGACATCGCGCGACAGCCCATCAAAGCTCGTCTCGGCGCAACGATGCAGCAACATCACTCGGTTATAAGAAGTGGAAGAAGTCGTCCGCGACTATCGACATTCCGGACGTGCTGCTGCCCTTCCACTTCTGGGAACCTCTCGTTCCTCCTCACTCACTCTTTCTCTCTCTCTCTCTCTCTCTCCTCTGGATGTATCTTACGGAAAGGAACGATATCCGTCCCTTCTTCAGCGCGTTGCCCAAGACGCAGGTACGCTTTTCCTTAAGGAATCGGAGGAAGCACGCGGCTGATTGAAGACCAGCTTTTACGATGCTTCTTTATCCCCCCTCTCTTTTATTCGTTCTTTTTATCTTTGACTGGCTGTCTCTCGAAAGATCAGGGAGGTATGAGGAAAGGGTATCTTTGTGTGCCTTTCTTTTCTCTCTTTTCTTTTCCTCGCGGGTACTGTATAGAGAGAACTACAAGATTCGCCAATGCAGCATCTTAATCGAGGACATATTTGCAAGAAAAGCCTTATCAAAATGTACGTAAGCGAAAAACCGTGTCAAGGTCCGCTTTTTTTCGTATATCTGTAAACTCACAACTGATGTTTAGTATATAGTTCTATATAATTGACGAAACTCCCATCAGCGAATAGCCAACGCAAACAACAATAACTCGTTACAAAAGATATTTAAGCTCCCGCGAGCTCCTTCAAGTTTCGCGGCCTATGCCTATATACACTTTAACGCCTGTTGTTCTGGGAAAACTTTTTAACCCAACTTTCGTAATACGTTTAAGGCGTTCCGCTTATTATTTATCTTGCTGATGGTGCGTGCCTTGTTTCCTTCGACCCCCTCGAGAAATTATAATACCCACAAGAAGTTTGCTGCTTGCCGTCGTATTATTTCGACAGTGATAATACGTCAAACTTCATTTCGAAGCATTACACTTCAAGAGCGCATAATGTAAACGTAATGAATTGCGCTTGAAACAAAGTCTCTTTCATTATACATTATAAATTTCTTTTTCTGAATTAAAAAAATTGCGCAAACCTCGCGCATTCTCCGGAAACATAATATATGCAACGCCGGAGTGAAAGAAAGGAAAAAAGCCTCGGCGGACCGAGAGCGAGGAGCAAACTTATATTCGTTCGAATAGAAACAAAACGTCGCGCGGGTGTGTGTGTGTGTGTGTGTGTGTGTTTGGATTTATCGAAAAGAAACGAGGCGAACGAGGAAAAAAAGGAACAGTCGATTACGATTTCTCGGAAATAACAGTCGCAGAGGCGGCACTGCGTTTGTCTCTCCGCGGACAAATTTGAATGTTAAGAAGGCGAAGCCTCGGGCCCCTGCAGCGATAATACCGCGCGCCGAATGTGGCGCCTCCGGCTGCAGAGCGGCCAGCAACTCTCCGAGGAGAGCAACAGCTCGCGGGAATCGCGTGCTCTCGGCTCATTATGATACATTATATTGTCGCTTGTTTCGCGGTGGAATATACGTACGGCTGCTTTTTCTTTTTGCGAAAAGGAGAGACTCCATCGCTGTCTCCTCTCGACTCTCTTATACTTCTTTTCTTGTTAAATGTATATACGAAAACGCAAAACGCACGAGAGCTGGGAGAATCTTGCATGCGCGGCAGGATAATAAGTCTCACTCTTTATGATGGCCTTATCTTGAAACGTGCACGTAGAAATTAGCTCGCAATTGAATATGTAGAGAAGGAGAGGAGGAGGAGGAGGAGGAGTAAGAAAAGTCGGTATAAAATTTCGGCATCTTTCGGGTTCTAAAGATGAAATGATAAAAAAAAATTTCCAGTTAATACACTTTATATCGATCTAAATGTTAATTTCTTCGGCAGAATGAGAGGGTTCGAGTGTCACGTTGATTCTTCACGGGAGAAAGCCTTGTATAACTTGTAGAGTTTCAGTCGAGCGTAACGTGTGCTAATAGACAAGGCTCTGCTCTGCGGTTCACTATATAGATTACTGTCAAATTGACACCTGTACAGTCTTGATCTCGCGATGGAGAATATCATTAACATTGTTGAGAGCTCCGTCGGCTAACGGCCTGAAGACGTTATTCCTTCCAAAAGCCTGGCTATGAGCATTCTAGTTTTGAAATTATCATTTAGATTTTACAGCCGCAGCTTCTGTAGTCCAAGAGGTGACGTTGGTCGTGGAAAACAGAATGCCACGGTATACTCGCACAGCAAGGTATAAAGCAAGCAAGAAAGCAAGCGCGAGAGAGAGAAAATAGAGAAGTTTTATGGCTGAAGTGGTTGGTTAAAGTTCGTAGTCGAAAGTGGTGCAGTCGTTTTCGCTGAAGAAACATTGGCCCAAACCGCTGGCGCTGCCGCTGCTACTGCTGCTGCTGCTGTTGATTTAACAGGAATCTCGCAGCAGCAGTTGCTGCTTTTAATAGCTTGGAAGCTTGTAAAGCTAAATTGCCCATAAGGATGACGACTGCGTTGGATAAAAAAGAAGTAAGGAATTTCTTGAGATTTCACTTCGAATAACGTGTTGATGAAAGTTCTGTTGATTCTTTGTGGAATAAAGGAATAAAGGGTTAGTGGAAGCAGACGTTCTTGGATCGATTTTAAGCGAGGTTAATTCGCAACGACGACTTTTGCAGAAATCATCTTTTTTAATATTATACTTCACTAAATATCTAGGGACCATATATTCAATTGAGCAATTAGCTAATTTTAAGAAGAACCATTATACGTAGAGTAGCTAATCAATTTGAATAATCAATTACGTCGAAGACGCAAGTCTCTATAATTTAATTTCAATTTGAGAAACTGAAAAATATAAAATCTATCAAGCACCTCGAGTTTCTCCTTCCAAGCATTCCCCAACTTGCCGAACAATACTCTAAATTAATTCAAATTAAAGTACACGAATGCTTGTTTCTCTCACTCGCATACTCAGCAGTCTAGCTTTATTTTAAGATGAATCCCTCGCTCGAAAAATTCCAGCAGGCTCCGGTATATAAGACGCGGCAGTAGCACTGTCACACGTGTGTATGTACACGGGATACCGGAGAGCGCGCGCTCAGCGACGAGTATGAAAAGGGAGATGCATTTCACGCACGCGAGGCATTTTCGATTCTCCTGCGTCTAACCACAGGCGCGCGGTGCTATACGGCGACGACGACGACGACAGGGAAACCCGAGTCATTCCGAAGGCCTTTCAAAGTAAAGTAGTAGAGAGAGAGAGAGAGAAGAGAGCAGGCGCACACAAGAGATGCCGGCGAAAGGTCCGCTCGCATGGAAAAAGAGTGAAAGCGCCGAGCTCTTGAGAAGCTACGTCTCTCCGAAAATTCGCCGGGAAAGTCGAGAAAGAAGAAAGTCAGAGTGAAAGAGGGAGAGAAATACCCGAGTGAATTGGTTCTTCTCGTAGATTAGGCGTCGTATTAGTTGCAGAAAATCATATTTGTGACCGCACTCGTACATTATATAGCAATGTTTCGCGAATGCGAAGCTTCCCCGCGTTATTAAATTGATCGGGCGCAAAAACGCTTGTTTCTCAAATGTAGCAACCGAGGGACAATCAAAATATGTGGATGCAATTATCCGATCTCCAATCAACATTTAATCAGATCGGAGTAACTTTGTAAGTAAGAGAAATGCGCTTACAAAACACAGCTTGACTTTAACATAACCTGTTCGAGATCGAGCCACGCGATACGCGGGCCAAAAAAATATTTCATATATACGAACACGCACGCGAATGCGCTCACGAGCTCGGTCTTATACACACACACACATATATATATACAAAGTGCGCTCGACTGTACAGCGCGGAATCAAACGCGCTTTTGTGAAATCTCTTTAGTATGCCCTTTCAATCTGCGATCGCGAAAACATAAAAAAATCGTGGTTCTCCAATACAGCAAACGACTGGAGTTCGAATAGTCGTATTTTCAACATTCGAATGATCCCTATGCATCGACCAAACGAGTGCGTAGAATATAATCTCGAGCAATCGAAGCAAGGTAATATTGAATTCGCGCGCTTGTACGCTTTTCAGATCACACCGCATTACTTTATTTTTCGAAAAATAGCACACCAATTTGATTTGATTTATACATCGCTCTTTCAAGTGTATATATAAGGCGATTATCTATATATATGAATACAAAGAAGAGAATAATGCGTAAGACGGAATTACGAGTGCCTCCCGCGCGTAAATCTCCGCCTTGATTTTCTTTCTTCTTCCATATACCCCGTGTTCGTTGAGTCTTTATTATGGTCGTACACATCTCTCGGCCTTGCACGCCGCAACACCTGCTCATACGTGTGCGCGCGCATGATTCCCGCGGACAAAAAGGAAGCCAATTATCGAACGCTCCCTCTGCCCGTGTGATGATTTTAAAATTCATCAATCGACGCTTTGCGCCTATTGCTAGTGAGGGGTGGGGGGGGGGGGGTCGTTCCATACAGCGCAGATAATCATTTTCGCGTTATGTTAATTTGAGTTTTTCGCGCGTTCACAAAAGTATTCTAATTATAGCAAGAGTGGAATTCAAAAGTTGTGCTTGTAAATCGGCGAACTTTCTGTTTCTTTTTTGCATTTTATTACATTTATTTTCATCTCTTTGATGCGGCTGAACGGTCTCATCCGTTACTACTTCAGAGTTGCGACGCTTTGACCGCCAGTGTACGTGGAACTTTGTTTTATTTTTATACGCGGATATCCTGGGAAATTTTCGAGGGAAAATACCATTGATTATTTGAAAGTTTGTTTTTAACCGTTTCGCAATTTTTCAATTCACTTACATACACACATCATACACTGATCGAAACTATGAAAAAGGTTGATTTATCCAGCGTTCGATAGCTAGAATTAATTAAGCACCCGAGCCAATATAAAAATTGTTTCAAAACGTTTTTCATCGAATATTTTTCTATTGAATCAAAAGCTTTTTCTTCTGCTTATACTGGTTCGCGGTAAAATTTTTCGGCCTATATTCGTTGTAACATAATAACGCACGCACACGTGAAACCCGTATACTACACCGAAAAGATTCGTCGAAAATAAGCGAAAGTTGCACGTGCACGAAAGCATTAATAACCAGCTCGAGTCGAAAAAAAAGGCAAGCAAATCACGCAAGATAAACGAAGAAAAAATCGGGGGGAGAGAAAACACGTTTAAGCGTCATTTAAAGAAGGCCGATCGAGGGCCTTCGAAATTCGCGCGACGGGGCGGACGAGCCGTAAAGTTGCGGGGAATATCCCACGGGTCGGCCGGCCGGGCGCGCAGCTGCTCATCGGGTATGCGATGATCGCAATCGTCCGGTTATTCGGCCAGCTCCCGATATTTCTCTCAATTACTTAACGAAAGCGGGGGTACGGCACGCACACGTGCATGCGGCCGAGAATTTAAATCGCTGCCCGGGTCGCAGCATTAAGAATAATTTACTCGATGGGATGATTTGTTGGCTATGTTTATATTATAAGGGTTACCGCGATCGACGCGAAATAGGATTATTGCGGTAAGTTGAATCGATATATTCGCGAAAACCATGATGAGAAAATGTTATACAGCTTCGTATCGCACTTCCGTATATTAGATTATGCCGTTCTCTTATGCAACAATCTCACCTGATGCACACTGCGGATAAATCCTTCGAAGATCCAATAGGCTGCCTAACCTGCTCGCACATAGGTAAACGAATACACCTCGACACCGGCTATGCTCGCCTGTACGCGTGTGTATCCGAACATATAATATACATACATATTATAGGTATGAGCCAGCGTCAAAGCGCGCATCCTTTGTGCGGAGGAGTAACCGAACGCTGCTGCTCGTGTGTAAATGTATTTGCACGCGAGCTCCGGATGAGCGGGAAAGCAAAGAACGAGAATAGTTGTGCAGAGGCACTGTTGATGCACGGGAGCTTTACTGTGACTTCATACTCTCAAGGCTGGCATGTCTTTGTGTTTCGAATAGACATGTATATATATGTATACACATGCATAAGCCAGCTGTTTTGCCGCGCGCTTTGGCTGTGGCTGCTGTTGATTCTTAGTGGCGAAACGCAAGAATTCGAGCGGAGGTATAATTGATTCGCATGTTGTGTGGGCGGGTATAGCTCTAGGCTTTTGTTTTTTTGCGAGGCTATTTATAATTAAGAAATAACCGAAAATTTCATAACAAACCGCATATGCATCATCCGCGAGAGCAGAATTTTGGAAGCGAATAATATTTCCTGCGTATAATCTGCGGCTAAACAGATATTCGCCTGGCGGCTTGTGGGAGGGCTTATACTGTTCCGCCAGAATCGCTTAGGTTAATTCAACTTACTCGTATGTCTTGTTGTATCTACCGTGTAGCACGCCCGTGGGATTCGGTATATCCCGAGCGTAGAGACGGTATAGGCAAATATCGATTACCCATTGATATCCTGCGCGCTTCCTCTTGTTATTCAATTAGTGCGAATCATTATTATAAATGGATTCGCATATGTTAACCGATTCGTCAACCATGTATTTTACAATGTACAATGGCTGCCGGTGAAAAATACATTATACGAAGAACACTTGCATCGCGTGAAAATCTGCGGGAAAAAGGACATAGGGATAAACAGCGCGCAAGCTCGGATTTTTAATATGCATAAGCTTTTCAAGCATGTATACTCGCGGCGGCCATAAATCAAATGCGTTTTACTTAACAAAAGTTTGTCCCGTGCACTCGCTCGCCCGTTTCCCCGAATGCACGTCAAAAGTTAAAAATGCCTCACATAGTTATCCCGATATTCCCCCCGAAGTTCTCCGGGACCTTCGGCGGGCCGGGAGGGTCTCGAATTCGAAACTTCATTCCATTTATCCCCGGAATCGTTAAAGCAGTAGTATAGCAGCAGCAGCAGCAGAGGCAGCCCTCCGATGGCCTGAAAAATGCCGCGAAACTTATTGGTAATTCGATCGGATGGATCCTCGAGGCGCTACTGCGACGCACAGTTGAGCAGCACATATAGAGGTGGAGCCGGAAAGTAGGGGGAGCGCGAGCTTGGGAGAGAAGTCGCGCATGTGATAATCGCCGGGGCGAGAAGGCCGCGCGAGAGAAAGTTCGCGTCGGCAAGTGTCAGTGTCGATAACAGATGACGAGTTTGGCTTCGTATACCTCGTGCAGCCACCCTCGAGCTATTTTCACGTTGAATTTTCCAAGCGTATCACGCATCGCACTCCATGT
This sequence comes from Muscidifurax raptorellus, assembly GCA_020010945.3. Lineage (NCBI taxonomy): Eukaryota > Metazoa > Arthropoda > Insecta > Hymenoptera > Pteromalidae > Muscidifurax > Muscidifurax raptorellus. The sequence continues at coordinate 2,082,860 of CM052081.1, read as the reverse complement.
ACGTGCGTAGATCGAGAGGGCCTTGATAATGGAAAATTGGCTTTCAATTATATATCCCATCGCAATTATACAAATGGCTCGTGTCTCCATATATCGGATAGAGTACGTAATACAACAACCATTCGGCGCGCACTGCAGGTAATATGAAAAGTCGCCTGTACACGTTGAGTCAATATATCCCGATGCAACTTCGCGTCGTCGTCGTCGTCGTCGTCGTCGTCGTAGAGCGAAGCCGGACGTCTGTGTCGGATACCGGTTTTGCCGGTGTGTATGTGTGTAGTGCAAGCCGTAGATCTACTCGCTCTTTTTCTCCCTCGTAATCCTCGGCTCTCTCTCTCTGTTGCGCGCACATCTGCAGAGCGCATCGCCCCGGAGTGCACTTGGCTCGGGAAAAAAAAAGGAGAAACGAGGGATAAAAAGCCAGGAGAGCGCTCTCCTCGCTGTATAATCGGGCAGCGCGCGCGCGCTCGCGTTGCAGCCTTTTTTTGCAAGCGAGCTGCAGCGTGTGCGTGTTAGCTCGTGAGAAAATTTATAAAATCGTGCGCGCTAGAAGTCCTCGGCTCTTTTTGCTCGCTTTTGCTGCTCTTCCTCTTCTTTTGAGGGATCCATCCGCGAGCGCGCTAACCAGCTAATCAGTGTTATTTTATTGACAGCGGCAGATGTTCCGAGGGATGCGCCACCGCCGCCGCGTTAACTGAAACCGCTCGTGATTTTATGAGAAGGTTGCCACGGAGCCCAGGGGATTGAGCAATGAGCTGTATATATATACTCCGAGATTTTCCTTTATAACGCGCTGTGTATATATAGTGACTACTATGTGCAGCTGCGTGCACGCGAGACTCGAGAATATTCTTGGTATTATATTGTCTTGGTTTTATCTCAAATTTCAAGGCGAGTATATACTGCGAAAAACAATATTTCAAGACGATATACCGAGAGTAGAAGTTTGGAGACTCCTTGTCGAGAGTTTTGAGAAATATCGCAATGATATCCATACTCTTATTGTGAATATATAGGATTAAATACCTAGAGAGATTTTCAGGATGCATAAATCCTCCCATATTACCGAGGATTTTTGTTGAGAATGGTATAGCTACTATTACGATTCATAATACACGCAAATCTCGCGCAAACATCGCAATGTAAATGCGTAAATTTGACTTTCAGGTATTATCAGGGAACTATACGTATAGATGCGAATACCAATTAACAAAAATTTGAATCTCAGCTTTCAAGGCTTATGGACAAATAAAATACATATATGTTCAAAAAACTGCTGGTTTCGTGGAAACAATTTATGATTGCTATTCGTTGCTTGTGTTCATTTTTTAAGTTTTAACAACCGCTTTTATGCGGAATGTTTAATTTATCACGCGCACTTTGTCGAAAATATGGAAAAGCTAAATTTACAATTTCATTGCAACATTTCCGTATTTCGTGAATTTTGCATAAATAATAACTCAACTTTTAATAGGTACGAACATTTTCAGCGAATCTTCCGTCAAATGAATAGTCTATTCTTGTCAAAGTTTTTTCTGATGTACGTATATACCGAACGGAAAATAACTTTTGCGATTTTGTCTACAATCACGATTCGAAAATCACTATATTATAGTCAGGCTTTGCATTTCAAATGTTCTCATTGTATTATATACGAAATCGTCTCGATTCTGACGTTTCACAAAGTTTAGTATATACAGTGGCTCGTACATAGCAATGCATCTCGAGGAAGTCCTGTCGAATAAAGATTAGGCCGCTCCCTCGCATGTCCAGCAGTGCTGTCCTCCTCGAAAATCCTCGCTAACGAGAATTTTTATCCCCGACAATAAGAAGTAAAAGAGGCAAAAGTTGCGTAGCAAAGAGGCAGCCCCGGAATATATTTCACCTTTATCGAGACGGGCTATCGTACCGTTCCTATCTCTCGATTTTTCGCTGCGCACCACGATCCTCGTCATAAACATAATACACGTGGATATATATATATATACCGCTTAGATTCGGCGACACACGTGCGCGCCTATATAATACGTACACACGAGTATAATAAAAGGGGGGACACGCGGGGAGAGAAATTCGGAGGGCGCGCGGGCTCCGCGTATATATCTCGAAATTTACATGCGTATATATGTATATAGTATACATATATACGAGGAGGGACTCCGGAGACTTCTTGGATCTTCTTCGCACTGCCGGCAGCGATTTACATTCTTCGAGCGTGTACGTATAAGTAAGTATGGATCGGCGCAGTGGCAGAACTATTACCAACGGGAGGAATCCAGTAAATTTTTCAAATTTCCGGCTGACGCGATTGGCGTCTTTATGCTTATGTTCTCTCGATAATAATAATAATAATATCGAACAATAAGAATTAAAATTTTTGCGCGTAAGAACAGTGAAACCAGTGTCACGGCGCGCCTGGGTCCCGCATTGTCGACTCGTCAAATAATGACCGCGAAAAAAGAACGACTCGAGCGTTATTAAGCCATTACGTTTCTCGCGGCCGTAAAAAGTCACACAGCAGTGGCAGTGGGCTCCTTTCCCCTGGAACTCTGACCCGCGGCGTTTAAATTCCCATTATCAGCTGGAAAGTCCGTCGTTTCTTTTTTCGTCTGCTCTCTCCCGCGCTCCATCCGGCTTTCTGCGTCGCGGTTTAATGCGTCGCGCGCGCGCGCGACGCGCAATCCCCGCATCGCGCGGCGAGGTTGATTGATAGCCGGCCCGGCGCTATCGTACGCGACAAGCGCGAAAAACTTTCGCTAAATTCGCTTCTCGATCCGATAGCGAGTTGCGACGGGGGACAAAAAGGAGAAGCTTTGCAGCTAGCTGAACCTGATGAGCGTAGCTCGAGCGAGCGGAGAGCGATTGCGCAGCGCTTGGCTCGAATAATGGAGGAAATCGACTGATACGCGATTCGCGCAGAGGATATTAATGGACGATGATTTTATACGTTCGAACGCGAGTGTCAGCGCGGTAGGTATAGTCTTTGTTATATACCTGTATGAATCGTTAATTAGCATAAAAATACGCTGCGCGTTTCGCAAGTGGTTGTATTGTGCTGCTGCCGCCGCCGCCGGGGCGTTTTAAATCATGTAAATTGAGATACTATTTATGCGAATATCGTTGCGAAGGTGTAACTCATTTGAGCCGTCGGTTCGTTTTAAATCCCGCCGTAAAGTGAACCTTGATACGGCAGTAAAAGTCAACGTTGATGAGTTCTCTCTACTCCGCATGCATTTAAAGCAGGAGAAAGGGTTGTAAATAATCTTAAGTTCTCATTCAAGAGTGTATATATATAAGCTCTTTAATATTCAAACTCATTTGAATGACGCGCGTTATATTGCGAGAGAAAGAGAGAAAAATACCCTCGCGCGGTAATTTCTTTATTTATGACACACACACACACACACACGCACACACACACACACCGCGTCCTCCTGGATGCATCGAACCGGAGCTTTTCATTTTTATTAGCAGGGTATAAATATGCATGGCCGATCTATATAGAATTTAATCGATGCACTTCGCCTAAAACAAATCCGTATCAATAGTTCGGCTCGACAGACGCATACGCATAATACCCGATTCGGCCGTGTCCATCAGGTTTCGACACAGCGTCATAAACCCGCCCTGTACTTTTGTTATCCGTGCTTTTTTCACCCTTTCTCTACCCGTGTATATAGCTTTTAAATCCCAGTGCCGTCGCTTACACACACGCGCGCGTCGGCACGAGTAATTCACTCGTCTCTGCATTTAAATCGCCCATCGAGCCCCCCTACTTCTCTGGCTCGCTGCAGGTGCGCACCGTCACGTATATAATACTGATGCAGGTGTGTAAGTATATATTGATGGTATACGCAGTCACCTCGACCTACCGTATTACATATTATACAAAGCGTATAATTCCGACCAGAGTGCCGACGATCGGCGACTGTTTGGAAAAGGGGCCTGGAATCGAGATTTTTCTTTTCCCAGGGACAAAAGAACGGGCAGATCGAGAATATAGATTATAGGGAGAACGAGGGGAGCAGATATACACACTCTTCGTAAATTTACAGGTACTTTATAGAGCTCGAGGCTTTGTTTTTTTAACAGAGTCAGAAGATCGAAAAGGCAATGTTTTCGTTGAGAATAAAGTATTGTAAAGCTCACGATATATACAACTCGGATTTCACGCCGCTAGTGTAAAAGGGCCCTACACACACAGTATAGGCGCATCGTCATCGTCAGAGATGAGCGTCACTGTTCGAACACTCGGCTATATAGATCTGGTGCGTCCGGCGTGCGCAACCGGTTCCTCTCTCTCTCCCGTGAGACTCGCCCTCTGTCCGCGTCTCTCTCTCTTTCTCATTCCGCTCACGGGCCTTACAAAGCGAAGGGCGAACGAGCGAGAGATAGTCCCAGCGTCTCCTCCGTGCGTCGGACTATACTAATAGCGGAGAGAAAACGCGCGCAGCTTCCGCGATACTCTATCCATCTCCCTCGGCTGCTGCTGCTGCGGCGCACGCACACCTGTAAACATCCGAGCCCCTCCGGCCGCGCGCGCGCGCGAGCAAGAGGCAGAAAAAAAGGATCTCGCGCTGCGCGGCACTGCACACGGGAGGGAGAAGCTGTATGCAGCAGTCCAGTCGGCGGCGCATTTTTCCCATCGCCGCAGCCGCTGCTGCGCGGAGGAGAAAGAGACGATGAGAGGGAACAGGTATACAGGGGGGTATGGGGAGGCGACGGCTCGCGCGCCGCTCGGCACTCGTGCGTCCTCGGCTCGGGCTCGGGCATCCTCGGGCACGCGAGAACCACGCGCATCAAGGTCGGGGCCGTCCACCTCGGCGCGCGCCTCTCTGCTCTCCTCTTCCTCTCGTTCACTCGCGCGCAGCACTTGCTACAGGCGCTCTCCCTCTTCCCTATCGACTCTCACGAGTAAAGATGACTGTAGAGGCTGCTGCAGGCGCGTCGCTAGCAACATAAAAGATCCGCGGCGGCAGCAGTCCCGCGGGAAAAAAGACCAAGAGGAAGCGGGAGCGAGGACGAGGAGGGAGGCTAAGAGAAGAGAAAGAGAAGGTAATAATTGCTCGGCTGCTGTTGCTCCTGCGCGCTGCCGGCCGCCGCTCTCTACAAAAGAAGCTACAAGGCTGAGAGGGGGCCGGAGAGAAGGAGGATGTACTGCGACGAGCTGAAAAACGACCACGAGGATTTAAAAAAGAAACAACAACGACAACAACGAGTCCGGAGAGGAAGCGAAGAGAGAGGAGTCGAGAGCCGTGGCGTCCAGAACTAATCGTCAAAATATATGTGTGTGTGTGTGTGCGAGCACGGCCGACCGGTCTCGAGCACCTGCTCGATTTTATGGTGAGAGAGCCTTGCTGCTGCACGCGGGAGGATTTAGATGCGAGATGCTGTGCGCTTGCTTGCTCGCCAGACCAATGTATAAGTAGTCACAAGGGCCGCCTGCGGCGTCAAGGCCTCGCGTCGACGATTAAATGATCTATCGAATGCGCACTGGATTTCTCTGTATCCGTGCGAAAACGCTTAAAATACTGTTTGCCTTCGAAGCAATCTACTTCTTCTTCTTCGGAATGATGTTTGTTCTCGATGATGGGGGCTGCTCGCAAAAAGTCTTATGCCGCCGTCGCCGCTCGCTCGGGCCTCCTTAGCGCCGTTATTTGTATTCTCTCGTTCGTGAACCTTGACGCGGCTCATGGTAGCTCTCGTTTTTGCCTCCTGTATTCTTTGCTCTCTCGGAAAAGCAATCGTCGATCGCACGATTTTATGAAAATGAACTCTCAACGCTGTTGCTCTGCGTACAATGTAAAATACTAGGAAATTCGTTACTGCGCAGGAGCTGCGTCCGTAAAGAGATCCTCTAATTGAATACAGGAGCAAATCTGTCCGACACCGCACTTGGCTCTACGCGATGACAAAGGGAAACAAATTGTTCTCTGCTATATATACACACGTATGTGTAGGTGAATTTTTTTCATCCTCCTAGATATACCTTACATACATATAGGTACATTGTATATATATAGATATATATGTACTCGCGTCGACTTTTCTCTTTAACCCCTGCCCATCCTGCACTAACAAGTCGTGCGCTCGCGCCAAGTGCCAGGATCAAATTAAGGTGGCGGAAGAGACCTTTAAAGTCCCGGGCGCGCGTTGTAGCCCTTGATTTATTTCGCGCGCGCGAGAGAGAGAGCTGCCCGTGAGAATAAAGGGAATCTAGTAATTGAATGGCGCGTCTCACAGCTAGCTCCGCTGGTGTAAGTACAAAGAACGAGAACCGCTCTTTCTCTCTCTTACTCTACGTACGTCTCTCTCGATCTCAGCGCGCATCGTTCCGGCGCGAATTTTAAACGACATCGGGACGAAATCGCTGACGAGTGGAGCGCTCTGGCCGCGGCAATTAAATCTACCTCCTCCTACGCATCCCAAAGACACTATATATATAATAGCTATTTATGTGTGTATATATTCCTCTAATATACTATGATCAAAATAACTAGTGATCGTTTAAAAAAAAAATTGTATTTTAGGATAATATAGATAGGAATACATAAATAACCTACGTACAAATTATTCCCGGAGCATTGAGCCCAGCAGAAATCAGCGCAATCCAAACAAGCTCATCCCGCCGTCATCTCGCGCGTTCGACCGAGTGAGATATACCGAAAATCACAGCCAGGTGGTCCCTCCTCGATCCCCTCCGTCAGAGTCGGCTCGCTTTCACCGCCCAGCCAAGCGTACAATTTGTTTGATCTCGATTTCGTGCGCGTATCAGCTGCAGAAACCGAGACCCGAGAGGAGGATACACATCAGCTCCGAGGAACCTTTCTGGCAGCGTAGTTCCGTTCAATTACGGCCGTGTCTTCGCGCGCTCTTCATCCTCTTTTTTCCGCGAGAGGGTAACTTGGAGAAGCCCGAACTTTTATTTGCCTCGAAGAATGAGATTCGCTCGGCGGCGTCTCTCGAAAATTTCCGACCCAAGTACTCGATCTGTATATATATATAGGTAGGCGAACTTGCTACGCGATGCAGTCAAAAGTTACGAGTACGAGCGTACTGTTTTCTTTTTCCCGTTTCTTGCCCCAGCATTGTTATATCCGCAGTATATATGCTGATGCACTACGAAAGTAATCGATGCTTTCGCGTATTTAATTTAAACTTCTTGAGCAAATTTCTACTGTATATACCCAGGGAGCTCTGAGTGCCTGATGCCGTGAATGAAATTCCAGACGCATTTCTCGCCGGATTGTAATGGAGATATCGCGTCGCGCGCTCTGCCCCTCGTTTATTTATTGCATACACTCTTTTCTGCACCGCAGCAGCAGCCAAAGTGCGACTTTCGCTTCTGTGTACTTTCACGCGCCAGGTCGGCCGTTTTTACGATTCAACGCGGCATCGCCGAGATATTGAGAACATTTTTACCGCGAAACTGCGACGATCATATAAATTATTTCGTACGCGCGTTTGCGAAAAAGCGAACGCCACACTGTATAGGCGGCAATGCACGAGGTATCTCGACGCGCGCCGCAACATAAACACACGTACGTCGCACAAAACCCCGATATATCCGAGGGAAGCAGCTATCGGCGGGTAACGATATAAATTTTCAACTGCCGCGCCATTATCGTAAACGAATCCGGGCTCTCGCCAGAGCTCTCTTATGCGTAAAAATTGCATTCATTTTCCCGGAGATTCTTTATGGCCGCGCGCGCGCGAGATCGCGGAGCAGGCATTTTCGATCCTCGCTTTTAACAATACATTATACACTGTATCGCTCGCCGAGCGAGGTTTTAATGGATTATTCCAAAGATCTGCACTGCTGCTGAGTATATTTCATATTTCCCCGATGTCTGTACGACGATTCCAAGAGCATTAGTTGTACAGACTGAAAGAAAAAAATCGGTCGAATTTGCTGCTTTTGATCGGCAGTGTTCTATATCGTAGATCACTTTCCTCTATATATACCGACAAACGCCTGCAAAAGAAAAAGCAGAGACCGAGAAGAATCCCTCGCATAAGCCGCAGCAAAGCTCGATATCCGAAAGAAATACTGCAGCGTTCCGCATTATTCGAGCGATTTTCATAACACACGCGGACGAATGCGAGCCTGCTGCATGCGGAGCATCCGTATATAGGCTGCGCATCGCGCATCCGATATATTCGCACCCATCACGTCGGCGGCGTCGGCTGCAGAGATGGAGAGTGAGTGCGAGAGAGCAAGCGAGTAGTAACAGCAGCAACAGCTTGCCCATAGTTCAGTCGAGGTGAATTCCAATGGCGAGTATCAGCCCGGGCGCGCGGCCCTGCCGCCGTGTGGATTCTTCAATGGCCTCTCTCGCTGTATACGAATACACTACACATAGTTTTCTCCCCACCCCCCACCCCCTCTCACTCTCTCCCTGCGGCCGTCGACTCGCGCCCGGGATATTGGCCCATTTCCTATGGGCAGAGCTGCTGCGTTTGTCGGCTTGCTGCAGGCGCGGCCACGAGGTTGCAATCACGATTTTCAAAGAGTTCCCAATGATTGGGGGCGGAGTGGGCTCTGATGTTTTTTCCGCTCTTTTTTCATCCTTTTTTAAGAATGGTTGTTATATACTACAGAGCGGCTCGCTGTATATGAAAAGGGACGGCTGTGCTATTCGATCGTTTGACGAGCTTTGCAATTACCAGTTTGTGTGGCGACGTTGGCATTTTTTTTTTACTTTTATTTATTGTGCGCGCGAGACTGATGGTCATTTTGATTCTCATTCACGCATGAAATGATATAGGTAAGCGATAAAATCAAATCTGATGTCCGATGTCTGTATCCAAGTACTGATCTAAAGCCCGCTTTTTCTCTGAAATTACACGTGGCGTATACTTATCTATATAGTTATGGAAAATGTACTTTCTCGCTTGGCAAAGTGGTTTTATCCAAGACTACGCGTATACAAAGTCGATCGCAGCAACGCCAATTGCCCATTTCCTCGTTCAACGCGTTTTCAACCGCTCATCGAGCCGCAATCGACATTCACTTTCGAAAGCTGTTTGACACAAAAATCATAGCTACTACTGTGCGACACTCGTTTGGTTGACATTGCGCAGCTTAACCTCTGTAATTCATTGAAAGCCCTTCGGGAAACGTCAGTAGTGTGTAAATAGTAATTTTACCTCTGATAAACTTCCTGAAACTATCATAAATTCGAGGCTTAATTGCGTGAACTGTATATTATCTGCGTTTAACGTTCTGTCTGCTTATTCCCCCGTACTTCAAATCATAAAAGCTTGTACATCAAACGTCTTTTCTGCGTACAAAAAAAATTCAATTTCAAAAGCAATAAACTCCCGCGGAATATTTCACGTTATTTAAATTTTGAACGTACTGCAATTTACAAGCGATGTAATAAAAAAGTAAGTATATAAAGTACTCCTTTTGAGGTTCGTAGAATCGATTTTTTTTTCTAATGAAATTTCTAGCCTTGTAGATAACTAATTAAAGTCCATTATAATAAAACAAGTAATACTTCGTTGTCTAGCCTAAAAAATATTCTTTTAGAAATTAAATGTTACCATGATTGTCAGAAATGACCTCATCGAAAATTAAAAAATTGCACATCAATAGTTTTCGAAAGTATGAAATGTCGCAAACAATAAATAAATGATATCGTAGAGAAATCGATAGAAAAAAAAATGTTTTCGCATCGCGTGTACAAGCCAAAGTTGCAATCAACGCTTCTAAGATGCTTGATTACTCTTTTATTCCTTATTATAACCCGCGCATTTTCCGATCTCGCGCTTTGATCTTCGATATTTCTCACTCGCGTCGCGCGAGTACTATTTTTCCACCGGAAATTCCTTTCCTTTTTCTCGCGACCAACTAAGAAAAAGAGTTAAGTCAAGAGAAAAGTTAAGTTGCGAGCACTAGCAGCTGCGGCCCGAGACTTGGTGCGGTAACGGAAATTGAAACTTTTCATATACGCGGGCATTCGATTTCTTAGCCCGACTGTCGCGCTCTTTGTCGTAGACGTCTGCTTTCCTTTTTATACGACTAGTTTTCGCGACTGTGATATTATATATATAATAACACGTGCAATTGATAAGCGTCGGGGGTTAACGACGTCCAGCGACATTCAATTAGGATGTTGCAGAATAAGAACATACACGCCCGAAATAACAACATAATGTACAGGTAAACGTTGGCTCGGGAAGAGAAAAAAAGAGAAAAAAAACAGCTGACGCCTGAGGGACGGACGAAAGAAACCTCGACATACAAATCTGAAATCTGCGAAAAACAGTAACTTGCCGGCACAGCCCACACGCACCTCGGTAAATTATAATTTGTATAGCCGCGCAGAGACGCGATGCGGGCAATGTAAGGCCAACTTCTTATGCTCTCCGCAGATGTAAGAGGGGCAGACGCGCGCAGCTCTCCTTCGGTGCGTCTTCTTGGCAATTTCATGAATTCCCCCCAGAGCAGCCCTGACAGACTGCGTGCGCGCGCGTGCGAGCTTCGCGAAAGAAGACGAGAAGGCAGAGAGAAGAGAGAGAAAAACAGCCGAGAGCTGCATCTATATAGAGAAGCAAAGCCGCTGCTGCTGCGGATGGTGGTGGGGAGGCTCGGGCGCGTGTGCGCGTTCAGCGAGAAAACTATATCCTGCTCGTGTATATGTATGTATATACATCCATAGCCGCCGGACGAGAACGTATGTGCAACGAATAAAAAAAAAGCTCGGCTCGACGGAGGTTGTATATATATATAGTGTAGTGGGATAGAGCATCAGTATAGTAGTATAGCAGAGCGCGTTATATTTTAATAAGGTGCAAGAGAAATATTTATCGAAGGGAGCACCTCTCTTTATATTTGATGGGCCAACACCGAGGCTCTCTCAGCCGTTCGGCGATTAATTTTGCAGAGAGTGACTCATAGAATTATGCCGCGCGACGCAAACACGCTCATTTTTTCTTAATCGCGAGTCTGCAGACATGTAGACTTTGGAAAATTGCGCTTATACTGACGACACGGGTGTATTAGGGTTAGATGAATTATGCGCTCGGAGATGAATATTTCATTGTTTTGTTTTGTTTTTTTTTTGCTTTTGTACGGTATCTATAGCGTACCCGAGCGAGACTCTGCCCTGATTACTATGCGACGCGCTTGTTGATTGCGAAAATCGCGATTTCGAATAATGCAAGCGCGGCTATCGTTCTTCGTGAATTGAATTTTTCGAAGTGCGCGACGTAAATTTCTGATATTTAATCGACTCGAGTATAGATGAAACATGTATAGCCCCGATAAATATTGCAATAAATTCGCCATTAGGACTGCATTATAAATGCGGGCGTGCTGGGATGTAACGACTGTAAGTAGTGCACATTAATTTTAACTTCACGCGTAAAATGTTGGAAGTTGGTATTACGCTGGAAGTTTTTAACATTTCCGTATATTGCGGAGAGTTAATGCTCGTGCGTATAGTGCGCAAAATATTTACTTCTTTGTTCGCATAACGGTCGCTGCGAATTTTTACTGCGACGCCGTGGACTATGGCGGCAGTGAAAAAGTGACGAAATTATGATGAAAAACATTACGCTTAACATTCAGCGCTGTTTCGCAAAGTTGCAGCGTTGAATATAATAAGCGGTATATATATATACGCGCATGTTGTTGCTACGTGAGCGGCTAATCCGAATTTAATTAATCGCGATATATATCTATTAAAGCATACCATATCGAGCGAGAGAAAAACACGTCTTTTTCGGCGAATATAAATATTAAAGCAAACTCGCCGCGCATAAGTCATTTTAATTTTCCAGGCTCTCGCGATTAAATAAACAAACGGTGAATCGCTATGAAAATTCAGTTCAATCGGGATACAAAGCGTTGTCATGCGAGAGAGCGCGCGTGCGTTTTATGAAAAATAAAGCAGAAAATCGGAGCAAATTAAAGCGAGAGCGGCGGAGTTCATCCGAAATACGAGAAGAGAGACGTGGTGCGTAGGAAACGACCGCATAAGGTGGATGATAAAGGAAAAGTTTATGCAGCTATACGGGACGAAAGAGAGAGGGAGAGAGAAGAGCATATACACACTGACCACGCCTAAAGAGCGAATACGGCCGACTTTACGAGGGAATATTAATGTCAATGCGCGAGCATAGAGCGCGCGGGAGATGATTCTGCAGCGAGCTCGAGAGACGCAGTAGGAGGCTCGCGCGGACTATCGTCTCTCTCTCTCTCTCCCTTTTCTACCCTTGCATTATACATCGCCCCTCTTCCTCCGTTATAGCGCGTGTCTCGCGCAGCAGCCCGTTTCCTCTCTGGCTGCTGCTGCTGCTGCTGCCTCTGGCATCGAGACACTCTCTTATACTCGGCGCGTGAGCTATATATATACACACATAACATATTATACACTCTGCTATATAGGGGTGTGTGTGTGCGTGTGTATGTACATCGAGCACGCGCGTATATAGGCGCGGAGCGGAAAAGGAGCGCGCAAGTGGGAGAGGCAGGGGAAGAACGACTTGATAGGAGGCCTCTTGCTACCGCGGGAAAAGAGAAACTAAGCCGCAGGCAGAACAGGTTGCAGCAAGGCATTTACCGCAGCGTAGCCTCCTCTTCTCTCTCGTTCTCTCTCGCTCTGGCTGTCTTTCTCTTCCTTCGTATATATATATATATATATATATATATATGCGCAACGGCCTGGCAGATCGCAGCGCGCGTCATATTGAGAAAGAGAGACGGCGCATCAGGAGGAACGAGTAAGTAGAAGGAGAGCAAGGATGCTGTAGAATATACATATACCTATATATATGTACTGGTATATAATACCGAGAAAGAGTTCGATGGAAAGATGAAGACGCGAGGAAGGGTCCGAAGAGAGGGAGTGAGGCTATATGCTGTATCCAGGTAGTAGAACCTTTGTTCCCATGTTTCAGAATTAATGACCGGCTGCTGGCCCTTCGCGCGCGCGCTGCCGGGCTGCTGCCGAGGGAACGGGAGGAGGATCGATTGGTATATAGGTATAGGACGCTGTTGCTGCTGCTGCTGCTGCCGTTGAAGAGAAGCGAGAAGAAAAGCAGACGGAAGAGAAAAGTGTAGACCGCGAACAGGCTCAGGATATAGCTTCGAAATACAGCGCCCGATTAATTATACAAAACGCATTATTTTATATAGAATTTCGCAGCTTGCGTCTCAATTCACAGCTTATACATAGCTATATATACGAGTATAATAACAGCCTAATGAAAGTATACACTGTCGCGCGGGAGACTATACATTAATCGAAACGTCACGTGAAATAGGAAACCGAAAATCAAAACGTCCGGCAAGAACATCGACATCCACAAGCACAGGCGGCAGCAGCGAGCGAGATGTCAGCCCGAATTTCCAAACAATCGCTGGGCGCGCGCCCTCGCTCGTCAACCGAGACAAAAAACGAGAAAAACCAGCCCGCGGCTCGCGCAAAAAATTTGTCGACAACAGTGGTAAAAAAAGAAGCGCGCTCGCGCTCCTGAACAAAAAGAACGTCGCGTGCTTTTAATTGAGCCGGAGTTATATATATATATATATATATGTGTGTGTGTGTGTGTGTGTGTGTGTACGCCGACCCTCTCACTATATACTCGTGCAATATACCTACGTCTCTCGCTTTCCATCCGGTGCGCCTCGCGTTATTTAATTCTCCGACGAGCCTTCGGCACTTTTTTCCACTCTCTCGCTCATTTCTTCCTTCATTTTACGGGGACGTTTTTTTCGCGTTTGCAGCTGCACTGCCGGGCGAAAGGAGAAGAAGATGCTGGCGCTACTACTTCTCTTTCTCTCTATATATACATATACTTGCTATCCTTCGAGACAAAAGCGGAAAGAGAAGCAGTCAGGGCGGAAGTAGGCATTCGTAACTGCAAATGAGATAATGAAAAAAGGAGGTGCGGGTGGGCGCCTCGCATCATCAGAAACGTCCTTCGACTGATGGCGTCGCTCTGCCTCGTCCCTCTCATCTTCGGAAAGTGATGCGCGTCTCTCTTGACTTCGTGCGGCGCAGTCTTCTCTCTCCGGACGGAATTGCATCAGGATTCGTTAATCGGTCGAATTAATTACGCGAGAATTCCGTACAACTTTTCTGCGTCTACTTTCTTTTCGAAAGTTATATGCACGCACAAACTAATTGGCTTCGTCGACGATTTCATCGACTATGCGTTGTAGCTTTATACATATCTCGGCCGCTCGAATTCTCGACTCTATGTACAAATGCTTTACAAATCCCTTGATCCGCGTATGGGTTGGAAAAAAAGCCGAAAGCCTCGCTATCGCCTTTTATACCCGCTCTCCCGCAAGCAGCGCCATATTGAATTTAAAATTTTTCATTTTGCATTCGAAATCAATTTCATGCAAATGCGGACGGGGCTCCGACGCGCGCAAAAATGAATAAATCCTGCACGCGTAAAAGGCGCCAGCAGAGAGTCATTACCACGACAGACTAAAGAGACACTAGCTTGCCGATCACCGAACTTGCTGCGCGACGAATTTATCGGCGCGATTTTTTTTTCAGTTCACATCTGGACCAGACGTCCCAGTCACCGATGAGCCCTTCGTGTTCGCTAACACGTTAATCGTGTCGTATCCGGGCGCCAATTTCACTTATTATATATACCCACGCGGTAGACTCGCATTGCATCGCGCGCGTGCGAGATGCTCAAACTCCTGCGCAGCATCAGTACGGCCGCAGCTGCGCGCGCGAGAAACGGCGCAAAACAGGTTCAAAGGCTAATTTATGCGCATTGATTAATAGAAATTCTGGCTACTCTTGCATGAAGAAGCTGCTGCCATCCCATTGCCAGCCTGCAGCCGCGTAGCGCCGCGGGTATTTTCCAGCTCCTCCTCGGGGCTTTTTTTTGTTCCTTTGTTTTTCTGAAAGGAAGATCGCTCGGGATATTAACCGTTTCCTCGCGCTCGCGCGCGAGCCTTCGTTTATAATATATCACCTTTGGCTGGGGCGCTATATAGCGTGCGCGCGTTTTATTATGCGCGAGGTTCGCGTGGTAGGTACGTATAGGTATATAGCCCAGGGGCGCGAACTAACGTTTTATACCGCGTGGCGCGCGCGAGTGCTCTGCGGTCTCAAAGGATTGCTTTGCTCGTGAAGATTGAGCTTTGTAGCTCGTCCGCGCGGCGCTCGACAATTTCGCTGCGGCGGAGATTTTTTGATGAATAATTAATTATTTCTTGCATAAAGATCGGCTGCCCCTTTCAACTTTTATACTATTCCAACGGACGAGATCAGAGGGAACGCGGGCCATAAGATATATCTGTATATATATGCGGGGATCACCGAAATTTCGTTTGGTCAAAGTGAGCTTTCTTTGACGTTTTCTTCCTATACAAAAGCTTTGTTGAAACGTGAAAATGGGATTTTCCGGTCTCATAAACGTATTGTGTGTTTTATGTAGCAATATTATTTATACATTCGTTTATTAATTTTAGCAAAAAGAATTTCAAAAGATCCGGCAAGATGAATTAGAGCAGCGCGAAGTATATTGCCCACGCTGATTTCGATCGAACATATCATTATCTCAGTCCACATACGTTTTATCGAAATAGTTTTCTTTTCCCTTTACATACCGCGTAATTGCAAAATTGTTTCGAAATTCAATTTAACGTCAAATAAAAGTGAGGTTTACAATAACTAATTGTTCAACCAAAAAAACGCACTCACATTTGGTACAGTGCATGTCCAAATTATTCTATAACCTGCCTACTCCATTGTGTTTTTTGACTGGGATTACTGTGCGCGTTTCACTTTTGTCCCTCAAAATTCGTCGTACATTGGAAAAGTTTACGAAAAGCATAGGCCGTAGCAGTAAAATGCAGTATCTTTCTATTTATCAGTAAATATTTTTAAAGTCAACAACTCGAAAAATAGCAAAATTTAAATTTTTATATCAAAATGCGTGAAAAGAGTTTCATTGTAAAAGGAGAAACCAAGAGAAATGATTCTTATAAAAATCAAGTTTTACACCCACCGCTAATGCGTAAAAGGTCTATCGCCGCTATTACATAGAACTCACACCTTTCGTGGCTTTTCGGCTCGCTCGTCGCGTCTATAACTGTATATACAGGAGCTAACAAGCCTCACATCATCTTCGCGCACTTTGCGATCTATTTCATTACACCACGAGCGCGCGCAGCTATCTTCCCCCGCGCGAAGAATGCATATATATATATATACGCGCCAGCCACTATACTGGATGGCGGAAGTACAGCGAGCGCACTTCGCCTTCCGCGGTCTCGGCGTCTAATACGCTACTCGCGCGTGTATAATGCATAAGAGCAGAGCCGTCGATTCATCCATAGAACGCATGATCGATCGCGAAGTAGCTGCAGCGCTATTTGCCCCCGCAGCGCTGCGGCAATGTCTGCTGCGCGGTAAGTATATATACCTCCCGCGTGCGCTCGCTCCCTTATATATGCGGAGGCGTAAGTGATGAGAGGACGAGGTGAAGAGAGAGAGAGAGAGAGAGAGAGAGACAGAGAGTGACGTAGATGTGTGGGTGTACGATGCTTTCTCAGCCGTGCGAAACGCGGGCGCGTATACACACAGTCTCGGCGCTGCTAGCCTATATTTGTCGGAGGGGTGTACGTATATAGCGCTATATACACGGCGACGACGGTAGCGCGCTCGAATCTACTCCCCAGTGCGCCGAGGTAATGATGCTCTTGCTGCTTCCTAATATTTGAACGCGGGTATTGAAATTTGAATATTATAGACAGTAAGTCGGATCGATATTTGCGCTTGGCAGTTTTGAAATTTAATTATTTAAATGCTGTCTTCTATCAGCTTAATTGTGAATTATTAACCGCCTATTAATCCGATCCAACGCCAAAAAATTACTTTCATAACAAGAGCATCATCGTTATACCAACGCGCAATGATCGCAAAGGACGCATAGTCAGAATGACTCCGAGTATGTAATCGGGCACGCACAATGTCATGAGCAGCTGCAGGCGTGTATATACCAAAAATATTTCATCCACGCGTGCGCACTAGTATGCATATATATATGTATGTTTATACACGTCAATCTCGCTCAAATCGGCTTACACTCTCGGATGCCTAGCCTCTCGGCGAAATCCCGGAAAAGTAGCCTTTGCGATTGCGCGATGTAAAGCATAAGCGCCGTTACCACAGCTGAGCATTCTTATAATACACGCGTATAATAATAGTATACTCCCTCTGCTACTCCTCTCAGCATCAGCGCGGCGACTGATGAATTCTCGCGCGCAATTAGCTCTTGATTATTTGCGAAGCCGATTTCGCGAGGGAACGGGCTTTGCTTCTCTCATTTGCTTGAAAAGAAGATTATTATCATTTCGAGTGGCTATTATCAGCCGGGAGCGTAGAGACGGTTCCACTTGAAATTGCATTTTTCCGAGTCTACGGAAGAAACAATTAGGCTTTCTCTCCACGCCGAATAAACCCGAGCATTCGTGACTTAATTTTTTTCGTTTCCTCGTATGGACACACACACGCACACACACACACACATACACAGTTCTCGTGCGGTATATCAGTACGTACGTCCCACGGCCTCTTACCGTCCGCGCGCAAAAGTCGTGCGAGCGCGAGAGTAAACGTTTATTTAAAAGATATCATCTCCGCGCTCGAGCGTGCTGGAGCTTGCAGCCCTCTTTCTCAAGGCGCTGCTCTCCCGCCCGCCCTAATCCAGCCCAAACTGAGTGTGTTTGCTCGCGTTGACTCCGACGGCCAGCCAGCTCCTTCTCTCGCGATCGGAGAGATTGCATTTAATGCGCTCGCGCGCTAAAGAATATCGCGCCCTATCCTCCCTTCTTTTCTTCTTTTCTCCCTTCCGAGAGTCTTATCGTATTCTCGTGCGGAGACGCGTATATAGGATGCACACTTGGACGTTCATTGTGCGGGGGATAAGTATATCAACTTTTTTCCGAGTTCACTTTTCTGCGCGCACACACACAGGGGGGGAATTATTGAACGAGATCTTCATTGACGCGTTGAGAAGCTTTTTCTTCGTAATTAAGCTTTTGATAACCCCCTTGATTAATGTTATCCGAGGCACGTATCTCGATGGTAATATGTACAATTTCTTTGCAGTTTGATTATATAACCTATATTCGCGCATCAGCGAGTGTATATATATAATATAGAAAGGTTAAAGCTAATAATCGAACGATAGCGCGCTCATGCAGTATGGCTGCAGCAGCCGGATGCGATCATTAATTTTAAAGCGTTTTATACAAGCGCCGGGTGAATTCTTCTTCGGCAAAAGTGGCGCTTTTGAACTCACGCGCGCGACTCATTAGTCTTTTCTTCTTTTAAAGCGCGCTCCCGTTGGCAGCGTAAGAAAACCATTAATTCGCGATAATTAATAGACACTTTACAATTAATGTCGTCACAGCTTTTTGACTCGGCGAGCTGATGTGTATATATATGTAGGGCTTTTCTTCGTGGTGCCAGTCGGCGTGTCATGAAAATCCCACCCCAGCTCGCAGTCAATAATACGCGAGAGGGAATTTTTCGAGAGCACTTTCCACGAGTGCTTTGCGCGGCAACTATTAGTCGGATGAAAAATGTTATATTCATGTACATTGTACATATATTCATATTCAGTACCACTGATAAACTATGAATGCTATGTATAATTCCTTGCAGATTTATGAAAGTTTTAATGTATGCGCGTGCTATTTCTCTTTAGTGATGAGTTTTTTAAATTTTAAGAATTTTAAAGAAAAAGCACGTTTTTCAACAACTTCATACATAACTAGCACAAAATGTTTTCTTTTTCCAAAATTTGATTAACGAAACGAAACGAAATATTTTATTTTAAAAAGAGGCTTTATTCCCACAACAAACGTCATCTGCCATCTCGTTCGCGACTGTAATTCAGCAATTACGCCGCACGAGAATAAAGTAGTTTTAGAATTCATTTTTCTGCATCAACACTGATACAAAAAGCCTACCATCAGGCAGAAATCCGATAACGCGAGTCGCGGCAACTGCCGCGTGTACAACTAGCATCGCACGCATATACATTACCCTCTCTCTCTCTCTCTCTCTCTCTCTCTCTCTCTCTCTCTCTCTCTCTCTCAGTCTAACGATTCTCGCGCGCTCGCCAGATATATACCAGAGCGAGCGCTCATTCCGTAATTTCACGTTAGTCGAAATATAAAATAAAATATAACCGCCAGGCTATGCAGCGTACACACGCGTCGCTCGCTCGCACGGCCAACAATAGTCACGTATTACGCGCGGAATAAAAAAAACGACGTGCGCTCTGCCGCAATTGTACGCGGAGGCGAAGAAAGGGAAGCGCGCGGGGAGGGCAAAAAATACAGGGCAGCAGCAAAAAGAAAATAATTTCCCCGTCGGCCCGTTGCGCACTTTTATTAACCCTCATAACTATAAAAACGGCGCGCGGCCGAGAAAAATAGAAAAATATATAATATGAAAAAAAACCACACATACAGAGAGAGAGAGAGAGAGAAGAACGGGGAAATGGCGCGCCGCCGGGAGCGAATATCTATAATTACGAAGCGAGAGAGGGAGAGAGAAACGCGCGCGATGCAGAAGTGAATCAGGTCGCGTTCGCGTTATACGTGTGCATTCGATGACATTTCCCGGCGCGGAAACCAGATATACAGCCGATGGGCGCCGTAGAACTGAATTTGCAGCGCTCGCGCGCGGCTGTCGACGTTGAAATATACTTACGACGATGACGGGCCGAGCTCGCGCGAATATTGCCAGGCACCCGACGCGACAATGGGCTGTACCCCGCTCGCGTACACATATTTCACGGAGCCCCGTCAAAATGCGGCTTTCCCCGTGAAAATATGGCTCATTCGTTTAGACCTACCCCGCGCGACTGCTGTTGCTCGATGCTATACACATCGCGCTTGCGATACTTGTATCGCTCGATTTTTTGTTTTCGTTTTGGCCGATCTCCGCATATCGCCGGGGTTTCGGCCTTATTTTCTATGCTGCTATATATATATATGTACACGTATGTGCAGCATTCGATGAATGCCTGGATGAATCCGCGCTGGCTAGATCATACGCCGGCGGGGGAGGCGATATATACATGCCGAGCGGCAAAAATGTTTTCACGCTTCTCGCAAACTGGTTCAAATTGCAGGCCATATATAACGAACGAAAAAGCTTCACATGCTTCTCTCATTGGCTTTGTTACTTTTCAAATCGAAAAACGACTTTGTCGCATATAAAACTCGGCGACGTATAATAATTCATCATAATTATGTTGAGGCGAGTTCGTTAGCTCCTGTCTGCATTTTATAATATATATACGTATACGCGCTCGTGGCGTGAATTATGCAGTATATATGGCACGTTAATGAGAGAGATTAATTGATTTCGGCGATTTACACTGTAAATACGGCATCAATGACGAAATTGATATTTTCCTGTAACGTGAATTATTATATGATATTATATAACGCGTGTATCGATTATCCACACGTGTCAATGGCTATGCATGCTCATATTCGAGTTGCAACTTGATAGCGTAATTCTCGTAAACATTTTATACATTATAATTAATGCTCGACTCGGTATTCTCGAATACGATGGAAATAGTTTACACTATAATATAAATGAAAGTACAATACAATAAGAATAATACAAGAAATCGTTCTGTTTTTTTGTTAAAAAATAAAACATAAGTATATGCGTTATAAGAAGACATTTAAATTATTGAACCGCGAGTATGGAAGCATTGTCCAGCCGAGTCCTCCTTTTTTATACATTGAAAATTGGCCTGCTTACACCTGTGCTATCACCCGCAATGATAAACATCGGATCATTGCAGGTATATTAAAAAGCGATGCAGGCGCCTTTCTTGTCTCTGCTTCGTTATTATAAACCATCAGCTCACATATCAGGCTTGCACGCCTATGCTTATACGCACGGATGTATATGCATACGCATATATACAGAGACGAAGGACATGGACACAGGACGCGCGGCGGAAAGCCCTATTAATGATCACACGAGACTGGAAAGACTGGAAAGCTGCCGCGGCCGCATACTGGAATTTCGCTCGTGTTTTTTTCTTGCCCGGCAGTGTGTATACATATATATATATATATATATATATATATATATATATATATATAGTAGTCTATCTAGTAATGCCGGGGGAGAGCCGCGGAGAAGTCGAAGTAGCAGATGCAACGCATTGAAGCATCGGATGCGCTGCACTTATCCCGGAATGTAGAAGGAGCTGATGCTACCGATGCCGTTGGAAGAGAGATGCGTAGCAGGATATAATGGCCGATTGGAGGGCGACTCTTTTCTCTATATGCTCATTTTGCGAGGTGTAATGAGGCCTGCTGCTGCCCGGCGTATATACATATAGGTACGCAAGCGCGAGCGCGAGGTATTTTCCAAATCAATCACTACGAGCCAAGAGATTGAATTATTTGCAATTATGAAGCCATTATGTAAAACCGGGAGGGAGAGAAAGGCAGGAGCGGGAGAACGCTGATCACGCGGCCGCGGATGAGGAATTCTTTCGTAACTGCAGTTGATTAGCCAGATTACATGCGGGATTCGGCTACTGTTCTTGTTTGCGTTCTTTTCCATTTCTCTCATCCCCGATGTTTGCGTTTGCCTTGCTTTCATTTTTACCTATTTTCGACTCATCTCTGATCAGCGGTTGCGAACGATGCAGCATAGGTGGGCTGGATTCGGTAGAAGGTAATAATAACACACCTTATAGTTGTTGGCTTATTTTTTGAAAGCTGATCTCCGTAGTTTGATCGGTTGCGAAATTCTTATGATGTCTCGTTCGTATACGTTATTATTGTATAATATATATCTACTAGTATATATATAGTACTTTATTCCTGACTCAAATATATTCGAGCTCCTTAATTAGCTGGGAAAAGCTGACGCTCGATGTCTTCGTCAGAAGCATCATGACGCTTGAAATTTTCGAGCTTCCCCGAAAATCTTATATATTGACAATTTAAATTCACCAGAGCTGCAGCAGTACTATATATGTATATATATTTTAGAGATGATGATGCGTTCAACGACGCGCATCTTTTATACGCGCGGCTTCGCTCGGGCTAACGAACTAGGATCCAGTCCGCGCTAATTACGCGCTTGGATTGTCAGAACACTGATAACTGTGTTTAGAAAATAAGAAGAAAAGACGCTTTACATATATATATGTATATAGAAGCTGCGCGCAGCCACTGACCGGTTACAGAAAAATCATTAGATGCACGATCGGGCTCATTCTCATATTACCAGTCCGTTCTACTTCGACTACAGCTTCTGGAAGTAATACCTCATCTTTCTAGCGGTTCGTGCTCGCATTTCGCGATAGGCGATATCTCCGGCGTGTGCAGCCTATACATTACAAGCCTTATCGGTTTGAAGAGCCCGCACTTTGCCGTATAATATATAATACGAATGTGTTCCGCGCGCGAATAATAAGCGAAAGGCTAATTTTTCGAAATTACCGGGTTCACTGCCAAATCGTTTTCGATATATATAGATCCTATCTCCGACGTGGGGGCCAGGATCGTCTGGCATTGAGAAGAGAAAAAAAATTCGTATCCCGTTTTTTGTCGCTGCTGTATTTATTTAAGCAGCCCAATTTCGGACACACTACGCTCGATTCGAAATCAGTATCCGATAAAGAATCTTTCCCAGCGAGCAGTCTCTCGCCGAGAAAGGTAAAAAAAACAATTACGCGGCCACGTATACAAATTAATACCCCATACGTTCCTAGGCGCGCGATGAATGATCGTTTTTCAAGCATCGTTCGAGCGCAGCGACCGTTGGACCGAAACGGCAGCATCGGGTCTCTCTCTCGCACTTAGTCAGAGTCGGAGTCCGCGATGCCCACGTCTAGATAAGTGATTTTTCTCCTGGCTGATGCCGCTATGTTTAACGAAACAGAACCGACAAAAAGCCAATATAGGCATATACGCGTGCACACATACACACGTGGAACGCCCCGTTTTAATTACATAAAGCAGCAGCGGCGAGCGCGTAATTGTAGGCGACTTTCTAAACCATTAAACTGGCTCTCGCATACAGAGGCGCTGCACAGAGCCGCGGTCTGACCGCCACGCTCGGCTCGCGCCTATATTATACTACATGCAGGTATACATGTAGTAAACGCGCTATCGAGCCGCACTTGTCCTAAGGCTGTTCTCCTCTATAGGCCGGCGAGCGCCCATTTAATCCGATATATATCGGTTCGCGGCCGAGCGAATGAAACTCGAATTTCACGCGTCTCCGCAAAATCTTTCTCTCTTCGGTCTTCCTCCCTCTGATGCATTCGTATATTTATATAAAAGGCGCTGCGGGTATATGATGCGAGTTCGAATGCGCGCGCGGTTAATATCGGGGGAAACCGCGAGGATCTCGAATTTCCGATAGCGTGTTTACGACGACTCTGAGTGTCTCTTTTCTCGTCGGGGACGAGAGAGGAGAGGGGGGGGGGGAGAAATGTGGCAGGGAAATGGATAGGGCGTAATGGCGGTGATTGAGACGGATTTGACGCGTTGGACGGCTAATGGTGTCGTTGACGAGGTCGATGATGATGACGATGATGATGTCGTCGACGATGGCAATATGCGCGACGCTCGGGACAACAGACTGAGCTGCGTTTACGTGGATGATTGTTAGTTGCGTATACTGTTATGCGGAAATGTATTTCTAGATGATATAGTTATGCTGTAATTTGCGGTATAGGAATTCTCTGTATACAAGCTGCTGCTTGTGACGGGATTTATTATTATTATTTTTTTTATTCGTCAAATGGCGGAGTGTAAGAGGTATATTTGTTTCGAGGTATAATACGGGTACGAGAATGCAGAAATGAAGACAGTTGCGACAGCCAGATGAAACGGAGCATCGTATCAATTACAGCAGCGCGCGTCAGGCGTATCGTTTTTCGATATACATTCGCGAATGCAATAAGATGATTTATCATTCCTCGGGTTTAAATAACAGCGATTTATCGAACGCATGCGATCGAGAAAGGACTGTGTATCGTTAATGTATGCTGTCGAAAAGTCAATACGTCGGAATAACCTGCTAGTCATTTTTAACATCGCGAGCGTTCAACGAATGATGAATCAATTTCTCGCGATGAGAAAGTACATTATTCTCTTTTAATATTACATTATATCAGCGCAGCACGTATACAAAAGAGAACGCTTAAATGGGATATCGAGAAATCAAAATACCCTGGTGTTTGGTCTGAGAATACTTACAAGAGTGGTAACGATTCAGCAGCCGGCGGCAACTATACACACACACACACATATATATATATATAATATAACACAACCGCAGGTGTATCCTGCTCGCATTAGAAACCCGTTTCGAATATTTCTATGATGGCGCTCTCACGTCACTCCGAATCTCGTGAATGCCGTGTGTAAGCCCGTGTGGGCTCCGAAAAAAAAAACTTGAAAAACTTGGCCGTGTATATACAAAAGGCTGTGGCATTTGTCTGATCAACGCCGAATGGATTAACCACGCGGTGGCTTGTCTACCGAAATAGAGTCGAGTTCAGTCTGCTTATGAATGTCATATATATATCAGAGATAAGGAGAGGAAAGTTTTTTATTTTCGAATAATCGTTTTTCCCCAGTTACACAGTATTTATCTTGTTAGCGTGTGTTTTATAATCACACATATAGTGCACTATTATATATGTACTAAAATATACATTCCGAAATCGAAAAGAGAAAAGTTCCCTTCGAGCACTGCCGGAGAATATATAATCAATCGAATTGTCGAGTGCCTGGGAAATTTATATTTTCACAAATCGAACATCAGAGGCTCGGGCGTATGCGCGCACTCTTCTTCGAATTTTCTCTCCTCTCCACCTCCGCCGCATGAGAGAGAGAGCTGAGAGATATATATACGTATACACATATATTCGCCGCTTCGGCGCGAATAAAAATCCGAAGTGGAGGAGAATTGGATTCTCAGGATAGATGTATCTGGATATGAGATAAGGCATTGAACCGTGGCCAATAATGCATCTCTTTCTTCTGATCAACGGCGCATAAAAATATCCTTTTTCCTTGGCGGCGGCGGTGGCGGAGGAAGAGAGAAAGAGAGAGAGAGAGAGAGAGAGAGCGACTGCGTCGACGCCGACGACAAAGGGCACGATTTCGAAGCTCTTTTTCTCTTCTCACGAAAAAAAGTAGCTGCGGAAGAAGGGAAAAGACCAAAGATCTCGGCAGGGAACGAAGCGATATGTAGGCGGAGAGGGTAACCGATCGGGGATAAGAGAGAATTCGTCGAGAATGATCAGGAGGGGAAATATGACTAGGAGAATTTTAAAAAGCCCTGCTGTAATATTAACTCACCGGTTGAACTGATGCGACTACTTAAATCTCGCACTGCGGTGAGAAAAATTCACGAGGGAGATTATATATTGAGGAAAAGCAGAGGTTATATCCGTAGCAGGTGAGACTGGTGTTATTTTGGAATTGACATTTATATCAGTGCGTGATCGATGTTCAGTACCAATATATTTGTAATATATTTTATAAATATATATATATATATACCTACGACGATAAATTTTCCCGGCATTGTTGCAGTGATTGAAATTCGTAACGATTAATTATTAAATTACATAATTATTAAGTTATGTACTTCAATTTGCGCGCAGGTATATTTATATATAGTTAACGAGACTATATAATTGCGGCCGATATCTGTTATTAATCGTTATACGAGAGTTTCAATAACCGCGACAATCCCGGGAACATTGTTTTATCGGTCGAGGTATTTGCGCGTCGTTGAACGATTCTTTATTTGTTCGTTGTAAATGCAGCATTAGTGCCCGCGTTTACAAAGGGATTATATGTGGCTACAGCTGAAACAGTATATCTATTAATCCTTAATCCAGACATTGGCGTTGGCTGTAGCAGCTGCCGCGGAGTTCATTTGTTGCCGATTTGACAGCGGGTTATTTCTCTTGCGACCGGACAAACAAGATGTCTACTCCGTAGTGTATATGAACCTATATATATATACACACCGAAACCAACTGCGGTATCGACTTAGCGTTAAACGCGGTATTTTTTTGCGATATGAGCCAACAAACTTGATAATTAATTGCGCATATACATTTAAATTGATTGTTCGATCCGGAGTCAATTATATTAGAAGGAAGCGTTGCAAAGCAAGACAATAATCGATAAATCACATTCATACCGTGATTGATGTTTGTCTCGGCCGCTGCAATAGAGCGTAAAAAAGGAATGGCTAGAAACTTATAAATAGAAGCGATTTTGATACGTTTTGAGGGAACAAGAGACCTAATTATTCGCGATAAATGTCATTTTCCAGCTGATTACACGTATTCATATATCAGCGAATTTGCATTATCACGAGAGAATAAATAACGGCGTGAGCAAGCAACAAGATAAGCAATCATCAGAGGCAATTTAAACTGCGTTAAACTAAAATTAATCGAATTACGCGACCCGCAGAGTGGTTGCAGCCCCAGCCACGGAAAACAATCGACATTTTCGCCTATAGAGCGACGCGTGCGCATCATCGCGTGTATGTACAGCGCCGCGTATTTATACAAAATCAAAAGAATCCCATGACAGTCGCGCCCGGTAAACAACAGGTGCGAGAGCTGCGTCATGGTCGGTAGGTAGGTAGGTAGGTAGGGACGTAACCCGAAATCTGTGCGCAAACACGCGAGATTCCGCAGCATCCGCGCGTTAATACCTAAAACCAACAGAGCGGGAAAAAAGTTGCAGCTCCGCGCGAAGGTACACAAGTCGTATATATACATGTACGTTTTTTTTTCAGTAGCCAGACAGCAACGACGTCGGCGCTCCGTGTACACGGACGCGAGACAATCCTCTCGCAGGCTATATACAGTCGAAATAAAAACTTTTCGCCGCCGGGCGAAGCTATCATAAAAAGCAAAGAGTCCAAAAGGAGCTAGCCCGAGAAGCCAAGACAAAGCGAGGAGTCGACGCGCAGGGAGAATTTTGCCTCCGCCGCGCGAGAGACCGAACGCGTTCTATAAATATCGGCGGTCATTACTCGCGAAGAAGAGCGAAGCAGAGCGCTCGACTCGCGCGCCACTGGCACCTGTCGTGTGGCTGCGGCTGCTCTCCACTCCTCTTCTCTTCTCTCTCACGCGCGCGCGAGCAGGTACTGGAAAGATACGGGCCGCTGATCTCGCCATAAACGAGAGAGACGTACGCTGCAGAGGATTTACGAGCCGCTTAAGTAGCTGGGAGAGAGAGAGAGAAGGACGAAAAAAGGGGACCGCGAGCTGCTGCTGCGGCCACCTCCCTGAGATGCATATACACACTCGCGCGCTCTCCCTCTTTCCCTCTTGTGGTACACCACCGCCGAGAGAGAAAGAGAAGCTGGTCGTGCGCGGAAACCGGTCCAGGAATCCGGGGCCACGCTTACCGACCAGTGGCTATCAACCTGCGCGCTCCGACTTTGCTGCCGTGTGCGCTCCTGTTTAAAAGGATTTTACGTCGAATCTTTTAGTTAAATTTTCCGAGCGTCCTACTGTGTTTTTCTACTATGCAAAAGTCATTGGAAACGAGTATAATTACGAGGATGAATGGGCGCGCTAGGAATTCACGAACGAAAAGTCTTTCGACAGCGCGTTTTGGAGAGAGTTGGCGCATGTGCGAAAGTATGCCAAAATACTTCTGAGTATATACAGGGGTCCGTCCTTTTTAACGCGTACGTTCACCTTTGTATTTTCGGAGCGACCCAAATTGGCCATGCACCTGCGCGCGCGTAGCTGCACAGATTCTGAAATCTCTCTTTACTGCGATGCACGCGTATAATTAGCTCGATGCTCTGTACTCAGTGTCGATCAAGTGCGCTCGTTTCTTCCTGAGCTGCATCCATGATACGGCATATCTTTGTCCTATACTATATATCTGCACAATATGTATCCTATCGCGACATATTGCGCCAAC
Source organism: Muscidifurax raptorellus (assembly GCA_020010945.3). NCBI lineage: Eukaryota > Metazoa > Arthropoda > Insecta > Hymenoptera > Pteromalidae > Muscidifurax > Muscidifurax raptorellus. The sequence goes on along the minus strand of CM052081.1, from coordinate 2,054,884 downwards.
GTAATGCAGCCAGGCCTTGTTTGCGTCAAATTACACGAGCTCGCCCGCATTGTTGAGCCCAATCCCGCACACGTAATAACTGACGCGTATCGTCTATCTCGGCGATCGATCTTGGAGATAGTTCGATCGCGGCCTGCTGCTTTCAATTGAATATTAATTTGTTAATCATCAACACGCCGAATAACCCGTCCCGTATACAATGCGCGCAGCTCTAATCAAGCTTGGGAGAACTATGCGAAGCGTCCCGTTGTTATACACACGCGACAGTGGAGTCGAAAAACAGAAGCAAGAGAGCATATTGTATATTGAAATACCGCCGCATCACGCAGTATCGGATCTCTCATCGGAGCAATCCCCGCGTACAGATTTCCTCGGATATAAAGAAATGAGCTAAAGAACGAGATCTACACCTGCGCCGAGCGGAACAAGAACGCGAGAAAGGCTTGCTCGCTATATATGTATATAGGTATTCGCTATATATGTATATACATATACGCGGAGCTGCGGACGTAATGTGCGTAATACAAGCCGAGCAGGTTACTGCACCGGCTGCTGCTACTACCACTACTAGTTTCGTCTATGTGTATACATACGACTCCGGCAAGTACAGCGTTCATTCGCTACTCCGGTTCTAACCGCCGCCAGTTCGGAGATGAGGGAGAGCGAGAGAAAGCAAAGTATACGAAAGCACATTCGATGCATCGATATACCTGCGGTTTAATGCGCCTCGGTGTTGGCGGCTTACATTTCATCGGATCGGTATGGACTTTTTTATGGAGTTACACTACTATGCAGTGGTATATATATTTCTCGAAATGAAATGATGATAGCCGGAGTTGAAGATTTAATAGCATAGTCAGTCAACAATCAAAGCGCGGGATAAATTAGCGCTAATTTAAGCTCGCGAAGAGCCCGGAGATCTATATAATACGATTTCATCTCTCGGGCTCTGTACATAGATGTAGACTGAAGGCCACGAGCCAAGACGCGTGGCAGTCCATTAAATCCCGGGCGATGATCGCGCGGACGATCCCTCGAGCTTCGCCTCGGAACGGCGGCGGCGGCGCAGCTTCCGCGGCACATTTCAATCCGCGTCAGTCTGGCATAATCGAGAGAAAGAGAGCGAGAGGATGAGGGAATGTATATATATATCGAGGGGCGCTTGCGGCAGACTCGGGAATTATGCTGCGCGTTTCGATCTTGTGGACCGAGTGAGAGAAAGAGAGAGAGAGAGAGAGACAAACCGATCGAGTGCAAATCGTGATGAGGTCAGGGGAAGAGGGATGGGCCGATTTGTTCGTAGGCGAAGGAACGAGCGCAATTAGTGGCTTAACGCCAATTTCGCGTCGAGGCGTCTCGCCAAACGCCTGCCTGCGCACTCGAGTATTCGACGCTGAGAGCTACTTCCACTTTCTCTTTTTTTTTTCAATTCGCCGTGTGTTCGCGCTGTAAATATACTAAATCGGTTAGGGGCTCAGTTACGCAGGTATACCATAGGTATATATCGACGAGCGTTATATACATATCTATACACGCCTTCGACTTTCTTGCAGCTGCGCGTTGTTTGCGGCAAGAACTGATTCGTCGATGCGTATGTGTATAATTACACGGCTAGCTGTATATACGTGTATGCAACGTGTGGCGCAGTGCTATATATGTAAGTGCGAGGATGTGAAAGTCCGGCCGTCGGTCTCATTAGAGCGTTATGCCTTTTTCCAGTGCAAGTGTTATTTAAAAGGAAATATATACGTAGAAGCGAGGTGGAATATGCTCGCGGCTTTTTCTGCACGCGCGGTTTTTCGCTCGGTCGCCAAGCAGCGGAAAATACCCAGGTGTTACTTTGCCGGAACGGTGTTGCTTTACAATGCGCGAACCGAATGGATGCGAGATATTGAATTTATTTTCTCGCGCGCGCCGAGATTTTAATGACGTATCGGGTTTATCCGCTCTCGTCGGGAAGTCGATTATCATCATATTTTTACAGCGTCGATACGTACACTATACTATAATTATATATATATATGATGCGGGTGTACAAAAAAAAAGAAAATATTCGAAATCCGATATGAAATTCTCGAAATTAAATGTAGTCGGTATGTAGAAGAAGCCCGCACTCTAATAAAGCCTTGCGGATGTGCGCATATATTTATATATATATACGTATATACTCGCGAAACTCATTATACGCGCGCGAGTAGTTTGGCTCGCGGAATAAAAAATTTTACGCCCGTCCGGCGCTCGTGTCGCAGCTTGTTGCCCGCCCGCACCCCCCTGTCCCCGTAATATTATTCTAGTGCGGCCATTACCGCGGGCCTGCATAAGACGCGTTGATCCCGCCGCCACGGCTGGTATCATTTTGGCGCGCGTACGCAGCGGACTGCGAGGGGGACAGCAGCGAGCCTTTTTTATTATGCAGCTTTCGTTTTCATACAGAAGCTCCGAGGATGAGTCTCGCGCATAGTCTTATAATATAGTGTAACGCGCTTTTTACGCGCTCCAGTCTCATTGTTGTTTAATGAAAATTCATAAATTATCGCCCCGTCGTAAAGATGCTGCCGCTGCGCGGCGGCGCGTCTTGGAAGCAATTTGAACGCGAGCTGCCCGGCTTTACGGCCGAGCTGTGCATATGGGCCTTGTTTTTTCACTCGCCTTATAGACTTGAGGGATATTAAAATTCGAGGGGGATCTCGCGAGCACTTGTCTTTATTGCGAATACTAATAAGCTTGCTGTTGCGAGCTTTACTCTTACTGATGATCATTTTTATATATACGTTGATGATGATTTTACAGGTAAGTTATATGCGCTGCAGTTCACGACGATAAACACCCCACACCAGATTCATCTTCTGCGTCTTCTCTTCAGGTATGTGAAAATAAGTAGATCTTAAAATTTAATACAACGCATGAGTTTGGAAGAAAAATTCAGATCAAAAGGTGCGCTCTCGGGGCAACATAAAAGTCAGCGACAATATAAGAAAACCCGTGCGCGCCGAGAAATACATATATATATATATATATATATATAAGGTACCTCAACGCTGATGTCATTCCGTTTCTTCTCTCGTTGCCCCGCCGTCGCATCCGCAGAAAAGCGGCTTCATCTCTGCGGCTCCGCGTTCTTTTAATGCGCGCGATTCAAGCGCGCGACGTCGCATAAAATCGCGAGAGGAAGCAGGGAGCGACAATCGCGCATGCACCGAAATAAGAGGAGTCTTCTTTCCATAAAACAGTCGACGAGAGTAATACTTACGGCAGCACATCAGAAGCTGCGTACCGCGAGACGTGCGCTTTCCTCTTCCCTCCTATAATACATGCGTGTATATGTATACGTATAAGAGGGCGGCCGTCTTAGTTAACGATTGCTCTCCGCTTCGTTAACGAGATCCCTAATGCGGTGCGGCTGCGCAAGGTGAAGTATATAGGTATACCGCGCGACGCTCTACGGCGTCATCGACCGATCCATCTCGACTCGAGCTGTATATATATATATAGATACGAAGAGCGCGCCAGGAAGGAAAAATATACTCGACGTCGCGCGTCCTTTGTTTAATTGCTTTGAATTTGACGATGAGACTTCCTCTACTTCTACATATTATCGTAATATACTTACGGAGTATTCGAGATTCGTAATTTGAAACGTGTACATGTACATATACAGCCGTGGCATATTTACCGATGCGATTTTCAATTGGCCGTTCTCTTATCTACGACGCATATAATGCTCTAGATATAGGCGAAGCGTTATACGGCCTCGTTGTTTCGGCGCGGTTAAGCGCCGCTGCCTCCTTTTTTTACGTCGCGATAAAGCATGAATTTATGCGGTGATAAAAAGGGTATATGTGTGTATGTGTGTATATATGTATAAGAAGGATGCGTCGCACGCGCAGCGTAGATGAAGATTGCGTGCGCGCGCCTGTCCTTCGGGGGCTTTTTAGCGCCCCAAGCACATATACGCGAGGAAGGAGAAATTAAGATGCGATTCCAATCAATCGGTAAATGGCCGTGCGTATAGTGTGTGTGTGTGTCTTCTGAGTATCGTATAAAGAAAAAAGGAGCAGCGCGTCGCCTTGTAAACGCTTGATGTATGGTCGATTTTACTAGGGGCTGTTATCTTCTTATCGTGTCATCTTGTGGGGACTTGAAAGCCTTGTTTATGCCGTATATTTATATATTAGGCTATTCGAATACAGTTCGAGAGTGCTCGATGAATAAAGCATAGTGAGCCGTGTATTATATATGTTGTGAATTAATGCGACCACGACTTTTCGAGGAATATATCGTTCGAGGTAAGTATAAAACTACGCATCCGTTATTTTTATATATAAAATCACGTCATTATCGGTATACATACAAATAATGCAGCTTATGCCGTTGATACGCGGAAGGTTTCGTTTAGTATGCGCTACTAGCATCTTAATCCGCTCTGTGCAAACACGCAGCGCGCATAATGTCGGAAAGGCTTTGTGCTGCGGTTTTAAAAGGTATTCGAAAAGTTTGTTGGTGCTGGGGAGCCAAACTATACTGATGGTAATGCTTGAGGCTTGGATAACAGAGCATAATGAGAAGGTATATATGGAGCAAAGTTCTGAGAGTTTCATAAGCAGAATACTACAATCGGAGAAATATATACAGATAATGTGCGTTTGTGTGCGCAGATAATATATATATATATAATAGCGTTCTGTCGGCCCTGACACGTTGCGATGCTATCTGTTTTGGTAAAACAATTTATTACGCGTCTCTTTTTCTGCGTTCAGAAAATTATTTCAAACTTTAACATTTGATCCTTCCCACTGATTTTATTTTGCAAGCACCCGATATAAACGCGCGCACTTAACATGAACTATTTATCTTTTTCACATACACGCATACGCAGACACGGACAAGTCGATCTGTGCACAGCTGAGTAAAGGGAAAGAAGAAGGAGGAGCACAAGAAGAAGAAGTAGAAGAGTCTGCCCGGGGCAGAAGAGCGGGAAAGTTCTCGAAATGAATTTCCTTTGGCACGCCCGCCCGTCCGCGCCTTATTACCCGTATACCTATATATATGTCTCTCTGTATACAGCGCAGCCAGCGAAAGACTTCGACGAAAGGACTGTAAACTCATTCTAAAGACGGCCACTGTTATTGCATTTTGTAAGCTGGCGGTACGGCGGAGCGCGCGCGGCGCTCTATATATACACATGTATTTGTAAAAAAGCAGTAGTAGCACGCGGCCAAAGGAAAAATCTCATATACAACTTGCGCGCGCGCAATCTGTGCTGTCGCCGAAGCCAAAATTATTTAGCTTATTGCAAATATTCTTCGACCGCACCCCGGCCGCCAATGAAATTACCGCGCGAGCAGCCCGCCGCACGGTGGCGTGGATCGCCTGCCGATGTATAGTGTGTATATATATATATATATACTTTCTTACTGGCTCAAAGTGCCGAGCTTTTTCCGGCCTCGAGAGCCTCGATGTAATAACATTTGGCTCGAGTGTCCGAGGGCTGATACGGACTCCAGCTGCACACGAGAGAAAACTTTGCCGTCTTAATTTTTCTGCTTACCCGCGCCAGCGCACGTGTGTATACCGAGCTGATTTTTGTTCTCGCTCGATTTTCTGCAAAGCAAACGTTACTTACAGGTTTATCGAGGTAGTTTTGATTTCACGCCGACTAGATTCGAATATAATTTCTTCAAAGCAACGGGTACATCCTGACAATTATATACGAATATAGACAGAAGCTCTTACGCGTAATTCGAGGTTATTGTTCGATTATATGAGTGTTATCAAACGCGCATCTGGCGAAATATCAATAGAGGCTTACGCGCATCAGAACGCATGATTTTAGCGGATTAAATTTTCCACCGCTTTCCCTATGTTTGGCCTCATGCAATATATATAATATTTGGTTCGCACGCCGCGCACGGCTTGTAATTAAGTCGAAGCGCTCATGGCTGATGCTGTGGCCACTCTCGTATTATACAGTATATCGAGGAATAATTATTTGCTCGTGGGGATTGTTCGTGCAGAATGTAGTATATACAATGAAAAGTGCATTCTAATACCTATCTTTCGGCTATGGAAATATAGTGCTATGCACGTGTTATCTAATCTTGAAAACGATGATTTCTTGAGATTTATTGACATTCTGCTTTTTGGCGCAGTATAAGCTGGTATGTAGTTCCAAAATAAACTCAGCGAATTTTCTTATTAAACTGATGCTCGAGAGCTACTATACATTATACAATAGCTTAAATGGAGAATCCGCTTATATACGCCCCGCGGGTCGTGTGTAAGTCCCGACCAAGATATATATATATACTATTTTGATTAAGACGAAGCAAATTTCTCATTAAAACTAGTCTGCTTACGTGGAATTAATACTTAACGAGTACTATCGCAGGTAATCATTTGATTAAAATTAGGTATTACATAAATATAATATATATATATATATATATATATATAAAATACGAAGTGCCTATATTAGCAAATCATAATATACATGTACACACACATGTATATTACAGCAATGAGCGCATATAATCCCGCAGTGCAGATATGAATATTATTACATCGATGAAAATTTCCTCGGGCTACACCGCCGCTGATGTGCAGCAATATTATTAGTATAGAGCAGATTCGCCTGCTGCCACCGCCGCGCCGCAAAAACATGCTTGACCGGCCACTTCGATGCGTGCGAGTGTTGCGGATAGACAATATAATTGAGGCAGTATTTCGGACCGCTGCCGATGCCTGCTGACTGCACTCGTTCCCGTGAATTATGCGCGTGCATGGATATTCGCAGATAAATATGAAATTATTTTATATTTCAAAGTAAAACTGGCCTCGTTCGTTATCTGCGTATACGTATGTATATATATCTGTATGCCAGAAGATTCATCGCGATTAATGTTATGTATTACGCAGCTGTACGCGTTATACCGTTAATTTATAGATGCGCATTATATAATTCATCCGAAGGCAATTTGCAAATTTTGTGGTATTTACTTATACTTCGCGTTATTTACTATATGCGTGAAATTTCAAACTTTCTCAAAAAAATTTAACGAATGCGATCCATATCAATTTCAAATTTATATGCCCGAAGCGAATACGTATGCAAATAAAAAAAAGTCGGCGGTATTATTTTGTGTAAAAATGGCTCATCGATATTAAATATTTTAAACATTTGAAATTCAATCAAACAGCAGTTTGGAAATTTCAATCGTCAACCAGCAGTTTTGTTGGATATAATTTAATATCCCGCATGTAGTATCACGAATAATTGAGATATCTGATTTTACGCAAGCGTACATATATAGCATATTTTATGCCGTGTTTTCTTTGAATATATCGCAAAATTTTCGAAATTTATTTTAGCTGTATACCTACGGCCGCCGTTAAAAATCTGAAATGAGCTCAACTATATCTACGTCGCTTATAAACTGCGCGCGATTCTATATTCATCAATCACGGGGATAAAAAATTTATGAGAATACTCCTCATATAAATTCGGCCTCTCGAAGATCCGTTACTGTGATTCATGCCGCGCGACCGCATATACAACCTATCCATAAAAACAAGAGATGCGAGCGAGGAAAAAAACAGATCAAAACCAGTGTACCGCCTTTTGGACCGCGTCAGTATAATAGAGGATCGCCGAAAACCAGAAATCAAACTGCGACGTCACAGCTCTCAAAAAAGCAACAGAGCTGTCCCCGTAAAGCAGCGCATAATGCGATTTTTTTCTCTTGTGTATCAGTAGCTTCTCTCTATAAAATCTCGACGACAAACGATCGCAGGCAGCTCATCTCCGAATTAATGCGTTCTGCTCGTCGTATGCCGCGACGATCAAACGACATCGCGCCGCCGTAATAATACTACTGCGCGGCGGCCTTTCCCCCCAACGCGATATATACACGTAATCCGAAGCGAAGATTAAGTCCTCAAGCCTGTAGGTACACACGCGTACACGTAGCTCCTATATATGTATATATAGGCTCACAGATTTCGACGAGCCATTAAGCGGCGGCCGCTCCTCGATAAACGCCGCGGACTTTATGGGTCTCGGGCATTAGCATGATCGGCCGATAAATTATCGTCTCTACCCGCGAGCGCGCGGCAAACGAGATTGCGCTGTGCGCAGATTCTTCTCAAAATTAGCCGAAACGAGGTGAGCGCGCGCGAAGGTCGCCGCGATATATACTCGCGCGCACACGGTGGTCGAGTTAGATGTACGTTATATACGAGCGGGTATTCCGCGTGTCGAGAGGTGAGCGCGATAAAAATTCAAATTTCCTGATAAGGGCTGGTTCGACAGGCTTTATTCTCAGGATTTTTTTTTATTATTTTCCTTTCGACATTAGCATAGATGCTGTGCTTCTGATTTTTGTCAAACATTTTTCGAATCATCTTGTACCCGAGCGTAGAACAGCACCTGCGTGCGGGATATTTCGCGTTATATGGCTTCGTGCGAAAGTGTGTCCATGATATGGACGATTCTAGACTATAATAGACACTATATGGATAGAGAGGTGCGCGCATATACCTGAGCTCATAATGACCATATGCGAAGCAGATGCTCGCCGATTTGCCGGAGAGTTTGGATATACCCGTTAACGAGAAAGCCGATAGGGTCTCCACTTCCTCCCGCCATTCTCGAGGTCAAATCCTCGCTCTCTCTCTCTCTCCCTCGCTGATCCGATGTGGCTTATATAAGTCATGTCGGCGTGAATATGTGTGCGCGCGCGCGCAGACTGTAGCATGCCGTATATATCTGAGTGTATATGCAAGCATATATAGGAAGTTTTTGCCTTCAACAGGATATCCAAGGCTCTCGCCAACTGATTGAGATATAGGTGTTATTATTATTCGAAAACAACTTTTTGTCGGAAATTTTATCGTATATATTATTACAACGAATGAGTGGAGTTTAATCTGGATGATGAATAATAAATATAAGGAGGAATGATAATTATATCCGACTCTCGACTGATATGTTTTTCGTCGTTGTATAAAACTGCATTAAAATCTAGCTATACCACGATACTCGTCTAATTTCTTAATTATGGCAAATAATAAAATGATGGGATCTTTATACATATTTATAATATATTTAGAAGAATTTTACGATATAGTCACGTTTCACGATCACAGCATCCATAAACCTATTATATTTTTATGCGTAACGTTAACGATCTCGTGTTTGATAATTTTATTTTATTATTTCCTGCGAATACATATATACCGAAAGAGAAAAAAATTAAGCTAGTTTCAACTACGTTTGTAAAATATTAATTCCAGCTCTCCTATGGAATTTGATGAAAATCCTCTTACGCATTATCCGCCTTGAACCCGTTAAAGGGAACCGGGGAGCTGACTCTGTCGCTGCTTTTCGAGAGGGAGCGAGTACATAGAAGGAAAGCTCCGCAACATCGATCGACGTGATTTGGGGCTGACTGACTCGAATTAAGATCCGATAACATCCGACTTCCATATATACGCACCGCCGAGTTGCAATTTCGCGCGTTTCGAGAGTTGTGTTGTGTTGCGTGAGCTTCTCGTTATGCTTCAGCCGTTTTTTGCGTCGCCGTCGTCCTCCCCGACGTCGAGACCTTCAAGGCCTTGTATTGAGTGTCTCGATGGGCTAGTTGGATGGAGGTAAAAAATATTAGAAAGGTATATTCTATCGCAGAAATCCACTCGGCTGGGATGTGAAAATAAAAAAAAATTTTTCCAAATTAGAACTATAGTTTTTACAGTAGAAAATCCAGTTGGTAGAATACGGATTTTATCTGAATTACTGAATTATTGTTCTTTTTCTATAACCTTTTATTTTGGTGAAATTTATAGTTTTTAATAAAAGTTTACTATATAAACTGTCTTAGATAACGAATTTTCTAAAATTATATTTTCTAAATTTTCCTTCTTTCTGGTTTGATAGCTTTCTGCATCCTGTTTGCTTTTTCACTTTTTAATTTTTCACAATCTGACATAGTAGCTTTCTAATGGAATACCTTTCTGACGTTTTACCCGCCTTCGGCTGTTTCGCTACGTCAGCACTCTTGTTCGCATATTCTCTAATAGAGGATTTTCGACTTTTTAAAATTTAAGTGCCTTGTAAAATATGCGCGCACAGTTTCAAATGCCGATAAAAAAAATTTGAGTAGTCGTCGAAAATAATTTTAATGATGTCGAGAGTCGCCATAAATGCATAAATAATATAATAAATATAATTAATCCAACTATGCAGTATAGAGACAAACGATAAAAGAGCTTTGTACGATTATTATTTACGCAACAACTAAGATGATAATTAAAAGCGTATTTCATGAATTTAAAGATAAAACCTGTTCTCATCTGAGTTATGGCGCCGGCGGAAGCGCTGCCTTAATTCGAAGCGCACCGGTCGCCTAATTAGCTGTTTGTATTTCGAAATGTAGTCTGGGGAGCTGGGAGTTCCAAAGAAATGTCAAACGCTTAAATCACAAATAATAACATATATATATATGTATATATGTATTACGTAAACTGAAGAATGCGTTAATTAATTATTCGTCGCAAGTATTTCTACCGTTGTGCGTTGGGTATCTCCAGGAGAAAGAATTCCGTCGGCAGCTCGAGTTATATATACAGCGAGAATACTGTTTTGTGAAAAATCCAAGATATTTTCAATTATCACACATCTCGAGCTATTCTGAGTCACAAAATTTCAGGGAGCGCGTCGTCGGAAAAAGTTTTATCGCAATAAGCCGGCTACCAATATTCCTTTCAGTAGTTACAGATGGCATCGTCGGGAGACACGGTTCTCAGTACCTTGTTTATTATTGTAATTTCCGCAGTGGAGTGGATAGTCCTCAGAACAGAGTTTCTCGGTATCTTTTCGAGCTCGTAAAAGATAAAGTATATATAAGTAGTATATGAGTGAAATTTTTAAGAATCCAGAATCTCTCAGGAATAGAGCGCGAAATAATCCAGCAGCGCGAGCGCGCGTATAACTGTATATCCATTAAGCAGAGCCGGTACACTTTCACACACACACATACACACCGCGAGTTGAACGCGCAGAAAGGCATGGCAGAGAGGGACAAAAAAAGATCTGGCGAGAGAGGCTCACCTGAAATATTAAGTACGTCCAATCTCCGAAGCGGCAGCAGCAGCTATATAACGGCTCCGCTTCCGTCCGCTTAGAATCTCAAGTAATACAAGGTATACACACGTATATGAGTCTGTGTACACACAGTGTACCTGCGCTGCGCGCGAGCAAGAACCCGCGCATATATACATGTATCATCTGGGAACAGAGCGAGACGCTTTCTATATATATATCGCGGCACCTCCTCTTATCCGATGCGCGTGGCTCCTGTATGCAAACGTATGTACACACACACGCGCGTGATTCTATAGACGTCGACGAGAGGCCGAGCGCATGCGCGCATGTATACTTGAACGCGCGACAAAACGGTAAACGAGGCGCATAGTCGAGCAGATTACGGAAAAGCCCTTGTTAAATGGAATTGTTAATCCGGGCCGCGAGCGCCGGGACGCATCCGCCCTTTTGTGCCTCAGCGTTCGGAGCTGCCGTGAGGAAAAGGGGCTACAGAGCATCAGAGGGAGACCGCGAGAACGCGAGAGCAAGAGAGAGTGAGAGAGAGAGCAGGAGAGAAAGGCAGGTCCCGCATTGTGCTCGAGCGAGGGAGACGCGCGCACCCGGCAGGGAGGCGAGATGCCCTGGGAGCTTTCGCCTGGCGATATTTTATTTATTTATCACTTGTCTGCAGCTTTAGAAAGCTGATTTCGAGATGCGAAAATATTGATAGAGCGAGAGAGCTAACTCGAAGTACACACGCAGATTTTTTAAGTAGTTCCGCATCGCCGCTGATTTTTTTATACACCGCTATAGCTGCCTTTTCGTGAACACGTATATAGCTCGCGTATTTTCGCAACATCAAAGAGGAAATACCATCAACAGCTGCCAACAAAAGCAGCATCCTCCCCCTTAAAAGGATATGCGCCGAGTGAGATATCGAGTTGTAAAAATCCTTAAAATTCAAATCCATCGAATAAGCCGCCATTATATTATTGTATGTTAATTACTTCACACGTGCGCGCGAAAGAGCCCGCCACAACTGCGCTCTCTTCCCTCGCGCGAACTCTCGGAGAGTAAGTATGTATATACAAGCGAAGCCCGTGCGCGAGCCTCGACAAGAAAGCCCGGCGCTGCCGGCAGGAAAAGAGGAGATTGAGGAAAAAGAGAGGAGTAGTAGGAGGAGCAGGCGCAGGAACACCTGTCTGAATCTCGAGTAACGAGGCCCGAGGAGCAGAGCAGAGCAGCAAGAGAGAGAGGGAAGGCAATAGTGCAAGCCCGACGCAGCGAACGAGTGAGCAAGGGAGAAGATGAAGCCTCCTAAGCTCTTTGTGCGAGAAGCTGCTGCTTCTTCTTCTTGTTCTTCTTCATGCCTCTATATATATATACATACATACGAGGAGGCATCAGCTGGCGCGCTGATTGTTGCTCGCTGCATCAGCCTTAAGTGGTTTCGCTTTTTCGAGCTCAAGTTCGGATTTCTTAATTCGACGATGAAAGCCCTCGCCGTGCGAGCCTCGATATCGATGTTGGCCACTTGGCTGTTTTTTTACAGCGGGCCTTCCACATCATTCCAGAAAAATTAAATTTATTTATATATATATATATATATATATATATATATATATATATATATATATAAGAATCGCATTAAACGCATCGATGAAAAAATATCGTTTTTGTAGTTATGTATACTCCCATGTTGAAATAAGCACACTCAAGTCGAGAGAGAGAGAGAGAGGGAGAGCGATATGAAAAAGAAAAAATGGAGCAACGAATCTGCTCCACTCCATCGTAAATCCGGAGAATCTACCTGCGCGCGGCCAGGCCAGAGCTCGTTTACGCGCATATGATAACGAAATCTCGACGTTATGCTACATACAAGATAAAAGATCGAACTCGCCCCTCCTCCCAATCCCTCCTCGCTCGGCTGCCGCAGCGTACAAGTGCGGTATACGGTTTAAAGTGCCACACGGAGTCGGGCGCAGTGCGTGCGTACACACAGCTATAGGCTACTGATGAGTATAGCTGAGAGAAAGAGACCCTTGGCGCGGGGCTCGCTGCGCAACCGGTTTCTCCCGATCGCGCGCGCCAGGCAAGGATAAATAAATAAGGTTTCCTTTCGCTCCGATCTTATATATATACACACCTTCCTCCTGCCGTGTAGCAGCCATATACCTTTCTTTGTTGAGACTTTGAAAGCGCAGTCGAGCGAGCCAGGACTCGCGCAGATATATATGTATATATCCAACACACGCTTACACCTTCCCTCGCTCTATATATGTATGCGGCCGATGCGCGTCCGCTGTATTGTCTATACATACGCGCGCATAAGCGGGCATTCGAGGGAAAAAAATTATATATCCTTCGGTCAGCCGGGCTGCCGTGTATTATGGTATACGCGTGAGAATTCGCTCGGCTGCAGCAACGGGGGAAGGCGAAAGGAGATCGAGCTGAGCTGCGCGTATACGCGTGCACAAATGCTATGAGAGAGCGAGCCTACACCGCCTCGCGTTCTAACAATTAATTCGTGCGCTCGGCAGCGGTGATCGGTAAGTCTCGTATCGGCGCGAGCCGATCTTTCTCCCTGTGTTGTGCAGCGTGAAAGCGAGTGAAAAACAAAAATTGCAAACGCGGGCTTCGACGTGTATCGCCAAAGGTGATATAACAATGCCTCCCGCTATACACGCGCCGCGTGAAATATGTATCGGATGCGCGTGTGCAGTGCACAGCTATATATGTATACGTATATAGCGGGGACGAACAACTGCGCACAGCCGAGAGACCGAGCGTGTCACGATCGGCTATTGTTATTTTGTCACTAGATCTATATATATATACATACAAACGTACTGTGCGGAGGAAAAAGAGCCGCGGTTCACGAGCATGGAAAATCCGTCGTAGCGTACAGTGTGTATTATAGCGCCAAGCCCGAGTAGCCGTAAAACAAAGCACAGTTTTGGACTGGCGTTACAACTTTTTCGGACTATCCCTCTCTCTGTCGGTCCAAAAGAAGATAATAGGTGGCGCAGAGGCACTTTTCTATTTCCCGCATCATAATCTGCGCGCAGAATGTATACGCTTAATCATGTTCTAAATGGAAAGCTTTTCATTTTTTTCCCCTGTAATGCGTTGTTGAGCTTGGTTAAGTAGATTAAAGGTTTTAACATTTCAAATAAATATTAAACTAATAATGTATAAGTTACTTTCACTTGGGATAGTGGTAGTACACTACATAACTCTCCATCAGCAATTAATGCGTATTAATTGGATTCACAAATGTGGAATCCGCTGTGAATGTAAAAATAAATTTTTTAACGTTTCTTCTTCAAAACGTATAATGATTTAAGTTTTGGTAAAAAATGACTTATATTTGGTAACAACTTTTAGTACAACATTAAAAAAGATTTATATATCACATTTCTCTTGTATAATTAACATGAAGTATAAATACACGTTATTTGGAAAACATTAGTTAATTATAAGCAACAACAATTTTTCAGTTTTAATTCAATTATCACCAATCGTCAAGATATCGATTGTCTCGACAATCATATTTTTCAACGCGAATAAGTTGTCTGTTCCTTAGAATGACTAACAATTGAATATTTTACGGTCAAGAAGCACGAAAATATTAATGGGACTCTTTTCGCGAATAAATCGATTAGCTCCTGTTTTTTTATATGGAATTAAAAAACAATTATTTAGTAAACAATTCAATTCCCTTTGACTAATGTCATAATTATAGAAATGAATAAATAAAAACAAAAGATTACGTCTGACGAAAATACTATACTTAAAAAATGTAGAAAACAAAGGTACTTTAAGAAACAAGTACTACGAGTTATTGATTCAGCTTATATCGACTAAGTTGAAGTCGACTAAATCAAAATCTTAATTCATCTGTACAAAAACAGATGTCCATACAACCAGTTCATGAGGCTTATTTTCCAACATATGTACATACACTACATATAATGCGAAATTTCGTACAATTATTTGTTCAGTTCTTCTTTAGTTGATTCAGCTATCAAAGATGAAATCTCTTGAATGTAACTGGATTTACTCAAAACAGGATCAGTTGAGGATAGCGATGGACTATCATCTTGTGATTTAGGAATATCGTCCAACAGCGATGTGTCTTCAATAGAAGAAGTGTCTGAGCCAACTAAAACGTTAAATTTTGTTATTAGATATAAAATTACTTCTGTATTATTTTGTTTTTCTTTTAGAATAGGGCATACGCTTACGATCCCCTGACAGTCTCAAGTCTTTATCTTCTTCCGTTTCTCCTTTCTCATAATTAAAAGTTTCATCTGCATTTTCTTCTTCACTAGCAAAATGCAAGTACGATAAGATGCATATAAGAACTATGAAAAACAAGTTGGTACCAATGCCGACAATGGCAGACAAAATGGGCCAGTGAAACATCAAATAGCGAAGTCCAGACAAATGAGCATTTATCATTATAGTAGCTGAGTAAAATTCAATGTGACGAGATTGAATTTCAACGTACACAATTGTCACTGGATGACTCTGGAAAGATAAAAGCATATTAATTTTTTGTCAAGTCAAACAAAAACAATTCACAAAAAAGAGTATTGTGAATTACTTGGTCTTCTTCGAAGTTACCAAACAGCTCTAGGACAATACTTTGTTTTTCTTCAATAGTACCAAATATCATCATAGGTGAATATGTCAAGGTCATCAACATGTGTAATAATGAGCTACGATAGTGTAACATTGCTGATCGGCATGCATGTTCAACAAGTACTCCATCTCGGCTTCTTAGTTGGGCACAAACCATGAACATCCCTGAAAAATAAAATGAATTAAAAATCTATTTATATTAATTTTGTGAGAATTTTTAAATATTTCTTACCTAGCTCCTTGTTGGCTGGAGATTCAGGCATTTCTAATTGTAAATTCACCTTATAAGGCTGTCCTACCATGAGTAATTGCTGCTTTTTTGTCAATTGAACATAAGCCGAAGGGAAACTGCAAACTCCTTTTTCTTGATCGCATGATCTTGAGTGATAATTGTAAGTGAATTATTTGTTCACAGTTTTTCGATGTAAATGACAGTAATATAAAAAATAAAATTTACTTAAATTGTAGATGGACTGGTCTCACATAAGTCATGCTTGGCATGTAAGCATAGTAGAAAGCAGTATACAAAAAAATTGATATCCATACTATAAGAATGCCGCAAATTATGATCAGCCCACCTCTAAAAACGGCATCTTTTGCGGACTGTACTCCTTCCGTCGTCTTCTTCTGAACATTGAACCATCTTTCATGAACTTGTTGGATTAAACTTGAAATAAGCATGATTTTGCACCCTTATCGCTTTCTTCACAAGACTTTCACACTGAAATAATGTGTTACTTAATTAGCTGGGACTTGGCATTTGATAAGATAGGATTATCAGCTTTGTTTAATACATAAGTTGAAGTGAATTAGGCGTATGAGTCACTTTCCAAATGTAAAAGTATTTTACGATTTTGCAAGTTTGTTTCTTGATCAGGCATATTGGTTGTTTTAATTCCTTTTGAATTTTTTCACATCATTTTTCTTGTTACATATTATTTAATTTGCAACCATGTCAGTACTTAATTCTATAATAATAGCAAAAAATCAAGTAAAACTTAGCGGTATTTGAATCTACTTAACCTCACTATTGTCATAATAATTCCGTCATTCGATCTGAAGGCGTCAACAAGATACATGCGACTTACTGTTGGTATGCCTGGCCTCAGAACTGCGAAACAAAGCGCGCTCATTTTCAAACGAGGCTGTTAATTTATATTGTAATTTATATTCATAATTGCATTATGTACTTCAAAAACCATTTTGTTTAATCGAATACACCGTTATTAACTTATAACTATAATGTTTAAGAGTGGTTACAAGTACGAGAGGGTAAAGTTATATTCGATGAGAATAAAATTATTGGAAAACACACTGCGCATTCTCACTGAAAGGATAAAAAAAAAATCAATCCCACCGCTATATTTGTATACAGTCCAATCTACCATTGCGTATCGTATTGCGCTTCTGTTTACTCTGCAAAAATCTAAATTCCGTAGGGTCCTGTAAAAAAACCGCCTTCCACATTTGTGGCATGCCTGAACTGCGTCGTCAGTAAAATAAACTCGCAAAGTTGCATATTAGATGCATGTGGCCGTGAAGAAGCACATATATGTTGTCCAGATACCTATTATAGTAGGTATCGCGAAGCTCGCGCATGCCCGAGAGTCGACCGCAGCGCCCTCGCACAAGGCTCCCTCTTGCAGAGAGCTTTCGAAAATTTTCGATTTCGTCCGTCCGTCAGTCGCGCTAAGATGGACGGCGGTGGAGCTTACGGCGGCGGTAAGGCTGGAGCCCCGTTCGACCCGATCACTTTTGTGCAGAGGCCGCAGGTCATCCTCAGGGCAGTATGTTTGGTGAGTCGTTTAGTCTCCGAACACTTGCTTCTCTTCCACGAAAAGCACCTCTTTCTCCCTGGGACTCAGCACGCGAGCGAGAAAGGACGGCGAGGAGGACATCGTGTGTGCGCCGCGGGGACATCGATTTTGACGGAACCCTCCCCACTTTCTATCTCTCTTCTCCGCTCGCGCGCGCGTGTGTGTGTGGGTACGTGCGAGCAGCGCCACGACTCGATGGGGTTGTTCTTTATACCTATATTGATTTTCCGTGAATTACTCGCGCGATACGCATGCCAGCAGTGCGGAGCTCGGTTTCATGGGTTTACCCAGTCAGCCATTCCTCGCAGCCTCCGCTCGCTGGAAAAGCTTCATGGCCAAAGCTATCTCGCCTCGCCCAGCGGCGGCCTCAGGATCGCGGAATCGACCGGGAGACGACTCTACCTACTTATGCGGCGGGGGGGTTGATCCTTGAGAGAACGGGAAAGGGAGAGAGATAGAGGAAAGGTGGGGGAACTTTCTGCTCTCACTTTTGCCCTCCTCGCTACCTATGTAGTTATATACCTATACCTACACTCGGCCTTTGCTCGTATTATATTCGCTGACAAGCACGCGCAGAATCTGATGCTGCCGCGAGGGAGAAGCTCGTCCTCGGCCCTTTACTCATTGTCGCTCGCCCATCTTTTTTTTTTTAGCAAGATCTATCGCAGATCTGACGTATGTTGCTGCCGGGGCGCTTACTGCCGTTTCTCCTACTCGCTTTTCTGGAGCAAGTCCTAGTTTTAGAACTTAACGGACGACTAACGTACACCGATTCATATCCTATATAGGTACACATACATCTCGGTAGGCCGTATGGGGTGTAGCTACTGCCCCGACCCTCTGGATTATTGAGTATTGATTGAAGTTTCACTTTGTAACGCTATATGAACTTGACGCTCTGTCTTGTTATAGTTTGGTCGCAAATTACTCGTGCATATACCTATATAAGCTGCCTGTCATGTACCTACGTATGTACATATATATACATACGTATGCACTGCATTGAGTTGAAGAGTTGAAAAATATATGAATATAATTGATGTTATTTAACAACAGTTGTGTCAGATCCAATAGTTTGATATTCCCAGTATTTTTTTAACGCAAAGAATCTAATGTTCTAGTCACTGAAACTTATTTTGTTTGCTAGGGTACACTCTTAGTAGGCACCTTGTAATTTCCATTTTAGGTCACTTGAAATTGCTGCTCCTGTAATACCAAGTATCATGTACTTTTTCATCAGAATGAATCTGACTATTGCACATTATCTATTTTTTTTAATATTTGAGCACTCACTGAAATATACAGAATAATCAATATTTATACTACTGACTACTGGATAGTCTCTGTACTCTAGAGTATCTGCGTGTGGGTGTGTGTGGGTATGTACGTGACCTTTGAGTATTGATTAATATTTTAATTCTGTCTTGCTCTAAAATAAAATCATCTATTCTAATTGTATGAAATTTTATTTTATCACTTCATAAGCCCAATGTCAAGGAATAAATTCATTAATATCACTTGTAACGCTGTATAAAAGATTAACCCTATTGTGGGCTATCTCACAACCGTTATTGAGCATTGATTGAAATTGATATTTGATTAAGTGAAATAGACGTGAACTTGATATAATAGGTATATTTAAAAGGCTAATTATTATGTTGCTATGTGAAGTATATAGAAAGAGTCTGATGGTTCTATGCTTATTAATATTATATTACAAATTTCTTTCAGAATCTTTTACGTTCATTAATCAATGACAGTCAGCAAGGCATATTATCTTTACTATGAATTTTTAGAAAATATGATGTCTTTTTTTCAGCTTTTCTCTATCATTGTCTTTGGATGTATAAGCAGCAAAGGATACTATCTAGACAAAGGAAAAGAAATTTGCGTATATAATAAAGATACAAATGCGTGTAACTATGGCACAGGAATTGGTGTCATTGCCTTCCTGGCAAGTATTGGCTTCTTAGCAGGCGAATACTTGTTCGAACAAATGTCCTCCGTCAAAACTAGAAAACATTATGTTCTTGGAGATCTTGGGTACGTATATTTTTGTATACTTATTTTCCATTATCATTTGACTTTTATGAGTATCATGCTTTCTTGTCAAAATTGAAAAATTTTAACCACCATTCTAATTTTCCAGCTTCTCTGGGTTTTGGGCATTCTTATACTTTGTGGGATTCTGCTACCTGACTAATGCCTGGAACTCGAGTGAGAACCCACCAGGTGGTATTGGTGTTAATAATGCACAAGGAGCTATTGCATTCTGCTTCTTTTCTATCTTTTCCTGGGTAAGCTATCAGCTATTTATTGTTTATAATACATTCTATGCAAATATTTAAACTGAAATATTGATGTAATTTGTAGGCGGGCTGTGCATGGTTTGCATTCCAAAGATTTAAGCAGGGAACAGAAGCAGCCTTTGCCCCAAGCTATGAGGCTGATCCTACTGGAGGACAAGGGTACACGAGTTATCCAGATGCTACTGATGCTGCTTACCAAGAACCTCCATTCGCTCAACAACAACAACAAAGAGGTATGGGTGACTTCCAAGCTCCAGCTTATTAAAAGCATCCAGAATCGTTATAAAATATGTATATTCCAAGGCCACTGCAGCGAACTAATAATGATAGGAGTTTATTTATTACTTACTGTTATCTTGCGTTTTAAAACAAACTGCAACACAAATCTCATACTATCGCGTATCGTGATCTGAAAAAAAGTATTAGCATTTTACATGAACTCGCTTGTTTTCTGCCAATATACCTTCCATCAAATCATCTATATATAAACTTTATAGTTAAGTTCTGGTGTAGATTACCTTTTGTCCATCAAACAAATTTGTTTATCAATTATTTATGCGTACTTTTGTTCACATTAAATTATCAAAATTTATTTTGATAAAATTTATTTTATTTTTATGTATTTATAAACATATGACAAAAGGTAATCATACTTGGTTACAATATACATCAGCTGAAGTTAAAGGCCTCATAAAAGAGCTTGTTTGCTCATACAAGTGAATTACTCCTGTCGCTGATAGATCGCTACCATTAAAATGTACCGTGTGAGGCAATATATACAAGAACTACGACCATTTCTCAGCTAATACAAATGAAAAAATCATCTCTTATGACAAACGATAATACGTATGTATTAATATTATATGTTAGTACATGCACCAGCTATGTATATTTTAATGTCGTGACGTGTTCAAAGTATTCGCAAGCGAAATATATAAATGAGATATATAAAATGCGTGATATCTATAAAGAATCAACGAAGTGGTCGTTATAAGTCGGCTTAAAATGCACATATCCTGCGTTATCGAGAAATCGATTATTATTTGCTTTTGAACAGAGATTGTGAGCAAAACTAATGCTAAACTTATTTTAGTTTCTATAACTCAATTTTTTTTCATAACATATTATTTATTAAAAATGAAGATAAATTTTGAGTGTTCTTGGATGATTTAAATACAAATTAGAGTTAATATTATTAATTACTACATTATTAATAATAATATAAATATAAAAATCAAATTTTGCTCAAAATTTCTGTTTATCATTATTTATTTTTTGTTGCACTGCATTGACAACTGATTAGCAACTATGAAAATTGAGGATTGTATTAGTTGACAAATTTAGACTCTAAAGTTTTATGAAAATAATTAATTAACCAAATATATGAAGTATATAAAAAGAAAGAAGTGTGCTTCTCGATTGATCTACTGATTGTAACAGTGTATAGTGTTGTGGACAGAAGAAATAGTATTATATTCTCAAGCCAGTCAAATCACAAACGTTGCGACTTGAGTGGTTAAATTGAAAAAAAAAAATAATAATAAAAAGGTATCATATTGCATCAAACGCCAACACCGAATACGATTCTGATTTCAAAATACATATTTACCAAATATGTACATTTTTTATCTATAAACTAATTTTTCTTAGTCAATATATTTTATTTCATAATTATTATATTCCGAAATGGAAGTTTTTCCGAATGTTCTTTGAATAATGTAATATACATATTAAATATATCTATGAAACATGCGAATTTTAAAAACATTCGGAAACTAGGTTTATGTTAATGATAATTAATAAATACATTGAAATAAATTGATTGGTTGTACTTACAAACGTATTTAAAATTTGTCAATCTGGAGGTGAATTCGCTGTTCGCGTTGATGTAAAATCTCGAACCAGAAAAAGTTGTAGTTATTGCAATGGACATTAAAATGCTGTAGCGTGTATAAAACAAAAACAAGAATTAAAACGTCTATCAAAGCGATATAGGTAATTTATTAAGAAAAAAATATACTTATAAATGTAGCCAACACGCATTTATTCTAGTTCTGTAAGAGATGCCCCTGTGCAGTGCAGAGATCTCAGTGTTTACATACGATTCTAGTCTAGTGTATGTATGATTTACCAATAGCAATTATAAAATGAAAGGAACCGTTTTGATTAAGGTAACTTATAATTTATAACCTGTTCAAATTAAGTCGAAGAAAAATTTATAACCGCGCTTCAGTTATCATTAATGGTTACCAATGAAAAATTGTTGGCTAGCTATGGAATTCTCATTCTAATAAAGTGAAACATATTTATATTTTTTATAATGATTACGTTATACAGTATTAAATAGCGCGTGAATTTATGAGATCTAAAAGTTTGCACTTGAATGAAATTGTGGATTTTTTTGCATTTAATAATTTTGCATGTTATTTTATACTCTATCAACATTAACAAAAATGTGTTTTTTTTGTAACGTTCTTGTTAAAAAAGGGCATTTAATAGGCAGTTGCATTTTGCTTAATTTGTGTTTATAAAAACAATGTATTAAAAAATCTGCAATACAAGTCAAGGCAACAACAATTATCACATAAATAAACTCGAAGCTTCCATAATACTAAAATAAAAATGAGGCTGCACTATCATACCACCGAAATAACAATGAATGTAAATTACGAAGCAATACGCGGAAATCTGCAGTCTACGAATCTGGATGCATGATAGACATTACACGATTATTCATTGGATTGTTCATGAATTGTAAACATTTGTTTTCTTCAAATACCCAAACGGCTAATCTGTATTATACATGGTAATGTCAGAATCTATCCTGAAATTCAAATAAATGTTATTATTTATTGTGTTACAAGTCGTTTTTATTTTCTTTACTTGTTTTTCCAGGTATTTGTATTTTATACAAGGCATATAATCTGAAAGAATCAATATTATTTAATTAAAGGACCAATCTTACAAATTCAATAAAATGTATTATGGATTTGTTGAGTACAAATAAAATAAAAAAAATACAAAGCCATAAATTTTGTTTGAATTATTTTCAAGTCAATTTGCAATTAAGAAAAATGTAAAAATATAATGATTGATGGAATAAAAAGAAAAACACTATTTTTGTTTTATAAATACACATATTTATTATACAATATATTAATTAGTAAGCACACATCGCTCTGTAGGCTTAATATTAATTTTTTTCAGCTCGTTGGCACTTTCCATAATAGGATGTGACTATATAATAATATTTTGTGCATTTGTTAATGATTTTGTCCTTCGAAAAATGTTTTCTGTATCGAGCCATCTACTTACATGCGACGATCCTCAAGCTAAATTGATACGCGTTATTGTTAACTTTAAGATTTTTTATTATATATATATATATATATATATAATTTTAATACAACTCTTCGCCGATACGTTTCTTATTCTTACACTTCCACAAGTCATAATCTTTGATGATAAAGGCCACAAATGTTTTGTATAGGAAAAAGTATGACTATTTCCAACTACACAGAATAAAAGCCACCTGATTATTACATTTTTTTTATTCGAACGCAACAAAGTTTGTTATAATTTTGCAAAAATAAATGTCTGTACAGATCATTAGCAAATATAAATTTATATCTAAAAATGTACTATCTTCGATTATTTTTGAAAAGTAATTCACGTAATTTATAAATGTTTGTATTCCTTTTTAAAAACAAATAACACAATTACCTTTCTATCTATCTGTGTCCATACCTACTAATTTTTGTCATGTGCATAAAATAAGCTTCAAGAGAACTAAAATAATGATTCGCCGTGTTTAAAAAAGAATTTTAAATACGAACGCATTGATACTTAGCAAGTCCAATTCAATATTAATTAGATGTCGCGGTTATGACATTTTAGCATTTTTAGGCGATCCCCGTGATAAGGAGATTTTGTTTAGTCCTATATGTGTATTATACAGTTAAAAACTTTCTGTTTTTGTTAGTTTTCTACTTTTTTTTTAATAGAAATCAAATATTTACCTAGTGCAGATAATAATCTTTTCGTTATTTTTTTATCACATAGTCGTTCATTTATCAATCAAAGGCTTAATAGACTAAACACTATAAAGAACCTTTGATGAGGGATACATATGTAAGCAAAAGTCTGCGTATTATCATATAAAAATTTCTTAATAAGCTGTTATCTACAGACTGCTTACGCGCGCGTGATATGAAAATTATTGAGAATTAATAAAAACATTTAAAATGGAGATGTAATCGATGGCAACTATGCTTGATCGAAGAAAACGTTGAATCATCAAAACATTTAATTTTTCTTATATATCAGTAATATTCAGTTAAATACTTTTTATACTTAGCGAAATACCTAAAATATTTAGTTGCACAAAAGTTTTTTTGTAATACTTTTCTCTTTTGACTGCTCTGCGTATATCTTATCGGCGTTATAAAATATTATCTGCAAAGCTGAAAATTAATTCAAATAACGTAAATATTTTTTTATGTTTACTAGATAATAGTGTCAAATTATCCTAAAATACACGTTTTAATTAATTTCCAAATCAAAGGCTGCCGCTTAATGTCGTTACATGAGATCAAAAGTGCAGGTAAAAAATGAAATTTAATTGGTTCTAAAGACCTGAGAACCCCTATACAATTTTTATTTGGCAAGAGTATATCTATAGGTTCTTCAACAAGTTCCTGGATTGTTACCTGAATGTACAATTTGTAGATTCTTTTTTTTTGTCTGGTAGAAAAATGGTTCGTTCTTTGTGTTCAAGAATTTGATATATTTATGATAGAAATAGAATAATCTTAGGTACGTGTGATATTTAAGTTATACCGAAATTAAGGCCAGTCATTGGTAGCACCTCCCTAAATAAATTGATTATCTAATTTAACCATACCACATTTTCAATAATTATTGATTAATATACATTCCAAGCAAAACGAATGATGCATTTTTGCAAACTAGGTAAATAAGATAATAAACTAATTAATCCTTTGAACTTTAATGTTGGACTTATTTATATATTAGTGCTTATAAAATTTATTTAATAATTGATGATGAAATCTATCCAACATTTTTAACGTCAATGCTGTTTAATTAATTTTATCACGTCATCAAAAATGTTTAACTTGTATAGAAAATAAATTCTTACTTTAAAGGTTTCATAATCATTTACTTTGCAGTGAGCTACAAAAAAATCAATTTAGTCAAAGGATTAACATGCTATCCTACTAAAGTGAATATAACTTAACTACAAAATTTGTTTAAGAAACATTTCAATGACAAAATGTAATCATTTACATTATTTAAATACATTGCAGGAATCGATTATATTTAATCGAGATAGCCCGTTTATACAAAATACCACAAATCACTGGACTTTTTTTCTATACAGTTTAAACTAATTTTCTTTCCTTTTTTATACTATCTTACACTTTAAAATAATAAGTGAATGATAAATTGATTCGAGCATATGCGTATCACAAGTTTGGATCAATGCAACGCTATGTTAAATATTTGCACTGTTTTGTTTATACGTGAGAAGATATCCACTTTATCAACTGCTCAAAACTATTTATATCTCAATAGTCAATACTTTTTAAAATACAACAATAATTTATAAAATTCGTATTGTATGCAAATTAATAAGATCTATCACAGTAAAATGTTGACTATGGTTATACTCAAAAGTATATATTTAAACGTATTTACAATTATTTTCGTTATTTTTTAAAAAGAGTTTAAATTTTATTAATTACTAGAAAATTATAGTTTTTGCACTTTAGAGTCATTAAATATATACTCTATGCCGTAAATAAAATATCATCATAAATAAGACATGCTAGCCTAAATATTTGATCATTTATATTTGGTTGATCGAGTGTTGATCTTCCCACATATGTATATACATATATCTTTATGTATTATATATATTTATACACAATTACATATGCATGTGACGTATATACAATTGGTATATAATTATGGACTGGAAGTATTTCTTTAAATGTTGATGGAAAGACGCCAAATGTAGCTTATAAAAGCCAAATGTATAATTTAAACTATATTACACTAAAAACACAACAAAACCACAAATTACATACAAAATTCATATTTTAGTCAAATATTAACAACAGTTCTTAGAAAAAGATACTTTGCATAGATAAAATATCTTCTGCAAAACCTCCGCATCCTAAATATATGTATCTGTGTACGTATAAGCATATATAAATGTATATCAGGGTACATTACCCAAAAAAATTTTTTACTAAAGTAGTAACGCTGTCATTGCTGCCTTATATCAAACTCTCTTTGAGAATATTTTATTATTTTTTAATCACTTGTAATGCTAAGTATTTTAACAGCTGGCGTTGGTAGCGTATATCGCAACTTATTTGGAAAGCGCCGATTAAAAAAAGAAAACGAAATTTAAGTGTTAGTTCTTTTAAATATCACGATAATCAAATTGCTAAAAAATGTTATGTATTTGTTTTCAGTACAATCCTAAAATAGAAAATAATAAAGAGATCGCAAGCTAAGCTAAATATTTTATTCAAATTGTATTACGAGCTTGCATTCAAGTTTGTATGACTTGTGTGAGAGAATTTTTTTTAATATTAAGTCTGGAAAACAATTATTTCTACATATAACTGTTCATTTTAATTATATCTAGTGACCATACACTCAAAAATTCTTGCTACTATACAATAGTATATATTCATTGATTCTTGGTCCGTTCTAAGGATTTCCGCGATTAAAATAAAATTTTATATACATCTGTATTTTTAAAATATTTATCTTCAATGTTGAACAACATTATACTTATTTTATTACGCAAATAATAATTGATTCCATTTGATGTGAAATGAAATTGACTATAATCTTATATGCCGCGCTAAAACCACATTTTTAAAACCACAGACAATTCCATCTCAATAAATAAACTTGTTTTTCTGACTTAATACTTTGAAAAAATCTACTCCTTAAAAAATAATTAAGAGCAGAAAAGACGTCCTTTAATAAAACTGTCAAATGACTAATCATTCTCAGCCGACGAATCTTTAATAAATTCATCCTTAATAATGTTCTGGTTCATCTGGTCATTCTCGTACTCGACAAAATCATCAAACAGACTCGGCCAAGCTTCTGCGTCGTCGTAGGCCCCTAAATCGTCACCTATACTCTCGGCAAAATTCAAGAACATGTTCCACGTATCTCTGGGGATGCCCCTGACGTGATGGCACTCAAGGAATTTGAGCCACCTGTCCAGCAGCGGCGGTTCGCGAATCGTAAAAACAAGCCTCCAGAGAACAATGGCCATATCTGCCGGCAGAATGCGCTGGCCAGAACTGACGTCTAGCCCAAATCGGAATGTAAATCTGTACAGATCCTTAAAAGACTCGCCGTTTGTCGTCAACTCCTGGACGATTTCAGGCAGCTGAAGCTGGATTCCTCGTATACTGTCAACTCTCATGGATTTTAAGCCTTGAATGAACTCTTGACGTGTAAATTGGCACATCTGCTCAGCATTCAGTTTCCATGCTAGCACCAGTACCTTGAACTCGTCCGGAGATAACTCGAGATCGTCGCAGAGCCGTTCAATTCCATCTGCTAGTATTATATCTTCATGTGGATCCTGCATGAAATAGAACTACAAGATTAATTTAAAGAGTACAATCTCTTTAGTATTTAGAATAATGAAAGTTACCTTATACTGTTCAAAGAGGGAGTTTATTTTGTTGTCAGAAGGTTCTTTTTGCTGTTTACAATCAGTCGTTGAGTTGAGGCCAGTGTTTGTTCCTGATCGCCCTAATGGTGGTAATCGTGAATAGAAGCCACGAGATGAACGCAGATTACTCTGAACCATGGGCATAGATCCGCAATTGTCTGAACCCACACCATTAAACGTTGACATTGTATTCATTGTTTTTTTATTCCCATTGACATGAGATTCAAAGTTTGTGTGAACATGGTTTTGGCTTGCATTTTGTGAAAACAAAGAACGCAACTCCATTGTTTCTATAAAATAAAACGTAGTTTTTATAAGCAGCAAGTTAATTACAACAGACAATAATTTACAGACTAGGAGAAAAATAATTCTAACCCTCTTTGTGCTCCAAAATAGTCGACTGATTGGTCGTAGATGGTGGGGGAGGCACCTTAAAACATGAAAAACAGTTTCCCATTGATGCTGTATGTGTGCAAAACAACAGCAACTCTTCCTTGCATCAGTGATTCAGTCTTAAATTGGCAGTCTCGATCAAGAGCTATATAAAAATAAATTTTAAATGAATATTGCACGATGATGGTCCATGACAACAAAAACAGTTTTATTTTGATCAAACTCATGGAAACTAAAACTCAATGCAGGTAAGAGAATAAGTGACAGTTACATTTCAGAATCTCAAGATACGTATTTGGGAAGAAAACCACAGGTAAGCATAAAATTGACTAATGTAGCTTATTAGGTTAGAGATCAGTGATATGGATGCCAGCTCATACACAATGAGAAAAATAAGCAAAGATTATTAAAAGATCTCACAAGTGAATTCGTGGATAGAAATTAGATCTACATACAGCAAGAGTTGCAGCAAAAGAAGGAAAAGAGTCAAAGAGTACCTTATTGTTATGAAAGATGTTGAGGCTAGTGACGGATCGGTAGCCTCTTCCAAGGCATCCCGGACGTTGGTTTTGTGCTGGAAACTGCATTAATGCACGAATTCCCTCCGCAAATTCCTCTCTCAGAGAGAAAAATCGGAGCAGCTTGAATTGATAATATACTTTTATAGAAAAAAGACAAACACTCTCCACTTTGTCTCTTTTTCTCTCTCTCTCTCTTTCTCTCTCTCTATTTATCTCTCTCCTATTATTGCAGGCTTCTATACCCTCGGCACAACCAGCAGGTGATGATGCTGCTGCTGCATCTTCGTCGCTGCCATCGAACGTGTCACTGTCATTTATCCCGAGAAAAATGCTGTTGCTGCTCCGCTTCTTCTACTGCTGCTGCTGTAGTGGCGGTGGCGCTGACCGACGATAACATGTAGGATGAGGTAAAAGGTATAAAAGAATGACGATGAGGGACGCGAAGGCCGATGCAACCAGTCCCGATATCTCTATGCACGCGCGCACAGCCCAGCTGCAGGCTTACAAAATTTTACCGAGGAAAACACTCATTTTCTATCTCTCTCACTCTCTTTTCCCGTTGCTTTGCCTCTTCTATACCTACACTTCTCTATAGCTCTTCGGCTGTCTCTATATATCTCTCTCTCTCCCTCTCTCCTAGGTCTCTCTCGCTTGCGGGCTTTCTAACTATATACTTGTCGTCAACAACACATCCAGCCGAGAAAAAGTCACTTCACTTCTATGCGCTGTATACCTATGTATATAATAGCAGAGGGAGAAAGAGAGATGAGATGAGATGCATGTTTGCTGCAACAGCGCATCATCGGCCGACAGTGTTGCCCCGCGTAGAATACCTCGACGGCAGAGACCTCTGCAGATGGCGCTGCGTTTAGAGCGGGAACTCAAATATTATAGTTTTCAACGGCATTATCGGATCGGAACGCGGATGAGATTGAAGAATCAGCTAATTGAACGAATTTAATTCTTAATATTTCATTAACAACACAAATTCTGTCTTTGCATGCGTTATCCTTTATATAAAAATATTATATAATAAGGTAAACTTGAAATATCAATCGCTATAGTTGTATAAATTCGCCAAAGTTGCTAGGTGGACGCTGGTGACCTCTGTGGTGTGACTACCAATTATTTTTGAGTAACTTTCCAACTAACATAAGGCGTTGCAATTAAAAATTTAAATACGAAAGCTTGGACCAAGTTATTAATGTTTATTCAAATTCTTCTACAAGAGCGCATTGAAATTTAATTCGTGCTTATATGTTCCCGTCATTGCACAAGTATTTAAATACAAAAGTTGTGAAATTAAACAATCTATAAGTATAGGTATAGAGTAAATTCGTGCAGTTCAGTACATCGCATACCTATTTACATATATACATTGCAATTCATTTTCAAACATACAGTGTTGTATTATTTTACTCCCAAGAGATGGCGAACGCTGGAGGAAAACTAAAACCTAAGAATTACCTACTGCTACATTGTTTTGAAAGTAGAAATGACGCGATGTATGAAGGGATAGTCTATATAGATATCCCAGATAATAGCATGTGCTGAGCAAACTAGTTCTAGAGGAAAGTTGAAAAAAACATATAGCTAAATTAAAACTGCCAGGGTAATTAGATTTCTAATTATTTTTATAACGTCCATGTCAAATTTCAGACCTCTACCTAATGAATATTTGAAATGGCATTGCAAACATCCTTCTTCTTTCAAATTATGACATATGTCATGTTGATGTTTGCAATGCCATTTTAAATATTTATCAGGTAGAGGTTTGACATTTTTTCAGGACTATTTAAAAATGATTAAAAAATCAATTAGCTTTGCAGTTTTTATGTAATTTTATATTTATAGTTATTATATTTTCTCAATTATAGCTTTTCTTAAATTAATTAGTATTGTTGTTCGTGACTAGCTTAAATATTATATTATACGAACTGTTAATTATATTCATATATTTAATTATGTATTATTAATATGCAAGGTTCACTTTCATTATATATATTTTTAATTTATTTTTTAAATAATGTAATTTTTATTTAAAACTCCCTCTCATATTTATAGGTTGGTCCGCCCACGTAAGCAAATTGACGGCAACTATATGCTTCTCTCTTTTTGCCGTGTGGCACACGTATAGTCAACTTGCACACTACCGCGATATATATATATATATATATATATATATATAATGGATTATTATAACTGTATTTAAATGACGTATTAATATTTCACAATTTTTGCGTTTTATTTATATTTTCCGGTTTTTGGAGAAAAATCATTTCTAATAGACTTTGCGCATCGAACGGTCACGGTTGAAACAGACAAAAAGTTCATTCGCTATATACACATAACAGCTGGATCAGTCAATTTATAGAGCTTCTCGATATGTGCGTATATATATACAGCCTCGATGCGCTAGTATATCTCGCAGCTACCGTATACAGCACTATACATATATGTATATGTAGGTATCTCGTTGCGATGTCGCAAGCTCTGCGAGCCCCTCGAGGGCAGCTGGCCTCCCCCGTCGAAAATTGCGTGCTTATACACGCGCCCCAGCATCAGCGATGTAATCCGCTGCAGAGTGGAGACAGAGGCGGAAGAGAGAGAGAGAGAGAGAGAGAGAGAGAGAGAGAGAGAGAGAGAAAGCCAAGATAAAGGGGATGAGGCATCCCCCCGTGCTGAGGGCAAGCGTACTCGGATCGGTGCACGCGCACCTATATAGGTATATGCCTATAGCCCGCAGCTTTCGCGCAGACGTGGCCGCGTTCTGCCGTAAAACCGTACAGCCATATCCGTGCGCGAGCGGAGTCGAAAGAGAGCTAGAGAAAGACGGAAATAGAGCGCGGATGCCCCTTTTACGCTGAAGCTTCGGCATTGATTTTGAGACCGATGCGGCCCGAAACTCATCCTCGAAGCAGATAATATATACACCGAGACGCACCGAGCGTAGGAGAGCCAAAGACGAAAGTGAGGGAAAGAGAGAGAGCTCAATATATGTATATATTTAACACGAAGACAGAGAGCAAGCAAAGAGCGCGAGCCACATGAAAATACATATAATAAATTTTATACCCTCGCATATATATATACGTATAGAGGAGCGAGACGGAAATAGCGAATAGCGCGAGTGTGTGAGAGAGATAGAGCTCGGGCTTGCGCGCTCGGCCGCGTCTACGTCAGGAAAAGCTCGCGGCAAAGCTTATTGGTCCCGGTCCATTCTTGCGTATTGATTGCCGCGGAGCGAGCGAACGCGCGCGCATCAGCGCTGGTAGCGCGGCGCCACAGCAGCGGCGGCGGCTCGTGGCTCCGTGTGTGCGTGTGTGCTAGAGCCGAGCTCGGCTGCGGACGTACCTACTAACTCTGTGCTACGCTATATCCCTCTCCTCCCTGTGTAATATACTAGCGCGCTCGGCATCGCGGCTGCACACAGTAGCGAGGCGAGAGCAAAAGAGAGCGAGCCTCTGTGCGGAAGCTCGCCCCACGGACTCGATATACATCAAAGCAGCAGCAGCAGCCACGAGCTTGCGGACGAGGGAGAGACAGCGCAGCCAGCGAAGGAGGACCTACCGATTTCTCGCGCCTCGGAAAAATTGACAAACGCGTCGTGTGTGCGTGTGTGTGCGCGCCGAGTCGCGCACGTCTCGCTGCGAGAGATGCCGTGTGCGCGCGGAGCTGCCAGGCGAGCAGTAGCTCGTAGCTCGTATTCGCGAGTGGTGCCAGCAGCCATAATATCGTGACTTTGAGCGGCAGCAGCAGTGGAGAAGATAGAGTATGGTGCACCGCGTCGCTGTCCAGTAGACTCGAGGTGTATTATAGACTCGTTCCCGACCTCGCTTCTCTCCCCGTCGTCGCGCAGTGCTGCCTCATCGGGTATATCTTCGTCGTCGTCAGTGCGCGAGTGTTGCGATTTCACCCCGCATGTATATCCTTCTTGCCCGTGTGTGTTACAGTGCGCGCGCGTACAGGCCGTGAGCAGCAGCAGCAGTAGCAGCAGCGGGTGGGAGAGAGAGAGAATCTCTCTCTCTCTCTCTTCGCTCCCTATATACGTGCGCGGGGAATAGGTCAGCGTGCTACGGAGTATTATATAGAGCGGTGCAGCTTGAAAAGTGTGCGGCCGCAGTAGTAACAGGCGCACGGTTCGGGCCCTGCACGCTTCATCTGTCCTCCCTCCCCCCCTACCCCCTTCCGCGACGGCGCGAGGAAAACAAAGCAAATCTGGCGGCATCGAGCAGTGAAGTGTTGTTGTTCCCGTTATCATCGTTATCGTTCTTGTTATTGTTCTTGTTGTTGTCATCGTTGTCGTTGAAGATCCGACACAGTGCGCGTGGGTGCCCGAATCTTCGTTAATTATGAAGCGCATGAAAAGCAAGCAGCACCAGAGAAGAAGCGGCAGTGGGAGTAGCAGCAGCAGCAGCGGCGGCAGCAGCAGCAGCGGCAGCAGCAGTGGACGCGGCCCCAACAGCAGCAAAAAAAGCGGCGTCGGCGGCAGCGAAAACGGCAGCGGCAGCGGCAGCAGCAGGTGGGGCGGCAGCAAGCATCAGCGAGACTCTAGCGGTGCGCGCCAGCGACGGTGAATGTGCGACCCGGGGGCGGCGGTCGCAGCAGGAGGAGCAGCAGCAGCAGCGGGAGCAGCGGCGGCAGCGGCGACAGCGGTAGCGGCCGCGTCATCATCGGGAGCTGCTCTGCCGGCTGCCGTGGTCGGCGCCGCCGGCCACTACCACTACTACTTTTTCGAGGAGGAGAAGGTGATATCGATAGTGAGATCGACTTTGCCGGGGTCGTCGTCGTCGTCGTCGTCAGCGTCCTCGACGTGGCGGCGCGATCACGTGAGGAGAAAGAAGAAGAAAAAGAAGAAGAAGGAGGAGGAAGAGGAGGGGGAGAAGAAAGAGGCGGCGGAAGGGAAGCTGG
This sequence comes from Muscidifurax raptorellus, assembly GCA_020010945.3. Taxonomy (NCBI): domain Eukaryota; kingdom Metazoa; phylum Arthropoda; class Insecta; order Hymenoptera; family Pteromalidae; genus Muscidifurax; species Muscidifurax raptorellus. Next base: position 2,021,474 of record CM052081.1, on the reverse strand, counting down.
TGGAGATAGAGCTGCCTTGGCTGCACGAGGATGACGTGCGAGGACACGAGCGAGCAGCCCCCGGTGGACGACTGCCTCAAGGTGAGGAAGTGGTGGTGCTTCATCCTCTCGAGCATCTTCACCTTCCTCGCGGGCCTGCTCTTTGTGCTAATCTACCGGGCGTTCGAGATCATCTGCTGCCGCAAGGAGCCCGAATTCGCGCCCAATGACCCCAAGCAGAAGGAGCAGAAGGCCGCCCGCCAGGGCAAGGACTTCGAGGGGACCTTTATGACCGAGGCCAAGGATTGGGCGGGCGAGCTCATATCCGGACAGACTACCACTGGACGCATCCTCGTAAGTATATACACACACCTGATCACTGATTTCTTGTTTACAACCAAACGGCCAACGACCCTAATGAAGGCCGCTATATCTTATATCTATACGCGCACACGCGTAAATAGCAATAGTGCGCGTTGTGGCATAACTCTCGGAAACAACAGCTATACCGTGCGAACGTTCAACGTAAACAGCTCGCATAACCCGCAAGCAGTCAGTCTGCAGACCGCTTCCTCCTGCGTATATATATATACACTCGTGTCGCGCGCGTCCCGCAAGCAGCTACTCCAAAAGCTCTTCCGCGGTCACGTCGCGCGGCGGCTAATCCGGTCTGCGCACGTCGCTTAAATACGCGCACATACACACTCACACACACGGTCTTCGCGAAATCCGCACAAAGTTTCACGCAGCCAATTATACTTATTTCTGGGTCGCGAAGCTCGCTAGAGAGAGAGAGAGAGACGTTCGAATTTTTAATTCCATTTTGTCGTGCGCGCAAATATTTATTCGACTTTCCAAGCGTGAGATCGTTATATAGACACCCCGCCGATATAATCGATTTGTTTTTCGCGCGAGCACGCCACTTAGGGTGATTAAATTTAGACAAATGGGCTGCTCGATTCCACGAGCGCTTTAATCGGGCTGTTTGTTATTATACGCTACCCGCCGCGAGCGGCTCTCTATATACGTGCGTGCAGTGTTTCTGCTTATTTTACTTCGGGGTATTCCATCGGCTCTCGATTCACACGCTGCGCTATGGTGATTTACCGTCTTGCTTGTGTATCATATGTTCGCTTCGCAACGTGAGATCAAAGTCATAACATTGACAAAGGAAAGTGATATCGCTATTTGAGAAACTCTATAGCTATGAAAGAAATGCGAATATCTCGGATTCAGTGTATAATATCGATAATGTCAGAGACGTTTCGTGCGGGAACTAAAGGAGACTAGTGACGTCAACTGATTCTCTCTCTCTCTCTCTTCCTCTCCTTAGCGCGCCCGCGGTGACGAACTTTAATGAGGTTTCCAGCAGCGCGCAGCTCATAGGGGAAACTTAATGAGAGCTTAAAGATCGGCGAGAGTTTGAGTGGTATAGAAGTCAGGTAACCGTGCGAATTCATACAAATGAAAACTAGAAATAGTGTAAACGAGCGATTAAGATAATCACACTTGCACATAAATCAATTAAAAATACTAGTTTATCCTCGTACAAAGCATACGTGTAAAGCAGCTCTACTAAAAAAATGCTATAGACCCCGCGGCACCGCATATTATATATATACGTTTCTATTTCCAAAAGCAAAAATCAATACGCGCGCGGAGACCTGACTCGTTACAGTGAGACGTGGTATAATTCTCACGCACCTGCCTTCCCAACCAGCTATCCACTCTGACATATACTTATTTATATATACAACCAGCAGTAGTCGATCTTCGATCGCCAAACATCGAAGGGCTGAGAGAGGGAAAGAGAAGTACATGCAAGTACCGGGCTTTCAGTATGGATGGGTACTTGATTATTAAAGCTTCTCGCATGCTTTCGATTTCGCTGATCGTGCAGCACTTGAGCGACGGTACACAACATTTTCGAAACGATATATTTATAGGGTCAAGGCGACCGCATGCTCGTCGTCTTCGATGTCGCGAGTGCGGAGCTATATAGCTGATGCGTCATTTATGGCTGCTGGTGCTCGCCAATGTTTTGATTTTACTCGATAGAAAGCCTTTGCTTGGTTTCTCTTCTTTCGCGAGAGTCGGCAATATGGATTTAGAGAATATGCACGATAATAGTAACTGATGTTCGTATTATACACTTTCGCTCAGGGTGTCATTCGATGCTTACTCATGCAATATATACAGCGACAAATCCTCGCTCGACGTAACTAAAAGCATCGCGTATAGAAACTCGACTTTCATGAAAAACGCATCTCTCATGATCGTCTATACACTTTTATATATATATATATATATCGCGACCTACAAATCTGTAGCAGTAGCAGCGCAGCAGCAGCCTTGGATCGGCTCAGCGAATCGAGCAGCAGCACATCCATTGTGTGCACATCAACGCTGGAATATATGCCCCGCCGAGGAAAAATGAGAAAAAAACCAAGAGTCATCGGCAATTTCGGCTACTCGAAAGATATATCGCGCTACAGATATATATATATATATATATACGCAAACTCGCAAGTACATTGACAACAGTAGCGCGCTCTCCTAGCGTATATATATACATACATAGGGAGAGGAGCGACGCGTGCGCGTTGCAGCCGCAAGTTTTCGACACACGCCGAGTGAGAGTCGAGAGAGCAAGAGAGAGAGAGAGAGAACGCGACTGACCCAGTTTTCCACTCGGACCTAGTGACTCCGAGAGAGAGAGAGCGGGAGCGAGGGGCGCGCTACTGGCTTCTACGCAGTGCGTGCTCGAGGGAGAGAGGGCGCGTCGTCGTCGCTCTTTCTCTATCTCAGGGCGCACCCCCCATACCACCTCACCCCCTCCTCTAAAAGAGAGAGAGGGATAGAAGATCCTCGTCAGAGCCCTGCACCCTACGCTCTCGCAGCCGGTTGTTACACGCCCTCGTCCCCTACGACCACTTTCTGCTGCTGCTGCTGCTTTTATGCGCGGATCTTTTCCACGATGACGCTTCTTCTTCTTCTTCTTCTTCTTCTTCTTCTTTTTTTATTCGACCTGTGAGATTTTTTTCCACAGTCTGCATTTCACGGCTCGTCGAGCGCCGAATCGACGGTGAAATTTCGAGCTGAAAAATGTGGAGAACGACTGTAAATTGTATAATAAGTGAAACGTAAGATATATAAACCCGTGGGACGGCTGTAAATTAGCCGACAGGCGGTATATCACTCATTGTGTGTATACGTGTTTATATCGATACTAGAAGTGTAAGATTGATAGCGTGTGAATAGAAAGGATATAAATAGAAGTTGATCGATGGTTGGAATATGTATACAAATAGTTGGATTTAAGTATATGATTACATATATAGAGACAAATGACAAACGACGTTGGATACTTGCTATTTCCCGATTTATTATGTCTGTACTTGTAAGAACCAAAATATCGCATAGAATTAAATCGTTACAGTTATAGATTAAAATTAATTTTTTTCTATCTCTCTATATTACTCGTGTCCAACACATATTCAACAGCAAAGAATCCCTCTTGAGCCGCGTATCTCGTAATTATAATGTTACAGTTGCGGTGCTACAGAAAACCGGAAATTTGGGGTCCTCTAATCCTTAATCAATACCGATAACACATCGGCTTATGAGCTTTTATACTACCCAGTTCCCACTAGCACCCCTATAATCACGCCTCTGCACGCAACCATCCAATTTCTTTTCTTCTTTCATATCACGGCCATTAAATACTTTCAACTATACGCATACATGCCGTTGAAGAGTTTATTTATATACCGTTGGAGCTTTTTCTCTCTTTCGAACATCGGCAAAGCAGAATAGATTAAATTAAAAAAAAAAGACGGGAACGACGAGACTAAAAAAAGATCTGATATCGCGTTCGGAACTCTTTCAGCGCGCGCGGAAAAAGCTAAAAGCAATATTTATCAAACTAATTATCATGCCAGACAAAGCTCGCGACTCTTTTGCCCTCTTCACATGCACGTGCGCGAAATGTGTGAGCGAGAGCGTTTGTAAATCATTTTTTAGCTCGCTCGGTCGCTAGCTCTCTTTATTGGCTATTTTTTTATGTTATGCCCCAGTTCCCCGCGGATGGTGTATACACCGTATTTCATTCATCGTTAAATAAAACTAAAAAAAAAAACAGAACAACGAGAGAAAGGACGGAGTAGAGGGACCGCGGTGGCATTCATCTCATTGAATAACGCAAGTTTTTCTTCGCGGCCCTTTCACACACGCTCCAACTCCCTCTTTTGCGCTTTTATTCCATTCAAAAACATCGCAAGCGCGCGAGTGAGAGGGAAGTATAAAATCGACTCCCCATTCGATGCGCCTTCTCCGCTGGGTATATAGCTCGGCGCGCGTATAGCTGCATAAAGCCTTAATCCTCGATCAGTCCGTGCGAATTACCAGCTTCGAGAGAAACCCTGCCAGCGCAGCAGTGGCTCGCGTCGACTACTTATGTCTTTCTTTCTCTCGCGCTCGCTCGCTCGCCTCGGCCGTTCTCTCGCTTTTAACAACGAGGCGCTGTTTCCTCCTTCTCTCGCGGCGGGTGTAAGTAAGTTAACGCCGGACAGTCAGCTGGCTTATCGAATTGTACAATTATATACTCTGCGCGCAGGTGATGAGATTTGCACTGTGCCTTCGGTTTTAACGAGACCTTCCCTGCGCGCTAGCGGTACTTTTTAATTCTACGCCGAAAATCTAAGTATATGTAGATCGCCATCGTCGTCCGTACACGTGCGCAGGATCCGCGAAGTCCGCCTCTGTTTATCGACTAATTAGGTCAGAGTTGCCCTGTTGTTGGTGTCGCCAAACTCGCTTTTTTCTCGCCCACCTCGACGACTTTTTTCCACCCCCTTCCATTGGCACGCTGAAAAATTAGGTTTGTAATTTTCGCGTGGCAACTGTCGTCGTGGACGTTTATCGCATAATTTTCGAACGAAAAAAAAATAACATCATTCTCACTCGTCTATGCATTTTATAGAAAACTTGAAGTCCTTATCATTAAGGGGTCCTGTTCTGCCACACGCGCTTTCAAAAAGCAAACCCGCACTCTTGTACCGTCGCTGATACACCAGCAGCGGGGCAAACATAAATATTTATCAGGCCACTCGGCCCACTTTTGAGAGCTCGGATTCTCCCTCTGCGACGCGGCACTGCGGCGTGTATTATAGTGTCGCTCGTGTACACGCGTTCCACGGCGAGATTGCGCCTATTTGGATGGGCGTTTCAGTCGGGCGATTTTCGAGAATGCGGCTTCTTTATTTAAATTTTCGCTTCTCTCGTGTCGTCGCAGAAAGGATTATATTGTATAAATATCGAATGCCCATTCGGCACTGGGCCAGGTGACGCGGATCGAGAGAATCTCGTTTGGCAACTCCGCTGCAGCTGCTCCACGAAATGTCAAAGGTCAATTTTCTAATAAATCCTCGCTCTTTCTCTCCTGCTCCGCTTCCTCTATACTCTCCTTCGCGCGTGGTGTAATAACGATTCTGTTTATGCGCGGCGACTTGCGCAGGGATACCTAAATTCGGACGACGTTAGCACGCGGTTGCAGCAAAGTGCGCGTCTTTTGTCCCCTTGAGCGTCGACGCAGCAAGGCCCGCGCGAGCGCTCAAAAATAACTAATTATATACGCGGCGCTCGCGCGGCTATATTATGCTCTGCTGTCCCGAGATCACCTGCGAACGAGCTTCTTATTTTCCCTCGGCATCGCGCGGCGATTGGAAAATTTATTGGCTGATTCAAGCTCGCTTTGTTGTCTTTTCTCATTCCATGTATTCGCATGAAAAGACTTCGGAATCCCGCGTATTAGGCTTTATCTCGCAGCGGATAAACTTGTGCGCGCGAGTATTAAGGTCGAGCAAATCGATAACTAATATTAATTATACCGCGAGCATCGTTCAATCGATATTCCTCCGCTACTATTACGAAAAAGTGTAGCAGGCTGCTGATGTTCATCATTATACGCTATATAAACGCGCGACGTATTTCGCAAGGCGTATTTATAACCAGCGGCGCGATTTCATTATATACGCGCGGCCAAATGTCTGTACACGCGATGCGCTTCGCTGCACCCCCGCGCGAGAAAATGATTAGCTGGGATCCGTGTGCCTCGGACTTCTTTCTCTATCTTTTGGACGGCGTATAGGAGTTTAAAAGAGGCGAAAATCCCTCGAACAAACGAGATCGCAATCGCGTCACGAGCTGCTCCAAATTTCGTTAGTCGCGCGTCAGACTAGCTCTCTCCATTATATATACTCACGCAGACAACCTACTTTCGAGGCCGCGTATACACGTCCTATATATCTGCACACGTTGTCGTCCCGCATATCCTTTCCATCTCGCATCGCGATCGGCCTAATGAAGTCGCAATTAGCAGCTGATTATGTACACGCCGCGACTCGCGCCTTTCCCCATCACGATTCAGGCGGCACTGACACGACTTTTCTTTCCTCGACCGGCTCTTGTTATATATCCCGCGCACTTATACCGTGCGTAAAATAACGTATTATACTCTCGCGCAGCCGTGCTTGTATTTCAGCGCTGGAGTCCGTGCGCTGCGTATCTATTATATTATTTTCTCTGCAGAGAGAGAGAGAGAGAGAGAGAGAGAGAGCACGGATTACCTCCGCCTCAGCGCCGCGATGCAGTGAGGCGCACTGAAATGGCGAACTCTCGAGGCTGTGCTATGTTACTGGAATTGAATTTCCCCTGAGAACACGAGAGCGGGGACGCATCTGTCGGACGCGTTATACTCTCTCTCTCTCTCTCAGCTCTGTGTGCTGCCCAGGAGGACATCAGCTGTGCGCAGCGCGCAAATCGAGAGACCCGGAAAGTTATAACGCGTTAAATGGAGACCAAGGTTCGCAAACTGATTGGGAATATGCTTGACGTTCGATTACTTATATACTACCGTTTCGTTTAACACTTCCAAGAGACAAAGGATAACCGACAAATATTTTTATAATCGATTTGAATTTTGTCTGAGAAAATAAACAGTTTAAAGACCAAATAAAGCACTTTCGTATAACGTGAGATATGTATACTTTAACAAATTATTCATGATCTTCACAGTTAGTCTATAGCCCAGATTTTCATGATATAAGGTGTTTTAGGTTCACTTAAAAAGTTAAAATTTTAATGCAACGTATAATCCGCGTCCGCAATCAATTACTTATATACGTAGCGCAACGTTGCTGGTGTATGCCTTATTTGCATCGGCTTGGCGGCCGTCGCGGTGTGCGATTAGAGCGCGACGCCTCTGATGGCCAATTTCACAAATCGTCTATTCGGAAATCACGTGACGGCCGCTACGATGCCTATACTTGGCTGTACCTATAGTAGTCGCCGCCGACGACGACGGCAGTAAGTCGCCAACGGACGAATTGGCTTTGAATCTTAATTTTGCATCGATTCGAATATTTGACTCGCGAACCGTCCACTTTGTTTCAGCAGTGAAAAATACGCCCGATCTCTTTGAGTCATTCATTGCTTGTTTTGATTGATTATTCCGAAATTTAATGCAATCCGTATGACTTAGAGGTACGAATAATATAATAATTCTCGATGAAATAAGGGATCGATTTTAGCCGAGCTTGAAAATATAAAGGGTGCTTTCGTCAGTTATCGATTCGTGCCCTGCTGTTTTGTCACACCCACCTTTATTATTATTATTATTATTGATATTATGGCTGCTACCTCCTTTATCCCGTTCACCAGCGTAGACCACAAATTGGCGCTCGGGAGTTTCATCCTTATACGCGGGTAGTCATCGCGTACGTCGTCTCTTCCTATATGCCAGCGTCGACTGTGAAGCCCATAATATTGCCGCTATAACGCTATACCATTAAGATATCGGCTATTGGTATAGCATCGCTCGTTATGGGATATACCGAGAATATCAGCGTTACTCTTATAACGTTGATGTTCATAATAGCAGCAAAGTAGGCTAATAGTAATATTGTATATGTATATAGCTTCGTAAAGGCATCCTTCTCTTTGAGTAGAGAAATAAAATGCAGAGCTCGAGAGTAAGATTCGCCGCATAGCTGGCGAGTCAACGCGTCGTCGGAAAGAAGCCAGCACACACGTCGTGTCCTATACACATATACAGTGGCTGCGCATTTCTGTTCATTCGCGTGAATGTCCACCGCCATTCAGCAGTCGAATGGCGCTTATATTTAGCATAGTTATTATTCAGCAAAGACTGTTCGATGTAACTAATCTCTCCGATCGCGAATGAAACAATATAGCTTGTGTCGTCGGCAGCGCGAAAAGAAGGACGCGTAAAAAGTAAATTTTCCACGCCTCCGCAAAAGCTTAATGAAACGTTCGATACCCCCATTCACCAGCAGCGTCGCGCGCTGCCTTTATCTCTCGGCGCTCGTGCACACCCACGCACGGGCTCACTCGTCTTCACAATGCCACTTCTCCCCAGCCTCGCGGAGAGGAATACCGAGCGTGTACGGAGGTGGGGTAAGGTGAAAGAGGGAGAGGAGAAATACCCGCAGCAGCGAATGCGTGTCTATATTTTCGCGATTGCGCGTGCGAGCTGGCTGCGCAGTGGAGTTGCGTCGTCGCTGTCTGGCCATAGCGGGTCCATTACCACTTTCGCGTCGACGCCCGATATGTTCTTAGAAATCGCTGAGATTTGTTTTTTCTTGAAGCCGGGTAAAAATAAAAATTGAACTATTATGCACATATATATATAGCCACTCAGCTTTTCCACTCTTTATGCGCTGCGCATCTTCGCAGTCTAGCGGCGGCACGAGGCTGACCTTTTGACGACGGTGAAGCACATCATTATAGCAGGTCGCGCGAGCCGCGTAGAATCCGCTTATCATGCTCGGGTGCAAACGTTTACTTGGTCTATAGATTGCAAGTGCATAAGCTTCGCGCGCGCCATTTTCCTGAAGCAATTATAAACGTATATAGAGAGCGATGTACTGGCATTGGGGCTTATCGATTTCGCGGCCGATTTACGACTCAAGTGATTGATTTCGTCGCTTATGCTTTGTTTGACAGCTCGCGGGACGAATGGTTGATGGTTCAGTCAATCAGCTATGTACAGGATGAATATACATAGGAGAGTTAACACTCTAAGTCAAATATTCTGTCGATAAAATGTCAGCTATAATATAATATAGTGGGTTATGTTTTGAAAAGCTATACTATATATATATATATAGGCTGAATATGCCGGACGTATTAAATGGATATATGTATACTAGCGTAGAGATTAGTGTGGGCGTACGTAATTATGATGTGGACAGTAATTATAACAGTTCGCGCGGCTGAGCAGAAGGGAAAGAGAGAGAGGCGCTCTTTTCGGGTAATTACCCGAGCTGCAGCTCACTCGTATTATTATACTTCCTCGACTACTTCAACTTTCTCTTGCCGCAGGGCGGACAATTGCTGAAAATGTATTATTATCCTCCCTCTCACAATCTCGGAATGAAGTATTGGTCGACTGTTTGCGCTGCAGCAGCGGTTTTTTTTAATATAGAAATGCGCGCGCGGGCTTCATTGGTTATCGAAGTTTTGGTATCGTTTTTCCAGCACAAAAAAAACGACTGTATTAGTCCTGCCACAGAAAGCCCGTCTGGAAGAGATTAAAAATTTTTCCTGCTCCGCAGTGATCTTAAAAACTAATTATCGAACATCGCTCCCCGCGACGTGAAATAATAAAAATTGGCAAAAGCAACTTTATTAAACAGCCCAGCTACACTGGCTTTTAGAGAGGACGAAATCGATATGGACATCCCGCTCAGAACTACTGTTATCATCTGCGATAATATGCGAAGCCGCAAATGCCTGCATATTATATCAATGCGTTGAATTTAAACCGTGGAAATTTTTACCCAACGTATCCATCAGACATATATATCGACCTACATACAACAGCCGAATATTCACATGCACATGTACGGATGCAGCTATATAGTATACATACGTACGTCTGTGGCGGCCGGCATCGATCAGGTTTAAATGTTTAACGATATACCGGGCGACGTGCCTTGGCTCTGGCCGTTTTTTCCTTCCTCTCTCTCTCACTGTCTCTGTCGCGCGCAGTGTGTGTGTTGCCTTTATTTCGAGCACGCCGGCGTCCCGCGGCCCTTTCAAAGATTAAAGGCGAAAAAAGTGCGCGCAGGCGGCCGAGCCACTTTTGGAGCGCCGCACTAGGTCGATCTCCCTCTCTCTTGAGATGCGGAATACCGGATGAGATGATTTGCAACGAGGCGCGCGCGTGAATATTGATGCTTGACCTTTCCTCTGGTCGTCGGTGTGTGACCCGCCTGAGCTTTCCTTCATCGCGCGTCTATTCGACCGCTGATATCTCATACACACATCGAAATAATTGACGCGAGATAATTCTTTCGGTCGCGGTGTCACGGCGAAGCGGTTTTAATAAACCGTGTCGGCTACTCGGGCCGCAGGTCGTAAATCGGTTATTTTGAGGAAAGCCGGCATGGCGCTGGCGCAGTATTTTACAGAAACATCGAACAACCTAGATTTTCTCCACGCGCTCTCTTTCTCTGCGCGGCCGGTGGTGGCGGTGCTGGTGGGGGCGCGCGCGCGCGTTATATATAAATTAAACTCGTCGGCTTGGCAATTACACGCGGCCTCGACTAGCTGCTGCAGTGAATTTCGCCGACTGTATTATAAAGATATGTATGTATATATAGGTATGTAGTTGCGGCCCATAAAGCAGAGATGGAACGGCGAGGGGCCGTGTGCTCCGGATAAGGAAGCTAATTCTCGTTTATGCCGTTATATTAAGTTAAAAGAGTAGAGCGCGCCGGTTGGGAGAGACATTTTTGCGCCTACGCGGCCGCGGCGCGAAAAACGAGGAGCGAGTGGCGGTGTTCTGCGCTCTCCTCGAGGGAACACGCTATATACACACACGCAGCTGGCGGCCCGTAATTCTGTTTTACTGGAAAAGTTCCGCGGAACTTGGCAGTTTCTCGCGCACTTTGTTCTCGCCCGGCTGTTCTCGGGCTGTTAAACATATATATATATACTGTCGCACGGAAATTGCGCGTGTTGGCCGGGGAAAATTACTCTGCCGTTGATACGAGTGCTATACATGCATAAAACGCAGCATTTGAATCCTTGAAAGTGCACTCCGCCGAGATGATTTAATAAAAGCAGACGACTTTCTTACGTACAGCTAGAAGACGCGCGCAATTATACTTATATAATACAACTATGTGTGTCGGTATATATATATATATATTGTCAGTGCTCAAAGTGTCGGGAGTCTGCACCCGGTAATTGGCACTTTCGGGGCGCGAGAGTCAAAGGCAGCGCCGACAAAACGGCCGACATAGAAGTTAAAAAGCGAGAGACGCAGAAGAGACAGAAAGAGGCAGGAAGCACGCGACAGAGGGAGAGAGAGAGAGAGAAAGAGATCACAGGAATCAAGGGCGTAGATCATATTCGGAAGAAAAGTCGTTAGCAGACCCTTGGCGCCTGGCCAGTATCCGTTTCCAAGAATGTAACGGATTTGTCATGTCTGACTGTGTGACTGCACGAGTCGAGGGAGGAAGAGACGATAATCGCGTTCACCTTCTTCCTATATTCGAAGTTAAAATGTACCATATATACATAGGTATATAGAGCGCGGTATCTTTATCCAACTGACACGAATTTTCACTGTGCCAAGGACTGTTTCCGTTAATCCCTCGCGCGTCACGCGAGTAACGCCCTCTTTCTGCCTCGTGTCCTGCTACGTATATATAGAAGATTTTTTTTAGAAATTACTCGCAACTACAGAGTCAACAGCCCCGCAGTGAACGTGATTCGTTTACTATATACATGGCCCTTGAGAGATCCTCGGCTTAATTGTATAAAGCGCGTCATTCCTCCGAAAATGGCTTGCGAGAGAATCGAGCGAATTAGAAGTTCACTTGGAGCGCGGGGGAAAAGGCGAGGGTATATCATTGGTCGCGCAGGAGAGGATGAAGGAAAAACAGCGCGATAAGAAAGTTTGGGGAGAGCGAGTGAGTGAGTGAGTGAGTGAGACAGAGAGAAAGAGAGAAGCTCTTAAGAGATTTTCAGAAAATTAACTTTCTTTGCGTCGTTTGCACGAAAATTTACGGCAGGCTCTTCTCAGCTTTTCCAGCTGATTTGTCACGAGATATAATAGTGAAGTTGGTTTTTGTCAACAAATTTAATAAGGCCTTGCTGAAGCTTGCTTTTTTCACTCGCTTATCAAGCCTTTTTCTCGCACAGATACTTATACAATTATTACGATTCTCTATAGCTATAATATTGAGACCCCCGAAAATAACTGGGCTATCGAGCATATAGAGTCCATTTTCCGGACCGGCGATAATAGGCACGACCAGTCGTGTGCTTCATCAACGTCGTATATACATATATATATATATATATATATATATATATATATATATATCGTGCGCTGCAATACTCTGGAAACGGTCAACATTACACAGACACACACAGTAACAGCCGCTGAACACGCAAAGACAAAGAACGGCTGCGGAGAAAAGAGGGGAAAAAGAGAGACGGAAAAAACAAGCGAAGGGGCCGACTTTCGGGACACGGAAGTTCATCGCACCGCGCGCTGCCGCCCCCCGAGGGCGATCCACCCTCTTGACTAACAACTCAGCCTCTCTCGCTCCAGCTGGCGCCACGTTTTATGTATCTCGCCCGCCGCTGATGCCGTCCTCACGTACACGAACTCGCACACGTCGACGACTAGAGGAGGGTCTCCGGGCCGGACTCTTCGGCGACTCAGCTTTTTCTCTTCTCTAGCCAGAAGCTCCCCCTTCTTTCTCCTCTCTCCTCTCTCCGCCCTCGCACTCTCCCAAGCCCCCGTGATTTGCCGGTTGACTTTCCTTCTGCGTTGGACTTACCTATATATATTATACACTGGCGCGTCTCACATGCGCGCAGACAAATCTTTTTGCTTTCGCCCTTTTTCTCCTTCGTCCTCCCAAGCTTGTCCTCCAGATTATACGACAGGATCGTCGAAGCGTTTCGATCCTCTGACTTTTTTTTCGCTTACGGCGCATAAGTCGATTTACGCCGAGTGTTCTCTCGGCGACGTTTTCTTTGTTCTCTTTTTGTCGAGCTCACGTTTCTCTCCGTCATGCTTGTTGGCGTTATGTGTCACCAGGGTTTAGCTATTAAGGACTGGATTATAGGATATCTTATTTTATTATTATTATTTTTTCATTTCGCTCCGTATAGAAAAATGCTCGCGCAAAATATACAGCCAGAAGGAGAACGTCTCGCGAACAAAAGCTCGGCGATTCACGAGACAACAGGTCAACGCTCCAAAAAGGGCACAGTAGTACTTAAAAAAAAATCTGCCTTTTATCTTCCAAAAAAAACATGCTCTTTCCTCTGCCAGCTCTTGCCGTGAAGTGACCCGTTTACTTCTCTGAAAAAATTCAGCTTTTGTAAAACGCGAGTCGGCGACTCGGAGTCTAGCAGCACACAGGAAAACAAACAAAGCTCCGGCGTGAAGCGATGCATAAGTATAGTAAACGGTTTGTGTATTATTACACCGGTGGCGGCAGCGCGCGATGGACGATTAGTAGGGTGATTGCGATTGTTAAATTCGGCCCATTAACCGGCTTACGATCGCGCGCCGCGCTTACTTCTCGCGTGCTCGGCGTTTTTACGAGTTGTGCAGCAGCTTGCGGCGCTAGTCGATTCGAGCCGAGTCGTTGAGTGTGTTTTCGTATATAGCGCGGCTGGTGAACGTTTTATTACGCGCCGAGGGCTTGCGGGTTTGAGCGCAACGAGCTTCGTCGATATTTAACCGACATCATGCAGTCTCTCTCTCTCTATCTGTGCGGTCTATTGTCACGCAAATTTCACGCTGCCATTAATTGCAGTGGTTTTATCGCTGTGTTATTATTAAGTAATTTGCAGGATTGAGAAACTGCATAACATATAGTCGTGGATTTAATTAGTCCATCGAAAAAGTCGCGTTTGCCCCGCCAGAGATGAAAAAACTTGGTAGTTTCCCGCGAAACACTCGAGAAGGAAGGCCCGAACGTAAAAAACTTTTTTCAACTACCGGACTTTTTTGGCCGCGGTAGAATAAAAAAATCGAAATACTTATAAAGCCATCATCCCGTAACTGCGCTTACCACCGAGTTTGCCGGGGCAAAACGCGGGGTATGAAGAAAGGTGAGCCGTTTATTGCTTTGCTCAAGTTGCGTCCGCGCAGGAGACTGGCTTATTTGCGTTCTTTTCATTTTCATCGGCTTATAAACGCGCCTCTCGCGGCCACTGGGCTATACTTATATATTTGCGGCAAGTGCACTTTTCCAAACTTCCTTCCGAGCTGCTATGCGGTTCAGCTCTCTCGATTCAATCTACGCGCGAGCTCTCTTTTGAAGAAAGTCTAGGCGTACTTTATAATTGCGATGATCGTTGACCGAAATTATTTTGAAGCTAAATTTTGCGGCATGTATTTTTTAATATAACTTGATCTACAGTGTTAAGATTCTATATATTAATAAACAATTAAAGAATCCAAGTGAATATAGGTCTTGGACATCTTGAGAAGACTATAAGTGTGGAAACTATGCAGTTTGCATAAATTACTTAGTTCATTTTATAACTAATTTAAATATGACTATATATACTGCCTTATAATGTCATTATTTATTCGGCTGTTACTATGCAATATAAATAGAAAAAAAGTACGAACTCCGACTTGGAAATAAAATATTCTCAATACGCGAAAATATCGTGCGGAATATTATTTACAATGCCGAAATCGGGGCGTTAATTTACCCGCTAAATTTATACAAAAGAGAAAAGAGGAGTCGGTCTTCACCTACATCGCGCCGCATCGATGATATTATACGTATACTCGAGCTAAATCCATCTGTTTTTATTTTCGTATACATGCTCTAGAAACTTTTTTTTCCGAAGCGAAAATAGACATTAATATCGGTTGGTCCGTGTCGCCGGGACGCGAGAGCGAGGTAAAGGTCACGAGTGAAAATATATATCGGCAAATTGTAATTCACGGAGAGCATCGATATTGATTTACATTTCCCTCGAGTTCCCGTGTAATCTTGCACCGCACGCGCGCTCGCATATCAAATCGCGCTGTAGTAGCTCGTTTCCCATTCAATCTTTATTTCACGTTGCGACAGTCTGCAGAGCCTGCGACTCGTGTAAACAAAGGCAGTTTAGTTTTGGTGCAGTATACCAGCCGACGTGACCGTCTCGGGCTTTGCGGAAGTGCAACGGGGCATCAAATTTTCACGCGACCGATATCTATACTCACGTATAGACACATACGCGCTTTTCTATGTAGTACGTACCGCACTGCTGCAGCGTATAAGTATATACATATATATTTACTGTTTGCGCGTCGTAAAATAACTAATGCGGTCACGTCAAAGTTAAAGCTCTCAGCAACGGACGAGGACCCCTTGTATTAGGTTATATATATATATATAGTACAGATAAGCGGCAGTCGATCCGACTAACGATCCACGCATGCGCGCAGCGAGCTCTCTATAGGTACTGCACGTAAAAGAGCGACTGTCGCCGCAGCGCGCGGTTCTCTCTCTCTCTCTCTCTCTACAGCTGCAGCAGGCAGTATCTGCTGCAAACGCAGCTGGCAACAATAGAGCGAGTTGCACAGCTGCAGCGGCGGCCAAGACACACACAGCCCCCCCGCAACAATGGCACACAGAGGGCTTTTGCCGCGCCGCATGCGAATTCCGAGTCCGTAATATCCCGGCGCGCAATATCGAGGGATATATCCGCTGGCTCGCGTCGATCAATTCCGCAGAGTCCTCGTCCCGGGCGAGTATAGAGCCTCTCTCTCTCTCCCTCTCTATCTTCGCACACTCCTTCTCATCCTCCTCCTCGCGGAATGTTTGCGCTGCTGCGGGGGAGTAGACTCGAGATATGAGTGCAAGGGAGAGACAGGTCTCAGCTGTTCGAGCGAATTTTCGTATAATATATATATATATATATATGGCGTCGATGAAACGGATACGGGGATCCCTTAATTTCCCCGGCTGAATTAACAACCGACGACGAGGGGCAGCCGATCGATATTATATAGGCAGGATGAAAAGAGAGAGACTTTTGTTTTACCCCGCTGACGTGGTAGCTGCCAAATGAAACGCGTTTGATCCTGCTTAATGGAGCGAATGTAACGTTTCTGATATCCAAAAGTGCCTGGGAAACCGCACACGAGGCATCGATATTTCCGATGCGCGATCAAGTTCGTGAATGCGTTTTTCCGTCGCACGCACCACCTCCCGTCTGACCGTACTCGGAGCCGATCTACTCGTGAAAAATTGTCGGTTCAACGCTTCTCTTCTACTTTATGATCGCTCGTGTAGTCTGAAAAATAAATTGTGCCTCCATGTAAGCCGTTCTTTACATCTTAGCTGCAGACTCAAAGGGTCAAAGGCAATCAATCGCGCAAAAGAGCGCCGCACACTATCCGCCAGCGACGCAACGAGAGTCTGCATGCAGTGGCGGCACAGCCCCTCCCCACTCGCGCGGAGTCGTGGGAGGACGAATGGAGGCGATAACCCAGTGACCCACATGGGGGCTGTACGACACAGCTACGACGGCGGCGGCGGCGGCGGCGACGTCGGCGCATGCGACGTAAACGTTTCCCTATATGTATTGTAACACGAAAGCATATATGCGCTCATTATCTTTGCGTTCGTCTCGACCTAAAATTCTTTGCCGGTTCTTTCCCTTGGAAGACTTTCGACTACTTTCCGACGATTATGCTCGGTGCTCGAAATTCGTCGTAGATTTTGAAACTCACGCGGTTCTCGATGCTCGTTGTTATTATACACCGCAATGCCAAGGGTCATTTAAAATTAATGGCGGTATATAAGGCAACTCGTATGCGTATTCGTGTACTGTGCATAGTTTTGAATCGATAGTTTTGATTCTTCGACGATATTTATATATACGTAAAGTAAGTTCAAAGTTGCGAAAAACTAACTCTGCACTGTACTCGCCATATATCGGACAATAATAAAGTGCAACTAAGTCGCGCAGTTTATTCAAATGAGATTACGCGCGCGACGTCCTCGCGTGTCGTATAGCTTAAACCTCTGCCTTATAGACCGAAAAGAAGTGGAATTACTGCATAGTACATTATACAAGATAAGGTTATGTTCCACTTAAGATCGACATCGGGCTTTAATATAGATAAAATAAAAATCGTCGTCTTAGAGCTATATACACATATGCATCAAGGGCAGCGAAATTCCGAACTTCGTTAAAGTACTTTTTTGCGCCGGCAGCGTGCTTCGCGAAATCGAAAATCCTTATACTTTTTTTTTGCAATTCCGCGAGAATCCGAAGCGGCCGAAATAAAAAATCGATATCAACGCGCGGGATTCATTCGCGAAAAAGTTTTGCCATTCCGTAGAATTCGCGGGGTCGCTCGAAGCTACTCAAACAGGCTATATATATATATACGTATGCACATCTACACGCTGCAAAGAATTTCGAAGCGCTGCAGGAATTTCCGCTTGTTCAGACGCATATTTGAAACTCCGTGTCGGCTGCTCTCCCTCTCGCTTTGGGATTCGGTGCATTGTTGAATGTGTACATCTCGGGCGTATATCGCGCGACGAGGAGAGCTAGAGCGCGCGAGAGCGATGAAACAATGAAACGGAATTTTTTATAAAGTAGTAGACACGTATACATACAACACCCGTACGTTCTATTCCATATTCCATTTCGTGAATGAATTTTCGTTTCTCGCACATATACAGCGGAAGTCTCTTCCTTAATGCATGTTCCGACGTCGTCGACGCCCAAAAGTGGAGATGTAAGATATAATACGCTCGCAAATAATATCTATAATAACGTCGTAGTCGCGTACATACACGAACAAGTTTCGGCAATTTATGAACTCGTAAATCTCGTGACCCTCTCGCGCGCCCATGCTTCTTTCCCGGTTTCCAGATTAAACAAGATTCGCCCTTATTTTTCGGATGATCATCCCCGGCTCTCTCGTATTCATCCCCGAAGGGATCGACCAGTTCGCTAAATAGTCACATGCAATCGTATGTAGGCGATCGCGACTTCAGCCGCACTAAACGGGGGTCGTTCGCCGCGCGAAATCGATCTGACAGCTTCGCCGCAGCGCTGCGGGCTTGAATAAGCCATGCCCTCTTACTTATTTAAGCGACTCTTTTTCTCTCGCGCGTTTCTGTATATATATATATATATATGCGCGTCTGATGAGATTTTACGAATGCGTGGAGCGCCCTCTGGAGTCCGTGCCCGCGGCAACCTTAGAGCGCGAGCTTTTGGGATTTCTCGAGGATTTATGGGGGAAGAATGCCGAGCATTCGTGAGCTCGCCGTCTGGGTATTGCTCTCGTTTTTGTATTGCAGGCTCTTTACGGCAAAGCTCGACGATTTTGTCAACTGAGATAGGTGTCGAGAGTTATCGCTGCGGACTATACCAATTGGAATTCCGAGAAAAATAACGTCGCTCTTTGATATTCGTCGACGATTCCGAGGGACCTGCTTATATTACTCTGAAATATTGAGGAGGCCGCCATTCGGACCTTCCTGTACTATAAGGGTATATATATATATCATTACGAAGAAATCGTCGGTCTTTCTTCTCGTACATTTTTCACGAGATCCGGAGAGCAGGAAATTTCCGATCTCCGCGTCGTTTGAGTGCGTCAGATTTCAGCGTCAAGTCGTAAAGTTGAATCCGAGGCAAAGTTAAAGAGTTCGAGTTTCGTCGGCTTAACCGAGGAAACTCGAGACGGGAGCAGCTCGGGTGTAGCCCCAATAAGCGACGCGCGACGAAACGAGGGAAGCTTTCGAAGGGCCTGTGTTTGTCCACAGCGTTCGAGCCAGCGAGAGAGAAAAACTCTCGGACTGTCGATTTTCTATCTGGTACGAACAGATTGCCTCCCTTTCTGCGCGATCCGGAAACAATACGAGAGATTCCGTTCGTTATTGAGTTCCGCGACTGGAAAATTCATGGATTCCCCGCGCTCTCTCTCTCTCTCTCTCTCTCTCGCTCCCTTTTCTGCGTGTATATACAGGTACACTATGTATATATAGAGAGAATCTTCGATTGCAGTAGGGCATTGATTTTTTTCTCATTTCGCGAAGCGCCCGTTTCTTTTATAATCATCGTAAAAAAGGGGGAGTTGCCTTTTTTGCCGTCGGACGTGCAATTTCTTTCCGCGTGCAGCACGACGCGCGCTCTTTCTCAGTGCTGTATATATATACGTACAGTCGCGTGCTTTCTCTTTATACACCTGAATAATCGTAAAGTTCAAACGATATACTTACTCGTAAAACTTGCGAAAAGGCAATTAAGAGCCTTTAACGCGCAAAGTCAATTTTTCTCTCTCGCATGCTCTCTTGTATGTACGCGAGAGCTCAGAGTAAATTAACCGAGCTCACGGGCCGTGGGCAAATTACGGCTCATTAAAAACATTTAATTCCGACTATAATTTAATGCGGCGGGCAAAACTTTTCGAAAAACGCACACAGCAGTGCAGTGAGCCTCTGTTATTTTGAAGTTGAAAAAGAAAAACACAATAGGTCCGTAGGCAACGATTCATTGCGCAATAACACCACCCCTATATTATATCTTATGAAACAAAATCCTCTTCCCCGCGCTGTCGCTCGAGTTTAAGTAGATCGCGAGCGTTGAGCCGCATATAATGCGCGCCGACGAATCGATCGCTCTGCAGCGGCACAGCCCTGAGTTCAGTGGCATACGCGTTTTTGCCTCCCCCCCCCTCTCGCGCTCGCGCGATCTTTGTCTCTCGATCTCTCTTTCTCTCGCTCTCTACAGCCCAGCCCTGACCCTGAACCGTCGATCGAAGCCGCGCAGGTGCATCATCATCTGCTTTTGGACGGACGTGTACGCGCGGCGCCCTTACGAGAGAGCGCGGTTAAAAATAATGAGAGCGTCTCTATGATAGCCGCGCGGTCTGCGTCGTCGACGATGTGCCTTGAGCACTTGCATACCCGCCTCTCAGTGTGTTGTTATTTGGAGCTCGCCGCTGCGCTTTTATCGACGCTCAAGGGTTTCATCGATATTTTCGCGGTTGCGGACTATATATATATATATATATATATATATATATTTTGCTGCTGTTTGTTCTCTGTAGTGGCACACGAGACGCAGATCTAATGTGTGTTGCTACAATAAGTGTAATTTTTTTTAACGTAATATACATCGTTTTAATATTCATGAATCTTACCTCACTTCACAGCGCGCTCGGAACGTGTCGAATAAACAAACATAGCGCGTTTTTACGAGCACTAACTTAAATATAGATTGAAATTGTCGCCGCTGTCTATTAAATTTCAATAATAGCGCTAGCTAAATTGATGCTGCTAAGTGTTCCATTCAGAAGAGCTGAAAAGTTGACTTTTAGCCGCGATTCTATATATATGCATTATTTTCGCGTTGTAACACGAAACCTCATCCATATTATACCGATAGCAGCTTTCTGATTCGCGTCGTAAAAATAAATAATCTAGTCAGCCGTGCAGAGTATATACCGATCGATACTTAGATATATGTATATATATATATATATACCATCAGGTCACAGCTAGCCCTTAAAAAAATTCAGCTGAAAGCCCTCTCATCGTTTTCTCGCGCGGTAGAGCGTTCGCGACCTCGAACGAGTCGAAGCAACGTGTCTCAGCCGTTATAAGTATATATATAAAATATACGCAGACGAGAGCATCACGCGTGTGTGTATGCGGCTCCCCGTGTCTATTTTTGCGCGCCGCCTATTAATAGCCGTCGTCATTCTCACGAGGAGCCGAGGCGCGCTCGTGCTCTCTGCCAAGAATATCGCCCGCACGCGGTATACGCCTACCTATATAGGTATGTCGCTGCTGCGGCTGCTTTCGCCGGGATGATGATACGCAGGGGACGGTAAGATATATAAGTGCGCAGCTTGCGAAATCGCGCCCGCAAAAGGCCGAGGTCGGGGCCGATTCGCGCGCGCTAGTCCGGTTCAGCTGATGCTGCATCGGATTGCGATTTTAGACGTTTATTTCATTTATTTTCTTTTTTTTCTGAATTACGCGTCATATTGCTTCGAGAGTCATCAACGGAAATTAAGAGCATTTCAACCCCCGGCTAAATAATCTCGTTAATCAAAAGACAGCTAAATTCAGCCGAGTGGTATACGTATATATAGGCGTGACCTCGGCCGCTCACTTTCACGCGTGGGCTGTCAGCTGCAGTTCTTATAAAGGAAGAAGCCGTAGCTACATCAGGCCCTGTACAAAAGCATAATTTCCTCTATCCGTTTTATATACATACATGTATACACCAGCAGCCTCGTCGTGTATCTATTCTTGTGTTATTATGTAGGCTGGCGAAGTCGCGATATTTTTCGAGCGGCGCAGCACGCGAGAATCGCATAACTCGTCAGTGCGATGATAATATCGGACGGAAGGCGCGAGATAAGGATGCGAGATTTAAGAGCTTCGCAATCTTAGTGAAAGGATACTCGCAACCTTGCTTATATACGCGTCGCTGCTATATAAGAGTTTAAATTTAGCGGCTGATAAAAGTCGCGTGACGCGCGGATACTTGCGGTTATATGCATCTGAAAATAGATTTGTTTCGAGTTATCTGCGTGCGATATTGCACTTGATTCTCGTGTGTCGGATAAATTTCTCGTATATCCTTCTAACGCGATGAGTTTGATTAGATTTTTCTCAAACAATTCGTACGCGGAATTTCCTCGAAGCAGCAGCTCTGAAAAATTAATGCCTCCATTTTCTCTGACAGAGGGGCTCGTTCGCTCTTCACAGAGCGAAGAAAGCGCGCGACACGCCGCGTCGGCTCGAAAGAGCGCTCAGACAAGCTCAAAAGGAGCCTTAGCCGCGATTCTGTTTGAGCCAGCTTGCGCGGGAACAAAAAATACCGTGACGAAGGGCGAAAGATTGTCGACGGTGAAAATTACTTTTTTTTCCTGTCCGAAGAAAATTATCGTTGCGAACTAAAGGGATATACATTATGCTTCGCGCCTCCACTTTGTCGTCGCGCGTAGATCGAATATCGGGCGATGAAAAATTATCCTGCAATCTGTTACTGATACCTTTCATATTTTGCGTCCAGTCAGCGCGAGAAGTTGGGAGAGTTTAATTAAATTGTTCCGATGGATGACGCGCAAGACTTTTGAAATACGAGAGAAATTAAGCATAGACTAACATTTTGTGTTATATATTATGATTCGAAAGTGCAAAGCAGACGTTTGCTTTGTTGTATGTCCATAAACTTGAAGTCTCAATTAGTTCTTTAAACTTCAGCCCGTGCAATAGACGAAGTACAAGTCAGGAAGCCAACAAAAGTCCTCGAAGCTCATTGAAAGCTCTTGTAAGACGGCCCTACACAGCTGCCTACTTTCTTTGATATAATTCACTCTTCTCCGCTCGCTTTCCACACGCACTAATCACCTCATTTTCATCTTGAATTTGCAATTCCAATGGCTAATTAGCCGAGCTTAGCGTTGTGTAAACAGCGAGCGAGTTTCATTGTATAGGAGTAACGATCGTGGCTGCGCGAGTCAGCCGATTATGCCGCGCTGTTGTTGTTGCCTCGACGGCACGTCGTCGTCGCGTGAGTTTACGTGACTTTGGCCTGAGCGTATATACGTGTATATACAAGCTCGAAGGGATCGGCTGACGCAGATGAGAAACTTCTATTAGATGACGAAAAACGAAAGGAGCGTGTCAATATTGGCGAAGCGGTTAAACTGCGTCTCGCACGTGTATACGAGCAGCTCGTTAAGCTCGCGCTTTGTTGCTATATTATCATGAAATTTACGCCGTCGACCAGACGTCGAGTTAGGCGATCACGCTTATATAGGAGCTTCTATTAAAATAAAGTTTATAGCTTTGATTAAAGCGACAGTTTTTCATGGGCTATCCAATGCCAAATGATACTCCGTTAATTGATATACGAATCGAACCGTTATATGTAATCAAGAACTATTATTTTTCTGTTACAGGTGGTGCTAGTTTTCATCCTTAGCATAGCATCGCTTATAATATACTTCATCGATGCCTCCAGGTAAGATTTTCTAAAGACTGTATATATCAACGATAAATTTTGCAAACCAAATCCGCTAACCAAGCGATTCTCCGATGATAACGGATTTAAAAATAAACGAATACAATATGCCGACCGACATTTTGCACTCTATCAAACCAAGTCCCGTCGGAGCGATAAAATTCATTTGCGCGCTTGCCTTCAACACAGCCACTCATAGTGTATGAATGCACTCACTGAAGCACCTTGCAACGCGCCGTTGGACGTTTTATCAATCGCTCGACTAAAAATAATATCCCTACACCGATGTGCATTTTTGGAACGAGGAATCGACGTATTAACAAGAAAATAATCCTCTCGTTAATTACCCCCCAGCCGCGGAGCTGCAATCAGCTCGCGTCGTGCGTCACGTCGTTGTTAATCGAGCAAATTCCTGGCACACCCCTCGACGGATATCCGAGCTTGTGTGATAGAAGCAGCAACGACAATGGCGGGCCTCGCTTCGCCGACGCCTAATTCAATATGTCCGGCACGCGAGGCTGTTCATTTATTCTATCTGTTGTATATACAAAAGGTGTATACCTTCAAAGGAGCTTTTCGAAGTAAAAAGAAAGTTGGAAGCTCCCGTTGCGAAACAACGACAAAGACCGCTTGTATTTTACCGGATATATATACTATATGATACTGCCATACAATGACAGCGAATTTATACATTCTTTCGCTTTTATTGATGCGCGAGAGCCAGTCAAGTGAATATTGGTTGGTATAGAGGATGATCAATAATTTTTTAAAGTAACAGCCATAGCCAAGACTCTCAACTTTTATTTATTGGATATTACAGAGCCCGCGATTAAACGTAGTTGAGAAATAAATAGATAAAATCCTTACCGCACGAGTATTCTCCGAAACTTGTAGACGAGACCAATATACGTATAACACATATATAGATGCAGTTATTAAGAGACTAGCGTGCTCCTTCGTTCCAGCCTTATTCCATCGATTGTGCAGTGAAAGCAATTTCAAAGTACACCCCAACAACACAAGAGCTTTTTCCGTCTATACTCGCGTATTTGGCAAGTTTCCCCGCGTGGTATATAACGATCGCTACCTCGTGTATACGCGAAAGTAATCAATCATACACAACATTTTCCTCCTTCCTCTGCTATGGCATTAACTCCCAACCGACTGCAATCTGCCAGGATACAGCACTTCTACGCGGGAATCACGCTCGAATACGTATATGAAAAAATTCGCGGTCGGTCGGTGCGCGCGAAAACTAATATAGACACCGGGCGAAAATTAGTCGGAAAGTTTGAACTAACCAACGCCGTTCTACTGTGCAAATTATGCTTTTTAATTTGTTCAGCAGCTCTGCGCGGCACGATTCGCCTGTATATATGAGTAGCCAGAGTGGAGTATGTATATACATGCATATAATATAGAAACTCACCCTCCCCCCTCTCTCGTCCGCCCTTGCGAGTAATAACCGAAATTTCGCGTGTGCTTTATGTTACAGCGAGGAGGTGGAGCGTTGCCAGAAGTGGAGCAACAACATTACTCAGCAGATAGACTTAGCTTTCAATATATTTTTTATGGTCTACTTTTTTATACGCGTAAGTATATTTTACGCGCCCCGAGGAACCCTGTCGAGCCTCTCGTACTTTACGACGCGTCACTGACTTATTGGCCCAGAAATTCCTCGGGAGAAAAGAGTATTGAGACGAAAATGCAATCTGCCCTCGATTCTTATATAATTGCACACATATATGGAAAACGACCGCGAGTCTACGAGATTTTGCTTTACTTTTTTTGATGAAAAAAAAAGTCGACCGGTGATTCAAAATTCCATTGAATAATCGGTCCAGCAAAATTAACAAGAATGCTTTATCGATTAATCGACAAATCAATGCGCGCGCAGTTCTGAATGCAATTAACGATTATAAAGCTACTCGAGTAAAATGACCGGCGCGCGACCAAATACGCTATAAACGTAACGTTCGATCCGCCAAAACTCGCGGCTCGGCTAATGAAGCCCGCACAGCCGCTAGAGGGGCTCTGAATTAATTGATTTTTCCAAACTTAACGACGCCTCGTTAAATTAAAGCACCGCAACGCTCGCTTTATATAGCCGTGCATACTTTTACGCGGTTCATCGCGCAAATGGACGCGCGATTATGTCCTCCGTGCGTTATATGTATATATACCTTACGGCTGTGATGGAGCTTTTAGAAACGATGGCGCGTTTCGATTTTGCAGCGGTTATTTTTTCCCCGAAGAAAGTTATTGCGGGCCTTTGTTGCAAGCACCAAATTGAATATAACAGTGTATTTGGTTTTTATGTACGCACAGCGCAGGTTTTATTTTTGCCGCCGTATACAAACTTTTGATTGATCGATGGAAAAATTCAACGAAGTTTATGCGGATTATTTATGTTAATAATCATTTTCTTACAGTTTATCGCCGCCAGTGACAAGCTGTGGTTCATGCTGGAGATGTATTCGTTCGTGGACTACTTTACGATACCACCGTCTTTCGTCTCGATCTATCTGGATCGGACGTGGATCGGACTGAGGTTCCTCCGAGCCCTACGACTGATGACGGTCCCTGACATCCTCCAGTACCTAAACATTCTAAAGACATCGAGCTCCATTCGCCTCGCCCAACTCGTCTCCATTTTCATCTCCGTCTGGCTCACCGCTGCTGGCATCATTCATTTGGTACGTCTCTTGTCCCCCCGACCCCTTTTTTTCTTTTGCGTCTAGACATACAAGATACAACTCTGTTGGCTGTCTTTGCCGTTACCCGCCAATCTTCTTCGCTCTCATCAGAAGAGTATTCATCGTCTTTGCTGATTAACGAACGAATTTTCCCTTGTCTCTTATTATCTCTATTTTATTTTTTTAATTATTTTCCATCTTGCAGAAAGTTATTCATTTTCATTTCGCCTTTCTCTACTTTTTATAACGTACATTGTTTTTTTTTCGAATCATTTCACACGTTTCAACATCTAGAGCCATAAAGTCACCCTTTAGGGATCGATCAACGACTTTATTGCAAGGAGTTCAACTTTCCAGAAATTCGAAGATTGGTAAATGAACGTGTCTGTGGGATATTTTTCTATCCCAGAGGCATATTCTCAATATACAACTTCTGCATTGCCAAGACGCGTAGACCGAGGGGCTCGCATATATTTTAGTAGTATAGCAGTAGTTTTCTTGAAGCACATGCCTCCTAGTAGAGTGTTGAGTAGAGGAGGTTATAAAATCGACAGCCAGCTTTTCGTCAAATATTCAAAAAGCTATACACCCATGAAAGTATTATCACGAATATAACACACGAGTGTAAAAATTTCATGACAGTACTTCTCGATTATTGTACATAAAGAGCCCGTAGATGAATAGCTTGCGATGCTTATAAGCATAAAAAAGTAATAGTAGTAGCTTCATAAGAGTCTCTCGCTCTTTCCACCGGTCTACTCTTTGGCAATGCAATGGTTCCTCGAGAGAAAGCGCACAAATTCAGTTGCCCCGTGCTGTAATATATAGCCACTCCCAAAAGAACAGTCTAAAGTATAGAAAGAAATGAATAAGGCTCAAAGATGGCGCGCAGGAGCAACACAGAATGAAAGAAAAAATACAGGTGAGATGAAACAGGTCGCAGTCCAGGCTAACCCCACGACGTGTGTCGTGTTCTTTTTGTTTGTTTTCTTTTGGCCCACAACTACTCTCAACGCAGCTTGAAAACTCAGGGGACCCTTTCGAGTTCAAGAATCCGCAACAGCTATCGTATTGGACCTGCGTGTACTTCCTGATCGTGACGATGTCCACGGTGGGGTACGGCGACGTTTACTGCCAGACGATACTTGGCCGCACATTCCTAGTATTTTTTCTACTCGTCGGCTTGGTAAGCCCACCTCATTCTATGCATTCTAACACTTTCTATCTCACTCTATCGAGCTCACTTTAGTTATAATATATATATATATATATAAATCCTTTTACAAATCGTATCACTTCGTATGACATACATACCGATATACATGCTGTCGTCGATTTATTTTCTCTTTAATTGATAACTTTTTATTTCGTCTTTGTCATTACTATACGTGCGCGCAACTATAAATACTGATTTATTTTTACGTTCACTACTCGAGAGTTTGAAACGTTCGCAATAATTATGCTTTGCCGAGAGTTAAGATAATATTTTGTTTGAAATTTTCGAGTAATTTTTTTTTACCGGACGTGCGAAATAGATACACCTGTAAATAACTCATTATTCTTTATAGTTTTGACGCATTTATCTAGTTCGCACGTTTAAACATTCGGCGGTACAATCATGCCGCGGCTCCCAGTGATTGCTACGAGTTTTCGGACGATTTTCCACTTTCAAATTCGCTTCGAGCCTTGCCAAATGAACGAACGGTTTCCGTGAATTTCGAAAAATCGTAGCAATTTTCCGACGTTAAATCTCGAATGTCGGAATGCAGAGATGAGTCGAAAATTTATGACGCTCGCTCGATTGCAACACAATCTCAAATTTCAAAACAGTCATACGCGTCATATATATATATATATATATTGAAGAAATAGCTGAAATCGAGCGCGCATCAACGAACATGGACAAGAGAGAACCACGAAAAAGAACGCTCCAACACGCGAGCTTGCGTTTGAACGGTGATGCACAGGATTGTGCGCGAAACCACGAATATTTCTTTCCCTTACACGGAAAACAACAAACTTGGATCCGCGCGTTTACGCTCGTTGCACAGCAGTTCCTTCTGCTCGGTTTTTAGTTTCATCGAGACTTATTCCTTATTGGCACGATTCCCACTATTAACATCCGGCTCTTTTAAATTTATTCCAACCAGCCGAACGTATCACCGTTTGAATAAAAGCTTCGGTGTTCCGTAAGGTTTGCGCTCGTTGCGCCTCGAAGCCGGGCGAAATTTATGTTTGTGTTTATAATAAAGCGCAGCTGCCGTAATAAAAGAAGAAGGCGCAAAAAAGAAAAGAAAAGTTGCATGGCTTTTTTGCTCGTGCAAGGCGTTACGAGTGTCTGCCAAGCGGCGTATACGAAGGGCGTAATTTTTCCACGAAGGCTTTATTTTTCGAGTAAAATTATTATTTTACCCTCGACTCCTAACTTTGAATTGCTACACTTTTATCGTAGAATATTCTTTGAGAAATGCTGTAATAATCTAATCAGTTGTAAAGCCTCCGTGGATAACCAACGAGTATAAATATGTCCAAGCTTCTATATATATATATATTAACTAAAATAAAAAAGCATCCACTGAAAAAGCTTCACCTTATACTCTTATACATGTAGTAGTAACCGAGACTTCCTATTTAACAAGTACAAACAAAAAAGAGAAAATAAAGAGAAAAATATGAAAATCCGTAATAACCCACCGGCCACTTACTACTACCCCGCATTCCGTATATGTTTAATTGACAACGAGAACAAACAAATAAAAAAGAAACGGAACCGGGCGCGTTCGTGACCACACTTGTCTATATGTATCTCGATTAACCAACACGAAAGGTAATGCAAAGTTTTTTTGAATTTTGTGGTGTAATTAATACTTCTTTGTCTATACATGCATTGTCATTCACACGGGAGCACGAACGACAAGCCCTTTGGTGATAAATTAATTTATGCTTATCATTCTACCATAGGGCTAAAATGCAACACATGAACGCGTGCATCTCGTGGCACATTGATACTGCTATTACAATATTGTACAACTTTAGATCTACCCGTTATTTTCTGTACAAAATGGAATGAACATTCTGTTTCGCATCACAAGTCTCTCTTATGTATTATCGGGATCGGGTCGCTTACCACGACGTCACGGGATAGAAAACATTGCAGTCAACGCGTTCTATGTTTTTAATTTTTTTGTTTTTTTTTATTGTCATTTCTTACTGCGTATAATAAATTTTGATGTATATTTTTTTTTATTTTAACGGTATGGCTAATAATAATTATCCAGAATTTTTTTTTAATTATTTCTTACCCCAACTGATTCCCCTTTAAAACAAGCAATAAAAGTCATCACTAGCTATCTCTGCCTCAATTTTGTGCCAATACCTCAATGCCGCCCTGGTCGGTATTTTTGTGGCTGTTTCGTATTCGATGGTGCAACTAGATGCTTTGGCATTTTATGTAAAACTCTACATAGATTTTCTTAGCTGCGATACTATTGCAATTGTTTTTTATTTGGACTGTGATCTAATTGATTGGCGATTCATTATTTTATTTTTATAAAAATTTTTCTTCGGTGTGCACCACAAAAAAATGAAAATATCACTTGCGCGCGAATGCTCGTGTAAATTGTATTACAACGAGACTGGAAGAAGCGCGTACGAATAAAAAAAGATTCTTTTTTGCGGTGCGCGCGGAGGCTTCTTCGCTTCTTTAGCAAAATAAGAGCAGCAAAAAAGGCGAAAAAGTAGAAAGCGGCATCTCTTTGAAAGACGCATCGATAACGCAAAACGACATGGCGCAGCGCCACTCGCATTTTTCCTGGCTATGATCCAGCGAGACGAAACAAGCTGGTGTAAAGTACCAACCTATCGGAATTCGTGAAGCTTTCCAGTTAATGATTTCTGGACTAAGCTCGAATTAATGAGAGAGTAACTTCTTCGCTCATAAATAACATTAATATTGATGCAAAAGTAAAAATAAATATAATTATTTCTAAAAACTAAGATATATTCAAATTTTGTTTCATTGTCAATGAAAAAAGATCAGGCTAGAATGTATAAATATTTTGTTAATTATGTTCTATGAAATCAGCATTGCGAATTCGCTAAAAAATATTTTTAGCGAAGATATATATGTCCGACTCTTTTTTGTGTGTGTATAGTTCTCATTGGTATCGCTGCGTCGTTTAAAGGAGAGCATTTCCCTTTTCCATATTGTTTCCTCGCGATATCGAATACGGAGCAGCCAGAGTGCAGCAGCTAGATTTCCACAAAACTATATATACCGACCTGTGCATCCGCATTATATACTCGTACCTCTTCACATGCTACATTCTCTACATTTCTCTCTTCTATACATAATATATTTGTATAAGTATCTCTGTTTCTCTCTTTCGATATTATATATAACCATAAACAAAACCTTCACAGCTCGCAATATAAATAAAAAAACTGTTTTTTTAAATATTTATAAGTACATGATATACATTTTACACAAACTCCTTCATCCGTATGTATCCTATGGCCAATTATCGTACAAAAATGAATATATACTCTATAATTTTTGGCATAAACATACTCTTTCTTCCACACATATTGTATACAAACCTTATCAACTCTGAACGTTTGTTTTCTTTTCTCCGAATATATGAAATTAAGCACACTAATAGAAATACGAATATTCAAATATTTTTTTTATTAATATTCTTTTTCTGTTCTCATGTGTAAGCCTCACACTGTATACGTGAATGATATCTTGTATACTTGTGTTCCTGTTTATGTCTGTTCCCCTTTTTCCTCCTTTAAACAATTTTTTTACTAACTGGCATTGTTCGGCCTTATGCTTTATACTGCGTATTTCTATTCATTATGGACAATTCCGAGTATACGTGTATATGGTAATTTAATTAGGACGCAAATCCCATATAAAAAGCTATCATAAATAATATTCTGATGAATTTTTAATCTTACGTAAGTGCCCCGGAGCGCCGGCTGTAAATCCATGCTAAGCGTATTCAAAGCGTCCGTCCATCTCTGTGTATATGCAATGTTCGTCTTCTTCTTTCAACGCTATGTAACGCTGTTACGTGGATTGATGAGCTCGTATACATAATACACTCACGCGTGAAACATGAGTGTATATCGTGTCCGTGATAACAAGGATCATTATGGACTGAGCGAAATATCGGGCAATAATAATAATGATGGTTTTGTTTTAACTTTTGCTTTAAGTTATAGACTTTCTTTTAGATATAGACCCCCAATTTTTCGCAGCATTTAAAGTACAATTCTCACAGTATTTCTTGATTAGCATATCTTATGTATAGGATAGTGCGATTGGATGTATAAGTTTAATATTCATTTTTATTATCGAGACATTAGGTTATTATATCACGAATATAATAATCATTTCAAAACGTAGTTTTAGTCTACAATGTTATAGTATTTATATATTTACATCATTTTATATCTCAGTCCGTAATGAACATAATGGGCATTTTCATTTCAAAATAGTCTTTATAGTTTGCGTTTTACTCATTGTTTGTTGACTATATCATGCAGAAGTTCCAGAATTTAATAGTCGCATGCACTTTAAGTCGAAAATACGATTAAAAACTAAGTATATAAGCCAAAGTTGCAAACAACAAACATCCGCAAAACGCAAGGTATGAAATCATTTTGCTATTTCTGTTTGCTTTGCAAACCTACTTTGGAGTTTACCGCGTTTATTATTATATTGAGCCGATTAAAAATTCCACGAACAATTTAAAAATCGATGATTAATGTTGAAGTGGAATTAAAATAAATCATCTGCTACGTACGTTTCCATATTTTTATCGATTTCATTGTATATACTCTCAATAGTCATTTTTGCTGTAAATCTACCGCGTAACTTTTATTGAGCGCACTTTTGCAAAGGTTGTTCTTTAACAAGGTAAAATTACAGTTTAAGAACTTTATGATCTAGCTTTGATTTCAGCAATTTTATCAAGTGGCCATGACTGATTAAATGTTACTTATATTAGTTGAATATATCTGCATTGTATGTAGCGTAAAACGTTGGGATACTTTATAACTTAATTTTGCAATAATATATAATAAATACAATAGTTTTTAAAGTTTTTTAATTATTTTTAAAATATTTTTTTTTAATTTTGAACTGAAATTATTTTTTTAAATGTATGAGTAATGAGCTCTGAAGTCGTATGCGTGAGCTTAATTCTTTACTTTATTTGTTAGCAATATTTTCTGTGTTTTTGCGTGTGTTAAAAATGTTATAAATTGTGCCTTTATAAGACTTGTCTTCAGCAGGTGCCTTACACTATAAATGTATTAAAACGTATTGTGTACAAATAGATAATGACAGTAAAGATAGTAATCTTTGAATAAAATCTTTTAATTGCTCTATTATACTCTACTACGTATCAATATATGATAAAGTAGTCTCTGAGTAATCGTTTGTTGCACGATTGGAAGATGAGCGGATAAATAAACTTCCTTTTCATCATTACGTATATCATTGAACCATACATTAAATCTTACGCACGATTCTACACATGCATAAGCTTTAAGCACATAAACACTGAAACAACAACGAGCTTTTTTCTAAAACTGCAGGAGAAAAAATGTGCGTTTCTTATTAAGAGTGTGAAATAAATTTTCTCTTTAAATTTCTAGGTCTTACCAATTAAGATTAATATTTCTCATTTACGTACTGCATCTATTTCACAGTAACCATATGAGTATGTATATAACTTAATCCGCATATTTTACTATTAAAAAATGGCTTAATGTATGGAACTACTTCTGCAAATACGTTAGTTATACATAAAAATCTGTATATGTAAATTCGTAACGGTCTTGATATTTGTTTTTCATATTAGTGCCTTTTATAATTGACGCTTGACGTTTCTCATTATCATAACCTAATTGTGTTCTGACAAATTGAACGAAAGTTATCTCTCTGTCGCTTACGTTTTCTTTGCCGACGCTTCGCCGAGTAATGTAAGTCAATATCTCTGACTACGCAGTCTTTATCAAAAGTATATCTTCCGCTTATTGGCAGTAGCTGTTCGGCCTTAAACGAGATTCTGCGCATCTCTATACTGGTCTTGTAGCTCTTCTATTGATTTATATCTTCGTTAATACGGTAGATCCAGTGAAATTTTTTTCGAAAGTTTAATTTGTAATGTTATATTATGCCCCAGCTTGACCTTTTTCGTTTGCGCTGCAGTGACGGGAAAAATGCCAACTCAAGAGAACCGCTGCCTTCATTAATAAACAACGCGTTTCATTGTATACTTTTAATTAAAAAAAGCCAAAGTCAATGAACTCGCACGTTCTCTCGTGTCGCGTTAATTGCAATAAAAGTAAAATTAATAGAAAGAACGTCAAGCTGCAAACCCGAACTAGCTGGTCGGCTTTAAATCAAAGCACAGATGCATACGTGCGTACATATACATAGATGCTTCAATAAAGCGATGTATATGTATATATGTTTGCACACTACACACGTTCGGGTGTGTGTCGCCGCGAAGCAAATGAACGGATGCATTTGGCACTGATAAATCGGCGTCGATACGACGATGGCCGCATATTCCCCGCGTGCGAACGATTGAATTTGCGAGGTCCAGTACGCGATCGATAAGCATGTACGCGACGCGCCATGACTCTCGACGCGCTTCTGTGCGCGAGTGATTAACGCAAATTGGTCATTTTGCACTTGAAGGACTTTTGCGCGCTATCTTCCCCCGTCGATTGCTGGCGGGCGAATCCTCGTTATTGATTTCGGGGATCGGCATTTTCTCGATTATATAATATATAAATTAGGCAGTAGTTAATATTGTTTTGGTCAGACTGTGCAGCAACGCCCATATATATATATATAGCCGTAGGCCCATTTTGGCTTTCTCCCTATCTCTGTCTTTCTCTCTGCAGTTATCGTTTTGTATTTGCAGGCCATGTTTGCTAGTAGCATACCCGAGATAATAGAGCTCGTAGGCAATAGGTCAAAGTACAGCGGCGAATACAAGCGAGAGCATGGAAAGAGGTATTTAGACACACATATATATTTATACATTTATACGATACAATTACATGTAAACTGCATTACCTTGAGTAAACGAATTTCATACTTTCAGATTATGAAATCTGTTTACTCGTGTCCAAATCTCTGTACTCTTTTCTCTACTCTATCCATACACTATACTCTACTCTCACTACCTTTCTCTATATATGCTTTTTAGAAACCTCTTTAACAACGTTAAGGTACTAGTAATACATGAAACTTACACACCAGTACAAATTAATACACAGACACACATACACATGCCTAGTGAACCAAAGTAAATACGGGAATAACGACGCAAGTGCTTGGACCCTGAGAAATTCTGCTTCATTGCATATAATTACAACTCTCAGTGCGTTAATTTTTCGACTTTCTCGGATTGAATTAATACATTTCTACCCCCCGTGCACGTATAACGCGTCCATTATGAATGCAAACAACTCGTCGTTTGTATAAAAAAATGTGGCGTAAACTTTTTTCTCGGCTGAGTCGCAGCGCAGTATTTATTATTGAGCTCTCAGGCGCGACTAACTTTTATCGTCGCTCGCCTGGTTTGCAACAAAAAGCTCCGATTAAATTGTGCCTTGCGACCATATTTTTATTGATTTCGTTTTTTTTTTCACCGCAGCGTTCTCCATCCAGCATCCAGATATTATATTTACATTTACTTTCGCACTGCAGAGCGTACAATATATAAACAGATATATACTTGATAAATAAATTTACACGAAGCAGACGTCCAGCACTCGCATCGTCTGTACGAGTGATTCAAGGGGTAGAAACAAATTTTGCTGCTAGTTGCTCCGTGAAACTGGGTAACGTCATCTACGCTTTCTCAGTTTCATGAATATACATGCGCGGCCAGCGTGAAAGGTCCATAAAAGAGTACGCGCGACCGCGATGTTAATATATCCCCACAGTTTAGCTCTGCGGTGCAACAACTCCACGTATATACATTATAGTTTGTTGCTCGCACGTCGTTTCCTCCACTCCTCGTTGCGTGCAATAACGCAACGCGCGCTTAATTTAATGCATTTATTTCTGAAACTCCTAGCCGTATACATATTTAAAAGCAAATTGCGATAAGACTTCTGAGTATTGCGTTCTACGACGTGCATCGATCGTTTTACGTGCAGCGTATTATCCGTAAAACTTATATTCTCCGTAAAACTATATAGTGTGCGAAGTTATTTCGGTCGATCGATTGCTGTAATCGCAGAAGTTATATATGTTTAGGCCAACTAATCTCGGAGATTTCTTCCTCTCGCTATAACGTCTGCCGCGTATGCGTGTATATATACCTCCTGGCAGCTATTGATTTTAACCCACGCGCAGATGCGCACGATCTCCCGGCGTTAAATCAGATAACTCCGCGCGCGTAAAGATTTTTTCCAGAGCGTACCGCCTACAAGCTACGTATCACGTCATCCTCGGAAAGAACAAACGTAATATAACGATACTAACTTCATTATTATTATTTGGCTAATTACGATACAAAAACTTGATTTTTTGCCTTCGGAAAAACGAATCTGACTGTCGAGTAAATTCTATGCGGGGAAGTCGCTCTTTCGTTATTTTCATCGACGCGTCCGAGCGACTTTGGAGAAGCGCGCGATTCGATAAAAGCGAACGGAACTGCAAAGCGCAATAAGCGAATCAACGACAGCAGTCGAGGAAGATCGCTATACCATACCTTCGCTGCCGCCGTTATTCGAGTCACTCGAGGAAAGAAAATCCTCGAAAGAGTCGTGCCGGGAGATTTTATTCGAATGCCTCTGCGTAGCCGTTCCTCCCCGCGCGTTGAAATATCCTGGGGCCGTGCACTCGGTCGAGGGCTTGATTTTTATTTTTTATAAACGCCCCCGCAAAATAAAATCTTGTTTATATACTCTCGCTGGAGAAAAGTTTACGAGCCTCTCGGGCACATGACTGAACGCATCCTGAGATTTACTACTTGGCCAGCGTGATAATAATGTATATAAGCTTCTCATTTTCCATAAGCTTTATTTGCACTAAGCTTACATTCTTTTAACGATATTCCACTATCGGCGACAAGGGTCTCTCGTGACAAAGTCGCTCGTTATCGGTTCATCAAGCTTGGCTGGTTTATACATTATTACCATGACACGCGATACCGAACTTCTCGAGTTGCAGTCGGTATAGTGCGGCAGTCTGCCTGGCTGTCCCCGATTAAGTATATAAACCTGCGAGCGAAAGGACCTTTCACGCAGCGTCGCCTGTGTAACGCGAAATAATAGCCTCTCACAGAGTGTCAAAGTGCAACTCGCGAATCTGACCAGCGGAGGACGAAAGTTGCATCGTTGTGTATATAGGAAACTATACCTGCTGGAAACCGGTAAAGTTTTATCATTTGCATGACACGCATTTGTATTATTTTGTATTACGATCTTCTTTATCTGTACTATGAGAAATCATTTGTGTAGGATGTATATATACTATTTAGGGAATTTTATGTATTTATCAAGCATATACATTTTTTTTATTGGAGCACTTTGCGAAAATAGACTATTTTCCGTAAGTTGTGCTAAAAAAGATAAAACATACGTTGCATTCTTCTGATCTCTAAAGCTAAACCAGTAATCTCGTTCAATTTTCAACAAAATCTTACCTTTCGTTCTTCTAGAAAACGGCTTCGTTATATATTATAAGCTTAGTTGCACGCGCAACATTGGCACTTTGGTTTCACACATCTGCACATATCCACATGTACATACATACAGACGTACTCACATGATGCTGCGCTATGGCCCGACGAGCACGAGGGTAAAGGGTTTCGTCGTTTAACGCTTTTTCAATAAACGAGAAGCGCGACAACTCGTGTGCGTTTACACGGTACATCAAGGAAGGCGCTGCAGAGTTTCACTTCGGCTTCTTCTTTGTATGTCCCGCGCATGAACGACAAGTCAGTGCACAGTCGCGCATCTTATACACTCATATACAAGACACACCTTCGCACTATTTTCACCTACACTGCAAGCGAGTTCTTTGTGACAAAGTCTCATGAAGGATTTACTTTCGGCACAAACTCTCCATATTTGTTTGCGAACGAATTGCATTCACTTCCCTATTATTTAAGGAAGGAATATTATTCCGTGTAAAAAATTATCGAGAGCGCGAGCTTTGAAACTACATCAGAATTTCACCTTATCTGCTTGCCCACTACACTGAGATATATTCAGCCAATTTAGTCTGCTGCTCAAACATCGTCAGCATACATTAACAGCAACAACAACAGTTTAGCGACAACACGAGACACGGATGAACAACAACAACAGAGTAATGCCAGCAGCAAGAACAACAGCAACAACAACAGCACTACATACCGTCGCCGATGCGCACTCGCAGCAAACACCTGCACTACTCGAATACATTACACAGATTCACGCTGTAGGCTCTGATTCTTTGTTCGCTATATAGCTGCGTCACGAAAGTGACACGAGCACAGACTGCCGAACCCGCATTCTAGTATGCATTGGGGTCTTATTTTTACTTTTGCAATTTGCGATGCTTTTTTATTCAGAGAGTTTTTGTAGTATAACAGAATGGCGATACACGCGATATGAAATGAACGTAGAAATAACTGTTGTACTAATTTTGGAAATCCGAGTAGCGGTCTGATGCGAATTATTTTTAATTTAAAGTTATGTGAAATTACTTGAAGCAACAAGTTTACATTACAGCTGAAAAATCAAAATGTTCTTGTCCGTTGGGAAGAGATATTCTGATAAGCTGAAGTAATGATACCAAACGCTCATTTTTATTATTTCCACCTGCAGTTAAAAGAAAAAAAAACACATTCAAAACACAAGACACAAAAGAAATTCAAACTCACTAGCTTACAACAATGCACCTATTCGCGATGATCAGTGTACCGGAAGATTTTGACGAGAGCTTCAGAAGAAAAAAAAGTCCTTTGACAGGAGAAATACCGCAAGTAAAATCGTCTCTCCAGTTGACTGCCTCATAGATTGACAAGCTCGTTAAAATCTCCCAGCACTTCGTCTATTCCAAAGCCCACACGATTAGCGCGTCAATATTAGTATGTAGCTCGAGTATCAAAAATGGGCTTCGATCCGAAGACAAAAGTATGCCAGGATAACTGGCTCTTATTTTTTGCGATACAATAATTTTCTCAATGCACACTTGCACTATTTTGCACACACGCAATATATTGTAGGAACAAAATGCACATGAATATATATAGTCCATCTGGGTCATCATAGACTGTCGCGATGGCTATCAACACATACCCACTCCTTTTCAGAGCAGCGCATCGCATAACCGTATCGATTGCGTTGCTCTTTTCTTGGCTTATCGTCGTCCATATACGCATGATTTACAGAAGGTGCAGGGAATATTCGTGCGCGCGCGGAACCTCGGACTTGTCCAGGTGAATCGGTTGATTTTTATGTGTGCGTGTGCGTGTGCTGGTCGACTTTAATAGTCGCTCCTGGAAATTTTAAATTCCTTCTCTTTTATCTTAATCCCACGCGTGATTTGATTGAGTTGGACATAGTTTGTAATTTATAGTGACAGGTGTGCTTGTGAAAATTTTTTGTGATTTTTGAAACCTTATTCCTCGAATGCTTGTGACACAATATACAACTGCGTGAGACTGTGATATATCACTCAACCACCGATTACATTTTTTTTTATTTTTTTCAATTCATCATTTTCCTCTTTTGATTCTTCTTCCCCTTCTACTTTTTTTTATTACTTATACTTCATATCCAGGTGAAATACTTGATTATGTACAACGCAGCCCTGTCCACCGTCTTATGCCGCTTTGACGAGGCGCATAAGTCAAACCGATATAACTGAAGCAAATACTGGATACATCACGATTTAAAATTTTAATTTTTAATTTACCATCGGCCAACAGCGCGCAGTCCGTGTAAACTCGAGTCATCGCACGAAACGTTTACCGAACCAGCTGATTTCAATATGTCGCTATCTTTTCGTCACGTATATCGATGTTGAGGAGAAATGCTAAAGCATGAAGTTCGCGAAATACTGGAGGATAGTACAGTTGTTATGCATTGCTACCTACAACTCTTATTTTGCTATTTAAATGATTAGTTATCCCAAAATTTAATTAATTTTTTACTCATTACGTACCTCTTTTATTAAAGCGATTAAAAATAACGTGTATTTTATTAACCTTACGTTTCACTGAAAATGTTATAAATTTAATATATTAGCATCCGTTTCAGGGTAATCTGTATTTAAACTCTGAATTTGATACTATAGAAATATTAATAAACTCGATAGAAATATTGGATTAAAATCTTTTCAAAACCAGATTGAATGATCCCACAATGCATATATAGATTTGTATCATTCGACTGTGTCTCTCGAACTTCAACAGGCCGCGTTTCCTTCAGTATCTTTTACGGGCCAAATGATTTCGAGTCATTTTTAATGAAATTCAGGTTCAGCCCTATAGAAAATTCTTGACGTTTCGCGCGACGTCGCGAGTGTTACGGTGCCGCGCTCTGCTGGCTGGTGGCCATCTACACCCGTGGGCATCCTCCTTTATAATTTCTTAATTTGTTTAAAAACCTTTTTTTTTTAATTATATATATATATACCGGTACAAAAATAGAGTAAATAAGATCATAATATACAAAAACATAATATACGAGCAAATTCCGTTTAAACGTTTTGTCGTGTGTTATACTATATATACTACAACCGATTCTTCTGTATGCCAACACAGTTATATATATATGAATATTTTCTTTAGGTTGAAAGTAGATTAGTTTAAAGGAAAACATATACGTGTAGTGTTGTACTTGTTATACTCTTATTATTACTATGTGCTTATGAGACTTTTTACTGTGCTGTCCTTGAAACTTATATAGAAAAATGTCTTTATTTACTAAATTTAGATTTCTGTATACGTATAAAAAGTTTCTTGATATTTCGAAGATCGTTGTATCAAAGAAAAAAAACATTGTTAAACCAACAGCCAACAGTGAAAGAACCATACCCAAGCCAAACCGAAGTAGTATTGCGAGTACTCGTTATATTAGCACAAATCGCGTAAACAAAAAACATCATATTCAAAAAAAAAATTTTTAAACCACGGGACGAATCGAGCAAACGTAATCAATCTTTACCCCACTACTCTCTCATTTGCAAGACAATAAAGAAAATATTAAGCAAACTTTGCAATTCGGAATGAAAATAATTATATAATAGACGTGTTTTAGCAGAATCATAGAAAGATATATGCTTATGTAAAGTGGCACGAGGTAATAAATGTTTGATACCTGCTTGATAAGAAAAAAGAAAAAATTTCAAATAAAGAAAAATGCATTACCATTTTTCTAAAATATATTACTTTGACAATACAGCCGTTTTAAGATGAAAATATACATATAACGCGCGTGCCATCGTACATTCGCACATATCATTTGCAAGTACTTAGCAAAGTGAACAAACAGAACAGAGCAAAAGTACACACAAGCGTATATACATGTAATAAGCGGCACCCACGAAAGACTATAGCGAGACGTTATCGTTGAAAAAGAAAAAAAACAGAGAATGAACTGACGGCTAATGCGAGATAATGCAGCTGCGTCGCTGTCCTAGCAGAAAAAGCAAACAAAACGAAGCATACAATAGCAAACGAAAGCACGCAAATATATCAAATGAGTAAAAACAATGAGTAGAAAAAAATATTTATGAAATAACATGTTAATGCGACGAGAGCCGCTAGGGGTGTGTCTATCTTCCTCTTTCTCTCTATTTCTTCTCTTTATCTCTCTCTCTTTCTCTCTTACTCTGTCTCTGTTCTGTCTGATTTCTGTCTGACGGCTGAACGGATATATGTGATTATGGGATGTGTAGGCGGTGTTCGCCAGCTGGATACCCGAGATCACGGAGCTCGCCGCGAACCGCAGCAAGTACGGTGGCCAGTACAAGCGCGAGCGTGGACGCAGGTACCCCCAGATTACAAATCCGCCGCGGTAATCACGCCCCGGCGGATAATATCTCTTTCACTCTCCAATTAAAGAATATATAGCCAAATTTATGCAGACATTTTTTTAAAGAATTTTTTTATATACAAAATTGGCTATGAACTACCCTATGATTATAGATACCCCACCTTCACCTCAACCACCAGCCCCATTCACTTTTTGTTATTGTTTTATTTTCTGGTTTATTACGGTGGCTTCATTCGTTTTTTTTCATTTTGATTTTTGATATATACTTACAATTCTATATATAGTCCCCTTTTGAATCCTCATTGTTATAATGCTAGTCTCACATATACACTCACTCACGATAGAGGCGAGCGAGCAATAGCGCAGCGGATAGCGAAGTGGCACATAGCGATTCCTCATGCTTTATTGTGGATTTTTGTTTGATCTACTTTTCTTTTTGTTGTCGAGACACGCTTTTTACTATACTGCTCTTTTAATATTTGTTCTGTATGCATTTTTAAAAAGGCTCTTATATACTAGGATTATTTAATCTTACGTTACTTTTGAAAAGAAAATTAAATATAACTTAGTGTAAAAGGAATA
Source organism: Muscidifurax raptorellus (assembly GCA_020010945.3). Taxonomy (NCBI): domain Eukaryota; kingdom Metazoa; phylum Arthropoda; class Insecta; order Hymenoptera; family Pteromalidae; genus Muscidifurax; species Muscidifurax raptorellus. The sequence continues at coordinate 1,980,108 of CM052081.1, read as the reverse complement.
ATACTTATACCATGAAATTAGAGTTATCATTTGTATATTTTAATTTGTTAAATGCACAACATAAATAGATAGACATTTCATTTTGATCAAGTTTTTAGTAGTATAAATATCTAAAATTAAATTGTTTTTATCAGAGAATAAATTTTATTGTTAAAGAGAAAAATGTTGTAGTTAATAGAAATTAATTGCATTTGGCGAAAGTTTATTAGATTATACCACAAAATACACGCCTACACTTCATATTCTTTTCGAACATAAATAAGTTTTCTGCATAAAATATGGAATCTCCAAACAATGTGCGCATTTCACAGTAATTATTATTACAATCTGCGAGTCTCTACTGTAGTAGATCATCGAACCGAGTGTCCTGAAAAGAAACAAAACAAAAAATATACGGCAGTATTTCCAGTGCATTTTCATTTTGAAATTCAATGGGCCAAGGGGGAGAGGGCCGTATAACGACGCGTAAATGATTCCGCAATGCCGCCGAGCGTGTAACCTAGTTCGCTTGGCCACTGCGCCGACTGCTACCGGCTCTACAGAAACGTTTAATTTCGCATCGACGTCATTGTTCTCACGCTCTGCTCTACACCTCCTAGTCATATATTCCTTAAACTCGAGGGCGCTCAATCATTTGCCATTGATATCGAAAAGGAAGGATTGATTTTATATTTTTGCAAATTCTTTGACATCCTTTGGTAGAATTATTTCCTCCGTTTTTCAAAAACGGTGCCACTGTACGCAATTCGCTCTTTCGAGACGGGTGAAATGGTTTTTTTTGCGCGTTTTCGCATTTTGGTACATTATATAACTGAAAATTCGGTTAAAATAAACAAAACAAATTATTTATTTTTTGTAGAATTCGAGTACTCGCTATCACGGCTGCTATCCGCAAATATCGCTAAGAATGTAATTAGCATCAAACATCCTCTAACCTGAGAGATATGTGTATTTATACATTAGAAAAATCGCATCCCGGAATTTTCTATATATTAATTATGAGAGTCTTTATTATACATAATTTGTTTTATTTTTGTCAACAGTACTTTTGTCCCGCAAATGTCCCCCCCCCCCCCCCCATAATTTTTCTGTTTGAGCCCTTGCGCTGATTCACTGCTTCTTTTTTATCACTTTTTCAAATATATGTATATGGATAGAAACCAATACAGCTAATATAATTTTTGCGTGAAGGAAAATATAATTAATTATTTCTACACAGCACACAAAGTCGTTCTCAATGACGATCAGTTCATTTGTATACATATATACTTTGCCAAACCTTCTGTTCACGCATATATAGATATTATACCATACACTAACAGCAAATCGTGTTCGTGTAATATCTCGATGTACAACGATCACGAAGCAACAACATTTCACGCCTTAGAGAAAAAAACGAACAATTTAGAACAAAAATTCCGAAGCTGTATAGAATAGGCACACACCCTCATCTCAAATTATCACGTTAAAAATCAAATATGTGCGTAAGATCACGAAAAAAAAACATTGTTAAACTTATACATTACACTTACCCCGACATCTACACCTACACCTACATCAACGCATTCGGCAAAGTAGTGTTTAAGCGTGTTAGTGTATGCCGCACTCGATGTACACGCGAATTGATATAACACATAAGAACATCCAAATACAAAGATCCATCTTATTTTTATTTTTTTTCGCTGTGCAACCGCTTTTAGCTGCACATTCTCAAGTGCGTGACTATCGTTTTCCGTAATTTCTATATGTATTTGTGAAATTGATTAATTTCTATTCAAATTATTTAACTAGACTTCGAGGTCTTTTCAAATCCATAAAAAAATACTTGCTCTCGGGGGTACTTTCATTTTTTGTTAAAAGACTTTACAAGCTGCTTCCTTGTCTCGCGAATCTTTTCAAGTTTCTTATCTTTTGCCCTTCTCTAACTTTCCAAAATATATTATATTTCTTATCTTCAATTTATTGTTGTTCACGATGTTTCGGTTTAATGTTCATGCGATAATTCTCTTTGTTTATTGGTCCTCAGACTCGCGATTTCTTAAAGGACATTACCGATACAATAGTACATGATAGACCCAACGGGCTAAAGCTAGTAAAAAAATTACGAATTAGCTTCAAATATCGTTTTTAACTGTACTTGATTTTCTTAGATACATTTCTTTATATTTATGTTATATATTTACATAATTATCTTTACATAATGGGAAATGAGGAAAACTATTTGCTTTTATACGTCATCAATATTCCTATCAAAAAACTCTTTTCCTAATTTTATCTAAGCGGTTTTGAGTACATGTTTCCGTCTTAGAGATGTAACATGTTTACAACAAATTGATATAGTAGAATTTAATTAATAAAATTGTTATATCAAGAATAGTTCAGAGAAATATTGTTTTAAACATATGAATTGAAAAATTATTTTACATTTTTTTCTTAAAAACTAACTACTATAAACGAAACCAAACAGAATAGAATGGCACTCCATGAAAACTGTAAACATCTTTTTCAATTAATACTCTAATAATATTAAATATTTTATTTTTTTAGCAACAGAATCTCGAACATGTTGTAAACCATCTTTTACTGTTGACATTATAGAATCATAGAATCTGCATTGATTTATTATTCCAATAAACGAACAACACATTTACGTTCAAGTTTATTAAATACGCCAATGCTATGATTACGCGCTTTTGCCAAAACAATATTTATTTTGGTACGCACGCCGGTAAAAAAATTCAAACACATAAATTTACTTTACTTTGCGCCGAAGACACGCCGATCCGATTTTTGCACATGAATGATATTTTTTGAAGAATCGCATTTTCATTCACATACTATATATTTGCTAATTATAATTGTATTCCATAAAATTTTTAAATTATTATAATATTGCAAATTAAAATGTCTTCAACCTAGTGTGAACCTTCAAAAAAATCTTTTCAAAGTATATTCTCTTTCCATTATAATAAAAACAATCAAACTATACTTTTTCTCTTTTATTACACTACCGAGTCGAGATATATATGTGTATATATATATATATATATATATATATATATATATATATATATATATATATATACACACATATATATAGATGAACACGAGAACAACATTATATTATATATATACGTAGGGCCACAAGTGTAACGTCCGCTTCGCATGCAACATTATATAATATTATATTGAGCCGCGCACGCGTCTGCGTAAATACTCGTCATATATACAGTCAGTAGTTGATAGACGAATTATACAACTTTTTCTATCTCTCTATTACGTAAACATAGAAAATTTCGTAGTTCGGAAACTTGTATACCTATATTACGCATATATTTGTATATATTTATATATTTATTCAGAAAGTTTCGCATATAATATAATGATAAGCGTTTATATCTATTACTGCCTCTGTCTTGATATTATTGCTCTCTTTAAAACCATAAATAAATAAATAAATAAATATATCTATATATATATATATATACATCTACTTCTCGTCTATCTTTCTATCTCTATCTCTTTTTTTCCATATAGTTCATAGTATAAAGATTCTATATATGCTACAGCATGCGATATATTCTCGCGAATGTGAAATTGATGGTGTGTGCCAGGTATGAAGGATATAATAGACGACACCCCGTTTATTTTAACCGCGCGAACCGTACCTCATCGCCTATCCGTACATAGACATATATAGATCTTTCGCTACGAACGCAAAACATAATATACGCGACAAATCGCGCAAGCGACCTCAACAGGTTTCACGTATCCATCTTTCGTTCGTTGCGTATATTTGCGCGATACAACGCGCTTCTGACAATCGCCGCTGTATATTAACTTTCCATTATAATGACCGTTCGAACGCCCGACCACACGCGGACTTATACTACTGCCGGAGTTTAGCGACTTTCCACTATATCGCCGAGTACACTTACACTTACATACACACAAACATAACACTAACAGGAACAGGAACAGTAATACATAATTACGATCACGACGAAAGAATAAAACTCGTAGTTGTAGGTGAGTCGAGAATAATATTTAAGAAATTAGGTCTTTTTTGATTTTCAGTAGTTGGGGTGCAGGCGTAGAAGCTATTTACTTCCAGTTGGGTTTGTCATTATACATGGGAGTGCGGTAGTTTTGCGCACGGACGAACGCAGTGCAATTTCGTTTTGTTCTTGTGTGAAGACTTGAAGTTTTCTGAAACTTCGAATTAGAGTGTCTGAATTATATATTTTAAAATACGAATGATATATTTCGTGTTTTAATTCTAAAAAGAAGTAAAACTTTTGTGTTGCAGGGGGCACCAACAATCTAAAATTACCCACTCGAAAAAAAATTATGATAATCAATTAACCGCCGTTTTTGCTTTAAGAACCGGAGAAATAAAATTTTAAAGCTCTGTCCTACTTTTCCGTTCGGCCTGCTGCTGCACTCGCAGTTCTGCCATGGTACTAATTAGCAGCAATGCTATGAATTTTTCCTTCAAAATATAAAAAAACCTTCTCTCACTGCGTCCGTCTTGTGCGCGCCATGGTATTTACGCAAGAGTAGTCAATACCAATATAGTTTCCACATCTAGTCGCATATATGATCTTTGGACAACCAAGCTACGTTGTGTCGTTCTAATCGCATATATATATATAACTTTTGTTTATTATATACTTATATACGCTCTCTTTCTCTTTCTATCTCTTTCTCTATCTCTCTTCTTCTGTACATATGTATATATACTTTATGACTACGTTATTACAGACACAATATAGAAATTAGGGGAGATGCGATGACGATAAATACTAAGCTCTCGTCGTCGGGGAAAATTCAAAGTGTATAGTCGGTCCGATCATCATTGCGCCGAGTCATGTGAAATTTCACTCTATTCCGCGCCTCTACTGCCACATGACTCGACGTTACATCTGTCATCTTCTGCGTTTACGCACATCTGCTGCAGATGCATTCTCTTGACTAATTCTTTGTGCAAACTGAACGTGGTCGAGGCTGTTTTCGGTATTTGTTCGTCTCCAAAATTTCAATACTGTAGTTAATACAAATTTGAAAATTTGTTATTAATAAGTATAAATAACAAATGAAAGTAGTATAAAAACATGCCTCGTCCGCCCACAACGATATATATATTATATAAGAAAGATGCTCCGCGAAATTATACGGCAACTGCGCAAATCCGGTCGTTTGTTCTTGCGCCTGGCGTTATCTCGGAAATTCGTCGAATCATCACGTAAAGCAATTCGCCGACCAAGTCGTTGTCATCGTCTACTTCGTCTCACTCGACGCCGTATATTTTCATCGCGCTGGCGATTCCTGGAGCGCAAGCAAGGAACGAGGTCAATTCGTTTGCTCGTTTGCCGTAGCTTGAGGTGATTAATTTTCTCTCTGCAGCTCTCTGTCTTTCTCACACACACACTTTCTATCTATATATATATATATATATATATATATATATATATATATATATATATATATATATTTCTCTCCCCCCTCAACGAGTTTATCCGCGCGTCGTTAAGCGCTTATACCGGTAATATCGACGGCGCACACTCGTGCACTTCTCGGCCGCCAGGTTACACGGGGAATCCCCTGCCTACGGTCTTCGCGTCACACGCTGAAACTTGCCTTACACGCAGCGGTGTATAGAAAATAAACGACCGACTCGATAGGCCGACCTGTACTGGCTCGAGTAGAGATATCGAGCGATTTCTCAACCGAAGGAAAAATAATTGTCAACTTGTACTTTTACATTTACACGGACATACACGAATAAAAAGATCAAGTACATTTTAAGGACATTTTCAGGGCGTTCGCTTTGAGCAGAGTACTTTGATAAGTAAAGTGGAGAAAGATATTAATGGAGTCCAAAGATTCCAGATAATAAGCGAAATGCGCACAGCTAGCGCTCCGAAAAAAGCGGCGAGTGCGAAGCATATAATAACGAATCTCAAAGTAAGAATAAAAAGCTTGGGGAAATGAAAAGTGATATGAAAAATTAAACGCGGAACAGACGAAAATGCTAAAAGAAAAATTAAAAGCAAATATAATTTAAAAAAAAAGCAAAAACGCTAACGAGTCAACAAGTACGCTGAGTACCGTGTGTACCTGCAACCAGCCTCAATCAGACATTTAGGTAATAGACGTGTTGGCACGTGTAGCACGCCGTACAACTTTCTAGGCCTTTACTATTTCTACTTATTATACAGCATTATAGGTGTAGGATAAGTGCGTAGGAACTTAGGACTTAGGCGTAGCCTCTGTGCAACCTTTATAAAACCCTCCACTGCCCCACTGTGTATACATTATCTTTTATATATATGTTTTACTTTTTCAATCTCTCTCAAATCTCGAATTGATAAAAGATTTGAGCATTATTCTCTGTGCTACACCGTACACCCCACCCCTAAAAACCCCCAACTTTGTTGTTATTATTGCTATGATTTTACGTTTCTTTAACAGACTTTTTTATTTATTTTTTTTGTCAGATTTCTGATTTTTTAAAAATATTGATTTGATTAGATCTTGTGACAATGACAATGTTCATAATGAAAAAAAAACACAAGCACACACGAGAGATGTAATTGGGCAGTGGCACGCATAGTGGTACAGCACTTATTAATCGTGTCTCTATGAGTTGCCGCGCTGCCTCGTAGCTGCTGAGTCGCGTAAAGTGAAATGTATTTGGTGGTATAAAAGACACTGCGCGCCCCTCTCTTATTTTGTTCGATTCCGTTACACGTCGTTTTTGTAACAACTACTCGCGCTACTCGTGAATGAAAATGAAGAATCACGAGAAAAAATGATTTTATTTTCATGAACGACTCGCTGTCGTAGACCGCGCTCGAAAAGACTCAAATGACCCTCAACCTAAAATTTATATTCTGAAATACAGTATATACTACATAATGTAGTTTGGATTGATACGATAAATATATATGGTTTATGTGAAACTATAGAACCGCCTAGTTGAACGATCGTAAAAAGAATATCAACATAGAGCTAATTAATAAAAAACAATGTTTAAAAACATAAATCAATCAATAAATAAATTAACAACGATTATGCCCACTGTCAAGTGTATTGATGCGAGTGTTGTATTCTGTTTTTTTCTATCACGTGGTGTAGGCCATATTCGCCAGTTGTATCCCCGAGATTATTGACCTGATCGGGACGCGAAACAAGTATGGCGGCACTTTGAAGAACGAGCGAGGTCGCAGGTGAGACACAAAAAAGCCAAAATAGCTATCCCAGAGTTTATATACATATGATCCTCTGTCACGAGCAAAAATCTATATATCTATATCCATATCCCTATTCTCCATATTCTTTCATCATTAACTAATTCTCTCTCTCGCTCTCTCTCTCTTTATTCTACTATCTGTCTCTTTCTTTAACTCTATTAGATATCCTTTGTACTTAAAAACCATATCACCATTTTAAAAAGTATACCTCGTGACACGGCCGTAACACGTGTCAAGGAAATTTTCCTGTATATCGAACATTATTTGTGTGCCTGATGTGTCTTTTCTTAAGAAAAAAATACTAATAAATTTATTCGTTTATACACTGTACCTACATCATCATTTACATAGATATTTTTTTTTTATTCAAATCGTCATTTTTGTCATCTTTGTTCAGTGTTTACACCCTTTATTATTACATTATGTATCCTATGTCAATACCATAAAGGCGTCCTTTTAATACTCAGAAATATTTATATCTCATTATATAATATCATATATACAATGAATATTCACCTGTTTGCCAGCTCTGTGGTTTTAACTGTTTTGCGTATCTTATAGTGGCAGGTGACTTAGCATCGCTCAGATTCGCTGAATTTTTTATTGAGCCGACTCATGAGCCGCGAGTGCACTAGTTTGGCATTAGTAAATTTCTTACTTCCCAATCCTCATTTTCACTCACTGTTGAGAATTTTATGTGCTATATGATCAAAATATTGTTAAAAGCTGTGAGCCGTAAAAAATGTTTAAATATCGAATTTTCAAAATACAAAGTGTGAAAAGATATATGCTGCATATTTCGGATTTAGTTGTGTAATAATTTTCAACAGTGTTCCCTCATTGAATAATCTACCTTTTACTTTGATCCAAAAACTCTTCCAAATGTATCGACGGATCCACTGATAATAAATAAAGAATTGTTTGCTTAAATTCTCTACAACAGCATACCTTATTCCATTTTTAGCTTACATGCGATTGAATAGTGGATCCGACGGTGCACATATTTCTCGTTACTGTTGTGTGTATATTAGCGACACGTGCTATAATAAACACTGCCTCCGCATTTTGACTCTTGGTGAGCCATGGATTATACCTCCTTAACACACCTTATCCACAGCGTCCATCCCGCCTTAAACTGTATCCCTATTTGTTATTACTCTAATATGCCTCATCTTGGCGTTCGCTGTTGTGTATTACGTGTGTGTGTATATATATAAATATATATATACACACGTGCACACAACCCACCACTATACAGATTCACCAAACACGTACAAACACAGAAATACCTCATCCACTCATCAACTGGTGTTCGCTTGTTTGTTCATGCTCACTTACACACATTCTCTCTGTTCTGTCTATCTTTCATAATAGACCTCTATATATACAACCTCACTCAGTCACCCACCCACACACACGCACGCACGCACACACATGCACGCACACACACACACATCTATACAGGCCGCACTCGAGATAAATACCGTTGTGCCCTTCAGCCGCAAGCCCAAGTCGTCGTTGCAGTCGCGCATTTTTAACCGAAATCTCGTCTCGATTGAGTTTGCTATATACCCAATAATCTACAATTCCTACTACGTATAGTTTACCGTTATCTTCTCGTCGAAGTAACTAGGCGCGCAGAGGGCTGCAAGTGGTATTTACCTCGCTCAAGTGCCACATACAGAACTTTAATGTCCAGCATGCCATATCCTGCATATATTTGAATATTTATATACCTCCAGACATATATATTGAATGCATCCACCGATCTATACATATATATTATATTGTTGTAACCACGTCAGCGTTTATTGACAATGAGAATATATATTATATATTCCTTGGTGTTTTTTTTAGACAGCATTTGGTACTGCTATAATCGTGTGCGAGTCCTAAAACCCACAATTATTGCTGTATTTTACATTAAAATTAAGAATCTCTTTAATATACGTACTTTAACGTGGGCGTCATGTTATTTATTACGTATTGTTTTTTTATGTCGAAACCTACGTCTATACTGTGGGTTTCTTGTTACTATACTACTACTCTACTTACTACTATATGCTAATACTACCACTACTACTTTCTACTATTACTATTACTATTACTACTACTAACACTACTACTACTACTACTAATACTAATACTACTAATACTACCATCGCTACTACTACTAATACTACTACTACCATTACTACTACGACGACGATGACTACTACTACTACTACAACCATCACCACCACTAATACTAATACTACTACTACTATTACTACATTTACTACTACTACTACTATTACTATTACTACTACTTCTACTACTACTGCTACTGCTCCTACAACTACTACATATCACGTACCGTGTACATAAATGTATATTTTCAAAGTACATATCTGGAGTCAAGTTTATCGAGGTATTCATACATATAATTTCGCAAGCATGTAATCGCGCTGATCGCGCTAGGGCAACGGAGAAATATAAAATAGCTTACGCGATAAATACATTCTATCAGGACGTATTCAGTTGCATTTGCCTGTTAAACTAACAACAACAAAGCAAAAAAAAACTCGTACAGAACGTAGTCCAGAAGCTACATAAAAACTAAAGAAAGGCGAAAGTACCAACGAAGTGAGATCTTGTTCTGCATACTGTTCATACGTTATGAATGTTGTTGTTCGTTTTCTTACTGTATAAGTCTGCACTGCTGTACATGTATTCTTATTACGAACGATTTCATGGATACTAACCTGCTCGGGCAAACAAAAATGCAATAATTAAAAAAAAAATCATTGGACTTCCAACTATGATCGGACGCAGATTTGCTTGTGAGGTCGAGCGGTGTATACGATGATAGAGGAAAGACAAACTAAGAAACAGACCGAAAACTGAGTAAAAAAGGTTAACTTACAAAACATTACACAAACATTAGGCTCGCCACGTGTGAGAAAGTACGCGGTAAACGGACGCGCGTAAGGGATATATGAAATGTACAAATACAGGAATACTATATAGTCTTGGAATTTTCTTTTTACCTCTCTGCTATTTCTCTTCCTCTCTCTCTCTCTCTCTCTCTCTCTTTCTCTCTCTCTCTCTCTCTCTCTCTCTCTCTCTCTCTCTCTTTCTCTCGCTCTCTTCTCCGTCTATTTTTTGCGAGGAATCCCAGCGACGCACGCGGGACACTGAACAAGTGGCCGCGGAATATAGTTCCGAGTGTGTACATATGTCTTTACCACACGATCGAGCTTTGGTCGCAAGTTGTCGTTCGCGTTTTCCGCATTTCACGATCGATTACTCGCGCGTCTCTTCATCCTCTGCGTTACTCTTTTATTCTCTATCTCCTCACTGGACTCACGTTGAAAAGAGATAACCAAGCGAGCGCGCAGGCCTCCATCTATATCTATACTTCCTTATTCTCTTTTCACGTGCTCGAGAGCTGCGCGCAACAGCATCAGTTATAATAGAGCGCTACCAACTCAGCTTTTTTGCCGATATCTTGTAGGCTAGCATTTTCCGTCCAAAAACGACGGCGAGCTATACTTATGTTTTAGCGCATCTATACAGTACGGTGTCACATCCACTGCCGGTTTCTCATTTTGTAAGTGTATAGTTTCCGTTGATCGTCTCCGCGTTATATATGTCTGCGCGCGAGAGATCGAACGGCGAGACGAGAGAAAAATGTAAGGGCGATAGCGATCCATCGCGCGTGCACACACATTCACAAGAAGTAGAACAGGCAGCATGGAATGAAAAGCGTATGTCTTTTTATTATTCAGGCATATAAGTGAAGCGTATTTAATACGTACTGTGTTTATACTCTTTATATATCCATTATACTGTAGACGTAGATATTGTAATATACAAAAAAAATCACGACACATTAATATATATATATATATATATATATATATATATATATCTTGATATCAAGCACCCCAGAACCACACTCTTTTATCGCTCTTTCCTCACTCGTATAATATCCGCTATTTATAAGAGAAGTAGATTTCGCCAAATATATTATCAGACTTTTGTTAAAAATGCTAATTAGAGAACTCTTTTGGTAATTTTTTATCATATCCTTTTAATTTACTTTTATACATATATTAATATTTAGCGATTCGAAGTATTTACGTAGATTATAAACAATTATTACTCTAATCTCATGTGTTTTTTATGTACAATTGCCTGAAATCTTCGTACACGAGAATGAGCCTGCACTCATTGTTATATGTATGAATCACATTTTTCGCTGTTTAAATCTAATACTAGTTGAACTTACAAGAGTGACAATTATTATTTACAAGACTGTATTGTATGAATTTATATATGATTTTGTATATTTGTACATCAATCACCAATATTATTATTAACCTGTATGTAAGTAGAGTCACATTAGGTGTCACTTTAGTTGTTCGATTGACAAATAGTCGATATTAATGACTCACTCCAACAATCCTATCGTTTTTCCTGGTAAGTTAGTCATCGATTGATTACAATATCCATGATATACCTGGAGGAAATTGCTTTTGCACCTGCGTTACATTAAAACGTTAAAAAAATAATTCATTGCTCATTCAATAAATAATTGATGAGACTTTTTTATTTTTCATTTTTCTCCTCGTATCGGTACATATATTTTTTATTGAGATACTTTTGCTAATATTCAGAGTATTTCAATAAAAGTACAATTTTAGGGAGAATTTGTAATCTTTTTATGTAGATAATTCACAAAACAGCGAAATTTATGTTTAAGAAAAGAATGTATCCATTGGCTATTAAATTTATCAAAATAATGATCAAAATTGATGATAAAAGACTAATAATATGCTATTCTTGTATTGAGAGAGCAGACTAAAATGGTAACAAATCGATGTCCCAATTTGTGTGCATTCTTCCACTTACTTTCTATCTTTCTTTCTTTTTCTCTCTATCCTTCTGCCTTTCTATCTTGTCTCAATCTTTTCTCTGTATTGCAATTGTTGTCTAACCCAATCTCACTCATTGTTGTGTAAATTAAAAACAAAAGATAAAGATTAAAGTTCCACAGTCATATGATAATAAAAGTCAATTGAGAGAGAGAGTCGTCTCATAGAATTAGCTTTTAAAATTCAATATAAATTATCATGCTTATTTGTTACAATGCTTGCTTTTTCAACATTTATAATATAATACATATAGAAAGATAATACTAATTTTAAATATTTGTTCATCAATTAATATAATCATTACAAATATTAATGTAGATAAGAGTACATTGGTTAAATTAAAGTATTGTACCGTAAAAGGCAAACATTGTATTTCTAAATTGTGAGTCTCTTAATAAGATAGAATATTTAATTTTCTGCATTTTCCAGCACACGCGATTCTCACTGTCAAAATATTCACATTCAACAGTAGTGGCTTGTTTTTATTTTATTTTATCCAATGAAAAATATTTTTAACAGAATCCTGAAAAAGTAACGAATATAAAGCCAAGCGTAAAGACGATTTTACAAAAATAAGAGCTAACATATATTTTGTGTTTGCCAGACACATTGTTGTGTGCGGCCACATCACCTTCGAGTCCGTCTCACACTTTCTCAAGGACTTCTTACACGAGGATCGAGAGGATGTCGACGTGGAAGTCGTTTTCTTGCACAGGTACGCTACACATCTAAAATTTGATACTTCTATAAGGGTAAGCATTGTAATTTTTAATGTGTAAACACGATAGATAAATATCACGACTTTCGTGTTGTAAAGCATTATATACTCAGGTAGGAATAGACAACATTTAGAAGAACATAAAGCTCTATAGATATATTGATCTACGTAAATAAAATAATCGAAGCTCGAAAATGATCTGGTAATGTCAAAACTATTAGTCACAGTTAGTGAGTACATCGATTAGCAAACAAGCGAAACTATTCATGTTGCGTTTTGGCGACTGAATTTTTGCGACACAAACGTATGCGATTTTTGTAATATAGGATAGAGTAAAACTTATAACCTAACAATTTATGTGCGACTATGGCGATATAAGGCGCTAACATCAATTAAACAACAAATGATTCGATTTTTTATAAAACCCTAATTAATACCAATTGCTAATAAAATTATATTGGTTTAAGGTAGTACTATCGATACTGCACAAATGTTTACACATGTAAATGTATATAGTGTATATACTTTCCATTCATTCTCTATTAATCATATATAACGATATTAATACCTTAAGTATAAAGATCAGTTATTTCATTAGAGTAGTAAAATTATGTGCCAATTTAAAAAAACTAAATGAACTTGTAAATAAAACGTAATTTAACCGTTGTATAAATATTGAACGGTATTTATACCACTTGAAATATATTACGTAATGTCATCTTGAAGATTTCATTGTATTCTTCATAAGAAGATATAATAATATGATATTATACATACTTTATACATCTTTAAATGTATGTAATAATGTGTATTATTAATCAATAATACACATTAATAGCTTTTATTGGTATCAAGATAACTTCGAATTTTCAATATTTAAACAGTAATATTCGCAGTACATAAATATTGCCATGATAAAATCTTTGGAAGTACAACAGGGTCAACATAGTAGTATACTATTTAGCATGGCAGTAGCAAAACTGGAGAGAAACCAATGTGTCACGTCAGTTGTATAAAGGATAGTTGGCCTGTTTTTGCAGGAAGGAGCCCGATCTCGAATTGGAGGGTCTCCTCAAAAGGCATTACACGACCGTGGAGTTTTTTCAGGGCACCATGATGAATGCCGTGGATCTGGAGCGCGTCAAGGTACCCTCGATAACCCCCGGCCCAGCTGCACCATCCCTTGAAACGATCCTTGCCTTCATCATAGACATTACATTTGTATATTCCTTGCGCCAACCTCCAGCCTTTATGAAATATTCCTCCCGACGACACATGAGTCTTAGCTAAAGTGCTTTTCGCTTTTATCACAGCTGAGAACGGCTGCAGAGAATCTTAGAGGTGTTCTGACAACAATTCGACATTTTGAGCAGCTTCCAAATAAAAAATGAAGCATACATAATTATTAAGAGCGTTCTAATGCCTTTCAATAAATGGTATCTTGATAATTTAATAAGCTCTAGCAAAATTGAGCCTATATCCTTTCGCTGAGACCGCGTGCACTTTTTCGGTTTCCCTATCAACTAATTTTCCAGTCAGTCCTTCTTCATCATCGCCACAAACGTCTCCTACCTACGTGCAGTGTGCCTACCAGCCAGGCAACTATATTACAGTATTAGCTCGCGTTCGCGCGCGCATCCGGTATCTTTCATTCCTGTTCTCTCTCTCTCTCTCTCTCTCGCAGCCTATATACTTTGTAGGTCATTACCGACACATTCGACTGGAGGATAATGAATAACTCGGCTAGCCGATCGATCGATGATACCTATACCTAAATCCACCTCAGCAGCGCACACCCCACCCTATGCTGCCTAACCTCCTCCTCTTTTCTACTCCACCTCAGTTCCTCCTTCCCTCGCGCGTTTGCGAAGATACGCTTTGACGATCGATCGGTTTTCCGAACTTGCGGGAAAACTAACGTTTCGTACACACGATGCATTACATTATATATATATATTTTTTTTTTATAGAACTGCTATCTTCTGGTTTTTCTTTTTGTCTACTTCTGATTTTTCCTTCACGGCTATGTAAACTTTGGCATTTTTTTATAAATTTATTATTATACATACTCATTATTGCACATATCTATATAGTTATACCAGTTTCGAAGGTCGTGCATTTTTAAGTATATGTAGCGCGCAGCGTAGTTTGGCTCGCCTGCGTTTTTTCCATACACATACAATATATATAGCTCATTTTATTATATAATATGTACATCACATATGTAATTATACTCTTACTATACATATTTGAAAAAAAACTGCAATAATTCGAAGGCATTTATGTATGATATCTGCAGTCACAGATCGTTAACTATCAGTTTCTAACATGTACACAAGGGTAATATCCCAAACTGATCGCAATTTTTTCAATAGCAAATGCGACACTAACCTCGAACATATATAAATAATACATACATACCATAATTAATATTCATGCTCACTGACTACTTTATATACCTTAGTACTTGACTACTTTATATACTTTAGAATTTTTATATGACATTACGAAATTCTACATTTTTATTATACTACTCGACGCCTCTCGTACCTTACAAGTCTTTCGTTACTCGCGCGATGTTAAACTCCAATCCGAAGGTATTGTTGACGCAGCGTATACTATGTGTATCATGGCGAAAAGAACAAAGCTTTGCATGTACGATCTGCTCACATCTAAAACTATTGTAAAGATATATAGATATACACGTCTCTCAAGTATCCGTCGATTTTGGCTCACAGAAAGAGCTAGAGATCTGCACTCTGGGAAAACAGCAGTATAACATCGGTTCCTACGACGTTAAAGTGCCACTTGGCACGCTGCGAGCTTCATGAATATAAAGCATACAACGAACGGCTGCTGCCGGGTTAGATGCACAGATGTTGCAGTGCCGTACATGTATAGTGTTAAATGCATCGCAGTGCGCGCTCGAAACCGAACGTATAGGCTTACGTATGAAATTCTCAATACCTATATATCATACTCTAGACGACAGGGGTAATTATTGAGGCCAATCAAGACCTAATCAATCGCCCAAGTTTTTTCCAAGTATTTTCACTCACTGATTACGAATGATGCTCGATCGCGATTGAAAGGTACCGAAAAATCTCAAGATTCGTAGTCAATGAGTTCGAGTACGTACGGTAAATTTGGATGAATGAGAGAATATCGGCCACGAGAAAACCCCTCCCGCCTGGACTAATGTGAATAGCGCGCAGCGCGTTGACAACGAGAGGCGACGACGCGTAGATGATGTATGGCAAGCGCCTGCGAAAGTGCATGGGTTATGCTGTATTGAGCTGTAGGGCCAGATCAGCGTGCAGTAGTTTTATTTTTACAATTATGATTATTATTATTATATTAAATATTATACTATTATATTACGTTATTATTATACGACACTTTATTATTGAGTGCATTACGCAAAGAAGAAGAGATCATCTTAGACATGTACAGATGCTTTATAGGCCATATAATGGAAATTTAGGATAGTTCAGTAGCTGCAATTCAAAAGGAAGTCTATAATTCAAAAGTATATGTCTTCTATGAGTAAAAACAATATGTATGTTATCTGTAGAACGCATTGTGTTGTAATTAAAGTTACGTAATACGATTTGGGTCATAGATTTTCTATTGAAGTAATTAAGTAAAAGAAGATAATTTTTATATTTCATAGAAACACATTTAGATTGCCATGCACATTTAGTTCTAGTTAGATAAACATATATAGAAAGTATTAGTTAACAAAATGAAGATAATGACATTTTGCTCTGTCTTCTAAGCGGAATGCATTCCTATATATTACACACTTATTAGCAAATATTTTAAATTAGATAACGAGGCAGCGTTTTTGACTCGTCGCTTCTATTTTTTGCATTTTTATTATATATTATATACATATATACATATCAAAATTTAAGACTATTGAAAAAGAAAAAAAATCAATGAAACATTGCCGCTATGGCACCCGAAGCTGAGCAAAGAAAGGTGATAAATGTTGATTATGATAAAATTAAACGGAGAACTCTCTGTGATTTTGGTCGGACCTGAACGTGACACGATAGGAAGCCGCCCGATCTCGAGCTGGAGGGACTGTTCAAGCGGCACTTCACCACCGTGGAGTTCTTTCAGGGGACCATCATGAATCCGATCGATCTGCAGCGGGTCAAGGTGAGTCCTCACGATCAGAGTCCCACTGAAGACACGATCGCAAAAGAAACTAACATAACATTGTGATACTCGTTGTATATAATAATATATTTCGCGTGCGCGTTTACGTTCTATTTTGTCTTCGTCTAATAAACGTGATACGTACCTGTCTGCGTTGATCGCTCTGTGGAGGCTGCTATCGAAGTGTTTTCTTTCTGCTGTTACAAGTGGTTGTGAATGGTGCTTCTTTACCGAAAAATAATCTTTCTTTTGGCACGATCTCAATACTTTTTATAAAATTTTCGAAATCGTAACTTAGCCTGTGTGTACCGTGTATACTTAAAAAAAAACTACAAATTCAAATAAGGAAAATTGAGCGTCGACAAAATAGCTTGTCAATGATTGTCGTAAAAATGCGTAAACGTTCTTCTCATATACGCGTAAATCCTGTTTTTGATCAAGTTTAAAAATGCTTAAAATAAATTACTTAACTTTTTTTTACTTGCATTATTAGTTTTCTTTTACCCTTTATTTTATACAAACAAGCTTCACATTTTCAACTAAAATTACTGAAATTCTGTTTTTCAATTGCCAAATGGCTCAAAAATTGATTAATTTTCTACGAGGTTCTTAAAACATCTTTATAAATTATATACAACTAAATTAAAATGTTACAATATTTGCATACACTTGTTAAACTTTTCATTGTTAGTTTTTTTTTACAATTAAAGATTTTCGCGCAATAACGCGAGAAGATGGCATTCTTAATTTACTTTTAAAATGAGAAAATTATATTATCGTTCTGAAGTATTCGATATAGTATACACTGCGACCTCGAAAGGTGCTTGAATTTTTAAAGTAACAAAGGATGGCCATCTCTCCATACCAATATCTCTTCGAACTCGACCACATAATCGACTGAGACAAAAACGAGCGTTTTTTCGGACGATGATTGTTGCCTGTGTGTTACTGCCCTCACTCTTTTTATCCCTTCTCTCTTTCTTTCTTCGTCGAACAAACACCCACGTAGCCTCTAGATGCCCGTCTCTTTGTATTTTCTCGCGCCCACACACACACACACACACACACACACGCACACGCACACACCACTCATACTTTTATACATGCATACTTCTATATATCACTCGACGATCCGTCATAATCGGTGCACAGAGCGCGTCTCAAAGACACTCTCGAGACGATCACTCGCCACCTACTCCCCCTATGTCACAGCCATCATCCGTTGCTCCTTCTATTCATCGTCTTGTATCTACTTCTTCTTTGATCTGCGCGCGCTCAATCTCGGATGTACAGACTGCGACATCACTTTTGTGCCAAAGACGTTCATTACACGTCTATCCGCAAACTTTTTAAACTCCATCGAGCTATCGATTATTGCTCCACATTTTGTATATACGTTCACGAAATTTTTCGTCTCACGTTAGAACACACCATCGCGAGTTTGTGTGTTGTGTTTGATATTGTTCATCTTAGTATGTACATGTGTTGTTTACACTTTCTTTGACTATAACGATCAACAACAAGCGTTTATACACACCATATCGATATATGTACACGCCTACATAATATACATTCACAATCTTTTACAACACAAATAAAAGCCTTCAAGCTGCTAGTAAAAAAAACGTCGCTTCTGTTCTGTCTGCGAGGAAGACAGGAAGCTGATGTGCTAAATGTCGATTCAGCTGCTGGTAGGGTAAGTGGTGTAGGTAGGCAAGCAGCTCTAGTTCTTCAGATCCGAGGCCATTGCATGGAAGTCGAATGTTTAACGGCAGGAACAGGCTCTAGGAAAAGGTAGTAATTAGCGTAGAAAGTCCCGCCTATAAGTTTATACGAGAAACGTCGCGCTAGTCGTCACTGGCTCCCCTCGAGCTCTTAACTTTCACATCTCTCTGTCTCTCTCACTCTCTCTCTTTTCCTCTTCTCTTGCTATGCTCATACAAGTATATACGCACACACTGTGCGAGTTTAGATTTTTTTTCTCTGCTTACAAGGCTACACCGCAAAGCCATTAGTCGAGTCGCGTTAGCGCACAGCATGAAAAGCCGAAGTTACGCAACGGAAAGCCAGTGGCTCGTCGCGAATTTTATTACCTGCCTTTTCCCCAGTCTTTTCCGACGTAGCTGTACGCGAACTCGCTGCTTTTGCTTACTTTTTTTCATCCCAGAAGGAATATACGAGTAGTACACGGTTGTAGACACGGGGTTGTTTGCTTCGCTTGGGTTTTTCGCCTTTTTAACTCTTCTGGAAAAATCTCTTTTTCCATTCGGTTCGTCATAATTGACTGCCAAAGTCAAAGCTGCTTACCAGAGCTACATACCATTGTAAGCGAGGTATCCATTTGAAAACAAGATTTTTTTGCTGTGTTTTATTAAGCTCTCATTATTTAAATTACAAAAACGGATGCTCAGTATTTTTGTTCGTGTTTAAACGAACTGTCACAGATACACAAACACAGTTTTAAATTAGAATAGAAAAATTTTTGTGGTTCGACGACCGAAAGTGAACCATGTGTCATCAGGAGGAGCAGAGGTGATCGCAATTGCTCCTGAGGTTTGTGATATAGACAATATTGATTAATAGTTACAATCATCTTACTCTATTTTATATACCATAGTCGTCGATGCATGTTATGCGGCACATTTGAGAAAACACACGAAATGTATACTAGAATAGACTATTTTTATATTCGAGTGATCGAGGCGCGATTTAATAGTTCTTATATCTTCCGCTTTACTAAAGCTTCGTAGATTGCGCTTTTAGCGTGTGCCTTATTTTGCTAAATGCTTGGTCGAATAAAACCTTAGCTTGGATACAGACAATTGCATGCGTTCGCTTCTTCACGGTATAAGCAATAGTAATAAACATCGTGTTGGCAGGTATCAAAAACAGAAAAAGCTTTCTTCACTGATCATTAACCATGTACTTATAGAACGCACAACAAAGAATACTGTTTTCAACAGAACAGACGATAATTTCAAGGATAATTTTTAATAATTGCTTTGACGCCTAAAAGTAACGTCTAAAGCTTAGTGCATTGAGATTACTGTCTGCTCTCGAGATGAGCGCCTTTGTATGGAATATATATATATAACCATGCAGGATAAACCTCCAATAAACTCGATCGTAATATCACCCGAATCCTCTACCCCTCCCCCCCCCCCTCGACTCTGTCATTCTAGCTCTTTTTCTCTCTTCTCTCTCATAATATTTATCTCTAAAACCCGATTACACCTCTAACCCTTGCCTCATTTTCATGTACATACTGAAACCGTTTTTCATGTAAAGCCCGTCGAAAGCATTTGTTAAAGAAAAACAACGATGTTCTCGTCTGACATTTTAGGTCCACGAAGCTGACGCGTGTTTGGTCCTGGCCAACAAATATTGCCAGGATCCAGACGCCGAGGATGCGGCAAACATTATGCGCGTCATCTCTATCAAAAACTACTCGGATGATATACGTGTTATCATACAATTGATGCAATATCACAATAAGGTGCGTTACAATTATAGACTGATGATTAATTTACGTATAAACATTGTGTGCGTCTTGTATTTTTTATAATGGACATTTAATGTATTGAGCATATATCTTGCGTATATTTATATTGATTATATTTTTGTATAATGATTCATGGTATATAATTAATAATGATTTATTAAACATAATAGAGTAGGTATATCGATTATTGTGTACTATGCATATGGTATAATTTACAGTAATATTCTACATATATGTGTATATATTTCATTGGAAAATAGCACGTGTCCACTTTACCCGTCTGACCATAATGAAAACATTCTACTTATCCACGTGTTATTTTCATCGCAAAGTATCCTGAAATCCGTGATGATTAATTCACATGATGTTTTCAGGCCTATTTATTAAACATTCCATCGTGGGACTGGAAGCAGGGCGACGACGTAATCTGCCTGGCGGAATTGAAGCTAGGTTTCATCGCCCAGTCCTGCCTGGCGCCGGGGTTCAGTACGATGATGGCCAATCTCTTCGCCATGCGTTCGTTCAAGACGGTCAGTAAACGTCGTGCACTGATACTGCGATCAATTATGACGCTTTATCAAGTGCATACGACGATAATTAAATTTGATTTAAATACTTATATTATCTAGAGAACTATGCATGCGTGAACCTTTCGCGGTGAAAGAATATTTTTCAACGATCGATCTCAACGTGATGGCGAAAGTTGACAGTGAACGCGCGGTATACATCGCTAAAGTAGATTATATAAATACATATTATCAGACAAATTTTTTTCAGAATTACAAAGCAGTTTTTATTACAGTTTGTTACGTTTAATTGTTATTTATTTTTATTTTTAAATAGTAGAGAGTAGCAAAAATATTGCGTTTGTTATCAACAGAGATGAATTATCATACTAACATATTTTAATGAAATTTGAAATTAATGAATAAAGACATTTGGAGCACTATAGATCATTGAATTTACCAAAACCTTTGTCAGTAACAAACGCACAAAAATTATTCATTTTAACTTATAATTGCTCATTCGCATCTTTGAAAAGCTGAGAGAGAAAATTCCCTTTGATGTACGTTATCGGCTTACCAAAAGCTTTTTTCCGAACAAAATTTCCATGAGTTTCCTCTCTCGCTCTAATTCAAAAAGTGGAGAGCAAATAACATTCGGTCTCGAAGTGATGTCGTGCGAGAAGACGGAAAAAATATAGAAAAGCGTAAAAAGACACGAGTCACTGTGGATGCCACCCACCCGTTTAATCCAGAGTCAGCGAATACATGCATAGACGCGCGTAATTCAAAAAATAGATTGTTGGTTCATTGGTATGAGTCGCCCGTAAATGCAGGCTTGGCAGAATGACTACCTGCGTGGAACGGGCATGGAGATGTACACCGAGACACTGAGCCCCACCTTCATTGGAATGCCCTTTGCCAAAGCCACTGAGTAAGTCGGCCCATCATCAAAAGCTAACCACAAACTATTTAAAGTTTTATGAAAGTCGTGTAATTAACATGAGAGTTACCGATTGACGATATAACGCAGAACTCGCCCAGCTAATAACGTTAAAAATGACCAATTCAAGAGACTTGACTTTAGACTCATAATAATTCATTATGCAATCATTCGTTTCATTTTGTATATAATATATACGGATTTTCGCTAAACTATTCTGTATAATATTCAAGATCGTGTTTCCAGAAAATAGTCTCGTAAACTGAATGACGTAACGCAGCAATGTCGCTCTGACACGTACTGTAGTCGCGTAAGACGTTACTCGCCCGGTTAAAGAGCTTCTCATTTTCGTGAGTGTTTGTACTGCCTTATATTGAAGCAAAGAAAAGGGGGGAAAATTAGGGGCAGGGCGCCCATCACGTGTCGCGTTTGCAATGGCGAGTCTCTTGAAATGGGTATGAAAAGGGATATGAAGCTTCGCCTCTCGCCTATGTCTCTCAACCTCTTTCTTTCTCACTACGCTCCACACTTCGCTATATCAAAATTTTCATTACATATTTTTTCATACTGTTTCTATATCTTTGTCCGACTGTCCCTATCTCAAATATATATATATACACATCTTATGTCAACGGTGTATAAAAAATGAACGAAATGACAGCGTATCTGTGCTACACACCTAATAAATGTGAATCCACCCATCATCGCTTCAGTAACGTCGTGTATTATATATCTATTCTCACTATTCTATTTCTACTATATAACATTGTCTACTCTCTCATTATTGTTCTCTTTTTATTTGTCAATTATCGCCAGAACCGCAGGTATTTTATTTGTCAAGGGCGATTAATAACTGCAAAATTAACTGCTACTGTCTCTGTCAGATCACTCAATGTCAAAATCATTGCTGTGAGCACGTTTTTTTTGTCGCGAAATTTCTATACATTTTTGTCTTACTGTTTCACTTAAGAAAGGAATTAATAACAAAAGTGTGCGCTTGTACTTTGTTTTTTCCACTTTCTGTTACGATTATTATGTAATTATTCAATTCATATAATCTCTTAAACAAAGTACAAAAAGGATTAAGCAATCTTTCAATGTTGTATAGTGAAATGTTTTCACTATACAACCATACTATAAGACTAAAAAATTAAAAAATAGTAACTACATTATTGAATTCACTCTTGATGTTTCTGAAATAGCACACGTATACACATTGATATTTTTACACTGAAATAGGATTTTAATAACTTAGGGAATTAGCATAATTTTTAAAGCATTTCGATAAATAAATTTAGGTTTTTAAAATTTCTTAGGTTTAATTCTTCATTTGTTCTAACTATTTCATCACAGTTCATGTTATTACCATTTTTTCAGTTATGAAACTTTAGGTAACTAACTAGTACAATTGAAAACTGAAACAATTTGGTAATCCTCATAGACTTTCCTTTACACAAAATCTTTTCAAAACTACAAGAATTGATACCGATAGCCACTTAATGAGTTCTCCCTTTATATTGATCTATGCATATAATATATTCGTCAAGACTTGAAGAAGCTTGGTGGTTGGTATGTGCATATAATGAGTGGTCGCGTGATTTTCGTTTTCAAAATTTGAAACTACCGAGGAAAACTGTGCACTGCCTAAAAGTCAAAATGCATTATCGGCCTGCGAGAATGTTGCTCTTAAGCAGAGTCGACGAGATTTGCACGCGAAGTCGCTTCAATTATGGAGAGGATAATCTCCACGCTTCTCTGATCTTCGCTCGAGGCTACGAGAAAAGAAAGCGCGTCACGCGTACTTTATTTCACGACAAGACTGATCGATTTTTTTTCGGATCATCCTTTACTTTGCAGATGGAGCGATAAAAGTGCCAACGAGATGGAGCGGATGCTTTTTTTTAATGAAATTTTTGCAGATACCCTCAACATGTGCATGTGATTTATAAATTTGACAATTGAATTTTTCAAAAGACAATTTTGATTTTGACCTGAGTGAGTGACGGCATCACGTGTAGGGAGGATTTTAGTTTTGTATGTGTCTAATTCATATGGTGCTGAAACAGGAATACCTTTAGAATTAAAATTAAAAAAATACGTCTGACGAAACCATAGAAATGTCACTAACAAACAAACATTTTTTTACGATTTTTTGAAATGATTCCTAAGCAATGGTAGAAACTATTTATAAAAAGCAGAATTTATTAACATTCTGCCATCCCCATCTACGAGAAGAAGCACAGTTTTTTAAATTTGCATTTTGCACTTTTTGTCGAATTTATTTTTTTATCGTCGCCTGAAGAATACAACATTAATGTGTTTTTAAGGTTAAATCAACGTCATTTCTTCTCGTAACGGGTTAGGACCTGTTTTATATTAAATTTTGCACGTCGATGTTATTTTTCGAGTTGTTCTCGAGATTAGTAGACCTGATTTTATTTTTCAAAGAATTTATGACGCTTGTGCGTTGAACCATTAATACAATAACATTTTTAGCGTTATTTTTTCGAAAAATAGCATTGACGTATCTTTATCAATCCAGACGCAAGCAATAACAATTCTGTTAATTCAGTAAATAAATTGAAAAAAAATATCATTCAATTAGAAATAATATATTTAGAATAATTTACACTTTTTTGCTTATGCTTGGATGATAAGAAAACAAGTATGCACATAAAAAACCATAACGGTAAGACTTCGCTAGTCCCACCTACGAGAAGAAGCACAATGTCTGAATTTTTGGTATTTTTACTCACTTACGTTTTTGCACTTTTTAACGAGGATCTTTAATTTGGTTTTTGTAACCCACAATTTACGTGAAATGACCCATGCATTACCTGTAAACAAAGACAGTGACTGGCTAAATCTGATTTTGCCTTGTTTCTTCTCGTGATTGGGAGCGTCTGTTCAATAAAAAAAATGCCTATGTAAACTAAACGAGCTCGTTCTCGAAAATATTAGCAAAGAGCGTCGTCGAACATAGGAATGATTGTGATGACGTAGTCGCCATGGTTGGTTGGTGTTTCAGTCGCCGGACACTCAGGCGTGGCAGAATGATTACCTACAGGGCACGGGCTGCGAGATGTACACGGAAACCCTGTCCCCGTCCTTTACCGGGATGACATTTCCCCAAGCCAGCGAGTAAGTTGCTCGCTGCCAACGGCTGCCACACATGCAAACTCGATTCTACTCTTTCTCTGTCGTCTTACTATCTCTGTCTATCTTTCTCTTTTTGTACCCCTTTTATCTCCGAATCTCTGTTTGTAGATCCACGAGTGAATCGTTGTTCGCTAATTTTTTTTTTATTTTTCATTTTGAGATCGTCGAGTGCGTTACGACGAAAAAAGTTTTTCCTTTTTTTTTGTAAATTAAACGAAACGCGATTCATTCGTTATGTGTCACATACTCTTTTTTTGTCCAGTCTTTCTTTCTACCTTTTGTGACTCGTTTTTCTTCCATTTATTTCTCTTTATCTCTTTAGACAACTTTTTCTCACGCGACACGTCCTGTACCATCAAACAATACGTCACCAGTCTCTACCACGCACATATTTCTCTTCTTTCTCTCCTTCTCTTTTGTTTACCTTTAATTTTCCATATTGTTGGCTCTAGTATATGCCTATATCAGCCTATTCCGTCCATCCTCCTTACGGTCTCACGACTGTTCGCTATTCCTCATAGATGCAACCCTGTCCCCGTTTCTTTCTTGTTTTGTGTTGAAAGAGATTTTCTCTTTGTTTAGTCTTCCATTTTTTTACTTCTGTTACTTTCCTACTACTTTTTGACGTTCGTATACGTAATGTTTGGATGGATTTCCTTTAGCACCTTTTGCTATTTTTTTCTCTTTTGTTTTTTGGTGGATACAGGGAAATTCGATTTGATTTTGCATTTTGTAAATGTATAATAATAGTCTTTTCTCTTTTCTTGTCACCTAATTTTTTTATAACATTCCTGGTAGTATATAATATACATCGTAGGGAACGTTTGCACAAACCAATCCTTAAACCTATTTATATTTTTTGTATAGTTTTAACATTTTTTATTTCATAAAAGGTATGATCCCGTTCCGATGTTCGTCTGACCGTACTCAGAATTTTCTGCGTAGGACTCAGGATTTTTTTCTATAGCACAGCCGAAATGTTAACATTTTAAAATAAATAAATGTAATAATCCACGTAACTTCAAATTAGCTCGAATCAGCCGCTCAAATCGCATATTCCTAACGCAAATTGGGAATAAAACTGAGACCAAACTTACAGACAGATGAGATCGCGAAATGAGAATTATAATAGCTTCAACACAGCGCGATTTCTCGAAAATGCAATGCTGCATCAAGAGGGCGTGAACAGCAACGACGGTATAGCATCCGAGTTATCTGGCGTTCGCTGTGCGCGTGTATACGCGGAGAGAGGGAGAGTTGTGCCGAGTCCGTTTTCGCGCCCGCGCCGGCACAGTTCCGAACTTGCGAACTTCATAGTTCTCTGAATGGCTTTGTTGTCTCGCTGATGCTCCCTCTCTGCTCTCTATCAGTTGTTTGTGAGCTACGCGCGCGAATGTGCGCGTACTACCGCGGGGTGCGCGAAATACGGAAGTCAATTTGATTTTTCTCTGCTACCTCCAATTTGTATGAAAAGGGGTTGCTCAGACTGATCATGTATTCCAAAGAGAATATGGCAGGCTTCGCAGACTATATTCGCGCATAGATATTTAATTGTTTACTTTTGTTGTTATTTTTTAATCCAGATATCCTACTTTTATCACGATTCTGTAGTGTGTTTATCTTTTAGACATCTATATTGTTGAGTCTATTATATAAAGCATGCCCGATGTTCTCTTTTCGTGCAACTCGAGAATCGTCGTCCCGTAAGTTAATTCACGCATCGCGTTTCTCTTTCGCTCTCTCCTAATGTATATTTGTTTGTTTTAGTTTTTTTAATTGATTTCATTTGTAATGTATGATTTAAATTATTTTTAATTGATGTGTATAAGATTAAAATTAAAAATAATTTTGTGAGAATTTACAGGTTATCTTTATTTGCGTAAAATATATTACATTCCCATATATATAAAACATAAATTAAGCATTGCTTTTTGACAGAAAACATTATAATAATTTCATTTGTAACTATTTATGTTTTAATGAAAATATAAAATTCAATTTTTAGCTTTGTATCAATCAAATGGATGTTGTTTTTTTTAAAACTATTTCTATTAGGTTTTTGTTTACTCTTATTGTTACTATACACTTTCACTATTTCTATCGTTTGCGTGTGTGGGAGTTAACTATATATATAACAGGATACAGCCGTTCTACTTAGATCTTACATATTTGTATAAACTATTTTTATTCATAGATATTTACACTTACTTGTAGAGGAAGCTTTAATACTGTATACTTCCGACGTATACAACAATTTTTTCTTATTACTTCTGACTTATATATACAAACACAATATGATACAAGACTTCAGTTGATAGTCCTTGAATCAAAACTTAATACTATTTTTATGTACCTGATAGCTTTTTTTAACGCCATTGTAGTTTAGTATGAGGTTAGATTAATGTAATTAAAAATTAGAGCAAATGAATTACTCGCAAGCATGTGTCCATCCGTAATATTGTATCATCTAATATTTCACGTTTACCTATCTGCAACATAAGTGCTTTACTATTTATTCTAAAATTAAATTCTACAAAAACTTATGTAAAGCATTGATGTTTTGTAAATGTGTCTGTTAAGCTTTTGCTGCACTATATATACTGATGTGTTATGAATATCGTCACAGTTGTGCCAGTACCTCTGCATGAATATTTAATATTGTGCTATTCGTTGAAAATGCATTGGATCTTCATAAGTCCTAATTGGGAATACGTATTTTTCTTTGTTTATTTAAAAAACGATATATTTATACTAATTTTCATGACTCAAAGTAGATGATACAAAAAACTAAATGATAAATAATGACTTGTTAATTGTCTATTAATTTAAACATTTTACTGTATAAGAAAATTATTATTTGTAATGACCGTTTGCTCCGATGCACTGTCAACGGTTGTACATAATTTATAAGCCTAATCATGTATAACCACTTATAAGTGTTTCCCACTTCTGCGTAAAGACTTAGATATCGCTGTGGATCAAGTGGCTGATCATTTTTTTAATAATCAACATTTTGTATAAGTTGATTTCGGAAATTATAAAATTAACTTCTATCAAAAATATGAACTTCGCCACTTTATCTAAGCCCAATCGATAGTGCTTAAGTTTGAAAATCAAATAAAACAATAACACACGAAAAAGTAAGATATTTGAACAGGCAAAAAGATCGATCGAAATTTTATTTGATTTTTTAGCTTAAACATCCGTTTATATCAGAATCATCTATCGTATATACATTGACAATATATTACACTGTAAATACATGTAAATTAAACAAATTATTTACATAATTCATTTGTGACGATCACAAGGCACAAATATACAAACTGTACACCTAGTGTTACGCGATATGCGAGATTAACCGGTGAGATATTACATTCTGCATTTATCCTAGGTTATGCTTCACAAAACTGAAGCTGCTGTTGTTGGCGATCGAAATCAAAGGGGAAGGAGGTGCTGATAGCAAGATCTCGATCAATCCACGTGGTGCCAAGATCGCTGCTAATACTCAGGGATTCTTCATTGCTCAATCAGCCGATGAAGTCAAGCGGTAGGTATTTTTATTAAATGTCCCACATCCTTGTTCTCCTTTAGTTTCTATAACCACAAAAAATGTTCGTATAGGAATCTAACAATCGTAAGAAAAATATGGACAAAGGCAATATTGCTATCATTAACATAAGATATTCATAATTATTTTTATTTCAGTGCATGGTTTTACTGCAAAGCTTGTCACGAAGACATCAAAGACGAGACATTGATCAAGAAATGCAAGTGCAAAAACTGTAAGTCCTTCCAATCATATTTACGAAAAAAGATATTTATAACAAAAATTAATTGATCTAATTGACTTTTTCCAAAATTTAATAATTAATTTTTTTATACTGACCCTGACCCCGAATAAACTTAGCTCGCGTACGACGCGTGATTGAATCGTAACTTCGAATACGGTGTAAGCCATACGTTTATTTCTGCTCATCATGGCTACTGTACAAATTTCATATCTCAAAGTTTTACATGGCCATGTTAGATTTTAACGATAATTGTAACTTAATAGTTTATATACTTACTTAAATACTTTTAATAACCGTATGACTTATACTTTGATGTAGTCTAATACTAACAAAAAATCCAATTATAAGCGTGAAATTTAAAAAAAAAGGAAATTCAGTAACAGTTTTTACCCTTATCCAGAATGATTATACCCAATTTGAACAGTAATTAAAAGCACGGATCGCAATAATAAGAAAAAGTAAATACTAAAAAAATAATTTCGACAAATGACTATAAAATGACATGGTTGTGACAATATTATTGTGATATATTGATCTAGTGGGGCAGCAGCAGCGCTCCTGGGGCCGGGACCTAGGTAACGTCTCTCACTCGCTCGCTTGAACTCTGTCTTTTATACTTCTTTAAAAACTCTTTCTCTTTCTCTTCTTCTTTCTCTTGCTCTGTTTCTGTCTTTTCCTGAAACTTTTTTCTAGACAACTTTTTTACTATTGTCGTTAACCACTACTTATGCCATTTAATTTATTTTATAATGACTCGTTGCTCTCTTCCCTCTAATTTTCTTTCTGTTGAAGCCCATTTTTAATTTAAGCTCCTATCTTTGATCTGAAATGGAAAATAATTCGCCCTGAGTTGGCTGCATAATGTATTGCTAAACATTTTTTACGCCTCTCTTTTATCCGAAAAGCTGCTCGTTAACAACGATATAATTTTTCTTTACCGAATTAAAACTTTTTATCCTTTGTTAACTCTATTTTCTGATTTCTACCCCGCTCTACTCTCGCTCTTTTACTCTGTCAAGCTCTCTTTTTACTTATTAAAAGACACCATTTGCAGTTTGCGACCTTTTTGCTCACACCTTGTATAAGAGTTTTTTCTTGTATCCGTTTATTATTATACATATTATATATTACTTTGCATACGTCATGGCGATGATAATGGCGTTTTTTATGATGGTTATGATGATGGCGATGAAGCGCTCTGCATTCAAACCCGAGCCCGCTGTCTACCTACTATAATTTTTTTTTACCTCTTTCCGTATTTATCTTTTACACTCTACTCCTTTTTTTGACACCCGAGCTAGACAAAAAACACCAGAATGCTGCTCGGATGACGTTTCGTTTTTTATTTTTCTTCTATATCACGGACTTTTTCAGTCTCTCTTTATTTGTCTTTCTTAAGTTTTTTTTCTGATCGCACGCTCTCTAGAACGTGCGCAATAAAATTTTGAAACAAGTCTTCAAATTCAAATGAACATGATGATAAACTTGTCGAAAACGAAACGTCGTTACGGAGATGAACATGCCACACTGAAAAAATGCGTTCCATTGATCCATAATAACCTTTCAACTTTGCCTTTAACAGCTAGAAATTCTTTGAAGCAGCATCATGAATTCTAATGATTGCTAAAAAATAATTTAGTAAAATTGCTAAACAATCTAATTTTTAGTAAAAATAAAACGATAAAGCTGTAATTATTTTACTAAAAATATAAGCAATTTAATTGCTATCATGGAGTTAGATCGTTTCAATGAATTTCACGTTTGCGTTATACTTCTCACTCAAACTAGAAAGTTTTCAGTCAGCTGGCGCATGCCCACCTGACCAGTACCCTTTTTTTAATTTTTGTTTTCCAATATCACTGGGAACTTGACTTATTATATAAATATAGCCTGCACTCTAGTCATTCACGAATTTCTTCTCTCTACTGCTCCTCTCTCTCTCTCTCTCTCTCTCTCTCTCTCTCTCTCTCTCTCTCTCTCTCTCTCTCTCTCTCTCTCTCGTTCTTTCTCTCCATCTGTCTCTCTCTTACTCTGATTCTCTTTGCGACTTTCTCTCGTCATCTTGCATGCACGAAATAGCTGTCGGTTCTTACAATCAACTGCGTCTCTTTGTCTCATGTTTCTTGGCATTGAAGTATCGACTTTGGATAGACGTGATTGACGTTGGCGCACGTGCCATCTGTCATTATCGAGACTTGCGCGAAAAAATATGTGTCAACGATCACATTCTTTTATAATTAATATAGTTATTACTTTAATTAACATATATTCTAGGATTAAAAATGCAAAAAATATAATACATGATTACTAGATTCTCTTTCTTCACTGTTTATCCCTATCTAGCTGTCTGCTCAACTATTTTTTGACGTGGAAATTGTCCGATAAGAGCCGATTTCACGGCTCGGTTACTCTGAACTACTCAAGGGTTCCTTTCTGGTTTTTATCTCCTTTTCTCTTGCTCGCCACTCACGGTCTGTCTATTAGTTTTTGAACAGTATCGGTGGTGGACGAGGGAGGGAGAGGGGTAATGTACTATTTAGACTGCACGTTTGTACGAGCAGTCGCGCGTTTCAAGCAGTCTCTTGTATCGACGTCTTTTTTGTTGATTTTCTTCTTTAACGAGAACGTGTACTTCACTCAAAGCAACGTTTCGACAACTCGGTCTGAATGAAAAATTTTTATTTTAGTAATCAGGATTTTATTGAGCAGACATTTTTTTCCTTTTTTTGTATAATAATAAGGCTATTTTAGAACAACGGCCGTAAAATTAATTTTCAGAAGTATTACAATTAGCAAGAGATTTAGATTTTGTATGGATCAAACATAGGATTCGTCCTCACGTTTAAAGGGTTTTTATGAATTTGATAGAACACAAATAAGTATACGATCAGTAAATCACACTATCTTACGCCACACGCAATACATCTCAACAATCATCATCGAAAATTGTACATAAACCCTGGGCAAACATGAAAGTAACCGATCGGTTTGTCAATTTTGCTTTTCCAGTTTTTTGTAAATCGAGATTGAACACTGGCTATAGATGAGTTTATTGAATTTTATAATATTTTAATTTTATAATATTCTATGTAAAAATAATGTAAAGTTCTTTTTCGTCTTATTAAATATGCCGATACCAGTGTTCAGTTGTAACGTTCTACTACATAATTAAACTATACAAGGTAGTTAAAAAAGGAGATTTGTTTATTGAGAATATAATTTTGAAAATTGATTGACAAAAACATGCTTATTAACAACCTTGAATGGACGAAAAATAATAGTCTGCAATAAATCTCAAAATATAAATACTGTTAAATTTTATTTTTAATATTGGATTGTATAATTATAATTAAGTATCGCTAATATAAATTCCGTATCAAATCGCCATGCAAGGGATAACAGAAATCCAATTGATTCATTCATGTATTATATGGATGCTCTAAGTATTTTGAATTCTCCTTTCGTTTCTACCTTGACAAAAAAAATATCTTAATAATACGCTTACAGCACTTTGCTGCCTGTCAAAAAATAAAAATGAAATTATTTAAAAAAAAATTTAGTAAGATACTGATACAAAAATAAGCAATGACTTGCACGAGGCGTGATCAGACGTGACCCGTGTCTTACTACCCAAGAGTAGCCAATTGAGCACGTGTATTGCATCCCTCCTGCTCTATTTGCCAGTTTCAATTTGAGTGCAATCCTGGTTTGCTCTGCCTGCTGTGAATTATTATACCCCTTTCTTTCCGATATTTTGAGCTCCAATATGTTAATCGCTATTTCACCGGATTTCATACTATTGGATCATAGCGATCCGAAGAGAACTTCAGACATGGATTGATGATTGATCGATACGTTTACGTGGGAAGGAAAAAGAAACCAGCAACCGCAGCCAGCGGATACATCAAAAGCTTTCGAATCTGCAGTAACTCTCAATATCCCCAGGCCTTTATCTTGTCCGATCTCCACTATACATGTCTATCCATCTTTTGCACTTGCGGCTCCGGAAACTATGCGTATACATATACATTGCACCACCAGCACAATATTGTAACGGTTCAAGATTTTTCCAATTTCCAAGAGCTCTTTGCGAGTCCGAAAAAAATCAATTCGCGGATAGATTGAAGGGGATTTTGTCCTGACCTCTCGGTATACATTCGCTTTATGTATATATCTTATTAACCCAAATTCGAGTTTACATGACGAGTAAACTGAAATAATTATTCAATCATTCGTGTACATTGTCGCACAATTTCATTCAATCTTATCAAACATTCAAGTTTGAAAAGTTCTCTTTCGAAGAATATATGAGTTCATGAGTGATGGAATTATGGTCTAATTATAAATAAATAACTAAGGTAAAGATTTTGGATTGTCACAGTATTGCACTGCAAGGTGGATTGTTCTACTTAAAGACTCACAAAATATATCTATAATTCTCATAATGTATATAGGTTGTGGTAACATACCGTCGTAAGTAGATTATATAACAAGGCGCTTTAGTTCAACGCTGGATTTTTACAGATGTGGGGATGATGATGATGCAGTCCGGTATGGTGAAGCCGACCGTCTTCCAGAGATACCTCGACGGTACGCCCTTTTACCGTTCTCTGCTTTCACAACACCATCCACGTATCCTAAGATTTCCTTTTCCTCGTCAGCTCATTGGTCATTATATAAAATAGACGATGCATTTTTGGTAATGAGAAATTAATAAATTAACATAAAATGTTTGTCACTGAATCACGAAAAAAAATTAAAATGTTGAGTTTTAATCGAACGCTTACGTCTATTTTAATGAAATCTACCGGTGTGCTTATTATACAGCCCCTTTTCGTCTCCACTTCCTTCTCGAGGAGTTCTCAAGGCAAAAGTCGAAAATTGCTGCACATCCGAAGCTAAAAGTAGTTTTGGTCTGCGGCAGTTTCTCAACTCTTTCTCTCTAATGTCAGTCTCTTGACTTTGACTTTTACGTGGGTAAGCACCGTACCATAATTCACGAAGAAATGAGTTGCGTCGATAAAGAGAGATGAATTTCATGACTTTTTACCTCTGCTCGATAGCGACTCTTTTTTAGTGGCACGATGCTTACCCTCAAGTTTCTCGCGAACTCCCTCATATAGTGTGCGCGACCACATGCACAACACGTGGTCCACGCACTTCCTACCTCTCTATATTATCTATCCAATGTGTATACACAATGTTATCGTTCAAAGAGCTTTTTCGTTGGAGCTGTAAAACGTTGAGAGCTTTTGGCTATCGCCACGATGCAGCATTAACGTCGCTTTATGAATTATCGTTCGCGAAGTCAGTGTTTTACTTTCAATACATCTTTTTTATATTTATATAACATACAGCCAAACCAAAAACACAATTTTTAATTAATTGGCAATTTTTTTCCTTCTTATTATTATCTACATATTTTTGTTACACTATAATTTTTATCTATTTATTATATTCGTTCACGTGACTTGGTTTCTCGCGTTGCTACACGACGAGAATTGAGCAAAGTTACGATACATCGCTGTGCAACGGCTTCGCAATTAAAAAAAGATATTAATGCATCTTTTCGTTTACGCACGTTAAACATATTGTTACCGTATTACAAATAAATGTGTCGTACAATGTTGAATATTCGTAAGAGGTATTCTATATATATTTTTTGTTTTTTGTTTTTTGGAAGTATACCAGTCAACTAACTGTTTATTCAAGTGGTAATTCTGTGTTTATTTATTTACGTTTTAGTTCTTGAATATTCCAATGTGGCTTTTAGATGGACAAAATTTGAGACGCACAGTTTTTACGTTATTGGACAGTCGCTGTTCCATTAAGCTTGCGTGAAAAATCTTACAAATTGTTAAAAGCATAATTAGCAGAGTTTACACGCGAATTCCTTTTATACGACTTACGTTTTATGGCTGCTATGCGAGAGTTGGTTATTTGTACGAGTTATTCAAACGCGTTGCTGCTACTAATAATTAATGCGCATTGCTGCAATATACTAATAACACTTCAAATTGTTACCTCTTTTCAGGAGCAAAAACCGATTTTTTCAAAATCCATAAGAAAGATAACGTTTCTCAATGTGATATACTGTTTATCATATACTTGTAAGCCTATATATACAAATATACGTTTGGTCAGTGAGAACAATCCGCAAGTGAAAAGGTCAGTTTTTGCGAAAAGCGTCCAGCTCGTGCATATACAATGAGCTCTGTCATATAGGAGACACCCGAATTCCGATTTACCAGATAATTCCGGCCCGAGGACTCGGTCCACACACAAATGCATACGATCGTAGAGCGAGAGAGGGAGAGAGAGAGAGAGAGATGGAGAGCTTCGCGACAATTTTGCAAGTAGGAATTTCGTGATCTGCTGCTCTCTCTCTTTCTCGTTTCTGTGACCCCCCCCCCTCTCTCTCTCTCTCTCTTGCTCTCAGCATGCGGTTCCGCTGCGGCTGAAATTGCGCCCGAATGCCAAAGCACCGGAACCCCCTGAAAGTTATCCATCTTTCGCATGCGGGTGTCCGCGCTTCACGCTAATTTATTAGCTTTAAGGTAATTAATAAATATTCAAATACGATACTATGCGTTATTTAACTGGTGCAGAACATAAAGCGTGTGTTCCAGCTGATGCCCAGGGTTTACCCTCATTCTTGATTCACACAACGGTTAATTTAACCCCTTCTTTTTATTGGTTCTCACCCAGAGGCAGAGCTGAGCTGAAAAATACACTGATTGTACTTGACGTACGAACACTTGTATTCGTTTTCGTGTTGGCTTTGTTTAGTATTTTTGTTAATTTATAATTCGAATACATAATACACAATCGAAATAGACAATTAACCTGTTGTCGGACCCTTTTAGGATCCTAATTGGAGCAACACCAATACTCGTGTTCGCAGCCACGGTACAGTTGATCGATTATACCCTTTGGCTATGCCAAGCGAATACAAATACAGTTGCGAGTACTCGGTGCAGATCAAAGTGCTTTTCAATTATCTCTGCTTATTTTTTCGAAACATCTCGACACGTACATCTGTATACATCTACTCGAATTATACACACACGCATATATTCAAATAGAAGGATAAATACATCGTCAATGCGCTGCACACGAGCATTCCTATTCACACATTATATAAATAAAATAGGAACTAAATAAAGCCAAACATGGCTGTACTTTTCATTGTTGATCGTGTCTACATCCCATTATGCATACACCACATTCTATACGTATATATAATATAAATATAAATATGAAGACTCCATCGTCCTCTTTCCGCAGCCTCTACATGATGATTTCGTTCACCTTCATATATGTCCCTTGTTATCACTTGTCACTGCGGAATCGTGTGTGCGATAACTGCAGTAAGAGTATCAGAATCGTGTTACGCAGATGCATATGCGTGCATCAATTGTAATATGTATGCTGCATCACTCGCCAGCACCGCCGACATTTATACCTACAGCCGGTCTCGACTCCCCCCCCCCCCCCTCTCGGCACTATTTATTTGAATTTGTCAAATCGTCCACCGATATTAATTGTATACAACCTGTGCGTGTTCTGTGTCGATTGTATCCAACCAGCCAACAGTCCCTTGACCCTCGTCTACGCGCTTGGTGTGTGTAATAATGATGGTTGATCGCTATCGCCGTTTGCGCGTTCCGCTCCCAAGTGGAATCTATACTATGTAACCATCACCGCACTCGACAACTGTAATTGTTATTAAGTTCTATGAGCTATTACGATTTGTGCGCCAATCTCGCGCACAGTATGACATTTGTGGATTTCCATCAGATTCACTTCCATCGTCATTAAAGACTTACTTAAATTTTTGCATCGAGGTTTATAAGTCGAAGAAAGCATTAAAACAAAATTGAATAATTCGATAACTCTTGACGATTTTTATTTGCGCAAGAGAAAAAGTAAATTGCCACGCGAGAAACGCGTCGATCGAGATCAGAGTAATGCGATATTCTCCGTCGAGATCACACCGTCCGAAATTAATGACCCTCCCCCGTTAGCCCCTGAATCCGCCCCTTCTGTGCGTTGACCCTTGCATCTGGGTCGACTTAAATTTGATGTCAAGACTAACAGCTATGGTTCTCTTCTCCCTTCGGGCAGTGGCCACATTCCGGAAAGGCGTGCGGGCTGTTCAGATGGTCGGAAGAGCAAGTACGTATCCCCCCGAGAGTAGATTGTCTCACTTATAATCAATCATCATCATCATCATCCAACTGTACCATACGACCAATATACTCACCTGACTGTCTCTCACAACCTCATATCCATGTATACGCAGACATGTGGAACATCTTAGGCCGAGAATGGTCTTCGATCGTTAAATGCAGTATATATTTATAGGCATTTTAAGGGTGCCGTCACAATTAGAGCTTTGTAGAGAAGTTGTAAATACAATAATTTTCGATATATAGACATATATGTGAACACGCTTAAGTGTATAATCAAGCAATTCGTTTGCGGTGGCTATAGTCGATTTTGTAAATAACGGTAGTTAAAATCTTAAATGCTGAGAATGTACTTATAGTAAATGTCAATGTATTCAAAGATGTTAAACTTTTCAAACTGATCTGAAATTTTGTTCACGCAAGTTTGACTTCATCTTTCCAAACTCCAAAATCTTTATCGTGTATCACGTGGATGTTCCGTATATCTTCAAAAGCACGTAAATAATGAGACATTTTCAGTTCATTGGTAACATTCACAAAGCACGCAATCATTAAGAAAGAATCGTAGGCTCACTCCAAATGTATCCGTACCTCGAGAGATGCCCTCGCTTTTTTTCTCGCGCCCGGCGGCAGCAGCGTTCCTAATCACGAAAACAAAAGAAACCAATCGAAGCGTTCGCCTCGGCATGAGATTCAATCGAGCGAAAACCTAAGCTCGATGGGCTAATTTCTCGCGGGTCAAGCGCCGCGTGAAATCGGAAAGTCATAAAAAAAATCAAAAGTGTGCAGAAGAGCCCTCGTATACGTATAGCGGCCGCGTGTTTTTTATCGAATCATCCCGCCGAGAGCTAAAGCCGAGCAAAGCGCCTCTATCTCTCTCCGTGTTGAGCCTTGGGTCGCGATTTATTGCCTCGTAGTAGTTCGCCTGAACGCGTGCGCATACGCGTATAGATATATATTTATGGATAACCCAAACTTCCGATCGAAGACCAAACTATCCTCGGCCGACTACGCAAATATCACAGCCCTTCATCAACTTCTGTCCTCCCCCTTCCTTGCGCCACTCCTCTTTCTCTCGCGCGTATATACTCTTGACCGATTTCCAGCCTATATCCCTAATGTGTACCCGTTTCATCAATGTCGTTTTTAATTGAAATATATAATTTATACTGTATAATTATTATTATTCATGCTCGGTTTTGACTAATAAGATGCAATTTTTTTTCATCATTCTATGCTGGATCTTTGTTTAAGTGTAAATTGGTATTCTTTTTGTGGTAAAAGCATCTGATTTTTCTAGGCGAGCATAAATTATAATTTATCTCAGAGTAGAGTAACAGAGTAAAGCTATTTGGCAAAGCTATTTTTTGAAGATGCCAGGCTAAGTTAAATTTATATTCAAACAGTACAAAATACATATACGGATATATAGCGAGGCTTTTTTCTGTGACTCTAATCTGATTACTCATCCTCACACTCGACTTGAACACCACACGAATTCATGATAATCATGTACTTTATCATTTAGCCTCACCATGAACTATATATTTCGAACACACAAAACTAAATTCGTCTCAGAGAAATGAAGTGTATAGGCTATTAGAAACAAGGGGGCGTGCAAATAAAAATTTTCATATTCAAACAATATCTCTATATTGGTGCAATTTAATTTCAATATTATCGATCGAAAATCAATTTACAAAAAAAATTAAATTGCACTGATATTACAAGATTACTTTAAACCATCATCACCAATTCGATCCAAAGTAGATTGCCCAATACATTAGTGTTTGAAAACCTTTCATTGATGTGGTGTTTTCCTGGTTATCTGCAACCTACGATTTATATTATACGTCACTTTGTATATTATATACCTATATATCAATGTCGTAAGGAATGTAGTTTTTATATATTATATATATAAAGTTTGTAAGTGTCTTCAATGGTTATTGTTGGTGAATTGGAACTTAAAGACTATATGGAGTTCACGATTATGAGATGCTGTAAATGAATAAAGTGTTCTTTATACGTGTATACATGTACTGTTAATAAGAAATTTGCATCGATGTCTATATTTTTTGACAATAAGCGGTTTTTTCTTTTAAAATATACACGATTTATTGTTTAGTCCTGTTATGCGTGTATATATATGACAAATCGTAAGAAAGATACGTATTTTCATAAAAATACACGTATATCTTATTGATAGAACTAGTTTTAATAAATTCGTACGTGTTGTATTTTTTCTGAGTTTTTGTACACGTGGTATATGACAATTCCTTACAGTTTTTCTTGTGACGTTTTCATCGAAGATGTTATAAGTATTGGTTCAATTATACGTGAGAACTGTGTATCATTCTAACTCCTGCAGATCATATCTCAATTCTTCTTTTCTTTAAACTCGTATCTTCAATTCATTTATGTTTCAACTACACGTCCTCGTGTATTAAAATAGAAAAACAACACATTACGCGTTACTTCGTGTCAACTTTTTCCTATCGCCTACACATACATAAATAGTACTCACACGCAGTCGCGCACACACTTCTCTTAGAAAGTAATTCGACCGAGTGCTGGCGAAATTCATTAACCTAATTAGTTTTATCTAAAACGGCTCGTCTAATGCATCTTTAAATCTACTGCGTTAAAATTCAGACGCAAGAAATTAGCCAGTAGGCTAATAGCACGAAGAAAAAAGCTGTTTTACAAATATAGGGGATGAGTTCGCGTGAGAATATTTCTTTTCCGATCAAAACTACACCGATTGAAGTTGAATTTTTAGAAAGTCTTGTATTATAATTCGAGAATATACATTATGTAATCCGTATCAAACCACACAAGCCGTTAGTCAGATCAGCTGCGGTACAAATCATAAACGGCGGTCCGCGCAAACTATACTATGTCGGTTATAATCCGAATGTATAGTGCGTATGACAAAATCACAGCGCATCGCGTTCAGTCAACAACCGGTCATATACCTATACATAGACACACGATGACACGTCCAAAGTCATGAATACATTTGCATCCTCGATATATACGTATACGAGCAAACATGTAGGGCGCGATCGTTAATAAGAGCGGTAACGCTCGCCTACTCCTATATATATATCATGATTCCCATACATCAGCTCATAAACACATACGCAAGCTCATACCTAATATACATAGCATAATACTTCCTCGCATCCGGTAAAAAATAGATACATGCGCGGACGAACACACCAACTCATGTATACAAACCGAGCGCAAACACACATACACGTATATATTTTATAATGCAAATATACGATATATATGCGCGTGTGCGGGTACACGTGCAGCTGCGACGAAAATGTAAAATATAATATATACTGAAAACTAACTTTCTCTATGTGTCTGTGTGTCTCTCTCACTCACTCTTCTCTATTCGCTCTTCTTGTGTGTTCTCAACTCTCCTTCACACACAGGTGACGACTTCTCGTACGCAAGTAAGTCCGCAAGTAGATTGTGGAGGGTGTATCTTATATCCACATTATATATATATTGTATCTTTATATATAATCTTATATATTACATATGCTTTATATATTATGTAACCAGATTTTTATCTAACTCACACATACATATATATATATATAAAAAGAATTTGCTATATAATAGTATATTCGTACATGCAATGTTGAGACACTGTTTTGATATACAAAGCAATTCAAGCAGCCTTCGCGCACATAACATAATCGATTAAGAAGCGAAAGTATTTTTGTAATTCCAAGTATTGGCGCCTCGCGTACATTCTGTACATTGACGCTATGATATGGCCATTGGCTATGTAGGAACACAGATGTATCAATCTATATTACCTGAAAAGCGTGCACTCAGCGCAGTAATGATATATCAGTGCAAGGCTATATATTATACATCTTTCTGTTTTCTTTTGCCGTCATATACATGACGGTTGCGTATATTGTATTCTACACCTGCTAGGCAGAGCGAGTACCTCGTTATATATCAAAACGCTTTTTTGCTTTCATTTATAATACTTATTATGTGAAGTACATTGTCGCTTTGTTTCAGCATTTTTGTTTATCTTACATTTTTTCTGCTTACGTATATATTACAATATCAAGCTCGGACTTTACTGTCATTATTTTTATGCTTTCTCGGGAACTCTCGCTTGTTATGATTTTCCAGAAATGAAGAAAGCTTGAAACTTTTAATTTATAATATAAATAAATGCACTCTTGTTTAAAATTTTTTTTTCCACACTATCGTATGATCATGGTACATATATTGTATAAGTTTTAATCTTCGCCTTGCTTGTCGTTGTGCGATTCACCCGATTCGTCGAGAGAAAGTAAATATGGTCCCTGAAAAATGTGCCAAGTACGATCGAACAAACTTCGTGCTGCTACGAAAATTTGCACGCATTTCGTGTATGATAAGTCGCCGCGTTTGCAAAATATATATGGATCGATCTCGCCTATGCTTCACGACTTCGAAATTCGCAGTATTTTATTCATGAAAATTTCCTTTCAATCGATGCCATTTCAATGATATATTGCCCTTTCTCACGCTGGCGATGAAGACACGCAAATTACTTATCACTCGATGATATCACCTATATTACTATTATTATGTACATACAAGTATATCTATAATGTATATGTATATCGAATCGCGTATTTCACTTTTTTCTGTTTCTTCTTTCAAACTTTCGTCTACTTCTACCACTTCTCTATATCTTTCTCTGCACCATAACTTTATGTTCACTCACAAAGTCGATAAAAAAAAATTTTATCACAATACATTTTTACCCCGAACGCTTTCGCACAATAATTCGTGCATGATGTTATACCAGTATTGCCATTACTATTATATTACACTGTACTTGCGCATTTACACTCCAACACTTCCGATTTCTCGAATGCAGTAGACACCAATTATTACACATTGCATACCGCCTATATTTAACGCCGTGAAACCGGTACACGTTTGCTGATAAATAATCGAACACACAAGAATTATGCCTCTCACGCGTTGTTTCAAATACGTATAATTTTCAATGTAGTTGCCACTGAGATAATTTCACTATGTACTTATTATATTTAGTCGAAAAATTGAAAAAATTATCACGGCACAATCACGCCGTGATTACACGCCTGAATGCTGAAATACCAATGTTGTTGCTACCCGCTGCAGCCATTGCTCGCTAATATTTTTTCATAACGTTTGCCAACGTTATGAGAAAAAATAACGCGGCCGTGCATTGCGCTCCAGAGAAAATTAATTTCTGCTCTCGGCCTGCACGACGATGTGTTTTTCAATTTTCGCGGAATTCGATCTATCACCGCCGCCTCAATTCATGCACGTTGCATGCTCACGTATATATATATATATATATATATACACAAGTATTTGATATGTATATATATAGATAGAGTAGCTGATGCGAGTCGGAAAAATAGTTTCCTGGATATAAGCCACACTCTTCCAATATAAACGTGCCTCCGTCGTAACGCCGATAGAGGTTAAAATTGCGCTTTAAATATTTGCATCGCCGCAGAAAGATAAGAGCAAACAAACGTTTATTATTCGATCGAACCAATATTGCGCTATTAAAAGCTAGTCAACACCGGATGCTCTGCGATATTGTCACGTTTATAATGGAAGGCTGCGGCAATATTCTATATATTTTATATATCTCTCAGAGAGACTATATAGTTAATGTTTAGATTGTATTTATATTATAAATATTGTATCGTATATTTGACGATCGAACTCTTTCGGATGCTTACAAAGTATTGATCGATTTCGAATGCGCAGCCTGGCTTTTCCACAAATGATTTTTGCACTTTATTTATTAAAATAGCAAAAACGCAACTCCGAAATGGTTCGACTCTCATTTTTTATTGCAATGCAGTAGCGGCACATATAGCCGATATTTATTAGTTACAGTAAACACGTATATTGTAAGAAGTAGTCACATGTAGCGTCTTATTTATTAGGCAATAGGTGATTTAGTTAGGGTAGCTAACATGTGTAGTAATTTGTTACAGACGACCACCATCCTCCCCCCACATTCACCCCGCCAGAACTGCCCAAGATGGTTCACGTGAGAGGTACAGTTACACCTCAGTCAAACCATGCTACAGTCTCGCCATTTGCTCTTTTTCTCTGTCTCTATCTTTATATATTTCTGCCTATATCTATCTCTAACTTATACGAACTAATAAGCATCACTATAACTACTTTACGCCTGCAGCAGACGCCTATGTACTTTTTATTTTTTATTTTCCAATTTTTACGTATGGGTAATTAACAATAAAGTATATTGGAATTATGCTGTATCGCAGATCTAATCGCGCTTTCTGACTTTACTTAAAGGGTGGTTGATGATTTTTATGCTGTGTTAAGAAAATCATTGCTTTTTCATCTTATTATACGATGACATCAACCATCCCGTATTTCTTTTAAGTTCACACTGTCGCGATTTCATGCTTAAATTTATACTCATTGCATACGTTTCCAATGATAAATAATTAATATCATTACATTTACACTAACAGAATTAATTGTTTTTTTTTTATTTTATCACAATAGCATTACCTTTTGTTCACTATTTAACAATTTTTTATCTATTTTGTGCTTTCACTTACTCAATCTATTAGATTTACCTAGCTTCACGTGTAGCAGTTTTATCGACGTAGACAAATTATTTCATATTTAATCTAGTTCACACAGTCAAAATAGTTTTTGTTTGTATACGATTTAGTATATAATATTTAGAGTATTTCAATTTTTTTTTTTTGTAAACTAAATTCGTAAGTATGAAGTTGATAACAACTTTCAATACACTAAAAACTTTTTAGTGATTAGTTCAAGTCGATTTTCCCCGATACTGTCGCATGCTCCATTTATTTTCTAATACATAAACTCAACATCACACATTTAAACCGCAAAAAGCATATAGATATAAATTCCAAACATCAATCTGAAACATGTCCTTCATAAGAATGTTACCTTAACTGAAGTGAATTGGACTTGAAAACTCAACCGGTATCAACAATTTTGTTTATACCAAAACAAGCTTCGGCTTTTTATTTTGCAAAATTTGTTCATTGTACATTTTTATCAAAATAGTGAAATTAAAAGAAGTTTTAAAAATAAAATCCAACTGCACGCTGAAGAATAATAAAATATGAACGCAAACAAAAAAAATGAGAAAAAGAAGGCGTAAAGGCCATGCGGTCCGCTTTTCAACCCAGTTAACGGTAACGATTCTTTTCCGACGAAGCGCCGAGCTGCATCCCGACTAAAAACGACGCTCTAAGGTAAAGTTTCTCTCTGTCGGTTGGCATAAACGCCGGTATTATATATATAGGTGTGCGGCACTAAACACACACACCCGCGTACACACACACTCA
Source organism: Muscidifurax raptorellus (assembly GCA_020010945.3). Lineage (NCBI taxonomy): Eukaryota > Metazoa > Arthropoda > Insecta > Hymenoptera > Pteromalidae > Muscidifurax > Muscidifurax raptorellus. The sequence continues at coordinate 1,935,549 of CM052081.1, read as the reverse complement.
CACATAATGCAATGCAGAGAACAGCTCCAGCACACCAGAGAGCCAAGCAAAGTATAGTATTGCGAGCATGGGGGGAGCAGGTCGATGAATGCACATCTATGTATATATACACACATATACGGACACATAATATTATGAAGCATTGCGCAGTACGGGGGACTACAACTACTTTTTGCCACATGCAGAATATATTGTTAAATATATATTGTCAATGTCGAACTTGATAAACTATTTTTGAACCTCTTTATATTATACATTACATATTCTTGTCTTTTTTTATAGTATTTCGACTTTTTTGATGTGTCGATCTTTCGATGGCCCATATTAATTCCTATTTTCGCATTCTAGGTGAAATCAGTCGCGATCTAGACGATCCGAATGGTGAGTTTTACAACATCTCTTATTACTGTTTCTGCGTTAATATCCAATTTAGCGACGAATACAGATTGATCGCGAATCGACGTGATTGGAAATAAGAAAAAAGTATATCGGCTACTTTAGTGTCGATCGAACAGAAAATTCGTATAAGAAATTGGAGCCAGTTTTCTGCACCTCTACCAATCTGATTCAATTTTTAGTCGCGAAAAATACGCGAAAATTTTCACCTCGGCAAGTTTAAATTCATTTTTCTTGAACCTTTTCATACGGCAAGCTCATTCAAGAAAAATCTCGGCTATATGCATTAAAATATATCTTCTAGATGAAAAAGTCTAACTTATATCGCACGCATGCACAAGGCATATCTGCAGGGCAAGGGGCATACGCAAAACCATGTAACCGCGGCAATTATTTTACGGCGCTCCAATTCACTTTTTAAAAACACTGTTAAAGCCTTTGGCTTTTGTCGCACTGACGTGTGTTCGCAGAATCGCAAGAGACGGTTATTAAACCAAGGGGCTTTGCCTCCCTTCCTCTGTGTTTGTTACAGCTATGCGCAACCACCGAAATTCTGTGGGAATGACGACGATGAACTCAACGAAGCAGGTCAACAAGGTGAAGCCGAACGTAAATAGGACCGCCAGCGAGGGCTTGTCAAGCCCAAATCAGCCGTACAATCAGAGGTACCCGAGATGCGCGCGACGTCGCCGGAAAATAATATCTCCCCTCCCCCTCTCTCTGTTCTCTTTCTTTTTTACTCTTTTTCTGTCTTTTATATTGTCACGATTTCTATGCCGTGCCACCCAAAAGAGAGGGACAGAAAGAGAGAGAGAGAGAGAGAGGTGTAGGAAAAGAAATAAACAAAAAAATCGCCAACATATACTCACATCCAATGCATCATCAAAAATGTGTCTACCATTTTTCACACTCACGATAATGTGACACATTCACCTGCACTTTGTGCAGATTTTTTTGTATTTTGTATACATCGTAATCGTATTGTCACGCATATTTTGGAAAGCAGCTGCCAAAATTGACGGATGAATGTATTGGAATATCGCAGTGTTATTTGTTAAACAAAAAATTTCAATCCACTGACAATGAGATGTGCCGCTGCCTTCCTCCATCACGCATTTTTCGCATATGTTCACCCGCTACGGCACTCATCACATGATGTTCCGTTTTTTTTAATTGGTTTTGCGTACATTTTTTTCGCGTTGGCCAGATGACGACAACGCAATTAGGACTAATTTATAAAAGAAGACATTCAATTGTATAGGCTTGATTCGTGTTATTTTTTTCGATATATCGTTTTGTCTTCATACATCCATGTGTGAAATATTCTTGACATAAGATCAACGTCACCTCAGTAATTTTGAATTTGTACTATTCCATCCAATTCACGTATGTTCTTGAAATACAAGCCATAACTTTTTAAAATAACTTTTTAGATAACATGCACGCATATCATCACAAAGAAATAATTACCAAGATAAACGTTATACGTTTTTACAATAATTTTTCAACATTTATTATCTATAATACATAAAAGCATATAAACTTGGTTTACGTTCTTTCTTGTGTTTTGTAACAATTAGAGTTTGTGATGCGTTGCAAATATTCCATATTTCTTGATTGGAATTGTGTATTTCTAAACTTTCTATCCTTGTTACAAGAATTGCATGTACAATTTTTCATACTTAGACTACTGCTATACTGTTTATATAATAACATACTGTTACTGGCAAAAGTTCACGCTCATAAGTCAACTGATCATCAAAACACAAATCATTATTAGTAAACAACAATACTTGCAGATTGATCGAAATTCATTTCTAGATTATACATAACTTTAGTGATAGGAAAAAAGTGTAGGAATGAACAAGAAAGGGTTGTGAAACCAACGTGTACGCTCACCTTCTAATTTTCCAGATCGCAACAAGAGGAGTCCGCATACGCTGGCTACCATCTCGCCTACGAAGTGAAAAAACTCATGTACGCTTTATTTGACGCCCGTTGTATATCATCATTTTTTTTCTTTGTTTTTGATTTTATCAGATTTTTTTCTGTGTATGAAAGCTCCTTTGCATGCCTGTAGCATGAGATCGAGAGAAAGCGATTTCTACTTGCGTCTTTCCTAACAATATGCACTTTGCGAAATTACACCCGGCCTTTGCGAACGGAATTAATTTAACCGAGTCAACGCGAAGTTTAATGCTTAATTAGCGAGTAGCTGCGCGCGTGCTAGCACCGCGAGTATTGAAATTTCTAATCTGAACTAACATCAGAAAGAAGGAAAACAATGTTATTACAAATTCTCACTTTCATTTGCATCATTTCAACAAATTGGTACTGTGAGCTTATAGAATTATAAATAGTTTGGATTCTTCAATTATCTATCAGAGATAATAATATACTTTCAAATTTGTAAAGTAAATTTTTTTACTAAAAATCACTATATAGTATTTTACTTTTCTTTATAGCCTAAATAGTATCGATGAGAATTAAATATCTTAAAAAGTAGATGCAAATAGATCTTAGTCTGCAAATTAAACGAGTTAGAAATGCGTAACTGCAATGAGTCAGTAAAAACTTCTAATACTAATGCCTTAAATGTTGATTATACAATTTGGTTGGTAGCTTCGATTTACTCTGTATAATTTTTTTAGTATGGTATTTTTGGTGCTTTTGCTTTCAGTGTATTGCCTTAGAAATTATGTACAAAACAAAAGTTATCCTATAACTAACTCTAATATGTGCCTGCCATTTGATATGGAATGTAATGATTAGCTTTAAAATGCAGTAAATAAACTCAATCTTAAATAAAAGAAGATGAATCAATCGACGTGAATACATTGTGCACGGACAACGCATAACACTATACTTTCTCTTCGTAATTTCATTAATCTATGTGTTCTCATAACCTTTTGTTTTTAATTGTTAATTATTCTATCTACAAACGAAATACATATTTTTACGAAAAAACAAAAGGTTGAAACTAATCTAATCGCGAATACCATTACTGCTCATGATGAAGAATTCTAAATAATATTTGTGTGAACGTATACAGTGTGTCTGTGCGTGCGCTTGTAGACTCTGTCGCTTCAGACTCAAGGTACAAGTTGTTTTTTCAAAATGTCCAATGGCTCAATTCGCTTTGACCTTGAGTCTGGGCAAAGGTGATGAAAATGTGTGGAAAAATCGCGCAAAGCACAGTAATAACATACCTTTTCCCTGGGCGGACCCAACACCACTGCAGGCCAACGAACCGCGCGTCCGGCGGCTCCAACGTCAACAACAACGGTGGTCTGCAGATCGGCATCGCCGACGACCAGGCCAAGGACTTCGACTTCGAGAAGACGGAGATGAAATACGACTCGACGGGCATGTTCCACTGGAGTCCGGCCCGAAATCTCGAAGACTGCATACTGGATCGCAACCAGGCCGCCATGACGGTGCTCAACGGTCACGTGGTAGTCTGCCTGTTCGCCGATCCGGACTCGCCCCTCATCGGACTGAGAAACCTCGTCATGCCGCTGCGAGCTTCCAATTTTCATTACCACGAGCTTAAACACGTAGTGATAGTCGGATCCGTGGACTACATTAGGCGCGAGTGGAAGATGCTCCAGAACTTGCCCAAGATCTCGGTCTTAAACGTGAGTGCACTTCTATACCTCTCTTCTCTCTATACCTACATATATATCTATCGTTGCCTGTTAACCATTCAAAGCTGTCACCGCTAAGTGCTCGGCGATGCCGATCTGGAAATGGATCCGAGAATTTCTTATTATTGTAATGAAAATATGCCACAGGGTTCGCCGCTGAGCAGAGCAGACTTGCGTGCCGTTAACGTGAATCTGTGTGACATGTGTTGCATCCTGTCGGCTAAAGTGCCTAGCAACGATGACCCCACCCTCGCCGACAAGGAGGCCATCCTCGCGTCCCTCAACATCAAGGCGATGACGTTCGATGACACAATCGGTGTTTTGAGTCAAGGTTGGTTTACGCCCTGCGATACGCTAAGTTAATTACATTTTTCCGAACATAAATAAAGATACTGAAATTCTACTTTTAATTCTAGTTGGAAGTCCTATTGTTCTTCAAAGAAGAGGATCCGTCTACGGGGCAAACGTACCGATGATAACAGGTACCTTGTAGATCTTTTTAACTATTCATCAGAATTTATATGAACAAAATCAGAAAACTTTAACAATATACAAACCGCTGTATGAAATTATCTCCTTTTTCAGAACTTGTCAACGATAGCAATGTTCAGTTTCTCGACCAAGACGACGACGATGACCCGGACACGGAGCTCTACCTCACACAACCGTTTGCTTGTGGCACTGCCTTCGCTGTTAGCGTCTTGGATTCACTCATGTCGACGGTACGCTCGACAATACGACATCTTTGATGCAACGATTTCGAGCAATAGCGAATTAACGATTCTTGCGCTTAAATTTTTCAGACTTACTTTAACCAGAACGCACTGACTCTCATAAGATCTCTAATCACTGGTGGAGCGACGCCCGAACTCGAATTAATCTTAGCCGAAGGCGCCGGATTAAGGGGAGGTTACAGGTAAATATAATATGTGATCTATGTTCGTAAAAATTTATTTGACAACAATTTGACGATTTATTCGACCTGTTGCAGTACTGCGGACAGTTTAGCGAATCGGGATAGGTGCAGGGTGGGTCAAATCTCGCTGTACGATGGGCCTCTGGCCCAGTACGGTGAGGGAGGCAAGTACGGCGATCTCTTTGTCGCGGCTTTAAAGTCGTACGGAATGCTGTGCATTGGTCTGTACAGGTACAGGTATCGGACTTTCTTTCCTTCGATGGTATTTATTGGATTACCCCACGATAAAAATATATAAATGGGCCTGTGGCCGTCTATCTTTGTTACTATTCTTACAATTATTATTATTATTACTACTATTATTATTACCATTATTATTATTATTATTATTATTATTATTATTATTATTATTATTATTATTATTCATATTTTATAAACCGCCACTTTATATCGTTCCTCTTACGTCGCAAGTCTATATAATTGCTCTGATTTTTTGATTTTTTGCCGCACACATCTTTTGCATTTTGTGTTTTTGCGTCACGGCACGAGCGAGAAAAATGAAAGATTTTTTTTTGACAAAAAGAAAAAAATATGAGTGCGATGAGCGATTTGTGAATCACGCGCAGTAAGTTTCTCCATCCAAAAAATATCATTTTTGAACTTTTTTTGTCTCTGTCTCTCTGTCTTTTGTCTTATCTGTCTCTGTCTTTTGTCACCATGTTTAATTAGCGTTTAGTTCGCTGCCGCATAGTATTTAGTTTAGCTATATGTTTGTTTAGTTCCGGCTTTGGCTCTATAATATCATTTCACATAACAACAACCATATGAGAAACATAAAAGATAACTACATGTATATGTCAGTGTGTAAAAGCTCGGGTCATCCAAGTAAAGCGAAATGCTAAAATACGTTAAACCGGTGTTTTAGATTTCGCGACACGAGTTCGTCCTGTGACGCGTCCTCGAAGCGATACGTCATTACGAATCCTCCTGACGATTTCACGCTGCTGCCAACCGATCAGGTAAATGATCTCATTTTTCGCGCATACTATTTTTAGTTTGATAAATATATTCTTATCGTTCATCGTGTTCCACAGGTTTTTGTACTGATGCAGTTCGACCCGGGCCTCGAGTACAGGCCCAGCCGCGGTGCCCGAGGCAAGGACGACGCCTCCTGACTGTTGCTGTGTAGCGCCCTCACCGACGGACCGTACTCCTACATCTAAGCGCGATTATACCTGCATAAAGGTCGCGCCAAAGTAGGACGTGCAATTCTTGTGTGACATCGTGCCGACGCCGAAGCCGCCAGTGCCATCGCCACCTCAACACCCGTCGATATACGCTATACCGCGCGTCCGTCGTCGTACCCTCGCTCCTTGTCACCACGACTTATGAAAAGAAAAATATATCTCAAGCAAAAAACGAACAAAGAAAGTAAACCCTGCAGCGTAAATACACGTGCACGCAGAGACACTTACACGGCCTTTCTCCCAGTGTACGCCTAGAAAAGAGGCCTAGGACCAGTCCCATGTACTACTATTGTTATATTGCAACTATATAATACTGCTACTGCAGAGTAGCTTAATGACCCGGATTTTGGTTTCATTATTTTACTTGGTTTTCTGCTATCGCGAGCATAGAAACAGAAAAGCTTAAACATATCGTTAAAAAACGATATAATATATATGCACGCATATCGCAATGCTATAGTCGACACAAATGTGCGTCAAATTTATTTTTCAATCGTGTGCACGCGAAAATGTATATCCGACCGTCGTTTGATATTCTTTCTTCTGCATATTGTACAGTAGCCTCTTCTACATTTGCGTGTAATTTTCTTTTGTTTTTTTTATCGACGTCACGTTTGTAGCTTATATCGAAGCGAGAGAGAGAGAGAGATAACAAAAACTGGTACACGACTACAGTCCACAAACAGAGCCAGGGAGAGAAGGACGAAGACACAGAAAGAGAACGCACATGTGGATAAACTGAAAGGAAAAGAGAGAAAACGCAATCGTTGCGAGGGAAGACAAAGGATGACGCGTCTCCGAGATGAGAACAGTATGCGGATACGGGCCAAAAATGCGCGAGAGAGGAATAAACGCGTGCTTGCGGAAGAGGAAGATGCGCTGCTGCTGCTGAAATTAGTGACGGCACGATCGATCACGGTCCAAGGGCTGCTACACACATAATATTACAAAATACAAGGCAAAACGATGCATCTATGCACGTATACTGCATCCCTTCTGCCTCGATGGAGAAGAATAGAGTCGAAGACGAAGCCGAGGTATATAAGAAGAAGAAGAAGAAAGCGCGAGCGTTCGCGTCTCAGAGTATTTCGGAGCCCCGCGTACGATGGCGCGCTTTTCCCCGGCTGATATAAGTCAATCGCGACAGCTCGATTTGTCTCGAAGGATCACTGATGCGCGAGCGCGCCATAGGCATTGTATTCTTGCATTCGAAATTCTTTACGTGCATCCAAAAAAAGAACGTTTTTGCATCATATAACGTATGAAACACTTTTACGAATAACGTTTAGAGACTAATAATGGACGTAGAGAGACGTTGAAACGGAGAGTAATTAACAGTTAGCAAGAGAGACTTATTAAGGATAACCTTTATAATAACAATGAGAAAATATACTGTTTCCAATAATTGTAATATGTAACATAAACATTTTACACAGAATATATGCCGCGGTGTAATGATTTCCGGACTAAATTTAAAATCTTAAATAGAAGTAATAACGTTTACTACATTGAACTAGAAGGATGAAACGAGGCGGGGTAGAGTAGCTTACGCGCGGTTTGACAAGCCGATGCTCTCTGTCTCTCTATACCTGTTGGGAAACCGGCATATCGCCGATACGCTAATCACATTATGGGATGGTATCTTCCTCGTTCTAAGACGAATATCGCTGTGTATTGTGAGCGCACTGAACCGTTAAAACAGTATAATATCCGCTAGCCTAAAACTAGCCATGATCGTGTTTTCAGTGGTTTCGCGTTAGTATATGAATCGTGTACTAATACATCTAATATTCGCTTAAATCGTTTAATACATTTTTTACCAAAGCGCTTGTGCACTTCGAGACATACGAAATCGCGATGGCGCTTTACGCTCTAGAGACTATCTCTAATGCTTATTCAATGCTGAAGAAGCACTGAACGCGTTGCTAATGGGGCTCCGGAAACATTCCGAGATGCTGACAGCGTCGCAACTCGTTATATAAATAATATAAATACTATACATAAGCGCATCTTTAGATAAGATAAACATTGATATATAAGGATAAAAAGCACGCGCAAAATAGCGCGCCGAAACGCGCGCGTGCGATCAACGCGCGCCTCTGCACGCCAAAGGCCAACTATAAAACGCGAGAAAAGCTAAATAAAATAAAGATAAAGAATAAAAAAAATTAAAAAAAAATAAATGCATAAAATAAACTAAAACATAAAATGATCTAATGAGTGAGAAACGCCTGTGAGGTCGCGCGAATACTCCGCTGCGAGTGCACAGCTAGGAAAGAGTAAGAAGAAATAAGGAATAGAAAGATACACTTTACTTTCTATTCGTAAAGATTCGAACTTCTCTGCCACGCCACCCGACTTCTTTCGTTCCGACACAAACATATATACACATTCGCGATACGTTCACACTGACACATGCAACAACAAAAAAATGTATAACGTAATGCCGTGGAATTGACACTCGCACGGAGACAACACGCGACGATGGCGTTTCTTGAAACTCACTAAAACACGAGCCCAAAGCGAGGAGATAAAATAAAATAAAATAAAAATCGACGATGTACTTATATTAGAAGCGATGAAACTCCGTAAGCGCAGCTGACGAGAAACGCGTCGAGAATACTCTTCGCCTGCTCGAGCTACGATACATTAAACCCATTTGCGCCAATGAGGGGCGCAATAGGGTTAGATATAATTCTTACTTTTTTCGTTCGGACAAAAAATACAGACAAATTACCAAAAAAAAAAATATATACGTAAAGCGCGCGACAAACGAGAGTAAAGAAATGCAAGACTTTCAAATGGGGTAAACGGAGGAGAAAACAGAGATAAAATAAAATAAATGTAGGCACGTAGAGGTGAGATCGCACATCGTCCGGGATAAATTGCGATTGCATATCGCGTCTCGTTAACGATCGTGCGGAACTGCAAACCGTTTACGCGACAAAAAAGATAAACAGAGATAAAATAGGGAAAATCTTTACCTCGTGTGTCTTGTCTAGGACTAAATGAAGACTCTCAATCAAGCACTTTGTACAGGTTCTATATACATATTATACATACAGATGATTATTATAAATAAGAGGAAAAAATGAAACGTAATGATAAGGCAAAGACACCCTTTTCCACACGATTTTGCGTATAAAAGAAAAAAATCGGTTGTATATCGGTATATTTGCGGCATAGGCATATATGCACACACATCGTATATATACATATATATGTATACATAGACACTCTCTCTTTTATATATTTTTGTGAAACTCACGTGTGTATATATACGGACGTTCATTATAATATGCGACGATACATTATGCGTATATCTCTAACTATTAAGTCATGTATGAGGAAGACACGAAGTGGAGTGTAGCCAAGACAGAAAAATAACAAAAACTTATAAAAAAAATTATATTAAATGCGAGCAGGTCTATTTGTAATAACCGGCGGCGCGTTATCTGCGAAACGGATGCGGTCGTCTTGCGTTGCATCGAAACGGAGTATTAATTTTTCCTATTAGGATTAAATTTTTTTTAAAATTAACGCGACTAAGAAATATGGAAAACGGTAATTGCTCTATTAAAAGTATTTTATATTAAAATATCTGTTTCGTTGCGACACGAAACGCCCGTTTCTATTTTTGCGCGCGACAACTGCAGCGACGAAGCGATAAACATACATTCGTAACTCAAGAATGTAATGTAAAATTAAGTGGTTTGAGTGCGGCATAGTCAGACGTTATCTGCCTTGTACGCATAGGAGGTGAAAAGAAAATCATTGAAAATAAAATTTAAAATATGATTTCTCTGGTGCTTTACGCTTTAAAAATAAACAAATGTGGCTCTTGATGAATGAATATAATCTGAATATTAGAGAATGTTGTTGTTTGTTGCACTATTTATTTATAGTAGTGAATAACAAGTTAAAAATCTATGTATACATAAATATAAATAATTGTGCCGTTGAACGATTCATATTTCATTGCTTTTTTAAAATGAAAAATCGTCGATGCTAAATTTTCTACTAACATAAAAAATAATAAGCAAATATGACTTGTTAGTATGGCTTAATTAGATACTTGCATTATTTTTAATGTTATTCTATGCAATCGATTTCTATTATAAATTTATTTATGTTGATCTGTGTAATATATTCAGCGTACATACAAATCTTTAAGTCTTTTTCAGAAATATTATATGATCCATGTAATTGATAATTCGTAAATAAAAATCGATGTAAATAGATAATAATCGCTGTCAGGAAATATTTGTAAGTAAACAATTATTTGTAAAAATGTGCTATTAAGAAAAAAGCAAGCTAAAAAAGAGTATCATATTACAAATGTTAAATGCCAGAATTTTACGTTCTCGTAATTACGATCAGTCATTCATTTTCGTGCGTAATCCAATGGTTTCTTTTCATTTCTCCAAGGCAGATGCGTTCACTCTCACGCGGGCGTAAGAACACGAATAACATAGATATATAGAGCGAATAGTTGGCACGCGAACTCAGTCGTGCGAAGGGCAAAGGCCAATGAAAAACAGTAAAATTCAAAGCTTAATGAAAAGAAAAAAAATAAATCAGCGAAGGAAAAGGAGAAATACTAGCTGTGGTAGAGGCTGCCGTGTTCGTTACATGCATTAAACATAAAAAAAAATTAAAAAGCAAAAGGTGTATTAAGAATTAAAAACCGCTGATGCTGCTGTTGCTGCTGTTGCAATATCCACGTGCACTGTTCACTGCCACCGCAGTTCGTGTTATTTAACGTATATAAAAATTATATACCTTTACATGTACACAAGTATACATAAATACAGTCACACGAACACTTACTCGAAAACAGGTATACAGACATTGTACACATGGCTAAGGCATCGCGGCGAGGAGGTCCGGCGCGCAGCGGAAATAAAACGATAATCATCCCGCGGTCGGTCGAGTTTCATATACCTATGTACACAACACTTCGATCTACTCTCGATCTCTATATTTCACATCTCCGTCTCCGTCTCTAGATTGACGAGGCGCGTGGTTGACCCAAGGAATTTTTTTCGCGGTCGCTGTATCACTTTACCCGTTACTGACATCACAGCTCTCGTTTTAATGCATTCGATTTTTTATTTGATGTTATTCACTTTCTCGACGATTGTTTATCGAAGATAAGCTTCTTTGTATTGACGATTCATGACTAGTGGACCGCGAAATTCCTCTGCGCGTTTTGCGCATGGATCGTTCTTACCCGCCTCGTCATTTTTTGCGTGTTCCTCGACGTGTCTCGATCTATACGTGATTTCTGTAAATTTTGTCTAGACGTACGATTAAAACTTTGAATAGTTCGAGGCTTCCGTGAACCGATAGCGCATTTCTTTTTGTGACGAGAAGCTTTTACAATAGCCGCTCAAAGCTAAAAAGCTCTTTTACTTTTCGAAATTTTGGATTTTACTTTATATTGAACCGACATATCGATTTTACGTACGCTAATTCTCGTAAAGGTTCTTTAAACGCTTCTCGATCATCTAAAAGAGATTGTCTTATCGAAAAACGCCTAGAGACGAGAAAAATATATATATAATATATAAATCCATTCGCCGAGCAGCCATCGGGGAACTAAAGACTGCTGACTTAAATGTGTACGTAAAACGTTAATAAAAAATGGAATAAATAAGAAGTTTTTTTGCAAACTCGATCGTAACTCGTGTAGCAAAAGAGCGCGTAAACTGTCGAGCTTTAGCAACCGGCAAAGTAAACCTTAGATATATATTAATAAAAACACATGTCGCGCACATCGTTGAAAGAGGTAATTAAGAATAGATTCCTTATTGCTCTCTCCTCTTCCCAAGGCTGTATAATAATAAAACTATATGAAAAAAAAATCACGGCAAAACGCTCCGAAATCCCGACCTCGCTCGCCCCGGTGAATTAAGTAAAAAAAAACAAATTCGTGCATTAGATTCGTGCAAGTCGTTCATTAATTCGTAAAAGCCTTGTGTAGTTTCTTAGAAAAGATCGTGTTTTCGCCTCGCCGAATCGTCCGACGATCCTCCAGGGTTTTATATACCTCACCCGCGCCACTTTTGTGAATCCTTTATATATCTATACGCGTTCATTTGCCGAACGCTATTACTGCGTTACATTTATAATGATATTTTTTTTATTTGTTTGTTATTCTTTTAGGAGTGTGCGAAGTTTTCAAGTGATGTGTGATAACTGTGCAAGAAATGTAACAAAACGTGTAAAAAAAGTACCGTACGAATGTACATTAATAGTATAGATTGGACTATTTAATTTTGTTAATTTAATGATATGTAAATGGCGAATTTCAAAGTTTTCTTTTGTTAATTATATGATATGATAGTAAATATTTATCTAAACATGCAATTCAAATTGTTTCATAAACTCGTAGGAACCTTATTTATAGAATTTTACAAAACAGCTATCTTATCGATATAATATCTTACTATACTCACTTAATTTTTACAGGTTAACTATCACTAACGTTCTTATAATGTTAGCTTTTTCTACTTGTATTATGTCGTATATTCCATAATTTGCCCTGTTGTGAAGTAATTGTGTGTTTTTTCTATAAATCGTAGACTTTTTATTAATTGGCATAAAAATATTAATACATGAAAAATTGTATACGTAAACGGTTTCATTTTAACGTAGAAAAATTTCGCACACTCAAAATTTATCGTGTACATTTTTTGAAACTGTTAAAAAAAGATACGATTAAATATAGAATGAGAAAAGGGATCGTCGGTATCTGCGAGGTGCGGGTTACTCGCGCACTCTCTTTAAATAATTAAATCATGCACCAAATTGAATCGATTCATTCATCCTTATACCATTAAATTCTCGTGCACACTACGTGGATATCTATACCCTGGTGCACATTTTGCATGTATGTGGAACGTATGTAATATTAAAAGTAAGGCGAAAGAAGAAAACGTTGCAAAAAAAAATGCGGAACATTATATTATAACAGAGTGAGGAATTAAAAAATGCAATGCGAAACGAGACCGTGAAATTGAATGATTGTAACGCAAAATTGATGGGCTAAAATGAAGCAGGCAAAATGAGAAAGAAAAAAGTACGTTACTGAATTGAAGGCAACGTTATAATGTTAACCAGATATATGATCGGATAATATTGCTCTGTGTATAGAAAAACAAATCTGAAATCTGAAATAGTAAACGAAATGCAAGTAACGCCAAAAAAGAAAATAGATCGGAACATAATGAATGAACAGAAAACAAAAGTGGAAAATGTAATACGCAAAGAATTATAAAGAAAATAGGCGCGCAGAGCGTACGCCACCTTTAATGCCTCATTGAACCTCATCTAATGCTTTTTTATCTGTACATTTACAATTTGTGTACCAATGAGGAACGTTGTTTAATCATGTTGTTGATGTTATTGTTAAAGAATGAGATTCAATATTGTACATAACTATATTCATTATAATTGATGATATAAATAATTATATACATAAAGAGAAAAAGTGAAAACAAAGAGAATACGAATAATGCCATCATTCCCGTTTAATCCGTGTTTTCACACATACGCATACATAACACAATGCATACAACACACAAATAAACTTTCAAAGACGTTTTTTTACATACGAGTATGAGAATGAAGGAACTCTATATTATAGAAATATGAACTCAACCGAATATACAGACACGCCAACACACCATATTACACGAAACGGTTCTCCCTTTGAGAAAATGACGATAGCCTGTGACCAAAACGAAACCGCAATTAAGGTTCCTCCACACATCGTCGAGAGATCCTCTCCCCAGCCACCCCACGACAATGTCTAATGTGATCCCTATTGTGTAATTGAATCTTACATTAAAGTGATAAGTAAGAGTTTTACGTAAAAAAAAAAAATAATAAATTGAAATTTTGTCAGCGTTTTGTTTTATACTAAACCGATCACCGATTTCTCAAATCAAGGTTTATTCCTAGAAAATGAGTTCTTATAATTTCTTCTTATTTACTTTATTGCTTTTTTTGTACATGGTTTTTCATGTTTTCTTTCAGATACGTTATCATTCTCTTAGCACACAGTATTTTTGCTTTGAATCAATCAATTGACAACAAGATCAATTCATAACTCAGCAGCTTACAAAAATGACAAGTATAAAAAATTCTCCTATTATCCTACTCATGCTCCAAGAATCTCCACACGAAATAAGTAATCGCTCCTGATATATCTCTCTCTCTCTCTCTCTCACTTTCTCTCTGTACCTTAATTATCCCTCATACATCGAATACGCCATCGGCGCACACGCGCTCATAAAGTTCAAGCAAAGCGTCTCGCATGCGCTCCCTGTAGGCAGGCACCTCCCGGTACTGCGCGCAGACAAGAGGCGTCCTGTCGACGTAGAGGAGCTCCTCGAGCTGCTGGGGCTCCAGCACAAAGTACCTGTTCACCGCATCCTCGTCCAGCAGCATGATCGGCACGTTGAGCACGCCGTGCACCATGCACATGGTGCGCAGCTCCGCTGCGGAAGCCTCCAGCTCCTCCCAAGGGAAAACTTTCTCGACGTCCAGCGACGACTCGGCCAACGAGGCACTCAGGCTCTCGTGGTAGATGCGCAGAAGGTCGTTCAGGTGATTCGCGCGCAACTGCCGCGTCGTGGAGAACTGGAGAAAGCAGACGATATCGTGCGCCGGTGGGTTGTACCTGTTGCGAAAATATCGTTCCCATAGACGTGTGCGCAATACTCGTCATCGTCAAATCAACGTACCTGGCAAGTTGAAAGTCGATAAGGCAGCAGGATACGGGCTCCCCTTCGCTGTTGTACTCGAAGAGGATGTTATTCGCCCAGAGATCGCCGTGGCAGAGCACGTTTCTGTATTTCTTCGAGGGCAGTAGTTTGTTCGCGTGATTTGTCGACAAATTTCTGATCGTTTCCTTATAGGTCTGCTTCTGTTCGTCGCTCAACTCGCTCAACAAGTCAACCATCGAGATCGAGCCCTTGACGGCTGCGGCGAACATCTTGGTTGCGCGTTGCTGCACTCACATCGAAATGAAGCTTTAGAATTTCGTCAATGTGAAAAGAAAAATGAAAATGTTTACCCCTTCGAGCGGCCATAGCGTCTCGTGCATGCAGTGCGAGAACTCGTCGTGCAGGCTCTTTTTGGCGAGCTCTTCGAATATCATGCTCTTGGCGTGAAACTTGCCGAGGGTCCTCATCATGACGGCGCAGTGCTGGTAGTCGAAAGGCACGCGTTTGTCGGGCATAACGAAGCCGCTGTGGGCCATGTCCTCGAGCACGATAACCGCGTCGTTGAGGCCCAGGAAGCACTCGGGTATGCACCTCTTGTCGAGGCCGGACAGCACTTCGGGGAAGACGGTAGTGTAGAGATCGACTTCCTTGCGGAAGCTGCCCATCTCGAGGTTGAAATCGTGCTGGGGACTGTCGGTGCTCGGGGGAAGCTTCGTGAAGAATTCGATTTTTCGAGTCTCCAGCGCCGAGGCCACTGTCGTTTTTAGCTTGAAGTATTGGCCCATGAAGCCGCTGCACGAGGATAGAGGTACCACCTCGTAGCTGACCAGCTTGTAATGGTCCATCGACTCTTGGCTGAGCTTCTTCCGCACGATCTCGAAGCACTCCTCGTCCTCCAAGATCTTCTCGCTCTGAGGGTCCCTCATTTCGCTTAAACTTGATCCTTATAAAATCACGACTAATACGAAAGAAAATGAATTTTCACAAAAAAAACTTTCAATCTTCTGTCACCGTCACGCGCCCGTGTTCATGACCAAAAGAGCTGCAGTTCAAGATCAAGATCCTCTTTTATACACGTCGCAGCTGTGCAGAATTGTGTATACAGCCACTGGGCTGATGAGTCGTCACGTGCGCGCGCGGTCTGGAGACAAACGCACGGCGCGTTACCGATTATTGCCCGCCGCGAGATTGATGCTAATATTAGACAATGCTTTTATGTGCCATGGAGACAATTGAGCCGATTGCTTTAACGAAATATTGCCATAAAGATAGATGAGTGTATATATAAATGTAGGAGATTTATAAACATTCGTGAATTTTTCACATTTCTGCGAGCGTGGGTACATTCATATATCGAGAAAAAAAGTCGGACTATTTACAAAAAAAAATCAAGAGATAGAAAATATTCAGTAGATGTGACCACCCACACTCACAAAATGGCATAAACATCTCTAACGACTTGTATGTAAAATTGTAACAAAAATTAGAGCCTCAAAATAGTGACGTAAGAAAGAGAATAACTCGTGATTTACGGTCTGTCACGCATCTAAATTTAACATTTGAATTGAAAATCGTGATATAATAATGAATAAGTCCCTCTGAACTTGAACCCGCATATGAAGAGCGCAATTTTCTATTTAACTCCTTTAGGGTTAATCGAGTGGACGATGCGCCGCATTTCGCATTGTTAAAGTGAGAAGAGTCAATTCAAACGACTAAGATTTCTTAATTTTCTGCTCACCAACACTGGCACTTAACCGTTACATAAAAGCAACGTTAACCTTTTCTTTATACTGCCTTACATTATGATATATGTACAGTACGTGATTATGCAATGTTCAGATATATTCAGTCATAATTTTTTGCAGTCTCCTTGAAAAACACACGTGCCAGTAAATATATGAGCTTGCAGTTATGTAAAGGTGTTATAACAATTAGTTGACATGCACTTCGCTTATTCTCTCCGAGTTAAAAAGTGAATGAAACTTTAATCTCGTATCTCGGGGACTCGTTATAAAATGCCAGATAACTTCTAAGCGGTGCATCGGAAGTCTTATGACCAATACATTAAATTATCTTCCCTCTTGCGCGGCGAAATCAACAAGTGGAAAAACTTATCGCCAACAGCTTTCACACGAACCATGTTCCACACGTCGGATCTTATTCTTCGCCCGCGAGCAAAACTTGTTGATTTCTGGCAACTCGCCAATAACCCGATTGAACTTTGGACCTGAATAAAGGCACTATTTTTCCGGCTCGTTCGAGATAGTTATATGTAGATGTATCCATCCCTTATCTTCATTAACTATATTAAAAATTAAATCTTATGAATCTACAACATAACTTCGAGTCAGAGTCGCATCATGGATTATATATATATATCAAGTCCTCGCGCGGGCGACAGTCCTGCAGTACACTTATAAACATAAGACAGCTGCTACGTTTCTCGAATCGCCGCAGTTTGTTATCTTCACTTTCGAGGCATAAGTATATACGGTGCGCGTCGTTGTGTGAGAGAGACAGCGCACCAAAGACATGGAGGGAGAAAATTAATACTCTTTTGCCAAAGTGCGTTTTTCTACTCATCAGATGAGGGAGAAGGAGAGAGAGAGAGTGAGAAAGAACGCGACGCAATCGAAGTGTCATAGGTCAAGCAGATGAGATACTCCGGCGGCGCAGCCGTCGGTCGCGAAGCGCAGTCGACAACGTGTTTTTCAGCGAAACGCCAAAGGAGAAGGAGAGAAGGAGAGAGAGAAAGAGTGTGAGAAGTGAGGGATCGAGCGCTGTTACCCTCGGCGACATTGCGCAATTGCAAAAGGCATTGCGCCTTTCCAATTGTACTCGGCGCCGCTTGGATGCGCCTTTCGTGCAATTTCTCAAGAAAAAAGGTAAATTTATTCGTATTTTCATCTACTCTGCGCATCCTAATTCAATCTGAATATTATACGTATGTTTATATATGGTGAGCTTAATTACGGAATGATGATGTTGATACAGAAATATATATATATATATATTCTATTTAATTTCAAGAAAGGCAGTTATTTTTTTCGCTCGAGGGCCTTACTTATAAATATACTTCTTTGTTCGCGACACACGCCATATAGCGTATAGTTGACGATAAAGAAGATGCAACGAAATAATCAATTAGCGCTGCGCATATTTTTTCTCTCGAATCATACTCCATAAAATGATCGATTGTCTCTCGTGCAACACGCGCGCGAATAGAGACGAAACTTTCTTGTCGGCAAAACTACTTGATAATCTAATTAGCGTCTTTATGCGATGTGTCTACTACCTACTCAGACCGGAGCTTATCACTTTCCGTCGATAATTTTATTTTATTTATTTATTTATGTACTAGGTACAAAGTACCTCGATGCGAAGTAGGTAGTCAGACTTTGATATGTGCCTATATACACACCCTGAATAATAGGTTTCTCGATCAATATTAATCTTACAATTACTGCTTGTTCTTTTTTTTTCGCGTTTATAATTAGAATATACATGATCACCATGTCGCGTCTGTATATTGGCGCGTTTAAATTCCACGAAATTGTAATACACTGCAGAACCTCGGTGAATTGGCCGAGTAATCTTATCGCATTAGATAATGCATCGGAGAACTTTGCACCTAAGCGAAGATGTCTATGTGATTAGGCAATATCAGTGACGACAATTCATCTTATTTTCTGGAATCGTCGCGTTATAACAAGCGCCCGTATCAAAGGGTGAGTATAGTGCGTATAGGCAATAAAAGTTGACGAAGAAAAAAAAGCATCAAAGTAGTTAGCCTCGACATTAACCGCATCATTCGTCGCGAGCAACATCCTGCAGCATGACATATAACCTTTCTTATCGTCGGACTCTCCGAAACGCAAAAAGACGTGCACACAAGCATTTACACTCGCTCTTTCCCCCCTCTCCCTGCTCGTATACCACTAGCGTCTTCCTATATACATCGCGGGTGGAGAGATAACTTTATGCAGAACACGTGCTGCCGCACATAAGCGACTAATATACTTTAATTCTCGATCGTGGCTGGCAACTTGATACTAACTTTCTTTCTTCTTTGCGAGTATAATATATATACGGTTGGAAAGAAGAAGTCGGGAAGATTGACGTGAAACCTCGGCGAAAGTAAACCGCGATATGTCTAATGAATTTCGCGCGACGTTATATACTGCCCTGATACACGGCGATAGTGGAAATAATGTCGTGTTGTAGTCTAGTTTCTTAAGTGATTTCCGATACCGGTTCTCCTTTCTTTTATTCGCCCTGATGAGCGCGTTGACGCAAAGCAAATGCGCAAGTTGGGCGTTGATTAGACTTTTGTCGTATATTAATTATATTATCAATTATAATTATATTTTACGCGGGGCGAAAGTTTATTGTCCGATGCGGATCGGATTCTGAGTTATGCACGATACATCGCTTATATATATATATATGCTATAGATGAATCGTCGTCAAACGTTTGGTAATACTCCAGTGATCTGACTGCGGGGTGAGCGTCTGCATCTTCGGACTTTTCTAATAAACCGAAGTGCCATTGTGTTGAGGTATGTACGATAACACGTAGACGTTTCAGATTTACTCGTTGAATTTAATCGAGGATCGGCAGCAATCGCCGGCTCCCTATTGCACCAACTTGAAATATCAACAAAATTCGAACTCGTGCTCTTCCAAAACTAATAATAAAATAAAAACCCAAAAAGTAACGCACTGTTCAATGCCGATCGGGTATACAAGTATCGAGCGCTCTATAAAAATTCGAAGAACCTCCTTAGAAAGAATCTTTCCAGCACTGCGTATCCGTTATCGCCGATAAATTCGTATATAATACGAAAACTCTACGGCAGTCGCATATATATGCTCAGTCAGTCGCGACCGCGAGGCCTGCTCAGTATATATATAGCATATGGTACCTATATATATATATATATATACGTAAGAAGAAGCGCCATTCTCGCAAAAATCGCGCGCGTGTGTAAGTATACAGACGAGCGGTTCTGCGTGTTTCAGTGCATCGTGCGCAACGAGACGACTATAACAACGGCGCTGCCGGAGGAAGCGGAGGCGGAGGAGGCGCTGCTCGAGTGGAAGGAGACGGAGTAAGTCGACGGCGGATCGGCCCGAAACGCATCCGCAGTTTCGTTTTTGCAAGCCGTAGAAGACGCGCTCGCGCGCGTGCGCCGCCCAGAGATACACGTATATATTGCACGTTCGTGTGCAACACACACATACACACACACACACGCGCGCGCGCAGTTGGGAGAGAA
The DNA here is from genome assembly GCA_020010945.3 of Muscidifurax raptorellus. Taxonomy (NCBI): domain Eukaryota; kingdom Metazoa; phylum Arthropoda; class Insecta; order Hymenoptera; family Pteromalidae; genus Muscidifurax; species Muscidifurax raptorellus. The sequence continues at coordinate 1,915,326 of CM052081.1, read as the reverse complement.
GAAATGGCGCGACCTCAGATCACCAAGAGGCGGCACACGACGGATCTGCACCTCGAGTCCGTCTCAAGGATCTCCAGCTTTCCGATCGTCGAGAGCGGCATCTACATCGCCGGCAATGTTTACGAGAGAATAAAGGTGCGCTCACACGGCTGTACTATGTATATACGCATAAGTAATATTGCACGTTGAAATTCATCATCCTGGAGCTTTATGTACCGCTGGACTAAAATTCATTTTCGACGCGATAATTATACACGCTCCGAGAGTATTATAAGGACGATTAGATAGACTCGAACGTTTCGTTTTGCTTCGGAGCGGATATTTATAAATGCGCGCGCTTATCTATAGAAAGATTTCTGTCTAAAAAAAACCCTTCTTTCCAATCGACCGCACTGTATATACATGAATAACGCTTTGAATAATGAAATCGGCGGTAATATTAACAGCGCTCGAATTCGTTGATGGGATGGGGCCTCGACACGGCCGAACACTCGCTGGCGATAGCAACAGCCACGGCGATGCCGGCTATGAACGCCCTGAACCTGCCTATAATGACCCTCGACTACTTGCTCTGCAAAGGCATCGACATAGTCGAGCAACGCGTTCCGGCTGTGAATCTTCCTCCACAAGCGGTGAGTAAAAATTGGCTTATTTTGTTAGGTTGAAAATGACGTTTCGGCGTCGCGATGCGATCGATGAAAATTTATATAATGCAATAAATTCATTTAATAATAGTAAGAATCGATAAGGCAGACCGATACGTACGCGTTTCCATAGCCGGTCTCTTATCTAATCAGTTGTTGTTACGAATTTTGAATCAACAATTGCGTACAATAATATATACGACAATTCGGTCGGGCAACGTCGGCTTTTCGAGAGAAAAAAAGCAAAAAATGGAGAACAAAAAATAACGCTGTATACCGTGGCGCGCGATCGAGATATATCGGAGAGCAAAAAGTTGAATTATTCTTGCAGATGTACTGGAACACGCGAGAATACGTAAACAATAAATTTGTGAAACCCGTCCTGATAAGGGCAGACAGCGTCAAATTAATCGGCAGCCAAGCGGCGAACGCAGCGGTAGAGAGGCTGGCTGGAGCCATCAACGTCGCCGACCAATACGTCGATCGATATCTTCCCGCAGATCCAGCCGACAAAGTCGCGGAAAGTAAGACATTATTATTCCATAAAATATTCCACGCGTTTCCAAAAAAAAAAAAAAATAGAAGCTCTCGCTTCAATCGCTCGCCAACGGAATTTTCCATTCAACGCACTATCTACGCGTACCATAGTCGTCCTTCCTTCTATGGTATCCGCACATTCAACATGTATATACCTATAATATATACGATCGAAGCGAGTGCTTTTACGGGGCATTAAAAAAGAAAAACAGCTCGCCTGAAAAATACATATATAAAGAGAGAAAGAAAGCAATAAGAGGCGTTAAAATTGACATCGCGGAGGCGCTCGCGCGCGTGTAAACAATGATCGTGTTATCTTAGTCTGCACAGTCGATTCGCCGAGCAAGAGCGAGGATAAGACGAGCAACGGGAGCGGCAACAAGGCGGTGCAGCGCACCATCGAGCACGGCGCCCGATTTTCCCGAAAGCTCCAGCGGAGGCTGACCCGGCGCACCCTGGCCGAGGCGCGCGCCCTCAAGGAACAGGGCACGGAATGCATTCACGTGCTCCTCTACGTCGTCGAACTGGTAACGTTGTATACTATACAGGTATATAGTGCATTGGCGAGCTTCGGAGGAATTGTACCGTCGCGCGGACTCTGTTTCAGCTGGCGACAGACCCAAAGCTGGCCCTGCAGAAAGCCAAGGAACTCTGGGCCTCCCTGAGCCTCCCGGAACCGGAGAACCAGGCCCGGCCGACGAACCTCGAGCAGCTGCTGGTCCTCTTCACCCGCGAGACGGCCAGGCGCATCGTCCACCTGGTCAACGGCACGGCGAACCTCGCGGGCCGGACGCCCCGACGCCTCGGCCGCGCTCTCCTCCGGATCTCCCACCAGCTGCTCGCCATCTCCGAGCAGGCCCTCAAGGTTACCAATGAGTCGATATACCGCCTTCTCACCGACCTTCTCGTCCTGGCCACGAGCCTCCTCGGCCACTACCACGAGCAGGAGCTTCCGCGCCCGTCACCCGCCGAGACTATCCCTCGCAAGCTCCACTTTCAGACCAACGGCTCCGGAGCGCTCTGCAAGGCTCCGGGCTGCGCCGCCGGGGCCAGCGGTAACTGCCTCTCGCTCATTGCCAAGATCAACATCGTGCCGCTGGCCAGGCTCTCGTCCTTGGCGCCGTCCTCGTCCCCCTTCATCGAGGAGCTGCGGGCCGAGGACGACGGCAAGGACGAGATCGACGGTAAGGCCCCCGCCGCGAGGAGGGAACTCGGTCGGCGCAGTTGTTTGAAAAACCCGCTCCTCGTTTTCGGCGATAAGAGAAACCTCCAGGAGACGCGCGCGACCAAGAGGCTCATCGAAAGCAATGGCGCTTATTATTACGGAAACGGACGCGAGTCGAGGACCGGTAATAAACGCGGCGAAATCAACAAATTGTCATTCTTCGCATGAGTCGAGAATTCGCGGATAAAATCGGTGTGCGTATTATACCAAGCAATTTTTGTGAAGCTTGCGCGCGCGTGCCCGGCGACGATGCTATTATATACTGTGTTACGCGTATAAGATATATATATATATCAACGCAAAGATGAACGCATTTATTGTTTATTAAGAAATTATACGGGGGAAATTTGACATTCGCGTTTGCGCGGAATGATCTGACTAGAGAGTAGAGGATAAACGGGTATATTAGGTGTATTTGAACTTTGACGATGACCAAAACTTGACCTACATTAATTTAGTTACTTATTTTAATTGTTTACTCTCGTATACGCGCTTTAATTCTCACAACATTGTACACACCCACACACGCATATATATAAAATATACACCTGCTTGAGTCTGTTTGCTTAATAAACAATTTTAATGCGATTCACACTTGTCTTATCATTTCCTCAAAATATAAAAACCACTACGACCGCCGCGAAAGCAGATCTCTCACGGACGCATCTCTTGTATCTTGCAGATGGTAGTGCCGAGTACCGGAAAATGCGAAGCTTCCAGCTCTCAAGTGAATGCTATGCGCGTTGCTATCTACAGGCTTAATTCTTCGACGAATCAATTTCTGGTGCGTTGATTTTTCTTCACTCTTATATAACACATGCCTTGCATAATAGTCGAAAGGCTTTGAATCGCGATGAAAAAAAAAATCGCGAGAAAGATCGTTGCCCTCGCAATGACTAACGATGTGTTGAATTTTTAGGAACAACTAGCCGCATATTTAGCCGGACGTCCGAAAGCAAAGAAAAATTCTCAAGGACCGGTTCGTCAAGTCAATCACAACAATCACACGGCGCGCGCACCAAATCCACCGCCGGTTAACGGAATCGACTAATGCGCACGGATTCGCCCGGTAAGGGAAACTGCGCTCGATATGGGCTGTAAGGAGCGAGAGAGAGAGAGAGAGAGAAAGAGAGAGTGAAAAAATTTACTGCTCAGACCGACCGGGCGAGATCATTTCGGCAGCTCTCTGTTCACGAAGCATCGATGGATTGCGACGCTTACTTATACATATATATGCATTGTTATACTCAGGCCGATGAGACTCGTGACTTTGCTTTTCATATAGTTACAATACTCTTGAAATTTTAGCGAATAAGTGCCTTTCTTTCTCCATATAGAGTGTAAGCGATTAATTTGTGCCTATGATGAATAGACAATGATACCGCACAAGATATTTTTCATATATATAATATATATATCGGTTTGCCGAAGCGAGAGGCGAATGAGCGCGCATATATAAATAAGATAAACCCGAGTTCTCTTAATGCGTGCAGTGTATATCTTTTAGCGCTCATTATAATACAATCAATCAGTGGCTGCGTTATTCACGTATATTAAAATTGTCTCAAGGCTGATCATAACACCGCGGACTTTGATTAAAGAATAAACGATAAGATTGATAATTTTCTCCATCAATTACAGTGTATAATAATAAGTAAATTACATCACCTGACACACATATACATACATGTATACATGATATTCTTCCTTATTCTCTAAGCTGTATAAATAACAATTATGATATACTTTTAAGCGCATTCGCATGCTGTTGTAATAAACTATTCAAAGCTTCATCATCTACTTATTTCTCGCATCCTACATCTAAAAAAGTTTCCCTACACCACGATCACGTGACCAACGCTCATCATGCCCCAACGCCGCGAGTCTTGCCGAAAACCCGGCGAATCCACAGCATTGGCCTCGAGCTCGCCGAGTCTAGACCGGCGATAGACGCGAGTCTCTCTGAATTCCGAGAACTGCTCGCAGACAGACGCCTAGAGAGCCGTGGAACGCCGGTTCAGGAGTTTATCGGCGATGCAGCGTATCGGCCGGATGATTCAGCGGCGAGATTCACTATTTTTCCAGACGGCCGCCGATCAGATAGTCGTATATTTAGCTGTGGAAATCACGTGCGTGTCTCCGACGATGCGTGCGGTCGAAGTCCTCTCTCGCGGTTTCGATTATGTGTACGTGATCTGCGACACGCTCGGTGCGCGTGATATATATATATATATATATATATATATATATATATAGATCGTCGGCGAGGGAAAAACCGCGCGCACGCATCAGTGTTTCTTTTCCTCTGTCGAGCTGTATATGTGTGTCAATTCGCGTTGCTATACAAATTGATGTGGTAATCGGATCGTTATGAGCGTGTTATATACGTGTATATATATGCAGTCGGGGCGAAGATTTTTATAAAGATATTTATTTTTTGTGATTATTCCAGTCTCTTCGAGGGTGTGATGCAAGAGTTTGGATTTTTCAAAAGTTCCTATCGTCGCACAGCGAGATAGAGGAAAGTTTCGATGGAAAACTCGCTGGAAATGTTTACGACGACTGAGTAGATTGGTAACGAGTCTATCCAGACACACTCTTCAACTTATAGATTACGGCTACGCTCGCAGCAATTGTTTATGATCAATCTACAGTCCAGCCTGAAATAAGAAAGATTGAACGTTGTAAAAACACACGCGCATATCGTGTGACAAAACCGGAAAACCGGCGGCCAGCCGCGAGACACGGAGGGCGACTCGCTCGCAGCACAATAACAACGACGACGACTTGGTATATACAAGCATATATCTATGCCAGATACAAAGCGCTCGCAGTTCGCACAGCAGAGCGCGCTGCGACTTTCTCCGGTAGCGTCGTCGTACTCCCGCTTCTCTGTCGGCCTCGCGTCGCTTATAAGTGTTTACCAGGAGGGATCGTTTAGTGTGTATCGCGCCGCGCACGTCGTCGCTATCCGAGAACAAGTAGGAGAAAGGGAGAAAGAGCCGGCGACGACGCGACGCTGTTATTCTGTGAGTATATGTATGTGTACTTGATGATTGGATTTCGTTTTTTTCATAATGGATTGCCGAACCGATAGTCGTTTTTGTTTTATTGTGTGGGGATAATTTACTCGTGTTTGGGAGAGATATTTGCAATGCTTTGTAGTAGAGGAGCAAACTATATTTAGCAGTTCTCGTTGGCAACGTGGATTCGATGCAAGGCTTGAATGCAAAGTAGCGTGATCGTACGTGCTCGTCGTGATGGTATCTCTCGATGATAAGTGTCTGTGTGTATGTTTCGTTGACAATTTTTACAAGTTGTACATACCCCCGCGCGAGCGAATGTTATTATAATTATTGTAAAAGTATAATTATGCGATTTAAAATGTAACAACAAACGCGTTTGAAATTTGCGGAATTAGCAAGCGAGATCGAAAACATCATTTTTGTGCTGAACAATGTAAACATTAGCCTCGGTTCGATCGCCTGTCGCTGCTTTGGTTCGCACGCGCATCAGAGCTTGACAAAATGGCCCTTATCGTATCGCTGTTGAAGCCATCACTCGCCCGTTATCGGTTTATAAACGCTTTTCGAAGATTATAATATTGAAAATCTTTGCATCGCCGCAGATCGAAGTGTCTAGAGTTTCTTTTGGAGTCGATTTATGGCCTGATATCGCAATTTACAGTGTTTCGATTGGAATCCTTATATGTATATATCTACTATTGACAAAAAAATTTTCCTTGCAGTTCAACGTCCACAATATAATCAAAGAAACAGCATCTTAAACATGCCGAGCGAATCAGCCGTCCATCAAATGCCTCAGCTGGAGGTGTTCCACCGGGTCCTCGAGCTACCGGTAATCGAGCTCGCCCTGAGCAAATCGGCATCAACGTACACGCGCTTGAAAAGCTCAAACCAGCTGGTTTACTGGGCCCTCACCACCGCCGAGTCGTCGCTCAACACGGCCACCAGTAAAGCAGCCCCTTACGCCAAAAAACTCGAGACCCCCATCAGCTTCGTCGACCACACGCTCTGCCTTGGCCTCGACAAGATCGAGAAGAAGGTGCCGATCGTCAAGGAGAAACCGGAATTGGTAAACAGACGCGGTTGCCTTTTATTGCTCGCCTCGCGGATTCCACATGATTTCTCATTGGAATTTTTATTTACTCATATTGCACGGACGACGATAGATTTGATAATATATGCAGCGTAAACGCTCTGATGGAAAATCGTCACGGTTGGCTCGAGTATGAGAAGCAAAATTTTGACACTCTACTCGAACACGTGACTCGATTCGTATGCGAAATTTGATTGTTTCGACGGTTTTGCTTCTTTTCTGCGCGTAGCAAGTTTTGGTTTTATCAATCGAAATACCAGAAGAAAAAAAAAAGACAAAACTGCATTCCCATCATATATAGATAAACGACGCGATCGGTAATCCGCATTACGAACACGTACGAGTGTCCGAGTAAACAAGTTTTTGCTAAAAGTCCCACTGCAGTGAAGCTCGCTTGCTCAGCAGTCTCTTTCACACTGCAGATTTTGGAGAGCGCGTACCTGCTGGCTCTGGAGACAATGCGACCGGCCGTCTGCAAGATCTCCTACGCGAACGACCTCGTGACCAGTCAGGCGGCAAGTATCAAGGCCACAGGCTGGAACAAGCTCAACCAGATCCTGAGCACGCGCTACGGCACCGTCGCCGTCAACAGCCTCGACAGCACTGCCTGCCTCGTCGAGACGCTCATCGACAAATACTTTCCCCCCATGGGCGAGGAGAAATTCCCAGGTACGTACATCAATGCAAATTGTCCGCGACTCGCCGGCGTTACAATTTTAATGTTCGATTCTCAGAATCCGTCTCGAAGGAAGAGGACAAGTTGCTCCACAGCCTGCAAACCGTCGGTCGGCTCTCGAACAAAGCCGCTCGTCGCGTCTTCGCCCACGTGGTCTACCAGCTGCGGACCCTGCACAAGGACAATCTCAAGACTTACCTGAACAGCTTGGTGGAGTTTCTTCAGCTGGCGCATTACGTTGAAGCCATCAACGATCGCGTCCACAACTTATCTTCTTCCAGTACCGGCCTCTCGACCCCGTCGTCATCGACGAAGGCGAACTAGACCGCCCAGAAGAATCAGACGGCAAGATCATCATCACCCAGGATCGCGTCGCAGACCACCAGCCTCCTCGTCCCTCTACTTCGTCTTGCTCGTCTACGTTCTTGATATCGGCTTCATTCTCTACGTCGCGTTGCATTTCGCCTTGATATTACTCGCCGCCGATCAGAGGAGAGGCGGTTTGGCTTACAGTTTAAAAATCGGATATCCCCAGCAGCACCGGCCACAGCAGCGCGTCCATAGGGGAATTTCCGGCTTCGCCGATCGATACGCGATCGACGATCGAAAAAGAGACTTCTGATGGTATTTTTAATTTACGCCTGCTGGCGTAAAGTATATTTATACATGCTATTGTCTTTATTTCTTTTTCTTATGGCAATTTTGTAATTTTTTGAAATTTCATTATCATTAATTGGCGTGTTTAGTTTTTCGCGTTATAAAAATATAACCCCGATACTTTGATATTACCTTCTGTCTATGCGCGTAAAACGACGAGACTTAAGATCATATCACCAATTTCATATAATAAATGCGTAAGAATCAGTATATAACGAACTAATTCAAATACAATAAATATAAAATTTTTTATTTAAACTCTAATTAAATCATAACTTTATATCCTACCTTCCAATTACCATTATCGCTTATACATTTCAATGTAGCTCTGTATTATTTTATGTAATAAAATATACATATACGGATGTACATATATAACTAATATAAATGGATTTTTGTAATATATCGAGTTCAAAGAGTATTATAGTGTATTCGATAGAGACTGTGTAGAATCAACGTAACACAAAGTGCAAAGTGCGTAAAATGATGGAAAACATTACCAAGCAATAAATTTAAAACTCAATAACAATTACTGTCACGCTTAAATCAACACACTGCACGATAAGTATATATGCAACCTGGCTTTCGTCGAATCGGAGTCACCCGCATCATTGTTTATCAACCGTTCAATTTCCCCTGATTTTTCAAGTATCATCGAATGACAAGAACGTTCGAAAATAGCCTAATATAATAACGAATTAAAGTGAATGATTGCGTGAGATTTCTTTGACGCGCGCGTGTAAGTAGTCTCTCTTCCGATGAGTAACAAGTTCCAATTCAATGACCCCCACGTCATGTGACGTCTATTTTACCACCGGCTTTATAGTAGCGTCCAGTGCAACTATACGATAGCCGCGTTCGTTATAAATAACAGTTACAAATAAATTTCCTATATATTTTGAAGAATAAAACGTCAACAAACTATTGCTTCTCTAACATCGTCATTATACCACAGCCTTATATGCTAAAATTACCATTACTAATAATAGTCACGGGGCACACCGTCGCCTGGTTACGGCCCTGGGCGCAAGAGTGAGGGAAGTCGGCCGTCGGAGCTACATAGGTAAGCGACCCGGTCTCAGTCAGGCAGTCGCACAACCAACACAGCGAGTGACTTTCGTTTTGCGCTATATATTACGACGAGCAACAGACAGCTGAAGCAGTTTCTGGCATATACATCCACATAACGTAAGCATCGATCACTTTGACATAAAAATACAGTAAGGTATATAGCTATATAAAGTATTAATCAGCATCGACATTCCGCGACCAAGTGCTCGCGTGCATTAGGATAAGATAAACTTCCGATTCAAAGTCCAATGTAGGTATCGTACGAGAAAGATAATAGATTGTATTTTGGCGTATTTGCGAACGTACGTTTGCCGGGCCGGCATCTTGCTGGTGGGTTGGACTTCTTTTTTTGCGTATATCTATGTAGAGGAAACGTCTCGCAACGTCGCGCTTATACAGAGTTTAAGTTTTTATCTTTGAGCAAATACCGACGTATCCGAGATTATGATTGCGTGAATAATGTAATGGACAGAATGTCATAACCTACAAACGATGCGTTTTTTAGACGTTCATTAATTTCATCGCAATAATGTGCTGAAATTTCATCAGGAATAGTGTGGAGGGGTTTGGATATTTTTCTTGAAATGGATTCGTGAAGAGTCTTCAGCCTTCGAGAATAATTTTTACGAGCGGATAACTTTCTCGGTGATCGTGACTACCTCTTTCTCCGCCTGTCGCTATTAGATTCATCTCTGGAAAACACCGGTGAAAGTTTCAAAACACATGCATTCCGTAATCTTTCCGTTTTTTACTGACAAAAAATGTAAAATTATAAGTTTTTTATCTAGAATCACGGAAAAACGTTTCTAAATATAGTAATATGTATTTTTTACACATTCATGTCGAAGATTTTTTTAATCGCTTATATGCGATCACCTCGTTAATGATACCAAACAAAAATAGTTTTATAAAATACCGACCTTTGGAACCTCATTAGATTCAAATTTAAACGTTATCTGCGTCATAGATTAAAAAAACTTATTAGGCTTTTTCTTCCTCTCCGATGAGTATTGGAATAGCATTGCATCATCTCAACTACACAAGTATAGTTTTGTTTTTCGCCTGGCAGGTAAATTTCGTCGATCACTTGCTGTGTAAACAAATTTTTACGTACAAACTAATATTTAAAAAATCCAAATGACCCATTCCTTGTAAAACTGTTTACTTTGGGAACAGTATAATCAGCTATATGTGCGCAGTTATGTGGATCTGTGAGCGTGACTCACGACAATCAAGGTTTGATGTAAATTATCCATTTCGACAGCTAAAAATAATGTATCTTTGCAACTGCATGAAAATAATAAAGCCGGGATACATTACTCATTCGCGCTACCTCAGTAAACTCTAAAGCAATTATACAAACCACTCCCATCTAACGCAAAGTCTCTTTTCTCTTCAGACTTTCCAAATCGTTAACAATGTCGGCGGGACAGCAAGCCAAGAGCCCTACCCAAGAAAACTCAGGAGTACCCCATCTCGAGGTACTGGACCGCGTGATGAACATCCCCGTGGTTCAGTCTGCAATCGAGAAGACCGGCACGACTTACAGCCACATCAAAGACTCGCATCATCTGATCAGTTGGGCCTTGAATTACGCCGAGGCAGGTCTGCACTACGCGACGGCGACCGCGGCTCCCATCGCCGCACCCATCGCCAAGAAGTTCGAGGGACACATCAACACTGTGGACCAAAAGCTCTGTCAGGGACTCGACATGGTTGAGCAGAAGGTTCCCATGGTCAAGCAGCCACCAAAGCAGGTATACGCAATATTTGCATTTTTAATACTTTTACGTCGAGTTGAAATTGAGTGTACAAAATATTTTCTGCAAATTTTTCGAATAAGCCTTCGAGTATGAGCAATTGAGCATCATCTGTTATTGTACTCTCTATAAAGATAATAATTGCACACATTGAATCCACCGCATAAACAGATATATGACGCCGCTAAGAACGTGATGAACAGCAAACTCCAACCAACCATTGAGAAATTACACGCAGCAAAGGAATCAGCCACGACTCAGGCAACAGCTTTGAAGGACATTAGCGTCAATAAGGCCAACGAGATTCTCAGCACTCATTACGGAGCTATGGCCGTCCAGGGCGTTGACAACACCAGCGTCCTCATCAATCGACTCCTCGATCACTATTTCCCACCCGTCGAGGGCGAGGAAGAAGTGCCGGGTAATTATTTGTTCACCTTCAAAGCATACCATTTTAAGATAATTCGTATCGACAATCAGTCATTATAAGCTTCAGCGTTCTGTTCATAAAAAATACAATTGAAAAATGACGTAATTTCCAGCACCGGTATCCGCCGACGAGAACAAAGTCCTCCATGCCGTCCAGACGATCGGCCAGCTGTCGAGCAAAACGGCCAACAGGGTGTACCACTCTGTAGCAGCTCAGCTCAAGACCGTGAAGAAAGAGGATGTGGCGAATTATATGTCGAGCGTTGTATCTATTCTCCATCTGACGAACTTTCTGAACCTGGGACAGAAGGAGGGCAGCAACAGCAGTTCCGCTGCAAGCACCCCCACGGCAGAGAAGCAGGACGAGAAGAAGGACGAGAGCAAACCTAAGGCTGAATAAAGCGTATTATTTACACGATAGTCGCTATACCAACTGCGTCATTATTCCGTATCAAAATTCTATCTACATTTATGTATAATAGAACAAGGTGGGAGAGGAAGGCAGCGATCGAAAAATTGTCTGTTTTAATATACTTATTGAAAGCATGTTACGTCTCGGATCACACTGAAATCACGTGCTATTAGATTGCCTTGTGTTCATCAATTACGTGTGCGTTTACTGGATCATTATATACGTAGAGAAGGATGTGTATTAACGTAAACACATTACAATAATTTTTTACAAAACTTTTTATATGTATATTTTTGTTGAAGAATACGGTTTCGATCAATTTCTCTATAAACGTTTTAATAATATATATTTAAATGATATTAATTATAAAAGTATTTTTAAAAGTATTTTCTTGGTTTGTTTTTTTATTGCCATTTCCCCGAATCCTCAAACAACACTAGATGGTTTTTTCAGTAATGTTGATCTCGCATGCTCGCATAATCGTTGTTATCTTCTATAGGAAAGTTTCTCAATTGCCGATAATTCTAGGACGTTTTAGCACTAGAGTGTTTGTCAGCCTGCAAAGCTTTGCGCGCTCTTGCTCGGTCGGTCACAAAAATGAAACGGAAAATGTAGGTACGAGGCGAGCAAACTGCAGGGAGAGAGACCGAGACTTGACACCGGGCCAATACACTGCACGATATAAAAGTTTATTTTTTTGTTTACAAATTACAGCTACGATGTCGGTAGAAAAAGTAGAAAGGTAATGATATCTGATTTATCGTTTGACTTTTAGTCTGACCTCGTGTCATTTAGATTTTTGATGAGGAATATGTGTATTAAAAATTGCCTTCCGATTCACCGTTTATAACATGAAGTTTTGAGGTTATAAACATTAACTTTGCATCTTCCTTCAAATGCATTAATTAAAATTCGGCCCATTTTTATAGCACATCAACGGATGGAGCAGAAAATTCAAAAGGCAATACAGCAGATGAGAAAGGAAATGATGAAGTCGAAGAAAAAAACAAATCGGATACCAAAGCAGAGGAAACACCTGAAAAGTCGAATGGACGAACCAATGCTGGTGAAATGGGGCATTGTTACTGGTACTGGTTCATGAATGAATGAAAATGCAATTTTTTTACATTTGTCTAATTAATGATATTCTCTTACAGTGGGAAAGACAGAAACTTAAATATTGCAGAACTACTTTGCGCTAGTTGCACACGATGGTTCCATGAATCTTGTATTGGATATCAATTAGGCAAACTGGTACCTTTCATGACAAATTATGTATTTATGTGCAAAAACTGTTCACAAACTGGTTTAGAAAGTTTTAAAAAGAATCAAGCTCGTAAGTAAATTAAATGCTTGTTATTCAGACTGTTTAACATATCTTTAGAATTTTTATACCAAACACTATTGTCATTATTTCAGAATTCCCACAAATGTGTGTTACCGCTATTGCAAATTTAATTCAGACTTGTCAAAAAGAGAGTACAAATAGAACATTGTTTCATAAGGATCGGGATATTATTCCATTTATTGAATGTCATTGGGAAAGTATGACAACCATGCCCAGAAGAGTAACGCAATCATGGCATTCAAGAGTTAGTATAGTTTCATTTTCGTTAATATTGATTTTCTATTCTATTCTAGAATTCACATTTTTCCACATTTCTTCAATTACAGATCCACAAAGCCCTAATGAAAGATCTTGGAACTTTGTTTAAAATAGATGAAAATTCTGCTGAGGGACAACTGTATGGACTTGTAAGCTCGGATTTAATATCAATTAAGCCTAATTATGAAGCAATGATTAAAGGAGGTACGTTGAAAATTACTGAAATGGGAGTTCAACAAGTTGGTACGTAAGAAAATTGGTGATACAGGCATTGTTCAATTGAAACTATGGTTTTTCAAATTAAATGACAATTAAAAATAGAAATGTATGAATAATAATTATAATGAATATCTTTTGCAAGCTATCTTATCAAGAAGATATATATATATCAGTAGATTTAATATTTTAGATATATATCTAAAATATTAAAGAATTATGAAACTGTTTTTTGTTTCAAATATATTACACTGTAATTGCAGGGCTACAAGCTTATCTTTTATTCATGTAATAAATAAATCAAGTAACCATAGTTCTCAATTGCCTAATAAATACCAAACAATTTGTGGGCTTTTCTTTTCGCTACTTTGCATTCTACTAGAATTGATCGACCTACTAAAATAACAATATAATGGAAATCATAGCTCCAATAGCTGGTGGAATCAGAGGACGTAATGCCAAACGCAAATTTCCTGGAGAAGGTGCTGGAACTGGACCAGGTAAAAAAGGTAGAGGATCCGACATGACAACACCAAAGTTACCTGCTCATGGATACCCACTGGAGCATCCCTTCAATAAAGACGGTTACAGGTACATTTTAGCTGAACCTGACCCACATGCACCTTTTAGACAAGTAAGTCTATTCTCACCTTTTGTTGTTAGATTTTCATATTTTATTTTATACCTTTAATGTTTGAATAAACTTTTGTGAAATGAGAAATAAACGGTTTTAATCTCAACTAGGAATTTGACGAAAGCAGTGATTGGGCTGGGAAACCAATTCCCGGTTGGCTTTATCGACCTTTAAGCCCCAGTGTTGTTCTTCTTGCTCTACATGATCGAGCACCACAGCTCAAAGTATCGGAAGACAGATTAGCTGTTACTGGTGATAAAGGATATTGCATGATAAGAGCAACTCACTGTAAGTAATTAAACAAAATGTTCCATTTTCGTTTAAGTAAAAAAGAAACAATTTTCGTATAATTCTTTTATAGCAATATGCAGAGGAACTTGGTATTGGGAAGCTACAATTGAAGAAATGCCTGAAGGTTCTGCCACAAGACTTGGTTGGGGTCAAGAATATGCCAACCTGCAAGCACCATTAGGTTATGATAAATTTGGTTATTCTTGGAGGTCTAGGTGAGAACTATTATGCTACTTTGAATAACAATATTAGTGCTCAGCTGATTCTTCTTTTTTTTTCTTTATAGAAAAGGAACACGTTTTCACGAGAGCAGAGGGAAGCATTATAGTCCAGGATATGGAGAAGGAGATACATTAGGATTTCTTATAATTTTACCAGATGTATATAGTCCCAGACATATTCCTAATACATACAAAGACCGCGTGAGTATCCCTAAAAACCCTCTTACATAATTTTATTTAAAAAAACGATAAATAGTAAAATTTTCTTCCTCGATAATAGCCTCTAGTAAAATTTAAAAGCCATTTGTATTATGAAGAGAAAGACCATGTTCCTGATGCCATTCGGGCTTTAAAACCTCTTGAAGGAAGTAAAATTATATACTACAAGAATGGAGTTTCTCAAGGAGAAGCATTTGTAGATATTTACAATGGTGCTTATTATCCATGTGTATCTATTCATAAGAGTGCAACAGTTTCTGTGAACTTTGGACCGCATTTTAAATGTACACCCAAAGATGTTACTTTTAGAGGCGTAAGTCAAATTTAAATATACCTTAAACGATTGGTACAAAAGTCAGCATTAATTTATTTCTAAAATTTTATAGATGCATGAAAAAGCAGAAGAAGCAATAGCAGAACAGTCGATGGCAGACATGCTTTATTTCACAGAGAACGAAGGAAAATTAAGATTAGATACTTTTACGTTATGACACTGATAAACGTTTTTAGTTCTGGATTCTTCTTTTTTTGTCAGTTCACTCCGTAAACCAATATCATTGACTTGTAAAATCAGATCTTTACTTTTGCTAATAGGTGAATTTAGTTATATTTTGCATTAGAAAAGATTTGAAAATGTTATTTTTTGAAGTATTTTCTAATCAAAAGTATTGTAAAAAGATGTAATTAGCATATATAAAATTTACTATAATATTTACATATATAATAAATTAAAAATTATTTTATATCTTTTTTTTAAAAAATGTTGTGATATAACATAATTTTTGTACAACAAACGTGTTTACCTCATCTATCTTGAAATTATATAGCATCATCAATATGAAATTTCTTAAAGTATAACGTATATAGCTTTTATGTACATACATACATATAGTAACATATCTTTTACATATTATTTACCAAAACCTCCTCTGCAATTAGGACTAGGCTTAACATTCTTATCACCCTCCTCCCATTGACTTGGTGTTTTAGCCTTGAAAAAGTAAAAATTAGTAGATTATCCAAACTCAACTTAACATTTATAAAAACTTGATACTCACAACAATGGAAAGGGCATGAACTCCATTTTGTAATTCATCGCTAAGTAAATCCATTACCAATCTATGTCTCTGTGTAAAAATAAATCACTCAACATATAACATTGCTGCTGATCTAACAATTAAATTTACCTTTTATTTTTATATAAAAATATAATGTACCTTAATAAGGGGTAAATTTACAAATTTATCCGATACAACTACAACTTTAAAATGTGTTTCTGCACCTTTTGGGACATTGTGCATGTATGATTCATTCAACACATCCATATGAGTAGGTAGAAAAGTTTCTTTCAATTTTTTTCTAATTGATGTTTCTACTGGTTTTGGGTGTACTAAATCTGCCATGTTGCGAAATGATTGAATGCAACTGAAATTATAACCTACAAATAACCAAATAATCATTACTTCCCAACCTGAATTTAAATGAACGTAAATCCTTATAATATTATTTGTAAAATATATACTAAATCATTTCTTTTTAAATATCAGAAATACTATTTTTTTAATTTGATGCATTGAAAAAACTTTTCCACACTAACCTGGTGTTTTTCGAACTAAGAATCTTAACATTTACAAAGTCTTTCGATACTTTCAAAATATTAAATAAATTAAGTATTGTTCTGTTTATATGACAAGTTTGAGTATTAAAAAATATTGTTGTTTATTTTTACGTCTTTGAGCAACAACTAATAATATAGGTGAAGTATACAGCAAACGATTGGTTCGCTTTTGTCAGACTTTTGTAATCACATGCAGCTGAGTTCACGGCTGTGTTGCATCACATGATTTCTTAAATTTGTCGTTTGCGTGTAATGCGCATCTCTGTGTATAATTTTATCGCTCAATAGATAGTTTTCTTATTTTTTGTATATTCTTGAATTGTTTTTCAAATCTCAATTATTAACAAAAATTAGTTGTTTGAATATAGTATTTAATAGTCAAAGCTTTAAATATTTTTTGACTCAAAGTCTGCTAAAATAAATTGTCATGTGATTTTTTGTGAGGAACGAGGGATATGGAACGGAAACAGTTAAATATTAGCAAAAGTTTATGTTTGAAATACTTTATTTGATATTGTTGTATTCGAACATTGAAAAAAAGATTGTAAAGCTGCGTAGAGGCTTTTTTAACGATACAACTTCTTTAAAAATTTCGCATTATTATCAAGTGACTAGGAAATAAAAGAGCGCAGCTTCAACCTATATATTGTAATCGTTTTACATAAAAAGAAGATACGGCTCCTTCGTCTTTTCATCGTTATTACATTTAACAGATATGTGTTTAGGCACATCGTTGGTCTTCTTACGTTGTAATGAATCGCTTCGCCGTCTATTTATTACATTTCAATGTAACTTATTATATTCGTAAAACATGTCGCCAGCGGATTAAAAAACGAATCGAAGGATTAATTTGTCAACACGTATTCGGGAGAGGATATATTCCGTATTGTAGGTTGATCGGCAAGCTTCTTTCACGCCGATAGGATTTGCTCTTATTATCCTCTTTTGGTCAAATGTGCTTGTATTGATTTTCCACAGAAATACAGTTAAAATTGTACGACGAAAAGTTTCACCTCCGCGAGATTAGCGATTTCTGAATGTTATCGCAATCTCGAAGAGACTTCGCTCTCTATCACTCAGATGAAAATCCATACAAAAATATATTGTTTTGTTTGACTTTTCGTTATTTAAATTGATCATGTTTTGAAATATATATCAAGCAAAAATACTGTTATTTTTTTTAAATAAAAAAATATATTTACTATCCTGTACAGATTTTCAGGTGTGCGATCGCACGCGGAAGTCGGCGAATAAACAGCACATGTTCTTTCTATACGACCGATCGACCTATACATTATATAATACAACAATTCAACTAAAATACCTTGTGGATTAGTATGTAGTGTGAGCTCAATATGAGCCGTCATACGAGTTAGAGTCTCAAGTTGGCCCCTAAGCGAACGGCTTGTCGGCAGTATCGTCGCGGGAGAGGAGCGTCGCATTATTTTCTTCAACCCATTATCATTTATTCGAGATATTTGCTCCCGCCAAGATAGCCAAGAAGAACCGAAATGTCAGAGCCAACCACGCAGAGCTCGCCTAAAATAGTATACAAGACTTTTACAAAAAAAAGAAAAAATATTACGCGCCTTATTGCTTCTTTTTACACCTATTTACAAAGATCGTGTGATACGGAGCTGCCGAAATACGAGACATTACAGTTATTGGTATTTGACAAGGATACGAAGATAGAGCGTCGAGACATCCACGACAGTCCGGAAGGGCAGTGCCGACTGTCACATTTTCTTTCGTTTTTTTTTGTTTTTTTTTTTATATTCGGTGTATCTCAGTTTGCAACATAATACTAGTAACGCACCCGAGAAAGGAAACTGCGCAGAAAATACGTTTTTTTCATGACAGAAAATGATCGTATAATTCGACGAATGGATTCACTCGTTATAAACTTGACAAATGCATTCGACGGAAATTATTTTTCAACAAGCAACTATTTTCACAAAGACTTGTATGAGAAAATAATTGAAATGAAAACAGACGTGTGTAAGTGACAGTCCAACTCGGATCGAAGAAAGTATTTTATACCTACTACTTTTATCACTCGACGTGCACGCGGGCGTTTTGTCTTAATAAAACATGGGGGATGCGTAAATACGTACACACAAGAGCTACGAGGATTCGTGTAAGCTCGCTTTGTCGTACCCTTTTACACTTTCAGTCTCATGAAGGCTTCTAAACAATTCTGCGTCGCGTCGTCCACGAGCTCAGAGTATAAGAAACATCAATATAGCTTGGTTATTTCGAAACAGCGATTTTTTTCGCTACATAATCAACGCTTTGGCGATTTTCCTCTCTTTCTTGCTCGTTCGCTCACTAAAACGCATGTATTGTGGTCAGTTTGTTTATTTTCATTTCGGAAGGCGAGAGTCGCCGGAAAAAACGCGCACGCAAGTCGGCCAATTATTTCATCTAAATATCGTATTTAAAATCGTCAATAGAGTCAAACGAAGTCGGTTTTATTATGCTGAATCGAATCGACGTCCACTTGAAGTTCAATTATAGTTGAAGTATGAATACAAACTATTGTATTTCTTGAAAAAAGAAAAACAAAAATTTCATATTTAAAATAGAAGGCTCGAAACTCAAGCAGACGTAGCGTAAGACAAAAAGCTGTCTGTAATGGCAAAATGGCGATTTCTTGTCATCGGCGAGCGGAGAAAAGTTCTCCCCGCGTCAATATACAATAATTAGCGACTCGCGCATGCCGTTCCCCCGGTACGCAGCGGCTTGCCGACTCTTCTCGATATGTGCGTAAAAGTACAATTTCATTCGCGACGACGACGCGCGCGTCGGCTAAAAGGGAGAAGAAGGAAAAAAGGCACTTTCTCGGCCCTCTCGTCGTGTAAATTACATCATATAGTTGGTGCACGCGGTCGGCGCTCCTCGGGTAGCTCTTCACTTCTGTCTCAAATCGACTCTCGAAGTCTCTCATTCATCCCGATGAAGTTAACAATATATGCCGCCGTCCAAGGCGAGCTACCCGCGGTCGCGCTGTGCGATGGTGGAAAGTGCTCATTCCAGCGATGCGATTGGTGTTCTTTGCGCCTTACAAGCATATTATTTTGATTAACAGTTTTGGTACAAATTTCGAACCGCTGGAGAGGCTCTCATCCGGTCGACGCAGGCACGTCGTTGTATCGTTATATCTCAACGGGCTTCTCCGACGCATAAACGCACTCGGCTTCCAGAGACTATTTCGTTGGATGTTCGCGTAAACGTAATAAGCTGCTTTCTTTAGTCCCGCGTTACACGCGTTTCGCGTTATTCCTCCGATTCATCAATACCTATATCATCTCTACGTCTCGCTAAACTTACATTATAAACGCAACGCAGCGCGAACGCTCAGATTTTTCCCATTAATACACTCATGCACACAAACTCGTGCTCGCTCGCGATAAAAACATCATCAACAAATAATAATAATAATAATGATAATAATAATAGTAGTAGTAATGATAATAATACGCAAGGAAATATTTGAAAATAAAAGTTGATTCATTCTCTCGCGCGCACACACACACACACGCAGACACCCTTAGAAACAATCTCGTGTCGCACATTACCGCAACTTGCGCTCGATTGACTAATTGGTATTTCATCCTTATCAATAAATACGATTTAATACGGGAAAGCATGTGTCCTCTTTCGGTCGACGTCGAGATCCGCAACTCGCGATTCTCATCGTACGCGATCTTCCATATTCTTCACGGTCATGCCGCAGAAATATTTGCAGCAACGACGATAACGCTCGATCTGGGTCTCGGCGCTTCCCGGCAGATTTTCATCTTGAAAGCTGCACTGCGGTCTGTTTTTAGTAGACGTAGATGGTCTTCAGCTGGTCCTTGAGCTCGGGTGGTATGGCGCAAGTCTCGCTCTCCGGCTTCCTCTTGACCAGGCGACGCCAGCGTCCACCCAGGTTTTTGCGAAAGCCTTTGGCAAAGCCCTGCCTATCCGACTGCAGCCCGTGTACGAGTGTATCCTGTGGACCGAAGAAAATGCATCGTTAGTATTTTTCGGACAAGAGCCGCGAGTTTTCGTATATATACAGTAATAATCAGGCGCACAGAGACTCGGCTATGCGAATTTCCTGCCCAAAGTTTTCTCGGCGCACCGAGACGAGCACGAAAATAGCATCAGACCGTTTGGGTAAACAAAGCCGAAGGAGGCGGCGCGTCCTTTTAGCCGATCAGCATTTCTTCAGAAGAACAGCCGAGTCATTGTAACAGCTCTCGACGTCCCGTAACGCGCGACCAGAGATCCCCGCTTCGTCTTCGGGCGACATCCGAAGAGAAGCGCCGGCTCTTCTCGGAAAAAACTCGAGCACGTGGTTCAACGCTCGCATCGATTTGTGGGAAAGGAAAACTGTCGCTCTGAATAAATGAAAGCTTCGCATTAAAAGAGAGAGAGAGAGAGAGAAACCATAGGGTAGTCGCGGGCTGTACAACCCCCATAGGTATATCCACGCGATACGGTGGTGTATAGCTTCTGAAGAAACAGCAGTCGCTCGCTGGCGGCGGAAGCATGAGAGAGAGAGAGGCCCGGCCCCTCTGCAACCGCGCGCACGGGATCGATAAAACGCCGCGCGCGAGAGAGGCATGGCATCAGGCATAGTCTCTATACTCATTTTGGTCGTTGAACCGCGCGCCGACGAGCAGCTGTAGCGCTGTCTCGCTCGGTTTATACTCCAGTCTGCCCTGTCTCTCTCACTTCATGTATATCTATATGTATATATGTGCTCGGCTCTGTGGCTCCCAGTGCTTTCTCTCTCTCTCGCTCTCTCTCTCTCTCTCTCTCTATCGCACTGTGTTAACACACGCCCGTTACACTAGACGCAGGAATATATATATATATATATATATATACAAGCCTCGATATGTTATAACTACTCTTCTGCCTATAATACGTGTACACCGGCCTGCTCGCGTTCTTTCTGTTCTGTGCGTATCGATCGGCCGGCGGAGAACGGTTTACCGGGGAAACGTGTAATTTCTTCGAATTCGCATATGCTACAAGTATTTCCGATGCGTGGAATCCGCATCGCGAAATTATATTACAAGTCTCAATGCTCGATTGTGAGGTCGGAAGAAAAATGTGGTATAAAAGAAAACAAGAGAGCCGAGGCGCGCGCCTGTGCGTATGCAAGCGGAGCGCACTGTTGCCGAGGGAAAATACGAACGGCGTGTGCAGCAGCGAGAGAGCGAGACGCAGCCTATTTTTCCCTCGTCGAAAAGCCAGCCGGCAGCCCTCGTCGTGCATTCCAGGCAGAAACCGGGCCGCCGCCGCCGCCTTCGTTGTCGTTCTTTCGTAACTATATCTATATATATTCGGCTCTCTTTCTGCCTACATCTCGCTTCGGTCTGTATATACGCGACGAGGGGGGAAGCTACAAGGCTCTTTCTTTCTCTCGAGGATTAGTCCTCCCGGATGGTTTAAAAATTGTCTCCCGATGAAGTAAGCGTTTCATGACCGAGCTCTACCCACTCGGATATTCAAGCGAGACGATGAAAAGCCGACGGTCGCCTGCACGAACCGGAAGTCTTGGGCGTGAATTTATAGGCTGCAGCGACACCCGATGTACCTATACACGCATACTTCTCACATCTGCGCAACGGCTTCTAGGCTTCGAAATAGTCCTGAGATGCAGAAAAAAAAAAGAAGGATGTACACCCGGTGCCAGACGACCCAGACATGGAGACAGCCTGGCAGACGGCCGATCGCGCCCCCGCCAACTTTGTCCGAATTATTGTACACGTACACATATATAGTCTAAGCCAATCGATTGCACATATATATAGAGCGAGTGCAAATGCGCGACGCCCACGCGGCTGTCTTATTTTTATACATCTGCGGTTTGTCGACGCCTGCAACATTGCGTAACCGTCTCGAAAATAGTCCGATTCTTCATTTTTCTTCGCGACGAGCGCCACGCTCTCGAGTGTACTCGTTATATAGCTTGTCTCATCGCGCGGTTGAAACTCGATAGACCGTTGGTTTTTCGAATCTACAGCGCCCTACGCGAATAATTTTCAGCTTCTGGTTTCAACCGGTAACCGGCGACACTTCCGAGCTGAGATAAAGTTTGGAGGGGTCATAACGCGCATACATATATATATATATATATAGACATCGTTGAAACAGTCTGCTTCTGGGTAAGTATATATAGTTGGCCACGTCTCCGTCGCCGCGACCAGAGTAAAAATAGAATCGCTTTTTTTGTCAACTCGCGTGCAGAACTCCGCTATATAGTAGTTCTATTGGCCGTGCGAATCTTCGAAAAAAAAAAAAATACGCCTAGCAGTTCTCACGAAATCCGCCGTGTATAAAATTCAAAAATAATCGCGGCGGTTTCGAGGACACGCGCGCGACCGCTTTTCCGCGCGAAGATCTTGCGAGCTTTCCACGCATGCACTGGGTCACGGGCGAGCGAGATGCTTATCGAGATTGTTCGCGAACGCGGAAAAGGGCGCAGCGCGTGTAATAATAACTGCATCGCAGAACGAGAGCGAGAGCCTCTTTTGGCAGTGAGTTTTTGAAGAATGCCAAACAAGTCTTTTCATCGTCGCGAGCGAATTCGAGGCTACTTTGTTGAAAAATAATAAAGCGCGATTCTCGAAACGCAATCAGGGAGAGAAGACACCGATCGCGGCTATATCGGCTTTCTTATACGATAAAAATTTGCGCTTCCAGGAGCGAAACTTTGCTGCGTTATATAAGTAAAATTTCATATACACCACGTGATCTCGGTGAAAAGTACAGCTATATATAGGAAGCTTGCGTGTCTCCGCGCAGCGCTCGATATACATATACGCGGCGTGGCCCGTTTTAGTTATAACGACGCTTTTCGTGCTCTATATCATATACACCTGACTGTAAACGAGATTGCCAGCGGTCGACGGGGCTTCTCCTCTCTTATCGCTGATATGCGCAATTTTTCAACATTATTATTTCCCGCGTGTCAAGGGTCTCCGCAAACACGGCACGATATATATTACTTTTCGAAGACTTCATCGTATAAGCGCGTCCCTCACGGTGAATCATTGCTTGTACTGCGCTCTTCATTAGGATATCGAATCGTATTGAATAATGAAAGGCTGCGCGCACGAGCGTCCTAGAGAAGCCATCGGCGCGTGGCGAGGATAAACGACCCTCGCTCGTTATTATATCCTCGACCGTCTGAGCGATAACCTCGCGTAATTTGGAGCCGATGGACATTGATTTGAAAAAAAAAACATAAGTCGTAGCTTGCGGTGAATACAGAGGTAAGAGACACATTTGAAATTCAAGCGAAAATCCTCAGCTCCGAAATTCAGCGCTAATTAATTTCTTCCCAGATCGCGAAAGCAAATTGCGAGCGCGAGAAAGTGTATAATCTGCCGGGCGGACGGCAACGCGATACGTATAAGTGGAGCGTAAAACGGTGAAACGATGTCACAACGCCGCCGGTAAAGTCGTCGTTGCGAGTGAGAGTGAGACGGCCGATTCGCGTATATACATATGTATAACACATGTACGTGAGGCGGCGACGTTGCCGATTGTTGTTTAGGATTTTTCTGGCGCGCTCGTGGCGACATTATACTTGCAATATATATATATATACATATTACTACATACACGCTTCTCGCCTATATGGTATATAACGCAGGCACGTCGAGAGGAGGTAATCCGGTCTTAACGTTATTATTATTGTTTTCCTCAGAGTGTGGGGGAGTTCGATTCTGCGAACGGTATAGTTCGCTCGATGGCCGAGTCGGATTTTAACGCGATTGTGTCACGATATAGCGAACTCTGCGATAGTCTCGAGCACGCGGATACAAAATATTAATTTCAAAATCGAATTAACGAATTTCGGAGAAGCGAAGGCCGAAATTCGAAAGGAAAAACAGTAAATCACAAACGACGGAAATTTAATGAGAAATCACGCGAGTGAAAGACGATATCAGGCATAGACAATTTTTTTCGCATCAACGAATACTATAACGATGAAGCAATTAGGGGAAAGGAAGTGAGAGTCTACCGAAAAGGAGCCATGTATATAATACAGTTTAGAAAAGAGACTCAGTCACGCCGAAAGATAAAAACTATACAGGCGCGTAAAAGGAACCGCCGCATTAGCGCATACACACAGAAGGTTGACATTCGACAATAATTTCCCCCGACCTCTAAGTATATTTCAAGCTAAGCCAACAATGAAGCCGCACAAGGCAGCAGGGAATATTCGGCCGATAAGCTCGCCATGAAAAAAAAAAGGCGCGTGTCCGACGAATCGATGCGGGAGAACCGGAGCTTTTCGCCGAATAAAACGGCCAGAACGTGATGTGTACACGGGGGGAGTCGTGCCCGCGATTGTACTTGTATATATACGCGAGAGATAAGGGATATATACACGTATCGCGTGCGCGCTGAACGCTTTTTTTTCAACCGAACAAAATTCGAGCCGAGCCTTCGCGCGTGGCACCGCGGTGCGAAGGTCGCGCTATAGTCCTTTGAATTTTCGAGAGGTATAGCTTACCGTGTACGATCAGTGTTGTATGTATATAAGACTGGGTTTTGTTTTATTTCGGATTACATAAAGCAACGCGCGTCGGGGAGCGGTTACGCAAGTAGGCATTTTTTTCGGACTGGAAGAAAGCGCAAATTGCGCTCTTATCCAGAGATGAAACGTAAAACGGGGGGCTAAAGTGTCTCGAAGATTAGAAAGCAGCTCTCGGTGTGTCTGTCCGCGCGTCGGCTCATATATATTGGTTTACTGGCTTACGTCGACTTCCGGCCCGCGGATTTTCGAATGGAGCTTATTACAAACTTCGCATTACGGAGACTTTCGATCTCTTTTCTCCGGGGCAATGCAGGAGAAATTTCAGCGCACTGCGTAAATCGAAAAAGAATAGCCAAAACAAGATGCTCCGAACTTGTGCACGGCGAGCGCGGGAAATTCAAATTCCCTCTTATCGTCGCTCTCGCGCGATTTCCCCTCCTCGCGGAGCATTACGCAAAAACGTTTTTCCCGCTAACCTCGAGCGGCAATCGCGCCGCGTCACCGCTGCACTCGCACACAAAGCCTTTATATCTATCACAGTATTATAGTATACGGACGCTGTATCGGAAGAAACCTGCACCGCCGACGTCGTATATTTTTCGAGAGTTTCGAGCGATGTCGAGCTTTGCGTCACCTGCTCTCGCATATCAGCTGTTGGCAGCAACGAAGAAGAAGAAGAGGCAAAGTAGAAGCGGGTCCTCGTTTCGTGACCGACAATGAATCGCTGTATAGTCGTGCAGAAAGAGAGAGAGAGAAAGAGACGCTTACGAAATGTAGAACTGGCGTGACCTAGTATCATGTCGCCGTTTATTATGATTTTCATTTCGTGGCTCTCTTTGTCGTGTCGCGAATTGCCTTTTGCTTCTATACTGTATAAGAGACACTACGTCGATGCTGTCGATGGCTGTCTTATAAAATAAATCAATATACGGCACTCGTTCATTGGTTCGCGATTGCTATGTATACATATGTAATTGAGTTTCATTTTTTCTTTATCTAATGTATATTTTTCTCCGAGAACATCGGCGCGGTGTCGTTGAACCTTCGTTGCCGCGGAAGCGCGCATCGGACTCGGTTTGCTTGAGTTCGCGAAATATAAACGGACATTGTCTTGTGGGCCAAGCCGTAACGGCATTCAAACGCACGGTTTTTTTTGCGATAAGGAAACCGTTGCGTTGCGCCGATTGAGTGACGGGAATTCGAAAGGCTGCGCGCGAGTATACAGCCGTCGGTATTTACGGCTGTACTACATTGTTTGGGATTTGTGTACTAGCGTTTGCTTTACGCTGAAATATACCGTATAACGTAGAATAGGTATATAAATAAAAATATTTGGCTTCGTTCGCTCTGACGGTGTTACCGGAGCCAAGTCTCTGAATTGAAAATTCTCTCTCGAGACGTACCGGCCCATTCAGATCAATAAACCGGCCGATACGTCTTAACGAGTAAGCATACGAAATATACATCAGAAAAAAAAATGAATAACCCACCTGATCGTTGTACAACGTGTACTGTGGCGGGGGCGTGTTGGGCGGTGGATAGGGCGGCGGGAATTGCCAGATGAACTGCTCGGAGGCGCCGGTCGTGTAGACCATCGTGCTGGCCGCGTCGGGGCTCCGCTCGACGTTGCAGCCGTTGCCGAGGGCGGCGACTATGGTGTTCTGAGCGCCGGAGCAGCAGGAGTCGACCGTCGTCGTGCTGGTCGACATTGCCGGATTGACGATTCCGCCGGCGCCGTTGTTGGCCGGGACCGGATTGGGAGCCGTCTGGGCGGTGACGACCTGCGTCGGCTGGGGCGGCTGCTGCTGCACCTGCTCCGGGTGCACCGAGTTGGCCGTGTGATGGTGCTGATGGTGCTGATGGTCCTCGCGCTTGCGGAGCTTGCTGCGAACGAGCCGAATGGCTATCATAGTGCCGTTGCTCCCGACCATCCTCTTGTACTTCAAGTACAGCCTCGTGAGCTTCTTCGCGGCGTTGGCGGGAATTTTGAAGCCGGTCTGTGTGGCAAGAGAGTCGAGCTCGAGGGTTGGGCCCCGAGCGTAACTCTTGCGCGACGGAGGTCACAAGGAAATGAAAAAAGTTTGACTTTCTGTGTGTGTGTGTGTGTTTGTGTAGGTGTTGGAAAATAGCAGCTCGGTTAGCTGGATTCCATGTTAGCGAGCACTGAGACGCCTATAGTCGACAGTTTTGGACTATTACGTACTGTAATTGCGTGTACCGTTCTACGCTAGACTAACGCACCACTGATTTTCCTATCTGTCGTGCACTGCGTCGGAACAATAACGATATGCAACAACAACGACACTCTTTATTGCTCTTTGGTCTCACTTCGCGCACAAAAAAAACTGACTAGCTTCGTGTATACACAGCGCGTCTCTCTCTCTCTCTCTCTCTATCTCAGCTTCGGAGACTTCAGATAAAATTTGGCTTGTAGCGACGGCGACGACAGGAAAGTATGCCGGTTGCTTCCTTCCGCAGCTGATGAGACGAGGCTGGACAGAAGACAAGCTGCGGCTCCCGTTAATGTCACATCGGAACGGCGCGTCTACTGGGAGGGGGCTTCTGACTACGAGAGTCGTCGGCTCATGCGTGAAGCAATGCTGCGACTGCTACCAAGCTGCGCGCGGCACTGATGCACGGAGTCTCTCTGAGCCTTGGCCGCGTGCGGCGAGCGCTCTTATAGCTCCGAGCGCTGACGTCACGGACGCGTGCCGGCCCCATTGGTCGCGCGCTGCGGGCCAATCGGTATAGGCGCTTGCCTGCTGCTGCTTTCGAAAGAGAGTGAGAGAGACGAGCGGCTGCCAGCCAGCCCTCGGGTAGGTATATGTATATAGAGAGGTGAGCTTACTCTACAGTTTTTCCCCGGGTAGAGAGAGAGAGAGAGAGACAGAGAGAGAGAGAGAGAGAGAGAGAGAGAGACAGAGAGAGAGAACGAGTCTGCTCGATGATTCTTTTTCTTCTGCTTCTCTTTCGCCTGTATAATATAGCGTCGCTCTCTGCGAGAGGGGAAGAGAGTGTGTCGTGAAAATATTCATTATTGAAATTTTCTAACTTATTCAAATTTTAGGGGGCTAGACGCGTGTGGCTTTTAAACTTCGCGGCTTTCCTTCCAATGAAGCTAACGTACAATTATTGATTCCGAGATAGCGTAATAAATTATACAAGGAAAGACACAAATTTTTATCGTCGCGTTTACATCATATGCTTCGCGTAATTAATCAACGGCGCGCGATCTAATTGCACCCGCGCGAACATAATTAAATCGAGCCTACAAATATTTAAAATTAGAGTGGCAGAGCGAGAGACAGAGCTCCTTCATTTTTTCATTCCTATATACTGCACGTAAATTTCTTTCCTTCGCATCGCAGTCGCGATTTCTTTCATTCCGCGCCGTTCTTCGCTCTCATCCTTCTTTTTTTTCTCCCCGTCGTGTTCTTCGTTCCCCTTTGGCCTGGACTCGAGCTGCACAGTTAACAGCTATTTGCATATCAGACGCGGCGACGTCGCTAGCGTTCGAAATCTAAAATCCCCCCCCCCTCCGCACATTCGTTAATCCTAGTTTAATATATACGCGAACGTAAAACGTTCGACGAGGCAATCGAGAAATTTCATCCAGCACGACCTTTCGCTCTGCGGCGCAATTTCTTCGGTTTCTTTGTTTGACCGTCTATGTATGTGTGTGTATATATAAGTAGGAGGTCCGCATCGAGTGGACGGAGGGCAGCAATCGCGTGCAGCGACGATGATTATTTAGCCGATGACTCGAATTAGCCGGTCGTTCCAGTATACCGTCAAGTTGGCTATACACTGACTGCAGCCAACGACTCGTTTCTCAGAGACTTTGTATATAAGTATTGCGGATGATTTGCGGTATAGAATTTGTCTGTCGCGACAGGAACGTGTTTAGCTGTTTTTCCGTTCCGCGAAACCGAGAATGAGGACAGAGCCGTATTTCCAGACTGCGAAAATTCGCTGTTCCTTGAATTTTTAAAATATATTTGGCTCTCGTCATTTTAATCCTTTCGAGTGCGCGCCGACTTTATCATATGCAATTAGTATACACCGGAATGGACGAAGTTGAGATAAAATCGGCGTACAAGAGAAACCTGGCAAAACAAAGACAATTATTAGGCGCGTTTCGCACTCGGCGTTGCAACGACGAAAGTATAATTGAAAAATCGAAGGCGAGCTCAATTTTACCTAACACGCAGGCGTGCACCAGGAAAGTACAAAAATCAACGTTTTCCTTCAGCTAATTTCCATGCGTAGTGTCGTAGATGCGTATCGCTCAGAATCCCGATGTTTTCCTCTGTGATTTTATAATTTTTATCGGTCATCGTATCATTTATATAAGCGGGCGAAAAAGCTCCGGGCAAAGCGTGCGTACATAAATGCAATGTTACAGGGTTGGTACAACCGATTCTCCCCGTAATATAGTATCCTCTAATCGTAAATAGATAAATTCAATTATCAACCACACACAAAAATTAATCGAACCCGCGGCAGCAATACACACAGATGTATATTCACGTACATAATAAGCAGAGTGAAAAAAGCCGTTGGGTAACGAGGGCGAGCGTGTTACGCGGCAATCATCGACTTTGAGAATTCGGTGCTGCAGTGCGGCTGTTGCTTTCCACGAATCCGATGTATACGACGCCCTTCGGTGATGCATATAGATTATTACACCTGGTGTACGTATATACCATACTGCGCAGCGAAAGCCTATATTACGAACTATGTCATCGCTAATTGCCGAGCTTTACGGGACACCTTGAGGGGGCGGAAGTTCTATTTTTACAACTCGCGCGCGCGCGCGTGTATGTGTCTGTGTGTGTAACGATAGAGAGGTGACTCGCGAGAGGGGTTATTCCTATCTTGCCCGCCCTTATAATCGCGAGGATTGCATTCTGTTACGGGCGAACGCGCAAAGGGTATATATGACATCATAGCTGGAAATACACACGATTAATGATGTTACTTCAACGGATCAGCTAATTACTTTATGTAAGCGGATTCGATATTGCACGGTCATATACGCGCTGCTCGACAGGTAATATTAATGTTTGCTTTTGAGCGATTGCGCGACGATGAGCTTTATTGCCGAGTCTTTATCGAAAACTGATGTCATTGCTCACTTTCTAACGCCGCGCGTAAGCTCGCTGTCTCCTTCGAGTGTTCCCGTATAGTTATTTTTTCTTCGAGTCGTCGTTTGTGCCCGTAAGTCAAAAAATTTTCGACGGTGATTAACTTACGTGATCCCACGATAGTCACAACGATTTATTTACTTATACTTTTTTTATTTTCGTCTTTTGAAGCGTGCGTGCAGGTTTCTACTGTTAAATATAAATTTAGCATATCTTAATACCGAAACGTTCACGAACTTCGTGCCTTTACCGTATTTAATAATTTCCACTGAAAAATACTAAGTAAGATTTGCAGTTCGCTTAGAACCGCTACCCCTCAAAGGTATATAATTATAATAATATGTATGAAGCAAACGGAAGCATATAAATTAGCTCTTTCTCTCTCTAAACTCAAGCAGCTTATTGCCTATATATACCTCAGGCAAAGCTCGAAAGCTTCCGCGTTACCGGATCCACGCGTCCCTGGCATCTCCACAATCGAGTCAAACGATCTCTTTGGCTCTCGAAAGCTTGGTCTTTTACGAGCTCGTTAAAAAGCTGAGGCCAGGGCTGGGCTACCGGGTTCGCGACTCGCAAAAATAGTCGACGACCGAGAGAGAGAAAGAGACGGTCTGCCGAGTGCGGCGCTTTTCTTGTTGGAATCCATATATATATATTATATAGTCGTCTACAGGAGAGAGAGAGAGAAAGACAGAGATGCCCTTTTTTGCGACGCAAGTTATCGATCAGCTGATTGATAGCGTGTACGAAGTGGTATATCGCATAAATAACGATATAACTTTCACTGTGACGACGGCGGGACGGATTTCTAATAAAGTATAAATAAAAGCTTGCCGCTTCAATCGCGAATCTAATTCTCCGTGGAAAAAAAGGTATCCTTCTCTCGGCCAAACGGAGCCAAGCCCTCTCGGCAATCGTTCTTCCCCCGAGAGAGACCGACCGGTCACGCAGCGGCTGCCCCGTCCTCGGCGTGAGTTTCGCACGCCTCCTCCGCTAAAAAGGAGCAGAGCAAGAGAACCGCGGCAAAAGAAAGAGAAGAAGAAGAAGAAGAGCCTCGACGCCAGGCTGCACATACAACGAAACCTTTCCAAGAATCGCGCGGTGCGTCCGCGATAAGGTCGTTCATCCTTTCAAGGACCTACTCTCCCTCCGTCTCTCTCTCTCTCTCTCTCTCTTTCTCTCATTCCGTCTGCTCTGCTTTTCGTTCTACCGCCGTGTAGCATATATACGCATAAACGAGCTTCTATAAGGTATTATACGCGGCTTGAGATTTACGTTCGATTCGATCGGGAGGAAATTCTGCTAAGACGAGGTCCATTGAATCGCGCCGGTGACATTGGATTACCCAGGCCGGTTAGATAAGCGAGATGATAAGAACGCGGTTATAAAATGATGACGATTTCGTGTGTCCGTTGCTCGCATTATATACTGCCAACTGCGCCATACCTTTGTCGTCGACGATGACGCGTTCTCGTAAGCATTGTCTTGCTTGTTTTGCAAGATGATGTATCGACGAATGGGATTCGAGGTAATACATTATATGGGTCGCCGCGCTCTTCCAGCAACGAAATTGACTCTTTGAAAGGCTTTGTGCAGTGTTAAATTGAAAATGACGTATTATATTTTCCGACCATCAATGGCCGCTGAGATATCGCGAGGGTCGTTCGTGTCACACACACACACACACACGCAACTCGAGCTCTAAATTACGTATACATATATATATTATTCTTAATCTCGCTGGTTACGCAACTCCGATAATGAGAGGCGAGAGAAAAACTCGAGATTAGAATATTAATTGGACCCCCCTTCGTAAGATCATCAGTTGAACGACCTCCATTGCGGAGATTCCCATTCCAATTTACTAATAGATTTTTCCAAGAGTTCTCGTGAATCAGATAATGCTACGCTAACTTCTGTCTGGCTCTCCGATCACGAGATCACACGCCGAAACGAGAAAAAGCCGGATACCCAATCACGGTATGTTAAAAATAAAACCGTAGATTTACGATTCTGTATACGAGTTATAAGCTTTGTACTTTATCCTCAATCAATTAGAATATACCCATTTGCTTGTGTTTTCGACGCGCAAGATATAACTTTCTTTGCAAAAACACATTTGTATATCAAGAATAAAAAGACATCGTCGGACACGACGCTATCGATGAATTATCAGCTGCCTATATGTAGGTCTTGTGCTGTCAACTAGCCGTTCCTGCAAGATTTCGTCTGCACCGGGTGCTTTATCGTTTCGTCACGTAGCTCGAAATTGTCAAATTTTTCGCTGCTTAAACGAACTCGCATAGACGTGGTCTTTGTGCGCGCGAGAACAGCACACGGAAACCGCATCTCGACAGCAACAGCTTGTAAGCAACTACTGCCAAGATCAAGTTTTGCGTTAAAAATAGCGATTTCGCGTTGGATAGCTGCACACGCGCTCTGGCCATTGTACGAGCCGAAAATAGAGCGACCGAACGCGCTGCTCCTCTATTTTATTGTATATATAGAAAAACTTTCGAACGGAAAAAAACGAACGCGTGCGATGCCAAAAACGCGGCGCGCGAGAAAGTGCGACGTTGCCTTACAGACACCGGTGAATAGGTTCTTTCCGTGACCGTGAAAATTTGGAGAACGAAGTTTGGACGTTTTTAGAAGCTCGATGCGTGCGCTCCGTTATCGAAATTTTCACGTTCGAGCTTTTGTTCCGTTTGCAAACAAGAATGTACGAGATTAGATATACACGCCGACGGTGAATTACCGGATTATAATATAGTGTTGTATCGTTTTTGTTGTGAGACTAGAGATGGAATTTTAATTAATAATAATAAGCCAATCCATATCACGATTGTAACGCGGAAGATAGAATTAATGAAACGAATAGCTTTTTTTAATACACTGCGCAAGATATTGCATAATGTATAATAGATAATCCGAGGAAGGAAAAATCTGGTGCAAAATATCGTGCAAGCGATACAATCGTTTATTGTTTCCAAATGAGAATTCCAAATCGATAGTCATCTGTCAAATCCGGCAAATACTTTCTGCGAAGTTTTGTTCTACAACTTACCGATTAAAATTGATTAATAAATTCCTGGAGCAATCAAAATCTCGATACGATCAATTAGCGATAAAAAATGCAACATATTATCGAGCACGTGGTCAGATTTTTTTATCAAAGTTCAATTTTCTCGTAAAAAGCATATTCTCATTCACTTTTCCACGTTATCGCATCACTCAATACTATACCCTAGTAGTGCGCCGATAGTATATGAATAGTAAAAAAATACGCTAAATTGATAATCTTATCTTCACTATGACGCACCTTGAAAAAAGTGCATCGGAGCTCAATTACTACCACTTCCGCGTAATTTAACGCATAACCGCATAATTCAAAAACTAACTACTAAAAACGCCGCGTTTAACAACAAAATGCGCGTCGAGTTCAGCCAATGTACGCACACACATGTGCGTCGTGTGGTCATTTTGATCGATCATTGATTGAATCAAGTGACGGTGCGCATGAGTCACTCGAGCTACATCTACATGCATATCGCCCATCTTTCTCTACGTATACGTAAATAAAGCCTGTTATACAGATATCAGTCGCAGGTGTGACACACGAGGCCTATATATACCGATGAGAAAAGTTTTAATTCTCGTCGAAGCGGTGAGGAAAATATGTTCGCCTACTGCAGGCACGAGATCGGGCACGTGTTATTTCGTCCTTTTATATTCGCCGAGTTGTAAACAGTAGTCGCGTGATTATGTTTCAACGTACGTCATATGGGCTGTGTTTTGTACGCACTAGATTCGCACGACGGAGAATATAGTGCGAGTATAATAACACGAGAGTAACGATGATCTATATACTATTCGGGAAGTGTGGATCGCTGTTTTGACGTATTTCCCCGTATAAAATATGAGAAGCGTATAATTGTATCTCATGTTAATGCATAGATTTAAGCTTCAGGAAAATTCTTTCCTTACATCGCCATCCAGCAGAAAATTCGATTTTTTGCGCACGCTTAGGTGCCTATATCAGTTTTTCTTCTCCGGTCATTCTACAAGCATCGAATCGGCAGCAATCGATGTGAACCGATCAAAGAGAGCTTAGGACAATAACAGCCTTGGTTTTCCCCGAGTAACATTAGAAGCCATCCAGAAATTAGAAAACTCATACATCCGACCTATTTATAGATCGACCGGCGCTAAAAATATCCCGGGATACTTAGTCGATTATGATAATGGACTTTGGCGGCGCATGCGGCGATCGATGTCGCGCGACCTCAGTAATGGGAAAAGCCGCTGCACCGGAGCTGCGAGAAAAAGGAACAAACAATAGCGCGCGCGCGATGTTGTTGCAAATGCGGTCATAATCGATACGCACACGTATACACGTTTTCGATAGAGGCTGCATAGACGCACACCGCGCGTAATCCGCGTGCATATCGAATTCAACAGCTTCTTAATATAGACATACCTAATGGAGCATCTATTTCCATCGCCTGTTCGCGTGTATAATGTCCACTCGAGCCGCCGATTTTCCATATTCGCGAGTGACGCATTCGCGTGGATTTGCACGTGTAACGATACCCTATACGCAGAAGTAGCGAGGAGTACATAGATATCAAGAAATACCCGTTGAGAGCAGAGGCCCTGAGGTATAATATTGGCGATGAATGCGCCTGGTTTGTATCTGATATCGAGGAGGGCGACCGATAAGCTTAATGATTCACGAGCCCCGCGACGGAAGCCGCGCAATTGAAATTGACTATAATGTAAAGCTGATTAGTAAATGGTATTGTGAGGAGATAAAACGATCAACGTGGCAGTAGGTGCCGCTTGGTATACGTATATCGATTCGACTTTATTTTCGGCGATTATAATAGAGTGACTTAGTTCCTCGGAATAAGTTCGGCCTCTATTATTTCAGTCTCGAGAACTCGTGACTGATATAGTTACACGTGGTAACAGTTATGTACAGCTTTTTGCGATATAGCCGCGTCATGTGAGAGCGAATTATCATCGGAGACTTATATATCCGTTATTTTATTGTAGCGCCTTTCCCCGATACGATATTTTTCATGAAACCCGTCGACTTTGCTCTAATTCAGCATATACGAAGATAGCCATTAATCAATATAACCGAGTCCACTATACGGTCTTTCCAAGTCAATTGCATCATCTCTCGCTCGTTATATCCCCTCAAACGCACATATACACAATTTTCACGTCCACTGTTGTACACAACTATATCGTATGAGCTGCACCAACCCACGGGCCGACGCGCTTGTAGTAAAAAAAGGAGAACATTTAATATACTCATCAAGCCTTTTCGCTTCATCGCCTGCAAGCATTTTATTATCACCAACGAGGGATATAACGCTGCGCACGTGCGCGGTCAGTCCAGTGTATAAAAATGAATGTACTTATTCAGTCGTACTCGACAGATTCCCGCAATGACGTTATATCTCGTGATTGGCTTAGATAAAAAAAGAAAAACTCGGAATTGAGTGTATCAGTCATCGCGTATCCGCCGCGATTCGCATCACCGTGTATATACTTACGCGAGTGTCGTAATTGATGTATTGTTAATCTTGCGCCGGTGCGCGACAATAATAACCGCAGCCTTGTCGTCTTATCGGCCATTCATATATACGCACAACGCGCACGATCTAGGGGATATCGGTCTACGCGAAAACGGTTCATGCGTTTTATACGCGAAAATTGATCGTCTTTGTACGTAGAGTATCAATGGAATCGTACTTGCTTTTGGCTTAAATCGATTAGAAATTATCTCCGACTGTCAGAACACGCTTGGGACGCTTCGATATTTACAAATTGAGATTAGCGCGATCCACGAGGATGGAAAATAGTCCGACTATAGATTATCGCGCGTCTATCCGACGCTCGCGGGAGGTTCAACTCGCCGGGGGGAAAAAATGGAAAAGTGAAAACATCGGATAATGGAATTTTGCTGACATTTATCTTACGGAATTTTCCCGTGTTTGTTTAGTTTGAGAAAGCAGAAAAGCCGAGAATGACGCTTGTTGCTCGCGAGATTGGAGAAAATTTAGAAAACTTTTTTAGACGAGGCCATAAACAGCAATAAGCTACAATCAGCGCGCAAACTACCTCGCATCGATTATGATTTTCCAAATGACGCTGTGATGAATGGAAAGAAAACAAGAAAATTCGCGAAAATCATCGAGCAAACAAATTATCCGGTACCAAACGCTTTCATATTACTCGACTGCGGTAATTAAATTTTGCGCGATGCAGTTACGAATCCAGCTAAAATACGCACCTACGTCTACGCCATGCACAGCTCGTATATAGAGTAGTAGAGACGTAAATGTGTCTAGAGCGATTACGTAAATTGAATATATATATATATATGTGCATACGGTCACAAGCGTTCAGCGAAACGCGCGCCGCCGTTTTACGGCGCTTCGAGAGAAGCCGCACATAAAATACAGGAGACTAGCGCATGTGTGTGTGTGTGCGATAAATTTTATCGGTTCGACGACGCGTCATACGCTTTTCCGGAAACTTCGTGTGCAGCCACGCGACACCCGCTTAGTTCTAATGCGCAGTCGTAAAAATATTTTCCCGCCTGTTTGCTTGGCCTATCAATCGGCTGCGCAGCAAAACAAGATAAATTTGTCGTCATTTTCGGAAGCTGGGATTTCTGGAGAAGCTATGTTAATGAATCATTGTACGAATGCGTTTTTATTTACTCCCGTTGGTGTATCGGCGAAATTCATGCAAACATCGTACACGGGATATAGATGGCTTGTGTTTCCCGCGAAGAGCGCATAAATTTCGTTTAAAGGCTATAATCGACTTTTCAACATCGGGTTTACGGATTTATTGATGCTAGATAATGAAAAGCGCAGCATTACATCACGAAGCGCGAATGACTCGGCGATGCCCGAAATAACGGAAGCAGCGCAGATAAATTTTACATCCGAGTGCAAGTATCCTCTGATACGTTAGTCGGAGTGTATGAGTCTATTGCAGTGTCTGTTTATCGAATGACTAATGCATTCGCTCGAATCTCCAACTCAGCGGGGGGAGTGTTCGCACAACGAGGGAATCCGTACGAGTTTATATACATCGGGTAAAACCAACGATTAAACGGCCAGACGCGATCGAGGTTTTCGGGCTTTTTTCGATTTGCTTTAAGAGTCATTGGGTATAGTAATTGTTAATTTTAACTTGTGGCGCAGCATTTTAGTGTATAATTATATAAGATACGTCGAAGTGCTTTGCGTAATTTTCGGTTATTAAAAATAGGAATGGTTTATTCCGAGTTTCTTTTTATCAGGATAATTAGTATATTCTAGGCGCACACCGACGTAATGCGTTTCTCGAACGAGTGACATGTCGATATTTCCAGAAGCGCATTTACGGCTTGACCGTCAGAAATTCGTTAAATCAAAATATTTACAGAATATTATTTCTTCGTATTCAAGGTATTAATAGAGATTCTACAATCTCATGGAGTTAATGGCCACAAGTATACTTTTCAACGATAAAATCACGCGACATTATTTGTTTTAGTCGGTTCAACCTTCGGCCAATTAAATCAACGAAGCATCAGCAAGAAAATTCCCCAAAAGTCCTGCAGAGTCGCGCGCAGTTTCTGATTTTCGGCATCACGTCGAGAATATATATATATTCGACGTACGTCGCGCACGGATAAGAGCGGCATAATCGCGCAGCGGGCGAACGCTCTCCGGGAAAACCTTAACGACGCCGGAGTTCAACGATTTCTTAGCCCGGCACGTTATGCCGTCAGTTTTTGTTGTTGTTTGTTTAACGCTAGCGACGATAGTGATACATAGTAATTTCCAACGATTTACAGGGAATTTCCATCGTTTTCTTGGAACGAAGAGGAGAGCCGCTCTGACGTTTGGCAAATATAGTACCTTGTGCATCGAAGAGGCTTCTTAGCAGCTAGACTTTATTATTCGGATTTGCATTTGAAACGACTATAAGCTTCGGACACGTGAATCTACAATCACGCGCAGTTCGGAGTTCCCTGTTATACTTGGTATCACGTAATTTTCGTAACGACGATGAGACAGTCGAAATAGTAGATGTACAATTATCGATTTGTATACGTCTTTTATTTTGTGTCATTTGCGAGTGGCGCTATTATCGTGAATGCAAATTATTACGTAACACTTTGGCCAGTTATACACTTGAGTATATGGTTTTCGTAACGAGGAGTGACCGATGTTTTTTAAGCATTGTTGTATTCTTGATTGGCAAGAATCACTGCGAATTAGGGAGTAGATGAGTCAGACACCTTCTCATCGAGTCTGAAAGTCGGAGAAGGAGAAGTGTCTAGCTGGTAAAGCCGCGTCTAGTAAAGCCGCTGAGAAAAACTCGCGAATGTCTAGTGAAAGGAGCCTTGGAAGGCACTGAGATCGGGTCAGTAGTGCATACGAGATAAGGCATTTAAACGGTCTTCCATTGAGTGTTATGGCAATAATTCTGGCGTTATCAGTGATGAAATATTGCTTTTTAAAATTTACGAACATTACAATCGATTATCAATGTGCAAACACGTTTTTGACACTCGTCACCATTTTTTTTCCGAGCCGATCGCTTGTAATAATTGAAGCCGAAGGTTTCCAACTCGGTAAATCTCACGAATCACTCAAAGCTCAGATTCAAAGCTAAAATCATCACGAATGTCACGCGTATACGTCATACTCCTCACAACACAAAACATAAAAGAGCCTCGAGCGCTCGGCGCGTGTCACAAGCGCAATATCGGGAAAAAAGTCGCGGACTCGCGAGAAATTGAATCTTGCGCACGCCTCTAATCCGGTAAAGCGAGAGCCCAGCTCGAACGTGCGTCGCGTTCGATTGTTACGAGGGAAACAATAAGCGCGCGAAGCACATCGCTTAGCGTATACAAATGCCAACGCGCGTCTGTGTACGTATTATGCAATGCCTCACTTTTTCTAGAATTTTTGACGAGGCAGTGGTAGAACGACTGCGGAAAAAAACTGCGGGTGTCATCCGCGTTTCTTTTTCTGAAGAGTCGAGTTTACGGTAGAGGCGATATTTTGGCAAGGATACGCGCTTCAAGGCGCGCTTGGGTAAACGAACTCGGCGCCGAAAAGTGTATATTTTTTGGGGGGTGTCACGGCCGTGATGGAAGACTATGAAATGTTAAGCATCGTCCTTATACGATCTATTCTTTTATCAAATATAGCATTGGATGATTCATTCGCTCCATTGATTAATTTTTGCTTGACGTATATATACGCTATTACATATAGTGTTCAATAATTATATTATGCATTGCGACGTATTTTTTATTACTCGAGCATACGTGCAAACACCTGGAAACTGTTTGTATATGGCACGCGAGCAGAGCCGACTCGCGGGAGGTCCGTTATAGTATTCCGCAGGCTAAAGCCTAATGAAATTTGCAAATCACACCACGCGGAAGTCGCGTCGGAATGTAAATGTATATACGCATCACACATCTTCTGCGGAGTGTATATGAGCGCGCAATGAATTCAGCCTCGAGACTATAAAATTGACTGATCCTGGCGCGCGTGCCATCGTTCTTTTTTTCTAATGATTTTTCCACTAACCTTCTAGAATTTTTCTCGACATTGTACGGGTCTCGCGCGCGCGCTTTTGTTGGTCTTACGTAACGATACTCTGATTCACGCTCGCTGTAAAGGATGTATAGACAAGGCGATACGTCATCTTTTGTTGTGAAATGCTAATTTTCCGGGGACACCTGTGCATTAATCAATTTATCAATCGACGTTCGATCGATCATTGATTTTTCTGCATCTTCTCGTGATCTCCATCGCGGAGCAAAAGTTCAATCGACCCCCGGAGCTCTCTCGAAGCACGTCGTATATAATAAGTGTTCCGTAAGAATGTTTGCCCGGAGCTCGCGGAAACTCGGATCATCGGAGCCAAGGAAACTCGCGCGAGCGCTGGTTTAACTCTCGCACTCAACTTGTTCTGACGCACAACGAGCCTCTGCTCGATCCGCGGCTGTCGGTTTGCGCGCGAGGTATAACAGCGGGAAAGTTCGCACGAGCGCATGGGGTTGTGCGAGGGCTAATTTTAGCGGAATTCTTTTGTTTCTTCGAACCTCCCGACTCTTTATGTGCCGCGCGATATGGAGAGCGTGTGTATAATAACTTGTTTACCGCTTTGTTATTATTGTAGTGAGTTGTTTTACACTGCGTCGCATATATAAATAAGAGACGTAATAACTGTAAGAAATCGTGCTCGCTCATAAAAATTGAGACTGTATATATATGTAGGCGCGAGAAAAAAACAACATCATTGTATACTTGTTGTTATCGCATTCGAGATGGTTCTCTTATCTTTCTATGCTATTCTAGTTGGCATATAATAGAAAAAAAACCGTCACATGCCAACTTCTGCTCTTTTTGTCATTTCCTTATATACGCACGCTTCGGTTCAAAAGCTCGAATATACGATAAGAGCATTGAAAAAAAATAAGCCATTGTTGCCATCTCAATTCACATATGCCCGCACGCGCACAGATGTCTTTTTCGCCTATTATTATTGTCGCATATGACTACGGCGTCTTTCTGTTTGTGCACGAGGCGACGATTTTGACGCAGCAGATAAAAGGACGGGCACCGGATGAAAAATTTCCGTGCTTCGTTGAGGTGACAGTTTGATATGTGTGTGTGTGTGTGTGTGTGTGTGTGTCTGTCAAACTCGAAAGTTTTCCGCGCGTGACGTGTTCGCAGCCGCGCGTTTGGGCGACACATGTAACAGAATTAGCCAATTAGCGGCTTGATTAGATGACAGAGGGCCTCCGGCTGGGTATAAACGATGATTTTTCCACGGAATTTCCGCGTGGACGTTAGGATGACGCATGCGTGAGCGCAAATTCACCGAAAATTAAGCTTTAAAAAGTGCAATTGTCGCCCGCTGCGTCACAAGCGCGGGCGACAATTATACTTCGGTGCGTATACACATTCAAATTATTACAATAGCAGTAGCTTACATTCTGATCACGTCGTTCGTGTAAGGATTCCAATAACTTATAAATTCTAGCATTATGACCCTAAATTTATATTGTTCTTTTATTGAAACGATCACGTGTCCGAAATCGATGGGCGAATCATCAGTCTAATACGCCTCCGTTAATTAATAATTCGTTGCTGTCTCGCGAGTCATCTCGAGATGCTACTGCCCTTAATTGACCAACTGCGACCAATATTCGCGCAGCTGAAGACGATTGAATCCACGAGCGCGCGCGGCTATATCTGAATTTTTCAACGACTATCGCGCTGTTCCTAATTCGGACGCTCAGTGCTCGCAGTATGCCTGTGTATATAAGTATACACGTGGGTAGAAGGATTTTGACACTTGGATGCGTTCGTAGCGTTGCTCGAAGGCTCGTCGAAGCTCACGAGGCTGCTGTTCTTGAAGGACGATTTATTGTAATTAATTTATATTTGTACGTATACGCGGGGTGGTTGCAATGTAACTCGCATGTTTCGTCATGCAGTGCATTTCAATTGAATGGATGTATATAGTGTTGTTTTTTTAATTGAAGCGTCATTAATATTAATTTTATATTTATTATATTCCGGTATTTTATGCAAAAAGTTTGTTATCCTCTGGAATATTGACGTTTTGGTTGCAAAACAAGGACTTTTTAAATGACTTTTAATTCAATATGAGCCTTGGATGCCAACGCGGTATACGTACAATTGACAATTGCTAAGACACAGAAATAGAAATGTCGACTTTCTGAAATATTAGTTAAATCTAGAAAAAGGTCACTCATAAACAAAGCGCAATGTACATGTAAAAGGAAAAACTTCCACCTCTGTATCTTACAATATTATGCATATAGTATATAGATAAATAAATACGTTTCTTATCAGTGTAAAATGCTTACCTGATCGTGACGGCGAGAAGGACGATGATGACGCCGACGAGGACCATAGCGATCAGTACGCCGCATATCATGTAAACGCTGTCGACCGGTGGATCTGCAAAAAACACACAAGCAAAAGTTCGTCGATTAGACTCTTGGTTTTGTTTTTGCTAATTACACGCTTCTTTTATTCCTATATATTAGTGCTGTATCTCGATTTTTGCATCCCTCGATCAAGATGAAATCGCGCGACGAACTGGTTTTTCCGGAAAGCGACAATTAAGAATTTTGTATTTCTCCACTTTTCTATACTCATTTCGTTGTTCGTTTTTGGGATCGTTATCTTCTTTTTCAAAAACTTCGCGCAGTGGGGAATTGATTTTTCGAAAAAGGAAAGAAAGGCAAGATTTCTCGAAAAAAAACTTCGCGCATGCAATACATGTTAATGACGATGTGGAATTGAACCAGACATGCAAATATATGTTTATTCACGTACAACTATGTAAATAAGTGAGAGATATCGAATTCGACGCATTGTCACATTATTAATATTTAATAAAAGCTTAAAAAAGAAAACTCGAAATCGCTTTTGTTCTTTATTTGGTCAGAGAAAAGAGTTGTTCGCAGCATATTGTAACTGCAGCTGATTTTGCGTAAGCTATACAAAGTACAATAACGCGAAGGCGTTGCAAAAATATTGTCGACTAAAATAGTAGTGCAAAGAACACGAATAAAAAAGTAAGAAATCTCTCGATCGATCAAGCATTCTGCAAACAGTAGGAAGTGTCGAAAGCTTCATGCAAATTTTTATTAAAAATTCATGCTTCCCCGGGCGCGAAATCAATTTATTATTCAGCGATTAACGAGCCGCATAAAATGCGCGCTTACTCCCGCAGCTGCGAGGCATCGCATCGTCGTCATCCGTCCACGCGCTCTTATACTCTCCCTCTCTCTTTCTCTATGTATTATGTGAATGTGACTCCTGCATCTGGTCGACAGACCGGAATATATGCTCCTGAAGATGGTATTTTCATTTGGCGCACGTGAAACGTGACGTGCGACAATAGAGACGACCGTATGGAAGATCGATAGTCGATCACGCCTTTGGAGCGTGGAGGATCTGACGTCAACTCGCGGTGCATGTGCCCGAGGATTTTTATATAGCGATTGAATGACTGTACAGCCGCGTCGAAGAAAAAATTAGTAGCAAAGAGAAGCCACTATACGTATATGTTTTTACTCTAAGCTGCCGCCGCAAAGTATTATACGTCCGATCAAAGGAGCTTTTTATTCATTCAATCGCTGCGCATGTGGGCTGCTTGAGTGTATACTGAAGCAATATCGCGGCTTTGTGCTTTGTATACGGCTATTTTGAAAGAGGAAGGAGGCGTCGATTGAACATGAATTTTATGCTTGATTTCATGCGGTCCTCGCGGAAAATAGCTCGTCCATACGCTGCGCTTGTATATGTGTGTCTGAATCAGTTGATGAGTAATAACGCTGCTGGCGCGATACAATCCAGTCTTAGAAAAAGAAA
Source organism: Muscidifurax raptorellus (assembly GCA_020010945.3). Taxonomy (NCBI): domain Eukaryota; kingdom Metazoa; phylum Arthropoda; class Insecta; order Hymenoptera; family Pteromalidae; genus Muscidifurax; species Muscidifurax raptorellus. The sequence continues at coordinate 1,871,842 of CM052081.1, read as the reverse complement.
ACAAAGTCGGTCCGACGATTATCGTCTGAATCGTCACACGAAAATAGTAACATTATTCAAGTGTCGCGTTCCACTTTATTTACCAGATCCGCACCAAACAATGCTGCGAGAGACAGCCCCTTGACAAAGCGCATAACGAGAGCTCGGAAGGAACGCCACAAAAGTAGCTAGTGACTTCCTACGAAAAAGCAACCGCTGCGTGTCTCCTACACTGCAACTGGTCATTACCGCGAAAAAGTCCGCGCGCAGATGTTCGGTATATTATATATATATATATATATAAATACGCGTGATGTACCGTTCGTTAGCCGACAGTTGGTGACTCGCGTAACAAAGTAGGCTATCGGAACTGGGTAATTCTCCGCCTACGACTCGAGGACTTCGCAGAATGTGTATGTGTAAAGTGACGAACGCCGAATCGAACGCGTGTGAAATCTACTTTCTTCGCTCGACCTTACATATAGCTTTCTCCATTAAAATCGATTGTTTTGGTACACCGAAAAAGTCCCATTGCCAAAATCCGCTCACCGAGAGACCACCCACCAACGAAAGAAACAAGAAGAGAATTAACGAGAAGCCATATCTAACGACATGTAGCTGTGCACACACTATATCTTATACCTATAGACATATATTAAGCAGTCTTTCTGCGGACAGTCGACTTTTGTTGCTCGCGGAGAGAATCCCTTGGACGGTCTTGACACACACAGTCTGCGGCCTGTGTATTATGTGGGACACGGACGGCGCTCATTACGCCCAGCACTGCTCAAGAAAGTTTTTCAGCGACGGCGGGTGTCGCAAGGATCGTTGCGCGCGCGCCGGAAGATTTTTGCATTACAGCATTGACGTCTCGAAATCGAAACTATATGATTTATCGAGATGAAAGAGGATGTACTCGATTCTGTTCTCATCTCGATGAGGAAATTTTCAAAACGTGTTCTGACGATTTCCTTTGGGATTTCCCGAAAAGACGCTTTTTATAATCGAGTTTTCCTTGTTTATATACAATATAATATATATATGCGTTTTTGCTGCATCAACACACAAAACGTGTCTGTGTACAGATGGGGAGCTGCTCTATTACGCGCAGTGATATTATATTTCGGTTATCAGATTCATCGTGCATTATTCATGCGCGCCGGCGTGAGCTTAATTATGTATACGAGGAAAAACATAAAAGCAAACACTTTTTCTGCGAGATAAAAAGCCGAAGCTTATATGTGTTTTGAGTTCTTCTCTAATTATCCGTTAGCGCGGCTCGAAAAGTCGGGGAAAAAAAACGCGGATGCACAAAAGCTTCTGGAAGAAGGACTTTAAAACAGACGCCAGCTTGCGCATTAAGTTTAACGTTACGGGGAGATTGAATCACGCGTAATAGTCCTTATAAATTCGGCCCACTCGAGGCGCCGGCGTATCTTCCGAGAAAATTGCGCGCGTTTGACGTCAGCGGGAGTTTATATCTTTTGGGGAGGTGCACGATAAAGTCTATTCGACGAATTATGCAAGCGTCTTTCGAAAAGCAAAAAAGAAAAATGATCGTTTCGATTATGTATGTCGAAAGTAGGATAGGGAAGCTCTCTCGCGGTTAATTGATACCGATATTTAACTTGTAAATTATTTATTACCAAATATACGCTTGAGAACGAGGTTAGCCTTTTACATTTTTGTACGCGCGAGTACCGTTAGAGTTTTAACGGAGTCTCGCGTATGTAGCTTTCATCTTGAAACAGAATCCTTTTTTCTCTGTACCCATATCGATACAACTGCGCGCGCCGCACTGATTATTATCATCAGCGCGAGCGTTACATTAATAGCGGCTCGTTTGAGCGCGAAATAAAGAGAGAGAAAGGTGGCTTTTATAAACTTTTATGTGTCGTACAATATTTTCAATTATTTTTAGATGGCATTGATGCGCAGGAGCCGCATCTATACGTGCACACACACACACACACACATATATATAAGCTCTGTTTTGTTTATAAAAGCTCGGCCGCTCCCGTTGTTAACGTCTGCGGCTGTACGATAATAAATTCTATATACAACGCCGAGCTTGTTAGAGGCATAATGAAACTTTTTCACGCTAAATTTAAATGTTTTAAACATTTACGCGAGACATAATTTATTTATATTCAACGAAGCGAAACTACCGTTAAACAAAATTAAGCAGCTGGTCTCAACTGGCTATGGTATAATAATTATAAACCTCGAACTAAACGGAAGTGTATGCGGTATCGGTATATAGATTAGACGTTAGCTTTCCAATAATTGTACGGAGATAGCGAGCAGTCAAAGGATTATAAAACAATCAAACTGGAAGCACGAGCCCACATCATGATAGAGTGATTTCATTTCTCCTATAACACGCGCATTCCTATTTTTTTCCAGTCGAAAGCGCTTTTTGCAGCTACGCAACCCGCGCTCGAAGGAGCTGCGTCGCATCGGTAATTCACATCGACTTCTATATATCACAAAAAGTCCCGACCTCTCGAATTCTCGCGTAATCAAGATATATGTATACCGAGTCCGACTGAAGATTTCGACGATAACGCGAGATTTTTCGCTGATGTTAATACCATACTTTGTTCATTTTTTCTCTTATATACGCAAGCGGACATCGGGGAGATACCAATTATACTTATATATACTGGACGCTTGAGCGAGCCGGTTGAATCCAGATTTCATTAAGTTACGCTACATCATTGCTGCTCGCGTGTCCGCGTCGATGCCAACGCATGCAGGCGGCTTTGGGATAAACCGTGTGTATATACGATTTATTTTGCGTAGTTTTGCCTCTAAGCACACTACGATTTGTGTTTGCGGTGTAATTGCCCGATTCCGAGTGCTTTTGAATTTATGATAATCGCGCGGCGATTACGAACCACGCAGTTCTTATCTGCAGGTAAGGTTCTTAGAGTATATGTATACGTGTATTCAATAATAAAAATACAGTGATGTACGCCAGAAACCACTTTCCAAAAGGCATTTTACAGTGGGGCCTTTATGTGTTACAATCTAGTTGATTGCATATACTTAAAATCGGCCAGAATAATGAGTTTACTATATATGCATATAAGATCTCCGGAAAAATATGAATCGAGGCGCTGCTATCAATGATTCATCACAGGCTGTATTAGTTGCAATTCAGAGATACATATTGGGAAGTTACCTATATATAGATTATTGATTTCTAAAGAGCTCACTTAAACCAATGTTCTCTCCTCTCGATGCAGGAATTTCTCGATTATGAGAATCTTCCTCACGTGGACTCGACACGAGCTGGAAACTGGTACGAATTGCCGAGAGTTCTACAAACAATCGGAGTTGTTTACATCGACCAAAACAAAGACCACACGATGAGTGTTACGTGAAATCCCCGCCGATACCGGGCAATTTGGAATAAATAAATCGGGGCCGCAGCGAGGAATTCTCGAGGCAGAAAAAAAGTATAGTCACGTTGCGATACTCGCGTGAACGGACAATTACGCTGAGGGACTGAACTTCTTGATCCGATGGTGACGTTATACATATCGCGATTGATTTGTTATTCCTTCGGGTGAACTGATCCGCGTCTCTCCTTCTATAATCGCCTTTTCCTCTTGATCGGAATGTTTCTTTTTTTAGTATTAAGATACTGAATTAGAGCGACGGTGAATTGCACTGCTGGATGACCGCGCGGGAAAATTGATTTGATCAAGCTAGGTTAAAAGTCGATTTATATCAATGGATATTAAATGACGCATGGTAATACTGCACAGTTTAAGCTTCGCCGATGCAAATTGCGACAAAGCTGCACATAGACTGTGAAACTTTGCAAACCAAAGGCTACTCCCAACAAAATACATGTGGATCAGTGGGACGACAAAGATGGTTAGCATATCTCTCGACAAGCCACGCCAACGCCATACATCCATCCATAACTGTAATTCCATATCTCGGCTCTTATATACTCGAATCAAGGCCCCGAAGGCGCAACACACACACGCGCGCGCTTATACACAGCCTGACAGTGAAGTCGAGAGAGAGAGAGAGAGAGAGAGAGAGAGAGAGAGAGAGAGAGAGAGAGAGAGAGAGAGAGAGAGAGAGAGAAGGGGCTAACGAACTAATGACCATTCCCGGCTCGACTCGACGAAGGTCACCACTCTCATGTATAGCCACACGCAGACGCACACACGTCGTGATGTACCCGACGCCGAGAGGCTGTCTTCTCTTTTTTTAGGCAGAAAATGGCCTATAGCCAGTCGCCGGCCAAGAGAGAGAGCACGGAAAAAGTCGTCGGCCTTTCGGGTTCGACGACACCGAGCGGCAACAGGGGATGAAAGCGAGTCGAGAGAACAAGTAGGGAAGAGAGATATGAGAGCTAGTCGAGTGGAAGCTATTGCGACGTCGGCCAACACCTGCCTATATATACCCTCCACTCCTCCGATCTCCGAGTAAAAACCGCAGACTACTCGCTTGTTCCTGTGCGTTTGCGCATCCTTTTTTCTTCTTGGCTTTCGGTGCAGTTTTAGGCTCGAATTATCGCTCTGGCAGAGCCTGGCTTTGTGAGCGAGTCGAGTTTCGAAGACGGGTCGATGCACGCTGAATCTCTTTCTTTGAAGACGAGGGATAATTTTCAAATTATGTCGGTATTGGTCGATCGCGCTTGCACTGCTCGTCTTTCTGCGTCGTTTCTTTTGTTGCGACTTCAAAGTCACTGCCACGCGAGAACGATGCGCGCATCGGCAATTAACGCTATTGAAGTCGTACTTGCCTACTGTGTACGGCATATTGTTAAATAATACGCAGTATACGGCGTAGTACGAGTATGATTTTTGTTGCAAAAACAGCTTGTACCGCGAGATATTAAGTTGAGCATATCTCGCTGTGAGATCGTCGCGTAAGTTCAAGGTTCGAACACTCGCCGCTAGACAATTAAATGCGCTTCGTAGAAGCGCCGATGCTGTGGTTTCTATATGCCATTTATGTATATAATATAAGTGGATCTTGGTCCGGTGTAAAATTTCCTTTGTTACATGAACGCGTCCTTAATTTTTCAGTCCGTTTTCTCGGTATCATTCCAACTACAGTTCGACAAATTACAGTTTGGCTGACGATCGAGATTGATAGTGGAGTTTCCTCGTTCTTCATAAATCATCAGTATGATTGTCTGAAAACTCGAGGCGATAGACGATACAATTGTTGAAACCAAGTAATAAAAAAATCCAAGATAACACTGCAGTATTAGGCTCGCTGGATAAACAGTGAGTTTTTCTGCGAGCACTTTCCATTCCGAGCTGCGCTTCTTCTTCGCCAATTTCTTCAGCAGCTATACCCGCCGATAGAACTGGTTCCCCCCGCAAGTTCTCGGTATTATAGATCACTCGAGAATCCGGATCGCCCGAAAGAAAAAGGTCTGCTCCGTCATCTGATGGAGACGGGCAACGGCTGCTCCATTCATCTCTCGTCGACCGTTAAAAAAAAAGACGACGGTTGCGGAGAGATGCTGGTCTACGAGGAGGCAAGCCTTGCCGGGTTTTTCTCTAAATTTCTTCCTCGATCGTGGGACGTGCTTTGCAACTGAAGATAGCACAGGGTTCAACGCTTGATCGATCGATGCATTACGACATCTGACGAGATTTCCCGCTATTTTCGTGTACAATCCTTAATCGGTTTATAATGTAATGTCTTAATTTAGACACTGTTCGATCTACAACTTCGAGAACTTGAAGCTCGTATCTTATTTACACTCGATATCTCGCGATTGGTTCAGATAGATCATGCGCCGTCATTGAAATAATCTCTGAAAAATTAAGCTTTAAAAAAACGGATAATAATTTCGACGCATCATCGCGATAAATTTCGATAGCTCGCGATGAAAGTGCAGAAATCATTTCCGCGTGAGCAGTGGCTATGTATCCGATTTCTCTCCATCTAAAAATGCCACCCTCTCTCGCTCGTCGTGCGTTCGCACCGCTGCGAGCCGGTTATTTTGGCCCCGAAATGCTCGGCGCTTGTCATCGTCCGAGGACTGCCAGACGCTCTTTTCTCTCTTCTAAAAGGCGCAAGCGCACTGCTAGGCTACCGCGCACCGACGTCTATTTCCGTTGGCGTTCGAGCGCGTGCTGTGAATTCGAAGGCTTCTTCTGCACTTCGGCTGCGCATCGACAATAATGCGCATCAGCTGTGCGCAGCGCCGAGGAGATGAAGTGCGGATTATAAATATTTTATCTGGCCGGGAAGCGATTCTGCTCTTTTATAGAAGTCGAGAAAATTCGCGGAGGGTCTGCCGCTGCCAGGGATGCACATTGTTTGCGTAGTGAGTCTTTGCAGCGGGTGCTTTACACTGGATTTTATGCGGGCGCAGCTTTGGGTTTAACGAGGCACCAGAGGATTTATCGTACTGTATGCGCGAGGAAATTTAAATTTAAACTTTCGATTGTAAATTCACTCCTATACGATATGGCTTAACAAAGGCGCAAAAAGCAATCGGTAGCTGTCGTTACATCACTCGCGCAGAGTTTTAAATAAACGTATCCGACGAACAAAAGAAAAAGCTAAAAACTCCCGAGCATGTAGCGAATATTCCCGAAATATCTCTCCACTGTCGCCTAATGCGCAGTACCCCTACCAGCCAGGATCAACGAACTCGAGCGGACACAGGATGGGTCGAAGGCCGTCGTCTCTTTCTCTCATCCTACGCAGCCTGTCATGGGGCTAAATTGTCCCGATTAGTGTATACCGGTAAAATCGAGAAAAACCCGCGAGGTCACGGCTTCATATTTATGCGCGCAACTCGCGAACTGCCTCTCGTCACTCGACAAGGAAGTATCTATATAGATGTAGAGCCTATGGGTCCGACTCGATCCGTGGAACATAGCGGGGTTGTGACGCTCTCGAGATCTCGTTGTAGCGGCGACGCGAGAGCTTCCGCGTTTGAAGCTGTGACGCGCGCGTCTCTTGTCAAGGCGGCAGCGGCTTTTTTGCGCGCGGAGATTTAGTTTATATAGGGGAGGAGAAGGCTGTTTGTTGCGGCATTTACGGTTAAATGAGCAGGAGTATAGATTTCGAAAATTTTTCCTCGGAGTAAACGACGAGCGACTAAATATTTCATCATCTGCAGTCGATGAATAATTTAAAGCTCTTCTTTGTAAATTATATACTCTCGAGCTGATAGTAAAAAATGACGAACACGCGCGAGTTGGACTGCGATGATAAATTGTGCATCTGACAGGTTACAACGACTCGTCGCGGTAAATCATTTTGGCGAAAATTTGACACCTTCGAGAAAAGCTCGACATGCAGCGATTTTTACTAAAACACTAAATTACGAATGCCGCTGAGCTGCAAACCGTGTTGGGTAATAAATTACGAAACAATACATAGCGAGGATAACGCGCGAGCCTGAGGTAATGAAATTAATCTTACTTTAACAGTCAATTCTACATGACGATATTTTTACTAAGGTCTATAACGATCACTCGGATGAGCCAATAGATTGCGATTAATTATAATATATTATTACCACACTATAAGTAGATGAAATTTTTCGAAAACTGTTTCTTCTATATACGCATATTGATTAGCGGCCATGAAATTTGAATTTATCATTCCCTTGATCTTTATCGAACGCCATTAGATATACAGCAAGAAAATTCAGTCGATTTACAATCTCCATTCGAACAATAATTCATTTTTCCCGGCGCAGCATTGTGCATATTACGATAAATCTCAAAGGGAATCGAGCACGGAGGGAGGCCACTGGGTATACACATATGTATATCGATCACATTTACACGCGCGAAGCAGCTAGACTATTATTATTAGCCGCCGAAGTTGTATAATTTAAAGGACTCTCGCGAGACTACGAGGCGTAACAGTTGGCGCGTAGACGAAGGCGACTTGAGATTCTTACGATACATAATATGGCTCTTCAATGTTTGTTTTCTTTTTGCAGATAGATAGCGTCAAATGGGAAATCTATATAGAGCTGAGCTTCCGTCACTGTACCGCTCGAATCGTCGTCATTTTTCTAGGCTTGTGGACATTCACTATATAATAATATGGCAGCTCGGTTTTCGTGCCAAATAATACCGAGGACGTCAATGTTGCATCAGTAATTTCTTGCACACGTGCCCGTTTGATTGATTTGCCGCATATAATGGTATTCTCTTAAATATGTGTCTATGAACGAATGGAGTGCGTTACCCTGCGCTTAGATGAGGTATATCCAAGGCCAGGAGAGGATAGACACTCCCCGGAGCGGTGGTAGAATGGGAATGTATATTAATTGCCAGAAACGCAATACGAGGTGAAAATAAATACTCTCCACTCGATTAACCGTTATATATGTACATGTATGCTACTATCAAGGAAACCGAGAGCCGTGTATGGGATTACCTTATGTGGCGCTCTATATAGCTGCGCAGCCTGATTTATTCGTTATTATTCTTTATCGGCTTTTATATACACGTGTGCAACAGTATGTGTATATATATATATATAAATAAACGTTGCACGAAACGTCGGCTCGAGCTATAATGCAGCGTCGGAGCGAACGGTAATATTATATATCTAATGATTTTTATCGCTCGTTTTATAAATGGCTGAAAAGTTTAGAATTGCAGAATTTTATAGCGCGCGGCTTTTCTCGGAATACGTGCAGAAGCGGCATTTCAGTTATATTCATTGATTATACGTAGTATATATATAATACAGCATATACATTTGTCGAATACTCGTGAAGATGCACGCGCTTCGAAAAAATATGTCGATTTGCTGATTCAAGAAAGTTTCAAGCAGCTGGTTGATGAATGTTTAGAGGAAAAATGCGGAGCCGACCTCAACAGTTTGAATAATATATTAATCGCTTCATCTTCTCCCTCGCGCCAGCCGAGTGAAAAATGAAAGCTTGCTCAATGCAGCGAGTCGTGAAACGAGGAAACATTTTCGCCTCTTATCGCGCGTGCACGTCTAACCCAGCTGTGAGACACAGTTTGCGAATTAAAAAAAAAACAATACATAACATCAGCTGCATCGCGACCGATCAATCGATTAATTAATCGCATTAGTTAATCGGCGCGTGCGGTTCTAATCGATTACCGATCTCCGCTCGAAAAAAAGAGCACAAAAAATTCATGATCGAAATTTATGCCCCGAGATCGCTTACAACTCACCGCGGTGCACCTCGTTGCGCAATGGCTTTTCCGTCTTATTATTCCTCGTCGCGGTGTCACGAGCGAAGCAAATGATCGTATAAACGAGCGGCTTCTCTTCTCTTATTTTTTACAATTTTTCGCAATCGTTATTGTATACGCCGGAGGATAAATAGACCCTCGACACATGTGCACACGTGAGAGATGATTCAACGAGCGTGTCTCGTGACCGAGTCAGTTTTACAATTTTTCAAGCGTCACGGGATAATTAGTCCATTTTCAACTATTCCGCGGAATACGAGAAGAATTGGCGCTGATGAATGCGTGAAATATTGAGGGCTTCAGATCGTTGCGTTTTTATTTCTGAATTCCGCTTTATTAAAACGCTTCCTAACTAGTGCAAAATTTACAAAACAGAAAATCTGAGTTGTGAGTTCGATATAGGTACCAGCTGAACAATGAAAATTACCCGCATTATCGCTCTTTACGTTTCACTTTGTTTTACACATGAAGCTCATTGTCGTGTGTATTTTCCGCGTGACTGCACACCGCTCCGTAAATAATGCATGCTCGTGCAGTACTCGTTTAGCACATTATAATGTTTATTTCATTAAATACCCAAACAAGAGCACAAAGCCCGATTGTAACAACCGAACAGGATCTCGCCGGAGGCGTCCGTAAGGCGAACCTTCCGCTCGCTGTAGACTCGCATCCCAAAAAAACGTCTCAGTCCTTTTTTTCCGTCTCGCAAGCACGTAATAAAGGCGCGGCCGCGGAGAGAAAAAAGCTGCCCGTCCTGGCCAACCTCTCGTGCGGTGCCGACACTTTTGGCGGTCTCGTCGACTTGGGCTCTAAAAGAGTCTGCGCGCCTATTTCTCCGCGGTCACGTGGAAGGGAAGAGGCGAAGGGAGAGATAATGGCAGAGAGGGAGTGGTATTGCTGACGGAAGATTTATTTGTTTTTGAAACATTGTGCATATCCGAGGTGATCGCAGAGGAAAATTTTATGCGGTATAAGGACAATTAATATTTGTTGCGGTAATCACCTGAACGCCTAATTTGCAATAATATTATCCAATTGGAATGTTAATTAATCATCGCATCTGCATACCTGCTGCGAGTTAGCTTGATCGTTGAGATGGATCTTTTTTTTTACTGCAGAAGAGATGTACACACCTCATGGCGTAATCGCAGCCGTGTGAAGCCACGCGTACATCACGCGCGTTTCGATATGGATTTTAACACGAGCGTGCGTAACGAATGTCCGACAAATATTTTAATCTGTGCAAACATTTAGCGCTATTCGATCGACGAGCGATTTATGGAAATTTATACGTATATCCTTACATGTGTGTGCTTTACAATTTAAATATTTGGTTAAGATACTTGAGAAATAATGTGATCATCGGAATAATATTATCTCAGTATAACGAATAGCACTTTGGTTTTTCCGATACAATGCGCGTTGAATTTAAAAGAAAATATAGTACAAAAAGCGAAATTATTCAACCGAGCCTCAAAGATTTTTTAGAAGCAATCGGAAACGCAGGAGCTGCAGGTTTCCGTTAGCGTCTCGGGCTGTAGCAGGGCAGCTAGTCGATTCTCACGAAAGAATAAAACAAGTCGGAGTTGCAGCGACTACCGCCTCAATCCTATTCCCGCCAAGACTATACGCGCTTTGTCAGATGGGTAGTTGGGCTTTGTGAAAAATCGAAGAGATTTTTCGTCGATAGCCCGGAAACGCTGTGATATAAATTCAAGGCTTATGTTCTCGCGTGGGAACCGAGAGAGTTGTGTATAATTTGCTTATATATTCGAGTCATCCTATTTGATGCTCAGGTAAATCGATTGCCTATAGTATATAGAAAGGGCAAGCCGAAAGAAAAATTAAGTCGTTGCAGGCCTGTTTGAAAAATAAAAGTATTCCGTGTAAGCGGCCGTCTCGTTTTCGGAACTCGCCGCTTTCTTAACGAGGGGTCTCGCGTATACAGTGCCGTGATCACGCGGACTCAAACGAGTGAAAGAGGCAACTCTCTTGGCTAACTATATTTGGCAGGAAAAAGTCGCCGCCGTGCAGAAAGAAGCGTGGCAATCTTACTCAAGGATCTTCTCGAATCCGTGTATATATATATATAGATTTGTGTACAATACGCGCGCGTACTCTTTTATTGCGCACCCGCGACTGTATATTTCTCTTTGAAAGCAATTATTGATGAAGAAGCGAAGTTATAACGGTGAAGGTTTATTTTTACGAAAGTTTCAGTTATGCGATTTGTTTCGCGGCGCTTATATATCTATCGCCGCGCTCGCTACTTTTCTTCGTTTTTTTACTTGTGATCAGCGTGTGATGGGAAAGTTCGATATTCGTCGAGACCATAGGTGAAATTTAATTTGTATCGAAAGCGAATAAATTTCGATTTGGAAGGAAAGCTTGGGAACGTGACTTTTTACGCTACACCATCAGAGAACAATAAATAAATTCGTGTTTATATGGCTTTTGCAGCGGAGCGGAAGAGATAAGAAAAATGAAAGGGGTATGTAAAATAAATTCGTTGATGAGAAAGTAAGCGCGCGAACGCGTCCATAAAAAGCGTCATAAAAGTAGGTTAAACGTGAATCGTGTATAATCGCAGGTTCCATATGTATATAGACCGAAATAAACGCAATCTCCGGAGTATATATTATTGACATTTAATTACACCGCGTTTCCCAATTAAGACCAGACGACAGCGACTCACGCGAATAGAATTGAAAAGGCGTTTGAAAATTTCATTACCTCGAGCATATAACTTGTCACTCTTTCTATATATCTAGTACAATCGGCGCACTTACATAACAACCGAATCTTCGCCCAAGTCTGACCCACATATCCACCCCACATCGCCCTCGACAAAGGCCAGCAGCGAAATATAAAAACTTCCACCCTCTCGAGCGAGGGAAAAAGTCTGTGTATATATATATATATATATATATATATAGGTCTACTCGCGCGTCATCGCAAGTGGACCTACCGTCCACAGAAGCCATGCATCAGTCTCGGTTCCGCGTGCGGCAGGAGAAACTTTTCCTACATAGCTGATCGCGGACACGTACGCGCCCCGTGAACTGCAGCAGCCCTAAGGGCAGGAAACTCGAGATATACGCGAGGATCCAGGCGTGTAGCCTAGCAACGCTTTGCGCGCATTATCCTCTGCGAGCGCGCAAGATAAGCGCCCCCTTTTCAGATGCGCCGAGTTGGCTTTTTTTTGGCGTGTGCACGGGACGCGTGCTGCACGCTTTCCATTATTTCTTAATTGATTTTGTAATTTTCGTAGGGGGCGCGTCAGTCTACGGGGGCGAAAGTAGGTTGAGTGGAGACGAGGGAGAGGAACCGGTTTTTGCATTGCAGGACTATAGCCGCGTGTGGCTGATGCTACAAGGGTATCTGAGCATTCTGGATGTTTTTTAATACATTTTGTTTATTACGCTTTCTCGTGTTTGACACCCGTGAATTAAGTATATTTTTTTCTTGCACAAACGAAGTTGATACAAGAGGACGAGGATACAAGCGCAAGAAATTACAGTCTCAAACGAACCGTTACGTTATAAACTCAATAATCAAGCAAATTTACAAATTCTATTACATGCATCTCCGATAAGTATAAAAATGTCAAGATAAGCCACACCAGCCGTTCGCTGCATCAATATAGATTACTCGCACACGATTTGCCGATAAACACGTATTGCAATAAGACGAAGATCGATCGTCACGTGAACATAATATTTCAATGACAGTCGTCCAGCATTGCCACGATCGCACGTTTCTTATAACGATAGACGAGCGGCGCGTAACGAGTGAAATAGCGGACAAAAAATATCGCGTGTTTCCGCGGTGGCTTGCAGCTTTTGCTCCATTGACACATCGTAGCGCTAAAGAAATCGCCAGAGTCGTATATGGTAGAAAGCGTAGAAATATACAGATGCAGCAACGATAAATCGGCGTCGACCCAAAATTGAAGGCCAAATGCCCGTCGCCGTCGATTCGCATCTAGACGCCGAGTCTCGGTTCAATGATCCGTCAATTCGTCCCGATTGAGCCTATACTTCGGAGGCAAGGATAAAAAATAAACGTTTAATATGGTTGTTTGATTTTGGCAATAATGGAAAAGCCGCATTCTATTTATATACAGCCATAATCTAGTACTTTCCCAATTCCACTCCAGCGCTGATCCTGCACTCAATCGATCAAATCCAATCGCCAAGAAGAAATCCACATCCAATTTACGTATACATTATACGAGTCGGGACAGCTTGTTTTCCACTGCTCGAGCGCGGTGGCGAAAAGCTCGGCGGGGGTGGAAACTTTCCTCGGGTGGGCATAGCCGCGCGAGAAACTTTCCGGTCCGAAGGGAGAAGCCCGCCGATGACGAGCTACCGCGTGAACGCGTTCCTCATCCGAAGCGGCGTATTCCACACCAGCAGCCTCGGACCACGTGTTCGTCACGCGGCTTCAGTGTATAGGTACTCCTGTTCCGAGTCCTTGCGCTAATTACGAAACGTGAATCGTCAGGGCCTCCTGTTGGGCGCTTTACTTCTGCGGCTCGAGGTGCTATATACGCGCGGATTCGAAATACAATTAAACCTCTCGCGCACGACTCACGTGCGTGCGATATACAGAGGATAAAATTAGAGTTCATCAGCGGGGTGTATTTCAGTTCTCAGACAGAGACTCGCGTTGCGAAACAGCCCCTGCGCGCTGATGAAGGAAAGATATTCCGTTTCACGTTCGGCGAACTAGCCGTAGAAAAGTTATACGCTCGAGATCAGCTTCCTTCCTCGAAGTCGAATCTCCGTCGCCTCCACCCCCGCGTGCACTCGTATATATATATATATATATATACACAAACAACGACACCTCGACGCAGCTATATCAGTTATATCGCTCGAGCTCCTCTTCTCGCGTTCCGCTCGACTCACGTTCCCAAGCTCTCTGTCTGCGAGCCTTTATTTTTGGAGTCGTACGCGCGCACGTCATAGGTAGCCTCGTCGCGGCTGCGATCAATTATTGGTCGCGCGACACCCGCTGATATATATGTAATAGAGTGCGTGTTGTGACGGCGCGGCTCCGAAGGATTTTTCTCGCTTTGTGGCTTTTTGGGAGGTGTACAACGGCCGGCGGGATGGATCAAGAATAGCGAGCTGGCCCTGGCATGGTACACTTGACTTTAACCCTGTTCTTTCTGCTGTATCGTATAAATATATGCGACCGACCATTGTAGCCATGGTTGCGGCCTAACCTACTTACCTACTTTAACCTGAGGGGGCCGATCGATAGGACAGTATAATAATAATGGCATATATAACCGATTCGACGGGGCTGTTGTGCTCGTCAAGCCGAATAATGACGCGGTGCGGTGTCATTTGTCTACTTTATTTTCCTTCTCAGCTCCGTCGAGGCTATACTCCGGAAATGAGATATTGTTTTGATTATCGGCATCTGCAACGATCTCTCCGCGCCGGGAGCCGAATCAATACCGCCTGTTGTTCTTCCAGAAGCAAAACAAACGCTCTCGACGAAATTTCAACGCGCATCGGGAAGGAAATGTCGCGCATTGTCTTTGTTCATCCTTCGCCGAGACTGCAAATGTGCAGACGTCGTCGTGCAAACAGGAAGACAAACAATCGACTGAACCAGGCGACGACAACGCGCAACTAACAAGTATAACAAAGGTATCGAACAAGTATCGATACGTAGCTACGATCGTTCGATATTCCATCACGCGAAGCGAATATGACATTAGAGCTCATTGAGACTTGCTAGAATTTTCGTTGTATTTAATCAGAGACAGAGAGCCGTTGCGGTAGCAGAATATAATGAGCATATCAGTCAGTCACCTCCCATCGGAATCGAAGTATATATATATATATATATATATATATATATATATATATATATATATATATATATATATATATATATATATATATATATATATATAGCTTATCTCCGGAATCGGAGGACGAAGTGTTTACATGATTAAACAAAAACGAGAAAACCGGAATCGTTCCCAGTGCACTGCGATTATCACTCGGTATAAAGAATAGAAATAAAACCCCGAAATCTTCTGTTGCAGCGCGTCGATCCCCGCGCACATTCATCGGTGGCAATCACCTCCAGCAAAACACTCGCGGTGGAGTGAACGAACGGACGGAAGGTAGCGCCGTCGATTAAATGCCACTCTCTTCTTCTCTCTTTCTAGAAAAACGAGCCCTGCGACAACGCATATAGGTGCGCGCGGTTATAGCCGAGAGGGACGAAGAAAAAAAAACAAAGCGAGTACGCGTATACTTAGACAGAAGTGCGCGCACAACCTGCACGAGGTTCTATAAATAGCCGGTGGTCGCCGGAGGATTGACCGGCCCGCTAGATTATCCGCGCCAGAATTAGCCCAAGAAGGCGCGTCGTCGTAGTCTTTATCTGGGTCTCGTCTCTCGCTCGGTCTCTCGAGTATTATCAGGGAGGTGTGCCCAGAATAGACGCCGCTCGACAGGTATACTATAACTGCGGGCGAAATTGCCACTGCAGTGATACACCGGTATGCCGATGTTGTGTATGTATATATATACAGCTGGAAATCACGGAATCAAAACACTTTTGCACCTTTCGCTCGCAGTGCACACTATAGTTTCAGGCTAAAACTGCTTATACTATATAAGTAGCCTGTTTGACTCCCGTTTAGGGGTTTATAGGCCGCGTGTGCGAAAATTGATTATAAGTATACCTGCGACTGTCAGCTGATTATATTACAAGGAGCGAGAGCTATTTCGAGGTACTCGGACAAAGATGTCTTGCGAGCACGTGCTTTTAGGCTGAATACGGCTTTAGGTATTCTTGTCCAGGTGCGCCGGTCTATAATTATAGGCTACTTGTATTTTTAGCCGAGCACACAAGTCAAGTCTGCAGGTCGCGATAAAGAACGGCACGAGCTTGCTGAGGAGGCGCCAGTGAAGCAGCCGATGGAAGTTTTTCATTGATAAATGGCTTATCGTTTGCTTTTCCTTGCGGTTTGCCCTTTTTTTCGACGATAATCTCCATCGTATAAACATGCGGCGAGATTATTTTCGCACGGCGTATGTGGACAATCTTGCTCTATCGCACGATTGATACGGCTCAATTTTCCATATAACCCAAATATAGCGATCGGATATTATGGAAAATAAAATAAAAGAAGATCAAGCGGATGTCTTTGAGGAGACTTCGAGGAGCACATCTCACAAAAGCTGACGAGCCTACAATTAGTTTAGCAATTAATGAAATTCCGGTGGACGGTTCAATGCCTCCATTTGCGTCATACGCCCGGAGCATTTGCGAATTCGGTGCTGCCGACACACACACTTCGATCGAGCAAGGTCAATAGCCTCTCTCTCGAGGACCGAGAGTATAACCGATGCTTTTTAGAGAAAAGACGTTTTCTCTGATAAAGATACAGAGGCTAGAGATAATACAAGCCTCAAAAATATTTGCGTGACTCTTATTAGAGTTTATCATTTGATTTAGATCTTGCTACAGTTTTGCGATCACCCGAAGTTATAAGTAATATAAAGAGAGAAGGGCAACGATATACCATTTTTATAAATAAAAGCTTTTTTTATTTTTCACTGTTTTCAGTATACAAAAGAAACTTTCAACATTCGTTGATTGCGTATCAAATAAATTATTTTTAGGAGAAGTATAGCTATACAATTCGGAGATATAGGTAATCTTTCCCTGATTTATACAATAAGATTACTCTAGAAGTAAACAGAGTATAATAAGATGGAGATTAAAAGCAGCACCTTGAAATTATCGAATATTTAAATACTAGAATATGAGGTATAAGAAAATAAAAATTTTCGCGAGACACGAGGTGCATGTGTATCACGTCACGGGGTAACCTTCGCGCGGCCCTTGAATTTCATGATGAAATATATACTAAAAAAAAGTGTGCGTGACGTTCTAGAATTTGCCTGCCCCTTTCGTGCTATAATGGGATTTTCATTACCGTTTCTGAATATATTATTGCTATAGACTCGATTTAATGAAAGCGTTTCTTATCCAGCAAAGCATTGTAATTAGTCCAATATTCTCAGCAGAATAAAATAATTCGATCAAAATCTTATATTTTGAAAGACCTGGGAGAAATAAAATTTTTGCTTCTTATATGAAGAAATTTTTTTAAATAAAAATGCTATCACAATTAGTAAGGGGAGCTGAGGTCTCGAATCCGTGCATGAAAAAAAAGATCCATACTAAGATCGCGATAGCGATTAATCACTGCAGTAAAATCTCTCATTAGCATACTGTAATAAGAAATAATTATCGCTCAGCGTCAGATGCAGCGGCAATAAATCCAAGGTGCAAGTGAATAATTCAAACAGGCGTTAATCAACTCACTGCGCTGCGGCTACCGATTTTTCTGTCGGATATGATAGCTATGGTTGTCGATTCAGATGCCTTGCGACATTTGCGTACGCTATTCCGAGGCGAAAAAAAACAGATTTCCAGCATTCTGTTATCGACATGAATCGAAAGCTCATGTAAGCTCTCATACCACACGTTATGTAACCTAATGGCTAATACCATCCGCTTTCGTCACAGGCAGGATCAGCGATTGGATCCGCACGCAAAATTGCGCATAAGCACACCTCCGTTGTATCATCATCCAGACAATCACTAACGAGCGCATAGCTATTGTCGTCATCGACAACATAGCGGAGAGCAGCACATCTGTCTCGTTTCCGCACCAGTTTGCCATCACGTAACAACCTTCGCCAGTCACATATACAACATGCAAGCACATCGATATTCCCCGATCGATTGGATGAGCGGCACAGCTTGACGTTGATGCTGCTTCGGATCGGAGGAGTAGTTCATCCGGCGATACTGTCATCTAAATTTAGTGTAAGTTTATCGAGCAATACCGTCGCTAAACATAGCCACCGTTCAATACAGCTCGGCATCTCTTCCCTGATGGATAACGCGTCACGGGATAAGATGGACTACGTATTAGCGTCTCTTTGTGACGTGATCCAGTGCAGGTTCGACGGGAAGATGACAATGACGTCAAGACAGCACGGATATTACCCGCAAAGGGGTACAATAACTTTATGCGGGAGACACGCCGTCATCATCTGGCGAACAGATTACGTTTATCTTCCGCTTTATCACCGCGATCCGCCAGAGCGTTACGCGCGAAAGATGTAAACCACACCGTCAAGAGACGAAAAAAAGCTGCAGACTAACACGTGTCGGGTTATTGTCTTCGGGAAGCTGCTGATGCATCGCTAGACGGATTTCGATGAAGAGCGTCGGTGACTGGCATTGGACGAGAGATGCAGCTTTGACGGCCGATTGTTCTACGGTCGTTACGCAACTCGCGTGTGTTTCGAGAAAAAGATCATTCACACGCAGTTAATTGACGTTTTTACAAGATGCCGTGCTCGTACCGAGCATCGATGATGTTAGCGCCGTTACTTTTTAGAGTTTTGAGGTAATACATTGGATAAGATTGCGAGTCGTAGAATGAGATTATGCTATTATTGTGAATGACTTGTTTTTGTTAGGGTTGTCCATTAATTTTCTCAGGTGATGACATATAATCTTCTGGGATTTACCAATGATGGATCACTCGTTGTCTTGCCGATGACTCTAAGGCACATGATTTCACTTCTTTTGCGCACAGTTATTAATATTTATTTATAAATGTATTTTTAAGTACTTGTACATTCGTTGCAGATAAGAAGTGTAACTGATAAAAATTTAGCAAAAACAATGCCGAAATCTTAGAAAATCGTATTATACATAAACGTTGTAGATGAGTAAATCGATATAATATTATTTAACCGTTTACTGGAAGATTATTTGCAATTAGATAAATTAGAGAATCAGACTATTGCATTATTATATAGTTTGCACTGCATGACGTCCTTACGTCATCGTCGCTTATTATCTTTTTGTCCGACTTGCCATTGTGTGCAGAGACTCGCACAGCATTTACACTAATTAACCGCGCACTATCGACTTTATCTTTTACGCACTAGGTAGACTAATAATATTTTTAAAATCTTGTGAGTCTCGACAAGCTCCCTTTGCTTTCAACAGATACGAAGTAGAAGCTTTCAGTAGTCAAATTATAAAACAAGATGTCCTGCGCATTTCACTACGGCAACAAATAATTTTACACGATCGAATGATACAACAAAGTAATACAAAACGCGCCAGCAGCCTGTAGTACCCATTGAAGTACATTAACAGGGTAAAAGGGAGCTGTTCGATGAATCGTCTCGGCCAACCCTTTTATTGTTTATTGTCGACCGCATTGTATCCCGAAGTCTGTATTTGTGTAATGACGCGTAATATGAAAAGCTCGAGACATTTCATTTGACATCCGGAACGATTCAAGTCAATTGCAGTGAAGGACTACGTCGACGCGCGTCATCTTTGGTTTGCGTCGCTGGGATGGCGCCAGGCCTCGTAACACCTGGCCGATCGCCCACAAGAGCTTACATGCGGACTTTAATATATTTTTAATAAGAGCTGCAGGTATTTTCCGCTAATTGTTGTGATACGGTTTCACTCACTTGAAAACAATTTTGTGATAGACTTTTATTGTTTCATCAAATTAGAAGATAATCTTGGTAAGACTGCAGATTATTCAAATTTTGTAAATATTTGATCGTTTGACGAGTTGGTACAACAGATGATTCTACACTAGGTGGTTATCTATTGTAAATAGTGTTGAAACTTGTACAAACACTCTTGAAACACTTGCAAGTGTCGGAACTGAACTACAAACTATAAGGCAAGTAAATTATACATATAAGGTATTGCGCGAAATTCCTAGAGCGTTCAATTATAAAAGTGGTTATACACAAATATTTTTATTATTTTTCTAGAAAAATAATAATGACAGCAAAATAAAAAATAATGAATTGATAATTTGTTTCAACGGGACATACTATCGATTTCAGTTGTGAATTTAAATGACGTTGCTCAATATCTTATCAGAGCCAGTATATGTCTTTGCTTCGTAAATTTTAACAACTACCAGTCCAATTAATTGAAACGTGTTTACAAACTAGTCGCGAGCGTTGACATTTCGATGACTTCTAAGTTATAGTCATCACGTGCATCACAGGCCTATGAACCCTGTATAGTACAAAACGGACATATGTAAGTCGTTTTTCTGCGTCTCTTGGAGTTGTGCGATATACCCACGTGCATGTTTAAAAAAAACTACGACGTTTCTCTTTTTACATGTTGACTCTCCAATTAATCTTCAAGTCTTCAAGGAAAAGGGGTAAAATAAAGGGCTAGTGCTATTTAGTCGTAAGAAACCCAACTTCGTTGAAGATAGCAATCGGCTCCTATGATGGAGATCTTGCAGATTGTCGTGTCTTTGGTGAAGTCGTGTAATACAATTAAAGTCGCCGTCGATTATCAACTGACGTAAAGGCGTATTGTGCAATGTTTCGCGTAAACTCCAAATTGTTAGTACATTTTAAAGTTCTTCAACTACGTTCGAGCAAGGCGTAACGACAGAACTTAATATTACGCGATTTTGAAAAATAATGACGATTTAATTTAATACCTCAAAATAACCTATAAAAGGTTGCTAATGAGCAGATTGATAAGAATCAAAGAGTTGCATAATATTATGCCCGAAGTCATCGTCCGAGTTAATCTATGACGGATTTGACTTTATTTGACGCCGGTAACGGGATTATATCACCCCGGAGCTCCGTATTCAAATCATTCATTATAGTGACTTCTTTAGCTAACTACATTAAACGAACAAAAAAAGAAACGTGAGCAGTCTCAAATTTTCAAAAGAATCGCTATCGTCCGTGCTTGTATATCACGTGTGCAGAAAAACTAGGCAGACGTGTGCCGGAATATTTTCAATTTTAGCACTTTTCAACGATTCCACGCGTGGGTGTCGAGTAACGCGGCGAAGGCTGTATACGTGCGTAGGTGATGCACTTTAAGTTCACAGTGTGGAGGTGTGCACGTGATGCTAATGATACCGCGGGTGACTCTTGGAATCGCGCTAGCAAGGCAGAAGCGACTAACATGTTTCGAGCGCGTGATATATTCGCTGAGATTCTTGAGCAACAGCTGTTTCTTTAAACAATTTATTTTGCAAATCGCCGCATCGAAACGAATTATTAAAAAAATAATTAAGTTCAGCATGTTGATTAAATACTCTCTAATCATATTATAATAAGAGGTGTACACACTAAGTTATCAGGCGATACGATCATCGGAGGCGAAAATACACGCGCGTGCACCCTCCCTATGTAACAATGTACAAATAACGCGAAACTCGTTTCCCTTGCTCACTCGTATATAAGAGCAAATATTAATTCCGAACAAACCACGCGCGAACTTCGACACGAGGTGCCGGCTGACGATTATCGCTTATCATCCGCGACGGACACGAGCGCTAAGGGCTCGCGCGTGTCCTTATCGCGCGCCGATTTTCTCCGCACGTGTACGGACGCTCTGACGTTGACGAGCTCGCGTTTCATACCCGCAAGATTTCCGAGAACGCGTGCGGACTTTTGTTTGCGCGGCGGCGCTGTGTGCGGCTGATTTGCAAAAGTTGGAAATATAATAATACTTTTTTCTGCACGATATGTCTTTCGAGCAGAAAATAACAACAAATGCACGTTTTTGTAATTAATGCATACACTTTAACCTCGTTTCATATAAATGCGCGCGCAAAAAACCAAGTGCAGCCGCATTTCAGCGCGTATATGCAACTGCGCAGATGTACGTCGCCAATTTCTTGTATAATACGCAGATAGAAATCGCTGTTAAAAATGCTGATTTTATTTAATTATCGAGTAATATATGTATAAGTATTGTTTTATCGGCGATGCATTTGCGCAATTCGTTTTTTTTTCTTCCGACGATCGCGCGCGTGTGTCGCGTGGAAAAATGTGACTGGACTCGAGAACACACCTACGACTTTGATCGTCAAGATCGTCAAGATCGACATTGCAGACAGTGCGACGAAAAATGTCGTACTCAACTGTCCCCGCTGCACATCTTTTATTCCGAATCCATACGTATATGAGGCTATACATCAAAAGCAAAATCGCGTTAGCGCCACGGCACGAGATCCAGCTCGCGATAGGCCGCGCAATCTACGTTCATATATATACGAGTGTATAGGGTAGCGCAAACGCAGAGGCCTCAAGTGGCAATTGGGTCGCGCGTGCGATTTCATCCGCGCTCCTTTTCCTTCTCTCTCCTTCGTCGTCGCTCTCTTTACATTATATTATATATAGGCCCCGGCGCAGCGCACCCCAGATGCACATAAGTATATATGCGCTATAGGCAATGAAATTGCTAATCCGCGTGACAAATGCAAACGGCGCTTTAACTGGGCCAAGCCGAGCGCCACGTGATATCAGCGCTGAATCGAAGAATATTCGCTGTGAATCTTGCGTGTATGTGTATGGGTATAGAGGCAGCAGCTGCGGGACTTGGCTGTTTCCCGGGGTTTTGCTTTTTCAGCGGTAAGTCAATGGGTTTGTCTGTCAGACTGATGCGGGAAACGTTGTCTTATCGAGGATTTTTTCTACTATCGCGGATTGTGTTATAAACCAGTGATGTATACTAGTTTATTTAAGACTGATTTTATATCGTTTCAATCATCTTACCTCGATCGCGCTCGAGGGAAATGGCGCTTTGCAGTCATCGGTAGGCTTTTTTCAGTTGTCGCGCAAGAAAATGCATCGCTAAAAATAAATATCTTTAACTGCAGTCGATCTATGCAATTTACGCTCAATTTCGAAAGTCAATTAATGTTCTATTATATACGGAGCCGCAAACCAATTACCCTTATTAGTTATATAAAATGCAATTAGCCGTTGCGAAAGCGTTTGTTTTATTGCTGAGGAAATACTGGACTTGCGCAAACGCGTCAGTGTATAACACACGCAGCGGTGTCGTTAAAAAGTTTTGATCGAATACTTCCAGACGCTTGAATTCGCTAGAAGCCACGCATGTATAAAAAAGTCTTTGAACATTTTATATATTAATTATACCTCAACCAATCGCATGCACCAATACCTCTCGTGTCCCCTTATATGCTAAATTTAAAATTAACTCTTTTCATTTCATGTTAAACTTAAGTGTGTGTCCGATGCGTGTGCAACGTGTAGTGTAATGAAATTAAGTGGCCAGAGTGATTAATCAACGTATAAACTTGTCAATAATGGCTTTGTTGTTAGGTATTAGTCATGGCTCTTTGAGTGCTCAGTATAAGATAGAAAATTTGCGTTCAGTCGATCGTTCATTACGATATACGGTGTGGTGCGTTTTATATCTA
The DNA here is from genome assembly GCA_020010945.3 of Muscidifurax raptorellus. Classification (NCBI taxonomy): domain Eukaryota; kingdom Metazoa; phylum Arthropoda; class Insecta; order Hymenoptera; family Pteromalidae; genus Muscidifurax; species Muscidifurax raptorellus. The sequence continues at coordinate 1,848,352 of CM052081.1, read as the reverse complement.
CGTATACACATATGGATATGGGTTAGTTAATTATTGTTAGCTGTTATAACGTTTCTTTTGTCTTAAGGAAAGACTCACCGAGATATGACAACGATTGCAAGGAATCTGAAACAATAAAAGAAAAAAAACGGTTAATCTTCCAGCTCTTTCTCTGTCAGCTGCGAAAAATTTTTCATAGCACTTTGCATCAATTTGTTACCTTCGCTGCGCAGTCAGAGAATGAAAAATTGAGAAGAGCTGTCTATATACATACATACATACATACATACATACATGTATATACGAGTCGTGAGCGCCGCGATAACGTTAATATCGTTCTTAATGATAATGCGCTCTAGCGCGTACTCAAGTTCAGCATCGATTGTCCCTGCGCTATTTTCGATCGGCAGTTAAAAGAAATCATTATTCTATTAATAAACGTTCTCTATTCCGATTCTCGTTCTTTGTCGTTCACTGATTGAGAAATTTTCTATGAACGCAATGAATATCTCCCGCGATATTTTCAATGCGAAGCCAAATGGTGTTTCTTCTATTTGTAGAAGTATATAATGAATGCAACAGTTTTTTGAAAGCTCTCGATCCGACCGAGAACTTTCGCGATAAAGTGTAACTCGTCTTTACACTGTGTTAAAGTTTGCAGAAGTGAGTAAAAAAGTTCGTCGTTAAGCTTATTATGCCCTTCTATGTATACGTTGAACAAAGCTTGCGTTGTATCTTAAATACTTACTAACTGCGTCGCAACTTTTCGGCAATGAATACGTGTCTTCCACGAGTGTATACGTCGCTCAGATACGTTAACATGTTTACGCGGTAGTTCTCGTCACTTTCATTGATAGACCAGAGGCTTATTGTTTCGTTGAAATTTCACAACCGAGATATCTTGCTAACTCAACGAAGGAAATCGACGATAAATATATTTTGGCCTAGCGATACATAATCGATCAGTTGTTTTTGCTTTTGGCTCGAAAATAGGAGTCATCGGATGATCGTTATTGCGACGATATACACAATATGTAGACCAACTGATTATTATTTCACACTTTTTTCCGAAACACAATTTAATTAACGACGTAATTGTTAAAATGTCGACGTTCTATAACTCGGACTTTAATTCATAGTATATATAAGAGTGGATCTCGCTCCAAATAAATCAAACTTCAAACAAAAATCAATCCCAAGCTCGGTTTAGGACTGCAATTGCCGGCGAAGCAGTCGCTAAATTTGCCGGGCCTGCCAAAGCAAATAGGTACGCGAGAGCAAAGCCAGAGGCCATTCCATAAATCGGCCATCAACGGGAATGTTTTTTTTCAGCGCAACGGCCCATTGTAACGTAGCTCCGCTCCGAATCCACACTCCATCCATCTCTCCGCGCGCGGCGCTTCCTCCTCCGAATATAACCTACCCTCGGCTCTTTCTCTCTGTCTCTCGATATCCAGGCCGCGTTAAAATAGTCGCGTGTGTTTATTAGGGTGCGGGCGAGGTGCGCGCTGACGCACGAGCTGGCCGACTTCTTTGCAACTGCCCTACGAGAGTGAGAGAGAGAGAGAGAGAGAGGTGATGCATTCCGCGCGCGGGGGGAGCTGCTCCACTTTACGCCGTGTGTGTGTGTGCGTGTTGTATTTATATATATAGGAGGTTAGCACGTGGATAGATAGCAGAGCTTTCGAAGTTTGGGCTAAAATGACGTCAGAATGGCTGCAGGACTAAACTGGCCATAAACAGAGCTTTTCGTCAGGTTACGTTGAATTATCGCATTTTTTTGTTGGATCAGCATAACGATTCACCAATGCGTTTCTATCTTTTGAAATTCAAAATTTATCGCCTACATCAAACGAGCCTCGTTTCGCCGAATAATAACATCGCCAGCGCTATAAAGCCTCCATATAACCCCTTTCCAAAAAGAGCCAAACGAGCTACAAGCCAAGACACCGCGAAGGAGATTCTCGTTATGCGCGAGAACGAGAGAGTTCTGACGCTGGGACGATGTTTATTATTTTCGAACGCTTTGAAATATATATATATATATATATATATATATATATATATATATATATATATATATATATATATATATATATATATATATATAAGGGGCAGCAGTTACTGCCGTAACGACGCGCAGTGACGCTTTCGCACGAATAATTGCCACTGCCAGCTGAAAGATTGTTCAAAACAGGTGCGAAACGAAGCGCGATATTGAGATGATATTTTTGAAGCGAGAATCGTGGGGTTTACGGATCGACCGGAGAATTCTCGCAGGGCGTTGATACAGAAAACACTGAGAGTTATAAATTATTAAGTGCACAACGCTGATTGCACCGCGCGCTTCGAATTAACCTCGTCAGCGGTAGGAATGTTATTTTTAACGATCGTTACGCAAACTATACAATAACTATGCTGCGAGAATCGTTTCAAACACTTTCAGCAGCCTTTGTGCAACCATTTATTTTCATGCATTTTATAAATATATGTATAACGCTAATCACTTATCCGCGTGAATTTAACTTCTTCCTGCACAGCTTCAAGGAATTCAATTTCTCGATAAGCTTTACGATCACCGCTAAGTTTTGACAAGTCATATACAGTGACTTCTTCCTGTTTTGAACGTGCGCTTGATTTATCGATTTGTATAAATAGCGGTGCGCATCACGTTGTTGTCTCTGATTATAAAAAAGAGCACAAATCGTTAGCCGTTTCAAATATACACATATATCTCTAACCCTTTTTACTCCTCTTCTTTTGCGCGTATGTGCATTGCGGACATTAGGTAACGGCATTAGACGACCCGCGTCAAGGTCCATCAACTCGCACACGTGTGTGAGCGCTGTCTGGATTGGACGTTTGTTACATATATCTACGCCAAATGCGTTTAACCGTTGATCCAGTTCCTCTACACCGACAGCCGCTGTACAAATCCGGTGGGAGTGATGAGGTAATCCTAAAGCGGATACTTTGATTATAGTACGAGTTATCGAAGGTTAAAATTTTGGATTTAGAGCTGAAGCTGCTTAAGGTTAAGTCGCGCCGAGTTGAAAAGAATATATATAAAACGAGTATTAGATTAGAGTTATTTTTCGGCGTGTATCAAGAAAAAATTAGATAACTTCGATCTCAATGTCTGAGCGAAATTATTAATAACCGCGACAGCAGTGTAACGGACTCCAAAAGATAAGTCCACGCATCGCAATCGTGTTTGCAGCATCCGCTCGAGAAGCGATTGCGCACACCCGATATATTGCGGATTTCACGAAACTCCGAGAAAAAGAAGAAACTGACCTTGACCCGTTTTCCGCGCGCGGCAAGCGGCCGCTTCTATTATGCGAGTAATCATCTCCATCGGTGACATTATAATGTCAAAGTTTAGAGCCGGTCTTCGATAGTCGATAAACCGACGGCTCGCAATTATTCCTCTTTTTTCGGACGGTTTCCTTATGCTCTTCTGCTGTTCGTTTATCTATGCATATATTTGTGAAAATTATCACGCCGAGTGCGTGTCAGCCGCTCGTTTGTGGGTTCTCCCGCGCGTGTGAGTAATTGTACTCGCGAGTAAAAAAAAACACAGACCATCGCTTTTAATTCTAATAAGCTATACCGGTGATCGACATCGTGGCTCCGTAAAAAAAAATAGCAAAAACCGCTTGATTAATTATGCGACAAGTCATTTAGAAGAAGGCATGACAACTTTTTTTCCACAAACAGCCTCTTTAATTCCTCGTCTGCGATTCAGCCAAACAAACAACAATTTGCGCGAATTAATCTGAAAATCGCCGGATCTAAAACGAAAACAACTTCGCAAAATACCTCGCGCAAGAATGCCATGCCCATCAGGTAAGTATTTCACGCCCACGTTGCCAAAAAACGGCGTCTCGCAAAATATTATCATTTTCGCTCGGTTATGCGGAGACTTCGCTAGGGGTCTGTTTTTCCCGAGTGAAACGTTGCGTCAGAGCGCCTTGATCCCTCGTTTGAACCTCCCTGTATCTGTTCAATTGAAACGTCGTAAGAAATGACGGAGGCTTGTTGTACAAGTTACCCGAATGTGAGATTGATAAAGCGCGGAATCACGCGACTGGAATGTCGTGAGATCACTCGTAACTGCGGCTCCTGTTGGCGATGTTTTTTTGTTTATTTCGATAGTTGATGCATATCTCTTTTTGGCGTTGTGAGATAAAAAGCGATATGGTTGCGTTTATTTAATATAAAGCAATATTTTCATTAACGCTTTAACAACGATTAATCATGTTTTTATATTTGTTTGTATGCTTTGTTGACACCTGGTAAAGTTGTTCAAATGAATACAACACGTTTAGTTCTGATGCAAATATAAACTGTTATATTATTTATAGCACAGAGCGTACAATTCTCGGTAATTGCGCGACCGGCAATTTTATCGTCGATATTGAATATATGTGCGTCACTTCTATAACAGTCAACGATTCGTTTGTAATATGCGAGGCTCGATATCGTTTCTAGAAACGCACATTCATATCGAGAAAAAGTATTTTATCGCTAACCAAAATAATCCCCGCAAAGTACTAATAGCCAGCGATGCCCGATCGTTCACCTTACTCTTTTAGCCATGATGAAATTAGTCTGGGGAGTTAAACGCGAGGGTCGAGCTTTGGCAAACGTAGAACGCTTCCTTTTCGGTGGATTGCGATTCCAATTGAAACCTCGTTAATTTATATAAACTCCTTGAGGCTCTGGCGAGTTTGTAAACAGAGAAATTATGTATATATTGTGCGGGCTAAGTTGGCTGGCATTCGTATCTCATGATTTTTGATGCTGAGCGTGAATTCAAGCTCTTTGTTTGTCTGGTTTATTTTGTTGGGTGAAGATGAGCCGACGTCGAATATTAGAGTAAATGTGGTATCGCGTTTCCTTATGGTGGAAGGATATCTAACATGCTATAAATGAAGAATACTTGTATTGCGGGTGTATACGGATTAACAGAAGTTAACTTTTGACAAATGCAAAAAGACTTTTAAACAAGTTGTTCGTGTTTTAAAAAGCATATTATAATGTTAACCTTTTATCTTTCTATCTTTAGAATATACCACATTGTAACTTACGTTTTAATAATTCCATAAATAGGTAATGATATAGAGTCGCCAAGACTAATAACGAAGTGCAATAGGCGCAAAAATAGTTTCACAACTCAATTACATTAAACCTGCAGGAGACATCTAAAAACAGACTCGGTTGGCAGCATGCACCGACGATAACTAATAAATTATTAAATTATTAACTCTGCCTCGCGTGTATTAATATTCCTGACGACATTACACCGAGAAAGGTACCTTTTTCCTACAATAGCCCAATACACACAAACATACTATATATAAAAAGGCGGCAATGATAATCTTCGGCGCGAGTCCTTGAATCGGCCGCCAAGATGTGAAGTGCAATGTCGCGGCCGCGGTCGATATACCTATCTACGAATATCCATCAAGCGAGTGTGTATGTGTGTGCGGGGGGGGGGGTGTATGTATGTACAGGCGGCGATGAGAGTTTGTGAAAATTCCTTGACCGTAGCCCTTGACTACCGAGCCGGGGTTCGATACACATACTAAGCTCCCCCCCCCCTCTATTACCACGTGTGTTACATACGTACGAGGCTTATACGTGTAATGACAATTACCTAGCGGTGCTGTCGTTTTCGATGGATACGAGAGATCGCTGGGAGGAGCTTAGGAGCGTATAAGAAATGCAGGATCGTACATATTTTTTTGGATGAATTCTCTGTGGAATGTTTTTGGAAAAGTTAGAAATAAGAATTGTATTTTTGCTAACTAAACAACAATTTTCGTTAAGGCTAGAGTTTCGATCTAACGAGCAATACAAAACAGGTAGAAGTCATTCAGCTACTAGTGGAGTTATGAGCCTTCTATAATTCTTTCTTTGCTGTGTACTTTGTTACTTAATTACTTATGTTATACAATATCTGGTCGATTATGTTACGTACTATTGTTATATTTACTTGGGCTTCCATCAAAGTGTGTAAAGCTCGTATATAACAGCTGTCGAAAACGCCTGGAAGCCTTCAAACGATCTCACTATTATACTTACACTCAATGCGGAAATATGCGATTGACAATTTAATTTGTTCACGCGTTTTGCCATTTTCTCATACGATGATTTTTAAGTGTATGCTTATTTGCATACGTATATGAAGTCAATTAAGCAGTGCATTAAATTCGTTTATTGTTCTTTCAAGAATTTAGTCGTAGAACGTACAGTCAATCCCAAGGTTGAACGGAATATTGCATAAAGCATGGAACTAAACTCATTATATAGTCCGAGCAAACAGTTCGTAGTTGCACCGAATTATTTACTGCTCATTCCTCTACAGATCCAGTTCTTTCTCTGCAAATTCAAAACATTGCAAACCTCTTTTCAATCGACATTCAGTCAGTTTAGTGATTTAAACGAGCCTTCACATTATTTAACATACTCAATTACCTGTGCTTCTTGCTTCCGCCTATACCAAATCACGTACTTTCCAAAAACGCCACTTCACCTTCCAACAGAATTCAGACATGCTCAGTCGACCTCCAAAACACAGCACACAATATACACCCACGGAATTATTAACTTTCGTATTTTATTCAGCGCATCGGTCAATCGAAAACGCGTGTAAACACACGTCCGGGAATGGATTAGGCGACGGCTATCGATAAAAAAAAAAGAACGCAGTATAAGCGCGGCGATGTTTCCGGTGAACCCCGCAAGGACCTTGAAGGTGAACGTCGTAGATTCCATGTCGACCTCCGATAGTCTAGGCGCTTGATCCTAAAATTAGGCTCCTTGAATCGCTGACGTACGAAATCCAATGGATTTCAGGAAGCGTGTTTTTTGTTGGTAAATAACAACAACTGGCCAGTACGCGAAGCTCTCAATGTCGCTCACGAGGATGAGGAATTCCAAGCGCAGAGTGGCTTATAAGCGATGCTTTTCTAATGAGCGTCGAGCTAGATTATGAGCTGCGATTATAAAGTCGAGTGTTTAGAGCCATGTTTGTTTTCTTCAGCAAGAAACTACGATGCGACTTTCGCATTGCAAAACGGATTACAGGTGAATCGCGATCGATCGATTAAAAATTCATTACAAAAGAGCTGATCATCTCTGATTCACGACGCGATACAGAACTACTGCAATCGGCTCGAGTTGTAGCGCACGTGTTGAAAATACAGTACCATATGTATCAACAAACCTCCTAAGCTACCTGCGTTGGTCCACGCATCGGTATATCATGTATACCTGTACAAGTTTCTGGTGAATTCCGACTGTGAACTCTCGTCGATGATGCATCGCGGAATCGACTCCAGACGCGAAATTGAGACACGCAAACGAGGCGAAGCCTACTTCTCACAGAACATTTCTCGCCTCGGAGAAATAAGAAATCTAGCCGATGATGCCATATCGACGATATCTGGAGCAGTCGGAGGGGTGTAAATGCGGGTCATGAGAGCGTTTTTTCACAAGCGCTCAAGATCCGAGAAATGTAGGATGATGATGTCACGTTGGCGTTTAATTCGGATCGAGCGAGAATCGTGGCGTGTAAAACGTTAATATAATGTACAAGCGAATAGGGAGGCATCCGATTAAAATCAGCGACGTGCCGCATGAGCAATCGTTATATAGAAGAGGGAGGAGAGAGAGAGAGAGAGATGAAAAATGTAGAAAACTCAAATAACCTCGTAGTCCAATGAAGAAATCGTTTACGGCCAATCATCTTGGGCCTGTGCTATGATTATTATAATATATATATATATATATTATAATAATAATAATAATAATAATAATAATAATAATAATAATCGAATACAATCAAATGAGCGTATATAGAGGACTCGCCTTTGAGAGTGTATCCCATCAAAACGCGGGCTCACGCTATACTAACTAAGGCAATTGCAATTGATGCGACCGCGTAAAAATCATATTAAAAGCCTCCTATCCCTCTTCTACACTTATATACGATAATCAGCCTGAGGTCATCAGCATCGACGACAAAGCCATCGCACGCCGCCGCGTCGAGCGTAAAAGCGTTAACCCTTGAAACTCGAGGCTCACTTTTCATTCTCCCACTGATAAACTTCTGAAGATACTGTTTCACGGACGGCCACGTGATCGCAGACAACGGTGCTTTTTTTTTCTTGCACGACGACGACGATAACTTCGATTTATCCGAATTCTAGGGTTGCAGCGCAAGCGTCTGCTGATACGGCACGAAGCGAAGAACCGACAAATAACAGATAAAAAATAATTTGATATTCGGCGCGATTATTCGAAGCCGGATGGAAACAGAGTTATTTTGGTATACATATAAGACACTTGTAAAAACGAATCATCGAGCACCTCGAGTGAATCTTTGGGAGCATCAGCTGCGAGAAGAGAAGATCCGAGTATAATACAGTGGCGCCCATCGGACATAACTTGTTGCTAGGCAATCTCGAGGCCGGCGGCCGTTATACACATGTAGCCCTTAAAACCCGCTGCAGCGCAGCGGCTACCGAGTCCCAACAAAGGTCCATTGTAAATCAGCTGGAAGATATTGAACGCCGGCCTAGCAACCGGTGTGCCAGCGAACTCTCTCTCTCTCTCTCTCTCTCTCTCTCTCTCTCTCTCTCTCTCTCTCTCTCTTCCTTTTTTTCTCCATATTATGGATGTAGCCTTCTACGTCTGGAGTGACTGTGTATACATGTATAGGAGAGCGGTGTATAGGACGAAGAAGGGGATTTTGCAAGAGCTGTAGCTTTGCGATCGGTCCTCGTTGAATTGTTCGCGATGCTGTATGGTTATTACTGGGAGAATATTCAAGTGGTGTCACGTCGGAGGTGAGAATATATACGATCGTATTGTAAACTTCTTTTTACGAGCTAAACATCAGATAGATTTACTTTGCGGCTGTATGTAACGTGCGAAATCATTGTAATAGAAAATTATGTGGAATCGTTTCACAACTCATCGGTGGAAATTGTATTCTCCATCGTAAAAAGTAAAATAATCCGCGTATATGATGGAACTTTTTCATCGTAAAATGACAATCATAAAATTCTTCTCAATCTCATTCATCAACCCTATTATTATTGCAAGAAAATCACATACACAAGGGTCGCATCAAAAAGCCTCTTAACGCATCACACACCTGCTCCCTTCCAACTTTCCTTCAACTAGAACGAACTGGACGAATGAAAAAACTTTCAGTACTGCAGCCTTGCATCGTCGCATGGTTGACGTCAAAATTTTTTGTTCACACACTGAAGGATATGACATCGCGTGCAGCAAGAGTCAAGGGCTAATTGCCTTTGATTACTCAAACTCGCGGCGTAGTGACTAACCTTTTTAACGGGAAAACTCGCCTGTAGAACGCATCTAACGGGTTCCCGCGACTCCGTCATCGCGGAAGTTCATAAATCGATTAATGCGCGTTTATAGATCACGGCATAATAGCTCGTCTGTGTGCATAATATGACTCCGATGAGGCGTCTGTTTAGTTGGCCGCGAGAATTATAACGGTGACTGCGCGTCCTGATGCCATAGAGGCGGGGAGCATTGAGATGCAAATTCTCGTGCAAATTCACAAGGGAAAATCGTCGATATAGATCGCAGTGGTATCGTATAATTACCACTGAGGAGTCGATTATATCAATTGTCGGAGTGAAGATGGATGATACAATTATCCGTGCTTCGTTTATTGCTTGATTTTACCGGGTCATTCGATACACGGATTTCCGATTCCGCCGAGGGAAGATCTGCGACGCAGCGGCGGCGATTTGCGTCGGCGAATTCGACGCAGTAATTGCTCCGTCACGATGCGGATGTCAATATTTACAATTGTGCAAAGGCACTGCAGTAGAAACGCGTAGTACATCGTGCCAATTCACTGCAAACAAGATTGCAATATTCATAGCGGCTGCGTGTCGAAGATCGCACGAAAAATTCTTGATTGTTGTTTTGTCGGCTAATGTAATCGGTGCGTTTTTTCATTCGTGTACCACACTCGAACGAGGAATATTATTCCGCAAGTTTAGTCGAGATTAGCAAACTAATTATCGAGCTGCTGGCTGTTGGCCTAGGAAGCCAAATATTCCACAACAAAATTCCTAGCGAGCCAAAGACACTCATCTCGCTTCGTTAAATCTATACGAGTTTAGTCTTCGTGGGACACTCGTCACGTGTATAGATATAGGGTTACTCGCGGCGCGAATTCAGGAAGCAGTGTATAGCATATAGAGAGAAAGAGTGTCGCAGCCTCCGAGATGTAAGGCAGCTGGTAAAGTAAACTAACGCTGATTGCCGCGCGCGCGCGCGTCGCAAGAACACGCGAGGGTTAACCGTCAATTGAACCTCGCCGTTTAATATTGATATATTTCAGCGTGCGATATTGCGCCGTCTTTTTTTTCTCCTTTCCTTCCGTGGGGGTCTTGATCTCGGCGAACGAGAAAATAAAAGACCGATGACGCGCGAACTGCGCTCGCGATTGCGCCGTCTCGAGTTTTGACACGCGGCACGTCCCTGACTCGCGCTTTACGATATTATTGCCTGTATGTTTTTTTTTCGCTCAACGCGACGTAGCGAATTTCAAGCGTTTTCGGGAGAGATAAGTATAGCGCTGGCGTTTGAAATTTGATAAAAGAATGCCTTCGAATGGCTGAGCCATCAACGAGCTCGAAGCTGTCACTGTCTTTTTATAGCCTATCCAAATTGTTTATTGCTACGACATGCTAAGTGACTTTTATGGCTCTGACTCGTCAGTCAAATAAAGGGATATACTTGAAGAACTGTCGCTAAATGGTAATTAAAAATGTATCTCACGTACGTCAGTCATTAAGAGCTAATATGATTAAAACTGATGATTGAATAAACTTTATGAGCATGCACATGATGCAAATGATATTTGACAGAGTGTATGCAACGTAACGATTATTTCACTATGCTGATATAACTGATGTATATCATAATTATTATACAGCATCCTTTATTTTTCAATTCACTGTAGCAATCGTGGTCTTTTAATTTTGTGGATAAAAAAAATATTATGAATAAACGATGTTTGCGATAAAATTTACCGAATTTTTTTTTAATATTAAAAAAAAAATCAAAATAAATGATTGATACTATAATAGGCTCTTCAGAAGTTTTGAAAGCAAAAGATGGCTAAAGAAATCCTTGAAACAACAGTATTAATCATTTTGCCAACATGCGTTCTCTTTGTCTTGACGGCAGACAAATCATCTAAGTGACACCTGGCAGGTGCAAGTCGACAGGTAGGCAATCAACCGACAGGTAAGTTATGCTTGTTACCGCGACAGATAACAGGTGTTTCGACGCCACAAAGACAGTAACCTGCTTTATCTTCACCTGCGCGAACGACTCCAGCGATAAGTTAAAAACGTCTCCTTAAATGGTATAAGACTCCAGGCCGGTATAGCTGTCGCAACTACCTGTTTTACCGATCGTGGGTAATCGACTTATCGCACGTGCGCGTGCTCAACCGGATCGCTAATAAATTAACGATAATCATAATTCACATGTCTGCTCTAAGTTTTATTACACATATTTTTTCCGTTGCATCATCGTTCCGACGACGATAAAATAATTGAAATAAAACTTCGCAGTAGAGTATTATATACAGTTTTCTCTTTCACTGTACGATAAGTGCCGGTGGGTATGAAGTGTAATTTCAAATTCACTTGTGTCAAACATTCTTTCTGTATACGAATGCTTTAGTAAGTGATAATGTTATACTACATATGTTAAGTATATATAAAAAGAAAGGAAAACCAATTAGATTTGCAAAGTGCAAAGCAGTTGCAACACCCATATCATATCATACGCTACTACGACAATATAGCTAAGTAATTGTAATATAAACAAGTTATGAAATATAAAAAGTCTCATTTCATCAGCAAATAAATATTGATAACCATACTCACTCGTATCGTTTTCTGGAGACTGAATTCCTTCTCCCACATCTTCGGGTGCGGTGGATAGAGCTGAAAAGGAAAAATAAATATTCGTCAGATTAATTCGGCACAATGCAGTAGCATTTTTTTATAAGAATGTAATATATAAGTGAAACGACGGCAAATGTTTTTAAATATTTTTTACAAACAACCCAGTATTAATAGTATGTCTTAAATAAGTTATTGTAGAAATCATCATTACTTTTAATTTCACATCAAAATCGATAAAGATAAAAATATTCAACTAATCTCCAAATCAACCGATTACATCAGAAGTATTTTTGTCACATAACTAATGATAACGAATATCGAGTATGCTATTTCTGTGCATACATAGATGATGCAGATGTAAAAGCTCTTCGAATATACACAAATTTACAATGTTTGACAAATAGCGACTATCGTATAATTTTTATCAATGTCTGCATGAAAGTTTTTAAATTCCAGCAATGCCAGAGTCATCGTTGTAGTCACATCCAACGGTCTAGAAACATATCATGTAGATACTGAATTTTAGACGCAATGCAATGTTATATGCTTAGAATTCTAATCGACAAGGAATAACTTATTTACTTTATCGACGTATCTTTCTCGGTATCCTTATAGTTGCAACGCGCAGATCTATTAATTAGACACTGACAGGAGGTTGACTCGTAAAATATGCTAGTTTCTCTATAATTTATTGTTAGTCGGCGACGCTTCACTTTACATCTGTAAAACTGATTTTCATTTGACGGAACAACGATATTTCTCCTAAGATAGATGTTGTCATTTCACATTTTTAATAGATTTGTAAAGAGAGACACGATAGAACTAATTATTTGAATGCATCTGATAAGTTTGTATTGCTTTAACGTCTAATAAAATATTGTACTATCATTACTTAGAATAAAAAGTAATCGTTGCAAATTATATTAAATAAGTTTTGCTTTATGATTTGTAAGTATTCAAAACATATGCGTAATCAATAATTGACCTGGACTTGTGTTTTTTTTTAAATGTGTGAGTTAGATGAGTAAGATAATGATTTATTAAATAATCAGGTATCACCCAAAATACAGCGGTTGTTTTTATATCGTCTATCTATAAAATAATCATGTATTGATTTGGAAAGAAAGACGATGTGAATACAATCTTTATTACGATAACAATGCCCCGGGATGCGTAAAAAGTAGAGAAAGGTAAGGGAACGTACAAAACTGTAAACGCTATTATTTATAGTTAGTCAAAATATCAATATTGATTCCTATAATAAAATATATAATACTTTTATCGCATTAGCCAGTTATTTAATTAGTGTAAAATCTGTATAGATCCTGAAGTGATATATAATCAGGAAATTGACTAACGATAAGCTCACTGGGTTATAAAATAGGATCGAATATACTTTTTGATAAAAGCACCGTTATATACCTACATTTTATAAATTTTTAAATATTCTATCAATCAACTAGACAGTCATTCGCATGAATAGTTAACCGATAGCATTAATCCTCAACCAACTGACTCAGTCATTGTGAAAACAATGAAAAAAAAACAATCAAAATCTGCCGTACTTAACCAATACATCCCTTATCAACCGTCTTATCGATTCAAGGATTGAAGATCCAAAGCTTTCCACGAAAGAATAGCGCAAGCGACAGCTTTTTGCAAACTCCCTACACGGAAACGTGTAGACGCACTGTAATGCTTGACGTTATCACATTCCGCGAGAGAGCGCGGCATTGTTCGAATTCCTCGAGCGTGGTGAGAAAATCGATCGATCGAGATAATAATCCCGTGAAAGAAAGAGAGAAAAAAAGCGCTCGAGGGAAAAACACTTGAAGGCATCAGAGGCCTACGAACTCTTTCTCATGGTCTGCGTCTTGTCGGTCGAATCGGAGGATTCTGGTCGAGGTGAAGTTCGACAACAATGAGCAGCATTGATGAACTACGGTGTATACTAAAACAATGCTTGAGGGGGAAAAAATTAAACGATCGACTTTTACAAGAAAGGGAAACTGTTATAGTGACTTTGTTTTCTTGGAAACAACGACGGTCGTGTGTGTTTTTTAATGTTATATTAATATAGTTAAATTTGTGAATGGAAATGCTGTGAAAGCTTCGACTTCAGGTACGTGATGTTTCGTGGGATTCTTTGTAACTGAATTACTGTCGTGAGCGTCATACCACGAGGTTATTGTCATTATAAGTCAAAAATATCCTTTCAGACAAAAATGGCTCATACATTATTTAAACAGTTGATAATTCGGCGCATACTTCGGAAGCAAGCTTCAGTGTCAATAAGGAAATTCCACGTGAAATTTGCTTTTAGTGAGAGTTCGTTACACACTCGTCATTTCATCAGTCTGACACATTTTCTTGCATATATAATATAAATCAAAGAAGTGTCTTCTAACGACTCTAAGCTCTTTAGTAATGTATATAGGCGCAACGTCTGCGTCGTTAGCTAGACCCACGAGAGACGCTAATGTATCAGTAATCCCCAAAGGCATCCGAAATCCCTCAACCTCCCCTTACATACCGGTTGTGGAAGTATGCGCTTGGTCGAACATCTCGCAACTCAGTGGCTCTCGGCTCTTGTAGACGAAATTGAAGCGTTTCTCTGAAACGCCGCCGGAACCACGAACACTTCAAAGCAACAATCACAAAAGATAAAGACGAGCTCAAACGTACGAATCACACACTTCGTCTCACGAAATCACAATAATTCGCACAGAAAACTGTCACGATCACGGAGGACACACTGATCAGGTACGGGAGGAGTTTCCGGTACGTCCTGCTTCGACGTCGCATAGAGAGCCAGGCGAAGCTAGTGCACATGTCACGCGCCGATGCCTGAGACCGACTGTTCTTGCCGCTGGCCTGCAGACGGTCTGCTCTGTCTCTTCCTTTCTCGGTTCCCTCCTCCGACGCACCGCCGTAGGTACTCGACCTTTATTGCAGTTTTCCCCACTTCTATATACACGGAAAGATGGCCCGCCACACGTGCGTAACTGTGCGCCGCCAATACTATACCGAATGGGAGGAGATCGTTGCCAGGATTGCCGTAGGCTAATGGAGATTCTTCGTGGAGAAGTACTGAGATTCAAGGGTGGTGGTAGCGATGAGGGGATGTATATGAGTTCGGTTGATAGGTAAGTGGAGTTTTAACTTGGGTTATTGGGATGGCAGCTTCTTTAATTTCATAATGACGATGGGGGTCTTTGACTTCGATCGTTTTTCTAAAGATACATTGCTCGCCAATTTAATCACAGCTCAGCTGTCACTGCTTCTACACCACTTCATATTCCATCATCGACTACTTATAATATCACTTCCTTAGCTTCACCATCATCTTCCAAAGCGAGCATATCAATCATTTTATCGATACAGCATTTCAGCATCCAAAGCACTGTTCACTAATTCTTCTTCACAAGCCTAGTACAGCACTCATCGGTTCACAAAGAAGCGCGAGACTTCTCTTATATGCACGAGTGTCGAGCGCGATCAACACTGAAGTCTCCGCCTCAAATATTTCTCTCTTTTATGACGGACTTTATCGCAATCAAGCGCGCGCGAGCGAGTGCTTTGTGCATTTAAGCACGATTAGATCGTTATCATGAGGTGAAACTCGAAGGGGCTCGATCGAAACGTTATGGCTGCGATTCACAAGAACACAAAGATTTTGTCACTCGCAGATGACGACCCCGCGACCGATGAACGGGTACTTCTTTTTGTTTACGTTGCCGAAGAGTTCGCGTATTTTCGCGCAGGTGAAAGGAGCTGTCGCAACGCCGGGGAACTTGATGAAAGGTGGTTAACGAACTTTGAAACATGTTTTGGCGCGAGTTTTTGGAAAGTCTCCGAGTAAGGAACTTTGACTCGAATGAGTCAGATTTGAGGGGCGGGATGAAAATTTTTGTAACTGTAAAACTGGGAATTTTGTTTACGCCTATCGGACTTGTTCAGGTGAGCGGAAATCATAATCTTGCGTATTAGCTGTCGATCCGGTATGTTGAACGAATTGAAGTCTATTTATAAAAAAGTGTGTTGTATTCGATAAGACGTGTGCAAGAATATTCAGAATCACTTGGTAATTCAAATGATATTACCAGTTCTAACTGGATATATCGAGATTATTCATTTCTCTGTCGAGATAATTCGCTGGAAAAGTAGTTCGATATTGAAGATGTATTATTACTTTTTCTCGTGTAGTTTATCGTTGTTCATAGAAACAATTTGATCAGTTAGTTTTTAATATGATATATGCATTTGCTGCTACTATGTTGTCAGAATTCTCACTACTGTGTCATTATGCATATCTACATTTGCATCACGCAACGGATTCAACCTCCGTTAATAAATAATTCTCATACGAGACAATTTTTAACTGGATTGATGTGGGTTAAAAGTTTAGATTGAAAATACTTCAGGCAATTTTTGAGAGATATTAAAATGATTCAGAAATTTCATAGAATGCGTACAACTGCAATGGGGTAAAACGTACCAGATTTGTTTATTATATACCGATAAGCAGTGAAAATATTTATCCTCGCACTCGCAACAAATGGTGACAATCGCTCTTGTCGTATTCGGTCGGCTACAAAACTTTGAAAATCCGATTAGCATCAGACGATACGAATCGTAAATACGCACTTTTGCTTTTCATTAATATTTATATACCCCCTACGGTGACGAGCGAAACGACACATAGCAGTGCGTAGTCTAGTGATAACATCGAAATTGTCCGATAAGATGATTAATATTATCATCCAGGATAAAAGACGTATATTATGCATGAGTATGCATAATTTCGGGGTTTCCCAAAACCCGTGAAAAAACGTCTTATAGTTCATAAATTTTTAAGTATTAATATTGTGAGTCAAACGTTTAACTCATTAGAAACATGATTTGGGAATATGACTAAATTATTATAAGAAGTAAATACTTATAAAGCATCTGCATCTCCCAAAAGTCGTTTGAATTTCTCTCAGATTCCTTAATTATGTTGCTATAATAACGAAGGTCGTTCGTTAGATACGTTTCGCACAGATTTCAATTTTGCACTTGATGTTCTCGCACGCAGATCTCGAGCCGATACCGCAAACGTAAATACTTCAACTCGACGATAAGTTTGTAATTAATATAATAGACGCGAACGACTATACTCGAGCAATAAAAAAAAATACAAGTGCAAGTGCGAACTATAGGGCAGAGGTGTTAATAATTCGAGCGAGATTCCGCGCGTAGATAAGCGCACGGGCGGCCGGAAAAGTAAGTTTTCGTGTCAACGGGTCATTGTTACGAGTCTCTGCTCCAGTATACGAGACGCGGACGGAAAAGCAGTAAAAGGACGTCCGTCGAGTTCGATTTTCAATGTGAAAGTACAGACACACTTGACGCGCGGAGAACTGATCGATGGTCTATCGACTGATTTTTTTTAAAGATAGCAGCTCGAGACAAAGTTGAGCAGCGTATAGGAGGTCATAAATATAGCCATATACTTTTAGCGCGTTGCAAAGTGTGTACAGACGTAATGTGTAACAATATAACTGTCAAGAGATTAATTTTGCGAGTCTTACTGATAAATGGATCGCTCGCATTAACGTTCTTTCACGCTTTTATATATTCACAGCGCGGCCTTTCATGCGTTTTGGCAAATAAGATTCATTATAAACTAAGATGATTATTAAAAAAAGAAAAAAAATCAGCTGATTGAACCACCATCGGCCCTGATGTTGACAGCAAGGCGGAACTGCGAGTGTATAGACTCGCGACATGACTCGCCGCCTCTCGTGCGACCTTCACCCTCTATAGCACACGCATCAATAAAATAAGGAGAGGCGCGCCTATCCCCGATAACGGCACTCATTAATTGCATACAGCGCGATGATATTACGAGGACTTATCGGACTGAGAGAACTAGACTTCCCTCTCGTTCGTGTAATTAATTTTAATTCTTTTATAAGGTCGACTCTCGATTTGTCAAGCAGAAGCCTCGTGTGAATATTCCACGCTCGACGTGCGATTTATTTGTCTGCGAGCTGAGAATAGAAATGAGCAAAAATATATAGTATACATAGGAAAGCCCGGGGTATATCGCAGGAGACGTATTTATGTTGAGTAGGCTCAGTGTGGCTCTTAGAAAGAACTATATATAGTTGCATTTATTGTCGGAGACCTCAGGTATAAACGGACGCCCCGACTGCGATTCGGTACATACCTATAGGATTGATTAGTCACGCCCACAAGCTCAGGTAGCAGAAACTCGAGAGTAATTCTAATTTATTGTTTAGGTTTCCCAAAGTGCGCATGAATATATGATTTGAGACAATCGTAAATTCTTTCCCGGCAATAAATTTTGAATATTCTGCATACCGAATTGCCAATAACTGTCGGCACATCTTCTCAATAATTTCACCGCCGCAGAATTTTAAACCGCAGTTTCGCACGTTTTTATAGCGCAAAAAAGGAGCTGTTGACAATCCAAAGAAGAAGAAGCAGCGGCGCAAGGCTGAAAATGAGAAAATTCGTAAAAGGCCGTACGTAGACTAATGCCCGAGATTACCTCTGCGCGTAACGTTTGCGCAACCATGATGCTCGACACTGCATTATCAGGCGCGACGTTGCAGCCGCAGAAAAGCGCGCACGTGAGCCCGCGTATGTCCGACTATACGCTGTAATTATTTACTGCCGCGGCAGATGCACCGCTAGCGTCAGAAATCGTCGCTGTGTTATATGCGCTAATACCGGGGAGATGCGTGATTCCGATGAGTGATCTTGAACGCGATTCCCGGCGTGAGAATGTGAAACTAGTGCGACGTATATAGTATATGTGAAACCTAGCATTATGCTCTGGCTATTAGAATGAAAAATCGTTAATTTCATATTTTCCTTTAAAATACTTGGACGTAGTCAATTGCCGTCAGTTGCGAAACGTTAGTTTTCGACTTTACTGTCATTTCACTCTGATGTGTTCTTGGTTATATTCCTAGCATTACGTAACTAATATACTCGTGTACATGAACGTAATTTAAATTTTTTACTCTGAAGGCATTTAGGATGCCATGCCAGTTCGCAATTACATTGATTACCTCCAAGTAAACGAACGATGGCTGTCTGCAAAACACTTGGCCCAACATTCCCCGATGTCGCCCGAAGAGAAGCCAACGCGGGGGACTTCAACTGGATTTTTCATCGCGCGCGACAAATCTAATGAGACGAGAGCAAACAAACTTTGCAGCTTCGCTGCGACACCGAGAGCAAGAGACTAATGCTTATGCGTCATTCGTGCGGTATATAGGCTGAGAACGAAAGCATCGCTAATGAAACGTTGCCTACTTTGATGACTGACGCCTACTGCGCATCGAAGTCCGGCGTGTAATGTGTATTTTCACGTGACGACGAGTCTGCATCGATATAGGATCGCGTCGCAAAACGAGAGAGCAGACCTTGCGTCTCGCGTGAAAATCTCGAGTTGTAAACAAAAATATGTTTAGCGCTCGTTATGCCGATACTTCTTCAGGCGTATAATGGTGGCATTGCGGACGAAAAAAATTCGCGATGACTCAAGAAGGTTGCGGAGAGTTTTTTTTTCGTTGATAGTACTCGATAACACGAAGATTTGCGAGGGATACGAAGACCGATCAATATTCATATTTCCGTAGTTCATTCGTATGTTAAATACTCCAGATGGCAATTATGAATCAGTGTAGTCAACGGAGCTACACCGCTTATTTGCGCTCTTCATCTCAGTTCGAATTTTCCAACGTTGTGCATCGGAAATTTCCGGATACCCAACACCTGTTGGCGTACTGCACTACTCTACAATCTCAAGTTCATTTTCCCCAGCCTAAATAATTGCCAGCCAACGCAATGATTTATGCCGAGGCGCTCCTCTACGGTACATCGCAACCAACAGACTCAGGCGCGTATTAAGTATTTAGTATATTACATAGAAACCGACGCGATAAGCGTCGAGTAGTCGCGGTATACCAGGAAGCGGAACGGCTCGGAAAATTAAGAGTTCGAGCTGCTCTGTGTTGCGAAAGCGAGGTTCGACGAGACAGTTATAGTGTAATACACTCGCACTTTCGATTACTATACCGAGTTGCCTCGAGCGAGCGCATCTGGTACAAGGATGATCGTTTATACGCGGATAAATATACGAGCGGCCGATAAAATGTATTATTCGAGCTAATTCGATGCGATTCGACACGAGTGCACTCGAGAGGTATTTACTCGCGAGAGGCATTCGGCGTAATAATCGAAGAGAATTGGAGGAAAAGCGCCGAGTGCTCATACAATAGGATAGTCTGATCCGGGGAAATAAGCGCGGGTGTTTACATTGTTTGAGATCGATACTTAATTTTTACAAACGAGGGAAAATCCGTTGCGATGTGACGATAGTTTACTATCGTATCGTGAAAAACAAAAGAGCTATCGCTGCGCTACTGCGAAATAAAAACCGGCCACTCAGTTTTATAGACCGATGCGGCGAGAAAAAAGTCCAACAATAAACACAGAAGATTCGTAAAACTCCGCGCTCGTCGCTCACTCCCAATAATCGTAAAGCCGAGAAACACACAAGATAGCAACTCCGACGGCGCGTGCACCTATACACCTATATAAGTATACGAGAGAACGTTCGGCATTGGCCGATTTCCAAAGCCAACGGAAGAGCAAGTTCGCGGCCTCTCGCGGCGGCGCGTCTGCCAAAATGCGGATTCGGGGAATAACCAGCGCGAGACTCTTATAAGGATTTTCGAGCGCAGAAATCATAACAGAGAAGCTATTTTGTTTGGACTTTTGGACAAACATCTGGACTATTTACAGCACTGGCAGGTCGTCAGATTTTTTTTACCGGTGTCTCGGTAGATTATTTTTGGCGGAATGGATTTCCACGATTTCTCTCGTGATGGTTGCAGTTGTAGCGTGAGCGGCCCAAGCAGATTTATACCAATACAACAAGGCTGTTTTGGAAAAGGTGACCGACCGCTATATACATAGGCATTTTGCGCGCAGGCTAAGATGAGATGAAAGTGCGATGGGGGAATAATAGTACAAATTTTGTTTTCGTTGGTAGCCTAATGATATACATTGTTAATCATTTTTTTTAATACGAGTTTCGGCGGTTCTTGTAAAAAAATGCTTATTCACTGCATTAAAATCATGTAGATTATATGAAACACGGAAAAAGTTTGAAGGAACGATCAGATTAAAAGTTATTTCATTGTTGAGGCGGACTCTTTGCTATCGTGCACTAGCCCAATCAATTTTATGTAACTTTTGTTTTTCCGCGTCTTATGCAGAAAATCATTATTTTATACGTAACGCGTCCGATTGATTTTTTATTCATTTCTATCTCCGCAGGAATCCGAGTCGTCTGAACGATGTCCCCCCCTTCTCAGATGGCAATTATACTTCGTCTTCATTATGTTTCTTTCATAAGACGTCTCATGTATTGTTAACGGGTGACAGATCGCGTAGATCTTGATGCAACGCAACCGTGACCTGATGCAACATTCACGGTTTGAATAAGTATCCTTATGACATACAGGAATCACTGATTTGACGCGATCTGCAAAATCAATATACGCAGTATTGTAAATTTTTACAGTTATATACCTTCCTTATTTTAAATTTATCGTACACTGAAATAACGGCACTGTTGCGAACTACTTTTTTCCAAGTCAATATAAAGATGAAATTTAATGCATATTACGACTGCGCTCCGCAGTAATCCGCGAACTATCGCCACTATTACAATTGGAATTTTTTTCGCTCACGCGCAAACCGGCATTATACGAGTATCGTGTGTTATTTGCGAACGAGTGATGCTTTTCAGGTCGTCTGCTTAAATTTTCTACATACACACAATGCGCTGACGAGTGCGCGCGTGTTTACTCGCTATTTAGCGTACAGAGTCTATTGCTCCTCTTGCGCAACGGTATGTATTGACTGTGACAGAATCAGCTGATATCTGATAACAATGCGCGGGATTCTGTTCTATTCCGAGTGAGTCGTTTCGGGGAGATTTTCGAGAGCACACAAAGGGATTCATAATTAGAATCAGCAAGAAAAATAATGATAATGTTGAAAAAGATGTATTTTTAATACGTCGTTCGTTTTCGTACATTGATATTTCATGTTTGACGAGTATAATCCAAAACAAAAGCAAAAGCTGTATATACAACTGCGATACCGAGGAAAATTCTAGACGCTGCTCTCTTGGCACCTGAAATCATAAATCTCCCACGCACACACGAAGGCCAATCGGACGCCGAGTATCAGTCGATCAACCGGCTCGACTTTGAACTTCGCGCAACTACTAAGAATAATTGTAGCGATGCCTTCGTTCGCAGGTCTGTGCCAAAGAGCCTGACGCTTCCTTCGAATTTCCGCGAAATCCGTCTCTCAAACGTACCGCAGCTGTTTGAGTGAAAAATAACCGAACCCGAGGAATGTCCCGTGACGATCCGCGAGAGGAGCACCTGTGTTTTGTCGATGCGATGCTCCGTCGTCGCGACCACTTTGACTACGTCACGACGACGTGTTGCGACGTATTTGCCGGAAGGACTGACATTTCGCCTCGAGAATTGTTTTTTGTGGTGAATTTTATTTGTTATTGTTACTAAAGTATAAGTTAGTTCAGGATGATTTGGTTCAATTGGGCGGAAATGTTGCCAACGATAAGCAAATGATTCTGCGAATAGGCATAATAATACGCAATTTATTAACGCGACGAGCGAGTGGAAAGAAATTCTTGACAGATAGGTATTTTTAAAAATTACGAAGAGATCTGTTTGCTCTCTTTCCATGACATGCGCAATTTTAAACGTTTTCGATCGGTGCGTGTATAATAATAGTTAGAAAATAAATTCCCCTTTCTTGAAACGTATACTTGAGTCACGTTTTTTTCCTGGACTTTCAATATATTACGCCTATGCCAATTATTTTTAGACCCTTGCAATTAACAAGACCATTCGTTTAATTAGCAGACAAATCGAGCTAATTAGGAATATCTAATTCTGCCCTGCTCCATCCGAAAGTCGCCAAAAAATCAGTCGACCATCAAAGCCAGCGTCAAAACACGTCACTGCACTGCGCATTTAATTACAACTGGTCTTTCTTCTGTTCTCTGGAAAAAATCAAAAATAATCGGCTTGGAGTCACGCCAGACACGCTCTAGACGCTGCGTCGCGACCCTGCAGGGGGGCACCGCAGACGTATCGAATTTCGCTGGCTATAAAAAAAGGCCGGAAAAATTTCTTCGGAAAAACAACTCATCACGGACAGATAGAGCGACGGGGAAAAACGCGGCGTCCGAGTGTCTACGGCGGCGTCTGTTGGTGATTCGCTTGCGATTGTGTGCAGAAATCTTGCGCGGTTCAACGAACATAACGAGCAGCGAATTCCGATGAAGCAATGAATGATAAAATGGAATTTTTTTTAGACTAAGTGAACCTACGCAGGTGTTTTTCATGCAGGTACGCTTGTCGAAAGCTTGAAGGTGTTTTTCTGTTTGCGGCAGACGTAAATATTTTGCCGCTGAGAAGTACCGATTGGAGTTTTCGACTGTTTTCGCTATAGTTTGCAGGCGATGTGTTCGAAAAAAACAGCCTCACGATGTTTGCGCCGCGGTATCGAGACGTTGAATAACAAAGAGCGGCAGACACTCGCTTAAATAACAAACTCGTTAAATTGCGCTGAAAATGCTGTTACGCGTTCATCGTTTCAGTTGAGAAAAACTTACAGAAAATAGGAGTACTCGAGTAATAATGACGCTCAATTCATCCAGCAGTACTGAAAAATACGACAACAACGTCAGACCAGTCACTTATCAGAGTCTATCGGAGTTTAACGATATAAGCCGCCGCTTGACACAGATTCAGAAGTGCGCATAGCGCTAACAATCGGCAAAATATCATTATGCTTTTTTCACACAAGATTCATACGTGTAATCAGAGGTCACGCGAGATCCATAGGCGAGTGACCGCGTCCCCATTCCTTGCGAGTGATTTACAGGCCGAACGTAAATTCGCGCAAGCGTTTCGGCGATGCGGTTATGAAGAGGGAACGTTCGCAATAAACAAAAAAGAGGATGATTTGTAGCGTCGCGATAAAAAATCGCGAGGCGATTATAATAGACGTATAATTGGTTATCTGAAACACTGCAATTTAATGGCTTAATGATAGGTCGCTGTATCGTTGACACGTCAGGTTACCGCATAGATTTACGATCCGCAATCAGCAAAACAAAAAGCGAAAATCTCAGCACTCGCGAATTCAGACGGTCGAGAGCGAAAACTCGACTGGTCTTGTCACGTAGAAACTGTGGAACTTGGTATTCTCTTCGAATACTCGATAATACATGCGCGCTCGACTCCTATTATAGCCTTCGTCGGAGAAAGTGATCTGCTTAAATAAAGCCCGGCGAGCCTCGTTATCAGCCGCGCGAAATAGACGTCGCGTGACGGATTTACATTCCCATATGTAAGTCGTTTTTCATATGTTGCAAAATCTGTGCGTGTAATTGTTTATGCAGTGAAAGGTTATTTCATTTCGGCTGTTTAGCGGGACAGGGATCTTTAAGATTGGTTTGGAAACAAATTTTTTTTAAAACTACTTCAGGTTCTAGATATATAATATACGTTTATTTAAAACACGCATTGTAATTACGGTAGCAAAACGATGGTTTTACTTGTAGGAAGTAATAATAAGCAATCTCAAATGGGTATAACCGTTAAAATTTTTATTTTTACATTAACTCGTCCCCCACATTATTCGTTCGTTTAAAATTTTAGATTTTCCAAAAATCCACACCTACAACAACTCTATAACAAGTACATGCCATCGCCTTATCAACAACTATATTAAAAAAACTCGGATTTTCCCATTCTCATCATTAGGGCTCAATAAAAAAAGCGCCAATTAAGCGCCACGTTCAATGACAAGGCGAAAGAGATCGATCAGGATCGCTCGGCCTTGCCTCGTCTTTCAACAAAGTACTATGGAGGGAGGGACGTATATAGCGCAATAAGTTTCTGCGGCAATTGCATTTCCTCCTTCGCGCGCGTGCGCGCGTTTTACAGCTCCGTCGACGGTTACGATGCATACGGAATAAGCAGCGGCTGTGCTTCCCACGTTATTACTTTTTCACGATGTTTTTTTTTTTGGGCTGCAAAAATGAAGGAGAGAAGCGAGAAACGGTCCAGAGGCGCTTTTTATGATTTTCTAATAGTATACCGTTGCAGCGTTGTTGCGCGGATTGGGAGTGAAAAAAAAAATCATGAATCGCACAAGAAAAGCGTACTGTTGTGGAAGTGTTACTTTTGCAGCGGAAAGAATTTAACGGAGAGTTTTAATAGCAGCCTTCTGGAAGTGGAGCGCATTTTCGTACGGCAGTATTGAGAGTTTTTTTCCGACTTTCTGAGCGCGAAATGTCTTGTAGAACGTTTACTTGGCATCAAACTCATTAAAAAAGTAACTATATCCTGCAAAAGTGGCAATTATGAGCATAAGTAATGACTGAGAAACCAACCCAGCTCTTTGATGCGAGTAATAAATCGCATTCGAGCTTTCGTGTTGAGAAAGTGCCCGCAAGCGCTGAACTAAAGTGCCTCAATTAACGACGAACTAAACGCAAGCTCAAAACGCAAGCTCAAGACACGGCGTCCGAGCAAACATCATCTCAAGATACTAATTATACCACCCACGAAAATTTTAGTACCGAAAAGTCAAGCTAACGCCCGACGAAATAAAAGCAATGAGCGAAAAAACTTAAACAAAAAAGATCACTTCCGAGCGTGCGTTCACCCTCCAGTCGATAACCTGTAATCCGAGTTTTCGGAACTGGACGAAATAAAAGAACATCGACTACACGTCCAAGCGAAAATCACACGTGACGATGCGTGATGACAGTTATACATACGAACAGCGAACAGGTCATATACGCGCAGTGAAAGTGAGAATTCGAGGGACACGTGACTTTGTGTCAGGCGAGACAGGGTCTAGCTAGCGCGTGGACGCGAAAGCTCGCACGCGATGCTTCATGCACAAGTTTTTTGCTATATACCATCAGGAGCGTTGTTGCGATGACAAGTATCGAGCGATGTCCTTTGTTTACTTTTACTGATTAAAAATCGACATCTAGTTATGGGAATATTTCTTTGACAGAATAGACTCAATTTGCCATTTGTATATACGTATAAAGGAACTATTTCGAATACCCATATGAAAATATACTTACAGAAACAAAGAAACATCGTGTAAATAAAGAGATAGACGATAATGAACCGTCGCTCGCTCTTACTTTCTCTGTGGCTTTCCGAAATTGCGGGTTTTCGCGCTCGTAAACCTACGCGGTGGTCGATAACCATCACACCTTCGCGCAATTTATGTCGTTTGCACGACAAACTCGTTCACAGAGGGTTGCTTTTCGGGAATCGCCGATGAGTCACGCGATCTGTCGTTGGATTCTTTTTGTGGGAGAAATATTCGTTGCGATAAGAAATTCGGGATACCAAGGGTTTGCAAAAAATCACTAACAAAAAAAAGCTTCTCAAGCTCGATGACCGTATCAGCATTCAGCAGAGCTTCCCACCTCAACGACCCGCTGCTCTCTCGCTACTCCTTAGCCTTCGAAGCTACGGGAAGTATAAGTGTCATTACACGCCGTCTTATAAATTAACGATCAAGCGAGCCGCGACGGCGTCGGCCAAGGCCGCCGACGAGAGAGGAACCTGTGCGAAGGTCGGAACATCTCTTGTGCGACGATGCGTCGAGTTATCAATCCATGCACGAACGAGGCGATTATAGTCTCTGCCCCCCCCCCCCTCTCTCTTACCTTAACTAACAACTTACTTTACCCTATCACAAAATTTTAAATGTATAGATCTGTATCTTACCAGAAACAAAGAGAAAAATGTTTATTCAGTTAGACATTAAAAATAAAATTAAAATTAATAATAGCTGCCATGTGGCCATTTTTTAAAAGATTTTTTTCATTCTTCGTATGAAAAAATATAAAGATTCTCAGAAACGAAAAAATAAAATGTAAAACAAACTATTTACGAAACAATGAATTCGTTCTCCGATGATATATATCATACCAAGCAATGCTAAGAAAACTGCCAAGAACCGCCGAAATCCGGAGTAAAGCTGTTAACGAGGTGCATTGAAGCGCATGATATATATATTATGGAGTATATTTCAGCGCATTTCGATGACAAACTCGGAGTGTGACGCATTTGTTTAAATTTTTTTTTAATGTTTTGGAACTAATGTGAAAAATATATAAGTTTTAGAACATTAAAAATAATCGTTCAGATAACATTTATCACAGACACCAGGTCTAATTAAGATACAAAATTCTTTTGTGTTATATGCTATATAATGTAGAGATAAAAATTACGTAATACATTTTTTAAGTGTTAGAACTGAATTTCGCTACAAAATAATCAGGTGGTATTGACGCATAATTTACATTCGACGAGTATTTACGTAAGTATCCACGTTTGTGAGAGCAGAAAACAAAAGATTTATATATACGCGCTTCATTTTGTTCTACTCATGTACCACCAGATGATCAGGCGTTCAATTGCTACTTTTTTATTTACTTTTTATTGTCTAAGACAAAGAAGATGCTAATCGCAGCTTTTAAGGCCTAATTGATAATATTTTTTATCATTATTTTTTACCTTTTACTGTTAAAAAACAAAATTCAGACTAATATAATATGTGAATACGGAGCATAAACTAAAAACTCTATGTGTATGGTATGTAAGCTACCCAACTGTCGCAAGTTGCCTACATAATATTACTATTTTCTGATCTTACGCGATACAGTTTTACCTTCTCGAAGCAAATTTACAAAAAAGAAATTTAAACTTTTTGAAATATGTAAGAAAATTCTTGTAACACTACTTAGGCGATGATATAGAAACGGCATCTCGCCAATCTTATAATAACTTTAGAATGTGAAAAAATTTGAGGACAAGCTAACGGTAACAAGTTCTTCAACCGATAAGAAGAACCTGCTTGGCTGTGCTGGCGCAGACGAATGCACGCGATAATGGTTACGTAAAGCCAAGCATTGATTATAGAGATGGAGACAATCTGAAATCTTGATATATAGCATTAGAGAGAAAGAGAGTGAGAAAGAGTGAGAGAGAGAGAGCCGACTGAAGTAAAAATAACGCGTACGAGTCTTGCTATTACGGAGGAAAACTACTGCG
Source organism: Muscidifurax raptorellus (assembly GCA_020010945.3). Taxonomy (NCBI): domain Eukaryota; kingdom Metazoa; phylum Arthropoda; class Insecta; order Hymenoptera; family Pteromalidae; genus Muscidifurax; species Muscidifurax raptorellus. The sequence goes on along the minus strand of CM052081.1, from coordinate 1,820,163 downwards.
AACATCGTGTATCAGATTTGCGAAATATCTACACTTCTCTTTTGGAAAAATGTGAGATTCTCACACGCTCGATATTTATAGATATTCTAGCGTTAAGAAAAATCGTATTACAATAATATTTATACTCGAAGTCTTAAATCTTCTTAATCCACCCGCAATTGAATGTTGTTAACAGAATAAAAAGGGTGTAAGATTCCGTGTTGATTCAGTCATATTAACGTTTCTTTTTTTATATTTCCGCGGATCACACGGGCAATGAAATAACCTAAGATAAGAAAAGGACATATTTAACTGATTATTCAGTGAAATTTTTCAATGTATTTTTATAATACTCGTGGTTATAAGCTTGATGAAAGACCACCTGTATTTGCGATCCATCGAACTTCACGCTCCTGACAAAAATTTCATGCGTATTAAAGACTAAATTTCAATTAATTACGATTAATTCTAATAAAATTCTTTATAGGCTTATCTTTTATTCAACAATGGGTGTAACTTGTTTAAAAACACCTATTTGCAAAATAATCTAAAAATATTAAGTTATATTGTGCAATGTGGCAATACAAATTGGACGTTTTTATAACAAATATATCGAAAAATAAAATCAATGTTGCTGAGTAAGAAAATACATCTATTTTCCAGGATAAACTAAAAATGAAACACAACATGCATTCAAAGATAATTCTTGCTTAAAAAACTCGCATCTCCTGACTATGGATCGATTAATTAATATCCAGCAGTTACAACTCTATACTATTTACTACACTACGACTGACCTAGAACCACAGAGGGCTACGAGAGAACGTAACAAACTAGAGAATTCGCAAACGTCATAATTGTTGGGATTGAGCAAATAGTGATCAGATACAAATGCAAAAGAAAGGCACTAAAGAAACGATCTGAAATCAGACGGATATATAATTTAAAGACAAAATCAATATTTTGCATTGGCAACTTTGTAATAAGTATCAACGTAATTCAAGCATGATGGTGGTATATAAACAGTCATATATTGCTTTGCCCAATGATGTTTTTTCGCCTCAATTTTTTTGTCATGATAATAATTTTGTAAGTCGAATTAAGTAGCAAATAAAAACGAAAAAAGCATTGTATATAATTTGCATTTTTATTCTAACTTGTCTGAATTGTCGCGATCACATTTTGACACTATTTGTTTTACACTACACATTGTAGTAATTTTCTACAAACGAATTCACGTTGACCCACCCATATCACAACCCTAGATAAAGCTTTTTTCACCTTAACTTCCTCGCATTCTATACTGCAAAAATATAGATTCTAGATCAATCGCTCAAATGTAAATATCCAAGTGACTGCATAATCCACCAACTGTGAACACAGTTGCCAAGCAAACTGCAAAATATTGATCAAAAGCCGCGTTGCACAACTACACAAAAAATCCCTGAATATGAGCATAATTTTCTAAAATTCCTGGATATAATTTTAAGAATTAAAATTTTTACTAAAAAAAGAACCTGGACTGCAATACGTTTACATTGCTGCAGAGAAGATTTCACTCGAGACGGTATTCCCGACAACAAAAAACGCCTTTCTCAATGCAATCACAGTTGCGAAAGGTGGAGCAGTGACTATTACTTTTACGGATGCCCATCGAATTACTCGAATTCCACGGATGAAACTACAGTGCGGAACAATGCGCGTTTCGGATACCATGTCAAATGCCTAAGTCGACAAGTGTTAAATTACAATTAACTGGCTGTCTTTGATGTCGTATGCTTGAATCTATGATAGAATGAAAGATCTCAGGTTACAACTGACGAAATTTAACTCCATATTGGGAATCATTCAAAAGCGTTCACATTCATATCTATGTAGCTTTCAATACGTTCAAAAAAGCCAAATAATCGAAATTCGGATTAATATTTTCAATAGGAGCAAACGCGGGCGCAAAAGTGGGTGAACTCGTTTAGCGCAGCTTTTTCGCAGCAGTTGTGTATAGTATTTGCGGTGTGCGACTCTCAGCGCGTCTCATTCTTTTCGCGGAACTATACTCGTACGACACGGAATAATGCGACCCAACCAGTTCCAGCAGTCTATGTAGCAGGATACAAAGAATCGAAACTATAAGACTACTTTTTGTTATGTAGGTTTCGATAGCCGATATACAATGTATATATATACACGCATATATATATTTGGGCTAACCCTTCCCCCACCGCACGTACTCTACGTATCTCTGATAAGTGAAAATGGGGTGTGCATAGGGGCTTTTTCTGTATCTCATTCCTATGAGCAAGCACATCCAACAATGTGCGGAACGAAATTAAAATAAAAAAGTTTTTCTAGCTACATCGGACAGTTCGAATACTAAACAAATAACAGGATTGTAATTATCTTTGTGATAACCGCAAATCGTCTTGTTTACAACTTGAATTATGACTTTAGGAAGCATACATTTCCGGCTTGCAGAACAATAATGTTTCGTCATTATGAAATTTTAATTAACTTCTAACAGTAAATCATAATTTTTCATGATTAATATAAACAATAAACAAACAACTTGCATTGTGTACTTTATTTATGTACTAGCGACTTTAGACGTGCAGTTGTAACGTGAACGGCCTAAGTACTAGGCCCAACATATATATATATATATATATATATATATATATATATATATATATATATATATATATATATATATATATATATGTTCTTATAATTACTGTTTGTAGTTCAATTTTCACATCTGGGTTAAAAAATTAAAGAACAAAAACGGAGGTTCACTTGTATTGCCAAAATTTAAAAAATCGTCTCGCTTCTACGCACATCTATTATTTCGGCTGTAAAATAAAGAACGATAGAAGGAAGTTTAAGTCTCAGACTACCATTCGAAGTTAATGTCAAGGCTATGTCAGTCAAGGGAAAACTCGTCAGATTCAGCAGACCGAGTAAATGGCTTAATTTCTCAAAACAATCGTACTCTAAGTATTTGAGAAAATAGCACAATGATTAATCATTTACATATTTTTCAGCACTTTACTACACTGAGATTACGAAATCTTATTAGAAGACAATTCTCTCACTGCGTAATGCAATAGTTAACTTTAAATAAAAAGTTAAATAGCAAATATAGAAAATGTTAGTATTAAATCAAAATCAGATAATAATATAAAATGTTCGATTAAAAATATCTCGCTAAAATAGAAGGTCGTTATGGATAGCAGCGGTATACATCACTACAGCAGTGGCTATCGTTCCGGAAAAATCATCGATCCTTGAAAATCTAAGCACGCCAACGATAATGTACTTTTTGTCACTATTATGACTGTTCCGCGTTACATAGCGTGCCCCGCTAAATTGCACCGCAGGACAACTGAATAAGCGCGCCAATGCCGCGTGATTATCAATCACTGATCAGAACAGATCTACGATTATCTCGACAAAGCGAATCGACTTTCCATTTATTTTGTAGAATTATTTCTACGTCATTGTTTGCTCGTTCGATTCGACACAAACCCATTACATCGCTCGTAATAACAATTGCGATATTTTCCAAAAATGTTGATAATTCTCCGTTACGCTAGAAAAAGCCTACATATATCCAGTTTTCAAGTACTAAAATTAACGGATAGTCGAGAGTACCTATCGCGAGAGGCAATAAAGCATCGCTGCAAGAGAAATTGACCGGAGCGCCTAGAAATGCACACACGCGGGCGACAAATTGCAGTCTTCCGCCGAGTTTTCATGCAATAATTGCGGCCGGTCAGCGGTAGCGGCGACTGTACGAAAGACAGACATTAAGTGTTCGGCTGTTGCGCGGGTTATACACACATGATATGTGAGTTAGGTAATGTGCCTGCCTACTGAACCAAGTGCCCGCGAAGAAAGAATTCTTGTAAAAATTATCAGTATCACGCAATGTTTAATAAAAAAAATCAAATTTTATAGTAAAATTGAAAAAAAAATTAAATTTTGTAGAAATAATAATAAATGATTTTTTAAAATAAAACTTTACAGATACTTTTTAATAATGAATCTATTAAGACAATATTCATGGAAAATGACTCGAGCGTCAATTATAAAAAGAATTATGTATAGGCTCTAATAGCACCATGTAAACGAAGGAGAAAAAAAACTTTATTGTCAACTTTCACGTCTTTATATTTTTATTTTATAAATCATGCCGGTAACTCGTTAGTTTTAAATAAATATAACACAATGATGCTCGCTCACGAGCGCGTTATATAGCTGCCCTTTATAACTTCTCTGCTCCATCTCCATCCCGCTCTTCGACGTCACTCAGTCTCATTTTTTGCCGCCGATCTTACGGCAGTCAGTCACGTGCATGTGACGACACTACGCGCGGGCGAGGGATAATACATCGGAAAGAGGATATCGGATCACCTATATGCATCACGACTTCTTGCGTAGACCAACACCTGTGACGTCACTGTGCCCCGTTGCCCTTGCCTCTTTATCTAGATATTCTATGCATCGTATTTTAATGCTCAAAGTTTATAGCGAGTGACGCGAGGGTTCGATACGAGAGAATATTGCGAATTATAAAAAGAGAATGCAGTGTCATCGGTCTGTTTGTTGCCATGTGAGCGTATGACGCAGGTCAGGGTTTAAACTAAATTTTTTCATTCAGCGAAGATGATGAGACTTTTTAATTTATTTTTTGCGGTGATAGGATATAACATGAGTAGTCAATATAACAAATGAATTCATTACATTAAGATACCCGAGTCTACTGTTTCTAATAATAAATAATAAATATCACGCAGAAAAAATTTGTAGATACCTTACAAATGTATATTAGGTCTTTATTCTTCCAATTTTGACTTTGGAAACATCCTTCGAAAAATGCGCGAATGCGAAGTTCTGAATATTATTCTGAGCAAAAATAACAATAACATTGAAAACACACGTCAAACTCATTTGTATTCCTATTCTTCCTGCTCTTGAGGTATACAATTCAGTGTCAAGAGAATTATGTAGATAACGACAATTATTAACCCAAACAATTGTCGCACGAGCGAACTCGTATATGCTATTTTTGACGCTCATCCGCGTTCTATTCTCTACATAGCTGAGGTAAACAGAAGCTAGTCTCGTCACCTTCAACCAAAAAAAGGGTTTAAAGACCAGCTCTCCTTACGTAAGAAATACTACAATTGCTTTGCACACTACGTTCACGCAGAAGCGTCGAAACGTATCATTCTTCGCTAAATGAGTTTACAAAACTTGCAAATTAAAAATGTACAATCAGAAAATTAAAACATCAATAAAATGGTATATATAAATGAAACACGCAAAATCCAATCGCGACTGGCTATTGAGATCTACACGTACGGAATTGCTTCCGAGTCGACGACCTTCGCACGGAAAATCCTTGGAGAATTGAATTCCCAGCGGTCCTACGACACAGATAGATACAGCGTAGCCGAAATGAATTCGTGGAAGCGTTGGGCATAACGACCTTGAACTTGACTATAAAAGAGACGGAGACAATGAAATCGACTGCGTCAGGTTTCAAATTTTCGAAGGCAGTTGTATTTTTCATTAAAGATATAATAATAATAGTGATGGTAGTAAGCACGGTTTACGGTCGGTGAATACATGGAAAAAGAATAAAAATATTTAATACTCGCGAGCTACTACCAATTGACGGAAATTATCTATTTTAAGTCAAAAAGTTATTTATACACGCATTTACGATCGTAAATTAAATTTTTTGTTTTATCCAGGACACTGCGCATAGCGATGATGCTCCATCACAGCAACAGTAGCTTCAAGTCCAAACATAACCTACTTCAAGAAAGATAAATATTTATTATGTTTTCTAGCAATTACCAGAAAATGTTATTTCTTTAAAAGTAGGTTTATTATGTGGCATTTATCGGCGCAAATAGACGAGCTCCCGAGCACTGCTACATACATATATATATATAGCATCATCGGCGCGATCGCTCCTCATCAGCTCATTTAAAAAGTCCTCCACTTGTCATTCACAGCGCGCCGTGCGTGTACAATAGTCTCATACAGAAATCAACGCGCGTGATCTCTCCAAATGACGCGCGCGCTGTAAATTTCCTCGGTAATCAACGAAACGGGCCCAATGTGTGATAAAACGTTGCCCTGTGCCGAAGACTCGAAATCGTAGATATAAGGCCGTCGCACTGCGGTCTGACGTGTATACACGCGGAAGGGATTTTCCCAAAGAGATTATCAGCTAGTGATGCATCTCTTTTGCGCACACGTGAGCATCAGCAGCGTAAATGCCCTTGACTGAATCGGAAACCTTATAGCGTGCTATACGTAATATTAATATGCGTATGGTACTTCCTGATGTTAAAAACCGCAACAAAGAAATCTCGGACAAAATCAACCTCATCCTATGTATTCACTGCAGCCGTGTAGTAAGGAGAGAAATATTAATTGACGAGACAGTTTTCGCGTGACGAGTCTTCCTATGCTTTTCCTGACGGGTTAGCAGTGACAAGGTCGCGTGCAATCGCGCGATAACATGCACCGTCGAGACACCTTAATCGTCCCGATGTTTTGCGGTTTTCGCTCTGATTGAAAAATTGCGTTTACCGCACGCTATTACAGGGTGCGAGAGTTCAGTTATCGTGTCATAATGTGCCGCTGATGCGGTTATCAATCGAATCTGCCGACGGGTTTGCAATCTTCTTGTTCGTTCTGGGCTCGTTACGCGGGGAATGATTGTTTGAACGCGAGCTTCGAAGCTCAACCGATGATTGACGAGTCGCAGAGTTAAGGACGCCGCGAATCATCATTCAGTCAAATCATCGTCAGGTGCAGCCGCTCAACGCAAGTACATAGCGACGAGTTAAAATTAGGATCGACAGTCTGCTACGAAGGTCGGGCTGAATCGGAAAGTTTCAGCGTAAAACCCACCGTCGAGCTTACAATTGAGCTTTCATTAAACGTAAACGACAACTTCGTTCACGAAGCGTACGTGAGAAGAAGAAAAGCGAGCGATCCATTGTACAGTCATACGCAGCAGCATCAAAGCCCACAGCAGCAGCGCGTCTATATCAATCTGTCGCGTGTAATGCGAATTTCCTCGCTTGTTAAGACAGGGTATGTGAGACACACGCCGGTATAATGAGATTTCCTGCTCGTTCGTCGCGCGGCTACTGGCACATCATGGGAAGATTGATCTATCGAAGTGCGACAATGATGTTTTACGATTTTATCCGTACAGAGGAGGCCGGTATATTACATATTATATACATACGCTCTGAATCCAGAGCAGACAGAGAGAGAGATGATGACAGACATGGCGGCTTATCTCTCAACATTGAAGCAAGTGTCTCAGGCAACGTAATAACAAACTTTACCATTGAGATCTCCATAAAAATTCCCATATTTTGCGTCTCTAAACAAAAACGGCCTCGTTCTCTTGCCGAAGAAGATGACGACGTACGCTTAAAGTATATAAGGTATACGAAGTCGTATATTCTTCTCTCTTTTGCTCGTAAGTGTCGCGCGCGGAGACGGCACCAAACGGCTCTATTATATTCGGCATGACGTCTGCTCCTCCTCCTTTCACGAGCGCCTCGCAGTTAACAAAGATCAAGAACGACGCTGCGGTCAAGTCAACGTACTTTGACGCACGAAACCGTCATCGTACTCGGTGCAGCACCGGCTCGCACAGGAAACCACGGTCGCGAGCACGTACGCGCGAAAGAGAGAGAGAGAGAGAGAGAGAGAGAGAGAGACCGAACGTTAACGAGCGACTGTTTTGCGCTGAAATGTTCCGAGCCGCTTTTGGTCGCGGCTGTTTGTTTTTGTCGTTTAATGTTAATGCTGATGGGCAATTACGACGACAAAGTAAAGGTGAACTGAGTTATTACGTCTTATAGATTTTTTTTCCATCGGAGACACGCATCATCGGAGAATCGATTAATTAACGATCAGCGTGAATGCTTGTGATCGTGTTAACATTGTCGTAAATCGTCTTCAACAATACAAAGACTGCGATTTTTCCTCACCTCTCGAGGGATCTTGAACTCTCTCAGTCTATAAATAATAAAACGCAGTCTCCGCGTTATCGACTCTCTCGCTCTCCCTCACTCTCCGGCTATATAGATATATATATATATATATATATATATATATATATATATATATATATATATATAAAACCCGCGCGCTTAACATTGGCTCGATAAGTAGAGCAAAGAAGATAAGGGCGCGTACACCTCGCAAAAGACAAAATACGTACGTGTGAAACCAATGTACCGCAGCGAGTATGTCTCGTTAAGGAAAAGATCGGAAAGCGTCGTCGCGATCCGAAAAACACAATATACGCGTCGCTCTCGTATTCTTAAATCCCCGAGGATAATGACGCTTCGGAATAGCAACAAAAGCTGTTTATCGTACACATGTTAAAGCGTAAATATCAGAGCTAAGAATAGATGACTTAAGGTTCGCGCAAACGGGATGTCTAGCGTTTACATAAACCGAAAAATACGACGAGCGACGCGGTTTTCCTCGTGTATTTAACGATTAATTTTCGAGCAAATTATGTAATTAATCCAACAAAGACGAAAACCCGAGTAGCTTCGCACGTAATAGCTGGGTTGTCTCGTTTAAGTATATATTACATGCGCGAGTCACGCGAATATACAATATAAATTCACTGGCAATATAAGGTATAAGCGTCTTACTTATCTGCTCTCGTTGTGAAGTAAAAGTTCACCGTCAAGATTTCGCTTTGATACGCGCGTTAGACGCAAAACGCGTCGATTTTATGATCTTACAACCGAAATTCGTCTTTCGGCATGAACAATAATTTTTTTTTATTTACACGCACGTTTTTACGAAAAATCAAAAATTCCATCGTCAATAGGCTCGATGCCATTAACGGACGTCCTCTCGTCGTCGCAATATGCGGCTCATCTATTAGACGTAATTTCAAAAATTCCTTCGCGGAAAAATAAAGCGCGACCTGCATTCCGCACACTTCGCTACACAGATTTACAGTTTACGGGTGACGCCACGAAATTACGTCTGTTGCACAATCGGAAGTGGAAGCGTACATAGGTATATATATATAATACAACGCGGTAGCGCGATCGGTTAGCGCGCGGAAGAGATAAAACCGCGCGCGAATAATTTGCCCTGGCATTGTCTGAGCGCGACGACTTCCCATTAAGATGGCACCGAGCGTGACGCTGCGTGTTCTATTGCAGCAGTCTTTTGCATAATATTATTATTCCGATAACAGATGCGGTAAGACTTATTAAATTATTTTTTTAAAGTTTGGAATTCCGTGCTGTTGCGTGTGAGCGAAAAAAAATCCGGAAGAAGCAAAAAGGAGATCCATTGCCATACACGGCTATTCGAGCGGTCATCAACCGTCGTCCAATCACCATAAACGCGCCATCAATTATTGTAATAAGATCAGTTCACAAAAACACAGCAGTATAGGCTAGCTTTATGCGCCGCGGATGTACAAACGCGTCCGCCTAATTGATGAGCTCATGCGCACACGTCGTAAGCCCAAAAACATCTTCCGAATAACGCCTCCTCAATTTCTCAGAAACTCTTTCGCTGTTAGCCTGCGCAAACTAAAAAAATCTTCCATCGAGCTTTGACTTTGTGCTTCGTCACTACACGACATTACTTAGATACACAGACTCTAAAACACGCATCGCAACATATCGCGAGTATATCTGGATGAGGACGAGCAAAAAAATGTTTGTACACGTGAGTCGAACGTGAACGAAAGAAGAAGGACCATCGGATCCTGATACAGCCCATTACCTGCTGATGGGTTATACACTCCGAGGGGATTTTTTTTTCCTGTGCTATCGCGATTAATCACTGAGCAGACGTGATTTGCTGCTCGTTGCACGTGGACAGCGTAAAAGAACAAATACACTCATTAGTCGCTGATATAGTTTTCGTGCGCCGTCGACGATCTCGTGAGGCACACGAGACGTATACTTAATTTGCAATTAACCCGAGTTTTTTATGTATATACCATGCGTAATTTTGTAAAAACTTTGGATGAATCACCGGCTAGAACAAGTTGACCAGATTAGTTTCTAAGTACACGCGTGTCAACGCGAATGAATTTATTCAATACGGGAATCAAAAGATGCATTTGCTTATCCAAACTAAGATTGTGTCACTTGCAAGGTGTACTTTATAAATTCTCGAATAAAACGGCTAAAGCTCCGAACGCAATTACTTCATAATTATTGCGAAAGAAATAACAGACAAACGTTTGCCGTTTGCTGCATGGAACAAAACATTAACCGCCTAAATGAGCCAAGGCGAGCAATAAAGACAAGGAGAAAAAGATTTCGCACGCCATTTCGACTTCACCAAGATTACGGCATCGCGAAGCGTCGTCGTCGTCGTCGTCGTCGTGACGAATACCCGGCGCGACCGTGAACGTGAAGCAGCACGTGTATGTGTGAACATTCCGTTCGGCTTTTCTTGCGGATATACATAACTCACAGGTTGGAGCCGTAAACCAACGAAAAAATAGAAAAATATCGAGCTTTCCAAGGCTACGGCGAGTATACAATGTCACTGTATGCTGTATGTGCGCTGAAAAGTGGAATGAGCGGAGAAAATTTTACGACGACGAGAGCGCGAGGAAAATCGTATCTCCGCGAGATGCGTTGACGTAATGCGCGCTTTTTTTAAATACGGTCAATGAAAGGTGATTCAGGTGTGGCTGAGAGACCGTGAAATATTCAGATTGTTATTGTTTAAACGAGATTAGCGTTTAACATTAAGTTCCAAATCCAAACAGCACAACCACCTTTCGCATTATTCAAACAAAAACAGACGTGTTTGCGTTACCGCAGAAGAATAATTCTCTTACAGCTCGTGTATCCAGCGGTGAAAACGAAAAGCGCGTTTATCAACCAGCAAACTCGTCCAGCATTCTCGGAAACAGATCGAGGAGATTTTCTTTCCAAAACGCTCAGCGCGTCTTCAGTAATCCGAAATAAAAAGCCCAGCCGCCGACACTCGCGATAAATCAACAGGTCGCGCCGCGAATCCGAGTGAATCATGCTCCGCGTAAACTCATGACATAATACGAAAACAACTCTCGCGCGCTCGCTCGAATAATAAATGACCGCGAATATTACTCCTTTTCTCGCGTAAAACCTGTAGCCGACAAGCGTCGGCGCTTCCGTATTCGCTGCGATACTGTATTGGGAAATCTTTCGTTAATGACGTCTATGCTTTGTTTCGCATATAGTATATACGCGCAGATTAGATCGACATGTATATAAGAAATAAATTAACGGATACCTGTCTAATAGGCCGATGAGAGGCATATGCCGATGATGCCGTATAATCGATTTCTGACAACCTGAGGCTCGCCTATCGCTAATTTGGCTATAATGACGCTCGTTTTTGTTCGTGGAATTATACGCGGTCTTCAAAAAGCCAATCAAGTTCATTTCAATCTCTATTATTCTTAGATGCATATAGAAGGTGAAAAAACCTTTCACTTCAACCCGATCGGACCACAGCCTCTATAAGAATCGGAAGATGCAACGAAAATTCCAGTCGACCGGGCGTGTATTCATTTCGCCCGCGACTCGTCGGCCGCAGACAAACGTTTCTGCGAAGGCCGGCGCTTAATAACAGTAATGATGGAAGCGCGCATCGCACGAGGAAGCTGGGCAGAAGCGAGCGGACGTCGATGTGTATCGAAGGCCGCCGAAAGCACGTATCTCGCGCGCGCATAATGCGACTCTCCTGCTCGTCTTTTTGTAGCCGCGAAACGAGAGACGCGCAGGAGGTACCACAGCTCGAGGGTATATATACGAATACCGGGAGCTGCGGAGTGGCGTGAGCCCCGAGAGAAGAAAGAGACGACCTCACTTTTGCACTACTGCACTTTTTCCGAGAATCAAATCGAATTGAGCAATAAAAGCTAACAGCTCGAAAGATCAACTAATCGAATAACTATATGGATAGCGGACTCGCACACGTGTGCACCACCGGGGCAGCTCAGGGTTTTTGCCCCGCCGGTATATCGGCCGCTGTCTCCTCTCCCATCTTCGCACACGCCCATGATGGAATCCACAAAATTGCATCGCTCGAAATTCATTAAAAAGTCGAACGAGAGAAAACCTGTTCGCTTCGGAGGCGGGATCGATGAAAGCTCGGGCGATCGATGCCCCGGACCGATTTTTCGGGACCGAACCGCGCGCTATAGGAGCCTCGTTCCCCGTCTCTCTTCGTCGCTTGTCAATCAGGGAGAAACGGAGGATGCAGACAGGCCGGTTTTGCCGAGTCACGCGATACACGCCGGTGGCATCGCTTGCGTCAGATCCGCGAGGTATGCGCGCGGGTTTCGACGATTCTCTTTCTCTTCGGGCAAGCTTTTTCTTTTCACCCGCACAGAAGCTAAAAAATGGCCCCTTGCGACGTAATGCGAGATGAGACTGCAGAACGTTTTGTGGGCATATAGGTGCTGTGCGATAAATTGCAAAGTTCCCGGAAGATCGGAGATGATAGAGACATTATTCGTGGAGATGAAAACCAGTAAGATATAAGCATTGTTTATAATATTGATTATATTGCGAAGATGATAAAGATCCAAGTTCTGCGTGAGATGACGTGCTAATTTAAAATCTTCGATCGGCTTGGGAATCATTGATTTTATTTGACTACATTTTAAAAAATCGTAACTAAATAAAGTAGTTTATAGTAAATCTGCAAAAGCAGGATGAATCGGCGTTTCGAGAAAAAGAAAATATCGCGTATAAGTAATCGTGATTTCGTCAAATTCGTGTCTTCGGAAAAATGATAATCGCGAGCGTTGCATAATTCGCGCATGTGCAGCTGCGGCCGCACAAACTCGTGGACGCTTGCATCGAGACGCTAAAAAAAGGCATCTTATTCAATATATGTACAACGCGCGATATCGAGAAAAACTCGACGAGCCTCATAAAAAATGAGCACTGTACAAGAAGAAAATCTGAAATTCAGATCACCTGATCTGAAAATTGTTTCATTTTAGGCTAAAAAATGTTGTTACAAAAGTACCCTACACTTCAGTTTTATTCTATTATACAGGCAAATAAAACATGTTTAAAAATACATTCATCCGTACATAATAAAATATTTAAAAATACAACAAATTTCAAGTAATCTGAATTTCGGATTTTCTTTTTGTAGTGAGCGATTACAGATAAATTTCGAACGTATGTAGGAATTAGAAGAATTGTTACATTTATGAATTGAATTATAACATTTTTTTGAGCGATTAGCGCTACAAGAGCAAAAAATAATGAAAAATCGTTTTTTTTTTCAAACTTGCGCGATTACGCGATGTGGTCGTGTCGGTAATGGATCATTATTTTTTTAATTATCTGGAGATATTCTAGGCGATATATGCACGCATTTGTAAAAAGGCTTGAGCAGAACAGAGAGGTTCAAGCTATCTTTAGCAGTGAATGAAATAATGAGATTTCGCGAGAGCTAATTACAATTCATTTTCATGTATATAAACTGAGTAAAAACTTCTTTAGACACTTCCTTTCAAATTAGCTGTCAGAGTTGCGAACGATAAAACGAATCTCGATGGGTAATGAAAACTTATATAATTGTGGTGCTTTTGCATTTATTTAACGGGTTTGCGAACAAGTGATATTCTAATAATATCACTACAATTTTTTTATGAACAAGTTGCGTCTGATATCGTCAGGAATCTTTCAATATTCATTGCTTAGTATGTCAAAATGAAAAATTACTCAATCAAAATTTAAAAGTAATAATTTTTATCGCTAGGCATGCTCGTATATAAATTCGATTGACACTTTTATATACAGCGTTTGAATAATTTATTTTTACTTTTACAGCCTTGCTCTATACGCGACGTAGAAACGAACCAAATATTTTGATAACTTAACTAATATTATGTTCAACAATAAAGATAACCTACCCTATTGGACGCATATGAGGATAACAATTGTATAGTGAGTCACAAAAAGAATGTTAATAATGTATATTCCACAAATTGTAACCGATAACTCTAATGAAGTAATAAAATGATGATAATTAAGAAAGTGCTTGATTTAAAAAAACTTTGTCCAATCTCTCAGAGAACCCCCAACGATTCAACTAAAAAGCATCCAAAAGCGATAGCCGAAAAGGAATGTCCTCGTCCACACACACACACAAACACACACACACACACACACAATCATCGGCATGACGCGCTCGCGACACACGTCAATAAACAGCGCAACAATTCAGCGCTGCACACAAAAGACGACGGGTACAATAACAATGATAATAATCAACAGACACAACAACTCACCGACACCCTCGACGACGTATCGATCCTTGGGGTCCATATCGGCGAACTCGGTAACGATGCTCACTCCGATCTTTCCGCTCATATTCTCGACTCCTCGCAGTTATTACCTCGTGCTCGATCTCTCGCATGCGACACTTGACACTCGACCGAATGTCCTGCCACTGACGCGTTATTATCAGCGAAGCTGCTTCGTTGCGATTTTATCCGAAAAACCGAACGAGCACATCAACGCGAGAAGCTACACAACAATGCGATCTCAGCACTTTCAACACTGGCGAAAGCGCGGGAAATTCAAAAGCGACCGGCGTCGATTCTCGCTGCAGAGCTTGTCAACGGCGATCATACCGTGCGCTCATCCTGTATAGACCGAGCGCGCGCAATGACAATAATGCGCGAGCCGGCTCGCGCGATATGTATTCCGCGCGCCTGAAAAGTCCTCCGGTGCGCTGCTGGCGAGTGGGGCGATCGCGCGTGTCTGCGATGCGAAAGAGCGCAGAGAAGCATCGGCCACCTCTTCTGCTCTCGGCGGCAGGTGCAGCAGTCGCCGCGCGCTTTTCCAGACGTGGAGGTGGCACACAATACGGACGAAGCTGCGCGCCGCTCGCACAGGTTGTCTCTGACTCACGTGCGCGATCTGTTCCAGACTGTCTGCGGTGCGCAGTCGCCTTCCGCCGGCGAGATCGCGCGGATCGTGCTCTGCAGCTCTGGGAGTCGAGCTTGACTTTGTGATCGAGCGGTTTTTTTTTTAGATTCGGAAAAGTCTTTTTTTTTATGTCGATGAATGAATTCACTTATCGAGGATTCGCCAGCGACGCAAAGTATCAACGAGAGAAAAGAAAAATTGTGGTTAACCTCGTCAGCGAGGTACCATATTCTAGGAATACTCGAACGTTTTGTTTATCAAGATTCGACTGAGGAAGTGTTGATAATTCGACAACAGCGAGCCGCGGAAAAATTGTAACATCACGGTTCACGACGTAACGCGCCGCAATGTCGAGAATTCCAATGCGCGTCGGCTTCTCGATAAATTGTTTTTTCAGATTTGTAAATTTTAACCTTCAGTTAAGTTGGCTATTGCGGGACGACGAATATTCACAGACTCAAAATAATGTACACTTTGCAGCACTGTACAACACTCTGCACTAATACAAAGTACTTCGATTCCGCAACAGAAAGCGCGTCAACGTCGGCCTCCGTGTATATATACATACGCGTATCTCTCCCAAGGCTCCCCTTTACACACAACACATCGGACACACGTATATATATATAGCTGCCCGCAAAGTCGGCTATTATTTTTGGCACCCACTGGGTCAGAACGCGCGTGATCTTCTCCCTCGGCTTCTTTCTTCCACACTGACTGTCGCCGCGGCTGTTAGATTGGCTAATTTAAAGCACGATTGGATCGTTGTGCAAACACAAATGGCGCAGTGAGAGAGAGAGAGAGATTGAGAGAGAGACGGAGCGATCCTCAGGTGTGTATCTCTTATCAGCAAGCGCGGATTTCTCCGGTGTATTGTGATTAGTATGCGTGTGTATACCGAGTAGCTTCTGCTGGTATCTCGACGACTGTACGCATCGGCTATATAGCTGTGTTCGGCGCGAGGCTACAGAGCCGCGATCAGCTGACGCGAACGAGTGAATGAGCCGCTGCACGTGTGCGTAACTCGCGCAGGTCGGCCAGGTAGTGCGGCTCTCGGAGTATCATAGCGGCGGCGGCGGCGGCGGCTGTCCTTTGCTCCCGCGCGCGCAGGTGTCGTCGGCGCCGACTGAACTCCCTCTGCTCGCACGGTGGAGGGGAGATTGACGGTGGCGCGTAGGAGGGATAGCGGAATTGAGCTATCGGAGGAGTCTGATAATATACATGGGGTTTTTAATGAGCTCGTTTCGAGTGCCTTGAGATGTGTTTGTACCGCGGGAGGTCGTCGTTGCTGTGACGGGTCTGGGAAATGCAGATATTGAATTCTCCTATTAGCAGGAAGATTTTAGTACGGTTATTTATTCGAAGAGGTAAAAAATTGATGGAGGAAAGTATAACGTGCATCGTCTATATGTTCACGCCCCGATGCAGTTGCGTTAATTCAAATGGACCATATATATACAATATGAAATTCAAATCTGATCGGAGACGGAGAATTTTAACGATCCGTAATTACTCGTCATTAACATAAACACGAGAGGCGAAGTTATGCATTCGGATGAAGGAAAAAAAACGAGAGAAGAGAACAAGAGAAAAATGATGACAGAGCAAATTATATACACTGGTATATAATATGAGTTTCCATTCTAACAGAATCATCAATTTTCGGGCTATATAAAGGGATAGAAAGTGCATCAGGCGATCGAAAGTAACGAAAGACATAGTCCTCGTTTTCCTCGAGAGTATTTATCTTTCTACAAAAGGTCAGCATCTGTTTGCCGCTCGCATAATCGCGCCGCCTCGTGAAAGCTCGCCTCGTATCACTGAAAATCGTCGACTCCAGCCGATCCCATAAATCTTCTGCCAGCGATGTCTTCTTTTCTCACATTTTTCTCATCGCAATCTGCGCGCAGGATTTATACATACAAAACTGCCCTTTTAATACCTGATGAGTCTAATTCTGAGTATTAAAAGGATTCAACTTGAATTCCTATTACTTTGTACTGTCCGTATCTATTAAAAAGTACGACACGTGCCGTTATAACGATCATAATATCCGACCGTTAACAATGTTTTACTACAGAAATATAGTCGCGGTCTGGGGAGTTTTCGTACGAGCTATTGTTTGCCTTTCTCGTGGCTTATGGACGTCGACTATCAATCTTGCGGTCGGATGGGTATTTTGAAAATTAGATGAGCTGTTGTATGTTGAGTGGCTATATAGCGAGATAATTATTCGGAAAATCTTGTTTGCGATAAAAACTTAATGAGTTATTAAAAACTTGTAGAATTGATATTTTATAGAGAAGAAATAGATATCAGGTTTGTGATTGAAGAGAAAAGCGAATAATTTCTAGAAACAGTCGAGTGTTTGCACTCTTTTTTTATTTATTGTTCAATAAACCGCTTTTTATCAAGAGACAAAACCCCATAAGCTGTGAGTAGTCCAAACTACAATAAGCTCGCGATGCAGAAAGCAAATGAAGAAATATAAATTTCATTAATCTAAAAAGCCACAAAAAGACGAGAATTTCGAGTAAGTATCCGTTAATGCTCGCTGTCACTCTCGACTGTCTGTTATTCAAGCTTGCTACCACAAAAGAAAAATCTCACAAGCGAGACAGCATTTATTGCAAGCGAGTGCTCCCGAACGATATTTCCCGTCGTGAAACGGCAATTTTCGTCTCTCACCAGGGAACAATTTAAAATGCATTGCTCAATCCCCAATAAAAAAACAAAAAGTCTAAATAACACACTCTCTCTCTCTCTCTCTCTCTCTTTCTCTTAAAAAAAGGCCACTCGAATCTTTCCTTGCGGCCTCCGAGCGCCTTTTCCCCTCTCGCAAAAAAGAAAATATCTCACGAACGTGCGCGCATCTGCATCGGTTCGTAAAAGGCACTTTTACAAGCTGCATCATCGCGCAAAAGCTGCTGCGAAGGTGAATAATTTGTCGACGAAGGAGCCGCCGCGTGGAGGACGACACGCGCGACCTTATCCTTCGCCGCGAAGAAGACCTTCGCCGTATACTGCCCCGTCGTTAAATGGGTGCGCCCGACGACGACGACGCTGCTGCCCAACCCTCCCGAGAGACCACTGCATCAGTCGGCGATCATGACACGCGACGGACTAGCCCGCGCGAGTTTTATATATAGCGAGGGAAAGCTATTTCTGGACGATCGGGTGCTCGAAAGAGATTATTTTTCTTTTGTGTTTCCTACTGAATTTATTGTTGACGGAAATTTTATTTTTATCAGCGGTTGCGCAAGTTTATTGTATAATGGGCGCCTTGTGTTTTGCTATCTATCGAGGAAAAATAATTTACGCTGACGAGTGTACAATCGAATGCGTTGTATTATCGTATAATGTGGGCGCTGTGGAAATTGGCTGAAAAACATTCGTTCGCGAGAGAGCAACAAACTTTCGATCTGCAAATGGGGATTTGATTGCACGGTAATTAGGGCTCTGTGAACACGTGAAAAGCTGTGGCTGGAAGAAAAAATGAAGTGCATTTTTTAATGAGCTGATCACAGTGATGAATTGATTATTTGAGGGGGTGATAATTTTAATGACAGATTCTTAAACGAGCAAATTTCATTTCAGCGGAGAAAAAACCGGTCCGCTTCAGGGTCCTACACTGCTACTTCATAATTCAGCGGGAATTCAATTATTTTCAATTTGGAAGGTCTCCTGTGTATAATGTATGTTTATCGCGCAGTGCAATTAACACTTCCGACGTCCGCGAAATAACCTTTTGTAAGGAAGAGACAGTGTTGTGCTTCCTGTCCCCTGCATTATTATCTCTATAAATCTCTTCGAATAAAAATAATTATACCTGCACACCGGCGGACAATTATCCAATTCAATAACCCAAAAGACCCGACGAGCGCGATTCGACGTACTTCACCGAAGTCCAATAAAGACTTCGCGAGAAATTTATCTACACCTTGGCGAGTCGCTCTCCGTCTTTACTTATCATCAAGATTGATCTCGCAAACGCACTTCACTTCCTAGCAATTGTCGAAGCGCCGCGACTGCTCTTCCGCACCTCGGATCGAAGAGCCTTGAATATGTCCCCTGGAAATATCAATATTTTCGTCGGCGAGACTCTCACCGATCGATCACTGCGTTACGCTTTTTTTTCTCGACCCGTCACATTACCGTCCTCTCGACTTGTGCAATTTTCGGGTGCACGAGTCCGGAGCTGTATATAGAAATTAATGTCTGAACTATACTGTAGCTCGTAAAAGCATTTTGTGTTTCATTGACCCCATATAGGCGACAAGTTACGTCTGATGCTATTGCATTCTTCCACCTTGAAAACGTGCGATTGAATGTTATACTCTCGAGGTCGGCAATTATGCGCGCAATTGAGGTGAGAATTTTTGTACTACAAGTACATAAGTGTATTTATTGCAGGGAACGTTAAATCGTTCCATAAAGATGTATATAAATCTCTGGTGCAGTGCATTGTCGCGATTGAATTTCGAAAAAAATGCAGCGCGTGGCTCGGATGATAAAAGCTTCGGGTATCGATTTGACCTTGATATTCCAGCTGCTCGTTCAATTAAATTACCGCAAATGAGACGTCTGTATACAGAAGTTTACACGCTAATTATGCTCTCCGTCTCTTGAAAAACTACTCTTTGGATGCTTTATATGCCTACTTAGCGCAATTACTCACTAACAATGAGAATTATCATAATCTCGAAACAGTTGTCGCTCCCTTATATTTCAGTTTAGGCAAAAGATTATAAAGTTATCGTAAAAGCGCCTCAATAATATTATAATTACGGTTTTCCCGATCCATTGTTCAAGCGCCTTCGTTCGGATCCTGCCTACGCAGGAGAAAAAAAATTCACGTCAGAGAAACTTGACTATATAGCGTCCTTCTGTGGATCTATCCAGCAGTACGAGGTGAGGACAGGAGTCATAGCGGCATTGTTCGTTTTATATATGTATACACATACAGCATCTGCGATAAAAAGAGACGCCCGATTCAATAAGCTACAGTCGCAAGGTCGTCGCGCTTGCTTTATCAGGTGCTGCATAATCAAGATTCCGTTTATCCTCCGTTCTTAATCTAAGACGGTGACGATTCTGATCCAAGTGTTGATTCTATGTCTTGGCGAATTTTAGATTTATTCTTATTTTTTCGGTTAATCCCTATCCCGACGTTACACGTGTTCCATCGAGCTAAAAGTTATTTACTTTGATTATAGTATATATATGAGCAGTAAATCATGCGTTAAGGATTATACATTTAAGGTTTGAAAAATACCGATCGTCCAACATAAACGCTCTGTCTTTTGCAGTAAAATTATGGCTGTATAATTTTATGACCAGATAAAAAGAAACTGTTTAAGTGACAAACAATTGTATTTTTGCGAAAGGCAGTTAACTTTTACATTACGTAAAATCCGACATAAAACAAATAGCGAAAAGTGTAAGATAAAAAGTAATCCGCTTGAAATTATTGTCGGAGTAAAAACAGTACTCGGGCAATTATATAGCGGCAGCGGCCCAGCAGCAGGCCCAACAAGGTACAGTTTTGAAGTTATAGATGAAACACCGTTATATATATATGCACATGAGGAAAATACATTTCTTATAGAAATAGGATCCGTATATAGCTGTACTAAACGTCTGAGTCCTTTTTCTCATGTAAGCTATACGTTATACTTCAATGGCTGCTAAAGTTATGAGCAAGCTTATTAAGAATACATCAAAACAATAAAATAACAATAGAAAGTATATAGCAGCTATTGGAATCTAGTAGCACTACTGCTGCTGTATTTGGAGATCGGGCAATGCGCTTATAAGCTCGTATGGTTATTCGATACGACCTCGTGTCTAGCTATTAACCATCGATCAAAAATCACTTCCTTTCTTGTATAACTGATGAATTATTTATCTAAGAAGCTTGCAGCTTACCATGAACCCAAACAACCCAGTTCTTTGAATAACGAAAATAATTAATACGCGCATATAGCGGCTTGTGTATACGATCCAAAATTGAAAAAAAAGAAGTAAACGACCTGTATCTCAAACAAAAAAAAGCGACTTTGTTACCCAACCAGCGTCACCTCAGTTCTAATAAAACGGTTAAACAGCTCGTAAACGCAGGTCATTAATAAACACGCGTATGTAAACGCAAGAACGCTTTGAGTTTATCATGCGTTCGCGCGGGCGCATGTTATCGGGTCCAATTTTACGAGGTTCGCTCAATTACGAGACGAAGGAGAGGATTTGCCGAAGCACTTTATACCCACTCGCAGAAAAATATTTTCTCGCTATAGCGATAATTTGTAAAAGACCATTTTGGATCTCGTCCTCGAGGTAACATTGATCGACTTACGTATACACGAGGTCCGTCTGGCAATTGCGTGCTAGGATAATACGCAGCGTGGATTGTTCCAGTTTGCACTTACCTGAAAATAATAGAAAACAACAAAAGTCAATAAGGAAAATTTATTGAGGTATTTGTTTATTCGCGATAGAACAGTTTCATTTAAATTTTACGTGTTTTGACGCACGGAGTAATGCGTTTGGGATGTCATAATAGAATTAAGATGGAAACGTGTCGTCAGCTGAGTATGTGTAGCGCACGCATTCCGCGAAATGCTTATGCGTGGACGGCATTAGAGTCTATTTGCATATCAAGAAAATATCGAGACATAAGATGTAAAATTGGACGTTATGCCTACTCTAAACAATTAAGTCCGCTGACGTTAATGTTCGCAGTTACAGGTTTTTGCTACGGATGCACTTGCGTAGTTGAATATAAATCGCGTGGAAATTTATTTTGCGCAGTATTCGCGCTAGATTGAAAAGTGTGGTTCGAGTCATTAATAAAGGAGATCCTGATCTGAGGTCGGAATAACAAAAAGCATTATTTTCTGTGCATAAACTTTTACTAACAATACCACACGAGTACAACTTTATCCGATCGTCCAATATATTCTTCAGTTTTGTTCGTAAAAACGCTAATAATTCCCCTTTTTCTCTCTGAAACAAACATTTTTTCCGACAGCGACAATCACTACATTGTCAGAGCATACACGCATATATGTATATCTATCGGTACGGGTAACTTTCGGTCATCGGCATTTCGGTCAACCTCCGCCGCAAAAACTTATCCTGCGCGCTCCGATTGTCAGTGCACACATAGCTGTGTTTTTGTCTCTCAAGCGTAACTGATCCGCACTGAACACAATGCGTATGCGTATCGAAGTCGTGTCATCGACAAGTTGCGTAAGAACCAGTGTAGGCAGTGTATTCCTCGTATAATGTTTTGACGTTTGTTTATTGTATTTTTTTATTATGTTCCGTAAATAAGGAGGATATAAAAATAGATGACAAAACTGTATACAACCTAACGGTATGCATACATACTTATTGTTACTTTACGTTATTCCGGAGTACAATGAAAGATACGTTTCTATTATCCGAGAGGCTTTATTTATTTGTATTTTGCACGGCTTATTTATTGTGTAATTCTTTCGATTCTTCTTTTTCTATACTGTTATATACCTTTTTATACTGCCGCGTATACAAAGCTGATCACATGTTTGTCCGAGATGTATACACGCTCCGTTTTAATCCAACCATTAATTACCATTTTGGACTTGAACTCCAAACCTGATGATTATCTCAATCGAAATAAAAAAAAGACGCAAGTGTAATCATCATTTCCTATTGTTTTTACCACAATTTTTTTCACAACCAAAGAACCTTGTTTATATTTCATATTTCGAGCTAATCAGCGTCTCGAATCCAATGGACGATTACTGAGCGATGCGAGACGTCGCAATTAATCCGACCAATTCCAGATCAAGATCACGGCATCACTGCTGTAGTCGATCCAAGGCTCTCTCGCAAAACCCTCGTCGTAATAACAAAGCACGACATATAAAACTGATCCCGCGAGCAAATTGTATAGACTCGAGCGACACACCTTCTCCGCGCACAACGCAGGGGCGTGACATATGTGCGCGCATATACGTCACCAGAGCGAGCAATTAGTTTTATCGGCGGATGAATAAAGGCCCGAGTGTATGGTACAGGTATGTACCATCGGGAGCAAGCCTCCGCTATTGTATTAATACCGTTGCACACGTGCGAGGTGGAATAGCTAACAGTGCATATCCGTGTCGCGACGATATTGGAATTACGAATTTACTCGGCTGAGATGACGAGTGGGTAAAAAAAACTCGTTAGCTCGAGCGAGGTTTTCTTGGATTATCTCGTTGCTTATTTTTCAGAGAACTTTTCTAGCACAAGGCTATTATATGTGCCGGTTTCTGATGGAGACGACGATGTAACCGGTGCCGTCCGAGCCCGACTGTCCTGCCTCGTGTGTATTTGTTTATACGTCATGCTGCAGTGCAGTCTTGTCGAAACATCAGCTGATCGTTGACCGTTTACATTAGACGATGGGTGTAGACACTTGGAAACGGTTGCGGGAAAACACCATTCAAGTGCGAATTGTGATATGAAAGAAAATTATCAATATTTCGTGGTTTCAGAGTATAATCACGGGGCAAGGATGAATCCGAGGTTAGATTTTACAATCTTAAAAAAATTCGATAAAATTCCAGCGCCGACTTCTCGCGCTCGCTGTAAACATGAATTTCTGTGGTTTAAGCCGATGACAGCGCGGCTCTTTGTCGTATAATCAAAGTTTATTCTTTAAAACCCACGAAAATCTTTACAGTCGTAAATCCTTGCGGTCGCAATAAAACTCTTGTCACCGCGAAAAAAGCGAGGTATCATCGTCGCCGCGCCAGCCACTAATTTCCGTCACTTCGAGATTTGTGCATCTACGTGTTGTCATACACCGCGCGTGTAAACATCGGAATCACCCATCAGCGCTGGATCATCGGGACGGCTCGCAAAACACGGCCTTCACCTTGTGCCTTGAGGCAGCAGAGGCGTCGGGAAGATCGATGCACCTGTTTGCCGGAATTTTCTCATGTGAGTAAGTGTTTGACGATGCAGCGTTTGTTTGTGCAGCGGATGCCTCGCTGTCTGAAGGTGATTTACTTAAGGTACTGTGATGGTGCGATAAGGCGGGGAAATTCGCTGGTGTTTTGTGTTTCGTGGGTTATGCGTGCTCTAATTTATGGCTCTGTTGGTTTGCCAGCTTCGTTTGAGACAAACTTTGGATTATTTTTGGACGCGTTTAATTGAGTCAATACAGCTGGGTGTAAATTATCTGGGATGCACATGAGAAATGAGGAGAAGAATTTGCGTTGACTGATAAAATTTGATAAGTCGCGTCTTTGTAATTTGCTTGGAGCCATCGCGATAATTGTGACGTTGGCTTCCAAACATGTTTGACGGAGCAATTTGTTTGTTCTAAAAATGGAGTGCACTCCAAGCTTCGAACTTATTGCTTTTGAAGAGCTGTCATTCTGTTTGCGTCTAAATTATACTATCCACTCGCTTGCTGCGCTAAACCCATATATAGCATGTAATACGACAAACTTTAAAAGTAAAAGTACGACGATTTCTGAGAAACAAGGTTTTCCAACGGCAATATCGCGAATTCTCAAGCGCGCAGTTTTACTTAACAACAATTACGTCAGATTACAATCACACTAAAAAATGTCATTTACACAAGAGGCACACCAGACAGCTTTATAGCAAAGTTCTATCTCGTGAATATTCATCAGATTATAGAAGAATTTTCTCGGCAGCAGCAACGGCACAAAACAGCTTTTCGCCGCTTGCGCAATGCGAAACTAGAAGTACACGCTCGTATACAACTGGACGCGACTTTTCGCCACTTTGATTTCGATCGCGACGTATATATAAACCCCATTTCCCTTATGAATTTTAATACGATCGGAATAACTCGCGTCCGAATCGCCGGCTCTTTTTCGCGCGCAAACCTATGCAACCAGGAAAAATGCCGAGAGGTATGCGGGGAATTTCCAGGCTTATCTAGCTGTAGGTTATTCAATGCTCGCGCAAGTTGCATAACGCACAGATGACTTTTCATCTCCGTCAGCCTCATTTCCCCGGCGGCGATGAATCTGTAATGGATTTCCGATCATTATTCGCGTAAAGAAATTCGAGCATATAATCGCAGTGATAGCGCAGAGGATGACACAGACAAGTGATCTCATCTGCATCTCGTATATACTTCCGACAAATCTCGCCAACTCGCGCAAATCAACAGTCCACGGTTGATTGATTTATGCGGCGAGTTAGCGTGTACCACAACGGCGGCGAATTATGCCGCTATTATGATGCGAGCGGCGGGCGCAACAGGAACCTCGCAAGGACGTTCGCGCACACGGCGCGAGTCTACACTCGGCGGTATAACATATAGTAACGCGAGATATAGCTATTAAATTACGCGCCTACGGCGGGAGGGAGAGAGATAAGGCCGTCACATATACTAGTGCGAGCAAGCGAGTGTGTATGTGTGTTTAATGGGCGATGCGACCAGCACGTGAGTTCAATCACTCATTCGGTGCGAGGGGAGTATGATATGAGTTTGGTTGGACATGAGAGGATGAACGAGAAATTTCAATAGACTGTACTTAATGGTACGTATGTAGAATTTTTTATCGCATTGAAGATAAAAAAAGCGAAGTTACTAACTCATCGCATCAGCTGACAATGAAGAAGTAATTAAAAAAAAATTACTAAATAATGAGTACCAAACTCTCTTTAGTCAATTTCCCATCAACAATCGTAGATACCGACTGATGGATTTCTCATGCACACGTATCAGCGTGCGCTATCTTAATATCAACGTAATAGGCTTTCTACCGAATGTAGAACTTGGCAAACGCCTGATGCAGGTATATCCATATACTATAAATACTAGAATATCAAGCCATTGTTAAACGCCTTATTACCGAGGAGCACGAACGCAATTAAGCTACTCAATTATCGTCCCCACACATGGAAGCAGTACTGTACAAAGCTTTCGCGACTATGCGCGAGGATTAGGGAACCAGGAATTGCACACACACAGACAGGTGCTAATTTCGTTGAGTTATTACGATGATTAAGCCTCTCTTCTATCATTATCGTCTAGGAAACATTTTTATCTTCTTCCTCGTGCAGCTGGTAAAAGTTCTTAATTACGACTTTCAGACTTTGCCATCTATTTATACACCATTCTCGGAATAGCATCTTTTTTCATTCAAAGTCGAAACAAACGTTTCTATCCGAACCATCGGACCGTCTCCGCGATCCTTGAAAAAAAAGAGCGAAGATAAAAAATTACGCAACTCGACGATACACGTGCGAACACGCCCACAGCCGCTCACGATCTGCATCTCATGCGCCTTCCAAATTACATAAGTTTTCGGAAAATCTATTGTCTCGGATTGTAGGCACGCGTGCAGCAAGATGATTGTTCTTTTTCTTCGAGATGCAGTCGCGACAAAAACTCTGGGCGTGGGAATGATTTCTAGAGATTTATCGTCGATTCGGAGTTTGCATTTGCGTCGAAGGTGTGGAACGGTGATAAATGTTTCGCACAATCGGGACTATAATTAGAACGTCTCGCTGCAGGCGTAAATTTAAATTTTCATGAATTTTTGATTTTCACGCGCGTTTCGAAATTTGAATTTGAATAATAGGCGTTAGAATAACAAAAGCACTGTACGAATCCCTTTCAAAATGTCCATTCAGAGTCAATTCGATCGTACAAACGCTGTGTCCCAATGTAGCGAAAACAAATCTTTGCACGTTCAATTTGACAAGTCGAATTCAGACTCCATACACCTCGACGCACACGCTGACCCTGAAGAAGATCAGCGGCGACGGCTCAGCTGAGCGAAGGGAAATAAATACGAGCAGCTATGCGCCATCAATATTGAAGCCGAAATTTAGTGGACTTCGAAAATTCGAGACGCACGTGCCAGTTCTTACGTTTTTTGTTATTTGCGAGAGGTAAGCCTGACGTCAACGGGCCCCTGGTGATACCTACTCAGGAACAGGAAAAAATTTTATTTACCACCGAATTGGTGACTTTGTTATACGGGAAATATTTTTTTTATTTTTTCAATGCTCTTTCAGTAAAATTGCGCTTTACTCTATTTTAAGCAACCATAAATAGTATCGCTATAGAAAAGATTAGGATAGAATCACTGTGGCATGTCAGAATTTGTATGCAAAAAGAAACTTTGATCGCGTGGCTGGAAGAATTTTCACGGCTCCACGACTTAAAAACATTCCTCTCCAAAGATAAAAATAAAATTTCAAAAGTCAACTGACTCATTCATCGCGCTGTTATCTTGAATAAATTAAACGTCAGCTTCATATATCACAATTTATTCTCTCAAAACAAGTTACAATTCTCCTCGAAAGAATCTCGTACAAGCCCATTATCTTTCGCCTCTAAACCACCTCATCTCCCCCCACCTGCATCTCACGTACTGCACCGTAACAAACACCATCTCTAAATGCGTTATCTAGCCCAGCGCACTATGTGTATATACGTCAGCGCATCGTCGTTTCTCTCTACATCCATCCGCGCATTAGAGCCACACGTACACATACAAGTAAGCCGTCTTTGCGAAGAAAAGCTTCGCGCCGTCAATTGGCAAATTGTGCCCCCGGTAAATTGGATTATTGCTCGCTCACCGTAATACGCAGCTCACGAGCTATATACGTGTATTATACCTCCATTGTTTATATCGAGCGTGATGTAGATATATACGCACGCGCGCGAGCGTACCAAGGATCGAAAGTACCTACACGCGCGCGAACATCTGTGCTCGTCGTGTCAGGGTCGGTTGTTCACTTTTGCGCCTCTGATGCGAGCATCCGAGTGCTGTGTATGCTGCAGCAGAGCCAAAAGGCTCATTACGCTCGGTGCATTATGTCGACACGTCACGTTTCGTGTGTTTTTTTTTGCGTCGAGGAATCGGCGAACGATATATCTCTGCGTCCCCGAGGTCCCGGCCAAGGAGTTGAGAAATACGATTACCTCCTCGAGGATCGAGGGGGGCGAAGAGAATTTTTTCCTGAGGGTTTCGCATGACAATGAGCGCCTGCTCGAGTTGAGAGGATACTTTTTTCTTTCATAGCTGAGTTTTGATACAGTAAGTTGATTTTTCATGAAAATCCTGCCTACAGCACGCAAAGGTATAAGTCATAAGACGCAGCAATCGTGTGTGACAAGAAGATAGGCCGATAAAATTATAGCGTCAAGCGCTAACACGATTTCAATTAAAAGATGATCTTTGGCGGAAGAACTAAATTGGAATCACATGCGCCAGAATTAATTTGCAAATTCAGCGTCAGAGGGGGAGGGGAGAAGAGACAAGAAGTACCGGGGAGGGCCCTACGCGCGCATATTATTGCCTCGATTGGTCTCAATAAGTCGCGGTGTGTCGGCAGTTAAAATAAGTGCTTGATATACCGGGTGAACCCACTTCAGACCTCTTGAAAATTATTCATAGAAAACTCGTATAATCCTAGACATCGACAAACTTTTAAACAATTCTTTTTCAACATACCTCCGAAGATTAAAAACAACATAATTCTCCGGAACAGCTCGGCTGACTTATTACACGGCTCATTAGCATGGCATGCATATATAAACTAATCAGCAGCAATTAGAAGCATTATGCACTAAGAATCTGCGCGTGTCGTTTTTTTCCTCGTCTGCGTATTACAGCGTTTCGCGATTGTGAAAATTCGCTTCGCCTCGTGTATGGATCACCCGTTACGTGCCTTGCCGTGAGTCGATCTTCGCACTTGCGAGGTGCTGCAATTGGGCGCGCTAAACGATGCGGCAGAGGGTGAGGAGTCACGTATAGACGATCGTGTGCAGGTTCTACTTTGCCCTCGCCGTACTTTCGAGTACGTGCACACAAAGAAGTGCCCGGCCGATCATTTTTTTTTTTTTTTTCATCTTTCTAGCCACGAATACGCGCGCGTAGAGTTTGATTCGTATATAGACATCTGCACTTTTTGAGCGCATAATATTTCTTGCATTCTGGTAAGGTGTTCCAGACTCTTTCGAAGCATTATTTAAATTATTGCAGTTGTATCGTCGATAGTAACGTCATCGTACAATGCCGATTCGAGGAATACGATTTCTTTTTTCATTCGAACAACGTAATACACAACTCAAATGCACAAATTTCCTTATCAGACTGTCGCATCAGCGCGGCTGCATTGAGGCGCATCGCACGTTTCATGGACTCTGCAGATGCCGCACACGGCGCGGTATATGAGCCTTCAACTTGCGCCGTCCGCGAGGATTATGGAGGGCTTTTTCGTGACTTTTGCAAACTGCGCGAGCAAGGCAATGAATGATCGCGACGCGAGAGGAAATTCACATTTTCGGAACTGCCCGGATGAGGATTATTTTCGAGATGTATTATTATAAATCCAAGTTTATGTAGAGATAATTTTAGTAGCTTCCTCGGTTTTTCTTGAAAAAAAAAATGGTTCACCTTGTGGAAATTATAAAGAGAGGAGTTATTGCAGCATCGAAACGATGATAAATCTTATTTCTAAAAAGGAAAATAGACCAGGAAACGCCCATTGCCACGATTTCAACCAATTGAACACCCCATTTGGCACTTGATACGTATAGTTCTTTTTGCTTTACACTTTTTCCAGATGTAAAAGAGGCCAAGATAAAGTGTGCTTCTTTGAGAACAATATTATAACTCGATGACTAAACCTTTTCAACGAAAAATTATGATGATAGGAAGTGATAGCAGCTATTTACTATTTTTGCAATTATAATTTCATATATTAGATTTGAAGAAAACAAAATTTGTATTACCTATAGGAGCGATTAATTAGTTTTCAAGGCAGATACGTGCCAACGAATTAGCAGTTGTTTTTTTAGATAGTCAATGATTCTTAAATCGTGACAAATTTTAGATATGTCATATTAAGACCGCATTTTGACATCATTTCTTTTTACACGGTCGGCAAAACATCCAATCACCGTCACTTCAACCATAAAGAAGCTATACAACACGCGGAAGTAAACACCGGCGAAGAACCATTCTGCGGTTTCGGCGGCGGTTTTCCCTCCGTTAGCGTGAGCCTATGCGACCTGAAAATTGAAACAGACACTCAAGGTCGCGGCGAACGTGATTTTCTCCTGGACACTACCGACTGCTCTCTTGAAGGACTGCAACAGTTTATCGACTTGTCAGACGTTGGATTTTCGGGGCAACTTTGGTATAAAAATATTTTGCGTTCAGTTTTCCACTCTTCGATAAAGAGAAAATCAATAATACAGGTTAAACCAATAAAGTGTTCGCTCTGCACTATATCAGTATACAAACGCCACGATTTTCTCCGCAAAAAAAGTGTAACGCGCAGCAGCGTATACGTGCACGAATTTCAAGTCGTCGTCTCGCGCGTCGACCGATTATGCGAAACAGACCGTTACTCCAGTGTAATCGTATATACATACATATCGACGCTTCGGTCGCGTGTCGTGTGCAGACACTCTGTATATTCTTCGCTTATCCAACGTAGGAAGCTTATGTGCAATTAATTTTCCACACGCCCTGTGGATACGAGTGCCGATTTTTTGTTTCTCGGCGCAAAATGCAAACGACGAGGGGGCGCAGCCGTCGTCGTGGAATAATAAATAATCCAGCGCGATGGATTGCATAAGCCGAAGGAAGATATTTCCTTTCGTTTACGCGAGCTCGGCTACGTTTATAAATACTTTCCTTCGACGGCTGTTATCTGAACGTCGATGTTGCACCAGACGTGCAAACAGGCGGCCCGGTGAATTTCTTTTTAAAGTCGTAATTTATGCGTGTTTTGGAGGTCTGGATTATCGGACGACTTGAGAGCGACGATGTTTCGAGAAGCGCGCAATAAGTACACTCATGACTGTTATTTGTTTTAGTTTCGAAGAGAGTTGAGTGTGTCGGTGTAACGTTTTCTATTTTTTCTTCGCATCTGTATGCGTGGAATATACCTTGTTTGATTTATTTCATTGATTATGAGTATATATAATAAATATAATACAATATTATATGTACATAATGTTGTGACAATATTGCGCAAATGGATATCAGTATATATAGGGACGCCGTAATCGATTACGTGATGCATTGCTTACGTGCTAGTCTAGTGCACCAAAAAAAGGAGATAATACAAGAAGGAAGTGCCAGGCATATATAAATTGCAAAACGCAATCAATCTGGCTCAATAACGATACATTTTTCACCAACTTTTTCTTCCATTCATTTCATCGAAACGCTTTACGTCTGAATTTACAATTTCAAATACCTGCAGTACAACTAACATTTTTTCCCCAAAGCGCAAAAACTACACCCGATCAGCAATTCTGACATAATAATAATAATAATAATATATATGTGCAAATGAATCGGTTGAACTCAAGCAAGTCGTAGGCGAGTGTCGACACAGTGCACGCGCGCGTAGCATCGATGGTATTACCATTTTTGCAAAAGCCCCTGTGCATCTGTTGAGAAAACCAGCCGAAAAAGTCAGCGCACGTAAGAACGGCTCGGGCTTCGCGGAGTTCGATGACACGTGCTGGCGACGCCGATGATGCTCGAAATTACCTAAGCGCGTGAACTTTCACTTTTACGAGATTCGTGTATAATAGCTCGCGTGTCAACGAGTCTGGCTCGTATCGTCATAATTAGCTGTGTATCGATGATTTTCGGATGGGTCGTCGACGACCGTGGCAGAGTTTATTTTCGAAGACGGCCTTTGGGATGTAATTGGAGTGTGTGTATATATATAACATGATTGGAAGTTTCAAAGTCGAGGGAAACGTCATTTGAATAGGTTGCGTTTCGGGCTTTTGAAATTACGATTTTGAAATATAGTTTTTGTGAAGTATAATTATCAGCATGCGAGAATGTAAATAAATCGATGAATATAATAATATCATATCGGATATGAAACCGTAATCAATTTGTAACTGTGGAGGAGAAAAAAATGCAAGACAGAGGAAGCGAGGTACCGATGAACTAACAGCTCTTTTTTTCTCTTATAGATTATTTAATTTTCCTTGTTTTTTTTTATGAAACTACACGATGTAATGCTTGCATAAGTAGGTCTCACGTTCATTGTACACGGTTGTATATTCATAAATAATAAGCTAATGAAGGTTAAAGCTGTAGTTTCTATCTATTATGCGATTATTTACATAATTAGTTTTTAATTATTATTGAAACTCAGACGGGAGGCTGAAAAATGTTGGAACGCCGGCTTTGTGCCGCGGAGCTAAAATAACTCTGCGAGCATTTACGGCTATTCTCAAAGGAAAGGCACATCGGAAAAAAGCGACGATGATAGAACATTATTGCCAATAATAATGTAAAATAGATGTCAGAGGTTATTAAACAAATAAAACTTTGTAATAGACATTGCGCCCTAAATATGTACAATAATCAAATGAACGAGAGGTTAACAAGTAAACAAAATTATTTGTTGGCTCTGTTTTAATTGATAAACGATTCGCTTTGACGATTGATGTAAATTCATTAATGATCATTAGAAGTAAATTATCATTCACAAAGATAGAATCGTCTGAAGTGATTATCGTCTGCACATAAATGCGTTTTGCATTGAAATCCTAAGAGGATCCATTACAAAAAAGTAGACAAGTGCTTTATCACGATAGATTAGCATGGAGGTCCGATTATTCAAATCAAAGATTCGGCTAATAGGATAATGAAAATTAATCTTTCCGACAAAGATCGCGGAGCGAATTTTCCTTACATCGATCGCCAGCATGGAATACTAATGAGTTGCACCCGGGTAAAATGCGGTTTTTCATCTAATCCAGCAATGGAATCATCGTTTTTCTCACACCCGAGCGCTAATTAGAAATTAATTCATTGACCTTATATTTTCTCCATACATGAAATGAAAATCGAAATGATAAATTAAAATTATCTTTTAAGAGAGCTGCGCGTTCAATTATATATGTGTGAGAGAAAAATCTGCTACACCGAAGACTATAATTACGCTTTTTAGCATCTGCACGAGCGCGCGAGATAAAAAGTCGGAGCGAAAATAAACAAACCGAACGAATATAAAAGAGTTTCCCATAATAAGGCGTGTAAATAAATTGCATATATACACTGAGAAAAATTTAATAGTAAAAATTACAAAAAAAAATAGGAATTTTTACTATCTTTAATAGTAAAGTGGTTACAGACTTTCCGGATATTAGAATTTACTATCCCAAGATAGTAAAAATTATCATCCAGCAAATAAATATTGAGATTATAAATTTTACTATCTTGTATAGTAAAATTTATTTTTAAACCTTTGTAAACAAAATCGAAAGTTTTATAATCTATTTCTAACGTTCGAACTTATGATTGATCGCTTGCTTATTGATTATGGTTCGCTTATAGTAGAGATTATTTATTGTACATATTTTAATTTCTTAAGCACTGAAACCCTATCCTATGATTTCGCAACTACACGCATATCGCACTTAACGCTACATATTTCGCAATGTTCGCATTAGAATTATTAGGATGGGGACATTTTTTCGTTCTTATATACTAACCAACCAGAATTCTAGCCACTCGCGAGACGAATTTACCAGACTCCATCTAGCGGGTGAAGTCGATGTTTTACGGCATAAGGGTAAGAGGAGAATGGAAATACGGCGCGTGGCGCGACCGCCGCTGGCATAGCTGAAAATGGCGCCAAGCGCATGCGCTATGCGCGCAATCTCCGGTTTTGCTTTGTCTATTTCGCCAGCTTGTTTTTCAACTCTTGATTTTATTTTCATTTTTGATTCATCTGTATTATTTTACAAAAAAATTGCTATACTATATTTTGTATTCAATAATTTTTATTATCTGAGATAGTAAAAACTAATATCGCCTATAATGAATTTTACTATAAAAGATAGTAAAAATTGTTGAGGAAGTTTCGTTGAAAGCCATAATAATTTTTACTATCTGAGATAGTAAAAATTAATATTTTTTGTAGTAAATTCTACTATAAAAGATAGTAAAATTTAATATCTTTCGAGTTGGTAACCACTTTACTATCCGAGATAGTAATTTTTACTGTCCAATTTTTCTCAGTGTACAGGAAACTTTCAGTGTCCTAAATGTGCGCGTATAATTATTAATAAACATGAAAAATTGATCGGCTATATTTACCGAGCCGCTCACGCCACGGTTCACTGATTTGTATAACGTTAAAAAATCTATATGAATTCCGTTGTATGTACAACACCATAGACCTCGCTTTGTTTACGTTCCACGAGCGTGAAAACAGCTCGTCGTAATATTCGCGGAAAATCCAACGGAAACGCTTCTACTGACATCGATATGTAGCGTCAATGTCAATGTGACCAAATTCACAAAGAGTATTTTCGCTGCGTGAACGACATAATTGAATCACGGTGTTTCCTGCAAGATTAGTAGTGCAGCCGCGTAGCGCACAAATTACAACGTCGTTTTTTTTCCGCCCATATAGTTGCGCTCCGACATGCGTGACTCCCGGTATCGCGATATATACCAACTCCTGTATATATATATATACAGAGCTGCTGCGGACAAAGGCGACGTCGCGTTGCCGGAACTGCGGGGATTCACACGGGGGAAAAATGTTCCGGCGTTTAGGCGGCGAAAGGAATTCCTCAGGTCGGACCGAGCTGCAAGGTATATATGTAACGCGGCTGACTGGGCCGCGCCTGCTACTACTTAGTCGCGTTTTCTTCAATGATGTATATCAACCGCTTGCGTAACGCGTACGAGCCATAAGAGTCGCTCAGAAAATTGTAATTAAATTCGTTTGACGAGATAGCTGGTTAATAAAGTCCGCGGTGATGCTTGAAATAAGCCCACTATAGACTATCGCATTATGTGTATTTACCTCTTACATAAGCGCTCTGTAGACGATTGTTAAATTTTTACAATACCCGAGCGTATATATATACAGTACAGCGCGCGAATTCCTAGCACAGAAGCTATATATTCAATGGGCCTCATTCGGAAAGATTAAAATTCATTTCCTCTAATAAGAATACATCCGAGAGAGCAGCTCTATAATACAGCATAGAAGCAAGGCCACCAGCCGGCGATTTTATCCGCTAGGCAAAAAGCACGCGCTACGCCAGTCCTGCCTTTACCGATGGCAGCTCGATTTTATTCGCGCAAGCTGGACCGAGGCTCTTTCGCAGAGACCTCACAGTCTCAGGGTCGACGGTGTAGGCCCTCGTGTACAGTAATCTCAAGGTCAATCCACTTTAGCCAAAGAGAGAGAGAGAGAGAGAGAGAGAGAGAGAGAGAGAGAGAGAGAGAGAGAGAGAGAGAGAGAGAGAGAGAGAGAGAGAGCGTATGTGGACGTAATTTCGAACGCATTGCTGCGTGATAAGCCTCAAGGTCGACCTGATGGTCCATTCACGTGTGTACGGCAGTTACTGTACCGTTCGAAAAGGAGAGAGAGAAAAAGAGCGAATAGGTTGATTTTTGGATGGAGTACCTTGGTGTCGGTCTGGGACTTCAGGAAATGTCGATCGAACGGTTTCGGTTTCGACAAGTTTATTTAACAACCGCAGCTTCGTCATTCGCGATCGAGATGTCTATATACACTGTTTACGCATCAGAGTATATTAGGAACAGCCGAAGCGAAGATTCTTCAATGAAATTGTACTTATTATCGACGTGAAGTGAATCGAGAGTTTAATGTTGTGGATGAATGTAATGATGATTCGTTGATCAATAGAGCTATTTTTACTAAGCCATTTGCAATTGAAAAAATATACGATATACAAAATCCAAAGTATACTACATTTATGATCCACTGTAAACAAACAAAACATCTCGAGTATTCGCTTAGAAAAGAGCACTTGGCCCAGAAACCGCAGAAACCGCTCTCCCCATACATCCCGTCAAGAATATCCCATCCATCCCGAGTCCCCGTCACATAACCAAGTGACTCGCGGCAGCGAAAGCGATCTTCGTCATTTCCCATATCATCTATGTACTCGGAAGCCGATTCGATCAGGCCATGTGTGTGTGTGTATGTTCGCGTTAACCCAGATAGCCCGGCAGACCGCTCGGCGGGCAAACTTGCTCTCTTTTATTTGCCTGTAAACGGCCGGCCACTACTCGCTCGCCGTGACACACGCGCCCGAGCGAGAAGGCGCTACGCCGAACCGGAAACGAGCCGTCTATCCGGGCGGCATATCGATTTCCTTTTTTCTCAGTGGACACCGCGCGTGCAGTCTGGCGATTTTGTAAATCCTGCTGCTTTCATTTTGAACGAGAAGTACAGACGCTGCGGACTGATTAGAGTTTAACCTTGAAATATCTACCTATATACGCATAAATATATATATGGCGATGTAGAGAATTCATCGGCGTATATTTATGCGTCTATAAATCTGTTATTATTCCGACGTGATTACGGTAAGAATATTACTGCACGCGGCGTATAATAAGGATGCGGCAAGACTGCCCCGCACGTGAGCATTATTATGTACACCGATGGGTATAGACGTCTCGTAACTCGTATACATATATGTCCAGAATGTGAGCTCGCGAGCGCATTCATCGGAAATTTTTCGGTCAAATATTTGTCGCGGCGAGCGCAGGGAAACCGGTTTCGCGCGACACGCATTGACATGCCGGGCATAAAAGGGTCAACACATATATAATTTCGTTCTTACTCAATATCGCGTTCTCTAATTGACAAACGACGCTCGACTTTGATCCACGTCTCTTCTTCTTTTTTTTCCTATGCAAAACTACTCTTTTCAGAGATATACATTTATTACACGATAAAGCTACGCTTCGGGAAAATTACTATGAGAGTCACGACGTTAAGCAGACCTCGAGATCGCTCGATGGTAAAAAAGTAACGTGACTCATGGTAAACTCCCGCGGATTTTATTATATACATATACAACTTTTATATCGCCCGAGTTCAGGGTGATTTTTACTATCGTTGTCGAGGATTCGAGGCTGCTTTTTATTCTGTAATAATAAGTGTACATATAATAATCTAAGGAAAGATCTGGAAAAAATTTCGTTGCGTGAAAAATACGAGCCGCGCGCAGCTCACCTCGACGCCGCACGAAAATACCCCATAAGAAACTGCCAGTCGTGCATATATATACACGTATACCGGCAAACGCTGCGAAAATCGCGCACGATCTTTGCGTCATCAGTAGCTCGATCGTCGCCGCCAAAATAAATTAAAGGAGATAAGAAAAAAAATCAGAATTGCGCAAGCACAAAAGACCGCCCAAACTCGCAATACACACACACACACACACAC
The DNA here is from genome assembly GCA_020010945.3 of Muscidifurax raptorellus. Lineage (NCBI taxonomy): Eukaryota > Metazoa > Arthropoda > Insecta > Hymenoptera > Pteromalidae > Muscidifurax > Muscidifurax raptorellus. The sequence goes on along the minus strand of CM052081.1, from coordinate 1,782,949 downwards.
ACACACCTCTGCGCAGGCTTTTACATAAGCCCTCTAGGTAATTATCAGGAAATTCGCCGATAGCCGGCGGCGGCGTTGACCGAAGATAATACTGGGTCAGAGATGAACGATCGCGAAGCTCGTCCTGCATGGAATCCCGCGACGTTAGGATCAGATAAGCTCGCGGACATCTATGCCAAGGCAGATCCCAGCCGAGCTAGTCGACGCGCGCCGGGTTATTTCGCCGCGGGAATGCGAATCGAGCTTGTTTTTTTTCCTTGTGATTTTTTAAGAACGTAAATTTTCTGGAAACGAATTTTTATTGCGTAGTTTATAAGTCGCACTCGATGTTAAAAGTTAACGATTCTCGACATAACTGCACGGACGTTAATGTCTGCTTTCAAATTTTGTTTACAAACATGATTTTTGGAGAGAGAAAAAAATTAAGAACTCGTATACCTCGCGGCTTATACTTTATTTCAATGATGTTAAAAATTGTATTATACGCTGTATTTAATTTATTACTGTACCAATACACACTGTCTAATGCTTGTCTCTCTCTCTCTCTCTCGCTCCAATAATTTACAAATCTCGTTTGCCAGTTCATTTATAGAATGGAAAATAAACTAAAAATACCACCTGGCAATTGATTCGATTCTGACGAAGGCAAAAAAAAGAAGAAAAAATCGCTACCGAGTCGTGCTCAATCGACTCGCCTTAAACAGCGTTGCGCAGTTCGCAACTAACTCAATAAACACGAGTGCGCTTGTCAACAGGTTAGCTCTGCTGCGCTGTTTATTTTTACCCGTCAAAATATGGCCATCGAACCCGATCTCGACCGAGCACATTATATCGTATTGATTTTAAGTCCTCCGAAATTTCGCGCTTCACGCATGTCTCGACGAACACGTGAATCGTAATCGTCGCATGCGGTTAGTATCGTGGTCACGCGGAAGCCGATGTTATCGTAATTACGTGCAACTTTCAACGTTCCGGTGTCACCGCGGCCTAGCGATGCTCGGGTGATTTGTTTTGAGTACGAAGATCCGTGAAGAAAAAATGTATTGGAGAAAGTTTCAACCCGAGGAGTTTTATTAATAGATTCGCATTAGAGGCAGGAGAAATTTCTACAGATTGTCATCGGGTTGTGTATATCTTAATCGAAGCTTATGAAATGGCGGACGAATCTCCTTTACGTGTTATGCCGAAATTAACTATATAGGAATAGATTTAGTATTGCGTTTCTCGCAATGTGCCGTCGCATAACAACTTGCAATCACCGATAACCCATAATATTACGTGACGATTGAACAACTGCAGGTGCATGTGGATAATGTGCGCGTCTGCGGCTCGGAAAAAAAGAATCAGAGGTAATAAGATCAAGGATTATGCCACGTGGGATGACTTCGAAAAAGGAGTCTCTATAAATTGTGCACAGCGTACGTCGAGTCCTCGAGAACCGCCGCTGGCAAAATCTATCGCACAATAGAGGAAAACTGCTAAATCGTATACTGTCAACTTAAGTGTCTTACTCTTCGAATTGAGGTGTAGAAGATATAAGCTGATTAACTTTTCCTTAAGACGCCAAATTATTCAAGGTCAACGGCTGAATTGGGTCAACTGGCATTTGGACGAGTCATCGTATAAAACTGCGCGAGAAAAGATATTCGTACAGGGCCTATTACATAGCAAAGATAGGTGGTGGCGCACACTTTTCTATTTTCCTCGTCTCAATCTGGACGCTGAGTCTATAGGTATAAAGCGGTGTGCCACCTGTGCCAAAAGAAATTATAGCAGCGTAAGATTCTATACCGTTGGTATGTAGCTCGTGGCTTATCCAGTTGAGCCGCGCGTCGGAGAGGAATAATGCATAACCTTGCGAAATATCGACTGTAGCTCGTCTAGCCTAAACAACGCTTAAAGCAAAGCCTCCATATCAATTGTTCTCCGATGGATACACGCACGTCAGCGCAAAAGTACAGCCCCTGGACGTCATGCGAATTGCTTTGCTTGTCAAATCAAGGAGCGCAGACCTGTATACTCCCCCCTCGATCCTCTGCCAAACAATGAGCCCCCGCATCGGTCGGCATAAAAAAAAATCGCGCAGCCCGAAGAATAATCGGTGAAACAAAGCCATTCGTAACCTCGATCCGTCGCGCATCCGCGCATGTAAAAGTTGTAAAGCAAACGGTATCCAAATTCTGATGCAAAGCGAGCATTAGTATGCTGTTCGAACCGGATTGGAATTTCTGGCGAGTCGACACCTGTGTGCGCATGCGCCAGCGCTCATACGTTCAGACGCTCGTAAATCCGCGCGAAGCCGCTCATCGACTGTCTCGCGAATCGCCGATCGATCGATTGTATATAATATCGTTATCCAGTTTCGATTGACCTTGAACACGTCCGCGTGACCTCGGCGTCGCTGGCGAATGCAATTTGCGGGTATGTGCTGACACTTGGTCCAACTTTTATATGCAAAGAGTATCGAATAGCATGATTCGAGGTGTAAGAATTAGGTGAATATTCATTGTTCTTCATACCTTTGGCCCGAGGAATAAATCAGATTTTTGTGAGTGACACGCAGTGATTTTCAGCGAGATATTTCTGTTTAGAAATCGCAATTATGAAAAGAGCAAAATGTTTTCACTTTTGAGACCTGCGTTACACTCGGAGAAGTGCAAAACATCCTTTATCCAAAACTAAAGATATAAACAGAGCGCTTATATATGCATTGGTTTAGGCAGCGACGAAGAAAATCGGAAAGTGCCTATGCGCCATCTATCATCACTGACCAGAGACACAGAGTTTAAGCAGTGGAGAAAGAGACAGCCGAAAACTGGTTTGTTTTGATAGTTGACACATCGCGGTCCACCGTGCGCACAAATAAAAATTAGAGTATGGAGCAGAATTTCTGGATTTTGAAAACAAAAAACATTCGAAAAGTTTCTGACGAAATCCGGTTTTCCGTTAAACATGCTAATTTAAAATAGAAAATAAAGTCCATCCGGCCACCCATAATCCAATTCAAGAAAAAAAAACAAAACTCGTTAAAAATATTCCTAACCTACATTAAAAGCCTCTCAAAAAGCGATTCGTACACTATACTCCTATGATAGCACTCAGAGGTGCCAAACAGTCACGATCCCGTCCATCCATTCCTTCTGAATAGTTGAGCGTATCAAAATTCCGAATTCCAGTAACTTCGCAATCGCGCCCGAAACCCGCACGTGACAGACACAAAAAGTGGGACGATTCGTCGAGGCCCGACGACACACTCGGTATCGCGAGGATCAAACACAACCGATCGCATTTATCAAACGATTCCTCGAGTTCAATCAACTCGCGCTGGTGTAACAGTCGCTGGCTCTATAACGACTTGTTTATCCGCGCGAAAGCTGCAGGTGGACTATTACTGTTGCCTGCGTTTGCAAATGAACCCAGTTGGCAATCCAAATACGCATGGAAAAGTTAAAATCAAACGCGTCATTAACACAACACCTTCTCTAAACTCCGACAGCTCAAACAAAAGCCCTCGATATATACATTTCCATAGCTCCATAAATCACACGCGCAAGTCGGCGGTAAGAGTTAAAGCAGCGCGCGTTTAACGAGCGCCGCAGTTGAAAGTGTCTATAATAGACAGAGCGACAAAAGCAGGCGCCGGTTCCTTGGCTGCTCGCGCGCGCGCGCGCAAAAAGTGCAGCGCGCGGCGCCGTCGAGAGAAACCGATCACACCATCCTTTCTCCGCAGGCGCGACCTCGTCGGACACGCGAAAACGCTGTATATCCGAGCCGTTTTCGCGAAGCCTAGCAATGCGATCGCGCGGTTTTATATTAATTAAGCTGCCGTTTGCAAGGTGGGCGAGATCCTGCTTCGCTCCGGCCCTTTTTCGAGAGAAGCAGGAAGAGGCTGTATTCGGATGGTCGACATGCCGGAAATCGAATTCGCAGATTATGTCTAGGTTTTGTTTGCTTATTTCGTTGAACGAATATTTTTTCGTCGATTCACATCCTGGATTATCATTTTCCGCTGTGCAGCTTTTTATGCGCACATGTACGTGCGCAACGACGGCTTGGACGACTCTGGCGCTTCCGTCATTCGATATACTCGGGTTACTTTTATTATAATAATTTTTTATCTCTACTTTCGTTTCGACTCTCGCATATATTATACATTTTCGTCATAAAGCCGTCTTTAAACGGAACTGAAACTTTCGAGAGGATCGAAGAAATGTCAAAATCGAAAGGTGCAACAAGTTAATCAGCTGATACGCCGCGAAAGAACTAATTATTTTATGATTGAACACCTGCATTTCATCCGTCGGAGTCGCGAGCTGATTACCGATCCCGCGGGTAATTAAAGAGCGCACACATATTCATCATGCGATTGCAAATTACGCCGCCTTTATTGCGCAACTTCTGCCTCTTTACATAGTCATTAATCGTGTTTGAGGAACTGTGATACCGATCACGTGATTATTCGAAACCAGCATATGGAAATCATACATTTTTTTTATCATCCGAATAGGATCACTCGAAAAGAAAATCTATTTATGAATGTATAGGAACTCGAAAGAAATCCCAAATACTCGATCATCGTGCTGCCTAATTCACTCGTTAATCGTTCGGAACCAACGGTAAAGACTGACGTTTCGTATTGCACTCTCGTTCTCGACGGCGAGTCTCGAGTCTCTAAACGGCTCTCATTATAAAACTAATGAAATTTCCAAAGAAATCGTATAATCCCGCGCGATCAATCTAATCCGATTTCCCCGGAACAGCGGCGGACAGTCCGTAATTCCAAAGCGTACGCGCGACCGAAAACCATGGCGAAATTGAAGAGAAAAAAGAGGAATGACTATTACAGCGGCTTCCACAATTACCGCCGGCGGAACACATTACCCGGCTCTGATGTATAATGGACTCTCGCGAGCCGCTAACGATCGCGCGAAACGAGTGTCAAGATCATTCGTTTGCCCGCAAGTGTGTGTTTGTGTACATATATAAATATATACCGTGTATATTCTACACGAGATATATACGACGATATAATGAAGGTGTAATATTGTAATTGGAAGCCGAGAGCCGCGGCTGGAGTTGCTGATCTGGCCGATTCCAGTCCGAGCGATGGCGAAATCCATCGTCGAGTTCTCGAAGTTACTGCAGCGAAAAGTCGAGCGCGAGAGAGTGTTTTTGAGCGCCACGGGCGAGGTGCATTTGAATAATTCACCGGTGCGTTTGATTAGCCGGCTGGAATATATTGTCGAACGAAATGCTCGGTTGTAATGCTCGTGGACGAAATTTCTTGCTAATCCGCAAATTTGAAAAGAATCTTAAGTGTTGAAGAAAATTTTGTTCTCTGATGAAAGAAAACGAGTTTTCAATTTCATCAGGTATATATTATACTTTCTAAAAATAGATTACTCTTAAAATCAATACTGCCATATACATATCGCGCACATAATGAATTACTTTTACTGGATCACATACATAATATTCTAGTTTTCTCGCACAGCCAGGTTATATTAAATGTGCCTCGGCTTATTAAAATATTATCGGATCCAACACGATATGATTCGTGTCAGTTAGGATAAATTGCGCGTGAGGGACTACTTTGAAAATTAATTACCGCCACACTTCGGAAGATATTAGCAAAGTAAGGGTAAATTAATAACACGCATCCTCTGGTAAATAAATACTCTCGTAATACAAACGTAAGCAATTCTTCGATACGATGAAACCTATGAACAGCAAATGTTCGCTTGAGTTGAAAATAACTCACACCTTTGTCACAATGTGAAATTCAGTGCAGCGAGAGATACGTTCGACGCAATTTGGCTGATAAAATGGAGAATTAATAATTTAATGAGAAAGATGACACAGGGTCGCGGTGACGCAAATTTACGCAGGTGACGTCTGCAGAGGACGATCTTTCGTTTGTGCATCACGTATGCATATACAAAGAAAGTTATTTTCTTGAAATGATAAGATGAAATCGATTGAAAAAAGTATAAATCTCGAAATATTTTTACTACAATAATAAACGAAGTCTTCATTAGCATAGCTTTAAATTTACAGCTCGTAAAACGCTAAAAGCCCCTAGTCTTACTTTTTGCTCTCAGAAAATTTGAAAAATATAACTCTACCTCTCGCGACGCGAGTCGCATCAGACGACCAAATTCACAACAGTTGATTTTACGAACGCTTGCTATCGTAACGTATATTAACGCGACTAATTAGCAGTAAAAAAAACTGTAAACAAAATCGAAAACAAGCGTTGAGACATCCTATAAGATATATGTAAACGAGGTGTCTTCATTTCTTCATTAATGTTTCACGCCGGGACTGACGTGTTTTTGTTATTTTACAATAATCGTCCATACGGCTTCTTTTTTTTCCAAGTACGTTTGAGCATTGCAGTGTAGATTGAAGCATCGCTCAAGTTTACGTATGACGCCATAGAGAATCAGACGATAAATCAATCTAACTTATTTATATGTAAATTAACGTATTAGATCACTTTTACAGAAGGTTAGAATAAAACGGAACTATCGTACTGTCGAAATCACAATGAAAAATAACTCTAATACACAACAATGCGATCGATTAAACAAATAAATTCAGTTTTATTTCAACCTCTGTCATATAATATTTTCGAATCGCTAGCTCGCACGACTCTGACGCAAAAAAAGTGTGAATGAATGCACTTTGCGAAAAGTAGGTCATTTAGCATCCGTGCTTTTATTTGAAGTATCGTTTTGAAACGAAATTGCGACCGCGATTCTCACTTATCAATTTTAATTATGGAAAGCATCAATAACGTCAAGCCCATATTTATCCGTATCCTCACGGCGAATTACGCATTCCACTCATCACCCACAAGTCGAAAGGACACAAGAGAAAAAAGTACAACGAGAGACCGATGTCGCTCCTCCTTATCTCTCTTCCCTCGCTCGACCTTCCCCGTCTCCGTCCTGCCACACGACGACGAGTCACCTTGCCGAGACAAACATCTCGCAATCTGCGCGCGCGCGCGGGCCTAATCGGCTCGCGAATATGTAATATCATATACGCACTCGTAACACACTGAGGAGAAACAGCCAAATAGAGAGAAGCGATGCGAGGAAGGAGGTCGTGAACCCGGGGCGCCGTACCAGCCTTCGAAAGTTACCTCTATAAGGACACACGCGGCGGTGATCTCCAATTCTAATTCAAAGCGGGATATTTTACTTTTTACGTCTCTCTCTCTCTCTCTCTCTCTCTCTCTCTCTCTCTCTCTCTCTCTCTCTGGACTTTTGCACGTTCCGCGAGAAAGTTAGGCCAGGTTTGCTGCCGCTGCTGCTGCGTCGGTTCAGGGTCACTGACTTGCTGTGTATATATGGAGAACGTAAATTCTTATTTTTGGAGTATATGTCGCTCGGTTGGTGAGCATAAATCGATGCGAATAGAACGGAGGACGAATTCGTTGGACTATTATTAGCCGCGGAAAATCTCGAGAGTTCAGCGATCGGCAAGACGTTGTTTTTCCTCTTTTCTTTTCAAATAGCTTTGCGATGCTAATTATAGCTCTAGTCGAGCTTATCTATTGCATACAAAGAAGCTTCGAAGAACAAGCTCTTTCTCTCTTCTGCAGAAATTCGAAAAATTCCACTCGGCAAAACAATCGATGAGAGCGGGTACAAGTTATTTAATAAATAAATACAATTTCGAGCAAACCCATGCACGCTTGTGCAACGTCGCCACTGCTCACATTGTCGCGGCCGGGTATAGTAAACACTCGCGGCAAAAAGAGTAAATACATTTTATATAAATATAAGGTAAAAAAAAAACAATAACATCTAGCCTGCGACTCGCGCACATACAGGTAAAAGTACGCACGCACGCACGTCTCGCAAATTACCTAACAGCGCCAAATTTATGTAACCCGATCGATCTCGCAGCGTAAACACGCGCGCGATGATGAAAAACGTAATGAGAACACTCACCGTCTCTTCCTCCGCCGAGATGTGGCTGCAGCTGGTGCAGATGCGCATAGTAGTGGTGGTGGTGCAGTATGCACTCGAGATCGGTACAGTTGAGCATGTTTCCTCCGCACCAATCCTTTTACTGTATATAGTATAGAAATATAGATGCAGTAGCACTTGAGACAGAGATGCACTTTTCGAGCTGATGGAGAGCTTGAACTTGACAGCAATTATACAACACACGCTCTCGTCAGTTCCTCTTCTCTCCGGTGGATCAAGACACGCGCGATCGATCGGTATATCGATTATCACTCGATTACCACGTCACTGATGCTCTGTCGGCTCGACTCGGCGTGCGTATATATCTATATAATGTCATTCACGCGAACACTTGTATGGCACACGAGTCTTCCGAGTACTGAACGGTTGTATCTTCCAATCAACCCATCTTCATGGAGCGATATGAAAAATCCGTATCGACAACCGATCGTACGCGTAACGATAAACAAAGAAAATCAGAACGGTGCCATGAAAAAACCGCGCGCAGCGACGACGGCGACGACGAGAACAACACACGTCCGCGTCTCTCGACTGTCAGAGGCGAAAGCGCGCGTACAAGCAACAAGGACTCGTTGGCGCGAAGCAGCCGCCGCCACTCGCCGCAGCAGCCGCTGGACATTTGTCAGCTGCGAGGCTCGCGCGTGACTGCCGGCGGCGCGCGTCCGCTGGGGCCCGCGGACTCGCCTCGCGCATCGCCGGGCCTTTCGCTCGCGCGAGAGAGAGACTCTCCGCGATGATACGCAGTCGTAGGTAGCTAGTGCTTTCGATCGCGCTGTACTCGAGCTTGGAGGGGCTTTCCTGCAGCGACGCTCAGGGGAGCATCTCGCGCTGTATGCTCCGCGAGAGGATGTGCCAGGCTCAAAGGTTGGCGCTAATGTGACGCTCAGAGCGCCGTGGTGAGATCGTCATGTGCGAGAAGGAGGAGCTCCACGTGGTGCGTGACTTTACGGATCGCTTTCTAAAAGTGCCGGTACATATACATACATACATACACGTATGTGCATACGCGGCGCGCCACATGCGCGGCTTTGGAAAACTTTCTTATTTCGAAGAACGGTGTCGCAATAATCGATGCAGGATCATAACGAATGCAGCCCGGTTACTCACAAAGCGCGCGAGGAAAACTGAATTTCAGGAGCGCGTATGCGCGCCCGGCTGTTATTTCCAATATCGCCAATAGCAATATAGTATATTGTATATAGTCTCGAAGCTCGAACTCCTCCGGTTAAAAACACAGCGGCGGCACGCCGGCTTTTTTCTCGTTTGCCCAGCACACACGAGAGAATCGGAAAAGCAGCAGCGACACACGGACCACTTTCTTCGGACCTACGGAGTCTACTTTCGACTCTGCAAAAAGGCTGCTGCCGGCGCACCGCATCGATCGACAGAGATGTGTGCGAGTCGTTGGTACATAATGTTCGCGAGCAAAGTGTGCAGTGCTTGCGCAGCGAGATAGTTCGAGGAACGGTAGGTATGTGACTGGAGCTCGTTGCGCGAGCGATGCCGGGTGTGGGTCACACACTCGTTAGTCAGCGCCGCCGCTGCTTACTTTCCAGTCGCCATGTTGACACAGCTCTCTCGACGCACTTCTGCCCCTCTCTCTCTCTCTCTCTCTCTCGTGCACACAAGTGAGCGCTGTACTCTTCTATACAACTTTGTTGTTGTTGTTGCGGGGAGTTTCGGTGCATCGGAGCGTGTTCTTGATGCGTGTTGCTGAAGAGTATGCCGTTGGCTGATGACGTAAGATCGAGGTTTTTGGCTGGATGAGCCATTATTTGGAGCGCGGATTGAGGTAATCGCCGGCGCTGCATGCGGGTGTGTCTTTGCGCTGAAGAAATGCTGTATTCCCGATGACTCGAGCAAATAAAACTAAATATGTATACGAATTATAAGTACGATTATTTTTTTCTACCTTGACGAAGATTATGAGCTGTGGTCAACGACCGAGATAATTAAAGGGACAGATCGTTTGTCTTGATCGTTCAATATAAATGTTTGACTGGCTTTCAAAAGAAATTCATCAGACTTTCTTTCTTTTTCGGCCGAGCTGTGCATTGAAATATATTATACTATAAAAAGTACATGATAAATTGAGCCTTTGCGATATAGTTGCAATGTACCGAAAAATGAATCCCAAGTTAAAAGTAATAAGAAAAGAACGGAAACTCACCCGCCCACGCAGACCCGCTGGCAACGTCCAGACGGCACGAGAAAACAAAAGACCGAATGTAAAAACCAACGAAAAAAAAAAAACATCACCTCGCCGTATAAGCACGCAAATCTGCAACCGGCCAAAAAAGAGCAAGCGCGGAGAATATACACAGAGAAAAGGAGAGGCTTGTGTCTGTGTATATACCGGCCAGATAAGATCCGCGAGTCGGCTTCTCGAGGAGGGAAAAATATAAAAGGAAGCAAGCGAAAGACCAAGGACTTCTTTCCGCCCGACATTGACCCTCTCGCGTCTCGGAAGCTGACAGATCGAATGGAAAGCTACCGCGGGGGCTTGTGCTTATATTCACACACACACACCCACACACATATATATATATATATATATATATATATATATATATATATATATATATACACACACATATATTTCGTTCCTTATTGTCGACGACGGCTCGGCTAATCCGTTTCCACGTGTCGATTTCACCGATCCTCGATCGTTACAAAGTCCGAGCAGGTGATAAATGCATTCTTCTGTCCCGCGCCTAAGAGAGCCGGTACTAAAATCGACGGTAGAAAGCTCGTGATAAAAAGCGTCTGCCCGAGTTCCCAAGTATAGACGGCGAGAGCAAAAGGAAAGTCCGTCGCTCGACTTTTGTCTATTTGTTATACGCATCTGCCGATAATACACACGAATACATTACAACCGTCGACTCACACATATAATTGCCGAGGAGAGAAGGCCGATCATGAAAGATACATCGAGTCGAAAGTCGGGCCGCTCGATGATGTCTTGAGAACCTTTCTCTCGTTATGGACGCGCTTCCCACAACGATGAAGAGAGGAGGCGCGCAGTAGTAACGGCTCGGTGTGGCGAGACCCCGGTGCGCGCGCGTATAAGGAAAATCGCGAGAATCGTGGAGACCGGAAGCTCCTGTATACCGGTCGTAAAGTTCCAAGTAAAAGTTCGGGAAGCCGAGAGGCACTTCACAAGCGCGTATTTTCACCGACGCGCAATTAGCGGCCAAGGTCGGCTGCGAGCGCCTATGGGTTTTCTACGTTTTCAATGTCTACACAGAACACACAATGTAAGAGCGATCGAGTGGCCGTAAAAACGCGATTTAAAAAAGAAAGCTGCATTTTTAAAGCGCCGACAGAGTCGAGCTTTATACACGAGTCCCCCCCGTAAAATTAAGTTTCTATGTAGTCCAAGCGTACACCCAAGACGCGATGACGGCGCAGTTCTTTCTACCTATACTTTTTCTCCGCTGCAGCATCGATGACTATACACACTCGCGCCAAACGAGTCGCCTGTATATACATACATATAGGTGACTCTTCACCTTGGCCTCGTGTAACGCATAAACCAAAGCGGAGGAGAATAATGAATTCCGTACCCTTAACCCGACCTGTCGAGCAAACAATGTAACTGAGGTGTATACAGAGCTCGCGTCGCGATGAAAAGTTCGCTCGCTACATAAGTAGAGAATAAGAGAGCTGAGCGATCTAATGGGCGTCGTGCTATTGACTTTCGTCGTGTGTTTGCTCGAGACTTTAATCAGTAGCAAGGTCTCTTTCGTAAGTTTGACATTGTCCTCGATCTAATAGATTCGACGTAGGTACATAAGGTGCAGTGCTCTATGTATATAAATGCGGAAATCATACTGTCATTGAAATAGATCGCGACGATTTTTATCAGCAGTGAGAGATTTCATCGTGTGGAGGGCTATTATTCGTTGCTGTGTGAAAGCGGGTCTGTGCGAATTCGTTAGTGTCGTTTTGTTTATGTATATCAGTTCGTTGTTCTCTTGGCTGAGTAAAACATAATTTTATAGTTAGATAAGGTCGTAGACAACTGCACTCGCGCAGCATCATGCGTTTTCAGTTTGACGGGATCGCATAAAATTTTCGTAACATTTAGAGGCAAAATTATGCAATGTGGAGAATATCGCTGATAATCACTTGGGTGAGTATTACATAAACATTATAGAAATTTTTCCATGGAACACTACTAAATGCTACAAGAATTTACCAAGTGTTTCCAATCATGAAAAAAGGTGATAGAATAAAATTTCGCAACTCTCAATAAAATAAAACGTTCTCCACATAAACGACTCCCGAAAGCGGGAGTTGCAATTTCGTTTTCAATAAAGAATAACGCGAATCGAGGGGCCCTCGCGTGTTGTGTCACCCGCGAAAGCCGCCCCTTATTCACGACAAGGCATCTTTTCAATAAAAGCCGAGAGTCTCTGCAAGTGAGCGAGCAAAACTAGACGTCCTCGAGGTGAGCGAGTGCCGCGAGTCTCGGCCACCAGTCTCGCAAAGCCGAGCCGACGCACAATATCTTTTTCCATTCATCGTCAACGATCGGACCTTTTTCCACTGCAACGTGCAAGGTATATACTTTTGATAAAGATATCGTATTTTGAAGTGGCTTCAATTAATCCAGCCAATTGTTCCCAAGATTTACAATCATACAACGGAGTGAAAAAAGTCGTCACCCTTATGGTGCACGAGCATGTGTACACTTGAGCACTCCGGCTACTGCAATGCATATATAGCGGTGTTACCGGATGCAAGGAGAGAAAAAAAATCTTACCTTATGCTTGCCAGATGAATTAAATTGAAGAGAAATTAGGTTCTCTTGCGCTGGTATTGTGACAGGCCGTTGTACGTAATATAGCCAAAAATCAATTCGTCGTAGATGATAGAACCCAAGGCCTGAAAATATATAAAATAAATTAATGTCTCGGGAATTGCGTAGAAAGTATTTGGCGCAAATTTACAACTAGGACAGCTTAATTAAAATTTCTCATATTAACAGCCGCAAGGGAGATGCATGAAATTATTACCCGGGGCTGGACTGCGAATTTCATAATCGTGAGTTTGCACTTTTACACCGTACTTTCGCCGTATCGGCGACTTTTAAGATGAGGCGTTTGGATATTAGCTCTGCACGCGGCCATACAATAAATGAAAGGCTCGCATTATGCCGTAAAAACGACTTTTAGAGAGTTGAATTTTCGCACTTACGTTATCAAGCCTTTTTCTGTCATCCGAATCAGGTTTTAATCAAGGTTGGCAAAAAGCTATACTTTATCGAGATTGATCAATAGTTTTTATTCGTAAATTGTGTTCATAATTAACTTATTTCTTGCTTTATTATCAATTATCGGCTATATTTATGTAAGTTCGAAGTTTTTTTTAATTGTAGGCGGTTATTTGTGGCGGATAAAGAGGTATTAGTTGAACAAATTGAGGAAATTATTAAGCGATGACGATTAGTATCTACAACTGAACTGATTGATGGAGTACGATAGATAATGCTCTTAATCATCTCTGACAAGTATCATCGGGTAAACAATTAAAATAAAAAATAATGTCGTTGAGTAACGTGAATATTAACTTTACCATTGTTAAACAACAGAATTATGGCTACCTCTATAACTTAATTTACATCTACTAACAAAACAAACCAATACTTCAGAGTAAGTATAGTAAGTTCGAGTAAATATCCAGTCGTATAAAAAGTTATTAGTTTTTGCAGATAACGATCTGTTAAGGAAGAATGAATTCATAAGGAAAACCCCTTTCAATAATAATTCAATAACATAATTAATAGGATCCATTGATTAAAAGGCGGCCGTGACACGATTTTTATCGGTACTCGATTTCGATTAGATGGAGCAGAATAAAAAGGCCGCGCTATACTAGATTCGATCACGCCTAAATTATTTGCATGTTTCGCGAGCAAGGATGACGTGTTTTATTTTTAAAAAGAACACGCTATTAACAATGGTACAGTACAATTACCGAAAATTACGAAGCTTATCTTGGGAGGGCTATCTTCGTATTCAGGATGCAATACATCGATCATCTTATTATAATATATAATTTAAGTGCAGTCTCTCCAAGCACAAAATCTCTCTCGAAATCTTTTGGAAAAATTTTTTGAAAGCCCCGAATACACACCTTACTGGCAAGGTCCCTGCACTTTTCGTGTCGATAATGTCTGCTACGAGCAGCACTGCAACGATGAAGATCGTGTGCTCAGCTCGCACGACGGTAAAGTGTAAAGCAAGGCCTTCGGGGATAATTGAGATAATAGCCATCCTTTGTCGAATAACCGTGGTGGTATGCAGTTACATGCCTACTTTCGAGCGGTGCACTCTAAAATCCTACGATTTTGTTGTAAAACGCATCTGCAAGTGACACAAAAAATTATTTTTCTTATCAAGCTTCTGTAATCGAAAATCAGATTGGCCGTTATTCCGTAGCCAACTGAAATTTGTATAAATCACAAGTAGCTGTGTATACTTGATATTCCCTTGACATATGGCTGAATCATACCGTACACGTCCCTTCAATAATATAAGCCCCGAGTATTTTGTAAACAATAAAGTTTCGATTTTTTTAAACCGATGACTGACCTTGCGCATGACGTCACACTCACAAAAACGATAATTACACGTGATTAACGACCTTTAAAATACAAAATTAAGAAAAAAAATAAACGACAAGGATTAAGTTTCCAAGAAAATAACAATTCTTATATGCTTATGTTTTAAGAGATTTTAAAAATACAAGTATAAGCTCGGGAAAATCCCGGTGACGATAAAACGTGAACAATCGCAAAGACGATACCTCTGCCGATCAAAGAATCGCCCGCATAATAAGAGGGAAGGAAAAAATTACTCGAATAAGAGTATGCTTAATTTCATGCGCGGGACGCACAGTCTGAGCTCCTCGCTCTCGGAAACTCTTTTATGGACTTCCGCAATCTCGATATCGCCAAGTTCTCCTTCCTCTCGGCAATGACCCACATATGTGTAGTGAGCCCGTGTTGTACATACATACATGCATATACATACATGCTTATGTGCAGCTGCTGTCTCGTCATATTGTGTTGATGCTGATGTTGAGAATTTCGTGCGCGAGATGAACCTTTTGGACGTTCTTTTCTGTGACTTTCTTCCTGTTAACACATTCGGAGAATTTCAGTATGGTAAATGGTATGCTTGGTTATAGGAAATCCCATTCGGCGTATTGATCGATATCTAACTTCAGAATGCTCGTAATGAAGTTAATTTCAAGAAGAGAATAAAAATTACAGAGAATAAACGTCATCGATATGATTTCCAGCTTTTAAAGATATTCGATACGACTTCTCATGCATTCCTTTTCATATTTAATTCCGATAACAATACCATTATCTTAAAGGAATCGTTCAAGATGCGATTTGTAAGACGTATATTTGACATTGACGCATCAATAGAAAAAAAGAAATTAACATTTGGAATACTGATACCTCATACTACATCAGTACGCACATAACCTCCCTCAAAATGACTGGAACGTTTGTATATTTAATACTTCTACGTAATGTAATAATGCAATTAGTTATACTCACAATCGAGTGCTTATTAAGTCATAGTTGTTTATTTCGATTCTTTCACAGGCAAAACGTGCAATCAAAAGTAAGTATACGAAAGAACCTGTCCCAACAGGAGCGGGAGCCATTCTGCCAACGGTCGGAATTGTCGGAATTCCGAACATCTCGGCCGCTGCCTGACAAAAGTCGTCGCAGCGCCATCTGTTAGGCAGTAGGCCAAGTTTGACCTTGAAATTAAAAAATTACTTTTGTTTAAATGTAAATTAAAATTAGGTAAATTATTGTAAAAAATTGTGAAATCTATCATTCGATGTAAATAAGTAGAATAACAAAATTGTCCTTACTGAACACTAAATTTGTTGTTTATTTAATGAAAAATATGTAGGTAATGACGTCCCGACTGAAAAATATGACGCAAAGTTTCCAAACAAAAGAGAAACTGCTGCGATGCACCCAACACTGAACAATAAAAGTTGAAAACAATGCAATCAACAGAATCAAAGCATCGCGGGCGACAAAAGAACCTGACAAATTGTCAAACAAGCTCGAAACAATATTTCCCAGCGTTCAAATGTGAGCTACTGTAACCAAAATCGTTATCCTCAACGTAATTATCCAAACACGTGACGCGTAATGTGTACACAGCAGCTCAGTAATCCTCCCAAATAATTATATAAAGGCGGAAAGTTCAGATGAGAAAAAATTAGCATATATCCGGCACTTGTCCTACCTGCCAGTAGTTAGCGCTGGGATCAGTCAGCTTTTGTTGCGTGTGTTCCGCGACAATCTTCCAATTCATCTCCTTTCGGGGGGTGTTGCTGTCGTTTTTCCCCACTTTGCCAAACAGAGAAGGAGCTGTATACTTTACTATACATATATACGTACGTCTACAGTGTCGTGCAGCAGCGCTCGAGGATTGACATGTTACAGAACAGTGGGCCGCAGAAAAGCCCAGGGAAGGCCTTGGCATAACCCGTCGTGCCTCGCCACGCGTAAGCTGCCGTCAACGTCGTCGTCAGGGATAACTGAGTCGATCAAGTTTGTTTTCGGGGACGAGCTGTTACGCAAATCCCGGGAGCAACCTCTCGGATCAGTTGAGCAAGTATGTATCTTTGGGAAAACCAGTGCACGACACCCATGATATAAACAAACCCAGTCGGGGATTACTCCTTGGGATTTCACGCACTCCAATACTCATCGTAGTCATTAGCGTCCCTGCCAGTTTCGGCAACACCTGGTAGCAGCGACAGCAAATTTTTCTACGATCCTCCTGCTAACTGACTGATCGTGGCCTTGGAGTAGAAGAGTACCTGAAGAGGAAGCCTGCAATGGTGTCAGCGTTAACTATTTTCTAGCTAGTGCTGACAGTCATGAGCAGAATCCTTGTTCGAGAGCTTTGGACTGCATCGTACACTGGGAATGATGCCTTGCGCATATTCTGCTCATTCGCACCGTTGTAGCTGGCCGGATTACTCTGACTTTCTCAGAAGGATCTTCAAAGGATTCGCTTGACTGGCAGATACTTTTGTTAGATAGAAATATTTTGATTATGGACAAAGCATAAATACAGTATTTTTAATATTAGATTTTGAATATCTATCTTTAAGAAGGGTGAGTTTGACTTTTGAATATGTCTTTTGGAGGAGAAGGTTAAAAAATAATCAATGACATACATATGGATTTGCTTGCTTTCAGATAAAAAAACACACTATGTCTTCTGTAAACAGTGTTGAGTCCCTGGGGACTTTGCAGTGGGATATGATTGAATTGGCAGGGCATTTGCGGCAGGAACGTTTATTTGTCAATTCTGAACAACAAAATTTACAATCCTTGAATGAACGGGTAAGTTTATGCTGCACTTTTTTCATACAGAACTGACTAAAAACAGTGGTGCTAGTAAATAAGGTTAGAATAGAAAGTCACTTCATGCCTTGTCCTCCTTTCCAATAATCCTTTGTTTCCAACTGAAAACCAATCTGATTTCTAGCTAATGGAAACTGGATCTTACAGGTACTATGCTTGTCATCGGATTTGGCACAGCAAGCATGGATAACAGCTCAACAGAGAGTAAATTTAAATCGCTTGATCGTAGCAAGACCTGACTGTACTCCGGCATCTTGCTGTCAAAGAGCCAATATTTTGGAAAATTCTCGATTCATAGATGCATTTAAGCAATTGCGTTACCAGCCATGTATTGCATACGGAGAATTTCTGTCCTCACTGCGTACATCGCCAAAACTACTTGCTTCTTGCTTAGCCGAAGGTGACAAAATTGTACCGGACATGATGCAGAATGTCATTCAGTCTCTCGCAAGTGGACTATATGGCAGCTGTTTACTACCTGAAGACAAAATTTTAGTTTTGAAGCTTCTAAGGCATCTCATGCTTCTACAGATCGTCCCATCAGACAATCCTAGGAAATTGTTGCATAAAACTTGTGCTTTTTCGATATTTTATTCTGTGTTCCATGAAAGCCTTTTCTCTGCTAAACTATTTTTAACTGCTGCTTTGAATGGCCCGATAATGCAGTTACTTATGGAGGATGAGATGTTTCTCGACATCGACCCAGACAAAACAACAATACGATTTATTCCCAATGAGAGACTGAAAAAGTTTGGCAAGGAAGGCACTGTAGAGTATCAAAATAAGTTACAACGGCACAGACATTGGACGGTATGTACTGCTTACTTTCGAAATTTCTATTTCTCCATATCGTTTGCTAAATGAAATTTGCTTATATTCTCAGGTGAATTCGTTAGTGCGCATAGCTCAGAGGTTCATAGTAAGTATCCGTGAAAACA
The DNA here is from genome assembly GCA_020010945.3 of Muscidifurax raptorellus. Taxonomy (NCBI): domain Eukaryota; kingdom Metazoa; phylum Arthropoda; class Insecta; order Hymenoptera; family Pteromalidae; genus Muscidifurax; species Muscidifurax raptorellus. Next base: position 1,764,584 of record CM052081.1, on the reverse strand, counting down.
TGCACTGTTTTCCCACCTGCCTCTGCTGGTTGGTGCGCCAGATGGCAGGTCTGCTAAACAAGAGTGGCAACATCGATCCCAAGGAAATTCACGCAATGTGTACCGATCTCGTGTTCACTTACTTTATCTGCCCTGCGATCGTTAATCCCGAGCCTTACGGTATTACAGATGCTCCGATCAGCTACGTGGCCCGCTTCAATCTTATGCAGGTCGGCCAGATACTGCAGATGCTCTCTCTCATCAAGTACCAGAGCATCGATCCCAAGGTATTTAGAAGAAGAAGCTATTCCTTCAATTATAATCATCTGAAGGCTAAAAGCCCTTCATCTATAAATAACTTCCCTCTGGCAAGTGCTCTTGGCTAAAATCTCAAGTCTCCCTTTTTCTTCTGCTTTCATTCCAGGTGAACGATCTCTACCGGAGATTCGAGAAGGACTCGGTATCATCCATATTGGATGCGATGTTGGATGGTTCGATGGACGAGCTCGAGGAAGAGCCCTGTATTATCGATGCCAATAAACTGCAAGGACTGTCGAGGTCCGCGGCTCTCTTTACCGAGGGTGAGCTCAACAATTTGGTTACGTTTTTACAATCGGTCAACAGCGTGGCTGCTGCTGCCAGCGCCAACCAGGAGGACACTGGTGTGGCAAGCAACGGCGTCGTCGTTCCGCCGGTCGCCTCAACCACAGCTTTCGATCAGAAACAACTCAACGACATGCTGCAGCAACTGCCTTCGAGTGTTCTCAGTGCCAGCAAAACAACGAATAACGCTTCTCCCGAGACGTCCAACAAGAGAGGAGGTCTGCTGGGAAAAGGTGAGTTGGTTTTCTTTGTATATCAATATCCGGATCGTGGCCAAGTTCTCTCAACGTGTTCATTTTTTTTAATAACAGTGAGTCGAGGTCGGGGAACGAGGATTTCCGGAAACAGTTTGGTGTCAGATATAGGAGACGATATGAATGGAGCTTCAGGCCCCGAGGATGACTTGGCTGATAAGACGCCACTGGGAGTTCTGATTATTCCATTCGGACCAGTTGTTGGAGAATCCGTAGGATTATTAAGTGAACAAAAGGTACGAATTTTCTATTTGTACATCGAAATATTATTCCAACAACATACATTTAAAAATACATTTTTTTTCAGGTTTTGTGTATGCAGCAAAACATTGATACTGAATCTATGACAATAAACCTTCCTGAAGAACTAACTAATGGACATAGCCGTAACCGTGAAAATAATGGTGATAGAATTGAAACCCAAGAAAAACGAACCCGCTTCTCATTATCACACGACGAAGGTTAGTTTCTGTCAGGCAATTAGTTTTATTCTTGAATAAACCGTATTTTAATAAACGATACTATTTACAGTTCTTTTCGAAGGATCTATTGGAAATACATCCGACAACCTGGAGGCTGTATCCGAGGCAGCCTCGAATCATAGTGTGGCTTCTTCTCTGGAACTTGAGACTGAGGATCAAAACGATAATTTGTCAGACATGGTTTCGGCGAATGTGTCCGGCAGAGGAACGCCAAATATATCAGGCAGAGATACCCCGTCCTCTCAAATAACCGAAGGTGACGAGGGTCGAGGTGTTGGAGAAAACCGACAGCTCGATTTGACTCCACCGACTATAGCAGCAAAACAAAGTCGCTCGGAAATTGACGATAAATTCTGCAAATTTGAAATTAAAAAACTGATGGAAGGCGATGAAACTATCTCTCTGGTATCGGACACATGGTCAACGGACGTTTTGGCATCGGACAGTGAACTAGTCGAGCAACAGGAACGATTTGCCTTTCTTCCTCCAGCCGAACAGCCACCACCGCCTCCACTAGCTCCCGAACCTACTCAAGTAAATCTCGATGTAAGCGAAACGGCCTCAGAAGCGTGGAGTACGGATGTATTGGCGAGCGATTCTGAAAGAATGACAGAAGTTGACACTGACGACACTGCCAGTGTAGCAAGGTATTTTACACATTTACAAGAATATCAATTTTGACATGCATATTGAGCGAAAATATTTGCTACTAAAAAACTACTTTTAGATCCGATGATACAGCAAGATCAGAAATTGAAAGTCGCGGTGAACCAGAAGGCGGGGAAGACACTCCCCCACCGGTGAATCAATGTAAGAGCCCTTTCTTCATACAAGACGATGTGAATGTAATGCTTCAAAATGATTATAATTTGTTTGGCTTTTTTTTAGCAGTGTTGGACAACTCGGCTCAATTTTTCCGGCCAATACGCGATGAGCCTTCAACCCGTTCAACCGTAACCGTGCCCTCTTCCCCCACGACACCGCTTTCGCCCTCGTCATCAAATGTCACAGGTCGTGGTGGCACTAAGTCCGATTACAGACGCAGTACCATGGAGTACGTTGACAACAACGCCAATAGTATAAACAACTCTGTGTTTGGCAAGTCCATGGGCGAGGATCGTCTAATCAGCCTAATCGACAAGCTGCAGATGGACGGAGTCAAAAGCGCAGGTGACGGTCAGGAAGCTGGGGCCTTGAATCACATAGGCGCTGCGGCTGTGGCACCTGCACTCTTATTGGCAAATCATATTAATCCGCCCACATCTTCGAACCAAAAGCTGCCAAACGGAGATATCAAAACGGTAAATTATTGAAAATAAAAAACCGAAAAGTATTTCTACAAGATTAAACTAATAGTTGTTGTATGTAAACAGGGCCTAGGTGAATTGACGGGTAATGGAGATGTGGTAGTACGTCTCAGTACGGCGAGTCTAACTTCGAGCAGTAGTTCCGGCTCTGAACCTCGAATTGTTAAAACTACTAACGCATCTACTGATTCTGCCTCTCAAGTGTCCATTAACGCCGTCGGCAACAGCGGTTCTAACGACGTAACAGATTCTGCTGCAGCAAGCACAAACAGTCAGAACTGCTCAAAGCCAACGAGCTCGACGGGAGCCATACCGAAGAGTATCAGCTTTGATATGACTGCAGAACGGGGCGATAAGGAAATGCTCGATGACGATCAGAAAGGCAAACGCGGCTTCTTTGGCAAACTTAAAATGTCATTGAGAAATCGTAGGGGCAAATCATTGAGAGGACCTGAAGAGCTCCCGAGGTGTTACGAAAGAGGACTTGAATCTACGGGTAACGACGGGAATAGTCTGACGAGCGGAGATGGCAGACATAGGTTGCGTAGGATCATGTCCGAAGATGCCACGTCTACTTGCAGTGTAAATAGTGGTAAGAGAAAAATGGTTTTATTCGCTAGTTATATAGTAGCTAATCAGAAAAAATGTAATGATTAATACAAATTTTAGATACCACAGATGATATATTAGCGAAATACCGAAGGAAACCGAGTGCCAACAGCGATACTGCGTCAGTGGAAAGTACGCAATCACGAACGAAAGAGGTAGAAGACGAGAGGCTTTTCATAGACCCTAATAACGTTGAATTATCGTTTGCGTTCGCGGACGCCAAGAGAAAACTTCGGATGGTCCTTAGTACTGCTGACCTGCAGCACGTTCCGTGGACTAATATCTCTGAGGTGCTTTTCCATTCACTTTCAAATTTTCTTATCTAACCAATCTTAGGTTACAAAATAGATGATAGAACGTTATATGATGTTTAATGTAGATAATATTTTACCGACAGAGAAATTCGTGGATGCAAAAGGAAAACGAACTGGTTGCCTTCCTCCAGCTACAATTGGCTGAGGCTATAAATTTGCAGGATCGGGCGTTGATCGCTCACCTGCATGAAACTTTGCGCTGCGTTAGGCTGTTCAATGAAGATGGCTGCAGAAAATTGTTCAAATCGCTTGGTGACGACTATCAGAAGCGATCGCCATACATAGCTTATTTAATCAGATGCCGACAGGGGTTGCTGTCAACAATAGCACATTTAGATCGGTAAATTACGCCCGTCCGCTATATCTTTATTATTATATGTAATCAGTAAATATCATTTGGCTTCTTTGTGGTTTACAGATTGGGGGAACGAGTAAAATGTGATCGGGACGCTGTAAATAGTCATTTGGTATCGGTGTGCGTCAGAGTATTCTTAGAAAAGCGAGATATGCACCTTCAGAGATTCTGCGAAGAATTCAAAAAGCTGACCGTTGCTGACGAGAAACAGGATCTGGTGGATAACTTTTTAAACAAGTTACATACGGAAATGGAGAACGATCCTATATGGCAAGGTAGATATTGCTTCAAATTACATCCAATGCTCGCATATAATAGATTATGCAATTTGACGTATGTCAAATGCATATCAAACGTGTGTCATTGTTCGCACTTATAATCTCGTTATTGTATAACGTATTCTTTTTCAGAAAAAATGCGCAATACATTTTTTTTACAACAATACAGACATAGCTATTTAAACCATTGCTAAAATACGTTAAATCATTAATTTACTCATTTTAATAGTGGCTAGCTGTAGCCAGCTGGAGCTGGCACGTACAGTAGTGGAGCGGACGCTGATGGCAGCTGTTTATCAGAACGCTCTATACCCGAACGGCGATGGCGACATCCACCGTGACCACGTCTTTCACGATCACATTAAGAAGCTGGCTAAACTCGTGACGCCGAATCACAAAGATCTTCGTATCCCTAAAATCTACCATTATGAGTGCCCCTGGCCCTGGGCCCAAGCGGAGCTTGCCGTCATCTCAGCTTACAAGACGCCGCGTGACAAGCTCCAGTGTGTTTTCAGGTGTGCTAACACTATTATGAATCTTCTATCGATGGCCTCCGAGCGCGGTATACCTGCCGCCGACGATCTCATTCCAGTACTCGTCTATGTTATTATAAAGGTAAGTTTTTTTGGTATTTGAAATTAACACAAATACGATGAGGTTTATTAAAATTATTTGCTATTAAATTGATGTCTGAACGATATATTTCCCAGTAATATTGCAATGAGAATATTTGTTTTCGTAAAAAAGTTTTGAGTCAGCAAAATTATAAAACTAAGCTAACTCTTATATGGTTTCGTTCCACCTTCTGCTAAATGGTATTAAAAACCTGGCGTGGTAATATGAGTAATCCGTTCTTTTATGTAATAAAGATGATAATTCATTCTCACGGCTACCAGCTAGGAAGCGATTTGTATCACTGTCGTTTTGTCTATTCAAGACTTCTTCCTTTAGTTCTTTTAAAAAGAAATAGAAGGTATATGTGTAGGTGATCGATTTCGCGAGTTAGACAATGGCCGTGAATAAACACTGGGAAACTTTTGAAAGACGAACGTTGCTTAGCAATGAATATTCAGTAAATCAAATTTAATTGTTGTATTATTTTTCAGCTTGTTACTTAATCCGAGGATTGATAACGAGTTTTCAGAAAGAAGATTAACGAATGCATTTTTTTTGTTTTTTAGACCAATCCTCCATCGTTGCTTTCGACCATACAATATGTGAATAGTTTCTATGGAAATCGGCTGGAAGGCGAGGAACAATACTGGTGGACGCAGTTCTGCTCTGCGGTAGAGTTCATCAAAACCATGGATTAATATTTTTAAATATAATTATAGATTATCGCTAAGATTAAACTTATTATTCATTATAATTGATATTCTGTAAAGAAATCTAAGCGCATGCATTTGCGCTACTAAGCAAAGATATACAAACAAAAAAAAACAACAACAATACTGGAATCATGAAAATCCTATGAAAAAGCTATTTCTGCTATATATATATACTTGATAAAGATACTACAATGGATTTTTCTAATTTGACAATATTTCATGGAGAAAACGTTAATTGTAATTTTTTTCTCTAACGAGCATATTGTAGGAAGATTATATGCTAAGAGTTTCATGATGAAACAGTCAACGACTAATAGGCGGAAATTTGCGTGAAGGTGCTGTGAAGTTTTCTATTAAACGTAGGAAAATGAAAAATAAAAATGAATAAGTAACAATAGTGATATAGTGGAGGCAACAGGGAATGGATTTATGTAAGTAAAGTTTAGTCTAACGAGTTAACGCAATTAATTTAATATCAACAGCCTGCAATAAATAGCTGGCGCAGTATTCCGCACGTTGGCCGTTAAGACACGAATTTTTATCAAAACTCGTCTCTACTTAATACTTCTTTTGGACAAAAATGCAATCTATTATTTGATGTTTTGTAAATTATTTATCTGCAGATTTTTATTTGTATGTACATTATATTATAGTGATAATATGAGAATTTTATTATTGTTTTTCTTTTTTGAATAACTCAATAAATTATTGTAATATTTTCAATATCCATTGAAAGTACTTATTTATTGACTACCTTGACATCGTACATTATGACATTCCACTATTTCACCCTACTTTGCCATACTTTTTACGAAACTAAAAATAAGACCCAATAGAAAAAACTTTTTTAAACAGCAGGAATTTCCAACAACTTTTGAAGTGGATATATAATTATAGATTCGAGTTGAAACTTCACTGAAAGTGTAATATAACTTTGTGCCAAACGCTATCGAATATTTACTAACACTCCATGCCTGGTTGTTGAGCAAACAAATTTTCAAATTAAACCTCGGTACAAGAGAACGCTTTAAAATTCAAATAAGAAAGTCTTTTCACATCGATTCAAGATTGAAATAATAACACAAAAATATTAAATCACAGGTATTCGAAAAAAAATGTATACTAAAAATGCAAACTGCAATGCACAACGTCTGCAAATTAGCAGCAAAAAAAAATATTTCGAAAAACTCCAGCTGAAGCTCAAACACAGCAAATCTGGCGCTAAGCCCAGGTGAATCACGAGCCCTATATTATACAATACCCTCCAGCGGAGTCTAGGTCACGTGTGCCTGCTTTATACAGCAGCGAAGAACAAGGGCGCGGAACGAGAAAGAGTCGTAAATAAAATTAAGCCGGGAGCAGCGAACATTTTTCTTTCATAAAGGCGCCTGTGCTTGGGTACGTCATTGGGACGAACTCGAAACTGCATTAACGTTATTGCGTTCACGGACATTCATTTTCCCAAAGTAGCGCGCGCGCGCACAAACGACTGCACCTATATGTATATGTATATATAATAGCATCGATCGAACAACATTACCCTCGGAATAGAGCTCATTCGCGTATGTGCTCGATTCGTTCAAACTTGACTTCTCTGATAAGCCCTTATATGCGTTTTTGAGTAAAAAGAAAAGATCCAATAATGTTGTTGCTCGATTTTCACATAGAAGCCAGATCAACGGCTATCGGGTGTCCCGAACAGCCGGCGTAACTCAAGCCTATCGGAAAAGTCAAGTTCGCGTGAATCATCCCAACGCAGCCTTGCAACTCTATATTATAATGCCCTCAGACGCGGATTCTTTGATCAAGCGCGCCATCAATAATGAGATTTTCTGCACTGAAAACCTCGAACTTCCTCTCTATTTCAAAAGACTCTCCTTTTTCGCCCCTCATTATTACTGCTCTAGAACAAAAGTGCTTGAACTTTTTATCTCCGCACAAAAGGGACGAGTTCTCCGGTATATTCGTTCTTGCCGCAGTGCCGATGCAGGCTTAGCCCTCTTCCTCAGATATTTACAGTCGTTTTTTCTTCTTCTTGCGTTGCGATGGAAAATAAATTAAACATGACCGCTTTGCAGCAGCGAATAAAACTCATTTTCACACATGATTATACGTCCGCGTGATAACGCGACCGCTTCGAACGTGTGCATCGAGATAAACGAAAAAAAAGTAGGCACACATAACGTCATCGCGTCTATTATCGTGTGTCGTGAAAAAAGTGTCTCGTCATACAGTGAGGATTGATGATATTATGAAAGAAATACTGTGAACATCGTCGAGGCTAGCAATTTGTATCTTAGCGTATGATAGTCGTGCGCAGCAGCTGTTTTTGAAAAATAAAAAAATCTGAAGCAGCAAAAATAATCGTAGCGAAAAAATTCGCATGCTCGCAGAGTAATTTTGGCATAGTATATAAGAAATAATATGTATAACTGAAAGTTCGCGCTACAAAAAGAAAAACCCTCTTAGCAAAAATGGGCGGCGGCTGCGGAGCAGGTAAAAAGTATAATACCGTATATAAGTACGCATGTATAATGTATATACGGGGGTGTGCAGAATGAAAGCGCGACTCATAAGAGTATATTCTGTGTTTAAAATTTCTGTCGTCTCTTCATGTTTTATTTTTTAATCGATAGAGTGCCATGTGCTTTATTGAAAGATTCATCATTCGCCATACATAATTGTCGATAATCGCCGAAATATATTGATATAGTATATAAAGGAGCGTTCGCCAAGGAAAGAAACAACATATCTCGTGACCTAAAAATGACGATACATTTATTTTGCTTTTCTTTTTTTTATCAATGATCAATGCAATCTAGGTCACCAGAAATACAAGTACGTTCTTATCACTTTTTATTGTTTTTTAGCATCATCAACCACCATCATTATCACCTCGTCATAATCATCATCAGCATATCATCTCATCATCATAATCACCATATCTCAACTTTTCACGTTTTTAAATAATAATCGTAATCGTAATAATAATAATTAATAATAATAATAAGTAAGAATAAGTAATAATTAATAAGTAATAATAATAATAATAAAGGACTATGGAGGAATTCCTGTTCATTTCATTAAATTTAATTATATATAATATATATTACATATATATTATGACTGAACCACCGACACATTTGATGTATTTTTTTTAATCATTCGGTGTTTTGCTTTGCTTGCTCGCATTCATTTAAATGTTCTTTTATTTATTTTTGTTAAGTAAACGACGCGTTTCTCGGCCCCCACCCGCTTATGGGGGGAAGCTTTAAATCGCCCGCGCAAGTCTTTCAAGATTATAATCCGCCTGCATTCGTAACTGGCATTCCTAGGAAGTGCACAAACCGATTTTAAATTGTTTTGTTGTTTTTGTTAAATATCTTTCTTACGTTCCTCAAGCTCTCGCTGACTTTCGCTCACACGCACGTTCTTATTCTCTTCTTGCTCTCCCTCACATTTTCACGCTCTCTTTCACACTCTCTCGTTTACTCGCTCTTTCTATCCCTCTCGTTCTTACGCAATCCGCTTCGTGATTTTACGAAAAGTGGTGTCGACGTTAATTATTATTTATCCATTTGTTTGCTCTTTCTCGGTGTTTTTCTCTCTACTCTGACCATTCCTTAATCTTTCTGTTTTCTTTAGTACACACGATCTTTGTTTTTTTTTATATTCTTGTTCATTCTCTCATCTCGAAGAAAAAACAACGACGCGAAGGAAGCGAACATGCGCGATAATCGCGCATCCCTCTTTGCTTATTTATTTTCTTTATTTAGAATATTCGAGAAAAACCTTCAATATAGGAATGCCGAGGGTTCGATCTAGATATCTTTTTTTCCCGTTAACTTTATATACGAAATTACCGCTATCTAAGTTTCGATCGAAGAAGTGAAAGAAACGATTTTATAACAGATACGTAAAGGCAACCGACAGACAAGATTTGCGAGCCGAGTGCTTTTGCCTTCTTTTTTTAGTGTTTTTTTTTTCTTTCTTTAAGCTCGAACGAGCTCGATGGAACTTTGAGACATGTAAACACTTTTAAAAAAAGTCGAGATCCAGAATGAAAAAGGAAGAGCTTCGACTTTTCGATGTTTTCATGCTTGACTATAATTTATATGCTCGAAAATGCGACGCTTTTGCAGCACAAAAGTTTACATATAAATTGTAGCTCTATCAAACTCCTTCAGGCTTCACACTGCTGCTCTTCACCTTAGAACTCTGTAATAGTTCGTCGATACGATATTTTATATTTTTTTACATTTCTCAGCGTGTTTTACTTATATAAATTAAATTACCAGACACTACACACTTTACTTTAGGATATCGTTATGAAATATCGAGCGAATCCGTTTTGCGAAATTTTTTATTTTAATATTCACTTTTTTAAAAGTTTATTACTCGAGAGACCTTACGTAACCAGCATTACAACATTGTATGCGTATTCGGACAAGTAAATCGGATGACGAAGGCATTTACAAAAACGGAAAGATTTACTCTAATTGACTGCGAAACCAATGGATGACACAGTAATTGAAAATTTTACGCGTGCGTTTCACGTCAATCAACATTTTTTTTTCTTTGTTGAACGGTTAAATGTTATAATATTTTTTTTCTCGCAAATACAATACTTATAGATTTCTTAAATTTTCGTTTACAAGCGCAAGGTGAAGAAAAAGAGAAAAGAGGTTCGGAAAGCTCGATATGTATAGCAATAATAACAGTAATGGGAGGACTTAATCCTAATTTATTTCAATATGCATTATATTTATTTAAAAAATTACACTGCCTTTGAACAAAATTTGATGAATTGTCGCAAATAAGATTTCATCCCCCACTTTTATATACGCAACTCTCGTGTGTTTCACTATTCAATGCATAATCATCTTATGACTCTTTTTCTTCTCATTCCCTTTTTATTATATAGCAATGACACCTGGTCAATTTTTTTTCGACTGGGAAAGCGCATCAAACTTTATTCAAAGAAACGTGAAGGAAAAATCTACTATGCTATATTCACTTTTTTGTTTGTTTTTTTTTAAATTACGATTCGCGCCCGTTCCTTTAGCCTTCCCTTTTTTATATTAAATATGATATTTCGTCAAAAAGGAGAATTCGAGGAAAGAGCGGAGTGGAAATCGGGTGAGTAAAGTCGGAAAGGAAAGCGGAAATGCAAAGTTTTCGTTTTGGTTGTTGTTGTTGTTTTGTTGATGTTGTTGTAGTTGTTGCGTGCCCTCGTGCGATACACATAAACTCGAATTGTTTGTTGCTTTGTAATGATTTTTTTTTGTTAAAGTTTGTGTTCTATATCGTTCGCAAATAAAAGCATATTGACGACACATTTGTTAACAGGTGTGTGCTCGCGCGCACGCGCACGCACATGCTAAGAAAAATGGCTGATTGATAGTTTTATAGTTATTACTTTTTTTTATCATTTTTTCTTTCTTTTAAATATCTGTTTTGTTATGTTTGCTTTGTTTGCTGGTAGACTCTGAATTAAATAATATTAATTGCCCTTATTACTTATCGTAAACGACGATTAATACATGTCGAACGGGACATTAACATCTCGTGTTCAAGACTCCTTTGCATCCTGATACAAGACTTTTTTTCCACTTTTTTGGTTGAGACGTTTTTCATTTATGGTTTTTTGTTTTTATCGCTTGATTCTTCATGTTTTTTTTTCTTTAGTACGTCAACACCACTCTAAGTCGCGAGTTTTCCCAAGCACATTGGTTGATTCACTTTGATGTCATCATTGTGACGAATTCTGCAACAGACGAGGAGAAGGAGGCTAGCATTAGTCATCGGCGCTTCGATTAAATTACTCATCTCGCGCGTATTATGATAATACGCGCGCGCGCGCGCGCGCGCACTGCAGTTGCAGCATGCATTATATAGGACGTGCGCTCACCTTCGTAATTAACCTGACCGTCGCCGTCGATGTCCGCCTCCCGGATCATTTCATCGACCTCCTCGTCGGTGAGCTTCTCGCCGAGGTTTGTCATGACGTGTCGGAGCTCGGCCGCCGATATGAAGCCGTTGCCATCCTTGTCGAACACCCTGAAGGCCTCCCTGATCTCCTCCTCGCTGTCCGTGTCCTTCATCTTGCGCGCCATCATGGTCAAGAACTCGGGGAAGTCGATTGTGCCGTTACCTAAAATCGTTGGTAAAAAACGATGAGTTTCTCAAATCGAAAACAACAACAACAACAACAACAACAGCAGCAGCAGCAGCAACTCACCGTCAGCGTCGACCTCGTTGATCATGTCCTGAAGCTCGGCCTCTGTGGGGTTCTGTCCGAGCGAGCGCATGACCGTACCCAGCTCCTTGGTGGTGATGGTGCCGTCGCCGTCCTTGTCGAACAGCGAGAACGCCTCCTTGAACTCGGCGATTTGCTCTTCCGTCAGTTGGTCAGCCTTTCGCAACAAACAGAAAGCACAATTGCCAATCAATCACAATAGGCTACGGTGTACACTGAGTGAGCGTATATGTAAGTTTACACACAGCGCCTTCCACGCACGAAATTAATAAACGCGCTCGCATTCGGCTCAATTAACGCGGCATAATTCGATCTCGTCGCCGTCGCCGTCGACGCTGCATATAGTCTCGCACACGCGCACGGACGTTTCTATTTGCACGCGGCGTTTAATTGGATAACGACGGAAATCAAACGTCTTTGCGAGAGCTCTCTCTCTCTCCCTCTGATGTGTGCATATAGAAGGCTGTGGAGCAGTTGTGATTTTGCTTTATTTATTCGCAGCAGCGTCGTTCGTTAGGACGTCAATTTTTTTTCTCTCCGACGAGTCTTGGCAATCAACCGACTGATTCGATCTAACGACCGGCCGTTTCAAATTCAATAAGGAGGAAACTTTATTTTCGCAATAACAGACGCACATTCAAATCAGCCGAAATCACTTTCCAGTTGCGCCATTGTCGTTGCTACCGTGTGTCTGCCGAGAAGAAGAATAAGAAGAAAGTCGTCGCCGCGGCGACCTAGAAAATCTCGCCAGACAAGCTGATATCGATCGGTCCAGCCCGAGCCAAAGAAATATACACACACGCGAACGCGCGGCAGCGTAGGAGGCAGGTATAAGGCCGTTGCTGCACTCAAAGGATAGACGGCTTTTGCTGCGTTAGTGCACTACTTTCTATATATCTACATATTCATCCGAAGACGCTGCATTTCTTTTCCTTTATCTCCTGGCTTTTTTGCGTACACACACACACACACACACACGTCGAAAAAATGTCTGTGCCAACGGCATATGTTTATCGTAACATTTCTGACGTAACCGCGGTAGTTTTTTTTTCGCTCGACTCATCGACTTTGCATCTGACGTCATCGAAGAAGGCCCGAATAAGAGCTACGACAACAAAAAATCCGCACTGCGGCACATTTTCCCGCGCGCGCACACACCTGTTTCGCAAGAATCGGCCCTGAGCTCTCACTGGCCGATAAACGCTTTCGCATCGGCCGCGCGCATATACGAGGCTTCCGGATTGATCCGAGAGAGCACGAATACTTTTTGTACAGCGGATATTATTTTTGGTTTTTCTCGGGGCTCTCTGATATTTGGCACGACTTTTCGGCGTAACGGAATGTGCCCCCGAGATCTTTTTATTGCATTCCTACGAGCATTATGCGGAGTTTTTGCAGTAGTTTTATCGCTACGCCTGTGCGCGAGAAGAAAAAAAAACGAGGAGCCGGCGGAAACGGCAGACAATAATCGCGCGCGGGGAAAACGCTATTTCTGGCGGACGGTTATCTCTCGCTATATATACATATATAAATATTTCGCTCTTGGCCATCATCGACGATTGCCTCGATCCTCTCGGTCTGACGTATTATATCCTGCTGGAGACAATAAACGTTTTTTCTCTCTCTCTTTTTCTGGAATAATATGCGAGTGAGCGACAAAAGGGAAAAATAACGAAGCAAAGAGAAAACGCGATTGTCGACGAGGCCGCGACTTTTCGAGCGTTTTTTCAAGCGCTCTGACATAATTTCAAGGCGAAAAAGCACGCCGCCGCTATCAATGAACCCCGATAAGTAGTGCCGCGTTTCGCTTGTTTCCTGTCCAGATCTCTCGGTTTTGCAAGGCTGCCGTCACGAAAAAAAAAATCGAGCATCGTGCCGTTTTCTTTTTACCTTCGTTCGAAAGGACAAATCACGTCGGGTTTAAAGCGCACGCGATTATGTGCCATTTCTCGTCCTTATTATTATAACAAGGATTATTATTAGCGTATATAGAGCAAGCGAAAGATTGCGTCGACGCGGAATATTAAGATCGAATTCGAGAGAGCCGACGCGGCAAGTTTAAGCGCAGTTAACCCTTTAACCTATGACGCGGGGCTTATCTCGATTTACCCCGACGCGCCAACGCGCATGCACTACTCGCCGTCGCGGCTGGGATCGATGCAGATGCACGTATAATGCACCGAGTGGGAACCTCGCCTTTTTCGTTCAAGCTCGCACCGAACAATGTGCTGTTGTTGTCGTCGTCGAATCGAAAGAGAGAATGATTATGACTGGAATCAGCTGATCGATCGAATGGCCGACTTCATACGAGCGTTATAATCGAGTTTTACGAGTGACAGAGTAGATTGCGACAACAGAGAGAGATAGAGAGAGAGAGAGAGAGAGAGAGAGGATGCATTTTCGATTCAATTTTCCGAGTGACGGGAGTTTGCGCGCGTCCCGACGGCGCAACTTTGTGTAACAGGCTCGAATTTGCGAACTAGCCACTCTCCATCTCTCTGCGGCAGTGTCATAGTTGTCGGGAAAATATGTATTTTGTTCGTGAACTCTATTATTGACTCGTCGACAGATAAGAGGCGAACTTTTACTCAAGCCGGATAAGTCGATTTCGCGCGTATGTATATATAGGATTACATCGAAACTGATGACTCGAGAGATCTTTAGCCGCGCGCGTCACGCACGTCAACGAAAAAAAAGAAAGAAAAAGAAAAACGAGAAACTACTTATATACACGTGTGTATATGTCGACGTATACACACGCTGCTTTTTTTCCTGCGCTCGTCGCTCGCGTGTTAGTCCATGAAAACGTCATTTTTCTCCCTCGTCGTCGTATATAGATCCAGCCCGAATTTCCTCCCTGCGTCTTTTCGTACACGTGTCGGAGGAAACGAGAGAAATTGGAGAAAGAACGACCAGCGCAGCGGAAATGGAATGAACGCGGATTTTGGGGAAATAATATTAGCTCGCCGTTTGATTGCCGCGACGAGAGGAAGATCGAGCGCTTTACTCGTTGATTAATGTGCCAAGGGAGAAAGTGCTCTCGGGCATCTGTACTTTTATATTTTTATGAAGTAAAACCCTCGCGCACGTCAACGTGTGATCGACGCGGATTTTATTGGCTTCGCTCGAATCGTATATGTTTGTAAACGCGCGTCGCGTAGAGAGAAACTCGGAGTATTGAGGAGAATACTAGTTCGATATGTACGTACTATGATAAACTAGTGCGTTTTATTTGGCTGGAGAGAGCGAAGAAGAAAAAATCTGCCAACATCACGGAAAAATTCTCTAACGCAGAGAGAGAGAGAGAGAGAGAGAGAGAAGAAGCCAAACGGATATCGAAGGGGACGAGAAGAGGGAGATTAATCTTGGCTGGCCAGTCGACGAGTCCATCATCGGCAAGAAGTCGCTTATGCTCGTGGGGGCAGCCCCTCTTCCGAATATTTCGACAAAAAACACAAAGATGAAGGAAAAATAATGTTCTCCCCCCTTGAGGATAAGGGGCGCACTTTCGGAAGGGACTATTCGGTGGTCGAACTTTTTAAATAAAAACTCCCGATAAAAGGAAGCTTCGGTCGATGAAAAGAATAGTGACGTGCGTTGCCAAAGAGCGCGTGGAATCAATGCTTTTGAGGGTAAATTTAGAGAGTTAATATTCAGTTCTGCACTATGGGAAAGCCGCGCGGCGTCGAGCAAATGTTTGCTCAGTTCGCGCGTCAAGAATTTCAAAGCTTTGTTGCAGCGGTCACGGATGAATTTTCCCTCGCGCGATAAATTTTTTCATCGGCTCTATGCGAACGATACTATATATTCAGCTGCCTCGTTGAATTTCTGAAACGTAAGCCTCCGGGCGATAAATTTGCTTTGGAGAGGGAATCGATTCTCCAAGAAATGTCTCTGCTCTCTCGAGTGCTTCTCGCGTTATCTCTCTCACGAAATTGAATTTTATCGCTTCCGACAAGGGCGATCTTCGCGGATTGAAATTTTTCGAGATTGATTAACGGCGAGATCGATGCAGATATAGAGAGCTCGAAAACCCCGCGATATTTACGCAGATCTCGCTCGCTCGAAAGAGGAAGAGCAGCAGCAGCAGGAAGAAAAAAATCTCATTCTTAAAGCAAGAGATGAGCTAATCTTTGCTTATAGAGAAAATACGACATCAAAGCCGCGATCGCGCGATGTATCTCTTCGCGGCTCTGAATTCGAGGCACACTTGTAACACTTGCATTGGAGGAGGTACTTGCCACGAGGACGAAAAAGAATAAAAAGAAAAAGAATATGCGATAACGGAAAAACGCGCATAGGAGAAGTCACGTGTGACTCAGCGCGACATTAACGGCACGCGCGTATGTGAATAAACTTTATTTTTAGTGATTGCGTACGAAAATTTAGTAGCTTCCCATCCGAGCGGCTCCTATCAAGATAAGTATGACCGCGCGGCATTTTATCTCACGGGCCAAATGATTACATTGAGTCCCCGATAATGCGCGAGTATCAATCATCATCGCGACGTTAGTCATGCCTGTTTACCGCAAAGCAGCTGTGGCAGCCGGCGCTCCGCGATTTGTAAATAAAGGACAACGCAGCGACTATTTTTACCGTATACCTCGCCGTAACGCGTCGATCTATTATTGTTTACGAGCATTCAGAATAAAAAAAAGGCGAAAGAAAAAACTGAATTAAGGGAGCGAAAAAGCGCAGAGGGAAAAATAAGAAGAGAAGCGCCGGGCCACGTAAGGAAAACTCGGCAGCGAGTGCGCGCTGAAAGAGAGAGAGAGAGTGAGAGAGAGACAGAGCAACGGGGGAAAACGCAGCGACAGCGAAAAATCAATACGTATACGGACGAGGAGGAGGAGGAGGAGGCGTGAGCGAGACAGTGCGCCAGCAGCCTCGGGATTTTCGGTGCCAGCAGTGCCACCCCCTCACGATACATACACACACGCACACACAATGGAAAAACTCTCTTTTCCTGGCCGTCTGTCAAAAGCCACGCACGCGACCGTATGGTTGCTCTGAATTATACACGCACACAGGCGAGCAGAGAAAAGAAAACAGGGGGAGAAAGGATGGATGGACTCCCGGCGGAGACGTCGGCGTCGGGGTTGCGCACTCTGAGCGAAAATCGAAGGGGCGCCTGCTAGGAGAGTAGGGAGAGTTATAGTCGAGCTTAGCCAGGGCCGTGCCGGTAGGGGAAGGGGGTGGCTGCCGAAGGAAGTCGGCCGCCGCAGAGGGGGTGGAAAATCCGGACGCGACGAGGGAGGAAGCGCCGAAACTGGGTCACAGCGGCGTCGGGGCGCGCAAGTTCTCTCTCTCTCTCTCTTTCTCTCTTTTTTCGGCGTGGCTTCTCGAATCTTCGCTGTATACGCGTACCGGCGCTGTGTATAATGAAATGTGTCTATACCGCAGGCGCATCGATTTTTCGCGATTTTCCGAGAGCAGCTGTGGAAAATTCTCGCAGCAAAAAGCTCGAGCGTGTCACACACGGTATAGCTGCAGAGCAGCAGACCGATATGACACACTTCTCAGCGCGGCATATAGGCAGAGCAGAAGCAGCAGCGTTGTTATATCGATCGAGCGTGCGGGGGCTGTTGCCGCACTGCTGCTGCTGCTGCTGCTGCTTCGGCCGATAAAAGAAAAAGTAAATAAACACACTCCTGCTCGGCGACAACACTCACTCTCGCACACAGACACAAGATGTGTATACAATAAGTTAAGAGACGAGACGATATAGTTGTTTTTACCATGGCGTCGGTGCTCTCGCTGTGCCCTGCTTATTCTTTCTGTCTTTCTTTCTCTCTGTCTATCGCTCGTTCTCACGGGTTTTTAATAAAAAAAGCTCCCGCTGCGTGTTATATACTAGAGTGGGTATATATACTGCGACGCTGCTGAGAGAAAACGCCCCTTCGCGCGCGCACATACACACACACACGGAGCACCACTATCGCTGCGCTGTTGCTGTTCAATCAATCCCGCGCCGTCGCCACCTGGACTCTTTCTCTCTCTCTCTCTCTCTCTCTCACTCTATGGCAGTAGCAGCACCACTGACTGACTGACTGACTGACTTGCTTCCGTTCCGCGTGTGAGAGAGCCTTGCTCCCTCGCGCACACGCACTGGTCGCGCGCACTTTCTTCTTCGCGACTCTCTTTCTCTCTCTCTCTCTCTCTCTCTCTCTCTCTCTCTCTCTCTCTCTCTCTCTCTCTCTCTATCCCCTGTACATAAAGTCAATCATGCCCCACACACGCTCTTATCTGTCCTGTTGGCTGTAACCGAGAGGATGATGCGTTGGGCTATTACTACGGCTGCATATATATGTGTGCGTGTGTGTCGGTACGGTAGTTCGTCGTTGCGCCAGCAGGAGGCTCGCACCCCTCGCGCACACTCAAAAGGGACTTCCCCTTGGGCTACTACTGCACAAACACACACACACACACAAACACATGTATATTACTGGCCTCGCAGGTGTGTTCGTTGGTGCAGCGAGCGGCTGATGAGATTTTCGAGTATATAGACGTCGACTCGCCGGCTCTCTCTAGCGGTCGTACCTGCTGATGTCAGCCTCGCCTTGGACGTTTCCACCCCGAGTCGGAGCGAGAGATCCCCCACCCCTCGCTTCGACTAGCGACCTCATCCCCTCTCGCGCTATCCTCGTTAACGATTAACGTTTTCCCTGCGAAGCTAGGCCTGGAAAATTGGAATTCCACTCTCTTTCTCTCTTTATCTCCACGACGGCTCTGTTTTCAGCGCGGAACGCAGGGTGCAAAGCCTCCCTCCCTTTTTTATTTTCACAAAGCTTGAATGAAGCGCTTGAAAGTCGCGGCCCGTAATTGGCAAACACCGACTGCTCCGATTTAACGATCGACGCTATACAGCTCTGCTATATATACCGTCGCCGCCGCTACTGCTGTTGATGTTATTGTTTAGCGTGTGTATACCGTTGAGCTTTCCGCGGCGAACTCGAGGTCTAGTATAGAGGTAAATAGAGAGATATAACGATCCGGTTTTAATTGAACGAGGCTACGTTTCGTGCAGCTCAATTATCGCAGCTTGAGAGACTGCGCGAGAAGGATAACAAGCGAGTTATCCGCCTTTTTTCAATCGCGGCCGCGATTAATGCTTCCGCGCGCGAGCGGCGTCGTTACGCAATTCCGGCAATAATTTACATTCCATAAAACTCGCTGTACGTATCATCGTATCGCTCGGTCGCTTGCCTGCTTGCTCGCGCGGCTGCCTGCGCCGTTCCCGTCGTGCCCGCAGCGCCATCCAGCGAGCCGAGAGCGCTTCGAATTCCTGCGGATCCCATTCGGCGAACATTTTTCGCGACACGCATTCCGAGTCGTCTTCTGCGTTTCGTCATAAATATTGCATAGGACGTGCATCTCGAGCAGCGAAGAATCTTTGTGCTGGAAATTTTCAATTCAAATTTCCCGCCACAGAAGACAGAGATAGAGGGAGAAAGAGCCGAGAGAGAGAGAGAGAGAGAGAGAGAGCAGCGGCCAGAATAAGCTGCCATATCGCGCGTGGCTAGCCTATTAGTCACTCGTTACAATTAGTGATGTTGTGTGTTCGCAGAGTCGGCGCACACCTCGCTCGCATGTAGAGAAGAGAAGTTTTTACACTTGGCGCCAGCCAGTGACGGACAACACGGGCTTTGCGAAACGCGGCACCTACTCGCTCTTTCTCTCTCTAGATATAATGGGCAAAAATAGCCGGCTGAATCGATTTTAGCTGGACACACATCGGAGCCGCGAGTCTCGCAGAGGTGTAGCTATATATACGATCGAGAGACGCTGAGACTGTTGTCTTGGAAAATTATATCAGCGGCGTTACGGCCTTATTTTCATTCAGCGGAAGGAAGAACCATATACATATACAGAGTCGCACGTACATACAGTGAGAGAGACAGAGAGAAAAGACGGCTGATGGCGAGAGACAGAGAGAGGCTAAAGGCGCCGCTATCCTACGCAGCGGCGAACCCGAGAAAGCTCGAGTCGACGTGCGCACACATGTGCCCGTCTGTGCGCGAAAGAGAGCGAGCTGAATCGGAACTGGGCGAGAGAGAGAGAGAGAGAAAGAGAGAGAGAGAGAGCAAATGCGAAGGATATAACGGCGATAAAGACGGTTATAGAAGCGGCCCCCGAGGCACGCGAGAACGACTTTTGCTCTCTCGCGGTCTTGCCCTGCCTAGGAGGGCCAATTCTTCTCTTTCTCTATTTTTCTAATATACGATTAGTCGTTATAGGTAACTGCGCTCGCGGGCTCCTTTTTTGGAGGCATTTAGGGCTGCTCGATGTATACCCCGAAATTAGCCGCTAGCGCGCTGCCGCAACAACTGAACAAGCCCGCCGGAATTTTCGAATTTCATCTCTGACGAAGCGTTATATGCGGATGCACGCAAGCCGCAGCTTACGCGCTCGTGTTGGACTTTTCGCGAATCGAGCGCACGTGTGAATCCGCATCGCGGAGGCTGCGGCTCTGGCTCGAGACCGGCGAGTCTCATCGTCGTCAGCGTATTATTATCCATCTCTCGCCTGTTTCTCGTGTCCGATCGATCTGTGCTCCGACGACCGCGCGCGCGGACGAGGCTAAAATTTGCCGATATCTCGAGCTCTGCGCGATGGCGGGACGAGAGAAAGTCCCGCTTTGCCTCTACATCCGCGCACACACACACACGCGCGCGCGCGCGAATAATGTAAGAACGTCTATGTAGAGGAGACAGCCAAACGGAGAAGGAAAAGAAGAACGTCGCGATGCTCGTTTCGCCGAGAGGAAGAAAAAAAGACTGCCGAGTGGAATCCGCGTACAACACGTACATATACAACGAGGCGGCGGCGCGGACGACATTTTTCTCGGCATCGCGTTTGCTGCAGAGCTATATACTCACCATTTTTCACTGTGTGTTGCTGTTGCTGCTGCTGCTACTGCTTCGCTGGCGAAGAAGAGGACGAACAGTAGTGTCGCTGCTGTTTGCCGGAACTCTCTCTCTCTCTCTCTCACTCTCTCTCTCTCTGGCTGTGCGAGAGAGCAACTGTGTGTGTATGTGTGTACGTGTGTGAGTTGCGGTTCACTGGCGCGCAGAGCTCTTGGACGCTAGCGCAGGATCAATCTAGCACTATATCTGCGAGACGAACGAGTCTATCTCTCTCTCTCTCTCTCACTCGGTGAGATACGACGACGAACGACTGTAATCGACGAGACGGCAGAGAGCGGCACTCGACGAGAAAACTACGGCGGCGAGCGAACGACTGCTGCTGCTGCGGCTGAGAGCGGCGACGTTGGCGCGAGCGAGGAGCGCCGCGAGGGAGGGAGGGGGCAAAGAGAGAGAGAGAGCGAACGCGCGCGCGCACACAAGAAGATATAGACAGAGATGGACTGCTGCGCGAGAGAGCGAGCTTGTGAGGTTATTAGCGGCACACACGACGACCGTTCGCCTAGTGGTGTCGCAGTGACTATACTACCTATATATATAACAAATGAGAGAGAAAGAGCACCGGCAACGGTCAGAATTCCCCGAAGAAGTTGCGGATGAGAAAAGCCTCGGCAGCAGGCGTACTACCTAGGAGGCAGCAGCGGCGGCTCGCTCGCTAGCGTCCCTCTCTCCCTGTATGTTATGTAGCTAAT
Source organism: Muscidifurax raptorellus (assembly GCA_020010945.3). Lineage (NCBI taxonomy): Eukaryota > Metazoa > Arthropoda > Insecta > Hymenoptera > Pteromalidae > Muscidifurax > Muscidifurax raptorellus. Next base: position 1,743,200 of record CM052081.1, on the reverse strand, counting down.
ACAGGCGCACGATAGCTCTCGATTTTGTTTTTACTCGCATTCGCAGAGCCCATAGAGAGGCGCGTAATTCTTATCGCGTAGGTACACCGAGAGAAATTTCGAAGGCTCAGCGCTCCATGTTATTGCGGCCGTACAGATCTCTATCGATCGAGTGTTTTGCCGTCTATTCTCGTCGTTCCCGAATCCCGAAATTTTCCGAACTCTGGCGCTACGAACATAAGCGTCTACCGCTTCGACTTTCGAGCTCCAGCCGACACGCTATAGTATCCAAGTTTCGAGGTCTGAGACTGCGAAGCGTCGAGTCCCTGCGGTACGGAGAATCTTGGAGTCCCCACTCTCGCAATTCGACTGCTATTAATACCATGTCTCGCTCCATACATGCACGAGAATCGTAGAGTATCTATACTTCGAATTCGAAGCCGAATCATTCGTATTTAGAGGGGACAGAGTACAATATTATTCGTGTTCCCGTACCTTCGGAAGTATCGAGCGCTGAGCCTTCGAAATTTCTCTCGGTGTACGTAACTGTCAAGCGAAAATTCTAGCCCAGTGCGTTGTACCAATCCGCTGGTGGTGTTACTACGCCGAGGCGCTCGGCATGCGCGCATTCCGCCAAGATAGAGAGACTGGCGCAAGTATCATACGCGGGGGAGGAGGGGGAGGAGCCGCGTGCGCGATATCGCCTGCATGTGTCCGTGTGCCGCTGCTGGCTAGCCGGCTCTATAGCGCAGGGAAAAACGAAAACCGTCCTAGAGTAGACACACTACGCAGACACCCATACCAGTACAGAGATGCGAGAACGAGACGGAATCGCACCGGTACACAAGCATCGCAGCTCTCTCGCTCCAACGGGGCGCGGTCCTTGTTCACCGCGCGGACGCGCGCATGTGTGCGCTCGGCGAGCTATGTATACGTGCAGTCGAGAGCGAGAAAGAGAGAGAGAGAGAGAGAGAGAGAGAGAGAGAGAGAGAGAGAGAGAGAGAGAGAGCGGCCCGGCGAAGCGGCAGCAGCAGCAGCAGCGGCGGCGGCGGCAGACTCGTGATTGGTCGGCGCGCACCTGCAATGCGTCAGGCAGCCGCGGCGGCGGACTTGATGCTGTGCTGCTGCCGCGGCTGCTACTCTCTGCGGCTCGCGCGCGCGCAGCCCGGCCACCGCCGCCGCAGTAGAGAGGCGCGCGCACCGGGTCACACGGCACCGAACGTCCTCCTCATCTGTATATATATATATACCTATGTACATAGCATATATATATTTTGTATACGACGAGACACACTCGTGTAGAGCTGCGGAACTGCCTCTCTCTCTCTCTCTCTCTCTCTCTCTCATCATGTCCGAGCACGTGAATGGGTTGATGCTGCTTTTGGATTATAAGCGAGAGAGGGCTTTGATTTTTCACGGGGAAAGAGGTTATGGGGGACGGACACGTGGCGCCATTTTTTTAGCTGCGGAACATTTCCGAGAAGAGAGAGAAAGAGAGAGAGATGACGCCGTTATGGTTGCGGAAGAATAGGTGTTTTGCAGAGCAGCGAGATTAATTGGATCTGAATGCCGGCGAATTATTGATCCAAGGCTATCGAGGGAGGAGCTGTCCTAAGAGTGAGTTTTTATTTTGTTTTCTTTTGTTTTCTTCAAAGAGTAATGGTTTTCATTTTCCAAAATTTTTGTAAAAGCCAGACGTTATTAGTGATTTTCCAGCAGGGAATGCTTAGATAGATGGGCCTCATTCTTCCGGCAACGCTCATTTTTCACACAAAGTGCTTGCAAATTATCGGAATATGCTCTCTCGCGTAAAGGGAGAAGATGTCTAACCTATAAATCAAACGATGAATGCACCGTTTCCATATACTTACAGGCCGTATAATTAAGATGGACGAGTGAGCTATAAAATTTGAACTTCCGGCGTGACGACGCCTCCTCCGATATCATAACTATATTACAACCGCGCACAATTAGACCCGGACGCACAATAAAGGTCGAGCGAAACCTTGAAAGATCTCGCTCGCGCTAGACTAATCGGAAAGAATGTTAATGCAACCGAAGCCGCACACTCGTAGAGATTAAATTTTTTATTTTTCTCTCGACTCGCTCGACGCTTATACTCGTACAATTAAAGCACCGCAGCATAAGCGAAACACCAGTGCGGGCTTTTTAGTCACACGAGCGTTGCGTCCGCGCGAAGAAAGAACGCTATAATTTAACTCGCGCGCGCGCGGGGGCAAAATGAAACACTCTGTGCGCGCTAATGAAAATTAACGTTCTAATACCTGCCGGGCGCGCACAGGCTTTATTAAAAATTACGCTCGGAATTTCGGAAACTTTATGCGTATACGCGTATACCGTTCGACGCAATACGACGATCCTCGTAAATTCGAGCGAGTTACACACACTCGCTCCCTCACCCCGAAATTACCTATAAAACTCTCGCGCGAAGTCTAAAGATGCGCCCGAGGGCTACCGTGTGCGCGAAGCAAGCGAGGAGCAATTTTCGATAAGACGAAAATTCGGCGTATTATATATCTCGCGGATGGTAGCGTCGTAAAACGATAACGTAAAATATAATATACTGTATGTACTATATTATATCGAGAAAAATTAAAAGCCGCTTGGAATCCACGACTCCTTTGACCTTTTGACTTTGCGTCGCGCTTCTCCAGCAGAATGATTATATGTCCCATTTCCCGCACATCTCTTTCAATTTTTCCCAGCCTTTTCACGCGAGATGTATCCTCGCGCACATCCTCTTTCGACACTGCGCGCATTGGCTGTGGGAGCTTTTTCCCTTAGCCGAGTTTCTTTCACGTTATTTGACGAGGATATCGAGGCGCTTTCGCCGCAGCTCGCCATTATTTACCTTCCCGAATCGTCGCTCAACATTGTTGTATAAAAAGCAGTTAACAAAGCCGCACATATACCAGCCATTATAATTATATATACGCGGCGAGCATACATGAATAAATTAAAAACTTGCGATTATCGCATGAATACATTAAGCTTCCCTTGAATATAGTTGAAATTATTATACGCTCACGAGTCAAGCGCGTTGTGCATTACATATACACACATACACGAGCGCGCGAAAATCCGGTATATATACTACGTTTTTATCGCTCGTCGTTCCCAGTGGGAAGAAGCAGTGCGCGCGTTCGTCGAGATAATCCGAACGCTCGAAATTTTTCAAAAGGAGCTTCGCATTGATCCTTGAAAGTCGCGTGGGTTTCGCGAATTCCCTGATATATGCAGGTCGCCGCATATATGTGTATATATATATATATATATATAGAAGGGAAGAAAAAGAGCCGCCCGATCACACGGCTCTCGGACGCGGGGATGCCTGAGAAATTATTAAAATTGCGACAAAAGAGCTCTTTTATATATCATATAATTTTTCAAAGGAACAAGATTTCACGAGACTCGATAGGCATTAATTTTAATGAATTTTAATAATTACAAGAGGCGCTCGCTCTGCGCACATACTCATGAATAAGAAATGGAGTAAGTGTTAATAATACGTAACGCTGTGCGGGGACTCGAAGTCGAGCGAGAAAGCGCTGCATACATAAGATATCACTTTGATTTCGTTAAAACTTGCTAAATATCCAACTTCGTTATACGCGACTTTCGGAGGGAAAACTTGAAATTCCATTTCAACCTTATTATAATTTGCTCCACTGTGTATACACGTACTTATAAAGCAGTTATCGAGGCGCAAACATTTTCATTAGCTCGGCACTTCGAGCCGAGGGTATAAGCTGCTTTCTAATCAATGACTGCTTCGAGAGGGAGAGAGTGAGAGTGCGCGCATCTAAATGCATATTATATGCAGTACACGGGGGCCACTTATGCATGCACTACTCGAATCTATATCTATCACGTTCGCGCGTGAAAGCGATGCTCCAAGCAAACAACAACAAAAAAATGTGCTGAGAAACAAAGTATCAAGCTATGTTTCGGTCAGCTGTGAGCTAAAATGCTCGCGTTGAATTTTTACAAAGCCTGTATCCGCTCACCGGACAGCTTCTTCTCGCGCGAAAGCTCCAGATCGGGAAGAAAAGCTCCCCTCGAGAATCTCCTCGACGGGGTGCCGGAGCGTTATTAAGAAATTAAGCGGAGCCCGCACGCAGGGACGGTGTAGAGTATATATAAGTTCCGTATAGAGAGCTAAGCCAACGCTTCCACTTTAAAAAAAGAAGAGGGAGCAGAAGAAGAAGAAGAAGAAGATACGTGAGAAGCGTCTCTGTCTCTCTCTTTCTACAGCAACCTCGCCCCGGGAGGATGAATAATTCAGGAGCCCCTAACGGCCAAGGGGTCGACTCTGGCACACCTGATGCGCGCACTCTCTCTCTCTCCTATTACGAGCTCGTATGTATGTATGTATGTATGTACGCGAATGAGAGAGAAAGCGTAAGCGGGGGTGGCTATGTGTTTACGAGGGGGCGGAAACCGGGCTAAGATGTGCCGAAGGACAAAGTGAACATTCGCGTGTAGTCTTTTTCCTCTGCAGCACAGCTGCTGCTGCTTCTGTGCCTTTTGAGCAGATCCGTATATAGCTAGATTTGGAAAATTGTGTCGTGCACGTATAGGCGCGCGCGCGCTCGGTTATTTCGGGCTCTTTTGATGCGGTATCTTTCTTCTGCTTTTTTTCTTTGTACATGAGAACTCGAGAGCGCGGGGGCTAATGATATTATACGATAGGAGATTCTCGATACGATTTTTCGAGCGGATAAAACTTTCCGAGTTTTCTCGAATTTCGTTTGCAGAGTTTACACGGAGAAGCGGAGCGACGCTTATTTTCTTTCGAAAACTTGTTTACCCGCGGGGAAATTTAACGAACGAAAGCGATTTATTTGGAAAAAGATGTACTTTCGGCACTGACGTGCTGCGGAAAAAAGATTTTCGAAGGAATTCGCGAGGAGAGTTATGCGCGCGGCGAGAAATTTATCGGGTGTGTCCTTGACGGAAATTCTCATAGCTATATGTCGCATGATGCGATAAATTTATACGGAATGCCGCAGAGCGAGGAATAATATACATTATCCTTGAGCGAGTGAAATTTGCCGAACCGTTTTTGAAAAATTAAGAGTCCGAGGATAGGCGAGGACCGTCGTATTCCATAGAGTCAAAATTGAGAATAATTTTTAGGCAGGTGCCGCGACGCGCGCGAAAAATGCATCGCTGCACACTGGGTTAAGGACGGCATTAAAACACGGTAATTTTCAGTCAGAGGAGGATCAATTGCCGGGCGTATAATACACGCACACAGTGTCGGTGAAAATATGTGTAAATTCTCGAGGTGGACTTTATTGAGTTTGACATCGTCTATAGGATCTAAGAATAATATGAATTTAAAGCGGCTGCTGTGGAGTAATATAGAGAACGCGGAAGTTCATTAAATAACACGGGAACCTGCACGAAGGATCTCCCGCGCGTTTTTTTCCTTCTTGAGCTCGATGTGCTGTACACACATATACACAGCTCATCTCCGGCGCCTTCGCGGAGATCGGGATGTATGTAAAATATAGCACTCAGTGTTATTTAATCAACTCGGGGCATGTTTTTTTTTTCGTCTTTTCATCTCCCGAGGGAAGACGCGGGGGATTAAATTTTTCCGACTTCCTTCCAATTTCTCCCCGTAAATAAAGTGACGCTACATCGAGCAGTGTTTATATATACTTATATATACATATACTTCGAGGATAAATAACGTTGGAAATACGCAATGATTGTTTGTTTATTCGTGCTCAAACGGAGACAAAGACGTGGGTTAAATTTTCCATTATACAAACAAGCGCGACTCTTTCAAGGTTAATCGGCGACGCTTTCAGCGTAATTAATTCTCCATTTTCTCGACTTTGAGGAGAATTTCCCACCAACCCAAGCGGCGTTTCACTGTGTGAAAAAATAAAGCAATTAAACGAAAATCCTTCGAGCGTATAGGTTATAAGGAACATTGGAAAATAAAAAAAAATACGCCCACACGAGTTCAAGGAAGCGCTATACTGCATCAAAGTAAAACGTATATTACACTTTGGCAAAGGGACGCTCGCTCGGCTTTGTGAAGTAATTTTCCGTGAAAGAAAGCGTTCTTCTCCTTAATTCGTGCATCCGGCTTTATTAAACGACAAACCGACGTCGCCTTTTCCAGCTGCACGCAGGGCTGGATTAAATAAAAAATATTAATAGTTCAAAGGCGAGTCTATATATATATAAAGGTTCTCTACTCTGCCATACAATGGAGAGAAATTCCATTCAAGAAACTAATAAAAATCTCCTCTCTCATACTGATCTCGCATATATACACACATTCATATCGGGCAATACGAGACCCGACTCGTCGCGGCTAATCGTTCGCTCGTCGCTTCTATTTCTTTTTTTTTTTTTTGTACCGGCAACCACCACACGGTGTTATTTTTTTCGGCGCACAGAGATAATCGGAGTTCAAGTTTAGAGAGAAAGAGCGCGCGCGGTGGGCCACCGATCGATATATGGATAAAACGCGGTCGACCGAGATACACACGCGTGTGTGCAGGAGCGGAGGCAATAAAGCTACCCCCGGCGACGACGACGACGACGACGACGTATATAGAAAATAAATAAACGACGGGATGCGCATCACGGAAGGATATATAGGAAGAAATTAATTTTCTCTTCTCGTGTGTGTGTGTGTGTGTGCGGTGTAACGATTTCCTTTTCGGATGACGGCTGGCCGTAATTTGCGCCTCGTTCAAGGCGCCGCCGCCGGCTCTATACCGACGCGATATTGGGTGTGTATCGCTCGCTCGCGCTTATTAAGGCTATCGATTGGCTTGTTAATTCTTAATTTACTGATATTGCCTCGTGCACGCGGCGCGGGGCCAATTAAACTTTCATCCGCGTCATTGCTGTCCGTTAGCTTTTTTACACCGTGTCTAATCGCGATCGGCTCTTTGTAATTCGCCTGCGAAATCTGCGTTTGCACAGCAGCGACGAAGAGTTGAAAAGTACAAACGTCCGATTAGGCGTGTCCTTATCTCTCTTCCTCTTCCCGCAAGTTCAGCCCCTTTTTCCAACTTCTTACCCAACGCGCGCACTAGCTCCCCTGAATACTTACGAGTTCCTTCATTTATCCTCTGCTCCTAATTAACCCCCCCGAGCGTTAACGTTACTTCCCCCTTGTTATTCTCTCTCTGCGGCTTTCTTTTTATCTCGTTTCTCCTCGACCCACACCCCAACTAAGTATTCGTGGATACGTAACACCTCGATCCGTTCACTCTGAATCTGTCTACGTTCTAAAATTCTATACGACTATCCGGTATATGTTTAATATTCCCCATTGTTTTCTTATCCCCTTCCGGCTGCTGATGATAATGCTTTTTACACCCTCGATGGATTTTTATACTGATGCTGCGCATAAGTATAGCTGCCCCTTATCTATGGCTCTATGCTCGAAATATCTTCGATCATCTATTATAACCCTCGAGCCTCGCTCTTTGGAAGAATAAGTGCTATGCAATCCCTTGCCCTTTTTCTCGTTTCCGCGCGCAGGAGTATATATATATAGCAACGGCGGCGTCGGCGGCACTTTGCTCCTTTGTACCCCGACTATCTCCACACTAATTTGCAGTATCTTCTCCCCCATTTCTCCTGTCTTTCCTTCCGTAATTTTCCTCGTCTTCTCTGATCTTATTCCGCGATCGAGCAAATGGACGGATACGAGATGCCGCATGTCTCTTTCTCTTTTTTTCCTCCCGTCGATCCTCCTCGCAGTCGTAATGCGGAATTCGATGATGTATTTTATCAGCGAGTGAGAAAATAGATGGCGCGCTTTTAGCGCAGAAAAAAATCTCTCTCTTTCGTAAAAACAATCTCGATTTCAATCAGCGGGTAGTTTGCAAAGCTGGATTTTTAATTACGAATTTACGAGCGCCTCGTGTATTATGAACTCTTTCACGCCCTCATATAAGCGCAGCTCTAAAACGTTATTAGACTTAGCCGCGCAGCTCTGTAATAAGTCCGCGCGGAGTACAGAAGGAGCTTTGGTCAGCCGTGAGAAATATATACGAAAAGGAAAAAAATTGGGAAGAAACAGGAGCGGGGGGGGGGGGGGGGAAGTGGGCTACTGCTTGAGGAGAGAAGAAAGGGGCGGCAAAAATCCGGTATTCCGGCTCGACGGAAAATTCGGACTCTCTCTCTCTCTCTCTCTCTCTCTCTCTCTTGTCAGAATGGGCGGAGAGCTCTGGACTGCGTCTGAACTCTAGCAAAACCAAGGCAATATTTTTTGGCTCCAGAAAGAACGTAAATGACATTAAGTCCTTGAATTTGCCTGGGGTAAGGATGTGTGACGGAGTGATCGTCCCTTTTGAAGATGCGGTGGTGAGTCTCGGTGTTACATTAGATAGTAAATTAACATGGAAACCGCAAGTAGATTGTATAACTAGAAAAGTCAATAAAGCCCTGTATAGCTTGCGTTTTATTAGGGATTGTACCACCGAGGCTCTAAGGAGAAGGCTGGTTGAGTCACTGGTCCAACCCCATCTGGACTATTGTACTGTGGTGTACCTGGACGCGACTGACGAACAGAGAATACGACTACAGCGACTAAGTAATTCTTGTGTAAGATACATCTTTGGAGTAAGAAGGGACGAGCACATCTCCCCCTACCGGAGAAGACTGGGCTGGCTTAGTACTGACTCACGTAGGCTTTATTTTAAAGCTATACTCCTATACAAAATTATGAGATTGCGTGAGCCAGAGTATCTGGTATCGTTTTTTAGCAAGCATCAGCCCAGGCCTTCCGCAAGGGGGCCCCCGCCTAAGCTTCATGTTCCGGTGGTGAGCACTGAAACTGGCCTAAAAGCCTTTCAGATTCAGGGTGCACGTTTCTGGAACTCCTTGCCCTCTTCCATACGCCTTCTGCCTTCTCTCGCATCCTTTAAGGAGGCAGTGCGCGGCTATCTGCTCGGCCTTGAGCCCTAGCCGTCCCTCATGTGGGCGGATGACGCGGGCATTCGATAAACTTTATTTGTGATTATTTTGACTCGGCCTTTCCGGCCTAGATCTGTGATATTCTCGACGAGAATTCTCGACGAGAACGTAATGCTGACTGTGATATGATGGGTCTACGACCAAATCTATTTATTTATACCAAAAATAACTCTAAAAAAGAGTATGTATTTATTTATTATTTTTTACTGTAAAGTGAGAATAAAGATCTATCTATCTATCTATCTATCTATCTATCTCTTTCTTCTCCTTGGGGACATCATCCGTCTCTCTCGTTTTTATCCCCGGAATCCGCCCTTATATAGCCCCGGCGCGTCGTCCCATTCAGCGCTCTTTCTCTTTATCTTCAGCGTTATGTGCGCGTGGACCACCCCCCCTTTCTCCCCCCGAAAAGCCCGTCTCTCTGTTTTGTATTTTCGACGCGCGACGCTCTTTCTCTCACTCGAAGTTCTCTCGCCTCTTTGTTTCCGAAGGAAAAGCTCGTCCGTTTTCTCCTTGAACGCTATGCGCTATAAGCTATGCTATATGCCGATGCATATAGCGCGTGAATGGCGCGAATCAATGCCCCCGCGTGGCTGATGACTGTATATACCGCGTTGAACATTTTTCAAGTAGTGTAGGTCAGCCTGAGCAAGAGAAAGCTGGGGGGGAGCGAATACGTTTGGCGAAAACACGATGTCTGCTGATATTGCGCAATACGTCTGTTTAAGGCTGGAGGATAAATTCCTTTTTCTTTTCTTGATTGAAACTTCATCTTTTCATAATCCCGCGTAATTACTCTCATAATTTCGTCGCAAAAGTCAAGCGACGCGCCGGAATTCAATAGCGTCGCATCGTTAAAATTATACATAAAATAGAGAATAAAACACAACGGCTATACTGAAAGCTCGAATATCCAATTTACGAAGTAATAGGCTGAAAATGACCTACATTTCCGAACATCACACGCCGGCTTAAAATTTCAGTTTACAAGCATCGCGCCGCCGCGCGCAAATTGAAGCCGCAGCGTCGACAAGAATCGAATTTGAGATTGCGTTCTCGAAATCGAATCTTTGCAATTTATTACAATATATAATGTCCTCGTATATTCACAGCCCAAATAATTTTTCTCGCTCATTTACGTGCGAGCTTTCGGCGAAATGGTGTTTGTCCGTTGCATATATATATAGAACTGAAAGCGCAGCCGCGCGTGTAAAGCGCTTTACATATATACACACAAAGTTTAATTAAACGTTTGCAACTCGAAGAGGCGTCTTGACGACGTCGGCGGCAACGGCGATCGAATCAATCTGAAATTGAATTTCGCCGAGAAAAAGGAGAAGAAAGCTCGCTGCAGTATATATAGTATTAGATGCTTCCCAAAAAGAAGCGGACATCGTAGGCCGAGGGGGAAAAAGTAGGCGACAATTAGTATAGCCCGTAATTGGGTTTAGCAATTTCTCCTCCCTTTATCATCTCAGCTGGACGTATATATATATATACACACACACTCCCCCGTACACGCAGGCGCGCGCACACACGGGGCGGCATTAAAATCCCTTCTGAAATGCGGCGCTTTAAATTTAATTAATCGCTTAAGCGCCATGGCTTTGCTCGCCGCAGAGAAAAGCTCGTGGAAATACGTCTGCACACATATAGGTATATATACCCTGCGCACGGAGTGAGTAAAAAGGCCTCTCTTTCGCAGAGCTTGACCCAGAAGCCTATCGCGCGCAGTTCGCGCACATACGGTTCGTTAAATAAAATATTGCGTGCACCGACAATTAAAATTGGACAAGAAGATTATACACACCGCACGGCGACAGCAGTGCCTGTGTGTGTGTGTGTGAGAGAGAGAGAGAAAGAGCATTTGCGATGCATAAGGCGCAGCAGTGCTGCTGCTTCTGCTGCTTGCGTCACGCGACATTTTCGCCCGACTCTCTGGGTATATACCGCAAGTACCGAACGCGCAGCTTTGACCTACATATGCTCTCTGACGCTCTGCGTATACGCGTGCGTATACCTGTGTAGGAGAAATAATAAAAAAAGAAAAAGGAAAATTTTGCGTGCGCGCTCCGCTCGAGCGAAAAAAGAATCGCGACGAGATATAGGGGTTGATTGTTTTTCGCGCGGCTCTTTGTACCATTTCGAGTGTTGTTGTGCGCTGTTGCTGCTGTTTTTTTCTTCCCTTTCGGAATAGCTGCGGTCGGCTTTGTCTATGAAACCGGCCGAAACAATAGCGATAAATACAGAGATATATGTAGATATAGAAGGGCTGCCTGCTCGTATGTGACACGGCGCGGGAATTTTGAATTAGCTGTATATATAGATGCATTGGATTACTCGCAGTATAGTGCAAAGGAGTATAGACGACGCGAAAGTTTTTTAATTTCGAACTCTTGCCGCGCGCGAAGGAATCTTTATTGATGATCGTTTTCGACTGCTGCAAAAGTCTTCGAGCTATACCGTCTCGTTACTTTACAGCTGCGATCTATACCCTACATTCGTATGTAATTCGCGCGGTATGGCTAATCCCGACGATAAATCAACGTTTAATCCCCCTCGTGATTGAGATTTTTTTGACGGCTCTTCAAGTGGGATATAACGTTTTTTTTCTTCATTTTTCGAAAAGTAATTCGTGCGCGAGAAAATAAGGCAAACCAGGAGAATTAGTTTCGTTAACGAAAATCATATACGTCTCCCTACTGATGAAAGTTTAATACGCGTATAATAGCGAAACCGAATATAACGCGCGACGCCATTTCCATATTCATTCAAATAATGATCGCGGTGCATTCGGGCTTGGCTATTTCAATAAAATTGCTGCGGCGCATGCAGGTTACACCTCGCGAGCTCGGGATAAAATTGTCCGGTGTTATATATACCTTGAAATTTAGTACGTCGGAGCGTTGTTTCTTTGCGAACAACAAAGAATATAAGAGCCTTGTTATTCAAGCTTAGAGCAGAAAATGCCTCTGTATCCTATATAGTTTATTTTTTCCGAATTCGGCCGTGCTCTCGGGAGTCAACTCGCGCATTCGATTTCAAGGCCGGCAGTAAAACTTTTACAACCTATATACAAACAGTAAAAAGTCTTTTCGGTAGTCCAAATTTATTCGATAATTTTCGAGCGTGAATTGCTCTTGTTGTTTGAGTAACAAAATACTTCATGCGTCTGTATATACAAAGATAGCTAAGAAAACAAAAGGCAGGACCTCGCGATTGCAGCCTGAAAATTCGTCGCGTCGAGTTATCCACATATACAATGAAATGTTATAATAAAATCCGTATAATATAGATCGAAGCCTTTTTTGCATAGGCGCATTAATTCTCCGTATATATAATATTACGTGTGTGTATATATCCCAACAGCAGCCTCGAAGTAGGGGCGGGTCTCGCTCGTGTCGGTCGTTATATTTTAGAAACGTGCCCCGTCGAGAATCGATGGAGATAACACGAAACAGAACGATAAAAATCATCGATTCGTTGGCCTACATATTATAAAATGACGACTCAAAAGCTCTCGAGAGTCAAGCTCCCCGGCACTGAATATTTTTACACGTGTATATACATTGCCCGCCGCTCTCTCGAAGCAGCTGGTACACACATATTCGCGTGTATAAGTCGATCGCAATATGTATACGCGAATGCGCCGCGACGGATGCGATGCGACATAAAAATAGAGGGCAAATATAATTCTCGAGGAAAATTTTTTTTTTGGCTCACTGCATTACTTAATTTATATTTCTGGCCCTCGCGTTCGCTTGATCGAAGTTCTTTTCAACGTGAATACAGCAGGTATATATAATTATAATCGCAAGCTCACGTGACTCCCGGACACCAGCAACAAATCACTCGAATATTCACGTGTCACTGCGGGGGAAGGGGGGGGGGGGAGGAACACGTATCAGCCCGCGATAAATTAGCATCGGTTTCACATAACCCGCGCACATATATATACGAAGGAACGAACGTTGCGAGCCGCGTGTGTGTCGCATTCGAATGTTATAGCCGCGCACGAGTCCCTCGAGGAGGAATCGGTGGCGAACGAAAAAAATAGGAGGAAAGAAATAAAAAGAAAACGCGGAGAAAAGCACACCCCTATCCGCAGCCCATCGCCGATAAATTCCGAGGGAAATCGAAGCGGCAGAGCTCGAAAAATCGCCGTTCATCAAAAGCTCGCGCCACACGCGATATCGCTGGCCTACATATATACATGTATATTATATGTATGCATGTATGTATGTATATACACCCTCTCACAAGGAAAGCAATCGCGGCTCTCACACAATATACACGTCGAGAGAGTCGGGCATGTAATAACGGGATATACATCAGCGGTGCTCTCTCGGGGGGTGCGAGAATCGCGTGCGAGAGATGTATTCAAGACAAATATCGGACGAATTTCGAGGAGTTTACCCTGAGCCCGTATGCTCGTTCCCCTGTACATATATATGTGTATACAAGTACGTGCGAGAGTAGGTGTGTGTGTGTGTTGTATACATACATCCGCACATCCGTTTGTTTGGGGGCCAAGAGGGAGCAGCTCTCTCTCTCTCTCTCGGAGCTTTTTGCCCGCTGCTTTTTATCGATTTTGCAGAGGAGAGAGAGAAAGAGAGGGACTGTGTGGAGGGGATGGAAAATGCCACGGGGGATGCTGTGCCGTTGGGATTATACCGAATTTCGCCTCGTGACACAGACACGCACACAAGGTAGAGTACAGTCGAGCCGCTCTTTAAGCCCCGTCGCCCTTTCACGCATATATATTGCGATTTATATGCGCCCGGACAATTTTTCCATGGACGAGGGTTCAAAATTTCAGCAATTTTCTAGGCTCGATTTCTGGCTGATTTGATCCGCGGAGACTTGAAAACACGAGTACGCGTCGATCGTTTGAAGGAAAAAAAGTTTCATCGCTATACCGGGAGGGCTTATTGGGTTAGAAATTATTTGATTGATTGTACACACATATACGGCCGTGTGTCAGAACGTGAGATAAAAAAATCTGGGTTACGTTTCGACTGATCCCCGACGTTCTAGTATGCGTTATTTATTGCATGGAAATTCGTCTGAATGGAGGCTATACAGCGACTCCAGAGCTCCGCAGTAGTACGAGTCCGCGTCGTCTCGTTCGTCGTCGGAAATAACTCGATCTCGCGCGAGCCACGCGCGCACCTCGAATTAAACATAACCAACGGCTGCTCTCGCTAAAATTGAATTGGAAATCGGTCATAAATTAAAATTTCATCCCTCGCGTTCTATAAAAATTTCGCAACGCTCAATTGGCCGCGCGCGGAAAAAGAGTAGCGCGATCGAGTGGGGGGAAAGAAAGAAAGAAAGAAAGAAAGAAAGAAAAGAAGAAGCCGCAGTCAATTTAACCGAACCTCCATCTTCGCAGTAGATGCACATCGCTCAAACGTCTGTAGAAGAAAGAAGGAAACGGCGACGACTATGCAGCCTCGTTCCCCGATTACTTTTTCTAACCTCCATTGCTCCCTACTCTCTCTCGTCTGCGCACAAAGCTTTAACGAACGCAAAACCAGCTGGAAAATTCATCTCCCCCTCGCAGAGATGCGAGCGCAACAAAGAAAAGGAATATATACGTGTGTATATATATATATATATATATATATATATATATATATATATATATATATATATATATATGTGTACACGATGTGCGTTAGCCGAGACGTAAAGCTGTCAGAGAAAGAGAAAGGAGGATCACGTAACGTGGCGTGTACATATATATATATATAGGGAAGCTCCGCAGACGCTACTGCTAGTGCGGGAAAAAGAGAGAAAGCACCTTAAAACGGCTTAAAAACAATAGAGCGCAGTAGTCGCTCGTATATACCACTTGCGCGCACTGGCGCGCTCTGACCTACATAATAAAGTGACCTAAAAGCCCGCAGTTATATGCGCTACTGCCGCGGCTCGAGTTCGCTTAACACATAAGCAACCCCCCCCCCCCCCCCCCCCACGAGTGCGAGAGGGAGACGGAGAAAGCTCATAAATCGCGCGAATCTCCCCTCTTTATATACGTGCGTCGTCTCAAAAATTCCGTACGTGCGCTGCGGGAGAGGCTCATAACCACGCGCTCAAAGGACGCGCCAACGATATCCCCCCCTTTCCACCAAAGTACTTTATACACACACACGCGCGCGCGCGCGCGCGTAAAGAAAAAGATAGAGGAGTGCGGTGAAAAACGATTATACACGCGGGAGTGGGAGCTAGCCGCGCACGCATGCATCCGTATAGTGACGCTGCAGCACATTATGCGGTATAAGTATGATGCGACGCTGCACTGTGCGCGCGCCGCGCGACTGAGCCTCTCTCTCTCTCTCTTTGTCGGCTGCATAACGATTTCGCGCGCTCTCGATAATGCGGTCTTTTTTTTGCGACGTCGACGCCACCGATGGAGCTTCTTTATGTATATACACGCGGTCCTATGCATAATGGAGCCTTTACTCGAGGGGTAAGAGAGATGCCACACGACGGGGAGTCGTAGTGTATGTATCTTGAATTAGGGGTGTGTCGCGGATTAATATTGCATCGGTGTAGCCTGATGCGATGAATATTGGGCTAATTTTTTCGGGAGCTGCATTATTTATTCATATACGTTATTGTCTCGATTCTGCGCAGGGGACGTATATACCTATATACAATGTTTACAGCTCGGAGCCGAGGATAATATCGAGACACGTATACAAGCGGTCTAACCCAAGCCGGACCTTCACTACTTGGACGAATCCAGTCCGAGAGCTTCTTATATTTATACTGAATTTCGCTCGCGTCTATATATAGATACTCGCGCACATCCTTTGCATATAAACGCCGAGATCTGCCTCTGATGTATGTCTCTGTTTGAATTTTCTCAAACGTAAACAGAGATTTGTATCGGCTTTGTAAAAGTTTATACAATATATATATATAACGGTAATTTGCGCGCTTTCACTCGCGCCCGCGACGATTTATCGAGATACACTCGGGCATTAAAACGTTACGCTAGACATAATCTTTTGTCGGTACGATCGATATAAACAGCCGTATACACATATACATATTATACGACGCGAAATATTCAACTGCATTTTCCTCGCGATCGGCTCTTTTTATTTTTCCGCCGCACGTTCTCGTCGATAGTATGACCATAGACGCACGTTTATCTCCGGTTTTTCGCTATAATATTTGTATTACAGCCATTTCTGTTGTTGTTTCTTCTACTTTTACAGTCTGTTTTCTACATAAATTTAGTCGCCGCGGTTGTATATTCCCGACACCCGTAAAATTTCGCGCAGCTGCACAACTGCGCGTGAACCGCGCAATAATTTTTCCCAAAGTGAAAGCCCGAGTGCTTGTCCTCGCATTACATATATATATATATATATATATTACAGTTAATATATATATATCCCAACGAGTTACGGGCGCAGTATGTGGCTCCCGAGGAAAATTCCGTCTTTTTGAGCCATTCCCGGGCTTTTGCAAATTCGGCTCTCACCCGAAAAGTCAAGCGAGTCGCGCTCACATATTATCGACAGCCTCAACTTTCGAAAGCCCCTCGAGCGCGCGATCGATATTCCTCAAAAGTCCCGATAGCTCGCGATCTCCCCCCTTCTCGAAGAAATAGAGAAAGAGAAAAAAAATAAGCCGAATAAAGAGGTTAAATGCGCTCGTATACCTACTCACTCTCTCTGTATACCTCTCCGCGAGCCTATTCATTTTTAGCGTGTCTCGCGCGACTATATACATGTATATATGCACGAGTGCAAGCGGTCGTATCCTTAGCATCGCTCGCGCCCTCGAGAACGTCATTAGAGTCTCAAACTGCTGCGCGGCGGTGGCGCTTCCGAGATCCGACACGCGAGATTTCGCGTCAGCGGCATAGAGCTCCGCCGACTTCGATCCGGTCGACCTCGAGAGAGGGAGACGGAGAGTAGTAGGGAGTAGCCAGAGACTCGCCTTGGCCAGAACGGGAGTGAGAGACTCCCTGCTTTATGCCCGCCGCTCGAACAGTTCGGGGGAAAATTAGTGGATTTAGTGCTAAGTCAGGGACATATTTGCGCGAGAGCGTTATAGATGTATACCAGTGCTTTTTTCTCTCGGTTATGGTTTCCCGAAGTAGGAGTTTTATTGGCCACTCTAGCGCGAGATAGTGTCCTTTTACTCGTGCCGAGACGGAAATGAATATATTGGCCGCTTTGTGAGCGGGATGCTTGCACGAAGCGCCTGGACGAAATGTGAATTTCAGAAAAATTTGACCTCTTTGCGCGTGCTCCGCTCGGTTATATGGCACACGAAGAAGCTTTAGCGAGGGCCGGCGACGTACAAAGGAGGACGTTAAAATTTTTAAGAGTCGTCCGAGCTCTTTCTCTGCTATACTCGCGCGTTGCAGTAGTAGCTCCTCTCTATATCCCGCTGAAAGACGGAGATTTTTTTTGTATTTAAAAATAAATTCGGCGACTTTTTTTTTCTCTCTCTATCTCTTGGGCTTTCGTATTATACAGAGCTGTGGAATAATCACGATACTTTTGACGTATTGCGACGGCGGCGGTTAATCGAACGCGTATAGATACGATTTGACATTCAAATTTCAGCCACGTCTACATCCCCATGCATACATTACACAGCAGAAGTAAGAGCGAACTTGTTTATGACGGTGGCTGTCCCGTCGAAACTATAGACAGTAATTTTTGATAAACCATTCGACTATCCTATATATATGTAAGCAGCTATATAATACATCCTGGCTCGAGGATCGAGGGGTAAAAGTGGGGCGTCAGCAGAGGGGCGAGTCTTCTCCCCCGCACAGCCTCCCTCGCATCTATAGAGAGAGAGAGAGAGAGAGAGAGAGAGAGAGAGAGAGAGAAGCGAGCGGGGGTTGATTTATTCATATTCTCGTGTTCTTGGCCGCGGCGGTGGCGGTGGCATTTGAGTCTGCGCGAACTACGCGCAATGCGGCACGCGATGAACCGAGCTCTACCCCGCCAGACTCCTAATCTCGTTACAACGGCGCAGCGGATGCATAGACGCGTATAGAAGCCTCGCTACACGTACACGTAGACGCCGAGGTAGAGGACCGCCTAGTCTCCCACACCAAGAGAGCTAATCCGGTTAGGACCCGGGCGCCTATTTTCCCACGGAGGGAAACCTTTTTTTTCCAGCTGCAGCGCGCGCTCGGCTTTCGCCTATATAGTCTTCTGCCAGCTCGGCCGATTATACTTTCTTTTTTTTGTCCGTTCGTTCGTTGGTTTCCTTCGCTTTTTCCGCGGGCCGACGATGCAGCCTTTCGCTTTCGCAAGACGCGTCGTTCTTCTGCACGGCTCTCGTGAGACTTTTTGCCGGGGATGTATTGTATAATATGGGCGGGGCAGCGGCGATGATCAAGGCTTTTTAGAGCGACGCTATATATACACTGCGATAACAATTGTGCGCGCCTTGGAGGGCTGCATCGGGGGCGAGTCCAACCTCGTGCGATATATAGATGGTATATATCCTGCGGAGGCGCGCGCGCGCGCGCGCGAGTTGTATATATGTTATTGTCACACGATCTCTTCCGATCTCTTGTGAGCATTTTGGATTGAATAAAGAGTGACATTGATCAATAATCCGTAAATCAGATTGACCTACATTTTTTGTTGAGCGCACGGCTGATGGCTTTTTAGCTTCGACGATGCGATGATGGGAGCAAATGGATTTTCCACAGCGCTCTTCGACCACTTGATTTTCATTTCGTGCAAACTCGATGAGTTTCCTCTTTCGCGACTCTCGGAAACTCGATGCACGCCGGAAAATGAAAAGCAAATTTTCACGACCTTTTTTTCCGATGCGCGCATCGCATACCGAAACTTTGAATCGCGCGGGGGGCCAATCGAGAGGACCTTTTGATTTCGAGCCGCGTATATATATATATATATATACTTATAGAATGTGCACACGTGTGTGGGTGGGACTAGCATCGTTTTATTTTCGCGGGGGCGGATGAGGCGCGCACATGATGCAATTTTGCGTTGTGCATGATGCAAGTTTCGTCGAGAACCTGCTGCAGCTCGCGCAGAGCGGGATATTGGAAACGGAAGAAATTTCTAATGGCCTTTTTTCTCTTCTCGCGGGGCTGCCAAGTGGGAATCGGTATTTTCAAATAGAATTTCGATCGCCGGTGCAATTTCAAATTTTCTATTTAACTACTTCTTTTTTTCTTCAACCTACCGAGTACTATATCCTGTCTGCACCCGGAGAGAAATAGCCGCGATGATATTACGCGAGAAATTGCTGGTCTATATGAACGCTGGATGCGAAATCACAAACTTCTACACGCGTCATTACTGCGTTCATGCGCGTATATACGTGATTCATGCAAACGCAGTGCACACAGAAACTTGTAATTTCAACGAGCGAGAAACAATCTCGAGAATTTCAAACGTTATTCCCCCTCGAAAAATCGCAATTATCGCGCGTTTTCGTCCCACTGAGGTATCGCTAGAAAAATATCCCCCTCGATTCCGTATACATCCTTATATACGTGCGCGGCGATACTATGCAAATCAACTGTATGAAAAATCATCAGCTGTCGGCGTGTTTATATATATATATATATATATATATACCGCAGCATCCACGTCATGCGGTCCGCTTCTCGCGGTCCTAAACAAACGGAATACAAATTCGCTGACGCATGAAATAATTCCTCTGTTGGATATATGCTCGACGGGACACTCCTAATATATACTCTTGGGATTATATTGCAGTATAATAATCAAACGTATATATGCATAATGTAGAAGCAGTTTAGCGCGCGATGCCGCATATTCCTGTTTCGCGACTGATGCGAGGAAAAAAAAATTAATTTGCGAATTCCTATACTTCCCCACTGCGCCGTATATATATATATATATATATATATATACGTTTTCGCTTATTATATATACGCTCGGCGCGGTGACGCGCACGATGGCTGCTAATGGAAATGCCTAAACCATGGCGTATATAGCATTCTCCGCAGTGCTCGTCGCGGCCATCATTTATATGTCACGGCGGCTATGTCGGCCGGAAAAACGAGGCGCGCGATATTTGATATGTGTCGCCGCTGCGGCGACAATATAACGGCCGCGTATAATAATATATATAATATAATTCGAGACTTATTGCCGCACGACACACACACACTCACCGCGCGGGCATACTTAGGTGTTCGTAACGTTTTGATAAATGACGATTGCGTGTGCGGTGGACGTTTGCTTTTGGAAACCAGCGACGAGATTTGTTTGACTTCGATTCGATATCACTCTGCATGTGCTTCAGCATTAGGGGGTGTTTTTGTATATGTTGTAGCGTATATATACATATAGAAGACTTTCGAGAGATCTCTCCACGCGCGTTTTCCGCTGCGCCGAGACGTTTAGTCGTGACGCGTCGTCACGTCCTGTCGAAATTACAAAATCAATATTTTTGAACGTAGAATAAAGAAAAGGACGCGCGCGTGACATGTATCCTCCAGCAGTCTCTCTTTCCTCTCAAAAAGCTATTTTTCTCAAGCGCGCTGTGCGCTCTGAACTTCCCGAGACAAACATACCACGCGGCTAGCGCTCGAAAACCATTATTCTTTTTTTCGTTCAAAATAGAAAACAATCAAACAAATGAACACTACTCGCGCGCGCGCGTGCACAAACACAGCAGTAGAGAAAGAGAATACATTAAAAAAGTAATTACGCGCAACGTGCAGCTCTTTTCTCCTTGAGCTTGCAAAAGCCATTTTGCGTGTATATACACTTACTCTACTGCTTCTGATGTGCTCGTAGGTGTATTTGTGTGTGTGTGTGTGTGTGTGTGTGTGTGTGTCGCTGCACACTCGTGTAAAACGCCGGTAGCTCGCGTTGCAAGGAGCCATTTCACATTATTCGTCATTCATATGCGAAAACTTCGCTGCCACCCGCCCCCGTTATATATATATACATATAGTATTATATAGCAGAGCTCGCGCCACCGCGGCGCTCGTTACATGTGCTATTTTTAAACGGCCATTAAAAATAACACGTATATATAACGCCGAGGAGCCGGAGAACTTTTTTTAAAGTATAATTGCGTAATCGCGCAAACGAACGCGACGACGACGACGACGACAACGACAAAAGAATAATATATAGCGAGAGCGAACGCCGGCTGTGAGGCATATAGAAGGTGAAGAGCACACAGCTGCAGCGCGAATGAAAAAAAAAGAAGAAAAAATGGAAAAGGAAGGAAGGTGCATGTTCGGTGCAGCCGCGTGCGGGCCAAGGAGAGAAGGTGCCGCTGTATAACACTGGAATATATACATATGTGTGTGTGTGTGTGTGTATAAGAAGATATAGAGCCGCGCGCGAAGGCGGAACTTGATTTTCCTAATGCGCGCAAACAGTCGCTCCGATGGCGTGTTTAATCTACTTTCCTTGCGTTTCACGACTTATTCCAGCACCACGATTACGTCGCACCTCCTGCAAGCTCTCTTTCTCTCTTGTATACACGTGTGCGCCCGTTGTATATATGTATATGTACACGTGAGACCTGCACGAGGGCATGAAATTGTAAAAGGGACGTTTAATTAATTAGGCTGCGGCGAGGCGTATAAAATTATCCCGACCGTCAAATGAAAAGGATGACTCGAGTATGTAATACCTGCGCAGTGTGTGTAAATGTGTTCGTGTGTATATATATACGGGTGCCAAGCAAAGGTTTTCTGCTATAGAGCTTCGCTCTTTTTTTTCGAGCGGATTAGAAAATTTCACGGTCTACATAATGCAGAGGGACCTTGACAAGTTTATTTTAGCTAATGAACCATTCGAATCTGATATGAATATATAAAAGCGCGCGGGGCTGCCGAACGAGTTCATCGTGTGTTTTTCTTCCTTTTTTCCGTCCCGGGTAATTAAGTGTTGGGCAATTTCGTGAATGTTTTTTGGAGCCCGTTCAAGTCGTATAGCGCCGCTCTTTTATGTCTACGTAATAAATATACACATATACACGCGTATAATACGTTCGATTTTAATGGAACTTTGAAATTCCACTGCGGTTTGAATTTTTAATACGCTGCTACTATAGTGTACGGGTATATACGTGACCGCTTTTATTTAATTTTGAGCGCGCGTTACTTATGGAAATTCCCGAAAACCGCGCTCTTATATGCGTGTATGCGTGGTTGATCTGACAAAATTGGATGTATACGTATGCTCTGGAATCTGCGATGTTTGTATTTTACTTAACCTTTTTGAGTTCCGAAAAAAAGCATATTCAATTTTATTTGATATCGCGCTGTCGTATCGTGTTTTGCATGAAAAGAAGTAATTTTGAATGCAAATGCAAATCGCGCGGTTATTAGATTGCTTTGGCAATAACGCTTATAGCAGCGGAAAATAGTACATATTTCAGGCAATACGTAATAATCGATGAATAAGCAGCCCATAGTTGATATACACTCATTTCAACTGTGCATAAGCGTACCTCCTCTGTCATTAGTCTTGTCCATGCGAATCTACCAATTACTAGCTGCTCTACAAAGCTATTCCCAAACAAATATTTTATAATTGCAGATGTAACAACTGGAGTCTTGTTTAATGAGTCTTTGAGGAATGTCGTTCGAAGCTGCGTTTTATCTTGGCTCAGCTGTTTCCACTGCAATATTAAAATCATCAAAAGGTAATAAATAATTGTTAGCTTAACGCAAAAAGTAAATCCATTATTGTTAAAAATTTACCTACCGTTTCAGCAGGGTATCGCCTAAAGGAGGGCATTTGAACAGCGGATCACTACGAATCGGTGCTACCATCTATAGAATCGCATAGCCACTTGCTGCGACCTACCTTACCCACTGCGCGCAAGTAGAAAAAGACGAGAATGTTCGGACTAGCCCCGTTACCGTGGATTGGCATATCGCACAGGTAGGATAATTAATAGTTTCTGCGCTTACCTACTATAGTGCAATCATAATTTATTGAAACTTTTTTGATTGCGTACGGTATTCTAATTATAGAAAGTTGAATTGCTTTAAATTATTCAATATGCTTTAAAACTTTAATTTTTTAAAGTAAGTGTTCCTCTTTATTTATTCAATACTTATCGTATAGCTCACTTTAATATTAAAATGTATATTCATACTGCTGACACAAAACTGTACTATTTATAAATAAACCAACTAACTTATTGTGATCAAGCAAATTTAATTTGGAGACTCTGTCGGTTAACGTATCGATAGATGGCATTGTCTTATATGGAAACGGGTTTCAAAAAATCAACTCAAACTTCAGAGACTTAATTTTTTTATTTTTTTTTTTTTCATGTTATATTCATAAATATTATATTTTCTTATATATCCATTATCGTACATCGTATTAAACAACATCGTTCGCAAATGCACAACAGAATCGATAAATATATATTTTTCAACCGCTCTTCCTTTTTTTATGTAATCGCTCGATCGGGCGTTTTCACGTATTTTAAATCTCCTGCTTTCTCGCGTTCGCTTGCACCCGACAGTACAGCTCGCAGACTACCGCATTAGGAAATTAACGCTTCAAATTAAACTTACGCGGAATCTTTTATTCGCGACGGTTGGTTGCTGCCGCTGCTCTTTTTTTTTCGTCGCCGTCTAATTTCGGTCACGGGAAAGCAGTATTTTATTTTGTAATGCGAAACCCTTTCACGGCGCGCGCGATCGTGCAATCCGTGATTGAATTCGCGAAAACAAAGTCGTGTAATCGTGACGACGCCCAAACAACGATTTCGATATAGCGATGAACTTTTTTGATGAAAGGAAATCATTGTAGGAAAACGTAGGAGTAGCTAGAGATTATACGAGCCGAGACGGGAAGGCGGACTTTCTATGGTAAAAGCGCCGAGGGTTTATTTTCACGCAACACCGGTACACTTATTTATATGCGTATTTTTTTGTGCGTATACAAAAGCTTCCTGAACCGTCGGAAAAAAATAGTACATCGACAGTGCTTTGTTCTTCTCTGTTTTTAAGCTAATCGCTATTGTTAATATATAGTATAAGGGTATAATGTAACTTAAGCGTTTTATAACTATGAATACCGCTTTTCTATGCATATACATAACTTTGGTAGCTTTCATGAAGTGTGATCTCAGACTTCAAATTAATGAACTATTACGGCTAATGGTGAAGTGCATAGTTTGTTGTAACAAAATAATTTTTCCGTATACGCTATTTTGAAAACAACAAACAACACAAGTGCGCAGACACAAATGAATAGACACTCATGCACGTTGCGAACAAGTCTACAATTCAGTTTTTTCTTAAACTATAGTTTCTACGTGTAACAATATCTAAATAAATACATATGAATTAAATACATTTCTTTTGCTAAGATTCTTCATGAGAACCTTAGCAAAATATATAAATATAATGCGCTTCATTTTTTTCACATAGTTTTTTTCTCAATATTTTTCTCTAAAGCGTTTTGCGAAATAAGAAATCACAATAATACTCGCTACACTCGAAATTTGTCGATGAGTGTTCAGAGAACATGCCTCACTCGAAGAAAAGACTCCAGCGAAATCAGCCATAGATTTTCGTTTAAGTAAATATATAATTTTAAATCCTCAACACGAATATAAAGAAAGTGAAGATATCAACATCTAGACAAATTTTGAGTGCACGTTCTGCATATCTATATATATGTATATATTGAAAAGTATATAAAGAGCGTGACGTTTCATTACTTCATCAAAACCAAAATACAAACAGCTGTTGCAAAAGTTGATTTTATCTTGACTGCCTTTTTACTGAAAAATCAGTTTTTTTTCACTTGTCAGCTGAGTTCGGACAATCATTTCGGGTTACAATTTTGTACGACGGAAAGGTGAGATTTTTGCACGAGTTTGAAAATGATTTTTGCATTTCATCGATAGAGACTACCAGTGACAAATATACTTTTATGCATTATACTACATCATACAAGATCACAAAATTATGCCATGATGATGCAAATAATTTTTCTTCGCTCTAATTGAAAATACGACTCTCTGTGATGGCGAATAACGAGCTGCAAAATTGCACGTAAGTTACAAACAAACGCAAAATCAGTCGACACACGGCATTGACAAATGTATCGATTATGAAACTTGTACTATTTGGCCCTTAAAAGCTTTTTTATTAAAAAGAAACTCGAGCCTTCCACGTTCTTTAAAAAAAACGACACCCATAAAAGCTCTATAATAGCGCTGCGATGCAAAAAATTGCCCTAGAGCATTGTACAATATATTGTATAGGGAAGCACGACATATTAATCGAGTAATCTTTTTTTTTTCAATCACAACAAAGTGCGTATCCGTTATTTCAATTGCTGCTTAGGTGATCTCTGCGTCGTAGCATCTACTGTCTCGATACTTCAAGTCTTTAACTCTTGTGCTTTATACACCGCTATTTATAGTATGTATACAGTATACATATATACTCGTGGAAAGCAAAAGATGCTATACTGATTCTTTTCAACGTACACGGTAAAGGGCAAAATTTTTTATATTCCCGTGATTTCCACATCACGTTTACAGGCATGCGTGCTTTTCTAGATAATATTCAAGGGAATGTATACTTGAGAGCGATAATTTATAGGTCGAAGATATACGTAAAAAATTGACCTCTTTCAAAACCATATACTCAGATTACATAGAGGAGACTATCTGTAAAATGCACAAAGATAAAATATCAAAGCTATACCCTAACTATATCCGAATAGAGGTTCTTTCTTTGTTTTCAATTATCACGCTACGTTTTTCAAAAAGCCGCTAAGCCTCTACACACGTAGTCTAAAATTGCCTTCTATGTCGGTAAGGGTATTACACTTTATATATATAATAAGAGAAGGACATATTCTCCCGAAAGAGCCAATCCAACCAAAGTCCCGCAGAATACAAAACTAAAATGCCTTCAAACTCTCAGCAAACGAATACTGCACGAGATACGTATATAATGTATCCCTCGAAGACTTGAGCCAAACTAACCGTCGTTTCCCCACAGCCTTTTGCGAAAAGAAATAGAAAAAAAAATTCTCTTTAGCCAAGCGCGTTATTATATTCCTCCATACAAACGACATCCTCTTTTCTCTCTCTCTCTCTCTCTCTCTCTCTCTCTCTCTCTCTCACACGCACACTATATACGATATACCGACTGCTCACTGAGCGAGAAGCCTCTCGGGCTGTTGCTGGTTCAGCTGATACTGCAGCCTCTTCTTGCGGGCTCTTCTGTGGTCACGATAGGAGAATCCACCCGAGCGTTTGCCCACCGTGTCGAGGATGCGCCGGTTTTCACTGATCTGCCGCTGGTCCTCCATCGCCTTGCGCCGAGCCAATTCCAGCAGGACACGCTCGCGAAGCACGTCCACCGAGTTGACGATCGAGAGAGAGCCGATACGCTTGTCGCGGGTCAAATCACTCACGGCGATGCCGCCGGTGTCGAAGCCACCGCCCCCGCCGCTCATGTCCGAGTCCAGGCTGGTTATGTACTCGACACCGGTTTCGTCCAGGGCTGGTTTGGTCTGGAATCATTGTTCAAGCGGCTCGTCAATTCTAATTTGCAATTCCGAATTTTTCACGCCGAATGTGTATGTGAGACGAAAGAACAACTGGCATAGGTGTATAGTCTTGAAAGGAAAACTTTGGTATAGTGAGAAAATCCGGGATACATTACCCGCTGCATTTGTATGCACGGGCCGTCCTCATCCCCACGTCATATATGGGAGACGAGAAACTTTTAATAACATATATACTTTTCCCCGGTACTTTCCCAATTTCATAACCGCGATCCCCCAGTGAGATAGATATACACATTATACATACACGGCGTCGGGCCATATATTCATTTAAACAAAAACACATCTTCGCTCTGACATATAGCCCCAATATATATGCCGGAGCAAAACGAAAATTTAACAAAATCGTGACCCACCTTCGAACCAAAGTCCCTACGATTGAGCAGCATGATGAGGAGAAAGTGGTCATGATCAACGGGGATCTTGGCCCTCTGACCACCGTCGCCGACGACGGAGCCGTCGGCTGCTACGCCGTCCGCCAGAATCATCGGCGTCAAAGTGGCCAGGGTGATTAGGGTCGTCGTCGCCAGCAGACTAACTAGGCTCATCACGTCGCGCGCACCTCGATTGACCTGGAAAAAATACAAAGTATATGTATACACGTTGACCGAGAGCTAATGGCCAGCTGTGCGATGGTTAGACACGCAGAAAATTGCAGCGAGAGAAAACAAAGGTTAACGCGTTCGCTTAATATATATATATATATAATAGTTACAGCTCACTGGGGATGAGGAGTCTTTCAGAAGATGGATTAGCATTTCTTTTTTCATGCCCATCGTTAATGTTCGTCGTTGTACGTTTTAGTGTAATAGAAAAAGTATTCTAACATCGTCTATCGTATAGGTATATATATATACGCTCGCGCTCGCATTACTTCCGGAAAATTGATTTTTACTGCAGAGCGCGCATTTTCGCGTTACATCGCCTTTGAGCCATTAGCCGTTCAATTTATTGTCATTAAGATGCACACTTTGCAAAGGCTGCTAAAAGTGTAACGCGTCAAAGGCAGGATACTCTCTAAACCCAATAACAAAAAATTCGTTCTATAAAATACTCCGAGCTACAAGATTATGCAAAACTAATGTAGTCATCGTGAACACATCTGCGTCCGAAGTGTCTCTCCCTCAACTTTTCGTCCTCCGAAACATCCTGAATTCTCTCCCCTTGAAAAAAATAATAAAGATTCCATCGCGTCATCTCCGCCAAAATGCATATATTGTATATATACAGCAAAACGAATTTCCACGAAAATAACACTCTGATTCGAGCCTCCCTTGATTCCCTCTCGTGCACGCTCGCTTTCCTCAAAATTTTCGCCGAGAATAGTTCGTCAGAGCTAAAGGAAAAAAACTCTCTCATGAAATTACACACGATGTACATGACGTCGCGCGCTACTCGTTTACGCGCATTTTTTTTTTAAATCAGCAGCACGCCAACGCACTCGGAACGCTCTGACACCCCTTTATTACGGCTCGTCGACTCCGCGAGCGCTGTTTTTTTCACGTCCATACACTAAATATCGAACGTAGTCGCGCGTGTATTATGAGACTTTCTCCATGACTCGATATCATGAATTAATGTGGACGTGGATTTCGCTATATACATTAATTGGATTTAATTCGCGTATATGAAGTCTCGTATTTTTTTCCCGAAGCGATAACGATAATAGAGCGTCCCTTATATACTCACTCCCAAATTTGACGATCCAACACGAATCGCTCGACGAGAAGTCATCCTCGAAGCTCAGTGCAACAAACCTCAAAACCGACTGATCCCCCGAGTCGAGAGATAAAAAAATCAACGGCAGCTGTAGCCTAACATCGATACATATATATCCCCCACATTCATCCTCCCTCGCGCAACACGTCAGCGCATCGTTCGCCCATTCACGGGCCGTATTTACAATCGCCTCTATATACTCACGCGTTATTATACGCACATTATCTAGTCAACCCGCACGTGACGCCAGATATCCGTCTAAATTCTGTCGCGACGCGTTGGTCGCCCTTTTTTCACGGAGATTAGACGGACGAACTCGAGTGGCTTAAGTGCATTTGAATGGAGCGAGGAGTGAGAGGGCTTATCAGTGCTGGTCAGTGTTTTATATAGCGAGCGATATCTCGAAATTACGTCAGGATCAGTCGAAACTGCTGGGACAAACCTGATGTGTCGTATATTTGCGATGTGACGTCGCGGTTGAGGTCTTGAACGCCGTGACGGTTGTTTGATCGCTCGCGAAATCCACGACTACGTGTTCGCCGATTTTATCTATTCTTTTATCACGTCACACGCCTATGCAGAGATTCGGGCATAGCAGTGACCTGACGAGTGTGTCGTTCTACTGTTTCGATAGCGATATATGTATGACGATTGAGAATGAACTGAAAAGTTATCGAACTGCGTATACAGTTCTTAATGAATCGACGATAAGATGTGTAATTATACCGCGCACTTGCGGCTTGTTTCACGATTATTTACACGCGAGCGTAGATTTATTGGCACCGAAGTGAGATCGAAGTTTGACTGAAATCAATAGAGCCAAACCCTTGCGGGAAAAACACATTTGTTATTCAAGCTCAATGTATTCATTAATGCGAGCGGTATAGCATAACCAAGTTTCGAGAATACGCGCATAGCAAACAGTTGGGGGGGGGGGGGGGGCGATGTACAATCAAACTTTCAAATTAAAACCAGAAGCAAAAACACCCTACACAAAAAAAACGATAAACAACTATAACTCCCCCGTGAGTGTAACAAGTCCAACAAGAGAAGCAACTCTGTGTTATCTAGTAAATTTTCGTTATTTTTTACGTTTAAAATAACGATGGCATAAAGATTAAACTATCATTTAAATGCTTAATTATAACTGGATTTAATGAACGCTCTCATAGCTGTCGCAGTGGTTTCGCGTCTATGAGCGAAAATATGCGTCTCTAGGATTTGTCTGTAAAATGCTACTTTTACGCTCATTTTTTATTTAAGCGCTTATATCATATAGTTACAAGCAAGAATAACGATTTTCCTGTCTTTATTGCTTACTGGATAAGGCCCTAGATACGACAAGAAAAAAATCGGTTCAACCGAACTCCGTAAACGTATTATACGCACAAGGCGACGCAACAAATTTTCGCGCAACTAGACACCCCCCGCCGTTTTAATATCCGGACTCTCAAAAGTCATAATTAAACATCATCGTGTCCGTCTCTCTTTTTGCTCACTCGTCATCTTTATGTATTATATATACATACACGCCCTGCAGGCGCGTAATCGGATTTTTCCCTTTTTATTTCTTCTTCGGTGATACGACGGATTATTAAATGTAGCGAGGAAAAAATCGAGCGCAAAGGAGAGAGAAAGACTTGTACATGTATACGAAAGGCTTTCATTCAAAAAATTATATGAGCTGTTGGTTAAACTGCCATCGCACGGTTTGACGCCTAATTCGCCGGACGAATAGACGACGGCTTTGTCATGATGGTTGAGTGACAAAATGTTTGCGTCGTTTTTCAATTGATTTCCGATGAAGTATTATCAATTTTATAGCTCTTCCATTGAATAATTGATTCAGGGCAATTGCAAAACTGTACGTCGTAAATAAACTTCGAAAAATCAACGTCTCAGCAGTTACGTACTCTTACTACTTGCGGCCGAAAGTACGACGTCTACGCGTGTGTATACATTCGTATATATAGGGCTACACCCCTGTAATTTTTCGGTCGTATAAAACTTTCAGCGGAATAGGCGGTCGGTAGGAAAATGCCACTGAATTATACATCGGATAAGGATGGAAGAAAGGTGACACAGAGGTGGATTTAAAATTTAAGGCTTCCGTCGTTGGCGTAATTCACGCGCTGGGAAATCATCGTCGCTGAGAAATTAATTTTCCGACAGTTAGGGAATAATTATGTTCGTTCGTCATGCTTCGGAGGGGTTTCAATTATGCGCAGTTAACGCGAAAACGAGGTGTAACGTTCCCCTTCAATGGAGTAGTTTTTCGTCCGGTAAAGCAAGTAGGCGTACGCATTTCTCAATATTTACATACGGCTGATTGCCATCAGTGTCAGCGATATAAAGCCAAGATTTAAAATTTTATTTTTATAGCACCTCGTATATAAAACTCTTTGCTAAAAAGAAAAAAATTATACATAAACTCGGTATATACCTCAATGATTAAAATAATACAATTGACGCTCCATAGTCGCATCTATAGCGTCTTTAATTCCCGCGCCGCCGCCGAGGCCGCCGCGTTTATTTTCCAGCTGTCCGATAAATATATTTCGACGTTTATCGGCGACCCATATCAGTCGTGAATTTTGCAATCAAAAACCTCGTAAAATATCCCGATAACAGTAGGCTCCCGGGACTATTCTAGTATACATATCTCCATATCTCGATGAATTACGTCGAAAAAACGCCAGCGCGACTATATATGACCTATGATGCGCATCAAAACTACGCGTAACCGCGCATAAAAGCTCAGCTGCATCATATCGACTATAGGCGCCACTGTACCCGGGTATATTTTTGCAGCCAATATCCTCCGAGCTGACGAGCTAAAAATTACTCCCTTCCGACGTACATATAAGAGACTCCAAGACTCTGCGCGGCGGTCATCTCGAGATAAAAGCTCTTTGGCATTTGCGCAAGACGAAGGTCTGTAATTAAAAATTGATGCGACGACCTTCGCCCTCAAAGACGCTGGATTCGATAAATATCGAGCTGTGTCTTCTCTCTCTTTCTTTGGAGGTGCAGAGGCCTCCCTTTGATTCGAGAATTCTCTCTGTGTTAGCTGACCTTTCCCGCCGCGACCTTCTCGAGAGAAATAGTTAAGATTCTTTGATTGCTTCGATTGCAAAAGCGGCGAAGAATTCGGCCTAGTTTTTATCGCGGAAAAACTTTGTATATTCGTCAAAGCCGCCAACTCGTGCTGCGGTTGTACAATAAATTTAAGCTGTTTCGCGAATCGTCGTGCCGTTAAAATTCATCGCAATCCCCGCGGGTGATGAAGTAATTACACCCCATCGCGAGCCCTGAAACCGTTATCGCCAGCCGTTACACAAGCCGAGAAAATATTTTACCGTCCATTTGGTCGTCTGAAAAGCCGCATTAAAGCGTAAAAAATAATCATCTCCGGCGCGTGCTTCCGTCGCCCTCGGCATCAAAGTTGAAAAAAGTATTGGTATATACACGCGAGTCGTTGGAAGTTTCGCGTAAAAATTCAGGATTTTCGTTGCCCCACTGAGTATTATTCGAACGCGAGAAAAAAACTCGACGCTATGCAGTTTGAAAAGTAATAAAGCTCTCTGGCTTTTTAAACTCTACTACGGCAGCCGCGAAGTCCTTCGGGACTTTACATTATTCACCCCTGATTTGCATTTATAAGGGATTTTTGCAACTGCAGTTTTTATTCCCCGGCATACCACTACTGATATATTATTAAATTAGGTAGGCTGATTCGTTCGGCTGGAAGATATATAAGTTTCCTGGAGCATACTAGTGCAACAAGTGCAATCCAGCTGAAGCAAAGGTTCGAATTCACGGAATTATTATACATCGAATGCGTAGGCATCAGTCGTTATATAGTCAAGTTAATTGGATCGAGTACCGCAATATAACTGACCAAGTCCGCGAATTAGAGTGTGGTCAAATGGCATTCGATACAACTCTATAATAAACGTATATATAGTCAAGTCTCCGTATGCTCGGCAACGAGTGTTTGGCGTTGATCACTCCCGAGTCCCCATCGGTATCAGGCTTTTGATGAGAATACAAAATTCAAACTTGAATCACACGCGTGAAAAATTTCATTCCGTCGCAAACCCGATTCCATGTTATGCAGCAGTGCCATCATCGCCGTCTACCACGTGTGTTCCTACAATAGTCAATCAAAGGAATATATACCGCCTATGTAGCACAGAGGGCCGAGCGCAAATATTTTCCGAGAAACGTCTCCTGCACAGCACAATAAATGTATGAAAACGTCGTCGCCGAGGAAAAGAAACGTCAACAGAGAGAGAAAGAGAGAGAGAGAGAGAGAGAGAGAGAGAGAGAGAGAGAGAGAGAGAGAGAGAGAGAGAGAGAGCGAGTCGCGCAAAATATACAAGGAAAAGCCTGTCCCTCTCGGAAAATCAGAGCCTGTTTACTCGTGACGGACTATGTCCCGCTTATTGGCTGGACCTCATGACGCTATACAGTCCGGACAATGATCCAAACTGTTGCTCTGCGTACACACACACACACACGCGCGCACACATACCTACATTTACGAAGCCCATTACGAGTATATTAACTAATTGAATGAAACGCGTAGGGTGGTCGTATGTACGGAGAGAGAGAGAGAGAAAGAGAGAGAGAGAGAGAGAGTGAGTTCGCCACGGATTATTGCATTACAAACACTCGGTCGCGGAGCACGCTCTAATTAATATATCCGACGATGGTCGCGAGGAGCTGTAAACTAATTTCGTTGCGCCAACTATCGACTGTACGCAGCTGCTTCGATCTCCTACGTGTGTGTGTGTGTGTGCGCGTCGAGGGAGAGAAGATGGATGATGCGCGCTGCGAAGCGTTTATGGGGCCGTTCTTGCGAGGATTGTTTGATGCGGTTACTCTGCGGGAGGTATATCTCTCGGCTCTGGTGTTTGGATACGATTGTCGATGCCTTTGATTGTATACCGCGTATGATTATAACGCTTGCCGAGAGATGAATTGTGATTGAAGCGAAGAAAAGTTCTTCCATGATCGCACGTGCGCGATGTATGACAGCGCAGTTCGCTGAGAGTTTTAACAATCGTATAACTATGCATGCGGCGACTTTTCTCTCGGTGAACGACTTTGTATACGTATATTATACGATGTGGAGGATGTAACTTATATCCAAACGGCGAGAATTCTCGCGGCAAACTTTATATTTTATATAAGTACCTGCCAGAGGTGTATTTTTCAGCGAATATATACAGCGTTGCGTAAAATAAGTTTGCTTCTCTTTCATAGTTTCGAATGACACCTACGCGCATAATGTATATATATATCACCTTCGATGAAAATTGGCGCCAAGGGAGGGGCTTTACCTGTTTCTGTTATGATTTTCTTCCTCTCGGGGGAGGATCCGCTACTCGCGTGCCGTAATTTTGTGCTGGAAAAATTTGGAACATGCCATTGACAGCGAAATGCAGTTTGAAAAGCTCTCGAAATTGCCCCCGACTGCGCTGATATGAAGTTTTATTATTATATACATACGTAGGGGGAAGTGGGCGTGAAAAATTTAATGCGCAATTCTGCGTTTGTAAAGCAAACGCTCAAAATTTAATTGGGAAGTCCACTCAAATGATGTAAAAAATAAAATTGCAATAATCAAGTTGTCAATAATTATCGAATTGATGCGCACTGGCGTAGCGAGCCGTAGGACACGATGTGAAAATATTGTTCATTCAATTTTTCAACGAAAGGCGAATTTAGTTATTTGTATTGAATCGCGATACGCAATGATACTTGCGTGTAAAAATAATTCCAATACTGTTGCTGGGTTTCGACAACGTGGCGAAGTATTTTTTGCAGAAAAAAAAATCCGGTTAAATTCGATTTAGGATCAAGCGAATTGAGACTTTTCTCGTGGGAAATATTCCGGGTGATACCGATGACTATATATAATTTATTGAAAAAAGTGTATTATAACTTGTATACACGAGCAGCTAAAAACCGGTGTCCCCTCCGCGACGAAGTGACAAATTAACGATCCCGCGAAAATTAAAAACCCAAACCCAACCCTCGATCCTTTCCACGACAATATCGCCCACATCAGCCGAGAGACATTGTCAGACAAACAGAATAACTCCAGAGTACAGCGTACGTATCTATATACATACACGTCCAGCAGATAAAAGTAAATCTCGTTTACAGCCATACCCTCGTCGAATCAAAAAATCACAAAGATAAAACACGATCGCGCCCCGGCGACTGTTACAAATCACGCTCTTGAATAATTCGCGCCGGCAATCCAGAACAATGCGCGTCAATTTCGCGACCCACGCGCGCAATTGATGCAAATCGCTTTTGCGCTATGCACCCTCGAATGAAAGTCAAATTTCATTTTCGCGGCGACTCGCCCGACTATAAGAGTATTAACCGCGTCGGGCCGTACACGCGCATTGCATTTTTCAGCGGATGCTTCTTGTACACGGGGGATCGCGGAGCTTCAAAGGATATCTACCGCTAGGGCTAATTATGGTGGCGCACGTTTTCTATCAAGATGACTTTTCATCCGCAAGCTCCTCCTCTGCGATAAGTGACGCTGATGGGGGTAGGGAGTAGTTTGATTTATCGCTTTCTCATTCGTTTTATTTGCGACTTGTACACACCGGAAGTGTACGGCGAGCGAAGGGACGCCTTGAGGTGGTCAGGGTTAATTAGAATTTTCACTGCACGTCGCTCTGCGCATACAATGCGTTGGTGAAAAATTGAGCGCGCGGCGCTTAACGCTATGATATATTGCGATAATCTCGACTCTTTGAGCGGAATACATAGCGCGAGTGTTTAATTAAAACGAGCGAAATTATTTTATTTGTACTGAAAATGCGTAGGAAATCTTCCAAAAGAGCTATATATTACGTGCACACATTCGCAGATCTTTCCGGAGCCGTCTTATCGAGTATGGAGAAGGCACTTTCAGCGATTCGCGAGTAGCTGCATAATCGAGCGATTGTCCGAATAAAAATATTCTCGCCTATAATCGTCGATTCATTAAATTCCACTCGCTCATATAGCTGACGGCTGCGGCGTCGTGGAAACTTTTATCTCCGATCGTCGAACGTCGGAAGTTTCCCGCAGTGAACAAAAACCGCGAGCGCTAAACACACCCACGAAGGCAAACGCGCCTCTATATACACACTTGCGCGCGATTTCCCGGCTCTCTCGCGGAATCATATAAACTGTCACCGCGATGCGACTCGACTGCGCGATGATACGGCTTGGAAACGCGTGTGTAAGACTGTAAGAACGTAAGTACATCTTTTTCAGCTCGCGAAATTTCTCGTCGCGTTTGCCCGGAATAATGATAACAACAAACGATAGCAACAGCATCAGCGACGTCAACGAAAGAGATGATAAAAGAAAGTATTCCTATATACATTGTGTAATTTCCTTATAGCTTCTGCAGCTTCTTCTTCTTCTTTTTTCCATTTATTACACTCGAACGCATCCTCGCTTTCCGGTATTTCTCTTATTCCAGCTGACTGTGCAGGTGCGCTCGTTCGCTATTTTATATATATAGCTATGTTAAGGAGAAACTTTCTCCGGGCAAAGTTGATTGTTTGTACCCTTCGTTCCGTTTACTTCGGTTACGCCTCACTTGAAAGACGATGACGTGTACGCATCTCCGGTGATCGTCTCCTCTCTTTATCGTCGTCTTCGAGAGGTGTAGGGTTTTTGTCCTGTATGCCTCTCTGTCTCTCGAACGCGGCCTTGCGCTCGATCGGAGATACGTCCCGAGGAGTGTACAGCGTCGCACGCACAAAAGGGCCGCGCGAAACTTCCCCGATGTGTATGTACAGGCGATGGTATTTCTGGATTTCAATTGTGCGCCTGCTGATCTATACTGTATATATATGTGCCTCGTTCGTCGTATAACTGAGCAGACTTGTGCGATATTCTTCGGCGGCTTATCGCGTTATCGACGAGTTTTGTGCAACTGGTGTGACTTGAGGCAATGTTGGAAGTTTGCCTCTCGTATTATAGAAGTTCAAAGAATTATATATCATAATATATGGACAATGGCGCGATGATAAGAAATAAAGTTTCTTTTTCGTAATTTTTAATATGTTTGGCTTTTTTTTTCTTTCTCCAGTATACCTCAATCTTCGCGTAGTACACTACGTTTGTAAGCAAATTGAAAACCAATGAAATGCGCGCGGCATGAAATTCCACCCTTCGGTGAGTTTTTTTCTTTTCTTTTTTGCTGTCGAGATCGTAGAAAGTCACTTTAAAATTTGTCAGGTATGAACAACTCTCGCATGACACAATTTCACCATACATGCATTACAGCAAAATACAGTTCTCGATAAAATTCTTCGCAAATAACAGAGCTATAATATACTCGGAACGAATGAATCATTTCTCTCATGAAAATAACCTGAGGTTTACGAAACGAACAAGTTTTTCTTCGAATGCCACGATAAAAACGCCGGTAATTCGTACAATAAAAGCGTCGCTGCTCGTCGTTTACTGCTAGATTCGGTGCGTGACCCGCCGTTAGCCACACGTCGGAGAACACACGTATATAGTACGACTTTGCATGCGGGTCCATTTACGAGTCATTATCGTGAAGTTAACGTTACTAAAATTCCGACGGTAATTATGTCTTCAAAACTGTGTACTGTGCGAAGGTGAAACTGCGATGTATATATATATATATATAGATCGCGGACGCAGTCACATAAACTATATCGCTATATACTCCTTTGAAGCGCTTGCTCTCAGAACTGAAGAATCGCACCCACGCGCGCGAGATCGCGGAACTTTAATTGTCCGCGCGCGATCAAGTATAGCTCTCTGTGATGAGTCTCGTCGTATATATATACGATATATAAAATCGATAATCCTTTACATGTGAATTTACTGCCCTCCTTACTTCCTTACTTTTCATTACACGGGACGCACGAGCTTTGAAAGACGCTTTGATCTCTCGGCGTATATGTATACACACACACAAACAAGCGCACACGGCAAGTATATACTGCATCGCCGGAGAGACAAACGCGGAACCGATATCAACTCTTAAAGTTCAATTCTCGTGAAACGCGTCTATATCGGGAGTATAGATGGCAAAAGAGTTATAAAGTCACGACTGCCCACCTCTGCATTTCTTTATATATATATATATATATATATATATATATATATAAGCCAACAGTGCCGCGCTGCGATCTGTTCGGTTTACGGTGCAGGCAGTATCTCATGATTAAAAGATCCGAATGATAGGGAGACGCCAACTTGGATTACCTTTGCCCGCGGCTCATAATACTACTGCACGCGCTTCTATTATTTTCTTAGCTACGCGCAGCAGATAGAGATATATAGGTATATATATATATGGAGCGCGTTTATTGCCGCGCGCCTCCGACGATACAGTGTGTATATATATATATATATATAAACGGGGACTTTTTTTCAAGAAGGGAAGCTGTAACGTGTGGGGGATGAAGTTTTAACGATCTATCGAGAGTTTGTCTTTCGTAATGAGTTTTTCTCTTGCAGGTGATCGGATTTGAAGAAAGATTTTTGTTTTTAACTCTTGGCGATGAGAAAACTATATATATAAATATAGGGATTTCAATTACCGGCCTTTAACAGTTACAGTGTATTTGCTGTGGTAAATCAACATTTGAGAGAAAGATTAAATCAAATTACTGGATGTATATTCAACACATAATTTACAAGCATGAAACACTTAAAGTGTGCGTACAGCGAATGTATTGTTTGACTGCGTATTCGAATTTCTCTTTATTGCGGCAGAATATTATATGCGGAAAGTGGGAAACACATCCCGACCGATAGTGTTCCTTCTGATTGAGTTAAATTTAAGTGCAGTATAACGTTGTAATATCGAATATTTATTATCTCCAAGCATTTCAGTCGTTTCAGTAGTAACTGCCAGTTATGCTCAGACGCGTTGGCGGGATAACAATCATTTCGATGAGCACTGGTTTTGTTTTGCCAATCGCGATGATCGTATAATTTAAAAATAGCGAAAAACGCTAACCCAGTTATAAGCGGTCTAATTTTTCCTCGATGAATCAATGTTTCGTTGACTCTGGCACGTCAGATCGGAGATATTTATATCGCAGAACATATTGGGAAAAGCATCGACTCGACGGACAATTGCGTTTAAGAAGAAAAAAAAAGTTTGTCGCCGAACGAGGAAAATCTTAGCTGTAATAGACGCGATAACGCGGGAAGTGATTTCCGCATCGGTGAATTTCTTCGGATTATAATTATTAAACCTCGCGCAGACAATCAGCAACTTTTCATGCCGCGAGACGCGTCCCTGAAAAACTTTATTTTATAATACGTATATATGCGTGTGGAAACTCGAGTCAATAAATTCACGCGAGTGAATGTCATTCACGTATACTGTATATTACGATTTGTATTTCTAGATTGGAATGTGTACCAATGCCATTATTCGAAGCCGGCTAATATCAAGCTCGTTATTGTATTTTTGAATATAATTGAAATGGAAAACGCCGCAGAAAAGCAAACTTTTAGATATACGCGAGAGAAATGAAAGAAAAAAAAAATCGATCGCGGATCCAATCCAGCAAAGTCGACTTAATTATCCGAGACAGGATGTTCCATCAGCTTTCTCGTATTCGCACGACTGTATATATCTCCATATATGCATGGGCTCTGTGTCCCATCTGCATCTGGCGGAACTCGAGTACCCGAGCAAATCAAAAGACGCATAGTTTCGGCATCAGCTGGGCCGTCAAAATGCGAAGCCACCGCGTTATCACGGCGAAGTTTATCTTCCAGAGTTTCTACAATATATATGCATGTGATCCCGAGAAGAGAATCAGAAGCGTAGGTAATTATGGAGATCGTTATGCATCGCGACTTGTTGCGCTCTAATGATTGACTGTCCGTTTGTTGACAAAGTGCGTATATATACATATCAGTCGAATCAATGTTTGTTTGGTCAGTGATAATATCATAATGCTCTTTATCGCTTCGTTTAAAAAACACGTTCTATTAATCTGAAGTTATACAGATAACGCCACCGAAACTTTGTAGAATCTTCTGTTAATACGTATATACTGAAAAAAAGACAGGGTATTTTTAAGAACACGCGGCCGCCGAAATTGCCGATCGGCCACCAGCGACGAAAAATCTTTCCGTCGATCAAGCGGCCGATCAAAAAAACAGAATTCGAAAAGCGCACTCGTGTCGATCCTCGGCGTCGATTTTCGCTCATAGATTTTTCTACAGTGCGCATAGCTCGTGAAACCTTAAACTCGCGTTGGCGCGGCTCGAA
The DNA here is from genome assembly GCA_020010945.3 of Muscidifurax raptorellus. Lineage (NCBI taxonomy): Eukaryota > Metazoa > Arthropoda > Insecta > Hymenoptera > Pteromalidae > Muscidifurax > Muscidifurax raptorellus. The sequence goes on along the minus strand of CM052081.1, from coordinate 1,703,636 downwards.
TAGCCGATGCTGAATCGTTTTGCGCCTCGACGATATTCGCTGTATAATAGGCGCAGCAAAGCGCGCGCGATCCGTCGAAATTTAATTCTCATAATTCGCGCTGATGTTTGCGAACAAAGACGTCGGTAAACAGCCGTCGAATCGCAATGCGCCGATAGTGGGAGACTTTGGAATTGATTCGCTGCGCGGCATTTTGTTTGCGATATGTTTTTTTTATTGTTGTTTCGAGAGAAATTGGAGATACGCGGGGAATGAAAAAAGCGGCACGTGGTTCTCGATGCTGTTATAATCTTTTGTTTTGAACGAGCGTAATATGTGCTGCCGATTGAGCTGTCCATTAAATTTGCGAATGAGTTTTTAAATTGAAATACTTTACGCGAAAAGGTTTACAATTAAGCTCGCAATTCCGCGTTTTTCTTTGTTGGGGTTAATCAATGTGTCGTTAAACGTTGGGTCTCCAACAATTTCTTGGGAAAATATTAAATTAATAAAAGAATAATATTATTTCGATCCTGTGGGAGTAAATTATTCCACTTGAAAACCAGAGTTCTTTTCAGTGAAACTACGGGGAAATGCAGTGGGGTAGCTTATTTAATGCATACATAAACGACGCCGAAATAAGTAAATTCTCTTTTTACCTGGCTCGTTGCAAGCAGCCATTCTCAGGACTCTCGACGCGCGACTTTGCCATCGAGAGCGCGTCAAAGGTATCGATTCGCGCAATTTCAATTTTACATCTTTATGCCGAGCTGCAGGGTATAGCGCTTTCGCCGAGAGGCTTATTCAAATAGCCATTATCTATACGCAAAACACCCCGACAAATGAATTACTTGCGATGCATGGAAGCCTTCTCTATCCAATGCATACTGGAAAAGTTCAAACTACACGTTTCCTCCCGGTACGAAAAGCTAACGCGCACTCGAGGGAAAATGAAAACTCTCCCGGTCAACATCGCCCCCGTCTGTTTTCACCGCGAATCTCAACATCGGATACAAAAAAAACACGAGCCACATCCCACTTGAAATCGTCGGCAAACAACCCCAAAGCGAGTACGGGCCGAGAGGGGGAGGAAAAAAATACTTACCGATCGTGCAGACGTACTCTTCACTACGACGACTCGGGGTCCGTTGCCTGTCTCATCGAGAGCTGACCGCTCGGACAAGCTTCCTCTTCTTCTTCTTCTTCTTCTTCTTCTTCTTCGTCTGGATTCTATCGTTGCACACAACACCGTCTAGAGCGTCGGGATAAAACGGACGGGGAAAAGCGAATCCCTCTCGACTGCTCACTTGTTGATCTTCGGGAGGAAGAGTAGCTGCTGGGCTGCTGCGTGAGAGTGCGTGAGTCTGTCTGTCTGTCGCGCGGCTCGGCCGATGTGTGACGTTGGTAGGAGAGCGCGCGCGAGCTTTTATAGCGCGGCGCGCAAGCCCGAGCGATGCCGGAGAGTCGAGAGCGTGTATTATACGCGTCGCGCACCGCCGGGGCGACGCGCGCCGGACCGCCGATTCGGGATGACGACGATGCGGGGCATCTTCTTATCAAGCTAGTCGTGTCTATGCAGCTGTGTTTCAGCCGGAATGTATATGTCGTGCGAGTTCGGAGTGCACTTTGGACGCTCGTGTGCCGTAGCTTTCTGTAGCGTCCGAGCAGCGAATGATTTGTCCGAGAGCAGCAGCTTGGAAAAATGACTTTCTTGAAAGCTCATCGAGAGAGTCGCGTTGTAAAACGCAGCCTGAATCAATCCATTACTGCGGAGAGGGCGGATTTTAAGGCGTATATACTATGTATATAGAGGGCTCTGGCCGTTCACCTATTACAGGCTCGGATCGCAATCCACTTGGAAGCAATACGGGCGAAATGATTGCTTTTAAATATGCGCGCGAATAGAGGCGCGAAGAAGTAAGAAGCAAAAGGGCAAACGTTATTTAGGATGACGCGCTCGCGCCCGATTGAAAAATTCATTTACGGAGCAAACACTCGCGTCCCTTATTAATTATACGGCTCACAGACCGAACGCTAAAGGCCGCATGCGAAAACATTGCGTTCTCGCAGATTCCGCATATACAGCGCGGTAGATGACAGTCGATCGCAGTGTTTGCGCGAAGCGGGGGAGGATATCGTCGGATATCTGTATATACAGTATACATGCGCGCCTTTTAATTTTTCAGTTAAAATGCAGAGCGCCAATACACGCACGACTGTCAATGCTGGGTATATATAGGGGGCACGAGATTATGACTTGCGGTGCGTATTAAGAAGGGGGGGGGGGGGTCCGCGTGTTTGGCGGCGGCCTGTATATCGCTTTTTGATTTGGACATAGCGGCGAGAGTAATGTAAGCACGTGTGAGAGAATCTCCGCCCACGCACGCAACGATGTTTCATTTCTTTTTCGTGACGTTGGTTATATAAGCCCCTGCTCTGGGATATCTAGTGATTTTATTTATTCGCGCAATACAACTCGCGCTCGGATACATTTGGAATTGATTGTTCCATCTGCCGAATGTGACGGTATATATTATATATGGAGTGTATAAGGATTTTTCGAGTTATGAAATTATATATTTTGTATTATATAGAGGAGAACCGATGCAGTGTCAGGCTGTATATTCGATGCATATCGTTCAATTCAGATGCGGGTTCTATGCCATTGATTCGCGCGTAGCTCGTGTATATACTTGTGTATAATGTATGTCGCAGCGAAATTGCAATATAACACCTACATATATATTTGTACATTTATAATAATTTCGAATTTCCCGCAATCAGTTTTAGTGCGCATGCCGTGAAAATAAAAATTTGATTATATTTCACATACGCATTAAATTTTTAATAAATCAACGTTGAAATTTCATCGAGCTCTCTCGGCGCATAATTATATATCCTCAGCAATGATTTCGTTATATTCTGTACCGTGAACACGTGACAAGTCTCATTAAATCACCCACCGTATTATATATATATATATATATATTTCGAATAATTTCTATAGCGATGTAAAAAGAAACAGCTCTTTCGGCGAATTTTAACGAGCTCATGTACGTACTTATAGGTACGTACGTACGTACACACTATATTTTTAGCCAAGCCCTTAATTAATCAGTCGATCGGCCCGGCAATAATCCCGCATGTCAAACACTGATATGCCCGACTCACATATCCGCAGAACCAATGCCAAGTTCAAGAATCTCCGATCTCATCAGCCCCACATCGTGTACACTATATACTGCACAACAAACAAGGCAAATCAACTTCCCTCGTTCGCTCTCGCTTACTCTCTTGAAAACGAAGACACACGTCCAGGCCATTCTCTAAATGAAGAGACTGCGCGCCAGAGTGAAATCCGCCTACGACACAACCCGATAAGGCTTTATATATAGATATACGCGCGCGCGCGCGCGATTCTATTCAGATTTGCACTGGTCAATAGTTTCTCCTTGTTACATCCGGTCGTCTTATACCGATCTCGGAATAGTTTCCGAGAGAGGCGAGCACGCGGCTCTCGCGGACAGCTGCGCTCAATGAAATTAGATTGTTTTCCAGGCCCTTTTCCATCTCGCCTTTCAAGAACATGTAAATTCCACATGCCCGTTTACTGTGCGTGAAAAGTTTTTTCGCCTTTTCGAATTCAGGTAATTTTAGAAAAAGACACGTGTTTTGTGTACACGTGATCCTTAACTTTCATTCCGCTTAGAAGCGTCCTAACAAGGGATGATCCGGAGAAAAGTCTGCAGACTCCCCCATACAGTGTATTCAGTATTCATCATCTTTAGGTGGAATCAAGGTCACGAGACCTTCATTACAGTCCTACTCGCTGTGCGAGAGAGCAGATGGTCTTTCGTGAATTGTTAATTATTATTATTGCAATGGGGAGCGCGTATGCGTTTTTCACTTTTAGCGCAGCGGTTACAGCATTTATTATTGCACGTTCTCTGATGCGATAGCCGCGCCGCGACGTATACGGATGATGAAACGGCTAATGTTCGTTATATGCGTAATACCTTCAAGCGAACAAATAAGGATGTTGGTAAATTTCAGCAAGACGGTATTATCTCGTGACTTTTTTTATTACTGCGGTATCGCCTGCATATTCGATTTTCATGTATTGCTCCTCTTTTAAATTTTTAACGGGGAGAGATAGGGGCGATGCATATGATTTACGTAGAACTGCTGGGAACGAGCAAACTCCGGAGATAAATAGTTCCTCTATTCTTTTTGCAATGACAGAAGATCATGAACACCTTTTTTGTCCTGGTTGATATCAATCATTCAGTTATAGAGTGTGAAAAATAATAATTTTGCCGTTATACGATGCCTTCATCTACCGCGTTATACCAAGAGGCATTTTAGTTTACGGCGAAAACACTGCAGGGTAATTTTGATGAAGAAAAAAAAGGAAATTCGCTCCGTACTATCGAAGGGTTTTATCGCTTCGGGATAAAGCGGGTTGTAAAACCGAAGATAAAAAGTTACTCCAGATTCTGGCGGCGGCGGCGGCAGAGCTAACAATTTTTCATACGTCATATGCATACCTTCGCCGACTGATTTTCCAGCTATTCAAAAAATAACGTTGCATCAAAAGCTTTTAATCTAGCTTCTCCGACCTCGGCTCACCATCGCGCAGCCATTCCTATCAGTCGTACACATCGAGAATGAGAAAAAAGCACAATTGAAGAGCCGCCGCTAAACAGATGCAAGCTCGTTCCCCCGCGGCAGAAATCGCGATCGTGAAAGAGTAATGCGCTTAAGCCGCACGGAGTGAAATGCCTCGGTCTCGGTGTAAATTTTTCATGATTTCTCGCATGAATCCCGAATGGTTCTGTGTACATTTTTTATGAGTTTTTCCGCCGCGCGTATATACGCGCTTCTCATCATATACGCTCAGAATAACAATGAGCGCGCGCTCCCGATCTTTATCCCTATTTATCGCTCTCGGCTTGTTTGGCCGGGCAAAAAGCGATTAGTTCACTGATTTTGCCGAGTAAATTTTCGCCCACCCGATTCTGCGTTATATACCAAGTAATTAGAGATTTGGAACTGTATCGTCGTTTACCGTGTATCCATTTCACTGCGTGTACTCCGGTATAAATATGCTTTATTTAAAATTTTTTAAAAAATCATTATTCTAATCTTTTTCTATTCGTACAAACATAAACTACGTTATTACTGGTCAATATAGAGTAAGAGCCCGCTATATTATAGCCAACGGAATTAATTGAGCATGCACTCTAATGGAAAGCCGATGAAAGTTCGTATAGCCATCAGGTGCACCAGGTTAAAAGTTTCTTTCGCGGCCGACGATCGGTAAGTCAAAATTTACCTTACGAATGGTATATATCCTGAAAGCGCTATACTCGCGCGCGCGCAAAGGAGATGCCAAAGTCGTTTGATTTTATCGACGGCGTGTAGAGCAGGACTTTCTCGTTGCTTACGTCAATGCTGTATACAATATGTATATATAGGTACACTGCGCGCAGTCGTTTGTCACATTCGAGTCTCTCTCTCTCTCTCTCTCTCTCTCCCTCTCTCTCTTTCTCGATATAATGCAGTATATCGACGAGAAATTGTATTCATTTATTTTCCGAGGCTATTTTTGCTGAGGATGCTATAAATAACTGCGACTATTGCAGCGTACATTTTTTCACAGCATTGATTCATAATTTACGATTGATTAGAGAGAGAGAGAGAGAGAGAGAGAGAGAGAGAGAGAGAGAGAGAGAGAGAGAGAGAGAGAGAGAGAGAGAGAGAGAGAGAGAGACGAATATGACGATTCATGGAAGTGATAAAGTTATTATTTGAATGAACCGAGAAAATCGAACGCATGAGAGTTGATGCAATATTTCAAATAGCAACGTTAGAGATTGCGGATTAAAAATAATTTCAAAAAACCTAAATAGCTTTGATCTCTTATGCGTTATTGCGTGTGTGGACTAAATACTCGTGAAATATCGATCCAACAAAGTATTTCCGAGCAGCACACCATGTGTAAGAGAATAACAAAAATTTACAAGATAAAAATTCAAAAGCCAAGAATAACCCGTTGAACGATCAGAAAATCCCAACTTTATAATCAAAGACAAGTTTCCGCCGATCACAATGGACAGTCGTTAAATAGCCACCAATTAGCATCGCCATACTATATATATATATATATATATATATATACATCCCGATTCCGTAAACAACGATGTTTATCCGCAGCGCACAATCCTCGAACTTTCCTCGGCAACTCGTCTTCGCTCACGGATCATCGCTCCCTCTCTGTCTCCCTCTCACGAATTCCGAAAGAAAGTTAATAGTAAAAGTGCGCTCGACGCTCGAGCCATCAGAATCGGAGTGTGGCAATAGCGAGGCTCTCTCGGCGGCTAGCTGTCATTAGTTCTCCCTTTCTTTATTTCAAAATTTCCCGGTGAAATTTCAAAAAATGCATAATCGCTCCTTTCATTATTGTACCGCGAAGCCTACGACAAAATACTTGTACCGTGAATCCTCTCCTCCCGTCTTCTATTGTTCAATAATACAACGCGCGAGCGGCGGCATCTTCCTCAAATAAGGCGAACGACGCGTTGTCGCGCAATTTCATCGATAAATATTCATAGCCGCGGCGCTAGTGATGGAAATTCGCGTGCGCACGCATTATCGTGTATATATATATATATACAGAAGTAATTCGTCCCTCGGCAAAACACAAACATCCTCGGAAATCCCCCGAGTCTCGGAAACAAAGGTATTACAACAGAGAAACGCGCAGTGTATCTTACGCATTAAATCCACGGCGTCGATCGCGCGAGCCGCCGCGCGATAAAGCGGGTTATCGCGGCAATATATTCGAAAGGTCATTGGAGTGCCGTCGTCGCGTTATAGCATATACATATTGTGTATATTTATAATTTCATGTTCCGGGGAGCGGGTCTAAAAAAAGATCGCGCGAGAGAGAGAGTCTGGAGCTTATATACATTAGACTTGCGAAACCGAGGCTATTGTCATTATCCGGGGCGTGCGGGGGCGTCGTTATAACGCGATGACGAGTAAATAATAATATAGCGGCGACGCTGTGGGAGGCTCGCTAGAGATGCGTTCAAAATTGCTGATAATAGAACGGAACTCGATCGACGAATTTACACACACATATATATATATATATATATATATATATATATATATATATATATATATACGCAGAGAGACTGATACATATATATATATATATATATATATATATATATATATATATATATGTATCAGTCTCTCTGCGCTGATGATCAGCGCATCATTATATATATATAATTTAAACACGCGTCTTGGGCAACTGAGAAAAAGAAACGACAAGTTTGTCAACACTTCTGGCGCCAGTCGGCCGATATAGAGCCCTTATAAAATGAAAACGCCTTCGTTGAAAACAAAAAGCTTGCATCGGCGATAAGATACAGAGATCCATAATTAACGTTGTTGAAAAAAAAAACTATGATCTCGGCGCATATATATACGTATTATTAATTATGCATTGCTTAACAGCCTGTACAGATAGCAATACTTTGTACGAAACATATACATTGCGTAAATCGTTAAGATTGAAGGCAGATAACAGATCGGTGAAAGGTCATGCAAAATCTACCGAGAATCCTCTTCTGCATAGACGGCCCATGTGCAGTACGTGCGCGTGTATTATAGCGAGATATATATATATATCTATGCTCGCGAGAGATGCGGAAAAAGGCAAGATTTTTAATGGAAGTGCTAATGGGGAGAAATATAGAGTGAATGAAAAATGCGAGAGCCAGGCGGCAAAGGGAATAATAGCGGAAGGCTAAATGATGTAAAGAAAAGTGAGCATTATATGTCGCAGCTTTAATTACCCGTGTCCCGTGCTGCATATATCGCACATATACGTATTTTATACGGCAGAGGACGCGAGGAGGATTTTTTTTATAGCCCACGCTCTGGGCGAATCGTAAGTTAATCGAACGGCGCGAAATACGAAGGCAGATATTGTTTTTTCTCTCGCTCTCTCCGGTGTAATAACGCTTTGATATCAGTTTGACTATATATACAGGCGCGCGTTGAAACGAGAATAGGCGCTTATAGAAATGAAGTTGCACGAGTCGAGGACGTGACCGGAACCGGCAATATGTGCGCCGCACGCATCCTATATATTCTACAATAGCCGCGTGTATATACACAGAGTGGGCGCCCGCGCGGCAACTTATATAAAAAGGTAACGTTTGCGTGCAGCGCCTTGTGTCTATTAGATCTATATATATATATATATATAATGTGGATCAGCGCGTAAACTCGATAATTGTACTTTATATACCGAATTAATTAAACCGCGGGTAATCCTCGTGATTTGTTGTATAATATACTTTCCTCGCAAACCAATTATTCCACCTACTCGCATTAATACGCGCAGACAATTAAATTGAAAAATTTCTTCTCCCTCGAGCTTTCGATGCTTCTTCGAAGCCGTAGCCATTCATCATACCTTCGCGTATATACTTCACACGTATACACGCGTCCGCCTATAACTTCAGCTCTCGGCTTACGGTCGTCCGCTTGAAACCCCAGCGACAGGGTTCCCCCTCCCACTTGCTCGTTTTATACATCTTCGGCTTAATTCTTCGGATGACCGACGGCGGCCCTTATATACATATACACACGGACTGCCAAATCGAGAAGCATACAACGCGTGCATCCTCGTACGTTGAACCTCCCGCGCGTCGCATGAAATACAAAAGCCGCGAACGAAGGCGATAATGAGAGTCCGGGGGACAAAGTACGTCACGCGCGCATCTGCGAGAGAGACTTTCAAGGAGGCGCTTCCGGCTAACGGGCCCAACACCGCGATGCACATATTCTATATATATATGGTGTATATACGTGCCCTGCCTATAACCGCGCCGACGCATCTGACGATCGTTTTTTTTTTACTCGTCGTCGGTTGAGGCTTTTTTTTCGAGATTTTTACGAATAATAATTGGTGCCCTCGAGACAAGTGCGCATCTAAGCGAACTCGAAAGAAAAGCAAAATCCTTTCACCGAAAATAGCACACACCGCGCGCACTCGACGCTCACTCGCCCCTTTATACTGCGCATCAATCGCGGCTGTGTGCACTACTCGAACGCACACACTCTCTCGCTCTTGAGAGCAGCGCTATCCGTATATAGCATCGCTTGATTTATTGTAGAGTCGACGCACGAGAGTTCGTCCTCTTACTCTTTTACCTGGTGCGGCTAACGAGCGGCGAGTTGAGAATGTGCCAGACGAGCGTTTCGACTATTGAAAAACACGATGCGTCCGCGGCTTTTCCCGCAAGGCAATCAACCTAGTGGTTTTTTTCTTTAACAGTTAATCATACACTGCACACCGGCCATACGATTTTTCGACTGGATTCGGTGCAAAGCGATAAGCGCATGCGCAGTCCGTCGGTTTATTTTATAGCGACCCTCCGAGAATATAAATGTCAACTGCTGCAGAGAGGCCGATAAAGTACGAATTAATATTTCGAAGCCTCTTACACCATCGCGAGTATACACTTACACACACATATATATATTTATACACTGAACGGCTGAAGATATTTATACTCCAGAACCAGAAACCCGCTACGACGAAGTGCCTCGTCCTTGACCAAAAGTAGCACGATAATCTCCGTCATCGCGAAAATGCGCATAATGGATTATACTCGCGGACAACGCGCCGTGCGCACAGCCCCCTGTCTCGCATGTATATTATACATCGCGGATCCATCAGCCTCGTCGGAAAAAGATCGGTATCGTTCGTAGCATCCTCTCGCCTGCAGCAGTAGCGATTAATTTCATTCGGCCCATTGAAATGCATTGAAATGCATCGTTCACGAAATCGCGGCAATGCCTTTCTCCGAAGAGCAGTCCGGACTTGACACCGATTCGTCCCTCGGTGTAAGGCCGCCGCGTCTGCGCTTTTTTTACCGATTCCCGGCCGATCGCAAATAAGCTGTCGCGTCTTGCCAGTCGTATATTAGACGAGCAAACGAAAAAACTTATTTGCAGCGGAGTATATGCAACGTCGAAGATCGGCCATCGAGCGAGAGCTAAACGAAATTCGTAAACTTTCACGACCCATTAAGTATAAAGTGTAATATTCCCTGCGCTATGGCATTGACGTATATACGGACCGTAAAAACTATAACCATACATGCCGCGGATAATTAAATTCGACAACCCCGCACGAAGTTCAAATTCGATCGCAGTATTAATGACTGATTTCGTACCGATCGTTTAAATAATAACCCCTCGAGGCAGACTTTTCGCGAGAATACGTATACATATATGGCTGTTATAGAAGTACACGCAGACATGCGCCGGAGAGTTTAACAAAGACATTCCTCGGCTGCAGCCGTTTTCGCTGCGGGCGAATTATCTGTATATATATATATATTTTCTTTTCCTTTCCAAAGCCGCGCCTGAATATTATATACACGCCTGTATGGTTTCCAAGTTCGAGACTGACTGCGCGCGTGTATATATACACTTATGCGCGAAAAAGGCCAAGGCGCTCGTTCTTCCTCGTTTTTGTTCGATGAGAATCGCGTGTATATATACATATATATATATATATAGATATATTATTATGATAAACGAATTCAGCTTTTTCACTTTTGATTTCAATTTCGTGCCGTTTTAAATTACACGCGAGTATATATATTGCGAAAGAGGGATTTCGATTCTTGCTCGCATTTTCGGCGGAAATGAGAATTTTACACCTGTGATTCATCGCGCCCATTAAGAACGCATCGACGACTTAATTGGCATAATTGGCTTCGATGGGAATTCGTTCGCTATATCTCATCGATCGCACGAGATTACACCGAAAGATTCGAACTGGCCATCGGCGATTTATAACTATATATAATGCCATCGGACATATTATTAAAATTCATCTCAGGAGTCTTCGCGTAAGCCGAATTCGTACGTTTTTTCTCGAATTTTTACGTAAGTGAAGCGTCAAACGTGTAAAAGTAAAAGCGGATCTGGGCCCGAGGCGTATCATCGGCGTCTCGTCGCCGTCAGCTGTGCAGGAAGAGTTGAGAGCTCGTTTTCTTTTTCCTTCTTCTTCTTCTGTCCTATTATCGTCTTCTAATTTGAATTTCCAAAAGCCCAGCACAGTCAGTCCCCCGCAACGCGCAAACGACTAATTACACCCGCTAATTGCCAGCGTCGAAATCGCAAAAAAAACAAGAAAAGAAACTGGATCAGCTCGGCGCGAAAAAGTGCATCGCACGCTCAGCTTTCATCGCGACACTTGCGCTCGGCATGCAAAGCGTCTATGTCTGTCAGCGCACGTGTACGGCTCGCGATTTCACGCCAACGACTCAAGGTTCATTGAGTCGACTTCTTCCGAGAGTTCGAATTATTCAAGAAACTGGACTCGAGCACCGCCGCGCCGCTTCGAGAAAGTTGCGATTTACTTACCTACCTTCTCTCCGGCCTTGCCGCACGTCCTCTCCGCGTGCTGTGAGCGATTGTGTATCTCGTGCGTGTGATATACGTGTATAGAGGGACGGACTGTAATATTACAGTCGGTAGGATAAAAAAAGGATGCGCCTTGACCCTTTGCCAGATCCTTTTTCGATGAGGGCTAATTATGGTACGAGCTTTTCGCGTTTTCAGTTCGGTGAGGTCGATGTTATTATATTCCCGGCTAATGATGATGATGATGCAACGTGTTTTCGCTCGTGTGATTTTTTCGTTTTTGTGTATACAGTTTGGCTCTGTGTATCGGGTCGCTTTGTGTATTGTCTGTAGTGCGCGTGTGCTGTACAACCGAGAATGATGGAAAATTGCAGACTTTTGCCCTTTATTGTATATCGCAGCTAATAATTTGGCTTTGTGATATTCGCCAATTGTCCTTCCGTGAGAAGTCCCGATGGTCCCATAGAGTTCAATGATACAAATTTATTTTGACTAATATAACACCTATTGAATAAATAATCAAGACGCTCTTAAATGCTACTGCTATATATATATATATATTTTTTACAAATCGATAGCTTCCGAAATCGCACGTCGAATTTCACAATGAGCCTCTCTCTGCCGAAATCGCGCATTTCCACGCTCGAAAGTCATCTTACACGCACAACGTGCGATGCAGCTTGGCAAAAATTGTGTCGAATAATCGGTATATATCCAGAGCATCATCTGCGCATCGACTCGTCGAACCGGTCCTCGCACCGGCAGTTCGCTTTTATTCAAAGGATTATCGCGAGAGAGGAATTCGTCGACGAGTATATATACTCTTTCCCCGCGCGCGCGCAGCTCGATTAATTATTTTCTTGCGAAAGTCCCTTTCTTTGCTTCTCTCATCCTGCAGCGAACATTGATTATGGGCATTGCGTAAGCCGGTTATATATAACTTTTGTTTCGAGTCTCAAGCCGGTGCTGATGGTTATAATGTATTGTATACGTCGATGAACATCGCAGGTCCCTTTTTTCGTATTTTTTTTTTCGTCGCGAGTCTTTGTTCGTCCCTTTGGGATGTGCTTGCTGGTTATGGGGGATTACTTATACCTGTGCGTGTGAACGATGACCTAGTTTTCGTATACAGTATGGTACTTTAATATTCCTGAATATAAGTGTTTTGTGTTTTATGCTTATTTTGACAAGTGTATACGAGTGAATTGAAATTCGTTGAACTCACGCGAGCGCGAATTTGAATGTGTGATGAAATTCCAAAAAGCGAGTCTTTATCGCTACATCAAGGATTTATAGATCGGTTGGCATTAATCTAGATCGTGCGGTTTTTGAAATCGAAATACGATTCGCCGTGGCGATTTTTTCTAGTTAGTTATCCATTGCGTGAGGTTGAATTTGATTAAATGTGTGTCTGTAGGTTGTCGAAATTATGAAGCCTTACCTTAACCGACATTATAATAAATGAATGACGTCGACCTTGACAGACAACCGTATCCTTGCGAAAATTTGATTTCGTTGTACTTAAAATGTAGTTTATCGATTAGCCTCCTCCTCTTCTTCTTCTTCTTCTTCTTCTTTGCATACCGGAGATTCTTAAATTAATGTCGCTCGCATCTTTGTTTTTTATTCTCCAAAGCATTATTCATTCATTCATAAAGCAACTTGGAGACATCTTATTTTTGTAAAATTCATGTACAAAACATGAACGTATATCTCACTGGTGATTAAATTTAAACGTTACTCCTGCAGTCGCGTATCTGCAAAGCATATATTTTTACTCATAAAATATAGCTATAGGTAAAACTTGTTATTTCACTGAATGAGTACGTATATCTAATTTCAGCCTCGACGAAGCCAAAAGTTAATTAATACAGGACCGAAGCTCTTCGCAACATATATATATAGTCCTGACCGAACCTGAAAAAACGAACGCAAGTATATCCTTTGACAAAATCCATAAACTCGATTTTCGGCTCATGCGCGCATCAGAAGTAAAAGTCGAGCGGCGGCATACATGGTCTCCGACAAGCACGAGAGCATACACGGGCGACTTTATAAGGCAGGCGTCGCACGCGCGCGATTTACCGAAGAAGACGAACAGCACATGCGCCGTTATTCATCGCGCTCGTGGTATACAAATTTCGAAGAAGGTGTCCTTTGCTTTTCGGCAGCGGCTACCTGTTCTCTCTTGCTCACTTGCATAGCAATGCGATTATGCGCGCGCTTGCGTCATTCGCCGCCGATGAGTCTTCGCCGAGCTGCATTAAGAGAGAGAGAGAGAGATAACAGGGTTTTCGCCGACCACCGCGGCTATCTTTTATTGATGGCCCAAAAAAAAATGAATAGGCGATTATTAATTTTATGGATAGTCGCTTTTTCAAGATATTTCGAGAGCTTACCTTCCCTCGGATATGTGTAAGTATAGTGGCTGTTAAAGGCGAGAGTGTACATTAGAAATGGGCACCATAGCCGTACGTAGATTTGCATATCCTCTTAGGCATTCGATCCGTGTGGCTCGTCCGAAAAAATCAGAATAGACGAGCTCGGTCCGGACTAAAAAATTTGTGAGTGCCATCACGTGGAACTTGTTCTTTTGTCGGACTTTTTTACTCGTTCCTAGGTAAGATACAGTTACGTAAAGAGACACGCACCAATGTCCAGAAGCTATATATATAGACGATAACGAGATCAGTAGATGCAGCCTGGGTGTGGTGAGCCGCGCGTGTAAAATATGCATGAAATTCTCCATTGTATAGCGCTGAACTTCAATAGTAGGACTAAATGAAATACGACAGGCTATAATGATACCTCCAAACCGGGCTAATATACATTTTTTTTAAAAAGAAAGATAAAAGCCTCGCAACGGGCTGCGAATTCAAAATAGTCCTCATCGTCATTTCGCAAACACCTGCGCGCGCGCGCGCGTCGCTACTGCAGCAGTAGCGCGTGAAACTATTCTCTTTGAGCTGTATATCTATATACATATATGCGCGCACGTGTTCACGAACAGCAAGCCTCGCGCGGCACACGTGTGTGGCCGTCGTCGCGTTATATAAACGAGGTAACGATGGTATATACACGGAGTCTCGTCGGTTACTTTTTTTTTCGATGGGCGCGCCATTAGAACCTCGACCTTTCTCGGCCGGTTTATACTTATATAGAGAATAGTTGATATATGTATATATGCATCGTCGCAGGGATTAAGGAACCGCGCGATCGATCTGGGAGAGTCGAGAAAGAAAGTTTGCGCAATGCCGGAAATGAAAATCTCGGAATTATTCCTCCGCGGGGTATTTGGCAATGCGAGATAGTATATATAAGTGTATATAGTATATATATTACAGCTTAATGAAATTATCATGCTAATTGATTTTCGAGAGATGCGGGGACTTGTTTGGATGGAAAGTTCATGCGGGTTCCGCGCTGCGGCTCTCCGTGTTTTTCTCAGACAAGCTGTGTGTGTGTGTGTATGCTATATATATGTATTATATGCATATTTAGAGTGACAGAAACGGATGCCTCGATTTTCCCTCAAGTTTCGCAATCCCTCGAGCTCCAGTGATTTTCGTCGATCGATACCATTGCCATGCACGTGTAAATGCGCATTAGTCGACTTACGAATTGCGACGACGACCTTTCGAGGAGTATCGTGTTTCCTGCACGTAGAATAAAAAGAAAAGAGACACTCCGGCGTGCAGGTATTATCCGCCTGCGCTTAAGAGAAAACAAAAATGCGACTTCGCGAGACCTTGATGAAAAATGCGCGTATAGTCGAGGTATTTTTCAAAGAGCCTGAAATTATGCTTGGCAGCAATCGCGAAAAGGTATATACATGATCCTTTCGGCATTAAGCTCGCACAAAGCGACGATATACCCGATTCTTTTATAAAAACGAGTTCCTTTCACACACATAAGTCGGTTAATTAGCGACTGATGCGATGCCGGCAATTTATGCTTTATTTTCGAACGTTCGCAACGATATATTTATACTCGGACTCGCTGAAAATAAAGTGCAAGCGAGCTTGATGGCCTAAAAGCCTGTATCTTTCCACCTATATATATTCGCATAACAGTCCCATTCGCAGGCTATCCCCCATAAAGGACTTTTTTTAAAAAAACATCGGCATCTCCCAAACCGATGTCAGACACAACCACTTTTGTCTCTTATAAAAGGGTGCCAGCGAGAGCCAATAAAACGTCCATCAGCGGGATCGAAGGCCGATGACTCATCGAGCCCGGCGGGAGACCCCGAAGCCTTCGGCCAAGCCGAGGAGCGCAGCGATAAATTATTAATAATATAAGCTCGCGCGAGTTATTACGTGGTCTATTATGCGCGCGCGGCGCACCGATGAACTCGCGACTTCGCCTTTCTTTCTCGGCGGACTGGAACTGGTTCGCTATATACTTTTTTTCCACACGCGTCGACTTATTCTGCGAATAATGTAGATATATACACGCAGTGCGGCCGGTGTCGTAAGCTTGTTGTTGTTTGCTATAGTATACAGAGAGAGAGAGAGAGAGAGAGAGAGAGAGATGCGGTAGCAATTTTTATAAAATTAAGAGTCTGGCGCAGAATTACCGATTTTCTCATGCGTACGAGTAAAATCGTGTGAATCTGAAGCTCAGGCGGTAAAGTCCCTTCAACGCGTGTAAGGTCGACGAGGCGCGAGAAAACGAAACCAATTTCCAAGCAAACGCTCAGAGTGTAAAGCCGAACGTGAGAACGGCCCCAACGAGTTCAAGGAAGGGCTTTTACGTCGAGGTGAAGATCAAACTTTAAATCATAATTTCAGCGCGAGGGAGAAGGAAAGTCGCCTTTTCGCAGCCGCTGCCGCACAAAAGAAACGTTCGCGTATGTGTGCACAAAGCGCTTGCGCTCGCCGGTGCAGTATGACTATTTGCTCGGGGCGAACCGATCTCCGCCGTGTGTTTGCCCATCTATTAGGCAGATGCTTTGTGACAGACGTGTGGAAGCGTTAATGCCGCATTCTCGAGTTTTTCGAAATTCGGAATATAACCGGAATGTTGTGTAATCAGAATATAACGTTTTTAATTCGAAAAATGCTAATCTCAGTATCTTTTTTGAAAATAATGATTTATCTTTTCTAACAATAATACATCGTTATCCGTCAGCATCGAATTAAAAAAAATCTCCTGTTACATTGCCGCAATAACAGTCGACACAAACACACGCGAGCTAATCATAATCGATCGCGCGCGCAGCTTTATGGTTTTAGAAATCGGAGAAAGATAGTTCTGAATTTCGAAAAAAAAAACGTCACACGAGTAAGTATACAGCCGAACTTTCGCTCCGAAAGATACAGCCGCGTCTATCATAATGACTGTATTATCTTCGTCGCGCGCATTATTTACATAGAACCGATGAAAAGTCTTCGCGGAGTTCAAACGAGGCGCCGTAACGCGCGCGGAGTCATTGTATACAATGGACGCCTCGTGTGTATACAGGTTTTGTCATCGCGGTAATTACGGCGAGATATGTCGATTGCTCTGGGCTTTTGACACTTGTTATAACAACTCGTTCTCATGCGATTTCCCAATAACGCACATCGAGTTTTCCTGCCGTCTAAGCATTCGTCGCTAAACGTATATAGCAGAGCACGTACAATAATCTCGCCACGTGCAACAACGTCGATAATATCCCGTCTATATGGTCACACACGATGGACCGAGTCTGCAACAACTGCATATATACAGTAGCTACATGTATATACAGCTCGCGTTCGAATCGAGAACTCGTTTCGCAATCTGGTTCCGGATCGGCGACCGACCGACCGACCGACTGCCCGGTCCGCGTGTGTAGGAGAGTGAAAAGAAAGAGAAATGCTGCTGCGACGCGAGAGAAAAATCCCGAGCGTGCATATAAGCTGTGCATAGCTTCTTTGTGTATATTTACATGAGCTTGCGAGCATAGCGCGTATATGCCGATCGGGAGTAAGAGAGAAATCGGTTGATGCATTGTGCATGAGTGGGTGTGCGCGATGTATTGGATGCGATACATCGTAGAGTTATCGATGATTTGTGCAGCTCGAGAAATCGAGGATGCGATGACGCGAGCTTTTTATTGTATATATATATATATATCGTGTTTGGCTGTAGAATATATGCACGTCTTGTAATGACATTCATCGGATCGGCGGCGCGAGATTACCGGCGAGTCTGAGCATCTCTCGCCTGTTACTACTGGAGTAGTGTATATAGATTTAAAAAGGCGTATTATGAGCATAAAAATATTCGCAGCCTTCGCTGCGCCTACATAGTGGAAGCTTCAGCGCTTCCTCGTCGCTCATCTCGCATCGAGAAGGAAGATCTTCTCTGTATAAATGAGAGGACGAAATTAATACTCGGCTTTGTATGCAGCAGAAGAATTATCATATGCAAACACAAGGAAGAGCGCAAAAAATCTGCGCGTATAATAAATCGCACTTTTTGGCATGTATATTAGCCGTCACACATACAAGGATAGCATTATCTCGAGAGTCACGCCGAATTCCATCAAGCTACACCGTACAAAAAAGAAGCCATCCCAAAGCCTCCCACTATGCAAGTATATATACACACGCAGCCGCGTATGAGAGTATGCGCAAGATATCCGAGCCGCGTTCTCGGTATACCGAGGTCCGAAAGAGGCACCTCTTCGGCAGCGGCGGCGAAAAAGGGAGAGTGAGACGCCAGCGGCGGTGGGGCCCGTTTTACGGTGGGGCCAGTACCACGTGACCGACCGGTTATATATAAAGGTGCAACGAGCCGGCACAACGCCGACAGACACACAGAGTTCTTCTCTCGCAGTCTGCGGGACATCGAACGCATCGCACGAGTCGATACAATCAGCGAACATCGGAGCACACTACGCTTATATTATCATATACAGTGAACTTGTCGGAAAAGTGCGCCGTTAAATATCATTGTCGTTAATCACCGACGACTCGACCGACGCTCAGATATTCCAAGCTTCAGCAGGACTGATTTCAAGATGAGGACCTTCTTCGCGATAGCAGCAATCCTCGTCGCCGGTACGTACAGTGGGACACACACACACACACGACGCACTTTTAATTTACCTTGTATAGATATTGCATCGACGTCGGCTTTTCTTTGTAATACGTACGGCCGCGAGTAAAAGAGGGAGAGAGAAAAGGAGACATAAGTATACACTCGCGGAGTGAAAGTCAGCTCTCGGGATGCATTGCATCGCGAATCGGATCGATCGCGCATCAGGAGCTCTATGGAAAGTGTGCGCCGAGTGTGTTGTTTTATTTCGCATGTATGTATGTATGTATGTATAGGTGCGTTGTGCACATGCACAGCAGCGGTTCGGCTGCCTGCAAGTGTGACGGGAAAAAATGGCGATTAACGGCCGGTTTCGAAAATCGCGAGCACGTATACAATATACCAGTTATATTATATACCGCCGAAACTCGAAAAACCACCGTGAAAGGCAGTGCGATGCATTTTTAGAGTCTAAATATATCGCTCGATCTCGAAATTTCCGCGCTTACGTAGCTGCTTATAAACGTTTTGTGAATCTCGATATACTTGCACTTTCGGCCGGAGAGAAAACGCTGCGCGGATGAAAGTCCGTATATGTACCAATTAGCGCGCGTTATTTATCGGGAGAAGAAAATTGATTTCCAAGACTACCGCGCGCGATGTATATATACCTATTTTTTCACCGGCAGTCACGCGAACGCGTGGGAATGAATCGAACTCAACTTTTCCTTCGTTCTCCAATTGAAAATCGCCGATGTTGCGTATCGATCTTGAATTCCCGGATCCACCTTGACCGCGAAGTGGACTTTATTATTTCTTAATTTTTTGATCTCCACATCCCAAAAAAGCCCGCAAAATCCGGCTTAAAAATCATAATGAGCCCTGCCCACGTCAGCCGTGCAAAATTCAACGAACGAAAAAGCTCTATATCCCGTTCAAGAGAATTTCAATGCGGAATAAGCGGCTATTTACGAGAGACTCGTCGCTCTGATTACCCCGCTACCGTACGGCATTAAAATGCGGAAAAAAAATCGGCGACGGCAGCGGAGCCTATGTGTCGCGCGACGGCTACATGATACCGAGCTCTATATAGAGAGAAAGAGGTTTCGCGAACCTTCGAGTCTGTGTACGTGTATATATACATATACACGTGTCACGTAATTCCAGAATTATAACGCAAATCTGCTTTGAGAGAAGTATTTCGTTACCTCTCTCGCTAATTCGACGCGTCGTCCCCCCCGACCGATCTCTCTTTTTCTCCCTCTTGGGAATATTAGTATATATAGGATGTAACGTAACGAAGGTTGATTCGACGAGTGGCCTTCGCGAGTCTTTTTTTCTCCTAAAGTATCGATTAGCATATAAACGCGCGGTGAGAATAGGAAAGCCAAGAAAAATCGGTGCGTTTCCGGAATAAATTCTCGCGGCTCTCCTTAAATCGAGATTTTTCAAGAAACACGCGGAAACGCCGAGCAGGAAATGCTGCGCCCTACTCGCCAACCGGCCGCGCGCAGGTGCTCACTTTCTTGCAACAATGAGCCATACACTCGCGAGGCATTAGAAAGGTATGAGGAGCGGCCATCCCGCGCTATGCATATATTAATAAAAACCCGGCTCTCTGTCGCGGCGATGCAGTAATGTCTTCGGGTTGCGTAAGACATCCCATACCGATTTTTCAGCCGTATAATATTCTATATATACCGATTTTGCCGAACTTTCTTCACACGTGCGTTTATAGCCTCCGGATTGCGCAATACGACTCGTATAATCCTCGTTGCTATAAAAAACATGCGAAATTTGAATTTTAACGTATAAACGAGTCGCATCTTTCGCGTGTAGACTCTTACTTAAAAAAAAAAAAAAAACGATAAATATGCCCGGAGCGAAGAAAGGCGCGGCCAAAGACGCGCGTATAATCGTTATTATAAGTATATACTGCACACGCACCGACGAAATTCCCGAAAACTTTCACCCGCGATATCGCGAGGACGAATAAAAGAAGCATTTTTCGAGCCGAGCTAAATATAGAGTTACGAAACTCGCGCACGCAGGTGAAGTGGTCGTGTGCTCAAAAATAAAAGAAAAAACGACGATAGGGCGAGGAATCGCGACGGTCGATGTAAACAAGAAAGTTGACGCGCCGGATTGCATAAGAGAAAAACCCAAATTTTTGCTCGCGCCCGGACGACTGCCAGTTATTTACCCCGTCTGTAATTAACATGGTCTAATTTATACTCGACGGTATATCGACGAACTCGAATAGCTCGAATATATCGTAATAGAGGCGCGTGTAATTGCGCGCAAAGTTATAGCCGCTGATGAGAGAGGGAAAAATCTATTTTCGTTAATTAATTACATAAAGTCGTTGAAAATAACGCACGTAACTAATATCGCAGGTCGCGTCGCGCGTGCATAAACGATGCATTGATAAATTGCGCAATTAATTTGCATAAATCGCGGCTCGCGATTAAATAACCGCGATTGGCAAATTGAAATATCCAAGCGCTATAAAATAACCATAATACCGCAGAAAAGTTCAGGTTCGCTCCAGTATTCCTTCGGTCGAAAAGTATATACAAAAAAAAATCCTTCTCGCTTTTCCTCTTCCAATGTCACGCAAAAAGGTCGTCCACACATCATCGGAGCCGAAACGATCCGCGGGGCTGCCTTATTTTTCAAGGTGGGGCCCGCGCCGCGTGTCTCTCTCTAGAAAAATGAAAGTGAAGGATCGCGCTCGCACGCGCGCGCGCAGTGAACGGGATGCTGGATATACTTAAATATATATATATATATATATATATATATATATATATATATATATATATATATATATACATACAGATAGACCTCGTCGGTTCTAGTGAAAGTGCCCGGCGAAAGTCCTCTCGACTGCGCGCTTACGTAAGCGACGCGAAGCTTACAACTATTCGGCTGATCCGTGTATATATATACATACGCGCATACACTCGATTTTCGGCTATAGATATATCGGTATGTACGTATTTTTTTTTAATTTCCAAACGGCTGAGGTCAGCCGTCGTTGGTCGCCGTTAAACTATGCGCGCGCGAGCGAGGGAGGTGAAAGATAATTGCATAGGTGCGAGAGCCGCATTGTTCGCTATATAGCTCTTTTTGCTGGCGTCGAGCGGGCGAGAGACATTCTCGGAATGCCTCGTTCGCACACACGCGCGTCGTATAGAAAGTTGAACTTTGCGTGCCCTTATGACACACAGAAATTCGCGCGAAATCAATTTGGCAATGGCGGTGTACACGCATCAGCCTCGTCGATACGTGCGCTTAATAAAACATCGCGTTTTATATATATATATATATATATATATATGAATATATACACAGACAGTTTACTATGGGCAATTGTGTGTCACGGGCGCTTTCGCCCGGGATCTATGTAGGGATCCCTTCTAGGCAGACGAGAAAAAAAAATCGTAAAATCCGAGCGCCCAGTTGATTTACATAAGCTCGCGGAGAGCAGACAAGCTGCAGTTCCGGTGTGAAAGCAGCGGCTGCGCAGCCGCGTTATTATTCCCCTGCGAGTATGCCGTACTGCAACGCACATGCGTTTAACGGGCGCCGGGTTCTTAATATAATCGGCGCTCGTAACTTTAACTCGCCCGCGAAAAACGCATACGTACACTATGTAGATATGTATAAAATGCTGCAGTTATTGCAGCGGGAAGTTCAGTGTAACGTCGGTCTTAACCTTCATGTATATACGTACATTTTGCAGTTATATATATAAGGCGGTAGGCTTTGATTAATCAGCTGCTATGTAGCTGCCGTTGTCGCTGATGATGATTAGTTCGCGATGATTGATCGGTATACAGTTTGCAATCGAAGCCGTAGTGTAATTTCGCTTCTTTTCAATTATAAGCTTCTTTGATCGCGTGCCGGAATCACACGCGGATACCGATCGATCTATATATATATATGCACGTACACGGATAAATCCGAAAGGTGCGTGCTTCCGCTGAATATCCTAAATAATAAAAGAGGCGTGATAATGCCGAGAACGAAAAATACGCACGTGTAAAACAGCACTGCATTGTAAAAGCGTATATCCAATGTATAACTACGAGCGTAAGAAAAACCATAGAGACAAAGCTTCCATCGTCAATCCGCGCAGTGCGGCTGCGCCGCCTGAAAAGGTGTTGTCGGCGTCGCATCGAAATTTCAGAGCAGTTATATCGTATCACGATAATAATGATTGCCGTCTTGCACAAGTCTTATATTTCTTTTCGCGGGCGATGAGAGAAGGAAGAAAAAAAAGTCGTAGCTCACAGCCTCAATTAAAACAATCAAAGCCGACCGCAAGCTACTGCATTTCTATATTATCATCTCCCAGGCTTTGCGCCGCGGTGAATTTCGTCACGCGTCCGCGAGACGATGATTACTATCGAGGCTGCGGAATTTTTTCTCTAGGAGAGGATGTGCGTAGGGATGTTTTATGTATATTGTCTTGACGCTGGTGGGACGTGCTTTTCATCGACGAGAGAAAGACAATGGGATACATATACACGGGCGTGGCACGACGATGGGACTTTTTTTTCCGTGTGCGTAGTATAGCTTGTTTATTATACACATTGCGTTTATGAACTTATCGGGTGAACGTTTCTGCGGAATTTACACTTTGGTCCAAGGACGCGCGCGAATAAAACCAAAATGTCTATATATATACTCTGCGACCTTTAAAGATACCGCGTACCTGTCAAAGAGGCAAAAGGCTCCTCAAGGCCCTCGCTTCCCCCCAACACCGTCGTAAGCTTGCTTTTCGTTTTAAAATTACCCGCTAACTCGCAGCTGCAGCTATCCGCACACGAGGAGAGACGGTTGCTGCGCATTCCCAGAACTGAAATCCGCTTGGCTCTCGATAAATAACCCCGGCGATACATTACGCAATTGAACCGCGTGCGCAGAACCGGGATACCTTCGATCTCCTCGATACGAGCTCGCGATTTTTCAGCTGACGCATTCCTCTCGCGTTTTCGCCTGGAAATTTCGCGCGAAAATTCAAATTTCACACGCGGCAACGATATCTAGCCTCGTAATCGCGCGCAAAGCAAACAAAGAAGCTACGGTACGATAACCGACTGCAATAATTACGTAAGACTGAGTCCCAATCCTCGCACGCGATGCTTCTGGCCCCGAGAGCGCGCACGAGGGGAAAAAAACGTGTCGCAACGAATAGCTCGCGCTTGGAAAATTCGTCGATTCCAGCCGGAGATTCGCGCGCAAAAATATAGATATATGTGTTTACGTATGTGTGTGTGTGTGTGTGTGTGTGTATACTCTTCGTGTGTTCTCTCGACTGCTGGATTTATCGCCAATTATTATGAGTTACGTCCGCGCGAAACCTACTTTTTTATTATATCGTGATGCAAGAACGGGCTCGAGTTACGAGCTATAGCCAACCCGCGCCGATATATATGTATACAGCGTTACTCGAAAGCCGAAGCGCGTCAGCGGGATAAACAAACCTGATATGCGTATATGTGCATATAACGAAAATTCGAACGCGTGTTTATACCCCTTTGCTTGTAGATTTCATTTTAGTAACAAATTTATATATATATATATATATGTAAGGAACGAGCGCGTGACGCTTTTCCATGCATGTATATATATATATATATTACGTTATATAATTTTGTAGCGACGCAATCAATCAATCGATCGATAAGCGCATTTATAAATCTAAAATAAGTCGCCGACTGGAAAACTCGCGGGAAACGCTACCGGCATAATAAACAACGGCGTATATATAACCGAACAAAGTAATTGGAGGCGATGGAGCAAGTTATAAACGCAGTCAAGTTCAATGCGCCCGAGGCTCGCGCGTTTATAGGGTTATTGGTCTGGCCGAGCGTATACATAACCCCGCTGTGCATGTATATACATTATATACATACAGTTCCTATTCGCAACCCGTGTAAACTGCACTTTTCCGCGTCCTGCCAAGTTTTCCTCAAAGTTCCGTACAAATATTCTATAATTATAATATATATATATATATATACATATATATAATCGCCGATCAACCAGCTCCTAACCCCAAGACTATATGCGAGCTATCAGAGACAGCTTAGCAATTCCTAATGCAAAAAGGACGAAATCGCTGTCAATCGCACGACACATTCATATACATATATATACATTTCCCAACGCTTGCAGCTGCAAGTAGGTACACACTTTTCGCCGCAGATAACGGGGGCCGATTAAATTTAGCGATTTATTAGCTGCTGTCAAACGGTTTTAAAACTTGACTCGCCGCCACAAATGCGACAAAGGCTTATTTCGACACGCCATTGTCTGCTGCTGCCCACAAGGATACGCATTCCTTCGGGCTAACCGGCTAGAAACATCCAGAGAAATTCTCTATATACGAGTATATAATATAAGCGCGCTGCTTTGGAAAATTGAGACGTTTTCACTTTTATGCTCGTGGTTCTTTGCTTTTTTTTTATTTTTACGCTGCGGCCTGGTTCGGTTTTTCTCTCGAGAGTAGACGACGTCGAATTAAATGGAGCCTGACTTCCAACTACTGTACTATATCTAATTGACAATCTATTAGATAAATTTAGTGCAGTTTCTTTGAAATATCGCTTCTATAATATAAAGTACACGAGAGCGAGTGTATTTTTCTCGAAAGAAAAAAGAAAAAATGATGTAACTTTCTCCCGCGCACTATACTACGCTGTCGCGCGTATAATTTTCACCGCGGAAAACAAATTAGCCGCTCGTGGAAAATCTGGGCCAGCCGCACTCGGTGTATCGATATCTATCTTTTCTGTAATTATAACTGCCGTTTGAACTTGACATTCGTCGCTTTCTATATATACATATAAACAGACGCCTTTTTTCCCCTCGCGTATATATACAACACATATATTTCAAAGCCGCACTGCGGGCTTCATCCCTTTTAATCTGAAAACCTGCGGGCTCGGGTTTGTTCTCCTCTTTTTTCCACCCGCCGACTTTCTAAAAATCACACGCATACAGCCGCGCGATTTTTCACGCGGAGAAAATAATAAGCGCGATATATATATAGCGAAAGTGCGCAGTCCAGGCAGCTTGATCGAATGCCAATACGTAACGAGCGCGTGCGTGATTATACGATCAGGGAAAAATAATAAGTCGATTAGAAAGCTCCCAAGATAATTTGCGCGACACGTTGTCGAAAAAAACAATATATATATATATATATGTTTCAGGCGCGAGCGCGCAAGAGTCGTTCAAATGCCCGGACGACTACGGCTTCTACCCCCACCACCTGTCGTGCGACAAGTACTGGAAGTGCGACAACAACGTCGCCGAGCTGAAGACCTGCGGCAACGGCCTAGCCTTCGACGCGAGCGACAGCAAGTTCCTCACCGAGAACTGCGACTACCTGCACAACGTCGACTGCGGTGAACGTACCCAGCTGGAGCCTCCGATCAGCACACCCCACTGCGTCCGTCTCTACGGCATCTTCGCCGACGAGAAGAAGTGCGACGTCTTCTGGAACTGCTGGAACGGCGAGGCCTCCAGGTACCAGTGCAGCCCCGGACTCGCCTACGACCGGGAAGCCCGCGTCTGCATGTGGGCCGACCAGGTGCCCGAGTGCCGAGTCGAGGGTGAGTGTGTAGTGAACGATACGGTATATAACATCGGTGTATACGTTAAATACATTGCGTGTACCGATTTCCCGCAGAGGTAGCCAACGGATTCGCCTGTCCGGCGGCCGGTGAGGTGGCCGGTGCCTCCGGAAGCTTCTCCCGACACGCCCACCCCGAGGACTGCAGGAAGTACTACATCTGCATAGAGGGTACCGCCCGGGAGTACGGATGCCCCATCGGCACCGTCTTCAAGATCGGCGACGCCGACGGCAGCGGCGCCTGCGAGGATCCCGAGGACGTTCCCGGATGGTGAGTTGACTCTCGCATCCGCTTATGATACCAATCCAATTATGAACCTCTACTCATCGGCTCTCTCTCTCTCTCTCTCTCTTTTTCTCTCTCTCTCGGTTCCAGCGAGGACTACTACGGCGACCTGGACCTGAAGAGCATCAGGAAGAGCGAACTGCTCGCCGGCATCCAGGGCTCCGGGGAGACGAGGAACGTAGCCTCCAAACCCGGCAAACCCAGGCCGGCGACGGCGCAGACCGCCAGACCCGCCCAGGAATAAACTCCGCGACGCGGCCCAGCATCGACCAACTGACTCCTACACGCACCAACACGCTACATTATATTTTTTACGACCATATCGAGAGGACCGATAGCGCAGCAGTCAATCTCGCCGTCGCGTCGGACACAGGAGTATATCTCTTCATGATGATATATATCTATATACATAACACGCATATAACGCGAAGCCCACGAGCGACCATACGCTATATGATATGATACAAGCGCGAGAGAGAGACCAGGGTATCTAGTCTCGTCGACGCCCACGGCGATCCCCTTATTTCTACTATTACTCCCTACGTCCTTTTATCTTAATTTCTCTTTTTTTGTATCCACCTTCTACCCCCTCTCTCTCTCTCTCCCTTTCTACCTCTTTTCTCTCCCTCAATTTTCTTTTGCTACTTCTCTTCACGTGCTCTCCCCCCCCCCCCTGATTTTCCGTTCAGTGCATTATACACCTGCTTATACGCGACTGCACTCGGAGGAGATGATGACCTTCGGACATCATCAAATCGACGAATTATTTTTTCTCCTTCGAGCGAGTCGAGCATTTCTTCTTTCTTTTCTCTCTTATTATACGTATATATACTTGCATTTGCGCCGATGTACCTATATATTATTCCTATATATTTTACCGCTGAGAGAAAAATCGGAGCTACGTCGTCCGAAAGTACGTTCAAAGGCTGACACTTTGTATTTTGTATACGTTTCTATTATTACGTTTTTTTTTATTTTTTTGTAACGATTTGTAAATTGTTGATTTGCGCGCGAAAGGAAGAACAAATTTGTTTAGTTGCGAGGCGCCGATTATATTCGGACTGTGCGAAATTCATGCGAGCCGATGCGTACTTTTGTAGAAAACATGATGAGTAAAATTATCCGAGATCGAGAGATGATATACCGACTTGAGATATATAAATACACTTGTACTACGACCCACGCACTACACGTTTTGTATGCGAGTATACAGCGTTAAGATCAACTCAATTATATGTATTCCGTTGGGAGAGGCTTTAATTGTTGTCAAAGTGCGAAAAAATCAAAAGACGTTTTGTTGTTATTATTGCAGTGGACGAAGGATAAAAACACGACTTGTTCGTGATGATGACGATGATGAAATAAATTTGTTACGAAAAATAAGAGTTTCTCTATAAATGTATACACATATCCGTTTGGCATGACACTCGCGCGCGAAATGCAAAAATATATACCCGAAAGCGTCGACTCGAGATCGACGTTCTTCGGTTTCTCGCACCAACACAATCGAATTAAAGCTTGCGAACTCCACAACCTCATCTCGTCGTCTCCTCTTGAAAACCTAAGGACAACAACAACAACAACAACAACAACAACAGCAACAACAAAAAATGCTAATAAAAATCTTCAAAAATTTCCAGCCGACTTTCTTCTTGCCAAACATTCGCTTATACTTTAAATATAAATCTCTCCGTACTATCCTACCCACGCAAACGAAAAAACATGTCAAATCTGTCTGCGAAATCATTCACACCTCGAACCAATTAATCCGCGCGCGCAAAGAGAATTCGGCAAAAAGCGCCGCATTCAATCCGCAGGGCCGCGCGAATTTCTCCTCCGATATATATATTATACATGGTAAAAAATTTCTCGCACCTCCGCGTCTCTTGCAAAAGCCGCGTGGAGTCAGCTGAGCATGTAAAAACCGAATACACTCGTCGAGATAAAAAGAAAGAAGCCGAATCCGCGTATAAGCACATACTGCTCGAAAAGCCGAGGTTTCACCGCCGCGAAATTCGGCGAGAATTCGCATTCGCGCAACGTATAGTCCGCTCTCACTTTTTATTTTGCGAGCGCTCTTCCTCTTTTCCGACGATTTCAAAGGGGAAAATTAAAAGAAGCCAAAAAAAAGAAAGAAAAGAGACTCGCGTTGAATTATGCTCGTCGCGGTGTGTGATCCTGTCGCGACGGCGACGGAGCGTGTCTCGTTTGCGAATATCGCATTGTGCTATATGTGTACGGTAAGCAAGTGACCGGTAGCCGATTTGCTTCGTCGCGGACCGTCACACATTTACAAATGTTTATCGCCGTACGTTTTGGCCATTGTTGTATACGATGTGTATCTTGTGCTTTATTATACATTACGGATAATTTGAAATTTGTACAATGTGAGGAGAGTGAAAAAATAAGGCGTAATTATTGTATGTAAATATATATATATGTATAATGCGACAGCGAGACAAGCCGAGAATTTCAATAGATAAACGTATGCACACCTACAGAATTTGCATTGTTACGTTTCAGCTTTATCGCGAATATTTGCATTCAATGCTTATATAACGCTGACGAGAAATCGGTAAAAATTGTTCTGCGATAATATAATATACCAATACCGACCGTTATTTCAAAATATTAGAAGATTTTCCTTTACTTTCGACCCCAAGAGTATACACCAAGCTTGAACTACTCGATACACATCGCAGTATAATCAACCCAGCCAAAAAGAAAACACAAACCATCAACATCGTAATATCAGCGTTTGTAGCTGTTTATTCTTTGGAAAGCGCTATGTATTCTTGCGCGAGAAAACGCTCGGCGAAAGCGGCTACTCTATGATTTTTCGGAGCCGCTCGATTTTTCAATTGGCCTATGATAATGAATAGAAAGTACCCAATATGAAAGCACGCATACACGCGCCCGTACAGCTATACTATATATATATAAACATGTACGTAAATGCCGCTCAGACACGCGAGCGGTACATGTAAGTAGCGATAGATGCTGCTGTGGATAAAGTAAGTTTCTCCGAAAGCCTCGGTTTGATTCGTATATAACGACGATGCGTGCAGTTTTTATAAAAAAAACAAATACTCTATTCTTTGTTTTGCGCTCTTTTGAATTTCGCGCTCTCGGTCGTTCCAACGCGAAAGCGCCACTGTCTCTCTCCACCGAACTTATCGTATTATTTTCCACAACAAAAAAAACATAAATTAAAACACCCATGATCAACCGCACCGAGATATATACCTATATAGCCGTCTCAATAGAAAGTAGCGACACCCACACTTTGACCTATCGCATTCCATATAGCATCTTTATTATACGCAGCTAAATTCGTAGGCAACTTCTCGTCGGTCGAGATTTTCGATCGCGCATATATAGCTCCCTCCCCCCTACTCTCCTTCGCAGCAGCACTAGCGACTCCACGAAATAAAGCACGGACGAACCTAGTCCATACTGGGCTCTCGGAAAGACTGTCCACGCGTGATTGTGTGCTCTGTACGCTCGGGCAACGATTTGCTCGTCATCGGGGAAGACACAAACGCAGATCAACTCGAAAACAAGAAAAAAACGTTCGACGCGCATACACATCGAATCCTTCCCAGCGCGGGTGCAGCTTGCATCGAATCTTATATACGTACATATACAGTCGCATAGTCGGAGTGCAGTGCGTAGATATATCTACATACGTACGAGCTATAGCAGTGTGTTGTTCATCGTTCCCTCTCTCTCTCTCTCTCTCTCTCTCTCACACTCTCTCTCTTTCTACGCGCATTTTGACAGATGGGAAACTCTCTCAAGATGGCGATAAAAGCAGCAGCAGCCAAGGTGAGAGCCGATACGGCACGACACAGCTGTCTTGTTTACGTTGCTTCTTTCGGAGCGGAGTCTCCGCAGCCTTTGCACTGAGCCCATCTAATCGCCGCCAGCGAAAAGTAGGACACACCGCCGCCCTTTATCCGCTATATACTCGTATACCTATACGAGCAAGCCTCGACGCGTATATACCTACATATATGTACATATACATACATGTATAGACCTCGTGACACTTGCACCAGCAGCATCGTCCGTCTGCTAAACTAGGCGAAATTTCTAGAAAAATATATGTGTAGCGAGGACTCGAACGATATCCTGCTCTCTTGTGGCGGCCAAGGTTCTCCCCGTTGATCTGTGCATATAAGCTTATGTAAGCGCGAGAGCAGTTCCGTAAGTGAGCATACTGATGCGTAAGTATACGCTCGCGAGAAGCTGCTGCCGATGCCAGCTGCAGTTTTCGCATTGCCCAGAACGCGGAAGATAACAAGATTAGAATAATCCGAGCGCCGCGCGCGAGCTTCACGCTATATAGCTAGTCCTCTCCTTTTTTTTAATGACATCATTGCCACCGACCGAGGAGTGCCAGTCGCCAGTATATTTTAGTAGCCAGACTACATCCCGCAAGAGATAGAGACGTTTAGTTCCGTTTGATAACGCACGTGATTCGATCGAGCCAGTTTGTTTATTAGTTGGTCACTCCTGATGCTGCTTCGATGTCTTTGATGCTGTGCTCTGCAAGGAATTGAACTTCGTATGGAGAGGAGTGGTTATTTAGGGGGGCTAGGCTAGGCTCGGATATTAGCACTCGAGAGTGTAATTGAAGTGGTACACATCTGTTGGGCAAGCCAATTATCGTTCATTGTTGTTCTAGTTAACACTAGACACTTTTCATTGTCGGGTTTGTTATGGATGTGCAAAATTTATACAAAATAGCAGCCAGGAAGACATTTTTGAAGTGCAGATAATCATAGCCATATATTTACGCACCTACTTTTATCTAGCTTTGTCGTTAAGAGCTTAGCTAACAGATATAGGATTACATATTCATTAGGCTTACAAATAACACACCTCATAAACAATGTTTTGCATGTAATTACAGAAAATGCTGTGGACAAAGCAGACAAAGTAGATTGAACAAAGCAGAAGAGTGCGTGGAGGAACAACATTTTAATCGATGTGTCAGTGATACAAGAAGAATACAAGATGTTTGAGTCGCCTAGAAGCTTGCAGGAAGTCTGCATTGACTATATCTGTGATAATGTTATAGCACTCTGCGATTACCATCCTTCCGAATCAGGTGGAACTTCCGGCAACTACCTGTCCCCACCTTTACTTGGTAAACAAATATTGCATTATACAAAATACATGTATATTCATGAGTCAGAGAATAAGAAATGGAAAATTGCAATATAAACTTTTATTATTCCTATACTTTGCCGTAGAACCATTTCGTGCTTCGACTGCTTTGAAATTATACTGATTTTAAATTGCTTACTTTTTTTAGATGAAGAAATGAGCTGCAATGTAGGCGAAGGCAGTTCTGATTCTTCTCAAGGTGCTCTACCAACCAATGCACCAAATAATCATGCTATGTTGAATTCTTGTACAAGGCTCAGCTTCAAAGATCCTGATACCTTCTTACCGGCAGAAATTTCTGAACAATTACTCTATACTCTATGTGAAAGAAAAAAACTGTCTGATTTGATCATCACACTTTTTGATTCGAAAACCACAAGGCTCAGGTACAACACATATAGTTCCACTGACACTTGCTATTTGAACGATAATAATCTTTCATTTTAACCTTTCAGGCATGTTAAATTAAAAGATGCATCAAACCTTACTGCTAAAGGGCTTATAGTTCTAAAGCAGCATAAAGTTATAGATTTAGAGGTGAATGGGTTAAAAATTACTGTTAATGATTTGATCAGTTGTTTGGGTGATTGGAGTTTGCAAAATCTTAGATCTTTAAGTGTTGCAAGAGGAAGTTTTATGGATTGTTCAAGGTTGGTTTGATGTATTTATTTTTTTTATAAACTACACTACTGCAAATAGTTTCATTAATCTCAATCGTCTTTCTTACAGATATTGTGTTGTAGTGGCATTAAGCAAACTTCGTGCTTTACAGATCTTGAATGTATCTGGTACTGAATTCAATAAGCATGGGTTAGAAATAGTTGTTGAGGATTTGCCACTGTTAGAGAACCTTGACATATCTTGCACCAGAGTTGATGATATCTCCCCTTTGAGAAAGTGCAAGGACAGATTGAAAGCATTAACTATGTATAATTTAAAAATAAGTGGCTGTGGAAATATGATATCTGTATTGTTGGAATTGAATGAATTAAGGAATTTAGATATATCAGACGAAAGAGATTCATACGTGTTTGAAGTGTTTGCGCCTGTGCGATCTAAGATAACAGATTTGTTGAAAGCAACTGATTGTATGCCGCATTTAAAAAGCTTGGATGTATCAGGTAATGAAATAGTAATTTTCTTCAAATGGATTTAAATACTGTAATAACTCAGAAATTTCTTTATTAACGCTTCAATATTTTGGCAGGCAAAGACGAGATAGATGGAAAAGATCTATGGAATTTCATACAAGCGCATAAGCATTTGAAATTCTTAGGTCTCGTACACTCTGATGCTTGTTTCGAAGATTGTCTTATGAACCCGTCAAACAAAAATTACAGGCCTGACCTTGTTGTACGTTTAATACTTGCAGTTTAACACGCATGGCATCAAAGAAAACTTTGTTTATTGATATTTTTATTTCTGTAGGTGAGTGGTACTGCAACAGAATCTCAAATTTTGGAGTCTCTCCGAAGGTATCCAAACAGGCCGATCTATGTGCAAAAATGCTTGTACAATCTTTTTCGCCTAACGTCGTACTTCAACGAAGCCAGAGTCGACGTAATCAAACTCGTCATACCCGGAATGCGGGCTCACCCACAAGAGTTCCGGGTACAAATGGCAGCCACTGCGTGTCTTTATAATCTCACGAAGGGAGAACTCGCTACGAAGATCCATCCCTCTGTGTTGAAGCAAATCGTCGACCTGACGCTCACGGCCATGGAGTCTTATCCCAATCATTACCAGCTGCAGAAGAATACTCTGCTGACGTTGTGTAGTGACAGAATTCTCCAGGACGTAGCTTTCGACAAATACAGGTATAGCAAGCATCGATTCCCAAGACTTGGCGTTTATCCTTTCTTATCCTCATTAATGAGTTAATTTATATTTCCGGTTGTAGGTGCGCAAAGCTGGTGATGAATTGCCTGTCGGCCTTCGACGACGCTTCTATGAATCGCATGTCCGTGGCAATCTGCTCAATACTGGCCGCCAAGATTTCGACCATCGAGACGTCGATGCTGGGCGCTCAGCCCCAATACATGTCAAAACTCTTATCGATGGTACGCTCAAAGGTGCAGTCTAAATCAGTCGACATTACGATGAAATTCACCCTGAGCGCCTTGTGGAATCTGACCGATGAGAGCGCAGCGACTTGCAAGGTTTTCTTGGAAGAAGGCGGCATGGAGTTGTTTCTCGAGGTGCTTGACAGCTTTCAAGGCGAATCCAGCGTCGAAACGAAAGTGTTGGGGCTTCTGAACAACATTGCAGAGGTAAGTTCTTCTAGTTTACTTTGATTCCTTTAGGCGCTTTATGTTGGAAGTCAGATTTTACGCGATGTGTTCTTTTGAATTTTTGAAAATTGCAGGAGATTTTTTTATGATACTTTTTTAATCTTTCTGCGTTATGATATCGCAATGCCTTTTAATAAACTGTAATTTTGCGTTGACTAGATTTTAGAATAAATGATTAGCCGTTATTGCATTTATTATCTATTCTTTCTGCATAAATATGGCAGAAAGCCGAAATCACATACCAATTCACATGCGAATGCATTACCGTCAAATTGGATTTTGCATCAAAATTTCATTTGCTATTTCGTAAAAGTATATAGTAGACAGTATTAAAGTTTAATCGACATTTTTCTTTTTTTCTAAACAGATCCGAATTAAAGAGGTTAGTAAGCGCTAAAATTCTACTATGAACGTCATACCCTCGAAACCTTACTAGTTACTTACTATAACTTAACAATATTTAACTGACTTAAAAAAATCTTCACAAGATTAAAACTAGAGTCTAGCAACATTTATTCGAATTAAGAATCAAAAAGTTACTAATCGCAAGCACAGATGTGTAAATTATTATGCTTACTGGTGCAAAGTTCTATATTCAAACCACTAAATGTAAATATGTATGTACTTATTATTCATCACGTCTATGTCATGCACACGTTTCATATCATCAACAAGATCGCTGTCAATATTTTTTTTCTAACTTTTTTGTCATTAATTATGTAACGCGAAAGCATAAAATTCAATCAAAAATAAGTTCATAATTCATCAATCTCGCGACCTTATTGCCGTATACTTACTAGCCAGTAAAACTAGCCTCTTATTCACCAAGGTCTCATAATCACAACCTCTTAAAAGCAATTAAAATTTTGATGCAAAGTCCCGTTCGATACAAGAGCAACGTAAACCGACAACCATATCTCACAAAACATCGTCTCTCTTTTTTCTCCTTAAAAAAATCTAGGTCGGCCACCTGAGACACCGTCTGATGCAGCCACGTTTCATTACGATGTTGTCGCAGCTCCTAGACTCGAAACACATCGATGTCTCGTACTTCGCAGCTGGAATAGCGGCCCACTTGCTGAGCGACGGTCCCCGACTGTGGATCACGGTGCCACTGCTGCCGACGCGCAACCAGTTGCTGGATCAGCTGGCCCGCGCCGTTACCAACTGGCAAACGCCTCAGGGTGAGATGGTCGCCTATCGGAGCTTTCAGCCATTCTTTCCGTTGCTTCGGTGCTCCGACGCCTATCCTGTACAACTCTGGGCCGTCTGGGCTATACATCATGTCTGTACCAAGAATCGTAAGTTCTACCGTTTTCTTTTTCAATTTATACGTACATTTTTATATGCACAAACATTACCTAAAGATTTCAAAGGTATCATGATGCAAATGAAGCTGACCAGATTTCGTTCGATGGTTCTTAACGAGGAATTATTTGTTTTAAAGCGAAACGTTATTGCGAGATGTTGGTGAAAGAGGGCGGCGTAGAGATTCTGGAGTCGCTGCAGATGGAGAATAACGAGAGCATAGCGCAGCCGAATGTGCGCACCCTGTGTCGTGCGATCCTCGACACTCTAGCTCAACAACCGTGCTAACGACGAGCGGCGGCAGCAGTAGCAGCGCTTAATCTTCATATGATCATCGATGAACCACCAAATGATGACAAATACTGACAAAAAAAATCTTCGATTCGCGATCGTTCTATCGATCAATTTATGCAAACCCATGAGTTGGCGAAGTGACGATGATAATGTTGATGATGAGGATGGTACATTTAAACAACCAAGCTTTTGAATCGCGCGCCATTTTTAATCACACATATACACATCACACTCCAATGAAAATGCAAAAAAAAATTAGATGCTGTTGATCGAGCAAAAGTACCGCCCATGGGTTGGTATGCTAGTCAATTTATTCTCTTACGAAAGAAATGATAAAAAAGGAAACGGAAACGAAGAAATCTGTTGCCCTCTACCCCTCCTCGCCACCCCCAACCCTCTCGATCGATAGTCTGTAATGGCTAAAAGTTAACTACAACCTTTAGTTCCCTCTGATTCTGTAAAGGAAATCTGAGCTAGGGCTGTGCAATTTAAAGATCAATTGAGCATTGATTGCGGGATAAAGAAGACCTCTTTGATTCTACTTGGCGCGCGACAGCTGTACGTATGAGGAACGAGAAAAAAACAAACGAAGAAATAATAATTACCTGACGCGAATGATTTGTTCTGGCCGTGAAGCGAATTATTTTTATAATTTATCAATATACGGAGTTAATGTTTTCTTTCAATATTTCTTCAAAGAATTAATTAATCTTTACTTTGACTGTTGTTGAATTGTATATAAGTATCTGCCAAAAAGTAAGTGTAGAATATCAAAAGTAACTTAGAGCTGATGTGAACACATTTTCAAGTTGCCAGATAAAGGTTGTGAGGATAAATTAAAACGTTGTTAATGAAATTAATGAGTTTTATAGAATTGGCAGTTCGGATTTTATATAAAAAATATAACCGCTGAATTTGTTGATTTTCTCTCGTTCTCTCATCTACAGCTTGTGAAGTCTTTAAGGGATATTAAATTTTATTTCAGATCGATAATTGATCATTTCGTATAGGTAAATAAAAAAATTATGAATGTTTGGGCACTGTTACAAAGTATACTAATCTTGTTATACAATTTAACAAATAATAGTTTCTTCATGTAAAGTAATCTTAAACTTGCTTTTAAGGCAAATTAATTTGTACAAATTTATGTAAATCTACAACAATATTTTTTACTTTTTTCAGTAGGTATTTGAGTTTTGTACTAATGAGATAAAAAGTTAATTATTTGCATCTCTACCAAAAATTATACATTTTTTAACTTTTGCCTTATATTCTGCAATTGCTCGTTTTTAAGGTAAATTAAAATTTGTTTACATTTTTTATTATATATTATAGATAAAATTTACTGCCTCTGTAAACTAAGATGTCTTATTAAGATAATTTTTTACAATATACTATTTTCGTATTTATTTATTTTTAATTAATACTGATATAATTGTTGTAGTAATTCATCTGAAGTTTGTTAAGGAAATAAAAAACGTGGATTACTTATTGAAACGGTATTTCTATTGTACCAAAAGAACTTTCATGATTTTTTTATTAATCTTGATATGATGCTTATTTTGCACCATATGATGGATTTAAGAAAAAAAAGTAATAAATTACTTCAACGAGTCAAAGACAGCCCTGGTTTTGATGTATAAGTGCATGATTGTCGAATATACTTGTGGACCGAAAATATAAAATTTGTCAAGCTGATTGATAATATTTTTGGCTACATGCCGTCCTGGACGAATATTGTTAATGCAGAGTATTATAAATTATAGAAAATTATATTTGCAAGTAACAGAGATAATTGGCAGTTATTAAGCAATTATTACAAATTTCACGATGCGCGCATTAGCATTGAGATGTTGTAATCTATCAAAGCGATATTTGCCTTTTTCCTCTGTCGATATATTTGTTGAACTTGGGTGAAGATTAGATTTTAAATCTAACCTATCCGAGTCTTGTAGAGTTAATGAAAGAATGTAATAGAAGGTCGCAATTAGCGATCATTTAATGAAAATACATATGCGTTGTGTTTCATAAAAAAACTTGTCTTCTTTTTTTTACAATTTTAATCTTTTTATTCATCCCATTTTTATGTAAATTTTGATATATATATATAAATATATATTGCTTTATATAATTAGATTATACAAATGTATACGTCTTTACAAAACGTTACGCGCATTTTACAGAATATCTTTACAAAGACACGTTAAAACCTTTATGCTATTTTGGCATAAAATAAAAAAATATTGTACATAATTTATCATTTAATTTTTTTCACGATGTCACGTAAATAGTATCGTGATTAAGTAGAGAGTAACATTAGAATTCTTTTCATCCAATTTTAATAGTAACATTGTACAAGTAGGAGAGCAATAGTACATTAAGATACTAGTGGTATAAGCTGTCCTTTTACGGCACGGTGTATATTAGCACCCGAGCGTAGTAGAAACATAAAACACCGTGATATAAAGGACAACTTATGATACGAGTGTAGTACAAAAATAATTTCACATACCCAATTTAAATACTGACTTAAAAAATCTCCTGGATATAATCATACATCTCTTAAAAATTAAATATATGATGAAATGAATCTTGTATACATTGTTATGTGTATATAAAATGTATAAAATAAATTCTTGATGAATTCCACAAATGACATGAATAAGATCGAATTAGAGAGCACTGGGTTGCCAATCGTAATAAGGTACCTAAAATCAAATTTTTATCCATAGAAAATTAGCATATCATATATGCTAATCATTAACGTTTCGCTATACCTAAATATTTATAATACCGTGGGATTTATTCTAATGAAACCGAGAATATCATGACAACATAGCTGCATGCAAAGCAGGTAGCAACATAGTTTATATTTTTTAAATCAGTATTCAAAATCAGTTCAATTTATTCTTTTTACCGAGATAAAGATAGAATTCTCACATGTCGTATTATAAGTCAACGCCTATAAAATCAATAGGAATCTTAAATTTGTACAAAAACAGTAAGAAAAATGGAACAGCCATGCTCTTTTTACACAAGACTCAACTTTCAAAAAATACTCTTTTATAAGAACACCACCACTGTCTGAAAGCAACAGAAAAAATCTTCGGAAAACTGTTATCTCAACTAGACTTTGAAACAAGCTCGCGTTGCGCAAAGAACACGGCGTCGTGAACAGTAGCAAATATCATAAAACTAAGCTCGCGCTTCTCTAACACATCGCACTTTCGTATTTTGTCGAAAACAAGTGCCGAACAGGCCGCGAGGTAGACGGGGATGTCGATCTGGGCAAAGTCCGCGACGACTTCGCGTAACGTTACGACGCCGCTCGAATCGATCTTACTGACTGCACTCATATCCACAACAATGCATCTCAAGGTGCACTTGTTCTCAAAATCATTGTTCTCTGCGTAGATTCCCTTCTTGGCGAGCTTGTGCCGATATTTGAGCACCTGTCGCGGCCGGACGCCAACCTTGTCCTGGAGGTCTGGGCTGAGGCGATTTGCGTTCACGAAATTTAAGTTGCCGGAGTAGTGAAAAATTTTAACACCGAATATCTCTGCCACCTGCGAGTAAGTAAAAAAGAAAAGTGTTTAACAGACTGTGTTCTTGAAAATCGATTCACACGTTTTTGTGGGTCACTTACGCCCATGTAACGGCTGGTGTCCAAGTACAACTCCGTATTCGGAACATGACCTAGTAGACAACTGTAAGGCCGCACACTTTGGAACAATACACTGACTATCGACGCTAATAATCCGCTAACTAAGCCAACGTCGATATTAATTAACACCGTCGTGGAAAATGTAATAAACCACACAATACCATCAATTTTGCTTAGCTTCCAAAATTTGGCTAATTCTTTGGCTTGCACCAGCATTCCCTTCAATGCCACCTACAAACGTGAAAATTTCAATATATTATCACCTTTTTCTAAGCAATGTTGAAATCGTGTTTGTATAATATTCTTACGACTATAATCGAAGCTAGAATACATCTTGGCAGTGGCTCGAAAAAGGGGCCAATCCATAACAGTATCACAAGTAAAATTAAGCAAGAAATTATACTAGCTAGCTGCGTTCTTCCACCGACAGCTTGTTGAATTAAGGATCTACTCAATGACGCTGAAACGGGCATACATGAGAAAAAAGCACCAAATATATTACTGCTACCCTGTTGATAGAATTTTCAAACAGTTAATAAACTAGCGGTGTTTATTTTTACATAAAGCGTTAAAGTTATCTTTTACCATTGCAAATAACTCCTGGTTAGAGTCGATCTCGTAGTGTAATTTTTTAGCAAATATTAAGCTCATTGACATGGTTACTGTGTAGGAAACCATCGTTATTCCAATGCTCTCCAAAGCAACGGTAGGTAACAATTTGAAAGCGGGTAACTGAGGTTCTGGTATTCTATCCAATCAATAAATCACCTTAAATATTGATAGGAATTATTTCTTGCAAGCATGCTACATTTTAATCATAATTAAAAGCTTATTCACCCTATTGGTATGTTGCCGACAGTTTTTATGCTATACAACGTCGGCAAGTCGAAGTAACGGGAGACCAAAGTTCCAGCTATGACTGCTATCAATTCTATTGGTATAGGAAAACTGCATTTTTTCCCTATCCAAGGCTGTCATTAAAATAAAAAATTATAAACATATAGGTTTGAAGCATTGTTGTCATAAATTTTATTTATATGAAATCATTTACTCACTTTTAATAGCTCGTTATTGAGAATCATTATACAGCTAGCAATAAGGGAAATTATCACAGCTGCTGTGTTCGCATATGGAATGTCGTTGAAGATAACAATAATAGTCTGTAAAAATGTAAGTAACAAATATTATCTAATCAACTAAGCATACTATTCTTTTATCTATAAAAATATCAGTACTTTAATAAATTTGAAGTATCCTTTGGGCTTGGCTGAACTTAATCCTATTAAGTCAAATAGTTGAGATAATAAAACTTGTACTGCTGCTCCAGTGGTAAAACCATTGACAAAAGGTTCACTGAGTAACGTACTAATAACTCCCAATCTAAATGAGTACATTATGAGCTGAAATAAGATATAACTTTTAAGTTTCAAGCTTATTTTTATTATTAATAAATATCAAGATATTTTTCATTAAATTATATTGATAAGAAGTTTTATTACAAAATTGTAATAAATATTTTTCTTGGTTTTTTTTATTTTAACAAATTTTTCTAATATAATTTTTTTTCTGTCACCTGAATTATTCCAACCATGAATGTGACAGTGGTTGCCACTTGTATTGGTGTGTATATTTCTGTATTGTGCAGCAACAGCTGGGACCCTTCTTGTGTATTATTAGCGCTGCTGATGATCTCCAAGGGTGTTGCGTAGGAAGTGACAGCTCTGCCTGTCATAAGACAAACCACTGCAAATGTTCCTAGTTTATGAAAACAAAAATTATTGAGATACTTTTTAATCAAAAACTTTGAATCAATTTTTTTTTTTAATATATTGATTGTAAATTGTATGAATATATGATCATTATTCAAATGATATGCAAAGTAAAAGGTTGTAAGTAGAATAAGTAATACAGTTCTTGTTTGACCTAATATACATTGAAATGCATTTAACATGTGATACACAGTAATTCATTTAAATGGAAGATGTTGGTACAAAATTAAAAAAATGCAATTATGTGACAATAATTCAAAGATCTCCATTCTTACCCATGGAAACATGTCTGGAAGTTCCAAGGAAGACGTATATAAGTACTGGAAAAAATGCCATATATATACCAACAACTGGAGTTAAATTTCCTAACAGTGCATATGCCATTCCTTGAGGAATATGCATTATAGCTACAGTAAGGCCAGAAATGACATCGTGTATAAAGTCGTTTCGCCAATTATATTTTCTCAGCCAATATGAGGCTGGTATCACACTTTGCACACATCCTCTACAACTTGAGGATCCTATTGATTTTTTAATATTTTGTATCACTATGAAAAAAAACAAATCAATTAAAATCAGAACTAATACATTTCTGTTGGCAGTGGAAAATTACAAACTATGTATATACATACCAGATATTTTTGGTTTCTCATATTGATATAGATGGTGTAAATCCTGTTGTTCTAGCACAGGCCTCTCCACATCCAATTTCAAAACAGCCTGAGACTCCTTTCTTAAGTTATCTACAGTAATAATTCAATAAAAATCATCAACATTAACAAATTCCGACACAACAGAACCAAATGTAATGACATTAACAAAATTAAAAAGTCGTACAAAATTGCCGCATTTTTTCAAATTTAAATCTCAAAGTTCCTGGAACTGTTACTTACATGTCATTGAAACCGCGAATGTAATTAAACGAGTTTAAGTATAATGAAAGTCACGAAGTCTTGTACATATAGGCCGTGCAATATATCGAACCTGCGAACTTGGCACACATGTGGCGCTTCGTCGTCGATGCTACGATTTAAATGCCACTATTATCCGCGAACAGCAACACGAGCTTCGAACAGCGGAGAGAAAAAACGATTGATATCGCGTCTGTTAGGAACACTGTTTCCGCGTTCGCAATATAGCTAGTATATATAATCAGTATATAGGCACACAGCACAGCTCGAAGAGCGCTCTCTTCCTCTCTCTCGCTCTCTTTTTCCGAGTCTCTCACCTTGAAATCGACGCAAGTCTTGCGTAGTGTCGTTGTTGGATGCCATGGTTTCGTAAGCCTTGTATGCTGTCGTTGTTTTCCCCGCGAAAGCGCAGGACGATGAATTTTTCAAATTCACCAGAGCAGAGACATGCCGTACCCACAAGCTGGCTTTTGCACTAATTGCATCACGAGAATTGTATCCTCGTGACCATCGCGCTTACAGCTCGACCAGCGATACTGCGACGACGATGACCATTTAAAAAAGAGCATCCGAGAGGAGAGGGGGACCCTCGACCAACGACGACGAACAGATGGTCTCCCTCGCGTATTTGCGTTCGCAGTAGTAGTTTACGAGTTCGCGACTCTTCGCGAGATATATCTATATATATTATTATAGTTCTCTTTGTAGATGGCGTGCAGAGCATTTGTGCATGTTTAAATAACAAAAATTCGAAAGTTTTATCAATGTACTGATTTATTGTTTGAAATATTGGTATATTTATATCGTCGTGATCATAATTCATTTTTTTATACGATCCACTATTTATTCTCATGTACAAAATTAGTTTCAATCATGCGTAGGTAAATAAAACTGACGTAATTGAGGTTTCCTTAGTTACCTAATTTATACATGTTGCTACTTGTAAAAAAAAAAAAACCGAATAATTAAATATTCAAATTTATGAAGCGTTTTCAAAATCATCCGTATTATTAGATTGTTACAGCATGCAATTACTTTTAGGGATTTATACACCGCGAAATCACGACTCTAATGTTAGTTCAGTGATCCAGGAATGGAGTTTCCTTCAAAACACATTTTTTCTTAAAAGTAGATAATCATCCTTAAAATATTTACTTCTTGGCAAACGATATTTTCATTGCGTGAGATGGAGTGATCTTGAAACCTTGAAGCGCGTCTTTAGCAGCACCAGATTGGACTTCATTCTCAAATTCTACAAAGGCAATGTCGTGTCGATTTGGAACCAATCTGACTTCTTTAAAGCCAGGGAATTGATTAAACAACATAGACAACATCATTTCGCTGGTTTCGTCAGGTAAATTAGTAAGGAAAAGAATTTGATTTGGAGGTTGCTCTGGAACAGCTGCATTAGTTAAACCAGTGTGTTGGGCAGCACCGGGTGTGTAACCCATTTGTTGTTGCTTAGCTTGTTCCTTTGCCCTCTTTTTGGCTTTCTTTGCTTCTTCGTCAGCTGCTGGAACAACCCTCTTTGGTTTCTTTGGCCTTTCTGTAAATGTACCCTTCATCTTTGCAATAATATCACTGTCTGTTTTAGAATAATTTATTCGCTATAACAAAACAACTATATTAAATAATGTTCTTTATAAAATGTACAATGAAAATTGTTATACAATTAAAAAATTTGATAATTACCATTGGCTTGTCGTAAAATGGAAAACCTTGCATTGATCTAAGAGCATTTGTTGCACTAGCGATTTCTTTAAAAATCACAAAAGCTTGACCACGCATTTTGAGAGTTTTTAATGCTACTATATCTAAAATTTGGCCAAACTGTGAAAATATGGCATATAATGATTTCTTAAGCTCTTCTTTCTTGATCTTTTCATTTAAATTATTTATATAAATAGTGTTGTTTGGTCGAATATCCATGATGTACTGAAAACAAAATAGTAAGGTTAACTTTTGAAAAATTATGAATCCCAAAGAAAAAGTGAAAAATAAACAAGATTTACATTATCAATGAAAAATATCAGTTGAACAGTAAAATAAAATAATTTTAAATGTAAGTAAACGAATGAAAAAATAAGCAGAAACGCTGAATTGCAAAGATGCTACAAGATATTAACTGTGTTTGAGATGGTGTTATTTTTTAAAGTACGTAAGCCATAAAAATGTATATCAACTTACTTTGTGTTAGAAACTTAAATAATGATTTTTTGCACTTTATCTAAAAGTTATTAAAATATAAACT
The DNA here is from genome assembly GCA_020010945.3 of Muscidifurax raptorellus. Lineage (NCBI taxonomy): Eukaryota > Metazoa > Arthropoda > Insecta > Hymenoptera > Pteromalidae > Muscidifurax > Muscidifurax raptorellus. Next base: position 1,659,583 of record CM052081.1, on the reverse strand, counting down.
GTAGTGTATTGCGACCGGGATCTTGGCGTCAAGTTCTTTGCAACATGCCTAATTGCCTATACAAACGCCATGCTAACCTAACTTTTGTGATGTGTAGAATATATTATATTCTCTGCGGCGGCGACGGTAGCTTCCATGTAAACAAGCCTTTAAAACGTTATTTTCATTTTATAAACCATATCTATGTAAACAAGTATTGTTGTCATACTTGAGAACATTGATAAAGAAATGAAAATTTTGTTTTCAAAATAACCTACAATGTTATTTTTTGCATATAGTAAAATAATTTTGAAAACCGACGCGTTCTGCCAGGTCACATGCGTACTGGACTTAATTTTTCAAACTCGCATTCGCGTTCAGCTCGATGTGGAGGGAAAGGGAACGCTGCATCAGTGCAAAGCTTATGCTTCAACCGTCCAATGTCAACAAATAGTTTTATTTTTTTTACTCAAGTAGTCCGTATTCTGTACAAATTGTAATTTGTAAGTGTAAAGCCGCAAACGGGAGGAAGGTTTTTTTAAATTTTCTGAACTAAAAGATGCAAGTTACTTTGATTATTGGAGAAATTTTCATCTTTTGATAAGAAAATGGAGGAAGACGACGTTTGCGATCTGACGATCTCGGAAAAATTCCAGGAACCGAGAAAGAAGTTTTGGTTGGTAAGTGCACTCATTTCTTTTGTTGTACTACTAATTACTTCTGTATTTATATTATTAAAATTGAGTAGAGAAATACTTTTACTCAAAATTTGTTGAATACAGTTTCATAATCAGTAGTTAATATTTTTCTTATATAAAATAATCATTAAGTTTTGACATTAATAATGCTCCAGCTGACAATATATACAACCAAATCAGCTTTTGTAACTCATTGGAAAATCTTAATTTTTTTAGCGTTCCAGAAAAAGAACAAAGAGCGATGCAATTAGTGTCAATTCAATGGATATATCCATAGATTCTACACTGGGTAAAAGGAAGAAGCGTAGAAAGATATCAGAAGTAGCCAGTAGTTTTTTCACATCTACGAGTACCAAGTTGCTAGATAGAACTATAAATGGATCAGAGATATCATTCATTGATGTAGATACCCCGTCTACTAAAAAAAAGTTTGTTATTTTTTCATTTAATTTTAAAACTAAATGGTTTCGTAAAAAATAAGTTCTATAATTGACATATTTTTAGGATAAGAATAAGCAACGAACATGCAGGCAATGTAACTATAAGAAGTTGGATGCTTGAAATAGCAGAATTAGATATTGCATCTACTTTAAGTCGTAGAGAGATTAAGAGGCAAGAGGCAATATATGAACTATTTTGTGGTGAAAATGTACTATTAAATGATCTCTGTATACTTAGAGATTTTTATTATCAACCTTTACTGTCTACCAACATATTCACTGGTGAAGAACTTGATACATTATTTGGAGATGTGTCAAAGTTCATTCAAATTCATGGAAAACTACGTGATGAAATGGTTGAGTTGCGAGATCGCTCAGGATTCACAGATTGTGTCGGACCTACGATTGTTGATTGGGTATGAATCATTTTAAAGAAAAATACATGAAATAAATTTAATTATGAAACATTATCATTAAATTTTTATTATCACGTTTAGCTTGCACAGTTAAAAGATTTATACATTGAAAGATGTAGATCGCAAATTTGGGCAAGACACATTTTGGATGTTAAAAAATTGACCTGTAAACGTTTCCAGGAATTTTTAAAGAAAAGGTCTGAATCACTCAGATCAACAGACTTATGGATGTACTTGGATGTGTTACGTTCAAGAATAGTCAAATATCCCTTACTTGTAAATGAAATTTTGCGTCATACTCCAGGTGGTCATGTCGATGAAGCTGCTCTGAAAAGAGCAGGCGAAATTTTGTCAGAGCTGTTAAAAAATATTGATGAAGCCATGGGAAATGCTGAATGCAAACTAGCTCAGACAAGAATAAATGTGAGGTCAGAATATGATCCACATGATTGTATTGAATCTGCTACAGATTTGATAACTGAAGGGCCCTTAAAGGACCTAAAGGGAATGGTAAAAATCGATGATTTAAAGCTTATAATAATATTAAAATTAACATAAAATAATATAGAATAATCTCACTTCGTTTTTCTTTTCTTTTTTAGAAGTATTATTGCTTCCTCTTTAACACGTGTTTCGCACTAACTAGATCAAATCGTCGCCCTAACAGAAAGTACAATCTCTGTTTTCCAATTATACCTCAAGATCAATTAAACGTACAAATCGTGACACCAAATAAATCTGCTGCAAGTTTTAAGATAGGAGATTACATTCTGATGAGCGAAGATGAGCATCATAGAAGACACTGGCTGGATTCTTTTAAACGTCTTTCCATGCCTAGATCTGAATCAAGGCGAAAACAAAATACCACCAAAAGTGAGAAAGGAAAAGAAAATGAACCAGAAGTTCCTGATTGTATTAAAACTGAATTTAGTAGGAGATCAAAAAATGGTATTAGGGATGGATACTTTACCATATCATTAAGAAAAACGCTACTAAGGCAAACCAGAAATAGCATTGACAATACATAATTTATATAACTTATTCTTTATTTTTATACTACTTAATCGAGTCACACAATTCAAAATTCAAATCTTACAAATATAAGATTTGACAAATAACCATTTTAGGTATTTAAAAGATAGTTATAAATGTAATGAATATTTCACAAAATACTTTATATTTTGTACAGAGCTGTACCATCTAGGTAAGCATTTATATATCAAAGATTTGTATTAAACTTTTATATCTCACTTTGTGACAATTTAATATCACCTTTGTTACAAATTCCTATTCCAGTATTTACTTCACCCAGAACTAAGATTTCTGTAATCTACTTGGATCAATTATTTAAAACCAATTATCTGAAATAATAGATATAAAAAAATAAATAATACTAAAATAAAATTACAATACACTTGTCATGAAGATCAAATATTTCAATAAATAACAAACATTAATATGATAAAAATTATTTTTTCTTGTAGTTCACTTCTCTTAAGAATATATTGAATAATAATGTCAATCAAAGTTATGTAGTAGCCATCCAAGTGAATCTCAAAAATCACAGTGAATGTGTGAGTAAGAAAAACAATTGTCCACTTAAAATATTACGTCTTTGTTGGTTTCATTGAATTGCCGTCAGGGTACCTCTTCTTGAATGCTTTAATCAACTGTGGATCAATCAAATGCACACCATCCACTTGATTTCCTAGAGTAATCCAATTGGGTTGTACATTATGAGGTCTTCCAAAGAGTTCAATTTTTCGTGTTCCTGGACTCATCCTCTCGATAATCCCATAAATTTCATCAGGCTTATGGCTTGTGGCTCTGACTTCAGCAACAATCACGTCACTGTCGAGTCCTCGGTTGATTCGCGGATTTCCCTTCATACCTACAAGACAATGTTCTTTACCATGATTCAACCAATGACCCGTACGTCCGGTACGAATTATCCTCTGTAATTGATTCGTCTTGACCCATATTATCTCGTCTACTCGTTCATATCCCCAAAGTTGAAGACACTCTCTGCCTAATTCCATAGCTCTACCTGTCACCCACAAAAACAATAATCCCTCATCCTGCAGTGCTGGAATGCCTAATTGTCGCATCTCGTCATCTGACATTGTGCCATATGGTAGCTCCATATGAATGTCCCATGGAGGATCTGCCATTATAACAGCAAATTTGCCTAATACAGTCATGTCCAAGTATCGAAGATCACATTGTATCCATTGTGGTGGATACAGAGTCAATTCAGCACTATTTTTATTAGCTAACGTAGAAGAATTTTCTGTTATACTAACATTAGTTGCATGCTTGTCAACAGTACCATTGTTCACTGAAGTCTCGTCAATAGCTACATTATTTTGCTGCTGCTGAGTTGTAGATCCATCAACTTCATAATGTACATATTTACAAGTGTCCATATGGAAACAAGTGTTTAAAAAACTACAATCACCTAATGACTCATCTGTGTGAGCTTGAATTATTTTTTTGAAATGTAACTTCTTGCATTTGGTTGCAAATCCTTGATTAAGCTTGGCGCAATCAACTCTGGTACCATGGGGGCAGAATTCCATAACCTGTGCACCACCTTGAGAACGAAACCTTTCTGCTAAAGATTTTTCTTTGGAAGTTTGCTTGGATAGCAAATCTAAGATCTGTTCACCAACTTTTTTATTTTCTTTTTCCCGAATTGTTGGCATTAATATGAGTGACATAATATCCTCTGTACTTTTAGTGTCAAGTTTAATTTGTTTATCAGGTGGTGGATTATCACTTGTTTCTGATGTTGTCGATTCCGTGCTCTCTGCATTTTCAATAATCTCTGGAAGACATTGGGCATGGGGAGGCTGTGCCTCAGCAAATGACAGAATTGTATATCCGAAAACTCCATCTTCAGTTACCTCTTTGATTCTACAGTAAAAGGCAGGATTTTTATTATAGTTTTGATTGTAATAGTTCAATGAGAGTTTGTTCTACTCACCTTACGATTTCCTGGGAAGAAAGCTTCTCTAGTATCTTATTTATATCGGCATGTGATACGTCAGCATTTAAATTCTTTCGTAATTGATCCAAAATCTCTGCTGATGTGATAGGTAAATTTTCATGGGTCTCATGTAATATACACAGTACATCCTGTTCATACTCCACATGATTGGATGTTGATGTAGTTGGACCTTATAAGAATATACATATTTTCATTACTTTTAATTGCTTATATGTCAATAATCAGTAAATGAGTTTAAAAAAAATTTATGTTCTTGTACCTGGTGATCTAAGAGGCTCACTATTGGGTGACGAAGACAGAGAGGCTCCAGCAGTTAACGTAAACAATTCGTGTCTCTCACGTTTTCTTTTCTGTAACTTCTCTCTGAGACAATTTCTTTTTATCTTGATAGCTTGAATTTCCTCAAATGCGTCAGACATATTTTTATTATTTTTAAGCACTAACACCAATTACTCCAAAAACTATTTTGGAGTCCGTAATGTTTCTGACTGTAAACGTTGTACAAATGCCATTTGTCTCACTTAAACTTTCCTATGCATCATAAGTCACAATTAAGATTAAAATAAACTACTCTAATTAAAATATTTTCTTGCTTGAAAGAATTGTCCTCCACCAACGCGCTATTATACTTATCGCATTGTTGTTTACTTATGCCTTATACACTCTGCCACTATAACCGCGTATGTTCGTAAGGTTATGGATATAATATACTATATATATGCTATATATTATGATGGCGGCACATATGTCATCAGCAGCATTTAAAAATGGCGTTTGCGGGCTTTCAATGGGAGAGCAATGTTGTTTATATGGGCCGGTTATTTAAAAAAATTATTTTCTGGATAAACCAGTAAAAAATTTAAAATAAATATTAACAAGTAATAATGTACTTAATTTTGTGAAATGCGAAGTAGATAGTTTTTAATTTAGTAATTTATATTATAAAATGAAATTTAGCATTTCTTTGGTTATGGCATTTAGTTTACTAATTTTAACGTTGGTAGTTTAAAACAAAATATTTATTCAAATAATTATTAAAACGTTTATTATAAAAAGATATGTAACTTATAAACGATAGTAGTAGTTGATACTGCTAAAAATGGATTCCATACCAATGTACGATGATGACAATGAATGTGGGGATCAGTGCTTTACAGAGAACACAGATGAGTTAGATTATGAATATCCACTCGAGCAAGAAACTCTACTTGAGCTTTACAACTACTGTATTTCACCCACTTTATATGACACCCTTTGGTATTTAGTCCCACTTATACTTGCATCATCAATTTGTAATATAGCTGCTAGAATTAGTGAGTAAATTTTTTTTATTCCTGATATATTATGTATCGATTAAATTGTCATGATTTTTATTTATTATAGGTCACATTCCTCATAAAGTTTTTCATTGTATAACAGCTTCAACTGGAATTTGCCTAGTTTGGCACTATGCATATGAATGCTTTTATTTACTTTTATTATTTATTTTAATTTCATACCTTTTTCTACATTTGCCAAAAAATCTACGCAAAGGATCTAAAGTCTTCATTCCAAGTCTTGTATTAATTTTATTCTGGTTCGTTGACTTGAATAAATAATCATGCTCACCCATATAAAATTATTTAGAATTATTTTAAATAATAAGTTATTAATTTTAGTGAATTCTTCATGAAGCCAAAAGAATGGAACAAAATTCGTGGTGTTATAATGATAGCTGTGATGAAAGCCTCTAGCATCGCTGTAGATAAATCAGAAGTAGATACTTCTACAGATTTTTATGAATATGCTGGATACATGTTCTGTAGTATAACTGTATTATTTGGTCCATGGACAACTTTTGAAAATTATATAAATTTATATAAAAAGACTAAATGGGTGAGCAGAATGTGTCATTTAATTAATAATACATTTAAAAAAATAATAATTATCAACAAATTTTTTCATAGAAATTTTGGTGGATTTTTGTAGCAATGGGTTACATGTTAGTAGCATTTGTCTGCTTATGTGTATCAAATTGCTGGACAAATTGGATTTTGAGTGATTCAGGTGGCAGGTATAAGCATAGAATGATAAACAATAATTTATATTTGTAAATAATTTCAAAATTGATTGGTCTGATATTTGACAGGTGGATGGTGGCTTTTAGAGATGCTTTAGGATTTAGAGCATCGCACTATTTCATTTGCTTCACAGCATCTTCAATAATGCTGACTGGAGGATTTCCATTATCTCAAACAGTGATCACCAAGCCTTTAGAAATAGAAGTACCTCGATCACTTGTACAAGTTGTTATAAGCTGGAATATTCCAATGCATAATTGGTTGAAAACATGTAAGTTTATACATTTTGAAAAATGGTTTTGAATCCATCTATAAGAAAAGGAGTTTATTATTTGATTCTACAGATGTGTTCCGTCCTGGATGCCAACAGCTTGGGAGATTTGGTGCTATAATAATGACTTATGTAGCAAGTGCTTTACTGCATGGATTAAATTTTCAGCTTGCTGCTGTTCTTCTTAGTTTGGGTTTCTATACTTACATTGAATACCAACTACGAAAATTGCTAGCTAATGTTTTTGATGCTTGTATTGCTTCAAAGCAATGTTCCTTATACAAATGTGAACATTCAAGGACTTCTATGAATTGTTACTGGGTCACTTTAGTGAATGCTACCTTTGGTTGTTTAACCATGTTTCACTTATCCTATTTGGGACTCATGTTTGACACATCAGACACTCAAGAAACTGGTTACAGCTATAGCCATACTATTGAGAAATGGTCACAGCTTGGATTTGCTAGTCATTGGGTTGCTTTTGCTACTTATTGTGCTTATTACTTAATAAGGTGACATAATTAATATTTTTTATGTTTCATCTCCAAAAAAGTACAATCAGTTAGTTTTAAGTAAAGCAATAGTCAATTTAACTTGTATTCACTGTAGATTTCATAATATTTAAACAGAAAAAATTTTGTATTAAATTTCGTAAATAAATTATGCATAGTAGTTATTTTAATCCCACCTGCAAGAAAATTTACAAAAGATCAAAAAGAGAACTTTGGGAAATACTGAAATGAATACACATAACTTGTCATTTCAAAGCTTTAATTGTTGCAAAGCCCATCTATGCATATGTCCACAATTACTTACAGAAAAAAATACCAACATTTCAATACATATACTTATAAAAGAGGACTTGCGTACATAAACCTTCTACACATTTTTTTTTTTATTTATGTACATTCTAGTTACTATGCCAGGAAGACCGACATTTATCGCATATTTGAAACAAAATGCTGAGTGTACAGAGTCTAACAAGTTATTACGTATTACATCTTTAAAAAAAACTAGATGTTTTATGCGTATTAATATATATAATATATGTATATATGCGCTTTTATTCTAATTTTAGACATAATATTTAATATGAAATTCTCGCTTTGAAAATGCTCAGTATGTTTACAAAATTAAATATAACATGATTCAAATTTTTATGAAACAAACCTCCACTCTCTTTTTTTCACATCATAGTTTTAATATACTTTAATTATAAATTTTATTTGATTTAATTCATTTGATCAACAATTTTTTTGCAAAAAAAAAAGAATATTTACTGTCCAGCTTTTGTTCCTTTCTTTATAAAAACAAATAATATGTATTCATAAAATAAATCTATAAAATTACATATAGAAACTCTAAGATTGTCACTCATCCTCAAAAAGGTCAATGGGGATAAATATATATCTTGTACTTCATAAATGTACATACATTATTTGATGGAATGACGTAGCAAATGTGTTTTGAAAAGAGTAATTATTTCACTCTTAATTGCTTGATAACACTAACTCTTACTCCATAATTAATTTGATATCAACATTTGTTAATGAAAAAAGAGAAAATATAAAGTATAGTGATAATTTTGTGAAATCCAACTATGACGGATTCTACGTTATCTGCTAGAATTTTGAAGTTTTAAAGGTTTAAACGTCTGTGTTTCAGTCAATACTCAAAGTTAAGCAAGTACATAGTTTATTCATTGCAGTCTTCAGAAAAAAGATTCAAAAACGTGTATACTACTGTAAATTGATGTCTAAAAAAAAGGTTTAGGCCATTAAATTAAGCAGCACGTATGATTTTAAATATTAGTAAAAGATATTTGAATTAGCTCTTTCAGTTCAAAGGAAATTGTATACATTTCTATAAGATCGCGTCTGTGCGTTTTTGATATACTTCCAAACATCTTCTGCTAAGTAGGCAGCAGATGAAAATAACTGGGAAATTTTGTGGAAATTCATTCAAACATTCTTACAGTCGTTTATTCTAAGAACGTGTGCAAAACAGTTAACAACTAACTTATGATATATACTATAAAACGTAAATAGTCATAATTATCAACATTATAGAGATTAAAAATGTCTGAATTACATCCGTTTTTGTCTTTTACGAAATATAATATAACTCTATAGATTTTTAATAACTACAACTAAAAAAGATATATTCTGTTTGTTATTTATAGCTTATTTAAAAGCCAAATATATAGTAGTTTTCGAAACTAGTGCAAAAGAATTGATGCACGTACGAAAGTGAGTTTGTCGTTCGAGCGAAGCGAGGGGAACAATCACACACGAGTAAAAAATCATCTTACGCACGTGTATCGAACGTTATTTTCAACACGACGAAGTTAAAGTCCGATTTTGTATATGGTTGAGCGCGTATGATTGGCACTTTACGTATAGAGTGTTGAACATTACAAATTCATCTCGAGATACTTGTACAAAAACGCACAAACTCTAAAATATATTATGATACTTCCAAAAAATAAATTATGTACAATTACATATGCTAATCTCTTATACATAATCATTCGCCCCTCAATTACCCGGCAAAATAATACAAATATATCTATAATAATCATTGACGGTGCATAATAATAAACACAATGGCTACACAATTTGTAATCACATAATAAAATATTACTCTTCATTTAAATCTCTTAAATTTCGTCGTTCGTTTTGTTTGTACCACATACATACATACATATATGCAATACGGGACTGAAATACCAACCGGTTCAGGGCCGGATGATTAAGTCCGGCACGCCGTATCCAATTTCTACTTACATATACGCGCATTCACACACATACACAAACGAAAAAAGAACAAATTAAACTTAAATTGTACGGTATATTGCATCGGGACACAGGAAAAATAAGTGAATTGTATCAACGTAATTGTATACAAGTTTCTCTCGAATATCGAAGAAGCTACGATTGCATGATAGAACCGACGCTTGATAGACACCAACACTACTGGAGTCTACCAAAAGTATCGCCGAAACACTGTCTGTCAAAGACCTCGCTTATTTATATATAAAGGTATACTTTAAGAAATCTCTAAATACCCTTTACGACATTGAAGTGTTAAAACGCAGCAGTGTTAAAACTTGCAATGGAACTTTCCCATCACCGTTAGTACCGTTTTCAGGTATTTTCGTTGTTTCTCTCTCTTTTTTAAGCGAGTGTTAATTGTTGTAATTTAGAGGAATTTAATCGATTGGCTCTGTGAACTGTTTGGCTTTGAAACAGAACGGAATAATTTTTCTTTTGTCTTACATAAAAAGTCAAAAATAACTTACATATAAATTATGTAAATGCAAGAAACTTTAAGTATTAGCAATAGAACATAAGGATGACAGTAAATTATTGAAATTAATCTTGATGTAGAAAATCTGTTTTATCAAAATGTAGGTCTTCTAAATATTAACGAAAACGGAGGCTCATTGAAAAGTCTAAAACTAAAGGAAAAAAATTATGTAAAAACCAAACCGCTCAACAAAGCCTTTCTAATCTCAATTCCAACATCCCAGCTCTATCCTCTACACATGATTATCATGATCATCAGCATCATTTTGAGCCACGTATGAGTGCATGTGCGAGGTGCTATCTACGCGTATACGAGCCTTCTTCGCATCATATAATCCTCGTGATCGGCCTCGTCCTCAGCAGGTCTTGGTCGTGCATCAACAGCCGATGGTGAATCGAAGTGTGCAAGAGTAGTATTGGTGCGTCGATGACGAAATCGGACGGACGACGATAGACAGAGAAGTGAGGGCGGCCCTACTGGATGATTGGATTGACGCGGTGGGACCGGCGCCGCTGCTGGGAGACACGGGCCGCGACAGCGGGGCCGCCACCGACGGCCTCCGGCGTCCCGGTGCCACTGAGAATATCGGTTAGTCATCTGATAATTGCTTTTTTGTAACTTTTTGACGTGCGCGCACTGCAAAAGTTAGAGAAAAGAACAAACAGAGGGTCGGTATGGTTTGACTGTTCTGGTTAGGCACACTTGTGTTTTTTTAGTTATTCTCTAAAGGGGATATGAATATTAATTTGATGAGGGCTGATTTTTTCAGTCGTTTGTCTTTTGGTTGAGGGTGCGTACCATCGAAAGAGCAGGACGTATAATTAAGAATTTTGTAATCCTTCGATGATATCACACGATCAGCGCAAAAACAAACGCTGTTTGCATATATAAGTACGAGCTTATATATATTGAAACCGAGATTGAAACGAAGTTTTCATGCATAACGTTTAAACATTTATTGAATCTCAGCGTTGTAATGCGTTTATCCAAATTATTATAAAAGTTTCTCGTTTACTCAACACTGAGATTCAATGATTGTATGACTGTTAATGACATATAAGAGTTAATGGTTATACTTAAGTTAATGAATACACGGTCCCAAGAAATATATCTACTGTCTACTATAGAAAGAAGTAAAATGAAAATTAAAATGAAGATGAAATGAGTATACATGCTATAGCAGTAATCTAACTTTAAAACTACAACCACATAAATTTAATCTTGTTTATAATCGATTGCTTGAATAAACGCATATGACTAATTATTTTAAGTTTAAGTTCCTAAGTATAATTAGTTTAAAAAATACTATATCAACTATGGCTATACAAATTCTATCTTAACAGCATTTGATGTTATTAAAATAAATTTTGTTATATTTAATAATACTTTGTTAACGGTTATAATGCATAATTATAGTCTCGAAAATAAGAGTGATATTTGTGTTATTTTTTCTCTGACATTGAATACATTAATATTAACAAAATTATAGAAATCTTATGTGGATGCTTAATTCACGTATCACTTTATGGTAACTCATGCGTTAGACTATCTATCTACCAAACAAAGTAATAAATTAATAAACAACAGAATACAAACGAGTATTCTTAAAAAGTAGATATACTATATAATAAACTCTAACGGGTTATAGACAAAATCAATGGCGGAAAAATCCCCGATCAAAGAATCACACTGAGATGTGTGTAATTTCATGATCAAAAAGAATATACTTCAATCGGGGATCAGAAAGAAAATACAATGTCAACATACACACAACCTCGGCAAAAACGCATCGTCAAAACCACGCCAACATAAATGTCAACAAAATCCATCGAAACTCCGACCAGCGGTATACACGCGAATTTTAAATAAATGTACACAGTTCCGAGCGAGGGAGCATTACAGGTATATTATATGCACTATACGCGCGCGTTCAGCAAGGCCAGACTTACTGCCTTAGCGAGTGGTGTCGAGTGATCCGCTCGGCTGTGACAGCTGACCTCGTCGTGGCCGTCGGCTGTGTCGCCGCTCGCGTCCCGGTCGAGTTATTATTATCCGCAGCTGCACTAGTCCGCGAGCCAGCGCGACTCGTGCTCCTGAGGCTGCTCCTCGTCAGCGGCTTCGCCGTTGTACTCTTACTCTGCGCAGAAGCGGCTTCGGTTTGTTGCTGGTCCTCGGGCCTGTTGAGCTCGGAGGAAGAAGCCTCGACCGGATTGTGCGAGAGTTTGGAACTGGTGCGCATAGAGCATAAGGGCACATTGTACACAAATTCGTTGTGGAAGAGTGAACAAAACATAGGATACATTATCGGGCCGCGCTTCCAGACACTAAGACACAAAGTCGATAAAAAAAAGAAAAGAAAAGAGAAATGCGCTTGACTGCAGCATGCGATTGGCGACGAGAAACTTACTGCTTGAGATACCACAGTTGCGTGTGCAGCCTACTGCGAGACGCTGACGAGGAGGAGGTCGAGGAGAGCCGGCTGCTCGTCGCCGGTAACGTCGTGCAGCTGGCTCGCGTTAGCGACGGCTTGGAAACGGATATTGTCGGAGCTGATGCTGTACCGGTAGTTGTACTTGTTGTAGTTGTGACGGTGGTGGTGGCGGTGGTTGTATTGTCGAGGTCGAGGTGGTGGGTTGTGGTGGTCGTGCTTGTATTGTTGTTGTCATGATGGTGGTTGGAGTTGCGGGCCAGAGCAAAGGTTGGTTTGGGAATGCGACGTCGGTAGGAAGTCGACTCGCTGCTGTTTCTACAAACGCGCAGACGGAAAAGAAGAGAAGATAGAGGGAAGAGACATAACTTTTTCTTAGTGAGATACGCTTCCACTAGGACTGTGACACACAATAGCAGACGAAACACCACAATATTGATCGAATAGTTCAAGACAGACAAAAGAGTTAGAATGTGAATAGATTTTTAGAAACTAAAGGGACCGTTTTTCTTTGTTTAACTTCTAATTTACTTGCACAGTTTTGCTACTTACACACAATTAAGTCGACTAGACAGAATAATTTTGTAGAAAAACTGTCCGTAATTGTTAATTAATACTGTTAGTGCTTAATAGTTATAAGTTAATTATAGCAAACCTTTTGATGATATTCGTGGAAGCTGAACGAGTTATCACGCGCTTCGTGCCGTCTTTATCTTTGACTGTCATAATGGAGCCAATACCTTTCTGACTTCTGCTTTGTAATAAAGGCCCCAAGTACGGACTGAAAAATTTCACAATTGGGTTTTTGGATTATTCGTAAAACAGACATTGAGAAATGTTCTAATACAGAGTTGTTAATTAAATAATTTTAAAAAACAATAATTAAGTTACTTACTGCACTACAGTTACAGAGGTTGTAGAATTTCCACCGATGTGGGAATTAGGGGATAGAGTTCTCCTAGCTTTAATTTGATTCAATTTGTCACCTTGAGTTGAAATTGATAATCTTACTGGGGTTTTTGGAGTCGTCGGTATATTATTATCTTCAAGTCTGATTCCGTCGACTCTGTGCATAATGCCTGATACGTTATCCTGCAGAGGGCGGGAATTCTTTAGTCCACCCAAGGGTATATCAACCCCACTTGCTATTTTTGAGTAAATTCCATATTTGTGCACTGGGTTACCATTTTCAGAACGCAGCGGTTCTCTGATTAAAGAATGTAGGTGTTCTTCTTTACTGTTGACAAGATTAAAGAGAGTTTTAGACTTGATCTTTATCATTATTTTTTTAATTATCAAAATATAAGAAATACGCTTACTCTTGCAACCATTGCTGCTGGTGTCCTATCACTGAGCCAGGTCTGCAAATTCTTATCCAAGCGATAGATTCTAACGCCGATAAGTGATAGTGTTTCATAATATAACAAGCTATTAAAGTACCAGTTCTTCCAAGTCCAGCCTTGCAATGGACGGCAACAGCTCCGTTAGTCTTCTCAGAAATTTTTAAAAACTGGCGTACTATAGATAGTGTAGGTGGCGAGCCATCGATAAAGAATAAATCTTTGTGATCAAAGCCTGCTTCTACAAAACTCGCAGCATCATAGCGTTTTTTGTTGAGCCTTACAATGGTAGTTACATTGTGACGTCTAAAATATGTAAAATATGATTCCGGAGCATGCAGCATACAACCTGAAGATAAAGGAGTTAAGTTGGTATCAATTGGACGAAATTGTCACCAATGAATTAATGTTATATATATTATAAACCTACCATATTCAAATTGGTTATTTGAGTGTGGCCCACAAAAGGCAATAAATTTTCCTGGAAGGATCCAATTCAAGTCTCCATTTTCAACTCGTTCAAAGTGTTCATATTCTTTAAGATTAAAGTCGCGAAAGTCAAAAAAGCCAAGTTTGTGGCATTTATATATTGCATTTAAGCAATCTTGTAATGATATTTGATAGCAAGGTGTTCCCAATGAAGCATCACGAAACATTTGAAAAGTTGGACAGTTTGGACTAGCAGTTAGACATTTGTAGGCTTCTTCAGCAGTACGTTTTAGGTATATTATCTAAGGGATAAAATCAGTACAGTCACATATCTTGGAACATAGGATAATCAAGACTAAAATATATTAACATTAAATTCATTTACCGCATAGCAAGCAATAAGAAAAGCTGCATTCACTCGTTTCTCTGGATCCATTGTTGTGTAATGGACAATTCTTTTTTTACACAAAGTCACAGCCTTCAGTTTCTTGTCAACCTTTTGACAGTAGCGATAGACCATTGCCAGATTCAATGGTCCAAAATCCGCATAAAAGTTTTCGTAGACCAGCTCATTATCAATACTAAAATAATGAGTGTTTGCTGTATTTTTAGCTTTGTGTGGCGATGTCACAGTGACAAAGTAGAGCCGATCTGTAAATAAATGAGTATCACAGTTAAACCCTAGAAATCTATTAAAGTTCTTATATGTATTTAAAATCTTGATCCATAAATAAAGCACCTTTTATAATCTCAGCAGGACCGATTAAGATCTTATTCCAGTCCTCCATAGTGCCATCAATTGATGAATTTTCACTTTCACAAAACATTAGTGATTCATAAAATAAACTGTTGAAGAACCTGAAAAATATACAAAGTATAATAAAATCCATAATTTAAGAAAAATGATTAGTATTTTCTTCCAAAGTGCTCAAATTCTCACAAAAATCACATCATTAAGAGAAATTCAGCTGATCAGTACTGCAGAGGGATGAAAAAAAAAACAAATTTAAAGCCTAGAAGAACGTTTACCTTTTCCCCAGTTGCAGCCAAACTCAAACAGACTCGCTTTTCTCCATGTTCAACCCTCCCGAAAAATTCCAATGCAATCGTTGACGAAAAATCAGCAGAGCAACTTACCACCGGAATCCCCCAGCAATTCTCTCCCAGCCCCCCGCCCCCTGATTCTAAAAATACCTGCCGTCGACCCAGTACACGCATGCGAGTAGAGAACAAAAACAAAGTCAAGTCAGACGGGCGCCAGGCAATCAATGATAGTGCCTATACACCCCTCTTACTCACAGAAAACTAGTGTAGAATCAGCGGGTGAAAAAAGGCAACAACAGCGTTGATAGGTCGTTCGTGCCCGGAAAAAGCCCGATACTGCTCACGCACACCAGCTCGTCGTATATATATACAATATTATTATCTATGAGTACGTACTACGTCATAATGCGCGCGCGCGTGATGCGACCTGTCTCTTCTCGCTTCGCACAGTCAGACGCAGGACACAGTACTCCGATCTGCGATGGTAACAATAACAACAGATGCACTCTATTGCTCGAGCATCTCTGTGTAGTGAGGAGCTGCGTCGGCCAGCATCAGACGACGACAGGGAAGATGCAACGAGGCTTCCGTTGATCGGCGTACAGTTGCACTCGCAGAACAGTTGCCATATTTGCGCTACTGCTAGCTGCTACTGGTTCTACGGCGGCTTCTTTCTACTTCTACAGCCCAGACACTCGGCGCGCGCGCGCACACCTATAATAATGATAATATAATGTGTATAGCCAGATCCGCGCAACTTTGCTGCACGTGTATATGTATTATATATATGTGTATATTACATGTGCAGACACACAGCACACAGCGTCGACTCGATCCGTTATACTTCGCTCCCCCTCGATTCGCTATATACCTATACACTCACGCACTTTGCGTCCACACAAGACCGCAATATATCTGATTCGCACGTAGCGCGCAGGTACCGATCGCACTGTACCTGTCTATATTTTCCTCCTTCGTCTTGTCGCGTTTTTGCGTGCTATAATACATAAGCGGGTACTTATGCCACTATACTATCGAATCCCGCGGATGCCCTATAAAAGATCGAACGGAGCACGCGACGTGCAGGTACTTATACCTGCGCTGCAAAAACGGTCGTTAACGGATTTCCGCAGCGCAGTACCTGCCATGCAGTTCTATCCAACACAATAAACTCTCACTCGACTCGCAAGCTTTGGCGGCGGCCCAGATGGCAGCACGTACCGCTGCTCCGGATTCGCCTTTTTTGGGCCGGTGCACACGTGCCGACAGCCCACGAGTCAGTCTCGCGGCCAATGGCGAGGGATAGCCTTGATGGGAGGATTGGAATTGGCCAATAGGTAGAGGGGCTTTCGCGTGGGGCCTTGCGTTTTTTGAATTAAAATCTGGACGTTGCGGCTACTACGATGGCGGCTTGCTATACCTATACCTATATATATATATATATATATAGGTATAGGGGTATATGGCAGGATTTCGCCGTTGGGATTTGAATGGCGAAATTCCACGTTCACTGGTTTTATGAGCAAGGTGTTTCTTTGCTTCTGGAACTCATCGATGTATAGTTTTGAAGGCTTCCATGATTTTTGTTATTTAATTTCTTTTGTCTTCCTTATTCTTCTTCTGCATCATTTCGTAAAGTTTTAATGTATTCTGTTGAATAATTAATGTACCCGTTTATTTCAATACATTAGTCATTCGCCTCGAAAGCGCTTCAAGTTCGAAAAAACGTTAAAGAAATAATTTAATTCACGTATATATTTTTTTCTAATATAGTATATAGCAAGTAGAGGATAATATTAAGCGACGCTTTTTTCGTCGTGCCTTACGAAACTTATCGATCATCGATGGATTAAGAAGATAATGTAGCTATATCAGAGATTACAATCATACATAATTATTATCTCGAATTTACGTATATATTATATTATACAAGAAAGACAGTAAATAAATAAATACAGGAATGGATCGATGCATCACGCGATCGGTGACCTAACCGTCATTGCCTTTTTTCGATTCACGCTGACTGTGTCCGATTGCCGCGATTCTTCGGATCGCAATTTACATGAACTAATTTGCGATGGTCTACACACACGGTCAACGCAAGATTGACTTGTAATTATCCTCGTTTATTCCGAGGACCCCGGCACGTTCGTGTATTGTCTAAATAGTCGATAAATACGCCCAATTAACGAGTGGAAAACGAATTTAAATAATTTAATTTCGTTACAGGTGCCTTCTGACATCGGCACCAATGAGCTGCCCATACAGAGCTCGAATACCAGATTCCTAACGGACTATTGCCATCATCGCGTACACAGTAAATAACGTATCAATATAAACTATATAATTATCGACTCAATGATAATCCACACGCCTATATCATCTCGATTCCAATTTAAAGAGCACACGACATTCCGAGGTGTAATACTCTCGCACACATGCACTTCCGGCGCAGTGCATCGCGAACCGCACACACACACACACACATTAAATAGCCGCTCTTCTCCTTCCCCTTCTCCGAAAAGGGCTCAGCGCTCGCTATAATAATACAGCTGCTTCATTGTTTATGATCGAAACTTATGCGTATATACCTACATATACGTATATACATTCCACTCGTCCACTCCAGACTCCACACCCATCATCATGGATCGCGTTTGCGCATGTGTGCGGCGCAAAACGGTCAACAGCAGCAGCATCGCATTAGCGTGAAAAAAAGGAAGAGGAGAGGACACGTATACACGCGTGCAGGTATGTATATACATGCAATACACTGCACGCGACGTGGCTGTGTGCAATACTTGATAGATCGTTCGCTAGCAATCTGTGCTGCTGAGAGTATCCCATAGATGCGCGCGCGAAAACGAGAGCGAGCTTGGTTTGCTGAGAAAGTTCCGTTTCCGCGCACGAGGATAAGTACTTAATAATCCTCAAGTTGCCAATCCAATATTTTCTCTATAGCTCGGCTTGCTCTCTCTTTCTCTCTCCTAATATATACGCCTTATTCCTCCCTCTATACCTGTGTGCAGATTATATGGGCCCTGCCCGTGATGTATACAAGCAGTACAAGTATGACATACCTATATACTCTATACTCTATATACAGTCTATATTATTCGTTCATGTATATAGGTATATACGAGGTATATACTAAACTATACCTACTATAGCTGTATTATTATGCGTGATGTCTGTTGTATAGCCTGTAGCTGCCTGATGTAGTGCGCGCGCGCACCAATACGAGAACAGCAGCCATCCCATCACCATCGTCATCGTGAGCTGCCCGCCGTTGTTGTGCGTGAACCCTCGAGGTGGTGTGTATCATAGACTATTCCTTCCTCGTCGACGAACAGTGTAACATCCTCTCAGTTTTTTCAGTACGGCCCATCAGCACCAATTTGGCGTCCGCCGTAGTTATACATGTAGGTACACAGTTACATACTACCTATACGCGCTTGTGCAGGCGAAGAGAGTTTGCAAGTGAGAGGCTGCGAGAGCTCCGCAAAACGGAAGACGAGCCAAAACATTAGCCACGCGTGCACGAGGTGTTCCGCGAGGATCGTCGCGTCGCGTTCCTCGAGAAGGCGGAGGTGAAACCTAACGTAATACAGGTATAGTTCGAGCCGAGGCTGTTGCTGCCGCCGTGCTCGACGCGCTGAGAGGAGTACGCGGAGGGACATTAGTAATAATACGCCATCGGGGGTAACGAAGACGCCTACGACGGGCGCGACGACGAGCACGACGACGGGGAGCAGCAGGGACAGGCCAGGCAGGAGGAGCTCGTCGACGAGGACCGCCGCCGGACGAGTCGCCAAGCCCCGCGCGCACCAGCGCACGCTCGCCAGAGGACTCGAGAAAATGGCCGACTCTTGGACCCAGAACGTCGTTTGCTGGTAACTGAACGACGATTGCTATAGACAATTTTCCGCTTCCAAATGCTTCTGAGCGTTATCAGTACAGACATTGTTTCCATTAGAATCTATGTATAAATGTTGGGGTTTGTTTGGGACTCGGTTTGAGAGGCGGGAACGTTCACTCGCTGTCCCTCGCGATGTGATGCGAATCGCGACTAGAGCGAGAGACAGAGAGAGAGAATGAGAGATGAATGAAACGTCAATAGGCGAGGAGAGTGTAAACATTGCACTCTTTTGTCTCGATTGCAAACGATTTTTTTTTTCTAAAATGCCAAGGGCTTTTTGAGGTTATACATATATTGAATATAACAGGGAGAGCTTGGTGATTCATAATTCACTGTGGATGAGGTATTTTGGAGAAAAATCCTACGCTGCGTCTATTCGCACCACAAATACACGTAAATCCACATAATTACGTATATGAAAATTGACTTCGTTGACGACTTTTCCACTTAGATTTACGTGGATTTACGTGTATTGGTGGTGCAAATAGAGACAGCAAAAGTCCTAACAGTGCGATAACTTGCAAGACTACATTCTCCTAAGGCTTCAAATAGATTGTTTCACTGCTGTGGTTTAAAGTTTGAGGTGGCCTGTTTAAAATTCATAGATGTATATCATTTTGTTGTAAATGACAAAATGTGATATCTTTAAATTATTTTATAATTTTTTTTTTCTTTTCGTTGTACGTAGGTTTTGATAATGGGTTGTGCTCCCAACTACTACTGTTGTATTGCATCACATTATATGCATCTTGATTACTTGACAAAAGTATTACTCATACAGTATAGAAATTCTTCTGAAAAGGCTTGGATTATATTTATAAAATGTTATTTATAAACAGATTATAAGTAGATAATTTAACAGAAATATAAAAGTACACAAGAAATCATTAATAAATATTGTTATATTTCTGTAAGAATTGGTTGACTAGCTGTCGAGGTTTAGATTAATACTGTCATTGTATTCTAAATATTTTTTTTTGTGAATCATTAATTGCATTCATAGGAAGTGATATTTTTGATATAACTTAATAAACAAGCAAAATCAGACATAATTATCTACGTAACTAATGACATCTTAATGTATGAATTCATTCAAATGACTTATTTATATTGCTAATGATTGTATTCTTCCAGGTATTTTAAAAATGGGATATGTCGTGAAGGCAGCAACTGCAGATACAGACATGTGCAAGGAGCTAGAAGTGAAACAACTCCTAGTGAATCTGGAAGCTCACAAGGTTCATCATCTTCATCCCACTTGCATTGTCGCTTCTTTAAACAGGGCATTTGTAGATTTGGCAACAGCTGCCGATTTGTTCACAGTTCCAACAGTCAAACAGAAAGTTCCAGCTCTGAAACCCCATCCAACAGCTCTCTGACACCAGTAGAGAAAAAGTATGTCAATTGAATTGATTTTTATTCAACAAAAGAATTTATAATAATCTTAGTAATTTTTAATAAATCTGTATAATGAACATAATAAAGTAATGACAATAATTAAAGTTGCAGCATGGAGGTCAGTTTAGATGCAGAAGAGTGGGTGAATGCTCCTGAGTTTGTTCCATCTGCAGCAAACTCTAGTGCTAATGCATCTTTCTCAACAGAAAACTGTGCATCAGGCACTACGGCCCCACTTTCTTATGCTCAAGCAGTAAATCCATCTTCTGGGCAGGCATCATTCTCCTCCTTAGATCCTCTTTGTCCATATGCTGAATCAAGTGGCATTTGCAAGAAAGTTAACTGTACCTATCTTCATGGCGATATCTGTGACATGTGCAGCAGACCAGCCCTTCACCCTTACAACGAAGAAATGAGAAAGAAACATACAAATGTAAGTTAAGAAAGTATTATTGCATATATAATTATAGTATAAAAATGATAAAAGAGTAAACTATTTACTTTGCGTAAAAAATCCTATTTCGTTGAATTTTTTTTATAGGCATGTGTGAAACAACATGAAGTTAATATGGAACTTTCATTTGCTATACAACGTAGTCGAGAGAAATCTTGTGGTGTTTGTTTTGAAACAATTATGGAAAAAGCAACACGTGAGCAAAGGTTCGGAATTCTACCAAATTGTAATCATTGCTTCTGTTTGACTTGTATTCGAAAATGGCGTAAAGCCAAGCAGTTTGACAATAAAATTATCAGGGCATGTCCAGAGTGTCGGGTTCCTTCAGATTTTGTTTGTCCCAGTATGTATTGGGTAGACACAAAGGAAGACAAGGATAAATTAATTACAGATTACAAAGATGCCCTGAGGTAATTATTTAATTTTTATCTTATCAGTTAAACATTTTTTTTTTAAATTTCTTATATTTTGATATCATAATTTTAGTACCAAAGATTGCAAATATTTCAACAAAGGCAGAGGAAAATGTCCGTTTGGTAACAAATGTTTTTACCTTCACGCTTTACCTGATGGCACCAAGACTGATGTTGGTCCTCCAGTTCGACAACAACGTCGTAATGCTGATAACGATATCGACTTTTTCCGCGTAAGTAATTAAAGTTGTCAAGCTTTTTAAGGCACAAAAAAAATTTTATTTTAATATTTAAATTAATTTTACAGCAACTATTACTTTGGGATTTCATGGACGAAAGAGAAAACTTTTGGCTGTATAACATAGATGATTTACAAGATATTGTCAATATTGTATCAGACTCTGAGGATTCTGACTGGTCTGAATATGATCTTTATATCGACTAGTCTCCCACCTTCTGCACTTCATCAAGATGCATTGCCAGCAAATTCTGCGTAGCCTTTGTCTTGTCTGAATGACTGGATAGCGAAATGAGGGGACCTCCAGAATACATAAATAAATAAAAAAAAAGCTGAAATATTAAGAAGATTCATCGCCTGCTGTTGCGTAAACTTCTAAGTTCAACTTTAGACTTTTTTGGAGTAACTTAAAAAGCTCGTGCCACTGTTATGCAAGGCTGAATCTGTTCATTCGGTACAATTTGATAGCACGACACGCTTATGAGAGGCGCTTACTCAAGACTTAAAACAAAAAAGTAAAAAGATGCAACGTTACTAAAAGAAGACTATAAATCTTTGCTCGAGTAACTTATACAGTGCTAGCCTGCTGCTATATCTGTTTTTAAAATGATTATCGTTGACGTTGTTGATATGATGTTGTACTGTTATTAACCTCGGAGAGTCGTTATACTCTATTATTATTTTTTGAAAAATTCCAGCCCTATTTGGCTGATTTAACTTTCTTGTTAATTATCTCCAAGACAAACATATGCCTATTGACGTTGTGTTTCTTAAATAAAAGTGGCAGACTAGCACTGAGTTCTCATTTAAATAGAAGTAACGATTCGGGAAAAAAGTGAAAGAGGTTCGCTCGTTCGTTCACACATGTGTTTTCTAGCGAGTCTTAGCTTTCTTCGTCCGCTGACGTTTTTTAGGCTAAATATCGTAAACAATTATGAAATATAAACTGAAAAATCGACGATAAGTTCTTGCTCGCTGTTATAGTGAACGCGTTCGTGAACGTGTGTCCTTCGATATGAATAAACTGCGAACCTAGCACATTTCCAGAAAAACAAACGTAATCTTTAGATTTACATTACCTGGGCTGTGCGATCGCACAGATTGTCTGCGTATCTTAGATGTTAATTTGTACATTTAGCCAAACTCGATGGACCAGGAAAACATTGACGATTGGCTTCAAATTCGTTTCTTACGATAATATATTTTTGTTATTGGAAGTAATAAAGTAGTTCGTATGCTCCACGAACCGAGATAAATTTTTATCAAGATACTCTTCGGCGCTTTCTACTAAAATATCAAACGGCGCATTCATGAATTTTTAACTTCTAATAAGGCACTAACAATACAAATTCCCAATGAAAAAAGATACATTGAGCCCTATTGTTAAGCAACAGTACATCTTAACTGTAGTAGCTCTCTTCTCAGAAGTTATTTTTAGAGATCAAATAAATAACAGAAAAATTTTAACGAATGCATACACTTTGCTTGACGAATCTTTGGCTCTTAACGGTGCCGTTACATTTTATACATGTATAATATACATTTTAATATCCTATCAAGGTACTTACAATCGTGAAATCACCGTAGAATATTCTGTTAATATATCGATGAAAGTTAAGGCCACATTTTCATTCAGTCGATTCTCTAATACTATATGTAATTGTGGCAGTGATGTGTTAGTTAAAAACATATGAAAAATGGTCGTAATAGTAAAAAAATTCTCATTTAAAGAAAAAAATAATCGTTCGCTTCATTTCGATAGAAGGTGACTATCAATCATTTGATAGAAGTGGCTTTTAATAATTTAGACATATTGTAAAGCGAAATTTGATCCGCACTTTTTTCATATATTTGTAAGTTAAAATAAAATAACGCATATTTCGCTTTAGTAAAATACTAAACAAATTATCCAGATATAAAAATAGCATTTTCATAATAATTGATAGTCACATATTCTATTAAAATTACTCATTTAATATAATAAGATAAAAATAGCTATTATCTTAAGGTATAAGGCGGACAAGTATTTCGTTGCACTGGTTGAGGGATTCTTTGTATCGAGTTGTTTGACTGGTTTTGATCGTTTTGAGTATTTAGGTTGGCTGGAGGCTGTTGTGACTGCTGCTGTAGCTGCTGATCATTCGTAGCGATTACTTCCACCCTTTTACGGAATTTCGTTGAATACTTGTAAAAGTCCGACATTTCAAAAGGCTTTGTCACTTCCCTGTATGGCTGGTACTTGCCAGGCTGCACGACCGTGTGACTTGTAGGTGAATTTAACGGAATTATGGTTTCGTTACCATTTTCTTGAGATCCTGATAAAAATAATATTGGTTAAAAACGAATTTGTATTTCAATTAGTTTATTTATGAGACCAGCTCAAGAAATATTTACTCACCGGGTGACGGCTTAGACTCGGCAGGAATCTCAAGTACGCGATTTTCGACAAAACGACTCTGGGGTACCGGAGTTCGTTGCACTTGCCTTTGTTGCTGTGCTTCCTTGACCTGTCCCTGCTGCGGTTGCTGTTGTTGGGACATTGGCGGTGGTGGCGGTGGTGGTGGCGGTGGCATTTGATGTTGATGTGGTTGCAGTTGCTCCCTCACCCTCCTATTTGACGGAATAGAATTACTGCGTACCGGTGGCGCTCGATCTTTTAGCGGCGGTCCCATGGACGAATTGTGGTGAGAAACTCTTCTAATAGTTCGTTGCTGTTGCTGGGAACTAAGTTGCGACGGAGCCGAATCAAGGGATGTTTCGTACCACTCTTTTTCCTTCGGTTTGGACAAAGGGTGAATACCGCTGTTGCGGCTGCTAGTGCCGCCATCAACAGACTCACGACCCTCAATTGGCGAACCATCGTGTGAAGAGGCTCCCGGCTGCCAAATTTCCACGCTGCCCAAGGATTGAGTGCGTAGAAGGATACGATTATTGTTGGACTTGATGCTATCTGGACTCTGAACCTGAGGCTAAAATATTGAATGTCAGAACAACTTTTTTCATTTAATAAAAGTTCCATAGTGCCAGAAAATAATTGTAATGTGTTTATTAACGTCTATGTATACTTATTTTCGTACCTGTAGAGGATACGGTCTTGAGTGTGACATAGCAACGTTATTCTTGCCACCAAGTGCTACTGTGTGATACCTCGATTGCGTCTCGGCATTAGACGCATGATGAGAGACGTTTTGCTTTCGTCGATCAAGACTACCAAACTTATCGTTCATCTGATCGTCGGCACACCAGACTATCTCATCGTCCAAACGCATCCAGTGCCCTGGAGGAATGTAGGCGTCGACCGCCGCTTTACTACCTTTGTGTTCTGGACTGATCATCGTATTGTCTACAATGTCTCTTTGCCGTAAGATTGGTAGGGGTTGCGGTGCCTTATCTAAGGGAAAAATAAACGTAAATTAACCACGATGACAAAGTAGAATGATATTTAACTAATTACAAATTATAATGGTCGTACTATGATGGTAATGGACAGGATAATCAATCATTTGATTATCGTATCGCGGCGCGTTGAAGTCCGTTTCATGATAAGCGATCTGCGCAGATCTTCTGTGCATCATTTCGTTGCTCGGATACCTCGGATCCTGGGCATACTGCTGATTTCTCAAAATCTCTTCAGCCTCTTGCTTCTTTAGTTTTAGCTGCCGATAGTGCATCTGTCGCTCTTCCTCCGTATAGGTATTAGGTACCGGTCGGTGCATTCGATCGGGAACGTGGTGAGGACTGACGCTGCTGTTGCTATTGCCACCTTGGGAGTAGGCCCGACTACGAAAATTATCGGGTGGTACATACACGTTGTTATTGACGTTAATATCGTGTCCAGGATTGCTACTCCGACGATGGTCTACAGGACTGGGTGCGTGGTAGGTCGCGCGATTTTGGTTCAAGCTATTACTGGAACCAGGTTGAGGGTAACCTTGAGGTGAGAGATCCTGAAATTCGTATCCTGCATAGGAATTGTAATTATGCTCAGGGCCAAGAGGACTCAAGCTTATGCCACCTTCTTGGAGGAAATTACGGGATTCTACCTTTGGACTAAGGTCTTTTCCTGTCATAAATGGTAAAGATTAAAAAAATTATTTAAAAAATAATTGTACGACTGTTGATTTATTTTATTTACCTGAAGTATCTAGTGGAGGTCGAGGTTTTTTGGTTCTGTGTTTTGTAGTTGTCTGAAGGTGTGGCTGTGAGCTGTGAAGGGAAATATGCGCAGATTGCCTGGGAGCACCTCCATGACTTTGCCTAATAAAATTCAGTTGAGCATTAAGCTCTTGCAGCCTACGTTGACTTTGTTGGTATATGGAACGATTCTTGCGTCTCACAGCTTTACTTTCAGTAGGATCATTCAAAGCAGTAAGAGCAGATTCTGCTCTGTTGATTTGTACTTGTCTCTCCAATTCCAATTCAGATTCCTCCTACAAAGAGAAGGTTTTTCTCAATACAAGTGATACAGAGTAGAAATAAAAATTGCAAGACATAGTCAAACATACAGCTCCATTGGTTTTGAGTTTATTGATCAGATTTTGTGGATAATTAAAGCTTGTGCTAACTCTTTTTCTAAAGTTAGGTGGGCTTTCACCGGGTTCCAATGGGATTTCAGGAGGCAGAACACCAGTTAGTTCTGCTTCCTCAATGCAAAGAGTCTTTAGTTCATTATTTTTTTGGGCAAGTTTGTCCTGTAATGCCTCACGACGTTGACGCAGCCACTGTAGCCTGCTAGACAGGGTTTCGTCCGCTGTTGGCCCAGACACGCCTTCTGTACCTGCCATCACTGTTATCAGAAAAAATTTGTTTGTTAACAATGAATCATAAGAAAGTGGCTGAGTAAAGATGAATGTGTCATGCATCTAAAAAAAAGTAAGTTGTCATGAAATATTTAATAAAAATATATTGGAAAGGTTTAATGACAGTTATTGCTGATAGTTGAAGGTGTTACTTTATTTTATTTTTAACATTTAGATTATTCATATATATGTATAGAATAGACAAAACATATTCTTACCCATATTCTTGGTGTTAGGTATAGCTTTCCTTGTTTGTTCTATTAATTAAAATAATAAATCTGTCCTTATCTACCTAAGCTCATTGTTACTTCTTGTTTATAAAATACCCTATACAGTCCATGCATATATGTAAATGAAATTACATACAAAGCAAGACATCATCTTCCTGAACAAACATTTTCACTAAAAAATTTGTACTTTGTTATTTCAACAAAGGCAAGCATCAAGGCACTATTTTGTATGGCTACAAAAGCCTACTTTAAAACTCTAGTAATAACCACATTATGCATTAAATCAACGAAATTCATGAATTCGTTACAAATTGCATATAGGTATAAGTATATTTTCACAGTATGATGCATCAGGTTATGTCGCGCGAGTAGCATCCGAGCACTTCTCCGACATTACAGACGACGTACTTTTAACGAACCACAACCGGATTATCACTGGGATGAGGCACATTTTGACCGAACTTACTGCCTTCGGGGCAAGATTAAAATGAGAGGAAACAAAAATTTTAAAATAAAAAGATACGAGAAGTATAAGGTATAGCGAGGATCCACTCGCTGTATTTGTGGAGGTGACGCGCGTCCATGAATTGTTTGGTTTTGCGCAATCATAAAGGTCTTCCCGCAAACATGTCTAGAGGATCGTACGGTCGCGTTCGACCGCGAGCGGGTGAATCGAAATAACTAGTAAGAAATCGACGTTGCCAACACAAATCGTTGCTTGATTCAATACCTCGCTGTACGTATTGTGTAATTTTGTATTGGCAACCTTTAAAATCACTAGTTATTACGACCAGACGTCGCGACCGCAACGCAAACGTACGCTTCTATGTGGGAAGAGGCCTATACTGGTCGCCTCGGAAACACAAATCGGCATACCGACCGAAGGCATAGTTGTAACCATTTTTTTCGGTATCGGAGCCTTTTGAAAATTTATTTCCACCGATACATTCATTCTTCTGTTCGCGACTATTAAAAAACTTCACTATAGTTTGAACTTCTTAAAAATAAACCCAACATCTACTCCCGTAGCATTCCAAAAACAATAGAATAATGCTACAAGTAACGTGCGGTGTAGAGTTGTAAAACGCCCCTCCCATCAGATCCGAGCTTCCATGATGGCCACCTGCATATAAGTCACTTGTTCGGTCGGTAAGTCGGCTTTTAAAAAGCTTTTCCTCTCCTCATCAGGTCTCCGCGCCAACGAAGTATATTTTCCTCTCACCCCTGCTAAGTACTACTTACCGATTCTGATCGTAAATCCTTCTAATCTCTTTTTCGATCAGACTAAAATTTGAGTCAAGTTTTTTCAATCGCGCACACCCACCTATTTTATTCACGGTACTTAGTCGGTGCTGCGTGCAGTCATTTTAGTGTAGCCCACCCCCATTAACGGAGTTTTGATAAAATAAAAGTACATGGTTCATCTAGTACGTAGAATAAATGGGCGGTCTCATAACGAATCCAAAAGATGGTTGGCATTAAACTTGGCACTTTAAACAAAAAGATATATAATAAAAAAGAAGACACTTTTTTAAAACATTTTTTATTAATTTTATTATAATTATAATGATATGAAATTACGGCACACAATCATCGCTTTTTTCTTTATACAATAACAACTTTTTACACACGTAAAAAAGTCATATATCCATTCATATATGTAAGTAAAAATGTACATGGTATATAGCAAATGACATTTGTACATCTATATAATATTTGATGTTGACTTAACATAATTATATAAATTAGTAGTTAAATATAATTTGCCTAAAAAATTTACCATTTCTAAAACTTTGTATTTCATAGTTTTGACATTTTATAAAAACTATAAACTCCCCAAAAACGAAAATATATATGTCAAGTTGAAACACATCTTTTACTTTTACTACTACTCGTATTAACGAACTTAAAACAGTTGCTTCATTGGCTCTATTTAAATTAAGAAATAACTTTCAAGAGCACTAAGACGCATTTACGTTTGATTATGATGTTAAATCGCTTGTGACTAAGTTAATAATAAAATATCAAATTAACTAACAACATATGCGCAACATTATCACAACGTATTCAGCCGACAAGATCTTCCAGGCACCTGTGCATATAACTTTTGAAAGTTATACATGCACACTTGAACGTTTATGCATATAGATATATTTATCCTTAAGTATAAACATGATGTATATTTGTAAATATATTAATATAAAAAAGAAAAATTGCGAGTAATATTTTTCTTCAGGCACTCGCGATAATTATAACGATACAGTCCCTTCTTGTATTTTAACATGTCTAACACTTTCTGCCTTTTCTTAGTTCCTTGAAATTTTGCAATTCAACTCCATACGTCACTGGAGTAACGCTTCTGCGAATCCATCCTCTTTATATAGTCAGCAGCTTGAAGTTCGGTCATGTTTCCTTTCTCCATTACCACCTTCAAGAGGATGTTGTGTACGTCACGTGCCATGTTGCGCGCATCACTGGTAACGAACGATAACGATGAATATTTGAGAAAAAAAATAACAAGTAACTGAACTAGCTGATAAAAGAAGAAATGTACGAAACTCACCCGCAAACGTAGATATGCCCATTCTTTTGCCCGATGACTCGCCACAATTCATCCCTATTCTTTTCCAGCAAGTGGGTCACATAAATCTTGCTTGCCTGCTCCCTGCTGAAGGCAGTGTGTAGAGTCAGAGTTCCACTGTCTACATATTGCTGTAGTTCTTCGTGATAAAGGAAGTCTTCGTCGCGCTTTCGGCAACCAAAGTAAAGAATCGTGTCGCCTACTGGTTTGCCTGATAAATTAAAAAATGACTAGTAGAATTCACGTGCTTTCTCTCAAAATTAATCTTGCTCAGTTAGGTAATTATACGTACCGTCTTTTTTAGCGACATCGCGCTCTTGGATAAATGCTCTGAACGGTGCTATTCCAGTTCCAGGTCCGATCATGACGACCGGAGTAGTGGTGCGCGATGGCAAGCGGAATTGGGACTTGCGGACGAAAATCGGCACAAGGCAAGGAGGATCCGAAGGATGCTTCTCCTTTAACCAAGTTGTCGTTACACCTCGGTTGATCCTGCCAGTTGGAGTTTTGTACTCTACGACCACAGCAGTGATGTGGATTTCGTTCGGGTGCAACTGTGAAATGAATGATGTTATTGATTGAAAATGTCGAGCAATTATGCAATAATGAAGAGAACAAAGTATCTACCTTAGGCGAAGAAGAGATGGAGTAGTAACGGCATTGCAGTCTTGGCAATAATTCACAAAGATGATCGAGAGCTGGGTTCAAGCTTGGAATGTCCTCCAAAATATGTACAATATTCCTGTTTCCTTGGATGACCCACTGTTGGAAGAGAGCTTTGCCTTCGGCGCTGGTGGAAGACATCAGTTTGAGCTTTTCCTTATCGGCGGGATCGCTGCAGTACTCCGCCAATTCTTTGAGGATGTGCGTTCGAGGGTTGCTAGTGATGTCCAAGTAATGCGTCAATGCAGTTCGGTAGGAACAAGGACAAGGGAATGGATGCTTCTTGGTAGATTCCTCTGTGAAATGATAGCGAAGAATGAGAAATTTATTTGCCGCTATACATCGAGAGAACATCATTAAAAAGCTGGAACAAGTTTGTACCATCAGTGTTGGTCAAAGTAATAACAGTGTCCAGATCGACCTGACACTTGGCACCAATCTTGTTGACCAACTCAGCATTGTTGACGGGATAAACAGCCAAATGGTCTCCAGCTTCGTAGCGCATCTTCGATCCATCGATGTTGAATTCGATGTGCATACACGAGCGCTCGGAGGTGGGTCCATGCAATTCGCGGTTGACTTTGACAGGTGCCAAGAACGGATTTTTAGCATCGTAAGGTCTGCAATTGAAGCATTCGTCATGATAAAGCTCGCTCCACGCATTATTATTATTATCAGAGTACTCACGCTCTTTGATTCTTGAACGAGTGAAGACGGGCGATTTCACCGCTGTATACTTTGTCAGCCGGCATGTCATTGTGCTCGGTGAGTTTGTACTGGCGAATGCTAACGTCTTCTCCGGCGCCTTCGATGTTGAAGTACTCGCAAACGGCTGGCCAAAACTTGTCCTTCCACGTGATGAAATCATCTTCGATGCTACAAAGCAGACGTAAAATTGCGTTAATCGTTTGTCGTAAAATTACAAAGTTTCAATTAATTTTTTTAAAAAGTAATTTGCAAACGACACTCACTTTGCGTCATCGTCTCCAAGACCACACTCTACAACGCGATTGGCTCCCAGCTGCTCGAGTCTGTGATCAACATAAAGAGCGACTTCGTTGTAATGCTCGTAAGTCTTGTTTCCGAGTCCGAACACCTGGAAAAGAGATAAGACAATTAATTCAAAAGTTCGTAAACGATCAGCTCTCAGAGTGACAATGTTTTTAAAAATCCGCTCCAAATTTGAAATTTAAATTTTAAAAAATTAAAAAATCCACTCTATATGGAGAATTTCTGCAAGTCACGATCGCAAGTCAATCTCCAAAGAGCAATAATAAGAGCAAGCCGCAACTCGTTAAGCATGATCAAAAACCAAGCGGAAAAAAGAGAAAACACCTCGGTTGGTGCGACGAGCGCAAGACTGCCACCGTTCGTCGTCTGCCCATCGAAGCAGGCGAGCGTTCGGCGCGCTGCCGCACGTGCCAGTGATCTGACGACTCTCATCGTCGAGTCGTAACGACTCCTGTCCCCCGCGACAATACACACTGAACACTATACGATATAATATAAACTGCTCCAAAAGAAGACGCTTTGGAGCTTACGTAACCGATCGCGCGCACATTCGAAAATCATGAGATTGTTTGTGTATTACTGAGTCGAGGAGGTTATGTCGCTCCTCTCGTTATAAGAACTTATCGTCTGCAACGCGAATGAGAGACTGTCGCGCAGAGCTGCGCGAGGAGTTTGAGAGGGGGCGCAACGTGACCGTATACACGTGTGTATATTATTACATCTGTACAGGCGTTTTTGAGCGTTAACGCTGTGGGTTTTATTATAGGGACTCTATGAGCGTGCAGCCACACGTGCATAGAGAAGTGCGTATACCGAGCGAATAATTGAAAATTCAACAAACCGTCTGTGCTTATCTTCGAGCGCTCCGGTTCTCGATAAAAACTTTGATCGACGACAATGAGTTTGCACAGATTTATTCTAAAACCCATGACTTGTATAATATAACAGTCGCGCAGCCGCACGATGACGTAGTGTTTAAAAAAGAAAACATCAACTCACAGCGTAATTCAAGCCGTTGAGATCGGCGTCGCCGTTTTTCAGCCAGTCGACGAATTCCATGGCGTTGTCGGTGGGATCACCCTCGCCGTAGGTCGCCAGGCAGAACACGGCCAGGCTGTTGGGTATCGTCTTCATGTTCACCAGTTCCTCCTGAAATTTCACGAGCTTAAGTAACGCGTACTTCTGACATTGCGAGTACACCTAAACGCAGAGAGCAGCTGATGCGATAACTGACCATGTCGCATTCCTCGGGATCGGCGACCATACCCTTGAGCTTGTAGCGGATACCTTCCTTGGCTAGTCGGCCGGCGAACTCCTCGCCGGTGCCGGTCTGGCTCCCGTAGAAGACGACCAGGCTGCGCCCGGAGCTCTGGAGCTTCTTGATGAACGAGTTCTCCGAGGGCGTCAACGCCGTGTACGACGTTGGTCTGGGAAGGGGAATTTCATTTTTGTAATTTGATCGGCAATTTTTCAGAAAAAAACATATACGCATGTATACTGACTGTATGGTGTAGGACTTGGTGGCGGAGGTGTACTCCTCTTGCTTGTTCCTCTTGAGCAGCCACCAGACGGCAGTGAGTAGAAGGACGCCGAGAAGGACAATGTCCAGAGTGCTGAACATCGGCTCTTCGGCGCTCATGCCGGCGTCGTTGCTATCGGACAACACAGGGGAGCCGGACATCCTCACGGCTTTTGGCTGCGACGCGTCCGCGGTCTGAAACAGATCGATCGACGATATATAATTAAACATTTGTTGCTATATACACACGCTTTTTCCTTCTACCTGTATGTATGCGTATACGCATAGGTAGAACGGGAATCAAACATCGGACAATCTTAATTTTTTTAACATTTTTTAAAAAGCACAACAACCGTTTTTCTCGAACGTTTTTTACAGCTTGCTACAGCTTTTTCACTTACAATCTTTTCTTCATCGCCTGCTCCGATAAACAACAAAAAAATCTTCGCTTTTTGTGATTATTGTCAGCTAATATACAGTCTGATAACACTACTCAACGATTCTCCGCTCGTTCCATAAGAAGAAGAACAAAAAGAAGATGAAGAAGAGACAGTTCGTTGCGCATAGTCGAAAAACGAATGACCGAAACGACAGAGAAGTGCACACAGGAGATCGTCGATCAGATAAAGTGCATACGAGTCGAGGGACAAACTTGTAGCTCGTCGTCGTCATCGTCGTCGACGACGTCGTCGTCGTCGTCGTCATCATCGTCCCGAAATTCCTGGCAATCCTTCGAGAAGGGAGGGAGACGAGAAAACCGGTGGACGAGAGAACCGGTATTTTGCTGTTGCGGTACTACTGCTGCATCACAGCGGCACTAGTCGTATATATGAGACTATGCATGAGAGTGGAAAAAAAAAGGAAAAACGAGATTGGTTGTCTGGAAGTTTTGAAGAAGCTACAGACGAGGATAATTCATTGCCTCGATTATTTCGTAAATATAAAAAAATTCGGCGCAGACAAGGCCGGAATAATAAAACGATAAATATAATGTATACGCTATATATAGGTACGTTCGAGCTCTATTCTCGACTTATTCGTCAGAAAAATGATACTTTTTGTAATTGTCATCTGCGTTCGACTAATCCTTACGCGAGCGATAATGATATATTGTTTTCTTTTGTGCAATAGTTATGTCACGATCAGCTGCCAGTCATGCTTTTCAAATGTCTATTTAATTTTCCTGCTACTTAATTGAGTACATTAAAAATAAAATCTTGTCAATTTTATACTAGTCAAGGTAATACTTTTATACTCGAGACATGCGTGTCTTTCGAAAAGTACAACATTATCGATACTTTTCAAGTTCGCGAAGATGACTAATGATTTATGCTATATTTTCAGCTCTCTCGCATATTACGATGGTTCGAGTTCATTCACACACTCATACGCGCAGTTATTACGCTGTTACTCAATCGTCTTCTGAAGACAGCACGCTTCGAGCGCGTGGCAACAGTAATCTGCAATTTAAAAAATACGCCCGTGTCCACCTGTCAATTTAAAGCTCGCTTATATACATACATCGTTGCTCGAAAGCTCACGGACTTTTCGATTACTGCACACGCGTATATAATGCTTGAAACTCGTCGTACACGTGTAAACCATGATTCGCATCAAGGTCGCGACGTTCATTGCCACGACTCGCCGAGTTTTTGGCATTTCCCACACGTAGCTTCGCTTCGATTGGCCAGTTACGCAAATCGATGCGTAAATGCGAGAGTTTATGCTGATACTGTCCCAATTTTTGAGTTTCAAGCTCATTTACTTGCTGACCAGAGTGTCATTAAAAGCAGATATTATTATAGGTATGCACGAATGACTCTTTTGTCGTTGCAGAACAAGATGCAAATTAACGGCAAATTAGTTCCTTATATCCTGCACGAATGACGCGAATGAATTTACAATATACATGTATACTATTATTATTCGGTAGACTACAAAGGCCATTATAACGTCGGCCTGACTGTCACGTGAGTAAACAAGATTACACTGCTCCCAATATACCTGCGTATACACGGCAAACGTTAAGGCTTTCGTAAACAGATATGCGTATATACCTATATAATTGATATCATTGTGTTCGATTAGCCCGATGAAAGATGAAAATATAAACCGTTTAGTATACATATAAACGACGAATCATCGTGTTATATTTTATTGTAGTCGACTGTAAAAGATTGGCCCGATATAATAATGATAATACGATCGAACTCAAGATAATAGTCATCGTGACTTTTACGCTTTATCGAAAAGTTTACGAGGAAAACAATATCGCCCGCCGCAATTACGTTTAATATGCACAGTATGTTTATCTTACGTGCGTAATTACGTGTATATATATATATACGCTGCCTGAGAGTGAGAGACGCGAATTGTTGATTTCTCAAATGCCGCATATGTATATTATTATATCTCCGACTGATAAACCCCTTAATTACACATAAACACGGTGGGAGCCCCGGGACGATATGCCGACACATCCAGTTCAACGACTCGAATGCATTTTTTTAAGAATCATCGGGATTTGCGAAATATATTCCAAGCGCGTTTACAACGAAATTGCTGTCTCGAGAGTCGAGAGGAAAAAGTACGAACAATAAGTATCTTATAATGGCATATACATATATATATATAAGTACGCTGATGACTGCGCGCGTATGTCAAGGTCAATATAACACCGAGAGATATGTATATATGAATCACGTCATAATAAAGTACGCACAGGCCGGAGCGCGAATCGTGAGGAATTAGGAGTCTTTTCCGGGTTCTCCTCGTTGTCACGGGATGAAGATGCGTTACATTCAACGATCATATCGTCGGCGCGACCGCGATTGGAGTGAACTTGACGTACGATGGTCGAAAAATATAGATTCCGATGATCCTTCCTGAGCGACTTTAGAACGATTACACGTATGTATATATATATATACACATATAGGTGCTTTGTTATTGCAATGGAATTTATATATACTTCTTATCGGTCCGTGAGTGCAATTAGTTATTGATATTCGGGATATCGCGCAGCACCTGTATACAGACGGCCACTTTCACATTTGCCAAGCATCTGGCGCCGCTGCGCAAACAATTAAAACTGCAATTTAGAATTACAATTTCAAATCGTTCTCTCTCGTTATAATATGCAATTTTACTCAACACCAGGGTTCGCTCTCTGACTCTGCAATTATTTTATACTTCGAGGAAAATGGAATAATTGCCAGGTTCGCATCAGGAGGAAAATTACCACGGGTATACATAAGACATTACGTCCACAGAAATGAGGAAGGTATACGTATATAAGGTACGCGACACGGCGTCGTCTAAGTACATAACATACAATACACAAAAGTTCGGCTATTGTATATAAATATAACCGACTGAATTTGGCTCTCGACCTGTACTTCCTACATCGCGTTCGAAGACTCACCGGTAAATCCATGACTGCAGAATAATAAATCCTCTCCGAGAACAACGACACACAACAGCTGCTCGATGCGCGAACAATATTATCGAAGAATCGAAGAATCGAAAAAATCTCTCCCCCGCACTAGCGCACTCGCGTTTCTCTATCTATTCGTATGCGTATATTATACACACCTAACGATTTTTCCGGACGGAGCAAGTGAGCACATGAATGTATATACGAAGGCGACGCGGTGCGCGCAAGGTGTAGCGCGAAACTGAAAGTCCCGCGGGGGACTGACGACGCTGCGTCGCCGAAAACGAGCAAGTCATGCGCGCTCGTGCTCCGCGATGGAGTCTCGACTGCCCTGCAATAGTGCGCGTGTATGATTCGATGACATCACACACACACACAGGATACGATATCATTTTTATATCTAATGTGTAACTCTTCTCGCGCGTTGCAGACGCGGGGTTAACGCTTTTCTATCAAATTTATGCAAAATGTTGAAAATATGTGCATCGGTGAGAAATCGTTGAATTTATACGCAATATTTCGTCAAAAAGATAGATATATTACATCGTCGGCCCCTATGAAGACTGACACAGATCAGATTACCATCGAAGAGCAAGGCACTTCTTTCTCGCCGTGAAGAGTAGTACAGTTCAATAGTTTCATGACATCGTCATACGAAAACTAATGAAATTCATATATATAAAAGGTTATACGAAATCTTTCTTATAATTAACAATATATTAGTTTTTGCGAAAACAAGAAATGAGCTATATTAGTATTCGTAGGGACCGACGATATAGAAAGAGCTTCGCTGCCGATCGCACTGTGTCATTAAGACAGAGCTGATTTTCCTGATACAGCAATATATCGCGGAGCTGATTATATCCGGGAGGAAAACGATCACACATGATAACGCTAATCGCTCCCGAAAATCAGACAACCGATGTACAGCCTGATATCTCGCGTCTCCAATTTTCTTTTAATGATCAGGAGGCACAAACGAGCAACTAACGCTTCTCTGTATTACATTAGTCAGCAGGTCGTCGTGTCTAGAAAAATGTACATTGGAGAGTAGAACGTTCTCAATTGTACGAATTCAAAATTAATAATAATAATCGCGGTTTTTAGCGCGAGAACATATAAGAAACCGGTCCGCGCGCGGGCAAGAAATGACACGTGCGTTGGTGATGCTTCGCGCGAGAAAAACATATATACATATAGCGACTCATAACGTATCCTGATCAAAAAGTGCATCGGCCAGCGTTGCAAAAATCTTGCTATGCTGAGCTTACGTAATTTCACGGAAGCACTTAGACATTTATTGCGTAACGCGTCGAGGAGTTATATACGAGTTTTCCCGACACGCGGTCCAAGCCTGCATTAATCTGGAAATTTTGATTCTTCTTATGCACGCAAAACGATTATTGATGAATAATGAATATTAATTTGTTATTCATTGTATATATGGGCAATTTATTCAAGAACCATCAGCAAATCCTCCCAGAGCTCTTTACACGACAATGAATATTACAATTATAAACTCATCCGCACCGATTTTCTCAGAGAAGCGGCGGCATCCACGGACTCAAAACACTCGCATACAGAAGGTCCGCTCGGAAAAGAGCGCGTACGTGACGAATCTCAACGCTTTTATGCATGAATATTCAAGTCGCGCAACGGGGGTGACGCGCAGTCGTGGAAATTCAAATCGAGCACTGCCTCGCGCTTGTTGGATTACACGCGTTATAAAGTGGCGAGTTTGACGTTTCTCCGAGCAGCCGAGTCTTGACGTATATACGCGTTCATGCAGCTTACGTGTATTATATGCGAGATGATGCGGTAGGAAGTACGTGCTCGACGATTTTCCGCGTCAGATACGAGCGAAAGTAGGAATTCATTGCGAGGAAGGGCTTTGTCTGGCCTTGTTTTTTTTTTAATTTATCTTGCTGCTGTTATTGTTGAGCGAGTTTTATTATTTTTTTTTTCAAATTAAACGCTAAAGGAATTCACTTGAGACACGTTAGATAGCAGTGCAAAATTTATTCAGACGCGAGTGACGCTGGTAACAACTCAAGCAGACGTGCATATATGTCGTGTCTGTGACGACATTTTGTTTTTATAAAACGTACTTATCTACAGCCGACGTAGGAATCTACAATTTCCATGATGTATAAGACGGTCTTGACAATGTTACAGGAAACATTTTCTTCTATCGATTACGAGATATCTACAGAGAGATCCAGAAAGAAGTACACCAGAACCGAGAGATACGCTTTTGAAATTCACGATATGATATACTGCTCGCAGGGTCAGTGTCTATATAGGTAGGTGGCCTTTAAAGAGGACAGTGACCATGAAAAAAGCGAGAGACGATGCCGTATGCAAGTATATGTATACACACACACACACGTTTGAAGAGAGACGGCATTTGAATATTTTGCGCGATGAATTTTTATTTTTTGTCCGTCGCGCCCATCCGTAGACAAGTGCGTTCGATGCTTGTATTTCATTGAGAACAGCTTTTTCTTCAAGGTTATCAAGTTCACCGCTGATCGATAATTTCCACTTTATTCGTGGAACAAGGGTGTGTGTATGAAAATACAGATGAATCAGCGGTACATCAATCGAAATTTTCCGAAATTCAACGTTACATATAACGGACGCACTCACGCGGCTGGCCTGATAAATAATTGATATCGGAAAATAATCTGCGCCCAGATCGGAAACGCACACGCTCGTGCTTCTTTTTAAATTGGACTAATAGTTGAGTCAAAGATTCTCCGCGCAATATACCTGACATAACAAACGTAGCGGTTGCGTCATTATAGCTTGAAATTACTCTTTTTACGCATATTTGATCGACGAATACTGCCACAAGTGAATGACAAAAGCAGGCCAGACGCATTTTTATTTCGACGAGTTTACACATTTTTCCTTATATAAATTTAATTTCGGAAATCGTGCGTTCAATCTGGGAGGCGGATTTACACTTTGAACAGATATAAAATAATTATTTTCGGCTCTTTTTTTCACCGTCTGTATATGTCTGTGGACCGTCATCTTTTATTTCTCTGATATACGTATATTTATCTCGAGCGAAATCAACGCGAATCATTAATATACAGTACATTATTCTCAATCTTTGACAGATCTTTTATTTCATTCGTTTATATGTATGAGTTTGTCAATTCTTTTTCGGACTTTTAATTTGCCTGTATATTTTACTACAATTTTCACAGAATTTTCAACGACCGACCAGTGTAACCGACTGTATAATTAGATTTCGACAATAACCCTCGCAGTGATATGCGAGTCTACAATCATATCCAGCTATTGTTAACTTTACGTTATCTCATATTCCTGCATGTCACACTGTAAGCATCAAAGGCTAAGCTACATGAATTGAAGTTTCTTATCATTTCGTCGCCGACATCTCGTTATGCAATAGTTTGTTGTAACAAAAATATCGTGCTGGACATTAAATATACTACTAACATCTTCGTTGTCATAAGATTGTCAAGTAGCACGATGCAGTAACGACTCTATGACGAGTGTTTTTTTTCTTTCTACGCTAATTACATATAGATTCGTGTCTCGATTTTTTTTGCAACTAGTTTATTTGCACGCCAATCGAAGTATTATTCGTATGACGATCAACCGATCAGTCTTGGAGTAATATTATGTATAAAAATCTCTCCCCTTTCGTGCACATGATGAGAAAGTCAAAGAAGAAAAACAGCTTTTCCTGCGACACAGCATGCAGTGAACATGCGTCGTGGAAATGGAAAGTTAAGTGTGAGTCTAGAGTGTAGGCTCGAGTAATCAACTGATCATCACTGACTTATCACAGGTTTGTAAAAAACATGCTGTATAATACCTATAACAGTTTTTTTCGATTTTTCAGGTGACTGGGTAAACAAAACGAAGACCATATCTGATGGTTTATTATTCGTCGGATTATATTTATAAGATAGTCTTAGCATCTATATGGGATCGCACGTCAAAACCGTGTCACTAAAGGAAATCGACGTTTCTACCCTGAACTTTGATCTTAATATTACATTATTCATTGACTCGAGCGAGCCAGCGGCAGAATTTCGATTATTTCTCGTCAAAAGGCTTCGCACTGTACGTGAAAAATCTACCAGCTCTCTGCTACACAATAGCACGTGGAATTTTCATAAATAACAGACAAATGAAGATTAACGAGAGGAGAAGACAAAAATTCGAGTGTGTGTATAAAGCATACTCATGAAGAACCGAAAATTTCACGGAACCTGAAATCTCCCGTCTATATAGTGATACTTACGCGGAGTACCGTACGAATGCACTGTATCAATTGACGATCGCAACACGTATACCTATATATACTCTCTTACAGACACACTGCGCAAGGAAGCAGCGACGAGATTAATATGATACAATAAATCTCTCGACGTCATCTATTACGTAATACCGATCGCTCCCAGTCAAATATTCCAGAAATCTCGACTGCAGCTAGCTAGAAAGCCCTGTAGCCACAGCTCGAAATCGTGACTTCCAAACGCATCCCAAAACAAAGAAGCAGAGAAGCGGCAGGCGAGGAGGAAGAACAAAAGCAAAAAGGCTCACCTGTTGCATGCACTCGGACGACGAGCTTATATACTACTCTGGACGCATACTAGTGTAGGTATATGTATTATGTATATACATATGTGTAGCAGAGTGCACTCAGAGCACGCGCGTGCGCAAACCGCGCGCGTCACATGTATAGGTTACATATATAGATATATATAGATATATACGAGTACATACGAGCGACCTTAGCTGCGCTCCAGGAGTGCGACGCACCGCGGGTTATGTTTTATCAATCTATAGGATAGTACATAGTACCTACAGGTTTACGGTGTAACATACGCAAAGAGGCTAAGCTCGACGAGCTGTTCATGAAACATTACAAGCAACACGCAACAGCTGATGATGCCGAGAGCCGAACAATACACGGCGTGGCGGAAGAGACCTTGAGCCTCCATCAGCAGCGAGGACGGATTCTTCGATAAATTAAGCAAGTATATCATCGATACTCGATCGGCTATCCATTATCTCTCGATACTAACTTTAACAGCGGTACAAACGACTTGGAGGAAGAAAAGAACTCACCCAACTATCTCAGAATGCACTGCGGAGCTGCTGCTGGCACTCGGATGGAGTTGACTCGCGACAATCGCGCCTCGCGTGCAACTGCGATCGGCTTCCACGTGTACCTTGTGCTACACGGGCTACACTCTATACTATATACAGTCTACAACGATATCGTACACGGTATAGTCTGCGCGCACGCGCGCGCTCAACGCGTATTATAAACAGAGTATATACTTAAAGCGGAGGCGAGTCACACCGCCAGCGACCGATGCGAGCACCGACTGTGTACTTGGGCTAGCGCAAGGCTCCTCGGACAGATTCTATGTAAATATAATACATCTTGGGGGTATATAGGTATGTAAGTACTGAACTAGAAGACTGACGGAGAAGAGGGACGGAGAGTATGCGAGAGACAGCGCCTCCATCTCTGTGATATGATATATAGGTATGGCCATGTTGAGGCGCTTCGAGAGTATCGACTGCGCGCGTTTGTGGAGCGAATTTCAAATTTGAGGAAAATTTAGGTAAGATTATAATGTTAGTTTTCAGATTACGTGAATCGCGAGTGGTGAAGAGCGAAATTATTGTCGTTGTAAACATTGCTCGTTTATTGATCAAAGCGTTTGATTTTTTAATAATCGATACAAATGTTGTTAAAAACGTGACGACTCGCGAGCATTATTTCTTATATTGACTTTGTAAACGCATAAAAGGTAATACTAATACCATATATAGTTTCTGTATAAAAATGTCTCAATTATCTCAAGTTTTCTACAATTATAATACTGCATTATCGTATATCTTATCATTTACATATTGTACTTATTTATACAGTATAAACGTAATTATAAAAAAAGAAACAACCCTCTCAAGATTCTTGTCTCTAAACATGAACTCGAGTGAATTTCGTTGTCAGCATAGCCACAACTGTACGATTCAACCAATTTGAAAAAAGAACATTTCAGGCTTAATTTTGGCAATTGGAGCACTTGGGTATTCTTCGATCCTTCATCCGCACTTTCTTCGTTTCTCTGTTGAGTCCTGAAAAAAAAAAAAAAATAACAAAAAACCATAAACAGTAATCCACAAAAAGCCATCCGCTCAATGCTTCCTATATATAAACCCAGACGCTATGACAATAGACGATGCGGTTTCGGA
This sequence comes from Muscidifurax raptorellus, assembly GCA_020010945.3. NCBI lineage: Eukaryota > Metazoa > Arthropoda > Insecta > Hymenoptera > Pteromalidae > Muscidifurax > Muscidifurax raptorellus. The sequence goes on along the minus strand of CM052081.1, from coordinate 1,617,240 downwards.
CAAAAGCCTCGCGTGCACGTATATATATAATAAGTATATACATTCGCAGCGTCGATGCGTATATTTCATCATCCACACGACGACTGCGCCTAAAGTAACCGCGGTTCTTCTCTCTCGCATAGCAATTCAAAATATAATAGATTACATATATAGCTGGATGACGCCGCAGCGATTTTCATTAGAATTTTCAAAAGAAGAACGTGCGGTGCATCGCGCGAGCGACTCTATTGTTGCGTGCATTTTTCGATGCGATCGTAAAGACTAGTGTCTTTGAGCATACTCATTGCGACGATACCAGGATCGACGCGTGCATACAAATAAACGAAAACGTAAGAAATCTCTCTTTCACGAATACGTTTTAGATAGCAGTACTAAACGCAAGTCAACGACCTCCGAACGGAAGACGGACACGTACCCATACGTATATAGCTATAAAAGAAAACAAGAGCCTAAGCGAAAAAGTACGTACTTATCAAGTCGGTGCCCAGGACTATCGGCTCGAGTCGGACGCTCTGCACCTCTCTTAGGACACTAGCGTTAAAGGCCAGCGCTGCGATTCTCGCAAAGAGCTCCGAGACCCCGTCGCCCGTCCTGGCGGAAACGGCCCACAGCTCGGCCCGCATGCGACGCGATATCTCCACCGCCTTCTTCTCCACGATCTCGTACACCTGGTTGGACTGAGGAGGAGGAGAATACCCGACTCAATCGCGCTTCTTTGCCGGCGTATTGACATATATATACTTACGAGCAGGTCTCGTTTCGTGCCGACGAGGAAGATGTGGTATGGTCCCGTGTTGCTGCGGTTCGCTTCCGTGAGCCACTGCGCGCAGTGGTGCAGCGACATCAGACTGCCCAGGTCGAAGACTATCATTATCACTGCGAATCGATGAATACATCGCATCGAATGAAACGAAATTGAACGTTATACATATATATAGGAAGCAAGCGCGAATTAAAAAATTGCTCCGGTGAACGGAAGGCCGAGTGTAATTACCGTTCGCTCCCCTGTAGTACGACGCAGCGATGCATTTGAACCGCTCCTGTCCCGCCGTGTCCCAACTGCGTGAGGAGAGAAAGCGAGATTAATTGGAAGCTCTCGATTAACGACGCGATAGAGAATTTATTCACTTTCCAGCTTATTGTGTGTCGTGGGTGTATCTAAACAATGGGCACGGCAGATGCGACCCAATTATTCGTGTTTTTTGTGTATGCGTATATACAGAGTGAGAGAGAGAGAGAGAGAGAGAGAGAGAGAGAGAGAGAGAGAGAGCTGCTGTATACTAGTAATAATTAGCGTGAGAGATCGAGTATCTATATGTACGCACATTTGCAGGTTGAAAGGAACTCCAAGTACGTCGAATCTCTCGACCTCGAAATCCACGCCGATTGTCGCTTTGTAATTGTTGTCGAATGACTTGTGACAGAACCTGAAATCTCAACGTTACAATAAGTATATATAATGGAAAAAGTTTCGATCGCGAGACAGCCACAGCCTCGAGAAGGAAAATCCACGCGTGCATAATGTATGTCTCATTACGCGCACGATATATCCTTTCTCGAGGCATCCTGTGTGTGCACAGTCCGTGAAATAAAAACAAAAGCAAGTATATAAAAAGCACAAAACTCACCGATTGACGAGGGAAGTCTTGCCGACCGCAACGTCGCCGAGCACAATGACTTTCGAAATCCGCGGAAGCAGCGGTTGCGCAGCGCAGATCCTCCGCACCACCGGGCTGAAGTCCCGGTCGTGGTACGGCGTCTTGTCCGCCGAGTACGGCACCGGCCACTTTCGGATCTGTCGTGTATGTTAAACCAGAGTTTCAGTATACATTACCCAGTTGGCTAACAACGGCTCAACCACGCGTGACGCATGATGCTTTCTTTTTACGTAAATTGTATTAAATAATGTGGATTATTATTGCAAATTACTTTCTCAATATACACACGTCGAGACAATCGGATGTGCCTTTTTTTTTTTGCGCAATCGCGAGCAATCCTATGATTTTCCGCAAGTGCGCGCATGTATTTCCGTCGACGCCTCCTTGCTATTATAAAAAACACACGCGCATCCTCTTTGTCTCCTTCGCCTACAGCTATACCTCGACTTTAAAAAAAAAAAAAAAAAACAATTCTAACCACCTACCGTTCTATCGCTGCTAACGTCGCTGTTGATCATCTTGTAAATCGCGGATCGGCTCTCCAGCATATCTCAATAACCCGGCAGCCTCCCCTCGGCGAGATCAGCCCCATCAAAGCAGCGCAGCATCCGCGCCAGAGTAAAAGAAAAAAAACCACTCGCAGAGCTATGGAACACAAAGAAAAACGAGGAAAAGACGCGGAACCCGGTTGCCGCGGCAGGTGCTACGAGCGGAGTGAGCGCGTTTCCATGCGGCTCGCGATATACACACAATACAACGCCGCGGCGCGGGGGGGACTCATTGTGCGCTCGCGCGCGGGTGGTCACTCGCTCGGATCGCGAGTGTGGTTTTATTGCTTTGTATACAGTATAAGTACTCACCTGCGCGAGGGAGAAATGACCTGCGTGTGAAGCGTATGTTGATGTATGTACGTATGTGGTGTGAAGTTGGGTAGTTTTTTTTTGGTTTAAATTTGCTTGAATTACTCACGGGATGACCGCATTAGGATCCGGGATTGTCATTTTTTTTGAGATCGTACTCTAGCTGCGGAAAAAGATAATCGGTCTGGTTACGCCCTTTTTCGGCCCTGGTAGAAGTCGTCGCGAGTTACCGAGTGTAGAAGCCAGCGACATTTTCTACTTAAAAACAAATTTAAATTAAATTAAAGTCAGGTTTATGTTATTCTTTCAAGACAACCGTTTTTGAGATAATAATCATAGTTTCGAACATTAAAATATTATAAATTAATAGATATCGATAAACAATACCCCCATTTGATTAACACGTTAACGATAAATTATCGTGCAATTTCTATCAGGGGTATAGACAGTATAATAAGTATATACGATTATAATATAAAGTATAACATACGTTGTTATAATTAATCAGCTTTCTTGAAACAAACTTTTTGAAGATTTGTAGAAATTTTGATTATACGCTGAAATATTTTCCCGTCCCGGCAGCTCAGGCGAAAGTGAGTCTTATTGAGCTTTGGAAAATAACACAGTCGAGTGCATATGCTGATAAATCATCGACTTTGTTTCTTATTTTAATATATCATTAAAAAGTTTGCTTTATTTATGAAAGATGATGCAAAATATACCTATCTCTCTTTGAGTTAGACTGCCAACATTAATTATTAAATAATTAGCATGATAAATGATAATAAATGATACTTTGCTGTGCACGCATATTCAATGCTTGACTCGCTATTATTGAACAAGTATTTTAATACATTAAAATCAATTGCACATTTTAATCCAACAGTTTCACTTTCCTTCTGTCGTTCTTTTCCGTTGCCTATCGGATAAGAATGTATCCAAAAATTATAAACATGTTAGTATAATAGCTGGCATATATCGCAGTGCCAAAGTTCAGTTGTTACAAAAAGACCCACAGCCAATAAAACAGAAAGAAAGGAAGAAAGACAGTCTGCGCAGTGCCTCAATGACTCGTGTAGTGATACTGCTGTAGTCGCGCCGCTCGCGGAGGCAATTTGGTTTCCGGTGGTCTGGTCTTTTCATACCAAAATGGCTCCGAAACCGAAGCCCACGGAGAAAGCAGGTAATTTCAACGGGATTTTCTCAGTGTAAAAAGCAAGAAAAGCCGAAAATCGACGTGTTAGTAGAAACTGTAAAATATTCTTTTATGGCCGAAAGTTTTTGTGCGGTTTAAATGTCGAGAAATATTGTTTAAAAAGTTGTAACCTGTTTGGCCATGTGGCCACTTGCTTACATCGCTCACATGGACGTTTGTTTATCAAATTTTTACTTTGTCAGTTGTCGTCGTATAAAAATTTCACTATTCAATCTCTTCTCGCATCGTTATTTCCTTGTCTTTTTACACTGGTTTTTCGTAACAATGACAATCTTTTTGTCGATATTTTACTTAACCTCAAAATGACGATTGAAAACATTGAACACTCTATAGACTTATACAGCCGTCAATTTAGAATACCCGAATAAAAACCATTACTTAGGCTACATGACATTATTTTTTCAGCGGGTAAGTCCGCCGAGAAGAAGCCAGCGGAGAAGAAGGCTGAGAAGAAGCCAGCAACGGCTGCCTCCTCGACTTCTAAAGTCACCAAGCCCTCTGAGAAGAAGCCTGCTCCGGCACCCGCAGCAGCCAAGAAAGTAGCAGCAGCAGCAGCTAAACCTGCAGCTAAGCCCGCAGCTAAGCCTGCAGCTAAGCCTGCAGCTAAGCCAGCTCAGAAAGCTGCCTCTAAGCCTGCAGCCGCCAAGCCCAAGAAGAATGTCCAGGCTCAGAAGAAGACCCCCAAGGGTGGAAAGGCTGCGCAGCCTATACAGAAGGCCCTCAAGGCGCAGAAAAAGGTAAGGCTTTTGTTTACTTATCATAAATAATTATTTTATCTGTAAAAAGTATTTGATGATGAAATTTTGTGTGGGAATCTCTTTGAATACCATGAAAATAAATATTTAACACTCCTGATAATATTTATCGCAATTATAAATTATTGTTTTAAATTCAAAACAGATGTAATTCATAAAAATTTTGCAATTTTTACAGATCCTGAAGGGTGTCCAGGGATCCCGTGTGAGGAAAATCAGAACCTCTGTTCACTTCCACCGGCCAAAGACATTCAGGCCACCAAGGAACCCCAAGTACCCACGCAAATCTGTACCCAACAGAAATCGGTAAGTTCATTTCAATGTCGTAATATAATTTTGAACATTACGATGAAGATGTTTCATATGATGAAAAATATGGGAATCTCTTTGATTTTAAATTGAAAACAACTACATCCTGAATCTTTTCATTATACAATTTATCTATTATAAAGTATCCTTCGCCTTTATTAACAATCCAATTTCTCTTATTACAGCATGGATGCTGTCAACATCATCAAATTCCCCTTGACGACTGAAGCAGCCATGAAGAAGATTGAAGACAACAACACTCTAGTGTTCATTGTACATACTCGTGCTAACAAATACCACATCAAGTCTTCAGTCAAGAAGTTGTACGATGTTGATGTCCTGAAAGTAAATACCCTCATCAGGCCTGACGGCAAAAAGAAGGCTTACGTTCGCCTGACAAGAGATTATGATGCCCTTGACGTTGCCAACAAAATCGGCATCATATAAGTGTTTATAATCTACTTATATAAAAATTAAAAAATCACCTGATAATAAATTCTTTACGGGTATATAGTGTTGAATATTTTATCCTGCCTTTGTTATAAAAACATTATTATTAATGATAAAAGATTTATTTAAAATTAAAAAAAAAGTAATTTAAAATAATTTAATCTGCAAAGGAAAAAAGGAAAAATTAATAAAAAAACAATTGGGAAAAGTAAAGAGAGACATGATTTATATATAAATAAAATCAACTTTATTTTATTTTAGAATCGCCTATATGTATTTTTATTTAGAATATTTACAATCCCAAACGTTTAGGAGTTTTTCTGTATGACGCTGGGGTACCAGGCTCTTTCATACCCGGAGTCAAAATCTCTTGCCTGTAAAAAAAAAAATATATTAAAATACGCTAATATTCTAAGATATATAAACAAGGACAACGACTACTTACTTTCGGACGGATGCCTGCTCGCGCTCGAGCTGCTCCTGAGCTCGGGCTTTCATCTCGACCTCTGCAGCCTTCATTTGGCCTTCCATCTCATTAAGATGCTGTAAAGCTTGCTTCTTGGCCCGTCCGCTCTTACCAGTCTCTTTGACGCTAAAGAACATAGGACCAAGTTCGGCCAGCCAGTGTCCGTCTACCGCAGTGACGCACTGCATGTACTCCTTTGCTGTCATCACCAGTTCATGATACACCACGTAATCCGGAGTAAAACCCATACCAAAGAGCGCCGAGGTCGGGTGTAAATGACAAGGCATGCCCGTACGACAATTGACGTACTCGCCAATACCCTTGAGCCTGGCAGCCTGGTGGAAATACGCAGAGCAAATACATTTGCGTACAATATCCCATTCGGTACCACAACTGATTACTTCCATTTTTTGTTGCTTTAGAATCTCCTCAAGTTGCTGTCTCACTTCTCTCACCTACAATTTTTTCATTCACTTGTTAAACATGAAATTAAAATTTAAATATGTACTTATATACCTGATTACTCCTACCTTGCGCATCGCCTTGGCATGGATGAAATGGTCGTTGCACCACGAGCTTGAGTATCCATTAGTCTTCCATTGATTATAAACATTAAGAAACGTCAAGTGATCAGATTCCGGTACCTGGAATTTTTCTCTAGCCGAGTCTGAATCTTCCTCTCGACCTTTAGGTCTATAAAATATCGACGGTACCGACAACATGGACACAATAATAAGAATTTCAGCGGTACATCCGAGCTTCGACGCGATGATCAGCATTTGACACTGTGGCGGATCTAACGGGAACTCGGCCATCTGCCGACCAAGGCTGGTCAGCCTTCCAGTATTGTCGAGCGCACCGAGAATCCAGAGTTGGTACAGCGAGTTCAAAATGTTGTCCTGCGGTGGGGGATCCATGAAGTGGAAGGCTAATAAATCTTGGACGCCCAAGGACTTGAGTAGAAGAACAGTGTTAGCTAAATTCGTACGCTGTATCTCAGGCACACCGGTGACTAAAAGTTCGTCTAAGTACTGACGTTCAGTGTAAAGGCGGAAACACTGTCCCGGTCCTGTACGACCGGCACGACCTGATCGCTGATTTGCGTTCGCTTGGGACACTGGATAGATCTGCAGAGCGTCCATACCTATTCTTGGATTGTAGACCTTCAGCTTACAGTAGCCAGAATCAACGACGAACACAATACCATCGACAGTCAACGAAGTTTCAGCAATGTTTGTAGCGACAACACATTTTCGCAATCCCTCCTTTGCTTGCTGGAAAATCTTCGCCTGAAGATCCGATGGTAGTTGCGAATAAATGGGTAGAATCGAGAGAGGTGCAGCGCCTTCGATTTCACCAAGCCGCTCTTTCAGCACCTCGCAGGTCACTTCGATATCCTCTTGACCTGGCATGAAAACTAACACGTCGCCGTGACGGTGTTGTAAGTGGATGTTCATCACCTGCTTCACAGCCGCCTCGACGTAGTCCTCAACGTGGTTCTTGCTGAAAATTGTTTCAACGGGGAAGGTGCGACCGGGGATCTGGAAGGTTGCCGCATTGCCGAAGAACGACGCGAATTTGCTCGAGTCCATTGTAGCCGAGGTGACGATCAGCTTTAGATCGTGACGTCGGGCTACTACCTGCGAATGATTATAAAGCATATATTAGATGATAAGTTGTAAATCAACTGTATTAAGATTTTTGTGACATTGAATATTACGTCTCTGAGTAGTCCAAATAGGACGTCTGTAGATAAAGAACGTTCATGAGCTTCGTCCATAATGACGACACTGTAGCGATCGAGGTCTCCTTCGCGTAAACTTTCTCTTAACAAGATACCATCGGTCATGTATTTAATAATTGTCTAAAATGAAAATTAAGGGGATTATTTGCGAAGAAAATTAATTAAATCAACTGATGTCTATCTAACTTACGTCTTTAGATGTACAGTCTTCAAATCGAATGGCGTAACCGACTTTATCACCAAGATTTGAATCCATTTCGTCCGATACTCTTTTAGCAACAGACATAGCTGCTACTCTTCTAGGCTGCGTACAGCCAATCATTCCATTGACGCTGTAGTTATCTTCGTGTAAATATTGCGTCAATTGAGTTGTTTTACCTGTTTCAAGTAAAAAATACAAAGAATAAATAAATTATTTTTAATGCTTATAGAAAATATAAAATTATACATTTTAATAAATCGTACCGCTTCCAGTTTCACCAACGATAATGACAACGCTGTTTTCCCTAATAACATTTAGAAGTTCCTGCCTCACAGCAAAGACCGGAAGACGTCTTCTCTGCTCTTGTATTTTTTTGTATTTTCCTTCCACAACTACCTCGTCACTAATGTGACTAGCATATTTTTGGCCAGCTTTGTAGTCAGTCTCTTGACCTGGAGCTTCTTTATCATGTTTTCGGACATCCTCCACACCCATGATATTTCCGAGTTTTGTTCCAGCTAATTCCCAGTGCTTCTTTTGTGCGCGCCTACGTTCCTTTTGTTCTCTATAAGCGCGTACTAGGACCGAGCCTTTTCGAGCAACCAAAGCCATTGGAGATGTTGGATCTCTTACTGGTATCACAGGTTCTGGCTGCTTTGTAAAAACGATCCGACCTAGTAAAAAAATTAAAATTTAAGTCACAAACCATAATCATTAAAAAATTAATTTTTTTATTAATTATTTAGAAATATATATTACCATCCAAAAAGGGAGGAACAACATTATGAACCAAAAGATGAACTCTTGCTTCTCCTTCATCATCAATATCATCATCATGATCCAGTGAACTAACAACACCAGAAGTCAACATTCTGTTACGTTCCCATAATTCATTATCTTTATTGATTTGTCGCTGCTGGGCAGATAATCTTTTCTGTTTTCTTGCCTCTAACTCTTGCTCCTTTTTCTGTGTATACTCCTCCGAGACATCATCAAAGTGCTTGGATTCATCATCTCCAAGGCCATACCATTCGCGATCAAGCCTATACATTTTACAAAATGTCAATAAAAAAGCATATCCTTATGATTTAAGTTATGAAAAATATATCCACCTTCGTTGCTCTTGTTCCCATAATTCTTTTTCTTCATCATCAATCAGAGGGGTTGCACCACTGTTTTTACGATCCTTAAGCCAAGCATTGTATTTATAAGAAGGTGTAAATTCACTTCTGATACTATCCCTTGCATCTCTTTCTCTGTATAAATTTGGAGTGGGATGATCCCAAGTTGATCTTCTTCTTGGCTCATCATCATCATCATCATCGTCCCAATTGGTCCTTGAAGTTGTATCCTTTAAAAATAATTTACAATTAGTAATTGCTACCTGTGGTTGTATTAAATCCTTTTAATACCTTTATCTTATACTTTGGAGTTTGTGGCTCATCTCTGAATCTTGGAGTCCAGTCTCTACGACTGCTCCGATTTCCTCTTGCTGTGTCCCCATGCCTATTTCTATCCCTATCCCTATCCCTATCCCTATCCCTATCCCTATCCCTATCTCTGTACTTATCTCTATCCCTGGTTCCATCCCGGTCTCGATCTCTGTCACTTCTCTCTCTATCTCTATATTTGGCATTTTTATCTAACCTTTGGCGCTTCAACCTGGATTCTAATTTTTCCTTGGCGCTTCTATCAACTCCCCCTGTATACGTTGGAGTTTCCTCTGCATATGTTCTATACTTCCTGGCATTATGAGAATCTGAAGAATTTTTTGATCTGCTAGGCTCTTGAGAATTCTCTCTACGTTTCTGCTCCGCGAGCTTATCAAGTCCAAATATTGAGGTTTGTGGCTTTTTAAACATATGATCTGAAGGTTTCTTTTTAGCAATAATCAAGCCACCTACTTCAGAATTATCGGTGCCCTCTAACCTGTATAAATCGTTACTTTCTTCCATTTTTAACAGCTAAAAGAAAGCAAAAGATATCCAAAGTAACAGAAATCATACAGACAGTTTTCTAAAACTACTGTATACAGTATATGTATACCTATAGAGAAACTTGATTATCAATCCAGCAACGATTCTGAATAAAGTTTACATTCTCACTGCATAAATCCTTATTTATGAACAATTCCACCTTCATTTTATTTATCTTAAACACTCCCTTCTATAAATAATGAACAAAGAATTACTCCATTATCTTCGAAATTCCTTTTTAGACGTATTAAATTGCACAGAATTTAAGGTTAAAATAGATCGCCAGTGTATTTACACTCACTTGGACGAGGATGCTCAATTCCCAATTGCGATCCTCTTATTGATGGTACATACGTATATACAACAATGCTTATAGCCACAGCTGATTTAAAGAGATGATGTCTATACTCATATATATATGTAACATCTCGCGTTCTAAACAAACTTTTGATCCACGCGATCTTTGATATACACACAACATATATCTATATATATCATCGAAATTGCGCGTCCCATTAGTGACGCGCTCCTGATGCCGCCGAGACTATCATTCGAAAAGTATCAAATACTTATAAATTTTATGATCTTTATTCCACTTTCTACTAGTACAATGCGTACGATAAATCGACGAAATTGCTCCTGGGTTGATCCTACATAGAATTTATTTTTAATGTTCATGTAAAAATATACGTTAAACTAAAAATTGAAATAAAAAAAATGTATGTTCGTCTATGTAGCTTTCTCTTCCTTATATCAGGATATCATTTCATATGACAATATATACAGAATACACGATCCTTCCTAACTTCGTATCCGTTTTTGAGAATTTCTTATCTATAAATTTCGCGCCATATAAGGTATAATAAGTCTGTGATCAATGCTGCCACCCGACAAACCTCTTTATATGCATATAAAAAAACGAAAACAACGTTAACAACTGCGATTGGCAATGCTTATTTCAGGAAACCACCTAAAACTTAAAAAAATCCATCAAAGAAGCAAATATTTCTCGACTGGTGCCTAGAAGCCATAATAATCTATCAGAAAAACACATTCGAAAGACAAAAGAATTGTCATCTATTGAAAAAAAACTCGTCTAGGTGATCGCGCGCAACTTCGTTGCGCATTGCGGTCTACATCTGGACCAATCACGAGTCGGCATTGACGTGTGTCGGCCAATCCGCGGGTTTCCTAGGCCTCGTATAAAAGTTTCGCGGCGGCCGGCGCAAGCGTCAGTCGATTCGTTGCCGTTTGAGAAGTAGCATTACCCGCTTCCGCCGACAACCGACTTCGCTGTTTTTCATCCCAGAGTCTACGAAAACTCAACACTTCTTATCAAAATGGTAAATCCTCTTTGCATATATTTTATTTTAATCTCCCTATCCGCAGGTAATGATATTTCAAATATCTTGGCATTAGCGCAGCTTTTCATTCGATTAGCTTCGTAACGGTAAATTTGCGTCGGCGTCGGTTTGCAACGGCCATTTTGCCTTGCTTAAGGCCGACTCCACATCCTTCCTCGCTATCGATTGGCGACTCTCTATACGCCTATTTTTATACGCGGCTATATAACAAAGGAAAAGGTCTTTTGTCAATTCAACTTATTATCTATGTCTCGCGTGTCTAGGAAGCGGCGTTATATCAGTCAACCCCCCGATCGAAGCTATGTCGTGCATACATTTAAAAGGTTTATATATGAGTCATTTCGGCGAAACTCGCGCGTGTGGAAGCCATCTAACGGTTTCACCGGCCGGCACCGCCCTAATAAAAATGACTCATCGACCCTTCCCCCGTTTTGTTACTCACGCGATGTCACCCCCTCAGAATAATAATGTAACGATTGGAATGATCTCATTCCTCCTTTGCTGCTAGAACGTACCGTATTTCGCATAGGTACATATTATATCCAGTTCATCCTTTCCCTCTTTGAGAGGAATTCGCTTATGGCGGTCGAGTGTAACGGTCTACGCCTTGAAAAAGAAACCTTGAGACAGCTGCAATGTCAGCTGCATAGCGACGACGTGGTTTTACTTTTTTTTTCGCGAACGGAGAGAAATTTGTAGAAGAGGGACTTGATCGCTTCGCATTGAGGATTTGTCTTTATGCTATCGATGCGGGATGGAAAATTTTTTATTTTTTTGGATGGATAATAAGAAGTAGAGCGGATAATTGTCAGGATATATTTATCAGCAAAAATTGTTTATGTATCAATTTAATAATGTTCTTATTTCAAGTAAATGCGAAGTAAAATATGTAGAAAAAATTTAAGGGAAAAATGCGCGTTTTAACGAATTTCCTAAAAAGGATATATTTAAATTAAGAATTGGGTGAACCGAATTTGAGAAGCTTGGTGAAAGTTGCCATAAAAGGAGCAGCTGAATTGTATTGACTTTTTTGTGGTCTGGTCGGGTAACTTCAGAGCTCAGTCTGCCCTTATAAGGCAGCTATGACATCACCCATCCTGTTTTTGATTCATCATACACTTAAAACCTTAATAAGTACATTGCATTATATCATGATGCACAATTATGAATACAGGATGATGTCACTTGTTTATAAACTCATGCATTAACATTTTGCAAATAATTTTTTTCTAAAATTGTAATATAGTATTTTAAATATTTAATATCGCTTTTCTTGCATAAAAATTGTAATGATTATAAACAATTAATTTATTTATTTTTCAATATTAACATTTATTTTCTGTTTTAGCGTGAGTGTATCTCAATCCACGTTGGACAAGCTGGAGTCCAGATTGGTAATGCCTGCTGGGAGCTGTACTGCCTTGAGCATGGCATTCAGCCTGATGGCCAGATGCCATCAGACAAGACAATTGGAGGTGGAGATGACAGCTTTAACACCTTTTTCAGTGAAACTGGAGCTGGCAAGCATGTACCCAGAGCAGTCTTCATTGACTTGGAACCAACAGTAGTTGGTAGGTTTTAAATGTCATTATTACCGAAATGGTGTATTTTAAAAAGCTTAAACTTACATATGCATATTATTTTAAATTACAGACGAGGTTCGTACCGGCACATACCGTCAACTTTTCCACCCAGAACAGTTGATCACTGGCAAGGAAGATGCTGCTAACAACTACGCTCGCGGTCACTACACCATTGGAAAGGAAATCGTCGACTTGGTCCTTGACAGGATTCGCAAGTTGGCCGACCAATGTACAGGACTTCAAGGTTTCCTGATTTTCCACTCCTTTGGTGGTGGCACTGGCTCTGGTTTTACTTCCCTCTTGATGGAAAGGCTCTCTGTCGACTACGGCAAGAAATCTAAGCTCGAGTTTGCCATCTACCCGGCACCTCAGGTTTCCACTGCCGTCGTCGAACCATACAACTCCATCCTGACCACGCACACGACTCTGGAGCATTCTGACTGCGCCTTCATGGTCGACAACGAAGCTATCTATGACATTTGCCGCCGCAACCTGGACATTGAGCGACCAACTTACACCAACCTTAACCGTCTGATCGGCCAAATCGTCTCTTCAATCACCGCCTCTCTTCGTTTCGACGGAGCCTTAAACGTGGACCTTACGGAGTTCCAGACCAACTTGGTACCATACCCCAGGATTCACTTCCCTCTGGTCACCTACGCTCCAGTCATTTCGGCTGAGAAGGCGTACCATGAGCAGCTCTCCGTTGCCGAAATCACCAACGCTTGCTTCGAGCCAGCCAACCAGATGGTGAAATGCGATCCGCGCCACGGCAAGTACATGGCTTGCTGCATGCTGTACAGAGGAGACGTTGTTCCCAAGGACGTCAATGCCGCTATCGCAACCATCAAAACCAAGAGGACCATCCAGTTTGTTGACTGGTGCCCAACTGGTTTTAAGGTAACTTATCACTGACTTTATTATTAAAATTAGCTAACTAGACTTTTTTTGTTTCCTGGATTGATATCTAATACAATTTTTCCCATTTTTAGGTCGGTATCAACTATCAGCCTCCAACTGTTGTTCCTGGTGGAGATCTCGCCAAGGTTCAGCGTGCTGTGTGCATGTTGTCAAACACAACTGCCATTGCCGAAGCCTGGGCTCGTCTTGACCACAAGTTCGATTTGATGTACGCCAAGCGTGCTTTCGTTCACTGGTACGTCGGTGAGGGTATGGAAGAGGGTGAGTTCTCTGAAGCTCGTGAGGACTTGGCCGCTTTGGAAAAAGACTACGAAGAAGTCGGCATGGACTCCACCGAAGGCGAGGGTGAAGGAGCCGAAGAGTATTAAACAAAAAATTATGAAATGAAAAAAGAAAAAAAAATTAATATATGAAATGCATTTCTTGCAAAGAGCATTTTTTACTTGATTTACACTTCTGAAACATTCTGTATTATTTTTTTTACTCATTTATCTATAGCAAAATAAATTCAATATTTATTGCAGCAAATAAACACTTCTTTCTGTTACTCCTTTTGACCATGATAAAATAAAATATACTTTAATATAAGAATAACCTTAGAAACTTGCGATCCTTTTAATTTAAAATTTATCCCGAATTAAAACTTACAATAGTAAGGTAATAACGTTTTTTCAACTGAGGATTACTTAATTGATCGATAACGTTTACTTTCATAAAAGCCATATTCAAAACAAATTAAAAATATTTCATAAATAAAAGGTTTTTTAAGCTTTTTTGATTTGTAAGAGAATAAAAGCACAGACTTGAACCGCGCTTTACCGACGGATATGACGTCACTTGCGAATTCAGTTCTGTATTCTATTCGACTGTGGCGCCGAGGACCGTGACGGTCGGATCTATATATCGTGGTCTACTGGTCTTGTCGTTTTTGTCGATTGAAGTGAACAAGAGCAAAAATGTCGGCTGCAGAACTCAATCCAAGACCTGTCCGGGTTTCTCCCTTGATCAAGGTATTGCAATAGAAGAATCTAGACTTGCTTTGAAAAAATTATTTAATCTGATGCTTTTGCAAAAAGTTTCATATACGTTAACTTCTTGTCATATGAGATAAAATTTCGTTGAGTTATATAATTTTCATTATAGTTTGACTTTGTGTACAAAATATAATAAAATAAGAAATTCCGTAAAATAATAATGAATACAAATTTTTTAAAAAATAAAAGCAAGTATCTTTATTGTTTCTGACATGTTTATCACTAGCCATTTTCTGTATCAATGTTCTATGTACCATAACCTCAAAGTGTCCTTTGAGAAGTCATCAGTTGAATAAAAGCGCCTGATAGATTGCTAATTATTTATTTGCATTTATATTAATAAATATTTAAGTGATAGCCCTTTTAAAATAATATAGCATTTACTATTTAAGAGATCATTTTTTTAAAATCTGTCAACTGTCAACCACTTATATACATGATTACATTATTTGTAAATAGATTCAGGTACACATATATTTTTATTATTAAATAGTACTTAGTACTTTAATAATTATATATAAAATCTTAATTCAGTCACATCTTGAACAATTTTTCCGATATTGATTGATGTATTCATTTCTTTTCTTTTCAACTAGTTTGGTCGATGGAGCTTCTTGGCTGTAGGTGTAGTGTATGGAGCTTACCATCAGAATAGGTTGAGCAAGAAAGAAAATGCTCGTAGAGCACAAGAAGAACTAGAAAGACCTGCACGTGAAGCTAAACTTGCTGAGGAGAAGAAACGGGCTGCAGAAGGTATATACAACTAAAATTTGAATAGATAGTTTGAAGTAAAAAAATTAAATTATTCTTTTCTAAGCAATACCAGTTGGAAGCTATATTTTCAAATTTTGTTTTCTTATTTGAATATTTATGATAATTCTTTCATAAACAGTGTTTTAATCGTGAGAATAATTGTTTACAAAACAATGTAACTTGTGAATAATTGTAAGTTGATTACTTGAATCAATATAGACGATGCTAAGACATTTAGTATTTAAAGCTTTTGACAAGAAAATGAAAATTGTAATTATAATTGTAAACATATTTATTTTCATTATTGTAAAAAACATTTTCTATTTTATTTTATTCTTTCTGGTATTTGCGGTTTAAAATTATTTGTAAACCTTTTTTTATTTGACTAATTTATAATTGATTGCATTTTTTCTAATAAATTAATTTTTGTTTGCAGCGGAAATGAAAGCTCTTGAAGAACTTACCAGGGGAAAATAAACTCCTCATAAATCATAGTGTTTGTTAAACCAATTACGAATAATTTTGTTGTAAAATATGTTTTATTAAATTAAATTTTCCACGAAGTCCAGTGTTCCATCTGTGGACATGTAAACTTCAAAAACAAGAATAAAAGTAAAATTTACTTCTAAGAAAAACTAAGTTGTTTATAGTTTTATTATAGAACATAATTATCCCAAGAAAGTATATTTTACTTTGCCATTGAAGTACACAATTTGTTCTGTATAGATGCTACATTTATGGTACTAATTATTCTAATATCAGAGAAAAATGTTGAAATAAAATTTGTTGTAATCATTAAAATTAACGTATTTCATTTTTTTTGCGTATTCAACATACATAGAGATGACTCATTAATTTGAAATACATTATCATAGTATAAAAAGTAAACTAAAATTGTTACTATAGTTCCTATAAATTGCAAAAAAAAACATCTAAACAGCGACTTAAAATCTGGCTTTTTGCAATTTCAATGTGCAAAATAAGACTACAATATTTTTATTCATTATTAGAGCGAGTTGTAGCATTTTATTGTTACACAAAAATTTGACTTATTTTTAAAATTATCTGATAATTTCTTTTAAAATGTTGTTTCTAAATTGTCGATACAGCGACAACATTGAAGCTACGAGATTTACCATGCCAATATAACGCTTGCTTAAATTAACAGTAATTTTAATTATTACAACATTTTCTTGCTTTTATTTTACATTTTTGTAGGGTAAACACTTTATTGGAATTATAATTATATTTAAAACTTGCACATCAGTCAAATAGCGTTATATTAGGTTCGTTCGATCTATATATGCCAGCACCTATATATATCATCTACCCGATAACCGCCGTTGCAATTGTATTATTGCTGAAAGATCATGTGAAACTTGGACGCAACTATAAATTATATTTTTACAAAACGTAGAAATTACTTTAATTTCTACAACAATCTCTGCATGATATTTTTTATGTCAAGCTTATAGCCATATTTATATATATTGATATATCGTGTTTGGCGTTTTCATAAATGGTAAACAAAAGATGGCGCGCTATTCTGGAAATTAGAATTATAGCGCGATGTAAAAAAACCGTTAAGATTCCATTTTATAGTGTTTTCTTTTCTCTTGACAGGTGCATTGCATTTTTAATTTACTTCGGATTATTTCCATTGAAAATTTTAATATAAAATAATAAAAAGCAGTGTCATGCCAAGCACATTGTGTAAATTCGATATAGATAATTTTAGCATAGAAAAGTGTATTTTAAAACTGGTAAACAAGCATATTTTAGATAATAATTATTTTTTTAACAATTATATGACACAATAACCTAATATTTTAAGGTTAAGCTTTCTGTCGAAAGAAAATCTTCAGCGATTGCTGTTCGTTTTAATCCAAAAACTCATAAAATTCAAGTAGTAGATAATGGCATTGGTTTCAGCAAATATCAACTATCGCAAATTTGCAATAACGTAAATAAAAATGATGCTAGCCCAAGAACCATTTTCGACGAAATAATCTCTGTATCAAATGCTGTAATCATAACTTCTAGGACTAAACTCTCTACTCATACTTTTGTCAAGGTATACCTCTATGAAAATAAGATTAATTATTTGTATATACATTATATGTAATCTATTGAGAACCAATTCTCTATGTTTTATTTAGACTATAAGTGTAAAAAACGGACATAAGTTATTTGAAGGGTACCACAGGCCATCAAAAGGTACTACAATAACAATTTATAATTTTAAATCAACTGAATGGAATAATAGTGATGAAAGAAATTGCTCGATATCTTATGTGGTTGCTTCTGTAGCATTTTCAGAATTAGAGGTACATAAGTTGTACAGTGTAAATACAAATGAATTTAATAATGATTTTATTATATTACTTTAGGTTTCATTTTCGATTCGAAATGATGATCAACAAAAAATATTGTTAGATTTAAAAAATCCTCATAGTCCTTGGGACATTTTAAAATTTTTTCAAAGCAATAAAACTTGCGAAACATATCAATCAAATAATCAGGTTATTTCACAAGAGGAATCTGCAAATTTTGTAGAAGAACAAATACCCATTGTTTTATCAACTGTGCAATCAAAGTTACTTTCAAAAGATGAAGTTAATATCAATAATATTCCAAGTCCAATTTCAGAATGGACAAATTGGTCATATAAACCTGAAAGTATAAATAAAAAGAAAAATAGCAATATTTATAGTCCACTTTCAGAATGGTCCAATTGGTCATATAAACCTGAAAGTATAAATATTAATGAAAGACCTAACAATAAACTTTCTTCCAGTGTGGACCAGTTGAATAATTTGGACAATAATTTCATCAATCTCAGTCAAATGTCAATTTGGTCTGACTGGTCCTATCATCCAGACAATTCTAATGATGATAATAATAACGTCGAAAATTTTCACTCTACAGTCCTACCAGTTTCTATTTATAAAAGACTTCCTTACAAACACCTTAATCTGTTGAGTGACAAAGAAATAATTCAATCTTCGCTACGAAAACCTCTCAATATTACTGATCCTGCTTTAAGAACTACCAATAAAAGAACTACTAGAGATTTAACAAATGCTGCAAATGTTAGAGATTGTAATTTGAAACACAAGTTTGAAGAGTGCAAAATATTTAAGAATACAATTTGTTCATTAGAGGTTAGTTTAAAGAATTCTTATGCTCAATTATTTTTCAAGTTTTGCTAAACTTTGAATTAAAAAAAATTTTTTTTCTGCAGATTCTAAGACAAGTTAATAAAGAATTCATAGCAGCTATAACTAATGATAATGGAAAGAAATTGTTAATACTGATTGATCAACATGCAGTTCATGAAAGAATTCGCTATGAATGGTTGATAGAAAGTACATATCCTTCTTAAATAAATTTTATTTATAAAATTACATTGTAAGTATATAAGAAAAAAAGGAAATAATTTTTTTTTTTCAGCTTATAGAGAAAAAGAAAGTTACAAGTATTTATCAGTGAAATTGGATAAAGATTTATTAGTATCGGATATTGACAAAAATTTGTTGGATATTATTGCTGCAAATAGGAAGGTACTTACTAGAGTTGGCATACATATAAAATCAATTATTGGTTTGACTACTTGTGTAGTTGATGCTGTACCAAAGTGCTTTGTAAAAAAAATAAGAGCCTACAAGAATGAGTATAACTTATTTAGACTGACAAAAAACGTTAGACAATTAATAATGGAAGTAGCAAATGGATTGTCAATATCACAAAGTGTTTTGCCACCTGTTCTTCCAATCAGTATAAATAATGTCATAGCAAGTGAAGCTTGTCATGGTACATAGAATTGAGAATAAATAGGCTAGATAATAACGTTATTAAAAGTCAAATTAATCTCACGTTAAAATTATATTTCAGAAGCTATCAAATTTGGCGATCCCTTGAACGTTCAAGAATGCACATTGCTTATCCAGACATTACAAGATACGAAAGCTCCTACCCGATGTGCACATGGTAGGCCATCAATGATACCATTACTGAATCTCTCAGGCATTGAAAAACGGAAATTTGTTACAAAGGTAAGCATTAATATACTTGTCTACTTAATTTCTGCAACACTATTTTAATTAATTATTAATCGCACCCTATATAATAACAACAAAGAAGAAACAAAATCAGCACATTATAAAGATCTTTATCTTCTGATTGTTAAAAAAGTATATCTTTGATAAAAAGTGGAAAAATCGATCTTGAATTTCTAACAATTGACTTATTATTATTATTAAACAGTAACTGTTTGGAACACTAAAATTTATTTACATGCATATTATCTCATATACTTGTACGTAATATAGTAATAATATCAAGTTTTGGTACAGTCCATTATACATTATTAATATTATAAAAAGTCTATCTTCTATCCTCGTCCGCTCTCAAATGTTTCTATCACTCGACGCAGTGGTCGCGTCTTACGTTAATATATACGGAGTATTAGCGAAATATCGTATATCGTCTGACTGACTATAAGATAATATTAGGCGAGTAGGCGCGTTTGTTATATACTGTATAATATTGTCTAAATATCAGGGAACGCCGAGATGAGTATGTCTTTGCCAAAGTAATTAACGGCGTTAGCGACGATGAGGAAGTCAGCGCCGCCCATCTTGATAGGACAGACGGTGTTGGGACGCGTGTAGAAGCAAAGAGTGTACAAGGCCATCTCGAGCTCGGGCGAAGTTCCGACGAAAATCGTTGTGATGGGCTGGACAACGTCGTTCAGCTTCGAACGTCCCTTTACGATTGCGCCGTTCTAAAAATGAGGTAGAAATATTTTATCATTATTCGAACATAGATTATTTATTAAGTATAGTCTAACGTAAATATATGAAAATTCATTTTTGTTATTTCAAAGTCAGTCGTAAAACTGCACCGCAACTCTGCACTCCGAATAATTATTATAGTTATATACTCACAGTGCCAAGGTCGAGCTTCTTGATGTATCCCAGATAGTCGATCTTCTTGGCCTCTTCTTGCTTGGCAAAGTAGATCCAGTCGTGCAATCCGATGATCTCGTTGTCGAACTTTTCTGCGAGGAAGACAGTCTCGAAACCGGAGCTCGAGGGGTCCCCGTCGATCCGCTTGAACTGCGAGAACCAGATGCGCTTGAGGGAGTCCTTGAACTCGTACTCATCGTTGGGCACGTAGCCCTTTTCCGCGAGGAATTTCATCGTGGTCTTCATGACATCGGTCGCGATGAACGCGTCGAGTAGGTCGGATTCTTCTTTGCGCTCCTCCGACGTTACCGTCTCCTTCGTCTTGACGTCGAGCTCGTAGTTGTCGTGCAGAGCGAGGACTGCCTTAACGGTCGGGATCTCCCAAGCCTCGGGTTTTACCTCCAGAAGACTGTTGAGAATTTTAGGTTTATTTGTATCGCCGATATGGCATATTTGTGTCAGCATTGTATATATTAATATGCTATTATTGGCAAAAGATAAAAATATCATCAACTACTCACTTTTCCGCAGCATCATCGGTCACGCTATCGTCTGTCTTCTGTCCCTGAACCTTGAGAGTGATGTGTTTGAACGCATTGTTGGTGTCCTTGGTGAAGAGATCCTCCGTCAGCTTCTGCAGCTCGGCATCGGAGGTGATGAATCCAGTGGGACTAGCTGCGTTTTGGTTCTGCTGCTGCTGTTGGCTGTTGGCTGCGTCAGGTTGAGCTGCAGGTGCCGCGGGTGGTGCCGGTGGCGTGTCAGGATCCGCAGGTGCCGGAGCCACCGCAGCTGGTCCCGCGGGTGGCACCGGAGCCGCTACAGCCGCTGCTCCAGCGGGTGCCCCAGGTTGGGCCTCGCTCGTACCGTTGTTGTAGTAGTTGTTGTAGGTGATTTGAGTATGGGAAACTGGTGGCACTACGCCAGAGCTGCTGGCACCGTAGCTTGGACTATGTCCGTAGATTCCACCTGACGAATTAGATAGCAGAGTTCCATGTTATATATTGCATACAGAATAGAGAATAATTTTAATGTATCCTACATACCCGGCAGGATCCTGTTGACAGCAGCGTTGACACCAGCGCTGACACCAGCAAAGACAAAGGCTTCCTTCGCCAGCTGTCCAATACCAGGTCTAGAACTTTGCGACTGGAGGATCACAGTCTGGGGTTGAGAGCCGTAGGACGAGTGTCCGTAGGACGGATTGTAGCCGTGACCGGGTTGACTGTTGAAGCCGTGGCCGCTGCCGTAGCTACCGTAGGACGGGTTGAAGCCGTGATTGGCACCGCCGTTATAGCCGCCGGACGAGTAACCCGGTGGTGCACCGCCATGGTAACCACCAGAGTACGATGGCGGACCGCCGTGGTAACCACCGGAGGAGGATGGGTTGTACGCCGGTGGCGCACCGTGATTGTAACCGCCCGATGGACTGTACGGCGGCGGGTTGCCGTGGCCTGTACGCAGAGATATCAGATATTTGACATAATGATGCGTTTTAAATTGAAGACATAAAAAAAGTAAGCTGTTGAAATATGCGCTCACCTCCCGCGCTACTACCCGGGTATCCGGACTGCACATTGGTAGCGCTGGTCTTGGACACATGCTCGCTTGGCGCCGAGGCCTTGGGATAGGTGCTACTGCCCGCGGTTCCGGCGCTACCAACCGGTTTCTGATTCGACGATGGCACGTTCCATCCTATCGTGCCAGGGTTAGATCCGCCCGATGAACCTGCGTTAGATCATAACGCGTCAAGTATTAGTTCAGTCCTGTATATTGGATTAGTTGTTAACAAGCTCGTTTTTCAATTGATTTTTCCATTTCTCTTAAACGCTTGTAAACAGACCTCGGCCTCGAAAGTCACTTTAAAATAACGAGCAAAGGTTTAGGGGGAGGGCGATTTTCATATCGCGTTGGATTAAAAATAAGCAATTGTTTGATCAAGAACCATCGAGCGTTGAGTATTAGACGCTGTATGCGCGCGTGCTTGCGATATTGCAATCAAGTAATAAACGGAAGATGAAACCGTGCGCGAAGTGGTCACTTTATCCGGGCATAAATTCAAACACTTAGGACGAATAGCTTTTGTGTATGATTAAATCAAGTAGTTCACGTATTGGAACAAAGAATTATCGATGATAAAATACAAAGAAAATCCCAGTATTCGATAAACAATTGTTTTCACGTAAACATATCCCGACACCACCTCTGTTTATACAGGGGTACTTTGATCCTTATCCCATCGTTCCTGAGAAGCATCGGATTATTTGTGACAGTCAAATTCTTAAAATCTCGCGATCGTTTACCATGACTCTGTTGCTGTTGTTGCGGTTTGCTCTTGGGCGTCGACCTGGACTTGGACAGCCCCCATCCCGAGGATCCACTGCTTCCTCCTCTCCTGCTGCTCTTCCTGGCATCGATGTCTCCGACTGGGGGAAAAAAGACAGATGAAACACTTATAATGTTGTTGTGCTTTTATATTAAGTTCCATCGTTTTGAACGGCAAGTATACGTTATAATGAGATACGAGACGTCTGTCGCTTATTACACAATCTGCAATTAGTGAGTCACTCGTAGCGAACGAGCGGATGGATCCTAATTCGCGAATCGCCAAGCCGAGCTACTGTACTGTTTATGGTCGTGATGAATTGTGTAATGCATCTATTGAAACCTGCGGAATCTGTTTAGAGCGCGATTCTGAATTTTCTTATTTTTTAACCGATGTTGATCGCAATTAAAAACTCACTTTTATCGAGAGCTCGACGCCGTGTGGATATATTTCTCTACGAAAATTATGGAAGCCGTTTGTGATTTTCCATAGAAATGTTCATATTATAAGTACATATAATCGAATATACCCGCGCAGTAGCATGCCCGGGGATTCAATAACAGATGCGTCGTCAAGCAACAAAATCATCCTCTCCGAGCCCCAGGCTCAATCTATTCCTCTCATATTAGGTATTACAATTACCCTTGGCTTTTCCCATGAATTTCAACTCTCCCCCACAGATCTAAACTCTCCTCATTGACAGTTGCAATCATCATCGCGTATCTCGTGTGTGCGATATACTTACGCATACACACACCTCGTCGTTATATACATGCCAACGAAATCTCTCGTCGAACTATATATAACACACGTAGATCCTCGCCGCGATACGTCCAACGAAATTGTTCCAGATGATGGTACCGTCAAGTGAATAATACGTTCGGAAATACCTACAGCAGTTTTATTGTCTTCACGAGAGCGTCATTACGTCGTTGTTTAAACTTCCGCGCGTATATAGTCGCCGCGCGGCTCTTATGTGCGCGTATTATATAGTACCTATAGATATATAAGTGTGTTATGTATAGAGGTATACCGTTGCTATTGACACCACAGGCGAACGATGGTTTTCCATATCAGCGACTTTCGCCTTTTGCCCGTCACTATATTTCGCAATAAGCGCGCGCGAGACATCGCGATTTTCGTATTCGATTTACCGGTTTTTCAAATTGTTCTGCGATTTTTTTTTAATAAGATACAAATCTTTTTATGGCAACTATTAATAATACAGAAAAAAGTGTTCTCCAGCTTCGTTCAACGTGCATGCATGTCCGTAGAACAATCCCATAAAACTCACTCGAAGTTTCTCTTACCGATTTCGCTACTATACCAAAGAATGTCTCTATAAATTAGAACTGGAATTAAGCAATTCTGTCGGTATAGAGAAACTGCGCTTTTCAAAATTTAAATAAATCCTTGGCATTATTATAAGTGTAACGCTTCGTCACACAAATTATCAAACTAGTATACGACGATTTATTATCAGTGCACTACCTTAACGATCTAATGTAAAAGCAAAAAACTGCGTTACGTAAAACCGGTGCAAAGGAAAACACTCATCGCGCGCACACATACATACTATGATTTGCACGTCCTTACCGGAAATTAGGAGCACAAGTGACAGTACCAAAACTCCTGCCAGAAGCGTCCGGCTCGTCATCTTTTTTTCTAATTCTTCAAAGCTTGGATAATCGGTATCCTCTATCGCACCGTTGTGAAAATAGGAAAATTTGGTTGTATGGTAGACACACACACACAGTCTGAATCGTATCGTATGCTGTCTCGAACGTTACTGAGGAGCTCACGGTCGAGAGGCCGAGGATATAGAGACAGCTCGGCTGCATATATTATATATATATACACGAGAGTATATAGAGAGCTCTGGGCGGTGCGAGACTCTTCCAGTGCGCGCGTTTTGCCGACCGTAAAGGTATAGGTCGGATTGTACTTGTTTTGTCTGGTCAACCAGCCGGTTTCTTTTTGGAAAAATCGGGGAGAGATGAGAGCTTGTTTTTAAAAGGGCGGACAGGAGATTTATTGCTCGGTCCGACTTGTGGAATTTAAAGCCAGAAAGGTTGCGGCATTGGGAACTTCTTGCTGAGATTTTGAGTTTTCCAAGCACGTTCTTCGTGAGCTTGTCGATCGTTTTGTATAGGGAGTCCTGTTTTTATCGAATACCGTAAATTTAAAAGGATTGCAGAATTGATTACTTATTTATTTATTTATTATTCCTCGAGTAGATTTGGAATTTAATTATAATTAAGCAGTTTTGTATAAATGTCCCTTCTGAGAAATGTTGTTTTCTTGCTATTTCTGTTGTAATACATAATGTTACGAATTTGATGAAATTGCACAGTCGAGTGCGTATAGTACCACAAATTTGTACTTACAAAAAGCGCGTGTGACTCATCGCTGAGTCATGAAAAAATTAGATTTTGCCTCCCTACATCAGCAATACTTATACCATTTTTTCACAATCACACTGCATTAGCTATGGAAATACTCCGTGTCAGCTCGTAACAAAAAATGTCAATAGCCGACTACGATCCTTATCCAAGAAAACAAACACAATAGAAAAACCGCATCGACGTTTCGCAACAATATCAGTCGTTGAGTCGCATAAGTCATAACAGTATTTAGGTATACGCCCGACTACTGACCCACTTGCTCTTTCTCGAAATAGTATTTCACCCTTTTTTCACAAACGATCGTAGCAATTACATGCGTTCGTTCTAAGCGAATACCTATATAATAAGTGCGGTATACGTATGCAGTTTCGATGACGTGGCCGTACCGCCTCGATTCGCTTTCTCTTTTTTTCCTTTGTCGATAAAGACGCCTGCGGTTGTTGACCTGCGCGTCAGCGAAATAAAAAGGACGAACGTTAGAATTCTAGTATTTTACTATTGACGGATACGATCGGCGCTTTTTCGGGGATCGACTCAGCTGGAGATGTCGGACTGAAGATTGTTCCGTTGCTTTGCTCCGATTAGTGCGCATTTTTCGGTTCAATGATTTAGTCCGAGATATCAGAAATAATTTTTCTTGTTTTCTTGATTTTATATTTGTAACCATACATTTTTCTTTTTTTTTCAGAAAAAATTAAATTTTGAATCGTTGAGAAGCAGAATGACGAAGTAAATACTCGTGTTATTTTCTTTATACAAAGGACGTTGAACACATGAAAATAACTTTATAATTTGTATTTTTCTTTTTAAATATTAAGTTTCTGTTATCCTGTGTTATCATAGAATCGATTACTACGATATTATAATAAAAATTAATTCAATGTACTCTTTATTTATTTTTGTAACAAATCTTTATTTTTATAAATAAAGATCAAGACAAATAGTTACTTTAGAAACGTACCAATTTTTTATTTAAAAAAAGTATCGTTTATATGAGATAGTGTAATAATTTTCTTGTAAAAAATATTTAGCATTTAACAATAAGCAGTTTTATAAATTCTTTTATAGTGTCTTGTTTGCTTCTTTTTCAATGTACCTGTCTAGGATTGCTTCACTTGGATAATCAGGCACAGACAACTGTGCAAAACCTTCTTCATCAACAAAGCAAATCTCATGACCATCCTAAAAATTAAAATGACAAAAATAATAAACTACTCTTACACTTTATCTTATGTTAACAGATAGAATATATGGAAAATGCTTACAGGATCTGCTAAAATAATAACTGTAACAGTAGCTTTTCCAGGTGTGTCAAGGCTAATAAGATCTGTTAAAATTGTATTGTTGGTATCTTTGATTTTCTTGCGAATAACTTCCAGCTCTGCTCTGGGTACAGAAAATGCAATACGTCCATAAGCCTCTGCATGTTTCACTTCATTACCTACAAGATTTAAATGCATATTTAATTTATTATATTGAAAAAAAAATTCCCTTAATGCTCTCAATAGTTCAAACGGGAGTATTACCAATATCTTTAAGCTCAAGCTTAGCTTGATTGCTTCCATATTCAAACACTGCAGATTTGTCTTTTTCTTCAACTAATTTCATCTCTAGAGTATCTTTCCAGTATGCAATACTGCGCTTGAGATTCGAACTTGATAGAGTAACTTTTTGAATTGGGTCTAAAAAATTAATCATCAAGTTTTAATGTTAATACTAAGTTACCTGATGGCATTTGAAAGATAAAATTACATCAGTTGTTGCAATAAATATAAAGATATACGTATTATGTACACAAACCTTGATCAACAGGTTGTGGTTCATTAATGATATAGTATTTGTAGCCACCTGGTGCTTCTAGAACATACTTCCCATTTTGCTCTTCTACAGGCCATTTTTGTGCTAAAGCTCTTTCAATAACTTCCTTTGAGCGAATAGTTATTCCTTGAAAATCATTACCAGATTCATAATGACTCTTTCCATAGTTGTAGGTTAACTCAACAACAAAGTGAGTATCTTCTGGACCGTAACCAATCATAGTTTTACTCCATCGATTTGCATATGGCCTGCAAAATATGAATTAATTCAACTTAATATCATGCAAATCAGTGCACATGGAAAAAAGTACACCTACCCATTGCAAGCAGCCTCGCAACCTTCAGTGAATTCCTCATGCCGAAGCACCTGTACACAAGTAAAGTTAGCAAAAAGTGCATTTACAACAGTACTCAATTAAAATAAAATAAAATAAAATAAACGACCTTCATTCCCAGAATCTCTCGGTAGAACTTGGCCGTAGTTCTACGATCGGGAATTTTAAAAACAAAATGCAGAGCACGTCCGGTCACCATTTTTTCAGCAGATCGCAAAACTTCCAGCTATTAAATACTGAAAAAAATAGTGCTTGTTTAATACTTAAGCCTGATCTTGTGAGAGATTCTCGTACAATTGCGTCGCGCACACAGCTCGATTGAGTAATGCACACACGCTGAGTTTTTCCTTCATCCGCGGAATACCGGCAATTAACCTGAGTCGGCGCTGTTATTGTGTGCGAGTCTTTGGAATGAACTGACACTGTATATAGTACATATAGTCGGTCATGTGATAGTGAAATCCACCGCGATGACCTTCAGCTGTCAGATATTGTTAATAAAGTAAATGACGAATGGTCGATTGTTCCGAAATTATCGCGATATCCGTTGCAATGGTTTTCAGCTATCGGTGATTGCTCCGAAATTCGTCGAGGTTTGTTTCAAAATCTTTCACACGAATGTAGGCACTTTTTAGTTGAAAATTATTTAATTAAATTGTGCGTGCAATCAAGTGCATCTTTTTAGAAATGTTACATAAATTTGAAATCTTTTTTGAATTAAATGCACAAATAAAAATATACCTATATATGGCTAATTCAAACTTAATTGGCAAATAATTGTGAATACAAATTATTAGTTAATGATGTTAATTTATTACATGCAATTTTATTAACTTGTATTAAAAAGCAGTAAATAAAAATTCGAATCTATGGCCTTAGAATTTCTTTACTGGATTGACATTAAAGAATTATGGATTCAATTAATTGTTAAGAGTTAACATTTTTAAAAACCTTTGATATTCATGCAGCAAATTTCTATTTGACAATGTAAATATACCTGGTTGAGTGATCCATTAATTGTTTATTAGATGTCACTCATGAAATTAACAGTTTGCATCGACTTCAACTGACTTATCCGCAAAGTTCTTGACTGGTGTACCACACTGCTTGTCTTTGTACGGTCTTCTGCTTGATACTATTATCTTAGCATTTACAATACAATATCTGTTTGTATTTCAGCATCACAAAACCCACTTGGATATATATAGCTATTACAGGTGAACGTACTTAGAAGTTCATTTCTCACAAAAATGTCTGTTTGACAACCTTGTTCACATAACTGTGGATAATCTTGATCAACTTGAGCATCTAAGCCTCGATCCATAGAACTTAAACTAGTTTCAACATGTTCCATTGGCAAGCCTTTGACCTTTTTATTATTAAATTCCTTTTTAGCTAATAGTTCTTGTTTAAAAATATTCATTCTGCGTTTCATGAAACGAGCATGCCTGTAAAAAATGTATTTATTAGAAAAATTATTGCAATTGCTATAAAAGTTAATTATAAATAAAATATATACCTCCTTATTGCAATTTCTTGAGTAATAAGTTTTGGTTTGCAATAATCCTTAAAAATTGATGGGACATATGCTGGACTTATCACTTCATTTGCTTTTGCTCCTCCGACAAAGTGCGCTGAGCATATATTATCAGATGGTTTTGGGTTCCAGTCAGCAGAGCTAAACAATAATTTATTTATGAATACATGACAACAGATTGTTGTCATGATAATTGGAGAAATGCAGAAGAGGTTATTGTACTAACTTTATTTTTCTTACAGCAGCAATCCATTTCCGCCTTTGTTCTATCTTATAACTCTCTTTTGGAAATTTATAAAATTTACACTTACTATTTCTGCCATTATTTTTGCAATTTACAACACAACAAACATTATTATTCACCATCGTAGATATAAACACATCTATAATAAAAGCGCATTCGCATAACAGAAAATCTTATTTTGTTGCGAAATGCGATCGGCAGGTAGCGCCGCCACGCAGGATCTCGCCTGTATCTATATAAGCCTATATAGGATCTCCTCCAATAGATTGACAGCAAATACCACATGTTGTCCTGCTATAACGTTTTTTAAAAAGTGATCTATAGAGTGTTTTTGTTTATAAAATGTTTACGTTTAATTTTTTCAAGAACAACTCTAGGCAAGGTAAATATCATTTAATACATTTCTTAACTATATATTTTATTATTTACAGAGAGATTTTAAGGTTACTTAAAATCTCTCTGAGGTTCTGTATCCTTACGTTATTCATTAAAAATTGAAATTTCTTTTTAGAAAATGAGCATGATAAAAACTCTGATAAAACAAACCAATTAAATTGGTTACCAGCCAAAGAAATTGAAATACCTAAGCAATATTTCAAAAAGAATCATGAAAGTATAGACTGTGTAACAAATTGCGTAATTCCTGATTTTACTTTGAAGTTGGTTGACTCTGACAAAGTTGTTATAAAACTGACTGAAGAAAATTGTGAAAATATAATTGAAGCTGAATCGCAGCATTCTGATTTACTTCCTGCAAAATATGAAGGTAATAAGGTAATACATTACTTTTCATGCATACACAGATTCATATATAAAAAATAATTACAATTTGTAGTTATTATATCATTATTTTTTTTTAAATTAGGTGGGCTGAAAATTTGGGAATGCACTTATGATTTGGCAAATTATTTGCTAAAAGAAAACATTTCTCTCAGAGACAAAACAGTGCTAGACTTAGGCTGTGGTGCTGGAATAATTGGCCTTGTGGCTTTTCTTCGAGGTTCAATTGTTCACTTTCAAGACTATGTAATTAAGCAATTCTATATATTTTAGTATGTTCTACAATGTTTTTTATTTTGAATAATCTTTATTTTATAGAATTCTGAAGTTATTGCATCAGTTACAATACCAAATATAATACTGAATTGTGATGAACATAATGCTGTGAAAGAAAGATGCAAATTTTTTTGTGGAGATTGGGATTCATTTGTCAATCTTTTAACAAAAGACAATGATAATTTAAAATATGACTTTATTTTTACCAGTGAGACTATTTACAATCCAGATAATCATCATAAAGTGTATAAGGTTTTTAAGGAGAAACTCAGTTTAAATGGAATTGGGTATGTATCAGAAAGATTTAACATTCAATGGTAATTGTGTATGATAGATTAATTTATTATTTTGTTTTAACAATTTCTATTGAAAATAGCTTCATAGCTGCAAAAACGTATTATTTTGGAGTTGGTGGTGGAATGCGACAGTTTGAAGAACTGATTTCAAGAGATGGCATATTTGATATAAAAGTAGCGTGGAAAAGTGCAGAAGGTAATTCTAAGATTATTGTCAATGTATATTTATGTATCTTTAATTTTATAATAATTTAACAATTTTCAATTTTTCTTTCCAGGATTACAAAGAGAAGTGTTAAAACTAGAAAGAAAAACTAGATAGAATAGGTATCCAATTCATAACAATCATAAAGTAGATACATAATTGAAAATATTTGTACTTGAGCTAGTTTACAAAACTAGACTTTTCTTGAAGTTTAGGGTGAAAGTCTTTCATAAACCCAACCATCCTCTCCTTCGTGAACTAAAACATTATCTGGCGTTTCACCTGGCTGTAGTCGCCTGAATTTGATTCTATCGTGCAAGCGATCACTTTGACCTTGCCAAAACTCAATAGATTTTGGGATAAGAATATATCCTCCCCTATTTAAAAAAAATTATATATTGAAAAAAGTGTCAGTGGAATCTACTTTGATAACAAATGTAATTCTTACCACCAATCAGGTCTCGGTACTTTATCGGGATATTGCTTTTGCAATTCTTTCTCTTTTTCTATTAAATAATCCCTACTTGGTATCACTGTACTCTGTCTGCTAGTCACAGATCCCATCTGACTATGATAAGGGCGACTATAAAAGTATTGATCTGAATCCTCAGCTGATGTCTTTTCTACAGTGCCTTCTATTCGAACTGTACGTCGCAGGGGCTCCCAGAAAAATGTCATGGCTGCGTTGGGATTCTCCTTCAGTTCCATAGCTTTTCGACTGCCATAGTTTGTGTAAAATTTGAATCCATCAGTGCCAAAGCCTTTAAGTAGTACTGGCCTTACAGATGGTATACCATCTCTAAATAAGCAAATATTAATGTATTTGTGTTTGAAATGAAATGAAAAACCTAATTAAATAAATTTAACAGTGTTCTTACTCACTTGGTGGCAGTCCCCAGAAAAACAGCATTAGCTTCTCCCACTCCAGGAGTGTTACATGCAATTTCAAACCAATGCTTAAATTGATTGAATGGCTCTTTACTAACTAAATGATCCTCCGTAAAGCATTCACTTTTGTCTTTATATTTAATTCGCATGGCTGCACAAATAAAGAAGTTTTAAATTAGATATCATTCTACAAACATTTATGCTTTTCCATATCCAAGGGATCATAATCACACCAATTTTAGTTCTCAACTCATAATTATATCTTGCATATTCTTCATAATACACACGCGATAACAAACTTTTATCTCAGATATTCGTTCAGTCACTTGTTGAAATGAGTATGTACAATTTGTAAAATACGCAAGCGCATTATGGGCAAAAAACGCAACTCTAGCGTGACAGCACCAAAGAAGAAGAAAGAAAAAAAAAATTACCTCCGATATCAACGCTGTAGGCATGACTGCTGTGATTCTTGGACTGATGAGCATCACTTGCCATTTTCCAGCTTGGAATATTGGAAATTTCGTGCAGTACTAGCTGATGATACCGGCCGCGCCCGATAATGAAACAGCTGACTGCCAACGAGTGGCGGAATCTCACTGCCATATGCTATATATATGCAGCTCCGCAATATATCTTTCCGCGATTGTAATAAGCCGATGAAAGGGAATCACGCTCTGTGATGTGTGTGTTATCGCCGGCACCTGCGCCGGGGCAGCTCACATCAGTATAGGCGCGCGCAAAGATTCAAAGCAATCTGGTACAGTATATATGTATATATGTATATATAGAATGTGCCGTTGCATTTACAAGAAAGTGAATAAATGAAATAGACCTAGGCGGATAATAGGCTAGAAACGAGTGTACATTTACGTTGTACTCTAGTTACGATACTGCATGTTTGTCAAGATTATATATAAGTAGTAGATTGCATTTCATTGTTATTATATACTCTGACGTTTCGGTGAGTTTTATATTATCTTTCAAATTGTAGATTTGTAAATTTAACTATGAAATTGTACACAATCTATTCCAAACCGAAGGAAGGTGCTATATTACATCGATCGTGCTCGGTATATATACAAGCCTTTCCGCACCCCCCACAACTCAGCCGTTCTCCAGTGTCTATATAAGTCGGTCTCAAGCTCGAAGAAAACGCAGAGAGGTGGTGTCTAATAATTATTAAAGATCGTGTACATCTTTGATTATTTATAAAATTGCGTTACTCAATACGAACGTATTACACGTT
The DNA here is from genome assembly GCA_020010945.3 of Muscidifurax raptorellus. Taxonomy (NCBI): domain Eukaryota; kingdom Metazoa; phylum Arthropoda; class Insecta; order Hymenoptera; family Pteromalidae; genus Muscidifurax; species Muscidifurax raptorellus. Next base: position 1,584,624 of record CM052081.1, on the reverse strand, counting down.
CTTAGGACGAATAAACGAACAACCCTGTTTTTACAAGCGGATCAGTTATACCTACGGGCAGCAGTATCAAGTATATTAATCCCGCACAGGCGCATGACTATCGCGCGAGTCGACCAGCTGATCGCGACAACGAGCCGTGCAAAGGAGGCCCCCATCGGAGTTCTCGGTAAAAGTGAGGAAAAAATACTTGCGCGTGGCTAACAAAGAGGCTTATGTAACGAGGCGATCGCTCTTCGGGTTTCTCCCCCGCTGTTCTGCTAATCAGCCAAGGTAAACAAATTCTCACGGCTCGTCTGTGTATAAGCGTCTATAGGCGCTACTGCAAAATTTCACTTGTGGAATGTGTATAAGTGTGGTTGCGCGACGTGTTTAGATGATTTTCGGCAAAGTTTTCCTTATTTTTGTTCTACTGCGAGAGTGGGATTATAAGTTCTGAAGTTAGCCTCTGAGCTATATAGAGTATTATTTTTGAAGGATTTGTTGAAAATGTCGTTGCCAGCAGGGTTGGTTTAGTGCTCATTAAGGTACTTGGATCTTTTATAAAATTTTAGAGCAGTAGTTATTTTTTATGTCAATTGATGGCATTGTATGGGCCATAGAGATATTATTATCTTTCATAAAGATATGATTTATTGGCTCTATTCTTTGTCTTTTTGCTTCATGATGAACTTAGTGTGAATAACCTGACCTTTCTTGTACGGAGGGACAAATCTTAAATTATTTATATGGCAGAACCTACTGTTCAGTTTCTCCCTATAAGTCAATGTAATAATACTGAATAAATTTCAAATCAACTTACATTTACAAGTAAGTACTTTTTTATTCAAAAAAGTAATCTTTTTCATTTACATTCAATCATTTTATGGTTTTCTTGTATTGATTCGATTAATTTGTAACAAAACGAGTAAAAAACATTCTCTCAGAAATAAATTACAATGATCACACAAGTGGCTAAGCCAATTTAGTCAGCCAGGAAGTCAATTGTTCAATGTCAGCTGGTGTCTCTGCATCTTTGATAAATGCACTGGATTCTGCAAAATCAACTTTCTTATCAAGATGTGAAAACTCAAAGTCTTTTCCAGTTTTTCCTAAGTATGTGTTGGATGAAGAAGCATCAGTAGCCTCCAACTGACTATTTTTAGTCACTCTCAAAAGATTCATCTCTTTTTCAAGCAAAGTTTTGATTACACTGCTGCCCTTAGCTAAAGTATGATCTTGCTTGTTGCAAAGAATGAGTACAGGAATATTCTTACTCAAAGCTGGATCTGACAGCAAAGTATACAAATATCTAAAAGAGATTAATAATTTTAAAACTTCTTTACTGGAAAAAAGAATAGTTTGCATAAATAAATAATTGAATTACTTACTCTGCAGCATCTCTTATATCTTTTTGAATGGTTGAAGAGTCAATAATAAACACAAGACCCTTTGCCGAGTTCCTGTACTTGTCAAAGTACTTGTACCTTAATCTTTCATGTCCGGGAATGTCAACAATCTTGACAGAGCTCTATATAGCATTTGACAAAATATGCACAAGATAATTAATAAGTTAATAGCATTGATTAGAGAATACTAAATTAAATTCTTACATTATATTCAAGAGCATCTCCAATGTTTTCTTTTACAGAAGTATGAGTCTGCACATACTTGGTATGCATCAGTCGGGCATAGATGAGCGTTTTTCCAGCATCGCAAAGACCCGTAAGAAGTACATTGTGCCCGACAGATGTTCTGCGTCTCCATAGAGCGAAGAGGACTATTAAAGGGACATAAGATGTTGAGAATTAATAATTGTACAAAGCAGAAATACTTTTTTGTGTACATTATTCTACTGCGAGAAGAGCTATAAATGTTTAGGCAAAAGTGATATGATAATAAGAACACACACAAGAGATTGTTAAGTACAAAAGTTAGTTTAATTAAGTTAGTTTCTATATAGGTCATGTATCTTTTCTGTTATTATGTGTTTAATTACAACGTCATAATCGTTGTTCTCTTGGCCTTAGTTTTGATATTTCTGAACTTTTTTAGTATTTTCAACATATTGTTCAATATTTTGTATTATCTTTAAAGTTAAAATCAATTGTAAAACAATTATAATACTTTGCAATCGTAATCAGAAACGATGTCGAATGCAAGGAATAAACGGTGGCATAACCTACAACATGCAAGAGAATAATTACATTCTTCACAGACTTTTTTTTTCTTACCTATCGTGAGTATCACAGCAAAAACCGCAGCGATAACTCCCATAAGCTGGGAGTTGGTGCTGTTGTTTATAAGCGGTTCCACGCGTTGCTCCATGATTTCTCTATCGACCAACCAGTTTTTTAAATAAATATCGGAGTCATGTAAACAGCTGGTTTGCTAAGCTCAGCAAAGCATCCATGCTCACATCGTAGGCATAATTTACTTATGCGCTGAGACTTTCTGGTTATGTCAGTGCTGCCACGATTATGTATTTTCTTTTGCTGGTCTAGGGACATTTTAGTCAAACGTAGTGTTGTGCCGGTTTTGCGGTAAATTACAAAAGTATAAGCACTTTTTGAGATAAGTTTCACGCCACGTTTACAACTAATAATTGTCACTTCAATTTATTTTTAGTTATTTCTTTTCTACACAAAATTTTTAATGTTCCTGAAAATTTGAAGCGTTATTAAGAGAATGGAGCAAAAATAAACAAAATGAATATTTTCGCACTACTTAATTTCTAACGCTTGGAAAACTCTATCCTCGTTCCACTTTATATATAGCACCGAAAAAGATTTTTGTATGCACACGTTTTAAAAATACATAATATATCATTAATTTTTTATTAAAATTCTACAGTTGTGTTATACGCAGGACTGGGAAATTGCTTTTCTAATGTATTTTGGTTTTTACTGTAAAAAACAGAATACATTTTACAAAAGTATCCCACATTCAAAAGTTTTCCACGTTTTATAGAATTTTACAATACATGACTACGATACACATTATAAAAAAGACCTTCTAAAACGTATCCCAAATAATCATTGGTTTTACCGTATATGCCGCTTATCGATCAAAACAGCCAATTGAAATCTTAACAGCCCTTGCGCAATATATAACTCCCACGAGCGCACACGCCAGCCACGACTTAATTAAAACTGTAATCAACATCAGCCTCGAAATTTCGTCGAAAGCTCAGCCAACGGAGCGAAACGTGCCTACCTGCTACTTTTGAGAAAAAAAAGCGCCGTCTCACTCGCATATACAGCTCAAACAATCGTTGAACCTTTTTCATCTCTAACACACGCCCAGCGAACTATGTAAAAAATACTTTCGAGACTCGCGCAACGTATACAATAAAGGTCAAGTTATGCTCCGGCCGTTAAGACGAAAGGAAAAAAAACAAACGAGCGCAAATATAAAGCTCTAATTTTTAGCGGAAAAACGGCTTAATAAAAGTGTGTCAACAGAGTCACTCTACTTTCAATTATATACGAAGGTTTCGAGAATTGTTCCTGAACTGAAAAATCTCCGCGGGGGATTACTTATATAAGGACGGAGTAAAAAACTCGCGCGTTAACAATGAATCCGTTTTAGTTAAAATTACGCATATATTATATATTATACGCATATAAAACTATGGAATTATTCGCGCCTAAAAATACAAGTATAGAAATATAAAAAGTATAGCAGAAGCGCTGGTGCTTGAAGCGCGGAGAAAACCCGCGAGAGCAAGTGGCACACTTCTCCTTTCAAAGGCCCAGTTCCCCCCGCGGCTTGTGATATACCAGTATAGGTATATAATATACATGGCTCTACTTAAATACACCCGTGAAAATCGGTGCGCCGCTATATAAGTGACCCCGCGGCGGCGACACACAAAGTCATGCCCGAAAAGCAATGACTTTCATCATCACGGATGAAAGAGCCGCGCGGCTTTTGCTAAATACGGAAGGGGGGAAAACTGACTGTGGGTGTGAGCTTATATAAAAAAGAAAAAATGGAATGTGCGTTCGGTTTTGAGATGACAGATTTAACATATAAAATGCTCTCTCTTTGCAGTATTCGAAAAAGGAGTTTTGTATATTATCTGACACACTTTTTTACTGTCGCTATACCTTAAGGTTTAGAAGCTGCTGCGCTGATATTTCGAGCTGCATCTCGTAATTGAAAAATTGGCTGAGAACGTTTTTCTTTTAAGGACCGGAGACGACAATGAGACATCGGTGAGAACAAGCGAGAAAATTGGCTGTAGTTATAACGACGATAATGATACGACGAGGCAATTCAATTATAATGTAGATTATATGCTATGCCTATACTTTCAATCGAAATAATATTAAGTGAAATATTCATCTCGACGTTCATCAGGATCATCAGCATAACCGATTAACAGCTATTATAATCGATTATTATAATTTCGGATTCGTGTATAATATATAGGCTCCAAAAAATACACGCATCGTTGCGCGACACTCCAGACTCTCCAATGAGAAAAAAGTCAACAGGTGAAACAAAAATTTTCATTTTCCTGATATGTGCCCACAATATGCACATGTGTACGTACATATATATATATATATATATATATATATATATATATATATATATATATATATACTCTTCCCCCCTGTCACGCTTCACCCCACATCCGTCCGCGCAAAGGCGTGTAAGTATATTTATTTCGGTGTGCCTACACGTCTCGGCGCCCGCTTTTTTCTTCTCGTTGACTTCCTGGCTTTGGGAATTCCTCGAACAACTTGCTCAAGTGTATATAGATACATATACATAGATCGTCCAGTCGATTTCTTCAACGTTTGGAAATAAATGTCGTCTAACGTTTCTAAGAGTATACTTGGAAGTACAACTTGTATATATATGAATAAATAAAGGCGCAACTGAAAGAAATGCACAGTGCGTGTGAAATGGTAGTTCGAACGTACCATGACTCATTTCGCGACTCATCGCGTGTATATATAGGTGCTACCTACACACGATATATAGGTATAAGTTCTCGCCGATTTCCGCGTTAGCGAAAAACGTAGGTAAGAAATTAAGAAAAACAATCGACCGAATTTCCACGTACGTTAACTAGCTGGCTGTAAATTAGAAGGAATATATAAACTGCGCGCGCCCAAGAGTGCGGCTGTCGTCTTGTCGAAGGCGACGTGAGTAATGAGTTAAAGAGCATAATTAATAAGTACTTATAGGTAAAATAGTTGTATAGCCGTACTAGAGCGAGCGAAAGAGCTATATAGGTATACCTATATAGTTATCCTGCATCTGCTGCGCTCCGCCTGCACAGTCTCTCTCTCTCTCTCAGTCTCATTCTATACAGTCTCTACTCTGAAACAATATACGTATATATACAGTGCTCGACCGTGGGTGCGCGCACTCGCTGTGTCTTTCTCTCTTCTCTTCGCTCCCTCACTTCCCCCGCTATGGTCGGTGTATGTACCGTATACCCGCGAGTATAGGCACAGCACGGCAGTGAGCAGCACCAGCAGATAGAGAAAGAGAGCGTCGGCCATCTTGCAGACTGCGTGTGCGTGTGGAGAGGACTTCGTCGTTGTCGGCGATCCCCTGCTACTTTTCGCGCGAGTAGCTCTGTGATAGCGAAGAAGTGTCCGCTGCTCTCTACCTGCAAGGCGCGAGGAAGTTGTTGCTGCGCCCGCGGACACCGAGGGACGCCGCGCGACAAGAATAAAGAAGGCCTCCTTCATGCGGCGGCGGCCTGCTCCAGTCTCGACATCCTCCTCCTCCTACTCGCTGTTGTGTATCGGCGGCCTGTAGACTTTTGTCTTTTCGACATCGAAGCACGCATCACCAGGTAATGCGCCACTCTGGATTCTTCATTGATCTTGTCGGATATGATAAATATACTTATTCTTCCTTGCGCGTTTGTGGGCATTCGTGCGAGGCGCGAGCGAGTGTGTATGCGTATGCTGTGTGTGTGTGTGTGTGTGTGTGTATATGTATAGCACCAGGTGCCGAATCGATCGTCCTCCTCGCACGACTCGCACTCCTCGGGAGATCGAGTGAGAGGGGAGAGTGGGAGTGAGAGAGAGAGAGAGAGAGAGAGACAGACGTCTGCGCCGCCGATGCCCGGAGAGGAACAGCCCTCTATGATTAGTGTTGAGTTGTCCGCACGTAGTTCAGGAGCATATGCATCGTCCTCGAGAAAACTGAATTCGTAACGGAGTTTTGGAGCAGTATCTATTAGTGGCGCTCCAAGTGACACACACGAAACACCGTTGTTGCTGCTGTTACTATAGGTGATTCGCCACGAATTTCTGGCTGTGTCTTATGAGTATTTTTAGGACACTATGGAGAGCTCCATTTCTCTCTAGGATTCGCGGGTGTCTCTGTTTTTTTTTCTGCCTGGATAAAGTGTTGCCGGGTGCTGATCGACATGCTGGCTAACTCTTTTCACTTGCTTCACTGGTCTATATTACAGTATTGTCAAATTAGTTGGACTTTTGTAACCTATTGTGTAATTGATTTCAATTAGCCGCATAATTTTTCCCCTAAATAGGTCAGATTCATATCCTTAAGTTTATCTCAACTACGAGACAGATAAGCTGGTGTCGGTAATTATCTGTATATTTCCCTTTAAAGTATCTTGAAATCATAGTAGACAACTGTCTGTTTTAAATGTGATATTTTCTAATACTCTGACTTTTCAGAAAGGCCATAAAATGAATCCTCCTTAACAAGTTGTATGATTTGTACGCTTGATTTAGACAATCGTTTTATTTTGATACATTGGATGAAAGGAATTTGCTAACTGTTTCACTGCTGATTTCACAATACATTGAAGCACCCGTAATTTTCTCTTTCAAAGTTTCAGTCAGTTCTGACTAAACCTGTAGAACAGTGCTTGATTTGTTGATTTAGAAGTAGTGCTCAGTTCCATTTATACAAGTGGATGAATCTGCTTTTGGGCGAGAGTTTGAGATATTTTTAGGGTTCTACCTCACACTGTCTACTAAGATTGAACTTTTTCCATTACTTGTCACTAATTGTCTAATCTTGAAACTGTGACCTTTGATTAATGACATTAATTTAAGGAAAGTTGATATGTGAGTGAGAAATGTAGGCGCAACTTTATCAATATTTGCTTGCTTTATAATCCAAATTCAACATTATTTCACATAATCTTATTATCAATTAAAACATTACTGTGTATTATTTATTTCAAAAGTGGTTTGATAATAAAATTGTATAGTCAGATTTAATGATTTGGTAACTCACTTTCTTTGAAGGGAAGTGTTTTAAGTATATACAACAATTGAGTCATTGAATTCAACTATAATATCATATTATTCATGGAGTTTTTCATAAATATTTAATTATCTAAATTTAAATTTTATAATTTCAGACTGCAAAATGGCTACTGAAGCACCCCAGCGAGAAATCGCTGCTGAGGATAGCATTAAAGTAGTATGTCGTTTTCGACCCCTCAATGACTCAGAAGAAAAGGCTGGATCAAAGTTTGTTGTCAAGTTTCCATCTGGTGGTGATGAGAACTGCATTTCTATTGGTGTAAGTAATTGTTGAAAATATTGAAAATTTCTATATTTACAATAAATAATATCTGCTTCCAATTAATTTGCATAGTAGTATTTAATTAAACAAACAAACCAAAAAAGCTATATTTTAAAAATGTGAGTTAACTTATCTCTAGCATTACTGATAAACGATAAGATCAAACTTTTAGAGTCAACAGGTTTTGAGTACTTTTATTTGCTTGAGAATACTAAAAAGACAATACATTTTTTACTCCTTAAATATTTTCTAAATTTGTACGATTTTGTAAAATAATGGTAAAATTTTTTTTCAACCCATACCCATGCATTTATTAATTTATTTTGTAATGTTTATAATTTCAGGGAAAAGTGTATCTTTTTGACAAAGTATTTAAACCAAATGCAACACAAGATAAAGTTTATAATGAAGCCGCCAAATCCATTGTTACCGACGTTCTTGCTGGTTACAATGGAACCATATTTGCCTATGGACAGACTTCTTCCGGTAATATAACAATTTCAGCGCTCTCTTAATCTCGCATGTTTTTCTATTTTTTTTAAATAAATTAAATCTTTTTATCTATTAAGGTAAAACACACACAATGGAGGGAGTCATTGGAGATCCAAACAAACAGGGAATTATCCCCCGAATTGTTAACGACATTTTTAATCACATTTATGGAATGGAGGAGAATTTGGAGTTTCATATTAAAGTATCATATTTTGAAATTTATATGGATAAGATCCGAGATTTGCTCGATGGTAAGAGAATTTCTTACCAATCTTACAAGAAAAAAAATCAATACTCTCTGTGCTCAATGATTCCTCGTTTCAATTTCAGTTTCTAAGGTCAACCTAAGCGTACATGAAGACAAAAACCGCGTGCCCTTCGTAAAGGGTGCGACGGAGCGCTTCGTATCCAGTCCCGAAGAAGTGTTCGAAGTTATCGAAGAGGGCAAGTCAAATCGTCACATAGCGGTGACCAACATGAATGAGCATAGTTCGCGTTCGCATTCCGTCTTCCTTATCAACGTAAAGCAGGAAAACTTGGAAAACCAGAAGAAGCTATCCGGTAAGCTTTACCTGGTCGATTTGGCCGGTTCGGAGAAAGTCTCAAAGACCGGAGCTGAAGGCACGGTGCTCGACGAAGCCAAGAACATCAACAAATCACTGTCGGCCCTCGGTAATGTCATCTCGGCTCTGGCTGATGGTAACAAGACGCACATACCCTACAGAGACTCCAAGCTTACACGTATCCTGCAGGAATCGTTAGGAGGTAATGCGAGAACGACCATCATCATCTGTTGTTCGCCGGCTAGTTTTAACGAGTCCGAAACCAAGTCTACTCTTGACTTCGGTAAGTTCCTTTTCTTTGCTATTTTTCATGGTGCATTACAAAATAAGTCTAAAAATAATTGTTTTTTTTTGTGAATTTACGCAGGTAAACGAGCCAAGACTATCAAGAACGTTGTCTGCGTTAACGAGGAGTTGACAGCTGAAGAATGGAAGCGAAGGTACGAGCGTGAAAAGGAAAAGGCTGCCAGGTTGCGTGGAAAAGTCGAGAAACTGGAGTCGGAGCTATCGCGATGGCGACAAGGCGAAACTGTTAAACCCGAGGAGCAAGTCAGCTTGCAGGATGGTCCGGACGTCACCACACCCGTCGCACCTGTTGTCGAAGGTAATTTCAATTGTTTATTGTTCATTCAATCATACATTTTGAATAACATGTGTTAAATCATGCAGAATGTGAATTATGTAATAATTCTTGACGTACTCTTAAATAAGTTAAATGAAATTTCTAAGACTTCTAGTACTATTGATTTCTTTTCTCAGTAGATGTATATGAATAATATTACGAGCTATTTTAAGACGAAACATGATATGATATCGTTATGCTAAGATTCTATATTCTGCTGGCACTACTTATTCATAATCCGATGCGGCAATATAATACTTGAATTATAAAATAACTTTTTTAAAACAAACTATTAAAGTACTTGCTAAAGAAGCAAAATTGCTTGGAATTGCAGTCAAGCTCGATGACGGACCAATGCCTGCGACACCGGGTGGCGGTCTGATGGCTGGATCACTATCGAACGAAGAGCGTCAAAAATTGGAAGAGGAGCGCGAGCGCCTATACCAGCAACTCGATGATAAGGATGAGGAAATCAATCAGCAATCTCAGTTCGTAGAGAAACTGAAGGAACAGATGGAGGAGCAGGAGGAGCTAATCGCAAGTGCACGACGTGACTATGAACAACTCCAGCAGGAGATGAACAGGATTCAGCAGGAGAACGAGAGCGCCAAGGAGGAGGTCAAGGAAGTGTTACAGGCTCTCGAGGAGCTTGCCGTCAATTACGACCAAAAGTCACAAGAGGTGAGAATTCTTATTTCATTATAAATGCGTGTAATTGCTGCATCTTAATCTTGGCTAAGATAATTATTTTTTGTGAGAGAAATTATGAAGGGATACCGCTTGTAGACGTAATGTAATGAATAATGAGTACAAAAGTGAAAGCGTTGAAAGATGCATTTATTAAAATCCTTATTCATTCAATCATGTTCATGCATTTCACATTTGCTGTTCTACTATTAATTGAACATCTGCTTATTATTTCTGGACGTTAACATATTTATCTAAAGTGACTACCTAAGTAAATTTAACAAATTCATATCAAGCTTACAAGTAGGTCACGTGTATTTTAGATTTGTTTTTCAATCCACGATGAACAAAGACAATTATATTTCATATAACGGTATACATTAAAAGTACACTTATTTTAAAGAAATTCTATCTTTTTTAAGCATAATTTTTTTAATTGATGCTTTTAATACGTCACTCAAATTGCATGGCTGTTACTTGTATCAGAAATAAATTATAACCTAATTAATGTTTTGTTCGCTTTTTAGTGGTTTCTATAGGGTAAAGCGACCAGTGAATCGATATTGTTTCATATTCAAAATAAAATCTTTAGTGTAATTTTCCTATTAATTATCGTCGAGCAAATATTGGTAGACCAACAAATTAAAAATACGCATCCGTTTTCGTTCCATTCTCATCTTATAATCATGCGATCATCCAGCAACGTTTCAAGAATAACCGTTGTTTGCATATTCACCAGCATCGTAAAAAGCATCATAAAAAAATTCATTGATACCCTGGTCGGTCGCCCCTATTAACATGTAATTGTAAACCATGTTCCATCAATATCAAGGTGGAGGTGAAGAACAAGGAGCACGAGGCGCTTACGGAGGAGCTGCTGGCGAAACAAGCTGCCCTCAATTCCACGGCTTCGGAACTACAGCAGTTGCGTGACATGTCAGCTCACCAGCGCAAGCGCATTGCTGAGATGCTGACGAACCTTCTGAAGGATTTGGGCGAGATTGGCGTAGCCATCGGCGGTGACGAAAATCTAAAAGTGCTGCCCGATAGCAACGGCAAGCTCGAGGAGGAGTTCACCGTGGCTAGGCTCTACATCAGCAAGATGAAGTCCGAGGTGAAGAACCTCGTGCAGCGATGCCAGGGATTAGAATCTTCTCAAACCGATTGTAACAAGAAGGTAACTAATAAGTTCCTATGCTTTCTGGATATTAGATCGATCAATAAAATTCCTACATTGTATTCTAATATTTTATTTAGGTATCGGAGTACGAGAAAGAGCTGGGCGAGTGTCGTTTGTTGATCTCTCAGCACGAGGCGCGCATGCAGACCCTGCAAGAAGCGATGAAAGAGGCGGATGCCCGCAAACGTGCCTTAGAGGAGGACGTGGATGCGATGCGCGAGGAGTGTGCTAAGCTCAAGGCCGCCGAACAGGTCCAGGCTGTTAGCAACAAGGAAAAGGCTGAAGAGAAGGAAGCTGCCACCAAGATGAGGCTCGCTCTTGAGGAACAGATGGATCAGTTAAGGGATGCGCATCAGAAACAGGTAATGTATTTGCTTTAAGGACTTAATTTCTTATTAGTTTAATATACAATAATGTTATGAATTTCATTACATTTTAATTAATGTAAAACCGGAATCTGAAATAATTTAATGGATTTCAGGTCGCAACATTGCGAGACGAAATTTCGGAGAAGCAAGACATGATTAGTGAATTAAAGGATCTGAACCAGAAGTTCACTCTAGCCCACCAGCAAATGCAGGCTGATTACGAACGACTGAAGCAAGAAGAGGCCGATAAGTCTGTTAAACTGCAGGAACTCTATCTAATGAACGAACGGCGTGAACAGGCAATTAACCTTTTTTAAATTAAAAACTATAACATTGTGCTCAATCTTATAATCAAACTAATATTTCTTAATGTAGGCGAGAAAGGATCTAAAGGGACTGGAGGACACTGTCTCTAAAGAACTGCAAACGCTGCACAACTTACGAAAACTGTTTGTGCAAGATCTTCAGGCTAGGATCAAGAAGTCTATTATTGCCGAGGACAACGAGGACGATGGTGGATCGCTTGCACAGCGGCAGAAAATTTCGTTCTTGGAGAATAACCTTGATCAGTTGACGAAGGTAATTTGTCTTTGGGAAAATATTTATAATGCGGTATAAATACGTAGGTAAGTATTAACACGTCTTTTACAATTGTTAGGTACACAAACAACTGGTACGAGATAACGCCGATCTTCGCTGCGAATTACCTAAGCTGGAGAAGAGGCTGCGCGCAACAATGGAGCGAGTCAAGGCCTTAGAGACAGCGCTACGTGATGCTAAAGAAGGTGCGATGCGCGATCGCAAACGTTACCAGTACGAAGTCGATAGAATCAAGGAAGCCGTGCGACAGAAGAACTTAGCGCGCCGTGGACCAAGCGCTCAAATTGCCAAGCCCATTAGGGCGGGTCAGCACCATGTTGGCGGCGTCAATGCCATAAGGACCGGCAACCGTGGTGAGTGAAATGGTACGGTAAAAATTTACAGCTTTTTCTATTAATTTTTTTAGTTATATTCTTATACTTTTCAATACAGTTTTGTGAAATGAACACCAAAACACAAACATAATAGTAATTATTATATAAATATAACATAAAAAACAACAAAATTATTTCTGGTGATAAAATAAATCTCATACATTTTTGTAAGATCATATCATAAACGTACCCATAAAGTAGACGAGCTTTGAATCGCATCGCCCGTCTTGATGATTTTCTGTCATATATTATTTTCTTTTCTCACGTCTTCCTTTCTTTGTTTGTTTTTTTGCTTTCATGTATTCTTCTCCCGCTGCTATAGACGTGGACACCAATCCGCGCTCGTGAACGTGCACGATCGCCGAAACATAGACAATGCCAAAACGAACTTGTCTTCACTCTTTTACAGAAATCGAGCGCAAGAGTGCTTTTGCAATGGACGATAAGAAAACAATTCCAGAGATGAATCTTATTTATAATTCGTACACATAAACGAAAAAAAGATATAAAAAACAAAATACTGCGATGCTCTTGATATGATGAAGTTTAAGCGGAAGTACTATTTATGCAAACCTATTATAAATATTAATTATTATTATTAATTATTACTATTTAATAATAGTAATTATTAGTAGTATTATTAATTATTTTTAGTACTATGATTATTAATTATTAATTATCATTATTAATTACTTTATCGCAATTATTACATTAAGATAACACATTCACAACGAGCACCGGGTCGGTTATTTACGTTAATGTTAGCTGCATTATGCGCGCGTCGCGTTGTATTTCTGTAACGAGACTTGAAAATGAGCGTGCGTACGTTCACGTGCGATCTAGAAGTCCTGTGCGATACACGCCGTCGAAAAACGCGCGACAGTGACACGCAGCGAGTGAGTGTACTATAGCTGAGTGTCCTGTCAATTTGTACATAGTTCGTTTTTTGATAAATTATCATTTTTAACTATTATTTAATTAAAGCATATGATGATGATGATGATGAGGAAGAAGGGGAAATGATAAGAATGAAAATAATGCAATGTACACGAAACAAGAATAGGACTATGATGACGTTTGTATGTAAGCTCGTCTTGTTGTATATCGAAAGCAAAACAAATGCCCAAATACAGGAGATTTAATAGAAAAAAAATTAAGAAAAAATACCTTAATATAGTTGAGCTATGAAAGCTGCATTTCCGTTAAAGCTTTTAATCACAGCAATCTTTGACACTTCTTCGATCGCTTTGCTCTTATACATATACATATATTATATATGAACCGCATGGAAATGTATATTATTGTTCTTTATTTCGATATAAAAAGAAGATGCACAAGGCGCAACGTTTATGCCTCGGCGAAGAAAAGTGGAAAATTAATGAAATCGCGTGAAACGACCGAAGTGATCGAAGTTGCGTCGCTTGGTGTATAAAATCGAATGTCGTAAGGATGATATGCAAGTTTAAAAATAGCAACTTTTTTTAATAATAAAAAAACCGTTGTCTGCGTCCGTTGCAGTCGACCATAGCCCGCTAGAAAAAAAAGTAAAAAACACTCCCGTCGTTGTCGTTTGGAGGATTCACTTGACGTCACTGTCAAGTTTGGTTAATCCATCCATCGCCTCTTCTTTTTTTACACAGACGAGGGACAGAATAAATAATGTTCTTTAAAACGAGTGTCCTAGGGTCGGCTGTGAAAGACTCAGTCGCGTGTAAATGTGTGTAATAATGTCGAATGACCAGGTGAGGATCAGTCGCTTTCGTCCACGGAGTTTTGAAGCGCACACGTCGTCGTTTATTGCTATCGCGCGAGCGCTAACGACCCGCTTCAGTTCCTACACGACTTTGTTACGCGATCGCCTTACACGTTGTATTTCGAATGCTATGCGTTTCGGGACAAGATATTTTTTCAACTGTATTATCTGTTTTTGTTCACGATCGCGCCTCTAGAAAATCAATTGTAATAACTTTAAATCCTCTTATCACAATTTATATATATTGGAAGCGTGCATGCGTTGGACGCTTTTCTGTGCACGATATTATATGTACTATGTATATGTATTTACCGCAAGTCGGATTCATCCGAATTTGTCGTCGAATTCACTTGTACTTGGTCCTAATTGTATGTGAGAGTATAATTTTCCAGATTTCAATGCGATAAACTAAACGACTGATCTTGTTAGGAGAGAACGTATATAATTTTTTCTGTAAAAATGAGATAATTTTCACGAGACAAATGTAAGAAAAATGTGCAAATGAGTGGGGTAACAGGGGATTCGACGTCAGGTCCGGATCGATTGGGATGCCGTCGCCGCCCCTTCTCTTTTCAAAGACGATTAGCTTTCGTCGGCAGAAGCTATAGCCTTATTTATAATTTATTATGGTAAATAATTCTCGAGCCACGTACTTGATTGATACGACGAGTATAAATATATTATTACAATTTAGCGATGACTGCAGAGGGAAAAGGTCTGGAACGATGCAGTAGCCCCGGTCGTATTATGATAGACGGGTGAAATTCACAGTAGAATCAATGTCAATTTTGAAATATTTATTTTTATTTCATATTGTAACACTGCAATGTGCTTAATAAATATTTTGCAAAAAAAATGAAAGCATTGATTCTCCATAAAAATGGATTTTTCTTCACCTTCATAAACAATATTATGCCATTCTTTTGTGTCTTATACGTATATCTACTAAATAAGATTATCCCGTATCTGCAAAATTTTCAAAGAATTCAAATTTAGCAGTGCAATTAATGGTACATTTGAAGAAAAAAAAAATTTAAGGCGATACGATAACGTTTCTTACATGCGTTAAATATTTGAAAAACCGCGCAAGACGACACCAGTAGACTCGGAGATTCTTTTCCCTCGGTGCAGAATAGCAAATAAGCTCGCTAGCAACTCTAGGAGGAACAGCGAGCTATACCATTATAGTACTCTTTTTCATTATACACGAGCTTCGTAGTGCAAGTTTTCTTTTGCTGCTTCGCTTTCCACCGAACGCGATCGAAGGTGCGCGTTTTAAATAATATGTGTCTTATTTTATTAAAATAAAAGAGCGATTCACGCTTCCCATCGATGCGCGTGCTACGATGTGTAAGAACTGAAAGATAGGAGGCATTTTTAATTTAGATTTTAAACATAGGCGTGCAGGTAATGGATAATCCCGGGAGGACAGCGTTCGAAGAGAAAAACGCAAATCATCCCAAAGATGATTGAAAAGCAGAAGTGAAAGATCTCTCGAGTCACTGAAGATATAGTAGCGCCAGTTTATAACTTTCTTTGATCGATTTTCGGTTTCACGACGCGTGCGGTTGAATGAAAAACGTACTCTGTTTCTCCTTTGTGATAAGTAAGAGCACGCCCATGCCAACCATTTGTAAAGTTTGCACATACTCCAACACGCGACGATTATTAAATATTATATAGAAAAAATGAAATACTCGACAGGCAATCGAAGCTTTGACAGAGTATTTCTTATAATGCAAACGACACAGTCGCCTAATCAATGTGTGATCAATATACAACAATAATCGCCTGCTTCTGTGAGATGAAGAACGAAATGTGACGGCAGCTGCCTTAGCGAACTATAATAACTTGCGTTATTATCTACATCTCGCCCTTTTAAGACGCATCGGCGAATTCGTTATTATATCTAAACTGTCGCGTGTCTGTTATTATCGATACCTACAGAGAGCATTATTCGCTACGATATAAGCACACCATAAAAAAATAACAGCCATATAGGTTCTGTGTATCGACGAGTCGGTGTCTCATTTATGTCTATACTTATATAGCGAGTGCGCTTGAGCTCGAGTTGAAGCTGACAAAGTCTGGGCGGATAGCAGAGCTTTCAGAGTCTGAACTTTGGGAGTCGGCGCTCGATGAAACGTGGGCGCGTGGCAATTAACGGAAAGTGTGTACGTTAGTCGGTGTATAGGTATATACGGGCGGTGCAATGGTACAATCTGTTAGGATGGTGCAATCACGATTTTTGAATATAAAACGATCTTACAATTTATATGCATTTAACTTGGGATTTTAAATTTTTGTTCTCGAACGTGATGAGAACGTGTGATCTTAAAACTTCATATTGTATATTTTACGTTTTTAAATGATTATAAGACTAAGCCTTCAGATTTTCAAAGAGCCTATATAACAATGAGATATATTCTATACAACTTAAATTTTATAACGCTCTATCTGAACGTACAAATCTAGTTGAAAAAGATGTCTGCACACTTTTTCGAGAATTGCCCCGAGCTTTAACAAGTCGAGTGGATCACGTTCTCTCGAAAAGTGTCTCAATGAAGAATCTCCTACTCGTCCGAGACTGGCGGTAATTCACTAGCGAGCTCTTGTCTCAATTGACTCTTTCAAAGAAAAAAGTTTGAGAGTGAGAGTGATGAGAGAGAAAGAGAAAAAGAGTCGCGATTATTTTTCATAAAATAAGGGATTACACAAAACACACACGCGAAACATTCTAGAAAGTCATAACACTCATTGCTGAACTCGCTGTACTTATCAGTAAATAAGGATTGTGATGTGAAAGCATAAAGGAGGAGGTTGCATTTTCATTTTGAAATCGGCATTTGTCATTATAAGTTGAGCGCCGTTATTGGTGTATTGATTTACTATTATTAATCGTACGTGGTTGCTACTATTATTATTAATGTATTATATAACCGTTGCAATCGAAATAAACCTCCTTCGAAGCACGAAAGTGAAAAGCGAGAATATGATGAAAGTCGAGTTAAGCGACGCTATGAATTCTCTAGGATATATCTATTTAGATTGTACATGCAGGGTGTAGAGAGGCTGTAGCTATGGAATACTATACATTGTATTACTTGCTACCATTGAATTAAAAATTAATTTACGACAAGAAATACCGACTTTTCATTTAATCGGTTCTCTTCGATCCAATTTTCATTTATTGACATCCATAACAATCCTGATTTTTTCGCAAATATGAATCTTTTGTTTTTATCAAATGGGCTCGAAACGGAAGATCAGGATCGATGTCCAAGTGACAAAGTAGGGAAGACTCATTCGTTAACCCCTTTGGCTTGAGGAACCTGAAAAAAATAAAAATATTTAATGTAAGGCATGCTTAGGCATGGCACAAATGTTTTTACCTTTTCACGGGACCCGGTGGTTCCAGTCTCTTGCAATCTTCCGCCTGGTCGTATTTAGTCAAGTTACCGAAATTCTTCGTCAAATCGATTTCCGGCAGCCATTTATCTTTTCTGATAAAATGCACAATAAGCATAGCTAAGTCGTTTTTCTTTCCATTACGCGCTCAGTAATTTGCGTCAATTCATTATGCGTATGTACCTTGAGCTATAGGCTCGAGTTCGCGGTCCGCAGACTCCCCGAGGAATGACCCGGAAAAACAAATCGTTCGTGGTCGTGTAATTGCCGTGAAAAGCCTCGCCGTGATGATCGATCAAAAATTCTGCTCCCAGTCCTCGCTATCATTGCAGCAATGCGAAAGACTCGTATTTATATTACATTGCTCATTTAGCACGATTTCTTTAAAAACTGACTTCGGCTTTGATCTTGTTGTCCTTCGCAGCTGTGTTGTCATCCCGCAGATGATTGTTGAGCTTGCAGGTGTAGGTGACGTCGTAAACGGTGTACCAGTCATCCCTCGGTGGTTCACAACTTGCGCGTTTCTCGAACCAGTCACCCACGAGCACAGCCGAGTTGTATCTGCACTTGGCTGGTTCAGCGTCGAATTCTCCCTTGAATAGTCTACGTGTTTCTGATTGTTGATGTCTCTTTGTGGAGCATATGAGATCGCAATCGAAATTCATCGAGGCCATGGCTATATTCTGTTCGGATTTAGTGTCGTGACCGACGGTAGGTTCGATAGCAGTCCATTTCAATCCTATTACAAGAGCGAAAAGAATACATGATGACGTCCATATGTGTCCTGGACGAAGGTAGGCATCAAGGCAAGTTGTCGACTCCTTCACTTTATAGACTTGGGTCTTCACTTTTCGTATAGAAAAAATAAATGTACCAATCTGCGGAATGCACCGGGAATTTCGTTGCCATGATTGGAAACAAAAACCGAGCGGGTTGACGTTTTAGGTTTAGATAATAATAAAAGCAATATTAGATTTAAAATTGAAAAATGTTTATTCATTAGTGTAGTTTTTTTTCGTTTTTAACATTACACCAGCCAGTTAAGTCAAATTCATTTGCAGTAGCGTATAACATAAAAATTGATTGGCTATCACAACACGTACGCAGTGCCTCAATTTTTTAGTTACATAAATGGCAGTATTTTTTTTATATTTTATTACTAAAACATTATAATTGAAAGAGGAAAAATAGTGTACACCGAAATGAAAGGATTCTCAATGAAACAATCGCATGGGCAGTCTTTGCAGTGGTAACAAATTGCATTCATATAACAACTTAATTACGTATGTATGTTGCACCTACTTATATACTTATAATTAATTAATCAACAAAAAAATCCAATCCTCGAAAGCTAGTCTCGCGACAGGAAATATTGATTACTGGAATAGCCGAACAAAAAACAACGTATTTCAGTTTGAAAGTTAGAATTTCTCGCAATAACAAAGTTTCCGTTTAAATGCTAGCCCCAAAATAAATTCCCCCTTTATTACACGATTCGCACATCTTGCAGTGATCCATTTTTGTCTAACATCTCAGTGGCAGTTATATAGTAAACCTTGTTTTAAAAAAGCCATTTACTATTCAAAGAGGTTTTTCAATTGAAAATTTCATATACTTAAGATATTATTAAAAAAAGAATATCATTAGATTACAATTAAAAAATCGATAACCAAATAAATAAACAACAATTTAATAAAAAGAGTTCAAAATTTTCGTATTGAAAAACCTCTAAAGAAAATAACCAATTTTTATTTTACACAATTAGAGAAACAAGGCAAATAAGAAAAAAAAAGTTGATTGACCTTTTAAGGCTTTAAGGCATCTATCAGCCTATAGTATAGTCTTATAAAGACAATATTAGTGCTTAAAAGGTTATATCCTATCACACTGATCAAATCATATTAAGAAAAACGCTATTCACCTGTGAAATCCTATGCTTTGTCAGTATACAAATGGTATAGTTTATTCAGCTTGTTCAATTGCTCTATAAAGTTTTATACTTCAATTAAGCTATGAAGTTGATGAGTATTTAATTCGAATGAATTAAATGGATTATCGAATACTAATTGCTTTGATTGTTGTTTGGAAGACAATGTCGTAAAAGTATATATTATTTACAGGACAAACAATTTCAATGATTTGCGACATTTCAAAATCAGTACAAGTTCACCAAGTCTTACAAATATAATCATACATATACTGACTATGTATTAAAATGACTATTTTCGTATTATATACGAAGTAATACGTAATATATTTATTTTTAAATATAATCAAAAATGTCAAAAACTAAACAAACATTTAAATATTCGTGAATATGTCATAAAAAGAAAGTACAATTTTTTTTATTAAAAAGTATTCATCAACTTCATACTTTAATCGTTTTCTAAACTACTTCGTTTGGATAATGAAGAAAGATCTAATCAATGTAAAAAAACTTTTTATAGTAACCGCAAGCGTCAGTTAAAATTTAAAAGAAGTTTTATAAAAAAGAATTCTAAATCGATGCATTCCTTATTTTAATAACTTCCATTATCAAAAAAGGTTCAAAAGGTTTTCGTTCAATTAATGATGCAGTGTGTGATAAAATACACCATTTGACGAATACTGGCAAATTAGTTCAAGATCTCAATAGGATGGCACACAACACTACCATATTAAAAAGAAGAGACCCGCAGAGTAGAATAGGTAGCCAGGTTGGATTGGTGACTATTGTCGTGTGCCCGGTGCACTGGGTCTCGTTTTTAATATGATACTGCAGCGCATCGGCCGTATCGTGCATCATCTGGTGGCACGTGGGTGAGCAGTTGTTGCGCTTTTTTACAACACCAGTAACGAAACTCCTAGATGAAAGCGGACTCTCGGGCCGAGCGAAGTAGCACTGTTCGGAAGCGACGGAGCATTGGTCGAATTCGTGGACCGAGGGCTCGCGCGACGGTCCGAAGTTAGATCCCGATGAGCCGATGCCCGAGCTCTGGCTCGAAGAACGGGACAACGTGGGTGCGTCGAAGCTCGACTGCCAGTAGCCACCCGCAACCCACGACGTTTGTGTCACCGAACGTAGCTTTGCCGGCGCCAGGATGGAGCGCTTCTGGCTGTAACGCTGCTGTTTGAGGCTAAACAGGTCCGGAGAGGTCGTGCCATAGACTTTAGTTTCAAAAACTCTAGGCGAGTTCGATTGTAAGGTCTTTGCGTGTGTACCTAGCGAGAGAGAGTTTAGACTCGTGAGACTATCGTTCAAAGAAAAGTTCTGACTGTCAGGGCCTTTCGAAAACGAATGATCGTTGTTTGGAACAAAGGTCGATGCTCTAGAAGAGTACTGATTTGATGGAGAAATTCGGTTTCCTTCGAATGACCTAAATTTGAAAGATAAGTATCTATTTAATTATTCAAAAACAAAAAATATTTGAAATTCCATATACCTACCACTGAGGAACATTATTTGGCTTTAATGGAATCGGCGTTTCTACAGCTGTAGGAGTCATTAGGGTATCAGTTATATTTACAGGGGAGAACAGATTTCTAACTGGCACCTTGTCGATATTCAATTCTTCATTAAGCCGACTTGAGGAATCTGGTGTAGGAGATCGAGATAAAGACATGTTCCTGTTTGGAGATTCTAATTTTTTAAAAGTCAGAGATCCATTTGAAATTGTCTTGTGCGATTGAAATTTTAAATTTGCTAAGCCCACAGCTGTACCTAGAGTTATGATCTGAAAACAAGTAATACGATGATAAATAGTGAAAGCTGTACATATAACATACAAAGCGATACTTACAAAATACTGGTATGCATTATCATTAACAAGTCCCCAATCATTGTTCACATATATTTTGAACATTTTTAAAACTGCTGTAGTGGAGAATGTTCTGACCCAAGTAAGACATGCCCATCCAAGTATTGGAAAAATATCAGATTGCCGTTTACCACTTGGGCAAGCTAAACAAACGATTAGTTGCAATAGAATTCCACATAGTGGAAAATACCAAGCTTCAGTGAAATATATAGTTGTTGGAGCAAGAATTGATAAAATGATGCGCAATATTCTTTCAATCTTCTCTCGGTTCTAAAAGTAAAATACATATTATGAGCTGTAATAGAATGTAGGAACATAAATACGCGATTTCAACTTACTGCGATTATTCGTTGAATAGGCTTTTGTTTATAAAGAAGCATTTTGTATTGAGTAAGCCATAGACTTTGTTTGTGCAAAACAGTTTGTACAATGCTTTGACATTGTAGACACAATGGATATTTCTTCTCAAAACTTTTTTCAAATCTTGCAAGTTGTTTATCATTATATACATCAATAGAATTTTCAAGTTCTCGTAATTTTGATAACTTAAGCTCTTCTTTTCTGTTACATTCTTTACAAAGGCTACTCTGGTTAGTGCGCAAATCTTTTCTTTGACAGTAAGTCTTATGCTTAGAAACTCGTTTGTTTATCTTATGCTGTTCTGGTATTTCATAATTATAGTCCCCGTCCTGTTATGATTACATCAAAGTTAAATTTTCATATACAAATACGAAGCAAAGATACTTTGTTGCAAAACTCACCTCGGAGAAGCCATTGTACTGTTGGCAGTATGGGCAAAGCCACCAATCCAGTGATCGCCTTTGGATTTTTGTATCGACATTGCAAAACCAACAATTGACTTTGACCGGCCAACGGTTCCTGTTTGTTAATAACAATAAGAAAAAAAATAATTATAGAATCACCGCTGCCACATAGTACTGCAACAACAATCACTACCGACAAAGCATACTTTCCTTAGCTTACAAAATACTGTAACACAAGCGATGAGTGTAACAAAAGATGCAGAGATCACAGGAACGAAGTTTAGAAATAGATTGGCGTCGAGGTCCATTTTTTGTGTGAAGTAACATTAGCCGAAACGTTATAGGTATTCTCCCGCCAAGCTCCCGAGAGAGCAAGCTAACCTCAAATTTAGACTACTATCATTATAACCCGTCGAACTGTTGATCGTGAACACAAGCGATTTTTGTCACAGCTTTGCAAATCACTATAAAGTGTTTGCAAACATACTCCGGCGTTGTTTACGACGATTCTATCACAGTATTTGTTGATTTCTTCCGGCGCGAACGGAAGGCTTCACGTGGTACTTTGGGCGCCGGAATTATTTCAAGAATAATTATATATTCAGCGTGCTGGACGATTTCTAGGGACTTGGATGAGTGACTCTACTAACAGTGGTAACCGAAACTTCCGAGAACTAGTTTACTTTTTAAATCTTATAACATAAACCAACCTTACCGGTTGGAATTCAAATATTAGCAAGTATAAATATAACATATTTATATTGCAACAAAGTTACAATTTGCGTTAAAATTATTCGCAGTCTCGTATCCAAGCATCAAAATAATAGGTTCGAAAAGGTATATAGAATCTCTTATATATCGGGTAATAAATCCTAAAGATAAATCCTAAAACCGATAAACGCATATACTGTAAAATGACCTATTCAAATATTCGCCACACCAGCCTATATACATAGTCTCATACAAATGTATATGTCTATCCCCCCCCCCTCAATCTCCCATTACCCATATACCAACCGGTGCCCATATTGACGATCTCCGCCGACTGACCCAGTAAGTGTAATATACCGATATAGGTACCCAGCGGCCCTGTTTTCGCGCCGCCGCGGCTATAAATAGAAAGTCGCAGCCAGCCATCAGGCTCACCTTGATTTCCAGTTCTCCTGCTGCAGCCGCTGTTCACTTCTTTCCCGCGGGTCATTGCTCCGTATAAGCTACTCCTTGTTACGCCGGCCGGTTACGGACGGTCGCGGCTTCCTTAGGCGGCCCGTTGGTACCAATTGGTACACATGTTGTACATATAGGTATGTGCATTTCTTTCATGACTGTAGAATTAGGGGTTTTACTCGCATGTATGCACTTTTAAAGCTGCCTGTGATGGTACGATTTTATTTTTTTTCTTTATTTACAGTTGATTCCTGCAATTGTCAGGGTGAGAGAGACTGATACCACACTTTTTTCAATGCCATTTGTACACTTATTCTTCCATCTCGCTCTTAAGTGAATAGAAAAGAAAATAGTCCAGGCTTGAGAGTTCTTATCTCTTGAACGTAAGTTAATGATATGAATTTGCTACATACCTTTTTATTGCTCAACCCGCAATTAGAATCAAGAATTCATTTTTAGGATTTCGAGATATCTATTGCTCCCAAGCGAAAAATGTACAGGGGACAAATTGTCCCAAATGTCATGGAGTAAGCACAGTATGGTTTGCTTGTATGTTATATCTGTATTTGAAGAAAAAAAGAGAACACCACACATTAGTAAGAACTCTTTATCGATAATGATCTACAAAGAATTCTGCCAGTGGAAATGTCACAATGGTATTGTCAGATAGACACTTCAAGTATCTAATACTAAATCAATCTTTTGCACTTAATTTTGTAGATATTGTCCTTAACTTTGATAATGTCGAAAAAGTTCAAGCAGGCGATTTATCTTATGTGAATAACAATACTTTGCTGCTTACTGGAAAAGAGTTTATCTCAGACAGTAGATTGATTTACCCAAATAAAGAGCTGTGGATTGAATACCAGATTAGAAACGAGAAGAATACTTCAGAAAGATTTAACTTGATTAAATTAGCCTTCAAATTAAGTGATTGTAACGTTGGTGACTATTATTCTAAAAAACGTACAAAAGTATGTGTATTTATTTCATGGTTTCATTATTATAAAAAAGTGAATGGTGAAAAATTTATCTCGATTTCACGAGATAAGGATTGTAGTGGTAACCCTACAGATCAAACTTATCGCGCCATAAACATAGATTTAGAAACTTTTGAAAAATTCGCAAAGAAAATAAGTTGAATGACATTCAGGCAGTATATAAGCAGTTGGGTGATTTTTTTCTTGATCCTCTTACTGTACCAAAAAATATAGATCCTAGAGTAAAGGTACTGAATGATATTGTGTATTATTTAAAAACATGCCTTCTTTAGACTGGGCTTTAATACGTGATAATGAATCATGATACATAGAGACTGGCAATCCACAGGTTTTATGAACTGTTTTTCCATTGGGAAGTAATGTGGCAGCTATACCCATAAATTCCATTCTACATACTTTAACATCTTTTGATGATAATAAATTGTATAATGTAGTGTAGATAAAAATGTTTCCCGATCCTCCTGGACCATCAATGCATATGCAATTATTTCTGCCGTGATCATTATTGTTAATTGCAAGAAGAACAGTATCTACGATTACCTTTTTCTCATTAAGGGACATACCGCCAACTGTGGCTTGCTGCGTATATACGAGCTATACTTATATCATATACGTGTATGCACACGCATATCTCTTGTACGCAAATAAGGAGAACCGCCTGGTGACCTTGTAAGGCCTTCTGCCGCAGACGGTATTATAATATTTGCGACGTGACGTGCATAATATTTTGCTTTCTTTTCCGCGGACTAGTCGCGCGACACGTGTGCCATACTTTTTAAATTTGATTCATGTATATGTATATATCGTATATACCTATTGTCAATTTATTTTGTGCGTTTGATTGGGTATCGCAATCGAAGGACGAGTTGAAATGGTCTATGAACGAGAAAAAAGGACCAGAACGTTCTTAGCGAAATTATTCCGGACGTGTACGGTTTCAGCGGAATGTCACAGCGTCTACATCCCTTATTTTAGTTTTTACGAGCGACGCAGCTTTGGAACGAGCGGCACATTTTTCAGTTATTTTGGGAATAAGACGCGCGAATACATATATAATAATAATAATAATATTCGCTGCAGTCAATTTTACAATATACCTATACCTAAGTATATATCGATAATATACGTATCGATTTTTTTTTCAGAAAACTGAATTATTTAAAGGTCGATGCGCTGACTAAAAGAACAAAGTATTTTCTGCGCGCGTCACTAGCAAGTGTGCGTGTACGTATATCGTCTATATATATAGTAGAAGTGTAAGTAGCAGGAGTCACGGAAAAGTAGAAAACGAGCGAGGGTGAGGGTATAATATAGGTATACCCACATGGCAAGCGAAAGCTGCAAAAAGTTAGAAGTAATAAGAGAAAAATGGTAGAAAGGTTGTAAAATGGACGTATGTATATATATATATCACTCGGTATAAATACACGCGTACGGCTGATATTATTCTCTTGAATTTTTACGCGAACGAATTGAAAATATGCAAGATTCCATTAGATAGTATTATTATTAAGGTGTAATTAATAATATAATATATCAAACCCGTACAAGCGCACATGCTATGGACGACAAACATGTAATATATTATATCCTTCGTCGGCCGCGAACACGCAGTTCCTAATAGCATAGGGTCAGCATAAATTGTTTTTACGCCGCTAGAACATTTTCTTCGGGATCGTAAATAAAACATCTTTTATACGACTACGGTGTATAACAACGTACATGAATTAGTTAACATACGGGCTATTACTTTTCCCAGTAAACGTCCAGGGCGCAGCGAATGCCTTATAATTATTAAAAAAAAACTTGATAAAGCTTTCGATATACTCGCGACCGAGAAAGAAAATGATTATCTCAAATCCCGTATACCATTACATAGCTTCTTCATATATATAAGTCACCCTTTTATTGCATCCGGAATGAAATTTAGACACACGTACGTTCTCCGCGAGAAAAAATCGCTTCATATACTTGCCAGAAATCGTTGACCGATATCTTGCGGCGGAAGAAAAAGAAAAAAGAAACAGGAAAGAAGCCGAGCAAACAGCTATATATTTATATAGTAGTCGACGCGTGTATATAGCGGTAACGTATATTAACTCGCGTATATGCGTGCGTGTGTGTACGTATATATAATAGAGCTCGTTTGCGCCTCGGTTATGTTAGGTGTGTATGTAAATGCGACACCTACCGACACTTGTTCCTCTTTTTGAGGCTACTTGTGCTCGGATATGATTGCCAGTTTTGCTGCCGGAAATCGATTTTATGTTTCCCAATGTAGTTGACGTGTTTTTGCGGACGAAAGTGTTGTATATACACACGTACGTAATAAGTCCTTCGCCTGGAGTTGTGTGTAATTTTTAGTTTGTATAATTAATAAAGACGTTTTACGAATAAACACTCTTAGTTTGTTTGTAGGCCGGGATATCGCTCGGCTTCAGAAGATACGGGAATGAATATAATAAGCGCAATCACTGTAATAAATAAATTTTTTATGGTGATCGTGTTAACTTTAAAAATTCAATAATTAACCACACCCTACACAGGTATATTATCCACATCGTCAAACATCCGGTTGGTAGCCGATACACCTGTATAATAGTAGTGTACGCGTTTAGATATACGCCTGTCCACGCAGTAGGAGACAATGCGCCTATTATTCATACACTATCAAATAAAATGACAATATACTTAAAGAGAGACAGCACATATCGTCAGCGCGCAACATTTAGATTGCGTATTATTAGATCGATTCCGTCAGTAGTCTGTGTATTTATACTCAAGTATATAAACGTAATAATCATTCTGTTCTTCTACCGCGCGGCTTCATTGAATTATTTTATTATTTATAGCTTTCGTGGATTGCATTTCGCATTTTGGCTTATATGTGAGCTATTGGCAAATTGAAGACTTGGTATACTAGTTAGTTACATTCGAGTCGCGTATAACTTGGGCAACGTCGCCTCATCTATACGTGATCACCTGATTTGGAATGAAATAAAGTTTAGCAATATTTGTTACTTGGATTTTCACAGCATAATATTGTTTTATCATGTGCTATGGTAATTCGAACTCACGGCTTGTATAATACACGTATGTTTCAGCGCTTCCTTATTAGTTGTGCTTCCTGACCATATATTAGATATGAAGATATTATCAAGTGTATGAACGCACGTATATGAGGAAATCCACAAAAAGAACACTTGACTTCGGCATTTAACCTTTAAAAAAAATTATGTAGCCATTTGAAGCATAATTGATTTTCAATATCAAAAAGTTCAATTCCATTTTTAAATCATTCTTCTCCACTTGGATAGATTCTAAAAAGTATATACGTACTTATGTGCTTCTGAAAAAAGTTCTCAACCATCTTATAAAAATTCAGAATCATTTTGCTGGTGGAATGGACCTTATATGAAACGCCACTGCGTATAGGTAAGTAGGTAAAAACGAAAACTACTTTACAGTATAGTTTCCCTGTCCTGCACTGCCGCTAAAAATATACTTACTTTATAATAGATACTAATATACGAACACGTAAGCTTACCTGCGTACGCGACGATTGACAGCTTTGCAAAAAACAATCCCTCTATTATTTATCATTGCAATAAGTATAATACAAGCACACGATCCCGGCGTACACGAGTCGCGTGTGCATGTGGCGCATGGCGATGGTGCTCATGGCGCATCACCGGCGGCCCCCTCCGCATCCGTGAACTATACGCGTTGCGAGAACTGCAAGACGACGAGACTCGCTAGAGACCGAGACAGGCAGCGCCACTGAAACTGTGAGCGAGGAGGGGGGGCTCTTGGAAAGAGCATTGCGCGTGTGAGTACGCGCACGGCTCAGTCCAGCTCGGTCCTTGCACGTACACTATACCACTGAGCCCCTGCATCAGCAGCTCCGGCGACTCTGTCTCTCCGGACAGCATCGGCACGACAACTACTGCTGCTGCTGCTGCTGCTGCTGCTGCTGTTCTCAAGGCAGTACACAGTGCGCGCGAGTGCTGCTGCAGAAGGTCCGACCCGCCGGTGTCCGATTGTGTCTCGTGTACCGGATACTTGTATCATAGTGCGGTTAATTTATACGACACTCGCTGCTATCTGCTTACTACCCCTCCCCCTCCCCGCCAGAGCAGACGTTCTTGGCCCCCACAGCCGACACCCGCTGTGGCGAGGACCTGATGCCTGCAGCTGCTGATGCTGCTGTGCATCGTCGATTGGAAGACTACTGCGTCTAGCTTCGATCTGCTCGCGTACACTCTTACTCTTGCACCGACGTACGTACTCCAAAACTTGTATATTGTCGCCGCAGCCGAATAGAGAGAGAGATAGAGTGAGAGTGCGTGCGTGTGTGTCAGTCAGAAAGAGAGAGAGAGAGAGGGAGAGAGAGAGAGAGAGAGAGAGAATCAGAGAAAGAAAAGAGAGAGAGAGACACCACAACGGCGCGGCTTCGGGAGAGTGAGTGAGGAGAGAGGAAGTGCACGGCTACCTTGTATCGGCGAGAGACCTGCTACAAACCCTTTCTTCGTTTTTTCTTTCTTCGGTTCCTTTTTACTTGCATCTCTTTCTCTCTCTCACTCGCGCTCTGCGCATA
The DNA here is from genome assembly GCA_020010945.3 of Muscidifurax raptorellus. Lineage (NCBI taxonomy): Eukaryota > Metazoa > Arthropoda > Insecta > Hymenoptera > Pteromalidae > Muscidifurax > Muscidifurax raptorellus. The sequence continues at coordinate 1,555,733 of CM052081.1, read as the reverse complement.
CGTATATCCTTCCGTCTCGTCTCGGTTCGGCTGCCGATCACTAGCGACTATATTTTCTTCTTTCTCTCTCGCTCGCACCTTTCTTTTCCCCTGCAGTCGTGTGTATTGTCACGCACGTACTTATATGCATAGAGCCAAGCAGACAAGGCTGCAAGACGATCATGTATGTTTCTCTCTTGTCTTCTAGTGCTTGATGGTGGTCCTGTCTGCCAGCAAAGCGTAAGAGCTGCTGTGCTCCACGTTCAACGCTGACTGGTGACCCCTGTTGCTAGGGAGGTCCATACACATGCTCTCCCCTTGGTTCGCCTTCACCTAGCAGGCAGAGTGCTAACTAGCCTGCATCAGCTCTGCATCTGTATGAGAGAGAGGAACAGTGCCGCATGTGTCATCAGTGTCAATATCATTGTTCGTCGTGCCCAGTGCATACAGCAGGTCTGATGTGCCAGAACAAGACGTCGCTGCTACTGCCTCCAAACTTCCTGTAATAACGACTCTCCTGGACCCAGCTCAGAGAGTGTGATGCCTGGGAGCCGCTCCAGCACAGACCCCGAACACAAGTCCCCTAGGGAAAGTGGCGAGGATTCGGAAGATGAGAGCGAAATCCTGGAGGAAAGCCCATGCGGGCGGTGGCTCAAACGAAGAGAGGAGGTATGTTTTACTTGCTGCTTTCTTTCTTGTCTGTTACCCATTAACCCTGATAGAGAGCTCTTTCCAGAGCCATTGTAATGTGGTGACTCACTGTCTGAACTATATGCAAATGCAATATTTTTGCTTTCCAACTGCCAACTTGCAACTATTATACTGACATATTAACAATATGATCAATACAAAGAATAGTTTTTTGGGTTGACATGTGAATTATGACTGAAATACTCAATGTTGGTTAACTTTTATTGCAAAATTATTGTAATTAATTTTCTACTTTCTGTCAAAAGATTATATCAAACTTAATGCTACTTATAGGATTCATTGTTATCTTGATAAACCTCCAACGTCACTCTTTCCGACTCTCAGTGACACAAAAGTGTCTCTATATGAGTTAAGCTCAATGAAAAACTTCGATTCATTCATAAAAAGTTGCAGATTTTACAAAAATGTATTCAAATCTATAACAATCTTGTTTAATTTGTATACAAAAAATTGAATAATTAGAAATATATGTATTCCAAAATATAAGGATACAGTTTAAAAGGTCATTTAAAAAGCTGGCTCGTGAAGTGTCAGAAACTTATAAGCTACGTAAGTATGGCAAAAAATCAATTTCTTAAAGTTTCTTGTTTTAGTTCAATACTATATACGACAACTCGCTAGGTATGCAACTATATCTATGTATACTGTATACATACATTATAGGTATTACTAATTGATTTACAGTTTGGTGTTTAGCAAGATTTGCAAAGACAACTTGTCTATCTTTCTTTCATTATTTTGTTTATTTTTGCACTAAACTGCTTACAATTCATAATGTTATATAACATAAGATTGTTTTTATCAGTTTGTTTGAATATAGCTATAATCTCTTTGCAAACACAAATTTTAATCTTAGTTTCATACGATATTTATTGATTAATAATTGATTAGTAATCATCAAAAAAATATCATCTATATAAAGCTCTCATCGCTATCAATTTTTTCAATTCTAAAAACAAGCAATATGCGTGATTTCAAACTCAGATGGAAAAAATGTTTTCAATGAAGGCGAAGATCGCTATGACTTTATCAAAATTAACCAACTAAATTGTCGCTTAAAAACACTCGAACAAAGAGCCTCTTGTGTCGCGGCTTCTTTCAATAAGTAGTCAGTCTATATGCCTAATGCCAATTTTCATTTGCTCGTCGCCTTGAATAACCGATTTCAATTGCCATTGTAGAATATTTCGCATTAATCAAAAGCTCTGAAAGATTATTGTTATCGCTGCAACTGGAAGAGTAATAAGTTAATTGAACTTGCACGACTTTTTTCAAGTTTCCCCTCGGGGGTAAAAACATCATCAAGTGTTTATAGAAATGTGCAGCGCCGCGTTCAGAAACGAAAAGGCGAAAACAGGTGTTTACGAGTGATTTAGGTGGCGCCAAGTTCTAAATTATCGCGTCCCGTCCGTCTCTAGCATTAAAATCTTGGCAGAATGAATTCCGTCTCGGTTTCGTATTTTCCGAAAGAGGGAGGGAGGGCGAAAGACTGAGAGAGAGAAAGCTAAAAATACGTGCGCCTATTGGAGAACCTGTCCGTTCATCCATCGGCGATATCTGAACGCTTTCCAAACTTCTCGAACGGGATTAATCTCGTCGATGCATATTAATAAAGACTCTTCCTGTTTACCTGCCCGCATATCCTAAACCAATAGAATCAATCGTCCCTTAGTATATTTTCGCGTATCATCTCGATATAACTATTGTGTGCTAATTATTAAATTTGACTTTCAGGTGTACGTAGGTTCTAAGTCAACGTTGAGCGATGGCACAAACTTCAGCACGTCAAAGGGCTCCGACAACGAAGTAGCCGAGTCGGAGGTATGGATTACTGCTATTGCTGCGCTGCTGTTCTCTAGCGGAGGCGGAGTTATTATCAATTGACACTGGCCAAGATAAAATCGCGGGGGAATCTTGGTTTATAGATTTATTTATCGCGGTGGTCCTTCACTTGTGGAACGTTGATTTCAGATTTTTTTTAAAATTTTTTTTATTACGGCATTTGATTTATAATGAGGAAAGATAGGTATGTATCTACTATGTATAATCTTAGTCGTAATCAGCAAACAAGTTTCATCTTGATGTTGGATTCAGCAAGTTTGTTACCTTTTGATTTTCGATATTAGATTAAAACTTTCAAGGTTTACCGTATACTCGAGAGCAGACACGTGAGCCAGGGCAGGCGCGTCTGTTTTTACAACTAATTTCAACTCATTCAATAATATTTTGAGACTAGTCTGCTCTTCCTCTCACTGACGAGAGAACACCTCCGTCATCGTCTCCATTCTTCGTCTCGCTAATCACAGCAGTTCATGAATATCAATCCACGGAAAGACGACCCGCTTGGCTTGACATATATTATACAAACTTGTCTCGGGATGAACAGCTGGACGCACGCAATTTTCGGAGGGAGCCGCGACTCCATTCGTTGCTGTATTATGTCTCATCAACGCGCTCGGCCAGAGATAAAGAGAAAGAGGCTGCACCGCCTATACAGCTCGTTCTCTATTCCGGCTGCTGCTGCGGTCCCCTCTCGCGGCGTGCGGCGCTGAAATACTTGGCAAGGTCACATCCATGTAATGGCAAACGAGCATGAAAGCGCTCCAACTGCGTTGTTGCTCGTGCGCTTCTTCGTTAAGTATATATTATAGCGAGACGGATGATTGCCATTTACCTCATTACAATATATTTCTAGAAATAACCAGACGCAGAGTGTGCTTATTATGTCTCTGGGCCACTGAGCGATTATCGAAAGCAAAACGAAACTCTAGGCTGTTTGGTCGCTAATTGACGCGTACCATGTTTGAATTGTCGATTCGCGGGGCCGTTCGCTGCTCGTTAGGTTCGATCAAGATCAAACTGTATCAGAGTTTGATTTCAGATTTCAATAAGATTTCAGAGGAGATACTTTGCTAGGAATTTCGTTATTTTTTTTTTATCTTAGAAGGAAATTGTAAAATGTACTATAAAAAAATGACTTTAAATTAATTCTTTAAATTATTACTGATTTTTATTTTGTCTGCTAATGTCACAGGTGGAGCAACAAGATTTGCCGGGAATAGACTGCGCATACCTAGCCATGGACACTGAGGAGGGTGTCGAGGTCGTCTGGAACGAGGTGCAGTTCTCCGAACGCAAAAACTTCAAAGCACAAGAAGAAAAGATACAATTGGTCTTCGAGAACCTCACGCAACTCGAGCATCCAAATATTGTTAAGTTTCATAGATATTGGACGGACACCCACAATGACAAACCTCGCGTGAGTTGCCTTTTCTGTCTATAACTCTATACATCTGTACACTTGAACGAGAAAAAGCTCTTGAAAAAATCGCTGACAGATTAGAGATAGATTCATATTTTAATGAAACATAGCATCATAATAATTACGATCATTGCACCGAATTAAGAAATCTCGCGAGTAACAGCATCTAAATTTAACGAATGGACGATAGGTACATTTAGGCTATATACATATAAAGATAAAATACAGGTGATGCATAACTTGGTTAGACTTCTGATTTACGTCAGAAATATTAGCATAACAGCTTTCTATCAGGGCTTTTTCTTTGGTCGAGCATCTCAGCGAGTAGACACTCGAATTTCAACTGTGTGTACCATACAACTAATAGCAAATTTTGTTAACTATAGCGGCATTCTCATTCTTGCAGGTTATTTTTATAACGGAGTATATGTCGTCTGGGTCTTTAAAACAGTTCCTAAAACGAACGAAACGCAACGTCAAAAAACTACCGTTACAGGCATGGAAGCGGTGGTGTACTCAAATTCTTTCTGCACTTAGGTGAATATAAATAGATTTACAATCGGCCTTTTATTCTTTGCATTACTGAACGAATGAGAAAAAGATATCGGACCGAAAAAATTAGCATAAACAGAGCTGATGATGATTTCTAGGAAGGCTACTTTCTCGGTTTCGATTTCTTTTAAACTCTTCAATCTCATCATTTTATCTCTCGTTTTATAAGCTATCAAAATGCTGTCGTTAATATTTATACTGAGTTATAACAACGAGCTTCATAATTTAAATTTATTTATCTGAAAAACAAAATTACAAGATAAACGAATATCAAAATTTTTACTTTTCAGTTATTTGCATTCCTGTTCACCTCCCATAATTCATGGAAATCTGACTTGCGACACGATATTTATCCAGCACAACGGTCTAGTCAAGATCGGCTCTGGTAAGTATTATTATCTCTTTTCAAAATTCGATGAAACGAAAAATTTGCATAACGGAATAAGAGGAAATTACATCGGTCTAATACGCGACGCATACATTTGTGTCCTATCGTAACTATGAGACATGCAAAAAAAACTTTTGTCAATTGCAATACACTACTCTGTCAATGACATCCGTAAAAAATTTATAAACATTGAATTTTACAGTTCATTAGGTTGACTCGAGAAGTAAATATTCCTTATTGTAATTCTTACGACTATTCTTCACTGATGTACAATTTTGAATTCCTCGCATCTCGTCTTGGCATGTCGCTACAGCTGTCTCGTTATAATCAGTGCATGAGAATTGCGAGAATACGAATAATCAGAGTAACTTGAGTCCCCATTCACGTAATATTACATAGGCTAATCTAAATGTGTAATGAACAATAATACAGCCAAGTCTTCAAGCTTCCTAAGAAGTGAAAGAGCATTTCATCGTGTGCAGTGACGAGTAATAAACGGTGCTAAACCTAAATCTGGAAGATCAACACGGAAGATAAACGCTGAAGTCCCTCTGGAGAAATTAGTTATGATGGACAACTTATTGGAGCTAAGTAGAGTAAGCTAGTGAGGTACATGTTTAATATATAATTATACTGTTTGCTTGTATTGGTTTATGTTTTATCATTTTCCTTTCTTTTCTCATTTTTGATTTCCATATACATTGCATTAAACTAAGAATAGTCGTTTGATGAATTAAGGAGTTGATAATAATATAAGGGCTCAAGTTACTCTTAGGATAAGATTTTCTTACACATTAATATCTTGTTAACGACATTGCTCGAGAGATGGTAACATGTTCGGTAAATGTATTTTAAAGAATAAAATTTTATATCTAATTTCAGTGGCGCCAGACGCAATCCATCATCACATAAAGACCCACAGAGAAAACATGAAGAATATGCATTTTGTTGCTCCAGAATATGGAAGTAAGTATCGTTTTTATACTGACTATAATTGCACAGATTTTGTTCTCGAAAAAAATACATTTTTTTAAATAGTTATAATATTTTACAAATGATAGTTGTGCGTCAAATTTATTATAACCTAATTAAATTAATAATCGTCATTATATTCATGCTAAAGGAATTCTAATAATTTTGTGCTGTTTTCAGATTCAGCAACACCTGCCATTGATATCTACTCATTCGGTATGTGTGCGTTAGAGATGGCCGCTTTAGAAATTCAGGGTAACGGAGACAGCGGCACTGTAGTCACAGAGGAAAACATCAACAAAACGATAGAGTCTCTGGATGATGCACAGCAAAAAGACTTTATTCGAAAGTGTCTTCAAGCAGATCCACTGAGCAGACCTAGTGCTAGGGAACTGCTATTTCACCCAGTCCTCTTTGAAGTTCATTCATTAAAGTTACTAGCAGCGCACGCTTTAGTCAATTCAGCCAGTACGATATTATTATATTAAAAATGCTTTATTTCAAAATCAACGCAGAATGAAACTAATAAACTGTTGTTGCATTTGCAGCAAACATCTCTGAAACTATAACAGATGAAGTACTGCAAAGGCTATATGGCCCAGACACAGTCGTTGCTGAGATTAAGTATCAAAATAGGCCTCCTCATCAAATTCGTCTTAGTGATATACCTGTAGCAGAGAAGTTGGAAAAGTTTGTCGAGGATGTAAAGTTAGTACCTACTAGTACTTATTTTTTAGATTTAAAACTATGAAAATGGAAATTCCATTATGGTTTTTTAATCAACTAAATTAGTATCGTTTGTATCTAAAGTAAGTTGATGTATTTAATAGGTATGGAATTTATCCGTTGACCGCGTTTATGGCTAAACTTCCACCGCCTGTTCGGCCTCGGGCGATATCCCCTGAAGTCACTGAATCAGTGAAGTCTGTAACTCCAGAGCCCGTTGACGTGGAATCACGGAGAGTAGTCAACATGATGTGCAACGTGAAGCCTAGGGAAGAAAGCTGCGAGTTACTCGTAAGTATTTACAACTACAATCCAATATACTTTCTCTATTTTTGTGTGTACTCATACTATTTCATATTATTTTTATAGATGACAATATTATTGAGAATGGACGATAAGATGAATAGGCAGTTAACTTGTCCAGTGACACAAGCAGATACGTCAATGCTACTAGCACAGGAACTTGTACACTTTGGCTTCATTAACGAAGTAAGTATTGATATCACTTCATACGTATATACGACCACTGCAAATCTTAACGTACGTTTTGCAAAGAAATTAAATAAGCATTTAATTTATCTGTCTCAATCAATTACATTTTAAAAAGTAAAACAAATATAAAATTTACATTAATCAATTACACTCAGCCATACTATCTTCAAACTCTCTTAGAGGTACACATACATACCTGTTGGCAGAACTGGTATATATAAGAGAGTGCTATGAACTAGACTTGAATCTAAACTAAAAAATTATTATAATAAGGTATCATAAAAGAAGAGTATGGTATTTATCATAATCTTCTAAAACTATTGTGCTTATAAACATAGAAAAAATTTATGTTCAGGTATTGGGCCAAAATATCCAGGTGCAGGTACACTCACCTATATTTTTGTTTCATTTTTTATTTTCACGAATTAAAGTAGAGTTTGTTGAATGCTCACATAACCTCACTAAAATAGTCTAACAGACATCTTATTTAAAAATATTATTTTGCTTGCAGGATGATCGTGATAAAATAGCAAACCTTATCGAAGAGGCATTACGCAGTTCTTTTAGCAAGCAACAAATGTTAAGTCCGGGCCTTGTTTCGCTTACGAACCTGCCCAATCAGACGACGCTGTTGCTACCTGGGCCCGAGTTTCCACGACTTCAGCGACTCGAAGAAGATGTAAAGCAGCCATCGCTTCTGAAGAATGTCGAACCTGCTACAAAGCCACAATTACAGCAGCAGCCGACACAGCAGCGACGTCACGAGCCCGATAATGCGGAACCTCAGACAACCGCGGGTGAGGTTGGCAGTTAACCACCGGCTGTCAACCGATCCGTCTCTGTGTCGACTCAACTATTGTGCCACTTTGCACGCTCCATGTATAGACTGGCTATGTATTTTTATATTTTAAGTAAGACGATGATAAAGGAGGATATAAGAAGAGAAATATTGGTATACAAAGCGCTATCGCAGAATGTAGGGAACCGAAATTTTTCATGTTTATTAGGATCGATACATAGTTATTATATGGTATCTAATAATCGCTTGATTTTTCCGTTTTATAAATTAATTATTAATTGCATTCAAAATTAAAACAGATAAATATTTATGTAGGGTTTATGTTATAAATATATTCCTAAGAATTGTTTTAATGATTATCAAAATTGAATAATTATCAATCGATTAAATGCTCAAAAATGTTTAAAGTGAAAATCTATGCGAGTTCTCTATTGTAAAAATAGTGAGGGTAATATAAGATGAAAAGGAAAAAAAGAAGGCGAAGAGCCTCGTGGCTTATTTTGATATGTACATTATATTTCTTCTTCTTTTTCTTTGAACGATCAGTAGTAACCAAGTTCTAGAACTGTACAGTCTGATATGAACGTTATTGCAATTATATGATTACTTTAATTGCTAAACAGTTAAAAATTTGTTTTGTATTTGAACTACAGACTTTCTTTGACCTTATTTTATAAGCAATTTTGTGTGGAACAAAAAAGTTTTTTTTTGACTAATTAAACAGATTTCCTTTGAGTTTATCTACTCATAAAGTTGTTTGAATAATTATTTCAACGTTTTTTTAAAAAGTGTTAAAAGCTCAAGTATCAAACGTTCAAATTGATCAACAGTACTAGATGTAAATGAAACAGCAATAGGGACGGACTGAGGATATCTTGATAAATTATTTTCAAATCCATAATAACTACAGTTTTCGATTATATTGCATAGTTAAAAAAGAAGCTTCAGATTTTTAAAATATTTTTATGCTCTAAAGTTATTTATTAAGAATGCATTTTCAATATATATTATACAAATAATTTTTGCAGCTTTTACATCAGATTAAACCACTTTGACAGAATGCTACGCTCATCTTAAGATAACGAAAATTAAGATGTTCGCATTGTTCCGTTCCAGTACATTACTTGTAAAGATTATCTTGTAAATGTACGGCGCTTTGTGCCGTCCTCGTTTTTCATAGAAAACTTAAAAATAATAATACTATTGATAACAAAATAAATAATGAATATTAATAAAGAAAGAGAGAAGAATAAGAGATAAAACAATTCGATGGATCGTAATAATCCATGTCTCGCACAAAATAAGTAGAAAAAGGAGACCCTCTTTGGCCAGCGGTGCGAATCGTATTTACGACATCGCTAAAAAATGATATACTTGAAGTAAATAAAAAGTTATATACCACGAGTCTCCCGAGAGATCATTTTTACGGCAATAAAAATTGCTGAAGATAGTAGCCACGGGAGCGGCGAAAACTTGGGTATTATTGATGTGATGCAACCAAGGTTATTAAAAGAATTCCTCGTTTTTTTCTTTGTCTCTTCCTCTTTCTCTCCTCATAATAAGCAAATACATTGACGAGGAAGAGGAAGACAAGAGCACCGTTTAACCGTTTAATTATTCAATCAAACTTTGTGATATAGATAAATATTACTTTATCTACTGATGAATAATATACATTCGTACAACGTATCGAGAAATCGCGAATTGACTAAATAAAATGCGTTTACAGTAATATTGTTTTTTTATATTAGTACATTAAATTCATTTATTCAGTTCGAGTATCCGCTAAGTACTTGACTAACATGATGTTTTACGTCGTATAGACATTTATTTTATGTATTGTATTTCACATTTTTTTAATCTTGTCAGCCCTATTCTAGATCGTTCGACTTTAAAATAATTTTTTAAGTTCAGATATAAATAGTTTAAAGCCAGAGTAATGAAAGTTGGTATATCAATAAGTTGTAGCGTACTTTAATATTCAGAGAAGTTGATGTTTTAAAGGAGGACGTATAGAGTAAGGAAGAGACAACGAAAAAGGGAGATCCTTGTAAATAATTATATTTTTAAGAGAATCTGTCAACACAGAAAACTAGTCATATAGTTATATTCGAGTGCTAAACGGACTAACATACCGACCTCGTTACGTCTCTTGCATTTACATAACACGCGCTTGGCCAAGATGGGAGAGAAATAAAGATGGTGAAAAAAAGATTGGATGTAAAAGGGAAAAACTGCGTTGAACGAGAATGAGAGAGAGAGAGAGAGGGCGAGTGTGTGAGAAAAAAATACTGCTCCATTTTCATACCTCTATCGAAAGAAAAAAAATGTCGCATTTTCATAAGAAAAAAGTATAAATAAAATACAAAACGGCTTACAAAATCCTTGGCGATACTGTGTGGATTAGCAGGAATATGAAGATTCTCGTCTCAATGAACTTCTATAAAGAAAAGATAGGCGCAGGCGAAAAACAAACATTTGTGTTGTAAAGCTTTGTAAGAAAAACAGAATTGTTGTAGTGGACATTAACACAAAAGAGTGGGCGAGAGAAAGTACTGGGATATGTGGAAAACGTATGTCTTTTTTATTCGAACTATATTTTGAGCGCGAAGGAGAATTGTGGAAAGGAGAGGAGTTTACAAAAAGCGACAACAGTGATACACAAATAAAATAACGTATGCCAGTGGCGCGTTTGCTTTCAATATGCTATCTATTTTTGTCCTTTCTTAATTTATACATTAGAGCATTGGATGTATTAAATCCAAGCAGTTACAAAATTCATATAAAAACTGTTTATTTTTTCATACATTGAGACGAATGTTGGGCTAACAATCGGACAACGAAGGAATTTTTGAAAGATTATTGAAATCGATGTCGAATAATTTTCTTTTTGTCACTGTGTTCAAGCAGGTTGATAAGTATGTGTTCTCCGTCGGAATAATATTTCATTATATTTTTGTACATAGAGACTATATTTTTCATCAAATATTGTTTAGAATATGGTATTCCAGTGAATTTTACGTACGAAGAACATTATATATTAAATTTTAAAAAGAAAATATAGTGATGAAGGATGTAGGTGAAGTTGCTCGAGATTGGTATCGCAAGATTGTATATATATTTACAATTTCCATTATATTAATTATTTATATACATTTTTTCATACACTGATTTCAATAATTTTGTTGGAGATTTTATCAATTTTCGTATTTTTAACGATATAAGTGATATGCACGCTGAAAAGTACAATTCGCTTGTAACAAAATGTTTCAAGTCGTGTACTTTTTGCTGTTGCATATTATTACTTTGACGTCAAAGACACATGCTTTGAAAAAAACTCCGCCGAAAATCGATGTTGTCCAATCATTATTTACATAATTATACGTAGAAGCCGCGCAAAGCTTTTCCTTCCTTTACTTAGTGAAAAGAAATGTTCCAGTGTGATTTCTTTCTCTTATGTTAAAACGTTAAAATGATGCGCTGTTAAAATTTACCACATTTATTCAAATGTCAACTTTAATAAAAAGCCAATGCGTTGAAAACTTGTTGATTTATAGTCTTTAAATTTTTTCAAACACTTCTGAGAGTTAAAAACTTTGAAAAATATACTTTTACTTTCTGAAGTTCCTTTTTCATAAGTATTTTACAATTAATTTAAAAAAATCTATACAGCCCTACTAAACTACAATCCTGACACAATTTGACGTTTACCTTAGATTTAATAAAATTATTTACAAGTTGGTAATAAAATTGAAAGTAATCTCATCATTCCCATTCATTACATACTTACATTGACATATTTGATTTACATATAAATCAAGCCTAACAATATTTTAAAGGTCTGTTATATTTTATTAAAAATGTTGGTGATCTTCATACCATATAAATATTGCATATTTTTGATTAATAAATTTTGACTCTTAGTTTTGATTCACACTTTCAATGAAAAAATAATGATTTTTTATTGGTATCTACCTCATAAAGAATCCTACAGAATGTTTGGTTATTGAAACGATATTTATATATTTATGTCTTATAAAATAGAACCATGTTTTTTTGCAAAATTTTTAATAATACATTGTAATACAAAAATAATAACCGAAATAATGAGTAATTTTTTTACTCAGTCAGTACAGTGTCTCATTTTCTTTGTATAGTTTTGAATCTTCACAAGAGTTAAAAAAAGCCAGGTCAAACCTATTCATATTCAAACGCTGAAATGGATGTTTCTTTTGATTTTGCCAATTCAATAATATCATACAATATTTGTAATACATCAAAAAATGTATATCACTTAATACTGAGAAGAAGAGCTAACGGACTCCGGGATAGGGATGATTCCGCTGAGGTTTAAGAGATGTTTTCTGGTGAAGTAATATGAAAGAATTTTAGTCAAAATCTGCAAAAAAGTGTTCCAACGCGTGCTTTTATAGCAATTCCTATATGATTCTATATAGAACAATCATAAAGTAGAAAAATGTCCTATTTATTAATGTGATTAAAAAGGCATAATATAATTTTCTTCAAAAGATGCAGCTAATCAAAGTGTTTACTTAATTTAGTGCGTTTTCGATAATATAACATTGGAAACTGCCTTATTCAATAGCAAAGTTTTCCTACTTTAAGATTATACATAGAATTGTAGGGGAAGTGTGCTATAAAAGTTACACGCATGTAAAGTGACATTTTTGTAGATTTTGATTGGAATTGGCTATAGCTCACGAGTTTTATTTCATATTAGGGTATCAGAAAATATCTCTAAAAACCTCAGTAGAATCCTTTTCTTGAATCCCGGTAGCTCTTTTTGTAAATATGTAAAGATTTTCAAAAGTAAAACATGATTATAAATTCACACATTTTTGAAAATGCATAGAATAAGAAAAGGGTATAAAAAATATTTTATACGCAAGTACACAAATATACAAATTTTAGGCAAGTCGTTACAATGTTTTAAAAGAAAAATTCACCATCGCTACGCAGAAAAATGTAAAGATTAAACGTTGGTTGAGTGATAAAATTGTACATAAATTTCTTTTACCTTAAATTTCAATAAATCATTTTGAAGAATAAATTGAAAACTGTATTCGAGCCACATGACATAGAAAACAAATCTACTATTTAAAACGAATAAAATAATTAAAACGTGCATATTTAAGAGATTTTTAAATTCTCCTCTAAATAAAAACTCCCTTTCAAAATAGAGTCCGAGTTTTGGAGCACTGTATCATTAAAATGAAAATTGCACATAAAAGGATTGAAGCGCGCATACAGAACGAAAAGACGCGCTGTACCAGTCTGAAAAAACTTTACACACAGCTGCAGAGCGCTGTCCAACTTCAGCTTCGACTTTTCACATGCATTATACAGAGACATGCTCGTAGCTCCGACTTAAAAGCTCAGTTAAAAGCTCCGCGCGCGTCTTTCCTTTGACTGATGCATACAAGTACATACAAGAATAAAGACAATGAAAATAATGATAATAATAATAATTATAACAATAAAATGATCTTTAGTAATCTTAGAATTTTCGCTGAGGAATCGAAAAAACGTATGATTCTATTTTGAAGAGAACGCGATACACTTTGCAAGATTGGATTGCAGCACTCGCACCGGCTTTCGTGTTTTTTTCACGCATCAAAATAAGAGGCCAGTTCGTACAACATAAAGCATCAGTATGTTATTCAAATAAATGGTGCGCGTTTTAGTCACTGCAACGAAGAAATGTCACACATGAATAACGTTCAACAGATTTTGGCTGAGTTAATATTAATATGGAAATAGTTACACCTTGACATGCTCGCGACTTTTCTACTTAACATGCGCCTACACAGGAGTGCTCTTGCCTCGCGTTAATTATAATCGCTCCACTTTTTTCTTTGAAGAGCACGCAAGATTCTTTTCAAATCTCCAACGCGAAACGCGCAAGTACTCTTCTCGTTTCTTCGAGTTGCGAGTGCAGAATTACAACGAGTTCCATGAGCGTGTACAACTCGGAATCGAATCGGGTCCAGCAAAGATTCCGGGGAGAGAGTCTGCCGGAGAAAAGTTTAATGGAATAGAAGCTCGAAAAATCGATCGCAAACGTGTGTACACAGAGATAAAGAGAGAAGGAGAGAGACGCACAACAGAGAATCCAATCTCTCACGCATCTTCCTTGGTGCGGTTGAGCAGATAGTCTAAATCGTGGGATATTCTGTCGAGCATTCCATTGGTGTTGAGCATTTGATCGGGCAGCTGCTCGACAACGACTTCGTGCTGCCGGCCGATCTTGAGCAGCACGTCCTCGCCGTCTGGCTGCTTGCGTTGTTCCATCGTGTTGGCGATGTCGGGCATCGTCGTAGATTGGCTCGTCGTTGTGGCTGCACACGAGATCTTCTGCTGCGTTTCGACGATGGGCGCCGCGACTACGAGGATGGGGTGCGGATGTTCCGCGTCGCCGTTTATCGCAAGGGTCACGTCCGGCATGGCCAGGCAGGTCTCGATCTGAGCGCTGCACAGAAGACTCGCTGAACAGTCCATGGTTTGTTGTGGAGGAAGACGCTGATGGGTTTGGAGCAGGTATTGCTGCTGTTGCTGCTGCTGAAGGTGGTGCAGGTCCGGGGTCGTCGGAAGGTTCGACAGGGTCACGAGCTCCTTGTATGGCTGCTGAAACGAGGTGTAAGATTTTTTGTTAGCGCGTAAATTTGAAAAGCGATTTGTTGATTCTTAACGTTTGGCTTTGTTGGTTATTCAAATAAGGGAGAGAAAAAACCTGAATACATCAATTTTTCCGAAGTTTTTTTAAATCGTATTCCGAATGATTTATGGAGAAAGTAGATATGAACGAGACGAATATTAAAAGTGGATAAATGCAAATTCCGATGCTGAAAAACGCGACGAATGGGTGTAGAATACCAGAAATAAAAGACAAATATATCTGCAGGAGAAATGTTTGATACATGAATAGGATGAATCGAGGTTTTTATTGTAGAGAAATATAAAAGGAGCTTGTGAACAATCTTCCGTACCGATTGGCATAAGCTCGCCACATAAAGTGTATGCACAGGGACGCCTGACAAAATTCGGAGCTGACTACTGCACGTATATGTATTCGCAACTAACAGTTTTATTATTTACGTTTGCTTCGATAATTTTTTTTACCAATTATTGGATGATTGCGTGTAAACTCTTTACTCCATCCGTTCCGACGGTGTACCAAAAAAAAGTGTTAATCTGATATACTTTTCAAAAGTTGGACGTAAAAAGAAGGTGGAAAAACTTAGTAAAATATCTCAACGGTCTTATTGCTGCAAAAATAATACAAAGCGCAATTCTCTGTGGGTGATTACGGGAGGATGATTTAAGACACAACAGCTATTTTTTTTTAGTAGAACAGCCGTAGTTTCCGGATGCGCTTGCGCTTTATTGCGTCGCGCATCTCTTTGTCTATTTTGTGTGCGAGTTATGCGGTACTACCTACATGCGTGTAATTTTAGGATCGACCGAAATGAGATTTTTTAAAGGTACACACGCACACCCGATGTACATATTGTATTTCACGAAACGATTCTAAATTCCGAAATAATATTGTAGGATTCTTTCAATGTGAAAATTCAGATTGAATGAGATTCTGTTTTACGAAATTCATCGATTTTCTCTCGAGCGTAAAAAAAGTTTGGCGTCGTGAGAAAATTTTCTGGCAGGCGGCTTCGCCGCGTTTACAACATATGAGACAAATCGGACGAAACTTTTTTGACGTACTCTTTGTTTTTAGAGCTTGGCTAACTTTTTTCGGTGGCGTTAGACTTTGCTTTAAAAAAAAAGAAGACGATCTATAGCCAAGTGGGTTGATTCTCTTAAAGTTAAAATTATAGCCTAGGCATGCCTTCGAAAGCCGCGGACATTATCATAATATTGTCAACATGAAGTATAGACAGCCCGACATTTTCGATAAACTTAAAAACTTTTCACATCGACAGGCGTTATCGTGTGTCTGCTTTAAAATTCAAATTTTATTTTCCAGAGAAATTCACCTTTCATTTTCGCAATCGGTATATCGACGAATTATTGAGAATGAGAACAAGCGGTATGGATTATAGCAACTAGTAATAAAGCAAATTATCGCTTAATTGAAAAACTTTCAACGGCAGTCTTATAAGAAGTTTGGAGAACTTTGCATAATCTTTTTTAAGTCACCCACCGCTGCTTTCAAACTTGTCGAATTTCAAGATTCGGGTTTGCACGTAATTTCTCGGCCTGTCGGACACAGGCTTGTACGCTAGCGAGAGCCTTTTTTCAAACTTTACTTTGAACTTGTTAATTCCTGATTTACTTCATAACGGCAACTAAAAATAATAAATAAACTATTCCGTTAGCTCGAGTTCTCATTCGAATCACTGTAACAAGATTTCTCTAACGCATTCAGTTCGCGCAACGACACCTAAAAAAAACCCTTTGATCTCGTGAACGCCGAGGTGAAGAAAATAGGCCGCAAAATGCAAAACCCCTTAGGCGTGTAATCATCGCATCCTTGCGTACACATCACGTACTGGCGCAGAGCTCCTCGAAGCAGCCGTTGCCATAAATACGAGGCGCGCGTCTTTGAAACTTTTCGCCGCTGCTCCAGAGAGTGATGCCTTCGCTTTGTCCCGCTTATATACACACCAGCTCTCGGCTGTCCTAATACACTCGCGCACCTATCGTCGACTTAGTGTGCAGTTTACCATACCTGGCCGTGTATACTTTGAATTTTTAGAACCTGCATTTTTCTCTTCCGCAAAGAGAGAAAGAGAGCCGAGCTGTGGTAGGTAGGTGTGTATATATAATGTGTACTTGCCGAGGCGGCGAACGTGCGAGCGCGAATTTCCGCAAGAAAGTGACTTTGCGCACTCGAGAGAGATTATTCCTGTCGACTCGACGTCCTTTTCTTTCTGGAGGCTCCGTGAATATAAGTTTAATTTAGCGGATAGCGCTTTTGTTACGAATTTACGATAGAACTCCAACTACAGTTTTAGCATGATATACGCATGAATTATTCGGCGTACAATTATACATATAAGCACCCCCACAACTCGTTGTGTGGACTTTCGAAATTATCACCGCAGACAATAGAGCGAGCATATACAAAGCTCTAACAGCGCTATTGTCTTACGTTAATCAAATAATTAATGCACAATTAAATACAGCCGGCTGTATAAGCAATTAAGGTACAGCATATACAGCATTATAACTACAACAACGTATACATACACCAAGTGGAAAACAAGAGCAAGCAGAGGTACACGGTATCACTCTAATACTATTCGCAGAAAGAGCATCGAACGCTCTGCTTGTTATAAATCGCATTATCTCGCTGGTTGAAAGAGAGGTGGCGGTGGACGGAACACGGAGCATTAAGATGCACCCTCTCTTCTTTGAGTATATAAGATCACGAACGCGCGCGCTAGAAAAAAGTTTACCTCCTTAGATTTACTTACTTATGCCGCCGCACTCTTGTAGGCAAGCAAAAGTTTTATTGCCTCATACAGAGTCGAGACGTAACTAATAATTACTGCCGAGAGCGAGTTCCTTCGCGCGAGCGTATAAACATAATAGCAATTTCAAAGATTCATACATATACACAGTATACACAAAGAAAATATCTTCTCTCTTCAACACGAGCTGATACCTCGAGAAGGTTCGAGAGCAAAAAGGAAAAAAATCACATACAGCGCACAAGTAGAATCTTACTACGGACGAAAGTCATTAAAAAGGAGCAAAAGGTTCGCGCGCTCTCTGCCCTTTTCAACAAAGTATATTATATCTAATCCCTCACGTGGCGGTGAAACTCGGCGCCACGTGCGAGGGCCATCGCTCACCGTACAGTGCTGCTGGCTCGCCGTCGTCGTCGTCGTCGTCTGGCTGTTGGCGGCAAAGTTCCTCGGTAGAACGAAGCTGCTCTTCTCAGCCGGCTCGTACCTGCGCTGCTGCTGCTGCTGCCTGCGCGGACTCAGCCGGCCATAATTCTCGAGATGGATGTCGTCGACGTGGTGTATCTTGATCTCTGGGCCGACAATGCCAGCGGAGACGGCAGCGGCGTAAGCTCCAGCCGCGGCCTCGTTCACGTATTCGCGCGCATCGATGCCCACTGCGACGCCTCGCGCCTCCGGATAGACGGCCACCGGCTCACAAAGGAGCAGCGTCGTGCCACTTGGTAAGGTTGTACTGGTGGTGCAGGCTGCTACGCCTGGACCCGACGAACACGAGGACAGCTCCTTTTCGAAGTCTCGCTCCTTCGAACGAACTGTAAACAGATTTTATTTTTTCATTTCACTTTATTTATGGCATAAGATTAATAACTAGGTTTACTTTTTTAATTCAATAATTGCGGTAGAGCGTGTATATACGATCCTTTTTGCATTTTTTACCCGTTGAGCGGAACTGACGAACCTTTCTCAGGCCGGAGGCAAAAACAATTTCGAGTGTTTATTTAAAATTTTAAAAAAGTTTCAAACTTTATAATGAGTTTATAAGCAGTTATAAAAATTGTAAAATTCCATATACAGGCATTGCAAAAAATATACGTGCACCATCAAGGGCCAAGTGAGCTTTTCTACCTCGTGTGACTACGGTACTCGGGTTAAAAAAGCTCACTTCATGTCCTTGGTACGCAATATACTATTAATAATCAAATTAACTTTTTAAACCTATGCTACGTGAATAATTGTTCTTTTATATGTATCACAGTTCGTCGCTACTGCTGTACTTGGATCTATTTCAATGTACCGGAAATTCAAGTAGTCTTTTGATGTATTCAACTGGTGCTCCAGTTCTCTGTGTGAAGAATTTTCGTAATTGAATATCGCTTTAAAATGATACTTGTTTGTTAACTTTTTATAAAAAGTGCTATTACAGTTAGTTAAAAACGATAATAAATGAACGCCATCAAATGCTTGTAAAGTTTGCCTGTCACGGCTGACTGAAATTAAGTAAAAATATTATAATAAAGTTTTTTTGATAAAGTTTCAAGAAAAAATTTGCAACGTTTTTAATTAATACCATGCTACCAATCCGCGTGAATAACTTCGCAAGTGACATTAAACTCGGACAAATTAAAAAGCTTTTGCAGTGTAAATCGAAATTTAATTTGCAAAAGTTACCATACCTCAAACTCGCGCATTACTCAGTTGGGCTACTTTGAGTGTCGAAGTTAGTCTTGAAAAATATCCAGTTAATTTTATCAAACTAGCTCCATGCCGTATAACTTGTATATGAAATATATATTATCAAAAAATATACATATATACACTCCATATTATATTTCAAAATTATAATAGGTCGAAATACTTCATTGTCAGGCTACATATTATATACATAGGATTTTTAGCCTCAAGCGTCTTTTCCACAATTCATTTTGTATGCTTTTGGGGAAACATTTAAAAACTTGTGATACATTGAATAATAGGCTCCATTTAAAAGTTTTAATAACAAAAGTTGCTGTTTTGAATGGAATCCTTATAGCTTTGTTATTTTTTTTCAAGAATTCTCGGGTTACACACAGATACAGTGTATTTGCCCATCCTAGGTTCATTCGAATTTTTGGGTGTGCAGGAGTTCCCCAATGGATCAATTCCACTCTTACGGGTACTGTAGACAATATTTATGAAAGTCATTTAACATTGGTTCTGATCCGAATTCAGTTCTATGTAGCAGAGAGATGAAAGGGACTGTCAATGATACTCATTATCGAGATTAAAAAATTGCTTACGCGGGAAAAAAATCAACTTGAATTTTTTTTAATGTTTGTACAGTGACTATATTACTGCGGAAGGCGAAATTTTGAATCAAATATTATTACAGAAGCGTTCATTATAACGGTTATACAATAATCAAAGTCTGCTCGCTAAAAAGCAGAACGTTAATTGCTCGCCGACTAATTTGAAAAAGAATTTTACACAACCATACGCGCATGCGCTAAATAAAAAAAGAAATTTTCATTTTCTAATTAAAATAAAATTTAATTGACCCAAATGAATACGCGGGATATAGTATATGTACATACTATATATACGTATATATGCGTTGAGCTAGCAGTAGAAACCGAAGGAAGGGCAAACAGTAAATGAAAAGTGCACACACCTTTAGTCGGCTCAGAAGCACACTCGTCGTCAGATTCCGTTTGACGTTTTAATTTATGAAGAACCGGGGCGACGACCAACACCTCGCCGCTCATCACGTACATCGCTAGAATTATAAATCCCTGCAAAAGAGAAAGGCGTTTAATACATTGAAAAATACAAGCTTTTTCTCGCCTGTAGACTTTATTATCTATAAGATATATGCCAGTCAAGCATTTGTGATAATTACCGAATTGTTTAAAAATGTTTAAACAGATTAGTAAATAATTGAGCATAGTTCATATAATTCTTAAAATGATTATGTGCTTACAAATCCTCTATAGGTAATGAAAAAATGTATACGCATTTTTATTTCGTCAACTATATTTATAAATCTGCTTCTCTTTGGATTTTTCAAACGCCATTAACATTTGAGGATTTTCATTCTGATTTTGTGGATTGATTGCTGATATTATATTGACTAACGCTCGTGTGCAAGCTTTTAACGTCATTTTAATTACGCTTTTCTTGCCGTACTGAAAGATGAAACGTAAACAGCACCATGAAATGATATTTACTATTCAACTTCAATACCGAATGAAAAATGGCATATTTCAGTTGTATAAAATATTCAGTTATAACAGTAACAGTAGTAGTATCAAAGTGAAAACGTGATTTATTAAGTCAAGTAATTTATAAAGCTTTTGGCGACAGCTTATAAAAATTTAAAATTGATGAGTGTAATTGTCGCTTTTTATTTTCGTGCGGGCAGAATTGATAACTCTCGGCGCGCGCTACTTCCGTGTATATATATATATAAAAGAGGATCGAAACTTTTACTTACTAAAAGAGCTGACTGAAACGCGAAAACGTAATGATAAATGATCGACGACGAGTTGACGTAGAAGACTGAAGACACCTCCATTGCCACAATACCAAAAATAACGATCGCCGAGCGATGCAACATTCTTACTCTATGGCAGAAAAATATTGTGTCGTTACACATATTTTAAAAAATTATATAAGATTGAAAGTATTACATGAGGTTAAAAATCAAACGTTACAGATCAAACTTATAACATCATTGCAGACAAATCATGTGCTGTTTTTAAAAGAAAGTTCCGGGTTGAAAGGACGCGATGGTATATTCCTTCTCTCCTCAGCTACATAGCGAGTTAATAAGATTAAAAATTATATTAATCAAAAACTTTTCGTATTCTATGCGATAGCCACGCTCGCGAGCCGTAAACTTATTTTAAACCGATTATTTTGCTAAATACTTTCGCCTGCACTGTTATCTCACTCAGTTTCTCCAGAGAAAAGGAATCTCCCGAGCCAAATTAAATTCTTATTGTCTAAATGCGACTTGATACTTTTTTGAAATCACCATAGCCCCTAATTGATTGATTAAAATCTCTCGTGGGATAGACAATATAGGACATCTACATCCAGTGAAATAATCCTGATAAATAAGTAGTAAATGATAATCACCTTTGCTGAATAACATCTTTCTTCGTAAATTTGTATAGTAAAGGCCTAGTCTTATGAATTACAGCTATGTACAGTAGCAAAAACGTGAGTAACAACGTTATCGAACATATGACGAATATATTGTAGACCCCGGTGTCAAAGACCAGCCACCAGGACTCGTGCTTCCACCCGATGGTTTTCCGCGTTAATTCGGTCGTGAGTAGAGCCAGGATCGGGACTCCTGCGAATAAAAGAAAAAAAACAAAGAATCATGCACACTTGAAGGACAATCCAACGAATCAGTAAGCACGAAAATTAATTAACGCCGTATATACACGCCAGCGGGTGTATCGGCAAATATTCTAGATCGATAAAGCTAATTAGTCTCGCCCGCTGACGCTTCTCCTTTTTTTTTGTATTATACATCCACTGCCAGCTGTGATGAAGTATATAAACTTGGTCATCGTTATCCCCTGCATTCGGGCAAGTTTCGTGTCGTACCGGTAATAACAGCCACAACGGTCGGCTGAAGTTGTTGACTTGGATGGATATTGGAGAGTTCAGCGTAGATAATCAGCGCCTGCGATATCGGCGAGGAGGTGCCGATCAGAAGAAAAGCTTCCAGGCACATGGCTACCACCGACAGGCTATCCTGCAAACAAACGAAGTTCGAGCAATACCTATTTTGCCCGTTATCGCGGTGAAATGATCGGATTGATGAAAAAAAATTTCTCGTTGAATGAAAAAAAAAGAAACAATAAGTCCCGTATTCTTTCAAAACTATACACTCTCAGAACTACAGAGTTCTTTTAATTCTACCAAGAATTGATGAAAGTATAAATAATTTGAGTGTGCAGACGCGGACGCGAATAGTCGAATTGAAAGCAGTAAATTGTCGTTAAAGCTGATGTGCGGGGGGATATAGAGAGCGAGGAGAGAAAAAACGAAAACGAGAGATAACGTACGTGTGAATCGCATGCTGTGGGCGGGGGCGGAGTATGGGAAATTATGCATGAAGTACCTCTGCAATCTCGATGTGGACCGCGTAAATGAAAGTCGCCATCGCGGCGATGACGGCAACGCAGCACTGTATTTTTAAAAAATTCAGCCACGTCCGGTTCCTCCACCAAAATGCGGTCAGCACCAGCATCGAAACCAGACACTGCAGTAGACAGCTGCTGCAGCCCAATATCACGACGAAATTCGTTTGATCGTTTTTCGCCAGAACGACCTGAAAACGAGAAGCGCAATAATCCGCTTATTCATCGATGCAGCGAGATATAAGTACTATAGCACTGTGCTGGCTATACATATATGCATATATATCCTTTACAAATGGCAATCGTTCATACCCATCTCTGGCGTGATTTTTGTCTGTATTTTTTATTTTCTGTTATTGTTGCTTTGTTTACGGAAAGTTCGACGGCCAGAGTGGCTTGTTTAATCGCCGATACGGATATGTGTGGACGGATATTTTATTTGATAGCCATGATACAGTGTTTTTGTCCTGATTGTGCTGAATGTACAAAATGAAAAATATAGCTACACTTTTTGGTGCAGTACATATTGGACAAAAGGTGTCGCGTGCATCGCGGACTTTAAAAAGACTATTCCGACCCTTTCAGACTTCCCTGCGGTAATCCTATAGTCATAAAATACAATGAACAGTAAGTATGTAAGTATACGAAAAAGAAAGAGAGCTACTTTCGAACAAACCAGCTCTTCTCACGTAGCGAGCGCATTTAATCTAATTCGAACCTCGCTCCACACGACTGCGAAAAAACCGAGCGCTTATATATATACATACATCCAATCCGCTCGCGTTTTCTCTGCTTCGAGAATCGACTTCCCGACCCAACGAGGCAGCAATCCATTCGTCGCCACGACGACTTTTCTTGGCCCGGAAATCTTTATCCCGTACAAACAGCTTGAGCAATAAAACGCAGAGCCGCTCGTTATCGCACCTTATGCCATATCGACGAAGACGCGCGCTCGCGTAAAAACGCGCCCCAGTAAAAGTGCAATCTATTAGTCGAGCCGTCGTAAAGAATGGCCCAGCGCCGCAAGTCGCGACCGCTAACTCGGCGCTGTAGCTTTAGATATATATATATATATATACACATATCCGTACGCTGGGTCGATTTCAATGGCTCTCGACTCTTGCCTGAAGGTTCTTCTGAGTCCGTCGCATTCTCGAATAAATTCTTATATCCCAGGCCGGGATTTGCAAAGAGCCCCGCGCGGATATCCCGGTGTATTATATACCTATATGCGTTGAAAGTTCCCGCGCACTCAACGCCGACAGATCTGGCGTATATATAAGTTATACACGTGTATATTACATATGTATGAATGATCATAAGGCGTACGAGCGGGATAGCCGTAAATATTTTCACTCAAGGGCTCGAATGCTTTTGCAGCTTGTATATGCACGATGTATTGCATGATATTTCTGATTGGGATGCCGTCTTTTTTCTCACGTATTACCTGCTCCGAGCTTCTGATGCTTATATACTAAGTATAGGATCGTTCTGCGCGAGTCTACCTCGCAAGAACTTGCAACGGAATCGAATGACGTCGACAAGTGGACGTATAAAGGGCTTACCTCAAGGAGGGTAGTTGCTTTCTTTCCGCCGGAAAGAAGTTAAATAGAACTTAACTTTATAATACCTATATAGATTCCACGATCGAGCGCTCTCGCCATAATAGGACACATATAAGTTCAATGCAATTTATATATAAAAGCAGCTTCCTGGACGCTCGAGCGATATATGAATTTGAAAATTCAATAATGCCGGGCCTCGATCGATGCCGTCTCGAAATTGCGATGTCCTCCTCTTCGGCAAAGTTCGCACTACGTTCGCATGAGAGACAATGCGCAAGCTTCTGGCTGCCAGCCAAAAAGCTCGTATACACCACTGACCTTTTCGGCGCGAGTTGTGAGAAAGGCGGCGAAGGTACCGGGATTGGAGCAGAGGCAGTGCAGCGCGCTGTCCTTGAGCAGTCCCTCCTCCGCAAGGCTGCAGCTGTCGAGTTTCCAGTCGCCGTCGGGCCCCAGCACGCCGCACGAGGCGTTCCAGGCCTTGGAGTGGTTTCGCGCACCGGCGAATTCCAGCTCGATTGAAAAGCGCTCGTCCCTCTCGGAATCCCGGTACGAGGTGGAGACGCTGATTACGCGCGAGCTCAGCCGGTACTCCATGTCGCTGCCGTCGCTGCAAGAATATGGTTTTACATTTTTATCTGACAATTTTCCAGCTCGAAGATATTTCGAGTGCGGAACGCTGGACGCGCGACTAATTGCCCGAGCCGGAGTATAGGATCCGGCCGTATTTGCCGAGAGCAAAAAATTTCGAGTGCGCTAGGCGCCCATTTATAAAAGTGTCATGTGTTGGCCATCGGCATTTTTTCGCCGCCAGCGCGACGTATATGAATCACGTACGCGGCAGCCGACGATCTCGATGATACACTCCATCATCGCCCCCCTCGTTCGGCTGCAGCAGTGCGCATTAAAAAAAAAAAAATTGCATTGCCGAGCTTTCGGGCTTTGGTAATTTATCTCGAATCTTTTTATGGGCTAGCTGATGTATATGATGGTTTTTACGAAACCGAACGACTTGATGTTCGCGAGTAAAAATTTATTTATACGCCAACGCGTGAAATGGAAAGCATATTCATGCTGCGGTATTAAGCTTTTCATTTCACGTGTCGGCGTATACATATAAATACATTTTTATAAAGAATAACGCGTGCAAATAATCGCGCGATAAAATATCAAACAAGTATATACAGAAGAATTCTTTGATAAACTTGTTTACGTCCTCTATACGCAAAGCTCGCACCTGCCCGCCTCTTCTCGCTCATTCGAATTTTCCAAATTTATGCAGCGATGAGCGCTTCAACTCCCCCAGCGCATTTCCGCACTTGCGCTCTCACTCTCTCTTTGTTCGACAGCGCAGTGTCCCGGAGAGAGCAGCTTTTGAAGGGAAATTTTTAGCCCTTGCTGGAAATTCAATGCTCGCGAATTATTCGCCTAATTCTCTCTCTCTCTCTCACACACATACACACTCATGCGAGCGCAGCGACGTTTCAATTTTGCAAGTTGGCCGGTACGCGTTATTGCGTTAATAATCGCACACGGGATTCCCGGGGACGCGAGCGAGCTTTTGAAAATGAATATGCGAGATTAATGTGTATTACTGATGCAGACTCACTCGAGTTCGGTGATGTATGTGTCGGGAAAAAACTGCGCCAGGTCGCGGTAAACGACGACGATACCCGTAACAGTTTTGTTGACGTTCTGCAGTCGATTCTGGTAGAGTCGGATCGTCACTCGCTCGTTATACCAGTCAGGATATTTGCTAGAACGAAAGAGAGAAGATTGCTTATATACAATGATAGTAGGTGTAATAATTAAATTCGCAGTTTTTTTCGTAATACTTTTGATTGTCTTGAGGTATTTTCAAACTGTACATGATGCTGGAACTAGAGTATACTTTCATTGGTAGAACGTCGACGACGACTTGCGAGAGGGACAGGTGTTTGTGACTTTCGCCACTGTCCTGGCTCCAATATCCGAGATTGCGTATAACAAGTTGGCTCAGTGATAAGAGCTTCTGCAAAAGGAAGATCATTATCGATTTCTTGTTATTTGTTAAAGCTATATAATTTCTATCATTACCGCCTGGCTGAGAATCGAATTCTCGTAGCTGAGAATTCTGTCGATGATCCTCATCGTGGCCTCGGCCGAGTTCTTGAGCTCCTCGAGCTCGTCGACGTTGTACTGGTAGTGCTCGACTTCCTGCAGCAGCCCGATTATTCGATCGCCCTCGCCCGGATAGAAGCTCGACCTGCGATATTGCAGCACGTCCCAGAACGCCTGTATCGTCGACGATCCGTTTGTGCTTTCATATCCCAGCGTCAGACTGCGAAACTAAAATTCATACGGTGAGACTGCAACTTTCAGCGGATAGCAATTTTCTGGTTTGCCTTGTCAATTAGAGTTAATATTGCGTATGTATGCCTGTATTCGAGCAAAGTATTCCGGACGAAGTAAGTTTGAAAAATGCGCGTTTTTCAATGTTACTTTCTCCGGAGAGTGTGTACTCTTTGTTATATACTCCGTAACGATACAACGCACCGAGTCAGTTACCGTAGAACTCTATATGGGAAGCGCATGCGTCTCCTTCAATTTCAGAAACATCAGAAACTTTGTTTAGTCTCTCTTTCGCGTCTTATACTTATGCACTTCCTTCTCTTCCTCCCGCCACCCCCTGTCTCTCCCTCAGCGGCCTGTGTGCATGTACTTGATGTCGAGTTCAGCTTCACTATAGCCTGTTCGCGCATATATCGTATAGATTGTACTCCCAGCGGAATAAATTCTCAATGTACCGAGCTCGCACATCGCATACAGTTGTATCGAGTGAGAGAGAGAGAGAGATAGAGAGATAGAGAGATAGAGAGATAGAGAACAAAAGCCGTATCGCGCACGAGATTTTGCACCAGCGACGACTGTGACGAATCGAGTTTATGTTAAATCGCGCTGCAGTCGAGCCCGACAAACATGCCGCCCTGATGCACGCCGTCGATTAGTTTCTCTTTTACTCGCGACAAAAACTCGACATACCACGCGAGCTACAAGCTCATACAAAGTAGTTATACGAATGATTTTAAGTTTACAAGTTTAGAAAAAATCCTCTCAGCCTGGCATTACAAACGACTCAATTACCTCAACAAACGCAGCCGCGCAGCTATAGAGCAGACACGAGTCTCTAGCAGGGGTAAGTACATAGGTATATATGTACATATACAGGCGCGTGGCTGGCTCTCCGCGGCGGCCCTGGCTGTGGAGCACGAAACATACAAAGCGCTCGCTCGCTCGCTCGCTCGCTCGACACGGAGGTCATATATCCTCTCACTGGCTCCCGCTGCGCTGTTTGTATACTCACGTCGTTGCAAGGCTGGACGAGTGGCTCGTAGAGGCAGCCAGAGAAGTCGGGCAAGTCCCAGCCGGAGCTTACGGCGTCGCGCATGTTGCACTGGCGCGAGGCGTGGCGGCCGACGAAGCCCTGGGGACAGGCCAGCAGAGCTTTCGAGCCGGGGGCCGTGTCGGGCCAGTTGAGGCCCAGATTGCGCTCGGCCAGGCAGAGGGGGATCTGCGTGCGGTTGACCACCTCGACGCGGACCGAGCTCGAGTGGTGGGCCACGTTGCAGGTGTAGGTCGCGGACTTTTGGGCGTGGCTGATGGTCAGGAGGCTGCCGGCCGGGTAGAGGTCCTCCCAGACCTCCTGGCCGGGCTCTAGGCGGAGGAGGGCCCGGTTCTTCGTCCAGCCGAAACCGATGCCGATGCTGCGCATGTTTGGCGTGGTGCACATTAGCCGCAGCGTGCTGCCCTGTAATCGGAATTATTTATTTATTTTTTTATTTTATTTTTTACGACCGTGCAGACACTTTTGGAAAACAAAAGTGCAGCGGTACAATCGCGTTTAAAGCTGAAAGACAGAACGATATAGTACACTGTGCGACTGATGCAGGGAGAAGGTTAAAACTTTTCTGAAACATTTTAAAACTTTTGAGGAATTCTATAAAAATGTTAAAAATTTCGTTCGCTCTATATAAATATACACAGGAATAGAAAAGGGCCTTTGCATGCGCACTTGGCAAAAAAAGTACAGTATGCAGCAGGAAAGGACAATTTCTAACTTACCCCTTGCTAGAAATGACCCATCCCCCTCCGAGTTACACAATATATAATACTCTTTCTTCCCGCTGCTGAATTTTTTTCCCCGCTACTCCAAAGACGCTCTTGAAAAGCTCAAATACGCTTTTCCATTCGCTTTTCTAGTAAATATTCAAGCCGAAGTCGAGTGCGCTAGCTTCCTTTTCTTAGAATTCTATATACTCGCATTTTCTCTCTCTCTCTCTCTCTCTCTCTCTCTCTCTCTCTCTCTCTCTCTCTCTCTCTCTCTCTCTCTCTCTCTCTCTCTCTCTCTCTCTCTCTCTCTCTCTCTCTCTCTCTCTCTCTCTCTCTCTCTCTCTCTCTCTCTCGCTCTCTCTCTCTGTCTCGTTGCCGGTACGTCGAAGCGTCGCATCTTTTGTTCGTCTGTCTCTCTCTCTCTCTCTCAGCGTGTATTAAACTTAATTCTAGTTAAGACGTAGCTTTTATCCAAAGCTTCCTGTACGTATAACGTCGATATATATATCATACAGAACGTAGGGCGAGCGTTTGAACATTACGTACAAATTTTCCATATATTGGCTTGTGAAAACTCGAAAAGTA
The DNA here is from genome assembly GCA_020010945.3 of Muscidifurax raptorellus. Lineage (NCBI taxonomy): Eukaryota > Metazoa > Arthropoda > Insecta > Hymenoptera > Pteromalidae > Muscidifurax > Muscidifurax raptorellus. Next base: position 1,527,032 of record CM052081.1, on the reverse strand, counting down.
GTACACGTAAAATAACTTTGCCCTCGGCGCTCGAAAATGGAATTTCAAGAGCTCATTTATTACGCTGCGCGAAAAATTTCAAGTATTCGCGGATCGAAAGCTTCGAAGCCCTCTTTTTCTTTCACTCCGCAGCTCGCCGAGCCATATTTTCAGCTCCATTTCCGTGTGAAATAATTTAAAACACCCGCGAGAGGTTCAGCCAACCGTTATATATATATATATATTCAGCAAATATTGGGTACCTTCTCGACGGTGCTGCTCATAGGCACGACCTTGACATTCGGCTCGTTCTTGATGTCGATGTGGATGCTCCGGCATTGCTGGACGCCCCAGTCGAGCACCTGGCAGGTGTAGCGGCCCTCGTCCAACAGCGTTGCCTTGTCCACCGTGAGGATCGACGTGTGATAGTCCGAGCCGTCGTTCGGCATATGCCGGTACCAGATTTCCCTATATTTTTCCAAAATGAATTTACATATATGCGACAATTTCGACAGAGCGTATATAGGTATATATGATCGATCGCTATTCGTATTAATTTTCATATTGGAAATGCTTTTCAACGCATTGAACGGTTATAAGCGCTGAGCCACTGTAATCTGTATTACATAATATAACGAGCGGTTCATAGAAATTATGCGCTTGACGATTTCAATTGCGCAGATTCCAAAGTTGAAGATTTAACGCATACCGTGAGCTTACGCGTTTCTGAAAATTAATTTGTGAGCGCGGTCATAGTTATTTAAGAAAAAAAGACGAAGGAATTAAATGCAGGCATGTATTTATTTGCGTGAAATACTTTTCCGTGACGAAGTGGCCATCGCGTTACGTATCAAGGTAGTGGCGGTGGGCGTCGACAGCTTTTTAAGTCGAAAAATAGCGCGCGTTACATTGAAAAATGTCAGCTGATCCTCGCGTACCTATATCTATGCACATACGTATGCGCATAAGTAATGCGCGGGCTTTGAAAAATCCTACCTTGTAGCCTTGCTCATGTTCACCACCATGTCATCCTTGTACCAAGAAAACTTGAGGTCGGTGCTGCCTACCGCTACGCAGGATAGGGTGAATTGATCGCCGAGCTGGACTTGGCGCTCGTTCACCTGGTTGATCCTCAGGCTCTGCGAATCGCAACGTATAGTTTATAATGCAATTGAAAATCCTCGTACAGCTGTGTATTCATACACAGTCTCGCTCAAATCGGAATAAATTTTTCGGAGCTTTTCGATAAAAGTTCGCGCCTCTCTTCTGCTTCGTACATATACATATATACAAAGAGAGCAAATCCGTTTGCTGGAGAGGAAAAAGGTGCCGGCGTCATCCAAAGGCAAGCCTATCAAGTTTCCATCCGAGGTACTCCCTGAAGCGAGTTCATTGAAGAAAAAAGAGAGGACTCACCTGCAGTCGAAGTGCCGGCTTCTGCTGAAAGGTGAAGTGGGACGGCTCGAGGAAGAACTCGGCGAGCCGGCGACGCTGCACCAGCCGGTTGAGGGCACCACGGATTTTGTCGCCGTCCAACGTGTTGCCAAAAAAGTGGAAATTCACCTCCAACGCTGGACTGCGAATCGCAGAGACGGAGAAAGAAAAAGAGAGATAGAGAGAGAGAGAGATGGAGGAATTTCACGTTCAAATTAAAAGTTGCTGCGGTCGCGCGCAGCTAGTTCTTGTTGTTGTTGTTGTTGTTGTTAGGAGTAATTATGTTGAGAACAAACCGCGGTGTAGCGAAAGAAGAGGAAACTTAGTTTCCAGTTATTTTCTCGATCAGTTGGCGATTTGGCATTATTCTGCAGCAGATGCGAATGGCTGTGTTTGGATTGCGTTTTGACTTTGATGCGGACAAATGTGTTCTCATCGAGGTTTTTGTATTTATTTGTATAAAAAGAATTCAAAAGTAATATGAATGTTGTAACTTAATGAAAAATGTCGGAAATTAATTTTCCGTGTATTTGCCTTTCCCGGCTTCAGTATAGGTACGTCGCCACGTTGAAATTATTCGAGTTTCATTTTATTTATTAAGTATTTGTCCAATAATTTCGAAACTCGAAGCATTCTTATCACTTTAGCCTTATTCACATTTAATATTATTTAAAGATACTTATAAGTATAAACCTGCCTTTGTCGATGACAAAGTGAATATATTTTTATGTCCGTCAGCCTCGTGTCATTCCTATTACACTATATTATAATGGCCAACCGAGCCGAGGCCAGATTTTTCTTTCATTTCCGCGATCAGTTTGATCGACAAGGATGAGGGCTACGCCTAATGTATACATAGCAACACAAATTTTAACTTAAGGCTGACTAAAGAGGCGGTATACTCACGTCACACTAAGAATTTTCATATCCTCCATCGACGAAATGTTCGAATCCCAGATGTATTTCGACAGCTGTAACATGAATCATTATTTATGCAGTTAACATTATCGGCCAGCTGACTGAAACTCACTGCCGCTGCCCCGAGGAGGGTATTGCCAATGCGCAAACATGCATCGTATCAATTAAATTAAACAACGCTTTCGATATTATACCGTATATAAAAGGAAGGATTACGTATACACGCTAACGTTGCTTCGGCATTGGAGAATGCAGCGGATGTAAAATAAAATATATGAGCTGCAGTATCAATAACGTTATTCGACGCTTGGAAAATATTTGTCCACGAAACATTACGATTATGTATATCCGGCGGAAAATGACTTTTATTCTTCGATGAGCCGATAAATAAGTAAAAAGCGAACTTACGATGGCTGATGGAAAAGAGATCGATGAGAAAAGTTGGCGGCCCTCGGAGTTGGCCTAAAAGAGCTATGATTTATCGTAACCTATTATTATACATCAGGAGCCGACGAATCGACGCGAATAAGCGTTAAATCTCGATGATTGTCTCGCCGGCGCCGGAAGTTACTACTCGCGTTTCTTATCATATTATATATAGATCGTCGAGCCGATAATGGACATTTATAGAAAAAGTCCGCGTGCAGTCTTTTCGCTAATGTTCAGCACGAAAATTATGTCAACTCTCGGGCAGAGATTTTATCATCGCTTTTTATGATAATGCCCGAAAGTTTCACCGAACTTATATATATTATCCGCCTCAGTTTTGAGTTCCCCGAAGCGCGTCTTGCGAATGTGTGTGTGTGTGTGTGTGTGTGTTTTAAGCGTAAAAACTTGAACGACCATTTTCGCAAGTTCTTACGTAAGGCTAACGAGGTCACATTCTTTTCAATTTCAAAGGCCTTCTCATTCTCTCTTTTGAGAGCCGCGCGAGCCCTCTACTATTTCACGCTCTGCGCGCTTCAAAGGCTCCTTTGCGCGCACGTAATGATCGACGATTCGATCATTTTACTGCAAACATTATATTGATAAGGCTGCGTTCTTTTTCAAATCGATAGCCGACGTTATGCAAATTCGACGAAGCGGTAAACTTTACATGGAAATGCACAAAGTTGATTAAACGAGGGAAAATTCGAGGAAGAATGGAATAACAATACAGAGATGTGTTTTCTCGTCATTTTATTGCGGCAATACAGGACTTTTTATTCAATTAATATTGGAATATCAATGGTTACACAGAGGCTGCATTCAATTAATTTTAATGATAAACGCAATCGGCGTATCGGTATTATCAACATACATTACAGCGTCTCCTCATTCTCTTGTAGGTAAATTGCGCACGTATATGCGCGAGGCCAATTACAGCAAGTCTACGGCTTTATTTTCCAGTCGTCCTCTTCTCAAATTTCACCCAGTCTACATTCTCACGTCCGTACGTGCATGTGGGCGCGTGAAACGGCCTCTCGAGCTACATCGATCCCGAGAGAGTCCGCGCGTGCGATGGGCTAGGCTCCGGTGATCGATCAGCCACATAATATCGTCACCGGAGAGCTCTGCCTTTATTTACAAATGTGTCCGCCTCTGGATCCCTGCGATGGGCGGTTGAAGACGGGCAATACAGCATCAACAGACGTCATCGTCTTTTAGTACTCTATCTTTCATCAAAGCCGAGACGATCACTCGGGCGACTCGAGGAAGAAGTCGTTCTTGCCGCCGAGGAGCAGGAGACAGCTGAGATCCTGGTGCTCCCGGCCGAAAGTTTGCTTGAGCACGCGCTCCGGGAGTCTGAGTATCCTGAGGCCGCTTTCGCGGCAGTAGGCCTCGAGTAGGGTCGTCTGTAGGTGACTGGCTGCGTCGACGCTCTCCTCCTGCGGCATCAAGCAGACGCCGCGACTGCGGACCTCCGGGTCCGAGCCGAGCCCGGCGAGGGTTTGGAGGGTCGGGAGCATGCCGCTCACGATCAGTCGCTCGGGGTCTGGCTGGAGTTTGAGACGGCGCTGCTGGGGTGAGGCGCGTCGCCGGCGGCGCATCTCCGTCCAGGTGAATTTGCTGCTGCTGCAATGAGAAGACAGAAAGTTTGTTGAGTACATAGTGGATTGAATTTTTATTTCCGCGTAATAATTACGATATCGCGCGCGCGCGCCGCCGCTGTTTATCTGTTCCGCGAATCGCACCGTAGCGCAGAAAAAAAATGACGAATGTATATATAGGTATAAAGCTTGCACGGCGATAACAAGCGCTCGCCGATAAATGCCTCTCGCGGTTTATCGAGATAATACCTGCGTGGTAGCGCGTCCAAGTTTTATTAAATTTCAGCGATTGCATCAGTTCCGCTTAGCCGCCGGCGCATCGGATATACCGGAGCTGTGTGAATCTTATCGAGCGACAATGCCGCGCGTATCTCCGCGCGATGAGAAGACACGAGCGGTTTTAAGAGTATACAGTGGGAGAAAAAAAATTCGCTATATATCTCGCGGAGCGTGACGAGGCTTTTCATTAAGCGAACGCATGATGAATAGGTAGTCGACTCTTCGCGTGTCTCCCACTCGTCGGCGGCCGCGTAAGTGTGCAAATGTCACGAACACGATGCATATATGCATGAGGCTGCCTTGACAATTAAGCGGGTTAAAATTAGTCGAGAGCGGCCGCGCGCGCGCGTTATACGCGCATTTCGAATAAACGACTTTCAGTCTTTGGAAAATGTTACATCGGTAGCGCTCTACACCTCATACGCACGCGGGGTGTCGAAAAATGACGCAACCGAATTCAAATTTCGCGCGCCGGCTCGGAGCAGAACACCATGAATGAACTTACCTATTGCTGGTGCTACTGGTGGCCATTGGCAAGACTTGACAGAGATCCTCGCACGTCATGGCTTTCCTGGTTTCTCCCGGATAAGTAGATACGCGCTGACTATATAACACTGGCTCCGCACGGCTCGCTATCTGGCGCTGAACTGCTGCTCGGCCTCCTCTTCTTCCTCCTCTCTTGGCGGCGAGCGCGAAACTCTCGCTCTCTATTGTATAGGTTAGGTGTATATCTATATAGTATATCCCTCGGGGAATTCTAGGCTGCGAGCTTACGCAACGTTGTTCGCGTGGGCACTGTATAGATAGATAGACAGCTGTGCACTTGGCTGGCTGAAGCGTTATACGCAAAACTGCACTCGCGCACACTCCGACTCAAGTATATACACGATACACGCGGGGACACACGCAGGCCTCGACTTTCGACACGTACGTATATGTAAGTATTTTATATATATATATGTAGGTATATAAGTGTTGGTAGGAGTATCTCGTATAGTCGTGCGCGGCAGTATAGCTCGACTCGAAATATGTCGAGCGTCGACTCGCCGGTGCCTTTTAAACGGCCGCCCCACCATGTCTCCGACGCGCATCACTCGCGCGCGCCAGAGTATATATATAAGTATAGGTGGGAGTCTATACGGCACCGGCATCGCATATAGCAGTATTCACTGACTCTGGCGCTTCTCAGACTTTTGTTTGGATATTCCGCACGCGGGGCCGCGATAAGTGTGCGCTGCGCGCACGCGGGGAAATACTCGCTGCGCGCTTGTATATATATATATATATATATTTATATAGAGCTACATACACGTTTTGCTCGTTTTTGCGCTCGAGAGTCGAAACGGCCGTGTGTATATATATATATATATATATATATATATATGTATGTATATCTAGCATCCATGTATGCGCGTGCTCTCTGCTTTATGGCTCCGCAACTGCGAAAGATTATTGGAAAAAGCAGTGCCGCGCAGCATTGCAGTCCTCGTGGTTTTTTTTCCCTTCTGCTAGCAGCAGCTTCGTTTTTCCCCGGGAATCGGATTTTCCCCTTTGTCGGGGGGGTGTGCAGCTCCGCTACACGCCCAGCACTTGGCGGATAGTTTTCTGAAAGTTGTGGCAGAGTTGTCGGCTTGTCGGAGCCAGCAGCCGAGCGGTTATTGTATTTTTTCTTTCTGTGTATACATACATCTATATATATATATATATATATTTCGAATAACGTCAGCTGCGCGGAAAAACTGCGGCTTACGGCGTAGTGTCACCTTGATTGGACGCAACTACGCGACGAGGTAATTTATCTCCGATTTTTTTTATGGGATTAATATTTTTCCCGCGAGGATGATGATATCGAGATGTCGCTTTCATAGAGAGCCCGCCGCGTCGTGTCTTATATCCCTATATATCAAGATTGATGAGTTTTCCATCAGGACGATGATATATCTCGAGGAAATTTCGAGAATCCCCTTTGGCTGGCTCCGCGAAGTTAATAAAAATTCTCCAGATTCCCCGGCGGCGGCCCGCGAAACTTCGGCTGTATTGTTACACGAAAAAGTATAATAAAGTACTTAACTATACATGCGCGCACGTCGAAAGATCCCGCGGGCGTCACATGCGCGATATGTAAATCCTCGAGAAAGTGCCACTCTTCCGAACTGCCGCGTATCCTAGCGCATTAGGAAAACATGAATTTGCAGGGCAAAGAAAAGAAAAATAAGCCACAAGTCCCCCGAGTGCACCTCGCATGCATATACTTATACTTATATATAGCCTCCGACCGATAAAACTTTTTCCTCGGCTCCGATGTATTAAATAACACATATAGCGCGGTGAAAATATTTTTGCTTACGCAAAAAAAAATCATCATCGGCTCGGGCTACACACCCGATAAGCGCGCGCGCGTCCATCTCAGCGAACAGATATATATATATATATATATATATATATATATATATATATATATATATATATACGCGTCAGAGCTGACGTCACAGCGGTGTTTCCGATTCCGTATATTATGTAGCTATATGGGATAACGAAAGAGAGGCGGCGATATTAGCATCGGGCGTATTTCGATGACTGTATATTTGTTGCTACTGCAGCTCCGCGGACTCTGTATATCGATGCATAAATTAGGTTTAATCTACTATCGACGGGCGAGCAAGGCAAGTTTGTCGGCCCGTTAAAAGTCGGATGGTCTATTCGATCGATTCGTCGGCGATGCTTTTTTGCTGCCGATTTACATACACGCCAAGAGGGAGAGCGCGAGAGTCGACGTTTTATTCGGCTGAAACTCCAAGTAGTTTTTCAATGCCCCGACGGAATCGTTTCCGCGGAGAAGAGGTGGGAGGTACGTTTTTTCGAAGGCTTGCGTCTTGATAGAATTTGTTTTCCACGCGCGGTATAATGTACTTTCGCGGAGCAATTATACGCTACAGCGCAGCCGGAAGTTCTCGCGCGCAGCAGTACGTAATATATATATATATATATATATATATATATATATATATATATATATATATATGATTCCTCTTTCCGCCTTCATCGGCCCTTTGAAATTTATATTTGCACAGAGTCCGTCAGCTCGCCGCGGTTGATCGGATGAAACTGGAGGAAAAAATTCTTAAAATCCGCGATCCCAATCAACCTGACGCCGCCGGTTTTTATGCTTCTCCCGTGCAAAAAGTATCGCCCCGGCAACTGAAATTCAGCGTCGAGAGAAAATCCAATTATCATCATAGTTTCCTCGCGCACTGCCAATTCCAGATTTGAAAATTGCGAACCCGCGCAGTAGCTATATATATATATATATATATATATATATATATATATATATATATATATTTATTTAGTCTTCCACGTATATTTGCAAACACATTGTTTCGTGCAATCCATTTCTGCGTCGTTAAAAGAATTGCCGTCGGCTAGCCACGTTATACACAACAGAGACTATATCAGTCGCAATACACGCGGAGGAGCTAGAGCGAGAGATTGTTGCGTAACGCCGTTACAGAGCTCGCGGGCGTGAATCCCGATGAGACACTGTACTCGGTCTTTTTCCAAACACGACGCGGGCTACGCTAATACGACGCGTTGCGATGGAATTAACGGTGATTTTATATATGTTTGCCGGAGCGAGGTTTTTTCCGGTTTAAGCATTATATGCGGCGAAAATCCATCTCCGAGAAAACAAGACTCCACGCTGTTTACACAATTATAGCTGCGAGTAGAGCTTAATCTCTGTTTGAGCAACGCCGCACGGCTGCGCGCGTATAGTTTGCTCCGAACGATTTGCAAGTATATAGCGCGATTACTATATGGAAGAAGAACATTTATTTTCCCTCGAGGATCATTACACTACGAGGAAAAAGGTCGCGTTCAGCTTGACGATCGCTTAATATTATTGCTTCAGCTTATTATCGTTCGAACCGCACAACTTTAACACCTTTATATTTATTATTCGTCGATCGCACTTTATATAGGAAACGGCGACAATATCGGCCGCGCAACTGCGTTCGTTTTTCGCGCCGAAAAATCCACGCATCATACACGCGAATAATAAACGCGAGCTGCCCCGTCAATGAAAATATTTTCCGCGGCCGCGTGCGAATACAGTCTGTCTCGCGTCGCAAACAAAGGCCAATTTTGAAAAATCAATTTTCCACCTACACGCGGATGTTTATCGGACCGCGACGAGCAAAGTGAAAGAATTTCGACGGAGACGAGGTCTCGGACATTAGTGCGGCGGGTAACGAGGCAACTTTTTTAACGAGAACCGCCGCGAAAAAAGCCGAACGGTTCGGAATATCGAGGGCAGCTTATAGCGCTATAAATATTGTTACCGCCGTGTGTGTATACGCTGTATACGAGGGGAAAATATAGCTTTGAAAACATGGAAACTGAAGAATAATCGCTCGAATGCAAATATTTTTACTCTTCCCTCGCGAGTAGCTGGTCTTCCTGGAATATAGAAAAACAGATTCGGGAGCACGATACGTCGCCTCGGGCAAAACTTTCTTATATTATGCGCGCAGGGCAAACTTTTGCGATCGGGCATAACGATTCGCCGTCATTATTCCACACCGGAAGTAAAATTTCATGGAAACAAACACCGAAGTTTTTCTCGATAAAATATTGATATGTATATATGTATAATCTAATAAGCGTCGCTATTTATATATGTATATAGATACGTGCATATAGAAGTCACCGCGGCGTATCCTTTTATTAACATTTCAGAACGCGATTCGCGAACTGCGCGACAAAGCTATATCATTTCGAATTTACGCCACCGGCATGAAATAAAGATGAGCTATACTCTCGCGGGCTTATAACTCTCTCCCTCCAGCAGCGCTCCCGCCTCGACTTTAATATTTTAAGGCTATTCACGTGTCTCGAAATGCAAACTGGTTTACATTCGTTATGAAATAACCCGAGATCAATCTCTGAAAATGCGCATCGCACTATGCGCGCGCAAAAAAAAATGATAACTTTTCAGACGCGTGAAAAGTCGCACGGGATGTCAAAGCGCCAGCAGGATTTTTTCGCACGTGTGTATACAAAGGTGGGCTTGGGAGTAGATGAATTTTAATTACGCTTAATGCGTCGCGTTCGCCTTTCTTGAGGCTTATACGTATGTACTCGCGTCGGGGGAATATCGCTTTTGAATGTTGGGCGACATTCGTGTCGGTGAATCGGGTCCTGGGGGGGAATCAGCAATTTTCGAATAAAGCTTTGGTTTCGCATAGTATACCGAATGAAGAAGCTATAGGGAATTATATTGTGAGACGATCGCGCAGGATGTCGCGTTGATGCGTATATCACGAGTCGGTCGTTCGTTAAAACTTTTGTTTGTATCGATAAAAACAACTGATTAAATCCACAATTATACGCGCAGCTTGTGCCCCTTCCTTGGAATACTTTTGCATGCTAGCTGTATACTATATATATAGTATTTCTATTGGAAACTCATAATGCATTAATGCACGCGATATAACGCAGCGGGTATTAGGAAATTTTCCTTATATACACATCGCGAGGTCTAATATCTCGATAATGGGCATTTCCCCTCTTGTATATATTATAACCTCGTTCCCAAATATGAGCGCCTGCGCGCAATAATAATGCATACACCGTGTGCAAGTTGTTCGTTTTTAACAATTTGAAAACTATTCAGTCGAAAAAGTTCGAAGCGAGTAATTACGGACTTGTACAATTTGGGCAATAAGCCGTTCTCTCCCCTCAGATTATCCTCTATATATATATATATATATATATATATATATATATATATATATATATATATATATATATATATATATATATATATATATAGAGAGAGAGAGAGAGAGAGAGAGAGAGAGAGAGAGAATAAGCGCATTAAGGCGTGCGCGCATTGTGGCGGACTCCAAATAATTGCTCTTCTTATTTCCGCTGGAACGTTCTTGTCGTCGAGGCGAATGAGATATTAAATCTAGAATGATTATACATTGTAATAATACAGCCGAACAAAAACCCAAAGACGGAACTATAACTATAGACGTACTTTTCCCCGCGAACAGAGGTCTCGTAAAGTGACGTCGGTGCGATCGGGCGCGCACTATTATAAAGCTATTACGCGTCAAATTAAATTAGTCAAAAGAACGGCATCATACGCGCGCAACGCCAGAACTTTCCAAAGAGCGATTTTACGAGTGCGCGACGTTTCCAAATTTTTTCCGTTGCGCAAGCCCGGCACTTTGGAAAAATGTGCATATCGTATCGTCGCGGCATTGTTTTTCCTCCAAGATACATCGTATTTTCTCGCGGATGCATATACTGGCAGCTCAGGAGAAGCCCAAACGAATCACCGCGTTACGAAGCACAAAAACGAGATTACGCAACGACAGTATACACGAGCTATCGCGGTTTATTGATTACGGCTCTTGCGCAAAGGAGAGATATTGTATTTTCTCTATTAAAACTTCCTCGCTCTCCTTCCTGCAGGACGTCGTTACGCGAAGGTATAGCATCGTTGATAAAATCGTTGTGCAAGTTGTTATTAATTGTGGTCGAAATGAAGTCTATATAATATTTGCTCTCTCTCTCTCTCGCATCTGGGGAAAACCGCTCGGGAAAATTCCGCTCGGCTGCGACAACAGCCGAGTGAAAATTCGCTCTTGGCCTCTCGCGAGCAAATATTTTCCTTGCGTCCACTTTTCCAGGCGTGTTTCTCGCTTGAAAAAAGAACTCGAGCGGCTATATCCTGATGTCGGAGTGCACGAAATTTCATTGCGGTCGCGAGCGCGTGTCTTATCGGCGCCGCAAACACACAAGCAATAAGCGCGACGGGCAAAGTTCCATCGGCGGCAGGACGACGACGACGACGACAACTTCCGCAGCCGGCCTTCATTAACGCCCCCGAGCTCTCTCTCTCTCTCTCTCTCTCTCTCTCTCTCTCTTTCTCTCACTCTTCTCCCGGAAAGATATTTACATTAGCGAAAAGAGCGGAAGGGACGCGCAGGGATAGAACAACACGCAAGTAAAATTCAGTAATTTAAGTTCGTTAAGTATGCTAAAATCGAGGGGGCACCGCTGCTGTGTGCATGTGTGGGTGTGCGCTCGAGAAGGAGTATATAAGGATCGTAGCGCGGCGCGAGAAATTTACGACGACAGGGCAGCGGTAGACGAGGAGCTTTTAGCCTTGGCGCGTGTTTCAAGATTTGTAAAATTTACATTCTTTACTCTCTCTCTCTCTCTCACTCTCTTCGCCAGAATTTCAATGGAAAATTTACATTGAAATTCCGCCCGAACGGGGGGATGGGGAAAGCGAATAAAAAGAGTGGTATACGCCGCTGGATCTGGGACGAAAGTCGCTTCTGCCGGGAAATGCGAAAGGCAGAGGAATAACGAAATAAACACAGCGAGAGGAAGAATGGGGTGAGGCATATCCGCGAGAGCTTAATAATGGAATAGCTTTCATTATTCTTCCGCTTCGCGTCGCCATCTCCCTCTTCTTGTCTCGATTAGTTTGATGCTGTCGTCTTAAATATATATATATATATATATATATATATATATAACTGATATACGGAGTTTCTAAATGAATAGCCAAGTGCATATTTCGATTCCCCTGATGACGAGAAAAGTATCACGAGAATTGTTTTCTTCTTCTTTTCTGCGAGTATCAGTGCCTCGGGAATTTATAGTGATTCGCGCTAATTGCGAATTGAGCTGAATTCTTCGTATACCATTATAATGAATATGAACATTGTCGGTAATGTACTCGGAAATGAGATTCAACGGCGTAAATACAATGCAATAAATTCTTTGATTATATATACCGGGGAAATCACAAGTATAAACAGATGCGCCTTTATATCAGAGAATGTATAGCATTATAAGTGTATAATAACAATATATGAATAATAATAAACGTTCCTGAATTAAGGACGCTGTTCGCTTCCCGCATGAATTCGTAATGCCGCGCAATGACAGCGTATAATATAATCAAATTTGATGATGAGCGATACAATTATATTATCCCGCAAGTGTATAATGATATAATCGATTATTAAAAGCAAATCATTACGAAACCACATTTTACAAATTATACGCGTTATATTCCCCGGCTATTATTTTATACGCAATGTCGTCCAACATTTTCTGGAAAACATGAAAAAAACACGTTCGCTCGACACAGCCCATTAGAAACAGTCATATCGTATATATATGCAGTGTATTATACATAGGTATATATATACCACCGCACTTAAATTCGACTCCTGAATCCGCACCACGCAAGCAACTGCGGCATAGATAAATTTCCGAGAGATATAGGCACGAGAATCGATCCGTAATTAAAAGATAACGATGGATTATACCGTTTCAATTTTCGGCAGCCTCTCCCGAGCTCAGTTTCAATATTGGCCGGCGCGATAGATGGGTTTGGCTTAATTTGCAATACAAACAGCTTGTATTTACGGAGATTGTACACAGCGAGTATATGGCGCGAGGGCGAGCGCTAAAAACACTCGAGAGCCGTTGCGCGTATACGGTCGAGAGTCAAACGCGGCCATTTCGACGAGAGCGACACTCGTAAAGTAGGCCGAAATTACGCGGCCGTTCGTTCACCGCCTATAGTACGTATATAAGCGCGAGCATTGAAATGATCAAAAGTGCTCATCTATATAGCTATATGTTTATACAAAATAAAAGGCTCGGACAGCCCGAGAAGACGCGCGAATCTTCATATACTTATGCGTTATTCGCAGCACGCGATATTGCAGCGCGACGAGTGCACATGTGCGCGTGCGCCCGATAACGCGGGAATTTTTGCGCGTCGGAACGACCAAGATAATAGCCGCGGATAGTTTGACACGAACTAATGAAATGATCTCGTCCAATAGGTTGGGAGGATATCGGCTGATACGTTTTATTTTTCTCGGGCGCTATTCGCGGACAAACATATTTTGCGCTTCGGCCGCTCATAGAGAGCGAATTTTGAGACGTATAGCAGTGCGGTTGTTATTCCCGATAATACAAATATGCGCTGCGCGTTTTGCCGGTTGAACGTTGTAATGTTATTCGCTCTTGTCGGACAATTGGCCACGATAACTGTAGCGTTGGTTTGATGAACAAATATTTCGATACGGAGTTATAATACCGATGTAGTTCGAAGAAAAAAATTGTCGAAATTCAGTCACGTCCGGCTGCCGAAGTCATCCGCAGCGCCGTTCGATCAAAGAGCGACTGCGCAAAATCGGCGAAAAAAGACGACAGCGCAAAAAAATAACTGTAAAAGCCCCGTGTGTCCGACACAATGCTTCGATTCTTTTTGAAATTGAATATAGAGCGCAATATTGGCTAAAGAAGCAATTTCGGACAACCACGTACGGCTTTTTTAAAATCGAGGGATATTGATATATAGATATACATATACAGAACGAGCCTTTTTCCCTCGTGAGCTAGCTGGCCAAAGATTTGAAATAGCATGATTGAACAAAGGCGGAAGAGCCGGCAAACCGGCGAATCGATGAGGCTCACGTAACATCTCTCAAGAAATAACGTAAATGGAATTTCAGGTTCTTTTTGTTCTCCCTGCGGTCCGCGAATGACGATTGTTATGCTCCTCGCGGCTCTTATCCTTTCTTCTTATCATCATATCTTGCTGTAGAAAAGTGCTCGCGTCGATATATATATATGTTCTATCGGTGCGAGGGTGCGAGTAAGAGAGAACATCGATACGTATATATATATATACATATATCCCACCGCTGGCGGGGCATTATTCGTTAAGAGGGCTGCATTTTTCTACAGCAGTAGACCAAGAAATTAATCGGAGGTGCGCGAAGAAGCAGGCGGGAAATGAAAGACGACGGCGAAGATATTTATTGCGCCACAAACCTATACTATTATACTCTCGATACAAAAAAATCGCCGTGACTCTCCGATGGTCGATTCGATTTACTCTGCGCCACGCTGCGTTTGTACTCGTCTCTGCACATGCATATACATGCATATACAGGTATATATATACATACACACACACGTTTGCTGTCAAACAAGCCCACGTGTATATATGGGTCGGCCTGACTGACGCAATGGAAATCGATGTTCGGCGATTGAAGCTTTATTAAGGCAATTCCGCACTCTTTTTACGAGCCGTTCACCTATTTTATACCGACCGACAATTTTTTTCACCGGCTGCGTCGATCGCACATAAAGATTTCGCTCGCATAAAATTAAACGCCGGAAAATTTCGGCAACTCTCTACATCTATACACGTAGAATCATTAAACGATTAAAGTATGCTTTATTTGAGCGTATATTTTTAATAATAAAGCGTTATATTGAATAAGCTTCGAAAACGTGCAAGTTCTGCGCGTGACACTTTTACCGTCTAATCTCTCCGCATATATATATATATATATATATATATACATACGCACGATCAACGGTATACACTCAACTTGAATATCTTGAAAGAGCAAGGCGTGACAAAGTTTTTCAATTAATTAAACGCATTTAGCCGCGCGCATCGCCGCGCGAGAGTTACTTATATACACTCGCGCGGTTACGGCAGTCAGCCCCCGCAACAATAGGCCGCGCATGAATTTATAATGCCAGCCATTATATGCGCGCGCGCGACAACTTTCCTCTCTCCAGCTCGCTCTATGCTTGCCGTCGCAAGTTCTGAAGCTATGTATATATATGTGTGTGTGTGTGTGTGTGTGTGTGTCTACAGCCGTAGAAACGCGTATAACAATGATCAGCCGGCGGCGAAAGTTGCGCCAAGTCGGCAAAAACAGTCGCGCATCGCCGATTCGCGCGCGGGACCGTCTGTAATCATCAGAGTTATTACACGACGTGCGAGAGCAGCTCTGTTATATTCGGAGTAACTTGCGTATGTATTATACGCACAGCAGGCCAAGTTCGTCGATTCGCAAGTTTTAATTGACGCGACGCGCGACACGCATCGCTGATGGCCGATATATTATTGTCGGGTGAAACGATGCACGCGCGAGTTCGAAGCTCGTTAGCAGAATAACGTTTAATTGGCCGGGCCGTGATAATGATTTTTGCTCCGATTACCATCTTTTATATATATACATACATACATACGCACTGTCGGCATATAATTGCAGCTGGGTAGATTGCAAACGATCCGCGATCGCTGATGCTCTATTATACGCACATATAAATCACGCGACGCATATACATACGTGCATATACATGAAATTTGAAAACGGTCCGACGGCAGCACTAGAATTTGGAAAATGCAAATTTAACGTTGCCGCAGTGGAGTGCTAGTATTCGGCTCACGGCAGTGCCAGCGATGAAGCTCTCTCGCGCGCAGAGGAGAGAATAAAACCGAAATGACACTCTGAGCGATTTACGCACGCGCCGCTTTAACGTACCGTCCCGCGCGATTACTCAGTGTCCGCGCGAAGAGAGACCTTTTTCTCTTGCGGGGATGCTGTATATGCTGCGGGGTATCCTACACGCAAATGTGAAGCTCGCACGGTTTTCTTTAGACAATTAACCTCGAAGCGAACCCAAGCAAATCAGCCGGAAATTGAAAAGAAAAACAGCCATTCCAGAAATTTCTCGAAGCAAAGACGAACGCGACGGAACAATTCGAAAAGTCGGATGTTTGCGTGCAGGCGCAGTCTTTTAAGTTTCTCGGGAAACTTTTCCCGGCCTCTCTCTCTCTCTCTCTCTCTCCATCGAAGTACACATCTCGAGCTTTTTTATACACCTACACACGCTCACCGCACGTAGAATAGAGAAAGCCCGCATTGTGTTCTCCGCGTGAACGGCAGCGGCCGTAATCCTCGTTACTATATAGTATTGAGAAAATTTGCTTTCGAGAAGTGAAGATTCCTTGCGCAACCGCGATTTCGCGATCTTTCATTTCATATACAGTAGACACACGCAGCCTTGACAAGCGTATCTATCATATATATACAGAGGAGATCGTTATCTCGGAAATCAGCGTAGCGCGCGGTGACGGATCAGGTCTAGACTATGGCATAGTACGTAATCTTTGCGCGCGCCGCGCGTCGCGTGCTCGTACTCGTGATAACGTGCCAACGACAGATAAGCGCTGATATCTCGTGTGTTCGGTGATTTACGAGCCTGCTCCGAACAAAACTGTTGCACTGTATCGCATAACAATATGCTTAGTTGTAGTCGCGCAAGAAGAATCCAGATTTATATGGTATAGTCGAGCGAATAATTAGACGACTAAGCAGCTGCGGTATTTTCCGAAGCGCCCGAGGCGAAGCTCTCTCTCTCTCTCTCTCTCTCTCTCTCTTAATCGAGGTTGAAAGAAGCTTTTTCGAGAAGTTTTCTCGAGAATTCGCTTCGACCATCGTCGCGAGCCAGTCTCTTCCGGCCGGCGGATCGTTTGCTAATTCAGTTTATATATATATATATATACGATTTTTCTTGCAAAATTAACCGAGAGCGAGTCCCTGTGACTGTACGAGATCCCTTTGACTATTCGCGAGACACTGTACTCGATCGAATTCTTCCGATTCGAAAAAAGGCGCGCCGGCTGCTGAATGCATAAACTCCGCCTCTTATCCAGCGATAAATAGCCCGACATTGATTCCTTTGTGCGAACGCCGCGTGGCTCGAGTTCATTACTGCGCCGGAAGTTCGAGAGATCTTGTTCTCGTTCGAACCTGCGCCTAATATACGTAAATACACGAGAGGAAAAAAATTGTGGAAACTCCGCGTTCTTGAAAGTTCGACTGTCATCGACGTGCTATCCGCACAGGCGCGATATGTGTGTCTGTATAACGAAATTTCGCAGACAAGCGACGAGTGAGGCGATATTTCGAAACTGAATTTTACATCCAGAGAAAAAAAAGCCGGGTATGTGTCATATGTGACGTCAAACGCGACATAGAGAGCGAAAGTTTTAATTTTTTAAAAGTTTAGTTTGCGAAACTGAATTTTAAAAACTGCATGAAAACTTTCTCAGCTCGTTTCATTTGGCTCTATACATATATATGCACGAAAAAACAAAAATGAGATTCAGCAATTTTATGCGTTTCCCTTGATCTGTTTTCAAAGTACTTTTTAAACTTCAAACCGGGGTGGCCAAGTTTTCAAATCCGTTTCAAAGTCCGCCATCCCGCAGATCGCATTGAGTACGAGTTATTAAGGAGGCAAATAATAACCGTAACTCGACTCGAACCGACCTCGAAAAGTTCGGGAAAATCCGTTGCTTATAGAAATCTTAGCGTCGGAGATACTCTCGTATCGGCCTCACGAGCGGATAATTATCAAGTAGATAGTCTCTCGAACATATATACATATCCGGATACACGTGCTCGCAAGCTCTCGCATCAATTTGTGTCAACAGCCCGTGTGGGTTACACAGCAGCAGCTCGATTTGCAATTTCGAAGAGGAAGTTTTTGCAGCTACGCTCGTTATGTGCGCGCTTTTCAAAAGCTCGAGCTTTTTGCGCTACAAGGAGAGAGAGAGAGAGAGAGAGAGAGAGAGAGCCGTGTTCCATTGAGCTTCTTGCGCTCGCTAGCAGCCCTCTTTCTCTCGCTGTGTTTCATCGATTTTTTCGCTGAGAGCTCGAAAATATGGGGCCGATACATACGCGCGCTTGGAATTGCTCGCGGATGCGGGGGATGAAAATTACTTTAGCCTCCTTTTTTCACCGCGAGCTTTTTCTTTTCCGCGCTCGCTCTGTGTATATAGCTTTAAAGCCGCGATAGCGCAGAGTCGAGAGGACGATTGCTTTTGAGACTCGATGCTGGCCTGCAGCGCCCGATTATTTTTGTTCGACCTCGTTATTTAGTTAAATGGAGACTTTAATCTGGCCGGGAGAGGTGCTTTCTCCTTGAGAAACGCGGCCACTCCTAAGCGGCATTTTTAATTGTTCGTCTCTGCTCTTTCGTCGACTTTACTTCGCGTTTTTGGCGGCTGTTTTTCTTTCGACGTCTAGTCGCCTCGACTCGCCGACACAACTTATCATTACCGCAGACGAGCCCCGATGTCATTCGGAGAAATGCTTTTTTCATACAGATTTTCGCTGCACGAATCAGCGTGGAATCGCTATATGATTAAAAACTTTTTATCGGATCTCGAAGTTTCAGAAGATATTTGGAGCGATCCGCGATGGGATGTGCGCATAATATACCTCTCTCATTGATTAGATCACTATATACCGATGTGAGCCAGATAAGCCACAATTTGGATAGCCGATATTGAATTAGTGCGCTCTATAATTATATATCCGGAGGACGATCTATTTTAACCGATATTATAGCTTGTTAGCAAATTCAGTGATAAATTACATAACACTTGACTCATCAATCCTTTATGTATATATGCGATTAGATAATTGTGTTCGAAGCACTCCCCAGTAGTTGTAACTTGATTAAGCGAGCATTTTTTTACGATGATCGAAGATCGCGCAATATCAACAATACGCGACAAGTGGTGCAACTACAGGTGAAATGAGCATACACTTTCCGTCATTCGCTTAAATAACTTTCTGGAATTTTTTAATGCGAGTCTTCAGTGGAAATTTTAAACTCCTGCCTGCGCGCGCATTGTAATTTAAATGCAACAGTTATCTAATAGCGCTATATTAGAGTAAATGTGTGTTTTAGAATCGCTTTGAGTTCCACTGATAGCTATATACACGATGATCTTACCCAATATATATATATATATATATATTATAATAATGTAGAAGTGGAAAGTACTGGAAACCAGCGAGAGCTTTCAGACAATCAGTAGTGAAAGAGCTCGCACTTCAAAAGATACATTATACATCACGTGATTATTATGTGGGAAAATTAATTAGGATATGTATATAATATTACCGCAGTATATACAGAAATCCAATATGTTTGCTAAACGGGCTTTCAACTATTACCGCACAAAGGATTGAAAATTCGCCCGCTCACAATAATTACACATCCCGGATGTAGCCAACCAAGCGCAAATGAAATTCGGCCGCTGAAAAATGTCTATTAAAATTATCGCCGCACGGTGCGAGAAAAATTAATTTCGCTATGGAATTGCCGCACGTCGCTTCGAAAAAAGACCGCGCGGAAAAGCCATCGCGCGTAAAGAATGGAGCGCCGCCCAGAAAGTAATTTAAATATTTAAATATAAAACTCACAATATTAGCTTTCATTACGCTCATTCCCGAGTCGTCGCGAGAGCGGGATAAAAGAAATATTGTCAATTCATCTCCGGGAATCGCGGCGGGCGCTGCAGTAGCCTCCCAGGAGGAATTTCGCGCGATCATAGCGAATATCGAATATCAAATGAATCCCGAGCGAGCCCACTTTGCCGCGATCGAATGTGTATATATATATAAGGACAAACACTGCGCCGCCGACATTAAAAAAGTTTAACGCCCTTCTCACAATTCTCTATGCTCTTCGATAAAGAGGCTTCTGGAATCGAATTCGCGCATTTTCGAAGGCAGGCTCGGGAGTTGCAGAAAAGATAAAAGCCGGGCAAAGAATGAGCGGGAAAAGGAAAATAAAGGCGGGAAACGAGAGCCAGGGTAGGTGGGATGCAGTCGGGCGAATCGTAATAAAGAGAAAAATGCAGAGCCGGAGACAGAAGGAATAAAAGAATAATATATATATGTATATAAGAAAACTGTATTATAATATATTATACACTTGCTTGTCGTGCGCGAGCTTTATGAGAGAGTCCAAGCTCGAGGTGAATATTTTACTTTGTAATATTGAGAGACTTGTTAGTAAACTTTTCAATTTCCGCAATGCGATGTTTCATTTTAAACAATGGCGAGAGAGCGTATTGTGAAGAATTACGCGGTCGAAAAGTTTCGTACGGAATTACTCGGTGAGACTTCGTCATGATGATTACACCGCTTATCTCACGAATTTCGTGTATTTATTTATCGCGAGTCGGTATGATTAATAGATTATGCGTTGAAAAATTCATAGCGATACATTGCAACAAAGTGAATCATTTTACATGCTTGTATAGATATATACACACGCAATTAAGAGACTACCGATAATAATTAATATATAATAGGCAACGCTATAACGATAAATTAATTATTATTCGACTCTTTATTATTACAATACCAAAATAAGGGCTGTATTTTGCAGCCCCCGATATATTTACGTATCTGAAGTCTATATAATATAAATTATAACATAATATACCAAATTATCGCAAATAGCTGTCATAGAACCGCGTGCACTCGACTCTCGTATTCGTATATAACAAAACTCCTATATATATATATACACAAGGTATACGACCTCGGTTTCTTCGCACGTACACAAGTACCTCGTCCGTCGACACAGTGCGACGAGAGAAGATCAAGCGCTATTATCCCGTTTATAGAAGGCGCTCTTTTTCCGCCCCCACGTAAAGCAAAGCGCGCGTAAAACGTGAGTACAGCCGCAATTCAATTATCTATACGGGTATATAGACTCGTAGCTCTTCTAAATAACAGAGTAGCAGCTCGCTCGTAAAATAATCAAACGTCGCGGCGGGAAGGGGCGCATCGACGTAAAAAAGAACAGACGCGACGTAAAAGCTTCAATTTCTTGATGGGTCTTCAAATTAAACATCAAGGGCTCGTCCGCGATAGCTATACTAGGAAGCCCGGCTCTCGGAATAGAGCGAGAAATTAAACGGAATTAAATTCATAAACTCAGCCGCACACAGCGCGAGAATCGCGCTATATATAGCGTACACAGGTATATAAGAGCGCGGGATAAAGGAAATGCGAAGCGAGACGGACGGAGAGCATAGGGCAGCACAGCGGTATACTATTTCCGGCTAGGTTACCACCAGCAGCAGCAGCACCACCACCACGTGGCGGCTGCATAAACAAGTAGTAAAATCCGCGCTAGCTTTCTCAGCCGGGTGGTGCCGGTGCGCTACTGCGGCACTGTCCCCCTTTGTAATGGGTCCCTCGCTATTTTACAAGCCACCGCCCGGTTTAATGAAATTTACGGCTGCGCGGAGGCTGCTCCTTAACAAACT
Source organism: Muscidifurax raptorellus (assembly GCA_020010945.3). Lineage (NCBI taxonomy): Eukaryota > Metazoa > Arthropoda > Insecta > Hymenoptera > Pteromalidae > Muscidifurax > Muscidifurax raptorellus. The sequence continues at coordinate 1,505,393 of CM052081.1, read as the reverse complement.
CTCGCGCGCAGCAGCTCCCCCCTTTGTCCGCCTATATCTTGTCCTTTTCATCTTGCGGGTCTCGTTCCATTTCTCTTTCTTCGCGCTGCGTACACTGCGGCTTTGACTCGTTTTTCCGCGCCTCTTCTCCCGCATTCCTGCCGCGCCGCGCGCGGCTTTACGCAACATTCTATTTTCCAAACTTCTTATAAGTGTACGAGCTGGCGCGCTCGTGGAACTTGGTCTTTTTGTGCAGTTCTCGGCCGCTTTGTATGTGTATTTGCGTTTGTGTGTGTGTGTGTGTGTGTGTGTGTGTGTGTGTTTCTGCGACGGGAAGCCAAGGGGAAATGGGATGTTTTAAGCTGGCCCTTTGTTGAACGGCACCGCGCCAAGAGTTCCGCGTCGTCGACTCTTTATTTTCGTATAACTTTTCGCGCTGATGCGTGTATATATGTATAACCGACTGCACTGAAATTTTTCATTTGCCGCGTTTGATGTGCTGGGGCGGCCGGAAATTAATACGCGAGACTTTTTCTTCGTCTCCCGATGGGAAAAATTTTATTTCATCTTAGATTTTGCCGTGCAAACAAAAAAAGCTCGCCGGTGTTAACGCGATTCCCCTTAATACGGCAATTTGCCGCCGTTGAACCGAACATTCCAGCAGTCGCGTTTAAGCTGAGCTCCGCGTCTATGTATCTCATACATGCAGTGCAATGGAAATTTCGTTCGTGACGAAAGATTCCCCCACTAATGAAATTGAAGAGAAGTTTGATTGCATCGGTGGCTTCGAGGCAAAACGAGATAAGTCCGCGCTTTATTTCGTGTTTTCACGTTCGAATAGTACAGACTACACTTGAAGCGCATATTTTCGCAAAAGTTATGCTGAAAATTCAGCTGATACTGCGGTTCTTCGGCATACTCTTTGATTCAACTATTCCCGATTTTCAAAGCTATGAATTCGAATTTTGTTCTAAAAAATCAGTTACACTCGGCTAGAGAACTACGAACATCCCTTTTTTTCATTTTTCGAACGCGCGCAGCTCGCAAAAGTGGAGGAAGCGAGGAGAAATATACGCTCGTGCTTTTAAACAATTTGCCTCCCATTTGGCAATGTAGATTGAAAATTCTCGTCAATTTACATTCGTACTCTCCGAAATTCGCTGTATAACCCGATGAATTTACCGACGGCGTCCCAGAACAATAAAATACCATTGCGCGCATCAGAGTCCGATCCCCGCGACAAAGCCGTCCCCGATTGAATTCGTCCTCCCGCGCACGCATATATACATTCTTTCTCGCGTCTACAGGCGTAGCTACGCGATACGTACGAGGGAGAAGCTGACGTTCTACGCAGCCCTCAGATTTATTCGCTTTAATTTGAGCTGCAGTAGGCTATACTAGGACTATCTGCGGCTAATTTGAACGCTGCAGCGCAGCTGACGCCGTCTCTGATGCTCTTTAAGCTTTCGCGCTGCGCAGCCTCGTAATTGTACTCCCGGCTCGTTTGTGCCTGCGAAAAAGTAGTCGCCGAGTCGTTCGCGAAATTAAGTAATTAAAAAGTACCTAAGCGTCTCCGTCCCCGCTTCATGTGCTAGAGAAAGAGGGAATATATACGCTTTGCCATTCCGACGTGCAATTCTGCGTGCGCAGTCGTGGTTTATCATTGAACCGGAGCGAAGGAAAGCATTTCGCGGTGAATAGCCAAAGGCGCGTATAACTTTGTAAATGCCTTTTTTTTCGTTTTACACGTGCAAGCCTAGTCGAGTACTCGGATTGATGTTTTTCAGAGCGCGCTTTCTGATTGTCCGGAATTTTTAACTTCGCCCACGTCATGCCTGCTTAATTATAAGCGACGCGACACAGGCGTGCATCGCGCCTTTAAATTTGATGCAGCTTTCATCACAGTTTTTACGCGTTCGAATATAGTTGCGCGCAGTTCTCGTCATACGTCGCGGGGTATCTTGCCTGGCCTTTTCGCATTCAATTTTGCGCTCTATATGTGTACGTGTATGCATATGTGCAAAGGCCGCGTTGTGTTCTCTCGCTTTACATATGCGAGTTTACAATTTAACGGCTCGTCCGCGTCGGCTTCTTCTTGTCACCCGCGGCGGGCGTAGGTTATATCGTGGATTCGTTGTTGTAAAACGCGCGATAATTCCTCGACGGCATGGCGCCCGTGTAAAACTCAAAATTTATTGGCCAATCAAAGTTATATGCTCCAGAGAGACATACGCCGCTTCGACGGGCATTAAAGGACACTCGAAACTTTTTACACTCAATGTCATATATGTGGAAAATAAAATAAATTTGCAATTGACGCTTACATCGCTAATATAGCGGGAAGTCATATACTCTGCGCAAAGTATACGTGCTTATTTAAGCTCGTGATTATGATAAACTCCTAAACACGTAACTTTGCGCAAGCTCGTATATAAACATCAGCCGCGCCGAAACACGCTGAAACTCCGTTACAAATTTAGCCTAATAACCCTTGATTAATCAAACTCGGCGCGCTATACGTATATATTATTAATTTTCCAATCTATCGAGCTACGCATACGCTCAATTATGGCACAACAGCGAAAAACTCAAATTCATCGAATGGCTAATCGTTTCTCTATGTCCCGCGTGTGCATAGCACCCACCCACGCACGCGCACACACACAAGTCGGAGTATTTAAAAGCCAGGCGTTTCACTCACGAGTTTCGGAACTTCGATTTCGCACCATCTGGCAAAAGTTTGCCCTCTGCATGCAACTTTTCAGATAAGGTCTTCGCTGCGCGGCTGGGCCAGCATAAGTTTGGAGCAACGCCCTTGCCGCGGCGCCACTGCTGCACTCCTGATTAGATTTTGATGCGGGGATTACGCGTTTCTTAATTCAGCGCGCGGCTTGCGGCGAAAAGAGGGGGGAAAAAAAATTGAAAGCTTATCAGGCGCCACTAATCTTCCAGATACTGCGGATAGTGGAGATGACGATTAAGATGGCTCGATTAAGATCGCGCTAAGGTAATGCAGTTTAGCCGTAGTTTCTTATGATTTACGCGGGGATATAAGGCAGCTGCTTTTACAATTAGCGCATGTAATGTAGGTTGTAATGCAAAGAAAAACACGAGCGCCCGGGCGTGTACACGCAAGACTGTAGCTTCGCAATGCTTAGAAGCCGGGATATGGGGCAACGCGAGCACGAGCTTAATCCGGCCTGCGGATAACACGCGCTCGGTAAATTGAGGATTTCACACTGCGAGTAATCTTCTTAATAAGCCGCCTGTTATGCCTTATACATATATATATAATATGTGAGCCAAGCGTCGCTCGCGTCTGAAATATTTTCAAGTCTCAACGAGCGGAAAAACGCGTATACGCGATATTAAAATATGTATGCAGCGGAACAAAAACTGTCAGCTCGGAGCAACGGCGAGTCGAATCGCTCCCTTGATTCGTTCTTCGGTCGCATGTATATACGGAGTTTTCGTTTAACAAGCGATCGCACGATGAATAATATAATTACGCGACGTCGTGTGTGTGTGTGTGTGTGTGTGTGTGTGACTGAATAATTAATAAACCAACCAAGCGAACCAACCCAGCAACATAACAAACGTTGGGTAATATTAATTATTGCAGTATGTAATGGAACGCCGAGAGACTCTCATTGTCGAAAAGTCGAAAATCAATAAAGCCTCTCAATCTCCATGCTAATCAGAATGAATATTGAGCCGCCATGCAGTTGCAAAAGCAGACTCGTTTTAACTTGATAAAAAAAAATCGCCCGAAAAAGCAATCTCCCGCACCAAAAGCCCCGAGTACACGGCTCTCTTTCTCTCACTTCTCGAGCGGAGGATCTTTCGACTGCAGCAGTACTTTCTTTCGCGAAAACTTGTGCCCTCCTGCAAGAAGCCGCAACTGCTCCCCTCCTGCATTCATGCATTTTCATTGAAAGTAAGAGAGAGAGAGAGAGTCGGAAGCAAAAAAGCTCCGACTGAATATTCAACTTGTTCCAGGGCTGCAGAGCGAGAGACGGCCGCCAATCCATTAGCCCGATGCTGCGTCTCGGCCGTCGGCTCCTCGGCAGCTACACTCGTAATAGCGGCATCGAGGCGGCAATCGAGGCGGCAATCGAGCGGCACACGAGAGTCAGCCGGGAACACCTGACCCCCGAGATAGGCCTGCACCTGCTCACCCCCGACTGTCCGCTCTACAGCGCGCCTCACCGCGATCCACCGGTCGGGTACTTCGAGGAGCCGTTCTGGTCGATCTACTGGCCTGGAGGTCAGGCCATGGCCAGGTACATCCTCGACGAGGGCAAGAGCTTTCTCGGGAGAGGCTCCAAGCTGCTGGATCTCGGAGCTGGATGCGGAGCCGCGGCCATAGCTGCGAGCATGCTCGGGATCGGTGACGCTCTGGCAAATGACATTGACGAGGGTATTATGCTATTATTTATCGTAATTTGTAATTAGATACTCCCCTATTATCCCCCGTTGCATCCCGTGGTTTTTGTAAATCGCGTGTATTCACCAGCTCTCCGACGGCACACCCGAGGCAAAAAAGCGCGCGGGTATGTGCTTCGCCCCAAGCATTGTACACGGGACCCCGCTCGCTGCTTCCCTCATATATATATACACAATCTATAGCGTGTTCGGTATTTCGCGTCCAGCGTGACGGAAGCCTGCTGCTGACTCGTTACAGCGCGATGGAATAACGCGTATACGTGCATATTTCACGTGCGCACCTGTAGATCGCGCAGAGTCCGATGCGTATATATATATATATGTAGCCTTTGAAAATTACTCGTGGCTAATCTCTGCTGCAGCTAATATACACCGACGACTAATTGCATCGGCGTTGGTTGAACAAATTGACACGGGCGCAGTGATCGAGAATCCCAATGTTGAATTTCAGGTGCGAAATTCGACCCGAACGTTTTTCCGCACCGATTCGCTATGTGCACGACGAGATCTGTCGACAAACACAGCTTTATAGGTAGGATATTTGTCCTGGTTTCACTGCGCAGCGCGTATGCGCCAGGATATTAATTGGCATCGGTGCGGAATGTGTATCGGCAAATGTCGCGTATTTATTTAAAAAAAAAGATTATTTGTTCAACGCTGTTTTTCGACGCAAACTTTGATTCCGTTGAAATGTTCTCAGCGGTGCCGAATTCGAAAGATGAACCGAATTTTCATCGTATACAACAACAACGAAAAACCTAGAGATATCAACTTACAATATACAGTACACCTCGCAGCGTCTGAGCAAGAATCAATAGAGTGTACGATGCCGGAGCGGTGCAGAGGATCAAGAGAGTTATACAGACCACACGCTCAGCTTGTTACGCGTGAGCGGACGACGACGGATTTGCGAAAGTTTCAAGGCTCGCGTATGAAGTTTGCAATACTCGCCCCCTCTTATATACCCCCCCCCCCCCTCTTTCTTACGCGGAGAAGTTTCTGTTTCCGCTCTTTTTTCCCTCCCGTATACCTACTTAAGTGCTTTTCACCGAGTAAACTTGGACACGTTGTTCGAGCCCCCCTTTCATGGCGAAACTTGATGTGTGAACTTGATTTAGTAATCTTTTTATTATGATACACGGGCTTTCCATGATGTCGTCGGCTTTCTTTCTCTTTGAACGCTATACAATATACCTATGAAGTCCCGATACGAGTTATGGCAGCGAGATGAGTAATTACTCGAGTAAATTTCATTATAATATTGACTTCGCATTTACGTTAAAATCGAAACTATGTAAACAATTTAGCGTGATGAGTCGTTGAAATAACAGATTCGTGTTTGTTGGTATAATTGAATTGTTGTGTTTTCTATATGATATACATACTTTCACGCATAACCGTAGCAATTTTCGAAACACCAGCGATGTTTGATCATCAAAATTTGAGAGCATTGATTGAATAATCGCGCTTCACTCGTTTGCGGCTCATTTTCTCCCGATTAAGCCAGGAGTACTCGACAGAATCGCATTATCGAAAATATTATACTTGAACGCTGTGCCGACCAAATTGACTCTATATATAGAGATCAGCGAATACTGTATTCAATTGAAAGACTCGCGGATTAAATTAATGAATATCGACCCGTCGCACTGCGCGCAGAAAAAGACGAACGCAAATTCGAATTTGTCGCTCTGCTGCAGTCAAACGATGCATATATATATCAATCGAGATTGTGGAAAAAATCAGCACCTAAAATTACACGCCTCTTTTAATATATACGTCAGAGATATTTTACGCACTCGACGCCCACGAGGCTTTCTGTCAAGCCAACGAAGCTTTGAGAGCGAAATGCAAAAAGGTACGCGAGCGAACGCGGGTACAGTGGGACCCTTAAAATCGCTTTTCCTCGTTGGTGAGCTCTTTATGCGCTCTTTGTATAGACCGCTGCACCGGAGTCACCGCGGATTATTAACGGAGAGGTTTTGCCTGCGTGCACTGCCGGCGCCATTAGAAATGATGACCGCATACCGAGCTGCAGAGTTTTGATCTTCTGCTCTTTTGATGCTCATTACTGCTTTTAATTAGAAATACCGGACCGGCTCGCTCGCTGATAAAAGAACAGATATTGTCACAGATTAAAAGGGATGCGTAAACTTAAACTCTCACAAGAACATTTAGATAAACTAAACTAAATTTGATATTATTGTACCTTTCAGAAAGTTATAAATAGGAAAATAGCATTTTTAGCCTCGACGTTCGCCTTTAGTCGGGAAAATCTTTTGTGTTGGCTAGTACCCTATCTCTCAGGACGTTCTTTCTCAGTCAGAGTCGGCGATTGCTTATCCGATCCAGTGAGTGTAAATTCCGGTGTCCCTAAGGGCTCACACTCATAGAGCCATTTTTATTTTGTGCTCATTAAAATGACCTCGTGTTATGTGGCTTACTCATTAATTTGCCAATGTAAAGGGCTGATGATATAACAGAGGTAGTTGATGGATGAATCAATAAACATGTGTTACATCCGCAAAAAGGGACGTTGCTCGCTCTCTTTCACGCCGAGTGAAATTACATTGTATTACACGTGTTGCATTATTCGCGCGAAAAAGTTGGCGCCCGCGCCATGAAAATACGCCGAGAGAAATTGTACGAGATATTGGAATAAATTGACAGATATTGCAGCGCGCTTCGGGGAAGAAGAAGAAGAAGAAGAAGCTCGAAAACAAAATAGCTTGGCTGCACTTTAACGTGCCGCGAGCGCGCAGTATCGGGAAAATCATGCAGGCGAATACGTATTCGAGACTTGGAAATTTCGCCGACGAATGTAAATTGCGCTCAATCGCGGCAAAAAGTCGTTTTGAAAAATCAAGCGCGCAACACGAGCGCAATAACAAGCTGCTGAGCTCTGAAAATATAGACTAACGCCTTAATTACGTCCCCCTTTTTCTCCATTTCTCGGAGCTTAATTGATCGATTCTCCGCACTGTGCTCCGTTATTAAGATGCTAAATAGAGATTTAAGCAACAAAAGCTCGACTTTTTTCTCTTGGCTCTCTCTCTCTCATGCTGCTGGCATAATCCCCAGGCTGTCCAGGGGCTCGTTTAATCGAATGCCCAGACGCCAGCCGAGAGCGAAAGAGTCTTATTTCAGCGGGACGCGTTCATTGTTTAAAGCTCCGAGTCACCGTATACGCAGCGAGACGTTATATATAAAGTCTTCTTCTTCGCAGGCACAAAAAGTTGAGAAACTTCGCTCTTGCTTTAAGTCTGCTGCAAACGAAATACATACAATATAAATAAGTTTCGTGAGAGTGAGAGAGAGAGAGAGAGAGAGAGCGCAAGGCCGTTGATGGAGGAAGAAATAGAAAGCAAAAGAAAACGGCAGAATTGTTCATCCGAACTCTCGAGAAAGTCGGATTTTATTTACCAACAAATGTTTAGGTAACAGTTTGTTTATACGCAACTGCTGGGCACGACTTTCTTACATTATTATTTTACTTTGCTCCTCGATTATTTTCAAGGAGTTTTCAAGAAAACTCTGCTGCTGCTGCTGCTTTGCTAATGGCTGACTATACGTGCCTATATATGTTTGCAAACGATATACAACTCGCCGAGAAATATCTTGGAAGGAGCAACTATATTTATATATTGTTACCTTTCAAGAAGAGAAGCGCTACAAGTCCTGCGGATAAAGTGGCCAATCATGGCCCACTTAGAGCACTATACACAACGCTACAATATAAGAAGGGAGGACAATTGTCACGTCCATTCGCGCTCACGAGCGAGCGAGCGTTTTATTCCCGACGACGCTGGAGAATTGAGAAAAAGTAACGTACGCTTTTTGCCGGAGAGCTTGCGTGTAAGCGAGCTCACCACTACCTGTAATACGTGGACGCGGTGGCGGTCGCTTAATATACGCGGGGAATTCATTAAAAGAGAAGAATCGCGAGAGGCTGAATTACGATAGGGCATCTGCAGGCGCGGGCTAATGGTCCATTTTCTTAAGCATCCGAAAAGTCGAGCGAGAAACGTCCCTTATCTCGGCGGTCGAGAGTGCAGCGCATCGACTCTCCCGGATCGGATTAGAGGCGGCAAATGAATGAAAACTTCGATTGCAATCCATCCGGGGGAGCGAACCGAGAGATTCCGCTCGCGCGAAATTAGAATAAGTATATAGGAAAGGGAGAGGGAGCATCGGAAGGAGCCGATACCGACGCTTATATATATAGATAGGTTGGACGGGTGAAAGGGAGGATTATTTGATTATGAGAGAGCCGGAATCTCGGCGTGACTGGGAAAAGTATCGATCGGAGCGCGTATGTATATATATCCGTATATACAACGCTTGCCGCGAGTTCTTAATTAATTTGGAGTTTTACATACTACACCGCCGCCACCGCCGTCGAATTGAATTTGCATTGATAGGCTATATACTGTACTCTGAGCGAGAGTACGTATATAGTCGGGACACCTCGCCTTGCGATACGGCTTCTCGCGGCGGTTGCGGCGGGTGTGTCAATACGCTGCTCTCGGTGTGTCGCACTTGATTAAATTGACGTCGCTAATCGAATAACCAAGTGTTTTTCTTTTTGACAATTCCTTTGTTATTTGCGCTCCGAGGATTTATCAGTATACTCAGCTCGTTAGTGCATTCTCCATATGCGCAGCCAGCCTCATCAATCTGGAAAACGACGCGGGAAATAAAATCGCGCACCCTCTCTCTCGCTATATACATATATATGTACAGTACAGCCAACAAGATTATGTATTACTGTAGTTGAAAGAATTCGGCCAATTTTTCAAGCGGAGTGCAACTGACGGCGCAGGATTGAGTAACATCGATGTGTCACGCGTCAAGAATATACAGATAGATATATAGAATTTCGCGTGTAAGGATGAAAATATCGTTGGGATCCCGATGCATAAAAGTTTGAGTGATAAATTCGAGACAATCAAAGCATCGTCTGTACTATCTCCTCTTGCGCGTCGATGTAAAAACTTTCGGTTAAAAACGAGCTGTTCCAATTTCATAACGACGCGAGGACGCGATATTCATATCGATGTCGATATATGTATGTAAAAGTCGTCCATGCGCGCGTGACGATTACATTTGGCGGGAGCAGATTCGAGAGTTGATCAATGGATCGCCGTGAGTTTTTCGAATCGATTACAGAAAGAGTCTCGCTTCTGAATGCGAATCTTCCGGGCCGATAGAGCTCGTGAGTTATCCGCTTTAAAGCTGCGTTCCTTCGATATTGACCCTTGCCACGTAGCTGTTCATCCGGGCATAAAGATTTTTAAGAGTAATAGTACACACACTTTATCGTTGTCTCGATCTAAGCACGTACAAATACTTTTTACAGTCGGACAACGGCAAAAAAAAATCGTTTAGGATGAAAATTCATCGATTCATGTCGAGCTCTCCAATTTGCCATGTCCGACTGTCTAACACAGCCATTGTTCGGATCGAATTTCATTTCATTTAATTTTCACGACGAATCATAAATTATCCTTCATCAGATAAACATACCGCGGGGCTGGCATCGCTCAATAATAGATTCTAAATTTGCTAACTGTCATCAATACGTTTGTATATCGTCGGGCTTCAAAGAAATCGTTTTATTTGTAGTAAAAGATTCCTTATCTCAATGGAGGCCAATTGAGTTTGCACTTTGACAAATTTACGAATCCGAATGGAGAAAAGAGACTGTTCTACTATACAGCTGCACGTGCAGCTCCGCGCCAACTTGGCGCGCATATGAATGGGCAGATTGAATATCAAATCTCGGGCCTCATTGTAGTGCCGAGAATTCGACAGTAGAATTTTGTGCGGGTCCACCACGCGTTTTGCCTTCTTGAAACTTCAATTTAATTAGAAATTTATCGAGTCGACATATACACGTGAATTCGCACATGGTATTGGGCGATCAAAAATGTATTCCTCTAATTTGGCTTGAGAAAATTGACCCGATGAATCGTGGCACAGATTTTCGTTGTGAATCTGCTCGACGAGTTTCGAAATATTATGAAATAGCATATGATTTCGATTTCTGCGTTGCAGAATGCTTGGGCCACTCATGTATAACAACTGAGATTCTCGAGGGAATGTGAAAAAGTACTATATAAGTAGTAGCGGAGAAAAGCAATTGGTGAGCTGAAGCGTTTGCACAATATCACGAGTATAATAGCGGCGCAACGATGAGCGAAATAATGATTTACTCTCATTGCACCGATTTATAATAATCATTCTGAAAGCTGTCGTTCTCTTCTGATACAGTGTTCGCGGCAAGTTCGTCAACGGTTTCCAGTCGGCTAAGCGGGCTGGTCTCCGGAAATTGAAAAGTAAATCCGGGCTTTAATCTTTCAGGCATCTTGGAACTTCTTGAAGCGGATTATCGACCTCGGATTATGGCTATATACTTATTTATGCAGCCAAAGGCGGACAACGAAGAAAAAATTAAATTAGATTCGCATTTTCGAAATGATGGCTTCTTAGATTCCCCACTGAATAGGTATATATAACCTGTAAGCTCGGTGGGCACGAGACAATAGCCCAGTGTCGAAGGCTTTCATGAATAATTCCTCGCAAATGTAACCCGACGCCTTTTAGAATACGAAGCGATGAGCGAGTATAATGACGAAAGGCTCTATACTTACTCTTTCTTTTTGGCGAGTGAGAATCAGGGAAAAAATCGAATTCGATTGGGAAAGTTTGCCGCGCGGGGACAGATTTTAAAACAGTGGAATCTGAAAATAAAAAGTCCCGATAAATGAATGAAGGATAGAGATTCCGGTGCATTACCCTCGACTTGAAAACGTCTCTGTGAAGGGTTTGTCCCGCTCCGGCGGAGAGTCTTCCCTCGAGTGGGCAAGCGAGTGCTTGCTATGTATAAAGAATATAAAAGCACGAAAATCGAGACAGCGAAAGAGCCGATCGAAAAAAGATGAGACTCTCGTGGAACTTGAATAATTTAAGGATAACTTCCTCGAGCGATAAATATTGCTACCAATACATGCAGACTGTTTGCGAAGGATTTTAAAAGTTAATGTCGAATGGGTGTATTAGCCTCATCCTGTAGGTGCATATATATACAGGTGTATAGTGATGATACTCGAGAACTAAATTCACCGGGCCGATACGGTGTACGTTGCACGAAGCTATCGAATTTCCAAGAGCCAGTCTTTCAGCGATGAATACGCGGGCTGATTATTATATGGAATATGAGCGTTTCCACATGCTCTGCAGCCAGTCTTCGAGGAAATTTTACACGATTCTTTCTTAATTCATCACGGCGATTGACAAATTTAAGTTTAAATTACTTTATAACATAGTTACCAACTAACAGTTAATACACGCTGCTCATTTAGCTTCGACTTACTCTTGTTCCGCAACGTTACATATGCCCCGAGACCACAAACCAATTATATACCACTTAGTACTTACTAATAAAGTTTACCGTCTTCTATCGACCGAGTTGCCAGAGGATTATTAATTTACTCAAACTGCCGTCGTAAGTCTGTCTACACTGTGTTCCGGCGAGGTATTCCCAGCGTTATCGAGAGAGGGGTCATAGTGAATTGTTTACAAGACCGAAAGTACCACAGCCGAAGAAATATTTTGATGAATCCGAAAGTGATATTTTTTCCCCGGTAGAAGAAGATTACGAACGGTTAGGATTTCTCGATATTTCCGGACACACACACACACACCCTTACGTATACATACATATTTCTCATGCGTCTCCCGACGACGACGACCCCCGATGGAGAAACTTCTCGACCGTTGCACATAACAGTTTGCCAACAGGCTGCTATGCGATACGACTATATGTATATACAAGGGAGTCAACGAACAGCAGAGTGCCAGGAATGTAGTGCACGAGTATTTCAATGCAGTTACGATCTTTACGACCCTAAGGTGGCGGGTTCTTATACACTGCAGACAGAAGTTTGGTCGAATTTTTCACGAACGAAAGTATATAGATAATATAATACGGAATTGTAGCGTGCGGCGGCAAACTATTCTTCGGTAACTGAATTGATCCAGATGCGCACACCGTAACCGATACACACGAGGATCCCGCCCGTTGTTCTCGCGTGGAATAAAAGTGCCAAATGAAGAAATCGACGACCAATTCAGACCGACGAACAACGGGGGACAGACAATGCTCACCGCTGTACCGAGGGTGTACCTATAGTGAAAAAAACACACACTCGCGCGCACAGAAACAGGGTCGGTTTGATCGGAACAATAGCTAGCCGGTTGAAAAAAAAAGAAGTCAAAGTAAAGTAACAGATTGCGCGGACCGCAAGGCCAACGAGAGAAAAACGCGGAGAAAAGTTTCCCTATCGAATCGGCGGCGGTAAACGCGTCTTCGTTAATTGTTATCTGAAATTCTCGAAAAAGGCGCTTCTTCTATTTGCTTCCGTTGCAGCGGGAAAAAAGTCGCGAGGCTGTAAAAAACGAAAGACTAATCAGAAACTCAAAGTACACGCTATGGGAAATAAAGGGGGATACGCGAGGAAGTAAAGGCAAGAGCGGACGGCAAAAAAGGACAATCGATAAAAAAGAGGAAGAAGAAGAAGAAGGGAGGGCGAACGCGACCATAGGTCAACGGCAAAACATCCACGATATAGCCAAGTGCGGAAAAAGAACGGGCGGAGGAAATGTTAACGGCTAAATCAGAAGCTAAAAGCTACTCTTTAAACGCAGGAGAGAAATGGACGGCCAAAATAATTCCTACTCTGGACGAAATATCGCACTCGCTGATAATACTCCTCGCGAATTTCGAGCGCAGCATATATACAGCATATTATGAACCGGCTTGAAATCCTGCGCGAGAGAAGGCTCCACATTCGTTATTCATTACATATCCGGACAAATTGTAAAGACGCATTAGCTCGGAAATTTTCAGTTCTTCGTCGCAAACTACTCGTCGGTCCTATTATCGCGCAACGCGCTTATCCGGGCTTTGAAGTGGTTGCTCACGCCGCCGACGCCTCCCTCTGAATATTGAAGTCCCCTGCTGCGCGCGGAATATTGCACGAATCGTCTCTCTCTCTCTCCCTCTCGGTTGCGCTCCGCCGCCGCGTAAGATTGAAACGGTATACAGCATAATGAATGCATGGAGATGTTGCACGTAGCTGCTACTGCAGGCGAATTTTGCGAGCAAGTGCCACAACTGCGCAGGCTGCCGAACGTTGTTGGAGGAGCTGCCACAGTGCTGACTATACTCACGTGCGCGGCGACCAACTTCTGCTTATTGTGCTGCAATCAGCTGTAAGCACGTTCCGATTGTTGTTTGCCTCTCGCTGGACGCGCGATGTAGGCGGCCTTTACGCATCGCCGACGATTAGTAAAAAGGCCTAGATATGCATGAAACAGTTGCAAATTCAATCGGAAATATCCAATCGGAAATATTCAAATCCAATATAAATCCCCGCATAAATGGAAGTTGCGGTATATATAGGCCGATACGGCGGCGTATGTATACCTATATAGGTGTGTTGTATATACGGTTAGCCACAGCCGCGCGAAAAAAAACGATTGCGGATGATGCAAGGCGTTATAGCGAGAGAGGGGGGATCGGTTATGTAGCCAGTAAGAGGCAGAGTTGCGGAAGAAAGGATTGACCCACTGACTGGAATTCGCGGACGCGTCCTCATTTTTCGTCGATGCGGCATTATATTATATAACGAATGTATGTGTGCGACTGGAGTTTCCGGACAATGTCCGAACTGCGCCCAAACATTTGAACAAGCAGAATTTGAGAAAAATCGCTGCGGCGCTGCTTGATGGAGCTTTTGTGCGAGATTTGTTTGCGGATCCGAAATATGGATGGTTTGCATAAGCCGGTGGGAAAGTTGACTCTTCATTTAAAATTCTCTCTTCCTTGCACTTTTTCCGAAAACCTGTAGTGAAAATCTTTCGTAATATCAGATATACACATCTGGGGCTGCGGGTAACAAAAATATCGAGTACATTTTCAAAAATACATATATAAAACATGGACCACTCCCAGACGTAAAACTTTGATTTAATCAAGCCGAAAATAAAAACGCCGTACCTATCGTTCCCCCTAAAATTCAGCTGGTTTTTCGCGCCCTACTGTGCTTTATACAGCTATACGGCAGTAAAAAATTTCGAGCTCTTCTGGCTTATCCCCGGCCAACGTGCCGCTCTTTACGTATATATATACGCCGCTGTACACTCTCTCCCAAGGTACACACTCGAGTCGAGTCTAGCAGCGCTGAGAACGGGAGAGAGAGAGCGAATATGTGTCTAGTCTAGCGCTACAATTTGTACCTCCCCGCGCCGCAGAGCTGGTTCCAAAGGCCGCTCTTGGAAGCCATTCAAGGCTTCCCGGCGCGCAACATTACTTAAACGACCTTAGCTCTCGTGCGCTTTCTCCGCTCGCGCACGCAGCGAATAACTCCGTATACGTATAGCTCCTACGTACCTTCCACGGTGAAGAGACTACCGGATTATATATACGCGACGAACTGCACGTCGGTAGGTACATGTTTGGGCGCAGTCAAGTCGATGCGGATAGAACGCTGTCGCGCAGGAAGCGACCATTCACGATGTGACGAAATCTTGCGAAGGATTGTGTTTAGTATTTTCATCTTTTTAGTGTACAAACATGCTTTTAACATTGTTCGGACATTTCGAATTCAAATTTCAAAAGCATAAGAATGAAAGCTGCGCAGATATTTCGAGAACTCATTATGGAAATGAAGAGCTCTAAAAAGTGTGAAAAATACTCTACTTCTTTTTAGAGCAGAGGCGTTGAGGCCGCAGTGCGTACTTGAGCGCACATGCGCCACTTTCGTCTATAATCTTGCGGCTAAACGAGATTAAAATTGCAAAATCATTCTCGCCATATACGTCGAGATGGAGAGCGAGAAGCGATTTTTGAGAACGTGGCCATTGATTTAAATTTTCAATTTTCATACATACTGCGCTATTTTCTTTCGATATACATAGATATTTTTCAAATAGTTTTAAATAACATAATAAAAATAAAGAATAAACAGAGCTGCGTACGGGTTACTATCGAGCATTTTAAATACAATACACTTTAAATTTCAGTGGCCTGTGTGGCAGCGCAAATGAACGCCCGGCTGAACAACGTCGAGATCCGCACCAGCAGCCGGAACCTCCTGACGCAGCTCCTCAGGACGAGCCCGGGTGAGTTCAACGTCGTCGTCATAGGCGACCTGCTCTACGACGAGGATCTGGCCTCGAGCGTCGAAGCCTGGCTGGACAGAAACCTAGATCCCCGGACGAAGATTCTTTTGGGCGATCCAGGACGCCACGGGCTAACACCTAAGCTCCGGAAGAGACTCCGACACCTGCGCACCTATCCGCTGCCGGATAACGTGCGCCGTGAGAATCACGGCTATGCCGAGGCCACAGTCTGGCAGTTCATGCTGCAGCAGCGCGTTTATGACGGAGCCGAGGAGGTGTCGACGGAAATTTGATTCTCGTGCAGGGAGACTGCGGAACGCCGCGGCTGCTCGAAATTGCGGGCTATACGCGTAGAATGGTCTGCTTTTGATCGCGCTTGCGACTATTCTTATGACAAAGGCTTTGTAAATGATTCGTTAACACCAGGACGTGTACATAGGCTTGCGTGACTTTGTATAATTATATAATAAATATAATATTTTTGCGAAGCATTGTGATACTCTTGCGCTAGAAACAAAAATAAAAATCCACGAATATAAGCTCCAAACGAGAGCCGTCATCGGCGCATGCAGCCTAATACGCCGGCGAACGAGGTGAAGCTTATAGGTAAACGAGTAAATAGATTGCAGGCAGCCTAGTCCCGCGTTCCATAATGGAGGCGAGCAGCGCAGCAGCGCCGGCACTTAAATAACACTCCGGCTTCGCGCGTGTATGACCGAGCATCGTCATACATCACCGTAAACCTATGGCGTGTAAGTGTGTATAGATATATGTAATTATGTCACCGTCTCTTAATCGGTCGAAAATAGTCGAAGCAAAGTGGAATATCCGACACAACGTCGGAGGCACAATGCACAAGTATGGCAGCGGCAGCGAGACAATAATCGCCGGTATTTATGGAGCGTCACTCACCTGTTTGCTGAGGTGCGACTCGAGGCTGACGTTCTGCCCGATGAAATCGACGCCCCTCGGGTACGTGACGTTCGTCAATTTTATTCGGCACTCGAACCTCGTGCGATCTGAAGCATAAGAGCGGTTTGGCGAATGAACAAAAAAAAAAAACAGAACAAAAAAATAAAAACGAAAAAACGCCCAGAGCATCGATCGCGCTCGCCGGACGAGATCGCAAATCACGCACGGTACTCCGCGCGCGCGCGCGCTATAAATTCGAGCGCGCGAACAACAACTGCCGGGCGTCTTTCTCAATTGCCGCGCGAGAACAATCGGTATCCGAGCAGGTGCGTGCTCCTGGCAGCCCTGTGCGGATTATATAAATAAACAACTCGAGACTATATATACTCACCCGCGTGGACGCGGACCGGCTTCTTGCACTGGCAGGGCCTGCTTCGCGGCTGCTGCTGACGGTCCCCTGGGTACGGGCACTGGAAGATGCAGTTGGCCTCGGCGTTGCAACCTGCCGAGCAAATATATGTATATATAGTAAACAGCGCAGTCCTGAGGGCATGAAAATCTGCGCGACTGGGATTTATGGTTCGCCGGAACGCCGCAGTTATGAAAGCTCCCTCTCTCGCTCTCCTATATATAATTTACTGTAAGTATATAATCCGCTTCTGCAGCACACATAAGAGTTTAATTTTCCACTATATCGGCGGGAGCCGCTCGAGTATTAATCAGCTGCGATGGCTTTGCCACGGCGATTTATACTTATCAAATAAGCCTATATATAGCGAGCGTCCCCGATCCTCTGCACGCGTATATATATATAGTTTGCTGCACTCTATGCACGGTACGATTGTCCCAATCCTGATTCCGACGCTTAGTCAAGCTTATATAGTATATGTGGAAAAGCGACGTACGACCGTGACCGAGCGAATAAACCGAATGCGCGCGGATCAATCAAATCTCGTGCCATTATAATTTACGTTCGTTTCGGCGCATACGCTATTTTCTCTTTGCCATTGCATACTCCGCGAGCTCTAGTTGTACCTATACATATATACTGTACCTATACATATATATAGTATATGCGTACTTGACTCGATGATGCTGTCAATCCCGTTTATTATATTATAATATATATAGTATTCGCGCGCGGCAAAGTTTATAGATGCAACCTAATATTGACTCATATGTAATGAGTATATAGTTACACGAGCCGATCGACGCATTCAACTAACCGAGTGCAGATTTTGCATTAGCTCATTATGTGGGGCAATCAACGGTGGGCCTGCACATACCCGCACGATTGCTTGCGTTGCACGCTCAATTATGATAAAATTAAGCTATATATATAAATAAATTGCGGGCTGCGTTTATTCGCGAAAAAATTCGATCTATGTTTATCGTTCACGAAAGCTCCCGAGATTAATATTCAAGTTTCTAGCTTATTCAGCACTTGCAAAGCCGAGTATCGAAACGCTCGAAATTCCATTAATAAATCCCCGCGCGTTGATCCCCATCAGCGCATCAATAAATCAATTTGAATTTTTCGCCCGAACGCGTATTACGCGGTTCGATCTTTAATAAAACCGAAATGTCCTGCGTCCGCCGATCAAAAACCAATAGCAGTCAGATAGCTAGAGACGAAGAGGCTCTGCTGCACGTCGAGAGGATAATTATTCCGCCGAGAGACTGTACGCAGGCGTAATGAAATTTATACCATTTTCCTCGCTGTCGGCCTGCGAAATCTCGCAAAAGTCTCCGCTGAATCGAGGAGCACAGAGGCAGCGTACCGCCGCCGCTCCGACGTGCCTGCAACAAGACATAGAGCTCATAGAGCGCATATATAGCTGAGAGGAATGTGAATAAAGCCTAACGGAGTGTTAACAATGCAGTAGTGCTCGAGAGAGGTACTCGTGACTCGCGCGCATGAATACGGATTTGCTCGAGTTTTTTTTCCACCGACCTCCAGAATGCCAAGGGGAGTTATATTTATCGTTCGCTTAGCCGAGAGGAAAAGAGAGAGACCGTAATTGAGATAAATTTTTCTTTTTTATATATCGATATAATAATCGAGAGACGCTCGGAGGCCGATATTATAGCGCTCGCATATACGAGGTATATAGTTAATTATCCGTGCGTTTGCATTTCGAGCGTGAAAGTTTGATGGAAAGTTGCCCAGTGCAAGTGAAATATGCGCAGGCTGATGAAAATAGAGATAGCAACGGTAGCTAACGAGCAGTTGAAGGTATAGAAGGGACTCGGTAGCTTGCCTCGATAACCTGCGATTAGTCAAGTTAGCTCCGCTGCGTAATTAAGTGTAAGGGCTAGAATTCAAAGTGTCGGAGCAGCAAACACGCGGAGGCTGAGAGATCGTCCGAAAATTGCAGTTTAAACGCGTCGAGTAAATATACGGAACCGCGCGTGTTCGGCCCTTCGAACGCGAAAATGAGGTAAAAATTGCATATAATATCAGCAAAAAGTCGGACAATAGCTTACCTGCAGGTACCGCCGTTCTCGCAGATCGGAGTGCCGCGTTCGGTTACGCAGAGTGGTCCATGTCCGCAGTGCTCGCCGCCGAATCCTTCGAAGCAATCACAGTAAAAGCTCCTAATGAAGAAGAACGGCTGATCGTTAGTGCATAGCTCCGACTGTTATACAGGCATGTATATATATGGACTACGCAGTAGCTGTCACTTTGGCAGTATTGCAAGCGTTTATACGTCTACATCCATCTCCCACCGGCGCTGAGCGTACAATATATAAGGCGCGCGTCCCTCGCGAGACTTGCTCTCGAATTCGCTTTTGTTTTTTCGAAGCGTACCGAGAGCAGCTTGTTGCAGTATATCACGGAGCTGCTGTTCAATTCGCGTATGATATGTATGCATTGAGCGCACAATTGTGCAGCCCGCAACCCTCGCGTTCGACGAGAGGTCGATGCATTATTCCGGCTATAATAATATCCTGCAGCTTGGAAATCAATATGTCAATATCATTGCACGCGCGCGATGTGCGAAACGGCAATATAGGCGACATTCCGCGCATTCTGCCCCGTTGTCCGGAAGAGGCGCATTACGTGATATAAGATTAGCGCTGCGTACCGCCGCGCGCGCAAGTAGATAACTGCCGAAGCTAGTCAGACCGCCGAGACGTGATTCCGGCCCTCGTAACTGCAGCCGCACGTCTGCATTAAAGTGTCATATACCCCGTAGCTTCTCTCGCTTATCAGTCACAACAATATATCTATACGTGCGGGCACGTGTGTATATAGACTCGAAGCTACGGCGGAGGATTCGGCACATCCGCGTCGTAAAAGCTTTCGACGGCGCTTCGCGCGCGGAATAAATTTTCCCGGCCGGCGGGACGCAAAGTAGTGTCCGACCGTTATCGTTGCACCGCGTCAAAATATGTATGTGTGCGCGTATGTATGTATATATACATATATATACGGAGCGATCGAGCGACGAGAGCACAGAGTTGGCCAAAGCCGAACTTGAGTGATGCGCGGCTAAAGCGTTCGCACTCTGAAGCGGCGGCTTTGGGGCCCCATTGTGTTGCGCGACGCTCTATCTGATGCGCGTCGCCCATTAAGAGCTATAGACAAAGCAGCAGTATAGCGGAATCTCTCTCGCTTTGCTCGAAGGCACATCTAGCTCGGAGTTTCTGCAGGATTGCCGCTATACTGTTTGCTGCGCGACGGGATCGGGCACTGGCTCACCGTGTTTGCACACGGGGATAATACGTGTATAGTGCAGTTCGCTGTACATTGTCGATTGTTTAAACAAATTTTCGAATCGACATTCAAGAAGCAGCGATCGATATTCTGCGAGGAATGCGCATATACGGGTCAGCAGGACTCGAGGTAATAACTCGCCGCCATGGGGCTAATCTAAATTACCCGTTGCGCCCAACTACGGCGATTCATGCGCCCGGCCGGCAGCTGTTTGAACTTTTCATGCGCCGTCGATAATTAATTCGACGCTCGGTGCGCCGGCAGAAAAAAAGCGAAAGAAGCAGGAGAAACGAGAGCCGCGCCATCGAGATTTCGGAGCTATATACGAGCAGCAGCGGCGGCGGAGAAAATATCCTGAGCTTGGGCTGTTTGACGAGTTCATTTGCAATTACGCGGCGGAGAATTTTCCGGGCGCGAAGGGAGAAGAACGAGGACTATGGGGAAGGCAGCGGCGGTGAAATTTTATTTACCCGAGTGGCGGGAGGCGAGGGCGACGCGAGAGACTGAGAGCTTTTCAGGGCGGAAGTAAATTTCTTTGAAGTCGGAGATTTGCTCGTTTTCTCCCGCGGAAAACACGTACGCGAGCGCGCGCGCTCACTTCTTTCGACTCTCTTATTCGCGTTTCTCCCGGCGCGCTTTATCTGTTTAATTAACGCGCGCGAGCGCGCCACCATTAATTACACGCGATCGTCCTTCGTTATAAAGTGACTGCTGCTCTATGCGTGTGCGCGCGCACGCGCGGTTATTAATTAGCGCTGATTGCGACCGCGAGACTATATATGTGCACATACTTTTCCAAGAAATGGTATTATCGACTTTTGCGCCGCTACGAGTCCGTCGATTTTATCTTCTTCCCTATTATGCACACACACACACACACATACAGACACACATAAAGGAAGCTTTAAGGAAGTTCTCGCGTTGGGATGAGAATCCGCGCGCATATCTATCTCTCAAAGTAACCGAATTCCGCGTATGCGTCTTCCAAGAAAGAGGCAAAGCCGCGTTCGCGACTATAGCTGTACGTCATACAAATTTTTATAATCATTCAACTAGAGCTGCAGACGCAACCGACGTCAAAGTACGCATGTACGTATATCTGTATATACACACGGGTGCGAATTCAAAGCCAGCGATCTTTGAATGCTGTATTATTCAGGGTGCGCGACGAGTAGAAGACGAAAAATTCCGCGTTATCCGTCAAAAGCAATATAAAAACATCGAAAATCACGCGAGTAGTAGGCTATAAATCACGCATAATACGAAGATAAAGCCGATTCGGTTTGTAGCCGCTAAAAGGGCCAGCGTATTTTAATTTCCGCGCGCAAACACCACGCGTTAATGGGCTGGTGGTTTTTTCGAAAAAAATCCGCGCCGGCGTCAAATTAAGAAAGAGCGCAGCCACCGTGGCCAGCAAAATTATCCGGTTAGTAAATGCGCGCGCTGTTTTTTATAAGCTATTATACACATTTCAAATTACACTATTTGCTTATCCAAATGAGCTAAAGAGTGTACATTGAGATTTTTTACGCATACGATATGTAATGTCGAAGAAAAGACTCGCACTTGTAGAATTACAGAGAAACGCAGTAGCTCGGCAGATAATTAGGAGAAAATTATGCCGGGCATCTGCGCGACGCCGCCGAAAAAAAAGAAAACGAGGTATACAAGGCTCATCAGCTGCAATTACAGCGCGGCTATTCCTGTTTTCATTTCCGCGAGACGTCGCGTATCCCCCGACTCGAGGGCTTTAATTGTTTTCTTCGAGTAGGCGGAAAATAGCGACAAATGCTTTACTTTGTAATTTTGCTCTTGAAACGTCTCGCTTGCGCTGAGAGGGGACAGCAAATAAAGCGAAGGAGAGCGCAATAAATTACCGTTATCAGGAGTGCAGGGAATCGGCGAATCTAATGTCTAGTCGATTTTACTGCTTTAATTTATCGCGTCAGGAGAGACACTTTTATCTATATGTACAGTTATAAGTATACGTTGTTTACTTCTTTTTACGATTCATTAGGCGTATATACATATATATAGCGTAATGGGCCGTGTATAAGTGGTTAACCAGGAGTGTAACGGAATGTCATCGTATAGAGTAAACAGCTGCATCGGAGAGCCGTTCAATAGCCCGTAACTACTGATTTCCATACCTTCATACGCTATAATCAAGCATGTATATCAGGGACCATATCCTGTTCCGGGGGCAATATGCGGGGCGGCGAATCTGCAAGGCAAACAAGTGCGCAAACATACTGCACTGCACGGTTCGGAGCATACCTATATATATGTGTCAAAGCGGTGTCTAGCAAAGTCCTACATATCCCATCAAAGAATCGAATTTTAATCATCCTCACAGTAGAGAGCATAGCCCAAAGGCAAACATCCGCTCGCGAGTTTTCCCATCGCACTCGCAGGTGTGAAAAAGCTCTCGGAGCGCAAACAAGCGCGCGCAGTACCTGATTAGCATACACGCGGCTAATCAGATATTCAGCTGTTCGCGAGACTCGCGGCACCGGCGGCGGGATAAGGGTAAAAAATCAATATCGACGCGCAGTCGCGAGCGCGCGAGATCTACTTTTTTTTACTCCCTTGCAGAAAGCCTACGCCCCCGCGCGCATATATAACAACTGGCGCGCGACGAGCCGCGTGTCGCTGGGACAATAATATTTGCGAGTGTGTGCTTTTCTCGCTGGCGAAGAAAATAAAAGACCGTCGCGCGAGCCGGAACGAAAATAAGAGACACAACCGACCGCGGAAAAAGCGAGCCATTATATCAGCTTGGAAAATCGCGTTGCGCGTCAATTAGCGTCGGCTGTCGGCGCGTCTAGGAGAGTAAAATCGTGCGAGGCTCTTTATTTTTTATATATGCACGCGCGGGTAATGAAAGTGTGAAATATAACGTCGCTAAAGTTATGCGCGGCAAATGAAGGTAAATGAAGGATTGATGATAAAATTTAACAACGGGGGTACAGCGCAACTGCAGTTGAAAAAAGCCGGCTGCACTCACGCGTAATCCGAGGCGAGCAGGCAGTTGCCGGCGTAAGAGCAGTCCTTGAGCGAGCACGAGTTCGGGTTCTCTCTCCCCTCGGTCATCTCGTAGGTGAGATTAAAGCCGTAGACGTCGAGGAGGTTGTCGAGGACGCGCACGTGATTGCCCTCGAGCCTGTCCAGCTGGAACTCGACGAGCAGGTACGGCCGGAAGGTCCGGAGCCAGCGGTACTCGAAGACGTTGCCCTCGTCGATCGCCTGGACGAGGGCTCCGCCGAAGCTCACCGCCTCGGATTCGTAGTAGGCGTACTCGGTGAAGCTGAGCCCGCGAAACGCGTAGAGCTGGCTCAGGTAGACGACGATCGAGGCGTTCGCCGGCTCGGTCAGCTCCGAGGCGTCGAGCAGCCAGCGACAGCTCAGCGGCACGGCGAACGGGCCCGGAAAGTTGGGCGTGGCGATGGTGCCGCGTCGGGCTGTCAGGTGACCGCCGCAGGCGTGCTGGTGTTGCTCCTGCTGCTGATGAGGCTGCTCTTGGTGACCGGATGGCTGGGAAGGTTTTTGCTGCTGCTGCTGCTGCTGCTGCTCGCGAGTAGCCATCGGCAACAGTAGCATGGCCAGACACGCCAGCACCTGACGCGAGTCACTCGACGCCCTGCCGCCGAATATCTGCAAAAAAGAGGTGTTGGTTAGTTTTTTTTTCTATAGATAGAGAAAGAGAGAGAGAGGATTTTTCGGTTTTGTAGTGCTGCTGCTGCTGCTGCTGTTGACGGGATGACTGTACGAACAATGGACCGTTGAGGGGTGTTCCATTGTGCGCTTTGAATTTTTCGGGACATCGATTTTCAGGCCATTATATTTTACCATAGAGATTTATCGCCGAGTAAAAGTCCGCGACAGATCGTCATGGGTATGCGCGCGCGCGCGCGCATTTGTAATCGTTTTTACAAACCCGCACTAATTATTACTATAAGAGACAAAAAAAAATATTATAAATTTGCGTTTGTGTAAAAATGTGTAGTATTCCGAGGTTCGCTGCATAATACGCATAAGGAAACCGAGTAAAGGTGGGGGATCACCGTAGGTATATACTCCGACGACCCGTTAAATAGAATATAACAGTTCGTAAGATTCTCTCTGCGACAAATATACAGTCGCGAGGTCAATTTACTCTGATCTCGAGAGTACACAAAGACGCAGTGCCAGAGGGAGAGAGAAGCGCTTTTGCATAGATATACAACCGCAGGAATTTTAATGGACATGGCTCAGCGCGAGTTTTCCCGACCACTGCTGCTTGCAAATTTAAAGGCTATTAATAATAAAGCTGCGCGCGTCTAAAGAAAGCACTTGTTAACTCTCGCTCGAGGCGAATCGTAACTTGAATTTCAAACGCCACCGATATATATATATATATATGTATTACTTGCCGGCGCACTCGCTCTTGTAACTGCAGTTCTCTCTTATTCGTGCTTATTATTCTCCGATTCGAGCGAGTGGAGACAGTCTAGCTGCGAATGAATGGCTGAAAGTTCCATCAACGCGCTCTTTCATTATGCGCACTAATTTCAAGTGGAATCGTTGATGGTCCGCGCACAGTCGCGTCGTCGCGTCATCGTTGTCGACATTATAATAATCCATATATGTCGCGTGGGAGGATCATTTTCAATTTACGCACGAAAAGCCAATGCGATGGGATGCTTTTATGCGCCCGCGTTCAAAGGCTCGCCTCATATATTAAAAAGCCAAGAAATTTTATGTTAATGGACTTGGCGCGATGGGCTCCTCGTTTTGCCAAGGTCAAGTGAGACGAAATCTCGAAGAACCTTAGTCTGGGCTAGAAGAAAAAATTAAACTTTGAGCATCGTATATACTTTAAAGTAGATGGACTCGTCGGCGTCGATTTTTTTTTAATTTCCATTGTTTTCATTTAAAAAAATAATCAGTTGTCAGTTACAGCCGAATGTGCATGAGAAGTTAAAATGACGAGTATCGAATACTAAAGCGCAGCCATATGCCATGCTGAATTTGCTCTGCGGTCAAAAATAAAATTGACAATATATGAAAGCTTACTTAAAATCCCTTCTTTGATGAGCGGAGCTTTTACGGCGAGGCGAGCTCGTCGCGCAGAAAAGCGGGGACCGTTGTGCCATTAAAACACTTTTTACAAGCGCCTCTCGTAAAATTAGTGCTCCGTCTCCTGTCTGCGGCCGCGCGTATAGGTATATCATACACCTTACTCCGCGCGCGCGCGGCATTTGAATATTAAGTGCAAGCGCGTTCCAAGATTTAAAAAGGAACTTTTTTTATGTATTATCCCTTAAGGAGTTTTCTCAACGACGGCTTCGGCGCTCTATTTCTAATTGTCGCTAGAAGCCAACCGCGAAGAACGAAACGTAGAGTGAGCTTGAAAAATTACCCGAGGGGGTATTGAGAGAAGCGCATATTTATGCAAATAAGCATGAGGCAGGCTACTTATGCACATCTTGAGTACATGTAAATTGAGCCGTGCATAAATGTCGATTCGGTCTTTTTTTTTAATTAAAACAAAAGCAACAATAAATCCATAGTACCGCGTATCAGTGCGCATATAATATACATACATAAGCAATGTTGGTCTAGTCTAGTATAAAAAAAAAGCCGCAGTAGCCGCGAGGACAGGCGAGCGGTGCAAAGTTTTTGCGCGGATCCTCGCTTCGCTGAGTGCAATTTCCCGGGGAACTCCTTAAAACGTGATTTTCAAAGCGAATGAACGACGGGATAAGGGAAAGGAAGAGGAGTTGGCTGGAAGGGGGGATTTGCCGACGGGGCGGCTGCTGCTGCTGCTGGCGGCGTTTGCCGGAGGCAAGACTCGGTGTCTTGGTGATTGAGGGTTATTGGGTCGGGGGCCATTGTTGTGGCGAAGCGACTGACTAAGTGAGAGTAAGTGTGCTCGAGGCCTCGGCTGCGGCGTCTCATATCGTTTGAGAGATTATTAATTTGTCTTGTTTTCCATTTCGAGAGTCGTATTAGGTTCCATTATCAATTCGCACGGAGATGCTTTTTTCCCTGTGTATATCAACTTTGGGACATTTCTTTTTAGTCTTACAATTCGTTGAAATTCCAACGACAAGTTGGCCATGGCTGATCACACCCTGCCTTTTTCTACTGAAAAATCAACACAACCTATAGCGGATCCCAACACAGACACCACATATGTTTTGTGGAGGGCGATTTGGTTCAATAAATGGTAGATAATTGAAAATAACACTTAGTTTATTAAAATAATAGAAAAAGAGAGATAGTTAAAAATACAAAATATATCGAGACGAAACTCAAACCTGACGCTAGCGCCAAAAATATCTCGGGTTTTTCAGCCGCCAGACGCATTTTCGAAAGGGACCGCGTAAACCTTTTTATCGTCTACTCGGCGCGCGTAAGAACTGTTTACAGTGGTCTGGGGTTTTCCCGTCATATACTTTTATTACATTAATGCTCTCATACTTTTATAATTATCCCCAGAACGCTGTTTGTCTCACGTATGCATACAATGTTTATATACTACGCTACCTCAATTTGACAACATAAACAGTACAAGTGAACGAATATCATGCTTCTTCCCAGCCACGGCGCATACGCGATTTCACGTGCCTCTGGCACGCGAGCGTCATTTCTCTCAAGTTGAGAGCGACTTGATATACTTCTACCGGCTCCGCAGAAGTTTCTTTTACATCGTACGTCTCAAGCGTGCCCTGGCCTTCACTCACAATTTGACGGGCTGAACAGTTCCGAGGCCCTGCGGCCATC
This sequence comes from Muscidifurax raptorellus, assembly GCA_020010945.3. Lineage (NCBI taxonomy): Eukaryota > Metazoa > Arthropoda > Insecta > Hymenoptera > Pteromalidae > Muscidifurax > Muscidifurax raptorellus. Next base: position 1,478,380 of record CM052081.1, on the reverse strand, counting down.
CATCCGAGTACTAACCGCGGCTGGAAGCCGATTAACTTGGGAGATTGCCTGCAAAACCACGACTCCCACTCTCTCACTCTCCCCTGCTACGCACCACGAGGCCCTTCCCGCGCACTCAACTACGCAGCTCGATAATGACGCATTAAAACGATTTGCTAATTTTCACCTAAACGCGCTAACCGTATTAGGTATGTATTATATATACAAGATCGATGGGCGCGAATTCAGTTTTTTTTTCATTTTCAATTTCATCTCGCGCGTCGGCCTGCGTATATGTATTATAGACGAAGGATAAAACCGCGTATATTCACAATTCTATTATCGTAAAACTGCAGCGCGAAGGAATGAACGAGTGTCTTAAACTTCGCACATGCTTTATGACAGCCGGTAAAATTTTGCTTATATATTCATACATCGTGGTATAAATTACCCAATATTTATCAATTCATATATAGCCGGTTTCTCGCGCGCCTCTGAAAGGCTTTTGTCATAAAGACGAGCTTTTCTCTTTTTACCCCGCCGGCTTTGGAAAAATTTTCCTGAAAGCAAAGCGCGATTCCAAGAGATCTCACCATTTGTATATAAATCCCCGGGCGCGATTCACGCCGACTTTGCGCTGCAGATATCACTTATGTATATAATTAATGAATTTATACTTTTATCACACGCGCTCCATCGTCGAGTTAATTCAGCGCGCATAATTAAATCTCTGCTGACTAATTAAATTACACTATTCAAATATACAGCCGTCTGTATTTATACACACACACACACACACACACACACACACACACACACATAAACCGAATTCGCTGCGCAGCGTATAATCAAACGAGGTATAAAATAATTCCACGAGTGCATTAACCAAATTGTAGAGATACTATATTTGTGAGAGCGCAATGGGTATTCCAGATAGAAAATTCAATCAAAAATTCATTCGAAAGATATAAGTGAAAATTTTCGCGCTCGAACTAACGCGTTAGACTGATAAAAGTAATGCTATTAACTCGCTGCTGCGCGCGGCACTGAAAGCGAGATGGAAGGTGGAAATGCTTTTTTCTTCAATCGCGCTATATACACGCTTACGCGAACGACTTGAGCGCAATATCATTATAATGACGTAGGGTACGCGAGGCGTGAGTAAAACTGCATTTGAAACGTCCCCCGCAATCTTGCTCACGCGTATACGGAATACGATTCACAGCTGCGGATATATATTTCGCTGAAGAAAGGATCCCTCGACCTTTTTTTTCCGCCAATCCGATCGGGGGCAATAGATAAACAGAAGAGAGCACTTATACGCAAACGCGGCGAGAAGTAAAGAGAGAGAGAGAGAGTAAGACATACAAATATATAAATATACACGCAGTATCCGTTAAAAGTGCCGTAAAAACGGTGATTGACTATAAAACCATCAAGAAGCCGAGAGAACTGGTCGGCACGTAAATAAATTATTATTCGGGCTTTATGAAGCTGAAAGTTGTAAAAAGTGTTTTTGATGGCCCGCAGAGCGGGACCCGTGGAATCCTGATATATCGCGCTCCTCGTATGCATCAGCGCCACTAAGCCCTCCCACCCCCCACACACACACGTATAGAGTGCACTTGGCCGACAATAAAAAAAATTCACCTTGAGCCGACTGCATTATGCTCCCGTGTAAGAGGACATTTTTTACGAACCGCCAAAAATTTATCAAACAACTTTATTACTCATATAATACGAGACACGTAACAAATACATAGGAATAACGCGGCAAAACGCGTTTCCCTCCTTATTTTCGACGGCGCGCAAACATTTCTTTTCCATCCGAGCACGTTGCGGAATAATTTACGCGGGCTCGCGGATTATAACTAAAGCTTTCCAAGCGAGCCTCGTCATTATCGTCGCGCGAATTTTAATGAAAACTTTCCGGGCGTGTCAGCTGCGGAGAGAAAGAGTGCCGCGCAGAGTATATATATGTATGTATAGGCTTTGCGCTGTTACCGCTGAATTAATGCTGCGCAGGGCTATGTCGCGAGCCTTGGTCGTCAACTGCGCGACGTCGTCGTTATCGTACATATATACAGCGCCAGTCATTTCATGCCTCGTGATTTGACGTCGTGTAGTGGCTAGATTTCGCAGGATATATAAACGGCCGGGGCTGGAAATCTGATATTGATACGACTGCGTATAGGGTTTCAACTTTAATGCCGCTGGACATCGATCCACCGAAAATTCTACCGATCTCGGACGATGTATCGAAATTCTACTTTTAGTTTTGCATATAGTTCTTCCTTTGCGACGATCGACTTATGCTCTTATTCGATTTTAATCAATTAGAGAGACAAATGCGTGCACATCAAGGTATATACAGCGCAGCTAAGGCAATCAAACACGGCAGCCCAGAGAGCCGGCTGTATATTGGCTGCAGAAAGAGCCAATTCCGCGAGCCCGAGAACGAAAAGCCGCAGTCGGATCGCAATCGAGGCGAGCGATCTCTCGAATTGAAAGCCGAAAAGTCGTCACGGCAGTGTCTTATCTCCGACTCCGAAACACTGAGCGATGGTACCGCTGAAATCGCTTGACCGCGACCCGGTCATGCGCGAACGGCCTCAGTCTATACGTCTCGCTCGCGTGATAAATGCCCCCTTCCGCGACTTATTCGAGGCACATTTTCCGAATCCGCCAGCTCATGAAACATTAATATACAGCGGCCATTCGGAAAAATTCTCGCGTTTTGTTCGACCCTCCTATACATATAGCTCCTACTATGTAGAAACATAAAACCGTCTACATATATACACGTTTAATTCCTCGCGGAAGAGAAAGAGAAAGAGAAAGAGAGAGTAGAGAGGAAGATAAAGAGATAAGAGAGCTGCCACGGCTGGTGCAGGCGTTCATTAAAATTCATGCGCGCTTCTGATGTCGTTGCGACTTGTGTGGCGAAAAATTGTCGACGTGATTCATGACGCTTTTCATAAACATAAGGTCGCCGCCGCCGAGGACGCGTAAGCGCTCGCCTCCGCGCGCGAGCGAATATTATACCGCGCGATAAATTATGTTTTACATGACGGATTGCGAATTAAGCAACTTTTGCATGAATATGCGAATTTTTTCCCGCGGGCTATACACATATAGCCGCAAGTTGAGTGAGCATTGAACTTTGGAAAAAAAAGTTGATACCGAAAGAAAAACGCTGTATTATTATACGATTCGTCCCTTGATCAAACGCGCACCTCAAAGCGGCGAAATCCGCTTCCAATTGAATAAATTTGCCCGATAATGATAAATATAAACTCTCGTGCACAAAAGAATAGCCGATCACACGGCTTAATTGTATATATAGTCGATCGATGCGATCGCTGGTTAACGAATACACACGTACACATATACAACATAATGACATTATGCGCATCGTCTGCGCGAATCCGTAGGAGCGGCGCAAGAAAGAAATGGAAAAACCCCGCGGAGAGAAAATTAAGTCGAACCTTTCGCAGATGCGCGCGCGCGCGAGCGCCGGGACGAAGCAGAAAAGCAGGCTTCAACTTTGCTTTACAAACGCTTAAGTGGGCATCTCATTAAATTGCCATTGCCTCCCCCCCTCCCCTTTTAATTGGTACATCTCTGAATTGAGTTGGAGAAACTTTCCACGGCACTCGCGCAGGTTTTTCCTCTTTTTTTCCTGGCTATTCTCAGCTGCTGTCTTCCTCTCCACACTCCATGTAAATTGGATCCGTATCTTTCAAGGAAAGTTTGGAAAACTACGCGGGAGAGCTGCCGCCGAAATATTCGCGCGGAGAGCAACAATTATTACTCTCCGGGCTTCTCGTTATTTTCATCAAGTTCCATAATTATGACCTACAAATCAGCGGAACCTCTTAAACTACGCGATGCGCCTGTCCATTCATCGCCGTCCGCGAGCTATACCCGAGGATATAATGACGGAGGAATGAAATTACTCATTGTTTCGCACGATCGAACACGAATTAATGATCCCCACTGCAGTGCGCCTTTAACAGCTATGAGAGCTCCCGTCTTTTTCGCTGGCTTGTGGTATCAGTGTTTCAATTAAAATTTACTTTCATCAGTTGGTCTTCTCTCTGTTATCGTCAAATCTCTTTTGATGTGAATTCGCGTATATATGGGATGATATATGATCCAGGATTTTTCTGCGCACCAGCGACTGCTTATTCTTATACGAGCCTAATAAGGTGTATTATATATGTGATATTAAAAGAATAATTAAATTCTTCTGTGCGTCAAGTCTCGCCGCAGTTTGGTAAGAATTCTCACGCAGCTCATTCTTCCGACCTTCTCTTTCATATATTACATATATATATATATATAAATCGCGCGAGCAAAGTGCAGTGCTGCACTTTTTGGAGCGCGCCACTTATATATCTATACGTATAACTAGTGTATATACATTATACATACATACAAATATATATAGGTATATAGATACAGGCAACGCAGACACACACAGGAGGGTGCTGCAGCACGCGCAGGCAAAAAGCTTTCCTCCGGAAATTGCCGGTCGAGTAATTTATAAATACTTGATGAAATCCACCGCTGCAGATAGGTGGAAAAAGTTAATGTCGGCGGAGAATGCAATTTAACGGCAAAAGCGAGCACCGATGTAATTTTGCTAAATGAGTGTGTATCAAGCTGCTACTAATAATACACACAGCGCTTCTGGATCATGCGAAAAGTTCTTGTTTCATCGCGAGCGCGATGCGATGCGTTCTCGCATCAGCGGAATTTTCTTTTTATCGACTTGACGAGAAGAAGATAATCGCGCAACGAGAACGAAAATACAGCAGCATTAATTGCCGAAAATTAAGTTCTCTGGGATTTGATATTCCGCCGCCCTCGCAAAGCGTTGATCGGCCGCGCTAGCTTATATCTATATATATATATGTGCGCTTGCATTCGAGCGTGTTTACATATATTGGCCGAGCGCAGCCGCTCGACTTGGCCCGGCGGAGCCACGCCCGGCTCAGCCTGTATAGCTGCATTCAAGACATGCAGATCCGCCGGCAATGAATTTACCCATCGTAATATGCGTTACGCGTCCGGTGAGTTTCTAATTGTCTCTCGATAAAGAGCTATATAACTGAACTTAATAGATATAACTTGTAAGTTGTAAATTACTTGGCCAACCCGGGAGCGCGCATAGTTTCTAATAATTACAAACCTTTATATAGGTATAAAAGCGGAGCGTACACCTATATACCCACTTACTATCCTGATGCTGCGAGTGCGTTGCACACCGCAATTCCGAGAATTATTCACGCATAGTTTTAACGCTAAGAAATGCGAGAATCAGCACTCATAAATTTACATCGTATATACACATATCGTACGAGCACACGCGCACCTCTCTATATGTCAGTTGGAAAACGAGCGTAATTTTACCGTAATGGTTATAATTCGCAGAATAATATAAGAACTAATTATAAGAGGTAAAAAGTAATCGTAATTTGCACGGATAGAATCAACTTGGAATTTTGCATAATTGTTCTTGCACGAGCAACTTCACATCAGCTTCACTTACAGTCTCATACCTCTACTTCACATACCGCCAATAGCCGTGTAGACAGACGATCGGCCTCCCCCGCACAAGTGTGCGGACATAAAACACAATGCCACGACGAGCGGCGGCTGCAAAGACTTTGTTTGCTATCGACTGCTGTTTTTATTTCCTCGTCGCGTTTGCAATGCAGTTTCGTTGTTTTTCGCTTCTTTAATAGACTGTTCGTACATTGCGCGAGTGGCCTTTTTTTTAAAAAAAAAGCTGGCGATCGCGTGGATAGGGAGCAAATATTGGGCTAAATTACAGTTTATCCTGGCAATTTTTAAAATTTTTCTAATCACTCTCACTTCAAATCGGTAATTTTTAATTCTTCTTTTGATTATTTAAAACTATTAGTTATTTTTATCACAAGCTACATAAGCTCCGAAAGTGGAAAAAACGAGTGACCAAAACCCTCTAAGCAGATTTTCTGCCCGAAACTAAATCCCAAAGTACATCGTACATAATTCGTTAAAATCAGCATAAGTCTATCTCTTATTCTCTCGATCCCAATATACGTTGCAGCGAGGATCGCGCGAGTGGTTAATTAGCGATTCCATTAAAATCGAAATCAGGCCACAACGAAAGCTCGAGCGAACGTCCGTCAAGTCCGAAACTCTCCTCGACGCGCGACGAACTCGAATAAACGCAAAGAGAGCAAAAGGAGCGCAAAATAAAGAAAACCGAGGAGCTTCCTTCTCTCCTCTTATTGTTTCATCGAGACAATGAAAATTGCGCTTTACCACTTCATAATTAAAAGAAGAAGCAGCAGCAAAAGAAGAAGCAGCAGCCGAAGACGAAGCAGCTAAGGTGAAAAGAGACGAGCCCAACAAAAGCCGGAACAAAGCGAGCCTGAGAGAAAAAAATGAACAACAAACAGGTCGGGCTGCATCCATATTATTTTTTACTTTTAATCAACGCGGAAATTCAAATCGCTCTCCCGCGTCTTTACGAGCTCGATCACAATTATACGTTCCGAGGGCGTTCACACTGCACTCGAGTTCAGCGTTGGCGCGCACTATAATATAACCGACACGTGTATCCACTTCGACTCCGCTAATTGCGCGCGCCAGCGTCAATCGATATATGCTGCGCGGCAATTAGTGGCCGAAATTTCGCACCGGAAGAAACGTCAAACAAAGCTCGCGCGAATCGATCATCGCGTTATGCGTGGCAAATGTTTATTACTCCCTTCGACGAGATTCTGCGCGACGCTTTTATTTCGCGAGGCGTCTGACTCGGCCGAAGAAGCTCCCGGTTTAATATCCAGAGTAGCGTCTTAGACTGATGAGACGAGAGTTAGGCTGCAAATGTTTGCCCTGATGCATGTCGTATACCGGTGATGATGTATATACTCGTGCATTGTACGCGTTTTTTTTTTTCAGAAAAAAAAACGGTAATTTACGCATTAATTTGGTGACAGCTGTATGGCGAAGGGATTAATCGAAATTCATTAGAGCATTTCGGCGCCTGTTATCTCGGATAATAATCATGATACATCATATCCAGAAGTTCGGGCTTGTCAGGCTGATTACCGTATACCAGTAGATACGTTCGGATTTAGTCTGACGAGTATACCGATTGTTCCCCGCTGTTGTGTAGTTTAGGCTATAAGCATTGAGCAGCGTTGTAGCGTAAATAACGCGCGCAATGAAAAATAAGATATAGGCGTCAAAAGTAGCGCTCGAAATTTACTGCAGAGATATAGAGAGAAAGGGAGAGAAAGACACTCAGGAGAATGACCCGCGGTCGAATTGCTTTTTTCAAGCAGCCAGTGTTCGCGACGTTGAATTTGATGTACGAGCGCTTTTTGCGCGCGAGCTCGGCGGCCGCAGCTCTTATCTTTCTGAAAAAAAGGCAATCGGGGATGCACACCGGCGAATCTCACGGGCGTGCATGGCTAAAACTTTTTCAATATTGTACCGTAAAATATTTTCCGCTCCCTCCCTGTCCCCCCACGCGCGCGCGGCAAACTAATTGCGTATTCCGGGCCATGCGCGCCGGCCAGTATATTATATTATATTTTAACGTGTGTGTATAAATAAACACATAGCTATAATTTGGAGAATTCAAATCAAAAGCTTTGATGATGGACAGCCGGCGTAAACTGCGTTAATTGCGTCGCGATTGTTTGCGGGAGCTTGTAACGAAAATGTTAGTTTGCTCGTATATATAAACGCTTGCTTCATTCTCGCGCAAACATCAGACGAGGAAAGAACGGCCCCCGTGTCTTTAAGTACAATCAGATTGTGGCGCGGGTCTCCAGTGTTCGCTGGCGTTGTCAGTGTTGAGGTCGCGCGTCGGGGCAAAGTACAGTTTGTTTTAACTTTGCAGTATCTCGTTTCTCCATTAGATGTGCGCAAGCTCGTGCGCAGTGCCGAGATTATTTACTCAGTATTAATGAAGCTCTGTTGAAATTTTAGAGAGTTTATCCCTGACTAATATTGTATATTATACGCGAGTCGAGTAGGTTTACGTTGTACGAATAAGTTGCAGCGTGTGTACTTTGAGCGAGTGAAAAGTTATTCCTTCGTCCAGGGGTTCTCATTGGAAAAACTTGAAAATCTTCCGTAATATTGAAATAGACCGCAATTCTATATATATATTGCCTCACGGAGAAAAATAGACCCCGCGGAAGAATCTGGAGGAAGTTGAGGACTATGAGATGTCTCCGTCGAAAAGAGCTTAGAAGACGGCGGGTTAATTTAAATGCAGGGATTAAGTGCCTCGGGGATGAAATTTAACGAAGCTAGAGTAAGTACAGAGAGGAGGTGTTTAAGAGAGGCTTAGATCGATCGTGGCAGCACACTATCGCCGTCAAGTTCAGCGGCGTCGCAGAGCAATTTACGAAACACGTTCTGTTCTACTGGCATAGTGTATGTCAGCAGATGTATACACCACTTACGCTGGCCAAGTCTCGTTAACGAAGAAAGAACGTAAAAAGTCGAAGCTTGCAGCGCATGTCCAGGGGACACGAATCTGGCCGCTCTCGGACACTTAACAGTATATAGCCAACTCTTAATGACCGAGCAAAGGCTCGGCCACACGCGTATATATAGGTATACACTGGCTCCTCGCAAGCAGGCGAAGAATTAGGTCGAGCTCGTATCCGCGGTGCAGTTAATGCCTCCCTCGGCTTGACGAGATGGATTTTCGGGGGATAAAGTCGTTCGCGCGAACTGGGCTACGAAGGAAAAAGCCCTGTGTTGTACAACACACCAGAGAGCGCGAGCGGACAACGACGCGGGGATGAGCGCGAGAAAAGCGCTTTTCATATAAATGTTTGAAGTTCCTTTGAAAGCCCACTTGTTGCGGCTGAATCCAAGCTCTCTAAATACCGCGGGCTCGTTGATTGCGAGCCAGTAGCTCAAACACCTTGAAGAACTCGGGGCAATAAGAGAAGGAGGGCTGAGTCGGAGGACACGCGGGGCGACAGGGCGACGGGAAACAATGGCTTTTTTGAACGACCGGAGGATGAAAAGCTCATCTGGGAGCTCCTGGGACCTGTTGAAGAATGAGCGCGCGGGATAACTGATGTGCCAAGTATATACCATGCTGTGTTCTTCCATTCGAAGCTTTATATTATATTTTGTATGTGTTATACTTCAGAGAAAACATTGATAATAAAATATTGAAATTGGCAAATATATAATAGAAAGTCGGGCGATTTTCTTTCCTTCTTTTGCGCCGAATGACAGCAGCGTTACGATGCAGCAGACAAAGACTAGCGCCGCGCTGGCTCTCTATATCTATATAATCGACCGGAGCAGCAGGTCAGCAGCTGGGTGCGGTATACAGCTTTTATATCGTTGGTGCACCGTCGGAATGCACATCGCTGCGAGTCTCGCCAAATGTCCAGCTATTCGATGCGCGTCCTTTTTGTGTAAATAGCGGGATGTAACCGTAGTCGCGATTCTCTGGTGCGCACGAAAAACGCGAAAAATCTAGAGTATAGAAAAGAAGTGCACCGACGGCAAGATTTGCCTAATCAGCTTACTGGCTTATCCAGTTTACGTCTTTGATTAGATTACATCGTCCTAAGAGTCTTAAAGGCGCGGATAGAATTCACCCAAAATGCGCTAAATATTATTCAACACGCAGCCCAGTATAAAGTGTCACTGCGAAAACTTAGCTGATGATTTTCTCACGTCTGTATCGCGTCTATTTTTGTGAAAGCCAAGGAGAAATTTGCATTCGATTAGCCGGGCTCGCAAAGTCCAACAACACTCGAGTATGCGAAAGCCTGGGCCCTCATTGAAACATCTCGGATCGGCAAGTTAAATTAGGTAACTTTGCGCGTTGACTCCGCGATGAAAACTGTGCGCGCGGCCATTGTTGACCTATGCAATCTCTCGCCGATACACACACACACACACAGAGAGACAGCCCATCGTCATCAGAGCCTCTGATGCAGTCCGTATACGTGTAAGCAGAAGATTCTAAGGCTTCGCTCGGTCCGCGATAAGCCGGTACGGGTCACTCAGGCGTGGCTGCTGCTACTGCTGCTTCTCTGAACTTGGCGAGCCGCGATAAACTCACCCTCTTCTCGTGTCTCCTGCGTCTATATATAGCGCGTATACCGCTGCACTCTCCCGTCTGCTCTCGTTTTTCTTTTTCGCGCGGGCCGGCTTGTTTGCCGCCCGCAAACAATGCGCGGACTAATTGCCTCGGAATTTTTTGGCCCGCGTGTTTGCTCTTTATTATATTATAGCTTTTTGGTCGGGAGCTTTGGGCTTATTAAGCTGCCGCGTGCGCGGCTCTCCTCGTCGCCTCTCTTTTTCCTTGCACGCGTACGACGAGAATATATATTATAAGCGGGCAACGATCGCCGGGGGAAAATCAAAATGCACCGCTGGTTCTTATGGCGATGAAAAAGTTTACCGCGCGCTCGGTTTTAATTGAAAAAAGTAGGATACGCGTAAAGCGACGCGCGCGCGCGCTGGGGTTCGAATTAAAAAATGCTCCGCGGTACCGAGGAGAGTTTGGATTTTTATACGACGTATTCGAAATCTTACTGTATACCCTACACGATGGAACATATAGCGCGATAGTAACCCTATTTTTTTCCTCCGTGAAAAGCCATCCCAACTCGTCGTGCGCTTATTGCAGTCGTACGCGGGTATATACCCGCGTATCAGAGGTAAACGGCCCGAGAGAAGGAGGACAGACGCGGAGGAATCAGCAATTAAAATGGCGCAGCGAGGCGGCACAAAGTTTCGCGTCACAAATTAATTGGTTCTTCTGGATATATAGCCAGGGATAGAGAACATATTGCAGATGTGACTGCTCGGGCGCATCCCAGAAGTCAGATATATATATATATACACACGCGGCGGCCTGTGTCCCGATGCGGAATAATAACTTTGTACGTTTGTGTATCAATGTATGTATATGTATAGCCAAGGTTCCGCGAGCTGTCTTTTTCTGATGCTCGTTTATAGTCGCACTGTATATACAGATGCCGAGAGACAGTAGAGCGAGTCCGAGTTTGCTCAGCCATGATGTTGCGCGTACGCTACTCATAAATACTAATACTGTTTTCGGCTCATGAATGATTCATTAAAATCGACTGTTTCGATGTTATCTGAAAAATTGGATCTACCGCACGGCCATTGAATTTGAACTCTAACGGCGCGAGATGAATCGACTCGAGATTTTACGTTAGTCACTATATATATTACATTTCAATATAGCCGCCAAGGTCTGCACTCCTCATCTCGCCGGATTTTACGATATATACCTCGCGAAAAATGAGCCTGGAAAAATCACGAGCTCCCATCCTATCCTACATCAGTCGTATAAAAAAGCCCCGAAAAGCCGAAGTATATAGGCGTCTTGTCGGCCTGCGGCCCCTGCTACATATCGCATAAACAAGCGGACAAATCGACGCGTCAAAATCCAGCAGAGTGGAAAGCACTCCCCCCGGCAAATTCGGCGTGATACAGTAGGCGAGGCGGAATGACCCGTGTACTGCATGCGCGCATGGGGTATCATTCTATATGTATATAGGTATCGGCCGGCGCTATTCCACCTGTATGTTCCTCCCCTCCTCGGGCTCCGCCGGAAGCGACGGCACACTGCGGCGTCGAAAGTGCGCCCTTACCGCGCGCCTGGCACAATGCTGCGCCGCCGCGCGCACCGCATCCGCAACGAGCCGAGTGCATTACCCAGCAAGGAGATTAAACATCGCGAGACACTGGAAGCCTGCTCTGCATTATGCATATATGCAGCGTATATTAGAGGCTTTGCGCGTGCGCGGCTGCGCATTTGTTCCGCCGATGATTGTGCGGTGCTGATAATAACGAGTATATTATAACGATAGCAGCATGCGCATCGATTGATTGTTATTGTATATCTATATTCGTATATGGAATGTATACACGTTTTTACAACCCCTGCATGCGCGCATAATGATATGGTATCTCTCGATGTCGAAGCTTTCGGTGAGGGAAAATTAAGTGCTGATGCGTGTTCTATTTGCGCTTATTCAGCGTTTCTAGGAGTTGTCGAGGAATCGAGATAATTCGCGCCATTTTGAATGATGATTATTTCGAATATATTATATAGTATATTGTATATATGTGTGATAAATCATCCGATGGTATGGTCAGCATATTCATGGATTGCGCGGATGCAAACTCAAGCCTCAGTTCATCGACAATAGGCGCAATTTATGCATCATAATCGATTTTTAATAATTTTTCAAAATTAAATATATTGTTTACTTTCCTAGAGCTATTAGACAAATGAAATTGTAGTTTTATGTTCACTATATATATATTTCAGTAGTACTATATATCGAGAGCATAGAGCGGGACCTTAATATAGTAATGCTACTAAAGGCTATTATATAAAGACCTCGTAAATGGACCCGCACAGGTAACCGCCATAACACTATTAACAGCCACGAAGATGTGGTTGCTGAAGGACGGTGTTCTCGTACATTTCTCGGGTTAAATTAATAAAATCTTCTTCGGGAAAGCCATACCCTTATTGAGGCGCTTGGCACGTAAAGTTTCATTTTTCAAGGCAGACCTTCAAAGCACCATCGGTCGATCCTCGTAGACCTTGAAAATAGACTTTAAAAAAGTTAAACTTTGAGCTTCTTATTGCATGCGGAAGCCAGCTTTTCCAGGGCAAAGAACGACATTTTATTAAGCTTTTATAACGCATATACGTCTCGGCTTAAGGACTTTATATTTTTTTATAATGTTATGCTTTATGTGCCATAAATCGTACATAAATTGCGATAAAAGACTCGTAAATATATACTCCCCACTGTAAAATTCTATTATTTTACTAAGGCTATACATAATAATATGTAATTCCAAAATAATCCACGCAGTTTCAATGCACTAGAGAGTACATGTTATTTTTCTTTAAAAACTGGAATATCGTCAAGCTAGAAATTAATATCAATCAAAATTTTAACAGGATATCGTTGTACGGAAATTACGCAGTGTTATGTATTTATAGTTATATATGTATCGAGAGTAATAAATGACCCCAGACCAGGAATTGGCGGCTCACATCGTATATTTATACATACCGCGGCTTGTGACGATGGAAGTGTTGAGTAATGTGCGTAGGATATTCTCAAAAGGTAACTTCACGTAATGTACAAATAATGGCGCAATATATGTGCGGAAAATTCAACACCGAATGCAGTCCCCCTTCTTTATTTTGCGGTTTACGTAAAAATGCGAAATATATTTAAAGCAATCTGCAGAATTGTACATTTTAACAAGCAAACACGATGAGATTGAAAACAAAAGTTTAAAATATAATTATTTCACTTCGCGTTGGAGTTCAGTGTTTATTATTCTTTTCACGGAAAATCTGGGTGCTCTCGCGACATTCTGAAAACGTAATTTCTTTTTATCCTCTGATATTATAGCTAAAATTGGAAAAAATATTGAATATTTCTTTTCAAACCATCGGAATTGTGTAAAAGATATTAAAATTTGATGTTTGGTACGTATTACTTTTGTACTTATACTTTGCAAGATTTTAATCACAGCTTATATAAAAAGTAATTTTAGAAAGCTTTGCTATGTGTATAATCTATACTGACAAATTCTCTTGTACATGCATGAGAAGGTATAACTGGGCGTATGGCTACGACAAAACCACTTTTCAAGTAAAGGGATTCTGAAAGTGATAAACCGATTATACGCAGAATAGGGTAGAAAAGTGGTTCGAAGATTTCACTGTAAAAATAATTATTAGTAGGCATCGAATTTGCACTGTTTAATGGATTTTGCGATTTGACTTTTAAACTGAATTTAATCGAGTAGAATAAATATGCTGATTTCGAGCAACTAGTTCGGAATTCCGGCAAGTATGTACATAAGTCATATAAGCTGCATGTGTACACAAACCAAGAGCAAGAGATATTCGCCATACCTTGGAGAACTTTCTAGTTCTGAATATCTCCTTTCATGGCGTTACGAAGATGAGTTAGTTTTCGCGATTGCATTTCGTAGGCGATTTTGCAATTTTAAGAGTTAATTTTAAATTACATTTCGAGTGAGAAAGTCGAGGGAAATTCAGCGGCTGTCTATTCGATCTACATGTACAAGTAGAAAGGCGACGAAGTACGGCTGCATATAAATCTATTTTGCAAAGTTACACTTTAGATTGTATAGCCGCGCGCGCTTATGCCGCGTGAATATGCCATCAAAGGCATTCCTTCAAAAGTTGGATAATATCGTCAAAATGAAATAATGAAGGTAAATTAAATTACAAGTGACAGTTCGCGCGAATAAAAAGCAACATATTACGTTTCTAGTAATGAAAAGTAAAATCAATATACGCGTATGTCTTTTTCGCGGGATGCAGCAGTAATTCAAGTGCAATGGACTATAATTCCGCACATTACGGAATTCTGATTGAAATTTCCAAAAGTTTCTGCCCGAAATAAGTTCTAATGAAAAATTCATTACAACATTCCGCTGCGCTTTTGTCCTACCTCCGTCGCACTTTAAAGCCGTTTAAATATCTCCTAGTTTAACGAGATCCTGCGTTGCCACGACCAAAAAGTAAATTAAAGAGTAAACGAAAAAGAAGTCGAGTCGCGATCAGCAGGCTATTCGACTGCGCCTCCGAATGATCGCATCAATGCAAAAAGCCGGCGTTTGCCCAGTCGTAAATCAAAATTCAATCTCGGAGAGTCGTCGCGAAAAAACAGTATCTCCATCGCCAAAATCAGCAGTCCGCAAAAACGCATCATAGCGGCCGGGTCGGCGACAGCGGCAGCAGCAAGAATATCGCGCAATCACTCACCGAGCGCCGGCGTGCAGTCCGCGCAGTGGCAGGTTCGCTCATTCTGCAGGCCTGGAGTGCTGCATATCGCGGTATATGCGCAGGAGACTCACACTGCAGCGGCTCGCCGGCTCACCGATGGCCTTCGCCGGCGGCGTTTGCCGCTTATCGCAACTCGCATCTTCCGTATATATAACGTGTACACGCACTTGAGCTCCTGATCGTTGCGCGTTATATATCTATATCCGTAGTGTATATAAAAGCACCGGCCGGACAAAGGGTTACGCCGCACAAAACGGTGTACACAAAGCGCGCGCGCGCGCGCGCAAGTACGAGGCAATGCGGAGCTGCAGCGAGATGCGTCTTCCCGCCGAGCGACACTCGCCGCGACTGATGTACTCGCAGCCACCGGGAGCCGAGCGAGCGAACGACTGCAGGGGGCGGCGGGTGCATGATGCGCGCGGCCGCTGCTCGCTGGGCGTTTCTCGCTCCTGTGCAGCCGCCGCGGGAGGTGGGAGGCATGGCGGCGAGAAGTGCGAGAAGCTCGCTCCCTCCCTGAATCTTTTAGATAGAGGAAGATAGAGAGAGAGAGGGAGAGAGAGAGAGAGCGGAATTTCGCTCCGTTAGAGTGGCAGGGTAGTTAAATTCCGTCAGCGCGAATCGCGCGAGAATGTCAGCCCCATATATATGTATGTGCGTGTGTATGTATATATGTATATTCTTTGACGCGCGCGTTCAGCGCTCCTGCCGCGGTCCATTATTCCCTCTCGGCCACTTGCTGCAGCGTGTCTCGCGAGCGCGGGAATCGCGGAAGCGTTCGAAAATCGACTGTTATCGAGTATTGGTGCGGGAGGTCGCAAACCCTTCGAAGTATACTCTCGGCGTCGCCCGTAAAGACCCTCTGATTTATGCTCCTCCGAGCGCGCCGAGAGTGCCATACGCTCCTCCGAGACGCGGAAAGAGAGGGTGTACGTGTGTGTGAGAGAGTGTGTATATATAGGGGTCAAAGGAACGCCGAGCCCAAGAGAGAGAGAGAGCGAGCGAGCTTTGCACCAGCTCTCTAAAGTATTTAAGGGGTGAGACGTCATTCGGATTTCAGGAGAAGGGATCGCTGCTGCTGCTGCTGCTGCTCCTACCAGTCGAGTGAATTTTCCGGTGCGCATCGCGCTCGACTGAATATATCCTAGGGCATATATATATATACACACATAGAGTGCTGGAACTCCGATCGGATAAGAATGAAGTGCGCGCATTATTTTCGCCACGCAGCCCCGGCGTGCGCAGTCAATGGACGCGTCATCCCGATAAGAGCGTCGACGACGCGGGGGGAGAACAAGTGCTGCTGGATCTCCAGCGAGCACTTTGGAATATAGAACTATTTTGCCGCGCGAGAGCGAGAGTGAGGGAGCGAGTTATATATAAGCGAATCAGGTCTAATAATACGCCGCCGGGATTTTATACGGCCAACGTAGACGGGCTCCTTATGTGCGCGGAAGACGGGTGGCTGCGGCAGCGCCCGCCGGCGCGAGATTTACGCAAGCGCGAAATCTATTAGGGCGATTGAGAACTGCAGCGCAGCTGTATAACGCGGAAACAAAAGCTGCGTGATTCAGTGCGCCGAGGCGTCGCCTTTATCGCGCTATAACGAGAGCCATTTTTACAGCGCCGCTGCGCCCGCCCCCGCATCAGTACGCGAGTTTGTTGTCGAGAGTATAGAACTATACAGCACATATGCGGCAGTGATGTAGCGCCACGCGGATACGCGACTATACACGATAGCTGCTACAGCGAGCGACCTGATTAACGATGCGATTACAAGGGATGTGCGCGTGTACAGATATATATACGTACACGTATATACCTTATTGTCGGCTCTGTTTATATTCCAGGGCTTGCAGCGCAACGGGTAACTCTCTTTTTAAAGGAATCCTGTCTATAGACCTTTGTTGTTCTTTTTCCGCGTATTATATAAGCGGCCAAAGTTCAATCTCTCTCAAAATTCGATTAATTGCAGCGTCGACGCCGGCAAATGATCCGCGACTTGAGTCATCGGGACGAGCTATGGGAGAGCATCAACCGGACTGACAGGCAGCTGCGACTGCAGTACGTGCCGCCGGGGAGCTTCCAACGCGCGTTAATTACTGATGTAGACGCGCTCGGAAGGCCGACGATTTCTCTATGGTTTTACATAGCAGCGACTGCTGATATACGCGAAGAGAAATTTTTCGCAAAAGCTTTACATCCCTCTCGGTATAAAAGCGCAGAGGATGTCGAGGCTTTTCCGACGAATTCGAGCGATCCATCAGCTGCTATATATCTGCGTACGAACGTATCGTCGTGTATACGTGATGAGCAACTCAAAATGCAGTCGTTATATTATTATCCGCTTCCCGGGAATTCCCGATGTTTACGATGGCCAATGTATAATCTGAAGTAAATTTAAATACCCTATTTAAATGAAATTAACGTCGAGCGAGGCACGCCCTTCGCCAGTCTCCCGAATTGA
The DNA here is from genome assembly GCA_020010945.3 of Muscidifurax raptorellus. Taxonomy (NCBI): domain Eukaryota; kingdom Metazoa; phylum Arthropoda; class Insecta; order Hymenoptera; family Pteromalidae; genus Muscidifurax; species Muscidifurax raptorellus. The sequence continues at coordinate 1,461,056 of CM052081.1, read as the reverse complement.
CTCGATGATACCTGTGGAGCTGAGCAACGGAGCTCGATGTACTTCGGGCAACATACTTTTTTGTATCAGCCGCAAGTTCGTAGGCGACGTGACGTGCTCCCTTCTCCCTTCTTTCTCTTTCGGGCGACGCTCTCGGCTATTGTCTGCGCGTGGAAAATACACGTGAGTGGCTGCTGCTGCTGCTGCTGCTACGTGTTTCCTCGTCGCTACGATCTTTTCTCTCTCTCTTGCTCTCTCTCTCTCTCTCTCTCTCTCTCTCTCTCTCTCTCTCTCTGCGGATATAGATGCAGCTCGGGCGTGACCTCTTTTTGTCTCGCTTCTGCTCTATGCTATATGGTTCTTTCTATATGCTCTCGCTGCAGAGGCTGGAATTTTTGCGCTTGATATAGTAATCTCGCTCGCGTGATCGTCGTGACTTTCCCTGCTATGGGTATGAAATATCATTTTAGTAGGCGATTGCGTTCGCAATTTCAAATAAGCTTGAAAGTAGAGATTGTTGTACGAGTTTACAATAAATAAAATGCCAAATTGAACAACAGCGCCGGGTGTTTGGGAGAAGGCTAGGCAAATTGGATTTTTAAAATAAACACTCAATTTATTATAAAAACAAAAATAATTTTTTACTTTTACGCGATACTGTTCAGAGTCAGCAATATCGTTATTTTTGCAATGAACTCTTTTAATGCAAATATATACGTTAAAATGCATACCATGTTTTCGAAAATTCAGAGCTCAGCTTTCAAACTTTATACACTATAGTTGCAACCTTTGTTTTTATAAAACGCACATGAAAAATTTAATCTGGATCTCACAATAATCCCAACTTCTGACGCATAATACGGAAAGTTTTTCATATAAGCTTCAAGAAAATTCATAATAAACTCAAGTTTTTGACAAGCGTTACGTACCAACTTACACGCAAGTATATATTAGCAGTAGCTTCTCGCCAAGTTTTTTTTTGCGGTTAAAAGAGCATGTTCTATATTGAATATTCTCCAGGGGGGTTCAGATTTTCAAATCGCTTGTTAAACAAAATAATTATGAAAATTAAAAAATTTTAAGCTCACAGATTCCGCAAAGCTTTTTTTCGACATCTTCGGATTCGTCGAGTTTCCAAAATCGCTCATCGTATTCCCAACTGCCGCAAGGCATCGTGTACGCTAACATTATAGACCAATCGGCCGCAAGATAGAAAAAGGATGAACGAAATTCTGGTTGTACGGTATACGTAGCCGTGAAGGAAAGTTCGATAAACCGCGCGTGCTTTGTATATAGCTACACGGAACGATCTGTACACGTTATGCTGGGTTCGAACACTTTTTTCGCGTCGGTAATAATTCACGGATTCGTATCAACAATTCTTCTCGGATCTATTCTTGAAAAATGCATGACATTAATAAATCAATTATTTTCAAATCTTTTAATCAAAGTATATTCATATACTTTATATATATATATATACACTATGCAAATGCCCATTATCTCTAATAAACTTATGAACCCCTTGATAAAAATTAAATTTCCCGAAACTTTTCAAATAATTCATTATTTGAAAAGTTTCGCAATTGCATGTGATATCGATTTAATCAATGTCCCACGGCCGTTTCACGAAACCGAATAAACAGTTATTAAATAATTCAGAATTAAAAATCGCTGCACGCTGTTGAATTTCTCTCAAAATACTTGGCAAAATCCCATTTCGCAGCAGAAGGTCCCGTGTACATAAAGCCCCTGTCGTCGTAGCATCGAGGGGGAGGAGGAGCAGCAGGAGCAGCAGCAGCAGCAGCAGCGGCAGACGTTCGAGAAATTAATCGAAGCTTAATCACTCCCCGCAGGCGAGAGTAAACGAAAAGAGCAATCAAGAGCTCTCCTATAATATACACGTGTACTTATATATACACTGCAGAAGCGCTCGTCGTTTCTCGCGAGGAAGCTCCTCCTGCAGATTATCAAAACGGAATCTGTAGGCATATGTTATAATAAGCATCCGCAAGCTCGGAAGTAGCCCGCGTATCCTCTTTACGCATTTCCTCAATACAGGGGCAGCCGACGGCTAGCGGAGTTTTATTGTCTTTATATATCTATTTATTGCTATATACACGCTCGAGTTGGGATGGCTTTTCCGAAAGCGACCATCGGAAAGCTACTGGGATTCCGATGCGTTGCTTGCCCCCCCCCCCTTCGGGCGAGAAAATACGTATTCGTTAATGGAATTCCGCAAACCGCGGACGTCGCGGTCTTGTATTTTTTGCGAGCGCTACACGCTCCCGCGCTTTTTTCGCAGCCGCGCTGCTGTTTTGCGAAATTGGAACGAGATAGAGGCAAAAAGGCGCTTGATACGGGGGCAGCTTCGCTGTTTTGTCGAAAAAAGGCGATTTTTCCGAGAACCCGAGAGATTTACACATGCAAACACACACACACACACATACACGGGGATTATTGATTGCTCGAACGGTCCCCCGGATTGGTGTTTAAGGCGACGTGGTCTCGTCAAACGCCGAGGAGGGAGCGAGTTATACAACCCGTCTTTTTTTCTGCACTTCCGTGCTCGTGCGCGGGATTTGGACGAGCTCTGGATTTTTGGGAGCTGATTCGGGAGATTTTTCGTCCTCGTCGTCGCGGACTTCTATGTTCAGTTCTCAGCGGGACAAGCGCGCTGATACGAGTGTTTTTCGACGACTGCCCGGGAATTTCACGGGATTCCGTTGAGGAGAGTTGGGGCCGGTTCGAAAAGTTTCACTCGGTAAATGGAACTTTAATGCCGCAAAGCCGCTGAGAAATATGAGGTTAAACGTATGCGAATAATGTTTCCACTTGATATTTCATTTCGTACGTGTAGCAAACTTATAGAATCGAAAGCGATCGTCATTAGCCAGGCGAATCTATGTGTATAGGTACTAATGGTTGGAAATATGAACCGAGCTACTCTTCTCTGCAAGGGACGAGAATTGCGATTTCAAAAATGAATCATAGTTGCATGATTGAATTATGCCTGAATATTCTGCGTCTATATTCATTAAACACTGCGAAATCGCGCTGAAACGTGTAGCAGAATGGTGCAACCGCGCAATTAAAATATCAAAGCTATAGCTTTCCACGCTAATTGTCTGTGGTCGTCCATCAAAGTACTTATACGCGAATATGGATCGAGATATATACGTTCCGAAGCTTCCGAATCTCCCCCCTCCAAGCAAAATATTATTATATAATCATACAGCAGGCACACCGATGTTTTAATTATAAAAAAAAGCAGTTACTCCATGAGAAACAATATAAATCAGAGCCAAGCCAATGATGAGGACATCGACGCACACGATCCACGTATATATACTTGTAAGTATACTCGCAGGAGCAATCAAGGCACTCGCCTGGAGGAGCCGCGATTCAATGTTTGCACATAGACGTATACGCGAGACGACGAGTGCTAACTGATGCTGCAGTGAGGATTCGTAATGGACCGTATTTGCCAGTAGGTTACATTCCATAGTTGCCGGCTGTTTCGTCGCTTTGATATATACAGTACAGCGAATATTCTCTTTGTCCTCGCGTATTCGTAAAGAACTCAACAATTAAATTCGACACATATACACATACCTTTTGCAGGTCTTCGTTCCTATCGTCATCGGAAGGAAAAATGCTGTCCTCTCGTTTTCATGGTCACACGATGTCGCTGCGTCCTGGTGTTTTCTTCATCCTCTGCGCGAAACTCCTTGCTTTAGAACACGACTTTTGCTGCCGCTCTCGACAACCGCCGGAAGAGAAGCAATATTTACGTGCCGTCGTCCCGTTGACCGTTGATTTCGAACGTCGGTTATGTTGAGCGACCGGAAATCCTCGACACTACTTAACTCGCGCGGTGGCGCCACCTTCGCCCCTCCGCGGTCACGACGTTGTCACTTCCTCTGTACAGGGACGCTTGTAACGTTGTCACCCAATCACCGTCGAGAAAAGTTTGTTGAAACTCTACTTCTACTGAAGCCTCTAACGGAACGCACTTGCGATTCGTGGAAAGTATCTTTACTCGTCTTTAAAAAACTTGCTAAGTAAATGCCATAATCCAAACTCAAAACTACAACGTACATAGCGTCGCGTTGACACGTAAGCGAGATTTTCGCCGCTCGTATCATCTATATAAACATAACGTACCTAGTAGCGAGTGTTCGTTTCGTTCGGCAGAATTTATAAAGTTGCCTTGTTGCAACTTCATGTATGTAGGTGTATGCACAGTCGCTTTTCAAACTGCTTATGAGTGTATAGTAATATGTATAGTCATAACTTTGTCAATTTTAAAGTTGCGAATGTGAAGCTGTCAAAAACCGTAGTCCTCGCTGCTGCCCCCATACGCTCTATATATCATCAGTGCTCGTGTGCGCTTGCGAAAAAGCACATCATTCCCGCGCGTATAATGTGCAAACACCTGTGTAGGATGGATTACGCGATTTGCGATCCAGCATAGTAGGCTGTAGTCGATCATGTGCAAATTCCTATAATACTCGTCGTCCATTCTGCGCGTCACAAGCGATGTCGCCGCGTAAAGGATTTTGACGACGCATCAAAAGCTCGTATATACATGACCGAACTGCAAGCTCGACTGCGATTGAACGTTACATACCTTATACCTTACTGATTTCTTTTACATTTTGCATGCAAGCCCAGTAGGTATTTCTAATTTTTTTTTGCTTTTTGCTCTTAGCATTTTTTACCACACGAAGCGGTTGCGATCGTCGAGTGTTTGAGCTTTATATACGATTCAAGTGATTTTTCAGCTTCGCTGAATTTGAATCCGCGCTCCGAGTGGTCGGAATTCTATTGAAGAACTGCAACGATAAATCCTTGCATAAGAGAAGAACGAGATAAAGGTCAAATTCAACAAATAGTCTATGGGGAGTATTTGGGTTGTATCTGAGGTGTCAGCGGAACGTATACGTTTATGTAACATTTAGCGTAAGAAACCGCAAAATAGTTATGCTCTGTAACAATAAAGACTGTAGATATCTCTTTTCGTCCAATAGCTTCAAATCTCTTTTTATCTTGAACGCTTTATTGCATATGTTCGTACAAGATCATACGTCAAAAGATTCTATACCTTTTCCACTTCTCTTTATGTTTCGAGTGCCTTATTTCTTCTTCCATTCGCGTGCAGTCTACTGTCCCGTGTATTTATCGATTCAATTAATCTATATGCCACCCTCGCCGATTCCCTTTTTTTCTCTGTTTTTCATTCTCGCAGTTACCTCTGCGAATAGTTTCATCTTGTCGAGTAAACTTGCCTGTAAAAACATTGATAAACTTTGAGCTTTCCAAAATCTTTGATTATCCGTTTATTAATTTTAATTTTGCTAATAATATTATAGTTACGGGATTATTCAAATAATTTCAAATTTGTATTTATTATAAAACATTTATTATAAACGCATGAATCCCCTACGTGTTTTGTTCTAAAAAAGTAGATTTTCTCAATTTCATAAATCTAGCTTTTTGTTTTAAAAACATTAAGAGAATGAGTAAATACTAACAAACATAGGAATACTTCTTAATCGCCATCGAAAAGAATAAGATGAATTTTGTTCAATGTTGTTTTCAATCCTTATTATTATACGTATATATATATATATTCGTATGGGCGACTAAGAATGGCCCATTAACCACATAATTACATATCTCATCAAAAGACTAATGATCGATTTTACATACACAAGTAAATACGTTAAATAAACTATATAGATATATTTTAAACTTTTATTCTAAATTATAATGAAAGCATAAAACCATGATAAATTATTCAGAATGATTGTAAAAATAAATATGAAAACTAGTTGAAAATTATAATCTCAATAGTTGACAACAGATATATTTCATACATTTAATATGTATTTTGGATACTAAAAATATTTCAAATAAATCTTCAGATAATCTAAATAAAATTAATAAAATATTAAACTTTCATGTAATTATCGAAAAAATAACAAATACTCATTGGAATTCAACCGCGGCACAGTCACTCAGTCGATAACAGACACTCTTACTGCGGTATGTTTAACAACCGAGAGAAGGTACATTGGAGGAACGAAAATAAAAGCGATAAGTAACATTATTTCAGCACAGTGACTTTGAAGAATATCCTTAAAGCACGCGCGGTTAGAAAAATCGTTGATCAACGATATGAAAGGCAGATAATCTGCAGCGCTTTTTCATATTTACATACTAGTAGATGCTCTTGATACATTTTTTCTTGCTTACATGTACTTCTTACTGCATGACATTTTGGTGTTAAAATTGACATAAAGAAAGGCTTACATTTTCACGGCTCTAGGAATTGGTACTGAATTATAGACTCTGCAATTTATTGATTATAGTAGTTTACCAAATTTCTAATAAAACTAGAAAAACACTAGTATATCTATTGACTTATCTATAATCTATCGTTAAATTAATAATAATTTTATTTTATAGATAATGTATAAGTAAAAAAACGTTGATCTAAAGGTCCCTGCCACCCAAAAAGTGTCTAATTTTTCAACTAAGCTGGACATGATATATAGCTGCCATTCTTTAGCATCAGAAACTCGAGCCACCTTCCGAACACAATTCAACCTCTGATTAACAACTCGAGCTACTCACTAAGCAACGAAGTCCTTACTACAAAATTACAGATTCCGGTTATAATTTATGTACAGCTTGAGGGAGTAAGGTAGGGGCAATTGGTGTATTTTCTCCTTCAAGTAAGATGAGAATGCGTTTGTGTCGACGTAATGAAAGTTGCAAAAGTTGTACGGGTTGTCGCTGGAATCGAGTCTTCTCAGACGATTACGCTGCCTGCAGCCGTTATCATTGCTACCGCCATTGTTGTTACGGTTGTTAACGCGCGGAGTCGTCGACGGACTACTTCGCTTGTGTTTCACAGGCGTACCATTGGCAAAGTCCGAGTCTGAACTAAAGCTAGCTTCGTCGTTGCCAGTGTTGCAGGCATCCTCGACTATGCCGCTGTCAGCCTTCTCCTTGCGACTCACCTTCTTGCGCTGCACGAATGCCGAAGACTGGTGCAGTGGTGAGCGCGATGCTGCGTTACGATCGCTGATGTCATCTTGCTCGCTCTCGCTCTCACTCATATTCGAGTATGCTGATAAGCCTGCAACGAGATCGATTATAATAGATGCTACATTAAGAAAGATAATTAATAGGAGTATTCACCAGTTGTTGGTCCGGGTCTGCCTTTGAACCTGTCACTACCGTGATCCAGGGCGTTACTCTCAGATTGGGATTTTTCCCAAGCCGAGTCTGAGTCCCGTCTATCTCGCTCGCAACTAAAGTTGGTATCCTCTTCAGTGCTACTAGAACTCTCTGCAGCTTCCCATTCCTCTTCTTGCCAGTTGATGTTAATAGCGGAATCATTAACATCATTAACTTCATTATCATTATCATTAACATCATTAGCGTCAATAGGCTCATCGCTTGCATTTCGACCATCATTAGGCTGCGTCGTAGTACGATCGAAGCTGCGTCCAGAGTCGCGTCTGCCCCGTTCGTTGCTCAGACTTGTGTCACATCGAGTGTCATCTTCGGTACTACTTGAAAGCTCATCGTCTTCATCGAACCATTGATAGGCGCGAGAACGAGTAATCGTCGAAAGCGGAGGAGAGAATTGTCTCTCCTCAGCTAGAACTTGTTCATCTCTGGCGTTGCGATTGTTGTTGGGCTGCATCGCGGCACGTACGAACTGCAGAGTGGTGCGCAAGTTCTCGCCGGGCGAACCATCGACGTTAAGGAGCAGCCGCGTCCTATGCACATGCGCCTCCTCGTCCTCTTCCGCGGGATTCTCGTCGGACTCCTCGAAAATAGGGATTACAAACTGACGCAGAGCTTGATGCGGTGGACTTGGTCGGTTGCGCTCCGACGAGATGGGCTTGCTAGTTTCGAGATCCGTGTGTTCAGACCAGACGTTCTGCCGCAATCGGTGACGAATTTTACCTCGGCACAGCTCTTGCAGTGAAAGTGGATTGCAGTCGGCTAAAATGAAGTATCGCGATCAAGTAATTTGTTAATTTACATCAGGATCATTAGTTCAGTGTGACTTACGTAAACGACATGCTGCATCAGATGAATTTGGCATAACTAAATTGGCAAATGATACTGGCAGCATAGATTCAAGTTCCCATTTGGTTTCATCAATTCTTTTGGCTTTCACCAAATGGTCTTTATATGGCATGACCAGAATACCACCAACTTTGACGAACTCCTTTATCACAGCCTCATGAGACTCTGGACATGTGGCTCCACAGTAAACTCTGTCATACCGTCTGTTAGGCACAACGCTCAAACAGTTGCCTTTAAATGTAAAAAATTAGCAAATTAACAGTTTGAATCTTTTTAATTATTATTATTACATTACTCTAGAATGCATCTAATTGTGCCTACCTTGAATAAACACAGGTTCACAAAAATCAAATTCATCTAAGGCAAGGGATTTCTGCTTAAATTCTTCAAGTCTATCATATGAGTATTTAACACAATCTTCATGCAGTTCTATCCCGTGATTTATACCAGTATGAGCTGCAATGATGGATAATAATTTTATTAAATTAATAAAGTGCAAGTGCATAAACTTTGTTTACACTGTTGAAAAGTAACTCACTTAGCAATAAGCCAGCTATTGTACTAAGATAACCAGTTCCTGAGCCAAGATTTAAGAAACTCAATCCAGGTTTCAGCGCAAGCTCATCCATGACTTCGCAATAAATGCATGGTGCTGACAAGTGTATGTTACCGTGTTTCCAGGCAAAGTCTTTGTATGCACTATCTCTGTGAGACGATAGAAAATAATCACCTCTATCAACAGCTCTGAAGACTTGTTCAATCTTTTTGGACCTGATATAGCCAGCATCTACCAGATTGTCTACAAGCTCATCATTGTCCTGCCCATTACTAAATGCACCTCCCATTTTTTTACAAAAATAACAGTCCAATTGTATTTAATCAAACCACACAAAGGGCATATGATGATCAGAGTTTTATCGATTGCATTTTAATTATATGCTTCTGAAGTCCACTAATTCATTTGCAGCTAAACATAAAAACACAAATGGTTATTGATTGTTGAACAAAAATATCTTTACAATAAAATATATTGATGAAAAAAAGATCATTGCGTTAAAACTGATTTCATTGCCATTGGTAAAATTAAATTAAATCAAAACCTGTAGACAATATGAAACTGAATTATTAAATGAAACTGACAATAAATAAAAGTTGAAAGATTTCTTTTAGTACATTGACCTAAATACAGTTACTTTGCCAATGCTTTTGATTCTAAAAGTTCTCACAAACAATTTAATATAATTGTAATCACTACATCACGACTAATGGCGACGAAAGTAAATCGCGCTTTCGCTTTAGGTAATGTACATCCTTCTGTCAAATGCATAATGAAAAATTTGTGAGCTAAAGAAAATCTCACAAGATGTTTACATCATAGACATATTATAGTCGAGAAAAAGCAAACTATGTCGCGCGTGCATTCTGTCAACTCCCAGCAGCATACATATGTAAGTTACCCCAGGTAAGTATACAATATGCATGCATGTCCACATTAATGCCTATCGAGTATTATCGACTATACGTTAATCCGTGCAGCAGGAAAATCGCAGATATATATGTGTACTGTATGTGTGTGTGTGTGGGGGGGGGGGGGCATTAAAAATAGATCGATGCACTTGCGAGGCGGAGACAGTTATTTCTTTTAGGTATACATAAATAGATATAGGCGAGTAAGGAAAAAACAAAAACAAAAATGGAGTCGAAGATCCAGAGTCGATGTGAGTGTAATATACGTATATAGCTATACTTATAGATAAAGTAGCGACTATAGATGTAGAAGTTTATACCTTTTTGGTTGCTCTAATATAGAATTTACATATATAAATATATATATATATATATATATATATATATATATAGGTACCAAGAAAATGTTCGACGACAGCCTGTCGTAATTTCTGGCGTTCACTGGATTTATTATTGTTGTTCTTGTCCTGGACGTGGATACAAATACAGTCGCATCAGCTGATCACGATGCTGGGACTCTCCTCACGCGTACATCATGGCAGAGAGTTCGACTGGCGTCTCGTCATTGTATAATTATAAGTGGTTAACGAGTTTCCTCGGCGACGCTATACCTCTCCATCGAGACGTTCGACTTATAAGTAGTTATCAATCCGTATAGGTACGGACTTCAGTGGAGCAGCTTGCAGCTCGACCTCTCACGTCTCTACGCACTACTTATATGCTGTAGCTGTTTCCATCCGAGATTCAAGCTACGACACGTTTATTGTCGTTCTGTCTCTGTCTAGCACGACATCTGGAGAGGTTAGGTTAGGTTAGGTCGTGTGTCTTTCTCGCTCTGGGCATGACCTGCAAGTTCTGTCCTTATTTTATACGCAATCCATCCGTATGTGACGTTTCTTTTGTTACTCAAAGGGTTGGAACGAGTAACGCGTAATACTGCGTATATACATATAATGACATATAGATATGTAATTTTAAGTCAAGAAAAGGAAAATGAAATATAGATATGCAGACTTTTTCAGTGCAGGCTGTTTAAACAAGGCTTTTATAGATATGCGCACTGTATTTTTTTTATTTCCAGCCAAACTGGGGCACTCGGCGTTATACAATAAAACGGCTAAATACCAGTGGGGAATACGATTGAGCCAATTTATTTTTTAAGTTGTGCATATTATTTGGCCATACGTAGAAATAGTTAAAATCCTTTGAAGCACACAAATATTTACCAATGTGTCAACATTATGAAATAAGTGATTTATAATTTGTTATTATACAACTGACAAAAACCGTATATATTCCAAGATTGACTTTAACAATTGATTATTAAATTTTTATATTTGAATGTTGCCGCCTTCAAGCCCGCGCATGCGTTCAGTCATTTCTGCGCATTTAGTTGCGAGCATTGTATGTGATGAGCACCGCAACTACAAAACTAAACTAACAAAAAATAACAACGTTCTAAGCTAAACTGCCACTAAAGTTTGATTTTATATTACGGTTAAACTTTCGCAGAGATATAAAAACATCATGAAAACAAAGTGAAATACATTTTTACTTGTACTTCTCGCTCGAAATTTCAGCATTGGTATATTAATGCAGATCCCATGCGTTTCATATCGGTTCGACCTGTCGGAGCTCAATATAAGCATCAGTTCTCGTCTTCGGTTTCGACTGTTCACAGAGTATAACGAGTGAAGTCGAGCAAAGAGGATTAAGTATAATAGTGCCAATATACTATACGCATAGGAGCCAGTAACGACATAATGTGAGTATAAACACAAATTTACAGTTTACATGGTTTTTATTATTGTATCATAATGATTATAATATGAAATGCAGTTTGTATAGATGGGTATTTCAGAAATCTAATCAAACGTCGAATGCGTTTTGAAGAATTTAGCCAAAATCAATTCTCTTACAATATTTTTATCATTTCAACAAAAAGAATTTATTCATTATAGCATAGTATAGCATATTGTATACAGTATTTATAGATTTAAATCAAGTTTATGATTAGCATCAGAATATTCAAGTTTTGGCTAACAACAAGAGTACTATTATACTTTATAATAATAATATAGTAATATTCACTGCTGTATAATCCAATGCCAGAACTCACTATTATTGTAATATTAAAATGAATATTACATAATGAAGTTTGCAATAATAATAAGAACTATCTATTTTATATTATAAACATGCATTTCTATCTCAAAAATCATTATTTTTCAACAAAACAAGAATGAAAAACAGCATCCCCGAGGCTACACAGAGTATTAAGCTATTATTATAGGTGAACTTTGTGGAAGCATAAGTACATATACAAGAATTGCCATACCTATCCCGCAGTATTTCAGAGCAGGCAGGGAGGCAAGTTCAGACGCCAACTTCAGGGGGCAGAAAAATTCTCCATGATGGTTTCGGGTACTACGTTAGTACGCGTATACGCATCAGACTTTGCTCTCCCTTCCCCCCTCCCTCACTCTCTCTCGTCTGCATAGCTACTGGACTAGAGAGTCGCAAGAAATCCCCGCCGCTGCGCATGCGCTCTACCCAGCAAACGCGTGCGCGCCCTACGTGTGGACTATACGTCCACATACAATCTATATACCGCGCGGAGCACATCCTGCAGACACTTCTCACAGAGCAGCCACCGATGGCGATTCTTAACTTTAAAAACTGAATTTCAACCGTGAAAATTGTGCCGCGAGCTTCGGAAAGCCAAGTAGCAAGACACTCAACCTGAGAAAGTATTCTCAGTGGACTTTTTTTTCGTCGCGCGCCTCGACTTTCTATTGGCAGACAGCAGAGCGGCAGCATCAGCAGAAGGCGACCGGATCGCCCGGCCTGCCTGTTCTAAGGAGGTTTTTCACGCGGGTGACGAAGATACATTACTTGTCTATACACTTATTACAGTGTGATTAGGGTGGCCAAGCACAGAATCATCTCGAACAACAAGGAATCCGTTAGCCAGCGAATTTTTCATATCAAAGTAAGTACTTTTACGTCTTTTCTTCTCTCTCTCTCTGTCTCGCTCTCTATGCACTGTTGATGTGCAAGCACTATATAGTACACTTGTGCGGAGGGCCAACGTGCCCTGTGACCGTAGCTCTCTTATTTTCCTTTTTTTCGGTGATGGATATAACGCACATTGATCAACTCGGAATTCCTGATGCAGCTCGAGTGCAAGTAGAGTTCGTTTTTTGTTTTGCGTAAACCAATATAACGTAATAAGTAAAACTCTGGCATGCACGATTACATAAAAGAAAGAAAAATATTCTTGAACCGAGCGTGTGCTTTTTCGCATTAGCTTCGAGCAGCATCCTATAATATATGCATTCGTCTATACCTATAGACTCCGCTGAAAATACTTCGGAGCATGAATGCAGCTAAGTACTTAGGTACAATCCGCGCGCTTGTGTTCCGAAAATTGCGTTTCCTATATAATACAATATATATGCGAGCAATAGTGCACAGGTTTGAAATCATTGCTGTTCGCACGTTGATTTTTTCGCGAAAAGGGCTGCTGCTTACGCGGGGGAGTATTGCAGTGCACAATGCGGGGGAGGAGAAGCGGGGGGGGGGGATCGCCGGGACCTGCGAGAGCGGGCTTTTTTTCGTGGTGCGTGTACCCAGCCTGCGCGAGCAGCCTAGACGCTGCAGATGAGTTTTAGACTTTATACTCGCGAGAGAGCTGTCCCCCAGTAGAGTCACATAGTGTATATGTATACTTAGAGTACGGTGCTCCGGTGTACGCTTGCACGATTATGCGCTAAAGTCGCGTGCTTGCGCGGATGGAATTTTCGACTGGTAAGTTACGTTAATGATTTTTGGGAAATGTGTGGATCACGTTTTCGGATTATATCGCGTGTGCGTAGCGCTTCGTTATATAGATAATGCAAAAGTATAGTTGTAACATGTACCTATGCAAAAGTAGACAGTCGTGTGCAATGGGTGCGCGTGAATTTTTGTGTGATATCGGAGACCTGCGTGTACTCGCTTCTCGGGTATCCTCTTCCTCGCGGTGTTATGTACACTTATATTTGCCGTTCCTTCGATTTACTCAACGTATGGGAACTGTTGTACGCTATTATTTTATATGGTTTCGTTATATCTTTTTTTTTCCTTAACTTGAGACTGCTGTATATGTTTGCGTTCTATTTCGTAAAGGGCATGAATGGCTTTCTTATGGGATGCAAAGGGTTCGAAGAAGCTAATGCCGTTTTTATTTTCATATCTGTGTAGATATAATATGTACATATTATACCTATATGCAACTCAACATCGATCAATCAATTATCGATCAAGCATCTTGTGGTTTCTGTCATTTATTCGTAATAATCGTAGTAGTAATTGTTTTAACATTTTAACTTTCTATGTTTTGTGTATACTTATTGCTATAAAAATGAACGTGAAAGAGCATGGAGTTTTGTAGCTATAGTGCGTTTTAGGTTAGAATGGACACGAAGCGCGTCAAACTTTTGGAGCTGGTCCTGCTGTCTCTTATAAGTAATGCAAAGTGAAAGTAAATCAGCTGAATATTTTCCATCGGGATTGATCAATATACTGTAAAGGGCTCCGAAATTATATGTTATAAGCAATTTCTTAATAAAAATAACCGTAAAGTAAAGTTAAAAATTTCTTGTTACAATCTTGTAGTAGACGTTTCACAGATTGCCGTTTCCCACAATTTACGATCATAGATAAAACCGTTTGGATTTACTCAGAATAAAATAATTTATTAACATGCCGTCGGGTGTCTCAATGTCTCAAATTGTTGTTGCAGCAACTCTAATGGCACCAGATCCTTGTAAAAAGGTCATTAACTTCCTTGACTATAAGATCTTCATCAAATATACATTAGGCAGCGATTAGTCATATTTATTGCTTACTTTTGAAGATTAACATTCAGATGATTCTTTTTGTAACTCTGCATTCTTCCAATAAACGCGGGCCCTGGCAAAGACTGCGCATGCGCTGATTGGCTCTCCTCGCACTTATACATATAGACTTGCGTTCTCCGATAAATTAACGCCAATTCGTATGTATTGTTTAAAATCGTTAATTCAATAGAAACGCAATCTTGTTGTCGATTTATACAGTTTCCAACGTTACAAATATCTGAGCAGGGTTATTATTATTATTATTATTTTAAAATTTTGGTCTTGCATGCATGATAACTAACAAATGTTTATACAAGAAGTTACAATTGACTCGGCTGGTTCATAATTTGCAAAGCACCAATATACCGTCGTCTCTCGTTAACCGCAGTATTCGTCCCCTGCTGCATCAAGAAAAGATACGGTTTGGTGTTCGCGCCATTGTGACCTTGGGGGGGAAGAAGTATCCGGCGTGCGCGCTTAAGTACAGCAGCGGTGATTCGGTGAATCGATCGCCCTCGGGAGGGGAAAATTTTCCGAGACGCCATTGGTCGTTGGCTCGGCTAACCGGCGGACGCGTCGTCGTTTCATGAAAACTGTGTTACCTGCATTAAGTATCGCCGTGCACTAGTGCGCCTTTGCAAAATTTTTCTCGCCTGTTCTGAGAGACGTTGACTTTGGAATATTGACTGCTATAGAAAGCGAATATTCGAGATCATTTGTGAGTATATATTTACATTGTTTGGTGGCTGTGGAGAGTCGCTTGTTGTTATTTTTTATCTTCAATTCATACTGTATAGCTTCTATTGGAGCTGCGTGTACATGTGTGTTGTCGGTTTTCGGTTAAGTTGCAATAGTTTACTGCGGATGGTAGCAATGAATTGGCTAATTTTATAGTTATTTTGAAGAAGCTTTTGTTATGAGAAGGCTTCAGGTTGCGCATCTAGTTGGCAGTGGCACTTTTTACATGGTACATTGTATTTTGTTTAAAGTTTATTAACAATACAGCGTAATTACAAAGCAATTTTTCTTATTTCGCGATTAAAATTCAAAAGTATACTTTCGATCAATGTAGTTATTATTATTAATATCAAAACTATAGCCTTTAATTATTGTAATATATATTTATTAAATTTTGTCAAATATAAATTGTAATGAAATAAGACCAGTGAATTTGTGCTAGCCAACAGCAGTGGAAGTTTTCATAATTTTGTCATTTTTCTATGAAACCGGGGTCAGCAAGTAGGATTAAGGATCCCATTAAGACATCCTGGATTAGTAGAACAATACGCCATTGCGATACTTTATTCTGGTTCAGACAAGCACATCTATTATTTTTTAATGCAGTGGTGTTGGCAATATACTTTATTGAGGCTCTCCGCCCTGTTTTCCCGGCGCCGTCTGATGGGCTATCCTTATAGATCAAATACAAGATAACAGATCGTATATAAACGTTTCGTATAGAGATTGAAATCTCGTCACACTGGCAAAATTCTATCTCTACCATAAAATTTTATGACATGCCGACAGAAGAAATATTTAGAAAATTCAACAGTCATCTTCACAATGTATATGTATGTGCCAAAACCGAAAAATTTCGTCACGGAATGCCAATGAGGTGCGATCCGTTCTCCAGTCATGCTTCGGAATCACGTGACATGCGTATACATCCGCACGTACATACACACACACACACACACACACACACACACACACACACACATATATATATATATCTAGCTACCTGGCTATGCACTTCCGGATTCGCATATAGAGGGGGTGCGCACCATTCGAATTTCGCGCGCTTACCAGTTTGCCTACGCGCCGCATACGCCATTTGGTTCACATCGGCAACGCCGCTCTTCAATATTATCTATAGCTTCATAAACTGCACAACTATATATAGCTATATACGCTATGTCGCAAAGAGGATTCAGTGTCTGCGCCTCGGCGTGAGCAAGTACCGAAAAACGGCTCTCCGGTTTGGTTCATACGGCACCGAAAGTAGTAGTATAAACACAGCTACGTGTAAGGCAGTAGAAAATCTGCAGTCCGATCGATCGCCAGTTAGTGCGCGTACATCACGTGCGCCTCGAGGAATTTCGCAGACGAAGATCTGCGACTTTTGTCTCTGACTAAAGTGGTACGTATTATATAGGTATCTAAGCTAAGTATTCGCACGGACTGTGAAAAATGCCGAACCAGCAGAATGTGTCTACTCAAGCTTTCTTATAAGTACATCGGCAATATTAAACGCATGCTTGATCTGAGCTTCAAAGCCGAAGGATTTTATAGAGCCCATTAGAAAGGTCTAAGAGGCGGGGAAGAGACTAATAGCATCTAATAAATACGAGACTGTTGTATTTTCGACCCGGTATTTGTCGCATTTCACATCGGAAGCAAGACACTAGGTTCGAACATAGAGATATTACAGATCTGTAATATCTCTATGGGTTCGCTCGATAGAAAAGAAAAAGAAGCCGTCGAAAAATACACGGGCGCGGGAAAATTCAAACCCACGCGTCATCCATCTTATCATTTACTCTCATAGCTATAGGCCACAAACACGTAGTTGCTCTACAGAGGGATTTATGGGGGGCAAATAAAAATATATAGCGCACGTTCCCTTTTCGTCGCCGGCTCTCAGGTATACGCTTACTTATAATACGACGTCATACTCCGTGCAAGCCTGTACAGAACTTTAACTCAGGTAGCGCGCGCGCGATATATACATATTTCCGCAGTGCGCGTCCATCGATTTTTCGCTCAGTGTACCACTAGCAGCATACGGGGGACGAGCACCAAAACGGGGGCTTATATATGTATCTTTCTCTTCGAGACTTTACTTCGCGCGTTATATTACTCGCGTTATTTCCGCAAGCTAATATGCGTATATTATGGACTTTGCGCGGAGCGCATAATAGTTTGTGTGTTCCGGCAACGCGTGCATCGCCCTATATATATATATATATATAAGTACTCGTGTTATCGATTTCTGAGTTCGACCCGCACGAGCGGAGGCTCGCTCGAAGAGCGAGAGGGTGAGAGGGGCCGAGAGAGGGGAGTGGGAGGGAGGGAGAGGGAGAGAGAGAGGGATAGACGCGACGGTACGATACTACTGCTGCATCGCAGGGAGTAGGAGTCACTCGCGTCGTCTGCTTCAGGGCGTCTTCTTGCAACTTGCCGTCGCCGCCGCTATTGTTTGCTGCGTCTTCTCGCCGTGCGATAGCCCTAATCCCCGCATATCTTTATATGGTACAACATTATCGACAGCACGTTTTGAAGAAAGTTCCTGATTTACATTAAGATGTCCTATTCGGCTGTTTCTTCATAGAAACATAAAGTAGATGGTATAATATTATTGTACTAGTATAGGAAATGGTAGTTTTAGAGACATGCGAATAGTTTTAACCTCGTAAAGCTCATTGCAAAGTTGGTCAAGTTTAAACGTTCTTAATACAACTTGTTGGCAAAAAATTCGTTTTTCATCGATTCTCATTTGCATCATAGCTATCTGAGTATACAGAGAGCTGCGAACTTGGCAATAATATTATCAAGCATAACTTTTATATGATAACATTTCGGAGTCGCTTCCAAACGTTGCAGGCGTTTCGCTATGTATCCTCGAAGCATCGCATATATAGAACAAACGCGTTTCGGTGCGCACAACGCACAACAAACAACACCCAGCAACGACTAATAAATTTCAAATTTTCTTTTGCAGAATGGAGGAGATCCTAGTCGACGATGCCACTGATAAGTGCGTAACGGAGACACCTGCCGCCGTCGTGAGCAACAGCAGCAGCAACAGTAGTAGTAGCAGCAGTGCCGCCGTGGACGAGCCGTCGACTCGCGTGATGTCAATGCTGTACATTGGGCAGGGAAAGCTGCACGCGAATCAGTCCAATAATAATAATAATAACAACGGGCCGAGCCAGCCGCTTGTTCACGTCCTCGACAAGTCCCAAATCGCCGCCTTAAATCAGGTAAATAATAATGATTATTGTAAATGATATAACAAACTAACGCGCTCTTTGCCTCCGTAACATAGAGCCGCGCGCTCTCCTGCCTGTATTTATATATATATATACGTGATACTTTTTCCGAAAAGAGCGTGCGCGCACACAGTCACGCACACACGCACAGAGCCACATGCATAAGCACGCACCTTTAGTTGCCGCTTGCGCGCGCGCGCCGCCGTGTGGCTGTATCGTACACTGCTACTCATCGCGCACACACTGTGGCCTGTGCACACACAGAGTACATACAGCTATAGTAGTGCGTATGGGATATAGGCATGGAACTCGATTTTGGGTCGTTTCACTGCGCGGCCTGTATGTTTGTGAATCATACTGCCGCCGCGCCTGGACACCAGAGCACGTGAAGACTCATTGACGGACACAGTAGTCTACTACTCGACGTCGAGAAGCTGCGGGACTGATTATCCATTATCTTGAGTGTTTCTGTGTTATGTAAAGTCGCGCGCTTATAAACACACGGGCGTCGTTGGCTATAGCTTTATAAGAACTCGTGTGCATTTATTTTCCCGTGCGGCCACGGTTTTTAATTTTACACGTCGACGCGGAAGCACATAATACATATATATATATATATTTAGATATGTATACATATGCCTGCTCCGAGGGCCTCTGACGGGCTTTTTCTTTTCGGATGGCCCGCGACTGCATCAGCTATATAGTATATATATATGCTTAGTTCGTTCGGCTGGATTCGAGCGTGGGCGCGATGATCTGCAGTCCGATGCTTGCTTATAATAGTCGGTTTGCCGAGCTATGCCGACTGCATCGATGATTGGGTTGAAAAAACGGGACTGTTGAATTAAAAACCTGTTTCAGGTACCAAGTGATTTTTAACCTATGTCGGCAAGCTTTTTTATTTAATTCGCGCTCTGTGCGGGAAGGTTTTTAGTTACTTTTTGGAGCTCGTTATGTAATTTTTGACAATATTTTTCGTCATTGTTGTACACTGTTTCGTTACACGGATTGAAAAGGAGTATACTCATGATAGTTTTGTTATTATGATTCATGAGTAACTTGAATTGCTATCAATTGCTCACACAACATATAAGCATTAAAGTGATCTTGAGTTATTCAATCCCTATTTTCATACGGTTTATGTGCATTGTTATGAATTTCAAATAGTTAAAAGATGCATTTGCACTCATGAGTATCGATTTTTCTCAGTGTGCATAAACATAAATCAAATTCTTTAGTAATTTTATAGTTATTTCTGATTTGGATGCAAAAAGTTACTTTTATAAGAAAACATGTACATTTGGAATTTTAATATTGTTATATTCTAACAGCAAATGAATCTGAGTTAATTTACCTATGTACGTATACTGCAGTAAAAGCTACTCTTTATAATAAACATTAACATTATGTATCTTTAACAGTACAAATATAACTTGCAACATTTACCAAGGACATTCCAACATTGTTGTTCATTTGTTTTTTTTTTCAACTATGCATTGCTAAAAACAGAAAATACGGGTATATCAATTACTTATTTAATAATCTGGTGTTTAATTTACTTATTACAGATTGTGCTTCAAGGTCTTACTCAGGTTAGTCAGACTCAGATTCCACAGCCCATCACTATTCACAGACAAGTAAAGACAGTGACGACTCCTCCTGCACCTCAAGTACAAAAGCATATTTTGGTACGTAAACCTAATGCATCGGGTGCCCAGATAATGCCACTTGGTACTTCACAAGAGAGTCAGGTTCAAACTCAAGCAGGCGGAAAGTCTGGAATAGCTTATTTGAAGAGAATCATCAAATCTCGAGATACTGTTGTGATTCCTGCAGGTAATAATTTCTAAAGATTTCATTGTAGAATTCAAAAATTTCCATATTATCTTGTACATTAGCTGTAGTTTTTTACATTGGTAATTGCTATAATGATAAATTTTGCATTTAAAGCTGGGCCGATAAATGCAGCACAGATTCCGAAGCAGAAGCTAGTAATTGCACCAGTTATTTCACATATTGCACAGACACCTAGTAGTACGTCTAGTAATTTACAAAATCAATCTGCCAAGCATATGACAAACTTGTTATTGCCTGTGAGTGTAGCACAACAGAGTGCCTCTGCTAGTAAGCAAAGCCTCAATTTTAAGCAGAACAACATTAATTTCAAGTTCAGCAACGGACAGCTCAATTCTGACCTAAAAAGTGCTATAACAGGTATATAAGTTAAAATACACTCAAAATAACTTTCTTTATTTTTATTTTCTATAATTATTATTAAACCAGAAAATCTTTCAGTGCTAAGGGAATCCAAAACATCAAATTCAACAACAAATCCACCGCCATTGCATCCGATAGCCAAGATGAGTTTGTTGAATGTACCTAAAAGCAGCAGTAATACTTCAGAGAGCATAAAGATAACTGAAAATCCAGATTCAGCAGTTATTACACCTATTCCAAAAAAAGATGACAACAACTTACCCGAGAAACGAAAGAAAACCATAAGCAATATTTTACGTGGATCAGGAGAAAAGCGAATTAAGAAACAAAGTTTTTCAAATTCTACTTCGCAAGACTCTGGTGTAGTAGAAGTATCTAGTTACACTTTGAATAGTCCACAGTCTGAACATGGAAAAGAAAAGAAAAAGGACAAAGAAAGCGATGACGATATTACTTTAATAAAAGTTATTGCTAGTGAAGAAAAGAAGATGAAGCGAGTTTTATTATCAGATGATATTAATATTGAAGTTATAAAGGGATCGAGTAAGAAAGAAGTTGAAGTCGTAGATAAATCTGACAAAGTTAACGGCAAAGCAAACAATGAAGAAACTAAAGATCAAAATACAATGCATCTAAATGATTCAAATTTTGATGCTGCAAAAGTGTTAGACTGGAAAGATGGCGTCGGTTCTTTACCAGGTAGCACATTAAAGGTATTTACAAGAAAATTGCTTTTTTACTCTACTCATTGAAGATTAAAAAATTATGAAAACATCAATGATTAACTTATTTTTCTTTTCTTTTATTTTAGTTTTGTATGAATGAGTTTGGCTTGATGGAAGTTGTTGAAGAAGAGGAAAACAAACAGGATAAAGATGGAAACATGGGTGATAAAGAAAATGTGTGCTTTACTCAAAACTCTTCCAAATCCAGCACTCCCACTATTGTAAATGAAAAGAAAGCAGAAGATAAAAAAGCACGATCAGATTCAGCGGATACGTTTTACTGTTGCGCTGCCTGCGGTTGCCATGGAATGGCCTCAGAATTTGCAAGTCCTAATTCTTGCGGCCCAACTTGTACAGAGTATATAGAAGTAAAGAGACAACTGCAACTTCGCCAAGATAAGGAACTTAAGTAAGTTAAAATATTACATTTTATTTTTAAATTAAATTTTTCAAAAAATATGTATCATTAAAATAAATTATATATTTATTAGTAATAAAGAGATGCGAGTTAAGAAAAAACGCAAGCGAATGTTGCAAGAACAGCAGGCGAAGGATCGTGACAAAAGTAAAGAGCCAAATTCAAAGTCGAACGATTTGGATGATAAATCAAGGGATAGCGAAGATAAGTTTGACAAGTCACAAGATAGAGAAAAGTCTGAAACTGATGAAGATACAAAAGATAGTACGAATGCCGCTGTAATGGACGAGGAAAGTCAAGGAGAGTGTGAGTCAAAGGTTGGTATTGTACCTTACATACAATTAATCGATGCTAGCTAGTGATTTCACATATCAGCGTTCTATAATACTTAATTTATTTTGGCAGTATCCGTGGAAAACCGGAAAGCGTGGCTTTTCTTGGTCAAAGTATCTTGAGCATACTAAAGCAAAAGCGGCACCAGTTAGATTGTTCAAAGACGCTTTTCCATATAGCAAAAATAATTTTAAAGTAGGAATGAAATTGGAAGGTATCGATCCAAATCACCCATCACATTATTGTGTCTTAACTGTTGCGGAAATTATTGGTTAGTAAAATAAATATATATACATACATTTTTTGTGTTGTTTTCAAATGTGATTCGTATATCTTACATTCAATTTTCTTTTAGGTTACCGGTTAAGATTACACTTCGATGGGTACGCAGAGAATTTTGATTTTTGGGTCAATGCTGACAGTATGGACATTTTTCCTGTTGGCTGGGCTGAGAAGAATGGACATAAATTGCAGCCTCCAAAGGGATATGTGCAAAGCAATTTTAATTGGAATGCTTATCTTAAAATTTGTAAGGCTACTGCAGCACCAAAGACTCTTTTCTCGAATAAGAATGTAAGTACAATACGAAATTCAGAGAGTGACTAATATTTGTAGCCCAATATTAATGAGCATACTTATTTTTCAGTCAATGATTCCAACTGGTTTTCGGGTTGGTATGAAACTCGAAGCTGTTGACCGTAAGCATTCTTCGTTGGTCTGTGTAGCAAGTGTAGCAGATGTTATGGATTCAAGAATACTTGTGCATTTTGATTCATGGGATGACGTATACGATTACTGGGCAGACGTTAGTTCTCCCTACATACATCCGGTTGGTTGGTGTCACCACAATGGTCACAGTTTAACACCACCAAATTGTAAGTTATTTATAACCTTTGACATTTATGGATCAATAATACACGATCTTTTTACTTGTAAATGAGAATTGGCACTCAGAATCTAACATTTAACATTTATATTGCAGATTACAAAGATTCAAAATCATTCTCTTGGGACGCATACTTGAGAGAAACACAGTCAGTAGCAGCGCCAGCGCGAGCTTTCAAACAGCGACCAGTATGCGGTTTCAAACGAGGACTAAAACTCGAAGCGGTCGATAAAAGACTGCCGCAGTTAATTAGGGTAGCAACTGTGGAAGACTGTGATGCTTACACGTATGTAGAATATTATGTACTACAGTTATGTTTTCGATTTCGCACAGTGATTTATAATTTTATGTTCTTTTACTTAGGATAAAAATCAGGTTTGACGGATGGCCTGAAAATCACGCATATTGGGTTGATGACGATTCACCTGACATTCATCCCATGGGCTGGGCTACAAAAACTGGTCACCCATTAGAAATTCCATTGAGTAAGTAAACTGCTGAACTTTTATCGATTCTCATTCCTGAATATTTGATCGTCATAAACTAATACTATTTTACAATTAAATTTTAGCTCCAGACAATCTGAACGATCGTCCGGAATGTGGAACCTTTGGCTGCCGAGGTATTGGACACGTAAAAGGACCCAAATTCGCGACACATAACTCTGCATCAGGTTGTCCATATTCGCCACAAAATTTAAACAAAATTAAAACTATTACAGACCGATTAAGTCTCAGGCACGAAGTCAATGATGTCGATGAAGATTTTGTAGTAGAAAGAACGAAATATGATAAACCTGAAAGGATTAAGTCTGATCGAGGCGAGAAGCGACCTTTGTCGTTTGAAGAAAAGTCGGCAAAAGGTGAAAATTTAAAACCGGAAGATGGAGATTCGTGCGATAGAATAGATAGTTCTGAAAGGTGAGAATCTATTTTTATATTTCCTTACATAAATGATTAAAGGCAAAGTAGTTTGAAATATTTAAACATTGTTTTGTTTTGCAGACTTAGCAATAAATGGAGGAATAATAGTGATGGACAGACTGATGACGATGAAATTATGAGGAAACGAAAAAAGCGGTATGTATTATTGAAGTTATCGTTAGGCATACTTAATAAAAAATTGCCGATCCGCATACTAATGATCGTCTGATTATTTTATAGGAAACTCGCGAACGAAGATACGAGTATTCTTCCAATGTTGAATGTCACTCAAGATTCGTTGGCTGCGCAAATAAGTTACGCCGCAAATATCCCGGATAAGCAATTAAGGATGGAGCTTTACCATTCTGTTTATAATCCAGGATATAATCCGTTACCCGATGCTCCGCACATATGGGCAAAACATAGTAATGCTTTGAATAGAGTAGTTTCAAAGCAAAATACAAATCCACGTCGATGGTCTAATGAAGAAGTAATTAAATTTATTCAAAGTGTACCAAATTGTAAAGAAATAGGAAGCATTTTCAGAAAACATGTAAGTTCTTATGATCTGTCTCACGTAATTATTTAAGATTTTATAACGCTTTCAGCAAATACTCAATTCCTTTGATATATTTCAGAACATAGATGGAGAGGCGTTTTTGATGCTAACCCAAGAAGATTTGGTATCGCTGCTTGGATTGAGACTTGGTCCAGCTATAAAATTATATAACAGTATTGTTTTACTGCGCAAGAGAGCGACGTGAAAACCTTTTAGCCGAAGATTCGTCAGACATGCTCGTTGTAGCGCAGTGAAAAATGACGAGAAAGTGAATTTAACTGAACATTTATAAATGTTTTACATTCGACTTTCGTGATCTATAAAATGAATTTTTTGTTGAACCTCATAGAGAAATCAGGTTTTCTGAAGACCGAAATATGTGAATCAAGTTAAAGTGAAGTGTAATTGACGTTGTTATATCGCGAGGATACACATACGTAATACGTGTACTTACGCCTTTGCTTAAAATCCATTTTCTTCGAAGCGACAAGAGCGCATACAATCATGTACAAATGTAAATATGTTATATCTTCTAATAATTATTAAACTATTGTAATACAAAGAACTTGTTTCTTTTTATAGTTATAAATTATAAAAAATTATCTATTTTAGTTTTTTACAAGTTATATATTTTACGCATAAAACGAGTAAATATATAACAAAACTTTAAGTTATAACTCTAAATTTGTTTTTTATTTTTTCATTCTACTTTGATTTGCATCTCGCTAAATTATTATTCTACCGAAAAATGTTTATTTGCCGACTTTCCTCATGATTTTCTACCCACATCACATACCGCGTGCAACGGAGTTGAAAGCGAAATGATTTTCCAAAAAAAGTTGGTCGCACGCTATACGATAGTTTATTTATGCGACTACGCTGCATAACCGGATCGAAAAGATCCGCCTTTCGTTCCGCTTTGTGAAGAGATACTTATTACTCTCAAACATATCTCGTTCCTTACATATGCTCGATTACATATTCAGATGCATATGGCGAATTGCTCGTTGAGTCAGTTATAATGTGTCAGTAGTTTCGTCTCACTGAGCTCCGGCACTAACACCTATGTTAATTGCTATGCGACACCGTTTACTTTCATTAATCCTTCAGTCCACGCACAAACTCAGGCGATTTTATGGACAAATTGATGAATTGTATTATACACCGTCAAAGTAGATTTAGTTTCTCGATTAGAATGTGTATGAAAAAAAAAATTGAAATAAGCCCACGTAAAAGTAATACGATATTTTCATAATTCGTATCAAGATACGAGTATGGAAATTCAAATCGCAGCGACGGCAACGCACAAAGCGACCGCGAGAAAGCACCTCATTGTTCCTCCCGCATATGCGGTGCGCACGTTATAGGTGCACACTATGCAATATAGGTATATACACAGCTCTTCCCCCGAGGGGTCAAGAAACAAAATGTGTAACAACAGTCTCGCGCAAAAATGTGGTCGCGTAGGCGCGACAGCAATATAGCTATATAGTCTCGATTCCCCACCACTCGGCAGCCGATACAGGCGCTCCCTCTCTGCGAGTCCGCGCGCAGCGAGCTGCCGCATTCGCGCGTGTATTTACGCCGGTCGGGCGCACGCTTCAGTCGGTGGTCGACCGTCGGCGCGGCGAGGCCACTCGTTTCTCCTCGCGCCTCGTTTCTCGCGTTTACTCGCGTACACAGAGATATCACGCATAAGTATTCCGGGACGAGCTTTGACATCGAGAGTGTAAGTTCGGTGCGATGCACTTTCGAGAAGAGCCGTTACATCCCGCAAGTGAAAAGTGAGCTGTGTCAGGAGAAAAGAAAAAACAGTAGAGTCGTAGGTATCATTCGCGCGGGTAAACCGATGACCAACAGGTGTGCTGTACCTATCCGCAGTGCGATAAGATAGAAGAGAATTATAAGGGCCGGTGTGTGTATAGGTAGAGGTATATGCAGCGGGCGGCGGCGTTGTCGCCAGCAGCTCCTCCCCATGATCCTCCTCGCGGACTGGCGGCGCGCGCTCTGTCCCGGCCGCCGCGGCGCGGACGATAATAATAAGCTCGTGGAGGAGCTTGACTGCAAGGACGACGGGAGCTGGTGGTCGTCGAGGCTGTCAAGGAGGAAGCCGCAGCCGCGGAGACGATGCCGCGAGGCCTGCCCGGAAGACGGGGACTGCAGGCCCTCGTGCTCGTACTCGCCACCGCTTACGCCACTGTGCTCCTCTATCAGGCCGTTGCGCCGCGACAGGTGCGTTTGCTTCGTTATATCGTATGCTTTTGTTTTTCTCGCGTTTTTCCGCTTATTAACCTTACGTGTGTATCGCAGTGGCTCGACGATCAGGCGGTCGAGGAGGTAAGCGGCGACTCGTCGCTCGACATGCCGATGCCGGCGCGATTCAGGAGAATCGTCGCTTCCGCAGCTGCGGGAATCGTTGGCGCCGAGGACGTCGCCGCGGTCACGCCGTCGGTGGCCACCGCGACGATGGCGCCTTTCTCCACGGATCTCGACGACGTTTTTATCAGCGTCAAGACAACCAGGCACTACCATCACTCCAGACTGCCGGCTATCATCGGCACGTGGTTCCAGTTCGCCAAGGAGCAGGTCCGTCTTGTTTTGCGCTCCACTCGCTACATTCTGCCGCAAATTGTATCGTATATTGGAACAAAGAAGCACGTTCTATCGACTGCGAATAACGCGCGCTAAAAAGATACGTCTTAATGAAGCCGCGAGTAAGGGAATATAAATCCTCGCGTTCCCACGAAGAAGAATCGCGCGCAAGCGCAGGTCGGCGCTCATCAGGCTGCACGCGAGAGAGAGAGAGAGAGAGAGAGAGAGCGAGCACGTGAGAAAAAGCGCGAGCATGCGTGCAATGTAGACAATGGATGCGCCCTCCTCTTTACCCTACTCTCTTCTCTGATGCTCTTCTGGCGCCGCTGTATACGTTGTTGTGACTCTTTTGTTTCTCCCGAGCGTAAACAAAGCACGCGCTATCTGACTGCTGTTTCGGGGACACCTTGGCTTTTCCTTGTTACGGAGGAGTATGCCGATCCACGTGTTTTCATGCGGTCAGTTGCGAAAGCTATACGGCGGAGTACTCGTTAATGGGCGAAGGGGACTGCTTAGCCCGGGTTTTCATTGTAATTGCGTTTGCGCCTGCGCCTCCCCGAAGACATTATGCGAAAGGATATTTTGCAAGAAAAATTGTAACTATTCCACGTATCGTCCGATGAAAATATATCATACTTGTACACGTGTCTCTCCTGCTGACATTCCTCTCGCGGATGAAACGCGAGACGATGCATATATGCGCGTAATCTGCAGCCGATGTTGTTATCCCGGGGCACGACGATGTCTATCTCTAATATACGCGTGCGTGCGAGCGTAGGTATATCGCTCGTCCGGGTAATTGCGAGCATTGTAAGCTGATCAGTGGGGGCGTCGGTCGGCTGTTCCCGATAATGGAATGATAAAAGGAGCGCGTGCGCTGTGTGACGGGGTGGTTTAATTGCTGCGCAGAAGGCGAGGCTCTTCTTGTTTCAGCTGTGGGCGTTGTTTAATTTTCGTTCGCGGAGTAGGCGATTTCTTCAAATTAACTTGCACCGAAATTATCGACTCGCAGTAATTCGACTCGTTATCATTCGAATCCTTGAATCTCGTGTAAATCGCGCCGTTGAGCTGTTCGATTTGTATTATATTAGACTTGACGCTCGCTCGATGATTACTATTGCGTTGATCAACTGATAGTGCCTGACGTCCATAAATAACTGCAACAGTTCATTCTTACGACAATACTGTACTGTCATCCATCGCTGCGAGGATCTGCATTGTGAAATCGATATTCACACCACGGCTGATGCATCTATAATGAATTGCATCACGCACTCGGATGACGATAAAAGAAAGTCATCCTATACACGTACTTTTTCCATTAATTTCTGTTTACCAACTTTTGACCTCAGAGCAGCTCTCGATTCCACGCGCTTCTATCGCGTGTAACACACACACACACACACAGAGCCGACTCGTTTTATCTCTCTTCCTCGCTCCCGACTTTGGGCAGTCGTGGGAAGCTCTCACGGCTGATGCTTTACCTTCGACCTCTTCGCTCTCGACCTCGCGCGCATTAAGGGCAGCTCGGGCGCGTGGAATGACGCGGCCGCGGATTTTTGCCCGCCGATAATTAAGCGATGCGCGCGAGCGAGCGAAACGAAATCCACCGGCCGGCGAAAATTGAATGCGCGCACAGAGTCGTAATGAGGGGTTTGCGAGAGGCGAAATTGAGGGGAGGCGGCGGGAGTTATACCGCTACCATACATAGAGAGGTGTGTATCTCGGTCTTGTTTCTGCTGTTTCTTATTATTATCCGATGCGCATGTGCGAGCGAGGCTTTCGGAGTTGCGGCCGTTTGTCTTTCCGCGAGCGTAAAGCTGATACAATTTTCTGTTATGCCAAAGCATTAGAATTATATCCCACATACTGTAAATTATACAAAGGGTATATTTGCAGAGCCATCGTGAAAACGATGAATTGCATCAGGTGCGAAGATTGCAGCAGAAGTAAGCTCGACGCATTCTAGACTATAGCCGATATCCGTTCGCGAATTATCCTCAATTTCGAATCTCTCTCTCCCCAGCGCGCCAAATTATACCCCGGGTACAGAGAGTCGGGTTAAAAAACAAAGGAGAAATCATCGCCCGAGACCTTTGATACGGCGCACACAATTCAAATCCAAGGTATCGAGGCTCTCGCTCTCTTTGATTATTCCGGCTTTGTGCGAAAAAGAATCGGAAAGTCATCCTCGAAATCGTGTTTCTCGCCTACGCGTGCGAGCACTTCTCCACAGTCATTCCGCCGGATTGCCCAAGAGAGAGAGAGAGAGAGAGAGAGAGAGAGAGAGAGAGAGAGAAGGAGCAGAACTCGTCGGTGAAAAAAAGCAAGAAAGCGCCGAATTTATCGTCCTTCACGCACGCGCGCGCTTTTTTGCACTATTATATACGTTATACGAACTTTTCGACTGAGACTCGTTATTCTAAAATTAAAAGCCGTCCTCTCCGCAACCTTCTGTCGAGTATCAAAACCCCCGGCGAAACAAGCGCTGTATCGTCTTCTTCGGTGCAGTCTGCTCCAAACGCTCGGCGTATGGGCCAGTGGCAATTTTCACGGGCCCCTCTTCGCCGCTCCCGCGATAATTGGTCAATTACCGTCGCTCTTTTATTTATCCTTTTTTTCTCTCGGCTGCAACCTTCCTCCCTTTATTTCGGGACAAAGCCAAGGTACGCGTTCTTTTTTTCTTTTTCGTTTGATTTTTAAGGAAGACGAACACTTCCGAAGCCTCGAATGAGTTTCGCTTCGAACGCGAGCTCGCTTCCGATTAGTACGAACACGTTGCACTCGAACCTTGCGAATGGTTTTTCCGTCGAGATCAAAACGTTCCTCTCGACGCGGCTCAATCCCACAGTCTGCCTCGGCCCGAAAAATACGAGCGCAAGTGGCCGTAATTAAGGGCATTAATTACGCGCGCAGCGCAACGCGACGCCGCGGCATGACGCGAGTTCAGCAGTGATCCGCTTTTTCAAAACGTCTCGCTTTCTTTCCGCGAACTCTGCCCCCTACTCATTCGCCGTACACGCGATGTTTAGTCTCTTTTGTGCGTTTCGAATGTCCGATGTAATTTTCCGTCGCGGGTGTCTTTCTTCCGCAGCCTAGCATTTATTGGATTATATTTCAGGCTTCATTTTTGCCGGCTGCCTGCATTAGCTCTGTGTAATCATACGAAGGCAAGCCTGACGAAGCATCAAATGTAATTAGCTCAGCAGTCGGTTGGAATTCGAGTGAGGCGGTAATAAATTTCTGCACTCGTTGTTTCGGATGAATAATCGCGCGCGAATGAACTACGCTGCTTCGGCGAACGCGAGAGTATTCGACTCGTGAATTGGCTATATATACATCAGCCGCTATCTCAAACCCGATACGTCGGCGAGATTCCCTCAAACCACTCTCTCAGAGCTCGTTGCGTCTTCTGCCCTTCCTCTTTCGCGCGCACGCGCCTTCTATAGGTATACACGCATGTATATAGCAATTGCGCAGCAGCGGAAGTTTCCCCGCGCGACATTTATGTTCCCCCTTCGCGGGTACTTTATTGCGCTCGGCTCGCGACGATTTAATTCGAGGATCCTTCGGCCGATAGCCGCGCCGCAGCACCTGCTCGTGAAAAAGAAAAAAAGGGATAAGAAAACGAGTGGCGACTCGTTACTCTTTCGCGCTCGTTTGCGCGCGTGAATAATTGCCGGGGCTGATCGAATGGGGAGTATTGTGCGCTGCTCTTTCTCGCGGCGAGATTTTTATATCAGACCCGTAGATATTTCTCTCTCTCTCTCTCTTGTTCTACTCTGTGACAGATTATGAATTTTGAGGCAAAAGTATACGTGTGTAAGAGCCGTGATGGATGTCGTTGTTTGCATGACAAACGAGGCTCGGATTCGGATGTCTGGATTTCTGGATTTACGGCTCTGCTGCATATCTGTGTGTGAACGCGGGGGTATTGTCGCGTCGAATGAATGATGCGAGAGCCAGGACAATGACCTGTTTATACAGTGCAAAAGAACATTAGGTTTTATGGCCGTCGAGCTGACTAAATGCTATTTTTGAGAGAGGCACGTTTCTGCCGTGTTGGCTTGGTTATATAGGTGCTTTGGTACGCATCAGCTTACAAAAGAATTTCATGGCTTTTTGTTATCGGGAAAGAAGATATTTCACGTTTGATCATTCCCTTTGTGCTTGGCAACAAAAAATCTCTCTGACGTTTATCTTCGGAGCTTTGCATATGATTAACGCGAGTGTTTTTTTCCCCTAAACCTACAAGTAATAATTATATCATTAGAAGACCACCCGATCAATCTTAAACTTCCAAACTGATACGCACAGATTAAGTAGTCGAATTAATAACTCGAAAGGGATACGTGTAAGAATTACGTAGCGTCTCGGTAATCTGTGTGCAGGTTTTTTCTCGGGACGTTTAGCGATTTTGATAAATGACTCGTCCGATGTGAGAAGAGCGGCTCTCTCTCTCTCTCTCCACATGTGCGAGCGGCACGAGTCTAAAAATAACGTCTAATGGCTTTTGCTCACAAGCACCGGCTCTATGTGCTCCCATATGCTCAACTCCTTAACGACACACAAAGAACTTAATTGTACGTCTGGCTCGTATCGCATAGTGTAGCGATAAATCGTGCGCATATAAAACGGAATGTTTATTCATCGCCGCTTAAAATCTTATCTGTAGCCTGCAAGTTGAAGCGGTTCTCAAAATTTTCCATTTTCACTCGCTTATACGCTGATATTTCGAGCGACTTTTATTGAAATTGCTACACACATATAATGAAACGTTCTGCGCGTTACATATATAAAAACGAGGTTTTTACTTCTCTGTTTCAGACGTGGTTCTTCACCGACAGGGACGACCCCTACTATCAGAACCAAACAAGTGAGTACAATATTTTTCAAAAGAAAATCAAAAAATCCTCTTTAATCCACGAGCTTGCGTCGTCGTGCAAAAGATGACACACTGACATGGATGCGGCCGTTGCTGCCGAGGAGGCTCTCTCACAAGCCAAGCGTAGAGCGAATCCGCGGAAGGGAATCGAGGCGAGGAGAGAGAAAGAGATAACTAAGCGGCGTCGGTGCGCGGGAGGAAGAGAAGGTGCAGCAGTGCACAAAGTGGGGGACGGCCGCACGCGAGCCTTCGGGCTACGTCCGACATTTGACCCGAACACGCGCGCGCGCCGCCGAGATTTCTTATATACCATCGGAGCTGCTCCCTCGTGTTTTAGTGCCGCTGCGCTTGTAATGAAACGGCCGTGGGCCAGAAACTATTTACTCTCGCATACTGTGTACAGCGAGAGCCGTTGATGGGCCGCGTAATTTTGCGCTTTCCACCCACAATTACCGAATTAAATTAGCCATTCAGCTCACCTCCTCGTCGGCAGCCTCTTATGCGCGTACGTGTATAGAAGCACGCTTTAACAGCAGCGCCGAGATGCACCTTATGCGGGCTCATAATGAGGCTTGCGGTGCAGGCGGCGGAAGGTCGCAAGAGAGGCGGGTTAATTAATTGGATCGACCGCGATGCAGCAGCGAGGAATTAGCCAGAATAAGCCGAGAGGCGACAGGGCTATTAACCCCTCGCGTGTAATTAATTGGCCGTCGCGCGACGGGGATTCATCATTCGGAGATGGGTCGCGGCGAATAAAATAATAGTCCGCGATGGAATGCGTTAATAAGCAAACAGCCCGCTTGCTCGATTTTAGGAAATTAATCCATCTCTTTTCCTCGCAGACGGCCACATGATCAACACCAAGTGCTCCTCCTCGCACAATCGACGGGCGCTCTGCTGCAAGATGTCCGTGGAGTTCGACAAGTTCCTGGAGAGCGGCAGAAAGTGAGTAATGCACGTATAACTTTGCTTCGTCGTTTTTCTTCTTCTCGTTCTGCGAGCGAGAGGGAGAGAACCGCGCGCTCGCTATTAGCGGCGAGCCTCTATGAATATTAATGATCGTTCCGAGGCGATCGTTTGGTTTACGGTCACATGCGGAATTTTAAAGGTCCAAATGAGGTGCTATGCGTCTTTATTTTTTTATCGGCGAAAAAGGTGCAATTTATGATGTTTTGTCAGCGGGGATGTGTTCTTTATTTCGGACTCTCGCGGGCCGCAAGAAATTTAAGATTCCACGCGGCTTCGTAAAGTACTTATGACGTCGATAGCCGGCTTGTTTGCTTTTAGCGTCGAGATGCGCGGTCAACCGAGTTTGTATAGGCAAAATGCTACGCGGCTCATTATGGGAATGCGCTGAGAGACATCGATCAAACGCTATATATACATATGCATGTGAAAAATATCCGCGAGTAGAAATTTTTGAAAATCCTCGAGTCGCGTATCGACGAAAGATTCATAAGGTGCGATGTTTTTTTATCAACCACATCGTATACATATATCGAGAATCGAGCGGCGCCGCGAAATCTTTAATAGCTCTCGAATTCCCCGAAGCGAGCCATCTCGTATATATTATACACACAGATCTCACACGACCGCGCGGGCACGAGATATATTTATACGTACACTTTAAAATCCCGACATCATTATGCACGACGTCGCGACTTCGCGTGATCGAGGCCCGTACAAACCGGCCGTCGAATTATCTTCCTCGGTCGCGCCTTCGACTGTATACATATAGCGTTATAATTAGGAATTAGCCGCTTAATCAACCTCGAGGATGTTCGCGGAGAGAGAGAGTCGCCTGTCGCTCGTCTCGTTGTTTTTCTTCCCTCGTCTGGAGCAGCAGAGAAGAGAGACAGAGAGAGAGAGAGAGAGAGAGAGAGAGAGAGAGAGAGAGAGAGAGAGAGAGAGAGAGAGTCAGCCGCACGGTATGGCCGCAACAGGTTGATCCCTCGTGTCGTTCGAGCGAGAGGAGGCGATTTATGTTTCCGCGTTTTCATCCTGCCCCCTTTCGACGCTAACGAACCGAGCCGACGCCTTTGTCCGACGAGTCTCCTTTTCTCGATTTTCTCCTTATACTTAGCAGAGCTGCTGCGCTTCGAAGTCGGTCAATATATATATATATATTATATACAACTTTAACGAAGCGAAGGACATTATTTTCTTGCGTTATGATAGAGTCCGAGATAGAGTCTCTGCGTTGATTTCAGCCTGCATTAAATCCTCGGCTAAAACACTCCTCTTCCGATCGTTTTCCAAGAGTCAAGTACACGCGCAGTGCCAATCGTCGCTCGCAGCAGTGGTAGTCTCTCGAGTGTCCGACGACGTGTGCGTGTTTGCTAAGTTTCGCTAAGTGCAGTTCGCTCCTATACACGATGATGATGGAACGTGAGGCAAAACGATGTAAACGAATTCGCTCGCGCGGTAAATTGTCGTTGTGCTGCAGGAACACGTACTTTTCGGAGTAAAATAATTTTGCATGTAATTAAATTTCTTTGTTGCGCGCTTTGGCTCCGCCTTTGTCCGTTCGAGATTGCTTGTATATATATAGCGCTGCGAGCTGCTTTACTATTGAAGTAATAGGATGGCACAATAGGTGTATAATTGAATGACGATGATTCGGGCGGATCGCGCATATATATATATATATAGGTGTGAGATTCGACGTCGGCTGAAACGAGATCGTAATACAGAGTCGGGCGTAATTGACGGTTGGGTATAATTTAATTTGACTTGAGCGTTGTATAGAGAAGAACATCCGCAACGAGGTAGTCCCTCCGTATCATCGTCTTTCCGAACGCCATTATAGACATTGACCCGCGTACGTAACTGACAACCGGTCGCTCATTATAACCGAGGATTGATCGGTCCGCCCGCGCGAGATCATCGAGTATTTTTCTTTTTCATCGCAGCTGCCGCGCGGCAGAGTCCACTCGTCGATATACGCTCGCTTTCGTCATCGCGATGACTGGAGAGAAGAGGTTTGTTATCTCTCGACGAGGAGCCTCGAGAAGAGGTGTTTACGCGATCGACTGATTGGCTCGCGAGTTTTTCTTTCGGTAAGGATTTCGAGCACTCGGTAGGCCGTATAGGAAAATCTTGAAGCGCGCCTGTGTACACAGTGCGTCGTTTTTTCTTTTGTGCGCGATACGAACTTTTTCGCAGTGGCGAGAATCAATATTTTCGTTTTATCGACTCGTCCGCAGCGACGAGGCTCGGTCGAGTGTGTTTATTATTTTTTTCCTATATGACGTTCGTGCAATTTGATATTTTTTATTAGGATTTTAATTTTATTTTGTTCGAGAAAAAAGCGTACATCTCTCGCAAACTGAGAGGCAGGGCTTTCTAAATAACTTTTTTGCAATTTCGAAGACGAGTCCTTTTCAGTGGAGTTCTTTTGTACGAATCACGCACAATGCGCCGCCGCGTTTTTTTTATTTCACAGGCGAGAGAGTGACAAAGAAAGCAGCACGTAACGAGGAAGGTAAAAAGGTAGAAAAGACGGTGCATATGTGTGTATGAAGCGAAGACGAGAAAACTAGAAGAGCAAACGAAATTTCGAGATCCGTAAAAGACTCATCCCTACGCGTTGCGAATTTTTTTTTTTTTTTATCCACTTATACGCGTACTACTCCACACTAATCATCAGAAATATCGTTGCACTCGGCCCGCCGTAGTCTCTCGTCCGCAGAAGCGGTCAAAGCACGCACAGCTGGCGCGAGGACGACTCTCCTCTGTCTCGCTCCCGAGTGTATATACGTATATACCTCGCGCACACATAATAGCTCTATAGTCTGGTTGTGTATTCGTCTCGCGTGCAGCAGGAGCGTCTCCCCGCGTTTAAGGATGCGGGCGCGTGCGTCTCCAGTTTCCGAGCGAGGAACGCAGAATTCGATCTGCTGCGCGAGTAGTTCGACGGCTCTCACCCCCTTCTTTCTGTACTGCTGCTGCTGCTGCCGCTGCTGCGAGTATATCTGTGTATACATATATCTAGAAGATGCTGCGAAGGAGGAGAGACTCTCGGGGGGCCTTGGATTTTCTCGGAATAACCGGCGACGCTGCTGCCGCGAGTGTCTTTTTAGATCTCGAGTCTGGCGAAAAATCGATGGGATGGGCTGGACAGGAGTTCTTCTCGTGTTTTCTTGTAAGCCCCTTGTCGGGATTGAAATTCACGGCTGTTTGTTATCGGGATTTTTAGCCTAGCAGAGAGTAGTTTTTGAAAGCGATTAAAAGCAGTTAAAAGTCACATTCGATTTTGTCACGCAAAAACATGAGTCAAGACCTTGTCCAGTGGTTATTCTTTTGATGCACGAATTTGGCTTCGAAATAACACGAACTGGTTATTTTGTCTCCACCGAATTCCTCCGCGCTAATACCGCGTACAATAAATTCCGCGGCAATAACTCGCAGTTTCGGGAGCAATTTATAAATAAGACACCAATTTGCTTATCCGTTTAAATAAACCAACGATCTCCGGTTTATCGTCTCAATCTGAACATCTTTATCACCTCCCCAGGCATCTAAATCACAGATTCACTCGATTATCCTGCCGCGCAAAATCTCTCAAATCTCTGCGTAGCAGCCGCGCACACGATTAATTACCCCCCTGTTTAAAGTGTATATATATATAATATCCCTTTAGCTCGAGAAAATGGCGAAGCTGCGATAAATTTTTGCGCCGACTCCGCACAATAATAAGAGTATAGGTATAGCGTAGCAGGAGTGCAGGGCCCCCAAAAAGAGTTATTTTCGCGAATATTTATCGCTTATTATTATGAGACACGGGCCACCTGCGCGACGCGCGATAAGGCCGCGTTATTAATGACCAACAGACTGCATAGCGACGACTTGCGGGGCTACCGCTCTTTTTTCTGCGAGCGTTGTTTTCCGTCGCGCTCGACTCGCGGATATACACTGTTTCGAGGATTTATGAGAGACACGCTTTATTTATCGCGAGCCGCAACTGTGCGCGGATATTAGAATGCGCGCGGGTTACATCCATCGTGCGCTGGGAATACGTCGACAAAAAAAAAGAAACGGATTTAATCGAATAAAAATCCAGGCTGAAAGAGGACGCTGCGCTTACACTCGAAAGTTATCGAATTTTCTCCGGCGGTTTTCGCGAGGCGGTCCCCCGTTTTTGCAGCATCGATAAAAAGCGCGTGGCGTAATTACCTCTCGGGGGGTCGTCCATTTCGCGGTAATCACGCCTCGGCGAATAGCAGCAGCAGCAGCAGCAGCAGCGCAGATGAAGAAGCGGCTGGACAGAGAGAAAGAGAGCAAAAGCGAAGAGGAGGAGAGAAAAACTCGTCCCGCTGCTGCTGCTGACGGTGCAACCGAACAGTCGCGTGACTGTGGTATTATATATTCGAAGGCTGCCCGGTAATGCCGCATAATAAGCGTTTAGAGACGACGAAAAGATGCGCCTCCTCCCTTTCAGCTCTTTCTCCTCTCCGCTGCTGCTTCTTTGCTTCCCCCTTTATTCCTCTCTCTCTCTCTCTCTCTCTCTCTCTCTCTCTCTCTCTCCTCTTCTGCGCCGTCGTCGTCCTCCTCCTTCTCTTCCTCTCTTTATATATATATCTATATATATTTCTTCCTTTTGGCCGAGTCATCTTTATTGCTTATATTCGCTCTGTCTCCAGCTCCGGCTTTCTTGCGTTGTACACACACTTTGCCATGTTTAACTTGGCTGAATGCTAGTTATTTTGGTTTCAAGCACTTTTTCATGCGTTTCATCGCCGAACACGGCGTGTACTCGTAATTACACACACACATACAACTGGGCAGGTGGCCAGTCTGCTGTAAGCTCGTATATTATTCCGTAACGACTTTGCGATTATCTAGGAGGCCGGGATTAGCGGTGACTATTGATTTTTTTCCCTCGTGGACTTGTATATTATTTACAGTCGCAAGCTCGCGGTGATCGCTGTTGTTTATGCTTCCGTTCGTCGTATTTTCAGCGTCATGTATAATTCAAAAAAAGCTCCTGACGGCTTTTATTTTTTCGTTATTTTATGTATTTGAAATTTTCAATCAAATCGCTGGTCGGATATTCGCTCCCAAAAGGCTCGTCTGAATTTTTCAAAACCCGCTCGCAAATACCCGAAGCAAAGGGAATCCAAAATTATATTTCCATTCCGCGAGTTTCTGTCGCTCCTTTTCCACGTGCGCCTGCACCCGCTTTCTTCAAATTCACTTAGCTCGCCTTTCTTCTCTCCGCGCTTATACACCATACAAGTGTATATATATATATATATATATATCCCTTCCTCCTTTGCTCGCTCCGACGGCTTCTTCTCTTCACTTTTGTGGTCCCCTTTATTTTGCCCCCTTCCTCCTAATTTTTTTACCCTTTACTCTCTTCTGCGTGCCGTGTGTCTCTTTGATGCGCGGCAGGAAAAAAAATTACGGCAAAAAAGCGGCCTCCGCCGCCGTTTCATTCATTGCTCTTTGCGCTTTGGGGCCTCTCTTCCTTTGGACGATGTGCACGTGTGCATGATTAGCCGTGGCAGTGGCCGCTTCGCGCCGTATTAAGCAAATGCGAAAATAAAAAGGCAGCTTTTGCGCCGAGGCAACGGTTCTCGGACCATTATTTTGGTTTTGCCGTTTAATCGCGCGCATTTCGGTTAATGCGGAGAGCGAGCAGTATTGTGAAGGGCGCAATTATATATTCAAGTTTTTCGCGGCGGCGAAGGAGCAAGCGGAACCGGTTTACATCGAAAAACGCGACCTTCATTAATATTAAAAATATCGCGAAACAATATGACTTTGTACTTATTTTGTGGAGGACATATGCGAAGAGGATAAAAATCCTGCAAACGTCCCTATAGAAGAAAACGAAGAAGACGCTTTTTCAACTGCGGACGCGAGAAAGAAGCCGAGATATCGCGCATAGAACCCGTTGAATTTAAAATCATGTGCGCGGGCTAAAAATTCTGCACTTTGTTTTACTTTTCATGAATTGCAAGTGCCGCGCAAATTTATTCGCCGGCGCGCGGTTCAACCTGTGTATATATTACACGTACAGATCGCGATCTCTAGCTCTTCCGAGAAATGATTTATGCGCCGGAATAATTTGGCCCATTTTATGCGCCGCTGTTTGTTGTAATGGTAGAAAACAAGGGACTGCGAGAGGAGGGCATTGTTTTGTGGTACTACAAGAATAAGTATAGGGACTAAAAAAATAAAGCTTTTGTGTCATATCGTTTTGGCATAGGTCGCGACATCGCTGCAGTGTCATGTACACGCTATTTTAGTCATCGAATTTATTTATCGCGAATCTGATTAATTGCATCTCAGTGGAGCAAAGTTATAATTAAAGTTCGATTATAGTGAGAAATGGTCTAATTTTTCGAAAGCTTTTGCTTTTAACGCGATTACTGGATCGAATTTTAAATTTCTTTATTTTTATTTATTCTATTTAAAAAATTTTTCAAAAGACTCATGTGAAAATAGAAGGTATTTAATACGAGTCGAAAAAGCAATAAACTCAACAAATCCAGTTGCCACCGCGCTGACGTTTTTCTTTGACTCTCGGGTGATTTCGGCGCGCGGCACCGCCTGTACGAATGAAAATACTGCGAATTTTCCGATGTTTAATCGAGAGACTCGTAAATTCCGCGAGAGCTTGCACTTCCGGCCGCAGGCAGTAAAAGGCGCACGAGCGTGAAAAGCACTTTTGATTTTTCCTATTCGCGCGAATTTCATTTCATCCTCGAATGATCTATATAACCTATAACACGCCGCCGACAGCAGCTGCGTACTTCCATGCGCATATATATATTTTTTCATATGCGAACTTTTTCGAGCGTGCAAATTTGCGTCCTTTACGGTCCGTGAAATTCATGGAAATTGCGCGGAATAATTTCCCAGTCTCTTTTTCCGCGTTCCAACGAGTACGGACTACGCGAAATGAGGCCCAGTATTCCGCAGGCCGATTTGCCTCGCTCGGTGCACAGGCGTCGAGAGTCGAAATTCATCCATATATTATACTCGCTTCTGGAATAGCACTTTGGCGATCTGACAAAGATACGCATCGCTAATATATAACAAGTAGACAAAAAAGCTTCGTAAAAAATGCATAGCCCCGACAAAAAGCGAACAACCGTTTCCCGCATTAAATTCAGGCATTCCTCTCTATACTATCTGCTGGCGCTATATACTGCTGCAAAAAAGACGAATAGCATTCGTCTATAATAGCAGTACTCGGACGTATACGCGATCGCCTCGGACACTTATCGCTCCGGTTCGAGAGAGGAGAAAAAATGTTCGACACAACCAACATCGTATATACCCCCAATCCCATTACAAAGTCTATGAGGCTCTACACTTTTTGCTCTCTTTTACACGTCAAGAGGCACGACGCACTGCGCGCATGTGTCTCTGTGTACGGGAATTTTCTAAATGGCGCGACTAAAAACGTCCGATCTGCATTCGATTGGATCTTTGCGCAGACTCCTTTTTTACGCGAATCTTTATTGTTAGCGTCTAAATGCCTCGTTTAATGGCGATCGGTATGAATCGCGAAACTAAACACTTCCTATATATACCCCTCGCTGTTTTTGATAATAAAAAAAGTCTCATCCCATCTCGGGTATCAGTCGCCGCGACTATAGTCTAAATCTCCTCTTCTATATATATCTGATTTCCAGCTCTTCATTTGCCGAGTGTATAAAACTCGATGAAATCGTTTCAGGGACGCGTTGTAGCCATTTTTCAGGAAACTCTAGAAGTGCAGTTACGGACGATCGCGTGCGAGTCGACTCGTAACCAATATCCCTACATATATGCATATATATATACTCGGCCTGCAGTCCGCCACTTTACAGTCTCTCTCGCTCTGTCTCGCAAAATTTTATAGCCACATTTTTCTCGCGGCGCTGTTGATATAAATAAATAGAGGCTTTCTAAGCTGTATAGTACTATATATACGCTTGCGGAATCAAACTCCGAGTGTGCAGTTGCACCTGTCGCCGTAAACACGTTCTGCCCCGTAAAAACCACTAGCGACTGCTGCCACAATCGTCGAAATCAGATCCGCTTATCGCGGCTGCATCGAATCGGATATTCCCCTGTACGAGTATTATGGTCTTATAAAAATACTCTCGATCTGCACAACTCGCTGCAAAAATGGTCTATGAGACACACGGGCACTCTCGGAGCTCCCCTACAGACGTCGTCTTTCGTAAAACAGGTTTGCACCTGATACTCGCGATCGAATGACGCGTTTCAATGCTGTCCTGCTCGTCGCGTCGCAGTCCGCGTGTGTTCCTCTTTCTCCCTCGCGCACATTATTATCTCTCCTTCTCACATCGACGATGTGTCCGCTGCTCCGTATTTCGTTTGCACGCGAGCCGAAAAAACGCTTGTATATATGCCTCTGTATACCTCTCCACCTCCGGCTATTTTATATACGTACATCATTGGCCTCAGCCCACCTGCCGCACGTACTCTCGTCTCTGCGCGGATTTTCGATTTTCTGGAAGGCAGCTGATTTGTGCGTAAATTGGCAGAGAGTGTGCGCTCAGAGCTTGTTACATGCGCCTCGCGCTCGAAATTAGCGGCTGATTATGACGTTATGCGCAGCGCGCACTGCCTTATGAATGATTCAGTGCGTTTATAAAATTGTCCCGCGTGAGTGGACGCATAAAATGTTAGCGACTTTCGGGGGGTATACGTGTTTGATTTTTTTTCTCCTTGGCTCGAACGCATTATGATAATGCCGTAATCGTTAGCCTATTGCGGGCTTTACGACGCTGGCATAATGAGGATCTTTAGCATTTTGAAGCGAGCGCGGCTTATAGAACCTTATTTTATAATTAAGTTATCGTCGGATTATCGGAAAACCAACGCTCATTCTTACCATCGATTATACGAAATACCATTCAGCTCTTTTTCGATAGCCCGATAAATTCAAGGCTACTTCGATCATCCTCGGGTGCATTTTGTTACATCCGCATTTTAATACTAAGTAATAAAAATATCGAGAAAAAAAACTGACAAACGTTTAACGAGTGACCAAAACTATTCATCTGTATATCATAAACATCAAGAGCTGATTTCATCGAGTTTATTCCCTCCTCGGCTGTCCGCTGCAGTATACAACAAATCTCACCTCTTCGTAGAAGAGAAAATCGCCAGCATCTCGGTTTGAAAAAGAAAAGAAGAAGCGCGTGGCGGCAGCAGGCGGGGTCGCTTTCGTTAAATCGAAACTAGAACGACTCGGTTGTTCTCTCATCAGTAGCAGCAGCAGTGAGCTCCTCGTCGAAGCTAAGGACCAGCAGTTCTCGTTATAAATCTCCGCGCCTTCTGCTAAGAGGAGAGAGAGAGAGAGAGAGAGAGAGAGAGAGAGAGAGAGAGAGAGAGAGAGAGAGAGAGAGAGAGAGAGAGAGAGAGAGAGAGAGAGAGAGAGAGAGTGAGGCTAACGACGAGTCCGCTCTCGCGCGCTTAATGTCCGCACGTCCGTCCGCAACAGCAGAGCAGGGTATGCTCTCCCTCGGGGATATATCTCGTGTACGTATCGTTAAGCGAGGAGCAAGAGAGAAAGATTCGGTGCCATCGTACCTGCTCTCGCGACGACGGACGACAGGAGAGGGAGACTGATATCTCTCGGTGATGCGGGATAAGAGCAACTCCGCTGCGCGATGGCCTGCTGGTGGCTAACGACACACCGAACGAGAGAGACATTGTTCCGATGTACACTCGGCGATTAATATTTTTCTCTCCGGGCGGAGGGGAACGAACACGCCAGCTTTCTCATTGCAGTCATCGTCCGCGTAAAGTGAATTTGAACTTTTTCATCGCTGTTTCTTCCGCCGAGCGCAAACTACCTAATGACAACGTGCGCGCGCGTCCGATGAATCGCGTGATGCGCACTGCTCGGACTCGAAGGACAAAGAAAAATCGAGTAACCGGTCGAGCAGGCATACACACACACATGCGCGCTCGTAAGTACGCGCGGATGAAAAAACGAGCATCGGTATATATACTTTTCAAAGTTGCGTGCCGCTATCGATATGCGATCTCGCTTCCCCTAATTTTCTCCCGAGAGCGCAGGGGGACCGCGAGGACAAAAACGAGTTGAGACGTATGTGTATATATTCAAGAGCGACGCAAAAAGGCACTAAATTGCTCGGACGTTTCGCGTGCTGATAACGACGAGAGACGGGGTGTACTACAGAATTTTCGCACCGCTTAGAACGAACCGTCTACCGACGTCCTCGTGTCGCCAGCAGTGCATCACTCTCGTGGTTGGCTACAATCGAATCGGTGCTGTATCGATCGGTTGGCGCAAGAATTTACCTCGAGAAGGTCGCTGCTGCATGGCGGCGAGTTGACGGACGGACGCGACGACGATTCCATCGACTACTCGGTTCAAGTTGAGAATGAGAGAGAGAGAGAAACAGCACGTGGGTGGACAGCCGTAGACGCCGGCTTATTTATATTCGCGACGGTACGGCGTATACGATGGAATTGCATTAGCCCTCGGCGATTAACGACCGACAGCCTGGACGAGGAGGTGGACTGTTCTCTCTGCGCGCGGCCACTCGACAATTGTGTAATGCGTGTTTTTGATTTTTCTTTTTATGCTGCACATTATATACATAGCTGCCTGCACGATTTTATCATTGTTTTCTTTGCAATTATAATTCGCGTTCAGAATCGCAATCAGGCAATCCCGCGCAATGAACGACACACAATAAGCGCAGCATCTGCCGTCGCTCGAATTACGTCTTGATTCGCGCCGGACTCCTGCGTCTATATGTATACACATCAAGGTGAAGTCTACTTACGCGCACGTTCGTTACGCATACATAAACGAGTTATGCGCGCGGAGCGAAAAAAAGAGAGAAGGATC
Organism: Muscidifurax raptorellus; assembly: GCA_020010945.3. Taxonomy (NCBI): domain Eukaryota; kingdom Metazoa; phylum Arthropoda; class Insecta; order Hymenoptera; family Pteromalidae; genus Muscidifurax; species Muscidifurax raptorellus. Next base: position 1,417,225 of record CM052081.1, on the reverse strand, counting down.
GCACGGGGAAGGGATATGCCCCCGGAAGTCGCTCGTTGACTCTCGCTGCGCGACGACTCATTGCCTCATCCGCTGTGCTAGTATATCTACTGTATACGTGTATGTACTCTAGTCCCTGACGCGTGTGCACCGAGGTATACATAGAACTGGACGTCATCTATTTTACGTATACAAATAATCGAAAATTTTACCGCTCGCCGTCCGGTGGTAAAATATGGTACGGTGGTAATGGCCTGGCTCATAATCCAGCCGAAATGCTGCCGCCCTCGATCCATCGCCGGCTCATCACGAAGAGCTTGTACGACTTACTAATAGCTTCACTCCATTATCGTTTCCTCTTTCGCTCGGCTCTTCGTGCCAAGCTTGCACTTGCGCGCGTATGCCGAACGTTAATTATTGCAAGTCCATCAGCGTATACGTGGGATGGACGAAAGTTGTTCGAAAATAGATCAAACCGCATATAGCGTATAAACGCTCTTACTCTGGGCCTTTGCTAATCGCGCAACCAGTAGAGGGCCGCACGCAGTCGTGAATATCTGCTGAATCAGCTCTCGCCGAAAGATTTATGGAGGTCAATATCCATCACGCGTGTATATAGCGGCGGTTTTACGCTTTGAGTCGAGGGCGGGGTCGCGCGGAGATAAACGGCTCGCTCGCTCGCTCCTATCTTTTATCTCGTCTTATATTGTGCAGCAGCCGCGCGCGTTTTTCGATTAGAAAGTTCATAATGCAGTTCGGAAGCCGCAATCATCGATTTGATCGTGTCTTTTTAACGAAGATCCGTTAACTCGTGGAATATTCATCTTTATTTTTTTTTATTGTCACATAACGTCTCCCGAAAACCATCCTAGAATCAGCACCAAAACAATCTAAACGATATTACCTTCGCCGCAGCTCCTCCTCACCTTCGACAGCGGCTAATCTTCGCCGAAAATCAATGCAACCAGGCAAAAAAGGGAGAAGCTCCGAGTACTTCGAATCTTCAGCTTTAATAATCAATAATTTCGAGCGCGCTGCGGGCAGAAGGAGAAGAAGCAGAAAAGAGAAGAAGATCCTACTCTAACCCTGCGACGAGGGGCCCGAGGGCTGCACGTGCGCGAATCGTGTCGAGCATGTATATATATATATATATATATATATGTATACGCTATACTCAGCGCTGTGTTGTGTGTGGTAGTAGTCTTTCGTTGGGTCCGTGTATACACACTGCAGCGACCGGAGAAACTTTTGACGCGAGTCGGCGCCGTGTCCTATATACCTATAGGTACTGCGCGCTCGCCTCAGTGCGGACCTGAAAGTTTAACGATACCTATATCTCTCTCTCTATATATATATATGTGTGTATAATAGTTTGCCGAGAATTTGTAAACGAACTTTTTCGTGAAAAAGATTTTTAAAAAATAAACAAAGTCGAGAAGCGGGAATAAGAGCTGCGAGAGTCTCAATTTAATCGAATTAAAGTGAACGAAAGGAAGCTTGAATCACCGAAAAACTGATCAATTTACCCTCGACATTCTGCTGGCGCCGTAACAGCCGACGCGAGCCCTCCCATACAACTCGGCGTCGGCGTGCAGCCTCCGGACATCGTATAAAATAAGCCCGGCGCGTGACAATACTTCCGCGTCTCGGGATGATGTTTTACAGCGCTTTCTCCCTCTCCCAGATTCTCTTCTTGCTCGCGCGAGCCCAAAATGCCACGGGCTCCGGAAGACCAGCTTCGTCACACCTCCGGCAGCGCCGGGCGACGCGATTACTCTCGCTTTGCGCATTGCGATTTTTTGCGACCAGGCGGGCGGTTCCCTCTCTGATGTGGGTCGTTATATTATCATTCTTATTCTTGTGCGCTGTTGGTTTTCTAAATTCGGTTCATTACTAAAATTAAAAAAATACTACATTCTCCACTGTTCGAATTTTCAAAAAGGAAAGCATGATTATCCAAAGAAGAAAGTCCACGAAAAGAGCAATTCCCCTTATGGACTCTCCGGAGTCCCGCCACGATGAAGACGTAAAGTTGCGCGTGGACTGGTAATTTTCCTCGAGTGCAGTCGCCGAGACGCCGGCAATTCGGGTCAATCCGACTGGCGCGCTATATACTGCTGCGCACTCGTGTGTGTGCGCGAACGGCTGACTCTCTGCATTGCGGACTTTGCTAACTCCGTATATAGTTGCGGCCAAGATCTCTCTCTCTCTCTCTACACTGCTGCTATGCGCGTGTGGATATCTCGTCGTTCGCGTAAGATTGTCTAGAAAGTGCGGAACCGCTGTCGCGAGAGGTGTTTGTTTATTTTTTTACGCGTCTAATTGGCCTTCCTAATTGTTCGATGCGGATGCCGATGTACATACAGTGGCCACTAGCGAGAGATAAATCGTAACACTTTTCCTGTCTGTACTATATATACAATCATATACGGATGTCAAATAAATAAATATTGATAAATAAAATAATAATTCTTTCAAAAATGTTCACCCCTCGCGAGAAAATTAAAAATCCCGACAATCCGATACGTAGAAGCGAGACGCGGTAAGTATACTTAACGCGCTCTCGCGTGAAAGTAGGATAAGCCGAACGCACGACTATTATAAGAGAGAGACGAGTGAAGGGCCGGGCGCAGATCTCGTATTGCGCGCGCACTTAGGATCGGCTTACGCAAAAAATTAAAGCAAATGCAGACACTCCAATTAAATTATAACTCGCGCGACTGTATTCGCTAATAACCCTATGTTTTTCTTCGCTCGACGTTCAAAACAGATACCTGCGCACGAAGATCCTCTCAAATTTCTTCTTGCAACATCGCGAGCATAAAGAGCGCGACACACTTCCGCTCGTCGCGATCGTATGACCCGATCGCCCGCAAGATGTTGCACGCGGGTGGCTCGTACTGTATACGCGTTGCAGGCGACATCGAGAGACTTTCTCGAGGCTCTGCGCATTTTGGCGGGCACCGACGCTTTACGGAAAAACGGAAATCTTGATAGAGTGGAGTTACAGGAGAATCCGAGAGCCGGGACTTTTTTTACGAAATTCGAGAGCGCAGGTGCTCGGGGAGTCGTGCGGTTATAACGTAGCCTCGGTTTTGCCGCCGAGCTGATTCTCGGCTGTTTGCTCGACTTTAACGAGCGAGCTACTGAATATACCCCTTGCATATTGTAGGTAACGATATAGTCTGCGAAATTCATTTTCATCCGCGTGGACGTCCGGACGTCGAACCCTAGACTCTGTGTACGTATGCTCAACGACAAGAGAACTCTTCGATCATATTTGAGCTTTCATACGCACAATGGACGACCTCGAGCCCGGCAGCGGAACTTTGAATTAAAAATCTTCTATATAAACCCCCGAACGGTTTATTACACTCGATCGCATAGCGACTCTTTCCTCGACGACGAGCTACAGCGATAATAAACGCTCGGTCCTCTCTTCGTCGTCTGGGCGCGGCTTCTCTCCTCGAGAAATCGAAAAAAAAGGCAGAAAGAGAGAGAGAGCAGAGACTCTCCTCTCGAGAGACGTTAATCGCCTTGGCGATGTAATTCTCTTGTAACCACCGCTTCTTCCCCGCGCTGAAGTAATGAAACGACGTTATATATGTTATATCCTACCGAGTCGAAGGGGCCCCGGTTATGGTACCTATGTAGCGGATCGGTCGCAGTCGCCAAGCGCAAAAAGGCTAGAGCTGCGCCTCCTCAGACGGAATTCTCGGGCTTCTTTTCGCGATATTCTTCCAGCGAACATAATTTGGCACTGATTGGCTTTTAAATTGTAATTGCGGTTTGGCGACTGATATATCGCTCTGCTCTCGGCTTCGTATTTGCGGCAATCGTTAACATATAAATTAAATGCCATCTTAACGATAACAACGAAAATTCAAACTCAATAACTCGAAAATCTAAGCTGATTAAATTAAAACTCGCAAGGATATTTACCACAGATATATAGGCTGTAGGTAATACCATATCTCGAAAGAAATAACGGAGCCGCGGCTATCAATTGCCGGCAAAAAATCTCTATAAATCAAGAATTATCATTCCCTCATCCTCACGTAATAACGTCTTCCCTGTGCTTTTGAGCGTCGCGAAAAAGCCCGCCTATCGTAATAACCATTTAAACTCCCGCTCTAACGACGCTCATCCTCTACCCGGCAGCGGCGATTTCCGGACTGCAAAAAGCTAATCTTGGCGGAGCACAGCATAGTCGAGTCGAAAAAAAAATGGGAGGGAAAACACTCGCGCCGAATTAGGAAGCAGTTGTGAAAAACAATGAAAGTCGCTGCTGTCGATGCTCGCGGGAGAAATAAACGATGGCGGTAGAAGACGTAAATTGTCCGTGACGCCAGACAGCAGCAGCTTCTTTGCGCGAGTTCGGGGAAATCGCCGCGTCGTTTCCGATGCACTTATTGCGGTACTGAAACTCGAAGCTGTAAAACGCCGGATGCAGTAGGGAGAGAGAGAGCGAGAAAGAGTCGGCCGAAAGATATACGGGACAAAGTTTTGCGTCTCTCGGACTGGGTCGCGTTGGCATTGAATACAGGACTTCTTCTCGCTAACTGCACACCGACGGAATGAAGAATGAGTTTACTAGTAATCGTGGAATTATTCATATCTCGCTGAAAAATCAGAGTGCATGTGATAACACACATTATAGCCATATCTGAAAACTCACATTTGTTCTTGAGGTATCGCAATTATGAGCGCGGCTATATTTATTCTCAGCTCTCGCGCAAACGGTACCGGCAATTATTCAAAGAACCCGTCCCTTTAATTTGCGAATTTTTAAATTCAGAGCAAATTATTGCCCGCGGCGCGACTACTCCCTGCAATTTTAAACGCTAAAGCGAGAAAAAGAATTCGCGCGGAGCCTTGTCGCGCGAGAGTTTATACACCGCTGAGGGAGAAAGACTGCGCCCGAGTATGTGCTGCTCTCGCTTCCGCGTTTAAGCTCCCCCGAATTAAGGTTGGACCCGTTTCTCGGCGGGAGGGTCCGGCGTGCGATGTTTAAGTCAAAAGCTGGAAAATCGTAGAGAGATAAGCACCCGACACATTTTTATGCTCTCGAACGCTGCCCTCCGAATACCTCATGCGAATTTGCGGCTTTTTAATTCCATTTTATATTATTAATTTTATTCGCTCAAACGTAAGTTTTGCTCGTCGATGTTTTAAATTCAAATTAAACATGCGCCCCCGCACGATGAATTATTCTTCAAAAATTCATTCCGCAAACTGCGAGTAGCATAGTTTTAATTGCATTTTCATTTCGCCCTCCCATGAGAAACCTGCGTTGTGATACGGGCGCAGAGATTAAGCCCGAGAGTTGCGCGCGGGAAAAAGGGAACCTCTCGCGCTTATATGCAAATTAGAGCCAGACAACGGAGACACCAAGTGCGTCCTTTACAATTACGCGTATTATGCGCCTTGCCGCGGCTCTGTCATTTCGCTGCACATTTTTTTTCTAAAGTGTGCAGTGTAACTCATATGTATTCTGCCCTGCTGAAACATTAAAGTCGTCATAAAAATCGAATATTCCGAAGAGAAAGGGAAGTCTACCTGCAAGACTACATCCCATCGGTGAAATAAAAAGACACAGGCGAACTAGAAGAGACTGATGTAAACGAGCTTTGGTCCGCGCGATTATCTTGTATATTATGTGCTGGGTGATCCCTCCTTTCGACGACACTTCGAAAAAGGCGAGCCGAGTGGGTGTTAATGGACTAACGCCGATGAGTCTCCCTCTCCTTCCGTTCGTATATACAAACCCGATCCCACTTCCTGGTTCTCGCTTCTCTCTGTTAAGTGCAGGCCCCTTTTGCGGTATTTTTCCGGTCAGCTTTACAGCGCGCTGAAATTGCTCATTGTTTTGCATATTCCCGAGTCGGAGCATTTCTTTGAAAAATTATGCTCGAGAGAGTTCGCAATATTATAACGTAGTTTCGCCGCTGCTGGGGGAAAAGGACAATAATCGCCGATCAGCTCTAAGCTCTAATTCCACAGCCTCTCCCAGCAATCATCTCAAAGTAAAATTCGCAGTCCTCCGAGGCACACAGTCCTACGGCAATCGCTCTCGTTCGCGCGGAAAAAATAAACGGACGACAGGAGCTCACGCGTGCGTGCGTGCAGCGGCCGATATTTTCCTCTCTGCCGCAGTCCGTAGTATATACAGGAGTAAAAGAAAAGCCTCGGGCTTTGCATACGCATACCTGCGCATCATCGTCTGCTGGTACGCGCAGGAAGCAGGAAATCCCGTAATGCGAGAGCATCGCGCGCAGAAAAGCGAGTCGCGCGCTGGAGCTCGAACGGACAGGGATTATAAATATACACTTTTAGGCGCTAGCTGCTGCGCGGTGGCAATCAACGCGCGCTCCGAACGGCTTGTACTTGCCTATATAATGCGAGACGAGTTTCCACGCGACCGCGCGATGCTTCCTTTTTTTTTCTAGAAGAGGGGATCACCGAGCGCTACTGTAATTTCGAGTCCACGCGTGACTTCATTTTCCTCCGCGCGGCGATGATGATGCCGATCTCCCGTCGTCCGGTGTTATGCGTATACATATACGCGGCTTGATTGCCTAATTAAATCGTTCGAGGAATCGATTCTAGCGCGTGCTGCTCAGCTGTGCTATTGATTTTGGCGTCGGTTATTTTTCCAACGGAAGTGTATAGGTAATGATCGGTTGCGCGTCGGGGAAACAAAAGAAATACAGCGAATGGAACTGCTTTACGAGGAAAACAAGCGAGGCTTGAAGGTCGGAAATCTCGAGGCGGTGAAGAACAACACCGAAACGGCTCGGAGCAATTACAAGCGTTTAAGCGATAAGGCGCTCTCGGAACTGATGCACCACACGGACAATAAAGTTAAACGTGTTAACAGACCCCGGCGCACCTTTTCCCCTCTATATACCTGTGTAACTCGTAGAAGCGACACAGCAGAGAAGAACAAGAGGTTAGGGGGCGAGAAAAAAAACCCTAGTCGCTCGCGCACGCGTCGTTGGGTCGAAACCGAGGGCCCCGCGAGTTCAGGAGGGTCCCTTCGACCACACAAACTGCACCTGCGCGCTTCATTTTCTCTTTCTCTCCCTCCCTCGTCACTCGATGTCTTGTATAAATTGAAACTTCCAACTCTTTTTTCCCGGCAGTGCCGCGTTGACAATAACGTAACGAACGGCCTTGTCGTCTTATCAATGTCAACGCGTTCCCGAAAGAAAGTGTCTTCTTACACTCGAGCTCATTACCGCGGCGAACGTCGCATTACACGCGATCGGCGTTTCATGCGTCACTCGCCTCTATACACAGCCTGAAGCTCCGCAGCGACGACGTACCGATCTATCGATGCCGAGTCGTCTTCCCCTATAGGCATATATATATAAAAGATGCAGATAAGCAAGTGCCTTTAGCGCGCGCGCTTTCTCGCCTTGCTGCATCGTATTATCTGTCGCTCGGTGTAATCGGATCGAGCGATCTCGGAGAGCAGACCGCGCGAGAAATCTCTTATCGGTAAAGGGGAGAGAAGAGACGAGAGTGAGAAAAAGATAGGGGGAACAACGGGAAGACATCTCAAAGGCGAAGCTTGGGGGCGAGGGAGGACACGCGAATCGTTCGAGGAGCACTGCTTAGTGTGTGTGGCTTAGTTTCTTGTCCGACTTGAATTTTGCAGCAAAAAATCGCATCCATAACTCATCGTCGGTAAATACGCGCGAGCCTCCATCGTGTAGATTTTCCGAACGATGCGCACACACGCGGGTTTTAGACATAGCGCGGCAAGAATTTAAATCGCCTCTAATTTCTGCGCATCCAGAGAGTTTATATGCATACACACCGTAGACACGCGCGCGCGCGCGCAATTGCGATCCAGCAAAAAATTAACGCTTGCCGATCGGCAAAAACCGGTAGACTAGCCTGCATACTCTTCTAAATCGCTCGCTCCGAGTGTACGTATATGTACCCCTTCCCTATATTACCCGGCTACATAATTAACGTATTTCAGCGTGTGTCTGTCAGTCCTGTCTTGGTTTCTCCGCGGTCTCGATCGCCACGGGATAAATCGGTAAGCGCGCCGCGCTCGAAAGACAGACGTTAGTGAAGGGCGGAAGGACGCGTAGAAAAAGGGCCCCGAGTTAGTTGCAGCCCCGGGACTGCGATGCGCCGCCGATAGGCAGAAAAGCGTATATAAGTGTACGCGCGGGGTACTCTTTGGCTCTGGGGCTTGTATAGGTAACGTACATGTATGCGTACGCGTACCGGGACGCTCAGGGCGTAGGCTGCGCGTTGTACACACTCGGTAATGACCATGTGCGTAGGCAAATATAATATCAATGTGTGCGCGCGCGCAGCGTACGACTGACTGCTTACGCTGCGCCGTACATTTATTATGGCTCGACGGTAATTGCTTTGCCAATGGATGTGCGTATACTATATTGCCGGCTGATTATTGTTTGTATGCGCGGCGTTGATTAAGCACTCCTATAGTCTGCGGAGCTGGCCGTATATACCATATATTACGTTCTCGGTCCGGATGACGCGGCGGTTGCAGCCGCCATCGGTTGCTGCCGATAAATTTTCAGATATTGCGCTGGCAATATTGCGTCGGATTTTCTCTCTGACAACTAATCGTGCTAAACAGACGTGCTACTGCGAATTACTTGCGTAAAGTAATCCGCGCAAATCCATTAAAATTACGTCGCAAAAAGAATCGGATACGCACCGTATATAATTATCCAATTAATGCAAGCTGTGTACAATGATTTATTTATTCACTACATGCATACCGACACCTCTCTCTTACTCCGTATGACAAATCGTAATTGCAGCCGACTCAGCCGTGCGTGAAACCGCTCTGATGAATTTCATTACACGGTTATCTCACGCTATACACTTGAGCGAATAACAGAATCACAACAATGCTACAATTAAATTTCTCGTCGCGGCCTTCTCAGAGAACATAATTATTACATGTATAAGAATACTTAATTACAAAATAACTGTAAAACATAACGTAACGTCTTAAATTTACATCTCTGACGATGAGCGTGCTCTGATTCTGAGAGGCTGTACGATAATGATGTAGAGCTAGAAAACGCATTTCTCGTATACGGGAAGTAAAGTCTACACACACGCGAGTTTGTATATGCTTTCCTTTCTGCGTTTTTACGCTCGGCTCAGCATGGAGAATTGCCTGCGGGGGAACGGCGACAACGGCCATGCGACTGCTGCAAGCAGACTCAGGAGCGTATAGATCGAGAATGGAGAGAGAGAGAGGAAGATGCAAATGGAGAAGAGAGATAATGGGAAAGTGAAAGATTGATTGATTGATTGATTGATGGATCGGACGGTCGGTGGATCGGTCGGTTGATCGCTGCGGCTACGGGTGAATCGATTGATTCGTCTCGTTCGGTTTTATTTTTGATAGAATGTGTGGTACTTTCTGCTGAGTCGAGTGTACAGATTTTTTGTACCTTATTCGGGCCGGCGAAATACCATGAAATAGAGTACATTGTTTTTAAAAATGTTCAATGCATCGAGAATATAGATAATATAAAAAAAAGCGAAACGTTAAGCCTATAGAGAGTTTCGTATCTTATGCAATGCACAATAATGACCAGGCGTAATAAGGCAAGAAGAATCGCAATTTCGTAAAATTAGAACTAGAGCTCGGACTAAGCCCAAGGCAGCTGGGATTATAGATCTCTCTCTTTCTCGTGGGTCGGCAAACTTGCCAGCCGGTCGACTGATGCAGGGATAGTCAAGCCAGAGGATGCTGAAGGAAAGGTGATCCCAAGTTCTTACGAACCGATTTCTTCGCCCCGTGTATAATTTCATTCAGGCATAGCAGCATCCGGTGACTGAACGTATATACCTGGCGTGTACGCGCGCACACGAGCAATCTATTGCGTGTATAACGAGTATCTATACAATATAGCGGAATCAAGTCGAATCGATACGCTTGGCAATTTTTCCTGATTGGGTATTTTACTTTGATCTTGACTTCAATAATTCAGAGCTTCAGCTGTTACAATCTGCGAACGTTATTTTTATTTGCTATACTTGTTTGTGCAAAATGAGGGCAAAAGCATGCATCAGCCGGGAATCGAACCCGGGTCGCCCGCGTGGCAGGCGAGCATTCTACCACTGAACCACTGATGCTGATAATTAATTTTTTTTACATAAATTTCAAGAGAGCTGAGCCTCATTGGGCAAGCAGTTAAGCAGTTAATCAAAGCTTGATATCACACTTATATGTATAGCATGTGCTTCACCTTATCACCGAGAGCACTGTTCACACACTTGAGTGACAAAGATAACTCTGTTGACGAAAGCAGTTTGCTACGCGAATTCAGTAGACTGGGATAATAACTTTCCAGAATCTCAGTTGCAATGCGTTATCTCGTTTAGAGCCATCTCTATAGTACAGAAGCACAATGTGTGAGAATCAACCATAATTAAAGCAGAATATAACCGTAGAAATAATAACGTGCGCAGAACGTAACGAAATCGCGCGATGTAAAAGATTACCAGTTTTGCGTTTCAGTTATATACTCCTCGTACTCGACAATTCTCAGCCGGTGCAGCGATTACGGAAATCAAGCAGAATTATATTTAAAAGCACACGGTGCAAATAAAAAACTATCGCAGTCGTAATCACTTTAATTAAGCGTCCAGAGGAAGGATGATACGCGCTTGTGTGTACGCACTATATGTACCCGCGTGTGCGTCCACGCTATACTTACTTCCTCATGTGAATCGAGGAACGCAACCTCTTCCCAGCTCTCCAAACACATCCCCATGTCAATCAGTGTCTCACTTCGACTAAGGTAGAAAATTGAGGAAAAGAATTGTATACGCATGTCGAAAGACGTTAATTTTATTTTTCAAAGCACAAAGAAAAAGTTGCCTCCGATTTCAACGTTTCACGCAAAATCAAACTTTGCGAATTCTCTCCCCAGTGCGCTGGTACTGCGTATATATGCGGACTGCGCCTCTTCCACGAGTCGCACGCGTCGCCTCGGGTGAACAATGCTCGCCGCACGCGCCCGGTAATTTAAGCGGGCCGCAACAGCTCCCTTTTATTCGGCGACTGCAGTAAGTTCGGCGCACGCGTGCACCAGCTGAAAAACAGCGAGGATGCGTGCATCGTGGAGAGGAGAGGGGGAGAAACCTGGAGTTAAGTCGCACGCGTCGCGTACGTATTATACGCGCTTGTATGCGGTACCTACGACTGATATTATACTGAGGAGGGAGTCGGCTTTCCCACGCCGGCAACCCCCTCGTTGTTGTCGTCGTCACCCGTACCCGCGCTGCATGCGGGGGGGTCACTGGCGTGGAACGACGACTTTTTCGAGGTTTCGGCCTTTCTTTCTTCTTTTTTCTTCCTCATTGTTTTCCTTCTCGGTTATAGTGGGTGCGGAGTGGATTATGACGAAGTTAAGTACTGGATTGTCGAGCTGTGATTGTCCCTGATGACGATGATTCGATGTGACTATTTTAATGGAGTTGGAAGTCTGTTATTTGTAACGTAGTTTTGGCTTTGGATTTAATAATGACGCGGATCGTAAAGATAAAAAGCTAGAAAGCTGTGCGAACGTCACGCAATGATTTTTTTTTCAGCGAATACACGAAAATTACCAAGAACGCTTTTAGTTTGAAAGCAGGGGGAGTTACAAGTTTAGAGAGACCTTATAAGAGTTAAGTCTTTTATAAGGTTTTCAAAGTTTGTCTGTAACAAGTTCTGTGTATAGGAAGTTTGCTCAGCGCCAACGAGAACTCGTACATGTGACGTTCCAGGAAGAATCCCGACATCGCGTTCCCATCTACTGGCGCGTGCACTGATTGCTTTATGAACATCTAAAAACATATTCGAACTTTGAAAAAAAAAATACATGCTCCCGGTTTCTTCGAGCAAAAATATATTCCACATATAGATTTAGTGCGCATAGGTAATTATCCTCAAGGCTGTAATAATAATATTAATATTAAATGGTTTTTCTTCTTCTGTTACAGGTGGTTTTGTCACTTTGATGACGACAATTACGTGAATGTGCCGAGACTGCTCAAGCTCCTCGACAATTACAATCCACGCGAGGATTGGTATCTCGGCAGGCCGTCAATACCGACCCCTCTCGAGATCGTTCGGCAGGGTGCTGATTCTTCGAAGAGATCGGTAAGTCCTTATTAATCGGCTTTTTACTCTCTCGCAGTAGCATCGCTCGATTTTCATTAAAATTTCTCAATTACGCATAAGAGTCTTATATCGTCGAATCGTTTTCCGTCGAGGAGGATGCAGAGCGAGTTTTTTTATTGTCTACGATTTATTTATCCGATCAGCTCTATAGTAGTCTCAAGTCAATTTACTACTCCCTATATAGTGTTAGAAATTTATTCAAGCATATTTTGTACAAGATAAACGCACGAGTTATTTCAATAATTTTCAGATATCTTGATGAATATACGAGGAATTTACTCGTGGAAAAAATCAGTGGTTACAACTCTGCGGTGCCTCTCGATAAATGAAAGAGCCGTTTCTCGCCTCTTTTGTGCGATGTACTGCGCAATAAATAACTTTAGTGTTCCTAGTATGTTATAGAAGAAATTATGTATACGTTGTAAATTTAATTGGAAGCCGGCGTTTCGCTTCCTCACAGTCGGCTATGCATATTCAAAATTAATGATTTTTAGTTTAAACATCGTCAGCGAATTGAGAGAATGGATCCATATAGAGTGAAACAAAAAATTCCGATTGAGTTTGCGAGGGAATTGAATTTTGTAAAACTCGGTTGCGCCGGTATTTTTTATTGCACGAATCCAACGAATCCCACCCAAGCATCGTATACGCGCACACGTACGCCGTAAAAACGTTTCCGCGTAATTAACGAAACAGGATCAAGGGCCATTCCATATGCGCAACCAAACGACGCAATAATGCCTTTCATCCCGCGATAAACAACGCACAATACGCTCGTACAGGGGCCCATTCGAAAACTCGCGAGGCAAGCTCGGCGCGCATTAACATAATCCCACAGTGATTCCCGACGCAATAGCGAGGCATCAAAGTGTCATCGAGTCGTTTTCACGCGATCTCCCGCATGCGGAAAAGGTCGATTTCACAGCGGCATCGGCCTCGGTTAATAAAAAAAAAAATTAACGTCGACAAGATCGACGCGGCGCCGATCGACGTCAGGACTCGCAATACTGCAGAAAGAGAGATGTGAGAGTACGAGACCACCCCGAGAATACGCGCCTGCGTTTACCCTTTTTTGCGACCGAGGCTCTTTTTACTCGCGGCCATTGCTCGGCGTTTTTCCACGCTTGCTTGCTTGCTTGTTCAATTAAGCCTACTACTAAGACGACATTAGACGAGGTTTGCATTTTTTTTCACCGCAAGTACATACTTTGACATTTTAATGTAGGCTTCGTTGATTATTGTAATTGCCGTTGTTTTGCGGGGGCGTGTACATTCGGTCTGTTCTCACCAAACTTACGTTTTTTCAACGAGGAAATACCATATTTTCATGACGTATACGTGTGCACAATTACAGGATTCGTGACTGGAATCCCGTCGTATCGACAAAAGCAATAGTCGCATCAGAAAATTGAATCTACGATTATACTATATACAGAATTGCGACACGATGGAAATTAAATCCCAAACAATGCGATTATTAAATCCACGGCGCGCAACATTTCTCTCATACAATAATACATCGCTCTCCACTTAGCGGTTTTCAATGCAATTTCAGCGCGCAGCCGGTCAGTGGCAGCCCGAGCAAAAAAAAAACACAATAAAGAACGAAACAAGCCGAAGAACAGAAAAACAAGCATCTCAGACACAAAAGCGCGTTTCGCCGCAGCCAGCCGAGCAAAGTGGAGCAGCAGCGCCGCGCCGGCGCGTCATATCTCTCTGCTGGGCTGGAATATAATATTCGACTCTGGCCATCCGGTCGGACCAGTATGCATATGCGCGCGAGCCGATGACGCGCGAGCGCTTGCGAACCGATGCTTCACTTTTCAGTTTCGAGACAGTGTATGCGGGGAGAGTGTAGCTATAAGCTGGAGCCGCCTCGCGAAAGTGGCTGCTGCCGACGAGATGAGGCCGAATGTGTATAACGCACCGATAGCTTTAATCCGATCGTCTCGTTTTTCTCGCGCCTAATCTCGTTGATCCTTTCCGCGCGCGGTTCCTTTATTATCCGGGTATTAAATGCTTTTTTCTTTGACTCTCTATGGATCCATTCTCTCTGTTTGCTTTTCAGATCTTTGACGACCGGAAATTCATAACGCGCTCGCTTTATATATAACCGATGAATAATATCATTAATTATAAAAATCACCTTACTTTCAATATATCTACGGTCGTCGAAGCTTCAAATTGAATCTATAATATCTACGTAATTTCTGCTAACATATCTCAAAGTTATTTAGTGCGCGGTATACGGTATAAAAAAGAAACGGTTCTTTCGTTTATATCAAGGAGCTACGGTAGGAATTCCTCGTACACCCATCGAGCAAACGACTGAAATAACTCGTGTTTTTTACCTAGATTATATAAAAAATGCTTGAATAAATTTCTATGCACCGATGCCAGCATCCCGAGTCCTCTTAAAAGACGATTAAAGAAGTTACAAATCGCTCTGCATGCATTCAATCGCAAACCAACAGTCCAGCTTGGCGAGGAACAAGCCTCGGGACATTATTAATATTAAAACGGCAACGCGCGTACCCCAAGTGCAAAACTCGGCGACGCAGCTGCATCCCAACGGCTCCTTCCGCGCATAGAAAACGGTTCTCTCTCTCCTCTTATCTCGGCGAATCCACCTCAGCCGTTACCGCGCCCTTGTACACGTGCACGTAGACCGGTAGACAGATGGACAGACGTTCGCGGATACGCGATGTAATATCCGAGCACGGCATTTTTCGAGCCGCGCGCGGAAAATTCATCGGCGAAGGTCGGTCACGCTCGGCTGCTTATCGGCCGGCTGAATCTACTCCGCCGCGCTGCCTAAGAAATCGTTATAGGAGAGAGGCTCCTCCTCGCGAGGTTATTTCTGGATGCACCTATGCAGTCGGTGGGATATTTTATACGCGGCGCAGGGGAAATGTAGGCTCGAGAGAGAAAGAGAGGGAGAGCTATAGGGTATTAGCCGCGTGGCTTGGCTCTTTTTTTTTGCAAGCAGTGTGTATATACGGTGCAGGAAACAATTTCGTGGGGGAAGTTACGCGCGCCGAGCGAGTCGTATGTCAAAAGTGCATTAGGTGCACTGCTGTAGCCGCTCGTGAGATACGATGTTTTTAGCTTCGGTAGGGAAGCTGCTGTTATGAGGTATATATATCCACATAAGCAGGGTTTTAACTCGCTGAGCAATGAATTTGCAGAAATGATTGTGCGCCCGCGTGCGGGGAGCCGTTAATGGACATTATACACTTGAATATATGTATGTAAGAATCCGTGGAGTAGAATATAAATTTAAAAAAAAATATTTTCTCTCTCTCTCTCTCTCTCTCTCGCCGCCGTAATGAGGAATCCGAGCTTAATTCAGCCCATCAGCGAAATTACTTGTAATCCCTCCCCGCGCAAAATGAATATATACGATAACCGCCACGCCCGACGAAAGTACTTAGCACGCGATCGCTAGAAGCTTCGGATAGGAGCTGAGCTGCTGTGCATTCTCGTAAAAATCATTAATCAGCCGTGCGCGATTTTTCGCAACTTATCTCTCCGTTTTCATTTTCGCCGCCAGAAAAATTATCGCGCGCCGGCTCCTCTTGATCGCGGCCGATGAGAAAAGTCAAAAGGAAGAGTACAGTATACGGAATGACCGTATAATAAATTGCCGTAATTTCGCGTTGCTGCTGCTGCTGCTGCTGCAGATAATCCGTAATAAGCTTCTAGTTTACTGTTCGCGGCCTGCGCGCGAGTCTGTAGGACCGTAGAGTATTTAATGATACTATGGGTGTATTTCGCTTTTATCTCGCGAGAGAGTTTGCAGACAATAATTCCGAACGTTTCAAAGTCGGCAGAAATAAAAGAAAAATTAAATATTATAACAATACTTTCTGATTCATGTAGATCGATGGGGCTCTCCGTAATTGCTTTCTTTCTTCACCTTTATACGCACGCGGCATCGCGAACGAAGACTCCATCAACTTTTTTAGAATGAAATCGGTTCTACGATTCTCGATTTAATCAAGAGCCTTATTATTTTCGCCCTTTACATATTAGCTCGCATCAAAGTTGTTCTCTTGAATTTTCCGCGAGCTTTTCCAGCCGCTCTTCTGCTGCGCGTATTCTCGGTATAGTTATATACCTCCCGCGCGCGCGGAGTTCGATCGCCGGCCGAACCACGTCATTATCTTATTCTCGCTTGCACAATGCGCAGGGCGTCGATCGTACCGAGCGATAGTACGTGCGCGCGCACAAGAAGGGGGAGCGATATGGAGCGGGTGACGCGAAAATGACCGTCGGCCACGTAACTGCCATTTATCCGAGGATTGGCACCGGAGGCTCTCTCTCTCTTTCTGCTCTCCTTTCACCCTCCAGGCGCCGTGTGCAATATGCCTCTCTCTCTCTCTCTCTCTCTCTCTCTCTCTCTCTCTCTCTCTCTCTCTCTCTCTCTCTCTCTCGTCCTTTTGCTTCCTTTTCGCGAGTGCTCCGAGCGATTTATTTTTTCACTTCGTAAAGCTTATGCTTTTTTTTGCTCGTCCGAATTTCCGTTGCGTGCGCGGAGATTTTTGGGCGTTACGCGATCCATCGGTTCGATTACGGCTCTTTGCTCTCCCGATAAGTCGGTCAATTGTCGGGGCAGCGTAAGAAAAAGCCGCACGAAAGATGATCGGATTTAATTGAATTCCGAAAGTCTCTCTCTCTCTCTCTCTCTCTCTCTCTCTCTCTCTCTTGTAGCTCTCGCGTGTGAGAAACTTGGCAGCCGAGTGAAAACGCCTATATATCTCCGAAGAAAAATGCCCGCGGCGATGGCTGTATACACGCGTACCGCTATATATACACGATGTATCAGCGCAAAAATGTCAGACTATCGTACGTGAGTGTGGAAACAGTGTCTGTGGGCTTGATTCGCCGCTCTCCATTTTTTCCTGCATCCTTCAATTATATATACCAATTGCTGGATACACTGTACACTGCAACTCCCACGCGGAGCGACTTCTTATATTACGTCTACTTCCGTGTACTGACGCTCGACTATTGCGGTGTTTGCTCCCTTTTTTCGCAACTGCTCTTGTCTGCAGTTTGCCGCTACTGGGCTGATCTTAGGTTACAGTCACTGCGATTGTCGGCGGGTGTGTTTTTTGTACCAGAGACCGCACCTTATGTAGCGAAAAAAATTTATTTTGATTGTGTATAGGCACGACAGTTGGCGGAAATGTCAATCATGTATACTGACGCTAGTTAAGAGTTTTAATGATTTGCATAAAAATAACGCTCTTAATTAAATCGAGGATTAGAGTCGATTCGCCCGTCTTCTCGAAAAAGGAGATGAACGATAAAAATTGGATCGGCTCAGCCTCTGACCGCGATGCCGCGTGTATAATTTTCGTAAAAGGATTTCGTCGACGTCGGGAAAAAAGAGAAAGAAGAAAACAAACGGAGGCCCATTAAACGGCGAAATTTAGTCAATGATATGCGTAAAAAATCCCGTTGCGTTTATACAACAGCAGCGACGACGGCGCCTCATTAAAACATACGGCCGTTGTTACCTAGATCCTCCAATTTGCGAGTCTGCGGACGGTAACCAAAAGTGTATTTCGGACGTCTGGCAATCGCCTCAGAAATGTGCAAGAGGTTAGCTTCCAATCAATTGAATAACGCCGCGATAAATTAAAATTATAAAAAAATCGTTGCGTCACCGGAAAGAAAAGACATCAAACATCGTACTATACTTTCTCATCCCCAGTGGCAAAAAGACTAGCACCTCCGTCGAAGACCCGAGACGCAAAAAAGTCATCGGGACGAGAGGAGAAGCCGACGCGAGAAAGAGAGATATTCAAACCATAGAATGCGCGACATGTGGCGCGCATCCGCGCGACCGCAGCTCGGCGAGTGCGATTTTCTGTCAGTTCTCCGCCTCTCCTTCGCGCGCGCTCGCGCAAAAAAGCAGCCTCTGCGAAGCGGCGCGGAATAAAAAAAAGCCACGACGGAAGACCTCGTGCCGGGAATCTCTCACGTGCACGTATATTATATGCGTATGTATGTTCACGTCGTGGTGCGAGCGAGACTGATGCCGCAAATTAAATTGAGCTCTCGCTGTGTACCTCGTTTGATTTTCTCGAAAAGTTTAAAGGTGAATCGCCTCGATGCCTTCGATATATTTTCAAGCGTATACGATCAAACGCACATTATATATATTGTATATAGTATATACGGCATTATACTGCAGCGAAACGAGCGTACAATAAAAAAGCGTGTATAGTCAATTACGAATCCCTCTCTCCGGATACACCCCATAAAACTGCAGCTCTCGCAGCCTCCGTCCAAAAAGGGTCAAACATAGCGTCCGGTTGTCTTCATTCATGCGCTGTTTAAGAGCAACGACGCGCTCGAGCATCTCCCTCTGTAACTTCCATTTGCGGTTTTCGCAGCGGTGAAAAATCATCTCGGCGAGTCGTCGGCCGAGCGATGCGGAAAATTGGATTTCTGGGATATGGATTATACGGGTTTGTGTTTATATAAATATACGGAGGGGGGGGATTATGAGTCGGGGTATTAATTTCGCGCGAGAGCTTTAACGTTAATATTCCGATGCGGACGAGCCTCGCGGTCATTTCGCTCGAGCGGAAAAGAAGCGGATTTCGTCGTCGTTCTCGAGGGCGCTCGCTGTTGTTGTTCTTTTCACGCTGATGGGGATTATATTGATTCCGCGAAGTGATCTCTGCCGCTCTAAGCATTTGCATGCCATCGGAAAGATCAATTACAGTCGAATACATGCAAGCTATGGCAATAATAAAACCGTTCATATTTCACTCGATTTAATTCATCTTTATTTATTCACCTTTCGCTTCCAAAACTCGAAATTTATCTCTGCCCGCACATCCGAATGAATCTCTCGCGCTCGTTCTATCCTCCATTAGTCTCTTTGGCGAAAATAATAAAAAGAGGGCCGCCGCCGATATTGACGCTCTCTCACATTCGTGGCTAGGAAATACATCTCTCCTAATATACTCTCGCAATATACAACGGCCGCATGTCATATTCTTAATAGCGCCGTGGAATTTACGATCTCTGCCGGAGATTAAAAATTAAAACAGCGGAGCTCCGAAGGTAAGAGAGAGAGAGAGAGAGAGAGAAAGACTGAGTGTAGGTACACCTAAAAGAATTGATTAGAATGCAGCTATAAAAGTTGGCGACTCGTAAATTAGAGATCACCGCCAACGTTGCCGGTGCGCGAGAGGTGATGAAGTGTGTCGAAGGTAATTAGGGTACCGTTAAGCCGCTTTTATGAACGCGACTGAGCGACAAGGTGGCCGCGTGGCGCAGCGCGCCGAGGTCCGGTCATAAATATCCTATTTCCTCTTTGAGGTTGAGGATCGCGCTGCGCTGCGCAGGACGAAAAGCAATCTGACCTCAGCCCGCGGGCCTCTCGTCAACCTGCACTTGGTTATTTCGCTCGATCACGTCATACCTCGTGTTTAGCGCGGTATCGTATGAATAAATTACCGATGTGGATCTGGACTAAAACAAGTGTCGAGCGTCCCGAGCTTTTCATGATTAATTTATAAATTTGCATTTCGTGTGTAATAAATTTTGAATTTCGTTCCCCGTGATTTATACGCCTATTTTTTCTTCGGATATATACTCATTTGTACGTCTGTGCTCGCTTACGTGTATATATCTGTATACACATAATGGACACAGAAAGAGGAAATGAGGCACCTTGTGCCTCGAAAACGAGCCCATGATAAACGAGCCGACGCCGCCTCTCTACGGTAGAATTGAACCCTTTAAACGCCTCTCTAAATGCAAATAAACACCTATATACTATAGATAGACTCGGCGAGTGAGAGGCAGGCGTCTCTGTGTCGAATTTCGATGTTATATTGGCTTCCAGGGTTGAGCTCTCGTTTTTATATAATATACTGCAGCGCCGTTGTTCAACTCTTGTTAACTAAATTGTTTATTATATTCGCCATAAAGGCAAGGAAAAAACACGCGTTCATTTCCGCTTGAGATCGCGGATATATTTTTTCGGACCTCGTCTTCATCGTCCTCGTTATTTTATGCTGCAGAGGATATTAAAGCCTTAATTGCTTTAAAAATTCTTCGAGGGATACTCGAAATTTATAACAAGGGCATAAATGTCCTGGTTTTATTGCTGCGGAGCACGAAGGGGAAGTCGAAAAAGCCTGGATTACTTTAATGGATTTCAAATGTTTATACGTACGCCGCGATCACATTCTCCTTTTAAATACCTCTTACTTTTAATATATATATATATATATAAAAAATATGAAGCGAAAAATAACCTTCATTTTAATCATCGCGCGAAATTCTCGAACACGCATTTCAGTTCATGTCTCAAATGAAATTTCAATCACAGTATAATCAAGCCTGCGCGAACAATAGCGCTTCGAAGCAAATAAATAGCCGTAACTCAGCAACGCCGCCACTGTATATATATATAGGTGTATACGCAATCAAGTGCACATCCACATCCCGTAACGGCAGTCGCGCGCCTCTTCGCGGCTCGAAAACCTATTTCGCCTCTCTGCAGCGGCAGACCTCCATTACTTCGATATTATAGCCGGACCGCGCGGCGCCGCGCGGAAAAGGATCTTATCTGCACCGCAAGCCACGAAAACCATACGTCTTTCGCGTGATTTCTCGCTGGCACCGTACGTGCTGCTGCTGCTGTGAGCCTTTTCTATATAGATGACCCAACGAAATAATCACACCGAGGTGTTTTCCGTGACGGTATTTTTAGTTACCGATGAGTTCGCTCGAGAAAAAGGAATTTTAGCTAGTCCGGGTAAATAAAACTTGTTATATCGATGTTTCGAATAAGCCAATTATTATACTTCATTCGTGGTCTTATAAAGTAATATTAGGCGAATATGCGACGATTCGAGCGACCACAAGCTGTTTAACTCTCGATTCTTTCAGAGCAGCGCGAATAATTTCCTTCCTCGTATGAAAAGAGAGCTCTTCGAAAGATTTAAAGAAACGACAGGACGCAGACGTTCTTTTCGAATCCCTTTGATTTCGAGTCGAAAAAGAGCACTTACGCGCAGCCGGCCTAAAAATACAATTTTGACATATGGCTCCGTTTTCCATTTTCTAACCGCCACTGCGTCTTGATTATCGCAAACGACCTTTCTAGTACTCCTCGCGCGCGTATTTCATCGTTCTTGCGCCGACGTCGTGCGCCAGAAGCCATATATATATATACTACTCCCGCAAACAACGAGTTCGTGCTCGCGACGTGCACTTGTCGTCGTCGGCCGCCGCACAAGTTAGCGCCGGTGGCGATGCAAATGCACGTGGCCGCTTTCCGGTTTGCAATGCGGCTAATGACGCCCCGCTGCTTAATTACGGAGATATGAGCCATTGGTGTTCTCGCTGATTATATCAGATTCTTCTTTTTTTATACGGATGTGTGCAGAGGGAGGTTTTCTGCCGATGCGGCAGATGATAAGAGCTGATTGGATATACGCGAGCTGGCTGATAATGGAATTGTGTTCTTGCATATATGAATTTTCAAAAGAAAAATGTTTCGGCATGCACGACAAGCTAGTATGTATGCTCCAAGTAAACGGCTCGAAAAAAAGTAGCCGCGCGCGTATATAAGTATGTAAAGCACGTACGTACTAGCGAACCTCGCAGCGCGCGCGCGCAGTCAATAACCTTCGCGGAAATTCTTCAGCGCGCAAAAATGCGCTTCGGCAAACACACTCGCGAGAGCCGTTTGTGGAACGCTCGTGTCGTTGATTTTCGCCTATCTGACAATAAGATAAATTGGATAAGTGGCTCTCTCTCTCTCTCTCTCTCTCTCTCTCTCTCTCTCTCTCTCTCTTCGATTCTCTATCGATTTCTTATCCGCGCGCGCGCGCGCATTTGAATCGGCGGCCCCGATTTATCTCGCTCGATATCGATTTCGCGCGACGTCCGCCCGATTTGCGCGGCGCTGGACGGCAGAAAGGACAGAGGATAATCTTATGCAGCGGAGAGTGCCTCTTGTATATACATTGGATTTCCGCGACGAAGAGAAACGCGTGCGTTATATACAGTCCAATGCGTCGCGTAATCGCATACGTGTACCTAGTTCTGTACGCTGCGTGTTTATGTCGACGCAAGATCTGCCTCGTCGTTTGTTCTTTTTTCTCACTGAATTATTTGATCGACGCGAATAAAAGTAGAAAAAATGTTCTTATCGTTACGTATAGTGGAGCTCGCGTTTTTAAATTAAATTTCCGCTTCGGCTGTGTGGCAAAAACATTTTCAGTTGCATATTCAAATGAGATAGCCGCGTATATAGACAAAAAACATCGTTCCTCCCTTTTATCAGCAGCGACGAGCGGAGCCACGTCGAGAAAGAGAGCAAAGCATCGCGATCCCTTGTGCGGTGAACCAGTTCTTCGATTCATTAATAAATATGATTTCTCCTCCTCTCTGCCAGCCGCCGCGCGTTCTCTCCCTCGCCATTCTCTTCCATCCCCTATCTGTTCCTTTTCTCTCGGAAAGTCAAGTACGCAGCAGCCGAAGGCGCTGCAGTGGGTATAAATGCAAGCGCATGCGCGCCTACGGAGGCGAAGTCGCGAGCGAATATGCCTCGTAAATTACGAACTGCGAGATCGGCCAAGTATACCTATATATACAGCGACTGCGGCGTTGTTGTAGAGAGCTAGGATATCTAGGCTATAGATATAGGATGTAGATTTTGTTTCTGCAGACAATCAGAAGGGCCCACTATTGCAAAAAATATCGTCGTTGCAACAGTATGCGGTATAAATAATCGTCGTTACATCGCGCAATATAAGGATTCCAAAAGTCTTATACGTTATCTGGCAAACGCACATTAGTCAGTGCGCGTTATAATACATCATGTCCGCTCGAATCAATCCGCCGGCAGCAGAACTAATTCCTTTTCGAACGCCGATACCATCGTTCACACGCGCGAAATCGGCTCTTTCCGCGCAACCGCATATCTTTGCTCGTTTCGGCAAATTTGTTTCCCCTGTCTCGCATTCGGGAGCCGTATACATGCGTATAGACACTGCACACCGGGTTATTAATTTTCGGATTGAGCTCGTTGCAGCAGCAGCAGCAGCACAGGTGGATGCTTATCTCCTTCGCGGCGGGCCTTGGAAGAATCCGGCTGTACTCTCGCGGTCGTACGCGCTTTATTTAAATTGTTGCACGGGCCCTTGTAACTTATAAATGCGGGATATTTGGTTCTCGTGTATATACCTCGAGTGTACGTGTGCGTATATGAGATACACACGCGAAACGCCCGGGAATGATTTAAGAGCCGGATAACGATCTCGGGGATTGAGTTTCATTTTTGCTTCGCTTTTTGTATATGTATATGTATATATAGCTTGGGATGAGGAGGAGGAGGTTGTGTGCGCGCACCGACAAAAATGCGTCGAAGAGAGAGAGAGAGAGAGAGAGATAGGAGGGAGAGAAAGAGCGGCTACTGGGATGCGAAAAAAATACTTTGATTTACGCAAATATCCCGGATAATGAGCCTACTCGCAGATAAAATTTTTCACTTTAATTACACGCTACCTGAATCGTCGTATAAGAAGACAAAAAAATAATGCCTCGGTGATATATACAAAACGCTCGGCGCGGCGATGTCGAGATTTTTATTCCGACCAATTAAGGCCTCCTTAATTATTCATTATATCGGAAACGTTTAATCTTGCTGTCTTGAGCGCAATTATTCGAGCATAATCGTTTTGGAGAAATAAAACGTTTATTAAACTTTCGACGCTTAAACTTTCAAAGCTCCCTATACACTGCCCTATTCGATTCCTATCACAATCGGACACACGACCTTCTCCCTTGAAATTCCGTGTATACAATAAACGCGCTCTCTTTCTCTCTAGATCGGCGCAGCCTTAAACGGTCAAAGTACATCCGCGTTTATCCTCGCGGCTCCGTGTAACATCGCGAAGAATCGGCAATATTTGTCTCGTAATATGTTAATACACAATAATAAAGCACGAGGAGAGCAGCGCGCGGCTGAATAAAAAACGAATAGCGGAAAGGAGAATGGACGCGGAGAGGAAACACGACGAGAGGAGGGAGCTGAGGAAGAGTGTAAAAGGCGCTTCGCGAAAGAGAGAGAGAGAGAGAGAGAGAGATGCGCTACTGCACACATGCGGTAGTAGTGTGCTACAACAAGCGGCTCGTATTTTGATATACACGCGAGATAGCCGCTGAGATAAGCATCGCGCGGGAGGCTGCTCCTTTATTTGTTTATTTTTTTTTTTAAAGCGAGCAGAAAAGTGAACCGGGGAATATGGAAACGTACAAAATGAAGAGCAGCGGGGTCGTCGTCGCGCTGTTGTGTTTGCCGCCGCGGTACAGTCCGTATGAGAGATTATTTCGAAATTTTCTTATCGCTGTACAAAGTATAACTCGCGCGTCAGAGTAGTCAAAGTCGCAAAGGCGAAGCTCGCGAGACCGAAGAAGGAAATGAGAAGCGATTCTCCGGGACATTTGAATATAGCAGAACATCGCGCATGGCATTACAAGCGAGACTACGGAGTCACGAAAGCGAATAAGCAGCGCTGGAGCCACGGAAAGAAAGAGGGATAGGGTTAAGCGCGATGCTGCTTATTGTTGGCGATAAACGTATATTGCAAAATATTTCAGAATAATTACTTTTCTCATCGGTATATATATAAAAAAATCGTATAAAGTATATGGACCCGGCATATTACCATACGCACAAAGCTCGCATCTCTCTGGCTACTTACAATTCTTACATCTCATATCCGCGAAGAAAAACCGCGAGGAATATCTCTCCCCACACACGGACTGCTCATTAATAATGGAATAACACGAGCGCGACGTCGAAAATCATATAGCTCAATTCCTCACAAGCGAAACACGTCCTTCAGCCTTCGCTTCTTGTTTGTACACGCGTTCAGGCAAACAAATACGATCGGGATCATAACTCAGCGCCGCCGCCGTCGCCGCCGCCGCCGCCGCCGCGAAATTTATGTCGGCCGGGTTGATATTTTCGAATAGTGCTCGATCGGTATTTATCGATTGAAAGATCGGAGCTTCTTTCCTCTTTAATTTTTCACTCGCGACAGATTAATTAAATTCGCCAAAAGTAAAATAGAATTCGCGATATTCGTACGTTACAGCTCATGCACAAACGATCCAATGTGTAATTTCATTTGAGCGCCTTGCTCGGAAATTAAAACGCCCGCGGTTATATATTCGCATCGACGCAACAATAATACGCAGTATACATCAAAGCAAGCCCTTGAAGCTCCGCACGAGGAAAGATACATCGCAGCTGAAAGAAGCTCGGGATCTCTCGGCGAGATGTCTGACTAATTACATTCCTAACTTGGCGGGGTGCGAGCGAGCCGCCTCGTATTTCCATTACGCGGATTCGCCGGGCTTATCTAGACTCTCCGATCGTTCTCTCCCTCCCGTGAAAATCGAGATTCGTTACTCTCGGATGTGCTGCAGATCAAGGGAGAACTTTTCTTCCTTTTGCTCACGATGCGCGTAGAGGCACACTTTACGAGTCCCGGGGCTGTTTGTTCACGGAGATTGGCTTGTAAATTTGCGCTAAAGGTGCTTCATCTTTTTTTTCTCCTTTTTCTGTGGCTTTCGTCCGGAGCTTTATTGAGCTTTTACTGCGGCGTTTATAGTGCGCGCGCGCGCGAGAGAGAGAGATGAAGATGTTTTTTATTGAGACACTATACGTTGTGTCGCAGCAGCCGATGAAACGATTGCGCTCTCGTGAATCATCGTCGTCGCACTCGTTCAAATTCCTCTGCGATGCGAGCTCGAGATCCCAATTTCGGGAGACGCGGGGGAAATTCGTCGCTTCGTATACTCACTACAATCTATTGGGCTCATCCGAGTAGATATATATATATATATATATATATATATATATATATATGTAATTAAAAGAACCGTGCGAGAGTCGTCTCAATATTTCTCTTCCGGACCTTATCGCTCGCTTCTCATCGCAATTTCGAAGCAGCTCCCAATAAACAGCAGCAGCTCGGGACGTCATCGCGCTGGAGCTTCGGCGTGTTTCATTAGCGGGAGATGCAGTGCCCCGACGCTCTTTTTTCTCGACGGCAAACGAAGCGAGATAACCGAAGGAGCAGCGGTTTATGGGCTGCCGCGCGAATATTATACGTGTGTAACGACTCGCTTGATTCGTGCGCGCCAACAGTTCTCTTGCTTTTGCGTTTTGTCGTTTTCTGCTTGCGCTGCTTCTTGCGGGAGAGGACACGCGGCTTTTGAGACAATCGAAAAAATTCTCTCCGCGCCACGGATAAATAATGAAGTTCCTCCCTTTATCAGCGCCAGCTGGAGAACGTTCTTATTTTATATAGATAGATATATAGAAGGTATATGTGTTATAGCACAAGTTAACCTGTACACTGCATCCGGAGCTTCGCAAAGAGTCCGTGTATAGCGGTAGGCTATATATTTACCCTCGCGCGCGCCGATATCGAGATCTAGGGATCCGTTCATTAGTTCTAATATACCGCGCGGCTGTGCAGTACTATCTAACGCTATACGTATATATAGGTATATGTAATTATTAGGTCCGCCTCTTTATTTTCCGATAAAATTCGATAGAAATTGCCGCCTTTCAATAATAAAAACGGTGACCCGCCTCGGCTTGATATATAAATCGAACTATTATCTCGCGTGAGTTCGCATCGCGTGCTTCGTATAGCCGCGATAACTGCTCGCGATTTTTTCAACCGTTTTCTCAGAAAAAAAGTATATTTTTTTCGTTTAACTCCTATTTACGCTCCCAACGCGACGGTCTAATAAACGCTACCGGAATATATACTGTTCGCGGCTCCCGCATAATTCCGCGCGCGGTCGTATAATCCTCGCGGCGAGGAAACGCGCCCGCGGAGTCTTTATTCTCTTCGCCGCCGGCCGCGAGTAGGTATCTCCTAAAGTAGCCGGCGCTGCTTTTAAAAGCGCCTATCTGGCCCCGCGCGGAAAACTGCAGCGCGCTACGTTCTCTCTCACTTTACTATATATACATATGTATATACGTGCTGTTCGCGGTCCATTAAGTGTCTTCGTTCCTTTTATTTTTCTTTTGCTCGGCAAATATGCCGACTCGCGCTGGAGGAGGTAGCTGGTTGCCCCTTTGTTTATGGATTCTAGTTTAGCCTTGTGCGGGTATTATTATAATTATTATTTGAAAGTCGTGGAAAATGATAATCGATATTATCTAGAGAGCCCGTAGAAAAAAATGGCAAATTATTTCCATAACTCAGCGAATTCTTTATCTAACGAGTATTAACCCCCCGCGGCGGCGTGTTCCCGATATACACAGCCTCTCCGTCTATTGCAGCCCGCGATACTAACTGTAATTACGCGCTATCATTCCAGTCCGCGCGAGACTCGGAGAGATGAAGAGAGGAAAAAAAATATCTCTCCCTCTGTACATGGAATTTCCTCGTTGGCTTGAACGAGCCTAATCTAAAATCCAATCGCGCCTTCAAAGATTCGTGCCGAGAGAGCGTTGCAAAAGCCCTGGTGAAAATCCAAAAAAGCATTGACCAACGACCGCAGTCATATTCTGAAACTAGGTATAGCTGCGTGCGGTGTGCGTATATACACTCGTGCGATGCTGGGCGGAACAGCGATTTACTCTTACCTGTACAGAGTCGTGTATACATATGTGCGTGTACCTACGCGAACAGAGTTGCCGATGCGCGTCTGCTCTCTTCGTTCGACGTTTGCGAACCATTGAGCTTGTTCTGTAGCTATACAGGCTAGTTCAAGATGAGCCGTAGCGTTTTTTTTTCCGAATTGCTTTGAATTTTCGAAAAAACAGTCCCACTCATCTCGAAACGCGCACAAGCCCGCGAAATATCATGTTCCTCGTGTTCGCTCGCAGCTGAAACTCGAGCAAAATCCTCAGCACATATCCGCGGCAAAATACCTCCGCGGACTGTACGCAGCCTCTCCTGCAGCAGCCCTCCGCGATAGGATCAGCCTGCAGGCCAAACGAGGCTCTCTTGCACAGGTATATATATATATATATATGTGCATAGCAGAGGAGGAGAGGACGGTGGGCGCGGTGTGGACCGATAGCCCTGTATACTCGTATATATATATATACATATGCGTGCAGCAGTGCTCGAGAGAGAGAGAGAGAGAGTGAGAGAGCGGGACATTATCGGGACGCAAACACGCGCTCTCGCGAGCTCTAGCGAGCTGTAGCGTTTCTGCTCGCGCCCGTAAAATCCGGCGAGCGAGTTTGAAACCGTTAAACCTGCGGCATTAGTACGGACGGCCGCGAGGGACACATTTTACGCGGTCGTTGCTACCCCGAGCTCTTGTAATTTATCGTATTTAGAGCGTGGTCTTTCCTCGACTCCCTTCTTTTCTCTTCTCTCCGGGGCCGATTCTTTTCGGGAATCCGATGCTTTATGATTGGCGGCGATAAGCGCAAAGGGGGATACATCGCAGCCGCGCGCTGGCGCATAATGCTGAATCGAGGATAGCTCGACGCGAGGGCGTACACGGGAATTATGATAATGCGTCGCTCGGTTTTTGCATTGAGTTTGTTGCTCTTGTTCGCGGCCGAGACCATTGACGTTTATGCTAATTCCCTATACACACGTATATAAGCTGGCATTGAAAGAAGAGAAAATGTCGGAGGACGCGGATGTGGAGGGGACGCAGTAGTTTATAATCGGAGCTTGTTTAGGATTTTTTTAATGAGGTATATATCACGATAAACTCTGTAGCTCGAACGATATGCAGATTAACGCGCGCGTAACGGCTCGTTTTTTTTTCACCGACACTTAATTAGGGAGACACAGTCGAGGCATAATTCAAGCTTACGTAAATAGGAGTTAATGCGAAGAGTCGTTGACTTGCTTTTCGGAAGAGATCGATCGCATCTCATTTGGTCACTTGCCAGCGGCAATTCGACACTACATTAACGGTACATCTCTACATAACCGCGTGATCACTGCCCAGATATGAGAATAACAACGCACTTTGCTCATTTTTTTAAAGCATCTCGCATCGGCGTGCATGAACACCTGACGCTCTGGTTCTACCTTTTGGACTCCAGTAAAGCGTAAACTGATGCGCGGCCGATCTCGGCGGCAGTTTCAATCTCCTCTCCCCAGAGCTCGGCGTGATGGATCGTTTTCGAAGTGATAAATAACGCAGATAGAGGCGTAGCTCCGTCGAGATATCTATATATACTTTATTCCGAGAAAGACGGAGGAAGATGTCTCGAGAGGAGAAGAGAAAAATCGCTAATCTCTTCTGGAGATCAGTACTCCGCAATTCGTTTGTACGAAATTTATTTTAAAAAAAATAACCCTTTAAGCAAATTTCAATTTCGATCAATACCGCACACATCCCTCGAGCATCATCGAGCTCTACCCACTATATCGATTAATTCCCTATAATACACGTTATATATAGTCCCACGCGTTTCCCCGCGCATGATTGATCGTTCAATCGGTCGCGCGCCCTTCTGCATCGCGTATCGATCTTGCCGCAGTGCACACAATCGTTCGGCTAATTTGTCAATCGCCGTCTCGCGCATACGATACTTTTATCATGACGCGGCAACGCAAAGAGCCATGAAATTTAATTGATGATGCGTTAATGGCCAGGGACACGAGGCGGCGTAGGATTCGGCGCTATCGATCACACTGTGCGCCGATTGTTCTCTTGGAGCGCGCGGCACTTCTCAATTTATATAATATCTATACACGCGTTTGAGAATTAATGTACCCGGGCTTGATGTAAGCGAGTGCGGATACACGGCTTCGTTGTGTATATATACAGCATGCTTTTATTACGAGTTATATTATACAGAAGCATCGTAAAACGCAGGCTGGCGAGGAAGACCCGGCGATAAAGGATCGATCGTGCATCCCGAGTCGATCTCTCATCGTCCTCGCGCGCTTGAAAAGAAAAAAAAGCAGCCATTTTCGAAAATTAATCGAAGCCCTGCATCAGCGACGCGCTTGCGCATCTCGCGAAATATATCGCATTAAGCAATCTCACGTGAGCCGTGTTGTTCTCTTGTCTGTTGCAGCAAAAGGTCCGATTCTGGTTCGCCACGGGTGGCGCCGGTTTCTGCATCAGCAGGGCGCTCGCGCTCAAAATGATACCAGTGGCCGGGTGAGTCTGCATTTGTCTTACTTTTTTTTCTCTCATACGCTTTTATACTCTGCACTACATGCCCGACTTTTCCCTCCTGCGCCTTGTTGCATGTGTGTATCTATAAGCCCCCGACCGTCTCCCGCTCGTTTCTTTGCTTCTCCTCTAGTAGCTGCTGCATGCGTCTTCCCCGCATTCTTGACAAATGCTCCCTGCCTATGTAGCGGTTGGCTATTAGTGCGGCTCGCATTGTGCTTTTCAGTTGTACGACGCGGTTTTATTATGCGCATCGTCGATATACACGCGGTGCGCGGCTAATGTGCTTGATGGAATATGTCATTACTTTGCATGCTTCGAGATTCGCAGCGACGCAGGTAAGCGCTGGATATACGAGAATTCGGCTTTTTATTTATCTTTACAACGATATTATTTATTCGAATAGAAGGCACCGAGAGACACCTTCGCCACTTGTGCTGAGCCCCTGAAATTGGGACAAGAACACTTTGTTTTGCTCGCGGAGAGAGAAAAAAAGCAGGTCAGATCTCTCTGGGCTCGTCGTCATTATAATTTCCTCTGCAATGTCTCTTCTGTATGAAAAACTTCTTTGTATTGTTGTCGTGAACTCTGGAAAATTAACTCGATTCAAATCCTCGTCTGTATCCTCGCGCGAGACATCTGCAGACGCGAAAAGTGCACGCTCACGCAGCATCCTTCTCGAGAGAACTGTATATATATATATATATATATATATATATATATATATATATATATGTGGACGACGAAAAAGTGTCAATTATAATTCACAAGTGGCATATGTGTCATCCAGAAAAAGAAAGCGGACAAGTGGGAGAGAAATGCTGCATCAGTGTATATATATATATATACACACATTGGGGCGGTACATAGTGAAAAGCCATTTCGTCATCCTCGCAAATGGCGATCAACGAAGTGGCCCATTTGACGAGATTAAACACTCGACGCGTACAAACGAACCTCTTCCTACGCTCGTCCCTGTGCAAACGTTCGCCGCCGCAGCTCTTGTCGAACTCGCACGAAGAAAAGAGCAGCCGTGGCTTTTTAACGTCCTTAAACACTCTTGATCTTGACGCGGCTGCTGCTCGGGGTCTTCCTTTCTTTTGCCCGTGTGTTGGTTCCTCGGGGCTTCCGTTGGGACGTCTTGTTTTTCGTCGCTCCGTCGCGTCATGTGTGTGCGCGCGCGCGCTTGCGAGAGGACACTTTTTTTGGGACGTTGACGCTACTGGGAAAGAGTGTCAAGTGCAATTCAAATGTTGGCTCCGACAACGCTGCATGATGCGTACCAGTCACGGATGTATGCTGTTGCTGACATATTCGACGAATGAGCGGGCGGTGTCACTCGCGTATGTACCACCTAATATATATAGCGGCACAGTTAGCCGGAGATACTTACAGGGCAATTTGTTAATTTGTCGTTTGCATAATCTGCGCGTGCGTTGCATTATAGGCCGCTCGTACTCGCTCGCGCGAAATTACTACTGCCTGTCTCTCATTGCGATGTATCCGCGCTATCGAGTATAAACAAACTGCGTATAAATCGCATGGGTATAGGACGTGTATAATAACTTGCTCCAATTGCTTGCATTCGTTCGATAATTACTCGGGAATTTTGCGCCGAAAAAGTCATTAAAACCGCGTATACTCGCATAAAATATTCAATAAAGCCTCGCTCGCGAATCGCACGGTAAAAAGCGATAGCACGACTTTACCGCTCTAATTAATACTTCCGAGCTGCACGAGCTGACAGATTTTTATCGCGCGAAGAGCAAAGTTTGTCGAAAATTAAATTAGCAATTTTAAAAGGCTGCGTCGCGCATCGATAATCTCCTGCTGCAATATGCATAAGCTTCATTGCGAAAAACTGCTCGCGCATCGGCCGATGTAATCGAATTAAACAAATTTTTCCCCGCCGAAAAGCCATGAAGCTTTACGAGCAAGTATTATACCCACACGCGTCGATTATACTCGTCGTTTATACGCGAAACTCGTACATGCGGTAAAAAAGAAAGCGAGATGATAATACAAACGCGTTACACGAATGGGAATCAATCTCGACGTGCTCGCAGTAAAAAAGGCAGTGCAGCGTGGCCCGCGTGTGTAATATATAATTAGACGTCGTGAATTTGAAAAATTATAACGAGGACATCTTAATTACATTTCATTGGGTTTTGACGTTCGGCGATCGATAGCTTTCTTTTTGTTTCCGAGCCCTACTATATATCGGACATGAGAAGTAATCGGCTTTCGGCGTGTATTATAACTGGTGCGCGCGGCTTTAATTTTCTCCGCTGCTGCTGCGCGTGTTCGTTTAAAATGCGCGTTTTTGCGCGCGTCAGCCAAATTGAACGCACGTATATACGAATATATATATATATATATATATATATATATATATGTGTGTGTGTGTAAGCGCGAGGAGGTCTCGGTGTCACTTACTTTTCCATTACGACGTGCAAATCCCCCCGAGTAATTCGCAATTTAAAATTTCTTCGGAGCTCTGCCTCGAAAAGCCATTTGCGGTTGAAACATAATAATAATAATAATAATAATAATAATAATAGAAATAACAACAATAATAATCGCATAATCGCGCGACCGAGAAGCTCATTTTTTTCCATAATGAAGACGCGCTGCGTCGAAAAGGAAATATCACATAAGATATATATATTGCCAATAAAAGAAGGAGTAGCTGCAACAGCAGAGCGAGAGAACGAAGTAATAAAGCCGATATGAGCGAAGGGGAATAACGAAAATAAAAAAGTGCGACGGGACGAGAGCGAGAGGAGGAAGCAAGGAGAAAAAAGAAGCATCGGCCGACGTGCAGGGGTATATATATATACATATGTGTGTGTGTGTGCGGCGCTGCTGGCGCGCACGAATAGGAAATGACAGAGAGGGAGGAGAAGCGACTGCGTACACGCGGGCAGAAAACGAAATATCGGCGAAGAGCAGCATAGAAAGCATCATATTTGAAAAAGGAGGAGGGAAGCGCTGCGGGGATAATAGCGTATAAAAAGAGAACGTTGAGTCCGCTGCTGATGCACTTGTTCGGTCGGGACGAACAAGTGGCCGAAAGAGAGGATCGAGTGCGTTGAACCATCCGCTATACATATATATATATATATATATACTCCCTATGCTATGCAGCACCGCTTATTAATCGATTTTCGGCAAAAAGCAGAGTCTTCGTCTTCCCTCTCTCTCTCTCTCTCTCTCTCTCTTTCTCTCTCTCGATGATATTGAATTCATTATCGGCCGTCCGAACGGCCACTAACTTTACGACGTCTCCGCCGCGAAAGGCTGTTGTATATATTATATACGAGCATTTTTGCTGCGGGCCAGCACTTGTGCTGTATTATGCATGCTGCGCATCGATTTTCGGTGACGAATTTAAGATTCCGCACGGGAGGCTCTTCGTGTGATTCGAGCTTATATTGAGACATTGAGGTATTTCCCGTTGCGAGGGCGATTACTTTACGCGTATAATGAGACATGGCCGACTCGTTTATGGAATGATGACGCGATTATATACGTGCGTTTTTTCGGTCTATATAGTAAACAATATTTTATCAACAATCAAGTATATAATATAACCGAAGAACAAAGATTAAGCAGCTATTTCGTGCTACTCCCGCTATACACAGCTACTAGGCAGTAGCAGATCGACTCAAGCTGTGCGTATACCACACCACCCGCGAGCAAGGCCGCAATAAAGCTCGTATCTATCCTCGAGATCAGCGCAATCGGCACGAAAACTTCTCGCTTCGTCCCCATTAAAATTCCATCACACAGCTGAAACCACATCGCTGTATATGAAAATAAACTCTCCTCCGGCATCGTCGTCGTCTCGCTTGGCTTCCGGAATATATATATATACACACACACACACACACACACACACACACACACACACACATATATATATATATATATATATATATAGCTCTATTCCCAGTCCCATAGTTAACTATGCGCGAGCGAGCGGCAAACGTGAGAAAGAATCGCGAGTCGGAGAAAGAAGAAGAAGAAGACGGCGGCGGCCGAGCGTAATAATTATTGCGCCTTGTATAGGAAGCGGCGCATCCGGAGCACGCGTGTAATTGCGCGACGCCCACCATTACTACTACCACTACTGCTGCTGCGCTGTCGTTGCTTTTTTCTCTGCGACGTTGAGGAGTATACAGAATATTTTTTCTTTCCCTGGAAATTGAGTCTTAATCGCTGTTTGCAGAGAGGGACTAATTACAATAATTTATCGTTCATCCAATTTTCAAACAAATCGTAAACTTCTCGCGTTGACGTAGGCATATCGCAGAAAGAGTACAGCACACACCTATATCGAATATCCACGCGCGGATTGAACTATTGCAAGCATCCCTCGCTCGCGATAGAGTCAGGCCGGCGCGCGCGAATGTCTCGCACACCTTCCCACCGTAAACTATTCGCTCGTTTGTCGCGCGCCGTTTCATTATAGGTCCGAGTGTGTGTGTATACGTGGGTCGCGAGAAATGTCGCTCCGAAAGAATTCGCGAATCGCTCGGGGATCTCTCTCGCTCTGCTCGGGGGAGAGTATAGAAAAAAGGCTGCGTCGCCGAGGAGCGGATTCCGCGTGCGGAGGCAATTTAATCGCGAGATAATTTATGCTAGCCGATGCTACCGACTTTTTTTTTCTATATCTGTGATTGAACTTTTCTCTATTTGCTGCGAAGAATAGTTTATCGCTCTTTCTCTCTGCAGGTACTACTCGGTCGCGGAAGTTTCGCCGTTATCCAAGTTCACCGAAGCGTGTACAAAATGCTCCGGAGCTGATTGGGCTTTACGCGCGCTCGGAACTTTTAAGCCGAAGAACGCTGGCTTCGCCCCCTTATTTAGGCAGCTCGCTCCCGTATCTTTACGATGATTTTTTTTCTTACTCCGTTTAACGATCGACTCATGCGGTATCTTAATTACACTCCCGATGCATTTTGCGATCGCGCCTGCGCTGTATATGTATACAGCTTAGTCATGCGTCGGATTTCTATACGCGGATGATGCGTTACGTGTGCATTGTTATATTACGTATAGAGAGCAGACTAATAATCCCGAGTTCTCCGCAGGGGATACCGTTGTCCCGAAAAATCGCCGAGAGTTGCGCGCATTGTCCGGCCGTGTATAATTACGCGAATCTTCGTCTGAATGAAAGGCAATTTAAGTCTCGCAATGAATGCAGCCCCATATATATATATATATATATATATTTCGTATTCATTTCGCGGCTGCATCCGTCGTCTCGAACATTTTCTTGCGTATTATACGTCTGTTCGTATATATATATATATACGAACAGACGTATAATACGCAAGAAAATGTTCGAGACGACGGATGCAGCCGCGAAATGAATACGAAAATATCGTTAGCCATCGGCTTCCCGGAATTCACGCTCATCTTCAGCAGCTCTATAAAAAATGACTCGCAGCTCGTTATGGAAAGAGAGAGAGAGAGAGAGAGAGAGAGAAAAGGAAGAAGGCGCCGAAGATCTCTGCGGGTGATAAGATGCGGCCGCGAGAAAATGACGATCCCGGCTCCTCAATCAAATTCTCTCATACTGTCGCTCACGCGCGCGGCCGTGCATATATATATATATATATATATATATATATATATATATATATATATATATATACGCGTATATCTGTCTTCGAGATAATAAAATAAAATTAACATCGCGCGCGGTGCGAGGCCTTTGAGTTACCGAAACATCTGCGTTTCAGGTTGGACGTCGATGAAAAAATACCTCAACGTGTATATACATACATACATATATATATAAACATCAGGATCGCGCGCACGACGTATTACTTTGGTTGCGCGCTCGCGCGTTAACAATCGCAATTTTCAGAGCTCATTACCATCGTGCGCGCCCAGGAGAATCGTTCGCAGGCGCGGAATACTCGTCTGCGGTGTATAGCTAGGACTTCACACGTGCGGTGTGCGGCCGCATGCGTACGTATAACCGGCCGGGGGATTGAGATTGCGGCTTGGGAGTATAGTGAGAGAGAGAGAGAGAGAGAGAGTAATGTATTTCTTATATTTTTCGGATTAAAAACAAACGAATCCACCGCGCAAGAAGCTCACTACCGGTAAACCGAGGGCCCATAGATCAGTCTGCCGATCTTTCCCTTTCTCTCTCTCTCTCTCTCTCTCTCTCTGTATCTCTCCTCTTGCGGCGGCGGCGAGGGTCTGCCGCTTCCGTCTCTCTCTCTCTCTCTCTCTCCAGCCTTCGGAATGCCCAAATTGGTTTTACGAGCCGCGTCGCTGATAGCCCCGCGCGTATACGCCTCTGCCGCTGCAATCGGCCACGACGAAAGGAATCCAATTAGGCGAGTAATAATGGAATGATCGGGCCCGACGACGACGAGGACGATCCTCTTCTCTCCGCCCTCTGCGATTCTTTTGCGGCTCTGCTGCCTTCTGTATGTAAGCGCGGGCTTTGCTTCTCGATGCATTGCGCGGTATATATAGCGCTACTGCAGTTATTTTTTTTTTCTTCTCTGGCACGAACCTTTTCTTTGATTGCGTTGCGAATTTTGGACGTTTCTTAGCTCGACGAATCGAACTTTGAATTTTGAGCCGATCGAGGGGATCGATCGTCGAGGCTTTTAGATGACGAATCGCGCGTGTATATAGCAACTATGTCGGCGTTAGTATTTCGCCGAAGAGGCTGCTTTTTAGGACACTGCGTCTAGGTCTTTTAATGACGGAATCGTGTTGACAGGTTTATCGGCCACGTTAATGAGGTCGTTACGTATGCCAGAGCGTCGCTCGTACTCATCACTTCTTGCGAAAACCAGCTTGAGAGAGATTTTATGTCGGGATCGAAGGTTGTGATTTATCCGGTTGTTATATATAAAATACAAGGATGTCAATTTGTGTCGCGCGTGTGGCTGCGTATATGGATATAAAATTCCCATACCGCGTTTAATTAGTCTACGCGGGCGTATACAATGCTGTATATACGAATTGCTGTACTTGACGCGGGAGCTGATTCGAGTCTCAACACTACAAAAACATCCGATAATGAGAGTCTCTTAATTTCCGCAACGTAACAATCGGCGAGCTTCTATCGAATTGAAACAGTCACATCCCAATATAGTTCGTATATTAAAAGTACGAAATTCTCCGAATCGCTAATAAACAGCCGCAAACGGATAAATAAACTTTCCGGCCGATCGCTGCTGCACGCGAACCGTTCCCAGTAAATACAATTCAATTCACAATGGCTGAGGGCACATAAACATCGTAGTTTAATTAAAGCCGATGCTCGCACAAAGATACGCACACTGCAACGTGGCGGCGACCGGGCGAAATAACAAGAACCGAGAGAGTATACAAAAATAAAGAAGCCCCTGCAGTCGGGGAATATCAAGAGGAAAAAAAAGGACAGAGCGAGAGAAAGAGAAGGAAAGACACATCGAGCGGAAAGCGAAGAGAGATTCTCCGTCCGTGTATTATATAGCCACCCCTCACGCACGCGGGGCCACTTATAACCTCGAAATTTCGATTTCGTCGCGAGGTATTTTAACGAGGCCGATATTCCGCTCTCTTTCGCCCCTTCCGAAGGAAGCTTCTCTATACACCTCTCTCTCTCTCTCTCTCTCACGTAGCGAAAAAGCGAGACGCGGACTTTCCTGTGTGTCCGTGTGTGTCTCTAATCCGTCCAATTAAAAAGGTCGCGCGCACCGACGAAAATCACGCAGGGACCCGAAAAATAAACAATCGGATTCTCTCGTGCGCGCGCACCTGTGCACCCAACTGCGTCTTTCTCCGATATATATATATATATGTGCTATGTGTGTGCATGTGTGTGTGCGTATGAAGGGCCGACCGTCGCGGTATTCGCTAATGAGAGAACCGAAAGCTGAAGCGGATGGACCAATCGAAAGGAAAAATGTTAATTAACGCGAGCGTCAGCTCTATCTCTCGTTGACTAGTATATCTCTGGCAGGGCCCTAATTGGCAGCCCATGGAAATTCTGAGAGCTGTCCCCCGCACGACGACGTTCGTTGTCCTGCTGTCGTTTTTAGGCCGCCGAGGTCTCGGCTGTTTTTTTCAGAGACCGCCGCGCCGCGAGTCGCCGTTTTTCCGAAGCCGGCCCGATTCTTTATATACAGCCACATAGCGTGCGAACGTCCCTTCTGTATGCTACATATATAGGCGGGGTGATCGATCTCTTGTTTTTCGCAATCCCGCGTGTTGAAACGAATATAGATTTTTGCCGACATTTTCCATATAAATTATCGCGTACTCAACGCGGTTTCATGCATCGCAATGCTAATTAAAAGCAAACGAATATTTCGCGCATGCGCTCTCCTCTGCCACGACTGTGTATACACATAGTGTATTTATACACTCGGGGCTACTATATACTGAAACCGCGGGCGGGCAATTATCGATCAAGGCCGCTCGCTTTACTGCCGACTATCGGCAACTTTAATTATTACAAACGCAATAAAGGATAAGCCCTTACTTCTCTCGCTGCTTCCAAAAAGAATCTCAAAACTCGGATCGAGAAAATCGCGATCCATTAGCGATTAATCGGTAGGTGTATGTATTATATATATATACATACAAAAGTCGAGCAGCCGCGCGTAATAAGCCGCTTTCGTTTAACGGGCTGCAGAGATGGAAGAGACCGTATACCCGGCAGGTGCGACGACGAGTCGGCCCTAATCTCCATACGAGTCGCTCTCGGAATGTTGCCGAATTAAAGGTGGACGATAATTAAATTCCGTGCGCGGCCGATTCGCGCGCGCGCTCTCTCTCTCTCTCTCTCTCTCTCAAAGTCGAGCCGCCGTGCGAGCCTCGTTTATTTTTTCTCTCGCTCGCCAGATTCGCGCTTCTCTTTTGCGGTTTTTTTTGTCTCGGATATATTCTCGCATCCTTTTTATCTTGCGCGAGGACTCGATGCTTAATCTTCTTGGTGTGCGTAAGAATTTGCTATATAACCTGGTGGTGTGTACTCTCGTTGGGGTAGAATGAGGGCACGAGATGCATGTAATTTTTTTTAAATAGAAATTTATCAATTGTTCAATAATATATGGTTTTAGTAATTTTGCGATTTTTTTCTGTTACAGAGGCGGCAAGTTCATCACTGTCGGAGATAGAATAAGACTACCGGACGACGTGACGATGGGCTACATAATCGAACACTTGCTGAAGAAACAGCTCACCGTAGTTGAGCAGTTTCATTCGCATCTCGAGATTCTCAAGTTCCTCAACAAAGACACATTTCACGATCAGGTCAGTTGTTAGAATGAAAGAGATTTACTATTTCGCCTATATTATACTTTGTAAGGATCCCGTGCAAGCATCGATAAAGGCGAGCAATTTAATAACCTGATAAATTGAACGTCTCGAAATGAAACCTTTTACTGCATTGCCAATACGATTTTATGAGAAAAAGCAGCGAAATCTCCCTCGAATTTCTCAGTTCACAGCGCGTGTCTGCTCGCGCATAGAGTCTTTCCTTCGCTGTCTAAAATATGCAAATATGCAAATCTCG
Organism: Muscidifurax raptorellus; assembly: GCA_020010945.3. Lineage (NCBI taxonomy): Eukaryota > Metazoa > Arthropoda > Insecta > Hymenoptera > Pteromalidae > Muscidifurax > Muscidifurax raptorellus. Next base: position 1,377,344 of record CM052081.1, on the reverse strand, counting down.
TCGTCGTGAAACCAGGCGTATCTCTATGTAGACGATTTCGGAGATTGCGACTCCGTGAGCGAAATTGCACGTGCGTCAGTAGCAGAAACGCTCGCGCGTCTATGGACCGAAATTTCCTAACTTTACGCATGCAGCGCTCTCTGATCGTATATTGAAATTTTCGCTTTGAACGTGACTCGGATCCCGCGCGTATATATACTTATTTATATGCGCGAGAATTTCGAATTCAGTGTATTCGAGACTGGAAAACAAGAGTATTATTGTAGAAAGTTATTAACTGAAAATAATAATTATAATAAAAATTTACAAATACATTCGTGTAAAGAACGTCAAATCGAAAAAAAATTAATGCGCAACGATTCAATTGGTCTGTCTGGATTTGAAAAAGCGCATAGCGTCTCGAGTTCAAAGTCGGCCGTGCAGCTTTTACGATCGAGACGCCGAGATAGACGCGCAAAACTCGTCTATTAAGTTCTTTGCCAGCGCGCGATGCGGACGTTTCGATAAGCCGCTGCTGCTGCTGCTCTCGGGGCTTACATCTTCTCGCGAGAGCAGTTGGTCAAACATCGATGCGTAGGAGGAAGCGTATACCTATATATGTCGATGGAAGGAAGAACGCGTATTTTTCATCGAGTGGTAAAAAATCTGTACAGCGATTCGAGCCATCGGTTATGTATCGTTGCAAGAGTGCGGAGAGTATAGAGAGTCCATGAAGTTAACCGGGAGAATCACTGCTATTTATGTATGGTCTGCCAGGTCGATTTCGGAGCATCGCCGAAAATGCAAAAACATCCTTTATGGAAATTGTTTCCATTCGAGATTGCGAAGCGCGAGTAGAACGGCTATATCGGGGAGTATATACACAGATAAAATACGAAACCTGCAGCGGCGACAAATATTTTCTTTGCCTCGGCCGAGTGAACCCGATACTCCCTCGGCGTCGGCTTTCACGAACGTGCGGCAGAGCCGCGTCTCTCGTCGGGAAAAACAATACCGCACGTATATGTATTAATTTCCACTCCTGTCAGGCGTATTTCGCTGCAGTTTCTCTCTTTCCTTTTTCGAGGCCTCGTTGCGCTGTAATTCGGCTCCGCTGCGTTCGTTTTACGAGAAAAATAACGCAATGTGCGCGGTGTATATCGACCAATGACGATACGATTATAATCGAGCCACTTGACTCTCTGTTGCAGGTGTCATTCAGCTACTCGAAGGGGTCGAGGGACGACTGGAACGTCGTAAAGATCGACGGCTTCAGCGTCAAGGACGATCCGAAGAGGTGAGATTATTTTTCTTGTATTGAAAATAAACGCGCCGGAGACTATTGTTATGTGGCGAAGAATAAATCATAATCCGAGACAACCGAAATCGAGCCTCTCGTAGCGCGGCGCGAGAAGTATTTAAAAATGAAGACGGCGGCTACTCGGAGTCATTCCACGTGCCGTTTTTGCGCAGTGTCCCGTCGCTGCAGCGGCGCGCGCTTGCGGGCCTTCAATTACTTGCATAATTGCAATCGAGACTCGACGCGTGCTCGCGGAACGCGTCGTGCTTGTGAGCGCGGGCAATAACGAACGGCATAAAACGCGATGTCGGCTCGCTGTCTTCTTCTTAATTGCGACTTCTTAATAATTGACTTTATGAGTAGGTGTATATAATGAGGGTCAATTCCTTTCTTCTCTTTTTTTTTCGTCCACCGAGAACTGCGAAAATTCTGCGAATTATGCTAAAATCAAGCAATACGCCGTTGCAAGAGAAAGAAAGTGTGTTTTTGAAGGAAGAAAGGTAGGCGTTACCTGTCGCGCGCAATTCTTTTGTCCGGCGCGGCCGCGCTCGTGAAATTCGATGAGGAACGGCAGTCCAGTGGTTCGTTTAAATCCTCCGACCGCATGACGTTGAGGGGTTATTTTAGGGACTTTAAATTTAGAGTGGGCTTATTGTATTTTCCGTCGTCCCCGACGTACGGTAATTGACTCCCAGTTGTCGTACACACATTCTGATGGCCACCTGTTATTGCATTGAGATTTGTTATTTTACGACGGCAGTAAATGCCTCTGCCGCTGCCTCGGTCAATTAAGAAGCTTTTAGTCGCCGTAAAGGGAATTAGCGTTTCGATATTATATATACCTACGTTCGAAGTACATAAAGGGTTAATTTGAAAAATGTCTTCCTCTCGTCCGCAGGTTCAGATCGTTGCACTGCCATCTGTTTCCCCAGGCGGCGAGTTGTCCGCACAGATGATGACCGTCCTGACGAGGCGACGATTTCATCGGACGACGACATCGACGGCGGCCACAGCAGCAGCGACAGTCGACTACAGTACTCCGCGAGAGCTTTCGAGCCCGAAGGAAGCGTCGACTTTCGAAGATCCTCGATCGCGATTCGCTGGCGAATTCAATCGCGTTCATGAATAATGTACATACGCGGAAAGCGCTTTAATTTTTCGATACCCAGCCACGATCCATCTTCTCGAGCTCATGTACAGGGTGTGGGAATGGCGATGGCGCGGATGGGAAGGCTTTCGAGGCATGAACATTCAAATGGGGATGTAAAATTCTTGTTCCCCGCGTGAGAGAAACCATCAGAGTTATCACTGCCCGAACGGGTGAAATAACTTTCATTTTGTAATTTACCGACGTTTATGCTGGAAGCTGAAAAAACTGTCCCTTTTTTAGCATACGATGCCAACCACGATGTATAATTCAGGACGACGAGTCTAATTTTTGAGGGGGAACTTTTATTTATTTATCCAACACAGGAAGGGCAATGATCCGACGTAAGTGGTAAAAGTTATATACGGAGTATTCCTCAATCTAATAATTTTATCGACCGTGCCCGTTTCAGCAATTTCGTCTGCTGCAGTAATTCATTTAATAAAGAGATTTTGATATTTAGATATTTATTTGCATCAAATGTAAATAATAATACTACTGATATTTCACAGACTTTATTCATCAAAATATTAGACTTTTTGTTTTCACTGAATTGAAGAAAGAAACTATACTACAATGACTGCACAATGCATTTATAACGTTATATTTATAGTGCTATACACATAGAATATACACAAAAAGGATGCCTTAAAGTTATTTGCAACTATTGTACTTGTAATCTTGCGATAACTTCGAGACTTTCTTTGCTAATCAAATGTGTAAATACGAAAATATGTACATATCTACGAATACAGTAACCGATTGATGTGTATGATTTGACGTAAAACAATTTAATTGTATCAAAATTAGACTTTCGGTTAAAAGCCAGAGTGTGATACATATCATGTTTACGTACATTATCTTGCTTACCTTTGTAAAAGGTATGGCATTAGCGTATATCTTACACTTTAAGAAAGAAACACTTGGAAATTTATTTTAGTTTTGAATTGTCGTTATCAGAATGTCAAAGGTATGCTCGCCCGATCGATTTCAATTTCGAAAATTGATTAGTTCTGTTTATAAGGATATTTTTGCATCCATAATATGGGAGCGTAAGTCTAAGCTAGTCCTTTCCGTAGTAAAGCAGACAGCTGTACACAAAATGTGATACATAAGTTTTGCGTGCGCATGAGCCGACGATTATTTTATATTATTATATTATTGTACATTGTAATAATTATTATTATTAATATTATTTTTTGTTACCTCTTTTTATGTTTATTTTTTGGGCAGCATGATTTTGTGCAAACTCGAGCGATTCTCCGAGTGCGTTATTCTGTTCTGTACGAAAACGGAAGTCGTTGGGCGGAGATGCAGTGAGAGAGAGAGAGAGAGAGAGAAAGAGAGAGAGAGAGAGAGAGAGAGAGAGAAAGAGAGAAATGGAAAATGCGCGTGCAATAGTTTGGCGAATCCGTTTCCATCGATTTCCGATTTCACGAACACACTTTTCGTATTAAGAAAAATAACAAAGACGAGAAAGTAGCTTCTCGATCGTGTCGTTTCGATGCACGCGTCGACTGAGCTACGTTGTTCTCTTTGACAGTTGTATTTAATGTTATTTTTCATTTTATATATGAAATACAAAGTAATGCACATTATATGAAATACCAAATCGATTTATTCAACACCTCTTCACTCTAAATGTTATCTGCTGTTTCCACATTAAACTATAAAAATTGTTCATCCTTTTTGTTACTCAACACTGACGATTGTTTATATGAATTTTCTGAAGACTCTAGCAACGTTCATGATCTGTGAGGAGCGGTAAGATGCCCCATCTCTTGCAACTTCACCGAACTATGAACATCGATAAGGCAGATTCCTGAATATCACCCAAGCGTGTACAGGTATATTGTTGATATTATTTTTAAATTTTCAGACGCAGAGAACATTGTTACGCTTAAATGCAAACGAATCGATCTAGAAAATAAACAAAAGTCCAGTGAATTCTCTCAAATAACGGGGTCGAAATAATCCCCATAACCGCGCGTTACCATCACGGTTGATAAAACCGAAGATCTGTTTTATCAGTAACAAAAGATCCGCATTCCGTCTACTGTCGATTCAAACCGAATTTTATCGATCGTCACAAAGCTTAATAATGTAATCTCATCCGTTCGGTAGAGTTAATTCGTTTGCAAATAAATCAGCCGTTTCTTATTATGCGAAAATGATTAAATCCGCGCACAAAGAGTTCATTTACACCGGTAAACATCGAAGCCAGTCCAGCAGAGAACAAATCACGTTTTTCCAATAAATTAATCATCGCAGCTACAATGTCGAAATACACGTAACGCCGAAACTGGTATACCCGCGCGCACCAATACATACACCAGGAAAAATATATATCGTCCGCGACTGGTCAACGTATATCCAGCGATCGATTTTATATAATTCAGGCTCGCTTGCGCGCGTGATTTATGCATAATCCATGGGATGCGCTTCTATCTAAAGAGCCGCGAGTTAAAAGAGGTAACAATGTATAACGCCGTTTTTACAAATCGGTCGGAAATCATTGAAATTATTCAGTTCACCGATTCGACAGTCCTCTTCGTAGGCCTCGAAAGCAAATTCCTCCTAATCCCGTCAAAACCATCGATCCCTCCCACAAACATTAGTTTTTACCCCTCGTCTCTGTACCATCGTCATCTATACGCATTAAAGCCCGTTGTCCAACCTGCCGATACTCACTTTGCTGCCTCTCTCTTGCCGCTCGCTCTTTCTCGTCTGCCGCGGCAAGAATGTAATCTCTCACCGGAGGGATAGCGAAGATAGAAGTATAGTGTGCCGAGGGTGCGCGCAATTTTATTAAAGGACTCCGGGCGTTAGCTACCTTTAACTCGATAAACCGACGGCCAAGACCTCATCAGGCGGTTCGAGCTCGCTTCTCCTCTCTCTCTCTCTCTCTCTCTCTCTCTCTATCTTTCTCTGCTTCTCACCCTTTCTTCCGCTATTAAAGTATCCAGCCTTTTAGCTTCTTTTGTCAGGGATAAGTGCAGGCTATATCGGAATTTCTAGTCTCTTCGTTATAGAAAAATGCACTTTCGTAAGCCGTGAAGTAAACAAAAAAAAAAATCGCGTGAAAAACTCGGCCGCATTCGAGATCCGTTTGAAGCTCCGCTTTTTAAGTACACACACACACACACACACACACGCGTGCTTATAGGATGAGTGAACAGAGCTTCGCGCTGGTAAATGGACGCTTTTTTAGACTGCGATGTGTAAAGCTGTATTTGCCTGACTGCCTACAAGCCAGTTTCGCCAGTATGTATATATTAAAAAGCTTTCGTTACTGCATGTATATACACATGTATAATCTTTAGATTCAAGTCCGCACACAGTATTTCGAAGCTTCACGCGCGAACGCCTTAACGAGCGCAAAATATCGCTTGATAGCACCGCGGCAGGGGGGGGGGGGGTCTTAAAAATCCATTTTTTAAAGTCGTTCGACGCTCGGAGGGGTATAGAGAGATTAGCGCGCGAGCAGGGGATGATCGATCGAAGCAGCCGAGTAGGACTTTCGGGAAGTTAAGGAGGTCCGTTGCCAAGGTGCCGGCGAAACTCGCTTCATTGCGAGTTATACCTATATACCTATATACCTATATATAATATATATAGATAGATCTGGATTGAATGTGTTTGTATAAGGGAGCGACGAGGTGCTATATACCGGTGGTCTCAGGGGGCTTTTCGAGCTTTTTCAACTTCCTAAATTCTTTACGACGAGGGCTTCTCTCGATGCCGAATCATTATCGAGAACTGCCGGAATGTCTATACAGGCAATTTTATTTGTTGGTCCTTTGTATCGATAAAATAATTATTATCAAAGGGTAATATTTGAGAGTCATTACTTTTTTTTACCGAGCATGTACAATAGCGCCCAACCCAACAAACGTATATGTACATTCCTGCGCCCTCGTGAATATACGAGCAATTGTTCCTCTGCTTAATTTAGCGCGCACGGAACATTGCGAGCGGAGGATTTTCAAAATTTGGGTCACTGTCCTGCTTACGGCGAATACTTCTGTCTAAAAATGCTGTGCCTTTTTACTTTACGTGTAAATATTCTCAATGTCACCGGCGGTTAATTATAAAATAATCTTTTGGATACTCGAATACGGCTTGCTCAACAAGAGCTTCTATTTACTTATATATACGCTACACTTTGATGTTGCAAACGAAATACGTTTTCTCGTGTAGCTTATAGTGCAGCGCTAATTGCACGGCGGCTCATCGTTATACCCGAGAAAACCTCCAAATGGCTAGTCCTCATAATTGGGCGAATCGTCGTGGAAGTGTACAGCGAAAGCAAACTCGTTCGTTACCAAAGTTCTTCTTTTACTTTTTTACAAAAGAAAAAAAATTGTCAAAGCTGCGCCAACCGATAGGAATCGACGGAAATAAGAAGCGGGGCTGGATTATTGAATATCAGCATGATTCCGAGAACGCGCTGTAAATAACAAGGTATTTTTGGGGGAAATGGACGCGTAAAGGGCTATTAAAGGCGCGCGATAAATTGCCGGTAAGGAAAAAGTGTAACGACCATACTTCTCTTCCTCTCCGCGGGGGGGAGATCGAGGAAGATAATGGCGGTTAAAAAATATTATCATTGCGCCGTATCTGCTGCAGTGAAAAAATCTCGGCATATAGTGCGAGAGAGATAAGATTCTCGGAGGTGATGAATGTCCATCTTTCGTTTGGCCGTTCCCCAATATGAGATATAAGTCACGCTCCTATATATATATATATATATATATATATAACAGTATATAACGTGCTTTCGCGCGCGTTATATACAGGGACTTTTTCTTCTTATTATTTTCAGAGTTTATTATAAAATTGCTGATGTGTATACGTGAGGAGAGCAACGATGAACGTGAAAGGGCAGAAAATGCACGACTCTATATAATTCACTACTCAGCTGTACATACATGTATACACGTATTGCGCGTCTGCAAGTCGGTTAATCGGATTTTCTCACGTACAAATACACGCATCCTGGTTCTCGATGGGCAAACAATACCTCGTCAACAGAATTTTATTTTCACCTTTTTTCTCAGCCTCTCTTACCCTGTAAAATAGAAACACGTGTGTGTATATATATATATATATATATATATATATATATATATATATATATATAGACACGCCGAAAAATCTACAATAGCTGACGCCGCAAAGGCCGAGCTTTCGCAAATACGACCCTCCGCCAAAAATGAAAAAAGCAGGCCCCTATATCAGTCACGGGCGCGATGTTTTTTTTCTCTATTTCTGTTTGCTGAAAAAAAAAGTGGAGCGCGCAACACCTGTATATTAACAACGCATCCTGCGTCGATTCGATTATCAATCAATTCTGATGGCAGTATATATAGTGTGTATAGGCTACTGTGCGCGTGGAGAGATTAATCTGACTAGTGTTTTTGGCGCCTCCACCGTGTATATATATATGTATAGGGAGCGGATATACAGTGTGTCCTTATATACAATGGTCCGTGATAAAGAAAAATAGTCGAGTCGCCGATTGCTTTTTTGAATTATGATCTATAGCTAAATAATATAGTTTCGCGTCGTCCCAACAGTATATATTGTTCCAGTCGCGATTAGGAAAAAGATTCTAGTATTCGGGAAGGCTATCTGCATTGTTCAGGTGACCATCGCTCATTCCTCCTCCTTCTTCTTCTTGCGCACGTGATAAAAAGTTTTGTCATTTTTTTTTATTATATACACTCAAAGGATTACGTACTCTTCCTCTCAACGACGACGCGAGCCTTATGCCTACTTTTTCTCGTATAAGTATATACAGTGCAGCGAGTGAGTAGGATATACGGTAGCTCCGGGGAGAGCAGCTTTCGGTCGCGACCCCGCCTATTCAGGTCGTGGCACTGACAATGCGACCTACATACGTTTGTGTCCCACCAGCGCTACCCCCATTTGCCCGGATATTCCTGCTCTTCCGCATCTCCCCTCCCGGCCCCTCCGCTCGCTGTCTTTATGCAATTCTTGCGCGCCGAGTCCTATCTCTCTCCCTTTTCAAGTTTGCGCTTTGTTGACTTTCTTTATTTCGCTCGTCGGCCGCGCCGTTTTTTTTTTATCTTGACTTACTTTCGCGCGCGCTCGAGAGACTTTTAATTGAATTCGATAAGGGGACTGATTTTTATTCTTAATTATAATCGGCCGCGGCTCACCTGCAACGCTCGCATAATTTCCACAGCTCTGCGTTGCCCTATAATATAATACACTGACTTTCTTCTCAAGAGCAATTCTCTTATATATATGTATGAGTCATCTCCTCGTCGTGCAGGTTTTTCTAGTATGTGCGGCGTCGCAATTTTCGCAGAAATATGCTTTTCAATTCCGCAGAGTAGAAGCTACGCGGGAGTCACCGCTACTGCGGTGATGCGCCGCATATATTCCCGGGTTAAAGTTCTCGCGCGGGTTCGATTTTATTCGCGGGTTTTTTGACGGGAATCGATCGCTCGATGAATTTATTTAGTTCATACATAGCCGCGCAACGACGCGTTATACCGTATGCCGCGAATATTGTTCCGAAAACAAATTTCGCATATAGCATGCGGTCTCTAATACTCGGTTATAAGGCTGCAGGTCTATTTCAAGCTATATATGGAGTATTGTTTTATTTCCACAAACTATATACTTCAGCCGCAATATACATGCATCGGCTAGAATTTCATACCACTTTTCTAAATTTCCCGGCGCGTGACTTATTTTTAAAACAAGAACAAACGCCAGGGCAAAAATATGTCGCGCTATTATATATCAACCGACAATGTTCAATTGCGCTTACTTTTTCACGCAGACGGGCGATGAAAAGTTAAAACGCTCGCTGCTGTTACACAACGAAGCCACTGGAAAAGTTGAAATCGCCGCTCGATAACTTTCGCGCTCGGCTGTTACTCCGGCGAATCGCGAACTCCGCGAAAAACCGCGAGAGTCAGTGCTCTCATTGAAAAATATATCTTACACACCTATACTTCAACGCGACACTTGGATCCACCGCACAGTGTAACCGTCCGCGCCAAGTTTTTAATCGCCTCGCGCGAGTATCGATCTTCGAGACGAGACATCGTTCCCTCTTTCCTGCGCGCTCGCCATTCATAAATTCCATACGCGCGGCTGAATAAGAGCCAGGCGACTTTCAAATTCAAGTACACTGGAGCAGCTTGTAGCTACGAGGATATTACAGCCGTGTCGTCGCGGCTTCGGGAGCGATGTAGCCCGGGGCGGGGGCGGCTAAGGGAGGAGAAATGTTTTTATGAACGCGTGCGATTCGTGCGATCGAAAAGGCAAATTTGTTCGGTTAGCCAAATCCATTAACGCGGGAACACTGAGCGCAAATGTTTGCTCGATGTATCGTTTCATATATATATCTAATCAGGGCTATTGAGCCACGTGGTTAGACCTGCAGCTGTTGGTCAACACGGGCGTCGAGATCAAAGGGCTTATCGATTAATATTCCATTAGCAATTAGCCGCGGGCGTCGATTATATATATAAAAACATATATACATCGCGCGAGTCGAGCCAAGGAAATGCGGGACAGAGGCGTCGTCCTCCGCCGTCTACATCGGCATGAGCGCACGCGTCTCTGCTGAATATTCAAAGCCATCTCGTTTCTCCCCCGAGAGGACAGAGCAGTCGGTCCCTCAGGTGCGTCGCGTATAATTCCTCGGATTGCCGCGCGAGGGGAAGTGTTTCAAGCAAGGGCGGCGTAGGTGACGGGCCGGCTTTATCGGCTGGAATTTCCGAGCTCAGGCCCGCGTATACTACGCCTCACATATAGTTCTTTCTCTCTCTCTCTCTCTCTTCGCTTTCTTCTTTTTTCCTTTCCCGCGCGTCATCCTCGCGGCGTTTTCCACGCGGGAACGATTTCGCGCTGATTGATTTTCGATTCGTTGAGCCCGAGGTACAGGCGCACACGCGCGCGGTGCGTGTATATATATATATACGTAGCAACTCTCCGGGATCCGAGGGGGATGAATTCCAAAGTGGCTTTTCATTCGTGACTGCAGCGCTGTCGACTGCATTTCATTGGAAACTAAGTAGTGCTTTTATTTTCCGTGCGCGTATATATATATATTTATAGCGAGCTCTCGCGCGCATCAGTTGAGATAACATATATCGCCGTTGGGAATATTTTTATATATGCTTTTCCATTATTCACTCCTGCGCGGCATCTACGTTTCGAGCTAAATCCGCGCAGCGATATGGTAAATATATGACAAGAGTTGCAGGCATACGCGGAAGAAAACACTAGATATATATATATATATATACATACGAATGTATTTTGCGTATATGCGCGCGCAGCTGTACGATACAATAATAGCAATGTCCCAGCTATTGTGAAGGAAAAATGTATATAACAAAACGCAGAATGTAGGAGACACATACACGGGTGGAAGCATTTTCCTACAGACGCTGCGCTCACACGCGTGTACAGTATCTACACGTTATCGTACGACAAATCAGTGTCATTCGTTCTTGATAAGCGACGTACGCGCCGATTTCGAGTTTCGCAGAAGCGAGTGTCGATTTGGGCCGTATAAAGTATGTAAAAGAAAAGCCGCAGTCGCGGCCAACTGTCAATGTAACGTCATCGCGTGTGCCGATGATGCGCGCGAAGGGGTGAATTTTAACGAGCCAACGTGATTAAACGGCCGCGAGTGAAAATCTCGTTAAAACTTACACGTATAGCCGCATCAGAGAGTTAAGCTCCGCGCGCGCGGATCGTTACTCGCGTTTCTTTCTCTACGCCGACGAGAGATTTTTCCTTTTAGCGCGCGGTATCTTTGTTTTATTTTTGCAACTGAATTCCCGTCGTATATATAGCGGTAGACGACGTCGCAAAGCGACGATTACACAAGCAAGATGTTGGTGAAAAAAAATACTCTGATAATTATTACGAGTTCATATAATAAATTCCATTATAACGCACGTATCGGATGTGGACGAACGAAAACCCGGCTGTCGATACCGGCGCAAATCCCCCTTTTTTCCATTCCTCGTGCACAAGAACGGCGGCGGTCGACTTTTTACCACTTCGGCCGGTTCTTTCTCCTCTTTTATTTCGAGCCTCCGCCGCCGCCGCCGGCTTAGGCATTCTTACGAGCGGTCGTGCACCCTCTGCACCCCGAAATGCGAAACGGCTTCCCCGGGGTATACATCCGTAGGCACGCCGGTTGCTCTCTCTCTCTTTCTATATATATATATATATATGTATATATGTACATACGCGAACGTTACACGACATAGCCCCGGGTCGACTTGAATTACCGACGAGCATCGGCTCCGCGAGAGACAGCCAAGGGAGAGAGAGAGAGAGAGAGAGAGAGAGAGAGAGAGAGAGAGAGAGAGAGAGAGAGAGAGAGAGAGAGAGAGAGAGAAAGCTAACGGCATGATCAATTAAAGCCAGTCGAGTCGCTACGCTCAACATTTCCACGACTTCGTGTGAGTCCCCTCCATCCTCTCTGTGTTAGATGCATATAGAGATCCGTTTGTTTGTTCTCTTTCCGGTTACTTAAATGTAATTCAAAGCTCGAGTACAGATTAGCCGAATCAATTTTTAAAAAATGATTCGAAAGTTTTTTTCAATTTCGAATTCCGCTTCGAGACCCATCTAGAGCAATTTCTCACCCTCGTGTAGCCACTTTCCGCTGATCTTTAAGATAAAAAGTTGTCGGCCCTTCAAACCCTCATAGCTTCGAAAGTTTTTATCTTTAGAGCGCAAATCGAAATTTCAGCTTAAAGTACTCGAGGATACCTATGTATAATATAGGTGCGACCGTATGTGTGAGCTGATTTGACGTTGGTTTCGGAGCCGTTGTCTATAGATTGTTTTGAACTTCGTTCTCAACATTTTACAAAAGCGCTACTCTAATAAATTAATCGATATATATATCGCGAGTGAAATAAACGCGAACGACTATAATTGTTTGCTTTTCGTACCTTATTGTCAAATATTATATATACGCGTAGAATATGGTGTCATGTTCAATGCTCTCGTCCGTATTATCAAAGGCTACTCCCATACACTGAAATTAATATATATGGAGCAATATGATTCGCCGAGCAAACGGTACCTATAGGCTGCATTTTTACGCGACTATTTTAACATCTATATTTGTATATGCCAAAATAATGGCTTTGCTGCTCAGTTAATTATTAATATTCCGATGGCCGTTTAAGTATACATCAGAGATAACGGAAGAGGCGTCAGTTCGAATGCATGCATATGCAATAAAGTGTTTCACAATTAAACAGGATGTATTATAAAATTGATCGATCGAATAATTGAAAGTAATTCTATCATCGTGGATTTCTCATCGCGTATAATTAATATTGATATCGTGGACAGCTCGTCGCAGGTGATCAGTTCGCCTAAATAAGAAAAAATAATACAAGAAAAGCTCTTTAGACGGTAAGCATTATACGCAATTCGCCTCGATCGCTTCGAAACTGCGCAGTATAGTGTTGCCTCGGACAAATCATGAACTTTGCAAATATGCATAGGATAACCATTGTCTAGATTTGCAATAATTTGAATAACAAAACGATATTTCCCTTCGATATTGCTACGCGGTGAAATTCAAATTACTGCGGTTTTCTTAAGCGTTATTGCGCAGCCTCTTTAATATCGAGCGGTCTACTCTGGCGTATCCCAAAACGACAGAATATGGTATTTATACGAGGCGCGCTAGACTATGTAGAGGAATTTCCATTTTCAGCGCGTTCTCGCGAACTGCGCCGGAAACGACGGACTGGAGTGTCGACGGCGGAATATGCGAGGGCTTTCTTTGTTTCGCAAAATAATGCTTTCTCTTAAGAACACCCTGAAAGACGCAAATTCTGAGCATTTCTGGCCAGCGCTGAATAAAAGTGATCGCATGGATTTTTTGGAGAAACCCGCTCCAATCGGAATTTAAACTTTCACCGTTAACAAATTGCCCTTAAGCACGCAAGTTGAATTAAGCTCTCGAACACATTTCGTAAAAGTCTATCTACGATCTGGCTTCGCCGCGTTTTGGAGATTCAACTTTTGCAGAGGAAAAGCTCGGCCTCAGCGCGAATCGCAAATCTTTCTTCCGCTGAAAAACGGAAAGGAATCCGGGATGTTCCAGCGAGGTAAGTGTCGAGCACGTAAGAACTAGGTAGAGTGCAAAAGTGAATCTTGTGTAATCCGTGCTCGGTTCAGGGACGATTATACGAGGTCACGGTGACGAAAACAATCGGCGCTGATTTTCACAAGATGCAGTCCAATCAGCGCTAGGTATATGGGACAATTTTCGGTGCTCCATTGCAATTTGCAATATATCAGGGTTGTCCCCGCGTATATATATATATATATGATTGTGTAAAATGTATAGCAAGAAAAACTGCTTATTTACGTGCTCATCAACCCCTTGAAAATTGATGTTGTAATTTTGGATGGCACCGGACCGAGATGGAAAATAGAGCGAAAGGGCGAGGTGGAACGAAAACGAGATGGAGAGAGAGAGAGAGAGAGAGAGAGAGAGAAAGAAGGTACAGTGAACTTTTGCCGCATCGTATGCCAACCGCAAAACTTTCTTTGAACTCGATTCCCGCGCGCGCGGACTACTCCTCTCTTCTTTTACGGCCTCCGTAGCTGCTTACTTATGTAAGAGAGTTACGTCCCCCTGTTTAGATTTTTTATACGCGCTATTTGCGGGATGCACAAGGCGCACAAACCAATTTCAAGAGTATTACTACCTCGAAAGTTAAGTTCCTCAAACGAACTTCTCAACGATGTAATCACAAAAGTTATTATTCCATTCGCGTCGCGGCAATTTAAAAAAAAACGTACTTTTATTTTCGAATTACACGGCCCGAACTTTTTACACTTCCCCCTCCGCGTCTATACGCCCTCGCTCGATTGAGAAATTCATGCGGCAAGTTTAATTAAACTTTTATGCGATTATTCGGCAAAGCGCGGTCCCCAGCACACGCGCGTCTCTCTGCGATATCAGCCCCGCGGCGATAAAATATCTATGTACATATACCTATACATATATGTGAGCGCCTCTGCCTTCCGCAATTTCGCGATCGGAAAGTTCAAAGGTCCCGCCGTGTACCCGCGAACAAACGCGTATTCTACCATCGAGCGCAGATGAATGTAGTCGGGTGCGAATGGGCCCCTGAGGTCGCATTCGCCTGCCTCTTTTGCCAGGCGTTTTCGCGCGAAACTTTGCCGATAGTCGGTCTGCTGGTGCTATTTTTTTTTGCATTGAGAACTTTGCATGTATACACCGATCAATTTGTTAATTTAATTCTCCTGCCTTGGGGAGGGCTTTGTGTAGACATTTTCCGTGTATATATATATATATATAGGCTCCTCAACTTTTCATGTACAAGTTTAACGAAGGCTTCCATCAGAATGATAAGATCCTTATGGAATCTTTAAGCCCGTAAAAGCTTTGGAAAGTTTATGAGAAATTAAATTAGGAGATTGCTGCACAGTAGTAGTTTCTAAGTGTTTGTTTCGAAAGCGGTAAAAACTTTCTGATTTCGGGGTAACCCGGCGATGGTCAAACACTAGTTTTTTTATCATCCTACATGGCAATCCGCAGATTTACATCACGGTTACTTCTAAAATTTCTTGTATATAGAGTACAAGCTTTTTTTTGACGCGTGCAAATATTTTTCGAGAATCACGCGTGCGCATCGATATACTCCTCTCAAATATTTTCCGATGACACGTATCCATCCTGCACGCGTTCTGCAAAGAGCGCAAATGTAAATAGAATAGAAAAAATGCTGAAGCGCTTGTTTCGTCCGTCTGCAGCGAAAATTCGCCAGTACATAAAGGGGAAAAGTTGCGAGCAAGCGACACCGCGTATAAAAGTCGAGCGCGACAACTTTATTCCTGCGTGAAAAAAAGCTCTCTTTGCGAAGTAACGAAGCAATTTGTTAAAAACTCTGTCGCACGCGACGTGCATTTCGATTCCCCGCCAGCGGATTATCGGAGTGTATATATATATATCGATACGAGAAATGCGTCCCTTTGCGCGGGCATTGTAAGCGTCGATCGTTCGAATGTACAACCTTTGTTAATGACGATGCGATTTCATTGATCGAACGTATTTCATCGGAAGCTCATTTCACGTTTATCCAATCGTTTTATTATCGATAATAAATCCAAATGGTCCCATTCTCCAGGGATACATAAATAATTCCACCGAACGCGGCATTCTTCCAACAGTTCTCTCATCCGCGGAGAAAAAAATAAATAAAAAAGCCCACGTTAATTTCTCGTAACAATGATTTACTTCGTTCCTCCGAGTTGGACGAGTATAAGCTTTTTCCCTTCGACATAGTTGGAAATTATTTCTCCTCACTCCGAGAGCCGAGGGGCGGAAAAGTTGGCTAAGTGGCTTTCGAAGAACTTGGCTCTCTTTTCCTCGGATATGCTGTATATGTATATGTAGGTACGATGCTCTGGGTATCAATTTTCGCTTGGGTGCACAGCTGCGGCCATTCAGTAATCGCGGGCATTCGTCTCAACGAGACAGTATAATTAAAAAGCTATCGCGCGCCGGCGTAAGATGTAAGGAAAAGTTGAACGAGTAGAACGAGTCAGGCTACGGTAAGACGCAGGCGAGTCCGAAAATCCAACTCGCTGGGGTATCATAATACATAGACACACTTATATATATATATATATATATATATATATATATATATATATTCTCCCTCTTCGTTCTCGCACGTAAGTCCGGTTCGCGCACGTCCGATCGAGCGGCGCTGCGCCGGCGCGCATGCATTGAGGCAGCAGCCGCGACAGCAGAGCCCCCCCCCTCTTCTCTTCTCCGCACTCCCCTGACCCCCCGCACGCCACTTTATATCGATCACTGCGCACATCCCGCGCAGCATCTCCGCGGCGTGGGAGCCCGTGTCTCCGATTATACGCATATACGAGGTGTCTATGAGAGCGTGGATTGGGAATTATTTTTTTAATTTTTACCGGGACACAGGAGGGGGGGGGAGATTGATGGGAGCGAGAGGCCGATGATGTGAATAATTGCTCGCGAGGAGAGATTTACGGGCGAGGGATGTTTGCTCAGAGTTGTTTCATTCGAGGGGGTGTCTCGCGCTGACGTTGTTTGTTATATATACGTTACATTTATTATTTCCATACGCACACGTGCGCGAGGTGAAGCAACAAATCGTCTCAACTATGCGATATTGGGACGAAAATCCACAGGTCCTTGTATAAAAAATGAACTGATCCGGGGGGAGGAATTTACTTTGTAAATTTAGTTGGACTTGCAAAGTTCTAAAATTGCTTCTCGGCTGCGCGTTTGATTAATAATAAGGGCGCAGGGCTTTCCGAGGCAGCATCTCATCTTCGAATATTCGATAAAGTTATTTCTGTACCTTTCACTTACACCTTCCAGGGCGCAGTTCCCGCTTCAATTACGACTACTAGGAGAAAAACTCCGCAAGCTCGCTTATTCTCTCCGTCGCGGCAAACGCTTGGAAAGCAGGAGCGGCTGCATTAGAGATTAAACAATAAAAATGTTTACACCGAATAAACTCGAGCAGCTGTGCGGGCAATGCATCAGAGAGCTCGCGCCGCGCGATAAATTACGCGCCTGCGCCGCGACGAAAACAAGTTAACCCGCCCGCGCGGAGATCGAATAAACTTCGCTCGCCGATACATAAAGCTCCGCGAAGAAAGCTATGCTCCGCCACAAAGCAAGCGTAAGAGCCGGGAAAAACTTGTTTATTTGAAACTTTCCTTTGCGACTACTCTCCGAGCCTCTGTGGCTTTTTCTCGGCGGCCCCTCTTTTATTCCTTGTGTCTGACTCTTTCCGTCTACCCGAGGAGGAAGATGAATCAAAACTCGCGCGGTCGTCTCGGTGAAAAGACGCTGCGAGGGCAAATACGTACATCAGAGGGAGAGCCGACCCGTAGCGCACCTGTGCGACAGCCGCTGGAAGACGACGCGTGGGAGACAAAAAACGAGGGACCAGCCGCGTGGACTGGCAGATTGTGTCATTTTTCAGGAATTCGACGGAAAGATCTTGGAATTCCGAGACGACAGACGCGACCCGTGGATTTATCATTCTTCTTCTGTTCGCGCGGACTGTAATTTCGCAAGGAATTTCCTTGAAATAAGCATCGAGGGCAAGCTCTCATCGTGCCTCCAATCGTTGTCCCACTAAACTCCGAAGTTCGAATGACCTATCGGCTGAAAAAATGTGAAAAATCCTCACGCGCATTCATCAGCAGCAGCTTCCTCCTCGACTCAAGGATCATACACGAAAGGTCAGCTTTCGTTGTTTCATGGCCGATCGCAGCAGCAGCTCTCCCCTAGCGCTCGCGCAGCCAAAAAGTCCGCGCACGCACGTACCCGCAAAAAGCTCGATGCTTGCGCGCGCAAGCAAGCTATATCTATAGGAGAAGCAAGCAGCCCCCAGCGGAGGGTGCCAGAACTAGGTCAGCCCCCTCGCAGCTCGCTACTCCAGCCGCAGCAGCCGAGTCAGTCTTGCACGGCACGGGCCACGATTCGCAGCCACGGCCAACCGTCTCTCCTCGTGCGTTCTCCGCATTGCGCTTCTGCTTCCCTCGCGCATTACAGCCACCGCTGCACACTCGCGATCTCACGTGCGGCTCTGGCTGTGTCGTATACGTATATCGTCGAGAACTCGCGTCGCGAGCCAGTGACTTTGAAATTCAGCGATAGGTGATCGCGGAGTAATCATCGCAGCGGCGTCATGTAGTGCGCGATGTAACGTACAACAGTGCAGTGCGGAGCGCCCAGTGCGCGGAAAGTATACACCTGTAGAATGCGCGCGTCGCAGCGCCGATCCATCATCATCGTCGTCATCCTCGATTGATCTTCGCGTCGGAGAGCGAGAGAGTGTGTGTGTGCGGGTGTCTCGGAGAGAGAGAGAGAGAGAGAGAGAGAGAGAGAGAGAGAGAGATATCGGAACAGTCGCGACGATGCCGCAGCATCAGTACTGAGAGTCAGAGCAGCTATGCCAGCGGAGGCTATTGGGAACCTCGTCGGTGGACGAACTGCCGAGCTGGAAGCCGCCGAGCGACTCGACGACAGGTGATTATGCCGACGTGTAATCGCTCTCTCAGCGCGACTTTTAGAGACCTTTATACGTACGCGAGTTTTTTTCCTCTCTCTCGGAAAGACAAAGTGCGGGGGAGGACGACGCGCGCGCGCGCGAGCTTTCGCAAGCTCGCGCGTCAGAGTACGCGTGTACATGACTGTACTTATAGATGTGTGTACGGTGAACGATGCTCCGAATATGATTTTTCTTTTCGTTTTTGTTCTTCGGGTGCACCGCGAGAGTTAAAGAAAGAGTTCACTTTCTGCGCTGGCTGGCGGATGATTGGGTTAATGACACCTCTTGATGGAGGCCAGAATCAATACCTCATTGCGCGGGGCTCGTTACGTAACTGTTTGCGCGCTTTGCTGCTGCCGCTGCTGCTGCTGCTCTGACGTGCACTGCGATATTACGATTATATCGTGAAAAGTCTTCGAGAGCCTTTTTTTTTCTTTAACGCTTCAAGCGCTCATCGTATGTATATATACGCTCGTGCAAGTGTTTGATCGCGTGTCTATGTTGGGATAGTCGCGCGGACGCGTTCATTTTGTAAGCAAAGGTCAGGGCAATTTTTAAAGCGTCGCCGTACTGCAAGATCATGGACGCTTATTGATATTTGAAACACTTTTTTTTTACTCACTTTCGTTGCTGATTATATATCAACTTATACACGTGATGTGACGCATCGATCGGCCGATGGTCGTACACAATTCATCAATTATGAATAATCGGAGCGCGTATATACTTCCAGAGTCTTGCGTTTAAAAAATGCATGGCGCCATGGCTGTAACACCTCTGATTGGCAGCTAATCTTTTGAATCATAGAACATTGCGTTCGAATATGTAATACGATTAATTCCTATATCATCATTAAAAAATACACAAATTGAGAAAACACGACGATGTAAATGTAATCATGGGAACACGACGCCGCGTTTATACAGCATGCTTTATACGGACCTGATGTTTTACACCAGCGAAATTGTATTCCAACAACAATAACAACAACAACAACAACAAGTAATAATTCGCCCGTCATTATACCTCTCGCCCTGAATTTTCCCTCCGCGTTCGACAGTCGAAAAATTAATTTCCCCGTTCATGTTCTCTCCGCAGATTCATGATTTATTACACCCCCTCGAAAAAAAACCGCGCATGAATTGAATTATTGTACACTTGAAGAAGCCACGCGTAAAAATAGCAAAGCCGCGCTATTGGAAAATAGGGGAAAAAAAGATTTTCCGGAAGAAAAAAAAACTCGCAGTATATGACTGCCTCCTAATATGCTCGACGTTCTTCGGGTCCAGAGGCTCTTCTCCCGACGCGGCTCCCCATCCCGATGTCTTTTATCGGGCGGCCGGAGCCGGCAATTTTTTATGCGGTCTTTCAGAGAAGAAAAGCGAGCGAGCCCTCGTCCGTGCCGCCCCCTCGCCTCGTCGAGAACACCCCCCCCCCCCAGCGCAGCCTATTATATAGCGCGGGTGTCGTGTAGCTTCTTCCACTGCAAGTATACGAGCCGCGCGGAGGATTCCGATCGAGAGGCGTGGGTGCAGAGCATCATCTGGCTCGGATGGCCGCGTGAGTAAGCGGTATATTTTTGTTTGCTCTGGAGTTAGCAGTTGGCGCGATTTTACCGGGCCGCGCATATATATATATATATATGTATATATAGTTCGGCTATAAATCGTACGGCCGGAGAGCTGCGCGGAATTATTAATAGATCGCGCGACGTATGCAGGGTTCCAGATTTTCGGAGGCTTATAGCCATCGATCGCTCGGAGGAGGGGACGTTATGGCATATACCTGCCGTGTGCTCTGATTTCCCGGCACGTGGCTTCTGATCAACCATTTTTTTTTCGTCCTTTTTCAACATCAACGACAGAGACGGAAAGTACATACACTGTGCGGCATGTATATTGAAAAGAAGCTTTCGTATATAATAGTCCCGTGTACTCGCAAAAAGGAAGTAGCCTAGCCTCTTACTCCCTTTCTCCGCATCGGGGTCCGTGAAAAGCCAGGCCTCCTCAGACCAATCGTGTATCGGACGAAAATCGCGTTCCACGCCAGCGGAAAAAGGAGAAAGAGACGTCAGCTCTCGAGCTCAGAGCCAAGTTCGCTCGGACGAACCGGCATACCCACCCACACTCGCGCGGTCGTATATAGAGCAGCGCGAGCGACAAAGAAAACGCAACGTAGTCGTAACTTTTGCGTGAAAGCAAAATCCTTATCTCGAGACTGCTACGTATACACTCGGCCCGCCCAGGAGCCGTCTCTACGCCGCCCTGTCGGCTGTAATTTATATACGCGTTTACGTGCGCGTTTGCGGGGGAGCAGTGGAATCAATTTTTTCGAAGAAATATATAAAAAAAGAAGGCTCTTCCGAAAAAAGCCATAAATATCCTAGCCAAAACTTTTCCTATATACGTATACACCTCGTGCAAAACAATCGCAAAAAGTCCCGCTCTCTCGCGCGAGCGCTGCATTGTCCGCGGCATGCAGAAACTCGCGGACTTGGCTCCTTTCCCTCGGCTCTCTTTTCTATATACTTCTTGATGACCCCAATTTACGACGCGGCTTATGCGCTCTCGCACCCCCGCGCGAGCGCGCAGTGTATATATATATATATATGTGAAACTACCGCTCTCTCCTGCGCACAGGAACTCGAAAATAACTCGAGAGCAAATCCGAGAAACAGGCGCCGCGGCTGATCCCCTACTACTGCTGCTGCTGTCTTTCTTTCTCTACAAAGCTGTGTTTTTCCTCGGGGAGCGCGCGAATCAGCGGAATTACTTTTTCTCCCTCTTTCTCATGCAGATGGATTTCGGATACAGTTTCTGATTTCGATGATTTCTCTCTTTTTTTGGAAAAGTCGTAAAAACTGAATCTATCGTTGTTCAATACATAAGAAGCGGGATTTATAGGTCTGCTTCCTTCCAGCTGCTCAGACCGTCGCGCGGGAGATTCGAAAAGATTGTTTAGGGAAAATTACTTTTCAATTTTCTCACCGAGCAATCGATCTTTCTTCTGTTGCAGAAAGTGCTGAATGAGTTTTCTACGAGGAATCTCGGTGCTTCAAGACGATAGCTTCTCGAGGCATCCCTCTGCGCTTGTTTGAGGCTCATTAGATATTCGCTCCAAAGAGAAGCAGGAAAGACCTCGAATGGAAATGGCACAAATTTTCGGCATGAAAGGTGAGTTTTTATACAATACATGATGTGCATCATATACCAAACAAATGAAAGAAAATCGTCGATTCATCGATTCCGCGCGAAAATCTCCGCATATGGGTATATATATGTCTGGTGGTATGGGAAGGGAGGACGCGGAATTTCGAAATCCCCGGTGGCGCGGCGTATAACAGCTGCTTTGCATAACCTAATTAGCCGGCGACGCATGTGCGCGGCGGCGCTGCAGTAAGAGAGTAGATATATGTGCGCGCAGTGTTTGCAGCAGCAGTTTGCCTCGGCGCAATAACTTATTTTCGAGAAACTGTCCGGAAAATTTTCGGGCGCTTTGCTTGCGTATTGTGCAGCTGAACGATGATGGCCGTCGTACGGAGCACGATTGTTTATATTTCTCAAAGAATTTGTCGCAATCGCGGAAGATCTGGCGACGGACGTGCAAAAAATCGAAGGAATTCACTTTGCCGCAGCGACAGCCGCGCGGCAAACTTTTTCTCCCCCGCACCTGTTCTTCTTTTTCTTCTCTCCTCTAACCGGCTGCAACCACTCGTCGTAATAGCGCGCAAAAAGTTACCCGCTAATTATACACACCGTCGTTTTGAAAATTCTCGCTATGGCGCATGCGGTACATCGAAATTTTCCGTTGATATATATTTAGAGAAATCAAAGTAAGTGCTCAACGCTAATCGCGAGTAAATCTAAAATCACAACTAGTACGCGTACTGGTCTATTAAGTGAAAGCCCCCCGCGCGTAGGAGCTGTTCCGCGAGAGAAAAAGAAAAGCGGGAAATCCGAAAAAAGTCGCTCAAGCCACAATTCTCCCCTCCTAGCAGGTTGTCGCGAGAAAATTTAATTGCGCCCGAGAGATGAGCGGCGAACAATCGAGCGGAAGCCGGCGCCGTTGGAATTAAAAGCGCCCCCCCCCCGCCGAGCTTAATAATTGCAAATTAGGCGTGGACTAACCGTTCGTTCGACTTCGTTAAACTTTTTTTCCTCGCGGTCGCTTTTCTCTTATACTTTTAGTGTCTTTCTTTTATTATCACCCATCTATGCGCGCACAGATACCTGGTTTTGTATCGAGTCGCGTCGGCTCGATCGGCCGCTCGAATATCGTCTAATCGAATTAGCTGTAGTAGTTTTCCGTTGACTAAAGCTTTTGAGAAATAAGGTTTTATTTCTGTGCAGTGCTCTACAGTGCAATAATTTCACGTGGATTTCAGCCCTCTGAGGCTTAATATCTCGAGCTTTACTTATGAATCTATTAAAAAATGTTAATTCCCTTTCATAATGGCAACTAATGAACGCACAGGCTTTCAAAGCGCGAAACGGCGTATTCATCGCAGTAAGACTAGTTAATTTAAATTTTTCAGTGGCGGCGACTATGAAACGAAAATAAAAACTCGTTTCTTTATCGGACACGGCATCTATACGCTCTCTTTTACGAAAAATCCTCCAAGTCGCACGAGCGCGATATCGCGTCCAATATAATTAAAGTCCCCCTCCCGCTCCAATCGACTACTGCAGACCCCGCAGACTAATTGAACCCGGACTCATTCTCTCTCTCTCTCTCTCTCTCTCCAGGCCAGCAGTGTCTTCGGCTTACATAAAGCTCTTAAAGGTGTAACTCTGATCCCTCAACAGTATATATATATATATACATATACATATAGATAGCTAAAAGTTGCCACGCTTATACCTTTGCCCAGCTTAATTATTACAAAACTTGGGCCCATTGTTCCGACGCGACGCGAGCTGAGTTAACGCCGTAATCTACTTTCCATACACTGCATACACGGGTAGCACAAGCTCCGAGCTTGCGGCGCTATCATAATGCGCATCGCATGCGTCTCTAGATTACGGAGTTGTTAACTCGCGCCGCGCTTTTCCCGAGGGATAGGATGCGCGCGCTCCACACCCCAGCTGTTTTCCAAATTTCCCCTCGCACGCGAATTTTATTGCATTTTCTGTTTGAAACTCGATACGACCGCAAAACTGCACGCGTATGACGCGGGATCCAGATCGACGGGCTCGATATGTAAACTCGCGTTTATTTTCCAAATCGCGTGTCATCTGAAAAAACCATTTATCGCGCGCGCGCCTCTGTTCATTGAATAAAAGCTTTGACCGCAGGCGACGAGATGAATATATTCACTCTTCATCCTATACACGTATATGTATATGTCTATCGGACGAATTGATTTTAACCGCCGCTCCTGTCAAAAATATTATTTCGATAATCGAATATGCTAATCCCTCGTTACCTATGTACACGCGGAGACGGAATAAAAAGGGCGTTTCTTGGCCCCTCGGCTGCTGCATACATTTCTCCCCGGCGCGTTGCTTATACATTCCAGCGCACATATAGATTCGCCGCGGCGACACGCTGTCAGCCAGTAAATAATCGTCGAAATCGGTTATTGCAGGGGGGATACGCGGCGTCATCAGTCTTCGCACGTGTCGGCGCTTTCGGCCCCCGCTTTCCAGAATACGTCGAACTTTGCGCGCGGAACTGCGTCATTCGCGCCTGTACCTGGCTTAAATTCTGATCTACTGCGACGCTTTATTGCGTATTTGCGTAGCGCCGGGACTGGTGCTTTTTATTTTGTCCAGAGCTTGCGGCTAAAGCTCGTATACTCGCGCACGCGGAACTTTTATTGCAAAAAAAAAAAAATCTAATAGTCATCTCGCGCAGCTCACTCGGCGAAAGGGTAAACAAGTGGCGAACGGAAATAAAAGAGACTTTATCGAAAATAAAGACGCCAACATCCGTGCGACGGGAAATTGAAAGCGCGCGCGCGCGCGACTGCTCGGGCTGCGGAGGAAAATAACAAGAGGTATATGTATATACGTTTGATAGAAGCCAGCCTAGTAGAAATCATTCTATTTACTAGCCAGGACTAACCGCATCGGTAACAGCGACCATGAAATTCCGTTGAGAACGTTTAATGTATATTGATTCGTTAATTGCATAGACAGTATTATACGCAGCGAGCTTTACGAGAATATTGCAGAAAACGAAATGTGTACATGTATATAGGTACACCACTGCAGCGCGAGAAACTCGAAACGTCTCCGCGGGAAGAGCTGGCCTACTTCTCGCGGTGTAGTTCGTTCCTGTTACTTACTATATATATATGCTGTCAGCCTTGCAAAGTTCAAAGTGCCGCATTCCGATATATTGATTGGATCGGTGCATACGCCTGGGGCAGCGTTCGGCGTTTCGGGTTATTTTTTCTCTCTCGGAATTTTAAACGCTATACGCGTGTTTCACTGCAGACTCTGCGTCGTAATAATTCCGAAATATATTGCCGTTTTGAAAAATCTTGTCGAGTTTCGTAATACGGCGTCGAGCCATAAAGCGAAAGGGGCCTGCCGTATGATTGAAACTTTGGAACGTTCGTACTCGCTGCATATACTTATATAAGCGAGCATATAACGATGTTGAATTTGTTAATCGGAAACATTGTGTATTGTTGTTGTTTTTCACTTTTCAACGCGATTCCTACACATAGAAAAATACTTGCTAGTGCAAATTTCGAAATGACCTCCATCACGAGCAACAATTAACAAAGTATATATAGATATATATATACAAAGTGCTCGGTTCGCTCCGCACGTGCAAATAACCCTCGACTGCACTCGTCGTCGGGTATCTCGAATCCACTCGCGGGTCCGCACTCTAGAAATACACATTTTCCCGCGCACACACTCGACGTTAGAATTATCACACTCGCTCGGCCGGTCGATTGAATTACTCGAGGATACATCGCGTACATAACCCGCGGCGGAAAATAATAGTCGCGAGAGTAGGCGTCAACCGATAATTGCTGCAGTCGTCTCCTCTGATGCCCCGTCTGTATATATATATGTATACCGTACACATGTATACACGAGGGATGCAGAGGTGCGGGGGCGAGAGTAGGAAGGTCGAGTGCCTGAATCGGCAGCTGATAATTCAAGCAGCCGTGTTCTCTCCTCCCTATGCGCACTCGCGGGTTCGGCAACCTTTACTCGTGCAAACACTCGCGCTATGTAGAGGCTGGATTCTTCGCGACGCTCTTCCCTTTAGCGCGTTCGCGCGATCGATTCTTTCATATATAACGCTTAATTATTTTTCCATCAGAGCATACAGTCACCGGCTCGGGCTGCGTTTCGCCTGTGTTATTTTTTATATACATGCGTATATGCACGCGCGACTGATTGTATTATTGATTTTTTCCCGGCGCACGGGGTGTCCGCTAAATTTTAATCGTTTTACGATCGATCGCATCAAAACGCGATTTCCTTTTAAAATAGAAATCGCGCGTAATTGGATATCCTTTTTTTGTGCATCGGCGTATCTGCATATAGAGCGATTAAGGTTCGTATATATCGAAAATGCCAAGTCAATTCGAAATCAGAGTGGCGACAAAAGCTCTGCTAATTCGATGAAGCTTGCGCGCATATAAAAAAAAATCGAATCGGCTGTTTACGCGGCGTCGCACACGTGTACATTATACATACGCGAGCGTCTCATGACTTATGGATCCGGCGCCGGCCGCGATATCGAGGATACGACGGTCCTCCGGGCTTAAAGCTCTCGACATCGCACCCATTTCGTTTGCCGACCCACATCGGCAAACAGCGAGAGCTGGCGCACCATTTGTCGAGATGAACTACTGCTGCTGCGGTCCAGTTCTGTCGCTTCCAAGCGCTCGTTTGCAAGAGTGCACACACTCATTCTCTCACATCTGTATTTGCCGAGAGGAACAACGCGCTAGTAGCGATATCTTTCGTGCCGCGGGATTTGCGAGTCAAACGACGCTTAATTAACGTACGTGTCGTGTCCTCTGATATTTAATATACGGCGCTATATATACTGCTGCTGCTGCTGCTTCGTTTTTCCCACCTACACACATACATAGACATAGCGCGAGTTCGTTATAGCGGGCGAATTTCTGCGGCGCGTAAAGTCGTAAAGCAACTTGTACAATCCCCTGATTAATAAGCCATTCGCAGGTTTTATCTCTTCGCGATGAAATTCGATTTCCTCCCTCGCGTTGCATACCTCATAAGAATATTACAACCATCATCGGCAGTAGTAAAAAGCACCGCGCTGGAAAATCAAAACGGAAAAAAGGCCGGAGGTGCACTGAACTCATTGACGTCTTTCTCTCTCTCTCTTTCTCTCAGTACGACTGCGAGGCAAATTACTGCGCGCAAAGTACTCTTTAACACGAAGAACAATTTGACGCGCGAGTGTGGCCCTTTTCGGATTGCGCGCTTGTGTTTTCCGCGAAGCGAATGGCGTCCTTCCACGAAAGCTCGGCGTTTACGAGCTTGGAATATTCTCTGCAGACGTTCAACTTGTTCGGTTATTTTATATGCGTATCGTTTATTGGTGCAACAGTCTTGCCTTGGAGTATTTATCCGATTCGATTTATTTTTAACGAAAATTCGTTAAACGTATATGTGAAAGCTCTACAAGTCAGCTGGAACGTCATCTCGACACACCGAGTAACTCGTAGTTTTCATGCGAGTATCATCACGGAGATAAGAGTATATAGTTGATGAATTTCGGAGGGTCGCGTGAAGGGAGTTCGTTCAGTTTTACCGGTGAATGTGTAAGGGTATCTCGTAAGCGAGTTTTTTACGCGTGAAAATGAATTTTTTTCATTAACTTGGCCACGTTGTATAAAGTTTGTAACGTCTTTTCGGCCTGTATACCGTCGGCAGTGAAGTTCCAAAAGCGTGGAAAAGAGCGCTTTTAAAGTTTCTTCTTTGAGTACGTCTGCATTTGCCAGGCAATTTTTTCATGCAAATAAACGCATATTATATACTCAAAGTTAAAATAAATAAAAAATATGAATGAGCAGTCTTGGCATTCATTTCGTGAAATTCTTTAATTGCAAAGGCACTTTGAATTTTTCATTATCGGTCAGTAATTACCCTTCTATTCACTCTCTGCATCGCGGCTGCGATTCGCCTCTTTATACGCAGCGAACAACCGATTTCCGGCGCGGTAGAGGAATATTATATAAACAGTGCCGGGTTGAATGTCTTCGTCAAAACGCTCGGTTAATGAGGTTCTTCGACGCAACGTCGAGTTTTTAGTGCTTGAATTACAATTAAATTCCACTTGATAAGCGAAGTACGTTTTTACGATTGTCGAGAGCTTGCGCGCGTCGCGAGGTAAAAACAGTAGTGCGGCGGGGGGGGGGGGGTGAGAGAAATGCACTAATGGGGTTGTTGAAAAACGAATGGATTCTCGTTAGTTTCCCATTAGCCCCATAAGTGATTTCGATCTTGTTTTTGTAGCCGAATTTTTTCTATATCATACAGTCTCGCGAGCTGATGAAACCCACACTCGAATTTATTTTCGATTAATAGATATTTATTTGAAATCGAGCTTCGCTTGGAAACTCGCAACTAACACAATTATACAGCCTTCCGACCGCGCAGTATTTTGCGTGCAATCGATAAATCGTCCGAATACCACATTTAATTTATGATAAATATATTCGGTGCAGTCCAAGTAACGCGTATATACAGAAAGTTTTCAACGCAGAGGTACACGAAAACAGGAATTTCAGTTGAATTTAACACGCTTCGACGAATAATTTATAACGGTGCGATAATCATCTAAATTGATGCCATTCCATCGCAGTTTTGTTAAGGGAACGATTGCTCAGCATTGCTCCTCGATGAAACAAGAAGAGAATTCGATTACGAGCGCTAATGGACTTGAAATTTTTTTCTCCGTCCCGTCCAATTCAAATGGCTTTCTGCATCTTCGCACTGCGTTTCACAAACTAATGAAATCCGAGAGGCGAATGTCGATTGTCCGTTTGATTAATCCCTCGGCGCTAATGAATCGGCATCAGCGTCGCGGCTGAAAAATATGAGGCGAACTTTAGATTCACTCGCGACTACGATTGCTTTGACGATAGCGCGCTTCGCTGAAATTCGCTCGGACGAGAGCGATACAAAAGCTGCAAGCGCCTCTCTATATATCTCAACATGCAGCTTCGACTATACTCTCTTTCTCTATTTTTCGCCTCTGCTCTTTCGCGGCTGTGCGACACGGTGTATTTTAATGTTCATTTGAATTCGTACATTCTTTTGCAATTGAAATTTACTTGGAGTGAGACGCGTCGAGCGAAGCTTTTGTCTATATCTATATAGACATTGAAACATTTTTAACGAACACAGATTTTCATCGGATGTACGTGACGAATTAAAAGTAGCAGCTGCAGCGTTATATTATATACTTGAAAAGCTCAAAGAGCCCAGTGCTCTAATGAAATCCTTGTTAGCTTGGTGCACTCGTAACGAGCTTTGGAAATGTCAGAATTAGCTCGCTCTCTCTCTCTCTCTCTCTCTCTCTCTCTCTCTCTCTCTCTCTCTCTCCAGCTGACTATAGAACGTGTTGGCATATAAAAAGGGATATCCAAAAATATCCCGCGGCATTATGATCGAAAGCTCGCGGTGAGCAGGTGTGCGCGAATCGTACACGGCTGAGCGAGGATCGTCGCCATTACCCGCATTTCATAGAGTAACCGGTTTGCAGCGGCTTTGTGAGGCGGATTCGTCGGAAAATCCCGAGCGGTTTTCGGCCGCGCAACGGCCCGATAAGCCCGACGCTGACGAGGTTAACTTCCTAAGCGCCGCCGCCGCCGCCGCGGCCTCGTAACTCGCGTCGATGTGCGGCCACGACAGAAAAGCGGCCACCACTGCGCGATTGCATTATACGCACACACGCATACACACACACACACACACACACACACACACACAGACACACATGCATACATATATGTACATAGTCCCTTCGTGGGAAATTCCGCGATTACGCGCTCACCTGTGCGCGATAAAATTTCTCTCTCTTTTTACTTTGTGTGAAAAATGTGCTAGTAGGGTTTTAATATACGCCTTATAGGTATATAGAGTTGAGCGGTTGATTTTTCTCTACTCGTATGCAAACACGCGGCTTGTTATTATTATAGACGGAAGCGTCCGTGACATGCTTCCGAGCGAAATGTCGGTCAGCGACCCCTAACGAATAATCAATAGCCGCGCGCCGCCGCTCGCGAAAATAGACTGAGATTTTCTTAAAATTGCCGTGGCGCTTTATATTTTATAATATATATATATAGAATTGAAAGTGCGGCTTGCATTACTCGGGAGTAGTTTGCCCGGCGAAATTTGAAAAGAGCCTCGACGGAAATCACGTAATATAATATCCGGCTTTAGAGAAATTTCTCTCCCCCCCTCTCTCTCACGGTCCGCGTGTAAACAAACTTCACCTTCAAATAAAATGAATTATTCAAGTTATCCGCGTCGAAAAGTTCTTCTCTCTCGGTTAGCGAATAAACACTCGAGCTCTCTCAACGGACTTTTCGAATTCGAGTTTCGCGCGCATTGTAATCCCACTTGCCTTTTCAATTATATGTTTGTCGAGCTTTTATTCGCGCCTCGTTTCTCTAATACCGCTCGCTTATCGTTATCTTACCGTGAGGCGGTCTCTATTTCTTTTTTATTTTTTTTATTTTAAAGCGAGAGGGAGCGAGTCGAGCTTACGAGCGCGTTTAAACCACGAGATCCCCGGCTAATCGAGAAATACGATATCCCGCGCCATATTTCTCGCGGCTACTGCCGCGGCCTTTCTCTCTTTTTCCCGTCACTTGCGGCTGGCATTAGCAGACTTTCGTATTTCCCGGGTGATTTATGCCGAAGCTTTATTGAATCGTCTCTTTGTTATAGAAAGTCGACCGCCGTATTATTTTCCTTTTGCTCACGGCGTTTTTCCTCCGCGCGTCGAGCAGCCAAGAGAGAGAGAGAGCCTTATATATATATATATATATATATATTATGCGAGACGCGTTTATAAACTACAGCCACTTTCACTCCTCCTCAGCTTCGTCCTTTTGACGACGCATCTCCCGAGCTATATCGATACTCGAGAATTTTTTCTTCCTCTTACGGCTGCTTATATATACACACTGCAGCTAGGCCATATACTCTTTATTTCCAAGGAGCTCGGAGGCATCTGCTCTCGTTTTTTAATTCGATCCTTAAGCCAAGCCGAGAAGCGTTATGCGTAAGAATATAACCTGCAGCGCATGGAAAAGTGTAAGGGGAAACCCGGGCGCGCCGCTCGTGCATCAAAAGCTCGGCTTAATTTTCCTCGTTATAATTGCTCTCTCTCTCTCTCTCTCTCTCTCTCTCTCTCTCTCTCTCTCTCTCTCTCTCTCTTCTCATCAATCTTACGTTTAAATGATTCGCGCGTGTAAACAACAGCTCGAGACTTCCAGACTTCTTATTATTATTATTAATCATCTCTCTGCAGCGAGAGCATTGATAAATCTGAAAAAAGGAGTTTTCTCTCCAGACTCGCGTATTTCGCAGCGCAGTGCATTCTCTTCCGGCTGACTTGGCCTTTTATGCCTTACGTAACGCCTCTTCTTCTTCTTCTTCTTCTTCTTCGTCTTCTTATTCTTCTTCGCCGAAACGCGCTACATTCTTTATTCCCCGGGGGGGGGGGGGTGGCACACTCCCAGCGGTGATCGACCCGCGAACCTATCGCTGCTGCTGCTGCTGTTCTCTTTATTACCGGCGCGAGCTCGTGTAGTGTTATTTTACACGGGCACGTTTTCGAGAGTCGGGTCAAGCACTAGAACAATGCGGTAACGGATGGGAAATTCTCTTTCGAGTCTTTTTTTTTCGATGCTGTCGATATATATTTTTACACACACACACACACGCGCGCGCGCGTTAATAGTCGATGAGGATCATGCTCGACGCCGGCTTTTTGCTGGGATTTTTGGTCCGGATTATACGAACGCCGCGATGACATTGAGAGGCGTCCATTTCGAAGTTTTATCGATCCGACGCAGAAATATTGACAATGCGTATGCAGGAAACAATTTACGGCGTATCGCTTATTTTTCGCTCCTCGCGCGACGATGTATAGGAGGAAAGCTAATCGGCTCGAAACAGTCGTCGCGACTCGACGATCGAGTGCGTCCGAGTAGATATCTCGGGCGAAGCGGTGTATACATATATATATGCCTTTTCTCTCGGACCCTTTTATTTCCCCCTTTCCAGCAGCCGTTGCGCTGGAAAAAAGGCGAGAAAGTGCTTTTATGGCGTTTTCAGCAGTTTGTCTTTCGCCTGTTTGTACACTTCTCTGATGTGTGTATCGGATTACCACTCGCGCGCTATATACGTATAGCTACGCGATGCAGGTCCAGCCGTCGTGTGTACTTGTTTGAGGACTTTGATGATGTTGAAATGTGGTTTAATGGCTCGGCAGAATGAACTCTCCGCGTTAATGGCTTGATTATTCCTCTCTTTCGCGCGTAGGCCTATATACATAGACATGGAGAATTCTATATTCCATCAACTAGATGTGTCTCGGTTCGTTTTGCGTACAATGGCCTATATATATATATATAAACATTTGCGTAGCCTCAATTATTTCTCGAAAAAGTATCCGTCGGGGCATCGGAGACGAGTAGAGTCGATAAATTAATAATCGCGAGCGCCGCGACTCGGTCGAACTTTTCCGGCGCCGGCGACGCCGACGACGAAAGTGCATCGCGCAAGTTTGAAAATTCAATTACAGTCCTCTGTGCGCGACTGTCCCCTGCCTCCCGACAACGCAGCGAGTCGCCGAAATAATCATTTCAGGTTTACGCGGCGCGACGCGCGTGTTTGTGGCCTGACAAGCTGCCGGTTATTGACAGTCACCACCGGGAGAGAGAAAGAGAGAAAGAGAGAGAGAGAGAGAGAGAGAGAGAGAGAGAGGGGGAGAGAGACAAAGTTCGAGGTAGAAGTATCGCCCTTTTGTCTCGCTCACTCGTCGGCAAGACTACCCAGTTTCTCTATCAATTCGGCGAGGCGAACAATTTTGACGGAAAGCGAGGCGCCTGCAAATGACACACATATTGTCGGATGCTTCGGCTCGTGTATCGACTCGGTAGGAGCCGACCGCCGATGGCTTGTCATCTACAAAGCTGAAGGAAGACAGAGATGGATTTAATGGAGTGCGATCATGGAGAGGGGA
Organism: Muscidifurax raptorellus; assembly: GCA_020010945.3. NCBI lineage: Eukaryota > Metazoa > Arthropoda > Insecta > Hymenoptera > Pteromalidae > Muscidifurax > Muscidifurax raptorellus. Next base: position 1,344,589 of record CM052081.1, on the reverse strand, counting down.
GAGGAAGCCTATATATAGCTGCTTGTGTTTCACTGACACTCGCAAGTTTCCTATATATATATATATATATAAGTCCAGAGACGAGTACAGCTGAAAAAATTTTTATCAACAGGAGCTATAATCAGATGGCGGATGAAAATTGATTCGTAGGCGATTTCCGCGAAAAATAGCTATATATATGCGTATACATAGCTTTCCGGCTCGAGTAATTCAAGTCGTACATCAAAAACAAACTTTTAGCTTTGAGATGACGCATGGAGCCGGTGTGCCTGCGATTCCGAGACATTTTTCATCCGCGCCCGCGCGCAAGTTCGAGAGTGCTTTATGTATATAAATTCGCGCAGGAAAGTGGCTGTCACAGTCATGTCTATCGGACGAGTTAATTCTCCCACTTTTATTACTTCCGATCGTCTTTGAACGACTGTATAAAATATACTCTCAGCGCGGGGAAATTAATTCTCCGGAGTCGATGCAAAACTAGGAAAAATATTTGAGCAGAGGGAATCTCCGTGGAATCTCGCTCTCCGCTGCGATTATCATCCCGACTACTTCCCACTGCGGAAACCAAGTTTTTATCTCCTTGTTAATTTTCTACGGACGTGAGAAGGGGAAACTTTTGCAGTTTGATCATTTGCTTCGGGAATAATAGTGCAATGTGGATATATATATACATATACGACGCCGAGATTTGGCTCGGACGAGACACGGAACATGATCGATGGCTATATAGAAGCCGAAGCAATCGCGCAGGCAGGCGCTGGTTTTCATTCAATAAGGAGCGCGAATGAACGCCGGAGAAGAAACTGTCGCGGCAGAACACAAGCGCCTCAATCTTCCTCTTCTCGCTCCTTCTCTGACGCACTTGTGTATATATATATACGCTTACGGAGCTGTCGCGCACTGAAATTGAAATCTAAAATGGGAGATGCTCGTATATTGCTTCTCGGACGGGTAGCGCGATGGATTTGAAGGAAATAAAATCGCGCCGGTATTTCGTCGCGTATTGGTCGAAGAAACCGTATCATCCGCGCGCTCGCGACGATGGTATTATATACGCGCAGTCTCGACGCATCAGACACAGCGCACGGGGAAGAGTTTTGTGTCTCATTAATTACAGGTCGAGAGAAGAAGCAGCAGCAGCTCCGGCTTCGTCCAATTAACGATAATTAATGAGAAAGAGAATTAGAGCAGAGCGAGAGACGGATAGAGCGCACACGCGCTGGCTGCGGACAAAGAGCTAAACTATATATATATATATATACGTGTGTGTGTGTGTGGCGGCATTGCAGCTAAGAATTACCTACCAACGGCGCGTCTAATGTAGGATATATATAAGTGTAGCCAGTCGAAAACGGACGAACAATGATGTTAATAATTGCTCGGCTGCATGACAAATCGTGCCCCTTTAACGGGATCTGTAATTTTACAAACTTGCCCTACTCCCACGAGGAACAGCCATTATGATTTCACCAAACGATAAGACGTACCCAAGGAGAGATGGGTGCTCCAACTAAAAGTGCGATGACTTTGCACCGGCGGAACAATCGGAGCGGCGGCCATTATGATAATTGTGCCTTCAAACTTGAATCTCCCCTTATATATATATATATATATATATGTGCTATATTTCTAGGGAGCGCGAGTCTTTGAAGATTTCGCTGCAAGCACGCGCGCTTGCGGATGAAAATTGAATTTGAAGCTTCCTGATTGGTTTTAATATATTTTGCATATATAAACGGATTGATTTCTCCTCCGGTTACGCCGTAACGTTCCCAACCCAAGAGCTCTTACTATACTACAGCTCGATCGGATAAGTGACCGCGCGGCCAATTATACGAGTTTTTCTCTCGAGTTGAAAACTGCCGCCGCATATATAAGCTCATTATACAAGTTCCGCTTCTCTCTCAGTCGTAGAGTCGCACGGAGCCCACTGGCTTGAATAATAATTTCCGATATATTCCTCGCTACACACACACACACACACACACACACACGTGTGACCTATTAAAGTTTTACCCCGCAGCAGCCCTTTGCAGTGCAACGACCGACTTCCGGATCACGCGCCGACTACTGCGATTGCCGCGCTCGCGCGCTGATCATGAGAAACTACGAGAGAGGATTATATACGGGGCACAGGAAGAGATATCGCTTTGTGCGTCTGCTATACACACTGCGTCGAATGCGGTTAACCTATTTTCTTCCGACTCGGTAGAAAGCTTTTGACGCGCGCTCGAACGTGATGATCGAACTTTTCTTTTTTCCGACGTAAAAACCTCTCGGCTGGTGTCTCTCCTCTCGTATATATATACATACACGTTTACCGCAGAGTATCGCCCTGCGCGTATATATCAGTTATTTGTAGCCCGCTGGCATTACTCGTCCAACGGCGTACTGTAAATCCCGCGATGATTTACACGCGTGTGCGTGCGTGCGTGTTGCTATTTTTACGGCGACGTAAAGTATAGGAAAAAAAACGCCGTCTGGCTCCGCGCCTGCGGCTCGTGTAACTACTGCGTACACCCACGCATCAGGTGTATTATTCCCGCTACGGGTATATATATATATATATATATATATATATATATATATATATATATATATACGTACACGGTCGCTCGTCGTTAACCGGCCTTGTGTTTAGCGATAGTGCTGCCCTCGTTGTAACTATTTTTTTAGAGACTCGACTCTCGAGCTGTAAATTCATTAGACTTTCCTATGCTATATCAGGTCTCCTCGCTGCGCGCGCTTTTCTCTTGTTGCCGTGCAATTAAAAAGTTTCACGACCGCGAGGGAAAAAGTCGCGTAATCTAATTGCCGGACATTATCGTTGATCTCCAGAAAAAACTCGAAGCCCAATCATCGGTACTATCACATACGCGGCTATCGATCGGCAGTCGCAATAATTCGAATTCGCTGCCTCGCGTCTTCGGATGTCGGATTAGAGCGACGCTTTACTACTGTCGCGCTTCGTTGGACTATAGTCGAGGGACAATATATCGGTTTTCATTTGCGCTCTTCGCTAAGTCTCGAACAGTCGTCGGCGAAAAATCAAATTTTATACGACAAACAATAAACTCGCGCGCGCTGCACCTCGCGGAAACTCCTCCAAGCTGTATATTGCATAAAACTCGCGATCCAAAACTTTCCGCGCGTATAGTTTCAAAGTCCAATAAGTTCAAGGCTCGACTGCAGCAGTCGCGTTAGCATTTTGAATGGCTCATTTGAAGGCGAAATTTCGAAGCGCCGGAATGAAATATAATTAAAAAAAAAATATAACAACAAAATTTCAGAACCGCGCGGTATGTACGCGTATACTAATGCGGCTTCGACTCGTCGAGCAGAAGCATATATATATATATATGTATATATACAACGTCACATAGTCGCGCTCGCGCAATTACTTCAGCAATGCGCATTAATTAGCTGGATTGGACGTACGCCGCGCACGGCACTCTCGGCCTCTATAATCTCTGGTCCGCGACGTTGACGTGATGCGTGCGTGTGAATATAATCCGGCGGTGGTATGCGCGGGTGCGAGAACTTCATTTGACGCGGCAGCTCTGATGTCGATCGGCCTCGATTCGCGCCGGGCTCGTTTATTACGCCACCGCAGCGGGGAAAATGAGTTTCGTTGCGCTTGACGGATGTCTTATTTTCGAAAATGCAACATTTTTTTTTACGGTGTACCCGCGCGAGTGTCTATATAGAGGCTCTTTTCTCGGAAAGAACTATGTATGGAAATTCGCAAAGGAACATCTGATATATTCCATATATTCGATGGGGCAGAGAGCGCAGAGAGCAGTCCTGTAACGGAATTTATGCGAGAGAATGCATCACTTTTAGAAATCCTATAAAGCTTTCCGCGTGCGCCGCGCTGCAGAAAAGCTCGAGCATTTACATGCGTTTTTCCGACAACAAAGGGCGCCGCGCGTATGATGCAGCTGTTGCGCGTGCTTGGAAAATTTGTTTAGATTTTACGTAAATAAAAAAGTAGACAACAAAAGTTCAGCGCGAATCGTCGTTCTAGTTTAACGTTTGATTCCACGCATTTTTGTCCAACTCGATCCGCCGACGAAACGTGACTTTCAGCGAGAATATAACTCGCCGCAGCTGCGGCAGAAACGTGATATCTCGTACCTTTTCATATTACAGCAATTAAGCGCGCGACGAGGGTGTAATTGCTCGTCGGCGAATCGAGAGAAACAACTCGCACGCGCGCATCAATTAAAAGAAAGCTCAGCCGCAGAGCCGAGAGAAAGGGCCCATTGTGCATGTAATGCATCGATGAAACGCCGTCGCGTCGCGCGCGACTCATTTGCTCGCGTATATATGTAATACCTTTGACTTTGCTCGCAGGCGCATTCGCAATACAGACAAGCGTATATATTCGTTCATCGCGACGCATTTAATTGCACGCCGCGATAACACAATATGATCGAAGCTTTTCTTCCTCCGTATATTGCGCGAACTTTGCTTTTTAAACTTTTCGCTTTTTATCGTAACAGCGGGTGGAGAGCGAATTTCCGGGGTGGGTTTTAATGTAAATGCGTAAACCCAGAGGATGAGAGCTCTCCGAAATAAGACATTTGTAAAAACTCTGGAATTACACGTTATACTCGTCTCTGCCGCGCTACATTTTCAAATACTCACACACATACAAAGATCAGAGGAACAAAGCAAAACTCGCCCGGTGCACCGCCAGCAGCAGCAGCAGCTGCTGCTGCTGGTAGATCCTTAAATCCTTCCAGAATGTAAATCTATCTCCGAGAGAGATTTAGCGCTTCTCATCTTGGCACTCTCATTTCTCCTCTAATATTTTTACCATCTTCCTGGCGGCCATTCCTCTTCTCGCCGTCACATAGATAATACACATGTACACACACACACACACACACACAGCTGCAGCGCCTCACCTAGCCGTGAGCAATCATAGTTAATTGCGAGTTGAATATGCTGGGCCTGGCGCTGCATTAACGTCGACCTTCCGCCGGCGTCTACGCATTATTACTGCTCTACGTGCCTGGGCTCTCTATGCGCCAACCCGAGAGAACAATGCGAGGACTTTTCTCTCTCTCTCTCTCTCAGTCTGTCACGAGGGCATTCCGGACCCTTTGAAAGCCCGCAAATTTGCTTTTCAGTCAAGAGCGCATGTATACGCTGAGAAACCGGTACGATGACCTGAATAAAAGTGTCTCATTATCGATCCTGTTTTTTCCTCTCCGCATATACGTATATATATATATACATCAATAGCGCACTGCACTCGATAAGAAGCGACGGCCCGATCTCCCCCTGAGAATTTTCCTTCCGATTGCGCGACAAAGCCTTGCCATATTTTCAAATTCCTTACGGCAAGCCTCTCGACGAGGAGTTACTCGCATTTAACTCAAGGACAGAAGGGACACGCCGTGTGTATATATACGTATGTAGCTATACACGACCCGGCACGTCTCGTTAATTTCGCTCTCGCGCGCGCCTTTGTCTCGCCCTATCTTCTCTTTTTTCCCATTTTTCTTTTTCATTTCGCACTTAATACCGAAAGCCGGCTCGTTTTTCTTCTTCCTTAGCCTCCGAGCTCGCGTAGCGAGACTTTTACACTTCTCGTGCATTATTATCACGAGCGTCTATACATATACACACATACACATAGGCATATATTCGAAAAGTATGTCCTCTATATTTGAAAAGTGCCGAAACGCGAGAGGCGCAGCAGCCGCAGATGAGGAAAATGAGGGCTGATGAATGAGAAAAGAAAATAGTGCAGCGCCAGAAGAGAAGAGGCTCTAATAGTGGGCTCTTGTGCTCCGACAATAAGTAGCCTGATTCCGGACTAATTGGAATTTAAGGTGTATTCGTTATATGATAGAATTGGGAAAAGCTTCTTTGCGGGAGGGGAGATAAAGCGTCGGGGCTCAGCATTTGTAATTGTCTGACTGCTCTCTGAGCTGTACTACTAGCGTGAGATTCTTCGCTAATGGGAGTATAATTTTCTTCTTCGCTTTTTTTTCATCATTCGGTAAATAACCAATAAAGTTCGATCACTTCAATCACCGTTAGCGGTGAGCGAGTGCAGCGATACGAAAAAAATAAGTTATATGCTGACCGAGTTAATTCCTCCTTGACTGATGAGAATTTTCATTTATTTTTTTCGCGGCCTCTGGCTTTTGTTCTTGCTCGCCTCCTTTGTGTCAGCCGACCCCTTTCCTCTGGGAAAAACTTACTTTTCACCAGTCCTAAGCATTGTTTCAGGTCAAATTAACACTTTCATTCTCAAACTCTTATTTCCAGGAAAGATTACGCTTAATTCACCATTTTCATAGCTAGTTTTTGTTTGCGGGAAGCAAAGAGAGATAGAAAGATAGAGAGATAGAGAGGGAGAGGAAGAAAGAAGCTTATAAAAAAAGAAGATTTTACACTGAAATAATGGAGTTTGATATACGGGTGTAATATTTTACGTTACAATGGAGGGGGAAACGTGCATATCCAACGCTTTAATGTCTTCTCGTACGATTTGGATTGAAAATATACGTGCTCTGAAAAAAATCGATATTCCCTAAGGTATTCTTTGCAGTTAATGGAATAATGCACGTTTTAGCTTTAAAAATAGCAGTAAATCTACAGTAAAATTCAACGACGGAAAGATTTTCGCAATAAATCGTAGAGGCAATAAGGACGAAACTGCGCGATTGCTTTATCAGTCGTTAAAAGTCCGAGGTCTCGCCAGCTCGCGGGATTACGAGCAGCGACTCGCCGTATTTAACAATTGTAACTTTTCCGGACGGACAATCCGGGCGAGGGGAAAAATTAAAAACCTAAAACGTCACAACGCTTTTACTCAAAGGAAATTAAATTTCCACCGCTCAAAGTCCGCGCAAACGATCACTCGTCAGCAAACTCGCCTCGAAAACTGCGATACGAGATTCACGAGAAACGTTAAACGCCAACTCTATCTCGAGAGAGAAAAGGAACACAGCAGCGCAAAGGGAGAGACTTCCTCTTCCCCGCGCGCGCGCGAAGAAAAAAAGAAAATTAAACTCGCCTCGAATCGGCGCGCCCGACCGATGACGTAATCGAATGTAGCTCCAACGTCGTGGCACAATGGCCCGAATGCAGGTCGCGGTGTCAGTGCCACCCCCTCCGGGGGGTCGACTGCTGAGAGAGCCCGAGGCAGCGTGCGGGGAGGTTGTGGTGGAAGTGCGCTGCTGCCGTAGGTCGATCGCCTCGGGGCCCCGTGTCACCTACCGGTATCTGTATACCTATATATATGATTTTTATATGCATATAACGTATACGCGCGTACAGCCGCGGGGAATTTGGCCGCGTGTATTAATATTAATACCATACGGGATGTTAAATAAATAATGTGGTTCGAGATTCTTCTTGTAAATTTTGCATTATAGCTTCTGTCGAATGTTTCCAAAGTCCGCGAGCCATTAGAATCGCTCCTCTTCCGACATTATCCTCCTACACTGATGTGTGCAGTATTCATGCGCGCTTAATGTCCATCAAAGTCGACTCACCTATTAAATTCTAAGTAGGTGATTGCTTTAATGTAGTTGCCTAATAATTAGGTGAAAAGTATCGTGAAAGCCGTATGGATGAATAAAACATGGCCGTATATATTCAGGCTCCGTATATGTGCGTGCATGCCGCACTGCGTTATATTCAGACGGAAAGCGTTTTTATGCTCTCTTTTGGCATCGTATAAGTGCGAATTATTGTTTCTTCTTTCACGATCTCGTTATTAGCATACCATACGTCTTTTAATTAAACCTGTACGTATACGGATGCGAGCAAAGCTCGTTCGAATCGATATTTTCATCGTGAGAAAATTATAGTAAGATCGGAGGATAAAAAAAGCAACGAGTGATATTTTTTAATTAAATTGCTGATTGTTATGCTACGCGGGGATTCGCCCTCAACGGAATAGTTAAAGAGGATCGTTGCGTTTCCCCGAGGGAATAATCCTTCAAGAGAATTTTATACAAGCTGTTCTTTTTTTTGCCGCGAATGATTGGCAATATCGCGTAGTAAATATATTTTTCACTTTTCCGCAATTAAATAACTCACGCGCATTTCAGCCACGCATATACGCGTCATGAATAGCTTTATTAACTGCCTACAGTGCTCATTAAATCAGGTGCGATTCCCGCTAGAGTCGTATTTCGAATTGTATTTCAATCTGTCACGTACGCTCGCCTTGAATTGCCATCAGAAGCTCACGGGCGAACAACGCGAAGCGGCATCGCGTTGCGCTGGGTTCAGCTATTCGCGCGATTCGATCTCTGCAGCTCGGCTGCGCTCTCTTTCGAAAAATGACTCTTTCGAGGCTGGTCCCCGTTCAACTGACAGCAGAGCAATGGTTTTATCGCGTCTCCATAGACGCGACGCCGGACCAAAGCACGACTCGTTCTACTTACACTGAAACGGCGGTAATCTCGACGCGGAGAGCAAACGCATACCAAAATCGCTACAAACCAGGACTCCCAGCACTCGCTGTCCTACAAACGCGGCGCATATATTTATAATACACGCGCTGACGAGACGGCGTAGTCGCGGGATGGAAAAAAGAGCGTGACGCGCTCGCCATGGGTTAATCGAGGCCAATTATCGAGTACAAAGTCCCCGCGAACGTGCTGCGCGCGATGAAAAATGCAACTTTTATCTCTATCTCGCTCGCTTCCTCGCGCGGATCTGCACGAGCGAGCGGCAATATAACGTTATATACGTATACAGCGCACTCTCTTCCATTAGCGATCGATAGATTTAGCATCTCGCCGGGACGCTGCTGCTGCTGCTGCTGCTGCTGCCGCCGTGTTTTTTCCGCTCGGGTTTCGATGGCTTTTTGCGCTACGACAGGCGTGTTTAAAGAGGCCGGCCTGCTTGCGTTAATGGATTTTCTTTTTCTTTTTTCGACCGGCCTGCAGTGTGTTTCGACGCATTATATTTGCGGCGGATCTCAACTATATCCAAAAATGTTGGTTTTCCAGATGTCCCTTTTCGCCCGTCTAGCATTTCCGGATGTAAAGTATTAAAGTTAAAAAGTAATAATGGAGAAAATCCGGCTTCTCCTTGTAAAAAGAATAGCGAACAGAGAGCACTACTGCGCTACGATATCTTGTAAAGTCTCTCTAAAAGTTTCACATGCGCGCGGCTAGAAATAAAGGGACAATCGCTCCGTCCTCGTACGCGACCGCAACACATTTATCGGATATTCAAATCTCTTTTTATCGTAACTTTTGAAATTCTCTTTTTGCCTCCGTCAAATATAGTTCTCTGGAAGATAAAAAGAGCGAGATGCAAAGGTATAATTTCCACTGCAAAATCAAGGTAAAATGTTGGATTTTAATATTGGGTCTATTTACTTAGATGCACTTTATTAAGGATAAATAGAACAATACACTTTGTCAGAATTCAAGTACAATGTGAAAGAACGTGAAGTATAAGAGTGTTTGTATAAATGCGGTGAATATGCTGGAGGTCTGCGTGTTGTCGTCTTGATGGCTTGTCAGGGACTGACGCTACCGCGTCTCTGCTGCCTGCGCGTGGGGTCCTAAAAGGGTCTGCGGGGGTGCAATAAAATTCCAGGTATACGGGAACGTTCTGGAACGCATCCCCTCTTTGCTCATCAGCTGAGCTATGTGCGTGTGTATCATTGAATTCTAACATAAAATAAAACTCTCTCTCTCTCTCTCTCTCTCTCAAGTGCGCAATCTTCGCTGTCGTAATCAGGAAAGAGATGATCACGCGCCGTCTACAATTCCCATCAGCAGTACGCGCAAAAACGAGCGCCAGAAAAAAACAAGTTCATCCTCCGCAAAGTTTGTCCATTCTTTCAGTTGGCTCGCGTTTCTCGTTTCCTGCTTCCGATCGGTCTCGTATATACATGGCTGAATAGCGGCCGATGACTCGCGCGAACTTTCTCAGAACGCATAACGCGTAATTCGCACTGCAGACGGGAGAAAGACCGCGCGGCATGCATAATTCTGAATTTCCGCCAATTTCCGTTCTGCCAAAACTTTATACGAAGAGCGGAAAAACGGCGAGACCAACTGGGACTCATAAATTGCGTTGCGTTCGTGGCAAGTCGAGGTCTAATAAGAGCATAAGGCTTATTGATACTTCTTGTTCCAAACTGCTTAAAACCGGGCCCATGCGGTGCTGGTTTATCGTTCGGGTATATATCTTTGTACATCCCGAGAGGCGTTATCTTTTAAAAATATTGATGTGTTATGCTTACTAATAAACGCGACTATTTCACATCGTGAGTTAAGTGCGATCAATTATGTTATGCAGTTTTTAACTTTGAAGAACTTCTATACAATGCGAGACAAGAAGATGCGCGAATAAGAGGAGCTGCCATTAAAGTTTGCCGAGTTTAGTAGTCGAGTTCTAAAATAGAAATCCAACAGTTTCAACTGCCAGCTATATACTGGAGTTTTCAATGCCAATATATTTATGAAAGAATGTACCCCTTTAAGCATCGCAGTTTAGAACTTTACCTATACGGATAATCTGACTTTACATAATGCACCCGATACTTTGTTGAAAATCTGCAAACTCTTCAGACTTACACACTATTCAATATCCGCATCGGGAAAAAAGTCAACACAAGCGCGCTAATCAGAGCATCAGCGCTCGCAAATGAAAGCGAAGCACCTCGTATTGGCGTGAAATAAAAATCCGCAAGTGAAAAGATATCCGCACCGCGGGGCGAATTTTCGGGTCCGTAGCGCGACTGCAGCCTTCGCGAAGATTAATGGGCCACAATTGGCGGTCGGAAAGTTCGATGGCCGCGAGAGCCTCGTATAATTAGCGGTGGCGAGGGACGAGTGGCGGGGGGCCCGATAACGAGTGCGCGAGCCGATAATAAACTGCCAGCGGCGCCGAGATTAGTTTGTATTTTGTGCGCGCTCGCGCGCCAACTCTCTTGAAACAATTTCAAACTTCGAATCCCGAGTATATATATATATATATATATATATATATATATATATATATATATATGGCGGCGGCGCGCTTTTCTTTCGGCCCGCGGAATTTAATCCAGCCGCAGTCGGGATTTATGGATCGCGATGGTTTTTAGGGGGTTTCGCGAGAGTTAGAGCGCAAGTCGTTGTAAGACTCTCTCTCCTTCTGCGCCGCGGCTTTTTATTTCTTTCCGCGGAGCTACTTCTGCTTCGCGTTGTTTCGTTAAATTTCCTCCGCGATTTTTACCACACGCGCTAATAATAATTCCTACTTCTATTTCGAACACGTGCTGGGCTATCAAAGATAAATCTATTATGGTAATTAATGCAAAGTACAAGCCGAAGCTTTCTTTTCGTATATAAATCTCCCGCCCGCTGGCAGTCCACTTCCGGCCGGTCATCCCCTATAACTTTTAATCTCCATTAGCCATCGAGTCTGCTCAAAATGAAGAAACGACTCTTCTGCTTTTCTATATATACGGACACTATCCGCTACGCTATATGCCATATATATACACTGCAGGAGCGTTTAGGCCCGGCCGCAAAACCACTGCGCGACCACCGCAAGGACGACGCGCGCGATATGTTACGGTATAGCAGAGTGAGATCGGACTGGGAGATGATGCTACGTGTGCGGCTTTGGCTTTTGAGCGATGGACGCGCGTGGAGGATGAAATATAAATGGCTGGGCTCGTTTTTCCCGGGGATTCGCGTGGTTTGTCATCCCCGGAGTGTATATATATACGTATACCTTGGCAACGTTCATCAGGGTTTTGTTACTGCGCGCTGAGGAGATTTTCTCTACGTGACTTATCTCAGCGGATTGTTGCCGAGAGAACTTTTTCTTTTTCTACGTGGCGGCGATCGCATAATCTCGCAGATACTGGCCACGGAGAAGTATTCATTAATTTTCGGTACAATATAATATATAATGAAGCCGCGCGCGACGTATATATAATCTCTGGACGAAGCGCAACTATTTTCTCGAGGGTCCTGCGTACTTTCTATATACTGAGAGATTACCGGACGATACACATATTACGGACGCCGGCGCTGCATCGTATAACTTTCAAACTGCAAGTTTCCGCGCGCTGCGAACTAGCAGCCTGCATACTTTGTCATAATGCGTTTGTCGAAAATTGAGTGAAAAATTGGCCGTCGCTCGCTCTCACCACATGGAAATTGAATGTATATCATCGCGTTTGATAAATTTCGATGTTTCCCGATGCTGCGCGTAAAATCCTGCGCGTCACACGCTATAAGTCATAAAGAAACTCGTTCCGTAGCCAATGAATTCTGAACAGCCCTTAGACCGCGGAACGTAGAAGATATTCTCCCTGCGCAGCTTTCTCGCATAAACTCCACTCGTTTCGCGGAAAAAAAGAACGAATCGCTCCCCGCCAGCACTAGCTCATATCCTACTTAGCTCTCCTGCGCTTTTCTTCGAAATACATTCTGGAAATAAGAAAATAGCGCTTACAGCAGGGCCGACGACCCACTCGTCGCTCGAGACTCAGCCGCTATCACAACGAGCGCTGACGCCGCGTCGGACTATACGGCTATATATATAGCAGCTCCTCGAGAGGCGCAGACCCGATTCCATTCACCGCACGGCGGCGGCAGCGGCGGCCTCTTGTTACTCGTCGCCTGCACTATAGACGTATATATATGCTGTCCCTTCCGAGTCTCGCGGCTTTAAGATTCTTTAAAGGCTGTATATATATACAGCACTTTTGTTCTAGTTATTTGTTGCGCGCGGGATCGGATTTTCGAGAGAATGTCGATGACACGAGCGGATAGCCGCATTGTGCATTCCTTTTGCTTTCCGGGCGAATAACTCATCGACAACTCTGTACATTACGCAGCGCCGATTCGCGAGTTAACTAATCGATGATCTTGTCGGCTTATGCGCGGTTGTGTGCACCGTGGGCTCAAATTATGCGCGCATAGTACACATGTACCGCGTAATCCGCGGCCGCTAACGATATCTATTAATTATTATAACTCGTGCGGCAATTACAGCGTAGAAATTAACGGACGGTCTCTGCCAGCCGATATATACATATTTATATAGAATAGGTATAGGTATATATGATTAAAAGCGCGAAAATATCGCAATACAGGCTCTCCGCGCACAGTCGCACACCACACGAACCTGCACCGGTGCACAGTTGGAAACGTGGATAATCAGCCGGTCAGCGGTGGCAAACAGAATTAGCAATCAATTCAGCCAGCCGTAAACGGTGCAACGTTGTCCCAGCGGTATCGGGCTCTCCGGTTGTACACGCCGACTCGCGGGCGTACCGACACCTGCCGTTTCCTAAACATTTTTCGCTCTGCGTACTCATCGCTCTCTCGACTTTTCAATTTTACCGCGCGAAATGTATGAAAGTTTCATATCGAGCTGCGGTACCCGAGGTTAAGAACCGCAGCGTGTATATAAGTGTATACCTGTATATACGATACACGCGAGTTTCACGTACGGCTATTGCGGTTAGGGCAGATATATACGTCCTAGGACCAGTCCGTATATACGTCGGACAACTTTACTCATAAAATCTCGCGCGCAGGAGTAGACCGACGAGCGCGGCCCTTTCGCCCGCTTCTTTCCCTTTGGCCGTGTACACGAGAGCGTATATATCTCATATAACGAGTGCACTGCTGCGGCTGCTGATTTTTTTCTCTCCCAGTGCAAATAGGGGTTTAATATAGCGGCGGCTCACCCACTATACTCGAGTATGCCGGTTATAATGGTGTAATATTCAGCGCGAGGTATGAGCCGAAACTCGACGCTGGTCGCGGTTGTTTTTTTTTTATTTTTACTTTTTCCAGCGATATAACGCACGCGTATATATACTACTGATGCGGGTCAATCCCTGGTAGCAATAATCGCATAAACGAGAATTCACCGGTTTACGGGATTGTTTCTACCATAAGGGATATGTGTTTTATTTTCGCGAAACAAGTACGCGCTTCATCCATTGGATTATTCATTCTCTATTCCATTTCGAGATCGCTGCCCTAATTACCGTACATTATTCACGGTCGTAATGCTCATTGAACTTAGCAGCTTTCCGGCGCGGCCTAGCGAGAAATTGAGTATCCCAGTGCAGATGAATATAGACTTAGATTCCATAGAGAAGGAATCTAAGTTGGGCCATTAAAAATTTCCGTAAACGCCGGCCAAACTACCTCGGCTGTATATGTGCATATATATATGTCGGTTTTACTCTAATTGTCCGACAAAAATCGACTGTTACCGCGCGCGCCACTCGCTTTATTTCTTTGTTTTTACGGCTCGCTAGGTAGTTGCTGGGCAAAAGTTTCGAGTCGACTTTTCGGAGGAACTGCTCGCGCAGCAGACTATATACGCGTTTTCCCTTTTATTGCTCTCATTGATCCGTGCGCTTGCGTTAGGAAAATTTCCGAGCTCGAAAACAATGCCATATTCCCCCCGGAAAATAATGTCTTATACGCGAGTAGCGTTATGTAACCTGGCTCGTCTCTACTGTCGGCAATAAAATTTCGCCCTTCTTTTTAACCCGCCGAGTGGTTAGCCGCTAGTTTAAATGTATTAGCGACGAGCCGAGGTCGCCAGATTAACCAACCGAGCGAAGCGTCGCACAAAGCCGTTGTAGCGGCTAATTTCATTTGAGGCTATGCTCTCGCGGCTTGTCTTTATATATATGTGCCTTTGAATCGCACTCCAATACCTGCGCGTTGTATACGTTAAAGAACGATGCCGAAAGAGTAGCTATAAACGTACATATAGCTGAATACGCGACGCCTCTTACTTAATCAGATTAATTACGTCAGAGCGTCGCGCTATACATGTGCACGCGAACATTATTCCCGCTCGACGCGTTCGCGCGATCGAACGTTTAGGAGATTAGTTTACTGACTCTAATTGATGGACGGTCGGCCGGATCGCGCACTGGCTCCGGCCGTGTGTAATTATGCCGCGGGTTTGGATTATACCCATAAACGCGGCGAACTTTCTGTTAATTCAGCGGGCGCTATTTGCACGCGCGAAAGATCGAAGGATGACCGGAAGCCCCCCCCCCCCCCCTACGGGCGATGTAATTTGACGGCTCGGCGAGCCCTCAATTACGGCTCCGCACCGCGAAACATGACTCGCTGGGGCGTCTGTGTCTTAATAAGCTCGTATAGTTGCGCAAATTAGAAACACGCGCACTTCTGATTGAAACTCATTATGCACTGTTTTCGGCGAGCTTCCCAACGCGAGAGCTGCAACTTTGCATTTAGCTATATTAGGCGCGCAAGTCTGGAGCGCAGAAATTGCTTTAAACGCAGTAGAGCTAATCTCCACAGTTCTATTATAAAGTTCGCTAACGGCGTAACGCGATTATACTACGCGCACGGGCTCCATACGCTGCGCATTTGCTCGCGGGCCCACTCGCGGCTGTGACGCGCTCGAAGATAAAAACAAAATTGTTTACAATTATTTTGGATCGTCGGATCGACTGCGCGAACGAGAAACCTCGAATAAAACTGAGATGGCCGCGCTTTCGTACGTACACACACACACACACGCTGTTGGCTGGCTTTTTCCGGGGTCCACTCGATCGCGGCACTTATCGAGGCACTCGACGCATTGTTATCGAGGTATACGTACGCGACCGCACAGGAGCCCCAGCTATTGTTAGCCCTGCGTTTCAAACAATTTGCGTAATGGTAATGAATATTAAAGGCCGCCGCGAGCCGCTCGAATATCGAGCTAGCCCGTACCGCTTCCGGAATTCATGCGCCGTTCGGTTTTACGCGCGTGTCTTTTGCAACGCGAGCTTTTGAGCTTTTCCCGGAGCCCTCGTGATGAATGGCTCGCTATACGTGGATTATCGGATTAATACCCGCGGATATCGTAACGAACGACTCGCTTTTTTATTTCAAGGATTTTGCCGCGAGGCACGCAATCTCGCGGGCCTCGTGTATGCACGCGGCAATATAATAACTATACGATGACTCTATAAAAATTGACCGCACTTGATTATTTCGCGGAGATTAATAGCTCGACGCGAGGGTACTTCCTCCCGACAACAGTTGAATATAATGAAGTCAGCTTTTGAATTTTTTAAAGGATTTTCTTCCGTATCCGCTATTTGTCTTCGTAAATTAACGAGATAAAGCAGCTTTAGTACATCACGTCCGAGGCAGCCATTACGAATTTCCAGGCGTTGAGCTGCGCTTATATTATATATATATATATACAGCGTGTCTAGCAGTGAAATTAATTATTCGCGCTGGCATTAACCTTCGCGAATGGAGAGAATCGACAATGCAAATACCGACAGCTTGGTGCGGCTCTCTATATATTGTATAATATATAACGCGGTGTTTCTCGAAATGTGCGAATTTCATTATACGTACACACGTTGGCCATATAAAATGTATCGCGTGAAATTTCAAAAAAGGAATTGTCTTATACAACGCGTTGCACCGCGGGAAGAATCTTACCAAGCAAACCATAGTCCTCTGCGCAGCTATATACTATATATAATAAGTATACACAGTGACTTCCTTTAATTAGATGTAGCTCTCGACAATACGCATCCGCCTCTGCGACTCCCTTCCGATTCCGGGATGCCGCGTATACACGTCACCTTCAACACGCAGCAGCAGCAGCAGCAGCGCGACCTCAGCGAAGGCATTGTGTGCGCTGGTGGCGCGGGGAACACGAGGCCGGAATTCCAAGTGCCGCGATTCGTATTCGCGGCCTCGTTCCGCGCATTTTTCGACTACCGCAGCAGCAGCAGCATCGTCTTATACCGTATCCCCAGTTGGAATTTTCCAAATGCAGCGGTTCAGCTTACATTATACAGCGACGTTTTTTTGCGAAATGCGCACGCGGCGCTGGCCGACGAGCTCTCATTACGTAATACGTATATTACGCCTGCTGGATTTCAAACCGAGTTCGAATAAAGTCCTCGATTGCGCGACGGACTTCGTTCGCATATATACTGCGCCGCTCGTCTCGGCCGTCACGTCCGAATTAGCCTCAGGGCTGCAGTCGGGGAAAGATGAAGAGAGGATCAGATGGGGGAGAAAAGCTGCGACGTACGCGGCTTGTGTTCCGACTATCGGAAAAACAAAACACGTCGGACGTGCGGATCTTGGCCCCCTTTTTGTTTCGCTTCGCTCGCCGCTAAAAGGAGGAACTGCCGGCGCTGTCGGTCGTTGTGTCTGCCCCCTACCCGTCCAATAATATATATATATATATACACTTAGAGGTACTCTTCCGTCCGCTATTCTTTTTGCGCGCGCAATGAAGACGACGCAGCAGCCGATGTCTTTTTGCGCGCGACGAGTTCCGTTTAATCAGATAAATTTATTTCCGAGCAATAACGACTCTCACCGAGCGTCGAGATGTCGCGGCCGATTACGACGGTTCCCGATAGGGCGTTAGAAAGAAAAACGTAAGCACAGCTTCTGTGCAGTCTATTCAGCCTACGCCCTACAGGACACGAACAGCTCTATACGCCTTTTCATCAATTGCTACAAAAAGGCGAGACGCGTACACACAATTGACACATTCTCTGGCGCTACTCGAAGAATCGAGTGCGCGCAGCGTTCCTGGAAGGCACTCGAGAGTAAAGCTCCTCCCGCGCATATACATCAGCGTTAATGCGAGCCTCGAATAAATCGAACCCAATAACCATAAAACAAGCTCGCAATCCGCATTTAAAGCCGGCAGCCAAGAATAAGGGAGTCTCGAGCCAGAGCGAGCGGTAATTACTTAGAACATCCGCGCGGCTCGATGCAGTGTATAGTATACCGCATCCCTCGGTCCGGCGAAAAACCGAGTGTCTCTCCGGTTTCCGCCCCCCAGCAGGAAAATCAGGTCAGCGGCGCGGAATATAAGAAGTACGGCTACAGGACCGCGTCAGGGGTATCGTTTTCGGAAGCGAGTGTCGACTGTCGATGCGTCGAGTGGATTGATTAAGGGCCAGCCGAGCTGCCGCTTTGAGAATCGCCAGCTCGTATACTGGAATAGAGGCGCTGCGTTGGGATTCAATTTCCCGCGTCGACTGCGGAAGCGCTGCTTATATTATGCTTTTATACTGGTGTATTATTTTTTCGGTGTGTTTGGTCGGGTTGATTAATACGAGGAACGGGTTTGGCGGCTAGTGTGTGATATTGGAATTTAACGGCTTGACGATGTATCGCTGACAGTGATGGATCGCATCGAGTTGAGAAAGTGAACGAGATCTTATCGATTTTTTATTTTCTGCGCACCGATATAATGCGCAAAAATAGGGCATTAATCGTTGCGATACAATGACGCGCATATTCAGAGGCAATTATCAGTATAGATCATGCTGCAGGAAATAGCAGACATTATACCCACAGTACTTGGAGTTTCATTAATACACGCGAATACTCGTAATTATACGCGTTACGCTGCATGCGAACGCTCGCGGAGCGTGAAATGCCCAAATAAAGTATATTGCACAAAGTAAAAACAAGATCGATCAATCGGTGCGAAGCGTAATTTCGTTCAAATTACATTTCGAGCGGTATCTCCCGTAGCACTAATTTCCGCCGAGTGAACTCGGAATTTTCTACTATCATCCCAGTCGTTTCATGCGGCAATCAAGCATCCGCGCGATCAAAACTACATCAAAGATCGATCCCTCGCCTCCAACCCCCCCCCCCCCCCCTCATCGTTACGCGCAGCCAAACTTTCACCCCCACACAGACAACGAGGGCGACGGGGATTGCCGCTACCGCTGGCCAATTGCCCGCGGTGCGCAGACTGCAAAGCGCCGCGCGGTGACTTTGGCCGAAACTGCGCGCGTCGTGATTAATTATTGCCGGATCCGAAACTCGCTAGCCGGATTCCGTTTCACCTTGTGCGCGTGTATATACAGAGCGACGATCGGCCAATTACTTCGACGAGTATCTCCGTCCGCCGTTGCTTTGTCTACGTCGCTGTAAGCCGCGGCGTTGGTTGTGTATAGGAGCTAGCCGGTATAGTGGCGCGGAGTGCACCGATAATCGATATTCGGAGCTTTTTTTCCGCGCGCGTGCGAGTCAAGTGCGTCTCTGGTTCTGGGTATAAGGGGCGCTTGCTCTCTTTAAATATTTGAGCTGGAGATCTCCGCGATATAATGCTACATACAATGGTATATATGTATGAGATTCTCCGTTTTCCTTATCCTACTTTTATTGTACGACACATAATCGAGTAGGGAATATTTAATTTTTCATTAGGTATAATAAAACTATAGGTTACATTCAATCGATGGAAACTAGCCTCCATTGCAGTCGATACGGCCACTTCTCGATCTTCCGGCACTTATTCTGAAAACTATACGACTCCTCCGCGGTACTTCCGCGTAAGAACGAGAATAGGAAGCTAAAAGCTCTCTATCCCTCTCCATCCCATTACCTCCTGCGCGTATATATATCTCTCTCCTTCTCCCTCGCGTCCGCTATCTCTCTCCGTTTATCTCTGTTTATTCCCGCGTATTTCTTTACAATCCCCTCTCTATCTTTTCATTTATCTGTCTCTTCGCTCGCTGGCTCTCCCTTTGTTTTGATCGCGTACACGAGATGCCCGATGCGCCCCCCGCCGTGAAGTGCGGATGGCTCCAATTTGATAAAACGTCGAGAGCAGCCGGCGAGCCCCGAATTTTCGCCATTCTGCACGCGCACAGCCGGAAAAATGCAATAACGGCCTTTTTTCCAAGCTTGGCCGCGGCGGAATGCTGGCCCCGGCGACCGGCATATCGATACAAGTGCCTACGTAATTCCGCGCGCTCGTGCGCGCGCCGGAGTTGTCCCCGTGCCAGCTACGGGGGAAGCTTGCAAGAGGGAGAGAGAAATGGAAACTTTCTGTTCTCGCGTTCTCTTTTTTTCTTATTTCTTCTCGTGCGCGGCTCGCCGCAACGGCGCGCGAGTGAAAAGTATGCCGTCGACGTCGCAAGTTCCGAGAGTTGAATATTCGCTGCTCGAGCTTTTCTGGGTTAGTGGGATTCTTTTAATTTTTTTCCGCTCGTCCTCTCTTTTTTTTGCTCTATTATATTACCCACGAGGATGAATGAAGGAATGAAAAACTGACGTTGGACATCCCTCAGAGTAGCCGCTAAGTCCGCGGGAGATATATATCAGCTCACTCTTGCTTTCTCGCGCTCCTAAGCTTTGTCAAACTCAAAGCCGCTCCGTTAGGGAAACTTTTCCGCCCCTGCCTCGTGAAGCATAAGAAGGTGAGGTGATGGTGTATATATATATATATATATATATATATATATACCGCGGAGACGAAAAATTGGAAAGCGCCCCGGGAAGGACTAATCCTCGGCAGGCAACTTGGCCGTCGGCCGGCGTGCGCTGCAGCGAAACGAAACTTTCCGGCTATCGGCTTATGCGTAAAAACAAAAGTGATAAAACGAGAGGCGAAAGTCCTCTGAAACCTGCTGCTGCTGCTGCTGCTGCTGGCTATCGGAAGGGAAATTTCAACTTTTTAAAAGGAGCTTACGCTCGTACTT
Organism: Muscidifurax raptorellus; assembly: GCA_020010945.3. Taxonomy (NCBI): domain Eukaryota; kingdom Metazoa; phylum Arthropoda; class Insecta; order Hymenoptera; family Pteromalidae; genus Muscidifurax; species Muscidifurax raptorellus. The sequence goes on along the minus strand of CM052081.1, from coordinate 1,324,110 downwards.
CGTATAGTACAGAAAAGTTTCCTCGGGGTCGGGACGATGTTTGTTCTTGCAAATTGCACCCCCTCGCTCGCCCCATGCACTTTTTAAAGTTCACTCCGCTCAAGGGTTGATGCTCCGCATTGATTGGCTTTTTATTGCGACCACGATCGTTTTATCCTATGCCGCGACGATTATATATCAGGCCCATCGACTCCCGATGAATGTATAATGGGGAACAAGACGACGGCGCAAAATAGCCGATTGTTATCGCCGAGTTTCCGCGCCTCTCGCCTAATGGCATTACTCTCGCTCTCAGCTAGTTTAGCCTGACCGCGTTAATTACGAAATTATCGATTTCTCAGCCAGCTACACCGCCGAGCCTTGAATATAACCAATATATAACTGTCGGGACGCATTACGCGTGACGGTTTTAATTTTCTTCCCCGTGTCTCGCCCGCTAACGCCTCGACTTCATAATTATATACGTGTATAGAGGAGGATGAGATTAGAAAAGCTGGTCGATGGAAGATCGTTTTACAAATTATTATTAATTTTATTCGTTACTCGCTCGCGCGCTTACCGTTTCAAATAATTTCGACATATCGCGTATGTTATTCGCACACTCCCTTGAATAATTAAAAGCAGTTTATACGACTATGTCGAGCTACCGCATACACAAAGCCACATCACAGCGACGTAATAAAATTCGTCTAGGCAGCGTCGCCGTGACGCGCAATTAGAATCACAAAGGAGACGGCGCAGCTCGTCGCGTCGAAACGAAGGCGCTGCCGTGGAAAAAGAAAAGCGCCCCCGCGGATGCGCGCTTTTATTATTAACGGGGCTGAGAAGCGCGAGAAGTAAAGCTCGCGGCTTTATAATTATCATCGCCGCTACAGTCGCCCGCCGAGAAGTAATAATAATGGCTTCTGCGCCTGGACGATTATATATTTACCCCCGAGTGAATGTCGGGCCGCGTTTTATTCATCTTGAAAAATGCTCGTACGCGGAAATTCTTCGAAGCGCAGCTCTGATTGTGCGCGAGCTTCGCTTCAAAGAGATGCGCGGCGTCGTACGGTACGTGTGTAGCCATTCTGCCCCTGATTTGGAAAGACGAGCTTTGTGCGTATTTTACAAAAAAAAATCGAAGGTCCGTTTTTTAATTGTTTTATAGATGCATACGACAGCTTTAAGAAGATGTAGTTTTGTATAACGAAGTAACTGCACGCATTATGCATATATTATAATAATATCTAGCGTTACAACGTATTTAGCCGAAGTAAGCGTACTGAGACTTTGCCAACAATAAGTTTAATATTTCCCCTCCATAAAATCCAATTAGTCTCGCATTACTGTGCGTACTCGTGTAAGTGCTATTACATTATACAGCTTTCCCGAACAATTAAATACATATACCGCACTGCAGAGACTGTATATATCTAATGCGCACAGCGAGGGAGTTGCGGTACTACGTTTTAGTTACACGTACCCCCGACGCACCTTCCTCTTTCGATTCCTCCTTTATCCCTCGAACTGCACACGGATAACCTGAAATCGGGCACACGTATTGCAGGAAGAGAGGGGGGGGGGCAGCGCGCGTATATACTAATCGCGCCGCGTCCCAGATTACACTAGCCCTCCTTGTTGCTTGGATATCTCTCGGAAGCAGGTGTTCGACCGATAACGCGCCGAGGTTCGACGCTCGACTCCCGACTGCGATTTATCGGCTTCCCCTTCCCCCTCGGACTTGCGGCCGCTGCTTCGACCTTATCGGGCCCGAGACGGAGCATCAGCGCGGACGTGGAATTTCACACGAGCGGCCGAGGTTTATATATATATATACACACGCGCGCATGTACGATTGAGCGAATCGATCGTCTGTTTGCCGAGTAAGTATTACGGAGAGCGTCGAAAAAGCTGGGACTATTAAATTCTCGTCGCGCTTTCTCGCAGGCGACAGCAGGCCTCAGTGTTGTATCTCGAAACGGGACAAAGCCGCGCATTCACAAGCTGCGCGAATTGTTTACTTGCCGCACTGCAGCCCCGTTCTCACTCATATATATACGTATGCGCTGGCATAATTATTTCTGTCTCGGTTAACTTATACCCGGAATTTCTAATTAGCGCGGCTTCTCGCGTCAATTATTTTGCGCACACAACGCCTGTAAGTGTTGGGTCATTTGATTTCTTTTGAAAATATAATAAACTCGCTGCAGGCAAATCCGCGCGTAGAATTGTATATTTTTAGTATCTTTGGAAGTATAACCTAAACTCGAGAAATCTAGCTCGATAACAGAACTACCGAAGCAGGCTTGACAGCCGCCTATATATATTTCGAGCCAGAAGCGAATAAGAAAATCGAGCTAACTCGAGAATTTCCGCGCGTCGCATTGAATAACTCAGAGTCGCTTCTCATCCCCGGCGCGAGTTTCGCACATGCACCAGTCCGCGTATATGTATACGTATATACGTTTACATGCATATATGCAGGACAACCGCGCGATGGGGGGAATCGAAATCCTCGGCATAATCGGGACACGGGATCTCGTATGCTGTATATATATAGATAGGGGGGGGGGGATGGGTAGATCGCTTCCGCGAGGAATCGATCTGGAAAAAAAGCTGCGAAAGAACCGACAGGGATTATTAGCGACCGCGGCTCCATTTATCTCCGTGATTTGCGGCTTTATTGGCCTTCGATCGCCTCTCGAGGACTTTTTCTTCCTGGTCAGCTGCTGCTGTCCGCGGGCTCTCCTTGTTCCTGCGTACTTTTTGTGTTGTTTTTTTTCACCGGCTGTCGATCTTTTTCCCGCTTCTGCGCAAATGGGCAGTACAGAATATATCGTATTGGAGTAGATCCGTTTACTATTACGCAACGGCTGTCGCGAACGCACAGCGAATAAAAAAAAATTTCTCAGACCAATGCACATAGCGCGTATATGAACCGCGAACGTCGCCGGGACTGGAGAAAATGGAAGAGGAAGCGGCCGTCGTCTCCGCGACGGGGAAAAAGCTACGCGTGAAACCCTCGTAAATAGTGGCCAACGCCGAAGGGAAGACAAGACGAGATGAATCGAGCGCCTTGCCGGAAAGCGAGAAAGAGAGAGATTTCACAATTTTAAGAGTTAAAAGGCTTTAAGGGCAACTCGCGAACTGTGCTTCTGCTTGCTTGCGAGCTTGCGAGCTTTTTAGTCGCTGCGCGATAGAGGCTAATGCGCCCGCTCTACTGCGAGCGCCAGCCGACTTGAAGAGTCATTAAGCTTTTTTTTTCTGGGGTTCTGCTTCGCCAGCGAGGCCGAGGTGGCCTTCTTTTTTCGGCTCACGTTCTTTTTCCTCTTGCTTATCCTGGATCGGCTTGGAGGACACTAATACTGGGGGTATACTTTTTTTTTGGTCTGTTGGAGGGGGATCTACTTTGAGATCCTGTGTGCTATAGTCATTAGGTCTGGCGTTGCCTTTATTTAAACGAAGAAGTATTCTACGTCCGACTAAACACGCCTTCGACTACTTGTTCGCGCGTGTGTATCACTGTCGTTGTATTGCAAGCTGGAAAACGTTTGATAAACAATCACGAGCGGACAGCAACGAGAGCAGGAATAATTTTAGCTCTCGATGATCGGGTATAATAATCGAAGCGCTGCCGTCATGAGAGCCGACAATTATACTCTACGTATATATACCGGTGTGCGCAGGATTCCGTCATCGGTCACCCCGTTTCTCGCGCGCTCTCTATCGCACAATCAAACATCGATCGACGCGTACTCGTCGTAAAATAGGCTATCGATTGCCAATTGCTATTTTTCCACAATTCGCGCAGGCCGTTTGTGGTATTTCCTGGATTCGGCGCTTTTTTAATGTTTTCGCGAGAGCAGCTCTCGTGAATATTTCGCCTCGAGTGTGCGGGATCAACGTTTTGTTGTTGCTGTTGTTTTTTTTTGTATACGAGCGCGGAGAGTAAAAAAATGAATAGGTACCTCTTGCGAGAATAAAAATTCTCGAGGGGTATATATATAGCTCTTATGAAGCATCTTTATCTTCATCATCTCTTCTACGGTCATTTCCCGACGAGGATAGATCCCAGCTGGTACATTGTGTGGTGTGTCCCCTTCACTTGACTTATTACTCTTAATCGATCTTCCCAACGAGCGCTACCCTCACATAATATAATGCCCGGCATCTCCGCTCGCGGCGCGGGTTCCTCGAGGAAAAAGGATTCGCCTCTGCGAGGGCCGGGCTTCTCGAGCATCGTATATAGTATATATATATATATATATATATATATATACATATAGCCTGTGTCCCTCCGTCCGCGTTCATTCAACCTGTCCGATAAAGCAGGATCGCTTTGCCAACGCGCAGTTCTCTCCTTTCTCTCGATGAGAGCGTTAAAAAAACCGAGGGAGGAAAATCGTAAAACTTTCTCCTCGGCTTATCGCCTTCTCACTCTCTGCTCATGGAAAAATGTCCAGCGAAACTTGAGTTTTCATTAGACTTTTCCCTGCATGCGGCTCGTCGCTCGTGAGCTTATATATATATATATATATATATATATATATATATATACACGAGTTATAATATTGAAAAAACACAGACGCCTCGTTGGAAAGTTCTGCGGATATACGTGTGCCGTTCTTTTCAACGTGTCAGCTAATTGATTTGCCACTTCCTCGTTGCCATCAACTGCTAATTATTCGAATATATACCTGTCCCAGTATTTCTCCTATACCTTGATATATATATATATCTGCGCATTGTTCGTTCGGATGAAAGAAAGACCTATATACTGTCTATAAAATCAGAAATCGATGATCATGCACTATAGACGCTACTCTCGGAATATCGGCGGCCTAGATCAGCGGTTCCCGGAACACCCACACGCTGCACATCACGTGACGCGCGATTGGCTAGTTCTCGCATCCGTCACTCTCGTGAATTTCCGATGCAGATTGCGTATATACTTACGTAAGGTACATACGGCCGCCGGCAAATTTTTACCAAGCTTCGACCCCAAAGATCTACTTTACGAAGGAAGAGCGCCTCTCTTTATTGGCTCGACGCGATCGGTTTTCTATACAGCTTTGTTCGCAATTTTCCCTTTCTTCCGGCAATTTGCTGCGCGCATTAAAATGCGCGATATCGATTTATCTGGCTCGCATTGTATGTTATATAATAACGCAGCGCTCGAGCATCGGTAATCCTTGAAGAATAATATTTTCAATTATCGCCGTGAGCGAAGCGCAGGTGACCGGCCATTTTCGATAATAATTTTCACAAGTCGTAATTTCAATATGAATGTATGTATATATTTATGTATATATAGAGGGGCGATCGCCTATCCGAAATCAGAGCATCGGTATACGTATATATAACGCTGCAGCTGTTGGCGACGATAAAAGCGCATATACGTATAGTCGGCATTTTTACGGGTGCGCAGAGCTCGTTGCAACATTGCGCAATTTCCACGGGAGCAGCTTGGCCGTGGAGAGATGAGGAATTCGTTTGAGCGAGCAATCGGGGGTATGCGCAGGTTATATACGTTTTCACGGCTGACTTGGTCCGAAATGCTTCACTCATCCAAGACGGATCTCTCCGCGAGAGGAGGGGGGGGGGGCTGTGTACGTCGCGCAGTTAGTTGATTTCGCCGCATTGATTTTCCGTTTGGTTACCGAACTGAGAAAATTCAAGCAGCTCGCGGAGTCGAGCCTAAGTGTATGCTCGGGGCAGACACGAGCGAAACTAGTCTACTCGATGCCAGTAGCAGCGGCAGCTGAGGCAATTGCAATATTGTTCGAGGCTCGTTGAGCATCGCGCAAACAGACGCGCGATGCTGAAATCATGCGCAACTTGTCTCTCGCGCTCGCGACTCTGTCGTCGCGAATGTAGCGCGTGATGGCTTTTGCTCTGCGCACATACGTGTAGCTCTCTGTCTGTGTGCTGTAATATACTCTATATATACTGCGCGATTTCACGCGTTATGAGAGCAGTAAATAGAGCGATGTAAAGTTAATTAGGGGAGAGAAGAGTTCAATCGAGTGTGCTTTTTAGTTTGACGCTATATACTCGTTGTTTAATTACTTTGAAATTATATGCCTGCAGCCGCGGTGAAATGGGTTGGAGGTAATTTTACCCTTTTTATCTCGAAGACTTACGGAAAGCAGCTTGAAATAATCACACGAATTTCACTGCGCATCAGGCATAATCTCGTAATTTTCCCATATTCCCGGCACCTTTCACTGCGCCTGAGAATTATGTATATTATCATACCTGCGCGAGCCAAATAAGCCATAAATATTTGCTTCGCGCGCGTACTCGTGCAGTACAGCCAGTATTCACAATTTATCAGCTCGTCAGGCTAATGCCCCAGCATCTCTCGAAGCTATATGCGATTTCGGCGGCCAGGACGAGTTGCCGGAACCGCAAAATTGAGAGCTGGAGTATATACACTGTATGTATATATATATATATATAGGTAAACGACGAGGCGCTAATGCAGTGCGTCGATGGAATTATCCGCGGAATTCCGGGACTATGCTGCTCGGGGTATGCTCGAGAGGCGCGCATATGCCGCGATCGACTGCACCGGCTAAAACTTTTCCATGGTATTTTGCATACGTATATACCATACTTACTGCGGAACTCTATACATGTATATCCCCGTTTTCCTTTGGAAACGCGAACTGCTAATTTTCTTCGGACGATACTGCAATTTATAAGGTCGATAATTTATTCTACTCGTATCTCATTTTAAGCAGCAACAATGAAACCAAACTGTAATATATATACTGGCCCTGTTACACTTATCGCGGGGGGACCAAGACAATGGCGCGAGGAAAATAAAAAAGGTCTCAAAACTTTTTTCGTCGTTCTAGTGAAAATGTCAGTCTATATATATAGAAACTCTCTCGAGCTTGGTTTTCCGTTACTCGAGTATTCTTTGCACACCTTTCCATCAAAGCTCTGCGAGACTGTTTCATTTCGAAATCGCAACGGCGATTATTTATTAAATAAATGCCCGTCCGTCCGACTGTATATTATTATTACTTTTGATCGCGAGAACGAGCTGAAAAGGCGAAATAAATATTTGCTTCGGTGAGGGGTCAACTTTGATGGCGAAAATGCAGCGCAATACAGCCTCGAAATGTGCCCGGTGAATCCGAAATTCCGCAGATCGATCGTGAAATTTTGCGAAATTCGAGGCAGCGAAGCCGTTGAGCGAAAATTATCGATAGCGATCGAGAAAAAATAAACGCGTTTCTCTCTATATATATATATATACACATGCCGACTGCAGCGAAGACATACAATAGGGCGAGTTCAAAAACAGAGGAGAGAAAGCCGGAGAGCATTCACCTGGCTCGCAGCCCCGCCTCGGCTATTCACTCGATCCTACATCCCTTTAACGTTCGCCTCGTTCTCCAGCAGCTGCGATAATGGCGCCGATGCCTTTGTAGCAGCCGGTACAATCGCCCTATACGTATACCTCACCCCCGCGAGACTGACCCCCTCCTCCAGCTCTCGACGGTAATTTCGCGAACGCGGGCCACCGTTCTCGAATTCGCAAATGAAAGCCGAGTTTCGCGAGGCGAGGCTCCTTAATAAAGCCAGCTTTTACGCGCTGCTATATATATACATATATATATATATACATTATACATAAAACCGGGTCTCGTCGTCGTCGTCGTCGGCAGACAGCGCGTTCACTGCAAGCTCTTTTCCGCGTTTTAAATTCGCTCGGAAAGGTCAAAGGCGCGGGTAGAAAGGGGATGGGAACACGAGTTCGCGAAAAAGCCGAACGATTAAGGGCGAGCGTATAATTGATTAACCGTTCGAGAGGAGTCGAAAAAGCTAGGCCGGGTAATAATATCGAGTAAAGCGAGTGCATAAAGCTCGCGAGCTGCAATTTAGTGGCTCTCGCTGAGTTTACTTACCAGACTTTCCTTTTTTTTTCTGCCTTCGTTCCCGCCACAGCGAAGTGGGAATAAACGAGCTGCGGAGTGGATGTGTGCGAGAGAGAGAGAGAGAAAAAGGAAAGTAGGCACTTAAATTTTGAGCTCTCGCTGCTCCTGCTGCTGCCGGTATGTGCGATTCAATTACCGCGTTTTACGTGCCGGGCAAACATTAAAGCTACGCCGTGTGTCCTGCAAGCATTTTTTTTTTATTCTAAGCGGATAGCTGCGCTCCTGCCAATTCAATTCGGCGATCGATGCGACGCACGGGATTAAAAAGCTGCGCGCACTTTTGGGATTCCAATAGGAGATTTATATGTGATTCCAATAAGAGATCGAACGTGTGCGGGCGACGCAATTTATATTCGCAAGAAGGAACCCGTGCATCCAGAAATCAATACGGCTCGTACGAGTATAAGGGAAAGCCGTAATGAAAATCGCCGGTGTATCGAATTTTGCCGAAAGGACATTGCGATAAGACGAGCTCGAATGCGGGCGAGCTGTATTAAGTTTCGCTTCGAGAGTTAACGACGGCTACTGCTCGGCTCTACGTATATAGTGGCCGATCAATTCATACTCTGCGCTTTCATTGCCTCCCGTCGATGCGGACGTCGAATAATTAACTTTCACGGCCCATTGGTCGTCAAGAATGACATGACTCGCACCGCCGCCGCTGCACAGTTCGCATAACTGTATAATAGATCTGATTTGCCATATATATATGAATCGCACAGTAGATAAAATCCGCAAATAGTCAGACGCTTCGTTGCACGAAACAACGATCGTTTTGGAACAAAGCTTGCACAACAGATAGCGATATAGTCTCGCGTATAATGGTAACCTCGAGGGCACGGCGGGGAATACCGCGAGTCTTCTCGATATACAGAACAGCGCGCGACGTTAATCGCGGAGGTCGCCTCCTCTCCGGAAGCTAAAACTTGCTGGAATAGCAGCATCCCGCCTTCTGACGGAAGTGTAGAAACGCGGCTGGTTGGGATGAATGCGCGATTATCTCGAGATTCTCCCCCAACTATATCCTATATATTCTGTCAATTATTGGAGCTGTTCATAACACTTGCCAGCACGATAAAAACACTCTAGCTCATCTCTGCTTCGGCGACACCGCGGAGGGATTTCAATTTCCATGCATTAATTCCAACGTGGGTACGCGAGGCTCTTCCTAATAAGTCCTACCCCTTGCCCCGCAGCACACAGTGTCGCGTTAATTTAATGGGCCGAGGGGCAAATAACACCGGACCACTGCAGCCTCCGGGAGTAATGGCTGCAGCGCGGGGCTATCCGCTTTTCTCGCTGGAGCTCGCGCTAATACACTCGGATCCTCGCGATTGCATATGCATTCGCGAGAGCCTTGTTACACAAGAATGCTCGCACCGGCTAATGGACACACTGCTCGAACAACGTAGTTATCGGCTACTGCGCTGCCAATCGACTGTCTGCGCGTGGTATAGTGTTTTTTTTTTGTTTCATTATTTCGAATGCGAAATTCGTCGTAGCGTAAAAAACGCGGCACCCTCGTCTCCACTTGACGCCCGCGGTACCGGCGGCGTAAATTAAAAAAGAAACCAGGAAAAATGAAGCATCCCTTCGAGGAAAAGCAACCGAGGGAGGGAGAAAAAATAAGAAAGCAGCAACGGGTACATGTATATATAATAAGAAGGAAGCCCCCATTAATTCCGCCTTCCCGTCGAATTTCTTCAAGCTGCTGCTGTTGCTGCTGCTGCTGTGTCGAAATTTCTCAGTCTCGCCTTCCACTCTCGTTATCCCTTTCGCAGCTGCCTCCCCGCTACTGAGGTCGAAGGAAAGCAAGAGCTGCGGGAGCTCGAGGGAGAGAGAGTATCTGTCTCTCGAGTGAGCAGCCGCTCGGAGTAATATCTCGGGCGAACGGCTGCGTATAGGTATATGTATATAGGTGCGGCTGCTACTCTTTCGGCGCGACTGTTGATTAAATTCCGGATAAAATTTAGAGCCTGCAGCGAGAAACGCCGGCAGCCGCTACTTCATATGTATTAGGCGAGCTGGCTTCTTAGGGCTTGTGCGTGAGAGTAAGAAAGAGCCGCAGCTGGCTAATTGAATTGCTCACATATTTTTTATTCGTCGTTGGGACGAGGCTTATCGTAAAACAAAATTGTATAGTCGGCGCGACTGCATATAACATATATGTGTAGTGTTCGCAATACATATAATATACTCTCTATTTAGAGCAGATGTGTATAATCATTAACGACAGACGCACACACATGCACGCGGAAGCTTTGTCAGCGGCTGTCTCTGCCGCTCAGCCCATTTCGCAAGTTCGCAAACCCTTCCGTGTGTCGTGCCTTTGCTGCTGCTGCTGCAACGCGCGTAATATCTGCTTTGGCCCCGGACGAGATGAGGTTTCGCGCTGAGAAAGGCAGCAGCGACGCGCAGACACAGAAAGCGAGGACAGATACGTTGCCAGCAAAATGAAGTTCAAGCGAAATTGCTCCACTTGTCGCCCTTCTCTGGCTCTCTTCTGCACTCGTAATTTCGAATTTTCTTTCTTTTTCGAGGCAGCCTTTTGACTCGCAATTCCAACTCGTCCCTTCGTGTCCGTTTTAATAAACGCGAGCGGCCCTTGATTAATGCGACAATGAATTCGCGCGACCAAGAGAGCGAGTGAGGGAGAGGGGGGGGGGGGAAAGGTGTTTGATTAATAGCCGCCGAGTGACGCGGATAAAGTTATTGGCCTCGGGAGCTGAAGAAACGTCCTAATTGTCCCGGGGATTTAATTAAATTTCGAATAAAAGACTTCTTCGGTTAAACAAATATATCGCGCGCGTTCCGGAAAATGAAAGACACGCCGCGAGTAGCAGCGCGCGCGCACACAAGTATAATCAAATCATCATCCCCGCAGGAAAATGAGCAAAGCAAACGAAAAGCTCGTTTTATATGATATCACACGAGGGAGCCTGCGGCGGATATAACCGAATGAATTTGCACGAGCGATTAATTAAGCCATCTCGACGTTTTCAGCTACTCGTGTATATATATATATATATATATATATAATAAATGTATACAGGTATATCCAAAGACAGAGACAGAGAAAATAACGGATTGTTTTCCCTTTTCCTCTAATTGCAGGTTCATGCTGGATCCTTTACAGCAGTATCCTCGCGGTGGTGACGGCGGCGCTGTCCTGTCGACAGAGCGAGTTCCAGTGCTCCAATGGCCGCTGCATCGGTCTTAATAAGGTCTGCAATCTCGTCGACGATTGCGGCGATAAAAGCGATGAACAACAGCAGTGCTCGCGTGAGTAGAAAATTCTTTCCTTTTTCCAGCCCGCTCGCCCCACTCTCCAGTATATAACTTGCTCTTTTTCCCTTTAACGACGACGAGCGCTCTCTCGCTTAACGAGGAGAAGACCTTAATTGGTTGTCTTTGATAAGGCGAACAAAGCTTTTATTACCGCGCGGGTTACGACGAGAGCTCGTTGCTGCGTTTTCATGCTCACTGAATAAATCCATGGATTATATGTCTATATCGTGTACGGAAGAGACGCATCGATCGCGTCGAAAAAATATTTTTAACCGATTAGCTTCGCTGTACTCTCTATACACGGCCTATATCGCGTAAATAAGCGCAGTAGAGCTTAAAAAGAAACAAAAGGAAATAATTCAGCGAGTTTTTCGCCCGCCAAAAACTCCCCGTGTTATATAACTTCCAACCGCCGCGGTGTTACATACACACATCCGGACGAATAAACACTCCCAAATATGAATAACCGAATACACATTACCGAACGCGCGTTTATACACGCGCGCAGCAGTGCGAGGTTTTGTTTACAAATTCACGATAGCCTCGGCGAGCACTCAATCATCCGGGGCAAACATATAAAAAAAAAAAAAAAAGGATAAGCGCTACGCGCGTATATACGACCCGGTTGAATCGAAGCGCGATTTATCAAGGCATCAAAAGCCGAGGAAAACAAATCAAACCAAGCCTTATCGAAGCGAGTCTCGGCAACTTCCGCCTAATTTTCCTCGCTGCTCGCGAGTCGAGAAAAATTCCTAGACAGCCACATAAACACAAGATAAATAGCTCCACAGAGCCTCGCGTGTTTATCTCGCCCACACACACACACAAACACAACAGCAGCGCGGCTTTCAACGGCAGCCGACGATATAATTCATTGGCTGTACACTATCCCGTATACTGTGTACCGTTCGCGCGATTGACGATTTCAGATTGATGCGGACCTGCACGGGGGCGCGAAAAACAATTAATCGCGGCCGATCGGTCATCAAAAACTCGTCGGGGATTCATCTCTCTCTCTCTCTCTCTCGCTCTCGTGTCTTCTGGTTGGTGAGCGACGCGCGATTCTCTCTGCGCATGTCGCGCGCGTGATTTGAGAATTTTCGCGATTGGCTCGTATTCGATCGTATATTGATTCATCGATCGCGGAAGGATTTTCTAGTTTGCTCGCTCGTACAAGAGCATGAAAACAGGCCGAGAGTCGCGGCTGACTAAACCTGCAGTTTACTACTGGCAAGTGAAAGCTCGAAAAACTAAGGCTGCAGCGAACTTTTCCGATATACGCCGGGGCTTTTAAAAGCAGACCGGCCTTATTACGTAACAAATACTTGCCGAATCCAGCTGCAGTGTGTGTATATACTTCCTCGTAGTCCCGCCTCTATCGCCCATTGTTTCTCCTTCATTCGATACTGATGGGTATAGAGAACTTTGAAACAAGCAGCCATTCAAGGGAATAAGAAAAAGTCTGCGCTCGCAATCTCGTTTTGGCAGTCGAACGAGCTTCCTCAACTGACTCGAGCGGAGCTTCTCGTGGAGCAATTTTCCAGGGGGTAAAAGAGCCGCTTAATTCGACCACGAAATGTTTGCACGCGACCCGGGCCTTTTCGAGATGCTACTGCGTAATTTAGTGCAGAGAGCAGCAGCGCAACCCTCATAATTATTTTCCTCCGATTTCAATGCGACGTTCGCTGTTTTAATTGCAAATCGTTCATTTCATCCAAGTAATAAGTTTAAGCTTTTCTGCGTTGAGGTATTAAATTATGAGTCGCGCATATTTATTAAAAAATCTTCATACAAGTATAGATGCGTATGAAAATATCATAAATGTATGCTTCTATACCGGGTAGTCAGTATAAGAACACGTTATCTCTTAATGTTTCGCTCAAAACTCCGAGCAAGACCTGATAATAAATGAGCTGCACGCGATCGTATCCAGAGCACACGTGCAATCTAATATTTAAAATCAAGGCTGTCCTACATATCTGTTCGCGTATCGGCGTAAAATTTTAATAAGACTCGCAAATCACGCCTGTACAGAAAAAGCCACTCGCAGAAATATAGGTATACACTGCTCCATTTTATTCGACCATTTATTCAGTGTCGACGTACGTCTCGTTCCTGTCTCTCTTCCTCTATATATATAACAACACTCGTCCACAAAAAGCAAAGCCCGAGCGCGGGTAAAATTAATCGTTCGTCGAATGCCGTTCTATCGATCAAAATCCGCGGCACAATTCCGCCGCAATTAAACAACGATAATCAAACAAATTGACTCCCGCGCTGAAATCTACTATACATACACGAATCCGCGAGTCAATCAGTCTCTCGTTCCGCAATACATATATATATATATATATATATACATATACATATAGACCAGTGCCAAATGTCGCAGCCGCGAAATAAAGGAAAACACGATATATCGATCGCGACCGCAAAAAGAGGAGCGAAAAACCGAGTGAACGAGAAAAAAAGCGTAGAGAGAGAGAGAAAGATAAGAGAGAGAGGAACACGAGCAAATCCGAGGCTGCGGAATCGTGAAAGCAGTGCAGCCGCTGACCGCTTGATTTATCGGCTCTCGAAAATTGATATCGCGCGCGAGCTGCAAAAAGAGCGCAGAGGGTATGTGTACACACACACACACACACACACCGAGGCACGTACGATCCGTATATATTGACGAGGAAAGTTCAGCGCTGTTCCTTTGCTCGGCCGCCTGCCGCTTATACACTTTATCGCGGGGGTCTATATATGTATTATACGCGCAAGGAGATATACACCGCGGGCTTAAAGAGACTTTGGGCGTGTGTGTTTTCGCGTTATATATATATATAGATATATACAATAAGATATAGAAAGTTCGTGCGCAGGTTTTTCGGGCGAGATTCGGACAGAGAAAGCTGGCGAGCAGCCAAGGGCTCGAACTATATATATACATATACGGTATATTCCTGCACAAGTGCGCGCTAATATACCGACGAGAGCCAGGCTTTTATTTCGGTAGCGAAAATTCAGCGACAGCGCGCAAACGCGTTTGCGATGCTTGCACACGAGCCTTCGAGGTAAACGGAATAACACATCCTTCAGTTCCACGCACATACCTGAGCGAGAGAGAGAGAGAGAGAGAGGCTGAGAGAGAAAGGTCATCAATCCGAGGTTCAATTGAGGATGGCTCCTTTACAGCGCGCCATTCTCTGTTCTCTATTCTGCATCGTCGAGTTCGGAATTGGGATAACAGAAGCTCGAGCGGACTCTGTGTTCGCGATGTGTGCGGCTTCTCTCTTGCCGGCTCTCTTCCTCTGTGTCGACTGTGTTTAACCTGCGATATATATATAGTGCCCCGACTATACCGGGACTGAGCTAAAAAATTGCGAATGCGCTCGCATTGTGTGTATTTTGACTTCGCGGAGCCATTTTTTTTATAATATCGTTCGCGACCTACTTCGCCGGGATGATCACCCACGCCCTCGCGGATACACGTGCCGACTCTACCTTTCGAAGGTATATGGACCTACAAAACCAATAGTTCCGCACCGGAGTACAAAAAATAATACGAAGCCTTTGATCCGGCGAGTAAAAAAATTGTATATTTCTACAAGTATACGTGGCAGCGGCTGAAAAAACTGGGTCGGCATTTTATTTTCGGTAATGTTTCGTACTGCGGATAACCTCCCTGTATTAGGATATAAACTATATGGAAGTTATGCGAATAACTCGCTGTGTTATTCAGCTCGAAACACGCCGATCGAGCGCTAATTAATCTTCAGAGCCGCAAGCTCGACGCGTGAAACGGACGGAGCTATTTTCCGTTAACGCTCGCTGCCCCATGCATATATAAAGTCAGCCCTAGCCATCCTAAGCAAAGTGCTACATGCACTCTTTTCATTAAAAATTCCCAGTCCTGGAATCCCCTCGCTCGTCGACTCTTCCGCAAGCTTAATGGAATTAAAACGATCCCGTTTTTACTCTTCTTGCCCTCCGCGAGCTTTATATAGCTATATATACGAGTGGAGGGGAAATGAAGCACCGGGCGAAAAAAGAAGTACTTACCGGGAAACTAACCGGTCGGACGCAGACATGCGACTGCGCGAGAGGTAGGGAGAGAGAAAGAAAGACGTTCCGCCGTGGGTGTAGGACGCAGAGTAGTCCATTTGGAGGTCGGCGTCGGGGATTTCGCGCTCCAGTTCTTTCCGGAGCGTTATTTTGAAGCGGCGCATACAGAACAGCAGCAGCTGCCATTTGGAATTCCAAGCAACCGCGTGAAAATTGAAAGAAAACCGCGCGGCATTCGTTATTTATTACGATTTCATTTCGGCCGCCTACTGCGCGCTGCACTTTTTGATGCGCTTGCATATTGCATGGGCTCGCGGCATCGCGTCAGGGAAAATGAATTTCCGACTTCTGAGGCGTGAGAGATAAGAGCGCCCGGCTATGCTGTCCGAATGCCTCGAGAGAGAGAGAGAGACAGAAACGCTTTTAATGAGGCGAGCTGAATTTCGCCTATACTGCGGGCTCTCGTCTCTGTCGAAGCGACTTTTTATGAGTATATATATAACTCGATATCTTTCATCGTGTACAATCAAATATTATTCACGGCAGTCATAAAGTGCGAATAGCCTGAAGCCAGGTTTCCAACAACAGCAACAACCTGCGCTTTTAAATTCAATAAAAAAAGCTCGTGTTTTTCGGTTATCTAAGCTCCGAAATACTGGCGTCCATCAACGCATGTCGCGACGACTATTAATCCAGAACACATCCTATGAAAAGCGACGAATTAAAATCTATAAAGTTTCGACGTTTCAATATTGTCCTCTCGTGTCGCGTTGCGTGTATAATATATATATATATATATATATAATACTTTTGTTCGCCGTGTGTATGCGCTGCGAGCTTTCGAGGATGAGCAAATCAAACTGGCAAACACAACTGTAATTTCACCGGGGCTTCTACATACACATATATGAAAATCGTAAAAAAACTTAAGGCGAGCCTGGGCTCAAAATTATCGGCCATTTAATCGAGTGCTCGATAAACTTTGAATTTTTACGAATCGCCGGAGTGTCTTCCGAGTAAATAGCATATACGAATTTTCATTTGGGTTGTGTTTCGTATGGCGATTTTAATGAAATATATAAATTATAGCGTCGGAGACGTAATTAAAATAGCTATGAAGCTCAAAGCGCCTCCCGTCGTGCGATATAAATTGTTAAATTTTACTTTAAAGCCGTAACTTTTCGGCCGTACGAACAATTGCTCATGACGTGAATGCCCCGCGGAGAAAAACTTTATGTTCGCAGTCGGACGAAGGGGGGGAGATAGCCGGAAAAGCCCTGGAGAAGCGTTTTTAGTCTCGGCGGGCTCGCAGAAAATTAATCGATTTAATAAAGTCACACTGTCTCTCTATCCGCGACGCAGGGACCACTTTACTTGCTAATGAAACTATTTTTCTTTCACACCCGAACAAGCCCGCTCCGCGCAGCATAAGACAACTAATTTTGCGCGCGAACTCGAAAATAATATTTGTCACAGTGTTACACGCTTGCTTAGCCTCGTCGAAAGCTGCCTGCGGCCTGGGCTCATCGGTAAGCGATTCGGTCGCTCATATTTGCCGAGTCGGCGAAGGATCGACTGCCGCGCATATCCGTACCGGGCTATAACGACTTATGCAAACGGTCGCGCGTATTTACTCGGCGAATCTCCGGTAAACCGGTCGCATCGATATATATATATATATATATATATATATATATATATATATATATGTGTGTGTGTGTGTATATATATACTAGTTTGAAGCTTTCCGCACGATGGGGGCAGAATAAACGCGGCTCGAGGTCCTAAGCTGCTTGCCCGCGCGGCCCGAGAGTTGACAAGCAGTATAAAGGCTCGTCGCGCGAGCGGGCCTGAGGGATTACTTACGCGAGCGTTATACGTGGCATAAATGCAAATTCGGCGCTGCGAGACCCTATATAACCGCGAGTATGAAACGACGTTTGCCCGCGAGCTTACACAATGACTCAATTATACGAGACGGGCTCTCTATCTCCATATAGCCCTACTGTCTTTCTCACGAATCCACGAGATTTGTCGCCGGCCGAGAGAGCGCGCGGATTTGAATTTTTGCCCTGCGCTTTATATATATATATATATGTGTGTGTGTACGTGCCGCGCGCAAACTTTCACGCGGATGCTCTCCGTGTCGCGCGAATGTCTTCGCTATAAACACACACACATACACGCTGAAGTATAACGAGCTTCGGTTAATTCAATACACGAGAGGACTCGAGTAAACGAGTAAGGAAGTTCAAGAGTTCTAGCTATATACGCAAGCTCCTCTTCGCGCTTAATTATGAGACGTCTTGTAGCTTGTGCATTGCAGCGGCGGTCCATTCGCTCGTTGGACTATAAACGCTGTGCTCTCGGAAGTTTGAAAAAACTTGTGTACCTATTGCGCTCGCTCGAAAGAAAAGTCAAACGAACGAATTCTCAGAAGCGCGAGGGCGCGCAAACTTCTCAAATATTTATAAATCCCAGGCTGAAAAGTAGCTTATATATTCCTAAGAGCCGGCGCAGAGGAAAACTCCGGCTCCTCTCTCTCTCTCTCTCTCTCTTTGTCTTTTCCGCCTTACATTCGCCGGATCTCCAGTCTTCGGTAGCGCGCGCTGGGTACAATGTATGCGCGCGAGCAGACGGATAACGGGGAGAGAGAAAGCTGGAAGGATATATGCAGAGCTTTGGGGAGGGGGGGGGGAAATGAAAAGGTGTCGGTGCCCATTACTCGCCGAGGGCTTTTGATTGTTTGTATTCGTCTTTGGGGGATTCATCCTTACTTCGGGGCTGCGAAGCTTGAAATTTTCAACGCTTGCGGCGGAGCTATCGTTTTTGAGAGAATCTATTGTCGTGGCAAAAAGGGCACACGGAAGCTCTTACTAAAAGTGCCGCTGTGTATATATATATATATATGCTCGCTCTTTTTGCCCGACGCATAAAGCGAGTATAGCTTCTCGGTTACTCCGCGAGACGCGGAGTGAGGATCGTTCTTCTATTCCGCCGCGAGTTGTATACTTGCACGGCCGGCATACGCAGCCAAGTTTTCAAAATTATCCGTTCCCGAGTACATTTTATCCAGCGCAGTCTCGATATTCAGGAAAATAAGCTCAATCGTGACCCGTGTGCACATCGCGCGATACGTTGTACAAAAAAGTGCGGTCGAGTTGGCCTCTTAACTGTAATAAGGGGCGCATCAGCGATAGAGCTCAGTGGAGCGAGTGCAAAATTGGTCAGACAGACGTCGAAGTCAAAGTCGCTCTATAATCCGGCTATAATTATCCGGCCAATAGTGAGTGATTATCAATATTTTGCAGCCCTCGATGTATACGCCGCGGCTTCGAGCTGATAATCATAGACGTACGCTTTCGCTCTGATAATTGACCACTACTGGGTGATATATATATATATATATTACGCACACCGTGAGGTAGGAGATTATTGAAGCCAGACCGAAGGCTCGAATTATACATTTTACACGTCGAATTCAGAGCGATACACGCGCGAGTTCGTCGAAACGCTTTGAGAATCCGGTGCGAGAAAAAAACTTTCAATGCCGCATAGAATTCCCGCTCGCTCAGACGATGTTTTTGGACCAAACGACTGGCGCGTGGAATCAACGCGAGAGAATGGAAGAAATAAAAGACCGAGAAGTTTGCGCATCCTTTTCGACTCTTTACACAGATCCGCGAAGCCAGTCAGTCGCGTCTGGCTTTACGCAGCTCGGTGCAGACTGCACCAAAGTAGAAAAAAAAATCCTCGGGGTAATGCTCGCGCTCGCGCGGGTAAAGAGTAGTGTGCTCCTCGCGTTTTTTTTTTCGACGATAGAAACGTCGCGCGCCTGCAAAGTCAGCCACATCAAACAAACTGCTTTATCTTGATTTTATTTTGCTGCTGCGCCTCCGACACTTATCTCGACGTTCTCACTCTTTTATTTCAGCGCAGATTCTTTGAATCCTTGAATGCGCCGCGGATGCAAGGCGTATCTATACGGAATTTTTGTATCGCACGCGGTTAATCAAGTAAAATCCGAGCGCGTACCGATCGCAACTGCAATCCCATGTATTATATAAGATATAAGTCTCCGAAGCAGCGGCGGTGAGATTATAGATGTATACGAGTCCGATAATTCCGTGAAAGCGGAGAATCCCATCGGCGGTGCTGGTGAAGCAGCTCGAGTGCCCGTCGCAGCCTTAGTATAGAGCGCGCGGTTGTGTAGCCCCGGCAACAGCCAGGAATCCGGCCAGCTATTGTCGGCGTTCGCGCAGTGTCGCCGACCTTCCCCGCACACACGATGCGATGATTATACACGCCGATCTACATTTCCCTATATATATGTATATACTATCCGCAGTCCCTTCCGCGATCCACTGTAATGCGAGCCGCGGGCGAGAATGCGCGTTTGTCGAGTTATTGCGCATCGATCCATCATCCCAGGTGCAAAGTATAATATTTTCAAAGTTTGATAAACAGTTATAGTGCACGTCACCTAAACGCGTCCTCCGAAGCCGTATGAGACGCGAGGCGTATGGTAACAAAGCCCTGGAATGGTGTGCGTATATATATATATATAAGACTGATTCCAAAGAAGCCCCCAATAAGCAACTCCGTTAGATTTCATCCGAGAATTGAGAAAAAAAGCTCCGACCCTTTCATCGAGTGCGTGCGTCGCGTGTGTTTTAATTCCATTTATCGAGAGGGGCCATCAGAAACGCATATGACGCTCAGCTCGCATGCGCGCCCTCGTCTGTATATCGGTGTAAACCGATTGCCGTCCATCTCACGCTGCAATGCACGATTCATTGTTTACAAAAACCGCGAATAATTCCCATCTACAAAACAGCCGGTATGTAGCTTGCATTATCATTGAAAGAGTTGTATACAAGGCAGCGCGCACTTGCTATTAAACCGGGCGAAACCCGACATAAATCACGAGGAAACACTGCGCCGGCGAAGCTGGTCTCGGGATAAGAAGGGCGCATATACACCGCGCATAAAGGGCGAATAGTAGAAAAAAAAATAAGAGAAAAGCTCGTAGTGCGGGGGAGACTTGAGCAGCGCATTGAGACACGGTGTGGCTTTGTGTTGCAGCCTGCAACAGAACGTACTACGGAGACGTCGGCAAGACTTACGATCTCGAGCTGCATCGTCCGAAGGAAGACAAGGTGCCTTACATCTGCAGGCTCACGTTCAGCGCACCCGGCGGCGATCTCGGCGATATTGTTCAGGTAAAGACACTTTCTACGCTATTTCCACTCGGACACGCCGAATTACACGTCTTGTGTAAATATCATACATAACAACGCGGGATACACAGCTTTGAATTAAGGCGCGGATGGGAAAATATTAAAGCGCGCGCTAAAAGTCACGACTTTTCAAACGCGTTGCGCAGTGCTGTCCGCTTTAATTTCCCTCGCGAGCTTTCCACCGTATAGAGTATAAAAAGCTCGCTGGTAACTGAACCGTCGCGAGCCGGTCAAATCCCCCTTTGAAATTAACGTTGGAATTTTTTAATAACGCCGGTGCATGCGTATATATATGAACGGCGCGAACAATAACAAGAACTGCTGCTGCTGCCGGTGCAGCGAGAACAAAAAAATATCATCCTCTTTCACGGGACAATTCCGTCGAGAACCGAACGAGTTGATGCTGTATTTGGGCATGCACCGCGTGATCGTTTTAATGCCGACGAAATAAAAGATTGCCTTGCGTATAAATCTGCAAATTAAAATTCACTTTTCAAACTTTTAATCCCGGGGATCTCGTTTATTAATCAACATGGCTCTAGCTGTGTTGTAGAAGAGCAAACTCTCGCACAATGGAGCCAGCGAGTTTATCGCAAGCTCGATTACCCTCGTGAAAAACGGAAAGTCGCGAGAGCAAACCGTGCGCGGCTTCGTTTGCGCGAATCAGCGCGCAACACCGATATAACAATATACGTGTGTACGTCCTCAAAATTGACCCATTTCCCTTTCTTCTCGGCGAACTGAACCGGCTCGGCTAACCCACTTTTACGAAAGAACGGCGAATTTCGAGATTCTCGCGCACGATCGAGTATCGACGCCCGTGTGCGTGCGCGCGCAGTTATATAAAGATGCAGAAGCACGCGCTCCGGTAGAAGCTATTCCGCAAAGTAGATCTCTCGCTTTTTTGCTAATGTAAGCTGCGTGCGCTAAGTGCAGAGTGGAGAGAGAGAGAGAGCATTTTTGGGCTCTTCCTCGCGCGGTGTTTCTCCGCTTTGTATGCGCGAGCGCGACTCGCGGTGTAGTATACGTATATATACGAGCCACGACTCGGTGTGTTTTTGCTCTCGGTTTTTTCCCGGTGAACTGGGTCAGCGCTCGATCGAGGATTTCGATTTGAAGATGCTCCGAGCGAGAGCCGCTTTTGCCGTTAGATGCCTTTTTTTTGGATAAAGTTATATACCCTAGACTACGGCAACATAACGAGCATCATAGCAGCGATTACGCGACTCCTTTGCAATTGCAGCTGACGTTCGACAGCTTCACGCTCGGGAAATTCGTGTCGTTCACGGCGGCAGGATGCCCGGACGGCTCGCTCCAGATCTCGGAGGCGAACCGGCCGGACGTCGGGGGCCACTGGTGCGGGACGTCCCGGGGACCGGCCATCTACTACAGCGAGACCGCCGCCGTCTCGATAACTCTGCGCCTCCTCAGGCTCAGCAAGGACCAGACGGGATTCAATTTCGACTTTCGAATGGCCTACAAGATGATACGACGCTCCGACGCCGTCGTCCGCTACCAGAATCCCTTTGTCGGTAAGTCGCGCAACTTTGTTGCATTGACTTTTCCAAAGAGCGCATATACTTGCTCCAACCTGCCCAATCGATTTCCATGCTGTAGCTGCGACCGCAGCTGACAGTCTCACTCTCTCTCTCTCTAGTCATATACAGTCTATCATATAACGACGCTCGAAACTTTGGTCCTTTGCACAGGCGTAACCGAGCCGCCGACTCCTGCGAGCAGCAGCCGTCCGACGACGTCTCCGAGTTGGAACCTCACGACGGCGTCTAACGGCAGCAGTACCACCGCCGCCACCATCACCTCATCAAAAGCGTCGAAAGCCTCGGGCAAGTCGGGCAAAACGACGCCGATGCCGACGACGAGGACAACGACGCAGCGGATACCGCCCACGGCGCAGATCGAGCCGACTACGGGGAAGCCAAGCGCCGAACAGTACTTGGGCGAGCTCATATCCGGCACCTACTGCTCCAAGACCTTCAGCGACTGCGACAAGAAGCGCTGCAGACTACAGTCGCCCAACTTTCCCGGGCTCTATCCGAGGAATCTCACGTGCTACTACGCGGTGAGCACAAGATTATACATTATACTATTCCATACATTATATATCGGATGTACAGCCTCGAACTTTGCAATATATCTCTCGCGGGTTCTATATACACAGATACGGCAGCACGAAGTGCCGGAGGGTAAGCATCCTCTGATATCCGTGAGGCAGCCCCGGGGTCAGTTGATCGCGGTGCGATCGAAGCCGCCCACTCAAGGCGAGCCGCCTCCTCGGGAGCTTCGACTTTGGAACGAGTGCGACATCGTAAAGGTATGATAAGTAAGAATTATAACGAAACTCCGTCTCATAGCTATACTCACGTACCGAGCTGCCGACAGGATCACGTGACGATCTACGACGGCTACAACACGATGGAGCCGGTGATACTGAAGTTCTGCGGGGGTGGCGAGCCCCTGCCGGAGGTAGTCAGCAGCGGCAAGGACCTCCTCGTGGTGTTCACGAGCTCGCCTTACGGCACCTTCCTGCATCCATCGCCGCCGCACTCGCTCCACGGCTTCCAGCTGGACGTGCAGGTGAAGTTCGTCGACGCCAACGCGTCGACGTACGTCAAGAGCAAGCGCTGCGAGTTCTGGCTGCGCGGCAACACCGGCGGTGTGCTCAGCTCGCCGCGACACTCGCTGCCGCGAAACAGCACCTGCCTCTATCATCTGCGGGGCGAGGGCAGCAGCTTCCCGAGCCCGACGTCGCCGCGGCCGATACCCAAGTTCCCGACCAAGGCCGACATCAAGTGGGGCCGACAGCAGCCCGTCCTTCCGCAGCCCCAGTTCCGCGTCTGGCTCTCGATCCTCAAGTTCCACGTGGGCGCGGCCTACCCCAACGTCGCCGACGACGAATGCTCGACCACGCTCAAGGTCTGGGACGGCGAGATGATGCCGCTCTCGGCTGCCGAGTGCAACGACATCAGCTGGTACCTATCCATCGGACGTAATCGATATAAGTACATGTATAGGCTTTGTAATAATTGTTATATCGACGCGTTCGCACAGCGAAAAGGAGGAGAAGCCGACGATGAGCAGCAAGTCGAGCAAGTCGGTCCTGCAGGCAGCGAGTCGCCTGGCGAGCAACACGACGCTCCTCGCGCGCTACTGCAAGGACAAGGTGCCCCGCAGCTGCGACCACGCGATCTTTCAAAACACCAGCCGTCCCTGCTCGCTCGGCGAGAGCTTCGTCTCGACCGGCAGCAGCCTCACCATCGAGATCCTCGTCACCGAGACTACAGCCCTCAGGCGAGTCACGCATGCGCAGCATCCGCGTATATACGTCTGCGAGTACATCTGCGCCGGAGAAGAGCAACTTTTCTATTCTCACTTTTTCAATGCCCGCCTCTCGTTCCACTTTATCCACACTCCGTCGCCGCGAAGCGCTCGCGGGGCTTTTGCCCTCGATGCCGGCTGGCTCTTTCTCAATATTCCCGCGAGTTTTTCTCTTTCGCTCTCGCTCTGTATATACGGAAACACCTACGGTGCTGCGCGGATCGGGGGGGAAAAATGAGCAGAGCGCAAGTGGATTTCTATCGGCGATATAAAAGCGGGTTATTCGCGGCTATATTGACGAAATTCAACCGTCGTATATATAATTACCGCTAGCTCTTGTTTGGCAATTTCGCGAGCTATAGTTCCTTTTCTCAGGTGCGCAGGTCCTCTTCGCGAGACGATTAAATTATCTTTCCACCGGCGGGGAAAAAAGCTTAACGCAATAGCGTCGCTACAGCAGCCTCTTGAGAAATTTAACGTCCTTCAAGCGTAGCAGAGCGAGCTAAGGTCTTCCTATATTAAGTATACCGACGGCGTCAAAGGTTGCGCGGATCCTTTTGAGGTTTCCCCGTTCCGCGAAGCTAGAGCTGCGGGAAAGCTGCCGAGAGTCGCCGAGTCGGGAGATCGAGACAGGCTTACTTAGAGCAAAGTTCCTTAACCGAGCGACTCATCTTGTTTCGTCAATGTGTACATACATGTGTGCACTCCGAACTTGCCTGCAAGTTTCTTAAGCGGCTGTTTTCCGAGTGCATGTTTACTTTTATCTCTCAGCCGAAAATTTACAGGACCCGAAGTAAACAATCCAATTTTCCAAACGTACGCGTCAAATGCATTCGGAAAAGTACACGCGCACGTCTGGCTTTAATTTAACGCGTCGCGCGCTTTTATCTCTCCGTCTCTGCGGCCTTCTGCCGCCAACGGCTGCACTCGCGCTCCAAAGTACTGACCCTTTATATACGCGCGCGCTATGCACAGCACTCTCGCGCTTGATTTATACACGCGTGCGGCAGCGCGGCCGCGTAACCTCAAGGTATAGTTGTGTAGCGCGGAATTATACCGCGCGTCCAAATAATTTACATCTCTCTCTCTCTCTCTCTCTCTCTCTCTCTCTCTCTCTCTCTCTCTCTCTCTCTCTCTCTCTTGCCGCGTTCTCCGATTTTCAAGCCGGAAATTAATCAGCGAACTTTTCGCTCTCGAGCAAATGAATTCCGACGTTTTCGTATATAAGCTTTCGAAACACTGCAGCTATATGTGCCATATGTGCCTTCTGTATCGGTGTATTTTCGCGCCGAGTGTAAACCGAGAGCTAACTAAAATTAACAGCCCCCATTATCAGCAGCAGTCGCTCTGCGGAAATCGACTACTGTACTGGCGCTGCGTGCGCGTATATATGTATATATAGATATAGATATAGTACGCTCTGCGTATCCGTATCATATACATAAAATCGTTGGAGACTCGCGGAGCGAGAATTTAATAACGGCAATGAATTTTTTTTAATCCAGGCCGCTGGACTTTCGCGCTCTTTACGAGTTTGTCGACTTGTACCAGGACGGCGACCCCTACGGCAACGCACCCTGTTCGCGAGTCTTCTACAGCAGGAATCGGGACAGCTATCCGGACAGGACATTTCGAGCGCCCAGGGATATTTTTCTGTACGGAAGGGGCGGAGCAAAAAATTTGAGGTGAGTATACTCCCAGCTGCTTGTCAACGCACATAGTAAAAGCTCATCGGAAAGAAGCAGCGCGTGAGGCTGGCGCAGCGTAGCGTATATTAGAGCCGCTTGTACATAGCATCTGCCAGGTCTTCCGCGGCGATTTCGCGAGATCGACGCTCGAGGCGCTTCATGGCGCGTGCACAGTCAGATATTCCGGCTTAAACACCATAAAGTATCGGTCGGCCTTTATGGAGCTCGTAAAGCGGCCTTTTACGAGCTCCGCCGAGTTTCACGCGGCGCTCGCTATATATGCTGCCGGACGTCTTTTCGCGTGCGCGCCCCAGGACATCGCGCCTCCAGCTTTCTCTCTCTCTCTCTCTCTCTCTCTCTCTCGATGAAATCCAATTACGAAGCAGCTGGATCGTATAGCAGTTGGGAAATCGAGAAATATGTACATCGAGAGACGGAGAGAATAACCGGTTCGCTTATCGACGAAAATCGAATCAATTAACGCGATTAAATCCGTGATCCGTGCGGACCGATGCGCCGCATCCGTCCCAGCTCGTAATCGCCTAGGCATCACAAAGCGAACAATCGGAAGCGCAGTCCCGCAGTGTAACGGGCCGAGAACGTCTCGTGTGTGTGTGTGGGTGGGGGGCGATTGCACGCGAGGACGTCGTCGAGGAGACGGGCTGCGTCGTTAACGATTCAGGACCTTCTGTTGTTCCCGCCGTAGATACGTGTGCGAGCCGCACTCGGCTTCCTTGTCGTGGCCGTAAAGCGCAAAGTGTCCGTCAAAGTGACCGCGCGTTATACGCGTATATAATGGTATACGCGCTTTGTTCGCGACGCGTATAATGTGGGTGAATTGATTCGCGACAAGACTCGAGATTTCCATCGTTGCGATAGTTTGATTAGCCTAAAAGCGATGTGAGTAGAAAGAAGAGAGCATAAAAGCAAACCAACAAACGTTGTAGAGGTAACGGTAACGGAACAAGGCTTGTACTCGACTGTACGTAGAGTATGTATTATGTTGAATTAGATTCGACGAGCGAAATCCGAGTGGAGAGTGTATATAAATCGCAGAGCGGAGCATCGCAATTTGTGTGGGCAGTGAAAGGAAGCTCTTATATATATATATATATATAAAGCCGTATGCTTTTCGTTGCAGCTGCGTATACCGGTTCGAGGGCGAGCACGACGAGGTGGTGAGGCTGCGGTTCAACAAGCTGCTCAACGGCAACCGCTCGTGCCGCAGCGTTTCCAGTTCCGATTTCAATCGACTCCTCTGCGTCGGCTCGACCAGCTTCTCTTTGAAGGTAAGACTATGTCGATCTTCGCCATCCAATCTTCGAATATAGTACATATACTGCAGACGCGTCTCGATTTGCACAAAGCCGAGAGAACTGTGCTGTATAGCGAGTGAGAAATCAGCAGCGGGGGCGGCTTTGTACGGCAGAGGCATCGAAGCTTGTACGGAGCGAATCTTCCGAAGCGGAAGTCTGCTACTACTTGTCGAGAGCGAATGGGCTGAGAGATTGTCGGAGGCTTTCTTGCTTTATTTTTCTTATTCCTTTCGAAAAGGCGTATCGCCCGCGATGCTCATATATGTGTATATACGCGCACACGACGCACTAATTCAAATCGGCTGCGCAACACCGAGCAAAAGAGAAAACAATCGAATAGCTGTATATATATATATATATATATATATATATATATATATATATATATATATATATATATATATATATACTGCACGGCAAGCGCGTGCAATTTTAAACGAGAGAGAACGAAAACCAACGAGTGCCGTTCGCTCAATCGCTCTTTCTATTCGCCACG
Organism: Muscidifurax raptorellus; assembly: GCA_020010945.3. Taxonomy (NCBI): domain Eukaryota; kingdom Metazoa; phylum Arthropoda; class Insecta; order Hymenoptera; family Pteromalidae; genus Muscidifurax; species Muscidifurax raptorellus. Next base: position 1,296,762 of record CM052081.1, on the reverse strand, counting down.
CATCCGGTGCCCGCGAGAGGGAAAAGCTGCTTCGCTCGATATTTGCCATTTCGACAGCAACGCGCCTCTATACGGATTCGTGTTAATTACACTACTTTTTAAACTGAAAATTTTAGAGCGATGGCTCCATGATAGTACCGAGGCGTGTTCTTTGTTAAAAAAAGTGAAAGAACACTGCGCATAAAACGATATATTTACTCATTCATAACGAAGGTCATGGAGCTGCCGTGGGCTAACGCGCCGCCTATCCAGCGCGACTGCTTCTGCTCGAACCGCTCGCTGCCGATGAGCTTCAAGTCAAAGTCCAACATCGTCGAGGTCCACTTGGACATCCACTCGATGAACGCCCTCGACGATTACAACAACCTCTTCTTCGAGGCTTCCTGGGACTTTCTGAAGGCGACGCAGTGTCTGCAGAAAAGGCGGATGCGGGGACCCTCCGGCGAGATCAAGAACCGCTTCCCTCTCGAGGACGAGGACGAGGTAAGCTCTCGTCGTTGTTTTATTATGTTTTTTATCAAGGCTTTTGTCGAAATCTCGTAATAAAACCGTTGCAGAAATACTGCGAGAGCAATCCCTGGCTGATCGAGCCGGGCCAGGATCAGTACCTCTACGTCAAGCTGCCCGGTATGAAGGCCTCGAACCGCACCAAGTGCGAGACGAAGAACAGGATCGTGGTGCACACGGCCGGTAAGCTGTACGGGGCCATCTGCCCGAAGCCGGGCCCGGACGCGCGGCACACCGTCGTCGAGGTTTTCAGCGACGGCTGGACCGTCAGCGACAGGGCGATGATGGTCGCGGCTGGTCGAGACGCAGCGCGCAGCATCGCCCTCGAGTACATCATCAGGCAGGACGAGACCGAGGAGGAGTACAGCGTCACGTGGCTCGAGCTCACCCGAAGGTCCGTACACTTGTATCTGTAATATTAACGAAAAACGAGCTGGATAGCCGCTACATGACCGCGTCGTCGCTGTTCTCTATACAGACCGTCGTACTCGTCGGCGCTGGCTGGCTACCGGCTGGAGCACGACTGCGAGAACCGCTGCCCGGAGCTGGACGCCTGCATCAACGCGACGCTCTGGTGCGACGGCATCAGCCACTGCCCGACGGGCTACGACGAGGCGCTGGGCCACTGCTCGATCCTGCTGCGACTGCCGCCGCTGCACCTGGGCCTCGGCGCGATCGCCTTCATCTCGATCGGCGGCCTCCTCTGCATCGTCTCGTGGCGCGCCTGTCGACCGGGTCACGGTGGCCGCTCGATCTCCCAACACCGGCTCAAGAGCATCTCCTCCGAGACGGCCATCATCGACGGCAAGGAGGTCATCTGCTGACACAGCGAGAGTTCCGTGCGTTACGTCGAGATCGACCGCGTCACCACCGTGTGACGATCGTCAGTCGTTACTCATCATGCAGGCTCGCTCGACGACGCTCGCGATCGGTTACCGATACCTGCATCAAGCTCTTACGCGCGGGGCACCAGAGCTTTGTAAATCTGCAGCCTACGCGCAAGGTGAGATTTTTTTCATCGATGCGGTATGATTATTGCGTAGCCCCGAAGCGATCGAGCGAAAAATCGAGCTGGCCTGCGTCTCGACGCTTTACATAACGTACGGAACTCGCTGAAGATATATATATATATATGCCATGCAAGTGAGATTATTATTATTGTTATCGGTATAGAACGACACTATCATTGCTGGTCTTCGATATCGTTGATTATAATGTTGTGTAATCTTGCTCCTTCAGGCACGGAACAATAATTCAAGTTTTGTAATTAATTTTATGCGAATGTCTCTCAGAAATCGTTGTGAGCTTGATTCTATTTTTTTTTTAACATTCCGTTGCGCCCAGACTAGTAAGTTTTATCCAGATTCGGTAAAGATGCCGTTCTCTCGAATCTCTCCTATATATTTAGCATATACTTTTCTATATGATATTCAATAGTTTTCATATAAAATATCGAACGGCATCGCGCGATATTCCATCTATTCTCTCTCTTTCTATCTCTATCTCTATCTACTGAAAGTTGTTTGAATTAGCAGGTATCCATAACTTTCGATTTAGCAAATTAAGCTCTAGATCACTTACTGATGTGTACGACCAAACGATATAACTTTGATTCCGAAGTAATGGCAGACTGTGTATAAGGCGGCATTACTTCGGAAAACGACGCAAACACTCCTATATAATATATATATATATATATATATATATATATATATATATATATATACATACATACATATATATATATACACACACGAATGTACGGTAATAGTGTAATTATTGGTAGATGAAAAATGACGTAAATATAGGTAATAGTCAGAACTTATGTGATAACTAATGAAGTGACGATTGACAATTGATGAATATTTATGAATATTCAAGATAATACACACTGTTTTTCTCGCGGAGCTGTGCTCCGAAATTGTTGGTCCACCAGTTACACGCGTGAGTCGATCTTGTTATTCCGTTTTGCCCGCTGCGTATGCGCGAATTTACAAAAGGTAACAGTATCGACGTCTCGTGATCAGGCTCGTGCATCTTGTTAATAATTGTAAATAATTGAATGTACTCTGTTTACATATATATATATAAAAATATATATACATAATAACGATACACGCGAAGCGATCATTGCACATCGGGTATGCTTTCACGGGTGAAAATTTATTCTCATTTCTATTCCTGTTAATTATCATCGCGTAAGAAAGAAAATGAAAGCTCGATTTCGAGGCTGGCATTATAACACATGTAGGCAACGTAACATAGCAAACGAAACGTAAATCAAACAGTAGTCTTATAACGAAGACGCGAAGGTCGTGCAACGTGGTCGCTTCTGAACTACTAGTCTTTAAGCGCCGAGAGTCTTCGAAACTCATTCGAAAACAAATATAAGGAGAAATCAAGAAGACTATGCTTACTTGAAGAATTTTGGGATGCGAGTGGTGAGCTCGTACGAGGCGTCGTTGTTATAATTATATCCCGCGACAGACAGGGGAACTCCTATATAATTAACCAAGCCGTCGAAATCTGTTATTTGGCGAAACGAAATGAGCAATACGACAACGTCGATACACGCGAGGAGGCTCGCGGTATTTACGCGTAAAATTAGTTCTAAAAGTTCATGTATAATTGAAATTAGCCGAGAGACTAAGGAAAGAAATGATTAATCCAAGCATAAATTCTTTTATGGAATTTGGCTGAATATTTGATAGTGCGAGAGTGCGCGAGGTTGAAATATTTTTCGATTTCCGCTACGACTATACGCTGTATACATTATATAGTAGTAACTGAGATGTGAAAAAGGAGCGAAGTAAAGGGCGAGATTCAGCTAGCCGGAAACACCGCCAACATTAATACACACGCCATCGATACGTGCATGCGCAATTAAGATTACTTTAGCTTATTGTTACTGTCAGAGCCATTTGATCACTGGTTTTATTTGGTTTTTCCAGAAGTAACGATTTATTCATGCGCTCGCGCGTACATTACGTAAAACATAAAGTTTACAAGACTCAAATTGTAAAACTATCGACTTCATATTAAAAGAACACCAAAGTAATTTGTCTATGATATATTATGTGGTAAACGTCTAATTTATAATCAACTGTCGGAGTAGAGAGACAATCTTTAAGAAGGCAAAGTTGCAGAAAAAAAGAGCTAAAGCAAGGAAGCACAATTATGTTACTTATCTATATATACCAGGGCATAATTAAGTTCACGGTATAATTAAGTACCTTATCCTATCTCACCGACCGAAACTTTAGAATTTACATTTTACTTTACGCGCTCGTGCTTGATTCGCCTCGAGAGTCGGGGATTTCATTTTAGGGACCAAGACATATTTTACAAGACTAATTAATATATATATATAAGTGCCAAATAAAAACTACAAATTTGTTTTTCGATTCTTTATAATGCGAAGTTTTTCTTTGTCACGTACAACGACTTCTGTCTTGGATCGTTTGAGTGAAAAAATTTCAATAATCCACTCCAATTTGCTGTATACAAATCAGCCAAAAATTATCGTTTCACATACGTCAAACTAAATTATTTATTGCGAGCGTTTTTGTATCATAAGAAAGAAAAAATTCGAAATCGTCCATAATTTTTAAGAATGTGGCGCTATCGGTTCTTCGTGATATGAAGTCAATAAACCTGAAAAAGTCGAGGCTGAGGCACATGCAGAGGAGAGGTCGGGTGATTCAAGCGCAAGAAATTGCGAACGATGCGGGAAACTCGCTCGAATTCAACCCTCTCGGTCACCGCACACATTACAACGGAAAAAATTTCGGATTCCGAGCTCAAACTTTTATTCCATTTAGATATACTCGCGATGCTGGAGGCTCGTACTAACGTAAGCTTTTACCCGCCAAGAATTATAAACTTGTTTCAAATTTCCGTTACGCTCGTTTCACGAATATCCATATATCGGCGAAATAATGCGTAAGTACGAAATATGTTCACTTCGAGCATGCATCATTGAAAACTAATCGATTTTCCATACAATCTTCGCGTTTTTTTCCATTAAAGACTAAAGAAAAAAACTAAAGCCCGAAGAAAACAAGTAGCCCGCGAGAAAGAAAAATATTGGGCGTCCTGAATTCTTAAAGCCGAACTCTTCCAACGATGTGGGCATAACAACGGCTCGAGCTTTAACTTGTCCTCGTTTGCCCGGGCCAGCCGCGAGTCATTTTCCCGCGATATTTCTCGCTTCGGCATTGTTGCGCGGATCTCTCTTTCTCTCTGTACATACCTACACGTCTGTACAATGCAGCAAAAAAAAAAAACAGGGGCAAGATTGTAAAAAAGAGCGGTAACGAACACGGCCCGTTACTTTCCGCGCGGCTCTTGTAGAACGGCTCCAAATCATTCGAAAACGCGCGCTGGTGTCACGTTTCGTCGCTAACTAACGAGCCTTCGTAAAGGCTATTCAGAGAAAAAAGCCGGAAAAAGGGCAACTTTGCGCAAGCTCTTCGCCTCTCTTGTTGCATGTGTAATTTAATAAACGGCGCAAAATTCGCATTAATTGGACACTCGGGGATAAACAGATGGGCGATTGGATCCAGGCTATTTTTCTTCTATTTGTGTTTTCTTTGTTTTTCGTTTCGAGCTTCGAACTCAGTTTTTTTCGTATTGCAGTAGCGTATATCGCTTCGATGGTTGATTGCGAAAGTTAGGTACACGATTTGGTTCGTGAAGCTTTTGTGAAAATTGGCTAAAACGAATTCAACGGAATTGCTTTAATGTAATATTTACACTGTACTATTTCTACGTTTACCGAAGCACTATTGGCCTGGATTCTTTGTAATTGATCGAGAAAGCACGAGAGTATATTGAAAGTTCGATAGCAAAAATGAAACACTGCAGTCATTGTTTTTCGTGATTGCACGATATCAATGCACATTTTTAAAGCTAGTATAATAAAAGCCCAAACTGATCTAAAAATACTAAAGTTCAGGAACAAAAGTGTCGATTTGCCAGAACAATATATGATACTATCGATTGAAATCATATTTCACCGAATACCTTCTGATCTCCTTATTCTAAACGAAAAAAGCGAACAATAATATTTTGCCTCGTGCTACATAAACTGCAGCGTACAAAAGAGAAAGAAACAAACAGTAAATATGAACTTCTGCATCGCGCACTTTTTTCGTATTAAAATATTCAAGGACTTGATTGCGCATGAGCACACGACTCTTCACCTTGAACCTGTGTTGAGTGCGGCGACAGAATCATAATTATATAGACTTATCTGTAGAAGGAAGTAATGGTTACTATTGCTCTATAGATACAGATGTCAGGATTAGAGCTACGACATGCGCATGGCGATGATGCGGGTGTAGATGAGACGCACTGGAGCATCAATTTTTCGACATGTAAATACACTCACACGCACACACTTACATAATACTTTGTAAAGCGGTATTGCGTGTTTGCATACTTTTGGGTTTTCTGCTAATTTTGACGAACCGTTTTTGCTATAGTTACGGTCAAGGTCTATACGCGATGGATAATCAAAAGGCGTTGTGAAGTTGTAAATTAGACTATTAAAACAATTATACTTGTACAGTTAAAATAATGAGGTTGTAGAGTGGGAGTAACCTTGATAAATGCTTGATGACTGTATTTCTTTTTTTTCATTAAATGACGACACGATCAAAATGAAATAATTTTGCATGCGGGCAAATTATTGTACACATAATCTGATCGGTTGTCTTTGTTGGAAAATAATTATAAGATGATGCTTTTTTCAAAAACTAAACTTTGAGAATATATTCTTATTCCTTCTTTCAATGAGCTAAAACGACACAAAAACGGTTCGTTTAAAAATGTGCAAAATTCCCATGACGACGTTTGGAAATGTTTATCGGGTTCGAAAAGCGAAAAAGTGACGTGTGAACTATATTAATTAGACTCGACGATTACTGACCGCTGTGCATTTTATTGCGATTGTAAAGTTGTAAACCATATCTAGTACGGGTGTGTGAACCATTAATTCTCCTTTGAATTTCCCGTAGAGAATATTTTATATCTTTAATTTTCTTCGTGATGCAGTGCAAGTGTTCAGAAGTTCAAAGTGAATGTTTACTTTGATAAGTTCGCAAAACTCACTGCCCTTTTTAATGATAGCAAAATTATTTGCATATATACATCAGCCGCTCCTTTTTGAACACACGTAGTAAATAAGCATGATATTCAGATCGTTATAACGTTCATTGCAACAGGAAATGTCGGAACGGAAAAACGTGCGTAAATATTGCTAAGCTCTTTATACTGTTTTACTTGAAATTCTACTGTTAAGCTCCGAGAATTGAACTCAATGTTTTTCCGTCGCAAACTGCGAGCGAACTGAATTTATTTTGAATCTCGTCGCTATTCTTCAGTGCAAATAACTTTGAGTTTTCTATCCTTTCACTCGATAAAATGAAAACGAGTATCCGCTAGAGCGAAAAGATGAAGATGAATCTTACGATATCTTTAAATTTTATCTTGTATAACAATGCGAGAGCTTAGAACTCACTGACTGATGGCGAATCAAGCAGTAGCTCAATGAGATGATCAATGGTATATTGGAAATTGCGTGGGTTCCAAACTCTTTCGAAGACTGCCGACTATTCGTCAAAGAAGGTATGATAGATGATAAGAGTTTACATTAACGACAGTTCGATTTTTCTGTTTCTAAGAAAATTCACCAAGGAGAGGCTGATCAATGAGTTTCTTGAAGAAAAACAAGAGTATGGCCATTTTTAGCAGGCAAATACATCGAATATTCGGATTAATATCAACAATTGTGGACGCTTATTAAGCAGCGATAAAATCTTACATATTATCCTTATGAAATTGGGTAAAACAGTCGCGAATCTGATTGTCTTCAAGATATTTCACGGTCAGCTGAAAAGGATTAAGTACTTCTAAAACTCAATCGATCTTAATATCGATATATTATTGATACAATCGATGACGGAAAAATGTGAGCGATAAGGTTATACATAGCTGCTTATAGCAAATTAACTTGTGCAAGTGCGGGACTACGGTGGTTCGTGTCGAGATCGTCAGGAGATAGCTGACAATAACACACAGGCACATACATGCGCGCACATACACTTAAATATATATAAATATATATTTAAAAAAAAAGAAACCGACGATAATGCTGAAACCTCGTTTCAGAAAAATATATATAGAAATAAAACAATTGCGCAGAGTGGAGCACGGAAGCGAAAAAATTTGCGGCGTCCGATTCAAATTAGACACAAAAATTACACAGATATATGCATGATACACGAGAGAAAACGCATATGCAGCCACGCTTTAGGATATGTATAAAAATACAAAAACTACAAGCGTATGTATGAATGCGAGCGATTTTCAGCGAGTCCGGCGTACTGTACTGTCGTTTTGTTTCAGCGCCGATGATGGCTCTTTGACTTGAATGTGCATTAAAAAATTGAATTTCTTTTGTCTCATGATCAATGCGATTATCCGCGCAAACATGTTTATAAAACATTTATAAAGCAGTTCGATAAAGCGACTTTTATCGGATAGGAATGTTTGTCACCAGAAAAGCAGGAATTATTGCTACTTTGACCTGCTGTCAAATTTAAATAACGCGTGGATCTATTAATTTAGTATTTTAAATTAACTAACATGAACGAGGCAAGCATATGACAAAGCTTATATTTTATTGTATTATTGGACTCGGCATTTTCTACATATTATAGTGTAATCTAGTCATCTTTGATTATATCGCCATCCGTTTTATTTTGATGTTGATTACAATTGATGCAAAGATATTTGCAAATAAATAAAACGCAGATTAAACTATACAATAGGCACTATCTTTCTTTTTTAATGCACAATCTTATTTGTATTGTAAGTTTTGTATCCGTCTCTTGCGTAAGAAAAATAAAAATCCAAGTCTTCTACATTGAGTACAGTTGTTAAACCCAATTTATGAAGTAAAAAGGTGTATCGATTTATTACTCTCAAAGATGAATAAAAAAATTGTATACATTGAACATTTGTTTTATCAAGTGGTGTTATATACGAGTATAAAATTTTCGTTGTACGAAGATTTGGAAATGGACTGCCGAAAATAAAAGAATACACAAGAAACAGGTTACCATAATACATGCTCACACAACACGCATAGTTACTATACTATAACACTATTGACGAGTATATAAATAAACCGTAATATATTGCTGATTATCGATTCGAATATCAAGTATGCAACGTTTTTAATAAATTATTTTGAAGATTGATGGGTCTGTTTTATTTCCCCTTGACTCACCATTGTATCCCGTTTATAAATATCATCAGAATACAATAAATATTAAACCAACGACACACATTAAATTTTAAGTTAAAAATTAATTTATTAAAGAAAACACGCTAATTATTTATACATCATACTTGTACAAAATAGTATGTACAGAATGTTCTGGTAATTCTATATTTATATTACCAAATTTATCATCTGTAATCGAAATACTTTTATTTTTATCACTCCTGAAAAATGGATACGGAATTATATTGATTAAATGCGTTAAACCATAATTCAATAATTCAATATATATAAAAATCTTACTTGTTATACAGTAGAACAATGACCCGGTTATCTTGGCTATTAAATGCAGTTGTTAAAACATCCGCATGTTCACTTTCACTGTGTATCCTGACAGAATTACGAGGCACAAATTTACTAAAATGAGTCATTACATAATACATTGGCTGCTTATAGAATACATCTTTTTCAGCATCAACGATTATCGGGGCATCAACGTAGTTATCTACCCAATTTGGTCCTCCTCGAAGATCAAGGGCCAGATTCCAGTCAACCCAACCGACTACGTGATGGTTGATATTCTAAAATAATCATTGAATAAATTAGATTTTATTTTTCACTTGAGATCTATTTATCAATGATTCGCCGTACTGACCTCAAAGATTTTATCAACCAATTTTTCCGCTCGTTTCCACGATCCCAAAATCACTTTAGGTTGTTCCCATGGGCGATCACCTACAAAACTATGATTTCTCAATACGTATTCAAATAAATAATAACTAATTATAAAAATATTTGTGTACTCACCTATGCAAGCTTCTGTCATTAAAATAAACTTATCTGGGAAGAGATCATGAGTTATATCAAGTACTCCAGCAGGAATAATAGCATCCGTGTACCAGTGCACCGCAATACCTTTAACGTATTTCAGAGCTTCGCTGTGCCTCGTTTTTACGTCAATCATATACCAAGGCAGTGCTAGTCTTTGGTCGTCAAGCATAAGAATAATTGTGTTATTACTCTTAGATTTTTCTATACTTGGTCCTAAATTATTGATGACCCATTTTGATGCACTGTCGGATGACCAGAACATGCTGTTAATTCGCGCAATAACAACCAAAGAAGTGAATGGCTCATTCCCAGTCGATACCGCCCACATTTCCAATCCATACTTTTGGTATTCTTCTAAAAATTTAACAATGTAATCTGCAAAAGTTTGATAATATTCTTCTTGTAAGTAACCTAGAAAAGGGGCAAGTGTTTTAATCATCACTAATAAGGACACTTACAGGTTAATTACTCATAAAAAGTTGTATATTAACTGAAGCCATTGTATGATTGCACACTCTTCATCCACGGTGGTGCAGTCCACGCAGCTGATAGAAAGCGAAGAGATGGATTTATTTTCAGTGCCTGTTTCATTAGAGGAATCTTATACTCAATATCTTCTTTGGCAAGTGAAAAATTGTTTAACTGTCTATCGTCAGGAATAGAATCATAAGAATAGCCTCTCGTAGAAAAATCAGACCCGCCTATAGGCAGGCGACCTAAATTGTAATTACTTCCATTTGTACTAAAGTATGAACTAAAACGAGAAACAAATACGATAGTAATATGGGACAATTAGAAACGTTCACACTACTCCTTGAAAATGTTTACCTCATCAAATTGTCCTGAGTTTTTTTACTAAGGTTTTTGATATTAATGCAAGCTGAGTCAGTGAAGGCGCCTCCGAACCCTTCCACATTTTGATATCGTTTATCAGAATTAATACGAATCGTATATCCATCTTTTGGTTCGCTGTCGGTTTTTCCGTCGACGCGCTTCAATCTCTGCCCACTTCTGCTTGTAACATACCATATGAATTCGCCTTTTCCTGGTGATATCGGATCAGGATAGTTGTCACAATATGTTGAGTTGCACTCACAAACTACACTGTCGGATCCAAAATTTACTGGTTTGCAGTTCTGGGCAATAACTGTAAATTATATAAAAATTTACATCATAATTTCATGAAAAATGACAAATTTTGAATGAAACCAGCTTACCTGCAGCGCTGCATAAAGCAGTCAATATTATTGTGAACTTAAACATTTTGCAAAAAGTAAAGAGAACCTTTGTGTTACGTTTTGCTTATACAGTCATTCTAATGAGTGATACAAGTAACATTCTACCAAATAGTTTATATTTTAATAAGTTCTTTGTTAGCTTTAAATTTAGTTGATTTTACTTTGACTGTCGCCTACTTATACAATCAAATAATTCATAATATCAAATAACACTTTTCATATTTCTTATAATAAGATTAAACTGTTCAATCAATGGTTGGCCAGTGACTACTTCTCTTAAAAGAGTTGCTGCGATTTTAGTCAGTTATCTTATCTAATCAGGAAGATGTATTATTGTATAAAAAATAATGCAGGAATAGGCGAGGTGATAAGTACAAACAAGCCAAAGTCTTAGGTAAAATCAAAGATATATTAAATGTATGTTACATGGTCTGTACTCTACGGAGGCAAGCTACGAACTAACCTCTCTCGAGGCTACCGGTCAACACCAAGGCTACCTGCCCCTTCCATTCACCGTCATTCACCCTCACTCACCCTCACTCGTGCGTAATCCCGTGCTCAGGCCCAACGCCCGGCCCCCGCATGTCGCCCAGATGTATGCCCGATGCTCAGTACTCATGAACGTCCACTCATAAACGCTCTCGCTCGGTTCACTCGTTTTATTGTTTTAATCCTTCGATGGCTCTAATCCTCATGCTTCTCAATCGTCGTTCGCGTTTCTTACGCAAGCACACACTGTCTCTCTCTCTCTCTCTCTCTCTCTCTCTCTCTCTCTCTCTCTCTCTCTCTCTCTCTCTATCTCTCTCTTTCATACTTACACTCCCACAATATTATATTCTCATGCTTGTATAATCGATAAACGAGATCATCGCAAAATGAAGATATACTTATTTTTTATAAAAAGATTAATTGACATTTACTTTTTAAGTAAATATCATTTTAAAGGATGACAATGTAATGTTGCATTAAATTTTCCTTATTAACTTTAAAAAAGAAATTCTTTTTTATTAAAGAAATCGTAATTAATGTTTATACACCATGACTGTATAAAATCGTATGTACAGAATGCTCCGGTAATTCAACATTTATACTGCCAACTTTATTATCCGAAATCGAAATATATCTCTTTTGGTTACTTCTAAAAAAGGAAATGACATTTAGTATATTGTTACCTTTTTCTACCCAATAACTTCAAATGAAAGATACTTACATGTTGAATAAAATAACAATGACCCGGTTATCTTGGGTCTTAAATGCAGTGGTTATAACATCCTTGCGTTTACTGTCACCGTGTATCCTGACAGAATTACGAGGCACAAATTTACTAAAATGAGTCATTACATAATACATTGGCTGCTTATAGAATACATCTTTTTCAGCATCAACGATTATCGGGGCATCAACGTAGTTATCTACCCAATTTGGTCCTCCTCGAAGATCAAGGGCCAGATTCCAGTCAACCCAACCTACTGCGTGATGGTTTATATTCTAAAACAATCATTGAACAAATTAGATTTTATTTTTCACATGAGATCTATTTATCAATGATTTACCATACTGACCTCAAAGATTTTACCAACCAATTTTTCCGCTCGTTTCCACGATCCCAAAATCACTTTAGGTTGTTCCCATGGACGATCACCTACAAAAATATGAATTCTCAACACGTATTTTAAATAAATAATAACTAATTATAAAAATATTGGTGTACTCACCTATGCAAGCCTCGGTGATCAAAATAAATTTATCTGGGAAGAGATAATGAGTTATATCAAGTACTCCGGCAGGGATAATATCGTCCGTATACCAGTGCACCGCAATACCTTTAACGTATTTCAGAGCTTCGCTGTGCCTCATTTTTACGTCAATCATATACCAAGGTAATGCTAATCTTTGATCGTCAAGCATAAGAATGATTGTACTGTTACTCTTAGATTTTTCTATACTTGGCCCTAAATTGTTGATGATCCATTTACAGGCATTGCCTGGTGACCAAAACATATTATTTATTTTGGTAAAAATTACAAGTGAATTGAATGGTTCATTCCCTGTTGAGACAGCCCATATTTCTAGTCCATGATTATTATATTGTTCTAAAAACTTAACAATGTAATCTGCATAAGTTTGGTAATATTCTTCTAATAAATAACCTACCAAATTAAAACAATAGACATTTTTATAGAATTCTTGTTATATGCGGTGGTTAAATTAATGTATTGCAAAATAAAATTTATATTACTGAATCCCACAAATGATTTCTTGTTTTTCATCCACGGCGGTGCAGTCCACGCAGCTGATAAAAAGCGAAGAGATGGGTTAATTTTCAGAGCCTGTCTCATAAGCGGAATTTTATACTCAATATCTTCTTTGGCAAGTGAAAAATTGTTTAACTGTCTATCGTCAGGAATAGAATCATAAGAATAGCCTCTCGTAGAAAAATCAGTACCACCTATGGGTACACGACCAAAATTATAGTTACTTCCGTTTGTACTGAAGTATGAGCTAAAATAATAAATAGTAAAAATACTTTAATAAAACTCAAGGTTTCAAAGCGTACTCATGTGTCCCTAATTAAACGAACAATTACTTCATTAAATTGTCCTGAGTTTCTTGACTAAGATTTTTAATATTGATACATGCTGAGTCAGTGAAAGCCCCACCGAATCCTTCTATATTTTGATATAGCTTATCAGAATCAATACGAATCGTATATCCATCTTCTGATCCAGCACTGTCAATTTTTCCATCAATGCGCTTCAATCTCTGTCCACTTCTGCTAGTAACGTACCATATGAATTCGCCTTTACCTGGTGATATCGGATCAGGATAGTTGTCACAATATGTTGAGTTGCATTCACAAACTACACTGTCGGATCCAAAATTTACTGGTTTGCAGTCTTGGGCAAGGACTTTGAATTACACAAGATATATTGAATAATTAATATTCTAAAATGTCAAATATTTAAATAAGAATTCCCTTACCTGTAGAACCACAAAAAACAGCAAGTGTTAGTAATATCTTTATCATTTTACAGATACTATAAAAAGATCTTTGATGATATTCTTAACCCACTTATTCTACAAAGATGCAAATAAATTTGACTCATTACTGCTTAATGATTATTGCTCTGCTCAACTTATTCCTGTACTATCTTTATCGTATACATTATACCTTAACAGTAAGTGCCAAACTAACTGTTACGGTATAATTTAGATAAAAGATCTATTTGATTTAATCTATACTTTAGTAATTCATTACAATAATAAATAAAGAAATTAAAACCTCCTAATCTCAGAAAGACTATATCTCGTACACGTTTGAGTATGGATTTCTAATAATCAAGCAGTCGTCTAAAATAAAATACACATATCTTTCAAATACCGTGTAATGGGCTAAAATTAAAACCGTTGCTAATAAGGCAGATAACGCGTCACATTAAATTAATATTCGTAAAAACGACAAACTAATCACGCGACGGTCGGACGACACGCGACGCGTCAACGTATATTCATTAGGTACAAAGGTAGTATTACTGTGTTATAGACGCTTTAAATTTACCGAGTGACCTCACGCGTCCGCATCGCTATGTATACCGTTTACAATTGCGAAAAACAAAAGCTCGCCTATAATAGAATTGCATACACATTCGACAGCGCATCGATGCATTAATTTTCAAAAATACACGAGTCAGTCATCTACAATAAGCTATATATGAAAAATCGCGCGAGACACACATCGCAATCTTTGATGAGTCTGATGACTCATAATTGTATATATGCAGATGCAGGTGATTGGACTGAATATGAAGATTGAGTTGATGACGCGCGCTCCCGATCTGTTTTTCCGCGACACGTTCCAAGAAGAGACATACTTATTAACGTATACGTATACAACGTCAGGAGATTCCTCCAAGTGTATATATAAGGAAACCGGGCGTGACGCGGCTACTGGCTCTCGCGCGAGTCTACGTCATCGTGGAGTAAGTTTATTCATGCACATCTCGCGACATCAGGTGTGTTGCTTATGATCTACGCGCCTACGGTTTTTCGCGTTTACCTATATACACGATTAATAATTATTTTCCCAATCTTCTTTTATATCACGCTGTTGTGTATATATATTTTTTTAGAGTAGTATTCGGAAATAGATTTGCTGATCGTGACATCAGTATCTTGTTTATGTTCTAATGCAACAAGCATGATTCATATTCCTGATGGGTTCATTAACTGTATTAGATTAATACAGTTAGCGCTTTTTCATTTCCCACGTGTATAGTTATCGTGTGTAAGTAGTTAAAGCCCAAGTTGGCAAGACAGTTTTTTTTCACGCGATAACGCTGGTTATCAATTCTAATTAACAAAATACCTACTATAGTTAAGCAAAAAATATTCGCAATACAGATAATAAGTGTAATTTTTTCATAAATTCTATATATATTTTTTTTCGTTAAAAAGCCAGTTTTTTTTTCTTTTCCGGGCCAAGGACAAACACACGAAAATAAAAGATTTCTCGCAACAATGCTCCGAAAGAAAATATATACTTTCACCAACGCACACGCGTAATGAGTTCCCCGTCAGCTGAGGTCCGCCAGGTATTTCCATCTCACATTCTCACTTCGTGTGTCAGTCTCTCTCTCTCTCTCCTCCTTCCTGCGGATTTGCCCCTACTCTTTATCGTTCCAGCGTCCTCGCAATGACGTGGCGTTACGCTGAGCTGCAGTCAGTATCTGTACGTGCATGTACGTAGTTCGCGCGGTGCAACTGTTTGAATAACCGACGGATTTTCGCATAATCGCTGCAGGTAAGTTACCAAATAGTAGGTACAGCAAAAGCGCGAGAGACGATAGTCCCGGTTCCCTATATACTCGTATATTTTTAAACACAGTGTTCGATGCACATCCTATACCTACTCGCGTTTCGGAGTCACGTGACGCGGAGATCCCCGCAGCAGCCAGTATGTGTGCAATATATAGGCGTGTATATATTTAGAAAGCCACGGGGAACGCTCTGACGTATTAGCTTTGTATATACCTATACCTATACTTATGTATGCTTATAACGTGTGTTTATGTATCGCATACGTGTATTCTTTCTTCTTCGACTCTCTTCGACTAGTCTATACAGCGTTAATATAAGGCCGCGCGACCGACTGATTCGTCATTGACTCGACGAACGCGCTAGTGTGCAGTGCAGCTCTTGCCACAGTTGCCGTACGTTCGGAGAACGGTAAATACTTCAATTTTCGTTCAAGTACATTTTCGTCATAGACCGCGCGCAATGTGTAAGCATCAGGCCGGCCTGGACAACGTTTAATTTGTTTCGCGTATATCGTCAAGGTCAGAGGTCGACTGCGCAATTTGACGCGACGCGACGATACGGCGCCTGGTGCAGCTCTAGTGTTTTATTATTTCGCGTTGTACTAACCGCATTGCGAAATTCAGTCTTGCGTATATAAGTATACATACCTACATAGGTACTTGGACAGTACGGGTTTTTTCCAGTTGGGTGTGACGCAAATTGCAACTTATTTCAAAGTAGAAAACGGTCTCATTCTTACGATAAGATTGCGTTAAGCTTTTGTAAATAAAGTACATTGATTTCTTGCAGATAATTTTGTAGTACACCGAGAGACAGGAAGACACAGTCATCATGAGTTACGGATACCAAGTGAGTATTTGGAATTTTCAAATATTTCTGGACGATGTAATCTCTATGAATTTTTTTTATCAACTTTGTGTTTCGTTTAAAAGATAGATTGAATATAGATTATAGAATCAAAAATTAATCTTTCAATAGTTTGTAGAACTGCAATTTATGGGTGACTCTTATGAGAGTGTTTGTATATTTAGATATCATTTGTGGATCACTGTAATAGTTTAGAAATAATTGCTTTCATATTGACCAATGAAAAGAGATAGCGATAACTTTTCTAATTAAATATGTTTAGTGTGAAAATTTACTCATTGTGATTTTTGCACTTTTTTGCACTACTTGACGCTGTCGAACAAAAGGGCCCACCAGTGGCACCATTCCCAGGACAAAAAGTACCGACCTCTTTTGGAGTTCCTCCAGGAACACCCTCCGCTCCCCCTAGTGTTCCGCCCTACTCCCAGGCACCAACATCTTTTGGTATGCCTCAACCTTATTCTCCATACCCAACTAGCTTCCAGTCACAGCCTCATCCACCACAGTCGGCGCCATACTCAAATTTGGGTGGGCAGTCTATGCCAATACCTCAAAGCACTATGCCCTATCCTGGTCAAAATTTTCCTCCTTCGCATCCTGGATATGGGCCTATGACTGCGCCACAGCAGCATACGTATCCCCCGCAACAACCACAACATCAGCCCTATCCCATGCAACCACAGCAACCTTATCCATCGCACCCTATGTCGCAGCCTCAGCAACCATACCCATCGCAACCACAGCATCAGCCTTACCCTTCGCAACCACCTCAACAACAACCATATCCATCTCATCCAATGTCTCAACCACAGCAACCTTACCCTTCTCAACACAACTCAATGCCGCACAATCCCAGCTATAAGTCTGGATCAAGCTTATATCCCAATTTAAGTGGCTTGGAAAGACCAGATCCTACTGTACCTTCCATGCAAAGTAGTGGCTCGTCTCCTTATCCGGGCGGAGGCTATTCTCGGGGTCAGGGTAATAGAGGAAGCTTTAGCTATGGAGGATCTGCACCATATAGTGCAGCGGCCCCTCGAGAGACTCCAGCTCAGGCTAAGGTGAGAGCAGAGAGTTTGAGTGAAAAAATTAACCATCTTAGTAATCACATCTGTTTCTTTTATTGATTAAATTTATCGCCAACATTGAAATAACAGTGGACCCATTGAATCATTTTACATTCATGATCAAATTTTGTTCTATATAGATTTTCATTATAAATTTGCTTATCATTGATTTTTTCATTTCAGCTTTCTCCAACGGTTGTCCCTGCACCGAACTTTGATCCAAGATCCGATGCTGAGGTTCTGCGAAAAGCAATGAAGGGTTTTGGAACTGATGAAAAGGCCATTATTCAAATTCTGGCCAACCGCACAAACTCGCAACGTCAAGAGATTGAAATACAGTTTAAGACATTGTACGGAAAGGTATGGTATCAAATTTAAGCTAAATAATGCACTTTTAATGGTTTAAATATAAGAAAAATAACTATTATGTTGCCTAAATAGGAACTAGTCAAGGATCTCAAATCTGAAACTTCTGGAAACTTTGAAAAGCTACTTGTAGCTATGATGACTCCTTTACCACAATACTATGCCAAGGAATTACACGATGCCATGAGTGGAATTGGTACAGATGAATGTGTTCTCATAGAAGTCCTTTGTACTATGTCAAATCATGAGATACGCGTGATTAAACAAGCCTACGAAGCTAGTGAGTTGATATTTATATTACTTTTTATTACCATGTTTCTTTTTACAAAACTGTAAGAACTCAGTAAATATAATTTCGGATATTTTAGTGTATGGAACAACTCTAGAAGAAGACTTGCGATCAGACACTTCTGGAAACTTTGAGCGACTTATGATATCACTTTGTTGTGCTAACAGAGATGAATCATTTGAAGTTGATCCTGCTGCTGCAGCACATGATGCTAGAGAACTTCTTCAAGCTGGTTGGTTCAGTTTATTCATTTATACTTAAGTTAGTTAATTTCAATATATTCCAATTGTAACATCAATTTGTATTTTGTTGCAGGAGAGCTTCGTTTTGGAACAGATGAATCTATATTCAATGCAATTCTTGTTTCAAGGAATACTGCTCAATTGAGGCAAATCTTTGCCGAGTATCAAAATATTACTGGTCACGACATCGAACAAGCTATAGAGAACGAATTTTCTGGAGACGTTAAGAAAGGCTTGCTTGCTATTGTAAAGTGTGTGAAAAACCGAGCTGCATTCTTTGCTGAACAGCTTTACAAAAGTATGAAGGGTGCTGGCACCAATGACCGACGTCTCATACGATTAGTAGTGACACGTTCCGAGATAGATATGGGAGAAATCAAACAAGTTTTCCAACAAGTGTATGGTGAAAGCTTGGAAGACTGTATTTCGGTAAAGATTTTGATCTATTATTTGATGGTCATTATTGTTCGATTTAAAAAGATGGAGTAATTATATGTGGTATCTTTTTTATTTACAGGGTGATTGTTCTGGACACTACAAAAAGTGCCTTCTTGCCTTGATCAACTAAGTCAGTATTGTTCACTTAAAACTTCATCATCCACACTTCGCATTTATTCATTGTTCAAGATTTGAGAAAAAAGAATCTCTTGTTATGTTTCTAATGTTATTGCGTAATTACATGTAATTATATTTTATATTCAAAAAACGGTCGCACATGTTTGATGACATCATTATAGGTTGGTGAACAAATATGAAAGTATATGTCTAAATATGAAATGTTCCTAACTGTACAAAAGTACCGTCCATTTTTTCGTTTTTTAAGAATCTCAAGGGGATGTTAAAATATTTGTATTGCTATATTGGATTTGAAGTATAAACATGTGTTATCGAAAGTGCCAATGTCGATTCTGTGAATCGACTGTCCGTTACAATAATTGAAAAGAATAATTTTTTAGTAATCTTGTTGTACATTCGCGTTCTTGCTAAAATCAAAATGTGTCTTAATAGCTATCGATATGTTTACGAACAAATGTATGCATAGTATATAATTGATGCCGTCAATGTGGTAATAAAAAATATGTGGCCTAAAAAACAAATATTAATTTATCTGTTTACAGTGTTTGTTTTTTAATTTTGTAAATAAATTATTTATTCACCGTAGTATATTGTTAGTTTATTGCGAACTCTTACTCATCAGTAGTTGATGAAAGTTACTCGGAGTTTTCTGAATTACCATCTTCGGCTGATATAGAGTATAGGGATAAGTGACCAACATGTCGATTTCCTCTATACCGACACGCAGAAAATATCACGAGATGGCCAAATCGTACGATATTTAATCAACAAAGTATTTCGTCAAGTAGAATTACAGTAATTAAACATAATGTTTTCGAATCGTCGGCTAATATTATTAAGAGAAAAATATTTAATATTCGAAAAAAACTTGAGCGCAAAACAAAAATCTGGATGTTATAAGTATTTCGAGCTTATGTAAAAGATTTGGTCTTGTTAATTTATAAAATTCCTCGAAATGAAGAACTCTCGCGTGCAGGCCAATAGAATTTCAAGAAATTCCAAAACCAAACGGCAAATCAAGCGATAAACCAGTCTAATGGATATCAGTTAATCTGCTATTCGCCACTGTGGCCAATGTAGGAGAGCAAAGATCGACAATATACGAGACAAAGTGAAAAACGAAAGTGAGTACTTACGCATTTCATAGGAAGGAGAGAGAGAGAGACAGAGAGAGAGAGAGAGGAAAAGGGGTGAGAGAGAGAGAAGCCCGAGGGGCGTAGAGTAGGGAAACTAGACTCTCTCACTTACGGCTAAACATCTTAACTACCAATTAATTTGCCGGAATTAATTTAATCTGCCGCAATATAAGCAGACGAGATCCATTTTGTGGCCTGCACGTAGCGCGCCGTCGCGCCTCGCCTATATCTACCTATACACACTTGCCCCGTTGTCGTCGTCGCGCTTCTGCCGCTCCCGGTCACGCGAGTGTCACTCGATGCGGGACTTTAATTTTTTCTCCTTTTTTTATCTTTATCTTTTCCGCAGCTCTAATTTCATTAATTATTTTCAATTCGCCTTTCCTTGGAACTAACGCTCTCTCTCGCGACGCCTAATCAGTTCGATTGAGATTCAGCGCAATTATTCTTTTTATATATACGAATCTAATTCATCCGATCGCATTCGCGGAAAAAAGAAAATCTCTCTTTCTCCGCACACCGCTCGCGGATATAGGGAGAGGAGGGCGATCCCCTCTGTAGCACGGCTCATTGAAGATATAGTGTATATTAAAAGACGTTTCGGCATAGCTCCCGAGGGAGCGAGACGCGCGCGGCCGATCATACGAATGGCCGCATTTCGCGCGCGCGCGCGCGCCGGGATTTGGGAGGCAGCCAGTCCACTTTCTGGATCCTATAGGCCTCCGATGACACCGATATCATGCGCCGCCGGGATGTTTAAAGGCTCACCCGCGATCATCGCCCCTCGCCCGCACTCTATATACATGCGCGCGTATAATATAGCTCGATTCTTTCTTGAAACTTTGATTTATCGCGATTGCTTGACTCAACTTGCGATGGGCCTCGTTAAAATTTTACTTTTTTAAATCTCACAGTCTCGGTAAAATTATATGATTACATCATCGCGCATCGATGCATAATCTCCCGCGGTTGCAGTTGGTGTAACTTTGCGTCAAGGAGTACGCCAATACGTACACATGAAGAAATTCGTGAAATTTTCGTTGACGAGGGCTTTTCTTCTAATAAAAGCATACCCGCACTCGTGTATAGCCAATTTCCAATGAAAAGCCAGGTGTCTACTGGTGTACATCAAAAGCGAGAATTTCAAATCTCGGGCTCTTTCTCTCAGTCCAGTCTCGGGAAGCTCCGTATAAGCTCTTTCTCTCTCTCTCTCACTCGCTCGCGCTCGCTATATCTATCTCTCGACGTACAGCATTTCGCGCTCGCACAGAGGCGGCCAGGAGGTTATTCCCCGGGGGTGGATGGGCTGCAGCGCGCGCGCGCGCGAGGGAGTGTATGTCTATATACCTATATAGTGTGTGTGCGAAGCAGCAGTAGCTCGAAGGGACCGAATCTCTCTCTCTCTCTCTCTCTCTCTCTCTCTCTCTCTCTCGCTTTCGCGCAGTGTCTCTCTACAGGTTGGCGTATATAGGGGCGGCACGACGGCGCGGGGTAGTGCAGTTTCGTGTTGGCATTACTCTTGATTTCCGTGGTGACGCCGAGCTTCGCTCGTTTTCTCTCTCTCTCTCTCTCGCTGCTATCCTCCCTCTCGCTCTTTCACTTTCCCTCGTCTCTCGCTACTGCTGCTGCTGCACCGCTTTTATCTGGCTTTCTGCTGCTGCTGCTGGTATATGCTGTCTTGCGTTTCGCGCGTGTTGGAGCTGATATGCCGTATGGCAAAGGACGAGATGCAGTCGGGCGAGCTTGTATATTGATCGAAAATTTCATCGCGAGAAGCCTCGAATAATTGCATAAAAACTGGGTTATTGCGCTTTGCTCCGGCGAGCTGATTTGAAGAATTCCTATTTATCGATTTCGGTTAAATGCTACTACACAGCGGGATCTCGCTATGTTTATTCAGTTGAACTCGCAGCCGCGATTCATTTTTAACGCTGATTTAAACGAGCTGCATAGGTTCTTAATTCTTAATTATTAAGTCTTTCCATTGCTTTTTACTTTTTATTTGTTTGCATTGAAGAGCTACACACCGTATACGTGTATACGTGAAACGACAAAGCGTTCTTCTCAATCTCCAACGTTATTTATACACAAAAATAAAAAAAGGAAAAATACGAAGCTCTTTCGAGGACCAGTAGTATATAGCGGGTGAGATCCGAGAAGGTTCTCTCTTCACTTTGCCCTCTTCTATATATCCAGTCGCTCTCTCTCCGGATTCGTCCTTCTTTTTCTCGTCTGCCTTTGTTTTCTTTCTCTGATGCGCAGGAGACATCTTTCTTCCTCCACGTCTTCCGCTGCTTCGCTTTTTTTTCCTTCTTTTACAAACTCAAATCGTGCCTTTATTGCGTCGTTTATCGATCAAAGCCTAAAATTATTCAAAATTCCATGTTCTCCTCGAGATCTCTCCGACGGCCCGAAACTTGACTCGCTGCGAGCAATTTGGCATAGAACACCGCATTTTCGAAGAACTCGAGCGTACGAAGCCGACGAAGGTGTATCAATCTCGTTATATACGATATAATACAATAGATTAATAATAAAGAGAGGTCGCGTAGGTTCGCGGGCCCAGTAAATATCGAGGCTCTCGCGCGCAGGATACAACCGCTGCGTTCGAGCCCGTAAACCAAGACATTAAATTTTATAATATCGCGCGCTAGCTCAGCTCCGCTCCACCCACTTTGCAATCTTCTCTCGCGCTCTGTGCGCGCGCGGGATGTATATACATATATAGCTATCCCACTCTCTCTCTCTCTCTCTCTCTCTCTCTCTCTCTCTCTCTCTCTCTCTCTTTCGCGTGCGCGAGGGGGAGCGAGCTTTTATTGGCTATTTACAGAGGAAATGGCCTCTAAATTAACTGCAGACTGTCCGGATCACTGCGCCAGCCAGCCAGCCAGCCAGCCAGCCAGCCAGCCAGCCTATATATCGAGAAGCGGCGGCGGTTATATGAAAGCGCGCGCGTCCCGAAAGTCAGCGGAGTGACAGCGGCGCTAGCTGTCGGCTCATTCACTTTTTACGGGGCGGAGGTCTATTTTTTTCATCCACTTTTTGCGCGATGGTGCGGTTTCAGCTTTGGTATATGTAATGATTTCTTTTTTTCGTTTTAGATTATTGATCGATATTGCCATTCGATGTTTGGATTAATCGGCAAAAATGCGATTCGAAAACACGGCTATACTTTTAGAAAGTCGTCATTATGAATAACCCGCGCATCCTGCTCATTTCGAAGGAAGCGACGCGGTTGCTCATAATCCATGCACCTACTTGCACCGGCTTCCGGTTACTATATAATACGGATAGTATATCGATAATCGCACTTTTCAATCTTTCAGACGCGCGGCGCGAATCGCGCTATTTATATATAAAATCCCGCGAGAGCGTCTATACATAACTATGGGGATCAGTCGTTCTACGCGCTTTAAAACACAGTGTAAACAAACAAGCCCATGCGGCATCGGATAAAATCAGCGCCCAGCGTGAGATTATAGGGAAATTCAATTGCCGATGACGTTGCGCGTCGTCACCGACAGTAAAGCCCCCGAGTATCTCAATTAGTTTTGGGCCACGTGCCGACACGTGTCGTTCCTGGCTCTATAAGCGACCGTCGAGTTAGCATGTGAATGTATATATAGTAGGTGTGCTCATCTCCGACGACCCCCTATATATATATATGCAGTGCCGCTGCCGACGGTAGAGAGAATTTCATTGCGTCGTTCTGGAAATCGCTCGAGGAATGCCGCGGATGCTGGGGCGGAAGCTTTTCACGGCACTTTGACTTTGATTCGCCGAGACAGTGCACGCGGCGAGTGCGCGCGAGGGTGCGGAAATCTTTCAATTTTTTGTCGTCGAGTTTTTTTTTTGTTTTTTATTATAGTAACTCTGGTGGCGCGGCTCGATAAACGTCGTTCAGAAATCAACTTGAAATTAAATCCACCGACAAAAAGAAGTCAGCAGCTCTCGATCAAGAGGTCTGGCCAAATGATTCCCTAAATTCAAATGAGTATCGCGCACTACCGCCGAATAAACGTGTTTTACACGCATAAAACGCGGCTAAGATTACGGAGGGTAACACATGTCCGGGCGGCGATCCTGGATGTTTATAAATAGGTATATGGGCTATACATTACGCACGTTTCTCGGTCGCGCAGCTCGTCCTGCGTACGCACAACATATTAACAGCTTAGCCGATAAGCCTTTTATATTACATTTTTCCCTCTATGGGGTCTCCTAATCCAATGGAGGGGTAGCTGACCCATGACACAAGGGCGACGCTGCCGACGTCGTCGCCGCTGCTACTGCTCTGTAAATATATATATCTATATTGAGTCTTACATGTCGCGGTGCAGGTTGAGCGAAATAATATAGGCGCCGATTCACCCTCGGATTTCTCGTTTTCAGCGCGTTTTGCTTATTTTAATGGACTTTTCTGCAGTAAAATGATTTTAGCGGCTCCCAGAGGCCAATTATTACCACACTCGTTTCAAGTAGCCGTCAAACAGCCCGTAAAATTGCCCACCGCAATAAAATCTCGAAAATCATCGTTCGTAACACATATATGAATCGGTTTTGCAATATAATACGATACACCAGGACAGCAAATGCGTGTGCATATAGCGAGGAAAAAAGATCACGGAGAAGAAGCACACTCGCACGCGAGCGGCCGCAATTAAGCCGAATGACTGACCGAGGCGTCGTTATGTACACGTTATGTATACATATATCGATCAGGGGCGTGTAACGGCTGCGCGTAAACATGTTATATATATACACGGTCGTGCCACGGCCGCTTCATTGAAACGAGGCTTAATTGCACATTATTTGACATCTCGACTTGGGAGAACTCGGAGCTTTATGCGTATCTTCGCCCGTAGTCCAATTTGCGGGCGAAAATCGGGGAGGAAGCTCCGCGCGATAAAAATGCAAGCAGCGAAATCTTCATATATAGCTATATATACATATACAAATGTATATAAGGAGGCGATAAATCTCGAGCGCTGATCTGCGCGGCCTCTCGGACTTGCGAGTCTGATGCAGAGCGGCGCGCGGCGTAAATCTCGCCACGTTTTAGCAGTACGTCGAAAGTTCATCCGGTCTCGCGCGCGGAGAAATCCACTTGTGACGAGTTTTAAAACGGTCCTCGGTATTGCTGATATACTACACTGTGTGTATATACCCATCTGCTAAGACTCTCTCTTTCGGTATATATACACCACATATATATATATATATATATATATATATATAGCTCGTGGGCACGTACAGGCCGCTTGTTTCGCATTTCTCTTTCTCTCGTAATTTTTCGCGCTATATATACTGACGTGCGCGCGCGCGCGCGAGGCTCTCGTTATTCAGGATCGAGTATAGCTCAGCGGGTGTATACGCCTATAGGTATATAGAGCACAGAGCGAGGTGTTTCGCGGCTATTTACGATCGCGGCGCCGCCGATAAAGATGCGGCGCAATCGTAAACTGGGGGGCCGACGTATACAGATTTGCGGCTCGGATTTGCAGGTACGTTTTTTCCTTTGAATTTTCGCGCCCTTTGCAGCGCGGTAGGTCCTTTATATTTATCCGAGAGTGTCGCCCGTCGCGAGCTATATATCTATACGCGCTGTATATGCACGCGGTAGTTGTATATATATAGGTGACGTCGGGTCGAGGGAGATAGAGGCCACCGCGCGCTACAACATGATTTAGATATCGCCTTCTCGCGGTAATCAATTTCCATTAGGAGTCTCTTGGTGTGTAAGCTGGGTCCGCAGAGAGATAAAGAAGAAGAAGAAGAAGAAGAAGCAGCAGCAGCAGCAGCGAGGGCGGCCGAAAAAAGTAGAACGAAGACGGAAAAGCTCGCGCGAGCGACGCGCTGCCGAGAGCCGGAAGAATCCCGAGGAGAATCGCTGCGTTGATTCCACGAGAGTAATTATGTCGGTGCGAGATTTAATCAGACTGTCTTATAGTCCTCTCGGCGGATCCTCTAGCTGCTGCGGACATATTTGAACAAATATAAAATGAGCATAGCAGCTCGCTATACTCTTGTACGTTCTCTGCTCCCGAGGAATATGCAATATAAGGGCACAGTGTACAGCGCAGCCAGACACTGCACACGCAGGGTGTATATATATATATATATATATATATATATATATATATATATAGAGCGCTAGCGGCAAAGTTGTTGCGGCCGCCGTCGACGGTGTAAGACGGGAAAATTGAAAAACTTCCCGGATGAAATTGTCCCAACTTGCCGAAAGCACTGCTGCCGCTATCTTTTACGGTCTCTGTGTATATACACGTACACTTGCTATACTGCGCGTATGAGTGTGTGTGTCCGGCCTGTGCGCGCGGACCCTCTTCGTCTTCCGAAACTCTTCTGCTCGGCGAGACTGCTCTAAAAACTAATTAAACTTTGAGTGAACCGGTGTTGCTGTTGGAGCTTTGCATGGAGAAGAGAAGCAGAAGAAGAAAAAGAAAGAATAGAGAATAGCTAGCGCACCGAAAGTTTTCAGGAAGAATTACCCGCTGCAATCGTGTATATCATAGTGCTGGTTTACAAATTTCTCATGTACATATATCTGCGCGATGTAAAATGCTAAAATTAATATACGCAGCTCATATCCCCACTCGCATCTCGAGCGCGCACACTCGAGTGTCAAACCTACTCACGGAGTTGCCGACGATTCAATATACCTGGTACTATACTATTTTTTCACGTCCAGCCGTGCACGCGCTCGTCTCTCCTTAGCACGTGGCGCATCGCACCTCTTTGAAGCCCATGTTACATATAGGCGTGTATGTGTGTACGTACATACAATACACTCGCCGGTAACCCGCACGCGGCCAAAGACCGGGAGGTGCGGGGGCGGGAGCAGGTAAAATTATTACATTCTATAGCGGGGGGATACAGCAGCAGCAGCACCGGGGAAATTAGGCACTCGCGCATGCTTTCATTAGACGGCACTGGCGGCGGCGTGTATACAAGCGAGTGGTTCAATATAGCCGCGCGAAACCAGCCGCTCTATAATATCCGCGCGTATAGAGAGAGGGGGGGGCGGCCACTTGCTACACTCTCCACGAGTGCTTCATTTTGCGAGGAAAGCCGAGTTCCGATCATATCTCGCATTCCGCTCGGCAACGAGTCGAATAACTCGCCTCTGCTATACTGGCTTCGATTTTACAAAATCATATATTCGATGCGTGCGTGCAGACGCACTGGTGGCGTGGCTCGCTGGTTTTTTCGATAGAATTTCAAAGGATTTTTTTTTTTTGTTGATGATAATGGAACTATATATAGAAAATTCGAAATGTCACGGCCACAAAGTACAGGTGCAGTGTATATTGTGCGAAACCCTTTGGAATTCATATACCGTTTCGAGAAAATGCTTTGTGATATGTCCATATATATATACCAATTACCAGTTGGTTTATCACCTCCGCGTACGTTTGTCATACTGTAACAAACGTTTTGTTCGAATCAAAATATGACAAGTCGAACTACGCGGCCGAAGATACAGGTGCGAAAGCCATCTCTTCGATTTCGAAATTTGGATGCGTAAGTACTTACAGAAAAAAAGCTCTACTAATGGACGAGCAAACGAACGTTTATTAAAAAATGCGAAGCGCTCGAAACATTCGGAACATTCCGTGCATATTCGGATGGTTCGAGTGGCACGAAGGCGCGCGCGCGCGCGCTCTGGTGGAAAGCACACAACACACGGGTGACTATACTGTGACGCCGCTGCTGCTGCTGCTGCTGCCGCCGGCGCGGAGGACCGAGGAGGAAGCCCAGGTATTCCGGTGCCTGTTGTGCGCGAGCGTTTCCCAACTTTGGCCGCTGTAAACAGAAATTCCCGCAAATTGGAGAAAATTGAATGAAGCTAACAGCCCAACAAAGACACATGGTAAATACGCACGAGCTTGCAATTTCGCATTTTCCAACCATCCTCGAGTACGGCCTACTCGAGGAGCTTTATTCCCGACGTGCATCGCAGTGGCACCGATAACGCATGCCTTTTGTTTTCATCAAAGAATTTGAGCCGCGACGAGGAAAAAGCTCGGACGAGCTGCAAGGATTATAGGTATATATATATATATATATATATATATATATATATATATATATATATATATATATATATATAAATATATATATATATATATATATATATATATATATATATATATATACACGTTTGCGTATATATCAGAAGCTGCACAGGGTCCGCAATTCATCGCTATATGGGCGGGGTTGCGCCGAGCAAAAGGACTCCACTCAATTATCAAACGAAAGAGTAGTTTTAGCCGCCCGGAGGCAACCACGCACAGTCAGTCGTCGCCTGCATTCGACACATTGTCAATTTACCATTGGCGCGCGCGGCGCGTCTGCTGTGTTTAAAATCGATTGCGCGCAGAGACACTGGCAGTTGCCCTGACGCGACGCGCGTTCGCTTTTTTCTCGCGCTCTCAAATAAGTGATGGGGTACGCGAGCATATATCGCTTGCCTTTAGCGATTAATTTATTCTCGGTATATTTTTTTCTCGTTAATATCAAAATTCAATGCCGACGCGGAAAAATGTGTACTTTAAATAGACAGAACGCTGGAGGAATTTCCCATCGGGGTAGCGGTTCTTTGCAAAGTTTCGCTTTTACAATTCTCCAAAAGAATGCGCGCGCGCGCGCAAAATGAAAGCTTGAACATTATTATAGCGAAAGCTCGCAATGATTACTCGGCTGCACTCGAGAGCGCGGCATACTGCAGCGCAGGAACAACGAGTTGCGCACATACTATACGCGGCACCGTGTGTATCGTTCGCGCATAGTTGCCGCAAAGCTGCGAACAAACAATAATTCACGTTTGCATCGGGCGCGCGGCGTCAAGCTCCTCGGCTCTGCCCGTCTAATTCAATCGCGCGGCTTAATAACGCGAGATACTCGCGCGGACGTAGAGCCGCGCCGAAAAAAAGACATCGCTTGCGTACACCTGTACAGATGAATATATATATATATATATATAAGAGTTGGCAGCGGCCATGTGTGCGTATATAGAGTACGTGTAACGCGCAGCTGCGGTCCGAGCGCTAATGGCATCAAACTTGATTAATCGGCTGCACGGGTCGATGTAAACTCAGCTCTATATATACATATAGCGATTGATAATACGAGTGCATAGTTGGAAATCGATGACGAGCGAGCTTGCACGCTGATGATGATGATGACGGTTGCAATGTTGGCTTTGGCGAATGATGAGTTGGGATGTTTATTATGGAGAACTGCAGGGGTTTGCGGTTCGCCGAAAGTTTGCTCTTTATGCCGACTGCTATATATGGGCATTGCGCGCGCCGGACCCTGTACTGATGAAGGAGGCTTCGGGCTTGCCCTAATAGCCACGATGGGAAATCATTGCTTATAGTGTTCGATGGAAGATACGATTGCTAATAACGAATTGGAAAATTGATTCGCGGCCGAAAAAAAGCGAAACGTATTATATTGACAAGCAAAAGGATGAGGAAGACTCGGAACGCGGCACACGGTATATTGAATTAAAAGGAACTCTAGCGACAGAGAGAGAGAGAGAGAGAGAGAGAGAGAGAGAGAGAGAGAGAGAGAGAGAGACGAAGTAGGAAAGCTATTCCCAGCCCTCGTGGCGCGCTTCTTCCTCCTCCTCGTACGTCCTTCCCCCGCGTATATAGCAGCAGCATCATATATACAGCTAGTCGCGCTCAAGAAAGCGCTTTTCCTTCTTTTTTTCGACTCGTGCGCGACCATAAAAATAAAATTTCAATAAATCTCACCGGCCCGGCGTACACCGGTGGGGGTAGTCGGCGGAACTGGTGGGGATGCTGCGGGGGCCGGGCTCGCCTCTGATTGGTCGCTCGGAATAAGCCAAGCCACGCCCCTCGCGGCGCGAGCTCGAGAATCTCCCTCGTGCTCATAACGCGCGGAGAAACAGTGAGAGAGAGTGAGAGAGAGAGAATGAGAGAGAGAGAGAGAGCGCGGGTGGAGGCTAGAGACGGAGGAAAATTGGAAAAAGAGAGATAGGAGGGCGAGTAGGAAGCGGAGAAAGGAACAAAGCGGAAGTCTATATTCTATGCGATAGAGAGATGATGGAGAAATAAAAGGATATATATGCACGACGATGAAAAAGAATACACGAAAAATACGCCGAGAGTTGGTACGCGTAAACGTTTTGCATATAATATGCGCTAGTGGTCTAGAGTTGACGATTACCGTGATGTCGGTGAGCTCAAACTATAAAATAATCTCTCATCGTGTCGATTTTATCAATGCAAAATGTACAAACTGGTGTATCCAGTTAACCTTGTATCATCAGTTCCATATAATAATAATTGATTTAAAATGAGTGTACGAAGGACGAGAATTAAAAATGCATAATAACGATATCACGCTGCGCTATATACTATAGAGCTGGTACAAGTGCCGTATAAGCGACTTATAATTCCTTATAGGTACAGCCTTGGTTGTAAAAGTCGCAGTAGCAGAGCTAGTATAGCAACCCTACACGGACTGCACAATCGCTCGGCTCCAGCACAGCATCGTCGCTTTCAGGCATCAGGTAAGTGTGCGTATAGAGCCTCTCGCGCTCGAGTCTCGGCGTAGGAGTGATTTAATATCACGCCCACGAAGTCGTCGCCGGCGCGGGTCGACGGGGGGGTTGGAAGAGGCTCCGGGAGAGCCAGCCGACGGTGGTGGGGCTACGCGGAGATGGCGCCGGCTGCGCGCGGCCAGTTCGCTGTTTGCCAGCGCAGGGCATGGGTCTCTGTCTCCCGAGCGCTTGTGTATCCGACTGCCGGAGGCAGAGCCACGTAGTCGTTTACAACGATATTAGTTGTATTTGTATATGAACATTGTATACACGGGATATCGGTGCTGCTGCTGATTTCTCGATAGATCGAGCATACTTTAAAAAAAATATATATATATATATATATAGGCAGTGTTCGCCGAGAGGAATCCGCGCCAGAGGAGAGCTGGTGTCAGTGTTGCTGCTGCTGCTGCTGCTGTTGGAGCCGTCGCGGACCCTATAGCTGCTTGCGGAGGCATGCTCAATAACATCTCCGCCGGCGGCTCGATTCACGGCATCACAGGTAATCCAGTGCGACATAATATATAATAATATAAAAGCTCAAGTGCCAGTTGTGATATTATGCCCAGCCCCTATAACTTATCGCATATAGAATCGACAACATGTATATAGAACCAGTTGAAATGTATATATGTATATATATATATGATGGATTTTGGCTGAAAAATCACCAGTGACAAACGTTAAACGTACGCAGTGAAGTGTTGTATCAAGCTCGACGACTTTTTACCGATAAAAGCAGCGAGCATACTGCGAACAATATACAAAGACTCTCGAAAATTTCCGAATTTCGGCCCGTCGGTCGCGCTCAGCTCGGCGCATAAAATGTATAATATAATGACCGCGAATTCGAAATTCCGCATGGAAAAGCAAATCGACACGTGCGAGCAACACGTGGTGATGGTGGAAGATTGCACTATACCAGCGCGTAGCCTCTCGAACGGTCTTAATCACCTTAACTCGCGTGATTGCAAGCAGCGGCGGCGCCGTGCGACGGAACTTGCAAAGACTCGAGGCATGCGCTCGTCCGCTGATGCAAGCCGCGACGCTATATGTATACATAGCCTACGCTACATATATATGTGTGTGTATACGCTCTCGCGACTCGTTATCGCCGCTTTGACGAATCTGCACTTGCGATGCGCTTGAATCGGTTGATTAATTAGACGCTCTTTGTGCGTCGTTTGTTTCCGCGCACCGTTTCCGAGGATGAAGCTTTTCTTTTTACTCGAGGTGACACACTCGGACCGATCGAAAACAAGTTGTATATAGCATTTCGTCGCCAGTTCCAATCGTCGAACTTTGCCCCGCATATGTACGTTCGTTCGAGGAAAACAAAGCCCGCGTTCGAAGAGCCATCTCGACAAGCTACCCGGATTCGAGAAATCGCCGCGAGGCCGCCCGACGCATAAAGCGCCGCCGCCGCCGCCGTCGCGCGTTTTCTCCCTTTTTTTCGAAGGCCGCACTCGTAAACGGCCGCCGCAATAAACATCGGAAATAAAGTCATCGAGGCTTTTCCATCTCTCTCTGCCGCGTGGCGGCTCGTAAAGATGAATACTGAAAAAAAGGAGAAGGATACGAAGCGTCGTAAAAGCCCATTCATGCGAGGACGTGACGCGTGCTGCTGCTGATGCCTCCTTCATTCAGCAGCCGCGAAGTTTAACGCGCGTATATCTCGTGATGCGACGGCCAACCTGTTCGTTTCGACGCTTTTCTTTTTTATACATATAAGAGGATTCGAACGCTATCTCGGGACTTTTACGCGCGGCCGGAGCTTTTTATTTTATCGCGTATACGTGATGCCCCGCGCGAATGAATGAATACGGCTGTAATTGAATCACCGTGATGATGCTCTCAGCTTGTACAAAGTTTATGCGGAGGCTTATACTCTTTTTTTATCTCGCTGCCGTCCGTTGATGCGAGTGTCTTGATGGCTGCTATATATGGGTAACAGCAATTTGTCAAATGTTTAGTACGAACAACAGGTGTACATAGATAGTAGCGCAAAACTTATTGATTTCCTCGAAATCGAAAACAACTTTCGGGAACGCTGTGTACTCGTTTTTCAATGTAGCTCAAAGTACGCTGTTCAAGCCAGTTTTACCTGATAGACGTACACGCACGAGGTGTTGAAAAATTCGATCGCGGGGCCCATCTAAAATACTTTTTACGTTCTCTCTGGCTCGCTTCTCCTTTACTTCCAGAACACCTCTGCACCCACACTCGCACGCACGAAAAAGCCGTGTCTCTGTATAGAGAGAGAGAGAGAGAGAGAGAGAGAGAGACACGTATATAACATACGCGGGAGTCGAGCACATAATATAATGTGCGACTGCGAGAGCGCGCTGTTTGCTCGCTTAGAAGCCGGCGGAGAGAAGCCGGTGACGATTCTCGCACCTCGGTGCTAAGTAAGCCGCGAGAGCGGGCTTCTGCTCCTATACAAATTTAAACTGCCGTGTGCTGCTGCAGCGCGGACGACGGGAAAAATCTCCGGCGCGGACAGTCGCGCGCGGGCGGCGGTCTATAGAGCTGCTCCGCGAGTTTCTTCTTTTTCGATCGGCTCGCGATTTCTTCGCGTCTTTATTGTATGCGCGAATCAGCTTATACCAGTGCGACTGCTGCGAGACGATGTCTGCCGATGCGGGACCGACTTTGCTTCGAGTGTACGTAAAATAAATTTTGCAGTACTACTGTGTAGGAGAGCTTTTTGATTTTTCGCTCGCTTTCGATTGAGGGGGAATCGATATGAATGAATTATTTCAAACGCGGTGAAATGCTCCGATAAGCGCCGGAACTACTGATTCAACGGAAAACGGATATTTTTTGTATATATGAGCGTAAGAATTTTTTCGCGTCGGGCATAGGCGCCCATGGCAATAGCTTGCTACACACCTAACAAAGAATGGAAATTTTTGCGTGCGCAGGAGCAAAGGACCTTCATGCGCAGGACCTGAAGAGACACGATAAATTGGACGGCGTCCTGGGAGTGAATCTGGGCAGTGGCCTGTCCGCTGGCGGGGGTCTCACGCTTCCCCAGGAATTAATCATGACCATGCCGGGGGCAGGTTCGTTCGAACGTAATTCACTCCATTTTGCCTTTTCACTTATTGCTCTCGCGAAACTTTCCTCCTTGTGTTCTTCATTATTACTATATTATGTGTTATATATATAAAGAGAGAGAGAGAGAGAGAGAGAGAGAGAGAAAGCTCGCATCATAATTCTTTTACTGCATTAAAAATTTTTTTTTATTCGACGAGCGACGCGTACGTGTATACTCAATCGCAATTATATACGGAAATGAGACGTGAAAGAAATTTTTAACAATGAGCTCTCAATCGCGCTGATTAACGAAACATTTAAAAAGGTATATGATAAAATCGAGCGAAAAATATCGTCGGCGATTGACCGTGTCGAAGCTGCAGTGGACAATGATAATGATTTTTTTTTATATTATACATTACAATAAAGCCTGCGCATCGTTAATGAATAAATGATATCGCGGAATGGGTGATAAAGTGTTTGGAGTGTAAAAAGCCCTCGTTTCTATCGTTTAGGAGGCGCCTGTTCGATCGGACAGGGAGACGACAAGCCGGCCAAGCAGAAGCGACACCGGACGAGATTTACGCCGGCTCAGCTGAACGAGCTCGAGAGGTGTTTCAGTAAAACCCACTACCCGGACATCTTTCTCAGGGAGGAGATCGCCATGAGGATCGGCCTTACCGAGAGCAGAGTTCAAGTGAGTCTTTCTCCTCGTTTTCGCCTTATACATTGTATATTTCAAATAATCATATACATAAATTCTCTCATCTCGCTATTATATATACGAATGCCGCATATACAGACACAGAGCTGCCCGAGCAGACGAGCGTCTGAGTGATTATAGTAGTAGTCAGCGGCAGCGGTGGCGGCGGCGGCGGAAAGTTTTCGCCCGTATCAATTACCACGGCCTATGCCGGCTTTCCGGATTAAAGTGAAACTTGGTGCGCGGCGCTAAGCCCGTCGAATTTCCATTGGTCCCGGGCCGCCGCTGCCGCTCTCAAACCGCAGAAGGCCGTCGTCGGCCGCGGGTACGTCTCTTGACTTTGATTTAAACTGGGAACACGCACCGTGATGTCGCGCGGGCTCGAGGAGTCGCCTCAAAGATCTTATATATTATAAATACGTGTGTGATTTTTCATTCGCATATATATACGATGGCATAGCGTATCATGCAAGCTCGTCGCGCTATGGGGAAAACTGCGGGCCTAATAGAAATTCATGAAATTTTTATTCGCAACTCAAAGCGTCAGTCAAGCCGCGCGTCGGCTGCATATCAAACAGCTCGGTGTGCCGAGGAGGCTCAAGAGATGAAGAAAAAGAGCAGTAGATTCGGAATATCAGATGGAAGTCGAATGAGCGAATTACAGCTCGAGGGTCGGCGCGCCGAGAGAATTCAATTGAGCTTTCAATCGCAAATTACACGCGATTTAATAAAAACGCGTGCGCGGGTATATACACGCCGAACAATAAAAATCGATGTGTCATAAGAAACGAGGATAACAAGATAATATATATATATATATATATATATATATATATATATATATATAACGCACCCCCGGAATTCTGTCTACGGCATACTTCAGAGTTGATGTCTCGGCTAGTACCTTGACGACGCGGAGCGAAAGCGAGCGAGACGCGACGACAACGACGAGGATAAGAGGAGAAGAGCGGAATGCGAGACGGGAGAGCCGAAGCTATAGAGTGAAATTGAAACGGGCTTTCCTCTCCCCAAGAAAATTGTATGCTACGTGTGCAGTGCGTCGACGCGGAGATGATATATATATATATGATATAAGAGATTTCATAAAGCCTTTATTGCTCGCTAGCTCGCTCACGGCATATTTTAACGGAAGTGCACAGTCTATGAAAAGATGATGCGAAGGTCAAGTCAAAATCGCGCCGATGATCAAACGAAGCTTTCCGCATCGAAATTCGCCTACCTGGACGTGCGTGTGTATATATAAGTATACGGCATACATGTGAGCTAGGCGAAAAAGCACGACTATATACCAATACGTATATATACACAAGCCAGAGAACGCGCGTTACCCGGAGCAACGAAAGCTCGCGCGTGCGCGGAATCGAACCGCCACCGGTTGGCCCTTGCGCGACGTTGCCCGGGCGACCGGCCGCTCCCCCCGCGGCCAATCGCCGAGGCCGCGCGGCGCTATCGAGCGGAGCCGCCGACGCGCTGCGGAATATATGCGATATCGAGGCGCGGGCAGATTTCCGCCGCCGTGCCATGGCGGCTCTCCGACGTCTGGCCTCCTCGTCGGTGTGCGCGTATATATACTTATATGTGCCCTCTTTTTTTGCGCTCGCGCGCGCGGAAGGAGCCGCGCGTTTCGCATATCGTACACGCGCGGATATTCGTGCGTCCGTTTACGGCGGGATGCTTTGGAACTGCGGGAGAAAATGTTTCGATATCGAGGAATGGAATTTTCAATTAGCGAGCTCATCGAAAATTATTTCTATATACGGCAATTTGCGCTCACTGATTTCTAATTGATTTGTCGTGCGACGAGCAATGTACCTATCACGTGCCCGCAAAGGGTCGGGAGAAAATTTATTTTAAGCGCAAGGCTGAAACCGATATCGCCGCCGCGAAAAAAGCTCGCGCATGCGATGCGCGACGGTGATATAAAGCACTCCGGTTCATAATTAATGCACGAGCAGAGATTATTTGCGGAGGCATTTTTAAAGATGTGCATAGTGTTGCCGATGATTGCAAAGTCCCGGACACTTGCGCGCGAGGTAAAAAATATCGAGCGCTGATCCAAAAATACATTATATCTCGGAACATTTTGATATAAGACGCGCCGAGCTTCGCTTATATTTAAAGCCGACCGCTAAATGAATAAGAGATTATAAGCTTATATTAATTTCGAGATCATGTGAAAGCGCTACGTTGAATAATAAGAAGATAAATTTGTCCGTGACGTATATGAGTCGTTACGGGGTTTCGACTCGCACGTTTCTTCGTCGGATATATACAATAGCTGTATGAAAGTTCCAAGTATAGATTCAATTAATTAAAGGTTTCATTGACTCGGAAAAATCGATGAAGCTCTCATAATTCTTCAATAAGTAGAGTATATACAACGCAGAGTATACACGGCGATCTAAACAATGAGGCTCTGCTCGAACTCTGATCATATTTGATGAACAACATTCGAGCGACGCCCTATATAAACATTTTAACGGCAATCGAAAAGCTCTGCGTTTACGATGTCGGCGTTATAATAATAATAAAGGGCTACAGTTTATACTCGTGCAGGTACGCGCTTATAACGACGCGGTTTGCATCACGCATATACTATAACGCGCGACGCGACAAAGCTTCTCTTCCTTATCAGGTATAGGCTGCAGCGCCGCAGCTCGTAATTTATATTGCCAATTTAATTGGCAGCTCACTCGATGTTTCAAATAAAGCTCAATCACCGCAATCGTCACGAGCGACGGTATAAAAGCTTTTTTCCCCGCGGCTATACCGCGTCCTTTTATATAGGCGCCGCGCGCCACTTTATTTATATTTAAAACACGTATTGGCGCTTCGCGCTCGATTTAATTACGTGCATTTTACTGCCCCTTGGCCTGCAGATGAGGGAAAGAGAGAAAAAGAGAGATTTGACGCGTCGACGCGGCGGAAATGAACTTTATCGAGCATGTCGCTGTAAGCTTCGATTTGCCGTTGTCCTTTGCTCTGGAATAGAGCGAAAATTTGCCTCGTGGTCGGTATATATTACGTTGCTGATGTGTTGCGGTTTCAAATGAACTTGCTGCGTTTCTATATTTTTCTTTTACGTTTAATTAGTATGGAAAAATTATTTTTTCCATAATGCGATGTTCTATCGCTGTTTCTAACAAAAGTGCTGCCTTTTCATCCACAGCTTATCGAGCATCAGTTTTTGACATTCGCGCTCAGCTCAAACTCTGAGCGGCGGGCGGCTCAACGCCGTAGCCGCCGCGGGCGCGATTTAAATTTAATCGCAATGAAGAGCCGATTAAAACTGCAATCGTCGCCCGCCAACGACGAGGCCAACAGTTAATGTCCGCTAACAGGCATTTAACTTAACTGCCCGCGCTCAGGTAACTGCGGCTTCAACGGCCCTTTCGATTACCGCCGTCGCCAGTTTTATGGGCTGCGACGTACGTTGACGACGTCCTCCGTCCGACTTTTTTTTATACATATATATATATGACCTGTACACTTCGGAAGTGTATAGGAGTATAGGTAAAGCGCCCGCGGGCTTTTTATTTAATCTTTATTGCGGCTCGATTTTCGGCCGCGCGCGGACTTGTTATGCGTTTAATCGAGTTAACCGCGGATTTGCCGCGGTGGCAAACGAGGTATTCCCGATTTCCGCAAATAATATGTATGATGCATTAGAGGGGCATCATCGCACTGATGATGTATATATGACGCTACTATAGTCCTCTAACCATAAACCAGCCGAAAGTGCACATCGCACCATTAAAAATCGACCAATCGATCCGCGTCCAAACAAAATTTATATATACGTGTGCCTGTCGTTCCCCGAAAGTGAATCTGGCCGCACACATGTGCCTTTATACATATATATATATATATATATATATATATATATATATATATATATATAGAGAGAGAGAGAGAGAGAGAGAGAGAGAGAGAGAGAGAGAGAGAGAGAGAGAGAGAGAGAGCAAGCGGCATCACAGACGGTCCCAAGGGAAACGCGCCGACGGTGTCATCCTCGGGGGAGGTATAGGCGTGTGTATACGTACGTATATGTATGTATAGGGGACGTATAGAGCAAGTGCGCGCGTCCGCTTTGAGAAATGACGGTCCCGAGTGCTGCATCTCTCGAGATCTTTTCACGCCCGGCCGAGAACAGGCATTTCGCATTTAGCGCGAGCGCTTTTTCCCCCGACGCGCGAGCGTATACCACAGTCATCCGTCTGTCTATCTGTTTCTTTTGCCGCGCTCTCTTATATCGTCGCTCGCGCGCTGATGCATCGTTGAGATTATATCGTCTAATGGTTATTTTAGAGAGAGAGAGAGAGAGCTGTTTATCGAAAATTCAATTCCGATGCGCGGTCGCGGAAAAAGCGATGCGCGTCGTTATATGCGTGGGTGGGAATCGCGCGCGAAACATGATTGACGAACGCGGATGTATATATAGAGGACGTCATAAAATTGTTACAAATGAAGTACTGTCACCTGCAATCGCCGACGAGGCTGAATGTGCGTTAAAATTTCATGGATATACAAGAGTATCGAGTTATGTTTTCTGATCGCGCGAGCTTGTATTTCATAACCGCGCGCGTATATACGCGCGTAAACGTCCAGTTATATATATATATATATATATATATAAGTGACTTTTATGGAGTGCACAGGGGATCGAGTCGCCCAGTGTACGGCCTCAGCCACGTATCTGTTTTCGAAACTTATTTAAATTCATAATCTCCCCGCGTTTGTTTCAGCCCCTCGTGCTTTATGGCTGTAAATAAAAATTGCATAATGTAATCTATAGAAATCTAGGCTAAATTAAAAATTATAACCTCGATATAAAGTTTGTTGCCGATGCATAAATGACCATACCGATGTACAACTCTTCCCTATAAATAATTGCATTTATAATTTCGAGAATATTCGAATTTTTCCAACATTACATACATTATATACGGCTGTAAAATCAAAGCGTGCCCTCGCGTCGTCTCGCAAGTCGCATAGTCATGCATTTTAAGGAAGCGAGCATCGCAGGAGCCGCATCACGAGTAGTGTATATAACATACGATGCCGAGGGTTGATTTTTTAATGTGGCATAAATATGCATAGGGCGCGATATTAGCTCTTAGGCCGGCGTGTCGTCGGGCCCCGGGTGAAAAAATGTATAGCTCGCAGCGGCCGCCGTGCGTATGTATACGTGTGTGCGTGTGCGCGCGCGAGAACGAGGGGAGGCGCGCGATATGGATAAACTGTGTTGCCGGTTCGCTACCCCTGGGAGTAGCATCATCTAACGCCCATTTTATTATGACTTTTCCATCTCGCTCTCGCTCGATTTCTCCTTGTCTCTTCTTCCCTATTTAATGTAGATCACGCATATGCCGCTTTCAGAGCAGAAACTGCGTATTCGATGTCGCGCGACGCTCGTTTTTTTTTCCGCGGTCGAGTGACCGCCGATGATGATTACGTCGATATAATCTCTAAAAGTGTATACGATTCGGGATTATTCGAGTCTCGATAATTAGCAACGCACTCCTATATGTATACATATATCTCGTACAAGTAGGTATATATAACGCCCGTTAAATATTTCAAACAAAACAATAGAGTCGTAGCGGAGCGCTAAAGCCTGATGCATCGCCGGAGAGAGAATCCTTTCGCATCTAATTATACACCTGCAGGAGCTGCGCGGAACACACTCGGAAAATCAATATCAAAGCTGCATCCGCGCGAGCTAATCCATAACCCAGGGCGCGCGCGCGAAATGAATATATAACGCCAACAACACACGCGAGTAATATAAGAAAAACGCCCAGCGTTAATCAGCAACACTGGCTTAATCCGGAAAAGGGCCGCTAAAATTGCCGGTTATATATACGTATACAAAGTGCTTCGAAAGTATATATACCCTCGCAGGAGTTTTACAACCAGCGACGGCGCCGTGTTATATATACAGTCGCGCGAGCGCGTGCCGAGCTCGCACATATGCGGGGGCGGTTAAATCCGCGCAGTATCGCGCTCGTACGAGCAGTTTTAGCTAATTTGACGAGGCGACCATCTCGCGCTTGGTGGCGAAGGCCTAAGCCAACGATATTGCATCGCGAGCGAGCCCGCGCGTGAAATAATAATAAAGTATATAAACGGATCAACTTTACGAGATGGCTGCCATTTCGCCGCCGAGTTTTATCGCCGGGGGCGCGATAAAATCGAGCCTTTAATTTCTATGCAGCGACGAGGTTCGTTGCCGGATTTTCCAATCGGAAGACTGCGATGCGCGATAATAATAATAGTAATCCTAATAATAATAATAATAATCGTTGACGCGTGACGACTTGAAGCGTATATATACGTATGTATATATTTTTTCCGCGGCCGCGGTGCTGACCGCTCTATTTTCATTAATTAATTTGATATAAGGGTATTTTCTGCTGCTGATGCGGGCGAGCGCGCTCGACTCGAAAGGTTTTTCACTTTTAATTCAATACAAAGTGCACGAACTTTTCTCTCTCGACACGAATCCCAAATTTCATCCTCCCAAATTATGCAAGCGAATCGCAGGATGACGATGCGATGACGCGACTCGGGCACAATACGTATATATATATATATATATACTTGCGCGCGGATAATCGCGGCAAATCAAAAGCCGCAGTAGGATATAGAGCAAACAGCTGCTTATGTATGCGCGTGTGTATGTGTGCGTGTACATGTACGTATATTATAGCATCGAGTCAAGCTCGGAGCCGTAGGTGGTCCAAGGGGGGTTAGGTATATATATATAATGGCGTAATGCGTCTTTTCGCGCGCGTATATAGCGACCCCTCCGAAAAGAGCACGAGAGCGCAGGCTGATCATCAATCAGGGGCTACTGCACGCGTGCGGCCCGCAAGTTTATACAGTATTTATTTTCATTATGTCTCGCGCGCGTTAACAACCGACCGAGGCCTCGAGGTCACCGAGCCATCTTTCTTTCTTCGCCTATACCTTTTTTCTTCAGCGGGTATTTCCAGCTCAGTTCAGGTTAGTTTTTTCTCAACTGGGTTACTCATTTTCCCGCACTATGCGCACTTGTTGCAAACCGAGTATTTAGACAAACGCTTCGAAATCGCGCGGCAATATACGCAAATCGTCGTCGATCGAGCTTTATCGGTCGCGGTTTCCCCCGAAGAAGGAGCAGAGAGCAAGAGCGAAGAAAGGGATAAAGCCCCGCCGTCATCGGACTATATACTGCAAGCCCGAAAATCCGAAGCGACTGCGAGCGATCCTTCAATGGCGCCTTTAAGCCAACTCGATATATATCTCGGAGCCCGATGGCAAGCCCAATTTATATCAGCGCGACAGCTGAGCGAGAGTGAGAGAAGCCCCGCGTCTCGTACACCAGTGTATACATATATCTCTATACATAAAGCTTCGCGGCGATTCCGGCGCGGGCAAAGTTCGGGGCGCAGCGGGACTGACTCGATGAGTTTTCCCCGCGGCGCAAGAGCTAAGCCTGCGATGCTCTTATCGCTATATATATATACGTAGCCGCGATCGCTCAGCGGAAACAAATAGCCAAGTTAACTTTTCGCGACGCCGATGGGAGTAGCCTTTGGGAGGCTTATGCCGTCCTTTTTTCACACACACGCGGCCGATCGATTCCGCGCGCGTATAGCAGCCGATCTTTTAATAACCCGCAGCCAGCCATAAAATAACTATAAACTTATTATTT
The DNA here is from genome assembly GCA_020010945.3 of Muscidifurax raptorellus. Classification (NCBI taxonomy): domain Eukaryota; kingdom Metazoa; phylum Arthropoda; class Insecta; order Hymenoptera; family Pteromalidae; genus Muscidifurax; species Muscidifurax raptorellus. The sequence continues at coordinate 1,254,479 of CM052081.1, read as the reverse complement.
TCGTTGCCCGCGCGCCCGCGCCCAAAAATAAATCGACATAACGACATACGTGCGGTTTTATCCGGACTTTTTTACGGTTTTAGCATCGGCGAATAATTGCATTATCGAGAATTCGCTCGATGGCGCTTGATAATTTCGAGTTAAAAATAAAAGAAGAGGGTAAAACATTCATGGCTGTATATACGAACCGCATAAACGCCTTTATCTCGCGGGCTCATCGGCGCGAGTGATTCGACTGAAAACAAAAAAAAACCGGGGGAGCGAGATCCAGGTGATAAAAACATCTGCCCTATCGAGGAGGCTCGTGTATGTGTGCACAGGAATATGACGGGCATCAGGCAGATCGATCGAGTGAAAAAGCCAATGTTCCTAATTGATCCGCGTGTGAGTGTAGTACACTGATGCAGAATATATATATATATATATATATATATATATATATATATATATATATATATATATATATATGTATATAGATACGCGTCGCAAGTTCCCATAATAATACACGTGTATTATATACGTGTCCGACAGCTTATTGCGGCTGCTCGCGGATCGGCCTTAGTCATCCCAAGGTGTGTTCGAAGCTCGAGGCTAAACGTCGAGTTAACACTGGCGATGAATCGAGCTGATTTATGTCTGCCTTCGGCAAGTATATAGTATCGAGATCGGTAAATTATCATCGAGTTGAAATTTTAAGTCGCCTGAATTTTTTCCACTATTCATCGCGGCGAGACTAATCAATAGGACAGTTTTAAGAGTTCGATAAACTTAATTAACGAGGCATCGCAGTATATATATATATATATATATATATATATATATATATATATATATATATATTATATGGATATATAAACGCGGACGCTTTATTCATGCCCCGGTGTTTTTATGTACCCGCCAATCGATAAATCGGAGATGCGACGAATTAGGATTCTAAAATTTCCAAACCAATCATCAAAACATCATGCAACGCATTATTGAAGGCTTTGACCGTCGCTTCTATAATATATATATATACACAAGGTAAAAGAATCAGTGCGCGCACAACTGCAACCACACCCATCGGGCTATACTACATTTATACACGCAGATATTCCCATATAGTTATAAGCTATATATATATATATATATATATAGAGCGAAAAAGCGTGCGTGCGCCGGAAGCGTCGGCGGCCGTCGCGGTCACGGAAGAGGTGCGCGCATGTATAACACACAGGGCGCAATGAAATACAAGAAAGGACACGCCCCAAAGCTTCGAGGGGGTATTGCTGTTGCTGTAGCTGAACACCGTGTCTTGGTTTTAATCCCTCGAAAATGCCTCGATCGAGTGAAAAACGTTTGAAAATTATGTAAAAGTCACTGATGACTCTGATGTCATATACTTATCAGTCGATATCCGAAAGTTCGATCGCCCGCAAGAGTTGTACGAGAGACAAGACGCAGACAACGAGGAGCGTGTATATATAAATCCCATACATCCAATTAGATTCGTGTAATCCGTGCGCGTATGCTCTGCACACCTATACACACTGCGCACAAATTCACCCCCGCCTCTTGCACCCTCGCGCACGTAAGAGTATGTATATATATATATACATTCCCGCGCGCACGCTCTCGCGTTAATGCTAAAGTACTAATTTATGGGTGCCGTCGCGAGAAATACACTGCAGGACTAGTATATACGTATTTATACACGTGTATAGGGTGCGAGTCTGTGTGCGCGTGTGTGGGTGGGAGTAAGAGACGGAGAAAGCGGGAGAGAGAAACACAGGGCGAGCAAAGGCAGGCTTTGCATGCGATATCAATAAATCAAGTCGCCAGGAGCCCGGCAGCTTATATATATATATATATATATACAGGGGGAGACCACTACGTGGCCAGAATCAACAGCTCATAACGTCGGCTAATAGCTACCGGGCGCCGAGGGTCGCGCCAAGATATTGTCCTAACGCCGAGGGACACCTTATATCGTTTCTCTCTCTCGGCTTGGCTCGTGCGGCCGGCAGCGCGGATGGATCGACTGCTATAATACCAGTATACGCGCGTTGAAAGAAAGGAGAGACAGTTTTTCCATCCCCCGCCGGCCAAATTACAAAATATTTCCTTTGTGCGTCGCTTGACGCGTGGGCGTTTAACGTTCTTCTCTTCTATATAATGCGTACATATTGTTTAGTTTTTATTTATTTATAAATTTTTTTAAATTTTTGTAAAAAGAGGATCCCGTTTATGTTGTCGCAGGTGTGGTTTCAAAATCGTCGGGCAAAGTGGAAGAAGCGCAAGAAGACGACGGTGTTCAGATCGCCAGGTTCGCTGCTGCCGTCGCACGGACTACCGCCGTTCGGCGCCATGAGCTCGGAGCTGTGCGGTGCCGCCGGCATGTTTCACGCGCCCACCGATCGATGGGGAATGGGTCCAGGTAGGCACATCACACTTATATATAATTTAACCATTCGCTTATTTTAAAAAGCCCTGTAGACTGCGGTTTATAAAGCTCCCAAAAAATTGACGTCGCAGAGCACGCGGCTCATATATATATATATATACACTTCTTATACCGCCTTTTCAAGCTTGTGCAGCGCTCGTTATCGCGAATTAAATCGCGCCGGTTATAGCCCGGCATATAATAAATTAGCCCGCTATAAATGTTCAATTTATTACGATGAAAAAGCTAATACAACCTCTTTGCAATGCGCTTGCAAAAGCTCCAGCTTTCCATACTCTGCATGTATAATTGATGTATAATGTTCTCGATTAGAAGCTGATTAGCCCCGCGCGTGCAGCTTTTTTTTAAGTGAAATAAAAATCAATCTTATTGTACTATAACACTCAGTGTAGAAAATGAATCAATTCGACTCGTCTTTTAATCCCTGTATTACAACCGAGCGCAGGTTTGGAGCAGTTACGCCAGGGCGGTATGGGTATGGCCGGCTTCGGCCAGAGCCTGGGCCAGCTGGGCCAGCAGAGCTCGGGGAGCCTGGGCTCGAGCCTGGGCCTGGGCAACAGTGGCCAGCTCATCAGCAGTCCTTCGCAGACGGTCTACCAGGCCAGCTACGGATTGAATTCCCTCGGTAAGTACGCACGACAACACGCTGTTTCGCGTCTCTGCTTTTTTGTTCTCTTGCGCGAGCATATAGCGTGTATTATATAGCGAAGCGTGAGAAAAATTTTTCGTCGGTTATAGGTATATTCACCTTTTCAAAATATGCAGGAATTTCGCTCGCACGTTGCACTATACCAGCAAGACTCCTTATGTTATCCGCCTTTTGGAATAACGTATACATATATATTTTTAAAAACAAATTGCGTCTTAAAAGCCGTCTGCGCGTCTTTCGAGCTACAGATGTGCCTGCGTGCGCGTGTATGCGTAAGCACCGAGAATTTCTCGCACGTTTTCGAGCTCAAACATTGTCAGCGGCGCAGAAATGTTTTATTACACTGACAAAGAATATATATATAAATCTGCTCTCGGAGATTCTCGCAGGAATATATTATGTATGATATGCGCGATTCAGCGCGGGAGTTAAAAAAACTCGCTCTCCCGACGCGTCATTAAAAGTAATCCATAGATTTCCAAAGTCTCCGATGCATTTTCCGTTTGTTTGCCGTATGCCAATACGCGCGGGCCTGCTGGAGGTACGTTAACGCATGCGCAGTTTTCTTTTTTGATGAAACCCTCGGACGTATATATAGATGTGTGTATACTGTGTAACGTATATATAGCGTATCAACGTCAAAAGTCGAATCTCGAAAGGGACAGCTCTCCGGGAAAGAGAGAAAGAAAAAAGCGAGACAGAAAAACAATAAAGCCAAGCGCGGCGGCCTCGTGTGTTTGCTCGAGCTCCGGCAGAGGCTCAAGGTGGTCGCACCTAGGTGCGATATCTCGGGTCTCTTCGACCGCGCTCTGCTCTCTCTCTCTCTCTCTTTCTCTCTCCCTGATGTACTCGGACATGTGTTTACCGGCGAGAATACCTCGAGATGCAACCTGTCTTGGAGCAACGGAGTATAGTCTGCGAGTGCGATGTATATGCCTGATTCGAAGTATCTCAGTGTCTTCTGGGATGGAATTGTCCGGGATATACTTTGCGTATATATCGGCGCGATATACCGGTTTCGCGTGCGCGCGAAAAAGATGTCAGTGTAAAGAGGAATGTTTGCCGAGACTTGTCTCTCTCTCTCTCTCGCTCTCTCGTTCGATTGTGTGTATATAAACGCCGTGCGAAAAAAAATGTTCCGCGATTGTGATATTTTATTTAGAAATCGGACTCACTAATGCCTTGCGCGTATATTGACCGTTCAATCATGGCTTTTAAATTCGCGACTGTTTTGAGTACATAGCAATGATGCTGAGATAATAATGCCTCTCGCGCCCCGTGAATAGTCGTGTGCTGTATACGTGTAAATTACTTCTATTTATCCGTGTTAAAACTTCAAATTTTCTTAATGCCCGTTTTACGAGTTGTCAATTGATCAAATGTGTATATATATATAGCATATAGTGAATCATTAACTAGCTGGCATTGTGTTAGCAGTCAATCAAGCTTTAGCATCAGCAGAGTGGAAATATATAAATATTCATGCCAAAACAGATGTTTCCATACATCGATAATTCGAAAGTTATATTGACTCCCAGGCGCGATCTTATACATGCCAATTTTTCCTCCAGTTATACACAGTCGACTCATGTTATCGACTATCATTTTGTTAACTATATATCAAGTGAAACAAATTATACCGCATGTATACGTCATGTGCAACACTGTGCAATCGTCAATTTCAATTATGAAAAGACATGTACTGTTCAATTCATTTATCCCCGATTAACCGCATGTTCGGTCAATTTGTTGCTACACTCGATGCTTAAAAATGCTCGCATACATACGCGATATAATACATTAACAAGAAACTTTCCGTCGTCGCGAACGAAAGAAAAGTTGTACGGAGCGCACGCGACGTGTACGTGAGCGCACCCATACACAGCTGGATTGCATCTCCGACACTTACGGTGTCAATTATCGTGTATTATCACCGGAGTCATATTCTAGCGGAGAGGGCGCGAGAAAAAAGCTCCGGCAGCACGTTTACAGTTGCGCGATTTTATATACCTTCGCAAAAATATATATATATGTTTCCCCAATATTTTTTCGTACACGATACAAGTTCAAAGACTGCAAAGTTAGAATTTCATCCAAATCTACGTATATTTGCGTAACACATTTCACCTCACCAAACACGAAAAAACCCGCCGATCGGACAAATTCGAGAGCGAAAAAAAAGGTCTCGAGGCGCTACTCGACTTACTGCATACCGAGAGTCGTCGCGGCGTAACTCGGCGTACAAACAACTTTTAGAGCAGGACTTATTTTTCGCTTTTCAATAATGATTAACACCCGCGGCGGCGTCAGCTTGCCCGTGGGCTGCTCTCCGTACCAGGTGCCAATTAACTCGGCGCATGAAAAGCCACCGAATCCGTTCGGCGCATCTGCACACATACTCTGTAGTAACTCGTGTATATACTACAAATACGGCCTCCCCTTTTTTGACTCTAGCTCTTTCGCGAGGATAAAAGTAATAATAGTTCAGTTTTACGCGCGTTGACGTAAAGGAGTATATACTCGCGCGAATTTCGACATCGAGCCTGTTAAACATTGTTAAACGAGAAATCGGTAAAATTATTTCTGATCCTATATTGTACGTATATGAAAGGTCCATCATACGCGCAGGACGCGGTTTACGTGAACGCGGACCCGCGTACCTCTCGGACCGAAAGCGAAAAGTCGTAAACCCGGGTAAGAAAGGGACCGCGCAAAGATGATGCACTGCCGGGAGCAGCGAGAGCGGGATAGATAGAGCAGACCACCGAGGTGGCCTGAAAAAAAGGGCTTTACGATCGGACGGTAGCCTCACGTGCACTTACCGTCGTACTACCGCGTATTAGTGCGTGAATGGTAGCCGTGCGCGGTATTTCACCTCACGGCCTTTCCTAGAACGCATTATGACTTTATTTGCTGTGCGGGATGCGCGGCGGCAGTTGCACGGAATTGGAGTTTCCTCGAACGAAAAGCCTACATTATGTATGCCTGCGCATCGCGGTGCTGTAGGGGGGAAAGCGGCGCCGAGATTTTTACCTCGAGGGAGTTTGCTTTTATTGGCCGCGCGCGCGCGGGGCTTTGATATGTAATACACGCGTGCGGTATACCTGGTGTTAGATAACCCCTTCTTTTTTCTCTCTTGAGCAAACGGACAGTTTGTTTCGGAGAGATGCAAGGTTAATGGTTTTCGAAATAGCGAAGAAGAGCGCATCTTCGTTCTTTTGAAATTGCCGCGGATAACTCGTAATTCCAAGTGCACGCTATATACAGTGAAAGTACGCGATAACGTCTTAGCGCGAAAAGCTTAATTCTGCAGCTTTTGTTGTTTATATAATAAGTATTATGAACCTTCATTTTAGTTCATAAAGCTCCACTTTCTGCTAATAAACTAGGCTAATTAACAATCTGTTCATTTGGCAATATTTCTAATGTCTTTCCGATGAGATCACTGATAATCTGAAACTATATTTTTACAAAAACGTACATACTCGCGTCTCTAAGTATATATACTCGGCGCAGTTATGGTTATACTTTCCTTGCCACAATCACCTGTATCGTCGAGTTTTCACGCTAAACCGGTGATTGTAGTAAATGAAAAAAAAAAAAAAAAAAAAAACTGACAAACAAAGGATGGCCAGAGCTGCGATCGGTATATAAGTACGTTATTGTAAAATCAATTCCAGATGATCGGTGACCTCAGAACATTACAAAACATGGACCTCTGTATCAAATTGCAGCATCGGAAAGAGGATGGGGGTTCTGCCAAGGGAATGGATACAACGGACCTAGCTTAACGGCAAAAGGTAACTTTATGAACTGACCAACAACAACCACAACAAAAACCACAACACCCACACGTTTCTTATATAATACTAATTCCGCTCAGCCAGATTACGCTTTCTTTTTTAAAAATCACAATGCCTCCACACTCCACATCTATCTGGGCCTCTGGGCCCAGCAAACACGAGAATCGAGCACGATCTCACCGTTGGCTCTGCTTCCAGGTGGCGTGCACATGTCGGCGTCCCGAGGCTCACCACCGACAGGTGGCGCCTCGAGCGTAGGGGTGGCCAGTGTGGGCTGCGCGGGTCAGAATTCGCCGAGCGGCAACAACAGCGCTGGGGCCCCGGTGACGGTCAGTGCAGGTGGCGCCGGGCCCGCGAACGCGGTCAACGCCGGCAACAACAACAACAACCCCGGGGCCCCTGCCAGCGCCGGGACCGACAGCGCCGAGGCCACGGACTGGCGGGGAGCCCACAGCATCGCCGCCCTGAGGCGCAGGGCCTCCGACGCCTCCCAGCAGCAGCAGCAGCAGCAGCAGCAACAGCAGCAACAACAGCAACAACAGTACAGCCCACAGCCGCCGGGACCGCCGCCCCAATACGGCCACGATATCGAGTACAGCTCGGTTTATTAACTTTGTTGAGCTATGTTTAAGTAAATACTGTGTTATATAGGTTGTTTTACTCTTCCGTTGATGGGTTTGCTCGTTCGCGCGCGGGGCGCAGCCCTTTCCCCGAGCGGGAAGCGCTGTTCCGCCTTCTCGGGGCAAAGGCCGCGCGCTGCGCGACGATGATGCGCGCGACTCTTTGTCTCTGGGATTTCGTTGAGAGTAAGCATTTGCGATTGATGTGTATAATCGGTATAGTATGTTATACCTACGATGTATTATTATTCGGTGACGGGCGGCGGTTACACTGCGCAATCGACCCTCGTATCGCGGTATTACTATATACCTATATGCATCTCAATAATTGAGAGACGAAACGAAATGTATACGACGAGTTACCTTAGCATCATACGTGGCATTGTAAATATTAAATATAGTTAAAAAAAATAATAATAAATAAACAAGGGGAAGCTCGGCTGACCGAGATGAGGCGCACGAGGTGCAAGCTTATATTATGGTCGAGCCGCGAGTACTGAGGCGGGAGTCGTGCAATGTGCTGATAAGTATATAGTGAGAAAACGCAAGAAGATGGCAAAGGGATGACAGGGCAAGTTGATTTTCCCTGCGTTACGACGCTTCTTATTTCTTATATATATATATATATATATTTTTTTTTTTTGAATGATTTAAAGCACCAACTTTTTCCTACTTTTATTAACTCAATTCGGTCTTATTGTGAAAAAAAGAAATTCTCCGAAAGAAGAAAACGATGTATGTACATATATGATGAAAAATACTTAAACGTTCAGGCAAAATCAATGCGCTCGACTCTCGCTTGCGATTGAAAATGGGAGAGGCTATATTAATATATAAAAAGGTTGTCGCGCTTGCGACCGGAGGAAATTGCAAATACTTATACAAAGTATGTAATACTAAACCAAGTTATTGCACGAGACCGCGGTTCGCATTAGGTGTGTATACGACTTAAACAATAGGCAACCATATTATAGAAAGAACAGCTATAAGACACAACCGATATGCTTCAACGCATGATTTTTCGTCTCCTGTTGAACAAAAAAGAAAAAAAAACAAATACAAAGTCATTGTTTGCGCTTGAATCGGGAAGAAGCTCGCACACACATACACTTTTCATACTTTCTTACGGCTTATAGACGTATATATTGGATATCATATTTTTGATTGAAAAAGTTTACTTGTAAAGAGACGAGGAGAAAAATGGTGGTTATAACTTTTTTAAATTATAAGCGCATATACTGTTCCATCGTGTGGCACATTATACACTTACATACATAAATGGAAACCTACACACACTCGCGTGCGCGCGTGCGCAACACACAATTTAAAGTAATGCAAACGCTTTGAGATGTGTTACTGCATCATTGTCGATGGATAGACGATACAATTGTCGAGTGATAATAATTTTGTTTAAAAAGAGAATACTCCGTACAAATACAACCGTTCGATCTAGACCTCTTTTCAGTATAAAAACTCGAGCCAATTGCTATACCCGTTTTAGCTTGAACTTTCAACGGTTTAATACGTATTTCGTACAATTACTGGTCATCCAAGACACACATTATGTAAATATGAAATTCAAACTGCACGTCTAGCTGTATAGCGCGAAGCGAATATTATATTATACACATTGGCAGGAAAAAATAAACTCGAAACTAAACGATTCAAACATGCATCCCCGTTCAAATTCATGTATTTATTTATCATATTATCACTCAATTAAAAGCGACTCATTTTCACACCGCAATAATTGACAAATTATACAAATTTTTCTCATAAACTTTAACATATTGTGATATTTTCGGATACGTCGGTTTTTTCTTCTATATCCACGGCGTTCATCCCACACACCCACGTGCGCGCGCGCGCACACGCAAACACAGACGCACACACGAGGTATTGCGTGAACAAGATAATTATACGATATGGTATACAAGACGCTGGAGTTTAAAAGAGACAAAATTAACTACTCAGCAGTGAGGAGATTATATAGTGGTACGAGTACGCAGTGAAACTGCGCGTCTGTATAATCGAGATGGTGATACACACCCACACACATACACGCACACACGCGTAAGGAGCATGCGAGAATTTAATTATATAACGAAAGCGGCGTTATCGCAAGTTATTCCATAGTTAATATACGAATTTACCGTAGATGCTAAAGAAAGTAACGTTAAAGCAAACATATAGATAAACAAGATGATTACACACCCACGAGCGTGATTGATGTGCGTATGCGCGCGAAATAGATAGTCGCGTATGCGTAAATACACACACACACACACACACGAAGCGGTACGCCGCGAAATAAATAATTAGCTTTAGGCTGTACTGTCAATGTACTAACGAGCGTATACGATTTTTCATGTACAAACCGATGATCCGAATGAAGTTTTACGTGCGCAGCAACGTTCATTGTGTATTTTGGCTTTTTGCGGCGGCCGCAACGGGGCTGATATATATATTGCTGATATACCGAAGAAGACGAATGAAAGTTTTGTCGGATCACGATTCCAGACAATTTTTACTCGTATTAGCCCCGTCGTCGCCGCGTTTTACGATTATTCATTATACTGTATATGCGAGGTACACAGAGATGCATACGCATGCACACACACACACACACACACACATAAAGAAAGCGTTGTACGTTATTATATATAAAGTATAAATATATTTATTTGCGCGATGATTTTCCCAAGACTGACTCACACACGAAGGTATATCGAAAAGAAAGAAAAAAAAGTGTTTTACTTTATACGTCCGCGATCGAAGAGGTTCTATGATATAACGGCGAGTGCACGCATGCGGGAGTATACGAAACACGTCCAGGATGATGATGATGATGATGATGATATATGCAAAAAAATGTTCCCTATATTACACTTCTTATATAGTGGCACCGATGATGCGCGCGTTATATATATTATATATAGATTACAATCTCCTGGATGGCTCATAGCGAAGATTTTAAAGAAAAATAAAGGAACTTTAATTTTCATCGTTGTATAGTTGTGTATAGAAGTCAGCTGAGTGTGTAAAATAAATCATTATTAAAATATCTTGGTGGTACTTTTTATTGTTGGGAGTGTCGATTGAAAAAACGTTGATGGCGAGACGCTGATGTAGAAACATTTACTTTTATTCAAAATATACATAACCACGCACGTTTTCGTATGCAACACAAATTTCTCCGTTGAAAGTCTTTTAGTGGATAGTAAATATTGTATCTGCAATCATGAGGAATGTGTATTTTTGAAATCAGATGCAACGCCCAAAAAAGATTATAAATGTAAAGTTCCATTGATTTCCTTCTTTTCCACTCCTGAACTAAGTTATCTATATAACGGTATAGTATTTTCTATTCAGTACAACCCAGGCAGACGAATCGCAATGGTATATTAGCTCTAAAAACATTGGCTACCAAAAATTTTGATTAAAGCGTAGCAAACTTCTAGAATTAGCCAGTGTGATTGTGTGACCAAATCGATTAAACTCTTCGGCTATCTGGGTATATATATATATATATATATATATATTTATATATAGTCTTCTTTTTTACAATATGTATGCTGTATGTCTATGTACATGTACACATTCTTACAATTCAACGTTCTGTTAACTAACTTTAATGGCAAAATAACTTTTTCAGTCATTTACATAATCTTGTGCATGGTATTTTGACTTTTCTTTCTTTAAAACAACATTTTTTTAATATATTCACAAATCATAAAATACCTTACAGACTTACGGACAGATTTAAGAATACGTAATACTTATGTAAAATCATATTAAACATATTAGTTGAAACATGACCAATTAATACTGATATACTTGATAATACTAACATTTTTTTCAATTCATCTCTTTCATACAGCGTTTATATTTTAAACTTACTGTAAAGGCGTATATGTATTTCATTATAGTTATTTCTTCATTAAAAGTTACGATTTCATTTGTGACTAATGAAATACGCAAGATTATAAACAATTGTGTCTGGTTGTATAAAATAAGAAAATTAGTAACAAAGTTATCACAGAAAATAATTGTATTACCTTGTATATTTCTAGTGTATAGTATAGACTATGCATCCCAAAATAACTTTCAAGACGTTTCAAAAATAAATAATAAGATTATTCTGATCTATATGTTCACTAGATACCACTTTGTTTGCACTGTATTTTTTTAAAATAAATCATGCCTTGTTTCATATAATGTATTGATATAACAGCTATAAGGTAACACATTTTGCGTAATTTTTCGTACTCTTTTCTAAAGTTCTAATTTGGTACGCTCTTTCCAGGTCCAGGTCCAAAGTTGCCTTAAATGCTATACATTTTTCAAGGTAATTATAAAATATTATGGTCGAACTTGAAAGTGAACATTTAGAGTAGAAGAGTTACTGGGCAGTAGTGCGATATATAAGTGATATGTCGCTGATACTTTCGTGAACAAAAATATAATGACTTTGTGGCAACGTTGAACTTGATTCTTTAGAAATTTCTTTAGGCTAGAGATATTTTATTATATTTAAAAAATGCGCGTAACGTTTTAAACTCGGAGAAGTTTTTGACGAACTAAAAGTTCATATGTTTATACATTATTTTGTATTTTTTTCTCTGAGTTCTCATATTTTATATAATTTTTTCTAAACTACTCTCTGTATTTTCATCTTCTGAAGTCTCTGGTTCAGTATTTAGTTTACTAAAATCTCGAGTGTTTGGTCTTCCTTCGAAAAAGTTGAATTTTTTACGCGTTTCCAACAAACTTGAAAGCTTGAAGTTTTCCTTTCTTTCGCTATTCCACTCAGTTCCTCTTTTGTGTGGTGGAAATAAGCATCCTGCTTATGAAAATTACATGTATTAATTTCTATTCATGTTCGCAAGGCAAATAAAATTAAACACATTTGTCAAACTACGAATCGATCAATTTCTGAACAAAAAATTTATTAACGATTCGGTTCTACTGTGTAAATATCTTCAGTGTAACAGAGGCAAAGGAGCTTAAATAGCAAAAATAAAATTAAATCACATGCGACATAAGCTGACATATAACTAAAAATTAATGCTTCACATCACACATTACATAAATACTGTACAAGCAGGATGGCGATATTTATTTTTAACATGGAATGTTCATTGGATAAAATAAGAATTAGACGACATAAATAAGAACTGGGCTAAAGCACTATTCGACCGTAAAATAATTAAATAATAAAATAAGACATACATATATACAATTCACTCATAAAGTTCAGGATTACGTAAAATATAATAAAAGTATTTTCAATGTGCAAGTATAAAAGTAAAAATTCTCATGCTTGCTTTTGTTTGGACTTATAACAAGCTGAAAACATGTCTACTCATCGACTACTAATTTTCTAAACTCAACATCAGCCTCGTTGTATCGAGTTTTTCTACCTCTCTTTTGATATCTCGCTAGGAGTGCTGCAAGGAAGATACAAAAGCCGATGAAGAATAAGGCAGCAATAATGGCGACTATTGCGAGGGCTCTTTGTGATGGCTTCTTGCCGGTGTTTACGTTGCTGTCCGACAGCTCCGCTGAACGAGTCTCTGTAGAATTTTTTAATGGTCCAAGTTTTGATACCGACTGCAAACTGCTTACGTCTAAAAAAAGAACAAGTTTTTTGTTGTGATTCAAGGGCTAATCATCTTTTGTAAAAAATTACCTTGATAAAATTTGTATATCCTGTGCGAATTGAGCTCTACCACGTATATTTCACGTTCATCGGAGGACACAGCGATATCGTGAGGAGCATTCATATCCATCTGTGGTGCAAATTGAGATAACACTGCTCCTGTATTCATGTCCAAAATAAATCCTCGCACGTGCGTTCCTTCTAAGTATCGATTACCGTTAACTAAATATATTCGGTCGTTAGCATATGCAATGCTATAAATCGCGCCTCCTAATATAGGATTTTTATACTCTTTATAAAACGACCCATTATTAGCAAAGTTACCGATTATTCTTGCATTCTCCCTATCTGCAACAAATATTATATCATGCTCCTCAGCCAGCGCAAGAGCATGAGGAATTAAAAATGCGTTTGGCGGAGGTGGTTTATCATATAGAGCTTTGCCTGGAAACAAATTAAAAAAAATATTAATGAATAATGTTCTAAATCGATAATTCTAATTTGCTTAAAAAAAGTATACTTAAGTAATGTTCAACTTGTTACCTTCAAATCCCCAAGTTCTTCCCCATTGCATTATCCTTTCACCATCTTTGTTAAACTTGATTACTCTAGAGTTACAGTAGCCATCACTAACAAAAAAGTCTCCGTTGCTCTCTACAGCCACTGCAGTCGGTTTACAAAATCTTGTATTGTCATTTCCTGGTTGAAAAGCTTCCCCCAAACTTAGAGAAGGTTTTATTAAGCTATTTGCAAATAAATTAGTGACATTGAATGTGTCAGACACGCTGACTCTTTGACTCGACCTTTGTTCTTTCAGCTGCTGTTCATGCTTTTCAATATCTTTAAGGTCAAACTTAAAAACTTGGTGCATCGCTACATCCGTTATCCAATAATTTCCTAAAGAATCGATTGTTAGCCCATGAGGAAGAAAAAACATGTTCCTTCCCCATTCTAACAGCACCTTCCCAGTCTTATCTAACAGCATAATTGTACTCCTCCTTATGGGACCTCTGTTGGTATTGAATTTATTATCACTCCCAAAGGTAGAGGAATCCCAAATTCGCTCTCCTCTATGAAATATACCAATATTGCCTTTTGGGTCGATCGACACCGCTGATATCTGTCCAAAATCCAAAGAGGAAGCCCACCTTGGATCCCATTTTATATCTAAGATTAATAGATAAGATCCATTTAATCAGTATGATAAACAATGTGCAAACAAATATCCTAGTAGGATTATGACCAAATGATGAAAACCAGAACCTCGAATAAAAATAAAAATAAAAGCTTGTACGCCAAAAGCCAGGTAATACAGGAAAAAAGGAGTTAGCAAAGCCCATAAAACTTATAAACATAATAGGCTACACCTACAAAATCGAGCATAGAAGATTCATTAGCATATTTTATTTATTGCCAAAGAGAACACATCAGAATGTTAAGTCAGTAGATAATGCATCATAGATAAGAGAGTACGCGACATATGTTATTGTCAATGATAAAAAGAAATAATATTTAACGAACTTCACCATATAAATTCATTGGCATGAATGAAAAATAGAACAAAACAATGGATTAAGAACTTACCTTGACTGAGTGCTTGTGGAAAATTTGTAGGTGTAGAATAAGGAAAATTGGTCTTTTTGAGTAAAGGCTGGTCCAACGGGGAAATCTGAGGCTCTGGGCCACTGTCCCTTTCATCGATCTCTGGATCCAAGTACTCTTCTGAAGCGAATTTACGATCCTCCAAGTGATGCACCTTTTTCTGCAAAAATAACAAAACAATTAGCAGAAGCAGTGAAATAATAGAAGACAAAAACACTATGGAAGTGGCACTAACCACCCTGACAGCTGCAGCGAGGACGCCGCAGGTCGCCACGAGCAGGACGAGATATCGGCTGAGAATTTCGCGGCCCATGCTTCCTGCCTCTAGGCGTCATGAGTTTCCCTCAAAAGAGCATCGGTCGCGCGTCGTTTCCTCTTAGTAGCGGCGTATATTGATTCAGGTGCGGGCCTCTTCCCCATGCCATACTTATTTGCCTGGCGCTGCTCCTTTTCCTCGTTTCGCGGGATCCACCTGCTCTCTCGTCTCTCTTTTGCGCTCTCTCACGAGTTGATGCGATCCATAATATAAGCGCCTGTGTATGTCTCTCTGCGCGATGCGATGTTATTGTTTTCGCCACTTACAAGCTGACGTACACTGGCCTTTGACACTTGTTGAGCGAGACGATGACTTTTCCGCACTGCGCTTCTAGGACGCGACGTTCGGAAGGAGAGACGGCCGAGTAAGCGATGGGACTTTCACATACGGAGGGACACGTGCCGGGATTGACGCGCGCGCGTTCCGATATGTACAATTCATATACATATATGTATGTACCTACGATGCACGACCGCAACTCATTGATATCTCTGTCGACGTGTCATATCTGACTACGCGCGAACAAGAGGATGTAGCAGCTTTTCCGCGCTCGCGACGAGGAGGCGCCTTTTTTCCTCGTTTCTCGCCTCCTCCTACACATGCGTTATTCCACGCGCTCCCACGCGCCAATATCGAACCTGCGCAGCCTGCGCTGGTGGTTTGGCGCTTTGCTTTTGTACACATTTCACTGCAGGTATACCTATACTCGGGAATATCGGGATGTCGGGACGACCGACGACGCGGTTTACGGCGTAGATTAGACGTGTGAGGTTATGTGGAGTTGACTCAGTCGGTAAGGATAAAGGACGGTATATGGTAAAACAGATTTCGAGCAAGAGTAGACCCGAGCGATTCTAGATGGCGATTGCGTCGCGGAATGCCTATATGGTATTTTTTGGTGCCGCCGGCGAATGATTACGTAATTGCAAATATCGCGATTTGGTTTGTTGGGTGCTTTGGAATGTTCATGAAGAAAACTTGTCATTTCGTCGCGAATACTCGGTTGCGCAATGACCACATCGGTTAGGACTTTGAGCTCGAGGAAATCGTGAGTCAAGTTATGCCAAGGATATTGTACTTACAGCATCGTTATAGGCCCAAACAACAAGAAGCCGACATGGACAATCGTCGCCAGGAGGAAACTCAAAGCGACGGCGACGTCTTGGGTAAGCTTACATAAGTAATATAACCTAACTTTTTCGCAAAGTTTCATCGGTAAATGGCGAATCTACTCGCAGACGAGCAAATGAGATTCCGCATCCAAGTCAGAGCTATAGAGAGAGCAAAATTTGGCTCTCGCATATATAATAAACACAAAGCACAAAATGCCTTTTCTTCGGGATATGGATTGGACGCGAGCCAGCGGATGGGGTTTCTTATGCGCTGCGACATACATACATACATATCTACAAATGCTCAAAGGATATGTGCACAGCTACGTTCTGGCTCTGTGTACAGGGCCAACTTGTAATCCATAATAAAAGGAAAGTTTTAAGCTGATGACCATCGGACAGTCCTGGGAGCCTCTCCCTGGGCTATGCCAGCATTTGTACATTTGTATGTACATATCGCACATACATACGTCGTGCGCGCATGAGAGTCCGTTGGGAATTAAGCGATGCGTTGGGTTTCTCTGCAGTCCTCTCGTTCGTCTGAAATACTCGCGATATTTATTGTTCTTTCGATTTTCAAAGGAGCCCTTGATGTAAGTTTGTAAGTTTCATCGGGCGTGTTTTAAGCAAAGCGTAAAAGTATTGCTTTGAAAAAGCGAGAATGAAAATTTTATCTAGCAAAGTTGTATATTCATTCCGGGGGTGGGTACAAATACGTGTATACATTATGTTCAAGCAGCGATATAGGCGCGTATACCCAAAACGAGAAGAAAATTAAATGATAATGCAAATCGCCCCTCGCTGTCCCGTTCTCCGCACTATTACCAAAAGCGAAACTTTGTCCAGTGTAGCGCGACGACGACACTGCAGTTCGGCATGTGTATACATGCGTGTATGAGTGTGTGTATATAGATATATACTTAGGGGAAAGTGACTCGGTTGGAGCCGCGATGTCGCTCATCGATCCGACGACAACACGCTTTGTTCCTTCTTTTTTCCCCGATGTATAGTTATTTACTCTTCTACTTTCCCCCAGGATGTCTTTTAACTTAAGTACTAATATAGGTTGCAATATATACAACGGGAATTACTCAAAGTTTTCTTCGTTGACTTTGAATAGTAGGTAATCTTGGTGATTGTAAAATTTATTGAAACGTAGAACCGTCGAGCACATAATTGCATACTAGAACGTAATCGAGTGTTCCAATCAGTCGGCAAATCATGAAAGTTATCATGAAAATAATCGCGCGAGCATTCGTGAAACCTGCAAATACTTACGTCAAAGGAAACAGAGCGTCCCGTGAAAATGGAAATACACACGCACACACGTGCAGCCCCGTTTAATTTAAATATGCGCAGTTCGAAAAGTGACGCAGTTTCACTGCAGTTTGTTCTCTCGCGAGTCGCAAGCGCACGCGCGCTCATATAGATATACATACACGGACGTCGCGCTCTCGTAAATAGACCGAGAATTTCGGCTCGCATGATTTGAATACTGATAAAGGAGGCAATTCAGGCTGCTGCGCGCTTGCGAGAGTAGAGAGAGAGAGAGCGCGTGGGCGGAAGTTGCTATAGTCAATAAGAGAAAAACCGATGGATAATTCGATTGAAGCCGATTATCGATTGACCTTCTTCTGCCGTTGCTGCTTCTTCCGTTTATAGTTTTATCATGCGAGATGCAGTATAAGACTGGGATTTCTCTTTCCGGCTGCTGCTGCTGCTGCTATTATTAAGCCAGCTACAACGAGAGCTTCCTTATGTACATCGCGGTTACATCAGCTATTGGAAAAATCTTTAAGCGAAGGCGTGATGGACTTATTACTCCTAAATTATTGCGAAAATCAAAAACGGATTCGCGCGAATAAATACTTTATTATACACAAGTGGGACGTGTCCGCGATTTATAATTCATATCGTATCAATCTGCAGACTGTTAAATCATTGTCTAAAATCGAACGTGGAGTCGAGAATCTACCTAATATAATACCTATAACCTATTATAAATCTATATATAGACACATACTGCATATTATAATCGCGATAAAACGGGACCATCACCCGAGAGTATCCAGCGCCAAAAAAATTTCGAGCCACACAGCGCCGAGAATTTTATCAGCATCTCTGTGTACAACGTGCACTTTTATATATCTATAGAGAGGGGGGCCTGTAGTATCTACGTCGGTGGAAAAAGCTGCGACGGTGACGCGCTATCGTCGATGGGGGTAGTTTCGTCGGACTATACGTCGGACTACGGCGGGTCCGGTGTACAGTCTGTGCAATGTGTACACAGTCGCGTATAATGTAATGTATATACGGGCTAGTGGCGAGCGACGATAAGGGAGCCGCGAAACAGCCCCCCGCGGTTAGGTCCACCCACACGGTGCTTCGAGTTTTTAGCGGATTCGCGCTGCTTTTGACTTGGTTTTTTCTCATATACAGGCTCGTCGAATCGTGATCTTGCAAAAATTAATCCCTTCGAGCGAAAATGAGAATCCACACTATAGAAGTCAGCAGTCGAGCTGCGCAGAGGTGTATCGTATAAGCGAACAAAAGGCAGGTTTAATCAGGAACGGTCACCGTGAAATACACTTTTCCTCTGTGTATGTATATACCTGCCTCCTCCGAAGTAGTAGGGGAGATCAAGCTAAGATAGCGACAACCTTTGCTGCTGCTGCTGCAACACGAAGCCTTCGCGCGTGCCACATAATTGAGCTCAGCGGACGATTACGAAATCTCAAATGCCTATACATACAAGTGCCCTGTACTCCCACATCCGCATTCCTCGCGGACGATTGCGCAAAAATCACATACCAACGTGCAGCAGCATCCCTTTTAGAAAAGAAAAAGAGTATACATCCAGCGAGTGGGCGCTGCGGAGCCCCAGCCTATATATACGCGGCGGGTGCGCGCCGCCAAGGGAGGGATAGAGAGACTCTGCGGCGACGGCGGCGGCGCGCGCCACGGCATTCACGCGGCGCACTTCGGCCCGAGCACATCGCTCCCGCATCATCAGAGCTACACTCGGCTGAGAACGTCCGGCGCTCGCGATTTTGCGCTCTGCATTATCCTCTTACACTCCTCTGTGCTATTCGATAATTCGTCGACGGTGTGCAGCCGGGATAAATAGTGAGTGGTGAACGATCGTTTGCAAACTATAGAGACAGCCACGCGCAAGCCGATGATCATTGCATCGGAAATTTGAATCCGACAGTGGCGGGAGTTTCGCGCCGCGCGCGAGAAGCTTACACGCGCAGTGCAGTGCTCATTGTTAACCTCCGAGTGCTGCGCATCGAGATATCCAGGAGTCTTGCAATAGACGGACTGCGCGCGTACGTCAAAAGAGAGGGGGAGCTTTGAGCGAGAGCGAAGAGAGAACGGGCCATGCTCCTCGTGCTCCGGCGGCCCAGTCTCGTGAGTATATTTTCACGTCTCTATAATATGATCTCGCTATGTGCGACCGCGTTGAAAAAGCGAAGGGAAATATTTGGGACGACTTTTACGAGCGACTTGGCGCCGAGGATTTTTAGGAGAGCTGCACGCGGGATTAGGCGCCGCACGACGACGCGGGGGTGTGTGCACTCGGCGTATGGGTATACGTACAAACAATCGGGAGGAAGAGGCAGCTAATCTTGATGGGTGTCCGCAGGGCACCTGCAGCTTTTTACTGCGACGTGCTTTATTAGGCGGGAGTAGGACGACGCCGGGACACGTTGCTGGACTTAATTTAATTAGGCTGATGCGACCGCGTGATTTATAGCGCGGTTTAGAGGAAGCTCTCTCTCTCTGTGTATGCAGCTTGACGCTGTTCTCCAGCTTGAATTTTTCATGCTTAATGTACGCGCGGAGCAACGTTGTGTGAAAAAGTATATCCGAGTGAATTGTGCGACATTTGTTTTGGGAAAAACAGGTTCGAAGAAGATAATGGTAACAAGCAACAAGAAATAGGCAGTGTATGAGAGAAAGTGTTTTTTTTTAATCAATCGAAAGAGGCGTCCACACGACGACTCCAAAAAGACAATCGGTCGGTAGTCCGATATTTCCGCGCGCAATCACCCGAAATCGTCGACCGCAAACTATAACACAGAGCCAGAGAGAATATAGTATAGCATCGGAGCCTATACACGTGTCGCGACGCAGTTTGTTCTTCTTTTTTCCGCGCTCCGGATCAAAGAACCGCGGACCTCTCTTTAATCTACCGAATAGCGGAAGCATGGTTACCACAGATCTATATACATAGATATATACATCGGAAGGGACGGACCCTTTTGTCCTCGGCCGCTCCTCGAGAAAGAGAGAAGCAACTCTTTTGCTCCTTCGCGCTCGAGTCCTCGGCTCGGACCACTTATCGCCACCTCCTCTTCCCAGCGCTTTCGTATCGCGCTCAGCGACCACTGGACACTGAGACTCTGCTATTGACTTATTAGAATTCAACCCGATTCACGCGTATCTGGCCTGAATTTGAGATGCTATAATGAGTCTTTCGCCTCTTTATTTCGGAGTCTGTGGGATAAGCGCCAGATTTCTCAAAATGTAAACCTTATATATATACGTATAAGACTTGTATATATAGTACGTCGAGGAGCAGTAGTTCAGCCTTCCCGAGCGAATCGATCCCCGCGCGCTCTCTGAGCTTGTTACTCGATACGTTTGGGATAATCGAGCTGATTCTGGGCATAAAAAAAGTTAAATACTCTCGCAAAAGTATCTCTTGTGTAGCCGGATTGCATGTATAATCCGACTTGTTCGAATATTCCCTGCAACTCGCGCGCGATATAGATATACATATTATATACATATCTATATGTAACGATTCCACTTTGCATATGAACGATTGCAGCTCGCTCTTCGCGAATAAGCGGGCGGCGCATTGATTTTCTTCGGCAAAAAGTAATCGCGTCTCCATGGCGGAATTTCTCACGCAAAGATATATCGCACGTGTATATAACTGCACGCACATATCAGAGCACCCCGACGCTCATCGGGGGTAGTGAAATCCGATGAGGCGAAGTCTCGCGAGTTATACTCGACCCAATTAACCGCGGCGCGAAAATCATTTATGCACGCGTGTGTGGCGCTCGATAAATCTAGCTATATACGTATACATATAATATATATGGGTGTGTGTATTATATACACAAACATACATGCATATACAACGCGGTGGCTCTTACATACAATACAGCTGCAGCGGCGTTTATTAATTTTGACGCCTCCGCGTTTCGTGTTGCGGCCTGGCTGTATATATAAGACGGCGGCACTGTATCGAGTATGTATATATATGTCGGCATATAATTGAACGCGGGCAAGTTGCGAGAGAGTTTTTGACGAATATGAATATGTGATTGTTTCGCCGCGGAAATTCGTCCCGTGTATATGCGCTGCAGCAGTTATTGGCTATGAATATGCATGCAAAAAATTCGGATTGATGAATGTGAATCGCTGCTCAGCGCGTCCGCGTTTGGTGAAAATTCAATATAACCCTTATAGCGATTCGCCGAGCGTAAACAATCTAGAGAGGATTTTCTCTTTTTTAATCTTCGATAAACAAAATTGAGTAACCGATCGGGAGGAGGCATTTCGCCGGCATATACCCGAGAGTTTCAGTTTCAAGCCCGGCGGATGTCGCGCTGCCGTGTGTCAAGCCACGTGCTTGCTCTGCAGCCTGCGGCCGATACTGATGTGTGTATATACCTATATTCACGTACATATATATATAGCTAAAACGAGGATCGGGATTGCTCGCGTGATTGTCCGATTAATGGATTGCCGAGGTGGCGTACGCGGCAAGTCGGGAACGGCGATTGACTCTGTATATGTAGGACGAGGAGGAAACACGCCTCGCGCTCCCTTGGGAGATGAGCCCGCAGCTTCTCATTCGTCGAGCTTATGTGCGTATATACAGTTGCGCGACTTTATATCGTTCCTTTTGCGCACTTTATATATACGTATATACTGAGAAAGGATAGTTTGCTTCTTTCGTTTTGGAAAAAGACGTCCATCGTGGAAATAATTGAAGCTGCAATTTAGGGAAAGATAGCGAGAGAGAGAGAGAGGGGGGTGGAGTGAAGAGTGCCTTTGTGCGGGCTTTTCTTTTTCGAGTAATGATCGCGAACGCGAGTGGACACTTGACGAAAGTGGCCGATAAAAGGAGTTGCAAAATTGTTGGGGAATCCAAGCGACTGAATGCTTGCTCGCTACGAGTTTGTTAGCGTTTGAGGATATATACGAATTTTATTGTTAAAACTGAAGGCCACTCGAGGGATGGTATTCATGTACAGTTGCAGTCGCGCGATCGATGCTCTTACTTTATGAGACTGAATGCTCGATGTTGATTTGATAAGAGATCTAGTAGAATTGAAATTCCGATTGTTATATATTAATTGAAAATTGAATTTTTATCGTGATTGAATGTTACGTTAAAGTAAAAAGAGAAGCTGGTTTTTACACGACCGAGAGTTTTTGTGAAAATTGCCACTTTTTCCAATGTTTAATTAGCGCCGATGACTATACCTTCGTTATACAGTAAGCTACAATTATTTCTCGTTGAAAAAATGTAATATTTGTATACATCTCGCTTCTCGAAGCCCACGAAATTCACCATTAATATGTGCACGTAATTTTACATCAGTGCGCGCGCGGGTTTTAATTAGCGTATCGTGTATACATAACGAGCCCCAACGAAGCCCTTAATTAAGACTCCTCGACTCGACAAATAATAGTACAATTATATACATTTACATTACACGCATACCAGCCGTTACACCTGTCCCAAGATTCCGTCGCTAAAAAAGTCATCTTCGAACGAAAGAAAAAGAATTTCAACGTAGAAAAATAAGAACATACACAATCGTGTCCTGCTACACAAACGCCGCGGTTCTGCGCTAGAAGCAACACACGCGGCGGGAAAACAATGAAGCCCCTCATCTTTATCCTGCGGGCGCTCGGGGCAATTACATTCTCCACAATAGTCAAACACTGCTTGTTTATAATTAACCCAGTTCCCTCCCGCGGCGGCGACGAAATGAGGAGCGAACGTGCAGGTTCGCTTTCACTTGCAAATTGTAGCGCAACGAGGAGAGAGACAGAGAGAGAGAGAGAGAGAGAGAGAGCACACGCCCGGCCACCTCTTAATCCTCCAAATTGATTTTCGCAGCAGGCGTCGTGTCTATTAGGAACGAATCATCATTGCTCGGAGAGCTGTGAAAAATCCGGAAAGTTTTCACGCAAACGGAGCGGAAGTTTCGTAAGGTACAATAGCAGAAGCTCGAATGTTTGCGCGCGCGAGTGTGACGGGGAGATGGAATTGGGACGTACGGTAAAATCAATTCGAAAATGCTGAATTTTCCCGCTGAATAGTCGGTTTTAAGGAATTTTTTTACGGCGAGCGCGCATTCAACTCCGACATTCGCAGACCTCTGTTGGATGCGCTCGTCGAAGCTTTTTACGAAGAGTCATTCTTTCATAAATTTTACGTCTAGTATAGTTTTTATACAACACGCGCACGAATGAAATAAAAAATCATTGATCGACTATACAGCGCCCTCTGTACAATATCACCATGGGCTTTTCGTTATTTATTAGACAGACTACATTAATTTTGCGGCATAATCATTGAGCGCATTAATGTATACTTTCATTACATAATGCTCGCTGTGCATAATGCATAGTAAATCCGTTGCAAATGTACAAGCAGCGAACTCACTCTCCCGGCGCATAGCAACAATATTTGCCTACAAACAATATGAACAATTGTATAATTAATCGAGTCAAATGAGTTGCGCCGTTATGATTTCATCCGATAATATATAATGACGCGCAGAGCTCCATGATCGACCCTTCTAAAAATAACCATCAACAGCAACGAGTGTCGGAGGATAGAGACGAGGGAGAAAAAAAATAGGTAATGACGCCTCGAAGAAACGGAGCTCGCGCAATCAAGAGTTATTCGGCCAGCAGTATATACAGCAGAGGCATCTCTTGCGCAAGGGCACACAGCCCTCGGAATACCGAGAACCGGCAAATCTGACGGAATGAGCTCAGCAGGTCAACCTCGCGTCCCCGTACGCGGATGTACGTACACAGCTGGCGCTGGTATACTACTCGTAAAAAAGAGAAAGGAAAAACCGCCGCCACGTTTTCGCCAAATCGAATAACGTGTACAGGCGCATCTCGAGCGGAAAAGCCAAGGTGACCGGGAGACGACCGCGTTGCTCATTATATACATTCTTCAGAAGCGAGAAAACAAAAAGGAGGAGACCGTACAAGAGAGTGAGAGAGAAAGAGAGAGAGAGAGAGAGAGAGAGAGAGAGAGAGAGAGGAAGACAAAAAAGAGTCAGAGTGTAGGATTCTGATGAAAAGGACAAGAAAATGAAAGAAAATTCCGGACCGCGCGCTCAGCAGTGTGTCGAGAGGCTCGTTCCTCGTCGCGGGTATGTTACATATATAGGTATATACCTATGCGCAGTCGCGCGAGAAGAAATAAGATGAACCAGACTCGTCGGTCCTCTGCCGAGTTTATTGCCGTTTTCTTTCTCTCAATCTGTCCCGTCATTTTTTCCTCTCTTTCGTTTTGTCCATGCCTCCAGCTAGCTCGCTCTCTTGCGGCGCTCTTGACATTCCGCGTGCGAGGTTTTCACGAGCCAGGGTCGGAAACGCTGCAGCCCTTACGAGTCTCTCATTGTCGCCGTTTTCTGACCTTCTCCGTATTACTTATATATAGACTCTGCTTCTTCGCGGTGGCAGGTACCGGGAAACAGCTTCTATCGTCTTTACACTCGGTCGAGCGGAAGGTCTAATAATTAACGTTTGCGACACTCTTTTTTCGCGCTGACGCCTACTTGCAGCACACATATTATTATGTGCTTATGTCGGAGATCGGACTGTGCCTTTGCGTGGCTAATTGCGGGAGAATTAGAGGCGTGACTCGTTGGTCTATTCCGTGCGGCTTGGGGCCGATTGTTTTCATTCTTTAGGTTTTCAACCGAAATACCCTCGCGATTCTCGACATGACTCTTCCAATGTATTCACAACTCTGGACGCGGAAAAAAAACACACAGCCGAGCGAATAAAAGCACCCGCATAACTATATACGCACTGGAACAAAAGCGGATCGGCAGCTACAGGAACAAATAATCCGCGGCATATCCCCGTATACTTTTGAAAGTTTGGCGTTTCGGCGGCCGCGAGTTCTCACGCCCTCGCAATAGGCTCCGTCGTCGTCGTCTGCTGCAATGGACCCGTCTCGCGCTATATATACCGCAGAGAGAAAGAGCGAGTGCAAGAGAGAAAGACAATGTGGCACGAGATTACTGCCTTAAGTACCAGTGCGTGCTCGACGGGTCGAAAAGCGCCTCGTCAGGTGGCTCTCGCTCTGTCTCTCACATTGGCTTTTCGGGTGTCCCGTTTGCGCCCTCGGCATTATTTACTGCGCCGGCTTTCCCTGGCTCACTCCCCCGCAAGGAGCCGCCGTGGCTGCAGATGCTCGCCTCTTTACTCGGAATTTCCCTCCCTTCCCTCGAGCACTTGCAATAACGAGCCAGGGAAAACCTTCGAACAGGTACACCTATACCTTCTACCCGTCGTCGCCGCCGCGCCGAGGTATACGGCTCTCTGACTGATGAGGGGGAGAGAGAGAGAGAGAAAGAGAGAGAGCGCGCAAAAGTGACCTTTCCTCTTCACGGGGCCCGCGGTACCTGCTCGCCGACCTGCAGCGCGCGTATTTTCGAGTGCGTGCGGAAAGATGCAGCAGCACGCGAGTCTACGCTTGTGTTGGGGGGAAGAGAGATTTTCTTCGGAATTATGCGATCGATCGGCTCGACTCCGGCTGCGGCGTGTCTTCTTTAGTCATATTGCGTTGATACACGGCTGTGATTTTTCAACGGATGAGCCGGCCGCTTTGTGGGATGGTAATTGAGCGTTTGAGGGTTTGCCGAGCCGCTGATGTGAAGAGCCTATTTGTAGGTATATATAGAAGTTGGTTGTATTGTGATGCGGGAGATCGAGTCGGCGCGCGCGTGAAGGAATGCTCGTGCGGCATTTAAAGAATACTTTGTGAGCAAACGAGGGCTCGTCATTTTTCGAAAGAATATTGCTTTATATCCCAGATTCCAAAGAGAAAATATAAAACAGAGACTTATCGATAATTATAAATGGCCTTGGCTTAATTATCGAACTCTCATATTACTGCGATAAAATAGATGTTTAATAATAGTATAAGTGGAACGCCAGGTGCCTGTATATTTTTCTATATACGTATATATATCTCGAGGGGAGCACTTAGGGACGTACGATATTTTATAGATAACGATATAAATTTTTATCGATCGAATAATTTTTTCACTTCATTATTTCAACGCAAATTATATTTGGCAGACCGATGGCGCAATTGATTTTCTCAAATAAACATTAATTCTATGTATTATAAACAAGCCATAAAATTATACATAAATTATACAATCTAATTAATTAGCCATCAAATTCAGTTCTACTTCAAACCTAGACCTCACATCACATTTCGAAACGCACAAGCCGCCGAACTAGGTCACGCATACAACGGCGCGCATATATTAATCAAAGTTATTTTTTTAATTAACAAAAGCACATCCCTGCATTTTCGCATCAGCTATATATATGTATACACCTACACGTAAGAATATACACATCAGGCGTGAGACGATATACGTGAGCTGCTACACTCGTCGCGACGTCTCTCTCTTTCTCTCTTCTTTTGGGATGAAATGACGTTGGTGCCGGTGGCGAAAAAGGAGGGCGAGCGACGACATCGATCGAGGGAGAGGGAGTACCGGCGGCCGATGTGTAACGAAAAGAACGATCGTGCCAAGAGCAGTTTCGCCGAACGAGTTTCCGGGACGAATTCCCATTTCGAGGCTGCGCGGGTGGTATAGCTATCTCTCGTGCGCGCGCGCGCAAAAGAGGGAGAGAGAGAGAGAGAGAGAGAGAGAGAGCGTGAGGGGCTAACGAGCCCAGACACAGCTCTGGAATTACAACTCGCGCGAAGAGCAGCCGGTTAATTGTTCGTTTGCAAGCCACCCGTGAGGAGCTTGCGGAATTTCACTTTGTTTCTTCGCCTTTGAATGTCTTCGACGCTCTCTCGCTCACTCACGCTGTCTGCTTCTTCTTGGCTCTCGTTTTGCTCGCAGTTTGCTTTTTTTCGCTTGGCGCCGGCGTGTGGTGTGTATAATGCAGCTTCGAATTTGGGGTTGCAATTTTCTTGATTAATTGGCCCGATTTCGTTGCGGGCGACGGAATTTCAGTACAAAAGCTCTAATTACATACGATTAACTTTCGGGCGCGCATTGGTCGTTTTTAAGAATCCATCTGCACCGACTCTGAATATATACTCATTAAAATTTACGACGAAATTAAGCATCGATAAACTTTCACATCCAATATAGGTCCACGCGCTAAATTATTCATACGTCACGAACAAGTTTCCATTAACAATGCGCAATATATAAGAGGCTGCACTTGGCGCATCGAGGGACCGCAAGACAACCGCAGCGTAAATATAGTGTCTCGCGGTGCAGCAGAAGCTCGTGTCGTCGTAGTGGTGCGTCAACAATTCGCATGAAGCTTCGCGCGCAAGACCTCATCATCATCGCGTCGAGCGTCGCAATAGCGCTCGTCGCGCTACTTTATAATATAATAATGCCTCGTCGTGGCCTCGCCCCGAAAAGCAATTACCGAGACCGATCGGCTGCATTTACGACGCCTCTGCGCTATAATATACGCGTTTAATACTCGGCGCGTAAGCTTATGCTAACGGAAAAATTGATATTATGTACTCGCGCGAATTATGCTTCATTGACTACAGCCGAAAAATTCAATTTTATAATAATGTTCCCATAACAGCGCAGCTATTGTATTAAACATCTCGCGCAACCAACAACGCCGGTGGCGGTATAAACTTTGAATAATCCGACCCTTTGGAAAAACTCCGGCGCCCTCTTGGAGCCTAAGCACCAGCAGCATTAAGCATACCTGATGCGCGTTATATATACCCCCTCGCGCGCGACGGCTTTAATCGTTATAGCGACGTGGCTGCACACGCGTGTAGGCGGTGCGGCCCCTCAGGAGTGTCGCAATAACGCGCGGGATATGTGTGCGCGCGCGTGTGTGTCTCTGCTATAGCTGCGCCTTCTTTCGGCTCGTGTACGCAATTACCGGTCATTTCGGTTTAGTGCCGAGAGCCGGGTGCGCGCAGCCTCCCCCCCGGGAATCGGCCCAATTGCCCGCGAGCGCGTCGAGAAAATCCCACTGCTTTATTTTCCCCGCGCTGTCCCCGCGCGCGGTCTTTCTTTTTTGCCTCGCCTTGGCTCGGCTCTTTTTTCCCTCGACACCTTTTGCCATTCATATATGCCGACGGCGAGCGATCGACATCGAGCGTACATACGCGTGCGTGGATAAGAAGAAGTGTTTGCAATATGTATTAAAGCAATCGCGTTCGTCCATTATTCGATCTTGTAAATTCGAGTCATCTATGGGCAATTTACGACCGGCAAACAGCCGTATTAATTCACGCAGATTGGTATCGCCGACAGCGGGGCTTCGCGTAGCACACGAGGCAAAGATCGATCACTCTGTACTGCAATGCGTGTCTATTGCAAGGCGCTCCTATTATAGACATAATTAGGCCATTGTTCCCATTTATGGCTGATTGGAATGCTCGATAAGATCGCAGTGATCAATTCCGGCTTCGAAAAATGCGAATTGAATAATGGATATAATATGCGCGAGATTCCCGCAAATCCTCGATTATTAGCGATTCCCTTATATTAATTTCAATTTTCCATCATATCGACAAACCAAACTAAAGTAGCTCTGATATGAAACTAAACCAACAACGCGCCCTGGTAAAAGTGTACAGATATAGATATGCGATGAGCTTCCATAGCTCCAAAATCAAACCAGAATAACTCTTCATTCCATTAACTGACTATACGTGGAAATGCATCGTTTATGCTATAAATAAAGTTTAACTTGCCTTTTTTACGGCTTTGAAAGGTCGACAGTCAACAGTCAAAAATAATTAGAGGGGATTTTCGGTCAGTCAATGCGTTGATGAATTTCTGATAAACTGATTTCTGTTTTATAGCGAGCATACGTGTAAAATAAATTCTTTTAATCAACGTCTAATTGACGCCATATATGCGAATAACGTTGGAAAGTTATATTTTTTAATATTTCAGAAGCAAAAGCCCTCGAGGCAATTACTAACGCGATTAAAAAAAACTCCATTCTGGGTTTTTGCGTCGTGCAGTGCGCTCCTCGTCAGAAGCGTCGATTAAATGCCATGTTGGAACACACTGTCTAAAAGTCAAGCTAGTTTTTTTTGTAATTTGCATGTGCGGCGATGAAAAAGAACAACTGCGTGCGTTAACGAGTCGCGTGTGTGTACTTTGATCGAAAACTTGGCTTAGAGGAAAGTTTTAGAAAATTATTCTACAAAACTTTTTTTCGAAAAAATGGTCAAGCTCGTCGTTTTGCTTTGACAAAGGAAAGAGGAATATTTCGTCATACACGTAATTATGCCATATAATATGTCCATATAGATCCACGCTCTACACAGAGTAAAAGTATTCAAAGCATCGAATCGAATAATACCGCTGCGTTCAAAGAGCAATGCAAATAAAATAATATTCATCAGTGGCACTGCTGAGTTTGCCCGTGCATAAAAGCTGATCAAAACCGAGTGCTCGGCGCTAATCGGGAAGCCGTGAATCTGCCGCCACAAACGAAAAAAAAACTCGTCCTCGTAATTATACTCGTAAATCTTATCCCGCGAGTGTGGAACACGCGATAAAAACAAATACACGCCACAGGTATAAAGTTGCGCGGCGATGGAGGATAGAAAAAAAGGAGAGAAAAAAAACGCACAAAGAGAGACGGAGCGCGAGCGATGTTATTATTGCTCGGCTGCGTATAAGGGTGGGCGGGCATCGCTCGGTTCGACAATGAGCGCGAAAGGAAAAAACACGCCTCGCAAAAAGTACGTCGCAGAATATATATATATATATATATATGCACGCACTAGGCGGTAGTTTATATAGGTGATTGTGTGGTAATATGCAGGCGTAACGTGTCCCGCGTATGGCAAGCTTGCGCGGCGCCATATTATATAGCTGTGCGATTCGACGCGGATATTAATTAGTCGAAATTTCCAGGAAGCGTGCAATGTATATATTGATGCTTATGTATACATATACGTGCGCGCGAGAGCGCAATTAGACGCGCTCGCGGAGTGCCATTGTCTTGCCGTACGATCGCATATGTTTCTTTTTTGATGGAATTTTGATGAGGCTGTTGACTAATTCGAAACTGAGCCGCGTATATATGTATACGTATATACGCGCGCATGAATGTTGCATGTGTGCGCTGATTGTTCAATTACCGTTGCACCAAGTCGTAATTGGCTTTTATTATTTACGTCTGCAGGCGTGCGCGTGAGGTTCGTTCTCAATTAGCAAATTGAATTTCGAAGGTTTTATTACGGTTAGAGATAAAGAGAAAAAGAGAGAGCCATTCCGAATTTAATTCTATAGTTTTTTCTTAAAGTATCTTTCATTGTTTTGCTTTGGATTAATCCAGTAATAAAATGTTACGTCCTTTATTACTAAAATAAAATTTTATGAAAAATCCACGTACAATTTAAAATGAAATGTATATTAATCAATGTTGGATGAAAATACACCTTCACTTTCATTGATGCAGTTTTCATCACTGCGCACGTCAACAACATTCGTATTCAAACTTGGATCGCTCATTTATACTTTTCACGATTCGCTCGTTACTGCGCGCATGACGCGTTCGTGTTATTATTAATATGAATTATCGAGTCAATGCCCGATGGCTATAGTCGGCGGCGCACCAGTCCCTTTCGGCTACTGAGACGCAGCTACTTATGTATAGATATATATTTAGCTTGCCGCTTTCTCCCACTCCCCTGGCCGGAATTCGCAGTGGCATAAGGCCGAGAGCGTGGCCAACAAATGTTTAAAGTCGTTTGCATGCGTATGATGATCTCAAGGTCTCAGCCATCAGTGATAAACTGTACGATTGCATATAATCGAGTTAGATGTATCAAGTGTAAGAACGAGTTATTGTTTTGCTTTATCGGAAATTGCTCTATTATCATTCATCAAATTTGTAAGTCTCTTTCAAGCCTTGAATTAGTACATATATTCGAGTCCCGGCGATCGGCAATCTCGCCCTCACTTCGGTCCGAAAATCTGCATCTTCTCGAGGAGACACGCCGGACTATAACTCATGCCCTGCTAAAGCCTATTGTATACCTGGGCTGCGTCAAAAGTATCGACATCAGTCAAGAAGCCCCATCTTAATTTCGTAAGTCGCAGCGACAACGTCTCTTCGAACATCAGCCACAAAAAAAAATGAAAAGCTGCGAAGATTCGATGGCGTAAGCTCCTTCGCATTTTTCAAGGAGCTCTCGTCGTCTCTCTGCTGACTAACCTGCGACCGCGGGTCGAAAGCCTTTCACATTGTGCGATATTCGCTCTTGGCCCACCGAAGATTTTTCGCGAGAGGTGGCCCGATGCTTATCGGGTGTCTCCGAACGTACAACAATAAGCGAGCAGACTGCTTGCTCCTTCTGTTCTATTGTCTTTCATTTCTCCGTCGCCTTGAGAGCTGGTTTGTCCTTTGAAAAAATAGTAACTCAATTTACACTGAAACAAAATCGCGCGTCATTCCCCGGGTTTATCTCGAACACTTCATCAATCTTATTGCAAAAATGACTAATGCTTCATTCGAAATTTCGCAACAGCGCAATCACGCGATTCTCGCGCGCATACATTAAACGTTAGTATATAGTAGCGCCAAACGCCCACGCTAACAGCTGCGCGACAATAATAATCGTCGACTCCTCGTGCCGCACCATCGAAGTGCGTGCGCGCAACAAACGCGGTGCCTCGACTCTCGCGAGCCTAATGGGATCCTGAGATACGAGACAGAGCAACGCGCTCGCAGTGTTTGACTCTGCGGTCTCGCCGCATGCCAATACGCGCATAAATAATCGCCGTCTTTGGAAGTCCTCGCGCGCGAGAGATAATGGCGAGAGAGGCGACGGCATTTTTCAGCTCGTCGTTCTCATCGCACCTGCATTGAAGCCGACGTGCCGACGCATCCGTATTGGCTTGATGTACGCGAGTCTCTGCGGCTTATGTAGCTGCGCGGACTACGTTTTTATGTATCGTTGCACAACGTGTTTTTCTTCAAGCGTGAAATTCGATACTTTTCCTTGATTAATATTTACTCTCTCGCGTGACGAGTAGTTGCTTTTATGATCTGTTGGATTTAGCATACCAGCTATGCAAGCGTTTTATGATTTTCTTGCAGATATATATGTGGAAGGCATCTCGGTTATTTTATCGTATGCACTTTTATGAATGCCTTTCGTATTGCTCAGTTTACAAAATTAGGAGAAAAAAATGTGTTTTAACGACTCCGAAGTTCAACAAAGTGACTTTAAAAGCATTTTTAGAAGTCAGCATTCACCAGTTGAGGATATAAAACGTTGCATTTTATTGACTATTTAGATATAACGTATGGGTCATCATTTTTTCTTTACCCGAGGCGCTTATCCCTAACATAGCAGCGATCAAATCTGTTTCGAACAGCTAAGGAGCGAGTGTATAAAAAAAATTGACGTGAATAGTGGCTAATATTTGATTTTATTTATTACCGACCTGCACTGCACGCTGGAGACTCCATTAAATGTGGTATATATTCCTATTTGAGTATATATATTTAAATTCTGAATAATTTATTGAATTTCAATAACTATCGGATACGAAATTTCATTCTTTGCATGCCAGTAGGGATATCGATCGGCAACGAAAGCTTCGAGAAAGTGAGCAAAAAGAAAAATTTCAATATCCGAAAATTGTTCAATTAATTCCAGGGATAATACCAACGTAATCTTGCCGAATCTCGCAACAATCCCGCGCCAGCCATAATTTAGCCTTCTCCCATATGCACGAATCATCATCCTTATCTGCCTCCAAAAGCCGACGTTTATAAGTACTACGGGTGCTGCTGCTCGATAAGCTCTCCCGGATTAAATCTCGCTTGATAAATCACTGGCAGTTCGCGCTAAATGGACTCGGCATACAATGCAATCAACGCCGTGCTCAGCAATTCACTTGACTGCATTTTATCGCCGAGGCAGCCGTAGGCAAACAAGACGACGTCGGCAGCCACCGCGTAATAGGAATGATTTTTAAGAGTCGTCTCTTGCTCTCGCTCTTCTCGAGTCCTGCTCCAAAGTCTCACGACGCGCAGACATCTCTTTGCCGAGAACTGCGGCAAAGGAATAAGCGCGAACTGGATGCAAATACAATTTTTTTTTCTTCCCGCTCGATCGGCCTTATTTACTGGGACGTTGCTTGCAGTCATAGAAACGAAAGAGAGCGCCTCTTATATTGGTTTGCTTCGGGAATTAAAGCGCAAACGATTAATTTTTCCGTAATGAGGAAAAGTGATTTGCGGCGCTTACTGAAAGTTGCCTTCTCTTTCCCCTGTGCGACCGCTGAATTGGCGTAATCGACTTCTTTTACTTTGCTGAGTTTTTCTCGAGAAGTAGAGAAACAGCTGTTCAAGAAGCTTTCTTTTGATGTCATTCAAATAAAACTTAATTTCCCAACGTTAAGAATCTTGATGGGTAGTTTACTGCTCGTTTTGATATTATTGCTATAATTATTCTAATTATAGCATGAAAATTATATTTTTTTTCTCTGTTCTTAGAAATATTTATGCAAACAAAAAAAATAATTCGAAATATTTTGATCCTTACATTTTAGCACAAAACAACCGTAAAAGCGTGTAAAATTGTGCAAGTGTTTTCGAAATTCCTGAGGGCATATCATGCATAGGATATTAGACATATATATGTGTGTAGGCGCTGGAAGGCAAACGTAGCAGTAGCGCGTATTAAAATTGAAAGAAGAAATTTTTGGGTCAACTTTAGCTTGCGCCCATGTGCTTCGCAACTTTTCTGGTTTCTCTCGGTATTCTTTAGTAAAAGGAAAAAAAATTAAAAAGCGTTGTGCAGCTGTGCCGGTGGCGTAGAGATCGCAAATCCCTAGTCGAGGCTGTCGGCGCGCCAGCTTCATAACAGAAATTATATAAGGGAAAAGAAAAGAGCGTAAATAAAAATATAGGTGAATAAAGATGCGATAAAAAGTAAGAAATGCTTGTTTATTTCTATTGTGGTCGAAAATTCTAGTATACCAAAAGTAATTCGTTCTCAGTTTATTAAACCTTATTTAAAATGCACCTATTTTTTACATAATTTTTTATATTTTTTTCTTTTTTCCAGGTTGGCCTATCTCTATAACGCAGATTGCAAGGTAAATATACGATTTTTTTTATTATTTTTAATTTTACGCTTTTCCATCCATGTACCGAAAATTTTTCTTTCGCGTGCCGTTAATGCAGGGCCAACATTTCAAACAACTTTATAAGATATTCAGTTTGTGTCGCAGAATTCTGATTCGGTATATGTACGTGGGCGATGCAACGCTACGCAGGAAAAGTGAAATTTAAATAAATTTTGTTTCCATCAATCTGCCTTGTACGCCTCTCTTGACTCCTTATTTTTCGTCGCGCGAAACTTCCCAAGTGCATAGTATCGCAAAAATGAATTTCGTATGTAGAATAATAAAATGTTGAAAGTTGTTGCTGTGACGCGAAAAAAATATTAAGTTTTCATTTCCCTGAAAATCGCAACAACATTAATTCTAATGTAATAGTATACATATTTGGATACTAGTACTAGGGAGAATGTAAACTGAAATCACATTCTCGCACAAGTATCAAACTGTATTTTTTGATACGACGTATGCGAAGCTCGATTCAACATACGCTTTTTCCGAAAAACCTAGTTTCCTGCAGGGCGTGTCAAAACAAATATTTTAAAGCAGCTGATGCGCACTTATAAG
This sequence comes from Muscidifurax raptorellus, assembly GCA_020010945.3. Taxonomy (NCBI): domain Eukaryota; kingdom Metazoa; phylum Arthropoda; class Insecta; order Hymenoptera; family Pteromalidae; genus Muscidifurax; species Muscidifurax raptorellus. The sequence continues at coordinate 1,219,295 of CM052081.1, read as the reverse complement.
TATCAAATACGAAAATACGAAGCAGAAGCTTCAATATTTATACCCGAGTGTTTCAAAAGATGACGCGTTAATATTTTGTGTAAACAACATTCGCTTATTTACAAGAGTTTGGGAAGTTAATATTATTAGATAATTAAAGAGTTGATCGCATTGAAGATCTACCGTGCAAACTTTTTACTTTCAAACTAACTATCAATGGATAAAATAAAGTCAACACGAAACGCTTTAAAAAAGTATGTTTTCAAAGTCAACTCCAGAAATATCTCCAACTTCACCGGGTACTCTCTCAGGGAGAAAAACAAGAAGTTGCAATTCAATTACCTACTTTGACCAATTGTAGAATACGATTCCCTTACTATTTGCTCGGGCAATAAGACTGTAGAGTTAAAAAAACGAGAGATTGCAAAATGAGGTCTCGCCGCTGTGCCGCTCAGCTCGTATTATATAGCTATACTCTATATTACTTCTCTAAATGAGGAGGACAGATACGAGCAGCTTTGAGAGCCTTCTTTTTTTTCATTCCTGTCGGAAGGCTTGTTTTTTCCTAACGTCCGTGGCGCCAGAAAAATAGAATCGATTGGCAGTCTAGTGGCGTATGACACGGGTCATCGGCGACGGGTCACGGAAGTCACGACAAGTTATTCGATTTCCACTCGATTGGCCAGAGAGTGGAGGTGAATTTCGTCGAAGCTAATGTAGTAAGCACGGGACTCGCGGCTAAACCAGCAACTCAGTAACTGCTAGTTTGGCATCTTTTATCCGCGTCCTGGCTTCTGAGCCGATATTGCTGAATATTTAATGAAGTGCGGCTTATCAAGTATTACTGGAGTAGTAGTATAGATATATCGATGGGAGGATATATTCACCGTATATATGAACGTTTATTAATAGTTCTATACATAAAAGGTATACCAAACTGTAGTTTATACTCATAACGAGAAAGATTATTATTCTAAGGAATCCTTGAAACAAAGAGGCGTTAAGGAATCGTGCAACAATCGCATTCATGTTAACGCGCTAGCTTGAGCTGACGCGCAGCGCTGCGGTAAAGGAACGAGATGGAAAGAGAAATAAGGCATACGACTGCTTACGGTATGTCGTTGTAAAAAGAACATAAAAGGGGTTAGAGGCAAAAAATGAAGAGGGAGAGAGGCGTAGCGAAAAAAAAAAAGAATTCAGAGGCACGTGGGAAATCGCTGGCAAACGTTGCTCGAGGCACAACACAAAGGAAACCCATTTCCATGCATCCGTAAGTGACAAACGGCGACGCAGTTCTCTCTCTCTCTCTCTCTCTCTCTCTCTCTTTCTCTCTCTCACTTCTTTCTCAGATTCCCTCTCGCTCCTACACTCTGCCAAGATTTGCATTCGCCATATCTGAATCACTGCGCAGCTGAGGCCCTCGCAGTGCTTCTAGTTTAATTCAAAGTTAAATATTTTAGAAACGCGCGCCAACTTTTGCGATCTCGTGTAAAATTCAAGCTCTTGTTTACGCAGTGAATATCATGCAGTTTTGGTGATTTTTTTTCCGGGTCAAAAGTGCACGCCCTCGAGTCCACCCGCGGCGATTATACAAAAGTTTAATTTTACACGCATCGCTTTTTGTTCGCAAAGCCTCGGCGGCGAATCGAGAACATAAATAGTCCGCTATAATCTATTGTGTCATCCGCGCGCAAAAAAAGTCGAAAATAAGGTATCCGAGAAATGCCATTCGTCCCGGCCATTACCCAAGATCCAAACGATCTACCCCCGAAGGATTAAGAGCCCTCGCGTCGAAATATAAAAGAGCGAGTCGACGGTAGGTATATCAAAATGCCATCTGCGCGCAATGCAGCCAAGTCCAAGTCGGCCATCGCGAAACTCAATTTTCGCAGCCATATTTCTGCAGAGCGGCGTCTCCGTGTGTGCGTGTGTGCGCGCGCGCGCCATAATCCGGAGCTGCTACATCTATATACAAACACAGCTGACAGGCGAGAGGCTGCAGAAGCCTCGAAATCGAACAGATACATCTAGATAAATGCGGCGAAACGTGCCAGGCCCGTCGCGCGCGAGCCTCGCTGACCCTTTTCATATACGTTTGCACCGTTGCGGATTCCATCCCCGCATAGGAGCGACTCTTTTTCTCCGAGATTCCAAGAAGGAGTATAATAGTAGTTTGGTCCTGCTGCACCAGTGTGTGCGTGTGTGTGTGTGTGTCTGTCTGTGGCTGTGTATGTGTACCACCGGCTCTCGATATATCCCGGCACTCGTTTGGCATTCGCGACGAGCGCTCGGAAACTCACGCGGCGAAGGACGACTGTCGCAATTCTTTTTCGACGATCCTAGCGAAGATACGTCTCGCTAACCGATTGAAAATGGGAGCGATAGATTTATGTACGCGAGGGATACTGCTGCGGAAGTTTGACGCCGTGGAAGCGCAGATCTTTTTACGATTACGCCTGAATCGAACGAAATTTCGTTTGTTGCTTTTGTATTTTGTTGACTTACCCCGTGACTATGCGCGATTCTCTCTCACGAGCAAATCTAAAGTTGCTACAATATTCCGCATAAAATATACTTCCGTTTCTGTTGTTACCAACTTTCTGTAATTACGCACAATATTCTCTCATTTTTTATAACAAAATGAAAAATAAAAGCGTGCACGCATATGTGGAGACGAAAACAAAGCGCGACATTCCTACTCGCAGACTATACTCGTCGCAACTGAATATTTTTCAAACTTTTGCCGGTGAATAATATTTTTTTAAAATAATGGCTCAGACCAGAAGTAATCCTGTATATGGAAGGTCTATCCGCAGTATATACTCCGGGAGGAAAGAAGAAATAATAGCTGCGCGCGTTTATTTTCTCCTGTCGACGGGTGGGACAACAACAAAATTGGAAGAACCCGCGTCGCATTCCAATTCCGCGAAATATTTTAATGACCAAAACACGTTACAGCTTCGGCTTCGCATTGTTTGCTCGCGCGCGGCGTCGCGGCATAGAGATAACAGAGACCTCGAGCAGCGGCAAATTCAACAGATCCGAAAATTTGAATTTCGAGCAAACAAACGCCGTTCGGAGAACGTATAGGTATAGGATAGGCAGGAATGAAAAGCGTAGCTCTCTCACCCTCTCGAAACGTCAAAAGGTCGTCGCGCCACGCTGTAGCCGGCGCAGCGGTACAAAAAGTTTATCAACTCGTTATATTCGCAGTCTCGACTTGTATATATACAATACAATGTCCCGCGAGCTTACAACGACCGGGCCACTGCGCTATACGCAACGTCGAATTTTTTTTCCTACATATTGAATAACGCGCCACCGCTGGGTGCCGAATTTTCACGCCGTGTGTGTGTGTTTTTTTATGCGGCGGCCACGCTAAAATAAACGGATGGATAATGGAATTTCGTCATCTATAATTCACCGCGACCCTTATTCCGAGGGTGTATCGGACGAGGGATGACGCTTGTGCGGCTGAGGGCTTTTGCGCGTGAATTCGATGATTTTGATGCGAGATCGCCTATATAAATCTATATACGGCATGATTTTTACGTCATGAAGCTGATGGGAGCGATAAAACTCGCGTGCGGATAGAATTTCCACTTTACGGCCGCGCGCGTGCGCTTCTCGTCAGCTGCTGCTGTTTATTAGCGCTGGCGTTTCGATGACCCGGCGGCCGTTGATTTTAATTCCGCGCGATGCGTCGCCGCGGGTCAATCGTTCCGGTTTAATTGAATGTTTGGGTCGATGTTTTTTTAAGCTATAATTTTGGGGTAATGTCGAAAAACGAGGCGGTGCGTAGAAGTAAATTCACCGCGAAAGTGCGCGTTATTCTCATCGCGAGCGGTATAGCTTTCTGCAATTAAATGGAGCAGCTAGTATATATAGTGCACTGGAAATTCTCGCGGATACTTCAGCGCAAAACAAACTTCGCACTGAACTTGATACTAAACTTGATACTCGGCTGCAGTGCGCTATTCCGGAACTTGTTATTTTCGAGGCCATTAAGAATTTTTCAACGAAAGGTAAGAATGGCGTAACCCGCGGCCGCGTTTTATAAATGAATTAAAACTTTGCTCTCTATGTCTCAACAATGTGTGTAATATATACGCTACAGCTATGTATGTAACTCGACGAGAAAAATATAGCAAATGTGAGAAATCGGCATAAAAAGTCAATTCCCGGGCAATTAGTCACACGTCATTAAGCGTCTCTCTTTCTCTCTCGAGCTCGAGTCCTTTGCGCAAATAATTCGATAAATTCCCCCCCCCCCCCCCTTCGCGCGCGCAGCCCCTGATGTGCCTTCGTTAAGTAATGCCTTAATTCGGCAAAGTGCCGTTCCCTTTTGCATCGCCGGCAGCGAGATCTCTCTGGGCCCTCGGCGATGTTGACGAAGCACTTTGGGGCGCGTGTATACACGCGTTACACTGCCATTTCTCCGTCGCCCGTGTGTGTCTGTGTCTACCTCCCCCGAGTATATCGGTTACAGACGCGCGTGCATGCAGTAGTATAGTCAGTGGCACACATTCGCGGACCCTCCTCGATGTGTGTGTGTGTGCGTCTATATATCTCGATTTCCGCAGCCGGGCTTTTTCGGATTTTGTTTCCGATGCCCTCGCGTGCGCGGATGTTGACGAGAGCGACCGGAAAGTGCGGAGGCCGAATGTCGCTTGTTTCTCGTTTTGCTTTATTGGAGCTTGAGGGGACGAGCGATTAGGCAATACTCGGTGTATAGGGGGTTTCGGTGATTTTCTTTGCCGTTGAGTTACGTCTTGTCGTTTCATATATGGGTCGATAAAGCGACGCGATGATCCGCCAATTTTTGTAGATGAAATAAAAGTTCGATACTCGACAGAGTGCAATTAACTCGGGAATTCTAAAGCGATATACGAAGCATGTCCTGGCCACGTTTGATCGCGTATATCGAAAAAATTTCACACGGCTTTACAGTGTGAAAACTCCGTGACGGAGCTCTTCTTCAAACCCATTTCACGGACAGGCTTTAGGTCGAATCCGTTTTCACGAATGATTTTCAAAGATGCGAGCGCGAATTGTGCGCGGGTCTGGCAATATATATATACACGAGTGACACGAGAGCGCGCCACTTAGTCCCGCACGTGTGCAGCGGCGCAGTGCAGCTGGAGAATCTCTTGACTTTGGACTGTCGAGGTGCATTCGTCCTCTCCACTTCCTCTCTATAAATTCGCCGAGAGGTGCGCAAACGCGTAGCGGTCGCTATGCGATAGAATTGAATTTTATTGCGCAACGTCTATGGCAGTAGCTGATGGTTTAATTGAAATATGCGGATTTTCGCGCGAGAAAAGCGTAGCAGCGTTTCTCTGCTTGATCAGACTATTTTGGACTCGATGGCGCATAAGCCGCGCAGTAACTGAATTAGAAAACACTCGAGTAGCTTAAAATATACATACAAGAGTGATGCAAGATAAGCTCGAGTTGTATAACGCCGGGCGCAGTAGCAGCACCGCCGCGAGAGTGATGACCCGTCCGTTATCCGAGAGCTCCCATCAGCGAGGGGGAGGCTTTTAACAACAGGCGTCATCGTGGCCAGCAGCCGCAAATTAGCCCGAGGCGACGACGCCCACTCGAAGAAACCGCCCGACAAGAGATCAAAAACCACGCGCAAACGGCAGCCCTGTTATTTCGCCGCACGAGGTTGACGCTCCAGCGATTCCTCGAGTGGGCGGTGAGCTGCTTCTGCAGGCACCGCATTGCCTGTGCGTTACTCATCTCTGGGTTCCCTTTTTTTCACCGCGGCGAATGACCCCTCTGTGGTCGAATTTGTTCTTTCGAGCTGTCGTTCGGGTAAGCGGGTGCTTTCGCGGATTGCGCGGAGGTGATGAATTTTTTCCATATACCGATGCCGTCGCTTCCTTTCTCGCGGTTCGACAATTTCTTCGAACAAAGGATACGACCACGAACGTTGTGTGGTTGTATCCAGCGCTTGGCTACTACGTCTTCATTTGTACTCGGACGTCAGCGGTTCGCGATTAAATGGTGTGCGAAAACGTATTCGATAATTAAAGATAAAAAGCTTCGCTATATAAGCGTTATCCTCTTAGGGTTGTAATTGTACGATAATGACTGTGGAATGCAGTAACAGTACGATTTATGTAAGCTGATTAAAGCTTAAATACGGGATATACATTGTGATTCGACTACTCGTTAAATAGGCTTATCCTAATTGCTGCCCTCGAGAGCAGGAGCTATACACGAAAGAGTACGGGAAAGTGCGAGGTAAAGAGAAGTTTCTCAGCGGGAAGATAAATGCTGATGAACAACGGTATATAGTGAATTTTCTCGCAAAGCTACAGCCATTTTTTTTATAATACAGGAAAAACATTGAACGGAATTATCGCTCTGTATATATTCATAATTTCGTAGCAGCAAAGATCCGATCCGCTCGACGCGTCCGTCGGCTCAAAATCCAACAAAGACCACAGCGCGTTCATTAAAAACTTCGCGGGAACGTATGAAAAAAAAACGCACAGCGGCGTCGTTCTCGTTCCGCTCTGCGCGCCCCGACAAAGTGTAACAATAAAAGCTCCGCGCGTCCATTCCAGTGCTGCGATTTCCAATCACATCAAGCCTGTCGGATCGCGACTTCTGGCAATTAAAGCCAAGCTATAAAGGCGCAGTTGCCGGTTATGCTATAGTAGAAAACACAGTTGTCGACGCCGACGACGACGACGAGAGGCCAACACAACGCACAATCGCGCAAGCTCCTGCATGTCTGAGTGGGCCGCGCGAGTTATATAAACCAGTTATAAGAGGCATATTAGTCTTGTTGTCGACCACTTTCCATATGCCGTATCGATCGCCTCAGATTCCGAGACCTGCAACAATAAGAAGTTTATACTTTCGAACAATGACACGTACAGCGGAGCACGCACCGAGCACGCATGGAGAACAATAGAAGAAGGATCAAATAAACAAAATTACAGACCTTTAAAAAGGCTCGTGCATCGGCAACGAGCCAATCTCTGTCGGGTTACCAAGCTGTGAGGACGTATCAATAAAAGTTATAAAACCAATACCTAATTTCTTTACTTACCTGTGAATATACGTGTGCACTGCGATACGTACACTTAACTGGCGCTGCGGACAGGATACTGCGAGGCTGCTGAATCGAGATTCTCCTCCAATACCGTGACGGAAATCATCAGAGAAGAGGCGGCTGGTGTTTTAACCCCTTCGTCGCAGTACTCTTGAGACGTCAAGTTTGGAACCCACCTTTAAGCAGGGATTCGCCTGGAATCATCAAAGAAGAGAGTAAGTCTTTGAAAATTCCTTATTCTCCTATTTTTACCCTATCCTTAAATACGACTGATTTAAAAGTAAAATGGCACAAGCCGCAAATCAAATCTCAGTGGAGCAATTTAAATTGAGATTAGCTATATGGCGCGACGCGATACCAATTTATGAAGGAGGAACAAAACTTCTCTCTCACTTTCTCCAAACATGTGATAAATTTGTTGAAAATTTAGTCACTGTAGAAGAAGCATTAAATACAGCGTTGTATGCGTTGATTAAATCAAGAATTCGCGGAGAAGCTTTAAATTTAATAGTCGCGAATAATCCAGCGACATGGAATGATTGTAAAAATCTCTTAATAAATAGATATAGTGATCCCAGCTCGGAGGACCTACTATTTAGTAAACTTAGCTCTTGTTTTCAATTATCAAATCAAAATTATGAAAAGTATGCGGATGAAATAAAACAACGTTTAAATAAACTAAAAGAGCATATTCACTTAAATAACCAAGATCTTAACTTAATAAATATGAAGATTGAATTTTATGAAAATGTTGCAAAGAATACATTCATAAACGGAATAAAAGAACCGTATCACACACATCTTACACATTTCGAGTTAAAAGATATAGAAGCCTGTCTGATAAAATGCAGGAAACTTGACAATCATGAGCAACAAGCAGCATGTTTAAATTTCGCGAGACAACGCGAAAATAAACCAAAACCCAATAATTCAAAAAGCACAAATCCGTTTACGAATCAGAAGAATAATAGTCCATTCAATATTTTTGGAGCGAATAAAAGTTCGTTTTCATTTGCCCCTAGACCTGCAACTGCACAAAATAATTTCGTACCGACATTCGCGAATAATTTCGGGCGACCTACTCAGCAGAATCAACCGACACCGATGTCGATTAATACTAGAAACACAAATCGATCAAATAATAATCAAAATAATCGGTCAAATAACTTTGCCCCTCAAAATAAGTTCTTTAGGAGTACTGGACCACCGAATTTCATTTCCGAGGAGTTGCATTATCAGGAGGAACAGCAACCGAAGGAAGACGTTTATAACGAAGAGCAAGACGATATTAATGTGAATGATAACCATTACGAAAATCAAGAGAATTCGGAAAATGAAAATTTTCAGCAGGATTCCGACCCAACCGGAGAAACATAGTAAATTTAAATAACATAGGCAGTTCGCCTGAACTACCACACATAATAACTACGAATCCATCGCTTAAAATATTAATAGATTCGGGAGCATCGTCATCGATTATTAACCCTAAAGTAGCCTACGATCTATTTTCGAATTATATTTTTCCACATAAATTCGAAATTAAATCCGTGCATAAAGCAACCCAAGGAACACATGCACTTACTTTTCCAATTTTACAAGAGTTAGGTGACAATACACCAATTACATTTTTAATCGCTCCTTGGCATTCTACATATGACTGTCTAATAGGTCACAGAGATCTACAAAATTTAAAAGCAAATATTAATTATAGAACTCAAATATTTAGCACACCGAAGTTTGAAATAAATTATTTAAACAACATGCCAGATAAATGTAAAATAGTTATACTGAGCAACCATGAGGAAGCAAAAGTGCAAATTCGAACGGAACACATGAATGAGGAAGAAAAAGGGAAAATTATAGCCTTATGTCAGAAATTTAGAGACTGTTTCTATAATGAGAGTGAAAAATTAACAGCCACAAATGCAATCACACATAAAATAAGAACAAAAGATGAAAATCCGATTTATGTCAAAAGTTATAAATATCCATATCGTCTGAAGGAAGTTATTCAAGATCAAGTGAGAAAATTATTAAATGACGAAATTATTCAATCAAGCAATTCACCTTATTCGTCACCCGTTTGGATAGTACCTAAAAAGCAAGATGCAAGTGGAAAGAAGAAATGGAGAATGGTTATTGACTATCGAAAATTAAATGATAAAACAATTGAGGATAAATATCCATTGCCAAGAATGGATGATATTTTAGAAAATTTGGGAAGATGTACATATTTTACAACATTGGATTTAGCACAGGGATTCCATCAGATACCAGTCGATCGAAACTCAGTGGAGAAGACAGCATTCACAGTAGAAAATGGACACTATGAATACTGTCGTATGCCATTTGGTTTGAAAAACGCACCAGCTACATTTCAGCGATTGATGGACAAAATTCTCAGAAAATATTTACACAAATTTTGTTTTGTATATATGGACGATATAGTCATATTTTCAAAATCTCTTCAGGAGCACCTACAACATCTAAAATTAGTATTTGAAGAACTTCGAGAATACGGTTTAAAAGTGCAATTAGATAAAAGTGAGTTTTTAAGGAAAGAAGTACCTTTTCTAGGACATATAATAACACCAAGGGGAATTAAACCAAACCCGGATAAAATCAAAGCCATTGTAAAGTATCCCATCCCAAGGACACAAAAAGAAATTAAAGCATTTCTAGGATTAACAGGATTTTATAGGAAATTCATAAAAAACTATGCTAAAATATCAAAACCACTGACGAAAGCACTTAAAAAAGACGAAAAAATAAATATAGAAGATAGAAAATATATAGAAGCATTCAATAGACTTAAGGAATTGATCGTCAATGCACCAATACTAGTTTATCCAGATTTTACAAAAATGTTTACTGTCACAACTGATGCGTCAAATGTCGCTATAGGAGCTGTTTTATCACAAGATAAACACCTCATATCATGTTTTTCACGAACTCTGAATTCAGCTGAGCAAAATTATTCGACTATCGAAAAAGAACTACTGGCCATAGTCGAGGCATGTCGACATTTCAGACCATATATATACGGGAGAAAATTTACGATTGAAACGGATCATAAACCACTAACCTGGCTTTGGTCTTTGAAAACACCAAACTCACGTTTGATTAGATGGAAAATCAAATTAGAAGAATATGATTACGAGATTAAATACAAGAAGGGAAACGAAAATTATGTAGCTGACGCCTTAAGCAGAATAGAAATAAATAATCAAGAAGAAAATGATGACTCACTTTCAATGGTTCCCCAAACCTCAGATATAACAGCAAGCCGAATGGAGGAAGTGGATGAAGACTCCAGTGATGACCTAGAAACAGCTCACACTGCTATAGAAGATCCAGTATTTGCATTACCAATAACAGACAAAAATATTCATGCATTTAATTATAGTATCATAATAAAATCAGGAAGAGATTACAATGTAAAAATAACTAAAGATAAGCTCAAGGTTCAGTATATAGTAAAGATTAACAAGGATGAAGCCGAGACACAATTATTAAAATTCCTAAATGAGAACATAAAGCCGGACAAACAATACGGAGTTTATTTTACAAACGATGATTTGGAAATGATCGCTTACAGAGTATTGCTAAAACATTTTAATGAAAAACTAAAATTAATTAAAACCAACACTTATACACCCGTAATAGACAAAAATAATTTTTTAAAGAAACTTGAAGAATATCATAATAGAACTCATAATGGAATTCAGGAAACAATAGTCCATTTTAAGAAAGAATTGTATACACTAAATATGGATAGACTCGTACAAAATTATATTAATCAATGCGAGTTATGCTTGGAACACAAATATGAGAGGAAACCTTATGAAACAGGAAAATATGGACCTATTATCGCTAATAGACCCCTACAGCACATACATATGGACGTTTTTCATGTTGGAAAAGAAAAGTTTTTAACAATTATCGATATATTTTCGAAATATGCCCAAGCCTATCACCTATCAGATGGGAATGCTATAACGATATTAAACAAATTGAGGCATTTTGCATCACATCATAATTTCCCAGATAAAATTACTACAGATAATGGAAGTGAATTTAACTCAACTGTATTTAAAGAATTTTGTCGAATACACAAAATTGAATATCATCAAACTACAATCAATAGACACACGTCAAATGGGCCAATAGAGAGACTACATTCAACTTTAAGGGAGAAATTAAGTATTTTAGTTGATAAAAATCCTCGAGAAACAATAAGGGATCATATGACAACAGCAATCCTAATATATAATCAAAGTATTCATTCGTCAACGAATTTCGCACCGTTTACTTTACTGTATGGACCGTATGAAGAACTGCATAAACATGTCATCGAACCTGGAGTTGATATAACCGAAGAATATAATGAAATACGAAAAAATGAAATTTTACCGTTCTACGATGAATTATATAAAAGACAGAAAGAAAAACAAAAATTACCAAATGAATCTGGAAATGAGTTGAAAAATAAGGAAGTATATGTTAAGACCCATCAGCAACAACGAAATAAAATCGCACCTCGCTATCAAAAATTATTAATAAAGAAACAACAAGGCCCTTCATTGGAATGTTATATACACGGACAACCACGTCGTTACAATCTAAGGAGTGCTAAGAGATTAAGAAAAACTTCTTCTTTGCAGGAAAATGATGAGGACCCTGGGAATGACAGTGATCATAGCCATTTCGATGATACTCGTAAAAAACGAGGAAATTAACCCTGATGCGACGCACTTTGATTATCAGCAAGGAGTTGGAAGAATTATAGAAAATTATCATTATATACATTTCTTCATAAACACATCGTCACTTAAACACACTTATAGCAGAATTCTGACCGACTACACCATACTGTCTTCAAGAAAGGAACTCAAAAATTCAAGTCTATTAATGGAAGCAAAATTATTATGTCAGGAAATCTATCAGGACTTGCAAGAAATAGCACCATTCAGCGGAAGAAGAAAGAGAGGCTTAATAAATGGAGTAGGAAAAGTGATCAAATATATATTCGGAAATCCAGATTCAGATGACTTAGAAAAAATTAATAATTATTTGGAAAATTTTGAAAAACAACAAAATGAAGATATTTCAGTTCTGAATAAAACGATAAGCTGTATGAATCAAATTAGTAGAACGATAAATAGCAATACTGAAATAATTAATAAAAATTTACGAAATTTTATGAAAACCGTTAACGATCAAAACACGCGATTTGAATTAATCGAAACAGTTGTAACTCTTATTGTACAAGAGCAACATTTTTTAAATTTACTGGGAAGGATAAAAAGGTCATTTGTTTTCAACAATGAAAAATTCAATTTGGAAATATTAACTCACGAACAAATACTAAGCATAAAAAAACATCTATTAGAACTTTATTCCCAAAAAGAGTTAATAACACATTACCATAATTTATTAGATTTTCGATTTGCTCAGGGATCAGTCGTAACTATCCATGATTCCATAATTTATACTATAAAAATTCCCATCCTTAATTCCATCGAATTCTCCCTTTTTCAAAGACTTGCTATAATTAACCATAATAATCAAACAGAAATTATAACTATACCATGGAAGTTAGATGGCTCAATAATAAAATTATTTTCAAGAAGATGTCAATTGATTTATCAGGGTGACTACATATGTTATCAAGTCCTCGCAGAAGACGCAAAGGCAATAAAAATTTCAACAAATTCACCTCTAGCATTGGCATATCCACTCCAAAACAATTTGACACTAGTATCCAGTAATTATCAAATAAAGGTTGAGAGTAACAAAAACAAGGTCACATTTTTCGGAACAAAAATCTTTGGAGGAAACAATTTGCTGATACAAGGACACAGAGTGGACGATAATCTGGGAGAATTAAAGATACCGGAAGTTCAACCATTAATCATCGAGGGTCATCAACGGAGATTCAAACCGTTAAAAATACATGCAGTACCTACAATGGAGACACCAGAATTTACAAAATTCGGAATCGAATTCCATACATCAATAACGTCATTTATAATAGTATTACTAATTTTAATAATTGGAATAATTTTCATTATTTATAAATATAAATGTAGAAGCAAGAGTCCAAAAAAGAATATGAAACATACCGAAATAAAAAAAGACGAGGACGTCATTCAACTTGGGCGTGGAGGAGTTATATAAACCAGTTATAAGAGGCATATTAGTCTTGTTGTCGACCACTTTCCATATGCCGTATCGATCGCCTCAGATTCCGAGACCTGCAACAATAAGAAGTTTATACTTTCGAACAATGACACGTACAGCGGAGCACGCACCGAGCACGCATGGAGAACAATAGAAGAAGGATCAAATAAACAAAATTACAGACCTTTAAAAAGGCTCGTGCATCGGCAACGAGCCAATCTCTGTCGGGTTACCAAGCTGTGAGGACGTATCAATAAAAGTTATAAAACCAATACCTAATTTCTTTACTTACCTGTGAATATACGTGTGCACTGCGATACGTACACTTAACTCGCGCATCCTCTCGCTCTCCGCCGATATATGTATATAGAGGTATAGCGGTATATGCGCAGCGAGCACTACACGTGTATGCGCATCACGGACTCTGCGGAACAGAGGCGATGTAAAATGCAGGCGGAGGGGCAGAGGCGGCCGGTCCGCTGTTTGCGTTCTGATTGAAGCATTGTACGAGGATAAATTGACATCCGAACTGCGCGGAGCCGGCTTTTGTGTACCGCGGAACGGACCGCCGTTCCATGGTTCTCCATGGCAGTCCACGAATCCGTTTTACTCGCTCCCTCTCTCTCTCTCTCTCTCTCTCTCTCTCTCTCTTTCTCTTTATATACGCCTGTGCTCGTATGCGTCTCTATCTCTCTCACTCTCACTCGTCGGAACATCGGGGACGCTTCTATTGGTGCGCTTGCTGTACGCGAGAGTGAGCGAGCGCTTATGTGTGCCTTCCAGATATAGAGAGGGGGATATGACAAAAAGGCTCGCTGCAGAGCAGTTGCGGGGGAAACAATGAACCTTGGTTGACGTAACGAAATTCTGTTGGTATAACCAAAATTCACCGCGATGGATTAAAGAGATTTTCATATAGCAGCGCCCTGTGCTTTTAATTGCGTCCGCCGGCTTCGCCGATTGCCGCGTTTTTTTTTCTCTGGAAAGCTCGCACGTCGTTATAAAGTTTCGGTTTGTGAGCGGCTATAAACTAAATTTTTCTCCGCCGAAATACGCGGCTAATTTCATCTAGAGCTATATAAAGAACGAAATAATGAATGGCCCGATATGTTCGCAAGCTTGATTTAGAAGCTCCCGGCGAGAAGAATGCAAAGAGCCAAATGATATAACGCCGAGGCTGTGTCACGGAAACGGCGGACAGGCGAAATAAAAGCCGTAAAGCCGAAGAAGAAGAAGAAGAAGAAGAAGAAGAAGCCGGAAGAGGAAAAGGAAGATAAAATCTTGAACAGAGAAACGGGAATCGAGCTGCACTGGCTCCTATATATATATACGTTTTCTGATTCCTCGGGAAAATTCGCCTGCGTCACTTCCGACGACGACGAGGCGGAAGCGCTAGTCTCCCAAGGACGCTGGGGGTCATCAGTAATTCTCGGAAAGTTTTCCGCAGTACTGCGAGAGCCAAGCGATATCGTACATATAAGGGAGATACGTTGCCCCAAAAGGTTCAAATGGGTCGGCTTTCTCAATATTCTCGACCTACTACATCGATATTTCTGGCCGACCAATCGAATGCAAAAAGAGGATCGCGCTGTCCGACTCGACGCGTACCCCGACTACTGATAATTCAAATTGTCGAAATGCGCTTCGTCGTGTAACCGCAGAGACTATATAGGTGCATTTTTACCACACCATACACGGGATAATCGCAGTCGGAGCCGAGTTTCGCGCTCCGCGGAATCGCTAAAGGGCACATCAGCGATCGCCGTATTTGCTTCAGCAAGCGCGACGCGCTTGTTATACAAATAAACCAGGAGGAATAAGCTCGCCTCGACTCGCGCTGTTGGATAATGCTATTCCTCGCAGGTCGCAAACTTGGCTCATTCCGCACGCACGAAAAGTTGCACCTCCGCGTTACCGCGTCCAGTATAAAATAAATGAAAAGCAATATAACCGCGGCGCGGGATATTCCTGGAGTGCGGCCGGGCTTCTTCTCGCGCTATAAAGCCGAGCGCGACTTGTAATATATTTCCAAAGGAGCTGCCTATAATTCCCGGGGCAGAGCGGCGGGGGCGGCGAGACTCCCGCGGGATGGGCTACTATTATAACGGCGTTTTCTCGCGAGCGCGGAATACAAAGTGCCCCGAGAGTAGTAGTGCCGCAGGGGAGCCGCCGCCGCCGCCGCCGTCGCTATTGCTGCATCGGATGACGCATTATTCCTCTGTACTTTGCTCGCGGCAACGCCGGATCTTCCGGAGACTCTACTGCGGATCCTTTTTCTATACTGCGAGGAGCCGCCTCTGCTTTATGGCGGCCTCGTGCTGACGATGTCCGCGTTTCATGTGCGTTTGTGCATCGTCGTAGAGAGCGAAGAACTTTGCCATGTTTTCGTTATTGGATTGCCCTTGATTTGGCGTAATGTATTTCTTTTTTTTTTGCTATTTTCTAGTCAATTGTAAATATAATATATAATAAAGAAGAAATTTGAGTTCGCTGTAGTTATATTTATCTCGGATAATGTTTAAAATTTTATCTCTGGCCGACCTGAATGCGATAGTCGATATATATGATACCTAATAAAATCCGCGTATATACCGTGTTATAGTGTAGAGGCGAGGCGGAAATTTTCATCTCAAAGTGATGAATATCGAAGATATGCGCTACTGTTATTCCGCTCAACTTATACATACTTTAGTCCCGCGCTTCTGAATGGCGGAAAGGGAGAAATTATTTATACATCTCGCGCTATATTGTATTCGCGATTTCAGTTGTTGTTATTGTTATATCGCTTATCGATTATCGGGCGAAGCTGGGGCGATGAAAAAGTTATGCGGAAAAGAAGAAGAAGAAATCAACAGACACCGAAAGATAAAGAGAATTCATCCCGGGATTATGCAGTGTGATACTACCGCAAGCTCCATCACTCGCGCCTCTGACACAACTGAGCAGCCTACTCCTGAAAAGTCCTTCATCCCGATGAAATATGCGAGCCGTTCTCGGATGAAAAAAAGAAGGCCCATACGCGCATTGTTTCGTGAACTCGAAGAAAGGATTCTTCGTGCCGTAGTCTCTCACTCGGGCGGCAGAGAGAGAGAGAGAGAGAGAGAGAGAGAGAGAGGGAGCGCGAGAGATTGATGGCGTCTCTCACGCGCGGGTCAGCGCGATAAAGGAGCGGCTACTATGGCTTGGAGAGATTTTTAACGGCGTACACACGTGTGTGCGGCGTCGGCGGTGGCACACGTCGTCGCAGGAAAAAAATCGGCCCGCAAGATTTACGACTCCATCGGTCATCGCTGCAGCCACGCTTCTGCTGCGCTGCTGCTGCTGCTGCTGCTGCTGCTTTTCATGGCGCTCTCCTTTTTACGGCCACTCTGTTTTACATGAATCCGAGATTTTCGTTTATTATTTCTCCTGCGCGCGAGTCGAGCGCTTCATTCGATTTTCAATTTTCGCCGAATTTTGTGACCTACTTTGGGAGATACGCGCACTAAACAATGCATTTGCCCAAAAGCCGGTTACGCATTTCATTGTGTGTAATTTATTAAACTAGCTCTGAATATTTAACATATAGTTTTGCTCTTATAACATATGCCAGTTCATTTCGACTCTGTCGCAGTGCTCTACAGCGCAGCTATATGGAATAATTTATAGACTGGGCGCATGCGCATTCAACAAGGAGAAATCGGCCAAATGATCGAGACGCCCAGGAAATCCTACAATCACGTGGCGGTCGTAAAGAAAAAAGGATCGTCGCCCGCTTGTAAAACGTCAAAACTCTAACCCAGATTCCGCAGGGGCCGCGTCGCGCGCTCACGTCAACTTTCGCTTGAAAGCCCTGGCGACCGAATGAGAAAAAGCGCTTCAATCTCCTCTGCAGAAGCAGAAGCAGCAGCAGTGCAGTGTGCCGCATAGTCATCGGGAAAGCCGAGTATGGCAAGCGAATGATATCCAAGAGAGGCGGGAGCGAGAGAGAGAGGGAGAGAGAGAGAGAGAGAGAGAGAGAGAGAGAGATCGAAGCGCGCGACAACGAACTAATACGGGACTATCGTGTAATCTGCATAATAATGCAACCCGCCGCGCGTTATTGGCTCGCGGATTCCTCGGCTGCATACAGATTCAAAATTACGCGCGCGAGGCCCACGTGACCGAGGCCCAAGACGCGCTGCGCGACAATGATAAGACGCGATAGTACGCTGGTTAGGCTGTGCGGCTATAGCTATATTATGTAGTCTGATGGGCCCTCGTTATTCCACTAGATTAGACGAGGAGACGTGCGGGATTTCGCGCTTCTGTACGGGGATTCTCTGATTTTGTGTAACTTCGATTTATCGTAAATACATGGCAAAAATACACGTACGAGACTTTCTTTTCAGGTGCGATTCATGCAAATTCGATTAAATATTGTAAATTGCGCAAATTGGACGATAGTCCGAGTTAATCTTCTCACTCGAAGCTTCAAAGGACGTGTAATTAAAACGTATGCACACCCGACACCCTTTGTGGTCCGGAGAGCTGCAGCGGCTACAGAATATTATTAGTCTATGACCTGGCTCTAAATGTCGCGAAGCTAAAGAGGATGAATAACAATGACCCTTGCGCGCTTAGCGAAACGTGATTCCTTGCGCAACCCTTATAATACCTATATACGTGTATATACGACTTCGTCGTCTTGGAGTATTAAATTGACATTTACCTGAGTTATGCAACTGTTTGCGCAACGAACCTGCCCATACACGACCGAAATGTTAGCTAGCCCATAGGATTTCAATTTTATTACGTTTTTCCTCAAAAAATACAGCCACTTCATCAGCAAAAGATCCCGCCTGCGCGGCTATTAAAAAAAAGGAAAAAAAAGAAGTCGAATCCTGCAAAAATCAGCGTCGAGAGTAAACGAACGCCTGGATGTTGGCGCTGGAAAATCCCTAACGAACACGGCCTTCCACCCCCTCTTTCAGCATCAGTATGTGTACAAAAAGAGAGAAAAAAATGGCCTTTCGCGACTCAATTGATTCAGAGCACGCGCTTGGAATTCAAACGTGGCGCCTACTTTTTCCGCGTCGTTTTTCGCTCTCAAACGTCGAGAGGCGCGCTGCAGTCTGCAATAGTACAGTACGGAGAGCGAGAGGTAGAGAAAAAAGCGAGTAGCCGGCTACTGTATTAAGGCGAAATCCCCAAGTTTAAGCCCGCGTGCGCAAAATAATGGGCCGCTTTATTAACGACGTTTAATTAGTGTCAACCGGTTTGCTCTGCGTCTACTCGCACGCGGAAACTCCCTTGCTCTTTCTCGCCGACACGGCATGTGTGTGTGTGTGTCGCGCGTAATCAACGATGGCTAGGCTTGTGTATACGCGCGCTCTCCTATTGCAGCTCTCTCTCTCTCTCTCCCTCTCTCTCTCTCTCTCTCTCGAGAGAGAGAGAGAGAGAGAGAGAGAGAGAGAGAGTGAGCTTTCATCTCTCTCTATTGTCGGAGCTCTTTCTCTCTAATTCATACGCTGTGTGTGTGTGTGTGCATGTCCCTCTCTGGCTTTTGTACCCGCACGTCGTCACATCATGGCTCGTTGTTCGAGAAGTACACTCGCTTCACTCGTACTCTCTGTCTGCGTGTACGTGCGCGTGGGGGAAGTCAAAATTTTTTGCACGGACTGTTTTCAAGGAGAAGTAGCGAATTAATTAGCCAGCTTATATTCTCAGGAGCGTTTAATTTTTCAACGCGATTTTGTTTTAATTATCCAGCCGAGCTTTCAGCGCTATACAATCTTTTTGGCGTGCATATAGGCGCAATATTCGAAGAAGTTCCTGACACATTTTTCTAAGCGAAACTACATGACTCTCTACACTTAGCCGCATTTAGATTTCTCCGCCCTTTGGTGCACACACGTGCGTCAGTGCATCACCGGGAGTGTACCGTCGACTATATACCTACATATAGGATAGAGTAGCGTCGAAAGCAGGCCACTCTAGCTTCGCTGTAGCGATAGACTTCAAACGGCGAAGAGGAGACCAAGAGTCGCCTGGCAGTCACTTTATAGTGGCTGCAACCCCTTCGAGTCCTTGGCGGACACGAACCAACTACTCGTGAGAAGCCTGAGATAGCGGTATATATGCTACGGTGGTTTATAACCTGCGTATACAGTATATACTACATACAGGTATATAATAGCGGTGTCCGGGGTATCGATATGCGTTTCGCGGCAAATTTGTGGATTCACACGGTTAGTTTCAATTTTCAGCGCGAACTCGATGACTTTGCGGAAATTTCATTTGCTGGGTATAAGTACTTAATACGTCTGCGGGAAGTGATTTTGCTCAAATTTTGCATGCTCGTCCGAGAAAATAATGTATTTCTATGATTAGCGAAAGAGTTGTTAAAAAGCAACACCCTCGCAGCCAAGCACCTATCACAATTAACCAACTTGCCGCGATGCGAAATAACAAAAGCCCTAAGATATATACATATATAACGTATATACACAGCACTCGAGGTTGCGAAGAATAAACCTAAATCAAGCAGGAGTAAACGGCGCGGAAAAAGGCGCCGCCGTCTCGTAAAGCCGTACAATGTATATATACACCGCGAATCTTCGCGGCGGCGGAGGCGGCAACATCAACATTTGCATCGCGAGTGCCGCTAAAATAAAACTCGCGGCGCGCGCAGTATTTTACGTAGGAGCAGCATATATACACTGCAGCGACTCGGCCTACATACTCGCGAGCGTGTCCCGGGAGGATTCTTCGTCTTGTCCTTTTTCACTGCGCGACGGCCCCGTTTCCTCCCCGAGGATCAAACGGCGCTGCTGCTGCGCTGAAGCTACTTGTTTTCTCTTTCAATTTTACAGCGGGGCTGCGGAGCATTAAGTTTTCCCTTTTAAGAGTCATCGCTCGCTTTTTTCCGAGCGTGCGGACGATCGATGAGCGAATCGTACAGAAAAGTTCGCTTTGACATTCGCTCCCTGTGCGAAAAAAAGGAAAAAATAGAAGAAAAGAAAAATTAATAAATAGCGCCCTCTAAGGCAGCTATAAACCAAGTCCGTTAGAACGTTAACCCGTTGACGCTGCAGCCCAGCTATATTCGTTTAATAACTCCGAAAGTTGGTAAAAAAAATTTGATAGTCCCAACTAAAAGGCTTGACGGTCCCGAGACCTAACAAAGTTCCCGATGCGCGCACGAGAGCGCAGCGTGTACATACACGGCGGCGGCATAATTTCTCCTGCTAGCGCTCGTCGGTCCATTTCCATCCTCCGTGCAGCCGTTTATCCTCGGGCGCCCCTTTGGCGCCGCCGTCGCGCGCAGCTGTGTGCTCGATTCTCCGTCTCTTTCGTCGCGCCGACGAGATTTTCGCCTGACACGATGAATTCGGGATATAGCTCGAGGCTCATCATCGCACTCGCTCGTGTCCCAGTTCGTAACTCGCTTCGAAATGGACTTTTTCAATTTTTTGTGTCTAAGCTGCGCCTCTTTTCCTCTTATACGTATACACACTCGGGAGGTTCTTTGTGTCGCGCGCGGCGGTAATGTGGTTGCAGCTACTGGCCGCGCGGGAAGCTTAAAGACTAATGGCTTTTCCGATGAATTAATTGCTTTTCAAGCTGTTATTAATTACCGAGAGAGAGAGAGAGAGAGAGAGAGAGAGATGCGCGGCTGCCGGGCTGAGTGATATAATTTTGCCGCGGCGAGAGTCTCTTCGATAAATCACTTCGCGAGAGGCTACACTGCGGGAATTTGGCTAATTCGCGCGCGGGTGAGGTTCTTTTAAATTCGTGCAAGCTGATTGAAAAACGGGTCTCGTAGCGGCGTATAACAAAGGAGAGAGCGTTACCGCCAAGCTCGTTAAATTAGCCCTTGCGATTCCGAGTGAGAAACGAGAGGTCAAAGCTAGAATTAAAAAAAAAAAACAAAAAAATATCTCTCGTCTGTCCGCGCGCGACGACGACGTTCTTCCTCGCCTTATCCTCGCCCTTCCCAGCTCTTCTTTTCTTATTTCTTTCTCTAGCTCCGAGATCATCTAGCTACTGCATTACACGAGTCCGCTGCTGCAATTATCCTTCAGGCAGTTTTCTACTTAGTTGCGGCTCTCGTTATATTGCGACGTACCCCCGACCGAAACGGGATAAAAAGCTTCAACCGGGCTTTGTTTTTTCAGTAACGCGTACTCTATCCCCGAGCACTTTTTCACGAGCATACACCTACCTGCGCGTTAGCTTGATTGGCAGAAACTGCGACGCGAGTTGGAGGCTTCCTTGAATTCGGGGGTTGGTTGGCCCGATCGAGCGTTTGAACCACGATTTTTTTTTCGACATGCCAAACCAACGGCGGAACTAATACAGAAGTAGAGAGAAAGGGAGAGAGGGAGCTGGTCTCGGTGAAAAGTTACAAGAGCTCTTTTTCCCTGGTAATTAGTACAATATTGACACGGCGGTCTCGGCCTTGAGGATCCTATGAACTTTTGGTCTTTTAATTCTCTTGTTAAAGAAAGATTAAATCTCTCCGGGGATGTCGGGGCGGAGATACCATTGTACTTTTAAAACAGCATTAATATTTATGACTTGATGGCTCTTGATTTAACCGTAGTCGCTAACTCTTGGCAAAGCCTCCTCTCTGTATATTTGTATTATTATACAATAAAAATATTAAGGCTAGTATTCACGTACCAAGTCGATTTCAAGACACCCCAGTGTCCCCGCAACCTCAATGCCATTAAAAGCGAAAAGCCTTTTTCACAGATACCATGCTCGCAACTTTTTTTTCTCTTCCTCTCATGCAAATTTATAATCAGTCGTTTTTTTTTCCTTGGAATCCCTTCTCATCTTCCTACAGCCAATTACCGCGCAAACTCCGACACCATAGCGAGCTTTAATGGTCTATTATAATCAAAGTCAGTCGACCGATAGGATAAAAGAAAAAATAATAATAATAAACGAAGCAAAAGTCCGAGGGGAAGTACACTTTTACAAGAATCTAACATTATAATCGCATGCAAATGCTCACTTAACTCGACTCGATTATCTCCAGCGCGGGCGTGCAGTAGCTTTTCTAATTGAAAAAGGACACATGTTTAACGAGCGAATCGTGCTTTCTGCGCCTTCACTATATAGAAACATGATTCATGAATCGTCTCTTGATTTCTCGCGGCGGTGAAGCATGCAACCCCGAAAATAAACTCTTGCTCAACGGGATCTGACTTTTCGCAGAGATAGTTCATAGTTTTCCGAATTATTTATTACGCGACTTAATTATATTCAAGAAACTCAACGAATACGTAAACGCGATTACTTATTCACAGCGCACTGAAACGTAAAGCCGAATAAGTAATTCAGCTGATTCGTCCAGTGCAAAATTGACGTTCGTGCATGATTAACGGCAGCTCGCGAAAATAAACTTTCATTAAATTAGTGGTTCCGTGTGTGTACACACATACACACATAAGCAGATAGACAAACATTCTTTAAACTCGCGAGCGCAGCCCGCATTAACGACGAAACGATCGCCAAACAGCCGCTCGCGTATATATAACTTTTCTCGGGAAAACTTCCGAGCGCGCAAGTTCTACTCTTCGAGACATCCTCAAGGAGGCGGACCCACACAATCAACTTTGCCTGATCGCGTTTATGTGTGTGTATGTATATACACACTCGTATATTTCTTTCGGAATTTTCAACTGGGCAAGTTTATCCGCGGGAACTGCAGCCCTGATTAAGCTATCGCCTATTCCTCGAATTCGTCACTCGTAATGTATATAGTGAGTAGTACAACACTGCGGGTATATATCTATATTGACTCTGTAATGGATTTCATCTCCCCCTCGGCCAATATCAATTCGCGATGTTGACGCGTGATACACATACCTCGACGCAACGCGCATCGGGCTCTTCGCAATCAATCACCGCTCGATTCATTGAATACTCTGAAGAATCTGCAAAACCACCTATATAGCTCATCCTCCTCGAGTAATCCCCATCTCTCCCATCTTATCCCCCATCTCGTCAATCCATATATATCCCTCCATCTCCACTCGCATCGCATATATAGCTTACTTTTTACGCGCTCGCTTATCGCATAACCGCGCGAGAGTGGCGCTCAGATATACATATATATATACCTGTCTTTATATCCTTTGGCCCGCGGCGAAAGCTGTTACGATTAACTTCCTACTCCCTTTCTCCACAGGCGTCGTCGTCTCTTAATATACACGCGCACGCATGACTGCCGGCAGGACTACTGCAGGCAACTCTTATTACGGGGGTCGAGCTGCGCCGCGACTTGAATAAACAAACGCCGGACTTTGACCGGATAATCCTGCAATCTCGCGCGCGGTAAATAAATACGAGATTTCTCTTTCTGCTCTCGGCTCCGATGTGCTGCGCGGATACACGAGGCTCTCTGCGGCTTAATGACGCTGAAAGCCAGGACGAGCTCGCGTAATTTATGGGACGGAATGTGGTCAAGGCTCGAGAGGGAGAGGAAAAGTAGCTCTATATACGTATATGCCCGAAGAGGGATAATTGCGGATGACGCCGAAAAAATTAGGCTCAAGTGCGTCTGGGCTTAGTCGAGCGACTGCTGGTGATACGCGCGCGGTGCCGTCAATTTGATCGTCGACGATTCGACGCTATATGTGTATAAAAAGGATTCGCGGCGCGTGCTAAGTAGAATAAGTCAGGCGTGTCTGACCCAAGTATGTTCCTTGCTGACTCGTGAACTTTGACCTAATTTTCTCGAAATCCCTCGGAGCTATAGTTGAATTTTTTCCCCCCTTCTCATCTCCCGAACTTTAACTCGCTTCCTCGAGTCGTGTGAACCTTTTTGCTCAAAATTCAGAAACAATTATCGCACTCCGCGGATTTTATTGAAGACTCGAGTGCAAATTTAACCCAACCCCCGACTCTAATAAGTTTCCGTTTCAAATCAAACAAAAGTTGCTGCACCTGATTCCCAAGTCAAATTTACCCTGTCGTGCGCCGTCTCGTTATTTATACGTATATTATCAAAAGTAGATAGCGTTTCCTGATTTTTGCCGCATTCATCGATTGAAAATCAATTGGAAAATAATGCGAAACGAACAGCGAAAAAGGGCCTACGGCCGCAGACGATATAACGCGGTCGACGCTCATCTCGACACAGGGCAGCTCCATCTCGTCGGCGCTTAACGCAGCTTTAGCTTTGACGTCAGAGAGAGAGAGAGAGAGAGAGAGCTGCCATGTCAGGGATGGCGCGGCGCCGTTTAATTATAACTTTGCCGAAGAACCAGAGTGAGAGTAGCGGTGCTCCGCCGCGCGCGCGCGCGTGCACGTATACCTAGATCGGCATAACCCGCAGCGAGCCCCACTTGGATAGATACATATATATAGGTATAAACGTGCGAAAGAGAGCCGGCCGCGAGGAGAAAAGTTAGAAATATTAAGGCGGAACATCTCCCGGGAATATATATATATACATATACACTATATATATAAGCGGCGAGGGTCGTCGCGTAGGCGCGCCTAGATTAACTCGGACAAGATCCTGGGCTATTTCTTCCTTTCAATTTTAATGGCAACGGATTTTCAGCGCGAGAGAGCGGCTTAATGCCGTTAAAAAGTAATAACAAGTGTAGTTAAAAGAAGCGCGCGAGGGAAGATAAAGGGCAGCTGCTCGCGCGAGAGACACTATAATGTAAGATGATCAACTCGACTTTTCGAGGAAGAATAATCCTCGCGTCGTAACGTATTTATCGCGGACGAGTTCTGCCGAAAGGATTCCGCGAGATTACTTTTTACCGTGGCGGCCTGTCATTAAACTGCATATAATGCTCGCTCTGCGTTAACGGGCATAGTCACGCTAACGCCGTTATCGCCGCGCAGCCCGTCATCGCCGAGAGAATCTTCGTCTTCCTCATTTTTACATCGAGCAACATCCGACAATAAGAGGCTTGAATGAGGCATCGCTGTCTATATATGTATAATCGGTAATAAGCGTCTCGAAAAACGGCGGAGCAATTTGCGAGCAATCAGCGTGAAACGCTTACGCGCCGAATTCCTCCTCGGGGACAGCTCTCTCGCGCTGCCGCGCGCGCGTGCGGCGAGAACTTTCGGAGCGAGAGAGTGAGAGAGGAGTAGCGACTTCTTTATGCGCGCCAGCGAGTTTTACTCGCGCGACGCTTTTTCGTCACGCTCGTGAACCCTTGCAGCTACTGCTGTATGCGCTCGAGTTTCTTGCGGAGCGACGCCGCGGCCCGGTGGGTTACGTCTGCGGTCTTTTTCTTCTTCGGCTCTAGCTGCTTCTCCTCGGTTATATATGTACGCGAGTTGTCCCACATTTGTTTGCCGCTTTTTGCTGAAAATGTATGTTCGTTGTTGAACGACTATGCGTGCACCCAAGTGTAAATGACTTTTCTACTATATAGGAAATACACGGATTATATATTTAATAATCTTTGAATCTAATACGTATATGTATACTTGTAGAATTTCTGTAACACGACAACAAGTTCCATATTGTATATAACTCGAATACGTATATATGTACAACCATAATCGATAGCGATCGAAAATAACATCGTCTGCAAGCTGACCCTCGAAAAGCCGATTTGAGCTAAAAAAAGAAAGAGTATATTATAAGCCTGTCGGCCGCATCGCAATCGATGAGCTTGCACGTACGTGACGCGTCGACCGCGACAACTACTGCTCTGCTCTGCCCCGTCTTTATTCTCTCGCTCTGCAGTTGTCCCCGAGGCGCAAATAAAATATCCGCGCGCGTGTGCCAAATGGCGCTTAGTATTCCGCGAGCCGCCTATGCAGCACTACCAGACTATATATGTATACGCGTGTACGGAAGTGGCAAGTGCCGTCAAGGGGGATGAAGTGCCGGAGTTCGCTGCGGACATTAGGAGGCTGCTAGCCTCTCTCTCTCGCTCTCGACGACGACGACGACGACGTTGCGTGTTACACTGCGCACTACATGTATATATGCACGTTTGATGGAAAACGGTCGATCAGACGGAATCCGTGCCAAAGCGTTGCCGGTGGGAAAGGAGCTTTTTGTCGGGCGTACGTGCGTAATTGGAAAATGTTTCCTTGCCATATAGACGATGTGTTAACGCATTCCCAGTGCAATTAACGGCTTTGTATAATTTTACCGGCGACGAATCATTCGTTTATATTGGAACCGTAAAGATGCAGTAAGGCCACTTTCGCTTAATTATCGTCTGCATCGGAATTTTTCGAAACGTTCGTCCTAAGAGTAAAATATATTGGTGGCGGCAATTTCGATCAAACGTCGGTTCGATCGTGTACACGCGCAGCAACAGCAGTTCGAGGACAGCCTTCTCCGTTGCTATATACATATACGCTCCGACTTAATTAGCGGCAAAGCCCGCGGGGCGCGGCGTTGAAACACGCCCGTGCGGAAATCGCGCGCACAAAAGCGACGTCGCGGTTATTATCGCGCTGCGACGACAACGACGCCTTGTGACGTTGCCGCGCCGCCGTTATGTTTTTCGTCACACGAGAGCGATATGTAAACAGTAGCACTTTGTTAACGAATTACGTATTCCTCGCGCAGTCGTTTGTCTCCGTCGCTGTGGAGCCGCTTCATTGTATACGTAACTCGGCTATACCTGTGTTGTTGCGTGTACCTCATCGAGTAATTGCGAAAGAGGGAGGATAATTGAATCGAGCGACTAGCGCCGCGCACAGACTCGCAAGATGCTGGCCAAGTCTGGCTCTCTGGTATAATTGATCGATTAGCCGCGCGACGAGACGACGACGCCAAGCCCTTTATATTGGGAATTTCGTTTATTGCCGTATTTTCTCGGTGGTTTGCCAGTTAACGGAGTATGACTCTGTGGATTGATTGTCTGGTATTGATGAGACTGTCGCTATTGTGTCCTAATGTTATACCGAGATATTTTTTACGAAGAAACATGCGTCGGAATGCCGCATTCGTTGATGATCGAACGGAAAACCATTTGTTTGATTATTATTGAGACGTAAAGTCAATATAGCGATGAGGTGAATAATATATACTGAAAGCACTTGTCAAACCAATTCATGGTGTATTGTCATTTAAATAGATCCTGAGCATTGTAGTGCAGCTTCGCTTTAGTGTATACGTACATATTGCGATTGAATGTATAAATTATGTTATATACATGACAGCAAGCACTTATAGCTAAAAATAAATTCTTTCGCGACAGTCGCCAAGCATTGCGATTACTATATAACATAACGGCAGTCGTGCCCTGTCGCTTCGACGTATCATTAAAACCATAAAACGCATTATTACGCACCGCGTCGATTCGCGCCGTAAAATCTCGCAACGCGACGGATCCCTTTGTTTTCCAACTGTGTTCACGGCTCTCGCAGTATAAAGCTCGCGGAATTTTAATGGCGGGTAGTCGTCGCTTACATTCGTTTTACGAGCGGGAAGCGTCGGAAAAACACACGCGTCAGAGACGCGCGACTCTCGAGTTTCGGCGTTGGTTCTTTGAACGCGACGCCGTACACAATAACAAGTGCGCTCATTGCAGTAACAAGAATAAAAAATTTTTCTCCTTCCCTAGGCTAAATTGGTAGCCGTCATAATTTTCTGTCCGTTAAATGAGCAGACAAATGCGAGGTAATTTTAAATTAGTTCCACTTCTCCGGCTGTGCGCTTTCCCGCGGAGAACTTACAGGTTCGGCTGTGTATATACGTATATATACACACGAAGCAGACAAGTCCCTTGAAAATTTCAAACTGCTTTCGTGTACACAGTAATAATGCACTCGGAGCTATAAGGAAAAAAATGCATTCTTCTCTCGGCCGCGGAATCCGCCGGCGCCGTACGTGGTACAACCTACTTATTCAAAACTTTGCAAGACGCTCGTCTCGGTAAAGTTGGCCTCGAGCCTGTTGTGCGCAATCCCGGAGGGGATTTCAATCGACCCCGACAATCTTGTAATTGCGGGGCGACTCATCTTCGTGCTTATCATTCCAAACAAGGCCCGTCTATACAACACCGCGCAGCGATTGCAGGACGCCGAGGCCTGCCAAAAGAATCACTGCTGTCTGGCATTCTCTCTTTCTTCGCCAAAATTGTCAAATTCACATCCTCTCATATATATATATGTGTGTGTGTGTGTGTGTGTGGATACTGATGCATCAGACCGGTGGTCTAAATCGCCGCGTCCGCGGCGGCGGGCTGTAAACGAACGCGCGAAGATTAGCGCGCAGAATTCGAGAGGTAGCATCAGCTGGAAAACAGGCGAAACCGAGAAATGGAGCACGAACGAGGTCTGCGTCACGCGGGAGAACGATCCACCGGGCGCGCGGAGAACGAGGTACGCTTTTATCGCCGCTATAAAGGCTTTACAACAATCTCATTCCACTCGCTCGCGCGCGTGGCTGGCTTTTCTTCGGTGTATAGCACATGAAGCCCGTAGCGGAAGAAGAGGAGGAGGAGACAAGAAGAAGCTGCCGCGCTTATTACAAGCGCGCGAACAAGCCCGATAAATAGGATGATTTCGCGTCTCGTCGAAACAGCGGGCTTCGTGCGATATGCGCTCGTTCGCTCGTTTTTTTTTTATACCGCGGGGCTCGCGCGTTGATTAATTCTGCGGCGGAGGGAGCGGTGGCCGGTTTGTAATTCGGGCCAACGATCGTATTGGTGGTCTGGCGGATGAGAGAGAAAGAGATTTAGATGCAGTGTATAGTATAGGTGATGAAAAATTACATCGTGGGTTAAAATTAATTGTTCGCTCATATGTTATATTAGCAATTTATCGGGTTATCGGTTCGAGCCTTGAAAAGGGGATATTCATGTTCTATTTCAGTCCAGCTTCGAGTAGCGGAGTAGCGCGGATATGAGACTCGCAACGAAATTACGAAACGATATATGCTAATAAGTATATATGCTTCTATAGAATCAAAAACTCGGCCGTTGGATCCTACGGCAAAAGAAGGCCAATAACTCGAAAGTCAACACGTAGTGCTGTAGTAGTATAGCTAAAAAGCTCGAATCAATTATTCAAGCACCCGAGGCAACTTTCCATCATACACACACACACACACACACACACACACATGGGACTTGCACACCAGCGGTCGGTGCACTTAATGAGCATCTGCATAACCCCAAGGAGTACGCGCGCAAAAGACACGGCGCTAAGCAAATAATGCACACGATGCAGTAGATGAGCGTAAAATTCGCCGGAACTAGCTGCTCTCTCTCTCTCTCTCTCTCGCGCGCGCGCGCGACGTATACTTAGTTCGACCGCCGCCGTATAAAACGGGGACGCGCGCTAATTAAGCAACTTTGCGCGCGCCCGCGAATAAGTTAGACGCTGCTTTCAATTAACGCTGCCTGCCAGAATCCCAAGCGCCAATCTGATTTGGTTGTGTAGTTTTCGCATTAGCGCGCAAAACCGATGCGTCGAACCTGCGCATCTTCTCCCCTACTATTATAAAAATACAGCTTAAGGTAAGCTTCTATTGCTCATCAGAATTTTTATCGAGCATCAAAATAAATAAAAACCTATAATGTAACAAGTCAAATTACACTCTGGCCGTTAAAAACCATCGATCACCGTTTGCCTCGCAAACACGTAAGCCGCGCGCACGACAAGTGCACCCACAAAGTGACAGGTATTCGTTGGGTCAGTGAGAGAAAAAAAACAATTTAATTGCAAAGCGCCATAAGCCTGTAAACGCGCGTAAACTGGCAGTATAATAATGCGCCCGAGAGTCGCATCAAAACGTTTTTCACGTACCACTTTGCTGCGGTCGACGCTCGTATATGTATGACGATGCCGACTCTCGCGTGGAATTTCATTTCGTCCCGCCAGCAAACAGCTGCTGATGGTCAGCGTGATATTTTTTCTTTTTCTGTTACAGTGAAATGTAAAAATAACGAGAAATGTGTCGTACTTAATGAATCGACGTTTTTCTGTTACAGAGATGAATCGCTTTTAGCCACAGAGAGGATAACCAGCCCGAAACAAGCCAGACGTCAGGATGCGCTGCCTTCTCTTATTGGTAAGCGTTGTGTTATTATTATTATTATTATAAATGTTCACCGAGCCACGGGTTGCGTTGGTTATCGGCGGATTTGAGGGATTGGACCGTCCGTACACACTCGATGCCCGTCGAAGTATCCTATATATATATATATATAACAAGTTGTTATTGCGGCGACACGACACACACCTAAACGCCGCTATTGTCATCGAAGACGGGGGGCTTTACACCGATGGTCCGCCGTAAATCCCATTAACAGCAATTGAACGCGGTGTTACCGCGATTGAAAGGCACACACTCGAAACAGACGTTAAATCAAGTCCGGTCATTAACTCGTGCACCATAATTTACCGTCCTTTCGTATATAGCAGAATTTAAAGCCCCTCGCGGCAGCGGTCCATAACTCGAGCGAGTTGCAAAAAAAGTGTATAAAATGTAACTGCAGCGCGTCTAAGCCGGAGTCCCGCGCGACTCAATAAAGAGGCGCAACAGGAAACAAGCGTCTCGCGGGTTCATTAATTTTCCGAAAAGACTCTCGGGCTATCGCTACTGTTATCCGGGGGACCGGCGCTTTTATCAGGCTCGATCACGGCTGCACACTTCGACGCTAAATCGATTACATCGTTACAGCTGCGCGCAGCGACGCCTCTTTCCCCGCAATTAATAACTCTAGATAATTGATTGATTACGGAGGCTTTAGTTGCTACGACGCGAGAACGCAACTATTCCGCAGAGATTCGACAATGTTGTATAATATGCCTGTATTCATTGTTCACGCACACACGCGCCCAAACGGCGAAAAACAGTGGATTTTCGATTTCGTAATTTCAGGCGTGCGAACGGCGTAAACGTGTGGCCCGCAACGCTCGGATGCAATTTAATTGAGCATCCTCGCTGGTGATGCGCTTAATCGGTTGAATTTTCTGTGTGCTCGCGTGCGCAAGCCTCGTCATGTGTGTGTGTGTCTGTGTGGAATTGATTGAAAATATAGAGGAGGGAAATTTTCGTTCGATTTGATTTTATTCCGGAAAATAAACGCGCCCCGAATTTTCAGATTCACTTCTGACGAGAAAATTGTTTTTCCTGCACGAGCACGAATTGCCGGGAATGAGAGCTGAGGGAGAGTGGATTCTTTGTTACATATGCAACGGGAAACGGGCTGGATTTTCGCGTGTTATATTTGATTGGAGAGGAATTATTCGAATTGTGGTTACGCGGTTTCGAAATGTATACCCTGAATTATTTAAATTAAAATCTTGAAAACTCGAATGCATCTCAACTAGCTTCAATCCTTTTCTCTCGGAGTCTCTTTCGAAAGGGCCTCGACGCCGTAAAATTCATCATCTCATAAGCTATACCCGCTTATTTTTTCAAAAAGCTAGCGTACGACTTTTAATCCTCCCCTTCAAATCCGAGTATAATTATGCCTGCGCGTTTTTTTTTCGGTTATCCGTCTCGAATCGCCGGCTCCGCTAGTACGAGCTATTATATATATATATACTGCAGCTGCAGACGCCACAGAGCGCGCGTCGGGCTCTTGCGTATATATATATATGTCTCCTCGCGCGGTCGATACACAGCGAAAGGCCGTGTCATGAATTATAAGTAATCCGGCGCATAAAGTCCCGGGTTCGCGCGGCGGTCGAGAGGATCCTCTCGAGCGATAGACGACGAGCATCCCCTTGAATACTGTTTACTTCTTGCGCGAGCTCATGCTCGCGCGACGTATAGGCTCGCGAGTTTCGTTTTAAAGTTTGAACAAACGCGTGTCGCGCGCGCTCTTTGAGCCGCGCCAGCTTTTGAGCGCGAATTTCGGATTTGTCGTCGGGGAATATAATGTATAAAGAGGGAGAAAAGAAAGAAGAGCATATCCCTGTATATACAGCCGCTCAGTTTAAAGATGCAGGAGATGCTCGGGATTATTTCGAGGATTAGGTGGGCGCGCGCTCGAGCTATATATATATATATATATATGCGCGCATGCGTGTGTGGTCTTTCGTTTAAATATTTAAGCGCGCTTTTTATCGGGTTAGCGGGCATTCCGCGCGCGTTTTCCTCTATTACATTCTCTTATTTCCGGGAAAAGTATACCGTAATATAATACTCCGTTGCGGCAGTGTTGAATTGTCAAATATAATGTACTATATTTAGCCGTGTTTAGGGAGATAAAATTAATATTATATGCTGTTAATCTTAACTTATCTAGCGTTCGCCGGTGGAGCACGAAACTTCCATCTGCATTGATTCATTACGAGCGTAACGGTGGCTCTAAAGTGAATAGATTTGATAAGCGTATATATACGCGGTGGTATGTATATATGCGAGGAGCGAAGATAACGCGGGACCTTGACACGGTAAACATTGAGTGCCTAGATTCGAAACCTAATGCGTTTTATCGGGCACCTAAAAACCAAATTAAAAGCTGCATGTCTCGTGTCTCGGCCCCTGAACGATGACGAGCATTCATCTCTTATCTTTATTGAACAAGTTACATTTGTCATCCAATATTTTCAATTTGTACGTATATATAACGAACGGCCTCGATATTCCTTTCAAATAGATAATGTATTCAATTCTATATAAAAATCGTTCGATTTCGACAATTAATTTTTACAGCTACTTTTGTTTTTACGAACGATCAGTCAAATAATAAGATATGAGAGCAGAGAGAACGGCTTGGCCCGTCGCGCGCAAACACGTCTCCGATAAAAGGCGGCGCCGAAAGTCGCGTGGGCGCTCGATCTCTCTTGCAGACGAAAAAAACATCCGTCATCCCGGGGAGATAGAGAGAAGGGCAAGAGCCGCCGCCAAGAAACACATCGGCCCGGGCGTGCAATTTGTAATCGTTTGTCAGAAACTGTACACCATAAAAACAGGGGACCCACAACGCGCGCGCGCGTCTTGTATTCAAATGAGAGAGAGAGAGAGAGCCTCGCTGCTTCTCATTCCAGCCGAGCGTCGGCACACTTGTCTCGCCGCGCTGAAATCTCGGCGTTTAATACTTTCCACGCGCATAATGGCGCGCGCCTAAGTACAGCCTGGCAAACTTGGTGCGGGTGCCTATTAGTCTTCATAAATACGCCGCAGAATGTAAGTGGGCCCGGGACTCATTACGGCTCGTGTCTTGCCCGGGATTCGACGCTGATGCGTGTACTACGTGCGAGATGCGAATTCCGAGACGGAGGAGTATATACGAGAGAGCGAAGTTTGCGGCTGTTATAACGTATATTATACAATATGCCGCGATCTTTCTCGAGCCTTCGATGCGCTCGCTGCACTGATTACTCCCGGGGCAAATCAATTTGTTGCAACTTTGCGATGCATGGAGTTTTGCTGTTTTTTTCATCTGCGATATATATAATGTGATAATTACTCGTTTAATGCAATTTACGAAATCATATCGCACTGCATAAGCACGCCTGCGCGCATCAATTGCCAATTACGAGCGCGCACGTATCTGTAACACGCAGCCAATTAGCGGGCAATTAAGTGACGACGGCGTGGCGCGAAAAGCGCGAAACAAAAATTGTCAATTATAATCTCGAAAGCTGTATATCTATATACAGATACGTCGCGAGAATGAAACTATAACTATATACTTCGCAAGAATCGCACCACGTTATATATATATATATATATATATATATATATATATCAATCCCGAAGCGAGGAAATTCTCGAATTCAAAGGCCACTTCTCCGTATTATACGAGGCCGCGCAGCAACTCCGAGAGGTATGATGGCCAAAAGCGCATCTCTCGACAATTATTGTTACAGAAAAGTCGATCCTCAAAATTCGCCCGTGCCAACCCTTCAATCTGTCGCCCTCTTTTCTCTTGCTTCCAAGAAATAACAATCGCAGAAGGCGCGCGTTAAAAAAATCGAGGTCAGGACCTTAATCGGGAAGAGCTTCGCGCATCAGAGCCGCAGGCTATACTCATCGTATATATATATATGCTACACTGTGCTATATACCGCGCGCGCGGGAGGGAGAAGCATATAGGAGGCGAGTATCGCTCGCGGCCTCCGGAACAGCGCCCCGTTTTATACGTCTCGGCGCGGCGCGTTTTATTTTCGCGCTATTCCTCCCCATAAATGCGAGTGGCTTCGGTATATACACACACACACACACACATGTATGAACGAGGCGTGGGTGGGGGAATAAGGGATGCTGTACGGGGGCGGAGGAGGTCCGCTCTGGCGCCAGGACGACTGCTGTCGGCTAGCCAAGAAGGGAGAGACCGAGCGCGCGTGCAACGTTTATCGACGCGTCTGGAAAAAGAGACAAAGACGCAGTGCCGCTGCTACTATCCGTTAGACGACGGGGATATGGCTCTATCCGCGATGCGGGAAATGCGACGCGTCGGTAATGGATTATGGATTTCAAAGAGACTTGCGGATACGCCGAAAACAAAGGTTTTCAATTTTCGTCCTAAATTTCGGTTCTTCTACTCGCTTTCAACATTCATAAGTAATGTTTGTACGAATTAGATACCGGCGCGTAACAAAGTTGCAATCTCGCGCATGTTTTGTAAAATGAGGCTTTCAAAAAGCTTTCAAAACATTTACATACCGTTGAATATCAACTCTTTTGACACTGAGGGAATGCGAACGTGATTTCGAGAAGACATTTTCTGTGCCAGCTCCATATCTATGGAGATACAGCAAATCGTTATTACAAGGGATTCAAAGAGAAAAAAAATAGCCGAATAAGCCACAGACAGCCAATACAATTTTTGCTACGCAACATATTTTCACGATATGCTGTATAAAATTCTCTATATAAAATTTGGAATTTCGCCCGGCTCTGCTTCCCGTGTTACACCCCGCGTATTTTTTCCATCAACGAGGGCATATAAAAGTTGGGTAGTATTGGTGATCGCGTGCACATTTCCTGTCGTGTACAATGTAGTTGAAAATGCTCGTATTTTCAATTTTTTATTTTTAATGGCGAATCTCATCTAAAAAAACTGATCCTCGAATCATTTCCTATACGAAGAAATATTACGAAATTTGCAAAAAATGTCGGTCTATAGCTGAAAATCGAGCTGAACATGAGGAAGAAAGCCGCACATAGAAAAGTTAATCAACCGCGGGCACTGCGCCTGTAATTTCGCGGCTCTAATAATACTCATCCGGGACCGACGACACCAATAGATACACGCAGCTAAATGAGATAGCATCGTCAATGCTTTCAGAAAAATACGGCTCAAAGTCTCTCGAGGCGAAGCTCAGGGTATATAGACAAGGCCAAAAAGAAACACGAGACGGCTCCGTGTCGAAGCACAAAGAAAACGCGCAGGTACAAAGGTTGCACTACTGCGCACGCGACGCGCGAATCATGTATACAGATATACGTATGGGCGGAAGAAGCGAAACGGGCGAGAAAAAAAGAGAGCGTACAGCCAGAAGAAGCTGCTCTCTGCGAAAAGCAGACAATCAGGCCTTAGCAGATATTCGCGAACCAGCGCCGAGGGTGTACAAGTATATACATTCGAGAGAAGAAGCACGTGTGCGCTGGCTCTTCCGCGAGGTATGTATATATGTATATGTAGCGGCGAGTATATGAAATACGATGCCCCTTCGGCGGCGCGAGGTATAATAGCGCGCTCGATAATCTGAAATCCCATCGAGTATTATCGCTGCGCAGCTCGTCGAAGAGGGCGAAGAGAGGGAGGGAGATCGGCCAAGTGCTCCTCGCTCGCGCTCCGTATAATCTCTTTGTCGAAATTAATCAATTATGCTTCTGCTCCTCTTCCTCGATTTTCGTACGTCCTATATATACATATACGCGGATATATAGAGGCAGCGTTGGCGGGCCTTTTTCGAGGGCACCCATCACACGTATATAGCGACGGTTAACTTCGTTTCGAGGCGAAAACCAGGCGAACAGTTAGTTACTTAGTTCGCGCGCACACGTGCGGCTATACCTACACGTATATAGTCCATAGTATATACGGCTTCGGTCCAACTGCTGCACACGAGAAGAGAAGGGATTACACAGCCGCAGAGACGCCGCCCCCGCTGGCGCCACTCGCCGTGTGCTTTTAGCTCTTTCGCGACTATCGTCTCTTTCGACTCGACGTGCTTTTGTTTTCTCTGTTCCGTCTGTCTGCTATAAATGCATTTCAATGCCAGCAGTGCTATAAAATTGGTATTGCACGAGTATTAGCGGCTTTTTTGCCCGGACAGAACCAGAGGTTTCGGGACAAGCTTTTCACTTGCTTTTTGTAGTCTATAAATTCGTCGCTGTTTGTTCGCGAACCGAAGCTCATCATGCATGTATATACAGTTTTCCTTCGTCAAATTCTCGAGCTTGACGGTAAACTCCAAATTAAAGCTCGCTGCGTTCGAATGACTTTTCATACGAGCTTCGCGGCTTTGAACCTACCAGTCGTTCAATCTCGCTTAGTATACATGGATATATACAAAACATCTGCGCTCAGTCATCGCGGTGCGGCGACGATGGCGCAAGACCGAAATCAAGCTCTCGCCGCGCACGAGCGCCATTTCTCTGTTTCGTAAAATCTCTCCGCTATACTTCGCGCATATATGTGTATATATATAGAGGACGTCTGCTGGAGGCGTGTTACCAGGAAATTGTAGACGCCGTTGAATGGCGTGCGGGTGGATTTTGCGACTGACAGTATACATCAAGCTCACGAGAGATGTAGGAGCTATGTAGGTGTATACGAATTCGGTGATTTAATAACGAGCAATTATCCGTTGACGTCATGGTAATCTCTTTGGACGAGTGTGGCTTATTATTTTTTGCGCAGTTACGTGAGTTTTGAGCGAAGCCATTCGGCCGACGTCTTTCGTTTCTCTTGCGAGCTCGGGTATATCGGCGGGGAAGAGGTAAAACGATCGCTTATGTAATTGTGTACGAAGTCCTACTACCGAGAAAGAGAGAAGGAGAGAAAGTCGCTTTCACACGCACGTCTCGAAATATTGCTCTCGGCTTCTGTGCATAGAATATTTCAAAAGAATATTAACGCTATTTTCCAGAGCGTGAAATGTTCCCGACGAAAATACAGCCATTTCGAATCAATTCTTCCGGCAGAGAAAACATTTTTACGAGAAAAATTGCCGTATAGCAGTGCGCAATCAAATATTTATATTTATATATTTGACTCAGACGTTGGCTGCAAAGCAGGCCGTTACCATTTACGCGCCGCGCGGGGGTCATCATTGAAAAATACGAAACAGAACAAATATTTTCCATAGATCGCCACTAGATCGATACAAAAGTATACCCATACATAGCAGTGCTTTTTTCCAACCTCGCAAAAGCGCAATAAATCTTCACGCACTCGCCAATCGAAATCCTCCGCATTGAACTTTGGATCACACAGCCCTGCGCACAAATCGAGCCGCGAAAAAGTTCGCCCCGCAATTTCGAGAAAAAAGCCATCGCTCAGTCCTCCTGTCAAAATCACGTGATAGATATAAATATAGAGCGCGCATATTCCGCGATTGAATAATAAAACTCTCGCGCCGCGCGAGAAAAACAATCATTGGACGCGACAATGACGGCTGCCGGGAAGATAAAAGAGAGAGCTTAAACGCGGGCGCCATAAGCGTTTGCGCCGCGACGTACGCCGCGGCTGCGATGACACAAATCAAAACTCCGCCGTAAAATCGCCGGCTCATTCGAGCAGTCGGACCGAAGAAGATGGATATGGAGTACCGGGGAGAAGCTGGGACTGTAGCCTCTGTATATGCAGAGAAACGGAAAGCAGCAGCGGCCGGCGTCGTAAAGCCCGTATACGTACGCGTGCGTATATATCCCGTGGAATCTCTCGTGAAATTTCCCGGCGTGGGTCATAAAAGCGAGAGATTTGCTTAAATTGGCCGATTCCCCGAGAACAAGGCCGTCACTTTTCTTCCTTTTCTCTGTCCAACGACGTGTGTACCGCTGCTGTAAGCGTATGTGTGTGTGTATACTGGATCGATATCACTCTGGTTTGTCTCTCTCAGGCTCTTGATCTCGCGGCGGATTTTACGATCGGACATCGGTGTATTTGTGTATACGCGCGCGACGGAGAGCGCAGCCTAAGTAACCGGTGAAAAATTTATAACCACAGCGAACTTTGGAAAAATGAAATATTTTACGAGCCGAGTGTGTTGCCGATTTTATCGAGCCGTTCTATACTTCTTATACTCTCTGTTTCAGCTTAATTTCAAACAAATTTGATTTTTTTTATGCATCCATAATGCATACACTGCACGCGGGGCAATACTATGCATGTATATACGTTGAGGCAATAAGAAGGTAGTTCATCTTATTGTTAGTCCCCGGGCTGGATTAAGTCGAGTTTCGGATGTACATGCGAAAACGTGCGCGCGCGAATGTACGTAGTTTAGAGATAGGTTGGGGCTGCTAGTGGTCGGAGGAATTTACGGCTTGGTAACCGTCGAGAGACGAGCGACAAGCTTTTCGGCATTCCGGATGACACTTTTGGGGCAGAGTCTCTCCAGCGCGTGATTCATGTCGTATCGGAATTACGAGAGTATGACTAGTGGTATGACCCTTTTGTCATACCACTCGCCTCGCGTGTTGCCGAACTCGCCACAGTTATATATAACCGTGGAGTCTTTTCGAAAAACCAATGTGTCTGTTTTTCTATTTTCAGATATATACTATATACATAATATTATAATAGATCAACTATATAATCCTTTAGCTCATACCTCTTCTCGACTTCCCCGCATCCCGGTACAAATTAACAAAGGCCGCGTCGTAAAGAATATATTCAGGGAAACGCGTTAATCACTATACGTAGCAGCAGAGCACAGCGCGGGGGAAACCGAACAAAAACGCGCGGCGAAACTCCTTTAGAAATCCACATAAATCATTTCCAGCTCCGGCACGGGTATAATCCTCAACTTCCAGTAGCGCATCGCCGAAACAAGGTTATCGCCGCCGCGCTAAATTCAATTACCCGCCAGCAGCCCGACGCTCTCTTGGAAGAGAGGACAGCAAAAAAAAAATCATCGCCGAGTGCAGCGTTATTTTGGTATACGCGCGCCGAGGATAATAAAGTCCTAATCTGCGGCTGCGCGCGATGACGTAAATTTTGAGCTCTTAATCCGTCTGTAATCGCGCTTATACGAGGGCTCTTGCTCGATCCTCGACCCGAAGACGCGATGACGCCGAGCTAAAGAAAGAGAGAAAGCCGTTGGTGGGAGACCGGCAGAGAGTGAGAGAGAGAGAGAGGGAACTATGGGATGTGTGCAGAGAGGGGAGGGGAGATCCGGCGCGTGCTTCATATGTGCAAGCGAAGGAGAATGTGTAGAGGGCTTTTTTCGGTTCGTTCACCGATATAGTTCACCGCTTTAGGAGAGACGATAAAATTTCCAAAACGCTTTCATGAATGATAATGCGCGCATGTTTATGTTTCCGATGGCTATTATGGTTTATATGGGTGCTTTCGCTTCGAGCGCGCATATTAAAAAAAGCTCGTTAAAGGCGAGAATAGAAACAATCATACGTGTATACAGTTCGTTCAAATCGAGTCATAATTTATGATCGACTAATTAGTCCGGGACGAAAAAAAGGCAGCTCACGAGAATAACGGTCGGGCGTGCAGAATGAAAAAGAGAGACGGACGGACAAAAGAAGAGTCGGCAAAAAAAGAAGCTAGACAAACAGTATCAGCAACGAGAGTAAGCGAAAAAGAGAGGGAGAGCTGCTGCTGCTGCTGCTGCAGTATTTTAGAACAGTTGCCAAGTTTAATGCACCTTCGATTTTCGGCCAGTACCGTGGTCGTACACAGCAGCCGCGAGGGATGTGTGTGCCGAAAGTCGGACGCCACATTGGCGCCTCCCTCGTACTCCCGTTATACTGCAAGTTCGCTGCGCGGTTATATCTGTTTCGTTATCCGCGCCCAAGTCTCTCCTCTCTCTCTCTCTCTCTCTCTCGCTCTCTTTGCATTTTTATTTCGGACATGAATTTTCCCCTCGTTCTCACTTATCGCGGATTGGATATGTGTGTATGTGTGTGTGTGCGCGTGTGTGTGTGTGTATTCTCGAATACCGAATTCGCCGAAGCGATTTATCGATGGAGAGCTACGACGACGACTGGTCATTAGCCTCCTTCCGGGACCCCCGGTATAACTTGGACTCTTATGCTGGATTTCGCCCAAGAGCCGGTGGAGAGAGGTGGTAGTCTGCACTCGGGGATGTATATCCTTTACTTGCTAGTGCCACTGCTGCTGCTGTTGCAGCTCTCTCGACTATCTCTCTCCCTCAGACCTGCTTTCGAGTACCATTGAGACATCCCAGAGCGACTACTGCCTACTGCACGGCAGCGTCCACCAATTACGTCCCGAGGAGGATCTTTCTTACAAAGTGGATTATTTTAATCTTATTCTCAGCACGATTCAATTATGAATTTATATTTGTCTTTTCTCGCAGTGACGAGGCGGACTCGCTGTCTTGAAATCATTTAGCCTATGCAATCATGGAACGGTGATGTTCTGACAATGAGGATTTTATGGATTATATGAAGTAAGAAAATTCAAACATTAGCGAGGGTAGGATAACAGAAACGTTTTCGTATATATAAATATATGATTTATGAGTGCTCGTTACATCGACATTTGTAAATGATACTATACATACTGAATTATAAATAATTCAGCACCTCTGTTCTGAAAATTCATTGATTTTCCTTGATTACCGTTTCCCTTTATTACAACGTGTCGGCGCCTTTCGTCGTCCTTCGAAATAAATAATGCCGTAATAGCTTCTGATGTATGGAAGCGCTTCGATCGCGTGTATATGAAAATAAGTCGCCACTAGTTTATCATATGCTACAGAAAAATAGCCTCCAATATGAACATTTTTTCCGATTGAGATTGTCTAACCGTGCTGTTGACTTAGAAAAGAATTAGTAGTTTCTGCGACTGAAAAGCTACAAACTGAGTTCAAATTCTTTACGT
The DNA here is from genome assembly GCA_020010945.3 of Muscidifurax raptorellus. Taxonomy (NCBI): domain Eukaryota; kingdom Metazoa; phylum Arthropoda; class Insecta; order Hymenoptera; family Pteromalidae; genus Muscidifurax; species Muscidifurax raptorellus. The sequence continues at coordinate 1,178,144 of CM052081.1, read as the reverse complement.
TAGATGTACAATTTAATCGTATTGCGCATATTTATACATTGTTCAATTTCAAGATAATCTCCGCAAATTAACTATTTATACAACATTATATATGTACAAGATAAAACTTGACAAGCCATTCAATTATAGGTATATAAGCATTGATGCTGCTGTTTTAAAGATTTAAAAGGAATTTAACCTCCATTATACGAATCTCTGAAACGTAGGATGCACTCTAGCTTTATTCAAATATTTACATTACGAGCTTATCTATACCTCTCCACAAATAAACGCAACTCTCTTCAACCGTTCTGACGGGTACAAGAATAATTTTCTTTATCATGCAAATAGACTGTTAGCGAATTATATAAAAACGTGCTTTCTTCTATTCGGGCATGCATGAAATTTTTTTTATTTAGTGAACTTGACACCTCGCTTGTTTAATTTACACATTTTTGAAAAAATACAAAATGTAGCTTCATTAATTATTGGTTTTTGTACAAATTCAAAAAGATTACAAAGGATAATTATAATCTATTAAATCAAGCGATACAAAATTTCATAAATTTTGATATATCATTCGTGTCTTATCGCGATTCTCATGTGGTTATCGACTTATCAATTTGTTTCGCGGTACGTGACACTTCACGCCGCTCAAAGCGAGGCATTATAACAGCGGTCTCACCGCTGAAATCCAATAAACTGGACGAAAGCCCGTCCGTTAATTACACGCTGGTAATCGGTTTCGATTGTTACTTTACTGTTTGCGGCTTTATATCACAGTCTATATGCTGCTTCTGTTGTTGCCCAATCTTGTTTACTCGGTTTACGTTTCACTGAATTTTTCTTCCCTCTGTTATATTCAGCTTTACTATATTCGTATAATCAGATATTTATTTGGATGTTTATTTTTACCCGTAAATGCAGATTGCGGTTCTGTCCTTTTGTAAGCGAAATAAGTATTATGTCAACACAACTTTTGACCAATGATTTTTTTAAATTTAAACATTGATTCAATTATGTGAATTGTGCCTCTTTATAAATTTAACGACTTTTCATCAGTGACGTTACGGAAAAGAACATTGCTAATTTAATTCTAATAAAAGCGTTGTCTGTTACTGCGATGAGCAGGAGGCATTTCTCCGAAGTTCTGTCAGACGTCAGTGTAACAAATATAACCTAGTTTAAAATTGCAGCAACAGGCAAATATCTTAGCTTTCCAGAAATGTATGACCAATAAATCACTTTTAGTAACAAATCTTTAAAGATTTATGATTATTAATAAATACGTAAAACCGTGTTCTTATTTGCATTATACTTCACAATCATCATTCAAAAATAACGATTCAATAAAGATTATTTAAATTATAAAATAAAAATTCTTTGAATATTAATCTACCAAACATAAAATGCGAACGCATTTCGCATGAATTATGTACGAGATACTCAATAATCCTTGCTGTATGATAGAGAATTCATCAGTAAGAATCGCTCGACCAGTATTGCACTTTGAGATCATTGAGGATCCGCAAGAGCGTTCGGTTTCTGTTCCTGTATATAATCTACGTATGCACAAATTATCTCTGTAACGTTGGCTTTTTTCCATCGATACTATAAAGCGCAGAAAAGCCTACAAACGATATGTTACTTCAAAGAGAGAATATTAGTGAAATATTTTATTTACTATGAAAATGAAGTAAAAGTAACTTAACAGCATTAAAACCAATACTGATCTATGTATAACAAAAATAAAATCAGATAAATTTTTCCAATTCTATTAAGTTTAGATTTTAATATATTTATGGTAAGCTAAGCTCCCCATGCGTTTAGTCGCGGGATTTTTGATCTCAATTTCGTTGTGTGCAGGTCGACAGTTTCCTCCTACCAGATGAAGATTAAAATTCCTTTAAAGTTGATTGACGTAGGTAGAAAGCTATTTCAATTTTCAAACACTATATATAGTAAAATTTATCCCTTCTGTAAAAAGTGATCTGTAAAAAGTAAAGCCGCTTAAAATGAGCTCTATAAATGGTTGTTTTTGAAATCGCGCTATATGCTGTAGACTTTTATAACATTAAAATGTAAAGCGAGTGGATCGCTCATGAATGGACCTGTATTTTAAAGACTTGCGATTTAATGACAATTGAATTAGTAAAATATGTCATTACATCTATTTATCGACGTAAAATAATTCCTCGAAAAATTCTGATTTTGCTTTATAAACAGGTAGATTTATGTGTAAAAACAAGCGATGAACTTTGAAAAGTCTGCAGTACTGTATACTTTGAAACTCGAAGTTGCGTTCGTCTGATATATATTCATGAAACTCGGAAAGTGAAGTCTTCTAGCTACGAGACAAGCTTTTCCATCATACTTTGTACAATATAATTTTTTTTGTTTAATACAGGTTGGGCTATTTGTATGCATCTAATAATGCAAATTTTAAACGTATCATGTCATCACTATAATGAAAATTACAAATAATGCCTTTTATTTATTCCTATGTTATTTATGATGTGAACATGCAACTCAGTTCTGCAAATTTGTCTGGTCTCAACAATTCGATTTGCGATGATGATGCATTCGCATGGCGTGTGAAGCGTAAATCATCGTGACCCCAAAACGCACAGAAGTGGTCCCGGCTATGCCCTTTTTTGCACCGAGTGCAAATGACTTCACTCTTTTGGTCTATTTCTCTTCCCTTATGAACTCTCGTCAGAATTCATTAAAAAGCACAGTGCGATGTTAAACCTATTTACTATGCCGACAATTTTTCTGACATAACAACTGCACTGCGCTACGGTGACACGACACCGTGGGGAAAAAAAAAATTAATAACACCGACGTAGACAGATTTTAGTTTGGTCTCACTCGCGGAATTTGCAATACCAAGAATTTCTTAATTCTAAACAAATTGTCATATATTTTTTTAAATTCATAATATGATATGTTTGTTTGTGGATTTCGTATATATCATTTCGTAATGGTTAACTCGAATTTTAACTTATAAACGGAGTAACTAACTCGATACAGCAGTTCGATGTGCAAAACTTTTTCATACATTATCATATAATTGACATTACTATGTTAAGATTGCCGTCATATTACCGTGAGAAAGAATTGCAGAAATAGGCTCATTATAAATGCACAGGGACACTCTATATTTGAAAGTAATCGTTATCTTGTTATCTTTGAAGAGAGGTTCCATGAGAGAGAGAGAGAGAGAGAGAGAGAGAGAGAGAGAGAGAGAGAGAGAGAGAGAGAGAGAGAGAGTTTGGACCGCAGCCAGACCGCCTCTCATTGTCTTCTTTAGCTCGGTTCTCTCAGGTTCTTCGTCCCTACTTTCTGCGGTCCCTTGCTAAATTCTATTCTTCGTTCGCTTAGGCCCGAGAAGGGAAAAAGGTAAATCCTCTGAATGTCTCGCAGAAATCCCAGCTTTGTCATTTTTTCTGTATTCCATCCTTTTCGTCTGGAATAAAGTATTTATAACGGACTTATCTATCGTGGTACGACTATTGAGCTGAATAAATAAAAACTTGTATGATTGTACTTACTAAGTCACTTTCATCAAAGTGAAGCGCGAAATCCTCTCTACAAATATTTGGAAAATGTGCTTTTCTAATGGATTAATTATTCAAACTATTTGGGAAAAGATAATGGTTTTTAAATCAAATGACGTACTCTTGTAATTACACGTTCTAATCCTCTGAGTTATTTTCAACACATGATGATTCTAATTAGGATTTGCAGTAAATCAAGGCGTAAAGGGGCGGTCTGCTGTACGCATGACTGACACTTTCAATCTGATTTCCGTCGTTAAGCTTAAACTATGCTTTAAAAGTTTTATGTTCTGCGCGTAAATTAATTTTAAAATAATTTTATCGCTATTTAAAACTATTTCCTGCTAAAAATATTCATCATCGGTAAGCCATATTGAATATATAAATGTAGTTTTCAATTTAATTTAACCGTTGATTTTAAGTAAACATAGCATTACTTGACTAATGTACGTTCTCCAACGAAAGTGCAACAAAGAATTGCAACAAAGAATTAATAGCATCAAATTTACTTTGCGTAGGGGTTAACCGATGCAGTATTTACTATTTCACTAGTGCGATTTTAGTTCTTATAGCGATAGCATCACAGTCGCAAGGAAAATTTTTCCTTTTAAATTCAAATACCCTTTTTAATAAACTTTTAATGTAAACAAGTTTTGTTAATATTTTATTTTTATAATGCAAAGTACTTATTTGCATAGCGAATTTTCCTGCGAAATTTGAATCGGCTTTTAGGATAAAGTTTCATCTCATAACGTTGATATGAAAATACAGTTGCAATTAAATGAAACATGAAACTTTAAAGTATTAGTTTTCATATTTTCCTATTAAAAACGAAGAATGAGCGATAATGATTCTATACCTCTTAAACTGTATAACCCTGGAAATTCATGATTTTATAATAGAATTAGCTTCATTACTGAACAAGCAAACGAAGCAATCAATTCTGTATTGCAATGCATTGGATTGATCCATATTAATTTGTCTTACTAATTAGCATACGCACTGAATGCGATTGAATTTGATTTTGTCCGGAAAAGTTAATCTTGTAATCGAATTGATTGTGCAATATAATGATGGTTGGTCATCAATGCGATCAAATTAATCATAAATTATATCCACCTATATATAAGTGCTCGTTTGATCCTTGCACTACATCATCGTCGTCATCGTATTCCGCGAATTTAGAACAAACTAATACATCCGCCACGTCCTATGCAAAATACACACGCACAATAAGTTGCGAACATTTCAAGATTTTCCGGTCTTTCCGAGCGGGGAAAAGCATCCTGAGCGTATATGAACCGACGCAACAAACTCGGCAACAATAGCACGGCGGCGGGAAGACCGTCACGTCTATCTCTTTCTTTCTGGAAGCGTTCCTTTCTTCCTCCCTCTCTCTCTCTCTCTCGTATTCCTCGAGGACTAATACACTTTTCCGGCGCGAGCTCCTCCTGCACACGTACGTGCTACACACATATACATAGCTCAGCGTCCGACGTCGCCCTCGTCCCGGGGAACAGCCCCCTCAAGATAACGAGATAACCCGTTTTTGGGTCGGCATTCAAACGTCCTCATTTTCCAAAAGCCTCGCCGTGAAATCTGCTAACTTTTCAGGCGCGAACCCAGTATCCTATCTTTCTCTCTCTTGCTTTCTTTCCCCCTTTCCTCTCCTGTCTTTCGTTCTCTCTCTCTCTCTCCCTCTCTCTCTCTCTCTCTCTCTCTCTCTCTCTCTCTCTTTTATCCATTCGACCGCGCGCCGCGCTGATACACACGCACATATACTCGTATATAGCTGCGGGTATACGTGGTGTTTCTCCCGGCCATTCCCATGCATCGAGTCCCTCAAAAAACTTTAGTCCGAATTGAGGTATAATGCGAGAGAAAGGGGAGCAGACACCCAACAGCGCGATAGCCTCGGCACACGTGTACCTGTCTCCCGCTCGTCGCGCGATCGTCCGCTTTTATGTAGGAAAGATTCTGAGATTTCTCAAGGGGGGTCATTTCATTTAGCGTTTGCGAGAAATGGGACACCGTATTATACGCTCTCTGTAAGCCCTATAGATATACATATATATGGAGCAGCTTTTCCACTGCGTATCATGCTTCTTGATTATATACTTTATACACATATAGTGGAGTAAGTAAGAGAAACTGGCGCGTGGCCTAATTATTACATACAAAGCCGTTTGAAATAATTTTTATATATAAAAATAGGTCAGTCTTGCATACAGTCGTAGCCCCGAGCGCGCACGTCAAAATTTCTCGAAAAAGAGCATCGGCTTTTCGAAAACGCGTGCCTTCGAAGGCGTGTTCACCCACACTCTGCGTTGCGTATTAAAAAAACTTCGTTTACGAACACATTTCCTGATGCTCTGCCGAAGAGAAAAAAATATACCAACGCGTCAGAACGTGAGCAGATCGAAGGAACCGATCGACAGAAAATATCGATGGGAGGATCGAGCTCCCTTACAGTAGGTACACCTCATCGGCTTGAAAAAGCAAGACATATTATGTACCGAGAAAGAAGAAAGCACGAAGGGCTGCGCGCCCTATCTGCCATACATAGAGATGCACAATAGCCCGAATTTAAGAAGCACTGCCGCGTATGGCCGTCTATACGAGGGAGTGGAAACCGGAGCAGGCGGGATCGTGTTTGATTAAGAAAAGGCTAGTCGTAGTCGAGAGAAACCGAAAGCGCGCAAGGTAACGCGAGAGTCGCGGAATCACTCGGGTTACCAGCGTTGCTGCAGGTGTCAACAATGATCCCCCATATATGTGTGTGTATATATATATATATATTTGTGCGCGAATAGCCCTCCAGATCGCGTTTTCCAGAGGGGGCGTACGCGTAATAATTGTGCCCGGCACAGCTGATTGACCAAGATTAATCAATGTTCATTCAAGTTCCTGTTCTGCATATGTGTATATATACCGATAGCATGATTATGGCGGACAGGCGGTACGGCTGTTGTTGGGCGCAGTCTTTGATGTCGGCTGGCAGACCGATTTCGAGAGTGGACCTGATGGCCTGTGATTAATAGTCTGCTGAGGTGGATTGTAACACACGTTTGTCTGTCGACACCTTATTTGAATGGATTTTGCTCGGATGGATCATCGATCGATCAGACCAGACCAAATGGGACGTATGAAGAAATCAAGTTTAATAATTGCCTTCTTTGGCGCGCACTGCTTTTTCCGATTTGCGCGCTGTACTCGATAACATAGATCTCTCTTGTTCTTGTCGGTATCCTTGATGCGCGTTATCCTCCATTGTAGGACTGCTCGCGGCGGCTTAAGCTGGACTTCGCGTGAAACATGATATACTAGATGAATTATACGAGATCTTTTTTCCGCTGCGATTTCAAATAGTGTTCTCTAAGCTGGAATTTAAAGCTCCACGTATTTTATAAACGCAACACTCATCGCTTTTCGATTAGACGTAATAAGCCCCCGAGAGAAGTCAAGGTTGTTGCCCGCGCGTTTAAAAAGTGTGTTATAAAAATTGAACGACCGCTGCATCAATTTGCACGAGCGGCTCCAATTTATTATATATTGTACCTTTCGAGTTCAGTCCTCGACGCTTGACCCGTTAAGTGTGCGCGCGGAGTAGACGTGGAACATAAGTAATAGTCTGCACGGGATGGAGCATCGAGAGATAAAGAGAGAAAGAGAAAGAATAACCCGGTCGGAGCAGAGGAGAGAGAAGAGCGAGATGCAGAAGAAAGTGGAAGCGCTCGAGGGATGAAAAATATTTGAATTCTCGAGCCAACTCATCCCGCTAGATTTCCCTAATGTCTTACTCTCTTTTTGCCTTGGCGTGCTAAGGCAATATCTCGGTCGGCCCTTGCGCTGACAATATTTCGTGTTTCGTCCCAAGTACGCTGTCCCGCGTGCAGTCGCTCTTTCTCTTTCGCTCTACCTATAGTCCTCCCCAGTTTCTTCTTTAGGTTCGACACCAGCACTTGGGAATATTCTTTTTTAAGCCTCGCGTCTTCTCTTTGCCCATTCTTATTCTTCGCTGGCGCGCTCCCGCATACTTATTATTATTATTCTATTTTACGAGCGCCGCTCTGTGTTTTGCGGCCGACTCGTTCGATGGTTTTTTTTTAAACTTTTTGTAAAAATTGAACGAGACCAGGCAAGAGTTGTTGCTGCTCGCCGAGCACTATAATACGACTGTCGGTTAGGATTTCAGGAGTTGCGCGTTATACAATGCGCGCGCTTTGCTTGGTTTAAAGAGTAATGTCGCCGCTTCTGCGCGGATATATATAGGTATGTGTTTCGTTCCTATGCTACTTTTTCGCAATGCGATGACGACTTTTTTACAAGTTGATCGAACACTTATGCGTATGCAATTCGGTATTGACCTCGTACTCGATTTCACCAGATCACGTGTAGACACTTAATACATCGAATATCAAGATGAATTCGTTTTTTCCGCGACATTCTTCTGCACCCCATATAGTTCCCCTAAGTCGGCCCCATTTGTCTATATATATTATATGCCACGCTAGACCAAAATCAATAATTCGCCCAATTCTAGAAACTCTTCTCACTATATTTCTCCCTCTTCCATGCAATATGTACACTAGCCCGCGATATTCCGACAAAAATAATTAATGCTCCAATGTTTTCTGTGTTGCAGGTGAGTTCAAAAGCAAAATATCACGTTATACAATCATTGCGCGAAGGTACGTATTGAAATTTGTAAGTCGTCACACGTCAATCGCATACAGGCAAAACACAACGGCGCAAATCCCTCCATAGAATTCTTTTATATTCTATATAGTGCATACTATATACGGATTGCCGCGATACAAACGAAACAGATTACGTGAGTAGCTATCATTATCTGAGCTCGCATACTTTGTCTCGGAGAGCGGAAGGCCATGATGTCAAATATTTATCCCGTATATTTTATCCCGCTCGCACGAGCGTCCGCGTGTGTGTGTGCAGTCCAGCTAGTGAACGGGGGCCATGAGGACCGACCTATAACCTATAAATATACGCGCCAGCGCGGATATCCCGCAATATCCATTCATCTCGAATTGGTGTCAGTTCTCGTTCCGTCGAACGGTATAGATAAGCACCTGACTTTAATCCCTCCCTCGCAATCCCACTGCCTGCTTTTTGACGTGCGCGTATTTTCATACCGAACGCGATTATGGGCGGATTATGGCTGCTGTCGGAGATTTTCATTCATGCTCGATGGGCCAAAAGTTCTCTGTTTGATGTAATTATATTTGAAAACCGAGCGAGAATTATTATGCCAGACGTGTTATACGAGAAAAGTACTGGAATAGAAACAGAGCCGCAACATCATACAAAATACGCGAACCCAAGTTCAATCATAAGCTCCTCTCTTATTTACCAGCTCGTTTTTGCATCACGAAGGGAGCCGCGTCCGCTCTTATATTGATGCTTCGCATCGACCTTCCACTTTTTTTCCACGACGGGCCCAGCTCTATACACGAAAACTATATATATCGCGTCGAACAGAATAACGCGCGAGATACAGACGCCGGAGCTGGAAAACAAGAGGGACGCGGAGCATAGTTGTTGTTCTGTCGCTGGATTTACACGAAATCGATAAAAATGTGGAGCGTCTGCCTGGCTATATGCAGCTGTATGTATCCTCTCAAGTGGGCATATATACGGAAAAATATCGTGGTTAGACTGTGGCTCGCGTTCGCCTATAGCTCAGCCTATATACACATAGCCTCTTGTGTACTCCGCGGGAAGAGTTTGCGTATATGAATGCTTGTTGGGGTTGTTGACCCCGGCAAATGCCACACGGGGACGTAGTGGATCTTGCACACATGTCAAAGATTCTTAGAAATCTCCAGAGTCGTCGCGACTCGGCTTTACGTTCGGCAACTTTATCGCCTAAATATTGATTTCTTATATAGCTGGCAAGAGTGTACGTATAACTGCGCGAATATAGCATCGATTGGATTTCGAAGCTACTTCGAATTAATTACACCCCAGTATACTTCCTAACGATGACAGACGATGCAGATGATGCAATAATTTCGTGCGTATACGTGCACGCATGGCTGCGCAAATGGAATCTGTGATCCGCCGCCTTGAAATATCACTGCGGCCATCAACCCTCGATTTTACTACAGCGTATCATTTTATGCGATTTTTAGTAGAACGTTGGCAATCCGAGTTATGGATTATTTTGAAAAATCATGCTTTCGCGTTAAACTTGTTACTGTATACGACGAGCTAGGCTGGGCGTATTTTAAGTTTGGCGAGAAATTCGAATTATTCAAGTAAGTTGAACCATTCATGAGTAAGTATATTCTATACTATATCAGTATTGGAAATTCGATGTGATCGACTTCAGATCATAAAGTGCGTAATAACGATTTTTATACTACTATAACGGCGAGTAGTAACGATAAATCAATCGTCGATCGTTATTATTCCATAAATAATATCCCAGTAAAAGCATTCCAGTCGCTCTGAATTGCATAATAATTTTTCGTCGCACAAAAACAACTACCCAAGAATAATCTGCATGACAAAACAGCGTGCATAGTAAATGTTTTTTCAATCTTTTACCTTCCACTTTTCTTTCATCTCTCGCTCTACGCGTTTTGTGTATCTCCAGAGTCGTCGCGCGAGACAAGGGTTACAGTCTGAACAATGAGAGAAATTGCGCGCCGCAGTTTGTAAAGAATTACGCATTGCGAGATAAGGAATAATTACACGCAGAGCAGCGGGCAAGGTTTAATAAAATGAAGTGTCATCGGCAGTCGGCTTTTAGTAACTTTCTTTGTTGGAGCCCCAGCATCTTTGTTCGCGAATCTGGGCACGGGTATTGTTGAGTGGATATAAATACGGCGAGTGGAACAAAACGATATGCATACAATGCAGCTAATTATGTTGAAAAAAAATTTACAAAATTCTCGTCTGACTAAGCGCAATATGTATATACGATACGAAAGTAATGGAATGAATCACTCGTGAAAATGCGCGCAGCTCGTTTATTATATAATTTTATGTATGAGATAACGAAGCGCTAGAAGGGCGAAAATCCTAAAAAGCTCGGAGGAATCACGATCCTCGAGGATAAGCACGCGGTCATGCTGAAATTCGTTTAATTCTCGATTCCTAAACGTCTCGGATTTCTCGCACCCTCCGCTCCGAGATAGAGCTAGGAAGAAAAAAGAAAACAAGTTACGTCCCAAGCGTGTGATTGCGGCTACGAGGGGATTATCGTTGTCGTCATCTGTACACATTTGCCTCGAGGCAAATCTTCCATCGCAAATAAGAATCGAACTCGCGCCGCGACGCCGATGAGAATAATATAAAATTTCCTTCGTCTGCGCGATATGCCTTGATGGCGAATTTCTCGGAGTGGTTATCGAGAGGATGTCTAAGTGGTTGAAGCGACTTTTGACGCGCTGTGGATCGGGCCGATTCGACTTGGCTCGATGAAGCTCCTGATTTGAATTCCCTTCTGGGGATGATGATAAGCAGCCGCGGGGAAGTAAGAAATCCCATTTGCTTTCGTCTATCTGCGCGCGAAGACGTTTCGAAGATTTTACGTATATTTAGGCGCGAGGGATATATCGAATTGAACGGTTATTCTGCTATTTATTTTTACACGCGCGATTTATCAAGTCGAATCGTAATTTATTTAAACATGATACTTTCAGTATACATATATTTTATTATTGTGAAAAGTATGAAGCTTCTATTGGAATTATTTCATTATTAATCGAATTAAGTTCAATATTATTAAATATTACTCGTCTCTCGTAAAATATGTATATATATATATATATATATATATATATATATATATATAGGTTTGGTTAGAAAAATAGCAGCGAAGCCAGCAGTTATTCTGCGCTCAATGTATTAACCTATAAATATGCAGGTACTCATGTTTTATTCAAGTGCTCCCCGGTGAAAATCTGTTAATCGTCTTATAGAATAAGCGACTTTTGAGCCTTACAAACTTGCAGCATGTTAGCCTCGTCGTCGTCGTCTCGCTCGAACTTACTCGCGAGCCTACTATAGTAATACATGTGTGTCACGGGCCGGCGCTGCGCTCTTATCAACTCTCTTCTGATTGGAAATTTTCTCTATCGGATGCTCGAGATTTCATTGTTCGATCTAAATTAAAAAGCAGGAGCTTCAAACCACGAGTATATTAATGATGAGCAGGAAGTCGCCCGCAATCAAGGATTCCTCGCTCTCTTATTTTTGCCCCAGCCGGAAAGAGAACTTCCGTGCAACCTCTCGTCCCGACGAAACTGCGAGCGAAACGCGTACGATCGCCGGCTGTAGTATTTTCGCGAGCGAAGGAATTAGCTCACGTGCACGCGGTCGTTACACAGGAAACGAGTACGGAATCTCTCCCCGCCTACGTGTGTCAGACGTGAGAGGGGGAGAGACCAATCCGCGAGCAATGGAATAAGGATCGATTGCAATTACGCCCGGATATATATCCGTATATATCTATACGCGGGCGAAAAATCCAATTGATATCCCACGTGCGCGCGCGCTCGGTTTGTCGATATATATATATATATATATTTCCGCGAAGTCACGGACCACCCACGGCTCGCGCATACACAGCGAGCGATTCTATCGGCGATATATAGGCTCTCTCTCTCTCTCTCTCTCTCTCTCTCTCTCTTCGACTCGGGCTTCGACTCTTTTTCTTCGCTCTGTGTTTGTGTGTAGGTATATATGTATATACTGCTTTCGCCGATGAGGCATCTTAATTTAGACTCGATCGGCGCGCCGTTCGTTAACTTTGTGATTCTTCATTGTTGCTTTTTGCCCTCTACATATATATTCCTCCTATATATCGCTGACGGCTTTGTTGTGCCCGACGCATGATGCAGGTGCGGCTAGGCTGAGAGATGTGCGCGAAAAGAGCTCGAGATAAGCAGTGGACGAGTTGCGCAAGTTGGTGGAAAAATAGCAAGCTTCTCTTGTTTGTTTTCAGGTTTGAAAACTTATACTCTAAGAACTCACCTATAAATATAGGAACAATTAACCTATATATTATACTTTATAAATATTATCCATCAATCCCATATCGTGGGTCGATCTAAATTGATTAATAATGCAGTGTAGAGCTCGAGGTAGAGCTATTCTTATGCAGCGGATTGTTATATATGCATCGCGGTATTATGTTGGACGTTATTTGATATCTCTAATGAATTGTAATAATTACAAAGTTGGAAGTTTAAATAATAAATATAAAACTTGCGATTGATCCACGCTTGATTGTATTTTATTTCCGCGACGACCCACTAACCATATCTGCAAAATAATATGCCGAGACCGTTGAAGGTCCCTTCAACCAAAACAAGCAAGTACGAAAGAAGCTTCATTGTTCGATACTTGCACGCAGAAGCGTAACCTGATCCACGGATTACCAGTCGAGATAGCCTCGCGGAGGTTCGGAAAAAAAATTTTTTTTTCCCACACCTTGACAACAGTTTCAATTTCATATTCGCAATTCGAAACCGCGTGCGTGCGAAAAAGAAAAAAAGGCAACGTAATAATCTTCGTACGGCATGGAAAAAAACATGACAACAACAGGGCTCGTTAACCGTTTAACTAATCTGTGCGCCTTAGCGGCGTTTCCCGCAATCTCAAAACGGCCGCAGTGGCCGCACCGAGAGCATAATCGCGGATCTAAATGACCGCAAGCGCGAGAAGAGATAGAATTATGCCCACAGAAGCACTCGCCATTATTCCCAGCTCTCCTGCGCGAATGTACTGTACAGCTTCCCTCGCTTTAGATTATCGCATGTATATATAAGCTATCGAGACGCGACACCGCCACTTAAAACAACACACACACACACACACACGACGGTCGTATATCGACGTTATATACATTATATATAAACGTATAAGGTAGTCGAGAGGATGGATATAGCTATAGAGGCGGTGTTATCTCGTATAGTCGCAAGGAAAAGGCAAAACGCCGCAGAGCTGCAGAGGAAGGGACCCGGGCCAGTCTTAATTCCGAAATAAGCCCGACGACCCTAATCGCCTGCGGAACGAGCGCTGGCCGGTTGTTAATTAAAACTCAGTCCGCGCGCCGGAGAGGTGGAAAAAAGTGCGCGGAAGAGAAAGTAAGAGATAAATAGCGGAGAGCAACGAGAAAGAGTGTATTATGCGGCTTGCCGAGTGTATACGTTGTATACGTATGTATGTATATATGTATACAGCCCGATGGGCCATGCGCTAGAAATGAGAGATTAAGAGTCGTCGCGAGGAATGAAGAGGTGGATTAATTGTGTAGAATATTATGCGGCTACACATTTTTTGACTCTCTGCTGGTTTGTTTGAAATTTACGCTTTTCGTAAATGAGCGATGAGGCTCGGAATTATATTTACGGGCCCCGCCTCCGCGCGCTGCGCGGGCTGCGACACTGGTCACATTCGTCATCATATCATATCATATGTATATTAATAATAGTAAAATCCAGCCATCAATTTTCTTCCATGTCTGATGAAAAAATAAAAATATTGATAAAATAATGTTTATAATTAGTTCTCTATTCATTAAAATTTTTCAAAGGTTACATAATTATTGAATACAAACTCAAATCTACGAGATAATAGCATCCATCAACGGTTTCGCAACGCGTCCTGTCATAACTTTTTCTAAAATTCAAATCATTCAAATTTGAATAAGCCAAACGCGCGTATCTTTGATTCATCGTTGATCGGCCGAGAGGCGCGAGTCCGGGCACTTCGGCTTTAAAAATGGTTGTTACGAGCGTCACGAAACGTTAGGAAAGCCACCGCAGTTGCGACGACATCGCACGCGACGAGCGCAGACATCACACTGCACGCGGAGAAACAATTCCCCGGGGCGTGCGAGCGCGCAAAGAAGCGTGTTCTAATAACGCGAAACGGGCACGCAGCCGAGGCGGGAAGCTTAAAATCGGCCCCGGCTGTAATCGCGACTCCCAATCGGGAAGCAATTTGAAAGCAATATGCTCCTCATCGCGCGCGAGCCTTTATCTGATGCCCAGCCCGAATAAATCGCTCGGCTCTCTCCTTCCCCTTCTTCGTATATATATATATATATATGCAGCCGCGAAGGCGAGGCGGAGCTCTCGCTTTTTAAACGAGAGAAAACTCGCGGGGGCGACGAGCGATACCCGCGGAAATTTTAATTAATCGGGCCTCTTTCGAGTGAACGTTAAGTGCGCGCGCTATACTGGGGGAAGGTCGCTTTCAAGAACGGAATGCGACCTCGGAACTCTTATATATTGTACTCTCCTCCTTTGCTCATTGTCTTGAGTGGGCTGCTTTTCGTCGAATCGGCTTTGCGTCTTCTTCTTTTACTTTCAACCTGCCAACACTCGCGAGTGCTTTTATAGTTATTATTTCACCGATGCAAGATGCACTTTTGGGTATAATATATATTTTTGAAACTAAATTAATTAATTAGTTAGTCGAAATTTACCCTATTCGCATTTTATTGAATGCTCATTACAAAAAAAGTTCGACGTCGAAGACCGATGCTGAAAAAAATCGTTGGCCCGCTCGTTTGTCTCTATGAAAGAGCGTCAGTCGGTTTTCACTCCCGCCTCTATCGGAGATCACGTATCGCGGACACTTTTGGCCGCCCGATCTTCCCGAGCGAGGTGACAAACGAGCTGGAAATAAATTTCAATGTTTCTCAGCTTAAGAGCCGTGCTTTTCCTCGGAAATCATTCCGATGAAAATTCGAGGGCTGCCACAGCGCTTCGCAACATCCCCTATATATATATACACATACACTACTGAGCGGGGTAAAAAGTATGCAGAGCCACGACGGTCGGCCTATATAGGTGCAGCGCGACGACGTTCTTAGGCGACGCCGCCGTCTCCTAACCCCCTCGAGGGAATTTATGACCGGCTGGCTTTTATTTTACCTCTGTTCGGCTCGCTGTCTTTTGTTTCCTGCAGCTTCTAGTCCCCCGATGGATACCGATTCCTCTGGCCCCGCTACTCGTTCGTTCATTTTTCCTTTTTTCCCTTATATATGTAGATATAATACTTTTATCGCCTCCGCATAATGCGCGGGAGTTTCTAACCGCGACATCGGAAATGAAATCGGCTATTTCTGTTTTCATACAACATGTTTCTTTTAATCGGGATCATTTAATAAAACGCGAGCTCTCCTTCAGGTGATAAGTATATGTACGACTTCCTCTTTGGTGCACAAAACCGCCGCGTAGTTCGCTCCCGACATCGGATGAATTTCCGAGATACAGTTCGCGAAGTGACGCCTTTTTCCAAAGCTTTTTCGCACGCTTCCCGCTGCAGCTTCCGCAATCGCGCGAAGAAAAAAGCGATTAACTCGAGAAAATATTCCCGAGACGTTCCCGCGGAAAATACGTGCCTCAAATTCAGCGGATCGCACGGAGCAAACCCAGGGAGAGTATAGAGCTTGCAGGTATTAGTTACCGCTGCCGCCGCTTGGAGATAAATAGCGCAAAAACCCGGACAGAAGAGATTGACTGATTAAAACGGTTTGCTTTATTGCGCGGGCCTGCGTTTTCGGCGCGGTATATTGAGAGGCACACCTTGGGTCGTTCAGATAAAATCATTGTTTTTCGCTGTCCGACAGCTGAGTTGTGCTGCGAAAAGTTGATTCTCTGCTTTTTGTTTCGCCCCGATTTTTTTTTAAAGGACTCCGTTCGAAAAGTCAAGAGCAATCGCGGGCTGTTTGTTCTCATTCGTATATAAAAATTGTGCAGTGCTTTTATATGCCCATTGCACCTCATTGTTCGTGTACCTAACACATTTCAACGATTTTAATGTGGAGAATGAAATGCGGGTATATCTTGCCAAGCTGTCTAAAAAAAATTACAGGTTTCTCTGGCAGAGTGCAAGTTCCGCTCTAAATAGCACACGAGTGAGCGAGAATTGTTTAAAAAATCATTCTCAAGCCAAAAAGTTTAAAACGCAGAGAGCGAGAGAGTGTAACGAGTCGTGGGATGAGGTCGGTGAAAGACTCGTAGCGTAATCTCTTGAGAGAAGGAGGAAAATACTGTGCTCGATAAATAAATAAATAAATAAGCGCAAGCATCCGGTAGAATAACGAGCGCGAAGTAGAAAAAGAAAGTTACATATATATATACAGTGCTAAAGGGATGACGGGTCGTAGGAAAGTGAGAAAGAGAAAAATAAATAGGGTGCGCTGAGGCTCGCGTTGACTCTCTGACTTTACACTTACGTATATAGTGTACACATAGACGGTACGTATATACGCCCGTGCATGTTCTACCTGGGGAGAATAATTCTCAGCGGGTACGTACCTTCTTTTCCTTCGACTTTCGTTTTTCCCTCATGTGCAGTCTCCATTTCCGATCTTTGCGGAATTTCATTTGAAGCATTCGCGAGATATTATTTTCGCGCATCGAAAAACGCAGAGACAATTCGTAGCGTGCAATTAAAAACTTTAATTCGCAGAAATGCACGCTACACTGCGCGAAGAATGGAAAAATCGCTGAAACGCGCAAGTGTATCGTGCGCGAATGCGGCGATTAATCAATCCAGCGCAAACAGCAACAAATTTCTTCTCATAATCTTTCCTCTCTCTCTCTCTTCCCAGACTTGCGGGTATAGACCGATGAAATCGAGAGTGTGTATACTCTCTTCTCGCACTCGGGCGTCCATCAACGGCGCTTTCCCACAATAACGTAATAAATCGAAAGTGCGTGACTCGATGGGAGAACCGCCGCCGCTTTGGCGCCGTTTTCATGATCCCCGGGCTTCGAAAACAGCGAGAGCTGAGACGACGAGGGGTCGCGCTCACGATCGTCTAATTTATAACCCAGCGCCGTGCTCTCTCTCTCTCGCTCTCTCTCTCTCTCGCTCTCTCCCTTCGCGTCGCGTCTCTTTTCCCTCTGCTCTTGGATCTACATTTTTTCTTTTTCAATAAATTTAGCGTGAATTTATCGGATAGATAACGCGGACCGAAAACATTGGGGAAGTGAAATTAATTTCCGCTTATGCGCCTGTTTTATTATATTGCGGCTGGTATATCGTTGCGTTTCTTTTCTGCTCTGATATATACCGTTCTTAGATGATTCAGATACCATGAAAAAAAGCAAGAACTCGTTCGGAAATCATACGGGACGCAGGATAAAAAACTTATGCGCGTCAAATACGAACTTAGAGAAATTATAAGGGCTATATTCCCAGCGCGTAAACATTCCGGGATTTCTAATTATATTGCGCAAGCTCTCCTTAAACAGCGCGCGGCCGCGGAGACGTTAGCGCCGAGAGGAAAAAGCCAGCATTTTTCCGCTCAAAGTAATTGAAAATGCCCCAACATCAGCTCCATCCATTTCACTTTACCTCTTTATCCTCCTTTCTCTCTCTCTCTCTCTCTCTCTCTCTCTCTCTCTCTCTCTCTCTCTCTCTCTCTCTCTTCCTAGCGTGCGCGCAGCGCAGTCCTTGGCCACAAGAGATGCTGTAGCGCAGATAAGACCGAGCGCAAGAAAGGGGCCTCCTACTATATATATGTATATCCACGCGCGCGCGGGTGTTTTAGATCTCTCGCGGACAGGGAGGGGAGGGGGGAGAAAGAGAGAGGGAAAAACACCTTTGACCTGCAGGGAGGTCCGGAGAGATATAGAGAGGGGGCTGAGATGCTATCTGTTGTGGATTCTACTGGGCGGGCCGACACCGACTTTAGGGGCAACCTTTTTCGTACATACGAGCTTGTGTGCGCGCGCGTTTCGGCGGCTGATCCTACTTAAAAGAAGAGCCAAAAGAATAGGGGGATAGGGTAATAAAAAGGAGACGAGCTCGAGAGCGGCAAATATCTATTCTCTGCTGGGTAGACTGCTGCATGATTAGCCGGTGGCGCACCTCCTTTTCTATACAGACAAGCTTGATTTCTTATATTTTAACTTCTGATAGAAGAAGTAGAAGTAGCTGGAATTTCGGGATGCAGGCGTAATTTACGGCGACTGATTTTATGCCTAATTCGAGAACGTGACGGAAAATCCTCGGTGAAAACACCGCGGGGTATGTTCTCGCAGCGTAGAGGAACGATGCTGGGAATAATAATAATCCGAAGGACTACGCTGCATACGTAACGTTATACCGCGAAGGACTTTTCGATCACGGATCGAAGTAGGAGTCGTTTAGATTTTTTCCTATGATTGTGAAATGGTGTGTGTTTATATCGTTTTCGAACTCTTCGTCGTCTGTTTTCTCTCGGAACAGCGGAAAATTTAGTATTTACGGCTGTCGCCGGGACTTTAGTGCCGTCTGTGTGTGTGTGTGTGTTTTTACGCCCGTCGGAGAATTATAATGAAGACCCCGGAAATTTATGAAGAGTTTTTTACACACCGGGCTCGAGCGCATAAAGTGCGTTTATTATTATATTTCGGGTATCATTGGATGCGCTTGGCTTTATTATTTATCCCTTATTTATACGTCGGAGAATAGCTTCTCAGCGGTCGATTTTTTTCTGTAATTACTCATCGTGATTTTCCATAACTAGTACAATTCATATGCTAAAAATGGCAGTATTAGTCAATTTCTATCGGTTATAAATTTATTCTTAATCGAGCTCTCCACATCGATTCAATATAATATAATAATAAATAATCTAAATTTATTTCCGTTTTTAAACTTCGAATAACGACGATATACAAAGAAACTCACTCGTCATTTTCCCCGTCCAATGAAATTCTCTAATTATATATATATCTATGCATAATAAGCCGCCACGCGTGGCGGCTCGTCAAAACATAAATTTAGCTCACGCGCAGCGGAAGATATAGGCGCCGGCCGCGAAAGAGAAAATTGATTCGTCCGCCGTCATATGCGGCAGCATATCTCTATATGTATATATAAAGTGAGCGAGCCAGCCTCATGAAACTCTCGACAATTTTATCAGGCAACGCGCATTTGCGTCTCTAAATTGCCTCTATACTGGTCTATGTATGGAGCAGCTCTCTAATGGGAAGCGACGCACATTCCGCGGGCCGATACGCGAGAGCGTGTATTAAAAATTCGTTCGCGCTAGAAGCTCTGTACATTTTTCAGCCGCGATAACGAAACGAGATCGATGCGTCATACCTTCGTCTATTATAGGCGCGCGTAGGTGGCTACTGCTGCTGCTACTGTGCTCTCGAACGGATCCGAGAGTGATCGTTATACATATATTATTATACAACGTGGTCTCCATTGTCGCGAGATTATTACACAGCCGCGACACACAATGCCGATTCTTATGATATTCATAATTATATTCGAGGCTTGTTAATACTGGCGCAAGCTCGTTGATTGATTTTTTTCGCCGCGCGCGCATATGCATAACAATACGATTTGCGCAACCCAAAGGTGCCTATAAAACGTGTTAGACGACATTGTGCGTATATACGAATGCATAAAGAGCTTCCCGCGCGTGTCAACACACCCTAAATCGTCACGATTATTAGCCTCGACACAGAGCCTTCCGCGTCGTCTTCCTGCCTCGAAACCGCCGCATGGGCGAACCGTGTAAGATATATATAGGCAGACACTCACACACAGAAGTCCTCGGGACGTGTCCGTCTGCCCACGCGTTTCTTCGCATTGTCGAATTCATTTTATATTCGCAGCGTCACGCAGAGCATGGATCCCCTGTATATATATGTATATATAGCTACCGTCCGCTCGACTATCCTTTCGGCTTATATATAGACACACACACAGGGCTTGGTTCTTCTTCTTTTTCTTCTTCCTTTCGGACGCGTGTCGTTGTAAATCTTCGGGAATCGCACTGCTCGTTTTTGGTTTTCGGGAGGCTGTTATAGCCGGGCCGCAACGTCGTAGGCACTTCGAGAGATGATGAACGCAGGCGGCTGGAGCGTTTTCGGCGATTGTAAGAGAGAAGACGAAATAGAGGATGGGTTGGCTTGGGTTGGGGGTTATGGATAGGAGTTGCTTGATTAGACAAAGATTCGGCCTGGCGTTCGAAAAATATCATCGCTGGGCCTAATTGATTTTGCGTGAATGTGTTTCGCTGGAGTGTATTCAATTTAAGGAGCAGCTTCGAGGCTATTTTTGCACTTGTATTTTATGCGATATGGTCGATAAAATATGATTATAAAGGCGTATATATATTCAAAAGTAAGAAGCTCTCGCTATACACCTATACATTAGGCATAAATATAACCGCTCGGTTTTTCTGCACTCGCATAACCAAAATTTAACGATGCTCTTGCCGCATGGAAGTTTTTCCCATACTAAAAATACCCTTGCGTAACCTCTTTTCACCGCAGCAGCTCCGATAATTTTCTCGAGGCGTCGTGCGCGGGCCCGTAAGTACACCCACAGCCGCGAAAGATTCGTCGATGGCTCGCATTAGCGATACATTTTTAGCGCTGCGTTGCCCCCGTTAATTAAAGCTTATCGCGCGGGACTCGGGCTCTCCTTCTATGCGCAGCATCGACCCGAGCAAAGTGCAGCCGGCCGTATTTATAGAGGCTCGAAACGTTTCACTAACTGCGCGCGCGCCCATACGCTCTACCTATACAGTTATATATGCCGCGCGCTACTCGATAGCGATCGCTGCTCCCAAAGGCGACGGAGGCACTTCATCATTAACAAAGTAGACGCGAGAGCACGTGGGCAGTGGAGTGTATGCAGATGTACGAGGAAGGTTGTTGTTGTTTTTTTTTCACTCCCGAGCGAGCTTTTTTTGTGGTAAATAAGATTCGACTTTTATCACGGCGTCGGCGGTGTGTGTGTGTAAACGAGTAAACGAGCGCGAAGCTGCGCGGGGGAAAATGAACACGGGAAGTTGAACGTTTATCGTGTGCGCACAGATATGACGGTATCTCGGCTTGGTTTATGATCAGTTTCTCGCTTCATTATTTTCGCGCCGCGTTTTCTGCGGGAAATTAGATTTGTTTATGCTGAGCTTGCTGCGGGCTGATAACGATTATGAAGGTAATCTCACTGTAGCTGTTACGGATATGCTCTTCAACAAAAACGGTTCTCGATCCCTCCGAACAAATATTTCTATATATTTTCAGATAATCGCGCGCGAGAAGAAGGTAGCTCGGGGCATCGGAATCAGATAAACTCAAGAGAGATTCGGTTCCCACTGACCCGCGCGAGAGTGAGAAAGGGTTAAGCAGAAGGAGAAGAAGGTGACTAATCCAGAGGACTGCAGCGGCCAGAGATCACTGCCCACGTGTGCGAGTTCTCACAGCTACACGTCGGCGGCTGTGCTGGCGGGGCAGCCCCGAAAAAGAAGCGCTGCATAATTAACGGATACACAGACGCGCGCTGAAGAAAAAGAAAGAGGATATACGCGCGTAGCCCACTCGTAGCATCTCTCTCTCTCTCTCTCTCTCTCTCTCTCTCCTGTCATTCGAGATCGAATTAAGATGTCGGCGTGTGATTTACGCCTCGTACAACCCTTTAATTGGCCACTACGATACCCACTCCCACGCGCGTGCACGCACACGCGCGCACTTTCGAGCTCTGATTCTTATCTCGTTCGCGCGCGAGCGAATATAAGCAAGCGCCTATTTGCCCTTAAACAATCTTGGCGTTTCGCGTGTGCACCGAACTGTGATGCAACTCTGCACGTGCGGGAATTCGTGTTCGCTGCTGATTGCCCCACTTAGCCGTTGAATTGTGCCAATGTCAATTAAGGGATCACCCCCCCCCATCCCCCTTTGCAACGACTGTTTGGTCATACGCGATAACTCGGCTGTTTTATTTATTGTTTCCGATTGACGCGTTTCGTAGCTTTTAATCTTTATTTCGACAATCTAGTCGAGCGTAAAGTGCATTCGTTAAAATAAAACGCCAGTTATCGAAATGTTCCGTTTGTAGCTTATCTCATATTTAATTTTAATCTTTTCGAGTACGTTCATATACACTCCGAGGATTTAAGCAGCGTTTTAATAAGTTGTTGCTGCCAACGAAGAGTAGCTCGGTTCAGATTTCATACAGACGATATGCAATGCGGCTGTATTTATGTATGCAGAACGCGAGTTCCTGACTCGTGCAATTTCGTTTTATCAACGGAAAATTTTGTAATACCCTCCCTGTATATATGTATGCGAAGCGAAAATTGTTTTCCGTCCACCATAATCAGCTGAAAAGCCACAAAGTTTAATTTCGTTTATCTCTTATGGCATTTTCTTCCAATTAACCCAGTTTACTCAGCGGTGTAGGTATGCTGCGACGTAAACAGATCTAAGCACACGATGCTGTCCGAAAAAGTTGCTGCTTCGTTTGAAATTTTTTTGTCCCAAGCAAGCAAAACGAGGCTACAAATTTCCCCGCACAACCGTGCGGATGGAACGAGACTTGTTTCAAAATACTTTTCCAGCCTCGTCTTGCCACTATGCTTTTTACCGAAAACTATAGAATAAAATACCTCTATATGAACTAGAATCATCCTCTCACAGTTTGCAGATGTTCTGCATTCATTGCCAGTCCATCTGAAGTTTGATAATGTATACAGCTATATGTAGTTACACTTTGCAGGTACGTTAATGATTAATTTTCAATTTTCGATTTTTCAGATTTTCCTGACGGGGATTGTGGCCAGCGACAACAGCACTCTCGACGGCAGCATAGAAGCTGTTAATTCAGCCAGCAGTTACGAGGCAGATCCAGCCACTCAGGTATAATGCTCTACGTGAAAAAATACTTTGTATTAGCAAACATGCACAAGTAGTTGCGTATAAAATACTATACGCGATACTCTCTTAAAATGAGATCCCCTCATAAATACGACGATGCAAATTAATATGTCCATCCGCCACCTACCTTTGGTGTAACCAGGTACTAGCAAGCATGCAAAGCTGTTTTCTTTTATACATCTAATGTGATATCTGCTGGCTTGGCGTTACTACACATGCAGCTCGGTTGACAACCTCTCAAACAATAATCGTCAAACCGCTGCGACAGACTCGACTCTGCATAAGAGAGCAGCTCCGATGCGATTGGAAGAGAAAAAACGAAGAAAGCATCAGCTCTCGTGGTCTGTACTCTCGGTGCGAGTGGCGGAGTCGTAAAGACGCTCAGTGACTCCGGAGAACCGTCGCACCGGGGGTGAGCTCCGTGTCGTGCGCAATCGTCCGGACATTTGTCCCCGACGAAGTCAGTCGTGTGTGAGCGAGCGCCAATGGTTGCTGAATGTCAAGCGAGGAGAGAGAGGGGGGCGGGGAGGGACGCTCGTGACGCGGTTCAGTGACCATGACACACAAAGCGCAATCCTTTCGCGCTCGAGTTCACGTGTGTCAGCGGCACGCGACTCTCCGCGCATGGTGTATGTGTATATGCACGGGTATACGTCAACGCCTGCGCTATATATATAATGCTCGAAAAATGAATTCGAGCAGTATATATGTGTATGTATAGGAAATGGGTCGCTCTTATTGTTGTTGCCGTGCCTTTATTCTTTCGAAACTGAGTCGTTCTTAACACCCTTCATTTCCAGCAATGTTAAACTGCCTCTCTTTGTCTCGAGCCTCCTTTTTAAATTGCGTAGGTGTTACATTGGGCAGGGCAGTCAAGCGTGAGAGTTTTAGGAGCCGATCATCGTTGACTTATGCTTTCGATATTTCGGAAAAATTAAGAAAATGTATTTCTTAGAAGAAGCTGAAAACGATGGGCCACCAACTCGAATTAATTTCCGCGGCATTGTCCCGTCTTAATAACACCTGCATAATTCGACACGTATCCCTTCATAAGAGCTCTAGAGAAACAATAGGCTCTCTCTTGAGGAGGAGAAGGAATATAACCGTAGCAGCAGCAGTAGCGGCAATTCGCGATATAACGCGGAACAATGACGGCGACTTTTAAATATAAAATTAGGTTATTTTCTAACTTCCCCTCCTCTATTTTCACTTTCTCGTTTGCCCTTCTGCTTCCTCCTTCTCGACATCCGTCTCTCTTTCAAAGTATACATACATTTTCTTTGTCTCTTCGTCATACACACACACACACACACACACTTAGCCCTCCTGCACTTGGAAACGCGCAAGTGCCAAGGTTTTCATTCCACTTGCGGAAAACAGTCGAGTCTGCTCGACAAGAGGTGGAGGAGAACGTCGAGAGTGCGACGGGTTTTTCTCGCAAGGTATTTTCTTTATCCTTATTGCGCATATACTCAAGCGTAAAGCAGCGTTTCGAATAGAAGGTATAGAGCGCGCACTTGCATTGTGAGGAGATGTCGAGTGTGGGAGGGAAACATTTTTGTTTTTCTTCCCGCGATGAGCTTTCAAGTATGTATATGAGTTAAATATTTAAGACTCTTTGGAATAACGATTTTTCATCGTTAAAACACAACATCTCAATGGACAACTCTTCTTGGCCTGCGGCGTGCTTTTATATATTGTTTCACCACAACATCAGTCAGCATATTTCCTTCCGCACGTAAATATTACTTCCCGACGTTCCTTTTCACTTTTTTCGCTCGCACACTCTCAGCTGTTCGCGAGTGTATACATGTATGTATACGTGTTATTTACGGGTAATTTCGACGCGACTTATCCCGAGCAAAAGCGACATACTTGAGCACGAATTTATGCACGCGAGTCATGCGCCCCGCGAAAGTAAACTCTGTTGCTAATGAGTATGGTCGCGCAGTAGAAAAACTCTGTGTACACTTTTTACGATGTCGAATTTCTTTGTCGCGGCGACACATCGCGAACAACTTTGCATTTGCTTCACATTTGGCTTGTTCTACAAGTGAAGGACTTTATCATAATGTACTCATTTTCGTAGTGTTCGAAAAACAAATACTACAACCTATCACTTTATCCGGAGAGATACCCTCAATTCGATAATCAAAATCGTCGTTATATAGATATCTCGTAAGAGTTAAGCTCGTTATCGTTTAATTGCGCAAGCGCACCTATAAAAAAAATAATAATGATTACAACTGCCCTCCTCGCTATAAACACACAACCGTGCGCGCGAGTTGACTTTATTTCTGAGTCGACGAGTGTGTACATGTGCATATATATATATATAATAGCGGCCGGAAGAACTCTCGAGCAAGTCAGCAGACGCCAAACGCCGCGCGCGGTTCTTGCGAGAGAAGCGACACGTGAATACATAAACGCTCGGACTTGTTTTACAGTGTGTAAGCATCCCTCGCCCCCTCCCCCCCTAACTACGTGCTCGCGATTCTCCGCCTGCTCGCACATAAACTACCGCTACCGCGGGAAAACATGGAGAGATTTGTTTCTTTATCGCTGCCTTCGTGCGCAACTTTACGTCGACTGATAATGACAGACTATATTATAAATACTACTGCTTGATGGTTGCTTTGTTTCGTTTTTCTGCCGTCATATCGCGGTCATATAATAACTGCCAGTAAGTTTGTTGATATGCGATTAACACCTTTTTTAAACAGATTTTCGTGTATTATTATTTCACAATTTGAGTTTCTTTCTTCAATACCGAAACTCCGGTACAAGATTACGTACACTCTTTCGGAGCCGAAACTCTTCATTTCGTTCATGCGTGCCAGACTGAAAGTCGCCGAACTTCATTCTCCTGCGCGTTCGTTTTGCTTTACTGTTATAGTTGAATACGTTTTTGGCACGACAATTTTCTGTCTTCGCGCTCCAAAAGTTTCGAGACGGGAAATTCTTGCTGCGTCCCGGAGAAATATTGACCTCATCACTCGGCTCCATTTATATAGCAATTTCGAGGGAATAAACTGGGACGATATAAATGAATGCAAATTAGTAGCAGCCTACAACGGAATGCAAATAAGAGAGAGAAGGCGCTGCAATGGCTGCGCGAATTATATAGAGAAATGCAAGTATAGAGAGACGTTAAAAAGTATTTGTCAAACTTATATTGCTCACTGTGCGATTGCGTTATATGCCCGCCGTGTCTTCTATATATAGACAAAAATGCAGTGCTCGGATGCTCATAAAGATGCGACACACAGGGTCTTCGTAAAATTGAATTTCGATATACTTTTTCCGCTGAGCGACATATTTCTGCGGGTTTGCGATTAAAATTTGCATCTCGACGGGGAGGCTATATCGAAAGCAGTTACTTCTTATTTTCTTCAGGCGGACTTGGAGAACTATCACTGCACACGTATTTCTGTACGTATATTGCAAAGAAATCCATAGACTATAATATTCCGTTATTGATTTGTTTCGAAAACATAAAATTCAATATACCGGCCCTCGAGCGAATCCCTAAAACTTTTGTATCGGAAACAATAATCTCGACGAATTTCTGTTATTCGGTGTACGTTTATACATATAATCAACTAAATTCTACCCCGGCATATTATTTGCACGTGCTACCCTGGACTAACAATCACTAACAGCAAGACCAATACGCTTGAATCCGGTATAGTGTGCGGCAGCAGGTGTACGGTAGCCGGGATTTCTCGAATAAATTTAGCCGCTTCTCTCTCTCTCTCGCTCGCTCGCGTGTGCGGTGGCGAGAAAGGCGACGAGCAGAGACGCCGAGCTGAGAGAGAGAGAGAGAGAGAGAGAGAGACATTGTTCACACGCTCCATTAACCTACGACTACTGACCGACTATTCGCGGACTTGGACTACTTAAGAGCAGCCGACAGCTCTCCTCCTGCTGCCACGTCTGCTTAATAACTGATTTCAACAGCCTGTTTGCTTAGTGTTGTATGCTAGCTTTAGTCATTTGCAAATTAACGTCGTTTGCTTCGCAAACATTATTTCTATCATGCACAGTCGAAAGGGATGATAATATACTAAAATAAACTTCCTGTTTAATATGCAGCTCGAGAATGAAAAATACCGGAGAACATATAAAGCAAAGACCATATTACTGCAGATACGCGTAACGACTCTCGCGCATATAATATAAACCCTCGCATTTCAACGCAAATAGGCGATCATTCATTCTCCACCACCGGCCAGTTAAACGAGCTCCTATTATATAATATATAGAGAATCCATAATGCCTACAGTAGCACCGCGTCCTTTGAATTTTATGAAGCTTACACGCACACATACAATATATACACACCGACTTGGGTATATACAGAGGGACAAGACTATCCGCGCGCGTGTCGTTACAATGAGCGGTGGTATTGTTCTTTTATGCCAGGGCAGCAAGTCGCTCGAGCGCGCGCGGGCGCCCTCCACTTCCGGAGTATCGATGGGCGCAAATCGTCGACTAAGCGCCTCTCTCCGTCCCTCGTTTTCTCTCTTTTCGAACGACGAGAGAAGGACGGAGGGATACAAGCAGTCGGGCCGATATACTATTGGCTGGCTTGCGCGACGCGTCTGTAATTGAGTATTCCGCTGTCCTGAATACAAACTTTTGATTGAGTTATAGGCCCGTAGCTTATTTTTATAAGCTGAGGAGTGTATTTTGAAGAAAAGGAATAAACAGGCAAAATTGTAGCTTTTGCAAATTGTATAATACATGCGCTGCGGTCATATATCATAATTAGAGTAATTTTGCATATGCCGGATTAATTCTGTTAAAAGCTGCGGTTTTATACATTTTTCAAATGAATATAAAAAGCTTTGATGTTAACTTTTTTCGATATCTATAGAGAAACATCAAGGAAAAGTATATACGATATTGTATACAGCCAGAGCAGTTGAGCCAGAGATTCGCCAAGTGACTTTCGTTTCGTTTCCGCGTTTTATTCGAGGCCGCGACTCGCTATATAGTTCAACAAACAAATTTTATGCAGGGATCGTCGCGGATTTTTACGATACCCCCCCCCCCTCCTCCTTCCTTCTTCCGCGCCCTCGGTCCGCTCTGTGCGTTAAATAACTCGTAAAGATTTTTACGTTCGACGCAGTTTCGCTTTGACTCTTGACTCTTCTCTCCCGCGTAAATTAAATTTTTCGAGTGTGGAAAATTCCGACATTCGTAATCGCGGAAAAACACTCGGAAATAATGCTACGTTGCGCGGTAGCTAACGATGAGGGTGTCGTAAACAAGGAGTGCCGTGAAATTTGTTTTTTTTGGGGGGTGGGGGAATTTATTCAGAATCCAGAGCGTATTTTCGCACGTTGCACAGCTCGATAATCGTCATTTTCGAGGCTGAATTCAACGCAGAGTAGTGGTCGATGAGGCGCTTTCAAAAAGCCATTAGCGAGTTATAATTTATAATTCGATTGCCTCGTCCTTTGAGTCTTGGAAGCGTAACAAAAATCTCAACACGCAAACACGTGTTTCGAGCAAACGATATAGTATATCACATTTCGATGGGAGCCTCCACAAATCTTCATCCAGAGCGCGTGTGTATCGATGTCGCACCTGCACCACCCCCCGCCGAGTCGGCACGACAGAAACGTGTAGTGTTATGCGACAAAACGCGCGTAATCGCTCACGCAATCTCGGAATCCCCGCCTGATTACGAAATATTATACGATACACCGTCGTCGTCGTCGTCATTGCTAAAGGAGATCTATGTGTATATGTATATATATATATATATATATGTATATATATATATATATATATATATACACACGTACAAGCGAGAGAGAAAGCAAACAGCCGCAGGAGGCGAAGACGAATAGGAGCGCGTCCTCGTTAATAATTCATGAGCTCTCGATGCCACGCACACCGAGAGCGCTCGTCATTACACCCGGATATGTATACATGTATACGAAAATCCTCCTGAGCAAATTGTCCAAGGTATTTGGTTTGTATAGACGATGCCGAGGCAGACAGCGGCTTAAGCCCCGGGATTGAGTTCGCCAGTGTTAAGGGAATGCAACGCTTCAACTATGTTCATTGATTATTGTTTTTCTGCCGCTTATGCGTTTTATTCTTTCCGCGACCGCCGGTGAATTGAATGCGTATTGGTCGTGTTTTTGTTACGCGTTACGTCGAATGATTTTTTTATTGTGTATAAACTTTTTCCATGAATATAAATCCTGCGTTTAAACCGATCGAAAGCCGAACTCGTTGAACGTGTCAAAAACATCAGCTGACGGATGCCTTTCAGCTGACAATAGTAGAAAGCGGGCTTCATAAAATTTCGTCGTAAAATATGGGGCGAAAATAAAAGGTAAATGATTCTTGCAAAAAAAAAAAGAAAAATACAACCGAAATTTTATACACACCTGACTCTGCGACTCTGCCTTTCCTCCGACAAACTTGCCATAAAAATTATATATCGCCATTCTGGCCAACCGATCGTTGTTAAAAAATAATTCTGTAATACCTGAAGAATAGAAAGCTTCTGCGATGCGCGCGTACGATATATGTACACAGTTATATGGCGTATACGAGCACTCGTTGAGCAACGTTTAATAACGGATCGATCCGAGCTGTATTTCCGTGCGATTGCGTGCCTGGCGCTAATGAGCCGCTTAATTATTTATTTGTCGATACACACGCGCGCGCGCGAGCTCTGCTTCGCGCTCGCGCGGGGATGGGCTTATCAATATATGCGCGTTAATAGCGCGTCGTTGAGTCGCGCGCTCCAGCGATAAGAACTGGCTTATGCCGCTTTGTTCTATTATAACGGCTCGGGTTCGTCGATTTCGAGGATGTAAAAGCTCGCGATAAGTGGCTCGCGACGTACAAAAAATCGAATCTAATTAGCTGTGCTCGAATTGAGGGCTCTCGTGTCGTCCAAAGCGTGAAATGTCGTTTTGATTGACTCGACGCTCATTTCTATGTATATTATATTATATACGCATCGAAGGATGTTAATGCGAAGCGATAATAATTAATGAGCGATTATTGGTCATTAACCTGTTGGTTATTTTTTCCGTTTTATAAGCTCGTCGGTTCTGCAACTGCGTTTATTTTTTCTTTTGTTATTTTAAAAATACACCGCGATTCTCACCTCTTTGTTGTATATACGTATATTCGATTTTTTTAACGAATTTTAAATGATTTCGGAGAAGGATTAGTCGTTGGTGTTGTCAATGAGCGATGCAGTAATAAATCAAATGTCACTATTTAATCAAATGTATCCCGAAACTCCAACTGTATACCGATGCATATAAACGTAACTGCGCGTGTCTATTTATACTCCGACCCAAATCTAATTTTTTTCACTGAGAATTTTCTAAAAACGGAGTAATCCGAATATAATGATCTTTCTTTTGTTGAAAAGAAACGAAAGTAGCCCAGAGGAAATATAAATAAATAAGAACGAAAAGTGCATCCGAGAATCGTTGTCTTGCGAAACTTTGGCAATTTCGAGGCTATATATATACGAAAGGGGTTGAGTAGGCGGGCGGGAGCGCGAGGGCGAGAATAATCGAGGACGGGTGAGAACGCGAATTCTGATTGACGTGTAATAATCCTTCGTGCCACCTCTCGAGGATTTCCAGGCGGCAGTAGCTCGCGCAGTTAAATCAAGCATTGATTTAAGGCGGCGGCCCTCCCGACTAATTGTGCTGCCAGTTCGTTTGCCGCCGCGGCGCGAAATTAAATTTTTCACCAGAGCCAAGATTAATCCTTTATAATACTTACCGAGTGTGAGAGACTCTTTTTATTTTCTCCAGACGAAGGTCTGGCTAATTTTCATCTGCGAAACCATCACCGCAGCGCGTAAAGTAAAATCAGTCTAACGATTCACGTCCTGATTATTTTCCCGTCGTATACGCGTCTTATATACATATCTCGTCGCAAACTCAATGGGCGCGTTTGTTTCTCTACCTTTTATTCGTCCTCCGTACAGCCGCCTGTTCTATTCTTTTGCAGCACGTCCAACAAGGCTTTTTCCTCCGCGACGCTCTTTTAATGCCATAACTTTGCCATTGCCCCGATTTTGCTTGTTTTGCCGAACTTTCTAGAACTACTTTAATTTTGTCTATATAAATTATCATCGCTTCGGCGATAAGTAGGAAACCCGCGGCTCTTGAAATCGAGATAGAGTGAGAAATTTTCGAACCCTCCCTTTGAATGTAAATAAGCCCGCTCAAGTATATATCGCTGTAGCGTTAAAGTTCAACGATATAGTGGGTACCCGGCGGCTGTGGCGTCGCGATCTCGAGACCTCACAAAACAGCCCGAACATTTGGTGATCCACACACACACACACACACACACACACACAAGTTTCTCTCCAAGAAATGGAAAGTCGATACGGGACACTCTTCAAGTGAGTATATAGATATATAGACATAGCGCAGTGTATAGTACGCGACAACGGGAACGACTGCTGGGATCGAGGCGGAAATCGGAAATTTTTTCACGAAAGGCGGCCCATCTATACACAGTGCTTATATAGCAGCGCGTCTGTGCTACCGGGTATAATAATAAATATAACAGAGGCGAGAGGGAACCCCCGCGAGGATATCGGAGGTCCAGGGGCCGATTGCGCCTTTCGGGCTTTTATCGGCTCGTAAAGCGGCCTCCTCGCTCGGGAATCATTTCGCACTTAACGTCGTATACTTGACCTCCCGAGCGATCGACTCTGTGTCTATATATGCGCAAGAAACTCTTTTCTATACCCAGAGCTCTTATACGCGATGCTCGTCTTCGTCGTCGGCCCCGTGTAATGTCTCTATATAACTATCGGAGATGAAAATTTGTATTTTACGAGCTGCGCGCGCTGCTCCCCCTCATGCTGCTGCTGCGCATTATGGTTCGCGAGCCGATATGTATGTATAAAAATGTTACAGCGGCCGTATCGAGCGACTCAAGTGGCTGAACTAGCTTATTCTCGATTTTACGGAGGGGGCCTCGTCGCTACTATCCCTCTTTAATGCACTGTCCGTTATGAATTTAATAGCTATATATCTTTCGTTCGCCTCCTCACCCCCTCTCTTTCTCTATAATCTCGTCGAGAGAGGCTAAGTAGATTGCGACTAATCAATATATCGACGAGAAGATCGTAAACCTGCAAAATTATTCAATACTCTCGGCGAACTTTCGCTAGTTGTGTGTGGCATTTTATTGAATGTTTTAAGCGAAAGTATATGTTCGGGGCATTCAATTCTTTGCTTCCGCGGAAATTGAGCAACCCTCGCGTCGGTGCACAATGTCAAATTCCGCTCGAGACTGCGCTTATTATTTATCCGAGCACTTTGATGCAGCTGCGAGCATGAATTATTCAGGTGTATACATAAGAGTTCATACGTACGCGGGACTCTGTGAAAACTTACAGTTCATCACGCCAGAGCTGTGTGGCTTTTGATCGCGCTCTGCGGAGCAGAATACGGAACAATACATCAATCAATTACATCCCGTGTGTGTGTATGTGTGTGCGTTATTGTGTGGGTTATTCATTTTGCCGTCTTTCCCTCGATTCGCTTTATTCGCCGTATGTGTGTATTATTCATTCACGCTCATTCACTCTAACTTTTATATGGCTATCGCACGATTTCTCGTTCAATACTGCCCTTGCCGCCTCTGTTTTTACTCGTCGAGCAATTTTTCAATTTCGAAGCATTAGCGGTACACGTTCGACGCTTTAGAGGGAAATAATAAAAAATAAAAATGACATATTGCTCGCATTACGGTAATTATTCCCCATCAGTTTTCCAAATACACTTCTCAATTGCACAATTATTATTTGCTGCGATGATGAAGAGAAGTATCGTATTAATTGACAGAAATTCGTTCCTTATCTGCATTAATAGATACATTATTCCAGGCACATATGTAGTAAGCGATCGGTAAAGCAATACGATTTCGCTCAATACCATTATAATTATATATACATTACATGCGAATGAACAGCGGTGTGCTTTCCGATTATTTGTTTGTATATGCGCGCATCCCATACCTGTCTCAAACAACGTTTCGTCGGTGAGTTCACCGCAATATATCGCTCGATATTAGTCGCACAAGTATATATTTACATTACATATTCAACTGCGCGGTGCTGCATCTCTACAATTATTTAAAATTAATTGATAGCCACGATGTTCAGTATTACATGCGCGTGATTTGCCACGCGATCACGTCGTCTATTAAATAACAAAGCAATCTCTAAATGCTGCGCATAATTTTCTAGTTAGTCGAAATTTAGCCAGAATAATGCCCGATCTGCATACAAAGCAAAGAGAGACGCATATATACGCGCATACAGCATTCTTCGGTTGATATTTTCATCGCTGTACAAAGAAACTTTTACGACCTACGATGAAAAATCTCTTTAAAATTCCGAGACACGAGTTCTTATTATGACGCGTAGAGTCCTTTTCACGCGTCAGGTAAACGTCAGTCCTGTTAATGAGATCGTTGTAAAATAACATCACGTGTATTTCATTAACGGCATTCCCCGAGCAGCTGTCAACCATTTAAAAACACGTCGGCCTTAATCTAAACTCGACACTAAACCTGCGATGCTCTACGGCGATACGAACGCGGTCCAAATAAAAACTTTACTGATCGAATGTTTTATCGGATCAGCTTCTACTTACTATAGACGAGAATCGAACACGTTTCCAGAATTATCAATTGAGATCTTTCGGTTCGTTGTCCTACTGCGTTTCTCAACTTACATATATATATGCATCACTTTCTCCACATATATCTCAGACGCCTTGGATTATTACGATATCTACATAGGCGTATAGATGGAGATTACTATCTGGAGCAGGAATACATTTTTCCCCCACTAACGTTGAAAGATCGATTGCAACACCATAATACTCGCAATGATTAATTTTATATCATTCGATTTGCGCAAAAACATGTCGACAAAACAATAATGATTTTAAGGCTGTTATCGAGTCCCAGCATCGTTACACCTCCAGCTTCCTTGCCGCATCAGGAGGCAGCTTGAGCAGCGTATTATTATACGTAAAAGCGCTTATACGCGCGTGCAGCTGCGATCGAGCTGCGGCACGGGAGACGAAAGATCTCTATCGTCGCACGCTCGAGGATTTGTCGAAAGTGGTCCGAGCTAGGCCCTGCATTAGCAAAGAGAGACTGTTGCTCTCTCAATAATTTGGAAGTCTAATGCAGCTGCCAGGGGAAATCGTCTTCCGCGGGCGGAGATGAGATTCGAGCTACGTGCCTATATATATGTATATACATTGCCAAAGAAAGCGGCCGCTAGATGCGCCGGTACGGTGACGAACGTTGACGTCCCTTCGACGCCCTGAATAATGCAGGCTCTCTTCTCTGTTTCTTTCCACTCAAAAGTTCGATCGAGTCGTCTCTGACGAAAAAGGTCGGAGAGAGAGAGAGAGAGAGAGAGAGAGAGAGAGAGAGAGAGAGAGAGAGAGAGAGAGAGAGAGAGAGAGAGAGAGAGAGAGAGAGAGAGAGATGATTGCTGGAAAGGAGCGCGTGATTGGGAAGTGAACAGAGTTGAAGAACCTCGACCAAAAGACTTGACTCATCCGCCTAGGAAATCGCTATAATTATAGTGTATCAATCACGCGAAAGACTCTCTCACACGGAAAACTAGTTGAAAAGGATTCCTCGACAGATTAAGCGATATTAATGAATTTCGAGTGTCGAATAATCCCCCTCGGAGCGCGACAGTGACATATCGAGTCCCCTCTCTGTCGTAAGCCGCCATCAGTACTCGATTCCACAAAACTCACTGGAAAAAATAAAAAAATATCAATCAGAACTCTCGCCCTTGATATAACCGCAGTCAATAAAAATCGGCCCAACAAGGACACATCGAAGCGCTCGAGTCAGGTCCATTCTCCGCGGGAAATTGAATGTGTCGCGCCGGAACTTATATGCGCGCGTGCCGCTGACATGTTTCAACCGCGCTTGCCTCTATAAATGCGTTACGCGCGTTCACGCGACGACAATAACGGCAGCAACAACGGCGGCTGTCCGGGCCAGAGAGAGAGAGAGAGAGAGAGAGAGAGAGAGAGAGAGAGAGAGAGAGAGAGAGAGTTGTTGGGCCTCCTTGTGAATTCGCGCGGGCGAAACGTCAATTCATGCCGAGCAAAGCTTTGTGCGCGATAGCTGCGTATGTGCCCAAGCCTGATACCACCGCACGTGTGGGGTCTTACTCGACGGGCGGAGATTTTTCTCACTTTTTTGGTGCCAAGTTTTAATTAATTAATCCTTCGATCGATGCGAGGCGGCTGTCTGGGAGGTCGCGATGAAAGCGTTGTCGAGGTAATGGGGCTGCGAGAGCGCGTAGAACGCGAGTGAAAGGGTTGGCTTTAATTTTAATGATGCGTGCATCGATTCGGTTTTTTTCAATAATGTATGCGCAACTATAGCTTTCATAAATAGCACACAAACTTTAATCCATGTATAATTATCATAACTGCCTGCTGAATCGCGTTGTTGTGTGTTGTTGCGCGGAGTTAAGGCAATATGCAGCGATATACACTCGTATACATCTCTCGTCGTTATTGTTCTCAATTCAACTCAACACAAGTTCAGTAGTAACAACGCAACAGTTTCTTGAAGCATTTAGAGCGTAATGCTCGCTGATAATATGCCGCGGTAGTCAAGTACTGCGCCCCATTGAAACAAGTTATTAAATTCGAGTTATCCAGGGAGTTTAACAACGAATCCCCGATAAGAACGACGAAGAATCGCCGAAATAATGCAGAATTAATACCTCAACGAGTACGTCGAGGAGCGCCACGCGTCACGTGAATAAATGAGGCGTAGCGTCGTCACCACAGCGTATTCTATATATATACGCATATATATATAGCGAGATAGACTGGCACTGAACAAGGCTTGCCACTTACGAAAAGTTAATACGAAATGAATCTCTCTCTCTCTATCCAGCGCCCCTCGTTATACCCGCCGCCAGAAGGAAAGTGCGAGAAATCGAGGAAAGACGCGACCTTTCCGAGTTTGAATAATGCAAGCTCACAAGTCCTACGCTTAAAACCGATCGGTTCGCCTCGACTCTCTTTTCTCGAGCGGCCTTTCGACCCCCGCCGGACTAAGATTGATTTTAGATTGGCCGGCGAATTGGAAATTCGGCACTGCCGAGAATGAGATCGGCGGTTGCCTGCACTCCCTCGTATACCGTAAACTCGTGGCTCTAATGCAATTTGGAAGCGCATGCGGCCCCTGAAACAATACGAACGTTTGGGCAAGATACTGAAACTTCTTTTTTTAGTAATAGCGTAATACATCATTTGGTTGGTTCGCGAACCGATGCAGATGTGCGTGTACTGGAACTCGAAGATTGAAAAAGACCTTTGACCCGCCGGCAAACGTGAAGCAGCGCGCGATACACCCACACATACATATACTAACGGAGGGAGAAACGACCTCGCGCGACAGTTGCGCTTTCTCACGGAAATCGATATACACACATAATATACGTCGTCGCCGAGAAGAGCTGGGCAGCTCGTATTTATCACTGCTCATACACACACACACACACACAGTCACACGAGTGGAAGTCGCGTTGCCGAGTATTCTTGATCTCGGTACGTCTATATATACTGGTATGGGCGCGTTCTCGATACCACTGCGGACATTCAAACGCAGATATCGAACTGATGTGGACGATACGGTCATTCACGTTTCGCGTACGCCTTTATATTTGCTTTATTCTGCTCTGAATCTATAGACTGCTCGACGAGTCTACCTTACGTCTACGCGCGCATCAAGTTGAAATTGATCTGTTCCGGGTGCGATGTCTTTTATATATAGCGATCACGTACATATACTATGCTAGCGCGTCGCTATACTATATACATTCCTGGAAGGCTTTATTCTCTAGCTGTCATTATGCAGATTAAAATTTGAGCGCTAGCGCTAGTCTATAGTCTATACTGTGAAAAGGAGATTAAAACGAATTTCGCCGGATATCGTTCGTGCTTTATTTATTTGCAAGATAATAAAAGCTAGCCGAAGCGGAAAATTGGGTTAGCTCCGATGATCGTGTTCTCTGCTAAATGCAAACAATTACAGCGAAATCGCTTACCGAACTCGTCTTACGGTAAGTAAGTAAGACGACGTTAATAAATCGAGTTTGCTGTATTATATATGCGACTTCGTACGATAACCAGAGATTCCTTTCAATCCTGCTCTCGTTTCGAAAATCGATACACATATATATACCCGATCCCCCTTGCGCGAGTATTTATCATCAAAGTACTAAAAAAAAATCCCTCGTCATCGTCGACGCCCCCCTCCTCGTCGTCGCCGTGATTTACGAGAGCAGCACTTTTATTTCCAGCGAAAAATTAGCGAATCATTATCCGGTGCGTCGAACCCGCGTTATTTTTCCGCAACAATATATCATCCATCCACCCGGGCGTATACGCAATAATACACTGCACACACGCGCTTTTCTGTATATATAAAATATCCAGAAGACCGGCAGCTCGACAAAATTCGTGTCGAGCCGAGCGCACACAATGTCGGCGCCGAGAGAACGTCGTGAAAAATGCAGCGCTACAGCGCGACCCAAACCTGGAAATGGAATTTTCATGAAAAATCACTTATTAATCGTGTTTGCTTAAGCGCGCGCCAGTGCTCTATGGACGAAACAGATTTCGGCTGGATTATACTTGTCGGCGAAGATATCGCTCAGCTAATGAAACTTGCTTTATTTATATACTGAATAGCGCTAATTAGGGTGGTCGACAATAATGTTACTCGAATTATTTCAAACTTATTAAGTGATTCAATTTCTGACTTAAATTTAGCCGCGTCATGAAATAATACTCTTCTCAACATGAATTTTCTTTTCTAAACTAATAAACTTCTTTTTTTGTTGCAGGGAATTTCCGGAGGAGAATGGACGCCTTGTTCGAGGTATTTAACTCTCGCAAAGTATAAAAATTGTCAAATTCGCCAAAGTTCCATTGCAATTGATATAATACACCTCTCGCATCATTGAATGTCGAGAGCATAATCAACCGCATAAATTCTCGCTCGCGGAGAAAAAGAAAGTCTCGACGCCCTCGAACAATCGTAATCTTGATTAACAGTAGCGACGCGC
This sequence comes from Muscidifurax raptorellus, assembly GCA_020010945.3. NCBI lineage: Eukaryota > Metazoa > Arthropoda > Insecta > Hymenoptera > Pteromalidae > Muscidifurax > Muscidifurax raptorellus. Next base: position 1,139,796 of record CM052081.1, on the reverse strand, counting down.
GCGACTCATAAAGCCGTCGTAGGAAAAAACGAAGAGACAAAATCTTGGAAGACCAAACTGCGCCCTATCTTTGTCATTATTATTCATCGGCTTGGAAATCCGCAGTCCCGCATTGCGATGAAAGCTAGCGACTATGCGAAGTTAAATCTCCGAAAGACAGAAGAACGGACACCTCGATCCCACCGAAAAAAAAAAGATTAAAGCGCGAGGAATCGGGAAGAGAAAAAAAGGCGCGAATTGCCCATTGTCCGCGTGAATCAATTAGAATTCTTGTTTCGCGGGCCTTAATTTTCTTGGCACGCCAAACGAATATCGAATCGGTCGCGCGACGCAGCCTTTTATTTTTTACTTTTGGCATCGCCGCCGGCGATAACTTTCGCGCGTTTGTACTTGGCTCTCTCCGGATAATTTATGAGTTTTATAAGTTCGGACTCTAGCAGGTCGGAAACGCCTATTTTACGATCTTACTGCCGTCTTATATCTCCATCGATCTCCGCGCGCTCCTTCTCTCTCTCTCTCTCTCATCTTTTCTGTCTGCTCTATTTTCTACAAGTTTTTAGATCCATGAGGGCTATATATTCCCGGCGGGGGAGGAGAGAGCGCGAGGAGGGAGGAGAGAGCGCGCGTCGCGGCAGCCGCTGGCCTTCTTGCGTGAATCACCGCAAATCCTTTGGGCTTCGAGCAGCAGCCCTGCGGTCCTCTTTTTTGCGACGCGACGCGCGACCATATCTTTTACATATATACTTTTTGGACGTAATGATGGGCTCTTATATGTAGCGCGAGGGTTTCTTTTTCGAGATTGCAATGAAACGAAATCGCAAGTGTATATTACGAATGATTGATAGAAAACGTGAGGCGATTACAAAAGACGGCTTATCCTTCGTGTTAACAGGAGCTGCGGCGGCGGCATTTCCAAGCAGCAGAAGCAGTGTCGCAGAAAGCCGTGCAAAGGCAGACCTTGGAACATCAAATACAAAGTTTGCAACGTGCAGGTATGAATGAGACATCTCCGCGTTTTTGAAATTTACGCATGTGATGATAATTATTATCAGCGTGTGTGGTGCACCGAAGAACACTATATATTTATACATATATCTATATATACTGTATATTGTACACTATACTGCTATGTAGTTTCCCAAGCGAACAAACTAAACTCGACTTCTCGCGCGGCTTATAACAGCTCGGTAAATCGCAACTCCTGCCAGCGCGCGGCTCGGGACAACTGTTTCCAGATCTTAGTTTCAAAAATAATATTGTTTTGCTTTGTTATGACAAGCTCGCTCTTCCCGTGTCGTTTGCTTGTTAAATTTATAACTGAGTTATATATATACTTGCTCCATTTAATTGATGAAACTTTTATTCGATATATCCACCTAGATTAAAATGTATTCTTGTGCGATAGCCTAATTAATTGAAACCGATCGCTGAAACTAAATTCAATCCAAATATTTTATTCAATTTACACTAAAGGTTCAGTGACGTCCGTTCGGGAATAAATTTATCAAACATTATAATCGTGAGCTTCGGTCAAAAGAAGAAAAAATATAATCGCTTGAAATTCTTAAACGACTTCTCATCCGAATGCCTTAAACAGTACTATTCTACAGTCGGACTTACGCACAGTAGTCCAGGCTATATCGTTGAAGGCTTTACGGCTCGCTTATCCTAATACCCCCTGACCAGTAGCGCAGTGTGCTATACACACACGCACACATACGCGCACATCTCAACTCACACGAGGGCTGCAACAACGGCCGCCTGCAGGCAGATATCGCCGCCGACGGCCCGTGGGGACGTGGCATACGATGCAGGTGACCCGACCCACATTTTCCCGGAGTCAGCCTCCTCCTCCTCCTCCTCCTCCCAGTACACACCGTGTCCTCTGCGGGAGTATAGGAGGGAGAGATCCGGGACGAAAATTCGTCGTCGTCCTCTCGGCATATATATAGACACACACACACACACACATACATACACATGTATATATATATATATATATATATATATATATATATATATATATATATATATATATATATATATATATAGATCCGACGCACAGGGAAGCCGGCAATTCTCGATTGTTGCGTTTTGGCCTCGTTCGGATATCTGCCAACTGGATTTGTCGAGTTTACCGAGAGAGGGCCGGGGGGTGGTGAAGTACACACACGAGCGCATCAGGCTGTACTGCAGATTGCCTGCGATGACTGCGGACACGTGTCTTTGTCCCGCGTTGGCTCTGTATAGCGTATTATTATTCTCTTTTTCCTTTTCGCGGCAGGAGAATTTGATCGCGCGCTGGCTCCTAAATCTCATTGGGATGCAGTGGAGGAGCTTTTTTTATTATTAGGGTATTTCCTTTGCCGCCGCGGGCGACTTTGAGGATAAGTGATGAGAAGAATTTATGGTGGGAATTCAGCAGGTCGTAAAGGGTTTAGCTTGAGATAGCATCTCTAATATGACATGCCGCCCACGGGAAACTCATAGCTGTCCGTCGCGTATCTTATCTCCGATCTACGAGCCCACAACAGGTATATACACAGAAGATTAGTCGCCCGATGCAGTCAATCTCTTCGGCAATTATCCGTCTCGTTCCATAATTGTTGTATAATTTGGGAAAAAGGAATCTCTCATATCGATTCGCCTCGTAGTAATTTACATAAATGTGGATTCTGATGCGGCTATATGTGATAAGATCTTCGAGTTGTTTCTGATTCCGGATATCGTTTATTTAAAAAGCAATCGTTCAAGCAAGCATTTTCTCTCTCCACATTATATCGTCGATGCTTTCAAGATAACGAGTCTTCAAACACTCGGACAACATAACAGCATAAGTTATTTTTATCTCCCATGGGGGATATAGGACAGAATATATATACACTCATTCATCCATATAACGTTCGAGAGCCCCGATTAGCGCGGATGAAGCATCACGCAGCAGCGACAGTTGACGCCGCGCGCGACTACCGCAGCGAAATCAATGCGGGCTCGGGGGTAAAGAGACTCGTTATATACCGCCAAGTCTCTCGTGATGCAGGAATGTTTGAACGGGACAACGCTTGGATTGCTTCGGCCAACACAGGGGAGAGGCGTATAGCCGCGAAGATGCGCACTATGGCTCGTGCAGTTCTGCTGTTTGTGATTCCGATGTTGTTGGTTGACTCGCCGTGTCTGCAGTCTCCACGAGGAAAACTTGGCGTGTCAGATGCCTGATAATTTCATTATTGATTTTGCCCTCGAAAGCTCGGTATAAACAGCTGATGTACCTATATACATGTATACGTATAAACCCTGCGACCACACAACGCTTCCCTCATATTATATATACAGCCGAGTAAAAACTTATCCAATCCCGGGCGGGAGAATCCAAATCAGCGCTAAAATCACTAAAGACCTCTCGCAACGAGCAGCCGAACATCGTAGCCGCCGATGAATTGCTTTTCCTCGAAAACTCTTCTCGGCAAACAGCCGCCATCTCCTTGGTCATAAAGCAGCGGCAGCAGCAGTCTTATCCCTCGAATAATGAAAGCAGCGCGAGAGCATTTCCCTGATTACCGCGCAATCGCGGCGAAAGGAAAAGCAGGTATATATATATATATATATATATATATACACCGCGCGTCGAGCTTTTTTACGGCTCGTCACTTTTGACCGAGGGATCCTATTGGTGGACGAGGGCTGAAGGAAGAAGGGAGTGGGAGTGAGAGAGAGAGAGAGTGATTGACACGAAGCCCGGCGGTAAAAGCGAGACACGCGACGAGCCCTACTCATCTCGTGTCCTGTGGTCTCGACCTGACAATCCCTCGGCATTATACGCGTCGCGTCGGCTCACACGCGATACTCTGCTCTCGGCCGTGATTTTTTTTATCGCCGCCAATCGCGTAGTTTACCTCTCTTCGGTGTGCTTCTTTTTTTTTCTTCTTGCGCCGACGGCCGATCGTATAATATGGGCGAGCTGAGCCTCGGCTGAGTGGCAATTTCTCGTTTTATGTCGCGTATATACACGCAGCGAGCTTTGTGTTTTTAGATTTTGTTTTATTTGACGAGAGGAGGCAAATATTGTGAGGCAGATTGGTTTACGTCCCCGATTTTAGTATATGGTTTTGTATGTACGTTTATTTGCAACGAGCGAGTAGAAGCGTCCGAGTTTAGTCAGACTGCGTCTTTTTTAAAAAAAAAAAAAACACTTTCTTTTGTATTCACCGCGGCGAGCGGCCAGCGCGTACATTTTTCACGAATTGATGCACTGCTGCAATCCCCATCCAAACTGCAAACATGTATGAAAAATGAAAAATTATTTCCTTGGAGTACATGTAATACATATATACAGGCTTTCGCGTTGAGCACACAAAAATTATTGCGGTAGTGTGTTTGTCAAAGTCCCGAGCCTGCAGAGCGTTGGCTCGTAATGTTTTCCGGAAAAGCCGCGCTGCGACCCTTTTTCCAGAACACGAGCACGCGCGTTCTCTGTTCTTTCAGATTGCTACCGCTCTGCCCTCGCAGCCCATTGGCTTGAGTAAATGAATAGGTTGGCTCTCGCTTTCTCGACCGGACGTTACCGCTTATAGGGAAACACGTAGTCATCGTACGAATTTGACCTGGTTTCCGCTGCTAACCAGGCTCGAAAGGTACGGGGGGAGGAGGGGGGGGGGTACCGCGGGCTCCTATTCACCGCGACTGATATAGCCGGCTGACCTTTAGCAAATCCCAGGCCGGCTTCTACTGTTGTCGGCGACCGGCCTGGACGACCACGATTGTTTCACCGGCTTCATTCCGCTAAACGAATCTTGGATGTGTCAGCGACTTTTTTCATCCGACCGTATACATGTGTGTGTGTGTGCGGGGGACGAGCTCGCAGTATTTTCTCATTTACCGCGTCTTGCCTGAAAGAGGATCAATTTTACGCGATTTCAGGAGTTAAATTCTTGTTTTTTTTTTGCTCTCTCTCGTTAGTTCATCGCGTTTGATGTTTATTATTTTCTTGTTTTTTTTTGGGACGTACCGGTTTTCCAATTTAAACGTCGGGCGTTTTGAAAGGGATAGATTTAGCGGCTTAATCCGTGTACGGGGCGAATAACCATTTAGCCGGGCGCACTGGGATCGATGAGACTTGTGAAATATAAGGAGATTTAGTGTGATGAAGTTCTGAAAGCCATTGAGAAGTTCCGGGTTGGTATATGCGCTGCTGCCTTTCAATAAGTCTCGAGTATATATTTCCTTGCGGAATACAATTAATTTTTCTCGCGGAAAATAAGGCAAAGCGTAGCTTCGCGCGGCGCGAGGCACATAGTATATCATATCCCACGCATGTATACTATTTATCGACTCGCTTGAGCGGGAGTCCTCTTAAAAGCTTTTAAGCTCGAAAATGTAACGTCGAGAATTTTGTAATTCAAAGAAACACAGAGCTCGGGCACATTTGCGTGCACGAACGCCTTTTGATTCGAGAAATGCCTTCCGTGCGCGAGCTATTTCGCCGCGAGACGGAAAAACTTTCAGTTGCGAGTGCTCTGGTGTACGTATATACATATATATATATAGAGAGAGCACGAAGCGTATTCGAATGTCTCCGAGGGGAGCAGTAACGCGGGAATTTATAATTTTATGGAGACATGTTGGGTCTGTCAGGGTAAATTTTTCACATCATGATTGGAGGGCTTTCAGAGAGTCTTCTTTCTATTCTACCGCAGCAAGCAACGGCGATTGAATTTATTTTAAAAAGTTTTTCAAAGAGACACATGCATACATATGTATCGTTTTGTGAACTGACGGCTGCAACCTGATCATAGTAAAAACATCCCACTCGACTCTTGTTGAGTCCAAAAAAATAGCAAATATTAGCTGTCGCGCCGATAAAGAGCACTTCAAAGCCTTCGTAAAATTAGAGCTTAGTACGCGGAGGCGGCGTATATTTCGATGACGTGCTGATAAACGAGGAAAAGCTGGCAGTATTTGTCGAGCGAGCGCGTGCAGCGCAGGTAAATCCTTTACGGTTGGATTTTCACTTGAAAATTATCGCGGCGTCGACTGAGTTATTGTCCTCCCTTGGCTTCCATGGCGCGGCTTTTAAAAGCCACAATCGACTTACCACACACATTCTATTTTTCGCGGCCGTAAACGAGGGACGTTATTCTTTTAGCTTTTGCTTCTCCGGACTTCGGCTGAAATATCCGTTAGCGATTCTCGTATGATTGACTCGACGCAAAAAGCTGAGAAATATATAGCGTTTAATCAAATGCACTCAAATTAAAACATTTACCTTTCGTTCCGACTCGTTTTAAGTGCAAATTAAACGAGAGGTCGCATGTGGTCGCGCTTTCTAGCGCACTAACGACAGCTTTGTGAATTTGAGCTACTCGAAAAGAAAGAAAAACGAAAGAAGAAAGGATAATCAGGCCGGCAACGAGCGCGTCGACAGCCTCCCCCGAAGAAAACAAAGCTCCGTGTGCGCTTGACGCGCACAAAAGTGTCGCGCGGGGCACCTGATCGGTTCGCTCCGAACCAGGTGCGGCGCCTTTTTATCTCGCCTCGTTCTCTTTTCTTGGCCCGATCCTTTGTGCTAGAGCGCGGCCCGCGTGAGCGGAATTCGGAAAAGGAGTTTTTCCCCACGAGCCATCGCATCGGCGCCGCGCGCTCATTTCCAGGGAATGTTTTTTCATTTTCGAGGACCGAACTTTCAGAACGACAAAGGCCCTGATGGCTCTCGACGCGATACAGGTGCGCCGGCGATACCCGATGCAGTTTAGCGCGCAGTAGCTGCGGCAACGGCCCCCCAACTAAAGTTCATATGGTAGTTTTTTCGCGTTTCTTTCTCTGGAATTGGCTATCCGGCAGGAACGAGGTTCGAGAAACTTTTTACGACGTTGCTAGCTGCCGCGGGCAAAATACGCTACTATAGTAGACCAGTATTCTTTTTGTATTAGGTGCAGCGTTCGAAGGGTTCCGGGCTTACAGGCGCGGTGGGGGGAGGAGTGAGATTGACGTGCTCGAGAGGCTGATCGAACATCGGTTAGAGCGAGAAAATAAAAAAAATCGATTCTCCGTACGCACTGCATCGCGCTGTCGTATTTCGAATATCCGGCTGCGAAAAGAACACTTAGCCAAACATCCGACGTTTCCGCGCTTTAACGCGACAGAAGATTGAAACACTTATCTCGCGGCGATAAAACGTGCGCCCAATGGAAAGCTCGCGCGCGCCTTTCCAGCGAGCAAACATACGCTACGAAAAAGCCACGAGCAAAAAGCTGCGCGAGAAGACGCTAAGAGAAATAAAGTAGCCTTTCGACGAGTACCGGAGAACGAGAAAATGGAAGCGTGACCGGTCATACCGAGAGATAGGGTGAGAGAGAGAGAGAGTGCGGGGAAGAGGGCCAAGCGCAAACGTGACTCTCGCCACTGCACACGTGTGTGTATATGGATGAGGCGAGAAGAAGTCGATGAGCAGCAGCGCGGACGAAGAGGTTAAGGAGCGGCGTTTCCGCGCTATTTTTGCACGTATGAAGAGGTCCTGCTCTGAAAGCGTAGCGTACCTATTTCACAGGATATTTCTGTCGCGTATTCTGTTGCAATTGCCAGGCTGGGAGCGTAGCTCTACAAAATGAATTACCGAAACGTTGAAATTGACTTTGTTTTAGACCTTGTACTCACGGATTCGACCACGTTTTCTTATACTTGCAGCTATTTAGATCGACATAGAAAAGCCCGGTGTTTTGTGTATAACCATAAAGTCCCGCAAATGGACCGCGGTGAAGTGTTTTCCTACATTCACGTTACAGTGGCGCTACACGACGGATAGGAAAATACTGCGCCGGCTTAATTCTTCCATGTTATATCAGGGCTTCTCGTATCGACGAGCGTCGATGTTTTTTCTTCAAATTCCAATTCAACGCGAAAAATTAGTCGGCTAAATCAACGGATGTATAAGACAGCTGTAATGATTCACGCGTCGTTGCTTGACTCTTATTAAAAAGCGCACGGAAATATAGCAGCTAATAACTTTAATTAAACTGCGACGGGAAGCGCAGCGCGCATAGAAAGAGGGCAAAAGCCAGCAGGTGTGTATAGCATAATATAGTACATTATACACACTAGGCTTTTCGACTACTGTCAGAACTACATATATATATATATATAGTTAGAAACTATTATGGAGCCGGACCGTGTAAGCGCGTTCCGCCACTGCAGGAGAGAAGAGTTTCTGGACTTAGACTATTCATAAGCCGCTTAGGCTATTTTCAAGCCTCTTTCTAGATCCGGCCTTTCAATCTCTCGCCCATAAGCTTTCATCGGATACACCGATGAAACTGCCATCGCCGCAAATTCGCCGCGGTATTCACTCGGATATGCGCACTCTCTCCGTTATATAAATACCGCTACGTATAGTTGCATTGATGATCCTGTTTTTTCCCTTAATAATATACTAAGCCGCGCTGCTCTAAATATCGCATTGACTTTTGGATAAGGCATAGACCGATTCTTTTTATTGTCCGATGTTCCAAGTAGAACCAAGCGGATACGGTCAGACGGAAACGGCAATTGGCTGCCTCGGATTTTCTCGTACAATTATCAGTAGTACATTTACCCTGGGGTTTAGAGGATATTTTGAAAATAAATACACGTGAAACGAGATCCTGCCGTTACTCCGAGGTAGGTATATGCGCAGGGTTACGTAACCGTAGACTGGCCTGCGTGTATATTTTCATGAAGATGAAAGCGAATAGTACATATAGCCAAAGTTCCTAAACACCGTTTGCTGTTGCAGCTGTTTCAAGTGTTTACAATCTAAACTTCTAAGAAAATAATAAGTTGGCTGTTCTGCAATGTAATGTGTGCGAAGAGGAAACTTCGAAGCAATATATATATATGTTAGAAAATAATGCCGATCCTGGTAAAATTAGATTTATAAAATTGAAGAATTTGTCCGATGGTACAATGCGCGCGTACATCAAAGTCCAGTATATTATAGGTATATAATCTCGCGATAACCAACATTGTCCATAGCGACCTATGCGGTACGCAATCATTCCAGGCACACACCCGCCGAGATGAATAAATGAATTGGCGTAACTGCAAAGGTCCACACTGCGGAACACAACTCGCCGGAGAGTTTTGTTTGCTCGCCCTGGGGCGGGGCCGCTTAAATCTCCTATAGGCCGTTTGATTTCGCGGCCAGATAAACTTTGCATTTTTTTCTTTTTCATTCCCGCCGATAAAGACCGTTTCCCAATACATAAAAAACTTTTTCTATCGTTTCATCATAAAAACAAGGTACGTATATTACACAACATGCTTTCCCTTCCAGCCATGCGACAAGCCGTTCGACTTTCGCTCGGAGCAGTGCTCGGACTTCGACAACGTGCCCTACAGCGAGCAGCTGCTCAAGTGGTACCCGTACTACGACCCGTCGCGACCTTGTGCCCTGATCTGCCGGGGCGAGCAGCCCAACAGCAGCAACGCCGCCGTCGTCGCGGCCTCCGCGGCCGAACAGATTCGCGCTCTGAAGGAACGTCTGCTCAGCAGCGCCGAGGAGTACGAGTCGGACGAGTCGATAGTCGTGCAGCTCGCGGAGAAGGTGCAGGACGGGACCAGGTGCTATCCTGACAGTCAGGACGTCTGCATCAACGGCGAGTGTATGGTGAGTAGTTTTCTTTTTTTTATCCATCATATATATATAGGCTTAGGCTTGCGTGAATTATGCACAATCGCGCGAAAGGACCTCGCGCCACGGAGGTGGCGCGGCTGGAAAGTTCGAGTCGCGCAATTAGCTCTTAATCAATTTTGCGCGTTGCGCAGAAACAAGCTACGAAGAAAGTCATTCAAGTTTCAAGATCCCGAATAACATAAACAATTTGACGTAACGAGCTCCCGCCGGAGAGGGAGGGCGAGCAAGAGCGCGAGAATTGTTAACTAGCTGCGAATTGAGTTATAGCGTTGCATAATCCCCGAGTCGTTTTCAAAGGACTTTTGTGCCGAGAGCTGTTGGATACAGTCGTGGATTGAAGGAATTTATCGCTATGTTTTGGCTCTTCGCTATATTTGCTCCCGCGATCGAGTTCAGCTCTCAGCGTAATCGGACGATGAATATTATATAAATCTGGGTTGCTAATTGATCGCGTGCTTGTGTATATAACCTATATAGAGTACTTCCAACGGTTGGGTTATAAGAAAAACGCTCTCGTAGCTAATAATGCTGATTCCATTTGACTTGCAAAAGCTTACCGCGTGTATGTATATGAACGACATCCTCAACCCAATTCAGTTGTACATGCATCTTACTCATGAATTGCAGAAACATTACAGTGTATACGCATAAAACGTACACGCTGTACATTTTAACTTTCGCATAATGTATCTCGCTGGGAAAAATAATGGAATGATCTTCTAAAAAGAAGTAGAAGAAGAAAGAAATCGTAGAGGACCACGCGTTATTCACCTCGTCGAACCAAAGGTGAAATTAAATCGAGTGCAGTTACGTGGCGAGAGAATGGAACAACCGAGACGATAATTTCCAGCGGCAATTTCGGTGGAAGCCAGCTTAATAAGGAGCTTAATAGGCAGTCAAATCTCCCTTTCATGTATAACATCGGCTTAATCCGCAGATCGTATCTTCCTTTTACTTTGGCTCTGTTGGAGCCGCCTTACGAGACGCCGAGGGTATACACACACACGGCTCCGCAGCTTCGGATAAGGGATGAATAATGTACTAGCAGCCGCGAGACTCCCTCGCATGCAGCCTGAATGACAAATCAGTCGCGCGAGCTTTCGACGTTAATTCGAAATTCTTTGCGTGCCGTGCGAGCGATACGCTCAACTTTTTCCTCGGTATATATAGACAAGCAGTCCCTGCGGTTTGTAATAATTTTGGCGCGACTTGGCTTCAGATTTCATAATATTATATGGTCGATCGGAGAGTCTGCTTTCCGCGAGAATAGCTGTCTGTTCACGCCATTCTTTATCGCCGTAATATTCTAACTGCGGCGCTTAGGTTTTAAATTTTCGCGCTGTTGCGCGCGCACACATCGTCGCGGCGCTCGCCGCTGGCCCGGTGAGGGAGCGAGCGGGAAGGGCCCACGTGCGCCGCCACCAAGCTTACTTTTCCTTGTTCTGCCGAGGAGTACGGATGCTTGCGTGTAGTGACGAGTTATCCATTGTTCTTTTAACTAATATTAGAATAGGTAGGTCGATACGTTCGTTCTTTTTAGAGCAAGTATCGCGATTAGCTAGTGCGTGCGAATAAATACGAAATCAGTGCGTACGATTTCGTCGCGACCGCGTGCGTTCTTTCCGAGTGTGTGTGTGCTTTCAATTGTGCGGAAGGGGTCCACGTGTTGACGTGCATCTTCCAGGGTGAGCGCATTGCGGCAACGGCTTGTTGCCCATCGCCAAACGTCTGGCTGTCCGAGACGTCGGAACGCGTTTGGCGCAGGTCATTTCTTCGCGCTCATCAAGGCCCAGCTTGTCCAGTTCTTCAGGACCAGAAGCTGCGGCAGGAGTTTCGGCTCAGCACCTTCCCAGGCGACGGTGTTCGAGTGGTGGTGGAGAAAATCTCCGAGTATTTAGGTAAGAGAGCTCTCTTAGCGTGCGAAAAGGTACCTCGCGTTAGCGTGCGTTAGCGTAATTTTACTTCTATCATTTTTCTCTCTAGAGTCTCTTTTCTCTCTCCATTGTAATTTCATTTCCTTTATTCAATAAATCTATCGCTTGCCCCGGCTTTCCTCTCTGCTTCGTGAGAGTTTTTATGCCGAGGCAAGTAGTCTAATTTCCCGCGAAATATATTGTGTTTTTATTTTAGAACCTTTCCCTCACTCAACCCTTTCCAGGCGGAACTCACCTTGAGTTCTCTCCTTATTTATATAATATTGTTCATGGTGCCCCGGGTGAGGAGTGAGTGATTGGTTCTATTGCATAAGAAATTATTGTACACGTGGCGTTTGCACTGTAACGGTTTTTTCTAGCATATAGTGTTTTGTCGATTTTCAAGAATTGTCATTTGATCCGCCGCAGTGTGAGCGCCTCGTCGAGTCGTGCGCTGTTGTTTATACTTCGGCCGGTTTCGCACTCTTAGAAGCGAGCCGCAGCGTTGCGCGTGTGTTTACATCGGCGGAGAAGAAAGCGGCGACTTGTGAGACGCGCTATAGGTATAGTTGCGAGCTCGAACTTTAGCGGCGGTTATTCGATCTTTTCTTTTTTTCTCTTTCTTCTTCGCGTCTTTCAGGTACATTTGGTGCGATTGCCATGGCGCCTATAGCTTTGAAAAAGCTGACTGCATTGCAGACGTCTCGAGAAGCAGAGATTGAGAATACACGTGCGCGTTTAGTAGCTAAGCCACGTGACTCTCTCACTAAAAGTATAGTGCAGGCACGTCTTGATAGGGTGAATGACATTTGGGCAGAGGCTCGAGGTACTCACTCGGAGATTATTGTGCGAGATGATGCCGAGTCTGATGTCTATGTTGCTGATCATTGGTTCGAGCGCATTCAGGGAGTATACGAGGATGCTACGGATGAGATAATGACGTTGCTCTCTTTCTTTGATAAGCCAGATGGTGACGCTAGTTTGTCAGAGACGGTTTCAGACCGTGATACAGGCTCGCGAGTAGCAAAGTTGCCTCGAATTCCTCTTCCTACGTTTTCAGGCCAATACGAGGATTGGGCAAGTTTTAGCGATCTTTTCACGACGTTTGTTCATGATCTTTCGGGTTTATCTGACGCAACGAAATTGCAGTATCTCAAACTCTGCTTGAAGGGCGAGGCTGCGGATCTCATCAAGGATGTGTCGACCACCAGTGCCAACTACGCGAGTACATGGCAAGCGTTGAGTGCTCGTTATCACAATCCTCGCTTGATTATCAATAAACTCTTGACTTCCTTCATGGAAATTCCGCATTTAGAGAAAGAGTCTGCTTCTGATCTTCGTGCTTTTATTGATGAAGCTCAGCGCATCATTCGAGCGCTAAGCAATTTGCAGGTTCCGGTAGATAATGCGGATTTTATTCTAATCTTCCTGTTGTCCGACCGCTTAGATCCGGAATCAAGGAAGCTGTGGGAGGCCGAGCTAAGCGAGAGGGACCAACAAGCTGATCCGGTTGCGAGTGCGTCGCCTTCTGCAGAAGTAGGTGCGCTTCCGAAGTTTTCGGAGCTCGTCAGATTCTTAGAGAAACGGGCTCAAGCTCTTAGTATGGTAGGCGCTGATCGCAAGGGGAAGAAGAGATCGATGCCTGCAGCGACGTCAGGTCCTCCAGGGCGAAAAATCTTCCATGCTAGTACTTCTCGCTCGTCTGGAAATTGCTCCTTTTGTGAGGGTTCGCATTCTTTGGCGAAATGCTTCAAGCTGAAGGATAAGAATCCGCAAGAGCGATTGTCAATAATTAAACGTTTGCAGCTTTGTTTCAACTGTTTTGGAGCGCATCGGATCAACAGTTGTAATTCTTCGGGTCGTTGCTCAATCTGTAAGGGCAAGCATCATACGCTCTTGCACCTTAGATTTCAGGGAAAACCGCAGGCGGTGCAGCAGATTTCCGGTACTCCACAGGCAAGCAGCTCGAGTTCCAAACCGCCGGTAGTTAGCTTGCATGCGGCTGGAGTTTCGGTTCCCGAGCGCAGGATTGTTTTGGCTACAGCTCGAGTGCAAGTGATAGGTCCGAAAGGAGACAGCACTTATGTGCGAGCACTGTTGGATCAAGGATCTGAGGCTTCGTTCGTTTCAGAGTCGATCGTCCAGCTGCTGGGACTGCCGAGGGAACGCACTTGCATTCCATTGACAGGGCTTGGCGCCAGTGCTGCCGGCATTGCGCGCTTCATGACTCAACTTGTGTTGAAATCCAGTGTAGAAGCTGACTTCCAGATCAGGACAGAGGCGCTTGTTCTTCCTCGTTTGACTTCGCAGCTTCCAGGCAACAGCATTAAGGATCTCGACCTCACGCAGTTTGCAGGGCTTAGTCTTGCAGATCCTGAATTTTTCATTTCAAATAAGGTTGATGTGATTCTCGGGGCTGATGTGTATGGGCAGTTGCTTCGATCAGGCGTGAGACGCTTCCCTCCTTCGCAGTTAGTAGCTCAAAATACAGCCTTTGGCTGGATAGTATCCGGAGGTTTGCAGGCGAGCGGTTCACGGCGGGCGGAGCAGTCTGCTACCCCTGCACCTATGCAGGTGCTGCATAGTGCTTCAATGCACGAGCTCGATCAATCTCTGCAGCGGTTCTGGATGCTCGAGGACATGCCTTCGTCGTTTTCTAAGTTGAAGCCGGATGATGAAGCGTGCGAGAAATTGTTTAAGGAAAACTACACCCGTGATGCACAGGGTCGATACGAGGTTCGTTTGCCGTTGAAGCCAAATCCACCTTCGGTTGCATCAGAGACGAGGCGAATGGCTCTAGGGTCGCTTGCTTCTACGCATCGCCGCTTTGCTCGAGATTCCGAATTGGCTCATGCGTATCGGGAATTCATGGATGAGTACGAGCGTTTGGGGCACATGGTACGCATTCCAGATTCGGAGATTCCACAAGAAGGAGCTTGGTACTTGCCGCATCATGCCGTGGTTCAGTCATCGAATTTCGTTCGGAAAATTAGGGTCGTTTTCGATGCGTCTAGACGCACTAGCAAGGGATTTTGCCTAAATAATTTCTTGTTCACAGGCGCTCCACTCCAAGCAGATCTCTCACTAATACTCCTTAATTGGCGCAGATATTTATTCGCATTTACGGCAGACATCGTCAAGATGTTCCGGCAGATCCAAGTGAGGCATGCAGATCAGAACTTTCAGCGAATCGTCTGGGCTCCCAGTGCTGATTCTATTCCGGTTGATTATCGGTTGACGACGGTTACGTACGGGACAGCTTGTGCTCCATTTTTAGCTATTCGGACGTTATTGCAAGTAGCGGAGGACGAAGGTGCTCGATTTCCTCTCGGAGCTGAATGTCTCAAATCCGAGACGTACGTCGACGACACGTTTGCAGGGGCTGACGAGCTTTCGGTCGCAGTTCAGAAGAGGGTGCAACTTACCCAAATTTTAGGTTCGGCAGGCATTTCTCTGGATAAATGGGCGGCAAACCATCCAGATCTTCTTCCTCCGTTGGCGCAGCAGGGGTCATCAAAGCAGATCGACGTAGATAGATCGGTGAAAACTCTTGGCATTCATTGGAGTCCTAGTCAGGATCAGTTTCGTTTCTCTGCTTCGGATATTGCCGAGCTGTCGGCAGCTTCAACTAAACGCTCTATTTTGTCGAATATCGCTCAATTGTTTGACCCGCTCGGGTGGCTTTCGCCGATTACTGTGATTGCAAAAATCTTGATGCAGGATTTATGGATCCAGAAGTGCGAATGGGATTCTCCTTTACCCGAGGAGCTTCGCGAGCGGTGGTATTCGTATTGCAAGTCGCTGGCTGATTTATCGACTTTATCGATCGACAGGTGGTTAGGTGTTACCTCCACCCGTTCGTACCAAGTGCACGGTTTCTCGGATGCGTCGTCTCGAGCTTACGCCGCTGTTATCTATCTGCGGATCGATGATGGAGACGGTAAGCTCAGCGTTTCGCTTTTAGCAGCTAAGACTAAAGTAGCTCCGGTCAAGACAGTCAGTATTCCGAATTTAGAGCTCTGTGGAGCTGCGCTCCTCGTCAAACTTCTCTGCCATGTTCGGAAACTCGCCTTTCTTAGGGTTGCTCCAGTTTTTGCTTGGTCAGATAGTCAGATTGTACTGACATGGCTCCGTAAGCATCCTTGCAATTGGAAGACTTTCGTTGCTAACAGGGTATCGTATATCCAGACGGAGCTACCATCTGCCACATGGGCTCATGTACCCACTAAAGAGAATCCGGCAGACTTGGCGACCCGAGGTGCTGAAGCAGCAGCGTTGGCTCGAAACAGTCTTTGGTGGCATGGACCCAATTGGCTTTTGCAGACTCCGGAGCATTGGCCGCAACCGGCGGAGAATCGATGCGTTCTGCATATGAAGAAGACGTTTTCCGAATCAGAGCTTTTGTCTAGATTTTCTTCTCTTTCTCGTTTGATCCGTGTCGTAGCCTCTCTCAGGCGCCCTCTTCTCAATTATCGTAGGCGAAAAAGGAAGCAAGAAGCACTACCTGAGTTCCTTACTTTGGCAGAGTTAGCAGAGGCCCGCTGCATCGTAATTCGTATCTCACAGGCGAGCAGTTTCCCGATTGAAATTGAAACTCTGAAGGCGGGAAAGAGATTGCAGAACGGAAGTCGGCTCAGTAAATTAAATCCGTTTCTGTGTAAGGACAATATTTTGAGAGTAGGAGGTCGACTGTCCCGTTCTGGTCTCTCTTTCGAGCGCAAGCATCCGCCGATTCTCTCTCATGAGTCCGCTCTCGGCCGTCTGTTTGTTCTTTCTGCTCATCGATTATGTTTACACGGTGGCCCAACCCTGACATCCAGCGTTTTGATGCAGCAAGTCTGGATTTTAGGTAGGAAGCAGCTAGTAAAGAGTATCATTCACAAGTGCGTAAAGTGCCAGCGCGTCAAACCGCAATCCGCTCAACAGTTGATGGGAGACTTCCCCGCAGATCGTGTGCAGCCGAGCAGACCGTTTTCAATCTCTGGGTTGGATTATGCCGGTCCCATTCAGGTTCGTACAACCAAGGGTCGTGGGCATAAGTCCTACAAGGGGTATATCGTCGTCTTCGTCTGTTTTTCAACTCGAGCGATACACTTAGAATTGGTGAGTGATTTAACGACGGCTACTTTCATAAGTGCGTATAGACGCTTTGCTGGCCGGCGTGGGGTTAGTCTGAAGCTTTACAGTGACAACGCCACCAATTTCCATGGAGCAGACAACGAGTTGAAGGCGATGTTCAACCAGGCGGCGGAGTTTTACAAGAAGGTCGCTTCGGTTCTTGCGAATGATGGGACAGATTGGGTTTTTATTCCTCCTAGTGCTCCGCATTACGGAGGTCTTTGGGAGGCAGGGGTGAAGTCGATGAAGCACCATTTGAAACGGGTCGTCGGTGAACACACCCTCACTTTCGAGGAGTTGTCTACCGTTCTCGTCGAGATCGAAGCATGTCTCAACTCTCGACCTCTAGGGGCCTTGTCCTCCGACATCGATGATCTTCAGGCATTGACTCCGTTTCACTTTCTTACAGGGGGTGCTTCAGCGTTGATTCCAGATGCTGATTTACCAGACGTTTCAGAAAATCGATTAAATCGGTTTCAGCTTCTTCAGCGGATACGTAACCAATTTTGGAAGCGCTGGTCGACGGAGTATCTCCTCCATCTACAGCAGCGAGAGAAGTGGAGAAATCCGACAGAGAATTTTTCAGTAGGTAGACTCGTTTTGGTTAAGGATGATCGGTATCCCCCGTCCAAGTGGCCGTTAGGACGAATCATCGAGGTGCATCCCGGTGCAGATGGTCTTGTACGTGTAGCTACAGTAAAGACTGCTACCACATCTCTCCGTCGACACGTTGCTCGACTTTGTCCGTTGCACATTGAGGAAGGTAATCCGAAGGCTTAGGGGTGTGCTCGGGTTGTTGGTTCGTCTGTTAGACGAAGGCGGGCGGGATGTTCACGCCATTCTTTATCGCCGTAATATTCTAACTGCGGCGCTTAGGTTTTAAATTTTCGCGCTGTTGCGCGCGCACACATCGTCGCGGCGCTCGCCGCTGGCCCGGTGAGGGAGCGAGCGGGAAGGGCCCACGTGCGCCGCCACCAAGCTTACTTTTCCTTGTTCTGCCGAGGAGTACGGATGCTTGCGTGTAGTGACGAGTTATCCATTGTTCTTTTAACTAATATTAGAATAGGTAGGTCGATACGTTCGTTCTTTTTAGAGCAAGTATCGCGATTAGCTAGTGCGTGCGAATAAATACGAAATCAGTGCGTACGATTTCGTCGCGACCGCGTGCGTTCTTTCCGAGTGTGTGTGTGCTTTCAATTGTGCGGAAGGGGTCCACGTGTTGACGTGCATCTTCCAGGGTGAGCGCATTGCGGCAACGGCTTGTTGCCCATCGCCAAACGTCTGGCTGTCCGAGACGTCGGAACGCGTTTGGCGCAGGTCATTTCTTCGCGCTCATCAAGGCCCAGCTTGTCCAGTTCTTCAGGACCAGAAGCTGCGGCAGGAGTTTCGGCTCAGCACCTTCCCAGGCGACGGTGTTCGAGTGGTGGTGGAGAAAATCTCCGAGTATTTAGGTAAGAGAGCTCTCTTAGCGTGCGAAAAGGTACCTCGCGTTAGCGTGCGTTAGCGTAATTTTACTTCTATCATTTTTCTCTCTAGAGTCTCTTTTCTCTCTCCATTGTAATTTCATTTCCTTTATTCAATAAATCTATCGCTTGCCCCGGCTTTCCTCTCTGCTTCGTGAGAGTTTTTATGCCGAGGCAAGTAGTCTAATTTCCCGCGAAATATATTGTGTTTTTATTTTAGAACCTTTCCCTCACTCAACCCTTTCCAGGCGGAACTCACCTTGAGTTCTCTCCTTATTTATATAATATTGTTCACTGTCGTTTGAATTCGCTTCGCTATTTCACGTCTATATATACATTTTTCCGATGGATAAATTAGCAGGTCGCGACAAATATAACTCTCCGAATAGAAAGTTAAACGTTAATATAAATGTTTCATTATTTGCAGAGGGTCGGTTGCGATATGAGAGTCGGCAGCAACAAAAACAGAGACGCCTGCGGTGTTTGTGGAGGCGACGGTTCAACGTGTAACGTTAAATACGCCTGGACTCTGGAATTCACGTCTGCTTGTTCTGAAACTTGCGGAGGAGGTACGTTTTACGTATTTTTCACTACCTCGCGTTTGCAGGTTGTAATTTTACTTCTTTTTTCGCCAATAAATGCATTTGCTTTCACTTTGAATAAAAACCTGATTTATATATATATATATATATGCCATGATACTTATACCGAATTGAAAAACGCAATGATCTCGATGTGAAATATAAGCCTATTCTTGAAAACAGGCTTTCAAATTGCATCATCTGTATGCAAGAGCACCGGACCGGAAGAAAGCATTGTCGACAGTTCAAAATGCGATGCGGAAATGAAGCCAGAGGTCGTACTTTTGCCTTGCAATACGCAGCCCTGTTTGACTAAGTAAGTATAGCGACATTGTAAAATATTTATCTGCTGTTGATATTGACGTGCATATACCATGTCGAATAAAAATGTTGTGGTCATTTGTTTTATAAAAAGTTTTTCAAATACTTGTGTGTTTCAAATATTTGTTGAAAATCATTTTATAAATATCTGAAAAGCTTCGCTTTTGTACGATATCCTCGCTGTTAACACTGAAATCGTATATTTTATTTTTTGATGAAATTCAAACATGCCGAGTTTATCTTGAATTTACGCGCGTCAAAATTATTTTTCAATTCTCTGTGCGTACGGGGTGAACGATGTACGCGCGTACAGTGGATTCGGTATCGCGAAAGCATCGACGATAATATTTCTGTCCAGCAGTTCGGCATCAGTGAGAATCGCGCCAAAACAACAACAATCGCCAAATGCTCTCGCTCGATTCTCTCGACTTCCGTTGATCCGAACATTTAAGCGAGATCGGACGTTTTTACTCTGGAAACTCTTCGAAAGCTCGTCGTCGTCCTCCTCGCGGCAACAGAGCTGCAGCAGCGATAAATACGAAGCTCGCGTGCGTGGTGCGTCCAAAAGTTCGCCGAAGTACTGGCGGCGAGAGCTTTCACTCTTCCAGTCCGAGCCAGGCCATTAAGTGGGCCAAAAGCCTGCTGCTGGGGAGGGATGGAGCGCGCGCGGCCGACGACAGAGAGGCGATAGAAGCAAGCAGCTCTCTCGTGTACGCCTTTTTTCTCCCAGACGTTAAGAGAAAACGAGAAACAAGTCGCGGCCTTCCCCCGGCGCTCATGTAGGACAGCCCGGCGATTTTCCGCTGGTGACCGAAAAAGTTTTTTTTTCTTCCAGAGCGAGCAGACTCCGTGCGCTTAATTTTCCAGCGAGCAGCTTTTTTATCGATCGGCGATCGCAATTTATACCCCCGCGCGTGTCGTTGTTTTGAACTTTTCTCGAAAATAGTAAGTTTGTTCGACGCGGCTCTTCCTTACAGCCCACGCCGCGACGCGTAAACGTCGAATAGGAGCGCAAGAACAAAGGCATCCATAATCAACATAGCGCCAAACTCGCGCGAGCCTCGTTTTTCGGCGTTCGCGCCTGCGCCCGTTAATAATAACGCGAGAACATCGCGAAACGCGCGGCAAACTCCTGCTCTCCTCTCGATCCGCGATTGTTCGGATTCGTCGCGGCGAATGTGCAACTCCCGACACCCGCGATAATTGTGTGCTATCCGTATGTATGTATAGAGCGCCGCGAGAGTATCCAACAGTTCCGGCGGAGACAAAGCTCGCGCGCAGCTGCGTGTTGTTAATAAATCAGGGCAATGCTCGAGCCCCCGTTAAATCGCACTAATTGCTTTACGTACGGCCGAATTTAGTTTAATTCAGTTGCATGCCAAGAGCGCGTGCTTGCTGCTGCGCAGCAAACCCTCCCCCCACGGGACACGGCGACGCAGGCATTCGAGGCAGCCGACGAAGGCCCCTCTCGCATTCCCGAGCGTCCTCGTTGTCCGGGACGCCCCAAACTGTTACTACTACTTGGCGAGTAGATAAGTTCCCGATCGAGCCCGGTGATTAGCGCGAACGTGGGCCACTTGACGTTTCCTACGTGCACCCGTGTGATAGTACGCGGCGGTACTGGGATATTGTTGCGCTGACACGCGTCATTTTCATAAATTCAATTGAGTTTGATTCGTATACCTGCGCGCACTTTTCGCATGAAAACGCGAAGCTTGTTCCCGGAAAGTTTTGCAATTTTTTCCTCCCCGCCATGTAAAGTGCATTTCGTAAGCTGCACTTAACTTGAAAAAACTCTGTATAATGCATTTTACATTAGCATTAAAACATTTATTATGGTAAAAAGCTGTTTCCGGGTGAAAAAAGAAACGTATGCCAGCGTAAAATTAGAGAAAGACGAGCCTCGACAGTCATAATATAACCGGCTTTAATATTTCAATTAATCCGAGAGTTCGCGAGCCTCGTCCGATGCGAGTCGGCGATAGGCGCTACAGTAGGGGGGCTAGTGAAAGGGCATTTTCATCCCTCTTTGACTCGAAAAGCGTTCCACTTCCCTTCGCCCCGTCCGCACCTTCCTTCCGCTCTTCGCTGTCGCACAGCCTACGCCCCCGCCTCAACTCGGCTCGCTTTCAACCGAAAGCAAGAGAGAGAAAGGCAGAGAGGGAACCTTTTCAAAGTACCCGCACTATGGCGTTCTCTCTCGGGGTGGCTCTGGCGCCGCGTACGACGACGAGCGTCGAAAGAAGAATGGCACGAACGGAAAAGATAAAAATTGCGTGTTCGTCGAGGAGAAGAGTCGGCGCGTCTTCTTCACGCGTGTCAGCGCGCGCACGAAAGCGTCGAGTGCAGTGCGCGCGACGCGTACGCGTACAGAGCAAAGCGATCGATAGATCCGTCTGCGCTTTGATGCACGCGTACGCGGCATGCACAGCGCGAAATTTAATGCCCCACACGATCCGGAGAGGCTGATTGATTGAGTGATCGCGAAAGAATGTCTAGTGGCCGCGAGCGCGGGGGAGGGATGCGCGGATATGGATAACGCGACGCGCAATGGAGCTGCGTCCATCGATAATTGACTCGATTAATCTTTTTTTTTTGACACGCTTTTACGAGCTTCTCGACGCTGTGCTTCAATTTTCTCGCTATGTAATCCAGTACAGCGCTCTCCGGGGGAAAATCGATAAAAACGAGAAGAAAAAATATAACCGTGTAAAAGAAAAGTTACGAGTGCCGCACAACAGGAGCCGTCATCTAGAAATAGTTGAATGCAAACGTCGGGCGCATAAGCTTTCCGCTGAAAAAGCTCGGTTGAATTCAATGCCCCCGACTACGTGAGTAATGTGGCCTTTGATTCCGCGGACTTACGCGCGGTTCTGCGCGTCTCTTTGCGCGGAACTGCACAATGGGCTCGCGGCGGCTTATCGCGCCTTGTCCGTCGGTTCGTTTTTTTTTCGGGGCAAAAAATCAACGCACGCCCAGTGCAAAGCGAGCTCTCGCGCGTAATTAAATGAGAAAATTCGCCGTACGCGCCTCGATGCGGATACACATGTAAAGTTTTCCGCAATTATGCAGCCGATGGCTGTTTCGAGTCACAGCCACGTCGGAGTGAATTTAATTAGTTAAATTGGCCAACGATGATGTTAACGCGGAGAAGCTATACATATATATACAACGAGCGAATCGGACGGTATAGAAAAGTAAGCTTGACACGGCGATAGCCCCGCTAATTGGAAGTGTCGGATGTAATTACTCAAGCTTCGGTGCGTTTCTTTCATTCGCCGTGCACGTGCCGATGCTCAAGGGGCTAGTGACATTTTTTATCTCTTGATCTTCCCATTGCCGTGATGATAATTGCATTCTTTGAATTAACCTTTGATCCGCGAATACGTATACCTATATACAATCTCCAGTGCTGATGACGCCGTCTATAATGTACTGGTCTGGAATCAGATATTGCACGCCGGTTGCCGATATATTATCGAGATTGCTTAGTTGGAAATAATCGAGTTTCTATGCAGTCATTTGGGATTACGGAGCTTGCATTTTTCTCTATTTCGGTGGATCTCGTTGTTTTTTTTCAGTATATTAAGAAACTTTTTAAAATGCTGTTGTAACATGATTATAGAATTTAAGAAAACGCACACACGAGAAACTTTTTAATAATAAAACTAAACTTTATTCCTCGACAACAAAGCTTCTGTTTTTTTTATGCTAAGTCAGCTGTTTAAAAAAAAACACATTAAAAATGAAGTAAAAGTACTGAAATTAAAAAACTTTTCGCGGTCGGGGATAATATTTTCACAGACGCTTAAAAATGATTTCAATTTTTAAACGTATCACAGCGCAGTATTAACTTTGCTCTGGAGCCTGTATAGCTCTCTCTCTCTCTCTCTCTCTCTTGCGGGCTTGCAGAATCTTCAAAAGACCAAAAAACTTTGATAATCAAAGTTTATAACGCACGCACAAAGCTCACGTAGTCAGCATAGTCCAGTGTGCGCGGCATTAAAATGTATAAGCGAAAATTGATTTTCCCCTCGAAACCTTTGCCCCTTGCAATTAGCCGATAGCCATGTAATGTACGCGAGCACAATTCCCATCAGCTCATTTTAATCATCACGGCCTTATTCTCTTGAATTTCAGATGGCTGACCGGCGAGTGGAGTAAATGCAGCGTGTCCTGCGGCGGTGGCTCCAGGAGCCGCGCGGTTTTCTGCATCGAGGAGAATGGCAACGCCACCAGCAAGGTAAGCGCGTCGTTTCGCTGTAAATTATAAAGAAGAGGAAAAAAAGAGAAGAAGTAAATGAGCTTGTATGCTCGACGCACGCGCCTGAATAAATAACGAGACTGCGCGAGAGAGAACGAGAGAGGCGCTACCATTCTCATAAGTAATTTACCTCCGGCGAGACCAAGACCGAAACTGGAGCGGCGGAGTTGTGGCTTGTAAAGAGCTTTTACTTTTGCTCGTAGAAGAGAGCGATAGGGAGAGCGAGAACGAGAATTAAGCTAAGAAAATGACAGCTCTGCAGTGTCGTTGAGTCGCGTGTTGAGTTGGAGCCACTTCGACACAGCTTTGTGCGGGAGTGCCTTTCTGATTGACGCGATTACAAAAGCTTTTGGCACCTGCGAAATACCGCCATCGGGTTTTCTAAATTAATATAATGCACTTGTCGGTTTTACCTATGCCAAAACTAGGGCTTGCATGCTATAACGTTGTAATTGGCCTACAGCGAGTACCAACATTTTTTCAACTTCTTTTAAACTTTGCACTCAAAACGATTTCGAGAAAAATTGGAAAGTAAAAGTTTGTAGAAAAAGCTAATACGCTTTCGCGCTGTATTACGGAAGAAAGTCTGCCGGACGTTTCTTAACTAACAACTTTGCCTCGTATATATATATCAAAGTATAAATTATGGACTCGTCAAAGTTTCCCCGTATGCTCAATTAATACAAAATTTACTCTGTAGTTTGTAACAATATCGCCGACGACTCCGCAATAATAAGAAATCACTAACCGTTTAAAGAAAGCTTAGAGCCACTTGTAAAGAATTCATTTCTCGTTCACAGCTTCCAGACTACAAGTGTAGCGACAACCACAAGCCCAAGTACCAGGAAAT
Organism: Muscidifurax raptorellus; assembly: GCA_020010945.3. Lineage (NCBI taxonomy): Eukaryota > Metazoa > Arthropoda > Insecta > Hymenoptera > Pteromalidae > Muscidifurax > Muscidifurax raptorellus. The sequence continues at coordinate 1,115,622 of CM052081.1, read as the reverse complement.
CTGCAACACCTTCTCCTGTCCTATGTGGGAATCCGGCGAGTGGAGCGACGTAAGTATATACATACGTATATGCGCATGCTACGGGACGGTTTCGTTTATTTCGAGCGAAGGCTCCCGGGAAATATCGCGAATACCTCCGGGAAGTGCGTGAAAATTCATACGCTCGACTCCGAATCCATTTGACATTTGACAATATACTTGCACAGAAAAATAAGCTCCAAGACTAAAAGCACGTGTGGCTGCATAAAATCCGATTTGGCTTTTCGACCTCTCTTTCGCGGACTATTCGACCGAAGTATAGCGTTTCGCATGCACGCCGGATTTATACAAGTTTCGTTTCCCCGCGAAAATAGAGAGAAAAATGATTCGACGAAATTTCCTCTCTTTTTTTCAAGCTTCAACCGAGCGCGCGCAAAAGGATTTTGAGCTTTTAATTCTATATTAATTTCGTTGCGTACATTCGTTGTTACTTTTTGCCTTTGCAGCATATGCTAAGCACGCGTATTTGCTATTCTTCTAGACTGTGAAGAGTCTAAATAAATCAGTATTTCGCGCAGAAAGTATAGCAGCGCATGAAAAGCTCGCAGTCAGCTCGCTGTCCGTAAAAGCTCGAGAGTTTCCAAATAAAGATTAAGAAAATATCAGTCTTTTAAAAGGAGTGCGAGGGATTAAAATCTCGAGGCCGATGCGCCACTATCAAGTCGGCGACTTTGACTAGCAAACTTTTCTCCGCAGCGGTTGCACAATAAACAGGAACGCGCCGAGGGATCAGGCGAGTTCGTCGAAACTTTCGCGCTTTCTCTCGGGGGGGAGGGAAAAATTCGAATCGCTCTCTCGCTATTCCGAGTGCGAGCACGGCGGAGCTTACTCGGCCGTTGCGTTATTCATGAAGACGAGGCTCCTAACGATTTAACAACTGCGATAAATTCCTCATATAATATGCCTAATTTGCTCGGAGATGTGATAGACTGGCTGCAGGCTATATATTCGCGGGTTGATTTGTGTGCGCGTTACGTGCTCGTTGGAAAATTGAATTCGTTCTCTCCGTGACTCGTCTTTAATGTTTAATGATATGAATAGTGATATACGAATATAATGATAATAATAATAATAACGACATACAACGATAGTAGCAGGCATTGTTCGCTAAGCAGCGCATATAGAAAGAAGAAAAAATCATCCTCGGCTAATTCATCATGGAGTAACTGCTCAATACATCGAATGAAAAAATCATCCCGGGACAGGACGAGATGTGCCGTTAGTTCCCGGCGTCGTCAACAAAGCATCGTTATTATGTAACTTTTGAACAGGGAGGCGAGGCAGAGAGAAAGAGAGAGAGAGAGAGAGAGAGCGCGAGAGAGCTCTATTGAAGAAAAGAGGGAGCAGCCTAGACAGTAGAGCGAGGGGAAGAGATAGAGAGCAGGTTAATGATTTCGTCGGTCGGAAGGCTGAATAAGCCGCGGAAGACAGGAATTGATAGACTTCCCTCTTTCTCGGCTGCTAGAGCAAATATTGAGCCAGGAGGTTCGCTTTTCTTCGGGAAACACTCCAGGCCCTATATCCTTCCTCTCTCTCTTCCTCTCCTTTCTCGCTCTTTTGCTGCGGCTCTAGCTCGCTCTCTTATTTCCTCTCTCGTTCTCGAGCACTCTCGCTGTCTTTCGGAACTTCCTATTCTCCTTTTTTTCATCATGTTTTTCTTTTTGCTTTCTCTACGAAGCAGCCCCGGTCTTTTTTCCTTAATGGGATGTGAAAGTGCTGCGTCACCCGGCTCGCGTTTCAAGGAGAGGATAATTTTTTCAACAATTAAAGACGCTCTCTTTCCCTCTCTCCGCTTATGCTTTGCTGCCCCACCGGGAGGCAAAGTTTACGACGTTAGAGGGCAAAAAATATACCTCGTGGCGAGAGCTTATTAAAAAGCTAGAGGCATTTTCAAAAGCTCGCTTTACCGTAAACTTCGAATGAAATGTATATATGACAGTCAGAAATGACAGTGTATACATAGAGTTGCCTCGTAATAAATGTAACCGTAATAAACTCGGCAAAACATGAACGACTCGGTCGACTCCAGCCCGCAGACCCACTTCATTCTGCGCATTCCCGCCGATTCCGTTCCTCGTCCCTCTTTAAGCTACATCTCGTGTACGCATGCATGCGTCCAGGAGTGTAGTCGCGTCTGCGAGTCACTCGACCGCACGCCGAGCGATAACTCACACGTGACAAACTTCTCTCTCGTCGAAAAAAAAAAGAAAACAGCAACTGCAAAAACGGGCTTTTCCAAGAACTACCGCTAACGAGACTTCCCGCGCGCGCTCGCAAAAAAAAAAGAAATAATGAAACCTAGAAAACCCACGCGTCTGAGAAGGCTCGTAAAAGCCTCGGAGTCGCAACTTTATTCGCATTACGCAGCGTCTACTTACTCTTCCCCTATAGCCTTTCTTCTTCTTCTTCTCCTTCATCTTTTTTCCGTTGAGAAAGTATGCGCGAGCATCGAGACGCAGCCCCGTCTCTCAACGCGAACTAGCTCTTTCGTTCCGTCCTTGAGCGGCTGGCGCGGACAAAGTGCGGATGCGCGCAAAACCGCGCGAGCTTACTCTCCCTCTCCCTCTCTCTTCCTTTGCGTCTGTCTACGCTTTCTTTTTCGCCAGCTTTATTTTCTTTTAATCTCAACACGGCCGCGCCGATGCCGTTCTATACATCAAGAGCGGGCCGGATGAGGCGGTCGATATTTTGACAGCTGCTTTTCTTGGGAAGGACGTTGCTGAATTAGTTGTGCGGAGGGAGATATACGACTGCGGGCTGACCAACATCGGACTTTTCTACTTAACAGTGGAAACCTATTTTGCATGCACAATCAAATGAATATCTGAGTAGATCCCGTGGTAAAATTACTTGCTCCATTAACAACGAGAATAACTTGACCTTTTTTTCAGTGCTCAGCGTCGTGCGGTTCAGGCGTCAAGACACGCAGCGTCGAGTGTCGCGACGGCAACGGTCGGCTCTCCGACGACTGCGACCCATCGCAGAGGCCTCGAACCGAGCAGGAGTGTCGCGCCTCGGCCAACATCGATTGTTCCAGTTGTAAGTTTGTCCCTGACTTTTCTTCTTCTCTCTTATTCCGGGCGGGCGCTCGGCTGCTTCTGCCCTATCTCTCTGTCTCTTAACCAAAGTGGTCATGTTTTCTTTATGCGCGACCAGCTCGATTTGTAGCCGAGCGACGAAAGCGCGATTTCCGCGCGCGCTACTGACTGACGCGGGATGCATACGCCCCGACGTTTATTTTAGAATGCGGTGTTGCACCGTCTTTGTTATTTACTTTATAAGGGATGACGGAGAGTCAGACGTATACAATTAAAATATGCACATGTAGAGGATGATGACAATAGCGAGATGAGTAATTTTTTTGTTCAACGTGTTATTTGTGTAACGTTACTAATTCTGCTTTGGTGTTTCAAGAGATTACGTTAGTCGGTTTAAAAATATACATTACTGAGTCAACGTTATGCCTATTTTATAGGATTGTACTCGCAGCGTACACATTTGTGTTGGTCACGCGCAAATTTTTTATATTCTTTGTGATGTATCAGGTTTGGGTGAACAAAAACTCCTGATCCACTTATTGAGTGAATAAAACTTTTTTTTAACGTAGCAGTTGAACTCTATCTTTATATGCGAAAACCAACTTTCTGAAGTGGAAAAAGCATTTTATCGAATCCACCATAAATCTTTTTTTTGTTCAAAAACAAAGTCGCTGCAAATATAGCCTAATAATGCTGAAACATTCTGTTATTTTCAAGATGGCGATGAGATGACACAACCGCTGATGCAGCCCTACCCGCCTGCGCCCGTACCGGAGAAGCTCATAGACCAGCCAGTGCCCTCGCAATCAACGTAAGCATACACCCGACAAAACAACTTGGTAGTTTTATATAGAAATTTTTATGGCGTAGTTTGCTGGAAAAACTATAGATATATATACATCTATATATGTAGTACAAAATAGTATACTGTCGACGTCGCGCGCTACTCGCTCATTGTAATATACATATACAATGTCGCGTGTACACTCGTAATAAGAAAGAGTGAAAAGACGGTAAAGCATTCAATATTTCTTGACATCAATTGGTCTGTCCGACAGATATACGATCTACTTTGCCTGTGGCTGGTTGTACCTGAGGTATCCCTTTTCTCGTCTCTTTTTACCGAGCCCTCTTGCTGCTATCTCTTTTGATCTTGTGCTCCACTTCTTTTTACTTGTCTGCGTTTCTGTTTTATTTTCTTTTTCTTTACATTTATATGCCTCTGCACTTCTGTCCGTTTGACAGTCAACAGTTCGATACTGCATTGTTTTGTAATGTCACACAGTTAATGCTTCACAGCTGTTTCATCACGAAAACACAATTTTCTTCTTTCTCTCTACATTGTTTACATTTAAAGATTGTTCTATACTGCAGACTGGGCAAGGTCTCGCGTGTGCAACAAGATTTATGAACAGAAAAAGTCCACTCTATACATAATGATCACGCTCTGCACAATAGTATTAATATGAAAATTTACGATGTTTGATTTCACATATCTTTCGTTCGTTGGAATGTATAAAGATCCAGTTTTAGAGAGAAGCTGTCTGATATAGAGCGGAGATATCGGAAACTATGTCGACGACAAGTCACGATGCTGTTCGACTTGCGAAGATTCTCTCTGTCATATAATATTATGTGTATACACACTGCACAGGCACCAATAAAATGCCTTGTATATACGTATACCTATATCGGACAACTTTGCTCACACACCGTTGAACGCAAACAGCGCATGAGTTACAGCAATTTTTATCTGTTCCAAAACGTATATGTGCATTACGTGCGCACAATTGCACAAAATACAATGGTTAACAGCTGCACCAATCTCACTTCATCACCCAACAGTGAGAAAAACTTACCATCTCGCGATTATTATCTCGGGCGAAAAACTTTGCCGAAACAAGCGCATAATCATTTCTCACCCTCGTCGTTAACGACCTCACGCACGCGACTGGAAATCTCTTGGCAGAACAATTTTTGAATTTGATTACGTTCGACGCGCCACGCGCGTTCTGCTGGCAATATGTTTTACATCGACATAGCAGAAACCACAGTGTAGCAGCGGCCGCTGCTGTCCCGCCCGAGCTCCATCTGAGCCGGCATTTCGCGCCCTCCCAAGCACGCCGATTCGATGAATCTGGAACGAACGTCCTATTCCAACGTGTCGTGGCGTCCGCACGCGATATCGATGTGCGGATGATGAAGCGCGTTCGGCTTCCCGGACGCTCACCTCGACTGCCGCGGATTTCACGTTCAAAGTTACCTTTAACAATCGAATAGAAAAAAAAGTTGAAAAAATATCGGAAAATATTTATCAAGCCCAGGGGGCCGAGTGATTTTTCCTCGCGTACGCCAAGTAAAAATTGAAACCTAAAGCTCGCTCCGCGTTACCGGGGCGCGAAAAACTATCGAAAGCCGTTCGACAAATTGGAATGATGGTCGGCTCGGAGGCGCGCGCGAGAAATTGAATGAAGCTCTCGGCTCCTTGTTCTCTCTGCGGCCGAGGGGGAGAGAAGGGAGGGGGGGAGGAAGAATCTCGAGCCGAAGAGAAACATAGGATGAGGAAGTAGCGGCTCGAGGCCTGGCCAGGAATAAGTTTCAATAAGAGCTCGATCGCTGCCGACTTGCGCTGAATAAGTATAAATGGCGAGGAGAATGAAATAACTCTCCGCAACTATATAGTATATACCGGATCGTTTTCATTCCGCCCCGGCTATTCCCGGCTATCTTGCCACGCTCGCGGATCTTTCGCGAAGTAACTTTCGAGAAGTTGAAAATTATAACGGGAGGCGCAAGGACGGAGGCCGTGTTATTTAATGCGTTGGATCATGCGATGTCAATGATATAGGTATATATACATTATAGAGGGGAGGGGGGGCTAGAAGGCGAGAACGGAAGGTGCGATGCAGATTGAATCGCGAGACGCTCTCGGAAATCGATTCCGCTAGGCGCTGCGTGCTAATTGAAATTCGCTACTTTGCATGACTCCGCGGTTATGATATTGAAAATCGGATATAGACCGACATTCGGTGTGACAGTATCGCGATATCAATATTGACCTACATTCTCCCGCATACAATCGTTTTTGATTACGTATTATATAATATATCTATCATTAAAGTTGGAATCGCGCGCGACTGCTACATCGCGAGCTCCGCACCTGCCTCATCTTCAGAATCTCTTTTATACATTTAAGTTTCTACTGATACGCGAAACAAAGAATCCGGCGATTCGCAACGACGATCGCCATCTCATGCTAAATTTTTATATCATCGACTTCGACAGGTTCATAGCGGACGAGTGGTCGCCGTGCAGCGTCAGTTGCGGCGAGGGTATCCGACACCGCGAGGTCCACTGCAAGATCTTTCTCGAGTTCAGCCGGACGATCGCCAAGCTGCCGGATCACCAGTGCTCGGGACCGAAGCCCCAGGAGGCCGAGAAGTGCTCGATGATGCCGTGCAACCTCATGGAAAACAGTCTGGCCTATCGCATAGATTCCGTCGGCGACAGCAGCTACGCCGAGAGCAGTCTCACCGATACGTTTAGGTCGTCCTCGTTGGCGGTGGGCGGTAGTTCCGCGGCCAGTAGCGGAGGAGCATCAGCCAGTTCGGCCGGCACTGGCTACGAGAGCAACGTTAAGGTGGCGCCCGGAAGTTCCATCAAGACATCCTACTCGTGGAAGGAGGTCGGCTACACTGATTGCAGTGCGACCTGCTTAGGAGGTTGGCTTTTAAATTAAATTACGAATATGTTTCTCTTGCGTTTATTATTGGATCGAGTAAATATACGTCGTTCGCGTTTAACGACATTTATTATAAACGACGTGTCAGCACTTTAATTTCCCACGTAATACATTGGAGTTCTTTTTAATATTACAGGTGTTCAGGATTTAATAATAACCTGCGTCAGAGATGACACGGGCAAAACTGTAATGCCCCTATTGTGCACCGCGGAGACTAAGCCGGAATCTAGGATAAGAGTTTGCAACGACCACCCGTGCCCCCCAAGGTATGTTATTCTGTAAGACTGCATCAACACGATTAAATAATAATCTCGAACGTGTATGAGAAAGCCGCAGAGTCATTTTATTCACTCGGCACTAGCTCACCTAGATTCAACAGATTTGGGGCTATTAAAATAGACTCGCTCGATTCGCAACGCGTAATTTATCTCTTGTTTGCCGTTTTCTGAAGCACTCGCAGTATGTATGTATATCTCTCTATGCACACTAGCTTTTCCGCTCATATTTACATTTCCAGAGCTCCATATATACCAGCGGCCTTCGCAAAAACATCGCGCGTCCGACTTTCCAGTCGCGCAGACAATAAGTCAACAAAAGAAGACGGCACAACTATATATATACACATATGCAGTCGAATTAACAGGCGCAAATCTCCCTCTTGTTTGCAGATGGAACACGAGTGAGTTCGGCTCGTGCCCGAAACCCTGCGGCTTTGGTATACAAACGCGCGAGGTCACCTGCATCCACGAGGTGACGCGCGGCACTGGAAATACAGTAGCTGTGCCGAATGACATGTGTCCACAGCCACCGCCCGCCGATAGGCAGTACTGCAACGTCTGGGACTGCCCGGTCGAGTGGCACGTGGGCGACTGGGGCAAGGTGAGTCACTCGCTCAGATATATATATATATATATATATATATATATATATATAAAAACCTATACGCGAGCTTTTCACTACCTTATTTATAGACCCTTTGCTCTGAGCGCACTTCAGTCTATTATTATATTACTTTTATATACCCGACACTTTTGCCGCGCCGATTGATGCCAGTCTCGGTCGTTCGAAATGCAGCCTGATTAATCAATTATTCGCGAGCGCGCGGCATGATTACTCTCCCGTGCAGAAATTGGATACTACATGGGACGTAACTAACCGGAAAATTGCCGCTTTAGAATGCTTTCTCGTTAATTAGTGCCTCACAGGAAGCTATTATCATAGAACTAATGCACGCGCCTCTATCGATGGATAATAATCCGAAAACCACTCGGCTTTCTGTTATTACAAAGATTATATATTAGTATATTAGCGATTAGCATATATATACACTTGATTAAATAGGAAAATAAAAATTACTTTGTTCGACAGTGTTCGAAAACTTGCGGTGGTGGCACCAAGAGGCGCAAGGTCATATGCGAGCAGGTGATGGCCCAGGGTCACAAGCAAACGCGCCAGGAGCAAGACTGCCCCTCGCCGAAGCCGCGCACCGAGAAGGAGTGCAACAGTCGTCCGTGCGAACAGCTGAGTGCCGGCGCTCAGCCCGTCATCGCCAGCAAGAACACGACATACATCCAGGACGAGCCCGGGAAAAAGGTCAACTTGGACATCGGTGGCCAGGCGACGATTTTTCAAGGCACTCCCGCTATCAAGATTCGCTGTCCTGTTAAGAAATTCGACAAGTGAGCCGAGAGCAGCACATTCTTTTTCTATCAATTAGGCCCGCGAGATTAATCGTCGTCCGTCCGCGCGGGCGACCGAATTAATTGCGCTGTAAAACGCGCCATCGGATTCTCATCAATCACGCGCATCAATACGCGCGAGGCTTGCTCTGCAAAGCTTGATTTTTATCGATGATTTTTTATGGACGGCATATTTCGACGGGTTTCACTGCGTGGTCTTCCCCCGATTCATAATGCTTTCTATCGAATTTTAATATCCTGCAAATGAAAATATTTACTGCGAAACGTATAAGCCGGAAAATATCGATTTCACTGGCATGTTTCTCTGCAGCATTTTTATAAATATAGTAGTTGCAATTTCATTTACAAACTGTATGGACGGATCACGTTTATTTGCGCAGGGCTCACATTGTTTGGAGGAAGGATCACGAGGAGTTACGGAAATCGAAGAAACACAAGATCAACAAAAAGGGAGCTTTAAAAATTGTGGATATAAACTTCTCCGATAGCGGCATATACTCCTGTTGGGGTGAGTCGCGGAAATACCGCTTTATATTTCTCTCGTCTACAATGTTATCGGAAGGTATATGCGTCAGTTTCACTGAAACGTTGCTTTAATTATTTTTTAACTTTGCTTCTTCGTTATAAAAATATTAAATTTTCTAATTGTCAAAAACATGACAAAAGTACATTCTTACCTGGAGAGCCAGTGAAAAAAGTTGAAAGGTATAAGAATCGAGAGCGTTGTCACGGAAAGTTTCCGAGCTCGCAGCTGTACTATAATTCATAGCACTAAACGACTGCGAGCTCGTCAATCACTTTACCTTGTGAGCCGAACATCGAGAGCCGAACTCTCATGAACTTGTAAAATTAAAATTTATAGCCGGACAGACGAACGCTGTGATGCATCTCATGGTGAAGCCGAAACCGCGCGATCTAATGAGCAACGAGGAAGTTTTACGCTCGGGCAACGCGGTGCATCAGCGTCAGGGCGCCCAGCTCAGTTCCGCTCCAGTTAATTCCGGTAAGAATTTCGCTGCACAAGTACCTGGGATTTATCAGTTCTGAAAATGAAGCGGGGATATACGACGTGGCCGCAGCGACTCTGTTTGCCATTATGCGCCGAGATTCAATGAGCGCGCAGACTCTTGCCTACACGACTGATTAAACATTAGAAGGCAATTTATCGATCTCGCAACGTCTAGGCTAGCGTAGAAGCTTCCCTCAAGTATTTCTTTGTAACTATACTGAAGGTTAATGATCTTGCAAGTTAATTTTTTCCATGCATAAAAAAAGAAGCATCAGAGTTATTTAATAGTTTTTAAGACTGGTAATCCCAGGAGACTGTATGACAAATAATGCACTTTATTCGTTTATTACGTATTTTATTCGTTGTTATACCCGCTGCAGAACCATTTTACGGAATCTTCGGTGAGGAAAGCCAAGAATCCCGGCAGGAGAGTCAAAAAACGACGACCGAGAAGCCAGAAAAGAAGAAAAAGAAGAAGAAGCAGCAGCAGCAGCAGAATCAAGCGGCAAGCCCATCGCCCTCCGGATCCACGGGAAAACACGACTACTCTGTCACGCCGCAGCATCAGGTAAACGAGACTTTATATTCTCAAAAAGATTCTCCTCCGTTTTAAATTCTCTTTACTACCCGCTACCTCCGTGCACTGAATATACGCCTTGAAACTAACTCGCCGATTATATTTACCTTTCCTTTCTGCTTCGCTCTTTACTAACTGGTGATGGAATCTAATAAATTTAATGGCATCGAATTGGACGATACGATAATTAGCCGGTAGAGTCGACGGCTACATCGAGTGCGTCAACGATGGTGCCTCACCTCAGTTACCTTATTACGACTATCAAGGTGGGAGTAACACTTACTAACAATATGTCGTTGTATTTTGTTGATTTGTTATCCAATGTAATTACATGTTAACCTTGTGTACAAGAGAACTTTTGTAAATAAAAGTATTTTTAAAAAATATCTGCAATTTGTGAGAAATTTCATTCGAAATCTTTAAACTATAAAATATCTTGAGCTCTTTTAACAGAGAGTTATCAACTGCAATCTCCGTCGATGAGTTTAAATTTTTAATCGAATTAATATGGAATGAGGACTGGATTTTCGATGTATGAAATTCGATTCATTGTCATTTAAAAGTGAGAGAACTGGGTGACAGTCATTATTAAGTCTGCTATCCGAAATAGATTGTAAGATTCTATTTTGATATCTAATACGATATTCGTGTAATCTAATGATCTCGCTGATAACCAACAGAGCTACTGGCCGTTCCAAGACTCGACTAATCCGGGCTTCGGTTCCATCGGTACCAGTCATCATCGTGGTTACGAGCAGAGTCAATACCATGAGATGCGAGCAACGACGACATCTAAAATCTACCACTCGTCTCCAGAAGTCTTTCCGGAAAAAAGTCGTTTCGACTCAGCCCACGGCGGTGAGTACGACTTTTTCCGAGGCAATACAGCTATCCCGGACAACACTTTCGGACCTGACGAGGAGCGTATTTTCATCGATGAGGGCCCGTTCGAGGCAGAGGAAGCGGTTTTCGCAATCGAGCATAAGGATGTCTCTCGGCAGCCCGAGCCTACATCTCACCACGAGACCAGCTTCTCCGTGCCGACGGTGACGATGGTGAACTTCGAGGGTCACTCAACGCGCCATCACCACGGCAGCACCGAATACGCGGGCAGGAGTCAGCGAGGTACCCAGAGCAGTGGAAGCATCGTAAGCCATCTCGAGCTAATCAGTCAGCCGACGATTGAGTCGGAGGCGATTACACAAAGTGGATCGATTAAATCGGAGATCTTCGTCGGTTCGGCCAAGATGACGACCAAGATAGCGGACGATCTCGATAAGGATGGGTTCGAGCCCTCGGTATCGAGTGCAGCTTCTTCTCTGGAACTAGACGAATCGGAGACCGGTGTTAGGCAAGTAAGCGAGATGTCAGCTACGATGATGGAGAATGCTTCGACGACTAGTACCTCAACGATTTCCAAGATCGAAGAGAGAGGGGAGGTCACAGAAGAGCAGGAGTCAAAGATCGGCAGTAAGACGGGCAAAGAGATGATGAGAAACGTGGGCGTCGCAGAGACCGCAACGGCCAAAGTCGAGACGAGCAGGAACGTGACACCTGTTGTGCTCGGAAGCGAGGACAAAAACCAAGAGCCAACTATCGGATCTGTTGCGGTCTTTAGTAAAGGTATTTTCCATAACGGTATTGAGCCTAGATATAGCAATTAAAATATTTCTTTTATCGACCAAACAATCTTTTCAACAGCTATGGACGATTTAATATTCGAATGGGTCACAACCGATTGGTCTCGATGCTCACAAACATGTGGTGGCGGAGGATTTCAGGTGAATTTATAATTCTAAAATTCGTCAGTTTTCGAGAGTGAAAAAGTAGAAACTTTAGAAATTGCCATGTTTTTCTTACAGATGCGCGGTGCTCAGTGCACAGTTCGTTCAGCAAAGAACGATTCAAATACGACTAAAATCGCATCTAGAACCGTCATAGGTGCATCGTTGTGCGAGGACGCAGGTTATCCTGTACCAGAAAAAGTACGAGCTTGCGGTGCCGGAAAATGCCCACAGTGGTATAGCGGTGAATGGTCGCCTTGTGAGACTTCTCGCTGTTTCAATTGGAAAACCGGTGAGAATGACTAAATTTTGTCAACCTCAAGCAGTTTATTTAACATTTCATTAATGTTTAAATTTTTAATACAGCGATGCAAAGGAGAGAAATTAGTTGTCGCTTGATTGAGGAATCTGAAAATAAAACGGAAAACGTAACCATAACAGACCCAAGCAAATGTGATGAAGCTATGAGGCCTCCACAAAGGCAAGAATGTTATAATGATGCTTGCAAAGGTGTTTGGAGAGTCGGAGACTGGTCAGAGGTATAGATTGAATTTGTTTTTTTTAGAAATAAGGAAAGCTTTATAAAATATGGTAGTTGCATGTGAAGTGTTTCTTTGTCGATGTCAATCAGGTCAAAAAATTTTAATGTCTTGTATCTTTCTTAATTTTTACTTAAGTTTACAAGAAAATCTATCAGAATATGCAATACAAAAATTGGACCCAAATGCCCGATTATACAGATGTGCTTAATATTTGATAATCAATCTCCTTTTAAAATCCGTTAACAGTGTACGGCTTCATGTGAAGAAGACGGAATCAAATATCGAATTTTGCAATGTGTTTGGTTTGGAACAAAGAAACCGGCTGGCAATGCTTGCAGGGATATACCTCGACCGCCAGTTATGAAGACCTGCCGCGGACCACCGTGTATTAAAGCTTCGGGTAAAGTAGATTCCATGTTAATTTACGTCTTTAATACTGTAAGCATAGAATAATTTTATTTCAATGGATACGTAAGCATGAGAAATTAATTTATTTAAAATCTTAATTGACGCAGTTATCTTGATTATTTGTTGAATTGGAAAATTCAAAAAACATTGATATATTTTGTATCAACCAATACCAATACATTTTGAAAATAATTAATTTATAATTAATTACAAGTTTATATTTTACTGAAAATTATATTAAAATAAATGATGCTGTCAAATATTTCAGATGAGTGCAAGGATCATTCGCAACTGTGCGGGCGAGTGAAATCACTGGGCATGTGTCGTGTGCCTCTCTATTCAAAGCAGTGTTGCAAATCATGTCACTAAGAGCCGCACTGTAAATCGAATCATAAAGTAAGAGTAGAGTCGACCAAAATGAAATTTTCTTACCTTCGTAAACCTGAAATACTGTGTCGTTAGGCATCGGAGTATTGCCACATTAACTAAATTCCTATATAAGAAATTGTGAATTTCATCAAATAGGTAGTTCGTGAAGAAATTACGTGTGAGCCCTGCTTGAACTATTTAATGATTGAGCTTTTCTATGTCTAAACTGAATATTGGACTGGTCCAATTTAGGAGCAGTTTAATTATTTTTGTGTGCGCTTTTACTCTTCGGACCTTGGGACAAACTAGGACTCTCACGATTGTCGGAAACTGCTAAATTTTGTTATCGTTGGTGCTTTAAGTCATACAGAGACAAGTTTAAATGTTAATTTACAAAAACCTCAATGCCGAGTCGAACAAAGAGTGCAGATGACAAGATCCGAATGTTAGCGCAGCGAATTATCACTGCAGAGCTACATGTATTTACTTATTTAAAGCACATAACAAAAAAATGTAAGAAAATAGTTCATAGTTTTTGTACTTTAAATATCATATTCTATATTTTACATTTTATATTTAAAATTAATTTTTAGTTAACAGCGTTTGATAGCTTACAATTATACGAAATTCCTAATATAGAGTGCACAGTTTAATAAATATGATAATGAATTACAAAGCAAAGAAATTTTTCTGATATTTTTTGTTGAATTTGGAGGCTAGTTAAAGCAATAACTCATTTTTCAAGACTGACAAGTACTATACCGTATAAAATATACACCTATACTCAACAGAATAAAAACTAATCCAACTTGATATTTCTAATAAAACGTCGTCAGTTTTAATTGCAAATCGTCTTAGACGTTATCCAAAGAATATTGGAATTCGTACACCCAACAAGCATTTTTTTCTAAGTTAATATATGTAAAATATTTACTGAACCTCCTCTCTAATCTTATTACATAATCATTTTTTTAAACGAAAAAAAATGACGTGTATGAAACTCAGAACATAAAATATAGTATCGTTGAAGCGACACATCCGTGGATTACGCAAAATATAAATATATAAATAAATATAAATATATAAATATATGAAAAATATGCAAAATATGCCTACTATAATATACCTTCGCGGGTCAAACGTAAGCCAATAGAGTTTAAGCAATAAATAAATAGATAAATATATATAGGCAATTGTAAGATAATATTTTGTTAAAAGGCGTCATGTTTGACGAAAGTTCGTTGACACGCGAGTCTGTCTTTTGAACACAAAAGAAAAATTGATCGATCGACCAATTCAGTGTTTCGTGGTGATAATTTTATAATGTTAACGTTCTTTCGCCAACAACGAATTTGCCCCGAAAAGATGTCTACGCGACAGGTTTGCCAAAAAGAGCTATGCAGAAGTATGATAATAAAATGGAAAATGAAATAAATAAACAACAAAAATAAAAGAAATAAATAATTATGCGGCGAAGAAAGGGAGGACTTTGCAACGTACGAGCTTCTTAAATAACGTGTCAAAACGATGAGTATACTAATTGAGATATTTGAAATCGCACGCGTATTCTAGATTCTACTTTCTGTAGTTTGCTTTTGGTCGTCCGAGCTCATTTTACCATGCCTTTAACTCCCTTTCGTTCGCGGACTTCGCCGCCGAACAAAAAATGGTCATCGTATACAATTTCAAAATTCATTTTGAAAGTTTCTTTCTATTAAAAAACCGTACAATTAAATCCGTCTCTCGACAATGTTCTCTAAATAGTATCAATTTTTTCCATTCTATATTATTAATAATAAATTTAAAACGAAGAAATATGCGTTATATAACTTTTATATATTGTTAATATTGTAATTGATCCTTTTTGTTTATAATATGATGATATTCAAGGATCGAATTAGTTAATAATTAATTGTATGAAAAACTTTCTTGAAGAAAGTAAAAACAATTAAATTAACATCATATTTATATCGATATGTATAAGGATTGAAAGAATGGAATGCGGAAAGTATACATTGTAAATAAAATTTCTAATATTTTACCAGTCAAGTAATAAAAGTATGACGAAATGGTATAAGTAATTGTATTGACATATTCTCCATTGAATTATTAACCTATTATGAAAAGTGTATTTATTATAAAATTATGAAATTCAAATATTATACACTGTTATATAATTGATTTGAGAACATTAAATAAAATTATTGACATAGTGAATAATAATTCCAGTATAATACTGTCTCTTTAAACTAATGACGATACAGTTATCAAAAAATCACGTTTCAAGTAAATGTACAAGTCGTATTTTATGAAAGTTTTTTAATTTGTTATAATGTATTATATAGCGGCACTGTCCTATGCGATAAAATCAAATTTCTTTACGATGAAGCGAAAAAAATTATAGATAATTGAATTGATGTATAAACATAAAAACATGCATATGAATTTTCTGTTCTTTTTTTATAATTGTTATTGACTCAATCTTCTAAGATGCCATTGATTTTTTGTACATATTATAAATTAGTTAAGATTTAGTGACATAATTACTGCATAAGTCTACATACAGGCATGTTCGCACACTATGCCCTACGCAACAACTATGCGAATAATTATGAATAAGGCGAAATAGTACTTATTACTGTTCATCACATGTATGTACATATGTAACTGCCTGATCCTCATATGCATGCATATACATACAGATCCGATGTGTATATATGTATATGTATATTTAAAAATATAAACCAACAACTATGTCTAATTTTGGCTTATTTTATATACCTTCCGAATTCCTTTTTTATTGTCGTTGCGTCGTCTCTGTTTAGTTGATATTATTGCAATGGTATATAGTATTCTATGGAGTAAAACGTGCAAAATATGTGTATATTTATATAATGATTGACAATGAAAATTGAACCAGTAACTGTAATACGTACATATAAATACGTATGTTTTCAATGATTGTTTATACGCTAGTTTATTGACTCTGAAAATCACTTTATTGCAAAATTTAAGTTTCTACTTTAAAAAGAGAAAAATTAATCACCGAAATCGTCTGTGCATTAAAATTTCATAGTTACGCAAAAGTCGTGATTTCTCAAAGAAAAAACATGTACACCGATCAATCCTTGATAGCCCAAAGAGCCATGACCTCCTGTTCGCTCATGGGCCAGAGCTGTCTCAGCAACTTCCATTTAATCTCGTGGGCCTCGATCAGATAATGATTGCTCGGCTCCCTCTGATGCGAGTACGTCCCCATGACAAGACTCTGGCAGAACCTTGCGCACACGCAGACCTTGAGTATCTCTCGTTCCTGTTGGCTCAGCTGCCGGGCCATTTGGTAGCCTTGGATCACGTATCTGGCCATCTCGAGGCTCTTGCCCTGAGTGATCATGTAGCAGAGACAGATGGCCAACTCGAAGACGAAGCAGCTGCGATGCGAGTCGCCAAAGTCGATGATGGCCTCAACACCGAGACCGTCGGCGCTAACGATGA
The DNA here is from genome assembly GCA_020010945.3 of Muscidifurax raptorellus. Taxonomy (NCBI): domain Eukaryota; kingdom Metazoa; phylum Arthropoda; class Insecta; order Hymenoptera; family Pteromalidae; genus Muscidifurax; species Muscidifurax raptorellus. The sequence goes on along the minus strand of CM052081.1, from coordinate 1,098,919 downwards.
TGTTGTTCTCATTGAGGTCGCCGTGGATGATGCCCTTGTCGAGGCTAGCCACGATGCTGAGCACTCGCTGTTCGAAGCTGCTGATTACCTCCTCGACGAGCTCGGCCTGGCTCTTGTCCTCCAGAGCGAATGCGAACTCGCGGAGCCGGGGAACAGCCGGCAGGACCCAGAGGGATGTGTGGCCGTCGTAGCCCGAGTGTGAAAAATGTTCTAGGGCCTTGTTCAGCTTCGCTGCGAAGAGGCCTACGTTTTTCAGCAGCTCTGCTGTTGCGGGAAATTTACCGAGTACTTTTCCCGGCCGGTAGACCAACAGTCGCACTATGTGTCGCTTGCCTGATAATGATTTTACTTTTTTATACTAAATTTATTTCTCATATATTGTATAATAATGATGAAACTTCTGTCATGTTTGTTAAAAGAAGATTAAAAGTCGATCTCACCATTCTCTCCGATAGTCTCAACGGAGTAATAAGAGCCATCCGTCTGTTTGACCGGTAAGGGGCAAACGAAGCCCTTCTTGCTCAAGAATAGGAGCAGCTCGTTCTGCGCCTCGGCGAAACCGGTCTTCTGCGAGTCCAGAGTATTCACCACCTTTAGCACATAGCCGTCCTTGGAAATCTCGGAGACGTGGGGATTGTCGCGTATTCGGTCCTCGCAGACAACGAGGTAATTACGATCGTCGTAGGCGTCGAGCTCGACGATTCTCTTCACTTGGAAACCATAGCGCAATTCCACGAGACGACTCGCCTCGTCGTTGCTCAGCACCGCCTTGATCTGCTGTCCCGGCGTTAAAATATTCGCGTCCGCGCACATCCTTTATTTATCAACCAATCACCAGATCTGCATTTTACGCGCAATGTACAGGTAGAAATGTGCTCGATCTACTGAAGCGGACGGAGCGATTTCGACTTCGAGCGAAGCCGAGCGATCGGAACGCGCTCAAGAAAAGGGAGGGAGAAGAAGATAGCGAGAGTCGACAGACGAGATTATAGGCGCGACGACAATGGAATGATTGCTTATTATTCGGGATGAAGATTGCCGAGACGAATGCGCGAACAATCGTGTAGTGCCATTAAACTGTATACGCCGACTTTTATCAGCTGTCTGCTACTGCTACCGATAACGCATATACTCGTGCCTGTATACTCGTTATATCTCAATGTAATATATATACTTGTTGTCAAACGCTACGGGAGATATTATAAATATTGCAGTTGCAGTGCTTATCGCGCTGGATTTTTTCCCGATAGTCCGATCGTAGGCAGCTTATACCTGCATTCATCAAAGACGACGAACCGGTTTCGAGGATTTTCGGCCTATCTCAGTCGTATCGGCGTCCTACGCGAATTGTATTATTTATTCCTAAGTTCAACGATTAAATATAACCTGCATTATTGCATCATATATTGGGCACCTTTATATTCACTTACGTTTGTATTTTAATTGACTGAAAGCATCGCTTCATAAGTAAGTATCTCGTTCTCAGCGAATTCGATTACAATTGTTAACCAAGATTCGCCGCAAGATGTCGCCTCCAGTGTCTGATGGCGACGGGGCGCGATATTGGCGATCAGCTGTGCCCGAGACCTTGACGCTCGTATAACAACACGTTGGTGAGACTGCGCAGGCCAGTATCAGCGCTGCTGCTGTTGCAGTGCACTTGCACCCGCCGAGAGAATATAACACACACAGGTATGATAGTTTATCCTCGTCCCCGAGAACCATCCGGCCGCAGTTGTTCGACATGTCGCCGCCACCGTGACTGACGATCCGGCATTACAAGCGAGCTGCTCTCTATCGAAAGCTGCGGACGCACGGAAAAGACTCGAAGCCCGTACAGTAAAGTGTTCGACTGCCGCTTCTATGTTTCTCTCGCCGGGAACAGCGGCGTCGATCTCGCCAGTTCGCCGACGACGATAATGCGGACGAAGCTCCGAACAACGACGACCGCTTACAACGACTGATGCGGGCCCTCGACGAGCGCGGCAGGTAACCCTGTGCCCGTCTGCTCTGTTCTTATGCCCGCGCTGGACGCCATACGGTACTTTTGCAGGTTATACTTACGGAAGAGAAGTTTCTCTCGAGAAAAATTCGACCCAGGAGCCGAGCAGGATGATCGAGCCAACGTGTGAGTGATTATTTTTCTAGCTTGTAGTTTCTTACTTACTGTAGGTATATAGATATACTTATATATAGACGTAATGATTTTCCCTCACGGATACCGCCGCCGGCCAATGTGCGCTTGCGCATACTGTTGCGCCGATGAATCGAAATTAAAAAGCGCGCGGCTGCTTTACACTGTGGTATATATTGGTCTACTTAATGTATGTACCTAATGATATAAGTATGGTTGAAGAAGATGATGATGTTCTATTTATACCATTTTATTGATTAGCTTTTTGAATAACCACTTCTTCGTTATATTGTCATTTTCAACGTCGAGTTATTGGGTTATAATCTTTTTCTATATAGTTAGCATTGTGTTGGAAATGCGCGTCTTGCCGCTACCGGATTTTATCTACTTATTGTTCATTATTTCTACTTTGTTTATTAATCCATTAATATATGTTTGCGAATTTTCAATTAATAGAAGATTAATGAGGTGAATAATGTATTCCAGTAAAAATCGATACTCCTGACAGTCTGGACTATTACTATTTTCCAATAACGAAGACGTATATAAACTTCAATGTGAAGGCCAGTCACGACGCGAGAATATGCTTGAGAACCAGTCTAAGCGAAGATTCGGATGCCTACGAAGTAAGCTTGAATCAATCGATTACCTATACGGGTTTTGCACTGACCTTTCGCCGAGTAATTAATAATGTATGTTTATTTCCAAAAGATAATCATAGGTGGCTGGGGAAATACCATGTCGGCAATCAAAAGAAACAGGACGGAACCCGATGTGGCAGAAGCGGAAACACCTAATATTATGAGCGACGACGAAATTTGCTTCTTCTGGATGCAGTGAGTAATTTTTATAAATTAATCATCACCTCGTAAATTTATCGAAGAATGTGTCTATATATGTATATGCATCAGGTGGTCGTGCGACGGTGTCATTGCCATCGGACATGAGGACGACGAATCGCCGTTTTTAAGTTACTGTGATAAAGAGCCGTTTTTAATCAACTACATTGGTGTCAGTACGGCTTGGGGTGCGACGGGCGAGTGGATATTAGACGGTATTAATTTATTGCCGAGCTTAACTCAGCACTGCGCAACAACATTTAAGTATTTATTTTATTTCGTTCAAATATAAAGTTTACGAAAACAAATTGAAACTATAGTCAATAATAAGTTTTGACCATTTCTTATGCGAATATTGCAATGCTGAACTAATAATAATAAACCATGTTGTGTTTCGTGTCAATTCATACATCTATTCCAGGCAGCTACGTAACGGCTCCAGCAGTGAGGTCGCAACTCCTCGAAACGAGCAGTCACTGGATCGACTACGATCCTGAGTTAGGTTTACCCCGAGGCGCGGTGACGGGACACGAAGACGGTCTTTACATCGGACGCAGTCGTCACCGGCACTCGGTTACACCTGGTGGAGTCCGCGGCTCGAGTTGTAGCATCAGCTGGGGCGGCTTGAGCCACGAGAAGCAAGAGTTTCAAGTGCTTTGCGGCAAAGACGTGGGCTGGCTCAAATGCAGTCGCGGTGCCGTGCCGCTACTCGCTGTACCCGCCGGCGAGACCGAGGACGGAAATGCCCTCTTCATCGCTCGAATCATGCACAATGGTGTAGCGCACATAGGCAAGATCCAACCCAATCACCAGGTCTGCTATGTCGCGCTAAATGGTCTAGAGGTCGCCTATGCCGAGTACGAGGTTCTCGTGCTGCATGACTTCCCTGCGATCGAGTGCGTTGGAAGGTAGAGTGTACAAGAAAATGATTGAGACCTTGTGATAGTTAGATCATAGATGCGATTCGCGCAGAAATGACCGATATTTTTGTGATCTAGTGATGAGAAGATAGTTCAAACAACAGGATAGTTCGAGACATCTATCTGTATTTTTTTAATCGTTCAAATTATAATATGATATCACGCATATGTGCATGTATATATATTATTTTCTTATATTTATTTAATTGATTTGTAAATCCAATATTTATAAAAATTGTGATCGTGTTAAAATTGTGTACAAAAATATTAAATTTATTAAAATACAAAAGGCTTTCTATGCACAGCTGGACATGAGAACATGTGTTATTTTTTATAAATTTTTATAAGTTAAGATAGAGATATTTATCTGTTAGGATTACGCTATCTTTGATCAACAAAGAATAGTAATAAGATCTCGACTCTGAATTGTTATTTCTAAAGAATAACTAAATAATATTATCTTCAGAAAAACCACAAGCCTGATTTCGTAAAAATATTTCTTGAATATAAATATTGCTTGAACAGGTGCAATATTTCTTCCCCTCGTCTTCAAACAGCTCATAGGTCATCAAGCTGAAAATGTTCAATATATTTTAATTTAAATGTTTATACTGATTTTAAATTGTAAAAAAAATTATAAGCCTTTCGTAATTACCTCTCCCATTGACATGTCCAAATCTTCTGGATCGTTATCGTTATCGTTTTCAACTGTAGGAGTATCATTGGTTGCGCCGACTCTTTCTGGTTCATCAGAAACTTCGGATGCAACTCTAACCGATTTCTTATCTTTTTTAGTTTCTTTGCGCATGTTAATGTTTCCAAAAACTTTGTGCAACTTTTCATAATGTGTTTTAACTTGATCATTCAGGTATTCTGGTGGCTCCAAAAATTTTTTCAAATAGTTGTTTAAGGGTAATAAGGGCCCTTCAGGGTGAAAGACGCGATCAGCTACTGCATTCCAGTGGTACTGATTACCTATGTTGGGAAACATTCCCGTATTCAAATACTCTGGATCACTAATTAATAACAAAAAAAAAAGATAAAATAATTGATAAATGCTAAAACATAATATATATTGTTGTCAGTACTTACTTATCAACTATAGTCATAGCATCAATAAAACCATCTAAAGCGTCCAATTTTTCTTTGTTCACAGTTTTATCTAACGCTTGAATTGGTCTCTTTTCAATTATACGTAGATCGCTAACAAATGGTAATTCAACGTGTACAAGACCCTAGATGTGAATTTATTTATAACGACATTGATGACATTATATTTCAAATTTAAAAGATACTGTAATCATTTGCATCTTACCCATACATCATCGTCTTCTACTTTCGGAAAAAGAACACCCATTTTCGGCAAATTATTATTGGCATAAACTTTTCTTACTATAGCTGCATATCTCTTATCAATCATAGCTTGTACCAAGCTATAAAAGGCTACTGCGTCATTCTGCCAGGTAGATCAAAACAGTATATTAAAAAATGGTATCAATAATAAGTTGATAAGAGAAATTTTTTTTCAATAAATCTTGTATTTACATCTGTTGCTGGAACAATTAATCGAGATCCAGATCCTGTCCAACAGTCAAGTTGTACCTCGCCTTGTGGGACAAATCCATACACCATCATGCCTTTTTTACTTCCACTGTATTTCATGGCAATCTCGTCATCATCTATAAAAAAAAAAGAAAATATTAATTTTATTACAATCATTATTTGAATTTTATTCTAATTTCAGTTATTATTACCAGAAAATGGTATATATTTTCCACCATATTTGTAACCATTGATAATATTTTCCGGTTTGATTTCATTTCGATGTACATCCATTCTAATATTTGTTCTGAAAACTTGTTGCTTATTCCCTTCTCTTATTTTATTTATATTGTTTGCATCATTAGGTTTATCAATTAGAAAATCAAGAGATTCTTTAATTGCTGCCATTTTCCAAGGACCTAACTTAGTACTATCAGCTATCTGTAAATTTATGAAATCATTGATTAGTAGTTATTTTCGAGTTATAAAACAAAAAGAATATTTCCAGGTTCAACCTTGACATAATTGGAACATGCGATGTTCAGGCCAGCCCATTGTAAGTTGAATTTCCATGCCATTGAATTTATTGGTGGAGGCATGAAAAATCTTCTGGATTCTATGAAATTATTTATCTGTTCATACTGAGCTTGAGTCTAAATAAGTATATTTTATTATTTTAAAAATTTATGTAAAGAGTTAACAAAATATATTTTTAAAATTACCTTTTTCAATACAGAAAGTGCAAATTCCTCACTTGGTGTCATATTTTCTATCTGAGATTCCTCATCGAGTGGATTTTCACCTCTGGAAAAATTAAACTGATTAACAGATTTCTGCTAAATTGTTTCTTCTGAAACATGTGTTATAAAAAAAATCACCAAAACATACACGAATAGTAGATGTAAATTGTTATAGCTATTTAAGTCATCGATAATATTATCAGGATTATAATTCTTAATACTATCAGCATCTTCCTTAAAGTTATGAAAAATTACTAAGAAAACTATGCAGTCTGGATTTCTAAAATTTTAAATATACATTCAATAGTAACTATTCTATATAATAATTAGAAATCAACACAAATTTTTTATTTCAATTACACGACTTCTCTTTTCATGAAACACAAAGCGACGTAAAGTGCTTCAATCCAATTGCAAGGATGCTTTGTACTTGCCAAACCATTAATGTATTTAACCATTTCCCAATTAGGTATTAATAAGTGTTCATTGTACTCTTTAACATAATCCATATCTTGTGAATTATTAGTTTCATCACCCATTGTTATGATGCCAATTTCATCCTTTGGTTGCAGAAAGATCTTTATAATATCAAAATATGTTTTGAATAATCAGCGATGAGTTAAAATATGATTTTAAGAATATATAAAATAATAAATATATAAGAAATTAAATAACTCACTTTCTTTTCAACCAACATTTTCATAGCATACTTTGCTTTGTCTACAAATGGTTCATCTTCAAATGAATTTAGTTGTAAACTTGAGGATCCAACATTGGTAACCATAATCAAAGTATTCTATAAGAAAGAATTTGAATATTGTTGATAAAGAAAACTACACAAAAACACTGGTGATATCAATAACTATTTTGAGGTCTATTTTATTGATACATAAACTAACCTTCTTAATTTTTGGCGGCATATTGAACAATTCGTTGTCAATTCTTTATTTTTATCACAATTACCAGAAATAAGTATTCTAGCTACAGTTTTTCACATCAGCAATATATTTTATGCACACAATATTTTAAGTAAAATATTTTGCTAATTTATAGATTTACGTAACCATTGAAAAATAGAGTACATAAAATAGTTATTTAAACAAAAGTAATAATCATAGTTAATAAATACTTTGTTTGCGGATAACAGAAGCTGAACTGGCACCGACAAGTTGAGTTTAGAGCGTGAGACAATGATATATATAGGTATACTTGCGGTAATACTTAGCCGGCTCAGGATAAGACTTTTCGACCAATCAGATTGGTCTGACTGGCATCACTGTCCGTGCGTATTGCGCGGCAACTACTTACACATCTATATCTGCCTGTACCTATATGAGTTAAGAGTTATTTTTCTAACCTCAAGAAATTGACAGGAATAATAACATACTGCTGATGTTTTCTAGCGATTTGAGAATGTAGTATATTGTAACTGTTCAAAAATGATTGACAAAAATGATGATATCGAAAATGAATCCATTCTATATGAAGTTTTAGAATATTTAGTGCGAAAACAAGAACCAGAATTAACGGTAAACTTTATAATTATTTAACCCTAACACTATCCTTAAAATAATTGAATAAATTTTAACTTATAGAAATTCAAGAATGACACTGTACCCTTACCAACTCCAGGAACTATAAAAAATGCACTGCGTTACCTTAATAACAGATATTCTTTGCCAGAGAGTATCTCACAACAGGTTAGTTATACGTTACCATGGAAGTTCGCGATAGGAGACAGGGGACGTATTCTTGCTGTTCTACAAGAAAATATCATTGAGATCAGAAAGTCGAAGGATGAATATTCATCAATTGTTGGAAAAGCATCTGGTAATATTCAATCTTGTTAGTGCATTATTCAAAGTTTATCAATACATTGACCTATTTGTGTTTTTAAAGTTCCAAAAGATGCCTTTCCACAGTGGCGTAAGCTTGCATGGAGCCCAGATGGATCAATTTTAGCTCTATCATCCAGCAATGGCTATCTATCGTTTTACAATTCATTTGGAAACAATATTTTTAATATAAGTCCTAAATCTGTCTCCCAAAATCCACATATTTTAGAAGCAGGTGATGCCACTGCTTCTATGATATTCAAAAAGCCAAGAGTAAAAAGTAAAACTTGGGACTATGAGTTTATTAGAGTCACATACAGTGGTTTGCTCAAGTCTTATTGTATTTCTGCAAATAAGTTTAGTGAAAACCATGAGTTTTCTTTTGGAAACTTTTACAGAGATGGTGTTAATTCTGTTTCATACAGTGATAAGCACAACTTATTCTTTGTTGCTGGTAATAGCGTTACTCAAACTTTAACTGTATGTATATCTATGTATATATAGAATTTAAAAATTTCTGTGAATAAGTTCTATAATAAGGTAATAATAATGCTATAAATATTTTAGTGTATGGCTTCAGAAATTGGCTTGACATGTTGGCGTACATTAAATGATCATCCTTACTACAAGCTGTCAGTGTCCTCGCAAGATATTGAAATTTATAAGTCTAGTTTCTCCATATGGAATTTCATTCCAGTGATAAAAAATCGGACACAATCTTTAATATTCAAAACTAGTATTTCTCCAAACAATGAGCTAATATCATGTATTCATACTGATGGTACAATCTCAATTTGGAGTGCACCAACATTAAAATTGCAAAAACAATGGAAACTTTTCGAGCAGCCAAATTACAATGCAATTAATCCTATCAAAACGTTGAGATTTAAAAAGTCATCGAATAATGTTTCAGAATATCAGCCTCTGGATGTAGGCTGGTGGTCGGATAATGTAAGTACTAATATATTTTGGCAAAGTTTGTTCAAGATAATTTTTAAAATCATATCTTAGTTATTATAACGTTATTTTCAGGCTGTTATTATTGCTAGATATTCAGGTTCCATTTCTGTCTGTTCGATTAATACTTTAAAAAATTTACTAGGCACAAGTCCAGAATTTTTGTATAGTCATCCACAAATAGCAGAACTAGGTGAATCAAAAGGCTTTCTGTGTTTAGATTGTGAGGTTGTTGTAACAAGTACAAAGAGAAATAGAGACTCCAATAGTGAAGGTCCTGTTTCAGGTAGTGTTTTTAAAGTATGCTTTGTTGTTGTTACAAGTCAGTTTCTGTTTAATTGTTGAAGAATTCATTATTTTAGAGTTTTCATCAGACAGTGAAAGAGATGACGATGAATCCAAACGAGCTACTCTTTTGAATTATACAACCAACTTGATGCAAAGTGCTCTTTATTCAATAACAGATATAGAAAAATTTCAGCCAAAAAGAAAAAAATCAAAAGTCTTCCATAGAACATATAGACTAATTGGTCTTAAGAGTACCACACCAGAAGAATTATATTCCAGAAAAATCGAGATAGAGGTATAAAATAAATAAATATTTTATATTTCTTCTCTAATTAATTATAATAATAATAATAATAATAATAAGAATAATAAATAATTAAATATTAAAATGTTGCCTTAGGAATATGAAGAAGCATTAACTTTAGCTAAAACTTACAATTTAGATCCCGATTTAGTCTATCAAACACAATGGAGAAAATCTGAATTTTCATTGAATGCTATACAAGAACACTTAAGCAAAGTTAGCAAAAGATCATGGGTTTTAAATGAATGCATATCTAGGGTGCCCGAAACATTAGAAGCTACAAGAGAATTACTCAACTTTGGACTTCAAGGTGCTAACTTAGAAACATTAGTTGCTTTAGGCATTGAAGATGATGGAAAATTTACTCCTGCTGAAGATAATGATGATGATGACGTTAATTTAGATGAAAAAAGTCAACAATTGAAAAAAGTATGCGATATGTAATTAAATATATCTACAATTTACTAAATATATTGGTCATATTATAAATTACTTCATATGGATTTGCAGATTCAAAAAATTAATCAAAAAATTGACAGTGCTACTAAATTTAGTTTAAACGAATCGCAAAAGGAATTAATAAGATATCGAAAAAAACTTCTTGATCATTTGGATAAATTACAAACTTATGAAATCTTGTTAGAATCTCCGTCTAAATTTAACAAGAAATTTTATGAAGAATTTAGGCAATTGTCACCCCTTGAAAATGCTGTCAAGTATGTAATTTGTTGTTATTGCCTAATTTTCTAAGTTTGTACATACAAATTATTTTGTTAATTATTAATATATACTATTATTTTTAAGATTTGCTAAAAGTGGAAATTGTCAGGGAGTAGAAGTAATGTTTACATATTATGGAGCAAAATTAATACCTCATTGGTTAACAGTGATAAGTTTTTTCCCTGAAACTTTGAATCCAGAGAAATATCAGAAACTTTTACCAGAGTGTGATATTGAGGGTCGTCTATTTTTACTATTCCAACAAGAATTACGACAAAAAGATTGGGTGGAACGGAATATATTTTCCGAAATTAACAACCTAGAAAGCAATGATGACAATGCAGAATTTATTTATACAGAAAAAATATCACTGTTAGCTTACAGGTAATTGTAGAATAAGCTGAGGATTACTATATAAATATCTGGAACAATATTATAAAAAGCACAATTTTATTTTATTTTACTAGAAACAAAGAACTTACTCAAGATTTATTACAAAAATGGTATACCGATCGTGCATATGAAATTGAACGCGATAGCCGTTTGGTAGACCACGCATTGACTTTAATAAATATTGGCAAGTCTCACAATGTCAATGGTTTAGAAAAGCTGTTATTCGAATTAGAAACGTTAGACGATCTTGTATATAAAGTTGGCCTCGAAGACTTGTCTCTGACTGAAGTTGAAAAGTTAAGCGATCTTGAAAAAATCAAACTTCTGATGACAAAGTCTGATGAGAAGAATTTTGTAAATAATGTAAAAAGCATGTTATTACCGTACTCAAGACGCAGAAGGCGATATATTGTAAGTACTACTATCATTCGATATACTGTCATATTGGACATATTATAAATACTTTTTATCGTAACTAGAATGAAACTCTGGAGAAAGATTTACTTTATGATTATTTAATACATCTAAGTAAAGATGACCTAGTTCTTCCAGTCAAGTTTTTTGAATCTTTGAAAGTTTCATTTGATCCCGAAATACTTGATGCCATCGAAAATGTAAGTTCTTTAGCTTTAGATTGCATTTACGCGTGCACAGATGTAGAAATGTATCCAAAGGCAAAAGCTATTTTCGATGCTACGGTAGTACATTCAAGTGGGCGAGAGGATAGTAGCAAAAAATACAAGGAACTTGAAAAGGAATTAAAATGTTTGCAAGTGCTCAATAAATATGAAGTTAAAATTCCTCTAAATCAGGTAAGGCAAAGCAAACAAAATTCTTTGGAAGCTAAAGCTCTTCTATTCCAAATGAGTGAAAATCTAATAAATTTGTGAGTATAAAGTAATTGTTTATATTAAACTTTAAATTATGATAGATAATAATAATGATGATGTTATATATAGATATCCTATGCCTACTGAGAAAAATTGGTCTCAGTTGTTAAATGCTATGCTTGATATTCAAGAGCAAATTTTTTCGTGTTTGGACATTGAAACTTGTTTTGAAGTATCTATGGTTGCAAGGTTGAGATCTCGATCAAGAATTGCTATTCAGGGATGCACCAATTTGATGGAAATTAAGAAAACTGGACGATCTCATTTAAAAGTGTCTTACGAAAGAGCAATTGATTTTATTTTGGAAGAAAGTAATAATTATTTCAATAATTCAAAGAGTCTTACAGATCCAGATATGGAACTCGCTAAGTATTGAACAATACTTATAAATATTCTTATAAATGTTATCTTTGCATTAAGTGGAATAATCGCAATTAATGCTCTAATTGATTCGTAGGGAATGTCTCCAACTGGTAATTGATGATGATGAGCGTGTTAAGGAAGAATATGACTTGATAGAATCACTGCAAATTCTACATGAATTTCATATAGATATATTACCTCTTCAAGTCAGAATGACTCAAGATAGAATAAAACTCATCGAAGATTGTTTAAATAGTCGAAATGATGCTTACAAAAGTAAACAAAAACTCATTAATTTATCGAAATATTTGAGGATAGAGCAAAAAAATAATAAACTCAGAGAAGCTAAAGTATTAAATTTAATAGCAAAAAAGGCATTTGAAAAAAAGGATTATAAATTTTCTTCTTCAACTGTGCAGCAAATGATGAAAAATCATTATCAATCTGCTTGGAGTATAGCATTGGATTTAGCTTATTGTGATGATTATGATGATCTGTCAATTAGGTGGAACTGTATATGGTTTGCAATTAATAATGGACCAAGTGATATATTAGAAAACGCTATAAAACGAGCTAATTTGTTAAAAGTTCAAATTTTGAATTCTGATCTGAAAAAGTGGATGCCTGCAGAAGATGAAAATTTGGAAGAAGAGGACAACACTAACAGTGATTTCACTGATGTATTTAGTACGGTAAGAATTCAATTATTTTTTCTTATACGTAATGAATACCTGTAAATGTTATATTTCAACTAAAATATTTTCGCTTAATAGCTTCAAACAGAAAGCAAAGAGTTTGTTCCTAAAATTGTTCAAACCTCCACGGAATTGGTTAAAAATTCAGCTCAAATAGTAAAGCAATCTACTTTTGATCTAATAAGAAATGCTGGAAATAAAAACTTTTGGACATCAAAATTAAATTTTAACTTTACTGAAACTACACACAAAGTTGCGGAAAATGAAATTATCGAAAAAAAGAAGCAAGGGCCATTACAGAAATTTCCTTGTTTTTATGAAACATTACATGAAAATTGTGGTAATAGCGACTTGGATACAAAATATTCCAAATATTCTCAAGATGATTACAATGCCAAATTAAAACTTCGTCAAACTCTATTGCGAATCTTATTGCTAAGTGAGACTGCATCTTATGGAACAGAAGTTAGCGATGTTAACCACTGTATGTACTTATGAGTATTTTATTTTAATGAATTTGAAAAATAAATGTTGTTATAATACTTTTACAAATTTCAGTGCTATTTGAATGTGCAGAACACGCTATTGCAGAAGATTGTACTATGGGCCTAAGTTACTTATTGAATTTACCAGATGATTATTTATCGAGCATTACAGATCTTTTTCAAAATTTACCGAAATATGAACTATATGCTCAAATTTCAGCCTACTTCTATTCAATTAAACTTTACTTAAAAATGTATCCTGACTCTCCTGACAAAGTATTTTCATATGCTCCAGTTGATTTGATTCGTTATATGTCGAATATAAAAAATTCAAGTGATAATGAAGATGAAAAAAAATTAAAGCAACAGATTAATTTATTGATACAAAAGAAACAAAAATTAGATGATAAATGTGAATTAAGTATTGAAAATAAAGAACTTGAGGAACAATATTTTGAATCCACAAGCATTGAAGATGCTAAATTAAAAACAGAGTCAACACTAGATTATGTCTCTCCAGCAGACGAAATTGACGAATGGGATAATAATTGGGGTCATGAAACTAGTTTAAATACAATGGAGTTTATAGAAAAATCTAATGATTTTAAAGAAGAAGTAAAAACAAAGACAACGTTAGATGATGATGTTAATGCTCCTACTCATGAAGAAGATGGGTGGAATAACGATTGGGGTGATGAAACAACTGAAAATGCAATCAAATTGGAAGAAAATTCTAGCGATAAAAAATCAGAAATAAAAGAAAAGTCTACGTTAGATTATATTCCTTCACCTGAAGAAACAAGTGATTGGGATGACTGGGGAGACGAAACGAGTAAAGATAAAGTTGAATTAGGAAAAAATTCCAATGATATGAAATCAGAAATTAAAGAGAGGTCGTCATTAGAATATGCTCTTCCACCTGATGATACAAGTGGGTGGAATAATAATTGGGAAGATGAAACGTTAAATGAGCATTTGGTAGAATTAGAAGACTGTCCTCGTAATATTAACAATAAATCGGAAACAGAAATGAGATCAACATTCGATTATGTAGATCCAACTAAAGAGAAAGATGAATGGAGTAATTGGGGAGAAGAGTGGGCTGATATACCTGACATTGCCAATGAAAATGTTGAGAGATCTAATACTGTCAATATGAACATTAAGGAAACTGCTGATGTTACTAATTCATCAGAGTTATCAATAGAAAAACGCTATGAACTCTTTAAGGACAATTTCTCAAATATACAGACTGTAGATGATTGCAGAAAAGTCAAAGATATGTTGCTTCAATGGCCAGATATTAACAATTTAAGTTTTGATGATAACCTGGAGTCTAATATTGCTTTAAGCATGATCATGAAAATGTTAAATATATGTGCAACTAATAGTAATAGTAATGATACTATTTTTCATGAGATCAAAGTCTTTTTGCGTGAGGAATTGATACCTCATGATGTAAGTAAAATTGTTCTCTGGCAACCTTTTAAGAAATACGCACTTTACTTATTTAAAATATTTTGTGTTTCTAGGTATTTGTTAGATTTCTTGAAGAAAAAAGGAATTTATTCTCTCTGGAACAATTTATTTATTTGCAGCTGTGTTCTAAGGAACCCTCGCTTCAATTGGGGGCAATTAATTGCATTAAAGATAATTATAAAGTAAGTAAAATTATACTATTGCAAATTAATCTTTTTTGTAAATAAGTACATTTTTTAACACTCAATTTGTATATTTCAGACATTAAGTTTGAACTCCGCAATACTAGAAGAAATATTTTTCAATAATCTTACTTCGTCATTCAGTGTGAGCCACGAACTTTATTATCGTATCTTGGAAGAGGTTTTTCTGAATCGCACTTTACCAGAAATCGAAGAAAACGTTAAATTACTTATTACAAATTTAGTTGAACAAAGAAATATACCTCATGCGATTGCTTTGTTGAATCAATTAGAGGCGATACCTTCGTCCTTAAGCACTTACGAAAATTGTTTTAAGCTTTTGTTACGAAAATAATTTGAATGCAATCTTCAAGATTAAGAAGAACGCAGACAAATTATACAAATATATACGATTGTTATAATTTTTCAACAAATGTTAATTTATTTTCCTATCAACATCCTCAAAAAATGCATCAATTCGAAAATTTTTAGATATAAATCTATATAGGTATACTTATTAGGTATATATAAACACGACTGCGAAAATTATTATGGCTTGAAGATGCGCGTGGTGCGCCGGCGCGCGCTACAATATATATATATATATATATATATATATATATATATATATATATATATATATATATATATATATCAGGAGAAAGATGGCCGCGCTCGCGGCTGAGTGAACGGGCTAAATACGAGAGCGACGAGGCCGACGAGATTTTATTCGCGCTAAGAGTTTCGCACAAATGTTATCGCGCTGTTACAAACATTGTCGAACGACGCGCCTGGTGAATACTCCTTACCCTTTTTGCCCTCGTCTATCCGCGAGGGCAGAGGCAGCGATATAGCACAGGTGTGGGAAGAAAGATACTGGATATAACTATAAGTTATTTAGATTCGGTTTCAACAAAAGGAAAACATAATCGTCACGGTGCGCGAGATAGATTGCAGCTCGGATCCGCAAATATTTTATTGCTGACTGATAAGTGTCGCCGGAATTTGCCGAAATGTCTGACGATGGAGAGGACGATTTTATGTGCGAGGAAGAGGAGGACTACGGATTGGTGAGTCGAATTTTCGTACTTTGCGTTTCACTGAACCTGGGCCGCTGTCGGCGTTTAGGTTAGGTTCGCCGATTTTTGCATGGGGTCTGTGTGTGAATTTTGTGCTTTTTGCTCGCTGTTAGCGATGGATTTTATGAATCGTGGATTGATGGCCATTTTAGGAGTATTCGGAAGACTCTAATTCGGAACCGGATGTGGATTTGGAGAACCAATACTACAACAGTAAAGCTCTCAAGGAAGATGACCCCAAGGCAGCTCTGCAGAGTTTTCAAAAGGTTCTGGATTTGGAAGGAGGTGATAAGGGAGAATGGGGCTTCAAAGCCCTCAAGCAGATGATTAAAATTAACTTCAAACTTGTAAGTACATCATTATGCTACTATTCGTATACTATATACTTGTTTTTTCAAGTAATTACTTTAATAGTTTAAATGCGAGTGTTTGAAACATTCTTTTCTTCGTAGGGTAACTATAAGGAAATGATGACTAGGTATAAACAGTTACTTACATATATTAAAAGTGCAGTAACGAGAAATCACTCCGAAAAGTCGATCAACTCTATTCTAGATTACATTAGCACATCGAAAAATGTAAGTTTATGTTTAAACTATTGGTTGATCCATAAAGTAAATAAGATATACGTATATACTATTTTGTTGCGATATCACAGATGGAGCTATTACAAGATTTTTATGAAACTACGCTGGATGCTTTAAAAGATGCCAAGAACGATAGATTATGGTTCAAAACTAACACTAAATTAGGGAAGTTATATTTTGATAGGTCTGATTTTAATAAATTAGCTAAGATTTTGAAACAACTTCACCAAAGTTGTCAGGTAAGATGACAATTATCAAAATTTTCTATTTTAAATTTATTATTGTGTGTAATAATCCAAGAATGTTCTTAAGACTGATGATGGCGAGGATGACTTGAAGAAAGGCACTCAATTATTAGAAATCTATGCATTAGAAATTCAAATGTATACGGCACAGAAGAATAACAAGAAACTTAAAACCCTGTATGAACAAAGTCTTCACATCAAAAGTGCAATCCCACATCCACTTATTATGGGAGTAATAAGAGGTAAACTATTTAACTATTTTTACCATTTGCATTATTATTTTTGTAGTTCGAATATTAATGTCAAGTAAAATTCCAAATAAATTATTTTGACAGAATGTGGAGGAAAAATGCACTTGAGAGAAGGAGAATTTGAAAGAGCACATACAGACTTTTTTGAAGCTTTCAAAAACTACGACGAGTCTGGCTCGCCCCGTCGAACTACGTGCCTAAAATATTTAGTTCTTGCAAATATGTATGTATTTAAAATTTCAAATAATAATGATTTAACTGAATTCTTTATTGAAGCATACGATATGATTTTTCAGGCTAATGAAATCTGGAATTAATCCTTTTGATTCACAAGAAGCAAAGCCTTACAAAAATGACCCCGAAATTTTGGCGATGACGAACCTAGTTGTTAGTTACCAAAACAATGATATAAATCAGTTTGAGTTGATCTTGAAACAAAACAGGAACAATATTATGGATGATCCATTTATTAGGGAACATATTGAAGACTTATTACGAAACATCAGAACACAAGTAAGCATTGTTTGTACGCAAAACATGTATCATATAACATGTTTATTAATGATTAATTTAATTCAAATCGATACTTAGGTTCTTATAAAGCTAATCAAGCCATATACAAGAATTCACATACCTTTTATAAGCAAAGAATTGAATATTGATGCATCAGAGGTTGAAAGTCTGTTAGCATCTTGTATTTTGGATAATACGATTAGAGGGCGTATCGATCAGGTATAACTCGGTTTTTTATATACTTCAAGAATTTAATTTAGCTAATTTATCCAAGAATGACGATATGTAATTTTACTTTTAAGGTAAATCAAGTACTAGAGCTCGATAGGAAATCGGTGTGTGCTGCGCGTTATAATGCCTTGGATAAATGGACTACTCAACTGCAATCTTTGCACTTAGCTATTGTGAATAAAATGTCGTAAAACATGGCTGCGAATAAAAATTAAGGTATATAAGATAAGTCGTGTTTGTAAGTACCGATACATTATCGTCTCCGATACATGATTATAATAAAGCGCACTACGATATTTTCCATTTGCAGCCAGACTTCTTTTTAATCTAACGTGCTAAGTATTTTTATTCATGTAAATTTTTGTTTAACAGATCTTATAAAGATTTAAACTCTTTATAAAAGGCATTTCCTAATTTATGTTTTTCTTTGTTTTTAGCATCATAGTTTAAGATTTATAATAATAGCCCCGTTTGTTTTTTTCTATATTATTAATTTACTTTTGTTTCACCTCGAAGATAATAAAGTACTTTCATTATAATCAACGTTCTATTATGATTTCAGATTTACTCTGCTTTAGCTTTTTTACCTTGGTTCATTTCTTTTTCCATTTCCATTAAATTAAAAATATATTTTTACACCCCTGTATGAAAATTTAATTTTCATAAATCTACATTTCATCGCGAATTGATTATAATGTTTCGTGGTGCATGTAGAAAAGAAGTATTAAAAATTTAACGAAAGTTATTATTTTATTGAAAACAACTGTTTGTAAGCAGTCTTGTCGAAACATGTTGTTTTGCCACTTGACCTGCTTACCTAGTTAAACTATTGTTTTCAAAATTTATGAGTTACTCGATGCGGATATAATTTAATTATCAAGCAGCTCAATCAATTACGCTGAAGATGGCTTTCTGTTTGAGTACATTCTAGGCACTGTAGTATTACAGATGATTAGTTTCATTGTGGCTTTGATTTTCCTGAAACAGAACACAAAGCAGTGTTTGTTAATTAGGTCCTGGGCTTAAAATGAAGTATTCTTATAAAAGATAATTAATTCATCGGATACGTCAAGAATTATAAGATAACATGAAAATTCAACACGTCGTCTTTACCGTGCACGGAAGCAAAGATCAAAAAGATGGATAAACCCGACTAGTCGAAGCACAAATCCTTCATCACCTTCTAATATATTATTCAATTTCACGAAACAGCAACAAGTATTTCGAGAAATTGACTATACGGGGGGCTCATAATATATTGAATCCGCGGCGCGCGTGCGTATATACGCATATATTTTCCCGTGCGCACTCACAAAGCTCGTCAAAATAGCCGGCGGCGTTTACAAATAAAACAACAACAACAACAACGGCAACGACTCGGTTCAATATGCGGATTACATGTCCGTGTACGCGTATAATATCTCGGTTTCTTTTATTTCTGTCGCTTTGTTCCACGCCGACCCGTCCTTTTGTTCGCTTACTACGCTATACACATATATATGATAAAAAAGTAATACAGTATAGACGCGTGCGCAGGTATCTTATGAAAATAAGTGTCGTCCGACGACTGTACAAGTAGCGCATCTCGGCGACGCGAGATTCAACCGTATAAGTATATACACACCTCTTCGAACGGCACGTTTATTCCTCGTACATGTCCGTGACCGTTTCATTACTCACTCCACTGCGTGTTACCGCGAGCAGCAACTCGCTCTTCTCTTATATCCCCGCGCGCGTGTAAGCTCCCCTTTCCATTTCAGCCGTACTCCGCCGAGCTGTTTATGCTCTCCCTCGTACGCGTTATATGCGCGCGGGCCTCTTCCTCACGTTTTTTTTTATACGTATAGAGCGTATATAGATCCCGTATATGCGCGTTCTTTTTGCACGAAGGACGTCTCCCGCGCAATTTTTCAATGCGACACTGTTGCCCGTCACGTCAGTCAGTCGCGAGAAGATTAAAACTAGAGAGAAAAACAGAGAGGCCTGTTGCTGTGATGTAGGTGTATATGCAGGTATATATACATATATGTAGACGGCATGGGGAATAAAGGCCGAGCGTTCTTTTTCACATTCGATTTGAAAATGCAAAGCGAGTAGCGGCTGAAGATGAGGGCTTTGCTTTTTCTCTCGCTCGCTGTGACTTTTCTTCTCCGTCGGTCTCTTTGTACCGCAGACTGAGCTGACTTTTTCAGTCGCGGCCGGCTTGTGCGAATCAATCTGAGTGGATGGAGATTTTAATGACATTCTTGCGGTAAAAGAAAACCCGCGAGCGCAGGATTTGTCGCGCGTGTACTTTCCCTTATTAGATGAGATAAGTAGATAAGAGTCTATATTTTACATTTTTCTAAATGTAAATTCTCATCGCGTCAATAAAATGTCAAGTCCAAAATATCCATGGATCGTAATCTAATTGCGTTGATTTGTTAATTCATGAATTTTAATTGAAGAAATGGAATTCCCTCGAGATATTTCTTTCTCGTGTTTCACTCTTGAGTTCGCTATGCAATTGTTATAAACTCGAGAATACGTTTTTGTATATACTAAATTGGACTCGAAATTAAACTTCGCGGAATCGGACATTCAACGTGCCTGTATAAGGTACACGAGAGAAAAAAATCGTTTCAATGTAACATTTCATCGCGAGAGCCAACGAGTGATCCAATCAAAGCCGCGCATTCGAACGCACAAAAAAAGCTCGTATCGTTCACATCCCAATGATTCAGATAATAACGAGTCGCATTCGAAGTAGCCCGCAGCGGCAATCAAAAAATTCAAAAACACCAACGACAGAAATAATACCTATATATATATTGGAGAAAAAGGGCAACTGCATTAGCGCAGATGTCAATCGATAGGACGACTCGCGTATACGTATACAGATAACCAAACGATTTTGCATTAGGCGAATGGGTTGCGTTTCCGCGTATCGCTCGGAGAAAACGATAACGGTCGGGTATGTAATATACGTAATGCGCTTAACGCAACCAGTCCGAGGAATCGTCTCGGCACCTATATTACACGTGCGTTTGTCATTCAGTTATAGATTTCAGTCGAGATTATTGCAGAGGATCAATTTTATCTTCCAATAATTCAAAGGCAACATTTGAGTTTTTCCACTTTCAAGTAGTCAGTTACGAGATCGGCAAGACCGCAAAATCCAACTGACGAACGCTTCAAAGCGTCAGTGCTTTAAATCGCGCACCGCCGGCGTATATAATTATATACACTTAATCTTCCTAACTAATCCAGTCCAGTCCATGTAGGCGCCTCTCACACACGCCTCTCTCTCTCTCTTTGGTTCTCTTTACTCGGGTCTTATATTGCTTTTTCCCCATGTGCAGCGGCGCTGGCACACACGGGAGAGCGTAGTATAGCGCTCCGAGCACACACGAACGCGCTCTCGCATAAGTCAACATCATGCAGTAGCGCTTGCGCGCATCCTATACTCTCTCTCTCTCTCTCTCTCTCTCTCTCTCTCTCTCTCTCTCTTGCTCCGGAACGCATTCAAAATTTAACCTGCAAAGTATATATACATCTCTCCGGCGCCTCCGAGCGCGCGCGCACACACACGACGAGCCACACGGGGAAAGCTAAAATTCGAAGCCGAAACTCGCGCGCGCGCGAAAGAGCCAAAGTTGCACGTATATATATCCGGCTCAAAGCTGCCGCAACAACGCATCTAATTACCTGCGCCTCGCGCGCTCTGAATTTACATGCTGTTTGCTCGGCTGTGGGGCCAAACTGCGCGGACGGGAGTATATATGTATATATATTGAGGGAGATGGGTCTCTCTCTCTCTCTCTCTCGGCCTCTATATAGCTGCATGTATATATACGTATACATATATATATACACATATATATATTGCGGGCTAAGGCGTCGGCCGATACAAAGGCGAGCGTGTCGTGTTGCGCTGCATCGGCTCATGCATCTTTATGCGAGGATAGACGAGCGGCGATTGACGGGCGCAGGGACCAAGGGTATACCTATAGATGTGTGCGTGCAGTACATAGAGTGTGGACCCGAGAGCTTCTTCGGGGGAGTGGCGCTGTTTGCCGGACGATACTCGCGCGCGCATCGCAGGAATACGTTAGCCGTCGGCGGCGTTTACTCGACTTTTCATGCGATGAGCTATGCTTTGAGGCACTTCGGATTCAAATATAGACTATGCGCTGTGATGCGCTGCTTTTATATAAGATTGTTATACGTCTATATACGTAAATATAGGTGGAACGATTTTGAAGCCGTCGCGGCGCGGGTGTATCACTGCTGCGCATATGTATATATACATAATACCCGCGTTCCGAGATATGAAATATATATAGGTATACCAAAGCTGTCCGCGCGACGTCGAGAGGGCAGAGTGTAATCAGTGTGAAATGCTTCTTTTATGCACGAGATCTTTTCTGTCGCGTTACAAAAACGAGCTGAGGTTCGCGCGCGCGCAGCTTGCACCTCGTCGCTCTTTTATTCATTGGCGTCGTGCTGCACTACTGCACGGCTTGGCTGCTTTTCGGGGTGAGAGAAGATTTTTCGTTGTCGCTGCCGCGGGTCTATCTATACCTCGTCTTCGTGAATGCGTAACTCTGTGACAATGCCAATCTGCAATTTTTCATAAATTTCTTCTTGCGCCGTGTATTTGTGCATCTTTTATATTAAAATTCTTTTTTCCCCCGTTGCAAACCCTGGTTAAAATACTCGCCGCATCAATTTTGTCATTGTTATTATTATTATTTCATAAACACATACAGCTTTACACGCGAACATGTTAATGAGGATATAATATTCATCTTAACCGCAACGAAGTTCGTTTTTTTTTTTGCCGGGGTTACAAAATTACTTTTGACGATTGATTGGTTTTAAAAGAAAGTAGCGCACCCGATTAAAAATGAACAAGTTTGACGTGGCCCGAAATATCTCTTTATAAAAAAGGAAACTGGCTTATTGGTAGATTTGAATTTTCCAAAATACATACTTATTACGTTATAGAATGTAATATTATCTAAGCCGGCTAAACTTATATTGATATATATATACACACACGTAACCGCACGCGAGCAGAAAAGGTATAATAAAGCAACAGCCGTACGGCAGAAAACAAGGTGCAGAGCCTCGGAAAGGATCATCGAGTAATTGTAGTCGTAACTGCACACCAGTCATTTTCACACATGCAGCGACTCGGGAGCGGCGATGCGCCGGCCGAGATAAAGCGTAATATACGTATATACATATCCGCGCGCGAGGCGAATCTTATCGCAGCTCGCCAATCGCGTAATTGCCCCGCTTGACGCTCGTTCTAATGCCTCGTGCAGCATGAACTATAGTATAAAAGATTTACGCCTCCAATATTTGCACGTCGTTAAAAACGCGCAGCGCGACTCTCGATGATCGCCATTCTCCAATGACAATATACTTACACGCAGCGAAATTCGCTTGGTGGATAATTGAAAAATATTATAAAGCCCGGCGCGCATTACGAGCCACGCACCGCAAAATAGTCGTTGAAATACGTTCATCAGGTTAACACGCGGCGGTTGCAGCTGCACGCAGCAGAGTCGCAATCGGACAAACTTGCCGCGCGTTCATTAAACGCCCCCGCGGCCGGCGTTAATATCCGGCCTATACTCGCAATTGCCAGAAGACCACAATTACATCATTCCGGCGTATCAAGCCCGAAGTGGCCGCGCGTAGCCGGCTCCGGTCCAACAACACTCGAAGCTTGCGCAACGCCAGCAACTTATAACCCCGTTTTGCATGAATCGCCAGCGCGCGCATAGCTATATCAGTGTAGTAATGCACTCTGTGCGTTTGTATATTAAAATTAACAATTAGCGTTTTGTATATACACGCACACACACACATATATATACAGCTGTGCGACGAGGCATGCCCGCCGAGTCAATTAACCGCCGGCTAATTAGATTCGATGAATTACGAATCGCGCATCGCGAGTCGTGGCCCATATTTTATTTCCAGAGGCCGATGCACGTACAATTGTATGTGTGCAGTCGTATAATCGAGCGCTCGCGCGCCTGTAAACAACCGGCCGAACATGATCGACGTCGCTCCCGCCGCGTCGTGGGAGTTATTCCAGCGCAGTCGGTTATCGCCCCTGTAATAACTTCGTGTTTCGATGAATTAAAATTGATCGCATGTGTGGATACGTCGCTCGGGCAAATTCAACCGAGTTTTTCCGAACATTTATTATATATAGGGGCATGAATGAGTTTTCAGTACTGTTTGTCCTCAGTCATTTTTAATTATGATACGTGCGAGCACTTGCTCTCGGTCTCCCGTGTATACCCTTTGCGATTCCGTTTATACTGGCGCACTGAATTTCAATTAATTTCTTTATTTGCCCAAGGCCGATTGCTAATTGTTATATGTATATGCACTGCCACGGTATTAATGTGTTATATACTTTCGATGCCAGCTGCGGGAGTGTATATACATACACAAAATGTTAGTTCCAACGAAACGTTAGATCAGGCGGTTGGGCCAAGTATGAATTTTTCCAATTCGCTTAGGCGTGTTTTGCCCTTGATGTAACTGATACGCGATGATCCTTCTATATAAAGTAAGTTATATATATATCATATAAGCGCAAGCTTCTCATATTTTATTGCAATAGCTGATGTCATATTGAATGACTATGAAAACGTCGAAGCCCGGATATGATAAATATATTATATTCAGCGCGAGTCACGTTCATGAATTATAATGTTTGTTCAACTTTTTACCGAGTTATTGCTACAATATTATATTAGTCGCTAGAATAGAGAATGATTCTATTGTACATTTTACGCGCTTGTTGATTGAATTTTTCATTCTTGCATCTCACAGAATAGTGCACCGGACGTCCGCGGATTATCGCGCTCTATAAATAGAAGAAGAACCTCTTCGCAAAATAATAATAAGCAACAGCGCTATAACGCTGGCATACGTGTATGTATATATGTATATACCTTCTCATAAAAAGCTGAAAACCCGACACGAGGCCAGCCTCGCGAAAACACCTGGAGACCACTTTGGCCCTGGGCTAAGCCTGTCAGGTATCATGCAAGTGTAGCATACACACACACGAGCGCACACAAATTCTGATTTACCTATATATACGATGCCGACCGCACCAGCCCTTATCCCACACACACACGCACACACATGCATACACAAGACACACATGCGCGCATAGACTCTCAGGAGGGTTACTCCTGCTTGGAATTTTAATGAATACGACGAAGCGCGCCGTCGAATCTTCGGTCATTCGCATGTGTGCGCGGCCCGCGACTGCGCATATTTTATTAATATCGCTAGCCGAGAGGCTGCGGATAACCTGAAAGCACATGCCTACATTTTCGAGTGTATTACCTTTCTTTACGGGCTCCAGCAGTCCCGTACTTCTCTCTCTCTCTCTCTCTCTCTCTCTCTCTCTCTCTCTCTCTCTCTCTCTCTCTCTCTTTTTCGACCTTTCTTCCACGTTTTTTTTTCCTCGTCTCTAACTCTTGATTTTTTCGTTTTTGGAAGCTCCGCTACTCTTATCGATTTCTTCGCAAAGCGCGTCGTTTTTCGTGCCGCTCCTTTCTCTCGACGTGCTCTCGCCACCGAGAGCCGAGAACTGATAGGAGCGCGGATAGCTATATCGGGGACCAAATTATTTATTCAGACAGTTGCAGATAATATTGAAAGTCCGCCGCCGCGGTCCAGTGAAATTTACATCTGCATTAACGCCCTGGTATATATATGTAATAAGGACTCGAAAGTGACCCTTTTCTTATACCTATATATATGTGTGTGTGTGTGTGTGTGTGTGTGTGTGTGTGTGTATACTCTAAATCTTATGGGGTTTACGCGCGGGAGATGTATGCATGCAAATCGACGCATTATCCGGCGGATGTATGAATGCATGATAACCCCAGCCGCTGATATATATACCATCCGCGGCTACTTTGGGGTTCTCTCTTTTACTCCTGCTGCAGCAGCGGCTGCGTCGGATGTTCTTTGTAAACAAAAACGAAAACGCGGGGCGCGAGAAAAGGTAATCCGGAATATCTGAGTCATTTCAAGTTATACACCGAAGTTTAACGGATAAAGTTCTCGTGCAAAACTTATATGCTGCGCGTCTGAGCATTGTATATATTATATGCGAGATCTTATTAAAATCGATATTATATATGTTATACGCCAAGTATAAAAACAGTATATTATTATACATCAGTGGCCGCGATATCGAAGTGTTCGGCGCAACTCGATAACAAGCGAAATCGGTACAAGTGCAGCACAAGTTATATATAGAGAACCAGTGCGCGCAAGAGTTTTATTTTTTGGCCAACCGTAGCTGCATACGTTGTGCAGCGTCGGTTCACGCACATCAGCCCCGCAATCTAATTAGACCGCGAGCAGCACTGCGAGATATCTGTGTGCGCGTATGTGCGAGCGTTACCTCTCTGGCGTGGGCGCAAAGCATTCGAGCCGCGGTTCTCTTTGACCTTTGTTGCCTTGGCAAGGGTAAATTACGATATTTGGTTCGAACTACTCCCCTCTCCGTCGTGCTCTCTTTGTTCCGCACACGCGCGGTATCGGCGGCTTCCGAGCATAAACGATGCAAGTAATGAAATTTCCGCGAGCTTGGCGCTTAAGTTTCGCGCGGGGGAGCAGGCTTCTGATCGTGAACCTATATATATATATATATATATATATATATATGGGTATATATATGCATATATATACAGTACACCGCGAGAAATTCAAAGTATCCCGACGAGCGCGAGTGCGCCCTGCCGGTGCAGCCTATATATCTGCCCAATCGAACTGTGTTCATATATATATACATATATACCTACGCAGAAGCGTGTAAATGTGCCGCGAGAGCGCTTTGCTTCTAATTGTCCGACTATATGCGATTATTGTGGTAAACGTTGACTAATTAGTTACGATACCAGTCGACCTGCAAACCGCGTTTCCGGCAAACAGTATAACGCGCAGCCGCTCGTAATGTAATCGTCTATGCCCGCGACGGCGGCGGCGGCGGCGGCGAGTAACAAGAAATCGATTCGCTTAATTTTCAAGTGGCCTCGGGCCGCCGGCACTCGAGCGCGCGCTGATTTTCCCGGGAAAATTAATTATTCTTCGCCCGCTGCGCGCCGACTCTCGATCCGTATATCTCGCGCGGAAAAGCATTATTTCTGACTCTCGATGCACTGTACACATATATTCAATTATACGTAGGCCAGTTATGCGGTAATGAACATTTTTCAAATTTTTAATCTCTTATCAGTGGTACACATTTTTAAATAGAAACAAACAAGCAAAGATACGCGACCCAGTTTTTTTTCGAATATAGTCGACGATCGAGCTAAAAAAGAAATCCAACAACCGCAATAAGCGGGCCGGCAAAAAGCTCGCCGCTCGCCGTAATCGTAAGTGCTCGGAAAACCGGCTTTCCTTCAAAAAGGTTAGTCGCAGGCGAGCGCTCTATGCATATATATACGCACACTTGCTCCTCGATTCGCGTATACGTCGGTAGGTATATTAATCCGCGCGCGCGCGCGCGAGCCCGTAAAAGCTCCGGAAAGTTCGACGCATAAATAATGCAGAATCCTCGGCACGTTTTCACGGTCCCAACTCGCTCGCTCGCTCGCTCGTGAGGGAGAAAAATGCGGAGAGAGAGAGACGAGCTGCGGCGAACTTGTAAAATTAATCGGAACGCCGAGAACGCACGTACATGCGCGCCCCCGATGATGGAGATGGATCGGACGAACTGCATATCGCGCACTCGATTCGTGACCTCCGCCGGATTTTCGAGGCACGGACGCGCATGTAACGAGACGAGGGGAACATGCGACGCGATCGCGAAAAAGAATAGGTATATATATATGTTTTCCGAGCGGCGCGAGAAATAACTCCGATCGGTGAGCTTTCTTTGAAAAGTCGCAGCTTTGCGCGCGACGTTTAAAATCTTTTCGCGGTTATCCCAATCCTGGAAAACAAATGTGTGCGCGCGTGCGTTACAGAGAAAGCCGATTCAGTTGAGCAGAATTTTTCGAGCTGTAGAGAGAAAGTATATATATATATATATATATAAAACAAAGAGTGAGCGGCGTGCGCGAACACGAGGGATATATATAGGAGGCAGCTCGAGATCCGGGGAGGATTGAAATACTGTTAATGCACTCTTCAAAACTAAAAGGCTGCGGTAGTTGCTGACGCTGGTGTAAGTAATAGATAGGTCGAGTAATTGCTTCACTTAACGAGAAACACGTTCGACCCCCGGCTCGTCTCTCGGTTGCGCGAGCTGCCGCTACGCGGCGAAATATACTTCGCGCAGCGAAAGACAGTTTTATATATATATCTATACACACACACTGCAACACAATAATGCGGTATTAACAGTCGCGTCGTATCGCGTACTTTTCGCCGTATAATCTCGCTCTCGTGAATCGTGCACTCTGCTCGCATATATATTTTTTCATTGCGTACCGCGTAGTCCCATTCCGTCGCGCGTTTCAAATTGCCGCTGACGCAGAGTAGTACAGCGCAGTGTAGCAACTATACCGTGAGAGGTTCGAGTGTCTGTTAAGCAAGCAAGCGACGTGAGAAGCGGGCAAACTCATGACAAACAAGCACCCTATAGCGGCGGAGGACTGAAACTAAACTAGTACTTGTTTTTGAGTGTTCAATTCATACCTATTCGCTCGATATACTCCGCATTGCTCCCAGCTGTTGTTCGTTTGTTTACGCGTGCGCCTGTATATATTTAACGAAAATTCCAAAGCCGAAGGCGAGCCGAGTATAATTAGTATATACAGCTATCAAATAATCCGACGCGGCGCAGCTTCATTCATTAAAGATTCCGAGCAAGCTCGCACGCGCGTCGGAACTTTTTGTCGGGGGAAGAAAGCCATTCGTCTGGATCTTTCGAGTGTTCCCCGCGCACAAAGGTGCAGCGGTAGCGACTCTCGCGTCCTCTATACTATAATGTATATATAGATATACCATACGCGCAGGGAGCTCGCTCATTTATCGCGGCGGTGCGCGGAGGAGCCTCGCGCGGAAACAATCAGCCCAGTGATTTACGGGACGGCGTAAAAAGTAACGATCCAAATGGGAAAGGGATCCCCGGCTGCGCGACGCATATAATGGAGTGCTTAGACGCGCTTTTGTCTCGCGAGCGGCCTGCAGATACTATCAGCTAATTATTTCGCGGATGTGGCATCGACCGGGCTCGCGGGGCTGCTGGAACTTTCGGAGGCTGCGGCTGATTTCTACTTATTTATTGTGAGTATTCATCCTGGTCTGACCAAACGCGGGCTTTTCCACTTGGTGCGCGCGATGCTGAAACTCAAAATGCGAGTAAAGCTGAACGAGAGGCAAGCGTTGAATGTTGAACATTTCAATGAGCATCCCTACCATCAGTCGAAGCGCGCGTGAATAATGAACAATGATGAACTCGCTCATCGCGCGTTTATCGATTATACGCGAAGCCTGTGTACATTAACGAGCTCGTCGTCAAAGAAACGTCAGCGCCAAACGTTCGCTATACTTTTAGACGAAAAAAAAGTCCCCCATTTTCCGGTGATCAAGCTCCGATCTACCCGTCTCCGCAATAGTCATATACAAATGATCGTATCGCCGACAATCACGCGCAGACTCGCGCCGTCGTTACGTGTCTCTAACCATATATATATATACATGCGCATCCCGCGGGCCGTCGGTTGATTTTCGGGGTATTGTCTTTGACGCCCGGCGCGAAGCGAGAGGCAGAGAGATACAGTGTAGCGCATAGACACAGAAGAAGTAGGGGGGGGGGGTTGTGGGCGGGCAGCTGCGCGCGCCCCCGCTGGATCTTCCCGCGGCGCGTTCAACGCTCCAACCTCAGTCTCGGCAGCTGCAGTCTCGCGCGATAGTCCGCACGCTTCGCACCGGCGCGAGTGCGACTCATCTTCCCCTCGCATCTCGAGAGTCTATATTAGACGCGTATATATGTTACGCACGTAATACACATGGTGCGCGTGTCGTCTCTATGACTGCGACACTTTGGCTCAGTTCGATGCTTTGAGAGGATGCGCGTGTTTTTTCCTCCTATAGCCGCGCTGCAGTACACGGATATATCGGTATTATACTCGCAGCGACGTCGGCGTCGACGTGACGGTTGATTGTTGTGCACACGAGCAGAGTGTCAGTGTGAAAACGGGGGACGACGTCTGGAGCCGGCTAATCGTGAGTATATGAGATTCAAAGCATACTTATGCGTCTACGTATGCTTATATTCATTTATTGGGGAATTTTTTTAATATGCGAATTTAGAATTGATTTTATAATAGACTAAGGCTTGTTTAGATTTCAGTAAAATCTTAATGTACCGTGAAACTAGTGCTCGTCCGGCGGAAAATCAAACACCGCGTGTAACTATTTTGAAAGACTGAGCTTGAGATAGAAATTTGTAATTATAATTTTTCTTAAGTATATCTTTTTCATACAATAATTACATATGGTACTTACTCTTGCATCCATTTTACATTAGCCGATTAATTTGCTCATTTTTTATTTTATACACCATTTAAAATATAATGAAAAAGCTTTTTTGTGCACACCTTATTTAATTTCCGGTATTAATTATTGCGCCGACTAATTTGTACCATTAATTTTAAGCGTTTTTAAGTTGATTATGCAGCGTATGCTAATTAGGCACGTAACATTTGCTATATAAAACGAAAAGGACAGCTCTGTAATGCAGATGAGAGACACGGGCTGAAGGTGTACTGAAATATTATGATGAAATATAATAGCCCTGTTGGATTTAAATTATTTAATAATTATCCAACACGTTCTCGGCATTCGTTCGCAAATTCCACGTATCTATATATAATGCATGTATACACATAGTTTCGACGCGGAAACTTCCCTACGCCTGACAACGAATCTCCGGGTTCTATTATTATATAGGAAAGTAAAAAAAAGGATGATTAATAATCCCGCTGCAGTAGTCTATAACGCTTTATCTTCGTAATTATAAATAACACACATACACACACACACACAGACACGGATAATAGGCCGCAAGTATACGATACGCGAGCCGCAATTTAAGAAGCCCTCGGTGTCTTTGTGCTCGGCTGCAAGCTTTATCTTCCGCCAACTTATTTTGTGCTGTGTACATTCTCCCGATTCTCCGGCTTTCCGTCGGCATAACTTTCCTCGTTAAGAAATCCGCTGAATGAAAGCAAGTTTTTCACAGTAGATCGACTCTCCCGGGCATTACATCCGACTATCTGATCCGACATGAATGGCACAACACCGGAGTCATTCCGGCTGCCACCTGCAGCCTCTATAATTAAAACTTTTATTATTATACATATAATATATACACACACCTGATACGCAAATAAACCCGCGACGGCTTTGACGTCCGCCGATGACTTGCGGCTATCGTTGACGTACGTATATGCGACGCTTCGTCTCCTATCTACGTATATACAACGTCCCAATTACCCCGAGCTCTTATATATTTGCGTATATATAAAACTTTGTGATGGAATTTTCGAAACTCGCAAAAAAGCTCTCGTATGCAGCGTATTATATATCTGCTGGCATGTCGTGAGCGCCAACTCGTCAAGTCAACAAATTAAAGCCCGAGACGCGAGGGGGCCCCCAGAGAGCAAAGCTCAATTATTCGCGCATACGTGCGGCAATTTTAATCCTCTCCCCGATCCCCGGGCTCGTGCAAAAGTAGCGCGGGTTTTTTTCCGTATCTATACATGTATATATGTAAATAGCGCACGTGTTTGTACACTTCCGTTTTTCGCGCTGCACAGATGTGCCGTTTCGTTGTTTGCGGCGTGCCAGCTCGAATATGAGCCGATCGGAAAAATTGAAAGGGTTTTCGACGAGAAAGAAGAAAAAAATTTGGATGCGAGCTTGAGGTGCGCGGTGTATAACCCGTCCGGCGGTAATGCAGTAGTCTTCTGATTCCATCACACGTCAAGAGAGAGAGAGAGAGGGGGGGGGGGCTTTTTTGGGGGCTTAGCCGATTGGGATCTGGCTCTCTTGAAAATGTCATTACCGCGAGGAGTTTCCTCTCGAGATGCCTGCGGGAGATAAGGCGCGCGGTGAGAAAGTTTTCGAGGGCTCTGTTCCATTCAGTCGACGCCTATTTGTTTCCCCGACTCCCCTCTCCGATTGAGATGGACGTGTGTTAAGCTAATTTAATCCGGAGTACCCATATCGCTAATGAATGATGATCGAATGGAAAATAAGCTGATTTGGTTCAATTTAATTAATACATCCGCATTGAAACCCCGTTCTGCGCGCATTGGTCGTTTATTTATAATTACTCGCGACTTTGATATAATGTTCTACTATAAAAGAGCATGATTTATATCTATATATACGCCGACTAAGCCGACGATTCTGTGCGCGATGCTCTGGAGAAAGAAAAAACGTACGCAGGTATGCAAATAAATTGTTTTGATTAAAAAGGCTCGCGTATATATCCTGGATCAATCGAAATCCAGCCGATTCGAGTGCAGCTCCACGCTTTGAGGTAATACCGCTGCGTATAGCGAACACGCGGACTTTTAATCTCTCACGTATACCTATAGCATACACACGCGGTCAAAAGTGCGCAAGCGCATATTTGTGCTTTTAAATAACGAAATAAATTATTGCGCCAAATTCAATAGCTGCAAACAAACAAATACTCGAAATAGCTTCAACAGGGCGATTATATATATATATATATATATATATATATATATATATATATAGCTATCTATATACTCTCTTTCTCTCTCTCTCTCTCGCGAGAGGCATTATGGTTTGGCAATTTCGCAGATTTCGAAGCTCTCGCGCGCATTATCGGCCGGTGCATCCTCGATATTCGGACTGCAGCATAGTGTGCTGTATGTGCGCGAAAGCGAGGGACCGACCGACTCGCTCTCTCTCTCTCTCTCTCTCTCTCTCTCTCTCTCTCTCTCTCTCTCTCTCTCTCTCTCTTCGGACGGCTAACGGAATTAACTGCGCATTGAAAATGTACGGCCAGTCGATATACGTAACTACTGGATAATGTAATTCTCGAGATGGAGGAAATACGCAATTCCGCGAGTTACGTCGCACAAGTCATCTCTCGGTTCGCAAATCGCAGTAGTGTACGTATACGCGCGATCGAAAATTCTGCTCTCTCGCGATCCGCAGCTGAACTCTCCGCTGTCGCTGGACTTGCTCTAGGATATTGCTCGAATACACTTTCGAGTAATTTCGCGAATAGATCGAAAATTATCGTATCGGATGCCATCTACAGATTGCCCGTATATTATGTATATACATATACATGAATGTGTCGAGCGTCAAAGGCAAAGCTGCAGCGAAAGTGCATATATTGGCTTTTCGTAATCGCGGCTATAATATGTATTAAATTTCGTTTTCCGTTTGAAAATTCATCGATACATTCATTTGTAAAAACTGATTTCCGCGCTGCGGCTGACACAAAGAGAAAGTTTTTCCATTCAAAGCTGTGAAATTGTTATCGGAAGCGGCAGATCGCTATGGAATTATATCTTCAGCGGAGTACGAGTCGAATTTTTGGCAGGTGCCGATATCGTCCTTTATATCTTCGTTCGAGCTGCACGACGACGTCTACACTGTCAAAGAATAACAGTCTGATGGCTGGCCTACTTTTTTCTACAGCCGCGCTATTATACGCATAGCAGTCTGATTGACCGGTTATTGACGAACTTGTTTTTGGCAAAATGATCAATACGAAACCGAGCATCAATGCGTACAGCGAACAATTGGACGTTCATGCGTGTTGTCACTGGAAGACTGACGTATCGATTCAGCCTGATGTACCAAATTTCAAAGCTACAAAAAGCCAATATGCGCGAGTAGGCATCGGCGTCGGGCCGCATCTACACCTGTACCACTCGCTGCGCGTGCGGCAATTCGGCGCGCCTTGCAGTAGAAAAAAAAGTCACTTACCGCGCGGATAATCGAGTCGTTAATATTATATTACACGAGAGGAGCGCGACACGCCGCTGCAGGTCTTAACGATACTTCTTCTCAGCTCTCACTTCCTCCCCCCCCCTTCTCTCTCTGCTAAGGATAATAAAAGTAATGCCCCCTCGTAAAAAGTGGCCCGCGCCGCACAGTGTATTCAACGTTTCATGGGACTTTCCAAGTGTTTTTTCGGAGGAGAGGGGAAGTCCGCCCGAGAGCTTTTACGATTATAAGGGCACGTGCTTATTACAGCACGAGGACGAGGCCCTCTCTAAACAGGCCGTTCACGCGGCCGATTGTTGCTGCCCCTTCTCTCTTTCGATCGGCGGCTGCTGCTGTTGTCTCTTATGCGGGAAACTTCTCGTTCCGTCGTTGATTTTTTTTCTATCTCACCGAGTTGTGCGATCGTAATTTTAGGCGAGAGCCGTGAATTTAATTTTTCTTAAGCTCTAATTTATACATCGGGTTTGTGAGACGTCGACGCTGAGAAAGTTTCTCTCTCTCGATAAATCAGCTGATTAGTCGGTAGAAATACCTCACTGTTGTATATCCCTCGGGAAGAAAGAATTTTTCTCTAACAAACCAGAAAATATTCAACCGTTCTAAAGTTTCGAATCACCCGAGCTTTTTTCCCCAACGGGTCTAAGTGTATCCAGTTCAACGCTCGCGCGTAAAAGCATCGGCTTATATCGACTGCAACATTGATATCGGCATCAGTGGAATGATCGACACCCTTCCGGCCATAAAATTCATTCGTTCTCTGAAATAATTTTCGACGGTCAAGCGCTCCACTCGCGTGTGCTGCACCGCCTAAAAACGGCGCAGCGAGTATACATAGACATGGGTGCGCGCATTCAATTAATGCTCCGAGTAGCATTCGTATATAGCTGGACAAACAACAAACATCGAGGAGAGAGAGAGAGAGAGAGAGAGAGAGAGAGAGAGAGAAAAAACAAACGGGCATACGGATCGACGCATCACATTGTTTACGTTCTCGCGCGAATAACCGTTTAGCCGATCTGCCATCTCATATCGATAAAAGCTTTTACCGATTGAGAGAGAGAGAGAGAGATCGCGTTAATTAAATTTATTTCGATCAAACGATCGAGTGCGAGCACGGCGCACAGCGATTTTTCAGCCGTCATCGAGTAGCTGCACGTATAATTGAACTTATTAAAAGTACACTAGTATATATAAACGCAGGAAAACTGTTTTCGGCACAAATCCACGCGTGACGTTTAACGAACGATGGCACCTCGCGAGCGCTTTGATTTAGAGGACAGTTTGATTTCTGGGACGGCACAATAACCGCCAATTTGTAAATCGCCTCGTAAATCTCCAGAGCCGAGTTGTCCCTCTCTCTCTCTCTATCTCCGATGAATTCCACCGGCGGCAATTTGTCCGATTGCATTAAAACATAGCGCTCGCGCGATCGGAATAGAGAGCGAGAGAGAAAAAAAAGGAAGAAACGAAACGTACGGGACTGTTCTCTCGTAATTGTTATGGGGGCGCGTGAACTATGGCGCGCTGGGGGGGGGGGGGGTCAGTTTCGTAATCCCGGAAGTTGGCTCGGCGCCTATTAATTGGCCGCCCCGACGACGCTTTCTCTGTGCATTCCGCGAGAGAGAGAGAGAGGTGTTGTTGCGGGACCTGTTTTTTTTTCACGCCATGTCGCTTGTTTTTAACACGGCTGGAAAAAATATGAGCGTCGACGCGCACGGCGGCAACGGAAAATCGATCATATGCCGTGCTAATATTCTAAGGGCGGCATATTCGTCAATTTGCGAATTGATGAGCATTGATTTTTCTCCCAGATGGTTTTATATTTTCGGCACTGATACGCGAGCTGATCTAATGGAGTGGACGCGGCTAAGCTTTTCGAGGATTTTAGTTTGATTAAGTTTATATTATACCGATATACTGCGCCATACTATAGTGCTGACAAACGCGTTATTGTTAGATTTGAATTCAAACTTGTATAACGCGATTTCTATCGAATCACTTGCAATAGCGTCGAAAATAATTATAATCTTTTGAATGTACAGAGTCCGCATGTATGCAATATCCGCGATCAGTCGTTCGATCGAGCTACTATATAATGTATATTATGCTGAATTGCAGAAAAGCCGCGGAAAATGCAGAGCGAGTGGATGATTAACTTTCAACTCTCTCTTACCCTCTCTCTCTCTTCCTCTCCTTCGGAAAGTTTAACAATTTCGGAAACAACTTTTTGAATTTAGCATGAGTAATATTGCACGTATTAATGGTGTCGTAAAGCCACCGTGCGCGCTCACGGATATTCGTATAAGGTCGTTAAAATAATATTTGTGCATAAATTCCGAAATATATGTTTATCGATTATTTGACGAGTAGCCGCCATTTACAGCCTCCGAGCCGCGTGATAAAAATATGCTTCGCCACGCAGTAAAGCAATTTATTAATTTATATCCGGAAAAAGCTTCGCGCAATTGCACGCCGTTTTACGAGGACTCTATACATATACATATATATTATACGTACAGGCGACATCGAAGACGCGAAGCTTTCCACGAAAAAAAAAACAGAACAATGTACGCATAAGATAAACTGGGTAAAGTCCGAGGAAGATCGGCCAGAGTGTACATAGAGACAAGTCGGCAGTTCATCAGGGGGTACGAACGACGACGACGACGACGACGACGACGGGACTGAAATGAAAGCTCAAGCCGAAAGTATAATGAATAGAGGTGAATGTAACTCCGAGTGGACTAACTGTCCGTAACTTGATTATGCTCTCGTCAGAGCCGGACCCTTTCTCCTCCCCGCCTCTTCTGTCGTCCTTTCTCACACTCCATATTCACGCGAACGCTGCACAAGAGAGACCGACAAAGCGTAAGAGCTTTGCTCCGTTACTCGCGGCGCACAGATGTATTTTCAGCGTTAATTACATGCACGTGCCTGCCGGCTGTATATACCTGTATATGTGTGTGTGTGTGTATGCACACGCATCTCATGCGCGCGCGAGAAAAGTTGGCGCGAATTATTAAATTACCGGGAAAATGTACGCTTTAAACGCGTAATTAAATCTATTCCGCGACCGGCCGACTCTTGATGACAGAGTGTTTTATCCGCGGGGGCAAAGTTATGACTGTGTGTGGTCCGAAGGAAGGGTTCTAATTAATCCGTAGAGAGAGAGAGAGAGAGAGAGAGAGAGAGAGCTCGAGTTCTTTTTGATTAGTCCGATTTCCCGCGGCAAAGTTTGTTTCAAGCCAGCTCAATTAGGCGCGTCGTATTCTCGCGCGATATAGACATTATACGCGCGATACTCGCAAGTTTCGAGGATAAATAACGTATCTGCTAGAGCGACTTTAATGCGACTCTTAAAAGTAAAAGCCGAGAGTCGCGCGCGCGCCGGCCGAGGTGAAAGAGGAATTTATTTATTAAAGTTCTTACTTTTTTAGGTCACTCGCGCGTGCGAGCCGAGCTTTTACGGCTCGCAGGTGAGCTTGCGCGTATTTTAAAAGAAGTTTGCCGCCGGCGGTGGCAGAGTAGGATGAAAAAAAAACGGAAAAAATACAGAAAAAGAAAACTCGGAGCTGGAATCTCATTTGTAAAAACGCTATTTTCATTATTCCCCGCGAGAATGGATTGCACGGACTTGAGTAAGAGAGTCGCCTTATTTTTATTTCATTATACGGCTTTCGCAGAGTATATACACTCGCCCAGGTTGCGGGCGTCGATGAAAAAGCCTTTGTTCAACTCGGTCGTGCGGGAATTAGGATCGGATTTTTAAATTTATACCATCGCAACTCGATGTAATATTAGCGAGCTTTAATAATAAATCTTTATATTCTCAGTTAGCTCATTCGAATGCACATGCGATAAATAATAATTCAGTTGGGCCATATATTTCACGTGTATTTTCATAACGTGCATTTCAATAATAAGTGACTGCGCGGGCACCGGTATTGAAATTGAATACTTAATTAAATCAGCTCTGTATCAATATTATCTGCAGCTCACAATAGTCTCTTGATGTACCAATTGATCTGTCACAATTTATTTACCTCGTGTGTAATTTTTGAAACACGAGATCGGTATTATTATACAGATCATTGTATGCTTAACCTGCCTCTTGTTTTTATAATTGCATTAATGGAAATACCTACGATTACAGGTGTTCTCTTGTACAGCAAAGTTCTCAAGATGGCCGAGCGGCAGGGACGGAGCCGTTACCTCACCATCAGCATCTTACACATAATCACCATAATGTGTCAAGGTAATTGAAAAAACTTCATAATAATAATAATTACTGTGTACCTCGAATACAAGCAACTGTGCGCATTTAACGACGACAGTGAGTGCGTATACAGCAGCGTTTTCGTCCTTGTCAAAAATGTTTTCGACATATTTCACGCAGTAGCAATTTAGCGCGGGACGACGACGACGACGACGTGTTTTGCGTGCCGGTGACAGCGACGGCATCCGCATCTTGCCAATTCAAGCATCTCCTTCGCCCACACTTATAGAGCACTGCACTTTCTTCGAGAATGCGGTATGTAATTGTGCCAGCTTTTAACGCGGTGGAGAGAGAGAGAGAAAGAGAGAGTTGTTATAAGAGTAGTGCCGCGTGCAGTCGCAAAACTAATATATATACCTATATATAGAAAAATCCACTGCGCACACCGAGCAACGACGAGTTAATAATGCTTTTCTTGTCGGGTTCTTTTTGAAAATCTGCCGTAGTCAGCCGGCTTTGTCCATCGGTGCACGCGTATGGAGGTGCAGTGCACTAGTGCAGGATCGAGTTCGCGGCTATATATATATATATATATAGGGGCGGCTGCGCCGGACGACCTCCATAAAGCACTCGCAATTTCGGCGGACTTTGACGAGGTAATTTAAATATATATTAATATAACAGGTGTAACATTATGGCCGCGGCGTGTTCTGCACGTATTAATCCCGAGGCCGGATGAGGCCTCTGGTACTACTAGTAGCTATACCATGCTATATACGCGGAGGAGCGAGAGGTGGAGGCGGTTGGCTGCGCACGTGCCTCGACTTCGGCCGAGGCGCCGGGTTACGCGTACAACCAATCAACGTGCGCGGCTATGCATACGAACGAAGCTACTTCCACTCTCTCTCTCTCTCTCTCTCTCTCTCTCTCTCTCTCTCTCTCTCTCTGAATAACCCGTATAACCCATCTCGAATAAATTCAAATCTCACGTCATACGTTCGCTCCCCCCCCCCCCGTCGAGCCGCGGTATACGCGTGTACGTCGAGTTTCGCGTGACACGCCGTTATATATACATATACACGGCGCAGCGCACATACAGCGCGTTTGCTTACAGCAGCAGCAGCGCCGAAGACGAGAGAGAGAGAGAGAGAGAGAGAGAGAGATAGGCGCACGTCTTTGCGGAGCTGCAAGTCATCTGTCAGTTGCAGCGCGAGGAATTTTTCGGTCTACGACTTGTTTATTCAAGCTATCGCAGCCAATAATGTGCGCGAAGAGGAAGGCTTAATTTTTCCTTTTTTTTTTGATTAATCCAATTTTTCATCCAGCGAGCAATAAGAAGCCTGTAACCAAAATCCTTTCAGCTGCGATGTGTATATATACTTATATATAATACAGCCCCCTCGCGCAGTCGCTCGCATTGTCTCGGTTGCTTTTAAAAATTTTCCATCCGCTTTTTCCTCCTTGCGGGCGCTCCCGCTTTGTGTACACACATTTTTTCCCGCGTCCCTGCGCGTAGTAGTCCATACTCATCGCTCGCCTAGCTTATCCCCGCGGCTGCCCCGGCCTCCACCCACGCACCAGTATAATGTCAGTTTATTAGGCAATTTCGCGGTGCCGAGCGTAAAACTCCGCCGCGGGCGGACTATATATATATATATACAGGCTTTGAGAGCGAATGAGCTGTGAGACATATGCACTTCTTTTTCTTTCTCTCTCTCTCTCTCTGCGCTTTAGTGCATGGCTCTCGCGCGACAGCCGCGGTTGAAAGAAATGCATAATTAAAGAACGCTGTATCTCTGCGCCGCAGCTTTATTTCTCGTTAACGGAATGTCGGGCTGTCGACCCTTTTCCCCCGCGCGGACATCAGTTTCGCGGCTGTGTGTAAGGAAGAGAACACGGATTCGCGAGTATAATAATCGAGCTCTCGTCGTATCGGACCGAGGGAGATTTTTTAATTGCGTTTTTATGAGCTGCGGGCGCTCGCTTGATGAGAACTTGACGAGCTTTGATGCGAGTGATCGGCGATGCCGTTTGTGAGTTATATACGGAATACGGATCGTTGGTGTAGCGCTTTTCATTTCGAAACTATATGAAGAATTTGGGAAATGGTTCGTCGATCTCCTCATCCTCGAAAAGATTGGCGCGTCGTAGCCGTACAAAAGTTCATTCTGTAATTTGTCGTATTCCAATTTGGCGTACGCGTACGCACAAGCCGCAGTGTCCGAAAAACTGATTTCCTCCCGCGCACTAGCAATTACGCGCTTGCACGCGGTATATGCAAGCTTCGCTCGTTTCATCTCCATTACCCTGATCAAATCACTCGGCTCTTTCGCCGTTGATCTCCCTCTCTCTCTCTCTCTATCTATCTATCTGCGCAGGCTTTTACCGGGACGCGCTTTTGCCACTTTCCAATACGAAAACTAGTTTGCGTAATCTGCGAATGGGTATACAGCAAATGTCGAACCAACAATTATACAGCGCAGCCGAAGCGCGAGAGTAGTGAGGGGAAGGGGGGGGGGCTCGCGCGCGATACTATCTATATAACTATGGAATGCATACGCGCGGGAAAGCGATTTTTTCAAAGTGCTGCGGGAATTTCGAACGAGCCGTTGCAGCCTCGGATTGTAATGGCCCGACTGGCTGTTTGTTTTAATTATGATACGCCGCGTCACTTCGTTAACGCGCGTCCGAACGAATTGTAAAAATTCGAGTTAATAAGAAAGCTTTCATGCTTGTTAAAGCGCGTATAATGACTGAAACGAATTATGATATTCTTTTTTTTTTTGCTAGGTTACAATTTTAATAGCGCGCTGCGATTCATTCGCATTTTTTTTTTCAAATCATTATTTTACGCCATTAATGACACTGTTATAACGACACTGCGGTATTGACGCGCGATGAGTTGAGTGGGAATCGCAAATATATCGTTATCGTGATTTGTTATATATATAGCTACTTTTATTGAATTCACGCTGATCCTTGCAGCATTATCAACATTGCTTTTCGATTATATAAAATACTTTCAGCGTGCAGCTTAAAAGAACTATAAAAAGTAATTATCTGCAACATTCAGCGACTTAATTAAATTGCTATTACAATAAAACCTTTTGATCGTAATATTGCCCAGAAGCTTAATAGGTATAGAGTGTGCGTG
This sequence comes from Muscidifurax raptorellus, assembly GCA_020010945.3. Lineage (NCBI taxonomy): Eukaryota > Metazoa > Arthropoda > Insecta > Hymenoptera > Pteromalidae > Muscidifurax > Muscidifurax raptorellus. The sequence goes on along the minus strand of CM052081.1, from coordinate 1,057,884 downwards.
TTTTTCAGTTTTTATAATTAAAAATGCTAATTTATTTGCTACGCTTCTAAAATAAAGCGCAGCATTCTCTATCACTTTGTCTCGAATGCATGAGTTTTGGCACAAACAATAGCGCGATGTCGATGTGAAAATTGATGGGTTATTTTATCGTATATAGCGCATATATATAGAGCGCGAGCATTACTCGTAAATCGGCTTGGTTGCGCAACACTCTCGCGTTGTATATGTATATATATATATGTATATATACATACTCTGCATATTTCGTTTTGCAACTTTGACAATCGACGTTGCTCGCTCAGTGTTTTTGGTATATTCATGGGCCGGCGATGCATTATTAAATGTCCCATAATTTGCTAGAGGCTGAAATATTAGATTTTATCGACGTCGCGCATTACTTGCGATATTATAGCCGTCGTGATTTTCCCCGCGCATACGTTTCAACTGCCTCGATTGTGTAATAGGTTTCATCTCTGTCGTAACATTGCGTCCTTCGCATAATACCATAAATACATGTACGCGGGATTGAAGAAACTATGTTTTTTTTAAACGAATTATCTTTTGAATTCATCGCTTAACGAGCTTTCAGCCAAGGCATGTTAAGTTCATTGTTGCTGGAACAGCTCACTCCAAAAAGATGCTTCAATGGACAATATGATCCAGTTATCTGGCCATTATAAATAATCTCATTGAGGCTCAGCCGAGAGATCACCGTATTGTTACCCTAGATGTGTGTGTGTGCGCGCGTATACATATATATAATCTGTTGATAACAACAATGCGGATGGTACATATATTGTGCGCGGAATAACTTACTATAAACTCTGCGCTGCTGATTATGACGACGACGACGATGATGACGATGATGATGACGATGATTATCATGAGATTTTCGGCGAGCAAACAAGCGAATCACGTGTGTCAGCGAATCGGCGATTACCATAAACAATCTTCGCCACAGGGTATACCTCTCGGCTATATACTACAAGCCAGTATAAGTTCTTTCGTGCATTCAATAAAAATATACTCCGCGCGGCGTATTATATAGACACGTGCATCCTAAATCATCGCAGCAGTCGAGCGCGCGACAGATTTACTTCTCTTTGAAAACTTGGAAATTGAATTCCAGCTGCATGCAGCCGCGGGGGCACGCTTCTTTGCTCGCTGCTCTGTTGGGTTTCGCATCTCCATCAGTCTCTACGCGGTTATACCATATATATATATATATATATACAAATCGCTACGCCGGGAATTCCCGCACTTGTCGTCGCGCGACTATTTTCCCGATCGTCGGCCCCATATCGAGCGCGTCTCTCTATTATACAAAGTTATTTACACGTCAGACGGCAATTCCTGCATCGAGTGTAAAAAAGAAGGCAAGTGTGCAGTGTACGTCGCGCGCCGTCGCACATTTGCGCGCGTTATATAGCTCGACGCGAAGATATTTAACACGCCCGTACGCATTATCACGTTCGCGCATTATTTGCAAACTGATTTACGGCCGCGTTGGCTTGTATTTTTAACGTGTGGAATACTGCAGCGCTGCCCTCGGTATAATAAAAACTCGAGTGTATATACGCGTATACATACATTACATACGGAGTTTAACGCGGTATCGCGCGAGCTGTTGGCTGTCTCTTTTCTTCGTGTAACGCGAGGCGCGATTGTTGAGACCTGATATTGGATATGGGTACGCGAATTTGTAACGTATATTATCGGAGCCGCGATTTATATACCTGTGTATATACGCTAACGACACGGGCTACGCTGCAGTACTGCTATAATTGCTCGGCTGCGCTGCCATACTGATAATAATTGAGAGACCGAGCTTATTTTGATTAATAGCGCGCAGAGGCAGGGGAAAACTCGTCGACTTGCGAGCTTTCACGATAAGCTTTTATATTTACCGATTGCGTATTGCGTTGCAGTGCGAAGATGAGAACTCCTCGCACCGAGATCGTCGAAATACAATGAAGGTATAATTAATTAATTGTATGATTGCGGTAAGTGCCATTTTTTTCGACGGAATGTCTAATAGCCGTTCGCGGAAAAGAGCGATATGGAGCAAAAGAACGGGTAACATAAGGGAATAAGGAGTGTGCGAGTTGGAGAGAAAAGAGGAAAAAGTGAAAAGGGAGGCAGAAGGGAGTGTATGTGTGCGATGGAGAGAGAGAGAGAGAGAGAGAGAGAGAGAGGAGTAAGGATGAAAAAGGAGAGAAGAAGGCGCGAGTTCGCGAGAGTGTGCGAGTGAGAGAGGCTGCGAGTTACTGCCGTTGGGGAATCGAAGTTTTTCCATTCGGGTGGAAATGAGAGTCGAAGTCATTCGCGTACCTATATGACTACGCTAGTCATACCTTGAATATCAAAGGTTACCTTTTTCATCAACTTCACTTCTTTCTCAATGGCTTTGGAAATGCAGTTTAACGAATGTAAATTGCCAACCAGCCGACATGTCTCTCTCTCTCTCTGATGGGAATAAAAAAGTTTACCACGTGACACTTTTATATTTGTCGTCGGCCGCACCTTGTAATGTAGTCACATCTAACTTTCAAGTTTGCTCGGCGAATTTCACATGCCTATACACGAACAATAATAGCAGTGTCAGCATTTTATTTTGATTGAACTTACAGCCAAAAATGAATAGACCGCGTGCAGATAAACGAGTTTCCCATCGGCTGAAACAGCATGGTCTTGATGTAACTACACCGCGCTGCGCGCATACAGGATCGATTCCAGCCGTTCGAGCGAAACAATTACAGTAACGCTATATACATCCCGTACATGTATATATATATATATATATATATATATATATATATATATATATATATATAGAGAGAGAGAGAGAGAGAGAGAGAGAGCAGTAGCGTACACGCGACACTTATCGATAATGTTCCCGCGCTCGTGCCCGGGATTTTATTGATGTCATCATTCGCCGGTTATCTTTTTCGCAGCCGCACACGGGGACTTTTTACTGTCGGTCGCGCTCGTTCTTGACTTCCGCCGACTGATTACGTAGTCGATCGCATAAAGCCTCGTAAAAGCGCAGCAGCTCGAGGTTAACTCGCGCGACGATTACAGCAGCAGCAGCAGCAGCAGCAGCGATCGTTAACACGAGGAGCGAATGACTTTTTAGAGCGGAATCGAACTCGTCAATCTGCATGTCAATGGCCTTTATGCGTCAAGGTTGAGCGGATCAGGTGACGCGCGCGAAAGAGTTTGAATAAGAAAAATGGGCTAAGTGGAACGTGCTCCCGCGGCAGACTACTGTCTGCCGGATTCTGATACTGCTGTCTGTTGTACTATACGGAAAAGAGGAAGAGGAACAACGAATCGGTCGACTTTTATTGCCGCGCGTTATGTTTTGCTTCGGTCTTTCGTGCATTTCGAGCTCCCGCGGATTTGCTTTATTTGCGAGTTTTCGAATGCGCGTATAGCGATTAAGATATAGAGATGCGCGTGTTTTCATCAAAGTTCGCCCCGCACGCGGTACCGACTTTATCAACCGCGCTTTCAATTGAATTGTTACAAAACGTAATTGGAGATAAAAAATAACGCGGATTCATTGTTGTATACTGAATTTAAAAAATTTCTCTTTATTTTTAGCCAGCGCGAAAATGTGAATTTTACGAGAGTTACAACTGTATTTTTATTTCGCGTAACAGCTGTATAATAGTCAGCCGCGAGAAAATTTTTTTTTATGTAAAACGAGATTTCAAATTCCAAGATACTCAGTCAAATCAACTTATGAGAGCAGCGTTTATCATAGGCGATTTATCTTTGGTATCGCATAGAACTGCATAATGCATGTTTCATTGTTTGTCGAGTCAATATTGAACGGTACGAAATCACGAACGTGTAATTATACTCAATCAATAGATTAATATATATTGTCCGTCAAAATAAAATCTTTTGTATTATGCATATGGAGTTCGCGAAATTCATAAAAAGTTCCCCCAAAAAAAAATCTCCATCAACCGCTAACTATACCCACACTGCGAGAATCGACACAGAAAAAGCCGCGGCATATTATCCGCATTCTTCGCTCTGTTTAATTATCACAGCCACAATCTTCCACCACGCGAAATTCAGCACACACGCATACATGTTGGCAAAACGAATAAAACATCGACAAAAGTGTATGTATATCCTGCAGCCGCCAGTAGCAGGAAAAAGGAAGCGCGTGTATGTATATATATATATATACACCAGCGGTAGGTCTCGTTTCACAAGTGTCTCCGCCATCCGATAACACTCAGAGATGGATTGGTTTTTTGCTCTCAGCTGGGCACGCGGGAACAATTTTATCCCGGACTATTATCCATCCTCCCGTGTATATATACCTTTCCCATCTGCTTTTTCCGGCCGCGCGAGCGAGCGCGACTCGTTTATACATCCTCCCGGCCAATCTGCCTCTCTTTCCTTTCTTGCTCCTCCCCCCTCCCCTAATTTCTTGCCGTCCGCTCGCATTCATATTTCCGGCCGTGATCTCTCCGCCGGCGTTGCGAAAAAACTATAATTGCATGAAATATGCTCGGTGAGCCGAGGCGAACGCGGCGGAGAGGGTATGGAAATAAGCCGCTGGGATGAATTTGTATGAGTGCGGGTTTGGCTTGGTATAGAAATCTCTCGCGCGCACGTGATTTGCGGTTCTGAGCTTTTTACCGGGAGAACGGCAAGAAATTTATCTCGGCATTTTCTCGATCGCGTCGGCGACAAGCAGCGGCTATATATATATATAAATGTGTGCGCAGTATAATATCGATAACGTCCGCAATACAGCAGGGTTATAAGTCTATATTTTTCCCGCTGTACGGGTATTTTTTTTAATCAAAAACTTAAAATTGATAATTATTATTACATTGATAAAAATACCAAATCGATTTACATGTAGTAAGAATATATTCTGTTATCAATAATTGAATATGTGATCATGATGATTATAGGTACTCTTAATACACCTTTAACATTGATTTTTGATATCAGAGAAATCATTAGAGATTGATCGCAAAAAAGCTATTAAAATTAGTCTTTTAGTAGTTCTCAAAGTGGATTGAGCTTATTATTTCAATGATTGTAATCGAATTAAAAAGTTATATATTATATACGTAAGTAGAAAGACTATGGCGTAAAGCCACAATAATAATATACAACATAGTCTCTCGGCATAACACTAAGCTCGTGCATTCCACTCTGGCAATAATCTGTTTTGCGCAACGCGTCGCCCCCGCACACCCGCGCAGAGCACCTCGAAATCCCTCGGCGGTGAATAAGGTCGCAGCTTGTAAATTGCGCGAGACGCGGTATATACTTTAGGACTCGCTTGCGCTCGCGGCGTTGATTAAGCGAAATTGACGCCCCAGCTCTCCCTCTGTCTCTCGGCTTATATATATATATATATGTGTGTGTATATATACACGCGAGCCGGGAACTCAGCGCGTCATTGGTCACCGCGGTTGCTCGAGAGAGAAAGAGCGCATCTATATTCATTAAGACGATTTGCCTAAACTCGCCGATGTCAAAGTACCCTCCAAGGACAACAGAGAGCTCGTGGTGAGAGGAAAACTTTGCGGACACGAGAGTGAGAGAGAGGGAGAGGCAAACCGCATATAGCGTATGCAGGACCAGCTTGTCCTGTCCAAACAATTGATATTATTCGATATGGGAGTATTAGGGTCGCGCGCAATCTTTCCCGAGGAGCTATACGTGCAGTACTGAGAGATAGCGCTACAGTATACATATATATATACATAGTCTACACCGTTGGCTTTGCCAGCCTTTGTTCCCGGCATTAGAGCAGCACGTATGCAGGCGGCTCCGAGGGATTCGTCGGAAAGTTTGCTTCTTTCTTGCAACTATTCCGATATCGTTCTCACGCGACGTATAGTCTGAGCAAACCCGGGCTGTTCTACTGAACGCCTTGCTTGAGATCCCGCGCGACAGTGTAGAGCAAAACGCGAGCAATAATTACAATACATCGGCCGCATCGCTCAGTAATACCCTTTGGACATTCGACATTCGACGTTCGACATTAACTCGACGCTAAGCCGGCTTTGCCAGCCCGCGGTATATATACGCGTCCGCCGATACAACTACCCGAGGCTTCTCTCTCTCTCTCTCTCTCCCTTCCAGCTCAGCTCCCCTTTCCCTGCTTTGCATTAATCGTTCGTTCGGTCTGCCGCGCGCCGGCAAAATTCTCTCTTAATAACGCGCTTACGGATTTCTCAAGACTGAGAGGATTAATTAGCGAGTTATATGGCTATTCCGGAGAAAGAGGTGGCGTCTGCAAAATTACGTTTGGGAAAAGCAAAGTTTCGCACCGATGAATAATTCAGTTCCTTCTGCAGCAGCGAACTGCACCGCGGCCTTTTGGCTCTTCCGTCGAAATATTTGCAAGCTGCTGCTACTACTACTCCAGAGATGTGTATATATTATATACCTACCTATACCTATATATGTATATATGCCACCGTTCGGGGAATCGTTGTTAATTAACTCGCGAAGGAAACGTTTTCATATGTACGAACGTCGCGCGGGCTGCACTGATCAATAATAAGAGCGGTTATAATTAATCGACGCGCAATAAAATTAATATATGAATATACGGAGGTATATCAATCTCTCGTTGGAATAATTGTGCAGGATTCATCGTGCGGCCAACGAAGAGGTCGCATCGCGCGTTTAAAATAAAGCAAGCGGAACCAATATATAAGTCGTCATTATTTGAGGGCTCTCGAATTAGCCGCGGCTATAAGATAATTGAACCCTGGCTGCTGCGAAGAATTCCGTTCAATTACCTTCCTAACAGCTTAATACGAGCGAAGCTCGGAATTTTTCGCGCGGACGTTCGAGAAATCCGTTCCGAATTTATTATTATTATTCTTCCCTTCTCAAATTAAGTAATTTCGTTAAATAAGCCAACCGCTGCGGGCAATACGGTTAAACGAAATTGATTAAGCCAACGGCAGAACAGCGATTTACGGCAATTTAACGGTTTTCGAATGAGAGGAAAAAAAGGACAGCTCGCGCGGTAAGAGAGGGAGAGAAAAAAGCTCAAGTCCGGCCGTTATACCGCGCGCGGTATCTCGCGATAAACGCAAAATGGCCACCCCCCGAGAAACCATTCGAAGAGGGTTCAGCCGCCGCGACGAAGCTCGCGCAGATATTTCGAAGTAATTAGACGCCGCGTAGTTGGGCCCTTTTTTTCGTCGCTGCCAGACATAACCGTGAGCATAACCGTTAGAATCTGTTACGCTGCAGGCGTGTACGTATAATTCGGATTATGCTCGTCGGCGAGCGCCGCAATGAACTTTTATCCCCGCGCGCTATTTTCTTTTTTTCTCTTTCTGTTTTCGCTTTAGCTTCGCCTTTCGTGCAGCCCCTTCGATGCGCCCGCGCGTATTTTACCCATAGCCGCGGCGTTCGCTTTTGGCCTTTGGTTTAAATCGAGAGAGAGAGAGAGAGAGAGAGAGAGAGAGAGAGAGAGTTCGGCTCGAAAATGCTTATGGTTCGCTTATTTACGAGCGGCCCGCGCGCTCGGAAAATTTATATCGAAGGCTTTCTGTCGCGATGAAATACTGGAATACACTCTTGCTGTGTTTGCCGCGCGATATATACCGCGTGAAACTTTCCAAATGGCCCGATCGTCGTTGAGAAACGGTATTTTTGAAAATTATTTGCCAATGACGCCTCGCATATATATAGGCAATTCGACGCGATCATCGGGTACATCCGCGCCTCTGCTGCCGCGGAGGAGGAAAAAGTTACTACATCCCGGCGAGAGCGTTGTCGCGCGTGCGTCAAACGTCGCATTAGTCGGAAGTCTAAGTGGCCCGGTGCAAAACTCTGCACTTTGCGCTAAATAATGCCGTGTATAAAAATGCGAGGCCGCGGCAGAGTATACAAAGTAATAAAGTTGATGGCTGCGCAGCGGAGAAAAAACACGCAGGGGCAGCGCCGGGAAAAGCGGTGTAATGAAATGGAAAAGTTTCGGCGTGCTCCATCTCTCTTCCTTATTCCCATTCTTTTAGCCGCCGCTGCCTCCGCCGCCGCTCCTTGACTCTCATTTTACGGCTGCACCTTCGTCTTTCTCGTTTTTCTTCCGCTGCTACCGCCGCTGCTGCTCGCCTTTTTCTCTCGCAGAAGAGTCGAGAGCTAAACGAATTAAAGAATCGAGAGTCTGCAACGGAGAGATTCATTGTTGGCGCGCTGAATGGAGATTTCGCCGGGACTAGATAAGGAGAGACGTCGATAAGTGGATTGTGAAACCGATGTAGTATACACCAGGACGATTGGGAGTTTTAATGAAGCTACGACGTTCGAAGATCGGGGCAAAGAAAACAAAGAGAGGATATCGATCGGACGATTAGGAGGATCGAGCTATATAGCTCGTGTGATAATAAGAATAATAATGTATACGGCGTGTTTACATTCTTTCGGACTCTCTCGCGCGTTTTTCACGATGTCCCTGGGGACACGGTGTTGCCTTAGACGGGAAAAAGTTGGAGTTTGAGGCTCAACTTTTGCTTTCTCAAAAACCGAGTGTACGGTATTGCGCACTGTAAATTATACTCTTTCTCCGAAGGAGCAAACTGAAAGCTAATGAAGGCAAATAAAAGTAGCCCTCTCGTAAGAATGCGACGAGGAGAAATAATTAGTTTCAGTCTTCGGCCTCGATTTCTACTATTTCGAGGAGAAAGTTCGGGAGAAAGCTCGCCGAGCGCTGCACAATGCGACGCAGTTTACAATCTCCTCGCGAATAATTCGATTCGTGCTTTGCCCTCTATATAAGTAGCTCTCTCTCTCTCTCTCTCTCTCTCTCTCTCTCTCTCTCTCTCTCTCTCTCTCTCTCTCTCTTGGAATCGTTAATTAAAACTCAGCAGTCGGAGTCGAGTTTAATTCGGCGCGTCCCCGGCCGCCCTAGCGAAAGGCTTCGCCGAGAGACATATACGCGCGCGAGGTAATCTATCTTGATCTGCTTCGAGATCCTTGCGGTAGGCGCTGACTTTGTAAACTCGGCTGTGTATCTCTCTCCCTCGCTATATCTTTCACCGCGAGCCGGAGTCTAGCAATACCAAGATAGATTCGCTGCAGCAGCGCTGGGAACAGACTCGACGGGAGCTGAGAGAGAGAGAGAGAGAGAGAGAGAGAGAGAGAGAGAGAGAGAGCCACAGGGTTTAAATGTCGTATATTCAGAGAGTGAGAGCTGTTGTTGTGATACACTGCACTACTGTGCCGAGGAGTTCGGCTGCCTCTGCTATATGTATGCGTTGCTGATGCGCATTGTGGAAATTTTCGCGGTGCTGGTGAATCGGCGGTTTATATATCGAGTACGATCTGTTTCTGCCGTAGGAAAAGTTTGAATTATTATTGCACTGCGCTTCTTTGCTCGAATAGCACAACCGTATACAGGTTCACGTGTGGTCGGATTCTATTCTAGCTATAATCGAGTTATTTGTACGAAACCGCTGAATTCCGCGGGTGCGGCGTTAAACCAAAGACAGCTGATTTGATTTACGCAAAACAGTCGGGAATACCTCGATTAAAAACAATATCCGCAATAAGTTTGTAAGCCATACTCGCGGTGATTTACGCAGGCCTCAACGAAGCCGCTCGACGCGGTGGGCGAGCGCGATATTTTAACAGTGCGCGCGCGCGAAAATAGAAAATTCATGATTTATACATCATACGGCGGCCGGGGAGCTATATCAAAGGAACTTTCGACTTTTCAAAACGCTATCTCTCGGCCCGTTTCTTTTCCTCGCGCGTCTGTTATCTGCTAGACTCGCGAGCGCGCACGGGTGAAAGTGAAAAATGTCCCGGCATTAAGGCCAACTTGGCGGCGGCGGCGGCGGCGTTTTCCGGAGCGAGGGAGTAAAACTTTTTTCCCTCGTAATCACGAAATCTACTCGCGCACAACTCGCCCCGGGCCACTCAGCTAATGAAAAAGAAATAGCGAATCGGTTTGATCGCATCGTTTTAATCGTCTGCGCGAAAATTAAACCCGATAATATATGCAGGGGCTGCAAGTTCCTGACAAAGCCGGGACTGAAAAAGATGTCCGAGTGTTTGCGAGCTCTCGACGGAGCAGAGCCTCGCTCCTATGCATATATACATATGTAGAGAACGAGAGATAAGGGTCGACTTGCCGCGCACGGCGATGCGGCTTCCTTAACAATCGACGACGTGCCTGGGTCTGACCGCGATGAGGAGGACGAATATTGCATCGCTGGCAAACCGTGCGCAATAGTCCGACTACTAAATTGACGCGGGTCAGTGACTTTGATTACGGCCGAATTTTAATTTTAATCGCACAAGAGGGACGCGCGATAAATTGTAAAGAGCGAGAGAGAGAGAGAGAGAAAAAAAGCCCCCACCGTTTCTCATTATACAGTCATCGCCGACGTCGTCATTTTCCGCGCGCGTAACATAATAAACGAGCGCGTGAAAGGTGTAGAGGGAATAATGCGAGGCGAAAACAAAATCAGAAGAAAAAGAGGAGCGAAAGTCACGTAGTCGGATGGAGAAAGATCGCGAGCTGAAATGCGGAAGCCCCAGCTCCGCCGTTCATTATATAGCCGCGGCTGCAGCTCCGTAGACGCTGTGCTTCTCGTATTATATATAGGTACGTATAACGAAGGTCGCGAGGACGAGGCTTTTGTCGCGCTTTTAAATTACAAACACACTCGTTACGTACGGATAGATTCGTGGAAAGTCACGAGCGAATTTTTTTCGCATCTTATTCCCGCGCGATTGCTCCCTCTCGACCGACGGATTATTTGCGGAAAACGCACTAATGGCTTTTCTCCCGCGACGAATTATCAACGAAGCATATATATATATATATATATGTTCTCAGCATTATCAAAGTATAAACAAGTTGTGCACAATTCAAAATTAACCCGCAAACCGCACTCGTTTATAATTATATGCTCGGGAAGGCAATGACTGCGCTCGTGCCTTCTTCACCCTCGTCGCGGTCACCTGCGCGAGCACTTTGTGTCGTACTTCGTCGAGCAGTAGAATAACGTCGCTCGCTTAATTACACGTCGCGCGTATGTGTGTAGACCGCGCGGGAAATTCGACGAGCGCCAAGCATCGAGCGCAATAAAGATGCCGGTAACGCGAGAAGCAAAGTGCACGAGAGCCAGAGATGATGTAGCCGGTGTCGGGTTTATATATATAATTAAACGAAATGCAGTTAAATTGGAAACCCAGTCGCCGTCATCGCACTATAATATTCTCGATGTATGCATGTGTGTGTGTATTATTTCGACGCGTTCCGGCATTTGAAAATTATGCAGCAATGTAGCGCGCGAGGGAGACCGCATCGAGGACCTGTGTCGCGCGTCAGGTCGTTAATTAATGAATTATTGGAGTCACCGCGAAACGGCACAATTTGGCCGTATTATATAGTAGGGCCGCGCGTCACTTGGAGACATTCCAAACGAGCTTATTAAATTTCCGACGAAGCTTCTTTCGCGGCCCGCGCGTCGCCGTTATGTAAATGCCCGATGAGCGGCGCTGCGACTCCTCCGCGAGGTATACACGTATATATGTATATAAATGCGGGGGTGTAGTGGTGGCGGTACAGTATAGCCCTCGTAGCTCGCTCGCTCGTCGTTAATTCCGAGTATCAATTTTCGAGAGGCCAGAGCGCGCGAGGTCCGTGTTAATGCGCTTGTTTACAGGGGACGTCGTAATCGTAAACGTCGATGCGCGGGAGAGGAGTGAAAGGGCGGCTCGTGCGCGCAAATGCGCGCCAAAGGCTAATAATGACGATGGGCTGTTGTCGTTCTATAGACGCCGCCGGAGCGCGCGCGTCTTGCCTGCGTATATACATATATATATATATATATATATAGGAGGTGCGATTGCTGATTTGAAAATTCATTCTAATGTTGCACGGACCTCCGTGAGTTATGGCTCGTGTATTATTAGCGGTAGGCCCTATAATAACACGTATAAATTGTGCGTTGTTTCCGCACATACGCATATATATATATATATATATATATATATATATATATATATATATATATATATATATTGTATAGTATAGTAGAGTGGATGCCAAGAATCGTTAGTTTACGAATGGGCCGAGCCCGTTTGCGGCCGGGAATTTAGAACGCTAATGGTAATCGTCGTCGCGGGCTGCGAAATCGGGGGTAGTTTGGCAGGAAACGGGTCAGAGTCGTTGTGTGTGTGTGCGCTTGATAGTACATATTTCCCGTCTCGATGCGCTGTGCGGTCTTACAAAATAAATGATCGTTTTCTTTACGGATTACGGCTAACCTACTGCCACCGCCCCGTGTTACATATATAAATATATATAGCCTAGCGCAGCTCTTGTTTTCTCGGGCGGCTTTCGCTTTCCTCATAATTTCTGTGTATTGCTTTAACAATGATATTCTCGTTCTTTCATATAGTATATCTACTTAAAACCGCATTGATATAACAGCGCAACCGCGCGAGATAGCACGAATAATTAATCAGCAAGTTTACAGGGTCGGCGAATTTTCGCCGTATACCAGCGGCTGCAAACTCCGCATCCTCTTCTGGCACTGGTATATATACTATGCTGCATAATATAGCGCGTGGGTGTGTGTGTGTATGTGTGTGTGGGTATACACATATAGGAGTGCGCACCTAGCTCCGACCGTTGATCTTGCAGCGTTTCGCCAGTGTCAAGGTAAACCGCGTTTCGCGTTGTTACCTCCTGATAACACTAATCTGTAGTTACTGGCGCAAGCTCGCGGCTCGATACACCCCTCGAGGCTTTCCGCCCCTCGCGCCCGGGTTCTCGCATTAAGTGTTACGCCAGCGCGCGTGTGCAAAGCCGCGATACACGCGCCGGCAGCTCCGGCTCGAGTTTACACACGCCCTGTGTGCGTTTATATGGAAGTGTATGAAGATGCGAAAAAAACTTGGCTTCTTTCCTTTCTTCTCCTATTATCTGTATAGCGCGAGTGTTGTATTAAGTTTTGATACACTTTTTCCCGGGGACTTTCGCTCTTTAATGACTTTTACGCGCGAGGGTGGTTTTACGGAGCCGATTTAAGAAGATCGTCGGCGAGGGGGACTACTTTAACGAGCATTTCAACTATGACTAAATAGAGCGATTTACGCGCGAAATTTTCCAAAACCTACCGCACTTGGACGCCGCGAATCCTGCGAATTTCCCACCCGTTGCCGGGAGCTTTAACTCCCATCGCATCTATTCTCATTCGTGCTTGAAAAAAAGTGGGGAAAATATGCCATCCACACGCACAGAACGAAATCGAAATATCGAGTTTCCCAATGCACGCATATACAGTAGGAGAGACAGAGAAATCGGAGACGACTGTATTATTCGCGATAGAGAGAGAGAAAGAGAGAGAGGGGGGGGGAAGAGGGAGAGATCGACGGCATCGATAAATCCACACGAGCGCGATTCGAACGGCCACCGTCCGCGCGGCATTGATGCACTCTATTACCCGCGGGATATAATGTCGGCGCGTCGGGCGCTCGTTATATAATTTCGCTTTGAGCTTCTCTTTCGGTTCATCGGGCGTTTTAATTCCGCGACAACTGCTCGATATGCCTTATATATTCGCTGCGGTTAATGAGAGCTTGAAAGTGATGGATGTTTTCGACGCTGATTATATCACGACGACGGCTCGCTTAATAATATAACACTGCGGCGTTATTATATGCGCGAGATGAGCGATGAAATTGCGAATCTCGTCGCGCGCGAATCTGTTACATTCGCGCGGGGATGGGGAATTAGTTACTCGTTTTCAGGGAGTCCCTTTGAGGAAAGGATGCCGTCGTTGTGTTTCCAACTGACGCAGGCATAGCGTTTTCAAGGTAAAAGGAGCTCGCCGCTTGTTGTGTTTATATGTCAAACGCTTTCTCGCTTCTTCTTTTATCTCCGGCTCGCTTTGTTCGTTCATTCTCCGTATGATACCTTATGTATATATCCACTGATTACATTCGTATTGCGGCGTGAGTCTAAATAAGCGTCATTCTGCTTTTCAGAAGAACGTATTAATTCTGCACTCCGATATCGATAAGTGTCCGTATAAGAAATTTACATGTTTTCCCAAAGTACGACTGGATGAAGCGAAAGGTATACATAAAATTTTAAACTTCATATAAGCGGAAATATAGTTTCGAGAGTTGTAAATTTTTTTCATAAAACTTTCAAGTAGCAGTATAAAATTTCACATCGAACTGTCGTTGACGAAAAACTCGACGAAACACACGCAGGAATAATTGAATTCCTCTATACTATAGCGTCTCGGCACGCATAAATTTAGAACGACGCGAAGATAGCGATGTTCGTAAAAAAAAGTTCGACTCGTCGTTCTCTCTGATTTAGTGAACCTGTCGCTGTTCTTTACACGTTTTATTATGCTAGTCCCCCGGTGTGACTTGTTTAATACTATATAAATTTAACGAACTCGGTTGCATGAATTCATCGTATAACACGCATACGTAACGTACATTTGTTTTGGTCTTTTGAAGTTGCTGGCAGCACATATTTGTCTCTCTTTCTCTATCCAGTTCTCTGCTCCAAATTCAATTGTTCTCGCATATATACATGTATAAATCTAAATCTGCTCGGACACACATTCATCATTAAACAGCCGCGGAGATAGATCTATATAGGTTTCCAGGTCCCCTTTGCAATATTTCTAATCCATCGGTGTCTCTTGCGCTCTGTATTCGCGCATATCGAGCAAAAGGGGAAAAGGGGTCATCGCACTAGCGAGTTCACGGCGCACAGAGGGGTCGAAACTGCTGTCGTAACGGCCACGTGTGGAAGAACTTTAACAATTATATTTAATACGATCTCGGCCCGAGCCATTGTACGCTGCTAGATACCAATATAATAGTTCGAAACTTGTCCTCGTTTCCCCGGTATAAAGAAGAAGACAGCCAGACGAGAAAGTACACTGATACACACACACACACACGCACGCACGCACGCACACGTAGAGAAACAGAGTCTCGGAGCTCAGGTGGAAATTCCGTTCTTCGTGTGCACTGGAAAGCTTCGCTATATGTACGCAGGCTATATAGATATATAGACCGCAGCCGCCGGAGAGTCTAATCAAATTTAATAACTTTTGTACTTCTCCCTCGCGGCCCTCGCTCCCGAGGACACAGTGTGGCATATAGTATACGTTTTGTAGGCGCGAGCGCGCTCGCCTCTCATCATCTTTTCCATCCACCAGTTCGCCCCCGCTTATAGGCTCGGCCCCTCCTAATTTACGTTATACAAACTTGTGCGCCCAGCCCGGCCATAGTGCAGTAGATTTATGAGAGGGACATGTCCGCCGATCGCGCGACGACTTTATATTTTCAGACGCCGGCTGAGCCTCGCGCCCCCCCCCCCTCTCCTATCGTCGTACGCATGGAAGCTGTGTCGCTGCCCTCTGCCTATAGCTTCTTACTATACATGTATATTACGCATACTTATGCGCTCTTATTCTTGGAAATTTTTCTTTCTCCCCTGATCGCTACGCAGTAGCTCTTTTATTTTATTTGGGGGAAGCCACGGGTATATAGAGCTTTATGATTATGATTAAAGTTATAGGAGCGCAGGATGTGTATTTTTGTATGACTGCAAACGGTAGTGTTATACTTTGAAGACTGGATTTTATTTGATTGCCTAATCGATTAATTAAAGAAGCTCTAATATTTATATTGTAATATATGTGATTATTCCTCTCATTCCACGAAGATATATAGCAAAGTGTGTCAGGTGATAAACGTATGTGTGCGTATTAGAAATTAAAAATCACGTTCGGCGAGACATGCGCGGGGTGTGAAAAAATTATTGAATATATCGCTGTAATAATGAACTACAGGTGCATCAGCTTATATCTCTCATAATCTTGCATAATTCATCAACAAGCTCTTCTCGAGATTCATAAAGTCGCAGTGTCGTATATACTATAGTATATGCGTCGTAAAATAAAAAAAGAAAAGAGCCGAGCGCGAACTTAAACTTTTTAGATAAATCTGAAATTTTTAGCTCTCGACTCCGTCCAAAGAATAGTAGTGTCCTCTAAAGGTTCCAAAAGAACTCGGCTCTTGACATTCGTCCCTTAGGACAAGGACGCGCGGTGGAGTTTCTTCAGCTAGCTCTCTTTCTCGTAGAAGAGGGAGACTTCTTCCCGCCGACTGCAGAGCAGCTCCCGGGGGACACGTCGCGCGGAAAAACGTCCGAGGTCGAACGATAAAAATGCGTGCGAACCGCCGTAAAAAATGTATTTCGCTGCGCCCGGCGGTTCGGGAGCTTTGCATAATATATATCGATATAGCCGCGAAGAAGCTTCCGGTGTGTACAAAGCGCGGAATGGCAGAATAATAAAGCATCCGCGTGTCGGCTCGCGGGAGCCGGTACACGAACGAGTCCTCTTATATATTACAGCGAACAAAGCTGCTGTGTACCAGTGCGTGTCGTGTACACGTGCGCGAGGCGAGTCTGTTACGTTGCTGCTGAATGGAGAGATCTTATACAAGCATCTTATTTAAAATAGATTCCCATATCGATCGATCGATCGAGAGAGAGAGAGAGAGAGAGAGAGAGAGAGAGAGAGAGAGAGAGAGAGAAGAAAATAGAGGCTGTTTCCGCAAACTAGCCGTAGTCGCTGCAAACTAAAGCTATATGCGGAAAGACGCGCGCGTGATTCGGAATACCGATAAGACTTCGCCCCCGCAGCAGCGGGCCGAACGAGATGCATCCGCTCTTCTCTCTCTCGATAAGTCTATATATATACACGCGAGAATCCGTCTGCAGTAGCGGCGCGAGCAGCAGAAGAGAAACTTTTTCGACCATCGATTTTCCTCCTCCTCCTCCTCCTCCTCCTCGTCCGTGCGAGAGAGCACTGCGGACATTTTAGCGAGGCGCGCGCGAACGTGTGTCGCTTTCGGCGGGGGGTCACCCGAGGGAGCAGTCCCAAGTTCACACGCTCGATTTACGGTGAAAAAAGCCGCCGGGGCGGAGGGGGATATCGATTGCCTCGCTCGTTTTCACGGGATAATGCGCGCGGCGGGCTCGCTCGTTCCGGAGATGAATGAACGGCCGATATAGCCGAGCGAGCGAAAGAGAGAGAGAGAGAGAGAGAGAAGGGGATACGTTTATGCGATACGTGTATATAGGTATAGAGGTAAATTTGAATGGACTGCGCTGGCGTATTAGGACGGATTTGAAAACAGTGCTTTTTTTCGCGCGCGGATTTGAATGTCGAGCGCGTCCGAGGATTTAAGATGGGAAATCCCGCGAGAGCTTTGCTTTAGTTTACTTGTACAGACTGTTCCTTTCTTTTTTCTGCCTACCGATGGATCGTATATACGATGCGCTACTTGCGGATCAGAGGCGGCGAACGATACAGTTTTACCGATAATCAGGCTACGATTGTCACGATTAAATTTTTCTTTTCTCTTTCTGTTTCAGGTAAGCGCTATAATTTCCCCTCGCATCAAACTCCGGCGAACGTCGTCTTATACGACGGCAATATTGCACGTCGGAGAAATCCACGCTCGTGCAGGGCTTCGACAGATTGCAGCTTTACATTTCAACAGGTCCGTAGAATAATATATCGTCACGGGCGGCAATATTCTTGCTCTGCGCGCAAGCTATATATATATATATATATATATATATATATATATATATATATATATATATATATATATACACACACACGTCAATGGCCGCGCATAAGCGGAGTCATGTGTATGTATGTATGTATATATATGTAGGTCAGAGGCTGCTATATGCTTCTGCGCGATACGACGTGCCCCGCGGCCCGAGTCAGGACTTGTCTAATCGTCACGTCTCGAGTTTAAGCAGCGACTCGCTTTGGATGTGCTGCCATGTGTGCAAAGCGTACATTTCAGTCTTTTATACGGGAACTATATTGCACGATCGCAAACTCGAAACTTGCAATCTGTCAAATTGCAGAGGATCGAAATGCACTCACCGCGATATACTTTATGTTTTTTTTTAATTTTGCGTCAAATTCGGTGACGATGTGCCGATGAATCAGAAAGCTTCTGTAACGGCGGATACAGCAACCCTATCGCTATCTCAGAACTAGTAATCGCAGTAAAACCCGTTCGAGCGAGGTCTGGCCGCTATATATATACGGGCTCGATTCTATGCTTCTATCGAATCAATCAAATCACTCTGCATCAGCCCTCTCGTTCTCTTTCTTTATATATATATATATATATCTGGATGCGTCTTTCAACAAAAATATAGTTATTGTGCAACTACAATAATTGTTACCGCCATGTGTACGTGTATGCACTTGCTGCTTCAAATTTACTATAGAATATGACATAGAAAAGCGTCCAACAAAGGGGTCGGTCCAATATAGTCGGTTTCGGCGGTACAAATATCTCTCGTGAGCTTTCTGTATACCGCATACTGACATTTTTTGGCATAAACTTGGTATATACAAAATGTATGCTTGGCCTCTACCTATATTTTTCGTTGCAAGGGGAAATTTCGTTTTCATTGAGATTGAACTCGTAATATTTTATTACGATTTCGCTTTGAAATACGAAAAAAATATGAAATAATTCATTTAGAGCCATCTCTTTTATTAATCGAAACCAGTTGATGCGCGCTTTATAAATACTCGATTTCACCGCACCCAAGCGACATATGGAAATCGGAAAATCTCCAAGTGGCAAATAGAAAAAAACATCCGGAAGTTAATGGAAAAAAGCGCGAAAAATAGATAAAAAGTAAAACGGCATCATCCAGAACCGTATTTATATATATATTTTCGTTTCTTTTCCTTTACCGCGGTAAAAAAAGCTCGGATTGCTGCTGTGTATGTATATATATATATATGAAATACGCTAATATGAGAAATGCTCAAAGTGTTCGCCCGTTGCGTTCGTCTCGGCTTTATGTATTCACTTCGAAAAGTGAAGTTTATAAGCGCTCAAAAGCTCGATCCTTCTTTTTTTTGCGCGCGTCTGTAAATATACGCGCTGACTTTTACAGCTTGTTCAAAACGACCCGTCCGAAGTTTCGTGTTATTTTTCAATTTCGCTAAACACCTTTTTTTATGTAAAATGGAGCAATGACTCGCGGCCCATGACTCAGCTCGCACATCACGCAAAGGCTGCCCGATCGGGCAAGACACGCTCAAATGTTTACTTTGACGAGGCGTCGTCGTCGAGCCGCTGCCGCCGACAAGCGATCACTGGGCAATGAAATTACACGCGCATAAGGACAGCGCGCACGGGCCTGTACCTACAATAATGGAACCCAAACAGAATACTAATAGCCGTGAATCTAATTACGGGAGAGCTCCCTCTCCTATATATACGTGGACTTGTCGCGGTATTGCGCGCGAGATGGTATTATAAGCCATGTATAGTAGATGTAGGAGCAGCTATATAGCGCCCATTTGTTATACCCTTATTGCGTATCGGTCGCGCGCAGCTTTGAGTGTATTTTGTCACAGGTATATGAGAGTAGGTCAACAACGAGTCGGCTCGTTTGGCCAAATTCGTAGCGTTGTTTATATCGCGGGCTTTTTCGACGTATCTAAAGGGCTGCAGAGTGCAGAAGGAAAGAGTATGTATATATGTATAGAACGGCGAGGAATGAATTATTCTAATCGTTACATCGGGGCGAAGCGCGTGTTTTACACGAGCGAGTGGAGGTCGCGTAATTACGGCAGTCAGCAATGCAACTATTAAAGTTTAAAAGGACATTAAGTTCCGGCCTCGTATAAGCTCAAGGGCTGCGGACGAGTAAAATTTTAACGACTTTATTATTTCATAACCAACGACGTCATAACGAGCGTAAATTTTTTATGAATTTCCAACGAAAGCTGCTTCAGCAGTGCAGTGTGATTTCATCAAAATATTTGCTCGCGCCTGTATACATATGCATTATTAATCAGCCCGGGATGCGAGATTTTCAAAAATGTACATATATAACATAAATGTCGATTCGCAAGTTACATTCGATTAAGCAGTACCAATTGTACACGTTGCATATTTTTATTGCATAGCTCGATTCCTGCCTAATTTTCGACGATAATTTTCTTACTATTTGCGCGGTAAACACGTGGCGTTCAAAGACACCGGCGCGGCGATGTCTTCGCCGTTGCAGTCGAGCTTCCGTCCCGGAATCTAATGAGAAGAAGAAGAAAACCCAAGGGTGGAAAAAACGGAAGCGAGTATAAAGAAAGCTCCGCGGAGCTGCAGCAGCAGCAGCAGCAGTAGTAGTGGTAGTAGTACTAGTAGTATATAGTGGATGAAAGAATAAGAGAGAGAAAGTCGAGTGCAGCGCAAAAGCAAAGACCGTCGTCATCCCCGTGTTCCATCGAGCCGTTTCTCGTTTCCTCCTCGAAAGCCTCGCTGCCTACACTCTCACCCTTTCAAAAGCTCTTTCACCCTCTCTCTCTCTCTGTCTCTCTCTCGATCGCTTTGTCGCTCTTCCTGTCTCCGTCGTCGCTTCGCATCGACAACTTGTTCTCCGCGCGGCACGAGCACTCGCTCGTTAAGATACCACGGGAACTTAGCTTGAAGTTCCAGCCGATACTTGGCGCGCTCAGCCTCGGATATCTATGTACATTTATATATGCTATATATATGCATTATACGTACGACGCGCGAGCGACGACGCGTCTATATGTAAGTCTAATATAGAGAATATTTGCGGTGGACCGCGAGCGCGACGATTTTCGTATATAGGGCGAGATGTCAGCGTAGATTGAAAGACGTCGAGGACTGCGAAACGCTCGGCTCTATGCTTTTCATTCGACTGATTAAGGGTTGTTGTGCTTGCTAGGGGGACTCGACGAGTCACGATTCTCGGAGGCCATATGTATTATTTGCATAGCTCGGTTCAAAGCTCGTTCGAGCTATTTGTGTGTTTGGATAAAAGAAAAAATAATAAAAGAAAAATCGAGGTACGAAATTGAAGCGCGAGTGTAAAGACGAGAAACACAATATATAGCCAGAGGCACAACCACCGTGTGTGTGTCTGCCGCGGCAATACCGAACTCGCTCTCTTCCTTCTCTTGCAGTGGGCCGGACTCACGTAACGTAATAACATAATACCCCTCCGTCCGTCCGTTCGTCCGTCCGTGGAACACAAACTCGCCAGCACTGGGATAGTTAGCCAATATGGCCAACATCCGTTGACCCGACCACACGTTGCCCCGGAGGAAGATGGAACTTGAATCGTCTCCTTTGAGCTGTTTGTATATACCGTGTTAATATTTCTAAATCCATATCTACAGGAATCTCAGCTTTGCCCGTCGATCTGATCGAGCATTTTTTTTTCATTTCACTCGTCTCGCTGTACTATGAAATAAGCGCTTTTCCACGGCACATATATATATGCATAGATATATAACAGCTGCGCACGCGCGCGCGTAATGTGCCGTATACTTTATACTTTTAAGAGTGAGTCGTTGGCGGCAGAAATCTTACATAAAAATGACAGCCTCTTGGAAAGCACTCGGGCTGCGGCTTTTTACGCGCTCGCTAACAATAGTGACGATCCAATAAATTAAAAATTCTCCGCGCGTCAGCTCGTCGCGCTGCTGTTGCTGCTGCTGCTGTATATTCTTTTTGTTTTATCGTATCTATATACGCTGTCAATTAATGTTATTTTCCTTGCACTCGCGCGCGCGCGCGCGTGTCGTACAAAGAAAAAGAAAACAACATAAAGGCCGGAGGAATGAAAGAAGTCTCTCTAGAATGATGCTCTATTTTTTTCTTCCCGCGCGAGCGCAGGATGTTTTCCAACGGTACAGGTCGGCTGGTCCTCACTGAATTCCCGGAGTCTTTGTCACTATCAAACAATGTCTTTTTCTCGTGCAGCGCGCGACGTCTGTCGCAGAGCCGGTCTTATGTATCCGCCCACCACCCCTTCCACACTATAGACTTCGCCTACGCGAGGCTCACTTTCTTACCTCGTTTTCTTCCTCTCCTACTCCCGAGAGCTGCGGTGTCTCGCTTTCTCTCTTCCTTTTTTTTCGGCGACGGCGGGGAGGTTTGCGCGAAAGTAGACAGTGTTGGTGCTGCTGCTGCTGCTGGTGGTACACCTCGTTCTCTCATTGTATAAAGCGCGCAGCAGTGTGCCGGGCTCTTCGTGTTTCTTGTCTCGCGCGGCGGCGACGTCTTCTCTGCTTTCATTCTCGGACACGGCGCTGAAAGAGACTCTGTATATTATAGCGCAGCCCGAGAGTAAACACTCTTCAAGAGCAGTCCCGGCTGCTAAAATCACCGGAGACTGACAAAGAGCAAGCGTCCGCGAGTGCCGGCTTCATTTTTTATTTACGATGCCGTGTAAACGAGAGGAGGCAAATGCGTATATAAAAGAGCTTTTACTTAGCTGAAATTAGTTGACGAAGAGACAAAACTTAATGTCTCTGAGCGGTCGACACTCGATTGTGCAAACTTGCGCTTTTCGAATTATTTTTTGCCCAATTGTAAATTGTAAGAGTATCGCGCTCAACGTCGGTTCAGGCGAGTTTCCCAACTCGTCGTCATTTTGTTATCGTATTATACAGCAGTTTGGAATTTATCGCCCATTGTCTTATTGTGAGCTTGTAAATGTAAACTATTCTGTGGGACAAATGACAGCGCGAGCAATGTGTCGCACGCGTCACTCGTTATACATGTAATTTTGAATAAGAGAGCCTCTCTATGCCAAGTTGATTGTTTGGATTGAATATTTAGAAAACAACAAATATTTAAGGTTCGGGGTGATCGGATGAACCTTTTCGCGTATATCAACCGATAGGTACACGCGAAAGGCATAATTCCAGCAGCAGTAGCAGTTACTCCGTCAAATATTTGCACTAGCAGGCAGACAAAAGGTTACTCGCTGTGATTCGCTGTTCACCGCACGGGAATCAATTTAATTAGCTAAGCCGCCACACAGCCGTCAGTCTATACAGGGGAAAATCTATGCGTATATGTATTTAGCCGACGCAGCCAATCAAACAGTAGTTCCGAAGTAAAAGACAGAGTCTTGTCAGTTCGGAGATCGTCGAGGCGCGCATAGAGCTGGAGTTACGAGTTAGCATCAACCCGATAGACGCGCAGAGAGTCGCCGCAGCAGCGCAGTTCACAGAGATGTCCAGACGATAAAGATAGGATACAGAGAGGGAGAGCCAGTGAGCGATAGAGTCAGGGTCGCGGTGCACGCAGTCGAGCTAATAGGCAGTCTCTGTCGATGACAAACAGAACGCGCCGGTCAAAGAGTACTTAGATCCAGATCCAGTATAGGCTAGTCGATTGGAGGCCCGGCGGACTACCACTCGCTCGCTTTCAGAAAGCGGTCAGGTCGGAATTATATATACCTAACGCTCAAAGGATACACGATTAGGTCTATGCGTCGGTAGCCCGCCCGAGTGTATATACCGGAGCATCTTTGCCTTACCCCACCCCCCACCCCTCTCTGTCTGTCTACCTCGCGTACAATCGCAATATCTATATCTCGTTATAATGTGATCGCCTTCTCTTCGCGCTACGATATCCGTCGTCGATAATTAACGAGGACCACCGCGTGTTTTGATGGATTTCCGGAGGACCAAGTGCAATAATATAACAGAGGGAGCCAGAGAGAGAGAGAGAGAGAGAGAGAGAGAGAGAGAGAGAGAGAGAGAGAGAGAGAGAGAGAGAGAGAGAGAGAGAGAGAGAGAGAGAGAGAGAGAGAGAGAGAGAGAGAGAGAGAGAGAGAGAGAGAGAGAGAGAGAGAGAGAGAGAGAGAGAGACTACGGATGATTGCGATACCGTATCAGACGACGTAATTGCACTATTTGCTCATGATTACTCGTCTCGTCCAATCAGACAGACAGAGAGCGAGAGAGAGCTGAGTTGGATACGAGTGCGAGTCAAAGGCATTTCCTATTAGACTTAGCCGGTTTGCCGTTTCATTGATGTTGTACCATAGTTGCAGGTTGAAATTTAATTGGAATTCGTGAAGCGCGCAGGCGGGAAAAAAGAAATTAACAATAACCAAAAAGTAAAAAAAAAACATGTTACTGTATTCTAATTCGTCGTGAGCGCATACAACGGTATACATTCTGCAACTAGAGAGGACAATTGGATTTTTCTAGCGGGGCGATGAATTAGGATAACTGGGTTTTCTTTGTAAATGACGCATCGAAACTCGAGAGTCAACACATTTTTACATTTTTAATTCAATAAATTCAATTAAAATAGAAATTACAGCTTCTTACTGATTAGGCGTTAATTTGGTACTTTTCGATTCGAACCTCATTCTCTCGGACGCGTCACTAAGAAGGCTTCTATTAATGGCGGTAAAGTAGAACCTGTGAAGTGGCATTATACCAATCGCGTTGAATTCATCCGATCAAATTAATGTAAAGTTACGTCAGAGCAATTCTAAAATTGAATAATATCCGTTTAAAATGTACCAAAGAATGCAAGCGTACACGTATATATAACAACGCGCTTATATCCAGATGAGACCAAAGTAAAAGGGCGACGAAAACACGTACACGCTACGATAAAAGGGGCGAAAAAAAGGCACATAAGCCAAGAAATAAACAAAGCACTCACGGGGAGGGTAGAATCTAGAGGGGCAAGAGCGGCGGGGTTAAAGTCGGCCAGCCGTTTACTCGCACCCTTTTCGGTATGTGCCTCGTTCTTGGTTAATTAAGAAAAACGGCTTTCGCGGCTTCGCGGACCCGGGAATTTAATTAAATCAACGCGCGATAAATTAAAAGACGCTCTCCGTTACCCACTCGGTCGCCAAAACCCCTAGCGTATATCGCAGCAGCAGCAGCGGCGGCGAAACACAACGTTCGGCATAACGCAGAGAGAAACGCGCTGCTTTCTTTTTGGCTTCGCTCTCGTCGACACTCTTCTCAAGGATTCTCGCGACGTTAGTTCTTCTTCCACTTCTTCTTCTTCTTCTTCTTCTTGCTCGTCTGGCGTCGCTTTTGAGTGGAAAAGTTTATTCGCGCTCGAGGAAGTGGAGACTTTGTAGCGAATTAAGCCATAATTAAGAAATTAGGAGGGCGGAGAGGGCCCTCCTCAAAAGGATCATAACGAGATAAATCCCGGCCGCGTTGGTAACGTCTGTTTTATTAATTAAGCTCGGCAGTATTGCAGGTAATTCGCTTAACCGTCTCGCCGACTTGCATTCAGAGAGAGAGAGAGAGAGAGAGAGAGAGAGAGCCTACCATATCTCTCTCACTCTAAAAATCTCGCTAATATTACTTTCGCAACTTTAATAATGGATTCGTGTCCGTGACGCCATGCTGCCTCATAGTAGTTACAAAACAGTCTCTTTCTCTCTACTCCTCTGTATAGCGTATATAGCGGCATTTCTACTGCCACTTGCTAAAAAATACCTTCCGCGTGCAGGAGAGAAAAAGCAATAAGCCTATATATAGGTATACAGTGATAAAGCGAGGCGGCGGAGGACTCGCGGCAAGCTTCATATCCCCTATCTTGGAAATTCTCGTGGCATCGGAAATTCCCGAAGCCTCTCTTGGTCGCGACTATACAGCGCCTCGGGGAGTCCTTTGTATGACTGGCGGCTGCTGCTGCAGTGCGCAGCACGAAGAAGAGAATTAAGCGGGATGATAGAGCGGGGCCGAAAAGAGAAGCGCTGGCGCCCCGGCCGGAATTCGTTCTGCAGATTTAGTAGATCAATCGCACGGAGGGATATGTAAAGTAGCCGCCGAGAAAGGATATTTACGTTCGCTCCGCGGCTCTCGCACCTCATCAGCCTCTTTCCATCGCCGTCGTGCCCCGTCTTCCAATTCTCTCTCGCCGGCAAAATTTTTTCCCACCCAGCCCTTCCTGTGTACACTCCTCTGCACTGGCAATTTTCGCGAAAATCCGCCGACGCAGAAGCGCTTTTTTATTGGCACCTACATACGCTGCTGCTGACTGCAGTCGTCGGCTCGAGATTGCAGACACTCGGCTCCGGGTGTCTGCGTATTTTTCGTGTCTTATATCGAGCCTCGTGGCTGCGAGTCTGGACGTGCTGAGCTACTATTGCACACATGATTTTCACAGTATATACCTGCGGGCGAAATTAACCGGCCTGGAAATAATATATATATACAGCGTCAGCTGTATACGAGTAGATATTATGTATCGATTGAAACTCGTTCGCGTTTCCGAATATTATTTTGTCGGCGCGCCGCTTATACCACATATATAATAATAATAGCGTATAAATATACACAATATAAACAGGCTAACAAAATCAAATATTTACCCGGAAGCATAAGCCGATATATATATATATAATAGCAGCACAATAATAATAATACAGTCTCGTGAATGAATTCGCGAAGAAGGAGTGTGCCCAGCAGTATCAGAGTACGCAGTCTCGTATAAAACGTATTGGCCTTCCAGAGACAAATCACGAGCAATAATAGAGACCTTTCACGCTCGATCGAGTCGAGAGATCCCGATTCGGCTTTTACGTCGGCTCGGTTAACCCTGGGGCGCCGGCGGAGTGCGGCTATTTGTCGAAGAAAAGCGTAATTCGCGGAGAAGGAACTGCCAGAGTAGAAATTAAGATAGGACGATCGAGAAATCGATCCTGTATAAAAAATAGTCGAAGCTTCTTCTCCTCTAATGCGTTGTACGATGGACGATGCGCACCGCGACTCTTTAAGATTATTTTAAGAAAAAAAAACCCCACGACGACGCACTTTACGAGCATCAGGGAAATCTAGCAGAGCCGTCGATCGCATCGTGTGTTTTACGGCCATTAAAAGCGGCGTCGAGGGCGCCAATATCAGATACACCTGAAAGCGAGGATTAGGTCGATGCATCCTGACCGGGTTGCGAGCTTGTTTCGCGCTAATCGTCCGGAAACGTATATCCTCGGCTCGATTTAAGGCGCATACACCGCATGCGATCGGTGACTGATGAAAAAAGGATTTTCGCGATTGCGCGCGTCTATACTTATCGAATGTACGCTATATACGGCTTCGGGTAGATTTAAGCTCGAGCGTCCGAAGACTTATTCGAGATGTTGTTTCGGCGCGCGCGAGTGCACTAATTGCGCTTTTTCTCTCGCGAAATGGATTGAAGATCTCGCACTATATATATATAGAGAGAGAGATCCATCGACCTCTACCTCATTTTCTTTAGTATAGTAAAGGTATAGGTATATACAACAGCGTGTACCTTTTATATGGACGTAATAACACTTGGGGAGGCAATACGAGTCGGTGCAATTCCAAAAATTAAAAACACTCGCACTTATCGTTTAGACTGCCGCGGCGTACGCGCGTCATCGCATAGTCCAGTATACATTATAGGTATATACTTATATATAGAGCCGAAGAAAAGAAGCGAGCGAAAAAATGCATAAGCCATGCGGGGGTAGTGCAGTAAGAAGATGAGCTCGGCTTGTTATTCGCGTGTGCAGGCAGCCTCTACAGCGCTATAGCGCGAAAGTACAGTGTCAGTAATGGTCTACTAAATCACATTATATTGTTTCTTGAGGAGGGGGCTTTCGCTCGCTCTCTCTGCTCGTGGCTGCAGAGCGCGAACCTGCTGCTGCGGTATTTCCTCGAGTCGGGGCAAAGGACCCTCTCGAAACGAGTTTCGCCGTTGCCTGCTGCTGCTGCGTATATATATACCGCTGCGCTATACTGCTGCTTTCTCGCTTCGCGCGCGCGGTCTGTATCTATACATATATATACGTATAAGCTTCTCTCCAAGGCGTGCGTGTATCGTAATATACAGACGAGAACGCGCCGCGAATGTAAATGTCTATATGATTTCGTTACTCGCACCTGCGGGTTTTAGCTGCGAAAAATTTTCGTAAACAAATACCGTTATATATCGACTTCTCTCGCCAACGGTGCCTATAGATTAGCCTATCGAATTCAGCGGGCTGCGCGCATATAGCCGTATCAAGGCCGCGGTTCATCTCCGTCTCTCGGCTTTGTAGAGGCAGTATATTAGCGGCGGTGGCGGCGAAAAGCTCGAGCGGCCGCGGAACAAGCTGCAAGAGAAATAGGGTCTAAAGAGTGACGCTTTCGCGTATACACATATACATACGCGCGCGGCGCGTCTCGCTGTTAATGGCTCGCCGCCTCTCTCGCGTGGGCGTCCGATGCATATACGCGCCGGCGCAAGCCCGAGCTAATGCTGCGGAAGCCGCGTATAAGGAGGATCATCCGAAAGTTGGATGAACTTCTGACTGTGAGTAATTGGGCTTCTCGCGGGTGCGAGCACCGTCAGCTTCGCGAATCGACAAGGCTCTTGGCTTTGATATACCGTTGTCTCAACTTTTCTGCGTGCTGTGCTGGCTCTGCGAGAGTTTTCTGCGCGCGCAACTCCGCGGTGTCACACTTTCTTTCTCTATAGGGCTCGAAGCGATTAAATCGCCGTTGAAAGTGTGAAACTTGCTAAGCTAATTTTATAACAACCGTGCGCGATAATTCCTCGTTAGCCTGCCTGCGCAGTACATAGCTTTGGTATTTCTCATGAAAATCGGCCCTGCTCCGAGTTCCAGTGTGTAGTATATTTGCTCTGGATGTTTGGTGCAGGTACATTTGTTCCGTACCATGGCTTTTCTCCTCCCGCGTAACGTCTACTACTCGCATTAATGAACGCCCAGACCTTAGCGTATATTGCGCCCTGTACTCCATAACGTGTGCAAAGGTGAGTGAAACGAATTAGTTTCCGTAGCCTCGGGCGTGTCGAATGATAAGCAGGCTTAAGATGATGCAAGTGTGTGTGTGTGTGTGTGTGTGTGTGCGCGCGAGCGCGTCTGATACACCGATGTGTACGGATGTACGCGTGCCAAGCTCTCTGTGCTCTCGAGCATTAAAATATTCAAATATTGGAACAATTTGCAATTCCTTGCGCAGCTTCTGCATGAGTATGTGCTACATTAATATTGCTACTTTAAATTTCATCACAGCCTTTATATCTTCCTCGCGTTCCAATGGCCGCATGCTAGATTGTTAAATATATTGTGCCGAAAGTGTATAATATCGGGTATAAATCATTTTATACCAATCCTCGCGGAGGAGAGTGCGCGTTCAATGTAGAATTAATAATTATTAAAAGTTAATCCGAGTTGCGAACGATGCTTTCAGAAGAGAAAGGGAACAATACATTATAATACGACAAGTTTTACTGCGCAGTTCCGCTGCAGACGAAGCTTAGTTGTGTCATTGTTACATTCCAGAATTATTCTCCTTCTCGTTTCCCAACCACCGACGGTCGAGTCTCTCGGAGGTATAAGTACCGATTAGAGGATGCTTTCACTGTATTTAGATTTCCACTCATAGAGCGAGCCATAGTCGATGAAAATGCGGATGCCAACGCACGAGCGCACGCGCTCGCTCGCTCGCTCGCTCGCGAATAGAAACAGGGGGGAAATTGATTCCAGCGAAAGTGAAAAGTAAAGTTCAACGATGAAATCGCTGGAGCGAGAAAAAAAAGGTGCCTCGTGAATTTTAATCAACTCATTACTTTGCCATCGGTTTCAAGTGGGCCCCCTCCCCGTTCTCTCTCCCTGTATATAACTATATATATATATATATATATATATATATATAGATGGATTCATCGATAGCATTGCGGTGCACAAATGGCCGAGCACGGACCAGGTGCTTACATTTGTAATGTAAATGAAGAGCGGCGATCTGCGACGGCGAGCATCGCATGACCGAATACTCAAATCTGAAATCAAAAAGTCACTGATCTCTATCAAACCATGTGACTCCTTCAGATTTCAGGACAACGAGACATTGTCGTTTTTGCAATCAGCGCGTTTTCTTCTTTACAATTTTCATGTTCAAAAGTTAGTTTCTGCAATGGAGTGTTAAAGCAGGCGTTCGAACTGTTTAGAAATATACGAATAGTTAAGCGCGACTCGTACCACTTATTCAATTTGTCGTCTCTACAATCCGTTTTCGTAATCGATAGCTTTATGCTAATTTTTTTCTGATGATATCCGTATACGATTCTGTGAACGACGCTAATGGAATTATGAGATATCGGGTCACGTCGGTTATCAACCCGGATACTTCTCTAAAATTATACGTTGTATGTATTCCACTTTCTGAATTAAAGAAATAAAGGTGTCTGCCTTATATTATCATTCTGTAAGAGGCCTAAATTTAGAATACCTTTCATCATTTTGCTAATGTATCTTGATAAATTTAATTAGCGCCTGATCCATGGTCATTCGGCAGCTTCTACTTTTACATCCGTTGTCGATTTCTCATGCAGATAGAATACAAATTCATATTAATCCTGCGAACAAAGCGTAAAAGCATCATCCGGAGTAAAATACTAAAACATCCAAGAGTCTGCAAGGTGTTGCTGTGAGCATACCCTATAACATACTCAAGACGCGCTATATAGGAGACAAAGTTCAGAACTTGATTCCCATGTGGTTCCAGCAAAGTGGGCCAGCTTTCTAGAGAGCTGGACCAGATTTAAGGGGAGATCAACTACCGAGTGCTTTTAGAGGGGCACCGCAAAATTACGGTCCGATATAGGTGATGCGACTTTGATTGTGTTTTGAAAATGGCAACATGCGCTAATCCATATATAATATACAGTTGAAAAGTGGCGTCTTTGCTTTATTCATTATTATATCTTATTCAACTCGAAGATATGCCAACTATTTGGACAGTACTTGTCAAACTTAAATTGCCGCTATCGCGGAGCGAATAACCAAAGAAAATCATTATACCTGTCATTTGTGAGCGGATCCAAAGGGACAGCGCACAACTGGCAATCCTCGATGTGGCAAATAGATCTGTCAGACATCAGAGCGCCCAGCAGTCGATAAGGCAAAAAAGAAGATCGTTTCCGTAAATAACCATTAATAACCAATCGCCGAGATTCCTGAGATTATCAAGAATCTTCGTCGCGATAATTGTTGATGACATACACAGTCCACGTTGATAATAAGATAAACATGTTTTTCCTTTTCGAGTACAATACTTACGTGCTTATACAGATTAAATTACATCTATCGTTCATATAAATATATATCATAATATATGTATACCTATACTACCTCCATCCAAGATAATTTTTTTTTTCATATATACTATTAATCGATATTGACAATATTCGTATGCATATATGTTTTTACTGTGCTCTGCTTGTTACGAAAATGAATGACACATTGAAAAAAAACGAGAACAATAAAATGCAAATCCAACGTAAAATTTTAATAATCCATTAACGTGAACTGTCGCGCCAGTCAGAATCAACGCCTGTCCAATAAAAATGAAAAAGAAAAAATTCATGACGTTGAACAAAAAAAGTAGAAGAAAAAACACCCTCTCGTTTCCGTTCCACATTCCATGACTATCGCGCGGCAGGAATGCGACGTTAAAAAGATCATTTACTGGCATCAGGCTAGCCTTATCTGAACAAGACAACGCGAAAATATACACGCGAGTGGGCGTCTGCCCCGGCGCAGCAAGCGAGTAAAAAAAGTCCAACACACTATTTATCCCGAAAGGAAAAGGCCATAGCATCGAAGCGGGCGACTTAACAGTCTACGAGCGTAGTGTTGGCACTCAAACTTTAATGAGCCACCCCCGCGACGAATATATACAGCGGAGCGTAGTAGTGTATAGCGTATGCCGCTGCAGCACGAAAAAGGACGACCGACAGATAGAACCGCGCGGCGAGAAAGCTCGAGGCGCTTTATACGCAGCGGAGATGTTATCCGCAGCTCGTTAGCGCCATTCTTTATTACGCCGATACATACTTAAAATTGATGGTCAGCCGCTCGCGTGAGCCTGCCGTCACTGTATTATATGTACACAGGCCAAGCATACTTATATAGATGTATATATAGCACACTCGTCCCTCGCGCGCAGCTCGGTGCTGCTGATCCCTCGAGCCCTTCGACGATTACTCTTCCACTCAAGAAAATCGATTTCCCATTTCTCAAGTCCCGCAGAGACAGAGGAGGGAAAGCGACTCCAGTCGAGAGAAATTATCGCGCGAATTACCTATGATCGAGGAAGGGAGCGAGAGCCGAGGAGGAAGGGAAAGGGCAACTACGATACGAGTTAACGCGCGAATTTTATGTTCAAGGTCGGGCCTCTACGTGGATCTGTACAATTCACTACGTATACGTGTCTTACATAGGCTTCTGTTCGTTAGCACTTGATTACCGGCAATTGATGCTCAACTTATGCCTCCCCGAAATTGACTAGAGCGAGAACTTACGAGGCCATCTAGACAGAAGTTAGAGCTTCGGTTAAGTATATATCTCGAATATTAGAACTGAAATTTTGCTAGAAATTTCAGAGTGTTTAATATTTGCGCAAATCGGATATTAATTCTTCTATATACTAGGGAGTTTGATTGCGCAAAAAAAACTTATATAATTAAATGGGCATAAAACAATGTTAACTACGTATTTTTTCTGCTGGCATTACCACTCGTATAGGATTCCTTAAGTAAATCCGTGATCCAGAATTTACCGGTATCCGTGTGAAATCTGGCTGCTTTCTACTGAGAAAAACTCGGCATCATTTCTACCGGGGTAGTCTTGATGAATAATATATACCGGTTTTTAAATAATACCAGTTTTATGGATTTCAGTTTAATTGTAGAGCAGAGCAGTGTTTGAGACTGATGTCCACATACACAAGCATTTCAAGTTTCATAATCTATTTTTCAATGGCTAAAATTAGATACGGCTATTGTGAGATGAACGAATAATCCAGATGTTTAAATATAGTACTGGAAGTATCTGTAGTGTTTAAATATAATACGCTTCACAAGAAACTTCACACGGTGAAGCGTGTTACGTATATCTTCGCGATTGTACATCGTGCATACAATCACGTAATTTCATTTAGTTTTCTTCTCATACATCGGCAGCCATAATAGTTGAGAAGTTTGCAAAAGAAGAAAAAGGAACTGCCCACCCTAAGCACATAGACATAACGCAGAGTGTCCAAAGTCCAAATGAAAAATTCATCTTCCAATTTTCGTCAAGAATACCCACGGCGAGTTACAGCCTTCGATTCTAATGCTCCTTTTCCACGTAATCAAATTGCGCGCTTATTTATTCAATCGGACGGACAGCTCGCGGGGTTTTTATTGCGGCCGGTCGCTCTATATCTAACGCTCCGGCTTTAATCCCCGGTGTACGGCGAGCGGCGGCCGTGGACCGTCTTGATTAGAAGTACTCGCATTTCCCCGGGGTGCTGACCGCGAGGTATAGGGAGACCGCACCGGCCTGTCTATGCATCCCTGCGTGAGCGCGTATATACATTTATATATATAGATATATGTATACAGAGATATAGAGATGAGTAGACGCGTAGCTATTGCGTGCGTCAGATTTAAATTTTTCATGCGATTTAAGGATGAATTCCAGGAGTTATAGGGATTAGCGTCGAAGTTGGCCGAGAGAATAGTAATATGCACTGGATCGTGAATTTCGCCAGCTCTACAGGCTCTTATTTTTTTCCTCTGATTGGAAGCCGAGGGAAAATGAAATATTCAATCGCAGAACGCGAACGCAAGTATATATTATTATACACATCTGGGTGTAGATCTTTACAATGTAACGTGTACCCCGGAACGTATATATTATATGAAATAGCTCTCGGTCTCTACTCGACTCGACGTTTTAATTGGGCACTTTATCAGGCCGAAGTTATTGTCGGGCTTGTGGTAAAAATTTCACGTTATCGAGGCATCGCGTTAAATTATTATTCACGCCATCTCATGCGGTGTATAAAATCGTGCGGTATCGTGCTTCTTGCCCATGGAAATTCGATCTGTCGATGTACAGCAGATACGAGCGAAACGTTAAAAAGTCGCAGTTATGGAATAACGAATCCACGAGGGCTAACTTCCTGCCACCGGCTTAGAAGCTTACAAGAAATGTATAAGAAGCGAGAGAGAAAGACTGGGAGAACGTGCTTGTGCAGACGCGCAATTGCTCGAGTCGCATAAGGGTGCCGGAGACGGGGATATATCGATCCGCGCGCGAGAGACGCACGTAATAGGCGTCCTGCAATGTCTCTCCTTCTCTCTCTCTGTCTCTTTCTCTCTGCGCGAGATGTCCCGGCACAACGGAACAAGAGAGATTAAGCGACTAAGAGCGAGACAGAATGTGCAGTGTACTGCAAAAGAGAGCGTGAGCGAGTGAGACGACGTGGCGACGATAACGTTATGATAACTGTGCTCGGGATGGATCTTGATTGCCCTGCGCGAGTGCTCTGCTACGAAATATTGTATAGCGCAACGGAGCTTTGTGTGTGCGCGTGTGTATATACGAGAAGTCGCGCGCCGTGTGAAATAGCGTATTTTTGTTGAGCTCTGTAGCCGAGCTGATGTTACAGCTCGCATTATATACACTTTGCTGGATTAAATACCAGCTGACTCGGGCGAATTGATATTGGTGAACTTTACTATACTTGGCCTAAATTTAAGTTTTATGACGACGCTGAATTTCTCCCTGCTAAATTATATTAGCTTTAATTCGATCACCGGTTCATCATACAGGAGATTCGGCGAACATCTGACAGCTCGTGCGATATGGAGCGAATGAAAAATCAAATTTCCTGACGTTCGTGATTCGATAATTGTTCATAAATTACCTTCCAATAACCTGTACAGCTGACAAGGATCGAGGCCGCATTTAATTTTCGAACACATAATAATATTATAATGCGGACCGGGATATGTATTTCATGACACTTTGCTTGTAACACGAGAGCTGCGTGAAAGTAAAACAGAGCCGCACCGCGTATATACTGTGTTTTATAAGCAGATTACTCGTGTTTTCAAAGGCTTAATTATAACGAAGCTGCATTATCGGAAATTAACAATTACCTACTGCACACGGCGGTCTTCCGAATGCGCATAAAATGTATATATATATATATATATATAATATACCTATACGCGCCACCAAGCAAAAGCGGCAAACTGCTTTTCGAAAGCCCATCGCGTTACAGTATATTTATAAAAGTATATCAAAGCCGCGCGTTCCCGCCATATTCTCCGAGCGATATAAATGAACAAAATGAAAAAATTCACGCTGCGATGAAAAAAAAATCCATACTGTCGCGGGTCCTCTTCACCCAGCTGCACGGAGAAAGACTCACATGTACATACAGTTCAGAGAGCGCACTTGACGGGTGAATTCTGATGTCGCCGAAAAACATGTATATATACGTGCACATCAGCGGTTATTTATATTTCTCTCGCTTGTCCGTGTCACGAGTAAACGCGCACACGCGTGCCTGTGTATACGTATGTATGTAGTAGATGGTATACGCGTAGGCGCGAGCAAGCGTTCTGCTGCAGTAGTGTGTAGGTGCTGCGGCGGATTCAATTATATCGATACACATAATATAAGCGGGCCGGCGCCAGCAGCCAAGGGGATGCAGCAGCAGCCGCCGGCTGCATGTCAGCTCTCATCGGGAGCAGCACCGCACTGTATCAATAGGCCATTGTCTATTGATACTCGGACGCCGGCCACTATACCGCTACACTGTATCTCTCGGCCCCTCTATAGTTTACTCTTTATTCCCCCCCACCCCGCCCCCCTCTTCAGTTCTGTATACCGCATATAGTTGCTTTGCTTTCTTCGACTCCTCGGCTCAGCTGTTTATTTATCCGCGGCAGTGCATTCTTCTCATTGCCGACGCCGCGGCCTTTTTTTTCTCGTTTTCCAGCCCCGCAATTCTCTATCAATAATTTTTTTCTGCGTTGTACACACGCCGTTGGTCTGCTTTCCCATATCTGTACCGACTCTTTTCAATTCTCGTCAGCGCGTCCGGTTTTTTCCAACTCTGTTTATTATATACATGCTCTCTGTGTATACGACGTGCATATATAGATGCGTTATATACGTCCA
Organism: Muscidifurax raptorellus; assembly: GCA_020010945.3. NCBI lineage: Eukaryota > Metazoa > Arthropoda > Insecta > Hymenoptera > Pteromalidae > Muscidifurax > Muscidifurax raptorellus. The sequence goes on along the minus strand of CM052081.1, from coordinate 1,022,018 downwards.
ACTGCCATGAGTGTAGCCAAACGAAAATCACGTTTGTATATTCTACCGGTTGACTGGAGTTTGCCTATATATAGACAACAATACTTATCAGAGTATAGATATACGCGTGTTGTGAGAAGAACGACAGACGAATAGCCGGTAGAATATACAGGTATGGCTGCGCGGGGGTGCATATATTGATATTTATATGCGCATACCTAGGATTTTGCGATATGTATATAATAGATATACACAGCACACACACGTCTATATAGATTCGCGAATCAATCATTTGGCGATACTTGACGAGCGAGTGATCGCATTGTTTTCGCGATTGATTTATCCGCGCGATTTTCCGCTTAAGAGTTACGTACTCGGCGTTCACCCGCGCGGTTTTTCCCTCCTCTAGTGGAAGCGTCAACAATGCTTTTTTTCGGAGTAATCAATCGTCTGCGAACATTGATTATTCTATTTACTCAGCTCCATAACATCATTACATTTTTATGACTATTCAATGCGTTCACTTTATTGCGTACGAGAGCACTCGACGCGAACGCCAGGATATAACGAATCCGCGAACTTTTCATATCCTGATGCAGCGCTGTCTCGCTCTCAATGACGACACTTTCGGGATTAGAAGAGCCGGCCGCGCTATATGATTTATCGGCGGCAAGCGTAAGGGATACACCTATGTATGCGCCGTCGAGAGCTAGATTGCGCGCTCGCTCTATGCATGTACGTACATCGCTGTGCTACTGTTATACCGCAGAGTCTCTCGGAGAGAGAGAGAGAGAGAGAGAGAGAGAGAGAGAGAGAGAGAGAACGGCGTCGGGTGAGGCATGGTTCACATGGGAAATGAATGTTCTGTCGCGGCTGGAACGAGAGATCTCTTTGCAGCTGCATGAACTTATATACTTCTGCGAATATGCGAGGCTGTCGTGCTTGCTTATATTTTTGCAGTATAATAGCTGCGCGTATATGCGAATCGATAGGACGCTGGGACTATGCTTCTATTATAGGGAACTTGATATTCGACCGGTGGAATTAAAAAAAAAATCCGCGAAATATTGTCCGTTCGAAACTTTATCGCGTGAAATCAACCAGAAATAGTAGAAAAAAATATCGTCAAACGCACTTCCTGTCACGCACATCGGTCCTGTTTTTATGTAGCACGACTCACTCCCCTCCAGAGATGCGTATTTTTTATACGCGCACACTGCTCGGCGCGCCATCATGTCATACACGTTCACGTGTCTGCGAAAGATTGTATCAAAATTCCATAAAAAGTATTTCGAAAAAATGGAATTAAAAACTCTGAAAATGTCCCGTCTCGTTCAACAGAACAACAGTGGATAATTTTCAACGGTTATATAGTCGCTTCGAAAAAAAATGAAAAAAAAAGTATACGCACTAAAGATATCTAGTTTTGATCATTACACCTGACACGCCGCAGACGCGTCTAGTCTGCGTGAGCATCACCGCCGATTTTTTCCATTCTCGTTCGACGAAGCGTGCGCATGAAAAATCGCGCGCTCGAGCGCTCTATAGACCCGTTGGTTCGTGGAGCAAATGTTGGTTTGTGAATTTTCGCACGCACTTCGACGGACGGCTTCATTCTTCTTTATACGTACACATAGATATCGCGCGTACTGTTTCGGTTTTTAATTTTAGAGCTACGCAGCCTCGGTGCAGTCGACGGCGAGAGAGTGAATGAGAGAGCGAGGCTCGTGTGTCGCGCAACGCGCGGTGAGCACTTCAAAGCAATCGCTCGTTTCATTGCCGCGCGGATATATGCACGGCACGCTCGAATGGCTCTCGTTTCGCGAGCGGGTGTCATATCACGCCTGGCCATTTCGCCTCTACTATTTTTCGATGCGCGACCGATCAGCAACGTAATTTGCGATATTCGCGATCATAATCATACATACCGCGGCCGCTTGGATCATTTTCGGGCTTCTATATTATATGCATACGAATACAATTCCTGCGGGATATACAAATGTTAAAACAGAGCAAAAGATCCGACTCGTTGCTATAATATGTTATATATAAACACAGGATTCCAGTCTGATGGAATATAAAGAAGAAAATGAAAAAGCTGCTCGGGCGGGCAGCGCGAGCCCTGAAAAATCTTGAAAATAAAGCACGACAAGTTCATCCGCGGACTACAACTAGGCTACCTGTATAGCTCTATATATATATATATATATATATATATATATATATATATCCGCCGCGGCTATACGGCGATAGCTAATCGCTCGTGCCTCGTACACAATCCTTAGGCCAGCGCACGCCGACTCCGAAACAAAAGTTCCACAACGAAAAATACGATGGGGCATTAATAGCCGCGGAGAAGCTGCAACCGCGGCTGTTTGCCCCCTCTCGCTGTGCTAGCTGCGGCTGCTATAGGGCCATATTGAAACAACAAAGTGTTAACGAGCGGAAACGAGATAACGGGGGCATTCGCTCGTAACGAGAATTTAAATGGAGAAACGCGAGATGAGGCGGCCGCTGCTGTAGCTGTGGTGGTGGTATAGTAGTAGCATATACAGTCGTAGTAGTAGGTGCTCTGCCTCGGGGCCGCGAACGATCTCGATACCTCTTTCGACTTGGCTGTTTTATGCACTTGGCTATGGCTCCTGCCATTATGAGAGAGCAGCAGCATCCCGCGCTTTTGAATAATTGAAGCTGATTGCTCGCGGATCTTGCGGATATTTTTCTCGCTCCTTCTATATACGCATAAATTTCGAGCGCATCTATGTTATATACGTGGATAGGAGAAAAAAATTTTTTTTCTCTCGCGTTATAAGTACGATAGTACACCGCGGTGGTCGAAATCAAATATTAGCTTCGAGTTATATATAGGTGTGTATATATATATATCCAAGTCCATTGTTGATTTGGAGAGAATACAGGAGAAATCGGAGATAGGAAAAAGCGTAACCTGCGCCGGAGCACGCTATACAGTCGAAAGTAAAAGCAGCGCTCCAATTCGCGCGAAAACAATGCGAGGAGAGAAAAAAAGCATCATTAGCAATTCAAACAAGAGGCGTTATACACAGTAGCGCGGTAGCTTCAAAACTCGCCTGTATACATATATACACTCTCTTGCAGTTGATCGAGCGCGAGCGTGATCCTGTCGGTTAAAGAGGAAAATTTGCATATTTCCCGACGAGAGGCTCCCCCGTGGGGGAAAAGTCTGTCTGTCGCTCGGTCTTTCTCTCGAGAAAGGCGAGACAAAAGTACAAAGCTCTCGCGGATAATCAGCTGTTGCACTTCCGCACCCGATATATAGCGAAAGGAAGCGATGCGCTTGCGCCTCGACAAAGTGTATACAGTAGCAGCTCTCCTTCTCTCGAATGAGCGCTGATCCTTTAACGTCTGCCTCGCTCTTTTTCTACTTTTAGGCTCCGCGCGGAAAGGTGAAACTTAACTATCGTTAAAACGGAGCCTCTTCTCTCGAGGGCGAACACGTGTACAGTGCGATACAGCGGAGATGACGGGGGGAGAGCGGAAGCTGCTTTCGGACAATAACTTTTATTCTCGGACTCGGATCTCAGCGCTACGTTGCGAGACATTTACCGGGGATTTATGGGGCCTGCTGTTTATGCAGAGGGGAGCTTCGTTCGACGGACGATTAACTGCGACCTTGTGATGCGATATGGTATATACATGCCGTTGTCCCTTGTATACGTATATACGTCTCACCCGCGGAACGACTCGGCCTTGGTTCCTCGCGTATACATATATATTTTATCAATTTAAAGAAGAGCACCGTTTGATTCTATACAAATACACACCGGCAACGAAGTTTCACTATTTTTATGTTTTCCAATTCCCGAACCTACGCGCGACAGCTCTCCAGTATATTTTTCCGCTACATGCTGCGCTAAAGCTATATAGACGAAGGCCGCCGTATTGCTTGTATAAACCCAGTGAGTTCTGATGAACCTTTCCCTGCAGTATATACGTATATCTACCGAAAAATGTTTGCACGATCGCGTCCTACTTGTTCGTAAATAGAGCGAAAAATAGCGTAGCACTCGAAACGACGTATATAAGCGAGTCTATTCGAGTCGTCGAGCGATTAAAAATGACAAGGAAATCGCGTTGAGCGGCGGCGCGTTTATCTCCATCGGCTTCTTCCGGTCGCAATTCGTTTTGATACAGTTATATATCCCCGGGAGAGCAATCGAGCCGCGTTTTCTTTATTCCTCGCCGCGCGGCGATAAAAGTCGTGGAATCGCTGCTTTATTTAGCAAAGAATCACAAAGCTCCTCTCTCCCGCGCGCTACTCCTCTGTCTATACTTGCGCCTGTGTGTATACAAGGAAGCTTCACCGACTCTATTCTTCCTTCCTTCCTTCCTTCCTTCCTTCCTTCCGTTCTCTCTCTCTTTTTTTCGAGTATTTGGTCAAGCCAGGGTAAATTCAACGATGGAGTTTGTCAATACCGCAAGTAGGGTAGAAGGACGAGGCTGTTGATTTTGTTTTCGACGTCGACTGCCGGCGACAAGGAGAATGCTCTTGTCGCGTACTCCGTAAGTCGCGCTTTAATTTAGCTACCTTTTTAGGCTCGTGTTTTCCCGTAGAGATTTCATTTGCCGTCGCTCGCTAATGTATTCGCAAACAAGCCTGGGATTTCGATTGTGTTATATAGATACCGCGCCGAGGGGCAGAGAAAAGCTTACCGTGCGCTTCCATTTATTTATTTTGAGAAAGCTGCTGTGTCTATATATATTTCATGCATATACTAATTGTCGGACAAACACGCATGAATTATCGCTATATACCTTTCCAGTGAATTAGGTGCAGTAATCAGTGCATCGAACGAAGCCGCGATAATAGCGGAGGTAGATCATTCGGAAAATCATTCGTATACACCGATGTAACCGAATAACGTAGCCGCGCCACTGTTATACACGTTTACACATTATAATTACGCGATAATGAGTGTGTCAAACACCGGAACGGAAAAAGCGCGCAAATTCCCCCGGTCAGTATGCAAATGTTTACCTGTGGCAACAATTAAAGTTCTTTGCACTGTTGTCTTCTGGCTGGGACAAAGCAAAAACGGCATTTTCCAATTTCCGCGGACGCGTAGCTCGTAAATCTTTGAAACGGACACAGTGTATATAGCGCAGCACCGAGGCTGCGATGCAAAGTACACACACTTGTACAGTCCGCTGAATGATTAAACCCGGCTGGCCACACTCGTCAACGTCATTCATTGCCGCCGCCGCCGCAGAAAAAAAAAACGAGAGGGAAAAGAGCCCGCTGTGCCTCTCGTCGTTTGTCAGCAATTGAGTTGTTTCGCCTATTTTTTCTGGCAGCCCTGCAACAACAAGTTATAGAGCCAGTTGTCGCGCGTTTTAACGTGTGAAGCTAGTTTGTTTTTTGCCCGTTTCTATATATACATCTTATTCGCGACCTCTCGATTTTCCAACTCGGAATTTGGTTAAATCGCTTTGGATGAACAACTTCGATCATCTCGTTCCTCGTTACATTTTAATCTTGTTCGTTTCATTCAATCGTATTCGTTTGACGCATATATGTTTTTTTTTCTATACCCGAATCGCGCAGTCCAATCCAAGTGTACAGTTGAATCTGCACACTGATGAAAAAAAATAATAAAGGGACTGAAATAAAATAAAATACGAAGAGGAACGTCGAATAATGTGCGAATCAAACTTGGCGCAATAGTGGAGGTATATAGGGGGGCAGCAGGGCTGCATCAATTTCCGATGGCTCGAGCTATACGCGCGGGCTCGCGGTTATTCGATTTGAAACTTTAATATTTGCGTTCCGCGCTCGCGTTATTGAGCCAGTCTAGAGGAGGGGGAGGGGGTACAGTACACACACATACACGCTCGCATTCTTCCCTCTCGCGCGACATAATCCATGTAGGTGCGTGTCTGCACAGATACATACCTATATATGTGGAAGACACACACACTTACACACATCGCGTATATCCCGGCGATAAATCACGAGCAGGAGCAGCGAAGGCGCACGATCGCAATAAGAAAGTCTGAGCGCGCGACGAGTGTTGAAAACGTCATCCCCTCCTTGTGTTCTCGCGCTGTCTACGGACGTGCGCGCGATGCACCGAACACGCGTAATGGTTATTTATGTTTCTCTGATGGTACACACACACATATACACACACATATGTATAGCAAAGTGGGTTGTGCGGCTCTGGGAGAAAAATAGATGAACGACGAGACAGGTGACGCGGTATACATATATGTACGTACGAGTTCATCTCTTATATTTAAGAATATCTAAATTTCCTATAATATGTAGCTTATACTAGGCTATATAGGAAAAGTTCACCTCTCTAAATTCATTGCTGGAGTGTAAACGTGTGTCACCACTGCTGTTTTAACGACGCGGAACTAGGCGAAGTCGAGGAACGGCAAGGAAAAAAAGGAGGCGCGATGCGCGCATCGATCGATTGCCTTTGACTGCAAGATTTATCGGCCTCGTGCTTCGCGACGACGAAGAGCTACGATGTGCGGCGAAGAGGAGCCATAAAATGCTCGTGTCCCCCTGACCCTCGTCCATTAAACGTTTACGAGTAAACTGCGAGCCCGCGAGGTATATATATGACGCTGTTTATCTTGGGCTAAAAATGAGAAAATTTTGCTTCTAAAAAGCCTTATTCTCGCAAAAACCGCGAGTGCAATAGCCGCGAGAGTAAAAAAAAACGAGGTATAAATAAGCAAAGAGCGAGCAAACGTCAGGGAGCTAAGAAAATCGCCGAAGCCTGGCTGACCTCAGTCGTCAATTATTCAACGTAGCAGCGGCAGCGGCGGCGGCGGCGGCGGATAAATCGACAAGAGGGCGGAGGTATGCTCGAAGCTCCGCCGCGGCTGCAGCCGGGCTTTAAAGTTTGATTTCACGTGCTTCCTCGGAAGCACGTAGTCTGATGCTTGCGCGCGCGCGTCTGTCGAGTCGCATGTTGGACCGGTATATATACGGGGGAATGCGCGCGGAGAAGCGAGCGAGCGAGAGCAAACAGCGCTGATCGATTTGAACTCAGATCTCTGTAATCAAGCGGCCAGACGTGCAGCTTCGTTTGATGCCGCTTTATTCCCGGAAGGAACGAACAGCAAGAGAGAGATGGATAGTCGGAGGGAGGAAAAAAACGAGCACGACTTCGAACGCACTCTCTTTCTATATATATATAATATATATACAGCAATCGCCTCGGTGCGCGCTGTACAAAGGAATACGCAGCAGCTATCCGTCTCGCTTGCGCTTTGCCTCGTCGGGTTCGTTCGAGCTTTATCCGCGAGATGCTCTGTGTACAGGGGCGAAATTAAGTCGGGAATTAAAAAAGGGAGTCATCGCGAAGCCCGCTCTCTATTAAGATTAAATTCGCGCAGCGGTGCGGCTCTCTGCACGGGATAAAGATGCTTGCCCTCATCTTTTTATGCGTTCCTTTTTTCCAAGCGCTTTGTGTGCTGCGCGTCCGCGCCGCGGTCGCTTCGGGCGCACTTTGCGATTCCGCGCGCGCAAATCGCGTTTTCGATTTAACAATCACGAGCGAGATGCAAAATCGACGTAATCTGCGACAGTTTACGCTCCGTTGAGAGAATAGCCTCTGTATTGCGAGGACATCCTGGAGTTCCACATTTTAACATAGAAATCATCGATTCTCGACGTTCGCGCCGCGGCAACAGCTAGCCCCGATCTTGAGAGCTTTTATACTTGATAATATAATTAAACCAGTAGGCGATAATCGAACGAGGTCGCGCTGCGGTACTGCCATTTTCCCGCTTCTGCCTCGCTATGCTCTCGGCTCGCGCGCGTATACATGTGTATTCATATATGTTTGGCGAACGTGGAGAGGGAGAGCCTTTCCTATGCATGGCATTTTAAAGTAGACTTCGCGCTCTCTAATGCCATAAGCTGGCGTCACGTAGCTAACAGGTGTTGCCTTTTCTTTGCCAAGAAACTTTGATACTTAAGGGGAAATTTATTGACTGTCTTTCTCTCTCCCGTCTCTCTTTCTTTCTTTCTCCCGTAGCTTCGAGTATAATTCATGTAGACTCTTTATATTGTATGCTCGTTCGTTCCATCAGCCTCGCGATAAGTGAATCGTCGGCTTTATCATATATGTATAATATACATACTCATATACTTAGCACAGTAGCTGATCTTTTGTGTAATTCAGCCGACGGCATTAGTAGACACTCCATAAACAGCAGAAGCTCCCGGTTAGCATATCGTAAAACGTATTCCAAACTCGGCTTACGCTTACTTTTCTTTTCGAGTCTCGGGACGCCGCGCGAGATCTTAAAGTACGCTAATTCGCTCGGCTATTAGCGCTGGTATATACGTATACCACGCTGCTGCATCGGCTCCTAGCCTATTATATATATAGCTGGAGAGTTCCGCAAACCGCGAACGGCCTGAATAAGCCCTCTGAATAATTCGCGCTTCACCAAACTTTTAATCTCTTTATACTCGCCTTCTCTTTCTCACTCTCACTAAAATTCTCTCCGGCGGCAATGTGTATACATCATAATATAGTGTACATATATACAGGGCACGCAGTAGGTTCGCGCGGGCCGATCTAAATAACGCATAGCAATGCGAATTTATATCAGCGTTTTTATCGACAAGGCCGATCGAGTTAAAGCAACGACACTTTTACAACTAGCCCTTTTATTTATATTAATTTTACGGGGACATGTATATGTCATTCAGATGCACCATGTGTGCAAAAGGATCCTTTGAACTAGGCCGTATTAACGTGCTCCCTGTGAATGAACGAACCGACTGATCATTGCATGCGGCACTATATATTATATACGAATGCGACAAGCACACTGCGGTGTATATAATTAGCTGCGTGCATCAGCGTCATGCATTCCGATGTGTATATATGTGTTCCTGAATCGTGTAATTATACAAGTATATTTTTTTTTAAAAAGCTCCGTATATTTAAAAGGCAGCGCAGCAACAAAAAACGGCTGAATTATTGTAAAAAAAACGAAATTAATAAAAACTCGGTAGCCGTGTGGGCTGCCTAATAAAGTCCCGGCCAGCAGTCTTAGAGGCCCACTGGTACACATAGACGCTCCGTGAACGTGACTCTGACTTAAATTAAGTTTAATTAGCGAGAGAGCGCGTCGGGCGAATTTCCGCAGCCGGCGATGCCTGGGCACACACGCGCGTTGCCGGCCGCGGCGGGGGTAACATTTACTATGCGAGCCCGTACTTCGTCAACAGCCGGCTCTCAATTCGACTTTGAGAAAGACGTAAAATATGCATGGCCGCGCCTTACCTACTCTATATACTGTGCTATATATAAGCGGGCTTGATTTTTGCAATACTATGTATTTACCTCCGAGTATGTATTATAATATTGAACTATATATTATACTCGTTCGATTTTTCGGCCGCTCAGTATTCCCGGCGGCGCATGCTGCTTTATACATGTACCTATATGACGATAAAAATTTGTCCCAGTATACATACGCCTCGCGCATGCAGACGCAGCTCCCGCGCGCGGCGTTATTAACTTATATACGTACATATTTTCGCGCGCCCCCTCCATATATATATATATACACTCCTACACAATCCGGGTGCAAGCTCACGTATATATATATATATATATATATATATATATATATATATATATATATATATATATATATGTATACGTGGCTTTAAAAATTTCAACCACGTACATGGCACTCGAGTCTGTTGGCGCAAAAGTGTCTCTCTTTGGCTCCCTATACCAGAGGCGTCGTCGCTCCTCCACCGCTGCAGCCGTCCTTTTCCACGCGCCGATGTCTTTTTCATCTTTTGTGCGCATCAGCCGCCTCTCGCGCGCACTTCAGCACTATATATATATATACACACACATCTATGTGTGACGAGCCGCGCATGTGCGAGCATATTATGCGTCTAAAGGCCTTTGCCGCAGTTGAGTTCGAGGCTGCCTGACTGTGCGCAGTGTTGGCATATTATCAGTTTGCCGGGTTTTATTAGTGAACAGCGCGAAGGACTTGGGTGCGCGAAGACGTTTTTAATTGAAGCTTGCAAGTTTAATACTCTTGACTTATAATCTAAACGAGCGTATGTATAAGACTACAAAGCTCTAGATTCGTCGAAATTTTCCAAATAAAAATTATCTCAATACCGCCTGGCAGTTCCTCCTCATCAGCGCAGCACAAAACCAATTTTTTTCCTTTTACCGCCGAGCGAAAGAGAGCTAACCAGTAGCTTGCAGTCGCGGCGAAATCCCATTAAACTCGACTCTTTTCAGACAAGAGCGTTCCGGCGCAGAGAGAAATCACCAAAGGCGGTAGAGAAGAAGTAGCTCCTACCCTGGCTCGAAAACAATAAAAAAAAGCAGAAATCGAGATTACGGAAAGAGAATTAGGAGCACGCGGACACTCAATGGTATATAGCGAACGACGAGGCGCGAGTCGACGTGTGTACCGCCGCACAAAGGAAAGCTTGAATCCAAGAGAGAGAGAGAGAGAGAGAGAGAGAGAGAGCGAGCGGGAGAATATACCCTCGGTAGCATCGCATATATATCATATAGGTATATGTATACCGAGAGCGCGGGCCGGTTATTTATTGCGGGCGCTCCACCACACATATCTTCGGAGCAATCTTGAGGCAGACAGGAGAGAGGGAGAGAGAGAAAAAGCTGAATGCGCGCGATTGCAAGCTCGCTTCGAGCTTACATACTTACGGCACGTTAAACTTTCAATAGCTGCGCTACTTTAATGCTACTTCATGCCGTTGAAAACCTCCACATACATATATACGTATAACTCTATCTTTTTCATAATACACTTTTCGCACGCCCGCGCGCGCGCCTTCTAATTCCTTATCGTTTCCGCGATTCTTTCGACCCCACTACTACACACTTAATTTCTCGATGGCCTAGCCTCGGCGGCTATTTTCTCACTCTCGTCGTTTTCCCGGCGCTCTCCCCCATTCTTCCCGTTTTTCTTACAGCAGCCTCGACTACAATGCCAATTACTCGCGTAAGCTGCAGAGAGGCCAGCGGTAACTGCAAAAGGGGGAAACGCTCGTCTTAAGAGTAGTGTATATACGCATCGCGCGCGGTAAGGACCTTGTAATTGAGTCGAGTGTTTGCTTTTGAACGGCCGGTTCGCCGTTGCGTTGTTATTGCTGCTCGCGGCTCTCTTTGATGCGTTGCGCTGCGGCGACTATATACTTGTTGTACGTTATATACCCCATACGTGTACGCCGTAAGGAAAAAGGAGTTGGAACAAAAAAAAAATGATATTTTTCGCGAATTTCCAATATGCCATTACCGTCATTTCGCGCGAGCAATGTCTTTAGTGTGACGAACAATAACGCCGGGCTTTTAGCGAAAACAATACGCCAGGAAGTAAGACGTCGGAGTCTTCTCAAGTATACATTTATAGCATGTGCCTTTTTGACCCCTCATCGATAATTATACGCGCAGAACGCTCTGAATTTTTCTCCCAGCGGTGTGCATATAAACACAGCACATATTATGTGTGCTCAAGCCTGCAGGCGCAAGTAAGTACAATCCATAGCCTGTTTGTCATCGAAATTGAATGTAAACCGTGATATTCGAGGCGGGCATTCGGCATGCGCTCGCGTGTGGCGCAGCCAGCGTAAATTGACTGATTTAATTTGCTGCCGTTAATCCGCGTGCAGAGCAGCAGCTTTCTCTCCCAGCAGAGCTTGCGCGCGCGCGCGCGGTCGAAATTGCTAATTATTTAAATTTTCCGCGATTCGGCCAGACGTGTAAAATGCAATACTGTTAATTCAACTCGGCTGTCAAATGATCCACCCCGACATTGATAGTTTAATGTGACAAGCTTGGATTACAGGCCGGCGACGATAATTTCTATATACACACATCAGCCACTGCACCAGTTTCTGCGCGCATCTCGCGTGCGAGTTTGCATTAATTAAAGAAATACGTCGTTTGCATAGTATAATAATAACAATGATAACAATAATAATGGCCCATCACGAGCGCTCGCCCGGACAATAAAATCAGAGTTTAACTGGATAAAAGATATAATATAGCGTTAGCTACTATAATGAAATTAACGGTCTTGAACGCGAATTACACGGCCATTCGGGCGTCAACAATTAAAGCCCGAGTGCCGCGACGAACCATAAACAATAACGCTCGAGGCACAACGAGAAGAAAAAAGTAAAACGTAAAACTCGCTCCGCCGGATTCCCCAGCGAAATTTACTCGAGCCGCTCTCGTAGCAGTCGTCCGCATGTATCAATCGCGCATAACCATACGCCAGCCGGCTGTTCTATTTTTCCGTTGTCTTTTTTCGCACACTCGGCTGCAGCGACAGTTAATTTGTTTCGCCTTGAGCGTGATTTCGCACGTCGCTGCAGCCGGCAGTGTTTGTTACGGACGTTTTTTTTTAGGCAGTCGCGCCTGCGCACATATTTTCCGACGCCGACTTTTACGTGCAGCTTCCGCCGCAGTGTATAAACGAGCGCCGCGTGCGTGCGCTGGCGCGCTTGTATGTAGATGAAGCCGCGAACGAAGGGAAGCGGGTGCGGCGAGCGTAAGGGAGTACCTTGCGCCGCATGATGGAGCGAAGCTGCGGAGTGAGAGCTTGCGGAAGGGATTTAACTTGCTGTACTTAATTAGGCTTGTATGAGATTTTTTTTCCAAGGGAGAAGCTGAGTTGTGCTTGTGCGCCCGGAAAATGGGATGTGGATTGTTGCGGTTTGGTCTCTGTAAAATATTACAGCCGTGCGCTCACAGCAAAATTCCCATTCACGTCCGTCGTCTCGCGTCGCGCCGTAGTCTGGGAAAATATTTATTTCGCGTCTTTTTCCCGCTTTTTTCGTTTTCATTCTCCGCGCGTGTATCTCCAAATCGAAGCAGCAGACGCAGGCAGGAATCGAGCGAGGGTAAGAAAGACAGGCAGATGAGTAAGGGAAATGGGCGATGCCAGTGAGAAAAGGCCCTCGCGCTCATATTGCGGCGCGTCATATATATACGAGCTCGTTTTCTTCGTCTTTCTCTGCAGCTAGTCCTTCGACTCCGCATATCTCACGTTATTAAAAAATCGGACGGCAGGGAAAGGAGTACTTTCGTCGCGTGTGGCATATTTGACAGAGAGAGATATAGAGAGAGAGGGAGCAGTCTCTTCTTTGGAAAAGACGCGCGCGCGACATGCATACATGACTCGCGCGCGTAATATGGAAAACCCATACCCGCCGAGCCGAGTCGACGACGTTTCATATATATATATATATGTACACGTTGAGAGACGCGCGTAGACTTTGATTTCTTATCGATGATATCCCGATCGATTTTTCCCCGAGTCCATATTTGCTTTTGTCATATCGAAAAGCCGGCTGCGCTCTCTCTCTCTCGGCGTTGTTTGCCGGCGGAAAATATATTGCGAATTCAGGCGGTTTTTCCGATTTTCAAGATGATGTACATTAATCATTGCATCGATGTTTTTCGTAAGACGTAAGCTATACAATATATATATATACACTTTTCCACGGATGATAAATAACGCACACAATATATATATGTTATGCATCGACTATCGAATCGCACGTCTATATTATGTAAATGTATACAGCGGCGAGTAAATATAACAACAGGCATTCGCAGAGTAAGTATAAACTAGCCGGAAATAGCTCGACGATATTATTAGTTCTATTGAACGAGGCCGTCGAGAGCAAATATTTGGAGCAATAATGCACGAGTAGCCGGCATTACGTATAAACGAAGCGATTTGAAATTCAAATTTCTACGCGCCGCGTAAACAATCCCGCGCCTTCTCGCGCAGTATAGAGAGAAAACTGCACTGAGCTATATAACGCATGAATCTAACGTCAAACGCCATTAAAGCTCACTCTCTGGAAATTGGTTTCTCATTCGGGCGCGTGTTCATATAGCGCGTCACACGTACACACACTTCGGCAAGGCTTCGAATTAATAGAAAGTTTCTCTCCCCCCCCCCCTCTCTCTAGGAGCTTACGCGCCTGTCTCGCGCAGCGCCGGCGGCGGCTGCAGCATTCAGGCACCGCTGAAGTATCTCTCTGTAAGAGAGAGAGAGAGAGAGAACGCTGGCCCCATAAATTTCGCCAAGTATCAGCCCATAAATTGAAAATGCACTGCGGCCTCCGTCGTTTTCACCTACAGAGCCGCCGCCTCGGCTCTTCTCTTATTTCGATGTTACATCGCAGAAGCTCTTTCTCTCTACGGCTCTCAAAATGTTTAAAAGCTCACGTTCGCCGTTGCAGTGGGAGTATATATTTTCTCCATCTCTCCGCAGCGTATATACAGCCGGCAACCTCTATAGCTTCGCGGCTAGGAATCTCGAGCGTATATGTGCGCGGCCGCGGAAGAATTATACGCGACTTGTCTAGTCGCGATGGGCCGATAATATTTTCCCTTCCTAGTATGTGATGTGTGGCTTCTCCGACGATTGGATTTTCGCTGGCTCTGCGCTTTGATAGCTCCATGTGTGTATATATATGGAAGCCACTTTATTACATATAATAGACAGCAGTGCCGCGGCTGAAGGATGAGCTGATGCGATATACGAAAATTGTCTAAATCGGCTGCGTGGAATTTCGACGATTTTCTCATGGAAAAATACTCGGAGATTATTAAGTGTATGCACGAAAGCTCCTGAACCGCCGAACAACAGGAATAAAGAGAATCTCGAGAAAAGAGAAGTCTCATCAAGAGAACAAAAGCGACGGCGTATCAAAGCGCGCGGAAATTTTCAGAAGTAAATACGCCCGCGAGCCAGACGAAAAAAATAATATTAATAAAGCCCCTGAAAAAATGGCAGCAAGGAATGCAGTATAACGGGGCGGAACGAAAATAAAGACGAGAATGAGCGCGCGGAGCAGGGAAAGACAGCGGGGCCGAAAGAGAGCGTAAAAAGAAGGAGAAAACGCGGCGGGCGAAAGTAGGAAAATAAAAACAAGGAAGCGAAATCGCGCAAGGGTGTGCGCGGCGAGAGAGCGAAGGAAAAGAATAAGGGAGCGAGAAGCCAGTTAACCCGGCGGAAGCGTGCAACGTGCAACGGTCGTCGTGCAAATTTACTCTCTCTCTCTTCTCTTGCTCCCTCCCTCCCTTCCTCCTCCTCTCTCTCTCTCTCTCTCTCTCTCTCTCTCTCTCTCCATGCATTTATATAGTTGAATTCGCGAGGGTACCTGAAAAGACGGAAAACTCTCTAGCGCGTACAACGTTTGCCCCGTTCAAACAGCGAAATTTTCGACTCACGTGCGCAGTACAATAAGGGAAGAGAGAAAGAGAGAAAATCACAGGGCAAAGAGTTAAATAAGTGCATCGAACGAGGAGAAATAATAATACCACGATGAAAATCACGAACGCCCTTCGGCTCATTACGCTCATACTGAAAATCGCTCTCGCATGATCTTCCGCGGCGACATTTCGCCGGGCTATTACACTGCCACACGCGACCGTGGCTTTTTCTCTTTCTCTCTCTCTCTCTCTCTCTCTCTCTCTCTCTCTCTCTCTCTCTCTCTCTCCTTATCGCTCCCCCGCAAGTTCTCTTTGTGTCGTCTTGTTTTCTCCCGCGGTGTGGCGTGCGCTGCACATTACAGGGTAGTTCGCGGTCGAATCACATCTCCTCCATTAAATTAGAAAATGTATTGCGCTGCGACTCTCACTCCTCGCTTATGATGAATTACACCCGCTACGCTATATCGAGCCTGTAATAGATTCCTGGCTCGACGCGATTTTTTTTCCTCTTAGAATGAAAAAGTTTGGAAAATCGTTCGAGTGTACGTTTTACTGATTTATTCGGATTAATATTTTGCGAGACTGAGTGTACTTCTCTCTCGTAGCTTAATAATATAAGTTCCGAGTCCTGCACTTACGCTACGCACTCTTCCTAATTTTGTTGCCTTGCAGCGCCTTGCAGCGAGAACTTATTTAATAACGCTTATAAAAGTTCAATTTTGAAGCGAGCTGTGCTTTTAATTACACAGACTTTGTAATAATTTGAAATTTTAAGGGGGTCTAATTTATACAGAACCATACGCTCTATACGCAATAAGTATATAATATTGAATTTGTCGCAACGCGAAACGGGCGCATTTCGACGAATCTAAACACATATTCATATCAGCCGAAGCGAGTGTTTACCGATAAGTATAGAGCATTGTCCGAAAGCTCCGCGAGCTTACAAGCACGGCTATCTGGTTTGCTAAGGGCGATTCAGATATTCAATGCGTCGCAGTGGCATGACAATTCGATGACGCCCGAGCAGCATCAGCCAGCGCGTCGATGATGACGATTCCCGCTCGGTCGTTTATCGCGACTGCTGGCCAATGCGTCGCTATCCCCCTTATATAAGCCGGATCGCGCGTCCAGATATGTAAAATATATCCATTCGACTATACGTGACACGCAGCGAATGGCTCGGTGATGGCGCGATGCATTATTTATACGAACGTGGCTCGTGTCGCGATTAATGTAGCGTGTGCGAGTGCGCGGATATCGCTCCTCTCTCTCTCCCACGCACGCGCGCGCGCTCGCGGTGCTTTTCTCTTTATTTTCATTTCATTTCGCTCGATTCCACGCATATGCACGGCCGGCCGAACGATAATTTCGATCCGGGAGGAGATTCGACCATGGCTGGCGATTTATCGTTACATTGAAACGCGCTATTTATATTCGGTCATACTTATGAGCTCCAGATGTGTGTGTGTGTGTGTGTGTGTGTGTGTGTGTGTGTTATGCCCCCGCTGTCAGCCCGATGCCAGATATCGCAATGACTCGCGCGCGGACCGTATCGAGCGAACAACGATATTTATTATTGATTTCAATGTGCGGAACGATGAAAATCGTATACAGACGCGTATATCGAACTTGTTTATTGGCCATTAAATTATTACACATCCGGAGACGTATCGCCGTATTAACAAAATATTACTGCCGAAAATATACCATTTTTCCCCTTTATAATTTATTAAACGTTACTATGTAGAGAGTTTGCTTTAAACCTGCTATAATATTTACAATTGTAATTACTCCACTGGCTGTTGCGTATAGTGCAAACGTTTCGTTAATTAATTATTCATAATATCTGGAACAATGACTGACGCGACAATAGTATATGCGCACAACCGTTTCAATATATAAATCGCAACTTTGTCGCACTGCGCTGCACACTGTTATATGCATTCTGTTTCCGTAATGACCCACTGCATGGGCTTTCAATATACTGCAGCTAATCGAATCATGCGTTATATTATATTTTCTCAATTTTTACTTTTTGAAGTTAGGAATGAAGTGAAAGTAGTTCTACTATAGGTATAATACAAGCCTCCAATTAATATTAGTGCAACGAGTGCGTCGATTACGTCTTGATTACTTTTTTATGGGAAAAAATAAAACGTCACCCACATAAGTTATCGATCATCCAATCTAAAAAGTAACGCTCGAGCGAAAAAGTTTTTATACCAAAAGTTGGACTCCATTGTATGACAGAGTTTCAACAAGCGTATATTTTTTACTGCCCTGGCCAGGTGCACATCGAATGAAATTTGATTTTTCTGAAAAATGACATGTACATCGCCCGCGTTACATTCTTATTTTTCTTACTTGTTAGCTCTTTTTCATACTTTTTTTCTTCTCCTTTCTCGTCTCGCACGTTTCGTCCGTTTGCATAAGCTTCTACATTATTATTCATAAAATTTTAATGAAACATTAATTAAATCTCCTTTACGATATACTTCCTTTTTTAAAACAATTATATTCATCATCATATCCTCGTGATTAAATAGTTTTTTGACGACGGAACGGCGAGATAACAAGCGATTCTTTTTTTGCTAAATGAAAAAAGCTTTTTTTCAAAAGCCTCCACGCGCAAGCTCGATTTTACGACCGCGTGCGCGCTCTTTCTCTCTGGTTCTATGCTAATTTTAAAAATATTCCTCAGACCGTTTTGTTGTGCGGCCATCAATTTTTATGATCCGCGGCACTAAATTTTACTCGAGCTCTCAAAAACCGTTACACTAAATCAAAAGACAGCGGCGAAAAAAAGATAAAAATACTGTTCAACTGTCGCGGTATACGAAAAACAATAATAAATAATTTTTCATCAAAAACCACAGGCGTTAGCGTCGGCAAACGAATCTGCGAGCGATGCCGCCGCCGGGAAACATGCACATGCGAAATCGCCGTGGGCGCGTCCGTACATATAAGGTGGACCGGGACGTCAAACGACCTCGTTGCAAGTCAAATTGTATCCGCTCGCGTTAAGCCGATGCGCGACTGTAAATGCATGGGATAGAGAGGACGCGGGGGCGGTATTCCGTAACGCGCCGCAGCATCTTCCTGCAACGGGAGTTTGCGCTGCGCAAATACAGCTGTGCGGCATTTCGTTTCCGATTTATAAATTGCACGGACGAGCGGACGCTGCGACTTTCTTTTTTTTCTTTACAAACGTCGGTTGCTTCTGTTTGCCGAGAGTTATTCGAAAATGAGCTGATATGTTGAGTAAACAGCGAGGCGGTCCTTTTATTTGAATATTTAGTTTTATAATTATTTCTGCAACGATTGCATGTATTCAGAATTGAGTGAACTACTTTGTTATCGATAACTTACTGCACAATGAGTTGCATAACTCGTGGTCGCAGCAACTAGTATGTATCCGGTCAGTAGCATCGTTCAAAGCTCTTTCTAATACCCAGAAGTGCACTGCACACAGCTGTGAAGCCGATTTTTCGCATCTCCTCGCGATCAATCCATCCGCCGACGTCGTTTTTCGCTCTTAATCGAATTCGGCCCCGGGCGCAGAGTCCGAGGAAAATCGGGGAAAAAGGGTAAAAACAGAAAAGCCAACGAAGAAACGCATGCCGGCGTCGAACGTCAGCGCAATCGCGCATCTCCTTATATATATATACATATGTGCTCTATATACGTGCCCGTTTCGCGACTCTCTTTCCTCTCGCGGCGGCTTTTCGAAATTTTCCACACGTGCCTGGCATGTGCTGCAGCCAAATGCACATACGTATATAACATAATATATACGCGGAAACGCGCCCTGCGGATATGTGCTACGAAGACGAGGACGACGACGACGACGACGACGACGACAAAGAAGAGAAGCAAAAAAGGAGACTGGAAGGAAGGAAAGACGCGCGCATATGCAAAGTGACGCGAGTAAAACGCGAATGTTTCAGAAGGTATAAACAGCGAGGCAAACGTGCAGGCAGATCGAGGCTGTAGATGAAGATACATTGACGGCTGCTTGCGAGAGTTGCCCCGATCACACGCGATATCTTGGTCGCGGATACGTGTGTATACGCATCAGTAATTTATGGATGAAGCGCACGTAGCAATAAAAACTGAACAAAGATCAAATAATGGTACTACACAGACTATATGGTACTAATATACTGCTGTGTTATTAGCCCGCATCCGCGACTTTGATCCGCGCAGTGCGTTAGAGGGCGTTTTTGGTAAGGAGCTGCGGCCGTAAAATTTCCTCCCGCAAGCAGCATATTCACTTGACTTGGTCCCTTCTACGGATTATCATTAATTCTGCTCGATCGAGCAGACTTTAGAGGATGTTCCCTCTAACAAGGTACAGATGCTGGATGAAAATTCACTGCTTTCATCGCTGTATACTATAAATTAACAATTTTCCGTCGCATAGACCCGTGCCTGCATCGGGCATACCGATCCGCAGTGTTATACTGCGCGAGGCGAGAGGTCATTTTGTTTATTATCATATACTTGAGCGTGATTTATGGGACGCGCGGCCGCGTTAGCGCTGGGCTTTCCGCCGAAATCGTATTAAATCGCAAGACGAAGATTCTAATAAAACTTGAACTTCGCACGTGCCGCGACGGGGCGATCTCGAAAGTTGGGATAGCGAATTAGCCGCGCGGTGATCGAATCAAATGTCAATTTAAAATTCATAATCCGCAAAATTCTCAAAAGAACACCCGCTGCGTGATTAAACGGCTCCGCGATGATGGTCATTAGTCATTGATATAAGTTTGTATATCCCTCAGAAGTTAATTAGGCGGCTAATTAGGTAAAACGTATATATATATATATGTATATAAAATGCAATTAGCATTCACTCGCGCGCTGGCTGCTGATACGTGTCTCGGTCATTTCCGAGCTGGCTGTGCATAGTATATACATGTATATATACACTTTACGTGAGCTCACGTACCAACGTCTTTTCATCATATTTAAGAGATGACACCGCCTCGCCGTCCTTGTCGTAGTCTTTTGCCGTTGTCAGTCAAATTAGCCCGAACGTCGCGTGCCGCTGCTCCTTTTCTCGCATCGTTGCGTGTTTCGCGAGCTAACTTGATTAAAAGTTGCGAACGCCACAATGAGAGCAATTAACGCAGTGCGGGAAGATAGTTTCGGCGAGCCCTTTTCTCGCTGCGACGCCTATTCTTATATCGATTTTGCACCGCGACCATTATATGGCATATATGAAATATATTTTACGATGCAGTGGCATCGTTGCTCGAGTTGTTGAAAACGAAACTTGATGCTTTTCTGTTATGTATTACACAAACATTGTAATATAAATTGATTATTCTTCTATTCTGTATTATATAGAGTTGTGCGCATTCGCGAAAAGTGCATGCTGCACGATAAGAGACTTCCGTGTTTACGGCGCTGGCGTATATGTTATATATAGTATATACTCACTCTAAACCATATTCAATGTTTTCGTGACAAAGTGGATGAAAAGTCCTCGAAGAAAACTCGGGCTTATCTACGTGCGCGTCAGATGATGTATATATATGTTATATACATATATAGAATTCCGCTCGTACAACGCCTGAGAATCTTCCAAATCTGAAGGAACGTACAGGCTCTCCCGACTTATTTCACTTTTATGTGTGCCGCGGATTTTCCCTTCTTTATATACTTTCCCCAGTTTGAGCGAGATTCGGTTTCTTCTTATTGCCACTTGTGTATATGTACTTTGTTTTCTGTATTAATATTATATACCTAACTTTATTTCACCGCGCATTTCACTATTGCTGTATTTTCCAAAGAATCGGCAGAGAGATATTTTTATAATGCGAATATAATAGGCGTAAATGTGATTGTAAAGACTCCATCGCAAACATCCCTATTATATATATACAAATAAAACTATTAGAAGTATATATCACATCAGTATACATCACGGTATAGAGTGTGTGTATATATATAAGAGGGGGCGTGCGCATGAAAATGCTAATTCCGGCGATTAATTTCACAGAGCGATCAGAGAAGGGGTTAGACTCTCTAGCAAAACCGCGGCGCAGTGTCTTTCCATGCGGATTAGCTCTCCGAGGAGTAGAAGCGTCGCGCAAGAAACGTGCACCTGTTATACACACACACACACACACACGCTTCTCGAGTCTAACGCAAGACAGGCAGGGAAAATCCTGACATTCGAAGCTCTAGCGTGACGCGTATACCCATCATGCACCTACTCGGCCCGATTCGCAGGAATATACGCGCGTGTCGCCCGGTGAATCCGTGAAACTTTATGATAATTAACTGCGACTTGATGAATTACACCCCCGCGAGTTTTCTTTCCTTCGCGTATATAACGTATATTCGATGTATAAATTTCTGACGAGCCTCGAATAATGCGAATCAGTCGGGCAGTTTGTCGCGATAATAACGCAATAAATATGTATACAACGTGGCTGTACGCCGCGCAGCGGGAAAAACCACAGACGAGGCCATAAAAAAGCGAACAATAAAAAGTAACGCGGAGATCGCGAGCGCACAAGAGAGCACCCGTGTACACATGGGACTCGCGAGAGGAGAAAGATTGGAAATGTGATTTAGAAATACTCGAGCTTGCGAGATACATAGCATATATATCTATATAAGCACAGAAAGAGAGAGAGAGAGGGAGAGAACGGGGGGATCATTGTCCGGCACATTAACCTTCCTCATTTTCCGCGCGCGCGCAGTAAATAAATAAACGGCGTTTTATTGCCGTCGGGTCAGAAGAGCCGAGGCAGAGTGTATATAAGAAGAAGAAGAAGAAGAAGAAGAAGAAGAAGAAGCGGCAGTCGCGGTAAGTCGAGGGAATCTCGCGCGGTCACACGGGGCAAGAAAATTGCAGGGCCGAACGCCGCTGGGAGTTATGAAGTTGTAAAAGCCCGCAGCCGAGAGACACATACATGCATACGTACATACATACATACATACATACATACATACATGCATAGAGAGAGAGCGAAGATATAGAGAAGCGCAATCGTCCGGGGTAGTTCGTAGCAATCGAGGTTTTAGTGCCGACTTCGTCCAGTAATAAAGAGGGGGGTGGGGGCTGTCGTGCCAGCCCCAACTGTTTTTCGCCTCCGTGCCAGGCGCAGCTTCGTGTGTCACAGTATCGTCCCTTACAATGCAACCGACGAATTTACAGTCGACTTTATCAATTTATTCAACGTAAAAATTGCGTCGATTTTCGACCGACCCCGTTTTTTTTCACCTCGAGGGGAAGCACGGAAGACACAGTGCCAGTCGGGGAGGCGCGCGTGGCTGTCTAGCCTCCCCGATATCGTCTTTATATATGAGTTATCGTAGCGATTTTCGGCTGTATAGGAATGATGTTTAATTATGCCGCGAACATTTGTTTTTGCTTTATCGATTTTCCTCCTTTTTCGGAGATTATAGTTCGTAAATATTTGAGCTTTGCTTGACGATCGTATTACGGGATCGAACGCGGCGTTTAGAGGGTGGAAGAGTAAATAGATTATATGGCTAATTTGAATATATTATTCAAGCTGGCTTAATGGCGAGTCGGACGGAGGGGAAATGAAACTGTGCAAGGTCATAAATATAAGACGCCGAATGATTGGGCAATAAAATATCGAAAAGCCTAGATATATAAGTATTCAAATAAGATGTGTGCTTAGATACTGTTCGATTAATTACAGTAATTATCTTCAACGTCTATGCTTTCTTCATTCTCAATGATAGCGGTATCGCGTAATAGGCGGATATGCAAAGCATTTTTTTGAATCGGAGAGCTTTGAAAACCATCCGAAAAGTTAACTGAAGAAAAAGTAAAAGTTTCGTTGATTAAACCTGAAAATCTGCGGATATTTATTTTCCATTGAAAGACACTCGCACAGTAGCTCGCGCATAAAAATTCTCCCGGCCCGATGTACATTAGAAGCCCGCGAGGGAGAACTCTTGAAGGAAACAAAAGTCATTTACATATTTCTTTTCCGCTCGGGCATTCATTAGGCTCGCTCTGTTCCTCGCGCTCGGGCGCAAAAACGGGCTGTTCGTTAAGACAAGATTTTTTGAATCACCGCAGTAGTGAATATATGCTAACGAGCATAATTTTAAATTAGCCCGCGAGCTAATCTAACCGGCGGCGGAAGAAAATCCCGCTGAAACATTCTGAGATTGTGCGCTGAAAAAGCAGCTCCGACAACAACTCGCCTATTCGACAACAATGGCCGCGCACTTTTTCCTCGACGCGGCTTCTCTCTACCCTTTTCTGTATTCAAGCTTATAGCGTGCGCTTCCTTCGTCCCTCTTTCTCTCTTAATTCTCTCTCTTCGTCCTCTCGCGCAGTTTTCCCCTGTATACCGGAGCAGCTTTTTCCTCTCCTCCGTACAATGTGCTGTGCCGCTCGTGCAGCAGGTATATACCTATGTATATATTCCCATAGCCGCTCGATCCTCCTACCTCTCCTTCTTCAGTTACTGTACGTATGTATATATATATATATATATATATATATATATATACACGTACGTATGCGGCCAAGGAGATTCATTTCGTATTTATTAAATTTCATAAAGCATCCCCGGCAGACAACGGCTGTACTTTCCATTTTCTCGTCAGAAGAGAGGGGGGGGGGGGTGGCAGCTGAACGCGCGAGGGAACGACGAGGGGGGTATATAAGTGTCGTGGGAAATGGAGAACGTGGATAACGAGTATGGAGCGCGCGCGCGTAAGTTCGCTCGGCTTATTCTCTCTCACAGCCATTCACGCCCGCGTCTAAGAAGAAGAAGCAGCAGCAGCAGCAGCTAGAAGTAGCGCGAGGAATTCCATCACGGGCGCGAGTTAGGTGTCACCGCCCGTCGGCCTGTTTCACATTTAAAGGCCATTACCAGAGCGAGAGGAGAGCGAGGTTCGTCGTTCCACACCGGCGGAGCATCTGCAATTGGACGTGGAATCGAGTGGAAAAGTTCGTCGGTGAGCTTTGCTGGATGGGGAATGTAATTTAAAGCTCGTCCCCGTCGACCCTCAGCTGAAAGCGCTGACTCGCAAGCTCGTCCGGTGAAGCTTGCTGCTGCTGCTGCTGAAGCTACACTGCTCACTGTAATGTCTCGTCGCCGTTGTCGCTTTAAGGCTCCTCCTTCATTTTTCGTCTCCTCGCTATAGCTATATATATGCGCGGAAAAGGGCTGCTTTGGGGTATTTTCCAAGGACAGCAACTTTGTCGTTGCCGCGTACAATTATTTCAAGCGTTGCGTTGTCTTATTTAATACGAAGACGAGTTGTACTGCACTATAAATTCTATTTTAATGAAACTATTTTAATTTGTTCACTCCATTTATATCGAGTCGTGTAAAATTGTTTTGAGATATTCTCGTCAATCATATTTGAAACGTCGATTTCGGATCGTTTGTATATACATCGCCAATATTATTATACCAAGAATTCGTATACAATACTCGCACGCTTGAATATTATTCTGGGATTGGTCGAGTTACAGAATCTTCTCCATTTCCTGCTTAAATCAATTGACCTTTTGAACTCGTTTCTTATATTTGCCTACACGTATATAATGGCACATATACATACATATACATACATGCATACGTCTACGTCAGAACGTGCACGTCTAAAATAGATCCTCACTTTTCTGCCTCATCCTTCTTATGACAAATAATAATTGCTATATGTTATAACCATAAAACTACCACCCAGCGATGTCGAACAAGAGCTACAAGAGTTTGCAAAGCCACACAGGCGCGCGCGCGCGAATGGCAATGGTCCACACTGTGCGCCTATAAGCAGCGCGCAAAAGACTATTACCACTGTATATATGTGTATCTATATATGTATAGTTATATATATACGCGGGCAAAGTTTTCGCGGCCTAAAACTCGCGCTGGCAACTCTATTCGTCCTGTACTGCTGCGCATATATGTATAAAGCGTCGGCGAACCCTTTCTCGCGCACTTTCTGCGCGTTCAGCACATCGCTCGCTCGCTCTCGAGAGCTGCTTCTGCTAGTGCAGAGAAAGCGAGGATTTGTACGCTTTTAGCGGTAATCCCCGTCGCCTCTAACCCTACCGGCAATCCCGAATCACACTACTCGCGTGTGCTTGCGCGAAGCCGAAAGGGAGCTTCTCGCAAAAAGAGAGAGAGAGAGAGAGAGAGGCCTCGAACTTGCACGGATTAGCAAAACCCAGAATTAAATTTTAATTAAATTTCCCTGCTGTAGCTGCGGTGCTTGGCTCTCTGATGCAGCGAGACGAGCTGCCGGGCATTTGTTTCTCTGTCTCTCTCAGCTGTCGTCCTCGTGACTCGTGACTTCTACATACCTTCCAGCTCGATTTTTTTTTTGGTCCTCTTTGTGCTCGTCGAGGCACATTCAATGTCAACTTTTTCGCGTAACCTGTGGAATGAAGTCTTATCCTCGGATTAATTCTGTGTAAGCTGACTAGCCTGTCCTTTGTAACTCAGCTCGTTAGTTACACAAGACATGCGTAAGCGCGACAGTCCCTTTTTTCGCTGGCTCGTAATTGAGAACTCGAAAAGCGCGACGTCTCTCCGATCACAAGCGACTTTTTCACCGCGTTGAATAGACAAACGCGATCGTCGTCTCAGGACAATACATGAACGCCGCAATCACGCAGCCCTTGATTGCTCCAAGCCCGACCGTCGAGGCAAAAAAAGACTCTTCCTCAGTATACATATATGTACTGCTCCGACCGGCAACGACGAGCGGGTCATTAGTCGTCGGCAGTAGCGTATGTCTCGCGTCACGCAGAGGGCGAGAGAGGAACAAATTCTCCAAGAGTCGACGGAAGGCGAGCTGCGACTCTTTCTGGCAGCGGCGCTCGCGCGATGGCTCCTGATGAGCGGTATCCGCTTCCGCGACGAACAATACAACCCCCTTCATCCTCGTCCTGCCTGGAAACGGCGCAACATCGTTATCCCGACTGCGGAGGTGTAGCGCTCTGCAGGTGCAGGAGAAAACGAGGCAAATAGGAGCAATTTTTAGCGCGTCACGAAAGAGAGAGCGAGAGCGATTTTTTTTCTTTCGTCGCGATCCTATATGGCGACGATAAAGAAGCGCTGGATTCTGGCATTCGTATGCAATAATGATAATAATATAGATCTAGTAAGCGAATCTCGTGATTTATCGACAGTAGTCATGGAAGTTTAGAAAGTCAAGTAATAATATAGAGGCTAACATATTATTCAATTCATCTCGGCGAATCCGAGCCAAAGTTCAATACTCCTCTCATTGCCTTTTATATTCCGTTACTATATATATATATATATATAGGTGTGCACATAGCTCGGTCATTATCCACGCATATCGATCGCCGTATTATACAATCCGGAGCTATCAGCAAATATCGCCGCGCGGCAATATTCGACGCGTCTAAATTCATTTCCCGGCTCATGCATACATAAAGCCATCGGCTTGCGTCTCATCGTGTGAAAAACAAGAACTACATGCGCATTTTCACGTTCGATCGAGTCAAAGGAGAAACGCGTCGCTGCGATGCACACACACCGACTCCGCATAATCGTCTCGCACTATTCCCATATAGCGGAGCATCGGGAGTATCATCCCCGCGAGTCCCCAGAGCTAAATTGAATCGAATAAGGCAAAGGATAAGCGCACGCGCTTTACATGCGCGCGGGATTTATGTAGCGTAAGTAACTTCCGTCGGGCCAATGACGTCCCGATATTCCGGCGAGACAACGCTGCTGCTCATCCCCTCGCAAAAATACGCTATATATACACATATAGCGCGTGTGTGTGTGTATCCGTCGATCTGTCTATCCGCGCGTCTATCTATCGCTCGGCGCCAGAAGCCCTTTCGGGAATTTCGGAGCCGGCAAGATATCCGCCGCGCGGAAATTGAATGGTTTAAGACGACAGGTGGTCATTCGCCTCTCTTCTCCCTCTCGCTCTCCGATCTTTTCCAGATAAATCTACGACTCGCCCTGATGCCACACGCCGAGGATATATCTTCCTATAGGTATACACGTCTCACTCTCTCTCTTGCGTTCTCCTCTGCTGGCCTCTGACGGCGAATTTTCTCGGGACGAAAACACTTGCCGGCGATTCGGTCTTTTTTTTTACGGGCGCATCCGAAATGCGCAAGGTTTCTGCTCTGCTGCGCTATATATACGGCTAGCGTGTTCTGCTTGGTTTTTCATTACGCGGTAAAAGCACGCAGAAAGTGGATTTTTTCTCGATATACTTGTCTCGCACACATTGGCCGAAGAGTCACTCCGCGAGAGACATTACGAGAAGCTGAGAGCCCCGGCTCCGTCAAAGTGGCGCAATCAGGAAGCGTTTATCTGGAGGTAAAGGTGCGGATAGCGGCCGAGTGGCGGAACAGTGATTACGACCGTTTTACGCGTACAGGATGAGAAAGAAAGCGAGGACAAAAGGCGAGAAAAAGAAGAGCGAGCGTGTGCAGGGGCGCCGTCGCGAGAGTTGAAACGAGGCCGTTCCGATACTACGTCGAGACGCCTGTTTTCTTCTCCAACTTTTCTCTGCTCTTTTGTTGCTCGACGCCTCGCTCGCCTTTTATTCATTAAGTCGCGTTTGTTTCCGATGTATGATAGTTTGTTTTTTCAATTCGGATAGTCGATGAAACCCACTGAAATTGCGCCAATAGAAACGCTCCTCGCTCGTGAAAGTATTCTTGCATACCGGTAAAGTTGGCGCATTCCCCGCTCAATACCAGAGCACACAATACTTCAATTAAGCGCCTCGACGATTGCGATCTGGTTCAGCAGCTTCGGGTCACATCGCGACGATAAATATAGCCTATACACTGGAATCATTTATATACCGCGCATTCGGGCCTACGGGGCAGGAAAGACCTGCAGCAGCAGCAGCCAACCGCGAGAGAGCGGAAGAAGATAAACGGGCTGCGGCGACGGAAAAGTGGAACGAGCTCTCTCTCTCTCTCGCTCGAAATTGATTTAAAACTTTAAACTTGTCGCGCCGGCTCCTTGATTCGCTTATGAGATCGTTTATGAGGAATATAGAGGAAAGGGAGGGACTGCTAATCGCGGCCCAAATAGCCGCGGTTGTGCCAAGTTTCGAGTTTAATCTTTTCGCCGGGGGGGAAAGAGAGACGTGCGGTGGCGCAGGCGAGAAAGTGAGCGCAAATTGAAATTAGTCGAGGGAAGGGACGGAAGCGTCGGTGAGAGGGAGAGAAGACAGATCAAAGTGGATTGGACGCGAATTAACGCGAAGTAAGATAAAGGCGCGAGGTATTCGCGCACAGCCGCGCATAAGCCGCCGCCCGGACCTACTTTGCCGTCATATAATGGCGGAAGCGAGAGCGAGAGAAATTTAACGCGCGATACGCGCGGCGATGCCCGTGGACTTATTCAAATTTCCCGCGCCGGCGTTTCATTTTTCACGCGAGTCTCTGCAGCGTGATCGAACTGATTTTCGTCGAGAATGGGCCAGCGAAAATAAACGGAAAGTATCGTTGCGGTGATGGAAAAGCTCAATAATAACTCGGCCGAAGAGAAACGGCCAGCTTGAAAGCGCGTCAACGCAGCAGAGTCTATAAAGAAGAATCGCGCACGTCCCGAGAGTGACAAAACAGCGCGCGAGAGCCCGTAAGCGCCTTATAATAAGCGTTAATTCTCTCCTTCGCGCCAGATAAGCCAGACTGAGAGAGAATTAAGGATCTGACCAAGAGATCGAGAGACTACTGCAGGATATATATCCCTCTCGAATCTCCTCTCGATATATAGTAGCTGCAAGGGAGAAAGAGAGACAGAGGCTAGTCTCGCTCCACGCGAAAGATATAGACGGCCGCCGGAGAGATAGAGACAGGCTGAAAGTTAGCTCTCTTTCTCTCTCGGCTCTGACTGACTGGTCGCTCTCCTCTGCTAAATTGAAAGTATAAATTACAGATAAGGAACGCCAGCAGCCGAAAGAGAGAGAGGGGGGGAGGGGGGGGGGGAGCACAAAAATCGAGGAAGAGAGCGGAGGCAGTTGGTACAAGTCGATCGGTTATGCCTCGCGCGTGATACTCCTTCCGATCAGCTGCTCTTTCTCTCCCTCACAGTTTTTAGCAGCCAAAGAAGATGCTCGTACATCCCGGATAGAGATGCTTCGCCGGAATCATCCGCTATCTATTCGGGACACGAGGCGGCCGAAATATTTCTGCCGACAGTGTGTGTAGTAAAGCGGGAAAAACACGCAGAATGCTGTACATGTGGCTGTATATTCGATATCCCTGAACTATGGCTAACTATATCCTCCTGGCAGCTTATAATAACATTATATAATTGATGAAATTACGTATTATATGGCTCGTTTTGGGTCGTTCTAGTTGTGCCACTCGGCGGCACTGAGCGGATCGAAAACATTATCATACGCCTTGAATGATTGAGAAAGCACTTAAGTCCCTGTGTGTATAATAACTTTTCTCAATATAATATATTAACTTGCAACAATAGCACCAACAGCAGCAACACCAACAACAACAACAACAACAACAACAAGCACAAAAAGTTAGCTCGAAAGACGCGGCGGCAGTTACACTGCTCCCTTAGCAGGTAACCGATACAAGCAAACCGCCTGTATAAATTTCCGGCAAACTCAGCTAAGTTTCTTTTAACCGCGCGCGTGCGCCCCGGCCGGGTATTTACAAGCGCGCCGGGCTCTGCAGCTCCGCCGCCGCGAGTTAAGAGTCGTCCCGGCGCGCCGCTAAACTTTTCGCACGTGCGTGGATTTCGGATGCGGCCGCCTTAAACAGCTTGCAGAGACCGGAGAGTAAGAGAGTAAGAGAGCAACAGAGTAGGAGAGTAAGAGATAGCAACCGAGAGCGGGCAGACCGGGAAGGGAGCGAAGGAGGCAAATAAAACAGAATAAATCAATTAGAGCTAATCTCGGCGGCCGGCGGAAGAAGCGGAGAATTGAGATTTAGCGGGGCCGCCTCGAAGCAATCCGAGCATCCTCTCGTGCCGATTGCAAATCCAAATTAAGTCGAAGGAACTTTTGCCCAGCTTACCTATGTACACATATAACTGCGTAGCTATTATCTATGACCAACCTTTTCGAAATATTCTTTTGTTTTTATACAATGAATTGCGTATGATACCAGCATACCTTCAATTATTCTATATATATATAGAAAGACATATATAATTAGCTATTTATATAACTCGTTCGAAACCGATAGCTCTTCGCGCAAGTCTGAAGAAAGGAGAAGAAGAAGAAGAAGAAGCATCAGGAGGGGCAGGAGGAGGAGGAGAACCGTCGCAGTCAGGGCCGTTAACCCCTTTTTAGGATGCAAAAGGCCAGCGACAAAGGCACCCTGGAGGAACCCGGAGGTAGAGCGGCAGCACGCGCTCGCGCGCGTCCCAAGAATATTAAATTCTCGCTCGTCGCATAAATTAAAAGATAGCGGTTTCTACTCCAGCTGCGTATAAATTTCACGAAAAGCACAGTGGAGAGCAAAAGAGAGAGAGGGAGAGAGAGAGATGGACCACGAGTGAGTGGGAGGTCAAAAGAGTTTCTTTATCCCGCGCTGTCCTACCCTCCCGGGATCCATCCATTCTCGTGCGTGGAACCGCGAGAGTCGTGTAATAGTTGCAGCCGCTCGCTCGTCTCCCTTCTCACACACACACAAAGAGAGAGAGTTTACCCTGCAATCCGAAAATGAAGAAATCCCCAGTACTGTTTCCCATAATCGAGAACCAGCGCCCACGTCGCTTCTGATGAAAAAAAGGCCCGCGCTCGAAGATAAAGTGGCCCGATGCTCTCGGCAGCTTAATCCGTTTTATTAGCGCTCGCAAAAAGTTTGGCATCGGCGCGAGCTAATTAACCTCGGGAAATCTTCTTTTAAAATTGTACCCGGGGAATTAAAGCGCTCCCGCCCCCCAGCGCCGCGCATTACCGCCGCGGCCGCGCGCAAGCTACAGCTCGGCGTTATTCCGAAGGATTAAAACGCACTTAAAATTCAAAAGCTCGCGCCGCCTCATTGCAAGCTCGTCGTCAGAGATATACGACTCCTGGCCGGAAGCTCATTGTCCCCGCGCCTGCGAGAGGAAAGAGAGGGGAAGCGGCGAGTTATCATTGATTCATGAGACTACGTACACGCGTCCATGCAGTCCTAAATTTTCTTCGCCGGACAACTCGCTGTTCGTTTCTTTTTTTTTCCCCCGTCCATGCAGCAGCCCGGACGTAATATGCCTGCACATTTAATGCCTCCGCATCGGTTACGAGCCGCGACTGCGAGGGGAGAAATGACTCATTTCGCGCTCGGTTTCGCTCCCGCGGCGCTTTTTTAATCATGGAATATAATAACGAGAAGCGGCAGCCGCCGGGACTAGAGGTTGTACACCCAGGAGAGGCGGAATGCGACGCTCTTATATAGCCGTGGATTCTTATTATATTTATTATTTACTTATCCGGATCAGCAATGTTGTTTTCCGATTTTTCATTAGAAAGGCGGCTCGATCGTATAATATATAGCCGCGCGAGAGAAGGGTAAAGTGGAATAAAAAGGGAGCGAGCTGGCTCGACGACTGCGCAGGGATGATGTTTGAACGCATTTGAATATCAGGAAATGAAGCCTCGGCTGTCCCAGGGGCTGGCTTCTCACTCACGCGGCAGTACGTGTATATATATATATATATATATATGTATAAAACGCGCGGAGGCTGCCATTTGAATAATACTTTGCATTTAAATGCTCGGCCCGATAAAAGAAAGCATCACGCCACTTGAAATATCCTATTACGCGCCATTATCTTACGCTAGTCGAGCGGCGAATTTCTCTCGACGCTTTTCTCTTATTCTCTCTACACTTATCCGCCGCGCGCGCCGATAATAATAAGGTTGCTTACCTCGAGAGTCGGCGCGTGTATATATACATATATAGGCATCGTGTGTATGTACGTATATACATGCACACAGTGCCGTGTATATACATACATATATATAGCCGGCGCGGCGGAATAGGGATAAGCCCGAGATAGAGACGGAGAGATAGCTGCGCGCCGCTGAAAGTTTTATAAGGCACGCGAGAGTCGCTGCCGCAGAATGCGCCTGCCGCGCGCAGGCGAGATTGAATTGCGGCCTCCGAGCTGCGGGACGCGTTAAAATAGTCGCGCCGCGCGAAAGGGCGGACTTGTCGATCTCGTCTATATGGCTGACGCAGACGACGTGACGCTGCTTTCAATGCGACGCGCGAGCTACTGTTTCGCTATATATCTATTTCTCGAGGCTTCTGGGTGCTAATTTTCTTTCTTATATATTTATTCGCGGATTCGCCATTGAGATTCGAGCCGCGTTGTTATGTACCGTCTGTATGTATAAAAATCTATAGCAGCTTTTGTGTTTCGTCGAGACAAACTTTATTGTCGCATTCGACGCGACTTCGAAGTTGATGCTTTTCTCGCCCAGACGTTATTTTATCTGCAAAATCAGTCTCGAATCGATATATATATATATATATATATATATATATATATTACATTTACTTATATATGCGTCGGAAAAAAGGACACTCGTTTTCTCTTCTCCGCCTCAACGAAACGATAGAGATACCCTATAAGGAGCGAGCTCGCCACCTCGCAGCTGTCGGAATGAGACTGCAGACGCCGCTGCGAAAAGAATGAACTGGCGCAGAGAGAATCAAAAAAGTATCCGTGAAATAGAGAGTCGATACTCGTACTTAGTAGCATCTGGTTATCGGATAGTTGATATTTCGAAAAGTTAACAGTTCGTTAACCGGATTGTAAACAATAACGAACTAAACGCAGTCTCTTCGATACAACGTTATTCTGCAACTTGGACGTTGGCGAAGGTTCGTGCTCGAAGGAAGATCAGGGAGAAAAGCCAAAGCTTTCGGTTTCCGTTTACAAAGCTCAGAAAAAGAGAGAGGAAGTAAAAGAGAAGAGCACTACTCGACGCGAAATTCCCGAGCACTCAAAGACAGATCCGATCGAGTAAATCTTATTTTACAACTCCGTAATAGCGGCGTTCTGTTTTATACACCGGTGGAGGGAGAGGGCCCGGCTCGTCAAGCTGCTTAAATTCAAAGTAAAACATTCGAATGCCGCCTTAGACGCGGGACTCGCACGAATTGCAGGGAAATTAAAGTCAGAGTATAAACTCGCAGCTGTACACGCAGTGTCCACATACAACGATGTGAAAATCATCGATCTCGAGTCCGGAACAACAAAAAATAAATAAATGCAAAGCGTCCGGACAAAGATCGCCCGTGTCGCTTGGGGGTGACCCACTTGAAGAGCGTAAAATGCGAAAAAAGAGGGCAGTTTATATATAAAGAGAGCGCCTCCGTCTCCGCCGCTGCCGCCGCGTCATAAATATTTATGCGCGAGAAAACGACAAGAGATGACTTTTCTCTCGCTCCTCTCCCCGTGACGCAAAGGTTTTCTCAGTGTGCTCTGTATATACTTTAGGAGGACGAAAATTCCCGACGGTTCCCATTCTCATTAATCTACGTTATGCCGCTCGCCCGAGAGCTTTAACGAATACGTCTCCGAAGCACGCGCGCTCTTTCTCGCCGGGCGAACGACTGAATTCTCGTTAAGTTCTCGTGTCGTCTTGGCGCGAGCTCCCTCTCCTTTCTTCCTGTTCCGGAAAATCGTCTCGCTCTCTGTAGTTAATGCTTGTGTGTAATTAAGGCGAAATCACATTTTAGGTGCTGTTCCCCCGCGCCTCCACGATGTATATATAACGCGCAGATCTTTTAACGAAGATAATTATTCTACCGCGCATATATAGTATACTTATGATACGCAGTATAGATTCGATATGATAATCGAGATTACATAGAAGAAGATCGCAGCAGCCAATTTCGAATCGGGCACTTAACTTTTAATTAAGTCCCGTCGCCGTCAGAAGCGATTCCAGCAGCGCCAACTCTTATATACACTGCATTTATCAGGGGCGCAGTCGGTGCATTCATCAATCTTCGGATAGATTACCCTCCGGATCGGAGGCGCTGCCGCGCGCCCGTCTGTAGGACCGATGCGCGCATATATACTCGCGCGACAATCTCGATTTCGCTGAAAAACTCAATTCGCGATCCGACGAGGACCGCCGAGGCATTTCGTCCTATAATACCGAGTATAATTACTGCGCGGGCGAAAAGTAAGTAACCGGGTATAAGCGCGAATTAAAAACAGGCGACACGCTCGGCTTTATCTTCCGCAACTTATTAACCCGGCTCGCGCACTGAAAAACGCCGCGTAAGAGCGCGTACCGCATTTCTCTCGCGTCGCTTATATTTATAAAGCCGCTCTGAAATATGAAAACCTGCCTCGCGTTACAAAGCGAATCCACCGTATCAGACGGACGGACCCGGTGCAGTTATATGTAGCAATTCGGATAATTATATATAGGTATACGCGTTGCGTTCGGCTGACTATAATAATGCGAGCTGTCGGGCTCGTGCCGAGTTCGAATAAGGGATACGTGGCCGCGAGAGGAAAATGGGCGGTCGATAAAGAGCAAGACGAGGAATGATTAGAGAAAAGCGAGAGAGCTGCGGATGCAAAGGCCGCAATAGGTATAGGCGCTTCATGTCGACGAGGGTGTGAGAGGAATGTTTCAGAGTCCATTACTCGAATTGAAGTGGGAATACCGGGCGGTCCCTAAACACCCCCTCATATTTCGGACAAACACGTAGACACGTTTGCCTCGCGCATCTTTGCGGTGGGATAGCTTCGCTTTTTTCTCCAGCGCCTCATCCTCCTTTTTTCCTCTCAGCCGCTGTCTTTACGAGTCATGATGGGCTGTTTGGGAAAATTGAAACTCGACGCGCTGGCTGCTCACGCACGAGAGACACATGCTAATCGCATCTCGGGACGCGCTTGACGTCCGACACGTTCCTTTATTTGCAGCGAGAGAGAAATAAGAGAGGTCGTTCGACGCGCGACTACTTTTGGAAATTGAAATTTGCCGTTGCGAGGAAAACGACAGGCTGCACGGGAGCCAACGGGAACGTGGCCCTCGTGCGGTTAGGGGAGTCGTAAATTAGTACGTGTACATATATATATATATATACATACCTTCTTGCGATGTAAAAGCTGTATAATGCACTTTTTCATTATCTACACAACTCCGCAGTAGTCGGCGCTGAGGATTGTGTAACTTTCACGCAATTACACGTTATTGCGTAATTTCATTCGAGTCTCGCGGTTGCGCAAGCGTCATACGACTGAAATTCACTCGATTGATTAACGTCGAACGTCGACATTTCAGAGTAGCTTCGAACATATACCAGCATTCTATCTGGCGACACCGTACATTGCATATATATATATAGGTATACAAGAAGAAAAATATCGCGCTCTTGTGCGCTCCAAATGAAAGCCCGCTCGAGAGATGGCTTCTTCCCTTCTCGCGGCCGCGCCGCTCACAGCGCAGAGAATTTTTCCAAAGAAGATTCTCCGACAAAAGCAGAGGCGGTGCCGGCGCGATATCGAAAGGAACGCATGACATTCTTCAATAATGCAAAAGCCGTCGTCTCTCCGCGGTGTAACTCGATCGTCTCTCCGCAGCCGTATACGT
Organism: Muscidifurax raptorellus; assembly: GCA_020010945.3. Taxonomy (NCBI): domain Eukaryota; kingdom Metazoa; phylum Arthropoda; class Insecta; order Hymenoptera; family Pteromalidae; genus Muscidifurax; species Muscidifurax raptorellus. The sequence goes on along the minus strand of CM052081.1, from coordinate 986,235 downwards.
TTCGAGGAGAGAAAAAAAAGGATCTGCTCTCGAGCAAACTTTTCCTTTTTCTTTCTCTCTCTCTCTCTCTCTCTCTCTCTCTCTCTCTCTGTCGCAGTTCGCGACGTCGCGCCCTCCGCGCAGCCGAGCTATATGGAGCTGTAATCGCGAGAGTTGCTTTTAATGCCCTATAAATCCCGCGGTGTGCTGCGCAGCCGGAAGAGAGAGAGTGTTGAATCAGCTGCAGTAGACTTTATTTCTCTCCTCTTCATGCGCGCGCCGCGACTTAATCTCTCGCGGCGCGCGACCGGTCGTGATGTCTATCCTGACTCGAATTTTATGACGGCTTCAGTGTGTTCCTGCCTTTTTTCTTTCCTCGCGTCGGATTTTGATACGAGTGCAAACATTACGTCAACGTTATAACAATGGGACATTCGTAGAGCAGCAAATCAGAAACAGATCAATCCCCAGGTAGAGCTTTTCCGCTTCCTATTCCGAGTCTGTATATATATGTAGGTGCGGTGTGCGGCACGTGCAGCAACGAGTCGCTCGCACTGTACATATACGCTGGAGTCGAGGGTACCTACATGTGTGGGTGAACTCGCGCACGTGCGGCCGGCCACTTGCCGGCTCGCAATTAATCTTGGCTGCAGGCGCGAGTCTGTATACGAACGTGTCCCGGACTAATTACGCTATCGCGCGCGCAGCCTTATATGCCCGACGCGCCGCGGACGACCCGAGCGCGAAAAGTCGCATCGTTTGGCTGCAGAGTGAAATAAGGCGTAGTCGTTACTTGGACAGGTTTTCGCCTCGTTTATATATAATAACTCGTTGATTAATTTTGTCCAGGTATATTTTCTAAATTATTACGCTTCGGATTTAAAAAATGAAAAAAAAGTGCTCGGAGTCCCATATATCAACGATTTTGTACTTTCGATATACAACGGAATACACACACGCACACGTACATGCATCCCCCGGCGATAGCTTCCAGCAGCAGCCGGTCTCTGTAAGTCCGCGCAGTATATAGGACAATACCCAGAGCTGGCTCGATGAAGGCTGCGCGCCCGTGTATTCATATATATATATACACGCACACAGTGTATCCCAGAGGGCAACTGTTTTCATCTCTCGGGCGCGATCCACTTGCATAATGCGGCAAACTGCGCGGGCTGCAGCAAATAATGGAGGCTGCAGTGTGCGTGTATAATACACAATACGCGGGGCGAAAGCATGTAGCCATTGGAAAATATATGTACATTTATATGTAGTAGCTGCGTGTATATATGTGCATGGGTTTAGAGACAGGATATAGCCTGGAGATAAAAGGAAGGGAAAGAGCTTGCGCGCGCGCGCGACTTTGAGCTCCACTGACCCATGTAACGGCCCAGCGGACAGTCTTTTCTATCTGCCGGTACTTTACAATCGAGGGTTTTATTGAAATCTCCTCTGGCCGTCTCTTTCGCTCCTATATAAACTCTAAGAGACATTTTTATCTGTCGGATAAATTTCCCCGAATCGGATTCTATCTCTCTCTCCCTCTGGATGCCGGCGTTCGACTTAGCCAGCGCCGAGGTACATCTATCTGTTCGCCAGACTCTTTCTCTCTTCGGGCTTCGCGCGGTCCCTGCACTTTCTCAAACTGTGCAGTGTGCGGCGGAGGCTGCGAACGGTAAAGAATCCCACCGATGTATATATATATATAGAGAGAGAGAGAGAGAGAGGGAGTTGGCCCTACTACCTCTCTTACTCTTCTAGCACTCGGGGAGAAATTATTGGCGAGATATGAAAGAGCCCGAGTTATTGCTGATAAACCTCTTCGAATAGCGGGCTCCGCACCTTTTCCCACTCGCTCCTTCCTCTATTTTCTCCTGCGCTACCTCTCTCATTTCATTCGCTCTTCTTCGCCGCTTTTTTTTCATCTCCTTATATTGGGCGAATTCTGCGCATTCCTCGCCGCCGCGCGAGAGCTCTATATTCTGCGATTTCGCCACTCCTTTTCTTTCCTGGCGCGGGGCGAGCCTGAATAAATTAAGCGCCGCGCGGGATTTGCCGATTTGATTGTCGGGATCTGTCTGGTGTGCGTTGACCGAATATACGTTTCCATAGCCCCCATAGCAAAGGGTATATAGAAAAATCCGAACAATCGGCACGCGCAAAATAGCCGCGCTTTCGCTATACAGGGTATGTTCCGGACGCAATTATAAACTGAATCAGAGACGGCAAACTTTGACAGGTAGGCGTACGACCGTAACGATTGTCGTTGCGTTGGCTGGCAGGCCTGATGCGAAGGCGCAGGAGCAGTCGCATTGGGCCCGTTGTTACCTCTCCCCGGTTGATTACAACCGCTTATACGAGAGGCCCACGTGGAGTAAAGGGACTTGGGTTGTTCTTTTTCTCGGGCGTTGATGGCTACTGTGCGCGCTACCTGCGAAGGGTGACTCTCTATAGAGAGCAGTACGCTTGTTGGTCTCGTGGTTCAGCTGTTTTGCCCGGGTGACATCAATTAGATTCGCGGTCGTTTTTAAATTTGGTCAATGGCGCCGGGTTTCGTAAATTTTAGTTATAATGTAAATCTAAATGCTCGATTTTTGTAATCGCTGTTCTCGACGGGGGTTTTCTGCTCGTGAGTCAAAACGAGAGTTTTTCCCACGTCACAGGCTTCGGCTTGGGCGAATGCGAGAACAGCGAACGTGTTGTATATTTTTTGTGTATTTTTAAGTTGTAAATTTAGTTTAAGCAAGCTGCGTAGTTTAGTTTTTGAGAGGCATGTCTAGGGAAATCGAGAGAAAGGCGCATTGTTTTTGAAGCAGTGCGTAGAGTTGGAACTGCGTACAGATTTATTGCTTTTCTTTGGAAGAAAAGCATATCGGCATAGAGATTTGTTTCTCAAATGTCAGCATCTGGTACTCAGTGTTATAGGTTCGAGCGTGTGGTCATGGCCCGCGCTGGCGGGATTCGAGCGTCGGATTTTTATGACGGGTAGGATTACTGTAGGGACGGCCTCTTATTCTATTAGAAAGTCGTGTGTTTGTGTACTGCGTTTTTGTATATGCGTTTTGAAATGTAGAGTGTGAAAAACTGCGGGTTTTTCCAGCGATCGCCGACTATCGGCGGCTAGCGGCGGCGTCGATGGTCTGCGAGGGTGGCTGCATCGCAGTCAGTCGAAGTTTGAGCTCGGAGCTGTGCGCTTCGAATTTATACTTAATAAAAATAAGGCTTTTAAAGAATCAGTGGATTTGGATTTTATGTTGATTTAAATAACCTTCACTCTGTTTTTAAAATCACTCAGTAATACTCGCTGAGTATTAACATTTTGGTGCCGAAACCCGGGACTTTTCCGGAACAATAATCGAGTGAGTGATTTTTTCGTGAAGTGTTAAACGTTATCAACACCGTGATCTGTCAGTGCATTCTAAGGACAAGGAAGCATTTGGAAGTTGCAGCGCTTAGATCATCTGTGAAATCACACGAAAGCTGATCGGAGGTGGATTCGAGAGTGAGACCGTGTGGAGTTCAGCGCATCTACTTCTGTGTCGTTCCTCTGGACTTATATAGTCGTCAAGATTTTCCAGGTAAGCTAGAGTGCAGTTAATATTACTAAAGTCGATTGTGCGTGAGTTCGTAGGGTTATAATGCCGAGGAGAGCATCGGCAAAGGGGAGAAAGACTCCCGCAAAATCGACGCAACAGCGAGGTCGTGCTAGGCCGTTGCACGTGGAAGCAACGGCAACTGTGGCAGAGACGATGGCTCCTGAGCAGCCAGGGCGCCGTCGTGCACCACTACGAGCGCGTAAAGCGGCATTTGTTCCCGTGCAGTCGGTGATAGAACAGCAGTCACCAGGTGGGAGTCAGCACGACAGATCGCGCGGTGCGGGTGAGGAAGCACCACCTTCGATGGTAGTGGAGGCTGAGGTCCATGAAGCTCCACCAGCTAAGCGTCAGCGAGCTCGCGGTACTGACACGGCGATACCGGCCGTAAATGCCGAGGAGGCGACGGCCAACGCGTCGCCGCCAGCAGAACACCGACGTGTACGCCGGGCAAGGAAACCGGCATCTGCTGTGACTGCTGCTGAGGTTGCAGCCAGCGAGCCGCTGCCGTCGGATCGCTCACGCGCGCGCACTAGGCCTGTGCGCAGGGGAGCACCTGCAACGCAATCCGAGGTCCAGCTTCGGCAACCAGCACTATCAGAACGCGAGCGGGCGCCAGCTCGAGGTGAACGGCGGCCGCGGGACTATACTCCGACGGGGAGACAGGCTCCAGCTCCCACGATCCGCAGCAACGAGGAGAGTAGTTTTTTGTCTCCGCCTCGACGACGTGTTCATTTTGATACGTCAGTCCCGGTGGCTAATAATTGTGGCCAGGAGATCGACGATCACCTGAGCCTAGATAATTCGATTTACAGGTTCGAAGCCAATCCTGTCGAAGCAGCGGCAGGCGCGAGAAGGCGCGCACTGCAATTCGACGATGCATTTGGGGATACCTACGGAGCTGAGTTTGCGGCGCGCAGACAAGCGCAACACTCGACGCCGGCGACGCGAGGACGCGCACCAGTATCTCCGGGAGATCAGCGTCGGTTCGTGTCGCCTTCAGAAACGACGGAGCAGCGAGCAGCTGCAACGAGCCTCGGGGAACGTTGGCTTACCCTGCCGACTCCATCAGCGGTAGCGCGAGGACGCGCTCCGCAACCTCCAGTGACAGCACCAGCGGTGGTACGGGCGCCATCCTTGGCATCTGCGGCAGCTCATGGACGAGCACCGCCTATTTCGAGCGCTACGACGGTGCGGGATCGCACATCGTCCCTGGCGTCATCATCGGCAGCGGAGCGGCAGAACATGCCGAGATCTTCGTCGATGGTGTTGCGTGAGCGCATACCGTCTCCCACAGCGTCTGCTCAGGCTGAGGAATTGGCAACGGACATCGAGGATCAGCAGTCATCACCCGTCGTGCGTCGCTGCGTTAGCGAATCGAGGTATGCGCCATTGACTGATCGCGAACGTTATATTAATTATGCGAGCGAGCGTGATATGTTGGAAGATCGCTATGCGGAGCATCTGGACGATTTTCAGACCCACGATAGGCGTGAAAGTCGTGAAGTAAGAGAGAACGGGGCACAAGTGCCGGACGATCAAAATGATTTTGCTTATGAGCAAAATCGATTCGGCTATAGTGCCGAGGATCGACTGGCGCGTGCACTGGAGAAGACTTTACGCAATGTCGCACAAAGTAATTCGTCTAGCGAGAATTTATACTTAGTTAATCGAATGACGTTAGCTAAGCAATTGCCATCATTTTCCGGTGATCCGCTCGATTGGGTTCGTTTCAAACAGGCGTATGTAAATTCGACGCGTTTAGGGCACTACAGTGATACCGATAATATAATGCGGCTTGCAGACGCGTTAAAAGATGATGCACACGAGGCTACACGGGCTTTATTTTTTGGAGGCGATAGTGCCGAGGAGATTATGAAGACATTAGAAATGATGTTCGGGAATCCAAAACTTATTCGCGCGCGAATTTTAAAAGAAATCGGTGATTTGCCTAATATAGAATCACGCCGAGTGAGTTTAGTAGAATTCGCTACTAGATTACGTGCCGCGGTAAGGGCTATAAAATCATTAGGTCCCAAGTCGGGTTTCTTGGATAGTCCGGAGCTTGCAAGTAAATTAATGGACAAGCTTCCGAGCTCTATGTATCATAGTTTCGTCACGTATTCTAACACTGTCGGTGACGATGTACCGGATTTAGAAAAAATCGCTGACTTCGTTTATCAGGAAGCTGTTATGACAGTAAAGGCGGGAATGATTCAATATGATCCGGTCGAATCAAGGTCATATTCGCGCAGAGGGGTGCAGAATCTTAAGATTCGTGGAAAGGGGGTTTTTGCACTTCGCGAGAATGATGATCGTGATGAAGTCGAGGTGATTGTACCGAAAAATGATGGTATAAAGTGCGCTTATTGTGATCGTGTGCACCTTACTCAAGTTTGTAAGCAGTTTGCGAAACTGCCAATTAATAGACGTTGGCAAGCGCTTAGAAGTAAGGGAAGATGTTTCAATTGCCTTGGTTTCGGGCATTTGCAAACAGATTGTAAAAAACCGGCTTGTACTCAATGTGGTCGTAAGCATCACGCCTTGCTATGCTCAGCATCAAAAGGGAAAAATGCATCAAGTGTAAATGTAGCAGCTCAACCGGAGCAATGACTAGATTCGGCGGTGTTTTTAAAATATATTCAAGTTTTAGTTATAGGGTCAAGGGACTCTAAGTTGATATACGCGTTATTAGATGACGGAGCAACCGTTACGTTGATAAACTCTCGGGTAATTAAAGAAATAGGTTCTGATGTTTCACGCGTACATATATTTTTAAAAGGAGTAGGCGGTGAGAATGCGACCACATTTTGTTCCGAAAAGACGGATTTAGTTATTAAGAGTAATAATTGCGAATTTAATTTAAGTAGTGTGTTAGTTGTAAATGATCTCGCGCTTCCGGCTCAATATATGAGCCAAGAAATTGTCGATTTTTGTACGCAAAGGTCCGGGATAGAATTTAAAGCTTATAATGCTTCGCCAGATATGATCATAGGGCAGGATAATTGTCGTTTAATTATTGCAAAAGAATACCGTGAAATAGTTAAAGATCGTTTGTTTATTTCGCGATGTTCTTTGGGTTGGTCCATTCACGGAGGTTTTATTAAAGAAAAGCCTGGGCGTGTCGCTGCGATTGAACAATTAAATTCTCCGTTGAGTTTTGAACAAAGTTTAGATAAATTAATAAAATTATATTTTGACATTGAATCTATAGGCATTAGTACACACGTAAAGGTAAAACGGGAGGATAGACGCGCGTTAGAAGTTTTAGATGCTACTAGTATTCATAATGGTAAAGAATGGCAGGTTGGCCTACCTTGGAAAAACGACGATATTACGTTTTCGGACGGTAAATCGACGGCTTTACGACGCTTGTATTCGCTAGAGAAAAAGCTAGATCGTGATGCGTTGTATGGGGCTCTTTATTATTCAGAAATGAATAGAATATTTGAGAAAGAGTATGCCCGGAAAGCTACAGCGGTGCCATTGGGGAAAAGAGTCCGATTTTTGCCGCATTTTGGTGTGCGTAATGAAAACAAACCAAACAAGGTTCGCGTTGTAAAGGATGCCGCGGCCACTGATGAGAATGGCGTTAGCTTTAATAATCTTTTGTTAACAGGGCCGGATTTATTAAAATCTCTTCCAGGTGTAATAATGCGATTTCGGCAGTTTAGATACGCGATAAAAGGGGACATTCGTGATATGTTTTTGAAAATAAAGATTCAGGAGGAAGATCAAGATGCTCAAAGATTTTTATGGCGCGGCGCTGACAGAGTAGGGGAGCCGGTTGAATATGTCATGACATCAATGTTGTTTGGGGCTAAATCCTCGCCTTGCACCGCGATTTATATAAAGAATAAAAATGCGGCACAATATATGTCTGTCTTTCCGGAAACTGCGAATAGTCTTATTGAAAATTGTTACATGGATGATTTCCTTGATAGTTGCGAGACGGTCGAGGAAGCTTCTATGCGTATTCAACAAGCGATAATTATCAATGAGTTTGCAAATTGGGAAATGCACGGATGGTGTAGCAATGTACCTGAAGTGTTAAGCGGGTTAAAAACGGAAAATGATTCAAATAATTTTATTAAAGTAGAAGTTAATCAGATTAGTAATGAAAAGGTTTTGGGCTTGAAATGGTTTAACACTAGTGACGAATTATTGTTTAATTTTAATCAAAAGAAAATTACTGATGATTTTTATTCAGGGGTTAAAAGACCGACCAAACGGGAATTTTTAGGTATTATTATGTCCGTTTTTGATCCGCTCGGTTTTCTTACTCCATTTACAATACAATCGAGAATTTTGATGCAAGAAATTTGGTCTAGTAAAATCGGTTGGGATACGGTATTACGCGATGCAGAATTTGTACGCTGGCAGCAATGGCTACGTGATTTAGATAAAGTTAAAGCCTGTCGGATTGATCGGTGTTATCAGGTTTTAAATAATCAGGTAAAATCAGCGGAATTGCATATTTTTTGCGACGCAAGTTCAAAAGCTTATGTTTCGGTTGCGTATTGGCGATTTCAATTAAATAACGGAGAGTTTCATGTTTCTATTATAGTGGCTAAAAGTAGAGTTGCTCCCTTAAAAGTTATATCGATTCCAAGATTAGAGCTTCAAGCTGCCCTTCTGGCTGTCAGATTAGCGAAATTTATTGCTAATGAACATACATTCGAAATCACGCGTCGAGTTTTTTGGTCGGATTCAAAAACCGTGTTAAATTGGATTCGGAAGGATCCTCGCGATTTTAAGATGTTTGTAGCTAATCGGTTGAGTGAAATTAATGATAATTCAGACATAAATGAATGGCGATGGGTTCCGACAAAAGATAACCCCGCTGATGATGGTACCCGATCGGCTCCGAAGGCTTTAGATAGGAATAGTAGATGGATAACAGGACCACCTTTTTTACGTAAATCAGACTTGTCATGGCCATCAGAAAGAGAAATTTTTAATCATAATCCGGAAGATTTGGAAGTTTTAGAGTCTGTTCGATTAGTATCGACTATTGTAGGAAAACAAATTTCCGTGATTGATTTTAGTAGATTTTCATCGTTGTCTCGGCTTTTATCTACAGTAATGTACGTCTTGAAATTTATAGATATTCGCATAAAACGAGTTAGGTCTTCAATAGAGCGTTCAAACAATGCCGAGTTAATTTGTTTTCGAATCAGTCAATTAAATTCATTTTCGGAAGAATTATTTGCTATTAAAAGATCAAAGCTAATATCAAAGAATAGTAGAATTATTTCTTTAAATCCATTTTTAGACGATTCAGGCGTATTGCGTGCTGAAGGTCGACTAAAGAATTTTTCAAACGAAATTTTTTCAATTCATCCGGTAATTTTAGATGCTAAAGAAGATTTTACGCGTTTATTGATTAAAAGTTATCATGAGCGCTTTTATCATGCAAGTCATGGGACGGTTTTAAATGAAATACGACAAAGATTTTGGATAATAGGTTTGCGTCAGGGTTTACGTAGTTTGGTATCGAAATGTATTATTTGCAAAATGCAACGTGCAAAACCAGCCAATCCAAAAATGGGTGCGTTGCCCTCTTCTCGCTTAGCCTACCGTTTAAAACCTTTTAGCCATTGCGGATTGGATTATTTTGGTCCAATGCAAGTTAAGATAGGTAGAAGGCGCGAGAAAAGATGGGGCGCTTTGTTTACATGTATGACTACGCGCGCGATACATATAGAACTTGCTCACAGTCTAAGTACTGATTCAGCTATAATGGCTTTGCGTCGTTTTTCAGCTAGACGAGGTACGCCTTTATGCATTTACTCGGACAACGGCACAAATTTTAAGGGTATGGCAAGGGAATTATCAGAGGCAATCAAGGCTTTAGATCGTACCGAAATCGACAATTTCGCAAGTAGGAATAAGATAGAATTTAAATTTAATCCGCCGACTGCGTCTCATATGGGTGGTGCTTGGGAGCGAATGATTAGATCAGTTAAAACGGCGTTAGATGTAGTATTAAAAGAGCATGCGCCGAAGGAAGAGGTACTTTTAACATTGTTGGCCGAAATCGAGCACAGTGTGAATTCCCGCCCGCTTACACACGTGTCAATAGACCCTCGCGATGAAGAGGCTTTAACGCCAAATCATTTTTTATTAGGTTCATCGTCAGGGCAAATTCGGATAAGTAAGATTGACCTTCAGTCGACTTGCTTACGAAAAGAATGGAAAATTGCTCAAGCTTTCGCGAATGCATTTTGGCGACGATGGTTAAAAGAATTTCTTCCGACATTAATTCCTAGGAAAAAGTGGCGAGAGACGCAAGCTCCACTTAAAGTAGGCGATTTAGTTTTAATTTTAGATGATAACACGGAGCGTAATGAATGGCGCAAAGGCGTTATCATTAACGTTTTCCCTGGTTTTGATGGTCAGGTTCGAGTGGCCGAAATTAGGACTGCGAATGGGATTGTCAAAAGACCTGCTAGGAAATTGGCTCAATTTGCAACAGTGCAAGATTGAGTTGTACAAAACCCGTAGGTTTTGTACGGGGGGGAGAATGTTCCGGACGCAATTATAAACTGAATCAGAGACGGCAAACTTTGACAGGTAGGCGTACGACCGTAACGATTGTCGTTGCGTTGGCTGGCAGGCCTGATGCGAAGGCGCAGGAGCAGTCGCATTGGGCCCGTTGTTACCTCTCCCCGGTTGATTACAACCGCTTATACGAGAGGCCCACGTGGAGTAAAGGGACTTGGGTTGTTCTTTTTCTCGGGCGTTGATGGCTACTGTGCGCGCTACCTGCGAAGGGTGACTCTCTATAGAGAGCAGTACGCTTGTTGGTCTCGTGGTTCAGCTGTTTTGCCCGGGTGACATCAATTAGATTCGCGGTCGTTTTTAAATTTGGTCAATGGCGCCGGGTTTCGTAAATTTTAGTTATAATGTAAATCTAAATGCTCGATTTTTGTAATCGCTGTTCTCGACGGGGGTTTTCTGCTCGTGAGTCAAAACGAGAGTTTTTCCCACGTCACAGGCTTCGGCTTGGGCGAATGCGAGAACAGCGAACGTGTTGTATATTTTTTGTGTATTTTTAAGTTGTAAATTTAGTTTAAGCAAGCTGCGTAGTTTAGTTTTTGAGAGGCATGTCTAGGGAAATCGAGAGAAAGGCGCATTGTTTTTGAAGCAGTGCGTAGAGTTGGAACTGCGTACAGATTTATTGCTTTTCTTTGGAAGAAAAGCATATCGGCATAGAGATTTGTTTCTCAAATGTCAGCATCTGGTACTCAGTGTTATAGGTTCGAGCGTGTGGTCATGGCCCGCGCTGGCGGGATTCGAGCGTCGGATTTTTATGACGGGTAGGATTACTGTAGGGACGGCCTCTTATTCTATTAGAAAGTCGTGTGTTTGTGTACTGCGTTTTTGTATATGCGTTTTGAAATGTAGAGTGTGAAAAACTGCGGGTTTTTCCAGCGATCGCCGACTATCGGCGGCTAGCGGCGGCGTCGATGGTCTGCGAGGGTGGCTGCATCGCAGTCAGTCGAAGTTTGAGCTCGGAGCTGTGCGCTTCGAATTTATACTTAATAAAAATAAGGCTTTTAAAGAATCAGTGGATTTGGATTTTATGTTGATTTAAATAACCTTCACTCTGTTTTTAAAATCACTCAGTAATACTCGCTGAGTATTAACAGGGTAAGTGGTTCGTATAGGTGCAGAGGGTCCATCCTCGACTTTACTGCACCCGCCGGCACTCTTTTCATTTTCTTCTTCCTCTCAATTTCCCTTCTTCTCTCTCTCTCCTCTCCATTTCCCTACTCCTCGCTTTCCGGCCAATCTTTTTCTTTCTTCTCTCGCTGCTTCGCCGCCCCTTTCTCTCCTCCGAGGCACCTCGCTTGTCCCACTCGAGGATGGCCGTATAACTCGAGTCATGCGGAGAATCGTCGCGTGTGCAGAGCGAGAATAAGAGTAGGTGCGCGGCTGTATATAGATATAGATATACAGCCGCGGGGGCAGGCCGATATACGATCGGTCGTTCGACGCAACGTTTACGAGCTGCGGCCGCGCGCGTGTGATCCTTCTTTTAACGTGCCTTCGCCGAGCGCCACACTGCGCTGAATTTCGCGAAATTTCGGATATTTTTATAACGCCGATTATGGTCGCTTTTATACGCTGCCGCGGCGCTAGAGTGTGTTGGAGGATTTTTTTCTTATAATATAGTCGGGCGTAATGGCGCGATTAATTCGAGCCGAGTCTCGCGTATCTCATTATATCGCAAGAGAGAGTATTATATGGCAGTACGGGAGGCGGATGATTCGGGGAGCGCAGCTATAAGTAAGTATATAGAGAAGAATCGTCCTCGTAAAAAGTTGGCTATCGAGGCGACGACTGCGCGCGTAAAATCGGAGATCGGGTGATTTATATTTCGTTTGCTTTTATTTCCATTTGAGTGCCCGCTCGCGCGCGCGCAGATAAAAATAATAACTCGTGTATGTAAATTTCATTTCCTTTTTATTCGCAGCAGCTGCGCCGTTGAAATTATTGTTCTCTGAAAGAAAAAAATCTGTTGTACGCAGAATAAAAATCACATCGATATAACATATACACAGAGAGCACCGTGGAAATTCTCCGTCGCAGCGGATTCGGAAGAAATTTCATTAAACCACGTCGACGTGGACAGAAAATATCTTGAAAATACTTTCCTTTCAAAGGCGATCCTCTCGTTCTTCCGCGTCGAGTCTCCTGAAAATATGCGCGGTGTTTTCGGCAATTTAAATGCCGCGCCGGCCTCCGCTTTGGGACACTTTCCTTTATTCTACTTCGCGGTGCTGATGCGTATGTATATATATATATATAGACGTATATACAGGGCTATCTATAATTCAGCCGCGAGAGGAAGGAGAGAGCATTGGAAAGGAGAGCTCGAGGATGAAAAAGGCAGCGCGAAAAAGTGAAGTGTATATCTAGCGACTTGGATGTATATGTAGAGGGCAAGGAGTGAAGGAGGGAAAAAAGCGAAGGAGTATATAGACGCGGAGCATCGAGAGGAATGACGGGGGAATTCTCGAGAGGTCTGCAGATGCGCTGAGAAACGTGTTGGCGAGAGAGCAGCAGTGTGTGCGCGTGAAAGATCGGAGCTGTGCAGTCGCGGGCTAACGCGCTTTGAGTATTTTCTGGGTTTTCACTTTTCTGGACGATAGAACCGCGCGGGATGAATGTTTTCTATCAAGGTTTCATGCTTCTGCAGCTCGTGTTTATCTTCTCTTCGTTTTCCATATTTATATGCGTACTTAGAAAAAGAGCGCAAATTAAGTTTGCAAAAAAACATCCCGACATCGTAACTCTTCGCATTATCCTCCCTCAACGTCGAAATTCACTTTGGTAATCAGTTCGCCTCGTAAATTCAGCCCTGAAAGCCGAAACTTTTCCGAGACTCTAGACACACACACACACACACACACACACACACACCGCATCCGCCGAATAAGCGAAGAAAAACGAGCTTTGGCCAACTTCATGTTCGTATTAATGCGAACCTGATTAAATCCCGTGCGTATAGACAGTTCGATTGTGTATTAGTATATAGGCTCTCCCGAGCGCCATAACAGAGGGACGCTCGCGGGCGCGCGAGTTTATCTTTAAGAAATCACAAAGTTCATTTTCATCCTTCGCTCTCGCTTATTCCGGCCACGTGCGCTGCCGCTGCAGCTGTCCCGACCTCCACCGAGGATAAATAGAAATTACGATTCAACCCTCGGCTCGCCGCGCCGAACCAATCTCTTACGAATTACTTAAGGGATGCGTTGTGTGTGCGTGCGTGCGCGTAGGCCGAGCGACCACTGCTTTCCTTTTTAATTTTTCATCCGCGCGGCCGCGTTTTGCGTGTGTACAACATTTTACGGGCGAGGGTCATGCCTTGAATCTTTCAGACGGATTTCGGCCCGGATATAATTGAGTTAGCCGCGCACTGCTGTAAATATGTGATCGATGCTGCGCGCATATATGTATACGCGGGGGGAGATTCGGAGGCAATTGTTATTCATGTACTGTAACACGCGCGCGACGACGTGCGCGCAGCAATAGTGCTGCACTTAAAAGTAACGCGAGACTCCCGTATCGGAGTAAAGATCAAAAGCAAATTTACTGTAACTGCGGCCTTTTCCGTTTTATGCTTATCGACTCGTGCGCGCAGCAGCGCGGAATCAATATTTGACCAGGTCATCTCGTATACGCGAATGCAGTTTACGTGCAGGCGCCTACACCGCGTACACCGCGAGTTATATTACGTATATTAACTATTGAAATGCGCATATAAGTGTATATAGGTATGAGGGGCCGAAGGTTGAATCGAATTTTCCAAGTTTTCGGCAAACTTTTCGCGCGATCACTGCAGTATAAGCTACATGCCAGCGCATTGTTTTCTTAGGTTATTACTGCTCTTATTTCACCTGACTAGGCATACTCGCAACGTTCGCCGATGCTGCTTTATTTTCACAAGGTGCGAGCTATTTCCGTCTCTGCAATATTTTCAATATTTCAGGGAGCCGGGGAGTATGTTCCGCAGAATTTTTCCAATATGCACTGTTTTTTCCAGCTATATAGCTTCCTTACGCGAGCGAATCTGGGTCGCCCGATTCGAAAAGTATTAAAGAAAGCGCGGCGATCGATTTTTCGAGGATTTACTAATAAACGCGCGAATGAAAATAATATCGCGGCTTTGAGATTATTTGAATGATGCGCAGACTTTGCAATACTATTAACACGTATAACTCTGTACATGAACTCGTCGATCGCACCTCCGCGAAGAAGAAAAGGCAAACAGAGCGCGCCATTACGTTAATGAAAAACAATCGTGCGAATATAGATAACGACTGAACGAGAAATAATTAGCGCCGTCGTTTTAATTATTGCAATAATTGCAAAAGAGGGAGAAAGAAGAGGTCGTTCGTTCGAAGAAAATAAAATACCGGAGCGCCGAGTCGAGAGCCACCTCCTCATCCACTAGCTCCTCGTCGTCGCGTTAACTCGGCACGGCAAAAGTTCCTCGGTTCTACCTTTCCCGCTGCTGCTTTTACCCGAGAGAAGTAAAGAGACGCAGAGAAAACCGGGAAGCTGCATGTGCTCCGACTGATTCGATTAACCCTCAATTAGTTGCGTCAAGCTTCTTACGCAAGCGTTCGCGTGCTTTGCCTTTGAGTCTTGCAGGGTCTATTTATTATGTTTAAAGCAGGCGTAAAAGAATTCGAGGGATCGTTTCGCGCACTTGCTCGCAATGGCTGCGTCGAGTAAAATAGAACGAGTCGCGCAGTTATTATGCAAAGCGGCGTATTTATCTATATGTATATATATATATATACTCAGGCAGAATGGACTGGGTAGCTAAATGTTTGAAATGAAAGCAAAACACGGCGAGAAACAGATAGACAGAGAGGGCAATAAGAGGAGAAGAAGGCGCAAAGGGAGGGGAGGGGGGAAAGAGCAAGGGAATTCTTTCGGAGATCACCCAGTCAAAGGCAACTTGTCAGTTCCACGTTTCGTCTGCAAACTTCGTTTCCCCGGTGTTCTCTCTACTACTTTTGCTCTCAGTAACGCTGGTTCTCTCTTATACTCCCGCTCGCGGAAAAAGGATCGAGAGAGAGAGGAGAGAGCAAGTCAGTGCGCCGTGACCCTGCGCCGCCGCTGCTGCTGCTGCTGCTGCTGCCTTAGAGATCCATCGAGGTGTATCGCTTCCTCGACCTCTTCCGATCTTCAAAGAAATTGTTCTGCGCCCTGGCGATATTTACCTTCCTCCCTGTCGGATCTTAAAAGGGCTTTCCTTTGGTCGCCGCCACCGGCTATGGCCTCTCCCTCGCTCTACTCTATACTCCTTCGCGAAAGTAATCCTCGTGCGGTGAACATTATTTCAGCCGGATGTATATATGCATGCGCCTTGTATATATCCCCTTTTGTCTTCCGGCGAACACGTGTTAAGTGAAAATGCTTCGTTTGTTCTCTTCTTTGAGACGGACAAAGCTCTGGTTTATACTGTGTGTGTATATAACGCAGAACCCCCGCGAGAGGACGCCGGTGCGCTGATGCTTTTGTGCGGACGCTTTGTTTTTCGAGGTCCACGCGCTATCTGTCGGCGCTTAATTTTTCTTTTTCACTGCTTTTACACGGAAATAAATGATGTAATTTTGTCCGGAAATATAAATCATCGCTTTTCGGACTTTAACGAGAAATTTGAGGCGTTTTTTAATACTTCAGGCGCGGCTGGACTTTTTCAACGAGATGGCGGACAAAAAAAAGAAACAGGCCACCGTTAATAAATTAAGAGGCATTGCGCAGTGGAGATAAGATAAAAAGGAACGCCCACTTTTTCATGTGTTTGACACTGTTGACGAGCACACAGCCCGCTATTTACATTCCAAGATCAATGGATATAACGTCGGCTGAATAAATACAACTTGATAATAATTGCAAGGAAAGGAGGAAGAGGCCAAGAAAATTGGATACAAAATAAAGTTGAAAAGTCATTTTTATAAAAAAACGTTTCTAACTGTTTTAATTAACTTTGCTATCGCCGCTGTGATGACGTACAAAAATATAGCGCGTATAGATAACAGTATATATACGTAACGTCTAATGTAAGTAGGTGAGCGATAGAGTTTTTTTCGAGGCATAATCCGGACCGCCTGACGCTATCTGCTTACTCAATTGCCGCTGTAGAGGGCAACTATTAATGCTATACCACTTTGATATCGCGTACTTCTTTTTTTCCTCGCCGTTGAGTATCTCACACAAATCACAGATAATGCGTTTCGCCGGGCGGTCCAGGCGATACTTCCTCTTCCAGTCAAAATAGGATTTGTACTCAGTCTCGTTGCGAGATAATCTAACTAAATACTTGGCTAAGTCTTTCGGCGTCTCGAAATCCAAGGCATTGATGTACGACTTTGGTGGGGCAAAGCGAGTGTAGTTTGCGCCGCCGTAAACCACGGGAACGACGTTGTACCTGGAAGAGAAAAAAAACGATTATTAGACAGCTGCGACTCGAATTTGCATTTCACAGAATGATTAACGCGACAGCCGTGTATGTAAACATCGAATGAGCCATAAAACGTTTAAATTCTTTCAGCTTATAATATTAACGGTGGCTGTTGTCAAAGCATGTTGAAAAAACTGTCGTTATCCTCGGCTTGCACGATATGAGCGGTATTAGATACCACTGTTAATCGACGTTTTCAAAATTTCAAGATCGTCGGAGCCACGGAAGTGCTTTTTTTCATATCGTCATAAGCCCGTAAAAAGAAAACGACAGCTAGCGCAGACTCAGCAATTATGTCTCATCATTTATTTCTAGAGTCCAGGGACATAAAATTTCTCTGCAATCGAGATGAAAAACTTTATCTCTCTCTCAATCCCATATATACTAGATACGCAGTGGTAGAGAGAGAGAGAGAGAGAGAGAGAGAGAGAGAGAGAGAGAGAGAGTAACTCTCGGGGAACTTACTTAAGAGCATTAAAAAACTTCTCGGTGACATAGTCCTTGCAGAGCGAATTCTCGAAGGACAGATAGAAGAAGTAGTTGGGCTCGACGTAAGTCTTGAAGCAGTCCTGATTCTTGGGACATCCGGGCTCCTCGGAGCACTGGCCGTACTTGGCCACGGGTACGTATCGCTCGAGCTCCTCGACGTAACTCTCGCGCCGACTGCGCGTCTCGCAGTTGCTGCGGTACCAGACGATCAGCTTTCTCTTGGCCCGGACCAGTTTGCCGAGCTGGACGTCCTCGCGCGCTACCGCCGCGCTCCTTGGAAAGCCGATCTCCGGGCTGTCCCAGCCGAGACCCGCAGTCCTCGGAGGCACCAGCAGCAGCGACGGCGGCTCACCGGCGAGCACGTCCGCGTACGTCCAGACGACGTCGCTGTCCAGCTGGTAGGTCATCGTCAGGTTGAACCAGCCGTCGAACTCGTCGCTGATGTACCGGTTGGCCGGGCTCTCGAGCGCCACGAAGACGTATCTCTGCTCGGGCCTCCTCCTCGCCGGCACGTCCGTGTCGTCGAGCTGGCCGTTGATCCCGTGGAACAGCACCGCGTCAAAGTCCTCGTGGTTGCGCAGGAGGGAGCGGCTGTGCGTCGCGTAGCAGTTGTTGTAGCGCGGGCAGTGCCGGGCGACGAAGCCCTCGCCCATGTAGAAGCTCTCCTCGCCGAAGAACGTGTTCCAGTAGAGGATGCTCTTGTAGCCGGCGGGGACGGAAGTCGTGCCGGCGAGCGCCGCGGTGAGCGAGCTCGCGGACAGCGGCCATACGTAGACGAGCAGCGTGCAGAGGCACAGGCCGATCGAGAGCGCGAACGCTCCGTAAAAGCAGCGCGTCCTACGGCCCATGGAATGTCGTCGTCGTCGTCGTCGTCGTCGTCGTCGTTGTCGTTAGTATTGAGAACGGCAACAGCTGCTCCGGCGCCCGACACATGTTGCTTCGGCGATTCCACGCTGCCTCTCTCGCCGCGGCGGCCTTGGCTGGCGTGCCAGATGTAGCCGCCGCCTGCATGCGCGCACGAGCGTGGCGACTCCTCTGGTCGGTTTATCAAACTGTGCCTCGCACTGTGCTTATAGATTAAGTATAAATCGATAGCACACGCGCCGCGGAAACGAATATGCGCCGCTGTGGAGACTGCCGGTAGGAGACTGATAGCCTGGTGGGTGAGGTCCAACAGCCAGTTCTTGCTCTTTCCGACTCTGTGAGTCACGCACTGGATGGGGGAGCCAGTATGGCGGTCTGAACCGCTGCTATGCGCACACGCCGACTTATAGACACGCAAGGAAAACGAAGTGAAAGGAACTACGTCGGAGCTGTTCCCCTCTACTTATTTAAGAGGCCACTCTATATACACGCATACACACGAAATTCGGGTATATAGGTGCAATCCGCCGGTGGCTTGGTGTAACTGCCGCGCGCAGGAATCGAGAAACAGCTACTACGTGTTATGGTGGGAGAATCAGCGCTCTATGCGGTCCCCACTACATACCTATATACCTATCTGTGTACGCGCGGATATATATATATATATAGAGAGCAGCCGCCGCATAGTTGTACGCGAATCGGAGCAAACTGTGCGAATGCATGACGACACGGAGCAGCCGCGCGATTCTAGGCAAGGAAATAGTATATTATATTCTTATATATCGATTGCTCAGAGTATTGTTTAGTCTTGTGATTGCAGGGCTGCGATGCAAATGAAACTTATGTACATATATAAGCGATTGTAATCGTACGCTATGTTACATGGGTATACTTATAGCTCACCTGATTTGTGCAGTCAGTGTTCGAAAATAAATGGAGCTGATAAGCTTCGATTATGCGTATTATGGTATATAAACGATGGATTTCTTCCCCACCGAGCAGAGTCATAATGACCGTAATTATGAATAATGAAATATTCATTTCTGCTTTGAAGTTGCAGTTATGTAGCAACGAATTCACAAACACGTTGCCCATCGGTTACTGCATTACTGCATTACGATTCGTCAAAAGCTTATCTCGCTGCCAAAGTTTTTTACCGCGCGTCTCTCGTATAAACGGAAGCGCATCTCGTTTCTCATTAATATCCTTATCGTACGAGCCAATTGAAAAAAAGTCGAGTACAAGAAAACTGTATAGCAATCGCGCATTCCTCCGACGTGATGATGCCAGAAGAAAATACGCGGGCAAAGTTGGCCAAAGTATTTAGAGAACAATGTCTGGCGTCACGGCTCGCGATCTCCTATCCGCGCGCGAGCGCGCAGTAACTTCTTTATTTCGATTCCTTCCGTCTCTCACTCATTGTCCGTGTAGAAGAAAAAAAAAGAATAACTCGGAAGCCTCTGTTTTCAGCGGCTGATTGGAAAGTTAATTGAAAGCGGGAAAATGAGAGGGCAGCGGATTATCTTCGATGGAACTTGCGGACTTTTGATTTCCAGCACGAGTTGGCAGCGCGCGCGTAGAATCGTTCCGGGCCCGGCAAGGAAAGTTGTATGCCTTCTTTGCACGGCTTTCAATGCAAAAGTTTTATCAGCGAGCTATTGTTACAGCGGGACGATACAATAAGCTATCCGACGATATTGTGCCCTGCAACTTCAGTATGTCTCTGTCGATTCGAATCAAAAGTCAACAGTAGATCGTGACTCGTAACGAACTTTGAGAAGCAATCGAAATCATATTACTCGGAGAAGATATTCGACGCCTAGATACATTATTTGCACTCCGCGCCGAGAAGCATTAATTTTTCGAATCACGTCGACGCGTAACGCAAAAAAAGCGCATCGATCCCCACACCTCTCTGCTGTCTAAAAAAAGAAAGCGATCGCTCTCCCGCTCTATATATATGAATATATATGAAGTAGAGCATGTCAAAAACCGCTCATTCGCATTATTCGAAAAAAAGAAGGTTGAAAAAAAATCGCGCTGGGCGATACTTTGCTGTCAATAAACTGGAAACATATAACATCCGGGGGGGAGATCGAGCTAGAGAGAATTTGAATAACGACGCTTCGAAGGCTGAACCTTCGCGACTGAAACATTGCGCACGAGCGACACAAAAATGTCCGCAGTCTATTCGCGTCGTCCTATATACTTCAGGCGTATATTACACCGAGCAAAATGCATTTCTTGATGGCGCATTCCACCAGCACAAAGGTCTGTACGTATCCGTCGTTGGGAAAAGTCTCGTCCAGACAGAGAAAGGCATGGATATATATATACCTATATACATGTATAGCGAAGAACAGAGACAGTTGCCAACTGATTGGTCTCGAGCCTGATGTGCTCGAATCGCTGCTACTCTACCACTGCTGAGTATCGAAAATTTTGCCAGCTGTATATATATATGAATTTTGTGAAATCCTCTGACTGGTCTGCAGTATAGAGGAACTGCGGATACTTTGGCCAGTGTAGTATATATATATATATATATATATATATCGCAGCTGTCTCTTCAGGTGGAACTCGTCTTGCCGCAAAACTTTTCGCAAAGTTGGACTGACACGTTGTCAGCCAATTCGAATTTTCTTAGAGTTTTGCTGATAGTCCGAAAAAACAATGTTTATTCACTAATTATTAATCAATGATAGAATTTAGTTATACTCGATATTGGCTTTATGTCATTCGAGAAATCATATTATCGAACATCCAAAGATACAATTCAGATCCATTTAATATAAACGATGTTTCAAATTACGTTATAGATACAATTCATAAATTATAACAATAATATTTTTCTCTTGTTTCAGCCCTCTCGGACAAACCCATGTTCGCGGAGCCTATTCCAAATGTCACAGTAGCGCTTGGGAGAGATGTTAGTCTACCTTGCGTTATAAAGAACCTCGGAACGTTTAAGGTACCATCATTTACAATAATATACTTCTTAATTTTCCAATAACTCGACCACACTGATACACCCTTCGATCGGTATAACTTTTTTCGCGCAAAATAACTGCAAGTTTGAAAAGTAGAAACAGCGGACGAGTTTCCAAGTGTATCACGCGCGCACGACTAACAGCATAAGATACTCGACAAGAATCGAGTCTAAAGTTTTCAAGCTCGAGGAAAAAAGTAACCCCGTTTGTCCATTCTCGCTATCGTAGGTATACGTTACTATCGCGTGTCCTCCAGCTCCTCTCGAGCTTTTTTCGGTCACATACATCGACGTCTCTCCCGGAGGAGAGAAAAGGGCCTCCCGCGACGTTTAACTATTGAAAACTTTTGGAAAACTTTCGTGAGAGTATAGGTCCGTATAAGCTTGTCTATATAATATAAAGTCTCAGTCGACGGGGATCGGGGATACTTCTCCGCGAATAATAGTCATTATCGACGGCCGTTAACCCTTTATACACTCGTATTGCGAATATAGAATGAACACAATAACTAAAGATGGAAATTTAAAAAGAACATTGTTACCGATGTGCAGTAGCTAGAAGCACAGACTTTTGAAGGTGAGCGTCTCAGTACAATGGTTTCGAAACCAGTTGTGTAGGCTGCGTGCACGACGATCCAAATGGGATCGATCGGGGCCGCTAATCTCACCCCCAGTCGGCTACGACTGATTAATAGGTGAGGCCCGGAACAGAACGGAAAACTTGGGTTGTTTTTGCTGTGTCCGCAGATGCCGATGGGAGACGTGTCACCTGGAAGGGTAGCCGCTTCACGAAAGAGGCTCGCTTGTGTTTTCGGGGAAAGCTAGCTTACAATTTAGGTTATTTAGTTTTCATAGAGCAATAAATTTGGTTGATAATGCTCGCGTAGACGTAAGAATTTTAGCATGTTGGACAGATGTGACAGTGATCTTTCCTGGCGTAAGTTTTCTTTCGAGTTTTTCTCACGTCACAAGCGTTAGCTTGGGTGAATGCGAGAAAGAACTGCGCATTTGTTTAGGCAGGTATATATATATTAGTTAGGATTTATGTACACGTGCTGTTTGACCGAGAACAGCATTCGTGTATAGGCAGGCGGTTGTTAGAGTTATATTATTTTATGATTGGAATGCGCGCGGATTATCGCTGGACCCGGCGCCGAGAGTCGTAGAATGAGGCGTCTATGCGACGTCTTGGAAAATCTACATGAGTACGATGCTTGTTGACATCTGCTGGGATTTGGTATTGAGTGAGAGTAGGGATTTTGCCGGCAAGCGGCGACGGCGGCCGGATCGAAGGGCTGAGTCCCGTCCGCGGCGGCGGCAGTTGAGAGTTAGGTCTCGTTAGAGTAGGTTCATTACATATAGAGAATTGTAGCTGCGAATATTTTAAATATACCCATATTTTTTCTTGAACGAGACTTGTCTTGAATTTTATTTCCCGTTATACAATTTCTCACACACTGAGAGATAAACAAACATATTGTGTGTATTGAAAATCCATGGGTTTATATATGTAGATTTACGAGAATATAGCTGCTTTTCCTTCCTTCTGCGCGTATAAAGAATGCGCAAGTGGTAATCGCAACGAAACATTGAAAAAAAAACTGAACACGCGGACTTACTCCGCGTAGAAGAAAAAAAAAGATTATATATATATATATATATATATATATATATATATATATATATCTATACGCGCAAACCCAATTCTAGAGAGCGAAGATAAAAAGAGATATCGATCTCTTTTATCGCTCTGGCGCGCTCGCGAGAAGCGACTTGAAAAGCTCGAAGCGAAATATCTTTAAAGCTGTAGCCACTATCTCTGCAGAAGCCATCTATAAATCGAACTATTGAGCCTCGCTTTGAGAGGCATAGACACTACAGCCGCTGTGTGCATCGAATACTGTACCCGCAGCGGTATATGCGGGCCGCGGCCTTCGCTGTCCCGCGATATATACTCGCGATCCGATGTACACAGTTAAAAATATTCTACGCAGCAGTGGCTGAAAAAATAATCAGCTCTGCATTTTTGACAAAGTTTGCACGTTTGTATTATGCAGCGCCGAATTAACAGCCGAGCGACCTTTTTTCTAAAGAAGGATTTCAGTAAAAGCTCTCGTCGATTCTCGCCCAGCACGGATTTTTATATATATATTGCATCTTTTATTTATTTTCTCTCGATCCTAAAACACTTTTTATGAGCCCCAGAAGACTTTATGAATACTTTTCCAGCCCGGCTTACTCGCATATATGGACCGCAGCTATTTCTCAAAAAGCGCTAAAAACATTCGATAACGTATACATCGCACTCGTCCATACACTGTATTCGACATCAAAAATATTGTTTAAACAAAGCTGGAAAAAGAGACGGCAGGCTAGAGGCGTCAATCCATCAGTGCTATCAATTTCCCGGCCGACCCAATAAATCAATTGGCGACTCGCGTGCAGCCCGACACAGCATTATAAGGTATTATCCGTTATATGCGTATATAGCAATAACACTGGCTACCTATATATACCTGCGTATATACGAAAGCGTCACGTACACGTACGCGCAGGTTAACGGGTAATCGGATCAGCGTAATAAGGCTCTTTATTCTCAGAGCCGAGTTAGAGGTAACCTTAGACCCGGCTGTCTTCGAACTTTCTGACACATGTGGCGTCTTAACGTCATGGGACCAGGAAAGCTCCTGGATACTTCCGCGCACGCGCCGCGAGAGTCTAACGGATTAAATTTTGCCGCGCCGAATAGCGCGAGCCTCGCCGTGCTGCATCTACTCGCCGGAACTTTTAATAAGTTCGAAAGGCCGGATGGAAAAAGTTGATGTTTATATACTCGTAAAAGCAATATATATAAATTGGCATTTCACTCGAATGATCATTCCGAGGAATGTAGAATTTTTAAAGTTGTACCACTGTAGAATATAGAAAAAAAGCACACACTCTCCTGCATGCAGGTCAATTTTCGAACCTAAAATCGAGTGACGTAATGAATATTGATTATTATACCCGTTTCTAAATGTGTACACGAATTGCACCCGACCCGAATAGATATACGTTTATATATATCACGCGTTTATGAATTTTCTATAGAATGTACAATTCAGCCGTTTGCTCATTTGTTCTCTATGTAACGTCAAAGTAGAGCAGAAAATAAACTGCAGCGACAAACGTCGATGTAACGCGTCATCAATTTCATCATGGATAACGATTTTATAGTGTCGAATTAAAATTCGGTATGCGTATATATATGTATATCTAGTTAAAACAACGAGGCTGATTAGTCCGAAAATACGTGTTATGTTTACTCGCAATTACGCGCAAGATAACACGTGAAAATTATAGTATATCAGTAATACGAAGCGTATACATTTGAATTTACTCAATTATCGCATAATCCGGCAGGTCGAATGAAATTTCGGCTCTCTCTGAATAATTATGCATGACTACGCGATCGATTTGCAACTCTGTCGCAAAAAGGCTTGTTTTTTCTTTTTTTCCTTCAACTGCGCTTCTCCCCTATATTTTGAGCTTATCCTTTTCCCAGAGACAGCGTTTAATAGCTTCCCTTTCCAGCGCTCGGCCGCGTGTAATTCGATAACTGCGCGCCAGAGTGCCGTCCGCATAGCTGCGGTAGCTTCGAAAGAGCTGCACTCTTTAAAGACCGTCGATGCGTCGCGTTCGAACGCGCGTAGCTCCCGCTCGAAAATCGAGCGTCATACATATGTATACGTAATATTATAGTCGGGCATAGCGAGTTACCGGGCTCGCTTAAAAATGCAGTGTATTAGTGCGCGCATCGACGACGATGAACGCGATCCATATTTGTATATCGTCGCTCGGTTCAGAAAAGACGTGATACATATACCTATACCGCGGCGCGTCGTCTTAAGCGAATAATGAGGCGAATAAAGCCGACGTTATACATACCGACACTCTTTTTTTCCGACCCCTCGCTCGCCGCAGTCCCGCTAAAAATGAGATATGGAGGGGATTAAAATTGAGAGCGAAGGCAGGCATGCCTTTAGAATCTAGTGGGAAATCAGGAGCCCCCGGTCTTAACGGCTCCCGGCAGCGGCGGCCGTGTAATTTTTAAAAAGTTGATTAAAACAGACAAGGCTCCACTACGCTACGACGGCGCGGTGGTGCATGGCTTCCTTGCCGGCGCGTCGTCGAAAAACGTCTGTGTATATAGCACACGCGGCCCCTACTGCTATATATACCTATAAAGCTGGATGTGAATAAGTAATTTTGACGCTCTTGATCGTTTTATCAATCGAGCCCGCTTGTCGCGCGCGACCCCAAGCGAGTTTCTTCTCCCGCGCACTTTGATGGAGCGTCGGCTTAGCCTCGCTCGTTCATTTTGCCGCGCTGTAACTAGTTTTAGTAATGGAGGACTTTGGCGGGCTATGCTCTTAAAAGGAAGGCACTGTAAAGCGCGGCTTTTTAAAATTCCGATCCGGTTAACGCGAGACGGGGATGTAGTTTTTTTTCTCTTCGGTTTCCCGATAACTCATCGATCGTCATGAAGCAGTGTATCAGTCCTTTCTTCGGCAATCAAAACTTCTAAATGCACTTATATACCGTGTGTGTGTTTGTGTATACTTTTCCGAGACAACATCGCGCATCCCATCGATCAATTAGGAAACAAGTTTGAAACTCCGGTGTCGCCAGCTCATTGTGCCGAAATATATATAGTTTATTGATCGTGATTGATCATATTTGAAAACTTTTGTGTTTAAGCGCGCGCGCCCAGTGTTAAAAGGCAAAGTAATAAGGAAAAGCCAGTGACTCGATGTATTATCACTTTCTTTCGCTCTGCGAATGAAATTTCTCTCTGGAAATTTAATAAACACATCAGCGCCGGCAATTACGTGCGCGAGCTCCTCTCGGGGACATTCAAATTTGGCCGATAAAAAGGATAGTTTTCACAGGCGCTGCTCCGGGGCTTGAACGAGACTTCCTTACCGGTCTGCGCCAACGAGCCTGTCGACAGCCTCGTAAAAGTTGCGCACGTGCGACTTTTTCCGCCTGCTCTCAAGAAAATCAGCGTACCTTTCCTTCGCGGCGAATCCGGTTTTATTGACTGGGAAACGAGGCGCGGAGTTATGAGAAATTCGAAAAGTACCGAACTTGTCAGCCCTTCCTTTCTCGGCGGGAAACTCGACGGAGATGGTCCGGGGAAAGCGATGGCTTGCTCGCTGTATGTGTATATACGTGTATGTGTGTGTGTGTATATATGTACGAGCTTTAAGGTTGCCCCGCGCTCTCGGGGACCAACTTCTCGCTAAGGTCCCGACGAGCTGCGGCGTCGGCGCTCCGCTGAAAATTTCATTAAAATACCGGGAATAGTTTGGAAGTTCTAATCGGTTCGAAGGACGTATGCGCGCACTAAACGCCTCAAACATCCTCTGCCTGCCAACGTGCCAACCTGCTGCTGCTGCTGCTACTACTTCTTCTCTCCCTCTCAATGTATATAAGTATATAGCGCCGCCAGCGAGCTTTCGCCATTAATCCGATATATATATATATATTCCAAGGCGCAAAGTGTGTTCGTTAATTGTTTACGGAATTAATATATACTGCAACAGGTATATTGGCTCCGGCTCAACGGCAAACTTTCGCGTTTCGTTAAAAATAATTCTGCGCACTGTGCGACCGGGAGCGCTTTTTATTACATAGCTGGGCGAGATGCGCCGTGTAATTAATTCCCCGCTGCTTTTGACGTGCACTCCATTTCAGCTGCGACACAAAAAGTTAATTAATAGAGCGAAGAATGCCGCGCGCGCTATTCGGGAGAACCGGCGAGCGGGAGCTCTAGTATTGGGTATGCACGTAATAACGCGTCGGGGCCGGAGTGTAGGTCGATTTGGACCGTATCGGTTTCCGCGTTTACGATACATACTGCCCTGTTGTAGCTGCTTTTGAAATTGGACACACTGCTGTGCGCGTTTCGCGTTTAATTCTCTCCTATTTGAGCTTGCGAGTAAGCCAAATACATTAGGTACGAAAAGCTCGCGTGGCCGATTACTCTCGGGAAAAGTTATACTATATAGTATAGCTCACTTACACGCACTTGACAAATCGCTGTACGACGACGCGCACACCCTAATTCGCGGCCCGCGGGCTTGAAATAAAAAAATAGACGGGGTACAGAGCGGGAGAAGCTGCCGCAGAGGGCGAGATAGATAGCGAGCCGGGCTTTTGAACCGCTGCCAGAGATTTCAATCGAGCTTGCCACCCGATAGAGACTTTTTCTCGCGGACGCGCGCTTAGGCCAATAAACGGGCCGCGGCGGCAGCGCCTCCAGCTGCGAATGTAATCTCTTTCCCTCCCTTGTACACTTTTTACCCTCTTGGCTGCTCTATATACGCGCGGGAGTAGCTAGAAAAGGGCTATCGTGTGTGGCAAGTAACGCCGACTTTACCATGAACAGGATGTGTGCACTTTTTTTTCGTCAAAGCGGAACGGAAAACGATGCGATAATAAGCTATATGCGGATTATCCGTAGTTTTACTTATTCACAGAATTTCGGCGGGTCATCCACGAGTTAATCCCGTATAGCGGTATTATATAGCTCGCGAATTTTAATGAAACATTTGTAATTACGTTGCTCATCAATTTTAATCGTGTCGCGCGAAAAATCTCTTTTCGCCCGCATCGTATAACTTACTGTATTATGTATTATATCGCCGGGACGATTTTCGTAGCATGAAAAAATACCTCGTCTTCGTACAATGCTATATAATAATAAGCTGCGCAATAAAAAGCAGTAGCCAGCTGCGCGCAAGAATTTCATATATAATTAGCATCGCAAGCCGTGTTTATTTAATGCAAGCCCTGTAAGCATCTTAAAATTACTCAAACAAAGTTGGCGCACAAGTTCGTTAAGGTCCGGGCAACTGCAAAAAGAGCTGCACGCGTGAGGAGAGCCCGGCTCTTCTATACAGCGGCAAGCTATTTAAATTTTCCTTGCGGCGCGGGCGACCACTCGCGCATAGCTGCTTAAAGTCGCTTCAGAGCCGGTGCTCCTTTTTTTCGGGAGGGCGAAATAAAAATATAACTATACTTTGATATATGTACGCGGCGGTGGCGCGGCAAGAGGCCGCGGAGAGAAAAGAGAGGGCGCAACGCCGCGGGGGGAGCAAAAGTGGCGCGACGTCGCTTATATACATACTTATATACGTATATACGCAGGAGAGCGGCTGAAAATTTCGCGAGAGAGTGCAGCATGAGCTTTGTCGCGGAATAAGCTTAGTTAAGGTGGAGCGCGGCTTGTTGGGCTGTAAAACAGTGTCGTAATGGCTTTGCCGCTGACGTTTCGAGTCTCTCCTCTGTAATATGCTCGTATACGCGCGCAGGAGTGGAAATGAAAAGACCGAGAGAGAGAGTGAGAGAGAGAGTTATACAAAAACAGGGAGAGAGAGATAATTACAAACAGAAAGGAGTTGTTTAATAAACGATGCATCTGTGTGATCGCGGGAATAAGCCGCGCGCGCACGAGTACGAGCGAAGAAGCAAAAATCGCAAGAAAATATATATACACTGCAGCCATCCGTCCGGCTCGACGGTATAATAGAGGAGGCAATGCATATAGGACGGCTGCAAATAAAAAGCCAAGACTGCGACAGAGAGAAGAAGCTTGGCAGACAGGAAATGCAGGGAATCGTTTTCCTTAACCGGCGGCGCACTGCAGTGCGCGCGTTTCCGAAAAAGCAATCTCACCGGCAGCTGCGCCGCGTCGGAAATAAGAGAACGTTCTAAATATCAAACGATCGGAGGCTCGCCGCCGCATTTTTTCCCATTCTTTTTCTATCTCGCTTTCGCGGAAGAGCAGCGAAATCACGTTAGACACCGGGACGTACACGCGCCCCCCGAGGCGTGAAAGGCCTGACGGCTCTATTGGAGAATTTCTCGCATTTTTCCCTCTCTCTCACGAGCCTTTATACATTTGCGCCCGAGTGTTTGCGTCCCGCTGGAGCGACGTCTTTCTTTTCCTCTTCGTGTAATGTAATGAGCTGCGAATGTACGTACATTAATGCATACTATAACGAACCAATTTATCTTTTCTTGTCTCAGGTCGTGTGGATCCACGTCGGCAGGCAGATGCTGGTCTCGGTGCACAAGCACGTGGTCACGAGGATCTCGAGGTTCTCCGTGTCCAACGACAATCAGAAGACCTGGCTGCTGCACATACGCAGCGTCGAGCAGCAGGACCGCGGCTACTACATGTGTCAGGTCAACACGAACCCCATGATCAGTCAGGTCGGCTTCCTCGAGGTCGTAGGTAAGACAAGATGTTATACTATATAATATAGTCGTTCGAGGGAGGGGAAAAATGCAGAGCCGTAATCTTATCCGCGTGTCCGATTGCAGTGCCGCCCAACATATTGGACTCGATGTCGACGTCGAGCACGGTGGCGGTGCGCGAGCACCAGAACGTCACGCTCACCTGCAAAGCCGACGGCTACCCGACTCCCAAGCTCAAGTGGAAACGCGAGGATAATCAGGCGATACTCGTCGATCGACGGATAAAAGGTACGTATACTAGTCGATCTACGCAGGTGTACGTCATGGTCAATGTACCTTTTCGCGCATAACATAGCCCTGCTATCCGCAATTCTATCTATGGCATTAGAATTCAGGTCTGGAATCATAAATAGCTCGCGCAGAAGCGCAATGATAACAACACCTCATTTGCCGAAAAGGCCGCGGAAAGGAACACGCAATTATAAAATCGCTCCATCTCTCCGGAAAAAGCGCGCGCGCGCGCAAGCATAAACGCGAACGCGATAACAGCCGACGCGCGCGTGCACATACGCGAATAAAGAGATATAATATAATCGCGCGTTTAATTTTCTTGCCCGCGGTAATAATACGCGCACGAAGATTAGCCTGGATTTACGCGAAGACGGGCTGTGCGCCTTTTCGTTGTCGCGATTTCTCTCAAGTTGTAAGATTTTTTAGGCGATACAAAAATGAAATCACATGGCTAAATAAAAATACAAGTATATGAAGTAAAGCCGAGCGGTTCATGAAAAAAGCAATATAAGTGATATTACAAGGGCGTGAAAGAAGAAGAAGAAGAGCAGTAGGCGAGAAAAATTATGCGCGCACACGTCGTAAGGAGGGCAAGAGAGGGAGAGAGAGAATATGCGGCGCCCGGCGATGGAATTATGAGAGAGCGCATAAGTTATGCGATTGTCCTCTCCTACTTCGTTCGAGCGGTGGAAGCGCGCTTATACAGCGCTAATTAAAAAATAGAATTGCCTCCGTGCAGCTCCACCGGCGGACGATCAATTTCGCGGGGCTTGATGAATGAGTATGATAATCGTTCGCCCTATAGCGCAGCAGCGGCTGCAGCGCCACCGAAGACACCAGCGGCGGACTATACGAGCTTTTCGTATAACGAGCCTGTCTCGGCCTGACTTTGAGTGCTTGTTCTTATATATAGGTACAGCTTTTTTTTTATTCTTTGAAACGCCGGGCGGTTCTCCACCTACACGCCGAGGGAATACATCATAATCTATACTAGTATACTGTGTAATATAATTTTCATTCGAAGCGAATTTTTATCAAGACGATTAAATCGAAATATACAATCGGGAGCGAGAAGCGAATGGGATTCTATCGATCAACGCATACACCGCATGATTCAAAGCCACGGTTACACAAAATTCCGTCGATCAACGTGCAATCAGCCCCGCGCCCAAGCGAAAGAACAGCAAGCGCATCGAACGCCGCGCGCTGCATTAGCCGAATCGGGCAATCGATGCAACGCGCGACTCCTATATATATTCCGCACCGGTAAGCGGATTCATTCCGACGCATTATCGCGGAAGTGCTCGTGCTTTCACCCCCTATACATATATATATATCTGCCGCTTACAGCCTTACACACACACACGTATACACTCACGCGGGCGTATCTCGCGTCGCGGGAAATGCGGCGGGCTAATAAGGGAAGGAAAAGAGAGAGGGGGGGGCGAGGCTGCAGACGTTCATTCCGAGAGCTTCCAGCTCGACGAAGTGGTTCGGGGAGCAGCTCTTGCTCTCGGCAAACGCGATGCCGTGCCAAGTACTAATTACATATTTAGAGCGGCTCCGCGAATTAGGCTTTCGGTTTTCCGAAAGGTGGCTTAACAAAGAGTTCCGCCGCGTTAGGGTTACACGCTGGGAGAGGATTTAGTGCTCGAAGGTGCGCGGAGCAAGCTCTCGTGAGAATCTGCATGGAATTTCCGCGGCTAAGGGATTATGCATGCGACTGCTCTAGTACATATGGATGGTGAAAAATTGAAATTAATTATCCGCCGACGAGTTACTACATTGTTATTATAACATATTACGTACGTCGAGGGCTTGAGAAAGAAGGAAGCGCGGTTATCATCAGCAGCCTCAAAAGTCTTGTATATAAGCCCACAGCAGGTGTGGGAGCATAGCTGCCAGGCGCAAGCCTTCTCTCTCGCGCAGGTGGCGTTGACAGCTCGTCGCTGACGCTGCTTGATTATATAGGCGCTGGACGACCGCAGGGGCCACGCAGCGCCTCCGCGTACTCTCGGGTTGCGCTGCAGTCCGACAGGGAAACATTGTGGTTTCCTTTCGCTCGGCACTTGACACTCGGTGCCGCCAGTACATCAGCCCATAAGCGTTGGTGGACAAGACACATGTGCGCGCTCTGCTATACGCATATATATATATAGGGCTATCGTTGTCGCGTTAACGGACCACCGGAACGGATAGACACCCGAACGTGTATCTGTTGAAACAGCTCTGTCCGCGATTCCGAGCGGTTGAGATTTCGCTTTGTTCGTTATCCCGATGGAAGAATCACTTCTGAACAGCATCAGAGCTTTCGAGGGAAGTACTGCTAATAGATTAGACGAACGAGTATTTTTCTTTAAAATGACGAAGATTTCATGAGGGCGAACCTCGTTATTCCTGAATTATCTGTATACCCAACGGCATCAATTAAAGGAAGAAAAAGTTTCTGCAAAGTCCAAACTATCCATAAATTATTAAGCAAAGCTCGACTGGCTCCGCCTCGACTTCAGCAACTCCGAGTAAATAAATTGCGATCCGTGGGAAATCTATCGCGCTCCGGACCCTTTTGATGAGAGCTACTTTCCAGTGGCGCAAATCGTCGTGAAACTCAAATTAATCCTCAAATTTTTCCGATCATCCGAATACACACAGCTCGAATTTTAACAAGTGTCGGGCTGATATAACGAGGACCAAAAGCTCCGCTCTCTCTATACATCAGTCTCGCGTCTATATATCGCTATGAGAACTGAGAAACTTGAAGCTCGTTAAAACTTCTCGCCGCCCATGTGACATGCATCCGTATATATAGATACGCACTGCACACGAGTAGACATATTCGAGGATACCATATGTGTGACATATATAGTCAAACGTAGATTGAAAAGGTGTACAGAGGGAAAGAGCAAATACACTCGATTGCCAGGACTATAATATGAAAACTTGTCGAGTGGATCTTAATGCCGCCACTTGAGGCGCTATAGTAAAAGCCAATTGCTGTAGTTTGGAGATTCTCGATCGGTTGATGCTTGAGTAATTGTCTATAGTTAATCGGCTTGTCGAACCTCGTATATGTTGGGTATACACACCTGCGCGATTGATCGAGGATAAATTATCCCGAGGTTATATATATATACGCATTGTGTACGTACGGCTGCGTGTGCGCAGTCGATGTTTCGACGTTAGCGATTGATAGAACGCAGAGAATTTCAATTTCAAAGCAGCGGATCTAAATACGCGTTATAATAATAAGATTCTCATTGAAAAAAAAACATTCGATATACCCGTCGATGTATATTTTTACTTACGACCGTGAGTTTTTATACAGCGGCGACAGATAATAGCTGGTAATGGGGGGTCGCGCGGCGTTGAAAATCCTGCAATGTCCAAACATGCTAATGCATCGGCTGAAAGGGCCAACGGCACAGGATTCAATGAAACATTCGAGTTTATAGAAAACCGATACGTCTTCGATCAGAAGCTCGTTACTGTATTTCAGTGCCGACTATCGCGAACTTTGGCCTTTCACCGAAAGCAGGAGGAGCGAGAGCAAGAGAGAGAAAGTTCACGTATACCGCGCGCGGGATGACCGTAAAAAGCTCGCTGCGCGCGCTTTTATGCAAGAGCGTGTTTCACATCGGTTTTGTTCTACACCGCACGCTACTACTATCGTAGCCTGTATATATAGAAGTATATTTTACACAGCACTCTCCGCAATGATATAATACGTATTTATATATACTTTGGAATCACACGCGAGCTAGGGTATAGTTCGTACACAACTCGACACCCACGAGCGGCTAACAAACCGACATTAAGCCTTCGTTACTCGGTGTCTTACCGAAACTCGCTGGTAACTCTTTCCCTCACTACCATTCCCAGCATGCACCCTCTCATTTCTCCTGTCTATATGTTTCCGTAACTCTCGGACTCTCGGTCTTCTCTCCTTTCCTCGAGTCGGTTTATGGGCTTCTGCCGAGCTTCGAAACGCACATTACAATAGTTCTTGCGGCGACTTTCGAGGCCCCGCAAGTTTCGCCGTAAATTGCCTCGGCGCTATATATATAGCGGGAGCAAAAGGCCGCCTCGACGCAAGAACGTCTCGAGAGTTGATGCAACGCAGACTCGCGCTACACCGCAGTCGATTTATATTTGAGGCCAACTTTTGCTATATACGCGCGCAGTTTAACGCTACTAGCGCGGAATGAAGACGTCGGGCCGCA
Organism: Muscidifurax raptorellus; assembly: GCA_020010945.3. Taxonomy (NCBI): domain Eukaryota; kingdom Metazoa; phylum Arthropoda; class Insecta; order Hymenoptera; family Pteromalidae; genus Muscidifurax; species Muscidifurax raptorellus. Next base: position 952,578 of record CM052081.1, on the reverse strand, counting down.
ACAAGGCTATAAAAACGCAATATACTCGCTAAATTTGCGTGTCATTTTTAATCGCAGTCATAAGACAAATTGTTTATAAAGTCATTAAAGCAGGCATGCTATTATTTCTTAAGTTGCAGTGCCATCACACGAGGGGGAGCAGTTGAACCTGACGAAGATCACGCGAAACGAAATGGGCGCCTACCTCTGCATAGCGAGCAACGGTGTGCCGCCGACTGTCAGCAAAAGGATTATCGTCGACGTCGAATGTGAGTTTCACTGTCAGCCTATACATATATACGTTCTGTGTGTACATCATTATAATTCGTATTTCGCTCGGCGCCTACACTCGACCGATTGCTCCATCTCATCATTCTGCAGACGAACGCGTGAAATTGGAAAGGATTAAAATCGAAATCTCGGCGGCGGAATGGGGGGCAGTATTTTTTGTGCAAACAAGAAGAGATATGCGCGCCGTTGTATATTGAACTTATAAATAAAGCAGAAAATTGGAAACTCGCGATGAGCGGAGAAATACCGGAAACGGAATATATCATGAAACCACAGCAAAGTAAAACGAGGACCGTTGGAAATTCAATAAGCTTTTAGCGTTTTATATTTCAGTATATATGTATATACAGCACCGCAGGACATATTTTGTATATTGAAAGTGACGCGGAGTTCGCCTGGATTAATGTTCTCGCGGATATTTTATAATCTCTTGAGCACGATGATTCAGCTCGTTTCTGTTTAAAAATGTATCGGCAATATCCGATTTCGCGCGTAAGTTTTTCTAAACAGAATTTTTATTGTAAATAATAGCGACCCGCGAGCTAACCGTCGCTTTCGCCATGATAGGAGAGCAGCAGGTGTATATCGAAAAGTTATCAATCTCCATTCACTTTGGCGCGAGCGTCGCATTAGTTTTCATCATCGAAAAACGACCGGACTCCTCTTTCGCGTCTCTCGCTCTATGAAAGTATACAGCTTTCAAGTCTCAAGGCAACTTCGACTTCAAAGCCATAGTACAGCCCCCGGCTGTATGCAGAAACGAGGAAAGAGCGGGGGAGAAGCGGTATTGTTTAAATTTCATTCCTCCCTCCGTGTGCCGATGTGGGCGAGTGTGCGCGGCAGCAGCAGCAGCACTCGATGCCACTAGATTGGCGTTGCACGTATATAGCCGAAGAAGAAGCCCATGGGAAATACAGCCCGGGAGCATGAGGCAAGCGTCCCGCAGGTCCCGGTCATTTTTCCCTTTTATGCGTTCCATTCGTTCGTGTCACTCGGCGAACGAGCGAGCTGCTCGCGTAAACACCATCGGGAGAGAGAGAGCCTGCGAGTGCGAGCATATATATATATAGACCGCCGTCGTCACTGCTGCTGCTGATGGTATATACGCCCGCGGGACGCGCACCACACTATTATATATATGTATATAGCTCGACGATATATGCAGCAGCGGCAAACGCACTCTCGTGCGATCGACTGTACGCATGAGCGATATCTAGATATTATATAGTTAGTCTAGTGAAAAATCACGCCTCGTCTATATATAACAGTTTGATCGCGCGTATATAAGATTGAAGCAGCCGAAATATCCCGACAATAAAGCCCCTCGGCGTTGAGCTATTTACCCCCGTATGTATATCATCAAACGAGCAGCAGCCGCAGCAGCAGCAGCTTGTTTGCCGAGCTTCAACGAGGGGCGACGCTCTAAACATAATACTACGGTGAGTTGCAGCAGCATGAACGACGACGACGACGACAACGACGACGTATCGTGTGCGCAGTAGTCAACGCCAGTGTACGGGGATACCTCTATACTCTGCGACTCTCGGACGCTTCGGCAGAGAAGTATGCGTTAATTAGGGGGTCAGCGTGCGGATTTGCGGCAAGCCTTCCGCACCGCATGCCACGCGCGAGCGCGTACTCCCGATATACGGATGCGTATGTACGTGTGTATATATATATATATATTTATACGTATAGTTGTGCTCGAAAATTTTCACTGCAAACTATATTTTGTATATACAAGCAAGCGTATAATCTGAAGCCTGGTAGTATGTATATATATATACATGGCTTTTAACACCGCGTAAAGCTATTGTTGACGAAGAACATGCGCGCGAGCTTCTGAAAATCATTAATCATCGCTTTATGCTCTCTTCCAACCCCCGTATAGATCTCATCGCTCTGTGTGGTGGAGAGCCGCATGGGGCTATGGAACGGAGAACCGATAAAACTGCGCTTGTTGAGGCGTGATTTATACGAGCGATTTTTTCCTTTACGAGCCTGCCGAACAAGCGATCAAATCGGTTATTCAATTTTTCTGGACTTTGGTAATTTAGCATGATGCGAATTACTTTTTGTCAAACGCGTGCGCGTTGCGTCGATAAGGCCTGAGCCTCGTGCGGATATCATTCAATTCAGAAAAATGATATATCGCCGATAAAATTATCGCGGTCGCAAGTGATAAGCGCAAGAGATGACGCAAGACGCTCACCATCGCGCAATAAAATCATCTATTTCGGCTGCTTTGCGAAATAAATTCCGTCTGTGTCCGGACCAGCTTTTCGACGAGTCTCTCTCACTCTCTCTCTCTCTCTCTCTCTCTCTCTCTCTCTCTCTCTCTCTCTCTCTCTCTCTCTCTTCATTTCACGCGCCATTCACGCAACACGTACGCGTCACGTGGGGGACGTTAGTCGCGTGCTTTATCTACGCCGGGATGAGAGGATGGCTCCGATTTATCGCTCAGCCAACGCAACGGCCGCGCATATTATATACAGCAGCGGCAGCAGCAGAAGCGCATTGTCTCTCGATCGTACGCGGCATGGCTGCTGTGTGTATACGTATATATATATATATGCTAGTCGAATGCGGGGAATACGAAAATCACGCGAGGAGGCCGCGACTCTTTGACTTGGCAGGAGAGTCACGTGCGGTGGCCCTGTGTTTTATGCCAGACTCGCTCGGTGCCGGTGTCAAATGCCGCGCGTATGTTTGCCGCTGCTGCTGCTGCGGATAAATTTGAATAAGCTGCAGCGCGGGAAAACAGAACTACTATACATGGCACGTATGGACGCGTGTATCATATCTCAAGGCCTTGACGAAGATTATACCTTTTGTTCTTTAATTTTGGATAGCCGAGCTCTCTATGTAGGTGCGCACTTTTGAGTATAATGAAGTAAATAAATATGAAACGTAAATAACAAGTGAATTTTTTCGCATGTGTATCGAGTACATATAGAGGAAGCTCGCGAGCAAAGGCAATTCAATCAATGGAATGTATGTATAGAAAAAAAGCTCGGAAAAACATGTACCATGTACAACTAGCCGGAAAAACTTTCTGATGGAAACACAGAGGAAAGAATAACTAACGCGCACACGCGCCCGTGCAATCACACGCGGAATTAAACGAAAAGCGAGAGGTAGAGAGAAAGAGAAGCACATTCATCGAGAGTTCGGACGTGATCCGCCCCCGTGGCTAGCCCGCGAGAGAGTTTCCCCGACTGATACAAAATAGTAGAATTTCAATTATCGAAACGAGCCTTTAACTTGAAATAATTTATCTGCTCTGCGTGTGTGCGGGGGCGCGTGCGTGCGTGGGTGCGTTTGTTGCGACTGCCGCTCGGGAAGTGAAAGCATTTTGTTCCTTTCCGAGTCCACGGAGGCTTTCATTTCCCCCGGCCCGGCTGCTTCGATATTGCAGCGAAAAAGGCAAAAACTTATTACATTGAAAACCACTCACTCGACGTCGGGATTAATCCGGACTTTCTCTCTCTCTCTCTCTCTCTCTCTTTCTATATATATATATGCTCCACTTCGATATCTGTGCGGCGTTGAGAAAAGTGATGCGCCATATATATATATATATATATATATATATATATATATATATATATATATATATAAAGTACTGAAATTCGAGCGAGGAAAAATGTTCCTTTTGACGTGAGAGCGATTGCATTGAATTGTGTACACTTATATATATATACGTATACAAAGAAAGAAATAAAATGAAAAGTTTCATTTTGACTGTATATACTCTAAAAGACTCTCTGTCTCTCTTTGTCTGTGTTCCAGTCTCGCCGATGATCTTTGTGCCGAATCAACTGGTGGGCGCTCCGTCCGGTACCAACGTGACGATCGACTGCCAGACGGAGGCTCACCCGAGAGCCATCAGCTACTGGATGTTCAACAACTCGATGGTCTTGTCGAACGAGAAATACGCGACGGAAACCGAGCAGAACAGCTACCGGAATCACATGCGTCTCACCATCAGGAATCTCCAGTCCGGCGACTTTGGCAACTATCGATGCATCAGCAAAAACTCACTCGGCGAGACCGAGGGATCCATCAGGCTTTACGGTGAGAGCCGTGTGCCTACATTACATATATATATGTATATATACGCGATCGAAATAAACTCGCGTTATATTTCACGTGTCTGCTCTGCTTGCTTTTTTTCCTAATAAAAAACTCATTGCCCTCGGCAGCGAAATGATTGCCGATTATATGATATACTTTGTTGAGCTCTGTGTGTGTGTGCATCGTCGGTGAAATTAGTATCGATAAATCAAGCGTTCGCTGCGCGCCGCGGCAATAAAAAGACCGCATTATCACTGCGGCCCAGACAATTTTTCCCCTGATTATGGAAAATAATATATATCCCCCTGTTGTCGCTTAAAAATTAACTCGGCTAATAAATCGTCCCTCAGCCACCCCGAACGAAAGCCTATTAAATCGTCCTTCTCTGTTTCAGAATTTTTGAAGCCCTCGATATCGCCGAAAGCGACGGAGATCAAGAGCAGCGCCAACAAAGAAGGTGAGGTGCATCGTGTACTATCTTCCCGACTCTGTGTATATATATATATATATATATATATGCATATGCATATACTACCGACCACCTTAACGCAGACTTGACAAAATTGAAAAAAAAATATACTCCCCGCGAATCTCCTGCGGAAACTTATTCGTCTTCGGCTCGAATATTCGCGAAGGGAATAGAGAGGATTATTATAAAGAAGCGCTCGATAAAAACAGCACACCAGTCGCGCGAACTTTTCGAGGAAATCTCGTGTTTTCGTGTATATACGTATCGTAAGCTCTCTTGGCAACTTGTCGCCCTCGGTGCCGAGAGTAATTTTTTTTTTGTTTTATTCAGGCAAATGTATCGATAGTCTACATTATTGAACAATACAGGGAGGGAAAGTTTAGATCCAGGTCACAGAGGCAATTATATCCGAGCGAGCTCTTTAATTGTTCATCATTAACAAATTCATACGGCTCAGACACCTGAAATACGTAAATGTGTGAAAGCGTTGAAATCGTAAAAATACTTATCGAATGAAATTGAAGTCCATTAATTATAGGAGAATGAAACGAGCGATTAACTTTCAATCAGCACTAATTGTGAGTAACCGGCTATATATGTATGCATCGAATCGATATACCTAACATCTCCGCAGCTTCTCCATAAACCTAACATGTATTACTCCCGAAACGAATTCCTCGCGTTCCATACATCTATAAGGCATTCTAAACTCAGGTTTTCCTGTTTCATGCTCGCGCGAGCATGTATACTCTCTCGCTTCTCCGGGATAGGAGACCAATCTCAATATGCTGCATTATTAACCCCCCCCCCTTTTCTCTGCAACCCACGCGCTTGACTTTGCCCCCACCCTCGCACACACACAGCACACATGCACTATCTGCAGCAGCCATTCTTTCCTCTTATCGCGCGCTGGGAAATATGAAAAATAGCTTCGACAGATGGGAAAGCCTGAGGGAGAGAGAGAGAGAGAGAACGTGTGTTGTGTCGAGGGTGCAAACGAGGTCGATGATAAAGCGCCGATAGAAAGGCGATAGGTGCGCGTGGAAAGAGGGTGGAAAACATTTAAGGGATGTTGAATTAGTGTCTGCACCGCGGTTTATCGTGTACTATCAATTATGTAAGCCCTGTCGATCCGCACCGATCTTTCCGCTAAAGCTATGGCTGCAATTTGTTTTTGGTGCGGTGATGACCGCTTCGCTGTACATTTTGGGATGCTAAAAGATATATACATATACGTACGTTAAGGGCATAAAAAAATTCACCTGTGCAACGATTCCCAGTTTCATATTCTAAATTTAGAGCTCAAATCGTCCGTTGTATCTTGAATAAAAAAAGCTTTTCAAAATGTAATATTTTGGTCACAGGTATAACAGCGCGCAATAACAGAGCTGCAGCTCCGGAATTTTCATTTTTTCCAGCGGCGAGGTATTACATCGGTATATATACGCGGGTGGGGGGCTTAATGCGCTGACCTAATTAAGTGGCATTTAAAATTCAATTACCGCTGCAGGATACGGAGTATAGTCGCCTGCAGTCGGACAACTCCGTAGCGCAGTCCGTCTGCGCATGAACGTCTGAACGTGCCAATGGACCTATATAACGTCTGACGTATCTGTACATATGTATATATACGTATATGCGGGAGTATATCGTGCACGCGCTCTGATGGTGTTCGTGATTAGGTCTGTATATATATACACTTGTGTTCTCGCGCATTCGAGGGAGCGAATGGTGCGAAAAGAAAGTAAGGAAAGATTGCACTGTATGTACATATATACAGTCGGGGTTAGCCTCGGAACAAACTTATGTGATGTTGCTGTACGTTTCGCTGCCTCAGTACTGCAGCCCTCATCCAGTTATATGACCGCTAAACTGGCAAGAGCGCCGAGCTACCGTACCGGCCTTCAAATTCATTACGGGTAAGCGGGTATATAGATGCCAGTTTGTTTGTCCGTTTTCTCACGCCCTCGCGGCCTTTTCGTTATGTACGCCGTGTTGTATATTACACACACTATTGCCGCGGTCTTTACGCATCGGTTTAACTGCGGTGAAGTTTGGTTCGATTGTCCATTTACTTTTCAAAGACAACTTATTGCACAACGTTTAACGCACGCGCGCCGCATCGTTGCGTTATACTCGGATTATTGTTCTTCGAAAGCAGAGTCAAGTAGAAATGCCCGGATTCGGTCAGACACAGCCTTGGAATCACGAGTTCATCGAGAGTAGCTAAACCCAGTCTTATATATATATATATATACGTATAGTTGTGGGCATGGTCAGAGGCGAGAATGTATTATATGGTCTCGGAGAACAAGGGAAGCAAGCGCTCTACGGGCCAATAAGGAGCATCTGCATAGGGGGATAACTTAATGTGGGCTACGCAGACGACGGGATGAAATTAGTCCATCGAGGCCGGGGGATGTTTAATAATGAGTGGCTGCGCTCTCGGAGGACGCCCATCGATCGTGTAGCCCTAATTAATTATCGCTGCGGCGCACACTGCGCCGTTGCCGCTGCCACCGGTAGTACTATATATATATGTATATCTATATCTAGGCGAGAGTAGAATAATTTCTTGCATTTGTCGCGAGAGCTGCGCAAGGATCGCGTGCGTGACGAGAGAGACACGGCGGGTGTGTGAGAGTTTGCTCCGCTTGGCTTTTCCGCTGCGGGCTAAATTCGCCCGAGACACATTTCGCGACGAGGTAGCAAGTTAACCTAATTGATAAGTTACTCCCGTCTGAATGAGCTCTGAATGATAAATTTGAAATAGGAGCTATTGCCGCGCGTCTCGGCGTATCCGCCCGAATAATTTGTTAGACCGCGGGGAGTATGATGTATTATTATTGTGCAATATATAAAATTATCGAGGAATCAAGGATTTTCCAATGTTTTTACGGAGAATCGCCAGAAACTTCTATTGCATACATATATCTATGACCGGAGAGTTTCGTAACTTATTTTGACCGAGCTGTATACATATACTGTAGATATAAGATTAAAGGAGAATATATTATTATGTGAGGATTCAAGCTCGCAAGGAGCACTATATAACGTTTATCAATCAAAGCTAACGAAAACAAAGCCGAAATTTATTCCCTTAAGGCGACCAGCTCAACTTATCCCTTTGACTCTTGTCTGTAGAAGCAGCTGAAGCAGCGGCGAAATTACGAGTCCTTACCCCTGCGAACAATACTTAATGAAAAGAGTATACACGCGCGGGGCCGATGTAACACGGGATGAATTACACGGGCCGCGTTGAATGCGAAGACACGAGAAAGCGCCCGAGAGAGAGTGAGTGAGTTATGCAAGACAAGGGCATTAATATGCGCGCGCGTTTCTATAAGGACCGCGTGCAAGTATACGCGACAGCGATGAAACTCATAAACAGCTGCGCGCTATCGAGTCTCGAGCTTGCGGAACAAAAGAAGCTGCTTGGAAAAGCTCTTCTTCCCGTTCCCTCTTCTTCTTCTTCTTCTTCTTCTTCCTCTTCTTCTTCCTCTTCTGCCCGCAGCACTGACTCGCGTACGTATGTTGACCCTGCAAACTGCTGCGAAACGCTGTAGGTGTCGGGAAATTAATAAAACACTGGCCGCGCGCGCGCGCGCGTGCACGAGAGACCGCGAGAGAGTTAACGACTGTTTGCTCTGGAAGAGAAGAAGCAGCGCGGCGATGTTTTACCGAATTGACCCGGTTCTCTTTCCCGCGCTTTTTCCCGCTGCACACATATCCTTATATTTGCGGTTATCCATTCGTCGTCCCTCATCCGCGCTTATACGCGCAGTTATAATGTATTCGCTTGTTCTTAGCATACAGACAGGTCCCGGCGGCCATATTGTTAGGGGAGAGAGAAGCCCGCGCGTTCACTCGCTCGTGTGCACACGCTCGGTGCACCAGGCGCAGGCCCCCCGGACGGGTATAACATCATCCTGGCCAGAACAAAGTTTAGCGACGGGCGTATTTAAACTTTTATTCGAAAACTTTTTAGTGGCTTGCTGCCGCTGCCTCCGCGTGAGCTCGACAGAGAAAATGTGCCCCGCGCAGAAAAGGCTACGTTCGCTGTTATATACAGTGTATATAGGGAGACCAGTTGTGTTTTCGGCGCGTGCAGTGCAAGTGAAAGAGGCGCTAGGCTTTGTGTACATAGATTGCACAAAGTTTTGGCAAAAATTTAGCAGACCGTGTGAGCGAAGAGCGACACACGAAATTTATTAATAGTCATGACACATTGGGACTTTAAAACGGCGATTTATCCCCGGCATTGATTGAAAAATTCTCGAAACAAAAGCTCTCGAATACTTGTCTCGCGATTCCGATGGAAACGCACAGTCGGAACGTTCGTACGTAAAATGTATACAGCAGCGCGGAAGGAATGCAATAACCATCTCTTTCTTTTCCCGAGGCGCTTTGGCTTGTATAGAGCCGCGGCGCGAGCATCTGTTGCCGAAGATGCGCTTGTATAATCGAGTGCAACAAGTTGGACGCTTTTCAAAAGTCGGAGGGAGAAAATGTAGATTTGTGCGAGCTTTCGACTTGAGAGTGATTATGCATGCTTCTCTGGAGCGTTCTCTCTCTCTCATACTGTCTCTCCTCCTACTTTGGCTATTGTTTGTCGCTTATACGATATACAGGTTATACACTAGCTCGCGAGCTGTGCCGCTGCCGCTGTTGCTGCTGCTGCTGCTGCTTGTCTTTCTTTCTTGATTATATATACGGCGCGGGAATATCGACATTATGCTAATAAGCGCGCCGCGTCTCGCTCACTGCGTATATTAGAAAAGATTAATTTTCAGAAGAAGAAAAAGCCCGACGAAACGCGTCAATAATTTTAATAACGTGTGTATCATGAATAGCGTCAACAAAATTAACATGAAAGCTCTCACGGGTTCGCGCGCTCTGTATACATATATATATACGAGAACCGCTTTGAATTTATTTATTGGCTTTAATAAATTTTCAATAGGCGCAACGCAAACGCCCGGATTTTTCAAAGCCCGCGTGCCTGCGCATTGAATATATATAGGCGAGGATATGAGAAGCACTTGACGCTCGTGCGATCCGCGCCTCGCGCCCGCCGATAGAGAGAATAAGTATACGCACGCGTGCGCTTACGCCGTTAGAAAGTCGTAACAAACTCGTATTTTTTCACTTTTTTATTATACGGCGCCGCGCGTCTATTCATAAACGCGCATAAAATACAAGACAACGCATACGGGCCGGCCGCTTTTTCCGCCCCTTCCTGCCGCGTCGATTCGTTTCCCATCGCTGCATGACGATGAGGGGGCGAATAAAAAAGTATATAGATATATACATATAAGAGCTCTGTATGGTGTGGAATAGTAAAGCCTCGCGCGAACACCGTGTCCAACGCCGCAGCCATCTTACGGAACCAGTGCCCTCCCCACCCCCACCCCCCCTCCCAAATATATGCAGCAGCATGATAGAGAGAGTGTTTGCTGATATTTTTTCCAGGACGAAAGAGCACCGCGGCGCCGCCGAGGCGTTCGACGACCGTCTGGCCGTCCCCGTATTCCCCGTATTACCCGAGGCGCACCGAGAGGCCGGTCCTACGCGAGCCCGAGTACGACAGGCCCGAGGAGAACCGCCGCGGAGCCAGCAGTGCCCACAGTACAACAGGTGAGAATACCCCGACACGCACACACGCATACCCTTCCACACACTTCCCGTGCGCGCGGCCCGAGACCAGCCGAGAGAGCAGGGCGCAGTTGTATATACATATGACGCGTTATTCATTCGCGGAAAATTCAAATTGGACCGAGGCGATTTTACGTTGCTATTCTGCACCATGCACTGTCGATCTTGGGCTCGCTATGTATGGAAAACGCCAATATACAGGAACCCCAATTTTCTTTCCCTTTTTCATTCATCATCCATACATTCTTTTAACATCACATATGAGCGTGTAGCCAACTTTTTTTGTTGCTGTAAATCTGAGTGACGCACATGCGTCGTTCATTCCGGCCGTCCGCGGGCTGAAAAATTTCGGTAAGTACCGTAATAAAGAACTTTGCTGCAGCGAGCATATTTCACGCTCGAGCAGAATGAAACGGAAAAAGCGACGCGTAAATTTTCGACGTGCCCGCACTGCCCTCTACACTATATGATTATACGGATATCGTCGGCTGGCGACGATTCGTATAGAGTTAACGGCTAATCCGCGAGGAAATTGCAATCCAGTATCAAAAACAGTCGGAGATGCTATCGCCGCACAGCGTACGATGGTGTGTCGCCTGTCGCGCGCGGATGGCAGGTATCGGCTAAATTAAAGACGACCCATTCGAGTAATTGGCCTAATCCGATCCACAGAAGCTGATGCAGTAAAGGGTGATGCACAGCTGATACTGTATACATACCAGTTCTTATACAACGATAGCACCCGGTGTATACGTTCCCGCGCGTACGCATCAGATACAGAGTCCGCTCGAAAGCAATTATTTACTTGCTCCCGCGTGATCGAATCAACTGCTCGCAAGCAATTATTGCTCGCAATCAAGCGAATCCAAAGAATTAATAAAACGAAAAAAGCTTACTCTCGCAATTATCCATTCGCGCGCGCATCAACCGCGGGAATAACATATAGTGTACACAGGCCATATAAGGTTAAAAAGAGGTGCGCAGCGTGTGTGTACCCAGGCTGCTTCGGAGTGTTAACGGATTTCCGCTATTGCGGTATCAGAGCAGCGCGAATACGCCTCGAGGACAAGAGACAAATCGAGGGCTCACACGTAGAAGATTCGCGCGGGCGTTTCGATGCAGCAGCAGCAGCAGCAGCGGGGGGCTCGAGAGAGTTTATCGTAACGTCCGTTCGCTCTATATATATATACATATATATATGCGCGCAATGGGCTCGGGTATTTCTCGAACGCCCCATTATCCCGCACACATGCGCGCGAGCCGGATGCGTTTCGTTATCGGCGCCACGGAGAGGATCGAGCGAGCGACGCAAAGTGTACGCGAGTGAGAGAGAGGTGCTAGTCCTGGTTACACGTGTCCTAGAGCCCCGGAGCCCAATCTGAAATATGCATGGACATCCCTTTCTCTGTTTAGTGTATATGGAGCATTACGTAGCAGCAACACGCGCCGCTCCTATAGCAGCCCGTTAATATTAACTACGCGAGCGCGAGCGGCTCGTACCCGTTTTCTCTCTGCTACTGGTGCTGCTGCTGCTTCTCCCACGTACTCCCTCGTGGCTCGCGCTCTGTGTGTTTTTTCTTTCTTTCTTTATACGTGTCTTTGGCGAGAAAATTTTGCCATCTTGAATTTTGCATGCCTTCGCTCTCCGTTTTCTAACGTGTACCGCATCACACACGCTCTCGCGTCCAATTTCAAACATCTTTTCGGTATATTACGCAAACACTGTGCTCCCTCCACCGCAGGCGTGCCATATCGCACAGAGCTTGAATATTCACGACTCGCATATCGTTTATATATATACACGGGATGGCCCAGCGCAGCTCGCACAGACGCATATAGATCAGCAAGTGCAGCTGTTAATTATTGTGTAGTTTGAATCGATTAAAGCGTGACACGGAACTACGCCAACACAACAAAGTTCACGCGGAGCTATATTGCAGTTTGCGAAAGCTCTCCTTGCGGCGACCCGTCAACGCCATTCAAATGCCCCGGCGCCGCGTCTAACTGTCTAAACTCCCAGGTGAGAATAAGCACGGATCGCGCACGCTCCGAGCAGTGAAAGTTATTGGCCACGCGCGCGCGTCGCCGGCATACTGCAATGCGCGTTTATTACATATACCCACCTCGTATAACACTCGAACTGGCGCTCGATCTCATCGATGATGAGCGAGAAGTATAATAACGATATTTAGCAGTATGTATAAAAAGCAACGAAATTCATAACGCACGCACACCAGCCGGACAGCATAGTCGTTATATTGTACTTTTTTTTCACCGCACTTTGTCCCACTGCAACTAACATCCCGCAAACGTCAAAGCCGCGAGTTTGTTGATGTACATCTGCGTCATCCGATTTTTGAATTCAATAACGCGCTGCATCGATGGCACAAGGAGCTTTGGTGTTGCGTGGAAAGCAAAAAAAAAACGAGAGAGAGAAAAAAACATACAGCCCGCAGGATCGATTTCAAAAGCAAAATACGTCGTTTATGAAAAACGTTGCCAGCAACAAAAAAAAAATGAAAAAAAAAACAAAGAAGAACTCGGGGTCAGAAGGCCAGAGGCGATACATCGTCTCGCCATTGTCGCGCGAAATCGATACAGCCCCTTTGTCCTGAGATTTAGAGATTTCGGATGTAGATAAGAGAGAAAGAGTGTCGGGTCGCCGAGGACGGGGTGAGATGTAAAGTGGATAAAAAGGGGGACACACACGGCCCGTGTCCGCGTGTGTGCTTTATAGCGTCGGCTGCAGCGCGCTTGCGAGAAGAGGTTTGCCGGGTAATTCTCTTTTCTCGCGCTCCTCTCGAGATTTCATGTAACTTCTTTGAAGCCCCATATATACGCGCGAGAGCTCGAGCGCTGAAAAGCTAAACTTTGCGCGAAACGAGGGCTCTTATCGCCCTTCAGGAATCTCCTCCCTTCCGCGCGCAGCTGGCCGCCTTTTGGCCGCGATCGCGCGACTCCGCGCTGTATGTACCTCCGAGGCTTTTTGACCATGGTGTAAAAGCACCGCTATATATACTCCCTTTTTCTTTATATTATCCACTTCGACGCTTGCTCTTGATTCGCCGCTTTTCTTATAATCTCGTATACGCCGCTATATAGACGAGGACACCGATACGTTATATCCGAGAGAATGAACAACTCATTTCTCTCTGCCACGCGTGGCGGAACCGAGGGAATTCTTTGATCATTCCTCATCCGTTAAACAAAAATTATCGTCCGCTTACATGTATATATACGAAGTGGGCTACTACTGCGGCGGCAACTAGTCAACGAGCGCAGGTATATTATATCCGCGTATACGGACGGGAAAATTTTGAGAGAGAAGAGATCCCTCTCTTTCTCTCTCGCGCGCATGACATGAGACGAATGTATTCCTTATTTTTCAAGGCTTATATACGCTGTCCTATTCTCTTCTTCCGCCATCCCCTTCCCTACCCCACTTACGGGTTTACGTTGTCGTCGTCGTCGTCGTTCTCTTTTCCCGAGAGATAAGCCAGGCAGGTTAGCCAACGTGGGAAGCTCTCCTCCGGATAAGATAAACCCCCATAGAGTAAACCATAGTTTAAGAAAGAGACGAGCGCCACGGAGGGGAGGACTAAGTATATATGAGCGCATGTGTATTTTCTTGTCCGCCTGCACATGATGCCTATATATATATACACATATATATTTACATTTGCTCGCGCGGCTTAGTCCGCGCGATACACGTTCTTTTTTTATTTACGACCAGAATCGCCGGGCCGCGTTAAATCCTCGAAGAACAATTTATATCGCACTCCTTCCGCTGTACTGCACATACGTGACAGACAATTTTCCGAAAACGCACAGGTGGAAAAGGTCGAATTTACTCGCGTATATACGAGTCACGGAAGCACCGAGTGTGCGCGAGTATCCTTGCGCTACTGCAGTCGAGAGCGCGTTTTCCTTTTTTTCCCGGAGCGACGCACACGGGGGGCAATTTTAGTCGCACCGGGCGGAAAATAATAAATAAACCGCTTAACGGCCTGTGCGAAAGTGCGCTCTTTTCCCATAGGTGTCTTGTATACGCGATGTAAGCACGCGAATTATCTCTCGCGAGTGCGATGAAACTGGCCGCCGCTCGCTTTATTCCTCATCCCCCCGTTTTATTGCCGAGTCTCGTGTTTTTCCTCTTTCGAGGCGCTTATTTATTTTTCCCGCGCTAATCGAACTAGAAACTTCGCCCACGGCTCTACCCGAATAAGAAATTCGTCGCTCGCTCGATCGACGAAACAATACAATATACAAGTAATTCATAATTCGGCAAACGACGTGCGGCCAAACGTCCTCCCTCTTTATTGCGTATATCGAAACGCCGAAATTCTCCGGATTACGTCGCAGCTATATTATGAGAGTACAGCAACCGGGAGCCGACTGATCCTCGCGCTATATAGACTGCGAAGAAATTGCGCCAATCCGTGTCTCTTCCTTCTATACGTAGTCGTGCTCCTCCGCGCGCTGCAGACACTTTCCGCCCTCTCGTCTCTTTACTTTCCTGAGGTGTGTGTTACTTATACGGCACGTGAGCTACGCACGGTGCTTTGCGCGCAAACTTGTTCGAGGAGAAAAAAAATAACAAGTTTTTTTTTTCGTCGTCTCCGGGATTTTCCCTCTAAACGCGAGATATAGTATAGTTTTTCGTTCCTCTTCCAAATACATCAGCATTGCTATAGTACGATATTATAAAAGTCAGGTACACGCGGAAGTGTCAGTGATCATTTCGAATTTCCGCGCTCCGAAGCTTGGCGAAGTAAAAGTCTCCCTGTATACATATATATATATATATATATATATATATATATATATATATATATATATATATATAAGACATAAATATATAGACACATACATTATACAGCGAGACACAAGGGGCCACGCAATATGCGCAGTCTTAAAACCACACGTATATATATACATATACGCGAGTAAGAGCCGGCGTGTGCAAGAGCGTATAGCGAGGCTCGCGGAGGGGTCGCCCTCTGAAATTCATACCTAGGCTTTATTGCGTCTCGTAAAAAAGAATACAGCCGGCTCTTGCCGTCTCGTCCATCGTCCTACTCCTGCAGAGCGCGAGGGCACGGCGGTAAGTCACCGCGAAACAGCTTGAGGTATCGTTGCATTCGCAATGGCTCTCGCTGGCGGCGTCCTCATCTCTCGACGTCTTATACAGTTATATGTATATATATATATATATATATATATATATATATATATATATAAATAGGTACGTACATACGCGCATGTATGTGTATGTATATATACGTGTGGAGGCAGCTCGCACGCAGGATATCAAATTTATTCACTGCGCGCCGAATTTCCCACGAGTGCACGCCGCCCGAATATCTACTTACGATTATTAGGGCCATGTGCACTTTGTCGATGAAAGGTTTGCTGCCGCTGCTCTCTGAGCCGGCCGATCAATTTTGTAAGTACGTTGATCTCGCCAAACTCGAATGTATGTGATATTTTGTTTATTATTCGAAAAATGCAATTGCGAATGTGCAAGGAAAACGGGCATTATTAATTAAAGCTATCCATGAGCATAAATCAAGCGCTTTCATTGTCCCGTCGAAATTCAAGCTCATCCCTTGGTACACCCAGGCAATTCTCACGCCAGCTTCAGTATATAAGCAGAATACGCACGGAACCTCACGCAGCCGATCAGTTATCTAATTTCGGCGACCCCGGCGAAACCTGTCGAGGATTAAGTCGAGCTTAATAACGAAATGGCGCGAAGGCGTGCGAACGAGAGCGAAAAAAGTGGCCAAAGCCTTATCCACCTCCTTAAACCGTCCGGACAATAATAGCTCGGAGGCATAAAGCCTCGAGTCTCCCTCCCACCCTGTCTCTCTCTCGGCTGTTTATCTGTATCCCAAAAAGACATAAATTCCAAGTGCCTTTGCCTCACGCGCGACCCGGAACGTCTCTCCCTAGCGTGATGTATGAAAGGCTTCTCGCCCGGGGAAAAAATGTATACATACGTTATATATATATATATATATATATATATATATATATATATATATATATATATATATATATATATATATATATATATATATATATATATATATATATATATACATGCTAAAGAAAGATATTGCTGAAAACGAGACAATATTGTGGATGTTGATGAAGTGGTAAGGGCCCTGCTTTGGCTACTATTTCAGGCTTAAACGAAGCGACGAGGTTGGCACGTCGACTCGCTACTTGTGTCGTCATTAAAATATATGCGAGCATTATTGCGTATATCTTGATATATCAGAGATGAGATTTTTCCTTTTTATGAAAATAGTATATGAATCGGATAATTGCAATAATTTATTGAATGGACAAATTTGTAAATAATCTGTTCGTACCCGCTGAGCAATTGGTTTAGGCCATTACCCGCAAAATCTCCAGATACATTGCATCAACAAAAGAGGATTAGGCGTGGGCAAATAGAATCGAATCTCTGAATTTAATGGTCAGTCGAACTGTTCGATTCGGGTAAACAATTTATAGTCCGACCACTATCGCGCGCTTGTACGGAAATGTTCGATCGCGAGTTTGCGCGGATTGTTGTTTAAATAAACATGTATATACCTATACATATAGCTATTCCATAGTTTGATAATTATTCCCTTACGCTTCCCTTAAACTTGACTGAACTCACAGTTACGAATCTTCGGGTACAATAATTAGACGCGAAATCGAGCCAAAAAATTTTAACGAGCAAATCTGAAACGCAAATCATCATGGAAAAGATTGCGCAAGAAGGAAAAACTTGCTTTCCGGGAATGCGCGTTCGCGACAAAAAGGAGTTTCAAAGTTTTTCGAGAGGCAGGTCACATTCCTCAAACTCCGTGTGCGCGCGCCTTCAATCTCGAAGTATTTTTCAAAGGCGCAGAGTATATATATACGCGCAAAAGTGCGTATATACATGGATCAAAGAAAACTTTGCATTTGCATATCATTTCCATAACTCTTTTGGCTTCGCGATACGATCGATTTTCCGTGAATTGCGTTAATACCTTATGAGATAAGCTTAAAAATAGTTTAAATAATTCAAGACTGGGCTGGAAGCGATATCGGTGGTATATGTGCGAGTCGAGATTGCGAATAAATTTGTCCACTTAATAATGCTCTTTTATACATTAAAGCCATTTTCGTTGATTCACGATGAGCACGAGCGTATGCTTATAAATATTGAAACGTCATTAATATATTATAATAATAAATAAAATTTTAATTATCTACATGCTCTGCTTAAACTCTCTCGACCACATTTTAAATTTATCGCGCCGCGCGTTAATATGCTTTAAATTCGACCAGGTATCGCTCTAAATCGCATGGAGAGTGAAAATTCATTATCCCCCCAATGATATAATGAATATAGTCACTCCAGTCCAATATGGCTATTTTAATATTGATTTCCCTCTTATTGTTACACTCATACTTATACCTTATACCACCATACATGCCAAAATATTTAATACCACCAATATAATAATTCTCACTCGATCGTTATAAACTCGAAACGAGGATCGTTGATTTGAATCGAGCATATATGTACGTATATACGCAGCAGAGAGCGACAGATTCTCTCGCGAGCTTGTATTATTGTTACAAAGTCCGCCGCCAGACGAGCTGCGCGACAACAGCCGCGCGCGCGGACAAAGTTCCCAGCCCAGGGCTTATACACCTGGTCGGCTTGTCGCGCAGTAAATCGCAATAGAGCGAGAGAGCTACAATGGCCACGCACTTATGGGTAAGACGGTCCCCGAGAGTGCTGAAACTTTCCCGAGACGAGCGCGCGCGTATATACGTGTGTCTGTGTCTGTCTGCCTGTATATATATGTACACCTATAAGCTACAGCACACAAGCTGCTTGTATGTATATAGCCGAGGGAGGATGGGAAACGCCGCAGCACTGGCGCTTATGTGCCCCGGGATAACCTAATCTCGCGCGAGTGGTATAATTAATGGATTGAGCGCGCGCGAGAGAGAGAGAGAGAGCTGGCTTGGCTTTGGTGGTTGCGCTCTGCTCGAGCTGCAGGACGATTAGGTTCTGTACGCCGAGACGCGAATAACTTTTACTCTTGGGAGGGGCTGCGCTCGTTGGCGACCCTGCTGTATATTTATCTAGTCCTCCACACACTGTCGCATTCTCATTGTCGCTTACTCGACTCCCGTGCGATATAGTTCATATACACTGGCGTATATCGTACGACGTTATACGTCGAGTAGCACTTTTTCGCCATGGCGAAACCGATCGCCGATCGGCTCGCACCAGGAATTTCCATTAGCCAATTGAATTTCGCGCGATCGCCGCGCTGCCACGCAACTAGTCGCGGCACAATGGGCTTTTTGCTCGCGCCGGGCTGTAATAGTATGTATATGTGTATATATATATAGAGAGAGAGGCTCACGCCGAAGTAGGCATTTGTTGGCAAATCATAATGCGAGACGAGAGGATCCCCGCACGCGCATATTGCGCGCTTTGGAAAATTGCTCGCCAGAGCAGGCAGCGCCCCGCGTGTACTCTATATATATATATGTATGTATATATATGTGTGTACACTCTCTCCCCCCTTGCCGCTTCCAGTCCTCTTGCCGCTCCAGCGCGGAATCTCGTAATTAATTAGGAAAGCATTCGATATATGCGAGCCCGCCACCACCACCGCCGCGACCACCGAGCCGCCGTGGAAACCAGTCTCATAATCATAATTCGTACATACACAGAGAGAGAGAGAGAGAGAGAGAGAGAGAGAGAGAGAGAGAGAGAGAACGCTGATGCGGCTGCTACTGCGTAACGGCCCGCGCGTCGTTGCGCGATAGATTTGTCGCGCATTATTAAATTCAGCCGTTATTCGGCTCTCTTTGATTAACATTTCTAGTTAAAACACACACATATACAGAGCGTAAGTTCTGTTCGGTATTGCGCGCGAGCGTTTCGGTTGCTATTAAATCCGAGACCTTTGTGAGTCAACATTGCGGACTGCGGTCGCTAATTATTATAAGCTGAAGCAATTCTGCGCGGCGATATCATAGTTCGCGACGGCTTTTTTGAGCAAAAGTAAATTCAACTTTCAATTGGAACGCCGGAAACAAGTGAAATGACAATGAAAGCTACTCGCTTCTTCTGCCGGCTCCTGCTATTCCGCGGGGTGGGATTTTCGCGAAACTTTTTTAAATCTTTGCTTTGCTTAAAACCAAAACTTTCGCCATCTTATTACCATCTGTATAAACTTGAGCAATTTCGTTAAAAACGGCTTCTTGCCCCAAAGAAAACAATGGAGTTGGTACAAACTAGATATTATTTCTTATTATATACTCGACTTTTTTCGTTCCTTAGAAAAAAAAACAGTGTCGCCATCCTCGCATACATGCTCCAGTCTGGTGCACTTAGCTCCTCAATCTCCTTAGAACGCGACCGCGTACACCTCTTGTGCAAAAAAAAGGGCCATCTGCGCGGCGTTCAGTCTGATGAAAACGTCGCCCCCGCGACGCGACGACGAAAGGCCGAATTAAGAGAAATAACATTCAAGCCGCCGGAACGAAGTGCTTGAAGCCGAGGGCGAATAAGACGAGTAAACGAGCTAAAGAGGGAAGTGTTCCTATATATATACACCCATCTTTATATCGAGGCATTTAAACCCGCGCGAAAGAGTCGCAAAGAGAGCTATGGTGTGTATGAATATAGACACACTTGGCGAATAATTCGCGTGTAAAATAAAAGCAAGCGGCAAAGCCCTCGGCGTCGTGCTAAAGAAGCAATTATATTGCGCGTCTCTCGTTAAAGCAACAGTTATGCGCCACTTCTTCATATACTTTTTCATCCGCATCGGATCGATTCATCGAGAGTTTGACACGTCAGATGTATATAAGCACGATGATCGGTTAGCATCTAGATCGCGAAGTTTTGCCCAAGTTATTTTCCACGAGAGGTTCGGGTTAAGAATTCAAGCCAAAGGTTAACCGTTTCTTAGCCGATGGCTGACAACTTAACCCAGTTCTCGTCTACTTAAATAATCAGGGCATCGAGGTGAAAAAGTCGTTAGGAAGCAGTTTATCGGAACTTTGAGTTATGAAATTCGTCGAGTTTGCAATTACGAAATTTAGAATTACAAATTAATAATAAGCTGCTGCGTTTCATTATATAGATCGAGCAACAAGTAATACAATTCAGCGGCCCCGGCGAACGAGCTTCGGGCCAATATTTACTCATTAATATAGTACACCTGAGCTGCACTGCAATCCTCTCCGCACCGCATATAAATATATAGATATACCTTTTTCTCGCGACACGACAGCTCGCTTATACCGTCGCCGCACACAGCTCCGCAGCCAATTAAACAGTGCGCTGCACCGACTCGTCAGCCGTAAAAGCGAGCTCTCGACTTATGCGCGCATCCATCGGATTTCCATTCGCGCTCGGCCGAAATTCAACGCGGCGCGAAGTGCGCGCGCTTAAACTGAAAATTCAGGCGCGATTTAACGTGTCGCAGCAGCTGTGTCTCTCTGTCTCTCTCGCTCGCTCCCGCTATATACACACTCTATGCGGCGGGGGGGGGGGGGGGAGGTTGCAGCGGGCGAGCGAGATTTTTCACTTAGGATTGCCCCGGCAGCGTTTGCAGACTTGAGTGCACTTGTTATTTTTTCCCCCTCTCCGCTTTTTCGAGGCGAGATGGCTGAGTTTAATCGCAGATTAGAGTTAAGAATGACGGTGATCACTCGAGCCTCGAGCTTAAATCTGGAATACGCCTTCTCACTCGAGATTATAGTAGATATAAGAGAGTCAATTTGAAAATCATATACTCGCGTTTGTACGAGTTAGCTCTGAATTCTGCAAACCACTCGACTCGACAGTTTTACATTTATAAACATAATTTAATTAATTATCCCGTGTGTACATGTGCCACACGCGAGAGCACTCGTCGCGTCGGATTTTATTTCAATTACATTTAATTACGTGCTTTGGATCTTTTTTCATCTCGGCCGACGCAGAAAACCTCGAAAACATATTTAAAGGTATAGCGCACTGTCTAGAATGTACCTATATATACATTGGCGCACTCCAGTGTGCGCGGATTAAAAGCTGAGGTGGCGCGAGTGTGGGAAAAGAAGCTTATACGCGGGAAATTCGGGAGAGTCATTTATTCGATATTTAATTTCATGCAGTCGCTTTGAGTTGCAGCCGACTGTGCGCCGCCGGAAAGCAAAGTCATTTCTTCACCAAAGCCGCTTTGAGCTTTCGCGCTGGGTCGAATGTACAAAACGCGAGCGAACGCGAGTTTATCCGAAGATTCGTAGTTTTCGTAGTTTTCGTTAGATGTCGTAGTTTTCTATATCAAGTCGGTAACTAATTATCAAAAACACAATGCAGTTATATTACACACTGTCGTCATTCCGACGCTGATACAGCGACGTAAAAGAAAAAGTAAGGGGCAGCAGCCTGCTGCAGTAAAGATTATAACGAAAGCTCGAAATAAAAAGTCGTGAGAGCCCCGAAGAAGTCGAAGTAACGGGAGCACGAACGGGTATAAGTATTATATAGTAGTGTGTAAAGATAATACTCTGAGGAATCTAGAGCAATTGCGAGGGAGTTGAGTTGCGCGCGCGTCAGTTAAGTTTCGAGAAGCCGATACGGGCCCGGAACATTTTCGCGACGTCCCGATCGCAAGCTCGTCGTATCTCCTTTCCCCGCCGTGTAGGCTATATCTATTATGTATATGTATACACTGATGCTGCTATACTCGTGTGGGCATACAGACACGCACTCGAGGGATTTCGCTGAAAGTTTCTTGCGATACAGGACTTGTAGCTATAATTATATACACATCCTACTTTGCATCGATAAGCTTTATATAATTCATTTTTTTTCGTAAAATATAATCAACGTGGGCATAACATCCTCTACTAAAACAGCCCCAATCATTTTAAGCCTAAGAGACAAAATTTTATCATTTTAAAAACGCACACACTCGTATACATACATAACCACTTGAACATCCGCGTCACCCGCGGGCGAATCCAATTGCGGCCGCGTATATGTGCGCTGTCTTGGCTCCCGCCGAGCTCGAGAAGGAGAGCTAGAGGGAGAGTGGATAGAGCAGTCTTGGGTAAACACGCGAAATGCATTTTCTGTTTTAGGAAGCTCGTACATCATCAGGTGGAGTGCCCCCCAGCTGATGGTCGTCGCCGTGCAGTACATCCTGACCGGGCCGTACATGCCGCCTTACGTCCCCCAGGCCGCGAATTGAGCGACGCCTCCAGCCCTTCCTACTCTCTGCCAACGCTGAAACTGGTTCGTATATATATACTCTATATGCATGCGCCCGCCTGTCGCGCGGAGTCTTTCTTCCGCGAGCGGCGGCGGCGAACCAAATGGACTTTTTACGGCTACGGCTCCTCGAGAGATATGTATACATTTTCTCGAAATTCCGTGTAATTTATACGGATGTTTCACTTTCGCAATATTTCTAGAAATGAATAATTGAGCGTTTGGAGGAGTCGCGCGCGCGGATGTAAAGTCGAAGAGCGAATGATATATGTATGTAGTAATGCGATTATTTGAATTAATGCTCATTAGATTCGCATCGTTGATGTAAAAGAGCGGGTTTCACGAGCTGCCTTCTTACCTCGTGCATGATGTATTTAATTAAAATTTGATCAAGCTTGATACTATAATCACTTTTGCCTTAACGGTAACCATCTCAGCTGTACAAATATATCAAGATGAATCATATTTTCCACTTAAATTTACGAAATATAATTGCATCTCTTTGCGCAAAGTCTCAATTCCAGCTTAAAGAATAAAAAAATGTTGAAAATCGATCGAAAATCCACGGTGCGTCAGACTACATATCCCCGATTCCAGTCGCCGTTATTTCTCTAAAATAACAACTAATCATAACTTTTTCAATTACGGCTTGTCAGCAGGCTCGCCGCTGGACCCACAATATACGCTTCTGCTGGGACCTCGAGCCGTGGGACGACGAGGGCAGGACAGCGTCAGCTATACACACACACATACACACACACACACACACTCTTCCCCCATTCCACACCATTCGCGAACGGGACTTTGCGTCTATGTGTAGTGCGACGATGTAAATGAGTTTCCTTCGTTATGGATCGCTCGTGATTTCGAGGTGATGCATCGGTCTAACTTTTTTCATTGATTGAGAGCGTGCGAACGAATGGCTTGACGGAGTGCTCGAAAAGTATTGTTATCATTGCGCAAATACGTTTAGATGATTTTTCAATCCGTGAAAATTCCAATTTGCAAATCGAATTATTCCGTACCGATCTCGGAGTTTATGTTTATTATGCGATATTTCTCAAACTTTCGAGCACTTTGTCAAATTATCGACAAACTATGTATCCCTTCGACGAGGTAAAAGAGCGTTTCACGACGTTTTTCATTAATTTTTATTTCCTAGTTATATAATTATACCTTCGAGCAGCGAGATACATCGATGTGAGTTTAAAACAAATCAGAGTGAAAGTTAATCGATGCATTATCCGCAAGCTGCCATCGCAGTGCTCTTGTAATTGGATTATCAAACATTTTAAAGGTGATTACCATAGTCGAACGAACGAAAACTGATATTGAACGAGAAAAACTCAACTGTTCAAAATCTATATAATATACTTGCAATTATACCACAGCAATTAACCTCGAGTTCAGTTCAATTCGAAAATATATAAAAAGCTCGAGCAAGTCAGCTGCGACGCCCGATAAATAATCCAATCATAAGCGCCGGCTAGACTAAGCTCGATTTATCCCAATCTGCCGGCGGGGCGCGAAAAGTGGGACGAGACAGAGAGAGCGTTTTCCTCCTTCGTATAAGCACGAGTGGCTTAACACAGCAGCAGCAGCATCATCATCACCATCGCGCGCGCTCGCTCTGAAAAAAGACTCCGGAAAAGATCAGCCGAAGAGGCAAAAAGATCGCCAGCCGCGAAGTTATATCTCTCTGTCTCTCTCTCTCTCTCCCTCCCTCTCGAGAGGGCTCGCGCTCGAGTTTGATTAATGCTGCGCGCCGAGAGAGGCCATGAAAAATGGCAGCTCGTTCGCGGCTCACTTTGCTACTGCTACTCCGTCGTGAGGCTTCTCCTCTCCCTTTATATCTCTATCCATCCGCTAGCCGAATTCTAAAAGCGTGAAGAATGAGGCCGAGAGAGCGACAGGATCTGCGAGAGATACAATTATATTCGGACGAATAGCTGCGGACTAAGAGTTCTTGGCTCGCCACTTTGCGGCCGAGTTTGCTTCTTTTTTCTTCCTTCTGTGCGAGCAATGGATGATCGTCGCGATTGAGCGCGCCTTACCCACCGATTCCCACAGAGGCTATATCCGCATTCTTCCGACACTGCAGTGCTTAATGATGCCGTTACGATGGGAACGCCAAATTTTCATCGCGATATCATTCAATTTAAACGGGGGCAAAATTTTTTCGATATACCGAAAGCTCGTGCTTCCAACAGTCGCACGACTCCTCGCTGACCAGCGAACCATGGCTATCCGCGTACACAGCCCAGAAACTTTACGAAAAACACGTGTCCCGTGTGCCGAGAGAATGAACGCAACGAAAACAAGTGCAGCCAAAGATAACGCAGCGCATCCCATAAACTTTTCGGCAAACATAAACAAACCCCGAAGCTCGGGAACTTGGCCGATAAGAAGCTCGCTCCCCCTCCGGAAGTCGATCGGATGCACTCGTGGACAAAAAAAATAGTAAAAAAAAACAACAAAAGCGATACCTGGCGCACACCTTATTGCTGCTGTGCGCGGCACACACGGAACACGTATCGCGGCGTAATCTATGTTGCGCCCGAGGCTGCTAGCAGTAGCAACAGCAGCGGAGAACTCGCTCGGATGGGGGATTATGTTAAGCGATGCGTGAGCGGTCACAGTCCGCGCCAACCGAGGCGTAACAGAGATACTGCTCGGTGACGTTGTTATATCGCGCGACGCGCGTTTAATGGCCGGCCGCGTATCGACGCCGCCGCGACGAACGCATTACGATTAATAAGCATAAAATGCACTGGGCACAACCCACTCTCCAGCCTATATACGCATATACTCGGCCACGCGCTTCCGTAAATTCCAACATACTTCGCCCGTTATGCCGTGCTAGCATGGTTATTATAAATAATATCGAGACTCGGGTTTCGTATACTTTATCTAATTGGATACGCGGGCGTTTGCATAATTTAAGTACAGATTAGACTTTCGAAGCAATGAAATTCCGTTCGCAAAAGTTCTTGATAAAGTACCGCTTGATACGAGGTAATAGTAACAAATTCGCGATTCCCGCGTATAGAGGAGGGGGGGGGGGGAGCAAAGTTTCTTAGCTTTAGAACTCGTAAAAAGAGGAGGAAAAACATGAGTTAAAAGAAAAAGTTTCATCTTCTCGAGCAGCTAAGGAAAATAAAAAAAATGCTGAATTAGTCGATATAGGGAAAAAGGTCAGCCTCTAGCCAGAAACGCTGTATACGTCTACCTGTTTTCGTCTCGAGCTCCACGACTCGAAATATGGACTTTAAAAAAACGCAATACTCCAGCGCTATCGCAGTTTACCATTAAAGCAGCAAGAATCAAATGAAAGCCGCTATATAGTGTATAAACGCCGATGCATTTAACCCCATCATCAAAGCCCATATGAAAGCTCGTCGCGACGACCTCGGCGTTATACACCATCAGCCAATAATCGCCTTCCGATCCGAAAACAGAAAAAAAACGAGGGAAGGCGGAAAAAAGGACGGCAAAGTGCGCCGAGAGCGTAAGAAAGGAAGGACAGAGAGCGTGCGCAGCTCTTCGGAAACGTCGAGAGTTCTAACTATTTACGAGCCACTGCGTCTACTCTCGCGCGTCGATCGACCGAGCGTCGAGGGCTCCGAGTTTTACGGCGAGACATTACCTCATACCCCCGGCCCGTATACGTCCGTAATAAACCGACGGCGCACAGACTGCGCGGGCGAGCGCAAAAATGTGCGCCTCCTGTATCGCTATGGTCGGGGAGGGAGCTCACTTCGGAAAGGTAAACAAAGACCTTATAAAAAGCGGCGGCGGCCTCGAATGCTTAAGAAATTCTTGATTCCGTGTCGGCCGAGATTTATAGCCCGCACGGGCTGGCCCGCCGGATTTGATCGAGCGGAATTTTCGCGCTCGGCTTGCTCAGGCAAAAGCTTTAATAAAATATCCGGGAAGGAGAGAAACGAAAAACCTGCTTGGAATTAAGCCTCGTGAGCTGTTACTTCTGATACTTTGATGTCGAATTCGAGTTCGATATGCTCTCTCACTCTCCCGTTACTTTAAAATTGAACCACACGAAGCTCGCGATAATTTATGAAAAAGTCGAGCGAACGTCTGCTTTGCACAAAAACATTTGTTGGGAGCGTCGAGCACGGAATACCAATTGCGTCGAATTATTCGAATATTTTTATATATTTTATTATATAAATCGTAAATTCGAGCAAATATCTGCCATGGATTCGCGAAATTCATTACATCGCTGAAGCCGCCAATCGCATACTTACACATGGCCCATTATAATTGGCAGTACTGCACGTCGGTATAGAATTTCACGAAAACTGCTACATATTAAAACACTGAGGCAAAATATCGTACGATATCCCGAGGCTACTTCTCGAAGAATCAAAAGCAGAGAGCGCACGATATAATTGCGGGCCATATTAACTTTGCCTTTGCCGTGCGTATATTAGTATAATAACCTTGCTTTTATACTTCCGAGCTTTTAGTGCGCGCGTACCCCTCTCTTATACTTTTGCGCTCTTGTATAATGTCCCAAATAAACATTCGGGCATTAATGCTCGATGTTGCGGAAATATACCGGAATAGAGGTGTAAAGCATAAACGAGGGAACATTTTACTAAAAAGTTCCGTTTTATCGAGTTTGAAGCTACCGGTATAGATGGTATTTTCTCTTTTTTTCAAAATTACGCAAATAATATAAGCGTCTTTCAGCTGGCGCGTACGCGTACGAAAAAGTGGAACTTTGAGTGGAAAATACCTCGAGAGTACACTGTGTTATCTAGCAACTTCTTAAATGCGCTTGGGCTAGCTTCTTAACTTTCTTTAAAATCAAGTAGGTCAGAAAGGGCCTATTACTCCCGTGCGGATATACATATATATACGCGGCGGTTGTGCGTTAAAACTGACCTGGTTGTAAATTTTACGAGACGGCTAAGCTTATTTAGAGCAAAAACGGAAAGAAAGATTTTTAATGCGCTAAGGAAGAAGTTCACTTCTCTGCCTACCGCCACTTCACGACAAAGCGGAGAGAAGTAGCTTCGTAGAGCGGCGAAACAAGTTTTCCAGAAATT
This sequence comes from Muscidifurax raptorellus, assembly GCA_020010945.3. Lineage (NCBI taxonomy): Eukaryota > Metazoa > Arthropoda > Insecta > Hymenoptera > Pteromalidae > Muscidifurax > Muscidifurax raptorellus. Next base: position 924,749 of record CM052081.1, on the reverse strand, counting down.
TCAGCTTCAAACCTAATTGGAAGAACTGCTTGGCATATATTAAAGCAGGCGCGCTTTTAATCGCTAATCACGATACATCCATCAGTTGGAATTGAAGTGCTTTCTATATACTCGCGCGCAAGCATATAATTATCAAGTTCGCGAGAGTGTAAGCTCACGCGACAAGCTCATTGATAGTCGAGCGACGAGTAGTGCACAGGGAGAACCGGGAGCTCTGCGCAGCTGTACGTCGACAAAAGATTACAGCGTCGAGTACTGCGCCCGCCGCGCCGGCCATTATGAATGGGCCGTGTGTTAAACGAGGCGGGAAAAGCTCGCGTCGGGGGCAATGATACCGACGGGCGCACGAGGCTCTTACATTATTCGGAATATAGCGTGCGTATACGTCTCTGCGCGTGAATACCGCCTGGCTGTGTACATTGTAGCCTCGGGAGAAGTAGCCTGCTCTCGTGTACATCGCGAGGCTTGACAAAGCGCCGAGAGCCGAAGTTATAATGCACATATATAACGCGTGTCAGACCGGTCACGGGGTCGTCTTTTCTGCGCGTTCAGCTTTTTTTTCGACCTCTATCTTCGTGCCTTCGTGTCTCTTTTTTTTCAATCACGATTATTCTTCCTGGTAGCCTAATTATCTACGTACAGGTGTTTCGTCTCATCTGGCTTTTATATAATCCGTCGCACAAAATCGCGCGATGTACAGTAGAATGCCACGAGAAAAGTATTTTAACGCGATTTGTTTTTACAAGAGAAGAAACGATAATAATCGACATACTTTTTATATTTTATCTGACATCAGGCGACGGGTTAATCAATGAAGTGTATATAATTGAACGACATTAAAATTCTCGTTTAATCTTCTCAAAGATCAAGCGTCCCAGCATCAGCAGCAGTAAAATCCCAACAATTCACTCCGTTATCTTATTATAATATGATGAAAGTCGACTCGACGCGATGAATCGAGTCAGTGCGTTAAATATTCCAGCGCAAAAGAATAAGAAAAAACAGAGATCGAAGACAACGAACGGATAAAATGTACGGCCGGAACTTTTTAGTGGCTCGAGTCTAGCGTTAAAGTAAGAGCCGCGCGGCCCGGGAAAATTCGTATTTACATGCGCGCTAAATTTTTCACGCTCTGCGGAGAAATATACAGCGCAAGAGTGAGGGGGTGAGGGGCGGGGGAGGGAGAGAGAGAGAGAGAGAGAGAGAGTTAACTCGGCGGAGGGTAAGTAAACGCTTACGTCGCACAGCGGCGCCGGAACAGCAAACGCGTCGCTTTAGAAGCGCAAGCTTCGTGCATTTAAAGTGAAATAGTACCCTCAGGATCCAGGCTCTGGCGCGTGCGAAAAACTCGGAGCGCACAGTTTTGCCGCAATTATAATCCGCGCTTTCGTTAAACTCGCGCGTGCCTTTATTTATGCGGCTCGTTGCGATTAGCGGCACTTTTATATTTATCGATGCGGTTACATCGTGGCGGCGATGACGTGATTTATCGGAACTGCAGCGTAAGTCGCCTCTTTAAAAATAGAATAAACTCACAAAGACTTTGTAGGAGCGGAAAATTCATTTATTACGTCCATGCGCATATGTTCGGATTTAGTTGCAACACTATAAAACCAGCTTACTCGGCGTTAATTCGCACCTGCAAAAGTTGAGGCAGACGTTCGAATACATGAAGCTCGCAAAAGCAACTTTACGGAGAAACGCTAAAAAAAATAAACAAATAAAGCACGTCAGCCATCGCGAGAGCTCAAAAACTAATCTACCCATTAATCGCTCAACTTCGCGGCGCAGCCTCCGCCAGTGATTCGGAACAACCATTAATGGAATTCCCGGAGAGGCAGAAGTGGAAATCGGACGCTCGACTATATATATACGGCTCTGGCCTTTCGGTGGTCGGCCCGAGTTTCCTCGGCCGCAAAAGCCCGGCGCGCGGCTCAGTGGCGAACTATAACTTCTTGCGGCCGACGAGCCGGCTCGAAGAAAAAGGGAACGGCCGCGCCGTTTTCGGAGGCGCTTCCCCGTAGAAGCTACATCTTATGCGTATATACATCTGCTGGTCTCCTCTCTCCTCGTATCCGCAGACACTTTTCTCCATGATATCGAAATTCCTTATATTTGTTACCAAATTGATAAACGTGTTTAAAATAAGTTCTCGAGGTTGTGTAATATATTCGTCGCGACTCCAGGCACGCACCTATGCGGTGGCTCTCAAATATCCCGCAAACCCCCTCTGACGTTTAAAATCTATGATGATAAATCGAATTATTAAAGTGAATCGCACTTGATCACGTGGTGCGAATCAGTACTGTTCAAAGCGCCAACGTGAGAAAAAAAACAAGTTGAAAGTATTACTGCTTACTTTAAAGTACTGTAATATCGGAGGATCGAATAATAGTATGGTGAAAAAAGAAAAATAAGTAAAAAAAAAGTTTTTTTCGGTGCTCAAAGTTCGAATGTGAAACGAACGAAACATTTTGACGGAATTCTTTGATTCCAAGGAACGTACGATACCGGGTTCGTACGATGCAAACCTTAGCGAGTAAGATACCAAATATTGTACATAGTTTTCTGTAAAAAAAATATTGTTTTCCATTTTATGTATAAAAAATACAGGTTTACCTTTAAGCGATTACTTTATTGGCCGGAAAGTCGTTCGTACATATATAAATACATATATATATATTATATATAAAATAATACAATATAGATAACTACCATCTAGTTAAGCGTTCAAACAGTCGTTATGATACACTGTTGTTTTCTCGCAAATTAATTTTATTCTATAGTTAGTGCGATGATGTACATATACCTTTAAATAATAAAGAAGTGCCAAAATACATATGATTCTTCGTTTTGATGAGAGTAAGCCGGTTTGCACGTGTGTGCAGAAGATAAATGTAAGATACTTCCTTTGGAATGAGCAACAAGATTCATTTGAACGGAGGCTACGGAGTAGTAAAGATGAAAATTTTAACATCAAAAATATTCTTAAGACGAATTTTCATTTTGATAAACTTTAAAAGCGTTAATATTTATATTACTAAGGTATATACAAGGATTTTTTAACGTGGAACTTTTACATTTGTTTAAACGATCAAAAAAAATGAAAGAAAATTATAACGTGTCATTAGATTTCGTGCACAGATTTTACTACTTCGTTCCCCCTTTTATCGAAAATTTTTGTCGTGATATATACATACAGTAATGACTTTTAGTGGTTATATATGCGAAATAACGATCAGTTGAATAAAGCATTTAATCTGAATTTTGCGTTCGTACCTCAAAGCAAATATTATCATCATGAAGGTCAGAAGTAAAAATTGCATTTAACGTAATGCGGAAAGAAATAGTACCTATAGGTGGACTTTGACTCGATACGCACGGATTACAGCGTTGTGTAAATAAAGTAATGTGAATATATTTGTATGGGAATCACTTGCTATACGCTTGAAAAATATTAGGATGAAAATTAACAGCGAGGGGAATATTACAGAGTATCATCTATGCTTTTAAATGTGTATACCCCATAAACTCGCTATGTATAATGTCGAATACGTCAATGTTGCTACGTTGGAACCTTACGCGAATAACGTAAAAACAATGAATCATGTTAAGAATCCGATTCCGTTTGTAAAAATGAAAATTAATAAAAACTCATGTTATGTTGATAAATCGTCAATTAAGCTGGCTAATTTTCATTTTATTTATCTACATTATTCATCGTTCTTGACGACTGTTGCATTATACACATATTATATAAATAATACAAATATATGATCGTTTAAGTTATTCTTTGATTGAATGGCTCAAGTTTAAAGTGTCGCGATCGAACATTTATTTCGTTAGAGATGCACGATGTTGGCCGATTGATTATGTATTGTAAATTTCTATTAAATATGCAAGCACTAATTAGGCGTTGTTCGATAAAAAAATAATTATCGTTGCGAATTAAGTTTGCACTTACTTTCGCCGTTAAATCATTCGAAATTTAGCGTATAGCCTATGTAGGCTAATGGTCGAGCTATTCAATTAACGAAATTATAATCACATCGTAAATTAACGTTAGTATTATCATTGCGAAAGTATAATTTTTGTGATAATCGTATTATGAAAGAAACGGAGGGCTCATGAAGGTGTACGTGTGAGTGTTGTATCGATACAAGCCATGCGATGAGATATATATATATGTTACAATATATCGTTCGCAATAATATATCGAAACTAAATGAAATTTTTGTATATTTTACTCCCATTTTCCTTTATGACAACTGATTATTATAAAGTAATGATTAAAGTGATAAAATATAAGAAAACAAACAAAAATCGTACCAGTGCTACTTATTTATTGCCTCCGCATACCTCACTCCTCTTCCTATAATTTTGACGTTAGAACCAAAATAGCTGCGAGGATAATCCTCGATCTCGTCTACATAATAGCATACACTCTCGCGCGAGACGCTAATGAAAAAATGCATATCTAAATAACGGCCGGGCTGCGCAGTTTAAACTGCGACTCGCGCCGAACTGCTGACTGAGTCGAATCGCGGAATAAGTCAGTAGACGCTCCTTGCAAAATACAAGCGGGGCTGATCGCAGCGCCTTTGGCCCGCTTTCCTGCTGATTTCCTGGGAGCAGCGCCGTCTCTTTGAATCGCTGAACTCGTATAGTCATCTCGTCGTCGAGCGTCTCAGCAGACAGCACTGTGCAAAAGAACGAGGCGAACGCGAGGATGAAACCGGCTAAAAGAAGCGTCGATGTAAGCTGGATGCGCACACTTCTGAGGGAGTCCTTTTACGGCTCTATATATAGGTATATGGGTACCTTACTCCGCGTTCTTTTAACGCTTTTTAGTTATTATTTTTTTTTTTTCGGCGATTGCCACTGTTTATGCTTTGAATACATATCTTCGTTCGAATAACGTGTAAATTGTAAGGCAAAGTACCGAAAGTACACAGCCGGAAAGCAGAAAGAAAACTAATAATTCACACGGAATAAAAATGAGATCAATGTCCGCGAAAGTGTGGATGGTTCCATCGGCTAACTCATAATGTAGGGCATTTTAATTAAAGCAGTTCCACAGCTCTTTCTCAACAAGCTCGCGCTAGAGTATTGAATCATTCGCTATACGATCCGAGGGTGATTGTATGAGTTGAGTGGGAGTGAGAGAAAGAGAGAGAAAAAAGCGCGACGATAATGACTATGCATAAGGGGACGCAAAGGATTTCATATAAATGATAATGTTCCGCCAACGTAGTTCCTTCCTTTCATACTCTCTCATATAGTCGCGCGCAGCCACCCACTCGCTATCTCTCTTTTTCCCTCTCGCTGGTGAACTCCCGCTTTTAGAAATAGCTCAAAGGAATTACAAATTTCGACAGGCCAAAATTGACTATATCAACGGCGGCGTATAGAGAGATTGGCGCGATCAGCAAGTCTAAAATAAAAAAAGGGGGAAAGAGTCTTTTGCCGGGGAATCGATTGTTTTACTCGCGTATGACAAGTGAGCTTTTTACCATTGCAAAATCTCCAAGTATATGCACACATTGCACAGCCCCACCTGATGACGATTATTTTTTCCATCGGAGGTTTTATTTCCTCGTCGAAACGCGTTTGAAAACTGTCTTTATAAACGGTAAAGAAAAAATGCCCAAAGACAATTCAACCCTTCCGTCTCACACATACGTTATAGCACATCGATCGCAAAGGCCTGTATATACGCGCAGGAATCAATGGCCTCACGCACGAGGTGTATATTGGCTCAAGCTTGTAGAGATCACGCGATTGTAATCGATCTTCGGAAACAGTAATTTAGCCCGAATCTCGTCTCTCTCACTCGCGTTCATTTACGCGTCGCGCCTCTACGCAATCTAGATGAAGGGGCGGAAGACCCGATACGCGCCACATCAAAGGGAATCCCCCATCTTCGTGCATGTGTGCAGCGTATTGGCAGCGATGCAGGACAACGGGCGCAGCTTCGACCCACATGCCAACGCACCTGTGTGGGTGTGTTTGCCACTGCATCTCGTTAAAATATCGTTGCCAGCTATACGTGATTCGAATCAAATATACTGGCTAATTTCAATATTGTACAATATAATACATTTCAGAGTTTAATGCGAAACAACGCGCTCATTTCAGCGGACAAAAGCCGAAATATAAACGGTTCCCGATTCGATATAGTAGCCCAGACACATAAACTACAAGTGTAATAATTATTGTCTGTCGCCCTATAGAGATTGGTTAGACGCGCGCAGCAAGAGCTTGCGCTCGCGATAGGCGCGCACCAGCTGCTTCCTATTGTCTGGCTAATTACGTTGGGGCTCGGGGAGCCTCTCTCTCTCACTCCCTCTGCATAGCTAGAGCGAAAATTAACTAATCTACTGCTGAAAGAAGCCTCTTCTCTTCTGAGCTCTAGACTCGCCGCCTCTCTGGCTCTATCTTTCTCCGCATGTACACGAGGCCGCGCGGTCGACTAAATGAAATTTATCCGGCTAGCACGAGACTTGAGCTTTTGACCCGCATATATATAAACAATATCGAGTTATTGTTGTTCGTCAGCGAATTTCACTCTGCACATTTATCTCGCTTTTTACACGATTTTAATTCGATCTCTCATCTCCGTGAAAATTGCAACGGCTTAGCCGCTGCGCTATTGTGGAATTGGTCGTTGCGCTGACGTTTTAACGTAGTTTATTTGGCATCGCGCGTCGCTTTTTATAACTATATATACATGCGATAATATACTGCATCGGTATATAGGCATTTCTATTAATCTCTTGCTGCGAGAGGCCGGCAACACTGTAGGATTATTAAATCTAGATTAACTGAAAGGAATTATTCAAAAGCTCAATTATCAGCTTATTGTCGCTCTAGCTGGCCGGCCTGGACTTTCGAGAGGGTGTGAGGGGGAAAGAGAAAAACGAGAGATGAAAAGTGCAGGTGGATCGGTTTATGCTCTTATTTCCTCGCTCGCGCGTTATAGCTGCGCGTGCTGTTCCAGTTTTCTCTGTATCTCGCTCGTTCGAGCTACTTCTTTCTCTCCTCGTTTTATAAACTACAGCATCAGAAGTAAATGCTTTTAATGAAACGAGAACGAGTAGCCGTTCAGCGCCGTTTTATAATCGCTGCGCTTTTATTAGACTACGGTATTATCTTGCGCGCGCTAAATGCATCAACGCTCCTTGTTTTGCTTCGCACGCGTATATATAGATAAATGTGATTTAAAACTTTCAAACTGCGGAATAAATCTTTCGAATGCAGAGCGCGCAATTTCCCATCAGGCAGAAACAGAAGATGTATTATAAGAGCCAGTGAAAATTGAAGTTAATATTTTGCCGCGCGATCCTTATATATTTGCATATTTTAATAAGTCGTGCGAAATATCACAGTAGCAGCAGTAGAAGCGGCACAGGAAGTGATAAAGGAGGAAAGAAGAAAAGATCTGCGCGCATCGCGTGGGGTATAATATATATATGTAGGTATATAAGACTCGGGCGATACGCGCGCGTATCCCACTTCTATTAGCGTATATATCGTGCATCCGCGTTGCAGCTTCTCTTTCTCGGAAAAAGCTAGGACAGCTCCGTATGTCATGAATAAAATACGCGAAAATCCACGACAGCCTGACAAGCCGCAAAAGAGGAAGTCTTCTTGGCGCGCTTTTCCTACGCACTGAATTTCCAAGCTGCTTATTTCAAAATTCAACTTGTTAGAAATACGGTTACCGATGCGCGCGCGACGACGAAATTTGCATAGGAAAATAGCTCTCCGGGCCACGGCCCCGATGAATTTTATTCAGCTTTTTGCGCGCGCATTTCAGCCCTTTGATTCGGCTCGCCTATAGTCTTCTTATCCTCGTGTGCGCATAGCGAGCTATCCCAGCGTCGACTTTTAATATTTCATTTCCGCGTATATAGGGCTATCATTATATTAGCGCCTATACCCGCTGGCTGCACCTGCGCGCGCGCGATGACGAGGCGCGACCTCAAACTTCCGGAGGACCGAGCGAATTTCGCCGAAACTGGCCTGATTTACGGATATATCCTTCTCGACGAGCGCGCTCTTTCCTGCGTATATATATCACGTTGCTGCTGCTGCTGCAGCAGCAGCCACAGCATGTAACCGACGGAATGAGAGAGATGGCGCGCGAGGTACACCTGCACCGAAGCCCGAGTTTTGTTTTTATCAATAGTTAATGCGCAATTTACATCCGCTTAAATATTCAAAAGCTCGCGCGCGTACTTATTGGGGAGTTCGCCGCCAAAAAGCCGCTAGGATCGCGCACTTAGCTACGTGCGTCCGGTAGCTGCGGCAGTCCTACTCGCACATTAAATTCTAAAGCCGCTTTCTATACTTTGAGGCTTTGGCGATGACTCCACGCGCAGCGGCAAAACTTTTCGGAAGGTTCTCGCGCGCGCGCGAGCGACGGACAAGTTTAGGGCGCGTGAAAGAGTACGAGTAGCTTTTCGAGATAAGTCCCTGCCGCGAGCTTTTCGGATTTGCTCCGGTGAACTGAGGAATGCATTGCAGCTCTGCGGCTTGCTCGCTATGTGCCTTTGCGCCTCTCGATTTTTCCGACATTTTTCAGCCTTGCGTTATCGCACGCAGGCCGGAGTATTTTTTTAATTTACTGCTCCGTAGATGCGCACCGTAATTGGAGAAATATTTTTTCACTCTCTGTTCTATATTTTTGATTCCGTTTTCAAAAACTCGCGCTCGATTCTTTTTATGCGCTGTCTGCGGTTTTGCCCGTATAAACGCAAATGAACTCGGGAGTGAAGTATACGTCGAAAAAGCTTCGATTACTCGCGGCGACAGTAAAAATTTACTATCCGTCGACTCTTTCCACGGATAAACCAGAACTTCCAGTCGGCGAAAGCGCAGCTCGAAGCACAAAAAAGCAAGCTAATAAACTTTCCGATCGACCATCGAGCCGCAAAAGTAAATAAAACAAGTAAAGCTGCGAGCGGTTCCGATGTATTTTTCACGAAACAGGTTAGTGCGCTTTCCCTGTTTACCGCATAAATAAACGATCCGCCACCAGGCTCATTCCCTAAAAGCGTGTAGCGCACGCTACGCCGATCGAGTCGGTCTATATTCCCCGCACGCGACGCACGCGGCTCGAAGCATGATCTATTATGGCTTCGAACAAATTACAAAGATTGGAGCTTAATAAATAAGTGCGTAATTGCCCGCGGGATCTCTAAGCGCGCACGCGGCGCACTTTACGTATATACAATATATATATACGCTGGGGGAATAAAGATCTTGACGCGAGAATCATTCCATTTTATATATATATATACACGAGCCGTCCGCTATATGTTATATATATAGTATAGTGGTATACATATATAACATCCGCGAAGAGGCTGCTTCCGTAATAACGTCTACCACGGAGTAGTCCTGCGAATAAGACATCATTCGTACAGAAAGAGATATATATGCATACATAGATGAGAGAGAGAGAGAGAGAGAGAGAGCGAGCGAGCGAGGGGTATATAACGACCCCCTGGAGTGATAGCGTTTGCTCGATCAAACGTCGCTCGTACGTGTATATATATGCATTCGCTTGCGCGTACTATACCTACTATCCCAGCACAATAATACCCTTTGACGACGTGGAGCCGCTCGTTTCTCCATCTATAATACTTTCTTTTCTCAAAGAGCTTCGGCTTGGCTGCGGTTTATCGTTTATGGGATCTTCCGTATATACCTTTTTTCGGTTCGAATGCGATTCTTTATTGCAGGAAATGCATCGCGAGTCGTTTGTCGGGCTTGAACGAAAATTCCTCTGTGTTTTCGAAAAGGATCGAGCGAGATAGATCCTCTCGGTGTTTAATAACGTGGTTGCTGCGTGAAAAAGAAAAAGATATCAATAATATAGACGTCGCGTTTGTCCGTCTCGTGAAGGCGACAATGTTCGCGCTCTCTATATAAGTATCTCTCTCTCTTTCGGTGCGATGATGAGCGATCGGAAAGGGAAGATGATCGTGGCGTAAAGGCGTCTAGAAGCGCAGCGCTCGTTCTCCCTGCGTCGTCGGCGGAGAGACGAGGAGAAAAGGAAGAAGATTATAGGCACGTATTGGCGCATCGCCCCCCTGGGCGCGCGCGGAACGTATATAAATGTAATCCAGAACCAGGACGTGACGTACATAGTTACCCTCGAAGTCTCGCTTTTTTTCGAGTCAGCCGCGAGGCTGCCGCTGTGTAATACTGGCTGCTGCACCTTTGCGTGCGAAAACAAAGTACTTCTTGCACGATCCAATAATACTCCTCGTCAATCAACTCTATGAATTAACCATGCGTATTACCGATTCCAGGTACTATAACGATAGCAATATATCGAGATAACTTTATCCCAATCTTCGAAATGATAATGCGCGACACACAGCCCTTCCCAAAAATATGCTCATCGCTCAAATTAACTATCCTCGTATACCAGCTCGTCTATAGTATCGAGAAGAGCATCGCCGATAAAAAGGAGTATCCGCATCTTCCGACCACGTATTTGATCGAACCGAGCAGCCGCAACATTTTCGCTGTAGAACGTCGAAAGGAAGGGAGCCGCCACTGCTGCTTCTTCGTTTGGCCTAATCTCATTAAACAATAAACGAGAGGGAGAGAGAGAGAGAGAGTACGTATGATTTCCGATCGGCTGATTGGTCGAGGGACGACTTTGCTGCCGAAAATAATGTTCGCTGAGGAATCGAACGATTCGGAACGCGAACACGTAGGCGCTTAACGAGGGTACTCGAGCGTACGGGAGAAAGATCACGAAAGAAGCGAGTATGTATAGGCTATATATACAGCGCGGACGGACGAGTTACATCAAGGAGAAACGTATATAGCGAGAAGCTGAGACACGAAGAAAATAGACGAAGAAGAAGGAGGAGGAGGGACGTGTTTTTCAAGCAGGACCTGCTTGCTTTGTAAACTACGCTAAAGTTCGGATGCAGCAACAGGAATGATTTGCACACCTGATCCTGCGTATACATGTATGTATGCACATAGCTGAACTCGCCACTACTGTATGGAGAAGGCACTTCTTTTTTATTTTTCAAAGAGTATAATACCGAGCCTCCAGCTCTCAATCAATCACGATCGTAATAAATAGACGAATAAAACGCCTATCGAGGCGAGCAAGCCATGTGCATGCATTTTTGTTTTTCAAGCTTTATGCTTGCATACTTATATCGGAGCAAACACAATTACAAGAACGAGCAATAATTCAGCTATCTCCGCAGAATTGATGCGGAGTATATGAAACGCGCATATTATTATTTTGATGGATTATAATAAACCGCTCGTGGAATGTCGATTATACATACACAATTGATCCGCAAACAGTAAATATAGCAAAGGCATCCGCGGCGTATTAACTCAACATTGATAGATCAGCTCTATGCTCGATTTAATATTTATCTGTTTGATATCGCATAACAGCGCAACGAATGACAAGACGGCAATGTGATCGCAGTCGAATCGTCCTCATATACGGAGAATTCCAGAAATCCCTGCAGAGTTGCCTCGATGTCAGCGCAACTGCAATAAGTCTACATAGGCTCAGAAATCGTACGCACGCGTGCGTTTGGAAAATTGATTGCCAGCCATTAAACACTTGAGGTTGAGTTTTGAATTTTACAATCCTTTAAGCTTCTGCCTCGAGATATATACCCAGGCTTGATCTGCAGAAAAGAAAATCCCTGCGAAAGCAGCGTATATAAAAAGAGAAGTAGGTATAGACCTCGACGCGGAATCCCCCGTGCGTACGTGCTCACGCGCTTTTTTCGTCATTACGCTCACGAACGAGCGGTTTTTGGCATACGCCGAGAGAGTGAGAGAGAGAGAGAGAGAGAGAGAGAGAGTCCACGCTACGTGACCAATGCTGCGTTATATCCGATTCAACGATATCGTCACGCGCGGTTTATTATGCCACTACGCACTGCTTATGCCCGGCCTATCTCGGCGGGTCGACCGTAAAAGCAACGGGTTATGGAGTAATAACCTGTGCGTGCAAGGGTGCGAGAGGTAGACTGCTCGCTATACCACTCGAGTGCAACGCTATGTGCGTTGTTCTATATACGCTCTCAATGTGTGTGTGTGTGTGTGTGTGTGTGTGATTTTCTTTTTTGCTTTATTCTATTCCAAACAATAGATACATGCGCAGGTAGAAATTCTTATACGAGATATATTTTTCACAAACTTGCTTATATGTACCGTTTAAGTAATTTTATCCCAACCAATACAAGCTCCTTCGCATAATTTCTCCAGTCTCCGGATGCATCGTTGAGCAGAGTCTGCACTGAGAAGAGGAAGTGATTAACATTCACGATCGGTCCAACTCCGACAACAGACACGCGTGTCTGGATACGCGTAGCCGCTCGACAAATCGGAAGTAAGACGTATAATGTCGGCAAATAGCGGCGACACGATCCTCGCCGACATATATATGTGTGTGTGTATATGTTTGGGTATATAGATATATAGCACACACGCGTATGCGCAAGAAAGAAGAAAAGCTGTAGCCGACCGATAGATCGAGCGACAAGGTGAGTTATACATTCGCGGCGCGGCAGGTTTCCCGTTTGTATATACATTATAGATCAGCCCCGGATCGAAGTAGCGCAGCAGCCTCGCAAGTGCGAAAGAGGCCAGGATCCCATGTGTTTTACGTTATTTGCTCCGTCGGGGGATTCGGCAGGGTCCGTTTAATATTCAATAAGTATGCCGAGCTACGTACAGGTCGATCCGCAAAAGTCCGAGAGCTACGCGTCATCGATCTATATATATGTGCGTTACCTACATACTATAAACAATCGGCCGCAACAAAATTCCGCCGTCGTGGGTATCGGAGAGTCGACTGAACCGCGACGAAAGTAGGACCGCGAGGCAAAAACAGAATCATCAGACGCGAGCAAGACATGAATGGGAATAAAAAAAGGGCGACTGAATAAAATACGCCGACAGTGCAGCTGCGGATTTATATATATATATATATATATATATATATATAGAGAGAGAGAGAGAGAGAGCGAGAAGTTCATTTCATCAATCATTGGACACTGCTCTCGGACGCTGACCCACAGTATGTATACACCAGAGAATCTCGCCCGGCGCGGCAGATCGGATATTATCGGCTGTCTTTGCAAACGCGAACTCGGCGATAGCAGAAATAAACTGCCCGATTTTCGTCGGTTCGAATGTCGACGTTATACTTACTCTCATCAGTTATAGGATATTCAGCAGGTACACGAATATTTTATTATTATTTCCGCGGGGCGCACTACTGTAACTCTGTTAATTCTCTCCGTGAACTAAAATTAAGCAGTCCTCGTTGCGGCCGCTGTTTTAACGATGGTTATACGTATTATTAATCGAGACTTTCCCAAAAATGTTGCTACTCGACAGTCTGACAGCTATATCATATATATAAGTATATAACCATGAAACGCTGCGCCGCGACAAAATTAAGTCTCATCGCTCTGCGAAATTTACACGTATTGTATAGCCGAGAGCGGTTCGCGACCCGGCTCGAGTATATAGCATGGGTCTAATATGTATATAGTATATAAGCCGACACCGGGTATATGATTTCAGGTGCGCGCTATAGCTCCCTCTCTCTCTCTCTCTCGGGTAATACGCTGCAATATTAAGTAGAGTTGCGGAGAGGGGAGTATTTCGCCTCCGTATATATACCTGTGTGCACGAGTACTCTCTGCACTAGGCATATCTACATATATAGATGACGCAAGGCGGAGGGGTATATACCTATATAGAGGATGAGAAAAGGCAGCGGAGGCTGTGGCTATGCGGCTAGACGCGCGTATGCCAGGCATGTGCGAGCATCTCAGGACTTATATCTGTTACAGAGAGCGAGCGAGAGTACATTTATGCAGTGGCAGCCCGGTGCTCGATCTTTTTCGGAAATAACGCGCGATGAGCCGATGTAGTCCGCCGCGCTCCTCTGACCGAATTAATTATTGCGCGGCTACTGTATAATTAACCGAAGTGGAGAATGAGAAAGAGCCGAAGGCGCTGGATCGTCGTTAAACTTTTACTCGCACAATCGCGCGCGGCGCTGTCGCGGCTGCGCTTTGCGCGCAGACGGCATAAATCGCAGTTTCGGTATAATATCTTGATCGAAGACGCGTTGCATAAAGGAGCCGCGCTTTAAATTATACACGCGGCTGTCGAGATCTTGAGATGCGCCATCCGCGCGTATACGCCTATTATATATACGTGCATGCGGTGGACAAAGCGTGCGCGCGGTACAAAGCAGCGGGGCTTTACGCAGTTTTACACGCGCGAGCGCGCGAGGATCAAGCTCGTATGTCTTGCTTTTTCTCCCGATGCGCGCAGCCAGTGCCGCGGCTCTGGAAATCGCACGCGCGAGCTTTTATTATGACGTTGCAAAATGCCTTCCCGTTTACCTCTCTCAGATCTCTATATGAGAGCCTCTGCTTCGCGCGGATAACGTTTTGCGATAAATTCGAATGCTTACATCGAGATGTGCGTGTTTTTTTTTTTAAGAAAAAAAAATATATGATTTATCAGCACAAACGCGCCGACGAGAATAAAACGCGGGCGTCGAAGCTCTAAACATCCCTAATACCGCGAGTGGAGCCGAGTCAGCGCTTTTTATACCCTATATATCGCACAGCGGGAAAAACGAGAGAGCCAAAATCGAAGCAGCGTTAAATATTTATGCATTTAGAGACAAAAGGCTCTCTATCTCTCTCAGTCGCAGTCGTAAAATGCGCGTGATTCTCGTTCCGGAAGAGAGAGAGAGAGAGAGAACGGCAGCTGTCGCTGCTTGAAATATCCTGCGCCACGTGTCTGTGTGTGTGTGTGTGTGTGTGTGTTCGTGTGATCCGAGTGTACTCGCCCGGTAATCCCGCGGCTCCGGAATATCCTATTTGATAACTCGAAATGTCCTTATGCTTTATGTCAGGTTCTGCATTTGTTATGCATACATATATACATGTAGCGCGCGCGCTCGTGAAACGCATTCGCTCAAGGTTTTGCCTCGCATGTGTGTTTCTTTCCCCGTTCGTCGGGGGGTGTTAGCGTCGAGGAGGAAAAAAAGTTGACGCGAGTCGCTGGTCTTTATTTTGATTTTCCTCTGTGTTTTGCGCGTGTGTCGAGGGATTAACGAACGAGATGTGCTTATGCTTTACCCGTGAATAAAGATGGATTATATACGATCTAAGTATAATGTAGCGTGGCTAGATCTGACCCCATTTTCTAGGACGCTACTTCCCCTGTGGGTAAATAATTAATTTTCGATAATCAATTTCTGTAAGGATCATTCATCTCTAGAATATGTTATTGTGCTAAATTCGAAATCAAATAGGTCGCGTACGCACTGCATTGATATGAAAACGTATAGATATAAATTTATAATGAGGTTTGTAAAGGAGTGTGTGTTAAAAAACTTGTATGCTTTGTGAAAGAGAAGTAAATGGATCGATTATATTATAGAACATCTGACCGAAACGAACAATGTAAACCATATACGTTACGCATTTTTGCAGGACGAAACAATGAGCTTCCAAAGTCAAATATACTTGATCGACAATTTAAAACGGGCAACAAAGGATCTCTCGACATTGAAACAACTAATTCATTGTCGCAAAATAAAAGCTGTTATATATTTCGCGACTCGAGGGAAAACAATTTCCGGACAAACAAAACGAGTTCGAGTCTCGATCAAAACTGGCCTTAATTAAATTTCGGTAAAGCGCGATCGAGCTCATTGTAATTTTATTCGGTTCGCCCAACAATTCAATCAAACTCACTCTCTCTCTCTTTCTCTCCCTCTCCCGCTCGGATATCCGCCGCGCTCTCGGTAAAAATGAAAATTCCCGTCATTCGGTGCCGCGATTCCAATGAGCGAGAAAGAGGAGATTTGCAATTAACACAATGCAATCGAGAATCTCGCACGAATCGAATCGCCACAAATTAGCACAAGGAATAACCGAGTTAATCGAACGCCCACAAAAGTAATTCTCCCCTCTCGTCGCCATCCCGCAAATAAGGTTTTTCATTCGTTTGCCTTATACACTATACTGAACGTATACGGCGTCTCGGTAAAATCAGATGTTTCGTCTTCGAAAATTGAATCGACCGAGCGAATATTTGCCTGCAGTTATGCACTCGGAAAGATCAATACAGTTTTTCCTGCTCGCAATTCGATAATACTGATGGTCCTCGGTTTTTCAAAATTTCAACCGTCATCGGATCGAATTTATTCGATTAATCTCAATAAGCGTGCACTAGTTCAAACCTGCAGGAGAAAGCTTATGCCAAGTTCCCCGAGCGATGCTCCGGACACTGTATAATAGAATCTACAGGCGCCTGCAGGGTACATATAGTATCAACTCGACGACGTCGTCGTCTCACGCCTTTTACTCGAAGACGGACTTGAACAGACAAAAATATACAAGCGCGCGGACAGGGAACACCTATACAGACGATCGGGTACGCGGCTATATATGTATATATAACTGGGGCATAGCAGTATAACGGAACGAGAGACAGTTATTCAAATAACGCCGATTAAATTGAAGCAAACAGTAAGTCCGGCCGGCGGGATCGGAAGCAAGTGAAATCGGAGATAGATCCTTTGATGGAACTGCGCGGCGATAAAAGCGGGTATAGCGAGAGCAAGAGAGAGAGAGAGAGAGACAGAATCGAGGCTTTAATTTTCGAGGGCGCAAGGCTTTTGTTCGTATAACCGCGTCTCTGGGATAGTAGAAATCCTGAGTAAATACACGTCGATCCGCAGTGTGTGTGTGTGTGGATCGCCGCTCACTCGTCCGATGGAAACGAGCGCAGCGGCAGGAAACGAGTTCTCTATCGCTCTCCATCCTGATTATACGATTCGAGACAAACTCAAAGAGATGAGAAGAAAATAAGTATCACGAGATCAGAGAAAGAGAATATGTAGGTGCAGAGCAATGGACACGATCTGCCGGAGTAGAATAAACAAAATTAGTGCACGAGAATCGAGAAGGAAGTATATAATCGCCGCGGAATTTTCATAAAAAATTGATTATCAACATAACATTCGTTATTGCGACTTGTTTATTCCTGCGTATTTACGTATATTTAGCCAGCACCAGCCGCCTCAGCCTGTCTTGGGCTGTTAAAAACTTTTCGAGTTTTAGTGCTCCCGTTTATCCTACAAGTTTCCCACGGTGAATCGAGGGAGAGGGGGGGGGGGGAGCCAATTAAATCGGCATAAAATTATATTATATTTTATGGTGATTACTTAAATATAAAGTATAAAGCCATAACACAGCCAAACTTGCACGAGATGATACCCAGCTTCATTATTATGAACGCTATGGCTTTTGCGGTTTTAGCACCCGCACGCCGATCGTTCATTCCTCGCTGCGATGCTGTGCATCTATTTTTTATTAATAGGCGCGTATCATCGACCGCCGAGCGATTATACGACTGCAAAGCTGCATGCCGGTAGGAGAGCAAAGTCCGCGCGTTAATTAATTATAGGTGTAATGCGTGAAATTCTGACGCGGAGCTGCACAAGTTTGCCTACAAAGACAAACGACTCGTCGAGTTCTTCTTTGAAGCGCGAGACCCAGCGGCTCGACTATATATATACATACACGCAGAGAACTCGCTCACGCTCGCGTAGGCATCAAAGGCAGTGAGATTAGGCGACGCAACAACATATTTCACGTAGTAATACGTGGAGCTAGCGTTGTATGCGCGTGTATACTGTACGCAGGAGGAAATTTATACGGGAAAGAAAAGAGCGTGCTCCGCCGAGTGTTTTTATTTCTTCAAAATATCCCCGCGGTCGGAAAAATGCGCTTTTGACAAATTTACGAGATTCGTCAAGCTTCTTTCACTCCGCCACATAGACGCGCTTTTTTGGTGTGATCGCCACGCACGTTTTGAACGAGCTTTCTTTTTAGTAGAACTAGTCGGATTTGGTCAGACATAACCCTTTATATACACGTGCGATCATCGCTTTTGAGAGTCTCGCGAGCACGAACCAGCCGGTGATAAATCCCATCATCGAATATAATGCGCGATCCGTCAATTGCGCTCGAGCTCGAAAAGCGAGCAAACAGTGCGCTGTACCTCCGCGAAAAAAAGAGTAAAGGAGAAACAGAGCGCGGGGGGCGCAGGTCGTGAGCAACAAAACAAAAGCGAGCCACTCGTCGCGCGCAATGCTCCTATATGCCGCAGACACAGAAACCCGGCAACATATACCCTCTCTCGAGGAAAAAAAAAATATATATATATATAACAGCGCGTAGGTGCCAGCCCAGAGGGCTCGAGAGTTAAGCCTCGCAAGATAGATGGTCCAGCTGCTGGCCCTTACCAACGTCTCACTCGTCTCTTTCCTCTCTCTCTCTCTCTCTCTCTCTCTCTCTCTCTCTCCTACTCTCGCTTATACTCTTATGATGTATGGTGTCGCCCGCGAAAAACTGACAGATGCGAGCGTTCTCTCGGCGTTAAATCGACGAAAAGCGCGCTTGAGAAATTGCCCCGGAATACAAATTTTCGCCCTCTTCCTACTACGTATGCGTTATTAGGCATATAGCCACGCGCGAGAGAGAGAGAGAGAGAGAACTTTTCGATGCGATGAGGAATGAACGTTCGGCTATACGCTTTTTTATACTTTTTTCCATGATGTTTTCACCTGCATTATTAAGCCCGTCTCTCGTTTATCCCACTTTTGCGCTCTCTCGAAATCTCGCGCGCGTATAGATTAAAAAGACAAGGCGACACCCATACGCCTTATCAAGTTAATCGGGCGATATATATATATATATATATATATGTATATAATATTATGAGCACGGCTCGACAAGTATGTGCGCGAGTTTAGTCGCTCGAAAAAGGAGGAAATTTACGCGCGTACGAGTTCTCTGTCGCCCAAGTAAAGTTATGCGAGGAGCGCGTTCGCTGTTTCCCCTTTTCGGGAGCAGCAGATGCTCTTGGTAGTTATTCATGCAGTGCTACTCTTCGCTGTTGTAGCTCGTTCGCGGGTGCGTTGTACTGGATGAAGATGGCGATTAGGAAGAGACTCCCTTAATCCCTTTAATACGATTTCGAGTAAAGTTGAACGAATTTTTCTTAAACTATATATAGCGATAATATTGTTAGACTGAATTTATAAGTAGCATTACTTGAACAGCTGTTCGATAATTATACAGGTGAGGCATATATTGGGTGCATCGCGGCAAACTTGGTGTAATTACGAAGTTTTATCAAATTCGACTATGCGGCTGTATATAAGTATTAATTATGGACGGTGAACAAAAGATAATTAAGCCATATTCTCTTTGGATTTTGATAATGAGATATGTTGGGAAATATTTATTTCCTTGTACATAGACAAGCAAGAAAAAGGTGCAATCGAAGTTATTGATTACATCTCGCTATATATTAATAATTTCCTCTTATTATATTCAGCCGTCGCGAATATGAGAGCAGCAGCAGCAGCAGCAGCAGCAGCAGCAGAAGCGGCGCAGAGCAATTTTCAAGTTTCATTGGCAAGCAGAATGTACACATTTACTCCTTGAGTCCTCCTGGGGATTATTGAATGGAAAGGTGTTGAACTCGAACCAAAACCGATACGGGAAAGTAATTTCCGAGCGCTCGCTCACGCGCTCTTGCGGACCAGCGATTCTCTGTAATTGTTCCTTTCTTCGGTAGAGCTGTCTCTCTAGTAATTTCACGGTAAAGCAAAAATATATAACCAATTAAGAGCGGTGAATGAAAACTGGGTAATTACGGAGAACTCTGGATCTCGTGCAATTTTTATATAGCTTTATAATTCTATCGCATAAATATTATATACACAACATCGCGGAGTGAAATTCATTTTCGCGATAACGTGAGAAATGACGTCAGGAAGGTTCGTTCTTATTGTTGCTTTAAAAAAATTGGAATAACGCTCATTTTCAGATATATAATAACAACAACTTTAAAAATGAAATTTGAAGAAGCCTCGGCCACATCGCTCCGTATTTACTTTCGTCTCGAAGCTCGCAGTCAACGAGGGTTTTATGAGAAAACGATCCAAGCGTGGCCCCCTTTCCGAAAACGCCCCCTTCTGTGCTCACAACGAAAGCATCGGCTTCATATCTCGGCGGAGCTATATACATGCCTATATATACATACAGACCCATACATATATATAAATGTATGTATGCACAGAGCGCAAAAAGTGAAGGGCGCACAAAGATCACGGCAGGTCACACTTGAAACGAACCGAAAGTCGAGGCTTTGCCGAGGAAAAGAGAGAGAGAGAGAGAGCGAGAGAAAGACTGAATGTGTAGGTTAACCAGCATTTACATAGCCGCGGCACACGAGCCGCGCGCTCTGAATAACAATGCCCCATATACCGCGTAAGAGACTCTCGCCTCCCCTGGATCAAGCGCACTTGCACGCACCGAGCAATAAAACTGTGTACGTACGTGGGAGGCACGTAAAAATCCTCTTATACTCGAACGCATCACGTAGGCATATGGCTCTCTCTCTCTCTCTCTCTTTCTCTCTCCCTCCGTAAGTATATTACATATATAATATGTTTCTGGATTGTTCTTTGCCGCTTTGTCTTTGTTTTCAGAAATGCACCACGAGAATTCTAGAGCCGCAAAATGTCGCTGTGCGCTCGTCTATACCTGTGCGATTTCGTGTTCCGCAGAGCGTAAATTTTGCAAGTCAAACGACTTGAAGATGCGTTTAGTGCAGCTTGAGGGGCTGTATCGGGTTGGCCCGCTCTCGGCTATATCGCTCGTAAAGTAATTGGAAAATTTAATTCCAGCGCGCAGCGCAGCGCACCAGGTTTTGAGATGCTAATCGTTTGTTTATGAACCCTTGATTGCATATAGACTAGACGGCGGTGTCTCGCGAAGCTCAAGCTCTCGAATGGCTCTTTTTGCATGTCGGACGACTTGAGCTTGCTAATGCTATATATATATATGTATAAACTCAGTGTTTGTCGAAAAATCAAATTTTCGCACTAAAGACTCCTCTCGAAGCTTGCACGATCTATAGCCAGAAACTCATATCTCTTGACCTAATTAAATATCGAAGGTAACCCCCCCCTCTCTCTCTCTCTCTCTCTCTCTCTCTTTTTTCTTCATTAACTCCTTTTTGCGACAATTATTCGCTCTTTCTCTCTATACTCAGTAATACCAAAAAAAAACAAAAATAAACGAGAGACCAACTTCGACTCGTATATAAGTACGCGGGCAAACGGAAAATTGTCGAGAATTTGCTTGGTCGCGCTGGAAGTCGCAGTTTTGGACTTTCACAAAGTGCAGTTTCATTATAGGCTCAATTAATTTTCACGATTAAAACGCGTTGCCCGTTCGCTCTGACCTTTTTTGGTAAGCAATGGGGGCAATTACGAAAAATGATATTTTTTCTGCTCGATTCAATAAGCAAGGGAAGAGCTTAATGCATCGGAGAAACGAGAAGAAAATGCGGAGGATGAGTGCCGCGAAGAACGATTTACTCAACGCCTAGCGATCAGAGTTATTCAATTGTTTCGATTCAATCGAGAGCAGACTCTCTCTTTCTGTTTCATTTAGCGCTAAAACTAAAGCGAAATTTCGCCATGTGCACCGATGGTCGGTTAACCATAATAGAGAGAGAGAGAGAGAGAGAGAGAGAGAGAGAGAGAGAGAGAGAGAGAGAGAGAGAGAGAGAGAGAGAGAGCGAGCTGTGTGCGTATGTACATGTGGGTCTCGGAAAGTTCCAGTTTGAGGCGCAACTTATATACATATACATACCACGAGCCGAGAGTAACCGACGCCAAACTCGAAACGACCAAAGAGTAACGAGGCTAGGAGCATGTATGGTATAGTGTCTGGACCATGAAAAAGATAGACTTTTGAAGGGGTGCGAAAACGGTCAATTTTTCTTCTTGGATAAAATAGCATCGACATGGACAGTAGTAGACGAGAGTCTCTTACAAACTAAATTGTCAATAGCGGATTGTCGTCCAACTCAAAATTGAAATAATGGGAAAAAATGTCTTTCTTGAAGGGCCATCTATATCAACACGAAAATTTGCCTGTCCTATAATATTGAGTCTACAATTATAACCGTAGGAAAAATAATTTCAAAAGAGGATTTTGCTGAGTTTTCTACTTTACATCTGTCACTTTTCTTTTACTCTTTTCACATAATATATAGTCTGTTTTCCATTCCGAAGCGCGCGGACAATTGATATTTCATATAAGTCGCATTCAAATCGCGACTTATTATTCCTCGTGTAAAAATGGCAACAATACTCTCCGAGTCCCTCTTTAATCATACGCCAGAGAGAGAGAGAGAGAAAGAGAGAGAGAGAGAGAGAGAGAGAGAGAGCGGCCAGACTGTATAGCGCGACAGGCACAATAGCCGCGTAAAAAGCGTGTAACCAATAGCGAAAGGGAAAGAAAGGCATAAAAAGAGAGTATCAAGACTCAGGAGTGATCGCTCGACATCAACAGCAACAACAACAAGAAATGTTTTAACCGTTAGAGGGGTAATTTTACACGAAGGCTCATATATATCTACTGATTCGCGGCGCCCAAGGGAACGAAAGGGATATGCATGTAGAGCGAGAAAGGCCTTGCAAAACACACAGTTCTGAACCTGACAGATTCCGCCTTGGCATCGTATGCGCAAGGATCTCTATAATAGCTACAAAATATAGGTGAGCTAGTGTACATGATCTATTAGTCTATAGAACAGAGTATGCGCGCATGAGAGTCGGGGCAAATCAGAAGCTCTTATACATTAGGGACACCTATACCTATATGTATAATGTTGTGTATATTACGTGCGGCGGCACATTTTCCCGGCGCTCGATGCTATATAGCTTCTCCCTACTTTGCCGCGACGATGCGCGTTGAGTATTAGCAGGATGAGAGCGTCTTGCAATATAAGATAAAAATTAATATACATGAATTTGGCCCCTCGCGAAGGAATTTCATTTCGTCTCGAGGAAACTCGTCATGAAAGATAGATTTTTAATTGAAAATGTGCAGCGCGCGCGCGGTACTGCACACTGTATAATACTGACTATATATTACATATAACTGTACAGCGTAACACGCCAATACGAACTTTCCACGACACGGTCACGTGCATTACCGTTAAACTTCTTACTCGTATTGCATTAGCCGGCTCCTCGTCGTTCGCGAGCTCAACAATTAGGCTGCGCAGTGCACTGCGCTCCGCAGCTCTGTAAAAGCCGGCGCGTATATATCCTTATATATAGGTATATACATATATACGCCGTACATTGTATTTAGCGCGGAGAACTCAACATTTTGTTAGCCTTCGTTCTCGCTCTATCTCCCTCGCTACTATCACGCTGCTGAAGAGTAATTGCGTTTACGACTTCTGAGCGATAGTTCAGAACTCGCTAATGTTTTACAGCCTCTTTTCACGCTCTCGCACTTTTGAGATCTAATCATTCTCGGCGCGACACGCGCAAAGTTGCGCTAAAAAGGCGCCTCTACATAACGTCGTTCGTTCAAATTTTAGCCTATAAATTTAGCCGAATTAGATTCCGTAATCATATATATATAATATATATGTATACACGAACAAAAGTGCACTCGGCGCACAAAGCGATATTGCAGGCGGAATTCGTTCGGCAGTTTTAAACGCCGCGCGTGTGTATAATACGACGTTTCCTGCGTCAGCTCTCGAATTCACACTCGCGTAGGTACGCCGCGCGATTAGACCGTTCATATATACCTATATATTATGCACGCTTAGACACGCTTTGCGACAGCGAGCGAATGGATTATCGATTCGACGCGCGTTGTCGAGGCCGTTTCTCCTGTGGTTGCCGCGGATGCTTTATTTATTTCTTACTTTTTTTTTGGTTCGACTTCAGTCGACTAATAGTAGGTATATATAATAGGCTATATCTCGGTGGAGCGCTAAAGTAAACGCGACATATCGAACATCAAATGATCCATCGGCTTCTGAGAATACACCGAACGTCATTTAAGTTATGCGACGTTAATCCGATCCGTTCATCCTTGTCAAGATCGCGCGAGCGCGAAACCCTCGCGGTACAAGAAAAAGCGAAACTGACGTGTATAGCGTCGAGGGGAAAAAGAAAGCCGGAATTTCTCAGCCAGAGCTGCCCATGAATATCCCAGCTAGACTGCACTCGTCAAAAGCGATATTTTAGACTTTATCCCATGGTTATTTACCGTATTTCAAAAGCTCCCGCGTAAATCGTCTTTTGCGCAACGTATATATACAACGCACATGTATACTTTCGAATTGTGTATTTCCTTCAGAGGATCACACGAGCTGCGCGAGTTCCGTACTAAAATTGCGTTTACTCTCGATGAAAAGTCAATTTTCCGAAAAACAAAAATAATAAACCGGGCGCTCCTCGTAAGTATAGGAGACCCGCGGCGGTGCATCAATAAATCTCGGTAAAAAAGAGCAAAAGCGCGTGTGTAAACTATAAGCGAAATTCCCGAGGCGTTTTCATTTGATGAACGGCCTCGGGGAGTTTCGCGGAGCGTTGCACAATCATTAAAGGAAAATCGGATCAATGGACGCATTGTCGCGCGTCACAAAAGAACAAAACATCGATCGGTATGTCGCGAGCGGGCGATTTGTAACGAGCGGGCGAAGAGCCTCCGGTGCACGTGGGGAATTAATGATAGGCGCCGGGTGCTTTCTAAACACTGCTGTTTTTTTTTCTCGGACAATTTTTCTGGTCTCGAATGCCGCACCCTTTATATTTAAATGATTTAATGACAATTATCAACGCGACCGCGAAATATACAGATTATACTCTTCTTCTCCGAGATTGAGCTCACAGTGCTCGTCATTATTTTAATATTCACGTTGAAAAAAAGCGGCCTCTTTGTCGACAAACTAATCACACAGTCGAGCTTCGAGCAGATAACGAATTATATCCAGAGACTGAGTCAAGCGTCATCCGCGACTGAATCGAAACATTGTTCGGCGCAACGACGGAAAACTCCACATCCACGGATGATCCAAAGACATGACCAGTCGACGGTCTACAGGATAGAGAGCCGCGTCTCCGAAAGAAAGACTGCAAATTCCCCGGATAGCCGCAATCTCCACGATATTTCAACGGCCGATTATTCCCGCGGGAGCCTTCCGCGAGAGATACATAAACTCGGGAGAGCCCCTAACAATTCTCTCCGAGTTTGAGGATCGATTTTATTACTGGCGAACGAAGAGCTGTATAACAGAGAGAGAGAGAGAGAGAGAGAGAGAGAGAGAGAGAGAGAGAGAGAGAGAGAGAGAGAGAGAGAGAGAGAGACAGAGAGAGAGCGAGCGAGAAGCTGCGGGTCGATTCGTTCGCTATACACGGCTCGTCGCACTTGATTCCAATGGCCGGGATGCTCGGCCACTCGTCGTCGCTGTTGCCGCTGACGTTGCTGCTCCTGGCGACGGATTTTCGCGCGGAGGCCTTCAACATTTTGGGAATCTGCCCCAGCACGAGCTACAGCCATCAACAACCCTTCCAGGCTTTGATGAAGGCCCTCGCACAAAGAGGGCATAAAGTGACTGTTATTTCGCCGGTTCCGCTCAAGGTATATATACCCAGCGTTTTACTCGCTGTAGCTTGCGTTCATTAGTACAGTCAAGTTATCCTACGAGTGCTCTCAATATTTCCTCCTCCTCCTCCTCCTCCTCCTCTACTCATCTCATGCAGCCAGCTGTGCTCTCCTTTGCTTCTCTCTCCTGTCCCTTTGGAATTGCTCGCGCTTGTAACCTTTCTCTCCCTCGCTTTCTGCTCTCCGCTCTGCTTTAATATACGCACGCGTTCGTCTTTTTGCTATTCGCTCGCTCGCACACTAATTCGACGATTTATGCGCGCAAGCTTTGACGTTATTAAAACGAGATTTATTTCGTCGCTATAACGTTGTTTCTCGCAGCCCCCCCCCCCCAACGTCCCTCTCTCTCGCGCTGCGACTGAAATGACGGAACTAATTGAATGCGCAAGAGTTCATCGCGTCAGGTATATATAACGAGGACGGATATAATTTATGTATATATATATCGAGGAATGCATCGGGAGCACGCAAACTATTCGCCGCGCTCTTATTATATTAACTCGGCATACTCTCTAAATCCCTTCGAGTGAAAAATCACTCTAAACCAGTCATAAATCACTCGAAGCTTTCCGCCAAAATTGAGTCATACTGCTTCCAGTGATTTTTTACTTTTGAAAAGAGTGATATTTTCACTCTTTTGGGTAGGGTGATTTAAATTTACTGGAAAGTCATGGTTAAGGCTGTTTTATTTTATTCGTTATTTCGAAACCTTAAATAAATACAATAAATAATGCATATATTACATAATATACATAGGTACAAACTTTAGTGAACACTCTAAGTAAAACTAAAATATTTATTCGGATTGTTCTTGTTCTTCTGCCAATTCATTTTCCACCTCATCCCTGTAAGAAAATGTACATATTATAAATGGTCAAAGAAAAAACGTATGTTCAATAAAATTATAAGCTTACTGTTCCTCTTCATCATCATCATTCATATTAAGTAACGTAGAGTTCAATGCTATGCAACAATTTTTTTGAGTCATGCCTTCTAAATCCATCACACACGTTGTAACAAAATTATAAAAGATTTCTAAATCTGGTGGAAAGTTCAAGTCAAAACAGTAGTAAAGCTTCAGTAGAATGTCAAAAGCTGTGATAACATTGATTCCAACATTTATTAGATTATTATCAGCCATTATAAAAAATGTTCCGCTTCTCACAACTCCATTCATTGCACATATTAGATACGGTTGAATAGGCCCAGTAATTTTGGTCGTAGTGGCCCTGAACAAATCATCTTTTTCCTTAAAAACAATAAAATAAGAAGGTTACATAAATCCCATGCTTGTTATAAAATAAGATCATCGATAAATTGATAGAAAGTATCTTACATCGATGAATCTCATCAAATTTTGATTCGGCAACTTCAAAGGAGAATTCTCAACCTTTTGGTTCTTTATTGTCGATTTTATTTTCTTAGGATTCTGTAAAAAACACATTCATCAACATTCATATAAACATATAAAAAAGTAAGATGAATGGTAATACGAGGATAGTACTTACATTTGTTTTCTTCGCATAATTTGGACTTGGCAGCAAAACTGGTAGCAAAAGTAGTGCTTTTAAATTGGCATCTTTTATATCTTTAAGTTGTTCGAACATTGTGGGCTTTGTTCTGAGACAATATCTGAGAATACGTGGAGCGTAGAAGGATGGGAACAATGCTAAAAACTGATCTTTATCAGTAATCAACGCTTGAAACTCTCTTAGAATCTATATAAAAATGTAAATATTAGTGTCAACATTTGACTAAATTATTATTAGCTGTTATGATTATAAATAGATTCAACATTTTACTTATACTCACAAGTTCTCCATTAAAGTCTACAAATTTTGGAAAAGTTTCTAATACTTTGTGTAAAGTAACTACTTGACCATCTTTGTCCACTGTATGAATCCACTTTTGCCTGTTAGCTCTGGTCTCATCCATGAGTTGTAGAATACGTTGCTTGTTGATTAGATTGGGCAGTTTGAATTGTAACTCGCTAACCTAAAAATAAACGAATTATTTGTTATTATTATACCAATTGTGACAGGATAGACATAAATAATACCTACTTTAGATTCATACTCTTCAGTCGACAGCAATTCTAAATTCTCGATATCATTTAAGTTAATTTTTAACAAAGGTTTCCCTGTATCAGCTTTTTTGTCTTGAACTTTGCGTTTCTTTTCAGATAATGGCAAGCTTTTTCTCATATTCTTCAGTCTATCTTCTATGAATCCTTTCCCACTTTTTCTGTCATAATAATGCTCCTGAAATAAAATTAATTTGATTAGTTTTAACCTTAAAAACCTCCTTGTCAAGAAGATCAAGAAAGCGGATAACACCTTATAAATTTTATGAAATATATTACTTACATATCCATTACCAATAGGTGATTTTATTTTTTCAAAAGAAAGAACAATTGATTTGGCAGCTGATTCTTTAACTTCTGGAGAAGGATACAGATTTCCAGTAATTTCAGCAACATTCCCTACGACAACTCTCACCAAAGCTTGTCTTTGTATCTCAGAAACGATACCACTATCAAGAGCAGCTTCTAATTTCCTTTCAGGCTTCACTTTCTTGTCATATTTCTTAACCCATTCTCGAACATTGTAGGGTGATTGGAGTAGAACTAAATCTGCTTGTACCTATATGCATACAAAATTTGAGTATCGACAAAAATAATTAGAATGTTTTAAAAGTATGGCTATAGATACCTTTTCAGTCCTATTAAGTTGAGCATTTGAGCTATTATGATACACTACAACTGATTGAACAGTATTCTGAGTTAATTCAGAAGCGACACTTTGCTTTTTCACAAGTATTTGTCCATCAGGAAGAACATCACAATCCTAAAATAAATAGATATAGGTTAGTTGGATACAGCACACGAGTGTTGAATACCATAGTAGTATTTTCGAATCATACAAATACTTCATTAGTTTGCTTTGGCGTTGAAACATTTTTTATCAAAGTCAATAACTTTTGCAGTGGTCCAGTTTTTATTTTCAAATCTTTGAAGTCCTGCGCTGTCAGTTTGAGCAGAGTAGATCCGTCAACAAGTTCATCTAAAAAAATTATAAATGAATTATTTGCATATAAACACAGTACATAAGTATATAAATTTCATCAGATCCAAGTCACTTTCACACATATTTTGAAAGCGTGCACATCATTATATACACAAGGAAGAGGTTATGAGGTTAAACCACCAGGACAAAGCAATACAAGTGTACACACTCTTTCTTCCCTGCATGCATTTGTATGAAATCATAGGCAGATACAAATGTATGCGTCTAACCTTACTTTGACAGGGCTGCACAGCAGACGATGTCTCCATGGTTGCATGTGTGTATTGCGGACTGAAAGGTTAGGATAGCAGACTAGGATAGTGAGTGTAGGAATGCACCAACTCCTACTCTGTGGAGTGTGTATAACTTATGGAAGAGTAAATATAAATTTAGAAACTATTTTACAGACTATCCTACAATGAGATTATTTAATTACAATAGTGTATGGCGCAAAGTGATGTACGTGAAACAAGTTTTGTAGTCTTTCCACAAACTAAAAGGTTTTGTGTCACTTAAATTATCAGTATTTATCAACTGATAATCATTCCCTTCCACTACACAATATCCGTTCAAAGATTCATCAAACCATAAAGTCTGAAATTCTTTGCAGTATAACAAAATTGTATTCTTATCTGGAGAAACTATTTCCTCAATTAAGCCGAACACTGGATTTTGTTCTTCAGTGTCCAAACCCGTATCAATAGCCACAATTAGTTTTTCTTTATACTGCATACCATACACTTCTACCTTATCACTTTTATACACAAATCCACTATCGTTAAAACCTATTTCTAGAAGGTCACTGCTACACTTGGCTTGATCAACTCGTACTTTCTTACAGAAAAATGATTTAACTTTTTGTCGAGGCTCCTCGTTCATTCCCCATATTGCAGTTTGAGAAATTTGATTCATTTTTATCATTGTTTTTGGTATATTCTGGTAATTGCAGCATACAGAACCAAATCTTTTGAAATATCCGTGCTTGGCTTCAAATAATAAACAGGACAATTGTCTAAATGGACCAGACTTTTGCATGCACATTGGATAATGTCTCAAGTGATGCATTTTATTTATTGGATTAACTTGTTCCGAAAAAAGTTCAAGGAACAAGGCTTCGTGATCTCTAATCAATTCTTGTAAGTATGCAAGTAAACCAATCGATATTTTTGGAGCAAACACTATCTCATTAATCTTGTTAAGTAGAATTATTAATTTTAAATACTTGTCATCTTCTTTCACAATATCTGACACTAAAAAGGGAAAAATACGAAGTAAACACCATGTTTGAACGGCTTTTTGAGAAATCGTGTGATCACTTGATTTTTTCAGAGTAGTAGCATTAAAATTAGCAGAGGGTTTATTTTTTATTTCTGTAATTCCATACTGAAATAAGTTTATCCTTGTGTTTAGTTGATTTGTGTCAAAATTATAGTCACTGTTCGTGGTATACTCTAAGATTACAAGCTTGAGTTCTAACTGACCAATGCCTTCAAGGATATCATGCATTGGATCAAATGTATAATTCTTGGTAAAGTGAAAATATTTTGAAGCATGTAGAGCACTATCTTCACGAACACCAGTGGGAGTCGACAATGTAAAATCGTTCTGCACATCCAATAATTGCTCCTTATGTAAATCTTTCGTTCTTGGTTCAAAATCCATCCAAATACTTTCTTTCAGTTCATCACGACTGATCATACACTGCCTACAGAAATGTCGAGCCGAAGGACTCAACAAACCAAATAACTGATGAGCTGCTAAACCATCTGCAGAAATGCAAGCGAGTGAGGCTCTAAGAACGGCAACTTCATCAGCACATTGGACCTCCACACCATCATCACTTTCTAACCTATTCAGTTCTGCAAAGAATGGTTTTAAAATTTGAGCAAATCCGTATTTGTTAATATCTGATGTATAGCAAAGTGTTAATACATGAATGCCACCTAAGAAACTATTCAAGTAAGGTGGTAGATTCTGAATCACGTAATAGAAAGCTCCCATTTTATGAGCATGAGTTTTGCTGCCCATAGAATTGTTCACTACTAAATCATCATAGTAAAGTTGAATCCGGAAAGCTTGAGGATACTTTTGAAAGAATGGATTGATTTTAAACGAATCTCCATCCCTGAATCCTCTCAAGTATCCATCAGATGAAGATTTTTCTGATTTTACGTAATCTCTTACACTTTTATGAGACATTATCAATTTTAATGTATCAATGATAGGTACATATTGTAACGTTTCAATAACTTGTTTCAATTCATACTGTTTAGTTCTTCTATTAAGACGTTGCTCATTTCTTTTACCGAGTGAGAGTTCAATGGGATCAATAAATTTGAAATGACTTTTCAAATTATCAATTTGACCATCGATACCTCTACTGCTTTGAAAAGGATTTTGAACTTTGAAATGATTCATAAGTTCTTGAACCTCAGCAGTTTCTGAATCGATATTCAATTTTGCCAAAAAATCAAACACTTTATTTTGGAGAAAATTCAGCACATCACTTGTAAAAATATCTGTGGCACTAATGACACGATCAATGTTTTTACCAGTAAAACTTGAGTTCAGCCTTAAAGTAGCAATCATTTTGCTAGCAGCACAACGTATGTCCACCAAATCATCAGTTGTATCATCATCTTCATCAGAAGAAACACTGTTGGTTTCACGAACATCATCTTCAGGATCTGATCCACGCAAATTGTTCTCATTATCGAGTCTTGCTTGTAAAAACACTTCGTCACCTTCTCTTAAACTATTCTCTTCACAATCATGATTTTGTAAAATATGAAAGTCCTTAATGTGCTTAATATAAGAAGTAAATCTAATGAAAGTTTTATTACAGTTGCCATTTAAACATCGAAATGTAAAATTATGAGGAGAACTGACAGAGATAGCATGTATGTGACGATAATGATTAGTTAAATTTTGTACACCATACACTATGCCATTACACACACAACATGATAGTTTATTCATTTTAAAAAAAATATATATATAACCTTTAATTCGTATTCTACAGTCTGTCTAATATTTTCCAATATATATTATTTACTCAAAGTAGAATGAGGAAAAGGATATTTAGAAAAATGGAAAATCTGAAAGTATAACTAATTAACAAAGATTATTTTTTTGAATTACGCAAAGTACTTGATATTGTCAACTAACCTTTCAATATTTCTACTGCTTGGGGATGAATTTTTTGTTCAAGTAAAAACAAGGCAAGAGCACCACAATCATCTAAAGTTTCCTAAAACAATAATTAATAAGTTATAAATTATGCTGTCCTAACCTCTTTATATCCCCGGACGTATGTAATGCTCGCGTATGCATACGTACACATATTCATATATCACACGTAAACATTTATCTTACCTCAGGCAAATTTCGTATTGTTGACGACATCCTCCATTTGTTTATTGCAAACAAAACACTTGCAAATTTGGGCTTTATCTCACGCGTAACACGTGCTCTCGAAGCGAGGGTTCTACACCAGATGATTTACTCTTTATCGAGTGAGCAAACAAAGGGTAATAGAAATCACTCTTCAAAAGAGTAACTTAGAATAAGAACTTTCAAATTTTTACTCGAAGGCGAGTCATTGTGTGACCCACTCTTTTTTAGAGTAAAAAAATCACTCCAAGAGATTTAGAGAGTAACTTTTTCCAACAATCCGGTTGGACGGCAATTAAGAAAATCTTTAAATTCAGTCTCTGCGACAGTCAAACTTCTCGGATATGCGTGTCTACAATAAAGAGAGAATCCCGTCCTCATTTTCGACGAGCTCGCGGCGGCATTGTCATTCGACTCGCGCCGAGTATAGTTGCCCAAAGGACACGCCGACGAGCGAAGAGAAAAAGTTCCGCGGAAAGTACTTATATATTTCTGTAATAATCACTCTGAAGTTTCTTCTTCCGGGCCGGACTTCCGGAAACCAGCAGCGGGGATAATTCATGCCGCTTGTTTACGGGCGCGAGTTTTTACGCTATTCAACACGACGAATGCGCCGAAAAGTTCGCTCTCATCGTCATATACGCGCGGCCTGGTGTCGTCTAACTCGCGACCGTCGATACTTTTTTTCTCAGCGCTGCGCTTTCTCCCCTTCCTATAGCTATATATACACGGCATAGCTATACCCCTCGTTAAACTTTAGCCAAGAGTTACGCAAACTTAGCTCGGCTTCAATTTACTCGTCGCGTTTATATATACCAACATTTCTCTTTCCTAATAGCTTGCGCGCACGCCGCCCCCGTCTGTCGCTCGCGCGCGGGTATTCTCTCTGACAGCTGCATTCTCGCGTGCGGCAAGGTTTGTTTTCGATTTCTTTCTCTCTTTTTTTTTGCAGAAACCGATGGAAAATTACACCGACGTGGATCTGTCCTTTACTTACAAGACGGAGGACTGCACAAAGCTCAGGTATTACGGGGACGATCTTGCTGGATATTATTGCGGAATTTGGTTGTATACTGTTGAGGGGGGAACAATGTGATTTGGCACGTAGTGTTTCAGATTCATGAGCGCCTACGAGATTCTGCGGAAGAACATGGATTCGTCGAACGTTTTGTGCGAGAAACAACTTTTCAGTCCTGCCGTTGCAGAGCTCGTGTAAGTTTGTCATGATATAATGGAATGCGCGGACTTGCGTAATCATTGGTGATGATTGAATTACGTGACCGACTTGTACATTGGTTATATTTTCTTGTTGCAGTGAGCGAAACGAGAAATTCGATGCCATTGTTATCGAACAATTGTGGTTTCAATGCTACTACAGTTTGGTAAAATTTTACAATTATCCAGTACTGGTTGGATTTTTAAGCGTGGGAAATCTTCCATATGCTATGGACTCCGTTGGTAAATGAATTTTTCATTATTATTTTTTGTTTGCCATTTATACTATCCTAATACTAAAAAGGAGTAGATAAAGCAATATTACTTCCTGGAATATTTATATACCAATTTTAAAAAAGCTTGTTAAAAACTGATAAAAGTATAATGTTTTAGAACTTTTCCAGCAAAATAAACACTACCTAAAATCAATAAAAATTTTCTTGATAGCCTGCGGGTTCAAGTAAAGTAGCTTCTGGCAACGTTGGTAAAGATTCTTTTTAAAATACTAACACAAAACATATTTAGTTACATGGAGAGATATGGAGCGGCTCGTACGAGAATAGTGATTTTTCACTTTGACATAAAGCTTGAAAAAATGTAAGAGTTATGCAAAACGGAAATTGCTTTATCGAGACGATCGTGTAATGAAATTTGTTTATTTGCTACGTTGGACAATATACGTTTATAAAATCATGCAAATTAATTGAAAATATCGTTCGTAAGTTGAGTAAAGTAAATAAAAAAAATATACCGGTAATTTTTTGTCCGGCAACTCTAGGAAATCCGGATGATCCTTTTCTTAATCCGGATATGGCTTATGCTTTCACTGGCAGAATGAATTTCGGAGAAAGAGTTTGGAACTACCTGTACACTACGTATACAAGGATCTACTACAATCATTATCATCTGCCAGCGGCTCAGAAAATAGCTGAAAGATTTTCACCGGGAGTTTCCGTTTCGTCTATCGATCGAAACTTCAGTCTTGTTATTTTAGGAAATAACCACGTTTTAGGTTATCCGAAACCGCTGCTGCCTAATGTAATAGAAGTTCATAGTCTACAAATTACTGGCGATCCTGGAACACTTCCCGAGGTAATCGATACTTTTTTGATTCACTTGCAGCGCTAGTGCAATTCTCGCCGTCACAACTCGCTTAACGGAACTTTATCGCAGTTATAATGGCATTGTGGAAATCGAGGTACATATATTGAGAATTAAGAAAACGACTGCTCTTTTTATAGGATATTCAAACATTTCTGGACGAGTCTAGCGAGGGCGCCATTTACTTCTCTTTGGGTTCGAATTTGCAAAGCCAGCAGCTGCCGGCTAGGGCTTTGAAGGCGTTGTCCGATGCTTTTGGCTCGCTAAAGCAAAGAGTTCTCTGGAAGCACAGCGGCCTCTTGCCCGTTCAAGCAGCCAACATCAAGTTTGTAAAATGGGCTCCGCAGCAGGCGATTCTGGGTAAGCCGGCGCACGGCCCGCAGGCGAGCCAATCCTTTTTAAAGGCACGATAACCATCCTAGTAAATTTTCTATTTATAAAACTAATTATTTGTCGTATTTCGGCCCTTGTACCCCTCTTGAACGGAGAGCATGCCCCCTAATATAATTTCTATAGCGCTATTTTATTTTCTATATCTTGATTCTAGTTTGTAAATCTATTGCCAGATTTTTAGTGCATTAATTGATACGATTATATTATCAAGTCGTCGCAGAAGGGAATGTGCAGTGAATTATTAACAAAATGCTTGTAGTTCAACTAGAAATATAATTGTTTCACCTTTGCCTTATCATATGCTTCAAGCGTCGGTAATTGAATGTGCATTCTCTGCATCTAACGCAACACAAAACTTTCGATTGTAATACTATATACCATATCGCATTTACAAACAGCTGCCGTATAAGGATATAATTACCATACGTTTGTTGCTTTGCTAAAAGAGCTTCTATCCGACGAAGCTGCTTCAAAGAGAGCACGTATAGCGCATGTATGGAGCCCTCAGTATAGTTGCCAAAAGTACGGCAGCAGGAAATCGGCTTCAAGTTCTTCTAAAAAGCCTTACCTTTTTTCTCACTTTACTTGAATACGTGCAAGTCAAGCTGCCAGTCTCTCTTGCATGCAGTATATCCTTTTGATCCGCGTGCCTATCGACTAGTTATTTTGTATTCTCTCTTAATGCCCAAAAATGTAATTTTTTCAATCCATCATCATCATCATCATCATCATCATGATTCTTTATATTCGCAGCGCATCCAAACTTAAAAATGTATGTAATGCAAGGTGGACTACAATCAATGCAAGAGGCAGTGAACTACGGTGTTCCATTGTTGGTCTTACCTTTTTTCGGAGATCAGCATTTCAATGGCCGAAAAATTGTTGATTCGAAAATCGGTCAGGTACTTTACGTCGATACCATGACTAATGAATCTATTGTCAAAGCCATAAACGAAATATTGTACGACCCTACGTAAGTATAGAATGTCAATGCGCTACAATTATTGAACAATCAATTCGTCGCTAAAAAATCTCAATATTTTTTTAATATATTTTATCTTCTCTATAATTACAATAAATTAATAAATAGAGCCAAAGAGAAAATCTCGTGAATGCATTGTGTAAGGCCTGTGTAATATCAAGTTAATTACTAGACTAAAAGTATGTCTTTGTGATTGCAGGTACTCGCGTAACATCAAACAGATGGCTGCTATCCTAAAGGACGAACAGGTAAAGCCTATTCAGAGGGCTATGTGGCACATAGAGCACGTCCTGAAATTCCCTAATGCTCGGCATTTTCGCTACCATGGCAAAGACATATCAGCCTTCGAATATTACTCGACTGTCTCTTTTATTCTTGCACTGCTTGGTGCTATGCTAATTTTGTTCGGCTTGTTCTGTCGATTCTGCTGGGACGTCGCTAAATCGATGTTATATCATGCAAACACGAAAATCAATAAAAAAGACAAGCAACTTTGATAATCAAAATGAAATTCGGTTTAGGTTGAAGTGGTTCTCTTGTTTTTCCGAAATCAAGCGTTTGGTTGTCATCGAGGTTGTCATGTTTCAAACGAATATAGATTTGATAACTCTTTGGTGATCAAGGTATTGCTTTATTCATTTACAGAGAAAGTTTTGTAAATAAAACGTGACATTTATTTAAATATATCATTTGTTAGACTATATTTTTTTCCAAACGTTGATCCTCTTAATATTGAGACATAATGTAGGAATTTTTTCTTATTGTATTTTAATTCTCCGTTGACCCGGAGAGACATCTGTACTTCTATAGTAGCGTAAAACTTTAAAAATATTAAATATTACAGTGCGTTTTAGAATTTAATTCTGAAATTAATGTGAAAGTTACAATTCAGCAGGTTGTCAATGAAATGTATATTGATCTATTGGTATGTAGCAAAATGCACGTGAAAAAATATACTTATAAACTGTAAAAAATTCAAAGTAATAAAAAAAATCACCATAAAACGTATAATATTTATAATGCATTCTTTTATTTTTGGTACGTTGGTCAAAGCATTTAACGCCATCTACTACATTTATTATGAATTAAACAGCATGTATATCTAATAACCATTATTACTAATAGATGGCAGCGCTAGCGATAGATGGCGCTTATTGCATTATCATGTGAGATACTTTTCCTGTTATAACATCCATGGGTAACAGATAAAAATACATTATACTTTAATAGTTTGCCTTATATTTAAATATTTTGTGCGTAATTAAAATTGTCTTATTCTATTATCGGATGCAAAGCCTTAAAAAATGATAGTCAATATAAAATTTTTTATACAAATGAAAAAATAAAACATAAGCATGATTCAGCAGTCTGTTCACGATGAACATTTAGCAATTTAACTCGACTGTGAACTTTGGACTGGATTCGAATAACCAACCTTAATTTGTAAATCAAGTGGTTGTCAATACATCCATTTGATCTGTTTGGAACCAATTGAAACATTGAGTGTATATTAGAATTTAAGCACAGCTATAGTAATTTTGTAAAGTTATTTTTAAACTTTCATATTATTTGCATGCATATTTTATTCTATTGAAATAAAATATTTTATGCTTCAACTGTTAAGCTTAAACTCACTTTAAAAATATTATAAAACAGAACGTTGTCAACTGGCCCATTAGCTCAGTTGGTTAGAGCGTCGTGCTAATAACGCGAAGGTCGCGGGTTCGATCCCCCCATGGGCCACTTTTTTTGTTTTTGAAATATTTTTTATAACTATTTTTTATCTAAATACATTTATTCAAAAATTAATTTATCAGTGTTATACTTCCAGAACTGATGGAAGGCCGACAATGTATACAAGTTTGCGGTTTCAAGGTTCGCCAGTTTTGCTTATCCGCATCGCATCACGTTATTTTATAATGTACTTTTAGCCAATCTTACAATTACATAAACTTTAGAAGGTAATTTATCAATGAAAAAAGAAGTCTTCTTGTTTTGCTACAATTTATACAATATCACCATTATGTGTCAACATATGAGATACGTTATTAAATTGTGTAAATAGCAAAAATCAATAAATGTCACAAAAAATATCGTGTGCACCAAGAGGTAAGGATAGGTTTCTTGACCCCATGTCTTTGGCAATCGGGTTGCAAGACGCACTCACATTCGACTAGTCATACTAACTCCACCCTCGCTACGTACTTGGTAAACTATATAATCATAACCGAAAGAATATCTTTAAAAATCTGATAAATCATACATTTGGATGGAACTGCATGTCTAACTATAATCAATTAAATCACCACTCTAAAGGACTTTACAACATCCGGACATCGCTCTTTTAAGAGAGGAATAGACTTTGAAAAATTATAAAAATATTTTTATTGTTTGCATACTAAATAAATTTATAAAAAGAGAATTAGTTTCATTTCATAATTTATTTACGCATATATCAGTCAATAAAAAGAAAATAATGATAAATAATGTAATTGGTTCACCACATCTTTTATGTTCAGCTCCCATTTATTACGTCTATTTAATAAACATAACAACAAAAAATTTTACGTTCAATGCTGTATTTATACGACCACTGCAAATATCGGTGCAGGCATTTATAATTCATTGCCATTAATTAGATACATTTACATAAAAGTTCCAAAGACGCAATAATGCATCGCTAACAGGCGGTTTCTTAGATGATCTCTACCTCTCATTATTCACATAAATATGTATATAATCAGTCTAATGCAATAATCAACGACTTCACTCCAAGCCTTGGCCTTCTTTTTAACCTCGCCTTTCGAATTCCTTCTTCGCGTATAGTTATAAGAGAGATTTCTTAACGAAAGAAAAAAAAAGCTCGCGAACATTGACGAGAAACGGAAGGCGCACTCATCGGGACTTTTTCACGGTCTTGGACTACTGTATCGATTCGCTCGCAAGCGCCGCGAGTGGAGCTTCATGCTACTATACTCTGCAGTTCTGCTGGTGGAAGGCGGTTCGCAGAGTACTTTCCCATTGGTTGCCAGCCGGTATAAGCTTTGCCAGGTCCCGCGACTGCATTCAGTGCTGTTGTTACTCACCTACTGGACACTTGGTAAGTACACTTTAAATTTTTACTTTTTTTCTGGAGGGTTTCACTGTTTCGTTGTGAGGATAAAAAATACAAACACTTTGCTTGAATTACTTGAAAAAGTGTTGGTAGTGAAACGGAAGATCTACGCGTTTCATTTTCTCCGTGTGGTGGAAACAAAAAGCCGAACAGCTGATACGATCAATGACAAGTTTGCGTCGCTCGTCTGTTTTTTTTTGTATCAAGAAACTATCAGAATCATTCCTTGCGATCCGGCACACACGTTATTTATTAAAATTCGTTAACAATTCCTTTTTTAAGCATGAGTAGTCGAGTAGGAATTAATGATGTCATTTGATGGCTTTGGCACAATATTTGCTTTTACTGGGTAATGTAAATTTTAATAAGCTGCTATATTAAGCGAAATTTATAGAATTCAGATTAATTTAAAATCTTAGCAGCAACATTTATTTTCGAGCGAGTGTAGGCAAGCGATCGATAAGTTGACGATGCGTCGAAGCGGTTTGTACTTCTGCGCAAAAGCACGTAGTTGCCCTCTTTCCTGATTTTGATAAATTCTTATACTTGATACTTCAACGCTTACTTTATTTATTTACTTAATATTTTTTCAGTACTCTGACAAACAATATAAGAATCATTGTATAAAATATAACAACACTATCATTAGCGCCTTTTTTATATCATGTTAAAGTAACTTCATATAGAACATGTAAAGTTCTTAACGTAAATATTTACAAAACAAATAACTAGTAGCTTTAAATATATTTAGCTATACTATAAATATAAATTAAATAAATTATTTGGAGCAAATAATATTGAAATGCGACTTGTATAGAGGGTGTGCCATTATTACGTTACAAACATACAGTTACCCATAAGAGAATAAAAGAAAATTAGAAAAAGTCTAAGAATTAAAGGAAATATGAAAAATAAAACAGGGTGACAATTTTTATATGTATTTATAAGATCGACACAATTGTGTTAGACGGGCAGACGCGACAACAGAAATTACTCATTCGATAAACAATCAACGTATAGACAGTAGCATTAAGCTACGTAATGTCTGGCGCGAGAACTGGACTTTGCTCATCGACCCTGTACCAAGTCGGCGCGTTTGGTCGTCGACCGCTTATCACCATTTGCATCATGCGTATCGTTATATTTCCGAATAACATGTGACCAAAGTACTATTTCGCCTATAATCGGTGAGAAATGATTGCTCGATAACTTTCTTATTAGAAGTTAATCATCTTTCACGGTTTGTTTATTATCGTTGGGCGTTTGTTGTGTATATAGTTGTTTATTATTACATAATAAATATTAGGAAGAGGAAATTAATTACAAAACTGTTTGAACATATGCCAGTATTATTATATACTAAATTCGTTTTAATATTTGAATGAAATCTATTTTGTAGCAAATTTTTCATATTGAGACAATTATGGTTTAGCTGCAGTTCTTGATGTCATCTTATTCATCTCGTAAACAACTTAATAAAGTCTGAACGATATTGCAGTACAATAGTATTTCATTTGGAAACTATATGATGATCAATCAAAATCATCCAATGCCACATCAATAATCAAATCGAGACCGTATAGTGGTTTGCGCCATTTTTTGTCAGTAATAGGTTAATGGAATTAATAATAATATATTCACATAAATTTCACGCAGATATACGAGTGTATGCAACTGTTATAACATAATTATTACACATTTACTTCTCCAACTCGTACTGATCTATAACACAATTCGTCAACTATATATTATACACAAGGTACACGTGCTCAATAGATATGTTTATAAAAGTCGCACAACCAAATCGATCCAACTGTAAACGGAAGCAATTTGCATCGCGCGCCTCGATGATAATGGAAATTTCTCGCGTAAAAAAATTTCCAAAGCCAAAGGTGAACGAGCATTTCCCTCTCGGCGGCTTATATTTCGGCCCATTGTCTCGCGCAGCAACCAGCAATTCTATATGCAGGTAAAATTATCACCTCGTAAAACATTCCGGTTTCGATCGTTCCGTGTCTTTCTCTCACACGTCGGATTCGAGATGCGCTCAAAAAAGCATTATGGTCTAGTGCTCGGACGCTCAGACACGTGGGACTTTTTTCTTCTACTCTCTCTCTTATTCTGTTGATGCCTCTTCTCCTATGTGCATTGGATTACCAGCAATCAAAGATATACGAGAGAGAGAGAGAAAAAGCGAGAACATGCGCACACAAAGGAACTTCCCGTTGAGGGCTCTATATACATATACAGCTATCTGGCGCGAACGCGCGATTTTTGCTTGGCCGGTGTCCAATTGCCGTGCGTTCGCTATTTTTACCGCCTGTCTTTCTCATTCTTTCCGACTTCATATATGTGTGTGTGTGTGTGTGCGTTTCGAGCTGCGGCGCAGAAATTGATATGCGCTTTCGGGCATCATTCATTGTTTTGCCTCGTTCGTTGTCCGCGCTAACGCGATTCAGCGGTAATTGTTGTTATTGCCGTGAGAAATTGCCAATTCGGCTAAGAGCTGTACCGTGAACATCCTCGTTAATTGGTGCGCGTTATTTGCTAGTGTTGATCTCGATGTCGAGGAGAACTAGTGGGATGAACGCTTTCTGATGAGTAGGCAAAATCCTGAGTAAGCTTTCAGCGGAATTGTTTTGTTCGTTTGTGCATTCGCGATCGCGACAGTATTGGAGTGCGTTATGTTCTCTTTTGTGATTGCAAACTTGTCGTACGCAGCGTTTTCCGGGTAATTAGAGTGTCGCGCGTTTTTAAAAGCGAACTCAGCCGTAACTAGAAATGTGCGACGTATTTGTGCATTTAAGTGGCATTAAAGCTGCCACGCAGAACTGCTACGTGAGAATAAGGGCAGAATTTCAATCCTACTCCATTAGAAAAATATATGGTAATCATATTCTATTCGTTATCTGATTGGCTCTTTCTTTTCGCGTTTCAAGAAGCTGATGTTTCAAGTTCAAGTTTGTAGACGTAAATATTTCATTCGACACAGTGTTTACGTATCTGCTATCTAAAAATGTCTCGACTTTATGCAATACTACAGAGAAAATAAAAAACCCCGCTCCAATCACACAAACAAACAGTGCTGTATGTCCATCGATAACGTGAGATCGATTATTTATGTATATGAATGAAAAAGACTGCCGTTTCTAGTGTATACTGCTGAAATCTGGTAATGTCAAATACATGCGATACATGATGATGATTCGCAGAACGATAAAGATTCAAATAGGGATTTATCATACATAAATGAGTGTTTATAATCTTATATATAGATATAGATACGCATATCTATAAGTATACACGATATTATCTAACACAAGCGCCTATAGCCGTAATAGTAATAGCAAGTCACTCAATTTTGCAATTGTCTCACACGTCATCACCTCCGATATTTAAATGACAATGGCGATGATTTAGAATTTTAAACATAAATCTCTGCAGATTCATTGCGTATTGCACTTTTTATGGATATTAGTTTGACAAGTGATTTAAAAAATATTCTGTCCTGTCAACATTGTTAAAATGTAATGAATGTATGATTTATGTTACAGAAAAATAGTATGTATAAGGAATTTCGTGGCAAGGAAATAAAACACGAGCCGCGGTCGCGTGGACTGCACTCATTTCCCGATCACTTTAGAGAACCCAAGATCAACTTTTAAAGCGCACTCTTACGAGTGACGACGTCTCGAGACCTGTAAATAGTGTACATAAATATTATTATTGAACTTTAAGCAAAGAAAGTATTGTTAGTTAAGTTGTTGAGTTTGGAGCTCTGTATTAGAAGAAATTTTGTAAGAAAGAAGAAAATATACACACAACAGGAAACAATGAAGGCTGACGCACAGAATGACCTATCTCTTGGAACTAAACTTCTTACGGCCGGAACTGCGGCTTGCATTGCAGATATGGCGACCTTTCCATTGGATACAGCAAAAGTTCGAATGCAGGTATGCAAACTAATGCCGTACATTTTATGGCGACTTTGAATCACGATATTGACATGAAATTTACGCAACGTTTTTAAATTCTTCAAAAAGATAATTTTATTCCGTTTGTAAAAATAATAAAATTTGTAAAGTAATATATTAAAGCACCAAGTCATTAAGCATTTTGCAAAATGTCAAAGATCTTATAAAATATAAAATATAATAATATAATGCTTATTCAATGAATAGCGCAATATGTGTTGCAAGTTTAGCATAAAAAATGCATAAGTAACTTTAGTTACATTACTAGATTGATCGATGATAGTGAACTATAATACATCGAAATATGAAATAGATTGCAGGAGAAGGGCGTGCTCTATTGGTCGCTTCAGCGGAAGGATCAGTATTGGCTTTGAGAACAGCTCAACCTGGTCTGATACAAACCATTGGAAGTATCGTCAGAAATGAAGGAATGAGGTACGTTTCTCTTTGAAATTAAATTTTTTGCGTACGGTAGGTACAATGAGGGGTTTTGTTTTAACTTATTGCTATCAAACGTGAAATTATAAAAATACGTGACGAAAGTGCTATAAATAATACGTAATGTTAAAACGCAGTAAAACTGTATTATTAGATTCTGTTATCGTTACTTTGCTATAATTTAGTTTACCATGAACTCATTACTTCGATTGCAATCAGCATTACTGCACAAACATATAATTCATTTTCCAATTGATTTTAGCTTGATATATAATTTAAAATCTTTATTTATATTATTTTCAATGTTTAGCATTCTGATGGTTTTATTTTAAAAATACAATTTCTGGCAGTAAAATTGAAGAGCCCTCAGGATGTTAACAGCTATCTCTTTGATTTTTTCCTAATTTCTTCTTTATTTTTATATGACGTGCTTCTTGAGTTTTCCTTGTATTTTTATGGAATTTACGAGCATCGACGTTGAAGAAGTGCTTGCTAGCAATATATACCTAACTGTAAAAACTTGAGAAAAATCCAAACAGCAAGCGATTTTGAAGGCACTCGATTGATAGGCAATAAATATATATATATATATATATATGTATGTATATATCGATATCCAAAAAGTCTTGCGCATAAACTCGATCCCCGGGGGGCACTTAGCGATGTTGTTGAGGGCGTGTTGTTGAGCGAGGGTGGTTGCAGGAGCCTGTACGGAGGTCTTTCCGCGGGACTCCAGAGACAGATGTGTTTCGCCAGCGTACGCTTGGGCCTCTACGACAGCGTCAAGACACTCTACGCTGGATTCATCGACGGTATTACCTGATAAAACTCTACACAGAGTTTGTTGTTTAAAACACAAAAAAGAACATTTAAAGAATGCATACCGAATTTATCGTCTGCAAAGGAGATTCAGCTTAAAATTCCGAACAAATTTCGTTTTACACTTACTTACAACAATTACGCTGTGCACGTTTTCTATATTTCTGCAATCGAGTCGATAAATCCAATCATAGAATCGATTATTCATCGATTATTCATAACCCTAGCTTATGATATCCCATAAACCATACTCTGTCGCTGGTAGTAGATATTTTTTTCGACTTTGGTGTTTTAGGCTGATTCTTTATTAGCAATAAAAAAAGGCAAAATAATTTCGTTATCTTGACTTTTTTGAGACGATACAATGAAAGTATAATCTGCATACTCTCAAAAAAATATATATAAATAAAAATAATTGTAACTCATTGATATAACTGTGAGTCGCGAGTCCAGCGCGAGAAGAAAATTTCCATAGTGCGTTTGATGCTTTTGGTAATATACACTCTAACAAACGAATTGAACAAAAAAAAAATAAAAATAAGAGAATATGTTTTCTGTTTGTCATTCTGTCTTTTAACAAAATCTTTCTGAGTTCTTCGTTGTATGCAAATCTTCAATTAAAAAAAAGTCCGACAAATGATCGAGCATATACCCACTGACTGCCGACTTAATTTTGATTATCGACAGGTAGTAGTGGTACATCGACTGTGAACAACGGCTCCATCAACATTGGAGTGCGCGTCGCAGCAGGCATAACGACCGGTGCACTGGCCGTCCTCATCGCCCAGCCAACGGACGTAGTGAAGGTTCGAATGCAGGCCGGAAATAGCGGCCAGAGCCGCGTCAGGTACACCTCGACTTTGCAGGCCTACAGACACATAGCCGTGAAC
This sequence comes from Muscidifurax raptorellus, assembly GCA_020010945.3. Classification (NCBI taxonomy): domain Eukaryota; kingdom Metazoa; phylum Arthropoda; class Insecta; order Hymenoptera; family Pteromalidae; genus Muscidifurax; species Muscidifurax raptorellus. The sequence continues at coordinate 879,751 of CM052081.1, read as the reverse complement.
GAGGGAGCCGGTGGTCTCTGGAGAGGTAAGTTGCGTGCGCGCGACTGCTCATTTATGGGAATTGTCCTTGAGTCTATTTTCGCTAGTTCCTATATTGATTTCCGCAAAAATGCCAGAACTTTGCTTATGTCTCTCTTCGATCGAAATTGCTCCTTAGTGGGCGCAAGAGCGTATATTTAAATAATGTATATATACTGCGCTCTCAATTTTGAACGATCCATTAAATATACCTATATCGATATACAGTTAATATTTACTCAACGCACTGCATCGCCGGGAACTGTGTCGTCGGTTAACACATGCGCTCATACGATCGACCTCCGAAATAAACGGATGCACTGCAAGCCATTTAGGAAAAAGTGCCAACGTCACTATACAAATAATTGCCTTAAGTATAACATTATATATTGGGCCCGTGTATAGAATTTCAATATTAGCAGATGTAGGTGGGAATTGACAGTTTCCAGTCCCGTTACGCAGTTGTATTGGCCCGCGGCCGTGTTAATTCTCATGCGCGGCCGCTACATTTTATATTGACATCAAGAGCTGACGCATAGGTGTATACAGGCACCTCTTGTCTACTCACAATTGACACGCGCCTCGTGCGTTTACGGATTAGGCAGCGTCAGAGCACGCGTAAACGGCTGAGCCCGATCGACAGAGTATAACAAAGATCCCACGGTCACCCGGCCAACGTTGAACTAATTAATCGATCAAATTTATTTAAACTCTTCGGCGCGGCTTCTATGAATTTTCGAAAATTAATGCTTATAAACAAATATTCTGTAACGAGCTGCTTCGCTATAATCCTCGTAGACTTGTACAAAATCAGTTTTTTTTTGCACTGTCATGTCAGATGATAATTATGTCTATCCCTTGTCTGTTAGAAACTTCGATGTGAAATCAAGCAAGCTTAGCGTCAAGGATGCACTTGATGAACTTTGGATCTGTTTGTCAGAAAAATGGTCATTATCGCGGAATCTTGACGATGACAGCTAATTGACAGCTCTCTACATTTTTTGCAATAAACAAATACATTCGTTATAGTTTGATAAAAGTTAATTAAATGTTATAGCATGGTTTACGTCACTTATACGATAAAGAGGAAAAAAATTGAATACACAAATCTCCGGTTTCGAGCAAAGTCCGAACCTATAACTGGAGCTTGAATTACTCGATTCCGGGAAACCAATAGGGGTATACTAATTCACCCTCGCTTCCTGGCTTATCCTGCAAGCTGGCACCCCACTCCCCACTGATGAACGAAACAGTCGAGCAACACGAAACCGCCTTGGAAAAAATTTCAAGATAACAATCAAATAATTCACTCACGGAGTGTCTCATTCAAGTAATTACATTTCACGGATCGTTATTTAATTTGAAACGCGTACTCTGTTTTCCAACTAAACGTGGTCGGGCGTCTAAACGCGGTAAACAACATCTATCTCAGAAAGAAATTTTCATTCGACGAAAAATTATAGGTACATCGGCAACTACAAGACAATATAAACTTGCATTACAGGCACCTTCCCGAACATCTCCCGCAACGCCATAGTGAACGTGGCCGAGATCGTCTGCTATGACATAATCAAGGAAAAGATACTGAGCTCAGGTCTCCTGCAAGACGGCATCCCGTGTCACTTTAGCGCGGCAGTGGTTGCCGGACTCTGCACGACTCTGGCCGCGAGTCCCGTCGACGTCGTCAAAACGAGATACATGAACAGCGGACCGGGCGAGTACAGGGGCGCCATCGACGTGGCCGTTCGTATGTTCATGAACGAGGGTCCTATGTCCTTCTACAAGGGCTTCATACCGAGCTTCACCAGACTCGTCTCCTGGAACATCGTTCTCTGGATCACCTATGAGCAGATCAAGATTCAAGCGAAGAAATTCCAGCATTCCGATTAGCTTTGCAGCTTATATAATGTTGTTTAGATAGAAGCTTTAACTTTTTTTTACGGATACGATGGGACGGGATTTTTCCATGTGTAAATCCACGAAAAATCGTGAAACACGTTCTATAAAAATTATCAAAAGCAGCTCCTATCCGTTTTGTCTCGACTTGTTCCATCCAAGCTAACATTACAAAATAAAGATCGTTATTATTTTCGTAAGCGATTGTAATCAATTTGATATAGTAATATAAAATAGAAAGGTCTATTTTTATCAGAAATGGTGCTTGATAGTCGTATAAGTAGGGCGGTAGTATAATGTGCAGTACATGTATTAGCGATGTTTACGAAAAAAATCTTAAATGTCACCGCGATAAATATGTCGCGTCCTTCAGTTGTTAAACAAAAAATTGAACGTATAATCTAAGCACACAAAGTTGCTCTTTCGAGACGCTGTGATGATATTTATAAATTATAAGCATAGTTATCAATGAATGTGAATCACGTTTATAAAAAAAGCTCAGCGTACGAATTGATTTTGACATATTTACATGACTGTCGATTTGTTAGCATGTTTTTATCTTTTTACAATCGATGAAAATAAAAATTCGATCCATGAAGAAATTACCAAGTGTTTTATTGCAATAATGACCTAATACTCGTAAAATTACAGGTGCGTTTAAAAGTTCCCGCTTTTACCTGTCCTTACGTACTGCCAACTTTCGAGTTTCAACTAATACCACACGTAAACTGTAAAATTTTTGCCACACTTTTATACTTAATAAAACAAATAATTATGTATTATTTATTTTCTGTCTAACTGATAAACGATTAATTACTATTTTGTAAGATTCATAGTGAACCAGTCCCTTCAATTTATTTCTTATACATCAGCTATAGGCACCTGTATTATACAGCAGCCCATTCGAACTGCTCAGTTGGCAGTTCTGCCTCACATAAAACACTACTGCTGCTGCAGCTCTCCATAGTACTACAGCTCGCAGTCGCACATCAGGTGCGCCCAAAACAAAACACGAGCGGCGAACGCTGTAGGTGTAATTCTATAGTTGCGCTACGGCGCAGGCGCAGGTAAAAAGAGCGTGAGAGAGAGAGAGAGAGAGAGAGAGAGAGAGAGACGGAACGAAAACCTCATACCTACCTCGCGCTCCTGTCCCCTGGCGGTGGCGGCGCGTATATACGGTCTCCATAGAGAGAACGAACAGAGAGCAGAGCCCATCCGCTCGCTCGTGTCTCGCGCTCACACGCAGCCGATCCCCTCCGTGCAGCAGCGCTCGGTTCGTGTGCGAGCAGCAGTTTACTTCCCATCTAATACGCGAGAGCTGCAGCAGTAGCGTGGCTCCTCGTCATCTCGATTATCCAGCCAGGGAGTATCGCAGCCAGTCCAGCAAGAGGATAAGCCTCGGAGAGGAGAACGACTTCACCTCGCCCGCTGTAGTATGCGGGAAACCGTCGCAGTGCTACGCGACTCGGCAGCAGCAGGAGGAGTGTGACCCGCGCTTCAGAGCGAGATATTGAGAGAGAGAAAGAGAGGAAAGATCGGCCGCGATCGCAAGGTTATGTCGCGCCAAGTGCAGCCGCGGCATCAGCCCCAGCTCGCCTCCGCTGGACAAGGCCTGGCCGTCGCCCCCGTCGCGATGAGCCTCTTCAACTTGTCGTCATCGGCGAACTGAGAGGAGAGCTGCTCGGCTGCCGGATGTGTCGTTTGTTTGTGTGCCTGTGTGCAGTGTGCGAGGAAGAAGTTGCTGGTGCGGAGTGTTGAAGACGGCGGGAATACAGCGACTGCGAGGGAACGAACCAACAACGAAGGTGAGTGTTCGCGAAAAAGTTTCTCTTCGTCGCTCGATATATGTTTTTTTGGCACCGAGAGCCGGCGAGTAAATGTGCGGTGCATATTGTACTCGGTACGTATACATATACACACACGGATCGGACAGGTCGGTGGTGCTGCTGGTGCTGCTGCAACCTGTAAAATAGCAGGAGGCTCCTTTCGCGGAGGCAGTTTCCTTGCTCGCTTTTGCACCTTCTCTCTCTCTCTCTCTCTCTCTCTCTCTCTCCCTCTCTCCTCTCTCTTTCATTCATCGCATGCAGGGGCCTCCGCCTCTCGCCGCCGTTTTTCGGTGAGCTGCCGCTGCTGCAGTCGGTCTTGCACGCACCTGGAAATGGCGAATGCACTTCCTCGCCAAATCGGGCGTCGAGCGCCCATTCCCTTTTTCGGGGTGACTAAAAGTAGTGGTATATGTATATATATTATATATAGCGCCGTATCAGGGACCCCCACCGCTGAAAGTTTTGTTTGCGTCCACTGCAGTCTGTGCAATACACTCACGTGCAGAAAGCGACTCGGTCTATACATATAGCTGCTAGCATAGGTATATAGCGTACGGTATATGGAGGAAGCATTGCATTACCGCGCGCGCTCGCGCTCTCGGCGCCATGACGTGTATTATGTGCCAGCTTAAGGCTGCACACACACACACACACACACACACACACAAAGGGGGGCGAGTGGAGGATAGGCGCTGCCAAGCGGCGGCGGTGAGCGAGGCTCTTTGCGGTTTCCGCGGATTTTTTCCTTTTGCTGTTATATTCTCGTCGTCGTTGTCGTCGTCGTCGTCGTCGTCGTCGTCGTCGCTCTTTCCCTCGATATAGCCGAGACCCTTTTCCATTAACCCGAGGCTCCAACGTCCAGGCGAGTCTGTTTCTCTCCTATACTCTTGCACTTGGTTGATCGGCTGTGTTTTATATAGCTATTGCATATAAGATACCACGTATTTGTACGGTTGATTTTAGTCCCCGAAGCAGTGTACACTCTGTAGCACTTGCTCGCCAAAGCCGCAGGTGTGCTCTCTCTTTTTCTCTCTCTCCCCCACTATAAGGTGTCCTGCAGCAGCATGGATGTGATGAATCTCGGCACAGCTTGTTTTCGCCTTGATGACTAGATTTCGAGAGCGTGCGTGTATAGTTTATATGCAGCTCAACGCAGCGACGGATTTTTCCGTGTGTCATCGTTTAATGAAGCCGTCGCAGGTGAAATGTAAGGCTATAACAGGACGCGTCTCGCGCGGGGCCTATGGGTGTTTTAATCGTTCGGCTCATCTGAACCGAATCAGGGGCTTGACCGAGTGTGGGATCGGCCGTAATTTGGAGGTCAGGATGAGTAGCTCGTTCCCTTTTCCGAGCTGCACTGCGTTTCCATTCGGACTCTTCGTGTGTGCCTCTCGTACATTATAGTACTTTTCAGATGCCGAGAATGGAAATTGGAACTTTCCTGGGAGAAATTACCTCCGCGTCGGCAGTGTGGATTGTAATTCACTTTGCTCCAGTGGAGGATGTAAGATGAACTCGAGAGAGGGAGAGGTTGATCATCATTCCGCATTGTATTTGCAGCTGCGGCCGTGTTTGCGCTGCTGCTATTTTCAGGATGCTGGAATAAATTACTAGAAATGGCTTTCGTGGTTTTTGTTCTATGACTTCTGGTGATAATTCAATCATAGACTCGCGAGAGTTTTACGCCCGACGCTTTTCTTTTCGAAGGATGAGTGTGCTATCTACGTGTGTGTATGTGTGTGTTTGCCGGAGAAATCTTCTGACGTTACATCACACATGGCTCTTTTAGTGCATTGTTCAGTAAAAAATATGCAAATTAGCGATAAGATTAGCTTGCCGTGTGCGCTATGATCTCTCGGCATATAATACACGTGCGCGAACAGGTTTATCGGGGGCGGTTGTAAAATTTAGCGTTGTATGTAACTTTATACGTTTTCAGAGTACATGTTTATCCATTACTTTATTCAACATCGTGCATGTTAATTAATCTCGGTAGGGATCGCATTCTTTCTTCTAACGCAAATGCGGTATCAGGAAAATTATATCAAATCTTTTCACTAAAGTAATTAGACTGAAACAGTTTTGATAACCTATACTATAGAAAAATGTAAACAGAGTAAACGTTTATGTTATTGTTCTAAAAGTATTTTGAAATGTGTACCGAGTCTGAGGTGCAGTAACCGTAAGAGTTGAACCAAATTGTACATAACGTTCTTTTATGTTAGCTTAGCGGAAGGTTGTATGCGGAGCCGCTAGTACCAGGATCATACTTGTTTAGTTAAAGAATAACCGTTTCTTTTTTAAGACCAGAACCAGTCGGTTTTCATACATTTCTGTCAAAGTATACAGCAGTTACTGCATACGATATAGGTTTCTAGAAAAACAGTAAACGTGATCTATTCGTTGCCAATAAAGGTGTTCCACGTATAAATGAAGTTCCTTCTAAGAAGATGCCTTACTTTGCTTTTTAAGAATGAATCGCCCCTTTATTCAAATAACATCAGACCCATGGAGAAGCTAGCTAATATCAGATACGTATCAGACTTGTGCAATAAGGGTAGAAATGTACTCCATATATATACACCATTTTTTTTATGACTTTTGCAATTTAAAACTTCAGTTGTGACCTTTAAACGCAGCAATTCTTCCAAGAATTACAGTAATACGGATCGGAAAAGGCTCCGACCAGAAATACAATTGAAACAGCAATGCCGTGCATAGCAGCTGTGACACTAGTCTGAAATCCTAATCTCGTAAATTACAGCTGGGCTGAAAATAGGCGCTGTCATAGCATATGCTAAGCCCGCGTATAGTTACAAGTTTCATTCTATATTTTTCTTCGCGCAAAAAATACCCTTTCAGCAATCTTCAAAATAAATCTTATATCATTCACTCATGGAAGAAGCTCCCATTCATAGTTCCGACAACTTCAATGTTATCATTCCAAATAGCCAAGTAAATACAGCCTTCCAACTATTCGCGAAAAAACTGGCCGCTTTCCCAATTAAATAACCATCTACTGTGGGCTCTGGCTAAGATTAATACCAGTTCAACGTCCAGTACGGATCAGAAACTCTCCTCGGTATTCGTGGACCCTGGTCCACAGATTAACAACTATACGCTTGCACGTGTGCTCTCGGTCTCTCTCTCTCTCTCTCTCTCTCTCTCTCTCTCTCTCTCTCTCTCTTGCAAGCCCTTTTGCGTGGATAAACATAGCGTGCGAGCTCCTTGTCGCCGCCGCCGCCGTCGTCGTCGTCGTCGTCGGGCGCCACGTTTTATATTTAGCGCGGTGGGCACCCGCAGGGGAGAGCGCTGCACTTTCGACCGCGCGCGACCGCAGAGGAGACTTTTCGCTTAGAGGCCAATCGAAGCCAACGCCGTCGCTTATTTTACGCCTCGAGGACATTCTTGCTGGAAGGAGAAAGAGATAGAGAGAGAGAGAGAGAGAGAGAGAGAGAGAGAGAGAGAGAGAGAGAGAGAGTGTGTGAATCAGAAGTGCGCAAAAATTTTGGGGCTAAAATTCCACTTGCGCAAAATAGTCTGTATAGCTTCACGTAGGTCCCTCTACGGGAAAGAGGCAGCTGACTTACGGGCTGCTAGCGTGCGGCTTTGAAGATTTCTCGACCACACTACAGCGCGGCTTTGAATTTTATGAAGGGAAACCGTATCTCATGTGCACTGAATGAGCTCCGACCCGAGTGTGAGTTTTCTCGATGTATTTTTATAGATAAATTGAGCTTTTTGTCAAGGGAAGACTGGATTCTACATGCTTTCTGTAATTTATTATTTTCGAATTTCATATATGTTCATAATAAAATAATCTAGAGAAATTGAAAGTTGTTTTGTCAATATAGCTCGGAGGGAAAAGTCGCGATAGACGAGGAACTACTGCAGTTGACGTTACTCTGCACATAATTATGATTCTGCCCTTTTCGAAAATGTGTGATTATTGGTATTTTTTTTAATGACAATTACGGATGTAATTGTTCTAATCGCATACTACAGCGTTACATTTGTTCAAAAATAACGCGCTGGAGTATAGTTGTTGTGTCTCTAACTGTAAAATGCAATTTACATCTCTAAACTCACAACTTGCCAAGTATTGAAACTACAAATCTCCGACTATACTGCCGGCATAGATTACAGTGGGGGCGCATAATTATGTCTACCGGGGATATAATCCTAGTAAATTATGACGCAATTTTTTTCTAAGTATGCAAGCAGAAATACCAACTGTTGGATTAACGCGAATTGACACAGTTTCACTGCATTCTCTTCGAGATTCATGACTTTGCGAATATGTTATTTCTGCTCGCTATATTTCACACTGAATTTTCCATAAATATAATATATATAGTAAACGTGATCCCCCACTCATCATTGGGATGAAGAGGGGGCACCTAAAGTTGAGAAATAAAAATAATGAAGAAATGAAAAATCAATGTTCTTCCTGATTTTATTGCACTCGTGGTGAGTAATTTATGGAGGAAATCGAATGCTTCGACACCAGAACTAAATAGAGTTACAAAACGCGAGTAGAGTTTCAATGTTGTCCGGCGATGTCGGAAAAAACGATCTTTCTTTTCTCATCTTGCAGTTGACGGAAACCTCGCGTATATGGCTCGAACTACAGCAATCGTGCTTTCTACTTCAATAATGACTAAATTTCGGTGACACGAGACAGATGTTATTATTTTTACGCCAGCTTTCTAAAGTTTATAGGTGTAAACTCTTCGCGACTCGTCTGCATCGTGAGAAATTGAAAGATTATGCGGGATGACAAAATATTTATGATGCGGCTACGATAGGTAACAGGAAGTGTGTGTTTCGTTATCGCGATAAATGACCTTCGTTTAGGATTTTGCGTTTGGTACATCTGACGTTATGTCATTACGAAAGTAAATTCCGGTTTCTTTGAGATGTATTTTCCATCACTGATGGATAATGTCTGAGAGAAAATGTGAAAAATCGACTGTAGTTTGTACAAAAATTAGATTAAATTAGCTAATCGATCGGTGTAATGATTAGATAAACGGTATAGCAAGATAGGCTAATAGCACTTTGCTAGCATTTAGCGCGTTTGAAATATTTGTTCTTTATTTTCCCTTTTTTATAAAGATTGTGGCTCATTAATAATCAATCAGCCGTGTCAACAAATCTTATATGTACACGCATTGAAAAGTGATATCAATCATCAAAAATCAAAGTACGTCTAAGTCACAAACTTTCTAAACACAGTCAATGCAGAAATCAAATAGTCGCAGCATAAATTTAATCAAACAGAATTGTAAATTGTTAGCAACCTTCGTTTTATCGTTTCACACGTTTACAGTCAGACCGGTATACCCGCTGATGCAGTGAACAAAATTAAATGAACCTGCAACCATCGAGAGTTTTTGCTTCGCCAAGAGAAATCTCTCTGGGATCCTGTATGCCAAACACAAACATGAGAACTCGCGGCAATAAGCGCACGATCATTAACTGATCGCGATCGTTTTAATAAACGCTCACTCTCCATATATATTAATAGCTCACGCCAAACGCTCCTAGCCCATCAACAATTCCAAACAAACATTCCCGAAAGTCATTAAACCGATTTCTCACACCGCGCTCTGCAGAGCGGCTTGAATGGCCCATTCAAAGCAGGTATGACTGAACGAAAGCCATGTGTCATCGTGGCCATATAAGCCATCCCTCATTTATTAAATCAATTAGAAGAGTTAAATTCACTCTCACTGCAGCGCTACGCCGCAGAGAAGCCGGTCACAAAAAATTGATTTCTCCCGCGTATACAACGTGTATATATATATATACATATATATATATATATATTATGTACCCCGCGCGCTAATGTTCCCCTCGACTGGGCCTGTACCGGAAGCACGCTGCTCTAATCACCGAAAGACCCCGCGGACACCTTTTCGCCCGAGCAAAACTGAAACTCGCGCGCTCGGCAGTATATATCAGCACATTTTCCATTCGCGGGACCTACATTCGTCCGCGAAATGCACGCATTTGCAGAAAGCTGCGGAGAGAGAGAGAGAGACACACACACACAGACGAAACGAGGCTGCCCTCTCGGCTCTCACTGCCGCGAGTAGTATGTATACACATCGGATAATCCTGATGCGTGCGCGCGCGAGTGGAAGCCCCGCGGGAACATTAACATTCTGGGTCCAGTGCTGTGTGCTATACCCTCGGCCATATATATATATATATATATATATATATATATATATATATATACACCTACTCCCGGAAGCTATAGAAACGACAATGAGATTTTTTCCAGCGAACATCTCGCCCGCCGTGCCGGCCGTCGTCGTCGCTGCTTCTCTCTCCACCCACTACGCTGGTCAGTCGATCCGTGTGTGCGCCGCGCAAGTACGTTCCCTTTTTTCCTCGTCTCGCGCGCTCGCAGCTCGTTTCTCTCCTGCTTTTCCCTGCTACGCGTAACGGTCTCTTCCCGAGACGAGAGCCAACGCTCTTTCACTGCACTCGCTGTTGCTGCAGTCGAGAAGGAAGACAGTGGTGACAAAAAAAAGAGAAAGAGTGAGCTTGAAAGAGAGAAGAAAAGAAAACGAGTTCGACTGTCGTCGTCGTCGCGGATGATGTCGCGGCTTTCGGATCGTATAATTTATAAGAGAGTAACCGCCCGTTTTGGCAGTTTCGTCTCTTTCCTCTCCTCATCTCGCGGGCTTACCGTGCGTATAACCATTGCTACATTCCGCCGGCGCGTTACGTACTCTTTGCACGCCGCAGCCGGCCTTTCCTTTTTTCAGTCGTTCGTTCTCTCGTCGAATTCTTTTTTTCTAGATTCCACAGCGAGTTAGAGACGAGTCGCGAGAGGTGCTCAAGGTTGGGGGGAACGGGAATGCGATAAGCGCGAGGCTAAATGAAGCGTCGGATTCTTGCCTTTTTTTCTTTCGCTCTCGCGGGCTTAGATGTCGCTGAGCGAGATTGAGACACGCGAAAAATGCGTCATCGAGTGTGACTGTCGTACTGAGTAATTTTATCGACAAAACCGCTACGGAATGGGAAATGAATTTCTCATATGTGTATACGGGCACTCAACTAGTGGGGATTGCCTGGATACAAAAATTGAATTAGGGACTAAAGTTTGGATCTTTTGGATCTCAAGTGAATACTTGAGATAAACGTAACAAATTGCAAAATTTTGTTTAAAGTATAATACAAACGCACGCCAAATTATCGGCACTATATCTTACGATATCTTGTCTTGTTATATAAAAACAACTCTAATCAGCCTTGATTGACTCGACGCCGTATCGGCATATTGACTGCCATCTATAACACTTTTCAATCGCTGAGAGGAGAAATCTCATGAATATTCATCTTTCCGCATTTAATCTAGTGTTGTTTTTCATTAAAATTTTTGGAAACGAAGCAGCACATAAAATCGCGTTCGCTCCAAAATTAAAATTGATTTTTTAATCGATCACGCTGCTGCTCGCGAAAATTCATAATTCACGCGTATCTCAATTTTAATTGCATCCTCAGTATTATATACAGCAGAAAGCGTGTACATAAATCAGCTCGTAGCATGTCTCTTTAAGCATGCAAATTTCCCAAAACCTATACTTTCTGTTGCGCGCACTACCCCGCGGAATATACCGCAGCCGCGCGCACTCTCCATCAAATCCATATGAAGTTCTTTGATTCGCCATCGCAGGAGAGAGAGAGAGAGAGAGAGAACGCTAAATCACCAGCCACAAATAATGGCAGCGGCGCATAGATCAACGTCGCGCAACGTCGAACAAATGTAATTGGCACGAAATTGAATATAGAGAGTTAACATCGCGCGTCGCATGAAACTACTCAATGTCAACTTTTACCACGTGTACTTAGCTTGCAAAGGAGGCCTCGAAGAAGAAGAAGAAGACGAGCAATAAAATATTCGCTATAATTATTGGCGATTTCCGAGACTACTGCAACGAAATTTGTAAACCAACGAGACGCGTCTAGTCGTTCCGCGGAAGCCGCAAGGCAGAGCGAGATTGTCAAGGCTCGTCATAAAAATCTCCGCGACCAGGGAGTCATTACCGACGACATCGAGTACTAATGACAATAATAACAATAATGATGATAATAATATGTCCACAAGAGCGAACGCCGTGGTTATTTCAACGATGATATACGAGCCCACAGGGGCCCACAGGTCTCCCCCCACCTGTGTGGTATTTTTCACACGCGCGTTTTCACGCCGCAAAAATGCCCTTGTATATACAATCAAGCAGTCCATCGGGTGCATGGCAGCCTAGCATCTTCTACGCAAATTTTGTTTGCCCGCAAACGAGTCGATTGTCGTTATGACAACAGACGTAGACACACGTATGCCCGCGCGTATACACAGGCTATCCATCAAAACTTCCCGGCCGAGCAATCTCATAACAATCGACGACGAGCCGTGCATATATAGTCAATCTCTTAAAAGCCGATTCCCATAGCGAAGAGCGCGCGCGAATCCGTGCGCGCAAAGAATCCTCTCTCGGGTAATTGCACTCGAGCAGCCTAATACTCGAGGGTAGCAATTTGCAGCGAGAGTATAGCGCACCGAGAGGTGTATTATACGCGTGTAAAAAGGCCGTAAAGCCGGCGCAAGGCCGATAATTCGATACATCCGCCATCTGGACAGCTGACGCCGCCAGTGTGTATATCCTCTGCGCAACTAGAGGGGAACAACTTGCGGCGCCTCGCAGCCTTGCGCGCGAGGAAGAAGAAGAAGAAGAAGAGAAGATTCCCTCTTTCCGCGCGTAATGTACGGTACTCGCGCGCGAGAGCGACTCTCGCCTCGAGCTGCGATGTGCTAGCTGCTCATATACCTATATATACACACAGCTATGCGCGGCCGTGTTTTCTCGACGACACGCGTTCTCGTTTTTCCGTTTTCTTTTCTTCCCGAGGCGCTCCGCGTTCGCTCAGTTTTCCTCTCTCTCTCTCACCGCGACTCTTCCGCTTTTTTTCCTCTTGTTCCTCTCTACTTTGCACGTTAGACTTGGAGATTAGGTGTCCGAGGCTGTGCAGTACAATGGCCACTTGAATTTTAATATAATATAGGTTTACTTTTTACAGGCTTTATTGTTTTTGAGGCTGCTTTACTTAGTCGCGCCGACGTTTGTCTTGGCTGTACACGAGGTACTGTTCGCCTTTTAGGGAATAAGAATCCTGCTGAACGGCGGCAGGAATTGAGATGTTTTGCATATAGGTCGACGAGGTGCACACAATGCGCTGCTTATAGAACCGAGTTAAGTGGGTATTGAAATTTGATTTCTGTCTCTATTACGCGCATAGACCAACATAGTAATCTGCGCGAAAGTAAACAACGTGAATTAGAAACTACCGCCGTAGTCTCAGGGGGGAGATGGATTTGGATAGATTGGGTGGATTTTTTCGGATGTTCTTGTGTATATAATGTCGTTGTTACTACTAGATCAGCGAGATGGAGTCACGAGTGAAAGCATAATTTGATCCCTATAATTTGGTTGGGGAAAATTCGCTAATGGAAAATATACGTTCATTAGTATAGTGTAATAAGCTAAATTGGCTGCATATATATATTCTCGTCTCAGTTATTCTTTATTATTTTCTCAGTTAAACGAAATTTGTTTTTGAATTGAAAATTCGATTAAACAGAAGTTGCGTGTACAGGACTCTGAGCTATACATAGGGTTAGAAAGTGAAAAATGATTTCTGAAGTACCGGCGCTTATATAAAATTCGAACGCATTGTCCGCGGATTTTCCTTTGATTTCGGTGGAAAGTCGAATTCCACCGTTTGTGTTTGCCACCGATACAAATATAGTATAGTAGTAAATGTTATGCCCATCGCATATAGAAAAGCTTGAAAGAGCTGTCAAAATAGTAACTGATGCTTCGCTCAGCCTCCGGTTGCGTTTAAAATTACATTTCTCAGTACTATTCTTCATGTAACCAGGACTTTTCAAACACGTCTTAGCTTACGCCGCAGTTAAATAGTATAACGTATATAGAGACTATTTTCAACGTTGTTATTTCATCGTTTCGAGCAACGACTCGACGAATATAGATGTATGGATCTACACAATTTTAAATAGCAGTTTCATTAGATGGTCGATCTGAACACAATAATTTTATTGTGTGCAGCTCGATCGGCGGCGCAGAAAAAAGCATCACAACTTTCACTATCGCTTTATATCGCTGGAAATTCTAATTGTTAATCGATAGCAGCAGCTAGCCATTAAATGAATTACATAAGCTTCGCTGCTCTCATATTCAATCTTCCTCGAACTTATTATTAATTACAGCTTATCAATTCGAGGGGAAGATCAAACGGATATCTTCATCATTTTGTATATATAGAATTACTTGTATAATTATTCATCATAGTCGTGCGAGTGTATACAGCTCACACGAAACCGGCTTGCACACGCGCGCTCAGTAATTATTTACACAAAGAGATATGGTTTTCTCGAAAAAAAAAAATTCGCTCTGGTGTCTATCAGACTCCGCAATAAAACACCATAAAAATTTACGAATTTCAGTTCCTTTATATCAAGAAAGAATTACGCAGCTCAAAACAGCTTTTATCACTGCAATTTTCTCTTATCTATCGCGATAAGAAAAACAGCTTTAAAATAGTAGGTACACGAAAGGCTCTCTCCCTCTCTCGCTTCGCCAGGAGGAATCCACGCTGCGGTATTCCATATCTCGCTCCGCCCGCGCACGCACGCTCCCAGCTCTCTGCAGGCGTCTTCACACAGAAAGCTGAAAAGAAAAACAGACCACACGTAAACCGGCGCGCGCGCGCGCGCGAGCTATGATAACACACACGCTGCGGCCCTCCATTGTCCCCGTTACAGGAACCCGCGCCGGTGCAATTAGATGGCTGCATTGTCGTCAATGAGTCACTTGTGGATGCACGACGACTCGCGCGCGCATTTCTTCTTCTTCTTCTTCTTTCTTATATACCTCGCTGTGTTATTCTACTCTCTTTTTTACGTCGTCTCTCCTTTGGCATTCTGGCGCGGTGTGTGCTATATATATATAATACTTAAGCGTGCAGGTGGAGATACAGCGCGCTGCTGTTTACCGATTTCACAAGTGCGGTGTTTGCAGTAAAGACGAGAGAGAGAGAGAGAGAGCTTGGGGCGAGAGGCTTCCTTTCTTCGCGTCGCCGTCGCGCGGCTCTTTTTGGATGGAGAGCGCCGCGGCTTTCGTAACGCAGCCGGGCGCATTCCGCTTGGGATTTTTGTGCAGTCGCTGGAAGTAGAGTTGCCGGAGCTGCAGATGACGGTGAACCGCAGGGGAAAAGTGCGCGCGAAGCTTCCGATACCACAAGCTGTCCGGGCTGCTAATCGTCCGGTGTTTATGGACTCGGATGACTGAAGTGTGGGAGTATTGTGAAGTTTAGTCTTTGAAGTTTAAGGTCTGCAGCTGCTGTAGTGTAATATACGATTGTTGAGCAGTAGCGTTGTTTTTGCCGTTTGGATTTCGTGCGCCTGTGTAATAATAGTATATTCAATGTCTATGGTGTGTGACGTTTTCGACGCTTGGTCGGATGTGAAATGAGGCTGCAGGATCACGCTATGAAAAATTGGTGAAAGTTTATATTTGGCTTTTACTGATTTACGGAAGCTGCGAGCGGGTTAATTGATCGTAGAATTTGTGTGTCTAATGTGAATCGATCAAACCGCCGTTGCATACTCAGTGTTAATTAATAGAAATTCCATCAAGCTTATAATGTTCAATTCTTTTCTGCGGTACGCATAGATGTATCATACACGCAGTTTTATTTATATATATACCTACATTATTCACAGGGTAATGTGATTCAGTCGAAGAGCGGTAAAACCTAGTATATGAAAAATTTGTTCACACCATTAATCGCCGTTAATTGTACGTGTAAAAAGCGTTTCGAAAGTCGTTTTCCTCTTCCCTTATATATACTGAAGATAACTTACGACATTTTTTCTTGATGAACGAAGAAAGTAACGTCAAAACTAGCGACTTTTTACAAAACATTTTCTTCCATATTGCGCACCTCGACTCGTTAATACCACATGTTTTTTCCGAATGATGCAATCTCTCATCCTGATAATAAAAGTGTACGCGTTTCCTTTTTTTCCGCATGTATAATTGAAAAAGGTACGGCCTAGCATCGGAGATTAAGAAACTAAAATAACAAAAAAATTCTTTCTTCTAATTAATTACTTGCTATATGTAATCAAGATAGTAATTAAAATGAATGAAGAATTTCGTTTGCCGTTTGTAAGATAATAACTCTCGGCAACACCGACCAGTTATTTTATCCCGACTTCTTCAATTTTCGAATTTCCTCATCTTTTTTAGCCTAACGAGGGAAAAATTCTTCTTCCCTTGTAAAACATCTCTCAAAAATACTCATTGCATTAAAGATTCGACAACTAAGATGCGGCAAAAAGAAAGAGAAAATAAAAAACACAGCCTCCATCACAGACTCTTAATTAAGCCTCTAATTAGACTAATATTCGCGACACAGGCCACACTTAAAATACACTCGAGGCTGTTGTTTATTAACGAGCCGACTTTCGATGAGCTTCTGCGCGTATGTCTAGCCCCTGCGCATTATACACTCGCATAATGTGTAACATGAATCTCGAACTTACGCACACGCGGCAATCGGGCGTAATTGGAGGCATTAGCGATGAGAAGGTGCGAGCCGACGCAAACTTCCTTCTTCGGCAGTCCCTTAATAATCGTGAGAATCGTATATCGCTCCGATCGTAGCAGCGCACGCATTTTCTGTAACCGCGAAAAATTACTTGTATAATAATAGTAATAATAATAAAGCCGCGTCTCAAATAGAAGCAGCGTAATAATTCTGAATTTTTTTCTTGCAGGCCGCAAAGATGAAGATGAGCTTCTCGCTGTCCTCGCTGCAGCCCTCTAGCGGCAGTCTAGAGCGAGCAGAGCACGCGAGGATCAGGGCGGATCGACCATACAACAGTCTCACAAAGAAAAGGTGGGTTTCATTGTTTGACTTATGCCTATTTGATTCAAGTTGTCCATTGATTATTTAATCATTTCATGCTTATAAATGAAGTCTCAACATTATAACGTAGAAGTTTAATATATTTATAAGTTTCTATTGGCAATTTGCTTGAACAGCAGAGTAAAAATCATCCTATCAAAACTTTTATTAGGTCGAGTATCAGAATCGAGACGCTCGGACGTGGTAGTAATATCTAAGCAGTTCAAATAATTATAATTACACGACAGCCTTGTAACATGTATGTATATCCGGTTGAGCTATTGGTAATATATCATGATTGTGGAATTCACAGTGGTTTGCCATTAACAATGTTTTATATTTTTTTACCCATCGTTATAAAAATATAATTGCATATTGTCTTTGTTTTAGTCGAGCTTTTATGTAAGCCCCAATTTCCTCGCATGCAACTCTCTTAATAGTCTAGAATACATTTTTTTGAGTCATAATCAATTCTAACAACAAGAACATATTTTCACGGTGAATAATTGATTCAGCAGTTAAAATTAAGCGGAAAAATGATCTAGTGACGCGATGACTGATTCTTTGCATGCAAGACTGCTTCCAGTCCCGCGCATGATTATTCCCTTCACGTGAACGACTAGACTTGGCTCTTCGTGCATCCTATTCTCGCACTTCCGATGGTCGAAAGGCGATATCTTTGCATCCGTTGAACGTATCTATTAAAGATCTTATGTTTCATGATTATTAATATACAAAAAAACTTATGATTTTGTCTCGCCGAAAAAAGAATTAAATACAGAAATAGGAATTTCGATGGTCGATTGATAAAGTTACATACCCTTAAACTAAGTAAAGAAATATTTAATGTTTAAAAAACCTAAGAATATTTATTATTAATAGAGAGATTATTATATGTGAGGCGTCATGAACATGTGCACGTGTTTGTGTGTGTATTACAATAATAGGCTGTCTAATCATTGTGAGTTTGAGAGCATTGACAGTTGATTGATTGATTTATTTTCACCTTAACATCCTTTTATATCAACTCAAGGAGTTTCTTTTTATTTCAAATAGAAAAAATCGTTCTATAATAAAAATATAGCAATAAAAATACTAACAATTTCCAAGGTAATATACTGTTCTTATAGATTAACGCAAACAAACAAAATTTTTCAAAATAATTTAGATTTTGCTTTTAGAATTACATAACGTTAATTATTAAATTGGTTACGATTGAGACATGAATAGTATCTTCAATTTTGTAATTATCTCTACAAACAACTTTGTTGTTAGAGGTGTCATTTGAACCAAAGAAAAAACAAAATAGATTTTAATAATCTTGAATAAGAAGTGTCAAAATTGTGAATAGAAAAATGAACGCAACATAATTGAAGGTCAGGGAATGTCCCTAATTCACCTCTTACATACGTTTGTTTAGGCGATTTAGCTATATTGCCTAATATATACGAGTGGATAGCTTTCACGTTGAGAAGTTACATAAACCACTCATGCAGTTTCTGCTATAGTTATTTTTTAATTCTATAAAATTTGAAAACATTTAAATAATGATTACTGTAATGTTTACAGGAAAGAACCAATGCAGGAACAGTGCGTTAAGAACTGGCCTGGTCCAGAGGACAGCAAAGACGATTTCTGGGCTGCTATACGTACGAATTATGATTTCATCATGGATACGAACCTCATTGATACATGCAAGGTGAGTTTCTCTGTCATGTTTTCTTAATAACACATTCTTAAGAAAACATTATCAACATACAGAAATTTCATTTAGTTAATACATCACTAATCCCAATCTTCTCTTATAAAAATTGTTTATTTATTAGCGCGGACATGCTAGTATAATAAGCATTATTCTCCTCGTGTTGAAATTTTCATAATTTTTCGCACTCGAATACTTTTCTTACAATTTATTAAAAATAACTCTTAAAACAGCAACGTCTTATTTTTGTATGTTATGTTTGCAGGAAGCTAATGGGGAGTTGGCTTGGGATGAGGGTGATGTGTCGACCGTCTCCTGGGGCTTGAAAGAAGTCAGCTGCCAGTTCTCTGAACTTTACTCGTGGTTGCGAGTACTTCAAGAGCTAGTTTATTCAAAGGAAGAAAATCTGCTTGATAAAAGCTTACGTGTAGTATGTACAATTTAATCTTAAGACTGAACTTATTTGATGTATAATTTGTGTTTATGATTTTGTTCTTTTTCATATTATATGATAATAGAGTAAACATTTGTACTTATGATGTAACGCTGATTTTTAACAATCATGTAAACACATATTTGGATCCTTTATTATTTGGAATTTTAAAATTTTAATGTAAATTCAATCAAACTAATATCATCTGGAACAAAATCAAGAACACATATTTAATATCCTCATATATTTTTATACGCACATACTTGTTAATCATATTTTACGATTTTTTAATACTTTATCTCTCCTTTTAGGCTCATACAGAAGAGTTACGTCGTAAAGCTTATCGAAGACGGCTGTTCAATGAGCAGGCGGAGAAATTAATTGCTCGAGCTCCTTCTCTAAAAGAAGAAGTTTCTTGGCGAGTTGATCATTTGAACACCAAATGGGATCTAGTTGAGCAAATAATGGCTCCAGTACAAAGAGCCGATGAACTCGACAACCAAGATGTCTCTGCAGGTAATAATAACAAAAATAGTATCTATTACTGTTTACTATTTTACCGAAGTACTACACTGTTATAAAACGTACAATTATTCTAAACGCCAAAAAATCAAACCGTACGTTTAACAAGTACTTAACAGTATATTTCGTAAAAAGTGATGAATGATATTTTTGGAATTCAGGAAGCATAAAATTACAACTTCAAATGAATCCGAACTGATTTAAACGGTCTTTGAACTCTATGATTTAATAACCGTCTATTTGCGAGAAAAAATCATAACAATCAGATAATGTTCCGAATAATATGTTCAATAATGTGCTTTAAAAGAACATTAAGAATAAATATTAAGTTCTTAAAACGCAGTATGCATCACTTATATTTATGCGGAAAAGGATATACGATGAGATTTTATACGCGAATTCTTATTGACACGCACGATTAAGTAGATGAGTAGCGATCACACGGGAGAGCCAAAATCACATATCAGTTGTATATGCTTTTTACATAAATGTAAGCAAAAAATTGGATATTAAATATCAAAAACTAAATAATGCAAATATAGTAATTCCACGTCAAAATTAATATTTAATGGCTGATCGTCAATGTATGATTTTTATACTACACAAGCTGAGTCGCAAAATCTTATGCACTACATTCAAACTTTTTAAAAATTGTATAAAATTAAATTGAATCGTATACTGTTGTCGCCGCATATAAAAATAAAACAAGAATGCATACATTATTATCTGTTTATGATGTTGAATAAAACGGTATTATTCATTAAGATATAACTATAAGTTTTGTACAGAAATAACTAAGAAACTCGCTGAAGCCGTTTTGGCTAATTAGCTACTACATACCGGACTATAATAGCATAACTAGAAAATGAATCTTGGCGTTTGAACTCTGCGTTCGAATTCCAGTATGTCTGCATTCTGCAAAGTACACGAAGTTTAATAGGAAGCTTATTTCTGTACTGTAATATTTATATCTTTGCCCCCACAGATTTTGAGCATGAGGTAAAGTGTCTAAGAAAATGGTTACGAGAAATGGAAGACCGTCTGCAGCCGCTGAACTTTCGAGTCGATTGGAGTAGGACCGAGATCGAAGAAAAAGCAATGGAACACATGGTGAGTTTTTATTATTTTGTTCTTCATATTATATTCATTTTTATATAAAACAGTGAATTTCTTCCGTCTATATATTTGTATTTGTTACGGTTAGTCGAACAGTTAAGAGTGGAAGGTAAGTCAGATTTCTTCTTGACCTTATGAAGATATATGTTTGTGCGTAGGCATATACGTTTCCTTCTCGAAGTTTGCTTGTCGATTCACATAGATGGCAGCACAAGCAATGAAGTAGTACAAATTTTTTTATTCAAAAAATTTATTTTTTACGTGAAAAAAATGAGTTTGTGTTGCTGCAGCATAAAATTTAATTTTTGTATTTTTTGACATTGCATTTTATGTGTACTATTGAGAATTAGTACATCTTTGAAGGCTTTGGATATTTACATGTATTATCCGAAAAATTAACATTGTCGTAACTTATAATATACATCCTGCTAACTTTTAATTAGCGTCATATTTATCTTCATTTTTTTTATCAAGCAAATACTGCAAAAATTTTTTCTCGCTTATAAGTTTTAATATAAATGATATCTATCGTGTACTTCCAATTTTGTATATTTCTCGAAGAAACATTCTTAGTGAAGCAACGTATAGATGACGTCGTTTTCTAAAAGAAGCAGGTTCAACCGCGTATAAATATAGCCAATTCCATGAATATACTAATTCTAAACGTACAGTGCAGTACCCTACAAATATGCAACTAGAAGATTGACAATGTAAATTTCTTCTCAATTATAAATGAAGAATTCACATACACATATGATATACGCAAGTAATAAGTACAGAACAGCATAATTTTGACTCATCATTCTTACGTAATTTTTAGAGAAATTGTAAAGCTTTATATATATATATATATATATATATATATATATATATATATATATATATATATATATATATATATATATATATATATATATATATATATATATATATATATATATATATATGAAATATTTTGTAATGCATTATCTAAGCAATTACTAGAAATAGTTCCAAGTTTACCATGAATTACAAGTCGTACGAATATACACTCGTTGCCAGATTTGCATTCAAAATAATTCTGACGCTGTCGCGGCTGACGACGAATAATGAACAGCGCTAGGACGTGTATGCCGCTCATAAATATCGTAGCTACGAGTTGCTCATAATAATTTCGACTGCAGTGAATTTATATGGGTGACATTACAGGAACACATCATCGCTCGAGAAAAAATTATGCTGGTACACTGAGCGGTATTGATTCGTACGAAAAACGAAAATTTTCATTATCATAAGCGTAGCACGAAACTTTCACTGCTCAGAATTAATTATATGACGCAGCGATTGACAGGATATACGTTTCCGAAGTCAGTATATGCTTGTTTGCTTTTGTTAAGCTAAAAATTTAATATCTTCTTATTGTTTGAAATTGTTTAATTTTATCACATAAGTAATGAAGCTTACATACAGATTTCTGATGTTATGCCTCTCAATCTCTGCCAAGCAAGAAGATAAATTCTCAGAGAAGATCAAGAGCACGACTCAGCAGCCACTTCTAATTAACCTATAGACATCCGAAACCGGTAAAAGCCTGATGGTGAAGTTGTATCTTTCTATCCCGACACGGAACACAGTTCATCGGATACCCGGATCAACTTGGTCGGTCGATAGTAGGCTCAAAAAGCGTTTGCCGCCCGCGGAAAAAGACGCGCGACTTTTCCATATAAATCAGCCGAGAAAAAAGAGAGGACGAGCGCTCGGCGTAGGCACGCGCTATCCTGCAGCAGTGTCTTTATCCGCTTCGGTGCATCATCTTGATTTGGCGCGAGTGTAGCGTCGCCGCGGCGGGAAACCAGTTTGCTCTGCGCTACTGACGGCGCGGTCGAGGCGTGCCCGCGGATACACTATATACATTGCACATACATATATACACGGGTTCGTCATCCGCGGCTCCGATTAACCCGTCATCGTTTGCGGGACAAAAAGAAGGAAGTATATACAGCGGAGAGAACCGGAGTCTCTCACCTGGCCGACCGGCGAACTAGATGCGTATAGTGTATGCGAGTATCTCTGATGTTTATACGGTTGAATGGGGGGAAAAGGAATATGGTTGTGCCAGGTTCATGAATTATTGAGGGCCACGGCAATGAGTAGGAGTGCGTTGCATCTTTCGGTTGCTTATAGGTCGTTATGCGTGCGGGATTTTTCTTCGACGTTGTGTACTGTACTATGGTATATACGTACGCGCGTCTTATTAAGGCGGAGTTGTAAATTAGGACTGGGACGGTTTTTATATGGCCCGTAAAATGCAGGTCTATAAATCACATTTCGGTGCACCGTTAGCCTGGCTGTATAGTCGCTATATTACCATATCCTTTAATTGATTAAATTAGAAAATCTCTTTACGCGATTTTACGCTTTTCTATTTTTATCGTATATTCTCCTAAAACGGCACGTAACAGCAGTCCAAAACTGTTTTGCATTGTCAACGAAGCATCTCTTAGATTTCCTCTTGGGGCAGAGCAGCTGAATGATCGCATACCAGAATCAAGCCAGCATATATAATTTAATCTTCTTCGAAAAATCGCGAATCACAAATGCCCCGGCAGTGGGTCATGCGCAGCAGAAGAATAAGAAATGTCCGATCAATAACTCCCGCGCGATAGCACTGCAGCACGTAACAATAGTCGGAGAAGATTCAGCAGCAGCGGCGGCAGTGCTTTCTCTCGGAATAATGGACGTGCATCTCCAGCATCGCGGCCTCTTGCGCAGCAGATGTATGTACTATATATATACGCTGCAGAGCGCACAATGAGCGCGAAATAGAGGCCGAATACATAAATAACCGATGATCGGAATCCCGCAACGCACACGCGCTGCGATTCACCTCTGCATTCGTCTCGGGGTCATGACTGGGCCGTCGTCTATCTCTATCGTCTCTAATTGTCTACTGAGAAGCGTCGACAGGGGGCCAGCACACGCAGACGACCGACAGGTACCGCTAGATGCCCACGTACAGCGACTCTCTGATACTGGGTCACCTAATAGCACTTCCGTATGCAAAAAAAGAAATTGGCCGTGGGAGAGGCGCGACGCATCGCGCACAGGTGGGAGAGTCTCGAGTGTGTTCCGTGTGCAGCCGGTATATGTATAAGATACACCAGGCGCGTCTCCCGCCCCCTCCCATCCTCGCTCTGCGGTTTAATCGCCCTTTAACGGTCCCGCGAGAGCCGTAACTTACCATTTTCCAAGGCGAGCTGGTATTAATGAACTCGACACGGGGTCCTCCTTTTTTTCGGCCCCCTACCTTACGTGTGCGTGAGATGTGTGCCGCTGGGTACGCGGAATTTCATTTTTCATTGTGTAACGAGGTGGCGCGCGTTATTGTTGACGATGATGATATCGACGAGCAGAGGATAACGAAGTGTTCCTGGACTTGTGTTATATGATGTGGGAATCGAGAAGCTGACAGCTAATCTCATTGTATAAATTTGCACTCGCTGCTTTTATCACATTCTCGACTCTTTTAAAATGAAGGTTAAACGCTCGTTTCTCATGAATTTGCAAAGCATGTAGTAGCCTTTGTCTCTGAATCCCGTCTTGATTACTTCCAACGTTCGCTCTTGGCGCAGTATCAGTGCCGCGCATCTCTGCGCGAGCAGCACCGCGCGTGTACCGCTCTCGAGAAAATAAATTTTCTGGAAACTCGAAAGTTCATTCAGGTTGAAATGTCTAGCGCTGTGTATACGTGAAGAAATCCGCATACGATTTACTCCATCTCTCGCGGATATAGTATACATACGTATATTGCGAAATCAGCAATTGCGTGGATAGCGCGCGGCGAGTGCGGCAATTAGATTTTAATTGAAAATCTAAACTGATTAATTTTCCGTACGCGCGCACCGGCTGCGCTATCGATCGATCGCGCACACAAGGCTAAAAAAATCGCTCTAATTGCCAGTGGCGCGCACCAAAAAGACCGCGGCGACGGACTCGCTCGCTCGTGAAAAGTATCGTTATTACGCGCTCTATTACGCGGACACGTGATGTTCGTGCGGCGGCAGCGATTTTCGCGCAGCCCCGATCAATAACAGATTAGCCGTTCTCGCGAGCACAGTTTTATTCT
Organism: Muscidifurax raptorellus; assembly: GCA_020010945.3. Taxonomy (NCBI): domain Eukaryota; kingdom Metazoa; phylum Arthropoda; class Insecta; order Hymenoptera; family Pteromalidae; genus Muscidifurax; species Muscidifurax raptorellus. Next base: position 855,125 of record CM052081.1, on the reverse strand, counting down.
ACGTATACATATATAAATCTATGCGCACGCGAGTTTCAAAACGGCCGGCTATGCGCTCTTATCAATATTAAAATCATCCGCGCGAGCGGGTAGCGTTGCGTCAAGCTTTATCGGCGGCGGCGTAATAAAATCTCTCTCCCCGCCGCGTCGAATAACCCATTCCCTTCGACAAGTGAAAAGGAGAAGAACACGAAAGGACTCGGCTGTGCGCGAGAGGCAGTTGTACTATATCGACGCCGGCTTATCTGTGAAAAATCAACAGAGAGCGAGCCGTGCTCGAGAGAAGGGAGTAATATTACAAGTGCACAATAATGTTCTTGCGACTAGCGAGTGCGATTCATTGAGGATGGTGCAAGCGGGTTGAAAGAATTTACGTTGGGAAAAAAATGGACGAGCTTATTTATATTACGCTCTCATAGCTATACTCGAGTTATAATTCTGTAACGTAGATACGAGAGGTTGTAAAAAGTGTCGTTAAATTTTATTGGTATACGTACAGTTGATTAAAGCAAAGCGCAGTTTTGGACTAGCCTGGCGGCTCTCTATATTAGTACTTTTACATTTCCATCGTCTCTGTATATTTAAACCGGGCTACTCAGTGCAGTAGATGTTTCAACTTTCTTCCAAGCTTTGCTAAAATGTAAACAAATTTATATAGGTAAAGTATACTATCCAATTGGAGCAATGTATGCATTATCGAAACCGCTAATTATCTGCGGATTGCCATAATAACTCCGGGCAACAAAGCTCATTTTCTCGCGGCTTGACGCCAGCTCCTCTATATTAGGTATACCCGCTGCACCGTCAGCATTCAATGAGAGAGAGAGAGAGAGAGAGAGAGAGAGAGAAAAGAGCAGCTCTGACCGATTTACGTTTCCTCTCTGTCCAAGCCGTCGTGCGCAGCGATGCGCTGCGCAGATATGCTCGCGGTGTAGTCATATAGCCGCATAGCTCCTCCATACGATTAGATAGTTTAGATTCGCCACGCTAGATTAGCGATACGCTTGAGTAACTTTCTCTGTTTTCCGCCGTTTTGCGCCGGTCATGTACTCGCTGCTGCTGCTACTCTATTCCTTTCTTCAGTCTCTCTCTATGTGATGAAGACCCTTAATAGTTCGCCAGCGTATAGAGATCCTCCGACTCTTCATTTGCGCTTAACGAAGAAGAGAACATGCGCGCTTTCATTATGTACCGTGGGATCTGATTAGCTCGAATGTTTCGTCGCTTTGGTTGGGTGTAATGCTGCATAGTATGGGTATACACGTAGACGTGCCATAGATTATCGGACCGTTTATGGAAATTCCTCGCGCTGCCATACCTTCCTTTCCGTACAGACGTAATTAAAATTGAGGATTGAAAGGAGTCACGGTTCAATGAGCTGCTATCTTTTTCTCCGATTTTGTTGTCGCCGTGGATTAATTATATAAAATTTGTGCGGCGGTTGAGCCTTATAAACAGAACTTACAGACAAATCCTCTCGGTTTAAGCCGACAGCCCAATGAAAGCAATCCACAAGTTATTGGGCCGTTCTCGTTTTTTCGATTCTCACAAATCGAAAGCTTCGATTATCCAGCGCCTTATAATCACAGGCTCCGCTCGATTTCATCCAATCAAAGCAGTCCCAGTCGCGCCGCACAGGTGTATCCGCTGAATCGAAAAATCCTCAAAACGAGGTTAGACGTGCCACTACTATATCCCGAAAAGCATATAATTGCCAAGAGAGAGAGAGAGAGAGAGAGAGAGACATACACTTTTCGAGATATATTACGTATACTACACAGAGCCGAAATCTTCAACGGAGTATACATGTAGGCCAGTTCGTGTAGTGCTCCCTTTTTTCGAAGCTCGATCTCCTTTTCTCCCGACTCACCGCTCTGCGTGTACACGCGAGTAAACAATACGTTATACCGTGAAATTCATTCGGTGGCTATATGTACAGTATAACATAAACTCGGATCGATCGTCACACTCTTTCGTATATATAACTAGACGATATCTGAGCAGTATTTTCCGCCACTTCCCGCGATCATCAAGCTTCTTACCCCGTTTTCCCCAGTTTTTGCAACATTCTCCACGCTGGAATTACGTGTCAGCCGGTATGTCCGAGTTAAAAGCTCCGTCGCGGTAATGCTCCTTTTTATACGGCCTTTAAAATTTCATTTTTAAATAGCGCGCGTCGCGAATCCGCCTGATTTCACTGGAGAAAACGAGCTTTTTCGACTCCTTTTTTTGCGATTTCAAAGTTCCGAGTTATTCATCATGCTCGCACTCGGTTTTTAACAAGACGGATACATCGTGTATTTCTCGCGTACACACGCTCTTCCTGAAAAGTCAAGCGCGCGGGCGTCAATTTTCGAGAAAGTTACGTCAATTTCCAAACTTAAGTGGTACGCGCATATGTATACAGTTCTTTGCTTGCAAAAAATAAAATGAAATCCATCTGGAACGCCGGAATCACCTCTCACCGCGTGTATACGCGCACATCCCGATGTATTGTCTCTCCACGGACAGTACACATTTTCTGCGTTTCACAATTACATCTCGCCGCGCGAGCGGCGTCGAGAGCGATCGATATCGATCGATCACTCGGTCGCTCAAAACATTTCGAAATGTACGATGACGGTCGTCGTCCTCTCTCTCTCTCTCTCTCTCTCTCTCTCTCTCTCTCTCTCTCTCTCTCTCTCTCTCTCTCTCTCGTCGATTTTTCATCTCCCGAGACCGAACGTAATTATAACGGTAAGCTATATATACGCGGCCATCAGGACGCGTTTCGTAACTCTCGCGGAGAAGAGCAATGCTCGCGCTGCGGCGTACGTGTAAACATCGAGATTTGTTCCTTCTTCACGGAGATCGAGGATTTACGTGTATTTACATACGGAGGCTCCCTCCGCGATATTCGCGCGGGTGTCATAACTTTGCGCACTTTGGAATAAGACTTTCTGCGGGAGAAGTGAAAGTTGACCCTTCAATAGAGCTCGAAATTTACGACTTAGAACAGCTCGTGTATGTATACCGCTTGACGTGTCAATTTCCGTCCATAACCCGCGCGCGGTTTATTCGTGTAGGTATATAATAATAAATGCACAGGATACGGATCGGTTTCGATAATAATTACGATAGCATATAATACTCGACTCGGTTATTAATGAACTATACACGTCTCTCTCGAATATAATTACATTTTTCGGCGCGTCATTCGATTTTATCGACTGTTTTGCACGTCGTCGGTGGCTACGTGTATATATTCGCGAAATAACTAAATTAAAACAGCATGACGCCGAGAACCTACACCGCTGATGGAGGCAAAACGCGAAAAGATAAATCCAAAGTTATAAAGTACACTCGGATTCCTCGCGATTCGAACGTCGTTAATTCGCGCTAGTGTCACGCGCTGATATAGTGAAATCCCTCCGAGAATCGAAAGTACTGCCGACGGCGTATGCTATATACCATTTCGAAACCTTTGAGATGGGCTCGTCGCTGATGCGAAAATCACTGGAAATGCAGACTGTGTACTCATCGACGAACTGATGATTACTTCTCAGCGCTTATTCACATTGACAAACGTTATCTACTAAATAAGACTCAATTGCGAAACTCGCGACCCTTCGTAAATAGGTATATATAGTCAAACAAACAGCGAATACAGCGATACAGCGAAACCATCGTGTATAACTATATACCCCCCAAGGTCGGCTCGTTTTCTGCGTATCGGGAGCTCGTATCGAGGCCCTTTTTCCTGTGCCGTTACGTCAGATTCGCACACAAGAAATGGAGAACCGGCGCGCACGGGTAATCATCGTCTGCCGGCGAGCGAGGCCTGTTGATACATGCGCTCAGCAAAGGATGTATATACATATGGCGCGCGCGTGAGATCGAGGTGAACGAAATCACGGCAGCGGTAATTCTTTTGGACTTTGCCGTTTCTTCATGCGATACGTGGACTAATGCGGTGTGAAAATTGTAATAACGCGCGGAATCGCTGGGCTTTGTGAAATATTGTAGGCATAGCTGGTGTGTGTCTGTGTATAGCCGTGGATGGATTGCACTTGTTGCAAGTGCGCGGTTACTCTCATTCAATATATCTCTGTCATTCTGGTGGACAGGTTTTCTTAATTAGAAAAGCTACATCGATGTATATATGTCTATAATTTGTACCGTTTCGAATGACGATCATACAGGAATTCGTTGAAATTTCTTTGTCTCTTCGGCGCACGGTACAGCTATATGTACGTAGGTAGGTAGGTACACATACTACAGCGCGCTGTCTCGTATGAACTTTCGCGCGTTTGATACGCCGCTCGGACATCGGGAATTCGCGCTCCGCAACCATATAGCGTATATATACGCGCGAGCAAATGTACGACATGCATATGTATATTTATATATGCAGGGCGAATACGTCCATGGGTTCATGCGCGCACAAACATGGCTCGAATCCGACGAGAGCGATGTATCCGTATACATATAGTGTGTACATATAGAGACGTAAGTATGCATGTATGAGCGACGTGTGAAGCGCAAAAGATGAAAGTTTCCGATCCGGGCATTTCTTTGCTTGCGCAATTTCACAGGCAGCAGCAGCCGAATATAAGCTTCGTTATAATATGCGGCTCTAAGTATTTTAGAAAGCGCTCGATACCTCGGAGAATTCTCTCCTTTTTATTATATCTATCGCAGGCTTTTTCGCGGCGCTGCGAGCGGCGAGAGCTGTATGTAGCATTTACGTAATAAGGGAAAGGGTTTGCACGGTTCGTTAACCCTCGGCGCGAGGCTTAGCTGATGTGTTGACGGACGCTCGCGTAATGAAAAATAATTGACGGTTGATGAACAGTTCGGGCAAGCTTGTGAGTGCCTAAACAATAGTTTCTACGTTGTTTTGTTTATCGCAACGCGATGCAGACTACTCAATGGAATGAAAATTGACCCCACTTTCCCTTATTCGCAGCGACGCTGCACTACGTGTTAACTCACGTCTGTCGAGTGATCAATCAGCAGTGTCGATTTAACGCTCTCTCTTTTTCACGTTCGGCCAATTAAAGCTGCAATATAGTACAACGATACTGCAAGTGATCAGACATATATATATATATATATATACGTACTCGCAATCATCGTTTCGATCGGACGCTTGCATTATTCTTCAAAATAATTCTCGGAATGCACGAGGCAATCTAAAATCGCAGCTGCGCGAAACGCCAGCAATTTTCCTCGCTCGATTCGACTCGTGTGTGGCACTTGTGCACCCTCCCATTACGTTGTTTCACCAAGATTGACCAACTTCCTTGCGAAGGGATCGAAATGACCACAATCGGCTGCAACTGGTGCTAGTGACACGAGGGTGCAGTGATTCAAGCTAGCCTATAATTTGAAATGTGATTATCCCTTTTTTGTCAATAGCAGACATTTGTAAAACTGTCGAAAAGAAAGACAATAACGCTCGTTGAATTTCCATCGAAACTTTTCCAAGTACACACTCGAGACTTTCACGCTGTACACGTTTAGTATATACTGAATTAAATCATTCAGAGAACTATTATATTATACGCGCGCATAGCTTGCCGTGTCCGGGCTGGAAAAAACAATGGGATGTCGAAAGTGTAAAAAAATTCATTTTAGTAGACGTTAAAAGCCGCGATGTGGAAACTCTGTACAGCTGCGTATACAATATAATATAAATGCGCTGCCGAGAGAGCAAGAGAAAGAGAGAGAATAGACACGGGACTAAACAGGAACTGCTGCAATTATAAGGTGTGATCAATTCAAACGGCTTTTTCTTCTGTCTCGCAGCGACGTAACTAGGTTTAGAACTTCCGAGAACGTGATTTCTTTCCGAGACTAACGCAAATGATTCTCTCTCTCCCATTTGAATATGCGGTTTCCATGAATGCATCCTGAAGAATTTTTTTTCCTCGATCGACGTCACAGCTGCAGCCTTAGTATTTTCTATTCCGCGAACACGTGTTAGGCGTAAAATTTATAATTATGCGCATCGAACTGTAATCGCGTTCGGCTGTGTTTCGTTGCCGGGATTACGATCACCGAAAAAGTGCTTCGCGAAAGTCGTGCTCTGCGCACTTTGACTGCGTTTCTCACACCTTTCATTATCAATTACGGGTTTATAATAACGCTGACGCACATAAAGACGGCGAAAATTGGGTCACGGCATATAAAATAATTTTACAATATGCCTTGAGATTTTTTATGCGCGGTTTAATTGAACAGTCGGCGAATTAAGAGCGCGGTACTTTCAATGAACGTGTTTTGGAGCGCGTATATGATTATTTACATTTCCGATTTTTTTTTGCAAAAAAAAAAACGTTTTAATAACGATGGCAAAGTTAGCACTGATTTAAAAAGACGACAAGATATAACGATTTCACGAGATCGGCCGTTTTTCATCATCTTTTGATTAAAAAATGAAAGTAAGTGCCCACACGTACTCAGCAAAAACCATCATCCGTTTGCCAATTTCTCTGAGGCGAAAGAGATTGATGAGTGGCGGCGATCCTTGTTAAAAATAAAAACACATTTTTAACATTCATAATAATCTTTTTTCTTACTGAACAAGTACAAAATACTTCCTTATATATATATATATATATATAGTGTACATTTTAATGTTTGAAGATAACTCATCTGAAATTCAAAGGGTTGGATTCTCTAAGGAAATCACTTGAGATAGGCAATTTCCTGGAGGTGTCTGAGAGTTCGTTGAACATTGATCGTTCAATTCTAATAATAGAGAAGCGCATATACATAATTATCCAAGAATAGCTTTTTTTTAACACAGCGCTCCGTATTCAGAGCATAACGAGGATAATAATAATAATAAAGCAATCCTCACACGCAAATTGATCTTTTTTTTTGTTCGCTATATATACACAGACGGGGCAAATTGAAAAGTCCGCGCGCGGCCGTCGACTAAATCACGATAAGGTATTTTTTTTATTCTGCTGCTCGGCAAACGCATTGCGGAACACTTTTGGACCTATTAGAGTTACGTTCCCCCGCGGAAAACAATTTCTCTTTGTGCAATTATAGTTTGAAAGGAACGTATAATGGTCAGTTCCGGATGTCCAATTAGAGAACGAAATTTCATGGAGATTCGTGTCGTTTATGCTCTTACCCGCGCGTTTTAAAGAAATCGAGCGGAATAAGGTTTATTGTTTGCGCGTAATTGCTTGAATATGCCGCTTTGAATTCGCTGCGCTTTCCGCGCTAAGATATATACGTAGGATATACAGTATCATCCTAGCTCCCGGTTGTGTACGCCCTTATACATCAGTGAGTTTTGTTTGTAGTTTTACAGTCTTATAGTCGCATACCGGCGAATTCATCAGATAACTCAACTCGCTCATACATCGTCTGTCGTCGAGCTATTCCAGAAAAGCAAAATCTGACTTTGCAAGTAGCTTGTATATATGTATATGAAAAAGATATCAACCTACACAACTCTCCCTCGCAGAGCGATATTTTACCACTTATTTACTGTCTGTGAACACGAGAACCTATCTTATTCAAGCTGATCGAGACACAGCGAGAGTATACAGTAGCGGCACGTTATGCTCCTCGTTTTTACACAGCAGCAGCGAGTTCGAGTTACACGCGGTGGCGATAAAATCGCGCTCGCGCTCCACACACCAACTACTTTGTCGTCTATCCCCCGACTGAAAAATCCAACAACCCATTGCCACGTGAGCACAAAGATAGCTCTTCTCGTCGTTAATGTCCTTTGTCCCGCAACCTGCGAAGGGACGTGTACACGCCGATGGAGAATCGATTAATCATCGAGTGTCGATTGTTCGCTTATACATATATACGTATAGAGTGAAAGTTAGACAGATAATAATCCGGTAGAGCGTAGAGGCACCACTACTACTGCTGCTGTTGGTGACGCGACTGACTCACTGCAGCGGCAACAGACAATGGCCACACGGAATATTCTCCACAGCGAGAAAGAGAGCCCGCATTCATTGACCAATTGAGGCAATTTAGCGGAGGCGACTAGACAAGAGAGGAGAGCCGGCGTATAGTTGAATCTCCTCATTATACGCGCGACAAGCCAGCGCAGCCGCGGCTCAAGACATCGTCTGGAAGACAATGTGCGCAAATCGAGATCTGCTGCCGGTACTTGAACTTGAAAATCTCGTGTCGTGCGACGCGAGTCGATCATTAAACGACAGTCTGACGTGGGATTGAGAGGCTAATGAGCTGGTTCTTTTGTTTGCTTTTCTCGGTGCTGTTTTGATAGCGTGGCTGAATTTTCCCACTAAAAAGTCTCATGGCTGATGCATCTTTGCGCTTAATAATTGACTGACAAAATTTCGTGGAAATCTGCAAATGTAAGAATAATCTTTCGTGCTATTACCACCAGACATAACGATTTCACGAGGTCGACGTTTTTTTACCCGAGGCAGCTCTCATAATCATCGTCTTCCAATTTAAAAACGAAAGTAAGTACCTACGTACTCAGCAAAAAAATACTCGGTGGTTCGTAAATTTCTCTGAGGTGAAAGAAATCGATGAGTGGCATCAGAGAACTTTATTAAAAATAAACAGTCTCGAACTGGCTTATAAATAATCTCGTGAAAATGAGTATAAATAATTTCCGCAGGAATTGCTTCTGCAACGATAATCATCGCAGATACAAGCATTATTTCATCTCTAACGTTGATTGAGCGAATGAGCGTCGGACACTTATTTGCCCAGATCCTTGTTATATGCGATTACTGGTAGGCGCGTCAAGTGTCATGCGCTTTTGCTCCGACGCTACTTGAACTTGAAACGCTCGCTATTCCCACGCAGTGAGTCGTGTGAATAATACTCGACGTAATTGCTCTATTGCAAAACGTCCAACATTTATAAAATTGACCGTTTTTGCAGAAACGGTAAGAAGAAAAAAAATCGCTGTTATTAAAACATTGCTCTTACAAATCTGTATAACAACCGCTCTCTATGCCTGGACGTGTGATTAGCTGAAATTACATGAAATTGTGAGATTGAAAGTGTATAATATAGCTGATGATTGAAAAAGTATCGATTATGTATCGAATCAATCGTATGATCGGTATATATAGATAATAAGTCAATGACTTTATTACTCCTCGATGTACGTAATTACTCTATTAGCATTATTACTATCGATCAAATTGAGACTAAAAACAAGCTCACCGTCCACTCTAAAACAGAAAAAGTCTTTGGCTATGATCAAATGCTGTCTGTATTATTCACACGCGCAGTAGCTTATTCTCAGCCAGTATACGTATGAAAAAGTGAAAACCGGCATCAACGACGAGAGTATACACCTACTTTGATATCAATTCAGCGCGTCGATTTTTGCAACTCTCTTGCGCAGCATCGACCCGATAAGTTTCCTCCATTATTTATCCTCGCCTATCTTCGGCGCAATTTTATACGCCGCGCGCGAGTATAGGCAATTACTTTTCCGCATGTATATCATACCCGCTGTATATCATCCGCATGTATATCAACGGCGCGATGGACGCCGGCGTTCGATTTAAAGCAATCCGCCTCGCCTCTGGTGTGCTTTTATTTTTTCCTTCTTCTGCGGCGCGAGGAGAACGTTGTGCTTCACCCCTTTTTGTCTAAGTGCGCGCGAGCTATGGTTAACCGCGAATAGGTGCGGTTCGAGCTGCGAAGGAGATTAAGGCTAACATTGCATATAGGCATCATCTCTCGAGCGATTTTTCCGTGTACACAGAGGCGTAATGGGTTGGGAGGGAAAAAATGGTCGATTCGCTAGAAATGCTGTATATCGAGCATTATTGAAAGTACATATGCGCGATTTTTGTGGAATCGAGTGCTATTATGTGTTTTTGTATCTATACTAGCATAAATCGCGAGCAAACAGAAAAGTCCTGCGATCCGTCGGGCGTGCGATGCTCATCGAAGCGCACTGAAATATTAAACCAAGCTTTTCTCCTGCTCGGATGGAATTTTAATAACAAGTAGTCCGCGCACTGCAGGGAAACATCGAGAAGAGTCTCGGGCGCAATAAGACAAAGTGAGCGCTCGCTATAAGTACGCGGAACAAACGCACGCGCGCGCGAGTTTCTTAATCGACGGGAAATTGAGAAAGTCCCGGCGCGCGCGGCCGATCGATCGGAGAAAATTTCATGCGCTCCTCTCGATATTGTAATTATATTGCCTTTTTACGCGCTGTTAATGGACTGCCCGTCGTTGAGAAAAAAGGAGAATCGCGCTGAGAAAGAGCCGATGGCGAACGCTCTCATCGGAGAAAAAATTTCTCTTCCGATGATTTTCGAGGCTTCGGCAAAGTGCAGGTGTCGTTAAACTATCGATGTACCTCGTTGTTGCGGCGATTACATAAGAGACGTGTATCTCCTGTATATATACCTGTATACGCAAATGCGCAGCAGGTACTATAGGGTCACTATGGAAGCGGATAACCCATTCGTTCCCGCGGCTTTACGAGCCGATAATCGTACGCATCTTTCGACACACAGCCACTTAATGATCGCTGCATTTATCTAGTTTTGTTCCGCGCGCTTAAAAGCTTGTGATTGTGTAATCCGCTGCGTCGCGTTATAATAGGCGATTTTCCTGATATTTAATTTAAACTCTCGTACGCGCGGTGCAGTATAATGGATATATAGTAATTTCGTGCAGCAAGACCGTATCGGCAAAGTCGTAGAAGGCAATAAATTCTGGGATATGAATCGCGTGTTTTTCTTTTCGGTCGCGAAACTTTGGATACCTGCACGTAACGCCGCGGATGTATTATTTTCTTGTACATGTACGGAGTCTAACGAACTGAACAAAACTTGTACATCGATTTCTTTGCAAAATTATGGAAAACGATAATATCCCAAGCACCATTTACCATTCGTCGGAAGAACGCAAACGTTGTGAAACCTGTCTGCTATATAAAAACGCGTCTTAAAGATGACTAATCTGCGGCGGGGCGCGCGACACCAACAAAGAGTCGATAAATTTATTGTAGATAGAAGAAAGCGTGCGCAAGAAGAAAATTAAGCAACTTTTCCCAGCTCGCGCGTTTTATTGTCACGCGAGTCTAATAACTCAGGATTTCCATAGCTCGTTACGTATGCACGCGTGCAGAAGTAGAAACTGGAAAGGGAAACCCTGCGCGCGCAGTGTACACACACACATACAGAACATTGACGAATTCATCTCGGAGGAAAAATATCCTCGTGCCGTCGCATCTCCGAGTCGGATTAGCGAGATTATAAGCCACGCTCGCTGAGCGGTGGTTGAGCGTTTTCTCGAAAAGATTATTATATGCTTCGTGTGCGGCAAGCGCGCGCGTACGCGACATTATAACTATATACATAACTATGCCTCCTTTATTCGCCGCGGTGCAACGCTTTGGCGCGCCATCATAAGCTCGTGATTAAAAAGGTTACCCGGCGTCACGAGCCGCGAATAGAAAACGCGTTTCTTTCGAGCTTTTTGTATAGAATATTTTCTTTGATCGTTTCGATGTTTTGCCGGGAGATTTCTATTCTATGACGTTTTGTGCGCGCAGCAAAGGTCCAAAGCGGCAGAAGAAAGGGAAATCCGAGTGTGTTTATATATTTATACGTATCGAGAAAACGTCGACTGCATAGAGTGGCGGGGAAAGTATGTTTGTGGAACGAATTCGTTTTAAATGCCAGACGCCATATCGATGGGAAATTTCGTTTAGGATAATCTAACGATGTTGTCTGGCGGCGCTCGATATGGCATTTTTTTATCCAACTTATCTGAAAGTGCATCGCCTCACTTTGTCGGCGATATATTTAATTCGTTAATCGCCGTTTATCGTTTTGTCCACTTTATACGCTCGCAATTTTAACTCTCAGATTAGATAACGGGCGCATTTAACGCGCGAAGGTTTCTCGCGTATGAGGTTTACGTCCTCGCGACGTCATAGTTAATATTAGTCAGACAATAATAATAATTGAGGAAGGATGATTCAAGTGGCGTTATCATCAGGAATCCTTCAGTTCCTGAAAAAGAATCAGATAAGATTGTAAAGAAATCTCGCCGGTCGACAAAAAACAATTACAACGATCCATTAACAAAGTACGAAGAAAAGTAAAACAATATCGCTGCGCAATTGTAGATCCAAAAAATAGCAAAAACGACGCGCCGCGCCAAGCAAACGGGGCAACGCTCTATATCAAGCTGTATCTCTCTTCTCTTACATCTTCCAGACCAATCACCCGGCTAAAGTTCTTCCCTCGGCGAATACTACAACGAGATCGTAACCGGTGAGGAAAAAAATTCGCTCGGCAGCTAGCTCCGTGGCGGCGGCGGCGGCGGCGGTGCAGTAATCTCAGAAGTATAAGAAACGATCGTCCTTCGAGTCCGGCAACGCGTGTATATACCTATATATACGTATGTAATACGGACCCGCAGTGAGAGACTTTCGTGGGCCATTCGCGCGGAGGGGAAACGAAGGGGAGAGAAAGAGATGGGACGTACGAAAGGAAGGAAGAGAAAGGCAGGGGAAAAAGAGAGATAAAGAAAGAAAGAAACCTTAACAAAGTGTAGTTAGGAGGCACAGTAGAGGGGGAGAAGCTGGCGCAGTAAACGCCAAGGATCTTTCTCACTACACAGGTATATTATATACTCTGCGAACCGATCAAAGAGTTCGCTGATGCATCGTAGCGAAGAGGTACCTTTGGGTCTTTATTGGGTGAATTTTGAAAATAACTCCGCATCGGTCTAGCGCGAATAAGGGCCCAAAGCAGAGCCTGTACTCTCCCGACACGCGTTCCTTTACATACACACATCTCACAATCGCGCGCATATCATCCGTATACAGCTCGCTCGCCTCGTGTGCCTTTCTATATGTATATACGCGCCGCGCTGCTGCTGCTGCTGCTGCTCCGAGTTCTGTTTCGAGGGTCTCCCTCTTCTCTCTTTCTCTCTCCGGTCGTCGTATCCGCTCGTCGCTGCCCGATGGTGGCTGGTGTGTGTAGCTGCGGTGGTGGGGAACCGGCAGCCGGCAGCGGCAGCTAGCGCGGCTGCGAGCGTGCAGAGAGCCAGAGTTTGCTGCTCCGCCGCCGAGTGAGCCTATACACGTCGCGCTTACTGCTCTCTTTCGTTCTGTCTCTCTGGTTGCGCGCGCGCGCGTCGCTGCCCCGCGAGTACATCGCTCCCTATTTCGCGCCTGTGTTCGCCGCCGCCACCGCCGTTCTCTGCGTCGATAAATAATCCGCCCGTTATGTGAACAATCTGCGGCTACCCGAAGATCTGCATGTACTGTGTGGTGCGATTACGTGTGATAATATATATATATAGTGCAGCGAGTATATGATTTATATATTGTTGAAAAATATCAGCGAGTGCGGAGCCGGCAGTAGCTAGCCGGCTTCTTCTTCTTCTTCTTCTTCCTCCTCTTGTTCCTCTTCTTCGTCGTCGCCGCCGTCGTCTTCTTGAAGGCGTCCTTTATAAGCTGCGCCGAGTCGAAAGAGCAACGCGTGCCAGCAAGCGGACGATGCTCGAGAGCCGCGTTTTCATCCCTGTGCTGGATTCCTCGATTATATTTGGTGAGTCGCGAGCCAAAGAGTATACTTGTAGCAGTAGCGCACGCACGAGTGCAAGAGAGAAGAGATTGTTATGCTTTCGTTCTGCGCTGACGGTTGGAATTGCTCGAGACGCGGCTGTATTCGCGGAAGGGATGTATAGTGCGCCGGACATTTCGGAGCAGGTGAATCATTTCGTTCGAAGAGTTTACGCGCTTTCATTGCTGTGATCGTACAGTTGCATGGCTCGACAGAGCGACTCGGACAGTTTGTATGGGCCTGAGCATCACGACTCTGTGCAGGTTTAAAGATAAGGAATCGCGTAAACCTTGAATTCGATCGTTATGTGTACATTTGAGAACGAACAGGCAACGTTACATAAAAAGTCAGTGCATGCGCAATCGATTGACGAAAAAGAAACAATGTTTTATTGTCTAACGGGAGATTGCCACAACGCAGCTGAATCTGAAAACAAATAGAAACGTTGCATTCAAAACAAATCGTTTAACCCTGGATTTCCTAAAAATATAGCGCGAAACCGAGCATTCGGTTTCGATGCTTATAGCGGTATAGCGGCTCCTTTATTCGTTCGAATTTGGCATATCCGCAGCCGACACAAAAGAGCGTGTTTACGATTTAGCCCCTGAATAAGCGCGCGTTTTTGTCGACGAGCAGATGAATCGTGCTCCCTTGCCGGCGCGTATATATCTGATACATCCGCTTTTCCTCGGACTCAAATAGATTTGAGAGAAGCGACGTGGTCGACTGTCTCGGCTCCGAGAGACGCTGCTGCGCAAAGGGAACAACAAAAAAAGGTCCCTCTACGCTTCGGAGTATAATTGGAGCGGAGAATCGCGAGCCGAATAGCTGAGATTCGCTATATACAAATGACGTAACGTTTCCTTGTCGTCACGAGTTCGCACAATGGATAATTAGACGCGTCTCACGTCCGCACGCCGCTGCTAATTCACATCGACATAAAGACATGTAATATACGGATTTTTTGCTCTATGGATGAGTAACGAGTTCAAACTTTATTTCGCGTAGAATGTATATGCAGTTGTATATGGAACTCTTTATTTTCTGGAAACGGAAGTGTTATACAACTAACTATATATATATAGTCTTAACTGTTTTAGAGGTAGTAGGTCGTTTCTTCTTTCGCGACTTTTTATTTCGATGACAGTCTACGTTATTTATCTAGGATCATTGACGAATATGTGCAAGTGTATTCATCATTAACGCCCCGGGAATCATTAATCAACTTCTAAACTAACGAGCTCGTTGGTGTTCTAAGCATTTCCCACATGGAGATTTTCATGCGGCTATAGCGTCCCTTGCGCGTATAAGCATCGAAGCCGTGTATCATGATTTTTATTCGGTCACCGTCTGCCAGTGACGCAACGCTGGAGATAATGAGAAAATAATTGACTTTGCATAATTTGCAAAATAATTCTCGCAATAAAAACTCTCTTGAATGGATCTATGCAAAACGCAGGTGTTGAAAATTCATACGAATTTTACGAATTCATTAAACATTCTCTAATTTCGATAGTCTGCAGAGACTGTGCCATTATAGAGATGCCGATAATCCAGTCGTTTAAAATAAAAATTTTATTTTTCGTTCACCACAGATATCTTGCCAACATTAGCATGATTCATATATTGTAACGAAGTGAGTCGCGTATCAGCAAAATGCAATCCCTGTTCAGCTCTTCGATATATATATATATATATATATATACGTATGCGTGCATATCGCAGACTGCTGATAAGCTTATAAATCTCATATGGTACTCCGAATGCGCTAGATCGAAATTGATCTTTCACAGATTTTGACAATCAAGTGTGTTACGAAACGAGAACAAACGTAACTTTCTTCCTAAAGCTTTTTTTTCTTTTGCATGTTATACGTAAAAAATAATTAGAACCATTATTGCGATACTGATGAAATGTCTAGTCGAAAATAACTTTCTCCTCGAGAGCAGTCTAGCATTACCGATAATCAGTGATAATTATTTTTATTGTGCCGCAGAAGAATTGACAGCTGAGAGTGTTTTTCAGCCGTGACTTTCTACAAAGAAAGTCTGGTCTGGATTGAGTAATTTAATCGACGTTCTTTTGATGTATTAGCGATATCAACATTTAATCGATTTGTATATTATATAGCTACCGGAATGGAAATTGTGCAACGATTTTCATTATCTCACATGTACGCTCTTATATAGCTTTCGCGTTAGGCTGATGAGATGATTCCTATTAATAAAAGTGATTCGTCACACTCACTCGGTTACTCGATCGGAAAAGCACAGTGTATAAAATGAAATAGTAAAAAAACAAATTGCACTTCGAGTGTATTAGTCTTTTCCGCCGTTTCGAGAATACGCTTCGGAACTAACCGCAATTACTATAAATTTCGCATGTTTTTACGCACGCAGCCGTAAAGTTCTTTCGGGTACTACTTCGTCATGTAGGCAGTTATAACTCGAGTGTGTATCTCGAAATAAGAGTTCCTCGAGAGGTCTCGAAGGATATAGTTAGTACGAACTTACGAGAAAGTATCGGACGTGTTCGCAGATAAGCCTATTCTATAGGTGCAGTTGCGGGCAGGTGCTGTACGACGTTGTCTGCAGTTAATTGCATATTGCTTTGTTATGACTCTCGAACCGAGGGATCGATAAGTCCTATTCGCTGCTGCTCCCGAATATCGTTCGTATCTTGTTCAGCGCAACGTATTATTATTCCCGAGACTTTTAACTCCCGTTTTAAAATTTCACTCGATCGAATCGAGCCAAATATTTTCTTCAAATGTGCACGCAGTTTAAATGAAAAACCCAACTCTATTAAATTCACCGCACGAACAGACCAACAACGAAAAAATAAACACACACAGTAGTGTCTCGAGGGTAATAATCATCCTCCGGCATAATAATCATAAAAGCCGTCGCTGCAACGCAGTTTCAAAAACCGGAGACAAGCTGCAGCTCGAACTGGACCACTAATCTAATATGCATGAAGCGCAACAGGCGATGACTAAAACTAGGCGGGGGCATCGGCAAAGAGAAAGATAATGAACCGACTCGTCTGTGTCTCTTTCTCTCTCTCTCTCTCTCTCTTGAGGGCCGAAGAAAGATCGAGGATGACGCAAGCGCGCATGTAGCTCGTCGATGACCGAGAGAAGCCTTATCT
This sequence comes from Muscidifurax raptorellus, assembly GCA_020010945.3. Taxonomy (NCBI): domain Eukaryota; kingdom Metazoa; phylum Arthropoda; class Insecta; order Hymenoptera; family Pteromalidae; genus Muscidifurax; species Muscidifurax raptorellus. Next base: position 838,416 of record CM052081.1, on the reverse strand, counting down.
CGTTTTTCTACCTCGTTATGCTACATCTGGCAGAGTGTGCGTGGGCGTCCCCGTGCATATGGGATTTGTTCAGGATACATATACAATATACATACGCGCGGAAGAATCGTCTGCTACAAAGGAGTAATATCGTCGTCTCGCTTTTCGATCTACGCCTTTGGAGTCCTTTGGAGGATGTGTTCGTGTGTACAGTTTTCATCGAAACTGACTCGCGCTGGAATATTGTATCATATAAAGCGACTGGGAGGCTCTTGTGGTCGGGAGAGAAGGGCTTTTTAAATTGAATACATTAACCGCCGGCGGGTCTTTAATTATTCCGATATATAAGGGGCGGTTTTAATAGAAGCCGCGTATAATGATGCAGCTTAATTTATTCAAACTTTTTCCTCGAACCGCTAGGAGCAACAGAGCCTTTCCAGCCAGACTGTACCAGTGCGCGAACAATTGCTTGCGGACGATCGCGACGCCGGGGCGCGTGGGCGGCGGATCATAATCGCACGCGCTGCGCATGATTCAGCCGAGGTTTTTCCTTAGCGCATGCTGAAAAATCCGCTCGCGCACAAGCCGCGATGCGTACATGTACACCTAGCTTCGATCACTCCGTTAGAGAACAATGACCAAGACACAATGGAGTAGCTGTGTGTGTGTATGTATAATATTTACCGGTATAATGATTTTGAAGAATGGCCGTCGTTCGGGATTTGAGGGAGTGATTTTTCAATTTGGCCCGTGAGTGCGGCGCCTTCAAAGTCATCTCTCAAAGTTCTATAACGCGCCGCGATGGAAGCGCAATAATCATTTAAAATCCGGTTTTATATAGATGCTTGTGCCAGGATGTGCGCTTTTGAAGGTGGAACATAATACTGAGATCTTATTATGCGCATGGCCTCCTCGGTCCTCAAAGCAAATCAGCACGATTTCTCTCTATACGTATATAATATGTATATATATATATATATACACTCGATTCTCCTTTCTTGACGCACGTCAGCTGTCTCCTCTGAAAAAAATGCAGTTACCATACGTTATCTGTATACCTTCAACACATAGACTCATCCCGTTAATCGAAATGAAACGAGAAGTTGCAGCTCGGCGGCAGCCTACTCGCACGAAATTGGCTCGCGCGCGCGGCGGCAATAAACGAGACTCGGCTACTTCTTTTCCGGTCTGCAGCTAGCGCGCACACGAGCAAACAATCAGGCCCAATCGTTGGCTCTCTCCGGATAAAAAAGGCGAATCGCATAAGCGCAGCACCTCCAACAAATGCACTCGATTTGAGCGGCTCGTGTGTGGGTGTATATACGTGTGTGTGTGTGTGAAGGCATCAGGGGTACTTAAATCTCATTGTCGAGCGCGCCAACACGGCGCGGCTCGCGCGCGATTGAATTCCCCCCTTCATTCGAGGCCAGCAGTAGTATACTGCACTTCGTATATAAATCAGTCGCGCCGCACGTTTACGTGTTTTCCGCCTTACACACGCGAGCTACAGCTTTTTCGTCTTACGGTACATCGGTGTACTATACGTATATAACGCGCCTATCTCGAAAAGGGAGGAAGCGTAAAAATGTCCATATATATATATATATATATATATATATATATATATGTATGTATATATAGGGACCGAGAGGAGGAGGAGAGGAGTAGGAGGCAGAATCCGCAAGCTCTCGCTTACTGCACAGCTCATTACACGTCGTTAATTCGCCACGCGAGCGCTATCATCCTGCCCAGCACGTATACTACTTGCGCGCACGAAACGAGGGAATCGCGCGCCGACTCTCGGTGTAACAATGACAGGCTGCTGCGCGGCGGCTCACGTGACATCGAGAGATGCGCGCTGCATCCGCGCGGCGACTTTATTCCGAGATCCGCGACGTATATGGGGATGCGTCAGGCACACCGAGCGCGCGTATGTAACTGTAAAAATAATTTTGAGTCGACTTTTTTTCCCTCATCTACAGCTCCCTATGCGCGCTGCGTGATCGAATAGCGGCAATGTTGGATTAGCCGCGTATACGGCCGAGTTAGGTCTAATCAACGTTGATTACGGTGGATATATTATTCTTTGTGCTTGGTCACCTAATCACACAATCTTCGGCTTATAACACTTCCATATCGCAGCGCGAGCTTCATAAGATAATTCGAGTGCATAATTCCGGCGTCATCGTCAGCTGCTCGTCTCGCAGTCTGCATAATATATAGCTGTCCTTCGTTTTTCCGTTGTCGCGACCTTCCCGGTAGCTGCGACGAGTCGACCGAGTGAAATCGGGACACATCTGCGCAGCTCTCGGCGCAAGATAGCGCGAGCTAATAAGAGAGCACGCTCCGTAACGACGACGTACTCCTACTCGCGCATACCTGCACGAGATCGCGCGCCGAGTCGCGTGCCGTTGTGGCCTGCGCCGCCGCTTCTTTTTTCCGGCTCCCGTTTGACGCCGCCTTATATAGAGGCTAATGACAGCGGGATAATATGATCGAAAGGGAGACGGCTTTCCTCGAGAAAATGTGGTTATACGTCTTGTATACTATTTCGGGGACAGCTAATCAGGGAGGTGGTTCCGAATTTATATTCTGCGATTATATATGACACGTGGCAGTCATTTTTCTTCGAGTTCGCCTACACGGAGAGAAAAGGTTCAGTAAAAATTACAAAAGTTCAAATAATTTTTACTAAACTTTTCAGTGTCGCGGTAACAGACTTCCAAACTAACCGAATTTGTAAAATTTCCTACGCTTATTACTATTTATCTTTGAAATATTTACATCATCATTAGGAAAAATTATAAAATAGTTTTGTAAAAATCCGTAGGTTATGAATTTTATAGATTCTCTTTCTCATTTTCATAAAAAGTTTGGTAATTTTGAAAAGAATTACCTCTTGAGAGAATGTGCTGCTCGAGCGAGAGCAACTCTCAAGTAGGCACGTGTTTAGGATTAGAAAAAGAAAGCATTGTTGTAGTGCGTTTCTTGCAGTGCGTTGTAGGGCCGTGCGAGCGAGTGAGCGAGTGGGCGGCGAGGCTCATGCTCATAAACTTGGGCCGGCGAGGACCTTTTTTTATGACGGCGCGCGGATTATCGCTGGTCCGATGTCGCGGGGTTTCCAAAAGTATTAGTTTTTCTGTTATGCTCTACGATAGATGCGTGCTTACAAGCATCTGGCGATTGGAGAGCGGTATAGGACTTTTCGGCGGCAACAACGACGTCGAGATGCTGAGGGCCTGCTACGCCAGGCAGTTGCATTTTCGTGGTTAAACCGTCAACATCGCTCTACTGGAATTATTCTGTTATCTTTTTAAAAAACCTATCCCGTTTTCACAGTGAGAAGAAACAAGGTTATTATTATAATGATGGAGGAAGTGATTGATCAGCATAAAAGAAATAACGACGAGAATGTAAATATTGTTAATTTACAAGTTGCAGAGGCGGATAACGCATCATCAAATAAAAGCAAGACTCAACCAACAATTGAAACGCTTGACTTAATACAAACAGTGAGTATAAATTAATTTATTTACTCTAATAGAAACGCTCAACACTGTTTCAACAAGTGAGTACCTGGCACGGCTTTGTTAGGATAGTAATTTGAACTGCCTAGTTAGCGTCCCCTAGTCGCTAAGTATTTTCACTGCTCATTTTTTACCAATATACTATATATAATGTAATATTTTATTTACTAGGGTTTACTATACTATTTGCAAAATACTGTACGAGGCAAAGAGATTCTTCAAGAATATTCGGACAACTCTAAAGTTCTTCCCAACACCACTCGTAACAAGCTTGTTAGACTTGTCATTCAAAGGGAAAAAGATTGGGCTTTCAGAAATATTAAACCAGGTGAACAACTTCATGAATGGAAGTAAGTGTAAATAAGTTTGATACAGCAATAACTTTTTGTAATTCTTATAGTAATTATTATATTTTTTAGGATTACGAATGCAAGATTTACAGTTTTAGCGCGAGAAATATGCAGTATTTTTAAAAATGAGTCTGAAGCAGTATACTTTTCACCATTCAAATCTGTTTATAAACAGCGAATACCAGCTTTTGGAAAATTAATACATCATTTCTACTATGAATCCTCACGATTAAAATCTAGTAATATTTTGGCTAAATCTGAAAAAAGCAAGCCAAATGAAGTGTATATAACAAATGTTGAAGGTAACAATATTTTAGTGATATGTATGTCAAATGTACTGCATTTATTTACTTTTTAATCACGTCTGAAATATTAATGGTGTTTAATTTTTCAGATACTGACAAATTGGAATATTTGAGAACTAATATTAACGATTGGGAAACAGTCCAACATTATTGGGACGATACTTATTTAGCTAGACGCAATATCCTTACTGTTGATAAAGTTTCTACTTTAGAATACATCAAGAGTTTCCGCTGCCTACAAGTACAACAAGGAATCACTCTAGTAATTGTCTTTACCTCTCATATTTCAACTTCGAATAAGTTATTATATAGTTTTTAACTGGATGCCAATTATCTATTTGAATTATTATTTCCTGAATGCTTTTAGATTAATAGGGATTTTTCCAAATTATATTCTGATAAAAATATAGTAGATCAAGCTACATGGATTCAAATAAAAACTTGTATTAAGGAACATTTAAAAAACAGTACGGTAACTGCTGAAGATCAAAGGCTACTTTATACATTAGTATCTAACACAGTATCCGAAGGTAAACTAATTTATAATTACATATTTGGCCCCTAAAAAAGGGTACTTACATGATTCTGGTATACATTATTATTGTTTTAGATAAAGAAGACTTTATTGTATTTCATTTGTTACCGTATATTATCAAATCTCAACGCAAGAAAATACTAAATAGAGAAAAAAGAAGAAAACATAGTGCAGAAAACGCTAGTTTCGATCTCGATGATAGTGCAGACCGACTACATAAATTGTCAATGCAAGAACGGCGTGAGACTTTTATCTTACATGTATTGGTAAAGAAATTCAAAATTTGTTATTTATACCTTTCCAATATAAAATATCTAAGGTGTTTATTGTATCCTGCATACAATTTGATGTATTAAATATATTTTTGGATAATAATTGGAATTGCAGACTCCAGGGGATATGCAACCTGCGATTGATACCTTAAAAGCGAAGATAATCAAAACAGGACAAACCTTTCAGCCGCTTGTAGTTGCAGTAGGAGCAATAACTAGTGTTATACAATACTTCGTATTAATCAACGATCAGGAATATCAACAAGACACCTGTTTAAACGCAATAGCATTAGCATTAAAGCTATTTTTTGTATTCGACTGCGAATATCCAGAAAATTCATCGACCTTGTGGTTATTCATACAAAGATGTTTATTCGATATACAGCTTCCTACAGATCCTAAAAATCTGAAACTGTCTATTTTACTAGGTCATATTAATAGCAGTATCCAAAAAGAAAACCATTGAAAATGGAGACATGCTTAATATGTCAACATGTTTGTAACGACAAACAATTGTTATTAAGCCACATATGTGATCGTCATAAGACTGCAAATATATACAATTGTTTTTATGAAAACTGTACTAGATTATATTCTAATTTACGTAGTTTTAAGCAGCACATCAAGCGAAAACACAGTGCTTCTAAGAAAGTCGTTTATTATGAGAATTCACAATTATCTACAGTGAAAGCAGATAAACTGGATGAAAATCAGTTTCTTTCATATTCTGAAATAGAAGAACAAAAGATTGACTTCGATAATCTATTGTACGAAAAAGGAAATAATTTAGAGGATAACCCTTTCAGTTCTGAAGTAGAAACGCCTGATTTTGTCATTTCTTTTGACAAAATTAGAAATACAAATCAAAGTCATATGACTGAAAACAATTTCAAAAATTTTGGTTTGATGTATGTTGCAAGATTATATAAATACAGTGATATAAATAGAAATAGGGTAAGATGCATAGTTAATGACACCAAAGTAATATGTAAACTACTAATCAATAGTTTAATAGAAGAGATAACATCTTTAGATTTAATTGAAGATAACACAGCTTTAAAAATAAAAACAATTTTGAATAATTCTAGTAAATTTTTAGATTTTGTTGATACTGAACAGAAATGTTTTAATGTTTGCACTAAATTAAAAACATACGTTGCACCTGAAAACATAGTTATTGGGGAACGAAAGGAATTCCAAAGTCAAGGGTTGACACAAATTACAAAATTTGTACCCGTAAACATTCAATTTATTCCGTTAAAGAAAGTATTGAAAAATTATTTTGAGCTTCCTAATATTTTTGATGAAACAATGGAATATGTAAAACTTTTAATGAGCGATTGCAACATCGTGACCAATTTTATTCAAGCAGAATATTGGAGAAGTCGCATGTCTAATTTTAACAATAAATGCGTTCTACCAATTATGATGTACTTTGATGAGTACGAAAATAACAACCCATTAGGCTCGCACAAAGGCGTGGCTAAAACAGGAGCTGTTTATGTTAATATTCCATGCTTACCTATAAAATACCAATCGAAATTGGAAAATATATTTGTTTTTTCACTGTTCAATACTATTGATCGAGACATTTTTAAAAATGAAGTGATATTTTCGCGTATTATATCAGAATTCAATTTCTTACAAGAAGAAGGAATCACTCTAGAATTTCCCGATCGTAAGCAAAAAGTTTATTTTGAATTAGCATTAAGTATAGGCGATAATCTTGGTCAACATGCTATTTTAGGCTTTGTTGAAAGCTTCAATGCCTCTCTTTTTTGTCACTTCTGCTTAATCAAAAGAAATAAAATAAATGAAATATTTTCAGAAAGTGACTGTACACTTCGCGAGGAAGAAAATTATGAATCTTTACTTGCCTGCAATGATATTAGAAAGTCAGGAATTAAAGAGCGATGCGTCTTCCATAAAATAAAAAATTTTCATGTTACGCGAAATGTTGTAGTTGATGCTATGCATGACATACTTGAGGGAATAGCTCGATATGATATGGCTTTAATTTTAAAAGACTTCATTTATTGCAAAAAGTATTTTTCATTGCATGAGTTAAATTTCAGGATTCATGCATTTGATTATGGATTAAAAAGTGAAATAAACAAGCCGGTTCAAGTTTTTGAATCTCATTTAAATAACAAATGCATTATTATAAGCGCTTCTGAAATGCGATGCTTAATCAATAATTTTAATTTAATAATAGGACATAAAATACCACAGAACGACAAAGTTTGGAACTTATATTTATCTCTATTTCAAATAACAAATGTTGTATGGGCTAAAAACGTTGATGGCAATACATCTATTTACTTAAAATTGTTAATTGCGGAATATTTAAGACAATTAGAAACGTTGTTTCCCAACTCTATGAAACCCAAACATCATTTCCTTATACATTATCCACGTTGTATGCAATTGTTTGGACCCCTTGGTAAGATTTCTTGTATAAGATATGAAGGGAAACATAGAGATGGAAAACGAATAGCAGCAAGTACTACTAGTAGGATCAACATCAATAGAACTGTAGCAGTGAGGCACCAAATGGTACAAAATTACAGATTTTTAAATAAAATAACTGATTGTTCAGCATTACCTACAGGAAAATTAAAAGAAATCATGCTCAACTCATTAGAAAATTATAATTCTACTTTCGGTTCAATTTTACCTGTTAGCACTACTGGAACTATTCTAACTACAAATTGGATTGACTACAATGGTGAAAAAATGAGTAAAAATTCAATTTTAGTTATTTTTTATGAGACTGGACCACAATTTTATATTATATGCGAAATCATAATCGATGAAAATAATTTCTTTGTTGCATGTAAACGTTTTACCAATTGTTTATTTGACATGCATTTTGCAGCGTATAAAATATTTGATTGTAAGAGTGTTGAGCATTGCATATTAAAAAAAGAAGACCTTGAATGCTGTATTGTAACTCATGCTAATTTACTAAGCAATGGATTTTATTATATACCAAAACATTGGATCTAAATAATAAATGTGTTAATAATTATGGTTTGAAGAATATTTTCTCTCAATTATCCTTTCTTACAATTACCCTATAACCTTAACAGTTTTTGTGAAATCTAATTTTTAATTTCGCGTCATTTGTACACGTCATTACAGACAATCAATCAGATCTCCAACTTAAAACTTCCAAGTACGTTTCTTTTTCCACCGCGTGAGGGCGTTTTCTAACCCGCAAGTGGTAAGAATCTTGCTCCTTTACTATATAAGTCCACTGATTTTCTAAAGTTTATATGTAAGTGTTGCGTATTGCGGTATATACAGTGCTTGCGTTAGCGAAATATAATGTTGTGCGTATTGCGGAATATATAGTGTGTGCGTTTTCGGATATATAGCGTTAAATTTCGTTTGGGTCGGTTTATAAAATAAGAATTAGGAAATCTATGAAAAAGCGAAGTGCAAATGTATATCTTACTCTGAATTAAATGTGTAAAATTTCGAAAACCCCAATGCAAATTTCCAAAAGAATCAAAATTTTTAATTTCAATTCGGAAAGCTCAGTAAATTTTACAAAATAGTTCAGTAAAGGTTACAAAAAAGGTTCAGTAAAAATTATAAATGAGTTCAGTAAATTTTACAAAACAGTTCAATAAAGGTTACAAAAAAGGTTTAATAAAAATTATAAAAGAGTTCAGTAAATTTTACAAAACAGTTCAGTAAAGGTTACAAAAAAGGTTCAGTAAAAATTATAAATGAGTTCAGTAAATTTTACAAAACAGTTCAGTAAAGGTTACAAAAAAGGTTTAATAAAAATTACAAAAAAATTGAATAAATATTACGGAAAGGTTGAATAAACATTACAAAACAGATCAGTAGAAATTATGCTCGGAAAAATTACCGAACTATTTTATAAAATTTACAAAAATGACAGTCTGTTACCGCGATACTGAAAAGTTCAGTAAAAATTATTTGAAAGATTGTAATTTTTACTGAACTTTTTCTCTCCGTGTACGGGACGGCTGTTATTGGTCTCGAGGGAAGATTTCAACTTTCCGCGAACAAAAAGCTTAGCGATTATTCGTGAAAACTGAAAAAGCGAATGAATATATATATATAGGAGGAGAGGCGCGCGCGCGCTCATAAAGGTGCGCCGCGCGAGCGTTTTTCAGCCGGGCTTTGCCATTTTCAGCGCGATCGAACTTCTTATTTGCTAATGCCGGCCGTATGTGTGTCTACGTGTTCGTGGAGAGACTTTCCTAGAGAAAATGCGGGTTTTTCATCCTTGACCGCTTGCAGCGCGCGATTTATGGCGGCGCGCTGTTCTATGGGGACTTTCGTTTGAAAAATCTCGTCGTCGCGTCAAGCTTATAGGAGGTGTCGTCGCTCGCGGTGATTATTCACCGATATCCGCTGAAAAATTTTCATTTGGAAAATACTCCATTGATTCGAGCTTTCGCGATTACAATGAATTATACGACTCTGATGCGTTACCGCCGCGACCAAATATAAACGCGCGGCTCCCACGCAGCCGCGTGCGGTCCCATTTCGCGGCGCGCACGAAAAGCTCGTAAAAAACCACAAAATTTCCATTTAGAAACGCGTCGGGCCTCGTCGGCATCGTAAACTTATACAGACGAGGAGAAAACCTTCGCACAGACACACATCGGAGAGTTTGTCTGGTCTGGCTCGAGCAGCCGCATATACGTTTCTCGTCGCGGAGATTCGGCGAGTCACTATACGGGTCCCTCGTGCAGTTTACACCGGAGAGCGAGTCGACGCCGATTATCTCAGCCTCGGGATCTTGCGTTTCGTGCATTCATAATGACCTTGGGCCTTGGCGCACAGCATACACACACACAAACTGTACCTCCATGTGTATACGTATACGATACGGCCCACGCGCGCTCCTACTTCTTCCTCTCCTTCGTCGTAGTCCTCTTGCTCTTTTTTTCTAAAAAGGGGTTCTCTCTGCGCACACACACACATACAACCTTGCCCTGTTCTTGTTTTTCGAGCGAGGAGGAGGAAGAGGAACGGCCGAGAGAGAGAGAGAGAGAGAGAGAGAGAGAGAGAGAGCGGCAAAACGACGAAGCAAAAATCGAGTCGACGGGAGAGGGAGAGCGAGTTACCGGTGGCGTCGCCGACGGACTCCAAAAATACCGTCGTCTCGCGTGCTTTGAAAACCGAGCCAGTCCAGTAACCTGCGACGAAGACTATCTCGCGTGCTTCGGGCCGATTCCCTGGCTGGTACACGAAGCGACTTTTATCTCTGATGCGGTTCGCCGCGACTATGTATTTGGCGAATAGTTCGTATAGCTGTATATATATTGTGAATTTAAAATGAAGGATATTTGTGCTTCAGGAAAATGAAACGCTTCATCTTAAATTGCGGCTAATTGGTATTTGGCCATACGCGGGACAGTTACACCGAGAGATGTTTATCTTTCGCAACTTTTCTTTACTTTTTACCACCTACTTGAAAATACGTCTGCCTGCTTCGGGCTGCGAGTTTCATTCGAAAGTAGACTCGCATTAAGCACAAAATAAAAATTATTTTAACAACCTCGATGAAGTCATCATCGAAATTACAGTATGATCCGCGCACACAATAACACCGTACACACTACTCCCGCGCGGTCGAATGAAAATCTCTCAATAGAAGCCGCACTACTGCGACTCTCGAGAGGAAACACGTTCCGGCCATTAGCATAATCGCCACTACGTTACATTACTGCGCAGAGCTATTAATAAGAGTGTACACACCACGTGTATAATATACATATATATATACGGCGCGATAGCGCGAAATCGCACGCCTCGCGCTCGTAAAGATACAGCACACATGTATATACGTATATATGCAGACGCGGCGCACGTGCCTGTGTAATGACTCCGGAGATCCTCGAAATCCTCTCGGCCGGAAATCGTTTCCCCCTTTGCTGACGCGACGGGATTTCGAATGTGCAGCGCGCGCGACAGGAAACCAAGACGTGACACGTGGAAAAGGGGGTCATCGAGCCCCTCTTTAACGTGATTTCGAGAGAGTCATTTTTTTGTCTCGGGACACGCGAATTTCATGCCTAATTCTACCTTTGGCCGCAAATTGTGGGGAATATTATGGAGCATTTTTTCCCCCTCTGTTGTAATGTTTGTTATTGTTCGTCACCGGCGTTGTTGTAAGGAGAGTAATTACAACTTTCTTAACTGAAGACTTTTTCTCTCTGATGTCTCTTTCTTCATTCGCACGGCGCACACAATGTTTTAAAGAAAGTATACGCCGGGATGGGACGCTAGTCTCGAGAGGATTTTCGAGAGCCTCGCTTGAAAGGCGAGAGTTTTTTAGCCGTCTAACGCGGGGCATTGTATTTGGATTCTTCTCGATGATACTCGTGTCGTGTCGCGTGGTATCGTCGAGGGATTTTCAGTGTACTGATTTTTCCTTTATGTAATACGTCGGCGCAATCATTCAAGTACAATATTTGCCTTCGCTCACTGTCTGCTTGTACTTGTCGTTTTCCGAGCGTATATTCAAACAGTGAGACTTTTACGGGTGAAATTGTGTCACGCAGCTCTCTTCGTCGAGTTGACGATTGGGAAAATATTTGTAAAAAATTGTTCGCTTTTATACGAGTCACGTTTGGAAAAGTAAGCAAGTGAGACTTGACGCTTTTATTGTTCCTCTCGCTGTTTTATTCATCGATAATTGCACCAATTAACTCGAAGCAAGTCACAGTGTTTGCACTTTACGACGCAGCTCGTAAAGCCAAACAGTGCGCAAATTGAGAAAATTTAGACCAATTTGGCAAAAAGTCGAAAGCATATAAATCGTAAAGTCGATAAATTTCAAAATCTGTAAATTAAAGCCCTTGCGCCAGCTCGAGAATTTGCATCTGCAACACCTGTATAGCGATCAAGGCTCTCCTTTCACCTTTAATAACCTATTCGACAATTGCCGCAATAATTTACGCGAGTCGGCGTAACCAATTATAACTCGCGGCTACGGCGTTCAAAAATATGCTGCTGCGGAGATAATCACCGCGTTTGCTCTTCGACTATTTCCGAGACAAAATCCCTCCAAGCGCCCACGAAAGATTGAGTTTATAGAGCCGATGGCGTGTGTGCCTATACATTTTTTTTTTATTCTCGACTTGGACTCTTATGAATCAATTAAAACGCGCAGTTTGATCTGCGAGCTTGCTCTCGAAGCTACAATGATTATTTCGAATGACCGGTGGGTTATAGAAATTTGCTATTATTATTGCAGGGAAACAAGCCTTCCGTCCGTATTATTGCTCTTGGAAAAGTTGAAAAGTAATTAACGAGCTGTCGTTCAACATCATTGATAAATTATATTTTCTAAACCGATTGATCATTCATCTTGACTGTAATTCTATTAACTGCAGAATCATCGGTGCATCTTGAATATTAAATATTCGCAAGTCATTTTTATTTTCGACTCATATCCCTCATCATTATGCCAAAGTAATAATCCGCAGTTCGATATTCCATCGGTCAAATCCAGATAATCTAAATTTATCGCTGTAAAGAAAGCCGTTAGCTCATCGAAATAATAATAATAATGAACTGCACTGCGTCTGCAACATTACATTCTGTCTCACACGCAGGACAAATTAAGATCCAGCCTTAATTATAAAGAATCCGCAAGGTGACTGGGATATCGCGAGCGAGCGAGCGAGCGATGACTTTGACGAGTTGCAACGCACGCTCGCGTATAATAATCCCTTCGGACAAACTAAATTTCTCTTCGCTAACGACGAACCCACACAGGCGCATATAAGCTCTTATTTTTTTTGCACAACGTCTCCCCCTCGCTCGCGTAAATCAATCAAAAGGACGTATCCGACGTCGCATCGGCGACTCTTTTTCCCGCGCGCGAGCGGCTACTATAAGCGAGAGAAAACCGTTGAATCGCCGCCGCACTGCGTGTATACATACACGTACTATGTGTACGCGTGTATATATATATACGCGCGGCGGAGATGCGGCCGGATAGATAATCAGTGCCCGCGAGAGGATATTACGGGCGGCCGCTGCTCTCGATCCTGCCACCGTGTGTTGCTGCCGCTGCTACTGCGAGATTGGCTTTTATGCTGGCCGCGGCGTGAAAAATGACTTTCTTTAGGATGCTTTTCACATTTTAACTGCGTGTTAATAAGCCGGTTGTTAGCTAGACGGACGGTATACAGTTAAGCTTGTGTGAATAAGGAGAGTCGCCACCGGTTGCTTGGCACCTCGTCGTGGTCCAACACTTTTCAAGCCCTCCGTTAGTACCAAGAATATCGTTATCCAAAGATATTGTATTCTTCATCATCGAATTGGGTTGCCGGACGCGGCGAGCATCGCCTTAACCCAAATAGCTTCGCGCGTTCCCCTCTCGCCTACCTCGATTTATTAGCCCATGGAACAATTAGTGTCTACATAGTGCGCGGACGAGTGTTGAGAAGATAAATGTCCAGGTGACATAATAATGCGTATAGCCCTTAATAAGGTCGAGTTGCGGTGATACGTAGACGTTTAAGACGAGTTTAAATTTATTAAAATAGAAAATATCACGCATCGTTTGTCAAAGCGCGGCGATCCCAAATAGAATTCTAAGCCTAGGCTGTTAGCACTTTCATTGTTTAGGCAATGAGTCACGTAGCGCGCGCAGGTTTCGCGAGGAGACTGTTTTAAAGCGCGCGGCAGCTTGCTTGCCTCATAATTTCCGATTATACACACACGCTATAGCGCTAGGAAATTCTTAACATTTTCACGGAGCGCCGCGCACAATAAGCTTCAAAAATGCATCATCCGCAACATCCGTCCACCTACTTTCCGCTCATTTTTCCAAATCATCCCGCGCGACGACTGGAACAAACGTATAAAAGAAGAGAGCATATTATTATTATTATGCCGGATGCAGACTCGAAATGAAAATGCTCTTAATACACCATTCAATTTGCCATTCTAAGCCGGCAATCGAACATGTTAACGTGCCCTGGCGCGTCAGAGAGCAAACAAAAAGCCCGTAATAACATCCTCTCAGCAGGTTCTCGCGGACTCTGCGCCATCGCATAATGCCACACACAGCAGCAATTACCATCGCGCGCGCGCGCTTCCCCTTAACGATCAGCGCGCACCATCGGCATATACGCATGTATACTAGAATCGTCGAGCGGACTCTAAACCCGATCGTTGGCCTCGTCGTCAAAATAAATCAGCGACGTGCCTTCCACGCGGATATCTGCGCTACAAGGTGATAAACAAGCCAACTAATTCGCAAGAGAGAGAGAGAGAGAGAGAGAGAGCGGCTTCTAATCGGACTATTACTTTGCAGCTCGCGGTAATAACGAAGCCTGAATCGTTTCCTCTCTCGCTCTCGGCTGCATGTGCATACCTACCACTTTTCCACGGATATGCGCGCGCTCTCGCGGAATTATTACGCAACATGCGAGATACGCGAGCCGATAGTCTCTGCGCGCGTTTGTCCTCGTCCCCTACTATAATATATTCCTATTTCGTTTCCGTCCGAGTCGGTATATACACCTAGAGATCGAACTGGCTCTATGCGCGCGTTATGTGCCCCGACGCGAAATGGAAGCTCTACAGCAGTTATGCAGCCGGCTTCTTTATGATGCGGTGCTGCTCGCCTGCTAATTGGTATTGATTGAAGTTGCCGATGCGAGCGTATACGAGCCACGATATAATCGGTTGAGCGCGTTCGCGCTAAAGTCGGAATGTTCAAATTTATTGTTTATCAAACGCGCTTTTCGATCATTCTAAAAATCACTGCACTTGTGTTTTCCCGCGGAAAATAAACGCTGCACTCGTATAAGTGTACATAACGAGTCTGACACTCGGCGAGGGCTAGATGCGCATTGTTACTGCCATACATCGCTACACTCTATATAGCGGATTCGATTGACCGCGAGATTTTTGCGAGTGCGTCGAACCCCGTTTTACGTCTATCCGTTCTCTCTTCTTGCCAAGTGCGATGCTTCGTCTTCGTCGTCTCGGTTGTTCCCAATGCGGTTTCGATCCAATTCTGCTCTCTCTCTCTCTCGGTCCTCATTTTTTTGCTCTCAATTGGAATTACTCAAATGCTTTTTATAGGCTATATACGCACTCGCGGTGAACAATTTCATCCTTGATTGCGATTTTTAGAATGCGGTGTACGATGTGCGGTATGGCTTTCATTTTGAGCATGACATAAATATATTTGCGTGGCAAATTAGAACTCAGGCATATATATAAAGCATCGAACACCGTTAATCGATTCAACGTTGATTTTCAATTCGTCGTGGATGAGAATTATTTTTTAATGTCAAGCGCGTCGTAAAATTTGCACCCGTGAAGCTCTGCCGCAGTCGTAGCAGTAAAATGCCGTCCAATCTAAAACACACGCATACCAACATACTGATATGAAATAAGTTCTGAATAGACTTCTATATTTGAGAAACGATAGCTGAAAATTCCCTGCTTACATGAAACGAAACCTTATTACTTAAATCGCGGTCTCGCATCTCACCGCGTTCGCAGTAGTCGAGCTGCAAGCGTGTATATACCGATGATAGATAAATCGTCGGAGAGCTATCTTGGCTCTATTTACAATACGCGTATACACGCATTATATCGTCACTTTTTTCCGCTATCGATGACAAATTCGACGATTAAGACGCGCGCTGCCGCTTTCTCCCCGGGGGAATCGGAGCTTTTGAATTTCGCTTGCGTATATATATGAATTGCGACAAGAGTAATAGTGTTCGCACTTTCGGAGCGCGCACCCGAGTGATGTATGGCGCGACGCGCGCGAGCGAGAAACTTTCAGAGCTGGTTTAGATAGTGCAGGGTTTAACGAAGTAATTGATACGGCGCGCGTGTAAGTCCGAGAGAGGCCGCGGGATCTTTCTGTGGGCTACCTTTTTCAGAGTATATACATATTCTGTTGGAGCTCTGTGAGATAAGCTCGAAGCGAATTTGTAATCTATACGCCTTGATATTATACGTTCAGGCTTTTTCAAATGCTATTTGATAATTTGATTATATTCCATTTCTCAAGAGATTCTTTTGTATGTGAAAATTCTAATAGACTTTTATGTCTTTTTGTTTCAGGTGAGTAACATTTTCTTCTCCAACACTCTTTCTTCTTCTCCTGGTTCACTCACGTGCGGTAAGTTATGAAAATCTATGCTTGTAAGTGCAGTGTACATACGACGCGCAAGCTGACTCTCTGTTGTTTGCTTGATGTAAAAAGAATATAGAAAACAATTCTAATAATTATCGTCTTCACGTAGCTAATAATGGTATAATAAATTTTGTAGCTACATAAGTACTCGATTATTACGAAACCATTTTCTCGGCTCGCACGGCATTGCTTCACAGTCAATAAGCCGTGTATATATAAATATTCCATAAACTTTCATTACTTCGGGCCCAGCACAAGCGTATTCATTAATGAGTCATTATATATACATACATATTCTGAAGGTCGAATTTATAAAATAAAATTTGATTGTCTCTCGATAAGTAATATTTCTAACCTGCTCTCAGTGTTGAATACCGATAAGAAAATACTGAAACACGACACGCGAAGAGATATTAAAACTATATAAGTTGCAGTTGTATATCGTGGCTTGCTGTAATATTGTACACATCGTCAGGGTACCGGCGACTCATCTTATTTCTTGGGCAGCTATTCTCTAAAACATAGACGAAACAAACGCTTCGCGGAGGATTTCGAAAGTTCCCAAGTACCTATGACGTAACGCGAAATCACTTCCTATAGGCACAGTCTCCCGATCTATACATCTACAAGTCTATACATATACAAGCTGCCTAGTACTGCGTCAGCCGGCGTATAAAACCCTACATAGATATTAAACTCGTCTCTCTAAGCGCGCAATACGTGCACATCGAGATTATATTCCGAGAGCGCAATCTCCTCCCAAGCGCTTGATTTACGCCCTCGATTCGCACTCGGCTGCCGCGCTCTTATCTCGCCCGTCGATCCGCTTCCTTTCGCAGCAAAATCCGCGGATGGAAGGAGAGCGAAAATCAACGGGTCGCATCGATCACGCCACCGCTGTTGGCTGCTACAGAGTAGCATATATACATAGCTATATGGGTACATTTGGTTTACGCCCGAACGGGGAAATTTTAACGATTTCTATCGCTCGCGCGCTTTTCATGCGAGAAAGAGAAACTCTCTCTCTCTCCCTCCCTTTCGTGCCGCGCAACTTAAGTTTTTAACGCGGTGGATTGGGCGCGGATGCAGATGCCATAAATTATAGGCTTCTTACCCAGAGATCAGGGGTGTACATGTAATATATATATATAAGTTTAGGAGTGGAAGTAGGTGAAGCGTATTTGGCATTTTCGAGCAAATTTTCTGCTCCTGATTTATCGAGCTCGTTTTACACTCTGTGGTTTGCTCGATTCGTGAAAAACGGTATAGTCTCGATACATTATGGTTGTATACGTACATATAATAGAGAAACATCACAGCAAAGCTATTCTATATGGCAGTTTTCATAACTCTTTCGAGGTACTGGCTTTTCACAAACTGTCCTTGCAAGCCTAACCCGTATGTCCGAACCGTGAATTGTTCTGGATCATTTGGCATGTCGCGCACCACGACTTTCGTAACAATAACCTTTTCGTGAGCGTAATATAACTGCGAAGAAAGAACGCTTTGCGCTCCAAAAAGTCCTATATATCCGCGGAAACAAAGACTTCATATACATCCTATGCGCCTGTATACGTCGACGCCGAATGAAAAATTCATAAATTGTCGTTCAAAAGTCGCACTATCGCATGAAAGTCGTTATTTTTCCTGCGCGAAGACACAATTCAGTAGGTATACCTTATAGATATATACGCGTTGTAGCAAGCTTACACGCATATAACCATTCGAGCTTCCTAATCCAAAAAAACAAAAACTTATCGATGTAAACCATCGGCCGGAAGTATATGGACCGACGACGACGGCCGGCGCCATCCGCTGGCATCTCCTTTTTCCCGCAAAAGTGAAAGTGCAAGGAGGCGAATCGAACGCCTCCTCCCGTGGGACCGAGCACGCGTTCAAATATATATGTATATTCCTGTAATAAACTTTATACAAAGGAGTAACTCTCCGGGCTCATAATCGGCAGCAGAGGCCCTTGATACAGCATCGGGACTGGGCGCAAGATATCGTAAGAATTTCTATATGCGCCGTACGTATTGACTCTGCGGTATCCGATGCATTGTGTGTGCGAGTTTGTGTGTTCGTGAAAGGCTGTGCGCGGTGGATGAAAAAATTATACACCGCGTCGGACGCCCCTGTGCAACGCCGCGCAAATATATTCAATGGCGCAACTCTTTTTTGCCGTGCTTACTCATGTCATGTCGAGTATTGTTGTTCGATTTTTTCCCCCGACTCTAATGACTGGATTTATTTCTTTGGAATAAATTGGAAAAATGAAATCGAGATGCTATCGCTGCATGATTATATTGGAGTAGTAAAACTGCGCGAGTGAAATTTATAATTCGCGAGTATTATCTCGGTAGATATTAGGCGCACGTGTATAGGCCGACGCAATTAATTTGAATATTTTTGTAGGGAGATTTCAGAAAAAGAAAACCGTTGTGTGTACTACTTCGTAGCCTTCGTAATAGAAATATATGAAGTTATTTGCTATTAATCGTCTCGTGAGAGCTAGATAGGAAATCTCGAAATAGGTCCGGCGGTGCGTTGGGTAAATGGTATACGAGAAAGGTTTGATAAAGGGGGCAGTGTTTAGGCGTATTGACAACTCGCATTGGAGGTCATTTGTAACTTTCGTCGATTATTTAAGGTTGTTTAGAAGCTTTTTAGACCAGTCCAAAATCGTTTAGTTTCAGCCATGCTCTCGCAACTAATCAGTTATTAATTGGGAAACCTTTTTTCATTTTAGAATCTCAAAAAAATATGAGCGAAAAAAGCAATATCTCTTTTCGAAAAGGAAAGCACGCGTCGTCACAAATCTTCGACGTCTCACTCGACGTTATTACACTCCCGAAAGATACGCGCAAAACAAGCTTAATACGATCATCTTATAGCCGCCGGTAAAATAAAATTTCCTCTTGATGGCGCGTGGACTCCTGTAAGACCACAGTTCGCGTTTATCTTCGCCTGCGCACGTTGTACCGATCGATGGAATAAATAATGGCGACTCTCGCTCTCTCGAATTTCGTTGGTATAGTGTACGCGAAAGAGCGCGCTTTTCGTGGATTTGATTTATGAAGGGCCTCGGGGGCTTGAATATGAGATCGATCCCCGAGATACCTTTCTGTCCGTTTAAAGCGAGAGAACATGCTGTTTCGAGGCTTCGCGGCTCTTTGTAAAGACATTTCTCATTGTGACGTCGGGAGATCGACGACGTTTTTCGATGTCGGATAAATTGCTTCTTCTGATGCGCGTCAAAGGCGAGGCTTTTCGGAGAAGCCCGGCGATGATGTTTGAGAGATGAAAGCTAGAACTTTCGTTCCGTTATATGTGCGCGTTATTCTAGTTTCGATACTTCGCGTTGAGAAGAGAGTGTTTTTTTTAAGTGGGTGTGTTTTAGGGCTTCTTCGAGCCTTTTCTTTATTTCTGTCTTGCTGTGAATATTTTTAAGTGCGGCATATAATAAGAAAGCTTTCAAGTGCAGGACTGAAATTTTATTTCGTTAAGCCTCTCTGGACTGACTTTTATGCAGGATGAAAAATCTGCAATATACCATAGTAATTATGATAATTTTAAAGTTAAGTTTTTTCGTTTCTTGTTTATTTCGAATCAAACGACTAGTGAAAATAAACATTATGTAACGTTGGCAAAGCCGATGTTCGGTACGGGTCGTTGATCCAAACGATAGCAAGGCCTCAACGTCTATCTCATAAATCCTTTCCTCCAAATCTAGAATAAAAATAAAAGAATGAGCGTGAAAATTCGAAGCGCGGAAGGATACGTCACCGCGTCGTCGTTCACGCGAGAAACTAAAAAACAATTCAAGACTTAATCATCGCTGAAAAGAATCCGAGCAGACAGTCAGGCCACCCTGACCCTGGCCGTCATCGCTTGCATTGCATCACATACACCGCGCTCACACTCGCGCCTGCGTAAGGCTAAACAACCGCCGATGCCTGAAACCGGGTCTATGTATCTTTTCAGGTATATGTATACTCGCGCGAAAATTTATTATCGCTGCGGGTATGTAGATTAGATTTTCGGTTTAATTAATACTATGGTGGTAGTACAGTGCAGACGTGCATGCGTATGTTTGCACTGTCGCCGCGGGAGCTAGCCGGAATTGATTAAGCTCTGGATTGGTTAGTTGATTTATGGAAGCCGTTGTTGGTCCGAGTGTAAATGTCATGAAATTAATCGAGAGGTGTATCACGCGCATCGCGTGTGTATTTTCAGAGATTTTTTTTCTCCTAGCCGACTTCTCCTAGTGCGGATATCTGTACGATAAAAATAGGTTTTGAAAATAGAACACCGACGAGACGTTTATCGAGACACGCCTGTTGGAGACTGAATGAAAGCTTTACAAACTCGGGAAGATATACTTCCACGATAGACAATGGAAATATTTTTGTCCAACAGCTTTTTTTAGAGAGAGACTCAGATTTTTTTAAATACTGATTTTACGTTTGACGAATTGTGCGCGGAGCACGTCACAAAGCCATCGTAACAACCGCCACTAAATCCCCAACTCATTACGTCTCGCGCGTAAAGCATTTCCCCGTGTGTTCCAATGGGAGGGACAAACATAACGGCAAGATTAAAAAGTCGCTTCGGTGAAATTGTGGGTCACCGAATGGCCAGTAAAGCTAAAACCCAATTTGTCGAACAATAAAGCCGACGTTTTGACGATCGTCTTGCCACCGAAAAAAAAACTCGCGCGCTGCTCATTAAAGGATGCATCAGGCGAACAAAGCTTAACTACGACGCATTATAATGTGCACAAGCAAATGCTCCCTCCATACAGCTTCCTTTAACGCCTCTCCGAAGCGTCGAGTAGAATAGAAGACCTTCGTAAAATCCGTTGAAATCTTACTACGCCAGCAGCAGTGCTCGCAACGCTCCCTATATATACGACTGTGCTTTTCCTTTTTCCCTTGGGCCGACTGCCCCCCTCTGCGGCACGCAACGCCATTCTGGCTGATCGAGCATCCGTGACCAAGAGTGTGTTGCCCTTTCTGCAGCCCTTCTGCCGCGCGCTACTGCGAAGCCGCTAATGTATCGCTTTGTCGCCTGTATACTGCTCGTGTATTACGAGAGAGATGCCGATGCTATAAAAGACGGGATGAGGCCTGCTCCCTTTTGGATTTTAGAAACGGCGCGAAGCTTTTCGCTGTGGATCGAAATGAATTTATTGGTCATAATGTCGAGATTCGTCTTTCACGCTTCTTTATTCCTTTGTGTTGTGTACGTAAACATATCAAGCTGTTAAATTCCGCTGCGTGTATTATGACGAGAAGACAACTAAAGTCTCTGATGAGGCCCTTCGGTTATCCAGAGTATAACAACATAGTAGGACATAAAACTTTTACAATACCTCGCGATCGTAATTGTACCCGCTTAATAGCCCTCATCCGCGCACTTTTACGATAAACGATGAGCGTATGATAATAAAGAAAGCGAATTATTATTACACTCTGTTCCGTATGTACGTACGTACGTACGTACGTACGTACAGAAAAAATAATCCCAACACTCGGCGCGCTTTAAAATAACGGAGGCTGCGCAGCTCTTCTTTTTTTATATCTCTTTCATTGTCAATGGCGAGCTGAGGAGAGGAGAAAAAACTTTCCCCGCGAGAGCCATTGTGAAGTCATCGACTCACGAGCGCGCAGCAAAGGGCAGCAGACGAGCAGAGCCCTCGAAAGCTCTTCGACGTACGGCTCGTGTATATTACAGCGTTCTATATACGTACAGCTATAGAGAAAGAGAGACGAGAGAGTAGCAGTACAGGAAGCGTCACCATAACTCGGCCTATTTATAACCTTCTTCCCTGGCCCGCGGCGGCAATTGTATTTCATTGGAGCTCGTTCTCGCCACCAGCTTCTCTCTTTTGCTCTCTCTCTCTCTCTCTCTCTCTCTCTCTCTCTCTCTCTCTCTCTCTCTCTTATGTTGCCTATATAGTGAGCACGTTATTCCCGGTGGCGACTGTCCCTCATCGGCTCCGTTGAATTGACGCTTCGCTCCTCGAGATGCGTACGAGTTCCGCTTATTTATGCAGTCGAATCCGAGTGAGTAAGTAAGTACGCGAGGGCAAGAAAAATGCGAGAGGATCGTTTCTGAGTGGGGAGAGGTTTCGTGGGCTTTATTTTTCATGATCGTGTATGTGTTTGAGCTTCGGATTCGTTTGTATAAGAAGGTTATAATTTGCGTCATTATTCAGTTCACAATAACAAGCTAATAATTCCGAAAGAAAGTTGTTAAATTCATCCGAAGCACTAACTTCCTTATAAATACAGTAATCTGCACTTCCCTCGTCCAACGGCACGTCGCCAGATGCGTTAATCCAGTTTAATCGTATTATCACTTATTTTCTTTTGTACGGACTAGTTTAGCAGAGTAAATTCTAGCCTTTTAACTCACTGCAGTAGAAAGAAAGGTTCAGTCACTCGCAATAAAAGAAGTAGCTCTACAACTACGACCACATATATATTATACGAATATTAGTCCAAGCCCTCTTCCAACTGCTATTTTTTTCGCATTTTATTTCACGTCGCAAAAATGATATCGAATTCAAACTATAAAAAAAAGACTTATCACCACAGCGAATAACATCCGCAACTTTCCTCGCGCAAAATTTATATACACCGCGCATTGCGCTCGAAAGCGCGAATGATATCATATCCCGACTGTTCTCGCGTGGTCGTTATACAGCCGCCGATAAGTCAGTGTACGAATGTGTGCGCGTAGAATCTCCATCTTATACACACATACGTATGACCGATTCGCTTATCGAGTCTCCGGACGCTTTTCGCCCGAGCGTTGCAGTGCGTGAATTATTATTGCGGCGGCGGCATCTGCGGTCTTCGCATCAGGCTTTATCTCGATGTTGCTTAACTAATTTCGCGAGGGATTTTTTCAGCGAGAGATTTACGAGCGTTACGTGGGCAATGGAGTCTCTCGGGACGATTGTGCGAAGGCGGCGAATCTAATTTTGATAGATATACACCGAGGGCGCGATGGAAGGAGTATAATTATGCTCGAGGAGGATCGTAAAGTGGGCTTCGATTAGACTGCGGAGATTTTTCAACGGGCCTGTGTTTGTTCGTTGAAGTATGAATGGCCTGGGACGGAAGTCGCTGATACAGTGCTGGCTTTGAATTTTCGACGTATAAAGTCTGTCCTTGACACACATCGCATTCTTCTCGAGTGCATAGCACACTTTGAATATTTTTTGATGGACGTGTATGTTTTTTGCATGTCGATTGCTGTTCTCGCGTGCAAACAATTTCAAGAACTTAATGGAATTACTCGTTTGAAAAGAAAAAACACTGGCACACATTTTCATTTCTTGGAATTGTTAAGCAGCATAAACGCATCTGAAAATAGCGTATAATTGCTAAATAATTTTTCAATCTTTTCTTTGTTACAGGTGAGTCTCCGCATGATTTTAAGCTAATTCCCATCTCGACTACGCGTAAGTCATACACCCCAGCATTCCTCTCATCAAATTAATTATGCCCGCATAACGCACTGTATCCATCGCGCAGTTCCGACCGAGCTGCAGAGAAACACATGCAGCGATTAAAGTGAAAACGCCGCGTGCACATAATACCCTATAGAGAGTCTATCGCCGCCGTCACCGCAGAGCCCGTCGGCCATTAAGTAATTGACATAATCGCACATTTAATTGACGGCCGATACCGTGGTCGTGCGGGTGGATTTCGAATGGCTCAACTCTATCCGGATTATTACGCTCTATGCAGCTCTTTCTTCTCCGTGTGTACATAGCTTGTATATTACGTTACAAATGTCCGAGATCCCTCGATATTGCACTCCAGCGGCGAAATCACACCTCTCGCTCGCTTTGGCTGCGCTGTGAGTATCGCGGTAACAGGAATTACTATCCAGTTTCATGCGCTGATAATGGAAAAAGGAGCCGCGAAGCCGGCGGCCGCGGGAATCGTTTCACTCGGGCATTTTTCCAGCAGTCGTCTGCTGTTGTTCAATCGGGGCAACGCCTTGGATTATATCATATCGGCTCTCGAGTACCTTCGTTTTGTAATGTGTTTGCGTACAAAGCTACGAGGGAAAATATGAAAACGGAGAATTCGATTTTTTTTAGAATAATAGTAAATGCCATGGGAGACGCTAATACGAGTGCTTATGCAACAACGAAACCCGCGGTTTCTATATACCCCATTATCTTTGTCTTTTTCGTCGAGAGATGAGAGGAAAATCTTGGCCGCTTTATAGAGTCTTTGTGTACGCTAAGGCGATATTTCGCTGTAATCTTATGCCACCGCCGCACTGCTCGTCCTTTCACTATATATACAGACAGCGCGCGCACGAGTATATCCTCGCGAGAGAACGAGACTCGTCGATCAGACCGCGAACGTAATCTCCATTGTTGTGAAAATCGGCATGTTTTATAGAGAGTGAAAAGAGCTGCACGAGGAGAGCTCGAGCTCGTGCTCGTGGTTAATTAATTAAATAAAGTTAAATATTACACCGCACGAGCGCATGTTATGTATGCGCGCTCGTCGTTCAGTGCGCGAGCGCGGTAATTATTTAACGATGAAAACTCTGCCACGACGTCCGATAACCAATTTATTGCAAAATTAACGATTATTCTTCGGCTATTTCGCCGCACATAATGAAATGATTTACAGTTTGCCTGCATATTACAAATTGAAACCTGCCGCGCAATGACGAAATCAGCCTACTGTCCATTCAAACGACATTATATTAAGCTAGCCGATCTTCCCTTCATCACATAGAACGCGTATATCAAATCGCGGCACAGTTTTAAATGAACGAATCTGGAACTCGCGGCGCTTTTACTCGCGCGCAATTATTTGCGCGCGAGACCAGAAGCGGGGAAAGAGAAAGGTTTTCATACAATTTACTGCGCGGCAGCGCTCTTCCCCCCCGCGCGCCGCGATAAAACGAGCTGCTCCACCCTGATCAATTTTCACACTTTCTCGCTGTGTATATCCGTTTTTTGCCCCTCGACAAGGGCCTGATTATTGCCACGAGTATAGACTAACTATATTATACGTGTTTTGTTTCCGCGCGCGATTTGTTGCTCGCTCGCAGAGATTTGCAGCCGGGCTCGTTATAGAGGCAGCTGCGCATTATAACGAGTGCGCGCGTGCTTTTTCTCTAAGTAAATTATAGTCGAGTTTTTCATCCTAATGAGGACTTGTTACATGTGGGCTCGAAGATAAAGTAGTCGTGTGTGTTGGATATTTTTAATAATTCCACGAGCGCGCGCGGAGGAAATTCTTTTCAGCAAGTCACCGAACGTATGAATTTTAAAAGTTTTTCTCCTGCGAGTCGAGTATGTAAAAAGAGAATTGAAGAGGTAAATACAAGAGCTCCTTATAGCTTCGTCACTTGCTTGTTGCGCACTGTTGTAAAAAGCACTTAAGAGCAATTAGATTTAATGCCCGAACGCTGTGAGTGTAACTCAAGTAAAAGTCATTAACGATTCTGGGAGAAAAAAAATAAGAGTCTCCGAAAAGTATAGCTCGCGTAGTATAGACGATGAAAGGCATTTTTCCAGATGCAAATGAACGTGTCAGGCAGAAAATTGCAAAATGATCCAATCCCCCGGCGTTATACAGGCTAATTACGGCTCCGATAATTTCCCTCGCGTGTACGAACGCTCTCCTGTGACATTTATATAATCGAGCCGTGTATATATATACGCGCACACACTCGCGAGCAAAGTGGAAAAAATACTATCTAGCCATCGGCGACTGTCAGTCAGTCAGGGTCACTTTAAGGTAAGATATATATACAATATATATACACTTGCGAGTGATATAGCGAGTCAGTGTATCAGAGTGTACCACTCGTGTTAGAACCCGGACAGCCGTTGTATAGAGAGAAAGAGAGCCGTGTCACCCAATATTACTCAATGTCGCACTAATACATTAAAACTTGTACGCCGTATACACTTGTATCATTTATAATCAGCATGATATATGTATCCGAAAAAGAAAGTCTGATCTGAATGATCAAGTTCAGCTAGATGAAAGTCAGTGCACAGATACGGCGAGCGTAAAATTTTCTTTGGCGGGTATAATTATCTACTGTGTGTAGGGGGTCACCCATATACTTGTAGAATATATTGATATAATACTAATATACATGCGCGCTTGCTTGGGTGGCATATTGAAAGTTAATTTATTCGGAAAAAATAAATCGCGCTCTCGGAGTAGAGCTTGATCACGAAATCGTAATTTTTCAACGACCATATCCAAGACGCAATAATAAAAGCATCATAAATTCATTTTCTAATATCGAATTACTATAATACATCTATCTTGTATATAGACTTGCATATTAGTATACTGCGCTCATACACGTCGGTATATCAAAAGCGAACCGACAAACTACTCGGCGAACGCATATATTTATTAAGTTAATCCTCGCTCTATATCTCGATATCGTGGAGTAAATAACTATCGCAACATTCCCGCAAACCAGATCCTCCGCGAGCGGGTGCGCGCGTGCGCAGCCTATTAATTCGTCAAAATCGGTAAAAAAAATCGCCAGCCGCAGTGAGGAGCGAGAAAATTATAGAGCTCTGCTCTCATGCAAATCTCAACGCCTCTCGCGGCGTTGTTTCGCACGCGGTGAGGAGAAAAACGCGCAACCGACTAATTGGATATATTGATCAATCAACGCTCTCGCCCGGCGTATTGTGCTGCAAACTGAATGCTGGATCTCCAGCATCTTCGCGCAAATATACTTCTAGCCGCGAAAGGCGAGAATAAAATCTCTAAGCTTATAAACAAGGCTAATCGAGCACCGATATCTCTCGGCAGCGCATGAGCTGGATATTATTGTAGGGGGCCTGGCCCCCTTTTTCCCACAGACACACGCACACACACGCATACAATATAATAATCCTAGTCCTTTCAGCGCAAAAAGATCGGTAGCTCTCGGGTGAAAGTGTGTGCTGCGTCGCGTGCGCATTTTCCATATCGCGAGTCGATTTGGCTTCGTTTCGAGAGACTCTGGCTTTTCCTCGAGTTACGGGACTTTTATGGGGGCCGCCATTTTTCAGGCCGCCGCGATTTCAATCGGCGGCGCTGGAGGAGGTGACGCGTCGAGATTAAGGCGATGCTTCCGCTTCGATCGTATATATAGTAAGGTGCACGCCTGCATTTAGTGCAGCTTATCTGATCGAAATGCCTTGATTTTTGTGCGGACCCTATAGTGGAATGTCCTCGGGAAGATTCTATCGGGAATTATTTTAATGTCTGTAAATGACTGCTCGGAGAGTGTTAATAGGCTTTATTTATGTATTTTCGACTTAGAACAGGTGAAATTGCCTGCGCTCGATAAGAGACCGACTTTTGAAGCTGGTTGCAATTAAATATTGTAACCTGATAGACACTTTAATTTCCCCGTCTCTTATTTTGAACGAGAAATTTAACGTAAACGCGGATTATACGATATGTAGTATCGTCGCGTTGCCTTGACGAAAGTAATTGCCGCACATATTCTGAGTCGTAAATTATAAATATTGCCTCTTACTTTAATAAAACGTTAATTCACTTTCGGGAGGAACGCGTACGTGCAATATGTTTACAAATCCATAAACATGCGTTGAAAATCATTGCAATCGGCACCACATTCTTATGCGGATAATAATCTGTTGCAAAATATATCATTACAAGATCAATCGCAATCGCAACAAAGACTCGTCTATGAAAGCACTCAGTCGAGCCGCACTTATCGACAATAAAACGTTTTTCAAACCTCATTTCCCCAGAAAGCACCGTTAGCTCGATGAAAGGCCCTTTGTGCAAAATAATAATTTTCCCCGCGCGGAATCTTTTCATAAAATCTCAGGCTTCTCCGGGCGCGCGCGCGCGCAAGTACATTCATTATAAGGCGAAAAAACATCGCGCCTTACAAGCGCGCGCATTTTCCCTCGTATACACGTGTACCGTGTATACCTGCGAAGCAGCAAGAGCAGCGGCGGAAAACTAGTTCTAATCGGAGTTTCTAAATCTCGAGCGTAAGAGGAGGATATCTCGCGCGAAAAAAGCAGCTGCCCGGGGGAACTCGACACAATGCGGAATCTCGTAGTCAGCTTTTGATATAAATTTAATGAAAATCGCGCGGCCGCGAGAAAGCTTATCGGCCCGGAAAGTCGCTTATCTCGTCTAGATGTGCGCAGGAAACGGGAGAAAGCCCTAATTAATGAGTGCGGGTATGCATTATATATACGTGTGAGACTCGCGTACATACG
The DNA here is from genome assembly GCA_020010945.3 of Muscidifurax raptorellus. NCBI lineage: Eukaryota > Metazoa > Arthropoda > Insecta > Hymenoptera > Pteromalidae > Muscidifurax > Muscidifurax raptorellus. Next base: position 810,007 of record CM052081.1, on the reverse strand, counting down.
TGTACCTAGACGCGCCGGTTGAGTTCCAGCGCAGCGCCGAACTTGCTGCGATCGTTAGACTCTGGAGCACTTTTGCTGAATTTGGGACGGTGACGGTGACACGAAGGGACGGGTTTCGCGAATGCAAATTTGTCGCTGGTGTGTGCGGCAATTACGGTGAAAGCTGATTTTTTCCTTCGCAAAATGCGAGTTGCCGATGCCTATCGCGGCAAGTTTGTATATGCTGCTTCCTCGCTGAAAAAGCCTTCATGATAATATGTATAATTTTACGCGGTGAGATGTGTAAAATTATCTTTTAAAATCTACACTACCGCGAAGAAGTTTACTTACTCAAATTATACGCGCGCTAAATTTATTCTTTACCTTTGCGCTCATTCCGACTGAAGCGAATGATTTTTATGTAAGGTTCGCGTTTTAATGCGAAGCCTTATTACTTGAAATTAAAATTTCGGCGTGAAACCTTTCGCTGCCGCAAAACGTTTCCTCGAATTTCGCCTCGAGTAGAACGCAGGAAGCCGATTGATCGATTTCAAAATTTTCGACCAACAGAAGCCCTTCACCAAATCCGCAGACTTTCCGCTACCGAAAACTATTGCTCGGCTGCCAAAAAAAACTCTACCATACGCATTCTTTTTATCCCGTTTCCTTGCCCATAATTTCACATGAACGCATCTTCTGCTGCTTACGCGAATTAAGGCTACAATGCACAAAACAACCCACGATGTCTCTCTGAGAGACAAAAGGAAACGAGAACGACGCGCATAATTAAATACACACATAAATATATAAGACGCGAATCCTTATAATATAAAACCTCGCATTCGACGCCGATGCAAAGCGAACAGCTGTCGCTTTCGGTCTACGTCATTGCCAAGAAGCTGCTGCTGGCTTGCGAAAACCGAAAGGCGCAAAAAAAAAAAAATACCGACCTCGCACATGTCGCGGGAGAAGATGATACACCTGCTGTCAAATTACGTGCCCTCTGGGCCTGTATAACGAAGAGACGAAACAGACTCGATGAAAGGATGGACGTGACGTATCGTGCGCGAACTCGGCGGTTCCGTTGTTTTTCGGGAATCATATGATTCTCATATTCAGTGTGAATTTCTCGCTCTAACAGAAATACAATGTTGGTATTCTACTAGCCCTGCTCTCTCCAGCTATCTTTATTGACCCTTAACGTTTCACGTATCGCGTATATGGCGCCAATAAAAAGCGCGCGGCAATATCACCGTGAAAGCGAAGCTTCATACGACTCTATAGCTTTATTTTGACAAGCATCTCTGATTTACGCTTCTCGTTTTATTGTAAGATATTACTGTTATTGCAGTATATAAAAGCTGCGGAGTTATGCCGATTTCCTGTGAACCTTGAAAACATATTCGTTAACACGGCCGATTGTCCTGCTGCGAAGTTCAATATTGACTCAGCACTCTTCCATCGGAGAGTTTTATCGCCGCGGCTAGTCTCCGAGAAAGTACAAGTGTAAACTCCGGCTTCTCAGCGCGCGGAAATTAACACGTTCCGTGCGTGTAAAATTAAATTAATGCATCTTGAGACTCGCGCGAGCGGAAAGACTGAGGGTCAAGGCCATCGACGGTAAATCTCAAGGGTTATATATGCGCGTAGAGCACACACTCGCTGACTTGTTAATCATCGGTACGACGTCATTAACGATTAAGGCGCTTCGGCTTGGCCCGTGAGGTAATAAATAACGTTAAACGGATTACAATCTCGCGGGGTGGGTAGCTTGTCGGAACGCATCGTGTGAGACGCCATTCATTTTCGAGAGCGGCCGCGAGGGCACTTAGCATATGTCAGGCCAGCTCAGGTTAGCAGCAGCAGCAGCAGCGTCGACAGGTGTATATAATGTGCGTGCGTGGAAGCTGCGGATATGATAATATTCGATGCGAGCGAAAAAACGTAACGGTATATAGTCGTGACACTTGAGCGATGAGCCGCGCAGATTCGTTGCCATGGGCATCGTTATAGATATTATTATGCTAGACTACACGTTTATTTATCAATTTGCGGAATAAAACTTTTATAGGCCTTCTTACACTTTAACGTACGTCCCATTTGAAGATTACAGCTAACTTTATACGAGCTGTGTCGCTCCGCTAGATTTTACGATATTCCCGCCGCGCGTTATATTCCTATACAACACAGCGCATGACAGAAGAATTTTCCTTCGTTCTCGGGCCAAGTGTATTTCACGACTGCTCTGCTGCGGCCTTTTCGCGCGACTCGGTATAGAGAAATGGAGAACGGTTCTTTGCGCGCTTTTGCGCAAAACAGCATAGCGGAAGCATTTTTAACACGAGCGCGGCCGAGCACGTTTTGTATGAGACGCGGAGAATGGAAAAATTTTTAGATGAATCCGCCGTTTTGATTCAATTTTGTATAGCTCGTGGCTATACGGGATTATTCAAAACCGCGATTTCGAAAGGCGACAGTCCATTGAAGTGAGTGCATTCAATTTCAAAAGTCACTTTCATCAATACTTGAGAAATCCCAGTTCGTTTGCGGATCCACGTTCACCCGTTCCATTCTGTGGAAAAAAAATCCTCGTCTCAACGAGGTAAAATCCGCAGTCAAATGCAACAACGGCAGCACAGCCGCAGCAACCGTGAAGCCATGCAAAGCCAACTCGTGTCATTACACGTCGTTGCCACGAACCCGAGTGAAAGGGAAGCGCTGTGTTGAGCCTTTTTTTCCGTTTTCCCCCTCATTCATCGGCTTATCTCGACGAGCAGTACCGCGTTTAGATTTTTCCGACGTTTCTGAAATCCGAGCTAGCTCTCTGGTGCGGCGCATCGCAGTGAAATCACAAAGGAAGCGGCTTGCTGCGTCACCTGCGTCGTTATCTATACACACACGCATACAGGGCTCGGGGTGTATTTTTAAAGCTCGAATCATCGAGATTAAACCGAGCTGATAAACTATATATATATATATATATATATAAATATCGACTTTTTCTTTGGTTATACGCGCACATAATATTGAAAAATGTTTATTTATACATTTTCTATCGCAACGAGACAATTTTGTGCATCTATATATTTTCTATAGGCGGCCCATTTTCTCTCCGCGTAGATGAGAGTAATCCCAAGATACACTTGGAAACGGCTCTCGAAAAATGCTCGATCTATATAACAGTACCTTCTCTCCTTTTTGCCGCGCGTCAATTTCCAATTCTCACTCCTTCGATTTCCACGATTGCCTCGCTGCCCCCAAAGACAGATGTCCGGAGAGACGGAGAGGAAAAAAACTCCGGGACAAACAGCGTGTACTCTGCTGCGCGCGCGCTATCTCCAGGCGCGTTATTTTTGCTCCGCGGCAAAAAGCAAGCTGAACCGTTCGCCGCTCGGGCGCGCGCGTTTCCCAATAAAATGGAACTTTAATAGTCGCTCTTTTAACAAAACGCGCTCGTAAAATAGCCGCGGCACGGCGAGCCGTAGCAAATTTCGACATCCTGTTTTCCCGAGCTCCGAGCACAATCGATCGCGCGACGGTGGTTATAAATACGTGTGTAATCGCGAGACGTAAGAAGAGAGATTAAAGGGCCTTTTTGCTTCCGCGCAAAAGAACCCGCTGCCGCCGCCGTGTGGATCGGTGGGAGGGTAATGGCTAGTAACGCCTATACAAATTGCCCACAGAGCCGCCGTGTGTATATATTTATCAGGATTAAAATGGCTTTTTTCACCAGCGTGCTCGAGAGGATGATAATTTGTTTTCTGAATTATTCGCGCGCGCGCGGCGGACGGTGAGCTCTCGGGCTATTAATTCTCGACGGATATGCATTAGGCCAGGCTGAAAAATGCCGGGGAGTTGAATTAGCCGGGCACGGTGAGCCGAAGTGCGCGGCATAAATTGAGCGTCGATAATTGTTCGCGCTCGCTGATGACTGACTGGAAAAATTCTCATCGGCTAATTAAATCTATCGTCGGGATGAGATAAAACTGCCGATGCCGATAATATTTATGCGCGTTTGCATTGTTTCTGCCTATATGGGATTTTCTTTTCGAGCAATTCAGCGTAATATTCTTGGTAGGGCAATTTTGCAGCTCTCGCTGAAATTGGCCTGGCAATTTTGCGATTTTTCCAACTGCATCAATTTCACACCATTACAAATAGTTATGTGTGTTGTAACGTAACGTTGTTTTGTGTATACGCGAGATTGCTCGCTGTGTTTCAAAACAATTTTTTCACGCCTCTCGAAGCAGCAAGAATCTACAAAAGAAAATACGCATCCTCGCACACTATCAACGCCCAGCCGTATCATACCCGAGATAATTCTTCGCTGCGGGAGCGATTAATTGCCAATAAACGTTGGACATTTGTCAGGATTAACGTGCGTGCGCGTTCTAAACAGGCGCCGCGATTAATCGCTCGATTCTCTCGACGCCGGGAAATACAAATCGTCCGCCGGTTGTGCAGCAACAACACGTTCGGCATCGAATCGCCTCGCTCGGGAGCGAACGGACGTGTACCGCCTCTCCCACGTATCCGGTCGGAATATTAAAATGACCAGTGGGTACCGATGCCGCTGTTCCTGCTGCTGCTATAACAACGGGGAAAAGTAGGAAGAGAAAATTAATGGTTTGTGATGGAGAAGAATATTTACGTTCGCGCGAGCGCGCGGACTGCGTACGTATGAGCTATATGTTTATAAATGTAAAGACGTTGGGAAATATCCGAAGCTATGACTTTATACGGTTACGATGTAGCTCGAGCTGGCGTTTATGGAGGCGTATCATCTTGATGGAGCTGTTTTGACGATTGTCGATTCGACTTTCGTTATGCATTTTTTAAGTTTTAAAACTCTTTGTATACGAGAAAGGGACTCTCTACCGTGTTGCCACAGGGAGGGAGATAAGCGAACAATTTTAACGAATAAACCCCGACGAGAGAGCTGCAAGCTAAGTAAAATTGCGGAGCTCGTAAGAATGTGATCGTCCGGCAAATGAAACGCGAATTTATGGCTCGAGACAAAGGTGCTTGTTCATTTTTCTTGAATTTCGCGTAGACTTTCCTCTGGTAGTCCTTGATGCGAGCGTCGACAAGAGAGTTTACTGCTGTAGAGAGTGCAATAAAGTGGCGATTTAAAAGGTAAACGGGGACGAGAAAGAGACGATGAGGATGACGAGATTGGAGAGAAGTACGAGCTGGCCGGATCCGTGGTTTCATTCTGGCCTTTAGAGAATATTTGTTTCCGCTGATCGGTAGTTAAATCTCCGAATATATATATACATATACGCCGTAAAAAATGTGTGTGTGTATGTTTCAGAGTCGCCTTACGATGTTTGGAATGTCAAAGATGCGACAGCTGTATTCGCTTATTTGGACACGATGAAAATTTCTCGTTAAACTTTGCTGTATAGCTAAAGAAATAGAACGACGATTTACCTCCCTCCTTACCGTTATTTCTTTCTTCGGTATTATTGCGCGCATATTAAGCGCTTATATGACGAGAACAAATCTATTCCTGGAAACGTTCGATCCACTTGGGGTTATCCATAGAACATATCTTTCAGACGGCTACCTATGCACGCACTAGCCGTGAAATGAAAATTTGATATCGTATTATCCATTCAAAATTCACGAGTGTTAATACAAGTGCATGCTATTTGCAAAACTTGTAAATGCAACCTTCAAGATCAATAATTAATGTTGTAATCTCGTTGCGCTACAATCTGCATGGAGTTTTCACGGTAAACCGGAATTAATCGCTCCCAGGAACTGCTGCACCCTCTAAGCAAAACATAGCAGCATGCGTAGGGCTATATAGAAATATATATATAAGAGGGACAGTCGAGAAGCAGCCATTTTCAAAACACAGGCATTTCAGCTTCATTAATAATACACGCATACACAGAGGGAAGTTTCCCCCTTCGCATTACGCCTCTGCTGCGCATATGACACTTCCGAAAAGTCTCGACACTTGTTCATTTATTTTTCCGCGTGTCGTCATAACAATACGGGACCATATGGGCGTGAATTGTAAAAATAACCGAACGCAACTCAGCGCAGTATAGGATAAAAGAAACAAAGCACCCCAGCGGCTCGATAATAAACGTGTTTCCCCGTGCGTACACACGAGGGTCAAGCGTGCAGGTGCCATACCGTCTAACGATTTTCCGGCGCGGGGGTTCGCTTCGTCACTCGGCTTATTTATCTGCATATCCGCTTTCTCTTTTCAGCGCGCAATCTATGCCTCACCTGCATACACATGGACGACACGGCGGAAGAAAGTCTGCCGAGTCCGATAGGTGGAAGCGCGCGTCCGCGTGGAAATCGATCAACGCCGGCGATAATCGCAGGCGTGGCCTCTCTTCTCGTGGGAGAAAAAAAGAGGGAACGTATCCCGGGGTTCGGACAGTATTATACATACATATATATATATATATATATATATATATATATATATATATATATATATATATATATATCCGCGAGTTAAGCGAGTAAATGGCTTCGCGGAATTGATGCCTCTATAGACACGGGTATAGTGTATATAATTCACGTTGCGCGGCTACGTCTGCTGCTCTTGTTGTTTCTCTCACTCTCTCTCTCTCTCTCTTCGAGTCCCTTTCTATGCTGTGTATATTATGCGCTGTACACTTGAGCTGCTCGGCTAAATATCATTGCTCTGTCTGTCTCTTTTCTTCCTTTCTCCCCGGCGCGTGTTTTATTGCGTTTCTCGCAACGGCTCTTCCGCACGGTCTCTCCTTTGAAATCGAGCGCGCTGGAAAGTATATTTTATATTTACGCGCCGAGAGGAAATTTGAGGAAAAATTAACGAGCCCATTGTTCGGAACCGCGCGCGCCGGGGCTCCCATTTGTCAGTGGGAACGATCGACGGTGGCAGAAAATTTGAAATGGAAATTTTTTCGCACGTCTCGCGCTGCGGGTATAATGAATGCCGCGTTCGCGCGCGCGCGCGTATATACAAATCACCTACTATTACCGGGGGGTCGCGTGTTCGGCCCATTTGTGCCTACTCTCATCTACGTGGCTTTTTTTCGTTTCTCTCGCGCCTCCCGACGAGAGATGTTGCCGGAGATCTTGTTATGCGGCGAAAGTGGCAGTTTGCGCATCGAAGAGCAGTGTTATTTTGCCGCGTACGTGTGCGCAGTGAATTGCATTTTCAAGTCCGACCGAGATCTTTGTTTATTAGACGGTAAAAAGTATATACGAACGTTTTTGATTCGAAAACGATAAGTTATATGCTGTAAAGGTCGAATTCAGTTCCTCGTTGCTGTAAAATTGGAAATTTAAACGCATCATTTACATTAATATTGGATTCGTTTTTCTCGTTATTACGCTGTTATACTTAGCATATTCAGCGCGTTTAATCAGGTGTCATGAATGTTACAACGTCTTTGGAAATTAAATTCAAGGCTTTAGAGATGCTAATAATCAGGCTACCTTATTTCCCGAACTTTCTCATCACTTAAATAAATCAGATTATTAGCGCGGAATCGATTAATAACAAAATTTAGTACAAGTATAAATTTTTGCAATAGAAAGAAACACGTTTTCAATGGGATTAGTTGATAATGTTTGTAATGCTAATAAAGGGCCGTAGATACACTGCGGTACTTTGCTCGACAGTAAAGATGATTAAGATAACTGTTATTGGAACATGCCTGCTGTGTCCGTGTCCGGTAATAGAGAAAGAGGGAGTAGGGGAAAAAGAGAAAGAGATAAACACAGAGATCGATGCAGCTAGATGAAGCGATAGACGCATCGTTTGGTATATACACATAAAGGTTCGTGCTTTGACCTCCGGTTACAATTTATTGTCCAGCGCGTATAATACTCTTTTTTTTCTCTTCCTAAAAAATCGTCTTCCATCTCGAATTTTTTAATAAAAATTTTGAAAACTAAATATTACTCCCTCGAAAAAGTAGAGTATGTAAGAAAGCTCGCTTGTGTACCAGTGCTTAAAATTAACCGCCGAAGATTTTTTCGTACGTATATAATACGCGTAACTCTCGCGCTTCCGCGATCGTAAAGCGCAGAGAAGCGCACGGGGTCAATGTTTATTGCCCCGAATGGAAAGTGTTTTAAAAAGCGAAACCGCAGGGGAAAAACGTCAGCGCGCGATATCGTGTGTATAAAACAATGTTAAACGCCGCGAAATTGAGCCTGCGGCGCTGTATAACGATTCGCCAGGTCGTTAAGGAGCCGAAAAGTTTCGCAAGCTTCGGCGCAGATTAACCCACTTGGGAGGAGAGTCAACCGCAAAACGACAGAGCAAAAACGTTGCCGCGCGACCGCGAGAACTCTCGAACTTGACGCGCGGAGAAAGAGAGCGAGTCGATAAAGTTTTTTGTCCGCGAGACAGGAGGAGGAGGACTGCTCGTCCGAATCTCTCACGCAGGCAAATTAACTTTTTACGGGGCGTTCTCTGCTGTTGCTGCTGCTATAAAGTCCAGTTTCGGGAGGCGAGCCGCAAGTTTTTTTTTCTGCACGGGATAACGAGCATCTTGACGACTGTTGTTAATTGAGTCATGCAAGACGACGTGCGATTCAAATTTACTGCTTGAAATTTCAATGGAATCAAAGTAAATTTTATGATAAGTAAATAACGATCGAGAGGAGAGCAACAACAACAACAACAACGACTCTGTAATCACATAGGTATTCGACAAGCTTTAAAAAATCAATCTCCAATCATTTCCTTTCGCGATAATGTGCTGTAATGCAAGACTTACTGGAAGAACAGTTATTTTATAAGCGCGATACCGAGCATCAAATAAAGTTCCAAATAAATAGCATATTATTACAAATAATTATAGCAGTTTGAACAGTAACGGCTTTCCACATTCATAATACTCATCTGGCGAGTATTATATACCTACATAGGCAAGCCTCTCTCGTTCTAATTTCCAATACGTGCAAAAACCTTTTTTGCATATCCTCTTAAAGTGCGCATAAGTGAAACGCAATGCAAACAGCGTAGTAAAGCATCGCACACTCGGATGGTCGCACCTACTTTCGATGTAATGTCATTCCTTTAAAATCAGTACTTACATCGCGTTTCGCTCTTCTCGTGCGGCCAATAAGCACCGCCCACGTCAATAAGCGCTATTATTTTCCAAAGTCAAACATTTAAATCCGAGTGTATATGCGCATAATAATTTAAAGTCCTTGCGACTTTTCCCTTGCGATGTAATAGCGGCCCCTTCGTCGCAAAACCGAGCCACGCTTGCGTACGGCATAGTCGCGTTAATTCAGCATAGTCGGAATTAGAAGCTTTGCTCGCGGTCGTTGCCTCCTCTCCTGCGCGCATTATATTATTATTACCGGTGGTCGCGCCAACGCACTGCGCACACACGTCCGCCGCAAGGGGGGAACACTGACCGGCTGCAGGAGTAGCTACTACCACTACTACTACTATTATACTGCAGGACGCATCCGCGCGATAGGTTTTATATTGCGGTTCGCTCTATGGGTACTTCGCTCCTTAATGAGTTCGCTACATACTGCGGCACGAGCTAAGACGACTACGCTACAATACGATGCTGCTGCGCTCTCGGCTGTGTCTGCTACGAAGAGCTGCGGTGTATCGTTTGTCTATACAGGCGTATATGCAATTAATAGAGCGAGTTTTGATGTAGTGTGTACTTTCTTTGCAAGGCGCTCGATGATTGAATTTTAATAGCTCGTAATCTGGCCTTCTTTACCGCACAAATATTAAGTGAAATTCTAGGTTGAAAAATAATCGTGCTGTGCGAATCAGCTGAGTGAAAAGCCACAGCCTATACACTACTGCAAAAAGCCCGCCTCGATCATATTGTCAATTAAACTTTCCAAACGCTATAGTCCCGAAACTTGTAACATCGCACTGATGCACATTCGCTTTTCTCGATTGTAGAACGGGCCATAAAGTGCGCAGGCAGCTTTTATAATGCAGGCGCGCGCGCGTAAATCAATTTCGCGTTGCGTGCGGTTCCTGCGCTAGCTGCAGAAGCTCGTATGTGTATATAAGGAACTCCAATAATCGTGCGGAGATGGTGTGCACAATGAGAGAGAGAGAGAGAGAGAGAGAGAGAGAGAGAGAACCGCGTGCGTAAAACGTAATTGATAACCACTAAGGACGGAATTAATGCCCAATTATGCGTGGCCGCGCTATAACTTTTCGACTGAGTTATGTAAATTTAAACGCTGCGACTTTCACTGGCTTCGAACGCGGAACAATATATAAGTTCAGAGGGAAGAACGATCGCTCGGCGGACAGACTTCGTTCATGTGTATTATAAAGGATAATGTTATACCATTTGCAGAAGTTTCTCCATAATGCGCTGGAGAATTTTTGAAAATGGCTCGGAATTCGCTTTAATGGTCCTGTGTGCTATTGTCCGCGGCTATTAAAGTATGAGATTCCATGTATCTCGCGCATATAAATGCGGGTATAGAAATCGCGGAGCCGCTCTGAAATAACATATCGTTTGGTAGGCAGGTATATAATGCTCGGCTTTCGATATTTTTTACCTCCTCTTCTCTATAAATACATATAAGTAACTTCTCTCGTGTGCGGCTGCGATATTTTACCGGCATACGTTTCCCACTATGTGGAAGTCGAATGGCTCATGCAAATATAATAACTTAATAATGCCTGCAGTGACAAATCATAACGAGCACGTTTCGCGAAAGACATCATTTCCAGCCTCACTTTCCCCTTTGTGCGACTTGTAGGCGCATATTTAGCGCGCTTTTAGAAGAACTTAATCGACGCATACATCAACTTCCGTTGCATGTACGCGCGGCTGCATTAACACGTGTTTACGATTTCGAACCGATAGTTCACATTATGGACATATGATATACATATAGCGTATATACATATTTCTGCCCCGAGGCGCTGCTCGGCGCAGAACTTATTTCTCTTATCGGGGAAATCATCGGAAAACGGATGCGCGCGCGCGTCGTTTGTTGCGAAGAAAGTGTTGACCCCGACACGTGACCCGCGCGCGCTGGAATTGGATTTTCATTTTTATCTTCGCGCAAACTATACGAGCGCCGCGCATGACGTTGTGCGCGGTTCATTATATTATTTTCAGAGAAATCACATGGCCCATTGTTCGAAGAGTCGTGTGGTAATTTACTCGGCTGTTGCTAGCTTCTTCTTCTCTAATCTCCTGTTAACTCGTTTACGGGCAGCTCGTATAGCATTTATATTTCACTTGCAGCCGAGAGAGGTGTATGTCTCTTGGGTTAATGCCCATTAAGGATGTAAATTGCCGCCAGCCCGGTTTGCTTCTCGTGTGCCCAGCTCATGTTTGCTTTGATAATGGTTTTAATGAAATGATTAGACACCGTCGCTGCTGCTTTCGAATGCTCGCATATTTATACCCGCCGCTATAAAGGTGAAAAGCGTTTTCGTGCTGCGGATGATAAGGGAAAAAATCGGTGGTATCGTTATGAGCACCTGAGTGCCTTGATAATTACTCAATTTTATACGAGTTTATATCTATACTTAACGAGAACTTTCCTATTTGCATAAGATCCCTTCCACTACTCGAGAGTCTGCAAAAGTGGTCTATGATCGTGACGTTTCCTCGTGTGATTATATAAAATTTTCGTGCCAACTGTGCGCCTTTTTTCAAGGGGTAATTAAACTCTTTCATTTTGCCATCGATACTGCGCTACGTCGATTCAACGTTGAATTGAAAGCAGTCAAAAATCTGTTTCATGTTTAGATCAATGAATTGATTGGAATTTTAATATCTCGCTACCGCCTTTCGGTGAAATTAACTGTTGTTACACAGTGTTTTGCATGAATACTTTATATGTAAACAGATTCGTATTTCTAAATTACGAGCAATATTTTGCTAGTGTATAAAATAGATTTTAAACTTTTATCTGTAATAGTTACAGTACAATGTTGGTTGTTATTTATGAACTATAAACAACGGGCCTGAATGAACATAAAATAATAATCGACGTAAGTACCTCGTAACTCTTAGAAAAAAAATACTCAACCCCATTCTCTCAAGCAAGCTCATTGCTCATCTCGTCAACAAACAATAAGCCTCTGATCCCCCTTTGCGCAAGCGCGACCGTTATTATTAGAATACCTGCAGCATCTACGATGCGTATAATAAGAGAAAATTGCCTCGAGTATATACCACTTGGAGGAATACACGCGCAATTAGAATGCAATATGCGCGCGGGCATATACATATACAGTGTAAAGGATTCAATAACTCGCTTATTACATCCCAATCGTCCGGCTTTCCTTACAATTTTTTCCTTGCATTCCCGAGTCAAAACCGGGGCCATAAGGATTAAGAGCCATTAATTTCAATTGGCTGGTGGTTTACTGCTATTTCTATTCATCAACGGCGATACTCCTTGCGAGGAGTCTAGCTTGGCTGTGTGTGGAATTACGGCAGAATGAACATCTAATAATCAAAGGCTGCGTGTCGTGCCAGATGTACAGGACTAGATGCAAGACTGGAAAAACGAGAAAAACCTCTCCTCTTGGAGCGCGTGTAACGTTTGGACTCTTGGAGAGAGAGAGAGAGAGAGAGAGAGAGAGAGAGAGAGAGAGAGAGAGAGAGAGAGAGAGAACAAGCTGTATGCGAAATCAGAAGCGATAGATCTCGAGTGAATATATAGCTCCACGTACACGTATGAAGAGGATTATCGAGATGATCATCATTCTCGCGCGCGGCGGAGGTGACTTTTTTTGACAAGTGATTACCCCGCGCGAGAATCCTGAACCTATTGATTGGTACTTTATAACTCTGGAATGGCTGATGGAAAATTACGACGGAATGTATGCTCACACATGTATACGAGGAAAAAAGCAATGGTGACCGTAAAACAACTAATCAACTAATCTGGCTTAGGTGGTGAATAAGCACCTACTTTTCTATTTCCCTCATCCCCTGGCCTCTTTTACAACTGAGTCTACTGTTATTACGGCAGGGGGTTACTTTGCGTATACTGTACTGCAAGAATATGAAGACTTTAATGTAATAAATGAATCTTATTGAGGCTATCTTAAGTGCTGGATATCCACCTGGTTTACTATTAGCTTTCGAGTTATTTTGAAAATGTTATTGCTGTACCGATCTATTGAATTTTGATTTACGATCCATAAATCTAGCTTTATTGCATTCGCACAAATATCAATACATGATTCGCAAATTATCAAAGCCTGCTACTTGATGGTATATCATACTATAATATGTATATACATCGGCAAAAATTATAATCGGTATGAAGATTGACACCTATCCGTGCTCGCCGCACGACAACACCGCGCGAGTCTTTTAATATACGGCGACGGCAGCGGGAGTTTATAAGGACTGAAGGAGCAACGGTACCGTAATTATTGCACGTACTCGAGGAAGCGATCGCTGGCGTGGTTTACGCGCCGCGGCACGAACTTGCTGCCTCTTGCTTATCCAACCAACCGATCTTCCATTCCGACAACAGAGAAAACCACATCCATATACCCACACACACACATTCGTGTCCACATATATACGATCCAAGAGAGCTGCATTACCGACGTGAGCAGCAATACAGCAGCCGAGACAGCAGCGCACGTAAAATCACTAGGTTAGGTCAGTGTTCCGAGGGCAGTTTCCGCTTGATGATGTTCCTTGACGGCTTTTTCCGCAAATAGTGTGTTCCCTCTGCGATTTCGGCCTGCTACACTTGCCCCCACATATTATGCATAAAAAAGATGTATCTATTATAAAGATTTGTGATGTTATGACATAAATTATCCATTGACGGATATGGTACAATGAACCTCGAATCCGTGCCAGCGAGCGAAAAGCACCTAGGTCGTATTTAACCCCGTTTCTTTCAAAATAAACCAATCAACGCTGTCTCCTTAAAGTGTTCCTTTAGATATATATATATATACACAGATGTGTATATGTGAGGGAGAGATTCAAATCATCAGCTACAAGGAGGTTAATTTGGCGTTTGCCCTTCGTCAAAATCAAGATGTACCTATATATGCATATTACGATGTTCGCAGAGAGTTGATCATCCGTAATGATAACCTGCGCGCGCTATAACAGGGAATTTGCTGTAACCGGTTTTGATTGCTTACGTAAAAGTAAGGCATTGACTTGTAAAGGCTAGCGCACACGCATTACGTGCTTGTGTATAAAAATCATAACACACCACAAATATTTGGTAAGCGCTACAAAAACGTTTACAACTGCTATGCAAACTGCACTGCGCAATGCATGTTTGCGTCATGACTTCTCGTTTCGGCCTATTGACGTTCGATTAATGCAGCTAGTTACAGGGGTATACGTGTTTTTGTGTATGCACAATCACGTCTTATTATTTATTTCGTGTACGTATAATTGCGGAATGACTCTCGCTATCTACGTTATATAAGAAAAACGCACCTGCAAGTTTTCTGCGGCGGAGAATAATCGGCCTTATCATCGATTCTGTATCAGTAAACACTTAGGTGCTCATGTGTCCAAGAAAGTAACGATTATACCCCCGTGTCCAGCAGCAAATAGACAGTAATATCCTCCCAGCGGAGAAACTTGCTTTGCATAAAACATTCATACCCCTAACTGCGCAACGTCGTCAAGAGTGGCATTTTTTTTTTTTTTTTTCGAGAACGCAGTAAGTGAATGATTGCGCACTCTCTCTCCTCTTCCCCCCGTAGCAGCGTCGGCGGCTTTCTCGGAACAGAAACGCACGCTTTTTATCCTTATCTCTTGTGCATTATGCAGGAATGGCACTAATGAGTCGGGGGAAGGGCTAATCGCGGCCTGCATAAAAACCCGCCCGTGGCCGCTAAAAAACGGCGTGAAAGCATGAAACCAAGCTTTTTCCTTCTAAAGCCGTCCGACCATGTGTGTGTGTGTGTGTGTGTGTGTGTGTGCGAGCGCTTGCCCTTTTCTTGTTCTCGGTACTTCCAGTACGGTGGACATTGACAGCGAAGTTTTTTCCTACTCAGAAAATTACTCGGCAGAAATTCCTGGCTCTAGCCTAATATGACTTGGACGAGCAATAGGTCGATTCTACGTATGTAGAATCTACGAATGTAGGAAATTTTTTCTAGCAGCGGTATGTGTTTCATTCATAAGGCAGCTGATTTCCACTTACAAAATTGTATATTTAAAAATATAAGTTATAGATGCCAACTTTAGTCATAATAAATGAATCGTAAGTGTCCTGCAGACAATATCATATTAATGAACGTATAACGACGAAGATTCTTCTAATTTTTTGTTCAACCAATAGTAAATTGAATCCTAAACGTTTTATAACCGAGCAGCTCTTATTAATAGTTCGGCCTCATACGTATCTGCAGTATCTAATCTATTTGCCTACAGATGATATCCCGCACAAATCTCACCTCGTGCAAAACGCTCGTCTACTTTTTCCATTATAAGGGGGCACGATTATCGAGAGTCCATCAGGTTCGTAGTCTCAATTATCCACCTCTCAAAAGGCTGGCTATCCGTGAAAGTTGCACAGCAGCAGCTATATCGTAAAAGCTCTCGGTGCAGTTGTATATACATATGTACAACCTCGCCCGGTCATAATTTACGGTTCGGCTTAGGGAGCTTTCGATTTCTGGGTTTTATAATGGGCGTATAGCACTTTCCACGAGAGAGTCCTGGATTTTCGCGATCGTGGAACAACAGAGCGCAGCGCCTGTACTCGATATACACACAGGATGTATAGGTATGCGTGTAATGAGATTACGGGCTTTGATCGAATAATTTACGATTCGCCAGTGTTCGGACGTAGTATAGTATAACAGTAGTAGTCGCTCTCAGCACTGTTTTATTGCGCTGGAATTGATCGATTAGTGGTTTTGTTCGTGGCGTGCAATTTATATAGGAAAGGTCGGAGATAGCCGCGATTATGTTTGCTCTGCTCGGGCTAAGAATTATTTTTACTTTCGCCAAGAAATATGTTGACTGCGCTCGAGGTCTACGTGATTCACAATATATTGGTTTCGCATACACACGCGCACATATAAAATGAAAGACAGAAAAGATTAATAATGTTAGATTGAAATCTTAAAACTACATCGACGTTATTAAAAAATAGCCGTGTGTGTATTGTCTCATCAAAAAGCCGCGCAGAAGAAAATTAGTAATGAGTGCAATCAAGATTAAAAAGAAAAAATTAATTACGTTGTGGTCCGTCGTGCGCGATTCGCATCAGTGTTGAGTAATTAATAAAGGCTTATAAGTTTTGTAAAGCAAATGCACGCCAGTCAGAAAGCCAAGGAGAGAAAGCCAGAATATTTACGCTCCTTCAGCCTGACCTGGGGTAACCTCGCAACACCCTCGACTTCGTTACGCTTTGATCGTCGAGGAGATAATTTTTTACATGCTCGCACATAAATCAAGCGAGCTCGCTCGCATATACATTTTATTATTCGCAGAAACATTGTCGCTCGGAGCTAATATTACAAAATATAACTCTTCTTGCATATAGCTTTGGTAGCGCCGAATAATACGTCGTCATCCGTATTGCATCCGCATTGAACAAAGCCCCCAAGATTTGCCCCTCGTAACGCGTCCATCGCACCCTTCCAATCAAAATAAACACAAAGTGTCATACGTCGAGCTACAGCGATATTTCATATAATATATACTCAAGCAGGCTTTTGCTTTGTCGTTGCAGGTACTACAAAGGGACATAGAGTCGCACGGGCGAATCGTGAGCTCGGTCGTTAAACTCGGCGAGAGAGTCGCCGGGCGAAATCGATGCGCTACAGCAGCAGCGGCAGCATCAGCGGCAGCAGCAGAGGAGCAGCAGCCTGATCAAGCCCAGCGGGAAAGGCAGCAGCAAGCGCTGCGGGTTGCGAGCTCTCTCGAGCGTCGCTGGCATCTTCTGTTCCTGCGCGCCTTGGAGTGGCAATGCCATATCGAGACGCTGGCCGCGCAAGTTCGCAGTAAGGTGAGTGTCGTTCTCTCGTTCTGTAGAGCGTGTCTTATATGCTCGTCATTTTATACACCGAGATATACCTGTTTACGCGGAGTTTTTTGCCGCCGTTTGAGGAGAGGAGGTTAATTTTAGCGCGACTGGATTAACGTAAAAACCAGTGTAGACTTACCTTAGACTCGAGAAGGCATGCGTTTTGGCGTAGGTGCGACATATCCCGCCCCATATATATATATATACGTTATGAACGCAGATTCTAAAGAGGGAAATAGGAAAGTGCAGCTACGCTCCACCTATCGTTAGAGTAGAGAGCTAGAGAATAGAATTGAAAGATGGAAAACGGCATTTTTTGGGAATAACTTGAATAATTCATAAATTTCATAGATGAGTTATATGAGAATTTCCACAACAGAAAGCATAATTAGGTATAAGTGCCGAGGGTAAGCTGAGCCGCGAGCACAGAAAACGTGCGCAGAGGCGGTGAAAAATAAGGAAGCATCGCCCGCATGATGACGCGAGCACTTAGAAAGCCAGCCGAGTATATAGTTTGCGCATGTATATCGCCGCCGAGGCGAAAGGACATCTTCGAGCTGTGCATGAGGAGGCGAAATGCTCCCGGGACGCAGAGACAACAGTAGCAAAAGCTAGTCACATAAATGCTCATTATACAAATAGGCAATAGAGCCGCAGACAATTGTGCGACCGTTGCGTATGCACCTTTACAGCGGGATTTTCTATACACGTACAGGATGTATATTTTCTGGTATTACGTATCTTAGAAATCGGTCAGACACGAAGCAAAAAATTATTCGATACCCTCGTATAGGAAAAAAAAGTTAATTCTTGACGTTCCGATAGTCATCTCCATTATATACGGAATTATAAGCTACTTCTCGCGCGTAATCCTACGCAAGAACTTATGTTAGTGTAACCATTCTCGTGCGACTCTTTGTCCCTCGAATTACGCATTTGTGCAGCTCGACCAAAAAGCGGCGGGAGCGCGTGGGCGGGCTATAGACAATAAACGCATCCACGCGCGCGTGCGTGAGTTTACCTGGCCGGAACGAATGAGCATATGGGACACGCAGCGAACGAGACAGCAAAGAGAAAGACAGAGAGAGAAAGGAAAGAGCCTCCCTCCCTCCCTCTCCCCGAAAAGGCAATAAAAACAGCGGACCGTAGCGGCACACCGGATACCGTATCATAGCAGCAACGTATAACACCGCGCTGTGTCCAGGTGAAGAAAGTGCTTATCTCGCTTTTCGGATCGGATGAAGATATTAAAGGAGAGAACGCGATGTTGAGACGACGATATCCAAGCGCCCGCGCGTGCGAGATCTATTATACATATATAATTGTATCGAGCTTCTATAATGGAGATGACTGTCCAAACGTCAACAATTAACTTTCTTTTTTTCTACACGTGGATGTTAAAATTGTTGCTCTCCGTGTGTATACACCGATTGAAACGTTTAGAAAGAGGGCTCAATCATCTATATTACATCCTCGACTCGGCTTACGCTCTCCGCGTTATATATTATACGATAAAAGAACGCCGCTCTATAAAGCGGGATGTGTATAAACAGTTACTTCGATATTGCTTTTTTTCTCCAGCGAAAGCTGCACCGATAGTCACTTTGTTCACCCGCTCAATCCGACGGGAAGTTCTCGACTTATCTCCGCCGCTACCTCGTGTATATATATATATATACTTGAATCGATAAATACAGTCACAGAGTCGTGCCCGGGGGCAGTAGCTCTCATTATGCATGCGCGATTGTGTCGGCTCCCACCTGGCGGTATACACCTATATTGGCGCGCTTATGAGAGCCTTTTGGCCTCTAACGAGTCCCGCGCTATCTTGACATTAGCCGCCGCCGCCGCGGGAGCATCGACTCACAGCGGCAAATGACTTTCGACTTTTTAATTTCGCGCCAGAGCTGTATGTGAGCGAGAAGTTTCGAAGGGATTAATCGTTCGGGCTTTTTTTGAACGTGTAATTTGACGGCGGGGAATATCGCGGATCGTCGCGAGGATGATTTATGATCTCGGTGAACTGGAGGGACATTCGCGAATTTCAAAGGGAGAGTTAGGAGATTGAAGGTTGATTGGAGGTTCGCGTGAATTTCATGCGGGTTTTAAAGTTGGCAGACGTTCGATAATAATTGTTTCGCGAAATCGTATATTATACGGCGTATAATATAAGCTAGGATTTATATCGCATAATTAGAAAAGATTATTCCCCTTTTTTAATCACCATAAAACTAAACTACTTCCTCTTATGATTACTGTATTATCTGTTGAATATATTCAGAATATGTTGGGTGAAGAATACAAACGAGTCTATTAAAATGAAAATAAGCAGTCCCCACAGATAATACACAAGACGAAAAATTCCCACTATCGGATCAACCAAGTGATTTCACTAATTAATGTAGGATTATCGCTGTATACGTGCACTCGTGACGATAATGTATACATCTCCAAAGCGCGATCAATGAAGTCTGTAGGAAGAACCAGTCCGAGACGTATGTAGATAAACGAAATCGAAATTAGAAACTCTCGCTAAATAATAAACAAAAACGCATTTTGAAAGCGCTTATCAGCCCAACTCTCGCGAGAATGAAAAAATCTGGCAAGACACGAGAAGAAAGTAATTAAATTTACTGTTGTTGGTTTAACACGCCCGTATAAATCCCGTCAAGTGTTTAGACAGTCGGCGCGCGATAAAGCCCCCGCGAGCGCACACGCACACAAATACCTGCTGCTATAGATGAAAGAACAACAAAAACTCGGAACTTCCACTTTCGGACCAGTATACGCTTGGCCCCGTTATCATATTTACTGCAGCGGCAGCAGCCTCCTTGCTCCCCGAGCTTGTCGAATTATGCATTACTTTCCATTTCGGCATTTTTACCGACCTACATCCTATCCGTATATACTATACATGCATATAAGCCTCTCGCCTATGAGCCGCGAGAGGAGAAAAGCGAAAAATCGTCGGGGCATTAAGCGCGATGAAAGCCGAGATCGATTACCATCTCACGGCGGTCTGCAATTCGAGATTACGCCGCGGCGGACACTGCACGCGAAATGCGCGCGCGATTTTTCGGCGTCCAAAGGAAGCGCCGCGGCTCAAAGGAAAAAAATGAGCCGAGAAAGAGGTCGTGCAGTTTTTCTCTTTACTCCTCTCGCCTGTCGGATAAGCGGGGAATTTTTCAAATTTCAGAATTATTGTAACAGAGCGAGTTATTGCGGCCCATAATTCAGCCGATAAGATTTCGTTTTTGCGCTCAATGAGCATAACAGACACAGAAATACTTTTAAGGAAATTCATATTATATATACGCAATATTAATCGCGCGGAAATTCGGAATTCGTAACTCGACAAACGTGAAATTCGATACAGGCTCCAACGCCACACAAGGCCCACATAAGGGTAAACAACTTTTACGTAAACGTATTTTCATTTTGCGTTCCACACTCGGAAGATTATGCTGGCTGTTTAGAGCCGTGATCGATCGTCCCTAATGCCTGAAAAAGTCGTGAAAGATGCCTAGCTTAGTCAGGCAGGTGAGCGATAATGAGGTGTAGATGTACGTCATAATTGTTTGACTGATGGCTGCTCGTCGCTATACGCGCATTTACAACGTTATAAGGTAATTGAAATACGAATTATAAAGATTATATACACGTGATCGATCGACCGAAAAAATTAACAAAATGAAAACTATTTCTCAAACCACAATACCTTCGAGAAAAATAAAGAGCGCATAGGAGAGACTCTGATCACCGACGCGCTCGCTGCCATTAGTCATGGTCTTTTTAACCCATCCTCCCGCAAGTTGTAACGCGCGCGCGGTTCCCCGACAATGGGATATCATCAGAGTCTGACGAACCGAAGCATGAAGCGAGTTCGACCTATCCCAAAACTTTCACGCGCTTCTTCATCCTCTCTCGCGCAATAACATCACATCCCGCGTGTCATTCTCTGTCTCTCTCACAGGGTACTTCTGTGCGCGATGATGATCGCCTTCCGTTTTCTCTCGCTGCTCGGTTTCACTGCCAACTCTGATATGCCACTCTCCAGTGCGCTCAGTCGAGCGAATATCTGCGACTGCGTTTCTTAATCTATATAGATATACATGGAATATGGAATATCGACGGTGAAGCTTTTGCACGTAATCAGCTCTCGACGGCGTTTGACTCGAAATTTTTTTCGACCTCTCAAGGTGTCATCGGCGTTTGCAGTCGATTGATCACTTGAATTTTTATACTCTAATTAAAAAACGGAAAATGCACACTTTCTTGTAGAGCAGATTTTTATGTCGTCGCTGCTCTTTCTTTAAATTTTAAAAAAAAAGAAAAGAAATTTTCCGATGTTGTCAAATACAACGCGAGGGCGCCCTACGTGTACTTAGTAAGCACGTAGATTCATTAATCCAACGAATGCGATTGAGTATAGCTTCATTAATCTTCGGAAAAGCATGCTGTGTGTGCATAGGTGCGGGCATCGTACTTTCAATTTATTTCTCAAAAAAGCATTGTAATTAAGGACGTTAAATAGACGGCCAACTTTTTCCCCGCAATCTTAATAACAGCCGTCCCTAATCGCAAAGCCAACAAACGTTCATTCAACCATCGCCTTTTTTCGCTCGGATTCCATTTTTTCATTTTCCACGTAATAGCTTTCTAACGTTCGAATAGGCATCTCTGCGATGGCCCGAGGCAATTAATAATTTCCCTCGCGATGAAAAAAGCCCAAAGCGCATCTTCGAATCCGTCATATGTGCTCGAAACGCGCGAACCGATCATCCGCATCAAACCATAATTACCTCTTCCAACTTGTACACAAACACCGTAGCGCAAGTCTAGAGAGACTCGCGTTAAATTACACCGAGGGCATATCTGGCTGACGTGCGTCCGGACGGCGAACACGACAGGCGGTCATGCCCGCCGATTTCATTGCGCTTATCTCCCTCTCTGTCTTTTCGGATTTTTCGCTACGTAAGGTCCCCTCGGACGTATACGAGGAATGCCGGCTAGATAAGCTACGCGAGGCTTATTAAATTTAAACTATTTTCGCTCGCGGCGGATTTTTTATATATGTATAGTGGTCGAGAGGGGGATCGCGCGCGAAGCATCGAATTCCGCGCGAGATTCCTCATGGGTTAATTAATGACGCGGTGATTAATTAAGTCGATGCGACGCTGGAATGGCATTGTTGAAATATCGCTGCGACGTTTCGACGGTTTATTGATGCTTGACTGACTCTTGCGCCTCAACAGTTATACGTCTGTAATAAAATCTACTTTATGCCGCGCAGAGGTCATCGACATTATTAATGAACAGATGGTTTGGTGAGATGCGGTCTCAGATCGTTTAGCATAATTTCTGCGAGCGAGTTTTAATGCCCGCTTTGGCGATTGCTCTCTCAATCGAGCGTAAGGGCACACTGAAAATTTTAGCAAAAAAGCCTATAATTTTCTTATCCGGCAAAGGGTGTTCGAAAATTCGCAATTTCGCGCTTCTTCTGCACGCATATACCCGAGGTGCTCTTGATTAAAAGCCGCTCGCGCGTGATATCCGCGTATGCGTGCAGCCGAGCATCGAGATAACGACTTGATTTTGGGAATACTACGCAGGACGCGCGTCGCTGCACGCGATGCCCATTATAATATAATGCGCTGTAAATTGAAGAGCTTGTTTTTCCATTTCTGCGTATTATTTGTGTGTCGCTTTTTTTACCGGTGCGTACGCTTTTACGAAATTTAGCTTCCGTGAAACGACCGACCGCATAACGTCACGTTCGTCATATTTTTCTTCCGAGCGGTGTACTGCTGCGATGGTCGAGTGAAAGGAAAGGGCTCGTGCTTCGCCCTGTGGGGTCTAGTAGTGCTGCTTTTTTTATATTTTTTTATTGCTATACTGGTTTGTACGGCTCGCGCGAGTTTGCTCTAAGGTCAAGAGACGCATTTGTCTTGCCGGCGATGTGCAGCAATCTCAGCCGCGCATAATTCGTGCATAATTGACGTGTTTTACGAAATAAGTCGGTTTGCACTTCTACGGATCTTCTTTTTACCTTTGTTGCGCGAACACTCGTGAAATCGGATATGATTTATACTTAAAAATGCATCGCTATGTGTGTGTGCGCGTGTGAAATTTATTACCGCTGAAATGAGATTTCAGTTCAGCCGTCAATCACTCTGGGAGAAAAAAAAATAATAATAATTTTCGAGCGATCTCCTGCTATACAATGTTTGCGCGTAATTCACGTGTAATGTTATACGTATTAGATGTGTGCCATTCACTTAATGGACGGTTGTATATGAAATTCTCCGTGGCCAGGGTAATGAAAGATGCCCGTGTCCGTCAAGTACGAGTATATACATAATGAACACCTTTCTAATATACCGGCGCACAAGTGTTCGTTATCAAATAAGCTATATACTTCTGAGATGAAACGTATTTTTTTACAAAAATATAAACATCAGCCCCGTGGAGAAAAAATGCGCGTGTTATGTGTGAAAGTGTGTTAATTCGATGCATTCACGCACTTGCGTATTTGTAGAAAATAATGATTTCCACCAAAGTGCCCGAAAGTAATGTAAACAAAGTATGCTGTGTACGTACATATATCGAATGTCAATTCATCGGCAAAGTGGTTGTTCCGAGTATATAAGAACCGAAAGGTACATTATACCTGTCATCGAGCCCCGAAGACAAAGCACACCTGTCAAGTCGGAATCACCTTTCTCTCTCTCTCTCTCTTCTCTCTCTAATATAGCAGAGCCTCTTCACTTGCCAGCGTGAAACAAATCCACTATAATATACAAGTATCGTTCGCAGTTCCTATATAGGATATACGGGAGACTGATCCTACTTGCGCCATTCATAGAATACAGAGAGAAAGTTAAAACCTATATCTTCTGGAGCTGCGATTTTCCGCTGAATAATTAGTTGTAAAACCGTTACACTTGCTTATATATAGTTCGCGTAACATAGTTTGCTGCAGTTTTGCATAGCCACAGCGGTCATCTCAAAATTTCGCGGTAATTTATTGTTTTATGTTTCTATATATATACATACTTCATAACGAATAGCCCAGCGTAAATGACGCAATACTCCGGGGTGCAATATAAAAGACTCGCTCCCCCAGCAGCCAAACAGAATCTTTCCGCGTATTTATAATTATATAGTGGCTGCAATGCCACCCTCGCACTGACCTTCTTGCCGATGCAGCATCGACTCGATAATTGCGAGCGCCGTCGCCCACGGCGGATGAATATTTACCTGCAGAGCCTCGCTCGGCCCTCTGTTTCTCTACACACACCGTTAGAGGACAATGGCTCGCTCATTCAATCGACGGAACAATAAGTCGTGCCGCATCGCGGCATTGGAGCTATGCATATACGGAAAATTACCCCCTCGTAATTATTCGAATCTCGCGCCTTATGCGCGAGAGAATAGTAGCTTTTGTCATGTAAAAAAAGTACGGAGAGTAAGAGTGTCGGATGGTAATTAATCGCGGAATTCGTGAAAGGGGTCGTCTCGTTTTCATATTCTATATAAAAGGCCGACTGCCGCACGACAGATCGGAGAGAGAAAGTGCGCGCTTTGTGGCTATATGCAAAGTCCAAAAAACACAAATATTTTTGAGCTCGAGCGCATCGATGTATTCAGATCGCGCGATAAGCATTCGAGGCGTCTATGTAAAATTAATGATCCCCCGAGACCGAGAAAGAGCATTTTTCACCCAAGCCTTCCCCGGCTGCAAATGACAGCCTACCGCTTTCCTGAGAAAATGCCACGAGGCAGTGAAAAAAAGCAGCTCCAGCGCGGGGGGACGCCAATATACATAAACGTCGTTGTTATTTTCTGAGACTTCGATTTTCGTGTGTCCTCACTCCTCTGCCTCTCTCTCGAGGGGCTTTGACTAAATTGCCGTCCAGCCCCTATATATATATATACATAGCCGAGAGGTGCGCGCTTTCACTCCTCGGAGATAAACTGAGTGGCTCGCAGGTATACAGTCCGTATAGATAATACCGCGCCTAGAGTGCGTAATTGACCGAGACAATAAAATTAGGCGGATTTCGAGAGCCGGATTAGTTTTTAAAAGCCTCTTCGGATGCTTCTTTGGCTGCGTGCAATATACATATACGCGCTTACACGTAGACACACAACCGTATATACGCGTAAACGCGACGGCCCGGGGAGATTAGGCACATCGCAGGGAATGTTATAAGCTCGAGGGCAAGATACACTTTTGCAACTCCACCGAGATAATATCGCACGGTGAGGGGAGGGGGTGAGCGGCTTCGAGGAAAAGGGCTGCTTAGGCGCGTGTTTCTCTCCATTGTCGGAGAGATGGATGACCACGTAGTCGCCGGACGCTGCAAAACTATAGGTATATATTTTCATGCCGTTTACACATGGGATTGACGTTTATTAACTTTGAGGTGGTATTGTTGTACGCTATAATTATGAGGCGATTAGATACCAACTTTTCACTAATATGTTGCGAGAAAATGTAAAAATTCTCTGTCATACGGAATCTTGTTCTATTATCCTCTCCCTGGCACTATACTTACTGTTTCCTAAAAATTCCAGGAAGGCTACTATACTTATACATATGTATAGTCAAGTCTGACCTATCGCGCGTCTTTGATCGGATATGTGGTATTTTTGCGTTACAAAACTAAGGTTAACATAAGGTTTACAAAACTTTTGAAAATATATGTATATATTATATACATTTATTGCGTACAATTTGTACTATTTGAAAATGACCGCTATATACCCGGCAAGAATTATACAGCTGGTGTTGAGCCCATCAAGTATATATTGTAATGTACACGGCAGATGTTTGGGTCCAGACTTTCGGAATGTTTTTTTGTGTGAATAGGCTGCCTCTCTCTTTTCTGTAGCATAATACCAAATAAGAACGTTATAGCGGGCAAGAAAGGCCACGCGATCGCCAGGTACTCATTTTTTTTCTCGGCTGGTATATAGATCCGCGCAGGACAAAGGAATGTTTGCGGATCAAGGTTGGCGTTACCTGTCAAAATTGAGGCCTGCAAAAAGGACGAACGCGTGGCGTCGTGTCTTTATTAATCGATATATTATGTAGCCTATGTATATGTATATATATCCTCGGCGTTGCGTAACGTCCGTTGTTGTTCTGCGCACTCTTTTTATTACTCTCTATTGTCATTTTATCATTGTGCGTCAAATATAACGGATGGATCAATCGAATTACCCAACTTTATAATATATATACTACACGTTGAGTGAAAAAATCAACTTCCAGCACGAGAGAGAGAATATTCGTTTCCCGCCCCCTCTCGGCATTTTTTCCTCGCATCAGCTCTTTATCCCCCGCAGCTCGTTTGCGCGCAAAGAGAAAGATGGTCAGCACTGTATATATATATATATATACGTGTGCACGGAATCGGGCCAGGGATCAAATTAACGATCCTGCGGCTTTTTCGCGCGTGTTTGCGGTCGCGCGGCGCGGAATTTACAGCCGTCAGAGAGGGGCGATCCGAGGCGTCCGGATCCGCGTGATTTAAGGAAAGCGTGCCTCGGCGGCGGCTACTTTCGCAGAGGGCTCTTCGCTCGTTGTATACTGCAGGGGAGGCTGTGAAAAAATCCGCTACTTTATTGTACCTGCACAGACCGACAGCGCTGGAGTTCGTATACTTCTGCTTCTGCTTCTTCTTCTTCTTCTTCTTCTTTGCAGTGCAACCGAGTAAATTGATCTTTCGACATTCGAATAGAAATCGTATAGGAGAAAAATCAATCTTCTCTCTCATCACGCACGTATACACGCATTACATATATGCTACTGCAAACACGCGGTCATCTGGGTTAAGGTCAATCCTCTTCCAATAAAGTACGTGTGCGCCAATTTTTGCGCGCCTCTTGCGCCTTTTACCTAGCGCTGCTCGCGCTCTTTTTCCTCGGCGTCTATATACTATAACCGCTGCAGCAGAGGAGAGCAGCTTTATCACTTTACGCGGAAGCGCGCCGGATCTTTTTCTCCGAATGGCATCGGGAGATTAATGTTACGGTCACGTAATTCACCCGCGCGCGATCGCGCGATCGAACCAAGAAACTTTTCATTGTTTTCGAGAGAGCTCGAGCGACGATCGACATAACGGCGAAAGTAGGTTAGACCTCGAGGATTTTATACACGCGCCAAGATATCGCGCAAGAAGAAGCTGCTGCTGCTGCTTGCCGTCTTCTCTCCCCCGGACGCGCGATTTTTGCTCCTTTTTGCGGCTGCATCCTCTACGCCTTCGCAGCTGCTGCTTTTATGTACAAAGATCGCCGGCCGACGATCGTGTTTCGCGAAGGAAAATTCTATTGAGTCGTAAAGGTATTTCAATGTATACATGTACACGCGCCTCGGGAGTGTGTGCTCTCATTGTACTTTATGGATTTAAAAGCGTGTAACTTTTACATTTTTAATACAATATTTTTTTTATATATGTACATCTGCGACACCTGCGTGTCCTGCAACGCTCGCGTTTTTACGATATTTTTGCAGAATAGAACGCGGCCGCTCTAAAAGTATCATAAAGCTTTACGATCATGAGACGGCCATTACGGCGTTCCCGAATCGCACACAGGTGCGTACTGCCATGTGCTGCAGTCCGAAACAATACTCGGAGCTTAAAGCAAGTGCATTGTTTCTCGCACATAGATCGCGTACAGGTATAATGCGACAGGTTGTAATGCAGATCCGCATCCCTCGGAGAAAATCCCTCTCTTCCCGCACGCGCGCTCGGCCCCTCCTCCGAGACTGTAGCAGGAGCCGTAAATTTCGGGCTGTACTGCCCCCTCCCTCGAGAGGGTTAACACAGCGGAACGTGCGCGTATAGTATACCTGTCTGACGCGCACATACATACACATATACCTGTATATACACGAGAGAGTTGGGAGAGGAAGACGCTCGTAGGTATACGCGCCATAGGTACTGTGTACACCTGAATATGCCTATATATACTTACTATACGGAGAGCGCGTCGAGCGCCGAGTGCGCGGCTATGGTCACTAGTCCTGCGTTGCCCCTCATTCAAGCGCTCGACCGTCGAGCCAGTCACATCGACTGTAGCAGTGGTCCGAGCGTCGCTCGCACGTGTACTCAGAGACCAGTGTAAACTCGCGATATTTTTCTTCGTTTCGAGCGAGGTGTCTTGTGCTGCGAGGATATCAAGGTAGATTTTTGTGGATTTTTGGTGTGAAAAAAAACAGTGACTTGAAAACTTTTTTGTTAACGCTAAATGAGACGTTGCACACGCCTGACACGTTCAATTGGCCCGGCAAGTTGGCTGCATCGAAAGTCGTATACGCAACGTCCATTCACTATAATTACTATTTGTAAGCGCGCGCATGTGTGTATATATATACTGCAGTAGTCTTAATTCCGTCTCAATTAACCGAACTGTTTTGTGCTCCAAATAACACTTCGTGCTCGCGCTTCAATGTGCCCGGAGCCGTGTGTCTCCGTTATACACACAGTAAAGGACGTCTCGATTGAAACGTTTTGACAACAGAATAATTTTTTTATCACGTGCTCTTTGAGCTTTCGACATGATATTTTCACTATGTTGACGCTCGAGGTATGCCGGATTAGCGCGTATAAATCAAAATATTATGTTTTGTCTCGTCCGCTGTTATTGTCCAGCTAGTCGCACAATTTGATTGTTATTTCCCAGAATTTGCGGCATCGCTTGCTTCAAAAATACAATTACGACCTTACTTGACACTTGTTCTAGTACTCCTTTTCTTAATTATTTGAAGAAACAACGTAAAGAAATTGTATATACTATATAAGAACGCTAATGACGCAATCTCACAATGCTAAAATTAGCGCCATTATGATGTCACAATAGAGCATTACTATACCAGCCACTCAAAGAAAACATTACAATTATACTCATGCATTATTATCGTCCAGTTTAGTCCAGTCGTAATAATATGATAACAAAAAAACAAACGATATAACGACCCGCCGTCAAGTATTATAGAATCCTTATACCCAACGCAAACGTTCTCGCCATCTAAGAAAAAAATTAAATAAATAAACGCAGCGCACCTCACGCTAAATTCGCGACCTTCTGCTTTCAGTTGTCATCGAGTCGTTGCAGCAGCGACAGCGACGACGAGGAGCCAGTGACGAAGCAGCCACGCCTGAGTCGTCGAGCCTCCGTCAGTCCGACCTCCGGCAGTTGTTCATCCTCCTCGAGTTCGTCGTCCCAGGACGAGGGCAGTAGCAGCAGCAGCACCAGCGGCGGTGGTCACGGTAACAGCAGTGGCTCGTCCCGGCGTCGGTCGTCGGTTCGAGCGAGACGTCAGCTGAGGGCTCGGTCCTGTCAACAATCCGAGCCAACTAGCGTTAACAATAGCACCGAGGGTGTGCCGGCTAGTGTAGACTGCGTCGACTCGTCGTCTAGGTCGGAACTATCGTCCGACAGCGACGTTTCCTCCGAGAACAGGTTCATCGACGATGGATCTTACTTCGAGGTGAGTTCAATGCTCCACGTATAAGGCCGGTAGATTTACCCCTTTTAAAACCCCCCGATCCATGCTGCAGGATGACCTGGACGTGCTTTGCGTGGTGAATATCAAAACCGAGGATTACGTCTCCCAGCCAAAGCTCTACAATCGAGAGACGAGTTTCGGCGACCAGGGCACGGAAGCCGACATCGAAGAGGCCGGACTCAGCGAGGAAGAAGCCGACGTCACGAAGGAGAGCAGCAACAGCAGTAACCAAGTCGTCATGACGCCAACTCCGGACCCGGTGCCGATGACGACAACGACGTCGATCGAGGAATCGTGCGACGAAATCGACGCGCCTAAGCCAGTCGAGGCACCCGCGAACGACAGTCCCAAGCGCCGTAGGACTGATATCGACGAGGCTGCGCTGTTCAACACGTGAGCATATTTTTCTTTTTCCTTTGGAAAGTTGCAATGATCTTTACTTTTGACTACTTTTCGTGCCGCGGGCTGCCTTCTCTCTGCGTGCATATCTGATAAGAATTTGCGACATTTTAATATAGCATACGGCTGATAAAGATATGCGCACCGCGTGTTTACACCGAATTTTTATCGGCGACCGATCTTTCCTTGCTCGCACTCCAAAGGTTTTTCAACAGATAATTTGCTTTACGCATAGTAACAAAGTATTATTTCACTTTAGAGCGATTTTTAAACAAACAGCGTTTATTAAAGCGATTAGGCCAATCTCGATCGGAACGTATATCTTACTTGCACGATATTGATAGATAATCTCACGCCGCGCATTCGCAAAGAGGAATACTTGTTATACCGACAGCAGTCAGCGATCAGCTGTCTGGCGAAGCTTCGGAAATAAATCTTACGTAAGCCCACCAGCACTCGAGAATCAAAGAAAACACATTATCCTTCCGACGAGTTTTCTTCTCCGCTGCAAAGCGAAAGACGCGCACGCGTCCCGATAATAATCGCTGACTCCTCGCATTGCAGCTCGAACAGGAAATCCAAGAACTGCGCGACCTTCTACTTCAAACACATGGACACGGACTCCGAGGCCGATAGCAACCTGAGCAGCAACGGCGCAGCTCATCAGCATCCGACAGTCGACGAATCCTCGGAGGAGGAGTGGACCTACACGTCCGCGCGCATGGACGTACGGCAGCAGAACAACAAGAGCAACGCCAAGATGCGCCTGGACTTTGACGCGGAAGCCACGGGCACGATCGACAATGCGAAGCTTGACGACTGCATGGATAGTGATGCTCTCAACGGAAATGTCGTGGACGATGTTGTACAGACCGCTGGCATTGCCGAGGAGATAAAGAAACAGTCGAGGGAAAATAATAATAGCGATGACGAGTACGCCAATAACAAGGACAGTATTCAGAAGCTCATCAGAGAGGTGAGTTTTTCGTTCTTTATATAATTGGACTATTGAAATACGTATTATTCGTACGCCAATAGCTAACGGAAAAAATTCTCTCCTCTTCACAGGTGGAGAAGCTAGTGCGCGAAGAAGGCAGAGGGGCGCACAGTGTACCGTCTCTCATCTTCGACGAGGAGAAGGGTCTGCTCAGCGCGCAAAATCATCGGGCCAAGTACGCGAGAATCAAAGAGTGGCTGGCACTCAACACTGCGCGTTGCCGCGACGGCAGGTGCACCTCGCAGGTGAGTGTCTGTCTGCTTGTCCGCAACTCTTATGTATCTACCTCCGTGGGCAACGATATGTACCCATACAGAAGAGAGAAAGGGGGGAAAAGGAAAAAAAATCGATGATTGCATGCTGCCGGGAGAGCAACCGCTCGCTCGCTCGCTCGCGCGCGAGTACGTGATACGGCTTCTATAAATGCGAAGCGACTGTCGGCTGGCTTTTTTACAATTTCACTCGAGCCTACTAGGAAATCACGCGGCGATTGATTACGCGGGTATCTGCATTCGTTACGGGGCGAATTTGCACTCGGCGTTCATCCTTTTAATTATACTGGGTACATGCTAGTTGCACTTCCAATTGATGCTTACGAGTTTTTAAATATTGGGGTGCGTGATTTATTCATCGTGTTTATTATCATGGAAAATGCTTGAAGTAATGTAGATTTTTCGGCTATTTTATCAAGTGGCGTTGCTTCAGCTTCTGCAAAAATGAACAACGTAAATCATCTCCGCCTTTACAGCTCCGTCATTAGCAAGTTGCGTGATACGTAGCGTACCGATGTTTTTACGGTTCATATTTTCCCCTTTTTATGCCTTTGCATAATAAATACCAAACATTTTATGCCTGCAATCTCTTTCAACGAAATCTGCATCACTAATTCCCGTCTTTATATTTTTCGCAGTATTGCCTATTTACGGCCTCGGAAACGCTGGACAGCTGTGACGCTAGCGGCGAATACACTACCGGTGAATCCGACGTGGAGAAGCAGTCCGAGAGCTCGGAAGAAGATCTGCAGAGCAGCGTTGTCACGTGTCGCCTCGGCCAGGCCTCGCAGTCCAACTCGGAGGAGCTCCTCGAGGAGGTGGATCCGGCTCAGCGCAGCCCCGTCTTCCAGAAGCCCATCCCCGTCGAAGCGAGTACGCCCAAAGTGGTAATGCGCTCAAAGCGCAAGACCGGCAACGGTCCTAGGCCCTGGAGTGTCTCCTGCATTACGCAGATTCGAAAACGCACGAGCCTCGAGGTCGATCCTAGCGAACCCATCTCCCAGTTCTCCATATCCGAGACTGCGCTTCACCAGCTCGTCGCCGGACCTCCTGCTAAATCCGCTTCGTTCGACGCGACGTAAGTTGATTTTCTTATTGCTGTGATCTATTGTCTAAACGCGCACTTTCACTGCCTGACAATTGGAAAGCACTCGATATGTAATTCGCGAGGCGCAAAAAACGAGAGAGTACCGGGGCGTAAAGTCCCGCGGGTACGCTCGCAATTATTTGCGCTCAGCGAGCGCCTTGTTTTTTTTTAATCTGCGGGCAATATCGAGATACTGAGCTATGTAGAGATCGCGATCTACTTTTGTTTCGCCTTGTTTTGCAGGGAATCGCGTGCACCCTTCAATAACTCAACGTCGACATTGCTGGAGGAGACGATAATCGGTCACGATGCTCGTGTGGCGAGAAACAGCTCGCTGCGTCGCAGGAAGAACAGGCTTCGCAAGAAGAATGTGGTAAGCATTCGGTCCTCCTATTTTTATTGCCTCTCCTTTCATCCGTCTATCCCTTAGGCTTAGAGATTATTTTGCCTCGACGATGATTTGAAAAATACGGAAATGAGGGCAATTTTCCGAGTGCGATTTTTTTCGTACGCGCGAAAAATGCTCTCGAGTATCATTGGCATAATCACCAGGAAGCTAATGTCTTTCGAGTCTCTCAATTACCGGCATGATAGCACTTGCTTGGCGTAAAGGAAGTGAATTATTTTATTTCGATGTTTGCTTTGTGTTTTCTTGGAAGCGATGTAGTGTGCTGCTCAATTTATTTGTGATTAGATGAAATAAGTTTTTTTTTCCGACGCTCCGGGCTCCTGGAACAGTCATGATTTCCATTAATAATTTTCGAACATAATAGAAACACGCTGATCAGCTATTACCTTCTATAACAACTTCCCGAACAACTCATTCCTAACACGAATGTATATAACATCAGTGATTAAATAAATTCATTACTTCACAGGGACGCAAGAGCGAATCTGGATCAGACGGCGTGAACACCAACACCAATCAGCGTTCAGAGAACAGCGACGAAGTGAGCTCTGGCAACAACAATCCCCGTTCTACTCGCAAATCCGTCAGCGGCCGTCTGACCCGCTCAAGTCGTGTTATCACCACCACCGTCGGTACAACAACCGTGACTCTCGTAAAATCCGGTTCGTTCTCCGGATACAGCGCACAGCAGGAAACCACCGAGAGAACGACCACTAGTGACCCTCCATCGGTCGTCGGCCAGAGCAAGATTGCTTGTTGTCGTACTACCGCTTCATCCGAGTCCGAGGACGACGAGGAGGAAGCTGCTTCGACCGCCGTCGCCAGATCCATGCGCAATGGACGTGCCTGTACCAACTGCGAAGACAACAAGCAGGTGCGATCCTCACCGTTCAATGGAGCTGATAGTGACATTGAAAAAAATAGTCTAGGAAACAACTCGTTCTCCGAGCAAGCTTGGGATAACTATCAGGTACGTGTCGAAGTATGTGGCTCGACATGTGTTCACGTTCATTTGTTCTTATTTTTTTGGTTCTGAGAAAATGTTTTTATTTTGCATGCTTATCGAATATTTGGAAATCATAACAGGTCAAACTCTATTTTTTGTATGTCTTTTATTACTGTTTTTTCACAATTTAATTAAAATATAGGCAGTCATTTAATCCTTTAAAATAATTCGGTTCATAATTTTAATATATTATGTTTAATTTAGGAAAAATACATGAGCGAACCATACAGTGAGGTAGCAGATATCGAAACAGAAAGACGTCTTTTGGAGTTTGGCGATGATTACAGAAATTTCCTTGACAGTCAATCTGACTGTGCTTCAAGCTTAAGTGCCGTTCATCACGTAAGTATTTGATTTTTCAATAACAACAAATTTTACTCGAGTTTCTTTTTATTGACGGAATTTTTATGTGCAACAGAAGAGCAACGTTACATCAGATGACAGCGACAGCGATTCAGACTTCAAGCGTTTGGTCGAGACCTCGCGCAATCAGGTTCTACTTTCGGAAGCTCGATACGGAACTATGGTCGACAGTAGCTTCGTACCTATTCAAAATACTGCACTCGAGGTATTCTTTAATATAGTTAGATTTATGCGCAGGCTTTTGGTAACGATTGCAAATTGTATTGTAAATGCCGTAAAGAATTGCTTTAAATGGACCTACAAAAAAGTGTGTGACATTGGTACAAAAATATATAATTCCATTTGGAATCTATTCTTCTCCCCTGCTAAAACTGAATAACGTTCAATATTCAAACATGACAATTTTTTTGACTGTATATTGGAAAAACGAGAATGTTATCTGTATCAGACGTGAGATTTCTCTCCTAGTCAGTGTAGTGGTACAACTCTAAAAAAATTGTACATTTTTATTTTATTATTTAATTGAACGATGAAATAATACTTGAAATTTATTTGAAAAATAGACTTATGCAAAAAAAAGAGTTAATTTTTGGTTATCGTTCAACCACTGACTTCATTTAACTTGATAGCATATTTATTTTTGTGTCTATTTAAAAAAACAATTTAATTTAACAAAAATAATATGCTTTTCAAAACATAACGTAAATTTTATTTTTATAAGCATAACTTTCAAAATTCTATGTGTATACTTCAACCAGTATTAGTGTAATACATAGAATTTTGCAGTAGAATTTTTCACTGCATGACGCTGTAGATTATAACAAATCGCTTTCGTAAAATATCAAACACGTACTTGACAATTGAATTAAATGACAATAATACGTGTATGATAAAGCAGGCTTCTAGTTTTGTACGTATATATCTTTAAAATTGTCGATGGGAGCAACCTTCCCACGTAATAAGGCTTTAATATACCTACGTATAATTAACAATTTGAAAAATGTTTTTTTTTTATTTCTGAAATTACGTCTTTAAGCAGTAAATATCTATATGTAATAACAAATTTTTATTGTGTGGCTTTTCTAATATCCCTTTGCTTACTCCTTACCCTTTATACCCGTATACGCTTTGAATTATTTTTCCAATTGCTTTAGGAAAAAAAATGAACTTTTTAGATATTGTTATATAATAATATCTATACTAATATCTTAAATAAGTTTCTCTGAAAAACTTTCCCGCAAGTAAAAGATATTATCTATTTTTACTACCTCGATTGTATAACCGTTGTAAACTAGGATAAAGTTTACGGCTCATAAGCGCTGCAAGCGCGCATCTAACAAAACTGCCAGTGTGATGGAGTGAAGTACATAACCGCTTTTCCAGTAATCTTTGGGCTTGACATGCTCCGCGCGTAAGCTTTCTACGCCGAGCGAAAAATAATTTGAAAATGCGAAATGTAAGCGTTTCTGTCTGGGACTTGTTTCAGAGCGAACTGACTCGCGTGTGCCGCGAGAACATAAGGTGTCTCAGAGCCATCTCCGAGGCGAACGGCGTTTCCCGTCACAGCGACAAGCATGGCAAGCAAATTCGTGGTGAGTACCCAGTAGGAGAAAAACCGACGGCGGACGATTGCCGATCCTCGCCGATAACCTCGCTCTCTTGCGTAGCGGCTATCTTCGTCACGGCTCTCAGTGGACTTGCCTATTATTTCTTGTAGTTTTTGGCTCTTGTGTCTGTACTTTTTTAATAATATTTTCTTATCTTTGCCTTCCGTGCTATAACGGTGGAAGGCGACGTGACACGTTCTTACGGAGCTTTGAAACCGAATTATTTTTACTTGATGGATAACTGTTCTTACATATAAAAATAACAATTTATGCAACCTAACGGTTAGACGTTTACACGGTGTATTGTAATTGAAAAAGTTGATCTAGACGTTTGTATAAAATGCATTACGCAAGTAAGAGGGTTCCAAAGCTCTGAAATAAATTGTTGACGTCAACAATTGATTTTCGCTCTTCTTAACGATTCATTTGACTATTAGATTTTTTATTTGTAGAGTAATCGTGGTAGCTTTTCGTATCTAATTTATCATTTAAGCATCGCCATGATATTATTTATTTTACAATTTAACTTCTCAAAGGTGAAACAATGTCGAAATGTAATTACCTAATTGTATTCAATAGTGTACCTCTGTCACCTTTGTACAGTTAACAAGTCATTAATTTGTAATTGTTTAAAATATGCTGCATGAATAATGCTTACGTCTTAATTTTAACTTTATTTATTTCATTATTAAACGATTAATACACTTTTCACTCTTAAAATTTGTTTCTTCTATGTGAAATAAGAACGCAAGTTCAATCTATTTTTGTATTTTTTTTAAGAGTGAGAGTCTTTAATTTATCGTGTCTTTCATCTCATCAACTACTTTTATACTATATCATTCAGTTGTATTGACTACGATGGATGTCTTTTTAATTTATTTTTCATCGTTGTCTTCGTTATTTAGTCGTTACAATAGCTTGTACTGTATATTTATTTGTTACTTAATAAATTCATTTAACTACCAACATCACTAATTATTACTCACGCCTGATTAATTACTTGGTATGTCGCTTTCACGCTTCTTATTCATCATTATACAGCATGCATGAGAATAATGTATTATGTACAGTAATATTTACACTGTTCAATTGTGCATAGATCCTAAGTGATTATATTCGTTCCGTATGTTAATGACGTCGTTTCTCTCAAAGATCTTTACAGCACGATCAAGGAGTAATCGATTTGAATGAGTGGTTCTATCGAAATTTTGCATAGGCGAACTAGTTGTAAGCAACTGCGGTGACGATATTATATGCATCTAATCACCATATACGGCGTCGCAAAGTGGCGTAGGACTGCAAATAAATTCTTTCGCTAATTAGAGAAAGTCCGAGTCAAGCTTTGCACGTGGTGATAAAATTTGACAGCTGTAATGCGTATATATAGTTAATACAAGAAAGCAACGACGAAAAAACTTTCGTAGGTAGCTGGAAACTTTACGTCGTCATTAAAGTCATGCAACTCGGTGTAAATTCACCGCGAAAAGGTGAAATTCGAGCACACACGACTCTATAAATTAGAATCTTCAGAATCTCCCGATGCATTAATATCTCGGTGCTCGCTGTAAACAAGCGCATAAAGCAACAATCATCCAAATCGATGACGCGTATCACCAGCGCATATTAACCCACATCTCGCCCGCAACTCGTCCGTGTCGGAAGAGCCAAAAAGAGCTGCACCCATATTGCGGGGACAGTCAAGTCCAGCAGCCGCGTTATTACAGGCGATAAGCGACAGGTTGTCAGTGACGTATCCGGGGTAAAACGTTGCCCACGGGGAAAGCTCCCGGTGGCGCGAGAACGAGACTAATATTTATCCGCCGTTAAAGACTCTGACGTACGGATATACACGTAAAGCATACGCGAGGAGTAGGAGCCCGCGGCGATCGTCTTCGCGAGCGGTAGGGATATAATATACCCACACCGCGACTGGTTCGCGGCTTTCACGCCAGTCGCACCGAGGCCTCGCCGATGTACTGACGTTCGCGAATGTTCTTACAATACTCGCTTGTAATACGTGCGAATAAGCCGGACTTTTTTGCGGTGGTGTCGCATACTTGTTTTTCACATTGTGGAGTGATATGTCTGTACAGACGGAATTTATCGCCGGGACCGTCGGCGACAATCGTACGTATATACCCGAAGCTGTTGACGTTTATTATTCTCGTATATATGTATGTATGGGTCATAAAAATTGCGTACATTGCAGTGCATAATGAGTCTATTTTTGGATCGATAAATGCTCGCGATTGGCACGATTCGAGAAAGCTGTGTGCTCTTTCTCGCGCGACGATCGAGGAAGTATCACATTTTAATTATAGAGTATTTGGTAAAAATCGTGAGGCTCGAAGGCAGTGATTATAAAAGATAGTTGCAGGCTTCGGGCCCGGTTTTGCATAGTAAAATGTGTACGCGGCTTTGAAAAATCGCGAATGCCAGTCGTTTTTCGCGAAAGCCGCGATTGCACACTGCGCAGAAAGTCTGGAAAGGCGGTGTGCGCAGTAACTTTTTATAATATACTATATACACTCTGGGGAGACTCGCCTGATTTAAATACACTTTCTCTCAAAAAACTAACGTGCAACCAACATTCCTTAGTCGATAAACCGCATGAAATTTCGTGTACTACATTACTCGCTCATCTAGATAACTCCTTTCATAACCCGCTGCACGTACACCGATAAGATATAAGTTCTAGGTCAGTGTCAACGCGCATCTACTTCATACCCGTTTTAATTTCCATGTAATATCCATCCAGGCACAATAAGACTGCGCACAATCGAGCGATTTTCCATCGTTCCTGCGAGATCGCAATCATAGCGGTACACTCCCAGCAGCGATTTCCTGCAGGAATTTTTGAGGACACTCGGGAAACATAGTTTTACTTATTCATTATACGACGTTGCCAATGATTACAGCCCCCGTTGCAGCTCGTAAAGCGTAATGGTCAGAACCATAAATCCCGCCGTATTATATAGCACTCGCAGGACCTCACGTGTATATGCATACGCACACACACACATATGTATGTATGTATGTAGGTATCCTTCGAAAAAAGAAAATAATAAAACGTCCGTTTTCCTATAACTACTATACTACTACTACTACTACGTGGCTTTCGAATCTCGTATGCGTGCGTGTATATATAGCTATAGCTTATATATCCACCACGCGCAGGATTATATTGCGCTCCGTAAAAGCCGCGCTCTAAAATAAAGGATCGTGTCCTGCGTAAATCAGAGACAGAGAGCCATTCCAGGAACGACGCAAGTATATATATATATGCAAACTCGAAATCGAAGAGGAGGAACTGACGCGGGCGTCTATATCGTGAAAATCGTACACGTAAACCGGATTTCGAACCTAACCGATACATATAGGTATATAGGCTTGTTCGAGTCGACCGGATTAAAATCTCATGCCGCCGGCTTTGTCCCTTTTACCGCTGCGCGGACTAGTTGGCCGAAAATCTCTCGAGTTTTATGTGCGAAGTAGAGTCCCTCTCTCCACCGGCGGCGCTCATTTTTAGCGATGACGTCATAGTATTCCACCTCCGTGTTTGCCTCTGCGCCGCTCATGTGTAACGCGCGGATTTATTCGCGGCGTGCGTTTCGAAATTCGCGGGAATCGCGGAGGCGCCGAGCGTTTAATTCACTGACCCGATGAAGAGGTGTTTGTTTACGCGCAGCGCTAATTTAGCTTCCGTATTCGGATTGTGCGATTGAAGAGTGGCAGAGCTGCTTGAAAAATAATTATTTGTAATTGATGTAACGATTTCTTGGAATATATTCGAAATTTATATTCTTAGTTATTGCATGAAGTTTTTGTCAGATTTCCAAACATTGGTTTAGTCTAACTCTAAAACGTTCGCTGCTCAAACACCGTTTTATACACGAGTCCATTTGCGTCTGGAGAAATATAAACAAGTAGTTCGCAGTTTATGGCAGGCGAGAATAGAAGCTAAATTTAATATTATATAGTTATACTTGAAGTCATTTTGCGCATATACTATTCGCCAATAACATCCTTTGAAAGATCAAAGAGACTGGATTAAATATGCAAAATTTTCACCCAATTACAGCAAAGTGCTGCGATAGCGTTTTCATTATACGAAGCGATTAAAATAAATCTTTCGGTCCCGAGTACGAGATACGTAGACTGGAAACGTGATAAATGCCGATGTCGTGCGTGTTTAATGTTATAGTAAGTATGCAAATACAAGTACTTATTAGATCCACACTAGATGAAGAACTAGAGCATCGTGTGCTGTTTTTACAGTTATGATTATCAAAGGCTGTCGCGAGATGGCGATATACTTATTTACTGTTACGTAAAATTCTGCGCATTGAAAAAAATTCCCTCAGTGTGGTAGAGGAGTTCCAACGTAGAAATGATTCAATTCTCGCACGAAAGACTTATACTCGAGAGAAATAATGCGGCAGCTTAACTTTTGTTAAATTATCAGTGCCATTAAATTTGAACGTCAGTCGAAACTCAACATAATAACAATATAAATAGTAAATTAATTGATATCGTTTCAAAAATAAATCAATAAAGAGTAGGTATTGCAGAAAGTTATAAATACTTCTCATAAAAATGACTGTTTATCATTAAATTGGAAAGCTTGCACACAGCGAATAATCAGCTCTCGACGGTAATAGAAGGCGCACGGGCTCTTTTCTCTACTTGCCAGATCACGATTTGCGTGCTGAACGTACATACAGCCATATACTGAACAATATGATTCCGCTTGCAAAAGCCTGATCCACCTACCTCTTTCTCATACAAAC
Organism: Muscidifurax raptorellus; assembly: GCA_020010945.3. Taxonomy (NCBI): domain Eukaryota; kingdom Metazoa; phylum Arthropoda; class Insecta; order Hymenoptera; family Pteromalidae; genus Muscidifurax; species Muscidifurax raptorellus. The sequence goes on along the minus strand of CM052081.1, from coordinate 769,610 downwards.
GCCAAAGCCCACTGTGTACTTACACCGCAGCTTCTCCGAGCAAAACAGTAATCACGTGTCCTGCGAACAGTAGCCAGTTTCGAAGCTCTCAGCGTCGCCGGCCAATCAAATAAACGGTTCATCTTCGTCTGCCCGCCACTATCTCTCTCTCTCTCTCTCTCTCTCTCTCTCTCTCTCTCTCTCTCTCTCTGTTGGCGCTGTTCTGTGCCGGCGCTTATTTAAAGGCCGTCCCCGTTCACCTCCGGTTAGCTGCATCGTGTGTCGCAATCTTCGCTATTCCTCGGTCCGCCGGCGCATAATGGCGGTATATAGGCTCGTCTCTATCCGTTATGTACCAGCCGCACGAGTTCCCGGAACGATCGAGGTGTCTTTGCGCGATCGTCGTGTGCGAGAGGAGGAAAAAAAGAGGAGCACCGCTGCGGCTTTGAGTCCTCGCGCGGAATTCGCCTCTGTGTCTATGCATGTATATGTGATGCAGTTTTACTGTTATGCACACTCACACTAATGGGCCACTTTGCGCGAGAATCTGATATAGGGATTTATGGGCAGTGTCGTACGACGGGATAGAGCTGCTGCGCGTTCTTCTACGCGACCTCGTGAATTATTGATGAATTCCGGAAAATTTTCTTTTCTGAATCGACATAATACATGCTCAAGACTCTTCGCTCTGTGTAGTAACAATGTGTGCCAATTTTACTTGCATATTCAAATTTTAGCACGTACTAATCGCCATTCACATTCTTGCTTCGAGATTTTTAATGCTATTTACAATTCATGTTTGTTGCAAGGCAATATTTAGATATTTCATTACTGCAGAGTTATCTCCATTAGATCGTTTTTGCAACGATTAAAATAGCTTTCAAGTGATATGTCGAGCTTCTAAATTACACGCAAAACACAGAACAAAGCAAGCCCGATACGTCACAATTACCTCGACTTTCCATCGGATGCAGCCTGCATTGCCATTTTTGCTAACCCGAAGGACTTTGCACACCGGAGACAAGGAGGTCGTCGAGGCTATAAAAAGTAGAATCGTGCAGATTTTAAGATTACAAAAACAGCACGTACATCGCTGCAGCTGCGCGTTTAACATTGAAAGATTGCGTATAGTCCAGCGAAAAAGGCCACGGGATATTATATATGCAAAAAAAAACTCGTCGCGCGGGTGACGAGCTGAGGCGCTGCTGATGCTAGCTCGGATGTTGTTCGGAAGTTTAGCAAAGTGCAACTTTCCGCTAAGTGGTCAAGGACACGCTCGCTGCGTCGCGTCACGCTTCAGAATCGGCTTTCGTAGGAAGTCGCGTTCTCCAGTTGCTATATCTGCGTTTATTAATCTAGAGCTAGCTTGAATTAGAAATTTTTCCGGAAAACAATGAAGCAATTACGGGCAATTAGCGGAATGGAAGAAACGTAGAAAATGGTTTACGTTTATTTTGCAAGATTCGTTATGCTATATTAATCGTCCATTGCCCTTTGCTTGCAGGCTTGATGGAAAGATGGGAATCGCTCTCGCTGAGGGCGGAGGAGGCACGGAAGATCAGCACTATCCATCGCGAGATGGCAGCTATGAAGCTGGAGTTTTGCGCGGCGCACGAGAGACTCGCGTCGTACCGAGTCATTTTGGAGGAGCCTCACATCATCGAGGACCACATCGGCAGCATTAACGTGAGTGAAAAGTTCTGACCCTTGTCAAGCTAAACGTTCCCAAAATAAATTATTTTCGGGATTTCGCTTCGATACGCGCACTAACGCCGAGCCGCGATTCCAACTCGAAAAACTGGTCGCTCGTATCGGGTGAGAGACTAAAGGGCGACTCTTTATGCCAACCGGTTTTGCGTATCGAGTTTCAAGAGCGGAAAAATCGCGAGGCCGGCCGCCGTCAGGCAGCTTCTTCATCTGCTGCTGCTGCTGCTGCTGCTGCTGCTGCTGATGCTGCTTCTCTCCTTTCCTGGATAATTTTCTTCGCCCGCGTGAATTTCTCGTTGCCAGGTTTGACGACCTCCCCGCGGGTGAAAGTATACGCAGGTGTCGCGGGTAAAGAGTGTACGTACGAAAAGTCGCGTTCGTCGTCGTCGTCGTTGTTGTTGTTGCAAAGCGCTTGGACAGATAAGATCGCTGAGCTGCAGCGTGGGCATCGATTCGCCTCTCGTACATTATACGTAGAAAGTCTCTCGCTCGAAGCGCAATTGTTTTATATGATACAGCTGTGCGCGCTCCACTTTATGAATTGTAAGACTGCCTGAGGTTTTTTATTGTGATACAGTTGTGATAAATTCTATTATCGAGGCAGCCGTATGTAGAATGAGATTGAGTGCTACCCGTGAGTGTACGTCAAATTTCATATCTTATTATACTTTTTTTACGTGTACCGTTGATCGAAGCGCAGTTCTCTCGCTCGCGCGATTGCGATTTGAAAAATGCTTTCCAATTAAACTCAGTGAGCATTACAGCGCGCACGGTTTCTAATCGCATTTAATTCTCATGCCGATACTTTCTACGAGAGAAAGCATTATGTCACCGAAGGACAAAAACTCATTGGCCGCGAGTTCCCGTGTCGAATTTGAAAACAATCACGTAAGAGCAACAACCTCGCGCCCGAGGGTAAAAACCGATCTCATATATAAGTCGGAGCGTATCGGCTTTTTTCACCGGATAGTTTCACTCGTCTGCGAAGATCTTGATAGCTCGCTACCCGTGACGAGCTGCGCGATTATAATGACTGACTGACTGACTAGATCGAGCGAGTGAGTGAAAGCAAGACGTCTGTTCTGACTTTTCGATAAAATTCCGTAGACTCGTAGGTGGCCCACCATTTGACGAGGCTTATACGTTATGTGTACCACCTATCGATAGATTCACCTTTTTATGCTCGTTCTATATACATAGAAAGTCACGTATACGTCGCGCGTAAGTCGCTAATGTAGAACGATAGCTTGTGTCTTCTTATTCAGCTAATTTGATAAACATAAGACTTTGCGCGGGGGCGCTTGTTACGATCGAAGTGACTGGCACAAATTCAGCCCGATTCGGTGCAGACCTTGATCCAAAGTCTCACTCTCCATTACGAAGCTTTCGAAAATTTTGTTTGGCTCTCAAAATCATTATAGCTTTATATCCTATAAGTGATAACATTACGCCTTGTTCATCGTTACGAGTCGATAACTCCCAATAGAAAGCAGTCGAGTGTCGCGCGTCCATTTTTAACTTTACTAATCATTTCAGAACGAACTGGCTAATTTAAGAGACCGGAAACCAGCTATGCTCGCACTGAACGTTTCGACACATCGCCTCATCACGGATCTCGGTCAGAAGACGTCGCCTACATTCGCCGCGCTGAAGGACGGTGTGGCAGACCTCTACAGACTCTGGGACGAAGCGTTTCAAAAGTGAGTTGCAGCTGCACGGCTCTTCACCCGCGTACTTATATATTCTCCGATATTTACATAAATAATTTCTTCGCAGGGGAAACCAGCAGCTTTGCGCCTTGCAGTCGGTGCAGCAGTTCAACTCGCGCCTCACGGAACTCCAGTGCGCTCTGCGAAGGGACAAGGACACCTTAGCCGTTCTGGACGCGGCTCTCAAGGCCGGAGCTACCATGGAGGTCGCATCCTCGGTAAGAGACGTGGCCAGGCTTCTGTCGGAGAAACACGAGGTCGACAGCCAAGTCTCGTCGCAGCAGGACAGCCTCTTGGACGACGCGACCCTCACGGCTCAGAGCAGCAACGACGACAGCGGCAACGCGACTCAGTCCTCGTTCAACGGCTCCCTCATCGGCCTGGAGGGCGGTTCCCTCTCGGACAGCGGCATCTCCGACAGCGGCAGCGAGCAGGAGCTAAGCGAGCGCGAACGTCGACTGGCTGCCCTGCGTCGGCTCACCCGTAGTCTCGAGACGCAGCTGGTGCCGGCGGACTCGGCGGGCGACGAGGTCCTGGCCGAGCTCTGGAGGCGCGTCGAGGAGGCCGAGGCCGAGCTCCGGCTGCTCCAGAAGCAGTGCCGCGAGCTCATCGTGCGCACCGCCGCCAGCGTCGAATCGCGAGCCAACGTGCGGCCCGTTGCTCCGCAGACTTACCCAGTTCCCAGGTAAGAGCATCGTACGCAAGCCTGGTATTTTCCCTACACTTCCCCTTCGTTCGCTCACGTTTTCCCTCGCGCGTTGCAGCAAGCGCAAGAAGGTCCCACACGTCGAAGCCAGCGTCCCGGCGGCCGCGAAGGTTGTCTCGAAGAAAACCCCGGGCAACGTGACATCGACCGACGAGCCGGACAAGGAGCCGAACGTTCCGCGCAGTTGGGTCTGGCGCATCTTGCGAGCTGCCCTGCCCTTCCAGCTGGCCCTGGTCGTGCTCTTCTGCGCGGCCTGTCTCCTGGAGCCGCACTGCTGCGAGGCCAGCAACTCGCTGAACCTCTCGCTCACGCCACAGCTGCGCTACGTGAGGGGACCGCCACCGGTCTGAGCGACCACACAACGGAGACGCAGACTGACGCTCTGCACCGTTTGCCGAAGATTTTATCCGTTTCGCCAAGAGACGTGGGACGCGCTGCGCATCCGGAAGAAGGAGTTCGCGTCGAGCCGCAGGATCTCACGGTGAGTATGCTCATCGTCGTCGAGACGAGATGACGACGAGAATACAGTATAGGGGATGCGCTGTGGGCCGACACTACTGGAGCTCCCTGAAATGTCTACGTGCCTTCGAGTTTCTTCATACTTTACGGGATTTCACGTAGATCGCGTGGATGTAGATGCTGGAGAAATGAGGTCGTGAGGCCTCGGGGGCGGGACGAGGGACAACTTCGTCGCGTCTCCGGCTATTCGCATTTTCAGACTGATTGACTCTCTAGGCTTTTTCTACCTTTTGATAAACTATGATATATAAGAAATTTGTCGTTAATTCTCGAATAGACTGAAAGTGCGGATCTGTATATTGTAAGAGATGATATGGTATACTTTTGTACTGAACAAATAACGCGTTATTTATTCATTGCAAAGAGTGAAGTTAGGAAAGTGTAGTAATGAAAAAAAAAATGAAAAATATAAATCAGGGGCATTTTTTATGAAAAAAGTAATACTAGAGCAATAATCGACATACGACTGAGCTTTTGGACTTGTGCCAATTTTCGAAAGTAAAAAGTGGCTTTTTATACGAGAATATAGAGACGTGCCTTGTATCACGAATTTTTAGTCACGAAAGAAGTTTTCGCTCTCGCTGTACATAGTGTACAGAACTATCGTCCCCTGATAATCAAAAGAATCGTTGGGTTATAGGAACTTTTTTGTAGAACGCTCCGTAGCGTATGTCGAAAAAAATTTCTAAAATTAATAATGTTGTATACATAGTACATATATTTTTCGAAGTTTATAGAAGTATAAACGCCGACTGCATGCTAGATTAGTGCATTTTGTCCGAAATATCACTTTTCATCAGCAGCACGCAGGCTGGATTCATAAAAGCATAAAATATTTTTTAACAAATTCTTCCAAGCATGAAACATTGAATGGGAGTATTATTTTTTTTACAAAATCCCGAACCGAATCAGTTACGTGGTCAAAAATTCAAAATGTTAAACTTTTTTTTTATTTATAAACAGATATAAATATGAAAAACAGCAGCAAGCAAACAAAACATATAAAACAATGTGTTCAGAAACAGTTAACTAGTCATCGAAAAAAGAGAAGGCCTTCGTGCTCCGATTGTTCATAAACGTTTTCGCTCCCGCGTGATGAATTTAATTATCATATCCTATTGAATATCATCCGTGTTTTAATTGAAAACGAAATCATTATTTAAGCATGAAAAAAATAAAATAGAAATGACAAACAGGAACGTTTACCGTGTAAACAAGTGCTGTATATAGCTTTAAGAAGTGTTAAATTAATGATGATACGATTTTTTATACGAGTAATTATCATTAAGATCTATTAAAGTTCAGAAGAATATTTCAAATGAAACATGCTACTTAAAGACGGCATTTATAAATAAGCCGATCGATTATGAGTCTGATGATCTTTTTTACGCCTACGAATCACGGTGATATAATAACCAATTCGTACTACTTTTAACCAGTTGTTTTATTAATATTTTTTTTTGTTGTCTTTACGGAGTTGTAAAGATTTTTAACGTTGACATTTCCTAATGAGCTGCCTTCAAAATGAAATGAGTGCACAAACTATACAAAGGCGTCGTATCGAAATGGACGTTCATATCGGGAGAAAACGAGTACTTACGTAGTCGCATACTTGCGGTCTACGAGTATAGTTAGCAAACAGTATACAATTTGATTATCGCGCAGTATTTAACGTTTAATATACTTGCGTCGAGAGATGAGATGAGTTTTAAAGAGAATAAAAATAATATATGTATATAAATATATATTTTAGAGAAGCTTGTGTAATCTTACCACGGCGAGTTTTTACGTCGATGAGTAATTTATCCATATAGCTGCTGATTTATATTGAATTCAGAATACGTTTGTCAGTTTTTCTTAGAATTCTTTTTTGTTTTACTAATTAATGTGACCTAAATCATATCTTGACATCGTGGCATAAGAATATGTTCCTAATAACTTTAGATTTTTAAACTAAACATTTGAGTTAGTCTCTAAAACTTGTAAATATTATATAAATATATTTTAATTTACATAGATATGTATTTACGTATGCGATTATCAATATTTGTCATTATAAGATTTGATAATATTATCTTATCTAATGGACGTTCTTCTGCCACGGTATTTTGATAAAAAGAATTTTTTAAATTTTGTATCCAAAAATCAAGTGTCTTCAAAAAAGGAGAAGAGTGAAACTGACAAGACTTATTTTTATGTTGATTTGTTGCAGTTTATGAGGCGCAATATCTACTTTATCTATCACGATATTGTGTGTATAAAGTACCTGAAAATAATGAAAGTTATTATTTAATTATCATATTGAACAATGTTTATATATTGAGCATGGAAATCGCATAACAAGCGATAACTTATTATGCATAATATAATTTTATAATTATCAGTTAATTTAACTTTATTAAAGCAGTTTAGTTGCGAAATGGCTTGCGCTCGTCGACAAGGAAATTTGACGACAAAAAAGGATAAACGAAAGTTCGAAAAATTCCATTGTCGACCGGCGCAGGCCACTGTTTTCGAGTATACAATCGAATATACGTAATGTCGTAAATGAAAAGCGAGCGACGCATCGTCGTATCGACATTCTCGCAATGTGTGCCATGATGTTGCGTCGTTGAAGCGCCTTTCGTATAATGTTGCATGCGTATCTTAAGTTTCTTCCTATATATCTCTTTTACTTTCATCTTTTTCATACGCAGGGTGTTGTTTGTAACGCGACTGTTTCTACTGAGAGAAAAAATCTTTAAAAACTAAAAAAAAAACACAAAAAAAGAGAAAAAAACTTTATAGTGGTAATCCGTTTTTCTTCGGCTTAAGAGCTTCTGTAAAGAAAGGTATACCAACTACGGTTTGCTTGCAGTAAGTGATCCCTTGTATTCGCGGGCTGCCTGTAAATAACTGATTGTCCAGCAGCCTTTGCAGCCTAGAGCTTGATAGTAACGTTGTCTTTTGTAAAGTTTTCGTGTAATCGTTATATCTATAATGCGACGATCGTGCATATAGCGTGTGTTAACATCGATCGTCGCCCTCAATGAGTTGCGCGCTTCCGTCACCAACGACGAGTCGTTCCGCAATTGAGGCGACAACTTTTTTTTCAAAGACGAAAATAAAGGTTGAAAAATAAACCTCGAAGCTTGCAAGCTCGGGTGTCGGTAGAGCGCGCGGCGATTCGAAGAACCCGATGTTCAATCGCAAAACTGCCACTCTGAACGCATATATTTCGACTACCAAGACTGCCTTAGACGAAGCGAGACGCGATAGTTCACTACGCGCTGCACGCTTCGCTCGACGATTAACAATATTTAACATCAAGCGAGATTCTATTGTCTGTTACGAGCCAAATGGAAAGCTCTTATTTGCTTTAGAATTTGGAAGACAAGCTCGACTCAAAGTCGATGTATTTATAATGTGCCTTTTCAAACGTGTGAACGTTATGAAGGTTTTTACGGGAGTAAGAAAATCAGCGGAAAATAGAAAAGAAGTAAAAAAAATAGAGTAAAACTTAGTAGGCGACGCCGACTGCTTAAATTTGCGTCATTATCTTATGCGTAGTGTTGTAAATGCATGTTATAACGCGCTATCTTAGATAGTGCGCGCGGTCGCATGCATTTGTTCCTCAGCCAGTTTCTTCAATGTTTCATCACGTCGCGCATAACATGTAACAGTTTCGAAACCATATTTCATGATTATATCTTTCATTCACAGAATCATTGCATCGTTAGAGTGCGTACAAGGTTCGACCGTACGCGTCACATACTTTCATCTTTATCTTTCTCACACACACTCACTCACATACATAATGTCGTGCCATTTTTTCATGAGTATATAATTATATGCTTACTAACATAACAATTTACTTATTGAAGGATTTTAAACAGTTTTTCCAACTCTACGGAATATCGCAATGTATTTTTGGCAACTTTTCAAAAATAAAGACAAATAAATTTTCAAACATATTGTTTTGATTATTCACCTTCCCATCAATCACCTAAATCCTATAAAATATAAAAAGACAATTTTTTAGGTGATATAGTATTAGAATGAAATAGCTGTTTACTCGAACGTTGATAATACGCACATTCGGTGCCCGAACGCTAAGCACAAGGAAATCTACTTTACCTACGGCTGTTTGACGCAACTTATGGTAACATGGAAATCGACTGATTTATCAACGATTTTTTATCATACAATAATATCTTTGCAGATTAAAAAAGGAAAATAATTTACTCACATCATTGATAACTGTTGCTATTGCAAATCAAAAACTATTGAATACTTTTCGATCAAGTATTAGCGGTGATGTAATAATGCTCTTTTCTTAATTTTGCAAACGATCGCAAAGCAACTCTAAAGAAACGGGCTTTTATAATACCAAGCGAAATAATCTGACGAGAAAAAGCTCATCAAAATACCTTTTACCGCTTCCTTTCCATCTACCTATATCTGTGCAGGAGAAGCAGCAGCAGACGAAGGAAAAAAGAATATAAGGCAGCTCGGCAAAAGGGAAGCAGTAGCTAGAAGAAAAAGGGGTGGCAGGACGCTAGAAATGCGAATTTCTCAGCCGGAGCGCAGAAGGAGAGGGCGAACTTTCCTCGAACGCGGAAAAGAGAGGGAGGGGGAGGGGTAGAGCAGTAGCAGCGTAAAAGCGTAGTCGTGTCGCACGTACGCTCGTCTGACGGCGACGTGCCCGGCATCGCGAATCTCGCGACGTAGCAGCCAGCCAACCAACCAACCAACCAACCAACCCCCATCTCGCCCTCTCTCTCCCTCTCTACAGTTTTTGCTCTGCTTTGCCCTATCCCTCTCTCTCTCTCTTTTGCTTGTTCCCTGTACTTGCGCGCGAGCGCGACTCTTTCTCTCTGTTTTCTAATTTTATCTCTGTTTTTAGTTTTACTTTTCCGATATTGAATGCGGGGAGCTAAAGCTCCCTTCTCTCTGTCTGATTCCGAACTTTCCTCCAGATATGGCGCGGTATATCAAAGTACACACGCTTCTTTATCGCATCAGCTCGAGCGGCATATATATAGTAAGTCGAAGATGCATTTTTCGGCCTCTTTTTCGCAGCCTCATTGCCAAGACCAAAGGCATAGTCGCTATCTATCATCGAGATGTATTAGCGAGCGACGTTTGCTGGCTGAGCTCGTGTCCTCGTGCTGCATTATGCACGAGGCGCCCTTGCCTCGCACCCCGATATTCTGATCTAGAGAAAAAAAGAGGCAAGTTCCGTTTGCCGATGGGCAGGTGCTCCATTTTTCTTGCCGCGATTTCAAGTTGGAAGACTCTTCAAGTCCTAGGGAGGTGCTGTAGTGTCGTAAGTTTGAATGAGATTCCTGACCGCTTGATTCGAGAACGGATAGACTCGGTGTCGCGCACGTAATAAGTCGCGCAGCGTGCATTCCCCTGGGAAATCATCTATATGGGAGCTAGTTGACGTTCTTAGTTTTCTCCTGATTATATTCTCGTCGGCGTCTTGCTTTACATAATAAGAATACGCAACGTATCAAAACTTCCTGCTTTTATGTGCGTTTTCGTCGAGGAATTTCAATTATATCGCATCGAGTATCGATTATAATGCTTCGGCGATCGAGAAACAGCTGGTTCAAATAATTAGGAAAATGAACCGCGGATAGAAACGTACGTTTCCGACGCACGCGATAAATCAGCGCCGCGCCGGGTAATTGCGACCGCGTCGAGGCGTGTATACCTACATATATATATATACATACATAGCAGGGTATATATGCATACGCCGCCCCGCGAATGCGTAATGCGGCCGGCAGCTATATACCGCTGCAATTGCTCGTTGTTTGCGCAGCGTTCGCCTTTGGAAATAGCTCGCGTCGGTGTAAATTAGGTTTGCGGTCCTCGCCTAATTCATTTTCTCGAAATGGAATCGAAATTGGCGAGATTAGCGTGTACCTGCGTTGAGCGGGAAAAGAGATATATATAGAGAGAGAGAGAAGACGGCCGAGCTTATATACTTTTCGAAAAAGCATGAATCAAGGCAGAGGCGAGCAGCTCGCGGCGGGCCCTGTTCTCCGTGCAATGAAAAAGTCGTATACAGCCCTACGTGATAAGCAGCTGGCACTCGCGGAGCGTATACATATACGTCGACACGACAAGACTCTTTCTCTATGTTTACGGCCTCCCTGTGTCCTATACTCGAAGCTCTTCTCTCCCTCGACACGAGCTACCGTGGATGTAGAGGGAGCAAGCGAGAGAACGTCTTGATGACCAAGACGGCGAAATTACGCGAGTCGAGCTTTACGAGCGCTCGAACTCCCGGTCACGCTGTATATACAGCACCAAAGTCCTCTCCCTCTCTCTCTCTCTCTCTCTCTCTCTCTCTCTCTCTCTCTCTCTCTCCAGCGCGTGGCGTATGCGCCGGCAAGCTAGGTGCTCGTAAAGCCCGGGGCTTATTTATGCGAGCCTCGTCGTCGCTGCTGCTGCTGCTGCTGCTGCCCTCGACGTGACAACGTGACGCGGTTACTCCATCGCTCGCGCTCGCGGAAAGTTGCATCCCTCGGTGTATATGCTGATGTGCTACTGCTACTGCATCCCTCTCTTTGATTTATGAGGAGCGTGCAGCGGCTGAGGGAAATTAGTTTGTCATCTTCGAGATGAGTTTCGGAGCTCTATGCGCGCAGCAGAGGGTTAATTTCGAGAGAGAGAGAGAGAGAGAGAACAGGTTTCGTTTTCCAGTACAATCGCAAATAAATTACACCGGGGCGTACGTCAGCGGTACACCGAAGGCCTTAAGGGCCTCCCGCACTTACGGAAATCGGAGTAATTCGTTTGAGTTAAGGGACACCGCGCGCTCGGCAGTAAAAATGTATATTTGATGCCCTGTGTGTGCTGCTGGCGCTTCTCGCTCTTCCCTCTCGCGCCCCGAAACGCACTGAATCCTGCAGAACTACTGCGCGAGGCTTTATTCATCTTTACGAGGCAAGTTTTTTCTTTTTCAAAATGACACGAGAACTGAAGAATTGAAGAGCGCGACGTCCTCCCTGTTTTACTGAAAATAAAATTCGGCTTTCGTGATTAAAGCATAGGATCCTATATATACCTACGCTGTAATACTCGATCCCCCGATAAAGCCGAGCTGGCCGTTCGGTAATCCCGCAGTGACACGGGTCAAGACTCCACGAATATTCTCTCTCTGTCTGCGCGCTCTCGCATGCGCCGGCAATATTTGCTCTCGTGGCTTCATTACCTCTCACAATATTTGCTCAAGCGTCACGAGTCCGAGCGGCTCCTTTTCTCCTCGTCAGTCCGACGTCGTTGAATTTCTTCCTTTATTTCTTATCGTAAAATCCATCAACTATCCGCGAGCGTTTTCTGTGTTTTCTGCCTTTTAAATACCATAATCCACTCGGCATCCAGATTGAATAAAGCGAATAAGAGGAAAAATTGCATGGCTAATCGTTGTATCGTCGTCGTAAAGGGATAAAATCGAGCCGACATCATATTGCATAAGCCCATTCCCAAGTGGGTCAGTGGTCAAGCCCAGGCGCTTTGCATGAATAAAACCCCCATCAGCTAGGGGATTAAGTGCTTGCGGGAAAATTAAAATGGGGATTTAAAAGCGTGTCCGCTGCGTAATACTATATAGCTTTTGATTCCTAATGCCCCCCTATATACACCGCTCTGCAAATCGTCAGATAAGAACTAGTTTCGAATTTTTCAGATCCAAGATCTGTATATCGGAAGGTGATTATAAGGAGGAGGCAAGACTTTCCCGAAGTGCATATGGGGAGCGAAGAAATTTATTCCGTCGATATCTGTGACGGAAGATCGTTCGTATGGGCGACTGGGGACGCAGATTATACTGGTATATATCGGAGATGGAATTTTCGTCACGTATAATCCGCGATGTTTATTATATATTTACAAAGTGCATCATTACTTAATCCCCTTTGATGCTTAATTTAGTTCTAAATAAATCCAACATACGATGAGAAAATTCTATGAAAAACATATGCCATACAATCTTTTATAGGCTAGATTTTCAATCAGTACGAATCGCCGTTCGGCGATTATTCAGCTCTGGTAAACGAAGTTTAACGGGTCCCCCGGGTGCCGTTACACGCAGGTGTAAACCGATTTTCCCAGTGTGCGTGTGTGTGTGTATGTGTGTGTGTGTGTGTGCGCAGCCTATACTCGAATGAGATTGGCGAAAACCCCATCAGCTTCTCAGCCACGGGTTCTGGAAATACGCTGGAGCGTATTTAAATCCAATAAAAATCTCACCGTAATCCCGCATACACTGCATAAATACACAGGACGATCGTCAAGCGTGACAGCGACATCGCGAGCGCGCGCGCGACGTTTACAATACACCCGGGGATAATTTCATCCACTCTCTGGCGTTTCTACTTTTCTTGCTCTCGCGCGCCTTCTTCTTTCGTGAATTATTTCAGGCGTCGCGTAGCGTTATAAATCGCTGCAGTTCCCTCTCGTTTTCTCTTGATCTCCGCGAATAAATTAGCAGTATTTCACGCGGCTCGGCTTTTTCAAATGAATTTTCGTTTCCTTCTCTCGCTTATACTTGACAAATAGACGCAGCCGCGCGCTTTTGTTTTCGCTCAAAATCGATACGCTATCGTTCAATGCCAAACCTAGCGCTGTATACGTATATATATATATATATATATATATATATATATATATATATATATGATGACCATCGAGGTGGCGCATATCGTCAGAAAAAATTTGAAGAAAAAAAATCCGTCGGGATTACGCCTGCTACTTCTCGCCGTACTCGGCAGCATTGTTACGCGTCTAGCTTCGAATCTATAAATTTTGATAGCTACTAAATAAAATATCCGCGGCAAACCGAGAGAGAGGGAGGGAGGGGCGCGTTTCTTCGTATCGCGCGCGCCATAACATCGAAGGGACGGCAGAAGATCCGCGGGCACGGGAGGCTATCACCTGCTCCTCGAGCATGTGTGTATATATGCGTATACGGCTAAATTCCCTCTCGGCAGGTCTCCGGGGAGTGGCGATCGTTAATCGCCGGGGCGATTTTCTTTCTCGGCACGTAGCCGGATAACCCGTGGAATCAGCGTAAAAATACAAATTTAATGTGCGAGCTCTCGGCCGTTACTGACCGATGCTCCCTCGATTCTCCAATTGATCGAGCTTTTTTCCTTGAAAGTGCAAAAATTCTATTCGCGCAGCTGATACGATGTTTATTTAGAGCGAAACCGTCAAAACGGCTCGCCGATGATTAGCATCGGCGATTAGCTCATCTCTCGTGTGTAGCAAAAGTTCCATCAACAGCGAAACGAAGACTTTTCTACGTGATGCGAGAAACGGCAGAGACCGAAGAGAGCAAGGCCGAATGTCTGGCCCTTTACCTACTACTACTACTACTACTACTACTACTACTATCCGTTATAGGAACTCCCTCTCCTCTGCCTCTCTTATCTCCGCGTGTGGATATATCTATAGGTCGGACTAGAGGCTGCTACTTGGTATGCGGCTCGCGCTTTTCATTACCGGAGGCTCGTTTCCCGCATCTCGACTGCTGCAAACAGCCTAAATCTACTCTCTCTCTCTCTCTCTCTCTTGCTCTCTCACCCCCTCAACCCCCTCTTCTCTTGCGCTTTCTCTATCATTTACTTGCATCCCTTCCCCTGCTTTCGACCTCGTTTTTTCTCCCCCCCCCCCCCGTCGTCTCTTTACGATTTTCCTCTATCACCTCTGGTTTCTCGCCTCTTCGACTGACTGCGCTACTCATATATATATATGTACACGTTCTCTTGCGCCTTTTGATGCTTCGGAGTCCGTGTTCGTATGTGACGCTGGATTACAGTAATAATTTATACACTGCACGCAAATCGATAGCTACTTCGAGCAACAACCCTCTCACTCGAAAACATTTCTAGATATAAAGTAAGACCTAATGTACGATACGTACCTATAGCACTGCACTGTACGGAATTCTTATATATCCGGACGATTTATTACATACAGGGACAATCGTAAATTTTTCCCCAACAGAGAGAGAGAGAGAGAAACAGAGCGAGAAAGAGAGAGCGAGCGAGAGACGGGACTCGAGAATCCGAAAGCTCCCGAAGCAGCTGCGAAAAATGAATTATGGCTTTTCATAAAGATTTCTCGCGTCTTTTTAGGACGCGCCCCGTCGGAATCCTAAGAAAAGAGAGACAGAGGGTCACACACCACACAATATGTTTTCCCTGAGCCTGTGTTAATTCGATCTTAATACCAAACACCGGTATACTCTCCCCTTGTCCTCTCTTGTCGCGCGCGCCGAATAATCCTATCGATTTGATTTTAATATAAATATATATATCAATGTATTATATTCTCCTACTGTATATTATACGAGGTGGTTCTCTGTGGGATCAAAATTTTACCACAAAACTATCTTAACGTCTGTAGTACAAATTGCACCCTGCGCTGTGAAAACAATTTCATTGGTTTCTGCAGAAATGCAAATCACGTCCAAATTTACCTGCGGAAGAGAAAAAATATTTGAATAAAAAAGAAAACGTCACACGTGCACAGTATACACGTAATTATCGCCGTCAGCTCATTTAACTTTGCCTCGCGCGTTTTGTTTTTTATAGTTACGTTTGATCACCGAGTTGCGGTATGCCGGTAATAGGTTTAGTTCTGTGCCGTCCGGTCTTCTATATTGCGTCATAAAAAAGAGCAGTAAAAACTCTCGCGCGCCTCCCCCGTTTTTCGCCCCCGCTTGCGCGCGCCTTTTTTTGCCTCGCTCGTCGCTTTATCGCGCGAAAGTAAAAGCCCGCGCCTAAAATCTTTGAGCGCGGCGTTAAAAAGCCGCTTTAAATTAGAGCTGCCCCCGACGAGTTGTGTCGAGAGAAAAAAAATTTAATTTCGCGCTCGCACTTGTTTATTGGATCGAAGGGACACTGCAACATTGCTTCGGGCGGATGCTTACGCGCAAGCTCCACGAAAGTAAAATAATCGAGAAGAATGTGCTATCTACCGCCGCTACATCCCGCAGCGAGACAAAGCAATGCGCAGAGTCAAAGAGCCCGCCGCGTCCGATGCAGTGACACTAATATGCGTCGCTCAATCGTCCGCGGCGAATTATTAAGGGTACTCGACGTAGTTACATCGACGCGATCCCTTTGATCCTCGCGCATATATGCGCAGTAATTCCTCTGCAGATCAGACGTTCTTCCCGACGTGTAATGATTCCCGAGGCCGATTGATACGGACGCCTGGATCATGATTGCTCCTATATACCCGCTTGCTCGTTTTTGCCTTTCTCTCGCTCGCGCGCGGGTCGGAGGGCACGACTGCATGCGCGCGAGAGCCGTGTTATTACGGCTCACACCTGATGCGCATTTCCTCCTTTGGCGGAAGAGCATCGTACACGCCGCCGTCGTAGCTTTGCATTATTAAATACAATAATGCGCGAATCAAACATCGAGATTTATTTAATGGGGGAATCGATAATCTTCCTTTTTACGCGCGGCCCGATCAGCCGTTATGCGCGTTTGAGCTACTCAACGTAACGGTACTTTTTCAATGTCCTTAAAATGCAGTGTTTGCGGGTTTAGCCGGGATCGACTGGCCTTTGATCCGATGAGAAAATCCATAGCAAAGAGTTGAGTTCGACTGTCGGAATTTCTCCCGAACGAAAGACACTGCGGAAAGCTGTAGCTGTATATAAGAGAGAATAGGCGGTATCCGCACGTAATGGCCAAAGTTCGCTCTAATTCGCAATTTACGAGGGGCGCGGGTCGCTCCGCGCGGAGAAAAAGGAAGGTACACGCCCCGGCAAATGAGTGAAGACAAGAGGTATTATTTTTATGGCTGACGACCCCCCGCTGCTATATACTCGCGGCAAATGGGCCGCATCGCGCCGCCGACGCCACTCTACGACTCTTACGGGGCTTTCTTCTCGCCCGTACCCGTTCCCTTATTCTCTCTGTAGGGCGACTCGCGCACTCCTTTCTTTCGGCCTCGATCTCCTTGCTCGAATGCTCGATGATACGATAGAGCTTGGTACTGCAGAGATCTCACATGTATACATAAAGAGAGTAAGGTAAAAAGCTAAATCAAAGGAAAAAAGTCAGAAGGAAATACAGGAAGCAAGCGCAGTCTCGCCAAGAAAAAGGATCCAGCTTATATATATATATATATATATATATATATATATATATATATATATATATATATATATATATATATGTATACGCGCGGTTTCTCGAGGGAAGGGTTGAGCCTGCGAGCTGTAAATTACCAAGAGGGCATTTTGATTAAATTTTTTATTGTAGCGCCGGCTCGCCCCCGGGAAAGGCGAGAGTAAAAAAAAAGAAGAAGAAGGCGAAGTAAGGAGCGCCGCCGGTAGTAGAGCGCGAACCTCTCGGGTGATTTAATGGGCAGTGGCGCGCGGGTGTAAAGTTGCCGCCGCCGCTGTTGCTGCTACTACTGCTGCTGCTGCTGTCTCGATTTGTAAATACATTGGAAAGTTAATATTGCCCGAGTGGGAGCCTTTAATTGTGCATTCCGATGAAATTGTCGACGTTTCATGTAAAAAACGACTTGGATTGCGTGAAACTGGCATAGTACGCGTGATTGATAGTGCGGAGTTTATGCTGCAGACTGGATTAAATTTGTGAAGTAGGAATTTTTAATTGATGGTAAGATCGTTCGTTCAAATGTATGTTGAAGAGTTGATTCAACACTGTTTTACAATGTTTGTCGTCAATTGAGTAAAATGATTGAATTTTATTTATTTATTTATTTTTTTGAAATATAAATGAGATTTTTGAATATATATGTACGAGAAAAAATTAACTTGTATAGGTCGATCATAATATACTTGTGATGTACGTCTGACTATATTCTGTTTCTTCTACTAATCGGGTACTGTATTAATTATATCAGTTACTATGTAATATGCCCATTCAAATCCTTCATCATTTTATCATTTTAAATCTTAGACCTTTACTTAATCCTAATCCATTAGCCATGCGAACTGTCGTATAATCAAATCCCAGATAGTCGTAAGGCAAAACAGTTTTAGTCTCACTTTTCCGGCGCTAATACATAATCTTCGGCTGGTAACCATAGATGGCGTATCGCACTTTTCCACTTCCCGTATCGCAATCTGCGCGCAGAATGTATATATATATATATGTCAATATACTACCTACGCCAAATATGCCTATTTGGGCCTGTTGTTTCGACTCTTGGTGCTATAACTGCGGCGAGTCCACTGCATCATACAGTTTTCGGATCAGTCTTCAGTGTATTTGTATAAATTGGATTATTGACTATAACTCGGCTGGAATATTTAAAATACCCTTGCTCCAGTGCGGCTCTAAGGTCAAGGGGAGGTGTATTGTAACGTTAATTTTTTCAAAACCAAGTACCATTTCGAGCTCGTGTATAGCCGCGCAGAGGCAGCAGAGTATGCTTGTACAAGACACAAAGCAGCGCAACGCGTGTAGCTCAACAAGTGTTACGGCAACGACGGCGGTCGACGGGTATATAGATATATAGAAAGCGCAGAGCGACGAGGGTGTCGTTGGCTGTTCTCCCTCTTGCAGTGCGGATCCTCGCTGATGCGGAGGAGGAAGAGAGACACTCGCGAGCTTACAGCGCCGTCGCGGTCTCCGCCTCTCTGCATCATATCTCCCTCCTCGATGCGGGGGTGAGCTCGCGTAGATATAGCTATGCATATACTCATTGGAATTATCAATGCGCGTTCTTTTAACAATCATTAAAATACACCTATATCGGGCGGACGAAGCATCGACGATAAAGATCCCGACGAGAATTTTCGATTTAACCGGTAAAGCTTTCCCCCCTCCGCATCAACATCATCAGCATATCAGCACCAGGATAAAAATTCCCCGAGAGACTGCATCAAGAGATCAGATCAGAGCAGCAGCAGCAGCAGCAGCAGCAGCAACCTCCGCGAGAGGGCTCAGCAGCGGTGGTAGCCGCTGTGGTGGGTGGTGCGGCAGTCACGTGGTGTGCGTGAGCGTGTGCCGCTAAGCCCCGCCCCCGCGAGTCTCGCCGAGGCTCACCGCGGCCGTGCGTCATTCATGGCCGAGCCAAAGGCCGCGCCGCCGCTTGCTCGCCTTCTCTCTCTCTCTCTCTCCCTCTCACGATGCCGCAACCGCCGCGGCCGCCGCCACCGCCGCCACCGTACTCGCGGTCTGCATCAGTGCGTTCGCCAGTTGCAGCCGACAGCATAGTAGCCGCGGAGCGTGATCCGTCAGTTCTGTGTTTCCTCGATCTATAAATATAATACATCTCACAGTGCCTGTGTTTTATTATTTAATTGATTTGATGGTCAGTGAAGTTCGTCGGACAGAATATTTATATATAGACGCCGGTATATATATAAACAAGGGAGAAAAAACGGAGCGCGCTCATCGTCCCGTACGTGGTGGAGGGCTGGCTGATGCACCGGCCCGGAGGCGTCGGACCTGCCGACGTGTCCAGCAGCAGTAGCAGCAGTGCCGCAAGTGCGGCCCGAAGCCTCGAGCATCTGTACCACCAGCACCACCACCACCACCACCAGCATCATCAACAGCACCAGCAGCAGCATCAGCAGGGCGGTGGAGGCAGCGGCGGCGGCGGTGCGATGACCGGGCCGCCCGGGGCCTTCCACTGGGGCGCTGTGCTGGCGGGTCACGCCGCCGGGATGATGCAGCCACCCGGGGCTGACTACGCGCCGGCGCCCGCGCATCACGCGGCTGCCGCTGCCGCCGCTGTCTCCCATCCGGCAATGCCCATGGATCTGCACGTGTCGCAGGCCTTTCCCTACTACAGGTGAGTGTCGTTAGGATTTCCTCGACTCCATTCAATGAGAAAAAAACTGTATATTCCGATTCGCCCCGATGATCGCAATTTATCGTGTATATATATATAAGTATTATATAGCCGAACGCATCCCGAGATTCGTCCATAGGACGTCTCGAGTATTAGCATGACAGTTCATTGAGTAAATCGTGCCTCTCTTAACTTGCTCTATTTTTAGATCTCGCGCGCACTCGCTCGTGTCCGGTTGTTATTATTGCTCTCCTCTCTGCAGCGCAGCTATATACTAGTCTCTCTTATTCCTTCATTGGCTCTCATAAGACTCGGAGATGTATATATAAATATACATATATATATATATATATATATATATACATATAGGTGAATTGGATTTGAAGAAAAAATTAAATCGTTCAATGCTCGCAGCCGTCAAAACAAACAGTTTTCAGCTCACCTGGTGCCTCTCTTATTCCCGCATAGAGCGTATATTAATGAGAACGCGCTTACAAACAGACGCGTGTACTTGTATGAGAAATCAGCTGATGAGCGCGAACCGTCGGCGGACGAGTAAAAGAGCTGATGCGCCGCGTAAGAAATCCTTCATTACGATTCCTAGCTCGTCCGGGATATTAGCATTCGGCTATCAATTATCCGACGCGCAATCGTCCCTTTTCGCCTTCTCTTGTCCGTCGTGTTGGCTTATTCGATCGATATTCTCATATCCTCTATACTATCTCGCGTCTCGATCTGATGTCTTTGCTTGTGTGCGTAGTGAGTCAGGATGTGTAACGTATAGGTTCGTGACTCTGCTGCTGCGGACGTGTTGCTCGTGTGTAAACAATCAAGAGATGTATGGAGGATATGGAGATACGTGCATGTTCATGTATATAGGTATCACTGCAGCGACAGTTGTAGATATTGTAAATGTTACAAGATCTCGATTAAAGAGAGCTATTGAGTAGCAATGTAGTGCAGTCACAGCATCAACGGTCCCAACAAGGCCGTTTTGGCATAGTTCGCAAGTTACAATATATAAATTATGTGCAAAAATTTTGATGAAGGAAGTGAGAAACTGCCTTCGCGACGTCTATCGTCGCCAGCCGAAAACTATAAAACCCAGTCTTGGGTTTGGCAATCTACATATAAATACCATTGTCGTATAAAAATTATCTCGATTCATACAAGGGCGAACTCTCGTTATTTTACTTATTTCTTTTTAAGCTTTAGATATAGAAAATTAAAAATATCGGGTTGTAACAAATATAATATATGTTGAATAAATGTGAAAGTGCATAGCTACTAGGCAACACTCCCCTATTATATACATAATATTGATCAAATGTGACACACTTCACCGTTACTCATTAGCATTAACTTATCGTCACTTTTTCGTCATCCTAATCCGCACCCGCATTTCCAGGTGAAGGACAGCGTTAATCGTAAAATATTCGAAAAACAAACATCCCATATTACATAATAGAAGAGTCAAAAGCCTTCATTGTGTTGGCTCTGTTCACGTCGGTCGAGTCCAATATGAGGCAGACTGCATCAGGCCGATGTCCGCAGGGCAGACCGGAAGAAAATGTTGTGCGATTCATATTCGGCGAGAAAGAGAGAGCGCGGCGCTAAATGAATACAGCACGCGATGAGGATGATTCGAGTTTATTCTTCGCATACAAAATCATATAATTTATGTTCTATTGAATGACGAATATTAAATGCGAATTTCCGATCGCGTAAGAACTTGCTCGAAAAGTCGCATGTATATATACACATACGCTTGTTATATGCAGAAAGACGAGTGTGCAGATGGTTGGCCGCGCTTCAAGCGTTATTGAATGATGGGCCAGCCAACTACTAATAGGGCCGGACGCGGATTCAGGACCGCATGCGTCGTATATATACACGCACACACATATAAGAAGCGACGAGAGCGCATTCAAGGCTCCCACTGCAAGTTCGGTAGTCCCCCTTTTCGGCCCCGATCTTTTTGCGACGTAGAGGAGAGCCGGTCTTTCAATCGAGGACCGCTCGTGCAAAATTCTAAATTTAACCGTTGCAGCTCTTTCTCTCTCTCTCTCTCTCTCTCTCTCTCTCTCTCTCTCTCTCTCTCTCTCTCTCTATCTATCTATCTATCTATCTCTTGCGCGCGCGTTTGATTTATTCGATCGGTCGGGAAACAATTAGTACCGGCCGATCGATTCACGCGAGAAAAAGAGGCTTCGTTTGGGTAAAAGGATTCTTATACGTGAAAAAGTGCATGCAGCTCGCGAAATAACTCTCGAAATGTCTTGTGTTATTATTATTTTGAAGAATGCAGAACCGGCGTGCTAAATCACGCGGGCGCTCGGCAGAGCTCATTCGGCAAAGTAGATCAGTGCTGCTATTCGGAAGGAAAGATCTTCCAATAAAATGTAGTGGTTACGAAGCTACAGAGACGCTAACAAGGCTTATTTACGTGGCCTCGTTGCGGCGCAGATTAGAGAAGAAAAGAGGGGAAGCTTTTTCGCTTCCTGCCATCGGACTGCGCGCACCTATATATATATGCATCAGCGGTTAGAACAACAGAAGATATTGCCGCCGGCCGATAAATAACGAGCAGAGGCTATACTAGCTTTTTTACTAGCTTTCTCGGCTGGAGTGCATTAGCCATGCTCTGCCGTCGTGATGAGCTGCTCTGAGAGTAACAACAGCAGGTTAGAAGCTTTTGTTTAGCTTTTATTTTTAATTGTCTATTCTCCTCAGGTTAATTTACATTCGTGCAGAGACGACGCATCGTTTACAGGTTTGCAGGTGCCCGAGCGACGAAAAGTATATAAGCGAGTTTTTGTATATATACATATAATAAAAAAGAAAGAAGTAGAAGGAGAAGTAAGGAGCGCCACAATGCGATGACGATCGCTACGGGCGAGCTGAATGAGCTTCTCGTCGACGCGATGTTGTCCGACAACGAGGTTTAAGTACACGCTCATTTGCCAAAATCGCTGTCGAATTACGAATTTCACGTGAGGCTGCCGCGGCAAGATCGATTCGATCTCTCAGGAGTTTTCGCTCTCGAGATCGAAAAAAAAGCTCGCGACCGGCTGTATACAGTTGCAACGCACGCGGGGACCGGCGATCGATCATTTTTTTCGTGATCAGGGACGACGTTTAAAATAATTGTCGGCGGTAATCGTCGATGTCAATGGTATCTATGGGAGCCTTTATTACAATGGAATTATGTGTGCCATACTCTTCGAGAATGCATTCGGCGACGAGTCTCAAAGTCGTCGTCCGCTTGAACTTTAGCAGAAATGCAACGTATAGAAAAGCATCGAACAACAATGTGAGCGGCCGGCAAATCTGTAATTACCATATAATTATCATGCATATTAGGCGCTAATCGAAAAGGCAAGCATATACACAGGCGTACATATACAGCCCCAGAGATCGGGGCAATTTTCGCTACTCGCCTCCCTCTCCGCTGCGAAGCAAAATAATAATAAAACCGCTGGCGCGAGATAGATCGGGAGAGAGCGAGCGAATATAAGAGCGAGTAAGAGAGCGAGAGAGAGAGAAAAGTGCGTGCGGAGGCAGGCCCGCAGGCGCGTCGTTGTATAATACGGCTGCAGCAGCCGCCGCCGCCGCCGCCGCCGCCGCCGTGCCGGACTTTCGGCAGGCTATAATCAATTCTGATTGCAGTCGACTGCGCGGCAGCGGCGAGCCCTCGATACAAAAAGAAGTCGGCTGCCCTCTGCTGCCGCGCAGTTTCGGCTGCGATGCAGCCAGTCGGCCAGATATAGCGCGAGAGAGAGACTGAGGAAGCAGGAAGAGTAGGAGGAGCGGCGTAGGAGGAGAGAGTTATATTCCGGCGAGCTGCGCGAATTTCGCAGATACGGAGGAGATTGCCAGAGCTGCATCAGGATTGAATGGTAATTATATCTCGGGTTATGATGATGGTTCTTGTTACCTTCTAGAGAGGAGGATAAGGACTGGAATCGAGGCATCATGCGCGCGCGCGCAGCACTGCTCGATTAGCTCCGGTGTATAATAACGATGTCCTATTTTTGTCCTTTCATAATATACGGAGCGTACCTACGGCTTCGTAATCCGTCTCATTTTTATAATGCCCTTTTTACGCACACACCTCCGTCCCTTTTCTTTCTCGCGCGGTCCTCGAAATAGCCACAGAGGTATATATGCTATATTTATATCCGAGAGCGCAGCGCACAACTGACGCCGAAAAGAAAGTATGCGCGCGCGCGCGACCGCTTTTTGCACTGCGGAACGCCGCTCAGGATTCGGGTACACCTATATAGCATAATACCGCCGCCGCCGTCGCGCGTGCCGGCGCGTAAAAAGCCGCAATTCGGTGTCCTCCGCGTGTGTGTATATATATATATTTTATACAGGTACAGTCGAGCCGATCGGTTTTGCCGATCGCGCCGATCGGTTTTGCCGATCGCGCCGATCGGTGTAGCCGTGCGTGTAACTACGCGATCGGCTCTCGTTTTTTCCTCGCTCTCGCGGCCGTATGTGCAGCAGCAGGCACACCGCGTACATAAGAAGTATTGCTGTCTGCCGTAAACGTTCCGTAAATCATCGCTTCTTGCGCGAGAAGGGATTATTTGGTGTATGCGTGCGCGTGTGTGTACGTATAAATAGCGAGGACTGCGTAACCCGGAAATTTCTCGCTTTGATAAACGTACTCGCGGGAATTTTCGCCGCAAGTTTTAACGCTCGCGAGGAAGCATGCGCGCGACACCTCGTTATTTTTGCGCAGATATTTCAACGGGAAAAATCATTGGAAACAGCACTCGCTCGAGCGAGCAAATTCATTATTCTCATCATCCGCGCGAGCATCCTTATCATTAGCGGCGATTCATCATCCGCGCGCGATAATCTAATAGCTTCCTCGCATCATCGATCTGGGAGGTCTCGAACTCGGAGAGCATGACCCGCACCCGCCTCTCTATATACCTGAACATCGCCTCGTACGTGTCGGCGATCAGTCACGAGGTACACACACACACACACACACACTCACACACACACACACACACACACACAAGTAAGCGGCAGCGTCGGTGCAAAGTGTTTTGATCGAGCTGTTTTCGTGCTATGGGTGGCCTGCATAATCTTCGTATATAGGTAATACATATAGACAGTGTCACGACCTCTTAGCCGCTGCTGAATTTGCTAACCTGCAAGATATGCAGGTTAGTTTTCTGGGAATTGTGATGGATTTGAAGAAAATTATCGCTCGAATGATGAGAGCTACTCGCGAGCCTTATTTCGCAATTGGTGTAATAACAATATCGAAGAATTTTAATGCGAGAAAATTTTCAAATCATCTATAGCAATTACACTTACATACACGTTCCGTAATGTATATTTCTCGCGCGCTGAGAGTCGTTTCGTTCGATCGTTGACCAAGAGCAGCTTTTTGTCAAACGACGTGAATATTATCGCGCGTGAGTTGCGCAACGCTCGCGGCATAATAGAGTAGAGAGTTTTATACACTATTTTTTACCGCAAATGTGTTGGCGGCGTGTGTTATTTTTACGAAAGCCATGTATCTGGCATTATATGCCTGCTTGTTTGTGAAACTTATATACACACGCTGTGCGGGTACGTATATAAAAGAGATCTCGCTCTCTCTCTCTTTCTCTCTCTCTCTCTCTCTCTCTCTCTCTCTCTCTCTCTCTCTCTCTCTCTCTCTCTGAATAGGGCGTTTTTTAATGCACGATCGCGACGTAACTCGTTTCTCGAGTCGTGAAAAAATAGATAAATCTTTTGGCGCCCATAAAACAAGCTTTAGTATTCCAGATGTTGAATAAAATAAAGGTTAAAATTTATGGCCCAGGTTGCGCGTAACGAGCCGCACTTGCTCGCCGTCGTCTCTTTATTATTGCGCCAAGTCTCTCTACCTTCGTAATTCGTTCACAATGACGAGCTTCGATGGAAAATCATTGCGCACACACGCGAGTTTATGCGAGTGTTTTTGAATTTTAAATTAATTACCGACGGCGAATAATATTCACTGCATCGTTCGCTCTGCAGTGAACAATTCATCGACGACGGCAGTACTCGCAGGTCTATTCGTATAATATATAGTTACATACATATATACGCACAAGATCGAGAATCCATCGAGCGAATTTTCATCACGTCGTTACACGCAGCATAAAACCGAGCGCGACAAATCGACACCTCGTATATACAAGTCGTTCCCGGCTAGGGCAAGAGAAAAAAAAAGAGCATAAAACGAGAGCATATAAGAGAGCGAGAGAGGCGTCGAGCGGGTTGCAAAGTTAATGAGAAGACTCTTGCGCGCGCCCCGAGTTAATTCCTGCTTGCGCAGGAGAGAGTGAGAGAGAGAGAGAGAGAGGCGAAAAGAAGGGCGTTGTAGCTCGCGCGGAGGGAGAGACGGAGAAAAAAAATGTTCCTTTGGAAGAGACTCCTTCGGAGCCGCGTAGCTTAGCATACTTTATTTGATTTTTTGTATTGGATAATAGTCTCAGGTAATAGGGTACACGCGAGGGAGCAGAGTCGAATTTTTGCACCCCCGCACTGCATTAACGAATTTACATTTTTTAAATGGGAGGGTCGCCGCCAGTGCTCTTTTCCTTAGGCCGTGTTTGGCCGCGTACACACACAGCCCGAGGGTGATAACTTGCGGGCCATTTGTTCTCTCGCAGTCTACTCTTGGAGAAATGGAACCGCGTCGCGCTGACGTTCTATCTTAATAAAGAATCACGAGCGAGAGAGCCGGCTTTTTCGGCGGCGACGCGGCCCGAGAGGGGAACAATTAATACCGATCGGCGGCCAGGGTACGAGGATCGCTCAACGCAGCTGTTAATTTGCGAGGACGATTAGCGGCGCGGTGGCGCTTATTGATTGGACAAATTGCGCTGGTTCTTATCTTATATATATTATATATATATATGTAAGCCAAAGAAACGCAGGGCATATGGCGTAGCATTATCAGATGGCACGCGGAGAGATCGAGGAGGCCGCGCGCGAGAAAAGGAATACGGGGAAGAGAAAAAGGGGCGTCGGCGGTGACGAGGCGCCCGAGTGCCGGCTATACATATTTAATGAGCCCCCGTGCAGCGACACATTCGCGTCGTCGCTGTAAGAAGAGAGGCAAGACTCGCGGAATATTTTTATTCAAATCAACTGTGGCCGGGATATCAAAGAAAAATACAGAGTGGCTTTCCCGCATGCATAAGCTTATAATCCGGCAGGAGCGACACTGCGTATAATGTATATTTCAAAATCTGCCGCGCTCATTATGTAGCCCCTCTAATACTCTCTACTGCACACACACACACACACACACACACACACACACATGCGTACGTACACGAGAGACGGCGTCTTATCTGCCAGAGACTTTTCGGGGCTTCGATGCCAATCGCTTGATGTGTATATACACTGTACGTCATATAAGCGCGCGCGCGTGGGGTGCAGGCCAATTCGTCTTTTATTTTTATCCCTCCCGCAAAGTGGATCTTCTTCTTCTTCTTCTTCCTCTTCTTCGTATCCTTCGTCTCACAACGCCATGCCTAATCAGAAGAATAATAGACACGTTCGACAGATGCTGCTACTGTTGCTGCGATCTCACTATACACGTGTATATATGATTGATGCCAACTATATTTTAAATGAGCCGATACCGTCTCGCAGCGAATCGAGCGATCGCTCCCGCGTTCGTTTGATGCGTGCCAAGTGAATTAACCCATTAAGTCCCAAACGCACAAAATTTTAACGTTGACTTTGACCGCGCATCATTTTAAAATAAACGAGGGACTTTGAACTCAAGGCACATATACTTATGTTTTTAAGGTCGCTCTTTCGATTAGCGATGTCGAAAATTCCAAAAAATAACGTTAACCTATTAGTTTTCAACAAATATAAAAAAAAATGCACTTTTTTAACTCGGATTTTTTTTTCAAACCTAATTTCAGCAATGTTCCGAATGTCTAGGCAACTTCTAATACAGATAAAAGGTGTTCCCGATACTTGCACTTCAAAAATATGCAGCGAAACATTTCGATATATAGCGTTATCCAATTCAAAATGGCGTCCGAACGCCAAATTTTTGTTTTAAATTTCACAGATTTTTTTCTCGAAAACTATAGACTTTCATAAAAATTTCCTAAGAATATAAATGTTTTAGATTTAGTCAAAGAATATACTCAATTTTTTTCAGATTGATCCGGTACGATTTTCGATTTTTCAAAAAGTCAAAAAATCGAAATTTCGAAAAACGTCCTTAAAAAAAGTGAAAAAAGAATAAAAAACATGATTCTCTCAATCGTCCACCTCCTCGCGGTGAGAATCGGGAAACTTTATTATAAATAAGGGCAAAGGGACGTTTACGACAAAAAATGTTTACAGAATTTTATCTCAAAAACTATAAACTTTTATAAAATTTTGGAAAGAACAAAAATGTTTTAGAATTCATCAAAGAATGATCTCAATTTTTTTCAGATTTTTTAAGGACGTTTTTCGAAATTTCGATTTTTTGACTTTTTGAAAAATCCAAAATCGTACCGGATCAATCTGAAAAAAATTGAGTATATTCTTTGACTAAATCTAAAACATTTATATTCTTAGGAAATTTTTATGAAAGTCTATAGTTTTCGAGAAAAAAATCTGTGAAATTTAAAACAAAAATTTGGCGTTCGGACGCCATTTTGAATTGGATAACGCTATATATCGAAATGTTTCGCTGCATATTTTTGAAGTGCAAGTATCGGGAACACCTTTTATCTGTATTAGAAGTTGCCTAGACATTCGGAACATTGCTGAAATTAGGTTTGGAAAAAAAATCCGAGTTAAAAAAGTGCATTTTTTTTATATTTGTTGAAAAATAATAGGTTAAACGTTATTTTTTGGAATTCTCGACATCGCCAATCGAAAGAGCGACCTCAAAAACATAAGTATATGTGCCTTGAGTTCAAAGTCCCTCGTTTATTTTAAAATGATGCGCGGTCAAAGTCAACGTTAACATTTTGTGCGTTTGGGACTTAATGGGTTAATCGTCGTAGATATATATGTATAGAAATATACGAAAACAAAAGTTTCAACGTATAACAAGGCGAGGAGTTCTCGAAAGGGGGAAAAAGACGACAAGCGCTGCAGCGTGCGCGCGAGAAGCTCGTGAATCATCGCGCGTTATATTATAATATATATCTAGCCACTCTCTCACTCCGCGTCGCGTCCAATAAATATAAAACCACATTACTCAAACGAGCTGTGCAGTGCCGCGGCGGATATGTAATAATGAGATGGCCGGCTCGACGCCGCCTCGTATTTCACGCGCAATGCAAACACACATGCACAAACGCATTGGCCTTTGAGTTATCGCGGGCGGACTTTTGCGCGCGCGAACAGCGTGTGTCATTTTATTTTTATCTCAGCGCGTATGCCTATATAACATAATTTATGCGCGCAAGGTTATATCGAATAAAAATTATGCAGATTCGCGACGGCGTTAATTGGTAAAAGCAGCAACGATCGCGGGCAAATATTTGATTTTGGAACACAATCCTGTATACAGAGCCGCTGAGAAGACCGGCTCGCAGGAATAATGTAAGCCCGCGGCTGCGATGGCACTAATCGCATAAATATTATCGATACATAGGACAATAAAAAAAACAACGAAATTGAACCAGCAGATGCAAAGTAGGTTAGATGCGCGAGCCTCGGCTTCACTGTATACCGCAGGCGAGGGTCAGGTCGAGTCGAGGCGGCTTGATAAGGTTAAATGTAAGATACGGGGGCGTAGAGAGGTCAAGTGGATCCGTGGGCGAGCGCGCGTCACCGCAGAGAAACGTACCGCCGATTAACCGCTCTCTACTCTCGCTATCTATATCCCGAGTGCACTCGCACCTCGTACACAGCCTTTTACAAGATTTTCGTGCGACGACAAACCACCGGCACGCTTCTTCCTCGAAACGTCTACCGAAGCATGTCCGGCTCGTCGAGGCTCTCTAAAAAAACCTCATCGGCCGCGCGGCTGGAGAGAAAGACAATCGGCCCGAAAGTGAGCGAAAAAACGAGGCAGAAGCGCATAACACGCGCGCGTCTTCGACCCGGCTCGGGTTTAACGAGCTGAGCGCGCGTGCGTACTTATATAAGACCGTTATGTTGAGGAAGCGCGCGTGCGCGATGATTTAACTTATTATATATAGCGCGCGACGAGCTTTTTCGGCAGCGCGCGGCCGCTCGATATTCAAATTTCAGCGTATTTTGTAAATTTTGGCACCTTGTAACGGTAATTTAATTTTCGTTCTTTCTTTTTTTTTCTCATACACTGTACTACTAGTAGCTGCCGAGTATATGTACTGTTCTTTAGGCACTTTTTTCATTGACGCGACGAGCACAACAAACCGCCTCGAGAATTTTCACGCAGTCACGATCATTTTCTCAGCGCAGTGTACAGCTCGATCCTAAAAACGTTCGATTGCCCCAGAGGTATAAATCATGAGAAAAAGCTATGCTCGCACACGCGCTTTCCAATAACCTTTTTTTCTCTCTCCGAGTCGCGCCGCCGCAGTTGCCGCGCGTTTTCGATACCGTAAGACCCGTAATAGACGTAATGGTGAATAATGCCTCGGAGCGGCGCAGCCGTCGCGCGTCGACTCGAAGCCGGCCGGGAGAGCATATCATTCTTTTCCTTATCCTTTTTTTCTCCCCAGCTAATTCCTATAGTATATCGACTCTCTTCTCATTGCCGCGGCGCACTTTTTCTTCTATAATTGTATATCGCTCGCGCGCGCGAGCGCGCTTTCGTAACGCAGTTATGTGTCGATAAAACTATAAACTCGATCGGCGTAGGAGATCCCAGGAGGAAAAGTGCAGTTTTCGTGGTATTTCGCTTTTTTAAATTAATCGCAATATTCGTTGCCAAAGCCAGCAAGTTTTTTCATCGGATCAATAAATGAATACATTGCGTGTATCAACGATACTCTTACGATATTCGTTTACATTACACTAACATATATATAAGATACTCGCTCGCAGAATCCAAACGACTCGTACGTGAGGTGGTTTGATGGAAGCGATTGTTCATTGTTTAACGTCCATTTCAATTACGAGCGAGTGGCAGCGCTTTCGGCTATTAAGTCGCCGCCGCCTTCGCGGCTGCGCTAAAGTCGTTGAAGACAAGTGCAGCCGGCCTCGTGAATTTTCCCACGACTCGATCCACTCATTTTTAATGCTTGCACCTACTGAGCTTTATTGAATAACGTTGCTGTAAACGGGCGATTGAATTAAAATATGGCATAAGAAAACAATTCGATAATTAGCGTGCGGTTGACAATTATTGTCCCAGTTTTTATCATGCGCGTATCGCTAGTTGTTTATAACATATGATCAACTGTATACGCAGTAATCGCAGCGCATAAAATTAGAAAATCAATTTATTATTCCAAAACCCACTTCGTTTACATTCGCTCCTTATATACAATACTCTCGCTGCCAACGGTGTGCATCCATACTCCGGCGCAATTAGCCGCGTCGTGGCCAATTTAATCGGCGTATTATCGAGCTATCGGAGATATGAACATACAGGTTTTTTACTCCTCGTATACTCGCGTGCTCGTCGAGCACGCGCGCAGCGGGTGAACTTCCGAGTTTGAAGAAGAGGCCGCGCGACGTTGCTGCTGCGCTGGAGGTCGGCAGATATGACGGATGGCCGGTGTAGCTTCTTGTCGGACGGCGATTGTTATGAGAGCTGCGCGTATATACCTTTACGCTCGATTCTATAATATCATATTAGCTGCATTGCGCGCGCTCTCTGGAGGATTTGAGAGAAAAAGTCGCGAGGCCATTTATGGCTCTCACTGCGCTTATATAGGACGATGCGATATATGTATGATTGATTGCCTCGCGGTGCGAGTCGTTCGTATATATGGGGTCGCAGGCAGCTCTGCTTTTTGTTATTTTCAATTTTTAGACCACACATAGACGCACGCGAGCCAATCCATGAATTTCGAGAAGGAAGGAGACGATTTTTTCTAGCGGTGTATAGACACATAAGCCAATAACGAGTATTGCGATATATCGATCATTTCGCGACAGAGAGGGGAAGAGGACTCGGTAATTCGTCTCGACGCGCGATCGCAACCGCAGATTCGATTTATGCAAAAAGAATAAATTATACAGACAAACTGCGATACACGCCGGCAGCAGTCGCAGATTCCGAGATATACGAACGGGGGGGATCGAAGTACACATCGTACTATAGCCCGGAGCAAAACGAGCGCATAATACCGATTCGTATCGAGGAGTCTTTCGTATTATATACGATACGGCGTTTATGGATACTCGATCGAGCTTAGCGTTCGAGTGGCGATGAGAAGATTTTGCTTTCGAATAAGCTTATAGATAGCGCCGGTGGAGCAATATAATTCTCCCTGGGTTCTAATATGTGTATTATATATTCGGAAGCTCGAATCGGCAGGGAAACTCCGCGGACTTGCATCAGCAAGCGAACCATTGCCAAATGCTTCATGCTAATCAACTCTCTACAGTTATTTGCATCAGGTGAAAAAACGCGCATAAAAAGTAGGCCTACTATGCCAAAGTGTTTCGCGGGATTTGGACAGTAGTGCGCGATTTCGTCACCGACAAGCACGGACATTTATATATATATATATACACGTTCGGACATTAAGAGCCGACCTTCATTTGCATATCTGCATAGCTGGACGAACTCATTACCGATTTTTCTGTCTCTTTGCTTCCTCTTCTTCTTCTTCTTATACGCCGCTGCGCGTTGACAGCTCCGCACGGATACTGCAGTCCTCTCTGAGTCTCGTAAAGCTTCTTTATCGCCGCCGAGTTTTTTCTCACGCGGAGATTAATCGCATTTATTATTATTTTGCATATAATATAAACAAGCTCTAATTGCGCTATCCCCGCATACTATTATACGCTGCACAGATCCTAATTAAAATCTAAAATATTTTCTGTGACCAATAAATTCACGCGGCCCTATACCTGTCGAATAGCTCAGTTCACTTCTCGCGCGCGCGCCTCATTACTAAGCGTGTCTCTTTAATTGAAATCCCGTGTTTTTTCGCTAAACTTGCATCAGCGGCTTCCAGATTTCCGCTGAAAGTGTGTTGCGCGCAGAGTAGGGGAACGAGAGAGAGGCGATAAGAAAAGCGCCCGATCAAGTGGTTCGCGCGCGCGCGCGCGACGCTCTCGATATATACACACTTTATTGAGTCTCACGCTCTGCAGCCGATCGCGTGAGATGCTATAGAGTTGAGGGAGTTTATCGAGAAACATCGACAACCTCTCGATTTATGCGCGTTTCTCCACTCGGAGGATTTCGAGATTGGCGCCACGGAAGGCTAAAATCGCGTATTTCTGCAGCAACAGCCGTATAGTCAGGCCGATTCTATAACATATAGGTACGTATACATATAGTACTCAGCACCAAGTGTATAGAGTTGAGAAAGAAGAAAAAAGAAATGTATAACGCAGGACGGAAGGAAGGTGGTCGAATGAAAAATGAATGAACCGCGCGGCGAGTGTACCTATAGCGCGTCAAAGCGTAAAGTCTGAAGCTGTTAACTTCTGATCGATTCTATCCCCGATTGCGATCCGAGCCGGTCATATATTACAAGCTTTAATATTAAATTCCACCCGTCACTTGTAATAAACTTTCCACTTATCCGTCCTCTCTCTCTCGCTTCATTTTATCCCGACGCGCGAGCTTTGCAATACACTATATACACCTACAGGTATCACGTATACATATGACGCTGCATCACGAGAGGGGAGACTCGCGCTTGTTAGTAAGCGTTGCATATATAAAACGATTCTCCGCGCGCGTTCTACTATACGTGATATCTATAAACCTGACTACGCCGAGGCTATTAAAACAGCCGACAACTCAATCAATAAGCGATAAGAACGAAGAATTGATTCACGCTTATATATACACGGCTCCTTTGGAAAAGTCCAAAGTGCGCGAATACTTTCGTCATTGGAATTATATATTTAGAAAAAAACGGTCTCGCGCGCGTATACAGCATTAATCAGTCGACAATGCCTATACATATATATATATGCGTACCTATATAAACGAGCGGTCGTATATATACCGATATATACCCTCTTTTTCTCGGCGATCAGCGCCTCGCAAGATCGAATACACGAACTCGATTTCTTTTTACACATGCCTCACTCTCTCCCCTCCGACTCGAGTCTCGCAAGAAAAAGAGAAAGAAGGTAGAGCAGAGAAGGGACCCAAAGGACTCTGTCTCGCTTACACGGGTATCATTGTAGCTCGCGCGGACTCGTTTTTCATCGGCAAAATAAAAGGAAGTAATTAATCGCGGCAAATCGAAGCCCCCCGAGAGAGAGAGAGAAAGAGAGCGAGTCTCATCTCTCTCTCTCGCTCGCACACACGTGTGCATGCGTACGGAGAAACGAGCTACTGTTGCAGCAGGAATTTCTGTCATCGCGAATCAACGTCCTCTCCGCCGCGAGGGGCTGCTGCAGCGCGCAAGGAAAAAGAGGAGAACGGAAGGAGAAAGAGAAGAGAGCGGCTGCGCGAATCGCCTCCCACTCTATATTTTCTTGCGCGCCTCCGGATGATCGGAGGAGCCCATACACACACACAAACACACACACACACGAGCGATCGAGTCGCAGCTGTTTTGCGTCCTTTTCCTTATCGGCTCTGCAGCGTACTGCTGTCTCTCTTTTTATTTAATAATTGGAACGCCCGGTATGTCAGCTATATCTGTTCCTCGAATCCACTTCCATTTGTGGACAACATTGACACACACACACACACACACACACACACGCGCGCACTCAGAAGCTATACACGACACGCGATTTACAGGCTCGCGTCTGCTGCTCTCGTCTATTTGCTCGTCCATGATCCGCGTTGTTTATTTTCGCTTCCTTTTTTTGTCCCCACTTCTCTTTCCGCCGCTTTTTCTCTCTTCTGATGTATGGAAGGCTCTTATATACCGAGACCAACTTGTATATATACGTACACATGCCGCGCGATAAGCTGTATACACTTTTTTGGGACCTTTTGCGCTGCGATTAGGGAATTCACGTTTTCGCGCGCTACTTAGCCGCCTCGGAGAAAACGATAAGTCGGGCTCGAGTCGATGTCGCGCGAGATAGTGTATGCGGGGGCGTAGAAAAAATAAGAAAATTATATATAGGCAACGAGGGAGAGAGGGCTAATTAAAACGCGCAGCCTTTTCTGATTCGTCTACTATTTTCATAGCGAACGTTGCGACAATCGCGACTGAGAAAAAAAATATATATATATATACCCGAGCGGCGATTCAATAACTCGTTATCTCCCGCGACGCAACACCTCGCACTTTTTGCAATTGCCGCGTTAGCTAACGGCCCGTGAAAGTATTGGCACAAGCTTCGATCGTTACCGAAATACTCGGTATATATCTGGTATATATAGTTTTTCACCCTCTCGCGGCGGCGCAGCGAAAGACAAATTTCACGGTGCTACACGTTTATTTGCATTTCAATTTCGGCTGAAAAATGCTGCGGGAATCGAGGCCAAGAGACAGAGTATAGAGTAGAGGAAGAGAGAAAAAAACGACTCGGCGGAGAGGGAGAGAAACTCGAGATGGTAAATCGTCGTTACGCCGCGCGAATACGCGCGCTCGGCGCGGAGCTGCAGCACTGGAGCACAGGCCTATAGTTATTTCGAACTGATTGCTCGCGCCCCGTGCGCTAAAGTTTCTCGAAATTGCCGTGCGATTTTCCACTCTTGCTGTTCTTTCTCTGCGTGGGTGAGGGGACAATGTATGCATTGGCTATATATTTATTGTTTGGAGCAAATAATTGATTGCCTTGTGGTAATATACATATTCATAAACAAGCGAGGTTTAATTAAGCGACGCGATATTAAAAACCGAGACGAAGAGATAAATCCCTCAAGCCTAGAAGCCAATAAAGCCATACGACCGAGAAATATTCGATACACAGATATCGTCTGGCATATATCGACTCGTCTTCATTCGTTATATAGTCGCGAGAGAAAGAGCAAACTCGATCCTATTAATCAGTCGTGTTTTTGGGGCGGGGGGGAGGGTAGAATATTTATATCCGTCGGCGCGTTTAAAAAAGTCTATACGATGTGTAGTGCAGCGCGCGCGACCTAGTTTACGAGGCCGACGTGAGAAAAAAGCCGTCGGCGCGAAGCTTTTTCCGAATGCAGATTTACGAACTTCGCTAATCGTCTTCGACCTTGATTCATATATATATATATATATATATATATATATACGAGAGAGGGAGAGATTCTTTCGGGCTTGTTATGTGCGCGGCATATTTATAGTCGCACTTTTTCTCCGAGCCAATATATATCGAGAGAAAAAACAGTGGAAACGCTGTGCATCGCGCACTAAAGCACAATTGTTACCCCTCGGCATCAGCAACGTTCGTCGCATTAGCATATATAACCGTGCGCTTCGCTCTCCTGAAATTCAACACATTTCTTTCCGCGAATCACAGACATTACGACGAGAAAGAGAGAGAGAGAGAGAGAGACAACAAGTTACATAAGCTCTCGAGAGTCTCTAGCCATAGGGGAAACGACAGAGTAGACATTTCGCGCAGCCGGCGTTAAAGTCAAAGTTAAACTTTACGCGGCACGTGATCGCGAGTAACATAGGCGCCATGTGTGATGCAAAGCGCGTCCGCCGCCACGTATTATGAGTACTTGTAAAGCACGTAATCGCGCCCCGTCGTCTCTTTCGTCTCACTCTCTCTCTCTCTATATATCTATAGAAAGGGGGAGAAAGCCCAAGTTGGCTCGCTCGCGCGGCTCAGCAACTTCGCATTCGCATATACACACGCGGTGATCTCCCGGCGGTGTGTGGGTGTGTGTAGCGGCACGCGCGCTCGGTCAAGAATCTAGATGAGGCCGAGTTGAGGAAGGCCAATACATCGGATACGATAATATGTGGGTATTTCGCGAGCGCGAACTTTAGTTTTATCCGTTTCTCGCTTTTAATTCTACAGACAAGGGGATCGAAGGAAAAAAACATTGAAAAGCTCATATATAGCCGCGGTATCGTGCGCGGCAGACACGTCGCGGTTTATTGCCGCAGCGTGTGCGCGCGCTCGTGCTACATTGATTTAATGCGCTAGTAATTGGGCCGCGCAGCTATACATGACTCCCCCTACCGCAGCGCCTGGCCAGTTCTCGGCTGCGCGACTACTGTCGTCTCTCTTATCTCGCGATGTAGTCGCCCATATACCTATACATATATGTATATATACGCGCGCAGCTGTCGGAGCGAGAGCAGAGCCGAGGAGTTTATTGCCGGCTTTATTGCCGCCTCGTCGTCGTCGGCGTCTTATTCTCGGGACTGGACAATTATTAAAGTGCGGATATCGCACCCCCGAGAGAAACTCGCGCGCGAGCGCGTACGTGCGCCAGGCCGGATCGCGCTAATGCGTCTCTGTGATTTAATTAAAGGGCCCGACGAGCCGCGCTCGAACTCTAGATTTCTATGTATACGTATATATGTATATAGAAGCGCGATGGGACTCGGACGATTGAGACGTCTCGCGTATATTTGCAGAGGAGGGCGGGTAAGCGTTTTTTATTATACCGATCAGCTCCTAATGAGATTTCGCAGCATTGAATATTCCTTTACGAGCCTCGAGCTGCACTAAAGCATACTCTGTGCGCGCGTGTGGGATTATCATCTACATAGGCTCTAAGTATGTTTTTAAATGAAATAAGAAGCATTTAACTGACTCAATTGAAAGCAATAACTGCCCATAGACCGCGCTGCAGACTCGAAAGCATCCGTCGAGCTATTTTTATGGCTAAATACTTGCCGCACCGCAGATATTATTATCCCCCTCCCGAAAACTCGCTCGCACCCGCATCTCTGTATATAGAAAATATAACGCGGCGAATCAAGGGTGCGGGAGAGTGAGCGAGAGAGAGTGTAAGGCATCCGCGAAAAGCCAGCTCGGAATGTTCCGGCTCTGTCGTAATATTTGGCTTTAAATCATGTCCCTGTCGACGGACGAAAGCATCTTTCTCTCTTTCTCTTTCGTAGAGCAGCGGAACAGCACGTGTGAGCTGGCGGCCGCACGTTCTTTCTCCCCGACTTATGAACTATCCGGCGAGAAAGTCGAGAGGGGAGGAGAGACGCCGCACGTCTGCTATAGACGTAGTAGTATAGGGGTGGGCTACTTTTTTCTTCCTATATGTGCGCTCCTCGACGACCCGCGCACTCGTATATACCTATAGCTATACGCCCGTACATATATAAGGCATGATTAATGACGTTCCGATTGTTCGGAACGCGAGCTCTGACTTATCGTATATAGCTCGTTATTTACTGCCGAATTTTCACTGAATTTAATTGCTTCCGAATGACTCTGGGCAATCGACAGCTCTTATTGGCGATTCTTTTCTCGCGAGGCTCTAGTCGCTTATGCTCCCCGTAAAAAAAATTACAGGACGGTATTCACCCGTAAGAGCTCAAGAATCGCGCGAAGCGCTAAGAATAAAGCCATATCCGAGAGCGCGAGATTAGGCTTACGCGCGCAATTTACGGCGACGATCTCATTCACGGCCGAGAGGCGGCTTTCATATAAAAGCTTTTTCCTGTAA
The DNA here is from genome assembly GCA_020010945.3 of Muscidifurax raptorellus. NCBI lineage: Eukaryota > Metazoa > Arthropoda > Insecta > Hymenoptera > Pteromalidae > Muscidifurax > Muscidifurax raptorellus. The sequence goes on along the minus strand of CM052081.1, from coordinate 731,569 downwards.
GCTGCGACACGGTCTTTCGACAGGGCTATACTCATGGCTCTGCTTCTCTCTTGAGGGTGATGCGTAGGCTGCTACAATCGCGCTCAGCCTGACCTCGAAAATTACATTTTACAATAGTTGCATTGTTTTTCTTGTACAAAACATCTGTAACAGAGTGTATATTACGATCGTCTTGTTGTTGCAGGTATCGAGAGGATGCGCTGTGCTGGACGGACCGGTAAGATTTTACACATGTAATTTATTCGAAAATTCAATAACGTATATTATTATAACAACAGAGCTGAACCTCGTACAATTATAATCAATGAACTCGAATATTGCGTATATGGTATAACGAATCACGTAATTACAAGCCTTGCGGGTGAATAATCGGAAATAAGGACAGGCGGAAAAATCTGCCGGCCCGAGCACCCCCTGTATATTACGGTATACAGATACAGATCGATCGATATAGGCTCATGTTGTATACTCGCACACACTTGTGCGCGCTAATGGCCGCAAAGGTGTTCTCGTTATAGACGCCTAATATACCCTCGTATATTATACTCGCATATATATATATAGAACGATTTAATAAGCAATTCGGGCCGATTGAACATTATAATGCAGGTTATAATCTACGAATAAGCACATTCAAACCGCCGGATCGTTTCGTTCGGTTACAATTATAGCGCGCATAATGTAGCAGAACTGCAGCCGCACGGGTACCTGCTACAGTAGACTTTGCGATCGTGCGCGGAGAAACCGGCCTGACAAAGTGATTGATAGGGCCAGATGGACGGGCCGACGCAATTCCATTGTTCAAAGCCGCGGCAAGAGGTTCGCTCCTACTGCGCGCTGATGCACTCCTCGACGTAAATCAACCGGGCGCGCGGCGCGAGTTGTTGTCGCCCGCGTGCCAGCGTCACCGGACGCCGACGACGTATGACAGCTGACTCGCCGCGGAAAAATGCATTTTCCAAATTTTTCGTTCATCGCGCGTATCGATCGTGTACGATCCATTTTTCGGTACAATTAATGGAGATTAATGAGATGCAATTACATATCTAAATCGAATATCTACACGCGCATAAGAGGGCAAAAACGCGATGAACAATTACGCTCCGCGTGCAATGAGCTCGCTTGCTGCCGAGTTATTTATGGTGGCCCGTTTTAAAAATCCACGGGCCCCGCACACTTGATCGAATGTAAAGCAATTTAATTACACGAATAAGCCAGGCCCTTAAATACTCTATTATCGCGCGCGCGCGCGTGTAAACGCCTTGAAAAATTCTTCGAGAATAAAAAGCGCGCGTTGAGGGCAGAGAAGGAGAAAAAAATGAATAAAACAGCGAGCTGGAAAAAGGGAATAACGAACTCGCGCGCACACGCGCGCGCCCGAAGAGCGAGAGTGAGGGAAGAGCGGGAGACGGTAATTAATGGCGGCAGAGAGAGGGAGGAAGAGAAAGGGGGTAAGTGCATAGGAGTCGCCGCAATTAACTATAAACGATCGGACGCTAATTGCAAACAGCCGAACCTCGCGAGCGGTAATTAATAACGCGCGTGACGTTATCAGCTCGGGCCTGTCCTGTCCCTCGAGCTTCCTTTTTCTCCCTCCAGCAGCTATACACTGTGCACGCATATTTTTTCTTTCTTTATCTATCTCAGCGCGGCGACCTGCCGAAAGCGGAGAGCCGAGCGCAACCTTTGCTTTCCGGCTATGTTTATCGCTCGGGACTATATTTCTTTTTGCCGCTCTTTCGCCGCGCGCGCGCGCGCGTAATGAGATGCCGCTGAGATGAGACACTGCCGCGAGATAAGACCGGACGAAATTCAAATGAGCTGCGAAGGTGTCGCCAGCGAATATAACGTAGCTTCTATACGTCGAAGCTGCGTTCATTTTTCTTTTTCAAGCTCGCATCAGACGCGTGATTCATAGTTCAAAACTTGTATATACATATATATAAAGAGAAAGATATATGGCTAAAACTATGTATAAAAGGCACAAAAACCATAAAATTTCCTTTCTCGCGCAGACTTCTTCGCTCGATAAGATCGAGACCCGGCGATAGGGAGTGTGTGTATATGTGCGCGGTGTTGGAGAGTATAATATATCTAGAAAAAGAGGACCGCGGCTGTGAGCTAGCAAATTGGGCCTCGGCTGCCGGTCAATAATTATCGAGCGCATATCGATTAAACGTAGCAGCAACAGCAGCAGCAGCAGCGAGCTGCAAGCCGCAGCCTTGATTGATCAGCGATCGAGACTCGATACGGAAGATGCAGTGCGCTGGAAAGTTGGAAGCCTTGAGGATTTTGTATTATATGCAGGCTGAACTTGGATTTTCTTGCGTGATACTGTTATAGGAGCAAGAAGTGTTTGTTCTCGTCTATATTATAGTGTAGCTAGCAGAAGAAAGCTGATAAGAAAAGATATATGCGCAGAAAAAAAGGGACGAGCAAGACAAAGTAATCATGCTCACGCGCCTTTTTTCTCCTCTTCCCAACTCCAAAGCATCCGATTTAACTGGATGTCGTTACTATGCTCGGGCATTGTTGTCGTCAGGCCTCTTCTCTCTCTCTCTCTCGCTCACTCGATTCCGTCAGCATCATCGGCTGCGCAGCTCCGATCCGATGCTGTATTTATTGTATCGAAGAGCGAGAGAGCGAGAGTAAGAGGGAGGCGGAGGAGAGGAGCCGCATTCCGCGCGTATATGCGCGCCGCCGCACCGTAATGAGCGGTCTCCGGTCCTGTCCGTCTTTCCGTCCCCGGCTAGTCGTACGATCTTCCTCTTTTGATGCTTCTCTCTTTCGCGCTCGCACGACGGCCCTTTGGCTCGGTGTCCGCGTGAATAGCAGTGTATATATAGACCGAGCCAAGCTCTTTTCGCGCCTTTCGTTTAATACAAAAAAAGACGCTTATTGTGCGGTTAGATCGTGAGAAATAACTATATAGGATGAATTCATTGACGCCTATCTATGCGTTTTCTCCTGCGTAGTAACGTACTCGAGCCGACGTGCGAAGCTTCCAATTGGCGCGGCGAGCCGTTGTGTAGGAGAGCCTCGAGTGTATATAAATTGGCCCGAGTTGGCCGACTTACTGTACTCGAGCTGTTATATACGCGACTATTAGCTCAAGTTAGAGCGATGGAAAGTGCTATTCTTCCGTGAGAATTTTTTTCCACGACCATTCACATATTATCTCTACATATACATTACCGCTTCATACTGCACCGAGGGTGAGAAATAAATTTCAGCGAAAAAGTATAGTCATATCGATTGATTGCGAATATTAAATACGTAATAAACACATTCGGCTCGCCGGCAGGCGTAATGAAAGCCAGTCCAATAAAGATATTCGAGTTTCGCACTCGAAAATTAAGTCTTCCGCTGGTCGATTAGCCAAGCGGGACGCTGCAAACAAGACGACTCGCGTACACATAGCACACGCAGCAAAGGATACAAGAAGAAGAAGAAGAAGAAGAAGAAGAAGAAGAGGAAGAAGTCAGGCGGGGAGCATATACACACACAGGAGGCGCTCGTCGATTCAAATCGCGTGCGCGCGTATGAATGAACGAATGAGTGGGCGCGAGCGAGCAGGTGAGCTGCCCTAGTGTATATAGTATAGTGGCTCTCAATGGGCAAGTCGTATAGCCCTACAGGCCATACGAGCTTTGGTTGCCATAGTCTGACGAGTGACTGAAAAAAGCCAAATTTCGAATTGACTTACGTTACCGTGACAGAAAAATCGTAATTTAGCCAAAGCAATTTTTCGCGTAGAACTTCAATTCAAAATCGAACCGGTTATGAACCCTCGCAAAAATAAGGCGCTCCTCTCGCCATTTTTCCTTCGATCTCCTTTCTCGCAAAATCGTTCAATCGCAGCAGATCCCAGAATCGCGTAAAAAGCCTCATACTCTCTAATTCTCCCTGGGACTGATGGAATTTGGTGCCGCGCGCTTTGGCACATTTTTTCAAGCTCGCACGGGAGAATGCAGCTATTAGAGACGGAACGAGCGCTTCTTGTACGGCCCGCCTCATAAAACGAGAGCTGAATTAATCAATGGGGCACGTGTTCGCGGGTCCGTGTGTTTACCGGAGCCGAACACGATTAATCGCGACCACGTGCTTTTTTCCTGTACTTCGCGCGCACCTTTTTCGCCGAAAGCATGGAATATCGTTTCGAGCAGTGCTTTCGCGGTTTTTCTGGCGGACAATGTCGCGCTTGATATGTATGCGTATATATGAGAGTCAAGTCAAATTTAATTAGCCGGCTGATTCTGCTTTGAGTTTTGCGTGGCAATTATTGCGATACATTGTAAGTAAGAAACGCATAACGTATACTGTGCATGCGCTGCAGTGGACGCGCTATCCTTACACCTGACAACAAACGCATCGTTAGCTGCGGAGGACATACGTCTTCGCGCGGAGACTATATAGCAAAAAGCTGGATGGAACTTTATATAGTCTATAAATAAGAGCCGATGGAAGAATTTCCGTACAAGCCGTTTTCGCGTGTTTTCACCTCGTCATTACATCGCGCGTCACAAGTCACATTCGACGTATGTATAAGGCTCAGCGGTGGAGCGCAGATCAGTCAAGCCGATCGCGCCGCTGTGCGTAAGTACAAAGAGAGCAGTACTCGCGCGCGCAAGCGCTTGGCTGCGAAAATATCGAAAGATTCGCTGAAAAGTCTCCCCTTGTCGTCCGTCAACGAGAAAAAGCGCTAGGGCTCGCGGCCAATCAGCAGGTGGTACGCCTCTTAACGAGGAGATTCCGAGATTCATTCTTTATCCTTCGACGGTAATCGGACGCCCATAAAGAAACGGCGAGCGAACTGCTGCTGCTGCAACCGGGTCTCTCTCTCTCTCTCTCTCTCTCTCTCTCTCTCTCTCTCTCTTTCTCTCTGTCTGTCTTTCCTTTTTTTCTTTCTTTGCGATCGCGGGCGTTCTGCGGCTCTTTCTTTCCGCCTCTCTCTCGTTTCGTTGTCTGCTCACCTCGACTCGCTCAATTTTTCTTTTATTCTAATTATACAAACTCTCAACCGGCGAAATCGTCATTTGTCTGGGGACACGTTGTTTTTTCACTCGTATAAAAATCCCGCTTATATATAAGATTCCATACGAGCAAGCAGATAATGCCGTTCGGTGTATGATGTATAATTGACGTCGGGTACGTCTCTCGCTGGTTTGGCGATCGGGAGGCTCTTTTCTGTCCGCCCGTCATTTTTTTTCCTCATAAAACACGCGAAGCAGTGGCACACTTCGGTGCGGTCGTCATCCGCACTATTTTTAAAGGACACGAGTCGACGGCCAATGGACAGCTGCGCGTGTTTTGTCGTTGCGGTATACTATAAGTAAACGTCGGCGCGCGTGCGATCGTTTCCTTCGTTGTTTTTCTTTTTCGAGCTGATGCACTTTCGAATTCTTGATCTTGTTAGGCTGATCGATTTCTTTGGCCGAGGCATTCGCGATCTTTAATTGATTTTAATGATAATTGACAAGCGTCCAAATTGTTCCCGCGTACCTCAATGGCTCGGCAGCAGCGCGGTTATTTGCTCGGCGCTTCTCTGTATCGATAAACATCGAACGAGAGCGAAACGAGTATACCGGTTCTCTCTCTCATTGCTGCGCTCGTTCATACAACAAAAGTCCGTTCGATCTGCATGTACACGCATGCTATAGCAAAAAGCGCAGCCACATGCAACAAAATCAAATAAAGATCAAGCGTGAAATTGATAAATCAAATATCGCGCGAAATGCCTCCCAACGCAAAGTGAATCCGGAATCGACGCGCAATGAGTGCACCGATAAGTGTACGCATACGTAGATATATATATATAGAGAGAGAGAGAGGCACACAGCATCAGTATCGCGTGCGTTCCAGCGAAAGAGCCTACTATAGTCCATTCGCGGCGCGAGAGGCAAAAAGACGACGAAGCGAAGCGCAAAAGGGCGAGTGTTACATATACGTACATGGGGAATATATCCGTGCGCGCAGCTGAGCAGCTATACTCGTAATTAGTAGGAATCGACTATTAATCCGAGTGTCCCGCCGACGACGTTTCTTTCGGCGATTTCCTTCTACGGGACACTCGCGCGAATGGATATCTCTCACGAGAACGAGGATGAACTCTGCAGGTGTGTCCCGCGCGTGGTTTTTTCACCGTTCATTGCATTTATTAGTTTTAACGAGCAAGTATACACATTTTCGCTATCTATTATATACTCCACTTTTGATTCCACAAAATGTATATTACGAGAGCGCGCTGTGAGTCACGCGAGAATAGTGTATATATATATGCAAAATCTTAAAAATGTAAAACACTTCTCCGGAATCCTGAGCCTACTAGACCATTTCCTAATTCCTAGAGCCGCCTTCGGCTTATCGAGCCTCGCGATCAGCAGACCCGAAAAGAACGCAATAACTTTGCGAAATTCACAGGCCTGACAAATTATCACCTTGTAAATCCACAACACGCCGCATGCGCGGATGAGATAAGCAGAGGGAAAAAAGTGCCATAAAGCAGTAGAAGAAGAAAAAAGTAAAATAATAAATTCCATATAAAAGGCCAGAACCTATATATGCACGACATTAGGCGCGTCGGCGGCCGAGACTATATGTATGTATATATACCAGTCGGACGAGTTCCCGGTTAAGGCGTTCGCGCACCAAGTGCGCGTCTTGTGCAACCTCTGCGTATACATCATATACCTCCTCTATCGCAGCTGTTTTCTTTTCGTTTTCGTCGAGCTTTGCCGAATTGAAGACTGGCGCGCGCGCCAAGTCACTAAGTATACCAATCTACAAGTATATAGCACACAAAACCTTCGGCATTTGAAACTCGGAGCCGTTTCTTTTTCCCCGCGGATAAATCTGGTTTTTCGAGTTTCTTTCGGCGATTATCGTCGTCGCTGCGTAGTATAGCTATATATACATATAAGCTTCGGTAGTTTAGTTATGGAGTGAGGCTCGTTTAATTTTCGTCAGTGCATGATACAGATACTATATAATATTGTTGGATGCGACATTGAAAAATGGCTTGAGAGCGCGCGCGCGCGCAGGTCGCATCAATCGTCAGAATTTATACATACGGCTATAGATTTCAATAAAATCGAATAATCCGCGCTTACGAAGCAATCGCTGCAATCAGGCAAATTAGATGAATTCTATTTTGGCTCCTGAATAAGCCAAAAAGTCGCTCTCCGCAGGAAATTAAAACTTAAAGGCTCCCTTTGCTGCCGCGCACACCTATAGGAAGCGATCGCTCCATTAAAAATGCATCTCCGACCCTCGAGAGAAGACGCGTCGATGCTATGTAGTATATATATACCCAGGACTAATCGCTCGGAGAGATAATCTCGTCGAGAGGCTCAATCGATGATCTCTCGGCGACGGAGGAATCATTGGGGCTGCGTGTATATATAGATAGGTGACGTAGGTACACGCAGATACCATGTATATACATATATAGATGTGTACAGCCGAGTCGAGAGATACCGAGGCTTTATTGCCGTCTCGGGGCTAGCGCTCTCGGCCCAAATGAAGATAGAGAGGCTACCCTTCGCCCGCGCTCGCGCGTTATACTATACTAGAGGGTAGTAACGAAGGGGTCTTTTTCCGTCTCTCTCTCTCTCTCTCTCTCTCTCTCTCTCTCTCTCTCTCTCTGCGTGTTATATGCGGCGTCGCGCGTGTCGCTGTCGCGGAAGAGTTTGCGGGTTGCGGAGATACACGATACACGCTTGTTCTCGCTGCTCGAGAGCTTTTGAGTGTGCGTCTTTTAAATTACTTTGGATTTATCAATTCCTCGATCCTGTAGTCTATTGGACAGTATAGATGCGTTCGACAGTGTAGATGTTGTAAAAACTTATCCGGTTTCGAGCTGCAAAACCACGTGCGTTAGGCCGCACAGCCACCGCCGATATATACATAATAATATATAGAAAGCCCACTCCTACGCGCTCTCCTTCTCTCGGTATAGTCTGCAGCGCCAGCCGCGAAAAAGGCATCTCTCAGCAGGCTGCACAAAGGGCGGGCTACCCTGAATTTTCCGTATAGCGGCGTCTGGTGGTGGGGCGCGGATCAACCCCTCCGAAAGAGAGCGAGAGTCGTGCTCGCGCCTACGACGACAACACACTCGATCGCACGCGCTCAACGCGGCCGCAGCGTGCGCGGGCTCCCCTTACACATTATATACGTATATAGAGACAGATGTATACCGATACTCGCAGCTATCGTTGTTTTGCTTATTTTCGTTGCGTTAGACGGTGACAGTTCATCAGTCATGTCTGTGTGCAATAGTTTTGCGTGCAATAGTACACTATAGATATAAGGACCTGTAGTTAGGAGATGGACGTGCATCAGGCGCTCGGCGGGATGTGGCAGGCGCCGAATTTGTACGCGGCCGCGCATCATCCCGCGCTTATGCAGCTGCGGACTAACAGTAACGAACTACATTCCTGGTTTCATTCTAGGAAGCCGTCGATGGACGAGGTCGGCAATCCAAACTCCGTCAACGCTCGGTGAGTACATTTTCTAAAATATTTTTATTCACAGCCTTCCAAAATTAGGTTAGGTTCATTAATTTCGATTGTATCGTTGTGGATGCTTGTAATAATTTAATAGCAAAAGTCATCCTCGCGGGTCGGCGCTTCTAATTTACGAGAGGTCTAATTTTGTCCTTAGTACATAAGGGCGTAATTTTCATAGTTTTAAGTAATAACGATAAAATTTCTTCTCAACCTCGCTTCGGCAAAAATTCTTTTTTGATAAAGCCAACTTACAATGTAACCCCCTTGAAACGAGCCTTCCACTTTACTTTTTTCTTCTTCCCAAGGTAATTTGCATCATTGAAAAACGACAAATTCTCATGATAGCCAGGGGGGTGTAATGGGGGTTGGCTCCTCTCTCCGATATCGCGCCGAGTATATAGACATGGAAAATAGAGTATAAAACCGTCGGGCGCGGTTGAAGAGGCTTCGCGGATCTTATCTCGCGCGCGCGATCGCATCTACCCCTCGAGCCTTTACTGTTTTCTCGCGCCGAAAAGATCGGCCGCGACAGACCATCCGGCGCTGCCCCGTAACAATTGAACCCGTAATAGAATCACATTCGTTCTTATTACCCGGCGGCGCTGAGGTCAACCGACCACTTTAGTTTGCTTTTCTTTTTTTCACGCGTCTTTATCGTCTCTATTATCGGCAGCCATCGTTACTCCTACAACTCTTAATCGAGGAAAATAATAATAATAATAATAAAAATGCGTTGGTAAACTAAAATATTCCAGGCTCTTTTTTCCGCAGAGTTTGATATTTATTTATCTAACCTGCAGTTACTTTTTATATATCCCGTCCGTCTCTATCCCCTTTATATACATTGTCCTCTGATCTCGAAGCTCTCATTCCGGCTTTTTCTAGCGACGGAATCAAGCGAGTCCCTCCTTAAGCCTCCGCACGCTGTACTACGAGGACGGCGACGACGTCGGCGTCCGCTATTCTCGGTAAGGTCTTATACCGCGTTCCACTGCCTTTTCGCTCTTATAAGTCCTTTGCACCGACGGCTTTTTTCAGCAGCGCGCGACCACTCGCGATCTCCCTCCCCCCGTGTGTCTCGCTCTAAACCGTGGAATAGCGATGCGGTACATCGAGCGCGGCTTTTTTCACAGCTAATTTAATCCGATTATATAAAAACGTTATACATATATAGACGAAATTATTTGTATTCCAAGCTTTCATCCTACTGCGGCCGTGAACTGCAATTCTAAAAAAGAATTCCGAATTGAAACCGCAGTGGCAACGCGAAGACACCGCGAGACGTGCAAATCCCTATGGTTGACGGTCGTCTTGATGCCTTAATTATCTCGTCGTTCGCGCATTCGAAAGGCTTCCAGGAGCTCGGCCCCTTCAACTTTTTCCCTCGCATAGGTATATATCTATATACGTATTCGGTCGATGTATGTATATATATATACATATATATACAGGGAAAGCCAGGAGATCCGCGAAGCGAGAGAGAGAGAGAGAGAGAGAGAGGCAAAAAGGGCCTTTCGCGGGTGTAGCGATCACAGTGCAATGATATTTATAAACTTTTGAAAAGTCTGCGGTCCACGGACTCGCTTCAAAGTATGCTAATTCGCGCGCGAATTAGACCATTAAGAAGCTCGCTCCAAGAAGCGACTCCTTTAATATGCAAGCTGGTCGAACATAACGAAAAGATGCTCGGGTATAGGAAGGAGCCACTCTTTAATTTGTCTTCAAGTTTACAGGATCCTCTTCTTCTTCTTCTTCTTCTTCTTAGCGAGGGTGTCTTTGGTTAATCGACGTAATTTCATTCAAATTGCCGATAGCCTGTTTTATTGGTAGGATCGGGGAGAAGGCGGGCCTTCTTTCGTCTTCTTCTTCTTATTTCACTCTATCCTCACAGGGCTTTTGTTTTCTCGCGGGGATCACGAGCCCCATATAGCGATATCGATTCGCGTTAGGCTAATCGCGTTTGATAGGAACTTAATGTTTACTTTTTCTCGCTGCAGAACTTTTAAGTAGAAGCAAAAAAAGAAAGGAACCATCGCCTTTCAGCAATTTTTAACTATCGCGCAGTATATAGGCAGAGCCACGGGGTGTCCTACCTCTCACAAATCTTTGCGGCTGCTCGACAATTCCACAATGTGTATATATGCGTATATATGGATTAAAGAAGGCTGCACGCACAGGTGAATTATGTCTCCGTCACGGAGTCCGCGGAGTTATTATTTCGCGTGATTTAATGGCGCTGCACTTGCCAGCTTCATTCTCCCGACGAATGAATAACGCGCGCAGATTATGTTGTAGGGTTGCATATGCATATAAGATGACGCCCTCGCCCGGTCCCTTTCGCTTGAATCGTAGCATCGACTTCTATTTTTCCTGTTAGCTGCGATTCGAGACTGCAGCTGTCCGTTATACGTCAAAACAATATACGTACGATGGAGCCATCAGCAGAGCCAATAAAAATCGCACGTGCGTGATCCGTCGGCCCGCGGTCAACCCACGGCGCAAACATGTATAGCCGCGAGTTCAGCAGACTCCGCGCGCTCGCTATGTCTGCACGTCGAGCGGTAGCCGGATCAGTAGCAGCACAGCGGTTCCACGTACATATCCGCGGGGGCGAGCGAATTTATACAGGCGGACCGCGCGGAATTCCTAATAAGCGGCCGGCGGCGGCGACTCCCTCTCCTGCTGCTGCTGCTGCTGCTGCAGGTGAAGGCTGTGTTCGCAGCGTCTGAGAGAGAGAGAGAGAGAGAGAGAGAGAGAGAACACGCTCTCTCGTGACGTCACGCGGACGTGCAGGGATTCCCCCCGCGAGCGAGCAGCTGGGTCACGTGCAACCGGGAGAACGTGAGCCCGACTTGAATGCGCGCGAAACCGATCTCTCGTCGAAAACGCGCGCGATTCTCTTTCCAGCACGAATCTATACTTGCGTACTTGCGTTCGGGGGTGCGGTGGTACATGTAGCTTAAAAATTCACCTCATGCGTATAAGCGGAGAAGCGACAAACGAGTATATACGGCTAAAATATTCTCAAGAGCTGTGTATGGGCGGTGAGCTTCTCCTTGGCCATCATCGTGCGAGTATATGCGTATATATATATAGTATACCATCGGCATGCGATGGCTTATTTTTAAACGAGCGAGCTGCCTTGTGCAGTGACACTTAACGACAATTACTATTACGGGAAATTAAATCAGCCGAGAGAGAAAGAGAGAGAGAGGCGTTTATTTAAGAGAGGACCGCTTTAACGTCGCGCCAGCAGACGATTATCTAGTCAGAGCGTCATCTTTTCTAATCTTGGCTACTTTAAACGCCCGCTCGCGCTGTGATATATAATCGACCTGAAGCGTCGCCCGCGACGATGACTCGTTCGGTGGTATTGAACTTTTTTATAAATAATAACGAACGATTTTTCTATACATAACATATATATTTGTATATATCCATGTAATATGATGTGTTCTCTAATTTAATTTCTATATGCTGGAAGAAAAAATACGCGCTTATTATGCGATATTTAAACACTTGCTGGGATGAGAGTGATGACAAAGCGTATTTATTATGTTGCAGATATGACGAGAGGCACTACGCTTTTGAAAGGTACGATTAACTATATAAGGCTTATTAAACACTATGTGAAGCATGATATACTGATAATTTATTGCAATTTAGTTGATAAAAAACACGCGGTAATAAATACCTTTGCAACACTGCTCATTATGTCAAACATGATGTATCGGTATATTAAGTATATTCTTTGGCTCCGAGGCATAACGATACTGTTAAAAATAACATTTATTTTCACAGTACTTACAGTGCAAGTCTGCGCGACGGTCATTCAGTACATACGTGTATAATGTAGTATTGTATTCTCAGCCACAGATGTATATAACCCCGAAAGTTTGAAGCGCGTCGTGAGAATGAGCTCGAGCTTTATAATAGGGTGAAAGGCGAGTTACTCTTGCTTCTCTCTTATCCCCTTTCTTTCCCCGACTTTATAATTATTCGCCGTCGAGACGATTAACTTTTTTTCAATGGAGCTGGCCCCAGTCTTGCTGCTTTATGATTTCTCAGAGCGCGAAAACGTCGACGCTTATTGCGCGTACAAGTTCCTGACTCGAAAAAAAAGTGCTTTATCGAATTAGAAAGCAGGCGAAAACATCGCACCTATATCGCGATTATCGTATAAATAATGATCGTCCTTCGGGCGCAATTATGTAAAACCGATATATAAGTACAGGCGGGCCGCCTCTGATGATTTTTCGAGCCAGCAGCAGTCTGCGAACGGGACCCCGTTGTTGTATTATAATGGGACCGGCTCAGTCGAATGCTGCTTTTGTTTTTCAAATGAGTGGGGCTGCACGGCTCTCTCTCTTTCTATACACTCCTTCTTCTTCGTCGTCGTCGTCGTCGATTGCTCCTCTTTCTTGCTGCTCTCTTTCTTTCGTCTGCCTTATTTTGCGCGCCGAGGTTCAAAGACCCACGAGCGGACGGCTGTACTCCCACTACTATATATATACTAGTTCTCTTGGTCCGCACGCGCGCGTACGCGCTTTTTACATAGTCGGGATGATTTGGTTGGTGAAATTAAATATCTCGTAACAATGGTTTTAATGTTATAAAGGGATATCGAAATGAATCTCAAAGCGAAAACTCTCCCCGAGAAACGCAATTCTCTTTGTATTGCCCCGCGCAATCATCAGAGTCCTTTATGCCGCATCCTCTCTTTTTCTTACGCGGCGGGCCGCATCATTACCCGATGATTCGGCGCGCCCGCAAAATTCCTCGAATGCAAATTGCCCTCGCGGAGAGAGGCGACTCCGATCCACCTTATATTCAACGCATCTCAACGCACACACAGCTTCGGGCTCCACTTTCTCCGATCGAATCTCGGCAGCTTCCGCAGTTTCGAGACTTTTGTATATACGCCGTGCGCGGCGAATAGCATCAACTGTATAGTCGTCGTCTCTCAATTTTCTGCGACGAACCAACGAGATATATATATATATATATATATATATATATATATATATATATATATAAGTATATAGTGAATAAGAAGCGGACGGGCCTTTTAAAAGGCATTTCAAATCGGCGTGTCCTGAAAGAATCTCATAGTGACGCGGCGGATAAAGGAATTCCTTCGGTTCGAGCTTTTTCTCATTCCTCGCCTCTATCTCTGTCTCTCTTGCGGCTTTTATCGGATCGCCGACACGCCCGCGCTCGGAAGCCTATATCGAAAAATAAGAGATTGCCGCGGAAAAAACGTGTGTTCTAACTGTTGAGCCGCAAGGCTTCTGCCGCTGTTTTTTGCTCGGCTTTTTTTCATCCTGTATATCTCGAGTATAGAGCGTCACTTTGTGTAAGTACGAGTATTATACCTATACGCGCGGGATGACGCTGCGGGAAATCGCGGTGTGTTCCTTTGGGGGAATCAAACATTTCCGTTTTTGCCCGGTTCTCGTTGAGTGGTCGTTCACGCATTGTTTACGAGACTTGCTTAATAGCACGACCTACATACACTTTTTTTGTTTATCATTCGTTTCGTACAAAATTTATACTGATATCGAGCGAAAGTATACGTCTGATATATATGATACTCGATTATATAACAATGCGGCTCGTGCGTTGATCAGCGTACTTTCGAAATCGAAGGGTCTAGCATAATAAGAGCGAAACGAGTATACAGAGATTGAGCCTTGAGGTAGAAAACAAGCCCCTAATCTTGGCCCAGAGCGTTGACACGCGCGGCGCGGGCGTCGAGTCGAGTCCAAGTCAATTTCCGCCAGCTTAGTGGTTAGCCGATTTCAATTACCTTGATACGCATTCGATGAACTTTGAAATTGTTATAGCCCCGATGAACCGCCGCAGACTTGGAAAAAAGAAAAGCTCGGCCGCTAAATACGTCGTTGGTTAATATCTATAACTAAAATAAAAGATGCGGAAAGATTTTACGAACATCTGCTGCAAGATGAGCAGCAGCATCAATCTTATCCCCGCATGAGCGTGCGGTCTCGAGACAAAAGGGTCGCTCGATCTAGGCACAATCGAAATGATTTTTTATAAATCCGTAAATTGGCCGAGGCGGAAGAAGGGCGCGCCGAGGGTATAACGCACTGCGCTCTAGTACACATAGAGCACGCCCCACGTACTCATAGCGTAATCCCCACTCGCACGCGAGCGCGCGCGCGTGGTTCCCCTTGACCAAGACACTTAGAGGCAACAATAACCGCCCTAATCCCGTGCGCGATGAAAAATGTAAAAATCCGGAAAAACCGCCGGCCCGTGACAGTTCAATACATTTTAAATGCGTTCCGGCGCATTTGTGAGCCGCGATAAGCGCAAGCGAGAAAAATACGCTCACCCCCGCTTGCGAGAAAAAAAGGACACGAGAGAGTCAAAGCGAGAGAAGGAGAGAGTCAGCTCCCCAATATGGCTCTCGGTTATTTATCGTCAGATTTATGGAATAAATGAGTGGCGCGCGAAGAAGTGGTCCAGAAATAAAAAGTGGGAACTGTGTATATGTACTGGTTCAATATTGATGCGGCAAATTCATATAAATTTAATCGGAAAAAGAGAAGCAAGAGAGCCGCGCGAAATTACAGTGCACGCTCGATAAAGTCAATTGTATATATATATCTAGAAGCTCTTGCTCGCAATCATAAGCCTTAAAAGCTTCATTAGCCCCTGGAACATCGTTGGCGTTAATCCTGCGCAGGCTCTCTTAATTTGTCCCTTCGATCAATCTTGAGAGCAAGGGCGCGAGGATATAACCGCCTAATCTGCATCGGCAGATTGCTCTGAGAATTGACGCGCGAGCGCAACACTCGACTTCTCGGGAATCAAGCCGTCGTCGTCTTGCGCGGAGAGCTCGTCGCAAGATACCGGTATTCGATGAATACATTAGAGCGACTTTGATTGGCGAGTGTGCTCCCCGGGCAATCAAACCCGACCGACTGATAGTCTCCAAGATTCTTATCTTTATTATCTGTTTGACAAAGTCTACTATACGTCATATGTATATATGTACGTGAAATACTCTTTCTCGTGTCGGCGGTTCTCTCTCTCTCTCTTCGCACGGCGGGAAAAGTGTTTCTTGACCTTTGAACGGCGGCGCTGAATCAACACCGAGAAGTACAGCCGAGCGAGCAATTATTTGCCTCTAGATTTATGAGGTTGCCAAGTACGAGAGCACATACGAAAAATATATAACGCAAGTATACCACGATCCCGCGCGGCGCTTTTTCTCCTATACGCCTGGCGACGCGCGTATATACATATATATATGTACAGGCGGGTAATAATAATTGCAGGACCCTTCCTCAGCGGCCATATTTATACATCATCTTTTTTTTCGCTTTATGTATGAAAAATTTCGGATGATATACTTCCGTGAGAGAGAGAGAGAGAGAGAGAGAGAGAGAGAGAGAGAGAGAGAGAGAGAGAGGAATATGGCCTACTGCTGCGCGTGTTTGCAGAGTGGACATTAGAAAACTTAATTTCCCATAAACTCGTACAAAGCTGAGTCCTGAAACGAGCGAATTGTGTACACTGGACTCAGTCCGAAGTCCGTAAATTACTACAGTGAAAGATCCGGGGCTATAGAACCGCAAACACATAGAAAAGGAAAACCCCCCGAAAAAGGGAGGGGCAGCAGAAAAGTGCATTGCGGCGAAAATCCTCGACTTTTCGGCCGCACACGCGCACGCGAGTAATCCAACCTTGCCGAGGGATTACAGGGCGCGTCATAAGCCCGAGTTATGGGGGGAAGGAAGTTTTTACGGTGTTTTTATGTCGCGCCTCGGCCATCGCATTATGAGGCCTGCGCGGGGGGCGAAAAAATAGAGAGAAGCTACGTTTTTACGCGCAGCCTCGCTTAAACAAATTAAAGAATCGTCTGCGGCGGCAGTAGCTATAGTATACACACGTACACACTCGCGAGACTCGCGTGCGACGCTGTGTGCAGCTGTGCAGAAGAGAGTCTGAATCTTTAAGCAGCGCGTTGACTCCCGCGGGAGAGCCTCAGTACTTGTTCTCCTCCACTTATTTCCGCTGTCGCGAGAGAATAAAGTACGTAATTTATTCCTCGATCTTCCTTTTTTCATTATTTCTCTCTCTCTCTATTTTACTCTGGCGCGCACGACAAAATATGCTGTACCGGCTTTTATCGCCGGGGCTTCCGGGGAACACTTTGTTTCAATAATTAAGTGGAAATTAGCCATGTTGTTTTTTTTGAGACGCTCTGTGGTAAAATCCGACTCTAATTCAGTCCGATTCCTAAATAATTGTACCAGTATGACGCGTTGGAGTGTATCTAAGAGTTTAATCGGATATTTCGATTCGAGGATAACTCTCAGAAGGCGCGAGTGATTTAATTAGAGCTCATCGAGCGTTTACAAGTGCGAGAAATGTAAATCTCAAAGCGACATCGAGCCGACCGAGAAATTACGTCAGTCTCTTGATTAATTGGGAGATCATATGTCTGTCTAATAATTATAAAAAAAGCGACATCTGAATTTCTAATTGAATGAATTCACATCACGAATATCGCTATTTCATAATAAGTATACGTCGTCGTAAAAGCGAATATCTATCAATCAATTGCGCGCATTTCTTCAGCGCCAACTCGTCACGCTCTCGCATATAATAATTCATCGGGCTCGCGTGTTTTTTCCTCGCGCGTATATATATATATATATATATATATATATATATAGCTTACCTTTCGCCGATTTTTCCTCGCCGCAGCGACGCCAATTTACCGAAGAATCCGATCTGATTTATGGCGTTTTCATATATCCATAACGAGATATATATTATATATCTCGTGTCTAGTTCGCGGTAAAAGTGACGCAAACGCGTAAATTGCGTATAATTGTTGAGGCGTGCGAGCGTGCGCGTGGAAGGCTAGGATCCGTTGATCGCTCGGTGTGTATGTGCATGCGCAGTACTTTCACGTCGTATATATAATGGCAGATGCATTCCGAGTGGCAATTAAGCGATACTAATTTCACAATTGGACGGCGCACGGAGTCGGTCAGCTGTATAATATGTGCTTTTCACGATAAGATTTTACACAGTATAGCTCGTAATTAACATGAATTAATTAATCGAGTAAATTATCAAATAGAAAATTTACGGGGAGCGATTCGAACGAAGTGAAACCGTCGATGGATTGCGACGAAAGGAAAATAAAAGCCGCGAGGATATCATAGTCTCTCTCTCTCTTGCTCTCTCGTCAGTCGTCGTCGAGAGAAATGAACGAGGATTTATGTAGCAGACGGACGGGATACGTGTAACTCGTTAAACCAGGCGTAGCTAGGACAAATAGAGTGGCTAGAGCCAACGAGGCGCTGACGCTGAACGAGACTGACAATAATGGCAGCTCTCCTCTCTCGGAAACTCAAACAAGACGCGCGAGCGAGCGAAAGAGAGAGAGAGAGAGAGAGAGAGGCTCGGAAATTAAATCAGCACGGAGCACTCATCGCGCACGGCGCTCCGTAAAAAGCGGAGAAAAACCGGGCCATTAATCAAAGGACAGTGTTCGTTCGCGGTATAAAGCGCGACGATAAGCGAAAATTATCATCCTCTCGTCGCGTAATGTGTGAGAAAAGCCCGGGGATCAGGACCGAGAGTTGTAACCGGATACGATTGCGCTTTCGCGCATAGAGCGAGATGAACGCGTGAATTAGAAAATAAAACGTTTTATAAAAAAAGAGCGAGACCGCACTGCCGGAATAATCGGGTTTAGCCGTTGGTCTGAATCATCCTATCCGCTCGGTATAGTCGAGAGCGCGACCCTCATCGGCGGCGCTTATTGCTCCCCGAGTGGCCGCAAAACGAAGTTTGATCAAATTCTACGGCGCGCGGACATAAAACTGACCACCGGCTGCTCACCTCTGCTGCTATACTCTCGTCCACGGCTTTATGGGTTCCCGGGCCTCCGATAAATGATTCATCCCCTACTTACGATACTCGATGCGATAGGACGCGATACACTTATATGCGCGCGAGCAACACCTCGCGGAGCACGTCTAGAGCTTCCATTATCATAATCATGCTTCCGAGCTAAGCTACATAATATATACTTACTATATATGTATTATTGAACTGTGCTTTTCCAACTGCTTGCGTCAATTTTCATTCCTATACCTATATATATATATATATATACATATACATATACGAAAAAAAATCCATAAAAAAGAACTCCCGAGTCAAGTCTCCACCCCTCGAATAAACGTGCGTCCGAATGGGCACGCAGGCAGGAATGACGAAGGGCAGTACTTTATACGGGATATTGTTTTCAATAAAGCGTCGCATCAATCAGACTTTGCGGAGGACGACTCGCGAGAGACTCATGAGCCGCTGCCGCTACTGCTTTTGGCGCAAGATGTCCGGAATGCGCTGCTCGACGATGTCCGGAGGGGATGACCATCTCCTTTGCATAATGACCACCAGCCGGTTCTCTCACTATACGACCGCAATACACTCGGATGGAACAATATAACGACTATATCTATACATTTGTGGGATACACAGTATATATAGTAGCCGGACTTTCATACATAGAAATCGCTGCGGATCAGCATTCAATTGCGGAGCGCGCGCAGCTGTCTCTCTCACTTGTGGTATATATAGTTCATACACGAATGAAAGTAAAACTAATACCATTACCGTATAACCTACGCGATATACCATATCAATTCAGGCGATTGTCCTAGAAGTGAAAGACAGCTTCGTGGCGTGTGATTCAATAAAGCCCGTCACCCGAAACCTACTCGTATATACAAGTATATATATTGCATATACACATCAGAGGCATACCTCGCTCTCTCGCGAAAATTGTTTCATCTCGGGAACCTCCGCACACACGAAGCGTTCGCGCGCGAGAGAAAAGAGACCGCAAGAAACGGCTGTAGTAGCAGCAGCAGCAGCAGCGCGAGGGTATACACGCCTAATAACGGCGGCAAATTGCAAATTATGTTCGGCTAATTGATGTCTTCGGAAATTACAGACGAAGAAAGAGACGAAGGAAAGGCGGCGCGAAGGCGAGATAGAGGATGTGTATACGTATATAGCGCGCGGCGCTAATTTAAATGTCAAAGGAGATTGTTTGATTATTTGCTATGCAAATGAAATTGTTTAAGAAGACGCGATGCTGCTGCTGCTGCTATGGCGAGCGCGGGATAATTTCACAGCGTTAAATTGGATCAAGGAGTCGGATTGGCGATCCCCCGCGCTTCGTCTCAATTATATATCCCCCCCCCCCCCGTCCACGCCACTCATTCTGTTATACGAATAACATTTTTCAACTTCTTGCTTCTTATGTAACCTGATTTTTTTAATGAAAATCTTAGAGGCTGAAAATCTTATGGATATGGAAAGACGCGTTTTTACTTCTGAAACTATTGCTCGATATAATGTTCGCAAGTGGCTCAAAAAAATATAATGCAGCAGCACTCGTCAGAGCAAGCAAACAAGGTCGTTCGCGGAGCAATCTTGTCTAGCGTTATTCCAACTAAACTGTCATAAACGAGAGGAAATGAAAAGAGCTGCTTAATAGCTTATGTATGCAAATTCGCGCCGCGCGGCAGATTGGAGAGAAAGAGATAGATAGAGAGGGGGTGAGGGGAATGGCGCCGGATACGGCTATAAGTAGGAGGAAGTGCTAAAAAGGGGTGGATCGTTCGCCGGCTCTTCTCGCGCCCTCCGGGACTTAATCCGAAAGGATTAGCCTTCGCCTACTGCTCGTGCGATGCCGCGACGACGATCATCAGACTGTATATACTGAGAAAACAAATGCCTCTTGTTCGCTTGTCAAAATATTTCTTATAAACGTAGAAATTAATATTACATATAGCCACCCTCAATAATCATATTCATAGACTGACTCGAAAATTCGCTTGCTCCGCTTCACTGATTAATGTCAGAGCGAGAGAGCTCGCGCGCTCGATCACGAGGTCCCATAAGCCAGCTTTTACGTTACAATGTCCCTTTCGTCGCGCCTTCCAAGTCGACGGCGCTCAGCTTTATCGCGATCGAGTGTGCCCCTGGAAAGTGCGGATATTCGAGTCGTTTTCAATATCAGGACGATGTCTCCGTCTCTCCCCCTTTTCCGACTGCGGGGCTGCAAGCGAGCGCGAGCTCGTAAAGCGCCATTGTCAAGACTTCCGGCGTCTTTGATGCCGGAGTCCCGTAAGATCGCGCACAAAGCCGACATTCAGCGCAGAGGCTGTAATGAGTTGGAGCAGCTGTATCGGAAGTCGATTCGAATATTCGATTTATATATAGTTGTTTATAAAAAATCCTCTAATCTCTCGAGAATCCGGAGCGCAATAAAGCATTCAGTCGCTACGTGTATATATATAAGCGCACGCGGCAGAGAGACTCCCCGAGCGTATGCTAATTCTGCAGGAAAGGAAAGAAAACGCAAGTGCGCGACCTGCAATATTTACAACTCATTCTCAATATTTCACCATAGCGCGCGTGCGCATTACCTTATTTATGGCCCATTGCTTATGAATGCCTCTACTCCCTCGCGCGCGCGCACACACATGTATATACGCATAGGCGTCGCTCCTTATTTAAGTGGGATTTATCGTGCTTGTGTTAGCTTCCCTCGCTTCGAATACACGGTCTTTTTCTCTCTCCCGCAGTTTCCCCGCGTGCGTTGCACCGCCAATGCCGGAAGTGATTTTTTTCTAGCTCTTTTGCAACACTCGAAACTCGCTCAGTATATGCAAATGTATCTTGTCCGCTCCTCTCGCGTGCACACTATCGTATTATAGAGATCATCGCTGAGCAATTAATTACATCAGACTTTGGCAATTAAACGCGCAATTATAGAATTTCGAGGCGGGGCTTCGATATTTATGACGCCGAGTGAGAGCGAGTGAGGGAGTGGGAGGAAATAAGAAAAAGTCCGCTCGAGGAGGATATATGTGTGAGGGGAGGAATTAAGGGAATCCTCCCCCGCCTTTATTGCAACATTTTTAATTACGGTGAAATGGTGCGAATTTTTTTTCGCGCGTCGCTCTTAATTCCTCCTCGTCCGCAGCGCAGCGCCTAATTAAACGCGCGGCGAAACAAGCCGAATTCCGGGGGACGAGCGACTTTTATTTTGCGCTTCGATCGACGCGGGCGAATACTTATACATGAACGAAGAATAACTAAATCGAGGATTCCACGGTTTCTTCGATGAGCGTTTTACCTTTTGAATATATATCAGTGGCGCGGTATGCTTTTGAAATCATTTCTTATAGGTCGCGATATGTATGATACAAGTGTTTTAATTGTATACTCGATTAGTTTTGTATTAAATTGCATGGAACTTACTTTATAATTGTACGAGCCCGCATCTAAAAACCTCGGAACCGCAGAAAGCTGCAGGGCATATAAATTCAAGAATAGCATAATCTTCTTTCCGTATATATATATAGCTATACGATGTGTTTACAGGGCGATATAACATTTACATTCTATTATCTTGAATGTAAATGACATTGCGCGCTATTCGAATTCGCGCGTATATGAATGGGACTTGAAAAAAACGCATCGCAGTCGTGATAAATGCTTTCCGTCCGCGGAGTTTTATTGTTTTCGCAGCAACAGCAGAGCCGAGAGATGCGCTCGTCCGCTCTACATCATATCGCGCGACAAGGGCTTCGAAAGATTTCTTGGAAATTGGTTGGAACCGAGCGCGGCAGCTTGAAACGTCTACCTGCGCGATTTGACCTTCCTGATTCTAGATAGGATGTAAATGATATCGCGTTGGTGGCTAAATCATCTTTCAGCTCAGTGTATACAAAGAGTGCTGAAAAGAGATTGGGCTATTTTTGGATATACCTATGCATATGCTGTGCTTTCTTAGATTTTTTGTATACTTTTGCGACTTTTCTTCGCAAGTTTATGTGTAAAGTAAGGTATTTTAATATAAATTAAACCAAGATGCAATCGCTCCTTGCTGGCCTTTACTGGACATAATTAAAACTTTATAAGGAATCAAGAAGCTCTCATACATATTTTGGCAACGATTTTATATTAAAGGCATTCATATCAAAGCTACATGCATCGTTCAAGCGATGAAATTGTTCCAAAGACTAAAATCAATTGCAGTTGTAGCACGATTGTGACGGGAGTAGCATGATAGTGCCCATGCGCCACCTATCTTCGCTAGCCAGAAACTATAGAGATGTGCTGGTAAGATGAGCGGTGTTTTATACTGTGAGGATGTATCACGATTTTATTCTTTTTCTTTCGAGTTTCATCCATACACGCGAAAGTGAACGCAAATATACCGTTCGCGCAAATGGAATATCAGTATAACCGCGAGGAACAGGGTAATTACATAGGTAATAGCTGCACATTTCTATCGATCACACTTTTGCGCGGAGTAAGTGGTACCGCTGAGTGCTCTTCTTTCGAGAGCTGATGCAGGACTAGGTTTTTTACGCTCTCTCTCTCTCTCTCTCTCTCTCTCTCTCTCTCTCTCTCTCTTTCTCTCTCTCTCCTCTTTCTTCTTATATACTCCCGTATGTATACCTTCGTCGACTCCTCTTTTACTCAGAAGTTGTTTAACGAAAGCCGCGCCGCCGGGAGGTCAATATTTGTACTGCTTCGGTCCACTCGACCGCCAGGTTGCACAGAGCAAGAGAGTGAAGGAGACGACGTCGACGAGGAAGGTAAAGTACGGAAAGTAATAGGTGTATAGTATCTTGAGTGATTTTCGAGTCTTCTCGATATATCAATACATACGCGCTCGAAGAAATTCGCTTGTCCCTCTAAGTGGCTTTTAGACCATTTTCCATTACGTCGTGCGCGTTCACTAGCGCCAGACAGTCAGCGCGCGCGCGCGTGCGTGTGTGTGTATAAAATCGCTTACGACCGAATAAAATTTAGTCGGAACAGCCGAGCGGCTTGTATAAACCCGAGCCGCAACTTGAGGAAGAACAGCGGCCCATCAAGGTGTCGACTTTACTTTTCAATAAACGAACCTAGACTCGCCAGTCATAACCTTGGCAGATAAGAGAACGAGGCAAAGCCGAACGAGCACTTTCGCCAATTTATTCGACACAGTCGCGTGCGGCGCCAGTTTTTCCTCACCGCGCGCGAAATATATAAAGCTTGGATGCGCGCACCCGCGTAAACCATGAGCCGCGCGGCTTTACGAGCCCGTATAAGCTCGCGCTGGCAGCCTTTATTCTTTTATTGCGAATAACGAATATTCGCTCCGTACATGTTTATGCACTGCGCGCGAGCTTCTTATACGTACTGTATTACGAGGGAAAAGTCTTTGCATGTATGTTGTATATAGGCCGCTGGTATTTTTTTTTCGAGTTTACAGGTCAAATTTTTCAGGTCACAGGTTTTTCACAGATTTCGACAGCCCAGCCGCGGGACGTTCGCGGTAAGTGCGAAAATGCAAATGTCGCGCGGAGCTTCGGCACAAAGTATGAGCATCTGTGTGCAAATGTCGCGCGGTTATTTCATCGCTTAATAACTGGCCATTTGCGGCACGTGTCCTATACTCGCCCTCTCTGCTTTACTACATATATATACGCTTTATTGCCGCACACACGTCGACGAGATTATACCCTTTTTGGCGATTTTTTGCTTCACCGCTCTAATTGCATCTATTCTTTTATTTCTGTATACGCAAAAGTTAGAAAAGATCGTCCTCCCCTTTACGACGGAGTAAATTTTTTTGACGCTATATCTCCACCAAACCTTTGTCCAAAAATCCTCAAACGGGCCGACCGCGGGGCAGATGAAGAGACAGTCTCGTTGTTGCGCGGAGACACGTGTATGAAAATATTGTCCGACCCGTTGTATTTTATACTTTTGCTTTTGTCTTCCATTCGCTACGAGCGATCCAACGCTGATAAGCCGGATCCTAGACTCAAAGAGCGAACCGAGACCGGTTTTCGGCCTCGAAAAGACCGGAAAACAAAAAGGCCTTTTTATTATTATTATTATTATATATATGCATGTACTCAGCTGCGACGTTAATGTCCCGCTCGCTCGAAGATTTATTAATTGCTGCTGGATTTATTACGTGGCCTGCCTCCCAAGTATCATCCATGAGTTTTGATGAAAAAACATATATCATCATTCAACGCAAAGCATAATTTCATTAGACCGCCATCCGGCGATAATGCACTCCAAAGTCATTTCTCCTTCCTGCTTCGTCTCTGTATCTCCTTTTGCATGTTTTCTTTTCCTCTTTCTCTCGGGCTCTCGCTCTTCTGGCTCTGTGCAGCTAACTTAGACGTCAGCGGAGATACGATCTTCCGGCGGTGCGTCTCGGATTACCTTTGACTGAGCCCGCGGGGGATTCGCGCGATTGCAGGTCACTAAGACGGTGATTCGTTGCGCGCGCGCATGAGTCATTCGACGAAAGGAAAACGTTCATTGAAACGCGAGCAAATATCTAATTCTACACCTGCTAAACGCTCTGAAAAATCGACGCATCGCGTGAAAAAAAGCAGCTCGCACCGTGATTAAGTTTCGTCACGTATATAGCGAGTACTGGGCCCGTCCGCGGACTGCAGACGGATCGGCTCCTCGATCGCGAGAAAAGAGGACGAGTAGGCGTCTCTCTCTCTCTCTCTCTCTCTTTCTCATCTCTGTGCGTGTGCGGTAACGGTTATAGGTATAGCGCGTATAGGCTCGGGAAAAAGTCTCGTGATGCGCGCTACCTTAAGGGGATGAGCACGTCGCTTTTCCCGGTATTATTAGCATCGACGAGCTTCTTTGCGCCTCGCTTAATAGTTCGCGGATGAACTCTCTGCCCGTGGTGTTTCTCGACATTAATGAGATTTCTAAAATTCGAGTCCCGGTGCGGCGATCTCCCTCTGGAATGACCGCGTATAACTGCCTATGTCGTAATAGTGTATAAACAATATCGCGACGGAAGGAAGCAAAGACGAGAGGTCAGGCTTGTAATGTGTCCCACAGCCTCTCCTCATCCCTCTCTATACAGCATGTATCGGCTGACCGCAGATGAGTTTTACGACTTATTCGAGCGCACGTCTCCTCGACCCTTTGCGCTGTGGGCCAAGTCGCCTCTCGTAATTGATTATACGCGCGTTATTAATAACACGCGTTACTAGCGAGGAGGACGCGTTTTACGGTGACCAGGCGCGGCGCTCCACGGACTTTCAACTATACATGCATATATACGCCTCAAGTTCGCTCGTTTCGCGATAGGAGAGCGAACATTTAACGACCTTGCGTCCCGGCGCGCATCATCGGAAGCTGCCCTCGGCTCGTATGTAATAATGTAAGGGTCCTTTTTTTAAAAAATATTATTAATACGGAGAAAACGTATACCCGACAGATTCTAAAAAACTTGTACGCACAAATTGATAATTAAACTATCGCTCGGAATCTCGTAGTCGCAGTAATCCGCGCAGAATTTAATGAGCAACTATGATTGCAAAATCATAAAGATTAGCCTAAACTCGAACGGCCGTGGCATTAAATCAATTTAACTTCCCTATCTGCCGGCGGTGCTTCTTTCGACCTTTAAACCGATGCCGCTCGCGCCGTGTACCGAGGCGCACAGCCTGATGGACGAAAAGAGAGAGCGAGAAGGAACGATAAGAAAGAAAAAGAAAGAACAAGAGTACAACCCTCTCGGAAGACGCGGGCGCGCGAGCGCGAGGAGAGAAAATGATACGGCGTTGATTGAGGCTACGTAATGACGGTATGGCTGGCAGTTAGAAATGAAATTTCACATCTGCGTGTCAGAGCGGCGGCGGCGGCGGTAGACGTAGCGGCGCGCAATCGTGGGAATAGAAAGCATGCATCTCTCTCTCCGCGAATCTGAATCTGGACTTGCGAGTCTACTACATATGTGTGTGTGTGTGTGTGTGTCGGAGTGCGCGCAGAGGAGCTCGCATGATTACGAGGAATTATATGAGCATGATAAATGAAGCTCGCGCGCTCCGCGGGTAATGTAGCTCGTGCTGCACCGGGATGTCAGGGCCGAGGAATCCGAGTGCGCGAATGACAGAATCTCGCTGGGTTTTCGAAGCTTACATTCCTGCTGGATGCTTTGATCGCTCGATTGCGATCGATGCCCAATTCAGATGACGGGCTTATTATACCAATCAATCCGACGCTGCAAATAAAGACCGGGGACAAAAGTACTGCAGTCGCTCTTGCGCATACGTGTCAACGAGTCCACCCGCCCGTCTGTTTATCCGCGCTCTCAATGTCAACATGCGTTCCGAGGCGGATACTATAGCGTATATACATATATGGCGTATGGGAATCAGAATTTCCGAGGGTATATAGCCGAGATTCTGCTGCAGCGGCCTTGGCTGCGTAAAGGATTTCGATTTTTCTGTATTGGCGCAGCGCCGCCGAGCGAGCCTTAATTACGTTTATTCAACTGCGTCAATATTAGTTGCAAAAGGACGAGGAGAGAGGATGAGAGAATGAGACACGAGGAGTCGTGACGTCAGGCGAAAAAAGGGCTCTTCTCGTCGGCATTTAGATCAGTTTTATACTTTTGTCGCATACATATTATATCAGCCGAACTCGTTAATTCGAGTTGCGCTAGTCTAGAGCAATAACGGCAAGCAAATGCATCGACTACGAAAATAAAAAGCTTTAATGAACCGCTAATATCCCTCCCAAAATAACCGCATTACCGTTATATTCGCCTCGAACAAAGTTGCGGCAATATCCAACGTAGTCAGCCGCAGCCCAGCATCTAGCCTTTTCCGCGTGTGCTAACGGAGCCCTCGCCTTTCTCGCCGATATTCAAAAATTATCATCTTAATAGTCCGCAACGAACAAGCGCTCGCTCGCGTAACACAAGCCAATAATTACGCAGCTCGCGCGCGCGCGCACGCGGGAGATTTAAATGCCCCCACTCGATGGAGTACATCGAGCTGCACGTGTGCGGCGGCCACCGATGCATATTATTATACCGAAGCATCGCGGCCCTAATGACGGACCGATCGGCTCGCGCTTGTTTATGACGCTGCTCGCATTATCCTGCCTGCCTCCCGTACACGTAATTAATTTGAGCCGCGCGAACTGCGGAAAAAATCGAACGGGCCATTAGCGTCGAGGGCTGCATCGATTGCGAGATCCTCGAGATTTATATCTTTCAGCGAGTGCTATATGTACATATACGTATGCGCGAGAAAATGATAGATGATTTAAAAAATCTTCTCTGATAAAATATGTTATAATATAGCTGCGGCAAAAGAATCGGAACGACGCGAAAGTTCCCCGCGTACACAAGCTGCGGAGAGCATCGAGTTTTACGAGATGAGCCAAAGTACATAACCGCGAGCTTAAACAGCGCGGCATTAAGGTCGCCTGAAACAAGGGACATTAGTGAAAACTTGACTCGGCTCAGCTCGCCTAAAGATCTCCCCGACGCTTTCTCTTTGTATATGTACGCGTAACGACTCGAGTGCATATAAAAGCTTTATACACGGAGAACGTTTAATTGTGCTTTACTCCTGCTATTATATAATGCGCGTAATTTCATTGCTAATCTCTTTATACACGTAACTTTTCGCTATAGGCGAATCCGCCGATGCTGCGGCTAGCGCGCAATATTAAGTGTACATAATCCTAAAAATTTGCGCGTTTGAGGAATCATATAGCATATATCCCTTGGCAGCGTCGAGGAAGATGCGCGCTTGAACGACTCCCGAAGGAGTGATTTCGTAATGAAGCCCCCCTTATTTCCCGGAGCCTCTCTGGACACCCTTTGCTCTGTCTCGCTCTCCTATCTCATATTGCGCTGGTACTTTCTCCCTATGTACTGTGTATATATATATATTATATATACCCAGTGCAGATGTCCTTTTCTCCGCGCGACGCGGCGCGAGTTGTCCCACATTACGAGATTAGAAGTCGTGCTTTAGCAAAGTTTGGATAGAAGCAGCACAGTCCCATAGGACATCGGCTGCATCCTGCGTGTGAGGGTTGTATATACATAGAATGTATTTATCCGGTCCAGCTGGACTAATCGCCTATGTCTGAAATCGCTTCTGCGAGATAAATGAACGATCGCGCTGTTTTTCTTTCTGCTTTCAGGTAAGTGTGCCGCGCAATAACTGTATAGAATACCTATTCATCTCGGACAGTTCTGATGGTGAGTTAATGCGATCGCATCGCGTTATAAATTGCGCTTGGCGAAGCAATCGGAAAATGAATTACGACTCTTATCGCGCGTGCGCGCGCGCGGCCCGTATTATACAAGTTTCGCAAAAGTTCAAAACTACGCGTCGTCTACGGTATTAAATCGTGGAAAATTAGCTAAAGACGCACATATCTCCCCGAGTCGCTCTCCGACGCGAAGACGTAATAAAATAGCAAATAAAATCGAACGCTCGAATAAATCGCCGAGGTAATAGGAAAAACGAGAGGGACTATCCGCGCGCGCTAGTGCGAGCCGACTTTCATGCGAGGCTTAAGGATAATGATATGGATAGTCATAGGTATATACCCGAGCTGTACACATAGTCGGGAGAGATAATACGTGTAAACGCACGCGGCGGCTCGTCTCTCAGCGGTGTGTCCGGACATCGCGTCCGCGTCAGTGTGTATACCAGCCAAGAGAAGAGGGAGAGGGAGAGAGAGAGAGAGAGACTGAGAGCCGCCCCTGTAATCACAATTGAAGGCTATTTTCTCACCGCTCTGATGATGCGCGCTCTGATGATGCAGCTCGGTGTATATATATAAAACCCTCATAGGAGCAGCAGCAGCAACAGCAGCATCACTACCACCACCACCAGCAGCGGCATAGAGTTTCGGAGCGCGCTCGAGAGCTCGCAGAAAATAAGTATAGAAGATGATGGACGCTCCGGGTAATTCCCTCTAATAATTGAAATATACCCGCGCGAGAGGGGAGAAAAGGCAGCCGACGCCGCTTGGCCCGGGCTTTATTATAAGCGCATACCTATATGCGGCTGTGCAGTCCTGTATAACGCATGTATATAAGATACATGCAGCAAGGGGACGCGCACGTATGCATTTTCGCGCGCCGCTAATGCCCGACTCTTTTTCACTTTGTTACTTCGATGATTTCTTTTCGTCTGCGTCGAATTGACTCTATACGATCGGTTGACGTAACTTGCGCTAATCATAAAATAGCCACACCTGTACGTCTCACTCGCGCGCGAGAGGTTATCATTGAATGAAGCCTCCGTGTACTCGTGAAATACTAGGCTCTCTCGGTCCCCTACACTTTGCGGTCTCGGGCTGGAGGAGAGAGATATAATCTTCTCTTTCGCCCAGAATTTTAATTGTTTGATACGTTTACATATGCATAATCGCGCGAAGAGAAAAAAGTATAGAAGATAAGAAAGATCCGTTAATAAGTATAGTGAGCCGCGCGACCGATAACAAAGTTCGAAGGGGTGCAGTATGTGTGTGTATATATAGCAGAACCGAGGGGGTGAGTATAGCGAAGCAAAGTGTGCGAGAGCGCCAATATGCCGTCGTCCATACATCACGGCGGGGGCGAGAGCCGACAAACTGGGGAAACCTGACCAGAAATATGATGTCATTTATATGGTAATACATCGGAATCCCGTCATTTAGATACTTCGATGATTAATGTCGTCGACAAGACAGAGCCAGCTGGTACACTGCACGACTACTATAATATACAAGATGCCTCGGCATTTTAACAAGATGCCAAGATGCCAATGCGCGTGCAGCCAGCCTCGAGATGACTCTGCAGGATATATGTGTATACGCAACTGCGGACATAGGCGCGAATGCATTCGTCGCTGTTGCGACTTAATTAGAAGAACGCCGTGATGGCCGTCTATTAGGTGTATACAATGCGTAACTCTCACAACAGTCGCCGCCGCGCGATAAAGTTAAAAAAGTTTTCCCGATCCGAGCTTGCGGCTCGATAAATGACGCTGCCGAGCCCTGGATAACAAACTTATCCCGCGGCTGTATAACGTCGCGGATATATCCGCGTCGACTCATTGGTATTCGAGGAAGGAACGCTCTCATCGGGGCGTCGCGCGGCCCTTTGCCGAATGTGAATCCGAAAAAATGTGGAGTTAATAAGAAAAGCCGCTGCTCGCTGGCGAGCTTTTGTCGAGCACCGACTGGAAAAATTCCATGATCCATTCATGATTTTTTTACGGCGAGCTTAACCTTCGATATATCTCACGCATTATACTCTTATATGAGGGAAAAAAAATGTTCGCGTAATTATAATCGCGCGGGAGCATCGAGAGGGCAGAGGAAGAATACAGTCAGGCTAATTGAGTGCGGATAGGCCTCGTTGACGACTCCTTCATTACGTCGAGCGCAGAGTGTGCATATAGAGGGTCTCCAGAAACCGCAGTTAATTCGCGACAGCTTCCGACCGCGGCGTACACCGTCATTATAATATTATACTGCGCGCGCTTTTTTAAGGAAACGCGCGCCGCGGTGACGAGGAATTCCTTTCCAAGACCGCGAGCTCTCTTCTGCAACCTTCCGGATAATTTGTTTTTTGTTTGCTACAATAATTGACTATACTTGTTTTGGCGATGAGTGTGCGATTGAAATTGGAAATTCTGAAAATGAAATCAGCTTTATTGCGGATGCGACTGATTGAAGTAAAATGTTCATTCGAACACACAACGCAAATGGAAAAATAAAATTATTTCCATTCATTTCAATAGTCGATGTTAAAAAAAAAATTTAACCAAACCGAAGGTTGAGATCGGGCTAAGTAGTTATCCTCTGGCATACTACTACCGCGAGTTTCGCTGCCACCCAACGGTCAAAGGACGAACGACTCGGCTGAAGATGCTCTCACAAGTCGGTACGTCAGAACTCTTCGTTGTCGGCAACCACAAGAAAAGTTCCGAGGCGACTATTAGAATACAAATTAACTCGACGTATACTGTACGAAGATCAACTGCAGGCTCTATGTACAGCTTATAAGTATTATATACAGCGATAACTTTCAACAGCGCAGTTGTTCAGCAATCTTCCTTTTTTCCAACAATATTTTAATGGACGCTAGTTTTTTCAATGCGCAATTCGATGTTCTATACTATAACATACACGTATCAAACGTAATTCCATCGAAACTCGAAGAAGAAGAAAAATGTACGCAAATGTACGCAGTTATATAATATACGAATGAAATATTTTCAAACTTGTACGCACGCAAAAGTAATCGCTCTTAAAAACGACAAGCCGTCGCGAATGATCTCGCAACAGCGAATTACACGCCGCACATAAAAGCCGTAGCTCTATTGTGTCGCGCGCGCGGCGGCGGCGGCGGCGGCGCGATAACAGTTTCTTCATTCCGCGAGCGCAATGGCCGACATTCTGTGCCCGGCCTTTCAACTCTTGGCGCAGTGTGGCGAAAATCGTTGAAATATACGTGTACTTTGTACTTTGCGTGCGTTTTTCAAGCGTTCGTCACTTGCACATATACGCTCGCAACTGATAGAGCGTATATAGCTGTTGTGTATCGTACGACGAACTCTGCGCGACTACACTAATAGAATAATGCGCACAAGTATTACTCGACTTATTAACTCGAAGCTCACGTAGTACGAACGTCCTTCTGTCTTTTCATTCATAAATTTTTCCTCGAGTATGTGCGAGTATATATACGAGGGTGCAGATGTTTTGGAAGAGGATTCCGTAAAATCTGATAGTTGTTATTGAGCTGTATAATTTTTTTTATTGCGATATAAACTTTAAAAAGAATCGGCAAATACTTTGATAGTATTCCAGGTTCAGGTAAAGAATCAGAGCGGTATAGGTCTGCTAGGTGAAAATGTATAATATTATAAAAACGATCTATGTACTAATGAAATTTTAGGTGAAAACAACCTGACAACTCGCATCTTCCCGCATGACGTATAGAGAAAACAAAATCCGCGCAAATGATCGTCACCCCCACCTCGATCACTATTATCGCATAAATATGGACTTGTCGCACCAGCTTTTCTCGGCACGCACGCAACATCGAATAAAAAGCCAATCCGGCATATTAGAGGAAATCGTCCGGAAAATATGTATAACGGGTGTTTAAGAGCGTCACCTCACCGCCGGCTGCTGCAGGGATCAGCCGAGAAGTGCGTATTGGCAGATGGGGAGTCGTTTCTTCGAGCTCTCTGTCTCTCTTTTTTTTACAGCGCGATTCGAGCCCCGTGGGGTTGCCCCAGCCCGTAGGATCAGTGCCGGTGTATTCCGCGGGTATCGGCAACTTTAAAAAGCTATTCCGTGGGGTGGAGGGGTGCATCTGTTTTTCGCGCCGCTGTGTCTTATATATAATATGATCTTGTCACTCGTATCCTCTCCTATATATACAAGTCCCCGGTGAGTTTGGCTTACAAGGTACGAGAGGACTCGGAGAAAAGGCGGTAATTATTATCGTTCTTTTTTTCAAAACAATAATAATAATTCTTGTCCCGAAATGGCGCAATGAAAACTTTGAAATAATACAGGAATAAGCTCATTAAGAAGCGAGAATCATGAGCCACGGCGAACATCGAGAATCCAGACCCCCTCCACGACAATATAGCTCGCGCGCAGTTCCTTTGTCTTAGACGACTCGAGGAGCAAGAAGAAGGAGAAGAAGAAGCCAACTTTGCTCCGTCTTTTTCCAAGCGTCTCGAACAACAGCCGCAAGTTTCGCGGGGACGATTTGCATTTAAATGAAGCGTCCCGCCGAAAACTCGACGACTCGAGCCGCGCGCAGTCCGAAAAAAGCATCTGTCAACGAAGAGCGTCCGATAAATTTCGCGGCGAGCCGCGCGACAAATCCGTGCGACAAATCCGTGATACACGAAACAATCTAATAAATCTTATCGCCCGCGCGCTCGCATGTGCTTATACGTGAAATTTCGGATACGCGCTTGTCTCCCATAAATCAGCCAACTTTTCTTTGCAAATGTGGAGCGCGATTATGCCTTTTTTCGTCTTGGCCGATATAGCCGCGCGCAGTTTTTTTATTTAGGAGCTTCCTCCCGAGATTGATGTGCTTTTGCGCAGAGCGAGGGACAGACTGGTTTCTTACTCCGTCGAGATTTAATTGTTCTTATGGTCAGTCGTAGCGTATATTTAAATTTTGATGTTGTAAGTTTGAAAAAATCTCGAGTGTATTGTATACAAGTGTGTGTGTGTGTGTGTGTGTGTGAAAATTTTCGAGGTATACGACAGCAGATCGAGTAAAGGCGAGGCGATGAAAAAAAAAACACGTTGAAAAGCCAACAGGTGGCAAATTGCTCTCGCGCATCTTCTATATTCTGTCCCTAATCCTCGGCACCTGCAATGTGTATAAAGGCAAAGGAAGAGAATCAGGTCGCCTCGGGCGAGAACAATGATCCCTTAAAAAATAACCGGCCATAAATCCAACGTCGTCATCTGAAAAAGCATACACGCATCACGAGGAGCAGGACATATGCACGTAACGTATGTCCCTCATTATTCAAGCGTATTTAGGGTGACTGCTTCGCCCGTCATATCCCCGGCGCGCACGTCGATGCAGCGGTGTAAGTAATAATCCAAAGAACGCGGAAAGCCTCGCTGTCTCTCTCTCTCTCTCTCTCTCTCTTGTGAAATTCGTCGCGCGTCACCGCTGGATTTCCTCTCCTCCGCCCCTCGATCAGCGCTGCTCTGTGCGCGTCAAGAAGCGGCGGCATATTCTAGTCTCCCTTGTACGGCTCCTCATAAATCCACTTTCGATTATGTTATCTAATGGGAGTATTATGCAACACGATTGCCCGGCTTTGAGAGGAGCCGCTGTCGAACAATATCGTATTCATACGGAGACTTTTCCTAGTCGTCTGTCTCTGATCTCTATACATATATAGGCTTTTTGCTTCGTACGACCCACGGCTACCGGCGGAGAGGAGGATTTTCTCTCAGCTCGTAATTTACGATGACGAATTTTTCAGCGGAGGTTAATGAGAGAGCGATTCTCATCGACGCGCGCGTAACTTTTTCTCGAACGCTCCTTTTTCGGTTTTCCCCTAGCCACCGCGCGCGACGAGTCTAAATCGAAAGCCGCGGCGGCATGTTTAACGGTGTAGCACATTCTAGTTCGTGGCGCGCTCTATAAATTCGCGCGTGGGTGGAATCGCAACCGACGGCGGCGGCAAACTGATTGGAATGAAATTCCTATTTACATTTCAGTTTCCAGTCACGCCGACTTGACTCGCCAAGAGAGAGAAAGAGGGACGTATTTACGAACGGCCGCTCTTTGATGGATTTCTGATGCATTTTTGATTTTTTATCTCTCTATCTCGCCTGGACTTCTTCTTCTTCTCTCTTATTGCGCGGCTGTGAGCGCGTGTGGCTGGAGGCGAGGGTCGGCGCACTTCCTTTGCCGCCGTATGGAAATAGATGTGCGCGCGGAGAAAAAGTCGAAACAAGAATGGAGCGGCCGACTCGCGTATATGTAAAAGTTCTGCTGAAATTTACCTCTGCTTTATATCCGAATCTTTTCGAAAACCCGCGCACACGAGTCGTGTATATACATTCAAAACGTTTGCTCTACAACAAGGTTACCACGTATATATATACATGCTTCGCATATAATACACACGCACGCGGGAGATAAGCGCGCCGCGAGCTCTCGCGCGGCAAAGTTACGAGCGGCTCTTTAGCGTCTAATTACGACCTGGTGCGTATAATCCCATGGCGCGCGAGATCTGCGGGTGTCTAATGAAATGCGCACTGCATGCTTCCGAAAAGGGCTAATTTCGAATGTATACACGCGCAGACAAGCAGTCGAATCTCCTGGCTCTCGACGCGTGAACAATTTTTACCAATAACTGACCTCTGAACCAGCCGCAACTCCCCGGTGCGGATAATGATAAGGCGTTTCGCAGATTAGGTCGAAGAATTATGAAGCGGGCTAAATCAAGAAGGCGATTAGATCGGCGCTCGGTTATCTCTCGAGGCCTCGCGCTCATAGCTATATAATACGCACCCGCCTCTCCGAGAGTCCCTCCGGTTATTTGCTACATTAAGATAAGAATTTCGCCGGGTTAAGCCGCGAGAGTGTATAACATATAATAGTCGCGAGACTCCAAATTATATACCGCGTATATATGCAAGAGTTGCAAAAATTCCTTTTTTACATATATATACGCATATTGCGCGCGGTATAAGTGAACAGCTCGCGAGTGCAACCTGCGCGAATTCGGTCAGTAGCGCGCAGTCGCGCGTGCGATTGTTTAATTAGGCCGCGTTACTGCAGCATGCTGTAGCGAGTTGCAATGTTTCACTCGGACATTTCACCAGAATATATATACCTATAATTACAATGAGTTATGTATACCGTAGTCGCATTCGCAAATTTAAATTATTCAACGCAATTTTAAGAAAATTCCATACACGCACGCGCGCAAGTATATATTATAATGTGGTGTCGTGTATGTGTATGTGTGTGTGTGTGTGGCAGCTCCCTTTTTCGAACAAATGAAAAATTCCTCTCGGAATGACGAAGCGCGTATCGAACGGGATCTCTTGCCAATCTCTCTCACTCACGCACATAATATACGCATAGTATATATACGCTATGGACGATGTCGTATTCCAAAGAGGCGCTCGACCCCGATACACTTGAATTACGATCGCGTCGAGTTATTCTCGGCCGAGAAAAAAGGATGAAGGGTCAGTCGCGCGCGCGTCCGAGTGTAAAGGTATTTCAGGGCTGCTGTATGCGTATAGAGACTTGGCTTCCCCGGGGAAAAGTATCTTCGAAGAAGAAGCGCCTTCCGGGCGAAGAACGAACGGAGGGCGCGACACCTCATTTCCTTATCTTTAACAGGCCGTTACTTCTTCGCTCGAGTCCGTTCTTTCTCTTGAGTAGGTGCGAGCGAGTCCTTTATCGCGAGCGCCGTCGGCCGAAAAAGGAATATAACCGAGTTGAGACTGCAGAGAGACTATGTATATATACGCTCGCTTTATCAACGCTGCAGTAGCTTGGATTTTTATTATTAATGTACTCCCGCGCGGTGCTTTGCGACGGAGGGGAGAGCGAGCGAGTTAGAGGGAGGGAGAGAGAGAGAGAGAGAGAGAGAGAGAGAGAGAGAAATTGAACTTATTACAAATTGAATATAAGCACGAATCGTGAAATCAAAACTGCAGGCGAAGCAATAGCAGAGCTGCTGCAAGGTGCCAAAGGTGACGCGAGGCTATCCATATAAGCAGTAGTCGTCAGTTTCTCTCTCTCTCTCTCTCTCTCTCTCTCTCTCTAGCTCCAGCAAGGCTTTTCCTCCTCATCAGCATATAGAGTGCTGCATCTGGAAGACGCTCTCTCGACAAACCTCGGCGGTATGCGGCGCATACACACGTACGTATATATGTACGCTCGGCCGAGAGATCATCAGTCAGAGGGGTCGTGATGTCCATTTGGCATCCGCCGCCGGCCAATAACCTCCCCCACCCCTCTGACTGCTGCTGCTGCTACTGCTTCTTCGACCCCCGCGAGTGGAAGGCGCGCGCGTGAAAAATGATCGTTTCCAAATTGCCCGCTTACATGATAAATTTACGGAGGCTGTATCTCGTGCCGCTATATATACCGCCACGCTTTCTATCTTAGATGCCTTTTTTCGCTCCCCCGGACGGGCCGCGATATCTGATAGTGCCGCGCACGGACTACTGTATTTTTCTTGCATTAAAGCTCCGGGAGAGGGTTTTTTTTAAAGTCGAGGGGGTTACAGCTGTGCAAAGCCTTATTTTTTCCGTAGCTTTTTTTACAAACCGTCTCAGCTCTCTCCGCAATTTCATGCAGATTTCGCGTAGCGCTCCTTCAAATTAGCGCACGCGCGTGCGCGGCATTGCTTGCCTTTTTCCAAGTTCACCTTCATCAGCCCCCGCGATATACGGAAAGTACTGGTCGCGCGCGAAATAAAGCCCGAGACATTCCGAGAGACTAACACACACACGTGTCCTGATGTAGCGACCCCCGAAGGACGATTTATAGCTTCGCGGACGCGCTTATGCGAGAGCGCGCGCGTGTGTTTCCTGTCAATTTGTGCGCGGGACGATTTAACGTTTAGAATTCCATCAATCACACTGGCCGGTGGGGGCGAGTCGCCGAGTATCGAGGAGATTTCCTTCTTAGTTCGAAACTTTGTAAACCTTTATGTATATAGGTACATAAAGCGATGACGAAGTGGATTATATTCCGCCTACTGATGACACTTAAAATTCACGATTCGTCCTTCGTTCGCGCAGACACTAAGTACGTAATTTTCTATAGAAAGTCCTTCGATGATTTGCATCTAAATTGCGGCAGCACGCAATCTTGGATCTATACCTCTCTACTCTCCCTCTTGTCGAACTTTTGAAGGATCTTTTTCGAAAGAACCTCGCGCGAAAGGCAATAAAAAGCTGGTGTGTCTTCTTTTCACTCGGAGGAAAAGTCATAGGGTATCGAGAGAGAAGGAGAGAGAGAGAGAGAGAGAGAGAGAGAGTATCGATGGACACGATCTTGGCGCCCGGCTTTCTTCGAAAATCGACTGCCAAACTCGAGAAGGTTTTGCGCTAAAGAAAGCATCGGGAGTAGGACGACGATGTCCCGTCGCGAAGATGGCGCCTCCGCGTTTTTTTCTTTACTTGTTCGTTGCTTCACTTGAGAGGCCCATAGTGAACAAAAAATGAGAAAGTTTTTGCTTTTAGAAATTTCAATTGCTACGTTCCACACACATTTGTTTTATTAAATTTTACATTTAATTCTCAAAGAGCACCTGCTCAACAATGGAGTTGCGTGAAAGTAATTCCAATCTCGGCAAGTACCGCACCCCCGAAAGCCGCAAAAAAGAGAGAGCGGGCTCGACAGGGCGCAACGAGAAAAAAAGTGGTTTTCGACCAAAGGGTAGCCCGTACGAACGAGCCACTCGCTCTCTCCGCAATGTAGCAAGTGTCGCGCGCTGGGCTTTACGAGCGCGGTTACAAGAGCTGCCAGATAATTATCGGCCTGACGAGGCTTCCGATGAGTCGAACAAGTCTTTCTCTCGCTCCTCTCTTTTTTTTTCTTCTTCCTATTATGTACTACGGGACACGTACCTGCAGTCTTGTCGCCGATTTCTTGCCGATTCGATGAAAGCCGGAGATAAGACGACGCACGGAAAGAAAAGCGCGGCGTCTCCAAGATTCGAGACTATTATTTTCACGAGGTAGTCGCATAGAGTACGCATTAATTATATATATAATGCCATAATTCGAAAGTAGGGATGGAGCGATTAACACGTCTCACGACTGGCAAGGGGTAGGTATATAAATTTCCCTGATGTGTCCGAGGATTAGCGTGAATTTCAAACACAAAGCCGAAAAAAGGAAAATCATCTCCCGAAATCTAGTTCATCCGCGCGCGACAAAATGAAAAACAAAAGAAGTTCTCTCAATCAGATAGCCGCGGCGAGGGCAATCCTCGAGTTGTAGAAACAAAATGCTTACAAACGATAAAGGAAGCTCGCTGGGACGAACGTGCGCCGCCGAGAGATAAGATAAGCGCGCTGGAGAGACCGAAGGGTGAAGGTAGCATCGTGTCGAACGACTCAATCAGCCCCGTACGGAAGGACGCGACAGCCGGGCTGCAATAAAACCTGGAAATTACGAGACCCGGCCCAATCAGCCTTTGTATACTCGGAAAACGTGGGTGAGAAAACACGGATCTGACTTTCTCATCTCGGTTTCGTGTGTCTCACCTGCAGCAGCAGCAGCAGCAGCAGCAGCAGCTCTTTCGGGAACAGAGACACAAGTTATAGTCCCGGCGGAGCACATCCGCTGACTATTTATCGGCCGATAGTTTGTGTGTATGTGTGCGTGCGTCGGAGGTGCCGTTACATCGACCTGCCGCGACTCTGTGTCTACTGACGTCTTCGCGGTGCAAGAGAGGAAGCGACACTTGCGGGAGTATAGTCGATCGTTTTTATGGCGGCGGACGCGCCTTATACACTCTATTTCCGTCGTCGTATATTTTTCGTGAGCTGCTTCTCGAATATTTCAATTGTTTTTGGCATGATCGTAACGGTGCTTTAAAATAATAATAATCGCTCTGAAATCGCATGTAACTGTATTTCGAACAGGACCCGTAGTTTCCCGATGTTTTCTATAACGGAGCCCACTCGGAGAATAAATTAGCCGAAATTAATTCATCGAGGCTCGTTCCAAAATTTACAAAATACCCAAGCAACACAAAAGAGCGCCAATAGCTAATCCGGGAGAAACAAAAATGCCTATCTGTTCTCCAAATCTCTCTCTCATTCTCCCCGCAGCGGTCAAAGTCGAGATCTCTTTCTTCCGAGCTATATAGGTATAGAATTGCGTCGCGACACTTTGGGGAGAAATTTCACCTCGACCCAAGTGCAAGGCCGAGGACAGTGCGGCGCAGCGGGCGCTTGCCGGGCGAGCGGAATTTTCGCCGAGGGCGCGTGCAGTCGTGGTTTTTCAAGTGGCGCAGGCACACGACACAACGCGGTGGTGATGCTTTGCAGGTGCCTGATGCGGCTAATGTATAGAGCGATTCTGCTTGTTGGCCTTCGCTGCTTTCTCTATGTATGTGTGCAGGAATTTTCATGGGAAATAACGCGATGCCACGATTATCTCTATTATTGCGCGCGACAACTTTATAAAAAGCATTTAAACGCCTTACACCTGATGAGAACTCGAGGTGAGTGCGTGAGACGCAAGAGGAGATGCGGTTTGCGGCTGGATGCTTCGATGGACATTTCTTCCGATTCTGACTCTGATGCGTCGAGTCTTTTGCAAACATTGCGCACAAACTAGAAAATTGAAAAGACAAATATTTCGTGTAAGATTATTTAAAAAATTTAGTCGATTCGACAGGCAGGTCGAATGAATTTAATCAATTGGATATACCGGCCACGAAAAAGAGCGACAATTTGCGGCTTTTACTTGTACTTCCGCTTGAACTTTGAAGCTATAGGCACCTATTACGATGCTCTAATGATCTAATCAGCAGCTCTGATTTTCAAGGCTAAATGCGCGATATTACGGTATATAGCGCGGGCGAGTGGCAAAAAAGCGCGTAATTACCGATTTCCTGCGCCGGTCGCCGTTCACGGTTCATCGTCGATGATCCACCGCAAAACTCTAATAGACACATCGACCGCCGCCATACACACTGCAGCACAGCCTGCGGTCGACCACCGTCGCGGCTTTACTTTTTCCACCTCGCTAATTTCGCTCTCTTTCTCTACCTACATTATATCATTCTCGGCTTGACTTTGAATTATACAGCCGTCGATTATCTCGGCACGTTTTTTCCCCAGTACACTGCTGCGGAGAGGAAGATATGAATTAAAAAAGCGTTCGGCGCTTGTCTCCGTATACCGAATGAATGAAGTTTTCCGAGAAAATCATAACTCGGGGAAAAATAAAAACATATAAGGAATATGTAAATCAGACTCACGAAAATCTCGAGAAAAGAAAGAACGAAGAAAGGGCAATAAAAAGGAGGAAGCAGCGCACACTTGTCGTCCGGGACGATCTAGCGACACATATCCCCTCCGATCTTTATCCCCACGTGCGCCCGTTTTGTGCCAAACAACACACATAGCTACACTCGTGCAGCATCTTGTCCGCGCGCGGAGGAACACGTCCGCGCCACGTATCAGAGCTACGCCGGTATATATTGTATGGGAGAGGCGAATGGAGAGAAAGAGAGCTGCACGCGTTGACACCCTCGACACGCATCCCGAAAGATGAGGAGTACTCGCGTAAATTAAACTGGACGTGACTCGCTCGGCTGCGTCGAATTCATTCAGGGGCTCTATCTACGCGCATGCATCTTTTTGTTTTTTAGATACGTCTACAATTTTCATAGTCCCCCGATCGACTATGAAAAAAATCGGAATGAAAAAAAATTTCCCGTAAACCACGACGATTAGAGAAAAACTCCGCAACTCGTCTCTTCCGCCGACACCGTTGTGTTTGCGCCCGTTAGTCACGCGGTCTCCTATTCCGGGTCCCCGGAAAAATAATAATTTAGCAACTATCTCGGCCGATCTCTCCCTCTCTGTGTCTCCCGAGGAAAAAAAAAGGAACGGCGGCCCGTTATTTCCAGCGAAACCGAGAGGGATGGAGACCCCATCCGTGTCGTATATATGTATATATTTAGAAAGATGCTACCCCCGTTAAGTGAAAAGTCGAGAGAGAGAGAGAGAGAAAGAGAAAGACAAGCATAGCGGTCGAGTGGGACATGTTGTGAAATGTGCGATAATTTAGCGACTGAAACAAAAGAGCGAGAGAGACCTCTAGCTCGGATTGGGATATTTATGGGAGAAAGAGACGTAGAGCGGTATATGCACAAGGGACAAATCTCGTGCTTGTGTTTTTTCTTTTTATTATACACGGCCGATTATCTTCTCATCGGGGTGTTCCGAGAAGCCGCCGTGGCTGCTATATAAATTAACGCATTGACTGGTTATCTGCCCTGTCGAATTTCTACAACAACTTATTTCTATAACCAAATAAACTTCCCCGAAGACGAATTCGCCGGGAAAGTTCCCTAGCTTCTCGTGCGCATCAGACGTGTAAAATAAAGTCTCGAGGCATTCGTGGAAAAAGGGCGAGCACACATATGTATATATATATAGACAGCAGCCGCAGCAGCAGCAGCAGCAGCCGTTCACACGTGTGCGGATTGCGCGAGTACACGCTCATAAACAAATCGGGCGCGTTTTATTGGAATGTCAAAGCGCGTAATATTGGTATTCTCCGCGGGAGCCCGACTCCCCCGAAATGTGTGGCCGTACGGGCTGCATGCTAATGCCGCGCGGGCGCGCGCAGCGACGAAGCTTA
Source organism: Muscidifurax raptorellus (assembly GCA_020010945.3). NCBI lineage: Eukaryota > Metazoa > Arthropoda > Insecta > Hymenoptera > Pteromalidae > Muscidifurax > Muscidifurax raptorellus. The sequence continues at coordinate 689,279 of CM052081.1, read as the reverse complement.
ATTCCGTCTCTGTCTTTGGCTCCGCATCCGGTTGTCAACGACGTATTAGATCATCGCGGCGCAGCCCGTGTAAACCGCTCTCCCATTTTTTTTATTATTCTTATATATATACGGGTGCTGTTGTGGGAAACGTATTATGCATATATTATTATTCAGGTGGACGAGCTCTATCTGCGCAGGTAGATCAATTTTAAAGTGTCGATCGGCAGATTGTTCTTTCGTTTCTCGGCGAGTTAATCTGGCAGTCTGCTATCGCGAGTCTATATCACATATGCGTTACACGCGAGCTGAGCTGAAATAGATTTCTTCATCGAGAAGTGAAATGTATATAAAGAGACTGCACGCACAGCTGATGATGATAAATCAGAATGAAGTACGGGTTCAACCACATAAGCTTCTCGGATGCTATATCGCGCGAGTAATCCTGGCAGTTTTGTATATATATATATATATATACTCGTACGTACAGCACTAATACTATATGAAATTATTGCACACCCCTGCGGTATATACAGGCATATCATAACGTGTGCCGCCGGGGTGTCGGAAATGCAATCTCCAGGTTCTTATATAGTTCTCTCTCTCACTCTCGATTATAGCGCCTCATTATACTTATACCGATGGACTTAACTCTTATTTCGCCCGACGGAAATAACTACGATCTACTCGCCCACAAGGATTTCTGCGGACAATATATACACTCGCTGGCATTGGATATAATTGGATTACGAAAATTTCTTGCTTTTCCTGCGGACATTATTAAATGAGAATGCGGCGACTGCTATATTTGCTCTATGGCTGTCTGAAAATCGATCGAATATGCTAATGAGCATCGATCCGCATGATCAGCTGTTGGCCCACATTTAATGCCTAAACGTACAAGTGCACCGCCCCTATATATATACAGTCACACCGTAGAAAGTCCTGAACGAGCGGCGCCAGCAGCTACTCCCAAGGGATCGTTCTGCAGGAGTGTTATTCTGCTTTCTTATTCTCCCACATAAACTCTGACGTTCCCTGCGATATTTATAGACTGAAAACAATTCTTTTTTCTCGAAAAGTATAAAAAAAAAGATCGAATAAATTAACGAAGCGCGGACGGTACCTGCGTTATAAGCCCGTAGCGAAAACACTCTACGCCCGCACTCAAGCCTACGCATATAGAGAGAGAGAGAGAGAGAGAGAGAGAGAGCGCGCGCGAGTATAGCTAGAGATAAACCAATTGCAGTAACCCGATCCCGTATGCTAATCTCGAGCGCGCGCGGGCTCGAAACAATGTTTAACCCCGGCGCTCCGAGTGGCCGCATTGTCATTTTAATAGGCGTTATTTGATTTTAAAGTTGAACGAATGCCATAGCTACTGCTGCTACTGCTGCTGGGGGAGAACGCGCGAGCGCTTTGATTGTCCCCCCTGTGGCTGTAGGCCGACGTCGGCACCCTGTTATTTCGCTCCCCGAATGTGTGCAGTAGACACGGTGCGGTATACATCTCTGCAGTTTTCCAGAATCTCACTGCGGCGTTAAACGATTTTCGCGAGATGAGGCTGTTGGGCTGTGACTTTGATTTTTTCATAAAAATGTTTATGTATTTGTAGGTGTATAAGCCGAGTTAGTTATTAGCGTAGGCGAAGCGAAAAAGAAAGCAAAAGAAAAAAAACGAAATAAAGAGAAAGCGGGAAGAGAAACATTTGGATAGTCTCTCTACACACTTGAATGAAACGGGTATCGACGGCGCATTATGAGGAGAGACGCGTGGCTCGTCTATGGTGCTTGATTGGCCGCAAAGGGGGTGAAATAGGCTAAAAGGGAAGAAGCCGAGGGTGTATATACGTAGTAGACGCAGTGTGTGCTGTGTAGCGAGAGCTGGATGGGGAGCGAAAACGGACCAGTAAACTCGGCTCCGCAGTAAATAGACTCTAATCAACTGCGAGGCTCGTCCGATCGGCCAGATTCCAGTCCGAAATCTACCCACTCTTTTCTATACCCTCTTTTTCGCTACCCCCGAATCGATCTTCAGCCGACGACGTGAAAGTCAAATCTATATACAGAAAACAACAAATTCAGCCGAGAGGAAGAAATAAAGAAGAGCGCGCGAGAAAGAAAGCGAAAGTCTGATTCTTCCCTCGTTGCTGTTTTTCCATCGCACACACGCTGACATTTCACGCTTGCAATGACGCAGCCGTAGACGCGGATTCCAATTGACAGCTTGATTGTTTGCATCTGACTTGTGTGTGCGCGTGTGTGTGTGTGTGCCTTTCCACGGATCCGCGGCTGCGAACAACGAGCTGCCGGCGCGCATTTCAATTGGCTAGATAGACAGCGCTCTATGCATACTCTATGAATCGGGCTTCGACCTATACGCTATACACTCGCTTAATCCGCCTTCGATTCTCTATAACACTGCTGCGAGTGTCACGAGCGCGAAACTTTCCGCGCGCTGCGAGCTCTGTCGCGCGTTTCGACATAATAATATATACACACACGCCGGATTACGTTTCCAACCCAATCAAAGTATGGCTCTGCAAACTATATGTACGCCTGATTTTTATTCCCCGGCTCTTCGCGTGATTCATCCGAGTAGCGCGCTACTTGTATCGTATTATACACACGACACAGAGGCCGCAAATTTCTACAACATCCGAGTATTGATTCGTGCGCGATCATCGAGAATTATTTATTTCACGCTTTTCCATCGGCGCGAAAAAACTCGAGCCAGAAAACAATTATCGCACTGACACGCGCGCTGTCTCGGCGCCGCGCTCACGTTCGACGTCGGGGAGAGAGAAAAAAATTACGGCAATATCCACGCGGAAAGACGCGGGCTGCTGTCGCCGGCGTCTCCCGACTACGTAATTATTTACGCGAGAGACTTTTTTTCCGGCTTCGGATCTTTTAATATGTTCCGAGTGAGAGAGAAAAAAATAACGAAACTCGAATGAAGATCATACATCAATGTCTCCTTCGCATCGGCTACTAATGTGCATACCTTTTTTTTCTCCTATACTCTATGCGCGCAAACGCATTAGTTATACGAATCGGTCGAGGCGTGCAAACAAAACGCTCGCTCGTCAAACATGGTAATTGAATTTGTCATCGCGCGCGCTGCATCAGGAAATCATTGATCATTCCAGAGATTAAGCATACGGTATAATTAAAGCTCGCCGATACGTATATCTATATATATATATATATATATATACCGAGGAATCGCGCAAATTTATGCGTATTAGAGACCATCTATTACACATGCGATGGTCTTTCTTTGAGGCTCCCAATATTTTTTAAGTGTTGTATTATACGCATTATTTCGCAATAAGCAAACGAGATTCGAGTCGTACGAGTCATTTACCGCACCATCAGCGCTTATTATATACGGTAGCGAGTCGCTCGTATTCTCGCGCGCGCATTTATTTCGCACCGCGAGGCGATAACTCATTCGCTTGTTATTATAATTATCTCGACTCGCAGCGTCGAGTCTTGGAATAAAAAAATATATATAAAGGAGCAGCGACTTTTCTGCGCCCCCGCTAGCGACAGGAGAAGGAAAATTGCCGGGTGAGTCGAGAAAGAGAGAGGGAGGGAGAGAGCGCGATAGAGAAAAGGAAAAAGAGAAAGATAATGACACGGGAAAATTCGCCTGCACTTGATTATTATTATTGTTCCCGCGACTTCTTTTTCGATCGAGCGACGACGACCCTCAAATAACTTCGTTTCTCGTTAGTCTTCTCCTCCTCTACTATGTCTCTCTTTCTCTCTGCAATGGAAACGTCCCCCCTTGCATTGCGAGACAGCTCGCGATGTATATTTAGAGAAAGAGAGAGAGAAACAAGGCTCCGGCGGTGAACAGAGCACATATTATATACATAGAAGATTGTACAGCTTTTTGTATAGTAAAACGATTCTTTGTAAAGAATTCTCGATATATAGTGTGCACATGGAGGCGGGTAGGATGCAATTTGAAAAATCGTCGCGGCAACAGTAGTATGCATATTCTCGTATTCCTCGAACTATGCTCGTTCCTGATGTGAATATGCAACTATGGCGCTATAGCCTATGCGTGACATGTGTAGCCGGAAGAAAAGCGCAAAACTGACGCACGTAATATGCAACTAGCCTTGCATCTCTTCGGAAGGGCAAATCTTCCCTAATTTCGGTATATACAGTGTATATAGCGCCTGGGTCAATAATACACAAGGGGTTATTACTCCTCCGAAGAAGAGCCCATAAAATTCGCCCTCGCGCGAACGCGATAAGAGTTATCTGGCTGGTCTAATTGAAAGTTAATTGGTCGGGCAGTTAGTCGCGCGGTTTACCTCGAGAGTCTGCTGCGGCAATTTCGAGGAGAACGTGTATAATGAGACGCTTCAGGGGTTGTATAGTCATTTATACATGCGTGCGTGTGTGTGTGTGGGATGCGATACGCAGGGCCTGCGTTTTAATTGAAAAATGCTTCTCACATAGCGCTCCTACGTTCTACGTGAATTTTTAAACCGATACGGCCTACGTCTCGGCCTACGTATTACAGATGCATAATCTTCTTTGCAATTAATAGCATTATCGCGTCGCTATAGGAATTATCACCCGAAATAGAGCAGTGCAGGATAGAAGGAAGGAAGGAAGGAAGGAAGGAAGCTGCGAAGAAGGGGGCGGTTTATGTACCTGCTCGGCGCAGCCGCCCCACGTGCCGGTAATAAACTGCTTCTCTTAGCTCGCTTAATTCCGAGGTCCCGCTGGGATAGGACCACACCTCTATCCCGAGAAAGCAAATCTCTCTTAACGGCGCGCGTTCTCTGATTCGTTCTGCCGATTGCGCCAGCTCGAAAGTTCGAATTCGCGCTCGTAATGTCACGGGCGACTTTCGCGGCTATTACGACTATATATATATTATATTATATTACTGTATTATTATATATATATATATATATATATATATATATATGGCGAAGAGATACCGATTACCGATAATGCGACGTGGAAACTTTAGAATGTACCTCGAAATGTGCTGTATGAGTATAAAGCGACGGACACAAAGAGCGAACGAAGAGAAAAATCGACGAAAAAACAGAGAAAGAGAGATAAGAAAGGCTGCAGTTACGAGGAAACGCAGACGGCCCATCCATATGTATGATTATGAAGATGGAGTTATCACCGGGAGGAGCCACAGGCAGCAAGAAAGAAAGGAGGGAGAGAAAGGAAGAGAGAGAGAGAGAGAGGGAGGGAGAGAGAGAGAGAGAAAAGCGTCACTATATACACGGTATATATATAAAGGAGAGGGAGAGAGAAAGAGGAAAGGCCCGCAGCAGCGAGTTCACATTTGTGCATTACGCTCACGTGCAACGATACAATAAGGATTCCTCCGTATCGGGGGATGCATGCTAAGTATCGCGGCTGCGGCGACGGCGGCAGGGCTCGTATGCTCGTTGTTGCAGCGTAGCGGGACGACGGATGGATTGTCGTCGAGTCGACGCGCACACGCTAACAGAGGCCTCCGTGTCGTGCGGCTCTTGCGTCTTATTTTCCTTACTCTCTCTCTCTCTCTCTCTCTCACTCTTTGAGCGCATGTTCTGTTTTACAGCTCGTTTTTCGGCAGTTGAACTGCTTTCGCGGGTCGCAGCGATATAGCGAAAAAAAATTTCATTGAAAAATTAAAATTTTATCGCGAGAACGATTAATTAAATAAAAGGCTACGTGAGCAATTCTTTGGCCGGGCGCGCGCGTGCGGTATGGTGCTGCCGCGTAAAATACATTAGATAAAGAGACAAATTAAAAGTATGTTTACATGCGGAAAGATACACGCGCGCGTATAGCGAAGCAAAGTCCGGACTCTCGGGCGCGCGTATAATTTCTAGACGCCGCGGATAAGTTTAGCCGCGCGCGCGCGCGGTCCGGCCGATTCACATTAAGATAGCTGCGGACTAGCGCACCGGCGTCTCCGCGCGTTATTTCTCTCTATCTCTTCGCATTCTGACCTTTATTCCACCCCCCCCCCTATCTCGCTCACCCTTGCTTATATTCGCGCAAGCCTTTGTTTTCTCTCTTGTTAGTTGGCTAATATATTAGCAGAAAAAACGCGAATGAGGAGGAGGAACTGAAAATCAAAACAATGATTAACAGCGTCGACGCGTATATTGTTATGTAATCGCGAACCTCTGCTGCTGCATCGTTAAGCGAAACAGCGAACGCGCATATAGCTCGTACAGTGTCTCGATTCAAAACGCGCGCGCGCGAGCGCACGGGCTGCGTGAATGAACACATGCGCGAAATCTATTCACGACGCGCGAGAGATTTTGCGTGTGTCTCTTCTTAAGTACCTCGTTAGCACGAGCAGGCGAACACGTGTACCAAAAATGCAGCTTGAATTTCTTATATAGTCTCGTTTATAACGGCGCAAAGGTGTATAGATTGATGTATGCTATACTGCTGAATTGAATATACACGTGTATAACTTTGTTAATTCTTGATATTTTTAGCGAAAAATATAACTATATCAACGTATACAGCCCACAAACTCGATGCGTGGGAAAAAGAAGCGCAGACGATGAATGAAAATATAGAGTCGCTCGTGCAGGTCTTATCATCGGCGATAGCATGAATAAAACATGGAACGGCCCTCGTACGGACAATTAACGAACGAAGCTTGCAGACAAACTATTCTCTCTCACTATATATATATCTATACAGATATATGAATGGTATATAAGGTAGATAGAGCCAGCGAGAGCCTGATTCCCATGCGAGCGCGGTGATGGTGTGGGACTTTCGAATCTCGGCGATTTCGAAAGGCGCACGTCGAAAACGGTAGCCGGCAACTTCACGCGTCTCATAACAAAGTAGCCGCGACGAAACGCGACGTGCTGCGCTGCCCCTCCTCCTACGCTCGTTATCCGCGTTTCTCCACGTTCTTCTTACACATGCGTGTATAGACGAGCTCTGTGATTTTATGATAACATAGCAATGCGAGAGCTTCATCATCTGCGCTCGCAGCTCCCAGAGCGAGAGGTGGTGGAATCCTCATCGGCCAGCCACTCCGTCGATCCCTAAAGCCACAGGCTGCGCACCTGCATCGCGGCAACCACACGTGGTGTGTATCTGGGTGTCCCCGCGCGCAGCATTAGCAATCCACCACAACACAGCCGCAGTGCGCGTAGGCGTATTGGAAACCGTGTTTACAATCGGGCTAACGACTCGACTCCTCTCTGACTGCAGAGAGCGGCGCGAGCAGGGGGAGGAGCCTCCTCCATCCTCTCTCTCTCTTGCTCCTCTGCGAGTTCTCCCCCACCCCCCGGTACGTGAGTCAGAGCGCGTATGGGCGCGCGGGGCGGTCACGTGACGGGAATCCAAACGTGCCGATTGGCCGGACGCGCCCTTGGAGCCGCCCGCCCGCGCCGTCCTCTCTGTCTCGCTCTCTCTCTGTCTCTCTACTCTACTCTACTCTCTTTCCCCGTTGTACGTCTATGCGCAACTCGAGGTTCGCGAGCTGCAGGTACAGTCCCCTCGACAGTCTAGTGCCGCGCGACGTCGAGGCTACACACGCACGCACGGACGCAGGCACACGCACACGGATAGACACCCCCGCATCGGGTGGCACGTAGCTCACGTAGTCGGCCAAAGACTCACGGGGGGAGCAGTCACGTCTCGACAACAGAGCGGCAGGCTGCAGCAGCCCCTGTGTTGTGTGTTTACCTATATTGCTGCTGCTGCTGCTGCTGCTACGATGAGCCGCAGTGACGAGCTCGTCGCCGCCGGTCCCGCGACCCCGGCCAACCGGAGCCGGCTGTGCGGACAGTGTTTTGCGCGTTGATATACTGCACTTGCATATATATATATTATATATAGACTCTGGTTTTGTAGACTGCGCAGTTTATTCGCATACGTCATAGCGATAGTATATATAGAGACAGTGGTGCGAACAGGAATATAAAGGAGAAGAAGAAGAAGAAGAAGAAGGGAGGATAAGTGTCGCCGAGTTGTGAGGATGTTGCCATACCAAGTGGCAATGGACTACGGGGGATTTCAACGACAGAGTCCGGTGGGCGTGGGGGTCGGTGGTCCCCATCATCAGGGGCCCGCCGGGCCGCTCAACATCAACCCCGCGTTCACGCACTCCTGGTTCGTACCGGCGGACCTCTGTGTCCCGTACAAACAGAGTCAGGGTCCTCTCCTCGAGCCAGGGCATGTTGTGTTTATATCTTTTATACTTCTTAACACGAATTCGCTTAATCTTCTATACTCTTTTTATTTTTGTTTATATTTTTTTATTCTTTCTCTTTTGCATTTGGATAAATCCAAGTTGAAAACAACTCCTCTACAAAATTAAATTATGATTGATTGTAAATTCACTCTCATTTTCTCATATGTATATATACTCCAATTAACTTGGGCCTCGTTCAATTATTAATATATTACAAGAGAACCAAAGAACGATGCAAATGTCTTGTAAGACAATGCGATGAGCGACGAATTTCCAAATATAACTGACGTCACTTTCCATATCTAATTAATGGCGCGCTACTGTAAAGACCTTCAAGTATATTAATCGCTTAAGAATATAGTTACGTAAACAATCGAAAGAAAAGGAACAGCCTGATTAACATTTGCTCGCATGTCGATGTAGATATATATAAATAGATAGATAGTTGTGCGTCAGTCACATTGCAATAGCTGTATATATATATATTTTTTTATTATTAATTTAAACCATATATTCCTCGATGGCCTCTGCATATGATGGATCACTAGGCGCGATAAATAGTAACGTGCCGGGGCCTAGCCAGCCATAATACTCGAATGAGACGGGGAAAAAAGTCGACTGCTTGAAAGAGCTTCATCAACATGAAAGCGCCCCCAAGCCTCCCGTGATAAAAAGAAAAAGAAAGGCTCGCAAACTGCAGAGCCAGCCCCCCGTCGCACTGACCAACTGCGCGAATCGCAGTAGCCCTCTCCCGGCAATCAACGCTCTCTCGCGCACACAGTAGCACTTCCTCCCGGGCTGCTCGTAAATTCCCGCGAACGTGTCGCGCGCGTTCGACGCACTTTGGAAAAAAGGTCCGGCATCGAAGAGAAACGAAAAAAGCCCGGAGAGAACACTCGCACACATACACATATGGGCGCGCGTGTGTGGGCTTGCAACAGTCCCGGGAGAGCTCTGTCACACAGCGAGTGGATAATGGGGAAGGCAAAAGGGCCGAGTACGTCACGCCGCGGCCGTAAAGCCTGTACGCTGCTGACGGGGCAACCCGGGGAGCCGTCAACACCTCTTCTCATCTGCTTTTTTCTCTCTTCTTTCTCGCGGTGGCGGAGAACCGATTACGACGCGTCGTTACTCTCCGTATGTAGCTGCTGTTTCGCGTTAACGACGCCACTTTTTTCGCTCTCTCGAGTGTATCGAGAGCTTCTCAATTAGAAGCTTCGACAGCTCTTTCGAAGCAAATTCGAAGAGATCAGTGACCGCGAGTAAGTCAAGCATAGCCTCGCACGTTCCCGGAAGTCGCGGCGGACAGAGTAGAGAGAGAGAGAGAGAGAGAGAGAGAGAGAGACAGAGAGAAGCTCGCGAATGTCCGGAAACGAGCCATCGGACGTGAGAGCCCCACCAAGGCGATTTTCTTCACTGCAGGTCGAGCCACGACGACGACGACGAGGAGGACGTTTTGCTTTGCGCATAGTCCGTTCACCAAAAGTTCTCAGGCTCGTTTCGCGCATCGGGAAGCCCATCACGTAGACCTTAAGCCCTCCCTTATCTAAGCGTCATCGCGAACCACCTCCTCCTTCTCTCTTTGATATTTCTTCTTCTTCTTCTTCGTCTTCTTCTTCTTCTTCTGCAGCTTTCTCCTTTCTTTTCCGCAGCGGCGTGTGTGCATGCGCGCGCGGTGATTTACGCGAGCGGCTTCCCTTTTGCGCGACGTCTGGCGCCGAGATGCTGTATCTCAGTCATGTATGCTCTCTCTCGACTTTTTTCCGCGACCAGCTCCTTTTAATTGAGGAGCATATATAAACTCGTGGGAGCTGCCTGAGCTGCCCTCGCGAGATTGTTGTTATGCGATGGAGTTTATAATATAACGTGGAAAAAACGAATAGAAATTTCAAAGTTTAGCAACCGCAAGGCAGTGTAACCGAGAAACTTGTTTCTCTCGCTCTGATGTTTACAATATTAAATTTAAATGGAGAGAAACTCGCGATACACGTCACTCTTGTGCCCGCGCATTAATTTCATTCTCGTATAATATAGTGCAGTATTTTTCCTCCGTTCGGCGGTCGGCGCGGATCGTCTGCCTTTTTTCTACATAGACAATAAGACGATCTTACAAAAAATGTCCCGAAAGAATCCCAGTGAACGGAAATAACTTATTCAATACTCGCATATATAAAGCGCCGCCAAAACGGTAGCCGCCTTACAACAAGCCTTTCCGCAACGGCGACCGCCGGCACACCATATATACATATAATACACAAACCTGTTGTGTCGAGCCTTGCGGTCGGATCAACGGACGACGACTAAGACTAGAGAGTTAGTTATACACAAGACGCGGTTTATTCCCTCTAAAAATCTCCGGCTCGCGCGTACACTTACGCAACTTTTTGTAGCAGGCCGCCGTCGCCACTGACACGTGCCGCGTCAATTAAGAAACCCGATCGCAAATGTGCGTCGACTGCTCTCTTTTGTATATCAGCCCGAGTAGTCGTAAAGCAAAACCGTTTAGGACTGGCTTTTCTACTCATCCTGACGATAGCTGGCACTTTTGTCTTTCCTTCATTATTATATCCGTATACGTTGTCATCATTATAATCTAACGTGAACGAGCCCGCCACGTTCCATTTAACTATGCTTCACCGCACAGCAGACCGCATCGGTAATTATATACTGTATACAACACCTCGTTCTCGTCGATAAATAAGAGTTAATGAATCGCTGCCTCGCGTATACGTGTAATACCTGCACTTTTCGAATCAAACCTATCAATAGAGCAATAACTCGGAAAAAACAAACACATACAAAGATAAACTACTAGCTCGGAGGCGAAAGGGAGAAAAAAGCGGTCTTTAATCGCGGCCAATGAAAAGCCATCCTATCAATCCCCGGAAATCTCAACTCGAGCAGCAGCGGCAATCCCCCTTTAAAATCTCACCCTTTCGAGTTCTCTTTCCCCTTGAAGGCACTACCGCAGTGTGCGCTTGTCGCGCACTTGAACCCGGCGCCTACTTTCCTTTCGACGACTACATACACGCAAGCGAAATTATAATGCGCGCCGCGCGGACGCGCGACTTAATTCAATTAAGCCATTCACTCGTCGGCGGCGGAGCAGACGTAGTCACCTGAGGGCACGTTTTCGCACCCCCTTTTTCCTCCGGATGGTCAATGATCGAGCGAGCTTGCCATCAGTGAAAGACAGAGAGAGAGAGAGAGAGAGAAAGAGGAAACGTGAGCTGGAAAAGAAGCGAAGAACTGTGTGCGCTTCTCTCTCTCTCTCTCTTTCTCTGTGTCCCTGGAGAGCCGTAGCCCCGTGCGCCTACAATACAATGCTCCTAATGTTACGGCTCCGGTTTCGACATAATTTCCTCTATACCGTACCTACCCCCTGCTTCTTCTTTCGCCTACTATCGGCTTCGAGAAAGTCTGGACGCTATTCCAAGACGATTTATCGTTCGATTTGAAGAAAAAGGAAGAAAATCTTGCACCCCCTCGTTATTTTGCACGTCTGTATACCCACATATATATATATATAAGGATGCAGTATATACATATATACATCAACGACGCGACTCGCTTTGAGAGGATGAGCCGAGAGCGATATCGCGCGCGCGGCTTCCGGGACAACCAGTTTGGGACCTTCAAAGAGCCGTCGGACGTGTTCGGCAAGCTGATATTACGCTCTCGTCGACGACTTTGACGGCGCAGTGGCCCGCTTTTGTGCGCGCGCGGTAATTAGAGAAAGCAGCCTTCTGCGGCCCGCTTATATACTATATTATATATTATTCTCGATCGAAGCTGGCCGAAAGTGGCTGTATTAACCGCAGATCCTCGTAAATAATTCCCTCTCTTCGCTGATGCAGTGTAAAAGCTGAAACTTTCATCTCGACCTTTTTACACCCTAGGCGCGAAGAGAGAGAGAGAGAGAGAGAGAGAGAGAGAGAGAGAGAGAGAGAGAGAGAGAGAAAGAGAAAAAACGAGACGCGATTAAGCGTAACCACGTTTTCCCGTAGACGCACATACGGCTGGCGAGTCTAACGCTGCCTGTATGCGCGGGGAGAGAAAAAAAAAGACCGACAGATCCAAAGGCGTCGAGCGATAACCTCGTCATGGTCCTCTGCTGAATTATTGATAGCCCAGTAGTGTGTATGTGTGCGCGTATAGCACTTGGCAACCCCCAAACGTCTTGGACCCTATAAGTATATGGATGAGACACCTTTGCTTTTCTCCCCGTGCAATGCGGCTTTGCAATGCCATGAGGCTGGCGAATATATATATATATCTATATATTATGGTAAAAACAAAAGACGCTTAGACACATGTATTGTAAAAAACGCCTCGAAGAAAGAAATTCCTTCGTTCTTTCCGCCGATGCGCAGCGTGAAGAAAGAAAAAAGGAAGGTTATATCCGTGTTGGCCGCGGCATCGACGCGTCGACCGGTCGACCCCGGGGGACGAGCGCCCCGACGCCCAATTTCAACCAATTTGACCGAAAGTTGGGCTTAATTTTATTTTCACGCCTGCCCACGTGTACGCGAGTAGTCGTGTACTTCACACTGCACCGGATCGTCTTACCTCGAGGGAGAAGAAAAATTCTCTCTCTTTTTCCCTCTATCAAGCATATATACCTTGAACACATAAAAGTTATGTCCGGGAAACTCGAAATATTTGTCCTCCGCTGCGTATTAATGTATAATAGGTATATATAGGTAACCGCCGGCTATTTACTGCAACACTGCTCTTTTGGCGCTCTCTTTCTCTCTCGATTATATTTACCGCGCCCGTCGGCTTTTCGGAGATTTGCGTTCTCGCGCCTCCCAAGGGGGACGTTTCAATCAGGAGCCAGCCAACTGCACACCTCCCTGTCTCTCTCTCTCCGATAGTCAACCTTTTGCTGAATCGCTGAAATGTATCCGCTACGCGGCCGTTTCGAAAGCGATCTAATCGCCAGCTGATAGTGGCACTATTTTAGCATTTTCAACAATATATTATTTATATTTTCGATCCGCATCTCCGAGTACAGGACTGCATTTATACATTCTATATATATAGTCTCGAGAACACGAAAGAGCATATCAGGAAAGGCTAAGGAAGCGAAAAGTTGCATTGGCTAGATGCCTACATAAAGTAGAGAGAGGGAAAGTGGCTTGTCCCACGGGGCGTGCAAAAGCGTAGATTCGGCAAGGGACACTTTTCGTCTGCTCCCTCACCCCCTGCGCGCTAGCTCTTTCATTCTTATACGTACACTCCCCCCTCCCCCTGCCAGTTTCACTCGCTCCTGACCCACTCTTCGCAGTATTATTGTTTTCCTTTAACAAATCAGCCTTTTATATATATGCAGACGCGTTTGTTTAACCAAATGCAGAATAATGTTTTGCTCTAATCCCCGTCGTTACACTTATCCATCCACCTCGCGTTCTCTTAATGTCCTCGGCTCTCATCCCATAGAAGAAGAATAAGAAGAAGAAGAAGCTTCTCTCGGCGCTTCTTTACGACTTCTGTGTCCTGCGCGGCGCCGCTATAGGAGGAAACTCCGCGCGGCAGTACGACGTCGTTTTACAGTCGTTAAGCGTAATGAGCCACCGATAAAAAGCCATCTTGTTTTTAACCCTTTGTCGTGTCGGGAGAGAAAGCGCGCACGGAACGGCCGCATTTAATTGTACTACCTCATTTTTTTCCCGCCGCGCATCGCGAATTAACGAGACGCCCGGGAGCGCTTTGCGATTTTTTCTTTTCCTATACGTTAATTCGCATAGTTGCGCTGTTGAGCGATGACCGATGCGGGCTCTCTCTCTCTCTCTCTCTATATATATATATATATATATATATAAGCATGTGTGTAAACGCGAGCGTGTCCCAGCCGGGGGCGCTGTCGTCCATTGGCCCGGGGTTCGAGGTAAAACCGGAAACTCTGAGAGGCGTGGTCGCCGCGCATCCGATGCATTTACTGGCCTGCACGACACGCACACACACACACCGCGGCGTTGATAGCCCGCGATTGAATAATGCATACGCTGCGTTTAGGCCTGCGCGTATGCGTGAGTGTGCAGCGCGTGTTTACGGCAAACGCGCGCCACGCCTACTCCATCTCTCCCTCTCGCGGTGGGTATATAATTCGAATTTTGGAAAATCATCGACCGGCTGATTTCGCGTCATTGTGCAGTTGGCAATAGGGGGATGATTTCCGGGTATACGCGTGGGAAGTGCAACGCGCATTCGATTTACTCTTTATCGCTATATGTATAATATATAAGCGAATTGGTGGAAGAATTCTTGTAATAATCGAGAGCCTCGTTGTTTCTGCTTGCAGCATTCTGGAGCTGAGAAAGGAGAAGAGCAGGGACGCGGCGAGGTCGCGACGCGGCAAGGAGAACTTTGAGTTTTACGAGCTCGCGAAGATGCTGCCGCTGCCGGCTGCCATCACCTCTCAACTGGACAAGGCCTCGATCATAAGGCTCACGATATCCTACCTCAAACTACGGGACTTTTCCGGACACGGCGATCCGCCGTGGAGCCGGGACACCCCACCGCCGAACAAGTCCGTCAAAGGTTGGTAATGCACAATGCTCCGCAAAGCACAGCCCGACTCGTCGGTCATGTTATAGATCAACGAAAAAAAGGACTGCGGCTTCTAACGCTGATTGTCCGCGTCAATCAATCTGAATCCACTGTGCAGGCAAACCGAATTATCCCCGCGCGCGACGCGTCACGTTCCCGGCGGGCCGTCTATATATAAGTCAGGCGAATGCGATCGATGGAGTTTTCCTCGGACGCGCGCATTGTTTTTACTTTTTTACCAAATATATATACGAGTCAAGAAACAAGCGAACAGGTTTGTTCGCTTGTTTCTGTCTGATGGCAAGAGGCACCGGCGTCGCTGACGTAATATGCCTATATAGCACTCTGCACGCACAGTCCTAACGAGCGAGATGCTAATTTCGAAGCTCATTGCGGCGCGGCCTCATATCTATATACATTCGATTGCTCACCACGTAAGTCGGTAGCCAAGGCGCAGTCCGACGTATAAAACGAACGTGACATCAATCGCTACGCGGCTTTTATAATATAGTTCTCGAAATTGCGATTAGGAAACACCGGGGATTTACGCGGGTATTTTTGTTTTCTCCGGGCCGTGACGCATCGGATTTAAAAGAATTTCTATGCAAAATATAAGGGTCAAGCGCAAATCGTAGGTTATTTCGAAATTCTACCCATGCGCCAATACAACAAAGCCGATGCGCGACGAACAAAGTAATACACAATTCGAAGCACGCAAACTTGTGTTCCCGACGTGTTCATCTTACAGCCGATCAAACTCCCTACTTCCGCGCTTATGCTCATCCGTAGCGCTGCTTTTGTCGTCCGCCGCGCGCTTTTCTGCGCGATGATGGATCAGTCGCAAAAAGTCAAGCATACGCTTGCGAGCGCAATATTGGCCGCTTAATCAAGCGACGGCTGAAAACGAGCTGTCTCGGAAGATAGTGCGACTATATATATGTACAGGGTGAAAAGATCCCCGGCGATACATAGTAATGGAAAATTGTCGCCAATCATCGCGATCTTTCGATCGAGATACGATCTCTCTCTCTCTCTGTCTTTCGCTCGCTTTTATTTTCGTGCTTCATTTGACGAAAATAGGACCAGCTGCAGCCGGACACACAAGCGCACAATGGACCGAGCTCGCTCGATCGAGCGGAAGAGCTATAGCTGGCATCGTGGCGGCGGCGGGGAGCGACGTCGTATTTTCGCGCGGCTATATACTGTCGCGATTGCGTAATGGATTTTTACACGAAAGCGTGTATAGCTTGATTTTCGCGAGGCGGCTTATCGGATTAGGCGAGGCCGCAAAATCAGAGGAGAAAAAAAATCCCTCGGCCAAACAAATCAGCGGCGGAGAGTATATAGCCGAAATGAAAACAGTCAACAGCATCGAGAAATTCGAAAAACAGTCGAGATGAAGAGATCGTCATTGCACGATCGCATGACTATATATATACTACTGGCGCTCTACTGGGTTAATATTTGCCGAGGTGGGCTCTTGCATATATACATCCAGCGCCTACCCACATGTAAATCTAATCAGGCCGACCCCTCGGCTGCTGCTGCTGCTGCCGCTGCTGCTGCCGCTGCCTCAGCTTGTAACTAAACTAACGGAATTGAGTTAGCGCGCCCGCGCATATAGGAGAGCCCGCAACTTCTCGTCAAAGTAAATCCAGTCAACTGCCGCCTGCACAAGCTTCGCTCGCGCGCTCTGCTTTAACCTTCTCGAGCGAGGCTAATGAACGAAAACGAGTTATAAGGCCTATCGAAGCTTTCCCCTCGAACGAGGGGATTTATTTTGTTGTGTTTTATTGTTTTGTTCATTTTTGTGAAAAGTAGCAATGGGAAAAGAAAAGCCGCTGATGTGTATGTATATACACATATATAACCAGGGAACATCGCATATAAGGGAGAGAAGAATGACAGAGAGGGGAGTTTAAACCAGTGTTTAACGTAGTTGGCGGCTAGTTAACGACGGGGGAGCCGAGAAGCTTACACAGTCAGCGGTGCTCATCCGACTGCTCGATCATTCGAATTTTCAAAAATACCATACTCATGCCCTGTGACATGGAATTATCCGCTTCGTCGATCGTCGTACGCGTATGTGTAACAGACATCCAAAATTATAGCGATGCACCGTGAAGGAGACTCGAAATTGCAGCGGTACACAATACACAATCCATCAGAGGGAGACGAACCACTGGCGCCCTCGAGCAGCGGCTACGTCCTAATGAAATATACGGGGATTAACCGAACACACCTGACTAATTAAGCAGCGGCTAATTAGATCATCGTCACCAATACCCCAATCAACGCCTCGTTAGCGTCATCCTGTTTGCGCGATGCAAATAATATGCTGGATTTTCGAGGGGCCGAGAGGCTTTGTAAAGACTATCCTGTCTCTCTCTCTCTCTCTCCGATATTAAATATGATTAAGAATTCGCCGGCGGGACCAGCAGAGCAGCTTATTGAATTTTAATAAGATCGAGATTGCTTTAACGAAGCGCCGTGAAATTGAGACGCGCTCTGAGCAAACTTTAAGGCCGTCTGCATATATGCGGTACAATATGCCGCGTAGAATTGCGCTGCATTCCCCAGCGCGAGTTGCTGCGAACGCGAACTATTTTAATTGAGAACCATAAATCGCAACGGCGAAACGGACCTATATATATATATATATACGCTACAGCAGGCGTTATATTAAATTCAAGAAAACGATGTATTGACTTGTAGAAGAAAGAAAAGGGCTATAGATGCTATACTCAAGTGCCCATCAATGTAAATAAGCAGTGTTAAACTCGCCGCCATCGCGTATCCCCGCAGGCTCTTTAATGACCGCTGAAATTCAAATGGCTCGAGCCGTCAATCTGCGAGATGTCGAGGCTTGATTTATGAATGCAGATTACACGCTCGCGCGCTCAGCCGCCTCCAAATGGGGGTTTGTTTCGTATAGTCGGCGAGAATTCGTCACGCCGTTTTACCCACGCGAGAGAGTCTCTATATTATATACTTGCGCTTATATATGTATGATTCTCGGTAAATGTATTATTATGCGAATTAAAGGAAAAAGAAATATATATATATATATATATATATACATATCTAAAGAAGGGACTATACAGACGCGTATATGTGTACAAGTTGCCGGAACAGGGGGCGTGGGGTGGGGAGCGACGTATGGCCTTATGCCGGCGAACGATTAATCTTCATACGGCCGCGAGAGCCGCCGTCGTATTAGAC
This sequence comes from Muscidifurax raptorellus, assembly GCA_020010945.3. NCBI lineage: Eukaryota > Metazoa > Arthropoda > Insecta > Hymenoptera > Pteromalidae > Muscidifurax > Muscidifurax raptorellus. Next base: position 671,315 of record CM052081.1, on the reverse strand, counting down.
TCGCCAGTTGCCCGATCAGCTCGTTCCTCCCCGGGGGACGAGCAATAACGTTTCACTCGCGGATATAGAGAAAAAAAAGGAACAAATTCTCGGCGGACATCTCACCTGTCCTCCCCTCGAACTCGATATTAATAAAACTGCAATCACTTACATAATATGCTGACAAGATCCGTAAATCTTCGAGATATTTATATCGCCGAATTAAACAAATACATTTTTTCCTACAAAAGCGTATACCAAGGCGAAACATCTTTTATTCCGAGAAAATTGCCGGAAGGCGAGGCTACGATGGCCCCGACGGTAATCGCGCGCGCGCGCGCCGGTCATATCGTTCGTCGCATCGCGCAACAATAAGCCGCTACCGCCGCCGGCAGAGACAACAAATTCAGCTATTTTTCATTAAATCCGGCTCCCGGCGGATAGCCGCCGCCGCTGCTGCTAGTCCTGCTGCTGTTGCGCCGAGGGTGTGATATTGCGTTATATTTCGCTTCGTTCTCTTCTCCGTCGGTGACATGCGGATTTGTGACGCGGATTTTTTTCCTTCTCCCAGCGACTATTACAGTCTGATGTTTAATTTATCAGACGCTGTACAAATATATAGGAGGACTTTTGAGAAGCTGACGCACGTTTTTTAACGTGAATTCCGCAGATCCAAGGATAAAAGTAGCTTGATTTATATTTCCATATATAAAAGAAATCAGTTAGCACAGTCGAAAATAAAGAAGCTCGCGCCAACAGTCCAGTAGCTTTATTACTGCGCTGCCCCTCCTTCCGAGTGTGTGTATATATATATACTGCACAGACGCGCGCGCGTAACATATATTTATTCAGCTTGTATGTGTAACCTGCGCAATATCGACAAATATGACAGGGGCGTAAGCAGCAGCCATAGTATATATATACACATATATCTACCATATGCTCGGTAATGTCAGGGAGCGAGAGGAATCCCCGTATTTCGGGGATCACACATGCGCTAATGTCTTCATTCTTATGCGAGAGAGAGAGAGAGAGAGATCGTTAATGACGAGCGGCGTGACACACGTTTATTATTATTGCACCCCATGAATGAGGCCGGGCCGTTTAGCCGGAGAACTTCTAATATTCCCGGGGATAGTCGTAATGTCGTAAATTATTGACACTGAGTTGATGATGAAGCGGGAGAAAGTGATCTACGAGTATAGTGTGACGTTCGGCTGTTGATAATAAACTTCCGTATAACGACTTTTATCATCGACTCGCCCACCTATATGTACCATTTTATATTTTAAATAATGTCGTAGTATATGGTACTAGTATGGCTCGCATCGGCAGCCGTTACCCCCGTTGTTATTGATTTTCACGCCCGATAAGTCGACGGCAGGTCTCAGATGGCTGCAGCAGCGCGAGCTGCAGGAAAGGGGCAGTTAGCAGCTATTTTTCTATCTTCCGAAAATAAATATCGCTGAGTTATGGGCCGACGGCAGCGCACACATATATAAAACACGCCTTACGTGTATTTATCAAAATATTGTGATAACTTTTTCGTGTGTTTGTCCGAAGAAGCTGACTATAGCTGCGAGCGTTGAGAGATTTATAGGGTGAAAATGTGCGTATATATATACAGGGCTGACCAGCAAGGAACTCGCCTGCCAATATAGCCTCCGGGAGGTTTTTCTTTCTCGGTGCAGGCCGCCTTATTGCCGGCTTAATTTATTCGCTCTATAGGTATAGCAGAGTGAAAGTTAAAAGTAGATTATTAGAATGGACGCTTTTCCCGTAATCCCGTTACACGCGCACATAGACTGCAGAGCGAAGCGCGTATACATAAACATATATAGGAAATGTGGTAAAAATGCACCCCTGCGCGATAGCATTCAATAAGGGAAAAAGCCTCAGTTTCCATCGACGAGGTTGATTCGAATCCGATAGGAATCAACCGGTTAAAAGGGAGAAATGAATTCGGCAACCCTTTGCCTCCCCCCTCGTTCGGCAAACAAGCCACGATCCTACTCTTTCTCTCTGTCTCTGTCCGTCTCTCTTTCCGCAATAATAATCCAAGGCGTAGTCGTCGTGGTATAGCCCTTCGGATATCCCCTTAATGAAAGACTCGGAAAGACTCGATCAAACTCGTCCGCGGCCGAGGCTTAGAAGAAGTTGGACTGACCGTGTGCGAGTTTATTCTTCGGCCGTGGGCTAATCCCATCGGACTACGCACTTGACGAACCTTTGTCCGGAGCTGCGAAGCTCTCTCTCTCTCTCTCTCTATATATATATATATATATATATATATATATATATATATATCGTATACTGCCGGTGCCGCGTATAATGTATAAAAGTGTGCGCCGTTCGTTAGCAGTGGGATTTTCTTTCCTGCTTCGGGGGATTCGCCGCGTATAATCTATGCTGATTACGAGCTTTATATATATAATAGGAAACCGTAGCGCCCTATTCTTTTCTGCAATAATAGTAATGACGATGATGACGATAATAACAATAATAATAACGAATATTTATCGCTTCCAGGTGCAAATCGGGTGAGGTCGCCGGCATCGTTACCGGTCGACATGTTCGAGCAGCTCCACGGCACCCACATCCTGCAGGTAAGAGCCAATACTACAAGCACTACAGCAGCAGCGGGTATTTTTGAGTTAAAAGTTTTGAGAAAAATAATTTGTGTGTTCCAGTCGCTGGACGGCTTCGCGATGGCTGTCGCGGCTGATGGACGGTTCCTGTACATTTCCGAGACGGTCTCCATTTACCTCGGACTCTCTCAGGTAAAAAAAAAAGAAAAATGAGAAAGAAAAGGAAAATAAGACGCTCGCGAATGACTTTTCCAAGGAAAATTCAGCGTATTTAAGTGCGTGAAAAGGCTAAAAGCGATTCTCTCTCCCTCTACGAGCGAGCGCGAAAAGCTCCTCTCAGTAGTAAAAGGCCGAGCTAGGCAAGGCGAGAGAGGAGGCGAGGCGGAGGTCGAGGCGCAGCGAGACTGTACCTACGTGCGAGGGGCGGCCCGCTCTATATACACACGCAGACACACTCGCGTAGTAGCGAGCGAGAGAGTGAGAGAGAGGTCAAGGGAGAAAGAGGAGCGACGGCGGCGGCCATGCTGGAGGGAGCGAGAGAGAGAGAGAGAGAGAGAGACAGAGAGAGAGCGAGCAGGCGCAGCCACCCCCGCTTGCGCGCGAGCGACGGGATGCCGCTCACGTAGTCTCTGCACGGCGGCGTGTTCGCCATTCCTAATGCCTTCTCGGACCGGCTGTATATATGTATACGTACGAAGCTCGAGCGCGAGAGACAGATATATAGAAAACGAGAGAGAGAGGAGAGGGGGGGAGGGAGAAGTAGCTACCGGTACCGAGGGGCAATCAATAGGGTGTTTCGGGGATTCTGGAAACTGCCTCGGCGACGTCCTCGGGATCGCGCGCGCACAAACATGGCCGCGCCCGGTCCGCTTGAATTTCATTTTCTAGCCGAGGTTAATTGGAACATTGATATTTTTCCCCCGGGGTACGTTGGCTTGGGCCGATTCTCTATATTCCGATTGATTTCCAAAGACGAGTATGCGCCAAGTCGCAGAGCTCGCTATATCTATACGTTTATATGCATATACAGTATAACGAAGCCACTAACGATCGATTTGCTATTCGAGGCGCGCGCTCGCGGCCATGTTCTCCGTCTCCTGTATTGTTAGACTCGAGCGCTTTCTCGCCTCAAATCTTTAGTTTACATTATAGATCCTTGAAAAGTGAAGTATAAAAAAATCATCGAATAACACGAGTATCTTTAGTCGCGCCTAATGGAGCATATAACGCGAAAGTGCGCTCGTCCTTCTTGAGTAAGAGGCCAGAGCTTTCGCTGGTGTATAAAAACAGCCATTCCACCGGCCTGAGAGTACCTCATAACCGCCTAAATAGCCCTTACTCTCACTCGCGCGCTGTAAAAAGCGCTTAAGCGAGCTTCTCAGAATGTCTTCTTTTTCTTTTTCTTTTAGCAATATAGTATCAAAAGTGCATCATAAATCATTGGCTCGTTTATATATATATAGAACAATTCTCGGTATACAAATCCTTGCATGCACGCGCAACTCCGATTTAATTCAAGTATAGCAGCTCGAGACCACAAAGACTGCGACGTGTCAGCCTCGTCGCATTATTATTATAGTTGGGAAAAAATCGGCCACGCGCCGCCGACATCTCGCATTCCAAGCTCGCGCGCGAGTTATTGAGTAACTCTCGGGCCCGACTGACGGCCCCGATTCCTATTATATATCTGTACACTGTATGTACAATGTTACATACCCCTCAAGACTCGTGGCTTTAATCAGACGCTTTCGAACCGACTATGTTACATACGCAATCGTATAAGGAGTATGACAATTTGATTCCAGGTGGAGATGACGGGCTCCAGCATATTCGACTACGTGCACCAGCACGACCACGCGGAGGTGGCCGAGCAATTGGGTCTGGGTCTGACGAGCTCGTCCTCGTCCTCGGGTCCACACTCGTCGAGCTCGGGACTGGCATCGCCGAGCAGCGGAGCGTCCGAGGAACATGGTTCGTCATCCACTGCGAATCCTGACGGTATTTTTCGTTCTATCAACGATTTCCAGTATAGACGCAATCGCGCTGATACATACATGTATTCTATAAAATTATATACTGGAAACATTGCGGTCGCAGCGCATAGCCAGACTATCTGCTGCAGCCCCTTTTATTTCTTTGTGTATATCGTTCTTCGCGCATTTTCCTTTGTCCGCGCTCGATCTGGTCGCGAGTGAAGCAAGTATATGGCAGTAGGCTCGGTGGCGGCAGTGGTCTCAGCCTATGCTGAACCTAGTGGCCTCTCGAGCGGCAAGGTCGCGCGCGATGCTGCTTGCGGCTTTGGCCTGACTCGCATCCCCGCGACGACGTGCCCGCGGCGCAGCCCCGATCAGTCTAAGCGCGCGAACGTGACGCTCTGTCGCTGCGTGCCGCTACGTCGAAATCGGGCTCTTTCCTTCTCGGTCACGCGCGACTGCACACCGCTCCCTTTCTCTCTCTCTCTCTCTCTCTCTCTCTCTCTCTCTCTCTATATATATATATATATATATATATATATATATATATATACACCGCTGTGATCGAAAGTCCCCTCCCCGCGGCCATATACACCCACACTCCTAGAAGCTGAGAGAGAACAAGCGAAGCTTGAATGGAAGCTCGGCCCGCGTGACCAGCGGCTACCTGGACGAAAGATGATCACGTGGCGTGCCGGACGTGCTCTCGCAAGCTCTCAAGGCAAGCACGTGGACAGCAGCAGCAGCGGCAGGCCCGTGACGAAGGGGTGGAGGCGGCCAGTCCGTGACGGGGGTTGGGAAAGAGCCGCTTATATTCGCGCGCGCGCGAGCTCTAGTCCGACGGAAACGGAGTCGCACACCGTATGCAGCGCTAGCCAGCAAGCAAGAAAGCACGATTCCCCAATTGTTATTCCGCCGCGCGACCCTGAGCTCGGTTGATTCTCCTTTCGCGAGTATATATATGCGCGCACGTGGCAAACGTATGTATGTAGCACAACCTGGCTGCATCTACTTGACTCGATTGCGACGAGCGTGTCCGAGACCAGATCGAGCAAACTATATATATATATATATATCCAGACACGCTTATATGAAATATCCTCTCGTGATCGGCAGTGTCATCGATCATGTCGCTGACGGCGAGCGGACTGTACAAGGGCTTCGATCGGGCGTTCTGCCTGCGCATGAAGTCCACGCTGACGAAGAGAGGCTGCCACTTCAAGTCTTCCGGCTATCGCGTAAGTATAATTTTCTCGAGCTTATTCTTGTGGATTAGAATGTGAAAAATAAAGGAAATTCCGCCCGCAGGTCGTTCTGCTGCTCTGTCGACTGAGGCCGCAGTACACGTTCAGCCACTCGAGGAAATCGGCACCGCCGCTCATGGGGATGGTCGGCCTGGCGATCGCACTTCCGCCGCCGAGCGTACACGAAATTAGGCTCGAGGCCGACATGTTTGTCACGCGCATCAACTTTGACTTCCGGATAGCACATTGCGAACCAAAGTGAGTCCGTGTGTGTATAAATTAAGCCAGCTGTTGGCTGATTTCGCCCATTCGAACTAAACACCCTTTTTCTTGCTTCATCGAAGGGTGTCCGAGCTGCTGGACTACACGGCGGACGAGCTCACGGGCAAGAACCTCTACACCCTGTGCCACGGCGAGGACGCGAATCGTCTTCGAAAGTCGCACATGGATCGTGAGTACATATATTACATACTTTTATATGAGAAATAAGAAAAAAACGAAAAACTTGACTCGATCGCTCTCTCCCTGCAAAAGCCTATATATGTGCCTGTATATTGCTAAACGCGTTCCCTAGCTGCCACACGCACAGACTCGACTCCCGCATTCGAGCTACGTACGCGCACACATACACACACGCGTACGTCCTATACGTGCCGCTGAAGCCACGGCGGCCCGGGATTAGGTAGTTGGTATGCAGGCCGCGTTGGCCTACGCCGGATGCGGCATCTCCAGCGAGTTGTTACCTTCTCCCACCCTCCCTTCCCTCCCTCCCTCCCTCCCTCCCTCCCTCCCTCCCTCTACCTCTCTCTCACTCCGCCCTTCCGCCCCCACTGCACTTTTGTCGGAGCTCATGCTGCTGATGCGAGCTGAGGAAGGGAAGAACTCTCCGCGAGCGTGTGTGCAGAGGGAAAAAGTTGAAAGAGGAAAGAGAGAGCGGTGCGTGAAGGGGGTTGTCTAGAGTGAAAGTCTTTTGTTTGAGGGCGATCGATTGAAAAGTAGTGCACTAATATATAGTAGTTCAAAATTGTATATTATAAAGGAGAGCGCTGTGTAGAAGCCATATTGCGCGTCACTAGTCGAAGCTCGAAAGTCGAACTATCTGTGTATGTATGTGTATATATATATACGTCAGGGATAAGTAGTGGGGGCAGACGAGAGGTGGATCCTCCTCTCTGTCCTCACATCCCTTTACCTTCTCCCTCTCCTCTGCTTCGTCTCTTTTCCTCTCTGTCTCTACTTCTCTCTATCACACATGCCGCTCGATCGCCCACACCCTCGAGAGCAGGCAAGGTTTACGCCCCTCTTATTCCTCTTCTCTTTTTGTCAGCGGCTCGTCTCTTTGTTATATACGGCTCGCCGATCGAGTCACCGCACATCGATCTTCGAGATGCGGCTTCTTATAATATTATTGAGTTCGGAGCTTTATTGTATGTACATATATATATATGCGACGAGGCTCTCCCACCCGAGAGAAAGACACGAGCGTATGACAGTGACGGATACACGCGACTGACTTTCCCGTGCGCACTTCTTTTTATTTTCCCGCTATTATATTATATGTATATATGGAGCTCTATACCCGGGCTAAATCCGTCGGGCAAAGCCAAAAAAATGGGTCGACTATTTGTTACGCTGATCCTTCGAATCCTTAGGTCAATATGTATACATACCTGTATGACAATTTGAATTATTCCCGTTTCAGTGATACACAAGGGACAGATACTGACGCACTACTACAGACTGATGAACAAAAGCGGCGGCTACACGTGGCTGCAGACCTGCGCGACCGTCGTCTGCAACTCGAAGAACGCCGAGGAGCAGAACATCATCTGCGTCAACTACGTCATCAGGTTCGCATAGCCTACATAATATATAGTGTATATCGACGGTAATGTATAATAATAATAATAATCTTCGTTCTCGCAGTGGTCGTGAGTACGCGAACCTGATCATGGACTGCTGCCAACTGGAGGACGGCGTTACGGGCGTCAAGCGAGAAGACGCCGCGGGTAACGATCCCGAGAACGGCTCGCCCGACGCCGATAGAGGAGGTGAGATATAATACTGATTTTCTGACGATTGCGGAAAATTCGAACAACTCGTATAATAGAGAGAAAATCCGTAAAGTCTATAATAGGATATCTACGGAGACACGGACGAATCGCGAGGACGAATAAAGAACTCTCGCGAGAAATGAGAAGCATATAGTTGAAAAGTATGCGAGCGTCGCGACGGCTGAATAGCCTCACGAAGGCGCCAACTGTATATATACGTTTCTCGCGAGTCATCGACACCGCGCAAGAAAAGCAGCGGCTTTCATCGCCAGTGCGCGAGACGCGGCGGCAGCAGCAGCATTGACCTCGCGCGACAATGAAAAACCGTGTTGCATTAACATATATCATTTAAGCGCGTCAAATTTTTTTGAAACAGCGCTCGGCGCGTTTGAAGACCGCGAACGTTTCTCTCTCTCTCTCTCTATATATATAAATTTGAAAGTTAAATGCGACGGCCTTTCATCGCGGAGACATTCCGAGTGTCGTGCGTATATTGTAAGCTAGAATTTAGACACACGGATCCTCGTTGCTTCCAGAAGGCAGGAGCAGCGGAGGCCCGCCGAATCAGCGGCCCGAACACCCGCCGCACAGATCGCCGCACGACGACCGCGACGAGGCGCGAGGCTCCGAGACCGACGTACCCGGCCGAGGCGGTCGTCACCACGACAACGTCGTTGCTCAGCTCCAGCAGCAGGAGCCGCAGGCGACGACGGCCGCCTCGAGTCTCGGGAAGCTCCAGCCGCGAGGGCACAAGCGGAAACTCGCCGCGCCTCCCGCGGCCGCGGCAGCTCCCGAGGACGACAGCAGCTCCGACGACGAGGACGACGACGAGGACTCGCCGATGAAGAACGCCACGACGCCCAACGGACGCAACCACGCGCTCAGCCCAGCCTCCTCCAGTCACTCGGTCTCGACGAACGACCAGCTCCTGAGGACGGCCAGTCCCAAGGTATGCGATTTTATTTTTATACAACATCGTCAATCATTGCACGCAGAGCTTTCATGATCCACGTTGCGCAGGTGCGTCGAACCGAGGAGCTGGCCGACGCTCACCACGCAGTCGCCACCGGCGGTGCGGGCGGCACCTCCGTCAAGGACCTCGAGCAGGCGATGTCGAAGCACCTGCCGGGCGCCGTCCTGGCCAAGCCCGACTCGCCGGCGATCCACCAGCCCACGGACTTCAGCACGGACGCGCTGCTCAAGCAGCAGCAGCAGAAGTCGACGATCCAGTGGATCGGTGCGCACCACCACCTCGGCCACCTGAGCCCCCAGCAGTCGGGGGCCACCCTGCCCGCCTCGGCTCTCTTGCGCCAGCTCTACGCCAACCGCGAGTCCGTCATCCGGGCCAACGTCCATGGCAGCAACAGCCGGGCGGGCTCCGCCGGCGGATACTATACCGGCGCCGAAAATCCCCAGGCCGGGCCACTGCCGACCCCTCCGGGCTCCGAGGGCTCCTCCACCTACGGCGAGCACCAGTTCGTCCTGGCCGCGGCTGCAGCCGCAGCGGCGGCGGCTCACAACCAGAAGCCCGCCGGTAGCGACGCCTTCACCAGCCTCGTCTCCTCGTACGCCTCGACGCCGGCCGGCTACGCCGTCGACTACCACTCGGCCATGACGCCGCCCTCCTCCGTCTCGCCCCGGGACAAGCAGCAACAGCAGCAGCAGCAGCACCATCACCACCATCACCAACAGCAGCAGCAACAACAGCAGCAGCAGCAGCAACAACAACACCAGCAGCAACAGCAGCAACAACAGCAGCAGCAGCAGCTCGGGGTGAACAGCTACGAGGCGTCGGTGTACGGCGACCCGGCGGTGCTGCGACATCAGTACGAACCGGCGCAGCCGCTGCCCCTGAAACCGCAGGTCTACTCGGCCGTGCATCCCAGCGCCCTGGACGCGGCCTACAGCCTCGCGGCCGAGCAGCCGCAGTTCTACCATCACCCGGCCACCGGTGCCGGATTCCACCTCTACCATCCGAGCAATAAAGCCGCAGCCAACGGCTGGTACAGCTCGGGCTCCTAGTTATAGCGAGGCCAATTCGGCGAGACGAGTACTTAACTGCGATGACGAGTGCATATCACAACCTTGATGTGTGTCTGTATGTGTGTACGCGCGCGTGTGTATGTGGGTGTGAAAGCTCATGAGATGGGCAAGAGCCTGAAAGGCGATCGCACGTAGAATATCATCGCTTGCAGTATATATATATATATATATATATAGGGTGGGGACGACTGTGCATTATTTTACACTTTGCGTTATATCTTCCGCGACCTGTCCTCGAGCTCTCGCACGTATATACGCAGGTCGAAGTTTACTTAAGCTCGCATCAGAGCTCATGGATGTTTTCTTAGGAAAATTTGTTAATATGTTATGTAAATTATTCGTTGATATAAGCTATACTATTATATATATACACTTTAAGCGTAATAATACCGAGATTTTTTCGTTTTTTGCAATACTTTTGAAATATTATATTATGAAAATTAACGACTAACAGTGCTGTTGGTTTATTATTCCTACCTTTCACCGCGGATTCACCGCTCGAGGGTGAATAGCTTATAAGGCCGGAGTATTAACTTTTGAGACGAGTGCGGACGTCTCGGACGGATAAGCGAATAGCTAGATTGCGCAGTGATCTTTGATTTCTCAAATTCTCTGGTTTAACGTGCAAATACTGTGCAATACACATTATTATTGTTTTGAAAATAAAGTTTATCGTTTGGTAATTAGTGACAGTTCTGTCACGCAGGTATTCTGATACCCCGATCAACAATCCTTCCTATTTTATTATATAATTTATTTATACCTCGACTACATTATCGAAGATGCTGATGAATTGTTTATATAATTATATTTTCTCCTTTGTTGAGTAAAACCGTTTGACGATTGCATGTATATAATAATCGCAAGTGTAGCATCGTTAACGATATAAATATCAAATGATAGAAATGAAAAAAAATTGTAATCACACCGAAACTCGACAACTTCCTCATGCGTATATGGTATATCATATCGCGAGGTAAGGCAATACGCGAGCTTTGTACATAAAGAAGATGTACTATCATACTTGTATTGTGACAGTAAACGAAAGAATATACATAAAAAAAAGAAAGAAAACTGTTTCTCGTGCTTATAATATACGAAATACAATTCGTACGTTTGATCGTTCGTAGTCGTATCATATAGGAAAACTTCTGCTGCTATTCACGCGTCACGGTGTAGAGGTACATACACAGAAGAAAAAGAGGGGAACAAAATTAAAAGCGAATTCCGAACGATTCCTCTCTGTAAATAAGCGAAAACTCATCCTCGACGTGACGAGCCTCGAATATAAGGAAAGAAAAAGAATCCACTTTTAGGCATATGAATAATCGCGCGCACTTATAGGACAGCCTCACGGCCTTACTCGCTCTTAAGTCAAAGATTACGTTATAAGTGCAATAAAAAAGGCAAACTCAGCACGAGCCACTGCGTGCGTATATCCGTGTGTGTTCGCAAGTGTCGGATGCAGTAGTAGCCCTCGCGTTATATCGTCAAGTATATCATGTGTAATCGATTGACTGACTTTGCGAACTGCAGTTCTTTAGAAAACAACAATTAAGGCGTACATAAACACCGATGATTCTGAAGTGATGAAGTGGAGTAAAAATTTTTCGCGCCTCTGTATTATACATATATTGTAAGTAAACGCTATATACATGCGCGAAACTTCTCTCCTGCACGCTCTTTCTCCATTGAATTTGTCCTCTTGCGTTCTTTGAAAGAACCATTGCGGACAGGTGAAATCGATGAAACCTATATATAAATATATATATACAGCGTGCGCGCGATGTGTGATATATCGAAGATGAATTATATTATATTATAAATATTGAATATAAACTATGTAAACGATGACCGAACGAGTGATTGAGCGAGTATAAAAGGTGAGATGCGATTATCGTGAACTTAAGGATTCCACTGAATTTAAAAGGACATTAATGAGACGACAACCAAGTTATGCGCTATACGTGTTATCATATTTTTTGTTGACTTAGCTGTACAGATTTACTTTACGAATGTTAACTTTAAAACGAGGTGAATAAGCGTGCGTGCGTCGTAGTCGTAGTCGTCGTCGTTATAGAATAACAAAACTCATCTGTACTGTTTTCCATATTAACGATGATGCATTGAAGACAGTTGAACAGCACAAGTACTCGAATTTTGTTTCACACCTAAACTATGTAGTTATATAGATAACAAAGTTTACGTTGTAACCGAACAATGCGGTATAGGAACAAAATTAGATATACGATTTTTCGACGATGACACAGCTAGCACAAATTATTTCATTCGTTTTGGCGGTATGTGTCGATTGGTTTGTAAACGAGCACAAGCATTTCGGGATTCCGTATACTAACGCGAGGATTCGCGAGATGAAAAAAAGGTGCGCAAAGTGGTGTACTACCGGTGACTATATACTTAATCTCTCAATTTCTCCCCGGGACACAGCCTGTCATTTGTTTTCTTTTGTAACGCATGAAAATTGACACAATACATGGATTTTATATGAAAATGAATAAACAACGATGTGTCTCCCACTTATTTTATCCTGAATAATCCGTAAAATGTTTTTATCCCTATAGATTTATTAATTAAATCTGCCCGTGTCAGAACCATCGACATTTAACAACTGTGTAAAGAAAATCATTTTACAATTTCAAGCATAAGTAAATTGACGATGTGCGAGCATGCAGAATCAGTCGTATATTGTAGTATGGTATATAGGACCAAGCCCAAGTACTTAACCGTGAAGCAAGTTTGACTTTTTGCCTACTTCTCGAAGTTTCCGGCTCACTAGTATCTAGCTAGCGACGATAGATGACCTTTTTGTTTCCACCCCCTAATTCTTGAATTATTACCAAAAGAGAAAATATTTCAGTTGATAAAAATTCGGCATGTACCCGTGTATTGCCCGTTGTCGATAAAGTAGAAATCGGTAGTACCTTACATAGTTATACATCGGTACGTTAGTTACCTACATTCGGCATAACGATCCATCAGCATTTAAAAATGTAGCGTTCTATCTCAAGATGTGAACAATTAGAATACAGTCACACCTATTAGTGAAGATAAATAAAAAATAAATTTAAACCAGACGTATACGTCCCAAGGGGAACTGATTACTGAATCTAAGTTAAACTGAATATATTATGGGCTGAAAAGTACGACTAACATATTATTGTTTGGTTCGCAGCAACCCTGCTATTATTATTATTTTGCTTTAAAATTCAAAATAAAACTATAGTCGACGAAAGAGCCTCTATTACAGATTTTAATACATACGTCAGCAAAATAAACACAATACAATCGCGCATCCGCCCAGCAGCGTATGAGACTATACCCCAATGAATAACGACTTCCTCAAAACATCTCACCTATATGCTATGAATTTCGCGTCGTCGGCTAAAAGGCGTGAACGCACAAAAAAAAATATCCTCCCAATATCTCCATCTGACTTCCTCCCTCTCTGCATGGTGCACACGCATACGCACGTTTCGGAATAGAGATTTCAAAACATTTCCCCAAAAGCATTCATCCCCGCACTTTGCGCCTCGATTTATGTGTATCCAGCCTCTCGCACCTAGGCGCAGCAGTTTCGAGAAAGAATAATAAATCCAAATGCATACACACATATATATGTATTCGAAGATGCATTATAGAGAGCGATATATCTCCCATATATAGGCGCGCGTGAATAAGACGCAACCGGTGTCAGAGAGATGAATAATCTATATATATATATATATGCATTCTTCCATTTGCTCGCGGGGGTAAACGATATCCCATTAGGAGCTCGCTCCGATGGTCCCGGGCGTACCCCGGAGGCGAAATCAATTTTCCTTTAAGAGACCGTTAAATTCTGCGGGGAGTGCAGCTGTTTTTTTAGCTCCTTTCTTTTGCTCTCGGCCGACGCTGTTGCCTATATAGGTATGTAGGTAAGGCTCCTTTCTTCCTAAACTCGACCCGCCGTCCCCTGATGTTGTATACTGGTGCACGTCTCGAGGCTTTGCAATGTAGGTATAAAGTATATATACTATATAATGCAGAGGAGAAAAGCACGAGACTTCTCAATCCCGAATATATATATAAGTATAGAAGAAGGAGCGAGGTGCGTCGCCACGCGTCACAAATCTTCGTAGCCGCGGCTACTGCGCGTCCCTGCATCCGATGCACCGCAGCCAGCCGCAGAGTCAAACCTCGGAAAATCCGTCGACAATAGCCCCGGAGCGCACAATGGAGAAAAGCGGCCTGTAGCGCGCGGCGGACCGAGGATATACAAGAAAGTCGTAAAAAACTGTGATGGAAACGATTTTTGGGTTTCTGCTAAATCAACGTCTTATTTCCAAGAGGATTGCGGTGGTAAATAATATTTTTTTACTATAGCGCGCGGGGCGTGCTGTATTTCACTGCTAGTAACGATGGGAAAGTCTGGTCGGGAGTAAGTCAACCATGTTTCTATCCTTTTCGTTCTAAAATATCTTAACTCTATCACAGACTTACGTGAAATTTGGAAAATGTTTTTGAGTATACATGCATCATTTCGTAGCCCAACAGTGAATTACTACCGATTTATGTCTCAATACACGCCCGACGAGTAGGATCGAAGAAAAGATATCGATTTATCCGGTTTTACTGGGCCCGACAAATTTCACACGCCAAACCCACGGTAAAAATATAACGCAGAGAAAACCTATACGTACTCCTGCATATACGGAGAAACAGAGAAAGAGAGAGAGAGAAAATGTATAATAGTATATAGGAGGAGTTTCTCTCACACACGCATACACTTCCAAAGTGAAAGATGGACAAGGAGGCTGCAGCCGTCTCTCGGCTCATAGAGACGTCCATCTCGCAGCGGGCTTTCACGGGCATGCAGCGACAGCCTTCTTCTTCCCTCAAAATCTCGAGAAAAGCCGAGCGACTCTGACCTTCCACGCCTGGAGTCGTCGCCTCTAAGTCGTCGATGTGGCTTTCGCAAAAAGAAAAGCGACGGGAGAAGAGAGTATAAGAGAGAGAGAGAGGAGAAAAGACGCCCTTCGTTTTTCCCTCAAAACCCTCGCTGCGGTCGTACTTGCTCTTTGTGCCGACTATACCGAGGACAATTTATTTTTCTATGCAGATCTGAGCGTTTAATCGGGTCATTCTTGTCCATTACCTGCCCGCTGTTTTCTCACACTCATCCCGCAGCCCGAGACGTGTTTGGGAATTAATGATTTTCCTCGGCTGTAGAGACCCCCCCCCCCGTCCACCCTCTCTCTCACTCTTCTGTACGCCTCTCCGGACTCGAGGCGAATATAATCGGTTCGCGCTGCTTCCGAGCGTCGAGAGGATTTTCGGATTCCAAATATTGATTCGAACGGCTCCCTTTTAGATCGCTACCGTTTGATAGGCGGACCGCAGGTGCTAATGAATGCCGAACGAGCGGCCTAAGCGGTGTTTTTTATCCGATTCACGAGTCGGTCTTCTTTTTTTCCTCTTATAGATTCTTAATTCTTATGCACGCCTTTTTTCTCCTGATATTTACGACGATTTAACTTGTGTTTATCCGATAAGTATCGGAAATGGGCTGTTTTTAAAAACAACAAATTTAACTCGTTAATTTATTGTTGACTAATTTTAATCAGGAGAGGCGAAGAGAGCCTATCGCTAATACCGAAAACAAAACAAAAATAAAAATGATTTTCAAAAGCGATATTTGGTTTCACGTAAAATGACCAATTTTTTGCACCGCGGGCTCATTATATTATATTACCACCAGAAGGTTTCTGCCAGAAAAATGAGCCTCTGATCCTGCGGGTCCTTAAAATACCCGATGATCAAAAAGAATAGCTGCAGGTTGCATGTAATTTTCATAAACGACTTATTTTATGTCCCCCAGATGAAAAAGGCATTCTTGAGGAAAAACAGTCCACCCTCAAAAATAACACGGATTCTCTTCCTGCACGGATCCCGCTTAACAAATTGCATAATGATGTAGCCTCTCGAACGAAAAAACTGAACGAAGGATAACAGAGCTCCTCTTCTATTTCGGCGCCGCACACGGCCCATCACAAGAGTGAGAGAGAGAGAGAGAGAGAGAGAGAGAGAGAGAGAGAGAGAGAGAGCATCCATCGAAATTCCAGTCGAGATAAGCCAGAAGCCGGGGCATTAAAATTTTTTAAATAGCCAGGCGGAAGTCTGTCCTCTTCTTAAAAATCACCGAGAGATAACAACGAGCCTATAGTCTATACACGAGTCTAGTATATACGTGTCCATCGAAGGACTAGAGACTCGTCATCCATTACCACTCGCGCTCATAATCGTAGCTCCCGATCGACGCGCGGGCCCTCGTAGCCTAGAAAAACAAAAGCCCGAGAGCCACTATCTGCCCTCGTCATCGCGAAATCTCTCCGAACCGAACTGACTGCAGGTAAGACGTTCGGTATATATATACGGGACCGCCGACGTCGGGGGAGAGACACATCGGAAGCCCAGCGACCGTCTTCATGTATATGTTATAGCTTTTTTCTGGAACCCTGGCATATACATATACGCGCCCCGGGATTTTTCCTCCAAGGGGTCGAGGACGTCTCGGAGTCAGAGAAATGGATTCTTCTTCTCCGTGCCCGTGTCTCTGTCTCTATACGCGATAGACTGACTGAGGCACGACGGGGGTTTACGAATCTAGGCGCGCGGATGTGCCGCTTCGCGCAGCGGGAACCTGCTGGATATAGTCTCCCGAAGAAAAGAGGAGAGATCGTGCGACGCTCTGTACGTGCGTTCTCGTTGCAAGCTCTTGGTGTCTCGTGCTTTTCCGAGACGACCTTTTTGCGCGAGGACACTTTTTTTGGGTCAATTTGAAACTCGTTTTTCCCACAGTTATGTACACACGTTGCCCTTTGCTTATACGCACTGCTCGCGCAGTGGGGGTGGATGTTATTGTGCGCGTTTGAGAGAATTTTTTGGCTGAGCTTACATCCGCTGGAATGTCATAGTAGCAAGTTGCTGTGCTAAAAATCAGTGAAACATCCGAAATTGGCCAATAAAGAGTACAGCCTTTTTCGCTTAAATAAAATTATTGCACCAACTCGGCATAAAACGCAGTCGAAAAATCATAAAGTCCTCGGGAGCTATCGTATATCAAGAACCATTTGTCTGGGCCTATGTTTACACAGACTCTCTGGATCCCGAAAAAACGTAAAGAAAAAAAACAAAAACGCCTCGACACCCCGTAATATCTCATAGCCCATGTGTATATAATGCGATATTCGGCCGGCCGAGTAAACAAAAAACAAAGACTCCTCCAATAAAACGTCAGTTTATGCAGCGTATAAAAAATTCCAAATTCGTTATTACATAAATCTACGCGAGCGCAACTTTAGGATGTAGCTATAGTTATATAGGCGAACCCTCTCAGCGGGGCCCAAGAGCACGCGCACGTGGACGCCTCGACGTTTCCATCGAAAAGAAACTTTCTGTTTTGGGGGTCCACATTGGCTCGCCTCTGAGACTGAGAGAAGCATCACTATAGTATACACATAAGCGGGAGAGACTATTCGTGGAGCGTATATAGCTATAGCGCGCGCGCGCGAGAGAGAGAGAGAGAGAGAAGGAAAAGTCGCAAGAGTGGGGAACGAGGCTATAAAGGCCCGAGGGTAGCTCGGCCGAGGGACGAGTCGGGTGTTGATCGTAGTGGTGGAAGCAGAGAGAAGGAACGAGAGGAGAGATCAGGCGCGCGCTTTTGACTTGCCGCCGCCGCTGCCGCTTTGAACTCTCGGACTGTTTTTAGTATACACTTGTAACGGGGAAAGCGACGCGCACGAAGATGACTGGTGCCGCCGAGACGATTACCGCTGCTGCTGCTACGACGTATATGTGCTGATCTGTTCTGTTTTTTATTGCGCGCGCGCGCGCGCGACGACCATCCGAGCGTTTTGTTCGAGAGGAGCCGCACTCTTTGATCCAGTATTGCTTATATATAACATGGGCACTGCTCGCTGTGAAACGATGAAGCAGAAGATCCTCATCCTCGTCGTCTTGTGCAGCGTCCTTAGCACCGGTGAGTCTTAGATTACCTTTTTTTTACCTACACTTTGATACTTACGTATCCGACCCATTTTTCCTAATCGTCAGCTTTCGTAACCTAAGAAGCATATTTTCGCTACGCGCGACTAAATGCTTACAGCTGACCAGCAGAATTGACTCGCGCACCGTTGTTTATTTTCATCCGCCTCGCTGTCGCTTTTTCGGACGAATCTGCATAAAGATGATTAATTTATAACCGACAAAACTTTCTAGCCGATCGATATCGCAAAATTCCGATAAGGCACACACGCGGCGCACGTTTATACGTATGTACGCGCGGTCGCGCATAACTTCACGCGTCCGTTGACGCCCGGGACTTCGCTCGTGAATACCAATCCCGAAAGCGTAGCAATAAAACGGACGCTGTATTTTGCGCCGCTGCGCACTTCGAACACCTATACGCAGGGAGACAATGGAGAAAAGCGACCGAGAGAAAGAAGGAATTCAAAAGAGAAGAGAAAGCCGAGGAGATAGGAGAGATAGGGCAGTACGCGTGTATTCTGTTATAGCACTGTTGGAGAGGGCTCGAATGATTGATTTCGGGTTTAATCGATTGCCTATACACCGCGTGCAGACGCTTGTCAAAGAAGGCTCAAAGTTCCTCTGGAAAATACCCCGCGGACAATACAAAACGGTGCATCGCATTCCGGGGCTAGAGATTACCAAACTGCGCGCGACGAGAAAAAAATTAGGAAAACGGCTGGCGATCGAATATTAAGCAGTCGTGGGAAGTAAATACCGAGGTGTTTTCCCTATCGACCCGTAGCATCTTTCTCGAAATTCGTCGCGCGCGACTTGCCGCGGTTCCTTTTGCGCGCGCCGCAAGCTCGTAATTCAAGCTGCTATCAGCTCTCTCGCTCGCGCTCGAGCAATACGAGAGAGAGAGAGAGAAAGAGAGAGGCGCGGATTATCGCTCGGCTCTTTTCGGGCCGCCGCCGTCGATTTTATGCTTTTTGTCCACGGGATTCTCGGCTCTGCGGCGTCGGCCCCGTAATCTCGAGGTCGATCTGCGGCTCCTTTTATTTTTCTCGAGAACTCGCGCGCGCGTGCTGTATATACTTATACACATATACACCGCTCCCCGCTGAATTTTAATTCCGTATTTATGGATCTGAATCCGTGATTTTTCTAGGGAAGTCGCGCTGCTGCTGATTCGACTCTTTCTTTGCCTCCTCCCCTCGATCCTCGTCATCTTTGTCGTACTTTACGATGCATTCCATTTTACGTCGCGCGCCGTCTTTCCCATCGCAACGAAATGTATAAATCCACAAAAGTACACAACTCGAAAGCTAGAGACGTAAACGATCGAAAAATCTTCTATATACGAGCATCAACGGAAACGTTTCGCAGGAACCGCATTAGTCACCGGCTCCAAAAATCCGCGACAAGTCTCACGCGCATAATTCATTCTGTATAACCTTCGTCCTCCTCCGCCATCAACGAGCAAAAAAAAAAGAGGGCACGTTTACCCGCCCACTATGCAGCGGCAACGCGACGACACCACCACCGCGCGTCGCGCTTCCTTCCCCAGGCCGAGATTTGTCGACCTCCGCCCAAACGGTATACTTACATATGCCTTAATTCCAGAAACGCTCGAGTGTTTTTCGGGCATTTCTGCGCGCCGATGGTGAGACACTCGAGTCGAGCGCCATATGGGCCCCGAGACCCGGGCGCACATGTTCGCGACACTCGAGAGCCGCATACGCTCAGCACCTCCTTTGCAGAGCTTTAATGCCTCTTGACGCGCAAGATGCCCTGAGAATTCGCTTAGGTTCCTCCTTCTTTTTTCTCGCGACTCGCAAACGAGGGCTCGATTATCTATGCTGCTGATGCGCGAGAAACTCCTGCGTGCGGTCTTTAATGCTTCTCGGAATATTTTTTTCCGACGATGCGCTAATGAATCGAAAATGCGCGGGACTCGCTGCTATCCTTCTGTTAAAATCGCTCGATTGTTATTCGGGGACGGAAGAAAAATAATCCAAGCGAGAGCGATACATGTATATACAATATATTGTGATAGGCGCGGGTATTTTCTTTTTTCGGCCAAGCTGGCGGAATAAATTTGAATTCGAGTGCTCTCGTATTATAGCTCTTTGTGCGCGACCGCAAAGGTAAACATAGTCGTAGCGCAGACTCACTGTTTTCTCTCTCTCTTTCGATGTATATACGCGAGGCTTTGAAATCTAACGCGTAATTACTCCCTATAAGAGTTCCCCTATTTTCTCAGGTGAAAATCGGCCCTGTTTTCGGCCTGCGGACAATGCGCGTTTTTTTTTCAAATCCACTAATACCGCTGTGTGTGCTCGCGAAGACGACGGCTTTGTTCGTCTCGCCGCAATAAAGTCTCCCCGATGCGATGTCTTTCAGCTCGGGACAAAAAACCTGCCGATCAATCCCGATCTTTCTCGCTTCGATATCCAATCGCCGCTGGCTCCAGCATGTGTATTACAAAGCCCTTAAGAGGAAATCGTTTCAATGGATCTCTCTCTCTCTATCGGTGCGATTGATTCACGGTCCCCCATCTATAATGATATAATATAGATCGAATTTATAAGACCGAACACGCGTGTTCGTAACGCCGTAGTGTATATAGCTCTCCCTCTTCATTATTTCAGTTTTATATCGAATTTGCTCTCGCGAGAGTTTACGGTATTATTTGTGCGCAGGAACACAATTCGGTTAAACCGAGCGTGAAGAGTCAACCGATCCCTCTATGTATAGGGAGCTGCGCGTCGTCCCCGCTCTCTTTCACCCCATGTTTTCCAAAGCTGCACCTGAACCGCTCGAAAATTGATTATCCACGCTGGACCGGATCGCTTCGCTGACAAAAAGGCCCCGATTTTCCGGAAAAAGCGAACAAAGTATAAACGCGCGAGAATTGTCGCCCAGTGCGGGACACATTATTTCGCCAAAGCAAAGGCTGCAGCTCGCGACGATAATCCAATATAGGCGAGGCATTTATCCAGACGGATTTGCCCCTCGGGTTCCTAAATCACCCGGAGCTCGCAGCGGGTGGCCGAAAATTCTTACCTGCACCATCACCCCGTCTTCTCGGTCCGCTGTGTCTATTTATCTCCGAAGAGAAGGAGCTATACGCGTTTTGCCAGTGAGCAGTGAAATTTTATTTTTCTTATTTTTCATCGTATATACGTCGAATTAGCGTGAAATAGAGGACACGTTGAGTATTCCGGAGGAAAAAGCTCGAACCAATCACGCAGCTGCGATGTTCATAAAGTATGTATATGCTATAGCTTATATACGAGCTGCATCGCTGAAAAAGCCCCGCAGCTTGTCACTCACTCGCTGCGTCGTTCCTGCTGATCAGCCTCGAAATAACCCGTCCCCGTATACCATGCCGCTCTATCAGCCGTATATTAGTATGCACGAGAGAAATCAAATACAAACTGCCCCGCGCGCGAAGAAATCGGGACGTAAATCTCTCGGAAGGAGGTCGCTCGCGGAGCGCCTGCGATTATGCATTCCTCCGCGTTCGATCGTGTATATAGATAATAGTTGGTAAAAAGCCGGCGATTCTCATTTTTCCCGCTTCGTTTCTTCTTACAGCGCAGGCACTGTGGGACGCCGCCGAGGAGGACCAGTGCGACATCGCCGTACGGGAGATCATGAACGAGGATCGGGCGACTGTCGTCGATGAATCTCCATCGAGACTTCATGCTGTTTGGATATCGCAAGAGTGAGTATAATCTTTTGCATCGGTAATTCCTTTTGTCTTTCGACGGAGCTCTATAGGCTCTGCACATTCCGCTCAATTGGAATGAATTGGCGAGAAGTTATTGACACCTTGTATAATTGAAAGCGATTTCAGTCATTTTTTTATCTGGCGCTTTTGCGCATTAATAAAACTGTCACTCGACGAGTGAACCCTGGATGAAAATTTAAATTCTGCAGCTGCTGTTCGGAATAAATCTCAATCGTCGTGAATATAAGCAAAGTATATACATATCAGCGCGTCTTGTTTTTTCCGCGATCGATAAACTGCGTAACTATACGGCGTCTTGAACGATCGTAAAGATAAGAACGTAGACGCATAAAACACTTGCTCGTCGCGTAAAAAGAAGGCCCGGCCTGCAGCCAAGCAATCGATTTGAAATTCACGCCGTTCACGTGTGCCTCTGATTATCAGTTGACGCGCGTCTCCGAAAGTGCGACATTCCCATTCGCCCCACGTACTTATAACGTACATGTACGCTTTCGAGTGAGTCGTCGCGTCGTCGTCCGAAATAATGCGCGCGGAGACGATTTAATTGAAGCGGAGGTATATTGTGAGGCTGCATCTGCTGTGTCGATTTATTGGATACCGCTCGTCGTATACTTTGGAAAATGACGCGGCGAGATAAATGGACCGCGTGGCTCCTCTCTCTTCTATACACGGCTTCTCGTATTCTCTCTCCGCGGCTATTATGCCTTGAGTCGGGATAGACGATCTTTCTCTATACCGTATGTATCCGATGGGCTTTTCTCTCCCGCGTTATTTATCTCGTTATATTACGAAACGGTCTCTCGTTCGTTTTTAAAAATGAGATTCGGCGCGCTTTGATCCCTCGACGACGCTTCTTCAAGTAGCTTCCGTGCCAACTCGCGGGAGACTTTTTTCCTCTAAAACGATGTATTACGAAACTTATGCAGTTGCATATGACGCCGAAAAAAAATCAGTGCATCTCCCGACAAACTTTCGAAAGCACCGAAAAACAAGAACAACAGTTATCCCCTCGCTCGCTCTTCCATAGCGTTTTAGAGATTCAATGGGCCGAGCGCTTCAGCTGGTCCAGGTATAAAGCGAGAAGGACGTCGCGTCCCTTTTTCCTTTTACCTCGTCCTTCACCCTCGTTCCCTCCTCTTCTTTCTCTCACGCGCGCATTTTCCGTCTCTGTATACAGCGGCTAGTCGGAGAGAGAGAGAGAGTGAGCGAGCGCTACCGAAGCTACGGCAATACAATGCGCTCTTTGACAGAGAACTGCTGCAGGCTTTCCTCGAAAAGCGCTGCTTTTCGTCGCCGCTGGCCCTCGGGGACCTGCCGACGTCGTCTTTTAATCTTCGGCTTTACTCGTATACATACACACATAGACAGAGACGAGCGTGGATCTGTTTTTCCGAGTGTCGCCTTCCCCCGCGGAGAGGAGCTCGAGTGATCGATGATATATTTTTTTTTATACAAAAACTTGACTAGCGTCTGGTAGTTTTATCGTACTATACTATATATCCAGTCCAGCTATAATGACGTTTGATATTCCTTTGTGCACAGGTGCGAGATCCGAGCTGGGCCGGAATTCGTCATCCGCAAGTACACGTTCTTCGAGAACGGCACGTTCCAGCTGATGCGGCACTACTACGCCGAGGAATCGTGCAGCATAGCGACGCACTCGGTGACCGCCCGGGGCCAGATCAAAATCCTCGGCAGCTCGCTCGCGACGCCCGGCGCCAGCGAGGCGCGCTATCAGCTGGACACCGTGCACGTCTCTCCGCTCAATCGACAGGTGAGATTCTCAAATGTTCACACGCGCGTATAGCCAGCCAGTACGATCATATAAGTACACGTTTCTAATGAATGCCGATGAACGCAGGTCGCGCACAAATTGGGCCACCGCGTGAACGTCTCGTGCGGTCCGCAGCCGCGCTGGCGTCCCTACATGGCTCAGCTGATTTACGAGCGCGCTCCCGAGAGGGGACCGCTGACCTGGCAGGCAGTGCCGAGGTACAACTCGCTGCACGGCAACAGCGGGCATCACCAGCACCAGCAGCCCCAGCAGCGGCGATCGCTCGAGGTCAGCAAGAGCGTCGACTGTCTATCGCCTCTGGGAATCGACTTTGACGAGCTGAGACTGCTGAGGGTGCAGAGGAGGCCTACGGGTTTCCGCTCGGCTGCCTTTGGTGGTAACGACGGGCCCAGGTTCGAGCTCTTCCTGGGCAGCCTGCCTCCCGATCAGGCCTCCAAGAGGTCGCACAGACCGACCTCGCTCCAGCCCATAGCTCTCCTGAGAACCGATACCGTGAGTATAGCAAACTGTTTTCGTTTCACTTGATCCTCGGACAAATCGTGGAAGATTAGTCCGTTATTCGTCGGCTCGTGAAAATATTGCCCCACGCCCGCCGTCGCGTCGGCTAGCGCGTGGAAAAGTGAGAAAAGTCCCATATGGCGCCGTGACGACTTCTTCCGCGAAAAGCTCTTGTTTGGCTTAGGTCCATATGTTCGACGTTTTTTTTTCCTCCGCGCTGTAACTGGAAACTCGGAGCTCTCTCGGATGATATAGCCCTTCACAGCTGGAGCTTTTCCGTAACAGGAGTCGACGACGCGACGAAGGAATTCATCACGTCACATAGTTTCTCTTCAACAAAATCATACGTCCGCGTGTCAGTTTTGAACTTTCAGATTTTATCGATTCATCTAAGAATTTCAAATCGATAAGGATCTTGACACGAGAGAAGAACGGGCGCGCCCGAACAGCTCGCCTCCATCGATTCCGATTAATTCCAATCGGCTGTTGTTGGCTTTACATATAGCGCGCATATGTATACATATAGTAAAACGAGAAATCTCTTTGACTTTGCAGATCCAGAATTGCCCGATATGCGGAGCGATCTCTCGCGGCACGGAGAACAGCCCACCGCTGCTCCACGAGGTCGTCGCACTGCCAGCCCTGATCGGCGGCTCCTGGATCAGTCCCTCCTGCGAGAGTCACCCCGGCGGCGTTTGGCTGCGCCGTCAGCTTCGCGTCTACGCGGGCGACAAGCTCTGGACCGGTCGCTGGGACTACTTCAGCGATCCACGCTGCAACAGCTTCCTCTACGGCATCACCGCCGCCGGCAGCTACGTGCAGCGCGCGCGTCGCCATCGTCGCCGCGACGCCAACGACAACGGCGGCGACGACGAGGACCGGCTGATCGAGCGGGAGGTCCTCTCCCGCAAGCGCAGCGTCGACGAGGTCGACTACTACCGGCACCTGCTGCAGAGCGCTCAGCCGTCGATGGCCGAGTCGTTCGCCGCGATGCTGCGCGGCAACCAGCGCCGCGAGGAGACGACCAAGCGACCGCTCCAGTCCGTCACGCCGACCGGCACCACCGAGCTCGACCTGCACGTCGCCGAGAGCGTCCTCATCGCCGGCGACGTCAACCTGGCCCGACGCTGCGGCGCCGCCCTGCACAACGGCGCGCCCAAGAGCTCGCGACTGGTCAGCTGGCCGGCGAGCTGCGTGCCGCACTCGCTCGACGCCCCCTCGACCCTGGGCCTCAGGGCGAGGATCAGCGTCGACTGGTACGGCCAGTACACGCTGCTCCTCGGGGCCAGGGACAAGAGCCTCTGGGACGCGCCGCTCATGCAGTGCGGACCGACGAGCATGAAGAACCCGCTGCTGAGGTCGCACCTCAGGCGGAGCGTTGGTCTGAGGTTCGGCATACTCTTCAACTCGGCGACGAGTCGCCATCGGTGGCCGCCCGGCGGCCTCTGGGCGGCGATGCTCGTGCTCCTGCTCGCCTCGCTCGCCCGGTGAATTATCCTGTAAATAGACGATCGCGGAGAACGAAAGAAGATTAAGAGAGATATTCCGAAATCTGCGAACCCAAGCAAGACATCAAAGAGCCGCCGCCGCCGACGTCGTCGTCGTTGATTAGGCGCTTTCACGCAGTACACGAGGAACTTGGACTATCCG
The DNA here is from genome assembly GCA_020010945.3 of Muscidifurax raptorellus. Taxonomy (NCBI): domain Eukaryota; kingdom Metazoa; phylum Arthropoda; class Insecta; order Hymenoptera; family Pteromalidae; genus Muscidifurax; species Muscidifurax raptorellus. The sequence continues at coordinate 645,706 of CM052081.1, read as the reverse complement.
CGGCGAGCGACTCTGTGATAAATCCTCGTATGCGTATAAATAATATATTCCCTCTATCGAATCGTGTAAATATGTAAATAGCCGCGAGCAGCTCGCGCTCGCTACGCATCGGTTGCTAGACCGCGGGTAGATTAGAACTAGTTTTCGAAACCAGACTCGAAAGAAGGGACGTACGCCAACCAGTGATCTTTTAGGCTTAAGCGAAAGAGAGAGAGGAAAAAAGTCGAGGCGGGCGACTTTGATCCGCGCTCTCGACGCCGCTCGCGCGCTTGTAAATACAGAAAATTACGTTGCCGCATCGAAGAAATCGATGTCACACTGCCCTCAAAATATGCGGTGTACAGATCTCTCGAGAGCAACGCGACCCGACAGTAAAATTAGTCTTAAGGACACTCGACGATACGCGAGCCTCCGTGGCTCCGTCGCGTGGGATAGACTTTTCCAGTGACAAAATTAGAAGCGTACGTGACGCTCGTCATCGACCGCGATAAGTACACGCGTGTGTAGTTTTTGTGTAACTTGCGTTTTAGGTCTGCGCGACTCTTATTATATTCCACGCCAGCTAGTTATATACTTTTACGATATGAAGCCTTAGACGAATCGAAGCTATTGGCGTTCAACTAATAAACGTATCCATCGCCTCAAATGATAATATACCGATTACCATTTTAATATTTAAATGAGTTCTGTGTAACGTGTACCATATAGCTTGTAAATACCGATGTTCACGTTTACGTCTGATGCGAAGACAGTCTGCGTATACATAAATCTTTTGTAATTTAAGCTTTTGATAATCATTTGTACGACTTGCGTCTTCGAAGCGCACTTGAACGAATTAAAAAAAAAACTTTCTATATCAGCAGCAAACAAAACTCCTCGTCTCTTGTGTTGTAAATTTTCCCCCAAACCTCCGTAGTCCAACAGTCTTCCACACACGCGCACACGCGCGCACACCTTGGCTTTATCTCAACTGAATAATATTTCCTCAGTTTCTCAACAGCTCTCCGATTCGTATGGGTTGGCGCGACGTGTTCTTACATTAGTCTCTCTAATACGAGCGAGCTTTCGAAATAAAATGGCCGAGAACTCGACGTCGAGGTCCATGTTCGAATTTCAAGAGCTGACACTGGGCCCGATCGACTATTCTCTGTTCGGCAGCTTGATTGCCCTGAGCCTCGCGATCGGGCTTTACTTTGGTCTGTTCAGCAAACAAAACAGCACAAATGAGTACCTTTTTGGAGGTAAGACCATGGGCTTCGTACCCGTTGCTTTCAGCATGCTGGCAGGGTAAATATATACACGTTTTCGCAATATTTTCAAATCCTATATACCGCAAACTTTCGATCTTTATCTTTTGCGCATAAAAAAATCAAGGCACGTGTCTGGCATCACACTGCTGGGTGTACCCACCGAGGTCTACCAGCACGGCTCCGCGTACTTCCTCATCATCGTCACGATCATTCTGACCTGTTTGGCTGTCAGCTACGTCTTCGTGCCGGTATTCTATAAGCTCCAGCTGGCCAGTGTGTACGAGTACCTGGAGGTCCGATTTTGCCGGAAAATACGTACCCTCGCGTCTCTGCTCTACATCATCTCGTTGCTCATGTACATACCGCTGGTCGTCTACGCACCGGCTCTGGCTTTCTCTCAAATCACCGGCTACAGCCTGTATGCCATCGTCCCGGTGCTCTGTTGCATCTGCATTGTTTACACCAGCCTCGTAAGAGAACAATTGTTGAGTTGTTGAAAAACCACATCGGACATATACACGGCTGTTATTGGTTCTCAGGGAGGAGTCAAGGCAGTCATATGGACGGATACGATACAGCTTGTGTTTACGATGGGTGGACTTCTCGCGGTCTTCTTCATTGGAGTCAATTCAGTGGGAGGCTTTTCGAAGGTCTTCGCTATTGCGAGGGAAGGAAATCGTACTGAAATTTTCGAGTGCGTTGCTATATACTGAGAGGAATAATCGATACGCAATTCTACCTATAATATAACGCTTGTGTTCATTTCCAGTATGAGCCCAAGCCTTTACGTGCGAAAGTCCTTTTGGGGAATGACTTTGAGCTTTACAGTATTATTGATCTCCCACTTTGGAGTCAGTCAAAACTGCGTCCAGCGATTCTTATCGATTTCACGACAGAGAAATGTCAGAAAGTAATAACATAATTAATCTTCTACGCGCGATCCATCCTTGTTATACTGCACACATACGGGCAATCTTGTTTTAGAGCTATATGGATACTGGCCATTGGAATGATACTAATGAAATTCACCTGCGCACTGACCGGACTGACAATGTACGCTTACTACCACGATTGCGATCCGCTGAAAGCCAAGGTAAACGACGCGAGCGGCGAGCATACGATTAAGAATCGATCGAGTAATTGAGTCTGTTTGCAAAGATCGTGAAGCGCAGTGATCAGGTTCTACCCTACTACGTTATGGACATCGCCGGTCACCTGTCCGGTCTGCCGGGCATGTTTCTCGCGGGTCTCGTGAGCTGTGCACTTTCCACGATGAGCGCCGCCCTGAACACGCTCGCAGGTACGATTTACGACGATTTCATTGATCACTGGCTGCCCGAGAGCTCCGACAAAGAAGTCAGAGCAACGACCATAATGAAGGTGCGTTTATCTATGCAATAATATATACAGTATACAGACACTCATTGAGCACCGCATCGAATTGCATATACAAAGAGGTAATGATTAATAATTGTCTCTTAGTTGATTAACAATTTATAGCATAGCATATAAATAAAGAATAGTAGAGTTTTCATTTTGTACGTTGCAATAACAATGCCAATTACGCTTGACAGCGTTTTTTTCCTGTGATTTATTCGTAAAACATTTATCGCGACGCGCTGAGTGTCGTCTTATCTGCTGTTTTTTTTCCCTGATTACGAATGAGATACTGAAATAGTTCAAGTTCACCCGTGGCGTGACTAAACGCTTTTGCGGCTACAGGTGGGGGATTGTCTTTTGGCCACGCATCTGATGTACTTGCATCGATGAAGCGGATAAATAAATAAATAAATATATATATATATATAAGATCGATTTACAGATAAACGGACATCATCAAAAGTATAATCACTTTGAGTAATGAAAATATATTTTTTTAACAAATAAACGCAGCTATAAGTACATACTTATAATAATCTAACAAGCATATGCATATCCGACAGATAATCGCCGTGATCGTTGGCGTGCTTGGCATGGGCATGACCTTCGTGGTTCAGCACCTGGGCACTGTCTTCGAGATCTCGCTGAGCATCCGAAGCGTAGTCGAGGGCCCTCTCTTGGGCCTCTTCGTCATGGGCATGATGATTCCTTGGATCGGCCGCAAAGGTGCCATGTACGGCTGCCTCGTTGGGCTCGCGCTCATGCACTGGCTCGTCATCGGGAACCAGTGGAACGTCTACAACAAGCGCGTGAAGCTCGCTGGCCTGCCCACCTCCGTTGAGTCTTGTCCGGCTTCTATCGTCCCGGGGAACACCACGCTCGACCATGTCGAGCACATTGGGCAAGACGAGAAGCCATTTTTCCTATTCCAAATATCCATGATACACTTCAACCTAATCGGCACGCTGATAACCCTTATCGCGGGCATTGCTACTAGCTTTATCGTCGGTGAAATCGATACGGACAACGTCGATCCCGAGCATATAACACCGTTCATGAGGAGGTACTTAAATATTATCACATACCCATACAGTTTGCATAGGCTTTTTAGAAAAAATATCTAGTTCATTCAGATTTAATTATGCGATTATGCGCATGTTTATATAGCTAATTACGAGGCTTATTATACTCTACAGATATATACCAATACAGTCAATGCCGTTCACTATAAATTACTAAAGTATTTATCATAATTATTTTTAGATAGTTGTCAATATATGAAATAAGATACCTTACAGTCCAATTTTTTCATTATCATTTAGATAAAACTTTTTAAGTTATACCCATATCGTCTGTCTCAATCTAATTCTACATTTCGCTTGCAGATTCCTCCCGAAAAAGAAGTATGCGGAAGTGCCTCTGAAAGAAAGTTCCGGCGACAAAATAACCGAGAAAGAAATCCAGCTGGACTCCAAAAAGATGCTTTCTCAAACGGCTACAATTACACGGTTATGATTTTAAAAAATCATTAATTTCGAATTGAAATCTCAAACGATTTCGAAATCCAATTTAAGCTATGCACTAGGTGTATATATTGCAGAGAATTCGGGATACAAGACTGATAAATACGTCTATAATCGATAATAATATTGTATGATGCTATATAAGTATGCTCAAATAAAGTATTTTTGTACATAAAACTTTTTGATTTTTGTGTGTCTAAACATTTTATTAACATTATATAAGGACTATTGTGGATATGTAACATTTTGGATTAAGGGCCGATGAAAAAATCTCAACTAGTTCTTTTTTTTTACGTTCCAACATCAACTTATCTCAAGAAAATTGATAAATTCCAAAAAATATTTTGGAAATAAATAATTCCCAGTAATAAAAATCTTATTCGCTATACCAATAGATTTCTTCTATCATACATTTCATATTAACAACGCAACTGATACGCAATGATTGATATGACTTATCTTGATTAAAAGATTATTTTGTATCTTGTATACACTCGAGACTTCCAATCATTGAAAATCAAACTTCTATAAGATGTGCACCAGTAATAATTAACTTTAGTGAAATATCAGTATTTTAATTAAAGATCATCAGTTTATATGTTTTCTAATTTCTCTTGTGACTTGTGAATAAAAGTTTGAAAAAATGCTAGAACTTACTTTTCATTGGACAGATTATCTCGTATTTGGAATCTTACTGGGTATTAGTTTGGTAATTGGTGTATATTTTGGTTTCTTTAGTAAACAAGATACAACAAATGAATATTTATATGGAGGCAAAAAGATGGGAGTTCTTCCAGTATCAGTTAGTTTACTATCTAGGTAAATATAATCAATATTATAATATCAATATTATATATATTATGACTTATTACTTCATGAGCTTATGTCATGCTCGTTTTTCAGCTTTTTATCGGGCATCACATTTTTAGGATTACCTGCAGAAATTTATTTATATGGAACATCTTACACAACTGCAGCTATTGGTGCAATCCTTGTCGCTATATTAACTATATACATTTTTCTACCAATTTTTTTCAAACTTCAACTTTCATGCACTAATGAATATTTAGAACTGCGATTTTCCAAAGACGTTCGAAAACTGTCATCAATGACATATCTCATTGGTTTATTAGCACTAACTTCGATTATAATATACGTACCTGCTCTGGCTTTTTCTCAAGTTACTGGATACAGCGTTCATGCAATCACACCGATCCTAACGATTATATGCATAACATACACGAGTATGGTATGTACATGATATATAACTTATCTAATTTTTTTATTTTGAAACATTATGCGTCCTACAAATATTATTTCCTCCCTCTAGGGTGGCGTGAAAGCAGTGATATGGACAGATACTTTTCAATTCATTTTCACTTTAATTGGAGTATTTGCAATTGTTGGAATTGGATTAAGCTCAGTCAGTGGCGTTTCAGAAGTATGGCGAATCGCAAGTGAAGGAGGTCGAACGCAGGCGTTCGAGTATAAAAAATATGATTTTATTGTAGCTAGTAAAAAGGATCAGTCTCACGTAACTTGATGAATTTCTTTTCAATTGCAGTATGTCTCCGAATATGTATAAGAGAAATACCTTTTGGGCAATACAAGCAGGTTTGATTACGTCTTGCATAAGTCGGTTCAGCGTCGGACAGAAGTTTGTCCAGAAATTTTTATCCGTACGCACGATTGGAGAAGCTAAAAAGTCATTAGTATTAGTATATGTCTTTATAGTTGTAATAGTTTCTTATGCAAAGTCATTGTAATCTTAATGACCCTAATTTTTTCAGAGCAATTTGGATAATGATTTTTGGTTGGATATTGATGATATTGTTATGCTCATTGATTGGACTGACAATATACGCTAAATATCACAATTGCGATCCCCTCAAGGCTGGCGTAAGGATTTACATTTATTAGGACTTGTATATCAACACTATATTCTAACTACAATATTTTATGTCGTCTGTATAGCTTGTGGAAAGGAGCGATCAAAATGTTATATATTTTGTAATGGACGTAGCCGGATTCATACCAGGTCTTCCAGGCATTTTCTTAGCTGGACTTGTCAGTTCTTCGCTTTCAACTATGAGTGCTTGTTTAAACACTCTTGCCGGCATGGTCTACGATGACTTTATCAAAAACTGGCTGCCCGAAAGTCCAAATCAAGAAGCCCGGGCTGCAAATATAATGAAGGTTTAACAACTATTGCAAGTCAGTTATATTAAATAATGTGAAACTTATACTTTTCAAAATTTAAATATCAACAGGTCAGCGTTATTATTGTTGGCATGATTTCAATTGGATTAGTTTTTGTGATGGAACAGTTGGGAACAATATACAATATGATTTTCACCATCGGCAGTATACTCGATTCTCCAATTTTGTGCCTTTTTGTGATGGGAATGCTAATGCCATGGGTTGGCAAAAAGGGTGCTCTAGTGGGAGGTTACAGTTCTTTGATCTTCGCAATATGGCAAGTTGGTGTTTCACAGTGGCACTTGATCAACAAGAGATTGCACTTTCCACACCTTCCGACGTCTACAGAAGGTTGTCACTATGAACTAAATGAAACTATTAGCACAAGGACAACAACATCTCGTCCACCTTTGAATTCGGAAGAAGAGCCATTTTTCCTTTTCCGGATTTCAGTATTGTATTTCACATTGACAGGAGCTTTAGTCGGTATCATTGTTGGCGTAGTCACAAGTTGTATTGCAAAAGAAATGAACCCCGAGAGTGTGAATCCTGATTTAATATCACCTCTTCTTCACAGGTGAGTAATCTTCTAAATATAATAATAATTCTAAATATATTAATAATGAATATACCTGTGTAAACTTGTACTGTCATGTAGAATAAAAATTATTATATTTTAGATTCCTACCGAAAAAGAAGTATATTGAAGTACCACTTAAGGATATACCTAGTAATAATATTAACAATAGGACTACATCGTAAATTCTAAATTTCAATTCAAACTGCATTCAAGAATTTAATAGCTGTTCCAGTTTACAAACCACTATTTATTGGATCTGATATAATAAGAATAATTATGATTCATTTTGAAAATCACGTATTGTCTACTAAACGATTGTAGACTTTAACAAATCGTCGGTAAAAAAATATCTTTAAAAAATGCCCTGTTGGTTAATACTTGGCGGCATCGGCGATTTATCATCTCATGTCGCAAGGATTCTCTTTGCTTGGATTTTCTTCAGTTATTCGTCAATTTCACGTTTAAATAAATAACCATTTATTTTTCCTCATACTCTTCATTATGCACTTTTCCTCTCGTTCCCACGAATATAGTACTCTCCGTGGCTGATGCACTTCGATACAGAGGTCGAAACACGCTCACTGTAATTTAATGGTTTAACGTTACTTTGTAAAGTAATAGCCATAATTTTGAAACACAGCAACTGTCTTTTTTGGTGTGAGATGAGAGCGTCTGCACACGTAGCCTCGGATATATTGCAGACGAGTTCTAGGCTCTCTGCAAGAATTACTGCTACTTGGGAACTATCAAAAGGAAGAGTCCAGTGAGTGGACTTTTGCACGAGGGAGCGCTTGCCGCGCTACACAGAAAAATAATAGAGATTTCTTTAGCTTTCTTCTTTCTGTCCTAGCAAATTCTGCTTAATCATATAACTTTAGTGCATTTATCTGTACTAGAACTCCAATATTAATTTCAACTAATTATAGGCAATTCTGCGAATATATAACGTATGATTAAAAATCACAATATCATCTAATTAACTTTTGTTACAAGTATGTCTCAATAAAGTCAATCAAAATATTATTTTAATAACTATTCGATATTAATTTGAAAAACCAATAATTATCAGTATGTATCTTTAAATATATATCTTTATCAAATATACTTTTTTTTTATTTATGAGGATTGAATGACCTCTCTTAACGTACACTGTTAAACGTTTCTAGATGATTTGAATGTAATTTACTGGAAGAAAATTTCCTATCCGAATCTGGATTTATTCAAAGCTAATGGAATCAATTTCAAGCATTCTAAGATTAAATCAAAAGAATATACCTTAAATTTTATCTTAAAGTACATTTACATTAATCTTCAACTACAGCTGAGTTTTCAAGTACATGAAAATTAATGTTATTTTTAACAGTGTATGTCAGTAGACAGATCTTACAACGTGCATTTTTTCTTACATTTTATCAATGACGCTGATATTCGCTCAAGTTTTTAACATGCTTTCAGCCACTATGATTAGAATTGTTCACTTTTAGATTAAAAAAAATATTCATAATGAAATAAACTATTAAAAAGACATGTACTTTTAAAAGAAAATTTAGTAAAAACTTACAGTTAGAAGGATCAACTAGAAAATTAGAATGACTAAAACTTAATAATTGCAAGTGAATTTGAAATCAATTTTATCCGAGATACAAGTAGTTCGTGCAAAACTTTGAATTAGATGCAGTTATAATTTATAACCAATGAGTGACTAACAATAAATGGCTAATTGACTTTTCAACGTTTTTACTAGTGCTATCAATATCACTGATTAAACACTCATATCTGAAGTAGATGTACGACACTCTTGATATATTATTTATACCATGTACAATTTTGATGAATCATTATATCTGTTCATCCTTCACTGACTGCATTTAAAGTCATTTTACACGTATTTATAATATTATTCTCTTGTATAAAAAATGGACACTACTTTGACCACAGAATCTAACTTCACATATGGAATGAAACAATTAACATTTGGATGGATCGATTATGTGTTGTTTGTTGGCTTACTGGGCGTCAGTTTACTCATTGGTATTTATTTTGGATTCTTTAGTAAACAGGACAGTGCCAAAGAGTATTTATTTGGTGGGAAAACAATGTCATACTTACCCGTCGCTATGAGTATGCTTGCAAGGTATGTATATCCGATTAAATGTAATAATTTAAAGAACGTATTACAATAAGATTACAATGTCTGATTTCTAAATAAGTAATTGAATAATAATATTTTGGATTAATGCAGCTTGTTGTCGGGTATAACCTTTCTTGGGATTCCTACAGAAGTTTATTTTCATGGTGCATACTACCTACTCACAGGAATACCAGCTATTATCTGTTGCACTATTACAGCATTTATTTTCTTGCCGATATTCTACGATCTTCAACTTGCCAGTAGTTATGAGTATTTGGAAATGCGATTCTCAAAAAGTATTCGATCATTGGCATCGTTTCTCTACGTCATATCACTGATGTTATACATACCGATAGTAATTTATGTACCAGCATTGGCTTTTTCGCAAGTTACAGGATATAGCGTTCATGTGATAACGCCGATTTTTAGTCTTGTTTGTATAACGTATACAACCATGGTAAAAATTTAATTAAAATAATGATAATGCTTTTTAATATTATTATACTTAAAAAATGTGCAATACGCATAATAATACATAATCATGCAGGGTGGAGTTAAAGCAGTTGTTTGGACTGATACAATTCAATTATTTTTCACTATCGGAGGTTTATTTACCGTTTTGGTAATGGGGGTAAAGGCAGTAGGTGGTTTGTCAGAAGTTTGGGTAATTTCTAAAGAAGGTGGAAGACTAGACATTTTTGAGTAAATATATAATTTAATCCTATTTTATATGTGAATTTGGTAACGTTTATAATGAATGTTATCCTGCATTGCTCTTTGTTACAGTATGAATCCAAGCCCATTTGTACGAACCACATTTTGGAGTATGACGGTTGGCATGTTCTTTGGTAATGTTAGTCGATTTACTATAGGGCAAAAGTTTGTTCAAAGATTTCTAGCTATTGAAAAGGAAGCTAACATTAAAAAGTAATTATGCCTTTCGTTTCATATTTACTAACTTTGTGTAGAGCGTATTAAAATTTAATGTCATTTTAGAGCTGTATGTTTTATGGGAATCGGATGGATATTTTTACAATTCTGTTGCGTTATCACGGGTCTAATAGTATATTCGAAATATCACGATTGTGATCCTTTAACTGCTAAGGTAATATAAATAATGTTTGATTACATGAAATATATATATATATATATTGTGCACTATAACTTAAAAAAATTATTTTTAGTTGGTAAACCGAAATGATCAAATCTTGCCATACTATGTAATGGATGTTGCTAAAAACATTCCAGGCTTATCTGGAGTTTTTCTTGCTGGTCTGGTTAGCTCTGCATTATCGACAATGAGTGCTAGTCTAAACTCTCTTTCGGGAATCATTTACGAAGACTTTATAGATCAGTGGATTGAGGAAAGCCCTAAAAAAGATGCAAAATCGGCTAATATTATGAAGGTAAGTAAGTTAAATAAGATAATTTGCAAGTGCAATAAAAGGAAAGTGAAAGGAAAATAAGTTTGTATTCAATTTAATTTCGCAGATTACCTCCTTCATGATTGGTATGATTACAATTGCTATGATCTTTGTAATCGAGCATCTTGGTACGATTTTTGAAATGGCTAACAGTTTAAGTACAGTCGTCGATGGTCCGCTCCTTGGATTATTTATTCTCGGAATATTTATGCCATGGGTTGGCAAAAAAGGCGCAATTTCTGGTGGGTGTGTCTCCATCACTGTTATGTCGTGGATTGTTGGAGGAAGCCAGTGGTATATCTATAACAAACGCATACGGCAGGATCATCTACCCACCTCTATTGAAAATTGTCCCTTTCCACTGAACAGCACATTACTTGCAAATACGACACCGCCGCCTTTGTCAGATGAGGACGAGCCAATGTTGATCTTTAAAATATCATTTCTTTACCTCATATTGACAGGAACACTCATTACTGTGATTGTCGGATGTATCGTTAGTCTCATTATTAATGAGTCCGATTCATCAAAGGTTAATCCTAGACATATTGCACCATTTTTAAGAAGGTATGCACTAGATTAAAATTTGCTTATAAGTTTCAAAAGGAAATTTAAGAATAGTAATTTTCATGTAAATAATTTCCAGGTTCTTGCCGAAAAGGCAGTATGCGGAGGTATCTTTAAAGGAAATAACAGAAGAAAATAACAAAAAATAATTTAGATAGAAATTCTCAAGTATTTTACATAAGTTTTTCAATTCTTGAATCAGTATTATAAGAAAAAATCGAAACGTATTTATTGAACATTTTAGAAATCAAGTTTTGATTTTTAAGAATTATTTTTCCCATATGTTTTAATTTCTTATCTTCTACAATAATTACAAATTTGTAATACGTAAAATTATTCAATACAATTTTTTAAATCAATAAAATGGAAGATTAAAAAGAATGTATAATTATTACTTCCTTATTGTTACATTTTTGCATAGTCTTACCATGCGAGCACTTATTTAGGCGAGATTTCTTTACTATATGTAATAATTATAGTTAAATCATTCATACTTCAAAGTTCCCGCCTTTTGCCATTAAGCTATCGTTGGCATTTATTAAATATTGATAAATGTAAAGTATAGCTTACTTAATAAGCTATACTTAATATCATTTGTAGAAATTACGAAACGTGAGGAACAAATTTCCGTTTGATTCGCAATGCATTTATTTGTTCATGTTATCCAATTAAATACAGTTTATAAATAGTCTTATCTCTGCATAGGTGTTAATGAAAAGTGATATCGACATTGATATTTCAGTTTCTCACTTTCATGCATCTGTTCAAGTGGTTTCAATTTTGAAATCGAAATAAAATTAATTTTTTAAGCTATCGATTTAGAAATGAATAATTTTTTTTCATGAAGACTTATTACAACTTTGGTTCCCATAGTGGAAATGAAACGTTAATTTTTTGGTTGATCGGATTATTGCTTGTTTGGCATGTTGCTTGGACTCAGCCTATATCTATGGGCCAAACATATACATTATATTCCTGTTGCAATCATAAAAGTGAGTAGTTTAAGTGATGATGGTTTTCAAAAAAGATACTCTGTGATCCCTAAAAAACAGCTATGCAGTATGCCGCTGTGGTTAAACACAGCGTAAAAAGGGATTACGTCGTAAGCTGCTCCCGTGGCTTTCTTCTGCCAAAGAAAAGCTTGGAGAATCCCGCGGAAAAAGATGTAATTTCTTTGTGAGAACGCTGCTCATATTGACTCGTCAGTCTCGGAAAAGCGTATCCGCATCGCAAAGCAAAAATATTAGCATCTTGTTCCTTCGGATCCTACTTATTTAATTATTACATATATATATTATTAAGAACTAACGATCAACTAACGTCACGATCGGTCTGATCTTCATAATCGAGCGTCTGGGTACAGTGTTTGAGCTGACATTCGATTTGAACAGTGCCGTAGAGGGTGCACTACTGGGCCTCTTCATCCTGAGTTGAGCCCATGCTGATCTTTCAAATTGCTATACTATTTTTCACGCTCATTGGCAGCGTAATTACAATCGTCGTAGCGAATGCTGTTAGTTATCTGGCTGGGGAAACGGACGAGGTGGACAAAGTCAATCCGGATTATGTTTGCCCGGTTATTCGAGGGTTAGTAATTTTATGAAGTTTGACGACTTGATTTTCAAGAGCTGCTTAATTCGTACAAAAAATATTGTTTTTTATTTTGTAATAGTTTTTTTTTAGATTTCTACCACCGAAGGACTTTTTGATTAAGTTGCTAGACAATACTTTTATGAACAAAACATCAAACAATTACACAGCACAGGTTTCTTTATAACATGAATAAGCTGAATTATCTGAGATTTTACTTATTAAGTCAATATGGCAAATTCTAAAACATTTGAAAAATTGTTATTTCAGTTTCTAAAATTGCAGCAAGTTGGTAAAAACGACAATACCGTTAATACCATCGCCTTCATTGATATCACTGATACCGCGATAAATTAAATTTCAATTGTCACCTTCGATCCGGAGCCTCACATCCACAGAAATTCGCGCGCGCGCGCGCGTACCGATACATTCTCATTCCTTTGCACACGCATACATAATGGAATATACGAAAATAGAAGAGAACGGCATAAGCATATATGCGCAGTGACTGCGCGCGTACGCGCTGTTATCGATCAGACCTTACGCTTACGCAGGCGCAGCAGGATTTCAGGATGCGATGTATAGAGCTATATAGAGCACGAGTCAGAGTAATTTACCTATGGTATTCTACGCGCTGATTGTGCAATTTACTAGATAATTAAAGGACTCTAGCCGCGCATGCCTCGCGAATACGAGCTGTTTTAATCAATTCATCGCTGTCGCACGATGGCTCATGCTGATATAACATACGAACCAGAGACGACTGCTTATTATTGATTCTGGTATAGGCCGTTCTGTGGGTATGAAACTGATGAATGTTGGCGAATATACTGATACGCTAATAATTGCTGCTTTCGTGTTCACGATTCTCATTCACTCCGCGGTAAACGAATCCATTGAAAAGCATCAGTCTGAATGAATTGAGCGACCGCACGTAACCCAATACGAGCTACCTCGGATAAGGACTATATCCCTTGAGCAAAAGGAATTTGCAGTAGTCTGTCCCGGATCATCCATCCTCGATCCGTGAGCTCGTATGCACATCGGGAGAGGGGTGCTGTAGGGTCGATGGGCCGCGCCTATAACACGTGGATGATTCGCATAGTATATATACCGCTATACTGATCTCGCGCGCAGAGGAATCGCGCAGCAGCAGCAGCAGCAGCAGCAGCAGTAAGTATAGCAGGGCAACGCGAAGCGCGCGTGCAGTCTGCACTTGTCCCTCGAGCTTGCAGGAACGCTCCGCGACAAGTCTCGCGTGCCCTCAGGATTTTTCTCGCTGTTATTTCTCGTCTCGTGCATATACATAATACAGTCATGTCAAGATGGTGAACTCCGAGAGAGGCTACTGTGTCGGATCGAGTGCAGGTGAGCAGCGTTGTGCGTCTTCTTTATGGAATTTCATCCTTCCCGGAGGGGGTGGCGTTACTCGATATCTGCAGGCTATGGCGTTGCTGCGAGGCGAGAACGATTAAAAATACATGCGCGCCGGAGAGGACGGCTATTTTCGGCTGATCTATGTCAATAGTATAATATAAGTAGTGGCTTTTGTTCGCGGATATAGTATGCACTGGTGAAATATAGAACCGTTTTGTTTTTCTTCTAAAGTTCGGGAGAAAAACCAGGTGAGTTGAATGTAATACCGTCTATCAACCATCTGTCTCGTAATTCACCCCCGCTGTATACGCGTATCGTAACTTGAGCCGAGGCAAACAGAACTGCAGCGCTCTGAATTCGGCTAATTATATATATATTAGAAGTTTCGCATCCACTCGACGCTTCGCTATAGAAATTTAAACAATTATAACTTTCTGCCTATATATATATATTTCAATTCGCTGCTTATTCCATCAGTATAAGCATCGCAGAGCCGGTATCTAGAACTCGTCATCGGAATATGCAGCTGAATGCACGACGATTCAATTTCTCTATCCAACATACTCGTCGCATAGCTCATACGACCATCATTCCATTAATACCGCGCTCGCGCGCTTTCCCCGAACAAGCCCAGCAATAACCCATCGACTCCAGAAATATACTCAACGCAAAATCTCTTTTTCTTCTTTCTCTTTCTGGCCGTATCAGCAGCTGTAGCCAAGCAACGTCAACCAGTGCGAGGAACGTCGAAATGAGCCATCACCGCTCGTATGACGAGCTCCAAGAGCGCAACAGCAGCAGATCTCGAGGTCCGAGGCGGTAACGCGCGGACAGAGAAAGGAGCCGAGGAAAGAAGATAATGCGGCGAACTGTTGCTCGTACGTCCCACGCCTCGTACCACTGGCCGCGTAATAATAGACGAAAGCGGAGCCGAGCCGTCGTTCGTCAACGCGCAAAGTGACATACGCTGCTGAATCATCCCAAGAGGTGGACTCGAAAGTGTGCCGCGAAAAAACCGAGGCTGTCGGCAGATGAATTAGTTCGGAATAACTGTCATGGATCGTGGAAGGGTATATTTTGATACGAGCATTCGCCCATTTTTATAATGAAATTAGCTGATCGAATTTACTAGCTGTGCGTATCTGTGTGCGTGTGTTATTGTTGAAGTGTAGCGAAATTCAATGATGGTGATTTGTTAATTTGTTCGATTGGTCCAATGACATGCACTGCGTGCTCGTCTTTGATATTTAATTATTTATCCTATAGGTATATATAATACGGTGCAAATTTTTACAAAGCCTTTTTTGCAACTCTGGAATTTCATGTCTCATTCGAATTCGTTACATGTGCGTGGAGATCAATTCTAAAGTAGTTCTAACAGTGTGATATTAAAAATGACCTATAACAATATAGTCTTATAAATAGTGCTTTAAATACTCGAAGTGTTCCAAATGAAAGCTCCCGACTGTGTAGTTTATGAGAAAATTTCTAATTTTAACGCCAAAAGCTTTGCAAATACTAGATTTCCAGCAAAACCTGTGAATACTTATCACATTGTATTCTCAACGCATTTATTTAAATTTCTCACTGAAGATTCTTATTGTGAATATTGAAGAGCAATAAAATAAAACAATAACAATCGCCAAATGATCGGACGGTTTATTATTCCTAGAAAAACAAATCTCGTATTATAATCTGAAGTTGGCTCTAAACGCTGAACAAATCTCCTATTGTACAAAACTATTTTCCAAATATATTATATATACGGAAGGTGTCTAGCTGAGCAATTTACAAACGTGATGCAGTGCAGCTCAACGACGTGAGAGCAAAAGAAAACTTTGACCAACCGTGCGATGATCCGTCAGTTCTGGCCAGCCACATCTTCCTTCTCATCATCCACATTATGTCTTCGTCGACGTCGCTGCTGGTGCAGAAGGGCCTGTTGGCGTTGAGTCTCGCAGCGGCTCTAGTTCTCCTGTGCGCAATGGCTCGGCGTCGTCTAGCTGCCTTCGAGGAAGCCCATCGCGCTCGAAACAATCTCATCGTCGAGGTTCTGACAAACGTGAGCGAGGGTTTGGATCGAATCGAGGCCGGATTGGATGACATAGCCGCGCGAGCCGCTGCGGCTAAGCTCAGGTTGGGACAATTGACGGCCGTCAGGAGACAGAATCTACTGGCTTGTGCTCTTTTGAGGGAAAAAAGTCAGAGGCAGGAGATGCTGACGGGAAATGTCGACGAGAAGGTCGAGAGAAGCAAGACAGCCGCCTTCGCGGCAAGAGCTGGTGAGAAGAGGATCAACAGGGGCATGGGCACGTGACCGGCTTTCGAGAGCACGATGAGTGGAGGATTCTGTGGTTTGAGGATTGTTCACTTCTGTTTGAGTATGCAATTTTCTCTTTTTTATTATAGTTGTAGAATGAACGTATGAATAAGCAGGAATAAAAGTAGAGTATATTATTTAAATTATACAAGTCAAGACTTTGAAAATGCACATTTGCCGTTATTTATTATTTAAAATTTTTCTGTCGAGTTGATTTAAATGGGATTGAATACAAAATCGGTGCTATATCTAAACAAACATTAGTAGCATTTAGGGTTAAGAAGTTGTTGAATTAGATTTCCAGAGTATACACATAGTGAATGCACAAAACATAAATGTGACACTGGTCGGAATCACACACATTTATTTTAATCTGATTATATAACCAATTATAATGATTTTTATGATTATTTTTCCCTACTTACAGTACAAACTTCTACTACTTTTTATAAATTATACATTGTTCAGAAATGATTTTTACTAAATTTATAAGAAATTTTACACACATGTACATCTTCAACGGTGCTAACATTTTTTTAATGACTAATAACTTTTACAATATATAATGCGTATTTATCTAAAGAACTCAATCTTTTAAAGTAAAATGTCCTTTACACCATTCTTATACTCTTTTTTAATGAAATATCAAACCATTACTAAGTTTACATATAATGAGAAAGATGGTTACTTCAAATTTGTATATAAACATCAGGAAATGTTGTAATATTGTGGCACTAACAGAATGTATACTATACTTATTGTAATAATTAATTCACGTGCCAAATTTTATACACTTGTATAAATTTACTTCATGAAAGTGATCACGCTTAATCTATTAATTCCTGAATAACAAAAAAAAGAAAATAAATATTTCAGTGACTTTGAGCACATAAATTAATGAAATCGTGACTTGCTTGGTTCACGCGCACACGTTCACATAAGACAAGAATTACATCATCACTCTAGTATCGAAATGTAGTATTTATAAAAAAAGTACCTTTATATTTTTGGAGTGCCGTTTTAAGAACTCATTTTAATCCATTTTCAGTATAAAAGTCCTTTTTGCGTATAAAATTGGTTTTTACGTAATGTCTTTTTTGGTATTTAAACTTGTTGATAATAACAAAAAACAAAAGCATTTTGTACTTTTGTAAGTGGTCAAAAAATGTAGCATGATCTCAAAAGCATTTATATAAATTGTTTCCAAGTACAAACTTTACTTATGTCAATTTCATTAAAATTTATGAACTTAAAGTCACTATAAAATTATTTTAAATTTAACTAAGATTAAATAACTACTTGTTATCAATCTAAATGTGATATTGTACTACTGACCACTTCATACTAGTTAAACATCTATCTGTTAAATAAATTTATAGAATAACTATCTGATCTATATTTAAATTTAGACACTATATAGAGCTTACATTTTTTCATGATACGTTTCATAGTATTTTATATAAACAGAAAACAAATGTTGACAATTTATTTTACACGAAGCGTTTTCTTTAATATGTATAAACCTTTTTAAAAATTACGTTTAAAAATCGTAAACCCTTTTTTAGAATTAAGTTTTAAAAATTATTAAGCAAAAGAAAAATATCAAAAACAATAGTACAAGATCTCGGCTTAAGATATAATGTCGAAAAATGTAACAACGCAGGGGAACAATGTCAGTGTGTGCCGGGCGAGCAAGTTGAAATGTTATCTCGCAAAAATGTAAACCACTGAAGTATGAATATTGTAAATTGAAAAAAAATCGGTGTGCAAAGTATTTAAATAATCTCAAATGCATTTATTTTTTCACTGAAAAGAGATCGTAAAAGGCGGATGCGACGAGATTTTTCAACAAAAATGGTAAGTGATAAGAGATACAATGAGACAATCACGGCGAAACTCTGAAAAAGAGAGATATCTTCGGTTCGGAAGCGAGTCATTGAAGTGAAAGGAAAGGAGTGAATAATATATATACAATTACACAAAATGAAACGATTCTAAGAGGGCCAAAATTGTATCTATTTGTATTAACTATAATTGTCAGATAAATGAACGTATAGGAATGATGAGGGCACAACTCGAATATTTTTCATGAAAATAAATATGTATAACGGCTTAAAGTATTGTT
Source organism: Muscidifurax raptorellus (assembly GCA_020010945.3). Taxonomy (NCBI): domain Eukaryota; kingdom Metazoa; phylum Arthropoda; class Insecta; order Hymenoptera; family Pteromalidae; genus Muscidifurax; species Muscidifurax raptorellus. The sequence continues at coordinate 627,240 of CM052081.1, read as the reverse complement.
TATGTATCAAAGCTAAAATAATTGTAAAGCATTACTGATACCACTTTCCGTATTCCGACTGTTGTCATCGAAACGTATAATTGCACATTCTTCAGGTAGATTGTATTCTGTGCGAGTCACACCTTAAACAAGGTGCTAATAGGACACAAAAGCATTATCTCTTGCATAAATTATCACAGTTGTGTACAATATATGCAAAATAAATCTGATACATGTAATATAGAATATTCTGTCTTATAGTTATTTAAAACATCACTCCATTCTAACAATTTTTTGATTGAAAAGGTATATTATTTTATCAAGCGTAATCAACAATATTTCTCAGTAAACACTCTGTGGATAAGTTGATGAAAACTTTCGACTAAACAACACCGCGTGGTTATCGTTATTGATAACTGTTTTCAAGTTGTCGATAAAAATAAAAAGTACAAAATTTGCCTGCTAAAAAAATCCGCGAAACAAAAAGTCCATACTAAAATTAAGCGCATGATACATTGACAAGACCAGAGGCACGCTGTCAAGGTCAATGGCATACAAAACCGCGCACATACGAGCGCAGAGTGTGTATAAGTGGTACCCGCACATGACGGTATCAGCATCAGACAAGAGAGAAACACCGCGGACTACGAGCCGGTTCGCAGGTCTCGCCAGTTCACTCGAGACCACAGTCCGCATTGGTACGTATATAGCGGCACGTCGTATATAGTAGCTGAAAACACACTGACACATTCGAAATGTGTGAGGCTAGCGAAAGTAAGTGAATTTTTCCTCATATTATCAGCTATAGGCTAAAGAGCAATTCTTCGGCGCGTCTCGACTTGGAAATGGTGTATAAGCGTAACATGTGTACGAATAATACTTCGTTGCGTCTATCCAAGATAGATTCGCGAGATTGGCTAGCAAAACATACGCGATATAGGTATATACGCTGGAGACTCATTAACGCGTATCGACGTGTGGGTTGCGCGGGAATGTTTGCACAGTGAATTTAGCCGTGATATTTTTTCCTATTCATGAGACGTATGTGGCTTTTTTGCGGCGTACGTGGACGTGCGGGTTTTGCGTAACAGTTGGGCGAGTGTGTAAAATCTCACGAGAACGTGCAATTCCGATGAGAAATTATCTCGGCGAGATTAATGAGCGGAGTCTGCGGTACTTGATGAGTAGTAACTTTTTTCCGCGTCAAGAATCGAGCCAATTTTCTGGAATTGCTGACGTCAATCAGCCAGTATATTCTTTATTTGAAATAGCTAAAGCGCTTGCGAATTAAAGTTTCATTTGACGGTGTCGCGCGGAATTGTTACTTTCAGAGATTAGATTGCCTGCAAAAAAGGTTTATGTCTAAAATGTGTATATGTTGCGTTATGCGAGTTATGATGCCTGGAATATAAATAAGCGCGTATTGCTAAATGTTCGATTAAAATGTGCAATTCGCACATATATTTATTTCTGCGTTATATTTACTCAAGTTCATATAGTTTTCATCTATAGAACATTAGAATTGCAACGAGTGTAATTATCAATTATGAAAACAAACTACGAAACTATAATACCGTTATTATAGATCGCTTAATATAAAACGATAAAATTACAGTCCGTTTAGATACCCAGGTACTCTTGCTGTGTTTTTTACATGCAACGTAAGTGACAAGTTGTATTTTCATTATGCATATAACACGAAAAAAATTCCCATAATCATATCATGATTTGATCGATTTATCAACGCTTCGTTTCTAGATTATAATGCTCGTTTTTTAACAGCTGTTAGGATTAATAAAGCCTTTACTTTAATCTGCTTTCACTTGATAAACTTCTTGAGAGTACAATGCATTAGAAAAATTATAGTATAAACTTATATATTTGATATACTGTGGTGACAAAAATTAAGGTATATAAGAGAGTAAAGCGGCGATACAATTTAATTATTATTACGGCCACACGAAATTGTGTAATGGGTATGAATAAGACTTTGCAATAATTTATATATTGATTTAAGGCCCCAATATATCAAATAACGTTGCATAATACACGCCAGGTAGCATTCCAGCTTTTACGGGTGTGGTATAGGCTATAGGGTGTTTGGACTGTAGCGTCCTATATAGATCCTTTGTTAATCAATGAAGCACTTTTTTTAAGTAGACTTAATACTGTAAGTCTGTCACAAGAAAGTTTTGCGATAAGTTTTGTTTATTGCTCCAACGGTACCTACTGATTACGACAGTCATGCTTACGGTATCATTTTTTTTTCTTAAAACAACGTTGATCAGTATTTCACAATAGCAACAGATTTTTCGTAAAAATATGTTTACGGGAAAATGCAAATTATGTATAGATTTTCAAGCACTAGGTATATAATACACAAGTGCGGCTTTCTTATATCCCCTTGAAAATCAATAGAACGCACGTACAGAGAGAAACTTTTCTTCTCCCACAGAGAATGTAGCCTGCAGCGGTCCGGGCTATCCAAGTCCGCGCGAGGCGATGTTTCGCGGGCCTCGCGAGAAAATTCTCTACGTCAACTGCATCCACACGGACCCAAAGAAACCGGACGTTTTGGCGACCGTGGATGTCAACCCGGAGAGTCCTACTTACTGCCAGGTGCGTTCGCAATATATATCTACGGTGCATTTCTATATATACGTATGCTAGACACTTTTAAAATCTCTCTTCCACCCCCTGTATCGAGAAATACTCGTATCGTTCGATATGCGTAGGAAGGAACGCATTCGATGCCGCAACTTTAAACTATATGCTATACTTTTATCTCTGTGAGCTCGTCTATAAGGCTTGTTTGTGTTTTCCTGCCTCGACGGCTCCTCACCGCGTCACTGTTTGAACGGATAACAGTAGGGATAAAGTTTGCTTTAAAACGTTATTTTTCAGCCAGCCAGAAAGATAGTGATTATAATTTATTTTCGTTACAATGTTTATAAATTTTTGTCCCAAGGCTATCTCCTAACATCGTATGAGCAAACCCAATCCAAAAAATAGAGAAACGTCGACCTTGCTATATATTCCAGCAGCAACTTTCACATCGCTCTCCAACTTTCCACCCATGCAGCTCATCAGTCCGGGTCTGAAGAGCCTCTCGAGTGTCTACCTCTGTAATCCATTATCTTTATTATCCTCGTGGCCCATCTCTTCCCCCCACATAATCGCGCTAATCCCAGCGTTAAACGGTCCGCTTATATTTGTCATTCGTTCTTTTCTCCTCTCGTATAATAATAATATTCCCCGTGTTTGCTCTCTGTCCGCGCCCCATGGCAGATAATCCACAAGCTGAGGATGCGGGAGGTAGGCGACGAGCTTCACCACAGCGGCTGGAATATCTGCAGCAGCTGCCACGGACAGCCCGGCAAGCGCGACACCCTCGTGCTGCCCTGCCTCATGTCCGACAGGATCTACTTCGTCGATGTCAGCGAGGAGAGGTCGCCCAGGATCAAGAAGGTCGAGTATATACGCTTATCTCATTATGTCTATATAGACGTAAGACGACTCGATCGCGCGATACGTATTGACACACTCGAGCTAAAATACAAATATATCGCTGTGTACCGATGGGTTTAAAGTCGAGATACTTATTGCCCCCTCGGCGATGATCAGGTCGTGGAACCGGAGGAAATGCACAAACATGGAGTGGCTACGCCGCACACGTCGCACTGCTCTCCCACCGGTGAAATCATGATCTCGACCCTGGGAAATCCGAGCGGCGACGCGCTCGGGGATTTTCTCTGCGTCGACGGCAAGAGCCTCGAGGTTACCGGCACCTGGGTGCGCGGTGACAAGAAGGCCAAGTTCGGCTATGACTTCTGGTACCAGCCCTATCACGATGTCCTCGTCGCAACCGAATGGGGTGTGCCGAACGTTTTCAAGAGAGGCTTTTCCACGGAAGATCCCAAGAGCATAGGTAAAGCCGCCGGATTATCTTTTCTTTGATTTACTATTTTTTTTAAGAAACTACTCTTTTCTTCGTTAAATTGAATATATAAACGCGCGATTGGCCAGAAAGCAGTGCTCTTTAATAATCATGGATAATTTAATGTTTTTTCAGCGACATATGAGGGTTCGTAGTATATCATTGTCTTACTTTACAAGCTCACCTCTGTGTTGTGTGTTATTCCAGCTTTGTGTCATTGAATAATCGATGTAACAAGCAGCGTAGAACCCTGGATTTGGCTTGCACGAGCGTTAGTTTAGTTTAGAAAAAAATAAGAACAAAACTTTAACAGCTTAACACTGCACAATATAACTGAAGAAATAATTTATAAATATAACGTCTGCACGATCGAGTCAGCAAACATTGAACGCACTTTTGCAAAGTTTAATTTTTTCAACTCCATTATTGTCGATTAACAATTTTATTCACTTGGGGACTCGCGAGCGCAAAAACAATATTCGCAAGCACTAATCTACATACATAAAGACTCGAGATATGCCCTGTTTATACTTACGAAGAAATAATTTATCATCTAAAAGTATACGCATACGACTTTCTCGCAGAGGTCTACGGCAGAAGCCTGAACTTCTACTCGTGGAAGGAGAGAACGTTGCAGCAGGTGATCAACCTCGGCCAAGACGGTGTCACTCCGCTCGAGGTGAGATTCCTTCACGATCCCAAGAGCAACGAGGGCTACGTCGGCTGCGCCGTCCACTCGACGGTCTACAGATTCTACAAGAAGGAAGATGGCACTTGGGCCGCCGATCAAGTCATCAAGGTACCCGCCAAGAAGGTCCAGGGATGGATGGCACCTCACATGGCTGGTATACGCGGCCTCGCCTTATATAATACTTACTTAACTCGCTTATTCTTCGAATAGCGCGAGTCATTCGTTTAAATGAGATCGATATTTATATCTAACGTATACAGTTTATCGCGGTGACGAGACTCGCTGAGTTTTCCTCGTTCTCGCGCATAACACCGTGATTGCACATGTGTATATGTACGCGCATAACCTCGTAATTGCACGTTTCCGCAGGTATGATAACCGACATCCTCATAAGCCTGGACGACAAGTATCTGTACTTTTCGAACTGGCTGCACGGCGACGTGCGCCAGTACGACATAACCGACCGAGCCAAGCCGAAACTCGTCGGTCAAGTCTTCCTCGGAGGCTCGATCCTCATCGACTCCAAAGTCCAGGTGCTCGAGGATCCGGAACTGAAGAAGCAGCCTGAGCCAGTGTTCGTTAAGGGCCGCAAGCTGGACGGTTCCCCGCAGATGCTGCAGCTCAGCCTCGACGGCAAACGCCTCTACGCCACGACGTCGCTCTTCAAGCCCTGGGACCGGCAGTTCTACGCCGAACACGTCAAGTGAGTTAACCGATGACGAATGAAAAGCTATAGAAAAACAAGACGCGCAGTGCGCGTCTATTATTTTAGGAGTAGTGCCGTTGATTCGTGTCGAATTCGGGAGCTGCTGGATTTTTGCTTTACAGGCCCTCTTTGGCTTTGAATTATATACTTGAAAATACATTTTACTTATTGAATACTCGCATCAAGAGTAAACGATGCAACGATTTTTGTTTCTCTATAGGCATGGCTCGGTCATGATAAAACTTGACATCGATACTGAAAACGGAGGAATGAAACTCGACAAGAATTTCTTGATCGACTTTGGAACTGATAAGTCTGATGTACTCTTGGCTCATGAGATGAGGTACCTGCGCAATTGATCGATTAACTAAATTTATCAAAAAAATTTACAACTCGTTCGGTTTTCAGGTACCCTGGAGGAGATTGCACGTCTGATATTTGGCTCGCCGACGATGCCAAACACTAAACTGTTTTTATTCTAATCAATGCTGTATACAGAGTGCCATTTTAATAATTTTTGTACTACAATCGTCTAAAATGCTTTATTTCGAGTTCTCCATTATTATAGAATGATCAAAACCACTTATAGTTTCAAATTTTACTAGTCCTAAAATTGTAGCTAAAAAACTCAGTACCATATAAGTATACTTTATCAGCAAATTTCAGAAATCTAACTGACCGACTGTTGGTCCGAAAAACACCGTTAGGCACGTGTTAGATCAGAGTCATACCAGAGGGCATTGTATTTCTGTTCTATGCAGTCTTTTAACTTTAATTGTTCAATTCACGATCGTTATGGGAGTATTGAGTAAAAATAAAAAGTCAGAATACCGAATGATAATTCTTTTAAAAAAACACAGTAACAATTTATTTGTCCACATGATCGTTTTTAAATATAAAGTTTACAGTGCGACAAAAAAAATATATCGCTATACGATTACATGTATGAACATCACTCGTATTTTCGTTTGTTCAGCTTTGACAAGCTGTCGACAATGCAATATTTATGTACAACCGTGCATATTCGTCGCTACTGCAAAAATCGCGACTGGCCTCGGCTACTTTTCAAGTTATCTTCTTCCTATATATGCTCGCTTTATTCTTTGTAAAAACTACTTTTTGCGATTACACTTAAACGCTTAAATAATTATTAAAAAATATATATATAAAAGAGATAGAAAATAGTATAAATTTAAGGATGACAATAATGAAAATGATAGGCTGATCGAACCGATGTCGCGCTGGCAATATCAAGGCATAATCAAGCCGAGAAAAGTTTGCTAAGTCATAAATTTTCATCAGAATCACGAATCGCTGATTCATCTCTTACTTCTAATTTTATATTGAATTTTGGTATTGTCCACGCAAAGCGGAACAATTCAATCGAGAAACGCAAACTTTCCTCGACACACCTTTCCCGCATTGTTGAGCTGAAAAAGCTCGTACAAAATCTCCTTTTATCCTCTTCGGGCGCTCGCGCGCTCATACACAATAACACAATATATAACATAATGCGATTAAAATGCGAATGCGTTAATATTCATCCTCCTCGTCGGGTCGGACTTGAGGGAACCTCCTGAGTCCCTGCTGGGAAGCTTGCGGTCGTCTCTGCTGTAGCGGGATGTTGACCTCCTCGGGACTACGGAAGACCTGGTTTATCGGGACGCGGTACTGGGGCGTCGAAGGCGAGGGCTGAGGTCGTCCGCCGCTCGGCAGACTGTTGATCGTCGGGATCGGCTGCTGGGCAATGTAGATCTGTGGGAGAGAAAATTCAATGATTCGATGTGAAAAATTCAGATCGGATTTTTCCATCCTGAGACGGGAGATGGATGGACTTACCGGTCGGCGCTGGGGAGCGTTGTTCGTGCGGTACTCGTCGTTTTCACGCTCATCCGTGTAGATATCGGAGGGGAAGTATCTTTCGCTGTAGCGCAGAGTGACATTGGGCTTGCTCTCGGCTTCGTCCAAATTCAACGGCTTGTACAGGTACTCGTTGACAAAGTGGTACTGCGAGCTCTTCTTGCAGGTGATGTCGCCGTTCGGTGGCATGCAAATCAGGTGCACCTTAAATATTCATAATTCGCACGATGATGAGACACGCGCATCACAGGAACATTTATTGCGGTTATTGAATTTTACCTGATGGAAGGTGAATCCCTCGGGACAGATCCACGAGTGCTTGGCGTTGTCGTGACAGTAGTGGAAGACCTCGCAGTTGAGCTCCTCGTCGGCGTAGTAACCAGTCTGCTTTCCAACGCAGTCGAACTTGCTCTGGGGCAGAAGCAGGCTCAGACGGTCGGGCTCCTCTTTCTCCTCCTCGAGCTCCTCCTCCAGCTTCGCAGATTTGAAATAAAAATTTCGGATTTGCAATGAATCGGGAGAAAAATCGGCAGTGGCTCGTTATGGTATATATCATGTAAAAGCGGGATGTCGTACTTTGTATTTTACCTGACCGTTCTTAGAGAACTGCTGGGGCCCGCCGCCGCGGATCTGCTGCGCGCGCTGCTGCGAGATCTTTACTGGCACTGTGTGCTGGTACTCGCGAGAGGCGTCGATTACCGACTGAGCCTTCCTGTATCCCTGCAATTATGCGCTCGAATTGATTCATCGTTCATTCAAAAAATATATATACATATATATCACAAGCTTCCGTATATCTATATACCTGGGGTGTACTGGGATTTCTGTAGATCGGCGTAGGCGACGGCGTGGGCGTCACGGCGTTGTCCTCGTAGCTGTTGTCACGATAGCCCGAGGATCCGCTGTAGCCACTGTACAGCGGTCCAAGACTGGACTTGCTGGGATAGGCCACCGAACGAGTCTCGATGTTGTCGCTGTACTGGCCGGCGGCCACAGCGGCTGCCCAGAGTACCAGGCACAGCCGATACATTTTTTAGATTATTTTTTTAACTGGAAAGTACAGAAATTGCCAAATTTGATAAATATTATATATATATTAATCGCGAAATTTTCGAAATCGCTCAGTGGGCTTAGACCATTATATATAATACGCACATCAAGTATCACGCCTATGGTATATACACAATCCATAAATCCACATCCAGCTGCAATAACGAGAGTTTCTAATCGCGCGCGAAGAGCCCCATTACTTCTCCCCTCCTCCCGAAAAGCGCGTCTGGTGTCTGTCATAATGATGACTCGCCGCCGCGTCTAGCAGGTGTCGCGATATCGAAGAAAGTGTGCACAATGCACTGTGCCCCTGACCTAGAATATCGCCAAGGAGAAACCTGTGCTGATGCTCGTCCGTTCTTTCGGATTTATTTATTGTCAGACGAAATATACCTATATAGCCAATATCAATTTTGACAGGGTTCGATCAACCATATAGCATACAGTTAGATTTCACCTCTTCGCGTCATAAAATAATTTAAAAGTGTAAATGAAGTCGAGACGAAGTCGCCCGGAAAAATTGCTTGAAAAATTGTATAAATCAGTGTGGCTGTAGAGTATAAGCTATACACTCTCACGTATGACATTGAACACATTAATCCAGACTTGTATATAGAATATATTATTACATATAGGATCGGTCATACTTTTATATTTACTGCGTGTATATTGGCCGCTTTCTACGTGTCTCGCGTCGGCAGTAACGCACGCGAGAGAAATCAGTTTGCGCGCTTGTATACTTATCCGCCAGCTGAAAAATCCAGTCGTCACAGTCGCGTGGACTGCTCTGCTCGCCGATACATCGAGATTCGCTTTTGATCGTTTGGAAACTGAAAGGGCGCGCGGATGAGCTTTAGAGAGAAAGAGAAAGAGAGGGAGATACGAGAGTAAACGCGGGAAATCGAAATGTTATCACGAGAGAGCAGAAAAACGCTCTCGCAGATTATGCTTTTCATTGGAGGCTCGCAGGAAAGCGAGTTAAACTTTCTACAAACTGAACAACGGCGCGCGCAGCAGTATAGACTGGGCAAGCAGTGGCTTGTCGCGCACCACTGGCGGTGGCTTTCGTTTTGGGAGACTGATGGAGGTTCTTGCCTCTTGTATGATTTTTTTTTTCGATAGTTTTTTGATTTCGAAGAAGTGACGATAAATCCGCCGCTTTATCGCGAGCTGCATGCGTGTACAACTGCGAAGCGAGAAAAATAAAATGCTTATTTCTTAAACAGCTGCACGGTCACGGTTAAACGCCGCTACGATTTCTTCGAGTTGCGGTATCTCGCCGTATGCGTTATATATATATATATATATATATATATATATATATATATATATAGAGAGAGAGAGAGAGAGAGAGAGAGAGAGAGAGCTTTATAAGGCAAATGAGGCGGTCGAGAGTTTTGAAAGTTCGCGCGAGTCAGTGTAAAATGAAGCAGAGTTGTTATACTCGCGCTCGAAAAGGAAGTCCAGCGTAATTTCTTAATATGAAGGAAATTTAATTGAAGAGCGTTTATCGAGTCTACCGTAGACATACCGCGCCTGCACCCTGCGACGCTGCGCGCGTGCGAACATGCAGCGAAATCCTTTCTGACCCACTGCTCGAACTTTCCAACTCCACATCTCACCGTTTCTGACTAGCGAAGATAGGTGGCGCGTGAACACTTTCCTCGTGCATCGGATAGAGCTTACATACCCGTCCGTGTGTATACGCGTGCATATAGAGAAGTATCAAGATAACATGCTAATTATTTGTCGCTACGCAGTTGTGCCCGAAATCCCTTCGACAAAACGCATTACATCACCGCGATACCCCCCAAGCCACGTCTTGGCTCACGCGCGCACATGAATCACATCGGTTAAGGTACACATGTCTACACGCGAGCGGCTCGTTAATTTCTCCATTTGGACTCGCAAACGGCTACTGCATGCACTCGTGTGCGTACGCGGAAATATTCGTCGAGATCTTTTTTACGCCAATTTGCTGCCTTATCGAGCGACCTGTGCGAGCGAGATCTGAGTCTCGGATCGATAAAAGTTTATTATTTGGCCAACATTAGCTCCAATCTGAATGTACGTACGAAAAGTTGCAAACTGCGACTATATTCGAAATTCTGCGCAAACTTTGTTTTTTTACGATCGAATCAAATCGCATTAACAATTACAGTTACACATAATAATAACAACAATAACTCAAGTTTTTATCGCGCCGTTCTTTATTATCTTTATCACCGAGGATTGTACAATTTTTCGCACAAAGCCCTGCGCGCAATCGTCGTTATATCTATGCGATTTTTATAACCATTACGTTGGCATTCCGCGCAGCGGTATATATTATACACGTAACGGAAAGGGCATTAACATTTTACAAGAGTTAGTGATATTACGCTTCTGGAAAAACATAAACCACAACGGCCCACGCAGACCGAGGGAATATTCCCAAAGAATTGAAAATTTTTCATCGCGAGATCTATCGCAACGATTGTCTCGATTCACGAGGAAGGAATGCGCCTGTATGCTAATATAATAGACGCACAGCGCGAGTGTTCGCGCGCGATATTTCCTAGGATAAAAGCGTTCGCGCGCACAAGTTGATGGAATCTACTTTTCGAATAATTTTTTTACAAAAAATTACACGCCCTGCCCGGGATTGCGCAAAAATCCAACCGCGAAACTGACTCCTCCCCCGAAAAACACACTGCAGCGCATAGTGGCCGCATTTCTCCATCCCAGTTTTCCGTAACTCGGCTTATTTGCATTTTCAACAAGCTATATCCATAGCCGCGGCTTTCGGCGGCACAATTACCGACGTCTCGCGCAATATGCATTGCAACGCTCGGCAAAGAAGGAGATAAAAAAATCCCCGATGTGCCATGGATTTTTGCCTTTTTCAACATCGCCATCAGCGCGAACTAACGAGAAAGAGAGCGCGACACCGTTGCTATGGCATTTCTCGCGTTTACGGCGGATCATTCGCCGATCATTATAGGAAGTGGAGTGAAAGTGCCGCCGCGTAATTTGTATCAATGAACGCGAGCGCGCCTATATATATATGCGAACTATATATATACATATACTCGTCCCAGAGCCGCGTATGCTTATCTCGAGCTGGCTGTACGTGCTTTTTTATTGCGGAGTTTACTTCCTGGAAGCCGAGCTGCATACAGCTGCAGTGTACTTATAAAACGAATAATTGCCTTATTTTTTTATTTCATCTCAGTTCTCGCTCTCGAGTCGTGGGATATACTCCGAGTTTTGAATATGCGCTAGGCATAGATCGCGAATGGGAACTGATTCAAAGGCAAAAACTTATACCGGGTGTGCGATGGTGCATGCAGAATTGTTTATGTAAACTCGGATCGTAAAGTTGCTACGAGTACTCCGTTATGTCGGTTTATGCGTTACCGTAAATCATGTTTAGTTATCTCTGTTTGCTCTGCAAAGATGTATACGTGCACTCTTGGATTATATCGACGTTTTCCGGTATGCCGATTCTTGCGCGACGTATATGTCTCGAGAGAGTCGATTTTCTAAAATAAAATAATCACTCAATTTTAGGAGAGTTTACGCTCGTACGTGGATAATAAAGTTATATAAATTTTGAGGAAAGCGATTGATTTTCATGCAGCAGCTGTAACATTAAATAATAATAAGGCCAGAAATAGCGCGTAGCTATGCGGCACTAAGCTATATATTTATCGCATTATTACGTCAAAGTTAATAAATTTTACAAGAATAAAACGGAAACCGCGAAAAGTGTCTCAATTAGATAATGTAATGATGGCGTAGTTCGGGAAAATTAACGCGATCCTGTCGCGCGAGCCGGCTTGATCAGCGAAAATATTATATTAATCCGCGGCGCGATTCCGCCGACGCAATAGCCGGTGGAACAGTTAAAACGAGCCCGATCGACGTAAAATTCATTCCCTTCACATGGCAAAAAAGCGATTTCCCAATGCGCCGCAGTCATTGATTCTACAAATGTATTTTTGCGTAAACGCTGTATGCAGGCAATTGTTCGCGCAGTCAGGCATCGCTGCCGCATAATCGGCTCGTCACGCAGATTCTCCTTCGCGTCTCGGTCAATAGATTCTAAGTGGATAATAATCGATCGATCACTTTCGCATATCGCAGAAAACAAATTGCTATAATCGCAGGCAAGCGCGACTTCTTTGAATTTGATGAGGTTACATATATATTAGGTATAGACATATTGTACTACACTCGGAGAAATCGGTCCAGGCTTTTATTATTCTCTTCGAGTCATAATGATGGATAGAAAATTTTCGAACAGACTGCACGCGGTTTCCGCTGGATTGCAAGTTTTTGCGCGAGAAAATATCCCGAATGAATGTAACGACTGCGATTACGATGTGGTGTACGCGACGTTTGATAAAAATTCTGGTTTCGAGTAAGTTGTTTGAGTTTTTAGAATCAATTATATGGATTGCAGAATTAATTGATGGCTATATAACTAAAACGATCTTGTTTACGATGTGAAGAGAGTCGATCAAAAAATCATTTCATCTGTTCAGGATCGATAAGTATCTTCGCTTTCCACAGTACCATTAAAGATTATTTAGTTATAGCGAAGCCAAAATTAGCTGTTTTAATTGTGTTTATGATACGTCGAGTATGAAAATCAGTAAAAGTTTCCATTCATAATGTGTAATAAAGCTCGGCGCGCACGAGCACGTAGGGATCTAACGAATCAATTACATGCATAAATATTTTCACTTTCTAGCAATTTAGGCTAATAAGAGCGGCTCGCGCGGCAGACTCTCATAATTGAAAATCGTAAAAGATATTCCGCAATTACATTTTTACGCGATAATATATAATTGTTTACTCTACTGCATAAATTATAGCAGAGCAAATTTGCTGAAATTTGGAAGCCCAAGTGGAGCCGTGGAGCTTTCGCCAGTAGTCCGCTTAACGATCCACAAGCAAATGCCGCCTCGTATTACATAGCTGCCATAACTGTCAAACCGACGAGCTCTGCACCCCGTTGACATTAATCACCGGTGCAGCTAGGCGCTCGACGAAAAAAAAGGAAAAACCGCAAAAAGTCTCACGACGCCACGGTGTCCCGGAATCCCGGTCGAAAAAAACCACACACACACACACACACACACACACACACGTACACACAGTAACTCTCACGGAACCCAAGTCGAGCAGCGAAATATTACGTAATACAGGCGCGAAAGGGGAGATAGTTGTCCAGCGGGTACATATAGCTATATGCCGGCGGCGGCGGCGGCGGCGGCGGTCAGACTCGCGACAATACATAACCACCGAACTCTCCTAGGAGAGCCGAACCCGTTTTTCGCGCGGGCTTTGGAAAAGGAAATCTGGAGCACGCTTCTGTACGTGTATATAGCCTCGACGCTATATAACGGCATAATTGCGCCGATTTCGTAAGGAGCGAGCCCCGATGCAGTTTTCGAATCCATGCAGTTTTTCGCGATGGACAGCTTGATTTGGAGCTTGTAAAGTTCGAAATATATAGAACGTGTGTATAACGGTATCGAGTTTTCAAAACTGGTCGCGGCGGTTCGGCTAACTCGAATTTGAAAAATCGGTACATTGGGTAACAACGCCGCTCGCTGCATAATTGCATTAATGAGCTCGAAAAGCCGTTAAATTATATGCGCGAAAAATATGCTAATGCGCAATTCATTTCAAAGATATGCACTCATATAACGGAAAATAAGTAGCAAAGTCACCGCGAGCACTTAACGCTTTTATTTTTAGCGTGCGATTTACATCGTTAAATTTAAAGCCACACATTGGCGCATTAGATATCTGAAAAACAAGTTGCGTCGAAACGATTGCAACATTATTTTTCAAAAGCAGTAGTGTCCGGCTCCATTACCGGTTACTCGGCCAAAACGAAAATATAGCGCTAATCCCGCGGCCAACACTCCTGCGGTATCCCAAGTATTCCATCAGACATCGACTCGCCCTTGCTTCCAACCTCCTGCATAATGCACGCACGCCTGCACTCGGTTACATATACCTCTCGGCGCTCGTTCAGGCGGAACGAATTTATCCAATAAAGCCGCGACTTCCTGCATCGCGCGTGTAAGTATACATGCGTCGATTTCCTCGTTAACGAGCCGATAAACGCCCGCGAATGCTGCACACCATATATATAAATTCGTGCACTCGAAACCTGCGTCGCGCTCGATGAAAGTGATTAATATAGTTCGGGATTCGTTTCCGGTTTGGTAAAAGCGCCAGGGTTTTCCTTTTTCGCGGGGTACACTGCTCTCCTATATATATGCGCGTGCGGAAACGAAAGTGCAGCACATGCTGCGAGGGGAGATTAATGGGTAGGTGTACTTTTCTTCTTTTTGAGCTGCATGTACTTACAGTATTTGAATGTATCAATTTATCGTGTATGAAATTTCTCTCGCTCTATATACGATTCGGTAGCGGCGAGAACATTTCGATCAAAGCGATGAATGAACATCGATATAGGCGTTCCTTATAATCCAAGGAAAAACATGCACTTTCTCACTCTTTCAAATCACTCTCATATCACACTCGAAAGTAAAAATGATCCTCGCTTACCTTAGCTTCAATGAAATAAAATCTGCGAAACGAGCCAATCTAATCCACGGGGCAACGAGCTCGAGCGCAAAATAAATGCACAACGGTTTACGGTATCAGTATATCTGTATATGTACCTAGACACTGGCGTGAGCGAAGAGAAAGAACAGACGAACGGACACACACGCGGGCTTTATCTCGGCGAGCCGGCGAGACATTCTCTTATATAGCTTGGCCCCTCTGAAAGGCTCTTTCGCCTCCACCTGGCCGCAGGGCGGCTCGAGACGCTAAAAGAGAAGAGGGGAGAGACTTTACGCGCTCGCCGCGAGATCTGACTTTCGGCGAGGTGCATCCGATCGCCGATAAATTACGTACTGTATAATTGCAGCCTTAGTTTTATTGCGAAATGGAAAATTCGATTTTAATCGTGTTCAGGAAAACAATAACTCGCCCTAGAAAATTCTCACGCGGCTCTAATTCGCCTTTTGCAAGAGCGACGCGCGAGCGTGTATTTTGACTTATGTAAAGGGCGATCGTTTTTCGGCAAGATTTTAAGGAAGACCAGTATATATACATAAATTCTTACTTTTTACAAGGATACAAAGTATTATTTGTTATTCAATATATGATTGTATTAATCCTTCGTATCGTATTATCCTCACAACGGTCTGAAAACACGTTTTCTCAAAATTGCTTATGTCATCAGCGTCAGAGCCCATCTGTACGTACACGCAGAATATTTCGCAATATGGGTTATTTCATTTGTTGTCGCCGTCCAAATATGATAAATTCGTCATAAGCGTTTATACGTTGAAATACATCGGCTGAATATAACTAAAATGTAATATCTATTATTTATGTCGCCGCGCGAGTTCCCCAAAAGTAAAAACAGACCCGCGCCGGTCTGGTATCGGACAAGCTCCAGCGCACACATGCGACTAATCGATAAAACTCTATACAGCTCATATGAACGGCATGAAATACTTTGCGAATAAAGCTGAAAATCCTTAAAAATCCCGTCCACTCAAAGGTCAAGCAGGCCTCGATCGATGCTCCTCATCATAAAATATATATCGACCAACTCGTATATATATATATATATCTCATTCAAAACAAACCAATTTCCCCGACCGCTGCCCATACACACACGCTCAAAGGCTCTGATCTCTATTTTGGTTTTTTCTCAATTACGATTGCCCACTACTTTCACTCGCGCGCACGTCGACCATATAGCACGCATGGCTGAGCCTGCTGCTGCTGCCGCTGCGCGCGCGCGGTATAGCCGCGGCGACTCGTTGGAATCGCCGAAGGATGAGTTTTTCAGGACTTTCGCGAGCATGTGTGGGTGCCGGCTGACGTCAAACGTTTCGCCTCCGGCCAATTAATTCTGAATTTAAACAAGGGCATTTGCGAATTTTCATCGCGATTCAACAGCGATCCGGCCGAAAGCATCGGCGCTCACGCAATTTCTGCTTTAAGATTCTAGATTACAGCCTCTCTCGACCCTCGAGGCTCCACACCTCCGCCTCGCCTCGGGGACCAGCTGATCAAGGAGAAAAAAGATTCGCTCGATGAAAAAAAAAAAAATGCTCACGCTCGAGCGACGGTCTTGCATCATCGAAGGATAATACGGCTCGCACGAGTCTCCGAGAAAGACTTTCTTCGGCGGCTCTCCATCGGCCAGAGAGTGAAAACGCCCTCCCGTATCAGACGCACCGTGAGCGCAACAGTGAGCTCGCGACTTCCGTGCGAGCGTATGCGCAGAATACTGCACTTTTCGTATCGAGCTTATTCTGATATCGATGTGATTCTCTGATTCTTTACAGAGAGGGCTGTAATCAAATATTCATAGAGAAAAGGAGTTGGCAAAATTGAGGGTTATTATAATTGAGGTTTCCCACCACGATTTCTCTGAAGTACGCATGTAATATCTGCGTTATATTTTTTCCTCCTCGTATGCGATATACTGTGTATAAAAGTATTTTGCGTCGTTCCGCGGATTCGCGTCTATCACATGTCCTATACAGTTGTTGTATCAAGCTTTCACTTGATCCGTTGATGGATTTTAATTTTAATGTCACATTTCAATCTATAAGCTTCTTTTCGATTTTATACTCGGCTCGAGAGGTTTACAGCCTCTGTATACATTTCGCTGGCAATATAGTAGGTCCCGAACGATCACTTTTGTCGCGAGCGCTTAGAGCTCGTAAACTTTTTCAAATCTCTCGCAGGCTGCAAACTGAACAATTAGATTTATTTCTTTTCCGCGGCCGTTAATTGCCGCCCAATTTTCTCGGCGCTTTAGTATTGATAAAACGCACGAGTTAGAGGTTTAGTTTAATTTTTAAAAACATTATAACTATAGTACCACGACACCGCACGTATACACGTTAAAAATAGGCTTGCTCGCGAGAGAGCGAACCATTTAATTCGCAAAGTGAAATCGAACGTTTAAACATAACCGCGCGAGCGTAATGCGCATTTATAAATCAATAATTCATCGAAAACTGCACATATCTATGAAGAGCGAGCACATACGGCGAAACAATCGGCATTATTTTCCAACGGATAATTTCCAAACTTATTACATTGTAATACAACGAGGAGTAGCTCGGTTCGAAATGAGCTACTGTTCGTTGGGAGCGACGATGTATACGACGACGTGTCATTATCTGGAAAAGCAGAAGGAAAGCTTCGACGTTAAAAAGCGAGAGTGTATGTCTATATACACTTCGATTAAAAGTCAGAGGACCAACGTTTGACAAACGTCGCGATAAACGGGACGAATATGCAGAATATGCGTATGGAAAGTTGTGGTATTAACCCACTTATCGTCGAGTCGTTGTGCAAACGCGAGAGACAATGTCCACGTGCTCCTTCTGTATATTTTTCTCTTCTCTTATAGTATAGTAGTACGTGCTTCCACGGGGCAATGGGTACCTACCAACTAAAGCAGTCACTGCCAATGGCAACGAAAGTGCTTTCGCTATCGAGTATAATAGCGTTTGTTTTTTCTTTCACTTTCGATATGAGACTTTTTTTATTTTTGTGTGTATACGCTGTGATCGATTTGCCCGCCGAGGACGAGTCTTATCGCGTTGCAGGCTTTAATTCGACTGTCGAGGGATCACGTACGTGTATAACGATGATGAATCATTGTTGGCGAAGACCTGCACCGACGCTTTTTTATATTCTCGTTTATTGCGATACTCTGTTTACATTATGTAAGAGGAGTGTATACTTATAACGTATGTAACCACCTCCTCATTTTATTCGAGTAAAAATTCGTCGAGCGAATCGTTAATAAACTTTTGTACTGTACATGTAGATATATAATTTTAGTAATTGCACTCGTTTGGTTTCTTTTTTAATCATTATGCATATATAAATCAGATAAAGTGCTCGTACATATTCACTTACATCCTCCGCTGCGCGCGCCGCAAGAGAGAGAGAGAGAGATGAGAGCAGCCATCAATCGTGTTGCGACTCTAAATTATACGCTTAACCCTTTTTTCTCGTACAGCCCGCGCGCACTTTATCAATCAAAGAGGTTTTAATTGAAATCGTAAACCCTTATCATAGAATTCGACATAATGAAGAAAGAAAGCGACTCGAATCCTGCAAAAAACAATAAACGCACTTTTCATTTTTCCTCTCGAATTTCTAGTAACCGAAAGTAGCCAGATCTCCGAAAACCACAGCGGCCACAGACTCACAATTTTGCGCAAGACTCGGAATCCATCGCGGAAAAAAAGTCTTTGAGCACACTTCGATCAGCCAGCTCGCCCGACGACTTCTCGAATCGAGTATACTTTTCAGATCTTCGATATGTACATATGACTTTGCTCTATTATGCAGATGCATTGCGTTTGAGAAAGTTCTATCCTACGGTATATATTTTGAGTCCCGGACGTGGTCGCGGGTGCAAAACCTTTTTTTTTGATTGCCGTTTGTATGCGGATGGCGAATTTATCTGATGTCGAGGAAGAATGGAATGCTGGGGTGCGTGGAGTGTGTGGGCAGAACAGTGTGAAGAGAGGAGAGAAAGTATTGAGCCGTTGTTTCAAAGTTGATAATATGTAAAAGTAATTACATTATATTAGGCTGGAGTTATTAGAGAGCATCGTCTCGCGATCAATTTACGCAGAATCGGCTGACGTTGTAAAAGTTGACTACAGCAGGATGAAGAATTCCTCGAAGAGTCATGAAAACGCGCAACAAGCATATGGAATATCGGCAATGATATACTCTCCCATGCGTAGTATATGTATGTACTATACTTACGCGTATATATTCTAGCTTATATCGCAGGAGAGAAAGAAAGCTTCCAGAGCTCTCGCTTTTTTCCAGCGCGAATAGTGTTCTTCTCTTTGCTTTTCGTGATAGTCATTATGCGCCAGCGGATGGTCTCGATGCATTAGCGCGCTATTCAGTGCGTTGCATCGCGCCCGCAGACGTGTTGCTGCTTCAATTAAAAAGTCTGAAAGCAAGAACGGCGAATAATTGACGAGCGGAAGATCCACGAGTGTATCTATCTCTCTTTTGTTTTTTGTTCCTCGGTTTCACTCATCGAAATTTGCATAGTTTTTTCTCCCGCTCTGTTGTTTTGGACTTTCCTCGGATGTAGATCGTTACTGTTGGATCGTTCCATCGGTTTATTGCCTGCAGGAGTATGAAAAAACGATCGACCGGTGCCAATGTGGGGATCCGGATCATTATCTCTTTCTCGTAACTCTGCCTGCTTCTTGTGTGACTTTGAATTTCCTCATACTTTTCTCTCCGCATTTTTACATAATTCGCGTTCGATAACGCGCGAAAACTTGTGCAATCGTCAAGAAAACCGAAGAGTTCCACCGCGTGCTCGCGTTCTTTCCTCGTGCGACCTCGCGAGCGAGGCGCAGTCGAAAAGAAGCCGAAGACGAAAGAGAAAAGCATCGGTTGAGAGAGTCGATGAACCATCGGCTTTCTTTTGGTTCACCGGCTTTGCCAATTTAACGCTCTTTGTTTTACACAATAACTGCATGTATATATGACGTATAGTAACTATCTTATCCTCGGCAATTAATTCCCATTATGTACTGGTTTTAATTTCCCCTACAAACATTTCAAAGTCACTATCAACATGAATCTCCAGAACCAGTTCTAAAGTTCAATGCCTATGTAGTTTCGTAACCGCGACTGCATCGAGGAATCGAAAAAAAATCGATTCGAAAGTTTGTATACATCAGCTCATAATTGTATTTATTTATCCGGCATTAAAATTCAAATTCAGCAGCGCGTGCTCGTAAGAAAAAAAGCGCCTCGATCGGCCACCTGTGCAACGCATCGCCACGTCTGCTCCGGTCGCGGTCGACGCACTCGCGATATTCGGCTCGCCGAATAAAAACACTTTCACCCGCGAGAAAGAGATAGAGAAAGTGCTTCGCGCCCCTCTGTTATAAGCATGTATATATGGTATAAATGGACCGTAAAGCGAGCGCACGAAAACTCGAAACTCAAGGCCGTGTTTCTCTAGCTCATGATATGGAGCCCTATATACTCTCTTGCAATAAATAAGACATTGATGATGATTCCAGTCGATCTCTGATTGAATTTTTTTATTTTGTGGGGTATACAGTTTTCGTACACGAAAACAATTTGGGACTGGCCCAGCCCCCAGAGATCCAAATCTTTATAACAACTTCATTTATTGAAAATGTGAAAACTACTTTCTCCAGAAATGTATTTCTAATAATGCGGAACCAATAACATATTCTCGTTTGCGCAAAAGAGGAAAAAGTCTAACGACCGACAAGCAGAGTTCAAAACTATATGGGCGCAGTCGTGCAGCAGTATAACAGCCGCGTGCGAAGGCAGTTTTGGTACACGGGCATGGCTCCGGCCATCGTAGACTCTAATGCATAATTATAATAGAGCGAGCCGGATAGTTTAAGCGGTGAGCAGGAGCGGCCAGTTCAATATACCGCTGGTAATAAAATGCATTTGTTCGGATCACTGCGCAGTCACGTCATCGGTTGTACCCGTGTATATAACAATTATTTAGTAAAGATATCTCTTCTCAGCTTTGTTCGTTCGAATGAAGAAAATATATGTATATATATTATGACCCGCGAATAATGTTAGCCTGAGTAAACGGCGCGTGGACAGTGCGCTTTCGATTTTGAGAAATTTACTCCGAAAACATCGCCGCCGCTAATTTATTGGCTTTAAAGTGGAATCATCTCGATAATACTTCACGGCTTACGACTCTCGCGAACCCAGTGAGCGAGTTACACACATATACATATGCGTATACATCGCGTGACCGGTAATTAAGATTCGCGCGCCGCATCTTTTCTAGGTCGAATAATAATAATAATAATAGTTCGCCAACTTTTACCCCATCTCGATACAATACAATGTATCCTTGACTTACACAACTATGTAAGTAAAATTGCCCGCTTTTCTTATTATTCTCTCGCCATCGGTGTAATATAACTCGTATATATATATATACATCGCTCGCGATCACTTTCGCCGTAATATCCATAAATTTCGCTCGAGCGAGTCGCGAAGACAATGCAGCCTGATGCAAAACATCGTCCTGGTGTGGCATATGATACCGGTCAGCATGTGTGCGCGAGAGTATAGAGCGGATGGAACTTCTTATCAGACGGACGACAAGTTGAGCGTGACGAACTGAAACGTATATATAATATGTTAACACGCTGATGAGGATTGTAGAAAAATGAGGCGAGAGTTGTTTGTTGTTCAGGCTTTTTGCTGGACGAGGTGTTATGTATGCTACGCTCCTGCAGAGCTATAGGTGTCGGGAGCATAGCTAATTAAGAAATTATGCCGCGCGGGAAAAGTCTTTCACTCTGGCGGTGCGAACGAGGAAAAATAAACACGCTTTCGTTTTAGGACAGCTTTTTTGCCTGCGAGGACCGCTTCTTTTACTATATCTAACGTACCCCAGCTATTTTCTGGCCGTGTTGTATGCTCATATTGCAATTTATAAGTGAAAACTGAAACGCTTTTCTCACTTAGCAATTCTTCTTTGAGCTTACGTATATTTACTTACTTATTTACTATTTTATCATATAAATACTGCAGTTACCTGCATGCATCAACATCGGAACAACATCTCTTAGAGCATAAAAACTCGAATCTTCGTACCGTCGAGAAAGGTCACTTTTAAAGATTAACGAGACGATCGGCAACGTAAAAACCGATTTTTACAGGAGACTACCTTACCAGCGGCTTTTAAGGCCGGTTTCGCTCCTGACTGACTGCTGATATAGTTGCGCAGCTGGTACACTTGTCCTTTTGATCAGCAAGTTCGTGAAAGCACCGCTGAGCGTCGGTGCGCTCTCGATCTGTTGCATCACGCATATAGATGTAATGCGTCGAAAACCAATTGAATTGTGTTTTTCAAATTTCTACTTACGCTGATTTATTTATCCTCAAAAGCAAAGCTAAATAATCTCGCGTTGCAATTGCTTATTTGTTATAATTTTTTACCTCCACACATTTATTATCTCAATAATCAGGGACACCGCTTCGGTGACGGACACTAAAGTCTTCGGTGTCAAGTGCGCTTTGCCGTTTCTTAAGACAAAAAAAAATTCAGCAAATTTAATGTTCTCGAGACGTCGGCCTTCTACCTACAACGTCGCCCTTTCATATTTCCTTTCCACAGCACATTTCTTCTCTACACTTCTTCTCTTTGTCCTGCAGACGCGTAAGTATAATTGCGTATTCGCCGCGGGATGTTTTCCTCGCCGCGTCGCCAATATTCCTGTACTTATAACTTGTATAAAAGGAAGTCGCGAAGAAACAAACGAGCGCGGCTGAGAATTAAATCTTTGGTGCGGATTGCGTTATTAGTTAGCTCGTTGAGCTCCGTGAGGTATTTCAGTATACGGCGAAGAGATGTCATTGAGGTAAGCTGCGTGTTCGCGAGACGGGACCGATATATTTTAGCGACGCGTGTGATTTGTTCGCTGAGTGAAAGCGATCTGTAATGACGAGGTCGTCGTACATTATAATTTTCATTACAAGTGCGCTTAATTATCTTCTTGAAACAATCATTTACTACAATTTTCAAACATTGGGAACGAATGAAGGCAATATTTTTTCCGCTTGTCCCTGAGTTGAGCAAACATATTTGTGGATTTATCTTTATTACACTTTATATTCGCCGTCAAACTTTATTATACATCCGATGAGGTCGACCATTTCCAACCTTCGAACTCGCCCGAGTCGAGTGCATGAGCATAATATAAACCCAGCAATAATAGGCGTTTAATGAGAGACGCATTCAATCATCGTCTGCGCCTTGTTAGTATAAGGTGCGCATCGGAAACACAAAGCTATATGTATTGACACAATCATGACATGCGTATACGCACGTATTGCAGAAGATGATTAATGAATAAGAAAAAGTCATCTCCACGAACGCCAAAGACCAAGCACTAAATTTTCAAGTAGTTACACTGAAAACCACAACACATAAATCAATAGCATTCCAATAGCATAGCAAGGTCGGCCGTCGAACAAAGCCGACATATATCTCCTCGTTGACAAAATCGAAGAATGAAAATCTTGCGAAAGCCAGGCATTAATACATGGCTCGTCAACGATATACAGCATACAAGGATACACACACACACACACACACATGTGTAATGCGTAATCGCGCGCGTATATATAGTCGGGATACTTTCACTGGGCGTGTGCTCGCGCGGCCGCGCGCACAAAACTGGGCCACATTGTCGTAATACGGTTCGATCCGCGTGCTGCTGCTGCTGGAAATTACCGGTTATATAATATATAACGTCCGCGGCGTGTAAACCGCGGAGATCAGGGATAGGATCGAGACTTTTCGGTGCTGAGCGATCCGGAGAATGACACGACGTGAAATCGATCTTGCAGTCTGATGGATTCGCAAAAACATCGTTTTCGGACGACGAGAGGCTGTGGGACGGAACGATTGGAAGATGCCATCGTTTTAGTTGTTCATCCACTATCAATTCCATACAGTATGCAATAAAGAATTTTTGTAATAACCGTCCTGCGATGCACGCGCGCAGTCGCGACTTTCTTTTCGCGATACGCGTCATCGAGCTCGATTAATTTCTTCCCTTTAATCGCGTATTTACCATACGAGATCGCGGCGACGCCTCTTTCCTATATACAGCTAATACATAGATATACGCCAAGAAGTATTCAAATTTCTTCCGTAGCAATAAGCTTATAATCCAGATTGTACAAGCAATATATCAGGCGGCATCGCCCGAGGCATAAAGGCGAGAAACTAATTCGACGAGAAAAAATTATAGGAATGGCTTGCGGATGTCTTTTTCAATAACGACGATCGTGGCCAACTTTTTTTCAAAAGTGATTACCGTGCTAAAATGGCTCGAAGTTTATAGAATAAGCAGCGATGAATTATGCGATTGTATATATATCGAACGGCATAACGATCAGGCTGCTTTGATTTACGATATTTTAAAAGCTTCACAGCAATTATCGTTAATCGGTATTCCATCAATTTTCAAAATTGGCCTACGTGCGAATTTTACGAGATAATTATGATTCGCATCGAATGGCGAACCTTTCAATTTCAGGACTCGACCGTGAACTATAGCTTTATATACATAAAAATTTCATTGTCAGTCTTGCGCAGTCGCGCAAGAGTCAAGTTTAAGGCACCTATAATGATGGTTATGAGATAAAGTAGGCGAGACGCATTAGAGCGTGTAAAGTCTGCAACTATAACTAATTTATGTGTACTTATGTGTGTGTATGTGTGTGTGTGTGTGTGTGTGTGTGCGAGCAAGCGAAGTGAATTTTACGCTGATGTATAGAGCCGTGGCTGCTTTTCACTGTCCACATCACGGGGTTTACTGACGATGCATTTCAAATTGCGCGTGATCGTTTGAAATTTAAACGAAAAGTGTAAAAAGAATGTTCTAAATAATTATTCGAAAGATTTGTTCTTAAATGAAATTACGCAGATGCTATCTTGGAAAATATTTATCGATGTATTAGCATCAAAATAATATAGTTTAGCTCTTCGATTTGAACTCTGATTTGCTGCGAGTACACAATGCAATCGAATATTATTAAAAAATGGCCTGGCATAATCGCACGCGTCATTTGTACCTGCGTTAATCCGATATCTGATTTACCCTTCGTATAATTCTATATGCGCTTATATAACAAGTCTTTATCGAATTCCTTCGTTCGTGTATTTTCTTTTACATTGGCCGAATATCCTGGTCTTTTACTCGATGCCGTAGAAAATGAAAGCTTTTTACGCAGCATAAATTTACATATATACGCGGCACAATAAGGAAGTGGGCTAAATACCATATAAGCTTATAGTTCCATATAGAAAAATGAATGGTCTAGTTAAAAAGTGCTCTGCATATACAATGCGGCAAGCCTTCTATAATGTGGTCAAAAACAAGAAATAAACTGTGAACGTCACAACTTTATGCGCTATTGAAAGATCCGTATAGTAATTTCTCACGAGTGATTTTAAATCTGTCTCCAAAGGCGTGAAAGCGCACAAAGAATCGCAGTGATATTTCAACGCTCGACAGAAGCCTGCTTCTGTTTCCATCAGACAGTCGCGAATCCTTTGTCAGTACAAGTTGGAGAGAAAGAGCGAGCCAGCGCACGAAATAATATAAGAGAGAAAAAGAGAGAGAGAGAAGCGTCTGCGACTGCCGGGTAAAAGCGGTAATACCTTATTACCAGATTGGTATCAAGGCCGACCGGTAGGCGTCCTTTTCTCGCTGAGCTGCTGGCTCTCTTTCTCTCACTCTCACTCTCGTTCGGGCGATCCCGAATTTCGGTGGCGTATAGCGAGAAAGCGCTCGATCTGTCTTTTAGGAACAGACTTGTCGGTGTCAGTGGAGCGAGATATTTTTTTTATGCTAATCGAACTGCGTTACCGCGCGTTTGCCTGAATCATTTTTATAGCATTATTTTCTTTATTCCAGCCGGTTGCGTTGAGTGGAAGCTTCATTTTGATCGATGACGTTTTCATGTTTTTACTAGTTCGTAACGTTATTGTCGTCGAGTCCCTGATGCAACTTCTTTCGACGACTTTATCCGAGATGAAAACATCAAGTTTATACATATATAAGGATTGTACATTTCTTTTAATCCGGGCAAATTGTGCAATATTACTGCAGGTTCAAATTGTAAGGTTACATATAT
The DNA here is from genome assembly GCA_020010945.3 of Muscidifurax raptorellus. Classification (NCBI taxonomy): domain Eukaryota; kingdom Metazoa; phylum Arthropoda; class Insecta; order Hymenoptera; family Pteromalidae; genus Muscidifurax; species Muscidifurax raptorellus. The sequence goes on along the minus strand of CM052081.1, from coordinate 601,251 downwards.
GTATATACGTATGTTGGATGAAATTTTCATATAACTATGCATAACTGATGATAGCAGTAGGATATAAGTGAAAATACATCAACCAGATATTTAAGTATATTAAAGCTGTGTCGGATCATTTTATTAAACATATTTACAGACTTAGAGTCAAAAATACAATACGGAATAAAGAACGCGCACATATCACATGTTCATCACTACATCGGCGGGCTTACAAATTTAGTAGTATTCGGCGTGAGATTTGTAGGCCAGGGCGGGGGCAGCGTAGGTAGCTACAGCTGGTGCGGCATGAACGGCCTTGACGACGGGGGCAGCGTAGGTAGCTACAGCTGGTGCGGCATGAACGGCCTTGACGACGGGGGCGGCATGAGCCACGGCTTTGACGGCGACTTGAGCGGGCTCCTTGTGGACCACGGCGTTGAATCCATTATGGGGGTCGGCGGTGTACTCGACGACGCGGCGGGTACCGTCGGCCTCGACGAGGGAGTAGCTGCCGCGGACGACGTCACCGTCGCGCTGCTCCTCCTGGGTCTTGGAGTCGCCGGTCAGAGCGTCGTTGACATCGTACGAGTAGCTGTACTGGGGGTTGGGGTCGTACTCGGCGTCGACGGTCTTGGCAACCACGGCCTTAGCCACTGGGGCGGCGTAGGCTACGGGAGCAGCGGCGTATGCGACGGGAGCGGCGGCATAGGATTTGTAGGCCACGGGGGCGGCGTGTGCCTGATAAGCTACGGGGGCGGCGTGCGCCTGGTAGGCTACGGGGGCAGCGTGCACAGCTGGGCCGGCTGAGTAGGTCACTGCAGCCGGAGCTGCGTGGAAAGCTGGTCCCGCGGAGTAGGCGATGTTTCCGGCGCTGGCGCAGGCCACGAGGGCGGCAAGGACGACGAACTGGAATTGGAGAATTACGTTAATCTAAACTTCTACGTTTGAACTTCAATTATTATCAGTAGTTGAAAGAGCTGAAATTTATTCGTAAAAATGTCCAATGAATATGAAATGTTTATCGCTTACCTTAAAAGCCATTGTGGGATCGATTGTTTGAGCTGTGCCGACTGAGGTGAGAAGGCTGATCGAATGATGCTTATAGTCGGGAGGCTTCGTGCTTATATACCCAATTTTTGGCCTATACCGCATCATGGCCGTTGTTCCCGTTTCAAATGTCGCACCGACGAGCCGCTCACCTCCACCCAATCTCATCCCGCAGGCGAAAATTAACCAACTCTGCTCACATAACAATGTGTCTAGAGCTGCTTTACTTTTGGCACAGCCGTAGGCCCGCGTGTAGAAATTTTGAAACTGGATAGAACTATCCTTGTGTGCATGAATTAACTTGATACATATCATTGGAAATTATAATTAGTATAGAAGTGAAAGATAGGATTTGCAAAAATTTTGAGCACACGTCGACAAAAAAAATTGGCGAAATTTCGAGTAGCTCAATTACATACGTGGACAGGTATGGTAAATCGAGAATTCGTTTCTTTTTTTCTTTTTTTTGTTGTCGTTTATCCGCGTACTTTTAAACTAGTACTATTGCGAATGGACGGTCTGGTATTATAACGAAATTTAAAAGATTTGGCCGCATTCGAATAATTGTATAATAAATTGATATACAAATTTTCGTCATGTCCTGATAAATGCATTGACCTTAAGGACTCGCATCACTATAGTAGAAAGTGGTGAAGAAAAGCACGAGAAAGAAATTTTACGATCAGTATTTTTGCATTAAAAATAAAACGACTTTGACCTTAATTCAACGTGCTGTTCATATATATATATATATATATATGGACTCTTACAAAATTGTCTGTACAATGTACTTGTAACAAAATTTTTGGTTATATTCAATAAAAATATTCTCTGTGAGCTACATAACCAATCATCTAAATCTCATTAGGGAGTTATATCATGAGAGGCAAGCTAAGCAACAGGATCGAGAAATCATCTAGAATCAGCACACTGGTTCGCATGAGCGGGTTATAAGAAAGTGCCGATGCGCCACCTATCTCCGCTAGCTAGAGACTAATATCTTTTCAAGTCTAGAGATGCGCTTAACTTGCAATATTTATAGAACCTTATTTCTATAACATTAAAATTAAATCGAGGATGTCAGAAGACTGAGAGAAGACAAAAGGCGCGAAGTTTTGTTATGGTAAAAATTGGTTTGATTTATTTACAAAAATAATTTATACAGGCTAGCCTCAGACACAATTGTGCGATATAAGAACAGAGACGATGTTGTGTTTGAGACTCTGATATAAAGGTATAACAAAAGTACTATAGTACAGTCTAAAAACGTCTTATTCAGTAATATTCCCCGTGCGATTTATAGGCGAGGGCAGGCTCGGCGTAGGCAGCGACGGCGGCCTTGACGGCAACTGGGGCGGCATGTACACCGGGCTCTTTTCGGACGACGGCGTTGAATCCGCTGTGTGCGTCGGCGGTGTACTCGACGATGCGACGAGTACCGTCGGCCTCGAGGAGGGAGTAGCTGCCGCGAACGGCGTCGCCGTCGCGCTGCTCCTCCTGGGTCTTGGAGTCGCCGGTCAGGGCGTCATGAACGTCGTAGGAGTAGCTGTACTGGGGATGGGGGTCGTAAGAATCTTCGGCAATGACAGCCTTGGCGACTGGAGCAGCGATTGCCACAGGGGCAGCGTGTGCCTCGTAAGCGATCGGAGCGGCGTGAGACTCGTATGCCAGAGGGGCTTCGTATCCGGCAGAGTATGCCACTGATGCACCCGGAATAGCTCCGGCGCTGGCGCAGGCCACGAAGCCGGCGAAGACGACGAACTGTGAGAAAATTTAAAGAAACATTTTTTATGCTATATTATTTCTTGCTGCATTTAATTATTATACTCACTTTGAGGGCCATTTTTCTTTTGGTTTTGCTTCGGTTGACTTGACTGAAATTCGAAGCCGATCGAATGATACCAAAAGTTGGAAGGGTCCGAGCTTATATACTCGACATTTTTCGCCGTCCATGGTCATTCCCAAATTTTGCGCTCCGTTTTCGACCGTTCTCCTCCCTTCTATCCCCAAACCAAAATTAACCACTTATGCTCACTTGATAGGGCATTCGAATGAACTTTTTACTTCAAGTATATATACTGCGCCAGTAAACACAAGTTTTCATTTCCTGAGTCCTTTGGTATGTACGAGGAGGGATGATAGTAAAATACTCAGAACCGAGCTCAGAACAGCAAGTTCCTTGATTGTGATAACTTAAATTTTAATAAAATTTCCTGTGTTTACTCGACGCATGGGTTAACTAACGAGCTGGCACCATTCATTTGATATCTTTAACTCTTTTACTAAAAATTACTAAACTAGAAAAAATTAATTTTCTCAACTAAAAACCTTTTTTTAAAAAACTCGAATAATTAAAGTTTGGCTAAGACGTTGTCCTTTCACTTTTTTTGCGGACCAGCTGACACAAAGTGTATGCACTCCAATGCGCGCAGTCATTGAAGGTCAAAGTTTGTCTTCGAGGACGATATTATTATAGTATGGAAAGTGTACAAATCGGCAAACACAAAAATTAGCACCAGCAAAAAACGAGCTTTATCAAACTTGGTTGTGCAGTTCTTAGTCCTCGAAAATATATAAATGAAAAAAGTACTTATGAAATTACACGAAAAGATTATATAATCGAAGCATTAATTTATCAATTTTTTATATATAAACAAGAATAAATTATTCGAATAAGTCAAACATCCTTATATTTACGGGGTGTATTCCGGTTTGTGTCAGTGAACCCGAAAAATTAGAGAAGCTGCTGTCGGTGTGCTAAAAAATAAAAATTTCTCGCTCGGGTATCCAGAGCTCAATAGTGGCAAATGGATATTCCATTAAACTTTTGACGGTTTTTTAACGAAGAGTGTCTCCAGTGACATAAGCTTCAATTTAGATTTCGATATTTCCTGATGCCGGTTTTCTATACATAATAGGCTTACATATAGGCACAAGAAAGTTTGGATGAATATTTTCATCTCGGCAATAGAAAAAAGTATTTAAATTTTGCTATTATACATCGAAAGTAGCTACTTAGATCAGGTACTCCAATTTACATTTCAATGTACTGAGCCAGGAACAAAACATTTTACAGACTGTTCAAAAAATGTAAATCCTTCGAGACGTAGGTAAATTTTTACTAGTCTCTTTATAATACGTGTTAAATTATAGATACCATTTCATTATACTAATATTTTAATACGGTACGTTGTTAACTGGTTTTATCGACGCATAGCAAGATTGTAGTAATATTACAAGACAAGGTTAGAATAATTGAATAAAGGCAGTGATTTAAATATGAGAGAATTATGAGAAGAATTTTATTCTTTCTGTATTTACAAGCTTATATCTAAAGTACGCAAATACAAATAGTCTTATATTTATATATTGAAAAGATCGCGTTCATGTGCATAGTATGTGCAGAGAGGAAGAAATACATTTACATAATTATAGTGAGAGCGTCGGTGCAAGGAAGGTATAAGGTAAGGTAAAAATAATGCGTATCACAAGGCAAAAGCCATATTATCGAAGACTAATTTAGTAGTAGGCGCCGTGGGATTTGTAGGCCAGAGCAGCAGGGGCGGCATAGGCGGCGATAGCCGGGGCTGCGTGAACGGCCTTGACGACGGGGGCGGCATGAGCGACGGCCTTGACGGCCAGTTGAGCGGGCTCCTTGTGGACGACGGCGTTGAATCCGTTGTGGGGGTCGGCGGTGTACTCGACGACGCGGCGGGTGCCGTCGGCCTCGAGGAGGGAGTAGCTTCCGCGGACGACGTCACCGTCCCGCTGCTCCTGCTGGCTCTTGGCGTCGCCGGTCAGCGTGTCGTGGACATCGTACGAGTAGCTGTACTGGGGGTTGGGGTCGTACTCGGCGTCGACGGTCTTGGCAACCACGGCCTTAGCCACTGGGGCGGCGTAGGCCAGTGCCGGAGCCGCGTACGACTTGTAGGCGAGCGGAGCCGCTGCGTAGGCGACGGCGGCCGGGGCTGCGTGGTAAGCTGGTCCCGCGGCGTAGCCGATGCTTCCGGCGCTGGCGCAGGCCACGAGGGCGGCGAGGACGACGAACTGTAAGGACGAAAATTCGGATTATAGATCGAGTTGCTGGCAGTCGCAGAAGACGCAAGCACGCGTATTACCTTAAAGGCCATTGCGTATGCGATCGAATAGCGGTGTAGCGAGGCGCAGGCTGACGATGATCGAGTGATGCCGCGACTCGAGGGAAGCCCGGCTTATATATCCACTCGCGCCACTTCAGCCGCGAGGACGCTCCTGCAGGCATCACGAGTTACCCCTGCAGGACCCTCGCTAGCTCATTCGAAACCTTCTCGATTCTCATTTCGATGTCGCAATGTATAGGTAGACACGCGCCCTACATATTTCGCCGGACTTCTCGCGTTGCGCCGCGGTCAGATGGGGCCGGCTGATTCGCCTTTGCTGATGATGGCCAGCGCATATAATACGCCCGATAAACTGCGTTACGTAACCTTTCTCTTTTGCTCCTTTATTTCTCGATCGCGAGCGAACGCGAAGAGCACCGCTCGCGTGCAGCAGCTTCGCGGTCATTTTTTTCACTCTCCTTTTTTATACTCTCGGCTCTGTAAATTGGTAGCCATATTATATGAAGGACGTAATTATTGCCACACTCCGAGGACTCGCTGTCGGATGAAAACGAAGGCTCGTGTTGATTTAGGCATGGGATTTTCTCGCCTCGTATCTATATAACAACGGCGAGAGAGAAATGGATCGCGATCACGTTAAGTATCTGGCTGGTTCATAAAGAATGAAATAATTTTGTTTAAAAAATCAGTACAATTTGGACATCTCCTGAGAAATTGGTCATGTCGCTGTCATCCCCGTTCTCAGCCGCGGAGACAATATCGCTATACGTCGCGCACCAAGGCCCCCCGATCGAATCGGCGAAAATTTGTCGAGACCGCGGCGCGCACACAATACCAGCTAGTCATCGTGATTAATTGGCCCGTATTAAGCCCTCGAACTCAAAGGTCGTGCGAGATAATTGACGGCGCGCACAAACGTGTAAGTCTGTCGTAATCGAGCTATCGAGGGAAAGAGAGAGAGAAAGAAGGCTCTGGATCCTCGGTATCTCGCTGACCCGATCTTCCTGCGAGAGAGCCGCGAAACGAACACCTTGTCACTCCTCTGCGCACGATCGGGCCGACGTATGATTTCGCCTCGCTTCGCTATTATATATACTATATTGGAGTTATGCATATATATTAGATGAAATTCCGATGGCTCGTGAAACTAGAGCAGTGACTGTAATATACATATTGATCGAGCGGCGGCGGCGGCGGCGACGACAACGATTATGCGAGATTTGGCCATCAGAGGTGGGACAAGTTATTCGTGGAAGACGTGAATCTGGAAGGCGTGGCAACGAGTGCGCGACGTCCGCATTTCCGAGGCGCTAACAATTTAGACAGCCGCGCTTCCCTGATCTAGTATATAAGGACGTTCGGCTCCTAGCATCGACATCAGTTTTACCTGAGAACTCATCAAACAAGCAGCTCAATCATGGCATTCAGAGTAAGTCTTTCTCACGCTAGTAAAATTTTCTACGTATCTATATGGCTCAGTCTAATTTTCCCATCTTCCTTTTCAGTTCCTCGCCCTCGCCGCCTTCGTGGCTTGCGCCAACGCCGGCTTGATCTCTCGATCGGCTCCCCTCGCCCAGGCTCCCGTCCTCTACGCGGCCGCTCCGGTTGCCAAGACCGTCGTGACCAAGGCCGTCGACGCCGAGTACGACCCCCATCCCCAGTACAGCTACTCCTACGACGTCCAGGACCAGTTGACCGGTGACTCGAAGAGCCAAGAGGAGCAGCGCGACGGCGACGCCGTTCGCGGCAGCTACTCCCTCCTCGAGTCCGACGGCACCCGCCGTACCGTCCACTACACCGCCGATGACGTCAACGGATTCAACGCCGTCGTCGAGAAGGAGCCCGCCACCGTGGCCGTCAAGACCGTGGCTCATGCCGCTCCCGTCGTCAAGACCGTCGCCCACGCCGCTCCCGTCGTCAAGGCCGTACACACTGCCCCGATCGTCAAGACCTACGCTGCCGCCGCCCCAGCCGTAGCCACCTACGCCGCTGCCCCAGCTGTCCACGCTGTCCACGCCACCTACGCCGCCGCTCCGGCTCTGGCCTACTCCGCTGCACCAGCTTACACCGCCTACTCCGCCCCAGCCTACGCCCAGAGCTACGCTGCCCCGGCCGTCCACTCGTACGCCCAGACCTACTCCGCACCGGTCGTCACCAAGTACGCCGCTGCTGCCCCCGCCGTCCACACCACCTACGCTGCTGCCGCCCCCGCCGTTCACACTACCTACGCCGCTGCCCCCGCCGTCCACGCCACCTACGCTGCTGCTCCAGCCGTCCACACCACGTACGCTGCTGCCCCAGCCATCGCTCACACCGCCTACGCAGCCCCCGCTGCCCACTACGCCAGCGCCTGGTAAACGGCCGCGCTGAGATCAGCTTCTTACTACCCGACTCGTCAAGGGTAGCGAGCAACGCGTGATCATGCACATCGTCAATTAGTCACTTCGATGTAATTCATTTTGTTTTTTTTCTATCTATATACGTCTCTTGTGTTGTCGTGCGACAATCATGTACAGCGAGGCCATCAAGTTAGCGTACGCGTTTGATGAATTTGTTTTAACGCAATGTGTGTTATTGTACGATGCCAAGGTTGTTTCCGATGTTAATAAATGTTAAAGTTCATTCACCATGAAATTTCAAAATTTTCAATTTCTCATCCCTCCTATTCCCAAGACCTTGAGCTTAGGCACGCCATATCGTATTATATATCAGTGCTCGCGAGTCCTCGACTAAGCAGAGGCCTAATTGAAAACGGACCTTTCACTTTTGAAAAAAGAATCACCGGCTCTCAAAAAAAAACAATGCGTCTGAATGTTAATTGACATCGAGAGCCTCGGGGCCCGGTAGCTTTATAGCAGCCCAATTTCGGTATATAGGCGCTCGCACCTATCGACGACTAGAAAACTGTCGAAACCACGTATGTGCTCGACTCGTGTCCACGCAGATAAAAATCGTAGACGCAGCGAACGATTGCGCAAAAATAAAACAAGACGAAATACAAAGTCGATCTCGTTTTAGTATATCTTATATATATACATACTGTCGAACGTGGCGCAACATGCAGCTTTGGAATTTCAAGCCGTCAGATCGTTTTGACGGCTGTGCGAGCTGTATGAACGAGTGAAATTTTGGGAGATGAATTAACTACTATAAGAGTGTAGAAAGAGAAATTTATGTTGGGAATTGTGAGAGGAAGTGTGTGGATGCTTTCGGCCGATGGTCGGGGGAGCGAGGCGAGAGTTAGGATATATCCGTCGGTGATTAGAGGGATTAGGATCAGTCGAGCAAGTCGCGCGAAGCGAGCATCATGTCTTTGGTGAGAGACGCGATTATAATTTCTATAACATAATACATAACAATTCGGTATTGAAATTTAATTCATACGCTATTTTCCTACTCAGATTCATAAGAGCCTAGCCTTCTGCCTCGTCTGCACGTGGGGCCTCCTCGCGAGCCGAGCATCTTGCGATGCGGCGTTTTCCCACGTCTATCAATCAACACCGGACTACACGATATCCCACGAGCATTTCCACGATCACGCTGCCCTGACGACGCCCTTCCTCCTGTCGACAACCCAACCGGAGCCTACGAATGCTCAAAACATCGGACGGTTGTACCAAAATCAGCCTGAATTTTATTCAGCCCAGGAACGACCCCGGGATAGAGTTCCAGCAGTGGACGGGGCGAAGCAGGAACAGGACGATCTTCCACCGGGATACACCTCGCTTCCGGCGATGATTAACATACCGCCTGGTTACCAGCTGTTTCGTGGAAATTCCGAGTACTATCGATAGATATGATATCGTGACAGTTGCAATGCAACGAGTTTTTATCGATAAGCGAACTTTTTACTAGTTGTACGTATGTATCTCGAACTTTTTCGAATGTGCATCAATGATTATATAAAGGGCGGTAGCTTTAAAATATCATGTAAATTACTTTTTATGTTTATAACAATAAATCAGACGTTTATAATTTGCTGAAAATGCTGCAATCGTACTTTTCATTAGATACGAAGAAAAGTAGAATTAGATTCCACTTTTAGCCGGTTGAACTTGAATTCTTTTATTGCCGACCCACTTTTCAGAGCAACCTTTCTTTGATCGCGATTCAATCGCACAGAAAATTTAAAAACAAGCGAATGTTTTGGTTGTAAAAAACCAGTTTTTATTTTATCTCTCGCCACGTCTTTTTTTGCGTCCTTCCAAGGTCGCGCATATCAGTCGCGTATCCTTCGACAATCAACTAAATACGTACTTTCCTCGTTCGCTAATTAAATTATTGCCAAATAATCGCGCCCTTTCGACCATCGTCATCCTCCAGCATAAGGTCCCTCTTCCATAAAATATGCACATATATATACACACACACTCGTGCAAAATATAATTCGCGAACCGGTTGAGCAAACTCACTGGACCCGATCTCCGGACGAGGGTCTCGGCGCGCGGTTGCGCAACCGCGCGGCCTTCAAAATTTCCTCGCTGGGAAGAAGGTGTCTGATCTTTTTGCGAGGATGGTATAAAGATAGCCGCTCCGACGATCTTGCCGACATTTGCCAATTGTCCAGCGAAGCGGGGAGCAGGTATGTAGGTATATATAACGCGTATGCACTGGCCCATTGATGTCGGTGTGTATCGAGAGAAATGTCTTTTCACGGCGAGGTACGTGAGATAAATTTTGGTTTCGTAACAAGAAAACGTAACCTTTTGCTCTTGCTATATATCTGTGAAAATATCCTTTATTATTATTCTTATACATATTATATGCGTGTATTTTAATGTAATTACATTTTCGGATATGCGTTATACAGTTTGATTATAAAAATCAAAGCGATTTATTACAAATTCCAGTTTGTCTGTGCACAGCTGTCTGTTACTACTGAAACGCATATATCATAGCCGAGTACTACCAGCCTTCGTTTTCTAGCTTCTAAGCGTCTTTTCCCCTTATTACGATTAAAATGGCGTACAATTATCTTCATCCAATCGTCGAATATTTCGTGAAGAGGTCGAATGGCAAAATTGAATTCAGAAATTTAAAAAATGGATAGAAAAAGAGGCTGTAATAACTCGACGAGGAAACCATGTACCGTCTTGCGCTTTCGCGGCGAGAGCTGTTGCCATATACAATAGATAATTTTTAAAGAGAACTAACTTTCAGCGAAGAAAAATGCTCCCTGACACGCGAAACCTCCCCTATTCCTCCGCAAGCTTACTAATGCTGGTAGGCGTAACCGAAGTGCACATTGGGAGCCAGCGCGTAGCCATAGCGACCGATGGGGAGGTGCTTCTGGGGTGGCAGAGCTGGTTGCAGGGGTGCGACCACCGGCGCCGGCGCGGAGACCACAGCTGCCGGGGGGAGTCCGTAGTTCGGGGCGAAGAGAGGTCCAGCGTAGGGGGCGTTGAAAGCTGCGAGACCGAACGGACGAGGCAGAGTCACGGGAGGCTGACGGGACACCGAGACGAAGGTGCTCGATGGTGGGACTGCCGACACTGTTGAGTAATAAGAAAATTCGACGTTTTGGAATAGATCTACAAACACGCGCTTCGTGAAACTCTTACCTGGAACAGCTCTGGGGTATCCGTAGGGCAGACCTCCAGCGTAACCCAGGCCCACGGGAACAGGTCCCAGAGGATGCGGTGCCACGGGTAGCTTAGGCACTACTGGTCCCACTGGTCCCACGGGGCCAGTCGGCGGAGCGACTCCAGGCTCCTTGCGAACGACGGCGTTGAATCCGTTCACGGAGTCAGCGACGTAGTCGACGATGCGTCTGCTACCGTCCGACTCGATGAAGCTGTAACCACCGCGAACCACATCACCGTCACGCTCCTCGTGCTGGCTCTTCGAGTCGCCGGTCACGGCGTCCTGTACGTCGTACACGTAGCTGTACTGCGGATGCGCGTCGTCGCTCGGGTGCGCCAGAGCTTTCACCCCCGCTGGTACCGGGGCTAGGGGGTTGAGGAGGACCGGCTCTGGTTTCACCAGGAGCGCGTTGGCCGAAGCCAAGAGCGCGATTACGATCGTCAGAGTTTTCTACAAGAGAGAATGGTTATATCGCGGTGTTTTGTTGATTCTATTAATGAAATAGGAAAAAAATAAAAGCCATCCTACCAAGAACGCCATGGCACCTTCCAATCCGCACACAAGCTGTCTGATCCTCGGAAAAGCCCGTGTCCCGGTTATATAGCTCGACGGAGCCCACTTATCGCGCACACGCCCCCTGGCATCGATCATTGCATTTTTATCCGACGTATATAACTGCAGGCTAGTGCAGCTCTCTATAAGATATACGCGACAGCTGCTCGTCTAGCAGTGCCAACAACGCTATATACTAAATCCTTTCGCAGGACTTTCCTGCAGTCGATGGAGTTGCCGCGACAAAGATCGCGGAGGAAAAAAAGAAACGCTCGACGGGAATTTCATAATGCGGCGCGCGCGAGCGAGTGATTTAGATTTGGGGCGCGCAGGCTCAGACTTGATGGTCGATGCAGGGAAAATTCGATTATTTACTTGGCTCGCGCGCGAGAGAGAGAAGTATTTTAATTAATGGAGCAGATAAAGAAAATTTTGTTACGCTATATCTTCGACAAAAGTTCTGTGAGTGACATTGCGCAGGAGAGAGAAAAACTCGGGGCGATCAACGAATTTGATCAAGGCGGAGAAAAATGTCTAATCGCCGAGCAATTAACCATTGCACGTGTGTAGGATTTTTCCTACGGAGCCGCGCGTTCGAGAGACGCATAAAGGCCAGGCTTCCGCGTTTAATTCTACTGTCGCTTCTGTGCGCTCCAGGGCTTCTGCGTGCAATGTGTCGCAACAATGTTTCTTATGGATATTAACTTTAACGCCTATCTCAATGGCCACATTCAAAAATTACGTAAGATTATTCGGCTGGGTTTATATTGTTTATTATAAAAATAAGAAGAAAAAAACAATAACAACTAATCAGCAGGCAATAAATCACACCGCAGGACTCAGTTCTATAAACTACGCAAAAAGCCAATAGAGACAACAGTTTGCAGCGCGCGCCGATAGTTACATTTAGCCGGGAGCGACACCTGGAATTGACTTTCCACCTGCAGCGATTCGCGCATATTGGCTTGCCGTCGTAAATTATGAAACCTTTTAACCGCTAGGGCCTCGCGTTTGCCTATATATGTATGTATATATATTACTGCAAAACCTGCTGCGTTGAGAGATAGAAAGCCCGGCCCTTATATCGCAGGAGTTTGTTGCTCGTTTGACTTTCTTTCTTTTTCCGGAGATTTGCCAGAGTGTAAACAGTGCAATGGTAAATCTCACTGCTACATCTACCAATAATCAACGCCATCTCTATCAGTCTTTATCTGTACATATATACGTTAGCTAATAAGTATTTCAAATATATAAGCTTGAGTGTAGAAATGACATGGACATACATCTATAATATGTATACACTAAAAAAAGTCCCCCTGCAGTGATCCAACAGTAGGTGAACGTCCTCGGCGCGGCGGCAAAAGCAGAGGAGCAGCGGCGCAACGCATTACGCAATTATACACAGGTATATATAGTATGTACGCAAGAGAGGAACGAGGAAGAAGAGAAGGAGGAAGCGTCTGAAGAAGATGCAGAGACGCCCGCGGGGACGGCTGCGGTTCACGGTCAAGGCTACGAAGGACATCTTCTCGCGCTGAATCATCGCGACGAGAGATTTAATGAGCCAGCTGGAGATTCATCGCGTCGATCTTGCATAATCTTGCGCGCGCGAGAGAGAGGTGCGATGAACCCGCAGCGGCGGCGCTAAGGAAGATCAGTGCTATCGTATACCTATACAGCTATCTGTAGGCAGTTCCTGCGGTATAGTAATGTCGATTCGACAAAACAAGGCTGCTGTAAATAGAGTAACGATGAATCAGAAAAAAATGTCTATCCCAATAATGTATAATATTATAATCGATCCGAGACGATTTCGACGATAGCCCGCCGCTACTTTCATTGTCGCGCAATAGCAGTGCGTGCGTACCCGTATAGAGCGAGACAGGACGTGAAAGTGCTTCGCTCTCTCGCATGAATATTAACCAGGACGGACCAGCTTTTATTATTATTTATAGGCGCGACCAGCGCAGTTTTTGACACCTTATACATATCGTATAAGCGATTTTATCGCTCGCGCATGTCTCTTTATAATGACGATTCTGAAAACTAGTTCCCTATCCTACGATTACAGGATTTGTTTAGCTGGTACAATGTACGTGTGCCTCTGCAATTGTATCGCATCGGTGATTCAATTTATTTTGTCTCCGCAGAAAATTTGCATGATATTCCTCGCGGAATACAGATCGAGCTGCTCGTTGAAATGCAAAATGCTGATCGTATACAATATACCGCGCGAGCGCGCTTTTTTGATGCAAATCAAAGCGTATTTCAGTAGGTCGCAGCAAAAATGCGCCCGCACGTATAATATACAGAACAATAAAAAAACAAGCTAGCGTGAAACGGCGCTTTCAAAAGATTCAAACCGATGCTCGCAACTAAAAGAGTCCGTTTGGATTATAATGTAAGCAGTTTATAGCCAAGGCGCGAAAAGCGAATCGCGTGTTAGTAGGTCGCCGAGGCGCATCGCATTCGGTATTCCGCAGGAGTTTTCCGCGGGGCGGCGAGGACATGACGGAAGAGCATAGACACTTACGCGAGAGCGCCCAAAAGGCGCAACTTACGCAACGCGCGAAGGAGAAAGCACTGGACGGACTATGCTTTGTTGTAGGAAAAATATTGTCCGACTCTCTCATTGCAGTTACTGGGAAGTACGATATACAGCATGCGCTGATCGGCTAGAATAGATCTTCTAGAATATATCTTATTCCGTATGCAGGTATCAAAGATTGAGAGGGCAAAAATGTGCGGTTCAGAGAATGCGAGCGAAACGGCGCCGCACGAATTCGCGGGAGCGCGGTCACTTTCATCGGTACACCGCACGGATTATTTCGGAAGAAGACGAGCAGAGCCAGGCACGTCGGGCGAAACTTTTCCAGGCCAGGCGCGTGTGTCGCGAGCCGATCACGTACGTGCACCAGAAGTAATGGAGCTCGCCATTGGCTCGCTTTCCTATAAATACCCGGCCACGCTATCATCCGGACATCAGTCTCACATTCGGCAGCTCCGGCTCTTCTTCTTTTTCTTCTTCGCACCACCTCCGCCTCGTTGACACCCAAGCAAGACGAAAATGGCCGCCAAGGTGATCTTTTTACCCTCATCATAGTTACAGTGATGTTGTGCAATATACTGCATTGTGATCGCGGAAATTAAGTGTTGCGTCGCGAAAACATGTAAAATCAGTGCTTTGAACAGCTCTTTTTTCTCTTTCAGATCTTCCTCGCCCTCGCCGCAACGCTCGTCCTGGCCCAAGCCAGCGTGATCCCCGCCGGGGCACCCCTGGCTCTGGCACCAGCTCCGGTCCTGGCGAAACTCGACGAGTACGACCCCCACCCTCAGTACACGTACGCCTACGACGTGCAGGACTCGCTGACCGGCGACTCGAAGGCCCAGTACGAGACGAGGAACGGCGACGTCGTCAGCGGAAGCTACTCGCTGATCGAGGCCGACGGCACCCGCCGCGTTGTCGAGTACACCGCCGACCCCGTCAACGGCTTCAACGCCGTCGTCCACAGGGAGCCAGCCGTTCTCAAGGCCGCCATCCCCGCGGCGGCGGCGGCGGCGGTACCGATTCCCGCTGCCATCAAGGTCGGACACCCCTTCGGCTTCCATCACTGACGCGCGGGAGCGGTCTCTCTCCCTCCATATAATGTAATAATTATGTGTACGGCGTAGTGTTGTAGTTATGCCCGATGCCCCAATGTTCGTAGCAGCCTAGTCCCCTAGTCAGACGAGAGGTGTGCGCCATATGTGTATATTATATCTATCTATACCTGTACTTTATATATAATATGCGCGTGAGGATTATGTTTATATATAGGTTCGCGGCGCTAACTCCAGCAGCCGTCGACGAATGTAATCACTGTGTATAATCAATTATTAAATTTTTATACGAATCGTACCTTTACTTTTCTGCTTCATTGCCATTTACACACCTCTATCCCTTTTGACAAACTGAGTATTCTCACAGGTTGTAAGAAGTAATTACTATTATATCAATGCTTTTATAATGCTGTATCCAGCATCATATCGACAGCTCGACTCGTACGAGCGGCGCATCACAACGCAATATATACAGAGTAAACGAGCCTGCAATGGAGCCAAAAAGGTCATGCGCATCCACGATTCCACATAAATAAAAGCAGAGCCAAAAATTACCACACCGCGCCTCGTGTGTTAAGCGCCCAGCGCCATAATCGTGCGGAGCATTTTGCGAGCGTTTCGCGAAACGCTTCACGCAAGACCGTCGCTCGCATGTTTCTGCGCATGGAATCATAAGAGCAAGCGTCGAGCGACTTGACATTGAATTGCCGGGGCTTCGATTGAAAACCCGCACTCGAATGACTAAACAATTACGTTTGACGACTTTCACTCGAGCTTGGCTGTCATGTATATGTACACCGCGTACGAGAATTGCAATTATCGCCTACGTATATATATATGTGTGTGCGTGTGCGTGTGTGTGTGTGTGTGTGTGTGTGTATGAGGCTAATATACGCAAGAGCAATCCAGAACTGCGGATTATGATATTGCGTACTCGATGCTGGAGGAGGTTGCTTTATAAGTCCGTTTTATTTGATATCGAATGTTTTTTTCTTTTGAGAAATAAAATTCTGCTCTTCAAAATTAATAAGGTATAATGAGGGTGAGTGTAACTAACTGTGATTCAAACATTTTCGATCAATTTGTCAAACTTTTATTAGTTAATAAGAAAAATGCGTAATTAATAATATAATGAGATCG
Organism: Muscidifurax raptorellus; assembly: GCA_020010945.3. Taxonomy (NCBI): domain Eukaryota; kingdom Metazoa; phylum Arthropoda; class Insecta; order Hymenoptera; family Pteromalidae; genus Muscidifurax; species Muscidifurax raptorellus. Next base: position 585,247 of record CM052081.1, on the reverse strand, counting down.
CAAAAAGTACATGGTACCTTTCAACAACAGTCGAATTTCACGCGGGGTCGATTGCAGTACTAAGTTTTGTTCCGTTCTGAATTTTTAAAACCCCTTGGGGCTAATTTGTATATCACGTACGGGGCATAAACCGTGTACATAAACTGAATGTGGGGAAACACAAAAAAAACAATTTCAGATTCTGTGTAAAATGTGATAAGAACGATGGCTGATCTATCGCCAAAATGATGTGCGAAATTACCTTACCCCTGAAGCAATTTAGTCAATATAACAGTTCTTTAGAGGACTGAACATGTTTACACAACTGCTGTGATTCAAGTCCTTGAAATTATAACTCGTGCAGGATTTATTTTTAATTTTTATTCAATACTGCGCGCGCAAATTTCAATGAGATCAGGCGTCGATTACGGTGCGATATCCGTCGAACAGTCTCGATCGTCATTTAAAACATATATCGCATCGCACTCATAACAGCCTGAAATTGCATCTTGCACAATACATATATACATATATAGCGCGGCCCGCGTTTCTAAAAAAGAACACGCCGCTTACACGCGCCGTTCAGTTTAATATTTGACAAATGTATGTATAGCATACATACCGTCACGAATCCTTGCAGGACACTCCTTGAGGAGCCTCCAAAATTGGCAGCTCGCCTTCTTATGTATTATCCTTCGGAGTGGCTCGCATGTGGCTCGCATGTGCGCGAAGCCGAGAATTTCACCAAAAACCGCACCCTAGCGCAACCAGCAGCGGCAGCCTCGGCGGCATATGACATGCGCGAATGATCTCTAGAGGCCCGCCTGGTGTACATTGCGCTTCGTGGCATATCGATTATATAGGTATACGCATGTATAGTTAGAGCTCGACTCGCGGTCGTTCCGATCGGTTTTCGAGTCGCGTATTAGGCGACTCGCGGTTCGGCGTCGGACGTACACCGCGCCCGACACATATATGTATGAAGAAACGTGGACACATCTGGAACCAGGGCCGCCCGCGCAATTCGACGTGCACAATACATAGTTATGAGGAGGAGGTCGCGACGAAACACAACCGCGGGACGAGGATGGATTATTCGCATGGGTGGGGGCGTCTTTCGCTCAAAGTGAGCAAGAGAGAGAGAGATAGACGCAGGAGAGATTGATGCAGAGGAGGATTAGGCTAGTAGGCGCAGGCGAGGCGCATCACGAGTATAAAAGAAGCCACGATCTTACCCCGAGTCATCAGTTCTCCAGTGATCCTCTCGCTAAGAAAACATGGCTTGCAAGGTAGGCAAGCCCGTCTGGCTTATTCTTTTTCTTTTCTCTTCTCCCATTCAAAGTGTGCTTGCCGAGATTTCATTTATATAGATAACTTCTTCCTCTTCCTCTATACAGTGCACGATCGTCCTGCTGGCAGTGGTGGCCCTGGCCAGGGGCGCAGTGGTCCAGCTTTCCCAGCCTGCGGTGGTGGCAGCGGCGGCAGTCCCGGTGGCCGTGAAGGCCGAGGAGGTGGACGCGCACCCGCGCTACAGCTTCGCCTACGACGTGCAGGACTCGCTGACCGGCGACTCGAAGGCCCAGTACGAGACCCGCGACGGCGACGTCGTCCAGGGTAGCTACTCGCTGATCGAGGCCGACGGCAGCCGACGCATAGTCGACTACACCGCCGACCCGGTCAACGGCTTCAACGCCGTCGTCAGTCGCGAACCCGCGGTTGCCGGAGTCGCCGTCGCAGCACCCGTGGCCCCGGTCAGACCCGTGGGACTGGCCCCAGCCGGACCAGCTCCACCCCAAGTTCCGAGCTCTGGCCCCGACTCCGACGTCGAGGTCCTTGACGCTCGCTCCGGTCCCCTCCAGCGCCACGACAACGCCGAGCAAGACGAGCTGAACCAGCAGCAGCCCGAGAAACTTCGCTTCGCTGCGCAACAGCAGCAGCAGCAGCAACAACAGCAGGCTGCCAGGAGCGCTAGGATTCAGGCCCAACAGCAGAGGACTACCGTCGGGGAGGTGCCCCTCCGCGCGGTTGCCGCTCCCGTGCCTGTCCCCGCTGTGCTGACCAACAACGTCTACCAGAGGTTCGTCGCCGGACCACCGGCCGTGAGGACGCTGGCTCTGAGCTACCCCGCCTACACTGCAGCCTACAGCTACCAGGCGCCCGTTGCCGGTCTGACCTATACCACCGTCGTCTAAACACCTTCCAGCAGTTCAATGATTAGTGCTATTAAGATTCCTTCATCTCCTTATTCTTACTTTTTTTCTATCTACTGCGAATTATTGCCATTGCCTCCATAGTTTGTACAGAAGTGATAATAAAGCCTATTTCAAACTGATTATGAAGTAGTTAGGGTTTTTCACCTATGCACCCTGACCTCCAAAGCCTGCTTCTAAAAAGCGATATATATATATATATATATATATATATATATATATATAACTATTGTCGCTGCATACATTCTTTAGTAAAAAGAAAATTTTGGCAAAAATCTTTTATATATTAAAAACAAAATAATTCTGCATACCGAGAATAAGGCAATTGTTATGAAGTAAATTTTACTCAATATTTTCTATACATCATCTGTCATCGAATTTCTTAGAGCATATAATAACTGTTATAGTTTATCTGCAAAAATTATTTCGATCAGAAAATAACTAAATTTGCATTCACTATTTGATAGATCATCGATATAGTTGAATGGCAAGTGTCGAAAATCTCTCCAGAACTCAATGTTCCAGAATCATACCGACCCAACATCGGGTCCGCGAATCGCCGGATCGATATCGAAAGGACAATCGCACGCTTGAGTTTATTTTACAATAACTATGTAATCCACAAGTTCAATGATACTTATTTTACTTTCGACATTCCAATTTAACCCTATTTAATTGGGCATGTATTTTGTAACGCCTCGAATATTCCCGTTGTGATAGAAGTTACTGACAATACGTATATATACACTGGAGCAGAGGTCACTGCGACCACCTTGTATTAAGTGGCATAACGTCGCGTAACAGTTTAGCCGCGAATCTTACGTTAGCCTGCACGTCTTCGCATGAAACCCGCTGTCAAACGCGGCGCGCGATCGGAATTCAAAATCCGATGGATATAAGTAGTGCGCAATCGCGCGCTCTTCGCGCTATTCTCTTTTGTTACCGATGGGGTATGAAAATTGCGCATTGGGATTCGTACGTGTTTTTTTTTTGGCTCTTTTGCATGCAGAGGTTCGACGATGATTTTGCGAGCCGCCTAACTATACTTGCATAATGGCGACACGCAGTACGCGTATTCGTGTTTGTCTTATTTTTCGTTGGCGTTATATTCTTGTTGCTATAAAGACCTGCTTGTTATTATAAAGAGCTCGAGTTTCTCCCCAAGTATTCCGGTGAAATTTATAAAGAGCTATATAATTATCGCTCGCAAAGCTTTTGTACCGCGCGCGGAGTAGATAATTTTATTGAAAAATTACATATAGCGTCCTTGGATAGAAGATAAAGGAGGAATGGGGTGTGATGAAAAATGAAGCGGTGCGACAGCGGTAGAATTAATCTTAAAACGTCAATCAACTTTATTAACAAAAAAAAAACCTTCGTCTGGCCTATATGTACAATACTTGCTCTCGATCGAATTAAAGCACATTCATCTTATTCTATAACAGCAATTTAGTTTAAATGTAAGCGGGATAGTTGAGTGGGACTCCCACCCTCGTGGCGACGGCTCTGGGCAGAGCGTACGCCTGGTAGACCGGAGCGGCGGCAGCTACGGTCCTGGTAGCGACGACCGGTCCAGCGGCGACGGTCCTGGCGACGACCGGAGCAGCCGCGACGGTTCTGGCGACGACCGGAGCAGCGGCGACGGTTCTGGCAGCGACGATGGGAGCGGCGACCGGAGCCTGGACGACGGCCTTGCCGATGACTGGGGCTACGGCGGCAACGGCGGGCTCCCGGCTAACAACGGCATTGAACCCGTTGACGGGATCGGCGGTGTAGTCCACGATGCGTCGGCTACCATCGGCCTCGATCAGCGAGTAGCTGCCCTGGACGACGTCGCCGTTCCTCGTCTCGTACTGGGCCTTCGAGTCGCCGGTCAGCGAGTCCTGCACGTCGTAGGCGAAGCTGTACTGGGCGGGCGCGTCCAGGTTCTCGATCTTGGCCAGCACCGGGGCCGTGGCTACGGGAACCACTGCCGCGGACTGGATGCAGCCGATGCCGGCGGCGAGGCAGAGAAGTGCTAGAGTCTGAAAGTACGAAGATGAGTCATTCTAGTAGAATAATTGTCAAACTTGTGCTATTATTGTATGATACACGGAGATCGAATAAACGAATGAACGTAATGGTACCTTGCAGGCCATTTCGACTGAGCTTGGTTTCGAGGAGCTTGTGCTGTAGCTGCGAGTAGGATGAGCTGACTGATGACACCGACTGAGCAGCTCCGCGCTTTTATCGTCCGAGGATGTCCCAACTAACGGCCACCTCCACCTCCGCGCATCCGATTCCATCGAGGATTATGCGACGCGGCGTATGATCGCATCGGTATTGCGCACTCGACGAACACCGGCGACATGCGCACATGCAAGGGTAGTTGCGGCTAAGGTCGCTCCACGCGCATACGTGTGTGCCCGATGTCTGGCGACGCCAAGGTCAAGTTGGCCGAAGTGAGGAGGCGATTTTCGCAATTGCGCGACCGATCACTCGCTATAACTGCCCACACACGTACAGCGATTCTATATTCGTCGTCTTTGTGTTATAGTAGGCTACTTGTAATAAACAAAATCGGTCTCCCCCGATCGTTGCCGGCTCCCGCTGTGAGACAATTATACAATTATCTCGCGAACGGGCCCTTTCATACTCACCGAACAACGTCGGCTAAACGTCCGAGTCATGTACTTCGATATCGCGAATTGATATAATGACCTTGCGCGTACGCGTGATAAGAGTATGCTCTTGTAAATGCGTTACTTTGATAGATATCGCGTATAGAAAATTAATTAACTTTCCGACTGATCTTGAAATATATCACAAATATTCGGGTTTTAAACGACTTTCTTGTGACGACAGACTTCGATATCGTCGAGATACTGCATACACTTAGTGAAATTTCTTTGTTGCACACGTTCGACTGTCCCGTTTCAAAGAAAAACCAAAGGAAAGTGCTTCTCGACAATGAAAAAAGAGTTATCAGCATCTGGAAAATCCCGCGGGCATTGCGTTCTGCCATAGCGATTGGATTTCAGAGCATTGGTATGCGGACGCACATGTGACTCTCTCTCTCTCTCTCTCTCTCTCTCCCGACATACCAATGCGACGATGGGTCTTCCATGCATGGAGGATACCGCGCGCGTACAACGAGGCGACGAAATTTTCGCTGCCAGCGTGGTGGGGGTGGTTGCTCTGAGCCTATGCACGTACGTATATATAAGACGAACTGTCGGGTGTAAAGGTGGTTTAGTTCCAATTGGCTGCTCGAGGGTCGTGCCGGTTATAGATATACGTCTCAGAGAAATATTGAGACCTTTTTTTTAATTTTGATTGTAACTTTGAGCAATCGCTGAACATTAAGTTTACAATTACAGTAATGGCATCAGCGTAAAGCCGTAAAAGTAAGCACCGGTCGTAAATTCGCACGAGACTTTTGTAATCGCGCGCAGGTACGTGTCCCTTATAAAAGAAGGAATATTCCCTACATGACATAAGCTTTCTCAAAATGTACTTGCTACACGTGCTGCAGCAGGAAATTTCGTAACGGCTCCGCCCAGATGCATTAAATATCGCTCGATATCAATCGGTCAAGGCTATATGGAGAAAGACACTGTTCAGCGGCGCTTTACAATATACCGAGTCTCTTTTCGTTTGAACTTTCTACGGGCGCGTATATTGATTAATTTCCAGGAATTGAGAAAGGCGTTATACGCTTATATATGTGCGTGGATATAATGACACGTGGCAATCGAGGCAAGTTGTCACGCTCAGCCACAAGATAATGAAATTACACCGTTTCAAACGCATCCATACCTTTCCCTGCCGACGATTATATTATTTTCTCATATTATACCTTACCGTTTATTTGTTATACAACTACATCGTTGCATAATCAGCCTATATATACGTATATAACGAGCGCGTTATTTCAGTAGAATTTGCATGTAAACGCTCATTATCAAATTCAAACGCAGACCCGGTCAACACCGTAGAACAAGTTGAGCCTCGTCCACGACTCCCACCCACCGGCCATTTCGCAAAACCTCGAAAAAAAGATAGAAAAAACAGCAGCGGCAAAAATCAAGCTGTCAAGACGGCGACACCTATATAAATAACCCATTAGTTCGACGTGCACAATCGTACTTTCGCACGCTGCTGCAGAAACGCGGCGAAAAGCCGAAAAAAAATGCAGCGCCGCGCGCCTGATGGTTTTATATACGTCGTTGCGCAATGCACAGTTACGCCGAGTCTTACGAAAGTACACAATGCGCGGTGACCTTCGGCTACGCCGGCTGCTTTCCTAATTAGTGCGCATGTGCGTGTATTCTATATCTATATATACATAGACGTTCGGAGGGTCGACCCTGCAGTTACGATAAGGCGGTGGTGAATCTTGCGCGTGGGTTGAAGTTTCGAGAGAGATATTTGAGTTCAATGCAACAGGCAATTGTATTCGATTCAAGGTATTGGGCGTGAATAACGCGATCGAAGTATTTCGATGCTATATGATACGAGGAAAAAAACGAACGACATCAAGATCGGGTTCTTATTTTGAAACTCGTATACTCTCTAAATATCTAGATATCAATCTACGTACTTTCTCATTCACGCACAACACAATTCTCCTGCACCCATCGATGGAAGAAAAAAGAATCCGATTCCAGGACGAAAATCGGCCATTCATTGACGCGCTCGCTTCAAACTGCATATATTTCACCTGCTCAAGATTTATGCGTGTCGCGAATCTCACTAAATCTCCTGTATAACCGGCCGAGAGTCAGACAACTGGGCGTTTTCGTAACTGTCTACGCGTAAATCAGGTCGGAGTTGGCTTCGATGGCATTTGAATTAAGTTTTACTATTTCTTTTTCAAACTGACATTGCCTTGCGCCGAATTTGATGAAAAAAGTCAATGCAATGATTTTTATCGACATTAAATTTTACCATAATTTTGAAAAATTAACGAGGTTCGTCTTGGAAAGAACGATGTCTGATCGAACGAGGCGCTTACTACTAATGCGCGATACGGACGCTCGCAAAAACTTTTGAATTTTGCCTCCACGCGTATAAAATCGGATAATGCAATATAGTCGTTTTCAAGCTCGCCCCAAGGAAAAATCGCTCGACAATGCACCGCACCCATATACGGCCTATATACGTCACAAATTCTCGCCCTCCCCACTGCACGCGCGTACATTACCAATTTACCGCGGGTGAAAAGCTCATCAGCTTTATCCCTCTGGCAGCCGAGACCCAACTGAGCGCAAAAATTAAATCTCGGACGCGAAGAATCGCGCGGAATGAAGCCATATGTATACGTTGGCACGTCTCTCAATTATTACTCAATCTCTGCTCTCTCGCTGCGGATATATCAAACATATATAATGTGACGTGGAATCTGGACGATCGTATATCCGCGCGCAGCCTCGCAACCGGTCTTTTGTGCGGCATTAGCCATCTCGCGATGTAACTCAAAGCGAGAATAAATATTTTTCGACGCGAGAGGCGGGGCGTCGATTCTCGTATTGTTGCGCGTGCAGGAGAACTATACCAGTTTGCGAAATAATATAACTTTTCGACGGCATGGCCTACGAGTAGTCCGGGCTATATAAAGTTCAAATTTCGCTGGCTTTGGCATCAGTCTCGATCCGGACGATTTTGCGAACAGACATGGCTTTCAAGGTGAGTTCTATCCAGGAGAAGTATAGTACTTAGATGCGAGTTGGAGGTTTTTCGACAAACACCTGCGCTTCCTGCTGTTTTAAGCGCCTATACTCAAGTGAACTGTCAGTGTTTCAAATATTTTCGGTGTAGAAAAGACGTATAAATTATTTATGATGGAGTATTTTTAAAATAAAAACAAAAAATTGTAAACTTGATCCTGAAACGAAGCTAAGATCGGGTTTCCCGTACAGTGCATGACGTAACGAAAGTATAAAGAATTTCGTGCTTCACGGTGATACTTGCGGCTGCTCGAAAATAGCTTGGAACCGGTTCTTCCTTTTCGGCGGCTTATCCGCGACGATGAACAATTCACCAAAGTTTCGAACGAAAATTTTCTTCCTACAGTACATCATCCTGTCAGCTTTCGTAGCTGCGGTGGCCAACGCTGGCGCCATCCCCCTGGCCTACCAGCAGACGCACGCCGTGGCAGCAGCTCCTCTGGCAGTCCACACGAAGATCGTCGACGCCGAGCACGACCCCCATCCCCGGTACAACTTCGCCTACGACGTGCACGACTCGCACACCGGCGACATCAAGAGCCAGCACGAGCAGCGCGACGGCGACGTCGTCCAGGGCAGCTACTCTCTCGTCGAGCCCGACGGCACCAGGCGCACCGTCGACTACACCGCCGACCCCCACAACGGATTCAACGCCGTTGTCCGCAAGGAACCGCTCGCCCATCACGTGGTCAAGACCGTCGCTGCTGCCCCGGTCGTCAAGGCCGTCGCCCCGGCGGTCGCGTACCACGCCGCTGCTCCGGTCGTTCACGCTTACCACGCGGCTGCACCTGCCTACTACCACACAGCTCACCTCGCCCATCACGAGCCTTTGACTTATGCCGCTCCCGCGACCTACGCTTACCACCACTAATAAGCGATAGCTCATAGCCGAGGAGGCTCATTGCGCGAGGGTCGAATCTTTGGATTCGAGTTTTCTTGTAGTCGAGACCTCGATGGCAAATATTATAACGCGACTGAGTTTTCTTTGTGAATGATGTTTTTCATAGTGTATAATAAATAATTTCATTTAGTTTTCTTTTAATCCTTGTTTTTATTTCGTCAGGATTTCATGATTTCATGAGAATGTAGATGACTACTTCTCGTAGTATCAAAATAAAAAACTTCAAGTTATCAGTTATTATCATATACTTAAACTCCAGTTTACAATCTCAAGAAACAAAATCCCCTTATCCTATTAAATGTACACCAACGCAAAAGAAAGCGCAAAGCATAATAAGCTTGACAAGGTCGAGTATGCGGTAATACAAATATTACGCGAGCAGGTACCTACTTCCTCCCATTTCTTTTTCCTCGCCGGTTACTCCCGTTTTTCGACTATAATATAGCTGCAGCTCGTGAATGCATGTGGGACCACTTGCGAAAGAATTTTCGGGGAGCAGTGGTATATAAAGTCTAAACATTGCTCGAAACAGCATCAGTCTCAATCCAGACACACAAGCAGGCAGACATGGCTTTCAAGGTGAGTTTTCGCAAATTTCTGTCCAAGAACTCATTGAGAAATTCGTAAAAAAATATTTCTCATAAACTAACGAATTTTTTCTCTATATTTGCAGTTTATCATTCTCTCGGCCTTCCTGGCGACTGTAGCCAGCGCCGGCATAATCCCGCAGAGCTACCAAATCAGCCATGCTGCTCCGTTGACCTACAGCAGCCACGCCATCCCCATCGCTCACCACGACATCGAAGAAGATCACTACGACCACCACCCCAAGTACAAGTTCGCCTATGACGTCCACGACTCGCACACCGGAGACGTGAAGAGCCAGCACGAGGAACGCGACGGTGACGTGGTTCACGGAAGCTATTCCCTCATCGACGCCGATGGTTACAAACGCGTTGTCCACTACACCGCTGACAAACACAGCGGATTCCAAGCTACCGTCCACAGGGAGCCTCTGCACCACCACCTTGCTGTCGCTCACCACGAGCCTCTCGCCATTAAAACCCACTACTCTTATCATCATTGAGAATTTACTTAAATATTCCTGTATAGTTTCAATTGATTTCTGCGTGAATGTGACTGCTGAACAAAAGCCTTGTAAATACTGAAGCGTGTTTAGTTTCAATTTTTTAAAAATTTGTACGATACTTATGTAATAAAACTTGTTATTTGTATACCTATATACCGTTGTTATAATTTCATCAGCCAGAATAATGAGAGAAAATATATATAAAAGCTTCTTTTATATGAGTTTTGTAATTTTTGTATGTATATATATATACATATATACAAATAGTAATATATGCGCTCAACAAGGACCTCTTGGACAACACTATACGAGTGTGTTAACTTCATTATAGTAGATAAGATAAGTAAGTTCGTCGACGCTAGTCGAGATTTCTTTCCCAGAGGTCATTAATTAGCTAGTCTTGTAATTCCAATTAAAGTAGAATAAATAAGGTTTTGAGTTAACTAAATTATCGATGACTATAAATGATTATATTGTAACATAGTGGATATAGACATCCACGCGTCGGCGCTCTTGATGACAACCCCAAGAGCTGCTCAGAGTCAAACGGCGATGTAACAGAAAAGACTGGAGTACATTATCAAATTTCTCATCATTAGTTTTTGATGACATATCGTGAATTCCATGGCTAATTCTTATGAAATATATAAAATTTACAATGTACAACATTTGGTTATCATTTATTACCCCACATCCTTCTGTGGTTTCGAAAAAAACATTTACCTCTGCGTATCAGGTTATACATCGATTTATAAGAACAAAAAATTAATAAAACCAAGATGGAGCTACCACATCACAGTTGGCTAAGGCCCACTTCCTAGTACAAGGGATCGCGGGTTTCGAGTCCAGGTAGAAGCTTATAGATTTTTCACTCTGTAATTCACTTGTCAAAAAAATCCGCAGATGCCGAACTGTTACCAGAAGTAGGTTTTCTCCTTGTGGAGTTTTCCCTATATACGTCATAGGCACGATAACGCATCAGTATAAAGTAGGAGCTTTACCGAGAAAGCAACATACGACTATTTGGGAACACGCGATATTTCGAAGCTTCTCGAATCAAAAATCCATGTGCTGTAAAGATGAAAGTAATGACTACAGGAAAAGTAGTTCAAAGCTTCTCAGGGATAAGGATTAGAGTGTAGGTCCAAAGCATCCCCACACAGAAGTGATAGGTGTACGGGTGGAATGAGAGGATAACAAAAAAAATGATTAAACCAAGTTGATGAAAGTTTTGTGTACGATTTCGCGACCAATTTAAATCCCGTTTAATCGATCACAAAATAATCTTCTAATGCATTTGATCTGACAATACACAAAAATCAAACAAGTGCCCATCAATCTCTTACGTGATGCTACGAAATAAATAAGGTTTTCATAAAGATGTAGAGAAATGGTTACATATTAAACAAATATTTACATTCTACGACAACGGCTAAAGGAAAACAAGATAAAAGAAGCCAAATGATCCGTTAAATAACAGAAGAAAGGTCGATTACGCAGTGTTGCGTTTATTACGGGCGGCGTACTTCCTTCCTTTTCTTTTTTCCGCTCCCACTCCCGTTTTTCGGCTACACCATAGTTGCACCTTGTGAGTGCAAGTGGCTCTACTTGCGACAGAATTTCGGGCATGTTGGTTACGAGCCGAGGGAGCAGTGGTATATAAAGCCTAAACTTTGCTCGAAAAAGCATCAGTCTCAATCCAGACACACAAGCAGACATGGCTTCCAAGGTGAGTTTTCGTACAAGTTTCTGCGACTTGTTCTCAGTTGCTATAAGTACAACATATTCATGGCAGTAAAATACAAAATTATTTCTTTCTGTGCAGTTTATCATCCTCTCGACCCTCGTAGCGGCTGTAGCCAACGCTGCTCTCATTCCACAGAGTTACCAAATCAGCCATGCTGCTCCACTGAGCTACAGCAGCCACGCCATCCCCATCGCTCACCACGATATCGAAGAACATCACTACGACCACCACCCCAAGTACAAGTTCGCCTATGACGTCCACGACTCGCATACCGGAGACGTGAAGAGCCAGCACGAGGAGCGCGACGGTGACGTGGTTCACGGAAGCTACTCCCTCATCGACGCCGACGGTTACAAACGCGTTGTTCACTACACCGCTGACAAACACAGCGGATTTCAAGCTACCGTCCACAGGGAGCCTCTGCACCACCACGTTCCCATCAAAACCATCACGCATCATGAGCCTCTCGCCATCAACGCGCATTACTCTTACCACCATTGAAAGTTTATGCCGATTTGTAACTACTAATTTAATTGATTTTTACAGCTATAATTGTGCGAATGTGTCTTATTGAGCGCCTTGTAAATATTGATGTTTTGCGTTTATAAGCTGAATCTTTTAGACAATTGGAATGTGTATACATTATTTTGCAATAAATTTTTAATAAGAATAAAAATCACCAATCTTATTCTCCATCTTGTACCCGTCACTATAATTAAGATTTCATAACATACCAAATTACTTTCTCAACATAAGCTGCAGATAATTTGATAAATTTAGGAATAAATTAGTATACAGCCTAATATACAGGCTAGTTTTTACTGATCATTTAAGATCGAGATTGTATCACACAATCTAATTAATAACATGCTGCAACTTAATTTGTAATGTAAAAAATCAGGTTGGTTACATTTTTAACCAGTAAATTCCCATTTATACATTAAAATTATAATGTATGAAAAAATTTTATTTCGATCCTCTACAAGATATCTGCTATTTTAAGATTTTCATTGCCGTCAAATCGTCAATTTTTCGTATAAACTGAATATTGAATTACTCTGTAGTATTATTGTTTCTTATCGAAATAATATTTTCTGAAATTTTATACGCATATACAAATCGTGCTGGTTGTGCAAACGGCTTTAAAATATCTTAAAAGCAAACTGTTTAAAGATATCTCTATAATGTAAAGTTTATAGAAAATGTCCCTTCGACACTTTCGTCTCCTCTTCCCCTTCCACGAGTGATGCATTTATATTAAGTTATTCTATTATTATGTAGGGATTCCTTCTATTCGCTCACCAGTAAATACAGATTTTTTTCGTAACTTCCTGCAATTTTTCGAGCAAGATATACTTTTTATTCATAGTTAAATGTAAAAATTCATCATCAATCAATTAGACTTTTTAACGGCTATAGACAACATTCGAGCATCACTTTTTTAAGAATGTATTATTATTGTTAATGTACTATCAATAAACAAATCAAACTTAAATTAAATTGTCTATTGATACTTATGACAAATTATTTTATAAAATTTGTTCAATATTTTATAATCTTATGACTATTTTCTTTTAGAACTTAAGATGATATTATTTACATCGCACTTATATTATGGAGAAATTGAATTACGCGTTTAAGTTTGAAATTTCAGAAGAACTGAAATCTTCTCTAAAAAAGAGATTACCGGGTGCTGGGAAGCCATTGATAAAGCACACTTGATTATAGTTGAGAAACGAATATCACTAACGTCCTCAAGAAAATTTATGATTTTGCGTTTAGTAAAGTTTGTTGAGAATAAATAAGGAATATATGTTTCAATATCGAATGTTACTCGAATAGTCAATATCCTCTAGAACTATAATATCTAGGTATATATTTATATTTTTATTTATTTATTTTGTACGTATATTTTAAAGGTATTAAACAACAATCAAAAGTCGGTCAGTTATGCAGTAGGTTCTACGTTTATTACGCGAGCAGGGAATTTCATTTCTTGCTTCTTTTTCTTTTTTCACGCTCTCACTCTCGTTTTTCTGCTACACCATCGGTGCACCTTGTAACTGCAGGCGGGACCACTTGCGAAACGATTTTGGGGATATGCATTACACGAACCGAAGGGACCGAGGTATATAAAGTCTAAATTTTGCTGGGAAACGCACCAGTCCGAATCCAGGCACACAAGCAGACATGGCTTTCAAGGTAAGAGTCCCCGCCAAAATCGAAAGATTTTCTAAATTTATTTTATTAATTATTAATTGCGCCTTTTTCTCTGCAGCTTATCATCCTTTCAGCCCTCTTGGCAGCTGTAGCTAACGCAGCGCCACAATCTTATCACGGTAAATTATCGTTGCACAGCCACGCCATCCCGATTGCTCACCACCACTACGAAGAAGATCACTACGACCACCACCCCAAGTACAAGTTTGCTTACGAAGTTCACGATTCTCATACCGGAGATATCAAGAGCCAGCAGGAGGAGCGCGACGGAGACGTCGTTCACGGCAGCTACTCCCTCATCGACGCCGACGGTCATAAACGCATTGTTCACTACACCGCTGATAAGCACAGCGGATTCCACGCCACCGTCCACAGAGAGCCTCTGCACCACCACCATGTTCCCATCAAAACTATCTCGCATCACGAGCCTCTCGCCATCAACGCGCATTACTCTTACCATCATTGAGAACTCATGTAGATTACTTTATTAGATAGTTCTACTGACGTGTTGTATAGCTATACTTGTGTGAATGTATCAGCTTACAAGCCTTGTATATACTGATGAATTGTCTTTAGCTTGAATTTTAGATATTTTAATTTTTTGTCAATTCTCCTGTAAACGACTTTTCTGTCGTTACAAATCTTTTAAATAGTAATAAAAACGATATTTATCCCTACAACCTGTTTATTTTATTTACCAGCGAATAACTGATATGACAAACTGTAAAATACAATAGTATACTTTTCCCGTGAAATTGATTAGCATGGCTAAAGCGAATTTTGAGGGCGAAAGAATAAATTTTGTCTGAATAAAAATTCTTAAAAGAGATATTTAAAAATGAGTTGGCTCTATTATTGATGTCAAAAAGTCGATCGAAATTTAATGCGGAATAAAATACTATTATTATACTCATCACTGTAAAAAGTACTTAGTAATTTTTGCATTTGCTTTATAATTTCATTTGTTGGACACAAATTGCATCAAAATCAAAAATATATCTATAATTTAAAGTGTACATGATACGTTTCTCATGCGAACAAATTATATCTGCATAGAATATTTTTACTAGATAATAATTGGATAGCTGCAAAACAAACATGAATTTCATTTCTTTCGAATTGCCGAAAAAATAGGCGTTGTTTAAAGATTTTCTTTATTTTGGAAAAGACTATAGAAAATTGATATGGTTTTCTCTCTATAGGCGTGGATTATCATCTAACTTGACTCTTAAAAATCTTAATAATAAAATACAAGAGATCTTTATAATGAAATTATATTATAGAAGTTTTAATTTTAAAATTCTGAAATTTTAAAATATTGTTACTGCTTTTTCAAGTGATGCCTTCCATGCTGACAGAAGCAGACATTTTATAAACAACGACAAAATAAAATTATTCTTTTTAAATTTATCATACAATTTTTTAATGTATAGAACATACGTACATTGTGACAGTGGTTATCTCTTATGCATGTATAAATTTAAACGTAACACGTTTCACCAACTAATGATGAATTTGGGTACTTTCGCTTGATGTGACCTAATCAGATAGAGTTATTATAGTCGCAATAGCCGGTTTTATATTACATATTCATATTTAGAAAATTTTTTTTGTATCCTATTAAAATAACTACAAGCGTTAAAAATGTAGGCTATACTTAGAAGAATTATTCAGCAACATTGTAAAGAAGATTACAATATTATAGCAAAACGTCAATTTCATGAGTCTGCAATATTAAATACAAATTTTCGGCACAAGGTCACGATCAAGTGCGTATAAACAATTGCAGTACCAACGGAGGGTGTATTATCCCGTCTGACGTACGTCTATAATAAAATAGCTGTACATATTGATGAAATAATGTGGGAAGGTGAAGTGCACGATTCGAGTAAGGGTATTGCGAGAGCAGGAACATTTCATTTTTTCCTTTTTCCCGGTCTTATTGCCGTTGTTGGGCTACACCATAGGAGCACCTTGCGAGCGCAAGGCGGGTCCGCTTGCGAAATGATTTCGGGCGTATATGCGTTTCAAACTGTGGGAGGAATGGGTATATAAACTCTAAGCTTCGTCCAAAACAGTATCAGTCTCACTCCAGGCACACAAACAGTCATGGCATTCAAAGTAAGTTGTTTAAATTCTGTGAACTGCACTACTAATTCTACTCGGAGCGTCAGAAATAAATTTGTTTTCTCATTCAACAGTTCGTCGCTTTTGCGGCCCTCGTGGCTTGCGCTAACGCTGGAGCCATCAGCTCGTCTGCCTATTCCGCTGGCATCGGTCACGCCGCACCCCTAGCCTACAGCGGTCATGCTGCACCTCTGGCCTACAGCAGCCACGCCGCTCCGCTGGCCTACGCCAGCCACGCCGCCCCCCTGGCCTACGCTAGCCACGCCATCCCTCTGGCCGTCCACCACGCCGAAGAGGATCACTACGACCCACACCCCCAGTACAACTTCGCCTACAACGTGCACGACTCGCACACCGGAGACGTGAAGAGCCAGCACGAGGAACGCGACGGTGACGTCGTCAAGGGCAGCTACTCGCTCGTCGACCCCGACGGCACCAAGCGCACCGTCAAGTACACCGCCGACCCCCACAACGGATTCAACGCCGTGGTCCACAAGGAACCCCTCCTCCACCACCACGTCGCCGTCAAGACCATCGCTCCCGTGGCCTACCACGCTGCTCCAGTGGCGCACTATGCTCACCACGAGCCTTTGGCTTATGCTGGACATACTGACTACGCTTACCATCATTAAACATTCATTTAGTGCAATTGCAAGCGTTATGTATGTATGTGTGTATAATGCAAAGCATTGTTGTAAATAGATTGAAGATGAATGTCGCATTCAAAGCTTTTTCATGAATTTATTCATTTGTATTCTTGTAAATTCCGTTCGAGCTTTCAATGCGACTTTGTGTATTATAATATAATAATAAAAATGATTGCATCTTGTCTTTAAAACTTTTGCCTTGTAATCTTACAAAAACCCACACTCGTTGCCTAGTATTATTTGAGATACTCAAAAATATTTAGATTAATTGTATATATGGCTTAGTCGTTAGAATTTCGGGCTAGTAATCCAGGAGTTCTGGGTTCAAGCCTGACTCTTGGCGATTTTGAGTGAAACCTTGTGTTTACACACAAGTGTTCTAACATCAAAGCCCCAGTGGTTCGGATTCCACTGTATAAACTGTAGGTTCCCGTTGCTTGTGCGAGTTACTAAAAAAAGTGGAACCAATGCACTTAAAAAGGTACACTCATCAGCGCAAGCAATGCAGAGCCATATAAGACTCATTCAAGGACTTGAGAAGGCTGTAAAAATAAAAAAAAATATTATCTATATCAGCTATTGTAATGTTTAAAATATAAACATATATTGTAATGATCGAAAATTCAATCGTTATAAAAGTTTCTAACGGTTTAATAAGTTTCTGATAAATTACTTGTGCAATACGCATAATGTAGAAAGTAAAAATTTCCAGCATTGTCGTAGGTTTCATTTTTTAGAAAGCAAACAAAACGTTGTAACCATATGCGTCTCGTAAAATCGTTTCTGATTTGCTCATACAAAAGTATTTGTGTCATTAACTTTTGCGATCTTAATTAGGTAATTAATTAATCATGCGTGATTAATTACATTATATTATGATAAATATTTGCAAAAAAGAAACCTGGTACAATAGAAAAGTCGCATGAAAACAAAGACAACCATTTTAAATACCTCATAAGATTTATAACGAACTCAAAAATAATTGATGAACATGTTAAAGCACACGACACTCGTAGCTAGCAATAATTATTAAATTTTATAAATAAAGTCTCTCTGTAATTAGTCGTTTAAGCTTTAAGTAAAAAATCTAAGTTACATGAGTAGGTCGTTTATTGAAGAAAAAAATCTTCAGAACGTGAACTTTACTACTTTACTTCGAGCCAGTATATCACGATTACTGTTATGCATATTAACTATGAAGATATAGGGTAGATAGAATTGAAAAACATGTTTGAGGTAGATTGGAGTGCTTTTATTGCTATAATACAAAATGTGCGGAAAATCTCTCAAGATAAAGAAATCCCAAACTATGATAACAATACATCTTCAATATTTACAATCGTCAGCTTTGCAGCCGCACATGAACTAAGGTAGAATCGATGAATCCTACCGCTAATGAAAACGCACTAAATGAAGTCTCAGTGATGGTAAGAGTAGTCAGTGTGGGCAGCGTAGGCGAGAGGAGCGTGGTGGTGAGCCTGAGCGTAGTGGGCAACCGGAGCTGCATGGTAGGAGTGTACGGCCGGGGCAGCAGCGTGGTACGCTACGGCAGGTGCGGCGGCGGCGACGGCGACGTGGTGGTGGAGTGGCTCCTTCTGGACGACGGCGTTGAATCCGTTGTGGGGGTCGGCGGTGTACTTGACGGTGCGCTTGGTGCCGTCGGGGTCGACGAGCGAGTAGCTGCCCTTGACGACGTCACCGTCGCGGTGCTCGTGCTGGCTCTTCACGTCTCCGGTGTGCGAGTCGTGCACGTTGTAGGCAAAGTTGTACTGGGGGTGTGGGTCGTAGTGGTCCACCTCGGCGTGGTGGACGGCCAGGGGAGCCGCGTGTACAGCCAGAGGGGCAGCGTGGCTGCTGTAGGCCAGTGGAGCTGCTTCGTGGCCATAGTAGGACAGAGGCACGTGTCCTGCGTTGGCTACGGCCGCCAGCAGAGCCGAGAGGATCACGAACTGCGAGGGAAAAAATTATTTTAAATTATATTCAAAATATTGGCTATACGTATATATGATATATGTGTGCAACACTATACTAGTGTATTAAATAAAGCTGGACTTTTCAAGAACTCACCTTGAATGCCATGTCTACTAGTTTGTCTGGAATGAGACTGATGCTGTATCGAAGTGATCCTAGTCTTTTTATACTGCTGGTCAGTAGCTCGCTTGATGCATATAACCGAATTCCTTTCGCAAGAGGTCCCACTCGCGCTCTCACGACATGAACCTATCAACGTGGCCCTAAAGTAAGAGAAGGGGCCTAAGAAAAAAAAGTAGGGAAAGAGCAGGCCCTGTGCAAGTATCAAGCGTAACTCGAACCTCCATACGCTTTGTTCTTTCAATCGCGTTGCATAAAAAATAACATATATTCTTGAGTAATCGTAAGCCTTGTACAGTCTTTTATTGCGTCTGAAAGAATGTATACTGTATGTTTTCTTTTTCATTTTCCTGTGTAACGCATAGAACGGAATTCTTTTATGTAAGTCGAAATGTTATGGAAAATTGTTATTTAAAAATTTATTGCTATTTGGTGTATATGAATGTAGATATTCGAATTCATATATTAATTCAATGCGTTGACTTTATTTTAATTGATACCTTGCTCCAATCGTGAATAACAAATTGTTGATCATATATTTAATTTTAAATATTTAAGCTCTCTCACGTAGAATTCGTATCTTTTGGGACCAAATACTTTCGAATGCGAAAGAAATTTCAGAAAAATAAAAAGAATACGATTAAACATAATTGCCATGTCTCTTGTTGCACAGCGGGAAGGGCCGAACGAAAGGAAAGCAAGTTATACAATCTCATTTCATATATATAGGTATATATAATATCATACTTTATTTTCAAGCTTATTTCAGCAGGCGTCGGGAGTCTTTGCGAACCCTCGCCCGCTCTTTGCAATACATTTATGCTACATATAAAAAGTATTTTAATACATCAGTACAAAAACAACACACTTTTCTATCTAAAATCGCGCGCAAACGCGCCTGCGAGAGCTCGACGAAAGTGCCAATTCGATTTCATCCTTTTTTCATTCTCGCTCTCCCGTCTCGTTATCTCGAAAAACTCGTTTCGGCCGGAATCTCCGCGGCTCTCGTTTGCGCGCGTCTCGCTCCTTTGGAGAGCGGAAAACAAATTTTCGTCTATAAGTATACAAGAGTTACGTGGCTGCGTGTATAGGTTATACAATGGATATACGGAACTATTCCACTTCGCGCCGCAGTGGCGATCGCGAAACGGACACCGAGCCTCGTTGTCGATGTGCATTTACATATAAGCATATTTACACGATGCGCGTGATAGATCATCGCGATAGATTGTAACGAACGAAAGATCGTTTCTATCGCGAAAACTGTTGTATACGGCTTGATGCTCTTTATTGCGTTCTCATATAGTACACTGAGAAGGAATAAAGCCCCGATTAAAGCACCTAAACAAAACTAGGATGCATCAGTCTAGAAGAAAAAAAAAGTCATAATGGTAATAATGAGACGAAGAAACTCTCAGACATATCTACAATCACCGCGCGATCTATCGCAAAGATACAGTAGTCGATCATCTACCATTTGGAAGGGATCTCGAATTTGATGGCGGGCTTCTCGTATTTGTAACCAGCCGAGCTGCTGCCTGCCTCGCTACTTCCACCGCTGCTGTAGCTCTCGGCGAGTTTCAGCTCAGCCTCGGTGAACTTGTAGCCTGCACCCCCGGATGAAGCTCCACCAATCGAGCCGGAACTTCCCTCAAGACCGTGGCTGTCGTAGCCGTGTGCGGATTCCTCGTGGTGGATCTTCACGTGCTGGTACTCGGGCTTCTTGTGATGGACCTGCTCGATCTCGATCTCGCTGTGGCCGTAGCTGCCGCGGTGCTCGGAGTGGTGCTTCTTTGGCTGGACGTGCTCGATCTTGATCTGGGAGGAGCTGTGCTGGCCGTGATCGTGCTTGGAGCCGCTGATTTCCTGCTCGAACTTGATCTCGGAGTGACCGTGGCTGTAGCCAGACGAGGAGCCCGAGTATCCCGAGATGCCGGAGGATGACCCAGAAGATTCGGACGATCCGTGTCCGAGAGAGAGTCCAGAGGATTCGGACGACCCGTAACCCTGAGAGAGTCCAGAGGATTCGGACGATCCGTAACCGTGAGAGAGACCGGACGATTCGGATGATCCGTAACCGTGAGAGAGTCCAGAGGATTCGGATGATCCGTAACCCTGAGAGAGACCGGACGATTCTGACGATCCGTGACCGATTGAGAGACCAGAGGACGAACCGTGGCCCCAAGAGATGCCGCTAGAGCTGGAGGCTCCAGAGCCAAGCGACAGTCCGGAAGATTCTTGATGACCACCGTAGGACAGGCCATCAGAAGACGAACCGTGACCCCAGGAGATGCCACTGGAGCCCGACGATCCAGAGCCGAGAGATTGGTGATCAGCGAGAGACAGTCCAGAAGATCCGTGTCCCAGGCTAATGGAGGAAGCACCGTGTCCGTGGCTGAGACTATGGAAGCTGTGTCCAACGCCGGCGTGGTGGTCGATGTTCAAACTGGATGATCCATGGTGTCCCAGGTCGAGCTTGATCGAGCTCTGGCTCTCGTGGCTACCGTGGCTGCTACCTTGGCTATGGTCCTTGTACTCGTTGATCTGGGCTCCGCCGAGGCTCTCCTCCAGGCTAGAAGCTCCCTGGCTACCCGAGGACAGTTGGTACTTGCCATAGTTTGATCCAGCGCCCAGAGATGAGCCGCTGCTGTAGCTGTTGTAGCTGCTGCCGCTGCCTAGAGACGAGCCATGGGAGGATCCGCTGCTTCCACTGCCGAGAGACGAGCCGCTGCTGTAGGTGCTGTAGCTGCCCAGAGAAGAGCCCAGGGAGGATCCGCTGCCGCCGAGAGACGAGCCACTGCTGTAGCTGCTGTCGCTGCCAAGGGATGAACCGAGTGACGATCCACTGCTGTAGCTGTTCCCACTGCCAAGGGATGAACCGAGAGACGAGCCACTGCTGTAGCTGCTCCCACTGCCAAGAGATGAGCCGAGAGATGATCCGCTGTTGTAGCTGCTGCCACTGCCAAGAGACGAACCGAGAGACGAACCGAGAGACGATCCGCTGCTGTAGTGACCCAGACCATGGGTTGTCAGAAGCTGGGGCTTCTTGTGCTGAGTCTGTACCTGGATGATCTGAGCATGCGGCTGGTAGATGTGCTGCTGGAGATGTTCTCCGGCGTTTCCGGCGTTTCCGCCGATTCCACCGCTGATGCCAGCACCGTGACCCTCGTACGTGACCTCCTTGTGGCCGTGTTGTTCACGGATGACGGTGGCGTGAAAGCCGGTGTGCTTATCGGCGGAGTATTTGACCGTGCGCTTGCCACCATCGGGTTCAACGAGGGAATATTGTCCCTTCACGTGGTCGCCGTCTCGAGCTTCCTCCTGTTCCTTGATATCGTGGGTATGGGTATCGTGCACGTTGTAGTGGAACTTGTACTTTGGATGATGGTCGTAATGATGCTCCTCGTGATGTTCGGCCAGAGCCAGCGCCAGCAGGCATGCAAGAAGGACGTACTGAAAAAATATATTATTTAATCGCTCGATTCTCTCTAAGCATTGCGTACCCTTCTAATCTCTCTTGACCACCAGTTGGCAGTTTCGCTCTCTCACCTTCAACATTTTCGTCTAATATAGATCAGCTGATGAGCCGGTTGGGTCGATGCGTCGGTGCCTGTATGCAAAACCTGCGAAAAATTTTGCAATGCTGCTGCTTTCCTTGGTGAAGCCCGAGAGGCCACTGCATACGTTCCTCAGCGTTTCATCGAGTATTTATACGGGGCTAAAGAGCATATCCCCGAAAACGTGAGCGCCGCACGTAACCGCGATATTTTCGCCATAATGCATCGGTGGGCCTGTCTATTACATAAGCCCCGAAAAGTGCATCGAGAACGGCACTCGCCCGGCGGTCTCATCCCTTCTCTGCGCTGCAGCAGCAGCAGCACAGACGTCAGGAAGAGGAGGAAAGCAGCGGAGATCCAGTTATGCGCCGAGATAAAACTCTCCCGACACTTTCACCGAAATTCGTCTCAGCCAATGTGCAGGATCGCCAGTGGGCCCGATTGAGCAGCTGTGTATGCGCCTCGTGTATACGTATACGAGACGGCACGTGGACACGTTGATTCGCTGCGGAGAGTTACGCAAGCAGCCAGTAGTCCAGCTTTACTTTTTGGCGCCCGATTTTCGGCAAACTGGGGAAATGAGATACTCGTGGGAGGAGGACCGACGGGACTCGGCCACGCGCGTAAGAGTCGCCGAGACTAATTATGCGAGTGCATAACGAGTGTGCGATGACGAGTTTTCGGGAAAACGTTCAGCTCGTTTACGAAGTGCTATAATTTGTAGCTGGAACTTGGGATCGGATTTTTTTTATAAATAATGACTGCGGTAATGGTAGAAACGTGGCCGTACACAAAAATCAATGAGACGCCGAGCCGAAATGAAAGGGACCACCGTATACGTATAGGTGACTAACAGCAGGTTGCGTTGCAAAATTGCTAAAAACAATAAAAGTCGAAATTGCACAATTTCGGGTATGGCGAGGTAACAAGTGAGCACCCCTTATTTCAACTCATACGCCAACAGTATGTATATTTGTACTTTGACGCGTATAAAACAGCTATAGAAAAAAATCAAGTTCAAAATTGAATGGAACGATTCTTTTGTATAAAAATGAAAGGCCTGTACCGATCGAAATGAAAGGAGAACGACTCGTGGCAGGTTACGTTCCAAAAAATACATTAACAAAAATGCTCAAATATTTCGTGGAAAATCTGAGCTACGTTCTCGATTTATGAAATTTAAATATATTTTAAAAATTGGTTCTGTTAAATATAAGAAAAATCTCTTCTACAGCTAAAAACTAAATAACTGTAAAATCATCCCCAAATATTCGATACTTCAATCTCTTGAAAATTTAACCATTTCAATTTTTTTCATGAGGTATTTAATTTCTACGCTCGTATAAGAATTAAGGACTTCAAGGAATGGATACATCAAAGGATTTTCGTATTATTAATTTCATTATGAATTTGGTAACGGCATTACGCAACGCTGTACCTGTCACACGCTACTCACCGTCCGACTTTCAATCGACATGTACCATTCATGTCTACATGTACTTATCCCATGTATTATATAGTATTTGCAAATTCAATTTTTACAAAAGTTTTAACGCATGAAAGATGTATTTTAATCATTATGTTAGTTATACACCATAAACCCGATTTTTTACATATGCTGTATTTTATTAGAATGTTAACAGTGAGTCGCATACTTTTTTTGCAATAAGTCGCTCTGGATTCGTTATTTGTCCCTTTTTAATGTATAATAAATAATGGTGAATGCAATATCTGCGGTTTATTAAAAAATGAAACTTTTTGGAAATACATTTTTGGAGAGGCTCGTATCGACGAGCCTTTCATTTTAGCCAATACCTACTTTCGTTTCGACTGGTGGATTGCTTTGCTTTTCCATTCTTAATTGCCTATATATAGACTGAAACCTCCAAAATCAGTGGTTCATTTGTCTTTGTATTTTTGTAAAATAATTGTACTTTATTAATCCAGCTCGTAATCTTTCGTAATGCAATTATAATAAATAATCACGCATTCTACAAAATGTAATCCCAATCGATCTCGTTAAATTAAAAAAATTGTTATGCGAACACCCTTAAACAAAAAAACGGTAACTTTACCTTTTCTTCAAGCTTTCCCTCTACTATAGGATATATGGTCACCCTGTCTGCTGCCCTACCCATACGTACCTTACAACAGTTGGGTGAAAGATTCGAGTGGAGGGAGTATGACGTCGCGGCTATTTAAACGCGCACAAGACATGTGAAAGCTCAGAAAGAATGCGAACTCGGAGACAGCGACGCGTTTTGTCCGAACTCTTGCTGAAGGAAATTAACGGCGTACAATTCTAGTTTCCGTGAAAATAGATTATTATTACATTTTTATCGAATCATGTCAAAATTTGAAATTTGTTCTTTGTTTAAAAAAGAAACTGAAATCCTTGTATAATTACATTATGTATATACTATTGTAAAAACACGGAGTCTTATTGATCACCGATTCTAAATTGAAAAAAGTTTTAAAATATGTACCTATTTATATTGTTCTATTGCAGCTCTACTATTATTCTTAGACGTGACTCGTGTTGAAGGATATAAAAAACGACTCAATCAAAATGCAATTTCGTATAAATCGTTCGGGTAATCCATCACTATATGGACTAACGTAAATTAATTTCTTCATCTCGACGGCTAGCGGACTATACGATCGATTTATCGGCTCGTACTTCCGCTTAACTTATTCTCAAGCCAAATAGCCGCTGGCAATATACAATTCAGGAAACAATTTTGTGAGAATATTATGCTATCGATCTTTGAAAACAAAGAATAGTGATCACAATTTTACTAGAAGATCTATGTCTTGTAAATTTATTACTTTTCTCTCTTTCGAATGGCCAAGGCGGAAAATTTCGTAATATCATAGCGCGGGATATACATTCTGTAAACTACAAACATTGACAATTTTTAATCTATAGCCAATGCAAAAAATTAACAATGTTATTCTACGCAAAATTTAGTCGATTAAATTTATAACGATAGCGACGCATTCATTTCCATGGAGCAGCAGCGCAGTATAGCCCATTACAAAAGCGTCCTTGCACCTACATACGCAGCTAATGAAAGAATTCAAGAACGAACGAAAGTGAAAACCAACGCATTCCTCACGAAAATTCAGCGCGCGATCTCTCTCCCTCTCTCGCATTCTCTTGAATAATGTAGAACACACATCAACACGTAAGCAGTATAGTCTAGACACTGACTCATTGACGCGTGCGCCGTCACTTTGGATTGGCATCTTATCAGCCGCGTTCGAATTAGATATATAGTACATATATAGCATATATGAGGCTTGTTAGAAGTACGGAGCGAGTCCGGACGTCCGTAGAAAGTGAGCGGATGTTAAGTAACGTGATGTAAGCTTATATATATTGTTAGTGCGTTACGCCGGATTAGAGATGAGATAAGAAAGTTTGATGTTTGAGAAATCAGATACACTTTTTAGTGCTGATCGAAATGTGGTGATTGACGGAAATCAAGATTACGGTTAAGAATGTTTCTAATTAAAAAAATGTAATTATCATAATATTTGATTGGCGGTTTGTAAAAAAAGCCATGGTTGCCAGGAAAATCGCAGTAGAAAAAATATTTAAACCACATATAGAATATCATTTTTAAAGGTATGAGAAACCAATGGGTGCAGTTGCATGTTTTATTCCCTGCTCCAGCGCAAAACTTGCGACCACACGTGCGGGTAACTCCTTTGTCTGCTGCTGGCTACGTGAAAAAAAGGTGACTTGAATTTCCGAGCTTTGAGATCGTAAAGTCGGCGAGAAAGATCAAAGGAAAGAATTGCAAGAGAAGAAAGAAGAATCGTTGGGTACAGCGGATAACCTTTGTAGTCATACGAATGATGCAACCATCGAACAAACCTCAACAAAGCAATTCTTTTAAAATGCGAACTTTGATTTTACTCAATCACATGACTGTGATTTACTATGTGGCGTATTGAATTTCAGCATTAAGAGGAAAAACATAATGGGCCGTGTAATGTGCTGGCCCGAAACGAAGAAAAAATAACGGCCACAGCCTTGACAAGGACGGTACAAGCTTGGGCCGAACAGTACATGTATCGACATTCTCCTTGATTTATAGTTTAAATTTATGTCGAATCTTTCGTTGCTGAAATTGCTTGTACTACATTATTGCAAATATATTAACATTGCTACTGCGTTAATTTGATCTATTGAGTAATTAATAAAACATTAATTAAATTTTCACTATATATTTATATTACCAAACCGTCTTTTTTAATGGTTCATCTTGCAGAAAATATTACAATATTGTTTACAATATTAAATCACGTCGACTACATTTTACAACCGCCCACACATTAGGACAAAAAAATATAAAAAACACGTATCCAAGTTGACCAACCGGCGACTCACTTCTTGCAGGCCATCTTCTCCTCGGCTCGCATTGTGGATCCGCACCGGCTATAATATCTCCCGTCGGAGAAAGGCTTCGCGATTTTTTTCCCATCAACAATACAGCTTGCGCTGGCGCGCAGCATCATCAAGGCAGCAAGAGCCAAGGCGTGGTCTTGCTCGCGTTACATAAAAAAGGACAAGAAAAACCATGTGCCCCGACAATTTTATAAATCGTTCAAGGACGACTGCACCGCACTGATCGAAGAATGCGGGCGCGAAAATACGAGAAGTCGTTAAAAGTCTGGCGAGATGACGTCGGTGTCGGGATGGTAAACAAGCGAGGGAGTTTCCGTGAGACTCCGATGTTTTTCTCGTGTCGAGGAAGCGAGAATTAATGGATGGAAAGTTTCAAAGGGACGCGGGCTTTTATGAAGTGTTTAGAATAGGCTGTACTCTTGACTTTGACTTTTAGTGCGGTTGGGGATGATGGGCGCGAGATTGGTTGGGCGGCGGTTCTGCGTCTTGAAACGTTTCACCGCGGGTTAGAGGATACATAAAGCTTTTGAAAAAATATATTTTCTCATTTCGCAGATTTTTGTTGTAAGTTTGCAAACTCGTATAATTTGGAAGTCATTCAAAGGAATCATTAATGAATCAGCTTGCAAATATTGTCGAAGGATAACAATAACTGACACTTGAGAGGATACACAGTTCTATATACTTGTAACAGCCCGATCTATCCTTTTGTTTCGATCCGCGGGTCGTAAAATCAAAAGGGCCGATCAACCGTGTGAAATTTTCAGCTTACACTGCGGATAGAGATGTCTGGTATAAAAGTCATTATTGATTTACGGGCACTTCGGACAGTTGCGATGGCCGATGAGGTTCAAAATGGTTAAAGGTAAGACGAAGTTCGAGTAGTTCGTAAGAGTATATATATTTTCTATAGATGCCGTATAGGCAAGATTTGATGAAGTTTGTTAAAATAAAGATGGAAAATAAAAAAAGAAGAATTTGTTGACAGTCTACAGTTGACATTCTCGCGTTTTATTTATTTCAAGTTTCTTGAAAATGCAAGAGACTTACGTCGCGCGCAGGCGGTTATTACATATTGTACTTGGCGAGTCAGTCAAATGACATTATCCGACGAGAAATCTTTTTGCGCTTCGACATCCGCGTGGACGATATTTTCGAATTAAATAAAGCGGTTCTGAAATATTTCTAACTGATTTGCATAAAGTATCGATCGAGTTTATATATGTGGAAGCAAAAACGGAATATAGGATAAAGTAGGTATAAGGAGTGTCATAGCGAAATAATAAAAAGTATAATAAAGAGGTAAATGGTTTAAAAATAAAAAAGTTTATTGACTCGGTAGGGCGTGTGCTTGCTCGTGTAGATCAGTGTCAAATAAATTAATAAATTTGTCCCAGGTATGGCGGCTGCCCATCCGGAGCCAACAGGTCGGCATCAGGTCCCAGTATAGAGTTTAGAAGAAGGTCTTGGCGAAGGCTGGCGCGGCGAAGGCTGGCGCGGCGAAGGCCGGCTTGGCGTAGGCTGGCACGCCGTAGGCTGGACCAGCGTAGGCTGGCGCGGCGAAGGCTGGGCCGGCATAGGCGGCCGGGGCAGCGAAGGCCGGAGCGGCGTAGGCGGCCGGGGCCGGGGCAGCCTTGATCACGGGGGCGGCGGGAGCGGCGAAGGCCAGAGGAGCCGGGGCAGCCACGGCGGTCTTGACGATGGCGGCGGGAGCGGCAGCGACGGCCACTGGGGCGGGGGCCACGGCCTTGACGGCCACGGCTGCGGGCTCCTTGCGGACGACGGCGTTGAATCCGTTGAGAGGGTCGGCGGCGTAGTCGACGATGCGGCGGGTGCCGTCCGACTCGAGGAGGGAGTAGCTGCCGCGGACCAGGTCTCCGTCGCGGGTCTCGCTCTGGGCCTTGAAGTCCCCGGTCAGCGAGTCGGCGACGTCGTACGAGTAGCTGTACTGGGGATGGGGGTCGTACTCGGCATCGGTGATCTTGGTCACCACGGTCTTGGCGATGGGAGCGGCATAGGCCAGTGGAGCTGCCCGGAGGAGTGGCGGCAGGAGGGCACCGGCGTTGGCGCAAGCCACCAAGGCGGCGAGGACGGCGAACTGCAAATTAAAGGCGGTTAAAATTGACAAAATTAAGAAACGACAAAAATTGTTTTTCAAAAAGTCCAATTCTTTCACTAATACACACCTTGAACATTGTTGGGTAGGCTAGAGAAGATCGGTGGGGATCAACTGATGTCCAAGCGACCGAGCCTCCGAGTTTATATACCCGCTAGCGAATCCTCAAACGCACACCCCCACCTCTACTGGTGCACTTTGCAACAGCCGGACACTCGCACGCATACAACTACAAATTCACAGAAAGCCCCCGACAAGGAGGAGCAAGCGCGAAAGTTCAGCGGCAGAATTATCGCTCTTGAACTTGGCCGGATGCGAGCGCGCGTAACTCGTCTCCTCCCCCTCTATGTATATGCGTGTACGTATATATACATACGCTTGAGCAGCGGCTCACGCGCGGGAAGAGCGAGATATGTGCGTTGCTTGTGCTTCGGAAAATTATACGACTCACCTTCGAGGGCGAAAGGTGTATACAGATATATATACATATAGACAGGAGTAAAAAGATCCGGCGGAGGGACGGCTTGCACTTGTGCATGCAGCAGAGAGGAGTAGGTGGGGAGGGAGACTCTCCGCCATCTCTTTGTTTCAGCGCGGAACATGGGATGTTTCGTGCTCCGAGTGTGCGTTTCGGCCGACTTTTCGATTAATTTATATAGATTCAGCAGCCCCTCACAAGGGTAGCATTTTTTCACTCTTGCGCAGCTATATACCTCGTATCTGTCAAACGCCACAGCTCATTTTAGCCGATAAGCCATCAACTAAAATAAGAAATAAAAAACTCGAACGAACCAGTCGAAAGATGTACGCAACCCTAATTGTCGCGATTTGTAGCCGTAAGTTGCCGTCTTTTTTCTGCCAAGGTAGTATATATGCATCGCAGTTCAATGATGAGGACGCGCGCGCGATGCGCTTTGCCTTTCACCGGCCGAGTCGCGCTTGCGATCGATTGGTTTTTTTTCAATTAAGCTTGTTTTTCCATTATAATACAGGTGCAATACATCGTGAATTGCAAAAGACAATGCAAAATGAGCATACAGTTAGCTGCTGTACGATCCTCTCGGGTATAAAATTTTCGCCGCTGAAAAGAAAATTTATTGAAAACCCATCAGTCGATAACCAGTCTGACGGCATGCAGGTGTCGATTCGATTGAATTCCGAGATATACATCGAGAAAAACAAGGGCGTATATTATATATAGTATAGAATTTCTTTGGCCTTGGCAGGCCCCTGGTGCTCGCGGGAGAATTTTTGTAGAGCGCGCCGCCGCCGCCACCGACTTTCAAAGTCGCGACCATGAAGCCGGTGTAGCGCAAGGCTCCGGGTTCCGGTATACCGACTGGCGCGACTCTTGCTTCTTTTTCCTATACTCGCTACCACTGCTCCGACGAGATACTACTCGCAGATATAATGTATACATATACGTCGGTTAATTAGGCGGGCGACTGTAATGCGTTTTTTTTCATAATCGATTAGAAATATCGAAGTTTGGAAGCTTGAGACGCTAAGCCAACGGACTAACCAAGGACGTGAACTTGAGGAAGGGACAGGCGCGCGACCTGTCGTCCTTGTCAATTGCGTCGCGTCGAAGGAGAAATGCGAGAATCATTGTGTGATGTACGTACGTACGTATTTGCGGTAATTATAAAGTCCATGATTTTTGGCTGGAAAAAAACAACGATCGTTGATTTGCGATATCTGACTTTAATTGAATGTTGCATAAGGATCGGTAGACGCGTGAGCTGCGATCAAATGTGTATATAATATAGACCGAGGCGATAGTCGTATATATTTCACTGTTTATTGTCTGCTCTCTTTCTCTCTATATATATATATATATCGTATAAAGCACGAATACAATATAAGAAAGACTGCAAGGTCGCTTATTTTGAAATAAAATATATATATGTATAAATAACGTATCGCACCTTCTGAAAATACTCGAATCGTAAGCAGGCTTCCCACGACGACTCGCCAAATTATAATTAAATTCCGTCGGCTGGGCGCGCAAATAGCTGCTATGTACATATATATCCGTTATGCTGTAATAATCATTGCGGAAATACCTCGAGTCGCATGACACCTATACGGCTCGGTATGTACACTCGCAACTCGATGAATATTCATAGAGCCAAATGAAATGGTACATCATACATAATCGGTGTGTGCGTATGTAATTGCAGCAGCGGTTTTTCGGGTGAACCATATATTACGTACGCGCAGCTGCAATGCTGGTGATGATGATGATGATGATGATGATGAGTCAGCTGTTAATAGTGCCGTATTTTCTCTGACAAAAGATTCCTCGAGTAATGAGGATTTATCGAGGCTGCAATGTGTCTTTCTTTTAAAAATATAAATTTCGCGATTTACGCTGAGAGATGACTTTAAAAAATATGGTATGAGTTTTCAGGATCTCGAGTGTGTCTTGTGAATTAATTAACATGAGCTTTCTTTCCTCCGCGTATATCGTACTGTCCTCGCGATTAAAACATATTAAGAACAAGTGCCCGATGGCGATCGACCTCGCGGATATATAGCAACAATATAGGATTCAGTTAATAGATGTAAAAACACGAAGATCGAGACACGTTCGAAAACTTGTACGCGATGACGATCCTTTAATATAATAATATAATAATGACGCAACGCCCAGAGAGCGAGGAATCATAATAAGTACAATACAGAACGGGCGAAATTTCATAATTTTTCCTGCAGCCTATAACTGCCACCCCCGCACACAATTACATATAGGCGCGCACAGCTCCGAAATAAAAAAACAAGCAGCAGATTGTATGCGTATAATGTATGAAAATGAGAGAGACGCCGGCACCGGGCGACGCAGACACGCGGAGCACATATCGATCTCTCTTTGGCGAGAGAAAAATAAAAAAAGCAGCCGAAATGCGTCTCGCGCATACCAGGCCAGATAAACAGAGAGCCGCGGGGCCCGCTCACGTAACCGCGGGCAAGGACGCATATGTGTATAGCTCTCGCTCCATAGAGCTGTACGGGTGCAGAGCCGCACTGGGCGTTGTGCTCCAGTTTCTTGCCCAATTTTTGCGCACGCCTTGCGTCAGGCATAACGCGCGTGTGTCTTTGCAGAGGAGGAGGAGGAGGAGGAGGAGGTGGTGGTGGTGGTGGTGGTGGTGGTGGTGGTTTCGCTGCTGGACCCAAATTTTCGACGAGCAGCTATAAAAGAACCTCGAGGTGGTGGCCGAAGCATCATTCGCATCCGGTTGCTCAGTCAAGCAGTTCAGCCCAAAACGCAAGCTAATACAATGGCATTCAAGGTAAGGCATATTTGAGAAATGTAGCATTAATTTAATGAACGTGATAACGTAACCGCGCATTCATTCCACAGTTCATCGCTTTGGCCGCTCTCGTGGCTTGCGCCAACGCCGGCGCCATCCTTCCCGCAGCCTATCCGGCTGCCCTGGCCTACAAGTCGTACGCGGCTCCGGCCCTGGCCTACGCCGGCCCCGTAGTGGCCAAGAGCCTCGACGCCGAGTACGACCCCCATCCCCAGTACCAGTACTCGTACGACGTGCACGACTCGCTGACCGGCGACGTGAAGAGCCAGCACGAGCAGCGCGACGGCGACCTCGTCCAGGGCAGCTACTCCCTCCTCGAGTCCGACGGCACCCGCCGCATCGTCGACTACACCGCTGACGCTCACAACGGATTCAACGCCGTCGTCCGCAAGGAGCCCGCTCACGTGGCCGTCAAGGCCATCGCCGCCGCCCCCGTAGCCTACAAGTCGTACGCTGCTCCGGCCATCGCCAGCTACGCCGCCGCCCCTCTAGCCTACAAGTCCTACGCTGCTCCGGCCATCGCCAGCTACGCCGCCGCCCCTCTAGCCTACAAGACCTACGCCGCACCCGCCGCCGTAGCTTACAAATCCTACGGCGCACCCGCCCTCGCCTACTCCAGCGGATACTACCACTAACTGCCTCAGCTTGAGATTCTATAAAACCTCCAGGAGCTTTCATCAATAGTCCTTGTCTCACTTCGTATACTTTGTTCCGCGTTGTATAAACTTGTCTATTATGCCGTGACAGCGTGCTCGCGCTCTCTGACCTTTTATTTATTTATTATTGTATAATATGCTGTGTATATTGTGTAGTAGCACCGAAACAACTCATTCTATATATATGTATATAGATATGCGTATAATAAATTCTAGCACAATTATTATCATTTACATGCTTCGCTCGTTTCTTTATTATTCTTTACATTTACCCTATAATTCGGATGGTCTATTTCTATTTAGAACATCCTCATGCGACTTTGATGAAAAAATTGTTCATCAACATTTTTCAACGGACACAATCAATCATCTTTTAAAACTGCGGCCAATTAAAAATAAAATCAAGTCAACTCAATTAATATAATTACAGTGCATCGCCAACAATCGCTATAAATTCAAACGTTCAAAAGTTTCAAGGAATAGCAAACGTTTCCCTTCAATCCCACCAATCGGTACCTCACGGAAAGCTGAACAATGAAAGCGTCGTTTCTCATTGGCTACTGATGACGACCAAAACACAACACACTGTTGACTTGCATCAGGCATCAGCTGCGCGATTCACCTGCCTGATGCCTCCTCGCGACCATCTTTGTTGCTGCTATAGGTTATGTTACTCCATCTCTTATACGCAGTAGGCATCAAACGTCACAGTGGGTAGCATACTTTTTTTTTTGTTTACATTAGTTAAAAAGGGGCTTCCCGTCACCTCAACTCAGCTTTTACTTTGAGTACCAGTGATGTCAATGTCGATGTGCAGTAAGTCATTTACGATCGGGATCGACATTCACACGCTGAATCTGAATTTTCCGAGGAGCGAAATAAGCAAACAAGAGTCTTGCGAAAGCTGAAACTCGTTCGAAGCCTGACGTTTATTGTGTTTGACCACGTCTGTGTAGGTATGTCAGTGTCATCGTAAATCAGCAGTTATATATAATGGAGAAATCAAAAATAGATGAATTGAGGGTAAGAATTTGCTTTTTATTATTATCGTTAAAAATCAGTGCTTATGAGCTTCGTACTGCATTGATCCAATATGCTGAAACTTGATTACATAATATATACTTTTTTTTTCCAGGCAGCCGTATACTGGCTAGCTGTCAACTACCAGCAAAACTTTTATGAAATTAGCGGCGACTGGAATAAGTATAAACTTGACCAACACTTGTATCTAAAAAACTACATAGGTTACGCATTGTATGGTCCTCCTGAATATGAGGAAGTATGTGGGGATACCGACGATGGTCTTTACCTCTATAAAGAGAAAGGGGCAATGCTGTTAATAGATACGATTTATGATAAGATAGTTGAGCATGGAACCCAAATAACGGAAGAAAAGGAGGTGCTATGTAGTGTATTGTACACATGTATTTATGATGAAGGTTCTCTGAAAACCTGTGATGAGCATAGATTGCACGAGCTTGTATTTATTAGGCCAGTATTTAAAGTGCAGAAAAATATTAAGCAGAAACGTGAAGTCAACCTTAAAGCCTGGTACATTGACACGGAAGCAAGAGTATACAAAAATTGGAATGACTTCCTAAAAAATAATAACATGCCAATATGCACGATGATAGCCCCCAAAGATGGGATTTATCAAGCAGATTTGAAAGAAGTATGGTCTGACAAAACATCCACTGTGTGGGTGGAGACACATAGCAATAATGCAACTAAAAAGTACACCAGTGCAGTAGATATAGCAAGTACTCTTGTAAACTTTGGATGTGTCGGCATCGGTGTTGCTGCCATGTTTAATCCAATTTCTGCTCCAATTGTCATTGCAGGTGAATAATAGCTCTATACTTCGCGATACACTATTTCATGTTTTAATGTATTTTACTAATACAAATTTATTCCAATAACTAGGTGCAATTGGAGGAGCTGTATCCGGAGCATGGAGCGGAGGTCGAGCTATAGGCGAACTAGTCGATCGCGGCACCCATGATCAATCCGTCAGTGTCGTCAACAAACACGCTCTGCCAGCTTGGCTTGGAGTAGCAGGTAGTACTTTAGGACTAGCAGCCAACAGCAGTTCTGCTCTTCTCTCCAGGGCCATTCGGACAGGCACGAGTGTAGGCAAGAGTGCTCAGATTGCCCACGATGCCATCATGATCAGCAACGTAGTCGTCAACTCCTTCGGTGTTTGCTACAATTCTCACAACATGGTACAGAAGTACCGAGACACCGGAGAAGTATCCGCCAAAGACGTATTTTTCATGACCGCGCACGTCCTGTTCATTTGTAACTCTGTCGTGAAAATGAGACTAGCCTCGGAAATCATCAAGTCCGACCAAAACCAAATACTCAAAGACTTTGAGGACAGTCTTCGCAGCAACAGGCATCGTAAGGAATTCCGTCGTCTTGTCAGAAACACTGGAACCAACATAGCTGACGAGGTTCACCGGAATGAGCAGATCATCCGATCCCTAACAAAAATCACCAATAAGGATGAATTTTTCGCTACCATGGTGCAAAACCGCAAGATCTTTGCGTCGTCGGGCACTCAGATATGCTTCGCGGATGGCCAGGTACAGGTCAATGGGGTGACGCTCATTAGTCCATCCACATTCTCTTCCATGTCAAAAGACAACCTTATAGCTCTAATTAATCAAGTATCGGAAAGTAGTCCTTCATTACAAGCCAGTTCAAGCACGTCTAGAAACACCTTCTTGTCGGCGAATGTACTGAAGGCAGGAATGTCTAGAATTCGGGACTTTTACGTGCAGAAGTCGGTGTCGTCCTCGATGCCGCTGGAAATGCACATCACTGAGTACAAAAACATCATCAATGAACTGCAAAACCTTACGGAGAAATCCAAGATATTTGCCTTGCTGTTGGAGACAGGTCTATGCATAGCAAAAAAGATTTGTCAGCAAGGACGCTACACCGAGGACGACCTGCTCGCGGATATCACTAACTTGATCTGGCAATTAGTGAAACTGAACTTCGGGAACTATCTGCCTGGAGTCGATATGTACGATGTCCAGTACAAGGACATCATCATGAAGGTCGTAAAGGCGACTCACGACTACGTCAAAGCAAACGCTAGCGAGTGGGCCAACGCCTTCCGTAAATATATGAATCAAGGAAATTTCGATTCGGAGATTGAAGAACAAAAGTTTAAGAGCTCAGAGAATATAGAGCTGTGCAGGCATCTGAGTAATGAGTCGCAAAATTCCCACAACGATATCGAGATTATAGACCCCGCAGAGGTAATGTCTCTGCCGATAGAAGTTTCAACGACAATCGTACAGGAAGCGTTGGAGTCCACTGGTTCAAGAATGAACGAGCTCACCAGTTGTCCCAAGGAAATGCTGAAACTCTGCAAAGATGAGGCGAGCGACTTCTTCATGAAGCACCCAACCTCCCTAGATTTTAAACTGTCAGAATTGCCGAATGAATTGAAGGGCGTTCTGCTAGATCTAAAGGACTTTGAGAGAAAGAATATCATATTGTACAAGCTGCTGATCATCGCCATTAACATCACGCAAGGCGTCGAGGACGAGACGCCTTTGAAGAAGGATACGCTGGCGAACGTCATAAAATGTCTATGGATCTTCGTCAACGTGAACTTCAGCGAGATCATGCCGAACGTCTGCATGTTCAGCAGCGAATACGATAGCTTCGTCATGAACATTGTCATAGCGCTGTACAAGTATCAGACAGCCCAACCGCATAAGTGGTTAAGTGCCTTCCATGAGTATAGAGCGAAATTCGGCAAACTGTAATAAGAAATAGTCGGCATGTGATACCGCAATATTCATTGCGAATTTGTTCAAATTATTTAAGTAGAGTATCAATTGTGTGCATCAACGAGAATTATAATATATTATTGCCTACCAAGGGCGTAAAGTAATTTTTTCTAGACTAAGTATCAAATTAGCAACGGTTACTTTTGAGTGCATACCTATTTTTACATGTGTTACAAAAAACAAATTAAAACTATAGTATATAATGGATTAGACGTTAGAAAAATTTTGTATTGATTTTTATATTTATAGAAGATTTGAAATATTGCGAGTGCCTAAAATTCCGCACAATTACTTCTTTTTGCAATGTATGAATCTGTTATAATTATTATTTTCTATTTACAATGTTACGATATTTGTTTTCGTACACGAAGAAAATCGCTAAAAGAATTTTAAGTCATTTGAAATTAGATAAACAATGTTATGATAAAACTAAGAATCGACTTGAATTGAAAAATTGTTTAATTGATTCGACAAACCTTGTACGCGTCGCCACATATGTATGTAAAAAATGACGATTGAACGGTAATTACCTATAGAACCTATAGGAAAAAAGTAAATCAAGACATCGAGTTTTAAATCCAAAATCGATTCAATTTTTTTTTTTTTTTTTTTTTTTTTTTTTTTTTTTTTTTGAAGCTACAACAATCCTAAACTTGCACAATAAAGATACATATCATATTTTATATCTAACCTTACGTTTAGCCAATAATAGCCGCCTTTGTATATGATTCTACATATACTAAAGATATTGATATTATACGTATATACAGAATGTTGAATAATTTGCTTAGCGCTAAATTAGGCATAAAAGCACGAAATTATATACACGATTTGTACAATGAGAACGCCGCTTGATTTTGTATAACTTTTCGTAGACTGTATTGTACAAACTCCAATAAACACGTACGATTACGTAACCTCGAGCAACCACAGCGAACGATTCATTTAACACCTAAGCAGAGAGTATGGCAGCTTACAATAATTTTCTAACGCGGCTCCCCGCTGCTTTCCTTGGCGAGAAGAGATTCGGCCTCCGGCGCCGAAGGCAGTGCTTTCATCGGAATGTCCTTTTCGTTTTCGCTTACGACCTGCACGTTCACGCTGTTTTCTTTGTCTGCAAAGAAAAAGAAATAGTTTATTCGTTAAAAGAAATGTCTGTTTTCATTTTACGAGAATTAAAATATTTGTACCTAGTCCACAGAGCCATGCGACAACCTCGGCCTCGTTTTTAAGTATCTTGAATTTGTCCAAGTCCCCGAGCGTTCTGATAGACTTGACGACCTTCGGGTTGAGGTTGATGAACCACAGAGTCAGATCCTTTTCTTTGAAGTCTTTGGCTAGTTTCTCCAAACCCTGCGACGTATAAAACCGCATGAGAGCTCTGTATATCCTTGGCAAAAGCGCACATGTACAAAATACGAGCACTCGTTACCTTGACAGCTGTGTAGTCTATACCGCGGAACCGGTGACAATCGACTACAACGGGAATGTTGGGTCCCGCTCGGTCGTCCGCTATATCCGCTATTTTGTTCGCTAAGAAATCCACTGCCGGGAAGAAGAGCCCTACATCCGGCCGGACCAGCAGATATTTATGTTCCATATTCGCCTGTGACAATAAACTCATGATAATCATCCTTATACGCTTTGTGGGGAGATACGCTTACCGTGCACTCGGTGTCCTCTATCGAGGGCCTGGCCGATAGATACAGCAAGTAGACGACATTCGAGACAATACCCAGGAGCAGACCCGCCTCCACGTTGAAGACTATGCAGATGATGAATGTGCCTATCGTCGCCACGGCGTCTCTCTCTGGAAGATGAAGTATATACGATCGCAAGTATAAACGAAGAAGTTTTAACGGATGATAATTGATGAATGGACGAGCGTATACGCACTGCTGCCGCGCCAAAGCTGCTGAATTATCCGAAAGTCCATGAGGAAGATGACGGCGGTGATGAGCACAGCCGAGAGGACCGCCCTTGGAATGTAGACGAAGTACGGTGTGAGGAAGCTCAGCGCCAGTATCGTCATCACACCTGACGATGCCGATTAAAAAATTGCCTTACTCGATTGCGTCAATGTGGTTATGCGCAAAGCAGAGACGAGACAGCTAGGACAAACCTGAGTAGACACCCGCGAAGGGTGTCTGGATGCCGCTGGCGTGACTGACGGCGCTACGGGTGAAAGCTCCGCAAGTCGGCATCGAGCTTACACAGCTGCCCAAGATGTTGCAGATCCCCAGGGTGCGCATCTCCTGCGAGGCGTTCACCGCGCCACTAGCTATGAAAACAATCCATTTAATCATCCCTTTGTAATACATTGCACGAGGACTCACCGAAGACTTTTGCGATGGCAACGTTAGCGAGTACCGAGACGAGAGGTACGATGATTATTCCAGAGCCCAGGTGCGAGCACATCTCGCCGAAGCTGTAGGTCCGATTGTTGACGCTCGTTGAGAAACTCGGAAAGGCAATGCTCGGCATCCCCGATCGCACTTGGCCTACCGATACGTTCGATTATTATTGAATCTCTAAAATTTCTTCGGCCGCGCTATAGCGAAATTATCGTCGCACAGCAGCTTTGACGTACTCGGCTCGCAGACAAAATATAAGACATTAGCGCAGGACAAAAGAAAATTGTAATAGCAAACGTCATTAGCCCGCGGTTATAAAGTACCCGATGA
This sequence comes from Muscidifurax raptorellus, assembly GCA_020010945.3. Taxonomy (NCBI): domain Eukaryota; kingdom Metazoa; phylum Arthropoda; class Insecta; order Hymenoptera; family Pteromalidae; genus Muscidifurax; species Muscidifurax raptorellus. Next base: position 545,974 of record CM052081.1, on the reverse strand, counting down.
ATGTCAAAGCTGTGCGCGCGAGAGAGTGAGAGAGAGAGAGAGAGAGAGAGAGAGAGAGAGAGAGAGAGAGAGAGGTTAAGCCAATGTAGAAACTTTCAATTCAAGCTCCATCGCTTTGTGGACCGCTGCTCTACGCCGCAAGTGGACGTTTCCTCGGCATAGGCATATACCATTGACTGTATACACGTATACGTTTGACGTGGGTATATAGCTATATATACGCACGCACATATACCGACCTGAGAGTGCGAACGGCGTCTGTCCGGCTTGGTGTAGATAGAAGCTAATTACGGAGCACGTCAAGACCACGAGGGCATTGCGACCGACCGACAAGAACCAGAGCGTCTTGGAGATAATGACGCCGCGGAGGCTCGTGTCCGCGATCTTCGCGTCCTTCAGCTTCTGCGGATCGGATCAAACGCGAGTATCATACCTCTTGTTCTTTAGCTATATATAAAGACTCGGCCTTATCTAAACGATCGACGGACGAATTTATAAATAGCTGATTTATATACTTACTCGTAGACAGAGCAAGACGACGATACACGTGAGGCCCATGATCGTGTCTCCCATCCTCGCGTTCTCCAGATTCTCGCCGATCTTGTACATCTGGCCAAGCAAGCTCGACGCCTGGATCTTCAGTCCGAAGAGTCCTTTCAGTTGGGACACGATGATGATAACCGAGGTGGCAGATGTGAAACCCGATGTCACCGGCAGTGATATAAAGTCCACGAGAAATCCTGCGCGGGAATAAAAATTATCTTCGCACAAGTGCAGCAATAAAACATAATAGCAAAAACTTTCCATCTCGAATTTATTTATTCAACCACTGATACGACGTACACGCGTATCTATGTATAAGCAGTGCACGTGCGAAACGTGCCGACTCTCAGTCATTCCAAGACTATTATACATTGTACAAATAGCGATGAAACGTACTTCGATAAAATTTACATAATCACCGCAATATAATACTCACCCAAATCAAGCATGCCCATGACGAGCTCGATACATCCGGCGAGGAAAGCTAGGAGTATGGCGAATTCGGGGTTCGTGCCTTTGGTGAACTCGAGAGTGAGTATGGCCATGAGGGAGGTGGGGCCGATCGAGATCTCCCTGATGCCACCGAAGATCGTGTAGAGGAAGCCGCCCAGGAACGACGAGTAGAGACCGTACTGCGCACGAAGGCGATTGCATATATTTTCCCTACAGACATACTACTGGATATAGACTTATATGGACGTACTTACCTGCGCGGAGAGTCCGGCGAGGGTGGCGTAGGCGATGCTCTGAGGTATCATCGTCAGGCCGATGGTGATGCCGGCGATGGCATCCGATACCGCCTTGTACTTGTTGTACTTTGGCAGCCATTTGAAGATCGGCGCGTACTTGCTGACCTTTATCCTGCGTCGCTTGGCCGCAGGACCAACCTCGTGAGCTTTCGAGTCCTGTGAAGTCACTGTGGTGGTGGAAATTAGTTTTTCAATTTTTTTTTTTTTACTCTTCTCTCCACCTGAATTATAATCCTGAGCATGATTTTTATGAGCATTTCGTATATGGAAGTAGGCGTTGCAACGAACGGCGCTTATCTTAATCACGCTCGTTTTCACTGCAATCGAACTTTTCCATATAGCTATATCGTGTAATCGGTAGAAAATAAATTATTTTCGTCCACAAAGCTTTTAATATCAGGTATATGCAAATTTTTGGAAAATTTCGTACAGTCCTTTTTGGCGCGCAGGGTTGCTACGTTAAAACTAATTGCCAATTTGAAATTACGCTCAACTGTAATATATATATAATTTCACGTACAAAACTCAAGCGAAGCACGTTTGTATTTTGTAACGATGAATTTGAAAAATATCGCAAAACCGAATTGGCCCCATAAAAAGAAAAAAAAAATTTCTCCACGACACTTTTGAAGCTACACTCGACTTACTAATGTTCCACCTTCGACACATCTCCTCATCGTTCCGGTCCCCTGTCGTCCAAGAGACTCACTCGCTCCCGTGACGACCTTAGCCTCCCGACCTGGCGTCGTCGACTCTTCCTCTTCTTCTTCTTCTACTACTTCTTCCCACTCCTTCATAAATACACGCGCACACGCACGGCTCTATATCTCTCTACATCTGTATCTATCAGCCTGTCTCGCTCCGAGCATACTTGCACCGCGGCTCTTATCAATTGCGCGCGTATATATACGCAATATATACGTGCGCGACGAAAAGAAGACTGATCGTCACATTATACTGTACTTACTGTGTAGGCGAGACGCGAGAAAGGAAGAGACGCTCTCGTATACACATATACGTATTGTCATATTGACACAGCAGAGCAGAGAAGATAAGGTGCGCGTGTGAGCTGTGCCACGATCAGAGCTACGCGCGGTGCGATTCTCGACCGCGTACGAGAATTCGCGCAGCTGCCGAAATCCGAGTAGCGATGAGTTTTTGTGAACAAGCGATTGTTCACAGGTGGATAAGTATGTGATCGGTGTGTCGTCGCTTGATTATAGTATTCAGATTTATGGACGATAATGATGCTCGGCTCTTTTTTTTTTCATTCTGGGCGACTTTGTGCGTTGCAATTTGTATTTGTAGCATAGTAATATTCGGCGATTGTCGAGAATCTGGGTCACGTAACACAAAATGTAGCTAAAACCATATGCGCCTAGAATTGAGTTCATTAAATAATTGAACTATCATGTGTAATTCAATGTCGACGGTTGATAGTATAATATTTATGTATACCTCGTTGATGGCTTGCTTCTATGTTTGATAAATGTTTGATTGCATCAGTGTGTCGCTTTGGTTCTACGCACGTGTGCCCTCAAAAACAAAAATTCCGCGTGGTGACGCTAAATAACGAATTACAAACATTTCTAAAAACTTCATTTATTTCAATATACCTTTTATTAATTATAACCATTAGACTGCCACAAAATCTACACTTATACGTGTACAATTCTTAAATAGTATAATACATTTTTTTACAATGCAAACGTACTTATTTATATATTTTGATCTACAGAGCACCAGCGGAAAGTAGGTTTTATTCAACTTTGTATACAATCTGCTTAGCGCAAATTATTCATGATAGCTATGTCGAACATGAAACCAGTACAAAAGAAAAGCATATTTCACAATATAGATATTGCCCTCAGTCTACGCTTAATGTTCACCTTTCTCTGCGTCAAACACTTTCAACCCTTCGTTCGCAATAATAATTATCGTATCTAACATTAGTATGCTTTCTACCTCGCATACGAGTAAGTGAAAGTCGAGTCGAAAGAACTCGGTTCGTAAAATTAATTAGGCAATTAGCACGCTAGCTGATGCGCGGTTAATTTATCTATAATTTACTATCATTGACGCCTCGTAAAATGCAATAAAATTCTTCCCTGGATAACGTGTCAATGTCGCATCTACGCGGCTAATTTTTACGTAAACATATACGATTAATTTTTTTTTTGCGGCCCAATTTAGATACACTGCAGTGATTGTGCGTCGTTATATTGCGGCGCATCATGTGAATAATAAGGCAAGCGAACGCAAACTATTTATATATTTATATGTATATATTACTGAACTGATGTAAGAGAAACTGTTTGAGTGTAAAAAATCGAAAAATAGTAAAAAGAAAAGAAACGTCCATTTCACAAGTGTATTATATAACAAATAATCATTATAATAAATCGTAACAATTAATTAATTAATTAATTAATAATTATACATAATGTCGCGTATAAGAGCCGTTTTCGTCTGTGCGAACATTCGGATACGGGCCAGTATGCGCAGACTCTATCAACATTTTTCCGCGGACTGTAAATAACGATTGCGCGCTTCAATACAACCTACATGAGAGAAACTATTGCACAAATGGCTTCCAGTTGGATTTTCGAGAGATAACCGGGAAGTACGTAGTTCTGCACGAAACTAGTTTTATACTTCAATGACTAGCAGTGATTCATTTTTTTTTCTCTAATTCGCTATAAATCAACGCTTCCAAGTCGGTCTCTATTTACCGGAGAATAATGCGGATCTTGAAATAGAATCCTGGCTTATCGACCAAAGAATTATTCCATCAGTTAAAAGTAAAGGTACTAAAACAAAAGTGCACACTATACTGGCTCGTTCCAACTGCAACTACTGCACGAGAACGAATTCTAAAAATAGAGAGAGAGAGAGAGAGAGTGTGTGTGACTTGAGAGTTAGAGATTGTCAGCTAAGATCTAAAACAGAAATTCATTCCAGCTTCTAGTGCAGACGGAGCTTCTTGTTGATTTGGTCGATAAGCTCGTCGATCCTCTGCGAGCAGCCGCGAAATTTGGCAGGCTCGGGTCCGATCATCTGTATCAGTTGCGGTACCTCCTGACCGCTTATCTGCGTGAAACGGGCCAACGATTTCATACAAGCGTAGAGTTGCTCCTCGGCAGGGCTACCGTTGAAATATTGAAGCAGCGCCATCGTCAGCTCTACGGCCACGTCATCGAATACCTGGAGTACACAACAATAAGCCGACGTATAAATCTTCGGGTACTTGTCTGAGCTCATTGGATTAGTTAGCCCGGCGTTCTGCATTTTTTATTTAGTTCTATGACTGCGCGACGCGGTCTTGATCTTCTCGCGCCAAGGCTTTTCTCTCTTAGGATTTGCCCTGAGAATGTATATCGCGATTTTGAGGATGGAAAGGAAAATTACTAATCGTGCAGAGAGGACAGAATTAATTCGTAAAAGTTCAGTGAGCCGTATTACTTGCGCGCTTCAGTTATCTTTCATTGTCGTTTTAAAGTAAAATTTTCCATTTGTTCCATGAGTGCATGATAATCAGCAGCTAATATGCTTGAATTTTTCCTTCCCGGTGCCGTTTTGTCTTATTCATTGTTATCGCGTTATGGCGCGCGTTGGCGCCGGTTGTTCACTAACATAATTGTTAACAATCCTACGAATTAGAGAAATTCGACCGGCGAGACACGAGTCATTCTTTTATCATTTTTTTTAAGCCATCGGCCCGATATGAAATAAGAGCGGGATAGTACCTTGGAAATACTGCCTTTTGGTAAAAGCTGCCGGAGACTTTTGTTTTTGTTCATTTTCTGCAAAACAAACCGAAGCAATCTCCTAAAGAAGTATCCGCTCGTGTATACGCTCGGGCCAATCAGTCAATATTCAGCGAAATCAAAGACAAAGCTTTCTTGGTATCACGAATACTTGTTTTTACCAGACACTGTGAAGTATTTTTCATATACCGAAAGAAATACGCGTTTGCCAAGAAAACTTTATTTTGTCGATGTATTTTGAAAAACAAAGGAGAATTAACAACAACGAACAGTGGTCATGAATAAGCGTAGCGCAGTTACATTCAAGCACGTTACGTATAATACAATGTACATAGATAAATACGGTATCTCGATAGTATGGAGAGAGCTTCTGGTTAGCGGCAATCATATATGTATATATATTATATATACATCAGTCACTGGAGGCAGCATTTCTGTTTAGGTGCTAACGCGATAAGTATTTCTAATCTTTGTATAGCGTGTGCTGATGAAACGTCGATTTGCCGAGGATTTTTTTCTTAGTTGAGAAAAGCGATGATGCATTCTAATGAAATTCTGATTAATAGCCAAAAAAAATGAACGATGAGTAAGAGGATGATTCGTAGTATATTCATAAACTCCCATAACGTTTAGCATGCGCTCAAGCATTTTAAACTGTATACATGTACCTATAAATGATACATGGAAAAGTTTTAAATGAGCTGATATTAAGACGAGAATATCGATGTAAATGTCTGTACAACGCCATTAATGAAATGTTAGAGGCGTAGAAGATAGTATGCGCGAGAGATAGAGAGAAGAGAGAGATACAGACCACAGTTTTTACCTCCTTGCAGGCGAGATTGTGAATGATAGCAGTACCGCGAGTCTGAAGGTCTTCCGAGTCCGAAAGGAGCGAGTGCACCGCGACCTTCGTCGTCACTCGGATATTGCTGATGCTCTGGTTCTGATGCTGCCATTCCGAGATGTACATGAGCCACTCGGAGCTGCTCAGATTCTCGAACAAGTTGGCGATCTGCGCAAATCCAAGCTCATTATTTACAGCGTCAACGAATTTTCCAACAATTGAAATTCCTATGCTACTTAAACTCTACTTACAAATTGAGCGAGGGGCAGTTGCTCTTCCAGAGGATGACGGTCTATGTCGTAGGCGAAATTCATGATCGTGTGTTCCCGTCTGTCTTGATGCAACAGTAGGATGACGTCATCCTTGAGCGCGGCGACGCACAAGATGTTGAGCAAACAGACTCGAGCTTTGCTGTCGAGAGATTTGTCATAGAAGACTCTTCCTGCAATGAAATCAGTCTCGTCATTTGCAAAGGAAGGCATTTTTCTCAGCAGCATGTGTATTTTCTACGAACCGACAAAGTTGAGGAAATTGTCGCCGAGCGCCCAGGAGCCCTCGTTCTCGAGCACGTACTGATGCAGCTCGTCGACGCTGAGCATCTCGTTGTCGTCGAGTTTGCCCTGCAGGAGAAGCCTGAACTGTTCAAGTTCGGCGGCCGGGTCGATCTGATCCCTGAAGACGATGGGTGGGTCGCGGCGTTGCTTCAACTCCTCCTGTTCGCGTTTTTCCTCGGCTTCCATCTCGAGGATACGGTCGGACGGTAGCATCTCCGCACCCTGTGCGTCGCCGTTCGTGTGGCTCGGCATCTCGGCTATCGTGCCTGGGATTGAAATTATGTTGCTATTGTTTGGTATTTGCATTTTTTTTATATCGCATATTTATACAATATTACAAGTAGGCACTCACTTTCACCGTCAGCCATCGCTGTGCAGTTGGTGGGACCTGTGCTGTTGCTATCGCTGCCGCTCTCCCTGCTGCTTTTATCTTTCTTCTTTTTGTCCTTCTTTTTCTTCTTTCGCTCCTTTTTCGCTAGCTTCTCGTTTATCACGTTTCTCTTCTCTTCTAAGGCGATGGAATTGAGCCTAGGAGAAGATCGATAAAGTTTTCAATCCCGTCGGATAAGCTTGACAAGTATGATATATATTTTGAATAATAATCAAGTACCTAGCCTGCTCGATCTCGCTGTTGAGCGACTGATACTCGGGCGAGTCCTCTCTGTGTATTCTCGCCTCGACGAATCTCTGGCCGACCGTAAAGCCAGCAGTGGCACCCTTGCTCAGATTTTCTATTAATGGAAAGAGAGCTTGTCCAACGGGTCTGAAAGAGAAGGCGTTTTTATCGGTTCGAAAAAGAACAGCTGCTGCATATGTGATATGTGTGATATACTCACGTCTGTAGGATCTCCTCGGGTAGGTCCAAGATGTACTTGGGTATGCCGGTGCCCACGAGGAAGTTGCTCACCTCGTCGGAGAAGCAGTTGCAATTGTGCTTGAACAAGTTGTACGTTCCGGGTCTGAAATTTGCGAATAGAGCTGTGTATTTCTTTCTTTTTTTATTTAATATATGCAGTATTTCTTGGAACAGAGAAAATTCGGGATGAACCGAGATCGAGATTGCGCCCGCAAGTATTAAAAATAGGGCGCACGCGGAAAGAAGAAGAAGAAGAAGAAGTGAAAAACAACGAAACATCAGTTGATCGTCTGCCAAAAAAGAAAGAGCGAAGCAAGTATTTAGCTCCAGATCGTCGTACTTACGCAAACTTGCTCGTCCCGAGTCCGTTGATGTACTCCCAGAAGACGGAGTAGGGCAAGTAGGTCTGGCCGATTTTCTCGACTTTCTGAGGCTCCTGCAGTTCCGTACCGCCCTGAAAACAGCAAATTGGTTGCAAAAAGTTTCGTGATTTCCGCGTGCAAGTAAGTATATAATATGTATGCGCGGTGGAGCGCGTCTATTTTTGGACGCTGGCTCATCGGAAATTCGGGGGGTGACAGTTTTGAAATATTTGTTTTTTAGGAATAAGCTTTGCGTTTCTGTGTAGGTGCTGCGATATGGCGACGCGAAGAAGCGCTATTTCCGGCTCGTTGTAAATATAATTTTGTTCGCGCATAGGCTAAAATAGTATATCGATGAAAATTACGCAACAACGCACGAACCGTTTCTACACGTGGTGTCCCGTGAACGTATATAGCCTCGAATATCACTGATGGTGAGTATATAAACAGCGGAAACCGCAGCCCGGAAACTCGCGCACAAAATCCTAAAAAAGCTCCTCGCCGTGCTTGCAGCCTCGGACTCTACTTAACTGCATCAGAAGCAACAAAACTCACTCACTCTCTTTCTCTCTCTCTCTCTCTCTCTCTCTCTCTCTCTCTCTTTCTCAGCCCAACTTCCTACCTCCCTACCTCCCTCCCTATAGCTGCCCCGCGGACGTCGGCAAAACAACCAGTCAAACGGCAGCAGTAGCACCAACCGCCTTGGCGGCAAACTCGCTATTAGTATATAGGTAGGACGCGTCGGCGCGCAGACTGCAGACTCGAAGCTTATATACTTGGGTGTCCCTCGCGGAGCCGCGGAAACCCGACGTCCATATGGCGCGGAGCGGAGAGCTTTAATCGCGGGGTGAAACTCTCGAAGCTCTACAGGCGGAAGAGACGCGCAGATATAGAGAAAGAGGCGCGAGCAGATGCTTAGTAGCCGCGGACTTACGGTGCGGTGCGCGTCTCTACTTCGGCTTGGCTATACCCGCACACTGGCGTCGCGCGTCGCGAGAGACGTACGGAATGTGCCGGGGGCTGGGCTATTTTTACGCTCTGGTCGCACCAAATTTAGGTGTGCTGCACGTGCGAGGGAAAGAGAGAGTATCGTATGGCCTGCGCAGGGGACACGTTTGGTATATTGTAGTATGTAAAATGGAAGTAGGGATGAGAACGCGGTCGGCCGGCCGGCCGGCCGGCGGCGAGCTTTTTATTATGAATTTGGGAAAACTACGAGCAATCGATAATTCATTGTTAGTATACGATTCACGCCTACGCAATGTAGACGTAGATATACATAGAGAGGACCAATGCAGACTTACCGGTCTAACGCTCTGGATTCCAAGGGGCCCGAAGAAGTATTCCCGGCCGTAGGCGACTACCGCCGTGTGCCATATTCCGTCCAGGTGGCGACCTGAAATTGTCAAGCGGAAATTAACTGTCACTCATTTCGCATTCTCAAATCTTGCCCCAGCTTATTTTCTCGAGCTTGCTTTCGCAGCAGCTCGCAACCCAATGGCCCAGCCAACCGATTAAAAAGAGACAAATCTTGTAAAGTCTACTGTCGTAATGAACGTCCGTTATATACTCGCGCATTCACGGTCAGTGGCGATCGGAACGTTCACCCGCGCTCAAAGACTCGCGCACAGCAGATTAGCAGAGAAAATAGAATGTCGCGGCGGATTAATGAGCGAAGCGCGAACCTCGCGACCCAGTTCATGGAAATAGTCGCCGGTGGAGGTGGACGCAGGTGCCGATTTTTCACGGCGATTATCGTAAACTGGGCTATGTATACATAACTGTGTGCGCGCGCGCGCGGGTGTGATATATGAATACGAGAAGAAATAAATATGCTGCTTCATTAAATTGCTTTAATTATAGCAACACTATTAAAGTCGAGCGATTTTTCACCCGAGCTTCAAACGTCGCGAATTATGACGCGAATTAATAGGATGAATCAGCGCATAAGCTATATAAGCGCGCGAGAAAAACAATGTCAACGTCGAGACCGATTTTATTATCATGAAATTTATACGCCTATACGGAATTTACAATAATTGTATATGAGAAATCGCATATAACTGCAATTAGAAGCTTTGAAAGCACTTGAACCAATAAATTCCATACACTAGAGCTCAAATAACATCGAGGGCTTCGTTAAAGCAACGGAGTTCGTGAACCTCTCGTTTAAGTTCAACGATAGAAAATGAAAATTCGCGCTGGAATTAAGCCTCGATCGCTGTCTTTACGATCATGATTTGTGTTTGACATTTCGTATACACCCATATGATTCATTCAACGAGAGTTCATATCGATTATAAACAATATATGATTCTTGCTCAAATGAAACATCAATATTGCAAAGTCATTCGCGCTATGCGCATACGTACGCAACATCTAAAAACGACAATACGACGTACGCGGAAATAAGAGCGCTCACAAAGGAAGCTAAGTTTGAAAATAACCGCGCGCGTTATTACCTTGGAGGGCCACTGCATCAAGCTCTCTGTTTGTCTCTCTCTCTCTCTCTCTCTCTCTCTCTCAGTCTCTTATAACTTATTTCGGTGCAGCGGTGCACACTATTTCTGCTGCGGTCGTCGTGCTGCTAGCGCGACTTTTCTCGCTTCCGCGCGCAATTCGCCGCATATTATGCCGAGCCAAGCGCGTTAATTGTCCCATAAATTTGAGGAAAAATGAATCAACCGCGCGCCTTTTAAAACTCAACTGAACTATTCTTTCATTTCAGCGCAGCGTCCTTTTACACTATATATTATCATGTATACATACCGAATTATTAGCTATATCCACATAGTACAGACTGCTCTTTAGCGTCTTTTTCTAATTAAAGTCCGCGTACGGCGACAAAGCCCGCGCGCTCTAAAATTAAAGTGCGCAAGCTCTCGGGCTACGCTTGGCACGGTGCTCTAGCCGAAATCTACGAAAATCGTACATATACTCGCACAGACGCGTTTCTTCATTTTACGCGATTTTCACGATGCCCGTGCGCCGGTGTGACGTATTAGATAGTACGCGTGTATATTATGGTACTTATATCGAAGATCGAAGCGCAAGGCGACAGAGAGACTTTGGCGTCTTGGAGCTTGATTGTTGAAATTAATTTACCTATGAGCATCTGAGACATCATGGCTGCCATGCCCTTTGTGAGATCGTAGACGAACACCTCGACGGTAGTCCCCATCTCGTCGGCGTCGTCCATGTTTTCAGCCTGAAATACCAAAGTTTCGTTAATAAATGATATGCGTGGTTTTTCTAATACTGGAAAGTTATATACGACGAAGACTGTATGATTTTCCTTTACTCGCATAGTATAGGACTCAGCTGATCAAACCAAATGTTTTAAATAACCTGTGTTTCGCACGCGTGACTTGCGATATCTATCCAAAAAATTAATATAGAAGAATCTTATATCCTCACCATTTCACAATGCGAAATGCCAACTCCTCCGTACTAGTGAGCAAACGCAAAAAAAAATATCACACCTTCACACCCACGAGACACAATGACACAAAGAAGCCAATATGTTGGGAAAAATATATCGTTCCCAATGCTTCGTCAGACGACTTAAGTTCTGCTGCTTCGAACGATAGCAAACCAAAGTTCAAAATTTACTCTCGCGCACATTAGAGTCCATCCGCCATTGCGATCTATAGTTTAAACCATGCACTAGCCCCGCACGCAATGAATATGGCATATAGCTCAGTCGCAGCTCGCGATCGGCGATTAATTGCAGGCCGATATTGGCATTTGGCACTCAGCTGATTAGCGCAGAAACGATCGAGCTGTTACGATATTCGCGCGCAGGGATAACAATGTAAGAGAGCAGCGGCGCGCGTTTATGAACTGAACTGATGTCGCGCGATGCCCGATTTCGTACTGTCTCGGCTCTTCTAGTTTTCCTATAGGTATACTATATATATATACTCGAGAGAGAGAGAGCGCGTCGCCGCCGTCGCCGCGTCGCGAGCATTATTGTTGTACCTATAGGTATACGCGCGGTGCGACGGGAAGGTATTCCACACCACGCGGGGGAGTGAGCTTTTCGAAGCTCCGACACTGCTGGAATTCGCTTGGTTTGGCATTTGTCTCTCGCTATATGCTTTCTCATTATTTTATTGTAGACTTATATATGTGTATAGGTATACGACGCGAGTAGTATGCTCGCAATGCAACATTAAATTTAAAAAATCCTCACCGCACCATATGTACGACAATGCAAACTCTATACCTCACAATTATATATCGAGAACTGACCATCGTATAGAGTCATGTTAGTAAAAAAAGAACAATGTACCTGTAGCACGCAACACGCGAACGGCAGCGAAAGCGAGGAACTTCCATAGCCTCTTAAAAATAGGAATCCGCAAAAACAAGCGAAAAAGCGTGTATGCAATCTAAAAAAAAACTGAGACTATATACGCACACGCACATCTCCCCCTCGCGAATAATGCATGTGTATGCGTACAATAGACATTTTTACGTAAGCCATGTATTTTTCTGCGGGCAAAAATATTAATGAAGTCGCGACAGAGCGCGCTAAAAATCAAACATCGCTGAATTCCATTATTACGTAAAACAAAAAAAAAAGAATCATCATTAAAAAGTAAGGAAATGACACGGCAAAGAAAGAAAATCCGTCGTCATACCTGTGTCGTCGATAAAGTCAGGCAAAAGAGCCGGCGACGCTGTCGACAGGTGAAAAAAATAACAACAACACAGCACACTTGCCTACAGGTATATACATATATGTGTGTGCGTGTGTGTGTACAAGTCGCGAGAGAAAAAAGATGCACGACTGCGACGAGCAGTGGTCAGCGCTGACTGCAACTAAGCTTATAAATGACGATGATCGCGCGCGGCGCGCCGCAGTCGGCCGACGAGAGGGATAGAGCTTGATGCGCGGTGGAGGGAGCTTGCGAGAGGGGAGAGGGCACGTGTGTGCGTTGTCGCTATTATGGGGGTTCGGTTCGCGAAACTCTTCCGTCGTTAATTGCGCTACTGCATCGTGCACCGAGGCTAATTTTTGGGTGCAATACAGAATTTTGCGGATTTTAACTTGTTATGCGTGTAAGTATTCCAGTGAGCCTATTAGAGAAGTGTACCTATCTATAGGTAATAATATACCTATATTATATAGATGCTTATATGTGTGTACCTCTTGCTCGTGTCGTTCACAAAACCCAACAATGACGGGCATGCGTAACATTGCACACATGACTTATCTGAAAAAGAGTTCGGGAAAATCGCAATGCAGTCACAAATAATTATAATAAGTATAAATTACGCATATCGGAGACGAGTTGTTTTTACAAGCCTCTCGCCACCGGTGGGTAAGGAGGAAAATGCTCGCAAGTAGGTGCAACCTATATAGCTGTTCACATTTTTCGTCTGCTCAACTCAACGTACAGATCCAAACACTGCGCACCAACTGAGAATTATGGGCACATACCCACTTATTAAAATAAATATATCGATGATTTTTCGGAAAAAAAACTCGTCGAACGATGTTTCACGAACATGACGCAATAATAGCTGAAAATTAGAACGAGGAACCAGCCAGCCGAGCAAAAGCAAATAATAAAGGAGAATCACTCGCTACTTGCCATTTTCTCCTTTCTGATCCTTTAGACTTGTGAAGATTGTGAATCGACACAACAGCAATAAGTAGTCAATACACCTATCACGATGACAGTCGCAACAATATGCGTATATATATCTTTTAGGTTAGGATGACGTCTCGAGAACAACACAGAGAAGAACTGGAGAAGGATCAGTGCAGCAGCAGCAACAGCAGTAGCATCCTTATAGGTTAGGATCGGACTGACGTGTTGACTCTGCAGTCACGCAGTAAGTAGTACGTATTACAAGCTTCTCTCTCCCTCCCACGGCGCAAGTAGAGTAACAGCCAGTCGGTTCATAGCCTCCGTTGCACCGTATACCTTGATACTCCGCTACTTATATACCTATGTACTTATATAGATAGGTACTACTGGCTAGTGTCTCCCGTCGGCGGCTTGACTCGACAGTTTTCGCGGCGAGCGCTCGAGACAGGTTAGGTCCGATCATCTCTTCGTTATAGGACACCGAGTACAGTGCTCGTCTACTCTATTACAGTAATATAGTACAACTTTCTCTCTCTCGCCGTACGCGAGAGCATAATTCTATACGCATATACCTATATAACTCTCTCTCTCTCTCTCTCTCTCTCTCTCTCTCTCTCTCTCTCTCTCTCTCTCTCTCTCTCTCTCTCTCTTTCTCTCTCGCTCGCTCTCTCGGACCCAAAGATATAGGTATATATCGCATACGTGCATGCAGAATATATCCCGAGAGCAGAGGTGTCTGACTTCTGCAATTGGTACTTATATAGGAGAGAGAGGGAGAGAAGCAGTGACTCCGTGTAAAGCGTGGGTGCGAGAGAGGGAGAGAAGAGACTTTTTACTATACAGCTCAGCCTAGCCGAGAGACTATATTCGTTCTGTGCCCTTTATACGCTGATGGTTATATTGCTACTAACAATAAGTAGTACCTACAGCGCTTGCACTTGTCTATTATCGTAACTGCTTGTTGCACGGCTGCAGTAAACTCGGGATCGAGATCACAATGAAAAAACTGAATTTTAATTATAATACTGTTCATTAAAAAATTGTATAAAAAAAACGTTAAATTATTTTTCATTCGTAAATAATATAAAATCATTGTAAATTGCAGAATTATCTTCAAGACAAACTACTTATAGAGTGCGCGAAGAAGGAAGTTAATAAGACGAACGAATCGACTGATAAACGTTAAATAAAAAATTTTCCACGAGACTGCAGTGCCAAGCCAAATTCGCCTATATTTACAACTTATAGAGCATCGAGTCGGTGAGCGTGAAATAAGCCTGACAACTCGCCACGGCCAGCGTATATAGAAGGGTCAGAAAATAAAGCAGTCGGTACTCCCAGGAGTCCTAGGCCAGCGTTAGCTACAGATACAACGCATATACGAAAGCAAGAAAGATAGAAAACGGAAGAAAAACACATACAGACAGAAGACAGCGGTGCGTGCGGGCTGGCTTCCGCTCGCAGCGTAGGTATATCTATAGTGGCAGGCGGCAGTGGCCGCATATATATATATACTTATACTATATATATAAATACCTACAATACGACTCACGGAGCTGCACGCTATAGGGACTTTCGACGGGCAGCGCATTCGAAGAGCAAGACGGCAAGCCAAAACAGCTGATGCTGTGCGACCGACACCGGCGAAATGTCAAGGTCCAAGCAAATCGTAAGTAAACACTTGGAATCCAGAATTAATTCCCGATTCATTGGATCTATGCTGAAATTAGAGTTCGAGGCTTTTGAGGAGATTTGGAGAATTAATCGGCGCAACGGGGACTCGCATGGCTGCCGTGAAAACGGCACGCGCCGAAAGTTACTATAGAATATGTGCGCGAGAGATGCTCTGTTTTGTGATGAGCTGTCGGATCGCTGACACTTTGAGCGGGATCTAATTCCTTAGTTTTTCCAAGAATTTCTTTACTTTCCAAAGGGTTCCTCTGCGATTTTTTATATATAATGGTAACGCTGATAATAGTTTAAATTTTGACGCGGTCGGTATGATCTTAACCTCGACGATTTTGACGTGGTTTGTTTTGAAAAATTGGTATACGAGCTAATAGGCTGGTTAGAGGGGGGGTTTACGTCGAAGAGGCATTTATTTTATTCCTGTTGATTGCTTAATTTATCTGAATAATTTGTTATAATGAGAATGAAAAATTGTGTAAATTTTTTGCAGTTACTGCGTGTACAATCTGCAGAGGGTACAAAGAGGATCGAGGTGCAGCCTTCTGACACAGTCACTCAACTTTTTGAAAAGGTACGCTGAGTTAAGTTTTGTGGCCAAGGCTGTATTGAAATTGAAAAATTTACATGAAAAATAATATTATAGAATTTTCACGATCATAGCACAGAGTTTTAAACATTTGAATAAAATCACATATTTAAGGCTAAATTGAATTTTTTTATTAGACTCTTACAAACAAAATTAATTGACAAATCATAGTACTATTGACAAATCACAAAAATAATAGCAAAAATAGTCAAAAATTGTTCCGATGTATCATTGCTGCATTCCAATGTTTTATAGCCAATGTTAAACATCTCAATTTGTCCGCACATCTTACAAAGATATTTGTTTTAGTTATCATTTATTTAGTTGATTATCTTGAACGTAAAGTTTCATTTTATATTAAAAATATAATGTTTTGTTTTACTCATAGAGGTTAACAATGAAGATTCATTGCTACACATTATTGATGTTGCTTTACAAAAATAATAGTTTTAGGATAAAGCAATCTTTTTCTTTTTTTTTTTAGATTTATAACGAGTTTGAATTACAAAGTTTTGGCTTTGGCCTTTACAAACAACGTAACCAAAAAGAAGAAATCGTCTCTACTCGCAGCAAAACAGTTCATGGAGTGGGATTAAAACATGGAGACATGTTGTATCTAGCACCAATTAATGGTGCTGTACTTTGGGATACCCCATCAACCAGCAGTGCCTCCAATGATGTATCCTCAGGTATGACACAATAACGACGAATCTGTAGCCTAAAAATATATGTAAAAATAAATGTAATCTCGATAATTTTAAAACCTATACAATTTTGCCAATTTATGTTATGAGATGTATCGACTGACATCAAACCTTACATAGAATTTTATTTACTTTAGATGAAAACATGTGTACAATTGGTTTACTATTAACTTTAGAACCATATTGAATTCTTATTTATTTAAAAACAATTAATTATTATTGCAGAACCAATGGATGTTACTCCAAGCACCAGTAAAGGATCTCAAGGACAACAAACAACTAATAACTCTTTACGACCGCTTTCCAATGTAATTGAAGACGAAGTTGATCAACAGCTGTGGAAATTGGATGGAAAAATACAAAGAAAGCGCGTTGACAAGTTGTAAGTACTCTAAACTAAATTTCTCTGCAATACTTATTCTTGATGATAACTAATTGAAATTGTAGCTGTCGGCATGGGGCAAATGGCTGTTGTGTTCATTGTTCACCCTTAGAACCATTTGATGAGACATACCTGAAAGAGCAAAATATAAAGCACATGTCTTTTCACTCTTATTTAAGGAAACTCACAGCTGGCGTAGATAGGTATAATCATTACATATGTAATACACAAAACAACCAAATTTTGAGCATTATGAATAAAATGAAAATTATAAATATTCTTTCTTTTCAGAGGTAAATTTCTACAATTAGAGGATATAAGTTGCCGCATTAAAACTGGCTGTAAAGATCATCCACCATGGCCTAAAGGGTTTTGCAGTAAATGCCAGCCTAATGCCATAACCCTTAATCGACAACCCTACAGACATGTGGATAATGTAATGTTTGAAAATGCTCATCTGGTAGAACGATTTCTAAATTATTGGCGCATTACTGGTCATCAGCGTATTGGCTATTTGTATGGCAGATACGAACAACATTCAGATGTTCCATTAGGCATCCGAACTGTTGTAGCTGCAATTTATGAACCACCACAGGTATATTTGGCAAAACGTATCTGTATAGATTAGCAACAAAATCCTGCTTTGTCTAAACAAAAAAAATATTCACATTTAGGAAAGTACGAGAGACTCTATAGTTTTATTACCAGATGAAAAAGAAGCTCTTGTTGATGAATTAGCCCAATCCTTAAATTTGAAAAAAGTTGGTTGGATTTTTACGGACTTGATTGCTGATGATGTGAAAAAAGGCACAGTAAGTATTTTATGTTGCAGTTTCTTTTTGAAATTCTCGTAAAAAATTATATTTACAAATTTTTTTCTTTGTATAGGTAAAGCACGTAAGAAATATTGAAAGTCACTTTTTATCCGCACAAGAATGTATAATGGCTGGTCATATACAAAATAAGCTTCCTAATCCTTGTCGTTTTTCACCAAATGGTCATTTTGGATCAAAAGCTGTAACAGTTTGTGTCACTGGTAAATAAAGACATATAATTTTTTTTTTTTTTTTAATAAACATAGTTATTCTTGACAATGTGATTAAATACTTTTTTTTCCAAGGGGACGACAAAAATCAAGTGCATATGGAAGGATATCAAGTGACTTATCAATGCATGGCATTAGTTCGAGATGGGTGTTTAGTACCTACAAAAGATGCACCTGAACTGGGTTATGTGATTGAATCAACGGATAAACAATATGTACCAGATGTTTATTATAAGGTAAGATTTTTACTTTGCCAAATATAACATTTTATGCACTTGTTCGTTTTTTATGGTATGGAAATACCATCTACCTTATACTTTGTTTTAAGTAAATTAATGAAAAATCATTAACTTACACATACTTCTGTGCAGGCAAAAATACACAAATATTAATTCTAGTATCTAGTTGATTTAAATCGTTATGACTTACAAAGAATAAACTTAAAACAATTATCAAGTGCGTGACTTGGAAAAAGTGCATGATTTTAATCAAAATTAATTGAGTATATTTTATTTAATAATATATATTTATCAAACAAGTGCATACAAAAGTTATATTTTTAAGAATATAATGTCCTTGATAATATTTATTTTTTTATAAGCATTATAAGTTCAGTGAAGTGCGTTAAAATTTATAAATGGAATAGGGATAGGTTTTTGAAAGAAAAAGACAATTTTGTTTGCACGAAGAAATTAATTCATAACTGAAAATTGACGATCTAAAAGTACATTAACTGGGGTAACGAGCTTGAACTTCAATCGCAATTAAATAACTAATCCGTACCGAATATGCGCTTCAACGACGTTCGCGCATTAGCCTATGGAGAAGAGACCCATAGTCGTTAGGTCAGGAACAAAAAGAACATAATAATTATTTACGGCCCTTCTATACCATCGTATTTCGTCGAAGAGTAAAAACCAAGCAAGATTGTTGTCTTAGAAATCATGTTTTCTAAGAAAGTAGAACCCAAAAATAATGTAAAGTAGTAGTCACTTCTTTCGTATATACTTATTTAGTTCATCGCAATTGTATGTCGCGTTCTCTAAGAATAGAAATCAGTGAATTTTGTTGAGTTTTTGGGGAAAAGGAGAAAAAACGGTTTCGAGATCGCGTTATTTATTACAAGCTATGCGTTGTTGCCTCGTCAACTTCATAAAAATATATATACAGGTGGGTTATGCTCCCGATTTCTCCTTTGTCTTAATGTCATTTTTGTTAAATTGATTTACTTTTTTCTGTGATAAAGAGACTCTCGTGTTTACTTCATTTTTTTAATAATCGTCATTTTTAAATACAACTTCATACGTAGTTACAATAGTTCGTCGTCAAACGCGCGTTTTACACGGCTTACAATATATATATATATATATATATATCCGAAAACCGAAATCAAGAAGAGAAACTTATCGTTCGAGCAACGCTTGTGTTTGTATTTTCTTTTTTATATTCTCTTCGTTTCGCGTAGTTGCACAATTACGTTTTTATCGTCTAAACGGGCGTCACTTTCGTCGCTTTCAAATATTTATTTTCTTCGGCACGTTATTTTTTTATTTTTTATTGTTTTTTTGTTTTTTTTTTATTTACTCTCGCCCCATTGTTCAAATTATTATTCGCAATTCGCTTTCGCTTTTTCATCGTAATCGCCATTGTTCCGCGCGATGCACAATTATTTAGTCAGATACACAATTAACAGCGTTAAAACTTTTAAGTTCAACATCGAATGAGGTTCTCTTCTTTAGAAGGCATTTTCTCGCGACGATCTGTGTTTTTTTCTACAACTAATCTCGACGAGAATATGCTTGCATCGATACGTTTTTTTGTTTCATGGTTAACGGGGCCACCTTAGAAGCTCGTCCTGAGAGATAAAGAGACGAAATTTTCGCTTTAAAAATGTGCAAATATTTGTATACTCTGTCTTTTCTACTATAAGGAACCGTGAAAGAGACGTTTTTGCATTACGGTATTGTTACTGGACAAGATAGTTTGTTCTTTTATCAGTTTGTCAACTTAAATTTTATTGGAAGACTATCTTTTGGAATGTTGAGGAATAAAGATGAATGATTTTTTTCATCAAGCACCGACAATGTAGAGCTTTTTTTTAAAAAAAACGAGCAAAAAGAAATAATTTTTCTCTTTTTTCATAAGCTATATGTCTCGTTCGCTTCTTTCACGATCACTGAACAATGATATTTTTATTATTCATTTAACGATCACGTAGTTTACATAATTATCTATTCGATTGTTCGTCTCCCAGTACGTTGTTTAAGGTGGCTCGTTGTCATTCGCTTAAATAGTTACAATCGTTTAAACGCTTTCTGTGGATACGGTATACACAGTAGTGGTTAGATAGTGTAGCAATAGTATCTGTCTCACTTTCTCTCTCTCTTTTTTCTCACCCTAAAACGCGACATACTCGTGTATTATTACGTGTGGCATTTTTTTTAATTATTGTGTAACGCTTCATCGCTTCCTTTACTCTTTCGCACGTTTTTTATATACTTGTACAATATTTCCTTTTTTGTAATTTTTTTTATCGTATTTCGTGGTATATAGTACAATAACGATGGGATTTACGAGGATTTACATATGAGTAGCACATAACATATTACATAATCGTAGTATTTCGATATACAGCATTGAGGAATGATTCCGTTAAATACACAGACTTTTTCGTACACGTGCGTCTGTATAGTTTTATCTTCATTAATCGTTAAATCTTTCTTTTCATGTTTGTATCAATCGACAAAAACATTCGTTTAAAAATCCCTTTTCAAAACGGAAAAATTTTACTCGCTCGCTCGAAAACGCATCATTGTCGTAGCGATGCGTTTTCATCTTCGACTCCCTTCTCGTTTTGCGCGCTCAATCTTTTATTATACGTATATCTTGTCGCATCGCTCTCACCTATACTATATTTTTTTTGTTTAAACTCATAGACACACTTGCGTTAAAACATGCACTCTATTAAGGACACACGACGATATACCTATTTCTTTCGTAAATTTGTTTTTCACCCGTCAATCGGCTTGCTGTGTGTGAGTGACTCGTTCTTTCGAAAACGCGCGGCATTTTGTAAAGTTTCTTGCAATCTACCATTCTTTCCGTGACCACTCGTTTTTCGCTTCTATATTACGTTTTGTTTATAGGCCTTACTTTACTCGGTTCAATTATTTTTTGCTTGAAACACTTGCGGCTTCTCCTTCCTCAGTCCTACTAATAATCAACACATGTACAAGTGGTGTTTGTGTATGTGTGAGATTGTATGTACTCGTGAGATCCACTAACTTCGTGTTTAACGTCCGGTTACATCGCATGTTACATTTACTTCCATTTGTAATCACTATCTTTAAATACGCAAGTATAACATTAGAGGCTCGCTAGTTTAATGGAGAGCAAAACTAGATCGAGAGCTCATCGGTATATAGGGACTGACGTTTCATATCATTTGTTTTTTGTTTTGTTTTTTAAAACAACTCTTTTCATTTAGGTTTCTTCATCTACAACTCGTTCGCGTATCTTTCGCTTTGTCGCTTTTTCGCTAACTAAATTTTACGCCTTATTTCGCTGCGTAGTCATCACATTAATATAATTACATTTATATGTACGCGCTGCTCCCTGTGTGGCGGTCTCTCAATCCGCGTCTTGCCTCTGGAAGGATACGCGAGCTTTCCTTAACTATTTGTTTGTTTAGCGTTTTTTTAAATATCTCCGGCTGCTTCTCTTCGGACTCTTAAAGTCGAGCTACGCGCACGATTGCATTCTTCGGCCAAAAACATACAAGTCTTGTCTAAAAATGTGTGTGTGTGTGCATGTGTGTGTGTGTGCATGTGTGTGTGTGTGTGTATGTCTGTGTGTGTGCGTGTGCGTGCGCGTGCGTGCGTTCAATCGCCCCAGTGTATATTTCTTAGTTATATTTCGTTTACAATATTCATCTTAATAGTTCATATTAATCCCTCTTACACTTGCACGTGCCGTGGCTAACGATTAACTACGGGTAGCGCTTTTATATAACTATCATTACAAGTACCATATCACCAGGCTCGAGTATCTTCCACTACTTTTCAATAGAGCTTTCATATTAGTACGAACACCGTGGCATTCAACTGTAACTTTATGGAAAGAAATTGACTGTTTCTGTCCTTTTCAGATTTTTACTTAGAGAGTAGTATCGATAATTACTCGAGAAAGTTGTACATGGAATATTTTTAATTGAAAAGCATTGATAAACATAACAGGTTGCAATTATTTTTGTATTCGTTTTATTGTATTAAATCGTTAGAAAAATAATAACATGCGCATTTAACCATACGTTTTGTCTTCAATCGGAAACTATTAAATACATAATAGCGATACGTGCGTGAAATTAACAAAATGCGTTGATAAAATAACGAAAGGTACTCGTGTCTGCGCCATGTATTTAATCGTATAACGCACGGTCATTAATATTTTTTTTTTATTTTTTTTCTGTATCATTAACTTTATTAAGTTATATTTCAACTATTACGTACATCGGTGTATATACCAATATACACATACGATAGCGAAAATAAACTTCGGAGCTTAACGCATAGCTTTTTCTCTTTCTCTCGTCGTCATCAGCTAAAACAATTTACCGCATTTTTCTAACTAGGAGTTGCATCGATCTGAGGTACGTGTATATGCGTCGGTCCAAAAAATTTTCGCGTCATTCGCGTTTAGACAAGAGTTTGTTACCTTTTTTACTTAGTCTTTCTCACATTCTAAATGTATATATGCGTATATATGCGCGTACGTTTGTATATATATATCGTATTTTATCTTATTAACCGTTACAATAGAACTCGACTCGCTTTCGTTAGGAAAATATCGATATTTGTCATCTACTATCGTCATCTCAATAATTATGTCTTTTGTTTCAATAATCGAGGATTTTCCAGATATTTTTTTACCTTTATGTTTTTCATTAAACTCGTTCACGTTTTAAAAATAGATTTCAACCTCTTTAGAGACTCTCTAAACGTTTAAATACTCACGGACAACGTTTTTCTTTCACTTGCGCAAAAAAAAATGGACTCTTCCCCGATCTCCCACGTTATCTCCATTTTCAATATTAAGAATTCGATAAAATTCGGCCCGCGTACGTGCAAGATTATACGAAAATCTTCGTTAAACTAACGCTTCTTCTGTAATTAATCATTCATCAATCGTGATCAAAAATTATCGTCGTATTTATATAAACAAGTGACACTGGAGTTCGCAGGCGATTCTTCAGGCGAGGGACTAGCGTAAGCACATTTGGATAGAAAGCGGAAAATACATTAAGCGCAAATACCGTTTGATATCAAAATTCGATAGTCAAACGAGTATCTTAGTATTTATCCTTAAAAAAAAAACATTTTAACGCCTCTGCGACTGTAGCATAGCCGCGAACGCCCGTGTGTCTGCCTAATGGAATTCGTCTCGTAGAGAAACGCTTCATCGATCGTATTATCGTCGTTCATATCATTTTTCAAAAAGAAAAAAAATTTGGATTGATATAGTAGAAAGGAAAAAAGTTAATCTAAAAGGCGAAGGTCTCGTCGACATCGAGCCTTCGTTACAGCTTGCCGCACTTCGTGATGAGAATGGTCTTTGTGGGCTTGCCAGTCTGGTCGCCATAGGTCGATATCTTCTCGACGAGATCAAGACCCTCGACGACGTGGCCGAAGATACCCGTGAATCCCCTCATCTCCTGCAGTATTATGCGAAACTGCGAGCCGACCATTCCGAGATTGTCGTGCCTCTTTTGGGTCCGCCTCATGCCCACCGCGCCTCTCACCGCCGGGAACTTGGTATCATCGGGCATAAAGTATCCCTCTTCGAAAATGCTCCTACCGCCGCGGCCGTTGTTTAGCTCGAAATCACCGGTGATCACGCTCTCGCCTTCCCAGCACTGGAAGATTGTGCAACCCTTGTACCCTACGCCGATCTCGCCCGTAGCAAGGACACTAAAATTCTTAGCCATCTTGGGCGCTGCGTCCGGTCTAACTTCGATTACTATCCGACCATGTGGCGCGTTGTTCACCTCAAGGTTGAAGTAGTACATGGGGTACGGATTGGACGGGCCCCGCAGGTTGGACGACGGCTGCTGGGGCGAATGCACTGGCACGAGGCTACCGCTATTGGAATTAGCCACAGCTACGGCAGCTACAGCGACAACAGCTTCAGCCGGATTCATAAAACTTGTAGCGGTCTGTTGGAGTATGGCATTGGGCGGCTGCACCACTGTAGGTTTTACGGAAGGCGAGCCGGGCGGTATAAGTAGTTGCTGTTGCTGCTGTTGCTGCTGTTGCTGTTGTTGTTGCTGCTGCTGTTGAGGCGTGGGCTGCGGCTGCTGAGGAGGCTGCTGCTGGGGAGGCGGGGGCGGTACGGCTGCTGGGGCCACGTGGACCGCGGCAACTTGGGGCGGTATATGGTATTCGATCGAACCGTTCTGAAGATGTTGTTGCTTGCTGACGACGTGCCTCGAGTAGAGTTGGGACATGCAGTAATTGGCGAGAAAGAGAATCGGATTCTGAGAGGCGGCTATATGGTTCGGCAGGCGTCCTCCGTTACCGGGCTGTGCGACGAGTGGTTCGCCCGAATGTATACCGGCAACCGCCTGTTTAAGCAAAGCAAAATCGAAGACGACCCCGGAGTTCCCGATGAGGTCGTCTAGCTGGCACTGAAGCATCATCTCTTGATACTTGTTCTGTAGCCTCTGCTTCTCGATTAAGAGCTCAGCGTGCAGGGAGTAGACTTCAGTAGGGCCATCTGACAGTTGTAAGGAAGTTTTAGCCTTGCCGAGAGTTTCGCGGGCGTCCGTTATCTCAGGAAAGTGGCTCCAACCGTTCTGGAGGTCTGTCTCCACGTGGGTCTTCAGAGTAACGCATGCTTCGAGAACCTTGATGAGGAAGTCACGTTGCTGCATCGCCAGCCGCTGGATCTCCGCCGAAAGCTTGCCCATTGCTGCTAATTCTAATTGAACCTGATCACGATCACACAATTTTTCCATTAGTTTCATCGAATTTGCGATGTCGAATTTCGAGATAAGGAGATAGAAATACTTACATCCGATATAAGTTGTTCTTTGGCATCAGTCTGTGATTTAATTTGGTGGCCGGGATGTTCTTGATGTGTCGCGCAGGCTCGACAGAGTGGTGTGCAACAAGTCCCGCACCAGAGGGCGAGTGGCATTCCGTGAGTATGGCAATTTTCGCTCTGTAAACAAAGACCACACACACACGTTAACATATTTTCCTATATTTGTTAATCATCAATTATAATCTCGTACTTGCAGTCGAGGTTTGGAATTCTATCACACAAACCAAAGCAAAAGTCCTGCGTTGATCTTACATCATAATCTCGTTGCCGAGTAAAAGCTCTAACGCGTCGAAGAGTAAGTATAATACGGCTTCGCACTTGTAGCGCTCGCGCGCTCTCTATTTTTTGCAGCGACGCAAGCATTTCATGTAGAAAATTAGACAGATTCGCGCGTTCATGCGGAAGAAGACGTTTGACCGACAGAGATAACTTTTGACGAGTCGAGAAAGTGAAACGTTAAATTGTAATGATGGTTTTGTAATTTCATCCATACGAAGGGCTACCTTTTTTAATTTTTCTTCACATCTATAAATTAAAAACTTATAAACGGATATTGGAGCCATTCTTCAAATAGAACTACCTTTTTTATTTAGTTATAAAAAAGTATAAGAAAAGTAGTGATCAAACGCCCACAGATCCTGTTTAAAATTAAAACTTTCTACAGTTCTTCTAATTGTTATAAAGATCCCGAAATATTCTGTAACTAAATTCGTTTGTCTAGTGTTTATATTATACCAAGCTGCAAAGCATCGCATCTCACATTAATCTTTTCGTTACTTCAAAGATTAGAATAAATAAAAATTCAAATAGTATTACTCTTTTATAAGAAAGTGAGCGCGAATACAAATTATACAATTACTTTTATTGAAATGCCCTACGCGGTGCCCCCGTTGCACAGTGTTGAATATTACAATAACTCAATACGCAAAGAATGTTATGCTCGGCTCGTCGCCGACTTTTCTTATAAAAACAAGAATATTAATATCTCGGCAAGATTCAAGGACATCACAGAAACATTAGTTTCATATATATCAGAATTTTATCAGCTCTCTAAATTTTCTTGTCGCAAACAATTTCTGAAAAATAACACGCGCAATTTTTTTCTGACATAAATACAGCTACGGTTTTATCGGTCATTCCTCATCTTTACCATCTTCCGAAATTCGGGTTCTATACCTTTCTCTCCTTCTCGCCGGACTTGACGGTGCCATTGTTTTGGGTGACTTTGAGGTTGAGAAAATTGTTGGCCAGCGTCAAAAGCGACGTGTAGGTTGGCAAAGCGTCTGGCCCTTGGTCTCCAAGCTCCGTTCGCTTCCAGCAATGGGCGCAAAACAGCTCTCTGCCCTTCAGCAGGTTATTTTCTATGCAGCGCAAGCAGAAGTAGTGCTTGCAGCTAAGAAACTTGGGACACTGCTCCGTATCGTTGTACTTTTGTTTGCAGTAGCTACACAGCGTCAGCTCCTCTAAGTCCGACAATACGTTTTGATCCAGCATCTGCAAAATAAATAGAATATTCTTTAGTAAAACCTGCAATAGTAACGTAATCGTATTTTGTAACGAATATTGTCAACGAATATCGAACCACAACATACATGCATACACACAGACCAGACACACACGTATATATAACGAGTTGACAACATTAGAGCGCACGCAGCAACAGCCTCGGGTAACTTTTTTCGAAACGCGATAAAAAATACGAGTTGCGCGTAAAATGGTCCCGACTGACGTGGGAAATAATCGAAAGGCGAAAACATACATACTCGTACAATCGTAAACACAATGTGGCTAGTAAATGTCCTATAGAGGCATCCCTCGCAGTGGTACTCAAAGCCAAAGGAGGTACTTATAGCATAAGCGGCAACAGCGGCATAACCGCGGCTTCGAGAGATCAGTTATGCAACGTTGTCGCGGCGCGCCAACAGCGATCGTTCACTACTCGCTCATACACTGGCAAGGCGCGGAATCGCGATTTCGGAATATGCAAATTTCATAATTTTTCCACTGCTCCGTTTCGAAATCGGTCACATACCCAACGGCATCGTCTGCCTCAACAATAGAGAACAAAAAATAATACCACCGTTCGAAGTGTTTAGTAGTATATAGTTCGTACATAATATTTTATATACGAAGAAATAGCATTGCACGACGTGATAAAGAAGGGCAAAACGCCGGGGCACGCATGCGCCCGAAATCCCGCCAAAACTACTACGGCACTACTGTAGTCGAGGGGGCCGCTGCCGCCGCCACTGTGAAAGAAAGATAAAAAATCGATGCGCTCTCTCTCTCTCTCTCTCTCTCCGTCGACTGCGCGTCTGCGGGATACACGAAAAAAAAGCAGAGAACCGAGGGGGGAAACGCGCGCGAGGGAGAATCGAACGCGCGTCTAAGTGTGTGTGTGTCTGTGTGTACATATATTTGAACACACGTATAACGCGCGGAATGAAAAAACTGATAAACGCGAGTCCGGATTCGTGCATTCTTTGGCCACTGTGCTACGACGGCTTATCGCCACTTCTCGCTATGTCCGTTCGTGGGAGAAAGGAGAGAAGCAGCGACGCTGCCGAAAAGACGACTCGAAAAAAAGCCAAGAGAAACTGGAACATACCGCGCCGCAGCGAAAAAAGAAATCCGCGCGCGGGAACGACCGTTTCTCTCCATCTCTCTCGCTCTGCGCCAAGCAACCGCGATGTATATTCGTCAGCAGTGCGCTTTCTCCCTCTCGCTTCGGCAAATAACGCACGCACACACACACACAAAGTGGCTCTTGCTCTCTCTCTCTCTCTCATACACGCGCGCACACACACACAGACACACTTGTCCGCCTCGCATTTATATCATATACTGTGTATCAAGAGGTCCGTATCGCGCAATATGTGATGCACGTACGCGATTCGGGCAGTCGTCCCTTGGAGGAAAGAAGCAGGATGCCTGGCGAAACAGCAGCAGCTCGGCCGCTGCCGCCGCGGAGCTGCACTGCTGCTTCATTACCGTGTGTCTGGCTTGACGCAGCGACTCTTCGATGTCTCTCTCTCTTCCCTCGGCACCACCTCGCGCGCGCACTCTCTTCAACCGCACTCACACTCTCGTTGCTCCCAGGTGCTATGCCCGCGACCTTGGCATGGAGGAGTCTACCGAGACGTCGTCGTCCGCATCCGGCTGGTTTCTCTCTCTCACACACACACACACACACACTTTGCGACGTCGTCGTCCTCAGCGCCCGCGCGTCTCTCGTGCGTCGCGACAACTGCTCCGCTCCGCTCTTTCTCCTCTGGCTGCTACTGCTCTGCCTCATGCGCGCTCTGCTGGCAGCCCTGGCTCTCTCTCTCTCTCTCTCTCTGTTTATCTTTCGACTCGCTCACTACGAAAGTGACGGTCACAGGTCGCCAGCAGGTCTACGGCGTTGCTGACCGTCACGCGCGGATTGACTCTGCCGTATCTGAATGTGTTGTACACTATGCTATGCTTACAAAGTGAGTCTCTCGAGGCGTATATGTACACTAGACTTTCACTTAATTCTCTATAATATAATACAGGCGCAGGTAGCTCGAAGGGGTTGAGCGTTTCGTTTTCCCGGCGTTCTCCTTTGCGCTACTGCTGCTGTTATTGCAGAGCGAAGAAAAGTGAAATGGAAACGATGCGTTGTATATGCCGAGACTGGTTTTTGGGTCACTCCGGGAAAGCCACCCCCATAGGCGAAGGTATGCCAAACACAATAATTGACCTCATTCGACGCTCTCAAGGTCGAAGGGAGCAAGAGGGACACGACAATCGAACGCCTCCCTCTCTCCTCCCTATCTCTCTCGTTTATATTCGTTAAACTCCGAATTGAATTCTGGAGCGCGTCTCTGCTAATATTGTTCATTTTTGCCGCAAGAATATTTTTAGATAGTAATTCGCATCTATATTTCACGACCGAAAAGAAAGGGCCCACAGCGGCAATTGCTTAACGTTGGATTTAAAAGCCGCGTACCCGAGTGTTTCTCTGCTCTCTCTATCTCTCTATCTTTCTCTCTCCCTCTCTCTCTCTCATAGCTATTATCCGTCTCTAATGACGTCTCGAAAAGCAATCCGATTAAGTACGCAGCGGGAGCAAAATACTCCCCCGAAATTAACACTCGGGCGACAGACAATAATCGTCTTGGAAAACTACTACGGCGCGTTTTAATTGAGGGACTCGAATAGTAAATATTGTTTACCTGCGGAGGGCGAGAGAGGAGAGAGGACGATATATCATTGCACGGCCAAATCTACAGTAGAGAAGCTGAATGATCGGCGCACGTGAGGAGGTATTGAGCGGAGATGAGGAATCTTACCGAGGCGTTTATCAATCGAACGAAAATGGACGGCAGTCAGACATTGCTACACATAATTTATAAGGAAAGATGCATGAATTCGCAAAGCAATCGGAAGACATTGAAGCACCAACGTCAGCCGGCAATAGCAAAAATCCGGCTGTCTTTGTTGTTGCAATGAGTAACCTCGATTTTTCCTCTTCGAAAGCGTTACGTCAATATTATAATATATGTACAAGTACACACAATGAAATACATCGGTAACAAAAACACGGTAAATGAGCAGAAGACACCGAATCGAAGCCCAACGCAGACGCGGCCTTATGCGAAACATGGGAGGAAGGGGGAGTAGCCGAAGCTGCTTGTATACTACTACCTTATTGTAGAATAGTATATTGTACAGCATTAGTGTATAGTATCGCAATGCGTACAAGTGAAGAAGAGAGTTTGTAGCCGGCGGAAGCGGCCGCACAATTTGCCCTTCGTTCTGCCACATCACGACGTTTGTCACATTCCTGTCTTTCGCATGCGTTAATACACACAAACACACTCACTCAAAGAAAGAGAAAGAGAGATAGAGAGAGAGAGAGAAAAAAAGAGAGAGAGACAGAGAGAGAGAGACAGACAGACAGACAGACAGACAGAGTGATACACGCTCTTGACTTACAGCTTACAGCTATTTTATACCATATACATATGTAACTCAATGACACGAAGAAGGAATAATACTAACCGTTGCAACTGGCATGGCGCCGCACCGCAAAACAGACCGCAGCAGAGCGCGCGATACTCGACGAGGTGGCTCGATCAACGTCGTCGGTCTCGCGCGCGGGCTGTGCGCTGCACTGCACTACTATAGAGACACAGCACACTCCGTAGGCACACACCGACTCGTTCGCCAACACAGAGGCGCCTCTCTTTTTCTTTTAATCTTTTGTGCTCTGATACTGCTACTATGCTGCTGCTGCTGCTTCTTCTTCTTCTTCTTCTCCGTCTTCTTCTCCCGTCCGAGCGCCTGCGCCGACGGCGTGTTCCACGCGTCTCTATCTATAGTAAGCCGCTTCCCGGCTTTTTCGTTTCTTCCACTGCTCTTGTCCTTCGAATGAGTCGTTGGATGTAAGATGATGTTCTCGAAAGAAAAAACTCTCCTCTACGCCGTACGCAAACACCGGTTTGGCACTACGGTCCCAACACTGCACTGCTGCGATCAAGTCTCTAGGAAGGACTGACTCTGCTGAGCTGAATTGAGCTACTGCCGGCTATTTGGCCGATTCGGCGAGGTGTGCGGCCAGTGCGACGCATCAACACAATCGCAAACGCACGAGCGCCACCACTCGCTCGAACCACACAAACGTGGCAGGCGGGACTGTTGCCTGCAGCGCACCTCGCACCGCCCGCACGCACTACACAGGCTCCGCGTGATTGCCGTGATTGCATGTATATCCTATATAGCGCGTATACCTATCGCGCAGCTCGTTGGAGGGGAGGACTGGCGCTGATGGCACTTTTAACACGGCAGTATCATGAAGATGTGGAGCGTCAGCGTCCCCCACTCCCGAGCCTTGACGACGGCGGCCGCTCGTACTATTTTTTCGCCATAAGTGAGAGAGAGAGAGAGAGAGAAAACTTTAGAGAGTCTATCTCTCACACGGTCTTTACGATTGGCTAGCGCCTCTACAAGAGCGCGCTTGGCGGGAAATTTGAATCGAAGGGTTATTAATCGAGGAAACACTGAAGCATATACGTTTTATTCACGTATAAAGAAATTATTTTTCGCGGCTTGTTATTAAAAAAATTCCATAAATAAATTACATTGCTTTACGAATTCATTTTGTTTATCTTCTTCCATTTTTTTCATTCAGGAGAAGGATACGTATGGTAATGAAGTCTCAAGATTGGCCAGACCACTGCCGGTTGAATACTTACTAGTTGATGTACCAGCATCTACACCATTGACACCTCAATTTACATTCTATGCCAATGATAATATTAATCCTTTTCCTGTGGAACACAGGTTTGTTTCATTTATAAGTAGTAGATTGGACTTCATTTTAAAATATTTTATTCTGACATTTTATTATTTACTTTAGATTGATCGATGGCCAAGTACAGGAATTCAGTTCCTTGTGCTCCTACATGCAACAGTTCAGTCCTGATCAGTTCCTTGATGCTATGTCCGACTTTCATCTACTGATATTCTTTGCTTTTATGGATGTGTTACCTTTGAAGGTATCGATGAGGCTAATTATAATTAAACTTTATCACGCTCATTAACTAAAAGATGATTTTTGTTATAGAATCACATGGGTCCTTTACTGGAAGCTGTTCGTACTCATGACCGACAAAAAGCTATTGAGTGGTCTCGTTCTGTGCACTGGGCAACGGTTGAACAGCTTATGTCAGCAACATCATCTGCGGGTCCTTCTTCTCAAAATGTATTGTTTGAAAATAGTTCAGCATCTAGCTCGGTATCCAATACTGGAGGAATTGGTGCTGGAGCTGGATCATTTGACAATGCAAGAGGTGAACAGTCCTTATGGACTTGTTCACACTGTACTTACTTGAACCTTGAAGAACTCAACACATGTGAAATGTGTAGTTTACCAAGGTAAGTTTCTTCATTGAACAAGTGGTCTTTACAGATGAAAAATAACAAATTTCCTTGATATGTATGCTAATTTTATAAATTTTTTGAAAATAAAATGCTGTATATCTTTAAGAATGCCGATGTAAATTTTCAATAAGATTAAGTCTCGGAGGAGGAGCAAAAGCAGCACCATAGAGTGTATGCATCCAATGATGACTGATTACTGTAACTAGCCATTCATCGTTCTTATTGAAATTTTTAATAACAAAGAAAAACACGGAGAAGCAAGTAAAACTGTGATATGAGAAGAAAAGAAAGGCATCTCGTGGAAACATGAAATCAATCACAAGGTTTATTAAACCATCGAATGTAATTTATTGTATCGCTACAGATGTTTTTGCAAAAAAAGAGTGATTTTTTTCATCTACTCATTGGTAATTAATAATGAAAACAAAATACTATAAAGCTCATGTAGGTAACAGTGAAAGGAAATATGAAATTTTCAATTTGATATTGATTTTATTTATAAATCCTTTCATACAACTTCCATTCCAGTAATTATTAAACTATATCATTTTGAAACCTTGTCACTTATCCTACTTACAATTGAATCTAAAAGACTGGAAACTTTTGATTCATTTTTATCTATTTTGTAAGTACTTTTTATCAGATTTACATCTGTGAATTGAGAAAGTTTTGATACTGGTATTCTTTCACCGCTTATGCTGTCAAAAATAAGCTTTTCTTGAATTTCTTTTTCCTCAGCTTTGTGGATTAAAATAACTAAAATATTTGTTGTGTCATTAGATATCCCAAATGTTGTTAATGATTGTGAAATATTTTTCGATGTGGACAAACAATAAATCACTTCTGTGAATAAACTTCTTGTAACCATTTGTTTGTACTTTTCATTCAACGCTGCTTTATTTGCAGCAATTACAAGTTGAAAAGGATCTAGCACTAAACTTGCCTTTACGATGCAACAAGGCAGTTCTTTGTTTATGAGTTTTTTGTGTATATCTTCGATATTCTGTACATTTTTATACAAGTAAATAGTAAGATACTTTTCTGTCACTTCATCCAATTGCAATGAGAAATTTTCATCTCTCGAATTTCCCACCATTTTTTCGACCACGCTGTACTTTTGTAACAAAGCTACTGCAAAGTTTTCTAACTTTTTACTAATGTAAGATTTATCTATCAACTTTCAATGTGTTTGTGTTTTGTGCAGTGTTTAATGCGTTTAATAGCAAAATATTTGTAGGTTAGGAACACCACATGAACAAACAGCTGATTGCATGATTTTCATTGGTCAGTTCAAATTAACACGCAGTTATTTAAATAAAATTCAATTTTAGTTGTGATTTATGCTGCGACCCAAAATAACCCAAGTTTCTATTAATTTAGAAAAATAAGTTAATTTCATATTGTCAAACCAATGTATTTAAGTCCTTGAAAAAAAACATTACACAGTAACTGAGATTATTTTGATAACTTTTAAGAGTAGACTTTGAGTAAGTAGATTTTGGGAATAATTATGACATGTTCTACCTGGTATAAGGAGATATATGTATATATATATAAATTATTTTAAGTTTTCCATAGTATACATGAATATTTACTGTAGTATAATGATATTTTTAAAAACAATTTAAGAGAACTATACAAATTAAAAAACCATAAAAATGTATTTAAATTAATTATGATTAAGAAAAAAACGTTATAGTGAATCAACAAATATTTTTGTAAGCCAGTTCGTATCTAAAACAGATTTTGGAAAAGCAGCTTGAATATTCTTAAAGTATCTTTAAGTAGCGAAATCCCTGCTATAAGTATACTTGTGTGTGTGTCTGTATATACACATTGAATACCCCCACAAGCCAAAAGGTATAAAAAGATTCTGTACAGTTTAAAAAAATCCAGTCAGCTTCTAAACCGTCACTTGGCCGGACCTCTTATTTATCGCCTCTTTTCCAATACCTAATTCGTATTTTGTTTACACTTTGTTTTTAATTTATTTTAAAATGGAATCGAATTCTAAAGTTAATGAGATTTTAAAATGTTGCGAAAAATTTTCTGCTAATCTTTACAAGGTATATTTGTATATCGCAACATAAATTATTGCTAAATAAATGATATTTAATAAGTAATATGCATATATGTGCATTAACAATTTAAGAATGCCACCAGAACAATAGAAGGCAACATTGTCATGTCTCCACTGGCCGCTTATTTGTTGTTATCAATGACCGTCAATGGTGCCGATGGCGATACCGAATCACAAATAAGAAAAGTGCTCTACCTGTTTAAGGATGATCTACAAAGCTTGCAAGTTTTTCAAATTCTTATTGATTCTTTAAATGTAAGTATATGCGTATATATACTTATACCAACATACATAGAAAATATAATTTGATTTTTTTTCTCTTTAAAATACAGAGTGTCTCAGATATAGATGTGTCGGTTTCGAGTAAAATGTTTATCTCTAACAAAATCAATATAAATCCAGAATTTCAATCAATTTTAGAAAATTATTTTCGGAATAAAGCCCAGCAACTCGACTTTTCCAACAAAATAGAAGTAGTAGATAACGTAAATAGTTGGTGTAAAGAAGAAACAAAGAATGATATAAGACAAATTATTTCGAAAGGAAAGTTTTATTACTAATTTCTAATAGCTGCTGGCTTTTGGAAAACGAAAAACTTTATTATGATAAGTTTATTTTTATAGATGATGTAAAGGATTTGTCTGCGATGTTGCTGTTCAATGCTATATATTTTAAAGGAGAATGGAAATATAAATTTTTATCTAAAAATACAAAACGTGAACGTTTTCATGTCAATGAAAATAGTGAGAAACTTATTTCTATGATGAAACAAAGATGCGATTTATTTTATGGCGAATTAGACTTTATTGATGCAAAGTTTGTTGAACTTCCTTACGAATCTTCCGTAAGTTGAAAATGTACTTTCAGATAGTTATTAAAATAGTTTAATACATTTTTAATTAAAATATTTTTGACAACAGACGAGTAATTTTAAAATGGTAGTGATCGTTCCCAATAAAACTAACGGTTTGATTGATATAGAAAATAATCTCGAACACATTAATTACGAAAGTTTGTCTAAATCAGCAAAGGACGAGAAAAGCGTCGAAGTCAAGTTGCCTGTAATTAATTTTGAAAGTACAGTTAACTTTGAAGATTGTTTAAAACAGGTAATTACGTTCATAACGTATATTTATTATTCCATGCTATGATCCATATAGTTATTATATATTTTGTCACTACAGATGGGAATAGTAGATATGTTTGAAAAAGATAGAGCGAATTTTAGAAAAATGCAATCTGAAGAATGGTCGTCAATGTGGGTCGATAAGATTGTTCAGAAAGCTCTTATTGAAGTTAATGAAGAAGGCACAAAGGCTTCAGCAGTAACATTTCGGTGTAAGTGCTTATATGTTTATTTATCAAATATATATGTATATATAATTTAAGTGATTACTTTAAATTTTTTTATAGCGATGTTGAAACTGGTAAAATTTAGCCATCCGCCGCCGCCGCCTAACAAAACATTGCACGCAGATCGACCCTTTCTTATGATTATTATGTACGAAAAATTGCCGCTTTTCTACTCTAGATTTACTGGTTAAATACTTTATATATAAATATATGTATATTATATTTTTTGTTCTGCAGTTTATGTACAATATTTCTTGAAAACAAATTCCATTATATAAATTATAATTACTTAAATATCAATAATATTAGCAATTTTCTTATTATTGCTTAATTCTTATTATATGCGTGTGCAATATGCTTATAATAATTTATGTTTTAAAAATGTCTGTACAATAAACTTAAGCAGACATTTGAATCATCTTAAATATAATATTTATATTGGAAGCAGAGGTAATCAAAGTGGAAAAATATTTGGCTCTTTTCAGTGGCAATTATTTCGTCTGTAGAAAAAACAAATGATATTTTGATATTTAGAGGAGCATTCGTAACATCTGACTCATCGATAATACAATCACACAACATATTATATGCGGTAGGGTATAAGGTATAGGAGGTATCCGGCAGCAACAAAAAGTAGAGAAAAACAATCATCGCGTGAGACAGAATTTAGCCCGACAAATAAACGCGAACCAAAAATACATGCGAAAAATGGCAAATTCTAACACACGTTTACAATCGGGTCACGCAGGCTTGTGAATCATCGCCACAGCTCGCGTATATATGTACAGGCACACGGAGGAGATGCGCTCCGGGCTCCTCGGGAAAACCCAGATCCCGCCTGGCAAATCCAATCCCTACCATACCTCGTCCGCAACTGCGCGCACGTATATGATATACCTATATATATATACATCATATCATAGCGGCGCCGTACTATATAGGTAGTAAGTAGTCTCGGCGACGGCGCCGCAGCTTATAGCCGCGTTATTGAAACAGTCTTCTGGGCGTGTTCGTTCAACGTGGACATACTTAGGCGCACAAGTGTTCAGGCAGACAATTCTATCCTAATTATGGCAGAGAATAAGCACGAAGAGGCCGTCGCGCACGTAACCAAGAGCGCGCAAAGCTTCACCAACGATTTTCACAAGGTGCGTGCTGCCTGATTTTTTTTAAATGCCTTTCAAACGGCGCCGCTCAATTGTCGTGAATAAAATGTTGTTGCATTAATTGCAGAGTGTAGCCGGCAAGACCGATGGGAACTTTGTCAGCTCGGCGTTGAGCGCCCACGTGGTTCTGGCAATGGCCGCTTACGGCGCTCATGGCAAGACCAAGGAGGAGATGCGTCAAACTTTACACCTGCCCGAGAAAGACGAAGTAGCTTATCAGGGATTCCAGCACTTTATTCACGCTATCAATGTGAGTCACTGCGGGCTTTTCTATATAACTTGTCATTTCTTTTTTTATATATTGACGGCTGTTGCGTCATTGCGAACTCGATATTGGGAGGCATATCGATTATACGCTTCGCACGATCGGTACTTACTCTTTATTTTGGAAGTATAAAAGGGACTTATGGTTATTGGCAGGTCGATCTTGAGGGCAGATTTTACTCTTGTAATCGATAAAAGAGAGTGGAAAAATTGTTACTTTTTTTCAAGTAAAATGCACTGTAGGCGATTCTATTCGAATGAGACTGAACGCGAAATTAAGAACGGTAATAATATAGTATGATTTTTCGGTATACGTTTGCCTCCGTGTCACATTTATCCGCAGCGATAACGTATATCTAAGAATTCTTCCTTTTAATCGTACATGAAATTCTTGTAAAACCTTAAAATTTTTTTCAAAATGAATCAACTTGTTTGTTATATACCTATATTTTTATTGCTCCATATAGAATGTTCCGAAGGTCATTCTCAAGATAGCAAATAAAATCTACGGCGCTAACGATCTCAAGATCAAGGACGAATTCCTGCAGATCACAGGCAAACACTTCCATTCGGAATGCAGCAAACTGGACTTCAGCAAAGCCAAGGAATCGGCCGAGGAAGTGAACAATTGGTGTGTCGAGAAAACCAATGGCAAAATCAATGACCTTCTCCAAGAAGGCATGTAATATGTTATAGTCTCTTACAAAAAAAGCAATTCTTTATGTTTATACATAGAATATAACTTTTTCAAATATTAATTAAATCATCGTATAATATATACGAATTCATGGCTTTACGTTGCGCAGGTGATATTAGCTCGGATACGCGGATGATCCTGCTCAACGCCGTGTACTTCAAGGGCAAGTGGTTGCACAAGTTCCGCGAAGAGGCGACGAAACCCAAGCCCTTCCACGTCAACAAGACGACGACCATCGATGTCCCAACGATGCACATCACCAAAGAATTCTTCTACAAGGATCTGCAGGAAATGAACGCTGAAGTCGTAGCTCTTCCGTATGAGAATGAAGATTTGGCGCTGGTGATCATAGTTCCCAAAGAGATCGACGGACTGAAACAAATCGAGGATAATCTTGAGAAGATTCAGCTTAATGAGCACGATCTCAAGCGTAACAAGCGCGAAATCGCTCTGGCGTTACCAAAGTTCAAAATCGAGACTACTATAGATTTGAACCAGCATCTCCATGAGGTATAAACTTCCCGGCCTTATTACAATTTATAAATATAGATACGCTGCTGTTACTTCATTGTTTTGATTTTAAAATAAATTTATTATAGCTGGGAATGGCGACGATGTTCACAAATGAAGCCGGTTTTAGTGGTATAGCTAATGAACCTCTTAAGGTCAGTAAAGTGCTACAGAAGGCCTTTATTGAGGTTAACGAAGAAGGTAGCGAAGCAGCAGCAGTTACAGGTAAGCAGAGCTAATCTCTACTGCGGGTCGTAATGTGTCTCAAGTGTCGAACGCTTCTTGTACCCTCCTACCTATAAGCTTGTATTTTTGTATTCTTTAGTCAACATTTCTCATCCTTTTCTACCTTATATTTGAATACGTCATTTTTCCATAATTTAGGTATGAGGATAAGGAAGCGTTGCTTACCTCCACCCCCGATCAATCTGCAGGTGGACCGGCCATTTTTGTATCAAATTGTAGAAAGCGGGAGTAAAGTCACGCTGTTCTCCGGACACGTTGCCGAGCCAAAATATTAAAAAGAAGCTTCTGTCATATTGCTTTCATTTAATGTTTCATGTCACATAGCTTGATGTACCTGTTTAAAATATGTATTATTTAGTGGTATAACGCGGCAGCTTGCATGCACGGAATATTTTCTATTTTATATGTAATAGCGCTATTCAAGTTATTAACTTTTTACGATAACGTTAATTCCATATTGTTATAAAATAATAAATATACGAATTTTAAATTATTGTGATATTTTTCTCGGACATATTCAATATTTTGATATATCTAAAAGTCATAAACTTGACTGCTTAGTTAGTAATTTGATATTTCTTTTATTACGATTGTTTCTAATAATATCATACCCATCTTAACAAAAAGTCGGAAACTGAGAAAAATACAAATTTTATTCTAGCCGTACGAATGATGCTCAAGTGCAGCCCGACACCTCCTATTGTACTGAACGTGAATAAGCCATTTGTTTACAAGATTGTCTACAGGGGTAGCCCCTTGTTCAGTGGCCGCATTATCAATCCTCTTGAATAAATATCTCAATAGAATACTTTATACCAATTCTACAGTAAACCCTGATAATATAATATACAAAAACGGAAAATTAACTCTAGTAGGATTTCAAATTTAGCCTTATGCATTCTCAATGTTTACTACCAAATCAGTTATATATTATCAGATTCTTTAATCCCAATCTAAAAAATAACAATCGACACTAAAGAAAAATATTTTATTGTAGCTGTTATGATGGTAAAGTGCTGCGCGAT
Source organism: Muscidifurax raptorellus (assembly GCA_020010945.3). NCBI lineage: Eukaryota > Metazoa > Arthropoda > Insecta > Hymenoptera > Pteromalidae > Muscidifurax > Muscidifurax raptorellus. The sequence goes on along the minus strand of CM052081.1, from coordinate 506,936 downwards.
GATGTCTCCTCTGCTTCCAATCCAATTGACCGTGGATAGGCCATTTTTGTACAAGATAGTTTATACAGGCATTCCGCTATTTAGTGGTCATGTCTTTAAACCTTCAGAATAAAAATGTTCTATGAGTGAAAGTATAAACAACATTCGTTTAGTTCTCAAAAGATTTGTTTGTTTTTCGAATTATATATTAATCCTTAACTGCAGAAACGTGACAAATCATATGTGTAGAATTTTTTTCATGTCGACTATAATATATAATATATTGTTTTTAGAAACATGACTATGGTAGCATAAAAATACTAAGAAATATTATGTTAGACTGCTTTGCGAATCGATAGTGCCTTTTCCACTTCTACTCAAATTAATCATAGATACAGCATTTTGTACGGAATAGCTTACACGCGCATGCGGTTATTTATTTGGTGGCCACCTTTAGAATAAAAATATGCTGATGTAAACATTCGATTATAAATTACAAATATTTTTGAAAGCTTTAACAATGCGTGTTTAAAATTAGTCTGATTATTTATAAGAGTGCTCTGTTATATGGTCTTACTTTTAAATATTTTTCTTTTCTTATTAGAATTTGTATGTATAAACAGTTTAAAACTCATATGAAAATAATGCTGTTTTAGCTATTATGATGGATATGATGGATGATGGAGATGAACCACTGAGACTTACTATTGACAAACCATTTATTTACAAGATTGTATACAAATACCACGTGTTATTTAGCGGTCATGTAGTCAACCCTCTTTAATATTTTATGCCATCTTTTTTTGGATAGTGTATTTCTATTTTATAATAAAGCTAATCGCAATTATGCATAGTAACATTATTTTCAACTCACTTATCGTCGACACTTTAGACCTGGCATTTTAAACCAACGATAATCAACGTGATCATCAATTTTTATGTAATTCAATTACTATTTATCTAATTTTAGGAGTGATGGCAATGTTGTGCTCAATGCCACTACCGCCGCAAATATTTAACGTGGACAAACCATTCTTTTACAAGATTGTATACAAGAACTATGCTCTTTTCTCCGGTCGCGTAATGAATCCATCAATCCGAGCTTGAACGCCAGTTCGATTCAATCATTTGTGATAGACATACACAATTGCTAATATTTGTATTTGCGATACTAAACAGATGAAGAAGCTTTCCAAAAAATATGTCACATCCATTATTTTTATTCCTATATCAAAAAATGTTAGGATCACATAATATTTTTTGAATGAATTTTTAATTTAGGTATTAGTGTGATGTGCTACATGATGCCCCCACCTCCGACAGTTCTGAACGTGGATAAGCCGTACCTCTACAGGATTATGTACAAAAATAGTACTATATTCAGTGGTCGCGTCGCCGATCCCCTTAAATAACTTATGCCTTTGTTGTGATTAATATATGCGTTGCGCAATATTTGAACTATAAGCGATAAAACTTGTATTCTTTACTGCGAGTAGAGATCCTTTTATTTTATACATGACTTGTATATGTATATTCAAAATGTATTTTTGACTGTGTTATAATAAATGAAGTACCTTTATATATTTTATGGAAAATACTGTTTGTTTACTTTTCCTTTAGTTGTATCATAATATCTCTTAAGAGCTTACAAACTGAATGGAATTGCAAAAAATGTTTTTCTTAAATGTCGAAAATATTAAATTGTTCACAAAATTTGTTTTTAGATTTTTCTTCCTGGTCGTGTTCAGCAGGGCTACCAAAAAAGTTCGGCGGAGACAGACCTTTTATCTTGATAATAATGCGCAAAAATCACACCCTTTTCAGCGGTCGCATAAAAATCCCGTTCTAAAGAAGAAGATCAGGCATGATGAAAAGAAAAATTTGTTTTCTTATAAGTAATCTTACTGGCGTAAACTATTTGTATTCAGGTGACCGAAATGATTGTCAGTGCGGTGCAAGTTTTAACGGTACTTTATATACACAGATTCGAAATTAGTCACGGTTTGTCAAAAAGCATTTATCGAGATTAATGACGCGTACTGTAGGAACTAAAACTGGTGCTCTAAAAGAATTATGTCTATAATACAATATTTTTATTCATCGTCATATCTTGAAAAATATATTTGGTGTAAAGGGGTTGGAGAAAATTATTCAAATATTTGTCTACTTTATTGTTACTATTTCACAGAAAAATAAATTAAATAAATGAGATTGTTGGAGTGAATAGTATTATTTACAAAACTAAGATATAATTTAATAACACGTTAAAAAACACACACATACATTTCAGTATAAAAATTACATTTATAAAATTTACTTTTTTAATCATGATTTGTGTGAAAAAATGAATGTGTAAATTAATCGTCAATTTATGTAACTGACTAGTACATAGTTATATTTAAAAAAGAGAATAAAAAATGTGTGTGCATTGTTGCATGTATATATTAAATGTAAGATGCAAGAATTTTTGATCATATTGATAAAATATAAATTGTACATACACGGAATCTCATATTACTTTTACCCGAATTATTTCAATAATACCCCGCATAGATTATTCTTCTCTTGCACTATTACGCACATCTACAAGATGAAAAGAATCGAATTTTACTCATAATAATATAACAGTCTCGAATCTCGTCCTCGTCGTCGCTCAAAACAATACGGCGCAACTGTAAACCTGACACTGCTCCTGGGTCCACTTCTTTCCCAGAGCAACTAAAAAAGCCTTGAAAGCCTGGTCCCTCTGATCTTCGGCTTCCGCCTCCTCTTCGTCGTCGTCGTCATCCACTTGCTTCTTACTTCTGTCCTTCATTGCCCTCATGGCAGTATCAGCTCTTCTGGCCAAATAGCCGGCGAGATTCTGGGGAAAGCTAGCCCTGCTGGCTCCGGCTAGAAAAGCTCCCATCTCGCAAGCTACTCTGCTAGGACACTCCCTCAGATCCCAGGCACTGGTATCGTCCACCGGGAGCAGCAGCCTGTCGTCCCTCGACGGGAAAATCGTCGTGGCGTTCTTATTGCCATCATCCTGTCGACTCTCCGCGTCGTGCGGACGCGGCGGGTGATGCGAATCGTCGTCCGGGAAGACATCCTGGATCTTCTGGAAGAGAAAGTTCTGCAGATTGAAGGAGTTGGTCAGGGCCGGATAGACGACGCGAACGAAGAACGGCAGAATTATGAAGAGCTTGAGGAAGAGCTTGATCAGCTTGAGGAACTTGAGGATCTTGAGCGGCACGATGATCATCTTGAGCGCGAGGAGCGGAATGAGAAAGGGTACGCTGCTGGTAGCGATGAGCGAGATGAGGGCCCAGAGGTTTTGCCCGAGAGCCGAGACCAGCGCGAGAAAGTTGCCGGACGGATTGTCGCACTCGTAGGAGCGCGTCGTCGTCGGACAGTTGCAATCGCGGCTGCCCGATGGTCCTGCTGCGATAATAATAATAATAATAATAATAATAATAATAAAAATTTCGCACGCGGCGCGAAACAATGCCGTATGCAATTGAAACGAATAAAAATCTACGTACTGATGATCGTGCTCGGCGGGTCTCGGGGCTGCTGCACCGGTGCCTCGCCACCGGGTACAATGGGTGGACCAAAGTAGCCGGGATCATGAGGCACGTAAGAGACGCGCCAGGGCTCGTAGCCGGGAGTCACCGGTACGTCGTAGCCCGTGTTCATATCCTCCGGGATCGTATTGTAGCTGTCATCGTATTCCTGAGTTTGCGGCGCCGGAAAGTACTCTATAAAGTAGAATAAAAATAATGGTAATGGTAATATCATTATCATGCTCATCGTCATCATTGTAAATGAAAAATTGTGACTCATTGTGCAGACCGGTGGCGATATTGTGAACCTGGTGCTCGTAGTCCTCGCTGGTAGCGTAGGACTTGCGCTTGTCGTGCTGATGGCCGGTTTCCGTTTGCAAGACCGCGGTGTACTGGCCATTGGGATAGTTCAGCTGTTGATGGGCATTGTATCGTCTGTTGAGGAAGGCGTCGAGGATAGTCGAGTTTTTCATCTCGGTTCGGTTGAGGCTCGGCGAGTGAGCCCGGATAGTGCTGTAATTGCCGTTGCTGCTGACGTTCCAGTAGCCGACGTACGGATCTACCTGTATCTTTTGTGAAAATTGTCATGTATTTGCTTAATGCGAGTATCATACGTGCAGCATCGTAATATAACCTCGAGCACTCGCGCATATACCTTTCGCGTAGCGTCGAATCTCGGGAGTAGTTTCGCTGTTCTATTGGATTCTTCGCTGGCGTTGCTTACGCGCTGGGTAATCCCCAAGTCGTCAGTGGTGGGTCTCGTGTCGTTGGTAGACGGCTTTTCCAGCACGCGTGTGGACGAGATTTCGCCGAAGGTCAGAAGGATCAGGAAGCCCGCCCACAAGCTCTGCAAGATTTTTTTTATTCGCGCCAGATGTAAAATTTACCGAATTTATTTTACCTTATTTCTAGCTATATAGGTATATAGAAAATCTCGTCTCGCAACTACAACGAGAGCGATCTGCTCCTCGATACAATATATAGAATAGCCACGATGACTATATAGATTCAGAATAATAGTATTGTAGACGCGATAATCGAAGCGAATCGACAAAGAACTTGATCGTCGCCTCGTTGCGGTGCTTCCCACGGAAAAACCGCGCTGATGACATCGATTCATCTCCTATCAATGTGTAAGTATAGCCCTCGTTAGGCCTGTATAAATGTACACGCTCGATGTTGCGCAAAGTATGTTTGTTTTGCTAATATATAATATACATACTGCATATAATCTATAGTCGAAAGCGACGCGAAAAAATTCATGCTAAGGTCGAGTCATTGATCCGAGTGAAACGTATATATTATGCCGCGCGCGGTCCCACAATTATCGATTAGTATATTATATATTCGCGCTGTCAGCGGAAAAGACGCAAGCTAATTAAAGTCAATTTTTTTTACTCGTCACTCTTGTAAACATCTATAACATCGTCCTCGTAATCGAAAAAGCAACTATACCTTGAACGTCATCTCGTGCGTTAAAAAGTTTGCCCTTTCTATCGATCTCCTCAAGACACAACAACAGCGACAACAACAACAGCATTAACAGCAACAGCAACAACATAAACAACAACAATAACAACACGCGCGAGTATGATGACGCTTAGAAAAGCCCCACGACAAGAGCCGCAATGACGTCGAAAATGACGACAATAGGAAGAAGAACAAGCTCGCGACAAATGATCATCGAAGGATGAGCGTCGATCCTTTAAGAGGACTCGGCTCTGGGTGCCATCCGCGGTGGGGGGATGCTCCGTAACGGCGCGGCACCTCGAGAGTTGCGTGATGATGACGATCGCGAGAAATCGCGCGTTTTCCGCCCTAACGGCCTGTGCAGATAAGCGTAAAAAAGGGACCAGAGGAGGAGTAGTCGCTTTTAACCTCCTTCTGCAGAGAGCAGATGATCTTTGTCTTTTTTTCTTCTCCGCGCAGTTGTCGCGGGCGCGGTTTTACTGTTTGGGTCTACAGGTACTATATAACAGCGAATCCACTTTTGCTATGACCTCTTTTCGATTATTGTTGCTGCAGCACGGTTGACTCGAGTTCATTTTTTTCTCTCTCCCTCTCTCTTTCAGCGGTTTATAAGAGAATTTTCAATTGTGTACTTTTACGCGTGCGTGCGCGAGCGCGAGATCGGTTGGTTCGATAAACGCAATAAAGCATTTTTATTGCGAGCCAGCTGATTGCAGAGGAGAATTGAAAGTACATACTGTACAGCTCTGTTTCGCAGCAAACATGCGCAAGTTTTTTTATAATCATCAAATAGAGGCGCGCGATTGCGTTCATTTTTTGGCAAGAAAAAGATGCTTTTATATTTGCCATTCGCGATCTTATGTTCGTATATATAGGTATAGCAGTATATATACAAGCATTTTATAACCCAGATCCTTGACAGACACGCACTTTGACAATGTATATTGACGTATATAAGAAGTATATAGCCGGAAGCCAAGGCAAAACAGATCGCAATCTTCGGAAGTAGGTAACGATCTTTCCGAATTTTCAACTACGCGTAAAATATAGCGACTTTACTTTCCGCAAACGAAACCCATTATCCGCGATATTCTAGTTCGCGGACTTTTTCATACAATTTTCCAGTGTATAACGAGCAACTGCTCGCTAATGACAACGAGCGACGCGACTTTTCGACCGGAAAAGTGCTTTCGAAAAATCTATGTCATGACTATATACTATATAGCTACTATAAACAGTCGCAAACACTGCAGTATCTGCGCGCAGGCGCGAATTATACATATAGAGTATATTGTACAATAATGTACTATAATCGTGTGCTCGCCTATAAGCCTTGAGCGAATGCGAGCATATAAAAATAAACAAAAAAAAACGATGAATGTAATACGCCTAAACTAGACTCGTTAATAGAAGAACAAGATCCCGCGCGGCGGCAATTGACGAGAGAAGCGCGGTCGGGCTGCAAATCGGATCCTATCGGAGTGTGACATCGTTATTATAGCTGCTAGCGAAGCATGTCCTGCCGAGTCACGCGAATTTTTCTCGGAAGCTCTCGTGGGTAAAAGACTCGTTTCGTTTCATTCTTTCGTGCGATCATAGATTGGCTACGATTCGAGCGATGCATATGTAGTCTATGCTACTATTATATAATATAATATGATTTATAGGAGCCGAAATTTTACCACCTGCCAATGTGGCTACATAATACCAAACTAATCATATTCATATTAGCGCAGATAAAACGATTTTCCTGTTGAGGTTGTAAACTATGTACTTGTATAATAACAGGTGTGTTTGCGAAATTGTACACACCAACGCGTGCTATATAGCGACTTTTCTATACGGAATATTATGAAAATACTCAACAACTGTGTAACTAATAGTAAGTATAGACGCATATTGATTGCGTCGACGAGATATATACATACGATCGTCAGTCTATCCAAGTTTTCCAACCCTCTCCGAAAGCACGCAACAAGCACAACTTTTCGTCTCCAAAATTACAAGTGCATCGCGTCTCCCGCAAAATTCAGCGAGTATAGCACGATGGACGATGAGCAGTCCGGCTTCTTCGGCCGATTCTACACAACATGCGGTATATACTTATGAGTATCGATCACCTCCTGCTGTCCTTCTTCGACTTATCCGAATAACATAACCCTTAGCGGCAAACTCGAGCTTGAGCAAGGAGGTGAGCAATCCTTGCAAACCGGGCCAGAAATCCTTCGTAGCCGGTCTCTTTGATCCCCCGAAGCCGAAGGAGCCTCCGCCGGAGCGCACCAAAGTCAGCGACGAGGAGAAGCGAGCAAAAGATGAGGATGAGCCTGCCAAAGCGGAAGCAAGCATTATCGAGAGAGCCCAAGAGTCCGAGCAACACCGTCATCACTCTCATCGCGACGATGAAACTGACTTACCACCCGAGAGCCTCTGCTTCATCAAGGAACAGGTGGAATATTATCCCTTATTTATTAGAAAAGAGTTAAAAGAAACGAAAGAACTGGAAGCTACGCTTAAACCCATAACAGAATCCTCTCGAGCCTTGCTGTTGCGAGTTGAAGACCGACGATGACGACGGAAGTCCTTGTCCGCCTGCCGCCGGTTACTCGGAAAATCCACGAGTGCCCGGCTGCGGTTGTGAGCTGTGCCGCAAGAGTGGATACCACGGAAGCTGCTGCGGCGGACGAACCTATGTCCAAGGCGGCGATAAAGACCCGCCGCAGTTTCAACAGGCTTAGTATTTCGTATCGCGTGTATGTATAATGCGTCAACGCGCAGGTAAAAAATAATGGGCGTTGATCCGCGCAGATAACCTATACACAATCTTATCAGATGTCTCCTCGTAAATCTTTTCGTGACGGTGTGTAGAGCTGGAGCCGCGACGATGTCCGCTGTGCTTTCGTTTTTTGCGAGACAACGCGACGTTTTCCAAGGTTTCTCAAAATAAAGCATATGCGTAAATCCTTCGGCTATGGACGAGTCGCGCGAGAACAAAACCAGTTCCACCGCGCTGAAATCCCATAACTCTTATATACATTATAATATATATATATACGCATACATCTTCTCCGCAGCCAGTGCCTCCATTGCGACAGCGCAAGAGTAAGAAGTAAAAAACAAAGTGCGGCGCAGCTTCCAAATCGACGCATATACGTACCTGATATCATCAATCACCAGACGATTTTGCGAGTGGCGACCACCGTGGCCTCTGTAGCCGCGAAAATTTGTACAGGTTTTATTATTATTATTATTATTCGATTATAAGCTATATATTATACGGACGAATCGAAATTGCGAGCTTTTATATTTATACATTTTTTATCGTCTCGAATAAGCGAGAGCAGATTATTATTATGTAAGTGCTTTGAGCATCTGGGCTGGAACTGATTATTTGGAAGAAAGAAAAAAAACTGATCGCTTCACACTTTTACGCATTTTGCCAGATTAAAGAGAATAAAAGAGTTGATTAATCGGAATCTCTTTTTTCTTCTTGTTTTTGGCAGTTCAACTTATGCAATATATATGCTATCGCGAATAAACTAACTACGTAACGCCTAATCAAATAGATAAAAGGTCTTGGATAATCGTCCGCGGGACGAAATGTACAAGCCTCTCTCTCTCTCTCTCTCTCTCTCTGTCTGTCTCTTTGCGTTACGCGGTTAAAAAAATAACACGTGCCTGTAATGCATTTATAAAATGTTTAACCCTGAATAATTCATATATTGGAATCAATCACATCAACGTACGGCCGCCCGCGGGTGTACTGTGCGTCAGGCGAGTTCAGAGAAAATTCGCTACTACTCCCGTGCGTTTATTGTCATTGTAATTATATATATGTATATATAATAAAGACAGCGAACAGAATCAAAATTCCAATATTTATACAAAGCATAGGGGCGGCGCGGAGATACCGATCAAACTTCAAACCGACGTCTGTATATTGTTTTAATCTTTTAACTTTCCTGCTTATGACAATTATATTATCAATCACGCGCCGACTTTACTTTGGGTTCGATCTCGCTTATTACACCTCGGATCCCCGCCCTTTACTGCAAACATTACTGTGGTTCAAGCAGCAGCTCTCGTTCGAGCCCTACATAGGGAAAAAATTCATTACCCTAAATCGAGGATATCTATACCGACCTATCAGATCATGTTTGCCCGAAGGAAAGAAAACAAGCTTTCTCGCAGTCTTGCGGACGATCCATTATATCGACATATATAATATATATACGCTCCTTTTGATCGACGAAGCGTGTGTTATTTTTAACGAACACTGCATATATTAATTTTTTTTTGCCGTCATAGCGTTTAGAAAATTTTAGACAAAAACTTGGGCACTGCGCTTTTTATTACGGAAAAGGGCATTATCTCGCGATAGTCGTCAAACAAACATATACAGCAAGTATCAGTATCATAATAACGCTGCAGACGGCATGCACGCGCATATAGATATACTTGTGATCTGCTTCCACAGCCTCGTTTCCTTGGCAACGCAGCTCTCTCGTTTGCTCAGCACAGCAAAAAAAAAAGAAAGAAAGAAACCCGACGCTTTGAAAAAGACGGCAATAGCTGTTATATCGCTTGTTATTGTAGTCCTTCGTCTCTCGAGATTTTTCATACACGCGTACCTCCTCGGGACACACGTCGAGGAGAGAGAGAGAGAATAACAAAAAGACCGGCAACAGCATGAGCCTATCGGTCGGGATCATCGTCGCCGCCGTTGAAATTCCCGCGCCGCCGCCGGCAACGAGTCTCTCGCGCTATATACTCTTGTGAGCAAACAACGTGTCTACATATATACACGTATATACGCACGTACGTGGAAAGAAAGAGAGAGAGAGAGGGCTTGACTAGGCGGGCAAAGTTTATATAGCGGCAGTGTCGACGTCTGGAACTCAGTCGCTGCTGCGCCAGACCAGCAGAAACACACGTTTTCATATTTTTATACACGCACCAGGAAAAGAGAGAGACAGGAAAAAACCATGCGTACCCGTAAGTTTTCGTCAATTATCTTATACATATATGCATGCGCAGGAGCATTATATTTTAGTATATATATAATCTATATAGATGCGGGTTACCACGTATACGCGTAATGTAGTGTAGCTGGTGAGGACTATTCTTTACTTTTATACAGATCCGTTGAATGTTTCTTTAATAAGAAATAACTGAATCATACAGTTTACATCGACATTACTCATGCTTTAATTATTTTATCGATTCGCTTGTAACAATATTTTCTTATGCATAAAGATAACGTTGTTCGCGCAAAGCGTATTTGAAATTTTAATCTTCGAATTTTCTTCCATGTCCACATATAAAATATATTATACCAAAGTATAGTCATAAATTTCGGAAAATTTACAACTTTGAGCAATACCAGCCGACTACCATATACCTATCTCTCAGTATGTCTAATTGCCACAGCCACATTAGCGTCACCTTCAAGTAAATACAATTATATGCCAATAAAAGGTCTAGCCATAGCTGTTTCGTAGATTTCCTCCCTCTATTATCCCAAAGATGGCAATTTGTGAGTCCCTATCTCTCGGTACATCTCACGACTCACTCTGCACACCTTAAATTTTCCTTGAGCAATTATGTGTATTCAAGAAATAAATATATAGAGCACAATGAAATACAACAGAAATGAAACGGAACTGAAATCTGTTCTCATTATCCGCCCACGAATGTAAATTTAGTATAGGTATATATATATATACAACCGGCCGGATCGGAGGAGAGACCGGCGCGTTTTATGAGAATAAAGCTTGTGCGGTTATGTATTCGATAATGTCTGTAAAAACCCAACCGCCTGGACCGGTCGCTCTTTCTTTACCCGCGATCATCTCGCGCGCTCATATTTATAGCTATATATACATTATAAACCGACGACTATTGCGTCTATCTATATATATACATGATATAGGTATACTGCCGCACATTTATCGGACGATATAGCGATGAAAGTAGAATCTTATAAACTTGTACAAGAGATGAGCGCCAGATGGAAGAAATGTATGACTTGTTGCTCTATATAGTTTCGCATCAACGAGGGGGCAGGTATCTTCGATGCAGATATCTATACACACGAATTTTAGTAGCCGGTTTTTATTTAGCGTACACGATCTTGCGCTATAAACTACAATCTCGACTACTTATCGGGTTCGGAATGAAGAAAAAAATTCTAGTTCACGAACATTGTATACATAATAACCGGGGCAAACCGAAATAACCGAAAAAATATTTTCCACGCTCGCGTGAATCACCATATGCGATACACTCTCTCATCTTACATAATCGTGACAGAAAATCAAGCGGCAGCAGCGCTGCTGCGATGCACGCAATATTATTCGAGAATAAAAAACTCCCGTAATCACGCTCGTGGGATAACGGATTAAAACGCGGGAGAGTAGAAAATAGCCAGCGATAAGTCGGGGATAAACAAACAATTTCCTGGCGCACACAATGATCTACATCCATATTTATACTATGCGATCTCTTTGCAATAATGGGTGTATATACATTAAAACGTAAAATAACTATACGCGCGTGACTCTCCGCGTATACGTATATTATGTATAATACGTGACTCATGTGTGTATAACGTATATATATATAAGAGCGGGAGGGGCCTTGACTCGGCCTTCGGAAAATCCTTACAATTAGTATTAGTTTAACGTAAAAAGATCGGTATATAGCAGTGTCGAGCGCTTTGCGTTGCAGATTCTCGAGGGTCTGTTGTTGACAGATCGGTAAGAGAGAGAAAAAAAAGAGAATACGTAATGGTAAAATTGGTTTGATAAGCCGCTCGGTTTGTATATTCAGATTTCGGGATTCTTTTTCATCGATAGAGATAAATTTGAAGAATATTATATGCAGCTCTGGAAAACTTGTCTTCATCGGGCGAATCAAGTTTTCCTCTTTGCGAGCACATATGCTAATTCAAAGTATACACACGACTTTGACGATCGTGCGTTCCTGCACGAGCCATTGATCGTTAATAATATGTCTGTGTGTTCTCCATACGAACGATCGGCGTTTCGTTGTGTGCGCAAGTGCGCGAGAGAGATAAAAAGAGCGAATAATAGCGTTTACAAATTTTCGGGGCTATATATTGAGTCCTCATATATTTGCGCGTATAATCAAAGAGAAACTACGCTATGTATAATGACGCGCGTTTGCTGTACTGTAACGCGCGCGCGCTCGTTATCTTCTCTCGATTTTCCGAGAATTGTTATGTTTCTTACTAATATTATATATACGAGCGTAATCTCAAAATATATGCTCTTTTAATTGTCTATAAATATGGTAGTGATTTTTATTTGCGCAGCTTACGCAAGAGGGAACATTATATAGTATGGAGCTCTCGCATCTCGCGTCGGAGATTCAAAAAAAAAGAACGCATCTGCGGATAATGATATAATTATACAGATGCGAGATCGGTGTTACAAAACTACGCGGCTACAATTTTAAAGAATCACGTATAAACCTCGGTTCATTCCAAGAACAGCCGCGCAAGATGGAGAATCTTATTCTTATCCTCCGCACCCGCAACGCAAGTCATACATATAAGCTGTACGTGCGCCGCGTCGTCGCCCACGAAATCGGCAAGGTCGAGGCTCTATGCTCCGTCGACCGGATCGTGATTACGCGCTCGTTAAAATTCCGCGCGATAAACGCCGACCAATTTTTTTTTTACTTTTATTTTCGTCATTGCCACAAGCGTAAATTTAAGAGAAATATACATGTGTATGTGTATGTATATACGGCGCTTTAAATGCTAATTTGCATTGTTTCTCCGCATCGGTCTATCCCGCGCTCGTGAATACGAAATTTCGAGGATGCCTGGTATATACGTGTAGCTGTACAGGTATATATAATGGATCGTACAATCTGTATGACATGTTTCTCTTTGCTCTGTTGCAGCGACAGTTATCTTGGCTCTAGCGCTGTGCGTGACCTGCACAATGGCCGAGGACAAGGCGGTGGAGCCGCTCAAGGCGGTGTCCGAAGGCACCGGACAGTTCGCCACGAATTTCTTCAAGGTGGGTGTACGCGCATACTCTATTAGCTTGCGTTCACCGGTTCAACATAACTATATTGAACTAGTGGCAGGCTTTGGCGGTGACATGATATGTTTCACCAATTATATTTTTATTAAAGCGCGCAAGTTCAAAATATCGCTTTTGCAATCCAACACGCGGTACAACAATAAGTATAATAGAGTGCAGAAAATTTGCGGCAAAAATAAGACTCGCGTGCGCACATTGCGTTTTCAGTTTAACCGCTATGCATAATATAATAGGTACATACTCTCGCAGCATATCGCCGCGCTTATATGCACGCGGTCATGCGGGTCGAACGAGATAATTACAGGCTGCAGCTGCGAATTTCTCAGCCGTAAATTAAGTTTATTAAAAAATTCTGCAGCTAGTGGCAGCGGAGAACAAGGGCAAGAATCTCATCAGCTCGCCCCTGAGCGCGCACATTGTCCTGTCGATGGCCGCCTTCGGTGCCGGTGGCAACACCGCCGTCCAGATGCGCCAGTCCCTGCATATGCCCGCTGACGACGCCGTCTCCAGGCAGGGATTCGAGAATCTCATCGACACCCTCAACGTGCGTACATTTTTTACATCGTTTTTATACAGCTGCAATTTTTGCCGATTAGCATTGATAATTATCGATTTCAATAATATATCGCTGCAGAGCGTGGAGAACGTAACCCTGGAGGTCGCCAACAAGATGTACGTCGCCAACAACCTGAATCTCAAGTCCGAGTACAAACAACTGACCAGCGGTACCTTCCGGTCGGAAGCCTCCGAGATCGACACCAGCAAGCCCGCCGAGTCTGCCAAGCTCGTCAACGACTGGGTCGATGAGAGGACTCATCACAAGATCAAGGACATCGTCAAGGACGGTCAGTTTGTGTCCTTGAAAAACTTCTTTCTTCCACATAACATAATGTATATATTTACATATATATATATATATATGATATGTTTTTTTATTGGCGCGACAGATGACATCAACGGAGATACCCGCATGCTCCTCCTGAACGCCGTCTACTTCAAAGGAAAGTGGGCCAAGGAATTCAAGAAGGAGGGAACCCAGGACAAAGTTTTCCACCTCGACGCCAAGACCGAGAAGAAGGTCCCCACCATGTTCGCCTCGGGCAGCTACGTCTACGGTGAACTTCCCGACCTCAAGGCCAAGTTTGTCGAGCTCCCGTACGAGGTTAGTTTATCATTGAGAATAAATATATAATATCCGACGGCGCGATGCGTAATCATACATGCTTGAAGGGTAGGTCGGGCTAGCGTATGCGCGAGGGTGGAATTAGAGTAAGTCGTAGAAAGCGGCTTTGTCGTTAAACTTGTACTTAATTTTATTGACTTAAACGTTGCAAATTAATGCGCGTATATTCTGGATTTCTCTTTCCGTATTTTTGCTAATGAGAAAAGCAGGTAAGGAGCGTGCTTCCTAATTACGTTTAAATTCGATCATTTGTGAGCGTCGAAAGCTCGCAAGTGCTTTATTGGCCATTATTGCCCGGGGCCATACTTAAAATAATGCATAGATTTCTAATCCCTAGTAAATCGTTCCGAGCACATCTCTGAGTGTAGGGTGTATGCGTATGTATGTGTGTGTGTATGCAAGTGAATTCTGTGTGGCCAGCACAAATGTAAATATAACGATGCGATTTCTCTGCCGTAGAACAAAGACCTGAAGATGGTCATAATCGTGCCCGATGAGATCGAGGGTCTCAGCGCTATCCAGGAAAACCTCGAGTACTTCAACCACAGCCGTCTCGCTGAGGCAGGTTCTGAGCGCGACGTCCAGCTTTACATCCCCAAGTTCAAGATCGAGAGCACCATCAATCTCCAGAAACCCCTGGAAGCCGTACGTATATCTTGATTTCACGCGGATAACTTGACTCGTGACTTTCTCTCGCTATAACGCGCGGCATATGAAATGCGCCGCTACATACCGGTTGCTTTTGATTAACCTGTAATTAACAAATTTTCTCGACGATTACAGCTCGGCATGACTGACATGTTCAGCAACAATGCCAACTTCACCGGCGTCTCCGACGATGAACAACTCAAAGTAGGCAAGGTCCTGCAAAAGGCTTTCATCGAAGTTAACGAGGAGGGCAGCGAAGCCGCAGCCGTCACGGGTGAGTTGTCGCCTGCACTCAATTCATATATAACACGCATCTCTCTACTATATATTTTTCTATCAATACGCTTCATTCTCTCTGCACATCCCTTTCGTTTCCTACATATACACACAAGTCCTTCCGCCATCGCATCAGCCACTCTATCCATCGCTAGATCGAGATAGTGTATTAGATTTGGAAAAAAATCATATAGGTATATCCTTGCGAGTTTTTCTTTTGGTGTGGGTTTGCAGGTATGGTGAAGGTATATTATAATTATAGTGCAGTGATAGCTCTCTCACATTCTTTCTCTCTCTTTCTTTTCCCCTCAATCCACATAGCCATCTACTCTTATTTGTTCGCACATCGCTGCAGACGTGACAATTTGCACTTTTGTTATTTTGTTTTTCGCACTTGTTTACCCACTGTGTTTGTCGTGTGTCGTTTTCTGCGCTTTATTTTATTGCAAAGTGTTCCTATATATACGTGTGTTGTTTTTCCCCTCAATGTTGTTTAAATATCAAGCCCGTGCGCCTTAGTGCGCGCGCCGTCATCACCGTCGCCAATATTTATGTCTACGTACGTAGAAGTATATATATCTATATATTTCATTTTGCATATATATAATATGCTTGCATATATTGTGTACGTATAATACGTTTGACTGATGAGCTATATACACCACACATGTGTCAACTATAATACTCTCAGCAGAAGACGGGTAAGCTCTCTTTCTCTCTGATATATCTTTGCACTTTGTCTCGCTACATACAGTTGTGGGTGTTTGTTTGCTCAAACGCCCCGCAACAGTTTGCACAGTTGCCCCCAAAAAAAGTTTTCCTCTCAAGTACACCGCATAATACACTATACTGGCACGATCTTTTACTTTTTTTTTATATTACTTTGGTTTTTTTATTCTGTTCGTGAAAACTTTTCGTTTATATTTTATATCACATAGAACTTATGCCGAATTTGCTGAATATGTATTCTCGGTCATATCACGTAATTTGCAGATTTAATTAAATAATGTAACGGCTACTTTTTCTGTTCAATGCACAAGTTTTAGTTGATCAATTCTTTTTGTATACTTACACGCCAAGTTTAATAAATCATATCTATATACATATGCTTTATTTAAGCTTTTGCAAGTGTTACATATGTAAAACTTATAATATATATATTATCGTAGAAAAAAAATTAGTCAAACGTCTTTTGAAAATGAACAAAGATTTATCGTTATTTTTCTGTAGACATGGAACTGGAGTACAGAACTGGTCACGATGAAACAGTAGTAATTATTAATAGACCATTTTACTTCGTATTATCCAGCAACGAAAATCATTCGATCTTCGTCGGGCAAGTTCTACATCCGGAAACTGTTTAATTTATAAATCTTTATAATTAATCACCGAATGATGTGCCAGTATATATAATTGTGTAAACAATCCTCTTCGACATTCATGTATTATATCTGTGAAAAAATTTGTTTCCAAAAGTAGTATGATTAATATCATAATATATAATTATACATTCATAACTGTGTGTATAACACTGCGGCAGCTATTTTGTTGTTAACATTGTGAATTAAAACTCTGTGTTTAGTCTTTGGGCGACATTCCGCTAAGAAATATTGGAAATGGGGTCACTTCAGCTCAAGTAGAGCAGCGACTAAAATACGCTCCTTTTTATTGACTTTTACTCGATCGTCAATTTTACTATTATATATCTGAAGTGGAACGACTCCACTGGCAAAGTCGATCCGCATTAAATTACAAATTAAAAAAATATTAACACTCGGCAGTATTCTGCTTGACAATTCGCAGTTTATTATCTGCGATAGCGCACACGCGTGCTCGTGAAATTTTGCTCAAAGGCCACCACCAATTTCGTCGCACGCTGAAAATCGGTATACATAATATATACAGGCTCGCGTATTGCTTCGATGATTCGCTTTTGGTCAACTCAAAAACGTAGCAATATTAACAAAACGTTAATGGATAAGCGGTCGTAAATTAACAAATGATAATTAAAACAATTAGCCGATAATGCATATAACACGTATATTATAATAGTGTGTTTTTTGTAGCATTAAAATAAGTAGTCTTTTATTATAGTCTTCAATCGAATGATTATAATTGACCGTTGTAATGATCTTTTTGCCCAATACAGTGGTTGGTATAATGCCGTACAGTTTTGTGTACAAGCCCCAACTGATGGCGGACCGACCGTTTTTCTTCGCGATAGTCGACAAGAGGACCAAAATCACGCTCTTTACCGGACAAGTCGTACAGCCGAGGAGCTATTAATTTCTCGACGATTCTTGTTGATAATATTACATAAGCTAATTCTCTGGCCTTGACCGTGTATATGTGTCTGATGATCTTAACGTGACCAAAAATATAACATATTTATGCTTATTATAGAATTAAATCTTATAAAGAACTAATTCTTTCAAAGTCCGGCTCGTCTTTATTTCTGAAATAAAAAAAACCAGCATGGTGCAATGGCGATATTTATCTTTCCGCCTTTTCTTTGATTTACAGTTTCGTTTATCTTCCCAAAATAGTTGTTTTCTTTGAAAACTACTGATTAGCTTAGTTTTGTATAGTTCTATTTAAGGCGGTATCGCTGATTATTTTTTTCTTATTGGTGCAAGTATATACATCAGCATTCCGTTTTTATAATGAGAATAATAAACGTATTATAAAATTCAAAGAGATATTAGTAATAATCGCTATTTCATTGTGAATTTGTTACTTTCCCTTGGATTTCTGTAGAGAGTTGGATTTTCACTAATTATAAAGTTTAAGACACTTAGCATTTTAAAGATTACAATATTTTTTGTTTTCTTTTGTAGATATTTACTACATTTGAGAGATTTCAAAAACACTGTAGTAACAGTGAATACATCATTTTTCTACAAAATATGGCATGAAAAAGATCGATTTGCTATTTTTCCAAATCAGTTATAATAATTCCGATTTAGGAAATGATATCTAAAAATCTATTCTAGGTCTTTTCAATGAAATTTCTTTGACAATTCTACTAACAACTGATTCTTATTTTAATACGTATGGAATAAAATAATATTACTTTTGTATCTTACTTCAGAATTGCAAAACTAGACGTTCGACTTTAGACATTCTTTTTTTTTTTTTCTAGAAATCAATAATCGGATTGTATCAGGTGCTAAACAAAGACCTAAATCGAAAAAATTCGAAGCTGATAGACCTTTTTGCTTCTTAATCATTGACATAAACCCCGATAATTTTATATTTACTGGCTCAGTATCAAATTTGTAAAATGTATGATTCAACCATCCCAGCGGGTATATTACATATTTAATACACAAAAAATGCAAATAAAGCGAAATCTAAAATTCAAAGTGATTGTAAGTTTTTTACTCCTTGCATGTCATGCACATTTGTCAATTGGATAAATCAATAATTATTAAAATTCTGTAGCAAATCACAAGACATTATGTAATTTTGAAAAATTACGCGAATTAAAAATATAATACATTACAATATATATACACATATATATCTGCTTTTCTAAAAAATCTATAACATTTAACAGCTTTGTTCTGCAGTACTTAAAAATTAATTAGTTAACAAATTAACGTAATTGCATGAAACGATGATTTAATTTTCGGTAAATATACAGAATGTCATCTTTTTCTTTTTAGAATCTAGGTCACTTGCTTATTCAGCAATTATCTATCACCCTCCGGTTCAAGTAGTAGCAGATAGGCCATTTATTTTACAAATCGTTGAAAACCAATCTAAAGTGACAATCTTCAGTGGGTCCTTGAACAATCCAGTACTGCATTAATTTCTTAATAAAATATAACTTTTCAATAATTTGTTGAAATTAGATTTTCTGTATTACATATATTCGTAAGTATATAATGCAATATAAAATAGATTCAAATTTAAATTAAAACTTATAGACCATAAATATTATTCAACATATTTCATTTTATTGTTCAATAATTATTTTACAAGGAAATAAGTTTTGTTTTTTATTTATTCGATCATATCATATAATTGACAAAAATTAGAATATTAGACATATATTTTTATTCATAATTTTAGTTTTGTAAGATTGATTTAATAAGAATATTAGGAAAGTTTAGTCATTTAGTTCTGTAGACGTTATATAGATTGTGATTTTGTCATCAGAGCTATGCAATTGTGATTTATCGAAAAAATGTAAAATAACTAAATAAATATCCATTATTTGTACTAGATTGTGCGAATGCATTATCAATTATATACATTCTATAAAACGATTTTGCGTCCATTTCTATAATACCATCTTCAAAAAATATATAATCGGAAACAACTTTTTTCATTCACTTAGCGAACGGCGTAATTCACGTTTAATCATTAATGAATATTTTAAATTAATTGAATATTAATGATAATCAATTGGAATATTTTACCATGTGCTAGAAAACCAACAAACTTTTCCCTTTTCTTTTAGTGATACAATCAGTGGTTATTACGAGCGCTGTGAGACCGTTAGTGGAACCAACAGTGTTCAAAGCTAATAGACCCTTCTTCTTCACGATTTTTAACAAAAATACTAATCTCTCTATTTTTGTTGGAACTATTCAAAAATTATAAAGGCAAAAATTGTAAAGTTATTTTAAACCTAATACAAATAAAATGATATCATACAAATAATTTTAACCTTTTGTTATTTTTACGCAAACAAAAGATTTTGTATACCTTGACTAAAATATACAAGCCACAATTCAAACTTTGATGATAAAGTGATCAAAAGAACCATGTATATCCTTCATCTCGCCATAAAATGTAAATTACTTTCTATTAATAGTAAAACTACTCTTTCAATCTCTACGTAAATCGATAACAATTTCATTTTACGGCACTTTAACATTAATACAGATAAACGTTGATAGACCGTTAATTTTTCAAATAGTGTACAACGAAACGAAGGTGGCACTCGTCGCTGGATCTCTGAATGATCCTTCAGTGACTTTTGAATAAAATATAACTAACAATATAAGCCTAAATTAACGGATCATCGTCATTATTATCGTTTGCCTACATACATTTCTAAAAATTGCCAAAAGAGTTACTCCGTTTATTGGCTTTACCAATCACCCCAATCATGTAAACTAACCAAAGATTTCTGTATAAGCTTTACAAATATTCAATCAGATGTCAGTCATTCAATCAGTTTGAAATCTCAATACATAAAACTATTTTATACCATATATATCATATAGTGGCATTCTCCTTGTACCGGTGGTAGCACCAATGCCACCACTATCGCAAACCACCGAATAATAGAAGATAAGCCATAATTGACAATCAAAATACATTCACATATTTTTATGAAATATTTTAACTATTATTATGTGAACAATGTATTGGATGTCTATAGTTGGTTGGAAGTTTACAGTAATAAACAGTACAAATGAAAATATACATCCATTACACTGCAGCTTTCATATTCAATTTCCAAATAGTTTTGTTTGCCAAATTAAGATTATTATATTTAATAATTAATTATTTTAATAATAATGGTTTGGTTAAGCAAAGAATAAATTTTATCATGTAAACTTTTCAGTACTCAACTATTTCATACGATCTGGTGCATCACGAATTATTGCTACAAAATTTGTAGCAGATAGACCATTTTTCTATATGATATATGACAACAAAGCGAAAATTCCTATCTTCACTGGAAGCATCGCCGATCCTTCGAGTAATTAATAGTGACAAAAATTTGTGAACTACAGAACTATAATATAATATGCGAATTATTATGGCAATTCCACTTTTATAACAAAAAGTTAACTTGTTAACTGTGTTCTTTAATTTTTTTAAATATATTGCTTACACATTTATAACTCAATTATTATTTTCAAGAAGAAATATATTACTCATGTATACGTAGGCTTCTGCATACCTGTGTTTTACTATCTTTTAAATCTAATGAGTTATTCACACTGTTCGCCATTTACTCCTATTTTCTTAATTCATATATTTACACCAATTGCATTAACATACACTAATTATATATTTAAAAAATACAGACATCATAATGTATAAACGTACGCATTTAACAACTTTCTATTATACGATAACTCGAACAATTACTAATGCATTTTATAACAACTTATAAATTTTAAATGTTTCATTCATTTTAAATTCTAGTTATAAAACTTAGACCTATTAGTGGGATGTTTTACCAAGAGGAACCAACAAAAATAAATGTGGACAGACCTTTTGCGTTTGGAATAGTCGACCACAACACTAAAACGATTCTCTTCAGCGGATGTGTCGTTAATCCTATAGCTTAATTATTAAGAAAGCACATAGAAATAAAAAAAGTAGTTTTTTTGTTATTGTAGGATTTTTTTTACAAATGAATTTAACAAAGCTATGAGTAAATATATTTGTTCACGTTGTTGACCTGTCCAACTTCCAAAACTACTATTTCGATCTATGATTGGCTTATTTCCTATATTACAGATAACAAAATCTGTGATTTAACTCACTTTCTTACATTAAATTAACGAATATATTTGGAACACTGATATCATATTTTGAGTATACCAAGGCGTATCTCAATCATAACATCGCATCGTAAAGTTATGATCAGAACTTACAGATCATTTTATTTTAAGATATGCAACAACAAATCAAACATCTGCTTTTTTGCAGGACATCTTAATAATCCTGCAAAACATTAATTTATTTTAAAACTATGTTAAAATAAGATTTTTCAAGCAGTAACATGTATTTTAAAAATTAATTCATAGCAAAATTGTAACAGCTACTATATCTAACTACTTTAATATAAATTTAAAGAACAATATACTGCATAGACCGGATTGATCAGCGTGTTTAGCGTTAAAAAATACGTAACCAAATAGCTTATTATCAACATAATGTCTAAATAATTGTTTGTTTATTTTCAGTTAATAATTTATCAGTTCAAATAATATAGCTTACGCGTATTTAGAATCTCCGTATAATATAATATGATATAAAAAAACTTTTATAAAATGTATTTTTATATCATTATAATTAAATAACGTTTATCAAGTTTATAAATATAATATGAGAGAAACCATACAAAAAAGATTTTGAAATTACGTGAGTCATTAAAACATTATGTTGCATTTTCCAGATTTTGAAATTGAGCTGGTGGCTGCAAGCTTTTCTGATGAAGAAGAAATATTATACGTGGATAGACCGTTTTATATGAATATATTCAGCAGTAAACATAAAATTCCACTTTTTGTAGGATCTATAATTGAACCGTAAAATATTTTTATCTTAAGATTCAAATTTATAACGTAACGTCTAAAGAAAAATCGGTCAAGTTATAATACAAATTAAAAAATAATTATCGAGTAAATTCTTTGTAAATCAATACATACTGATAATATACGCTCATGCAAACTCATATTATTATTAGCGAATGATTTATACCATTTTTAATAGCATCCCGATTACCCGTATTCTCCCGTCAGAAAAAAGTAGGATATATTTATTTATATCTTAATATTCAGTGAACTTGAAACGGAATATAGCCTTAAATATATTTTAAATAATAATTTACATGATTGAGTACCAAGTCAAAAATTATTGTTTATTTTTTAGATATTCAGATTCAACTGGAGTCATATATTGAAGAAACAATAATAATTAAAGCCGATAGACCGTTTGCTCTACAAATTATCGAACATAAAACTACAGTTATTTTTTTTGTAGGATCTATTCGAGATCCTGCAAATTAATAAACTATTCAAATAAGTAGTATACAAGTTTATCACCCTTATGTTGATTATATTATATTTTCCTGTTTTCTATTATAAGTATACTATATTAAACCTACTTAATAAAAATATATCAAGTAGTTAGAATACTTTATCTTAGTTTCTGACTTATTATCTAATTTATGCTACACCTCCTTTCATCTTAAGCTATAATGCTCAAATTATTTTCAAATAATTCGTAGTAATCAATTTTTCTGCAGAATTAGAAGCAGTGCCTGCTAGTGCTCAAATTATATTTGATCCTCCGACTCTGGTAAAGCTGGATAGACCGTTTTTCTTTGCCGTGCACAGCGAAAAAACGAAAATTCTTCTCTTCAACGGACAAGTCTTAGCTCCATAAGTCTCAATATCGCATTCAAAATATTGCATCAGCTACATTTATATTAATTGATGCAACTAAGTACAGAATAAAAAATGTAAGAATTTTATTCATGTTAAAAAATTCTAAATATTGATTTTTTAAGTTTTGGACGCGGCTTCTATTAAGTGTTCGTGCCTGACGCTAACTCTTTGACCTATAGCTGATAGACCATTTATATGTTTAAAATAATTGACAACCAGACCAAAGCTATTCTATTGGCTGGTTTTAACAATAACTCTCATGTAAACTAACAAAAATTTTTAATATATTTACAAAAGTATTTTTTTGGTCAACCTAATTCGTTCAACTTAAATCATCCATGTAACTTACAAAATTAATGAATATGATTAAAAAATATGTCGAAAATAGCTAATGTGGACGGTATAATTATATATCTTTTATTCCACAGTGATAAGGGTTTCTCTTATGTCATTCAATCCAATACAACGACCGAAAATAATAGCCGACAGACCATTCTTATTTCAAATAGTTGACAACCGAACCAAAGTCACTCTCTTCGTGGGATTCACCCTTGACCCGCAGTTTTATAATTAATATCCACATGACATTTCACTTATACCATACAAATAATGTACCTGGTGTCTATAGTTAGTTCAAACAAGTAATAGTAATAAACGGTAAAGATATACTTTTTATCCATCACACTATACTGTCCTACCCAATTTCCCATTGACTTTTTTTTTATAAGTCTGCAATAATTAAAGGTATTTTTATTATATTTGGATTAAGAAAATTGTTATTAAGTATCCTACTTAATCACGGCCACCTTGAGTTTGATCTTTCGAACTTTCGAAGAATGCCACATTTTCATATAAATATAATAAGTATTTGCACGGTTTTCTTACTGTTACAATCATTTGTTTCAGTTCAAAGACAGTTGATACGTAAGCGCCGACCCCAAAAAATGATTATTGGAGTGAATAGACCTTTTTATTTTATGATTCGTGACAGGAAAAGCTACGTTTCTCTTTTCACTAGATAGATCGTGATACCATAATTTATATTGTAACACTTAATCCATTGTTAGAGGTATTCTTTATAGAATATATGAAAGAATTGCTTTAATTAAAAAGTTAGAATCACCATGTTCCTTCAGCATATATAATTTATCTATTATCCAATTTTAAAATAGTATACTATATGTAACTAAAAGGGAGAAATTGGTAATTTCTAGTGCGAGATTGAGATGAAATCCCTTTTCCATAGTAAAAGGAAAGCTTTTTGCAACAATATTGCCTTGAAAATCTATTACAAAGTATATGTCTATAAGTTGTGAAAAAAATTTATGAGAGCATGCATTCCACACGGCTCGTAAAACGCGTACTATACGCTCTGCGGGCGATTTCAGGCGCTACGAATTTTACGCACCTTGTGCAATAACTTAGTATATGCTACATGGGTGGAAATTGGAGAGTCCATATATCGTCTTTGCATTTTCACGAGATGTGGACTGTCCAAGTATTTTCCTCCATAGTGTGTAATGTACTATTTCTTTTCACTGTCTGCCCGTTCCTTCGAAAGTTCAACATCCAATAAGATTCTTTGATTATAGTGAGTTTTACATGTCAAATACCACGATTCGATTTCAAACGTCTCTGTTTTCGTTGGACAGATCTTAAAACTATAATAATTTGCGTGGCGACATATGGTGATTCTGCACGTAAGAAATGTTATTCATTATCAACAAATAGCTTGGAGCCAAAACGTTTCACCCTTTATTGCACGTTTCTATGGGAAAATATACAACAATTATTTCGAAATTTTACCTTTTTTATACAAAAAATATGTATCTATAAGCAAAGATTTATTTTAAGTTTGCGGTTGCTTTTTTTATTTCTAAAGGGCATGGGGTCGTATATAGATACTTTTTTGAATTATTGAGGCTTATGGATTGTTTGGCTTGTTACATTGAAGAAAATTAGTTGTTTATTATGCATGCAAAATTTAGATTGCGTTGTGAACAAAATTGAGAAAAATTATAGTGTAATGAAACAATGAATAACATTTTACAGAAATTGGTGTAAGAACACGCATAGGCATTCGAATAATTGGCCGAAAGAGAGTCATAGCAAATAGACCATTTTTCTACACGATATACGACAGTAAAGCGAATGTTCACCTTTTCGCCGGAGTCATCCTAGATCCACTGGCAAAGTAAACTACGATACAACATATGACAACAATAATTTATTGAGCAATATTCACACCTACTCTGTTGGGTACAATCATAATATTTATATCTAGTCTTATAAAGTCAGATCACATATATAAATAATAACGTCATAGCCATTCGAAATACATGAAATATTTGAAAATTAAGTATTTTTAAGATTGAAAATATTCATGATATGAATATAGAAATGTGTATATAGAAGGATTTTGTACCTGCTTGAATTTTCAATAAACTTCAACATATTGCTATAAAGAATATATGCTTCTTTTGTATATTTATACCATATATATGATTATGATTATGTGAATGATGAATGCACTTGCTGGTGAAATTCAGGTGAATCTATAATTCCAAACTATACATACACTATTTGCAGCTTCAAGATATTCCCGCGGAAAATTACAATCTGGAGCTTATTTTCCTTAATAATCCTTTGTTAATTGCTCTCCTCTATGCAAAATAGCTATATTGTTTTTCTCGTTCTTAAAATCTACTAAAGTAGAAAAAAATGCTTATTGCTTACTGGGTCCCCATCTCTACAGCGATTCTCATTAAATAATTAATCCGCCAGAGCTTTCCAATAAATATGTTTTTTCTTTTGTCAGATGTGGAAATCATAGCCGATTCCATCGTCGTTTACTATGATTTTGAAGCAGATAGGTCGTTCCTCTACAGGATCGAAGATACTCGCAACAATATTGTTCTGTTTGAAGGTCTCGTGCAAGACCCGACGGTATAAGGGTTTGAAATAAAAAAGATCGAATCGTGTTTCTGTAGACACAATTGACATATTTGAACGCAAGGCTTCATTATAAATCCGACGCGTAGCTTTTCACAGTGTGTGACAGTGGTGGGATTTTTGCAAAACCATGCAATCGCATTTTTCTATATACGCTGGGGATCGAATAACTGACAATCTTGGAGGATAATCGATCGATTTGCCCCGATTGGAATCTGTTCGCAGGTTGGCACGGCTGGCAGATCTCACCCGCACCAGCTCCAATTATCCAGAAATTCGTAGCGGACAGGCCATTTTTTTACGCTATCGTTCACGCCCCCACACGCGCGAGCCTGTTCCAAGGCAGCATCCGATCGCCCACCAACTAAAATAAACTCAGCTATAACACTGACGCTTTTAAATCCCTGTATACTTTCACGAGCACAACTGTAATATTTGTAGTACATCGCCGATACACGTCGCGTTTATAGTATGCCTTGTAGACCTTGATAAACTGATCCAGCAATGCATGTTGTACTAAAGTGATTAAAACACAATACAGAACTCAATAAAACTAGTAAAAATTATTAACCTTGTTATTAACAACGATACTGGAGTTATTGATGTGGGTGACTTGTCTGGTGCATTGTACGCCCTCTTTTATGTTGTGTCTTGTCAAAAACTAATCTCCCACAAAAATAGCTTCGGTTCGGCTTTATTTTTTATGTATTAAATCCACACTCCATGATCTAGCGATTGCGCCGAGCAGTTGGAACTTTAAATCACGCCAGCAATAATTATCTAGAAGAAATATGAGATAACCATGATTTTAGGGTCATTTTTATATTTTTTTTTAAAACTCGATACGATATTACGCTTCTCTTTTCTAAGAGTAGCATATTTTTCATGCACGTGCAAGAGAAGAAAAATCCAATGTTATTTTTGTATTGCATTTTGCCTGCATAGTATCCGAGATCGTGCTATTATCGCTACCCATAACTATCGATTTCGTCGTCGATCGTCCGTTCTACTATGAAATCGTAAAACAGGTGAACGACAAGGAAACAATCACATTGTTTTCCGGACTGGTCAGAACGCTATAAACGAGAATAAGGTAAAACACCAATCACTATATACTTATATTCTATACACTATACTTTTTTGCAGTTTTACAAAGAATGCATTACAGCCGCTATAGAGTGTTTCTATCGTTTTTCCAATGCTTCGTTTTTTTTTAATCGCATGCTTGATTTGCGCATCACGTATAAAGAGATTAGAAATGCAAGCGTGTTTTTGGCTTTGTTTTATTTTTATTTTTTTTAATATTACACAATATTGTGTACTTGTTTGAGAATCCGTTGATGTTGTAAATATTATTGTCGCAGAATCAATTGTTTACTTTTTAGGTGAAGGTAGACATTTTTTTTATTTTTTTTGTAGGTGGAGGTTAGTTTAACCTGGAGTTTTTTCTCGTTTTAACTTTCGTTTAAAGACCCTAAATGTGTTTATTATTGAGGTTTTTTTAATCAATAATTACGTTATTGAATATTTTATTTAATAAAATCAAATCATTTTATATTATATTAAATATATTGTCGAGAAACTATTTTTCAAACTCCATCTTTAAAGCTAGAGGATAATTTAAATTCAAATTCTCATACTTTTAATTATACTTGAAAAATAAATGCTATAAACTATATTCATCAATTTTCAGACACTGAAATCGACATTAGATTCGGTGAAGAAGACCCAGAATTGGTTTACGCTAACCGACCGTTTATTTACATCATCTCAAAGGAAGACCTGAACGTATTTGTTGGAAGTGTCGCAGACCCGACCGCTGAATAAGTAAAATATATTTTTACTCGTGGTAATTCGAGCTCATCAAGCTTGAAATCTTTGCAAACTCATTATGTTTGCAAGTACACGTTTCACGTGAAATAAATAAAAAAAAAATTAGCCCACCCGAGTACTTGTGTTATTATTATTATAATTATTATTATTACTATTATTATTATTATTATTTAATCTTTGCAACTATGTACAACATTGTGAAATGAGTATAGGAAGGCGTGTTTAATGCTCATGATAATACTGATTAAATACTAGACAAGGTTCAGTAAAATGCATGTGTGTGTATATGTGTAATAAATAAAATGATTGAAATAATAAAATTGCATTGTCAAAAATCACTTTTCTTCTAAACCAATTACTAAGAATCCCTTCGATCTTATTCCTGTCAAATCAAATGTTTTTATTTTATTTGACATTCGCTGTCCCGTACACAATGACGGATTGTCCAATTGAATTTGTTTGTAAAAATTGTTTGTACATATTTGTTACTTTTTGTAAATAGTGTCTTGAGTGCTTTTCGTCAAAATAATATTCTTATTTCGTTTGTCCATTCCGTTTCTGATTCTATTGTTCACTGTTTGTTATCACTGCATCTCCTACAACATTTTTCCATAATAATTTAATATACTTTTCAATATCGTTTTATGTATTATTACTGCTTTACTTTTACAGCAATGGTCATGGTCATGAAGATGTCTATCATCGGTGATGAACCGATCGAATTTCAGGCCGATAGGCCATTTTACTACATGATTAAATCACGCGATGTGGTACTATTCCAGGGATATGTCGGCGAACCAACCTTGTGATTGATATATTATTTACCAAAGGCAAATTAAATATATTTAACATGTACTAGATAACTTATATCTACTATAGAAAATCAAAACTCGAAGAGACTATGAAATATGAAGTATTGCTAAATCCCTACTAAAATATGAATTTGGCTTTCAATTAATGTCGATTTTTCAGTTTATTTTACGAATAAAATGAAATAAACTAAAAGTTAAGGCATATATTTTATTAATTTGATCATCATCAATACAAAAAAATAACGTGTACATTGGAAGCACTAGTTTACGTTATTGGCACACATTTTATTCATTGGCAACAGCCAAGAAAGGTAAGGCACATCTCGCGGTTTCTGTAACTTATCTATCAACCGCTTGTCTTGAGTATACAAGAAATAAACAGGAGATCAGGACTTTGTAACGATAATTCACTTATGTAACTTTAATGCATAAAATAGAAAAAATACTTTAAACTATCGATATGCATATGTAGCTTGTTGAGCTCTTATTAATTGAAAAAATTTCAAAAGCAAAATAAAGTTTCCTTATTAAAAAGCTCAACAGCATTTTGTAATCAATAACAAAACGGATGATACGTTTTAATACTACTATTAAAGGAAGCTCTAGATATATAATATAAAAATTTCTGTTATCAAAATTATCCAAATAAACTATATTATATATCTTTAACATAAAATAAGTCTTTGTAGAATGGATCATAACGATCAATTACGATAAATCCATGCATGTATTGATTAAATTCACAGAAGCTACCAAAATCAAGTAGAGCAAAGTATATAAAGAAATTAAACATCTAAGCGTAACGTTCGAATTGATTTTAATAATATAAAGCCAGGACAATCATAAAATTTAGAGATCAGTCATTGTCGTTTCATTTGAACGTCACATTGGAATCATAAAAATAAAGAGAAACATTACTATTTGAGAAACCTTTTAGCTTATAATACAACCCGACTCTGCTTTACCGGATTTGGTGGCATTCGAAGTAATAGAGTTCTTACGCGAGCTTGGCATGCTCATGGTCGTATCCAAAAACTCCTCGTCATTGTCTGACTCGGTTTCTCGATTATTTATATTACGCGGATACGTGTCCTGCATGTAGCGATCGATCATATCATTCTCTGGCAAAATTACCTGACCGTTATGCAGCATGAAAGGCAACCCCTTGCTCTGTTGAAGTTTGAACTGCTTCTGAATATAAAACTGGTGAAGTTCTTCAAAGGGATCCCTTTCCTCATGCGCAAATCGATTTCTCCTGTTATCATCAACAATAACATTGTCGTCGTTGACAAAACCAACGCGCCTCGGTTGTTCATCCGAGTCAGGTCTGCGCTGATTTTGTATAATATTGTTATTGTTGTTGTTTCCCTCGCTATTTAAAAACTCGGTGGTAAAACCCATTGGTCGCGGAGGCTTCTGGGGTCCAGTGGCAAAGCGATTGGCAATATCTTGAGTCACAGCATTATTGCGATTAACGCCCGAATTTTTAGCCTGTGCACCATAGGAGAAGCGGTCTTGAAGCCAGTCGAGAGTCTTGGCTTGGCCATCGACCATCGGGTGAGTTTGTCTATTTCCATACTGTGGTCGGCTATCGGCCGTTGTGGCCTCCTTAGCAGCGTTTCGCAAAATTACTTGATCTTCACTTGGACACGTAGGTTTCGCACCTCCTACATTAAACAACATCGTTGAATTCATAGTTAATTGAACTTTTATAAGGCATTTATTACTATATAATTTACATTCCAATCTATTAACATAATCAATAATTTGTAAAAATTGGTCAATGACTAGCCATTTAATATTTATCAAAACAATAAATTAACAGAATAAACATGCGAGAGGAGTTTTACCCATAGCAGTGTAATAGTTGAGTTCTTTGCGCTGGTTTTCAATACTTTTTTTCCAGCGACCGCTGTTCATGACTAATTGGGCCAACTGCTGAATTGTTTGACGTGGCTCATCCGTATCCCGTATAAACTTTAGCTCGTCACTCCTACGCTGCTCCTTGGCTGGTGTCGAGGAGTCGCAAGGATTGCCAATGAGACGCTCGCGAGCATTCATTTCACGCAAACGGTTGTAACTTTCTCCTTGACCAGCAAGTAGAATTTCAATATTCCGCTTTGTTCCTACAACAAACATAAATTGTATAAATTACAAATCCTTTTTTTTCGGTACAACTGGGACACAGAAGTACCTTATAGTTTCGCCAGCGAAAAATGTGTGAGATGCGATATCTCACGCAATTTTTTACCGATCGGGCTAAAATTTTTGAAGTCTCCTCTTGCAAAAACTAGAAAACAATTTTATTTATTCCCGTTCCTCTACGTCCATTTAAAATGCGGACACAATTTGTTCGATTTTTACGTGTATTTTTGGATAAAAATTTTGTTGTGGTGCAATCATCTCTGAAAGACTCTTTAGTCAATCAGGCTCAACATTTATTTGAACCCTCCTGATAATACAGTAGTAACCTGACGGTCCTATTTTGAGTCTGATCCCTAACATATATGCAAAATACGGCCACCTTTAACTGTAACTTTGAATCCAAGCATTCTACAAAAAAAGTTTATTCTAACACCCATTGACACCTTAATTGAAAAGTTAAAAATTAAATATTTTAACCGAAAGTATAGTTCGAAAAACGATTTTGGATATACCTAAATTAATAACAATTGACAACAGTTAATAATATAAGTATGAAACACAAATTTGTACTAGTCAAGCTAAAGAAGGCAGAAAGCTTGTAAGAGTCGAAAGGCCGCGTGTGGCATACTAGTTATAACAAGTATTAGCAAATTGATGGTATATCGAGCCGTATAATCAGTATCCTGAAGCATGTTTAAATTGGCTCTAGAATACTCCTTATTATTGTGATTTGTAAAAACGCACCGCTTACGTTGAAAGCATGTATCTCCGAAACCTGTTTTTCAAGTTAATCACGCTTTATCAACGAGGCTCTAGCTACTGCATTTAAAAAAGTAGGTATTCCTTCCGTATATATCAGTTATGTAAGAACTTTCCAATAAAACGTAGTCCGTATTTGACATATAAACTTATGAAATCATGTTCAACTTACCATCGTCAGTGTCGTAACCACTGTATTTATACTGATCGATGGGTTTGTTGAGCATCTCCCTACGGTTTTCTATTTGCCTTTTTCTGAGCCAGTTATGCCAAGCATTTTCCACGACTTCAGTGAAGTGGATTTCAGTGTCAAGGAAGGCGGCGGATAATATTTGCGCGGCACTTGGTTCACGCTGAGTATACAGCCCTCGTCGCGCTTGCAAATCCTGTTCCATTGCTGCTTTGATACGCGCATTTTCCACTTCATCCTGGAGCTGACGTTCCGCATCCAGGAAGTTGGCTGTCTCAAATATTAGTGTCTTTGTATCCATGCCCCTTTCGAACTCCTTGGCGATACGTTTCTCAGTGGAGGATTGAGTGCGCGTGTAATTATTACCCTGAGTAAACAACGAGAAAATCAATTTTTTATTTATTTTATAAAACCAATCATACAAAAAATTGTTACAAATATAAATAAATTGAGGTATATACAAATGAAGTATGTCATGCTTTTATCAGCTAATTCTTTTAGCGACATCAAACTCGGATTAACTACGATTGACACTAATTATACAAGTATGAATGAGTGCTAACTTTGTTGGCATTCCAAGGTTCAATTAATTTGATCGATTAATAGAAAAGTGCCCTAATCTAGTTAATATAATGGTTTGTTGGTATCTTACCATAACACCATGTACAGGTCTGAATCCGAGCTGTTGTTGAGCCCGTACAAACGGCGAGGTGGATACTGGTCCAAGTTTCTGCCAAATTGCGCCAACCTTTCCAGAAGGACTCAGAATGGGCGAGACAACGCCAGGTCTCGTAATCACAGGATTCTGATTAATCGGCTGGCTATTAGAATTAGAGACGGTGCAAGGCACGCGACAGGGCTTCGGTGGTACGAGGTCAAGCTTCGGTGGTATTACCCCAGGTTTTGGTGGCGGTGCAAGATTTGTGATCACTGGCTCGGTTTGCACGGACTGAGCGTCCGAGTTTTTACTTTCGGAGCTTTTGTTGAGGACAGCCGTTTGTACAACGTCGAGAAGATGGTCCAATCGGTTTTCCAGTCGATTTTGACGATCTCGATCCAAGTCGAGGACGCGCGTAACCATATCATTTTGAGCAGCCAAAATCTGAAACAATTTTGAATAAAGTTTGGAATTGTCAATTGGCTTTATTGTTATATGAAAAACAGGCGTACTTTATTGACAACTTCATTTTGTGAGTTTATAGCGCTCATCATAAGCCTCTCTAATTTTTCAGCTTTCTTTTTTCTAAATGGAGCATTAGGAATTTCATCAGTATTCACTGCAAAATCCTTTAATTTTGTTGGTTCACTATCAGGCGATGGAGCATCTTGCAAAAATTCTATAGATATAGTATCATCGTTAAAAGTAGCATTATTTGTTATACCAGTAATATCAGCTCCTACATTAAGTTGATTAGGCGATGGTCGACTAAATGTTTCGTTTAAACCATGCGACTTTTCATTTTTTGTCTGGCAAAAAGCCTCATTTAAGATTGGCGGAATGTCAGGTGAAATGCTTGGGGATAAGAATCCTAATTGATTAAGATTAAGATTATAATTTGGAGTAATTTCTTGAAACTGACGGTGAGTAGCAGCCAGATTCTGTCTAAAACTATTTTTTCTTGGTTCTTGAGGCATTGCACGGTTATTGACACTGTTCAGTTGACATTTATTCTGCATTCTCAGCACATTTTCGGCGATTACGTTTTGCCCCAATCCTAGTTGTCCTTGATGGTTATACACGATTCCTTGATCCGAGTATAAACCTTGGTTGATATTTTGAATGTTCTGACGTAAAATTGGATTCATTTGCAATCTGTTGTGCTCCATCATCTGATTTTGGAGCAAATTCTGTTGCAAAAGTGCTTGATTCTGCTGCATGTTCTCTTGAATTATTTGATTTTGAACATTTTGCACAGTATTTTGGTATGGAATTTCACTGAAGTAATTATTGGAATAAGTGTTTTGTCTATAAGTTTCTTTAATTGGAACCTCTTCGCAGATCCCATTTTGATGCATAACTTTTTTATTTATCTGACCAAGCTGATGTTGAGTTGTGTTTGTAGCAGCATCTCTAACTGGAGAAAAAACTCGGAAGGGCTGGGCTAGAACTGTTTCATTTGACTCGGGTGAGTCTGGATAATCTTCATCCCCTACGAATAATTATACAATTGAACATTTTTTTAAATATTTGGACTAATGAATGTAGCCTAAAAAACTCACGTCCTCCACTCCAAGCAGGAGACAAAGCTTCTGTCCGATATACGGATTCTGCTGGCTGTTGATACTTACAACGCATTTGAAGATTTTTATTGGTTTTCACGTCTTTAGGAGGTGATTTTATATTTGCTGTTGAATCTATAAGTAAAATCAGAAACACATCTGTTTTGTAAAGAATTGCTTGCGACTAGTTCATTCTCAATGAATTATACTCCAAGTGATAATAAAATAACTCAACAAAGCAGGAATCATGCTTTAGTAATTAAGTAGTATACGAACCAACGGTATCAATGCCGTTATTGTTGTACTGCTCTAGCTTCTTGACTTTCAGTACTCGGTCGATGGACTCGTAGTACTGCTCAACTCCAGCTCGAGTCCCAGCCCTCTTGGCTTCCCTGTAGCATACCAGCACTTGCTTCATACGCGACCTGCACTGCTTGCCGGTGACATGGTAGCCTTTTTTGTTCATGTACCTAGCCACGCTCTCCCATATCAACTGTGGCTTGGAGGTGTGTTCCAACTGCTTTTGCACCTGCTTGTCGGTCCAGACTGACACCAGCAGGGTGGTGCTCTCCGGAGTCCACTTGTACTTGTCCCCGGAGTCGCTCATTTTCCGCGAAATTCTTCCTCTGTATATCCACGGGATTACGAGAACAAAAAAGAGAGGTTGCGACCATGTGAGTATCGAGTTTCGCGTGTATCCGGAAAATTTTCTCAGAAAAGTGCACAACAATAATAGAGCCCGAACAAAAGAGCGGAGGCTCGGAAAAAATAAGATGCAGCGGACATTTAATCCCCTCCTTTGATCCTATTCGCGTGCAACGCGCAGCAGCGCATTATAAGTATACACCTACCTATAGAAGTATATAATGCACGCCGATCTCGGCGTTCAAACGACCGGCGACAGTTTAAAATCTCTGCGCCAACGGACTCGCTTCTCGCCTCGCAGCTCGCCAGTCGCTATATGGTACTGCATACATAGGGAGAGAGGAAACAGTGGGGGTGGACGCGCGGCTCCACCGCCCCCCTATGCTATACTGCAGACTACAGCGTCTAATACAGCCATGCAGCGGAAATGTGTGAGCGTCGTGTGTGCGTATCTTGTCTCGTGTCCGTGGGATCGGGATGGGATGCTGTCGCCACGAGCGCTGCGCAGCCTGCGCTGGACCAATGGCAGCGAGCCTTAAATGACCGGAGCTGCAGGCTGCAGGTTTTCGAGCAACAAGTGGCTGTTGTCGTAGGTATACCTATATACATATATGCACACGGCTTCTCTTCTTTCTTTCTCTCCCCACCAGCAGAGCTCTGCTGCGGAGTATTCTTATTTCTTAGTTCTTACTCGCTGTGTCTCTTCTTTCGTTGAAAAAAGCAAATGCAGCGACAAATTATTCCGCGAAAAAAAATGATGCACTCGGGTTTCTCATTTATAGCGCTGCGATACGGTCATATACTTACTTAGCGTGTACTTATAGCGACTTTAATGTCGACGGCTAGCTTTTGATTGAAGCGCAGATTTTTATTTTCTTTCTTGCACTTTTACACGCGGTGACAGTCGTACCTTACACTTTTGCATACAGCAAGTGTCGTTTTCTCGCATAACTGCGATGCGCATTTATCATTATAGGAAAGTCGGCAGTAGGTTAAGTGATTTATTTACAAACATTCCTCACGCATCTGGACGCTCAATGATTTATCGTTCTTTCAAGGTGACACATGCTATGGGGTGTCCGTGGGCATCATAGTATGCCTCTCTGCAGATCCTTATTGCGGACACGCTATTATTTTGAGCATCATATATTATAGTAAAATTATTACTACGTTGTGAAATGAAAAATTGTATAGCAATATAAGAAAGTTGTGCAATTTTTTTAAAAAGCACAATTAACTACTATTTTCGAACGAGCATTAAAAACAAAGATCAATCACAAATACTTGTATACACACTCGTAAAGAGTAAGGAAAGAAAAATAATGTAATGTTAAATATGTAGCTCTCTTACATTTACTATAAAACTGCATGATGAGTATTCATAGAAAGCTTCAGCTTATTTTACTTATACATAATCTAAAAATGCATCAACATATGTTATCAACCAATTTATAAATAACTTTACAAGAGAAAGTAACTACAAATAGAAATTATAGAAATCTTACCGAGCGTATTGTCAGAGTCCACAAATCTGCACTAATTATACTTAGGTACGCAAGACTGCATAAGAATCGATCAAATCGAGACTGTGCAAAATCCAGAGATGCAAAGATCTATATTATAGGCGGTTCTATTCGAATTTGTGAATTCTTGCTTATGATTCGTTGGAACAATGAGAGGCAAAACATCACAATACTAATATATACATATATTATACCTATATGGTATAGGGTATACGTTCCGACATGTTCCGAAATTGAAAGATTGAAATAGTATTATGTTTTGTATATATACCTATACGTTGTACATATACATCTACCCCCATGAGCTCACTGTTTGACTAACCTAAGTCCATCTGAAAGATTATCCTTTATATAGTCAGCATTCGGATAGGGACATATTATATATACCTATTTTATCGAGTACTATACGCGAGACAAGCGATCTCAACCAATCAGAAATGAGCTTGTTTGCTCATTTATAATTTTCGTTAAGTATTACCTCATTTAAATAACGCTGAAATCTTTAGCGCCACTTCGGCGACTTCCTACTTATGCCCGGTAGACGAATAATAGAAAAACAACGAGTACCATAGGATACAAGTTGATAATAGGAATACTTATATGTATAACGTTTGTAATATGAACTGTATTTACTGCATCACCATCAGGATTCAAGTTCAGCTATTACTCTTTCCTGCCTGTTATTAAGATGTAGTAAATAAAAATTATATTTCATTACAAGTAGGTAGTTTCAAAATGTCTCGAGCTAATAAGGTTAGTATAGCGTTTTAGATATTAATTTGATTGTCTTCTTGAAAACACTGTAAAAACATGAATCGAAAGGATTTTTTTTTAATAAGTAAAATATACTTATAATGTGTTATTCAGGTTATGATGTAATTTTTACAGAGACATGCAAGTAGTTGGCTTCAATCTTCTTTTGATTTTGATGACTTTGATGATACGTCATCTAAGAAAAAAGACAGATCACAAAGTTTACAAAAAAGTGAAAATGAAAACCTCACAAGCTTCAGAAACTTTGAAACCAGTGTTTCATTTAAAAGGCCAACCAGCGGTTTATCTGCACTACTTGCTGCATGTGCACCTCTAAAGGCATCCGAGCTAGCAGTTAGTAGGCAAAAGCAGCAAGAAATCAACAGGTGGTTTCAAGAAACAGTGAAAAAAGGAAAACCAACTTTGTTAGTGGTCAATGGACCTTCGGGTTGTGGAAAAACTGAAGCTCTTAAAGTAATCGCTAACGAAAATAATTTTGATATTGTAGAATGGATTACTCCAATGGATCAAGCTATGGATGAATATAGTAAATTGTCCACTTTGTACAACTGTTTCTAATCAGTTGAAATAATTATTTTATTTATTGTTATAGATAGAATCATGCGACAAGGACAGAGATTTGAAGACTTTCTTATTAGAACTACTCGTTATGGCTCTGTACTTTCAGATTCCAGACGTTTGCTACTAGTTAAGGATATACCTAATTCTTACATAGATGGCAAAGATGATTTTTCAAGTTTATTACAGTAAATATTATACTGGCCATGGAGGTAGACTTGAAATAAATGTACTTATTACATACAAGTTTTTTTTTTAATTTCGCAGGAAATATTGTCAATATGGAAGAGAGCCCTTAGTTTTTATAAATACAGAAACCGGGAATTCAAAATTAATGACATCATTATTTTCTCAGAGTAATCGTGATCGTTATGGAATTGATACTATAAAGTAAGTTAAGATTATTAGTATTGAAAAATCAAAATAAGATTTGATAAGATTATTTATTTATTAGTATTAATGCAGCAACTCCAACAGCTTTAAAAAATGTAATGAAACGAGTTACAAATATTTTGAATAGTAAAGCTGGTCACATGCTATGTGTAACACAGAATAAAATAGACGAAGTATTGTCAAACACTATTGGTGATGTTCGTAGTGCACTTTTAAATTTAATTTTTTGTTCATTAAAAGGTAGGTTTATGATCTGAAAATTCTATGTACAAATAACACCTCAAAATAATGTAATATATATTTTTTTAAGTAAAACACAAATTCGAAAGTGAATGCACTGTCAGAGAAGAAACTCTTGGCCTTCTACATGGAATTGGTCGAGTCATAAACCCAAAAAGTATGAGTTTTTTTACTTAATACACTTACTAAAAAATGTGCAAATGTATGTCAAATTTCAGAAAACATAGAAGAAAATGGTTGGAAATTTGTTCATGACCCGGATGATTTAGCATCAAGTTTTCAAACACATTCAAATACCTTTATTAAATTCGTACATGAAAATTATATAAACACTATGGGATTCAATATGGATGGTGCAACCAAGGCTATTGATGTTATAAGTTTAGCTGATGTAATGAATTCAGAGTGGAGAGTATGTTTGAACAATTCCTATGCATTAATTATTATTATTATTATTATTATTATTATTGTTCTTAAAACACATTGTATTCTAGGACGATAATATACATAAAGTGGCACTATCTTATTTAATTCGAGGGGTGATGCTTGCCAATGATAAACCAGTTTCTCAGTGGAACCCAGTAAGAAGACCGGCAACTTTGGAATATGATGTGTGAGTAAATAGAAATGATTTATAGTCTTCTATATTTTAAAGTTTAAAGTTTTTTTTAAATCAAGGTCTAATATTTTTTAGACAAAGAAATTTTTCTGTAGCAGAAGTTGAATGGTATGAAAAATATATCAATCCGAAGAGCAAAAAATTTGATGAAGAAGAACTATCTGAATCAAAGATTGATGAAGTTGATTGGTGATAAAAGACTTAAATTTAAAAATTAAGAAATAAAAAAATACGAAATATTATATTCGGCTAGCATTTTTTATTTTTCCTTCTCAACTTATCCTCGTATCTACAGCCGACTTTTTTTCACAGATAACATGATTATAATCAGTAACCAATTCGTTTTCTTGAATTACCTACAGTTAACAAGATATTTTTTAGTGCAAATAATTAAAAGAACACTTCATAAATTCTTAAATAATAATACGTACATACATAAATATTATACATGTATATAGACAATATGTATACTAAATTTTTTATCTCAGCAGAAATGGTCACTTTTCTTGTGCAAAATTCTTTTTACCTACTTATTACTCAATAAACACAGACCTAACCGAAGCTTTTTTTAAAAAAAAGAATAGTTTCATTTCGCGTCTCCCATAGGGTACATTTCAGTATGTGTTTAATGCAATGCGAAATAAAAAATCCGCATTTGTGCGGCTGCTCTTAGGTGAGTCGACGTCTATATATACAAAAATTCGAATAATACAATTATCGCACATTCATGTGTTGTTCATTGTAAAACAAATGCAGAAACTGGAATGTCGACAGATCATGTCAAACCAATGCTTTTTTTTATTTTTCGTGTTTCCTCTCCTAAAATGTAAGTGTGTGTCGCACAGCGACTAAAACTTCTCAAAACATAAATTTATCTCTTTCATTTCATTAAGGCAATTAATGGACTTTCGACAGTGCAAAATGTGCCAGTGCATTTTATCGGAGCAACGCGGGTTAGCAAGTGCGTAGTCCGAATTCATAGATTAGAACATCGCTACCTAAGTGAGTTCTATTCATCTTGTACGGATATTTTTTGCTTTGTTTCCTTGAACTCCCGTCTAGATTTTTAATAGTTTCCATTATTCAATATCATTATGACGTAGAGATTCACTTCTAATTGATACGCGATTACGATGGACGACGATAGTAAGTGAAGGACAAGATCGCTCAGTTGTATTGTTCTGGCAGCACGTATGAGATGTCATCCCAAGGATGGCGGTACAGACCTTGCTTTAACCTTCGCTGGTCCATATAGTGACCTAAAATTATGAAAAAAGTTGATTATAAGAGCACAATTGGGTAAAATTTGAAGCAGTGAACGGTCATAAAATTTCTTCAACTCACCGATGAAACCTATACTTCTGCCGAGGACAAACAAACTGTTGATTGCTCCGATTTCGATGTACTCCTGGGCCTCCTCCCTCGTAAAACTACCGCTATTCCTCATCATATCGACGAAGGCACACGCGATAATTCCATCAACATTAAGGATGAGATTTGGCTTCTTAGTGGTGGTAATCTTCTCGACTTCAAGCGCATATTCGACTAAAGGCTTCATAGGGAAGTTCTCCAAAACGTATTCTTTGATCAGCTTAACTCTCATGTCCGGATTGTTGATGGATTTGACTCTGTGGCCGATACCCATGATTAGTTGCCCCTTCTTGCGAGTATTGTTAACAAACTCTTGGGG
Source organism: Muscidifurax raptorellus (assembly GCA_020010945.3). Classification (NCBI taxonomy): domain Eukaryota; kingdom Metazoa; phylum Arthropoda; class Insecta; order Hymenoptera; family Pteromalidae; genus Muscidifurax; species Muscidifurax raptorellus. The sequence goes on along the minus strand of CM052081.1, from coordinate 466,260 downwards.
ATGCAGACCTGCATCGTAGGCCTCTGAAAACATTCTTGCGGCTCCGTCCAGTGCTCCTCCGAAACGATCACCCTGTAATCAGAGAAAAGACTCAATTTTCAATAGCAAACCACTGACCTTTCAGATCAATAATAATTATATGCATTTTAGAAAAGAATTTAAGCCTTAACAAGGCTTTATTCAAATGGAAAATCCGGTTATATTATGTATGAGTAACAGTACACTGTAAGGCTATCGTGTTCCGGCATCCGAAGCGACCGTACAATGAAGGTCTTTGTAACTTCGACAACTCGATATATTTATAGGAAAAGCCCATTGAAGCAACTTTGAATGGAAAAACTTGGCCAACCAATTTATTCAACAACTTTTCTCTACAGTATGCATACACGCGCAGCTGCTTTGAAAAAAAGAAACTATTTCGAGTCAAGAAAAAAAGATATATGTATATATATGACTTACAATTGTGAGAAGTCCAGAGACGAGTGAGCTGACTAGATCCTTGCCGGCCCTGGCGCAGACAATGGTATTGTGGGCGCCAGATACAGCTGGTCCATGATCAGCTGTGAGCATGAGTGACATCTCGAGGAACTTGCAGTAAATGGGTGGAAGACAGCGCTGGAACCAGAGGAGCGAGACGACACCGCCAATGCCGACGTTTTGCTTAAGGACTTCTGTCACCGGCATACCTGCATACAGAAGTTCTTGCCCACGCTCGTCGCAAATCGACGTCATGAAGGAAGCTGGTTTACGGATGAGACCCAACTCCTGAAGAAATAATTTAAATTTAACAATTGATACACACTTGGGAGTACAGTAAAAACAGTAGGCTTGTGAGAAAGTGAAAGAAACCTACCCTAGCCCAGCTGTAGTCCATGGGTACTGTGGGTGGCGGCATTTCAGGCTCAGGCACAATGGTGCCGTCTTTGACGAGCTGCTCATAGACGGAGTGTATGAGGTCGCCGAGATTGTCAAAGCTGTCGGGCACGTATGCACCTGCGGCCTTGAGCGCCTCGTTTTTCGCTACAGCAGTTTCGAGGTTTGAGTGTGCGATCGAGCCCGCGTGTCCAAACTGCACCTCGCTGTTGAACATACTCGCGCACGTACCAATGCACCAGGCAACCAGAGGTTTTGTAATGCGTTTTGACTTTAACGCCTCGCACACCTCATATTCCTCGACACCGCCAACTTCACCAAGGAGGATTATCAGCTTGGCGTCCGGGTCATTTTGGTAGCGCATTATGTGATCCATGAAAGTCGTGCCGGGATAGCGGTCGCCGCCAATAGCCACACCCTCGAAAACGCCGTTCGATGCTGCGGAATTATTGTTTCATGTTGAACATCAGTGAAAAACGTAATAAATAGTACTAGTGTGATCGTGACGTCTATGAAAATTTTGTTCGCAAATATTATTGAAAATTGAATTTCTACGATAGATCGTAGCATTTAATCCGTGCAAATTTCAAGTTCATTGGTTTTATGGCCTAATGCTGCACTGTTATCAAGGATTCAAAACTTTGTAACGAGACTTCATTCAAGAGCCATTAGCATTTAAAATAAACTACGCATCAATGACGTCGATTTTCAGCTTCACCGTTCGCTGCATATCTCACGAATGAATATTTGATCATTAAACAACTAGTTTTATCTTCGATCTAAGAGTCGATTTTCTCAGCAATTTTCATACAAATTAAGAAAGGTGCTGTCAAAGTCTTGAGTAGTTTTTGTGCTTGAAAAAGTGGAAGCGCATCTAAAATTTCAATCATTCGGTGAAACAATTGATCCATGACATTGTATTCCCTATTTTCAATTATCGCATTTTAAAGTTAACGTCGGTTATAGCCTTGAGGGAATGAATTTTCATGCAAAGCGCATGGTGAGATAACGATCGATCAAACCACGGAAATGAGTGTGGTTTAATCGCAAAACTTACTCTCCACCGTTATAACAAATATATACCAACCTTTAGAAACGATGTTGTTGAGTTCGTTGGACATGCCACCGGATCGCGAGACATAGGCCACGCTGCCGGGTCTGTAGAGCTTGCTGTGCAGAATGTTATCCATCATTCCGCCGGTGTTGCCGATCTTGAAGCAACCGGGCTTGACGCCACCAACAGTTGCCGGCCCAATGATCGTGACCTTCTTCTCGCTAGCCTTGAGTATGAGCTTTCTGGTCATGTTCTCGGGAATGCCCTCGGCAATAATGGCGATAGTCTTGATCTGGGGAAACTGCAGAGTCTCGATCGCGCTGTCATAGGCCGATCGCAGCGAGGCAAAAGTGATCATGACATCGGCGTCGGGGTGTTTCGCCATAGCGTCCTTCATATTCTTGTAGGACGGGATGAGGACCTCCTTGTGTCCCCAGTAGAACTTTTGCTTATGATCCCCGGTGAAGGGATAGACGAGAGCTGCGACAGAAGGCTCCGTCCGCCTGCAGACGAAATCAAAATCGAGCATGCTCTGAACGGCGCGCGTCTGCATACCCCAGATGATGGACTTGGTCTTGTTGCTGAAAAGCGGCTTGTACGACGAATCGACGGAGTCGCTCTTCTGGACGCCGCGTGGCTGCTTGGTCGGGGAGGATGGGCTCGTGGCGCCAGAGGACGGTGCAGAGGGACCTACGTCCTGGCCAGACGGCAGGAGAAAGTTGGCCGTGGAAAATTCTTGGGCCTCAGGATCGGGGATCGGCTTCTTACCAAGCGCCATCGCGCAGATGGCAGTCATGTGAGTCTCTGGACCAAAGACGTGCACTGGAATCTGTAGACGTTTGCCGACCTCGCGGATTATTCTAAAAGCAAAGCAGCAGGTTACGTCAGTCCATCACTCGTCATGAGCATGCAAAGAGGTTTAATGCCAACCTCAGGCCTTCCTGGTAATTGGGACCAGCTCTTCGAACAAAGATTTTGATATCGTGTTCGACGAGCTTGGGCTGGAATTGCTGGAGAGCTTTGACAATGCCTTTGAACGTAGCCGCGACGTTGGTGAAGTTGGCGATGCCACCGCCAACGATGAGGACTTTTCCGTCGGGGTGCTTTTCCTTGGTCATCAGTCCTAGAATGGTTTTGGCGTACTCGTAAGTCTGCTGCTCGCTCGGGGCACCAGAGTACTCGCCATAGTTGGCCAGCTCGGAAGCACCTCCCAGGTCACAAATCGTGTCCGAGTAAATGACCGACGCGCCTAAATTGTAAAATTAGTTTCACTGAAGGAGCTGCACTCGAAAGGAAAACGTTCCTTATACTATATACATAATACATATAGTATACTAACCACCACCGGCAACCATCGTCCAAATCCTGCCACTGGGATTGAGGATCGTAAGCTTGAGACTGGCACCAGATTTGGCATCGAGGTCGGCGATGTAGGCTTCCTCGGGATAGGCATCCCTTCCGAACGGTGGCGGGTAATCGATCTCGCCCCAATCGGGCCGGCAGATAAAGTCCGCGGTCGTATCCAGCTTGGCGGCAAGATCTAGAATGTAGATCGAGTCGTCCGTCACCACCAGAGGATTGATCTCCAAGTAGGTAAAGTACAAGTCGACGTACAGTTTGTAGAGGGTCTGAATGAATTTGGCGATGACTCTGTGGACAAATGAAATTGGTCATAGAATGCCAAGTACGCGCAATAAGATAAATTGGGAGAGGAGGGACTTACGGCTTCTTGTCATTGGCCACGTGCGTGAGTAATCTATTCGTAATTGTGCTCTCATCTGGAATGTCCGAGCCGACGGGTACCTCGAGCTTCAACGCCTTGGCATCGACGTCGCCAATGTCCACTCCACCCTCGTGGTGGAAGAGAATTGTGTCCGCTGTCCTGTGTGAGTAAATGCAAACGTAGGCTTCCTCTTCCTGCAATAATATCAACATAATTGCTTCGCAACAATTATACTTGTAGGCTTGTATGTGTGTACGTGTGTATACTAACGGGCTTGTGAGGCACAAACGGCTCGATGATGAAGGTCTTGAGTTTGCCGGTAGCCTTGCCGATCTGCTGGTCCTTGTTGAGCCTCTCGGCGACCCATTGCTGGCACTGGGCCAGATCGGCGTTGACCTTGATCAGTCCGAGCTTACCCCTGCGCTTGATCAGCTGATCGGGCTTGACAACGAGGCGCTCGCTGCTGAGCCATGGATTCTCCGAGACGAGATGCGACCAGTTGGTCGTCTCGTCGATGCTGACGAAGCGGCACTTGGCGGCGCGAGTGCCTTGCCCGAGCTTACGGTTGATCAGGTCCTTGCCCGTCGCCTCGCGAATCGCCTTCGCCGACATGTTTCTTCTCTGTGCTGATGTTTCTTTTTTTGCTTCTTGTTTCCCCTATATTACTCTCGCTCGCTGTTGCTAATTGCTGTTGTTCGTAAACCACGCGAACCTCTGAAAGAAAGAAAATTCATACGCTTCATAAGTATACTTGGCATCAAAAAGTGCAATGTTCATTTAGAAGAGGAAAAATAGACATCGCAAGTATATGTATATATAGAGCGAAGCGGGGGAAAAGGGAGAGGCAAACGTGCTCGAGAGCCAAAGAGGGGATAGAATCAGTGCGCGCGCGCGATCTTCATTCATTAAACATTTTTATATATAAGGTACACAGACACACACACACATACATGCATACATACATACGCTCTTCACCGCGACGTAATTTGTAGAGCTACGATATAATAATAAATCAAGTATATGATAAAAATACTGCGTACTACTATATAAACGCGTCGATCATTTTCACTGAAATAAAGCTGCGGAAATGCTAAGCACGCGGAAGAAGTGGCTTCGCTTAAAACGCCTGGAGCGCGAAATTTACATGCATCGGTATGTTAACTTTTCACCGGTCACTCGCTTCGCTCGACCGAATCACGTTCTCCGCATCGCTGGTGTTTCCGAATGGAAAAAGAAAAACTAATATATATATAAAATAATAATAGTAAGCATTCGAGATTGTCCTTGTTCGCGCAGCTCTATAAGTACGGTTAAAATGCAGTTTATTCCCGAGATGTGAGATAGGTCATTGCCTTCTTGTCTATTGCACGCGGCACCCACGTGCGCGCATATAGTTATCTGCCGAAGGTTTGCGCGCATTGTGATCGAATAAGTGCACACCACGTAGTAGGCTGTTTTATTGCATTGAATCAATATAGACGAATACAGTCCCTGATGCACAAAGTCATTATCTCTTTCTCAAGCGTCATTAGGCTTGAAGTAACTATTATTTATAGTACATTTGGCCCGTTTTACGTCCAAGAATAAATACTAGCAAAAAGAAAAAAACAGCACAAGAGCCATATCGTTTTTTCGTTACTTTTTCTATAAAACGAACGCCTAAATGAAAGCCACGTAAACCATACTAAATCAATTTTACACGTATACACAATCGTGGGTTTGGTGTGGTTCTCCGCCACATACCAATACACAATAATACGCATTCACCAACATAACAGTGAACTCGACAGACCGCATTCTTCATCTTCTTTCATCTTATACGCTACGTCTTCACAGGCAAAAGAAGACACTGTGTGATAGTACGCTTTCAAACTTTCTTTCTGAGCTCGAAATTTTCGGCGACGCTATTATCGTACGCTTTCGAATGTCGTCCGGTATACCGTAGCGCCAACTTTCACATTTTTACTTAGAAGGAGGAACTGCTGCGTGCGGGTATACTTTCGACTTTCGTCGTATCGCCGAGTTTCATTAATGGTATATAGGTATGTATACGAGCGAATAATTTCATCCTCAAACGATAAATTACGCGCAGATGGCAATAACTCAGCGAGTACAATTAAAGATCCACTGTGTATATAACATTGTGTAATATCAAATTTGCAGCTAGCCATTGCGAGTACTATATATAGTCACAATTCCGAATTACTGCAGTATTGGTACAATATATAAAAATATGAAATATTACCGAGGATCCGTGTCTGATTGCACCTTCATCGCGCGTACGACAAAAAAAATAGTATAGAGTTCATTGACCCTCGAAATTCATCACCCAAGCTAGCATATGTAAGTATTGCATATTGCGCAAAAAGTGCGCAAGATGCAAAAGAAAAACGAGAGCGCAGTCGCATATATGTGTATAATCGTAACCTCGCTTGGATAATTTTTCCATCTACATTTTTTTCTCTTTGCGCGCGCGCGCAACTACGTGCAAAATCATAGATCTGTTTCGTTGAGGAATTTTCTCACGCGCGGGGTTTGCGCTGACGTTTGCGAATACGTCGTGTGCGTTATTCAAATAAGTAATGCCGCGATGGCAAATCAATGCGTATACCTATATATGCGGAATAGCATAATTTTTTTCGTGACACTCTTATCTCATTGATCTGATGTGGACTATATTATAGGTGTACGTGAGTCATAAGAATTATTTACAATCTACATTGTTTCCCAACGAAGATACGGCAAAAAAAGCGCCTGCGATATTGATCGATCCTGTAACAAGGCTGCAAGCATCATTATCCTGCTGCAGCTGGCTTACGTAAACCCCGCGCCTATATATATACCGGCATTTTTTCAATATCTTTATAATACTATAAGTATACATGACTATCGTCACGCGAAAAAGAACTTTTTTTATATCTATATGACATCAGCATGGGCGATCTTAAATTAAATACCCTATTATAAATTTGCAACTTCCGGCACACAGTAGCGCCTTTCTCTCCTCTATACTCACGCAATCTATACCGCACTGGCTCGAAGGATCAGAAGCGAATTCGCAGCGGGCCCGGGGGCTAAAAATAAAGCACTGACACACTCCGCACCTGCAGCACTGTCCGTGAAAGCAGCGGCAATCGATGCGCGACGACGGTTCCTTAACCCGCAATAGCCGCGGAAAAAGTGACTGTGTGTCTGTGTATATTTATATATATGTGCAGTATATGTATATAGAGGGCCGCGGTGACGGCAGCGGCGGCGACGACTCGCGAGCGACTGAAGCCGCGCGACCGGCCGCGATCGCATATATAAAGTATATTGCCGACTGCTGACCGATGAGAAAGATATATACATATATATGCTCCCCTCTCGTTCCCGGGACTTTATCAAGCGTACATGTTTTCAATATAAAGAAAGATATACTGCAGATTTAATCTACACCCTTGAAGCTGAAATTGAATGAAAAAACAGGTTGGGTTTGTAACCAAGTCAATATCACCAAGTCCTTATGCAAATAAAATAAAACGTATGCGCGCCGTCATGTATGTATGTATATATATATATATAATATATATATGTATATAGCTACGAAGCACTAACACGTATACGCGGCGGCTGTAAACGCGTCGTGTGGGAGATATCGTACGATTCACTGGCGCGCGATTTATCTCCCGATGAGCGCGCTTGCCGCCCGGCGGCTTTCCGACGCGCAGAGCGCACGTGCTTCAATGTAACACGCTATAATATACACACGTCTGCGTGTGTGTGTGACCGGACCGCGCGGGGGACCATCGGCCGACTCGATAAATTTCCATTCACGAGCACTAAACACTTGACGCCGTTCGAAACTGCCGCACATACCGTCGAGGATTGATTCTTTTTTCTTTGTCGTTTTATATTATTATTTTTCCGAACCGTGACGTGCTATACGTCATTCGACTCGAGTTCGCGAAGACGTCTTTCTCTGCCGCATAATAAAACCAAAGCCAGAGCGACGAAAGAAAAAAAAGGATAAGTACTTATCGCGTTTAAATCGCGATCGGCTTTGCGTCAGGCGAGCATCGAACCATCGCGGTCACGTCGCACGATGCGCAAGGCCACGTGGGCGCGCGATAACGTTAAAGGCCTATATTGCCGTCTACGTTATAATGTGCTGTCGCTTCATCACATAATATGTACGTATATATGTATATGACATCACATTATATTATACTTGTCGTAACGAGAATGATTCTCGCTCAGATCTGGACGCGGCGCGTCATTGCATTTACTCAATTTTCTCACTATAATTAGCTAGCAATTACGCTGAATAATATTTAGGTTGCTCGGCTTTTAGATTACTAAAACAAATAGGAAAAGAAATCAATTTACTTATTTAAGTTACTCATTAATATATATATTCTTAAATAAAATTATTCTTTTTTCTCGCAGCGAAATCTTCCTCGCGCGCATATAAATGTGTGTGTGTGGCATACAGTGACTGGATCGTGTCAGCAACGTGACCGCAACGTCTGACAATCCGCCCGCAGCGGGTAGCACGTGAATATTTCCGAAATGTCAGCATGCGCGTCGCCAGCTCGTAATCATTCATCAGCTATACTTTCCCGTATATAGGTATATAACTGTAATTGTCTGACGCCGCGCTTTCTTGATGCGCGCTGCAGACGACGTCGCAGTAGCGGTGTAATAGTTCAAGGTGGACGCATTGAGGCGCGCGGCGCGGGAAAGTCGAAATGCGCTTTTCTTCGAGGTATCCGATGGGAAAGTGTATAATAATAATAATATTGTATGGCGTTATTGGTCGCTCTCTGATGGCTGATGTGTACATATTAGTACTATATAAGCGGGGTAAAAATCGACGGCGAACCTGCACTCGAACGACACATATTGTTATATACTTATACATGTTTGACAGTTTGCTCGCGCCGCTCCATTACAAATTCTAATTTTCTCTCGCGCAACAGTATAAGCTTACGCGACTTCCTGGTTTTCCTCGGTACCTTTTTTCACCGCGCGCGCATATACTCTTCTTATGTATGCTTATATATACGCGCACGCGAACACCACACATCAGCGCTATTCATTATAAGCAGGTAAAATACCATAGACCGACCCTGTTTTTACATTTCGAGCCCGATCGGCCGAGAAAATTATTCCTATCGCGACGATCGAGACGAGTCTATTAGTAATTTAAATAGCGAGTTGCCGAAAGTCGTTGTCTGGCTTTCCGAAAGTCACTATACTTGTGGAGCGCTCAAAATTGTGGGACGCGTGTAGAAAGTTTCGGCAGTGTGTATAAAGTGATAAAATTACTCGGCTGATTTCGTCGGCTTATTTTTACACTGATACGATTCTATATATATATATATATATATATATATATATATATATATATATATATAGAAACATCTGCAGCTTCGCACCCTCTCCTGAATCAATATAATAACTCAATGACGCGCTGACGACGTTAAATTATGCATGACTCGCAGTGATGCAAACAGCTCGGATGCTATTCGACATTTTTTCTATAGCCTCCGAGGAGTTTCGAACTATATGAAGAATCGCTTCTAAAGAAGTTCACGGGGCTCTTTCCGCATACAAACACGGCGGGCTTCTTTCAAAGCTGCTTTGGGGCAAGATTTTACCAACTTTTATCAGATTTTTACATGGAAAAAACCTATTCGACGATAAAAAGTCCACGCAGTTATTCCGATTTTCAAAAAAATTCAGCGGCTGAGATTATAAGTACACTTGGATACGTATTTTATCTAAAATTAGCGGCAGCTAACTTGACTTTTCTCTCTCTCTCTCTCTCTCTCTCTCTCTCTCTCTCTCTCCTCCGATCACGTGACAATGGTACGAGTCGCGCGTTCTCTACTCCCTACTAAGCAACGTCTATGTATGCGTGCGTGCAAAGGTGAGATAGAGCATGTATAGAGAAGCGCGACCTTGAACCTCCGGTGCGCCGAAATGTATGTAGGTATATACTAATACGTGTATACACGTATAACCGGGAGTAGGGAGACATCAGGACTAGGAGTATCGAGCGAAAGGTGCGCGCTACAACCTACTTACCCTTGCTCTCCTTTCTCACCCTTGTATATATGTAGGTATAAAAAGGCTTTCTTCGCTCTCATCAGTAAGAGGGCTTTATATCGGCTGCATCTCCGCATGACTAAGAGTTATATTTTTCAACATTTTTAAATGTAGGTACTTACACGAAAAAAGCTGAAAATCTATCAGACTTATCGGAAATGCTATATGCAGCGATGCGATTTTTCATTGCGGGATTCGATTATGAGCCGGAGAAGATATATCTTTCGTTTGATCTTGTACTATCTGTAAATAAATGACGCGGCAGCGTCGTCAAATGAACGGATTTTTTTCTATACGCACTACAGAAGATAATAATATGTACTAATACACCGAATAGCTTCCTTACGTGATTATGCTTGTTCAATTTATTTATATATATTACGAGTACGAAATAAAAAACGCGAAATAAGTAACACATTTCGTTAAAAACTGCAGGATAATTTCAAATCTTAATTTTATATGCATCACAGTTTTCTGTTGATGCTCATTGTGGAACGTTCCGAAAGATCTGTGGGAGGAGACAAGAAGGAAATACTTGTATTATTAATGCCCGGAGCGTTGCTTCTTTAACTGCGAAAACAACAGTTTAAATAAATACAGCCGATTGGCACCAATAGACACAAGTATACAATTAACATTAAAAAAGCCAGAGAAAGAGCAAGTAGCGCCGGCGGCAACGACTCAAAAGCGCGAAAGAGGCATTAATTAACATTATTGCGTAAACTGATTAGCATTTGCGCTGTCACGTCAGATATCTCCTGATCGCACACGCGCTAAATGAGCGCCGGCTGCGCGCACGAAGTACTTGTAATACCTATATAACAGTGATGCGCCGGCTTGGGAATGAATCAAGTAAGTAGTATCTTACATACCCAACGCACAAGTTGACTGAAGCCGTGAAGCTGCCGATCCAAGATTTCTCGACCGTGCAATTCGGTTGGTACTTAATTCAAAGAAACTGCCGCAACGTTTTATTTCATTTTTTTTTGTTTTGCTAAAACTTGCGATGATGAAAGTAAGTATACGCATGATACCACAACGCAGGAAATATAAATAAAAGTAACCGCGGCCCGGGGGGTTGGTCGCGACTCGAATGCGCAATTATATACTTATACGGTATGAGGGAGTTCCGGATGTAACGTTATCCAGTGCTTCGCGAAAGCCGGTCCAAGTACCTATTATTACACGCTACAGCTGCATTATCCGCTTTTCTCAGCGAGAAAATATACACACACTGTATAGGCATATGGTTTGCGAAAATATCGCGTGCTTGGTCCGACAAACTGCTACAAAAGGATATCCTCGCGATAGTCGAGTTCCATCCAGCCGAATTGTAGGTTAAGCATGTCTACGAGAAACCTCGCTCCGAATGTTAATTCGCGAGGCTTTGCAGTTACTGGAGATATACTGTAAAACTGCGAAGAGTTACAGGATTTATCGATCGTATACGTTGCGCCACTCGAGAGGAAAAAGTCGATTCCTGAGTCCGGCGAAAACATGATAAGTACACACAGACACACACATATGACATACTTACACTTTACTTACATTTGTACATCATCTAAGCACACTGTGTAGTTAGGTAGGTGAGTATAGATAATATATATGTGTACACAAGATTCTCGGATGAGAAAAGCGAGAGAAGTATTCGTATTTATAATACTCTGTGTAGCTTTCGATGCTGTTTGCGTATACTCACGGGACTGCGAAGACGTGGATCTTTAAATAATTCTTCTAGTGATTGCGAGTTGTGGCGCAGGATGTAGAAAAATACACGTCCGTTCCCCTCGCACTCCCGGAAAATACTGAATCCAACATCCAAGATGGAGCTCCCTCTGCATACACGCATCGTTGATCGCAGCCGCGCGCGACGCCGCAAATGCGCTGCGCGAACGCAGAATTTTTTGCCATATAGGCCATAGATAGCTAGGTATATATAGGTAGGTACCTATATCTTTTTACTGCGGGAGAGGGGATTATCAGGCGCGCATGTCTCCAAATCCAAATAGTTCGCTTTTTTTTAGAAAATAATTTTGTTTTTTTAACTACCCTTATAGAAACATAAGCTTTGACATTTGTGGAAGTGTAAATTTATTTAGCAGTATAGATTTTCTATTGCAAGCTTAAATTACACAATAAAAATAGACACATTTATTTGTGGTATGGTACATGTATAGTTTCAAAAATTCTTACTCCATATTATGCTGTTACTATGAGTTAAAATTCTTGAATACTTCCTGTTTTTATACAACATACTTTTCTGGTCGTAATATACATGTTTGGAATGTATACGTTATGTAAGCAGTACTCCATTTGGTCAAAAAAATATAAATATGTATGTACAAGATAATGGCTACGTAAAATACTTGGTACAAATTTTAGCTCTACAAAGGTCGAATTACTTTGTTTTTTATAGAATCTATGAAATGTCTCGCAATACTCTAATTGTTAAATGTTAAACTTTTGCCTAATTCCATCGACATTTAAAAATTGCACATTTTACTGAAATACTTCTGCAGTTTTAAGTAATGTAAAAAATACAATTATAAATTTCATGCCGATTGAGTAATATACAGTAATTTTAGTAACTTGGTATGTTAAACTCTTCCTTCTAATCTCGCTAATACTTCGTGAGTACTTTCAATGACACTGTATATGTACGGACGTTCCATTGGATTGACCTTTAACATTGACAAAATCAAATTTTGCATGTCCTAAAAACAAAAGGTGATTATTTAAGCGGATGTCATAAGTTATAAACATTTTTTATTACTCACTTCGTTGTATGGTGCATTCTCTGGAAAATTAATGTTTGCACTAATTACAGCTAGAGCAACACTGTCTCCTCTTTCGTATACCGTGTCAAATGGAGACTTAAAATAACACATAGCATACAAAATACAGCCTAGTGACTTGAAACAAATTTTCACTTGTTATTTAAAAAATGTATACATTAAATTTATTGATTTAATAAAATGTATAATAGAAGCAAGAGATTACCCAAATATCTGTCCTCTCATCAACCATGCAATAACTTTCAACATTAAAAAGTTCAGGAGCTCTGTATGGCATTGAGCATCTTTCTGCGGCCAATTCTTGCAAAGATTGTGCAGCTTGATTCCCGCATACTTTTACTCGTGCTGGTGCAACTGATCCTGTAAGAAGCAGCCAGATTTAGACACTTTTCTTAAAGTAAAATTAAAATCTAATAGTAAGATTCTTCTTACCTAAATCCATTATGACTGGAGTCATTCCATCTCCCAAAACAATGTTGGCAGTCTTTAAATCTCTATGAGCAAGAGGTTCAGGTTTAGCTTCATGAAATGCTTTCACTCCTTCACAAATTTGTAAGAATATGTTTAATATATCTATGGACCCTATATATTCTTTCATCTTGGCTCGTCGCTCTAATTCATGACCTAGTGTTCCTTTCTAAAATTGAATAATCATCATATGAGCAATCAGTATCTTTTGGAAATTATAAATTTTACTTACATGATAATAGGGTAAAACTAATAAAACTTCGCTTGTAGCATTAACAACAGGATCAGCAGTCCCTTGGTGGGTTGAATCAACAAGTTCTATCACATTTGGATGATTTACAAGAGAATGATATTCTATTTCCTTAACAGCTAATCTTTGATCCTCAGGACCATGGCATATAATTTTTTTGATTGCATATTTCTTATGGGTTATGTTATCTTCGACTAGTGATACAGTACTAAAACCTCTACAAAAATGAAAAAAAAATTTCACAATAAAAGAAATAAGGTTATTTTTTTATTATTGCAATCTATTTATTTATTAACAACTCAGCAACTCGCATTTTCTTACCCTTCTCCAAGATGCTCCAAAACCCTAAATTTTTTACCATTAACTGTTATGATTTCTTTTGCACAGATACAGCCCATTTTAAAAATCAAGCTCAAACCCAGACTGTTCATTTTTGACAAAGTATAAAAACGAAAAATGGAAATAAGGTTTATTTTTTTATAATTTTACCAGCTGTTCGTCATTGTGTTTACTCTGTCAGACTCATGTCAAACTGATAAATATAGGTTAGGTATGTGTGTGTATATATATATATATATATATATATATATATATATATATATGTTTGGAATTCGAATGAAGGAAGTTGGCGGGTATATTGATCAGATGGTTTTCAATTTTTTTTCTTGTTTGATAAAAAAAATTTAAGTTTTTACACCGAGATAAAAATATTATTTACAAAACAAAACTCATACAGAAATCGTATTCGATAATTGTTAAATAAAAAATTTTAAAAATGATAGAAGAAAAAGTTTGTTTAATAAAGGTACTTTGAAATTATTTTAGTTTTAGTTTCTCAAGTTTCATAAAATGTATATAAATGAATCTAAAATAAGGTTATTGTCAACAGTTTTTTTATGTACTAAGCTTCGCAGTCGTGTCAAGCTATTACTTCTGGTGGGGTGATGATGAACAAACCCTTCTGGCGGAGTGATTTTTGATCCTGTAGATGAATCTGATTGGGTACCAGATGGGGCCTTTGCCAGTATCTTATCAAATCCATAAATAGCACATTAGATGCAAAGAAAATTTGGTATAACATGATGATCTAATAAAAATATATAAGAACTTGTATACAATTTTATTTATGTAGAAGATGCGATCAAATGTATAAATTAAATTATTTAATCATTTGACTTATATCTAAATAATTCAATATATTTAATCAACAATAATACTAGATCTGTTCTAGTTTTTCTATTCAATAATTTCACCTGTATAATTAAATTTTTCTTTTTAAATTCTTAACTTTTTATTACAAACTGTTGCTGCTACCCTTCAAACTTTCAAAAGAACTTATTATTTTTCTTAATATACTGTGTTTCAAATTTTGAATTACTTTAAAAAACGCGTATAAATCCCTCATTATAAAAAACTTTAAACTACTGAAGAACTCTTATTACTGCAACCTACTCTCACCAAATAGATAATTTTTGTTTTTCCAATTTACAAAAATAATCTTTGAGAGCTTACATTATTAGTTTAATGAAGCTACATTTGGATACAATCATTTTTATGGACATTATCAGAAGTTTCACTACGAAATAACAAAAGGCTTCAGTCGCTGACTTTCAGGAATGCTCACACATTTAATAATTTACGTCGGTTGCTCTAAAATCCATTAAACATTATCCGCTTCAAGCTTGACCTCTTCGGCGAGCTCTTGATCGTTCCTCAGTTGTGCTTCCCACATGTCGTGGTACATTCCACCAAGCGATATGAGATCTTCGTGTCTGCCTCTTTCCACAATCTCACCTTCCTTCATTACTAGAATCTCATCCGCATGAATGATAGTCGACAGTCTGTGAGCTATAATGATTGTCGTCCGACTGGCACAAACCATGTTCAACGCTGCCTGTATGTTGCGTTCGGTTTGAGTATCCAGAGCACTCGTTGCTTCGTCTAATAATACGATCTTTGGAGCCTTTAGTATCGTCCGAGCAATAGCTACACGTTGCTTCTCTCCACCACTGAGACGCAAACCTCTCTCACCAACCTTTGATTAACATTTACAAAATTTTAATTTTTTTAGAGATTAGAGAATAGTTCCCAAAGATTTCGCTTTTATTTCAGCTTTTGGTACCTGAGTTTCATAGCCATCTGGGAATGTCAGAATTCGTTCGTGAATGTCCGCGTACTTTGCAGCTGCAATAACGTCAGCTTCTGGGGCATCAATTTTTCCGTACTGTATATTATATTTGATCGAATTGTTAAATAATACAGTATCTTGAGGAACCACTCCTACAAATTGCAAACATATTCATTAACATTAGTCATTACTTTTTTAGAGAATCCAACATAATTTAGAGGCAAAGTCACACCTATCGCTTTTCGTAGAGAATCTTGTTTGACGGTTTTTATGTGTTGTCCATCAATGATAATAGCGCCTTCGTCGACATCGTAGAATCGAAATAGCAACCTCATTATAGTTGACTTGCCTGCACCCGATGGTCCTACTAAAGCAACAGTTTTACCAGGAGGAACGGTAAAACTAACATTCTTCAAAATAACTCTTTCTGGAGTGTAGCCAAATGTGACGTTTGAAAATTCAACTTGTCCCTTGTTAACTATTAACGGCCCTGCACCAGGTGCATCCACAACTTCATGTGTTTCACGGAGTAAATCAAACATGTTCTCCATATCAACAAAATTTTTTTGTATTGCTCTGTTAAAGAATAAAAAATCAATGTGATTTATTAGAAAAAAAAAAATTGACACAAATTAAACATTGAATTTTTACCTATAATAAGTTCCAAACCAATTTAATGGTACGTAAAGCTGCATGATATAACTAGCAAATAACACATAGTCACCAATGGTTAAGCCTTCATTATTTACAACCATTCGAAGACAGAGTAAAGATCCAGTAAGTAGTCCCAAAGTGATAATTACATTTTGGAGTGTGTTTAAAAAGTTTAATGACACCAAAGATTTCCATTCTTCACTTTGGTATTTTAGTACTGCTTCTTTGTAAGATTCAACCTCGTAATATTCAGCTCCGTAGTACTTTACCGTTTCAAAATTAAGCAAACTGTCAACACTTCTAGCCTTTTGAGCATTATCAGCCAAGTTCATGCGTCGTTGGAATTTGGTACGCCATTCAGTAACGCCAATTGTAGCAGCTGAATACAAAAATATTTAGAACTTAAAGAATTGTAAACAAGCGATACAAAATAAAGTTAGAGATTATACCAATATAGAGGAACATTGTTGTAAAGACAATCAATCCAAACCATTTGTTGAAGGCACTAATGAAAAATATTACTGCTACAATTATGTCTACAATTGTAGGCAAAATAGTAAATAAAATGTAATTTAATAAATTATTAATGGAATCAGTTCCACGATCCATAACACGAAGTACTTCTCCTGTTTTACGACCAAGATGCCAGCGCAAACTTAGACCATGCAAGTGCCTAAAACAAATAATGATTAAATATTAATAAAAACTTCTACTAACCTTGTGAATTTGTAATTTACTATATCTAAATACCTAAAGAGCTCAACTTCAACCTCTCGAGTTGTATATTGCTGAATACGAATCCACAAAAATGATCTCAGAGTATTCAACAAACCCATACCACCCGTCCCACCACCTTGAAGAAACTTGAATGTCACATAAATCAGTATCAAGTCCCATCTATTCATGAAAATAAATATTTTATAATGTAGATATATTTTCAATTGCTTTTATTTAAAATATATATAGAGTAAACCTGAATGTTCCAGGAGTTTCAGAAACACTATCAACAATCTTCTTGTTGTAAATAGGGACATATACGTTGATAAATCTTCCAGCAATGAGTAATATGAAACAGAAGGTTATACTAAACTGAAGCCAAACACTTTTCTTTGGCCACAGAAACGGAGCAAGTGTTTTAATTTTATACCATGCATTCCTCCATGTAGAAACATTTTCATCTGGTCGCTGAAAGCATACATTTATTTTAGCAAGTGTTGTTTTTTAGGATACAAGTTCTTACGTTTTGAACTCACTACAATAATTACAGTTAGTTACAACAAAAGAAGTTGTTTACTCAAATGTTTGAAACAAGAGTACATCTCTCTAAATCATAATATTGAGAACAACATATTTAAATGTAAACAGATATGTATATTGTAGATAACTTACATCTTCGATATGTCTCGTTCGACTATCTGTACCGTCATCAAAACTATGATAGTTACTCGGAGAGTTATGTGCGATTCCAGGAGCATACAATCCAAGACCAAAGATGAGAAGACTACTGCAATACCGCAAGATAAATAGAACCATCTCTATTTTGTTGGACAGTCTGAAAATAGATCATTGTGTATAAATAACTTGTTTGAAATCAGATCACATTGTAGAAATCTCTTATTACTCGATAGCCAACATTTTTTGTATCATCAATTTTCTTTTGAATCATATTTCATTTAGATATGTGTAAATAGTTTAAATTGATTACTATAGAATTAGATTTAAATATTTTAAATATCACAATAGTAAAAAATGTTAAACTTACGAATCCAGTTTGAACCACCATTCCCCCTTAGATAAGTTAATAAAAACAAGATTTTCTGCAACAAAATCCAGTGTCCAAAATCCAAGTAAAACAATGCCATGACCATGAGGTGGAACACTTGGTAATAATTTGTGCCTTTCAACACTTAAAATATATACTGAGTATAAATAGACTATTATTGTTAAGACCGTTGAAAGAACCTGCAAAGAAATATCATATATGTATTTTTGATAGAGGTATAGTAATATAAAAAATGTCTGACAATTTGAATAATATACTGTGCAATCTTACCATATATCCATAAACTTGCTTATCATCTAAAACTGTTGCTTGCAAAATAATTTTTAGAAGACTGAGGATTGGTATAAAGAAAAGCAAAAACTTTTGAAAATTGTATAGCTTGCTTCTAGGTAATGACTGAAAGTCAATGTCAGTTCCAAATCGCCGGTACATCCATAATTGAGTTGAACCAAATATTAGCAGATATAATGCAATCACAGCAGAACTAACAGTGTCCATGAAACATTTAGAAGTTCCATGGTTCACCCAAATTTCATTAAACGTAATGTTTGGTGGGCAGTAAGTCATACTTGCATTAACCATTTTGAATATTCTCTTTCTTTCGATACCACCAATTAAATAAAATTTATCCTAAATACTTTGTTTAAAATATACTGATTGTTCTATTAATCACTTTTAATTTTATATATATAGCAACCTTTTTAACAAATTCTTCATCTTGGGAAGTAGAGCCACCTAGAAATATTAAGCTCTAATGTGCAAAATTATCAAGTTAAATAAATTAATAATGATTACACTGAAATAAGTATTTTATTCTTATCGCATATATCTGTGTTATAAGGCAACAGGGATAAATGACAATACCAAAGAGATATAAAAACCACATAAGAAAATGCAAAATTTCTAACTGCAACAATTTTCAACAGTAACAAATTGGGCACACTTGATACACACACATATAATGTTATGTTGAATGTTCAAGTATTTATTTGGATATTTAAAAAATTCTAGAAAATGCATAGTCACCATCGCACTTTTGCGTAATGGAAAAGTGTTGGTTTTAATCCAATTAGCAACACAAATAAGTATATGTTACTTGTATTATTGCGTTTTATTAACAGCTGAATAGTGGTATCCCAATAATAGTAGCAACAGTAAATATCCGAATAAAAAGAGTTACGAAGGCAACTATTATTATACATTGACTATTACTCACTGTTTCGATGTAACCCGAGAAGAAATGAAACATTTTTATAACGCAAATGAGTGTTTCATCGTAGTGCCGCTTATATTTCGAAGCATAACACGAAACTCGACTCTATTCCTTGAACGTCAGCGATATGCTAGTTGCATGTATATTTTATTTGAGATAGGATTAGTCTCGAACGAGATCTCGAATCGAAGCTTTAGAGTCAACTTCAGAGTTATGATGCTCGCGTGGCGCGTTTGGTTAGAATTCTATCTAGTACCTATATAGATATATTACAATATAATCGATAATATATAGATATCGTGTATCCTAACTTCAATTATATGATAGGTATACCTCCCATAATAAAAATACGGGAATTGACCGACGCGCGGGTTATTTAAAGTACCCATAAAATGGGCAGTGTTCTCTATTCCATTCCAATCCAACCATGATACCAAATTCCAATTCCAAGTATATTTGCGTCTGTCACCGCCGCCACACTAATAGTAGTTTCGATTTTAGCCGCCTCATGAGGTTTTAAGCGTATTTTGTGGCGCCACTTGTGGTTTGTAGAAGCGATTCAGTAGGTGCATACACGCAAATACAAGCAGTAGTATAAGTATATCTATATATGATACTACATGTAGGTATATATGAAGTGAAGCACATGGTCAATGGTGTCTCGTGTTGATTGGAGATTTTTTGTTTTTGTTAATAAAACCTTTTTTATTCGAGAATCAACTGACTGGGCAATATTTCAAAAAGGTAAGAAGAATTGCATCATATGTAGGTATATGACATAACTTTTTTTTTAATAAGAGTGCATAACGATAATTGTTTTTTGTATTGAATAAAATCTACGTGATATTATTATTAGTTAAAAATTGGTCAGTTGATCAAATTTTATCAATAATTCATTCATATTCATCTTTTCTAATTTACAGATTTAATTGTATAATTTTACATTATGGGTAAAAATCATAGGCATCAGAAGCAATTAAAATCTGAAAAGGCGAAAGTAAAACTAAAGACTAAAGGGACAAAACAACCCTTGCCAAAGGGATTAAATATAACTGATGCTAGTTTCAAGGTTAAAAAAATTATCATTCGTGAGCAATTGAAGCAACAGGATGCAACCCAGATTCTTAGTCGTAGGAAACTCAATGTAAAAGTAAGATTGACTAATTTTATTTAATATCTTATATTTTACTTTAACCCAGATTAAATATTTAACAAACAATTCAATTTTTTAAGGATCTCTTAACAAGACTACAACACTATAATTCTACTGTAAGACAAGATGCAATTAGAGAATTAAAAGATATTTTGTCTCAACATGCAGCAGATGTTCTAAATGTGCAATTGAATGAATTGCTTAAAGGTATTGCCGCACTAGTTTTAGATAAAGAGAAAGCTATTCGGAGGGAAGCTTTAAAAGCTCTGAAGCTGGTTCTGAGTCCAGTTTCAAAGGATCAACTTCTTCCATTCTGCAATATTCTTATTTCATACTTGACATGTGCAATGACTCACATTGATCATAATATAATGGAGGATTCCCTTCTGTTTCTTGATATACTTATACAACACTGTAACAGTTTTCTCGCGGACAATAGCCAAAAAATTCTCTTGTATTTTTTGGATATGATTTCCAAACTTCGATCACAATCCCAGCCAGGAAGACAATTAACAACAAATTTGAATTCAAAAAGCACAAGCATGAAATGGAGGATAAAAGTTTTAAATAGTTTACAACAATTTTTGCTGGCAATTGTACAGAATAAGAAGAATGCAAAAGCTAATACATCGGTGTTCTCTTCAAAAGTATATCAGGTGAAGGATCAAAATGGCTATTATCCAATATATTCACCTGTTTTATTGCAAGCTTGTCCTATCAATGTTGCGAATACTCATACATATAGTAAAATCAACAAATCTTTGGATTTAGAGGCGCTGCAGAATTATATTGACTCATTGATGCCATTGATGTTTGATAGTTGGATAGAAGTTAGCCCTAAACTTCAAAATTCTACCTATGTTCAGTTACCTATTTCTGAAGAAGCTGCATCTCTTTTGAAATGTATTACAAGTATAATGCAGTCTATCATTGAGTACTTGGAGTTTTTAGAAAGTGAAAGTGGAACATTTACTTCGAGTATATGGTTCAAGAGTAAATATCAAACTGTTTTCATTAAAACTTTTCTTCAAGACTTCCCTTACACACAACAAAACTCAGGTTCCAGAGCAAAGAAATCTCCAGCAGAAAAGACAATGTCTTCGGGTGATTGCTTAGAACAAAATTTGACTCTGAGTCATATTTATATTTGGTTTACTACGATATTGAGCAACAACAAAACTGATAAATTAGACCAAGAATTGAGTTTGAGAGTTATCCAATTTATCACAGATAAGCTAGCAAAGTGGAGTAATAATCAGCCATGTGTAATATTTTATTTGATCAAAGCTCTGAGAGTTTTATTTTTAAAAGCAAATAAGATTTGGTACAAAAATAAGGTTCCACTTGGAAACATTCTCAAGAGTGTTATAAATGCATATTTACTCAAGAATAGAAGAGATTTGGAAGTTCAGTTATTTGCAATTCTTAGGGAAATCGTTATGGACCATAGTTTGGGTCAATTGCACAAGTAAGGAGTATTTGGTAGAATGTTGTAATGTTCAATTAAAATAATTAAGAGTAAAGCATTTTTTTATACAATTTTTTTATTAAAATTTACAGTGAGGTTGCCTTTAAAGACTTTGTTGAGTCACTTCCTGCTCTGCTACTTGAGAAACAAATTTATGACAGTACAATACAAGTGCTAAACAGGGTGGTATTGCAGCACAGGCAATGGATACAAAAAGAGCTGGAGAAAAATCACGATGCTATTATTGGTATGAGACAACTAATACATAGTATTTGTAATATAATTTTATCTATAAAAACAAAACATATAATAGCTTCGCGCGGTAGTTTACACTTGTTTACAGTATGGTACACTGATTTACAAAAAATTACATTTTATATTTCAGAAAATGCGCAAAGCATTCAAATAGTGGGATCTGATGATGAGAAGAATTCTCGATTGATGATTTGCAATTTGTTTTACTTTATGGACGAGCAGGTTTATTATTGAAAACATAATAAACCAGTGGCTGAGGTAAAAATAACTGTAAATACGCAAAGAAATCGGAAATAAAAAATAATCGTCTACGCTGTTTTAAAAATCTATGCATGTGTACAAAATTCTTGAAAATAATACTCTTAAAAATATCACTTTTAGCCGACTCGATTCACGTCTCCGGGCTCGCTGTGGAAACCCAGATTCTCCACTCCAATGTACGAGCGGCTTATGCCCGATATTTGCTCCTCGTTCTCATTGACGATGCACATGGAGATAGCGGACTCGGCGATGCTAGCTTTCCTGGTCGAGTTGATGATGTTCTCATAACTCGGAGTAATGGGCAAATTCGGCAGCTCGCTGCTCAGCGGTGGCCAGTTTGGCTTGCCCTGGAGCTCGTGCTCTAGTAGTAGGTACCGCTTTTTCGACTTCTCGGGCTTGTAGAGACGGGGCTTGATCTTCTGCTGGATGAGGTACTCGACGACGAATGACTCGAAACCCATGCAAACGAGGAAGTTTAAAAATGCCAATCCCACGATTATGAAGCGCCAGTCGTAGACCGGCGGCATTTGCAGCTCTAGTAGATCGACCACCCATTGCGCTGGATAGATCGTAATGTAAGCATTAACTATCGTTAGCATGACGATCGACAGAATAAAGAACTTGTTCGTGTAGATAGGCTTTCTGTACGGCTTGCCTCGGGAGAAGACGATTGCGATAATGGCATACTGAAAAGTAGACAAGCAGAAGACGGAGTAGTTTTCGAGACAGTCGTAGAGAAATTCATCCTTCGGCGTAAATGGCGTGAACCAGTCGAACTGCTGGACCGCATAGAAGACGATGAGCTCGAAAACGGCTATAATTACAGTGTGTATCGTCAGCGAGAAGAGCGGTGTGAAGCTAACGAGGCTCGAGGTGGGTGGTTCACGGGCCAGCCGCTTGTCGTATGCCTCGGTTTTACCGAAAAAAAAGGCAAAATTAACGAAGAGCATCACATCTACGTAGAAAAACTGTAAGCCCGTGAAATTCGAGCTGATCGAGTAGAGAATTATCGTGCTGATGAACTCGGTCAGTGAGTAGCAGACCGTGAACTTGAAGATACCGAAGGACGTGACTAGGGCTGCGCGACCCTGCTGGATTACTTTTGATACACAGGTGATGTCCGGGATCCGGGATGTGAATGGACTGGCCACGCTGGAATACATATTTATAAGTTGATAAAATTTTTTTTTAACTATTGCGTTATTCAATTGCACTTTTCTGGCCTAATTAGCGTTGTGCTTTTACCGTGTTCTGTTCGATGAGTTATATACCTATACGCCAGATAATTGGCAGCGGTGCATTAAGATTAACATACGCTTCACGTACGAGTTTATGATCATTCGCTGTGATTTTCCATTCTCAGGGCCCTACTACAACAACTCGAACTGGATTCCAGGAAATTATATCGATTATTTTTTTTCATTTAATGGTGGCAACTTACTCATCGCACTTAAAATACCCGTGTAATTCTTTCAATTGCATAATTCAATCAGGAATTTTTTACTGATAAAATACCATTGTTTCGTAAAATTTTAAGTTCTCGCAGAGTTGCGACGAGGATTAAACTTTGAAAAAAATTCCTCACCTTGATTCCGCTTCGGAAAGTGAAATCCCGACATGTGCCGCTCTCAGCGCACCACAGTCGTTCGCTCCGTCTCCGCACATAGCTGTTGAGATAAGTCGAGCATAATTAATTATAGTTGTACATAAGGCAGTGAAACTATTTTGTATAAATCACCTTTAATTATATAAAGTGCCTTTAAAAAAAATTGTGTTTAAATACTTAATCTCGATTTCATCTGGAAGAGCTAGTGTAGATTGTTCGTGATTTCTTTTGACGCATCGCTAATTATTATCAAATTAATTGAAAACATACGCCATGCTAATACTAGTCAAAGTTGCTCTTAGATATGTAACAAAAAAAACAATTAGACCCATTGTTGGCATACGAATAAAATTTAAAGAATTGAACGATTAAAAAAATACTCGATTAGTTTCTGATTCAAGTATATGATAAAATACGCCTCAGACGGAAAAAAATTGTATAGAAAAACTGAATATTTGACGTTATCCTCAGTAACGTACCGACGTGGTAACCGAGTTGAATGAGCTCGACAACGAGCTGCTGCTTCTGGTCGCTGCTCATTCTCGCGAAGACCACACCCCTGGTACATATCCTTGGCAGGATATCATCGTAGTGTTCTCGTAAAAGCTGCCAAGTGTCGCCCGTCAACGCGAACTTGTAGTTATTCGCATAGATTCCAAATTCCCATTCCTCCAGGGACGACGCCTTTAATTTCTTTTCCTGTGAGCAGTTATAATAATGCTTGTATGCTCTCATAGTTGCGCTTTATTATATAAAAATATACCTGATCGCGATTGTGCGAATCATTTGTTTTTTCATGTCGGAAAAAGATTACATATAATTTGAAATTACAAGAGAATGAAAATTAACAAAAATGAACTCATTTTTGTAACTACAGGCTTCTTGGAAAATAAAAAATTTGAATTCCGTCGCACATGACAAAAATATGCGCGCGTATATATAATAAAGTTCCCACTCGCGCGACAAACTCTCTAAGTCAATTACGTTCGCTGTTATCTCGAGCAAACATCATTGTTGGGCTTTCTCTAAGAAAAGCAACGACGAATGGAATCCATGTTTGTACACTCGGCCGTATTAGTACAACGCACGTGAGGCAACAGTTATACAGAAACGAGAGATAAGGTTGTTATGAGCATTGATTATAGGTATACCAATTGAGGTAGTCCCTGGGCCGCGTTGAAGTATATCTCGGGCCGGAGTTTGTTTCCCGTTGGAACCACCGAGATACTTATGACCGTCTCTTCGTGCGACAGGATACCGCACTCCTTCGCCACGCTGATGGCCGTTTGGATGTTGTCACCTGCGAATTTACACGATTACAATCCGCTCGCGACGATTATATTGGAAAGTATTATTCTTTGTTTTCTTTCTCGATCGATTACCGGTGATCATGACTGTCTTGATGTTGGCGTCTCTCAGTTCCTTTATCACTTTGGTCGTTGGGTCTTTCAGCCTGTTCTCCAGGATTATCAGTCCGAGGAAGTCCAGGTCCTTCTCAACCACGTCCCTCGGGATTTTCTGCACCTGTTGTTTATACGCTAATAAGTCGAGTGAATGAAAAAACAGTAACCACGCGCAATTGATAAAAAAGAGATTAAAAAAATTACATACGCATTCTAAGCAGCGTAAATAAGGTCAGATTCATAATTAACATCGTAATAGCAATGAACGCGATAGCCGTTCTGAGATCGATAGAGCCATTCTAATGATATAATAAACAGGCTCGTTGTGAATAGCAAATTATAAATGACTGGCTCTAAGTGTAAAAAAACACTTTTTACAAATCTTTCGCGGATACTCTCGTATGTATAGGTAGCTCGTATGCGTATACTTATATGAAAAATTTCCTCACCTGCTCGTCAGTGGCCTCGATGCGCTTGCTGGCCATAGCTATGACTCGATAGCCCTGTTCGGTGAAGCACCTCAAGGTGTTGGAGACTTCGGAGGGGATAGTATCGGCACAGCTCAGGCTGAGGATCATCTCGGGCGAGCCCTTGGTGTAGGCGACGAAGCTCGAGGGGTCGTCGGTCTGCCGCGCGATCACCGACATGCGCTGCAACGTGCTCGAAAACTGGTATTGCTGCAGGATTTCCATACCCTCGGCTGGAATCGACTGGGACGGCTCCTGAACTGGACGGACGTAAGTGAGGGGCAGGAGACAGCGGAGCTTCGAGGGATCGGTCATTTCTGGCTCGTCCAGCTCCCAGCCGGTGCTTTCGAACATCTGTAATACATAGTTATCTGTGTTTTTTTCTTCGTTTTTTATAAACGCATATTATATGTATGCTAGCGTATACACCGGCGTGAACGAGAAATAGCTATATAGGCGGTAGTCGCTTTTTTGTCGACTCGGCGGAATGCGTTTCCTCGAGTCGGGAGTCAATAGAGTTGATACGCAGTTTAGTCAAAGCTGTTATCGTGGAAACGGAATCCCGGAATTTTCCGAAGTAACTCATTGCGAAGAACGAATCATCGTAATTTGAAAATCGCTCGCCGTCCGCGCGAGTAACATATTTGAGTAAGCGAAGAAAAACAATTTTAACAAGAATAAGGAAATTCTCGGTTATTCAAACGGAGAATTACAGTTTCTCTTGAAGAATTAAAAAACAATAATCGTAAATAAATGTAATAAGCGACAGTTGGTTTCAGTATCTACCTTCACATCGAGAGGATCTCCGCTAAGCTCTTCGTCAATGATCGTGAGACTGTGGCACGTAAGCATTCCTTTGAAGATGTGGGTGTCCTTCAATTTTGACACGTCCTTCTCGGGATCGCTGAGCTTGTTGCCTTCGTTCACCACGACTCCCATCATGTCCAGACCGTCCTCCGTCAAAGTTCCAGTCTGCGAATAGAATTTTTTTTAAGTATTCGCGGGCGGTTTTCCGCTGCAAAATATATTGGCTTGCGCGTAAAACAAGGAAAAATTTGTTAAACATGTTATTTTATGCATCGCACCTTATCGAAGCAGACGCAGTCTATACTACCGGAGATGTTGATGGCCCTGGTGTTGATGCAGTAGATCTGCCTTTTCTTCAGTCGAAAAATCGCGTACATCTTACCCACCGCCATGACCGACGGCAGGGCAGGTGGTACCACGATGGTGAATACCGTGAGCGTCTTGATGGCTATGTTGGTTGCGGTGTTGCCCCTTTGTATCTATACATGCATGCATATAATATTAAAAAAAGAATATGTATATGCATATACATATATTTTAGAAAGAAGTAGCAAAATATGTATCGCATACCATAGCTGCGAGCGTGTAGAAGAAGCCGACGAAGGCGACGGCTATGAGAATAGCGACGAGCTTGTAAGAGTCCTGGTCGAATTTAAAGTCCGTAGGTGGCGGATAGAGTATCGCAGCGACCAGTGAACCTTTGTTCGTCCACAAACCCGTCCTGATGACCTTGGCCAGTACTGGCTTGTCTCCATACTGTCTGCGGTTGGCAAAGATTATTTATTTTTTCTAATATAAGTAGTAAAAAATGAGTTATCGATTTTACTTGGTCTGGATGATGGTGGTACCGCAGAAGAGCGTATGGTGCGAGTGTTCCCTCGATTCGTAGAGTACCGGGTGAGCTTGCAGCGGCGTTTTGGTCACTGGCACGGACTCGCCTATATACGAACGATTTCAATAAATTATTAAAGACGGATTAAGAATAAATAACGCAGCGACTACGTACCGGTAAGCATAGACTCGTTGACGATACATGTGCCGGTCAGAAGAACGGCGTCGCAGGCGACGATAGCTCGGTGCTTTGGCAGCTCGATTATGTCCCCTGGCACGAGCTCGTCACTGGACATAGTCTCGTACTCGCCGCTGCTCCGAAGAACCCGGACCGTCTCCGTCGAGGCGACGGTGTTTCTCAGGCTCACTTGATTCTGCATCAATTGCATATTGCTGCATCAATTGGACCGAGATATTTAGGTATATCAATTAGATCGAGTATACTCACGGCTCGAGTCTGCCGGATGGAGCTGATGATACCGAAGGCGGACATGAAGATGACGGCGATGGCGTAGTAAAAGTAGCCCTCGTTGAACCAGACGATCAGACTGAAGACTTGGAAGACGTAGAACGGATTAAGGATCTCCAGGACGAAGAGCACCTGGAAGCCCTGAACCGGCACGAGGATCTCGTTGAATCCGTACAACATTCGCCTGCGGCATACGATAGGTACGTATATTATATATAATATATTATTTTAGAGCTAACTGAAAAACTCACCTGAGCAACTGTTGTTCTCCGGACAGTCCCCGGACCTTGTCGGTGTGCAGGTCGAGGCAGAGCGCGTATCGGTCCAGCCCGGCGAGCTTGGAAAACTCAGACATCTTGTCGTCCCAGACGTAGCACTGTTTCTTGCACCAGAAGGCCTTGTACTCGGGCGTGAGGCAACGGGTTCCGTTCTCCAGATTGACCTCGAGGTCCTTGCCCCTGACCTTGTCCAGCAGGTCCTTGTCGGCGCGGCGAAGGTAACGCGAGGCCTGCGACGAGCTCGAGCTGCGAAAGTCGTTTATGTTTAATATAATAGCTGTCCAAGTATGTAACTCTATATGTAAATTAAGTTTATCGATGATGCAGCTGCATATCGGTCAACCTTAAATTCCGCGTCGACACGGTCTTAACTTCCTTGACGATGTAAGACTTGCATTTTCCCTGGTAATCGTCCTGCGACAAGATAAATTAGCGCGTAGGTTGATATAGATATAGGATGTAAATTGTTGTGCGTACCACTACTAGGATTTTGCTGGCTCGACTTAGGCCGCATCGCTTGTGCGTGGCGTAAAGATAGAGATGGGGATACCAGTGGAAGAAGAGCCGCAACGCACCAGCCGTAAGGACGCACGCCAAGAGCGTCGCTATTGTACCCAGCACGTTCCGCTCGTAGCCGTACGCGTGCTGGCCGTAATGAATGAATGAATGAACGAACGAACGAACGAACGAACGAATGAATGAATGTTTTTTTATTCTTTTACTACTAAAAATTATATAACGCTTTTTCTCCAAGCTCACCATCTGCTCATCTTGGCTGTCCTTGATCCTCTGACTGGTGGCTTCGTTGTTCTTGTGGCTTATCAGTCCTGCGAATAATGTTATATTGACATCGCGTTGAAAATTAGTCTCGCGTGAATGTAATTGCGCACGCTTACCATTGATGCTAGTCATTACGCTTGCAGTAGCGTGTGCGCGTGCGTACGCGTGGACAGTGGACATCAGTGGACGGGCAGGCGACCGCGATGGAGCGATGATCCACTGGATTTATATGTGGCCGCTCCGCGCCAGTAGCTGCAAGGATAAACATTGTTTTCTTCGATCCGATAATGTAACCCGAGTTCCAGGAAAATTGTAAATGGATATGTATTGCATCTGTCTTGACGAGGAGACCGATCGAGAGAGCTATACACGCAACTGGGAGTTCCCCGCGCGCGGTTGAGAATCGCCGCCTGAGAGCTGCAGGTGTATACAAGGCATTTTTTTTGTACATCGTCAGGAGGATACTCTATGATCGCGTGGAAAATTTGTCCAACGGCGGAATACGCGCGTAGACGAGAAATTAATTGTAAAAAAGTTTCGGAGAAGAAGATAATATATATATAGTAGGAGCACGAGTCATATTATATAGATTAGGCCGAATGTGATGGGTAACAGCGGCGCGATACCGTCTTCGCCTCTAAAATACTGAAAATGTCTCTCTATAGTGACGCACCTGTTCTCTTATTCTCGCGCGAGCGTAAGTGCTTCTTCACACTTATCCGTCTAAGTAGACGGATCGGTACCGCGTTGATTAAAAAAGTAAATTTGGAACGTCCCCTCGCAGTCCGCGGCGCGCATTAGCATTACCGTAACAATTGCGTTATATTTTTCTTAAAAATTATGAATCAAGTTCAATCACTGCAGATGGTATGTTATAGATAATCGAGACGAATTTTCGTCTGCTGGTTACATTCTTCGAGACGTCCATTTCAGCAGAGAATATATGCGTGCGCGTCGATTGGCTCGCCTATAATTCTAATTACGTATATCCTATAATAGCGAGAACGCGATATCTTATTCTCATCAAGGCATCAGTATATATATATATATATATATATAGTTTATAATGTCTCTCGATGAGAGGACATGAGTTTGAACACTTAAAGAATGGGGCCACGTTATTTGCGTAAGGCGAGCTTGTGAATATCGCCATCGGCTCTAGAAAAAAAAAATGTGTCACGAATGGATAGCACGTGTCGCATATTAATGAAAAATTGCGTGCAGAGCGAAGATTGAAATTTCCCGCGCGAAAAAATTCCGACACATTTATAATCTCCTTATTCGTTATATATTTAAAAATTATGCTTATATGGAACTTTATTTTTGCCTATGAGCTCCATTTTCAGTTTGCTTAGCGATAACGAGCGAGTTTCTTTGCCATAGTACAATTTTATACGTTTTCTCTTCGCGAGAAAAGGAAAAAAAAAGAAAATATTTGACTCATCTTCTTTGCGTAAAAGTACTGAGTGGAGCAGCAGACTTTGCACGATAATCGCGGTCTTATGATAAATTTACGTTGATAATTTTTTTTTCTTTTGAGGAAACCTTGAAAAAATAAGATTGTAAAAATCATTATTAGTATATGAACGTCATTTCTTCGATTGGCTCGCGAAGAGAACGTTGAAAGCGTCAATTTTTTGATATAGCGGTTCGATATTTTTTCCAGAAAAGTCGTCGACAGAATTGTCAAAACCGCGTACGCATATAGCCGATATTTAAACGAGTTTTGAAACTTTTTAACGCATAAAAGAAAGAAAAAGAAAAATTTCCGATGCAACCTTTCACTCCGCAAGAAATTAGCATCTTCCAGAACTTTCATATAAGTAAAAATAATAGAAATAAAAAAGTAAATAAATAAATAAATAAATAGTCACCAGCCGCAGCAACGTCGAGTCGATCAACTCGCCTCAAACTACCGTCTCAGCGATAGAAAAGCAGGTTGCGAGTTTTCCGTCGAGTTTTATGCATTCCCAGTATACGTTTCTTGTGAGCCCGGCTCCTGATCCTCGACACACTTGTTTTTCTGTTCTTGTAGAACAAAAAGCCCCGCCGAAAACCGAGTCCGTAAATTTTCGAAATTTTCAACGCGTACGCGTACTACCACCGACGAAATGCACTCCTCCGGCCGCGGGCTACGTATGTTGCCTTTTTCGAGCGTTTATCCTCTGATTCCTATGAAAATTTACGAATATATATTTATATTTATTATACTCGCGTATAGACTATATATGTACACGAGACACGAGGTACGAGAGAGTATCGACAAAGTCCCTTTGTGGAAAATGATCGCGGTACGCGTGCATATATGCGTGCGAACGTGGAATGCAAGAGCGAACGTTGCGGGCGAGAGATAGTCGCAGTATAAGTATACTGCGTACAGCTGCGGAGCGAACGCGAGCGACTGTGCCGCGTATTATACTGTTTGCGCTCTATCGCGCGTTCGATTTGAAATTCCCCCCGAGAAGCGCCACTTGTCGCGCTATATATGTATATATCTATACAATAATGTATAATCTCTACTCGGCGAGAAGGCGCTGCACAAGTCGAGATATAAGTACCGGCGTGATAATGTTCGACCGCCAAGACGCTGTGCGCGCATAAGTTGCGCGTCTGGTAATATCCAGTTGCCGCGGGTGAATCTTGCTTGTACATGTATCTCACCCGCAATAAAGTTATTCCATTTTTTTTTTCTTTTTTTTTTACAGCCCGTTTACTATGTGCGTATATATATTATATAATTATACACAGCCTGATAAAGGCGGATCTGGCAAAACAGCCGGTGATTCGTCTATATTATAATGGAATAACGGCGACGACGCGGTTATAAGTATACACGCTGTTATACGTCAATATATATATATACATGTATTGTGACACGAGTCAATTGTCGGCGGATCGGATCCCGATTCGCGAGAGTATTGTTTTTTGCTCCCAATGCGCTAGAGCGGTCACGTTGCCGATTATCTCCTGCCCGCTCTACTCGCATATAAAATGCGATCCGCGTAAGTCTAACCTATAAGTAGGTATAATTTAGTAAAAGCCATACGTGCATCGTTATATTGTGTATGATTCATCCCTCTGTATGCACCCATGCGAATTATTAATCAAGCATATATTATATTGTATCTTTTTTCTTTGCGCTTGGTGACCCGCGCGGCGGTGGTGCGACTAATGGCTTTTTGCCATTATAATTATGCGAAATGCGGGCGGCTTCATACGTCTCACTGTGTAATGATGTTACATTAATTGTAAAATTATAAAATTGTAATTACGCGAATTAAAAAGAAAAAAACAGCCGATATTATAGGCTCGAAATTGTCGGAGCTATATATATATAGGTATTAAGTATTATAGTTCTCGTTGACAACGGAAAAACGCGACAACAGTCGCTTCGATGTTGATCGTACTGGCTATATATTGAGCGCAATATCTAACGAGACAATTTATCTCGTGAATCTCTTATGGTAAATACAACTAATATGCACATCAGCACACTTCATAATATATCTTATATACGCAATGTTATTTTATATATCCACGCGCATAATTCCATATAATATTATTACAAAGACCCGGCAGTTTTTCTCTCAATTCTGCGCGGATAAGCTGGCGATTGCTTTGAAAAATGTTCTGTATATTTTTATGCGGATCCGAGAGAATATTTCGACATGTCGCGTGTCGCATATGGTATATGATCGCAGCTTTATTTGACATCAGAGATCAGAGATAATATATAATACACCTCGGCGATCATCGCCTAGCTTAGCTATATAATTTGCTCGCGCACGTGCGTAAATTTAGGAAGCTATGCCGCAGCTAGCATATTCTATACTATACGTATACGTAATGTATTTATAGAAGTCTCATATACTATTATCTCCTTGTCACATTATAGTGTCAATGATCTACAATAGAACACTTATTAACGAGGTTTTAGCACCTAGCTTCCTTGTGTCGGTGTATATGATATATATATAGGTACGCTTCAATGCTTATCTTCGCGTCGTATTTGTATATGTATCATAACTTTTATTTTCGTCATTTTCCTTTTCCGATGAATGTCATACGAAAAGAAGTAGATCAAGTTCGTTATCTCTTGCGTTACATTATATGCGCACATGTTATAAATAAATATAAACAAACTTTCAAAGATGATGGCGATCAAAATTCCATATCGGAAAGATGCAATAAAGAAGCTAATGAAAATAATTATATGCGTTTACATTCCACTTCGAATTCGAAGAAATTATGAATTATCGCTAAAGCCCGCTTGCATATAGTCATAAACGGAAAGTTTTTTATTACGGATCTTTGTAAAAAACCAAACTTTTTTCCAGCGAAATCACTCAAACCAGTATTATAATGTTGCATCGCAATTCTGGAAATAATACAGCACTTTTTATTCGCTTAATCCGCCAATATGAAAGAAGATTCCGAAAATTTGCATGCAAAATGCGGTCTTATATATAAAAAAAAATCCTGCTTATTACTGCTCTTCGTTTATTTTTCTTAAACTGCAAGAGCAAACATGTGAATCCCACATATATGTATTCCAGCAGGCGTCACAATAGTAAAATCCCGTCTATACAGTAATTGCCATCGCGATGCGGTCAAATTTTCTTATAAGAATACCTAATTAAAAAAAATCCCACATCCGAGTATGCGTACACATACGTTTACAGGTTGTATAATAATAGCCATTGCATATTATACGGTATAAATGTGCGCGAGCGCGGATACAATAAAACAATGAAAATTCCCTCGTTCATCCTAGCTCAGAAGTCACGCGGTCCGCGACGCGCAAGGTTATAATACTGCGCGACATCGCAAATAGGCAATATAATAATATATATGTATACGTGTACATATACCTGAGTCTATTGCACATGAGATAATCGCTCGACTTTTATTTTTCGTTATAGCGATTATACACATATAAGCGTTGCGAAACGGAGCAAGGACCATTGTTATTTTTCTGCGGACCTATTTTATATTTGTATATATCTACAAAGCGCTCAGGAGCTCGACCATAGCTGCAGATAAGGACTGAGCTTTAAGCTGCGCGGCTTTTCGCAACAATTGAGGCATTCCGCGGGCGCGGATACACTTAATCGAGGTAGACAAACGAGTTTAGCGCGATAAGGATGCACCCAGGCTTATATACAATATATTGCTGCGAGTCTTTCGACAATTGAATCGAACTATCTATGTATATATGTTGACCGTTAAATAAAGTCTGCAGCAGAGTATAGGTATAATTTAATTGTTATACCTACACGGCGGAAAAGTTACGCGACTTCTTCATATGAATTTATTCAAATTAGGCGCTAGTTTTTTAATACACTTTAGAATTATAATATGTATGTATATATATAAAGGCCATCGCGTGACGGTAGAAGCCAGAGATAAATAGGGAAGTCTTTTTCCCAAGGATACGTAATAGTAAACTGCAAATTAAAGATATTAAAAAATAATTTATAAACAACGTATACAAGTTCTTTAAAAAAATGCAATGGAAGCTTGTTTGCATAAATATACGTACGTATATATTGTGGTCGTAGTACACAAGGTGAACATTAGAAATTTATCTCTGGAAAGCCGTGCTCGAACGAGCAGAAAACGCATTTTATATCTATAATTATATACGCTTGAGTCGATAATTCAAATAAACTAACACGCGGCACTTGTAACAACAATGGATTTTTTGGTTGACAGTAAAGAAACTAACGCTTATATTGAAATGAAAAAATGAAAACGCGTTTAGTTATCTGCAATCGCATATATATCATTTATTTTATTATGTCTATTACGAAACGGAAGATCAACTCATTCGCAACAACAACAAAGTATGTACCAAATATTTTATATATTTAAGAACTGAAATTTATCTATTTATTAATTAAGCAATTTTTCTCGAAATATTAATTATAATTACGGGTATCGCAGTTTTAAAAAGAGCACACATCATCAGTACTAGCCAAGCAGAAGTGGCACCAGCTCTATAGCGATAGTAGTAGTTTTACGAAGAAATTGAATGAATGAAGCATTATTCCAATATTTCCACGATACGTATAATATTTTTATTATATATATGCACGTTTCAATTTTGTTTCAATCAGTGGCGCCACCAAGTCGTATTTGAACATTTGAAAAGAAAACGCGCGCATAATTCATAAATGGCTATATTATATACATATGTGCAAATTATTATTATATATTATATATAGTTCAGCGTTCCGTTCAACTGTCTTCCAGACCGCAGTCCAAGTCCAGCCCGCTTCCAGCAATTCCAGCACTGTATATATATATATATATATACGTATACATACTAAATGCCCGTTAGAGTGAGATAGAGAGATTCGGATTCCATGAGAGTCGCGCGGGTCGCGCCGCTCACACCGCGCGCGCACAGTCGACTAATAGTTGCCGCTCAGGAAGCTGCATTGCCCGCTTCGTCCGACAACCAACAATCGCCGCTCCCTTCTCTCTAAGTTCTTTGTCTTTGACGTGATCGCTAGAAACCGCAGTACTAAAAAATGGTAACTCAACGTTTTATTCGATTAATTTTACGTTAAAGCGCGTCGTTGAAGAGCGCCGAATAAAGGATATATATCTATTAAGCAAATCCTTTGTGAACCGGCCATTTTGCTGCTGACACGCTCGCCGAGTCCTGCAGCCGGCCTGCAGCACCGCCCTTATGCGTTTGCTTTTGCTTCATCGGCTCTTATTTCTCTTCAACTATTTCAATTGCATGAATTCTTTCACCAATTTACAATTTTTTTTTTGTTTCTTTTTATAAGTAAGACTTATTGTAAGTGTGCGCGCGAGCCTAGGGTGATCGATCCCTTATTATGCCTACGATACGGACCGAAAAAACGGTGCTGCATCAGCTGCTCGTAGGTAGGTAGGTAGGTAGGGAGGTAGAGGCATAGAAATAGAACGCGTCCTTTTGATCCAACGGTCACAGAATTCCTTTCTCCCTGATGCGAGCAGGAGCTTATTCCGGAGGCTTCTGAAAACTTTCTAATTTTTTTCGTCAACTTAAAAACTTTTGCATGCTTCATAAGTAGCTAATGAAATCATCAGTAAATTCACGTATTGAGGCTTCTTCAATTTATATCGACTTTTTAGTCTGTCGGGTTGGCTTCAGAGAGGCCTACAGTATATCCTTATAAGGTAGCGGTATGACATCATCGCGTCACGCATCATCCTGTTTTTTTGCTCCTTTACTTAAAATATCAAACAGCCGATTGTACTTACTTATTCATGGCTTCGCTAAAATGGCTCGTTGACATCATTGCCATTTTCATTAATTCATACAAATTTTTCGTTCATTATATTAACTATAGTTGTGCTTGTTTTAGCGTGAGTGTATCTCAATCCACGTTGGACAGGCTGGAGTACAGATAGGTAATGCCTGTTGGGAACTCTACTGCCTTGAACATGGCATCCAGCCTGATGGCCAAATGCCATCAGACAAGACCATCGGGGGTGGAGATGACAGCTTCAACACCTTCTTCAGTGAAACGGGAGCTGGCAAGCACGTACCCAGAGCAGTTTTCATTGACTTGGAACCAACGGTAGTTGGTATGTTCAAAATTACGTCATTACAAAAATAATTAATTTAAAATAAATTAAAAAATATATAAACTATAATAACGTAAACATAATATTCGAACATGACAGGAGACATGAAAGTACTTGCAGATGGTAATTTGAATTGTCATAATGACAATTATAAAAAAATATGTTTTGGTGTGCCACACCAATACATATTTTTTGTATTTAGCCTTAAGTTTTAGTCTTAAGTTTAGCATATTTTAATTTTTTTTTTATGTTACACAACGGTCCTGTGCATAGGTAGCCGAGTAGACCTCTTGTAGGGTTTTTATAATTTCATAAATTATGTAAAACAACCTGCTTAATAAATAAATAAATAAATATAATGCATATTGTTTAAATTGCAGACGAGGTTCGTACTGGCACGTATCGTCAACTTTTCCACCCAGAACAACTGATCACTGGCAAGGAGGATGCTGCCAATAACTATGCTCGTGGTCACTATACCATTGGAAAGGAAATAGTTGACCTGGTTCTTGATAGAATTCGCAAGTTGGCTGATCAATGCACGGGACTTCAAGGTTTCTTGATCTTCCACTCATTTGGTGGTGGCACTGGATCTGGCTTTACTTCTCTCCTCATGGAAAGGCTCTCTGTCGACTATGGCAAGAAATCAAAGCTCGAGTTTGCCATCTACCCGGCACCTCAAGTTTCCACTGCCGTCGTCGAACCGTACAACTCCATCCTGACCACGCACACGACTCTGGAGCATTCTGATTGCGCCTTTATGGTTGATAACGAGGCTATCTACGATATATGCCGTCGTAACTTGGACATCGAGCGTCCAACCTACACGAATCTCAATCGTTTGATTGGCCAAATCGTTTCGTCCATCACCGCCTCTCTTCGTTTCGATGGAGCTCTGAACGTAGATCTGACCGAATTCCAAACCAATTTGGTGCCATATCCCAGGATTCACTTCCCTCTGGTTACGTATGCCCCAGTAATCTCAGCTGAGAAAGCGTATCACGAGCAGCTGTCAGTATCCGAGATCACTAACGCTTGCTTCGAACCAGCCAACCAGATGGTCAAGTGCGACCCACGCCGTGGCAAGTATATGGCCTGCTGTATGCTGTACAGGGGAGATGTTGTACCCAAGGACGTGAACGCTGCGATCGCCACCATCAAGACCAAGAGGACCATTCAGTTCGTAGATTGGTGCCCAACTGGGTTCAAGGTAAATATCACTGTCCTCATTCTTAGAATTATCCAACTGGTATTCTCTTATTTTCACATTTACAATGTAATGCAATTATTTTTAATTTTCAGGTCGGTATCAACTACCAGCCTCCGACTGTTGTTCCTGGTGGAGATCTCGCCAAGGTCCAGCGTGCCGTGTGCATGTTGTCCAACACAACTGCCATTGCAGAGGCCTGGGCTCGTCTCGATCACAAGTTTGATTTGATGTACGCGAAACGTGCTTTCGTTCACTGGTACGTCGGTGAGGGTATGGAAGAGGGTGAGTTTTCCGAAGCCCGTGAAGACTTGGCCGCTCTGGAAAAGGACTACGAAGAGGTCGGCATGGACTCCACCGAGGGCGAGGGCGAAGGCGCCGAAGAGTATTAAATTAAATATTTAAGTAGAACAAAAATGACAGTTACTTAAATATTTGAAATACATTTTTGCATAGAACATTTACTATCTGCATTGTTTATTTATTCATAACCAAATACTTCAGTGTTTACCTAATAATTATTTGGCTTCGTGAAAAATTGAGAAATTCTTAAAAATATAATAATATAAGAAAAAAAGCATAAATATTCAACATCATTCTTTTATGCTGATTGCTAATCATCAGGCGATAAAAACAAAAAAGCAAGGCAAGGTTAATGCGCAACACTTCGCGCCGGTCCGAGAATGCAGCAATAGTTCAGTAGGCGGTATGAACGGGGATAGGTTGGAGCAAAGATCGTCGGACTCGTGGTCTTCGGCCGGTTTGAGCCGCAGCTACTCCGAGCATGCAGCTCTCGTGCTCCGACATTTTGAACGGCAACCCGAAGAGCCAAAGTACTCGCGTTCCGGGCCTGACTTTCGCATCGACTGCTATCATCAGGATGAGGAGGAGAGCCGCGATGAGCAGAGAACCTGGTGAGGCTTTCCGACTTGCATTTACATTTTGAACGTGACGATCTTTGAACACCCATGCAGGCGTATCCCGTCGGAAGACCACGACCGACTGAACCAGCAATGTCATCGAAAAATGCTGGAACTCGCCAGCGGGGACTCGCGCGCGATCATCAGCGACTTCTCCCAACTGAGCTTGGAACGCCGGGCGACAACGGAATCCTCGGTTTACGAGGGTTCGAAAGTAGCTGCTTCAAGTTTCTCTTCGTCTAATGCGGCAGAGCAGACAACGAGTTGGTCGAATGAGGATGATGAGCGGTACACTTTTGTCATTGGCAACGAGGAAGAGGAAAATTATGGAAGCGGAGGCGGCGAGTCACAGGGGTAAATCTCTAATCTTTATTCATTGCTTTTTCAAGTCTGCATATAATCATATTGATTTCATTGCGAACAGGTCCCCGCGCTTCGAGCACCAAAAATCGCCGACATCAGCAGTGAATTCTCACGAAATTCGAGCCACCAATTGCTGGAGCAGTACCTCGTTGTCGTCATCCGGTCGGCAGCGTCTCAACGGCGTCCCATTGCTCCGTCAGATTTCCTACGAGAATTGGGCGCACGAAAAGCGCCTGAAGCTTCAGAATCGACGGGAGGAGGAGCGTCGTGCCGAGGAGCGCAAACGCGAGGCCGAAGAACGCGAAGCACGAGAGCGCGAGGCTCGAGAACGTAGGGATAGCGAGTCCTATTTGGGCTGGCTGGAGAGGAAGCGTCGCGAACAACTGCTCAAACGCCAGCTTCTCGGCAAGGAGCTTGAGCTTCAGCACCGGCTAAATGAGCTGGAGAACAAAGCAAAAATCGCCAAAGACGTCTGTCTTAAGCAATGGTGTAGGAAGAAGGAAGAATTGATTAAGAGTGAATTCTGGCTATTATTATATTACATACTATAAAACTTTGTTCTAATAAGTGTAAAAATTTGCAATTTTTGTTCAGCCTCGGAGAAAGAGGAATTGTTGCGAAAAAAGAAGGCTGCGGAGGAGAAAGAGAGAAGACTTCAAGAAAGTTCTAAAGCTTATGAAAAGTGGCGGGAAAAATCAAGGAATATGCCTAGACCAGCTACGCAAGGACTTTTGTGTTAGTTGTCTGCCTGAGATATTATTTTGATTAATAACGAGCTTGGGACAATCCGTGTCAATGTATAATAAACTATTCTCGTTATGTAGCGCATCAAAAAGCCAAGCCGGCGTTTACGAATCCTACACCGTGGCAGCCACTGTTAGAAAACGTCAGCGGCGATTCCGACAGCTCGAATCCAATAACGATTTCATCAAGGATTGCGAAAAAACATCAGCGAAGCAGAAAAGCATCTACTCGTAGATAAGGAGATGGACTCTGAACAAAGAGCATTGAATGATGTAAGATACATTTTTTTTAATTTTTGAGAGACGACGTTGATGAAACGTGCGTATTTACATAAATATTGCATCTATTTATATGAACTAATCGATCTAGTCTTCGCTACGTGATTCATATTTATATTAGTATATACGTTTTGTATTTTCATATCAACATTGCTTTATTCTTGATTTCAATAAGTATAAGCTCTGCTCTCGACCATTCGTTTCATCTGTCCATCGTCTCCTCTTCGTCTTGAAGTTGCTTGATGTCGGTTTTGTTCATAAAATAATATGATGGCTGCCGCGATCTCTGAAATTTTTCAAGTACCCGTAAATTAGAATTAACATGTACACATATTTATAATTATTGATAGTAATTAATATGAGCAGAGCAGAGTGGATAGAAATAGCTCACCAAATCTTTTTGAACTCGCTTGGCTCCTGCCTTTATCAGAATGCTGCTCATGTTTTCCACTGAAGGTACTCCCATTGCATAATGCAAGGCGGTCCTTTCCAGCTGTAAAAACCAATTTTAACCATTTTTATAACAATCAATTCGTTTGAAATATGATGATATTTGACAAATTTATTTTTAACAAAATGCCGCAAAACTCACATTATCGCCGATTCTAAGTGTTTCGGGATGAGTATTGGCAATGTAACGGACGATATCCTCATGCTCGTGCAACACCGCAATGTGCAGCGAGCAGCGTCCGGTTGAATTTTTCCCCAGCGCCAGAAGTCTCGCACCCTCGCCGTTTACCTCGAGCAGCTCGCGCACTTTCGGTGCGTCGCCTGCCCTTATTGCGCGATGAATGTCGTCCCTAAGCTCCTGCAGTCATTGTTTTTATATATAGTTTTTAGATATGTATTTCATATATAGCATCTGAAATGTACATACAGTGTAATTTTTTATAGATTTGAGAAATTCAACAGTAGATTTGTTGTTTTCCTCCTCAGCGATCTGGAGTACGTTTTTGCCGTCGTCCTCAGTGCCGAGTATATGATCATAGCCCTCCATCAACAGTTCTACCAGTTTATCAGTTTCACCTGCATATATATAAAAAAGATTTATTTATCTATTTAAAATTATCCGCGACAATAAAGAAATTACCTCGGGCCGCGAGATAGACAACAAATCGATCGATTTCCTGGACGTTTTCGGGATTGCCGGACAGCTCGGCCACGTCTCTACCTGTTCGATATCGGGAGTCTCTATACGCAATGTTGATTTGGCGCTCTTGCAGGAGGTGGTAAAGACCGTCCTTCGGGTGTGAGCGGTTTGCTGCAAAGTGTAACGAGCTTTGGCCGTTTTCGTCCTGTAACCATCAGCGCGGAAAATCGAATATTGTACAATGAGCTTTTTGAACAATTATTTATGCATTTATATGCTAAGATTTTAGAGTATGGTTATACCCGTTCTGTTACTGCAAAAAGTGATTCAGGCGTGTCCAAGTCTGGACTTTGAGGATATCCGTCATCATTGTCATTGTCATCATTCACATTCTCCGTTTCATTCTCATTCTCTTGAGTTTCTTCTGGGTCATCTTCTCGTTCTGTCTCGTCCCCTTCTGGTATTATCAAAATGTTTGAATCCTTGAGGAAGAAAAATAGTAGATTAGAAATTTGTTTAAGCTTCCATGATAGTAGATGGGATAATTGTGCAGTACCTCTTGTTTTTCTTCCGGCTTGTCTTGATTGGCAAAATTGTACAGATACGTAGCGAGATACGTTACAGGATCTTTTGGCCGAGTAGTTGCTACTTCTGTCAAGCCTCTTATCAGTGGATCGCCTAGCGCTACAATAAATTGAGTGTATCGCAAATAAATTGAATTGACTTAAATAAAAAATTTTGAATATTGATTTAGACAAAATAATGATACTACTTACACGACGCTAAGTATCGACCTTCTTCATCTTGAAAAATTTTGAGGTCTGAAAATATGTGAAACCATCGTGAAATAGAGAGTCGCCAAAAACATTAAACTTCAATGCGTGTAAAACAGTAGACGTTGGAAAAAATTTTCAAAGTAAATTGCAAATAAGCCATCGGTGCACAACGATTAAAAAAAATGATCCGACTACAAAAATATTCCAACTACCAAAAAAATAATACATATGCATACATGCAATGAATGTGAACATTATTACGAAATACAAAATGTTTACATATGTAAGCAAATCATAAAATAATACTGCGAACGAAAGATGCAAGTAAATGAAAATGCACACAAGGTCACAAGAGGTTTCGTATCTCTTCTCCATAGTCTTGTTTGGAAAATTGCGTTATAACCAACAACTCGCCATGGCAAACGCACACTCACAAAAGCGTATTAATCGCAAAGCCCGCGATGCTTGTATCTATAGAGGTTCGGTTCATTTAAGGGGAAAATCGATGCGCACATATAAATATATAACGTGTGATGATAATATACAAAAGTTTCTTAAAATTTTATTTATCAATGGTCATAGGAAGAATGCGTATATTATTGCGAAAGTATCGAAGTGAGATATCTACATTTTTAGTCAAATGTCGTCATTCAAGTTTTTCACCAACAAGCTCTAGGATGGTAGAACTCGCACTTCGACTATAGCAAAAACATCAAGTTGGAAAGATATGTGCTGCGCCACATTTATTGATCAGTGTAGATATTAGCTCGGTGCGAGTGACATATAGAACGAAGAAGACGTCGATAGTTTGTCGCCACACGTTTCCGCTGCATCAATTGTACCGGGAAAAGTCAATTTGAGCAACAGTGTCTTTAACCTCGACGAAACTCTTATCGCGTTTTTTTTCATTTCGACGTGAATGCGGCGTCAAATCATCGACTCGTTTGGAGCAACAAAATATATTTGAAAAATGTATTATTATGTAATATTATAGAATCGAATCACGTGCGAATTGTTTACTAACCCAAAAAGTCGACTTAACGATTGGTGTCAAGCCCTCCGAGCAGCTACATCTAAAGAATCTCGCACATCTTTCCAACTTGATGGACTTCTTTTGCGTTCTACATCTCTATGTTAAGTAACATTAAACGCTTTCTATTACAGCTTTTTATTTCTTTTCTAAAATTGACCAAAAATAATCACAGATTGCAATGATCAAGGCGATCCGATGAGCATAAAAAAATCTCAGGGTTCGCATATTCATACATAATTGTATATAAACATCGATTGCGCTCGTCTTCTCGAGCATGAAGAAGTATTGATCGCACAGAAAGCCATATCAGAGATAAATATAAATATCAGTCTTGAGATCGAGGATAATGAGAGCTAAGAGTTGGTTAGTTATGAAAAAAGGTATGATTTATGAGCGGGCAGCTCTAGCACCGGAGAGCCGCCTTCGCTTGAAGATATTGGCGATGACGGTGGCAATTTTCAAGGAGCTGTTGAGCGCCAACTCTTTCTCCAGGGTGAGCACGTTGACGACCGCTCGGTCAAAGTCTTGATAGGTCTGCAACTCGCCGATCGAGAGACTCTGCTGATTTCCCAGCCTGACAGAGTCTCTCCTGAGCGTCGGATGTATCCTCAGGCCCCTGACCACGCACAGGTGCTTCAGATCATCGGGCTTCTTGGAGAGCCCGGCGAACTTGACAATGAGATCGAACCTCAGCGTGTTGCCGAGAGCGCAAGGCCTGGACGTGAGAAAGCCGAGCTTCGGGTGCCTCTCGAACTGGAAAATCCGGTGCAGCGCGTTCATCACCTTGGCAAGTCTCACGTATGCCCGGCCCATCTGACCTGGCCTCGCCTCGCTGCTGCAACAGACGACTCGCAAGTGGTCCTGCACGTTGACCCAGACGGCCAAGTCGGCGGCGCTGGCCACGTAGACGCCGCGGCCGTAGGGCCAGTGTTTGCCGTGCAGCCGGCGCTCGTCGCTGTTCTCCGTCTCGGTGATCGGCAGCAGCAGCCCCGAGGCCGCCAATCTCGAGCGCACCTCGTTAAAGGGGTCCAGAATCTCGCTGAGCGTGTAATACGTTCCGGCCTCGTCTTCGCTCGAGCCCTCGGCGAGGAGATTCGTGAGTTCGGGGCTCATCAGGGCACTGGTGATCAGGCGCTCGGATTCTTCCAAATCCTTGATACGCATGGTCAGGGGTAGCTGGTGACCGATCAGGTTGCGCGTGCACTCGATCAGTCCGGCCATCGCGTACTTGCCGGAGGGGTCGAGGTCGCGAGCCTCGAGAATCCGGATGGCCTCGTCCGCGGCCTTGCTGCTGCTGTCGCTGCTGAGTTTCGACAGGATAACGTCGTCCTCGTGGAAGAAGCGAGAAGAGGGTTGATCGGGCAACTCGCCCGTCGCGGTCACGCAATGCAGGTCGCGAATCAGAGGATCCAACAGCTCAGCGAATACGGTGTAGCTTTCGAAATCCGGGGCGACTACGTTGCCCGTGAAGTCCTCGTCGTAGGAGGAAACCGACAGTCTGAGTGCACGCGTAATACGTTAGAAATTCGTATACAATGTCGTGTCATTGCGGGCAGGGTGATTTCGCGCAAGCATTCGAATTGGCGGCAAAGCTATGGAAGCAAAATGCAAACAGCATAGGCGAAACTCGTATATATTAGGTTTAATTTCAGACGCTCATTTTCACCGACTTCAATATATCGATATGCAATACTATCTGATTAGTCCAATTCAATATTTGGAATAGCAAGCGAATGTTTTATTTTTAAGCATTGAATCGAAACGCGAGTTTAAAAAATTAATAGGTAGAAAGTATTGTGTCGCGCAATCGAATGAGGCGAATAAAGGTGGAGTATAGGAGGGAGGAGGATCATCATTCGCAAAATAATCGAACCTCCTCTCGCGCACGTTAATATTGCCCTCCTCGAGGCTGCTGTTGCTGGCATATGCGTTGCTATATCTTTTCAAAGCGGGCCAAATGACGTCAAATAGATTGTGATCCATGCAGGTCACGCGGTGCTTGATTGCCTCGAAGACCGGCCGCCTGAGACAGCGACCGAGCAATGTACCAGCCGTCTGTGATCCGCTGCCGATGCTCTGCTGCTGCTGCTGATGATGATTAGTCGGGGTTGCGGGAACTGAGCTCCTTCTGCCGGTCCCTGCTCCGACGCCG
The DNA here is from genome assembly GCA_020010945.3 of Muscidifurax raptorellus. NCBI lineage: Eukaryota > Metazoa > Arthropoda > Insecta > Hymenoptera > Pteromalidae > Muscidifurax > Muscidifurax raptorellus. The sequence continues at coordinate 421,298 of CM052081.1, read as the reverse complement.
CTCGTCAACAGTCTAAAGCAGCGCTCCAGCGTCGCCAGAGTCTCTGGCTCGGCCACGTCTCGACGGGCCGACGTCTTGTCCCCACCCGGTACTATATTATCATGCGGATCGTTCGATGTTTTTTTTTCGTTTTCGTGATTTTGATTTATGGATGTGAGCGTGGTGAAGTGTTATTCGTTTTGTTGTGAGCATAATGCCGATGTCACGAGCGCATGAGAACAGTATATAAGACAAGAGTTAATAATGTTTATATATATATAAGCATAAATAGAATACATCTTTTCGTTTCGTATGTGAATGTGTTACAGATTACGTCGAAAGAAAATGATGTACAAATCATAAAATAAAAATAAGCCGTGCCGATCGAAATTTTACATAAGAGTGTGTCTGATAGACTAGGGACAATAATCAAAGGGGACTGAATTTGTGGTGCATCCCTATATAAAAGAAGAACTTTTGTTTCTCAAAATGAAATACCTTCGCTATATTTTGTGGAGATAAAAAAATTAATCACCGATAATCCATACTATTTTATTTAGCAGAAAGTTTCAAAGTATATTGAAATAATTTCTTCTCTTGTGTATTCGAAGGTGTGATTTGAAGTATATTGAGTGAATTAAAAATTTGTAAAGCTTATAGTGGTTCAAAATATTTGTCGCAATAACGCATTATATTATATAGGTAAGCATTTCTATGAAGCGAACATACCTTTGTCGACGAGCATCTCGTCGGCAAGAGATTCCGGTGCGCCAAAGTCGCGCAGCATCTGCTTGTGCGACAGGTCGTCCTGGTTCTGCTTGTAGTGGTCTGCCTTTTGACCGAACTGTATTATTGGGAATTGCAATAGGTCATTGAATGCGGAATTATTGTTAATCTATCGCGTCGATCGAAGTAATGAGGAGGCTGCGCGCGTTATGTACTCACGTTATCCTGTACCAGAGGATTGGCGCCGAGATGCAACAAGAGATTGTAGTAGTGACCATTATCGGCTAGGGTGGCTGCATAATGCAGGGGCGTCCGACCGTCCAGATCGAGGGCATGCGCCGTTTCCGGGAATCTCCCTGCCAAGTATCTGCAGCGTACAAACGCGTTATATGTATATATGGTAAAAAGCGCGCGATCGATGTAATAAACCGGCCTATGCATCGTATGCGGCATATACCTGACGACCGGTGTGTGACCAAAGATGACGGCTACGTGCAGGGGCGTGGCTCCGTGCGGCGATGACGGGTCTTTCGCTATGGCGAACTTGCGCCTGTCCAGAGATATTTGCAAGTCCTTGAGATTTCCCTCCCTCGCGGCTTTGTGCACGGCGCGTATTTTTGCCTGTCGAAAAGAAATTGAAAAATACTTACGACTGATTTTCGTGGCACATGAGTTTCAGTAGAATAGATAGGGTTCGGTCAGGCATAGCCGCACGGTTAGAAAATTTGACCCTCACCATGTAAGCCGGAACATTGTCGATGAAAGCCTGTAATTCGGGGTTGCTCGAGTGTCGGCCGACGAGCCGGTGGCCCTCGCCCGTCAACACGAGCGCTGCCAACTGTTCCATAGTCCCGTTCTCCACGAGCTCGGCCGTCTCCTCGCCCACGGCCATGTCATCCTCTTCCTCCCCAGGCACACCCTCCGCTGGCGTCTCTTCACCCTCGGCCTCGGGCTCTTCCTCCGCTGTCGGTTCTTCGTCCTGTTCTTCTCCTTTCACCACCACCTCCGCCTCCTCCTCCTCCTCCTCCTTCTCCTCCTCCTCCTCCTCCTCCTCCCCCTCGCCGTTTATCTGCGAAACATCAGCGATCTCTTTGCGTTTTTATGCGACTCAACGGTACATTCTATACCGATTGTGTGCTATAGTTTATACATGGGACGTTTATTCGCATCGCAGCTATCTGCTATTTTAATTTTTACATATTTCAGAATATTATGTAATGTATCTATCCGCAACGGAACTTACCAGAAAAGCTCGAGAAGGTTCTCGCAGCTAACGCGCAGTGATCCGCGCGGTACCGCGCTTTACTCACGTGTGCGCACGATTTTTACTGCGAGCACCACCTATTATAATACACTCGGTGTACAATGTGCGCCTCTTCTATAAGTATATCGATCGATCATCCTTCGTACAGACGCGTCCGTTTTCTCTTTTATGGGGAAACCAGTATGCGTATACCTATATATAACGCGCCGTGAGTCTATCAATCGATCGCTATCTAGTCCGGTCGCGCGGCTCTTCGCGTATAGCGTACACACGGAAGCGCGAGGTGCTCTCATTACTTTACTACCATTTTTACCTCGACGTGTTTTTAGCCGAAGCGTTGCCACGTATAGTTTGCGTCTATACGTGGCTCACGAATATTTCAAGGTTTGGAAGGATTGCTCGGTTCACCCGGTTCTCGGCTATTCTTTTAGGCAGGCAATTTAAGGATATTTGAGGATGAACGATTTCGTCGTTGGTCGTTAAAGGAGAATTAAGCTAATCTCGCATCGGTATACATTTAATGTAGTCCACCGCGAAATCGCTTTTACTATACATTTATTTGAATTAGTAATGAAAAAATTGCATCAACTACTTTGTCTACATCCGCATTGAGTTTTATGTTCGTTATATATGCACAACTGTTAAATTAAAAAGAAATTAGCTCCAGCATTAGCCCGAGCTGTGTTTTAAACGTTAATAAAATTATGTGTTGGATTTATTAGAAAAATCTAACTTATCTACTCACATCTATATGCGCAAAAGTTGAACAATTTTACATGTAGAATCCGGATTTTAATGATTTCACGAATACAACAAAAGGGAGCAAAAATATTTTAATTTTTAGAAATAACGATAAAATTGCAACATTTACTAATAACTAAAATAGCTTCAGTGACCAAACACAAAAAAAAACGATATTGAAGGTGGTAAGGATAGTTTTCGATTAATTATTGTATACAAGTAAAGTATAATAATCATACAATTTATTTGGTATTTTGTGTTTATAATAAGTGTATATACAAAACATAAGTATATCGACTACTCGAGTGTTTATTCAGAATTCATTGAATATTTAAAGCGTGCCAACTTTGAAAAACGACAGTAGTTATTACATATTTTGGAGTATTTCTTAAAAACGTTGCAGTTAATATAGTGAAAGAATATTCAGTGGGATCACATGTATATAAAAATAAATTATTAATAAAAATAAAAAAGATATTTTTCTTTTAAGAAATACTCTAGGGAAGTCGTACGTGTATGTTTGCATAATCCAGATATAGGTGTAAATATAACAATTTCTTTACAGTGATACAGGCATATAATTGCATTGATACTTAGTAAATCATTGTAGATATATATGGAGGCGGTTCAAATTTCTCAAACGCACGTATTATCGTAATTCTTTCATCTACACACTATATCAACAGCAATATCACAACAGTGGCGAAGAAGATTGTCGATAAAACGTCGCGAAGACAAGAGACAAACATATATGTAATGTATATAAGAGAGGAATAAAAAATCAACGGTTTCACTCTCATATATATCATTTATGGGTACCATATACTTATCGACGACACTATATATATGTGCGACGCATCAGGTATATGCAAAAAATCTGCAGTAATCGCAATTTGCCTCCTATAATTATGTATTATGGTAAAATAAAAGAAAAAATACATCCCACCCTTGCACGAGAAAGCCGGAAAAAAAGAGAAAGAGTTATATGTCATATATCCGGAGATTGTGCGGTGTATAGAGCTGACGGGCCTGCAATAAAACAACGAAACATCCATATTAAGACAGGTGTCTTTACTGATCTCTAACCTGCTCCTCGTCGTTCGGCGTGGCAGCCAGGCCGGAATCTGCGGTGCTGGGCTCTGCCTTATCCTCCTCCTCCTCCTCCTCCTCCTCCTCGTCCTTCTGCTGCTGGTCTTTGTCCGGAGTCTCCTCTTCCTCGGCGGGAACCGCCTCGCCCGTTTCCTTGTCTGTCTCATCGCCCGGCGCTGGCTCTTCATCCTCCGCCCCCGCTTCCGCTTCGGCTACATCTGCATCGACGTCGGGCTTTTCCTCCTCGTCGTTGTTATTGTTGTCGTCGTTGTCGCCGTTGTCGTCGTTGTCATTGTCGTCGTCGGGGGCCTCGGTTACCTCTATTTCCGGGTTATCGTTCTCGTCCACCTCGGGATTCTCTTCCGCGGGTTCGACCTCCTCGACTTGCTCGGCAGATTCTTCCTCGTCTTCGGCTTTCTCGGCCGACCCTTCTTCTTCGTCCTCTGCCTTTTCCGCGGATTCTTCCTCATCTTCGGCTTTCTCGGCAGTCTCTTCGCCTGCGGGGGCTACTTCCTCCTCTCCGGCCTCGTTACCGTTTAGCTCGTCTTCGGCGTTCTCGATCTGTTTGATTTTTAGGGGTGGGGAATTGTATTTTTTTTTCTCAACGGACCCCAGCGTTATTAAGTTAATAAGTACTTTTTCCCCGCCGAGTCGCGGGAAAAAAGTGCTACGTTAGAGTCAATAGTACGACGTACGCGTAGCACTTGACTTTCCCCCGACGGCGATGAAGGAGTACCTGCAGAGAGTACTTACGCTTAAAAAATCGTACACCATGCACTCGAGAAAAAAGCCGGCTGTGTGCGCTTGGGTTTACGTGACAACTTACACGCAGGAGACTATAGCGTATACAGCCCGTACTTTCTTATCTCGCGGTGCTGCAATGTATAATATGCCAATTTGCGTGCCTCGGCACTCTGACGGGTACTGTGCGAAAATTTTTCGTATTTCTTCATTTCTTTATGGACTTTTCATTTGCTTCACAAGAGGGACTACAGCGTAAAAAAATAGTTAAAAAATTGTCTGCAAATTTTCTTCACTACCCTTATTTTTACTGTATTTTATCGACAATCTTGGAAGAGCTTGCAAGCAAAGTGTGTAACTCGATCAATATATATAAAATAGAAAATAATTTCTGCCAACTTGAATTGATGTAATGAACCATGTTTATTTATACCCTGAGCAAGCACTTTGAAGCAATTCAATAAATAATGTAGCAATAATACTATGTATGTACAAGTTCTTTTTGACAGCATAATAATTGCAGAACTAGCATATTGTATATACAAAGCTTCATTCGTAAACTATAACATCGACTACTTAACTAAGTTTGATAATTTAGCGAATGATAATTTTGTTAATAATATATTTGCGGATGATCGATGCAATGGCAATAAAAACACTGTAGTACCTCTTTTAAATTTTCAAAATATGATATATAATAAAATGTATAACTTTAAATAGTAAATTTTGTACATGAGCAATTTAATTTATGATGTTTGAAAAATTATAATTATAGTATATAGAGAATGCAGAAAGGCGAAAAATTATAATCACGCTGTCTATACCTTTTGTGCATTTTCATGATAAGTATGATGTGCTGTACTCGTGCTTATATATATAATTCAGTCGAATAATATAAACGATGCCCGTGATGCTGAATGGCGAAGGCAAAACGACACACATAGACGTGAATACCCGCGGCAGTGAACAAAACCTTAGGTTATTATGCTGCGCCAACTTATCGTGCAGGTGTGCTTCTAGCAAAAGTCTCATTCTTTCTTATAAATTAGCAAAAGTATAATTCTTAAATTATCTCAATTATTATGAATCAATGAGAAAAATATCCGATCGATTTAAACGATGCAAATGATTTTTAATTACACATGCACTACCATTATTACATAGAAATGTTAACGAAAAATTCTAACATATATATAATGCATACTTTGTACAGTGCCAGCGGCAATACCGCTTGATTCCAATTATGTAAAACCATATTTAGGATTTCAAGATTCATTATACCAAACTAATCGTTATGATGCGAATCAGGCACTTAAGTTGCATTGTAATTTCACTATTGTATGTCTAAAATATTATCTGCCTATAAATATCTGGCCGTTTATTATTGATTATACAATAACATTGCGTTGGTCGACTCGAAAATCAAATATATACTCTGGATTCTACATACACGAGAGCCTATATAATTCAGAACAAATATATATATACCTATTGTACAAGGGTAAAGTTTATACCTGACACTGAATTAAAAAGACATATAACTGTTATAATATGTATAACTATACATATATACATATATATATATATATATATATATAAGATAAGATAAGATAGACTATTATATGTAATTAATCCCTCTCTAATTCAGAAGAAAATACGAGACTTTTTTGCTCGCCCCGATCTCGCGATCAGTCGCGGTGCTGATGGTAGCAGTGGTGCAAGTCAATCGCAATACCTCCGGCGTGGCGACATCCTCAGTGAGCTTTGCCGACTCTGCGCTGCCGAAAGCGCTGTCGTCGTCGGCATTGTTACCGGTTCGCCTCATTCGCGTCAGCGGTTGGTCCGTCTCGATGATGCGCCAGTCCCAGTGTCGGGGGTAGCTCGTCCCGGAAACGCGCGGCGCGTCCGGCACCATCACCAAACTCGTCAGGTCCACGTCGGCCGGCCTGTTCTTGTAGAACGCAGCTGTCTTTTGGCGCTGCGAATCACGAGTGCAATCGTTTTTTTTTCTAATACGTGTATGGAAAATCCCGAGACGGCAGTCGAACTCTTACGTTGTCGATTTTACTCTCGTCAGCTCCATACTCCACCAACAGGTCGTACATGACACCGCCGTCTCTGCAGACAGCCGCATAGTGCAAGGGCGTCCGGTGCTCGTTGTCCTGAGCGTTTACGATCGCCGGGTATCTGTCGAGAATTTCCCTTGCCAGCTCCAGGTAGCCCAAACCGGCGGCCTGCCGAATGCATTAGATGTATAATATATGTATGTGTGTGTGTGTGTGTACGCGCGCGCGCGAGTAATATTAAACTTAAACTCGATCGATTTTTATCATCGTCGAGACCCATCATTATATATACTTTACACGCGAACGAACCTTGTGCAGCACGTTGAGGCCATTACTATCCTTACTGCATAAAATTATTGGAGTGACTGGTTCTTCCATTTTCTTTCGAAAGCTGTCCAAATCATTCTTTATAGTCGCGGCGTGGATGTCCTTTATCGTGCCCTTTATTTTAAATGGCATTGCAGATACGATATTAATACTGATATTTATGTATATACATATGTATTTACACACCATGATAAAGGGAGCCGCTTCGAGAAACCTTTTGACTCGAACGTTGTTGCTCGTTTCGCAACGCAACTTCGAGCCGTGACCCTCCCATAGTACGTGTTGGAGCTTTCCGATGTCTCTATTGTGAATCCATATTCGTATATTCGAAGGCTTGAAGTCGAGGCCTAGAGAGAAGACGAGCGACAAGCATAATGTATAAAAATGTGTTGACTATTATACGACGGAATGAACAAGTATACTTGTTAACCGCGCGTTTATAATTTATACGCTATAGGGCAACATCAACTCAAAGGCCACACATGTGTAGAAGTAAATAGTCTTGTACAGAAGTAAAGAAGCCTATTATACGTGTAAGCTAGATTAATTTGTGTCAATGGAATAAGTTGATTTAATTTGATAGAGGACGCCCGCGCGCTCTCTTAGCCGTGACTCTTATACTTTACAACTTTTTCAGTTTAATCGTATGAAAAGTACTTATGCACCTATGTAATATGTATCGAAAGAAGAAAAAATCTTTGAAAACAGTTATATCGAGAAATATTCATCGAGGATGAATAAATTTAACTGTGCAGCTTTGGAAAGCGATTGTTAGTTGTTGGAAACGCGCACGTATTCGACGCAAATCAATAAAAATTACTCGGCTCTTATATGTCAACTGCACACCGAAGCCAACCACGCTAACTTCCTTGAAACAGTCGAAACTTAAAGCAAGAAGTATCAAATGTATAATTCAGTAATAATAATTAATACCGCTGGTCACCGCCGCTCTCGCCTTCCCCATCGCGATGACTGTCGCACTCTGACTTACGAGCGCGTGAAGGGTAGGGTACACCGATCCGTAATCGCGCGGCTCTAAAATTTCTCTATATTCCTTCTCTTCTATAGCATCCTATAGCCTGGAGTGTCCGAACCCGATGCGCAGAAGACTATGTATGTACAATTTATGCACACTCTACGTCTGCAAATTTGCGCCTGTCGATCTTGGTCCCTGTAAACAGTAGGTGTATTGCACGTACGTAGCCCCCGCGCCAAGCGCGATATTACTTATAACCGAGCGGGGTTCAATTATTCAGGCGGCACCGCACGTGCACCAACAGCTCGCAAAGTGTCGAGCGCGACGGGTATGTTTACCGCCGCGCGCGTATAAGTCTTCGGAGAATACGAAAATTCGACATTTTTTTCCAATCGCATATACACTTTTTTTTTAATTTTTCAAGTATCTTATGACTCTTTTATAACGCTCTTATCGCCGGACTTGTTTATAGTACAGAGAACGTAGTTCTTTATAAATTACTCCAAATTATATAGAAATTCCATTTATATGACCTTGGGGCATAGGTTTCCTAAAACTCTGTAAAATCTCAGCAAATAATTTATAATCGCGGATTAAAAGTCAATGACGACCTTAATAATATTTGCGAAAAAAACATTTTTACGTCGAAAATGCAGAGCTGCGGATGGTAATAAAGTTATGTGTTATCCGCGTGACGTATAATTTAATTCTGGGTCACTGGCGATTTGAAACGTCATCAATCGATAGCAAATTTACATCACATCGGTCTGCTGTGATGCTAGAAAATCGACATTAATTTCATATAATGCTGGTGAGGCGTGTATATACATCTAAACTATAAGTTGTACATAAACGTTTTACCCAAACTGTTTAAAATTAGCTTATTTTGAGTTAGTACATCATTGAGATTTTCATAGTTTTCAAGTAAAATCTTTTAATTGCCTACTATATCTATACGATAAATTAAAAGAATCAGTCAAAATGAAATTAGTTTAAAAGTGGATTGCGTACAATGATTAATGGCGTATATAGATTTTCCTTGGAAAACTTGTGTACAACAGTAAGGTATAATGATAAAACAGTTAAAAAGCCATAATGCGAGTCTAACGATTACCGAAAGATAAATAAAACTGTTTAAAGTTATATTCGTGGCAACATTACTTTGTATACATATGGATGTAACAGCTCTATTCAAACAATTCCCAACCCCTCTAGATCTGTCATTAGCATCTGGTTAAAGTTGCGTATATGTTCTAATACTCGGCCGCGTCCATTCGTATCGTTCGTATGAGACATTATATTACGAGCGTTTCATAGCCAAGGTGCGCGTTTTAAAAATTTACAGTCGAATGAATCGATCGCTGGTTCGCGGTGTCGCGCAGACAGAGCAGTCTAAGTATGTATATTCGTTATATATCGATGAGAGAAAAACGCGAGCAGATGAGACTCTATTAGCTATATTATAATATAGACCCCAAGGAATTTACAATGTCCACATAATATGTGGATGCGTATATTTGCTTAATAAAGATAAATATATACTATATATTTTAGGTAAGAAAATGCGAAGAATTGAGCATATGAGTGGCGCGAGCGTGTAGAAGAATAGCGGAAGAATAGACAGAGAGCGAGAGAGAGAGCTACTCACTGCCGGACCACTTGGAGGGATCCTTGGAGCGTAGTCTGCGGCTGGGCATCCTGTCGGGATCTGGCAGCTCGATTTCGGAGCCACGTTGCAGATAGTAGGCCGCAGGGTTGCCCCGTTTGTCGCAGACGCTCGCGTCGCAGCCCGCCTCGATTAGAATGTCCCAGACGGCCTCGGGGTCGCGGCAGGCCGCGCAGTAGTGCAGCGCCGTTCTGCCCTCCTGCCAATCGCGATGCGTTATATTCAGAACACCTTATTCTTGTATGATAATGGCGATATTTTTTTCTTTTCTTTTCTTTTCTTTTTATTGGATCGGCCAATTTTTATCCATCAACTGCGATTGCTTGAAGGGAATCGGCGACATTGAAAGCGCGCGCTCTAACTTTGCTTGAAACTTACATGTATGTATAAATGAACAAACAACCGAGTAAACTATCGATCCGCGAGCCGTTTAAGCGTTGAAAGAAAAGACAAAGACTTATAATGGCCGGCTCGTCCGCCGCGGCGCGATAGAGATGATGAAAATTTTCGAATGAAAAGTGGAAACTCGCGCGCAAGAACAGCGACCATATTATAAACTTATCGTATTTTAGCGACGGATGTAGCGCAACGCGCGAGACCGCAGACGATAAACTCGGCAGGTCGACTGATTCTATAGGCGTAGAAGAAGGTGCGTCTGTCGAGGGAAATAAGTATATATTCGAGACACCCCACCCCCGATGACAGCCCACCCGAGCGAGTTGCGTCTTTATTATATATATATACTTACAAGTATTTTAAGTTGGCACGGTTGCTTTTATATATAAAGACTTAGGGCGCCGGTGCTTTGCGCGCGGAAGATTTTTAGCTGCAGTTTTACCTGCGCGGGTAACGGCCGTTGAGAAAAAATGTCATTATAAAAAAAATCTAATGTTATCGTCTACTCGAAAGGAATCAATCCAATGTGTAAAAGCGCGCGAGGGCGGATCGTTTCTCGCACGTCAAAAGAAAGAAAAATTACTCGCGCACGAGTGACGCCGGGAAAACACGTTCTCGTGTGCAGTCAATGTATACAACGGAGTGTAAACGAGCCTCATCGCATGTGTCTCAAGGCGCGAAGACGGAAGGAAGGAAGGAAGGAAGCGACGATATCCAAACCGGAAAATAAAAACAGGTGGTTCGCGCGCCTTGGGACTACACTGCAGTCACGCGATATCGTGCGCGGCGATAGTCGTCAGGGAGTCTCTTATTATAATATGCTCATAATATCGCAAAATCAATTATTTTCGATTCCGAGGACTTATCTAGAACATTATACTTTATATTATAAAAAGTATTACATATTTTTGGAAAAAATGCAATTTTCATTGCGATTATGAGGTTGTAAAATTGTACGCAAGACACGATGAAAGCTATACAACTCATATTACCTATATATCATACATATCAGAGCTAATATATATATACTTACTAATCTATACTATATGCGTATTATGTGTTACGGAACTGGCGTTTAAAGCTCTATTTTATGGATTCGTTTTAAATACGATTTGCCGATTGCATTTAGTTCGATGAAATAAATCGGTAAACCCGTGGGATTTTTTATATATGCCACACGCGGGCTGTCAGAGTGGCCCGGAATAAGCAAATATTGATAATTCGTGCGTGACGCGGAAGCTAGATAGAAAAGCAGACGCATACATTCGATGTGTTTGGTTTTGCTGAAGAGCGGAGGCAACTTACATAATGAAAAGAAATACTTCAGTCAAATATGAAATGGTATTTCGTTTAGTCAAAAATAAAAAAAATTAATGCTTTATTCTTTAAGTGGTAAAATTGACGCGTCGCGCGCAACTATCTGTTTTACCGACCATATCATACAACGTTAGTTATATTTATATTGAACAAAAGTTGACCTGACGATTTCGTCGTTACCGACACCGGCATATTTGTCCTATGTGTATACGACATGTACGATTTACATATATATATATTTATATGTGTATATAATTACCCTATCTTTTTGTTCAACTGTCGTTGGATAATTATCGACGATCCATTCGAGGATATCCTGATGGTCGTAATAAACGGACTTATGAATTAATGGAGTACCAGCTGTATCTTTGGCAATGACTAGTTTCTTCTTCGGCTCTCCGTCGACGAGCCTCTGTACCTCGGCCAGCGAACCTCGTACAACCGCATCGTGAATTTGGGAGATCTTCGTCTGCACAAGAGAGAATCGTCTTGTATATTAGTTTTTCTTAAGAAAAATACGATTGAATAATATTTTGAAATGGCTACCAGGTAATTCGGCAATCCTTTGAGAAATACTCTCGTTCTGAGGTCGGGTGACTGTTCGCCGAGTAGTCGCGTGCCTCTGCCTTCCAGGACGACATGTTCGAGTTTATCAAGTTCACCGCGACTTAACCAGTGCTTCAGATTTGACGAGTTCATCTGCAATTCTATAATTATATGAATAACTTTACATTCTATAATTATTATAATTATTATCATTGTCGTCTCGCCTGCACTCGCCAAACCCGAAGCATTTTTGCGAGTCGTTCATTGTTTATTGCGCGCTGATGCGGCTCGATTCATATTAGACGAAATTGATCATTTATAAAATGCGAGGATACCGATAGACATTTGCAATTATGCAACAATAAGTTCTTGCAGGCAATGCCATATATATACACATGCAGATCGCGTATGTCATGCAGAGAGAGGGTAGCCGTCATGGGGGCTAAATGCTGCTGGTATGTGGGGAATAATGTTATAGGCTTGTCATCGAATATCGATATACCGCGACTCGCATATATACGTATGAGAATACTCTGTTTCAACGCGCAGATACGAAGAGTATATATTATACACATTTGCTCATCGTTGAAATCGGAGTAACTATAGCTTGACGGGCTTGAAAACTGGGGCTAGGCACGCGTTGACGGGCTTTCTATATTCTTATACGCGGTCTAAGAAGAAAACTTTTCGAGCCAATAATTTATTTTCAACATTCCATAATTCAAACCGTCGGAAATTCGTAATACGGGAATAGGACAAAACAAAGCTCGTGTCTAGTCTTTGAAAAACCGCATAGTGAAATGTGGTCTGATGGTATGTATACGGTATGATCTCGTCACAGTTTTCCGTGGCTAACATGCGGCCATAATAAGCTTCGCTTCTTTAGCGCGTCGCGCAAGCTGCAAGTCACGTTTGTATTATTGAACAGCAAACTATGTTTCTAAGTAGTGAAGAAGAAACTTGTCAAACATTACATCCATTCTATATATTCTATATAGCGCAAGAAGTTCAAACGACTGCACTTATTGAGACTTTTGCAATGTTCAATCAAACCTTTCTGGAAAGTATTGCGCTTTTCTGTCTAAACAGCACATAAAATTTGGAAACATATATCGACATCTTCTTGTATGCACATACTACATTTCATTTATTTAAAATTTCCAACGGATTAAAAACACTGCGCGCACACGCACACACACACATTTGAGTTTGACTATATGTAATATACAGTGTATAAAATGCACAACGTACCTTCTTTTCAAAGCAGCCTGAATAATATCACGACTCACGGCATTTGACGTTAGCTCCTGTCATCCGTTTCCCGCGGTGTTCTTCGAGAAGCCGCCACGAGAGCGAGAGCACGAGCTGTATGGCAGCCAGAGACTGGCTAGAAAAAAGCTCGCGCTTGCGGAGCCGCGGCTCGAATGGGGCGAAGCTACGGCCCACATCGCGCCTATAGCTATACCAACCATATATGCCTGCCTCTTTTATATAGCTGCGCCACAATGACAGCGCACGCAGAGCTGTACTTGTAAGCGTATACGTGTGTGTTAGTGTCTATGCGTGTATATATAGGGTCGGCGCCGTCGATATGGTGCGGCCGCGAGTAGGGTGCTGGCGGTTACTATTTCTTCGATATACAAAATTATCCTAGATATTTTATGTGCGAGTAGAATACTTATGTTTTGAATGATTGATTTAAAAAACTAGATATATAATCATATTATACCTATATATATATATATATATATATATAAAAGCGCAATGAACATAGTGCGCGGATTCGTGCGGTTATAATAGGACACTTGATTATTATTTGACGATAATTCCTCCTGAAAGTTCGATCGTGAATTGCCTTTATAGTCCATTCATATAAATATTTTGCTCGCCATACGATATAGAAGAGCACACAGGGTTCAGTACGGACGGATCATTATATATATAGTAAAAGGCAAACTACCCTCAGACTGAAATCATGCATTAATTATCCGTATACTTGTGTACTTATTCTTGGCTCTTCTTTCCGAGCACGCGCGGCTAAGGTATACAATAAATATTTTCATATCTCGATTTCTCACTAAGTAATTGATATAATTGCAGAAAAGATTCCGTTTCCGCGTATATACGGATTCCAAAGCAGTATAAGCCGTTCTAAACATTTGTAAAGCTTTATTATAAACCATCAACAACAAATATACACATATGTGTCTCCGCGACTGGTCTTACATACTTAGCCTGCATTGCTGTCTTTTACTTATTCAACCGCTGACTCGGACGCGCTTTTCACATCGATTTTCCTCGTTCCGACCGGCGATCGCGAACCGGTGCAATGACACTATACGTATGTAAGGCTTTGATTAGCGTTAAAGAGCTGGGAATGCACTTTTTTCTTCGAGTACTGAAATTTCGTAACGAGAAACCTACTTCCAGTTCCGACAATTGCAATGTCGCTGCACGAAAATGCATACGAAGCGGTTTGCTTGCCGAATTTGTTCGATCGGCAAATATGCGCTTTCAATTGAGCTTTCACTCTTGGCTCGATTCTTTTTTGATCAACAGATGAAAATCGTACTCCCGTAGAGCATATTGAAGATGTTTAGAAAATTGCTGTTGGTCTCTCTAGTGTCAGCTCTCAGTGCCAGTGGTTCAGTATTTTCTTTAAATGTTATTAAAATTTTATATTTTTATGAATGACCGATCGATACTTACATCACACACAGAACAATCACCGAGTGATTCAGATTTGACCTGTACCGGTCGACCTCATTATAATGCAACTCTCACGGCTTATTATCCAGACTTTAGCAGTGACGTAGAGTCGGATTACCTTGATTCGAGAGGAAAGAAATTAAGGAATTTGCAGGTACTCTAAATATTACTTAATATTGCTTATATATATATATATATAAATTATAAACTTGGAAAAAGTATATATATCTAACTATGATCTAATGCGAAGTATACATAGTATAGTATCTCGGCTGCAATCAGACTCAACTAGTTTTTTTCCAACCATCATGATTATTCCTCTTTATATACGTAATAGCATAAGTTTGCGTATGTTTTCTGTGAATCCCCTAACTTTTCTGCATAATGTAAGTAAATAAAGGTCGACGACACATGGGACTCGTTTAATCGTTCGGTTCTTCACCGAGATGTCTCGTTCAATGTGATAAATTGCTTAAAAAAGTGGTAAAAACAGTATGTGTCACTTATACATAATAATAGGCATTCGACATCCGATGAATAAGGCGCTATCTTAATCCGACGCTTTGCATAAAGAATCACTCGGTATAGTAGCACACATATACGCACACATATACATGTATACATAGCATTAGAGGATGGGCTTCTGTAAAATCCAATTGCTCGTGCGTAATATACACAAGTCTGCAGGACTTAACGTGAAGCATTATTTTCAAAGGATTTTCTAGACGGTAGAGCCGACTACGTCACCGTGGCTATGGACGAAATTCCTAAGCTAAAGTACGGCTCCGTTATCTGTGTTCCGGAACTGAATCGACAGTTTGGCAGAAGAATACCTTTGCAGGTAAATATACTTCCGAAAGCAAATAAAAAAGAATTCTCATTCGGCGTAAATTTATTATCGCAGGTACGAGATCACGGAATCAACTTGAATGGCAAAGGTTACTCCAGATTGGATATATGCGTTAGAGCTGAAGCTGATAGCTATGACAATGCCGTAAATCGTCTGGTTACGATTTATACCCAAGTTTAGTAATATAAATATTTATCTGAATTTCTCTGTGAACTCCCGAAATTTTGTACGCCGATGTAATATAACATATAAACGCAATAACCGGTTTATACCGCTCGACTCATTTATCGATGTAGCGTACTTAAAAATGTACTTGATAATACTAAAAATAAATAATATAGGTGTAAAACAGTAACTATATTTTTATTATAACATTTCACACTAAAAATATAAATCGATTAGAAAAAATTGAGATTGCTTGCATTAAGGCGTTTTCACCCAATTTGGCCAAGTTTGAATAAGTTGATAAAGTTTATTGCCTGGACAAGAAGTCGCCCAAGCCTGTTTGTGACCAATCAACGAATAAGTCTTGCTGATCTTGCCTAAGGATACTCCGTAAGAAATCAAACTCTTTATTGCATCGGTTGCAGCAGTATTGGGAATCCGATCTGTTGTGAAGCAGAGTAAATTTGGATAGAATTAAAATAAATGTATAACTATTGATATATCATGCCTATACATATTTATAAGTGCACTTTTTTTATTCTTCATTTTTCACCAGAGCAATTGGGGGAAAAACCTCCCGGTAGTTTAACCCAGTTTTAACCCAAATTTATTTTTTCCTTAAATTAATCCTACCAATATGTCCGATTATAAGCGTTTGAACGCATTGATTTGAGAAGTACGGTTAATCAATCAAATTATGAAGCCAAAAAGTTGTAAAATGGACCTTTAAAGTCACATGGTCGTGCCTTCCTTTCACGTAGAAAAGAAACGTGTATTTTTAGTGTAATTTTTCTATGGTTCTATTTATAAAGATATTAAATAATACAAGTGAAAAGTTTAATTATGCCCCACGCTCCTCTACTTACTTTCGTAATTGCCAATGACGCAGATGCCAATGCTCTTCTCGTTGTAAGTTTTAGTGTGGGCGCCGGTTTTTCCCCAACCTCGACCTTCGTAAACATTTCCATCCTCGCCCACGAGGAAGTTGTAACCGATGTCGCTCCATTTTTTCGTATTTATGTGATAATCCTGAAAAGCCGGAGTAGTCATTGCAGGAAGAGGTATGCTATTATCCCTGAATTAAGAATAAAGTGAAAGATTGCCTGGAAAGATCGAACTCTGGCTTGGCAGATTGCCCTAGTTGTGCAGGTGTCGGAAGCAGCGTGATGTACGATAACGTAGGGCGGAGGATCGACGGTCAATGGAGTCACCAGACCCTTTGGCGCCTTCGCGCCCCATTCCGATCTTGTTATTATAGTAGGAGCTGCAATGGAAAGCGTCCGCGCATATGCGTTCGTTCTATGAATTGTTTTCAACTTGGTGCACACTTGTACATGTCGCGTAATATAAAATAATACTATTGTTTCTTTTTTGTCATCTAGCGCACTGCAGTGGGCGCAAAAGCGATTTGAACAATTTGAAAAATGAATTTTGTCACTATAAGAACTAGTGAAAACTTTATGCAAGAAAATCTGAACAAACAATATTACCATCTACAGAATTATCAGGCAGGGATTTCCCTTGAGCCGCCAGAAGCAAAGCTAGCAATAACAACGATCTTCCGCCTATCGATGAGAATCCGATGCTTCGATACATGATCACGCGCATGAAAACTTTGCACAGAGCCGTCCCGCGTCTACTCACCCACTCGCAGTTAAATGCCACCACTCGAATGTGGCTTGCGTCAATTAATTTATATCCAGTATCTATTAGCTGCGCTCGAACGACTCGCGTCGCATGATTTTATACACAAGTCAATTGCTGCTTATTCGATAAATCGCGCATACAAAGTTCTTCCCCGATCACTTTCGGTTCGACACGACGATTCTTTCAATCGTCTTTGCTATACTTACTCCGCAAGTCCGCAGCGCGCTTATCGGTTTTTCTTTCTCCCGATATGAGCTCTGCAGTGCGCATTTAGAGGCAGATTCTCAGCGTCTGTTTTATCTCCGTGTTTTTTTACTCAGTATATACGTATACGCTGTATCTTTGATATAATATCATATTGCGTCGCTGTACATAGAATTTATCGTTACAGACACCGATGCCCTTTTCTTAAATAATACATGATTTTCAAAAAGTCATACATTATATAGTAGTGGCCAAATATGCGCTTTCCCTCTTCTTCGAGACCTTATAATATAAGATATTTATATACGTATAACATTTGCATGTGAATCTCTATATGTAATTTTTCGTAATCTATAGCCATATCTCAAATTTTTGTGTCAAGGTCTCGACGACGGTCGAAAGATTCGTATCATCGCACGATGATTGATTGTGCCGTTTACACTAATCCTTTGTTTTTTTTTTCCTCACATTCTGAACTCTCGAAAAAAAGTTCAACCGTTTGTAACTTTAATCTAATCTGCGATTGAAAATCTCACGTATACGTATATATAATTTCAGTGCGCGTATATCCTTATTATGTGAGCCGAAATGGTAAATTATTTTTTCTCTTTTAATATATTCTTTTTTGAACGCACTTAAATGACATTCGTAATTTGAGCAACCCCGTACTGAAAGTTGCGTATCGCACGATGAATAATAAAATAGTAAACGCGAAGCAAGTCGATTCATGATGTCATGTACATGTGGAAGATAAATTATCACGTCGTTATATACATACTGCGATAAAAGCTTATATGAAAATGTCATATAGGTGCTCCAAAAGAACTAGCATCGCTAGTAAGCATTCATCACTCTTGTATATAGCGAATGTAAAATGAAAATACACGCGAGTATACATAGCGCTGAACGCGCAATGAATCAAGTAACGCAATAAAGTTTACGAAGGTTCTCCTCTGCATCAGCGCTGCACGTGTCGCGTACGTACGCGCGTAGTGCGACGTTTAAATGGTCATTGTCGGAGCGCTAATTGTCGCAGAATAATTGCCATATGCTTTTCCATTTCTCGCGATGTGAGCACGTGCGGAAATGCTGCCAAGTCAAAACAGCAGATGCGCCAGGAAATATATACATATATGTTACGTAAAGCTAATATACAATAGCTCACCTTTTGTGTACTACATGATATATATTACTTATCCTCGATGATCAAGTTTGGCGTGTTTTTACTTTTGTGATAAATGAATTTGACGATCGAATTATTCTTATCTAGCAGCGTATAATTTCCTTATTGTCAAGTTTCGCTGAGAGATGACGACTTGCATACATGAAAACTCTGGTGGCAAGCTTTGCATTATTTTATTTACACTATGCTACAGCGTATATTCATAATAAATGTAGGCGGATAAATAGTTAATATATGTACAAAATAACACACATCTAGAGTCAAGTTGTAAGTGTGCGTATTTAGAAATGTATCGAGCTCTCTCCTTCTCTATCCGTCCTATCCGGAAGTGGAATCGAGGGGCACGGGTGTCGGGCTGTCGGTCCAGTTGGGCATTTGTTGCACGTACTCGTACAAAGCTTGTCCAGGACACTCGGTGTTTCGAGCCTGTCGATGCCCGATCACGTTGTAGTTCTCGCGAATCTTGTTGAGGGAAACACCGCAGCTTATCAGCGAGCTCAGGGCCTTCAGCGCGGCCTCGTTCGGCAGAAAATCTATATATGCGAAGAAGAAAAAATACCGAGTCATATGAGGATTTTTTGTGAATTTTACATTTTATTCACCGCGATTATACCGAAAACTCACCGATGAAGTTGCCGATCATGCAGATGCCGATCCCCTGTCCGTTGTAACCGGGCGCGTGAGCTCCGACGACGTCCCAGCCGCGACCCTCGTAGACGTTTCCGTCCTCGCCGATGAGGAAGTGGTAGCCGATGTCGGCCCAGCCCCGCTCGTCCAGGTGCATGTTCTGATAGGAGCGAACTATGGCCGAGCAGCTCGTTTGGTCCTGACAGTAGGTCGAAACTCCGCCGTGGTGAACCACCACGTAAGGGGTTGGCGACGTCGGCAGAGGCTCCCTTTCCAGTGGCTTACGCGCCTTCCACTCGGCTCGAGTCACGATGCGGGGACACAATCCTGATGCGTGGATTTCAAAGCCAATTAAAGTTAAGTAAAAATATCCGCAAATGCGCACGCCGAGGCGCATTCGAAGGAAAATTCCAAGGAACGAAATACCCCTCTCCAAATTAACCATATCGCAGCTTCTATGTTTGCACATGGCAGTGCGGATCCTCGCGTCTTAATATCTGTATATATATGTATATATGAATCGCAAACGACTTCCGCGCGCTCATAATATAATTACCACCAGCTGCAGCAGCGTCAGTCGCGTCATCGTGAAGAGGCGCAGCCGTGGTACACCCGATCGAAAGCAGCAGCAGCAGCAGCAACAGTCCAGGACGGCAAAATTGCCCGACCATCCACTCGAGGAACCTCATGAATACTTTGGTGCGTGGGTGCGTGGGTGCGTGGGTGCGCGCGTGCACGTGCGTCGGGGCGACGAGTTGCGGGCGAGTATTGGCCGGCTACTCGACGGTCGACGATATATATCTCCCGTCCCGGCCGCAGGGACTCCCCCGCGCGCGTGCTCGCGCCACGATGAGGTGAGAAAATAAGGAAGAGGTAACTGCGATGTATGAGTTACACAATTGCCGCAGTTTCGCGCGTCAGCGCTATATACTATTGACTGAATTGACGCCGTTCATCATGCTATACATGAGTGTATAATACTGCTTATACCCGGCTCGCTTCTTTGGGGGTTGTTTTTCTTTTTCACGCGCGCCGCGCGCCGGAATGACGATATAATTCTTATATACCTATATATATGTAAGATATCTTGCGCGGATGCAATTTTTTTCACAACGATAATATACCCGCGTACAATCTAAATAATTACCAACTGTCGCTCTGCTTTTCGCATTCCTCTATATCAATTGAGTAGGCAAAACCCTAGCTGATCTTTTACGCAATTTATCACGTATCTTTATATTTTAGGCATGTATTAATTTCTCAAAAACCTAAACATCAAGTACTATTCAAAATAAGAAGAAAAGTTGTACATCTTGTTCCAGTCCTTTTTCAGCTTATTACAATAAATATAACATTATATTTTACTATATGTTTGTGAATAAATATAATATTGCATCGTTTTTTAAGGAGAAGAGGATAGGTACGTACAGCCAACGTAATGAAGGAGAATAATTCAAATTATTTTTATTCTTTTTATTCAGTTAGCACTACTATAGTTTCCAAAAGTTGGCTACACTGCGACAACAGAGACACCCGCCGCGCCGCGCGCCCGGCGCGACGCTCACTTCATGGTAAACTGTAATATGTATAAAACAATTCATCCCAACAGTATTAATTTTCACCGAAATCAGAATTCTTAGATTTATTTAGATAATAGGTAGAAACGCAAACCAATGTGTGGGAAGAAAACAGTATTGACTGAGTAAAATATCAATAATGCCGGAGCTCGAGATTGCACTATTGTAGACGCAGTATTATAAAGACATATTTCTCTACGCAATAAAACAGCTGACTAGCCAAAACATTCTAGCCAAAACTGCAGTTGGAGAGAAAAATAAAAAACACTTTGCAATAACCTTCCAGCCTGCGTATATACACTCGATATAGTACAAGCAACAGCAGTATTGATCTCTTTTTTGGTAAATTTCCTTCATTATTTGTTCTGCACGATCCACATTGTTCCATAATGGCATAATTGATTTTTAAACTTTATAGATAGTCAAGCAGTTGCATATTAAAGCGCAAAAATGTCTTCCGAAGATCCAAATTCATGGAGGACACCCACTTTCAGGCAAAGCATGATAGCTAAAATGTAAGAGTAGCCATTTCATATTTTATCATTATGTCCGCTATATAATGAAAAATTTGTAATTTTGTAAATTTTTTTAATTTTTAGAGATGAGCATATTCAAAAGTACCAAATACCTATGGTCAAAAATGCCAGTGATATGGAGAACCATGTATTTATGAAAGCCAAAACCAAAGTAAAATGTTTACTGCTTTATTTTTCTAATGATAATTTTCAATATTTGTATAATAAATTTTAATTTTTCAGGATGATTATTTGAGTTTTGTTGCTAGACTCATACTCCACATTTCTCAAATGAGTAGGTCTTTTTGTTTCGTATATACTTATTTCTTTTTTACTATTCAACTTTATGATCTGCATGATTTTAAATACATTTTTCGTTCACAACAGATAATAAGAAACCTGCAGGAGCAATGACACCAGGACCCAATAATGCTAATCCAGTTGTTCAACAGGGTATGCCAGATCCTATTGGAGCACTACAAACATTAGCTCGTCAAGGTACCGGCAATAACACTAATATTGGAATGCAAGGCCCAGGGCAGAATTCACAAAATATGGTTCCTCAACAAGCTCCTGGTACTAATAACACTGCAAACAGTGAGTTTAATCTTCCCCCTTCAATCGGAATGAAATAAGATATCTATGTTATTTATAGTTATTATAATTGATGCATTCATCAGTTCTACAAACTTTGAATCGTGGCCCTGGACAACCAATCAATATGCCTGGAATGCACAGCAAAATGCCAGGAATAGGTATGATGCCAGGTCAGCCTGGTTGCCCACCAATGAATGTAAATCAAATGAGCCAAATGCAAAATATGCAAGGAAACCCAATGTTAGCTCAAATGAATCAAATGAATCAAGGAAATATAGGACAGCAAATGGGACCCCAGCCTGGCCAACCGCAACAAATGGCTGGACCTCAAATGACTGTAACACAAATGGGGCCTAATCAAATGCAAGCTATGCAGGTAAGTTTACCTGATATTCAATTTTAAAAAGGCACTTTATTTACTATCAAAACAAATAAGTATTTACCTACAGTAATGTATTCTTTTATGATGTTTTAGAATCAAATGCAAAATCAAATGGGGGGACATCAATTAGGGGGCCCAGGCATGCAACCTGGAATTCCACCTCAACAGCAGGGTCCACCACAACAGTCACAGCACATGAACCAAATAAATTCTGCACAGATGGCAGCAAATCAGTTGTCTCAAACACAACTAAGTCATTTACAAAGAAAGGTACTATTTAAGAGTATTTTTACTAACTTTTCATCATGAACGAAAAGGCACTGACTAAATTTATACTTGCAGCCAGTAGAAATGATGAATGCTGGCTTTCCTGGACCAAGAAATGTCACACCTAATCAATTTTTGAGACAAAGTCCATCACCTTCTGCTCCAAGCCCTGGTGGGCTTGGAGTACCAACACCAACTAGGTTCATAAATTGCTCATATAACTGTAAAATTGATAAACAACCGAATAAAATAATAAACACAACCTTTTTTTAATTTACAGTCAAATGGTAGCATCACCAGCTTTGGTATCGTCACCTAATCCACAACATTCTATACTTGTAGGAGCACAACGATCTATTGGTATGTATTGATAACAAAAATTATAGTATATTTATTGTTTACGTAAAAATGTATGGGGATTTTCGAATAATTTCAGCAATGGCTCCTTCTCCCAGCAGTTCTTTAAACACACCTGCTAGTACATTAGGAGCAACTCCAAGCCCACTACAAGATGATCAAACTTCTCAGGCCTACAAAGATAAAGTGCGAAAACTCAGTAAATACATCGAGCCTCTAAGAAAAATGATCTTGAAAATGACCAATGAAGGAAGTAAGTTTCTTCTTCAATTAATAAGAGCCTTCAATTTTGTTAAATGCAAAAAAATATTAATTTCCTTCTAATCTGACAAAGCAGATACTGAAAAGATGAGCAAAATGAAAAAGCTTCTAGAGGTTCTGACTAATCCTAGTTCCAGTACAAAATTAGATGTATTGCAGAGATGCGAAATAGTATTAGAAAAAATGGACTTCAAAAAACTAGAAGCTTCTTGTGGTTCTGTGGTCCCAACAACATTAAAAGAGCATCACTTTTTTACACCTCTATTGGAAGTAGTAAATACCCTTCTACAGAGTCCAGTAGCTAATCATACTCTTCATCGAACATTTGGCCCTTGCTTAGAAGCTTTATTTGGACCAGAAATTAAGTAAGATATAATAATATTAAATCAGTTCTACATAATTATAGAAGTTCAATGCAGAAAGTTGATTTTTGCATTTTTTAGAAACTTACCGCCACCTTTAAAAAAACAGAAGACTGAAGAAAGTACTTGCGAGATCCCTGATGTTCTCCAAGGCGAGATAGCCCGGCTTGATCAAAGATTTAAGGTAATCAACTTCTACTCACTAATCTTAAACCCAAGAACTTTATCTAAATCAATCAATGTTCTTTCATTTTCAAGGTGAGCCTCGATCCAGCTCAACAAAACGGCTCCAAGTGTATTCAGTTAATCTGCTGGCTAGATGATAAGCACTTACCCTGCGTGCCACCAGTACTGGTAATTGTTCCAACAGATTATCCGGCTATCCCGCCTCGTTGCGTCCTCACGAGTCACGAGTATGCAACACCTTACCTTAGTGCAGTTCAGAAGGGATTAGATGCTCGGTTAGCCAAACTACCAAAGAGCTATTCGATATCCCAACTTCTGGACACCTGGGAAATGAGCGTACGGCAGGCTAGTGCGCCCAAAGCTCACCAGAATCTCCAGCAGATCAGCGACCCGGTAACTACTACGACGACGGCATCACCGCTTCCAGCCACGCCGACCACTACGGTCGCAACCAGTCTGCCCGCTACTACGGTTACTGTCGCACCTGTCAACCCGGTCGCCAACGGCATTTCAGCAAACAGCATGATTACTATGGCTGGCTCGTGAAGCATCGACGTACGATGATTTCAAGAGTAGGGAACGTTTCGTAGATAATTCGATAATTGTGTAATAACAATAGTTTTCACTTTTTTTTAAATGTGCCGATTTATAAAAAGTGTAGCATATTCAAAAGCAATTGTCCGTTTTTGTATGGGTTCAAATACCTAGAACAAAACTGCAGAACCGCTACTATTTTATGCTTATAGTACATTACGCATCTAGGGAGAAAAAACTTGGACAGCCCATATCCCATGTAAATAAATTGGCAAACACGAGATACCGGCGGTCCGAATTCACTTCCGTGCTGCATATACTTTTTTTGTTATTTCAGAAGGAGCGCAAATGCGTAGTCTGGTTCCCGCACGATGGGCATACAATATGCTATTTTCGCGCCGTGTGCAAAGAAATTTATTTTGCGGGTGCAGATACTTAATTGTCTGTTCTGCATTATTAATTTAGAGTTGAACTTTGTGTTCTTATTCTTAATCTTACAAAGCTCTATATATTTATTTATATTTTTTAATGTACAAAATCATGACTGATAAAAAGAGGACGAAATATGAAATAAGCACTCTCAGGTATTTATGATACTAGAAATTAGTAGGAAAACGCTAATTTTCCAATCCAGTGATACCTTTTAAAGAATGTTCCTAAAAAGGCTAACTTATCTATTAAAGAATAAATGTACAATTTTTCACATATTTAGCATATCATGCATAAAATATAATGTAAAGCTATGGTTGATGATACTAGTAATTTATATTCTACTTTTAGTTTAATTTTGTTTATGATATAACTCCCAAATCAAATGTATACAAATAATAGATGTTTCAGAACGACGTAAATTGTTTGTATGATTAAAAACACAACGAGAATGAAAAATTTTGTTATATCCTTTTAATAATAGTGCCAAAAACTATTGTTGCCTCATCATTTTTTAAATACTTTTCATTCTCTCTTAATTATGTCTGTATTGGTTTATGAACTAGAAGGATTAAAATATACTATGTAAATAAATTTAATTTTTTTCTGAGTATATAAATGGCTACATACTTGTAAATAATATGTATTTTAATAATCGTAGTACTTAAAGTAACAAGTATTATTTATACACATATAAAAAAGTATTGTATTTGTAAGTATCAAATAATAAAAATTCAATATAACAATGATGATTATGCTATAATGAAATAAACTATTTGAAATATGTATGTGTATATGTATATATCCGGCAATGATTGATAAGTATTTCAAATTCAAAAAATTCAAATATTTGCATGGACGCGCTGGATATATTCGGCGTTATATTCCGAAACTCGGGCGCCCGTTTTTCTGTCTCTCTCAGACACACGCAACTCACGTATCGCTGGGATTGTCCACATGGATACCGTACCCACTACCCGTACCGCGTACCCCTACCCGCTCCAATTTTTGTAAGTGAGTGTTCTATCTTCATTACTTAGTATATTCCTTTGCCAATTCGATAGTCGACTGAGGTTAGCTATCTAACAAATTGTTTTGGCTTGGTTAGTGTTTGCTTGAAAAATACAAAAACAGGATTACTAATTAATTATTAATAACTAATTAATGATTAATAATTAATAATACACGCTAATTAATAACCTCAGTCGACTATCGAATTTGCAAAGGAATACAAAGTAATGAAGATGGAACACTCACTTGTGAAATTGGAGCGGGTAGGGGTACGCGGTACGGGTAGTTGGGTACGGTATCCATGTGGACGAAGATGTGGACAATCCCTTAGGGTCTATACACGTAAAAAGGAATGGAGACACAACGAGGAATATCCAATCAGAAGTAAGCGTTGAACGGACTTGTTCCTTTTTGAGGTGGTGGGGAGAGATTATGAAGGAAGGAGTCCTTTTAAAGATTGCTTCTGATTGGCTGTTAGTCGCTGTTCCTCGCTATAGTCCTCCATATTCCTCGTTCTGTCTCCATTCCTTTTTACGTGTATAGCCCCTAAGAGAGATAGAAACACGAGCGCCCGAGTTTCGGAACACGCCGATTATACCCTTATTTTCGCCTGTCCAAGCAAAAGTGGAACACCTAGCGGTGAACTCTAAAAATGCTGGAAAATAGAATAAGCATAGGTTTTATATGCAAACTTATTATGCAGAAATTGTTAAAAATGTGTAATATTGAATAGGAAATGTTTTAATATGAATTTGAATGCTTTTCTACATTTTGTAAAACATAAATTGTAATATCCTCCACATATCACGTGATCTTATTCTATTTTTCAGCGCTGATAAAAGCGCCTTCTGGCGGTGCTTGGACATGGACATGCGAGTATAGAAGCGATGAAAGCGCCCTCAAGCGGACCTTGGACGTGCGAATAGCGCCCATGAAAATACAACTCTGTATATATACTTTATTTATATACATCAAGTGCACAACTGATGCATGCAGTATTATTGACATCTGGATGGATCTGATGCCATCATAATATAATATACCTATATATACATCAATAGTTATTACCTATAGATATAGGTATTGGAATTGGTTTGGTGCATATATTTGCAATGGCGGACACCTTCTGCCTCGCACGTGCAGTGTACGCAAAGAACATTTATAGTTTTTACTAATTTATAATTTTATATAATTATATATTTATATAGTGATACCAGTGAAATATAATCGTTTAATTGAACTTTTCTAAAATAATATTGTGCACAGTGCAGCCGATTTATAAATAATAGTTATAATCCTTATTGTTATGTTGCATAGGCTATGATCATGCTTGTCATAAATGCCCTAATGAAATTTAAGAAACCAAAGTATTGGTAGTGAGAACAGAGTGTTTGAAGAATCTTCCACGCATGAATGAGAAGTTCCTAACCACTAAACTAAAAACAACTTGGTAATCCACAGGTTTGATAGCCTCGAAAGGTACATGTGCACATAGTTTCATTCATAGAAGTATTTCAATTCCTAGTTAGGTTGATTTCTTCTTGATAACTGCAAATATTTAATTTGTAGTAAACAATTTCGACAATGGCATCAGATGAATGGAGAACCCCTACTTTTCGTCAAAGTATGATACATAAAATGTAAGATACCATACATTATATGCATAGTGAAATCACAAAAGCGATTATAATATTATAATATATTCATACAAGTTGTTATTTCTGAAATTTGTAGAGATGAACAGATTCAACAATTCCAATTACCAATGGCAAGGAATGCCAGTGACTTGGAAAATCATGTGTATAGCAAAGCAAATACTAAGGTACAAAAATTAAATTTATCATTTATATTTGGTTCTTTGGCTTTGTGAAAAACTTTTCAGTTCTACTTATATCTTTTCAGGACGAGTATCTCAATTACACAGCTAAACTATTGATGTATATCAAAACAAGTAAGTATAAAACTATCTAAGACAGTTAAACGATATAAAAAAATAGATAATGTAATCCTTTCTTTGATTTACAGATGCGAAAAAACCAATTGGCGGAATGGTACCTGGAGCGAATGCAGCCAACCCAGTACAAAAAGGTATGCAAGATCCTATTGGAGCATTACAATCACTTGCACATCAAGGTACTAGTAATAATAATAATATGGGAATGCAAGCTCCAGGTCAAAATCAGAAACCTATGGGTCAACAGATGGGACAAGCTGGTAAAGTTGCTACAAATTGTAAGTATCATGTTTACTAATATGTTACAAAGTCATATTTTATTGAGTTGGTATTATTAATTTGTTTATTTATTTTTTACATTTTTTTTATAATTTGATAACAATTGAGAATATAAATAATGTTGACCTTGAAATGTTAAACTAGTGTTACGCGATTTTGTGAAAGTTTTTCGTTCGTGTAAAACTTTTAAGACAAATATAAACTTGATATTTGCTTAGCATACTTTTTAAAAAATATTTTAGAATATATTATCCCAATAAAAAGATTTGATCAATATCTTGGAGTAAGCTTGACTGTATGTAAGGACTTTTTCATCATACCAATGGTTATACATTACCTTGATAATATATCATTATTTTGATAGTTGTATGAATAACAATAGCAATAAAAAAGAATCGTAATTAATTTGATCAAATCGTTTCGCAGTACTTCAAAGTTTAAATCAGCGTCCTGGGCAGACAATGAACATACAGCAGGCTATGCATAATAAAATGTCTGGAATGAACATGCTACAAGGTCAACAAATGGGTATGAACCAGATTGGCCAGATGCAAAATATGCAAGGCAGTCCAATGATGAATCAATTAAATCAGATGAATCAAGGAAACATGCCTCAACAAATAGGATCTCAACCTGGCCAACAGCACATGGGAGCTAATCAGATGCAACAAGCCATGCAGGTCCAAAATAAAGTTAATATTTTTCATTTCATTTTTACACACTTAAATTAAGAATTAATAGACTTTACAGTATTCAGAATAATTTATAAGCTAAAAATTTAATTTTAGAATCAGGTACCAAATCAAATGATTAATCATCAACTTGGCAGTCAAATGAACTCTGGAATACAGTCCACAATGCAACCACAACAATCGCCATCTCAGCAGCAACAACAACAGCACATGAACCAAATAAATGTTACACAAATGAATGTCAACCAAATGTCTCAACAACAACTTGGTCATATTCAACGAAAGGTAGCCATCAATTTCCTTTTTCAGTTTCATTTTAAAAATGGTTTTGTATTCTTATTACATAAATGATTTATGTTATCATCAGCCAGTTGAAATGATGAATGCTGGATATCCAGGGCCAAGAAATATAACGCCTAATCAGTTTTTAAGACAGAGCCCTTCACCGTCTGTGCCAAGCCCTAGTGGATTAGGTGCACCAGGAAGGTAGTTATATATTATTTTTTATACAATTAAAATTTGTTTATATACATATCTTTTTTTTATTACTGTAAATAATTTTAATAATAGTTTTAATATTTAATTATTTTCCTAAAGTAACCAAATGGTGCCATCACCTGCATTAGTTCCATCACCTAATCCTCAACATGCTATGATTGGAGGACCAAGGTCTATGAGTAAGTTTAATATTTAATTTGAAAGTTTATCATATCTTAAAGCCACCTACAATATATTTATTGTTTATAGCTATGGCGCCATCACCAAGTAGCTCCTTAAATACTCCTGCTGGGATGATAGGTGGTGCCATTCCTAGCCCATTACAAGATGATCAGGCATTCAAAGAGAAAATTCAAAAACTTCGTAAATATATAGATCCTTTAAATAAAATGATATTGAAAATGACTAATGAAGGCTGTAAGTAAATGTTCAATATTTTTCATAAATTAATATCTTTTATAAAAGAATCAATAAATTTATTAAAATACATCCAGATACTGAAAGAATGAGCAAGATGAAAAAATTGTTGGAAATTTTGCAAAATCCCAGTCAAGTCACCAAGCTAGAGGTGTTACAAAAATGTGAAATCGCCTTGGAAAAAATGGACTTTAATAAAAAGTTAGAATCTAATACAGGCCCCACAATACCTTCAAGTCTAAAAGAACATCAGTTTTTAACACCATTACTAGAAGTAGTAGGAACTCTTCTTCAATCTCCAATAGCCAATCATACTTTACACAGAACATTCGGGCCTTGTGTAGAATCTTTGTTTGGACCAGAGATCAAGTAAGAAAGTTACATATTAATCTAACATAGATGCCAAACTTTCACTATTTCAAATGTTTTCTTGATTTCATTATAGAAGCATGCCTCCACCATTAAAGAGAAGGAAGATTGAAGAAACTCCTAGTGAAATACCAGATGTTCTTCAAGGCGAAATAGCGCGTCTAGATCAAAGATTCAAAGTAATTAAAAAAATTTTCAAATATCTTTTTAATATGCTTTTTGAAAAAATTTTCATAGATAATATTTAAAAATTATCTTTATTTTTAGGTGAGTCTTGACCCTGCACAACAACATGGTTCAAAATGCATTCAGCTAATATGCTGGCTAGATGATAAGCATTTACCTTGCGTGCCTCCAGTGTTAGTTATTGTGCCTACAGACTACCCAAATGTACCTCCAAGGTGTGTCCTTACAAGTCACGAATATGCTACTCCATATTTAAGTGCTGTACAACAAGGCTTAGATGCTCGACTTTCCAAATTGCCCAAGATGTATTCTGTATCACAGTTGTTAGATTCCTGGGAAATGAGTGTGCGACAAGCCTGTGCTCCTAAAGCTCAACAGGCTGAAAAAGATGCAGGCGTATCAAAAGCAAAAACAAACGAATCTATGATCACCCAAAGCACTGCTATTTCTTCAAGTAATTCGAATACTAATGGAATTTCTACAAGTTTAATTAGCTCGGCAGCATCATAACGATATTTTAGTGACAATCCAATAAAATTATGACATTTATTTAAGACGTAAAATAGTAAAACCGTATTTTTTTAACATAGCAAGTTGATCTTTATAATTTTGATTCTCCCAAATTTAAAAGTTTAAGATATTTACTCTGTATAGCTGTTGTATATGTATTGTACAAACGATAGTTCTTCCACTATTTGAAAGTTTAATATTGTTCGTTGGATCTGCATACAGGATTATTGACTGTACCTTGGAAGTAAACTGCATTGTTTGATCTGTATTACAAGTCAATTCTTATTGCTGACAATAATATTTTCTTTTAAACAATTCTTCTGGAAAGTTTTAATTTCATTTGTACTTTTTTTTAGATCCTTATTTTACTTGCATATTTGTGAAACTTATCTTATGTATTAATTTTATGCAAGTAATTAATTTAGAAATATTATTTTGAATTTATTGAGCCGGCGTTTCGAGGGCGTAATCGCTCCTCATCAAGGCATCAATAAAATTTTATACAAGTTTTTTTTAACAAATTAATATGAATTAAAATTCTCAGTATACATTCAAGCCTGATACACCTGCCTCCCTCTAGCGGACCTTGTACATGTGAATTGTGCAGCAGACGCCGCGGGTTATATATTGCCAACAAATAATCGGCTCTTCGAGAGAAAAAAATTTGTTGTTTTTGGTGATATGAAGTATAAATATATGAAGTAAAATATTAATAACGGGAAAAACGACGCAAGGTATACCCATATATATAATCGCGGCGTAAACCGAAACTCGAGTTTTCGAACACGCTGAGTAAATGGACAAATTGTAAGATTCAGAGCTTGGTTTTGATTGGTCGAACGCCATAGCTCAAATTTACTACCACAGCCATATACCTACTTACCATGCAAATACACCTTTAGTCTTGCTGTTCAACTTCTTTTCCGGAGCGTCGTGTGCTCTTCCGGTTCTCGTTTTAGAACGGTGCCGTTTTTCGGTGAGTTATCCTCCGAAAATCCGCGCAATCCTCAAAAATCATACGAAATTTATTTATAGTGACATCGCAAAATGAATATTACATTGTTTCTTGACGTATTTGTTCATGTATTTCTTTACTTTGATAAAATATTACTAAGGAATGCAACCTCTATGTTGACAGTTTAAAATATGTTCTTATTTTGAGTTTTTTTATTTTTTGTTAAGTTAGAATTTCTTAACGACCTATTTGATTGTGCCTACTATGCGTTACTTCGTCAATATTTATTGTATAAAGTTGTTGCTATAAGTACATTTTTCGTATGTGTGATAGTAAGGTTATGTTTTTGTTCACATGCATAAAAACAACCTGATTAATCAAGATTTGTTATTTGTCTACAATGAGTAATAATATAGGTATTTAAATTTCCTATTTCAGGAATAACGAGATGAAGTTTAACAGTTTAGTGACTTCCTCGAGGAGGAAAAACAGAAAGCGACATTTCACAGCTCCATCTCACATCAGGAGGCGACTCATGTCTGCCCCTCTCTCAAAGGAATTGAGGCAGAAGTACAATGTCCGTTCCATGCCTATCCGCAAGGATGATGAAGTACAGGTAACGTTAACATAAAAATATCTTTCATGTTGTTTAATTTTAAATTAATTAATTCATATTAGAGCAATAATTCAATTTCAAAAATTTTAATTAATAGTTTACATTCAAGATAATGTTCTTAGCTACTTAATTAATTGTTCGACTTTTTTATGATGATCTAAACCATTCACGTAAGGTGTGAGATGGCTTTTTCCTTGATCATAGTTTTTAAGGTTCTCTTATTAACATTGGTCAGAATTTGTCTTGCTCATATCAACTGTAGAGAAATTGGCACTGATATTAACATTTTGTACAAAATATCTTATAGATAGTGATACAAAGTAGAGAAGTATAAAGTTTTTATTTTTTTAGGTTGTACGAGGCCACTACAAAGGGCAACAGGTTGGCAAAGTTATCCAAGTTTATAGGAAAAAGTTTGTCATCTACATTGAGAGGATCCAGAGAGAAAAGATGAACGGTGCTAGTGTTTACGTTGGCATTGACCCGTCAAAGGTATTAATCATTTTTTTAACATTTCATATTCAAATCTCTCATTCAGATGATGATTCAAACCATTCTCAGAGGTTTCAACATAAAGTTTGATTTGCAAGTCGCTTGCATGGTTCTCTTGTTAGTAGATGAGCATTTCTTACTTAGTTTAATCACTGCAGACATATTGGCACTGATTTATTGAAATAAAATCAAATTGTATGTATAAACAAGAATGAGCATAAATTAACTGAGATTTTATTAATTTTCCAGACTGTTAT
Organism: Muscidifurax raptorellus; assembly: GCA_020010945.3. Taxonomy (NCBI): domain Eukaryota; kingdom Metazoa; phylum Arthropoda; class Insecta; order Hymenoptera; family Pteromalidae; genus Muscidifurax; species Muscidifurax raptorellus. The sequence goes on along the minus strand of CM052081.1, from coordinate 388,376 downwards.
TGTCAAGTTGAAAATGGATAAGGATCGCAAGAAGATCATTGACCGAAGAAGCAAAGGACGTCTTGCTGCACTTGGCAAGGACAAGGGCAAATACACTGAAGAGAGTACTGCTGCTATGGAAACGTCGTAAATCTGACCAGTTTGCCCTTTTCTTTAATAAAAAAAGATGTATTATTTCACATACTACAGTTTCAACTGTAAAGGAATAATATATAAAAAAAAAATTTAATACCATTTTTGTTCTTTTTTTCAAAATATTTTTTATATTTATTTGCACAAAATAAAACGTGATTACACTGAAAATCTAGATCTAGACCTAGGAAGCCTAAAAAATGAGATACTGCTGTATAAATTGACGCTTATTGTGTATACTGTTTTCATAAACAGTTTCTTGCTATCCTTGACTTACATTTTACAAGTATTACTTTGCACTACAATTACTCTTCATTATGATTCTGACACATATTTTATAGTTGCCAGAAAAATCAATAACAATCAACATTTAAAAGCACCATTAGACTTGTCACATTATCTCAAGCTTAATTTATGCTAAAAGAAGTTTTATCACACAGTTCACTTTTTAAAAGAGGTTTTATCACATAGTTCACTTTTTAAAAACGAATTACATTTCACAAACCCCGTATGGATTTTGTGTGCATTGATTGCAAACATTTTTTAATGGCTGAATACATTTACACTTGTTAAAATTTTTAAATACTGATAATTTAATGTTGCGTTAATGTTGTTTTCTTTAAGAATAAAATAATTTATAAGTTTTTCTTAACCTATCCCTTTTACCAATAATTTACACATATTAACAAATTTATTATTATACTTTTTTTACTAAAATGTTCACTTCTAAAGTTTATTACTTTATTAACTTACATCTTAGAAATAGAAAATGGAACAGAGCTATTAATCCTTTGAATCCAGGTTTTGCTTTTTTCATATAAATAGATTCAAATATTAGTTACACTAACAATATTTAACAATTTACTATGAACAATACCTTTGACTTCTTTGTATAAATAACTAGAATATAAAGTTGATATTGTATACAGTTAATGTTAATAGTCTGCTCTAGTTTCATAATTGCTATATCAATAGAATTTGAAATTTTGATTACTGCTTATATACTATTTCTAATCAACGAAAATGTATGGTTGCTCCAAATTTTGGTTCTTCTAGAGGAAGCTTTGTATTTTTCATTCAAGTAAAAAATATTTTAACTGCTAAATTTGTATATCAAATTATTTTGGATATTTTAATGTATGAAAACAAATTAAAGCAATACTAGGAATCAAAGGGTCAAAATATACCTTATAAATGAAAGTTTTGGTGAATTAAAATTTCTTGGTGAACAAATGCTTTATACAGGCACGAAATCAAAAAGTAAGTTAAAATATTCTTTATGTGAAAAAAATAAACCAAAAGTTAACTTTAACAAATTAATTACTTTCGAGCAATTGCAAGAATACGGAGAATGTATAGGAAAAGATTAATAATATCTAAATAAATATTAATCGTTGCTAAGATATACTCCTCTGGAGAAAGAGTCTTCATCAACAATTGAGTGTCAAAAATAATGAAGAATGAGAATAACATAGCACCTCCAACACAAAGAAGAAGTTCCATCAAGCTACTCTGAATGAATACTTGCAGTAAACCTCCAATCAGAAGAACACAAAGGCCAGAAAATAGTCTGCAAACAGTTTTAAAAATCAATTAATTTGATTTTGAAAATCAACTTTATTTCAGTTTCTCATGATAAAGAAAATCTCAATAAAATAAAATCTTACCCAGCATGCATAGCAGAGAAGTCACGTTTTGTTTGGAAAGTAAATGCTGTTAAAGCAATAACAACTGTTAAGGTTATAAAAAGTGCTTCAAGAACCAGAAAAACATCATAAAGACTAACAACAATTCCAATTGTACATGCTTGCACCAATGTCTAAAATATAAAGATAAGTGTTAGATGAATAAATTTCTATAGGGTAAAAAATATGTGTGTGTGTGTGCGCTCGCGCGTGCGTGTGTGTGTATATATATATATCATTAATCAGTTAAATTGGGATATATACAAAACAAGCAAGTAAAATGAGGTTTGATGGATGGTCTCTCCTCTTAAAATGAAGAGCAATCAGAATCCCAAAGGTGACAAAAAATGATGTCATTATTGGCCAGCCACTGTAAAAATAAAGTTTGTTTTAGTTAAGTTTTGATTGAAAGTTTGATTAAAACATTAATGATGCTTACGTATGGGTAACATAGAATTTGACAGGTTCAACTAAACAAAAAATCCCAGCTATTATTACAGTCATAAGTAATTGCATACTGAGAAGTCCATACACTTTTCGAATAAAAGCTGAAAACAAAAATAGCATTAAGTATGCATAATTGAATAGTAGTTTGAGTTGAGCAGTTTTTAATAAATTTTAAAGAATATACCCATTCGAATTTTAATTGCGGCATTGTGAACATTGTTGTGATATGCAAAATCATTTTGTACACTATTACGCTCTTCCTTTCCTCCTCCTTCAATGTCTGTTTCAGACAAAATCAGAGGATCTGTCAACGATTGATTCATCATCTTCAAAGCTGTAGGAATGCACAGCTTTCTATAATTCAGATACTCCAGTAAACTAAAATGTTAATGCCATGTACATATTGACATATATGATGATTTCTCCCCTTGTATATATATGCATGGAAACTAATTGATATGGAGGATGGCAATGATTAATAATAAAAAGACGTAAGTACTTAATAATATGAATCCTACGAAATATAAACAAAGAAATTGTCTTGTTTTATTATAGAACTAACCTCTAAATAGACAATACGATAGCACTTTCAGACGTGCCTACTCACCTCTGAAATACTTAGTTAAATTTTGATAACAGCTGTTATAGCTAACTTGTGATTACTAAGTATTTGATTGCAGGATTTCGTTACGTTCGTATCGATCATAAAGTCGCACGACAAACTATATAGTGACGTATTTTTACGGTCTAAAGCATATATACATACACAAACACATGCAAGCATACATACACTACACACATTTTATTCACCCCCTTCCTCCTTGCCAGGATATAAAAATCTCCTTTTTTAAAGATAAATATCCTAATCGATGTATTTTGAATAGCTCTATATCCCTATAGCCTCCAATTAAATTGCTCTGCTTTAACTTTTAAATTAAAAATAAATAAAAGTTTGGGAAAAGTTTTTGGGATCTAATATAGCAACCTTCATATCTTTCGAAGTATGCAACGCTTGATCTGCTTGGAATGTTGAGAAACTGCTCATTATTATAATCAGCTTTATTATTATTCAGTATTTTAAACTTATAAATTCCGCAATCGGCCAGAGACGGTTCACTGACGATCAGATCCGTATTATACCGTCAGAAAATGCTATAAATTCAAATTATGTTAGAAAAATTATGAAATGCTTGACATCGGGGGATCACAAAACCAGACATTATTATATGCTAACAATAAATTGCGATATGTTACATAGGAGTTACAAAATTTAATTTTAAATTATTACAAAATCAGGCAATTATCCGATGGGGATTATAGAAAGCTATAAAAGCTATTATAGAAAGACTCATATGGCTGGACGTGCGGAAATTAGTTATTCAAAATGAAATGGCGAAAAACAATGGAATTCACAGCGTGCCAATGCCAACGCATATCGGTTTCTATTATAATAACTTATTCCCGCGCCTCGCTTTTGAAATAAATAAATAAATAAATACATGTTGCTGAGTGTGCGTATGCGCATGAGCAGTAATCGTGTGTCTCATAAGTGCGAACTAACCATATATAATATATAGGTATCTTCTATTTACACGCGAAAATTTAGGATCATGTCATGATATATATATGTGATTGTCCATCATCAGCGGCGGCCGGCGGCGGGACTTCTTCAACGGGTGCCTCGTTAACCTAACCTCCACCCGTACTCTGTTTTATGGTATATATGATGTTCTTTGAAGAGTCTTTGAACTTCATCTGAATCTATGATGTATGTACATATAAAGATTGATGTAAAACAAAATTAGCTCACAATAACTATTCCAGACACAATTTATTACTAGCTAAAATTATACTTCAATTTAGCTTACTTACCATACATATATTTTTAGTTAATAATACTATGTATTAATCGATTATTATGTTAAATTTTAGATATTGTAAGGTGGTATGACCCTAGCTGAAATGGAGCCTATGAAAATTCATCTCGATGCCTTGGAAATGGCAGGAAAAATGGTGGATAAGCACATTGTTGCAGATAGCAATTTTCCATCATTGATTAATCTCATGCGATATAATGCACAAGGTGGTCCAACTGTCAGTGGACTTGATGTTTACGACTATCCAAATTTGAATGGAGCATCTCTAAGTTTAACTAATATTAATCAAATGAGAACGCACAGCAAAATACCTTTACCATCTGAAGTTATGGAGCACTTTGGTCGTATCCTTACAACTAATTAGCATAATTATAAAATATTATCGGTCAATCGTGTACATTTTAATATGATTATTGCTTCCTTAACAAACATGTTACAGATATGCAATGTCACTGTATGATGGGTTTGTTCACAGATATATCCAAAGCATGGCTTACAATTGACAGTGATATTTATGTATGGTCTTATGAAAATGAGTAAGTATTATTATTTCATTTTTTATTCTTATATTATCATTAATTATGGTTCCCTTGTACATAATTTTTAATTTTAGATCTGATGTAGCATATTTTGATGGTTTGAATGAGACAATTATAAGTGTGGGACTTGTAAAGCCAAAGCCTGGTATTTTTCAAAACTATGTAAAGTACTTACTTGTTTTGACAACAACAGTTGAGATCACTGTCCTTGGAGTTACCTTGAATGATAATGAAGATGGTAACTTTCCTCTTTTGCGATTAACTTGTTATAAAAAGAAAAAACAAATAAACTTTTATTACAGGAACACAGGGAGAAATGCAACTGGTACCAGAGCCCATTTTCACAGTAACAACAGATGGGATTGCTATTACAACTATTGCAAATACAAGTAGTGGAAGAATCTTCCTTGGCGGTAGAAATGGCTCCTTGTATGAAATATATTATCAGGTAAATTGTAATTAATATCGAGTTTGACGAATTTTCCATATGAATTATTCAAATTGTCGAAATCTGTAGGCAGAGAGCAGTTGGTTTGGAAAACGCTGTAAAAAAGTAAATCACTCAGAGGGTCCATTTTCCTTTTTGGTTCCTTCCTTTGTCACGGTGGCCCTTTCCGAGGAAGAAGCCATAGTTCATATCTCAGTAGATGACTCGCGCAATATCCTTTACACTCTGGGTGATAAGGGCACAATCAGTGTCTGGGACATTGACAGCGGCAGTGCCTCAAAGGTTACATCAATGTCTCAAGCCTTACTGGTTCAAAACTCGGTGCATGTAGTCAAAACCCTAGACAGCAACAATTTCCGACCGCTCGTCAGTATTTCAGCTATTAACGAAAACGAATCGATGCACCTGAACTTGGTGGCTGTTGCGGCTACAGGCACGAGGTTTTACTTTAGCTGTACATCCGTCTCAAATCCCATGGGGAGACCTCAGTGCTTACAGCTAATACACGTAAGATTGCCGCCTGGTTATGCAGCCAATGCTCCAGTCATGAGACCGAGAAAAGTGCAAATGGCGCATTACAGAAAGGGTAAGTTTGTTTTGATATGCATAAGTAGTTTTTCACAAATTAATTGGAATCCATATTTTCAGGAACCCTTATCCTCATATGCGGCGGTGATACTGAGAGCGCTTGGTGTTTGAGCAACGATGCTTATCCTTTCTCAAATTATCTTGCTGAGACTCAGAGCATCTTACCTCTGGACAGTCCTGTGTGGGCTTTAGCCGAAATTCCAGGAGAATCTGCGATTCAAATTGAAAAACAATGTGGTACACAGGGCGATCCTCCACTTCTTGTTCGCCAGCACATGGAACCACCACGTAAATTCATCTTCCTTACTGCTCAAGTGAGTGCAACGACACTAGCCGATATTTGTGAAATCGGCTAAAAGTTTTATTCTCATTCTGAATTAAAATTCATTAATGTCTTTTCAGGGTGCCATAGTTCTTATTCAAGTTCGTCCCGTCGATATTCTTCGACAGCTTCTTCTTGAACAACGAGGTCCAGATACTGAGGCTGTAAAAGCTTATTTTCAGACGCAGTCCCCCGAGCAAGCCTGCGCTACGTGCCTCATACTTGCTACACTAGAAAGTTCTCAAAATGCACAAGTACAACGATAAATACAAATTTTTCACTATTTATTTATAAATTATAATAATTTTATAAAAATCGTTTGGTAATGTGTATCGATCTTCCGGAGGCAATTTATAAGTGAAGGTAATGAAAAAATATTTATAAAATTTGTTCTCTCTCCTTCAACGTTTCGGTGAACAATGTCATCCTCACCAGGAAACTGTCAAAGTACAGTTTGTTTCGTAAGATGATGTTATTTACAAAGAAGATCGATAGACACTACCAAACGATTTGTATACAATCACCAAGGGATAGAGTAAAAAATGGAGAAAATAAATTTTCTTCTCTATTACACCGTAATAATTTTATAAGCTTTACATTGATTGTGTGTGTGTGTGTGTGTTATAGTTATCTGAGTGGGCCACAAGAGCTTTCTTCCTGTATGGAGGACAAAGAATTGTACCTGTTCAATCAACAGAACCACATACTCCATTTCCAAGTGTCACTGCAGGTATTTATCAGAAATTGTTAAGTCTGTTGAAATTAAGAAAAATAAGATATATAAAATGCATAAATAGAGTAGAGTGCAGTAAACCGGCATTACTAGAATCAACCACAAATGTCCAGACACAATTAGAAAATTAAATTTTTTTATCCAGCTGATTTGCGCACATCAACACCTAGGATGCCGAGTATAGATATGCGTTCGCAACTCCTGCGTACGCCACTTCAGCAGGTACCCCAGCAAACTGGACCAAATGCTGATGCAGCCCTGCAGCAGTTTTCGGCCAAACATGGTGGCCTCTATCTCTACATAGGTAGGATACTGCGACCGATCTGGAATCTACGCTGCATCAAGCAGGAGACCGTCAATGGCAAATGCCAAATCCAAAGCACTGTTAACGCTACTCAGATTGGCTGGATTTTAGGGCACTTGCAAGCGCTCCGTTCTTTCTTAAATAAAAATACTCATATTTCGAAGCCGTAAGTATTAAGAACAAATTAGAATATTCTTCAAAATAAATATTTTTGTTAAACATATTAATTTACGTAATAAGGCACAGCACAGTGAGGAGTATAACGGACGGCTTTGATAGCACAATAGGTACTACTTTCCAAGAACCCATTGTGGAAGAAAGAAACTCCCTTGATGCTCTCAAAATTTTTATCACCCATGCATGCGAAATTCTTGGATTGTGGAAAATTCTTTGTGAAAATCAGTTACACAATATCGTTAGCTGTCTGTCGAAGGATCAGGTCAACCAGTTTTCTACTGCTACGTTCAGAGACCTTATCTTAATAGGCCATGAAATCTCTTCTCTTTTAATAATTCACCTGATTGATAGGTAAAGCGACTCAGATGTTATTTATTAATATTCAAAGTCTTATATGTACCTCTATATGTTGAATTTTCACTTTGATTTTTGTTCTAGCTATCTTGGAGATAATGCGTCCGTTGATTCTGTCAGTGCAAAACTTCGGGAAATATGCCCCAATCTTTATCGTAGCGAAGACGCCGTCTGTTCAAAAGTATGTATTATTTATAACACTAATGTTCTTGATTCTATTTTTCTTTCATTTTTTATAGGCTAATGAAATAATACTCAAAGCCAAAAGCTGCACAAATCCAGAAGAAAAAGAAACTTATCTTCAATCAGCATTGAAGGTATGCATACACTCTTATCATTAATTTTGCTTAAAAAGTAACTTATATACTCATGGCGTTACAAATAAATTACCCTTTTTAAGCTTTGTAAAGAAGTTGCTCCAAGATTAAACATCGGAGCCGTTTGTCAGCAGTTTGTAGCCTGTCATTTTTACCAAGGAGTATTAGAACTATGTCTTACCTGTGCAGAAAGAATCGATCCTAATAATGCTGCTCTACATTATTACAAAAGTAACGAGCCCATAGAAGATCAAGAAGGAAATTTTGCTTATTTGAAAAGGTAAAGATGAAACAAAGTTTTAAGCATTGAGAAAAATATATATACTCCCTATTAATATATTACAGATTAGAAATTTATAAAGAATTCACTGCCATGCTTGATTATCTTTATAATCAAAGTATATCGAATTCAATGGCTGTGGTTACTTCAGCAAAAGAAATGGTACTTTAAATACTTTCTGCATTTAACAAAATGAATCTTTATAAAGTAAATTGACGAAAAATCTATTATTCATTAGTTGCATGAAATCATAGAGGAAGCACTGCATTCCCCATGTGAAACTTTACACACCGCTGTCTATGCCTGGATGATAGAAAAGGGTCTTCATGGTGAACTAGTTGCTCTTGCAACACCGTCTCTCGAAGCTTATCTCATTCGTGTCAATGCTCCTGAATTGTTGTGGCAATTTTATGAACGAAACAAAAATCATGCAGCTGCTGCCAAAATTTTATACGCTCTTGCAACGAAAGTTGGGTACGTCAATGATTTATTATATACTGATTTAAAAAAATATCTGGTTTTCTTATAGTTAAAAAATATCTATTAAAAATGTCCTTTGTTAATTATCTATATTGATTCAACAGCGCTGATGCTACGCTAGCGCAACGAGTTGAATATTTGGCAAGAGCTGTAGTTTGCATGCGAAGTGATGAAGCTGGTTATGCACCTCATCTTGGAATATTTTTAAGAGAATTAGAAGACAAAGTAGAAGTTGCTCGTATACAGCAACAGGTTGGTTTATAATTAACAATTAAAACAAATTCAATCATTACAGCAGTGAATCAATTAATTATACATAAAAACTTTAAGATTTTAGATACTATTTGTAATCAACAAGCTCTTTTTGATCCAATGACTGTTCGAGATGCAAAATTAAGATTAAACTCAGCTTTACTTGATATAACTCAGGTAACTAAATAATAGTATATTATGACACTGTTGTGGGAGATGGTTTTCTACCTTGCTCGAGGTTTTTCGCACGGCCGAAGCGAGTGTAAGAAGGTAGAAAAACACCTTCCACAACAGTCTCATACGATATTTTATAGCATGACAACCTCAAAATCGAAAATAAATTTGTTATTTTGAGGTTAGCGTGCTATAAATAAATAAATATACATATATATATATTTAGTTATATACTCACAATGAATTTCGCAAAGTAATTCATTATGTAAATAGTCTACAACAATAAAGTATTATGAATGTTATGAATATATAGCTTTATGAAGAATATGCAGAGCCATTGCAATTATGGGAATGTAAATTGGCAATCATTCATTGCTCTGGCCACCAAGATGTGATGTTGATTCAAGGAATTTGGAAAAATATTATTGAATCTGGTAAATTGTTGCTTTATCATTTTTGTAATCATATATGAAAATCAACATTTTTAAGATTAATAAATTTTCCAGAATTGAATAACGCCTCATCAGCATCTGCTGAAGATCAACTGGCTATTGTTACAAGTAAAATAAAACTGCTGGGTCAGGAATACTGTGGAACCCCCCATTGTTTTCCAGTTGGTGAGTAGGCTAGTTTCTAGATTATAAGACAACGTGATTTGTTTGAAAATTAATAATAAATATATTTGCAGATTTCCTAATAAAGGAACTAGAAGTTAGAGCTTGTAGATTAAAAATATCAAATAATCACATCATTTCTTGTTTTCTACAACTTGGAATACCAATGGAAGAGCTTCTGGACCACTATGACAAGTAATAATATTGTATTAGTTGTTTAATAATACAATATCTCAAATGATTTTTAATTAAATTTCAATTTATAGAATGATTGGTGGAAATAATCGCACATGGCTTAATGAAGGAAATGAATTCCATTTGATTGAATCGACAACGAATTTGGTTAACTATTTTATTACGAACTCTAACATCACTAGTGCTTTTATAAGGTAATTAACGAATTTTACCTACGTGTTATTTATATTCAGTCTCTTATTATTATTATTTTATTATTATTATTATTAACTAACAATGTGTATCTGTTGCAGGAGAAAAATTATAACCAGGTGTCAAGATGTAATTTCTAAATGCTTGACAACGCTATTCAGCAAACCAAATGGTGGGGAACTCATATCTAAGCTTCGATCCATTCAAAGTGTCTTGAATCGTTTATAAAATATTCTACTACAATTAAAGCCTACTTCAAAGAATCGCGGTGTCAAATGACAATGATATTGTCAAAAAGTTATGTACAAATTTAATTGGAAAGAAACAGTAAAACCATTTATTATGTAATGGATCAATATTCTGTTAGCTTTTATAAGACTTCTCTATTTTTAAAAAGTTTGTACAATAACTTTACATAACCGCGATGTGGTTCATATATTTTTAATTTAAAAAAAATCGTTTCAATCACATAATTTTCACGAATGCCAAGACCACCCATATAGTTTAATTGTGTAAATTAAAATAAAATATTGTTTATGATGTATGTATATTCATAAATATTTGTATAAATAAAAACATTAACTATTTTTTCTAAATCAATTTACATGTTCAATATTTCATTATTTATCTGGTATTCAAAATTCAAATCCTTCATTTAAGTTCCTATATAGCAACGAAGTCCCTAGTCCGTGAATTTTGCGAACTACAAAAACGGTTTAGCCTGATCTTGGCGGTGCGTAGAAAATAATGTTCGATATATTTTTATTGTAACACACGAACTTTATGTAAATGATTGAATAAACTTTTCGTCACAGTAGTCAAAGTTGGCATTTACTATTATAGTTTATTCTTGGTAAAAATTCATGATGAAGCTGAAAACTGTCTAGAATGGCCGGTCTAGAATTCCCGGTTGCTCGGATCCGCCGATTTCTGCGCAAAGGTCAGTACTAATTCTTCCTAAAATATTCGAAAGTAATCGACAGTTTTTTATTTTTACAAACAGTTCATTTATAATTATTTTTCTTAATGTTTTACGCCCTTGGCGAAAACGTCATGCACAAAAAGAAATGATAAGTATAAGTACACACTACAGAAGAAAATTTGGACAGCCCGTATCTATCTTGTTTGATAAGAGCATATGTAATTTTGTTTTGTTTTCATTTCACACGCAACTGTTGGCGCTAGTATATTTGCACAATGTTGCCAACTATACGATTGTTGCTATGGAATATCCCTCCGCCTCCATTGGCTTTCCTCGCCACGATCATGTACGTATATATATAGGTATAGGAACGTGTACGTCCAAATGAAATATCCCAGCTGTGATATTTGTTGTACATGATTCTTGCGTAATGCGTACTGAAGATTCCGCAAGAGAAATACGGTATTTTATTACTATACAATAAAAAAATATGGAGACGGTACGACCATGTGGTTGTAAAGGTATACGGACGTGTTTAATATGTGAAAATGAATATGCCATTTCGAAACCAGATCTCGCAGCTTATTTAAAGGTTAGACCCTTATTTATGCCAGTATTTAATTAATAGATTAACTGTGTTACATAGAGATTCGTTTGCGTGTTGTTTACAGAAATGCCCACATTATGTTTATTGTCCTGAATGTAACAAAGCATGGCCAGGATGGGACATGAATTTATATAGGCAGCACCCCAAACATTCTGGAATTCCAATTGAATTTCCTGGCACATACATCAAGGTATAGAGTTAAACTTTTTTACAATTTTAACAAAGTGCATATCTGGCATGCAATCTTTTTAATTTCGTGATATTATTGTTTCAGTTGGATTTTTTAAACCAAGATGAACTGAAATTCTTAGTAAACAGTTTAGATTCATTACCATGGGAAATTTCACAAAGTGGTAGAAGAAAACAGGTGTGTATAACAGCATTAAATATTTTTTTAACCAACAGAAATATAATGTTTACTGATGTTTAGAATTTTGGACCCAAGACAAATTTCAAAAAAAAACGATTGCGAATGGGAAATTTTATTGGCTTCCCAGAGAGTACAAAATTTGTACAAGATAAATTTAATGATATCAAAGAACTCAAGAATTTTCAAACTATCGAACAGTGTAGTCTTGAGTATAATTCTCAGCGAGGAGCTTCCATTGATGCACACATTGATGACTGTTGGATTTGGGGAGAACGTATTGTGACTGTTAATATTTTAGGAGATTCAGTATTGACAATGACCCCGTATCGAGGTTCCACTAATAAGTACAACTTGAACTGTGTTGAAGGTCTTCAAAATCAAGTGGTACCAGAGCAAGATATTGTTGTGAGATTACCTATGCCAGAGGGTTCTTTGATGGTGCTTTATGGAACTGCCAGGTAATTGTTGCAACCAAAATTGTATTTATTCCAAATTAAAATTACAACTATTAATTTGTTATTAAAAAATATAATTTTACAGCAAATCTTTTTAAATAACCATTAATTGGCTTTCATACTCCTAGTTTTGTAAATTATCAATTAAAAATATTTACAACAAAATATCATGCGCTTAGGGCATAATTATATTTATAAGAGGTTAGTATACGAAATAAAATATATTTTTTATTCAGATATAACTGGGAGCATGCAGTTTTACGAGAAGACATAGACTCAAGACGCATCTGCTTAGCATACCGTGAGTTTACGCCCTCTTATCTACCTGATGATAAAGGAAATTGCAACGAAGAATCACGTGAAATACTCGAAAGAGCATTAAATTTTTGGTGATATTTTTTTCTACTTATTCTTATGACTTTGTACATATATAAAATCAAATCAATCATGCCAGTTAAAGCGTTTGTAAATATCGATAAGTTTTACGCGATCATCGTTATACGTTAGGGACACTGAAACCAAACTCTCATTTTAAACAAAACCTTAAAATCGATTGAATATAAAATAAGTTGCTAGATAAAAAAAAATTAAGCCTGAGTGAGAACGGCAAAGTATTTATATTTTATTATATATGTGTATGTGTGTGTGTGTGTGTGTATGTAATCATGGTCAATTATTAGCTAACCACCCTTTGGGTTCGACAATCGCTATCAGTCATATAAACGACCGGGAAAGTCGTGAACGGATCGCTTTTGCCCAACGGCTCGTAGCCGGTCAGTAAGCTCTCTCGCAACTGCCATCGACGTCTTTCCTTTTCCGTTTTCTGCTTCCTGATAGCACGACCAAGCATACAGGCAAACATTATTCCAGCCAGCTGTAAGAAAAGACGATAGTTTTGTGTAAGTGCAGATGAAACCTCTCAATGCGGTTAGAATTCTTGGACATTTGTAATCACGCTTTGTTTGATCAGACGATAATATGTGAAAATAAGATGAAAGATCACCTGAATTATCGCAATCATCATAGCTCCAGTCATGAGGTAAAGCGCACTGCGATTGACGATGAGGGCGAGCCCACGATAGCAGCCCTGTCCATAGATTGCGGGGCAGATTTCACTTCTTGGTGAGCCGTCCGCATTGGCGTACCAGTTGCAGCAAGAGTACGGAACGTCCACCGTGTTGTTGGCATCTGTCAGTATACCAGCCCAGTCGGCTGCGCCGTTAAAACCGCAGCAATGTAACTGTCCGAACACTTTTTCATTAGTATGTTGTTGTTATTATTATAACTTGCAAAGCTACAAGTATCACCTTTGACTGTAAAAAATCAATAGCCGTTCTGGCCTCCTTGTTTGTCTCGTACTGATGCATCGTCTCGTTGATCTTAACATCGAGTAGTTTGGTAATGTTATCCTGCAGAGCGTAGGCTGCCACCGCCGCGGAGAACTCAAGAATTAGGATAGCCGAGAGCGAAACCGCGAACTAGAAATATTCTCGCTTAATTTTCCTTCTTCTTTAAGCAAAAAATAAATTGCAAACCCGATGGTGCCTACCACGAGAACCATGCATGTGCTCTCCTTGAGAGCACCGCAGCAGCCGCAGAACGCGATGACAAAGATGAGGGCGCCAACGACGATGAGTAAAGTCGCCGGAGAGAAGTAGCTTGCATCCAAGAAGTGTGAAAAGTCCTCGTAGACAGCGTAGATCGTCGTGCCGACCGATACTATCATCGCACCGGTCATCTGTGGAAAGCAGTTTCAATGTTTCAAGCACGTGATCAGCTGGATAATATCCCAGCATCCGAACTCTTTGTTTTCAACAAAGGTTTCGCAATGAAATCGCGCCAGATAAGCGTTTACAATGGCTGTGTCTTATACCTGCACACGCCCGCTAAGTGTCAAGCCAATCATAAAGATAAGGATAACAGTTTGAGCGAGTATACAAAGTGTAAGCGAGCATATCTAGCTGTGTACTACCTACATAGACACGGTGAGATTTATTTTGCCTGCGGGGTCTAAAATTATAACAAAAATTACAACGGAAGAAATTCGTATTTTTACTTCAACCTCTAGATTATCAATTATCTATAGCTTGCGACGATTCGATACGCTTTCCTTATTTGTTTCGCGTGATAATTATTAAATATTATTTCATTGATACTAGATTAGTGATTTTAAATGATAATATCCTGCAATGAATTCTACCTGCATCGGTTATAATGCCGTTATCAATTCAAACAATGTCATGTTGCGCTTTGGTTGTTTTATCAATCTAATCTTACTGTTTCCTTGAATTGTCATGAGTCATCTTTCCGCGCAGGCAGAAAAAAAGCTTTTGAAGAGAGCGATTGATATTTTGCAAAGAGTAGCGAAATGATTAACCTATATGTATACCGCGTATTCTTATGTATTCCAGCATTTTTGCGAGACCGCAAAGATATCGCTCGTTTATCAGTCTGTATTGTACGAGCGCTTAACGGGATAAATACACGTCTCAGTGGCGATCACCAAACGTTCATTAGAAAATCAGTAGAAAAATCGCGAGTACGGCAAGACCATATTGTTAAAGAACGCGCAAGTGTCTCTCGAGATGTACGACACTTCCAAAAGAAGAATAAATATCAAGCCCAAATGCAGCACAAACAGTCGTATAATGCACCCTGAATGGAATACCGACCACAAAGAGGAAGTTGACGGCACACAGGAGATACTTGATGCATCGCAAGCCGAGATCGAGGTGCGTCGCCGCCATGATTACTGCAATATTGTATTGATACTGCCTGTTCTCGTTGCTGTCGATAAGTATACTTGTAATTCACGAGAGATAAAGAAAAAATCGCAAGTAGGCGCGAGCACGCGCTTCGAGCTTCGACAAACTATACTGCGGCGGACAGGTGCCAGTGGAACGAGCTCAACTCTTATCTCGACGATAAGCGACGAGATATAATTCGCGCGTGGGAGTATGTTGCACGAGCAAAGCGATCTATTTTCCCCCACTATTCTTGCGGTTATGGGTACAAGTACTTAGTCGACGATGAGAATGAGTTAATTGTAGCTTTCGATTAATTAATCTAATGAAATCATGGCATGCTGGGTGCGAATGTGAATGATGGCATTTCTTTAACGTTTTAGCAACTCTTGCGATGTCTACAATTGTTACTAGTTACGATTTTAAAATAGTATTAGTAATATTACATTCGTGAAACTAGTTTGTACTATGCCATATACAAAAAAACGGGTTAATGGTAATAATAATAATAATAATAATAATAATAATAATAAAGCCATTTTAATCATAATAGTATATCGATTATTATTGAATGATTCATTAGAGTATGCGAGCTGTAATCGTACGTGCGTCATTTATTATCAATCTAAATGTTATTTGTGAAACAGCACGATCAGTACTAAGCGATCAATAAAAGATAAAAGATTTTACACCTATATTTCTTTATTTTAAAAAGTACTTTCAAACATACGTGTAATTTTACAATTAACACGTAAATACAAATTTTTTTCATGAAAACTTACTCAAGCTATGTTATTAAGCTAATGAATTAATCCATATTTTATGACTGCAGGTTTATACGTTTTTTGTCGTAGTTTATCACTGCGCACACACTGACACGTGAGTCATCAATCATCGTAGTGAACAATAACAAAAAATGGCACTAATGCTTCAAATATTGTCTAAAATTTGCAAAGGACAACTTTAAGGATAATATATTTATACAATGCATATTGAAATGATATCGCTACTTATAGTCTGTTACTAAACATAAATAAAAATGTAGACATATAGTCTTTACAAACAACGCTCGAAATTTCTTTTTTTTCGATGAAAAACAACATATAAAATTCTCTTTTCGTGTCTAACTTAATGAGAAAAAATCATGGTCAACTGTCATAAAAATCTTTTGTTGCTGTCGTCATTGTTAGATTTTTCTTCTTTTCCTATACTCAAAAGAGAAATGGCAACACCCGTAACGATCTAATATCGAGATTGGAAATGATCTGGATATTAGCGGCAACTGAATTTTACAAGCTAGAACCAATATTACATGTTATCATAATTTCTCTTGATGGATCTGGCCAAGTAGACAGAGAACCATATGCCCAAAGCCTGAAAAAAAGAAAACATCAATTTTTTCTTTTATTATAAATTAAAATTTATATTTTGTATATAATATCAAGCAGACAAAGCATTGGTATTTGTATAAGCTTGCTGTGAACAGCCTATCTTCCAAGCTAATTTTTAAGACTTCTGTCTCATTTCTATTCCAGGTGCGATTAATTATCTGCAATTTTGTTATGGTACTCGCCTCTGTATACTTAAACAAAGTGTACAGGACTACCATACACTTGAGCGTGAGTTTTTGAAGCGAATCACGAGGGCATAATAGGGTAGTCATTATTGGAAAAGAACATATACAATAAGAATAGTTCAAACCTGCATGAAGGCGATGCCAATACCGGCCCCACCGAGCTGCACTGCGTGTCCCTCGATGAACTTGGCGACAGCAGGTAAGCAGCCTTCATTAAAATGTTCCGTATCCAGAGTGCAATGGACCGTGCCAATGGCGTCATCGCGCTTTTTGCAGCAGCTGATCGGCAGGTCGCCAGGTTTCGTTTCGTTCCCGACCAGTTTTCCGGACCAATCATCCGGTTTATCGGTTCCGCAGCATGAGAACTGGAGTCAAGAGAAGAAGGAGTTATCGATGCACGCTTTTTATTCCACGCAGATTAAACAGCCTTATAACGAGCGATTATAATGCAATATGTTTTTACGCACTTCTTGTTGAATAGTATTCCAAATCAGGACGATCTCCGTGCTGTTTTCATTGGAATAGCTATCCATGGAATCTTTCATTTTTGCGCTCAGAACCTCACTCGCGTCGTTTCTCAGAACGTAGCCAGAAATACCGGCAGACAGCTCCAGGATGAAGACTAGGACCATCAGTGTCGCAAACTGAAGAAGAAAAAAACAAAGTAAAATAGTTATACAATTAGTTAACATAGGTGTGGACTCTTTAATTTTTTAAGTGTCCACGCACGTATACCGAATCAGCTATTGGTAAAGCCATTCTGATGGGCGACTCTCCCTCATACACATGTATAACAATAGTAACTGAAGTTGTATTATACTCACTGTAACGATCATGCAATAATTCTCCTTGACAGCTCCGCAGCAGCCGAAGAAGGCAATAAAAAAAATGATGGATCCTATCGCGATGAGGAGTGACGGAACCGAGAAAAATCTGTTATCCAGGAAGTGTTGATAGTCGCGGTAAATAGCATGTATTGCCGATCCTATGGACAGTAGGATAATTCCTGTGATCTGAAAATTCATCAAACGTGAAAATTGGCTCGCATACAGAATGAAATTTTTTCATTGTTAAAATCCTCAATTGACAGATTATATATTTTCTGCAGAAATTATTAATTAATTATTAGAGAGCAATTATAAAAGTCGCAGCTCCATATATTTATATAATATGGAACAGCAGACTGATATATACGCATAAGTCTTCACCGGCAGTCTAATAATGCCGCCCCGAATTCCGGTGCGGTGATGATCCGACAAGCGCCGCCGCGTCATTTCTTCGGCTTCGCTTGCTCTGCTCCTCCTACCTATTTTCCACAAAAAGCCTCTAAATCCCAATGTGTTGCCGGCATGTTGTGTAGCAAGAGACAAAACGTTGCTCTTAATTTAATATAATTTCATTTACATCAACGTATACGCTATACATATACATATAGATGATCCTCACTCCCGTCCAACCCATTAGCTTTATATAAATTATAAACGCAATTTACATATTTTGCCAATGTTATAATTAAACAATTAAATAGAAGAAAAAAAGTGTCGAATAAAGCGAGAATCGACAATTTTCATCAAAATCGAGCTCGAAAGCCTCGCGAGTGGGGGCTGCTCAGCTATTGTCGTGCATTGAGTGCCGTGCGCTCCAAACAGCTGCGGTGTCCGAGCGGTTAAGGAGATGGACTTGAAATCCATTGGGTTCTACCCGCACAGGTTCGAATCCTGTCCGCAGCGATATTTTTTTTTTCGGCCCATAGGCCGAGGAACACCGAGGGCTTCCCGTTGACGTAACATTTTTTTATTATTTATCCTTTACAGTCGCGCGTCTCTGAGGCCTTATTATATTAAGAAATAATTCATCGAATCCGCCGAATTGCTATATATACATCAGAATGAGAGCCGAGTATTTCGAAGCCCGTTTTACTTTCAAAATGAATGTATACGTATGCAGCGTGAAATAAAAGCGATCTCGCCTTACAACACCGCGGAATATCATTAATATATAACAATCGACAACTACTCTTATACGCGGCAGCGACCACTGTAATAAACACATTCATCTGATCCTCATTTTATATATATATATATATATATATATACATAACATAATGTTGTACTTGTCTAACCACATCGCGAACGTATCCACTTGCGCGCAGCTATGCGATAGATATATAGGCTTATTGGGTCTTCAGATTTTCCATCAGCAACGCGCAATATCGCGCAACGAAATCTAAAAGTGTCTCGCGAGGCCGCGCGTGAAAAGCGATGCTCGTTTCCGACATGTCGCGTATGCGACTCGCCGCGCGCTTATCTCGTCGTGATAACGACAGGCTTCTCTCCGGGATCCCGATCGCGCGCAGGTATGTACAACTTTCGACGCAACATTATATAGACTTTCTGTACACCAAGAACGCGCGCTTTTATCTCGACTTTTCAGGAGTTCGATTAGCACCGATCATCTATTTATAAATATATATATGTATATATACTCCTGAATTCCTCCCGCAAGAATATAACTGCAGGCAAAAGTTCGGATCCATTGGCGCAAGATAACCGACTTTCACCATGAGTGTGTAAGTGTATACATCGCTGACTCGGAAACACGTTACGCTATGTGTGTGTGTGCTTATAATAAGTAATCGTGGTAGGCAGGTATATATACGTTTGCGCAACGAAGTGGGCTTACACCAGACAAACTTGTAAACATATGATGAGCGCTGCCACGCTGCAGCCGAGTAATATATCATTGTCGTGCTTTTGACAAATCGGCCTTATAAACGCACACACACACATGTGCGTGTGTACTATATAATTTATACATATAAATTATTACAAGTTCATAGTTTTTTGCCCAACGGCGCTAAAGATTGACCGCGCGTTCTGGGTTACAAAAGTTCTCTGATAATGTAACTCACCACGAAGATCAGGTTGAAGATGAACATAAGGTACTTGATGAGCTGCGAGCTCGTCGACAACTTCAGATTGGCCACCATGGTTATAGGATAGAAAGTTATATGTATATATAAAAAGTAAATAAATAAAAAAAAATGGCCCGTTATTGGAGACGGCGCGGATAAAGCTATACGACACTAGAGTACTGATATAATGTACTGTACGCTCGTTTGAGTAACAGCAGCACCTGCTTCGCGCGGGTGGCGGGCGATGTGTCACTATTGCTTCTCGCCCGCGCCGCCACTGTAGCGGCTCGCGATAACGCACTGAGCCCGATGGAGCTTGTGTGTATACCTCGTGCTGCTCGAGCTAGCACTGCGATCCGATCCTCGGCCGCGCTACACGCGCGCACAGGAGGCGGCCAGTTATACGGAGCAGTGTGTCGATCTTCGGACTTTCAGATTTCGACTTTCAACGCCCATTATAATTGCATAACTATATCAGCAATAAGTATGAAAAGAAAGCGCTATCTGCATGCGCCTCTTATATTTATACGAATAGTATAGGTTACATTATAGCGGGGATAAAGCCCTACAATTAGCTTATTAGTCTACGAGTAAAATATATACATAAGAACTGCGACGGTGAATTTATGTATATAGGGAAACGCGGGGAAAATTAGTGCTTTCGAGGACTAGTTAAATTTTAAAAGTTATAGGCAATATGGGAAAACAGCATTTGTAGCCCCAACGTAAAGTCGGGTGCGCGCGAGAGAGAGAGAGAGAGAGAGAAAGAGAGAGGGAGGCCGGGAGGAAAGAAATTAGCCACGTGTGCGCCGCGCTTTCTTATTATACTATATACTTATACGTTATATTGCGATGCGTGCGTATACTTACTGCATATCTGCGCTTTTGCTTTCTTTCAGAAATTTGACTACTGATTGAAAAGACGCGTTGAGCAATACGCAATAGAAAAAAAGTTGTACAATAATAAGAGTTACGCGTTTGACGGACATATATGTTACGGTCTTGCTCAATCCACTCGAAATTAATTACAGATATTATATTAAAGCTTATAATACATAATATACTTCGTATCGTTTCCAGAGCATTTTCAATGCGCGCTGTAAACAAAAAGGGAGAAAAAAAAAGATTGATCCGCACGCGCGAATAAATGATCAATTTACTCTACGACCTGTATAAATTCGTAGTAGACTTTAGCTTTTGTCAATGCGCGATGACGGAATATTCAATGCGTGTAATTGATACAATAAATGATCACAAGGCCTACCGATGATTCTACGAGTACAAACAATAGAGCTTTTTCTTGGCACTTATCTAGCTATAGTGTGCGTCATTTTTTACAAAGCTACCGATAGACTGACGTAGATGTCGCTACCTGTCACTTTGGCGTAGCTATTATATTATATAAATATTGTATAGCAGTCATGGCTACCCGCACTGTAGGGCATAATAAAACACATGGAGTTTAGGATATCTATATGTATATATATCGAGACTCATCAGACATAGACGATAAAATCGATATCTAAAACTATCGGATGCTATAGAGCCATTTATATTTTAGCGCAGCTACGTACTCTATATACATATACCGTTAAAATTATTTTCATTATGTGTATACAACAATCGATTTTTGCCCGGTGCCTATTCTGGACACTGCGGTATAGTCTATCGAACAAGCCCGTTCTATTTTTCTCGACGCATCCAGCATCAATTAATCGCATTTCAATTTAAATCCAAGACGGTACCTATATATAGGTCTAGTAGGTAGTATACTTAACGTGTATCAAATAACTCGACTCTTCGGTTCCATATTAGCGCAGACTGCATCTCAACATTTCTTTTTCCGAATAAACTATGATAGTTCACCGATTAAAGTCCGACAGATAAAGAATAAAAACAGCTGCGGACGCGATATAGGTAATCAATACCGTATATCCTCCTCAGTACATCCAGTAGAGCGAGCGGACTGCACTTCCAGCAAATGAAGAAACACCCCCGCGGAAATAGCATCAGCGTTACTCGGCTATACCGTATACGCTACATAATATACCTACATTACGTGGTGTAGGTATACGCAGGGTAGTCGCTGTGTCTATATACCCTATACGTTGAAGACTACTAACACAATTCAAATTTTTCAGCCAAAACTAGCACAACTCTGCTGCCTACTTCATATTTTAACAATAAGACTAGCAGAACTCAACTAAATTCATGAAAAAATTCGACAAAACTCAATTTTGAAAAATTCTGGAAATTGATAAAAAAACGCTTGTAAAAAACTATTTGATTTAAAAATATATATATTGAAAATTTGGATAAAAAATTATGAAAATTTTAAAATAATGTAAAAATTAGAAAATTTGATAGAAATACGTCGTTTAAAGCCTGGTTTGTGCTAGTATTGGCGAAGAAAATTTTGAGTTGAGCTATAGGGCAGCAGCCGCATTTTATACATATGTACATACATCTACTACAGCGGGCGTAAAACAGGGGGGGATTGCACCCTTATTCTTGGAAAACTGCGCGAGGGGTAACTTCGCATAGGGTATATAGTGCGTGTACACGCGGAATATTGTCGTCGTACGTGTGGACTTTATGTAGTAAATAATTGGATGGATCTTATATTATTTCTAAATATGAGTGTAATTGTTTAACCGATATGCGAGGAAATCTACCAAAATTTGTCCATCGTTTAAAAACAGTAAATGCACACGATAAAAAGAGATCAATCACTATTGACTTCAAAAATATTTCACGATCATCGCATGATTTTCCGCCGATTTTTAAGTTTAAAGGTATATAATAATAATAATAATAATAATAATAATACGAGCCACCAGAGAAGTATGCTTGCTTCATTGTATTGTCAAGATATATGCGCGCGCTAGATACGGCTTTATACAAAAATAGATATCGCATAGCTTATATATATGCGCCACTTATGCTGCGCTTCCCATGCACATGAGCAATAACGATTTTTTCAAACAACACCGTCAATCTTTATGCGAGAACCGATCTTGAGTATAAGTATAAGACAGTCGTCGAGCATTGACACAAACAAAAATGAGCAAATGCGAGCATCAATCGATACGCATTCTAGACGTACATATATAGGATAGCTACATATTCTGTCTTGGATGCAAGGCACACATCATAAGCAGCGCAACGAGTAATACTGACAGGTGTCGCGTTAGGTGCGTGTGCGCGAACGCTATTATATTATACACGTATAGCCACACAACTCGTGCGCGCGTAATAAAGAAAACAAAAAATAATAATAAATTAAAAAATATTAATAAAAAATGCAGGTAGACTCTCTTTCTTTTTCTGTAAGAGTAAGAAAGTAAAAGCATAACTATATATAGCAAAAAGTCAAACTTGCGGGAGTAAGATCGATAATGTCGAGGCGATTGAGATTAAGCAAAGCGCGCGGGGGAAGCGTGCCGGTGTTGCTGTCTTTTTTCGCGCATTAGTTGCTCGCGTCAGAGACATATAAAGCTGGACATAGAGGGTGGACTTAGCCATCACACGACGATGCTCTTCTTATATAGACGGAGATCACGGTGCATGCTTAAATTTGCAATCGTCGGATTATTTTGACTTTTTTTATAAATATTCGATGATCGCTTTTACTTTTCTCTTTATACCTATTATGTATTATTATACATATAGAACGCAAACCTTGGCTTATCCAGCACGAGGTTATTGGCAAAAGTGTCATATTTTTTTATGCAAAAATAAAAAGCTTGATCGATCAAGGCTTCAGTTATATGACCGTAAGAGCAAAATTTAATTTGTGCGGGATCGCTAACCGAATTTCGGGGTTATAATTAGATTACAGTACAACCTATAGATTGAGATTATAAATCGATTTTTATACGCATATCGAACGACCAGTTTGTACATATGATTAAATATTATTAAATTGAAAGAAGTATTGCCCACTATCGATCCAGCGTTGATGCGGCTTTTAAAAGTTTATCGAGTTGTCTACCAAAAAATTGACTCACCGTATATAGCAAAGTCAGCAGTCACTTTTGTAAAAATGATTGAACGAAACCTGATTTGCTTAGTGCTTCGAACGCGTGACAAGTTACAGTCTTATAGGTGTAATCATGGGTGAGACGCTGGGTGCATAATCTGAGAGCTGAAAAAATAGTCTAATAATGAGTATATAATAGAGTATCAGAAAAACGCACGCACGCGCGCTCGGCTGTACACTTAAGGGTCGCGACTATAGGATGTACTATACTATATAGGCTATATGTATATGTACTTAATAGTAGCTCCCCCGACGTGTGCGAAAGAGAAGAGTGGTGGAATCATAGGGGCGCGCCTCCCCCCCCACTCGGTCTCCTGGTACCTATATTTATATATGTACATAGGTATAGAACTGCAGCGGAGAGAAAGGGACGCGCGATTATTTCGCGAAAGGAGAGGGACGGCGCTAGCGTCGTCGACGGTGGCGGCTCGAGCGAGACAGTGCATAGAGCTCAAGCGAACCGCAGTAGTAGCAGCGACCGGAGAGACAGTCGGTGTGTCTGTGTGTGCGCGCGCGTCAGTTCACCATTTTCCCAAAGTTTTGTCGCGACGCAGTGAGTATACCTAGCAAAAAGTGTGCCTGTCCGTAATCTTAGAGGCTTTCACCAAGTGTCTCTGTGCTTGTTCAGAAGAAGTTCGCACGAGATAAGAGAAAAGCTACTTAACGAAGATGGTGTCCGGCGGCATGGCCTGCGTCAAGTACCTGCTATTCCTCTTCAATCTCATCTTTGCCGTGAGTAGCTATATTTTTACTTTCTTTTGTTTGCGCGGCAACACTTGTGGCTGCATCCGCCTCCTTGTGTACGTATGTATGTGGATGGGTGTGTGTGCAGCCGCTCGATATCGTCGGAATCCGAGCCGACGCATACATCGGAAGAAAAAGGGATACATATACCTACTTAGGCAGCACTCTGAGATGATGGCGAGGGAAAAGAAAGAGTACCGCGTCTTTGTTGCTGTGTGTACGCTATTCGCGACGGCCGGTTTCCATAGGGTCGCCGCTTTCCCCGGTTTTTCGCGCGCGAGCTTGCGTGCGCGGGGGTGTGTTCCGCGCGCGCTCTCCCCTGCGCGCTGTACAGTGCAGAGCGTCCCTCGCATCAGAAGCAGCAGCAGCGCATATAGCTTTCGCCGTTCGATAATCCCGGCAGAGTGAGCGAGAGAGGGGAACTTGTGTGTTGGTGGACGTATCTTTGTACGATGTTTTTGCCGCTGTATAATACTTGTAATGCTTATGCGCGCTCGTATCAGTCTTCTTTGCTTGTCTGCGGCATTTCAACTGGCTAATATGGTATGTGCGGCTACGAGGAGGGAGGTCATGCTGAGGGATATAATAAGTTCATGCTGATGATTTATACGTAACTATTATAGCTATACTCGACTTGCTTATTATGATGTCTTCGTGTCGAGTATCGACAGTATACACATCCAATTTTCATACCAATTAAATCTTATCGCGCAAACCTACGCGCCCAACTGTGCGCGACACAAGAATCGCCGAGCCAATTTTCCAAATTGCTACTAATTCATCTTCAACTTCCAGTTCAAACATGCAAATACGTAACACTCGTAAATCTTCCTCTTTTTCCGCGCATTTGGACTGAACTTTTGTTTTCGCTTGAATCTAATGTATTTAGTAGCGCGGGGTTACGACTTTATCATTAATTCAATGATTTCCAATAAAAAAACTCTGGACCATTTCGAAACGAGTTTGTTATAACACTCTGTTCTAACTCCATTAATGGGGAAAGCTTTACCGATTCTCTTAGAAATCATCAAGAAAAGGAGGATTCGACTTTTTTAATAGAGGTTACATAATAGACTCCGTGCATCTCAGAGATTTAGAAAGCCGTTTGTGGTCTGTTCTTTATTCGCGACAGCGTCGTCACGATGTGTAGAATTTCAAGCTGATCCTTCTTTATTACAATAAATAAAGACTTGATTAAAAAATAAGATTTCGTACGAATTCAATTTTAGTACAGAAGCGCTCTTCTTATTGGCGTATCCAATAAAAACTTTATTCGCAACGAAGACCCTTCGGAAAAAAGACGTAGAATAAACAGGTTAATTGAAAGTTATCGAAGCATCCGACCCGAAAACGAGATAACAAAGAAGCGGCTTGCAGTCATCTCGCACTGAATATCGCTAGAGAAATCCAGTGTAACAGAAACAGCGTAAAAAACAAAGTGGCGCCACGCAACTGTGCAGGGATCGATAGTTTCCACGCATCGTACCAGGAATGCAGAAGAAATATAGGAGTGACTTTTGACGGTGACCACTCAGTGGGGAATGGGTGGGTGTATGATACAAGGGGCGGAGATGTAGAGGATAGATCGTCTGCATCAACGCGTTCCGGAGAGTCGTTGCTATTTTTATTTTATGTTTGTTTTTGTGTGACGTAACTGCGTTGGTTTCTGATATATGCTGACTGGTGTTATGATTTCGGAACCTTTATAATATACGACGAGATTCTGTGTGTCGATGTAGCATAAGTAAAAATGCTAAAAACTGTCACTGCACCTTCTAAACTCTGCGCCGCACGATTATATTGATCTACTTGGTTTTATGTTTCATTATAATGTATTTTATTATACTTGTAAATGGCTTTTAACCCGTTTAATTTAGAATAAATAAGTAAATAAAATGAGAGATTGTGGCTTATTACTATGACAGGCGGGTTCTTGTAGTATGAAGGAACAGAATAATGAGCAATTAAGATAATAAAAAAACTAGACGTGTCCGATAAACTATCTTTTTTAAAATTTGCTGTTCCATTCCACAATTCTCTCTTATCAAAAATACATGAGCACCTTGAAGTTGAAAAATTATCGGAGTCAGTTGCAGCCTGCCGGAGAATTTAAGGTTCTTGATGCACCGGGATGAACTGTATCCATACAATACTAACCGTGAAAATATTTGGTTGCAAGTATGTACAAGCTTTATGTTTGCTCTTCTATAGGGGAGTGAACTACGTTTAGTTATTAAAGACGAACGTTGGTTTCACTGCTAGTATTTAGACTAGAGAAAGCTCGTTTTGCAATAAGTAAAAATACTTTGTAATTTATTATTTCTCTTGATTTTCCCAACTCGCGCGCATAAAATGGGCCTCTTTTCATACCAAAAAGTAGCCTAGAAAATTGCACATTCCACATTTTTTTTTCAATTTTATACATATCATGAAAAAAAATACGGTACTAGCTCTTTTCTCTCCTGGTTGCACAATTTACTATTCTATAATTACCCGCACTCCCCACAACATTGACATGCACCCGCATCCATACGCGAAAATGATCGAAATCCCAATCCTCTTTCTCTCTCGCAAAATTACCAGCCTCACTTTTTAACAAACGCCTCCAGCTCACGACGACAAAATCGCGTGTCTATATAATAGCAGTCGTTATATACCGGCGCATGACCGGTAACTACACACTGATGCACGTCAGCCATCCTGTGCGCGACATTCAAATGCGAGTAGCACAGTTGGCCCGGTAAGATTGCGCGCGATTATGCTTCACTGCGGGCAATCATATTATTCTCAGCAGTAAATTAGTCACCCCCGCATTAGTGTGCGTCGCTCGATTTCCTATACGTATACGCGGTGCGCATTTCTCCCGTCGCATGTATATATGTATAGTCGTGTCAATGCTCTCCCTTTCTCACCGCGGATGCAATTTTAATTAGTCCGACCGCGTATGCGACCTTTTTTGGCTGTGCCTGGAATAGATCGGAAGTCTATCCGATATGCTGCCAACACGTGCATCAAAATTACAAAGTACTTCATTGCCATATCGCGGGCGGGGCTAATAATCATGTAACCAATGTAATACCTTTATATCATGGATTTTATGCCGTCGATTTTTTCAGATCCACCGATAGTAGTTTCATCACCCCCGACTCTCTCTCTCTCTCTCTCTCTCCCTCCCTCCCTCGAGCAGACTCTATTGATTATATTCACTTTGAAGTAATAAAAAGTTTGATGATCACGCGTGTATGTACGTATATTATTATTTGACTTTCAATCATGTAGGACCCTTGAGTATTAAGTTGAGACACACTCGAAAACGAGTTTTAAATTTCGAAATGCTATTTTTACGCACGCCAACCTGCCTGTAAAAAACTGCGTGTTGCGTAACTCTCAACTCAACTCCTGCAGACTATACTTAGCGGGATTGTGGTTGTGGAAGTGTTTGCTGTGGTTAGGAGGGTGCAGGCGTATGAACAAATTCGGATGTAATGAAGAGATGTCTTATAAGGTGAAGGAGGAGGGATCGATACCCGACCTGTTAGATGTCAATTTCACACGTCATTTTACGGATCCCCGACCACGAGGATTACTTTTCAAGATTCAAATGACGTTGCCCGGTTGATTAATAACCTAATGCATTATTGGCAAAGGCTTTTTCCTATCAACAACTTCAGTGCCATCATTACAGGTAATATACTGTGGGGTATATAGCGTGCAATTCATTATTGCCATGCCAATAACTTCTATCCCAGAGGCTCGAAAACATCTATTGCGTAGTCATCAGTCAAACATATATTTATAACTTTTGAAAAAGCGCCCAAAAGCCCCGACAAAGACCAATATAAGAGCCTCCTCTCAGAGGGGACGTTGACAAAAGCGCGACTATGTAATCTCAGCGCATCGAGCCATTAAACGCAACGATCAATCAAAGACCCGCAACAAGATATCGACGTAGAGTCGAAAAATTCATAGGAGCACTTACAGCCGCCATTTCCGACCTGCTCGCACGAAACTAGGTGGAGTCTGTGGGTGTGAGGGTGGGTGTGGGTGTGGGTGGGTATATGCATGTATGCTTATGTACAACATAGGTAGGATGTATAGACACACACTGGTACTGATAGGTGAGAAGGAGGAGAATTAATTGAAACTGTCCTTTGCAGATAACCGGGATCGTGTTTATCTCGGTTGGCGCAGTCATCCTCATAGCCTACAGAGGCTACAGCAATTTTGTGGATATATGGATGTTCGCGGTGCCCGTTCTCATGATCATCGTTGGTGTTGTTGTCTTCATCACATCGTTCTTCGGGTGCTGCGGCGCTGTCAAGGAGAACCACTGCATGATTATTACGGTGAGTCCTTTCCAATGTTTAATCAGACAAACTCAGCGTCAATGTATAAATTCAAGTTATATAAATAAAGTTATTTATTCATTTTTCATCTATACAAATGATTGCGTGAAATAGTTACATGATTGTATTCATCATTATCTTAATTATTGCCATTAATTAGACATTCAACCACGAGAGCAGTTTGCCCAATAATGCATCACCTCGTTTTTTCATGCGCACACGAGTCATAATCGGGGTTTCGCTCGTGATGCACGCGATATTTTTTGTCCAATACCTGCATCGGAAGTTTGCTATGAGTTTACGTGTAAAAGAGAGCGAAAAGTATAGCTATAATATTTCCTTTGGAAGACGGAAAAGTATCCTCTACGTCGCGCGGAAGTATCACTTTACGACCCTAGAGTGATAAGCATCGTTATATACATATATAAGAAAAGCCAAATTATGATGCATTATCCAAATAATAGCTCATCACTGAAAAATATCAGTAATAATTGCTTTTTTGCAGTTCTCAGTACTATTGCTGTTAATCTTCGCTCTCGAATTAGGAGCTGGAATTTCAGGATACTTGATGCGCAGCAAGGTCAGCTCTATGCTGGAAAAGTGCATGAACGACACGTTGGTTTCGTACAAGAATAGACCAGACTTTCGCCAATCATGGGACATCATGCAGCATGATGTAAGTATCGATGAGCGATTTTGTAGCGCCAATTAAAATTAGAATGGTTCAGGCTTAATATACTTAAATCTGCACTTTAGAAGACGGTGAATGGTTAATTTTAACCATATATATTTACAAATATGATGAGTCAACCATTAATTCTGAACTGGCAGCTATGCATGTCATAGAACATAAAACCGATAAGAGCGTGCAATAATACTCAAAGACGCAATGAGAAATATAGTGCTCGCAAGGGACAATGAAACACTTGCGAGGTGCCGTTTGATTATGAGTTTTTATTGCGCTCAAAGGATCTAGATTCAATTCTCTCAAAGAAAAACGGAGTCAAATACGCAATCTTAATGCGTTCGCCACGTTTGCTTAAAGCTTCAATCAAGTCAAACTATAGCAAATTCTATTACGTGCAATGGACTTCGGGGCAGTGGAAGAAAAAAGAAAGCTGTGACATTGTTCGGAATATTGGCTATACACACGTATATACAGTCAGTCAATTTCAGGGAGCGAAAAATTGTGTTGCATAAAAATGCTTGATGCTCCCTTTGTGCTATCATTGCTCGGGTCGCGTCATCGCGTTCCGATTTCGTGAATAAAATAAAAGCTGCCGCATGCTTGCAACAATCAAACAATCAGCCAACTGAATAACGTCCTCCAAATGATCAACCGACTAATCGCCCCGGTATCGCATTTGCACGCGTGCGTTATGTACGGTGGTATATATAGGGTGCTCCTTATCATTTCAAATCATATTATATGCATGAACAATGATATAATTAAGCTTCGGAAGCGGTGCATTGAGCGTTGAGACGTTCAACCTCAAGAGAATTTAGACCATTCAATTATACATTAACAGTATGTTATGCATTAAAAGAGTACGGCAATAAATCTTTGCCGGACTAGGTAGATCACCTTATCGTGGATCCCAATACCTACAACACACGGCGAAAAAGAGAACGAGAAGAAGAAGAACAATGAATTTGATGCGCACGCTACACATATATGTAGCCAATCAATATCTCACTTTGCCGGAACCTATGTGCCGTACGCGCGACGCGACTATACGGTACAGTCCAAGTCCATGAGGGGATATTCTCTATACTTACAACTATGAGCGTGTAAACGGGCGAGTACGTCCTCGGTGCGCAGAACGAATACCACCGGCTGTTCCCTCCCATTCGAAGGCCATAGACAACGTCATCCCTTTGATATTATACATGTAATGCAGGGAGTTTCTCATGTTATGCGAATCGAGCTGCGGGCTATAAGCACAGCAGTGTTGACCGCCGAGAAGTTGTGACATAAAAGCTATGCGAAAAAGAGTACTACTGTAGTGCGAAAAGAGGCAGAGTATGGCGGAGAAAAGTATTTTTTACATCCAAAAAACTACAATGTACAATAATAAAAAATAATCTGAATGATTTGTACTTGACAGCAGTTGAAAGTCTTCTACTTGAGATTTTTCTTCGTGAAATTTTTTTAAGGTCGCTGTTTTTATTTTATCTATTAAAGATCGTACAACAAAATTGACAAATCTGGTCCTGTTTATTTTAACTAACGAAAATGTTGCATAATTATCATTCTTCGACTCGTTAACAAATTAACTTAACCTGACAAAAACGCAAACCTACATTTATACTCTCGCTGTC
The DNA here is from genome assembly GCA_020010945.3 of Muscidifurax raptorellus. Classification (NCBI taxonomy): domain Eukaryota; kingdom Metazoa; phylum Arthropoda; class Insecta; order Hymenoptera; family Pteromalidae; genus Muscidifurax; species Muscidifurax raptorellus. Next base: position 357,224 of record CM052081.1, on the reverse strand, counting down.
GCATCCGTCTTTACGAGACCGCGCTTGATAAACAATGAATAAAAGCCGGCGCGCTCCCGCGTCCGATGTATTAAGTACGGTCCAGTATAATCTGGCTCAATACTTACGACGAGAACGACTCTCAAAAAATGACCTCGCTCGAAGCGCTGCAATTTCTATGGGCTAATGCCAGAATAGAAAAATTTCTTACAAAAATGACGGAACTATTTTTTATCAATCCTGTTATTATCAGTAATAGAAAAAGTTGCGCAACGAGAATCTAATACTTACATAATCTGCGCTCATATCGCGTTACAGTTGCAGTGTTGTGGCGTGCACAGCCCACAGGACTGGGCCCGTGCCGGTTTTACCGGCAATACCCTACCGAACTCCTGCTGTACCGAGATTGCGGCCAACAACCCAACCTGCGACACTAACGACATCAAGTCCAATACTGAGGGATGCAAGGCTCAGCTACAGAAGAAGATTGAGGAGAACGCGCTGATACTTGGCGGGGTCGGCATCGGCGTCGCTCTCATACAGGTCCGTATGAATGTTAAATCCGACGTTCAATTAATACTAATACGGGATTGATTCAAATTTCATATTAGTTCAACTAAATAAAGAACTTTTGTTGAGTTAATTATTTACAGAAATGTAAATAAAAATAAATAGAATGATCAATTTAATGTCGTAATTCTGGCAATTTGAGTAACGCTCGTTTCTATAACGTTTCAGCTGATCGGGGTGATCTTTGCGTGTTGCCTGGCTCGTTCAATACGTCGCGAGTACGAGACTGTGTAAGCTGACTAACAGGACTATTCATTGAAAAGAAAACAAAAAAATCGAAACAATTACGCCTCTTGTTGCGTGCACACTTTTTTCTACTACAAAATCACTCACCTTTCTACTATATATACCATTACATATATATGTGTGTATCAATTTGCCCTGCCGTATACTGGCTTTAACTCGAAACACATTCACACACACACACCATTCACACGCGTCATACATGCACAACTGTTGCGCACAAAATTGGATTTTGTTTCAGTCTAATTTTTTATGGTTCTTGTTATAAAAGGCTTTTAACAATAAGTGTGCAAGCGTTTAACTTTTCTTTACATTTATATGCAAAGTTTTTAACGTACAGCAGAGCAAAGTTGAATACAATAACTTATGTTTTACATTTTATAACTAACAATTATAATTGTAGTGGAGAGGAAGCTTTAAATCGTGTAATGCTGTTGAATGAAGTAAAAATAATGTGTTACGTGTAAAAATAGATGGACGTCAGGTTGCGTTCGTATAAATGCATGAACGAAGGATCGGCGCTCTTTTTTTTCGATTATCAATCATCGCGGAATCCATACCCCAAAGTTATATGTTTGCTCTGTAACCAATATACCGCGTAATGGTTTCAACTTTAAAAAATCGTCATTTTGCATTTCTTTTTTTGCACATATTGTTTCTGCCGTAAAAATAAGTGTTGATGAATGCATGCATTTGTACCTTGCAATCCTGCAAAACACTTGTATTAACGTAATTATTTGAAGGCACAAAACTAAAAGTATAAGTAATTCCTACTTAAAATATTATAAATTTGAATCATTATCAAAAAGCTTTCAATAAGCTGGTTTAAATGACGTCAACTCATTTTTCGCCCATGTATCGAGCACTCTTTTTTCGATAAAGTATGCGTAAAAGTGATTTTATGATATATATTATTTTTCATAATATTTTACAATATTTTATTTCAAATGATATTAACTAACAAAATACGCTAATTGATTGGAGCATGGATTCCTCCAATGATATTTGTTTTTGTAACGTTATTACACAAATATTAACAAAAAAAAAGAAAAGAAAAGAAAAGAAACAGAAAAAAGAGTCGCATTTAATTTAATCTTTTATATCGGCCTTGACCAACTTGAGCACAATAATAATGGAGTAGAGCGATTTGATACTAGGATGGGGAGAGCTCGTTGGGGCTAGATGCATCCGCAGTCAATGAGTTTCTTCCTCCACAATTTTAAGCAACAAATGCAGTTTGTACATTATATTATTTCAAAAATTGTATCGTTCATCGTTATCCCTAAGCAAATGGCTGTTTTTTCTCTGATATTACGCTTTTTCTCATGTTATTTTAAGATTTTAATATAAATGGCAAGTCAAAGCAACAAAGGATATGTAGATACTTTCCTCTATACGTCGTGCAGATATGTATGCTCCGGTGATAATACTACGCATTGATAACTATTATACAGATCTTATTTAAACAATTAATCTATATGTAATATTTTAATAAAAGCATATTTTATTGTTTCCTACATTATAAAGTCTACGTAGTGTTAGTCTTCAAAACATTTTGACAATGTCGAAGTTTAATGAAAAGTAATACTTAGCTTTACTTTGATAATTTTGATAGGGCACGGTACCACTCGTGTATTTGAAATAAATGTTCATAATTTTATTTACACGTTTGCTGATCTAATTATTTTTCTCTTTTAGATACGCAAACGAAAATCTAACTCTACATCGGTAAACCAATAAGTGAAACGTATGGGATCTAATTTTCTATTGTGTAACGCGATACTCACTATCTAGATATACAATTATTTGCCAATATATACGTCGCTATGGGGGCTAAAGTGGGTTTTATTTCTGTCGATTTGTGATGGCAATTTTGCAATGTTTGTTCAAAGCTCAAGCTGTGTACACGAGGTTTGAATGTATGTATGTATTTATAATCACGCTATAGATATTCATACTCTCACCAATACACTTACGTATTCTATATTTGTTGTTGAAAGTAAGCAAAGGTTGACTGAAGTAATGTTATAAGTATATTTTTTTACTTTCCTCTTTTTCTATTCTTCAACCAGTATTCGAGCCTTGATCTCCTTTGTGGCAAGAGCTTATAGTTTTAAAGTACTGCAAATTTAGTAATCAGATATGAGGGAAAGATTTACTTCGATTTAACTCAGTGCCAAATTTTTTCACGCTCGTAATATTTCTTATACATAATTGTTGTTTTTCACTCTAATAAAAATCTGACTACAAAATTTGACGTGCTCCGAAAGCAGCGCAAAACGTAACAGTGCAATTGTAAATTATTCATAATAGCATCACCTCTTGGAAATTTTCTATCCTCCCTTCCTTTCTTCCTCCCCCCCCCTCTCACTCTCTTTCTTTCACATTTACCATCTGCTTGTTCATATACAATATTATATCATACATGTAAAACAAAGCAATTCACTACATGCCTTTAATTTTAGTATTACTAACCTTTCATGCTTAGTGATCTGACATTTTTACTCTTCCAGCGAAACCACAGCGCACTGATCAGCCACCACTTAGGAGGCATTTAATCATAATCTTGTCCATCATGCATTGATAGATAAACAAAAACAAATAGAATCATCGCGACCTTAGCTATCTTCGATACGCTTGTGAGTTCATGGCAATATATATATTATGAATATTATTTAAAAGCATAAAAGAAAGAAAAAGAAAGCATAGGAAAAAATGGTATGCGCGACATTATTCAAGAGAAACGACGTTCTTGCGACGCACCTGACTGTTCAATCACACCGCGTGCGCTCGCAGGTTCAAAAGCAAAAACAAACTAATAACTGCCAGGTCAATTGCCAAAATTAAAAGAGCCGCGTCGAAAGGAATCCTCGAAAGAGCAAGGCTCACTACATTTTCTCTGGATTAGGCAGGGCAATATTGACGCTAATGAGCGAAAAATCGCACGCGCGTCGTTTCTCTTCTATGCATATACGGACTACTCCGAGCGCGCGAAGACACGATGGTGTTCACCATCAACAACAGCAAGAGCAACTACAATACCAACACCAAAGAGAAATCAAGTCAAGTGTTTCATGCAATGAAGCAAGAGCCTTCGCGCGTCTCTTAGATCCGCATGTATATGTCGCAATAGAGCCTAATAATAACAAATTTTCCCTCTGCCCAACCCCGACATCGCGATGTTATTCTATTGTAATGCGATGGATGATTTAAGCTCGATTAAAAAGAGCCAACAAACAAGCTTGTAACGTTCTATCGTACAAAAAGAATGATGTGAACCAACTGTTCTTTTATTGCGTATTTTACTTTGTGTATCGATATCATAACTTATATAGTTTTTTAAGATTTTTGTGTATCTCTCGTTGTCGGGCGACTGATGCGTTGTTCTGAAGTAAAAATTGCGGAGAAATTGATAAAAAGTAGGTTACACTGTTCTGTATATTTCTATAGGTTTTTTTCTTAAAGACGTTAACGAAAATTGAAGTAATTTTTTCCTTTAAACAAAAATTGAAAGTCATTGATACTCAATGCCTAGATTGCCCGACGATCGTCTACGATGCATACCTTCGCTCAATAAATTATAGTAGCTGAAACAAGACCGTACAATTAGCGTCGATTAGTAATTAATTAATTTTAATTACCTATTTGGTATCAAAGTGTTGTAAGACCGGAGTACCTGTGCTTACCCAAGCCTTGATTCGAGATAATGCCATCCGTACTACAATCATAGTGATATCATCTTCGTTTTTATCGATGTATATTATTATTATTATTATTATTATTATTATTATTATTACTTGCATTATGCGTTAATAATTTCGCGCCTCTCTACCTTGCGCAACGATATGTGACGACATAATAATATACAATTGACACCGCAAGGCGCGTAACGATAAAAGAAAAAGATGATAAAAGGGTGCGTCGTTCAAACTAGGAATACCGACGTCGTTGAAAGTAGAAGGATAATAAGGCTCTATAAAAGAGAACCTTCGCCGACTCGCGATTTCTCGGGACTCTGCGTAGTCTACAATTTTGCCTTCGCTGTCTCAACCTCAGATATAAAAGTGAAAACAAATGGCGCGATAAATATGTAAAAAAACAAAGATTCTCTCTATATTGGTGCATTTTTATGTAGAATAGTTCTCTATCTATAATTCTCACCACATTTTAAAAACAAGGTCTTCGTATGTAATATTGTGTCTATATGTGTGTGTGTACAGTGCACGCTCTGTCTGCCTCTTTAAAAGCTACAAATATAAGCGAGCTGTAAGTAAACTGCAAGGAAATTGTGTCGTGGGGACCATAAGGAGATGAGCCCTTTTAGGCTTCTGTCGATTATTGTGATACACCCTTCGCTGTGACTAAACTACTATACGTATGGTAACGACGATGGCGATAGTGCGTTTATTAGTTGTAGAAAAACAGGATAAAGTAACGAGGGAGAAAGAAAAAGAAAACGGAGCGTCGTACGTTACTCCCGTCGGTGAAGGCGCAATTGCGGTGTCGGTCGTCAAGATTTGCGAGACTCTCGCGATCAGTTTCATTATTGTCGGAGTCGTCCCTGCCCAAAACCGTGAAACTCCACGTTGCGTGCGCTCAGTAGCTTTGCTTTGCTCAAATCCGAAGTTTAAGATTGTAATAACGAAACTTGCTAACTATACTTGGGAGTGTGCCTAACGCATATTGAAGAAAACAAAATAATGATTATTGTTGTAGTAATTATTGATAAAAAAGTGAAAAGTGTAACGTATATTGTATATGTCATTCTATTGCATAAAGTGTAGAGAGAAAAAAACAAAGTATTTAACCGTAATTTCGGTAATTATACTTCGCCGTAATGCTTACTTCAAGAATTGTAGCACTTATCCAAAGTTCGCTCCTTATATATCGTGCATCGTTATATTAATTAAGGCTTTTTCGTTTTGTCGCTGATTCGTTATAGTAGACACCTCTGTTCGGCTTTAAACGCGTGCTCGATATATTTATAAAATGCATAATGTAATGCGTAATAATATGTATAACTTATTATTATTTTTATTATTATGATTATTATTATATTACCAGGCCCTTGAACTAATAAGAAATTACTACAAGTTTTAAAATAATAAAAAAACAAAGCTTTAAACTAAAGTGAATAAAAAGAAACAACAAAGACTGATGAAAGATTAATTGTAATCAGTATTAACAGCCATTGGTATTTTAAATATGAAGATAAAAGAAGAATATAAGAATGATATAATATTTAAATTTGTAAGAAAATCTATTTTGGCTGCCTAACGCAATTTTTGTAATTCACTGCGTAAGTGTAAATTTGGTAAAAAGACTGAATTGGTCGGAGAATTGAATAATCGAACAAACAAAAAGGAGACTAATCAATAAAAATACCGAAAAACATGAAATAATAAAACGCAAGCGAAAGATAAATAAAGTATCTTTTTGTCATTACTGACGCGCCTTTTTGCGTTCGGCATTTTTGGGAGCCATAACAAACTGTCCTTGGCACATATTTGTCTAGCATTTATGATACGTATTAATATATTAATAAAAATATAAAAATAATAATGTGCTTTTTATTTCTCATTATTTGTACTTGTGTAATGTCTTTTCCCCAATAAATACCTACTTCTATATATACATACATTAATATGTTAAATAAAATCGATATAGGCGGAACTTATATGATTTATACGTTCGTACTCATTAAATTAAAAATCCATTGATCGTTTGCTGACGGCGTTCTTGGTCGTGATTTACAAAATTTCACACTTACTATGAGAATCATAATTAACTCGAAATACTAATGCCAGCGATGATTACGGTAAATACATGTTTATAAACATACATTTTAGGAAAAATTACTATAATCTTATGTGTGCAAGGCAACGTGTAGCTGAACATGTGACACGTAAGTATTACTTCACTGATTTAAAACGACCATTTCTCAGTAGTTTAGTAACAAAAATGTGCTAGTAATTACTATCGTGAAAAAAAAACGAAGAATGAATCTCTCACGCGTGTGTGTGGGCTTTCGAGGGCCTTTAAATGTTTGTACGTTGAATTCCTAAAGGTAGAGAATATATAACATTAGGTATAAATGAAAGACAGTAATTGAGTATAATATTTTATTCCACTTTCATGACAATGCCATTAACTAGCAAACTAACATTTACTAATATTATGTCAGATAGAGGTGAATCTCTATCGCATAGTTATGCACGCGCGAAGTGAGCCTGGACTTGGAAACCTATACATCGATTCATTGCACGAATCACATAAACCCAATTCAATCGAATAATTGTGATCATCGTCCACGCGCAATCCTTCTGAAAGTGTCAGTCCTTTTTAATTTGTTTCCCACATCTATGAATCATACCGTCATCTTTACTTTCGCTCGTTAATTATAATTAGTCGTAGATCAATCGACAGAACCACGTTTAGGTTTTGCTTTTCAACGTATAGTTCAATTTTACACGTACGATTGCTAACATTATGCACAAACGGACTCCGCGCATAATCGAATGATGTCAATAGAATCTTACGAAAATGTATTTACACAAAAAATACTGATCCGTTTCGATCAGATATTTTGCCGCATCTTTTGTTCAATTCTTTTTCTTTCTTTTGTTGTCTCAATCGCTTGCTTACACATGGAGGAATGACAGATTGACAACTGAACGGGTCGACGATGCTTTTTTGAAAGCAGCTTTTTTTATCCTCAATTTTGACATGCTCACACTCTCTTATCCAAACCGCGAAATCAAACGGTACGGAAATCTCAAATATGTACCAATCAATCATCCGTCCTTTGTGCTATGTGCGAAGGGAATAAAGAAACTGCAAATGTCGATTTTTATCATGTTGCTCGTTTTCCGATTCAAAAAGTTCGCGTTTTATGAGCTATATGAAAATAATAACAGTACAAAATTCATAGTATAACGCTATTGCTGGTAGAAGAAATAACTGTACGAAGCTGCGTAACATAAAATATTGTAGTGTGTTTCATATAACAAAAATACATAAGATCGACATCGATGTATATAAATCATTGTAGTGTAAATTTAAATGAAACATCAGCTTTTTGAATAGTTAGTAAAATTGAAATCGCATTTGAAAAACAGTTTGGGCGTACATCTTTCAAGTCCGCACTTTGCGTTTTCGCGCGGCTAAATTGTAAGACAAACATTTAGATATTACAGTACAAAGGTAGTTACGGAGTAGATACGAAGCGCGCAGATTTATATGGTAACAGTGTCCTCGTAGAGGTGCGAGTCCAGAGTGTGGGGATTGTTTCTCATTTTTCGCGTGCACCTACATACATCCGTCCTCGCTCAATGTTTCTCTTCTATCCTTCTCGTTCGTTATCTCAAAGGAAACGTGAAACATTCATTATATAATATATAGATGCGTGTGCAAAGTCGGTAGCTCAATTAGGAATCGCGCGAGGTACACGAGTCACGATTTGTATTTCTTTTATCATTCTTTTTGTTATAATAAAAATTCGGTTAGAAGCAGCAGTAGCAGCAGTTGTATAGAAGTATATAGCAAATTCCAGGCCTGAGATATTTACAACGTTTTCTCATTTACTATTTTATAGCACTGCGTGGTATAAAACTGCACTTCTATCACGCCTATTTGTAAAGCAAGTAGTTTATTATTGCATTATGCTTATCGCCCAAGCATAACGAGTAGTTAGGGCGTTAACCGCACGATGCAAAAATCAACTAAGTACTTACTGCACGAATAGGCGTGAAAACGAATTTATGCTGGACAGTGCTATGAAATATTTTACGTTACTCGTGTCAAAAGATGTCCTTCACAGCACGGCGTGTAGTGTTGAGCGCTAGTACACGCCGTACGACAAAGGACTACTTGTGCTACTAATATCGTAATGTACTATTTCTTCGTTTGTTTTCTTTTCTTTATTATTTATCTTATTACGACTTGATGCGATATTTTTTTTCATTTATAGCTTTAAGGAAATATGACCTGTACAGGTTCGCACCGAATGTTTTTTCTGTTTAGTTTTTCTCTTGCCTTACGTTTTTACTGGCTAATAGTTACTCATCCGAGCAGTACTCGTATCCATACCAGAATTCGAACCACGTAAATTGTGTTTGATATAATTTTCTTTTTCTTACAATTATTTTTCTTTCTTTTTATTTTCAATCGTTTTTCATGCTTTCGCTACGGACTGCGAGCTGGCTCACTAACATTTCATTTAACAATTACTAAGATACACTTAATATCTTACAGACAACTACAGTTTATAATCAAACGGCTACGCACGCAGAGTCAATTATTTACAAAGTGGATTAGTCCGCCTTGCTTTTAAAACTCTATCGTTTATACAAAAATAACGTGGAAGCATGAAGAATGTCTTAAGAAGTCAGTACCTTATTTAGCGTTTTTTTCAATGGGCATTTTCTCTCGACAAATTTTGTTGTCTTACGTATTAGTCGTTGGCAAAAAAACCTATATATGTATATTTTTTCGTTCTACGTAGAGAAAATTCCCGAATTTAACATCTACTTGCTCGTCATCAATCAAAAAATTATCATCCAAAAAACGACGTTTAACGAATACAACTGATTAATAATCTGCAACTCCGGTCTCATTTCGTTTCGTTTTCGTAATTATTTTCTCTAATATTTAACGTCTCAACCCTCGGCTTAAATCTTACGATCAAACGCACGCAGTGCATACTTCCCCGCAAATTTTGCTTTTGGTGAATATATATAAAAAATAAACTGTCTTGCGGATGAGTCAAACAAAATGGCGAAAATACAAATCCGAAACTTCAACGTTTCTTGACGGCCACGGATACGTTTGTAAATTTACAGGAAAAATTATATTTATTTACAGTCACAGTGAATTTGCTGAATTTTTTCATTTCACTTATTTTTTGCACAAAATAATATAGCTAGCGCCAGCATACTTAAAATATTCGTCGTGCTTATACTTGGGTACACGAAAATTGCAGTCGATTCGTCAAATACTTATTTAGTATACAATGATTAATTTTTCTGCGCTTTTTCCAATTTAAGTTATTACAATATTACATTTCGATAGAAATGCGATAATGTGATTTTAGCCTTGTATGAACGTTTGCGTACGGGCGAAGCGAGTGTGAAAAGGCCACTCAAGTTGAGGTATGTAAATCACATCTCGCAACTGTATCGAATCGTATTATTCATCACGAAGTGAATAAAGCTTAACTTATAGTATATGCTGTTTTGACGCAGCGTGTGCAAAAAAACAAAACTTGCGCACGGAGTGTCGAAAAATAAAATCATTTTAAAAACGAGCTTTATTTAAGTATGCAACTATAATTAAAAAAATCAAATTGGTTAGTTATGAAAAGTTTACCATTTGTTGTTTTTACAACGACATATACTTCGATAAAAATATCAAGCTTTTGAAAATAAAAAAGAAATCACGATAAAACGGGATAGAGAAAAATGAATCTCTATTTTTCAGTATGTCGAAAGATGAAGAAAACTACAGCGATCGGGAGTCCGGGCTTCTTTCATTCCCGTTCTTATTGCCTAAGTACCTAATTACTTATAACTTAGGAGTATATCGATAATTATAGTTTTTCGTGTGTGTAAATTAAATACTAAATCGTCGTGGTTATCCTCCTCTCCTCAACCAAAAAAATCCTTATTTCACCCTTTTCGTTCTCCAGTGCAAAATGTTCCCTTCCTATGGTTCTTCTGAGTGATTTTTGTCGTTTTGGAAATTAAAAATTAATACTCCTTAAACTCTCATGCCTCAACATATAATACATTGTTCATCTTCAGACACACTGTGCATGTAATGATTAAACCCTCGGTTGAGAGGAGCAAAAAGATCTGAACACTGCGCCTGCGTCTCTTCGTGTTGCTCGTCGTGATAGTCGTAGTTTTCACCATCGTCGTCAAGGAAGAAATGAGCATCGTGTAAATGACGTCGCCGTCAAGCCTCGATTCGATAATTGAAAATGAAAAATAAAAATGTATCGGATGTATGACTCTAATACAAATTGGCGAAAATGAGCGACGACGCGATCCCCGACTTATTTACGTATCGTGCGGGTGTCTTCTGCCGTGGAAAAATTTACTTTTTTTTAATAATATTGTCGAAAAAACGATTTACAAATTATCCGAGCCAGCGCTTTCTGAATATTGTATGGACTATAAAATTGGCATGAGACTTGATAGGAGTTCTTCGAGTTATCGCACGAACTTGTTCATGTCGCATAACGTTTCGTCCATAGGCGAGCTATGCGATCATGCTCTTCTCTATTCTGTAGATATTGGGTCGCTATGCTACCCACCAGAGGATCCGCTGCAAAACCACAAATCAAAATGTAAGCTTCTCTACAATCTTATTGTTTTCTTAAATCATTTTTCGAAATTAGTTTTTAAAATTTTTTAAACTCAAAACATGCCTTGAGCGATTTAAAAAAGGTTTTAAGACGAGATTAATACTAATAGTTTATTGTGCAACTAAGGGAGATTATTTGATTTTTCTAGGGATGATGATGTACTTCAGCAGCCGCGACTCCCATTTGTGTTCAGAACATTATGCGAACTGAAAAAGCCTCTTTCCTTCTTGTTACACATGGCTTTTTTTGTAAGGACATGAAAAGGCCCTTTTTTGTGCAAGGAAAACCGGATGAGGAATTGGACATTTCGAGTCATTAACTATACACATATAAAAGTTTTTCAAAATTAGAAGAACTTGTTTAAAAAATGACAAAATTTTCATAATTTAAAAAAGAACATTTAAAAATATGTCAATTTTTTCTACTTTTGAAAATTTTTAGAAAACGTTGGAAATTTTGTAAAAATTTTTTTGCAGCAATGAATTAATCATTTTTTTTATTTCCTTCCGATGTCTAAAATAGAATGTCGTAGTTTTTACCTCTTCTTACGAAAATAATAGTATACCGCATACGGGAGGTAAAATAGCGATCCAAATTTCCCGTACTATGGATACCCAAATTATTTACTTCCCAGACGAGAAATATATCATATTTGAAAAAACCACTCTCTTGAGATGAGAAATGCTTTTTGTCCTACTATTAAATTTATTTTCGTTACAAAAGTCAAAGAAAATATTCTCAAAAAGCTCAATTTTCTATTTGCTGTTCAGGCATGAAAAGGAGACCTTGTCACGCAAGTATTAAAAAAAATCATTTTATTAAGATTAGATTCTAAATATTCATAAATATATGCGTTAAATTATCATTTCTAGAAGCTATTGATTAGAAGTTAAAAAATATAAATTTGAATAATTTTATGGCATGCCGTGCGTAAACCTCGATTTTACGCACGTTGTGTCATAAAATATCGTAGTATGCTAAGGGGATAAAGGGATTTTACCCTCGCTAGGACTTATCACTCTCGATTCGCTCGGGCGATAACGTCCCCACAAGGGTAAACTTGCTTTATCACACTAGTATTGTAATATATACTATTCTTACCAGGATTGCAGTCTGTAAGAAGAGAACAAATGGACAGCAGAACTTTGGAAATAGTCAGTGCCGGTGACCAATTGTCCTTGAGAATATCTAAACATATAACTCCTTGGCTGTTTATGTTGCAGTGATAAATACGTGTTCGAAAAGTCACCTGAAATTAAATAATTTCCTCTGTAGATAAATTCTGTACATGGTTAATTCAGAAATATGTTAGCTTTTTAGATATTATGTACCTTTGGAGGTTTGAAAGGGTATTCTGGAGAAAAGTGTATATCCAAAAAGAAAACACCACCTTCATATACTGATCCTGGTGGCCCCAGAATTGTGGAAACCCATTCATAAAGATTATCACCTTTAGGCCCAGCACTAAATGAATATAGAAAATAATCTTACTAAAATTATGTATATAAGTAAAATATAGTTTAGATAATATTTTCTGCCTCTAAATTGAAAGGCGAGTATAAGTCTTTGACAAAACTAACCTGCAATTTGGAGGAGGATCTAAAGTGATTTCTGCCAATTCCTTTTGTATCCTGAAAAGAACAAAGATAGTTTACTTTCAAAGGTTAACAGATTTAGTACAAGCAAAAAATTAATTTTTTTACAAAAGGTATACCTCTTGGCAGAAGTTCCCAATGCCTTAGACATCTTTGGATTAGGTTTGGCCTCTTTATTTTCTGGCTTGTTGTCAGCCAAAGATGATCCACGGCCTCTGCCGGTACCACTAGACCCAGCTCCAGATGACATGGTTCTAAAAAAAACAAAAATGATGGAAAAAAAATCATTAGTGGTCGAGAGTAGTAGCTAACACAGATAATTGTAGGAGTAACCTCAAAATTTTAAATAAAGAAAGAGCTATGTGCTCAATGGGGAGACCACGAAGTAGAAACGGTTATTTAAGCAATTGTGACACATCGCATATTGAAATTTCACCTAGACAGAATTCATATTAGAATTATCAGTTTTCAAACAGCGATTGTGATATTCACATTTTTTTCTATTCACTCGAATAAAAGAAGCAACCCTAAATTTAATCTCACAGCCTCTGTACAATAAAGTCAGCCCGACTTTACGAAAATAACAAATAAGTTGGTACTGTATCAATTAATAACCTACTCGCGAGGAAAAGAACGGCTCACATCCAACGAACAAAGTACTTGCGGATAGCATCGAGTGTAGCAGTAATTAGATACCAACAACTTAAGTAATAGGCTCGCACGGGGGGAAAATTCCTCCTTACGTGCGGAATATACAAACAAGATGAACACGCACCTACGTATACAAGCAGCTCGAGTCTGAAGAAATGCGGACTCTGCGACGCTCCGGTTCGCACACGTACCCTTGCACCGTGCACCAGAGCCTATGCAGAGAGAACAGCGAAAATATATCAGTCTGTAGAACAAGTTGAGGGCGCTGAACTACTCCAGCTGACGGGGAGGACGTGTCTTCGTCCTCTCGACACTTGATCTAGCTGATGCTCGGGGCAGAACAGAGATGAGTATATATATGTATGTAGATAGTATAGGAGTCACTTGTTCAGCGCCGCGCGGGCCAAGAGAAACGATGAACCAAACGACTTAGTATTCCCAACTAAACTGAGAGAGAGGGAGAAAGAGGTGTGTATGTATACATATATATCTATATGTATGTGTTCGTCAGGCCGTCAGTGCGTAGTCGAATACTCGCGCGGCTCAAAGAGTCGTGACAGTATGTGGGTATGAGAAAGAACTAGCGAGAAGAGAGGTTTAACTCTCATATGTATTACATACACATGTACATACATGAAAATTTAACTCCAGAGTAAAAAGAGAGTGTGTATAGAGAGAGAGACAGACAGAACGAGTCTCGCGCGAACAATGCGAATCTGTACTAAGGCCTTACTTCATGCGCTGCAATCTGCACCCACTCTCCAACTCCAAACTCCAACTCGTATTCGCATATCTATAGGATATGTATGTATATGTACTTATACGTGGACTGGGCCCACACGCCTACAGCCTAGAGCCTTAAGAGCGAATGTAATGGTGCGTTACACGTACACTTAGACAGTATAGACATAGACCGACTGCAGCACTGTTGCGAGAGGAGCGGAGAGCCGGCGCTGTCGCGCACAACAGACCGGCGGTCGTGTGTGTTCACTAAGTATTATAGGAAAGTATACTTTACTTTATACTTATTATTTATACTCTACTTAACTCTAGCTTCTCCTGCGCCGGCGATGATCTATGTCACTCTACGGCCCAAAACTAAACTTCTTTAAGTATTTATAACGAGTACCTACTTATTTAGATTATCGAGTATATCAGCCATTGTCTGCAAGGCGATTGTTTGTAAACATTTGCGCTGCGTCGAGCTGCAGAAGGTGAAGAAAAGGTTCTTTGTCCCGGTGGCGCGCGACCGCAGCTTTGAATTTCCCACTACTTTTTTACATGCCGGCTCGTATGAGAGAGAGAGAGAGAGAGAGAGAGAGAAAGATCACAGTCCAGGATAAGAATTAAACACCGGCGAATCCCTCAAATACCCCCCACCCGTGCGCAGCACACACCCTATATATGTATCTCTCTCTCTCTCTCTCGCTCTCTCTACCTACCTACCTATTCTGCAACGCGTGTGTGCTCTGAGCAGGTAGGTACTTCGAAGCTACTAGACACGGAATCTGTGAATTAGCTGGACGACTTACCGTGCGGCTGGAGAGGTATAGGGCTGCCTTCCTCTCGGGGCTACTCTTGATACAGGAACAGAGCTGCGACTATTATTATCTCTGTTTATCACTTCGTGGGGGGTACGTTGGTGGTGCAGAGCCGATCAGCCGAAGCTACCGCCGATGCTGCTGCTGCTGCTGCTGCTGTTGATTCTCGCGCATCCCTGCGGCGTCGCCGGACGAAAGGAGGAAAAGAACGGACAGCGCCGCCGCCGGAAACGCCGGGCTGAACTGAACATAGCTACATACGCGCCTGCGCCAACAACGTTCGATCTTTATTATATATATATATGGTGTGTGTGTGTATGTATGCGTTACTATACGTTGTAGTGACAGTGATAATAGAGTACTTTTTACCTTACGTCCTCAAACAGCCTATACAAATTTAAGCACAGTACATATAATCTAGGATGATGTACCAATCTCAATGAATATAAATAATACCTATGGCAGCAAGATTTCAGTGGAAATTTTTAAGAATAATAAGGATGTATATTATTATTTTGTTGTATATATGTACATTATAAAGAAGTACATATACATACTTATTCCAAGTACAAAGAATTATACGTAATGAGCGCGCGTTATACAAGAACAATCTATACTATGTTTTCTCATGCAGCTCGTTGCGAGTTCCTCGGTTGTCGTGGTCGAAAAATACTCGTGTCGCCGCATCATCGGGTAATATTCGGATGCGTTGTACTTGCTATTATCCAGCTACTTATGGATTTCTTCTTGTTTTTAACGTTTTTTGGTAAGCGCGATTATTTCATATCATATTTAGACCTTTTTTGTATAGTTTGAATGTTCGCGCTAAAATATAGTTCATGCGCACATCGCATGATATACGCCAACGCTTCGCGCCAGATTTTCAAATATTACCAGTTTGTTTTTACTGAATATAGACAACAAATAATTTTATACAAATGATCTAAGCATACTAAATTGATTATCATCTCAGCACCTCCATCACAATAAAATACTTTTTGTTAATTATGCTTAGATCATTTTTATGAAATTACTCTTTGTCTATTTAGTAAAGAGCAAACTGGTATAGTTTGAAAATCTGGCGCGAAACGATTCCGCGAGGAATAATCCTCCTCATGTGAATGCACCCTAAATTGGACATGGGGTCGGTGAAGTAGTAATCTGAATCGGTAAAGCAGAAAACCCTTTTTTCCATTGAGATATAACTCAGTGTCATATGTTCACATATCACATATGAATATTGTCCGACTCTGTTTATTAGAGATGCATCGCATAGCCGCATAGATATATACTTACGTCTTTTTTCACTGAAACTGCGAATAAGGTTTAATACAGAGTAGTGTATAGTGTGCGTTTAAAGGTTAAAGTCATTACGTGCGTCTATCAGATCCTCATCTGATTTTCCAATTGCAGAGCTGGAGTTTGTTGCCTCGGAATATCTTTTTATTTCTCAAAGCGGTTAAATAGTAGCCGCCAACATGGGAAAGCGACAGCATCAGAAGGACAAGATGTGAGTTTTTTTTGTGTGAACAATGAATTTGTTTTGTAGAGATCCATCTACGCGACCTTGCTTACGCATTTTTTTTTAACATCTTTTTTGACCTCAGGTACCTTACGTACACAGAATGGACCACACTATATGGTGGAAAAATGTCTGGTACTTCATCGGAGACAAGTGAAGACACAACATTCCGTAGGTTGCCTTTCGACCACTGTTGCCTTAGTCTGCAACCCTTTGAGCATCCCTACTGCGATGCTCATGGAAACATCTTTGAACTGGAAGCTTTGCTGCCCTATGTCAAACATTTTAAGCACAACCCTGTCACTGGAAAACCTTTAGATATAAAGTCTCTAACAAAGCTTAACTTTTTCAAGAATGCTGAAGGAGAATATCACTGTCCGGTGTTGTTTAAAATTTTTTCTAAACATTCTCACATCGTTGCAGTTAAAACTACTGGAAATGTATTTTCATATGAGGTATTTAAAGTTTTCACTAAACTATTTGTCTTTTTTTATGTGCCCAATGTAAATAGTTATTGTATTGTAGGCAATAGAACAGTTAAACATCAAAACCAAAAATTGGAAAGATTTAATTAATGATGAATCTTTTGTGAGAAAAGATCTCATTACCATTCAAGATCCTACTGATGCTCGCAAATTCAATCTTTCAACATTTTATCACATTAAAAATAATCTTAGGATTGAAGATGAAGGTAGAACTTTTTTTAAATTTATGACTACATTTTTTTTTAATTTTTAATTGAATACTTAAAAATTATTGATTGTAGAGGTGGTCAAGGAGCGCAACAATCCAAATGCCAAACTTAAAACTGTATCAATGGAAACGAAAGAGATCTTGAATGAATTAGAACGCGATTATAAGCCAGTACAAGAGTCTAAGGTTATTAGTAAAGCTAAAGCAGACAAGTTCAATGCAGCACATTATTCAACTGGTGCTGCAGCAGCAGGTCTTACATCGACTGTCATGCCAAGAGTGACCACACTTGAAGCTGCTGTTTTGGAAGAAGACGTTGTGCGTTATGAACGCGTCAAGAAGAAAGGTATGTATAGACTGTTAAAAACAAATTGAATCATTTTCTTATTTTTACGTATGTACATTAATCGTCTGAAATTTACTTGTAGGATATGTCAAAATTATTACAAATTTCGGACCTCTCAATTTAGAACTACATTGTGATATGGTACCTAAAACCTGTGAAAATTTTATGAAACACTGTCAAAACGGATATTACAATGATACAAAGTTTCATAGGTCCATCAGGAATTTCATGGTATATAGATAGATTATTATCAAATAATGGTTTTCCAGTTCATGTTATATGCGTGATATAGGTGTTAAATAATGTATACTTAAACAGGTACAAGGCGGTGATCCGACTAATACAGGAAACGGCGGAAAATCAATTTGGGGCAAACCTTTCGAAGACGAATTCAAACCCAATCTTGTTCATCAAGGGCGAGGAATTTTATCTATGGCTAATTCGGGTACCAACACAAACGGATCCCAATTGTTAGTAAGAAAATTATGACATTATTCGTATATATACATACATACAGTTATAAATCAAAAATTTTAAAGTATCTAATGTAATTGCAGCTTTATCACCTACCGATCCTGTCGACATCTGGACAATAAGCACACGGTATTCGGCAAAATAGTTGGCGGTCTAGAGACGTTGAATGCTATTGAAAAAATCGAGGTGGATAACAAAGACCGTCCCATCGAAGACATTGTTATTCAAGCAGTACAAATCTTTATCGATCCCTATGAAGAAGCCGACGAACAGTTAGCCGCCGAAAGAGCATCGGAGATCGAGAGGTTGGCAAAGGAAGCGGCTGAAGTGACAGCTCCCAGAAAGAAGGAGCGAGAGCAGGCTTTAAAAGTTTATCGACCAGGCGTTGGAAAGTACCTTAATACGGCTCAAACTAATGATAAGTAAGCTTCTTTTATATATATACGCGCGCACGAAATTAAACACTTGGACGAGTTTGAGAAAGTCACTTTGAAATATTACGAATTTCAGGTTCCAAAAAGAAGAGGTTCCAAATGTTCCGAAAAAGAAAAAGAAGAAAGACGTATCGAACCTTCTTGATTTTGCTACCTGGTGATTGTGGGATATGATTTCCAGGTGTACAATAATTATTGTAAAAATTGTAAATTATGATTGAAATCATTCGTCGGCGAAAGTACAATACTTTGCTTGATATCACGCAACAGTCGTTCGAATCCCCAATCGTTAACAGTGTTAAAAAAGAAGTACACCAAATCATAGACAGTGCACACTCGGAAGCATGCTCCGATAATTTTTAGATGCGATAACCTATTCGTCGCAAACGATGCATCAAAGTGTATCGGTCGCTAAAGGCATACCCCTTCTTTACAGACACAGACTCGATCTCGCTCTCCGTAGTTAATACCATTTTCGGAATCTCGCCGATGAAACGTGGATTTTACAGTTTCACAGTGGCGATAATTTGTCGGCCACTCAGATTTCGCTAGGATTGCATTCCTCGTTGCAGTGAAATTCACTGAATCATTGCAAGTTTTTTTCGAAATGATTTAGAGCTTGTTGAAAACTGATGAATCAAGTGAATTTGAATTTACAAATGATCAGTCATTGTAATTATTAAATTTTATAAGTTGCTCAATGACTTGGACAGCAGTTGTATTATGAGCAAAAATAAACATTGGACAAAGTGTTGAGATATTTTATCTGTAATTTTACTTTTTCATTAAATATAAATTGAAAATATATTCGATGAAAAATGTTGAAATAATTATAATGTACTTTTGATGGAACCACAAAAGATCTTAAACTATAGAAGCTACTGCGGGATACTGTATCGGCACCTAAAACTACAGCGAGAATATCAAGAAACGCAATCCCAGAGAGGAATAATTGCGAAAAAGTGTTGGGATGTATATATAGGACCTATGTCATACGGATACGCAGCTCCTCCCTCCTCCCTCCTCCCTCCTCCCGCAAAACTTCCCTGTTATCTATCTCTCTCGCTCACTCACTCGCTGTGTTCAGAAACTCGCGACGAAGGCAAAGCAAACCTCCGTCGTGTGTACATATATAGGTAGCCAGTATACTTATACTTACTCGAGCCGAGAGACAGCAGTCATAGTCGCACTACTGAACCGTGACAGTAAGCCGCCATAAGCGTCGTCTGCGTCATCAGTGTGCAGTGTCCGTTTGCGCTCATTGCGCTACGCCCCGTGTTTTCCATCCTGCAAGTGAGAATTTGGTGCAACTGGTGAGGATTACTCCCACGGGAGCTGAACCAGGAATCGACATGGACGACCTTGGTGAGTCTTTTCTTGAAATTCCACAGTTTCTACGTGTCTATTTGCTGATCGAAGCTACTTTTAACCTCAAAATATCCGCCGCTACGTCGCTATATACATACATGTAACACATGCATACATACATGCATATACTGATACGTACATAGTTCTTTGAATGCCTTACATGCACGAGTACTTATGTACGAGTCGATCTTTGACGATAGCCTCCGACGATTGCTTCGCGCTTGAGCATCCGAAATCAAGGTTACAGAGTACTTAATTGTTTATCAGTTGATATTCTTCAAATTTGAGGTTATATTTGCATTGTTTTGGTGATTGTGTCGCGGTGTCAGCCGCGCACGATGCATGTAACCTATACCTAAGTATAATATTTCTCATTCTCTTTCGTGGGCGTGATGCGAGATCGCGATATCACCCATCAGACAGCTGCACATATTTCCTCGAAGCCTCTCCTATACTATATGTATATACATACATGAAAGCTTTTTGCTTGTTTAGGGCTATTCCGAGCATTGAACAACGATCAAGTACCTATATATGCAAAGCATCGCCTAATTTGTCCTGCTGCCTACATATGAGTATCTGTATTATATCTATATCGCGAATTTGCGATGGAGATTAATTAGTAAAACTGAGGAGACAAAATCGATGTGCTAAAAATTCATAAGCGCACGAAAGTAGTTGGCGATTCATCGGCGGCACGTACGTCGGTGGATTTCTGTGACACACGCGCGCGTGCACATACTTACAAGGATACAAGAGAGTTCGGCAAAAATTGTCCGATCTCACCAAAATCCACCGACCACTCGGGTCTCGACTACAACTTTCCTGCGTGCTTATGAATTTTTGCGGCATGCGAGCAACACACACACATACACACACACATCCTTCTTCTGATTACCAAATGATGACTCAAGCGAGTGAAGCGAGCCTCTGTCCTTTTCTAGCCAAAAATAATTTTTACTTTCTGTTAATATTTCAAGGACATGACAACGTGGAGTGATTTTTCCGCGATCGTTTAGCAATGCAAATCTCCTTTTTCTTCTCCGACGACTCTATTTATAGATGCATTATAGGTATCTCTCATTGTACCGAAGCGAGGCCTCTTTTATCTGCGCGACAAGAAGACAATTAGAGGATTTTTTCCTCCGAGATCTACTATGTATAAGTGCATAGTTTTGTTTTAATTACCTGCATAGAAGTATTCGGTGAATAATTATTCCGTGCTTTTCAAGACAAAGTCATCGACATATGTATAATGTACATTATAATTAAAGCGTGATTTCGAGGGTATATTCAACCTTATGTGAACTGCCTTTGCAATATTCCAATATTCCTTTCTACGCGCCCACGCATAAGCGAGCCACGCGAGGTTTTGATAAGATAATCAGGACGTCGTCGCTGCATGCTCCGATGATAAGTTTTTAGATAGAGATTTCTCCCGTGCCTCACACTTGATGCTGAAATGGATTGAGTTCTGTTGGGCTGGATAATTTTTTCATTTGGAATGGACCTCTGTGGCTGCCCGGAAGAAGCGCCTAAGTCCAATTTTGTTGTAAATTGAGTCAGGACTGGTTAATCATATTATAAAGCATGTTGAATCCTTTTAATTTAAAAATAGCAAAACCTATCAAGGTATCCCAATACTCGCGGAACAGCCGCACGTGCACAACCGCCTAAGTTCACCTGCCCGAAATCCATATACTCGGATTATCAAACGATAGAAAAGGTCCGGAAGTCGAAAACTGAAAATAAAAATTTTAATAAAAATAATCAATTTTCACGCCAACGAATAATTTTTTCCAGCTACGAAAATACGGCATTGAAAACAATGATAATAATATACTTAATATTATTAATTAATATGGTCGCTACTGGCGTCTTATACACTACGGCCGACTTTAGCTCGGTCCCCACATGCATATAACTATGACATATAGCTGCTGCAGGAGATGAACGAAAAATGCGTTCTTATATTTTATATGCGAATCAATAATTGTAGTATTAAAGTTTGTGCTTGCATCTGAATATCTAGACTGCTACCTCTCATCGTTAACGATTTAAAAGCTACTTGAGTACAGACCAAGAAGGAGAAAAGGAGTATTAAGGTAGCAACGATAATAAAATACGAAAAGAAAATACATCTAATGAAAAATCATCGTGATATCGTGATAAGATGCACATAAAATTATAATGAAAAGAGGATAGAGAGGAGTTGAAGAGTGCGTTATGAGACCGCAGAGGCGGAAACAGACACAAATAGACTGAATAAGGGGGATGAACTTAATTAAGGTATTTCATTATACAGTGCAAATAGTCTGCGAAAAGTTGAGAATTATTAAAAAAGATTTCCTGTTTTTCACGTCGCAATGCAGTTTTGGTATATGTGAATCAGCATTAAAAGACGTATTCAAAGAAACGTTAGATTTTGTGAGTTCACGGTTACGTAGCCTACATCCGGCGTCAAACTTATCAAAAAAGCTCTTCAAACCCTGATGTGAGCTTCGATGCCATCTCATTAACATAATAATTTCTCCTTTGCATATCTCACTCAAGAGAGTCAATCCAATTTCTAAACTACTACGCTCACATATACCTTCTTCCGAAGAAAGAAGTAAGAGGAAGAAGAAGAAGAAGAAGAAGAAGAAGAAGAAGAAGAAGAAGAAGAAGAAATAGGTGCCGGTAGCTGCGCGTGCTTTATATATATAAAACTTTGTGTGCGTGAGTGTATGCGTGTGTGGCCGCGTCGCCCTGCGCTGCTGCTGCTGCTGCTGCTGCTGCTTCTGCTCGAATGGCCGAAAATATATTTTTAGCAGGGCATATAGGCCTATACCCACCACGTGCAGGAGTCAAGAGTTCAGTGGCTTCTTCTCGCCCACTCTGCGTGTATCTCGCGACAAACGCCAATTGCAGCAGTGGATAGAGCAGTAGTATAGGTGCGAGCCGATCGAGAGAACTTTCGCTTTCGAGGCTGCTGCCGCGGTTGCAGTCACTCAATAGCTAGTTAAGCATTTCCCGTGTTATGCGTGCTAAGCGCGTGCTAAGCGTGAAGTTTAAAAATGTGGGATGCAGATGATTCGCCGAATGCTCAGATAACGCTGCCAAGCTCGCGTCTACCCATGTTCACGTTTATACGGACGAGTTGCGCTGACGATTCTGTGCTATAAAATATACTGACAGTGCAGCAGCTGAAGATGGATCGAACGATGTACGGGAAAGTGGAGCCTGGATACTCTTATCAGCCGTACAGGGTTACCGTTCAGAAGAATGGACTGGCGCCTGGCTGTAAGCTTAATTTTATTTTCGACTACTGTCAGCGCTATTTATTTTTGAACTCTCGCGCGCGTTCCTTTTTAAATAACTCTCGTAAAGCTACAGGTAGAATTATAAACAAAGTAGGTTGTACGTTTATCCGCAGAACTTTGTGAATAAGCCTTCTCTCTGCAGTGAACAGATTTACATAATTTTTTATATGCAGTTTATCGCCAGTTGGATCCAAAGTTTTGCATCATCAGCGAGATAAATTAGATAAAACTATCTTACGTAAATTCCATCGCAAACTTGAGCGCATATTTCATTTCTGCGTGGGCCTAGAAACAATTGAGTTTAAGGCGATGTCGAAGCCCCTCCCCCCCTCCTTGTATTTTGTATCTCTCAACTTCTATAGAAAAATAAGTTTGATTAACGATTACTTTCGATAGAGTGATTCATTAAGCATAATACAGTGATGTTGAACCCTTGGCATTGCAAGCTTATAATTTAAGTTTTTAGCTTCGACATCCCCACCTTCGAACCAATCTACAGTTTTATTAAACTCGCGTGGCATTCCTCGATCTTCGTCTTGGCGAAGGCTATATTGCACACTCGAAACTAAGAAAGAGCCCGTAATCGTTATGCACGTTTAACTCCACACGATCCAAGTATAGAAATAAAACGCCGGATCAACGTTAACATAAGTATTTTCATTCTCTCGACGCTAATTTTACGGTTCGCATTCAAGCATTGTGTAGCGCTGTACGTCCACATGACCATCATCGGGAGTATTTACTTTTTCCTCGATTAACTTGTATACGTTGTATTGCTGTACTATTTTAAACAAAGTTGATACGGCACCTATATAAAAATCAATCATGGAGGAATAGAAATTTATCAACTCAGAATCGTTATACGCAAAAGGGAACAAAAACAGATACAATATTTAACATGGGCTAGATATGAGGAACATAGAGCCAATTAGTTATTCCTCATATTTATAGATATACTCTGTTGAATCTTGCATACAATACGTACCCTTCCTTTTTGTGTCAACGAGCCTTAAGGTGTAATTTCATAGTCGCTATATATTTTGAATTGATTATGATTTGATGACTGCGATGCTAAAATATTCTAAGAACTTCTAGCTTCACTTCATCTTCGCGGGGGCTGCAATAAAATAATGATACTATACCAATGCGCGGTCTTTTTAGTCAGAAAGAGCTCAGCTTATTACGATGACAAATGAAAAAAAAATAAATTCAGAAGACTACAGGCGTTAATTCACGTCATCAGCGAAATTGAATTAACCAATTGCCGAGTCATTACACACAGCTACTTTTTACAATACAATGAGATACAGCATAAAACAAAGCAGTCAATTTTCAGTAATTGGATAGGAAGAATAAAATTTCAGCCCAATCAGTACGATCAAAAGTAAGACTAATTTGAGCCGTCATCGTCACGAAATTGAAATAGAATAACATGGTTATATGCCTAAAAAAAATAATAATAAACAACTTATTCTGCAGCGTTCACAATGATAATATTTCGTGCACCAGGTGTTAAACAATCACATGCGCACTCGTTCTCCATGATGTACATATGTGCGTAATCTCTCGCCAGGGTCTCGCGCGCTTAAAACGGAAGGCACATCCGAGACGCATGAAAGAAGAGTGAGAGAAGAGACTCGCGTAAAAGGAAAACAGAACCAGTATACATGGAGCCTCCTCCTCTCACAATCAGTTTCTGCCTCCTCGTTGGTGACGTCGGCTGGTCACTCGCAGGAGAGATCGTTCATTGCTTTCATGTTATATATTATAAGTCTTATGGAATTAGGCAGACCTTTTTCTTGAAATTCGGTTCATCGAGTTTTTAATTAAATACGCCAGAACGTCGCATACGAGGTAGTAGCTCATTTATTTAATTCAGATAGAGAAGCAATATAATTATTGAAATTCAAGCTAACTGCTGCAATTAACTGGTCATCGCGTAGGCCGGCACTGCCGAAACGATATCATTAATTTGAGTGTGAAAGTACAAATGAGTTTAGTGTCGCTGTTCTTAAAGTGTATAACTTAAAATATAGTGGCTCGTATTCATTAAGTAATTCTGTGAAGTGTGCCTGCAAGCGGGATAAGCAAAAGGGAAAACAACAAAGAAAATGAAACTCTTAACAGACTGATGAATGGTTTGGTGAGTGTGGAAAACAGAAGCAAACGCAGACACATGTATATATTACATATGAAGAAGCACGCTTGATCGTAGCAAAAGAAAAAGCCCCAATTAGCTGAAATCCTCTCTTGTGCCAACTATAGGATAGATTAGTCCTTAATTCAACATCTGTCGATCTTGCGTATATTAAGCATCATATACAAGCCTCAACATCTGCGCCGGCGCGGCTGAAGAAGCACACGAAAGTACGTGTCACGCATATACAGTTTGCTCGCAATTGGACGCATAGCGTGGCGTCAGCACTTCACTTTCAACTCCCTCGCTCGCGGTGTAAAGAGCTCGAGTAATAATAATCGCCGTCTTATAATAAGTACAAACGACACACTACCGCCGCCGCAGACATAGATGCAGTGTCCCCTTTGGCAGTATATATGCGTCTCGGGGGCTTTCTCTTTTTTCTTTTCGCTTGTCTGTGGGATGGCTTGGAGTTCCTTTTAGACTTGGTAGCATTGGAGAGCTGCCAGGATACGACACGAGGATTTGATGCTAAGGCTCATAACATTTGTATAAGTATACCCGCGCGCAACGAAAGACTTTTCACGGGTAACGAGGATTTTTCTGTATAGCCCTACTGGTTTATTTTTATATAAAATATCTGTAATTCAATAATCTAAGTAATCTAAGTATTTCAGTAGGTCATACTGTTTTTCTGCTCCGCATTCTTCATGACATCATCGGCTCGTCTTCGCTCACTCCAATGTAACCAATGAAAAAACAATAGTACGTAAACATCAAAATTCTACGCTTACACAGTTATAATCCAAGAAAAATCTCTCTTCTCTATTCTTAAAACTCGAGAATATACGCAATCCCGTTTTATTTTTAACGCCACCGGCGGAGCGGCGCATATTTATGTAGGGCTCGCCGTGCCCGCGCGCACAAGGCCAGAAGGACAGCTCGCGCGCGCAAGGTGAGAAAGCTTATATGCAATGGTGATTTTCATACCTCGGGTGGGCGTCTGCGTGGCCGGCATAATATTTCTCTCGAGCAAGCCAGACTCATTAAAGATTATACAAGCACGAGCTCGAGATATTAGGAAGATCGAATGGTTCTTATATAAATTGACAGAGGTCGTGTATTATTACATTTTTTATTATATTTTTTTCGAATTTTTATTTTATTTTATTGCACTTCACACCGTAACGTTGGTCTGAAAGCAGCAAAATAAGCATTCGCAAATATGCAAAGACGAAATGCGAATTATATAACTGGTACCAGTGGATTAGGTTATTATTATGATTCTGCGTAGTTGTATTATTTAAAGTTGGAGTTAGTATGGAACACTTGGTTTTAATTTTGGCATCGCTATAAGAACATATCGTAAAATTCATATTTGAACATAATAAAAGACATTTGTAATTGCTTTTCCGCGTAGCAACGCTGATTTATAACCACTTCCACGGTTTCGGAACATCTGGGTAATGACAGCTAGGTTAATCAATGAAAACAATAAATTATCTTCTCGCTTAAAATAGACAGTTTTGCATAAGGCATTGAGTCGGAGGACTTAAATACTCGCCGTTTGCTCAGTCTTAAAAATAAACTATTCAAGAATGGATTTACATATTTCTTGCAAGAATTAAATTGTGCTCCGAGCAAATGATAGCACTCGATAAGACCGCGAGTATTTACCTTGCGAAAAGATTGGCTGGCGCGCTCCCTCCGTAAGAAAACAAGAGGTGATAATAATGTCTTTATTTATACAAAAAGTGGGTAAGCCCGTTTATTAAATTTATAAAAACTCGGTATCGTTACTTTACAAAATTCTACTCTCTTAGCCTCTGCCAAGCTGCGCCTGTGGGCTGGCAACCAGTTGTCCGCAGCGGCCTATCGTGCTGCCGTTCTCTATACAACCAATACAGCACTTTAGTCTCACTGTCGACAGCAGAGACCAGCTAGCAGATTTATTCGTTTCGGCCGGCACTGAGCGGCGACACCGAAATTCCTCGTACGTGCAAGCTCTCATATTAATCCGACCTACTGTGCCCGAGCTAGTAGTCGAACTTGCTCGCGTCGAGCCATTTTTCTTCTTTTCTTTTACATCTAGTGCGTGAGTGCGGCGTTATTATAATAATAGTAGCGATGACAGACGTAGCGAGGCCGACCTCGCCATTTTATGGCAGGATGCTTAAGTCCGACACCCTCAGGAAGCACAAGCAGTGGGAGGCTCATATCAGTGAGTTTTTTGTTTTTTAAAATTTCGGGGCTCAATTTCTGGGTTAGTTGATGCGCGGATTTCTTCTTAAACTATACACGGCTCCTTCGACTAGTCTCTATTAATAGACAGCTTGCATGTCAAGGTTAAATTGTATTGAAACTTGAAACACTCTTTATTCGAGCTACATTTGTGTATTTACAATACACCTGGGCACTTTGACGCGATTCAGCCAAATTTTATTACGGCTGCTTAAACGGTACGTGTTTACATCATCGCTACACATTGGGATCCGCGACGGAATTTCATTTATAGGTACTACGTCTCTCTGGAATCGATTTATGCGCACGATCGTGAACGTCTGATTGATTTAACGAGCTTCTTTGCTCGCTATATGACTGCACGTGGCTACGCATAACTAATCCTACACTTCACGCCTGCAGAAATTTAGATAATATTTATTATAGTGCGAGAGCTTTATAATTAAAACTCGTCTTTGGAATATTTATAACAATATTTCAAAGCAATATTTAGAACTGATACACTAGATTCGTGCAAATTATTCGTCCAGAGTGAGCAATGAGCATAAACAATCGCTGGAACTACAGCTAGATCCTCAAACATTAACTGCACCCTCAAGTGCACTCTCGACGCTTTCACTTTTACGCATAAACCGTATAGGGGAGGATTCGAATGCGACTAATTCGTAACTTTTTGTCGCGGATTTTTAACTTGGATGCATTAAAAAAATATTTGATAGGTCCTTAGGCAATGTAAATATAGACCTGCACACAACTGAAAAAATGTCGGTATTCGCGAATTCGTATAATCCCAGGGCACAAATAAAAAATCTATATTCTTAGCATCAAAGTACGGAAAAAGGGCTTCAATTACAACTTTTTATCAAAGCAACCGTTTTCAACCTTTTTCGTTCTTTAATCCTGTAATTATGTATTTTCAATTTGCACCCCGAAAATCAAGTATTATTATATCGTATTCGCTATATACGAATTTAACCCAGCAGGATGATACGAACTAGCTCCATACGAATAAAAATCGTACTACTGTGGATATTGGTGACCTCAAGTAATCATATACAGAGGTCTATCCGGCGTCGAAATTTTTGTTTTGACCAGCACTTTGAAGATGCCACTGTTGGTAGAATCAGAAGTGTTCCTTTAAAGTTACGAAATCACGACATGTCAATTAAAAATTCTGACCGTCGAATAATTTTGATCGTCAAATATTATTGATGAAAATACCGGACAACGCATTGGACATTAGGTTTACGAAATATGAATCTGCCCCACTACAAAATGGCCTTATCTTTCCCTATATAACAATCGGCCGAGCAAGGCAAAGTATGCAACGCTAAAAAGCAGGAGCCATCAACGTCGCGTTCCGAGGTTGTGTTCGCATCCACGACGTCTATTACATAAATGAGGAGAAGAGATTTGATGTCCTATATTTAACCAGAGTCGCGCGCCTATGTGGCCGTAACTATAATACACTCGTGCCTTACAATAATTTTTGCAGCGACTTTATTAATTGATTTTCAATTAGTAAAACAAAATGTTTTTTTACTGGTCTTTGCTTAGGACCTGTTATTTTACGCTCTAAATAGATCATTTTTTATTGCATTTGCCTATAATTTTATTCTCGCAAAACACAAATAATAATATAACAACACAAATAACCATAACACATTGTTCAATACTTATATATTTTGAAAACAAGAGATCACATTAGCACTGACGACGTGTTTGAATCATAAAGTTACCTCGCGAAACTTACTCAATGAAGACTTTTGGTTTGGAAGAGAATTCGTGCTCTCATTCATCATTTCATTTGATGACATTTAAAATAGTCATATTATAGAATGAAATATTTATTTTACTATTGGCTCAAATTTTATACGCTATAAATGATTGTTCAGATGCTTAACTGCCTGTTCATTTAGATTGCATTGGGATATTCAATTTCCTTCGTCAATTCATTCCTCAATGCTATTCTTGACTTGAGCCAAAACTAAACTTAT
Organism: Muscidifurax raptorellus; assembly: GCA_020010945.3. Taxonomy (NCBI): domain Eukaryota; kingdom Metazoa; phylum Arthropoda; class Insecta; order Hymenoptera; family Pteromalidae; genus Muscidifurax; species Muscidifurax raptorellus. Next base: position 327,765 of record CM052081.1, on the reverse strand, counting down.
ACAATTTATAGTTCGTTTGTGTCACTATCCGTTTGTTATTGCTTTGTAAATTCTTTAAGGTTGGCCCACGAGTTCAATATCGGTTTTCCAAAAATCCTGTTATTTTTATTATAGCTTTTTATCGGTGCAGGTTGTCCGACGTTTTGTGAAATTTTCAAATACTAAAAAACATCAATAAACTTCATTTACAACCCAAATAATGCATATACAATCTTGTATTATGAATATACAGTTAGTAGATCAATACTAATCAGAGGAAATGAAAGAGTTGAAAAGTAAGAAATATCAAAATACAAAGATTTTTAATACTACAGTTTAGTTGATGAATGAGCAATCGTAGCCGTAAAATTGGACGATCTTTTCTTCTTTTTTTGCACACGATTTCACGTCTCTGTAACAAAGTATTGGATTTATTAAACTGTCCACTTTAAAGACGCAAAATAAGCTTTAAACTTGGATGCAAATATTTGCTCAAGCAAAGAATCATTATAAATTTAAAGGCAGATGAATAGCTATATACCAAGCAAGTTTAACCAAACGTTTTCTCTGAAATTTTATAGACGCCTTGTTGGCGGATCTGCAGAATACGGTGTCTCCGGATACGAGCCTCATCGGCAACGGCAGCAGTGGCAGCACACCTGGCTACGGCTCTCTTAACGGCACACGCGGCCACGGGACATCCGTCTCCTCTGCGTACAGGCCTACCTACGAGAACCACGTGCCGCGTAGCACGACACCACTGCAGTCGCAATCGGTGAGTCGCAGCTTTTCATGCAGTTTAACTCTAATATATCTGCTTGTGTACGGAGAGCAAATAAAAAGTGCTTGATTTTTATATAGATTGATTTGAATTGCATATACATTTTTTTAATTTGCATTTGTTAAGTGCTTAGATAACGCGTTGAATTTGAGAGTTGAGACTTTTTTTAGATTCCGTTACAAGGCATGCGGTAATTGACACGTGCTCAAAATAATCATTTCATTTTGTTTAATTAAAATCCCTGCGAAAGATCTGCAACTGGAAAACAATAATTAAATAATCGGTGGAATTTACCCATAAATCATACATCAACTGTCCTCCTCTCGAAAAAAATCCTTCTCTACAAAATTGCTGCGCGCAGCTATAGCACAGCAGCTCCTCACCATGCCGTCCCGAATTTAAGTATAATAAATTAGGCGAGATCCACAGGCGACCTTCGCGGTAGGCCTCGCCTGAATATTTTTACACTGCTGCATTCGAAAATAGTTTTACGCGAACGAATTCCCCCACCCCCATTTATCCCCCAATACTAGTAGTAGCAGAAAATTTTAACCCCCACGATAAAAAAAACTCAATTCTTGACACGCGTTGCTCTCCTGACACTGACTTCTTTCCGTATGGGCCGTCATGGCTGAGTTGGCCGCTGATGCGCGGCACTTTGGAAAGTATTTCGATAATTGCGAGGAAGACGATCTGCCTGACATGGTTCCAAGGAAGAAGTGTCGCATCTATATTCTCTGCTAAGCGAGCGAGAAAAATTATGTTTACGCGTTGTTAACTGGCGACGGCGCTTTGCTTTGCCAAAGACTTTGCTCTTGGAAGCTGCATGAGACCGACTTCTTTTTCGACTTTAATGACCTGCTCTGTATCTATTGATAATACACGCACACATTCCACGTCAACCCATGGCAAAATTGTTTAAATCTCGGCCAATTTTTTTTCCTATTTCAGTGTAATCACAAACGCGCGTAAAATTTTCAATTAACTCATTTCTGATCGGTTGATATAGGTACAGTTTTATAGATATATATATAACTTGCGTTGATGCACGTATCCCAACATCGGTCTAGGCCCATTTTAATGGTGCTGTTACAATTCTATTTTGTGATTTTTTTTCAAAGAAATCATGCTCCGAACTAGGGAAACGGGGGAAAAAATATTGGCCAAGATTATAAAATTTTGCCACGAGTTAACGTGGAATGCCTCGTATATATAAATTGAATAAAACGAAAATGAGCTTTGCGAATTTAAGAAAAACATAACATATCCGTAGTTTGCTCAGAAACGGCCTTTGATTGAAACCATTTAAATTATGCTGTCCTCGGCGCGTAAGTTTATTTATTCGAAAATTGTTTGTCGCTAAACAAATTACAACACGGGTACACCACTGTTAATTTTAGACGGCGCGCTCGGGGTTATAATTAGTATTATTATTTTAAAATTAATATTTCTACACGTGCGGGCACTACGTATTTTGGCTGAAATTGGCAAGTCAAGGTAAATAGTGCCGGGATTCACTTGGAAGCATTTCCTTCTCTTGTTTATGTACATATATAGGTAATTAAAGCACACGCAATCGTAATATGTGTTGTGAAAATGTTGAAGACGATAAAACACAGTTGAATGAGTAATTATTCCTCTCGAGCATTACATATAGTTGATGAAATTTTGTTTGCTGTTATAAAACTTCAATTGTATCAGCCAACCCAAAATTTATTTCCTTAATAATAAAAACAGCGAATATATATGGCGCGAACCTCGTCGTTTAAACAACGTTTTCGATTCTCGCGCAATGATCACTCGATCTTCGCGTCGGCGTCATCGGACTTTATTGCGCGTTTCAGCTAAAAATAAGAAATCCACGAAAACCGGGAAAAGTTTCAGCAGAATCAGCACCCTAGTAGAAGTCTTCACGGGTTTCCGAGTGGAAACCAGCGATATTTTCTACTTAATAACAATATTTTGATAACAACATATTATATTTAAAGTAAATTAATGTCAGGTTCTGTAATTCTTTCAAGACAACCACTTTTGAGATAGTAATCATAGTTTCAAAAAGTAAAATATCAATAAATAAAAATTAATAAATAATACTTCCAGGACAGCGCAGAAATTTTTTGAAACCGCTAAATGTCTTGCGAAAAGCGACGATCGGATTCGTTGGGAAGGGAGACTGTAATCTCGTTACTTAAAATTTTCGTGTCTATATATATATATTTTTTTTCGAATGCGAAGCTATGTATAAAGTGAGAAAATAAATAAATATGAGATCGTTAAAGATAATAAATGTAATTTGTTATAGCCAACGTATCAAAATCGAGAGGCTATCGAGGAAGCGAGAACAGGAGGAATCGATGGTGGTGGCGCAAGCCAATACAATCAAAGTGGCACAGGGGCAAAAATGTTGTCACTGAACAATAATCTTTCGGAATTGGACACTCTTTTGCAAGATTTAAGCAACGCACGTTACAATTCTCACGCTACGGGTAGAGGTAATTATATATATTTATATGTATATCAGTTCCAAAGTGTCTAATACTTTAATTTATTGTTGCAACTGTCGTAAAAACCTGCGCTACTATATACGCTTTGCTTTTATAACTCATAAATAAGCGAAAACCTGTACTTTCCCTCGTATCGACTTTTTTAATAGAGGAGGTATTTTTAGATAAGTGCTTGGGATAAAAATATCCGTATGCATAACAAGAAAGAATCGTGTAACAGAAACACAAATAAAAAGTTTCGGTGCTGAAATTCGAGAATCGTCTTTAAAAGATCAAAATGTTACTGCAAAATATTTGCATAGACCATTTGATTGATTATTCATCGTAACAAATATTGTGTCTCTGCTTTTATTGCTGATTACTATTATTATACAGATTGCGAAAATAATATAGGTCATATATAAAAAAGTACAAGTGAAGATTTGATAATCCGTTAAAATGAAATAAATTTGACACGATTGTTTGAATTTCAGCGCAAAATAAACAAATGCAAAGTTCTTTGTTTACAACGCTATATTTTAATGCCCGTCTCAGATAAGTATAGACGCGCAATTACGAGAGTTGTCTCGAGTGTCTCAATAAAATGAGGCTTGAATATACGTATATACTAAACCGATCTCTCGATACTTACTGCCTTCGCGTATGTGAAGTCTCATTACGCCCCGGCGTGTGCAGCACGACGCGTCTTCGTCTCCAAGTCGAAGCGTGACCTTCTCTCAACTGCCGAAAAGCCAGATTGGACGGTGGCCAATCGCCGCTCTTGAGTCGTCGCGCTAACTGAACTAACGGCTGTAACGGCTCGCGTCATCGCGTCGATTTAGACTGCCCTGATTGAGGCTTGTTTCGCGCGTGGATCGCGTCTGGTTTTCCATGATGCGACTATGCGGCTTTTGGCGCATCAAGCCATGCAGAATATATATGATTCGATAAATGATTTTCAGCCCGAGCATTGATTTAGCTGTTTGAAACTTGGTCTAGGAATTACCTTCGTCGTTGTACAATACTCTCGATTGCTTTTGTTTTCCTTTGAAAAATAAGATGTCTTTCAACCGCGCACTTGAAGACAACAAATTTCGATTATTCAAAGTAAATGAAGTCAGCTCATCTCGAAGGCAATGTCTGTTCGACGTTGAAATAAAAATTAAAAGCAAGCTAACAAAAATGTTTTCCTCTACTTCCATCAGATATACGCTCGACAAACGGTGGAACAACGAGTCCGATGCTTCGATCGACGAGCAGCCTGTCGGCTGGACGGCCTACCGTTGATACCCTGCTAGAGGAGTTGAGTACCGGCATGCCAAACGGGTGAGTAATTTCTCCCTACTTCTGGCCCATGTGCTTTTACACTCGCTTTTACTCACGGCTGACCGATATGGCCGTTTACTACTGAGTGACAATGAGTCTACAACCAACCGTATATTCGCGACCTCGCGAATCAGGTTGCATACATACATACATACATAAATATAAAAAGAGAATAATTTGAAAAATGGTTGTAAAATTTTCAATTCGTCGAATTCTAATTGATAGTGATATTTCTTTGTGTGCCATTTAAAATATCTCTGGCGTCACTTGCTTTCCCGCGTATGTATAACTCTTCTTGAACGCATTTAAACGCGCCGCTTTAGGGACTACCCAGAAGGTCAGCGGGTGAAGGTGACGGTTCAAGAAACGACGACAGAAGTACAACCAGGCTCCGGTGATGTCTACTACCCATCGAGCCATCATGGCTCGCTCAACAGGTGCGACGTCGAACGTAGCTACGCCATTACCAGCAATGGACACACCGCCAGTAATGCCACTAAAGAACTCGACGATCTCATGGCATCGCTGTCCGAATTTAAAGTGAGTTGTGTGTGCGCGCGCGTGCGTGTGTGTCTGCTTGAGTGTATGTGTGTACGATATGATCAGCTGTTGCTGCTGTTGCTACTGCTGCTTCTGCGGCTGCTCGACCTCGAAAAAAGTCGTAGGTTAAAAGTCATGCTTTTGGAGTTCTGATTCTTTTTACAATTCTATTGGATCCTGTGCGTCTCATAAAAACTGCAATTCACAAGGCTTCTTATCGAAGCTATTATAATTATTTATGTCAAAGTGTTGATAGATTCTAGATTTAAATACGCGGCAGATGAATTTTATAATTATTTGTCTATTACAACAGCGGTAAATGTTGGGTAATATGACTGCATGCGTGAAAGAAACTTTGAAAACGTGCCAAGAAACTTACTAAAAGCCTTAAATACGGTATATTTTCTTTCGTTATAACATTTTTTGTTTTTTACAAATACAAACAATGATGAGTCCCGTGCCTAGTTCATTATTCTATAGCTTTTCACATAATCTTTGCATCCAATTTCTTTCAAATCTCGTCAAATTATACTAGAGCGTGTCCAATATACTCCAAGCGAAACTTTCTTTACGTATATTTTCATTAACAATTAGTTATCTCGATAGCGTGATTAAAATTATTTTAGAACAATTAATTTATTTTTAAAGCATACGCACCATTGTCTTTTATTTAAGTAGAGTAATATAATTATCATCCGATCGTTCCAAAGTTTATCAATTCATTGAACTTTTGAAGCACATCGATCACGATAAAGCGCAAAAAACAATTTGACGATCAGCCTTTCAATAAAACAACAACGTAACGCAACGGATAAATTTAAAAATACATATACGAAACAGAGGTGGAAAAAAACGCGTCAAAGAAGCCGAATGACAAGAAAAAAAACTAAATCCAGGGAAAAGTAGTATATGTATATATTGGTCTATTTCAATAAAAATCTATTTTGGAAAGAACACACTCAAAGCTGAGCCAGTTTGAAAATTTACGATATCATTTTCTCGCGTTTTTTCCTTCAAAAATAACTCGCTAAGCGAGTAGCACTCTTTTATTGCGTAATTTAAAAAATATTTGTTTTTTGTTCCTATTATCTCTAAGACGTGAATGCCCATTTTGATAAACAACAATTTTTATAAGTCAATGAGGTTTAATTCTCTATGACAAAATGCTGGTTACGTAAGTTAAACATTCTAATATGACATATTTGTTCTCGGAACTTACTATGTAAGCTAGACTAATCGTTGATTCAGAAGTGGAATGTGAATGACTAGTATGAAAAGTGGAGCGATACAAGAGAGCAACATAGTTTGAGGTCATTTAGAATATATTTTCGGATTCGCAAATGTTGACAAAATATACACATATAGATTGAGCTTAGTTTTGAAAATCTTCGCCGCGCACTATTTTCCTATACTAAAAGCTCCGCGACATCGTTTAGACAAAAGCCATAGTATAGCATCGAAACCGAGGCTCAACAAGTGTCAAGCGCAGATAACAATCGTCGTCGTATATAAACAAAGCTCACGCGGCAAAAGCCGAGCGAGCCAAGAAAAAACTGTAAGTTTAGCTTCGTCTCGTCCAAATCGGTTGTTGATAATGACATAGAAAAGAGAGACCGAGGACTCGTCGAAAAACTATACGTCAAGCCGAAGCCATCGCCCAAGATCGCAAAAGATAAACTCGGCTATTTATTCGCGGGAGTGAGCGAGTGAGTGAGAGAGAGAGAGAGAGAGAGAGAGAGAGAGAGAGAGAGAGAGAGAGAGAGAAGGCTCATTGACGTCGGAGTAGCTCCTAACCATTCTTGGCCGGCCGGGTTACCAAAATAACTTCCATTCCGCCTAGCGTACGTATATATGTACGTGTCTCTCGCGCTTATGTATACGTCGTTTCTGTTCCGGTAAGATGAGTCGCAAATTCAGGAAGTTCTCTACAATGTAGATTATTAAGTTAACAATCGTGCATCTCGCGACGAGAATGGAATTTTTGAAAAATCTGCTGCTTCAAAATCTTGAAGCTGCGGAGACGAGTGTCAAATGCTCTCTTCTTGGCAGTCGTTTGCGCAGCCAAGACCTTCCGGTCTCTCTCTCTCTCTCTTGCTCCCTCTGTCACTCACTATCTATAACTCTGGAATATAGCTCGGAGCGGATTCGATGTCTCTGGTTCTCCCTCCTCGAGTCGTGTTCTCTCTACGAATCTCCCCAGACCGTCGCCGCGATGTGTAGAGCCTCTGAAAATACCCAAAAGCTCGCTGGTCGCGAAAGCAGAGGCAGAAGCAGCGGCAGCAACAGCAGCAGCAGCAGCAGCAGTAGCAGCAGAGGTAGCGCATTGAGTAGGGTGTGCCAATAAAATCCGTGTTTTTCTGGCGGACTTTCGTACAGATAAACGGCAGCAACCACCAGCGGCAGACGGTGACGGACTCGGCGTACGCGAAACCGAACAAGGCCATTGTCGTCAAGCAATACCAGAGCATCGGCAGTGGGGGAGGAGAAGGAAGTCCGCTGCCACCAGGAGGAACAGTCGCGGGTGGTGGGATCGGAGTAGCCGGAGGTGGGGTACAGGAGCAGAGAGTCCACATATCGGAGACCCGGACGAGCCACCACTATCAGCCGCAGTACGAGAGCCACACGGCGACCGCTCAGTCGGTCACACACATCAAGCAGAACCAGTTGGATTCTATGCTTGGCAATCTCCAGGCAGACATGAGCCGCCAAGGAGTCAACACAACCCAGAAGGGCTGCTGCAGCGCTTGCGAGAAGCCCATCGTCGGACAGGTGATGCATTTAAACGCAGCTGACAAAAGACGACGAAAGACGAAGAAAACAACACTATCCGGCAGACATTCTAACGAATTATTGCCGCATTCCAGGTGATCACCGCGCTCGGCAAGACATGGCATCCGGAGCACTTCACCTGCACCCACTGTAGCCAGGAGCTCGGCACCAGGAACTTTTTCGAGCGCGAGGGACACCCGTACTGTGAGCCCGACTACCACAACCTCTTCTCGCCCCGCTGCGCCTACTGTAACGGACCCATCCTCGATGTACGCCTTACCTCGATCGCTTATCTTTTCACTATAGCTATATAACCGTATACACCTGATCGGTAAGCATTGCATTTATTATCTCCTCCTCTGTTCTGCAGAAATGCGTGACGGCCCTGGAGAAGACATGGCACACGGAACATTTCTTCTGCGCCCAGTGCGGCAATCCCTTTGGCGAGGAGGGCTTCCACGAGAGGGATGGCAAGCCGTACTGTCGTCAGGACTACTTCGACATGTTCGCGCCCAAGTGCGGTGGCTGCAATCGTGCTATCATGGAGAACTACATTTCCGCGCTCAATAGCCAGTGGCACCCCGACTGTTTCGTCTGCCGGGTAGGCTGTCTCATATATATCGCATTCTCTCTCTCTCTCTCACTCCCATTTACAGGTGGACCAGCGATCGATGCGTCGCGCGATATTCCCAATTATCCCTTAACCATCGGTTGTATTACAGGACTGCAAGAAACCGGTCTCCGGAAAGTCGTTCTATGCCATGGAGGGAAAACCCCTCTGCCCCAAGTGCGTAGGTGTCGACGAGGAAGAGGGAGAGGAGGAAGAAGAGGAGGAGGCGTGATGCCAAAACTGCACCAAGACGAAAGGCAGAAGAGCATCAAAGCGAGCGAATGTGTGTCCGTCTGTGTGATTGTGCATGCGTGAAAACGGTCTAGAAAAAAACGAGCGACTTCTGCTTTCTATATGAGCAATTTTTACAGTCACCCCCGCCCCTTTCTCTTTTAGCAAAACTATCACGAGGATGTTGAAGAAGAAAAAATAAGTCCCCGATATTATGCCCTCCGGGCTCCAACTGATGCGGAGCCCCTATGCCCTTAACCTCTATCTATAGTCGACACTGCAATGTCGATGGTCAAGAGCAACCTTTAACGATGATTTACATGAGGCGGCGAACATGCGCCGAATCTACCCGTTCTTTCAGCTTCCAGAAACGAACAGCAGCTACTTTCCTTTCCTCTTTTCTCTCCGCCTCGATGTGTGGTATGCGCGCTCGTCATACCTATCCTTTACGAATGTTTTCTCTCTTCAAAATACAAACATATGTAACTTTGTTCTACACAATAATAATAAAAGAAAAAAACCTAAAACAAAAAAAAAATACACAAAAGAAAACAAAAACACAAAAACAAAAAAATTATTCAGTAAAGGGACGACTGCGTGTTTCTCCTCGCATCCCTTAGTCGTGCAACCTTGACCCAGTGTGGTCGAGTCGCGCAGCTGAGGCGAAGGAGGAGGACGACGACGTCGAAATTCCCTGCAGCCGTAGCGACACACTGTGTGCCGTGCGCATCGACATGTCGAAATCGAAGCGCCGGCTGACGTCGATGCCCTGCTAAATTTACACCGCGGGTCGGATACGTGTGTGCGCGTGTGTGTGTGTGGTGCGTGTGTATGAGCGCGTGCGTGTTTGTATATGGATATCTCAACGATGCTCTTTCCTCGTTTTGGCTCTTCTTGTCTCCTTCTCTACCTCTGCACTCTCAGCTCGGTTGTTAGAACCGGTGTACGCGTTTATCGCATCTGCGCACTTATAGGACTCTTGTTATTATATTAGTCAATCAGACCTATTGCAATGAAGATCGCAACTCTGATTTTCACTCTCTATTTTCATAGAATTTTCCCGGGTTTTCAATTAAATTTACTTGACTACTACGTTATTTTTATAAATATATGTGCAATAGCAGTATATAATAGCATGCATCGTCAAAAGTAAAGTTTTAACGAAGCTATAATGAGATAGTAAAATAATAATAATTCAATCTAATATTTCTCACAATCAAATTGGAAACAAAAGCTATTAATGACTATCATAAATTGATATTACCTGTTTGCATTGTAACTATGAGTAGACACAGCTCACCTTTCCGGTCACGAAATAAAAGTAATTATCTCATTACTCATTAAAACTGTGTTTTTTAACGGGCAATCCGCGTCTTATCTCGGTCGCAATGCGCATTCAAAGATACGCGTATACCTATAATATTGCTAATCCTCGATCCGATTGATTACAGGACTGCCGGCAAAAGTTCCAAGGCGGCTCATTCTTCGATCACGAGGGACAGCCTTACTGCGAGACTCACTATCATGCCAAGAGGGGATCGCTTTGTGCCGGCTGTCATAAACCCATTACAGGTATGTATTCGGGATGCATTTTTTCCTCAAATGCGACTTAACAACATTTTTCGTCTTTTCGAGATATTCGCATTTTAACGTTTCAATTGATACTTAAGATATAGCTTTTAATTTGTTCTTGTTACTGGATTTACACGGAAGGAACCTGAATAGCATTCGTTAATAGGGTCCTATATATATATATATATATATATATGAAAGTACGCGGTTTTCTAACTTGACAGGCCAAGAAAACGCACTAATAAAACAGTTTTTTCTCCAGGATACTGTTGACGAATACTATGTTGCTGTCGTACTAACTTGTTAGTATATGTATATAAAAACATAAATGGCCCTTTTGTCGCCAAGGAGTGCGTGAGAGAATTAATTTTGTCATCTTTCCAGTGTAAAGCAATCGATATCAACATCCGTTTGCAATAATCAACGCATACCTTCGTGATAAAAAAAACATTTCTTTTATGATATACTGACATTTCAACTCTACACGGTGGCTATTGATCCCAAGCATAAATATTCCACTGATTATACAATTTGGTTTTCACAGGTCGCTGCATAACTGCGATGTTTCGCAAGTTCCATCCCGAGCACTTTGTTTGCGCGTTTTGTCTGAAACAGCTCAACAAAGGCACCTTCAAGGAACAGAATGACAAACCCTACTGCCATGGATGCTTTGAGAAGCTCTTCGGTTGAGCGGCAACACACTCAAATCCGTTAAATCGGGACTGACACTCCCTATATATACGTATATTCGCGCGCACGAGGAAGTTTATTGAACTAGAGTTTCTTATTTGAATAATATTTATCTTTAAAGGAAAAACTCGATGGTTTCGGCGTATGAAAAGCTGGCGATGCGTAGATTTTTTATTTAATCTATACACATCAGGTCTTAGATAATTCGAATTTTTTCTTTCTTACTTTTTAATGTTAGCAGTGTACGGTATAGCCCTAACTTACAATTAGTCAATAACTATTTAGAACTGCAAAGCAATGCAAGAATCTTATAAGCATTGCTCTATAAGCTAAAGCCATCGGCTGTAATGCAGCGCCCGTATAAAAGTGCGACGACTGGCACATATATACCACAATCATACGACGAATTGTAATAATAACAAAAATCATACCAATATATAATATAGAAAAAAAATTATACACATTTTAAAAATTTAGGAAATTTTAAAGGAAAATAGTGACTATTCAGTTAACTCGTGAATAAAATGCTATATGTTACACGAGAGTAAAGTCGACTATTCCCTCGGGGAATTACTCCAATCCACCCGTAAGAATACTCGTCGACTTTACTCTCTTGATACATAATGTTTTGTTTTTACTTCACGTAGTTGGGCCGAGAAAGATTTATATAAAGACTTCGAAATTGATACGTACTGCGAAAGAATTTTCATAGATCAATATGAATTTAACGCTATAAGGGACGCGAGTTTGGTTGTTATGTATAATGCTGTCAACTAATGTGTAAAAATATAACGAGAATCTTCCCCCTCAATTTTAACATTAAATATATATTGTACATTAAGAGGTAGAGGGAAGCTGGGTTACAGTCGTTAAAACTAATTTTGATACATGCGTAACGTGAATTAAGTACTTTGATCACTGCCACGAGTGTCTTGTGGCATCGTTTTTATTTCAAATTTTCAAATTTCAGTATAGATTTTTGCGATGCATTTACTGCGTTGAATATTCTGTTCTAATCCTAAATGATAGATGATGACAATGATCGTAATTGCGCTGTACGCTCATATAATTTATAGGATAATGTAATAAAAAAGGTGCTAACCAAAGTCTTCAACTAATATTAATTTATCATTGTATAAATAATCTTATTGTATCGCGGACCGGAAAGCTTATAATTTAATCGAGTCATTTTTATAAGTGCACAAGTATTGGATTTTTGATTTGACAACCATCACGAAGATGAAATCATGCAAGTGAATGCCTTACAAAATTTATTTCGCGTATGCATATTATATAGATTTTTATGTCATATGAATGTATGTATACACAGTTCAAGTTATTGGCGCGTTACTTCATTACTGTATTCAATAATGACGGTCATTAAAGATGCATGGGCCTGTTAAGATTATTAACTTTCATAAATGAATTATTTTATCTTCCGCAATTTTGCGTTGTATCTTTGTCTATTAATGTAACCTTTCGAATGTAATCCAATAATACCGATCAGTCTATGCAAAAATTTACTTACGTCATATTCAGATATTTTGTATTTAAGTTAGGTTTTAGAAGAAATAAAATAGCTTGCCAAATCGTTTTACGGTATACGAAAGTGAATTTCAAATTTTTATTTCTTATACATATAGTTTATATATGTATACATATACTTTTTCGACATTTTAAACCAATAACATTTTTTGGTTCTATAATAAATATTATATACAGAAGAAAAACTAAGTATTTCCATACACAAACGCCTCAATTAATATTTACATTTAACACCTTACAATGTTACGACGAGTTTACTAACTTACAATCTATGTATTTATTTTAGAGTTACATAAATAATTTCAAAATTTTATGTATAAAAAATATATAAGCTAAAAATTAAAGATCTCGATAACAACTATCAAGCTATTCTTAACACTGGTTTGAATTGAACTTTATATATACGTGTGTGTGTGTTTAAATAAAAAAAAGAAATGATAGATCATTGAATGTAAAATTGGGATTAAATAACGTAATTGTGAGAAATTGGTCCTGTGTGAATGGTCAAAATCATAGAAGATGATTAAAAAATGTAAAAGACGATAAAACAAAGAACAAATACGAAATAATCGTATCACAGATGGAGGCGAACCTGTCGCGACTTCGCGCTTGTCTCTCAAGCAAGACTGGGAAAAAGCTCGGAGAAGCTTTCATGCCAGAGGTCAGTGAGAGCATTATTGGCCCCAGTGACATCGGAGCTCGCCGGCGATCCGTGGGACTCATAGCCGCCATCGGAATGCGTCGCGCAGTCGTGTTTGCTTGCGACGACATCCGTGTCATCGGAATGCAAGCTCGCCGGTGACATTGAGTCGTATGAGTGTGAAGGCGAGGCCAATAGTTGCTTGTTCTGAATTGGAATGCTATTGGGCGAGAGTCGCGTGATCACCTCGTCCTCTGGATAGATAATGGTAATACAGTTGGTAGCCTCGTCGTAAGTTCCGTAAACCATCTCAGCGTCGTGTATGGGTTCCTCCTTGATCTCAACGTTTTCGGCGATTGTAATGGGTCCGGATGAGTTGAGGGTCACTGTTGGTACAATAGGTGTGCCACTCACGGTAGTATTTTGGGTAGTGGGATGGACGATCGCTACGCTTCCACAGGGTGTATCGGCTTCCACATGACTTGGTGCCTGCCCCACCATTTTTTCTGTATTGTCAAATTTTTCGGTACTCTCTTTTTTGACTGGACTCTGAGATCGAAAAATTTTCTCATCAGTAATCAACAAATCTTGGAGATCGTTTCATTGATAGATAAGTAATGATCAATCAACACCCACCTGTTCATTTGGCTGCGGAGAATTTGTTTCCACTTCAGCGGTAACCTCTCGCAGAAGGCTTTCGGCAAGCTCCTCGAGTCGCTCGATGTAGTCGTCGTCGGCTTGCAGTTCGCTAAATAGGTCTTCGAGAGGAGGTAGAGCGTCAGAATCTTCAGGAGTATGCTGGCGCTTGGGCTCAGGGTCAAAGCTCGTGCCGTCTGTACTGTGCCACCCTGCTGCAGAGGGTTTAAGGGGGATACTGCCGATCCCAGCGCTGGTACAGTACGGCCGACACGGGCTTGACACGTCGCACACGTAGTCACCGTTGCCTCCTCTTTACGTTCTTTCAACTCCATCAGTTCTTTGCTGTCCCGCTTTAGCCTTCTAGTTTCTGTGACGAGTGACTCATTCTGCGTTCTAAGGATGCTGCATTCTTTTGTTAGCCTTTCGTTCTGCTCGCGGAGATGTCTTACGGCGTCTTCGAGCTCATCCAGTTTCGCTTTTTTACGATCTCGAGATGTCTGTGCTGCAACTCTGTTCTTCAATTTTCTGAAAAAAAAAATAATAATAAATAAATAAATAAAATAAATAAATGAATCAACAAATAAACAAACGAACTAAACGGAATGACGCAGGAGCAGACATGTACATTTACGTTATATCAGTTCTGCATGACGCAATATCTCGCAGTACAAGGCAGCATTATAGACATGTACATAAGTAGGTATAGCTCCGAATAAATAATTCAGGCGTCTGACCTACCTTATACCTACAACGACGTCGATAAATCGAGAAACTACTCATACGGCGAATATTAAAAAGCATTATAAGTATACTTGCGTAGATTCTAACAAAATATGTAACTATGCAGTTGGAGAGAAAGAAAATCATCCCGCGATCAGATGACTCAACGGCATTACCTATAACTGCTCAGCCGTAATGTTGATAAAGTATTTACTACTATTAAGTATCGAGCCGTAAAAAGCTTACTTCCTCTGTAGTTTTTCCTCCCAGGTGAGATGATCCAGTCTGCGCTTCTTGCCTCGACTGGGCTGACTGGGCTCCTGCTTGAAGAGCAGCCCGTCCAGCTCCATATGTTTGACGGGCGACGGCACCGGGAACTGCTTCTTGCTCGGTTGTGGCTGCTGTGTAGCAGCAGCCTCCACTTTGATCTTATCCATGAGGATGGACGTGGTAAAGTTCAATTTGGAGGCAGCTGTTTTGTCAACGATGTTCGGTGCGGTCGCCGCCTTCGATGGCAGCGTGATAATGACGCTCTTAAGAGCGCTCATGGTCTCAACTTTGTTTATTCTTTTGTTGTTGTTCTCCGATCAGTGTCCCTGTTTCTTCTCAGCTTCCGCACTAGGTAATTATAGGACTTCCTAGTGGAGGTGCTTGCGTTCGGCTGGTCTCGCTACTTCTGACCTCTTGGCCACAGCTTCGAAATACATCGCGGTACTCCAGCCAGCTGACGTAACATCGCTCGATGCACTGGCTAGGGGACTTTCCCGGACAAGGGAGGCGTAGAAGCTTCCCGAACGCTCGGCTTATTGGCTATTTGATTGCTTAAACGATGTGGTCTTAAGCTATTGGTCGGTCTGGCGCGCATGCGTGCGTGAAAAAGCGCGAGTTGCGAGGAGTTCGAAAAGGGAGAGGTGCTTGCTTATTCGATTTTGGTCATACATTGTCTCGCTATAGTTCCTGGTTTCTTCTAATACCTATGGATATTGATCTAGGCTATTTACGGCAGCAGTGCATATATACCGAGACTTGCTATCTAGGTCTGCTGGGGTTGAATTATAGATAAGGACGACTTGACGATCTTTGTCTGGAGAATAGGTAACTTTGAATATTTTGTATTCTCCATATATGTACATATGCGCGTACACACACACATATATATATATATATATATATATATAGAGTTCATTCAATTCGGTTGGATTATTATTGTCTTGAGCGTTGGATGACGAACATTTCAAACGTTTTTCAGATTACTTACGCGTATGAAGCATATATTGAAGTACCTATTATGTATGTATGCACAGTTGTTTTCTATATTTTTGTCACATTTAGATAGAATCACATTTGTTGATTCTATATTTGTGTGCAGTTCGTATTCTCTTTTTTTTCAACGCGCGTGAAAGCCATACAACATACTGCTATATATTATAGGGCATCCAGGGCAACATTATTATTATTATATGTTGAATTGAGCCATTGGATTTTTCGAAAAGAAAACAAAAAAGCTTTTGAGAATGAAAAAAGCATTTTCTGCTCTAATTTCATAATAATATTATGCCCTTTCAATAAGGCTATTTCTTCAAACAATTACTTCAAAATTTCAACTTGAAAAGATATGTAAGATGTGTCTACATTATATGTGGCTGTTTTTACAGCAATGATTGCAAATATGTAAATATACTTGTAATTTATAAACTTGAGAACAATTATTACCTATGCAATGTTGAAACTATAATTTGCTTTGTAAGTATATAATTATATGTACTGTTGCCTAAATAGGATTGATCATTTCACATAGCGATGGTATCATAATTTTCAATGCTTTCGATCTAGTGAGGTCGTGACATCAAACGTGAAAATACCTGAATCAAGAAAATAAAAATAAAATAAAAGTCGTATATGTATAGACTTCAACTTTTACTGTAAATGGTTTCATTAGTATACATATACAATACCCCAATTTCATTGAGGTGTACAAAATTAATAGTTTTAATAAAGATTAGTAATAGAGAGTTGGTAAAATACAGTTGCTAATGTCTGTGACTGTTATGGTGAATTGTATACCAATACTAATTCATTGGCGAATTATAAAAAAGTTTGAGTATAATACAGATCGAGTTTTTAGTTATTTAAAAAATCAATATAGATGTAGTATAATTATTTTATAAAAATAAATCGTTTTTCATTATATAACAACATTATTAAGGTGGTGAGTGTAATTATAAATCACTGCGCGTCACTTCTTAATAATTTATTATTACTAGGACCAATAAATTATTAATTAAGTGAATGACACAATCATTAATTAGACTCATCTTCTTAAAGTTTATCCGCGAGTATTAGAGTCTTCATTAAATATTATATATAATAATAATTTAATGATGTTTAAAAATTAAAACTAAAATTTATAATATATAAAGTTTTAAATTTAGTGCTTTTAAAAATACTCTAAATGAATATCTGCTTTTGTCAATCATTTTTTATTATGGTAAGATTTTTTATTTGATTGAAAAATCTATTCATCATCTGCTGATGCTCTTCTTCTGAAATCATAGCACTAGAAGGCGATTCTGAAGTATTAGGTACAGGCATCAACTGTGTAAACATCTTAGTTGAATTACCATAATAATCCCACTGAATAGCTATAAGGGCCTGGACTGTAGGGTTCAAATACTCCAGTCGTTTTTCAAGAAACATTGGTAATTCAACAAGTAACTTTCCGTGATAAATTTTTAACTCTTTAGAAGTTATTTCTTCAGCTCTTCTTTCTCTCTCCAATTTCACATGATGACTAGCTGTTTTATCTCTCTTTTCTTGGTACTTTTTCAAATTCATGTGAGCAATTTTCCAATTCATTACAAGCTCCTCTCTTTTAACCAAAGAATCTCTGATATATTGAAACTCCTCTCTCAATTTCTTTAATGGTTCAATAAACGTTTTGTGACAGAGGGTAACTGTGTCACGAGTGGTTATACCAATCTTTGTAATAATAAAATATTTGTAAAAAGTTGAAGGAACATTCAAGTGTAATTTTATTTAATTACTTACCTGAGTCGTAACAGAATGATAGTCTTCAACTATCCTTCTGAATTCATCATTAATATGAACCAAACTACATGAACTCAAATTAGTAGTTAAACGTTGATCAACTAAGTCCAAATGTTCAATTGCGTTTAAATATTTCTTCATCTCTTTGATCATCCTTCTGACTGTATTTTCAATACTAAAAGGATGAACAATTATTAAAAAATAATAGGTAATATTAAAAAATATATGAGTAATATAAATAAAAGAATTATCATTTACTGTATGATTCTTTGAACTGTGATGTCGAGCTCGCGATCTTCAGCTACAGTGAGACAAGGTTGAGCTGGCGCAGGTCTTTGAGTTACATATTGTTTTCGTAATGGTTTCCTTTAACAGCATTGTCAAAACATTGTAATGATCAAACTCACAGAATATTATTAAAGTAGGATGGATGAGCTAAAGAATTTTAAGAAGTGTAATTTCTTAAAAATACATGTACTTACCACGTCATTTTTGTTTAATAAAATTTTATTACATCTATAAAAGTGTAATGTTACAATGTCTAATAATATTGAGTAGATATAGGAATTTCATAATAGATATGAAAAATTCCAAACATTTTTCCCTTTCTTCACTTCTTCTTCATTTCTTTGAATAAGTAATCACTTGCAATATATATATAAAGAAAATGTAACCAATATGCTGTTAGTTTTTGTCGATAAAACAATAAGAACACCTATATAAATTGTATTATTGAGGTTATAAATCTCGCATTATCTACGAGTTAATTTGGGACAGGTGGGTCTATAGATACCTAGTAATCTAGTATGAGTGCATTTTATATTGCGTATAATAGCTTATGCCACTGCCCAGTGCCCACTGCTCACTGATGGGCTTGAAATTGAAACATATAGCGTAGTATAGTGGAACTTGGGTGTTGGTGTTAATAAATATAGGTATAGTTACTACCACGTTACTATACTAGTGATCCCTATGCGCGCGAGTCAATGGGAACGGTGCTTCTTCTGCGCATGGCTACAGTGCAGCGAACATAAGAGGGGAGGGCGGCAGAACTTATACCAAAATGTGCTGATACAATCTAGCTTTTGCTTCTGCTTCCTGGACTCGACATCTGGCAAACTAAAGGTATTATAATTTAAATAATTGTTTAATTGGGGTTGTAGTATAATAACATTTGGTGTATTGAAATCGGCGTATAATATAAAATATTTTATATTTTGGATGTATCATGGTGTTTTAAAATTTCGTAATTTTTATGCTTAACGATTAATGTTAATAAATTGCATCGGAATTTTTGTATTTAGTAACGCATTTTTTAAATTAATTCTTATGAAATAAAAGCCTTCATCTCATTCATATAAATTAAAGACTAATAAACTAAAATAAATAAGTAGCAATTACTTTTAGGTTATAATTTTTCCTGAAACTTTTTATTTTATTCCAATTGTATATGCAATGGGCTGAATGGGAATACTTATTACGGAACTGGAACGCCCGGCAGGGCTGTTCCAAAACTTGCTTTACTTGCTGTGATCAGTTTAGCAACGTTCCAAAGCTATACATTTCCTCTTGGATAATGCTGTACGCTACCTGACTGGTTGATTCTGCTAACCAAACTTGGGCAGCTGATCAGATAAACAATCTAGGTTCGTAGGGTATAGTCTAAGGTCCAAAAAACATTTTAAAACGTTCCATAAAGCAAGAGTTTTACAAAAAACTGAGGTCGTTCTCTGATATTTTAGTAAATCTTTAGACATTTTTCACCATTACGAACGAACTAACGTATAGTATTGACATTTGTCTCTGCGTCACTTATTGAATACAAATACTTTGCTGTTTCTAGTGATAATCTTCTTGTAATAATGGGCGAGCTGACCTGGGAAGAAAAGTATAAACTCATCACCAGGAACCTAGGAGAGTGGCTTGGCGATGAGAAACTTAAAACAATCTTGAAGCAGCGAGACTTGAAAGTTTACTGGGGTACTGCTACTACAGGCAAACCTCACATTGGCTACTTCACTCCTATGTCAAAAGTTGCTGACTTCCTGAGAGCAGGAGTAGAAGTCACGATTCTCTTTGCAGATCTCCATGCCTACCTTGATAATATGAAGGCTCCTTGGGAGTTGTTGGAACTAAGAACACAGTACTATGAAGCTGCCATTAAAGCCATGTTAAGATCCATTGATGTTCCACTAGAGAAGTTGAAATTTGTCAAAGGAACAGATTATCAACTATCCAAGTAAAGAATAAATTTGATTTTGGTATAAAACTCTAATTACAAATGACATTTGACACTCTACTCATTTTCAGAGAATATACTTTGGACGTGTATAGATTAAGCTCGGTTGTAACGGAACATGATGCCAAAAAAGCTGGAGCTGAAGTGGTCAAGCAAGTAGCCAATCCACTGCTATCTGGATTGATGTACCCTGGTTTGCAGGCATTAGATGAGGAATATCTGAAAGTTGATGCACAGTTCGGAGGAGTAGATCAGAGAAAAATTTTTACCTTTGCTGAAAAGTATTTGCCAGTTTTGGGATATGAAAAGCGGATTCATTTGATGAATCCCATGAGTAAGTTCATATTTTATATTGGGTAATTGATAAATTTATAAACTACATTATGCAAGAAATAATTGATGAAATATTTCGTTGTAGTTCCAGGATTAGCTGGGGCTAAAATGTCTTCTTCTGAAGAAGACTCTAAGATTGATCTTTTGGATAATGCTGCAATAGTAAAGAAGAAGCTGAAGAAAGCTTTCTGTGAACCAGGAAACATTACCGACAATGGGCTTTTGTCATTCTCCAAATCTGTTGTCTTTCCACTCATGAAAGAAGGAGAGATGTATTTAATTCCCAGGGCATCTGAGTTTGGTACGGTTATTTTATAATCAAACTTATATATCTGTGTGTCTGTTTGTATGTATTATTATCTGTATATCTTTATTACCTAAGGTGGTGATGCTACCTTTGAAAACTATGAAGAACTTGAAGCTGCATTTGCCAAACAAGAAATACATCCAGGAGATTTGAAGAATGCTGTTGAAATATATATTAATAAGTTATTGGATCCAATTAGGAAGGAGTTTGCAAATAATGCAAAATTGAAATCCCTTAGTGCAAAAGCTTACCCACCTCCTCAAAAACAAAGTAACAATAAATACTTTCTGTTATTATTTTAATTAATATCTATATATGCAACAATTCTTAGAAACATTTATTACTTTACAGAGACGGTTGCTGATGAGGTTATTCCTTCAAGATTGGACATTCGAGTAGGAAAGATAGTTGACGTGCAAAGGCATCCAGATGCTGATAGTTTGTACATAGAAAAAATTGATTTGGCAGAGGCATCTGGTCCACGAACGATAGTTAGTGGTCTGGTCAATTTTGTTCCAATAGAAGAGATGAAAGACAGAATGGTTGTAGTTTTAGCAAATCTAAAGGCTGCTAATCTTAGAGGTGTGGCATCACATGGCATGGTTTTATGCGCTTCTGTGTAAGTGTTTATGCAGAATTGTGCCAGTATATGAAAAGCAAATTTACTATTATATAAAAATGGTATACTATATATATATATATATACTATATAATGGTGTTCTAGTGATGAACCAACAAGAGCAGTTGAGCCAATAAGACCTCCAGCAAGTAGCAAGCCTGGTGATAGAGTTGTTGTTGAAGGATATGAAAATGGGACTCCAGATGAAGTTCTTAATCCAAAGAAAAAAGTTTGGGAAAAGTTAGCGGTATGTTGTACATGTATACCGACAATTTTTATTTACATAAAAATTATCCGAAATAATTATAATCGTTTTTGCATTTGTTTAGGTGGATCTTGTAATCAATGGCAATGGAATAGCATGTTGGAGTGGTAACACACTGTTGACACCATCCAACGAATATCTTACAGCTGATACTTTAAGAAATGTCCCTATCAAATAATTTAGTTTTGAAAAAGGAATAAACATTTTCATCTTTATATATTTAAATTTGAATTAATTTTCCTGGCCATTATTGAATAAACAATATTTTTTACATTTGCACATGACTTTTATTTAAGTTTACTTAAAAACAAATGTAATTTTATATAAAAACTATTTTCTAGTATCTTGATAAAAAAAATTAGTGATCTATTATAATTAATTCATCAATGCCCCAGTCCTCATAGCTGTGATCTGGTAAAAAGCGACGTATAATTATTGGAATCTTGCGTTGCTTCAGCTCTTTCATAGCAATTTGCAGAGGATCAGTTTCACCTTCCAGTTCTACCATAACTGGAGCACACATGGATATTTGTAAAGCCCTTGTTCCTAATATTCGTGCTCTTTCATACCTAAGTAAAAATATTCATGATTAGGTACATAAAATAGCTATAATTAAATCGTTTAATTTTTTTCGTAGTGATAAAACTGACTTGGTCATGTAACCTGTAGTAATTCTTTTGTTTTTCTGAACACCGCCAGAAGCTTCACCAGCTGCTACTAGTTCAAAATTTTCTCCTTCATCTTCTTGCTGCTCTAATTCAATGTTATCATCATCTTCAACATCATCAAATTCATCTGCAACACTGAAAAATAAGTGAATGTTTGTATTGAAAAAAGGCAATTATAATGTATCATATCATATAATAACAGCATTGTAAAAGTAAAAATGTTATAGCATAAACATGAAGATCCTAAATAGTTCACGTACAAATTCTTATTACTGTAAATAATTCAAGTATCAACTACAAAATAGCATCTTTAGCTTGCATGTGATAAAAAAAGTTAACGAATCAATATGCATAATTATGCATTGAACTGGGAAAAAAAGATGCATATAAAATAGTTTGAGGTTAGGTAAAAGCTGGAACAATTTTCTACATTATTTATATTCTAAATATTATAAATATTGTACTACAAGGTAACTGGCAACTATTTCTTGTTTAGTGGAATAAAATATATTTTTTAAAAAAGGACCAGATTATTGTTTATTTACTCACTCGTCAGCCTCGAACTCGTCATCAGCCATTTTTTGGAGTCTAGCTTGATAAGGTTAACTTTTATACCTTGTAAAATATTCTCATCATCAGTTTTCGAGAACCTTGTAAAGTTTTAAACTATTAACGATTATAATAAATTAATAAAGCAATAAGTATTAGTATAAGTATTTCCGTACATGTGAGAGAAGCAAGGGTAAGGTGAGAACTGACAACTGAAGTGGGTTTGGTTGGGTAAGTACACTGAAGTGAAGTCTGAAGTATGAGGAATGTTCACTTGCATAAGCTCAGCCCAGAGGGCATCTTGGTTCCCAGCCTTGTCATGGATATAGTAACCTAAAGGTGATGAGTGAGGTCATGTGATCATACACGCACCGCGCATGCGTGATCGTATATATAGATATATATTTAACACGGCAAGGTCGCCATGACAATAGGCTGAGCTTGCAAGTGAACATTCCTCTCAGACAGCCAATCAGAGCATCGGATCCGAGCTCAACCGGAAGTATTTTTTTTCGACTAACTACAGATTAATTATAAGTTATTTTAATAAATAAATGGTTCCATAAAATTCTTTATATTTTTCTGCAAATGAGATAATTCCGTATTTTTGCAAATAATTATTCTGAAGTGGTGAAACAAATTTCGAAAACGGATTTTTTTTTGTATTTTTTTACTAAATTAAATATTAGCAAATTGAGTGGAAAAAATTTGAGCATCATTTATGTACAGAAATCCGTGAAAAAAGCTACAAAAGTGAAAGAAAAGCACTGCTGTAATTGGGATAGATGTGAATTTTGAAGTGTTTAACTTATTTTTTTCAAAATTTTCGTATTGAAATTTACTTTTTACATATCAGATACAACAATAAATATTTATTTGAGAAGTAGGGTTAATTAATCAAATTATGAAGTGAAAAAGTTCTAAAATGAACGTTTAAAATCATACCAACTTTTCCAAAAAGTTACACATCAGGCGATTTTTTAACCGAATAATGATAATTATACGTTAATTTCCCGTGGAAACAAACCTATATGTTTTGTGATATTTTGCTATGGTGCTATTCAAAGATATTCAAAGTAAACAGTTTTGTCCCTGGCCAATTTTGCCCCATGCTCCCCTATATGTATAATTTTATGTTTATTATGTAGTATGCATGGGTGCCCGGGTTTGGTTGGTCCGACTGTCCGACCAAACTTAGCCTGCTGAAGAGTTGATCGAGGTTATGTTAGCTCCGTTTGAGTATATATAGGTATAGCGTGTAAGTATATTCGAAACGAAACTATAGGTTTGTGTTGTGCGCGTGAGAGAGACGCGCGTCCACATCATCAAGAGCATTTCACGCGGGAAGTGCGACAAAGTTGAACGTATCATCCTGGAAGAATCCTGTGCGAAAATTATTGTTTGAGGAAATATAGCTGGACTGAACGTCGCTTAGGCGATTTTGGTAGACGCTCGTGCAAAACTCGGGAGTCATTTACAATGGCGGAAACATGCTGGTACAACAGGTAAGCAATGACACGGCTTTCCCGCTAACGATGGCGTGCTTTTCCGTTAGCGCAACCTTTTTTTCTATCGCCTCGTCTCTGGTTTATTTTTTCATCACTGTGCCTTAATCTTACTTGGTTCTATCGCTTTTGTTCGGGTCCATGCACTAATAATTGTGCAACACCCATAAGTATAGGTAGTTTCTTTCTATTTTTCACCTGGAACGCAAGTACCAAAATAAGTAGGTATCACAATTGTTCAATAGCATTGCACTTTAGCCACATGTTTTTATATGTTTAAGCACTGTGGTATATTTATTTTTTTCTAATAGAGTATTTAATTTCATTATGAAGCTATGATACTTTTATCAATGGTCATGCTTCTATTTTTGTACAGTAAGTGTATTGTTAACACTTGAAGTATATGCATTATTATTATTATTATTAGTATTATTATTATTATTATCATTATTATTATTATTATTATTTAACTATGTTATACTACGCGCGCACGGACTCACACACACATATATACATATGTACTTTAAAGTTTGATGCATATGAAAATGATAATAAATAAATAAATGAATGAATGAATGTGTCTGATGCTCTGTTAAAATTGTTTAAAACAAGAAATAATAAATATGTACACAATGTTTTCAGTAAACGAATGCGATTGGATGATGGTTGCAATAATAATCTAAATAGTGCAACAGAAAAAGAAAATGAAAAATGGTCATGCTCTGGTGACACAAGTTTAGTAGAGCCAGAAATTCTTGAAGATATGGGTGTTGGAATGCTTGCCGATGGAGAAACTAGCCGAGAAAGCCTACAAACATTAAAAACCCAAGAATGTACAATATCACCAAAAAACTTTGACCAGTTAAAAACTGCAAGTACTATATATGAATCACAAGAAACTTTTAACAGCAATAGGTTTGAAAAAGAAAATGTAGATAAGTAAGTAGGCAGTGTAAATTTTCACTTTAAAATAAATCAGCTGAATAATATCGGAAGCAAGATATGTAATATTTGACTTGCAAGTGAAATAATTTCTTTTAATACTTGACATGTTATTATTTTTCAATTTAAACATGCTAATTTTTTTTAATTTTATAGATTGGATCCATTTGAAAATGAAGATGCAGTAAATTTTTCGGCTGTAAACATTGAGTCTGGGTATGCATCCAGGGTAGAAAATAACTTTGTAGAAGCAAAGGAAAATTTCAGTAAAGAAGATTCAAATGATGCAGTTGACAAACCAGTCACAGATCGATTTTATCTTTTCAGACGAAAGAAAAAACTATCTGTGATAGGAGAAGATAAATTTAATAAACTTTCGGATGAAATGATTCTTATGATTTTAAAGTGGCTTCCAAAAAAATGCTTGGTAAATACAATAAAAATAATAACTGAAACATTGAAAATAAAATTCTTAACAATTATGTTAATTTTATTACAACATTTGTGATACAGGTTCGTTCAATGTTAGTTTGCAAAAGATGGTGTCAAATAGCTCGTGATGAAGCTTTGTGGACTAGATTAGATCTTGGAGCTAAAGTTCTACCAGGAGGAACTTTAGGATATATACTTCCAAGAGGTGTTCAGATTCTAAGATTAGCTCTGGCTGAAATTGCAAGCCCGGCATTCATTTCAAATAGTGACATATCTTTTGAGAATTACACTTGTAAACTTCAATATCTAGATCTCTCAATGGCAGTTGTATCTGTTGACTATTTGGCAGATTTATTAACGAAATGCAAATATTTAAAGAAATTATCTTTAGAAAAATGCACATTAAATACTGCAAGTTGTGAGGCAATTAGTAAAAATGAAGATTTAGAAGTTCTCAATTTAACTATGTGTGAAGGAATGAACTTGCAATGTGTGAAAAGCATCATGAAACTATCCAGGTACTCGCTGATTTTCGATTTATTTTGTATTATATTGTAGTCTACAACTTATACAAAAATATTGATTCATTTGTGTTTTAGATTAACATCCTTGAATATGGCATGGTGTAGCTTAGACTCTGATTCCATGGTATATCTATGTCAATCGTTACCTTTCTCCATCAATAGATTAAATATAGCTGGCTGTAGAAAAACATTGACTGATGATAGTAAGTTTTTCTTTATCTTTGATGATGAATCTATTCGATTTGATTTATGCAAAAGTTTGTGAACTTATTTATTATTTTCCTGTTTTTTTTTTTTAGATTTAAAGGACCTGGTTGAATGCTGTCCAAATCTTGTAGAACTGGATTTAAGTGATTGTACAATGCTAACAATTAACACAGTGCATAGTTTAATGAATTTAGGTGAATTAGAACATTTATCACTTAGCCGTTGTTACAGTATTCCAACAGCCACACATCTTAGGCTGGCACTGTTGCCTCGTTTGAAATTTTTGGATATATTTGGACTATTATCTGAAGAATATCTCAAAACATTCATGGCAAAGTGTGACAAAGTTGTTATTAACAAGTTCCCATACAGTTCTATTGCACGGCCAACTGTAGGTGTACGGCGAACTAGCATATGGGGTCATCGAGTAAGAGATTAGACTTTTAATTGAGAAGTTTTTTCACAAAAAGTCGAGGTCACTATACCTCAACAACGTACCAATGACTGCCTTTTCATAATGTAGACTGAAAATAATCATTCGTCAAAATGAGATAAAAAGAATATCGATACTCAACTGCTCTCATTGCAATTGTCAATATTATGTTGAGATGTTTACAGCTGTTTATTTTTTGAACTTTTATTGCCAAAATGAAAACGTAAATGAGTATTTTCATAAGAGATGTATAACTGAAGTGCCTTTAAATTTAACAATATTGCATTACATAAAGCATATTATATGCTTACTTGTTTGCATTTTTCATTGGATTAAATCTTTCATAAGTAATCCAAAAGTTAAGTTTTCATTTTGCTGATTCTGGGTTGCTTATAGTAAAGAAAGTTTAAAATGGAATGACTAAGTTGAGAATGGGTCTAACTAAATTAGACAAGATTCTTATTATTAAATACATTTCACATTTTGTACATACATATACAAACAGATCAATAAATTTTTCAAGGCTGTGTGTTAAAAAAACTATTGCCACTTATAGATAAATTTTGTTATACAATGTATTTGCTATTCTTAGTATTAAAATAAGAAATTCCTATTTAAGTTGCACTAGTTAAAATTGATTAATGGTTTAAATATTTTTTTTCTTTTTTCTATAAAAATTTTAATGACATTTCATGAAATTATTAAATTAAAGTAATATTTACATATGAGTAACCACTTTGGATCAAGAATAATAAAAATTTGCATGTAGAACAATAAATGGATTTTTTGCCACCCTGTACAAATAATTCTTTTTGTTTATAATTACTTTTTGTTTGCATTGTGCTGATACTGCTATATGACAAATAGAAAAGTTTACTCGGTAATATTTTTGTACAAAAAGATACCAGATTATATCTGAAAGGGGAAAAATATACTATAAATCTATGTACTTATGTGTAAGTGTAAACATTGTAATAATAGGCTATACATTTTTTGTAATATAAATTTTTTATATCAGCGTTTTATTAACAGAAAACAACGTTTCAATAGTTTTGTCTTAAGAATTATTTGCGCGATTCAACGTTTTGTAAAGAAATTTTCAATGGTGCATTATTCCTGAGTTCTTACCAATATAGAACTATTGCGAAACGCACCTTTAATTGAATTTTCTTCGTTACACGATATTTTCTATAATTTAAAGAAATTACTAAATTTTATTAAAATAAATTCTTTTACTGATAAAAACTCAGTATGTAGCAGATATACACGTTGGTATTCACATGATAATGAATTAATTCGAAAACAATAACACTTGGAATTTCTTTCTAAAACTAATTACTATTAGCGTTTTTTACCTTAATATAAATGTACAGTGTTGAGTCATTTAAATGCAAAGGAATTCGGAATAACGGAATTCTTACACAACTGCATAGAAAACAAAATCCTACACAACCAGGAACTCAAGTTTGTTGACTATTTTGAAAGTGAATAAGTAATTGATGTTAAGTCATGTAATTATCAATTTACAGTCCGCTTGTTCTTCTTTTGCCAAATTTAGAAAACTAATTTGTTATAACTTCGGATTCTCAATATCGTCGTTGCCATTAAGATACGCAAGCTTTAGGCACTAGAAGCTATCGAACTAGAAACGGGTTCAGGTGATCCTTCAATGGCAGGAACATTTTTCTTCTGAATCGGTGTTGCCGACTGATCTTTTCCACTGGCATAAATTGATTTAGATTCTTTCTTTTCTTGCTCGCTTTGCCATTGTACCTGAATAACAAAAAGGAAATATAGTAAGCAATTGTTGAAATAGTATGTGAAAAAATTATTTGAAAAAACGAACCTTTTGTCTATGTTGTTTGACAGCCTCAGAGCACTTTTCGATAACCATCTGTTCAGTGAGAACTCCGTCGGCCGAGGCATAGGCTGCTGCCTGCCAAGCAACTCCGAGTTTGGCAAGTTCTCTACCAGACATACTATCGGTCATATCAGCCATTTTACTACAAAGCGCACCGTAATCGAATTGGGCGAGTTTCAGTCGTCTTTTGCCCTCAGTAGCTGGTTGCAAGACAAACTTGTCAAAGTACAATCTGATGAGGCGCTCGCGTTCGTCGCGCCCAGGCAGCGAGAATTCGACCATCTCGTCGAGACGATCATTTACAGCCCAGTCAAACTGCTCGGGTGTATTAGAGGCGAGTACCAGCATAAATTTACTGCTCTGCTCACCGGTACGGTAGAGGAAAGCATTCAGCATAGCACGCAAGTCCTCGCTTATATGCTCACTTGAACGTTTACGTAAGAACGCATCGGCCTCGTCAATAAAAAGCAGAAGACCCCGTCTGGATGTCGAAGCCCAGTCAAAGACTTTGTGGATTGCTGTGACTCCGTCGCGCCCCAGAGGTGCTAAATCACCACCCGTCAAAATGGCGTAATCCATACCTGAATGCTCCGCCAATTTCTTTGCAAACATTGTTTTACCTGTTTATAATTAAATCAGGAATATTAAATTCGCGAAAAGATATGTGTATTATTGATAGAGAGGAAAAATTGTCAGCAATTCGTACCAGTTCCAGGAGGTCCATGCATGAGTATGTTTCTGTACATTCCGCGATTGTACTTTGTGTTCTTTGTAGCGATAGCTATATCTCGGAGTCGCTCTTCAAGTTTTGGGGCAAGTACGACACCTTGGAGAGCGTCCGTCTGTTTAGGCTTAAGTTTCTTGACTGTTTGAATTGGATGACGCAGAGCATCTAGAGCCGAGAAGCGCGAGGTTTCTCTTACGAGCGAGGGCTTTCCGAGGCGTGCTTCAATATAGCGAGCTGCCACCCCAGTTGAGCCCTTTGCTGTATACACACCAAGGGCCACTAGTGAGAGACCACCGGCTGCTGCCAAAATTTTATCCCAATCTTTTAACAAAGCTGAGGCACCAGAACCCAACACTGAACCTGCAGTTCTAAAACAAACATAATATTTCAGTGAATTCCCATTGTCTGTATAAGATACAAATGAAAAAACATTAATTTTATTATAAATAATATATATTACTTAATAGACTCCATGACTGTGGTTCTGTGCTCTGAAGCCTTAAGTCTGATTTGTTCTAAATTCAAATCTTGATTTTCTCTGTCAATCTTTGCCTTTGCCTTCAACTCAGCTTCCAATTTTCTCATTTCATTTTTGTGCCTCAGGTCCATCTCATGTTCAATTGTAGCTTTCCTCATGGCTTCTTGCTTTGCTATTGATTCCTCTTGTCTTCTCAGGTTCTCATCGTTCATCCTTTGCTGCTGAGCCAATTGATCATCATAGCGTTTTCTGGCTAATTGATCCTGATACTGTGCACGCATTTGATGCTGTTTGGTTTCCTCCTGCATTGTTTTCCTACGCTCCTCTCCTTCCACACGTTTTTGTTCTGCTTTCATTTGCTCAATTCCAGCCTCATACTTTTTAAGTTCCGCCTGCAGCTCTGTTTGTCTGGTTGCTTCCTGCAGCTTTGACAGCTCAAGTGCATCCTTTGCATGAGCTGTAAAATAAAAATGTAATGTATTTAAACAAGCATCGAGTAAATCGATCAAAATAAAGATCTTCTACTTGATGATTGCTATCATACTTAAGATAGCCAAGTTAATTTATAAATTATTCTTTTACTGTATATTGTATCAAATAATGTCAGTAATATCACTATTGGAAAATTTGGTTAAACAATGCAGCGTTTTATAGTTATTTAAGAATTCAACGTTTAAAATCATTTCGCAAACGTTTAACTAATCAAAGCCATTTAGATATACGTAATACTCGTGCAGTCGTGAACAATGATTTTTTCTTAAAGCAAAACATTCGGCAACGTTAAACAATACGGGTATGTACACAACATAACGAGTGATCATATATATAAAAGTCATTTCTCATATGATAAGCAAAAAAGCGGCGTTTGCAACCGCCATAACATGATAGAAATCTCTGATTAACAAAGAGTCCTCTCATATACATCGTTTTCAGTGACAATTTCCGAAAACGAAAGAAAGAAAAAAAATTATAGCTCGCTTGCATCATTCCAAATTGGAGAGCCACCTTCGCGGGAGCGCATGGCGGGCCTATAACCTTAAATTGCTATGGCTTACGTAACCTTACATAACCCCGAGTACTCGAGTACATAAAAAATCCTGGATAATGATTTGTAACGACCTCGGCACACTTACACGATCGTTCAAGCTCCTTGGCAGCGGCCGCGGCTCTTTCCAGAGCACTCGAGTCGAACCTGTACGCGTCCATTTGACTCTTGCTCAGTTTTACGGGTGGCTGGTCGCCGGCACCACCACCAGCACCTCCTGCTGCTCCTCCAGTCGCGCCACCCGAGAGCTCCGGGGGCGGCTGGCTATGCTGCTTGTACTGACTGCCCAGAAGCCACGACATCCTGCTGAGGTCGTCGCGCTGCTGCTGTAGACGCTATATATTCTATTATTATAGTCTTTACTCTAACGTAAAGTCACGGGTATTCAAATCGCACGTGCTGCACAGACCTCGCCGACGGGCGCGAGACGAGTGTCTGCTTTGCTCATGCTAGTGCTCATGCGTAATGCGAGCATATCGCTATTAGGCATCACACACGTACCACGCACGCGCGCACACACACACATATTATATATATATATATATATATATATATATATATATATATATATATATATATATTGACGCACACAGCACAGTCACGAATTGTTGTATTAGACTGAAGGGAACATCTGAACCTATTTGCAGAACAGAATAACTCCATCATCTTCATTGGTAGGATCCGAGTACGTGCGATCAGCATCGCATATCAGGATGAGTTAGACTGTCAGAAGGGTGGATATGGGATATGGACCATGACGTCATGCTGCGCGGTTGCCAACTCTTTACCACCGAATACCACGATGAAATAGAACGCGATGAGATAAAGGTATACGAGCGAACCGCTGGTGCTATGTGGTCGTAGTTTATTTCGCATTTTCGCATGCTCACGCTACCCTCGCAGCACTGAGCAGTAGTGAGCACGCAGTACTTTGTCGTAAAGGTTGAAGACAGACCCCAAAATCGACGGAATCCATTCTTGGTCGCTTTATGTCTAAGTATAACTATATACAATTAGTACTGTTTAATGTTTATCGTCTGCCGGTCCGTCCCACTATTATCCCTATATTATATCTATCTCTTTCTCGCACATTAAGTCGTTTCGAATCCGATTTGTTATCATGTGCAGTGCTGAAACGGAGTCGATAATCTGCAAGGGGGACGATGGAGACTATCAGGAGCGCTTTGTCCTATACTTAAGTTAAGTAAGTAGTGTCTTCGTGGCTCTGTTGCGTGGAATATGAGACTTGATCGGTGCGGTTCAACCAGGCGTCGAGCCGCGGTTTCAAGAGTAATAAAAACTTGTACGGAAAAAATACGTGTGCGATAACATGGCCGAGGAAAACGGCTCCAACTCGGACGTTGGTGGTTCGCAGGAGAATCTCACAGCCACCGATCTCATCAATCTGGATATCGAAGAGGTATAATTTTATATCTATTGTCGTTTTACTTCCAAAGATTCTTCTATGTTCTGAATGATTGATGCATATCGAATTGTTGGTACTGGATGATCAAGTTGATTGTAATTTTTGCTAATTTCCAGCTGGATGATGCAGAGTATGCGATCCCTGCTGTGGACAAACTGCCTTCATTGGAGAGCATACTGGCAGAGCCTGATTGTGGCTCCTTATCGGGTACAGATGATGATTTGGAAGCTGCTGCCTCTCTGGAAAAATTGTCGACCAGTGAGACTGTTAGTGTAGGGAGTTTGCTGTCTCTGAATTCACCTAGTAGGCCAAAAACCAGGCAGCCTCCTATCTCAGGGGTCATCCTACGACATGTCATTCTCAAGGGAATATGCGCTCAAATTGCTTCTGCAAGTGTAAGTTAGAAGTAAATCAGCTTTTAAAATATAGATTAATTAATTTAATGCAATAATCCAATAAAATTGTAATTCCAAGTTGTAAACATCATCTATCTATTAATTATAGGAAAAAATAAATGCTGGACTGGCGAGCGCAGTTGCAGCAGGTGGTAACATGCTTGCAATAGGGACCAGTCATGGACTTGTGTTGGGATTTGATTCAGCTCAGACTTTGAGATGGTGTCACAGAGATACAAGACATCAAGGCTCCATATCCGCTCTCTGCTTCAATCATGATGGGACCAGAATCCTTGCAGGCTTCGCCAAAGGATACATTCTTATGATTGACAGCTTCAATGGTAAAATTCTTCGAACACTGACAGATGTACACCCACCAGGAACTGCCATTCTACATGTCAAGGTATTATCAATTAAAACATAAAATTATCGATTGTCATTAATGTCTTAACGACTTTTTTCGTAATGTAGCAAATAAAATGTTGTCTACAGTTCACAGATTCTCCAAAGCTGGCTCTTTGTAGTGATAATGGCGGCTCAGTGTTTGAACTGAATTTTACAAGAACCATGGGTGTGAGGGGTTGTGAAAGCAAGTGTTTGTTTAGTGGCTCCAGAGGAGAGGTTTGCAGTCTTGAACCTTTACTTCTCGATGAACTGGCCACACATCCATTAAAGAATTACACGCTTGTCGCGATGGCGACTCTATCCAAAGTAATCGTAGTATGCATTAGACCCAGAATGCGCGTCGTACTGACTCATCCATTAAATGGTGCTCCCATAGCCCCTCCTCAGGTCGCCTGGCAATTGGTCGTAATTCGCTCTGTCAATGCAACACGTATTATTGATCCTGTCTTAGCTCTGGGTCGAGATAATATTATTCACTTTTATCAAGTAAGTTACTTTGTTAAGAATCATTCAAATTAAAAAAAAATAGAGTAATATTAACGAACAAATTATATTTTTAGGTTTGTAGTGAAGCTGGTATGCGTGTACGACTGACACCCCTGAGGCGTATAATTTTGGATTACACGATGAGCTGTCTGCGTTGGATGAACTCGCGCTCACTAGCAGTGCTTGATATCCACGAAAAGCTCCATTTGCTGGATGTACGTACACAGGAGAACCTCGAGAGTCTAGATGTTAGCAACGTCGGACTATCCTATGCCTCGAGTCACTTTAAGGGCCTGTCAACTGGAGGAAATGTGTCAAAAGCGATGGCTCTCGCTGGAGAACGAGCTTGTTACAATACTGTTATTACATTTGGATCTCAACTTCTGTTGCTCGGCATGAAAAGTTTGCACGCTGTTTGCGTAAGAACCTGGACTGAAAGGTTGAGGCACCTAACAATGCAGGTGAATAGTGGGATAATGGTTTATGTTAATTTAAAAATTAATGTAAACTTAAGGCTGAGGCGAATGGTCCTCTAAAAAATTAATGTATTGTCCAAAGAATAATTATCTCATATTTGTATATCCTTATCTAATTTATATCTACCTAACTTGTAAAACTGTCTATATAGATAAACGTGTTTCTTTTTAGAAACGTTACCGGGAAGCTCTTGAATTAGGTCTAGACTTCTATCGGGACAAGGGCAAAGCTGTAGTTGGTCTTCGTGGCTCTAAGCAGCGCCGAAAGCAAATAGTTCAAGACAAAGTTTGTCAGGTCCTAGTACGCTATATGGACGAGCTCTCGACCACCTGTGACACTAACAGCAGCGCAGAACTTGAGATTGTCGGTACTTGTGTCGAATACTGCGTTCAGCTAGAAAGTATTGAGCTTCTTTTTGGTAAACTCTGGGAGTTGGTATCTGAGTCAGAAAATTTACGCGGGATCTATCTAAGAGCACTCGAGTCGCCGTTGTTGGAAGAAAGTCTGCCTCCTCAGTTGCCACCATTGATTGCTCAGCAGCTCGTTACGCTTTTCAATCAGGAAGATCGGCTCGACTCGCTGCAGGCAATTATCATTCTATTGAATGTTGACTGCTTGGATATACATCAAGTTAGTTAATGTGGAGTTTACATATAAATATGAGTGTGTAAAACAACACACATTATTTAATGCATTACAAATATTATATGTCACAGGTAACAACAATATGTAACGAGCGAGGACTCTGGGAAGCGCTAATTCACCTGCAAACGGCAGCGTTGGGTGACTATACAGCGCCAATTCATCAATTAGTCCCTACGCTTCAAAAGTATTTAATGGATAGCGTAGGCAAAGCTCAGCCTTGGTATTGCATAAACCTCGGTAATGCGCTCCTCGTCTATGCAAGTTGTTGCCTTACAGGTCGACAATTTCCACGTAAAAACGAGTTACCTGAGGGATTGCCACGCAAAGTCAAGGCTGACGTTCTCAGGGCACTGTTGTCCCAACACTCGAGTCTTGCTAGCGATGCAGAGAGACAGTATCCGTATCTTAGGACGCTGCTGAGATTCGATGCCAAGGGTTTCCTGGACGCGATAGCGATGGCCTTTCAGGAGCCCGAGTTTACGTCGGAAATGGGCTTGAGGCAACGTCAACGAGTCATAGATATACTGTTCAATATAGTAACGGCAAGTACACCGATGACTCCTGAGAATTCAGATTATCTAACCAATGAGCAGAAAATCCATGTACTTGTTTTCATTGTCGACGAGGTCATTGAGTGCACGGTAAATCTCGAATCGTCTTCACTTCAGAGAATCGTCGAGATACTGTGCGTTGAGATCACCGGTGAACACAAAGTCAAGAGGGAGAATGTTATATTAAAGCTGCTGCACGGAAACAAGCTTAACAACATAAGCGAGTCCACTCTATTGAATCTCACTCGCAAGGCTAATTTGTAAGCTTATATTTTGGTATATTTAATTATATGTTATTTTTATAAAGTAAAATTTTTTAGTGACTTCTAATATCGCTAAATCATCCATTAGCTTGCGAGTGTCTGAGCTGCTGCACACGAATCGTGGAGACTGGGAATCCGTCTGCGAGTGTTTGATGGCTGATCCACAACGTCACTCTGAAGTTTTACCGTTAATAGAACAGCTGCCTACCATCCAATTAGACGATATCGTGAAAAAGCATGCCCGTGATTTGGTAAGCATCGACGCGCCCGGTTTTGCGAATATCATTGCTACACGACTCACCGACCAAATAGACCAAATCTTTGAAAGCTTGCGCAATGACTCGCAAAGCGAATACGCTCTTTTATCAGCACTGCATGGCTATACAGAAGCTAACAAGAAGTATCCTGAGATATTCGACAAGGAAGAGGAAGCACTACCTGAAGATAAGGGCTCTAACTCAGCTAAACTTGAACTGCCGCCGCAAGCGTTAGAGAGATTTTTAAAACTCATGTGTGATATTGAACCAGATAGGGTAAGTTAAATTGGGCTTAATAATTAACTTAAAAAAATTG
This sequence comes from Muscidifurax raptorellus, assembly GCA_020010945.3. Classification (NCBI taxonomy): domain Eukaryota; kingdom Metazoa; phylum Arthropoda; class Insecta; order Hymenoptera; family Pteromalidae; genus Muscidifurax; species Muscidifurax raptorellus. The sequence continues at coordinate 291,837 of CM052081.1, read as the reverse complement.
AATGGCATGTGAATTATATTTTGTAGGTGCTGAAACACCTTCAAGGATCATATGGTATGCAACCAGAGCGTGCATTACAAATGGTTCAGGAAGCAAGCCGTAAGGATGCAGAGGCAGTGCTACTTGAACAATCGGGTAACTATCACGGTGCCTTCAATCTTCTGCTCGATCGACTTACCGAGATTTCCAATGCGGTAAGAGATGATAATACAGTTATGCATCAGTTTTATTTTAATCATTTTTTAACTTCTATTTTTATTTTTTTAATTCTTTTAATAGAAATGTTTTTTTATGCACAGAATAATCGAAATGCGTCGGCAGAAAATGAAGCCGTTAGAATCACATCCCAACTAGCAGGTTTATGCAGAAGATCAGCAGGAACACTTGACTGGATACCTTTTGTGAACGTTATTTTAAGTTTGCAGTCTAATAATGATGTTAAAAAAAGTGAGTCTTCATAGATATTTCAATTACAATTAAAAGTAATTTGAGTATGCACTAAACATAAGCGAGATTTATTCGCAGGTAGCAAAATTCTGGGAGAAAAACTGTTAAAAGTTATTTTAGAGAGTCTCAGCGGTACAACTGCTCTATCAACGGTGTTAGAGCACATTTTAAAGCAACCTTTATGTACTGGTGGTACAATGGGAGATGTTAGACAACTTTTGACTGGCGTTTTAGCTCAGTCTAAGTACGAGCAAGTTCTCGTACAAACGACCGCGAGATTAGTTAGTATGGAACTGCATGAAGCATTAAAAAAATCATTGAAGTAAAAATCAAATTGCACACTGTATATTTTCTGGTTTAACAACATAACAATTATAAGTTATTTTTTAATTTTAGAGAAGCTGGCAAAGCGCGCAACTGCCACTCTATGATTTGTCCTATTTGTAGAAGAGTACTTTCTCACGCAAACAATTGTTTAGTAATATTCAATTGTAATCATACATATCATCTGGAATGCCTATCAGAACCAAAATTGTGTTATGAGTGCTTAAATACAAAGGGTTGGGCAGTTCCCGTCACAGAATTTTTACCTCCCTCTCCGCGAAGTAAAAATTCCAAGGCGTCTCATCAGGTAACGATTAATTTAAAAATATTTACTTTAAGGGAATGTTGTAGCCGAGTTGACTGATATTGACCTCCCACCTCCAGTGGTACTTTTCGTTAATTGCACAGAGTTGACTTCATACCAAAGAAAACCAAGTTGATAATCATTTATAATAATGCAAAAAATCAGCATTTTTACTAGATCTTGTTATACTAAAGAATTTTTACAAATTTTTAATGGTAGTCATTGTGTTGGAAAGGTGTCTTGGCCAAAAGAAAAACGCCCGTGTATAGTAAAAGAATATTTATGTTAGTAGAAATACTCGTGTAACTAGGGGGGTAAAATTGGCTTTTTCTAGCGAGGCTGATGAGTTGAGTACGAGTAATCAGTCGAAAAAGCCATTCTTCCTTGCTGAACACCATGCTTTCTTCGACAAGAGCATGAAAAGGCCCTTGTTATGTATGAGAAAGGAATAAAAAAATAGAAAAATTTATAAAATATCACAATTTTTCAAAAATTAAAAAAATTTTATACAAATAACGAAAAGTGTTGCTTAGTGTCACCAACATGTCATTTTAGCTTCGACATTCCCAAGATTGAGTAAAATTGAATAAAAATGCAACAAACGATCTACAGGAAAAGAAAAAATTGGAACCCCCAGCATTTATGCAACAAAACAAATTTACCTCATTAAGACTTGCACCACCAGTTTCTTGGCCAGATTTGGAAGATGTTTTATAGTCTACTGACTATGTAACTGAAATTTTTCCACCTGAGAATCAGTTCAGTTTAATCTAAGTCAACGCGTCTAAGTCAAAATAATACTCAATCCCTTTGTACATTTGTATACATGCTATAGGTATATTTGTAAATTCATCAATACGTTGTGTAAAAGAAAATTATATAATTATATCTGTTCTTGATGATGGAACAGGTACTCGTTTCTTTAATGTTATGTAATTTATTATTCAAATCTATTCTAATGTTAATAAATTTACTTAAGTAAAAATTACTTTATTAAAATTAAATATGGAAGTTTGTCTTACTATATTTAACAGCCTTTTTTCAATGACTATATATATATATATATATAATAAATAAATAAATAAATATATATATATATATATATATATATATATATATATATATATATATATATATTATATATATTTTTTTTATTATAATACGATAGCACTTTAACAAATAGCAATAATTTGGAAGTTATAAGCAATTTAGCCAAAAATTCATTATATACGAGATACTTTTGTATATAAAATATCATTATACTGTATATGATAATAATCTGAAATGGTCCTTATCTACAAATACGAATTGAACAATTAATAAAAACGTATTAAGATATAAATGCACAAATTGTAAATGTATGTACATAGTAATAAACATTAATAATTGTATACATTAAGTTAAACTGCGACCAAGGTTCTATTTCATTCTATTCTAATAGCATTTCTTTAAATCTTAATATTAGTAAGCACTATCGTCAAATGTTAGGGTAGTCAAATAATGTCGACAATGTATTGAAATTTCATCATTATTTTATTAATAGTTTATTAATAGTTATTGTGTTCTTGTAATTATAAAAATATTGAAGAAGTTTATGTTCGAAATAATTTTGAAGAAATTCTTCCCATTAATGTATCTATCATTTGCAAATAATTTTACATCTACTCAAATGCTGATAACGATGATATTTAGTATTCTTACAAAAGCTAATCAGTAAATTTTGCACTATAAAATATTCACTGAAAATTTTAACCTAAGAATAGTTTCCCTGATTTAAAAAAAATACAAAAATTATAACAGAGGAAGGTGCTAACTTTAGAAAATAAAAACAAAAAAAAAGAAAACAAAAGAACCATTTTCGATATCAAAGTAGCGGTATACACACACACACAAATAATCAAGTAGCTACAATTAATAATAAAGTATGCAGGTTTAGACGATAATAAAGAAAATAATATTTTGTGCCAAAGTAAAAGGAAGCTTCTTACAAGTACTGAATTTGGTAAAATACATCGTATGTAAAATGGTATTTCAATATATCTTGCAGCTACTCACAGGATATATAGAAGTAAAACAAACATTGTAACTTCGTTGAGCTTATCTATTTTGTTTGTTTTGTTTTTTCATTATGGAAGCTCACATCTTTTGCCTACTTACATAGTTTTTTTTCAATTGATTAAAAGATAAAGAAGAAATCAACCGAAACTCAAAATATCTTTTCTTTCGTGACTTCTGCATTTAAATTTTGCATATTTTGTCGTACCCTTATTTTTTTATACACACGTATAGTTTACGCATATGGGTTTTTCATCCGTTGCTTGCTCTTTCTCACATCGTCAACATACATCGGAATACACGCGAATAATATATGCGCGCGCACTGATGCACATGGCATTTTATCATCGCTATTTAGTATTTAGTGTTTTTGGTTTCCTTTTCTGTTTAATATCTTCAACAAAGACAGCTTGTTGCCCGTACACAACTTCAGTTTGACGTTCAATTAATAATCGTCTTATTTATAACACTACAATAATCTTCATCATAATATTATATTATTTTCCATTCATCCTTTCTTTCTTTCCTTTCCTCTATATGTTTCTGTCCCCAAAAATTGATCATTGTGAATTAATAGTCGCACGCGCGTTTTTTTATCATCATTTTCCTAAAACTAGCCATTACAGCTAATTATTTAAATATTTGGCTAATATTTATTTCACAATCACAAGGAAATATAACGTAACGAGGTATATTTTACAATCGACAGACTCGCGCTCGGGTGTAGGTATATGCGTGTGTAATTAGGGGGATGAAGGGGTGGTTGAGGTTCAAGTCATAAATATTGTCCCTAATATGTAATAATCGGGGCAGCAAAATCTTGGAATTGCATGTATTGCAAGAACTCTGGATTTATTCATTTTTATGTACAAACTGTTGTTTCTTCAAATACTATAATTGTTGATCATCGTGGTTACATTCTAAAATCGTGCACACAATTGAGCGCGAAGAGCTGCAATGTCTAGCAAGCAGCATCAAACATAACTGAAGAAGCGATTTAATATGATTCCTTTGTCAATTCAAAGCATAGATGTATTGATTATTGTTGCACATAACCAAAAATAAAAAAAAACATATTTTAAAAAAAATGAGTGTTTTATTCAAGTCGTTCGATAGATAAAACATACATGTGATGTTTTTAGTAGAAAATTGTACATATAATTTTTAATGTATTTACAATTTAGATACAGAACAAAAGTTAACAAATATTCAAAATAGCAGCGTCGGTCTTTGTCCCGTCCATATAGGCGTATAGAAACTCGAAGCTCAAATTTTGAATCAATTGTTAAAATGTATTATTGAAACTGAGGGAAGTTAAACAAATGATCGACTTGAGGGGCATCTAGAGCAACATTTTATATATACGTGCTAAACAGGAAAAACGAAGGTGTCTTTACGCCATTGGATTTTACGAATAAAAGCGTTCTTGGGAATGGAAAAATGCATTATTTTACATACTTGTCTCAGAAGCGAACTGATAATTTCTACCTTCCGTTATTTTATTAACAATTTTTAAAAATCCGAAAATTTTCTTTGCTTAGAGTCAAAGAAAATATTCATAAATTTATCGTTACTTCTAATTAATTATTTTAGTTAATAATTCATTTTTAGATAATATATTCATGCATACTAGTTATGAAATAAAGAGAAATTACTGATCTAAGAACGAACAATGATAGAGAGGCCTCTAAAAAAATAATTCTCTTAATAAATTTCTTTTGCGTTGCTAAAATGAAAATAAGTAATGTGTCGTCACCTTTTGCTTTGGCAGAAAAAAGACGGAACTCTATATCTCGGTATGTTTATAAGACATCGGAAGATAGGGAGCGCATATAAGTTATTCTTTTGCCCCAAGATAAGAAAGGCTTAAAGGTTTTGCATGATTGTATGTATGTATGTATATATGTATGTATGTTTTTAGATGAATCACATAATTATACTTATAAAATGATACATAAACTCTATGCAACATACAAATTTTGCCTTTGTGATGATGTGTAGATAATTATATGTAAGTAATAAATGAACATACTTGTCAAGACAACATTCGTATTAAGATCAATATGAATATTCTGTATAGCTTACATATTATTTGTACATATAGAGATAGACATTCATTAAATCCCGTATTTTTGTTTTAACACTGACATTGTATCGGTCGAATCTTATCATATCAATAAAAAGTAATTGTATGGTACTAATGTATTAGTTTGTCAGATTTTAATGTTCGGTGGGTGTTTTAAGAACATGGAAAAATGTATTTTTATAACTTTTGTCAGTAGTAAAATAAAACATTCGCGGATTTAAAAAATGTATTTCTCATAGTGTATATAACTATACATAATTTACGTTTGATATATCCGTAATCGATATTATAATATTCTCTCGGGGACACCGAGTCTCAAAATGTATCGCTAATGCGCAACGCGATAAATTTTATGAGTCAAAAAAACAATGTAAAACTCGCTGTCTGGTACTATCTTTCTCATATACGTAAAATACCTTCAAAAAATTGTTTCGCATTCGAAGTGACGCGTAATTAAAACGTGTAGGTGTGTGAAAATTATGTATACCAAGATATACATTTACAGTCTATTGTTTGTATATATTTAAACTGTCTTTTTGACCAGAAACGCGCGTGCGCACATGCACATGTACGTAGAGGCGCACGAAAAAATAATAGCATACCAAAATGCAACGTGCGTATATTAAGACATTTTTCAAACTTTTTATACTTTTCAATACGAAAAAAAAATAATAAACATTAATGGAATAGATTCGGTTACACCTATGGGCTGTCCACAATAGTATCGTGATGAAGATTTTACGGATATTGTACTTAGTTGAAGATCGCTGAAAATATTCAAGAATAGAAATAATGGAAGTCTTTCTCAAAAAGTTGTTGAAATAATAATAAAAGAACATGCCGCATAACATATGCTATAATATAACAACATCCAATTGTACAGCATAATGTGTTAAATATATCGATTGATAAATTTCTTTTTTTATTTTGATTTCATTATTGTATGTATTTGAATTACAGGCAAAAATATTAAATTTTTCAGAATTTCGCATTGGTTTGAATACATCTATTAACTTTAGCCCTGATTTTTTTACTTCATTAGAGTTATTGTCATTTATTTTAAAAAAGACTCCATTTGTTTGAGAAATTACACTTAAAGCTCTAGAAGAACCATATTAAAAGTAAAAAATAAAACAAGCAGCTAAATTAATAGTGCTTTAATATCGTATAAACTTTCGTCGTTCTTCAACACCGTACATTTGAATTCTAGCTTGATCGCTTTAGCCCTATTGCATGTAATTTTCATTTTGCTTAAACCTTCACTCTTAGTATGTCCTTATATTCGTATACCTATCCTATCGCGTCTCATGGCCGTCGCCGAACGCAGTATAACTAAACTAAGGAGGATAACGTCACCGCCGGACTCACGTAGTTGTCTGTATCTTTCCTATCTGCGCCAGTTGTTTCTCGATTTGTTGTGGTGATGTCGATGGTAGGGTGGCCTATTATAGTTGCCACCACCACCCCCGTGTCGTGGTCGACCATTGTATGAATGACAATTGCCAGTACGATAATGGGTATTTGACAACTGTCTCCACTTGTTGTTGTTATTATGATGCTCTTGGAACTGATTGTACTTAGAGTCATTGCGATAATCTTTATGGTACATCTTGACTTTCTTCGTGCGACCACGATCGAGTTCATCCTCATCATTATCGAAGGGACGTTTGCGTTCTTGGCGACGTTCATTATCGACCTCGCGATCGATACGCGTTTTTCCTCCATTCCAACTAGGGACTGGAAATCACATATAATCATTAGACAATTTTCTTAAATTTTATAAAATTTGTTTGATGTTGAGCTTGATAACTATGGGATAACGGTTCTTCAAGACTGAATGAAAATAAGGGCCGTCCAACTAGTATCTATTGAAATTAAAAGCCAAAAAATTTCTTTCCAATTTCGTCCGACGATATACGCGTTTTATGCTACAGCTAAAAATCTGAAATAAATGTTGACTAATTCTTTGTGTATCAACTACACGCACCGATACTTTATTTAATTATATTATGTTACCGTTTGTTAAAATTAATGTTTTTTATACCGTAAGCTTCAATGTAGTCAAGCGCCATATAGCTACACGCTAGTAAACGGCAGTTCGGTAAAATTTTCTGTACTGTATCTGACAGTCTTGTAAAATTATTGTAAGTGATATGAACATTGTGGCATCTGTAGAATTGTCAAAACTTTTATTTACAATGATTTTTATATGCCTTGCACTTTCGTCGGACAAAATTAGTTAATCATATATCCGGCCTGATAGTTCTGATTTGCGCGACAATCAAAGTGTGGAACACTCTTAAAGAGTACTTACCACTTGTATTACCATAGGCCCATTGAGTGGATTTTTGTAGGTGAGATACAGTTTCGGAACGATTAGTTCCATTAAAGCTTCTCATTTCGGCTGCACTCGGAGTCACGGAATGGTTATTAGACCTATTACTATTTCTATTTGGTTCATTCCTAAAACAAATGGTAATTTTGTGATTAAAATTATTTATGAAAATCTAAATGCAAAATATTGACATTTTGTTAAGCAAACATTCTTTAACAAAGCTACAGTTGAGTCTACTTCTTAACAACGCGTTCTGAAATAAACTCAATTTTATTATAAAGTTAATTAATGATACTACTAATATCAGACGTAATTCTGTTTTTTTTGTGCGCAAAAAAGCATGAACAATAAAACAGACGCATTGTTAAAAGTGACCAACAAAAAATTTGACTTACGACAAATTGTCGAAGACTAACCAGCCATTAGCTGCGGTGGTGGACGAGGGTGAGGAACTATCCTTAGAAACTTGCCAGCCTTTGTTGTTAATAGCGACGGACGCCTTTGTGTGAATTTTCTGCTCGGAGTTAACTCTTGTCTTGGAGTAAGCTGTCCACCTCTCCTTGGACTTTTCAGCTGAACCGTTATGCTGTTCCTTGCCGTTGCTGGATCCGTTTTTGGGCGAAGAACTACGTGAAGATGAGCCACTGCTACTACCACTACTACCAGGCTCGTGTTTTTCAACAATGCCGTTAGATAGCGGGTGGTGGAAGCTGCCGTTATAATTTGAAGGCGATCTCGAACCCTTAGGCGAATACAAATGTCCGTTACCGTTTACCTTGATGGATTTGGACGAGTTATTGACTGATTTAAGAATCTCCCGCTCGTCGCGATTCGGCTTTAAGGAGCCATCGTTCTCCCCATCGTCGCTTGAGTTACCATCATAGTCTACCAACTTTCCACTCTTTGAGTCTTGCAGTCTGAAATTGGCGTTGATTAATACATTGATTTATAAGTTTTTTGAATAATCTTAAATTAATGAATTATACAAAAAATTCACCTAATTTTCTCCATATGAGGTGGCAATTGTGGTCCGATAAAATTACGTCTAGTTTGATTGGGAGGCGGCAAAGGAGGTAGAGGTGGGGGCGGTGGTGGTGGCGTTGGCGCCCCCTGTTCATCTTTCGGTTTGGATGAGGACGTTGAACAATTTTCACTATTTTTGCTACTGCTAGGTGAAGATATCAATGATTTGTTGCCATTGCTGCCAACATTGTTGTCTAAAGTCTTGCTGGATAAACCGTTTGAATAGGAGAAGGGTTGGTTGCCTTTGGACAAAGAAGAGACGTCGTTTTTCGAGCACACGACTTGCATGCCGTGAGCCTGGCCATTCATTGTGGAGGCCGGCTCCATCTCAAAAATCATTATGTAAGCATTAGTGCTTACCACATTATTCAGACTAATTGGACGAACCTGTTGAGAGAAAAAAAGTTAATGTTTCTATAACATACTGATATAAATGTAAGTTCTTACATTTTAGCTTAATTTAACTAATGCACAAAGTAAACTCTAATCAGTATTTAAATATAATTTGCGACTCTATTAATAATTTTCGATTCTAGTTGTTATGATCACTAAATTTATCTCATCTCTCAAGACAGCCACTCCGTAAGGTGTAAAGTTTTTTACTCCATAGTATTGGGGTTTTAGTTGTTATATTAAAATCATGCTACTCCTTTCGAGGATGAACTTATATTCTGAGAAATAACAAGCTTATCGATACTCACGGAAGAATCATCGAAGGAATAAAATTTGCCTGACGATACTTGTGCTATGGCAGTGTAGTGTCCGCAATTGACAGATGGGCCCATGTGTGTGACCATGGAAGCAAGTCTGTATACAAGTTTGCTGAGTTGCTCACCCGGCTGGCGTCTTATATAGGGGCCCATGTCTATAGTTTGCTTGAAGCCTATGTGCCGCGAGATCTTGCCTCCTAGCACACTGAAGCGTTTCAGCTGAACACAGAGGACTTTAGGTGGTCTCTCAAGAATGAACTGTTTCGTGGCCGGTACTCGCCGTTTGCACGCCTCGCACTTATAGTCGTTGTTATCGAGGTGCTCCTGACTGAAGTAGCCGGCCAGCGCTTCGTCCAGTGTACCTGCTTTTCGAATATCTAATAGTAGATCCTAAAAAACAAAAATGATTTGTGAAAAACTAGGGAATATTTTTTTCATTCAAACATTAAGTAACTGGGCGATATTATTTACCTGAAAATGCTGAAACGTCGTAGAGACGTGTTTACACTGAAGACATTTCACTTCGGTTCTAATGTATCCTCCGAAAATTTGATTAATAGGAGTAGTCTCTTTAGAATAACTGTCTAACTTTAATGCTTTGTGTCTGGCTAAATATGCCTTCTCCATGCCTTCTAATAGATAACGTAAAAATTCGTGAGCATCTTCTTGCTGACCTGGCACCATTGTTCTGCAAATAACTGTGATACAAAAGAAAACGGGATTAATATTTGCTTAAGAAAGATTAGTATATGTTAAGGTAGTTCACCGAATTCATTTTCTTGAAATACCGCTGAAAGTTTGCATATTCAGTAAAGCTCAAGTGTTCCTTATTAGTATAAATTTAGCTTATACCAACTCCGAATTTGAGAGACGTTTTGTTGAATTGCAGAAAAAGTTTTTATAAACAAGTGCGCAGTGTTACTCTCTGCTTCAAGTTTTGGGAATATTTGATACTCTTAGCAATTTCTAACAATATTTAAATGTTTAAAACTATGAATCATAAGGTTTTAACATTCGATAAAACTTGAACAAAGTCTTAAAAGAGGAACTTTTTAATTGAATCCCGAGTTGAGTACTAGTGCATTTGGTGAACTGCCTTGGAGCAAGATGATAGAAACTTACGTTTGAGTTTATTATAAACATAAAAAGGCTTGATTGCTTCACCAGACTTTTGGTGACTAAACTGTAAAGTTTTAGCTACTGCACATGTAAGGCACTCACCAGCTCCATCTGAAAAGTAATGGGATCTGACTTTTGTTTCAGATAAAACGGATGATTAATAAAAGGTGTAACTACAGAGGATTTGTGAGGGTAGTGCATAGACATGGATCAATACGACGTAAATATATAACAGGCTTTTCGCGTAGTACTTATTAGATATTGGATAATAGAGGACAAAAGCTCTTTAACTAGTGTTCTATTTGCAAATGAAAAAAGAGAAGCTTTAAAATAATACCATGCCTGATGCACTAAAAATATGTATATGATAAACTATTTACCATTCTGTTCACACTTTGATTCGTGATGTGCATCGGACAGTAGCCAATTTACTAATGCTGGAACATGAAAGAGTGCCTGCAAAGTGCTGTTCAGGTAACACGTATTTCCAACATTGTACATGCCAGCACCAACTGGTATGGAAAACATTTTGTTCCAGCCAAGGTTGACCTTATCTGGAGCATATAGGGTAACTGCAGGTTCTGGCAATCTGGGTTCTTTATTCTTTTCTGAATTTTTTGAACTAGTTGTCGTATCTTTGACTTTGCCATTGTCCTCCTGTTTGGGTAAAGTGAGAACCATGTATTTGCTTTTAAGTCGATCCTGAACATTAGATCTATAGTTGTCAGCCTCCTCGTAGTCTAGCTCTGTCCGTAGTATTCGAGGAGCACTGCCTGCTAAGCCTATGTTCAGGTCATCCGAAGATTTAGACTGTCCAGCAGTATCCAAGTTGTGGCGTATAGCCATTGACAGTGGATCACAAACACTCACTGCAGGCATCTTATCTACTTTTAAAAATTGATTAGAACTAGCCACAGCTCCGACTTGCTGAAAGTTTCCTAGTGAAGATTCTTGGTACGTAGATGTAGACTGCTTATACTTTCTGAAATAAAAGACAAACGGTTAATTAAATCATTTGTAACGAACAGACATGGAAGATGTAGAGTTTTTAAATTTTCTAAGAAAAGTCAGCTAACTGTTCCAAATACTATCTAACTTGAATTATTTGAGTGATTATGCGCGAAAATAAGTAATTGCATGTGCTGCTCAACTTTCAATATATATAGCGATAACAAAAGAAAAAATATAAAGTCTAGTCATCAGAAGCAGGCCAATAACCGTAATTCCTAAAACCTGATTGAGGGGTATAGCGTCGCTCCAATCTAGCATAGCATAGGCATCAAAACAAAAACAAATAAGCACGCGCACGTGCCCGCTGCTCCAAAATGGAAGAGTATAGCACCAAAAAAGACGCACCAGCGAGAAGTTATCTCTTAACACACACGTGGTCGCCGCGCGGCGTCGTCCTTGTCCCCGCTGTCGGCGAGACTCCTCCAACGAGTTTACTCGCTGTATATGAGGATTGATCCACAACATACCAGCATTCGGAGCAGCAGCGCGAGGAAAAATCGCGTTCTCGAGAAAAACGCTTGGCGTTACGGGAGTCTGCGGATTCCTATGATGGGCTCTCTCTCTCTCTCTCTCTCTCTACATATACATATTTATCAGTATACATACATCACATCAGTACTTAGTGTGGACGCAGTGGACTGCACGTAAGCGTAAGAACGAGCGCGGAGAGAGAGAGAGAGAGAGAGAGAGACGCGTTTATCGATCGCGCCGCGACACGCTCGCACCGCACGTATATATATATATATATAATATGATAGCGCTCACTCTCTGAGTCTACGGTGCTATATATGTATATTCAACGGCATATAAGTATCTATCGCCTCGCACGTTGCCGCAACCACGCTATAATATTGAAGCCCAGGCATGTACTCATACCGCGAATCACAATATTTGTAAGCTTGCAAGGCACCGCTGCCAAATTCTGTACATATAGTCAGTATTGAACACAGCAGACCATCATGTCATCAGACTGACGAGTCCTTATGTTACAGTAGCCGGAATTTTATAGGTTAAACCTTTCGGCGATTGATCGATCTGCGCGCACGAGCAACTATGCGACCGGTGATCGTCTTGTAAATAAAGCTAAGACAAGTAAACAAAACGCACCGGCCGAAGTAACTATAGGTTATACCTATGTTTATGAGTACGTACCTCCTGATCCCCGGAGATGCGGGACATGATCGCTTGCGCTCGTGTCACGTTTTTTCCTCTTTTCCCCTGACGTCGCTGCTTCGCGGTTACGCGTCTCATACGTAGAACTGTCTTATCGACTGCTCCCGCTGCTCCAAAAAGCGAGATCAAGAGCTTAGGTATAAGTACACATAGGTATGTATGTATGTATGTATGTATGTATTTATGTATGTATGTAATATGTATGTATCCAAGTACTTTAATACTATTAAGTATATTATGATCGTGAGAGGAAGACTTCCTCCTCGTCGTGATGATACCAATAACTTTTGCATCATATTTTTTGTCTTCGGTTTTTGCGAGGCGGCAACAGTAGCTATATGTATACATAACCGGCTCCGGGAATTATATCGCATAGGTATAATAAATACTACGCTGCTTCTTTGCACGCATACCTATGAGTATCTATAATGCAGGCGGTCAAAAATCAAGAATCACGATGAGTTCTAATAACTATGCGAGTCAAAGACAGGCGCGAGGCAGAGGGGCTCAAAAGCCCGAGGGGCTGGACTCGAACAGCGTAAACGAATGCGACAGTTAAAGGGCGTTTGGTTCGAAGTATACATACATAGGTATCTTAAATGTATGTACATATGGGTACTTGTCGTATGTATGTACGAGGTGAGCGCAGAGGTTATGACGACTGCAGGAGTAGGGGGCAGACACGCGCAGTTCCGGTGGCAAGTGTTATAATTGTATGGGTACGAAGAGTGCATCGGGTAAGTATCTGCAGCACATGAGTACAACACTAGGGAGGCCGAGGACGAGACCTCTTTTTCTTTCCCGCTTGGACATCGTGATGCGCGTCTTCTTTTTTCATTTCAAGCTTGGCTCTCTACTCACCTTATATCCGGTTTTTTTGGCGACGCTCTCTTCCCCTGGTGCAGACTCCAGTTCTGACTATATACATACATACAGTCGGCGTGCGCGCGCGCGCGCGTGTGTATATATCACGTATATAAATATGTCTGTATTTGTATATACCTATAGGTATGTATACACAAATTCACACACATATATTATCTTTTAAAGAGCTGCACGAATAGGACGATAGATGTAAGAGTAGCGTCGACAGGATGGGATTCGGCAAGTAGCCGCAATCTTGCTACCGGTACAGCCGTAGCTCTCACTTGATGTCCATACTTCGAGCTTGGTTTCGACACAAGCACTGGATGATGACGGCGGCGGCGACGAAGATGACGACGACGACGACGACGACAACGACAACGATAACGACGACGACGATAGGATACTGATTCGACGTTCCTGTTATTTCCTTCGTTCTCTGTAATCACCTCTGGGCGCGATCAGTCAAACGCAGTAGGTATATTTCTAATCGACTGGTTTTTCTCGTCACAACGGCCGACGATGGATCTAAACACGCACGATGTACTTGCCCGCTGGATGATTAAACTGCTGCTGATCAGTCTGCATGCGACCACTGTCGTTTTCCATCGCGGCTCGCACCGAGACGACGTCGGCCATATTAGCGCTTTTCCCTCCCTTTTCCTCCCCGCACCCCCCGGTATTCAAGCTGTCACTCTCTCTCTCTCTCTCTCTCTTTCCCTGCGATGAACGATTTTACGACATTATAAATGATCGATATTCGATAAAAGAGTCTTTCTCGAATGCGAGGATTGATTCGATATGAACGTGGCGGAACCACTGGAGATTGATTTTAGTTTGAATTTATTCACAATAGTTTATTTTTAGTTTGAAATTTGTTTAAGCATTATTTTGAGTAATAGTACTTCAATTGTCCAGGTATGTTTAAATAAATGCAAATAACTATAAGCAGAAACCTACATATCTGGCTCCCTCGCTGGACCACGCTCGCAACTATCTTCACACCTTCACTCGTATGATTCGAGATCAAGATTTTCGATTCGAGCGCTTGCTCGAATTATATTCCGGACTAGAATTCAATACGCGCGGATTTCTTTCGTGTTATTTTTAAAAGAAGATTTTTGTAAATTTTTATTTAGTTGAAATTTACCTCTCTTTCTCCTTCCTCAAGTACGAACGAATTTGTAATAAACGAATTTTACTAATCATGCAGGACCGTACTTATTGATGTAATAGTGGCTAAAAGAGATGCATTAGTTTTTAAAACCGGCCTCTTAATAAAATTTCGAGATTTCTGATATTCATTTGTAAATTCTTTATTAGATCTGGATATACGAATCTATTCACTATATTTATTATTATTATTGTGTCATATGAGGTAAATATTAACTCAATTATAAAACATTTACAATAATTACAAATGTTTTCACGCACTAAAAAAGCGGTATTCAAGATTTCGATTTTCCCTTTATCAAACTACATGCCCATTTCTATTTTAAAAAAACTCATCGTGCGATGTGCTATGCAATATCGAAAACGAAGATGTTCAATTCGATTATTCGATAAAAACTCGACACTAATTTTTACATAAGGAATATTTATTATTATTATGGATACAAAGTCTCGATCGTTATCGCATTATTAATCGATCGCAGATAAATTTTATCGTGTTCGATTTTAAGAATTATACTTAGCCAATAAAATAAAATTGAAATGGATAATAATTTTTTTCTGAAACTCAACAATCCTATTGAAAAAAAGCACGTGGTTTTACCACATCGTATAAAATGGATAAGTTTTAACCAAAATTATGGAATATATGGTAATGGCTATGTGGTATAATTTTATATGGCGAGAGAAGACAAAAGTTTGAAGAATATGTTTGATTTTCACATAGTAATTACCATATCGTTTTACCACGCGGTAATTTGAATAAAATAAGCATATACTTTGAATGACCATGTAATGACACTGCGTCGTTTTTTGCAATAGGAAAAACAAAGCTACGAATTAATTTCCAAGAGTAAATCCGACGATTTTCGCGAGCAGCTTATAATATACGAGCTTAGTATATTATAATAAGCTCGGGAAATTGCATACTTAATCGACGTCATCACTATCGCTACTGGTACTAATATCGCCCCTCTTCGACTTGCAGAGCTTCCCAAAAAAGTCCAGGTGAAAGACTTGACGGGCAAACGGCGAGTTGTTGATGATGTTCGGCTCAATTTTTGCTTTATTGCTACGCTTCCGTCGTATTTTCGGCAGCGATCGACGCATCAGCATACGACGCCTTGGCTTCGTTGGTTCCAAAATTCTGCGTAGTGCTGCGAGGAGTCGCTGCATCAGCTCAAACTATGAAATATGCAAACAGCGCATAAAATTTATTTTTCAAATTATATATGCGATTGCAAATATAATAGAATATGAATTTTATATAATATGCAAATATAATATAATAGAACATATGTCTTCTACAATAAACCCATCATAATGCGACTTTCTAGAGTTAATTAACTTCTTATAATACACGTACACAGTCACATAGATGTACACACATGCAGAGCGCAATTGCGTTCATCTAAACCAACATATAAGCTTTTGTATAACGGGAAGTAAAAATTATCAGGTCATCCAAAACTCATGCTTGGCTTGAGGCGCATGACGCGCTTATATTCCATTGTATAAAGCGGCGGAGACTAATGAAAATAATTGCTATAGTCGCCAGCGTCCCCCCATATATGTGTGGCTTTGCGAGGCAAAACGACATATGTCCACTTTTTGGGGCTTTAATTTGATATGAGCAACGCGGCGGCAATCGAGATGTTCAATGCACATCCGATGATTGCAGTATAATATTATAGACGCGGGAACTGTGATCGTAGAGTGCAAATGTTTGAAAATATAATGACTTGCTTGCACGCACCTTTCTGGCTGCTTCCTCGGCTTCGCGGCTCTCCTTCAGCTCCTGCTGGAAGCCGTCCCTTTCGCAAGTGAGCACCAAGTGTCGTGGCAGAGCATCCAATTCAGCGCTAAGTTTCTCATAGGCAGCTTCGAGTCCACGGGCCATGGCTAGTCCATCGAGTCCAGCTTCGTTCGGCGCGACGCAACTCTCGTAAGCCTCTTCTACCAGAATGCGAGCTTGCAAAGCCTCGACCGAGCAGACGAGAGCACGGAACCGGCGTTGCACCAGCTCACCGCATTGACGCTCCAGACGACGAGCTCGGCGCTCTTCTCGCTCGATATCCCTCTACGCATAATGCAATATATACATATACATATATATATTCGAATTTAATATGTATAACAATGCGTTTCGCGCGCGCTCACTTCCAGTTGCTCGATGCTCTCGAAGACGTCCTCGATCTCGCGCCTGACGCGCACCTCGGCGACGTCGATCCTGCCGATCATGTCGGCCATGGGTCCTCCCAACGATTCCAAGTGTATCAGCGCGTTAAGATTTTGCAGCTCGATATCACGAAAATGCCGCAATAGATCAGCTGGTTCCAGCAGTCCGAGATGGGCCGGGGTCCTACTACTACTACTACTGGTCGTCAGCTCCCTCTCGAACGCGGCTACGAAAAAGAGTGTTGAATTTTAAAGAATAATATGGTTGTAAGTAGAGCACGTATAATATACCGATGATCGACTCGAGCGAGTTGGCGCGGTCGATCTCGCTGCCAGCCGAGACACCTGGATCGTCTGCACCGCGGAGGGGTTTCGCGGAGCCTTCTTCCCCCAGCTGACCCAGCTCATCGCCCTCGTTTCCAATATTAAGCGGCGAAACGCGCCGCAGGAACGTCCAACAAGCCTTGACGGTGCGCCACGCCTCCTCCCAGTGATAGACCTGCAGCCGGGTCTGGCCGTAGCGTTTGGACAGCTCGTCTCTGCGCTCACTCAGTTCGGTAGTCAGCTTGGATTCTGCCTCGGCTGCGCTCAACGCTCGCATGCTCTCCTCGTGCTCCTGCTCCAGGAAACTCTCCATCGCTGCCACGCACTCCCTATACTCGCGCTGCGGAGCATAAAATAAAAGAAAGAAAAATCGGTATAATATCGGTACTGTACATTATACACACACACACACACCTTGATCTCGAGGTACTTCTGCTGCTCCATGTGGTGCTGCTGGTCTAGCTGGATGCTGCCGTCGCGTTTCTGGCCGGCGATGAGCCGCCACTTGGAGAGCAGTCGGATGTCGTGCACGTAGCGCGAGGCAGAGAAGGCCGATCGTCCGCCGGTCTTATTGCCACCGACCAGCTCGGTAATAGCCTTCTCATCGTCTCGCTCGAACTTTTACATTCAAACATTCTTATCACATTATTGCGTATAACGTTTCGCCGCATCAACGCTGGATTTTTAACTTTCATTACCGAGCTCGGAAAGATATCGGCTACATCGCTGATGACATCCTGCTGCTGCTGCTGCTGCTGCTGCTTTTGCTGCTTAACCTTGTTCCGGTAGTGCCAGTAAGCCAGTAACTGCGCGTCAGTCGGCAAAGTGTAAGGAGTCTCACACTTTGTCCGACTGAAAAAAAAAAGAAAAAAAAGAGAAATTCAATTGTTCCGATATTGATTCGACCAGCCGAATAAATTGCATATATATACTAACCTTGTGCTCCCATTTTTGCCCACGACCATCAGGCTCATCCTGAAAATCGCGCTTCACTGCAGTATACTGCGTGCGTAACAACAGAACACGAGTACTACAGCTAGGTGAGTAGCGCGCGAGCTCAACGCGTCCCATAGAGCAGGTATATGATAAATAGTTAACGCAAGTGTATAAGTATAGTCAGTCTCTGCCTCGCTCTGATGATGCTGACGTTCTTCTTATTCTATACTATATATACGCATATTCATAAAACTAAGTATTTTAGATAGCTGCTACTCGTACTCGTGCTCGTGTGGTATATACCTATATATATATGCAGATCGTCGTTGTTGAATCTTTCGAGGGGCTATAGTGCCGGATGCAGGATATGTTGTTTGGTTGCTATGGCATAATTATCGATCGGAAATATTTGACTTTCATATGTACATAATATGAGAATACTTATAGCGGACTTTTCCGCACAATAATCGACTAATTTATGTGTTTTTATTAATCAATTTTTTAGCCCCAAAGATGCGAGGAGCACACTATGTGCTCGAGATGGTGGCTCTAATAAATTGTTGGCCCATGCCAAGTTTATCCTCTGTGAATGATATTGAATACCGTCAAAATAAATATAATATTATAAACAGTGAAAACTGGTTGTCAAAACGACGTTGTATAATAATATATATATATGCATGCGTATACTCTTTCTCTTTGAATATGTGTTTTAGCTATTATTTACCATAATCGTACCTTTTTCTTAAGACTTTTCATATAATATAATTGTAATTATGGCGGACTATTTAATATCTTTACAATCGCCCGCGTGCAAATTACATTTCGTGTATATTATAAGCAGATTGGTATAGCGGGACCCGTGTTCTGTCCTCTCACCGCGCACAGACAACGCGGCGCGAGCAAACTCCGCCGGAGTTCTCTATATATACAAAATAGAGAGCATCTTACGTGTATAGAGCAAGGGAGGTAGGGAGGGAGAGAGAACGAGAGCATGTCGCGCATTGGTGAAAGAAGACGCCAGAGATGTCCGGAGGAAAAAGAACATCGCTATACAATATACATATATATATATATAAGTATGAGACCAAACTCTTCATGGCTGAGGAAGCGCGCATAGCTCCACGCTCTCGCCTCCTCGGGTCCACTTTCATTGTTGTTTTATCTGCCCGGTGAACTACTACTGCTACTGCTACTACTACTTGGTACCATCACTACTGCTGCTTTCTTCGCTTTTCGAGTTTCTTCGATGTGTCAAGAATCAAATTTACCTTCTATCAGCAATTTTTTTAATCAGTAAGTTTTTGCAAAGTACGGACTTTGAGACGCAGGCGAGACGTTGTACAGTACCCTGATGGCTCTTCAATATCATAAAAGGTCTTCATGTTCACTGGCGCGAGTAAAAAGAATTGCATGCTATTAGTGCGCAGTTTGTTCAGCCTCTGCAGTTTGCACACGATTATAGGTATATACTTTTGTTCTTAGTTTTAGTTGAAACGCAGTTGGAGCAATGATTTTGCTGTTCAAACTCGGACAGATGCGAGATTATGGCAAACTTTCTAATTCCAGACCTTTCGAATGGATTCGCTGCTGAGATCCAATTGTTGTCCAATATATTAACTTGCTGTACTTCCATGAATTCGTATAAATTCTATCAGAGATTTGAAATATGTGTCACCTAAATTTGCAAAAATTTTGAGAGCGGTATACGTACGCGGTATATTGTTCTCTATTAAGTGCGCTCATTATAGTTGATTATAGTCGCGCGCAACACGCTCCCGTGTAGTTGACGTTTAGATTTGCTGGCTGATAATTGCATGAAAAACTGTATGTCAAAACAATAATAATAAGTATATATGTAAATATTATTGATTATTATTATATAGAATTAACACTTTGACGCAGGCAGATTTGTTTATAATCGTCGTTCAAAACTACCCATAATATATAATGCGCCGTGATCATCATTCACGTCATCCTGAGAATAATCGTAAAAGATAATAAGACTTTACAAGAAGTGGAGGTGTCGAAAGCGGGCCGTAAGGCGAAAGTCGGATGTCATGCATCCTGCGAGTGTTGCTGCTTGCGCGACGAGTGTATTCTATTGCTGTAGCCACCCCCAGCGAGAGCAGACTGACGAAAAGCCGGTGATCGATTCGAGTCGCCGATTCCAACGTGGAACGAGCTTCCAGAACGAGTGATCTTTTCAGTGATACCATACATGCAGAGGTGAGCGTCTATAAATAAATATATCGTACAATAATATATCCTGCTACAACCATCGTTTAATATAGCCTGAAGCCGGCTTGAATTTGTTGTGAAATAAAAATAAAAATAAAAATAAAAATAAAAATAAAAATTAAAATTAAAATGAAAATCTGCAAGAAATGGCCAAGAGACTGCTGTTGACGCCGCTGCTTCTGTCGCTGATGGTGCTCCGCGGCGAGAGTCGCTGCGGAGACAGACTCGAGCGCGCCCTCGACATGATGCAGCAAAGAGGTAACTCCGCTCGCCGGAGGTTCGACACCGACGACTCGACCATCGTCTACCACCAGCGGCTTCGCTCGGCCCCCATCGACGTCTCCGTCACGAGACTCGTTGTCGAGGTATATGCGCGCGTGCATGTGTTTGTGCGTATACACCTAGAAATAATATAGTATAAAATGTGAAACGTATATTTGAAGATACCTCCTACTCACTCGACGAGCTCAGCCAGCCGGGACGGCCTGCCGCAGTCCTGGGCAAAGGTCGAGCGCTGCTCGTACGAGCCGAGCAATAACTCGATCCGCAGCCGCGTGGGCTTCAACGAGCTGTCGGTGAGCGGTCTGGTGCAGCTAGCCGCGGCCGCTGCAGCCGGCCTCCAGCTGGACTCGAGTCAGGAGCAGCCTCGGCTTCTGCTCCCAGCCGAGTCCTGTCGAATGAGTCTGCGGCTGCGTCGCGCCGGGATGGACTTCTACACGAGCCCAATCGCCAGGGGACGAGGGCAGATGCGCATTCGCACCGAGTCCAGCTTTCTCGAGCCCCGGTTCGCCAGCATCTACGCGTACGGATGTAGACCCGTGGTAGCGCCGCTACCGACGGCTTACGACAGGCTCGAGAGCAGCGAGCCCAGGAAGAGGGAGATCGGCAAGGTTACTAACAACACCTATACCTATACCTATATTTATATATACATATGCACACACACATATATTACGATTACGAACATTGCATCATGCCAATGATCATCTCATCACTCATCATCACTCGTCGTATTTCTATGTATGTATAAATATATATATATATATATGTCATAATTCCCATGAGCTACACAACATAAAAATTGGAAATAGGCGAAAGTCGACTCGAACTCGTCGATGCCCGATGAGGACGAGGACGGGGACGCCCTCGAGGAGGAGAACCGTCTCGGCGGATCTTTAGCTCCAAACTCGGCGACTCCTGCGGACGCGCTCCTAGACTCGCTCTGGCGCTCGCGCGGCGACATAGCTCGCGAGATGGAAGACGTATTTCTGAGGAGCGCCAGCCAAGCCATCACTCACTACATCGAGCGGCAGCTACATCCAGCCATCAAGGAAACACTTATGCTCTCTATGGGATACACCATTAGCTATGGCTGACGAGGAGTTGTTACACTTATTCCCGATTTTACATTGATATACTGTACAATAAACATTGTAAAAACAAAACATTATCATTATTTGGTATAAATGAATTTAGTTTAACGAGAATCCACGCGTGTTATATACTTTAATAATTTTCCTAATGTATACCTTCACACTTTTAAACTGTTCTTTTTTATGCGACAACGATAATCTTACTATTATATTTGTTAAACATTAATTTTCATTTATGCGTTTAATACTTCAGGCAGTTGTATCAAGTTGCTGGAGTTTTATTTCTAATGTCGGAGACATTTGTGCACTTATTTGTGCAAAAAAACAGCTAATTTTCGTGCTCGTTGCCTAATATATTCGTATAACTTCCTTGCAAGAAAAAAGGGTCTATTTATGCCCTTATTTAATAAAGCAAGATGTGTAACAAAGAAGAAGTGCTCTTTTCATACTTAATTAAACATCATCCTAGTGAGGAAGAGCCGATTTTAATAAATTTAAAAATTCATTACAAATTCATCTGCATATTCTTGTTTGAAGAATTTTACAGATAAAATAAAGAGAAAAAAAACAAGTACTTGGTAAATTTAAATGATTGTAGGTTTCTTACAATGGGATACAAAGATTATTTGTTGATAACTGAATAATATCACATAGAAAATAGGATTGCTATAACTTTTTATGTTTAAAATAGCCATCAGTCAGTTAGAATTTCCATATTGTAAAAATATGAAAACATACTTGTAAAATTTAATTTCTCTAGTTGAAATATTTACTTTTCCCTAAATTCGGCTGAGCAAACGCTAAGCAGATAGTGAATAAAAAAGTAAACAGAATGTTTTATATGAAATTTTGAAAAGGAATATTATTAGATAAATTTAAATAATAGTTTTTACACTGATTGCATACGTCCATCTCTGCCTCTACCTTAAACTTTGATCACAGCGACACACCGCGAAGAGAACTCTCCACAACACTTCATGGATCTTCTCCTAGGGAGCATCCATCCACCCACGGGAATCAGCAATTAAAAAAAGTAAAAGAAAATCTTAGTCTAGCGTACGGCAGCCAGGCGGCAAAGGAGAGAAAAAATAATGATCTACTAATACTTTTAATCTGTCTCACTAAACATTATCTTTGTTTTCTTGTAAATATTAATACAACACAATAAGAAAAATTTTTGCATTCGATTTTTGAATATCATCTTTTGTACAGTATATAAATGCCGAGCGATATAGCGACAATATTTAAAGGGGCTCTCAATTAAATTGTGAGTGTAACCCCATGAATTTCATCGTTTTATTAAAGACTGATAAATTTGTTCATTTATACAATGGACGAAGGTCACAAGAGCAATAAAGTGTCTTCGTCACTCTACGCGGGCACAGATCATCAGGAAAATACTAGCAGCGAAAACCCGTGTTTTTTTGCTGTTGTAGTGTGTTGTGTATTCGTCTCTCTCTCTCTCTCTCTCTCACACTCTCTCTCTCTCTCTCTCTCTCTCTCTCTCTCTCTCTCTCTCTCTCTCTGACCGCCTGTTGCTTCTGTCACCAGACTCGCTTCTTCTGTACTATTATCCGTTGTGTTGCATGTTACACTGTACATGTTCACAGTCATCGTCTTTACGAGTGCGCGTGTGCGATTCACCTGGTCGCATGGGCGGAGATGGGCGAGGGCGGTTGCGGCGGTGGCAGCGGAGGAGGCGTAGAAGACGGCCCCGGTCAAGGCTGATTCTGGTGGAAGGTGTTGGGAAGATGTGGCCTGCCTTCGAGCTTCGTGTAATCAAGATGGAACTCTTTTGCAACTTTGCGCCAATTCTGCGCGTCAAAGTAATAGTAAGTACCACGCTCGTACGTCGAGGTCTTCTCGACTAGTCCGAGACCCGGCGCCTGCGTTATCCACACTTTTTCTTCAGTGTGATATCGCCACTCACGGGTGTACCTGCATCGAAAACAATCCAATATAGTTGTCTTTGGACGCATTTCATCACTACATCATTAAGTAAGAAGAAACTCACAGTTCCGCTGCAGCTGCTAATTGCAACACGTCCCCAACGTTCGTGTAAAACATATAAAATAAGAGATCGTCCTTATACCGATTTAACTTTACAGGCGCGAGCTTATCTCTGAAAATAATAAAAAGAAAACTAGCGGATGAGTTAAACGCGATTGACGTATTTGCACATGAATGTTTACCTGATGGTAGCATTAATGAGGTACTCTGGTGGAACATGAAAGTCTATATCTTGCGGACGACAAGGCGTCTCCGCCCAGGGGCCACCGAAATTTTGATAAAGATTCTCGGGCGAATTGAGATTAAGGCCAAGCGCTGTCAGGTCTTGGCCAAGCGCTAACGTGACAAGATTAGGATCTGTTTCAGCTGCTCTGATGAATGTCAACAATCCAACCATGCCAAACTGATCTTTCACCATGCTCGCAGGTATATTTGTCACTTTGCCTGCAACCAGAAGATTAATTAGTTTATTTTCAATTGCACAATTGAGAAAAAAACGAATGCAATGACATAAATGACGAAACTGTACAAACCATCGGGCGATGTTTGAATGCCTTTTTTGGACGATTGCGATTTATCCGAGCTGGACGTCCTGTTAGCTTGCAGCACGTCTGGACTTAATTCTGGACCCAAACCAACGGACAATCCCTTTTCACCGGACATAACGCTACCTCCCGGCGATGGGCCGTCTCTACTTTGTGTTCCTGGTAACGCAGGAAAATCTTCCGAGCTCATTGTAAACTCGCTTGCTTCAGACGTTGGTTGTTTAACCATTCCAACTGTAAGAATTACAAATTTTTCGTTTATAAAATATAAAAACGGTAAAAAAAATTTTTTAACTCTTTGAAACATATTTTCTAAGTTTTCAAGTTTGCAAACTAAGTGTTTAGTGTCTGAATACCATAAGGTTGTTTCCCTGGCATGGGACTAGGCTGGGGCATAGAAGAGTCGCCTTGACCCCGGTTAGTTAACGAAGGGAATTCAGAAAGATCTAGAAGCGGAGGGGTGCTTGTGTCTCCTCCACCACCGGCACTTGTACCAGTACCAAATGCTGAATGAAAATTGCTGATAGTACCTTGAGATCCGTAGTTACGATTTTGTGGTATTCCAAAACCACTCATACCACCCATCGGATTAGTGTTTCTATAAACAATAAATAATCATTTCCTTTTTGATCAGAGGTGGGATTTGCTTTTCAAGTCATAACAGCGATGCTTACATTTTTAAAATAAAAGACTTGTCATTTAAAACTCATTTATTTCCATTATATTAACCCTTCGGATAAGTGAATAAACAGCTTACCCTAACATTGGCATATTCCGCCTATCACTGGTGAAAGCTCTCTGACCGAACAGGCCTCTACTGTTCATAGGAGAAAGCTGTTGCTGTTGCTGTTGTTGCTGTTGTTGTTGCTGCTGCTGCTGAGATTGATGGTTGGAGGTGGATTGTGCACCTGCCACTCCCGAAGCTGCTCCCCCTGGATGATAGGACAAGTTTGGTCCAATGACTGCAGAATTAGCTGCAGCAGAAGTGCTCGTGGATGAGCCCGAGAACATACCGGATGTAGGAGTGACATGACCCACCAGGGGCGAAGAGTTCAAAACGCTAGCACTGCTGACTGCACGCGTCACTAGACTTGCATTAGCAATACTCCTGGGTGGCTGCTCAAAATTCAGATTGGCCATAGCCTGGTGGCTACGCTGCTAACCCCATCCACTATGGTTGCATGCACTGGACAGAAACATACAGATGAGGCATCAGTGTATACCCACTCCAATGAAGTCATTACATATGCAATAACACACAGTCATCATAACCAATAAAACGAATACTTGAAAGGCAATAAAAGTATAAATGAAAATCCAGTGGAAAAGCACCGCGGGCGCGATGAAACGCCGAATAGGAGAGTATTGTTCAATCGGAGGCTGGGCTCTGGTGCAAAAAATGGAAACTCTGTTCGTGCTCTAGCCTATGTAACGCAGGCGAGTATCAACTATGTATAAAAGTATCAACGGTCGCGCAAGAAAGGTGCGCGTCCCCGTATATAATTATACCTATATATACCTCTAGATCATCGTCTTGCGGAGCTCTAGAGATGAGGCCCGCGTAAGCTGAGTAATCACCAGCGACCAGATAACCAGACGACGACGACGACGACGACGACGACGATGACGACGACGACGACGGTCGGGGCGAAATTGCCCCTCTCTCCTTGCCTGCGTCGAGGACGACTCGCTGCTGTCTCTCTCGCTCTCACAGCTACCTGATAATAGCGCCGTATTCGTGATTACTGCGACGGGCAAGTGCGAGCGAGAGGGAAAGAAAAACGCAGAGACAAACGAACTCTCCGGGAAGCGTGCGCTGTGTGCGAGTGCGTGCACTTAAGTAAGTAGTGTGCAGGACAGGATGATGATTGATGATTGCTGAACGTGGACTGCACCGTGCACGGCTGAATCCGCTGAACTCGCTGGTGAATGTAAGTATGCGCGTGCGCGCGTGTGTCTGTGTGCGCGCGCGACTGTGGACTGTGGTTGTGGTGGTCTGTGGACACTGTGATCTGTGGAGTCTGTGCCTGGAGTCTACAGTTCGTCATACAGGCCGGGTCCGGGATCTCGGACTCCGGGTGCGAGCACTATAACTGGTGTCGTCCTAACTATGTGACAGCATCTTCAGAGGTGGACGTGGCACTGGTTACTTACGTTTTTGTCGGCAGAGGCGACGAGAGGGTAGTATGTTGAACTGCGCGCTTTTTTTGGTTGGGTGATCGTCAAAGATCAAGCAGTTACAAGTACTTATTTATCTTTCTGCGTATTCATACTCATACAAATAGGTATAACTTGCAAGCTGATATATTATATATAATATATACTTATTCTCTATTTTCTCAGCACTTTCAGACCTCGGCAAATCTGGCCTGGCCTCAGCCAGTCAGCACGCTTGCGTTACTTATACAGTTCATTGTACAGGACCAGACGCGCGCGCGCGCGCCGCACTCATACTTATACTTAATCTAATCTATAGTAGAGGCAAAGCAACGCACAGTGGTCAGATCAAATCGTTTATTGTAAAACCAGCCTTATATTATATTCTCTTCTCGAACACTGCAGCGTCTGCATGCGTTTATTGAGTTCCAAACATTTGGCGGAAAATACTTGTCTAATAGATGTAGGTATGTAGCTACTAAGTATTCAAATCCATTTTTTTTTAAATTCCAATAAGTAATTATAGCGTGTAAACGTTTTGCTTGTTTCAATCGATTTCAAATCATAACAATGCGTCTCCAAATGCATTAGTTTCAATAAATCAATCAGTTATATGGGAGAAAAGGTGTGCGTACACGCGGCGCATAAGTATAAAGGAGTGAGAGAGATGAGTGAGAGATGAGTGAGAGAGATTCAAACATACATACATACATACATACTTACCTAAATAATGACTATGACCTTCTGCTATGATTGCAACGATAGCTTTTTTTGCCGTTACAGACTAGCAAATACTTGTAAAGACCATTAAAAATATCAATTTTCATGCATGCCTCTATGTTATTTCAGAATTTTCTCAGGCAACAAAAATGCAAAAGTCACAAAGATTAAACAGAGAAATAAAGCGATTGATTGATCATCCACCAGAAGGAATAATTTGTTATGCTTCAGACAAATTAAATCTTTTGACAGTAAATGTAATTGGACCTCATGACAGTCCATACGAAGGAGCACTATTTGAATTAGAACTAGAAATACCTGATCGTTATCCTTTTGTACCGCCACATTTAAAGTTTATTACACCAGTTTATCATCCTAACATAGATACTCAAGGTCGGATATGCATGGACCTATTGAAAATGCCCCCAAACGGTGGTTGGAAGCCAACAATCAGTTTAGAAAATCTAATAGTTGCAGTACAATCTTTATTAGGAAATCCAAATCCTGATGATCCTTTGATGATTGATATTGCTGAAGAGTATCGTTTTAATAAAAGAGAATTTGAGAGAAAAGCAAGGAAATATGCTCAAGAGAATGCAAGAAACTGTAATTAAAAGTAATAGAAATAATTTTTTGTATTTTTTTTTCATCTTTGAGTTATTGGCGCTAGGCAACACATCCAGAAGTTATGATTGTTGAATTTACATCAAAATTGTGTCAAAACAAAGTGTACTGTATTATAATGAATCAGTTTATAGGACTGTTTCATCAAATTATTTACAATAACGTTTATTTTGTTTTTTTAAATTAACACATAAGAAATCTTTAAATAAATAGTATTTTTATATAATACAGTTATTTACGTGATATTTCCAATTTCTCTTCTTTATTATACTATAGAGAATCATTATATATGAAGTTGTAAGAAATATGGACCATAATTAAAAAAATATGTTTCACCATGAAAGTATTTTATTCAATTCCGATAAGAAGAAACAACAATAAGAGTTAACATTACATGCCAACGCAATATCCAAGCAAGTTACACAGAATCTTAGTAAATTCGTTTCATTAATCAACCAGTTTTAATTTCAAATGATATTCGTTTTATCACAATTTTCTTTTGATACATCAAATGGGAGCTTTGTCAAGCGATAACTAAAAAAGTCACTAAAACTTACAGCTAAAATTGTCTTCAAGCTAATTTAAATTAAGCACAGAAGAACTATTAAATATTGTAAAAATCTTACAATTATTATACTAGAAATGCCCAAAGTATTTATATTAACATCTTTCCTAAAGAAAAATTCATTTTTCTTAAATGCAGTCGTACACATAGTTTTATAAATATATCTAAAATGATGCAGAGAATGTAGGTATACACTCTTTGATTTGTGTGTGTAAACACACACATACACGTGCAATATATCCAATCAATATGATTTAGTTTTAAATGATGAAATCATAGTCAATATATGCAACAGAACAATGACCATCCAAAGTTTTAACAAGCTTGCGCATAACAACCATTTATTTACTTCCATAATAAACACAGATTTTGAGGCACACAGCAAAAGGCAGTGAACAGTTTTTTAATGTTTTTCTAATGTCTTTGCATCTGCCAAAAATGTTAAATGTAGAAATAGAGATTGTTCATTTTTATCACAATAGTTTGTACATATTTTGTCTGAAGATAGGAAAGTACAAAAGTTATATTAATATTCTATTAAAATGGCATGGATTGCGGTTGATATGGCATCATTCATCCAGTAAAAATACATACACTATAGTATGACTGGCTGTACAAGAAAGCCATGTATAACTTTCACTATACTTATAAAACTGACGCTTCCTTTTTTCGTGGAATTTTAGCGTTTCATAATACCTATTATAAGATCTTTTATTGCAAGAAGTTGTATTTTCAAAAACAAATTATTAATCTTGTAAATTTCACGTTCGAAAATACATTTATTAATATATCGATTTTCCGAAGAAAAAATTATTTCGATTTAAGGTAAAGTATCTACGTAAATTTGCTACGTAATTTTAAGTCGGTATTAAAAAAACTCAATATTAATTCTGAGCATTCCTAGGCATTACATCTATACTATACAGTGCCGTCCTCACAAGACTCGTTTGTGCGTCACTTCATAATACTCTCTAAGAATTGTCTAAAAGTTGTATACGCAATATTAATTTTCAATTTCTCTGGAAATTTAAAAAATGTCAATCCGAAATGTACATTAGCATACACACTCATATGTATGTAACTAAAATTCTTGTTAAAGCAAGCAATTACATTTTATACACCTAATATAAACTAAATATGTAGATTCGCGCAGAATACACATAATTTACGCCGCAAAAGGTTATTTTTCAAATCTTTGCATATATATATATATATATATATATATATATATATATATATATATATATGCATACTGACATCCTCTTCGTTGTCAATATTATCATCCTAAACAAAATGTATTTGGCATATATTGCGCGCTATACTCGCATTTCTCATCGAATTTCCGTTGCACACCTCCCATCCCCGGGAAGACAAAAATAAATAATTTACTACTCTTTCGATGCGCGCAATGGCTTAAAGCTTACAAACTGCGTGTTTGCGTCTAGTATATAATATAACTAATATACAATATAATATCGATAAAAATATATCTTCGCCGCTCGGATATACAAAAAGTGCGTATGTATAAAATCATAACATGTAAGTACGATTGATGAAAGCGATATAAAGTTAACGATACTGTTAGTGAGAATCCCTGTCTATCGCATGACCATGTACATGTTCTCCTGTTGCGTCTGCTGCTGCAGCTCGTGGAGGGCAATATCTTGGAGCCTTGGCAACATCGGCACGTAATCGGAAGTGTCTACTTGTAGAAGGCGACTCATTGGCAATAGTGCTTTATCTTCGGGCGTGGGTGTCGCATCATCTTGGGTATTGGGTGTTGCCGAACGTGTGCCACCTTCGGAGTCCAGTCCGTCGTCACTTAAACTGTAAAAAAAAAAAATAAATAAATAAATAAAATTAGCTCCGAGCGTTTAAGGCTTTATTGATGGTATATATTATTAAATACCTATAGTTATCAATAATTTAGAAAGGCAAAGTAAATATACAAACCTTCCATTTCTCATTGATCCAGAGCCGCATCTCTGTCTGGGTGGAAGCGGAGGTGGCTCTAATAACTTAATCTCAGAGTTGAGTATGAGCTCGCCAGGGTCTTCGTAGAGGTTCGACGGCACACGACGCGACTTCGTGGGAACGAAGTCATCGAGAATCTCCTCATAGATGCCCGATGCGACGGAGATGTTGGATATGCGTCTGATAGATGGCTCTTCCAACTCCTCGAGACTCGACATGACGGTGTTCATTGTCGCAGGCTCCGGCTGATACACGTTATCAACCGCTCTTTTGTGTAAAAGGTTTGAGGACATTTTGGACATCTTTTCCAAGGTTCTATTGCTTCCAACAATTTCATTGAGCAGCTTAGCTTCACTGCCAGACCTTGCAGACAGTAGCAGTCCCAGACCCGCATTGACGATATTCGCCGCGATCTTGTGCTTGATAGTTTGGAATCCGGGCTCTGGGCATGATTGCTCCTGTTGAGCAGCCAACCTCAGATCACCTTCGCTCAGACTCAGCGGGCGCTGGTGATGATTGTGGGGCTGTCTTTGTCTGGGTCCTCGACCGTGGGTCACGAGATCCTGCAGTAGTCTAGCGGCGTTAAGACAGAACATGTGGAGTTCGCCGACTCCACCTCGAAACTCCTTCGTCGTGTGAATGACACAGATGCGCTTGACGTCTTCGGGTCGGCCGGAACTCGACAGATGGAACTGGCTGGTTTCCTTCCAGTCGAAGGTCTCGACGATCTCACCCGTGTGCACATCCTTCAGGAAGATGCCTGTACGACTGGCCACCAAGTCACCGTACAGGCCTGTAATTATAAGAAGAAGATTTATAATATGATTACCGTATTTTTCAAGAACGATACGGACTCACACACACACACACTCTCTCTCTCCCTCTGTATTGCAATATAGCTTATCAAGTATACCATGTAAATTCCAAACCACTCTCACCAGTTAATCCAGCTGATCTTGAGTGAGCGTTGTCGACCATGGACACATTGAACGTGCCATCCATGAATCTGTGTTTCCTGGGCCTCAGAAGCTGCCTCAGACTAGCCATGAACCTCTGGCTCTCGCTTTCGGAATTTGCAGCTAGGTACAGTAGGGGTTTCCTCTCCTTAGCCGGAAAGATTCCAAAGGCAAACTGCTTGGATCGCGACTCGGTGCGGCAGATGAGTGCGTTGGCTGGTATCCTGATGCAGCTATCCTTATCACTGATGCTTGCCGAGGCACTACCGGTGCTGTTGGACGAGGAAATACCGTGATCGAGCAGAATTTCGAGGCCCAGTCCGGAACCGAGTTTTCGAACGGAACACCAGTGTCGTCGCCAGACCTTCCACGGGGCCAAACTGCGCTTTTTCACGCGCTGACCCATGCACCGGCCCCCCGGTAACTTTGCGTCCATGAAGCCACAGACTTCTGTGTCCTCGCCTGCCATGCTTCTCTCGGCTTCTGAAAGTTAAATAAATAATAACATTTCGTTATTCTATGTATTTTTAATTAACTTGAATATTTGTCGTCGCATGGGTGAATTTGCGCTTTAACGAGTAAACGATATAAAAAACTGAATAACATAAAAATTTTATCGATACATCATCCCCTCACCTTGACGCAGTGCTCTATAAGTTATATAATAATATTCGGTAGATCCAACGCAATACGCACCTATATAAGTCGACCGCACACGCATACGTAATAAAAAGAAAAAAAGAATCCGCTGAAGTGAGAGAGATATGAGTGAGCCGAGAGTAATTTTCTCTCTCCGCGCGCCGGGGTCCGGGGTGTGCCCGCACTGCGCGCAGACGAGGTAAAAAGAGGCACAGAGGCGCCGATGTAGGGTCTCTTACATTCCAGATAGCCAACGGAATTTCGGAACTATTGCTTCTGTAGTCAGCTGTTACGGTGTGTGTGTGTGTTTTTTTTTACGATTTTGTAAAGCAGCGGTAATTATATAAGTAGTAGGGGGCGAAAATTATAATTGAAAAAACACTGTCACTATGTCATCACATCGGCCGAAGAGCGAAAAAAAGGAAATCTCGGCAGTTACTTACCTCGGCGTTCGCTTCTTATTCAGCAAGTCGCACTGTTGCCAGACAACGCTGTCGTGCTATACCTATATTTATGTATAAGTATAAGTGGGCCTATCCTTTTTCAGAGCAGCCCAGCACCCGCGATAAAAAAGCACTACTTATATGTAACGCGTACACGGTTTGTCAAAAAGTTCGGAGTTCCTCCGCTTCCCTACGGTTCATCGTTGTTGCGCACATATTACCGAAACTCGTACCTATCGATTATGCTTCCAATTGAAAGCTATATAGATCGACTGCAGTGGCACAGGAGCGCAAGAGAACCGCCCGCACGGAAATCTCGTCGATGACTAAACTAACTATACCCAGAGCAGCATAGGCATAACTAACTCGATATATACTAGTGCCCTGCAGCGGCTGCGCGCCGTCTCCTCTCTCTCTCTCTCTCTCTCTCTCTCTCTCTCTCTCTCTCTCTCTCTCTCTCTCTCTCTCTCTCTCTCTCTCTCTCTCTCTCTCCTTCTCCCTGCCAGACGGAGAGAGCATATACTTGCGGATGCGTATACAGACGAATTATACTGCTGGGAAGTATGAGAGAGAGAGAGAGAGAAAGAGAACCCCCACCTGCTGAATCGATCCGCATACAGGAGGCCCCACCCTGCAGTTTGCTCAGCTCTCTGCATGCGTGTGTACAAGCCGTTGGCATATTAGGCGGCGTTTTTGCAAAAGGATATACATATGTGCATATACCGTATATAAAAGGGGGATATAACTACAAATTTTTATGATTTTTATATGCGTCTATAGATTTATTTTAATTTAATTTTGCAGTGGATACCTAAAAACGACACGTTTATACTTGCTTAGGGTACAATTGAACGCGTTATTTGAATAAAAGACAGATGAAAAGATGATTTTTCTTTTCTTTTTCTTTCTCTTACATGTGTAAATTAATTTAATTTGATTTGATTTTCAAAAATAAGCCAATTCGCACACGGAGTACTATTATTATAAAAAATTTTTGCATTTCTAGAAATAGAAGTGTAGAAATGTAGACCTATAGAATACTCGTAATTATAAGAAAAAAATATACAGCAAAGGAATATATTCTGTAAGTTATCAGAAGCGTGCCAAGCTGTATATTCCCTGATGTCACGGGCCCAAATGTTTACTTAACCTGACGTAATCGA
The DNA here is from genome assembly GCA_020010945.3 of Muscidifurax raptorellus. NCBI lineage: Eukaryota > Metazoa > Arthropoda > Insecta > Hymenoptera > Pteromalidae > Muscidifurax > Muscidifurax raptorellus. The sequence goes on along the minus strand of CM052081.1, from coordinate 258,368 downwards.
CTCCTTAGAATTATATCGCTTCATAACATATGAACGTATAAGTTGTACCTACATTATAGCGAGGCACAATAAACGTTAGTTAAGTACACTATGCGAAACTTTGCAGCGCGGCAATTAAAAATATTCATGTATAAAAATTCTCCGATTGACGACGAATTATTCTTAGACTGATGGATGCGATAATTCGAGGATCGGTTGCACTATATTATACATTTTAAGACGCAAGTGACGACTGCAATTTCAAGAGTTATACATATAGGCTTATGCCTTTCCTTTCTTTAACGTTGCCAAATGCCGCAAGTATATCGAACACCGTGATACAAAGAACATTGCAATGCGTTCTGGCGCCGATTGTTTCGCCAATATGTACATATTTTCTTTATATTAGATGTTTTCATCGACACTCGAGAATATTCAAATGAAGCAATAGGTTGTGTCGCAGTGTATCGGTAATCTATATAATACTGGCCCAATAACATAACTGCTTACCTGGGCCAACATCCTTCCTGTGACTTATGCAGCGGAAGAAGCACCGGATTCCATCTCGAATCCAATATAAAACAAAGAGTTCCTCCTAAGCGCTCGCAGTGTCCCAAGACGGAATAGGTATATGTATATTACATAGGTGCACTCGACGATCGGCACCGCTGTCCGCTGTAGACTGCAGTACCGGTCTTTCTCGCGCGGCGATATGCGTCACAGCGCAAATAAGTACTTATAAAAGAGACTATAACACGCGTACTGTATACAAATCAGTCGGGACAGCAGGTCATTGTATTCGGCGTAAAAAGTAGTTGTGTGCGTGTATATCAGCTATATATGCTCTGCGATCTGCGTCAAACTGTTGTGTGCTCCCCCATTATTATATCTCAGGATACTTATTAAATATTTTTTGCTCGCTCGTCTGCAGAGTTGCAAAAGGGAAATGAATTGGCCTGCAGTCGAGACACGCGGCTCCGATATGCCTATATGTAGATACGAAAATGGCTTGTGACCCTTTGCACGGTGTTTAAATTCTATTAGTCTATCGAGATGTCGTCGGCTACAAAGGATATTTTGGAGAAGTGTTGTCCTCGTCTAAGGTTATATGCGCATGTGACGATAGTCCTGCGCGCTGATGCATATAATATCTGTAATCCCACCCCTAAGTACCTCGAGTAAATTGTTGCAGTAGGCACACCGACGACAAACAAGGTCATAAAAGTGGTTGTAAAATATCAGAGAGAGAGAGAGAGAGAGAGAGAGAGAGAGAGAGAGAGAGAGAGAGAGAGAGAGAGAGAGAGAGAGAGAGAGTGTGTGAGAGAGAGACAGACAGACCTTCAAATTTTAATCCGCAATATAAAGGTATACCTATATATATCCAAAGGGTCTCGACTAATTACATCGATTTCACGAGAAAAACTATAGGGATATATATTACTTTATGCATAATAATATTATATTAAGTCTGCAGTTGGTCTTACATTATCGCAAGAAACTGATTGTTGTCACCGCGAATCAAACTATAAATATGAATGTCTGTGTATAAATATACATATATATATATATATATTATGGTGGCGCTTATTTCCCAAAGTGCTCGGCTTGAATACCGGCTCCCGTTTCGGGAATCACTTGCATTTACCAAAAAACGATGAATTCAGCAATAAAATGTAATTTAACAAGTGTTTAACCCGTTTCACTTTTCCAAAAACATGATTTTTTTACATATTTAATGCTGTAGCATTCAAGGATAGTCAAACGTCAATTCCCAATACATAAGATATGTTTTCGATGTATTTTTTCACATAGAATACGATGGCGCTGTTGCTTTTATCATAAAAGATAAGCTAAAAATGCTAGGCGCATAAAATTGTGTTTCTTAGTGTTTTTCAGTGATTTTGGGCCCCTACTGCTTTAAGGTTATGTTTTATGATAAAATTAATAGCGTCATCGTATTCTACGTGAAAAAATACATCGAAAACATATATCGCATATTTGGAAATAAAACTTCCTTGCCGTTAAAAATTGAATTGAATACATAAAATAATGCTCGCGACACTTTGCGCCAGTCTACTCTCAGACTAACATCAAATTCGATATAAGTATTTTCTTTTATTTCGAATTCAAAGGCAACCAAGTTTATTTCCAAACATGCGATACATGTTTTTGATGTATTTTTTCGCGTAGAATACGATGGCGCTATTAATTTTATCATAAAACATAACCTTAAAGCGGTAGGGGCCAAAAATTATGTTTTTTGAAAAGTGAAACGGGTTAAATACTTGCTAAATCACATTTTATTGCTGAATTCATCGTTTTTGGGTAAATGCAAGTGATTTCCGAAACGGGAGCCGGGTATTCAAGCACTTTGGGAAATAAGCGCCACCCTAATATAAATATATATATATATATGAGTATAGAGAGAGAGAAGTGCGAAACTTATACACGAGCAATGCGAATGCGCGCCTTGGCCCAGAATTTTGAGACCCTGAAATACTAGTTCTCTCAAACGAGAATAAGAGCTCCTGCGAGAACTAGTATAAGGAAAGCGACAGAGAGATCGCTCGTGATTTTTTAAGTACTACTTTTACACCAATGACTTTTTTATCGCATTTAGTCTGGTTTTGGATCTGATTTCTATTTTAGATCTCGCTGCAATGAATAAGTTTTAGTTGTGTATGAGTTGGGCTTTTTTGTTAACTTACAAAAAGCAGCTCGCAGTGTAGTTTATAGTATATCGAAATATATAATATGCATATAGTTATATATATATTGTATATAGTCGTCGCAACGTCACTCAGCAAAACAGAGTAATGAAACCCGTCCCGAGTTGTTAATGAAATTGGTACTTTTGGCACATTTGGGAAACTAGCTATCAGGTTGTTTTTCACTTTTGCTTAATCCCTTGCAAAATCTCTTTGGAAATTTAAAATCGAGGCGCATACGACGAGGACCGCAGGTTGTAGCAGGCGTCATTAACACGCTCGGTACGAGCCTCGCGCCTGCTGTAAAATCCGACATTAAGTCCTCTTTTGGAATTATGAAGGTCGAGTGGTCCCAAAGCCAAATGCAAATGCCGCCAACACGTGCACTTAGTGTCAGCCCTTGGATTTGACCACTTATTTTTCCCAAAATATAATTAATGGATATATATATATATATATATATATATATATATATACTTCTTTTACTCTTTTTGAACAAGGCTGATGCGTAGTAATATATTATGTTTTGACCCCGTTTGGCGCTCCTGGACCATGTTTGAGTTTTGTCATAAAGCTCAATTGATCGTGTAGTGATTGCGATCAACATAATATGTATATATATTGCTATATATACTATTATTATATTGTATATACAGACACCTGCATGCGACGTAATCGCAAGTCGTCAGAAATGTGGGTCTTGTATTACAATAAATAGACGCGCACGATCGATATGAAATGTATCCGATCGTGATAGATATCGATCACTAACTAATACATATGTATACATGACGTGCAGATACTAGCTGTAAGAATGGCAATATCGGCATCTCTCAAATGTGTAAAGTGCGTCGCTTGATCTGTCGCCTGATGTCGCTTTCTCTCTTTCTCTCTCTCTCTCTCTCTCTCTCTCTCTCTCTCTCTCGCGTGCGCGCGCAAGGCGGGAAGACATTAACCTCCTATATAAATATAGATCTCACACCGGAGGCAGGTGTGTGCAATAATGCAAAGCCAAGGTATGTCCTCGGAAAAGCGCCGCGACACTCTGGTCCTCCTACTGTCTGGAGCGCAATTATATCTATCTATCTATCTATCTACCTACCTACCTTCCTACCTACCTTGTATACAGCTCCGCATATAAACGGCGGGAATAGACGGCGGCGCATGGTTATAACTGCATATAAATAAAAGTTCTTTCCTCGGCGCGCAGTGCAGGAGAAGGTACGCACCGGGCGAAATAAGAAGCTAGCAGCCGCAGCAAGTGCGAGGTAGCTGTGTAGCTAATTTCATCTACACACGCAGGTATAGAATATTGGGCTCCAATGTCCCGCCTCTGTGGACCCAAAATCTGCTTTCCATGCGCGCATATCTACTGTGCAGATCTACAATATAGGTACAAAGGAGGATAATATATATTCTCTGCGCACTTTACGACTTGTTTACGTTGTCGCTGCACTCGCTGCACTCGCTGCACGCACGCGCGCCACGCCGAAAGCTTATATATACTACTGAGCCGTACTATACGTGCGTCGTACGCTGATGCGCGCAGACGGCAGTCTGACGGGCCCAGGTTTTACTCGGTGGGACCGCAATTTATTGACGGGGGATCTACAGCCGCCCAGAACTATACGACTCTGCATATTCTTCTTCTTCTTCTTCTTCTTCTTCTTCTTCTTCTTCAACGCCGATGCGACACCTTATACATGTTTGCGGTTACGACTCCATATTATTGACACTGCAACGCGCGGTACAATATAAGTATAAGCACCCAACTATCGGTACCTATTATACATATACATAGATGTGTATATACATATAGAAGGCAAATTACACTTTCAAATACCTATGTGAAGGACGAAATAATTCGTTACCCTCAACAAGTCCCATACATTCTAATTCTCGATGTACATACATACCTCATTTAATTTACGCGCTCCCAAGTGTTCAGCGCTACTGCGTAGCACGTGGTTTTAAAACATATATGTATAGGATGTTATAGGTTTCATTTTCCTTCGTCCCCGCACATGCAGCATATCATATACCTTATATATATATATATATATATATATATATATATATATATATATATATATATAGGTACTTTAAACCCGGGAATTGTGTACATCAATCACATGCACTTGGATGTACAGATTGTATTGATTTCGTTAATAGTTAATAAACCCTTTACTCTTCACCATGGCTATGTGTATAAATAGCATTGTGAGAAATAGTTGTAATCTATTAGGAAAAAGTGTCGTAAGGCAATTAATAATAAATGGTGAGTAAAACTTTGTAACCTAACTTTTCTCTAGTCACATTTCTGCTGGTTCCAAGGCAAGGACAAAAAAACGACTTAACTATTTACATTTTTTTGTAAATTGAGCTTGCGTCAAATTTTTTTTTATTAAACACCCCTTTTTTAAGTAGAAATCTCAGAACTATATACTTACATAGTCCGTAACAGCTCAACTGGATTCCATTCTTCGATAACTTCTACCTTGCAAAACGATTTAATTTCGCACACCTAAAATGGTGATAATAGAATGTTTAAAAAACTTTTATAATATGAATTCTCAACGTAAAAATTACTTAAAAATAATAACGTATATTTACTATTTTAACAATAATGTTTTATCACAATTCAATATCCAAAATAATACAGAATTAATTATACGAATTATATTGTCGTATAAAGTACTTTAGTAATCGATAACACCTGATAATTTTCTTGCGTTTCAGTTACAAGGCAACTGTACTCTCCCAATGCAATGGGAATGAATGGGTATTTAAATGCTCGTGACTATGTTAAATCTCAGTTTCTCAATGTTGATCACCTGTTTTTTAATAAAATGAGAGACTTGATACAGAACAAAGAAGATTCTATGGTTTTTACGGAAGACTTGAAAACTATGTTACACATAGTTGAAAAGAAACCAGAGGATCTAGAGCTTTTATATACTATGTTAAAAAAATATCACACTCAAAACAATTTGAGGTTTGGAAGCTTTATATTTGGTACTGTAGCAATGAGGACATTTTATCACTTGGATGAGCCCGACCTAGCTCTCAAAGCATTTAAAGATCCAGAGCTGACCAACTTCTTTGACCAAATCATGTCCCAGCAATTACTTTTGGATCTGTTATATAATCATGGTAAATATTCAGATGTCAGAGATGTTTATGATATCATTAAAACTAAAAATATCAATGGTATTGTGCATCCCAAGAATCCATTTATCATCGTGATGGGTGCTTGCTACAAAGAGGTTAGTTAATAATGCTCTATTTCATTTTATGAGATTGAAACAGAATTAAGTTATTCTTATTGTATATATTACAGAACACAAAAGATAGTTTTGATTATGCAGTTAACCTGTTCAAAGAAGTCCAAACAAGAGGGTTTGAATTTCCACGCAGGGCAATAACATTTTTAGCAGCATTAGCTTTAAAACAAGGTGCACCAAGTGTTGCATTAGAAGTGGCATCGTTAGCGCGAAATGTTAGGTACATTGATATTAGATGCATTAAAGTGGAAGCTTATGCAGCTCTAAAACGTACAGATGAAGTAATGGTGTACTTCCGTAGTACATTACAAACTGATTTGCCTACAAGACGTAAGCAATCTTACTTCAAAGATACGGTATGTGTTTTCAAATTTTATTTTTTTTCATATGTCTTGCATATGGGTGATTCTGCCGTAATTTGAACAATACAGGGTACACTGGCATTCAAGGCATATTTCCTGGATTAGTTTTAAATCAGAACCGACGTACTCGACTAGATTTTTTTAGCGTTAGTATTTCGTTGCAAATTATGTCATATAAAATTATGGGAAAATCTTTTCCGAGCACATTAAAGCTCTATAGGCTTGGATGCAGAATGTGCAAATTATGGCGGAATAACCCACATATCAATACTGATCTAAAATAATGCCATGTATTAAATTGTAGATTGAGAAAGTTGAGGAATTAATAGAAAGTGAAAAACTTGAAGATAATTCTGAACTTGTGAAAATGTTGAAACAGATAAAATTGCACGACTATGTTCAAACTGGAGTAAGTTTTTTTTTCATATTTCACAATACTACCTCATATAACATATATAATAATTGTGAAACATTTGCTTAGACTTTGGAGGAGCATATAACTACTACAATTGATCAGATAAAAGTTAATACCGAGCAAAAACAGTGGCAAAGGCCAGAATTTGGAAATAGATATCAATCCAATAATAGATTTAATGAAAGTAACAGTTTCAACTATAGAAAAGGATTAAGAGATCTAGTGTAAACGTGTATTTAAAAAATATAAATTTTTTGATTAATTATATTGCTTATATGATGAATTCATTTAAGTATATCTATAGGATCTCATACATATTCTGAAGAATTCTTTTATGAAACAAGATTTTAGAATCCATACAAATGTTTATTTTATATTTTATGTGCATCAGATTTTTAATAATTATATAGATATGGATGCACAAATATCAACAATAAGCAATGTCATTTGCTTGTTTCTCATTTTTTAAAAGCCATTGTTCCATACTTCTTGTACAAGATAGATTGTTTCGAACCCTTGATGCCAAAACCATCAACCAATGAGCATTTTGTTGTGAAATTTTAGCCCATCTATAATAAATGTTATTATTACATTCTTTTATTAATACAAGTATACGAGGGATAATAAATACATTTTTGTAAAGAGAAGCAATTTAAAAAAATTTTAAAAATACCTTGGTAAAAGTGCGGTTATGAGATTAGCCCAACTGTCAACATTGGCCGGGTATGAATGAACTGTATTCAATACTGAACGAAGACCTTCAGTTGGATTTGATGTAATTAGTTTACTAAGAGATGACATGCAAATAATCTTTGTAATTTGTTCACTTGATAGGTTTGCACTCAATACCAGAGCCCTTTCGACGCATTTATTAAATGAATAATCACTTAAACTTAATAAAATTTTACCTAGATCAGCCCAAAGTTCAGATGAATCTAAAAAAAATGAATAAAATAAAAAAAATGTCTACCCAAATTTTGGCACAAATATCTGAGTAATTAAAATTATTTATATTATGTTACCTGGGTAACAATGGATGTACTGACGAAATACCATAGAAGCACCTTCTCGGTCTTTTTTAATAAGGCATGAGTAAGCCATGAATTTGACAATATGATTTCTGTATTCTGAATTACCATCGTGAAGCTTGAGTTCTTTTAGAACGAGATTTGTAAGATTTTTATCTCCATCAAGCATTCCCAAAGCAGCTAGTGCTAGATAACCAGAAATAATAGGAGGCTTAATTTCGACTGCTTGGAAGAGAAGTGTTTTGGCAGCAGTACTGTCCTGGGACATATATGCCATTGATGCCATTGCACAGAGCACATGAGCCTTGTCAGAATCGCTATCAGCTAACCACTCTACTGCTGTTTTGTATGCTTCATAAGATTCTTTGAAATGCTCAGCTGAAATTACAAAAACAAAATTAGAATTTCAGAATTTTATGTCAATAAGCATATCATAGATGTTTTTTACCTTTGAACAATGATATGGCTAACTGACAATGAGAAGCAAAGCTTGCCTCTTTAATTGATAAACATATTTTCACTGCTTCTTCATAGTGTGCTTGTTGTACCAAGATACGGGCTAAATTTATGCTCAACATATCTTTGTGTTTATTATCTTTGACAAATTTTAAAGCAGCAGAAAACCGCTCAGTTGCTGGTTTATAAAGCTTTTGTCTTTCTAATAGCAGTCCATAAGCATTTAATGCATATGGATCATTTGGATAATGAACTGTTGAAGAATTGATTAACACTTATGTCACACTTAATGTTTATATATATATATATTTTTTTTTTAAATACCTGTGTACCACTGTATTCCATCAGATGCAACTGTTACCGCATGCATATTTTCAATTACATAAGTGTAAAGTGGATCGTCTCTGGTACCAGAATCCATTATAGTTTTAATTACCCAATGAGTGTAGCCAAGAGCAGCCTCATGATGATAGCCAAGTTGAGAAGCATGTCTGAACAAATCCATTGCATCCTTTTGTGATGCTTGCTCTGCAATCAAGGCTTGGCCAATCCAACAGTTAATGTAAGCTGGGTCAATCTTTTGAGCCCATGAAAAAGCTTCATTTGCACGATATAGATCCTCTGTAAAATCATCTCAAAATATTTATGCATGAACAATAATTAAAAAGTCAATAATGTAATATTATCACCTAAAAGCAAGTACAAACAACCAAGACTTGTCCAAGAAACTGCATTGTTAGGTTCTATTTCAATCGCCATCACAAAACTATGTTGAGCTAGAGCATAGTTTTTTATTTCATTTGATAAGCAAATAACTCCCAATAAATTCCAGTGGAAGCAATTAGATGGATCAATTTTCACTGCTTCCTTAGCTGCTGATAGACTTTTATTAGCGATTTCATTTCGATCTACTGAAGTATTCAAATGTAATTGTGCAAAATAACTGCACGATAAATCGTGCCAGAGCATTGAAGAATTTCTTGACATGCTCAATGCTCTACAGTAACACCTGCAAAATGTTGATTACATGAAAATTGTTTAATAACTTTAGTTTTTGAAATTCATATTCTTTACCTTGATGACAGTAATAGTATATCTTTCTGAGTAATACTAACATTAAGGCTTTTGGAATCAGACTGAACTAATTCTGGAATTACATTTAAATAACAATATTTTTCTGGTAGAGCTGCTACATTATAGCATATGTCTCCCAGTAATTTCCAGTTACATAAGAATTCACTGTTTTGTTTGATGGCTTTGGTTGCATTGTCTAGAGCTTCTTGGAAATGTTCTCTAGCTCTTGCTAACAGTTGGGATTTCGCATAGTCCTGGCCAAGTCTGAAACAACATTCAGCTAATCCTTTTAAAGCTGCTAAATTATGTTCAGTTCGTTCAAGAATTTTTAAAAAATCTTCTTTTGCTAGAGCTTTTTCACCTACTAACTAATGACAGATAATCATTAGAAATTATTGATTTTAGAATCTTTCGCAATTAAAATAACAATGACATAAAAAAAACTAACCAGTTTGATTTTTGAAAGTTGAGTCATAGAGTAGATGGATTCCGAATTTAACTCAAGAGCTCGCTCATAAGATTTTATGGCAGATAAATGAGCACCTCGAGTTAAATATGCATCTGCAAGACATTCCCAACAGTTGCTAAAACAAGAAAAAATGTTGAATTTTAAGGTACTTTCTTTTAAATTTATATAATAAGTATTATACAGATTAGCAATTTAAAATTTATTTACCTATCAATTGGATCTGTTTTTACTGCATTTCGAAAGATCGTAACAGCTTCACTGGAATTACCCTGATCAAGGTACATCAAACCAAGTTGAAGCAATGCCCACTTAGGTCCTGTACCTTGACTTGTCAGCTGAGTCAAAAATCTTACATTTTCTTCCTAAAATTTAAGCAAGTTTAAAATTGAAATTTTGTTTTATTTTAATCAAAATTGTTAAAATGAATTCATTTATGCTAACATTGTTTTTTAAAAGCCTGTGTACCAAGCTTAGACCAATGCCTGCTTGCTCAGAATTAGGATTAATTTGTAAAGCCTTTTGATAGCACTTTCTAGATCTGTTATAGTCTTTGGAATAGTCTTGATGGTATCTACCTAAATAAACTAAACATTCCCAATTGTTGGGATCAGCGCGTATACCCTTTAAAAATGCCATTAGACTATGTCCATAGTCAGCCATCTCCCAATGAATTTTTCCTAAAGTAAGCCATGCTTCTGATGTTTCTAGTATAGATCCCAAAACGTCAGCAGCCTCTTCTAAATGTCTCTCTTGCAATAAATCCATGGCATGAAGCACCGTAGCTTGTATTTTTGTATTTTGATCATTTTTTAAATTGTTTATCAAATCTTTTGCACGTGGATCTCTCAAGAGAACATAAAGATGAGCGCGAAGTATGGAACTTTTCACTGACCCATCTGATAACTTAGGAAAAAGACATACATCAGTTTTAAGAATTAACAAAGAAAAAAAATATAAAATAACATTTAATATCCCTACTTCATCAAATTGACATTCAGCTTTCTTCCATTTAAATTTGTGAGAGCTCTTAATAAGAGCTTCAAGTAACAGCATATTTATAAGGTGACGCAAATTTTGGGGATCTCCTTCAGGTATAAGTTTTTCAGCATGTAATGCAGATGTTTCAGCATCTTCCCAGCAATAAAGAGAAACATCAATTTTAGCCAATAATAGCCATGCATGGAACCATTTTGGTTTGACATGAACTAGATGACTGAGAATATTTCTTGCATTTATTAAATTTCCCGTTTGGTACAAATGCACTGCTTTAGCAAAATATCCAAGAATAGATTTTGAATCATGATCTAACAATGTTTCATAATATACAGGAATATTAATTTTTTTAGAGGAGTCACGAGTAATGACATATTCCGAATATGCACGGCAAATCCATTCTAAAAAAAATGTGTATAATATTAAGGAATTTCATTTTTTCAGTGTATCAATCTTACATTGTAGCTTACCTAATGGGTAAATGTCTTGATTAAAGATAGAGTACATTTTTTCAGCTTCAGATATAAGCTTATCAAATTTTTCAGACTTATAAAGTAGTTTCAGATACTTCTTATAATAGTCATGCCTATTTATTGAATTTTCATCTTCTATAAGAATTGATAATATTTGCTCTAATATTTCATCCAGTTCATTATTAATTTTAGGATACTGTGTTAAAATTGATGCTATGGTTTCATTAATTTGTTTTATTTTTTCTACATCAGTTTCTTCTCTAGTTTTTAATGCACACAGTGTTGCAATGCATTCAGATAAAGCTTTATCATTATTCACCTTAAGTAAACACATAGAAAGATTTTTCAAATATGATCTGAACTTTATTGTATCACTGTAAAAAAATTGAAGGTATTTAATTTCATATATTAGAAATCGTATAATTGAAATAGTTGAAGTAGTGGAATAAACAATGATTTATACCTTTCCAACTGTACAAGTTTATTATAGACAGGAATCAATTCATTAAATATTTCAATACTTGCTGGTTCTCCTTCATAGTATGCGACTAATCCATGCCATGCCAGAGGATTGTCGGGTTGAATATCTGTTGCCTTTTTTAATGACTTTGATACTTGACTTTTTAATTCTTTTACTTCTCGCATTGCAGCTGCCATCAAAACCAGAGCATTATAATTGCGTTTATCTTCTTTTAGTATTTTCTTGCATAATTTTATTGTTATGTTGAATTCTTTGTTTTTAAACAGTTCTCTAGCTTCTTTTAGAATGGTCTTAATATCTTTTGACATATTGATTGCTACAGTTACAAGATATAATTTTAATTTTATTGGAAATACTCGTTTGTTGACATATTACTTATATGCTTTTTTAAAAAGTGCAACAGTAAAATCAACAGTAACTTGCAGAACGTTATATCAACATAACGTAGTACTATTCTTATAAATTAAAATTTTTACGCATATGCCCTTAGGTGTATAAACCAAGTACTGATTGTAACATGAACTTGAATCAATAACTCAATAACTTTATTAAGAATTTGTTACTGTTAACACTTGTAATTTAACCTCAAATTTTCCGCTGACATTCACGCTTATTGTAATATATGCACAAGTACGTCGCATACATATACGCGTCTATGATGCATATATATATATATATATTCACACATAAGGAATATATAAAAGATAAGGATATATGTACGTGTACCACTCTACCGCAAATGACAGACTTTTAAGAATTTTGTTGCTTTCAAGTTTTAAATATGTAACCTACACATACTTATTTGAGAATTTTGAAAGCTGCGCATTTTTACATATACTTTTTTCCTCAGAGGCATTTTTGAATTAAGGTGCATTTGCAACGAGTATATAGAAGGGTGAAAGATCGCAAAAAAACATAGACATGCCCCATGTCCTTGCAAGCTCAACCCAGGGGGCGTCTTGGTGCTCACAGCTCAGCTGATGGGGTCCCCATGGCCCATATCGCACATACGCGCAGCGCAGGGCTCAGGGCTGAGAATAAAGGAATACAAAGTAATGAAGATGGAACACTCACTTGTAAAATTGGAGTCGGTAAGGGTACGGGGGGTACGGGTAGTGGGTACGGTATACATGTGGACATTCCCTATTATAATTGGCATTTTGTTGTGCAGCGTATATAAGTATAACTAAGTACATATATGACAATACACGTCAAATTTTGGTTTTGGATATAAATTGTTCTTGTTGTTGAATGATTGAAACTGAATTGAAATTCGAAGAAGGTGCAAATTAATGTAGTGTGAAAATGAAGAGAAAATGATTCGTTTTATCTAATAATGTGTAATTAATAACCGATAAGGTAAGTACAGTTACTTATAATTTTATTTGTTTTATTTTTTATTGATTTTTCTAAAGTTTAAAAAGAAATTTCATCTCATAACATAAAGATTTTTTTATGAACATTTTGTTAATAGGATTTTTCAAGTATTGTACATGAATTTTTATATTTCATTGAGATATGCAGATGCACAAATGTTCAAATAAAAATATATTGTTATTAGTGTTTCACTTTTGCAGAACTTTTATTGCTCGCCCAATAGTAATTGATCATCATGTGGATTGATGGGTTTTATGGGTGTCTTTTGCCTACAGTTTCTACAATGATAATATTTGTTGTTACTGTCAACGTTGTTCGCTTTTTAATAGGAGAAATCAACATTCATGTAAGAGATGCTAAAAAACATAACTGGCAAATCATTAAAAGAACATCTAGGGTTAGACACTTTCTCAAATGTAAATGATATGCATTATGAATATTAAGTACTATACATATATATATATTTAATAAATTTCATTTTATAGCCTTATTTCTGCAGTGTTTGTGAATCACTGTTGTTGGCTGTAAATGGATTTTATTGTGATTCATGCGGAATCTGTGCTGATAACGAATGTCTAAAGAAAGCAGATAAATCATTTAAGTGCAAGGAAATCACTTTACTGTCAAATAATGAATCTATGAAACATCATTGGGTCCGAGGTACTTGGATGCTTGTCAAATGGATATTTTTGTTTATATTTTATGTATGTCTTTTATTTAATAAACTATTTTAATTGTAGGTAATTTACCAATTGTTGCAATGTGTGATGTATGTGATGAAGAATGCAGTTTTGAGCCAGAGCTTTTAGACTGGTGGTGTTGTTGGTGTCAAAGATGTTCACATGAAACGTGCAAATCATCTATTAACAATGTAAACTTAGTATATTAGATAAATCCTCTATGGATTTTAAAAATAATTGAAACTAAGTAAATCATATTTATGTTTTCAGGTTTGTGATTTTGGAGTTTATAAACTCATGATCATTCCACCTGCTAGTCTTGAAATTGTCAATAAGTCCAATAAAATTCGACGTCGCTTACAAATTCGATCAATTGTACCACCGCTGTGGCCAAATTGGAGTCCTTTGATTGTAGTTGGTATGCTCATTCAATAATAAATTATTAATAATGAAATAAGATTTAAAAGAACAAATTTAATATTTTTTTTTTGCCTCTATAGCCAATAAAAAATCAGGAAACAATGAAGGAGCCGAAGTATTGTCTTCATTCCGAAGAATTTTAAACCCTGCTCAAGTAATCGATTTATCAGAACGCGATCCTGTTGCAGCTCTAGAATGGTGCCGTTTATTAGGTGATATTCCGTATAAAATTCTAGTGGCTGGAGGTGATGGGACTGTTGCCTGGGTTCTGGATGCAATCCATAAGTTGCAATTAAATGTAAATGAATTTAAATAAGATAATTATAATATAGCCTCGAAGAATAATAATTTATAAAAACATATTCAGCCAGTTCCAGCAGTAGCAATTCTTCCATTAGGAACTGGAAATGATTTATCCCGTGTCCTAGGTTGGGGAAAAGAATATGATTCCAGCACAGAGGTATCTACAGCACTGCAAGCAATACAATTGGCAAAAAAAGTAAATCTTGATAGGTATTGTATTGGCTAATATATCATCCTTAAGAATGTATTATTTTGATGTTTATTATTTTTATTTTTCTTATTATATATAGATGGTATCTCTCAATTGATGCTAAAAAGGGATTAGGTTTCAGAGCACATAATAAATCTATGCATATGTACAATTACTTAAGTGTAGGAGTTGATGCACAAGTGACTTTAAATTTTCATCGTACAAGAGAAAGCCGTTTTTATCTTTTTAGCCATAGAATATTTAACAAGGTAATGAGAATTCTTAAAATGATACTTTAATTGGTATATTTAATGTAGTAATATGCATACTTTTCCAGCTACTTTATTTATGTTTTGGAACACAGCAAGTTGTGGAAAGAGAATGCAAAGATTTGGACCAAAGAATTGAGGTGTATTTAGATGATAAAAAAATGGAATTACCTTCCATTGAAAGTATTGTAGTACTAAACATTCCATCATGGGGTGCTGGTGTTGATTTGTGGAACATGAACCTCGAAGGTAAAAGTTTGCTCATACCAATATGTATTCAGCGTGAATACTACTATTGCATTTTTTTAAAGTTTTTCATCATTTACAGATAATCAAGTGGGAGTACAAAGTATTTGTGATAAAAAACTAGAAGTGGTAGCAATTTATTCTTCTCTTCATATTGCCCAACTGCAAGTCGGTCTTTCACAACCACTTCGTTTAGGCCAAGCGAAGACTGTTACAGTAATTATTGTTAATTAATAAGTTTAACATTTTTTAATCTCATTTATATTAATTGATATTAACTTTATGTATAGATAACATTGAAGAGTCCATGTGCAATGCAAGTAGATGGAGAACCATGGCATCAACCTCCATGTACATTTAATGTTACATATGTTAATCAAGCATCAATGCTGATGAGCAGTGACTATTGATTGTTTTTATTTCTATATGTTTAAAGTGGAGTTCTAATTTTATAATCTATTTATTTAATAGTAAATAGTAATATTTTCTCAAATGTTACTCACTATTGTATTAACTACAACGATTTATTAATTATTAAAAATAAGTCACAAGCTTAGCTTATGACAAGTCCTTCGTTATTGCTTTCAATAAAGTTTTTTTATATGTTTCATAAATGTAAATTTGATAACTATTTCTTTTACCAGAAATTGGTAGCAAACAATTTTTAGTCATAATTAAATGTAATTAAATGTCTGCACAAAAATTAGTCAAATCATCAAATGTCTGCTATTTCTTAGTGTTCTTCACACCGAATGTGATTTCGCTAAAGTTTTGAGTAGTCGTAAAGGGTATTGAAAAGAAACAAAAGCACACACAGCTGTCTAGAGATATTTCAAGTCTATTTTGGAAAAAATTGAAATAAAATACAAATAAATAAGATTCCTTTATTAAAAACTGAGAGATTTGCATTGAGTTTGCATTAGTTTGATATAAAATTGACAGTAATACAAAATTAACTTGAATTTTCAAAAGAATTATAATTTTAAAAAGATATAGGTATAATAAAAAAAGGAATTATAGTCATAATTTAAAATTACGCTTATAAACGTTATATGCATAGTTCGTATAGTTGAAATAAATATTTAACTTTGTAAACAGTGCATGTATCGATTTCGTTGAAAATTTCGAACTAAGCAGGAAATCAAATTACTTAAACTTTTGAAAGGCACTCTGGCTTTAGAAGGACTCCTTGCGGAAGTTGAATCCAAACTGGTCGCACTTGTATCGCAGGATGCGGGCTAGCTGGGGAGGTCCGCAGTAGAAGACCGTCACCTTACCCTTCTTGCGATCCTGCAGCTGCTTGAAAACCTTGTCCCAGTTGGGTCGACCCGCGTTCGTTCGCGTCTTCAGACCCGTAATGAGATCTCGCTTCTCCTGCGGTAAGTAGTATTTGGAATATCGTCAGTCGCGCCACTTCAATTTTCAAGCAGACTTTTTCTCTTTGCGATATATTTTTTATTCGTTATTATTGCGCAGCAGTTGTAATTGAGAGCAGCTCGGTGTACTATAAGCACTGCAGCGCAAATAATGCGCGAATCGAAAGCTTTGCGAGAGAGAGAAAAGGGGAATCGACAACATAACCGATAGCCAATAACCCAATAACTGACCTTCTCGTGGAGCAAATCAAGCGCCAGCTGCAGTCCGACCGCCTTCATGTCACTCTTCTGCAGAGCACTAGTTATGTACATGTGCATCTCGAGGAAGCGCTCCATTGTCGCGCCGAGTTCTGCCTGCTCCATTTCGAGCTGCGAGAGCAGATTGACAAACCACTCGAACGAGCGCTGATCCCGGTTTATCCAGAAGAAGTCCACCTTGTTTCGAAGCGACATAAGAATAATAACAGACTGGATGAGCTTCTTGGCCACGCAGCGAGGATGAGAGCTTTGCGGAGAGGGATGTTTCGAGGGATCTTTGATACTTGTATACTTACTTATTTACATGGTACCGGTATATGCGGGTATACTATACTTGAAGTTACCTTTCTGAGCTTCATGACGCTGGCGGGTATTTCGCTGGCCCAGGCAAACGAGCACTTTGGACAGGTATGTCTTGCTTTCCAGTAACGGTGCATAATGGACTGAAGTATCGAGGCGAACGGCGTGACCCCGATGCCGGTGGCTATCAGGACGGCATGCTGGGCCTGGAATATGTGACTCGAGGGGGCACCGTACGGTCCGTCCAGGTAGATCTAAAAAAGTGCGTATTACAATATTCTATAATCAGCTGCTATCAATCTAATATATAATTTTGACATGTATCACCTCGAGTGGCTTTCCAACCGGATAATTCATCGGAGAATGACAGAGTATTTCGGACTTGACGCCTCCGAAGCAGCTCTGCTTTCTTCCAGCATTATTATTATTATTATTCTTGGCTCCGCAAAGCTTTCCCACTCTGCCTTCTTCGGCAGCAGCTGCTGCTATCATATCTCTTCCTGGCTTAGGTTCTTCATCCTCATCATCATCATCGTCATCATCATCATCATTATCATCATCGTTTGCTACTATACAATAATATGTATAAATATATTTATTTTTCCAATATAGCGGAATAGTTGTATAGCTTGAACTTACTTGTTTTCGATGAAGAAGCAGGTACTTTGTAATCGCAGTTTTCCAAACTCGGAGTTTTAAATGCGATTATAGTCGGCTTGGTGCGCATGTAACGAAAGCTCTGAGCCAACGACTTGTTCTGCGGGCTTAGGTAAGCCAAGCCCAACGACTTTAATCTCGCTCGGCGTATGGAACACTCGTCGAAACTCTTTTCAGACTCGGATCTCATGTAGTCGCGGAGACTGTTGAATTACCCGCATTGATTTTATCGGCGAACAAGCGAACAAAAAACAAACAAACAAACAAACAAACAAACGAACGAACGAAAATAAACTCACGCTATCATTCGCTGGCGTTTCTTCCTTTTTGTCTGTATGTCGGGCATCGAAAAGGACTTTTCGAGTGGCATCTTGTTGGCCATAAGCAGCTGATGATGCAGATTCTTCTCTCGCGGCATGCTCGTCGGCCGGCCAGATAGAGCCACTAAATAATTTTTAAATTTAATCCCGATAATCCACGAAAAAGAATAAGAAAAATAAAGGCTACGTGATTCTCACGCTCTGTGGCAGTTGCGAAAGACGAGGGAGAAGTTATGGTAGGATTCGATGAGGACGTCATCTCGCTCTCGGGCAGAAATACTGGATTGACGAGACCGCTCTCGGACACTTGCCGCAGCGAATCATTTGACATTTTTTTCTCGATAATAACTGGTATACTCTTAACGACTTGGCACCTGATTCAAGAGAGAAAACAACAGTTTGATAATAATTTTGAGATGTACTTGTCCGATGCACAGGCTCTGCTGTTTCGCTTATTGAAGATGCTTACGGCGTTTTTCTAATAATAGCTGCGCAGTTGTTTTCGACGGGCAAAACTTGGCCTCGATGAAGCTTCTGCTGCTCCTTCTCGAAATAAGAGTAGAGACTGTTGGTCCACTCGCCCACTGCTCGAATGTGCAGCCACATGTACTCTGCGAGAAAGAAAAATGTCGTTATGATATTACAGCGGCGCGCGGACTAATTGCGGACTAATCGCGGCAATGTATTACCCTCCTGCTCGGGCGCGCTGCTGATGGTGAACGGATGCCACTCGTACTTGGCGATGACGGGCACGTTGACGAAGACGTAGTCGCCAGGTCGAAAGTCAAAGTTCGGCGGACGCTTGATCACGAGGTGGGTGACCTTCGATGGCAGTAGGAGGCCCGAGCTAATGTAGGTCCTGCCGCGTTGCGCGCGAACCCAAGCTAATCGGCGAACGCGCTCTATCGCGTAGATCGTGCCCGGCAAGACGAACCATTTCCAAAAGTTGGGCCCGTGGAAGATCATAAGTATCCAGAATGGTATGTAGAGCAGATGAGACCAGTAAAACACCTGGTGTACAGCGTGATCGAGGATAAATGTAATGTAAGCGAATGAGCCAATATTTGCAATAAAAATAACGTGCCTCGAAGCATCCGCCTCTGCGCACGAACGGCATCGAGCAGACGCTCATGATGGCAAGGATGACGATCAAAACGACGCCGGTGGGATTGGCGCCCCCGGCCACCAGGCCGAACAACCGAGGCCGACTCGTCAGCAGCCACTCGGACATTGTGTAATTTGCGCTGTTCAGGTGTTCGTGGTCGTTGATGACGATCGTGCCTACAAATCATCAAGAATATATGAAATTATTGGCAAGATGATGCGCAATTTGTATTTTCAGCTATTTACCAAAGTTGATCAGGTGCATCAGCGTGTGAACTATGCTGAATATGCAGACGAAGGCGCCGGTCATTTTGTGCAGGTAGATGTGGTTGTCCAGTGGCAGGACCGAGCTGAAGCCGTGCGTTCGTAGGAACGTGATGCATTGCCGCAGCATCAGTACCAGGATGAACGTGCAGTCCAAGTTGAGGCATTGTCCTGGATATCACACATGATAAGATAAGGCATTAGTCGATTATAATTTTCTACGCGTCTTTCTATATCTATGCGTGTGCGCGTGAGTACCGCAAGCTCGAGCCAAGATGACGTATGCGTTCTCGCGCCTGTACTGGTAGGCTCTCGTGACGAAGAGGGCAAAGTTCACGATTACGAAGATAGATACGAAGGAGAGTTTCACGTAGTTGTTCTTCAGATACGGCTTCGTCAACTGATACGGGCGCAGCTGTGGCAGGAACTTGAGATGCGACTTTTTCGGCTCTTCCGGCTTTGGCGGCACCAGCCATCTGTCTATGCTGAGGAATAAATTTAAATGTTGACGCATCAATAATATATATATAATATGTTCGCGACACTGACCTGATGGTGAGATTTTCCAGCAGTCCCTCGTGCTTTTCGAGCTGCCTTTTGAGCGCCTCGAAGGTGATGGCGCCGCGGTTCCCTTGGTCCGCGTCCTCAAACAGGGCGATCGTTAGATCCTCGATCTGTTCGTCGCTGAAGCTCATCCCGTTTTCCTCCATACAGGCGCGCAGCACGTGCTCGAGCTCGCGAAGCTGGATCAGGCCATCACCTGCGTGTCGTGGTTTACCGATCAATCAATCAATCAATATACATTTTTGTCTATCGTATATATTTATTTGGCGGTACATCCAGCACTAACCGTCTATGTCGTAGACCTTGAAGAGGAACCTGATCTTGTCGTCGGGCGTTTTGCCGGCAAACTGATGCATCGCGTCGAGAAATTCCTGTAACGATATCGTCCCGGAATTGTCCTTGTCAAAGATCTGGAAAACTCTTTCCGTGAAGAACGGCTGAAAATAAACGAGATGATTTGAGTAATGTTTCGCATTTCTTATATAAGTAATGCTCTCAGCTCGTGCCGTGTGTTCGTTTAATTTTACATTTTTCGATGTGACGATTTTTTTGAACTCCTCCCGCCGAATCTCCTTCTCATTTCCGACGGTCTGCTTGAAAATCTTTTCCAGCCATTCCAAATTGCGCTCGTCAAAGCCAATTCTAGCTCTGAAATTTATACAATTTTCTTCAAAAATTATGCATTATCTATCGCGATAAGTGGCCAAAAATTTACCTTGGATTACTGATGGATGCAATGAATTCCATTATTTGTTCAGGGATCACACTTCCTGTGCATTCTATATCGATGAGCTTGAATAATTTTTCGATTATCTGCAAGGAATAGGAACGTATTTGCACTGCACTATTTGAATAAAAGTTTCCAGGATAAAATACTATATTATACACCGAGCGGAGAACGAGGCCTTTTCATGTTTGATTTTCGCGGTTTTGCGAGATACCTAAATATAATAAACGATCGAAAAACAACGATTTTAGTCTCCATTTTTTGGTAAAAAACCGCGAAAATCGTGCATGTGTGGTAAAAAGACGTTTTCATATTTTTCCAAATATATCGCTATACATTTAAATTCTATATATAATAGACGCGATATTTGACCGGCACTAATACGTTTCATCATCCGCGGCTCTACATTCTTGCTTTATATTTAAAATTCAAATCCAGCCGACTCTTCTTAATTTGATAGCGCTTAAACTGTTTTCATCCTCATGCGTAACGAAAGGCAAACAACTTTTATTTTCTCTCGTATAATTTATATTGCGGTGCGTATAGTAATTGAGTAATCCGCGCAAGGTTCAGTGCGGGTATATTATATACATATATTTCAGTTCGATCGAGTGAAACAACCTGAAGCATTAGAATCTTATATTATGGCTGAATCTCTATATATTAAATTATAAAGCCGAAGCGCCTGTCGCGACTAGATCCGCAGCGAAAAAAAATGTTTAAACATAAGTGGCGGGGCTCACTCCTTTCGTGTGGAATATCTGTCGGAACGTGGTGAGATTGACCGGATCCTCGGCGCAGAGTACGTAAGCCACGCTCTCGATTTGGTCGACGAAGTCGTTCTGCTTCTCGTTGCTGAAAATCGGGAAAAGTCAAATGGCTTTTTGAATTGCCGATGACGCGCGAATAAAAACTTACGTCAGTCTGCCTTTCAAGAATTCAATCCACTCGTCTTGCTCCAGCAGACCGTCCCTGTCTTGGTCGAACAGAGCGAACAACTTCTCCAGGAAAACCTGCAAGCGATGATATTGTGTATATGATTATGTCGCAAATCCAGAGTTATTTTGAGCGCTCGAGACATTGGTGGCAGTTTTAGATTAAGAAAATAATGTATAATTCATTGACCCTTCATCATAACAATGATAATTTTTCACAAGTTCAACTTTTATAATATACATACATACAGGGATATATATCACAACGATATTATTGAAATGAAAAATTTGGATTTTCGAAGAAAAGCTGTTTGCAGTCGAAAAATGAGTTCAGTCGTGTAATTGCAGCCCGATTTTCCCATATCCGACGGGCGTATATAAATCGCGTCAACAACGCCGATAGCGATTTTCCTTGACTTTTATATATAAGTATAGCTCGAAAGGCGTGCGCGTATCTCACTACTCTACTACTACTACTACTGCGTCTATATAATAATATATATATGTTCAGATGTCAAACGTTCATCACGAAGCCATATTGCCATATTGAGTATAATGACTGATCAAGCAATGGTGGACAATGCGAATTCGAGCTCATGATAATTTTTCATTCGCGGCAGTGCAGGATTTCCAAATATATACTTCATCGGTATGTCAACGCTAAATATCAACACCGATACTATGAAGAACTGCCCTCGTGCATAATTAATTATTATAACGCATCTCGTCGGAAAAAAAATGTTAGTCGTTTATTTTGAAATTTCCAACGAATATACCCGCGAGCTTTTAATATTATTATTGGGAGAAAAGTGTCGATACATAGCCCATGATGTGTGTATTGTATGTAGCGATATACAATATATATATATAATTATGTAAATAGACGTAAAGGCGGGCGAGTGAATTCCCACGAGAGCGACGATATACATAGTATATAGCGACTTGATGGCCCGGGAGTGGGCCTTGTTTGCCAGTTTTGTGTATTTCCTCTTATTTTATTCTTTTGCACTTATGTGCCCCTTTTAGTAATATAGCCGAAATTTCTCGCAGCTCGAGTGATAATTATATATGTGTGTGTGTGGGGGGGGGGGGGGGGGGTGCTATATATAATATGATGCCACACGCGTCAATATGCAAAGCGAGAGGCTGATGCGGCTTTTGGGGAGAATAGAGGATCGCGTTTTTGCCGTTGATCGGGTCGCATGCGCACGCGGTTGAGTAAGCAGAGTCTGCGGAGAGATTATGCCGGTAATCCCTGGAGAGCAATAAGTAAGCGAGGAACGCATCTGCGCGATTAATTAAAATAGAAAAGGCGAGCGAGAATAGAAGTAAAGCGACGACGCGGCAACGAGAAGGCCGAAAGCTCGTGGCAAGGCCTCACGCCCCAGGCGATAGAGCGCCTTGATCCAAGCCAATGCGCTCGCGGGCCTTTGGCTGCCTAGATCCTACTTCTCGATTGTACAATAGCAATTGTCAGGTAGCTGCAATTGCGATGATGGATATATCGGTGGATTTTAAGCGTTTGCATAATTGTTCATAAAAATATGACGCATATATTCTGAAAACTATACGGGTCTATATATGTATACGTATACGATATATATACGGATATACGCTGAGGAATATAGTCCTTGATGTTATATGCGTGTGTGTGCGTGCGTGCGTGCGTTGGTACGATATACACTTAGCAGGGAACTTTTCGATCGAGTGGTTTGGCCTCGCGCACAGGCTCTTTTATAGAATACCATATAGTATAGAAAGCGAGAGAATGAGAAGAGCTATAATAATTAATGCGACATACGAATCTTGATAATTTTGGATATATAAGGGATGCTAGAAATGCTGATTAATGGCCGAATGAGTACCTCGTTGTGGAAGAGCGCCTTGAACGCATCCCTCGGGTATCTCTGAGTCCCGTTGCGCCTGAGCATTTGCTTGCACTCGGCGAGCTTGGCGGTGCGCCGGCGCTCGAGGAGGCACTCGCGCTCCATGGCGCTGAGCTCCTCGGTGCTGTCGGGATCTCGGCGACAGCTCCTCTCCATCCTGCGCTCGGCAGCTTCCGCGCGCTGCAGCCGTTGCTCCATCCTCTTCGCCGCGGATAAAGGCTAAATCCTCGATGATCGACTGCGCGCTCGATCCTATCGACTCATAATAGTGCGCGAGATTATAGGCGCGAACGCGCCTGCTTAGTTTGGCGACGCGCGCGGATCTGCTCTCGGCGATGGAAATCCGATTGCGAGTCTGCGTTCGCGCGCCGCTGATGGGGGACCGCAGGACAACCTTTCACTTTTTCACAGCTAATAGCCGCGATGCCGCCGCCGCCGCCGCACATTTTTTTATCCTAAAAATACACCTCCTCGTCTCTGTACTCTCGAAGCTCAAAGAAACAAAAAGAAAGTCCACCTATGATTTTTTGCGAATCGACCTTGCACGCATTTCGCCATAGCGCGATGATCTCAGCGGATCGATCGATCTTCTTATCCCTTCCGGATTGCGAAATTCCTATGTATACATATATCGACACGCACGCGGATTTAATACTCGTAGCATAAAAGGAAAATCCCGGAAAATCCAGAGCAGACGCATTAAATGGACCAAAGTTAATTAGTCTCCTAGCTTTCTCCTGCAAAGAGGTCACTCATCTCGTAGCTTGCTATAGTAGGTCGCGGCGAGCTTCTTTATACAAGTACGGGCACTTGTAATGCTATAGATGTAAGGGGGCGGCCGGCGCGGGTGAGTGCGCGTGCGCGCGCGCGCGAGGGAGGAAGATACTCAGCCGGCGCAAGGGGCGCAAGTGCACAATCGTCCCGAAACCACGCTCGCGCGCATGCAGTGATGCAAGTCGCGTCGACGAGACGTGCAGAGAGCAGCGATCCTTCAAAAGTATCCTCGCTATTTAAGGTAAGCTTTTACTCGCTACGCGTTTGAGTCGACCTTAGTGTGTAAGGTAGGCATATACGCATACCTACTATACGGCACCCCGCACCCATCATACTTCTCGAGAACAAGCTCTCGTCTAGCATCGCGCAAGCGCGCTCGATTTTATGTATATATATATATATATATATATATTGTTGCAGCCGGACCGAATGTCAAAACAAAATGCATGCGCAGTGTGAATTCAGTTTGCGTTTGCGTATACGCGCGGACGAAGGTCGCCCATCAATTTTTTCCCCACTGAATAAAGGCTATATAACTACCTACGTATTTTGCAATGTAGTCGTCTGACAGATGTCAATTTTACTACATTTGTTTTTATTTCCATCGTTTTACGTTTTACGTTATTTGTTCGGCGCGATATGTTTCTGCATTTTCATATAAATCATAATACATGCATGAATTTTCAAAGTTAAATTATATGACATATATATATGTGTGTGTGTGTAACTGTCCGCAGACGATGGGGTCACAAATCTTTCCATTTCTGATGTTACTGATGCTCTGGCCAGCAAATTGCTACGATGTACCGTGCAATTTCAACGCAATGTGTCTCTGCTGGATCCAGGACGATGCCGACTTTACAAAGATGGATATAAGTTGCACTGGAGTTCCCTTTGCCAGATTTCCAGGTATAAAAAAAGTATACAAAATTAAAGTCTCGCATAATTATATAAATGTTGCCGTGAGTCCACCGTAAGTCCACGCGATACTCATCATTGTTCGGTGTATACTCGCAACGTCTACAATATTAGAAACAAACATTTTATATTGGTTACATTAGAATCATAAATACAAGATGCAGGATATGCTCTGGTAAAAAGTTGCGTCTACGATTGAAGTGAGTAAAAACATTGAACAATTTTCTATACAGTATAGAAGAGGTTTGAAATTTGTCTCAATAAGTCTCTACCTTGTCCACAGAAAGTGGACTTGAGCCGTTATTGTATGTAATGTACATAAAACGTATTTTCAGACGTATCAATAAGTTACGTGGCCCAGCTTGATGTCTTAGGCTCGGGTCTGCAAGTCTTTGACAACGAAGCCCTGGCCAGTGCCTCGGGAGTTGAGGCACTTGGCCTGATGAGCAATCAACTAATGAGTATTGGTGAAAAGTCGCTGTTGTAAGTCTATGTATACTAAACAGTAATGCGTCTCAACCGCGCACAAGAACGCGCGAATTCAATTTTTTATCATCATTCTTTATTTCGCAATATTTATGTGATAATGCTATTCCATCAGGGGAGTAAGTGATAGTTTGCGCTCTCTGGACTTGAGCTATAACTCACTGGAGGAGGTTCCACTGCCAGCTTTGCAGAACCTGCGAAAGCTTAACTGGCTCAATATGCACAGGTGAGCGCAATAATAATAAGCTGCCAGAAATATATTTGGTGCGCGATTCGACAATTCATCGATGCTCGCATATTAAAAATACGTAAAGTCAGTTGAGCTGCGCGTATATATTCTTTTTGTAATCGCCGATTTTGTATATAATATATAGGCAAAAAAGTTGCATGTAGAACGTTCGCGAAAAAACGAAGACCGCGAGTGCGCGAGAAATGAAAGGCGGCTTAAAGTATCGAATTGTCAAATTAGGCACAGCGGCCACTTACATATAGGTATATACATACATATGTAGCAGTAATTACGGGCGTGGCCATTACAATATTGTGTATATGTAATATATCTGCTTGTTGCGATGCAGCAATCATCTGACGACATTGGAAGGCGATTGGGGTTACGTGAGCGACACACTTTTGCACGGCTTTTTCGGCGACAACTCGATATCTGCGATACCGCAGAGTTTTTCGACATTCGCAACCCTCATCTGGCTGAACCTCGACAACAATAACATCGAGCAGCTAGAGGCAAAGAGCTTACCACCCAATTTGGTCACCCTAAGCTTAAACACGAATCTGCTCAAGACGCTGCCATCCTGTTTGGCTGAACTCAATGATCTCGCCTGGTTGTATCTTCGAGGAAACGATATTAAGCAGCTCGAGTTTCCGGACTTTAAAAATCCCAACATCGAAATGATCGACTTGAGCGAGAATTCCATTGAGAGCATAACTTATCTTGGCTCCAACAATAAAACGCTCCGCGTGAAAGATTTGAATTTGTCCGGTAACTATAATAGGCATTAATGCGCGTGTATATGTATATTTCTATATATAGCTGCGATGATGATCAGCATCGAAATAATTCGCTGCAGGTAACCGTCTCTCGAATTTGGGCGGCCGGAAGAGCAGCTTTTCGAACATGTCGATCCGGCGGATTCACCTCTCTCTGAACCGAATCCGATCAATGGAGGATGACGCATTCGATGGTTTGGAAGAGAGTCTCGAGTATCTGAATGTCGAGAGCAACGAGCTGACGAGCTTGCCGAGAGCCGTGAGCAGCCTGCGCCGCCTGTCCTATCTCTACCTGGCGAACAACGCATTGCGCGAGCTCCGCAACGACAGCTTTGCCGACTTTGGCCAAGAACTCAAAGCTTTATCGCTCGCGAGCAATCAATTTGAGGCGGTGCCGGTGGACGCGCTTTTCGGCTGTTCGAACCTACTGCACCTCAATTTGGGATATAATAAAATCTACAGAGTTGAACCTGGCGACTTTGACTGGGCTGATAATCTCGAGATACTGCTGCTTCGAAATAATATACTGACCCACCTGAGGCGCCAGACGTTCCGAGGTTCGTTGTTATATTTCTTTCTCTCCGATCTCGCTCTCTCTCTCTGTAATATAATATTGTGTCGCTGTCTGGTTGCAGGTGCAAGTAAATTGAAAGAGCTGAGTCTTTCGTTCAATCACCTGGCGGATATCGCGGACGAGGCTTTTGCAGGTCTGGAAGACAGTCTAGAAATCTTGGAGCTGAGCTTTGCCTTCTCGACCGACGTATTTCCGCAGCGAGCGCTCAGGCCCTTGCGAAGCTTGCTTTGGCTGGTACTCGATAACAATAACTTCCACACGATCGAGAGCACAGCGTTCTACACATTGCGAAAGCTGCGCTACATCAATCTCGAATCGAATCGGCTGCACTATTTGCCCGAGCGCATTTTTCTCACGGAGGTGCACGCCGAGCTTCGCGACGTCAAGCTCGGCTACAACTTCCTCGAGAGCATTCCGGAGAGCACCTTTCACAACCTGACCGAGCTACTCTCGCTCGATCTGACGGGCAACAGAATTAGGTCCCTTGCTCCCGACTCCATCAGGGACTGTCCCAAACTCATCACTGTCTCATTGGCGAATAATCGCATCTCGACAGTAGATCGATACGCGCTCAGTGGATTGTCCGCTCTGAGATTTCTTCATCTGGAATTTAATAAGCTGACATTTCTGGATTTCGAGTCGTTCGCCGATAGGTGGGTGTGCCCTCTATATATGCAATACCATGCGTACACATACACATAAATACATAAATATGTACATGCGCAGCGGAGGTTCCGATTTCACGCTCAACGTATCGTACAATTCGATTGGCACTTTGAATCCAAGTATTTCCACCACCATCAATTTGACTCGTCTCGATCTGGCGTTCAACAACCTCACTCACCTCAGCGCCGATGTCTTCATCAACACGCCGAATCTAAGAAGCATAAATTTACAGAACAATCATTTATCGTCGATAGAGCCAGGTATACGTTGCTATAATTATATGAATATTCAGCGCAATATCTGGCTTTTTTTCTTCTCTTCAATGAAGGCACGTTCGCTCTGGAGAACCTAGACAGCCTCGATCTCCGTGACAACCGGATCGAATCCCTGCGCAAGCAAAGCTTCAACGGACTGAGTTCCCTGCAACAGCTCGATCTCTCGGGCAACGTCTTGTCGCAGTTGACGAACGAGCAATTTCGCCACCTGCGC
This sequence comes from Muscidifurax raptorellus, assembly GCA_020010945.3. Lineage (NCBI taxonomy): Eukaryota > Metazoa > Arthropoda > Insecta > Hymenoptera > Pteromalidae > Muscidifurax > Muscidifurax raptorellus. Next base: position 229,858 of record CM052081.1, on the reverse strand, counting down.
AATTTACGCGTATTGAATCTGTCGCGTAACCGGCTCCGCTCGCTGACCCGCGATGTCTTCACTGGCACGCGCCTCGAGATCCTCGATCTTGGCATGAACAAGTTCACGGTTGTTCCGTCGGCGCCTTTCCTCGACGTCGGCTACACCCTCAGGTAACAACACTGCTACACCTTATTATATGCGGATATGGAATTTTTATGCGACTTAAAAAACTCGACATTTCAGAAGCATTGATCTATCGGACAATTTCATCGATCACCTGGACGCTAAATCCTTTCCGACTTCGCAACTGACCTCTCTTAATCTAGCTCGCAATCACATTGAAATTTTACCGGACAACTCGTTTGTCTCGCTCTCCAAGCTACTTGCCCTCAACATTTCTCAGAATCATTTGCGAGCAAACTTCAAAGAGGTTTTTCATTATCTGCCCGATCTGAGACAGCTGAGCCTGGCTAATTGCGGCCTTAAGAGCGTTCCGCATTTAATGCTGCTGTCGCTCAACTACTTGGATCTCTCGTACAATGTTATCGACGCCATTCGCGAGAACGAACTGCAGTACTTTAACACGCTCAAGGTTCTTCTATTGACCAATAATTCACTTGCCTCGATCAATGGACTTGCGCTAGGTTTGCTGAGAGAATTCGACATATCCGGGAACCCCATAAAGGTGGGCATTTTGCTCATTGTAAAACATGATAATAATAATAATAATAATAATAATAATAACGTTTCATCATTTGCAGCAATTGTCGAGAGATACGTTTTCAGGCTACCCACGTCTTGAAAAGCTCAATATTCGCGATCTTAACAATACGCGCGCCGTTGATCGCGACTGTCTCAAATCTCTGAGCTATTTGAAATATCTGCGCACGCAGACCTGGCCGGACGTGTCGAACTTTCGACTGCGACACTTTCTCAGCGGGCTGCCACTGCGCGTCGTGGAAATCCAGGTTATGGAGCAGGAGCTTACCGATCAGTTGCACCAGGCCTTCACCAAGCAGCTTCGAGAGCTCACGATAACCGGGCAAAATTTGCGATTCATTGCTGCCGACGCATTTGCCACGATCGAGGGTGCCGAATTGATATTGAGAATTAGAAATACCCAAGTACAACGATTCCAATCGGACATCTTCTTGTCCTTGGCGAAGCGCATGTCGCAATTGACCTTGGATTTGAGGAATAATCACATCAACGAGTTGAGTCCATCGGTCATCTATGGGAACCTCTCGTGGGAGACGGTCGGCACCAACATGGTCTCGGGTATAAATCATTAATTCAAACATTGAATATTATACCGTTTATTGTTGCAAAGAAACACCTTAATTTTCATCCGTATTATACAAAGTTATCTTTTTCTCTGTAGGTACGTCTATCGCAGAATACAGTATAATAAAAGTCTCGTTGGAATTCACACTTTAACGCGCCTAAACAAATTATACATATATATATTTTACAATTGAAATAATCAGCTATATTATACACATTCCGAGAAGATACACTCGGATATATCCGTTTCATATAATAGAAACTCACCAATTAGCGTAATTTATATATCATCCTTAATTCTATATAATTCTTTTGTATTTTATGAGCTCAATCATATATATATATATATATATATATATTAAAACCGGGATAAGAATAGAGCAGCAGATACGTTTTCCGATATTATAGGCGGCGGTTACATATAATATTATAGATCGATTATGATAAATGGTATTACAATATGTGAATCATAATCTTATATAGATGAGAATGAATCTCAAAATTGTATTCGAGTGACTTTTCTCAAAGTCCTTTATATAAGAAGCGGATAATGCGCATAAGAACTTTCTCATCCTTTATAGAACAAAGTATTGTCGAAACTTTGATACGGTCGTATAAAAAAATGGGAAAACGGTCCGTGTGCAGCTAGTAGTGCGAAGTACTTATAATATAAAATAATATAATGTAATTATATATATATAAATGCGTGTTGCAGGTGGGCTGCAGCTGTCGGGTAATCCGCTCGAGTGCGACTGCGAGATAGCCTGGCTGTCGCTGTGGCTGCGCCGTTGGCTGCGCGAGTCTCGCCAGATCCACACAGCTTCGCAATCGGACGCCCGGCAGTTGCGCAGCCTTGCCGGCAGGGCCGTTTGTACCGAGACGACGCAGCTCTACTCGTCGGGGCGCGCCCTCCTGAACCTCGGCGCAGCCAACACCGCCTGCCAAGCCTCGGCTCTCAGCTCGGCACCGGGCCGCGAGTTCGATGCCGCCGCCGCGGGCCTTCGACTGCTGCTCGCGCTGCTGCTCGCTCGTCTGCTGCGGTAGCTGCGATCCTGCGCGCAGCCCGCTCACCTTTCCATCTACCTATATTAACTATCATATACACATTATAATCGACTGCTTTGATGATTTTTCATTCTGGCTGCGCGCCCTACGTACAAAACTGCGCGTTCAATTCAACATAAACTGCAGTCAACGACGCGACAAATTTTCCAGGCAACGCTCGCGCGATCTTCCTCACATTTCTTCTATCGTTGTAAACTTTATGCAAAATTTCAGTATATAAAAGTTTTCGTACAAAAAAAAATTTTTATATATATAACGTGAGAATTATATAAATAGTCCACACGCAATTATCTCGCATCGTCGTGTACACGAGGACTTACAGCATATATTAGTATTATTGTTATTATTATTATATAACGCGCGGGTCCGTGCATCACGCAATCCGTGGCCGCGCGCGCGACGGATCATTTTGGCGGAAAAATCTAGTTTATGATAAATTTTCGCGTTTCACGAACGACGACTGCAAACAAGTCATGAGAGGCCTAATCAGATCAGACGGGAGGAGCCTGCGTGTGCTGTAAGCAGCCCTCGACGTTCTCCGGCCAGTCGCAAACGTTCTCGTTCGGATTGAAGACGAGGTTCACTGGGCAGGGCATGTGATGTTTACGTTCACCCTCGCACATGTAGTACATCGTGCAGTCGTTCTTGTCCGGGTGGTACGAGATATGGTTGTCCTCCTCGTCGCAGGTCACCTCGTTAGCTAAAATTATACGTAAACGCGACAATGTTTTTATACCTTTTTTATATAGAAACTGCTTATATATATATATAAAATAATTGTAGAGACTTAATTATCGAGTCGATTATCGAATTGTATCATTATTTCAACAAATTTCTATCTAAGAACGTTTGCGCGCACACCAATATGAATAAACGAAGGATTATTGTTGAAAATGTTGAGATACAAAACTTACGGTCTTTGGTGGTGTACTTTCCCCCGCGTACATTGCTCTCGTACGGTCCCTCGTACTCGAGCTTGACGCTGTAGTCTTGCAACTCCTTCTTCATTGCCTTGATCAATGGGAACTTGCTGTTACCGCAAGATCCCTTGAAATCGTCCATGTCCACCGACCAGATCATGATCCCTCCGAATCCCTCCTCCTTCAGCCAGTTCATCTATAATTTATACACGTGATCAGCCAAGCCAAGTATTATACGCGCAGGGCGCACAGCGTTGCTCACCTTGTTGATAAGACTCCTCTCGTCGTCGAAGCCCACCCACTGATCGTCCCTGTAGGCAAAAGGAACTTGCTGCTCGCTGTCCCATACGAGCGTCGTGTTGTCTTCGTTGAGAAAAGCGCACACCTCGTAGTAGGAGAGGAAGCCGGGCTCGTTCGTGAAGTTTCCGGCGGCGCCACCACCGGAGGCTGGCGCGCCGATGTCGAATTTCGTCTTGTCAACGAGAGTAAAGGATCTGCCGTAGGTCGGCATACCGATCATGAGCTTCTCCTTTGGCGCTCCCTGCTTGACCCACTCACGCGCACTGTAATCCTGCAGAAACATTGGGTGTCTAAACTTCATGCGCATGTATACATTTTTTATCTTTTTCATCTAATACGCGCTTACCACGGTGAGTTTCTTCTGGTAACTCGTAGCACTTTCTAGCGGGTAGAGGGGACTGTTGTGTCCGACCTGCCTCTCCCATTGTCCGTGAAAGTCGTAAGTCATGACATTTATAAAGTCCAAGTATTTAGAAATCTCGGGCACGTCGTAGCTGAAATAGGTTCGTATTATGTTCGTATTATACAATTTTTACTAATAACAACAACAATAACAATATTTACCCCGCAGCAATAGCTTCGAAACTGGCAGGAACGGCGGCAGAGAGAATGAGCTTGGGCAGTCCTGTGCTCTTGGCCTCACCCTCGAAAGCAACTCTTAGTTCTTTCAAAAGATTGACATAAGCTGCGCGGTCATCGGCGCCTCTGCAACGAGAATAATGAATTTTAATCATCATCGGACGATACGCGCGAGTGGAAATTAGCGGAATTTCAGATTGTACCGTGGATATTCCCAGTCGACGTCGAGCCCATCGAATTTGTATTCACGGAGGAAATCGATAGCTTCGTACACGAACTGATTCATGCGGAAAGTATTGCTGGTGAGTTCTTTGAAAGGAGTCGAGCCGAACGCCCATCCACCGATAGCCAGAAGGATCTAAAAATAAAGGAATGTGTACAGGCCGTATATATGATGTTACATGAAATACCGATAGGGATGTATTCGTTAAAAAAATGAGGCACCTTGATGTCGGAATTCCTTTCGCGAAGGGCTATGAGCTTTTCGTACATCTCGGCATCGTTGTCGTTGCTCTCGGAGAGCAGGTGCTTCTTGAGCGTGGCGAACGCGTAGATGACGTGAGTGCAGAGAGACGCGTCGATGTCCTCGGGCATGAACTTGCCAGCCCCGGGCCTCTTGTGAGACCAGTTGGTCAGGTAGCAGATAGTTTGCGGCTCTCGTTCTGTGCGCGCGTAACAAGAAGAAATTTAAATTCAAGGAATATGTATATTCATACATGTATATGAATGAACTCACGTCTCCCGGGGCTGACGAGCAGCTGCTGCGTCGTCGGCGAGGGTTTGGCGTGCTTCTTGGCCTTGCTGAGTACCTCCGAGACGGAGATCTTGTAGGGCTCGGGCTTCTTCACGGCCACCTCGGTGATGCTGCTAGCGACGGCGCTCCAGTCGACGTCCTTGCTATTGCTGCCTCGGGAAATGCCGCGCAGCTCCTCGCGCATCGCTCCGATCAAGGGGTAGCGCACCCCGCTGCCGCAAACCGTGCCGTTGAAGTCGTCCATGTCCACCGTCCATACCATCGCACCTATTGCACACGAGTACCCATTGCATATATACTTATATAGATTACAGACGCGCGTGCTACGTAGTCCAGCGTAGTCCACGAACCTCCGTATCCCTTGTCCTTGAGCCAGCGCATCTTGTTCCTTATGGATCTCTCGTCGTCGAAGCCGACCCACTGGTCGTGATGCACGAGATACGGCACTTTCATCTCGTCGTCCCAGATGTACGCGGCTCCGTTCAGCAGCATCTCGCATATCTATATTTATTATGACATAATATACATATAGTAAATCAACTGTTCTACATATAGGCATTTACATATGTATTATAATATAAGCTGACCTCGTAATAGGCTAGGAAGCCAGACTCCTTGGTGTATTCGCCGGCTTTGCCACCGCCGCTGGCTGCCGCGTGGACCTTGAAGTTGGCCGGATTCGAGAGAGTGAAGGAGCGCCCGTAGGTCGGCATACCGATGATCATCTTCTCTTTGGGCGCGCCGAGTCTCACCCAGAGCGAGGCCGCGTTATCTACGCTCAGCTGCTTTTGCCACTCCGAGTCCAAGGACGAGGCGTACAAGGGCGCGTTGTGACCGGTCTCTCTTTCCCACTTACCGTGGAAGTCGTACGCCATCAGGTTTATAAAGTCCAGATAGCTGCGCCGAGTCATATAATTATGTAGGTAAGAAAATTAAGTCATTCCTCTTGGTATTTACGGGCATTCCCTACCTGGCAACGGCTGGAACGTCGTATCCGCTCTTCACGTTGTCCGGCCCCACTGGTACAGCGGCCGTCAGCAAGAGGCGGGGCTTTTTGCGCTCTTGCGCCTCGGCTTCGAACGCCTCGCGCAGTTCTACAAAGCGAATCGTATACACGTATGAGCTTGCTTTCAAGCAACGACAAATAAAAAAATATATTCACGTATAGATATGGAAAACAATGTCTGCACCTTTGAGCAGCAAAACAAAGTTCTTTTTGTCATCGCCACCCTTCGGGTATTCCCAATCCATGTCCAATCCATCGAAGCCTCGTTCGCGGAGGTACGGTATGGCACTGTAAATGAAAGTCTGTCGTGCGTATCTCGTTGAAGATACATCTTTGAATTTCTGCGTGCCAAAGGACCACCCACCTGGACATGATTAGACGCGTATTGTTATTAGGCTGATAATAATATATAGCTTTGCGTTAAAAAACATGACTCACCGATAGCCAGAAGAATCTTGAGCGACGGATTGGCCTTTTTCAGTCCGATGATCCTCTCGTAAAGTCCGACTTTGCCGTCCTTCGTCTCGTCGTTCGACTCAAAGCTCGTCAGCTTGTTCTTCTTGAGCCAGCCGAAGGCGAATATAACGTGGGTGCAGAGATCCGGCTGAATGTCTTCCGGCATGAACTTGCCGATTTTCGTGCGATACTGGGACCAGTTCGTGTAGTAACAGACGATCTGCATAATATATATATATATATATATATATATATATATTTATATATATTACATCTCATATATATGCACAAACACACACAGAACATACACGCATAGTTTATGTAAATCGAAAAAACCGCGAGCTTGTACTGCTGTATACAGCTGAACGCGCGCGTTTTTACATCTCTGCGCAAACTTTAAAGGCTGATACCCTCGCCATTATTCGACTTTTTTATCTCCAAAGCTTTTAGAACGTTCTCTCTTAGAATAATAATAAAATAGCGGATGCGTATTACCTTGTAGTCGTCGGTAGCACCTTTGCCCGACTGCAGCTCGTTCTTCGTGTTCTTGTTGCTGATGCGGTTGCGCGTCACCTTCAATCTATTTACACTAGCCGACACCTCCTGGTCGCTGGAAAGCGACGGCCGCGACGTCGTCGGCCTGCGGAATCTCTTCCTGGCGCCTTTACCAGAAAACGGTCAGTTTTACACATAGTGGTAGCTCGTGCAATAATTAACGTATATGCATACGGATACACAATGGCTCTTTTGTCGTATATAAACGAGGTGAAGAAAAAAAAACGAAAATTTACTTTTCTACGCATATCTCATTAAATCATTTGCGTCAATAATTTGAATATACATATAAGGTTTGTCCGTAAAGCCCGCCTGTGCGAATGAATCCCGACTCGTTTCTATTATATATGTGACTCGCTCACCTTCCGTCTGGTCGACTAACAGCGACACAGCCAGACAGACCAGCAGCAGGGCCATCGGCAGCCTCGGCACCTGTGAAGCAAGAAAGAAAGAAAGAAAGTCTTATATAATATGCGTTATATAATAATTCTGATAATATGCGAACGGCAGCATCAGCTATATAGCCTCGCGATGCTTTCCCCATCATGCGATGTATACGCAGATGCGATGGATATATACCTATAGACTTATTGTCGCGAATATTTAAATACAACTCCCTGCGGTAAGGCGACACGTAAATTATTTTTCATATATCCGTCTTGGCAGAACTATATTGTATATATATAGATGAAATGGAATCGAATAGGAAATGAGAATGCATTGTTAGACAGTCGGTACACACTTGTCTCGTTCTTTTAATAAAATTATATACATCTACATGCGGCTTTTTTCTACAGATTTTCCAAATATTATATTGCTATAACCTGTGCTCTCGGCAATAAAAAACATGCGCTATATTGCAGTTTTCTTCATTTACTTTCACACTACATAGTATCATGGAGTATATAGTATACTCTATACATAACGTGACGTGCGCATAAATATGCCGCAATCTATATAGTCGCGGCAATGGGACGGAAATGAAATAAAAAAAACACACACACACACACACACAGGCTCTAAGTATATACCTATAGATATGAAGGGATATAATATATATCGCACGGATGTAAAGACGCTGCGAGATGCGGCTTTGAAAAGGAAACGGTGCAGTAACTCGCCTTGAGCGTTGAAAAAGGAGGAAGAAATTGAATGTGTATATCGCGATTTCGTTTCTTCTTTTCTTTTGTTATAAATATGCTAGCTATAAATATACGAATATATATGTGGCGTGTGCGCGTATATATACAAGCTGGTGTCGCAAGGCGCAAATCAAATGCCACATACGCGCGTGTCCCTTCACTTCCGCGAGAGGCCGTTTTTCTCTCCGATCTCAATTTCTGGGGCTTGGATCTGGGCAAAAAACATGGTAGAGCTTAAAATGTCGAATTTCGGATGTATATTGAATTTCGTTTATATAGCCTCGGGGCTGCGGACATAAAAAATAAGAGAAAGACTTAATATGCATATTATGTATATGTATATAGGTAGAAAATATATATGACAGAACTGCGACTTCCGCGTTTAATATATTTAATTTGTAATATGCATATATAGTATGCAGAAGGTGTGCATGCAGCAGCATCGTTTTACGGCTGATTGTTGTATATATATATAGTTAGCGAGCAAGGGAGAAAGCTAAGTATAGCGGACGGCCCGCGGGCGATGCGTTCATTGAACTTGTACCTATGTAGGAAAATGAAAATTCATTGGCGTGCACGGCGCGATTATCGATCCTATTACAATAAATGAGCATCGCGATAATTATCGCGTGCGTAAAGGTGCGACTTTCGAATAAACATATATAATATACGTACGCCTAGTCGAGAAATGCCCGCGTTCGCCTGCATCATTTTAGATTGAGGCCGAGTCGTCAAAATTTCGCTGCTCCTTCTTTCATATCTCTCGTCGCTTATAAGTACGCGCGCGCATATATATATAGTCGCTTGTATATATATACATATACAACATACACAGCTAGTACACAACTTTTTTATAGCAGGCAGTTTTATTCGAACCCTTTCACTTTCGCCAATGGCTTTTTGTCACTTTGCAATCCTAAACAAGTTGTTACCTCATGATGAGAGCGAGTACTGCCAAAGTCCTCTCTACTTCGAGTAACTATGTATATATATATACAATCAACTGCTGGGTTAAGCCGAATTTCGCTGCGCGGCGGGTGATCGTATATTAAACGAAAATATTATATTACGAGCCGCGTAAAAGTAATTTCTCGCTCCGGTGAGATTTATTCTTTCGGAACAGATAATATAAAATCTCTATACCACAAGACGACGATTTGCACCTTCTCCGAAAGTGTATATAATTTTTTGCTCCAACGGGCCCGCGAGCTATATATACCTGTATATATATACATAGCTATATATTATGCCGTGTTGTTGTGCGCGTTTGCGGATGCCAAGATTATGCTCCTAATGTACAATAGGAGAGAGGAAAAGTGGATTTATACGCAGCGGCTCGCGACTTTCATCCAGCTATATATAAGCATATAATAAACATAATATGTAGCCTTGGGATACATGGTTGCATCAATTAACCGAAATGATAATAAAAAAGGTCCATTTTTTAAGATTGTATAATAATTCAAAAGAGCTAACGTATATATATATATATATATATATATATATATATATATATTAGATACTATTTATTCGAATATGCGCGGCCACGTGGTATAAAAAATTTGTTGTAAAATCGTTCACAGTCGAAGGTCGAAGGCGCCAAGGATAAAGCCGACGAATGTTGGGTACTGCAGGCTATCCCTTACCTTGGGAGATCGCGTACCGGTGTATAACGTGCCTCTTGTTTGCATATACCCACTCGAAGCATGTAGAAAAGTGTATATAGAATATATAGATACTTATTGGCCGGCGCTGAACGAATTTAATGTTCCGAGTGCCCGGCGTTTTACGATATTTTGGGCTTCCTATAAATATTTATAAACCGCGAGGCTTATTCCATTGCTCGCGTATTTTTTACTGATTCAGGTGTATATTAAATAATAGATATATTATAAGATATATATGAGTTTATGAAAATAACGCACGTCTACATACAAATTACGATCTCGATATACTCTGCTGCAAATACATACACTTTGCGTTGATGCTGCACAAATGTGCACAATGTGTGATGATTGTAGCAATGACGATATTTATGTATGTACGCGCTTCGATTTTATATACTATCGCGCCATCTCAGAAATGATCTCTCGAAACTTCTCAATGCCCCTGTAAACACTCGTTTTACCACATCAAATGTCCGCGCTCAATACGGTTCGGGCTGCCTCATTTATATAATAATAATAATAATAATAATAATTATTATTATTATTATTATTTTCACCAATGGAATATGCACTTAGGCAGCGGCGAAAGGTAATCGAATCGGCAGCTATAGAAAAGTCCAGAGACAATACACTTACAGTCGAAACCGCAACAATCAAAAGCCGTCATCTGGCAAACAATTTTCTTCGCTATCCAAGTTGCGAATAGAGCAAATAAGCACGAAGCTGGAGTAAGAAGGCTGCGGGCGCGAGGAAAATTTGTTATAACTTGTCAGTCATGCTGCGAAAAATGCTTATCTTTTTTTTCGTTTTGTTTTTTCGCATTATTCTATAGGTACGGCAAGAAATAGGAGCTTCAAAATTATAACTAAAATTAGAATTTAAAAACATTTCACTCATGTATTTGTTATATAATATACGAGAGCTAACAAATTCGAATATTAATTATTATAAAATACAATAGGACTTCCCGCGAAAGCGCGTCGGCTGTGTAAAAGACAGTATAAGGCATATATACAATAATATAAAACTGCATACAGCCACAGTAGGCTGCAGTAGTCGCAATCGTAAGACTTGTTAGAAAGTGAGCTTGTCTTGCTTGACCGACTAATTCTATCCGGTTTTCAATTTGGATTTTTACCCTATTTTATAACTTCTGCATCCTTTGGACGCACTTTTTTCGCGAGAATCGCTGCAGGACGGACACACTCTCACACGACGGCTCGATGCATTCGCCATCTGATATATATGCATATCACATCAGCTATGTAATTGCATATTGGAAAGCCGCGTATATACGTGCTTATACGCGCGAGAGGCCTTGAAAATTCAACAATCGATACGAGGATTCTCCTCGAGTTTCTCTTAAATTTAGGATAAGAGAATTAGAGCGCTCATGAGCGATTTTTTTCCATTTTATTTTCTGCTCCAGCCGTAGCGATCACTAACTCAATTAAGTTAATCATATATGCAGGCAAAGTCATTGGCCCTTGTATATATATATAATGCAGTTGGCTACGGCGCACGGGAACTTATTTTTCCGATGCAAATCATTCTAATGCCAAAATAAATATAGATATCAAGTATATGATGATGATGATGATGATGATAATGATGAATGCGCGACGCGGAAATAAGAAGGAAGCGCGCGCGGGATATGCGCGGTAACAAATAAACAGTGCGGTAGCCGCATCCTCTCATCTCAAGCCCCAACTTTCTTCACTCCGTGTAATATACTTGTAGGTATTATAACTATATATATATATATATATATATATATATATATATATATAAAGAGAATCAGCGATGTGCGGCTGCATCAATCTGGATCGAATATGGATTGAAATCGCCAACTTTCTACAAACTATATACGCGCTCTACTTATATTACATTATGTTGTATATTTGCACCCGTTAACAGCTACGATTCGCCTTGTTATTTACGACGTAACGATCCTTATTTCGCGCGCCCCTTAAGGTAAATTTATATATACATATATCTAAACATATAGCTTTGATAGTGACGCTATTGGCGAGCTCGGGACCAGGCAGAAATTTTAGTAGCCGATTTGTATATGATGCATTAACGATTGCCGAGAGTTTCGTTTTTATTACAGAGCGAAAGTTTAGCGTACTTTTACTTTCACCGCGAGCGAAAAGTCTATCATGATACACCTATATAGTATACTATGCCATACGTATACTTGGTAGCCAATTTATACATATATTAATTAGTAATGTGCGCGAATGTGCGAAAAAAAACACGTTTCACGACCGCAAAAGAATGAAGAATATAGGACATCAGTGCGTCGACATATAATAATGTCATCTTGTTGCATATTAAAAATCTAATCCACCAAAACACGTTCTGACGCTCTGCAAATGAGTGCATATAAAGTCCCGTACTGCAATTTGATTTTTTGCATAAGTAACGAAAAATCTCTCTTCCTATAAGTCTTGAGTGCATATAATATAAAACCTATATAGAAGGCCCCGTCGCATCGCACATATTGTATTTTCAACACGTACGACGGGGTAGCATTTTTTACACAACGGACGCACTGCATTTATTATATATACCTCTCTCTCTATATGTATGTATATATATATATATATCCTGGTAGCGGCGGCGGTGTGAAGCGCGTAAAATTGTAGTTTTCGTTTCGAGAGTCGAAGTAAGTATGCGGGGATTCTAGGATTTCTTATACGATTTCACTTTCTTCCCGCGGCGTGTATTAATATGCGTATATATACGTATACAGCGTCCTTTCTAAAAAGAATAAGAAAAAAAATAGCTGCCCTCGCACAAAACAACACGACTTTTTTACGCGTCTACTGCTTAGTCGCTTTCATCTCAGATCGTTAACGTCGTTTTCGCTGCATATATATATTATATATACTAATTAACCGCTCTCCGCGAACATCCATCTGCTGCAGGGTTGGGTTCTCGCCGGAGATGCAGGGAGATGCAGTGTCGGCGGAATTGCTTGTGTAACTTTCTTTCCTTTGAGGATTTCCTCGTGGTCGTACACGCACTGTTCGAATCTCGACGCGTAATGTGCAGTGTGCCTGCAAACAGTATTCCGACGCTAATCGTGTGTCGCTTTCTGATCTGCTGAGCGCGTAGAGCTTCGTATACAAAAGTATAAAATAAGCAGCATCGACTACCTAACTGTCTCTCTCTCTCTCTCTCTCTCTCTCTCTCTCTCTCTCTCTCTCTCTCTCTCTCTCTCTTTCTCTCTCTCTTCCTCACGCGTAAAATTTAGGTCGGTATGTTACTTAAACGACCTGCCGAAAACCCGACCGGTCACTCTTTCTTTCTTTCTTTCTTTCTTTCTTTCGCGCCGGCGCGCTCGATTTCCTTCGACACCGGGAGGCCGAATTTTTTTTTAACAGTAGGCTGTATCTATAACAGCCGCTGTGAAAAAAATAAATGATGACCAAGATAATGGATATAATAGAGGCCTTTCTTCTTGCTCCGTCGGAGCTGAAATTATTTTTTTCTTTTTTTAAGTGATCTCACCGCAAATTAAGATTATTTTTCTGTGATGTTTTATACATTATTTATCAACTTTTATGTGAGCTTCTTCGTGTATATGTCTTTTATTTATTTGAATATATGATATATATGTATATTTATTGTTATTATTTTGCCATGCGAATAAATCGTTGACTATATATATACATATTATAGGCTACGCACGTATCTCCCGCGGCATTTTCTCCGCTTATAGCTCGGCGGAAGTGCGCGTGTCTTAAGGCCTTCCGGCGTGAGAGCATCAGACGTCGCGCTTATATTCTTCCACCTCCTATAAAACGGCGATAATGCGACAGTGCTATAGCCCCAAGTGCTATTGGTGTGAAAGTCATCGAAATTGATATTTTAATTTTTTTTATTCCGCGAGATGGGCCGCGGACGCGTCGATTTCTCTTGTTTCATATACAAATAATACAAATAATATTAATAAGATAATATGTAATATATACATGCGGCAAAGTCGGAATTTCAGAATTTTTTAACTGGGCTATTCGTCGTGAAAATAGGGCGCAGCAATAAGAAATAGCCGCGCTATCGCGGTCCTTGGGAATGGCGACTCGTTGCCGTCCCCGCTATTGGATCAGTCAAAAAAAAAAAAAAATAACGCAATATACAAATACGCTATAATTATATTGAATACGATCGACGCGCGTGAATGAAAAAACCTGCTGCACCTGATTCTCTTTCTCTCTCTCTCTCTCTCTTTATGAGGATATTGCGCATTGCCGAAATTACGCGAGTTATCGCTTATATATATGTATAAGTAACCGAGGCTGGAAAGTGAGAGGACCGGCGTATAGGAAAAAAGAAGCCAAACAGGTTTCGCCGCGCGAGACAATGCGATATCATGCATTGCACATGCATATATATAGCTAACTAAGGGATTTCGCAAGGTTCCTCGTCGTTTCCTTATCTACATGCGGCAGTTCCGGTCGCGGGAGCCTGTAGTATATTATTTATATACGTGATCTCTCCCGCGCGCGCTCAGCTCATTGATGTCGAGCATTTTTTTAGAGCACGCCTATGTATATATAATGGTAAGCAGCGCACATCCGTGAAATAAGAAGTGGATCGTCCGATTTTTCAGCGCGGACGACGGAGAATCAGCGGTGCGAAAGAAGAAACTGCAGCCGCCCCGGAAAATTTAAAATACGAATCTGCATACTACAGGTATATTATATGAAAAGTTATATAGACCGAGCGAGACTCTGGCAAAACATGCATCGGAGCAAAATGAGAATGTGAACGTGCGCGGCACGACCCCCTTTGCCGCCGCGTGCGGCTTGCGAAGAAAAGAGAAGCCGTTTCCTCGAGTTTCACGAGCGAAAGGTGCAGCTTTTTACATAATAATGCGCAGCAGTCGTCCGCGGGCGCGCTGCATTCTCGAAATCGGTATCTAGTAGGTATATAGCCAAAAACTAATATATGCATATGGAGGTGCGTCTCCCATATATATATATATATTATATACTTTTCGAAATCACGCAAGACTGACCTTCTACATACGTGTAATCGCGGTCGCTACGAAACACTATCCCCGCCGGCACTACAAATATATAAGTAATAGAACGCAAGAGCGCCCGACTACTCACGGATGCTTATAGCACTGCAGCAGCCGCGCATGATAAGTAGTTTCGCAAGTCTCGCGTGCGGCGCGCGGCGCCGTTTCAAAACTTCCCGACACTGTATAACACTGTACACCATCAGCGCGCCAAGATAAAAACGCAAAACGACGCCATGTATATCGCACCCCTCGTTACCAGCATGTATCTATATCGCGTAATTCTGCGCGTATTGTGTATTACATATTGATATATATATATATATATATATTTACCGCTCTCAGCCTCATGGCTCTTGCAGGCAACGTCGATCCGTGAGCGATGCGACCCAGCTCTCCTAGCTCCGAAGGTTTCCGCTGCAGTGCGAAGAAAAAAAACACCTGCGGGCACTGCACGTCCTGCAGCGATGCTATAGCCAATACAAGCTACAACTCTTCCCGTGCCGTGCACTACTTATATGTATATGTATATTTGTTTTTTAAACTAAAATTCCAATAGACTTTTCTTCGGAAAAGTCCCGACGACACTGTTATACCTATATTATACGCACAAGTAGGTAATGGAAAAAGAATCGAATGCGCGCGCTCATCCGCGGCTCGCGCGACTATTATATATATATAAGTATTGCGATGGTGCACCACCGGCTCGCCTCTCGTCCTCGCAAGCTTGTCTAGCGCTGACAGCTGTTCAGGAAACACTGAAACTATCATTCTCAAATTTAGTACGGTTTGCCGCTCGCGCTCGCAGCGCCGATATTGTATACCTGCTAGTAAGTATGTATGTGTGTGTGTGTGTGTGTATGTAGGTAGGTAGGTAGGTAGGTAGGTAGGTAGGTACCTATAGCTATATAGACGACGACGACGACGACGACGACGACAATTATGCGCGCGCGCTCGCGCCTTTCATTTTAACTATAGTGGCGACACGGCTATGCTTCGAGGGAATAAGAGAAGGAGTACACGAGTACTTGTAGCGCGAGTCGCGGCCAATGGCGAGCCAGCTAAATGGGAACGCGAGAGAGTGAAACGCCAATCGCGCGGTTATATACTTACTTACTTACTTGTAGAATTTGCTCGCCAAGACAAGAAAACTCCGGCGCAAGCTGTGTGCTATATATACTCCTCTCTCGCCTCGCCTATGGGGAAATCCTTAGAATAATCTGTATCTATCTACCTATCTGCCAAAATACACACGGACAACGATCATACACTTTACCTTCTGCTGCGCTACTTTTCATACCAATTTTTATTTTTTTTTATTTAAAATCGCGCGGCTTATATATTAGCATCAACATTTTTGGGCTTTCCATAGGTAAGAAATTTCGTTTTATTATCTTGACGAGAATTTGCATTTCATTAAAAATCGTTATCCCTCGCTTCGGAACAATATACTATATAATATCGTAATGGGCTACTGTCGGGAAGGTTCTCAAATTATGTCATATCACCCATCTCGACTCCATCAGAATTAAAGTACATTATTAACACACAACAAACAGGCATTAAGATAGTTATAATGATAACAACAAAAATGAATTAGATTCGTTCTTGCTTATGTGTAAAAGAAAGCTCTTTATTTGGTATTTTATTCATTTTTCGTTCAAGATAGTTTACGAAATTCTAGTTATAGGTATATATATACCTTGAGAAGAGGACTCGACGTTGAAACTCAAAACACACGATATCACTCATAAATAATCGAATGGTATGAATATTTAATAACCAAACAAATAAGATCCGAGAAACTAGGTGTATATATATGCACCATAGTCTCCTAAACAAAGTTGCAATTGTGATCAGCCAGACGAATATAGCTCCTGTCAATGTTTTCTCTCTCTTTCTCTCTCTCTCTCTCTCTCTCTCTCTCTCTCTCTCTCGCCTGCAAGTCAGTGCAGTGTATAGCTCCGACGACATTAGATGCCGACAGATCGAGATTTCGGATTGAGTGCATCGCGCTCAAAAACATGCATACATATACATACAGAACAATTCCCTTCGCGCCCGCTTGCCTATATATTATACACCAACTGCAGCAGCATTAAGTAATTAGTAGAAACAGTAGTTCAAGTATATAGTCATGTTATAAATATATGTATATATATACATACATATATATATGTGTGTTTGTGTGTGTGTGCATAAAGAGAGAAAGAAATGAATTATACAGATAGACTCGTTTTGTATAGTTTTCGACATACGACATTATATTTTCGTAAGAAACCGCTCGCATTATACATGTGTAGTAAGTACGACTTAACAACTTATAGCGTGATACAACGTGTAAATCCGGATAATCGTGAGAAAATCGTCGTATAGATTTCAGCGCTTTATACGACTTTTGTTCTTCGTTTAGTTTGCTTATGCATCTATCTGATTTAATTTTTTTTTTTCAATATATATCTCCACAATCGTTTGTTTTCATTTTTTCGCATTGAATGACAACGTCATGTCGATACCATGATATACATGATTTAATATCATTTAGTCATAGATAATAATCATAATAATACTAATGATAAGTATAATTATAACAGTAACGATTTTTTTCAATCGATTACAACCAAGAAAAATACAATATGACGCATATGATTTATCTTTTCATTTTATAAATAAAAATAATAGTAATACACGATATAGACAATAAATGGTGGAAGAAGAAACAAATAGTTATCAAATAATTTACACGAACTACTATAAATTCACAACTCGTTCTGTAGGGAATTTCATCGCGCTTGTGAAAAGAAAAATATTTGAGAGGCTTCTAAAAATCGATGTCTTACGCGCGTTAGTTAATATAAAAGCCTACTTCATTGCCGTCGTCCGTTGGCCTGGATGAAACTCCCTAATGAAATCATACATTCCTTGTGTCGCGGAACATTTCACAAAGATCGAAAGAAAATGACAAAAACGTAAATAATAATGTAACAATAATAAAATTAAATAAAAGGAATCAACCAAAAAGTAACAAATAAAGTAAAAACAATGAATTACTCGATAATAATAGCGCACAATTTTATGCTTATACGTGATTTAACGGTAAATTGACAATGATAATAAGTGGAAGTGGTCGCTCTTGAAGGATGAAGCCACGCAGTTACTTAGTTCTCTGGTAGAGTTCTCGGCTTTACGCATCGTGTGGTTGCATGTGTGTGTATGCTAATATTTGTTTTTAAACTCTTTGTATGTTATGGGCGACACAATTTACGTGCATCGCTGCAGCCTTTAGACACCTAGTGCCTTCATTTCGCATACATCCACCTCTCTCGGTTTGTTGGTTTATTTTTTTTTCAATTATTGTTACATAGATCGATAAATCGGCAGCGGCGAGGAAGAAACGAAAGGCCCGATTCGACATTTTCATAAATATCTTTTTGGCACTTCGTCATCGCTTGGTCCTTTCTTCGATTCATCTTTGGGTTTCGTATTGTATCTTTTTTTTTCTTGTTTCTAGTTAATTGCGTGAATGAGTGAGTGAGTGAGTGAGTGAGTGAGTGAATTTCTGTAAGTCGTATTTCCTAGCGTTTATAATAGATACGTTAAATGACGCGCCGACATAACAATATAGACACCGCGAATCAAGGAAACTATGTACCCACGTAACAAGATAAATGTAGAAAAAATTGAAAATTGATAGTCAATTAATTGGTTCCTCGATCAACCCTCCTTAATTAATCCGATAAAAACCACCCCAACCCCGCGCCGGTGTATGATAACCACCCATCAACACAATCATCATCATACAACGATGGATTTTTCCATAGCTAAGCCATGACTTTCCCCTTGAATGAAAATTGTTTTTTTACTCAAAAAACATTTTGACTGGCCGGCGAGCGCGCTTATTATATGCAATGAGCATGAGTACGTGGCAAACGTGTGTAAAAGAGGGATAGGGAAGGGGTGGCGTGGCGCGCTCGCGTTATCCATCCTCGAGCCTTCGAGTCGCGACGACCCCCTTCGTCTTCTTCATCGCGGTTTTCTCTCCAACTCTATGCATATGCATATAATTTAGTGTATGTGTGTGTGTGTGTGTATGTGTGTGTGCGTGTGTGTGAGTGACTAACTCTGATCGACGCATAGGGGTTCGTCGTGTGTTTGTTTGTTTGTTTGTTTGTTTTAAGCGCACACTTTGGTCTGCAGCATCAGCATCGGTCGATCGCTGCGTTGCGTCTGCAGATGGTTTCTGCGCCTATGCTTGGCTGTAGCAGCAGCAGCAGCAGCAGCTCATTGGGCTATGCCGCTATGCTGCTCTGATGCTGCCCCTCCTTTTCTCGCCGATGGTCTTGTTGTCTCTTTGATGTTGTGGTTGTTATTGTTGTTATTGTTATTTGCTTTTTTGTTGATCTTGTTCGTTTTCGTGCTGCTGGCGGTGAGCGGGCGCATTACATGATTATGCACTTGCCCTTCTCGGCCCAGGGGTTGTTCTTCTTGTCGGGTGCGTGGATCAGTGGGTCGTTCTTCTCGTTCTCCTCGACATACTCTCGCATCCTGCGGAGACACAGAAAAGGACGATTAATATATCTGACTTGGCGAGAAAGTCAGTCGTTTCTTAATAATTTATGAATTTTCCGTTTTATCGGAATTTCACCGCGTTGGAGTATAGTCGCGCTGCTCTCGTATGCATACAATAAATACATATAACGCACACGCAGCATCACGGCATGATTCATCGACGCGCTCGCGCTCGCTCTACTTTCTAAGAAACTCTACAGGTCTATATGAATGTATGTAAGATTTATAGCTAATCATTTTAGAACCATCGAACGGGCGAATTTTATTTTTATAAAAAAAAAATGAATTACAAAATTCAGTTACACATACGTTATAATAGTTATATGGTTCTGTGAGACTGATATAGCGCGCACCCCTTGCTGCTCCCGTGAGTCGATTACGAATTTCAACATAATAATGTATACTACACTTATCCACAAAATGAATATATCGTACGCGAATAAAGTTTCGACTTCGACTCCGGCGCCTGCGCGCCAGTGAGCGCACGCGGATACACGCATGAGAGATGCAATCTCTCGCGGCACCGATCACGGTGCAGACCAACGCGCACACTATTATATATCGCTAAACTGCTGTACGTCTCTCGTTAAATTGCAGCGCAGGCATCACGCAACGCGGCGACTCGCTTCCTATATTGCAGTGTGTGTGTGGGAGCGCGCGTGTACATGTAGCGCCGTTGTGCCGCGCATCAGAGTTCAGTGCTCTCGTCGCGCTCGCTCCAGAGAACCTACTGCATATTGGTCTTCGGAAAAAATTTGCCCCTTTACCTTAAATCCGCAGGTGTCAAGCGCCATGTATTTTATATGCACGGCAAGAAACGTCGAAGCGCGAGACCGTCTTTACATACCTCGCGCGCTTTTTATACTCTGCTGTCGCGTATAATGCGAATAATGCACGCGCAAACTAGTTTTGTTATATAGTGTTTGAGATTTTTTTTCGCCAATCATGGCTTTTCCGCGAATATCCTATTTTATACGACGATTCTAATAATAGTTATTATTTTTTATTGTACATCAGGATCTCTCTCCTACACTTAACCTCGGGCTACGTGTGCGTACTTTTAATACCTATAGTCGATATATTATACAAGTACTTTCATCATCGGATGTGAATTACACTGTGAATTTCTCATATGTATGAGTATCCTGCAGTATGTATATGTATATATGAGTACATAATCGTCTCAAATTTGAAAATATAAAGTTACATATAATACATGATCTAATGTATATAGGTAGAATTCGAGAGTATATAGGTATGTGCATCAAATGAAATAAAGTATAGTAGTCGCGATGAAATGTATTTTTCATTAAGTTTTGTGTACCGAATTCGGAGTGGAGCATCAAAATCTATGTCTCTCTCTCTCTTGCACGGTTCCTATTAGAGCCGCGCATTTTTATACGACGAAAATGAATAAGAAAGCAAGCCAATAAGCCGCAATGAGACAGTCGCTCGCGAGCGATTTCAAGACAGGCAGTGTGTATATAATAGCGCGCTCAATGACAGCATCAGAAAACGGGTTCAGAGCTGCGCTAACGTTGCGTTTTCCTCCTTTTTTTCGCGTTTCTCTCTATTGCCGAGCGTGCGGCTCTCTCTCTCTCTCCTCCCCCCCCCCTCACGCGATTACTTATATATAGCCGCATATACACGCACCTATATATATATATATATATATATATATATATATATATATATATATATATATATATATATATATATATATATGTATGTATGTATATACACATAAACGCGCGTAACGGCAGACAAGTCGGTGAAAGGGAATAGCGGGCTATATGCTATATGGCTGCACGAGAGGATTTGCGTTCAAGGCTTGAGTTGAAATGTGTTTGTGCGCGTGCGTGCGCGTGTGTGTGAGTGTGCGTGCGTGCGCGCGTGCGCGCAGCCTACCTACTCCAGCTCCCAAGAAGCTTACAGACTCTGTTTCTGGGAGACGTGCGTAGCCGCATTGGAACCTTTTATACATATATATAATAGTGCTGATCTATTCTTTTTTCTGTTTTCGTCATGTTCGCCAGAAACAATGTTGATTAAACCCTCGTAAGCAGCTCACGGTCACATAAATGATTAACCCCGAACAATTAACCGCGAGGAATAAATAAGTATCTTGAAGTATATCTTTGAAGTGGAAGAATGTGTACCGGGAATGTTTGAAAGTGCGGTAATCGCGTTATGAAAGGTGGATAAAAAATGTTGCATGACAAAGTAAGCGACTTTGCTTTTTGCCTCTATGCGTATATAGTTCGAGGTGCGAATTTTATCATTTTCTTTCGCGACTGTACGCATGCAAGCATCTAGTCAGTGTTGGGTTATTGGCTTATCATTATATGATGGTTTTTCATCAGCAAATGCATATGCTCTTTCTATACCCGATCCTTTCCAAAAAGCTGAGTTAAGTGAAGTTTGGGCAAAATTACCGCGTCGTATTATTATATTAGAATGGTTTTAACGGTCTATTAAAAGTAATATATAACACATCCGCAAGTCTTCATCTTCATCTCTCAATCGACAATGTCGACTCGCGATGGAAAGAATAACTGCGTCGTGCACACGCACTCTAAGTTGAGGAAGCAATCGAAGCGACAATCTCCAAAGAGATGTGGATTATTCCGCATTTGATTTTTTACATCCGTTCGATCAATAGAACCTTTAAACTATTGTTAATTGTTAATAATTAAAAGACACAGAAAATGCCGAAAAAAAGAAAAATACTAAACGAATGAACATAAACTACCAGCGCGCTGCAGTCGCTTTAATCATCTAACCCTGAATCCTATATCTGAAAATCTCAATCGCGATCCCGAACTTAAGCTCGATGATTCTCGAATGGGATTTCCTTCTTCAGTTTATGATTATTTACACAAAAGTATAACCACTTGATAAAACGTAACCATAACTAACGCTTGTTTAATCGATAGCAGAAACTTTGTATGAAAATTCATTAATATAATAAAAGTAATATGTTAAATAGAAAAAGAAAAATCATAAACAAGGGAAATCTAGACGCGCTTGCGCGCCAGATCAATACCTAGTAAGAAGGAAATAAACGCCGAGTTTCATTGCAACAATGATAATAAGACAGCAGTGGCAGCGGCGACCATCAGGTGCAACGAACTCGCGGGCAAAAAATGCGTCGGAGCGCTCTGCATGTATTGCAGGAAAATCCTACTTTGGTAACTTGAACATGTAAGTTATATATGTTCAAGTTTCATACAAAAAGTAGTATATAGTGGTACCATCGGGTCTTTCTCTCTCTCTCTCTCTCCCTTAGTCTCTTCTGATGTATATAGATTCCTACATATATTTTCAAAGTCATTCGTAATTGTTTCGTGATTAGCAACCACGAGGAAACGACGTTTGGCAGGTATCCGATGAAAATGGGCGCGGCAGTGCAATGTCTCCGTTTGAAATTATATATATGTATGGAACACAGAATGACACAGCACTGTTATAGTTGTACAGTGTTTTTTCATTCGTTATATCCGTGCAGACGAAGATACGTGTCAAATCCTATATATAATATGTATTAATGTGTTTACCATACGTGAAGGAAGGCTTTCAGGCATATGTCAAACGGAGAGTAACGGGCACCAAGATTAAGATGTACCATTATATGAACTTTCCATAAATTTTTCATAACTCCTTTTCTTATGTCTGATTAATGAGATGCATCCGTCTATTTATTATTGATATGTGTATACGCCGCAAGCATGATCGCGCAGAGCTAGTTAAAAAACAGGATGTGAAAAATTTCAATTTTCAATGGCTCATTTCGACTGATGGATCATCCACAACGATCCGCATGCTGCTTTCACAATAATAGGTTTATGGACATATATAGGCACTTTTTCAAATTTTAATCGACGGGAAGCCGTTTACTTTGTTGCGACTGTCACGCGTGCCCTAAAACACTATAGTAACACAGAAGCAACAGCTGTATATACAACAGCACCAGCGTTGCATTCAAGAAACGAGAAGAAAAAGTGCGTCTATATAACTACTGTATATATACGCGATTGAAATTCTGATGGGAAGGAGCAGAGACCGCTTTCATTCAGTATATATTATACCTATATGCGACAAAATACGAGTTTTATCAGATTACGTAGACCCAATTCTCCCGTCCTATAAATATACACACACACTTTTTTTTAAATCGTATTCTCCGCGCGTGTCTAGGTCAAGGGAATAGTGATTTTTCTCGATTTAACGCGTATAAGCAATCAGTAGTTCGCTTACAATTCATACAAGTACATCTGTATGCGAGCGTGTGTGTGTGTGTGTGTGAGTGTGTGTGTGTTTACAGCTAGTGCACTACGTTCTATACCAGTCACCAAGACTGTCCGACAAAAGGAGCTCGGGGTCGATCGGTGAAAATAAAAAACGGCCGGCGGCTAGAGCAACGCGCGCAGCTGCCCGTGCCTTTCACTCTCTCGTCAACAGCAGTAACATAGCAGCAGCAGCAGCAGCAGTGCGACGGCTTGTCACGACGACGGCGAAAGTTTTTACCCAAACCCAACACCGCCACCAACCAACTCATCAATTTGTTATACGTACAATGCGATCTCGTTTCTCGAAACAGTCGGTAAATGCGCGAAATTGATAATTCACGTACATAGCCGATGCGCGCGCGCACACACACACACACAGACAGGTGTATGGGTGCAAAATCAAACGTTAATCAAACGCCAAATTTCAATCTTCCGAGGCAAATTTTCTTCTTTGATTTTAGTTGCGTGTTATCTTTAAGACAAATAGCATATACGCGTACACGACGGTGAAAAAAGTTAATAGTAGGTCAGAAAAAATTTAGAAAAGTATGCGATTGATTAAAACAACCTATATTATTATTGTTCTTGTTGATGTTGTTATTGTTTTAATTAATATTTATGCGATGACGGTAAATGAAAAAAAATTAATAAATACGCAAGTGGATTTGCCGGTTGAACTCTGCTTATACTCTGTGACTCTTAACTAGAAAAGTAGCCTAGCTGTCATCTGAAAACGGAACGGAAACTGTTGGATAAGTATTGCTTTCGAACAAATTATATTTAGCAGTTTGCGTTGAGCTTATCTTTTACAATATATAAACAAAGAGGACAATATTTATAAGGAAGCACTAATTAATTTTCGAGCATTGATAAAGTATACTTTAAATATAAGTACACTTTATCAAAGCAACACACCTGCCTTCGCATGCAAGTGTGTCGCTTAATTTCTATATAATAATAATAATAATAACGGTTTCAATTCCGCCCATTTTGTGGCTATTTTTCATTGCTATATTCGAAACATGTGTTGTGTGAAAAATGAGAAGACAGCGCACATTAAAGCATTAACGCTTTGTATTTTGAAGGCGCTGATGTGGAGATACTCCCGAATATAGGAGTAGATCAAATAATATTAATCGAAGGAACACCCTGTTTCTGTTTAGAAAAAAGAAAGCTGCGAGTGGCTTTTTGCAATCTAAGAACCTGTCAGTAACTAGGATTCGGTTTCCAAAAGGATATACATATACATATATATGAATGCATATAATAGAATTATGAAGTATATGATATATTACAGAGGCTGCATGGAAAAAGAAATTCTATTCGAAGCATTGAGGCCTAATGAAACTATGCTATCGTTATCCACCGCCGATTCATGTAACGAAGAGCAATCCCTATCCAATATAGGACTGATGTAACTGCGGGAGTAGCCTCTTCCATATGCGATATTATGTAAAAATAATAATTTGTCGCGGCGGCTAAACGAGACACACGCGCTTTCGCCTCCCGTTATTACGAAAGAAAAACACTCAATGGGGTTCGTGGACTTTTCAGACTCTCTCAAAAAAAAAGTTGGAACGGCATCTTTTATAGGGGATTAAAAAAATCTAGTTATAAATGTAGTTAAATTCTATAACAAATGTGTGTGTTATTTAGGGCCAGCTCCCTCACCTTTTTTAAGTTTACTCAGCCCACCTCCCCCTCAGCTTCTCAAGCCCCCTTGGCCCCTTATTTCTCCAAGCCCCCCCTCCCCTCCTCCGCCTCCTTAGCCTCCTTAGCCTGCTTAGCCTCCACTCATTTTGTGTATTTTAAAATCATCTGTAATTTGGCTTTCTTATTGTTGAAATAAAAAAAGATGAACGACGGATGTATAAGCAGTAAATTTTGGATTGAAAATCATTAAAAAATGTTTGACAATTATAACTTTTGGAAATATGAATTTTAAAAAATGACCTTTTTTATTATAACAACTGCGAACGAAATGGTAAATCTGGTGCGAAAAAGTAGGAAATTTTGTGCTCTTTTAGAAACATTAAGAAGGCAAAAAGTTGTTTTCAAAATAAAAAAAGAGCTTTAATTTTCAAAAGGGGGGAATATGGCCCAAATATATTCCGCGCTAAGGGGTTTTAGAAAAAAAACGACGAGTGCAAATTTTCAGCCTTGGCGCGAGTAATAAGTATATACAGCAAGCTGATTGCAATGCTCGCAAATAATAGTCCGTCAAGCAGCGCGTCTATGACTATGCTTTTTCCTTTCGCCACGACTTTCTTTAACGGGATATCCCCGTCTATAAGGTATATGCGTGTGTATGTCTGTAACTGTGCATGCATGCATATACACGTGCACACACTGCGAGCTAGCCGCCGACCGATTTTTCCTTCCGTTGATGGCGCTTACTCGATTGTTCGCAACACGTGCAGGTGTACACGCGCGCACGCGGATACATACACAAATGTGTGTATATATATATAGATTATTGGTGCAATTGTCTGAAGAAACTACATAACTATATTATATATGTTGTATAGAGTATAGATAATAAAATGCCAATGAGGTCAGAAAAGAGCCTTCAATTTTGATCGTTATCGCGATCTCATTTTTTAATACTATAGCGCATTCGATGATTGTGATATTTGCATATATACACACATGCCCCGCCGAAAGTCTTATATATTATATATAGGTATGTAGGTACTTGCAGTATACTGCACCTCTCTGCATGACCTGAATTATCAACTTTTCATCATTCTAACAAAATAGAACCGCGAGATGAAAATTCACGGATTGCCTACTTAAAAGTATACATGTAATAGGTGTAAGTTTTCAGAGCAGTCGTCGAAGGTGATTCTTCCGCGATGACGTCAACACGCGCGAACCCCGACGCGGTGCACGGCTCGGTCAGTCACACTCGTGTCATTATGTGTGTGTGTGTGTGTGTGTGTGTGTGTGTGTGTGTGCGCGTGTACCTACATATTAGTATAGCTGCGAAACTCCCCCACGAAGCACTTATAAGTATAAGCTACAATTGGGAATAAATCTGGGAGAAGAAAATGCAAGCAGCAGCGCATCAGTGAAGAGCACCGCCCAATAAAATCGAAGCTGAGAGCGAGTCGCAACGAGAGAGCGAGAGACTCGGCCGCGTATCGAGCGGCGACTATCCCGCCGTCGTCAACATGTGTCAGTCCTCGTCCCAGTTTAGCCCGTGTCTCTATTGTAAAAAGCATATATGTATGTGTATGCGTCCCGCGCGCTGCAGTTCATCTCTGACTATTAGGATTGTCGCGTGCATACAGCTTCCACAGGGGATGACGAGGACGAGGACGACGGCGGGGATGCATGTAGCACGAAGCCGCATATGTACATAATTATGTATAGCGGGCGATGAAAAGAAACATGGAGGCTGTGTGTGTATGCGTGTGTGTGTGTGTGCGCGCGCGTGTGTGTGAGAGAGAGAGAGAGAGATTGGCAGGAGGCGTCTGCAGTTTCTCTCTCTCTCTCTCTCTCTCTCTCTCTCTCACTCTCTGTCGCGCTAATGCAAAAAGTCTTGTGCATATATTGCACTGGGCCAGCTGACAAGACAGCAGCGCAGGACGAACGAAAGGATATCGAGAATGTACTCACGCGGCGATGCTTTTGGACAGGGGCCATCGGTCCATGTTGGCCTGGTACTTCATGTTCTCGATCTGCTTCCTCAGTGCGTCCTTGTCCATGTTGGCTAGTACACTGGGATCCATGGTTACAGCCGCACCCCCCGTAAGTCGCTGGCGCCGCCGGGAAACGTGTAGCGCTTGCGCCTCTCTGCACGGAAAATCAATATCTCATACAGCGCCTGCATGTTCGTGTACACCTATACTGTGCTCTATGCGATATACACACAGTACGAGATGCTTTTGTGCATGTGCGAGTGGAAATGCGCGAGCATGTGCGTTTATGTGTCGCGGGCGACGCGCGCAGGTCGCAGGATGCTATATATATATATGTATATATACATATAAATATATGCACACACATATATATATATGTGCGTGTGCGTACGCATGCGTGTACACACCACCACCACCACCACCACCCCCACCACACACACATTTACATATATACCTATAAAATACGCGCTTATTCTACTTGCGGGTTCAAGCTACATTGCTGCGCCAGGTGTGCGCTCAGCGCGACACTGCCTTTTGTCAATCGAGCGCTGATCGGCCGAAAAATTCATAGAGAGGATATGCAATGTTTATTTTCTTGTTACTGGCTACATTCGGTTCTCCTGCAATTATCAGTATACTCGTGCCACAATCATCATAACACCCTTAAGTTTATTCTCTTCTTTGCATTCATTCAAATTTAAGACAATAAACACTTATACATATATCCCATACACACACACAAAATAAAAAGCCCATGTTTTTCTATAAATAAATAAATAAATAACATTGTTGACATACATCGATTTACTCCCAGTTGCGTCATCGTGCTCTCCTACACTGCAATTTCGCAAATGCAATAAGGAAGCATTGACGAGCACTCGACGTCGCCAATACGAGTCTGGCGCCGTTTTGATTATCGCCATAGTTATGTGCGGCATAAGTATAAGTATTCGAAAAATCGCTAACTAGCCTTATATATACTTAGCTGTCGCTACAAGGGATATCTATAATATTAGCTAAGGGAGCCATATACTTCATTTAGCAGGCCATTCATAGCAGACAATTTAAAGCATAACTGCTCAAATTTTTCTTATTCAATTTTTCTCGACTCATTAGTTTATACGAAATTTATAGCCCAGTCCTGTTACTCACAAATACGTATATAAAATATCACGCACATTATAAAGACTTAATTTAGAAATTAATAAAACACGATTGTCTCATTGTTTACTAATTTACTATTACTATGTACATTACTTCCGGTTTTCTCTCGGATATCTTAGTATATCTTTTTTGCCTCGGTATTGCACAATTCCGGGGCAAAGGTATCAATCAGTGATATATGATAATTACCTAATGGAAATTATTGTCGTGGATCTAATTGCATCTGGATTGTATCCTTTCTGCCTAACAATGAGACGATTTCCACGGAATTTTCTCTCATTAGCGAAAACTTATTTCTTATTTTCATATTAACGCCTATATATAAGTATACAGATATTGATTTCTTATTCATATATATATATATATATATATATATATATATATATACATATTTTTGGTGGTGTGACGTTTTTAATTATACAATTGGCCAACGGTTCGCTAATTGTGTTTCTATACCAGGAAATTGTTATAAATATTTAAAAAAAAAATTGTTGAAATATATAAATAATTATAAATTTGTTTAATTACTCAAAACCTGTTTCGATATTTTAACATTCTGTTGAATATATATAAATAGGTACAATTCTATATTGTTATAATAACTATATTCCGCAATAATAATGCCCTCATCGTAAAAAATAGAAAAAGGTATTATCCAATAACTTTTGTTGTAATTCAATTTATAGTAATTCTATGTATGTACTTGTAATAGTCCTTGTATATAATATTAATAATAATAATAATAATAATATCCTTTTTTAGTATATATATATATAGGTGTGTATGCATATGTGTACATAAGTGCGTTCGTGTGTGTCTTCAAAATTAACATATGTGTTTCAATCAGTTCAACATTGCAAACTCCATATAATTGAACTATACAATTTTCAAAAGGTACGAATTATTAAGCAGATGAAAATTAACTCATGCAAAGCTTACTTCAAAAATACTTCTTTCCCGAACTTGCTGACAGTCGCTCAGAGCCAAAACTGGAGACAAACAAGTTGCTGGAAAACTTTCTGCTATCGTTGAATTTCGTTTCTGCAATCTGTTTCTCTTTCGGTTTTAGCTGAAAAGCAGGTCCACTCTCGGCCGTTACAACTTACCCTCTCGTAGGTCAAAGTAAATCTGAGTCAATTTGTCTCTTGGAAGGTTTCGCGATTCGTTTATGGAAACCCTACAGTATTCGACAATCTAATTAAGCTTGAACCGACCTGCGCTTACGACTATTTTCTTTATATCGATATGCGAACGTCAGTTAAAATTCAATAAGTTCTATGTGAAATGAAACTAGGCGGCATCTTTTCAAATAAATTATTATTATTCAATAATTATCAGTTGTAAGAATATATTCTTATTGTGAAATTTAAAAGTACATAATTATAATACATAAACATTAATCTTGGCACTCGGTTCGTTTTACATTATTACATCGTTCATTTTTTATCCACTTTTATTTATTTATATATTATACAATTGTTGTTATTATTATTAGTAGTATTATTTTGTTATTCAATAATCGCGTATGATAATAAATCAATGTTATGTTAGAACGTTGGCGCCTGTTGGTGAAAAAGATTTCTCCATTATCGGTCTCGCTAAATGCTATTGCTGACTGAGGATGAGGGGGCGTTCAGCGTATTCGGATGTCCCAGCAAAAGTGGCACACCCAGCGGTAGGCTCAGAAAATACTAAAGCATATAATAAATAGACGGACAAGACGAGTATGGCGTTAATATGAAAAAATGATTTAGTATAAAATATAAAAAATGCTCTAATATACCTAGGTACATTCAAAAATATACACTAATGTATTGTAAATACAAAATTTATAATTGCCTCCCTGATTTACTTGGATCTTATTTCGGCACTAACAACAGCGCCCTCCGACGTGCAGCATTTGATATGCACACCGCGCACGTGCCACGTGGTGTCTATATATACCTACTTTATCTCGTTTTTGTGACAGTATTTAGAATTTATAACCTAAAAAATTCTTATAGAATTACTCGCGCAATACCTATACGTCACATTATCATGTGTATCTTTTGCAATTAAACTGGATTGGTTATTTAAATGGAATAATAAAAATAATTGTAAAAATTAATAGAATTTTTTTCTTTACAATGCAGGCTGCTTGCAAATATATATATACACAATTGATGATATTCTTATAAAACTCATTTTTTAGATAAAAAAAATGGAAAAGGATTATAGGTTATTTGTTAAAAATTTACCTTTAAATATAACTGAGGCCAGGATAAAAGAGTTGTTTGGGAATTATGCAGCGGTAAAAAACATCGATTTAAAAGAGAAAAAAAATCTTGATAACAAAATAAACAAATTTGCTTTTGTAAATGTCACGACCACGGATAAAAATTTACATACATGTAAGTTCTATATCATTCAAAATATATTCAGCTTTTTTCTCAATTTCTTATATTTTCATAGGTTTTAGTGACTTGAACGGTGAGAGAATCAATGGATTTCAGATAAGTGTAGAGTTAGCGAAGGAAAGTTTCCTGGAGAGATTAAAAAGAGAGAGAACCGAAAAAGAAACAATATCTCAGCCACCTACAATACCAACAAAAAAAGAATGCTTGAGACTCGATTTCTTTAATAATGCTGATACAGTATCCAGTGCTAAGCATAAAACATTTTCCGATGCTGATTTTTCATCAAAAAGTTTTCAAATTGAAGTACAAAAATCAAAAAATAAGAACAACAAAGATACTCAAGAAGAAATTCAAATTAGCAACGAAACATTGCATGTACAAACTAATCTAGACCAAGAAAATTTTAAATCAAAAGTATCAATAGAATTAGATGAATTTGTGATACCGAATAAAAAAATTGTCTTTTGTAAAGATGGACTAGAATCAGAACAGATGAAAGTTAAAATTAATTGGAAAAATAAAAGTTTTGATAGTATAAATAAAGATTGTAAGAAACAAACTGCTTCTCAAATTCTTAATAAGCCTGTCGTAATTTCTGAATCTGAGAAAAAACGGTTAATATCTTTGAAGCAGAAAAAACAAGCGTTCAAAACGCAAGAACAAACAATACGGGATGCTCTAAAATGTGTCGTAAGTAAAATTTTATTTTTTAATGTATACAGAATAAGTATCAGTGGTTTTACTCTACTCTTCAAATGATATATATTTTTCATTTCGATTTAAGGATAAAAATCAATCAAGTAATAAAATTGTATTTGATGATGATAATGAAATTACAAAAACAAAGACTGAAAAATACATAAATAAGAAAAATTTTCTTTTTGATAGCGATGAGAATGAGGATAAGATTGATTGGGATGAAGTTGAAATTGATGCTAAAGCACAATTAAAGAAAAAGGTAAGTTAGCATACACCATAAATAGTATATTGTGTATCAAGGGTGGAAAGAAGAGACGAGTATTACAGATGAATGTCAAAGTTGCCAATACCTGCACTGGAAGTTCGTTTTAGGGGGCATGTATTGGAGAGCGAAAAGTAGCTTTATTTTCTGCTCTAGGATGAAAAAGAGAGCTCTAAGATGGAAAGTAATTACTATTTATTTGTAGGATTAAGTAAGTACTTTCTGTCCAAGAGCGGAAAAGCACAACTTTCCGCCAGCGATTTACTCTGCGTGAAGCTGGTGGCGCCCTTACTTGAGCGGACTATCTTATTGTGATCTTACGGATGAAAAATAGTTAGAGCGGGTGCCACGAGCTTACCTGTAAGACTTTTCCCATAATTAAAAGGGCCATCAGCGCCAGCCATCCCCTCCAAAGAATTACACGAAACGAATGCATGCACGAAAAAGCGTACTTGCGGTGTAGGTGGGACAAACCGATTCATTCAAAATTCATATAATAAATTTGTATATTATATATTTTTATAGTTATTAAAGTTGCAAACAAACATTGGAAATGACAAAAGGTTTGTCCTTGATAAACGATTTGTGGATGATGAAGATGTAAAAGAGGAAAGTACGCAAAATAATGTACACGACGTGGAAGATGAAAGAAAATGGCAACTGGAAATTTTAGGAAATGTATTAGGTAAATCAATTAAACCACCGATAGACAGTGATAGAATAAAAAAGTAAGAAAAGACGTATATATACATTTGCGTGTGTTAGTATACACGCACACACAGATCAAAACCAAGCTGAGCTCTATTAAACCATGAATCAATATCTGCTATTTGTTGAAATTTCAGAAAAAATAAAATGATCAGGTATGATCCTACAGCAAGTAATCATCAAGATTATGAAGTTAATGTTGAAAAATCAAAAGAAGAGAAACCTGTTAAGAAGAGAAAACTGAATAGTACAGAAGTTCAAGAAGAACCAATGGTTCCAAGGTCCAATGAAGTGTTTTATGATGTTTCAGAGAAATTAGTTGAGAGTTTAAAACAGAATGAAGGTTTTAGTTTGTTAAAAACTTTTGGACGAGATATATTAGAAACTGGTAAAATTTGCTCTCCCATTTTTAAGCACCTGAATATAGCATACTGACATTAACTGTATATGATGTTTAATTTCAGATTATGACAAACAAAAGGCAAATGACGAGACGCAGGAGAACAAAGGAAGCTTTCAGTTCAACTTTAGTGCCAACAATCCTTTTAAGTACGATTCTTCTGACGACGAAGATGGTAATGTCGAACCAAACAGAAAAAGCAATGTCACGGATATCAAAACAAAAGGATCTATTTTTACTCGTCAAAGGGATGGCCGGCTTTTTTTTTCGGACAATGATCCTCGTTTTGAAGGTATATGTCACATACTCTGACTATTTATCAACGCTTTCAAAGTAAATAAATTGTAATACCAGGCATTTTTTAATTTACATTTCAGAAGCGGAAGAATTTTTCAAAACTCAAACGGTTCAAGAAGAAGGTGCATTTAAGGTTAGACGACGTGAACTGAAAGAAATCGTACGATCTAAAATTCGTAATAACTTGAAGAAAAAAGTTCCCTGGAACAGAAGGAAGGTGCGTAAAATACAAAAAAAATGAGTGATGAAAATAGTACCAATGTAATTATAAAATTTTTGTACATTATTAACTGGCGATTGTATTATAACAATGTGTGTGTATATATATACACGTCTCTATTCCGCAAGGTTTCAAAAATTCTCTTTACCTACATCTCAATGATCAAAATAGTACAACTTATAGTAAAACAAATTAATATTACAATTCGATTGAATCAATCTTTTATATACATATACATATATATATATATATATATATATATATTTTATTTATTGTAAAAAAACTTATTATTATAATATTTTAAATGCAATAATTCCGGCGATATGGTTAGGCATCCCTATGATAAATCTTTTCGAGGAATTTGAAGAACAAGTCGTGAGGAAGTCCCCGTGAAATCTGTTGAATATGGGTATTCATGAGGTTGTAGCTCTCCTCTTCATAAATGGAATATGTCATTTGTAATCCCAAGTCGTTGTACAACTGCTTGACTTTAGCAACTTTTTCTGGATCGTTGATTCCATAACATTCCTAAAAAGTATAAAAATCACGTTTTGAATTAATAGCAATAAAAAAGCGTGTATCTCTATTGGATTATTGTTGTCTCTGAACAGAATCGTAAACATTCGAATTTTTAACAAACCTCGAGAATCTTTCGTTGCGTCGGAGTAACGCGTTGCAGAGCGACGACAACTAGCCACGAGCATTTTCCCTCTTGAATATCCGTACCGTGTTTTCCGGTAACCTGGGGATCACCGAAGCAATCGAGATAATCGTCTTGCACTTGAAAGAAGTGACCCATTTCCAAGAGAATCGTTTTGGCCTGTCTATGCATTTCCGGGTCCTTGACGCCAGCCTTCTCGAACGAGAATGTAGACAATTTCAAAAGAATCGCTCTAGGTATATATATATATATGTATAGCACATAAAATTACACTGAACGTCGACTTACGAAATACATGGCTAGTTGAACGGGCATGACGAACGAGTAGTAGGCCGTTTTGTACTTGACGATGGAGTTGTACCGATCCATGGTAAACAGATCCAAATTCGGCTTGTTACCGAAATTCGTCGCCAACTGGTCCAGCGCTTGGCCCATCGTCGTCTTCAGGGTATTCTGGAAGTGATAAGATTAGCCGCATTAGTCTGCAGTATATATAGTCGAAAACGAGTGTCGCGATACGTGTCGTGTGCGTTAGAAATGACGAACCTGTTGAAGGGTCTCGATCAGGTCGATGTAGCAGGGCTTTCCACGGAAGTGCGTCCTGAGCAGCTGATAGACGGACTGCTCGATGAGGACGGCGTCGTTGATGGCGGATAGACCAATGTTATTGTGCCGGTACCAGCAGGGCTGGCCCCTTCGCGATTCCGAATGATCCATCACGTCGTCCAGTACGAGGTAAAACGCTTGCATCTGGCATATATATATATATATATATATAAAATCTGATCGTAATATAAAAGCGAGAAATGATGCATTAACGCAACTTACCATTTCGACGCACCAGCCCAGTATTCTGGCCAACCTAATATTGTCATCTGTGAGCTGATCCGGAGGCGCGAGCTTTCTGTATGCGTAAACCAACGATAGACCACGGTTTTTCTTGCCGCTTGGAACATTGTACTGCAGAACCTGTGTCGAAAAAAAATCACATGTATATGACAGTGTATAATCTCGGCGGGGTCGCTCGTCGAAAGAAGAGAAAAAATGTACTTTGGCAAGCCACTTGGTGGCCTCGGGCACGTCGAGATGTCGTCCAGCCTCCGTGAGGTCACGAACAACGTCCGGCCAGAGGGCCATCATCTCCCGGCTTTCGTCTCTGGTGGTCACCCAGTTGGACTGCGCAACCGAGTGCACGGCTCTCTTGCTGTTTCTCGCCCTGCAATCAGGTCAGATGCATGTAATGGAAAAAAAATGAGCGTGTGTATATGTATATATGAAAGAGATCAGAATTGCCCGCCGAATCACTTATAGTGAAGCATAATTGAAAAATGCGCGCATAGCTCGTTTTTGAAGTATGTTGTGAAAGTGTTTGCTCGTCAGGCGTTCGAGGCGAGAAGCTGACGGACGCATTTGAGAAAGCTATTAAGCAAGTATATTACATGAGCATCGCGCACGAATACGTTCGCAGAGACAAACTCGGCGCTTTTTTGTAGTATAGTCGATGAAAATAAAGTAAAACGTGCATCAAGCACACACACACACACACACCTATCCATAGTCTGCATATGTAAGCAGGTATGCGTTTTGATAAAAACGTACGAGAAGCCGCACTACTGCGCACACACGACGAGATAAGAAGTGACTGAAAAATTTGCGCTCTCGTTTGTCGACTATTCTTATATGGATACACGCAAGTACGTGAGTTGGGCATGGAAATGTCAATACGGGTTGAGTATTCTTGTTCGCACAATGAAAAACCGGCCATTGAGCTTCTGCTCTCTGTAACAAAGGTTCTACTCAAGTATGTGATCTATGCTAATTCGAAATGATTTTCATCGTCGCTATTTCGGGTTCGCATATCGTAGAGCACGAGTAATCATGCAGGTATTGAAAAAGATTTCGTGAGTGCAGGCTTTGCGCAGTGTGTAAGTATGTATAGGTATTGTCTGCCTAAAAATATGTGCACATTGACACTTATGTCAGGAATTGAGAACAGCTGATCGAGTCAACGTTGAATGGATGTAACTGTACAGACTTTCGGGCTCTATAGAGCATTTCGGGCTCCATTCAAAGACTAAAATAATCCGCGCGCCAGTGCTCGTTTCACGCACTTATATACATAAACATCTGCGTAATTCAGGAGCAGAACGGAGTAATTTCAAGTTCTAGCAAATAATAGCAAGGATAGTTACTTTTACGGAATTCATAATAATCCAATAATTTATCATAGGTAAGCATTTGCAATCACTCAAAAATGATGTATGTAAATTTATAATTTTGACATTATTTTGTTTAGTGTAATACAATAAGAATAACAAATTTTAATAAAACAATAAACTAACACTCGCTGGATGAAAACGCACCTTTATCACTCATTACGATGAACAGTAAAATAAAATATGCATGCACACACATCACGTAGACATATAAAACTGAACAACTGTAAAACAAAACACGATGAGAAGCAAGGTAATATAAGTATCACATGAAAGCATCGTTGCTCCTAATTTGATATCCAAGTTTAAATAGCCATATATGTAATAGTACTTATGTACATATTATTATTATACAGATAAGTACCGACTACCGCGAGAATCTGAAAGTGAAAAATTTTGGAAAAAAATGTAGGGGAAAGAAATCTCTTACTGTAGTCGGCACCGGGCAGTGAGCTCTGGCGTAGCCGCTACCACACAACTTCCGCGCTGTTCTAGGAGGCTCCTGTCGAAGGCCGCCCTAAGAAGCGTCGTGGCGCACCTTCGCGAGGACATGGCGTACGCCTGGTTTAGCACGTTCAACACGATATTCTCTCTGTGTCTCTCTCTCTCTCTGTCTCTCTCACTCTCTGTTTAACCTCTCAAAGTCAATTGACGACGGGTTACGTACGCGGATATGCCTATATGTATATACTTAAATTTATAACACTATCATTCGCGCGCGCGTGTCCCCACACACGCACACAGAGCACGCATAAAATAAACACCCGCAAAAGTTGCAAACTAAGAGAACAAGTATAAATCAGCCGATAGGATCGGTATGGGTTCTGTGAAGGTTGCCGTTGCACTACTACTGGAATTCCAGTGCGCAGTATAAGTATATACAGCTCGGTGTGTGGACGTGGAGTGTGGTGATGCGTGCATGTGTTTACGTACTGCTGCGCGCGCACGATACAGAGAGAGAGAGAGAGAGAGAGAGAGAGAGAGAGAGAGAGAGAGAGAGAGAGAGAGAGAGAGAGAGAGAGAGAGAGAGAGAGAGAGAGAGAGAGAGAGAGAGAGAGAGAGATCAAGCAGCACTCACTATAGCACTAATGGATCTGGAATCTGGATGGAGCTAGGTATATGTTGTGTTGATATGTACACATTGTACTATAATACTATTGTACATACCTATACATATAAGTAAATCCTGCTATTCGTGTTGCAACTGACTCTTAAAAGTATACTTAGTTTGTGATATTAATAAATACCTCATGCACGCCCTGATGATGATTTTTACGCGCCAGCGTGCGCGCGAAAACGATTATTGATTGAACATGTTCAACAACGAATCCATTCATTTCTCCCTCATCCCTATAGGTTATGCCGTGGATTCCCGGAACAAGCGTCTAAGTCCAATGTCGTTGCGAATTGAGTTAGGACCGATTTTTGTATTTTAAAGCATGTACACTTGACTGACTCGACATAAACAACATCTGTCACGAACGTTTTGAAAATTTGCAAGTGTAATCCAACCTTTGCCTAAATTAAGTTAGGCTGTCGAAATCTTGTACGATTACTGAGATGCGCAAGTCTTATACGTGAAGAAGATAGAAGTGAATCGCGATTTCCGACAGCCAATCTAACTTTCACAAACGTCGAATTACACTTGCAAATTTTCAAAACGTTCGTGACAGATGTTCACGTCGAGTGTACTTTTCATATAAAAATAACAATACCTACCAAGGTGTACTATTACTCACAGAATAGCCACGTATACAACCGCCTAAGTCCACCTGCCCGAAATCTATACCCGGACAAAGTCCACTTGTATTTAAAATGACAAAGTCTCCTACGAGACAAGATAGAAAAGGTCCGGAAATCGAAAAGTAAAAATAAAAATTTCGAGATTCTGGGCTCCGGAGAAAGTTGACTTTTTATCTTAGATTTCGTCGAATTGACAATTTTTAGATCCAAACTTACATGATAAGTACTAGTTTCATGTTTACTGGAAAGAATTCAGGTGAAAGAAAATGAAGAACATGGCGAACCACGTTCTCCAAAGAGTACGCTAAGTCCAGAGTTCCCGGAATGACCGCCCACATCAAGGATTTGCAGTCATTGCCGAAAAAGCAAAATGAATTTCAAAGCCCCGCTTGCATAGTTGATAATCTTTATATAGGATAGCTGATTGAACTGCTATAACTTATTGCTCCTCCATTCTATAGATCCACCGATCTTGGAGATCAGTGCGAATATTAAAATCGAATTTTCTCGAAAACATTTTTAAAAAAGGACTTAGGTGGTTGTTCCCGGAATATATAGATATATACTTACGGGAATCTTTTTTCATCGCTCTGGATTAAGAACGCCCCATTTCACTTTCGCGATGAAGAACTGCCTTGTTACATTGTTTTGTGTATGTGCGCGCGTGTGCGTGTGTGTGTGCGACGTGCGTGCGTGCTAGAGCGATCAATTATTTTTTAGTCTTGAGTCTTAATGACAAAAACTATAATCGCATATATTAATTTTTAAGCATAGGAGCAGGTCAATTTTAACATTACTATACTATACCTTTACATTATACATATTGGGTGCCATAGCCCCATAACGAATTAAAATCAATATAAACGATTAAATAGTATTAAGACCAATCATAACATTTGATTGTTTCTAATCGGATTTAATAAGTTATATTTTGTAACAAAAATGTCCTTTTAATTTATGAAATTATTTAATTCAGTTATATTGGTTTCTATTTTATAATACCCCATTAGAAAACATAATTAAAACGGGTCGCATTTTAATTTTTTGTAATTATTTAATATTGTCACGGAAAATGTACATATTTCATCTAATGCAGCAACATTTTTAGCCACTCTATCTAACAAAAAATATGATTTGGCATACAAAATTACAACTTAATATATCACTCCAAAATTCACTTCTTTGCTTTGTTCGAAGGAGCAGGCAGTCTAAACTTTTCCATTTCAACAAAGGACTCCCCAAAGGAGTCTACGTGATAACAAAAGTATTCTGGATTTTTATATTCCTTATCCTTGGCTGCACCAGCAAAACCAACAGCTGTTAATAATTAATTTCATAAATATTCCTCAAATAAATATACTTCAACAAATATTTATTGTATGTATATCAAGTATAAGTCACACATGATTAACAAACCAGTACGTTCAAAAGTCATTCGAGACAGCATTGTATTCTTCAAATTGAATCACTTACCTTGATTAGGGACATCTAGAACTTTGTTGGTCAATCCTGGAACCTCTGGTATACTTGAGTTTTTTGGTTGTTGTGGTGTAATACCTTGACTAGATTGGCCAGAAGCAAGATTTCGGTTTATAGTATTTGATCTCTGTAAATAATAGGTCAATATAAACATTTTTTCATCATCTGTTTTGTAAGCAAAAAAAGTAACATTTCGAACTTTGTATACAAATTGGGAGTTTGATAGGAAATGTTAAAATATAATTTACCAAATGTAATTTAACCAAAATTTAGGGTACAAAAAGTAAAATAGGTTAGTTGAATTTTAAACGCTTTTCATTTTGATTGATTTAATAAAATATTTTGTCTCATAATAGACATGAATATTTCATACCTGAGAAAGCACTCGCGTACTCATAACGCGCAGCATTTTAGTCATTAAAATTTCCTGTTTTTATTTTACTTCTAAGTACTTAGAATACAAGTATAACAGCGATGGATTGAAAGGCACCCTGCCAGTTTAGCAGCAGACTGAATTCTGATTTCTGAATGATATAGGTATAAGGCTCTAACAGACGATGTCTCGACACGATTGGCCAAACTTTGCAAAGACTGCCGCTTATTGGCAGACGCGTTATGCAACGTTCCCAGCTGATTCAGTGAAGGTCCATCTTCTTCGCCGTCGTCGGCTCAAGTTTTTCTCTCTATACTAGTGGACAGAAAGTAAAAAGTAAATAATTTGTATTTGTTTTTAAGTATTGCATAATAAAATTAAGAATGTTATACTTTTTGATTAAATAAGTTGAAGTATAACTTGAATGTTTTCAAAGTAGGACGGTATTTTCTTAGAATATTATTCATAGAATATTATAAATACTGCGAGATTTTAGATTTGTAAATATCAATATAGTAACTATGATTTGTAATATTTTTCTCGGTGATTACTAAGAGTTTAAGATTAATTTTCATTTTACTATTATTCCTGTTAAGCAATACCTATTAGCAGATTAGTGATCTAACCTAAAAAATTATATTTTAAATACTACTTGTGTTAATAATTTAATACATTTAATTGCAGGCCTCAAAATGGTGCTTTTAAGAATTATGATGGAAAAATTTCACTATTATGATAAGCCAGAGGGTGAAGATCCTATTGGTAAAATAATGGGATTGACAAAGTATGGAATATTAACAGGAGGATTTATCACTTTATATGATGCCTGTCTAATATCAAAATGTGTCAATGCTCCTCAATTTTTTAATACAGCTGGTTACTGGATGTTGCCAATTACCGGCATGTGCGTAACATTCTCAGCGGTTACATACACAGCAACCAATTTGAGGAAAAAGGATGATAAAATCAATTACTTACTTGGAGGTATTTACTTTTTAATTGTAAATAAACTATCAATTAATTTATTTAGTTATATCACAGGCTTATATATTAGATATAAAGCCATTCTCTTATTCTTGATATTAACAACTTTCATAGGTATGAAAATGTACCATAATCCTTTACTTTTATTTATGACTTACAGCCTTGGCATCAGGTGCCGTTATGCATGCTTGGTTGAAGAATCCTTTATTCAGTGGATGGGGAACCTTTTTTCTGGTAGCATATGCATTAGCAAAGAAAGATTTTAAACAAAATTGTCCGGATAAAAACCCTTTTGTGCCAAATGTAAAGGAGTCCAACAAAGCCTATTTCTTATGGAGAAACTTACCGTATAGAAATTATAATTCGAAACCAAGATGGGAACCTGAGAAGGAAGATTATTACAGACATTTCCAATGAATTAGTAAACAAATTTGTTTGATTCAACAATTTATCTCTTTAATATGTTATATCAGAATTATATGTACTTCGTAAGTCAGGTGCATACAATACGATTTTGAAAAAATAAAAACGTATGTTAGATTTATATCATTTATTATTTATTTGAATTTACTTAGTTACTAAAATCTATGATTATGTACAATGAATCAAGTAGAAAAGCATGGAATAAATATAGAACACATTCATTGGGTTATTGGGTTGACCTATGTTAGTGTTTCGCCTTTTGTTACCTAGAACAGACATGTTTTATTACTATATTTTTCATAGGAACAGAATAGGAGAATCGTAGATATTTCTCTTACACATGCTTCTAAATATTCGATTCTTCGTTCCAATGTTGTCAGTTTTTCATTTAGAACAGCCAATCGAGATCTACACGACATATCTTAGAAAAAAAAAATATACATCAATGCCTTGATAGCAATAATTCTTGAATACCAAATTTATTAGTCACGCCAACTTACCAAAAGAATTGAGAAAATCAGTGATTTTTTTAATACTGCCCGTGATAACTTCAATGTACTCTCGGTTCGCCCAATCTTGTTGTATTTGCTTTTGGATAGCTTCTCTATGTCCGATCGACATTTTAGAACTCTTAAAGAACTACCTTCACTTTTTAGAAGATAAGTACCTTTTGACAAGCAAGCGGAGAAAATAATACTTACGCCTTAGTGTGCAGCGTTGACGTATAGACTGGCTTTCAGTCAAGTTCTAATATGCTTAAGAGAAACTGATGCTAGCGAACCCTAGCGGTGATATCAAGAACTAAAAGTTTAATTTCTTTATTTACAGCGATAGACTTATCGTGCAATGAAACGATATGCGATACCATATAATTATTTATCGGCCTATAGAGTTTGTGACGGACGGCCATGACTGACGCTGCAACGGTACCTGCGGTCACGACTATTTAACGCGCGACTCGCGAGAATCTTTGCGTTAATTCAAAAAAACGACGGGTGTGGATGTTTACATTTTTCTAGACGTTTTATAATTTTATGCACGGTGGGAAAACTTTGTTTTTATTCTTTTAAGAGCCGTGAATATAGAATATTAAAAATGTATGCAAATTAGCATCTCAAATATAGACTAGATGGCAGCACTAGGGTATACAATACTGCATGGTTATAAGAAAAATAATCTTTCGTACAATAAAATACAATAAAATAGTACAAACAAGTTGTGTTTTTGGAAAATAAAGAAATAGCTTTATAATATATTTTTTCCTTTATTTAATTTTTTAATCCTTTTGAATAAAAACATTCAACCATCGCTTTCGTCGTCGTTTTTTAATTAATGCAAAGATTCTCGCGCGTTAATTCATAATAGTCGTGAATCAGAGTCAGTCGCGTGACCGTCCGTCACAAACTTTATAGGCCAACTGACCGCCGACAGCGTATGCGTATCGTTTCACACGATAAGTCTATCGCCGACAACGATACGCTATTTACCACACATAGCCTATATAGGCTTGCGGCATCTGGGCCCAGGTCAGTAGAATAAATGCATAATATAAGTAAATATTGATATACTTACTCGACATGGAATGATGGGGCAAATCAACAAACCATAAATTCTTCAAAAAAGAAAAAACCATGGTCCATGCAGGCACCTGTCAGAAGTCATGCGCATACCTATATAATAATATACGGAGGCTAAACAGCTGTTATATATATATATATATGTGTGTGTGCGTGTGTGTACGTGTGTGTGTGTGTGTGTGTGTGGGCCCACGCAGTTTACAGTGCATTTGTAATAAAAGTTTATGTAACATCGTTGCGTATAAGTCGATAATAAAATTCTTTTAAATTTTGAATGGATTATTGTGAGATGCTTGTAAGAATAAATACAACTATTTTCAAGTTTAAACCACAATCAATTTCATATTTGCATTGTCACTGTTATTAAATTAATTGATGCGAATTTTCTCAATGGAAGATCTTTATTTACGAAGCTAAATATATAGTTGTTTATAGTTTTAAATTAAGCTGCTATTGCAATAATTATTTATTCAATGTAGTGTTTAAAATGAATTTAAATAATGAATAGGAATTGTAGATAGTAGTAGATAGTGTGTTATTATTTATATTTTTAGTATCATTTTGTTTTATCATATCATCAATTTTTTTTTGTAGATTGTTGTGGAAACAATCTTTTTGAGCCTGTCAGAGAATCAACTCATGTTATGATTTGGGGACGATGTTATGTTCAAACAATTCGATTGGTTTCTGACTTTTCGAAAAACTATGTGAATAACAGAAGTAGAGGGATTACGTTTGCTGAATATAAAATA
The DNA here is from genome assembly GCA_020010945.3 of Muscidifurax raptorellus. NCBI lineage: Eukaryota > Metazoa > Arthropoda > Insecta > Hymenoptera > Pteromalidae > Muscidifurax > Muscidifurax raptorellus. Next base: position 186,257 of record CM052081.1, on the reverse strand, counting down.
TAGTAAGTATCTATAATAGTGGTACATGCACCATAATTTTTGTGTAACCAATAAGGAGGAAATAGTAGTAGATTATGCCGGACTCAGTAATAGAAGGCTAGTCCACAGTGTGTGTAGATTGCTACCCAAGCGAAAAGCAAGGGTAATAAATATATACTGTGGGATGGCCCTATTTTATCATATGATGCATATACTACATTTTTTATACTACTTTGTAAATTGTGAATATTGTAATATGAGCATTCTGTTCTTTTTTAAAATGAGCACTTATATCATCGATTGATAATATACTTTAAGATAATATATGTAAATGTTGAATTTATTTTTGAAAGAAAGTAAATTGCAAAAAAAAGTGCACATATTTTATTAATTTTTATAAGTAACTCATTTAATCTTTTGTTAACTAGTAATAAACAAGCTTCATTAGCTCACACAATTACATGTAAAAAAATGGCTTCAACATCAAGTGATATGGGAAACAAGCGAGAAAAACATCAGAATAAACTAGCTCTTGAAAAATCGCCTTATCTTTTACAACATGCTACCAATCCTGTAGATTGGTATCCGTGGGGAGAAGAAGCTCTGGAAAAAGCTCAAAGAGAAGACAAGTTGATATTCTTATCAATTGGTTATTCTACTTGTCACTGGTGTCATGTAATGGAGAAAGAGTCATTCGAAAATTCCGAAATCGCTAAAATTATGAATCGATACTTTGTGAATATCAAAGTAGATAGAGAAGAGAGACCTGATATTGATAGAGTTTATATGACATTTATACAGGTGGGGCTGTCTTTTAAGTATAGTCAATAATAATGTAAAGATGATAGAAGTATGATTTTAAATTTTATGAATTTCTATGGCAGTCAATTTCTGGACATGGTGGTTGGCCAATGAGTGTATTTCTCACACCAGACTTGACACCTATCACTGGTGGAACATATTTTCCACCTACAGACAAATTTGGTCAACCAGGTTTTCCAAAAATCTTGGAAAGTATAGCAACAAAGGTATGAATTAAAAAATAAATTCAATATTAAATTTAGTAATGTAGATAAATAGACATTTGATAATTAATTTTGCTCACAGTGGATTGAAAATAAACAAGATCTTCTTAAGTCTGGTTCAAAAATTTTACAAGTCCTAAAGCGATCTGCAGAATCAAAGGATCCAGAAGAGGTATTGGCTATTTTAAATATATTGACATGTTCCAAGAATATCAAATAATAAAAACTTTTATAAATTTGATTATAGGCTAGTGTACCATCAGTTGATTGTGCAAACACTTGTGTGAAGCAACTCATAAATAGTTTTGAACCATCATTTGGGGGATTTTCAAGACCACCTAAATTTCCTCAGCCTGTTAATTTAAATTTTTTATTTTTAATGTATGCAAGAGATCCAGTAGGAGAAACTGGTAAAGAATGTTTAAATATGTGTGTCTACACTTTGACAAAAATGGCCAATGGTGGAATTCATGATCATGTTGGTCAAGTGAGTTATTCCAAAGAATTGTATTAAAAATACTTTTTAGATAAAAAAAAAGATGTTCCTTAAAATTATTTTGCAGGGATTTGCAAGGTATTCAGTGGATGGAAAGTGGCACGTTCCGCACTTTGAAAAAATGTTATATGACCAGGGACAACTTCTTCGATCATATGCAGAGGCTTATTTAGCGTCAAAGGATCCGCTTTTTGCAGAAATAACTAACGATATTGTAACTTATGTTGTTCGTGATCTGCGACATCCCGTAAGATCTATTTATTCAAATGAAATTCAGTGACAAATATTCAAGTTTCAACTTATTTAATTTTGTATAAACGATCGATATAGGAGGGAGGTTTTTATAGCGCAGAAGATGCAGATTCTTTACCAAGTTTCGAAGACACGGAAAAAAAAGAGGGAGCATTTTATGTCTGGAGATACGAGGATATAGAATCTCTTTTAAACAAAGTCATATCAGACAAAGGGGGTTTAACGTTGTCTGATCTGTTTTGCTATCATTTTAATATCAAACCAGAGGGAAATGTGCAGCGGCAACAGGTTTTTTTTTTGTTTTAAAACCACACTTTTTTTTGGTCAAATGATCAATTTTTTATTTTTTAACGCATACAGGATCCCCATGGCGAATTAATGAAACAGAACGTTTTAATAGTCTTCGGTAGCATAGCTGAAACTGCTATACATTTTAAGTTAAGCATCGATACCGTAAAGTCTCACCTTCAAGAATCTATTAAAATACTTTTTGAAGAACGAAAGAAGCGACCAAGGCCTCACTTGGATGATAAAATTGTCACTGCCTGGAATGGTACATCACTACATATGTTTTTATAGAAATAACACTTGCAGTGATTCTTGTGGTAATCTCGCATAGCATGTCTTTTGTACGATTTTACTATGGGATTTTCTGTAGAAATTAATTACAATAAAAAAATTGTTCATTTTATTAATGTTAAAAATGATTGAAAATGTTAAAAGTATTAAAAAATGTGCCTTTATCAGATAATTCCGCCCAGATTGTAACTTTAAAAATGGAAAACTTTGGGTTCTTAAATAAAAGTGAGAGGAAATTGTCCATGAAAAAAAAACAAAAATAAAATAAAATAGCAATTAGAGCCTCTCAATTTCTTATTATTTGTAGTATCATCTGGGTAGCATGACCTTTTATAGGCACAATTTGTTCAACTTTTTAACATTTTCATTTTCAATATAATAAAATGAACAATTTTTCTATTATTACAGATAATTTCTAGAGGGCAACTACACGAAATACATGCGAGAGCACTTGTAGATTTTTTCACGTTGATCGAAATTACAATATTTGTTCAGCATTTATTTTTTATAATTCTGTATCCAATACTTTTTAGGACTTATGATAAGCGGTTTGTCGCATTCCGCGTCAGCTTTAGATAATCCTAAATACATGGAGTATGCTGAAGACGCGGCCCGATTTATCGAACGCTACTTGTATAACAAGCGTGACAAAGTTTTGCTTCGAAGTTGCTATCGAGGTGACAGAGATCAGATCTTGCAGACCAGTGTACCAATTAAAGGGTTCCAGGTGGACTACGCATTTGTTATCCGGGGACTACTCGATCTCTATGAGGTGAGCTTTAACACTCATTGGCTCGAGTTCGCCGAGGAGTTGCAGGATATTCAAGACAGTCTATTCTGGGATGATAAGAACGGCGGATACTTTTCCACGACGATGGACGACCGATCCGTGATCTTACGTCTTAAAGATGGTATGAAATTACGTAATTGAACCTTGTGAGATCGTAATTGGTGCACATGGATGCGTGAGAACATATTGAAATGTGTGTCTCCATAAAGACGTCAAAATATTTATAAGAGCTTTTACTTTGCGTTTGATACCGTTACCGAAGTAAAGACTCTGCCCCTGTGTAGTTTTTCTGAGTAACTTTTGACATTTTCATTTTATTTCTATTCAATTCGGTTTAGGTTTTCACATATTCACATATTGCGTATAATATTGAAGGTTCTTTTTTAACTGTAATACGTAATATTAATTTTAGAGCAAGATGGTGCAGAACCTTCGGGAAATTCTGTTGCATGTGGAAATTTGGTGAAACTTGCTTCGTACTTGGATCGCACTGATCTGTCCAAGAAAGCAGAAAAACTCTTGAGTAGTATGCAAGAAATATTAATGCAATTTCCTGTTGCCTGTCCAGAATTGGTCACGGCTTTAGTAACTCTGATCGACTCTACTACTCAGGTAAGCACACAGCTTGTACATATTATATTCTTTCCGAACCTACTCCTAAAGATAAGTGTTCAATTTTTACTTTAGGTTTACATAGTTGGTAAAAAAGACAACGAAGATACTAAACAGTTACTGAGAGTTGTACAAAGTAAATTAGTGCCAGGCAAGATCGTTATGCTAGCTGATGGAGTTAACCAGGACAATGTTTTATATAAGAAAAATGAAGTTATTGGAAAAATGAAGCAGCAAAACGGACGGGCAACGGCTTATGTATGCCATCATCACGTTTGCTCCCTACCAGTTACAGATCCAAAGGATCTTGAATCGTTGCTCGACAAGAAGAGTGTGGAAGCAATGCACTAAGAAGCAATCGGAATTCTTTTATAACCATGACAGTGGAAGACGCATGTTCAGTACATCAATCTTCAAACTATATAGACCATCTCAAGGTTATTTCAATTTTAATTCAATAAACTATTGACAAAACGCAAATACTTTGCCGCTGCGGTTGCGAACAGTTTAGCAAAATGGATAGAGGAAAATATTATTTCTTCTGTTTGTTGTTTAAAACGATTGTATTGTCACGCTATAATATGATCGCGTAGGAATGTGCTGGTAACAACTAAAAAAATATAACACCTAGTGTAAGCATAGGAGAAAAATTAGTTATATTTACCGCAATATATTACTCTATACAAGGTGGTGACTATAAACATTCTCTATAACTTATGTTGTAAACATAGATTAATAGAGTGCCATCATTGTGTTGATGTATTCTATTATATTATTTGTTATATATTATATTTGTATAAAAATATTGTTTAAAAATGTACATCTGAAATCGTGTTTTTATACAAGTTTATGAAAACCAAAATGAAATTTTTGTAAAAAAAATAAGGGAAAAAAAGAAAAAAAGATCCTAATATAATTTACTTTAAAGTAAACTTTTGACAGTTGTAGTTAATCGCTCATGCAGGTGGTGGAGCTTCCTTAATAACAGATCAGCTGCTAATACTAATTCAACTTTAACCCCAAGTTATAAGCACTAAATGAAAAGAGTTGAAATTCAAAATGTAAAATTAACAAACGGCACAATCAACTCATCTGCCTGTCGAGACAATTAGTTTTCATTAGCACGACACGCTTAAATCTTGTTTACTTAATTATTTGTTTTCTTCAAGAAATAGCGTTCATCGGCTCAAGTCTCATTAGCCGCGAAAACGAGCTTGTTTAGCTAAGACCTCTCCGCTTCCGATGCAGTCGAAAATTAAACGACAAATTATGGCGGCGATTGTGCCTCCGCATTTCCACGTATAATGAAAGGGCACACGCATGAGGTTAGTAGAGCAAACTTTTCCGCGCTCTGGTCTCTTATTGCTCACAAGCTCTTTCAAAACATGCACGCGCAATTACGTCCCGACGAAAATAGACTTATATAAATATATATATAAATAGTCCTTTAACAGGGCTACAGTGTACACTACTGCTACGTGTACCGCGTAAATGCTCTGCGTGCGTGCGCATCTAAACAGACTGGCAGCTGATTACTTACTCATTTGTATATTGTATGTGCAGTGCATTGCAACTGCAAGACTGCAAGGGACGTTTTTCTTGCGACGCCACACTTTTCGCGATGTGTTAAATATATGTCTTTTTGTACACTCGCGCAAAGTTTCTTCGAATGCATCGCCGACATTTATTGGCTTAATCCGTGTGTATTTATACTTAGTTACTTATTTGACCGATGCGGCGTGAAAAAAACTTTATTTGCTTTTAGTAGCCATATCAGTTTATAACTTTTATTATCGTTTACCGCAGAGCAGAAGTCTCTATAGACGTATGAACGTTGATAAAAGGATTTCACCGCCGGGCAGATAACAGATATAAACTAACCCGTACCGGAAATCCATTGGACCTCTCCAGCCATAAATCTCGAGCATCAGAAAAGCCCGTCCGGAAAAAATCGGGCGACGCTCGAGAGAAAAGTCGTGCAGTGCGCACAGATTTTCCGCGAGCTAGTAGCAATTAAAGAGGCGAACTAGACGGGCTGAGAAAATAAAAGTCCAGCGCCCGGTAGTCTTTATTTTTTTTATTTCATCATTATTTCAAGAATAACTATAATTCGCCTACTTTTTCCTGGAAAGTTGGGCAGAGTGGGCGTGGGCCACCTTTGTTAAAAAATCTAATGAATGCGCGAAAATCGCCCAACCCGACTGTATAAATTTTATGTAAATTTTCAAAGATGAACATTTAACGAAATAATCAATATAAAGCGGCACGTATACAATAAAAAATTCTTCAAAAAGCATTGAAATATGGTGAGCAAAGTGCCTTATTGCTACGTACTCTAGCCTATAATAGTTTGAGCAGCCGCGTAAGGAACATTCTGAAAGCGCAACAAAAAATTCAGTTTAAATGCATTGTATATATATGACAGCGCCGCAGAGGAGAAGAGCAAGAGCCTCGCGAGTCGAGGGCGTCAAAGTTAAGGAGCGAGTCGAGGTCGACGTCGAGATATCACGTACAGATGGTACACCGAGCAAGCAGCAGCAGCAGCAGCAGCAGCACTGATCGCGAATTCCTTTCTAGACCGGTCAGAAATAGCTTGTGCCTGCTGGAGCCGCCGCCCACTTTTTCCGACTCGATCGTTTCGTTCTTTCAAACATTACATATGCACGTACGTGTACGCGGCTATTATTACACTAAGAAATATTTAGAGAAATTTCTTCATTCGAAAAGTTGCGGTTCAGCTTTAGTGCATAAGCTCCTTTATTCTTATACCATATATAGGTATATGTTACCCATTTACTTTATCAAAAGCTTGCACAAGTACTATATCGACTAGACGATCCTTGACTCGATCTGCCGCGTTGGCTACACCTATAAGTGGACGTTGGGCAATCGAGTCAATTTCCACATATGTGTGCATACTCTTTATATATTTTCGTAATTTACGAACTCAGTCATCATAAAAGTGTTTATAGACTTTAGTATAGAACACGCGCAATATACAATGTATGTACATTATATTATAGCTATATATGAAACAGGTGTCGATCGAATTTGCCTTGAAACAGAGAGGGTGGGAGAGAGGGAACCGCCTAAAATCCATCGTCATTCGTCAGGCGCATCCCTATATAGTCCCTACTCGCGTATACATATATGTATATAGATATATATAGTTACTCAGCTGTTGCAGCTCGCACACGCATCGCGTTGTAAAAGTCGGTCGCGGGCCGCGGCTCGCGCGCAAGCTCGCGAGTGCGCAAGCGCCGCCACCCTGTGATATACACCTATAGGTATACCTATATGTATACCTATGAGCAGTGTACGCGGGTAACGCGGGTGTTCTCTAATCTTTCTCTCTGCAAGGACTGTAAAAGTAGTATATACGCGGACTCGCGGGCGCAGCAGTTCTCAGTGACCGGCCAACGCTGCGCCGGACTCGTCGTCGTTGGTTCGCGCGCGAATGTTCACACGCACACACGCAAACGCAAACACACATATAGGTTATACGCTATGCCCCCGATTGTGGCAGCCCGGTCGGGAGGTCGCGGTTCGAACGTTATAGCGGGGGAGGCGTCCGCGAGGTAGACGCTACCGCGGACCGCGGACATGCTGTACGTGTTGCTGTCGGAGGCGCGCGGAGTCCCGAGAGCCGCTGGACTCGGCTACTGTCCTCGCCTGCAGCACGATTAACTACATATAGTGCCGCCAGCCCGAAAACGAGTTGAAACGTTACCTCTGTTTCTCCAGGTGTGTGTGTGTATATATATATATACGTAAGAGGATGTCGCTGCACTACTACCCTCAGGGCTACGGCTACCGCACGGCGACGAGGACGAGTGTGCACGAGCGCGCCGTCGTCGAGCAGCTCGGTTCGGACAGCGACGTCAACGAGCTCAGCGACCTCGAGGACGACGACGACGACGACGACGACGACGACGAGGAAGCCGACGAGGAGGAGGGAGAGGAGGACGACGACGACGAAGACGACGACGACGAGCCCGAGCTGCCCTATCCCGGATTCGTGCCCATCGCGCTTAGATACCTCGACCAGAGCACACGACCGCGCAACTGGTGTCTCGCACTCATCACCAATCCATATCCTTTTTCGTATACTATGCACTTGATCGATAAACGGCTATCTGCGTTACAAGCATCGGCTATATAATTATATGCACGGGGATATAAAGTACAGTAAAGAGAGGGAGAGAACTACAGCCAGCAACTTTTCTCTTACATTTATACTTTCAACTTTTGTTATACATTATAATAGCGTGTTTTCGCCGCGTCGAGGATTTCCAACTTTTCTCATTTTTTCAATTTATTACTTATTCCATTCCTTCTGCGCCAAAACATGTGGGTTATTCAGTTTTTTCATATATATAACTCCTTATATCCGAGAGAGTATAAAACGCTTATAACCGCTCGAATCTCTTCCTCCTTCGCCGCCACGATGAAAATAGTTCATTCTGCAACAAGGGAAGAAAGTGAGCTATTCATCGAATGCTGAAAACCTCGCGCGGGTCTGAAATAGCATTTCCCCCATATGGGTAAAAATGTTTTTCCTGCTTTAGTTCATACTTTTATAACCACTCTCGGAATGTGCGAATTTCTACGATACTTTCTGGCATGAAGAGAGCTCCCTTTCATGCGCGTGTTACTCGCCTCTTCAACATTAAGGATAACTTGAAAGTTAAAACCAAGTCACGGCCTCCACTTTTATACCTATCTTGTTCGCACCTTAATTAGAAGTGCAACTCGCGCATTTTGCAAAGTCTCATCTCCCTTAAGACAGAGCTTGCGCAGCACGTTGCGGGATAATTAATTTTCGTATATCTTTAAAACAAATCGTGTGTGTGTGTGTGTATGTGTAACGGCTTTGTAAATAATAGTATAGGAATATTGCACGTAGCAGTTTTGCGCGGAAAACTTTTGGCCAGAGCGATGAAACTTTCGTACAAAGCAATGCCAAAGTCAAAGTTGAACACGAAAAAATCTATAAAGTATTTGCGAATTATTTGTCGTTCAATTATTATTCGAATCGCTAATGAGTTGCTTGATGAAATTCATGATTTAGATGCAGCTGCACCCATACACACACACACACACACACACACACACATATAATATATAATTATCCTCGTGTCTCTCAATTAAGTTTTCGCATTTCGGTCGGAAATGCAATGTTTTTTGGGTCAAAAGAACTGGGGGCTTGTATTCCCGGGGCGAAATTTTGCAGGGAAAAAGGAATTGCCGTGGCGGCGCCGACGACGAAATCGAGAGCAAATCCTTGTCGTGTTGGCGACGCAAAAGTTATTCCGCAGCTGTCGATGCTCTTGAAAATAAGGCCAGTTGAATCTCATGGAAATTCATGCAGAGGATTGATGTATAAGTAATTATTAATTATAAATATGTTAAAAAATGATGCTTCCGCAATAGGTATACCACGTAAGTGCACGTGTGTTACACCCAGTTAAATTAACTGGCTTATTATACAGATTTATATATAAGCCCATGTGGTTGATCCCCTGGCAACGACTCAACAATATCAAATCATCGCATTACCAGGACAACCATGCATAATCAATAATTTTCTCGTTTGTACTCGCAATCTCCAGTCGACTCTGTCTATAAGTATGTGCATATAGAAGTTGTATTTTTTACCTATATACTATTTACATGATCAAAATTATATACGGAATATTGCAGTCTGTGTTGTACAATACAGCCCCGATAATTGAGAGAGTGCGAGAGAAAGAGAAAGAGAGAGAGAGAGAGAAAATCTTCCGGTGCCACATTAAATAGGTCATTGATTGAACCGATGATGTTACGCTCTCTGATGCATGCGTGCAAGCTCTTGTTCTCGTGGACTATACAGAGCATACCTGCGTATACATAATTACATATACATATGTAGCCCAAGGTAGGAAAAACATAACAAAAGTCCTTTTTCGTGTTTTCGAAAAAAAGCTGTTTAATGTATAAGATATGTATCTGTAAAAATCAAAAACTTATAAGCCCGTGACGGCTTTCCTATAGCTTTAAAACATGACATGCGATTATCTTATCTGTTCTTACTTTGACCTGACTAATGATAAGGCTTTTTTCACCAATAAAAGCTATGCATGCGCGTTTAAAATGTTTCTCAAACATACCCCTATTTAAATTACGGATAAAACATGTTTTTAGGAGCATTTTAATAATCTCCTTGAAATTAGTCAGTAAGTCAATAATATTCCTCCTTATCAAGATATTCCGTATAAAATCTTCTTCGCCGCGCTCGGAATTCACTTTTGTAAAATTGAATCGAATTGTCTCGGCATCAGACCGTGTGTGATTCTGCACCGTGTTCAAATATGACCTTGTAACTTATCCTCTTCTGCAATCTTATAACACGATAGTATTTTTCCTTTTGCCCGAGTGGACAATCAAATTATAATATCAAGGCCGCGCGAAATTAAAAAGCTGCATACTTACTTTTATTGTCTATTTCAGCTATCGTTATTGTTTACTCGCGCGCGGGGCAGAGAGATCTTAATGTCATGATTTTCGTGCGACGATATTAAAACCTTGATCTATTATAATTTGATTCTACATCGAAAAATCAGAAATGCCGTACTCAAAGGATTACGAATACATCTCGGAAGAGTGAAATTAACCCGTTAGCGGATAATTAAATCGAGAAAAAAATCAAATATACACATGTACATAAATTGCAATACATATATAGGAAAGGTCCGACAGGCGTCTTATACAATTAGTAAAAATCAATTTGCTTCGAGTGCTTTATACATCAACGAAACCGCCACTAGACTCGAGTGCCATACCGATTCGAGACCTCATGAATATGTATTATATAACACGACTCGGTATACCAGCCGTAGTACACTTGGGTCCCTCCCCCTGCTGTATGCGGCCGCATACACTTAATCTTGAGCGCTCGTGCTGCCGCCACTTTGCTTTTCCAGCCCCGCGAAACGCAGAGAACTGCGTGAGAGCGAGAATTCATTTTGCCTACTTTAATCACACTTACATATATCACTAAACAATCCCAACACTTTAAAATATCTTTGAATTGGAGTACATTTTTTAAATATTTTTAATAATACTATGCTCAAAGCTTATACTCATATATCTATAATTCAAAAGTTCATTTGCAACTACTATAAGCAACGCACGATGTATATTTTCATTTTGTATAACATAAGCATTCAAGCTGATGCGTTGAAAGTTTTATGTGTAGATTATTTAGATAAAAAAATTTCTTAGAGATTGACCTACAGTTCCAAGCCATTCTTAATCTATGTATAAGCTCCACTATATAGTATATATAGAGATACACACACACACACACACACACATATACGCGAGCAAATTTATTTCACCTCGTTGCGGTCCTATACACAGCCCAATCGAGAGTAATCGGGAGCAGTAGTTAAGGCGCAATAATCGGATAATGCTGTGTCGATCGTCGAAACAATTTGCTCAGACGCTGATTGTCAATTAAGTCGGCTAGCTGGAAATTACCAGCGAGAAATTGATCTTTTTCGCTTCGTATTGGTGCCGCTTTAATCGATCGATCGATCGGTTGTCCGAGAGCAGGTGGGGGAGGGGGCAATTATTTCCACAAACTGTGTATCCGTGTATATTGCCTCTGAGCAATGTCATGTCGGAGTCTTTTCCGGGACGTCATTGTCATCACAAATCGTTTGGTTTTTGGGCCATCAGCAAAAGGTGTAGCAGGCGCGGTGATTGATGCTCTCTCTTTTCCTTCTTTTTTTCTCAAACATGCAATGTTGACTGAAACTGCAAAATCCTGAGTTTGCATGTTTGCCACGATACTATACATACGATCTGGACAATTCTTTATATCCCCGGCCTATGACGATGGGTATATAAAAATACTTTGCGCAGGAGCTACAGGTCAATAATTACGGGCACAAGCCTTATTATTAAAAATCTACGAGTTTCCCTATTTCTTTGTTTATACGCGTATAATTAAAAAAGTTTACCTACACATCCTTGATTCTTTGCGCGCAATTGCAAGCGTAGACGGTTTTAGTCGTATTTTTTCACCGTTATGGCGGAAGGTTTTATGGATTTTCTGAGCTTCCTCGTTTTAACGAGGATTTACTACGTCGAAAGCGTACGTTAAATCAAATAAATGTTATATATATACTTTAACCTTGACTGTATAATATTTATACCTTATATATATAGCTATACATATTTAGGGTACGCAATTGAGTTAAAAAAGTTGAAACTATCTGGATTAGAAAGTTATAAAAAACCATGATACAGAATAAAATCTTGTAAAAGTATATAGAGCACTAATGCCGAACAAAAATCTATCTGCACCTAATTCTTAAATTAGGCGCATCTTGTATACACAAATACGTGGCAGTGGGTGTCCGACACTTGGCGTCAGCCGAGCCTCCAGCTTGCGCGCCGTCGACCTCAATGTAGAAAACCCTCGGCGCTCGAAGCCCGAAGCTTTGCAGAGCTTTCAGCGCGCGGGATATATAAGTATTCGGCAAACGCGCGGATCGATTCGCGTCCGCGTAGGCTCGCTCCCTGCTTGCGGAGGGGTGATTCGGCCCAGGAAGAGGATATACACGTAACGTATATAGGTATGTAATAGGTACGATGGAGAGAGAGAGGGGGGGGGGGGGGTTGAGAAGATTACTTATTATACCAGAATAATTAACAGGCTTTTTAATAGTGCGCTCCACGCCTCGGGAAACGTATTTTGTTTACTGTAATTAATTGGCCATCTTCTAATCACATTATCAATCGAGTTTTCTTATGTGTAATGAGCATTCAAGAGCTTGAAATTGTTTTCACTAATTCAAATTAAAACGTAATATAATAGCATCAGTTACCAAAATGAACACTATGGTCAAACGAATTTGTTTCACGAAATTTTATTCCAATTTCAATTTTCATTTCGTAAAGTTATTTTTTTTATATTTTTTGATACCGATTACGTACGGGGGAAAACTGAGTTGCACTAATTGTTTATTGTTCAGTTTGCTTAAGGGCAAAACGCATAAAAAAATCAAGTCTCCCGGAAAATCTAAAGAAGAAACCGAAACGGAGCTTGAACAATCGCGGATGATGACCCATATTCCTGGTTATCCCCGGTCACAGCTCTCTCTGCCCTTATATTGGCGCTCACAGTGAGTGCGCGAGAGAAGAGGGCGAAACAATATTTCTTCATCGCGTGACGCTGCGGCGAAAAAATGTTGTATCGCCTCGTTATATACGGATAGAGATGCGCAACGATATATAAGTAGTGGGAAGTAAAACTCGAGTAGTCTATAATACTGATACAGCCCGCAGCTAAGTATTTATTGATCGGCTCGCTCGCGCGCTTTCTCATCCCGATTCTCCTCTCTTTCTTATTCTTCTTCTTCGCTGTACTTTTTATCCACTCCCCCCCCCCCCTCTCTTTCTTTCTATTGCAAGTACAACTAAGTATTTTGGAGACTCGTTCACGAAAATTTGTTCTTCCTTCACCTTTATGATATATATGTATTATGCGCTTTACCACTCTTTTTTGGTGTGCATGGCGTGCATCAGCGACGCTGCGAAGATGCAGGCGTTGCTTTTGAAAATGGGGCTGCCAGTCGATAGTTTCTAAAAGAATGGAATTCCTGCTGAAATTTGAATTTGATTTATTGTTCCTCATTCGTTATAATCATAACTCATAAATGTTTTGACTTCTCCCGCTATAATACACAGTTGTATATATATACCGAGTAATTTCAGCTGTGTTAATTGTTCGAGCTCCTGATGATAAATTACAAGAGTGGCAGGATCGTTATGCATGAGACAGTAGGTATCGAGATAAGGCTCCAGTAGAAACAGAATAAAGTGTAATCGCTCCCATCGGAAATGTAATATAGAGTGCAGGCGGCCCCCCAATATATGAAGCAGAAAATAAAAACCGAGGTGAAGCGATAAGATGTCTGCGCGCACTAATAGCTCCATCTCAGATCGTGATTTAGAGTAGATGTAATAGCAGATACTAGTCCTATTAGATGGATAATCGAGATCGAGAGGTACAAATTGAAACGCGATGGTATATCTATTCATACTGCTACAGAAATCGAATTTTTAACGAGATTTTACACTCCAATCGCGGGACCTTCGCACATTCACTGCAAACTTCCTTATGCATCTCCGAGCGAGCGGTAGCATCAAGGAATCTTGAGAAAATGTTTTCTTGTTTGTTGATAATAATTGATTGATGGGTGAAAGGCTCAAGATATTTAGTCATTGTACAGATTGTGCGTATGATGCAAAATCCATTATCTAGGTCACTGTCAGTTGGCAACTATCTATAATATTGATTGCCGGTAACGCATGTAATATGTCTGGCGCGCGCGCGCGCGGCGGGGCTGATGCCTTTAGCCTCGCGCGCGGGATCGATGTGAAACTCTCGCCCCGCCTGCGTTTTATTCATTTTTCTTTCATTACCCTGTACAACGCGCGCGCAACCTTAGCGACAGATTATGGATGTGCACGGATAATGATCTGGCACACGCCTATGTAGCAACGAGAGGAGGGTTGGGTTGTTGTTGGCTGGCTGATGATTTTCTTCAGGCTTACTTTTTATATTGTTTTTACCGATGCCCCCCCCCTCTCTCTCATGGATTTTCCTTAACTAACAGATTTTGACGACACGTGGTTCGAGAGAATAAGCATGATGGTTATCCTGCTGAACTGCATCACACTGGGCATGTATCAGCCCTGTGTTGACGATCAGTGTGTCACGAATCGTTGTAAGATTTTACAGGTAATAAAATTTTATCATTCTTTCGTGTAAATTTGTGATAACATGCCAATATAAATAACTTTATTAATTCATTATTTTGCGCGCGCGCGTGCGAGGTGATGATAGAATTATTTTTGGCCCGCTCGCGCGCTGACTCGAAGCTTTCTTTCTGGCCTGTCTAAAAGTCAAGTCTCCCTCGCACATCTCAAACTTATACTGTTTTCGTTATAACAGCTCAATCATACGCGCGACGTTATATATTTGTCGTACGATGTGCACGCGACCAATGAAATTTTTTTCCCGATATATAAAAACATCATGACCGGATGTTATTTAGCCAAGAAAGCTTAAGCTGCGTTCAAACTCTAGTTGCGTTAATTTTCAGATGTTCGATGACATCATCTTTGCATTTTTCTCATTGGAGATGACGATCAAAATGGTGGCAATGGGTATCTATGGCAAAGGGACCTACCTTGCCGATTCCTGGAATCGGTTGGATTTTTTTATTGTACTTGCAGGGTGAGTAAACAAAGTACACATCATCCAGGCTCGAAATTTCTCTGCGTTTTTTAGCAAGCAAAGACCCAAATACTTTCGTAATTTTTCTCCAAAAATTGCATATTTGCTTTTATTATTATCGAGGACCTTATTACACTTTCGTCTATTACAGATCGTTGGAGTATTGCTTGAACGTGGAGAATATGAATTTATCGGCGATACGCACGATAAGGGTACTGCGACCACTGCGGGCAATTAACAGGATACCGAGTGAGTCGAGTCATTGATATACCCATATATTTATTGCGCTTATAATTATGTCCACAAGGACTATACAATTATATCATAGTTATATCCCAGAATCTTTTTTATCAAATATAAAATGGGGATTTTTAAAATAGAATTTTCACGTTTTTCCCGGTCGTATATACGTACCTATTCATAATATGAATCGACTCGATTTCGAAACTCGATCGGATAGTTTCATACCGATCTGTTGAGCATTAACTTTGTCGTCACAGGCTGTTTATGACGTTATTAAGATCGTTGAGATGGTATAATTCGATTTCACATTCGACACATGGTTTGGAGCCGGTGAATTTTGCAGGAGGAAAAATATTAGATTTTATTACAAGATTCAGGATATACGCGATGACAAAACGTAAAAAACGCCTCTTCTTCAATATTCGATCGATAACAATTGTTTTAAAAAATTGAAAACAGTTATTAATGAAATGTATTAATAATAGCAATATTAAACGATTGTTTTAACGCAGTATCGGCGCCCTTGGTGAGAAAAGATGCTTTGTTTATTAACGGCGTAATCAATGTTTATTAAGCGTGCCTATAACCCGGAGAGGGCATATTATACATTTTTCATCGCACAAATTTGGCAAATCGTTAGGCTCGCTAAAGAGGCTCGATTAATCTGTTGGTTATATAGATATTTTTCATTGCGCAGCAAGTCGCGTCGGTTGGCCCTGACATTTATGCCTCAGAATCGCGCAATTACCCGCTTCTTGTCGCTTTGATTGATCCATTGTCGCGCGTACTGCACACTACGGTCTTTCGGTGTTTCAATTTTTTCTACGACAACGGCACTAGTCTTACCTACATGTCTGTCCGTCTGTCTGTCTGTATGTCTGTCTGTGTGGCCGACCGCAGGCATGAGGATACTCGTGATGCTACTACTCGACACGCTCCCGATGCTGGGTAACGTATTGCTGCTCTGCTTCTTCGTCTTCTTCATCTTCGGCATCGTCGGGGTCCAACTATGGGAAGGCATACTCAGACAGCGCTGCTTCCTCAAGGCTCTGCCCAACGTCAAGTATCCCGAGTGAGTCAAGACGAGCCCTATATTGTATAGTATATAGTCGCCGTCGCCGCCGCCGCCTTATCTTATTTTTCTTGCTTATCTTATTATTGATACTCCTTTTATTATACATACATATATATATATATATATATACTTTGAGATATGCGATATTTATACTTTATTTCGACCGAATAATTACTCTCTGGCTTACTCCTTGCTTCTTTTTTTTCTTACTTGAGCTCTTTAATTTAGGCTTGTATATTAGATAGTATGATTTTGACCCATACTCGTCCGACGTCATTTTGGTCCTTTTGTTCGTTTGGTGCCTTAATTAACTGCGAAAGTACTAAACTTGTTTTGATAATATATTGCTTATGTATACTTATGACCTTCGTGATATAATTACACCCTTGATGTTTGAACATTTTTCTTACATTAACACCCACACATTATAATCATAATATGGTGTATTTTCTACATACATACATACATACATACTACGTATATATATTTATTTTAGAGTCATACCATACTACATCTTCGCTTCTAATGGAGACTAGTACATTTGAAATTCCAGACGAAGGCTAGTATATTTAACACTCTTGCAGCGAAGAATGACACATTTCGCACTCCCACCGCGTTCTAAGACTAATATATCAGATTCTATTTTTTTTATGTGAGTCATCGAGTTTTAAAGTTTAAAAGAATAGTAGTTGCATGGAAAAATATAACAGCCCATTTTTTGGACCTAACGCTCTGAATTTCTTCAACATTATGCTATAAAACTGCAGCTCTAAGCTTGAATTCAATATATGAACCCTTCCGATAAACGAGTTTTTTCGACATCGGACTTTTGAAAAAATCTTCTTTTAGGATCGAACTCGGTGACCGACCGTTGGAGAAATAAGAAAGCTGCTATAGTCGTATTGTCGGGAAGTGTACTAGTCTACGTTGTAACTATTGAAATGTGCCTTAGTTTTCATTGCAAAATGCTGATCTTCGCGGCGAGAAATTCATTGTACTAATGATCATTAGAAGCAACGATATACTGTTTTGCTTTTCTTGTATTTACATGTGTACCGTTTAGACAATTATAGTCGAATTCAGAAAAAAAATACAATACTCTGTAAATAATGGCACTTTTTGAGCATCTTTGAAAATTATGCAATATATAGAGGGACATAATGTATTGAGATTATACAATTACAAACTATACAATGATTTTTCATAAATTATATTCTCAATGAGTTCTGCCTTAGTTTAGGATTTCATGATGTATATGATAGAAAATACACATACACGAACTTCTTATAGGCTTTGAAAGACGATCTTTTTCCGATGTCACGAGTTAAGCCAAGACTCGCATAAGAAATAAGTATGTAAAAACGTGCTTTGTTGATTGTTCGCGATAAATCATATTGAAATTGACGAAAATAACGTAATCTAACACGCGAATCATTCCATAAACAAGTTTTTGTGAATTTTTAACAAGCCAACTCCACTTGTAAAAACGAGGACGCGCGACACGAGCTGAAAAATGTACACGGAGCGGATTAATATCGGCTGTATAGCTATATATATATATATATATATATATATATATATATATATATATATATATATATATATATATATAGGATTTCATATACCCGATTTACAACAAATAGGATGCGTGCGTGATTAATAAAAACTTAGATAGCAGTATATAAGTCGCAATGAGGTGCAAGGAAAAAGAAAGGGGAGCAGTGACAGCTTGTTGTTTGACTGTTGCAGGTTACTCTCGGACGAGTACTCCGTTCGATCACGCATTTAGTAAGCTCTTAGTAGAGGACAATGTTATGTGCATATATCTCTATAAATTTTTCTATAAATTTTATATGAATATTTGTGTTTCTACTATATGTATGTGTGTGTGTGTGTGTGTGTGTGTGCGCGTGTATATATGCATATATATATATATATATATATATATATATATATATATATATGTATGTATGTATGTATGTATGTATGTATATATGAGGTGTGTATATATAGGTTACATAGGTGTGCAGTGTTGGGAATATATCTGCATAATTTGTTTTCGCCACCAACGGAGCACTGTGCACGCTCAATTTGAAATACACGGCAGAAATTAGGTTTTTTCGTTCGTAGGACGTATTACAAAAGGAACATTTTGACCTTTAAAAAATTTATTTTCATCGCAACCATGATTAAAGCATGAATTATATCCCGTTTTTTAGACAACCCCTTAAAATACCGCGTCACAAAAGCATACAAAAATTGAAAGATGGGTAAAGAGAACATAGAATACGTAAGCCAGAAGCGCACAGTGTTTTTCGTTGGAGCATCGAAACTGTACGTATATCCTTATAAGCGCCAGTCAACGACAGAGAGAAAGAGGGAGCTAGATTAGTTCTATTAGATGGAGTATAGGCACACATTCGCTGCATATACATTTCTTTATATATAAATAAATATATACGTATACATATGTGCGCTTAGCACATATACTCGAGAAACAAACTGCTATTCTCTCTCTTCCTCGACCTTGTCATAGCTGCTGTGCGTTATACAAGCTTTATTATAATTCGCCATTTTCGTAGCGCGCTAATTTATGCGTGCCATAATTTATACATTGTATATATCTCTGGATTAAAAATGACGCATTTCACTTTCTTGGAGACGAACACCCCATTTCGGATTTACGCGAAAGCGCCTTTTACGCGGTCTCACATTTGTTCTGATAGTATAAGTTAAAAATATATTTTGTATTAAAAAAAAATCTGCACTGCTGAATTGCTGGCCTAAATTTTAAAACAAAAAATATTTAAATGAAAAAAATTTAGCTGTTAAATATGACTATGAAATGAAACGGGACGTTATTCTTCACGACCACGAAATGCGACCTTTTTAATTCGGAGTAACTATACATATATAATTATTTACACGAGGTATGTCGCTTGGTTTTATAATGGTTTCATCCGAAAGCCAATAATAATACGCACGTACCGCGAATTCGAGCCTGTTTCGAGAGTATACGTTTAACATACATGCAGATATAATTTCGAGATACTATAATGAATTATCATCAACATAAGATCTCTCGTATCCATGTGGCTTTGTTTAAAATATTGAACTTTTTTCTCCGTATTCGGTTTACATTTCTACATTCCGTTTAGCTATATAAGCTCTCATTACTTACGCTTTAATATTATATCTGTAAAGATTAAACTTTCCCGCTCTCACATTTGCTAGCATTCTTGCTATCATTAATTATAATCAATGTATACAACTCATCCCTTACTCGAATAACTGAAATGCCGTATGATTTTAAAGAATATATACGGATTTTAAATTTTTTGGCGCGAGTATAAATAGTATATATTTCCATACAAGTACGAGAATGTGATTTTAGTCTTATGCGAAAGTTTGCACACGAGCGAAGCTAGCGTCAAAAGGTCACACAAGGCTAAAATCACATCTCGCACCTGTATCGAACCGTATTTTTCGAGATGACCTGTGAAAAACTTGGTTTAGCATATGCTCTTTTGTCACAAAAATGAGCTTTGCACACGACGTGCTGAAAAAGTCAACATTATGAAAAGTATTGATAATTATATATAATCATATGTTCGTTTGCTCATATATAATTGTTATCTTTAACTACGTGATATTATATGAGTGTGACATTTTTAATTCGAAAATTAGCCAACATAATAACCAGTATATTGTTAAACCTAATGGGTGCAAGTATATAAGTATACGCGTTTAAAATTGGCATTTATATTACTATTCTATATCTATATTCACACAGATCGCATCGTCATTTTCTCTTTTACCAATGTATATACATGTAGGTATACCTGTATAATACGGCTCTTTCATCTTCTGCGCGTGCCCCTCGATATTTTTTTAAGCAGTTCTTATACATAACCTTGCATAAAAGGAGGAAATAGGACAATGAGTGTGCGGATCTATGGATACCGGTCAAGAGCTAGAGAAATCTATATATGTATAGTATCTCGATCAGAACCCAACACTGGTAGTGTTTGTCTATCTGCCTATATACATTCTCTCTCTCTCTCTCTCTCTCTCTCTCTCTCTCTCTCTCTCACACACAGACACGCACACGCGCACGCGCGCGCGCACATACTTACATAGAGCATGTAATATTTTTCTTTTTCGTATTTATATATTAATATACTGTATATTATGTGTGTGTATATATACATACATACATATATGTATATTGTCTGTCAAGTGTGAATTATGGTAATTTCTGTCTCTCTTGTTTCGTGTCGACTGTGTCCGTGCGTCTCTCAACACACACTCATACACGCGCGCATATACAGGGATGTAATATCCTCAGTGTCTGTCATCCGCTACTTCTCCTCATTCTGGATCCTTTCGTAATAATTCTAGTCCATCATCCCTTGATATTAGTATATATTACGGTATACCAGTAGCATAATTAGCGTACTTTACGGGACGGCGTGTATGTCATGCCTATCCGTGCCATAAGCAGTCCACTCTTGCACGGTGCAGTATCGGTGCAAGGATAGACTATTCTTATGTGACGGATAGCTGCTTGCCTGCATCCTCCCTCGGAAAACGTGCCACACTGCAGGCGAGTCGTTAACGAGATTTGAGGAGGTCGCTGGTCGCACCAAAAGGTTGCCAATACCTCTGTAACTTAAACGAGCTCGAAAACGAGCTGTATTGCGTGCGCACCAGCGCACCAGTACTCGAGTAGTAAATTTTCATTAATCCAAATCTGGATTAATGAAAATTTCCTAAATCAGCGAAAATACGCTGTTTTTGCAGTTATAATGGTGCCGCTATTTCAAACATAGCACCATTGTAACGGCAAAAACAATGTATTTTCACTGATTTAGAAAATAGTCACTATTTCAGATTTAGAGAGTGAGCTCGCTCGATTCTCGACTTATCGTATATACGTGTAGCGCGCAAATTATATGTATATGTGTGTGTGTGTGTATAGCAGCGTAGTAAGTAAAGCAGTAGAGATTCATGATATAGTGCAACATATATCCGGGCATAATTTACGCGCACACACACACACACACACATGTATATACAGTTCATATCTACATCTTTTGTAGAAACTACGTTGCAATGAGCCACCATTGAATAGTGTAATCTATACGCAGCAACAGAATAATATGCATAGGGGAGAGTCTTGTATTATGGCAATTTTTTAGTTACCAGGCATTTGTAGCGTATTTGTGGTCTAACTAACATATATACTCCACGCCCGGTATTTTAAATTTATCACAACAAAGTTACATAACAAATAAAAAATGTGTCATCTCATCGCGTGTCAAAAATGAATTTTCGGGACTTGATAAACTGGTTTAAAGTTTAGGCCAATTCGAGTAAATCTTGAGCTCGCAGAATTTTTCATTACTTTTACTCCTCTGTTGTCCAGTATAGCGTAGAGGCACTAGTAGTCGGACAAGTAAGTTAGTCGCCGGACACTTTTTCTAGCGATGAGCGATATAAAAAATCCTACTATTTTGAATTTCAGCTGGGCAATCCAAAACATAATTAACTTGAAAGATATTTTTGAACGAAATGCCTGACTATTGGCGGTGTCCGACTACTAGTGTCTGTATACCCTATATCAGACAGAGATTTTCCCATCACAATATATTGGCATTTAATGAAAATCGTAATAAATTTACTCATTTTATTAAGTTCAGAATAATGGGAAGGCAGGTATTATGGTCTGCGCTTGCTTATACGAAAAAGCCATAGCAGCACTGATGCTAACAGATATAGGTCGTGTTCTATAAATGACTATTTTATAGTTAGCGCACGAAGAGTGTAATTATTTAGAAGCTGCATTTCTAACGAATATAGCATATGTTTATACTTGTAAAAAGTTATAAGACTTATTACATTTCATTTTGAATTGATAAATTATGAAAAAACCTCGATTAACCATGCTGGAAAACAGTTTTTGAGACTTTGCAAATTACACATTTTATATTTTGTTTAGGAAAATTTTATTAAAATATTGGGTTTGAGAGGCGTTAATTTTTTTCTACAATAAATAACAAAGCGAGGATCAAGTGAAAATGTTTATATTGAACTTTCATTGCGCAAATAAAAAGTTACGTCCTAATTAATTAGGTATATGTGTAGCCATAGATCAAGACACTCCCCTATATAAATTATGTATGTATATATATATATTCTCGCCCGAGTTTTAAGAACGCATTTGGTTCAGCATCGTGTCAATCACACTCATGCACGCGCACTAGTATGTATATATACACAAACGCGCACGTTGAATATGATGCATTAGGTATCACGCGTATTCGCTCCATGCAATCCGTTGGAGGGGAGGGCCGGTGCTGATGGCTGTTTACACGGACTCTTATGGGAAAAGTCTTATGGGTACGGTCGTGGGTCGTCTTACTATTTTTCGTCTATAAGATTTAACATGGAGAGTCTTCTCAAGTAAGAGCGTCACCAGCTTCACATGGAAAGACTTTTAGCTATTTTGCAGAGATTATATAAAAATGTTTTACATGTATATACGTAAGCCAAAGGCAATAACTTTGATCGTTGATTGAACAAACTTTCTACATTATAGTTTCGAGTTACATTTCGGATATTTGGTTTGACACTTTCCCCGACAATATCTCGCAAAAAAATTGCGCGTAGTATTTTAATACTTATATAAGTAGCCGTACGCGTACGCTTCATCAGCAGCAGTGCTGGTACACGCGCGAATCGTGCGAATTTCAGCGTAAGAGAGGATGAGAGAGAGAGAGTGAGTCGGAAGCGAGAGGCTCGTGCTCATTTGTTTATGTATAGTTCCAGCTATAGGGGATGAAAATAATTAAATTGTAATTTCAATTCCCTTATAAATAACTCGCGCTGCATAATATAAAATTTATTTCTACGATTTAATTCGCCTGCGCTGTGTACATATATTAAAAGTAAATTCAAATACGCCTCGGAATTGAATAGGTCCGCATTGGAATCTTCGTCACCCAGTAGTCTCACGCTTGCGCGCGGAAAAAGCTTCCGTACTCGCGCCGCGCGGCCGCGACCTTGTGCCACTTCTTTTGCAAAGAGGCTGCACAGGATTATTTTATTTCAAACGTTCGAATTGAACAAGAGAAATGCTCCTCTAATTAACTCAAATTCTCCAGAGGCGATGCAGAAGACGCTGCTCAAGCTTTTTTTGTAATTCTAAATGCGACTACAGCTCGCTAGATATACAATAATACATTATGCATTATGATCTTAATTATTCAATAGTTTATTGATAATGAAACAATTGAAAGGGTGTTATGGTACATATAAAAAGAATCGAAGGCCCAATAAGGAATGGGAAGTAAACTACATTTCAGCGAATAAGCGCATGTAAGTTATCCAGACATGTCTATATATATATATATATATATATATATATACGTGTTTCGAGAAAATCGAATCTTTAAATATTTCTCGCTGTCTGCTACACACTCGAAATATATCCTGTATTACGTATCTTAATATCGATCATCTATATCTGAAAAGGTGAACAAAAATTCACGCGCGCATACCTAATATACATACGCGCACACATAGCAGCACATATACTAGATCTGAATTATAGTACATGAAATATATGACTTTGCACTGAATAACGGGCATATACTTATAGAGTAAACAAATAGAGTGCACCAATTAATATACTATACAATATATATGTATTAAATTATGCAAAATATCGCACGAATCATCAAAATACAGCGACGCCGTTGCATGCATCGCGTACATTGTACCTGTTATATTTGTCCCTGTCTCTTCCCGCCCCTCCCCCTCTCTCTCTCTCTCTATGCCTCTTATCTTGATCTAGAGCACGCACACTATAAGTACCTCTCTGCCTAACAATAAGATTCTCCATTTCACGCTCACGCGTATATATCGATTTTTGTGTGCGCGCATCACGCACGTATAGTCTCAAATAGCTAGATGTAATACATATATGTATATATGTGTATGTATGTATGTATGTATGTGTATATATATATATGTATATACACACACACACACATCATACACACTCGTATACATACACACACACACACATACACACACACACACACCGCGAGAGAGCAGTGTGCTGCGATGAGTCGATATTAATGCATGTATAAATTTTGCAGCGACCTGGAAAAGTACTTCGAGTACCAGGGCCAGGATTACATCTGCTCGAGGCCAGACGACAGCGGTATGCACAGCTGCAGTAACTTGCCACCGCTCAAGATTGGCAAGTCTTTCATGATTATTTCCTATATTTATTTTTGCTCCTCGCATTTAGCGTGTTAATTTTAGCAATCGAATATCTTGCGTAAACTTGCACAGGAAACCTGGAGTGCAATCATACAGCACTGCCGAATAATAACGCCACGTACATCACCAACGACACGTGCGTCAACTGGAACTATTATTACACGGAGTGCAAGGGCCAGGGTAACAACCCTTTCCAAGGCACGATATCCTTCGACAATATTGGCCTAGCCTGGGTGGCCATATTTCTTGTGAGTATTCGCCATGTGCATATACGTATTTGACGCGTATTCTACGTGAATTCGTGGCCGCCCTCCGAACTAAACGGTTGTAATAATGTATTTCTTAAATGGGCAAATAGTATATTATATGACACTGTTGTGGGAGATGGTTTTCTACCTTGCTCGAGGTTTTTCGCATTAATATATTACTACTCATAGAAACTCTTCTACTTCCGTTTGCGCAGGTTATAAGTCTTGAAGGATGGACAGACATTATGTACTACGTGCAGGATGCTCATTCCTTCTGGGACTGGATTTATTTCGTCCTCTTGATCGTCGTAAGTTACACTATACATACTATATAATATTCGCACTGCTATAAGTACTTTGTGCGCGGTTACCCTGCACGCGCGGCGGTTTCTTGTTGCCCGGGTAGTACAATCGATAGTTTCAATTAGTAACATTCTGTATTTTTTGTATTTTTAAGTACGTTTACATGCCTTACGGTATGTTCATGGATGTTTCGACACATTTCGGTACTGTTACGTACAATGTCTGTTCTTTGATAAAATCAATATTTTGTCTTTATAATAAATCTTTCCTGGACTATTGAAGTGTTTAAATCCGTACATTTCTGCATAAATAATTAATACATTATTATACACGAATCCATAGAAGTTGGTACATCACTGTACGTTTCCGTAACAAAACCGTAAGTAAGCGTACGAGAAAATCTAAACAAGTATACTTAACTGTGTTTAGGCATACTTGGTTATATATAACTCGATTTTATAGCATACTACGTTAAAGCACTGCTTATTTTTTCCATCTGGATTTCAACGCGTCGAAATTTTGAATAAACATATTACGATATTTTTCATGCCCATACATTATATAATATCTTTGAGAAAATATAATGCACTTTTGCAGATCTAATGCAAATGTCGTAATACTATGAATTATAACTATAACAGAATTGAAAATATGTTTTTCTGCTTTCAGATCGGTTCATTTTTCATGATCAACCTCTGCCTAGTTGTAATAGCAACTCAATTCTCAGAGACGAAGAAGCGGGAAATGGAGAGGATGCGATTAGAGCGGGCTCGATTCCATTCCACCAGTACTCTCGCTTCTTCGACCAATACGTCTGAGCCGACCACGTGTTACGCAGAGATAGTAAAGTAAGCGACGACCTTGATCTTTTATATTTGAAGTATTGGATATATATACACGCGCGGGCGCGCACACACACAAGTATGCATCGCTTATAACTTGAAACTTTGACAGATACATTGCCCATCTCTGGAGACGGGGTAAACGAAGATTGATGAAGAAGTATCGACTGTTTTTGTACAGCAGGCAACAGAAGCGGGAGCAGAATTTGTTAAAAGATCCGCAAGCTCAAGTGCGTACGAATATCGTTAGGTCGGCACGGTTGCCAGGTGAGTTTCAAAAAAGTTCGATACACACACACACACACACACACACACAAACACACATTATGAAGCCAATATTAACTAAGTAAATCTTCGCGTGCAGATGGAAAGCTCCATCACAGTCGATGTCCACGTCTCCTAGCCGCTCTAGAGTCTGATCAGCTGAGCAGCGGCGCGGGCGGGGCTGACTTCGTCGGGGTGTCAGCAATGGGTGGGAACAGTACCGGTACCATTCTCGCACCTCGAGCTAGTCCCGAACTGTCCGAGACTGAGCTGTCGCTCAACCAGCATTATCATCGCTCAAGCCTCCACCGCAACGCATCGCTCTCCAACGGCAGTGATAATAACATTAACGCCACCGAGGTACGTGTTTTTTCTTCCCTTTGCACTTCCTCATCATGTGGGCTGCCGTATTAATGCTTATTATACTCTATTCGCTGCACACTAAGCAAACGAGGCCTTATATTTTAAATTAGGAATTTTTTCGATGTAGAGTGGAACGGTGATGGGGGTACAGTCAAACATGGATTCTCTTTATCAAATCGTCTTTGGTTCTCGCAGCATACATTCATTTTTATTTATTATTATTTTCAATTTTTTTAAGCAGCAATCGACATTGGTATAATATTCTACATGTATCGTGAATAGCACCCTCAATAATCCATTGAAACCATAAATTCAATCTTTCGCTATTTGTACTGATACCAATATACCTATGTATGCGGGTGTGTGTGTATGTACGTGTATGTGCGCGGGCGTGTTTTGAAATATATTCTTTAAAACTATTAATAAATAAAAAAAATTATGGTGAACTACTTACATCAAGAGGCGAATGGGCTTCTTCCAAACTCTGAAAAGAATCATCCTTGCTTGGGAAAGCTCATTTTTCGTCCCTAGTTGTACAATGTCCTTTTTTTTGCTGGGTTTGACGAATAGAAACAAAAAGCAAAAATTTTATCGTACCGCAGACGTCCAACGCGCTTTTGAGCCCGCCTTGCGTTTATCATCGCCGGCGCAGTAGCGTGATGTTCAGCGATGTCGTTCTTCTTCATGGGAGCAGCGTTAATACGTTGCCAGGCTCGATCGGGATGGCCGGCGAACGAAACGTTTGCTCCAGCGAGAAAATGACCCAAACCGGTGACGGCAATGTTTGGTCGACGGTCCAGCCTAGTAACGTCCAAGTATGTTTTGAATTTTTTTAACCCTTTTGTTGTGTGCAGCGGAAATAGGTCCACAGGACCGTTTTCTTGGAGCTTTGTATGATGTTTGTATTCTACGAAGATCGTTCCTTTTCTGTCGCCCACTGTATCGTACTTAAATATAGTTCATTTTTCTGTAAAATATACTTTGGGTATTCGGCATTGCGATATCGGATTGAAAATAACTCAACCGAAATCTTAGACATGAAAGGGTTAAAAAAAATCACGCATTTTTTTGATTTTTATCTTAAAGTTTATGTTTTGCTTTATATATTTTTGTTCTGCAATTCACAATTTGGCTTTTAAATAATACTGTATATACTGATGTTATCTTTGTGTTTTTTCTGCCTCACGGGTTGCTATATAATTTCCTTATAATAGTTACCTTTTAGGTGGGGAAAACATCCAAATAACCCAATAACCCAAAATGTTTTAATTGTTTTAGGCAGTATTTTGATATTTGAAATTTTACCTCATAAGATTCAGATTCTCATCGGATTTTTTTCTTGAAGTAGAAATATTGCTTAAAATGTTTCAACATATGTATTTTTAACTTAATTCGGGGGCTTCATTACCTAACTTCCAATGACAATAAACTGAATTATAGTTAGTAAAGAAATTTTAGCAACTCTTTATGGGCTTCTCTCAATTTTGGCCGATGATCTCACCTGACATTTTTCAGTAGAGTTGTATATAAGTAATATAATAAAGCATGCTAATTTTTGAGTGTATATATATATATATATATATGGAATTCAGACAGCCCATTAAAATTTTCGTATTCATCGTTATTTAATCTTCCTTGAATTTTAAATGCAGGTTTATAATATATGTTTGAAATATGTGAACGGAAGGCTGCAGTGTAATCCATTCATAAAATGTTCATATATACTCAATGTTATATACGTCATTTGGATCTACATCAAGGATCGTACTACAAACTTAACGCTTTGCGAATATGTGCATCGTTCAGCAACTCTTGTAACTCACATCACCGATGTCCATTCGCTCACGCACTAATATATAACGCAAAAATTTGAGTGGAGCGTTTGCGTGATTGTGTCTTGCTTCTCTCTCTCTCTCTCTCTCAGCTTTGAGCGCAGCACAATCAACTCTTGAATATTTCAAAAGACCACGTAGCACATGTAGGGCAAATCTTTCTTTGGCCGTTGTATATAATTTGTGGCGTTCATTAAAGTATAAATATAATCGTCAGTTTGACGAAAAAGCATTATGATACTACGTATACATATATGGCATATACGAGCAGTTTAATAACAGCTGATAGTCCTCTTTGACAATTACATATCTTCATGTCCATAAGTTTACCACCTGCATGCATGTATGTTTGGGCAGGTGATCTTTCTTCGTTATAATATATAATAAGTAATATGCGAGTATAGATTCAAGTATTGATTAAAGTACGCGCGTTCGCGCTCTCCTTGTCCCCTTCTGTGTGCACTTGCAGACCGAGCTCGGCGGTAGCGAGGCGATGACATGCCAAGAACTTCTCGCATTGAGTGGGGCTCTCAGCGCGGCCCTACCCACTGGTCAACTGGCCCTCGATTCCTTTTTGACTTCGCTCACAAAAGGTAAGCGCATTATAGCCGCGAATGAATTGAACTCAATTTAAAAATTTCTATTATTATTATTATTATTATTATTATTGTTGTTGTTTTATTATTTCTTTTGTCGTTCAACAGGCATCAGCGAACGGAATACAAGTCTGGAGGAGCGTTCGCAATGGCTAGCGAGCAACAACGCAGGGATGGAGCCGGATGAATGCTCGTGCTGTTGCGAGATACAGAACGAGCAGTGGCCGGAGGACAGCAGGTCAGGTCCGAGGGCCAAGTGGCGCAACTCCTCGACGCGACGATTTCTAAAGGCTACCGGTAGCTGCTGCATCTGCTCTCTGCGCTGCTTCAAGCGCTGGACCAAGAAGCTCGTGGACCACAAGTACTTCCAGCAGGGTATACTCTTTGCCATCCTCATCAATACCCTCAGCATGGGCATTGAGTACCACAATCAGGTCAATTGAATTTTCTGTTTATAACAAGACAAAAACGATTATGTCTTTTTATTTACTATGCGTATATTAGCCGGAAGAACTGACGGTCGTGGTCGAGATAAGCAATATCGTCTTTTCCGCCGTCTTCGCTGTCGAAATGTTACTCAAGGTCATAGCGGAGGGACCCTTCGGTTATATCAGCAATGGTTTCAACGTCTTCGACGGCATTGTCGTTGTTTTAAGGTACCGGCCAGGGCACACAGCCCATTTCTTATTTCACAAAGGCCCTCAAACAGGTATAATAAAACTGCTCGTCTACTCTTTCTTAAATTCAGTGTTGTTGAACTCTGCCAGTCTTTCGTGGAGGAGCGTGGAAGCGGAGGCAGTGGTAGCTCTGGTCTGAGCGTACTCAGGACTTTTCGCTTGTTAAGGATCTTAAAGCTCGTTCGCTTTATGCCGAATCTACGGAGGCAACTGTTCGTTATGCTGCGCACGATGGATAACGTTGCCATATTTTTTTCCCTTTTAGTACTATTCATCTTCATTTTCAGGTAAGTCCGTCACTATGATGCCTTCCGGGGTATACTATACGTATATATTATTTACATGACAACCTATTCCCTGGCAGGAACGTTAACGAGTTCTGACGAATAAATTAAACAATTTAATACACGGCTTAAATAATATAAATCATTAAGTTAGAATTTTTAGCTAAAAACATAGGAGCGCCTGCCAACGTCCGATACTATTGCGCCATACCCTGGTAGAAAATGAACCATATTTCTGGGCAGAAATTCTCTTTAAAATTCATAAAATGACTATTTGTTAGAAATGTCTTTTAGAGCATTTCCAGAATGTCTACATGTACATTATTTTAACATAGACTGGCCAGAAATACTGCCTAGATTTGCTCAGTTTTCTACCAGGGTATACGCATTACATTGTCAGTATATGTATCAAGCATTTACCATCGCAGTTTATTGATATTTCACAAAACTTTTTCCCATAATTCACTATCTTATCACCAGTAAATTCGGTGTCAGTGCGGTATCGGTCGATAATGTTTTCTATCAGGTACCTCGGCAGAAATTGTTAGAGAGCACTGACATGAGTCTATAGTTTAAAATCGAGTATATATTTTAGTCAAATTCATATTAAAATGAAATAAGCTGCACTTGTTAAGTTTTTACCACGGTTCTTTCATTTGTCTCTTCATAGTTTGTAAGGATTATTATTATTATAAATATTATTATATATTTCTTGAATCAACAATAACTCGAATTTATAAGAAAATTAAATTTAGTGCTATAAATATTAAGTGTTTTAAGCGAATATTGTTATTATACTTGATAGGTTATACAAATTTTAGGTGAGACAATAAGCTTGCTCTATAGGCGCCATTTGAGAAATTGAAAACAATGGGCACGTAGCGCGCGTCTCCTTTGTATCATAATGCCTCACGTTAACGAAACTACGGCTTGGCGCTGAAAAAATCTTAGCTAAGCTGAGAAGCACAAACAGGAGGTTTAGAAACTTCCAAAGTTCTAGCGCTTTTTTACGATTATATTATCATTCATGAATCTACATTATTATATTAGTGATATTTCACTCGATTAGAGTTATATTTGCAAAACTGAGGTTATAATCTTATTTCGCCCTATTATTCGAATGAAATATCACTCGAAAAAATCGAGAAGCCCTGTTTTTTTCTGGACTTTGAGTGATTTTTTACTCGAAGGATTTCAGCAAAAATATAGATAAGAGGTAATAAATATTAAATGCATATGGTGAAGTAGTTTGTGGAAAATTATGAATTAGAAGTAGGTATAGTAGAATATGTCTATAGAAGAGCGTTTTGGATCTATCGGTGACACACACGAAAAGAGAAAAAAAAGATGAAATAAGATGACAAAAAATAGATCGGTATTCGAGTAAGTTCGCTTTGATACGACGACGACGGTGTGTGATTGAATGATAATGATGTTGTTAGCACGCCTTGGAAATATATGTAGTAGATCATGCATCATGCTGTTGTGAAAGAAATGAAAATGTATTTTCTTTCTTTTATTCTCATGATGACACGAGGCATCGAAAATAAACAAAAATATATATATACATATATATTTGTATTAGATATTCATATACATGTGTGCATGGTGCTTTAATATGCTTTAAATGACTAGAGTCAAGTCGAATACGTGCGGCTACTATATATTATATATTGTACAACTCTGTTATTTTTCGTATTACAATTAGGATGAACGTATTTTCAAGAAAAAGCTTATATGCTCGTTTGGTATTATACATATCTATAGCTTGAAAATGTATATTATCTTGAAGGAAGTAGGAGCTGAAAGTTTGATATAGGCTGAGTATTGGTTGTAATTTAGTTGTTTTGAAACTGCGCAAAATTATAATATTGAGTACGTGCATTTACTCTGCAATTACACCGCTTACCGATTTTTCGATATAGACTTGGTGTCCATTCTGTGGCTTAAAACAAATTTTCATTTATATTAATAAGTATTGATAAATTATAATTATTATATGCTACACTATAAATTACATAGTTTATGCTGCACAAGTAGATTATTATCGTAGGCTTTTAAAAGTGCGCGACTTATTTCTAATTTGGATTATTTTAATTACAAAAAGAAGCATTGTGCACTTAAGAGAAGTATATATAAAAAGCTATTCTTCCTTGATAGTCTCATGAAAAAAAACCAATAACTGCATTCACCTGGCTAATATATACTTATTTACTTAAATGGCATCCCAAACAAATTAAATTGATATTTCGTCTTTAACTGCATTTTCGGTGCTGGTAAAATAGCCCATATGTTGTGAAGGCACGTAATATACTATTTATTTCTTAGTGCAAATGCACAGCCTAGCTTTTAGAAAGAAATTTTGAAAGTCAAAATAAAGCTGTGCTTTTCCTTCAAAGTTCTGTCAAAGATTCAAAATATTATAGAAATTGTTACTTGCAGAATTTGAGCAAGAAGAAGTCCTTTTTCTCGAAAAATAAAGCGTGCTGTACAGACCTCTAACTGGATGAAGGTCGTGTTGTTTTGAAAATAATACCTCGGTATGGT
Organism: Muscidifurax raptorellus; assembly: GCA_020010945.3. Lineage (NCBI taxonomy): Eukaryota > Metazoa > Arthropoda > Insecta > Hymenoptera > Pteromalidae > Muscidifurax > Muscidifurax raptorellus. Next base: position 153,665 of record CM052081.1, on the reverse strand, counting down.
CCTTAATTAGAAAGCCTGCAATTGTTCCGTACATATATATACTCTTTATTCATTCTTATTTATTATAAGGATTTCTCTTATTTTACTTAGCAAGCATCATCTGTATACCTAAGTCTCTTTCAAATTTAGCGTCAAACGAATGTTGATAAACTATAAGATTTATATGCGATTTTTCATGACTTTCCTTTTTTAATAAATATTGTGTATATATATAGAAAGAGAGAGAGAGAGAGAGAGAGAGAGAGAGAGAGAGAGAGAGAGAAAGTGAGAGTGAAAGAATTTAAGAGACAAAGATTTCTATATCTTCTTTTATTACAAACGTTAATTTGTTGTTAGATGAACTTATTCTCATTATTATTCGAAGTAATGGTTGTAATATTATACAGTTATATAGTATAGTTACATTTTTATTTTACGTCATAATAATAGAAGTTTTTTGCATTTTCTATTATGTATGATAAAATACATTGTTTAATTAAAGTAATGTATATTATACACGCATATATATATATATATATATATATATATATATATATATATATATATATGCATGGTCTATAATTCAAAATTAAATTCTAATAAGGTTTAATGCTTTCTATCTTCAATAGAAAAATGTTATTGATAAGGTTCTATACATGACGGAAACCAATAAAAGGAGGGAAATTAATGCACCGCTGCTACGCGAATTCTAATGAGCGTAAATATAATAATAAATATAAAAACTCGTCTGTACGATGCAAATATCTTAGGTTACACGGTAGACAAAATTAGCCCAGCGTAAACAAAAAGAACCCGATAATAGGCTTTCTAACCATATTGATTTTATAGTCTAAAAAGAACACTACCAATGAATGAAGAAGTACATCGCACGTTTCGTTGTGTTGTAGTATACTCGGAATGAACCTGTTTGGTTGCAAATTCTGTGAAACGATGAATGGCAGCTCTGACGTCGAGTGCGATAGAAAAAACTTTGACTCGTTGCTCTGGGCTATAGTGACAGTGTTTCAGGTACTTACAGGCTAATTTATCAAAAAATTTAAAAATGAAAGAAATTCATTTTTCAAATCCTTATTTGCATATTGTTTATCGTTCAAAGAAAAAGATAATTTGATGAAACTTCATAGGCGATTCAAGAGGCCGCATTCGTTTCGAATATAAATCAAATTTTACATAACAAATATTTTATGTCAAAAACAGTTTTCGTCAAAATCTTTCACACGGATAAAATAATTTAATAACACGATGATAAATCTTGTAAAGAAGCTTTCCAAATGAACGCTCTCTCTTTCTACCATCATTTGCAGTGATAAAATCAAATGATGACGTTCCTACGAGACTCGTGTATATCTTTTATTAGAGTTAAAGTCGAGCGTCTCTGCTTTATGATTGTGACGAGGCGAAGGTAACGTATTAGTCTCTTGACATGTCCTCGTTCGCCCATGAGGAGAGAGAAAGAGGGAGAGAAGGAGAGATAGAGATAGAGATAGAGATAAAGAGAGAATAAGAGAGAGAGAGAGAGAGAGAGAGAGAGAGAGAGAGAGGGAGAGAGAGAGGGAGATAAACAAATTGTGTGATTATATGCTTTTTGTGTACTTCAATCTATAATAATAATAAATTGGTATATATGAAAAAAAGCTTTACTCGCTTTTGTTGCAACGCACAGCTGTTATCCAGAAAATATAGAACGGCAGACACACACACACGCCCGCGTGCATTTTACACGTTCTGTATTTGCCTGTGACAAATTCTTGCTTTTTACTATTTTTTTCTTCAGTGCATTGGTTACTATTATTTATTGGAATGTCGCGACGTGCAGTACATTTACTCGAAATAATTGAAAAGAGACACAGAAAGAGAGTAAACACGAGCATGCCGTTTTTGTGTCGCTATGAATATAGTTCGTGTGCTGATGAGTAAACTGCGTGCAGCTTTGCATTCGCTTTTGTAATCAGCTTATATTATACTATAAATCAGTCTATATCTAAATCACATTGCGTGTGTATAATTGATTTGATTCGTAAAAAAATGTATTGTCGAATGTAGATCAGCAGTACTTTTTGGGACACTTATTTTAATTTTTCGATAATGTTACGGGTATACTAGTATAATTAGAGATAGCTTTTTCGCTGTTCCCAAGGTAAATCATGCCTTTGCTGTTGTAATTAGCAATAAGCTAGGCCAATTTTTTTTTCGACACGATTGTGGCTGCTTAACTATGACCACCTCGCATAGGTATATGAAAACTTGTGTACATATTTGTGTGTGTATGTGTGTGTGTGCGGCTGCGTGTGTATGTGCCTGTGTGTACTTTTTTATACTTTAAAGTACTTTACACCGGAAATGGCGCAAGTCTCCGCACCTTCGAACTTTGGTTGTAAAAAAGCCCCTTTACTTATAATATATATTATGCTGCGCGGGTTTCTCCGAAACTTCTACTTTTACTTTTTGCTGTACGCTTAAATACCGTAGCATTATGAAAATAATGAACTTCTTATATGAACCTATATTTTGAATTCTTTTTCTAGTAGTATAATGTTAATGTTACATTTGCATAACGTAGCGATTAATATATAACTACATATAGTACTTTATATAGTCACAGAGCACCTGTCAGGCTTTCACGAGCAATTACTATCACTTCGATGTTGTAGAATTTTTTTTCTTTTTTTTGTTACTTAATTTTCATTTTTATTTTAGAAATCTATGTACTTTATACTTACATACGATACTATTGTAATGTAGGACGTTCAAAATCCATATCTATTTCGTTTGTATATACTGAATTCTTCCGGATAGCGTGCAGTCAGTGGTCGCAAATCGTAGATCTTTTCTATGAAATATATATATTTCTCGAAATTCAACAGCATCGTTAATAATTTATAGTTAATCAAATTGCTTATATCGTCACTGAATAAGGAAACGTATCAAAACATGCTAAATTTATTACAGTGCTATTTCCGCTTTATTTTGTAAGCTGCCAATCACACACAAATAAATTATAATATATGGCGCGCGCTTTGCAAATGTTAAAGTCTTGGAAAAACAAAGCATCGAGAGTTTGGCATGATATTTATTCGCTTCTTTCGTAACGTTCATAATCTTCAAATTATCCAAAAATCCTGGCTTATAACTGACGCACAGCGCAGCCTTTAATTTTATCCGTGTTATATAGCTCTTTTACGCAGTATTCCATTGTATACTTGACTGCTTTTGCATGTGGTTATATGTACCTATTATATTTCTCGATGTGAATACAACCGCAAACGTCGTCGACACGTTAAATACTATACACTGGTAAAAAACAAACAAAATTAATGTTTGAGTTACTATTTTTTGAGTAATATAAAATATGACCACCAGTATGCTTATACACGAATAGAGCAAAAGAAATAGATGAATATTTTCAGTCAACGATCAGAACGAACAAACGCTATTATAACAAAACAACAGTGATACGCATTGTATAATAGACAGCAATCGATAGATAGTGAAATCCTCAAATTTACTAATTAGCATAAAGCGATGAGATAATGATAATAGAGATACCAAAAGTAGCAAAAGTTTCAACATACATTACTTAAGCATAATATACATGACTCGAACGCACTTTGGACATTTACACGTCACGATCGTCATTATAATTACAAACAAGTAAATTGAGCGTTTAAGAGTCCATCGTATCCTACCATTATATAATTACATATAATACAATACTCGATTATAATAAATAAGCACAATCACATTCTGAATCGAATACAAACATTTTGACCCTTCGGTATAGCTAAATAATTAATATATATATATATATATATATATATATATATATATATTAATAATTATACTTAGGTCAAGTAGCTAGTAAAAACATAATTAACGAGTGTATTTTTTTCAATATATACATTGAATGTAGCTAAATCAGATCGGAGCGTGACGCAAAGTAGCAGCTGATAGTTTGTCTTCTACATCACTTGAATGCACTAGTCAGGTGTGCGTAAAAAGATAAACCCACCAAAAATAGCTGAAAAGGGCTGTCTCGCTCCGAACTGTGCAAACACGTGTCGAGAGGGAGAGAGAGAGAGAGAGAGAGAGAGAGGGAGAAACGCAGTGTATACATATACGTATGACATACATGTTTTATTGAATATAACCGCATCTATGACGAGTATGAAAAGAAAATGCTGATATTGTACATGCATTTTCTTTTGTTTTATTTACATACAAACGATACTGCGAATATTAAATGCTAAATTCGCCGTTTCTTTTTCTCTCATTGTAAGTTTGTCATATCCACTTCACGACAGTATCACAGCCGAAAAAGACTTGCTTATGATTATATATACACGAAAATGTCGACTGAAAAGCTTTAAAGGTGACGAGCGGTGTAATGAAGGCGCACCTTTTATACTTATATAGGGCTATTTAAAATTTTTATTACGTTTGTAAATTATATTAGTCGCATAAATTTAAGCAATACGTACATACGTGTTTAAAATTTTGTTTTTGCTTTTTTTAAATTTTAAAATAAAATTCCACGCCAAGTTTCTAAAATAAACGATGAATGTATAGTTTATCCTCATTATATCACACGTAAAATCTAAAAAACTTTTCTATCGACTTTTCGCAAGAAAAACACATGACTCGACATTCTGCAATCCAAGGTACTCATATTCTTCTGTTCACTTGATCGGATAAAAATGTATTTTTTCATTGAAATCAAAAATACAGAAACAAAACCAAAGGAACCTCTATATATTTTAGATTTGAATGGACAGATCGAATAACCATGAAAAGAAATGTATACATTAACGCGTGGACTACTGCACTTGATTGTATTTTGTCTATTTTTGCTTAACACTTAAAGCGTGTACATTATGCTATACACGTTTTGTTTCTCAGCAACGTTATATATATATATATATATATATATATATATATATATATATATATATAGATTTAATGGGTATGTCGACTTGCAGAATGTGATTTATTTTAGCTTTTTAAACGACATCGACCTCGCAATTTTATTATATAGATATATTTCCGCTTAATGCTGCTCGCAGAGCTCGTCCATCGATTTCCATGCAAAGCACGATCTGCTTAATTTCACGTTTCGTACTCTGACTTTGGAAAAGTTTTGTCGTATACTTATACGTCGCTCATCTCCTTTATGCGCAAGGCCACATTGCATAATTTCGACAGTCTCGATTGCACAAGTTGAATAATGAGATGACATAAAAGAAGGATAAATTATTAAATTGCTTGAAATTAAGCGCAAATTTTTTGGACTCTCCATCTACAATCGAGACTGTGTTGTACAGATTCATCTTTATATTACATAATACAGATCATGTAAACTTATATACGTGGTTCAAATATTCAGCTCGCATTATGTACGTGAATTTTGTAAGCCAGATACGTGTAGTATTTAATTGTATTTTATTTCACTGTTTTTCGTATATAGTTTCTTACATATATAATTTTGTTACCGTTTATACATAGGTATAATAGGGCTTTTTGCATTACTGTTTATACCTTGGCTGAATTTTTTCCAATTTCGACAGGGTGCGAAACGAAGCAGACACGCCGACGTCAATTGTCACATTTGTGTTAAACGATTTTTCGACAAGAATAAACGAAGAGCGCGTGCGCACGATGGGCGGGCTACCACTGCATATACATAATTCAGAGAAAAAGTAGAAAAAAAACACAAAGATAGACTTCGGGCTTTCGTCGGCTATAGCCAGCCAGCTGACGGCGTGGCCCGGCGTCATTATCTCTCTGTAGTCCTCCATTACTATATCCTACCACCCACTCGGAAGAAACAGTTGTGTACTTTAGGCCCTGGGGGATTGTGTGTCTCGGTTGCAGCATCCTAGGGATGTACCTGTTCGGGGGTAAGTTTTGCATGTGGGCGGACCGGAGCCGGCCCTGCACCTGTGCCGAGGTGGTCTCGCGCCACCCATTGTGTCGCTGTGATCGCAAACATTTCAACGACATCGTCTGGGCACTTGTAACCGTATTCCAGGTACCACTGTTCCCTTTTTCTTTTCTCTCCACTCTTTTACTCATCTATATCTTTTCTGTCTATGTCTCTCTCTCTCTCTCTCTCTCTTTCTCTCTCTCTCTCTCTCTCTCTCTATATATATATATATATATATATATACACCCGCCATCTATTACTTTTGCTCTACACTATCTCTTTCTTTCTCTCTCCCTTACTCATTCGTGTGCGCACGAAGCGCACACACACACACATAATCTGTATCTATTCGTCTTTTTGATATTCCGTTATTATACTATTGCGTCCTGTCAAAGGAGACCACGCTGGTTTTTACTGTATAGAAAATTTAGGTGCTAGTTTGTAGGAATACAATTTTCATTGACAATAGAATAACTAAAAAATTCACTAAATATAGAAGAGATCATTGATTACGTGCTGTTGTTTATAGTAGTAGCCGTTTAGACGATTTTCTAAAAAGTATATAAAGTAATGAAACAAAACTATTTTCAGAACTTGTTACGTGAGAAATTTTGCAATTGATCTTTTTCATTAATTTATTTACAAACCTTAATTTCTTATACGGTAAAACCATTTGGTCCGTTGAAATACTACTCGAATTTCACGACGCACGCGCTCACACTCACGGCACACATCTAATACACATTATATGTGTGTGTGCGCGCGTATTATTCTTCCCTGTGCACGCGGTTGGGCGCGAATACAAAATTATGGACCAAAAAAGGCTAAGCTCAAATTCACTGTGCAACGACGACTCACTGTACATAAACCGCGCGCTATGTAGCTTTATCTTTTTTTGCTAGTTGGAATTTTGAGCACAAAAAAGTTACTCGTGTATGTATTTTTTACTTTTATTTTCTGTGCTTTCTTGTCCTTTATTGTAACAAGTCGTTAACAAGAAATCTTACTCGCTCATATACGCACGCAAGCACGCGCGCGCGCGCTCACACACACACATACGCACATATGCATACACAGTGTGTGTGTGTGTGTGCGTGTGTTGTGTGGGTCGGTGTGTGTGTGTATGTGTGTGTTTGTATGTGAACTTGCTCGTTTCTCATTTGGATGGTTAAATTTTTATATATAACAACCTAGTTTTTATATTATACATAAATTTTGCTTGTAAATAAATGCTTAATATCGTGCCAAATTTTGTACACCTTTTCGATTTTTTCATACAGATCGTATATAATGCGATGATATTTTTCTTCGCTCGAATATTAATAGTGTGTAGCTAATTAATTTTAAGGATTTTTATACATCTGCCCGATATGGATAAAGTTTTTAAGTGAAAAAATTAAAGTTTTTTAATGACTCTTCTCATCTTTCAATCTCCACTTTCTTCAGAGACAATGCGCTTATCTAGTTACTCGTCAAGTTCGATTTGCCTTCCACTAGCTGCGCGTAATGAAAAATTAAATCATCGTTGCATCGCCTATCAGGCCTATCTCATTCAACTGATTATATAGCTAGCCGTAGGAAAAAAGGCAAATCGAACTTTGCAGAAGTAAGAGCAATACTTACAGTTATTAATCGGCGCATTGCGCCATTTCTCCGTTTCTCCATTTTTATACAGATCCTGACGCAGGAGGACTGGAACGTCGTTCTCTTCAACGGAATGCAGAAAACGTCCCACTGGGCGGCCCTATACTTTGTTGCCTTAATGACATTTGGAAACTATGTGCTCTTCAATTTGCTCGTCGCTATCTTGGTCGAGGGCTTTTCTTCCGAGGTATAAATAACAATACATACATAAGTATAAATCCATCTACTGCTTGAGCTAGTTTCTATGGGGCAAACTTCCCCCACAAGTATAGCTATACCTATACTGTCTTTATATCCACATTCATCTGTCTTTTCAGAGGAACGAAAGGCGCGAACGAGAGCAGAGGGAATTAGCCAAACTTGCAGCGAAGGAAGCCGGCCTCGGGAGCGAAGAGAGCTCCTCCAGAATCTCGCGGTCTCACTCTATTTCAGACAGCGACACTTATACGCAGGTACAGTAAAAACCTCTAATGCATTACCACGCACTCGTTTTAACGCTCCTTTAAACAGCCGCACAGAATAAATACGATCCATTGATCAATCGATCAATCAATCTCTTAAGGATCTCCCAGCAGAAATTAAGCAAATATTCTTTTAGCTTTGTTTCATCAAATATTTCATCCCATAAATTATGTAGCTCACATTAAGAAGGCTCAGCGGTAAAAATATTTTCCTAGTATACATTTTCGTTGAATGTACCAGAATGCTTCTTAAGATTTCATCGCAAAACTAAAATAAGGTTAAAGACAATGTAACGAGTCTTTTGAACCCTCATGAACAATCATCTGAATTTAAGTTTGACTCGTGTTATTTTTAATTAGATTTAAATACAACTGTTATAGTCTAGACAGTTTCTATAATTTTCTTCGAATAGCTTTATATTTCAAAAGGTCCCCACCTTCTGATTCATATATAGTTGAAAACGTGATTATATTCGTAAACCCCGTCCACCTACAGCATCACCAAATAACTTTTTGAATTGTTGAAAAAGTTATCTCATACAAATTTCACATATGTATGTATATACCTACATGAACCTGCAACGATCTAACAATAAACGCGGAGAAAATAGAATAAAAGTAAAAACTATTTGCGTTTCCAAAAGTTCGGCCAAAAATGGCGTAGTCTTTGTTTTATATAACTCTACTGTGCATATTGCATGGTATTGTAAGCGAATTCCGGAGAAATCCTTAACGCGCATCCTTTCAAGGGTCAAAAGAACTCCTGGCAGAGTTGCGAGGAACTGCGTAAGTACAAGGACAACTACAGTCGCGGGAAACAGCACAACCAGTATATCTGGAAGCAGCAGCAGCAGCAGCCGCACGGGCTCGACGAACCCAAATGCAACATACAGAAGGAGAGCAAGATGATGGGTACCGGGAGTGTACCGCAGCCGCCCATCATCACACATACCGCTGCGACTCCACAGGATTCGCCCAATACGACCCTCGATACCGGCTATCGGGATCTCAACTTTCGCGCGATTTACCCAACGACCCTATCCATCGAGTCCATCGATCGATCCTCCGTGAGTCTATAAAACTTGTATTTATCGTTGTTGGTCGATTTTACTGCGACGACTGTTGATGGCTATGTTACATTTCTTGTATACGATATATTATCTATTGTATACAGAGTCAATGCAGCATATACTCGGGCTTTCTGAAGCTTCCCGACAGCAGCAGCAGCAATAACAACAAAATTACAGCAAATAATTTAGTCAGTCAATCTTCGAGACGCATCAGTCTTGTTACCGCCCACGCCAATTCTTCCATGCCGAGAGAATCTTCTAATTCAAGGTACGTATATAGGTCTTTTTTTCTCTCTCGGCAAATACGAGTGTATGATATGATACTTTGAATATCCATTTCAGCCCGCCGAGGGTTCAAAGGGGCTATTCTTGGCGGCTGTCGAGACCTTCTTTAAGACGAAAAAGGTGGTCGCAGTGGGAGGAAGAGCCACCCGGCCGAGTCATGGTCCTGAACAACGGAAGAAGTAACGTTGGTCACAAGTCCTTGTGAGTATCACGCCACCTTACCTCTCTTTCGCCAGCCTCCTCTATAAAAAATAGCCTGATGTTGAAATAATGAATTCTTTACTTTCAGAAGCTGCGGAGATTATACCAACTACAATGGTGCAGGATATCTCCAAGGTTCCATAAGAAATGATACTCACCGCGACGTACCGAACAATCGCACAACTGCCATGACAACTAAGAATTGTAGCCTTAGTCCGAATAATTCCATAAGAAGTCGGAGGTCCTCTATCCATAGGTACACGCCGACGAACCAAGTGAGTAACATTGTAGCTATTATGTAATATGTATATCACGATGGTATATACATATATATATATAGGTATATGCACTTATATATATATATAAATTCAGCTATTGTCGCAGATGCGCTGGAGCGAGGATCTATCGAGGCGCAGCTCGTTGTATTCTCGCAAGATCTTGCCGTTCGACGAGGCACCTCTGAGCTCGACGACGCCGCGGACGATCAACAATTTGCAGGGCCTCGAGACTGGACATTTGCCACGAATCAAACGGTTGCCCGAGGAGGAGCTGTCCGAGCTTGTCCAGCAGCAGCAGCAGCAGCCCTGTCCGGCTACGACCTCGGCCACGGGCGAACAGACGCCACCCTCCAACGGCCACGAGAGCGCTGCCGGCAGTATCGACCGCATCAAAAAGATCTTCATGTTCTTCGAGCCCAAAGGCTGTCTCAAGGAGCGCGACGACTACTCGCTTTACCTCTTCCCTCAGAACAATAGGTATTTTTATCGTCATTATCTTTTCGTATATAAGCGTAATAGAGAAGCTTAGGTACTTGTCAATTTTACAGATTTCGCATATTTTGCCGTTGGTTCGTCGATCAGAAGTGGTTCGACAACGTCGTGCTGCTGTTTATCGGGCTGAATTGCATAACTTTAGCAATGGAACGACCAAACATTCCACCCGACAGTCGAGAAAGAATTTTTCTTGCTAGTGCCAATTATATTTTTACTGCTGTTTTTGCCGTGGAAATGTTTGTTAAGGTAGGTATTCTCTGGTATAATGCGCAAATCCGATTCGTTCAATTCGTTCAAACGATCAGGTAGAGAAAAAAAATTATTCCCTCTATTTGTAGGTCGTTGCGACGGGGATGCTCTACGGCTCGGATGCATACTTTACGTCAGGATGGAACATAATGGATGGCTCGCTAGTGGTAATTTCTATAATCGATCTCGGCATGTCCCTGCTGTCGTCGAGCAGCCCCAGGATATTCGGTATACTCAGGGTGAGTATATGTATACTACGCCTAGTATACGTATGCAGACGATGCGCAACTGATCGATCGAGTAATGAAAATTAGGTGTTTCGATTGCTGCGTTCGCTGAGACCACTGCGCGTAATAAACCGCGCGCCAGGCTTGAAGCTCGTAGTGCAGACGCTGCTCTCGTCTCTGCGGCCTATCGGCAACATCGTTCTCATTTGCTGCACGTTCTTCGTTATCTTCGGCATCCTCGGAGTGCAGCTGTTCAAGGGCGCGTTCTACTACTGTGATGGCCCGGACCTCAAGAACGTGCGCAACAAGACCGACTGCCTTGCTGATAAGCGCAACGTCTGGCTCAACAGGAAGTACAACTTTGACGATCTTGGCAAGGCGCTCATGTCCCTGTTTGTGCTGTCATCGCGCGATGGATGGGTGAACATCATGTACACGGGCCTCGATGCAGTCGGGGTCGATCAGCAGGCATATAAATATCTATATATAACTGTCCATTATCGTCTTTCTCTTGGGCATACGAATAATTATTTCGCTTTCCTTTCAGCCCGTAGAAAATTACTCGGAATGGAGGTTGCTCTACTTCATCGCGTTCATTCTGTTGGTCGGCTTTTTCGTTCTGAACATGTTCGTCGGCGTGGTCGTTGAAAATTTCCACAGGTGCCGAGAAGAGCAGGAAAAGGAAGAACGAGTAAGGAGAGCCGCCAAGCGTGCATTGCAAATGGAAAAGAAGCGAAGAAGTGCGTACTTGCTTGTGTTTATATACACGCATATACATACAAATACATATACATATGTATATACATATACATATATTACACATGTAACGGACAAGCCAATATCCTCATATTTACAGAAATGCACGAACCGCCTTATTATACTAATTACTCCAAGCCGCGCCTCTTCATCCACAACCTCGTCACGTCCAAGTATTTCGATCTCGCGATAGCGGCGGTGATCGGCTTGAATGTCGTAACTATGGCCATGGAATTTTATATGATGCCGAAAGCCTTGACCTACGCTCTAAAGATATTCAACTACTTCTTCACGGCCGTTTTCATCCTTGAATCCTTCATGAAGCTTCTCGCTCTCGGGCTTCATCTATACCTAAAGGATAAGTTCGTAACAACGCAGACTAGCTATTATTCTACATATAATCATTACATGTTGTATTATAATATAGTACAACGTACTACATACATATGTGTCTCTTGCTGTTTGCAGGTGGAACCAGCTAGACATCGGTATTGTCATACTCTCGGTGGTCGGAATCGTACTCGAGGAGCTCGAGTCTAAAATCATTCCAATTAATCCAACCATCATCCGGGTGATGAGGGTGTTGAGAATAGCCAGAGGTCCGTCATTGTTGCCGCTTATTGCTCTATTTATAATTTATCTAGATTGACGACTGCACTTTGCCGTTTGTTCCAGTGCTCAAGCTGCTAAAAATGGCCAAAGGCATACGCGCACTCCTGGATACTGTGATGCAGGCCTTGCCGCAAGTCGGAAATCTTGGTCTTCTATTCTTTTTGCTGTTCTTCATCTTTGCCGCGCTTGGAGTCGAACTTTTCGGACGGTTGGGTACGTATGTTTATATCCTCCACCAAAGTGATTAGAGGTTCATGATCAAACTGGCCTTCTTAATTCTGCATCGTCCAGCCGTTTGCTTCCTGTACGATATTTCCTTAGAGCGTTGCGTAATGAAAATAACCCAAGCTGCAGCGCGATGTAATGGAAATAATGCACGCTGCTCACGCGGTCGGCGCTCCCTCATACTGGTAGTAACAGGCAGGGAGTTTATCACACAAGAGAGAACTCTACAACAACTTCCCTCATTAACTAAGACCAAGTCTAGGAGGTCGAATGCTACCAATAGTGCTTGTCCTCTTTCGTTTGCACTTTGGCTGTCCCACTCTACCGCCCAACTATGGCAGCTATGACTCGCTGGACGTCGCCGTCTTCATCCCCTGTCAGACCTGCTGCCTCTGTTCCTCGTCCTTCCTTTTAGCGAAAGACTTGCTCGGGTGAACGCGCCTTTCTTTTTCTGTGCATGCTTTTGGTTCTCTCACCGCTGACTGTCTGCAGTGGATTCTGCGATTAAACACTCATCAACATGCGGCAGCCCGAAACTCGACTTGGTCTTAGCTGTCGATGCCCTGATACTGGTAAAACGTTTAACATGTAATTTTTGACCACGCCGTAGACTTTACGGGCCGTTGATGCCACTCCATTAATTTTGTCCAGCTGGTCCTGGTCCAGTTATCCAGTAGACTGCTCGGTACTTTGAACCGCCTGAATTCTGTTCCAGGCTTCGAGCGTTCTTCTACTTTTCTCGCTATATCGACAAGCATGTTGCTACTCTCGATCTCCGTGTTCTCTTCGTGAGTTTGGCTCCCCCCAAAATCCGTGGAGCCAGCCGATCGAAACTGAAGGCGGGATTCAGTGGATTAATTTGACCCGCTTGGTACAGAATTGTTATAAACTCACTTATCCATATTTGATTAATTGTATGGAGCTCCTTTCCTTTCCCTAGCCTCTTTGATCCGCGGAGCATATTTTATTTCTGCTCTATACCCTCCAACGGGTTGGACATGTCACATATACACACAATATCGGCGGCATCCCCGCGCGGATGTACATATGTATTTATATAGTATATAATACAGTAGTAGAGCGCACTCTGCACGAGGAATTCGCCGCTATACTAATGATAACGCGGCGACTTTTAAAATTTTCCAGAGTGCAGCGAAGACATGCCGTGCCAAGGTCTGGGTGAACACGCGCACTTTAGCAACTTCGGCATGGCCTTTCTCACGTTGTTCCGTGTGGCGACGGGCGACAATTGGAACGGCATCATGAAAGACACGCTCCGCGACAATTGCGACGACGCCGCTGATTGCGTTAAAAACTGCTGCGTCAGCAACATCATTGCGCCGATTTTCTTCGTCATCTTCGTCCTCATGGCGCAGTTCGTCCTCGTCAACGTCGTCGTAGCCGTCCTTATGAAGCACCTCGAGGAGAGCCACAAGCAGGTGAGCCATACTTCTCTTGCATGTTTCGCGCCCGCGGGTTTTGCTCTTATATATTTATATATATTTATATACATACATCAAATGAAGGTGACGATTTCTTCTCACATAACATATCGATAGAGCATTCACTATATATATATTCATATAATATATCTGCGAATGGCAGCATTTTTTTCGCCAATTTATGCGATACTTAATATTATAATTATATACGCTGCACGGCATGCCGCTTTCATACACTTGATCTGCGCTCAGCTGAACGCTCTGAAATATTGTTATTTTACTTCATATACATACATATAGTATATAAGAGCTTTTCTTATAAATCCAACATACGGCATCCAAAATATTAAACAATTATTCTATTTAATACGCGCGTATACGAATAACGGAAGCGAGAACGGACTGTCACACGAGAGAGAGAGAGAGAGAGAGAGAGAGAGAGAGAGAGAGAGAGTGTGTAATTGTATCGATGGTCCGGATAGGCGCATGTAAAACTGTGCGATTATTAAAGATGGAAGATGAGCTTGACATGGAAACGCAACTGGAGCGCGAGTTCGCGGCCGAGCAGGAGGAGCTCCTCGAGGTCGAGGAGGAGGATGATGAGGAGGAAGAGGAGGCGAAGAGGGAGCAGGGGGAGAAGGAGGCGGAGGAGGTGGAGGAGGAGGAAATCGCAGAAGAAGTAGTGACGATTAACGCTACGGCCAGAAGGAAGATGAAGGATGTGCTGCAGGAAAAGCTCGACATGGAACAGCAGGAAGCAGCCGAGGGCAGCGACGAGTTCTCGGGGAAAAGTCGCCCAGGCCTCTCCAAGGTCCGATCACTGCCTTCCAATTTTACCTACAATCCGCCCGCCGGAAAAGAAAGAACAACCGACGGTATATTGATAACAAGATCAATTGCTTTTTCATTACACAGACACACACACACACACACACACTTTTCATCATTTGGCTCATACTTTCGCCAACTTCATAACTGTATAGTGTATTTTATACTTTCTTTTCCAGAATACTTAGTTTTAACAAGGCATGGTTTTACGATTTCGATGCTAGATTTTTATTTCTTGAAATTTCTGTCTTGGTCCGACTTTTTTGAAGGTAAACCAAACAGTGGCAGCCTGCTTTTAAATTTGTTTATTCTTATCACGCTTCAACAATGAGCACTACTTTTTACTAATTAATCACTAAATTAAATCAAATGAAAAAATCCCTTTACCTCAGCTCTGTTATATTTCTAAAAAGAAGTCGATTCTTGTTTGATAATTGCATTTACAACATTGAAAATGTTTGCTTTGCTTATTTAAATATCTGAATTATTTACGAATTCGCTTGCTTTTATTACACATTTATTGCGAATACAATAGAAATCATTTATCATTGCAACAGCTGAGTGTATACATTTAATTTATCCATTTATCATCTCACATTTCGCAAAAAAGGTTAACTGTTGTTACGATTCTTTTTAACGGTTCTTATTCCTATTCATCTTTAATTAAGTCAATTATTAACATAATTTAATAATTAATTAAATAATGCTAATGAGAAAATATTTCAATTGATAAAGTACATATATGTAAATTACGTAATTGCGATTTTGCAACTATATCATTTCGAATTCATAATATTGAGAAAATGGGGCTATTGTCCCGTTGAAACTAAATAAATCGGATGTTACAGAATTTTTGCTTTCCTACAGTATATTTGATTACATATGCACCAGATCGTAATTTATTACCCTTTATAAATGTTATTCACTCAAACCATTGTCAATATTTAAGAAAAATGTACCTATATAAATTTTGTGATTTATTGTAATTTATTGTGATTTGTTGTCAGAATTCACACATTTTTCTCACAATAAATCACAAAAAGTTGAAAAATAATTATAAATGTAACTGCATTAAATCCATATGTGTACAGTGATAACAAATTATTGTTGTGATACTTCATAACTTTTGTGAAAAATTGTGTAAATTGCAACACTTTACAAGTAGTTCGAGGAAATTCTTGTCTTTTAAAAATAAATTTCCCGCCGGGGTACTGTTAAAATACCAGAACCCCAGCGATAATTATATAATATTTATTGTGTGTGTGGGTTTGTTTTGTCCTTGTGTGTCCTCTATTATATTATTTATTTTTTTTGGTAGCTATAAGTATACAGCTTACTATAATTATACAGGGCATTATCTACCGGTATAGATTCTCAAACTATATACAGGTTATAATGCAAAATAAACAGATGATCTAGTTATTGCGCGGCACTTGGCGCCCCGAAAATACAAAATTTTCTAAATGTTATCTGATTTTTTACGTACCAATAAATTTCGAGAAAAAGTGTAATTGGCAAGTTCCGTACGTACCGCGCCGCACTCAACTACCAATAATAAGTATTTAAATCTTGTACATTAAAAAAAATGTTTTTCTGAAGTTATAAAATATAGTGAGTCGTACTTTGAAATCGAGTTTGAAATATTTTGAGGTCGGTTTATAGTTTATAGATGACGGCCAAATTATTAAATTACCCGCAAGTTGATGTGTGTGTGTGTGTGTGTGTGTGTGTGTGTGTGTGTGTGTGTGTGTGTGTGTAACGGCATAGGGAGGAAAAATCTAATGTCACTCTGTCTCTCCATGCAGACGCGTCTGTGTCAACAATGGACGACAGTCGGCGCTCTATCTATCAGCAGCAACGGGCCTCCAGCAAGCCTTCCAAGTTTAAGGTGAAACGTCGTCAGACCTTTCACTCGCAACACCGACATCGTCAGGGCGGGGGCGGCATGTTCTCGACACCGGCCATGCACTTCGAAGTGGCTGAGCTCATTCGCAAGCCCGCGAGCAATCTGAGCGTGCCGCGCATCATTCCCCAGCGCGCAGGCTCCTCCTCGTCCTCGTCGTCGATGGCCTACGGTGGTAGCACCAGGTACCTGGCCAGGCCCGCGAGCCTAGCGCCGGAGCCGAACCGCTCGTATCTGACAGTCGCCCCGGTCTCGAGACCGCCATCTATCGAGTTCATGCAGCCGCAGCAGCGCAGACCCTCATCCTGCACGACGACCGACACCATCACCGGCTGCAGTTACAAGCACAAAAATTACCTGTGCCCCGTGGCTGATCTCGGATCCGCCAAGGCCAGAATTCCCGCGCCCGAGTTCATGTCTTCTGATACCAGCCCCATTCTTTCCAGGTTAAAATTCCATTATTTATATTGCTGTATATCATATTCCTTTCATTGTCTAACTCGTTGTCCTGCAGTATAATTGAAAGAGAAAAAAATAATGCTTCATAATATGAATTTTTTATTCACGACTCAACTACAATAGCCACTTTATTTCCTGAAAAGCGGGACATTTTTATTTTTAAAATGTTGACAAGTTACAAAATAAAATATGTTGAATGTTTAAATGTATATTTTCATTATAATGCCAGTGGCTTAGTAGGTTCCACTAATTTTCAAGAAATAAAGTAGCTATACAGACTTCAGTCGTGAATAAAGCACTATGTGCGAGAACACGAGACTATAAATACCATTGTAAAAAATAGAAACCCACTCGCGGGAATGGTCTATACGACTTTAGACCCTAGTTGCATAATGTACTACTAGCAAGCCGTGTGTGCAAAATCTCAGTTGCAGATCTCACCTGAGATTTTTCAGTAGGGAGAATATTGAACCGCCATATTATAGCAAGGGTACAATGATAAATTTGCGTTATATCAAATTTCTTTACACACGAGTATAGTTCCCGATCTCCAAGCATCTCGAGCCACGGTGGGGGCCGCACGGCGATTCGTCACGATTCGTCGAAAGATGAGCTTCCATCAAAGCCCTGTCCACCGGAACTTGAGGATAACCTGGACGTCCAGTCGGTGATCAACGAGAGGCGACCCTCCAAGCTCAAACCCGTATTCATAAGTCCAGCAACGACTGATCGTCTGCAGCAGCCTTTCGTCAAGGAAGAAGACGAAGAAGAGGAGATAATAGATAATAAGGAGGCGGTGGCGGCGGAAGCCAAGGAGCCGCAGTTCGTAAGCGTCGCCGTAGGTCCGGGCAGTGTTGAGTTGCGCATCTTCGTCGAGGAGACGGGCGAAGCTTCGACTCCGGCTCTCGAGGAGGAGACGCATGCCGACGGCGAGGTTGTCGTTGTCATCGACGGAGATGGGGCCAATAAGAGGAGAAAGAAGAGCCCCGCCAGAGACGAGGCCAAGGCATAGAGTGGCGCACTTTGACTATTTCCTCCTAATTAAGCTGCGCCCCAGAAAGTGCGCATGGGACTCATCCCTTATATATTACATATACTTGTGTTATTTAACAACCGCGACCCGCCCCGCCCCGCCCCGCCGCGCCGCGACGACCACAATACAAACGCGAAACGACAAAACAATGTCCAGCGTAATAAGTAGCATAACTGGAGCATAACTTTCGCCGTCATGTTATTCCGCGTTAAATAGATCACGTGCGGGCTCTTCGCGCCCGATAAGGCTGTAGTGAATGACAATATAGCCGTTATTTTCTCCCATCCATTATATGCATCACATATATAAAGACGCGCGCGCAACTTTGAACGCCTTTGACGACTTTTTCCAAAAGAAACAGACGGCTGTTGGATTAATAATATATTGTACGTATGCACAATGTGCCCACGCAGGATTCGATGATGCATCGAGATCGAGGGAGATTTCGAATGACTAAGACAACTTCTCGTCGATACAACTCGTGCAAGTTATATGAAAGTATATTATACTTGTCCTTTCCTTTTTTCACCTCTCCTATTTAGCAAGAAACTATCTAGCATTTGATAAACTGTGGTTTCTTTTAAGCGCGCGCGTACGTATACGTATGTCCATACGTATATGTATGTATAATACGCAACTGTCGTTGGAGGTGCAGTGACGTAAATGTAGTTTAATAACTCTTCATTTATTTTAGAAGTTTGTTAGCGTCTCACGATGTTGACGCACTCATGACAATCTTTACGTCATATATTATATCGTTATCAACGCCGATGTGAATAAAATATCGTCATCGAGCTAGATCGTACGCTATCGCACATGAAATTCAAGAATTCGCGTCCACTAAACTACATTAACATAGATATATTATATGCTGAATCAATCTTTTCCGACTTAGGATTTAGGACATCCTTAATGTATAACTGTGCAATCAATCTGAACTGCGAATACATCGATGACTTTCGCGTATGCCTTCTATTCATATTCGTGTAAACTACTCTGTAAAATTAATACTCATGTTGATTTTGCTAGTATATCTGTCAAGTAATGAACTGATATATAAACACTCCAAATGCACAGGTGGGGTAACACGAGGTATTTAAGGTCTAATTCGAGTAAATCAACCTGATGAAAAATAATAGTAAATTAATGCAGTTAGTCGAGTCGAAGCAGCCACATGTAAAGACATATATATAATCAGTATTTAATTATTACAGAATAACCTTTATGTATACATACACAAATCGGGTGATTCTCGGACTTACGTGCATCGTATACAATTTAACGCTGACTACAAAAGCACATTTTTCACATTGAGGGAAGTTTGAAATTACGGCAAATCAAATGCTTAAGTTCGACTGATTTTAATTAATTTACTTATTCAGTGACCTATATTTATAGGAAATATAATATTTACTGCTTTAAAAACAATGATTTTGATTTTATATTTATTAACTAGAACACAAAAATTTACACTTTTAAAAATGACAAACTTTCTCTTTATGTAACAAATTCATTGAAAATAAAATAAAATCATCAATTCAGTATGTCTGAATGACCCCGGAATTTGATTCGAATTAGTAAGAACTATGATAACAATATTACAAGTCTAAATTAAATTGTGAAAAGGAAAATTTTGTCAGTGTAAAGCAAGAAAACAAGGGGAAACTGTTGAATGAACGAAAAATGGTTCTCGGTCTGTTATCCATTATAAACTTGCAAATGGAATTATGCACTTGCACGCGGACGCAAAGCAGTCGCAGAGGTACGTCGATCTCTAAAATGTTTAAAAGGTATTCTACCTTTTCAACTTCTCGCTCGCGACAATAATACTCACGACTGAGGGCGCTCGGAGTCTCGGGATTAAATTTCCCTTAAAATAACACAATCAAAATATAAAATTAAAGATTTGTTTCTAAATTTTTCTATATACAGACTCCATTTCAAAATATATAGCGAGACAATCTTTCGTCAATGACAAATTTAACAAGTCTATAATAAAAATTGTCTTTTCAAAGCAATAATTCTCTACGGTAAATACTCGCGTAGTTTTTAAGGTTGGATAATGATGATAGATGTCTCCGAGGAAGTTTATTCTAGATTGGTATTCGAATGTTATTATTCTGCAAAATTTGTTGTCTTAAATGAGAAAGTCAAAAAAAGTAAATACCAATGGAAGTACTAGTGTTAGTTTCAAAGATGAATAATGCAAACTTGTTTCTTGTTATAGTACTGTTAGTTATAATTAGTGAATAATCTTGAGATTGAATGTTTGAAGTAATAACACTGTCACTTTTCTACGAAATTTTTTAGACTTTTCTGAAACTTTACAAATTTACATAGAGGAAAGGTACTTCCGAGACTTTGGACGTTGTAAAAGCGTTACACTCTCAAATTTTTCACGAACTAAACGTTTAGATCAGAAAGAAATAAAAATCTGTTCCTCCCTGGGTATCTATATATCAATCGAAATGTATAGTAGACAAACAAAATCATGCCGATCTTTGTGCAGATGGTTTGTTTAGACTGAATAAAAATGTACTTTGAAAAAATAATTTCCTTACGTATTACATATAGAATGCATTAAAAGGAGCTCTATCCACTATTCGCATCCATCTTAATAAATCACAGAATTCTTGTAATCCCAAAAGAAACAGCCGCTTGAAGTGCTTATCATTAGTTTGTACAATATATATAATATATATTTACTGACAATAACAGCTAGAAAAGATACAAATTCTTAACAATTTTTTTTACCATGGATTTATAATACGGACTGTAGTAAGCTCCATTGAATGCACTCTTCATAATAAAACTTGACTGCAAACTTTTTTTTTGTTGTAACACAAGCACGATTTAATTATATATATATATATATATATATATATATATATATATATATATATATATATATATATATATATATATATATATATATATATATATATATATATATATATATATATATATATATATGTATTTATTTATTTCGTTCTATTCAAACGGTATGACATATAGATTCCTACAGGAAAAGACCTTAAACACTTTGTCAAAATGACTATTTATATATATTTTAAAAATCATTCTACTCTGCTTTGACTTTGTAGAGAGTTTCTTATTAACATCTGTGATATATTTTACATATAGCGTATTTCCTAATAACAAATGAAAATGGAGATTGAACGGCGAAAATAAACAAAATAAAAAAGAATTAATTTACGAGCAGCAATTAGGTATATACTATACATAGTGCATCTTTTTAAAGAAAATATATCTACAAATGAAAAAAAAAATAGTAATAAGAATATTCTAACGATGAAAATAGCGAAGATGGTCTGTATGTACATACATGTACAATATTCTGTTCTATACACTGGTGCGATTTATTTTGATACTATATACGTATAGAATACTTAACGATCTTCGAGTATAGAAGAAACTCTATGCCTTTATAAACGTTGACAAATCTTCGTTCGGTAGTGGTGTCATTTAAAATATCGTTTTTATAAAAGCAAATCTTTTTCGTACAAATTATTCTGAGTATAATTTGCTCGATTAGCAGATTTATTCTATAAATGAGCATATATATAATGTAAATATATGTTTTTATTAACAATAGATTTTATTAGATAAACAAAATAATATTATATCTTGATAATTAAGTTTAAAACGGCGAATGAATCAATTGATAGAGATAGTTTAAATTATAAATTAGTCAATTTGCCGAATCGGTATGCGCAGTATTTAAAGATTTCAATCTTCAAAACGTCACTCACAAAACTTTTTCAAACAATAAAACCGCCAGGCGTTTTGACAATCAATTTTTCAAAAAACTATAATAATTGAAGAAATATATACGCGTTTAGGCATCGAAACGTTCATTGGTCTGAAAAAATATACACTGTGGATACTTAGGACAAGAATTGTAGGAGCAACTACTTGGCACCACGTCCGAATCTCGATAGCTCGATAGCGTTAGATGACTGATCTCCGAATTATCTAAGTATATAGCGTGCAGCGCATCCAAGTGCAACCCGCGGATTTTTATTAAAGTCTAACTATTAAAAAACTAATTGCATTTAAGATACTTGAGAAAAGTAATAGTATAAAAAATGTATAATAACACTTTTCTGTTAAATTCCCGTACGATAAGTGCACCGTGTCTCTAAAGCCGTTTTCTCCTTTGCGCGGTTGATTCTTTATTCTACATCTCTAGTATTGTTTACTCATAGCAATTATTATAAAAATGAAAATGCATAATAGATTTTAAATAAAAAAGAACGTAATGAGAATAGTAAATTGTAAGCACGAGATATGAGCTGTCCAATCCTCCTCCACTGGTGCACATATACTATATAAGTTTTCCTTATGCATTAGCAGCAAAAATGTGGCACATTTCTTTTCGCAACGTCTGGGAACTAGGGAGATGAAGTAATGAATAATTAACTCTATGAGGCGACATGCACTGTATAATGGTTTTTCATAATATAAAAAGGAAAAAGAGAAAGTTAATTGCGACGCTAATGAACTGTACTTATTGTTTCGCCTATTAGCTTCTTCGATATGTGTGTTGGTGTGCGTGTGTATATGGGGGTACACATACACACGCACACCAACACACATATCGAAGAAGCTAGGTGGTAAAGTATACTGTGTAATAAATACAACAGAAAATGAATATAATAACATAGAACATTAAGCGCATGATATAGGGTGTCGCACTTTTGTTGATATATCGTTCAAATTTTATCGATGAAGTTGGATTAAACAGAATAACAAAACGATTAATAAAATATCAATATATAGTACATACAAATATTTAAATGAACAGTTTTGCTGCGACGTTTTTACGTTGCACACACTATACTTTAAGTAAAAGTATATACTAGCGAAATAACCACGTGAAAATGAAGTAGTAGTTTGGATTGATGAGTACTCATGACATTCTTAAAAGAAGAAAAAATGAACTGTAAAGCACTTATGCAGAACACGCGCGAAATATATATTGACTTGCGAGGTTTCGAAAATTCAATGAATGCGTATAATAAGAATAGTAATAAACGATATATGTAAGAAATTACTCTGTAAACATCACGAGAGAAAGAGCGAGAATAATTTAAGGGAAATGAAACATAGACGAAATAAGTGATAAGAGTGTAAGAATTGTGTATAAAGGAATTATATTGAGTAAAGATTACGTTAATTATTTCTTGTTTCCTTTCTGCCATGTGCCACTTTCAATAACTAATTGTATTCACTGCAATATTTATTGCTTTGTTTATTTAAATCGTTTATTGATCTTATAAAACTATATAGTATATAAGTATATGTATATATAACTTAGAAAAATTTGAGAATTCTCAAAGTGCTTATATAATACCAAGATACTCTTACCAGTGTGTAATATTTATAAAATTACGTTTAAGGAGTATTGACTCCTATTATTCTCATCAAAGATTCGCATAATCAAGTTCGTGCAATGCCAAAGTTCCGTGAACCCGTATCCTATAAACGCAAGTACAAATCGGATTACCGTTGTTTGAATGTATCTTAAGCTCGACTATGTTGTATGCCCTCATTGGTTTGTTCTGCAAAACATTTCAAGCAGAATTATGTCACGTTATAGACGTCCACAAAAAATGTTCTTTCAATCAAATTTGAAGGATAATTTACTTGTACTTCAAAGTATTTTATCGGTGGTCCAGAATTGGTATAGGTGTATTTGCCAAGCAAATATCCATTTATATCGTCGACACTTTTGAGGCCCTAACAACGACGCGTAAAAATCTCAAGCTTGTTATTCAAGCATACAAGAAATATATTACATACCCAGACAGAGAAATCCTTTGGAGCGTTGCTTGTCTCTCCAGTTATGGAAACCATCGGTGATATGTGTTCGAGACTAAAACCAGATATAAGGACGTGCCCTACCAATTGAATCACTGCTGCACCTTCGCTACCTTTGAAAGACCAGCACTCGCCCGGATGTACCCCTGTCTATAGTAGGCTTATTATCGACTTGCTTATACTCGATTTAACGATCCAGCATGGATATTGAAAAGTAAATAACCACCTGAATTATAGCCCGGGGTGTATTTTTCTGAGCACAGAGTGATAGTCCGAATAACTTTAAAGTTTGTGCAGCACATTCAGGATAAGTGTCCGTATCCCTTATCGAAAGAATTTGACCACCTAAGTAAACCAGTTTAATGAGCTATATAATTGGAAATTTAACTTTATTGATTTTATTTTCAGACCTGCAGACTCAAGTGCAAAGTCTATTTTGCCGGTTTTATCGGCGTCATAAATTTCTAATTCTTTCTTGACCATTTTCCTTACATTATCCGGAGATATTGCATCCAATAATTTTTGTGTATTTGTATCGATTCCTGTTTTAATGACAAGTTGGTATCATGACTTATTAATTTAAGCGTTTTATATACATAAATAAATATACTCTCTCGACAATGTACCTTCAGAAACTTCGGTTCTCAGATGATGAATGGCATCAGATATCTTGGGCATTATACAGATAACTTCTTTTAATTTAGTTTTGTATTCGTCCTTCGTTTCCATTAACGTACGGACTTCATTCTAACCACGATAATGTTGTTTAAGAATCATAATACGTTTTCAGTTTTATACAGAATTTAGTCAAACAAAAAGTTTACCGATAGCAAGCTCACGGTACTCTTCAACATACCCAAATCGGACTTTATCGTTCGAAAAGAATTGTTGGATGAATACTTTTCACAAAGATGAGACATAGATAGCGCTGGAAATGCAATTAAATCCGTAACACCCATTACTCTAATGTATATATATGTAGAAACATTAGCCTCGGAAAACGACTCACCCAGCATGACTGAGACGACGAAGGAGAAAAAAGGTTTGATGAATTTGCAGTACCAGGCCTTCTTCCGGCAGTGGTTTAATTGTGCAGGACAATTTCCTATGTTAAAACTATAAGCACTCTCATAGTTCATCATGTCCTTTGTCCAATAGACATTGGCAAATCAAACTGTTTATTTACCATCACAGCCATCTTCACGTTGTAACAATTCAATAGATCGTTTTTAAATTTGTCTATTTTAATCGAATTATTATAGATCAACACAATAAGTATTATTACAACCTATCGAGTAATTTAGTTTAAACGCTTTATAAATGTTCTATATATATATAAATATTTACGTGTGTGTGTGTATGTGTGTGTGTGGCACTAGGAACTTCGATCGTTAAGGTTAATTGGAATTAGAGGAGTAATAAGTATGCGCAGGTATTTATTTTATGTACACACACACGGGCACGCACACATGCACCCACATATATACTTAGAGAAGATCTTGGAGCTCGATGCGCACGTACGCGCTACAACATACTTTATTGTATTGAAGACAGAATATATGAAAGGATATATCGTCGCTATTGACAAA
The DNA here is from genome assembly GCA_020010945.3 of Muscidifurax raptorellus. NCBI lineage: Eukaryota > Metazoa > Arthropoda > Insecta > Hymenoptera > Pteromalidae > Muscidifurax > Muscidifurax raptorellus. The sequence continues at coordinate 128,144 of CM052081.1, read as the reverse complement.
AACTAGCTCAAATGAAGTAAATTTATTAAGGCACTATAGTAAACTTTAGTAAAGGCGTTGATGAATTTCTATGATTACTGGCTTCATTAAGTAAAGATTGAAAATAGTGTTTTTTGCAAAATTAATCTTTGTAACATAGGTTTAATTTGAACAATAGGTTATGCGCTTGTGTAGAGTTTTGCAGTGTAGTAAAATAAACGTAGAAAATGTGCATGCAGAAAATATTTATGTCGAATTTTTTAGTGTAAAAAATGTGAATATGTAGGGTATTTTTATGTGCAGTTTTTTGGTGTCGATGAAGAAATTTTAGCAACTTATATGGGCAGATAAATCTCAGGTTAGATTTTGTGCGGAGAAATGCCTGTATTTATCTAAATTAAAATGCTTATAACTTTATAGAAAAGTCGAAATGCGTATGACTTTATTCTCACGTTTCAAAGCTTCATCAAATTTCAGGTAGATCGTCTTTGCTAGTACTACCTTCATTTCATAGTACACGATATGTGCACATAACATATCAACATGAAACTCATTTTTAGCTCCGATGTCGATTGACGTTAGACCACAAGCTCTGTTGAACAAAATTACGTATTTTGTTACGTAATATTGGTATGTAATTTTGTTACATAAATCTAGTTAATTCTGTATTCTTTCTAAAAATCATGTATCACCCAATACAATGTAGGTTATGTGCTCTTCAATTTCTGAGGTTAGATACTCGCTATTTATTTTATGGCATATAATTACAATTTAGTCTCAAAATTTAATACAAAACTCAATATGATTGTTTTTTTATTAATCTCTTTATCATTCAAAATCAAATATTGAATTTTAAATGTTGGCGCCATCTAAACTGATTATGCGTATGTACATACATCTGTCGACCAATTACGTTCAGCTCTAACTTCATTTATAGGCTTCACAACATCCGATCATCACTTTTTTAAGTGAAAAAGAATTTTATTACACTAGAATTTTAACATCGCGCTAGGCGCACACAGAGCTGATTGACCTGTAGGTTCCTAATAACCCATTACATTTCATGATCAGCAATACGGCTGCTCTTAAAATCCAATATTGCGCTTCACAGAAGATCATATATCTCTTTTGTACAATAGGATTAGGCCTCTAAACGGCGCGCACATTGCGCTCCTATGATTGCGTTTGATTTGGAAAATTTGCGCTCAATATTCGCTCTTTTCGTATATAACGTCGTGGTATATGACCATCATCCGTGGTATATCCATCATCATACAGCATATATAGTGATCCTCTCCAATTGCTATTATAACATCATGTCATATATATATGGCACATACCCATGTCGTATACCACTATACTTATCTCCTTTATCTTTATAGATACTAACTAACAAAAATTAAGAAAGATAGACGTTATTTGATCGGCTTATGCGCATGGGTCCAAATTAGAAAGTATAAATGTCTTCTGTAGGTTAGGACGCTTAGAGCGCGCTGTTCAAACTCTAGTTCATAAAAACCCTAGATTATAATAAATGCGCGCTACGCACGCGTAGGCACTAAACTCTTTGACTGATCTGAAGTCAATTCTTTCATATCGCTTTAAATTGGCTCAATTCGATAATAATCGCTGTCTTCCTTTTAGGGTCTGAGTTGCACGGGGCAAGTGTACGGCGAACGCTCCTGTGCATTCCACTGCGTTCCAGCAGAAGGAATTGATATAGAAACAACTAAAAATTGATAGTAGCTGCGTTAACTTACAATTACATATATACATATATATATGCTAAGGATGACTGCTCAATTTAAAATAAAGTTTTTATTTCATTCCTCCAGTCGGAACTCGATAAAACGCCGCAAATCATGCGCTACACACATGCCCCGCGCATCGTGAAGACAAACCCTTATAGAGGGAACTAGATGATTGAAGGCGTACCTGCGGCACGCTGATGGTTTGTTTTTTTGATTAGTATTTTTCATTTTTCAGCATTTTTCTGGTTCATTTAATTATTAATAATTGTTCAAAGGTTCTGTTGATCAAACGGGCATTGTGTGATAAGTGTCGTTATGTGTACGTAATCAAGTAAACAAAAGCAGAAGTCCACATCTCTGGTTCGCGAGACCGTAAGCTCGCGACTCTCTTCACTCGCATGATTTGAGATCATTGCGAGATCAAGATCAAGATCAAGATTTTCGATCCGATCGTTTGCTCAATTTATAATAATATGATGATGAATATATATACATGTAGATGGCTCCAAGTAACAACCCCATATCTTCTCATGTATATAAGCGTATATAGGAAATACACGCAATACAAAATACATTGCACTCTTGATAACAATATTTACATATCGTATATTTTGCGTACTGCTTCATTCTGTTATTATGATACTTTCTTGAGCGCTGCGTGAATTCGGACGTTTAAGCGATTCTCAAAGTCGTACTCCTTATACTGCGACAGCGCCCTCTGCAATATACACCTACCCTCTTCGACGTTCTGTAAGAAAAAAATGATATTAAAATTCATTCCGGTACTCTACACATAAAAATGCCATTGCAAGTTTCACTTGCGAACATATATATATATGTGTGTGTGAGTGTGTGAGAATGCGTGTTCGCAAGTTACACTTACGCTTCCATTACAAAGCGTACTGCCAAGTTCGTAGAGCGCGAATGCGCTAACGTGCTGATCTACGGAGTCCTTCGAGGGAAGCCGTCGCTTTAAGCAGTTTCGGTAACACCTCGTGGAGGCCTCCTGATCTCCGAGATAGGAGTGAGCTGCTCCTTCGATTAGGTCCGACAGGCCATCCATCGGTTCTTCAGAATGGCTATTTTTACACTCTGGAAACGATTCAAGCGATCGGTATATATATATATATATATATATATATATATATATATGCGTGTCGTAGTGACATTTTTGCACGGCGTGAGCGCACGAACGTAGGCTGGTACTTAACTCGGCGGACCAAAAAATGCCACTTACTTCACTTGGTACCTAATCGCAATGTATGTACTATATAGGTAAAGTTTAATTTTGACTAACCAGTTACAATATTGCGAAGGGACTCGGCGGAACACGAGGGCAGTGCATTCCAGAGATAAAGCAGCTCATAAATAAGAAGCTTGTAGTAGGATATCGCGTAGACGCATCCGGTTTCTTGATCAATAAGTTTCGGCGTGCGCCGGGAAATGAAGAGACCAAGCTGTGTTTCGCGCGTGGTTCCAGCCACTGCGAAATGGCCGAGCTTTTTGTAGGTCAGCAATAGAGTTTCGAAATTGCCCTCTGCTCCGGAACATACTGGATGAAACATATAAACAATATGTAATATCGCAAACAATTGAAAGAAAAAAAAGCTAAAAATGTTACGTATGAGCTGGGAGGGGGAGGGGGCCATTATCAAGATCGGTGATTGCATTATATATATACATATATAATATATACCAGCTGCGAGGTAGGCGTAAAAGCTCTTGGACCAGCGAGATTCTTCTTGCAATTTGCTCAAGGACTGGTGCGCGTCTTCGTAATTAAGGCGAATTAGATGACACCAGGCCACTTCGTGCAGACAGAGCAACTTCACTTCCCTCTGCGTCGACATCGCCACAGCTTTCTCGTAGGCGCGTAGGGCACCGTCTACGTTCGACTGCATCAAATGTGTATATATACAATATATAATGCGAATATGATATCTATTGCAATTGTATTCGAAATGTTATAATATACCTGCAAGCGCTCTATTCTACCAGTAAAAAATAAAAACAAGGCTGAATTTCCAAATTCAGGCTGACATTCCGCTATCAGCTCCTTGGCAACTTGGACTCCAGCTTTAACGTTGGAGCCGTCCAGTGCGAAAAATGGCCTGACGATCGTGTGGTACCATAACAGTGCTAAACTGCGTACATGAATGAACCATCGATTCATTGTATATTTATATTTGTTTATTGATTTATTGAAGTATACGAACGTGGCAAGAGGTGCTCTCATGTCCTCGCTTAGTCTTGAATACATGAGAGCCGTGAGGCCAGCCTTCCTGTCTCCCTCGAAGCCCAGAAAATGGATGACTTTTAATAGGGAAGGCGGCAGTAAGCTGACGCAGAGCTGAAAAATCCCATAGCCAAAACTGACTGCTGACATCAGCCTGGTAACTTCGGACGGTTCAACGAAGCTGCATGAAAATTTTTGAGACCCACAATAGTTGACTGCAGTTATTGAGAGAAAAATATGAAAAAAGCATTAAAGGATCGCGATGTGCTCGCAGTCTATGCTATAATGTACATATATATTTGAAATTCGCACCGAGCAAATTTTTACCACTATGCGCCAAAGTAACGAAGCAGCTTTAACGCATAAAATTATACTTATTATGATGGATAAAAGTAATGGCTAAACACATTCTTTTCAACGTAATCCAGCAATATTTGTTTAAAATCCTTGTAACTTTTGACCTGAGCATCAGTCATTTTGAAGGGGTTCGGGTTCAAATTATAAAGTTCTTATATTCTACTGGCATTTAAAAAATGTACATTAACATTTCGTTTATTGGTTAGCATATATATATATATATGCATCTCAATTGCGACCTTTTTACGTTTCTGAGTATCGCATATGTGGCTAATCAACAAAGAGCGAGGTTAAGTGTAAAATTTTAAAGTTTAAAAATGAGACTGCTTGGGTGAAAAATTATAAGGAATTTTGAAAAAAGGGACTATTCTATCAGTTGATATATTATCAAGATGTGTGAGCTATATAGGATGTATCTCGGTGTTGTTTGTTAAGAAGAAAAATTTACGGTGTCTGTTGTTCGGACGTGATTCCGGTGAGCGAGAAGAGCATTGATAGAGAGCTGCGCAGACCTGTCGGCGTCGGGGAACTGTTGGACGAGGGTATCGACCACTCTGAGGACGGACTAGCTGGGCTCTGAAGCTGATGGGACCAGGCTGCACTACCGCTGTCGGCCGCGGATGATGATGACGGTGTGCCGCTGATCGAGTGGAAACCTGCAGCAGGCAACAATTTTGTAGAATTAATTTAAATGTATTGGTAAATACAGAGAGAGAGAGAGAGAGAGAGAGAGAGAGAGAGAGAGAGAGAGAGAGAGAGAAAGAAGATATGACTACCGGAAGGACTGCTGCCGAAGGTGCGCCGATAGAGCTCAAGTATTTGGTTGTAGGTGTGCTGATAGACTCTCCAGGCTTTGCGTAGCATCCAGCCGCCCCTTACGTAGCCGCTTAGCTCTTGCTGTAGCAGCGTCAGCAGAGCCGCGCAGACTTGCGAGTCGGCCAGCACCACCTGACGCTCCAGTTTCCTTACATAGTCGTTCTATTATGGAGAAAGAGAGAGAATTGAAAGAAAATTTATATTAACTATATTACAATGCCTCACAATTATTTGTAACTAACATCAGAAGTGTCGGCGGCTCCAAAGACTCTCGTCCTCATGGATTTAAGCCAGCCAATGTCGCTGGCACACTCACACTCCATGTCCCTCAAGAGCTGCATGGCTTGCTGCAGCTTGTCGTCCTCGAACGTCATGAGCGCGTTCTGTAGTCGGCCAAACGTATATAAAAGTCAATTTATATATCGAGCTGTCTTAAGCTTATGATCATTGCTGCAGGAGAGAATGGGACAACATTGGCAATATTTTTTATTTCCTTTTTACTTCTATAAGGATATAAGTTAAGATAATTACAAAATTAATTCTACATCAAAATTTTCAGCTCTCTAAATTGTCACAATTGAAATTCGCCTAGGACTTTGTAAGGACTCGTATATAATTGACAAAATTGTATATAGAAAAAAATGTTGCATTTTGAAAATTTTGCACCTAGTCGCTAGAGATGAAGTTTTTCCATATCATATTGGCGACTCGCGTCTCTTATAAAGAAATCTCTTATAACAGTTTTCTGTGTGCAAGATGCATGCCAATGTAACCCCATCCTCCCCTATTAATATTGCACGAAGAAGAAAAAAAAATGCATTAACCGCGACGCGCGTACCATGAACAGGACGAAACTACGGCCGGCCTTCACGTGGAAGCTGCGAGGGTGTTGAGTGAAGAGGTTCTCAGCCTCTTCCGTTTTATTGTTCAGTAGCAGGGAGATTCCTTTTCTGGCTATAAACCAGTCGGCCTCCGACTTTGAGCAGGAATAAGCCGTCATACTGCGCGCGTGCGTCTGCTCTGGAACAAACTATACTTTATACTATATTTCAAATATTATATTAGTTAGCAGAGGAATGTGCTCGCAAGAAATTCTACGTATAAGTATACATAATATTAATATTTAATATGCATATACTAGATCATTTTTTTATACTTAATTTGACGCTGTCATTAAATGACTTTATCAATGGCTACTATACTTATTCGAATGCTAGCACCTGCATAGTCAAATTTTATCAATTTAATAGTGTTTAAACGTATACTTATATATTTATTAAATGTTATTAAAAATGTCCATGTGTAACTTTTAATAATGCCATTGTTTTCACACACACACACACACATATATATTTATAAAAAACATATACACCAGCTACTATCTACTATTAAATAATTTTAAATGTAGACTCACCGCGAGAGCAGACTATATATTATAATATAGCTAATATGTGGCAAAGCCAAAGCCCGAGTAACTGTATACTTTCTAGTCAGCCGGTCGACACCCAGCGCCGGCATCTCCGCGTACGGCTCCGCGCGGTCCCGCGCCGTACTTGCAGAAGCAGCCTATACTAATATACTAGTGCACCGGACACGGCTCTGCACGATCACGGCTCGCTATCGTCATCCTTCTCCTATAAGTATATATACTTATGTATATTTGTGAATAGCAAATAAACATTAAACATACACAAATAAACGTAAATATCTGATATTACAAAGAAATGTATACAAGTGAATTAAAAACTAACTATAAATAATTAGCATCAACTATAATAATCGTTAAGTAAAAATATGATAATTATCGTAAGCATACATATATTCCTGCAGCCCGAAATAGCTCAATGGATAACTCTAATTCCACGTTCAATATAAATCCTTATAATAATTTTAAAAGGTAAAAATAACAACATAATATATTTATTTAAACAATCATTTTTTACCAGGATTCAAACAATAATAGGAATTATAATATTATATTAATTACGTACGTGTATCGTTAAAGCGGGAAAATGATATTTTATATACCACACTCCGACTGAGGCTACTTTTTAAAACTAAAATTTTGTGATTTATTAAAAAAATGTATAAAATTTTATTTCGAATTTTTTCGAATATTTTGTTAACATTTTTCCAAAACAATAGTATATTATGCAACAAGGGAATAATCGACTTTAGGCTCGTGTTGCATATAGTGCTTTATTCACGACTGAGCTGTGTAGCCACTTTATTTCTTGAAAAGTGGGACTTACACAGCTACCGTTGATATGATGAAAATATACGTTTTTTTTAATATTCACAATATTCCAAATTTTTCACCTTTTTAATTTTTTTTAAATTTTTAAAAATTTTGTATTCTTTTGTTGCGCTTTTCAGGGAATAAAGTATAGTCATAGCTCAATTGTGAATAAATACACTTTAGGCCCGCTAATTTTACTTGGTCCGCAAATTGAGTTTGGGGGAAAAATATACTACATTCGAGCCTATTTTCAGGGGCGAAAAGTGTCCTTTTGATCGGGCTGTGGATGGTTATTTTCTCTCGCACGGTCAAAATGATAAGCTGCTTGCGCCATGCATAGATACATGGACTTTCTCATGCATAATACACTATTAATTTGAAAATGTTTAAATTTTTTTTCGTATGAGAATGGCCATTTCCTCTTGCACGCTCGAAATGAGGGTGTACACATTTTATCCTACTGTTCACTCCAAAATCACAAACAGTAGAAGAAAAAAAAATAAAAAACAATACGGTAATCACAAATCACCAACGCCTCAGAGAAAAAACAAAGACCGCTCTATCACGCACAAAAAGCCTCCTGTATACCTTGAAATTGCAACAAAAGCACTCATGTATCTCGGGACAAGAACTCGCTGCTGTGCGTATACTAAGTACATACGTGCAAAGCAGCGCGTGGCGCACACGAGGTCGCGATCAGCCGTCAACTGGTTACACCGCAGCGCTGCTGCTCTGTAAGTATGTTGTCCTTCTCGAATCTTATTGATTTTAGCCTGGAAATACCAACATGTCCCTGAGAACGCCGCGCGCGCACCGAGGCAAGAGAGTAGAAGATATATTTGATGCCCACTCTCTCCCTCTCTCTTTCTCTCTTTCTCTCTCGTCCATGTAACTATATACCTATATGAATTAAAATCGTGTAATGAGGCCGCTAGTGGGACAAAAGTACACCTTCTTTGAGGAAGAACCTCGCTGAGCCGATCGATTTCTAATGATGCAACAGTCACGTGCAATTACTTTTCTTTTTTGTCGCATTTTATCAGAAATAACATTCATTCAATAATTCATTCATTGGAATAAAATAATTTGATACAAATAACGAGGAACTATCTTTTAAGTAAAATAAATTGTTATATTTTAAGTAAAATGTTTTCAATGAACGTTCCAACACATGTTAGTTTTGTTAAACTAACTGCACATATTGTACACAACAAGACTAGTACAAAATCAATCTAATATTGACACTGCATGTGAATTATTCATTAAGATTCATTGGTTATTATATCATCTGACTTTTTATACAATAGACATGCCAATCATTATAATACAAATTTTTATACTTGATATAAATTTATCGCTAGAAATTGCAATCGTTGACGCATTTTTATTGTTCTATTAAAAGTTTTATTATACATAATTTTGCATTTTCGATACGAAATAACAAAATTCTTAATAACAGTTAAAATTATATAGAATCAAATAAATGAGCAATGATTTCCGTTCAACAGAATCTTGAAATTAACTACCTATTTTATAACTTAATTTCTATTGCAAGTTTCTTTTAAACGGTATGCATTAAAATAATAACTCTCTGTAACTTCTTATTTGCGATGAGACAGTGAAGCAAATATCTCAAACTCTATTAAGTCTTTGTACAATTATTTACACTTTGTACAAAATATTAAATAGCACTAGTTGAAACTTAATAAGGAATGTCATACAAATTCCAAGCCTTCAAATTTCTTATCTGATACTTTGATGTCAGGCATAATGATTTGCCCATTAATGTTAAATGCTGTAATATATGTGGCAGTTTCTCCTTGGTATTCTTCAGTCTTCAAAGCAACAATAATAGAATCCTTTGAGCCTGGTAAGAACTTAAAGCTCGAATATCCTCTGACATGTACCAGAGTACCAATACGAGTAACCTGTTAAACAAAATTTATCATCATGTTTTATATGTCATATTGTGTAATTCAAATATATATACTAAAACGAAAAATATATTCAAAGTAGCTACCAACCTCAATATTTACAAATGTTTCATCAGCTGTTAACAGTATATTACAACTCATCATTTCATCTTTGGTTTCATTATACTGCTCCTTTGAACATCTACGAGGAAGGAAAAACCACTTGTGATGGATATTACTCCAAGCACCAGATTCATGAATCATATAACCTGTAAGATGGTAAATATTAGAGTTAATAATAAAAATTTTTAAATCTCATTTCAATTTTGTACAAACCGGGAAATTCAATGTTGATTGCTTCTCTCAATCGTTTGTAGTTAGACATCCAATTTTTGGAGTGTATTTCCCCATGAGGGGAAATAACTTTGACCCATTGCGGATTATTATTTATAAACTCTCCATTAGCAGTAGTCCACTCTTTGCCCATACTTCCAACGTACAATTGTTCATCTTTCACTGTTGCCCATTCTGATTTAAAACCTAAGAAACGAGTATTAATTACTTTATATGACATCTTAACTACACTGTTAATAAAGGATTAAAACATTTTAAGAACCTTTTAAACTTTTTCCATTTCCATCCATGAGTATGAGCCAGGGATAAACGTTGTTTCCATCAAAAAAATAAACCATACCAGTTCTGTCATCAAAGGTGAGCAACTTACCATCAAAGGTAACAAGTTCTGAAAGTTCCATCCCTCGTCCCTTAAGTCCCAGTGAAGAGGTCAAAGTAATCAATCCTTCTTCCCACTTAACCGATATTAAATTTCTCGATGGCATCCAAGTGAGATGGCCCTTTTTCAAAAAACTCTCCCATGTATTCTGGTGATCCGTACTCTTAGATCCAGTGTCCAAATCAGTGACAATTGCTATGGCATAGGAGATACCGGTAAATTGCTTAACCGGAGCAGTCAGAGGATAAGTCTTGTTATAAAAATAGTACTGGCATGGTGGCAGTGAATTCTGGATAGGGTGCGTGCACATCATGTTGCTGACCAGAGGATACCCATAGTAGAAAAAAACAACGAGGAAGAGAAACAGCAGAAAAACGACAAAGTGACTCTGAACCCTTAGGGTACTATTGCCGACTCTGTAGATGTGTGGAGTGCGCAGGGCTTGCCTCCAGTCCCGAGAGAGCATTTTCTCGGTCGTCGAGTTACGCGCTTTGCTGCTGTCGAAGTGCAAGTGCGTTGTCATCTCATTTTCCGTGAGGCTTAGACTACCCGGCTCCAGCTGTTTTCGGCCGGGATGGGCTCGCCGACGTCTGCAATCAGAGAGAAAGAGTCTGCACTTCTAAGTTGTTTGTCCTCGCTTCCGCTTGGGCTTGTGTTAGTAGAGCGTTCTATTAGGATCTGGTTTAACGAGTGACTTAACCCGCTCACCGTTAAGTTAAATTGCAAATTTCGTGAACATTTACGAGTGACAAAAGGTGTAGACGTGTACTTTCCCTATTCTAAGATCTGAAGATCTAACCTCACTTTCATGACATTTCCTCGTCAGCTCGCGTTGCGCCTTGCGCGGAGCTCGCATTGCTCGAAACCGCCATGAAGAGATCGCGCTTGATATGAGCGGTTGGTCGTCGCCATGCATATATTATATGCTTCCAGCATGTGCGGGGGTCTGTTTTTTTCTTTTCATATATATATAATTATACTTATATATATAAGTGCGATTTTTAGACGCGCTTTGCGCGTTCTCTTGTTTCACATCATATTTATTCAATTTTAATATTTAACGCAGGTTAGGAATTCATGCTTATACAGGAGATCGCGCTCAAAAACAAATAGCCAATCAAAGAAATAATAGAATGATTACCGTGGCTTTTTTTACATAAATTATACATATAAATAGTTTCTCAATTTTCACTTTCTGAAGTTATATATAGGAATTCATATTAGCGCACGACGCGCCATCTAAAAACTTACAATAGAACTAGCTCGGTTCAGTTCCAATTAAAGTTTAGCTCGTTCCGTTCAGGTGTTCAGCCGTGTCTTATTCACAACGGGGAACAAAGAAGAGGTCCGCCATCTATATATACTTAAACCTATGCTTGTAATATTCATCATGATTGTAAAATCACCGCATAAAATTTGAAGTGATGCAAGGCGGCATTATAGGTATACTTAAGCCGCATCGATCGTGGCCGCATAGAAGACCACTTGTGGCGTGCTAAGTAGTTTATTTAAAATTAAAAGTAAGTATGTGTATTTAATACTATTTGTGGATACACGCCTTTCTTCTGATACAAGGGTGATTCCGTCGTAACTTGCGCAAATTTTGCGTGCAAGCCTATAAAGCATTAATAATGTGTTCCAAAAAAAAAATTCCGCATAATTTTTTCTGCGATATATAATTTGCAACGAAATATCAACGCTAAAAAGTCTAGACGCGAGTATATTAGTTTTAAATCAGGACAGATGTATGTATACACACACACTCTCTCTCTCTCTCTCTCTCTCTCTCTCACAGTTCAAAAAACTATACAATTGGTTTAAATAGTTGTATACTTTGCACTACAAATCAGTGTAAGATTCATTATTTCAAATATAATAATACTTTAGAGATGAGTGCACTATGTATAATACATATCATATCTATATAATATGTATTTATATATATATAACTCCCTTTTTTATATAATATATATATAATATAATGTAGGGCGAGCGCTCTACTGGCTCTATTATGGGCCACCTCTTAAAAGCCTGCAAGCAAGCGCGTCGATGATTAAGCTCAATAGAAAGCAATTTGCATTCTTTATTAGTTTGACCGCTGGTCGCAGGCGGGACATAATTCCCTCGCTGATGAAAGGAGTTTCAGAGATCAGCAAGTCGCCGCTGCGATTTTTCACGCTTTTCACAGTGCCCGTTAGGTATGTATGTACTTTCTCCTCATCCTCGTAAGTATATAAGTAGTTAGTTCGTAATCGTCGATTTGTATAAGTAGGTATCTTTCAGAGCTCTCTCCTTTTGTCTATTCCCCGCCTCCCATACCTGTATATACCTACACGTTTAGTGATTTTTTTTAGCATATTAATTAGGGACGATGTCGGAGAACGTGAGTCCGATCAAGTATTTCCTGAGTGGAGGCTTCGGAGGAGTATGCACCATCCTAGCTGGGCATCCCCTCGACACGATAAAAGTAAGGTTATGACACGTCATTTTTATTTTGAATAATGATCATTTTATCGGTTTTGTTTACGTTTCTTCATAATATCGAGATCTTATGGGCGCTTTTGTACCTTATCTCCAGAAAAGCGCGTTCTTATTTTGATTTCGCGATAGACCTGTCAGGATTCTGGAATTTTTTTCAGGTTCGCCTTCAGACTATGCCCATTCCTGGGCCCAACGAAAAGCCACTTTATGCTGGAACATGGGACTGCGCCAAAAAGACTGTATCGAAAGAGGGCTTCCGAGGCTTTTACAAGGGTAGGTTAAAACATCGTTGGTTTATTAATTCATTGACCATCTTTATTATCAATATTGTTAGTATCCATGCTGTTAAATTAACTTATTTATAAACAGGAATGGGAGCACCATTGGTTGGTGTTGCCCCAATATTTGCAATGAGCTTTTTGGGCTTCGGATTGGGAAAGAAGTTACAACAGAAAGATCCCAATGAAAAATTGACAGAGCTGCAGCTGTTCTATGCTGGAGCTTTCAGCGGAATATTTACAACTGCTATTATGGCTCCTGGTGAGCGAATCAAATGTCTTCTACAAATACAGCACGGAGATGCTAAACCAAAGTACAAAGGTCCTGTTGATTGTGTGAAAAAATTATATGCAGAAGGTGGATTAAGAAGTATATTTAAAGGCTCATGCGCGACGCTGTTGAGAGGTAAATGCATATTTTTATTAAATGTATTCCTACAATTATTTTACTTTTAAATTATATTATAAGGAGTAAAGTAAATAATTAGCTGATTTCATTATCGATTTCATTATTGTCTACCTTATCAACTTTTGCTTGTTTTTGTCTGAGTCTGCGTTTTCTCCATTTACAATCTAATCCTCCTTTACGAAGTGCATAAAAGATGCCATAGTTTCTTAACGATTTTGGAGTGAAACAACGAGGGGCAGTTTCTTTTGCCCTATTGACCTGTTAAGAAAGAAAAGTCTTAGTTCATAAAGTTTCTTCATCTGCATTAATAATAAATAATGATTATATCTATACCAAATGAGGATTCCATTTTGTCATGTCACAATTGCAATCCCAAGGATTTCCATCTAGTCTTATGTTTTGTACTATAAATTGCTTATTAGATAGACGTAAGCTTTTGAAAAAGTCAGGAGGCAATTTCAAAAGATTATTTTTTGTCAGAATTATTTCTTTCAATTGCTTTTGTTGCTGTATTGAAAATAATCCTGGTGGAATGTATTTTAAATCATTGTAGGAAAGATCAATACGTTTTACGTTTTCCAATCCATAAAATGCATCCATTGATATCTTTGAAATAAGACAGTGACTCAAGTCAAGATCGATAATACTCTTTAGACCAATAAATGCATCAAACTCAATAGCAGAAATATTTCCTCTTAACTTTAATTCTGTCAAAGATGGCATTCCTTGAAAAGTATATCTCTCCAGTACTGCAATTTCAATATTATAAATGTGCATAACTTCCAAATTTTTCAATCCTAGAAAAGCATTTTTTTCTAATTTGAGCTTTGCTTCATTGCCCCCTAATTTTAAATGAGTTGTTCGATTCATTATTTCAAAAGTGCTGTAAAAAAATATAGTAAAAAATGAGAAATTTTCAGAAAATTTCATGCAAGTTTTTCTAATTGATATTATTTTATATTGCAATTTACCTTGGAAATATTGACTCCAGTGGATTTTCGAAAAAATCTGCCATTGTTAGTGCTGGAAATGGAGGAAAGGATAATTCTGATAGAAAAGTTAAATTATTACCACTGAGATCAAGCTTTTCAAGAACCAAAAGTCCAGCCAAATCCACACTTTTGAGTGTAAGTAATTCATTGTTAGCAAGTGACAGTTGCTTTAAATTTGGTGTTCCATAAAAACAGAACTCAGGAATAAATTTTAAGTCGTTTCTTTGTAAAGATAAGTACTGTAAGCTTTGAAGCCCATCAAACATATGCCAAGATACATCTTTTAGCGCACAATCATAGACCCTTAGATGGGACAATGCACTCAGACCAGCAAAAACTCCAGTAGATTCTCTGTATCCCTCCATTTCTTGTTTGTAAATGTCATATGGCAAAATTTCTTTATCATCTTTATCACTGCCTAAATGTTGATTCAAAAAAATCAACCTATGACCACTGTGATTTTCATTGTGTACATTAGCTTCATTTTCTTCTGGAGGATTTCTAGGGGTTATGACAAGATTTGCTTTGCTTTTATCTGTGATGCTCAATCTTGTTAATGTCACTCGTTCTAAATTCAGATAGAGTAATGTTGCTCCCAATGGGAGAAGTGTATCGGCTGATAAAATAATTCCACCTTTACTACCTTCAATGTTACTAGTTTTTAGAGGATCTCTAGATTCCATTCCTTGAATTTCCAAAGAAATTAACTCTGTAAATCGTTGCAAGTCAGATGCTTGTAAAATCATTACAGTATCGCCAGATCCTGATTCTAGAATTGTAAAGATCTAAACAATGCAAGCAGTTAATAAAAATATGCCTTTTTCAATATGATAATAAAATAAAACGAACTTACCTGTACGTCATCAGGTATTTTAGATAACAACTCTGTTAGATTTTGAAAAACAACACATGTTGCCACTTTTAAGAGTTCATTGGCTAAAGGATGATCATCATCAATATGATTGGATTTAGCCTGTAATAAATGGATTTCCAATATATATATATATATTATTCGTAATAATGATTAAACTATTCAAAAATAAAAAAAAATCAAGTCAAAATTTTTTTTGCCTCAAAATCATTAGTAGAATTGATCCATTGATGCAACGGTAAGTCAGCATAGCGAAGTAATGCACACGAACATTCACGTGGACATTTCACTTCCCAAATACCGCCGATGTCTACTATGTACGCTTTGTTGAAATGCTATAATTTTTCAAAATTAGGTTTTTATATTAACCGTATTCTAAGATTAAAATTTGTGGACAATATCTTTACCAGAAAAAAGATTAAGTAAAATAACAATAATATATAATTCATAGTGTATCAAAGAAATTTTAGCACTAATAATTTGAATAATATAATAAGTTGGACCAAGAGACACTGAGCTTCATCGTGTCTTATCTGTTTGCTTGCTATGGTTTCTATCGCATACAGGATGTGTACTATCTACTCAACCCACACATGTTATCCTCTCTATTATTAGATTATATTTGCTTTAAATTTTTCATACACCAAACTATTTTTTTCTTTCAGATGTACCTGCTAGTGGAGTTTATTTCACAACATACGAAGTTTTGCAAAGAGCATTCAAATCTGAAGATGGAAGTCTAGGGCTTTTATCAACCATAACTGCTGGAGGTTGTGCAGGAATCGCCAATTGGATTGTAGGAATGCCACCTGATGTTCTCAAATCAAGACTACAAACAGGTTTGCATAAATTTAGATTATAATTAACTTTTGTAATTGTATTGAAATTGCTGTCAATGTTAAAAATACTTATTATCAATAGTATATTTTTTAACATGAGCATTAAAAAAGCCCTTTTCCGTGTGTCAAAAGTGATAAATTGAGTTTTTCAATGAGAAGTCAATTTAATTTTGTAATCCACAATACTATTGTGGATTACAAAATTGGCTTTCATAGCGAGGATGATGTTGGAGTTTACACACTATCCTTTTACTCTAATGATCGTCCGAGTTGTCCATCGTGCTCTTTTTAACAATGGCATGAATTTACCATTTTTCGCATGGGAAAGGAATAAAAAATTGAGAACATTGTAAATTACCAAAATTTTCAAAAATGTTTAAACCTTTGATCAGCGGGAGGATATAGTATATTCTGTACGAAGGGCGGTAAGTGGGCATTTTTACACCGAATATGGAGTTTGCAATACGAGTCAAGATGAGTTAACCCGAGTTAATAAGGCTAATTAGCCCAAGCCAAAGACAAGAACATCTACGATCATATTTACTAACCACAGACGAGTACTGCAATCACACGAGATTAAAAAATCCACTTAGTCCTTGGTGCACACCATATTTTTTGTCCTACCTGCACTGAAAGTATGTTTTGTCGTACATGTATCGCGGGGGATTGTTATGCACGAAACAGTAGTTTTGTTTGAAATCGTTATATCTAAGCAACTTCACTGTGAAACTTTCCAAAACAATTATGGTTACAGGAAGTAGTAGGAACTATTTACCATGTAAATTTCAAATCATTTTCTAGATTAGATTTTAAGAAATATCGTACATGTGTTATAAAAAGTACTTCTCGTGCCATTGCGAAAAAAAAATTAATTTTCCGTCCATTTTTGATACACAAAAAATGATGAATAAAAATAGTATATTTCGATGAAAAATCACGCGTATCGAACGATATTTTTCGATACAGGGGGCAGAAAATGCAATTGAATTGAAAGTGCATTTTACGCACACTTTTTACAAAAAATCCTTATTAGAATAAATAATTAATATTTTTTATCTTTTAGCTCCTGAAGGAACGTACAAAAAGGGAGTTAGAGAAGTTTTCGTGCGTCTTATGAAAACAGAAGGACCGACGGCACTTTACAAAGGTGTCATTCCTGTGATGCTTAGAGCTTTTCCAGCAAACGCGGCTTGCTTCCTAGGATTCGAAATAGCAAAAAACTTTTTAGATTGGGTAGCACCAAACTTATAATTATTTTTTAATCTTTACCATGACAAGTGTCCGACTTCATAGGTTTCTTTTTTCGTTAACAATGCCTATTAAGTTTGGAGATAGTGATGAAACAATAGTATATTGTGCTACTGGGAGGAAAATTGTTTTTTTCTGACGAGGATGATCATTCTTGTTCATTCTTAGTCATATACTTTGTATAATGTATTAGTATGTTAAGGGGCTGTCGGACGAGCAATCGAACAATGCTGCTGCTACATCTAAGTGGCACTGCAGTTGTCCGTAGGTGATTGGATTGTAATAGTGCCTTCAAAAATGAATGTAACAAAACCGTGTTTTTGAGAAAAAAATTCGCTCTTTACTACCTTTCCTCTCAACATAAATATTATAGTAATAGAAACTCGTGTGAAACATGGTATCAAGTACATCTTTTCGACGGCCATTTTAATTTTATACGCCATCACCTCTTCAAACTTCAATATTAAAATTAAAATGCTACATCGAAAAGACGCATTTTATACCATGCATGTTTAACGCTGGTTTTTATTACTTGATGATAATAGGAAGGGCGTTAAAGAGAAATTAATTTCTAATGAAAGCGTTTTTTGTAGTATTTATTGTTAAAAGCGCAATAAATTGCGATATAACTACCTTGTCATAGGGCCACTCAAACGTATAACGGTGGTTCGACTCTTAACATCGGTAGTGATATTGCAGTTGTTCGAAATGCCTTGAAAGTTTATGGATCTTCCAGTGAAATGATAATGACAACTAGGTGACTGCATTTCTGAGCGAAATCGAAAATTTATTTATTCACGGCTTAATTATAGTAGCCACTTTATTCCCTGAAAAGCGGGACTAACGTAGCTTTTGATTCCCTCGTATATGTTTTTGTTGCATTAGTGGTAATGCAATTTTTGTTAATTTTAAATTTTAAAAATGTTTAAAAAATGGAAATTTTAGAAACTCTTGATAATATTGATCATTTTATTTGTATTGGCGTAAGTATCACTTTTTAAAAAATCAAAATGGCGATACAATTAACTCGTAAATAAAGTTCTATATGCCATACGGGTCTAAACTCGATTACTCCCTCTGGTGATTACTGCCCTTGCTCAAGCAATATATTAACCCGCGGGAATAATCTACGACCTTGTTGCATAATGTACTATTATTTTTCTGTCGACGTTCAGCTTCAGTCGTGTGTACGAGTGTAATGGACCGTTCTCACTCGCTCTCACTCACGGCTGAACGTTGACAGAGAGAAATAAATAAGTGTGCGAATTCGTTCAAAATTACAACCATCCGCTCTTTATTATCATGTAACTAGATGAGTCTGAAAGTTTCTATGACTTTCGTTTAGTATTTATAGCGTGGTTTGAAAAACTGCAATCGTCATTATCAGTGGTAAAGGAGTATTTGAGTACAAACAAGTATGTATATTCATTATTGCAGATCTAAACAAAATTGAATTTCGGGAAGATAGAAAATTTTAACCAATCAACGTTCCGACATTCCTTTAAATCCTTTAAGTAATATAAGGATGCTAGTATGTGTCCAATGGAAGTGTACATTTTTTAATGGAAAGAATTCACTAATTATGTTTCCTATACAATATATGCGTAAATAATGATGATATTATCACATATTTTTTTAAGGATTCTTTCGCTAATAACTTTACATTTCCTTTAATTTGATGGGGATGAAAACAATGAAAGTATTTGAAAGTAAATTCAATTGTTAAATAGGTATAAATATTTATTTGCAATCTGTTGGTGCCATGCTATAAACACATATTGTATGATTCTTTACATAAACGTATACAAACTTATATCTGTACTATCCTTGGCACAATAGTAATACAGAGCTTGAATATAAACATATCAAGAAAGGTCATAGTGTATATTATATTTTAACACAAGGTCTTGGATTATTCTCTATAATTGAATGTTATGAATAATTTATTGACTAACTTGGAATTATTTACCTTTTTATACTCTGAATATCATTGCATCTATTTTTGACTCTAACAGCATGTCAAGGATTCTTAATACTGTTGATAAAATCTTTGAAAAGATTGTGTTTTATATTCTGTATTTATCTCTGCACAAAAAAATGCAACAGTCTACACTAATTTGTTTTCTGTCGGCTCTCTCTCTCTCTCTCTCTCTCTCTCTCTCTCTCTCTCTCTCTCTCTCTCTCTCTCTCTCTCTCTCTTTCTCTCTCTCTCTCTCTCTTTCTCTCTCTCTCTCTCTCTCTTTCTCTCTCTCTCTGCCAATGTTTTTCTTGTTATAGCAACATAAATTTGCAACAGTCGCGCGCAGGGAATAGTAAAGTGTATAGAGAAATTACTACTTGCGATCTTTATATAAAATACGAAATATTGTATATATAAATTGTACAAAGAATTCCTTGTAATAAACGATCTACGAAAGATGTTGAATATATATATAAATTTATTTTATCAGTAAACACGCATTTTTGTACATTACTCCTCCCAACCATCGTCATCTTGGGATTCGCATTCGCTTGTCGCGGAGTTCCGGTCCGAGGCTGAAGACTCATTGGGTTTGGGAGGTGGAGGAATCATGCTAGACATCCTGACAAGAGCGTTGGCAGCCGAACCTGCAATACCCCTTCGTCTTAAGGATAGAGTTGCATGCAGATCAGCCATAAGATCACCACCAACCGAAGCCGATGACCAACGGTCCTTGGCCTTGTCAGCGGGTACAGTATGTCGTAATTTTGCCCTACCAAGGCCACCAGCATTGCGAATGGCAGCCATGAGGTTGCTTCGATCATCGCTTGCAGGTGGTTTCACTGATACCGGCTTTTTCGCTGGTTTCTGTTCTGCTGGTATTTCTTCCCTTTCTTCGGGTGGTGACGCTGGAGGCGGTGGTGGTGGCGGAGGAGGTGGTGGACTAAATTGATTGGTAGTTGTTAGAACAGTAGGAGTAGAATTTGTTGGAAGTTCACCTTTGGACTGAAGTGAATGAGCATTTGATATGCTGGATGAACTTGGTAATAGACCTTGATCATTGGAAATGATTTTTTCACTAGATTGGTGTCTTATTAAGTTTTCTTTTGTAATCAGCAGAGATGGAGGATCTTTACGACTAGTAGGAGTGGCTACGGCAGATGAGGGTGCAATAGGACTTTGGAAAGATAAGTCAAGTGTAAAGTGTTCATCGTCGACTATGCCTGGCAAATCAGGCAAAGTAAGTGGCACATCCATTTGCGGTACCTGAAAGCAATTGATTGCGTTATAGTACATGGTTTTAATTTCAATAATTTTAAAATCAAATTATGAGTCTCATAATTTAAATGTACACATGTATTGTATTGCACCTCTCCTAAAATTGGTGCATACAAATAAGTTGATGGAGATTCCATATCTGGAGTATGCCAAGGTTGTAATATCGAGTCTGGTGCATCTTCAATTTGACTTTTATCATCACTTTGTACTGATTGTATATTAACAAGATTTTGAGAGTTCATATTATTAAATGGTAAAAGAGCATCAATGGAAGAGACATTATGTCTTGCTTCATCTATATCAACTTCATAGAGTTTGGGTTTTTTACTTGGTTTTGACTTCACATAGTAAAACTGTAATTTTTCTTGCATATTTAAATTACTTGCATATTGGCTATTTTCCACTTTGCTATGGGTGCTTAATAGTGTGTCAAATTTATCTGATATTGGAACTGGACTTTTATAAATCAAATTATTTAAAATTTCTTTTCTTGATTTTACTTGCACAGCCAATCTATATTCTTTATAAGTATGATTTGCAGGATATTTTGCTGCAGAATACATCTTTACTGCTTTTAATTTTAAATTAGTTTGAAGGTAGTCAAGACGACCCTGCAGTTTTGTAGCTCTGGTATGTATTGCTCCAAGTCTATAAAAATAATTCATAAATAAAGAATAATTGTGTGTAAAAACTTAATAAAATAAAGGAATAATAGATACCTTTTATTGTTTTCAGAAATTCTCTCATTTATAGAATTGAAAATGTGGTTAACAGCAAAGTTTAAATTGTCCAGTGCTTCAGCAATTTGAACAATTGTTTCTTCATGCCTCAAGTCTTGAGGAATCACATCTAAAACGTATAATGAATATTATGTAATTAAATAAAACTATACCTATTATTTCATTTACAGATTTCAATTTGAAGTATATATATGACTTTTTAACTTACATATTTCAATTTGTTCTGGCATATTGAGATGGTAAAAATGATATCTTACTTCATTTTATTTAGTTGTATATTCAATCTATAATTACACGTTTAAAAAAATGAAAATTAACTTTTAAATAGGAAGATTCACCTTAGAGTATACTTTAATATATAGTATCAATATAGCACATGAATGAAAGATTGAAGCCTACTTAACAACCTTTGCAACCTAATACTTACAACCGGCGGGCATTGAAGGTTATATTAGTAGCGGTATATGTCAGTACCTAATACACGTACATTATATCGTGTACTAGAACTAACTAACTATAGACGATTTAAAGTTCGCCGATAAATTATTTTTACGTTTATTATTTTTCTTTTTTCATCATGAGTCTTTTATTTATTAATTGTTTAAACGTTCTATTAATCAAACGATGGATTAAACGGGCGTTGTGGTTATGTGTAAATTAACACAACACAAAGAAAAATAGAAAGCAGAAACCCACTTTACTAACGCGTTGATAACGCGTATTGTACATCCTACATCTCTGCAATGGCTCGGGCACGCGACTCTCTCGCATTTTTATGGGTGCGTTCGATTTGTAAAATATCTATATCATATTCGCTCTCGTTTCGTATTATATGACGTGGCATATGAAACGAGCGAACATCGATCGAGCGCATATTTTCCAAATCGAACGCAACCTTTGTAAATTTCTATTTAGTTGAAATTTATCTTACTTTACTCGGATACTAATGAAATTTTCCAAGTAGAATTTGGATATAACTTACCTTAATAATACGTGTGGTTCTGATCTGATTTACTCTTAATCAGGGCCGTAGTTATTGATATAATAGTGGCTAAAAGAGATGCTGTAGGCTCAATTAATAAATTATTATAAGCTCATAAACCGGTCCATTATTAGTTTTTAAAACCAGCAACATAATAAAATTTCGAGATTTATGAAATTCATTTGTATAAATCCCTTATCAGATCTGGCTTTACAAATCATTCAGTCTTGATGTTGCCTTCAAGATTATTTTTTAGTCGGATTTCATTACAACAGCATTAAATAGATATTTATTATTCTTCGGTCATATTTTTTTATAAAGCATCAGTATTAATGAAAAAAAAAAAAACGAAAAACAAACATTTTCATATCATTGTGTTACGAAAAGAATGAAAACACGCCATAATCTCGAATCTCAAAACATGGATTTTTATATAAGGGATAATATTAACCAGTGTAATATTTACGGAATTTTCAAATTATTATATAATAATGATAAAAGACTAAATACTCAAGGATTTATACAATTTATAAACATTATTAAAATTTTATTTATACATTTTTATGCAATTTAGTGCAATTAAGTATGTAAAGAAATTACATGTTAGCTTGCAATGTTCTAAAAATATAATTATCATTCAAATAGGTTGTAATAAATTCTGAAAAATCTCTGTGATTTACAATCTCTAAAAATACGTTGAATGCAATTGTAAGTTTTATTTTTGCCAAGTTGTCGGATCCATACTCATTTATCAAATGTTCATAAATGGTTGTAGCCTCTTGTAACACAAGACTCCTCGTTACAGATTTATTTTTATTTTCCATTAAAGCACTGTGCTTAATCCATTGCCAAATTTGAGCTTTGGAAATTTCAGCTGTAGCAGAATCCTCAATAGATTCTTTAAATACAAAAACACCCTGACCACACAACCAGTTATATATAAATAATATAGTCACAGTAATATTATGCTTTAGACCTTCTTCTGTAACTCCTCCTTTAGGCAGTAATAATAAATCTTTTTCTGTTATCCTTTCCTCTGGATTTCCTTTATATTGCATTTGATTTGAATAAGGGCCTCCATGTTTTTTCCAGAGGTCATTAACGAATTCTATTAGTTCTAGATCATAGATTAGAAAGCCATCGACTCCTGCCTGTATCTCTCTTAATTTATTTTCCAGTACAATTTTGACTGTTTTAGAATAATCTTTAGATCCTGTGGCTGGTAAAAGTTTGGCCGTCATCCCCCCAGTCGCATATGTGTTTCTTCTGTGACAAGTCTGAACTACTAAGTCCATATACTTCTTCAAAAAAGGTCTATCCATGTCAATGTATTTATTTCTATCTGGAAGCAAAAAAGATGGGTCGTTGCCGAACTTTGAAATTATCGAGGCTGCATAATCCCAAATGCCACAGTTCAAACCCAGTGAGTGATCTCTCAGTTCATATAAAATTTGATCCATCTCAAATGAGCATAATATATTCTCGATAAGAACGCTAGCTTTAATCGTTCCGTATGGAATCTGTAATTGTAATTGACTCCAAGTAAAAATTTCATTCCAGAGTTTAGCTTCTGATGCTCCTTCTAATTTCGAGAGATAGAAAAATGGTCCAGAATTGCATTCTGAAAGAATCGACCCATTGTGAAATATCAGTAAACCAAAATCAAAAAGAGGTCCTGGAACTTCTCTGCCATTGATGATCATGTTGTGTTCTATCATATTCCAAGCTCTCGGACGAAGCATGAAAATCGGAGCGTCTGATATTTTGGGAATGTTTGGAATATCGTTGTGAATAGCGCGATAAACGTTGTATAAACCCATTATTTGATTCTTCCATGTTGGACAATGCCCGTCGTCAAAATCGATTTGCACTCCTTGAACATTTGCTCTAAGACATTTGGTAAAATGAAGATAGTCACTTGGACTGACATCTCCAAGATCCAGATGTCGGTTTTGAAGTCTGCTATCTAAAATATACGCATTTTTAGTCATTTATACTTAATAATACTGGTCCCTGTAGTTTTGCAATTCTTTTGAAATATATAAAAAGATTTTGTGACATACTGACTGGAGACACCTTCCAATTCTCATGAGTGTAATTAGCATCCACAAATTTTGGTATTTTTAGAATATTTTTTTGTACACATTTTTTTGTAATTCTTGTAGTATATAAATCGTTGACTTTATCTTGGAAATGAAGGTTGAGGTTAACTAAAAACTTTATGGCTTTTGGTGTTAACAAAGTTCGAAATTCTTGTTCAAGACCTGCTGGTGCGGGAGTTAGGTAAACGTTGAATCGTTCTCCCTTTTCCGTCATTTTTCGCATTTTCTTATACTAGAAACAAAATTTTTTATTTCATTAAACTTTCTTACATTTAATCTCACTGCGGCGTTGAATATACTGATGATGGCACGGATAAGAGTTGGCCTTACCGAGAATTAATCTTTACGAAACTGATAAGCTAGCAATAATTAAAGTTGCTGTGTGGCATAAACGACAAACACGTCTATTACAAACGCTTTGATATATCTTTTCCGTTTTCTTTTCCATTGGCTATACGCGATCCAAATTGAAAAGCTCTTTTTGGAAATTTGGCGGCTTCGGATAGTTTGAGTTTTCGCGCTAAGAGGCGTAATAACAGCTTGTCTCCAAGTCCCGGTGGAAAATTTTCGATTGGATAGCACCTGAAAAAAATGATATTTCGTTAAATACGTAAAATATTTTTTCCGTTTTTATTGTCAATTTTATAGAATAACTTAAGATCT
This sequence comes from Muscidifurax raptorellus, assembly GCA_020010945.3. Lineage (NCBI taxonomy): Eukaryota > Metazoa > Arthropoda > Insecta > Hymenoptera > Pteromalidae > Muscidifurax > Muscidifurax raptorellus. The sequence continues at coordinate 103,277 of CM052081.1, read as the reverse complement.
GAATTGATTAAAATTATTTAACATTTTAAGATATAATTAAGAAATGCTATTAATGTGCTTCTCAACATACACACAATGTAGCTAATAAATAAAGTTGTGTTTGTTTGTTGTTGGCCGTACAGACCTCTGGCACCATTAACCACAAATAGATAGATAGAAAGTTGTGTTAATTTTGATATTGGTAGATTCGTTTATTTTAATAGATATTTGTAAGTAGCTTACAATGTAATCTAATGAAATGTTAATGATGCAACAGAATCGAACCTTATAAACAAATGTACGACCTTCTAGGACTCTCGCTTGATGCGTTATCCAAGGCTGGATATAAGTAGCCACCTTAAATAATTAATTACTAAATTACAATATAAAAATGTTACCTTTCCCAAGGTGCAAGTTGTTGCACAAAATGAACAAGATCCTCATCTAAATAGGGTAATCTTGATTGTCTTCCATGGTCTGCAACCATTCTATCATCTCTTCCTAAATTTCTTTCTGAAATCCTATCAAATTCAAATTGCAATTCTTCTGTGAGGATAGCCCAGCCTTTATGTTTCAAAATAGTTCTATGTCTCATGTATCCACCAAACTGTTCATCAGCTCCCATTCCAAGTAGGAGTACTCTACAAGTTGATGTGTAAGATTCGTTTTTTGGGTAAACTATACCTTTACCTCTACTAGCAAACCAAACAGCACAAGCCAAACTGTCGTCGAGAACAGTTGCACGTGGGTAAACTAAATTTGTGATTTGTGTTGACCTATATATCTCTAATTCTTGTTGTGAAATATTGACCTAAAAGATTTTTCAATTATTTTTACAATGGGGAACACACTCGAAAAATCTATTAAATCCATCATATAGAATATAGGAAAATAATCCACACGAAATGTTTATTTTTTTATAGAAGAAGAATTGATTAGATTCCATTAATGCTTTTCGTTATTTTTAATATTGTTCCATATGTTATAAACATAAGCTCCATTATGCATGCTACCGTATAATTTGTATAGAAGTTATACTTGGTAAAATGGCAGAGTCTAGGGGACAGGACAATCGACGGTGGACCGTGGATGGTCGACGGTGAACGGTCGACGGTCGACAGTGTCGGATTTATTCGTATAATTTATCGACAGTGTCGTATTTTTATTCGTTAATGGTCGACGTAACTTTTGTTCGACTTTCGGTACCGTCGACCGTCCACCGTCGATCGTTTATCGTCGACCATTTACGGGACGATATACTATACCGGGGTGTGTGAATAGTCACATCACACGACCTTTTCACTTGTACATCTTTGCTAATTACCACTTATGTAAAAAAGAAAAATATGTGTCGATTATTTTGCTATATTTTATGCATAACGAATTCAATACATATTTTCATATCTAATAAATTTTTTATTTTTTACCTCAATAAAATTGAAATTCCTTTCAGGGCAGATTTTTAATAATTCATTGAAAGTTTTTCTGCCTGTGATTCTGTCTGGCACATCATAATTTGCACTATTTTTCTTTTCAAATGCAATATTAATCAGATCAATTGTTTCATTTAAATTAATATTTCTATGAGCCATAACGGCTAGGATAGCTGAATCCAATCCTCCTGAAAATAGTAGGCCAACTTTTGCATGCAGGCACGGTTCAACAGACTTTAGAGCTATTGCTGTACAATTTCTACAAAATTCAGGAATTATTTGAACTCTTCTTCTTACTGATTCTTCTAACAATACTAACAACTGATCTACTGTTTCATTAATGCTTTGTTGTTTAAGTAAATAGTCCATAATTTCATCAAAAGTTGAACATGCATCAGTGGATTTTAAATATTTTAAAAATCCCATTTTAGAATCAGGTATTAAGCCTAAAAATAAGTTTTCTATTTTTGGTAAATCATCAGATTTAACAATATTAATAACAATATTAAACCTGTTTTCAAAGTCATTCAAAATTTTAATAACTCGCTCATTTGGTTGCATCCATGGAATGCACTTTAATTGCATTTTTTCATTATTTAAGTCTGCAATAAATATTCCGACTGCTGGTAATTCCTCAATATTTGGTATACTTTTAGTAACAACAGATGCTATGACTAATGAGTCACAACTCTCATTTATTTTAAATAGTAAGCTATGCCTTCCAAATCTATCTCTGGCAAAGTATAACATGTTTGAAGATTTGTGATAATAGCAAAAGCTAAATGGTCCTTTAATATTCCTGAATGTATCTTCAATATTATCCGAATTATTTAAGGCTGATAAAAGATTTGTACTGTCGCAGATGCCTCTCATGTGCTAAAAAGTGTACATTATTTCTTTGCGTTGATAACCAAATTTATGATGGACAGAATATATGTTCAAGGCTACTAGATTAAGATTTTGATTTTATACCATGTTACCAGCAAAAACATCTCCATTCCAAAGAAGTATATTGCAGTCGGTGTCAACGAGTGGTTGTGAAACTGGCTTGATACCTTGCATCCATAATACACTTGCATAAAAGTGGCCATGCCATCGCTCGGTTAGACCTTCTTCCAAACTGCCAAAGCAGTCTGGTCCTCGAGCTGCTATCACATCTTTGGACAATGTCCACTACCGATCAAAGCGTTAATTCTTTTATAAATACTTGTATATATTTATAATTTACCTATATGTAGGCATGTATTTTTCAGTGTGAAACAGTATGCAAAATGAACTGTTTCCAGCTAAAAAAAAAGCCTTGGAAAACGTTTCGTTTGTATGTAACAACATTTTCAGAGCTTTTTCACATTCTATTTGAACACATTTCAAACATTTATTATTTTGTTTAGTGTTTAAATCGGGTATAAAACGCGTTATAACCTAAGAAATGACTAAGAGAGTCTTTGCATTTTTGCGGTACGCAAAGACATTTTTTAGCTGAAAAATTTCGACTAAGTAGCGTACACGAACATTTTCCGTACTGCTTTGTGTACGCATGGCCCAAGTATCCTCATAGTGTCTTATATTACGTGCGATTTGGAATTATTGTTATCATAAAATGACAGATCATACCTCAAATGGTTCCTTTATATTTGAAGATTTTCGTCTGGAATTAGTACTATTTATCATGCAAAATATTCCACACATATTACTGAGAGATAGAGAGTGCAGGATGTTTATTATTTCCGTTTTTTTTTTTTTGTTATGGACGCTTTTATTTCCTGAAGTTGTAAGACAAGTGTGTGTACGATCAACGTATGTATATGGAGGTTAGAGGAAACGGGATAGGAATTGTCGAGTTGCCTTCTATCAGTCAGGGGCTGTTGGCTGCACTGGAATAGTGGACGAGTCAGCAATGTCGGCATATGTTCCGAAACTTGGGCGCCCGTGTTTTGTCTCTCTCTCTCTCTCTCTCTCCATACGTGAGTTTATGTGCCGAGCGAGACAGAATAACTGAATAAAACGGGCGCCCGAGTTTGGGAATACGCCCATCAGTATTTTGAGGTCACGTGGATCAAGGAGGTAATTATAAATTTTATATTTTTTTCACACTATATTAAGCAACATTTAAATGTACATTAGAGCAATTTCTATGCAATACTACAACTTTTTTTACTAAATAATTTGTTCATATTAACTCGTTTACATTATTATGAATCGTTATGTTTAAGATTTGTTTGTCGTCTGCTTATTATACGCTTCAGTATTTTGTGAACCTACCGCTAGGTGTGCTACTTTTACTTGGACCCTCACCTTACTCATCTCTATTATAGGTATATATAAATACACACACACGAGTCTGTATATTGTTGAGATTTTAGGTATGTGGTCAGGGTATTTCTAAAATATATATTTATTATATATATATATATATATATATATATATATAATACACTATAATACACGCATGTGTGATTGTGATATGCGTGCGCGGCGTGTGTGAGGTATGCCGGGATTGGAGCACAGCCTCGGCTTCCTGCAGCAGCACACGAGCTGTACATCCGCGTTAGGCCTAATGTCCGATGGTGTCGCCTCCGAGCAAGTGAAAAAGTTCTTTTTCACGTCGGGCAAAGCTCCTACTGTTGTTGCTACTGGTGCTGCATCATCGTCGACGTCCGCGCGAAGCGCCAGAGAGACAGTGGACGACGAGGCAAACGACGATCACAGTCTCGAGGTCTACATTCCCGAGGTAAGCGATTAAAGTAGACATGTGCATGTGTATATAATATAGGTACTTACGCGGACTGCATCAAGTTCCATACGAGAAACACATGCGGACACACGAAATTTTCCTCCCGAGCCCGCTGTAGTTACTATACAATGTTCTTACGCGCGCGCGTGGGACTAGTCGACTTTATTGGTTATAAGTACTTGATAGATGAGATATATTGTATGTAGTTTTATACGTAATAAATTTTGCACACTACGGCACGTGGACAAGACTTTAGCGGGGGTAGTATACTACTTGTTAGTCGTTCTATTTTTGCGATGAAGGGATAACATTCTTAATTGCTTATTACCTCTTTCTCTTTCAGTTACTACAAGCGAGCTACAGCTTTTATACCTGGCCATCAGCTCCAATTTTGGCTTGGTACTTGTGGGAACATCGAAGAGAACTTACAGGCAAGAGAGTTCTAGAACTTGGGTCAGGTATAATATGAAACATTCATTTCTATTGATCCAAACTGTAAAATCCTTGTGTAAGGTTTTCAAAACATCTTTAATTTAAATATTTTTCTTGGATTTTAGGTACAGCTCTGCCTGGGATAGTAGCAAGTAAATGTGGTGCCCTAGTCACATTGAGTGATTCTGCAACTTTACCCAAGAGTTTACAACACTTGAAAAAAAGTTGCGAGCTGAATGGCGTTCTTTCTCAAGTAAAAATTGTTGGCATTACTTGGGGACTTTTCTTGTCCAGTTTATTTTCACTTGGACCTTTAGATATTATTTTGGGATCAGATTGTTTCTACGATCCTTCTATTTTTGAAGATATTGTTGTAACCGTTGCATTTCTCTTGGAAAGAAATTCATCTGCAAAGTTCCTTTGTACTTATCAAGAGCGCAGTGCGGACTGGTCTATTGAGCATTTATTGAATAAGTGGGGCCTAATTTGTTCCCATATACCACTTGCAAAACTTGGCACAGATGCTGGACACGACGTTCATGAATTGATGCAAGATCATACTATTCATTTGCTAGAAATCAAAAAAGCTTAAAAAGTTTGACATGGCTTCAAAAATTGCTCAAGTTTTGACAACTGCAAGTGGTGTTACGAGACCTACACTTTATGTAACTAATCTTGCTTGGACTGTGGGAAATAAGGAACTCAAAACATACTTTAATAATTTTGGAGAAGTGACCAGAGTTAATGTGGTATTTGATAAGAATACTGGACTAAGCAAAGGGTTTGGATTTGTATCATTCAAAAGTGAAGAAGCAACGCAGTCTGTTTTTCAAAAATTAAATCACAGTCTAGAAGGAAGAAAACTCGACATAAAACAGAAAGATTTATAAATTTGTATGTACTTGTAGTAAAAATAGATCAGATTTTTTTTTTTTAAATATGGCCGAAAGCTTAGATTTGGGAGCTGCAGAGCTTGAAGAAACCTTCAACAATGCAGCATCACATCTTCAATCCTTAGCATCAACATTAGATACGGGCCAGCTATTAGGATTTTATGGTCTCTATAAGCAGGCCACTTGTGGGCCATGCATTATACCAGCACCCAGTTGGTACCAATTGCAAGCCAAGCACAAATGGGAAGCCTGGAAGAGCTTGGGTGACATGAGTAAGGAAGTGGCAATGGGAAGTTACATTCGCGCAGTGGGTAAACTTGATCCTCTTTGGGAAAAGGATGTTCGAACAGAATCCAAGGCTTGGGTAGTAGTAAGTAGGCTACCCAATACAGATACAGATTTGAAGGATATTGACAAAACTCTGTTGGATTGGGTTAAAGATTGCAATCAAGAAAAGGTACAAATTTTTCTATCACGTAACCAGAAGGAGGATTTACATGTCAAGGACGAAAATGGTATGCTTCCGATACATTGGGCTGCTGATCGAGGTAATATCGAAATTTTCATGTGCCTCATCAAAGCTGGATCTGATGTAAATGTGAAGGACAAAGATGGTCAAACTCCTTTGCATTACGCAGCATCTTGTGGACATGAGGAAATCGTAAAATATCTTTTGTCCTTGAATGTTGAGTTAATCAAAGATGACAGTGGTATGTCTCCAAAGGATATTGCAGATGAATCTCTGTCATACATGTTCTAGGCTACAAGCTATGATTTCTCATGTAACAAATGTACAAATATCACATGTTATCTGTGCATGAGTGTATTAATAAAAAAGTCCTTCTTAGCAAAGATAATTGAATAATATTCTTTTCTCCATTTGCATAAAAGATTATATGAATTTGATTTAAGTTGAAAAACAAACATATTTTGAAGTTTTTTATTATTTACAAATACATGCTCTAATACTCCAATGTATTCACAGCCTAAGCTTCCATTACTTAAATGCATGCCAAACGTATCAATTATAACTTTACACATATATAGTTTTTTAAACGAAAAATAATTTGTTTTTTACTCTTGAAATCTATTTTTAATCACTATACAAATCTTGTAATAATTAATAGAAGTAATTTTCAAGAGATAATTTCCAACAAGCAAGGCTATTTTTCTTTTCGTCTCAGTCTACTACCACAGAATAAAAAATTGTTCTTTCTTGTATACTGTAATACGCAACAGTTTACTTATTAAAACGATTTTTAAAAGGCATAATACGATTGGATCTTAATCGCACAATAATCGCATTGTATTATTGAATTTTTGTATTTTAATACAATATATATATATATATATATATATATATATATATATATATATATATATATATATATTGTATCTATGTATGTATGTACAAGCAATGTCATAAAAATCGAAGCAACAGAAATCTGATACTCAAGTTTTACGAGAAATTTAACCGTGCTGCTGGTGGTGCAATTTCAGTCTGCAATTTAATTCCAATTAGTTCAATGTTAAATGTGGGTACATTTAAAATTTGTGCGTTTGGCGCGACACCATTATGATTGAAATTGGTGATTAATCAGGGCGGAATCGACTTTTGCATCAACAAACTTTTTCTCTCACGTTTCTCTTATATAGATAATCAACTTTGAATGATTAAATTCATTTTTATAAACAGTATAAAAGCTACCCTGGGAAAATAGCGAATGTTTACAGGGGGAAAACCTTCGCTACTTTATAATGGAATCGGGCATAATTTAATTTCCTCCTTGATAACGGAATTTTAACGAATTGCAACTTTCATTAGCTTAGCTTTTCACCGACAGACGACACAAGTCACACACCCCGTGTGTGCCATGTGTATTTGGCTGGACAAAATCGTAAGCTAAGTCGGAAAGAAATAATTGCATAGGCCACGCTAGAATCAAATTACTAATTTTTATCTTATGACCATATTCATCAAGACACATATTTCCCTTCAAATTTTTAGCAATAATCGTATAATGCACGTACAAAGATGATCAGATTCTGTACATAGTCTAGACGTTAAGGGCCCTTAAAAAAGGCCAAAGCATTCTTATGTATTTTAATGCGCCGATTACTAATAGTAATGGTTATAATAGGAACATTTAAAAAAAAAACTTTGATGCTTCTCAAAAAAAAAATCTTTAAATTTTTCGTAAAAATTTCATAAAAAAACATTTAATATATTTTCTTGTAAAATGCATTGCTTTTTGTTAAAAAGTCGTTGAGTTGACACAATTGCGCAATTAAAATTTGCATTTTCGGTACTTCAACCATTTTTCAAAGATAAACAATGTATTTTATTAAACAAATGTATTAAAATAATTTTTTCTTAAATTTTTACAAAATTTTACGGCAAATCTGCGGATCAAAATACATGATTTACAAGGGTATTAACTATTTTTTCTTCTATTTTTAATGACTTTTGATAGTAAATTAAGATACTAGTGACATGAGCAGTTGCTTACAGTACTTATGAGCGCTCGAGTGTAGCGAAGGTTCTAAATGCCGTGCTATTAAGGACAACTTATGATAGAAGTATCGTACAATATTTTATAGCACTGACTAACATAAATTCACCGTCACGGCTATCCGTGCAATAAGCAGTACATGTTTACATTGTGCTACTATCACAGTAATATGGACTACTTAAATTACGAATAGATGTGACATAAGTTCAAATTTATTCCATGTAGTGCTATAAAAATCATTGTCATTGTTCTGACAATAATTGATTAATGCATTAGAAATGTGAAGTAAATTAAAACTTTTTGTTTCACTGCATTCTAGACATTCGGACAATTTTGGCCAAAGAACGTTCTGTAGCAGTACAGATTCTGATCATAAAAATGTATCTAAAGATTCGTGCTCTCGCTGTCACTCTTGAGTCGTATTCCAGTGGGTGGAGGTGGCGGGGGTGGCTGTGGCCTAGGCGGTCGCTGATGGAATCTCGGCGAGGCCGGTGGTCCCTGCTGCTGCTGCTGCTGCTGTTGGCCGATGGTGCAGACTTTAGGTACGATGACTGTTTGCGTCTGCGTGTGCACGTCGATGATGTTACCTTCAGAGCGCGTTCTTGAGTGTGACCTGCAGCTGCATACGGATTCGGGAAAATCAGGACGTGGTGGCTTCTCTGATGGTCGATCGGTGAAGAGATGGGGCACCGATGAAAGAGATACTGAGACCGGCCGGCTGCCAACGCTCGGACTTCGCTGCAAGTTGATCGTTGAGCTACTGACGTTGCCATTACTCTCGCAGCCGTCTCTTCCAAACACTTGTACTATACTAACCTGTTGTCTGTCTACCGAATACATATGGGTTCGCTCCGGAGCTGTCAAGGGCTGTTGGACACGAAATTTTGGGTATGAGTTTTCCAGATGACCACAACGAAATGCAAAGTTTGGCGTTTATTTGAACGTTTAAAATGTATAATTTGTTGGAGCACTCTAATTAGTTGGTTAGCGATTGCATGTTGGCAAAATTATAAATTATTAAAGGGCCACTATACTTTTTATATGGATATACTAACAACAATTTACCTTCTGATTGCTTCCAGCTTCTAGAAAATTGGCTAGTTTTTATCTGACTCGCAAAAAATTACAAGCTTCTTATCCTTTACCTGCAGTCATTTGGCGGAAGCGAGCTAAGTAATATTCATTAATGGGATAACGCGAAAGAGAAAAAAGTATTTAAATAAGATTGTGTTTTGATATAGGCCGGAAATGAAAGCCGGGAAAATAATTTTTTCTTCAGGATTTCTTCTATGATTTCCCGTTGATGCATGTTATATATTAATGTAATGTGTTCTGTTGGATGTCAAAAAATATAACCAATTTTGGAGAAGTTGAGATGAACAGAGGACCGGTAAATTTAAGGTGGTTAGTATATCTTACATATAAAAAGTATGGTAGCACCTCTGAGGACAAAAAAGAAAGAAAGAAAAAGATAATTCATATTAATGAATTATTCTGAATTATTAGTTAAATCTTTCGTAATACATTGAACTTGAAAATATTTCTACATGTTTGGTATACTATACTATATAATTAAATTTTAAAATGTAATATAGATCATAAACATTTATTGTAAGTATAAAAAATAGTTTCAGTATAACAAATCAATATAACAAATAAGCAAAGAGTAACATGAACTTGATTATCAAATTATAGATAAGACCCTGAACAAGAAAATTGAAACTGTAATTGATTTATCTCACCAATATATATCACGGCTTATTTAAATACTAATCTACATAATAATAATGATAGAGTTAAGATGGATTTTAAGCTACAAAATATCACGCAACATGATTTATAAAAAATAATGTAAGTACTTGTATAATAATAACATTATATAAAATAATAAAAATTGAATTATTGTTAAAAATTACTTCTTGATACAAAAATTAAATGAAGGTAAGGTAAGCACTAGTTGTATAATAATATCTTTTTTACAAAGAAATGTTACACGTTCTGCTTAAAAATTTATTGAGTTAGCGTTAGGCGGATTGCTGTTGTTTGCTTTTACCTACCCCTGAGTCTGAATCCAAATTCTCATTGCTGTGTCGAGGATGTTGACGAATTAAACTGGAAGGCCGAGCGAGACCAGCTGGTCGTTCTGGTATGGCTGGTTTGCTATTTCGATCAACTGCCACAATATTGTTCCCATCTGGTTTTTTGCGAAACTCGACAACAGTATCTTCTATAAGTAAAAAGATATTATTCTTAATTAGATAGGCTTATTTAAAATCTAATCGCGTCTGAAAATTCATAAAAAAAATTAATTTCTTTTTAAGAGTTGGACAATGCAAGAGGCACATTAAAAGTATTTATTAATAAGTAAAGTGACAAACCTTGTGTATTCGACGTCATGCTCATCATGACAGTCATGCGTGGCGCGGCGACAGGAAACTTCCGCCTTTCTGAAGCAGTCGACGGCATCGATTTTTCTATCGGCATTGGTTTTGATTTCGGCGAGTCTAATAACTCGTCAATGCCCTCTATCGATGGTTGCTGCTCATGCATCGATTCGTTCATAAGATCAGATGTCGATTCTGCTACCTTTAAACTTAGTGCCTCAAAACCTATAAGACTACTATTCATTCTTTCTTCTTCACTGCATTTTCTTTGATTTTCAATTTTACCAGTTGATACAATCTCGGCTTGGTATTCCGGCAAACTTTCATTCGTGGCATTTCGGCATTCCTGTAGTAACAGAATTTACATAAATATTGAGCGGCAATTTACGTACCTAATTGTGGAAACGGAACCAAAGTTATAGTTTTTATATCGGCGAACAAAAAAAATTGTAAACGCCTGCTACAATAACCAGCGGGCATCCTTTAACTTTTTTTCACCCTCTATTTGAGTAGCAGGCAATTTGAGTTTTTCGCTCGCTTGAGGAAGTTATCAAAAAATTAACAATGAATAACACAGAATATATTATTCTTTATAATCAGCGCGCCTTGTACTTGCGTTACAAAAAATATGGTGTACCCCGTGGACCAAGTAGACTTTCTGATCTCGTGTGGTTCCAGTACTCGTCTTCGGCTCGCAAACGCACTCGCTTTCGTCTCGAGCTAACTCGCTTCGACTCATACTGCAAACCCCACACTCAATCTATAAAAGCCCACTTTACCGACCTGATACACAAAGGTGTAGACAATCAAGTATTTCTATGCAGTAGTAAAAATTATTTTGAGATATTTCTCCTCAATTTCTCATTCGTTTTCCATGCACAGTAGAGGGCCTGTTATACCATTATAAAAAGAAATATAATATACAATAAGGGAAGAATGGCATTCTCAAACACGGATAAGTTTTTAAACACTATCCATTCATACTATAAAGTCTCACCCATTCTAATAGTATCAAAAAGCACGATAATCGTGCGTGTGTGACATAAATACACTTTTAAAGTTGTTTATTCGATAATGTCTACCAGGGAAACGGGTAGGGGCCACTGCCTTGATATCGAAATACATGGATGTTTGGTACGTGAATTGAAAGTGCACTTGTTTTCCACATAAAATAAAATTATTGCAATTACCTTGATCCAGTCGGTCTTGTTGACGACTTCGAATTCTGAGCCTCTCCCATTACTGCTAACTTGAAGTTTGTCCACCTGCGTATTAGCTACCTTGTTAGAACTACTATTATCCTGATTATGCATCAGTTCCGTGGAGATTTGATCATGTTTCTGGGCCTTGTACGTATGTCTGTTGAGCGTGGATGCGGTAGCAAGAGGTCTTGGCGGCTTGTCAGGTGCCGGAGGTGGCTTATCGTCAGGTCTCTTCTCGTGATAGTGTTGTAACTGGTGCTGAGGCTGCTGCTGCTGGAGGTGTTGATTATGAACTTGCATGTTTTGCTTGTCGGGCGTGGTACCACTTGGGGGAGTGGGCGCAGGTTTGTTTTTTCTTCGAGTTGCTGGCTTTGGGCTGCCTTGGGTGGGACTCTCGCCATGATCGCTTAGACTACTGTTGGAGACGCAGCGACGTATGTCCACCGTTGGATTGCTCGTGCTCTCGGAGCCATTGACGATACCCATCTCCAACTCGCGATCGAAGTCTATCACGCCTGGGAAAAACCAGTCTGCGTACGTTATTAGTTGATCCACGATTAGACTAGAGTTATTAGCCGTGTCCATACTGCAAAAATAAATAATTTAATACATTTTTTAATCGGTTTTTTACATTTTAATAATGCGTAAAATATGAAATACTTACACTATAGTAGTTGTATCCTCCTGAGAATTCCAAATTAAGTTGGGTGCAACGACTATTGCAATATTATGGGGTGTCATTTTGTTGACCTCTTGATTTTTCGTCAAGATGGCAAAAAATTTAATTAAGAACTTCAAGTTTTCATAATTCATTGTTGGTAATTTATGTAGTACTTCCCAAAGTGCCCGAAGTCTTGCGTCACTTTGAGTGATCTTTGCAGCTGCCATCCACTCAGGATACAATCTGATAAAATGAAACAGTAAGAAACGATAAGACTCGATATCGAAGTCGTGCTAAGGTTATATTAATCGGACACTGATTTAAGTAGCCACGAATTATATGCATATGACGACGAGCCCTCTCTCTCTCTCTCTCTTTCTCTCGCGTTTTTTCCCGACCCAATAAAGCCTTGGCTTTCTCCTTGGGGTTAGCTCGTTTTATTGTATTGCTCCCCAACCAGCACAAATGCTAACTCCGAGGAACCCATTGAGATTGTCCAGCGCACCTCGTTGTTATAAGCTAACAAACTATGATGATGCTAAGATAAGAACAAAAATTTTCTCAGTACCGAAGGGTGACGCGATGCAGTCTCAACGCATTCACAATTCATGATTCATTGCCCACAAGGTAAGTGAGCAAACTCATCTATTAGGATAAGAGTTGATGTGTGCGTGTATAAACGAGTGTATATACGCCTACCATATATGAAGGAAAGGAAAAACGAAGGTAGACAACAAAATAGCTTTTGTTGTCTACCTCTGGATCATCGGCTCATGCGCACACACAAACGTAATTTAAGGAATAATATGCACGTAGCCGAATTTTTAAAATCCGAGATGGAAGTCAACAATAGGCACTCCGTCGCATTTGAGATTAGAATGTATTCGTATTTTTCTGTTAAGCTTGTTCCAATAGAAGGTTCCTGAATCTCAATGATTATTTCCAAAATGAACTTTTGAAAGTATAATTCGAGAATCGTCTTTGTAATGATCTTTTAATCAGTATACTTACTTAAATGTAAGCAAAGGTTCTGGCAGTTCACGGAGGTAAGACTTGAGCGCTCCGGCTATCACATGGGGGTCCTTGTATTCAAGAATAATTGGAAGAGTTAAGCAACAAGCATCGAAACTAAGCTTCATTCTTCGCAATTTTGAAGCGCCACTAGCTATCCTAAAAAGTCCTTCCTCTTCCATTCCTAACCTTAGAAGAGCGGAAACGCAGAGTTGAATAGGTAACGCTATTTTCCGATTAGTAACTCTAAGATGCTCTTCTAAAGAGTATCCATAAACGGGCTTCATTTCATTGTCATCTGCAGATTGAAATAAAAAAATTAGCACTTTGATTGTATATATATTTTTTAAATTTAAATACTTGTATAAATGATTATCTTACTTATATAACATTCAAGATCTGGAATAAGATCTTCGAGGCAGTGCAAGGCACTCTCGTGATATGCTCTTTGAAGTTTAACATATTGTACAATGGTTTGGGCAAGGTCTGTTTCTCTTGACATCAACTGGAACATTTCAGCAGCTAGTTGATCACGACATTGTTCAACTTTGGTTTCAGCTTCTTCAAGTTCATCTCTTAAACTATCTACTTTTGTAGCTCCAGTTCCTGTATTCACAAAATATTAAACAATTATTAATTGCAATTTGGGTAAAAGTGCCACATTCTGTTCTATTACCCAAGGTGTTGCAAAAAAATAGCATTTAATCCCTACTTTCTAGCAAAATGTACTATTGTTTAGATATAAATCGGCAATACAGAAAAATTTTAAGGGTAACAATATTAGCCCAATTTAAACAAAAAAAATTTTCGCTATTTTAATTGATTGTCAAATAATTCTTACTCACCTCCACTATTGTGTTTACTAGCTTGATGATATCGTGTTCTTGTGCTATCCATATCCAGAATTAGACGTTGTAAATTCCTTTTGTGCTTTAAGATATTTGGAACATCTGTCTCCAAAATATGCTGCAATGGAGCTGCAACGTATTGTTCAACCTTAGATTCATGATCTACAGTCTCATTGGCCAAGGCCACTTGTGCTCTTCCGCACTCGTGCAGTGTGTAGCTCATGAGCCCTTCGTCCCCTGCATTTTCTAGCATGGTCTGGCCCAAAACAAACTCTGGACACTTTTTCTGAAATGTTAATTTTAGCATGAATAAGATATTAAAAAATGTGATGACTCATTTGTGATTAGCAAATTTACATCACTGCATAGCACAATAATAATTTTTTTATTTTCAAAGTGTACCAATAATTTAAGAGAAAATCATAAAACAATCATATTTCAGATAAGAACATATAAAAACTTACAAGGCGCTTTTCTTTATGGGCCATGTCCTGAGTGTTGGATTCACTGGGTTTATTTGCCAGTCTTTTACTGAGCCCCATAAGAGCAGCTCTAATCTGCTCGACATGTTTATCCGCAGCTTGCAAATCGTCAGTCAAAACTTCTGTTTTTCCAGCTCTAGAGGCAGACAGACAAAAAAGTATATAACTATTAATGCACAAAACACTTATTGTAAGTTCATTAATTAGATTAAAATGATTGTTTCTGCAATAAGGCTGCACAATAGTTAGTAGTCGATTTATCGAGAAAAAATTTTAAAAGAAAAGGTGGAATAGACCAGATAATATAAGACGACTTAGGAACAATCAAGATTACGTCGGTGTGACCAATTGAGCTATCGGGAACTGTACAGTACATCTATACTCAAGCGAAACAAAAAAGGAGATAAAAGACCAGAGTCCTCCAAAAATATCCGTGGGGGCCTTATCATTGAAAGGGCGTCAACTGCGGAGGCGAGAACGCACTCGTCAAGGCGTATATAGATGATGATGAAAAAAAACGATACAAAAGACTGATCGAGTGAAGCGGCAATCAAGAAGAGAAACAAAAAAGAACAAAAATAATAAAATGATGTACCTGGAAAAGGTTTGATCAGCGAGCTGCTTGACCCTGAAAAATTGTTTCTTCATGGTCATCAGTGGTTCGCGCTCGATTCCTCGACGCACTCGACTCATGAACAATAAAAGCCTCTCCTATCCTATATCCCCTCCACGTTTTGACCGCCGCAAGAATATCAGAGAGTGAGTGAGAGAGAGAGAGAGAAAGAGAGAGTGAGAATGAGGAGACGGCGGCTGCGATGACCATCAACGTAGGTATATCGTCGTCGTTCATGAATCAGTGGCGACGAACCATAAGAATTTGCTGCAGTCCGCTGCCTTATGTATGCTTGGTCGCGAGAACACTTTCACTATACAGCTATACGTCGCTGTACAAGGTTTGGGGAGATGCGCCGTCGTCTCCGCGGAAAGACAACAGTGAGCGGATAATCATAAGCAGCTGCTGCTGCTGTTGCTGCACGACGACGACGACGACGACGACGACGACGATGATGACGACTCGCCGTCATAACCGCGCCTGCACTGCACACGGTGATCTCACGCGTGCCACTACCGTGTACTTATCATCTCTTCTCTATACTCTATTCTATTTCGAGGTATATACTATACTAAAGTTATTCTATATATCTTTTAGCATTCGCGCAATCTCATGCCGCTCGCTCGTTGCTGTTGATGCATGCGCCACGGTGCCCCCCCCCCCCCCGGCGCACTCCCCCCCCACATCTCGTAAGTATATATATATATATATATAAGAGAATCGCGATCACGATTCAACGACACCACTGCACGAACCTGGCGGATAAATGTATAAGCTGAGGAAGAATATATCATAGGCATAATTATAACCATGTGAAGATACGATTATGATTGTGTTTGTGAATCATGAATTCATGATATTTACGATGTAAATACTAAATATGAATAGGTATATGATATTGTATATCAGGTATGTATATTGGTGATGGTAATATATAAAGAATGAATAAATAAAAAACAAAGGCTAATGATAAATAATGGTGAGCTGACTTTATGTATATAGAGTTTATAACATTGTAAACAAGCTCAAGTAGGCTTCCTGCTGGCCGCTCGGCGCTCCAGTACCTACTGAGTACAGTCACTACCCCAGTACTCAGTTCGCAGTAGTAGTAGGCCTGCCGGCGCGCTCAGCCATCAGGTTCCTTTCCTTCTGCTCTGTGATACTGTCTGAAAGATTGAAAGTGTCGGATAAACAGGATACTTATATATAATAAAGAATAAAACAAAGCAGTTTTACCAGACACCAGTAGGCTAGTGCCTACGCTTTAAAATTTAGTCACCAGACGGCGCCTAGGCTACATCTCTCGTATTAAGTTTTATGTATATTATATTTTATACATAAAATACGTACTTATAATATGTACATATAGTAGAATAAGATTTTTATACGTAACTAGATAATATAGGTACTTGTAGGTTGTACTTGTAGCATTATAGTATTCGCTATGGTATAGGTTATAGAGTTCCCAGACTTACATGTATGCAACGCATAACAACCATATTCCGCCGCCCGCGCAGATCAGAAACCAGACTTATAAGTAAGTATACTTATAATACTGCCGCAACTTCTGTATTACCTACTCTGCGCAGAGACGAGCACTACGTAACCGAGGTCCGAGACTGCTACCGAACCGCGGGTATCTACTTACCGAGAGAACAAAATTGCACATCACACATTCATCAATCGCTTATGTATACTACACCTAATCAGCTCTCGTGCTCGTGAGTCGTGCCTGTCGAAAGAAGCTCTGCGCGTAACGCAGAGCGTAGCAGCCTGCAGCTCTCTGCCACTTGTTCAGCATCAGTAAAATAACCCTTAAGTAGTAGCCCACAGCAATAATGCAGCCACCCGTTCGATCAAGTTCTTCTCTCCATCAACAGCATCAGAATCTGCTGCAGTGTTTACGAAGCATCGACATCCGCGGCAGTCTGTATCAGTGCTACTGAGCTGCTGAGGAATACTCGTACCTGTACTTGTCGCATCAACGATTTACACAAGACAGACGCGGTGAATAAGTACTTGTAAGTCCAGCGTAATAACGACGAATCGACCGTGGAGAGACGTGCGTTACTTATATTAGCTACGTTGTATATTCTCAAGAATCGTGAGGACATTATACGCGGTGTCACGATGGCTGCTGGGACCTTTGACCAGAACGACAAGTCCAGGTAAGTCAGATGCATGTCTGGGTACGAGCATCTTTTCCTTGGGCTCTCAAAATACTTTATTTGCTGATCGGATTCGTTAAGTTAGTAATTAAGTTAATAATTAAGAATATTGCTAGTATATACATACATCATACATTCCCCCAAAGTTGATAAGATAATTCTGATTAGGCTTGTTGCTGCAACTCATTGTAGGCATGGGTATTATATATATATATATATATATATATATATATATATATATATATATATATATATAAAGAGAGAGAGAGAGAGAGAGAGATATGTATCAGTGTATCTATAGCTATTATTTCTCCTTGCAGCTGGTACTTTGGAGCAATGTCCAGGCAGGATGCCTCTGACCTGCTCATGAGTGAGAAGGAAGGAGGTGTTTTTCTCGTCAGGGACAGCATCTCTATACAAGGAGATTTTGTTTTATGTGTCAGAGAAGACAGCAAAGTCAGTCATTACATTATTAATAAAATCCAGCAGGGAGATCAAATTCGTTATCGTATTGGAGATCAGATATTTCCTGATATTCCTAATTTATTGGCATTCTACAAATTGCATTATTTGGATACTACACCTTTAATACGACCAGCACCAAGGAAAATCCAAAGGGTAATCGCGAGGTATGACTTTGATGGCAATGACCCCGATGATTTGCCATTTAGAAAAGGTAAATTCAAAAGAGAAGCTTTTGCTGTCTTTTTCTGTCATCATTAACACATGTCATTTTTGCACATATTAAAATATCGACGCTAAATTATACTTTGTTTAATTTTAATTGTACACTTTTTTTATTCAGGTGAAATCCTCACTATAATTTCTAAAGATGAGGAACAATGGTGGACTGCTAAAAATAGTCTTGGACAAACTGGATCAGTGCCTGTTCCTTATGTACAAAAATATGAAGAAGATAATCATCACACAATTGATGGTAGTACATCAGCAGCTAGACCTGAAAGTGGTGGTAGTTCTGGCTCTGGAACAACTCAGTCATCTCTAACAGAATCAGTCCAAACAACAGCAGCTGCCAGACGTTCTAATATTCAAAGAACACTTCCTGCCTTTGCAAAAGTCAAACAAGCACGTGTACCAAATGCTTATGATAAAACTGCACTGAAATTAGAAGTTGGAGATATAATTAAAGTAACAAAAACGAACATTAATGGTCAGTGGGAAGGCGAATTACATGGTAAAGTTGGACATTTCCCTTTTACGCATGTAGAATTTGTTGATGATAATGACGCAAATGAAGACAACAGTCAAGAAATTTAACAGACTTTTTAAAATCCATAAATTGAAGTGAAATATCATCGGCTACTGCACATACCAATACAGCAAAGTTAAATTCTGTGTAATGCAATTGTATTATATATCATTGTTAGGTCAAGCTAAAAGAATGTATGACTTTTAAGGAATGAATTTCAACAAATAGATTATGTAAATCAGTTTCTTGCATCTGAATTTATTACAAGTTAAGATCAGTGATTTGATTCTAATTTGCCGAATACAATTATCAACTACTAAATAGGTTGCACACTCTAGAAAGGGCAATGTCATCGATAAATCTGATTCTGTTCTAATTTTATTTGGTATACGTTTTTGCATTGTAGCTCAAAGTTAAGTTTACCATGATGCTATCAACAAAAAAAATGTTTCTACTTGAAAAACCCTTTATTATTTAGAGTTCCAATTCTTGCTACTGCTTCTTGGAAAAATATTCAAGCTTCATTTGATCAAGAAAATTGTGTAAATTATTTGCTGAATGCACAAGTATATTATTTATAAAACTTAACAGATTAGCATCATCCATGTTGACAGTACTCGACAATTTATTATAATGATTCAAGGAAATACAAGGTCTTCCTGGTTGATACCATTTTTCAATTTCTAGTCAACAATTTATTATAGAAAAAATATTCATACATTCTATTAAAGTTACCACCATATATATAGCAGAGTACATGGCCTAAAAAATCTCAGAATTAAAAACGCACATATTATATGATATTGGTAAACACAAGTGCTGCTGGCTAAAGACAATTTATTTTCGAATTCTGTATAATAGAGAGACTGTGAAAATTAAGTTCAGCTGATTTTGACGTAACGTTCTAAACGTTAAACCTGTGTCTGTATTCTAGGAAATTGTGATAATAATAATATTTTATTCGAGCTGATTACTGAGCACAGCTTTTGACTTAAAACGGAGTGCATGCATTTATTTTTCGGGTAGATAAAGATGTATTATCAATCAAGCAGAAAACTGTCTGTAAGAATCAAATATATCGAATTAGTTTGTGAAACATTTTTCCTTATGCCTGATGTACCCATATGAAAACATGAGATTTCATATATCAGCAATTTTTTATTACATCTTATTAAAATCTTAGATAGATTTAATTAACATCTCTTTACAAATTTCAATTTTCACTCGGGTAGTTTTTACCAAAAAGGCAAAAAAATGTCAAATTTTTTATACAGAATATAATGAAATGTAAAACTACATATAAGATTGAATACGAAAAAAATGTGTATGTTTCATTATCAAAACAAATAAGGCAAAACAATGTGTAAGCATGTTACAATTGAGCTGTTTACCATGATATGGAAATGACAAAGACTGCGTGCCATTATGTAAACTTGAATATTTAATATCGTCAATATATAAACATCAATATATGAACTGATAAGCAGTAATTTATTACTAATTGATACAACTACATTTTCTTGACTTGCGTGCATTCGCTGTATAAAATGTTAAACGAATGTAATGATATGATGAATGAATGATTCT
The DNA here is from genome assembly GCA_020010945.3 of Muscidifurax raptorellus. Taxonomy (NCBI): domain Eukaryota; kingdom Metazoa; phylum Arthropoda; class Insecta; order Hymenoptera; family Pteromalidae; genus Muscidifurax; species Muscidifurax raptorellus. The sequence goes on along the minus strand of CM052081.1, from coordinate 83,127 downwards.
TTTGATATTCTATTATGCAGTATATAGAAGTAAATGCAAGATAATAGCGAAAAAGCACATATGAAAGTGGTGCTACAATTAATAACATATATTTTTCTAAACGTAGGCGCATATTAAAATTCCTTTTTTTTCTACAGCAAATTGTTGCCAAGTTTGAGCCTTGTGTAAGAAGTTAAAAATACCTGTCGGTTAGATAAGAAATCGTGTTGTAATTTATAATAAATAACTGTAATGGAGCATTCATTGCACAGAATAAATAGGTATTGTAAAAACAAATGCAAATATTTCTTATTTGTAATGTACTTCTTGTATTAAACTTTTTTATTTTTATTTAAAATAATACTTAGATATTTAGGAGCAGCAGGTATCTGCAATACGTTCTAAAGCCACATATGAATTATTTACTACTTTTTACTTGTATAAATTATACTCTCACAAGTTAACTACAATCATGTACAAGGCTAATGCGAGAATCATAAGACATAAATGTTTAAAATATTTACAAAAACAAAAAAAAAAGAGAAAATAAATAAAAACAAGTTAATCAGCTAGCGTCTTGAATATCACTGCTTTCGTTGTTTTCTATTTTTGTCAATTTGTTTTATCGCGCTAATTGCGTTATTAACGCAGCGCACATTTCGAAAAACTCCATAGTATGATGGCCCGTTGCTTGTAATGGAGGTAGAGTGATATCTGTAAAATTGTTATATTAACGGCATTGTAATTAAATGTTTTTCCATATCTGATTAACTGTGGATACTAAACTACCTTTAGTAATGTCCTCAGATTCTTCACTTGATAATGATTTGAAATCTAATAAGTAACTCTTATAATCTACTTGATAAAGCTGTAGCGACATCTTGCTGTATCTATCTGTCACTTTATTTTTATGTCTCACTCTAACACTGTATGCATTAATTATCTTCCATTCAAAATTTAGTGCTTTCATGGCACGATAAACCTCATTCATGATATCATTTGGCTTTGATTGAGATCTGATTCCCAAATGCCATTTTGCCCTTTTAACAGGTGTGCCTCGATTACCTTGCATTTGTGTAGGAGTACTGCTGCCAAGAGAGCCCTGCCTATCTCGAAGTGCTAAAATAATTGGTCATCCTTACTCTGAATTCATATTATTCTCTGCAAATTAAAAATTGTTATTTGCAGAAACAAACCACTTACGTGCAATTCTTTCAGGATGTGGCCTCAAAGGACTACAACCACCACCACCACTAGCCTCGCTACTAGGACTAAAAGCAACTGGTGGTGGACTGGAAGCTACATAGAAATCTTTTATTTCTGCTTTAGCTGCTTCATCAGCGATTCGCTTATTATCTATAATTAAATGGTAAGCAATCGCTAGTTGATCATGTGGATCTCCATTGAGTAACGCAGCATGAACTTCAGCCTCCTTAACATTAAACTTTTCACAAACTTCATTCACAGCATCTACATCAATTATCGAAGAATCTTGTTCTACTGGTGAAGGGAACAAGTATGTCGGAAGTTCTTTTTGGAACCATTCATGTTTCCTGTGAAGATATCAAACTTTTATTCTAGATTTTTTTTGTATAGTTGTATATTAATGCAACTTTAGTTTACTTTATATCTTCTATGGTGGCTCTTTTCATTGGATCGACTTGGAGCATATGGCACAGAAGATTTACCACACTTTTATTAAGATATTCTGGAATTGGGAAAACGCCCGCTGCAAAATCCAAAACTTGATCAATATCACGGCAAGGAAATTAATACTCAAATGTTTTAATAAAGTGTGACATACATTTAATTTTTCGAAATAATGTTGGTACATGTTCATCATCAAAGGGTAGTGTTCCACAAAGCAAGGCATATAAAATTACTCCACAAGACCAAATATCAACTTCTGGACCTGCATACAATTTTCCAGAAATTACTTCTGGGGCAGCATAATTTGGTGATCCACATGAAGTGCGCAGAAACTCTCCATCCATCATCATGTTAGACAAGCCTACATAAGAAATTGTAAATTTTCTTTTTGTTACATAAATCTGATTGTAAAAAATCTGAAATCATTGATAGTATACCAAAATCTGCAATCTTTACATGGAGATTGTGATCTAAAAGTAAATTTTCAGGTTTTAAATCTCGGTGGACAATCATGTGTCTATGGCAATAATCCACACCAGAAATAATTTGTTGAAAGAACCTTCGGGCCTCATATTCTTTAAGCTTGCCATGCTTAACAATATAGTCAAATAGTTCTCCACCAGAGACATATTCCATAATCATGAATATATCCGTAGGAGTACTTATAACTTGGTATCTATATAAAAATAATAAAAGTTATAAAAATAAGTTTAGATATAAGAATACACGGAGAGCGATCAACAAAATCGTACAATTTAATAATATGTGGATGTCGAAAAAGCTTGAGATTTTGTATTTCTCTGCGAATCTTTCCAACAACATCGAGGCTCTTAATTTTCTGCCGATTCAAGATTTTTACAGCCACCTTGTGCTTTGTCAAGACGTGTTCACCAACTGAAAGTAACAAATATACAGAGCTCGAGGGGAAGCTTTTAAAAGTATAAAATCAGCCAATCATAATAAAAATTAAGACTTACTTTTCACTTTTCCAAATGTTCCAACGCCTAGAGTTGCGCCCAATGTGTAATGTCCTATCTTGACAATAGGTTGCGCCTGATTATTCGGCAATTTGTCTGTCATTTTTTTGCTCTGATGCAAGTAAGATTTTGATAGATAGAAGGTGTATAAGTATAAATGAATAATAGTGCACGAGCGCAGCGATGATAACGACTGATAACAATTCTATACTTAATGATGACAGACTCGTCCACTTAAACTCACCAGTAGGCTTCTCTCGGTTTCTCTATACTATATACATATATATATATATATATATATATATATATATACTCCAATTTAAATTTTAAGGCCTTCCCATATAGGTGCGTTCGGTCGGGTATAGCGTTCCGTACGGAACGGAACGAATTAATGTGCACCGACAGTCCGCCCTAATCCATTGTGTTCCATTTCATTCGCAAGTGGATTGAAAAAAAGACTTGGCAAGTTGGCAACCGGGTATTAGTAAAATTGACTGAATCATCGAATTTCCATGTTTAAAAATAAATATTTACGCGGTTGCCAAGTTTTATTATTCAATTTCACTTGGGAATGAAATGGAACACAATAGATGTCGGACTGCCGGTGCACCAGGACGGTAGATATATGCATGCACTTAAGCACACAACACGTGAAAACATACCCTAAATTAAGAGAAGGACGTAGTATATATAAAGTCGCGAACAAGCGGCTTTCTATTTCTCTCTCTTTCTCTTGCTCTTTTGCCATAGAGGCTCTCTGTGACTTGAGCCACTATAGCACCCAGCTGACAGCTATGTGACAGTCCTGTGTACACTAAACCGTGAAAACGCAGTTGGAGGCATCCTGCTGCTGCTGATAAGCGACGCAAATCACACGATCACGATGTGCTCTCCGTGTGTATTGAAATCATAGACTAGCTGCTGAATTTATACCATCGGAGTTTTCGTCAAAGCTCCGTTAAAGGCAGACCTTTCAGAATGAGTTCCAAATATAGTCCTGCTAAAGTTACTTTAGGCATGATAAAAGGTAAGTCAATGTGAATTGATAAACAGTCACAGGTAAGTCAACGTGAGTTGATAAACTTTCGAGTTCTATCTTTAATTCTTTTCTCTATCTTACGACATTCATAATCTATATATTAAGTTAATACTGTGCGTAACTGATGCTTATCATAAACAAATTTTATAGATTCATGCTAATCTTTCTTCTTCTTGCATGCATCTTTGGTATCAAAAGTTTTTAGGAATCGTTTCAAATCGGAAAGAGAGGTTTTAGGTTAGGTATGACAAATATGTGTACATCCTTAAACAGGGTCAAAAAATGCAGGGGGCCCTTGAGTTGCTCTTCGTTTAAACGTGTCATATAGGTATTATAGTCCTACTCGATCGCTTCTTGAAAAAATGTTTGAAATATATGGGTTCTTATGATGAAAATACAAATGTCAATGTCGCTCATATACCTACAGCGAGAGGAAAATATTTTTAGGTTCTTAAAAACGTACAAAGAGATTTCTGAAACATACTTAATTACGTCGTGGTCGTGCTATATATTGATATGTTCTAATAAAAATATCGTAACTCATAAGGCTCGATTAGAAACAAAATAACTCGCGCGAGGTTCGATTAGAAACGACGTATAACTCGCGAGGTTCGATTAAAAACAGCGCATCTTTTCAGAGATTGTTTTGTAACCTTTTTGTTCAATGATAAAATAGTATATTGTACAATGATAAAATAGTATTGAGTTTGCAGTACGAGTTACGAGTCGAACGCGCTATGACCTTGGTGCATAACATAGTTTTCGTAACGCGTGTAAACTTTGAAAAAAATGAATTTGCCTGCTGATGGATTTAAGTTACTGCCTGAGCGAGAGCATTTGCACCAAGGGTACGTTTACTGCTCTGGGGAAAATCTTACGAGGACAATAATCATCAGAATGATAAAGCTATACTTTCGCCCCGCATTATGTATAGCATTTTTTAAAGTATTTTGAGTGTGTTTAAACAAATTCTTTTAATTTTTTGATAAAAATCTATTTTTGCCCCGCAAATTGATTTTGCGGGAAAAATATGCTGCTTTTGTCCTTATTTTCAGAAGCAAAAAGTGGCCTTTCGATATGTTTCTAGAGTAGCAGGCGTTTTTAGTTTTATTTTGCCTTACTTAACTTTGAATCACGCGCCGCAATATGGCGGCTGATTTCATCATTGAAGTCTATTCAAGTCATCTTAAGATGACTTAAAGGCAGCATAACGTCAGACCCGCGGCCATATTGTGGCGCGTGAATCAAGTTTTTTGTCCGGTGACTATACCTGGGGTACATAGCATAGGCAATCAAATTCAATATCTTTAATTTATCTAGTTTTGTAATGATTATTTTTTATTATTTCAAATAGGTAAGCCAATAACCATGTCTGTACCTATCATACGTTATCATGCGAGTGATGATGAGCTGGAAGAGCTGTATCCAAGTACTGATGAGGAAAAACAATTGACTCACGAATCTGAAAAACCTTCTCCAAGAAAAAGTCGTACAAGTATATCAGCTGATAGCTGCAGTGGAGAGGGCAGTTGTGAAGGAAGCTTGGTAGAAAGGCGTTCAACTAGCATGGACGAAAATTTATCTGAAGGGACTCCACCATCAGCAGCAGATCCATGGAAAGTATTGTCAGAAATTAAAGGTAAAATCACAAAGACATTCGAAGAGAAATTGCACGAGATCAAAAGCGAGAGAAAAAAATCAAAGAATGATTCGCAAAGCAGAGACACTTCCAGTGTTAGCGACTATGAAGACTTAGGTGACGTTCTAACGCCAACTGAAAAAAATGCCAACTCTCCTAATTTGTTGCAAAAAAGAATGACACATTCATCCAGATTTGTAGGATTTTCATATGTCAAGACTGGATTAAAGGATGGCAAGTCAGTAGCAGCAGAAGAAGTTGGTATTGAAGCAGCTGAATTGGCTTTGGAATGCCAGGATGAAGTTGTTGGTTCAAGTTTTATAAATGAGAAAAGTGAAAAATTAATACATAGTATTCTGGTAACTAAGTTTCAAAAAATTATTAGTTACTTTTTACCAGACATGTTCAAATCCTCTAATACAGTTTTGACTGAAGTGGATTACCTATTTATTCAACTAAAGAATAGAATTTATAGTCAATTACTGGTATCAGTAATTGTCCTTTGCTTCTGTTATTTCATTCCATTGCCTAAATATTTTATGGGCATATGGGCTGGTATTTTTATTTCATTTATGGTTCAAAGAATTTATACAACTATTAATGCACTGTTAACTACTCCTATAAAGTCCTGCTGTACAGTTCCAGTCTTAGAAATTCCAGCAGCTGTAGAAGAGCATGCTTTAGTTGAAAAATTTGAGGGATGGCTAAATGAACTGCCATATCATTATGAGCCGGATAATTATCATGTTGCACGCACAAAACCAGTATTTTTTAAATTAGAGGGAGATACTCTTGAAGTAATGGAAACTAGAACTAGGATTCCTAAAAGGGCAATTTGGGATGAAGCTAAACTAAAGCCAAAATTCACCAAGAAAAGAATATACAGTTTAGCTGGAGCAAAAGTTGAAATAGTTCCATTTGGTCTTATAAGACGTCGGTAAATATATTTCAAAATTACAAATGTGTTCTGTATATCAAAAGATTAAAACTATTTGAATAAATTTAATTTTTAAGATAACCCAACAATTTTAAAACAGTGGATCATGATTTGATTTGATTCATTTGTAACATTAATCAACAGTTAATATACTCATATAATGTTAACATATTTACAGGCGATGGAGTAAAAAATACCCAATATGTATTACCTTTAATGATAAAGTAACTCTAAAAGAAAATACCACAATAGACAATTCGTCTGATGACGAGTCTTCATTACTGGGTTATGACAAGGATAAAATTATTATGCAAGGTGATGAAACTGCTGCTGATGACGATGATTTTTCTCAATCTGAAGATTCTAAAGATGTTTTTGAAGACTGTCGTTCTGGGGATGAAGGTATTGATGAGGAAATGAAAACGAAGATGTACATTTTTGCCAGAACTGATCGTCAAAAAGAAGACTGGTATGGACTAGTATAGACTATATAGTGAATACATAAATTAACAACAGCTACATGCGTTAAATATTATAATAGTATACTGAAGTTATTGTTTTTACAGGTTTAGGCGACTAGTGAGTGCTGCTGTATCAAAATTCGATAGTAAAAAAAGTTTGATGACTTTGGCAAGTACACCATCACAAAGTAGCAGTGAGATTAAAGCCACTCCTCCGTCCATTTTGTCGTCGGCTGAACCATCGTCTACTGCTTTAACTTACCAAGCTTACATGGCCCGATACACAGAGGTGATGAAAAATATTATTTAAATACATTTATTTAAAAACATTTTTCAATAATTTTTTATAACAATTGAATTCATAGAATCCTGCAACGGTATTTAATACGGAATCGAGTATACCGCCGTTGCCGCCGTCTGGAATGAGTCACACGGAAAATCTTTGGATAAATGCTCTTCTTGGTAGAATTTTATTTGATATGCATAAGTGTCCTGATACAATAAACGTAATTCAAGACAAAATACAACGAAAACTAGACAACATTAAACTACCCTATTTCATGGAAAGTCTACTAGTATCAGATCTAGTTATAGGTCAAGGTGCACCAATTATACGCAGTGCAACAAAACCAATTATTGACGAACGTGGTCTATGGTTTGATTTAGATATTATTTACGAAGGTAGTCTAACTATGACTATAGAAACAAAACTGAATTTGATGAAATTAAAAAGAGCGAATTCAACTTCATCACCTTGCGACATGAAGGATATTTTACGAGTCGATAAGGCTCAACCTGTCAAGTCTCCTATATTTGATAGCGATGTGGAAGACAGTCCTGAAACATCAACAGAAGACGAAGACACAGTTTCTTTAACGGCAACCACATTATCTTTACGAGAAAACACGTGCGTTTTAATTTTCTATAAAGTTTTATTATTCAAGTAGCGCCATGTAACGCGTAAATATTAATTTACAATTTCTGTCTCAGGCCAACAACGACCCAGTCCTCTGGAAGAAAGTTTCTTAGCATGGTAGATAAATTAGCATCCAATAAATACTTTCAGCACGTAAGTGGTCGTTATATATATATATATATATATATCGGTGTTCATTGTCGTTTTTTTTCTAACATCGTACTCAAAAAATTGTTTTTTAAAGGGAATAAATTATACTAATACCATGTTTTCCCACAGGCTACTGAATTATCTTATGTTAAGAGAGCAATGGAAGGTGTTTCTAATACTGAAATTAGACTAATGGTTAGCGTATCTAGTATCGAAGGATGCTTAGCTGTAAATATTCCACCACCACCTTCAGATAGGCTCTGGTATGGTTTCAAGCCTGTACCAAAAATAAATTTAACAGCCAAACCTGCAGTTGGAGAAAGGGCCTTCAACATCAATTACGTTACAAAATGGATTGAAACCAAGTTGCTTAAAGAATTCGAAAAAATAGTTGTTATTCCAAACATGGATGATCTCATGATTCCATTGTGTCCAAATTATCCGTACAGTTCTTAAGGAAAACGACACATTAACCATCAACCATTTTCATTGATTGCTGGCATCTGACGCTTTTGCTTGTGAGTAATTGTGCTAAAATAGCAAGTGATTTTGCAAATGTGTAAAAAAAATTGCTTTTTAAAGGATCGAATTGATATCGTGATTATTTTACGCAATTTCCGTGCGATTTTTTGTCCTTGACAATATTGACAATCATACTCGAATAAGGATATATCAAAAAAGAAATAATTTTACTTAGCACTGTATATTACCTTATTAGAATAGATAATTTTTAGGATATGTTTAATTTATCATATCTTGTATAAAATTTTTCTTATCCGCTTATAATTTTTCCGTTTTTGTAAAATATACTGTTCTGCGTACAGCAGTAGTAGGCTGTGAAAATATGCATGATTGCTAAATTAAATTTTTATTTTATCTTGCGCATTTAACTAGAAAATCGCAACTTACATTGCGGTCTTGAACCAATTTTAGAACTAATATACGAAATACAGCCAAGTTCCTTGTATTATCGTGATCTTTTTTGAGTTACTACCCCTATACTCTACAAGCAATAAAGTTGTGGTCATCTATTTTTTACATTTCCAAGTCCAATTTGTTTCTACGAGGTGCATACTTGTACTTTTTATTACCTACTATATTTTTCGATAAAAATAATGCCAATAAAGAAACACAATTTACAAAATCGTACACAATATTTGATCGTCCAAGTTGAAATCGAGAAAAATTGTATAAAGATCTTAGAGTTCGTCGCAAGGCTAATTATAACGCCAAAGTATAGAAACTAAGACTAGTTGTTTTTTACTGACAAGCACCTATCATACTACAACTCGTCGTGCAGATTTTCCATGTACTTGTTGTGAGTGAATAAAATGTTATATATATATATATTTTTCTTTAAAAAAAAATCTAATATGATGGACTTTTTTTATCAACCTTTCTCTACTTGTATAGTCATATAGGCATTAAATATCACAGGATAATATTAAAAGATCGCCGTGTCAGATGCTGAAGCGTCTGTCTGTGAGCCTGCGAAGTGAAGTTCTTTATAAAATCCTCCCAAATGGAGTCGCGAGCCCGCACCATCGTTTGCTAAGGATGCAGTGCCCGGGAGATATATACTTTGTTCCAAATTTGCAGTCGTCCTGGGTCAGCCCGTGATGATCACTAAGGGTCCTCAGGAGCATGTATATATATATATACCCTAATGGAAATGGGAATTGGGCCATAGTGTGCTAAATGGTGGACAATTATAAACATATTATATTTTTCATTTATATAACGATTTTAGATTTAATATTTCGAGAGAAAGCGATTTGTAAAATATAATAGAAAATGAACATATTTACTGAAAAGAAAGGTATTTTCGACGGCCTCTGTAAGACTACGCGGCTTCCGCAGAGGAAATTTTATACATTAGAAGCAGTCCAAGAGGTATTAGAGACGATCAGTGACCCTATAGACATAAAAAAAACCGTCGAACCAGAAAAATGTTCCGACTTCTTGTAGGATATGGAGTGCGACATGATTGTACCGAGTATCTTTTCCAAACCATCGGAGAGTATTTGAATTCATTCTTTATAACATTTAAGGGGGCCAAAAACGATAAGAGAAGACGGCGGGAGCAATCCAAAGCTCCATTGTAACTGCTACGATTAGCTGGCTCAAAATGAAGATGATCCTAAAGTCACGGTTTGACCATGCCATGAGCTGTATTCGTCGATGGATGGGCGGATTATTGGAGATACACAATTATTAACTACCAACATCAAGATTATGCTGCTATCGGAGAAGGGCATATCAAAATTGAATAATTAAAAGCAGTGACAACGATGTATGTACATCATACACACTGGAACAACGGTAAAAAGCTGAGAACTCGGGTGACACTAAACAAACGGCTCATCTTCAAGAATCACAACCGCAAGGCGGCGGTTAAAACTCCCGTAGTGATAACGACCCTGAATAAAGTGATGATCAACATCAGAGGACCAGGATTCTGCTATTATATATAAGGTATACCGGCCCGTGTCAAAACCAAGTCAATAGCGCGACGGAAGCGCGCTGGAAAAAATCTGCAGGTTTGCTATCGACCGAAAAATTCGTGTGCAGAGGAAAAAACGAGATGGGCCGCTGATGCATGGAGAACAAAATGCGACCGGGAAAGAAAAGTATCCTGCGTTGGAGATTTTTTGTTTCTATAATCATTGCGTTCCAATTAATTTGGCTGTAAAAACGGAAGTTTAACATTTTTTTGAACAACTTAAGAAAGCGTAGGCGCAAGCTTTCCTTAGCTTATAGCTAATCCCACTGATCTCCGTACCTATATATACCAACCAACCAACCATAAACAATTATCTACAAAACATTCTCCGAGCCTTGAGGGGCGGTCGAAGGCCCCCCCCCCTTTGCCACTCAGCGCGCACTGTTGTATTATACCTACCTGTACATATATATCACACGCACTACTTTCTCAGTTTCTCTCTTCTCTCTCTCTCTCTCACGCGCGCGCGCTCAACTTGCTCTTATATACTATAGGTATGATGTCGGCTATCGCGAGTGTCAGGACTGTACAGCGCGGTGCGCGGAGTGCATGCGCGCGCTTTGCACCAGTGCCGCCTCGCTCTCTTTGCCCCCTTCTCTTCTCGCTGTCTGTCTCTCTCTCTCTCTCTCTCTCTCTCTCTCTTTCTCTCTTACTCGCTCAGCTCGGTACGCTATACTCTCGGCAGCTCCGCAGTGTCGGTCCGTCGTCAGTCGAACGCGCTTCGGGCCGCGCGTGCCTTTCTCTTCTCGACTATACCTCTATTTATATACTATACGGCTATATGGCGACGAACTGTAAACAGTCATGTTGTGTATATCATTTAATGTTGTTTAAAGTCCCGGGATAGTGCTAAATATATATTGTATAATAGGTTTAAGAAGGGAGGAAGAAGAAGAAGAAGAAGAAGAATCACAACAGAAGAGACTCGTTGCGTCCTGCAGGAATCGTGGACGAGTCCACGCGTAGGACATTTACGCGCGGTACGTATACACAGCCATGTGACGCTGCGATGACGCTCCACTTCAACTATACATATGTATAATGATTGTGCTTACCTTATCCTGCCTGCGCTGCGCTCTGCTTTTGACGAGCGACGTGTATCTTTCTGCAGCGTTAAAGAGTACTCCCGCGCTCTTTCAGTTCCATACCCACATATAGCTTATATTTATATGTGGGTCCCGGTCGCGCAGTCGTGTGCTACTCTCCCGTCGCTATAACTATAGGTATAGTCGTATGTAAGTACGCAGTCTTGAGAAAATGGTAGAGAGAGTCTGCTGCTCCTGCAGCACTCGGCCGACACCTCGTCGGTTCGCTATACATACACATAATCCCAGTACATCGTAGGTAATATATGAATTCGAATTCGTGTGGTCTATCTATTTGGAAGAGTTATTTCACGGCCCATTTGTGTAAAATTGAAAGAGAGAGAGCGAGAGAGAGAGAGAGAGAGAGAGAGAGAGAGAGAGAGAGAAAGAGAGAGAGATGTTCGACCATGTTTTTCTGTCAACTTCACGACAAATTTGAAATGCCATACAAACGCCTAATTATCGCAGTATATTAAATTAATTCAGTTTATTAAGCGCTATATAGGTTTTATTTATAAATATCACTGCGATGACATTAACGATAGTTGAACACCTTGTCATTGTGTTTTAGTTGCCTATAGACAAAGCTGCTATTGCTGTTAAACTTTGAATGTATTAAATGTTTGAAGCTCATACAAAGATTCACTTAAATAAATAAGTTAATAGTAAATCCTTGCGTTAAATAAATGTTTATATTCGTCACAAAATTTAACTAATAAATAGAATTCTAATTAAATCGTTACATTTTTCACGCACGCACATACAGACACACTGTATAATACGTAATCTTTGTGACGAAGCATGCATGATGCAGCCACAAAGCAGCACACGTGTGACTGGCGAGATATGTTATGGAGTATATTTATAAATAATAATTATTTGATTATACTCCTGACAACAAAATGCTAAGCAGAAACTAATCCACATTTTGGCATACGGATATATTTAGACATAGTAAAACTATATAAATAAGAATATAGAAATAAGTACTGGTGAAAGTCTCAAATTAGCACAGAGGTATAGATACAAAAATATAAAGAAATAGGTATTTAAACTGATAAAAATAACAATAATAGATATGAAGATGAGAATGAATATGGAACAAAAAGTAGATCAATAATGATAAAGGTATAGATAAAAAATTGAATTTGGAATACAAATACAGTAAATTTAGATAAAGAAAAAGTTATATATATATACACATATATATGCCAACGAAAAATGTTTTTGCTACTCGGTAATCCTTCACCGCGTACGCGCACGAGTCTACACTGTGGTGTGGTATACTATCAAGCCGAGTGAAAGTCGGCTCTTTTCGTTTGTGCAGCAGCTGGTCGAAAGGTGTATATATATATATATTACACGAGCTAGAGTCTGTGTGCTAGATGTGCGTTTGTTTTATATGTATCTAATATATAACTTATAAGGCACTTAAACCTTAAAATCCAAAAATCAGTAGTCGAATCATCCTGATCAACACTAATAAATTCATTATAGATTCATAACTGTGAGGCTTTGGGGTTGAATCAATTTCTTATCAATGTAGAAATCACAAGAATACTTTATTATCAAAACAAAAACATACACTGCTTGTTTTAGTTTCTGCAGTTATTATCGCAAAGTCAATTTCCGCAATCGACCATAAAAGCCCCCAGAATATTGCTAATTCGCTATAAGATAGAGGAGCACAGGGTGCATGTAAAGCGGCTGAAAGCGCCACAGTAGCTACCATCGCACTTATTTCGAGCCATGCGTATTTCATTTGGGTTTACTAACACACACACACACACACACACACAAACACATACCGTTCGTCTTGTTTGCGACAATTGCGACCTACTTTCCTATTTCATAGTAATTTTTTTCATCCTGCTTTGTATATGTAAGGAAGAAAACATACGCGATTACGTATACATGACGCGGCTCATAATAGCGAGCAGTAGCAGATTAGAACTTGAAAGATAAATGTTTTGGCATGAACAAGGAATTGCGTTGTATTTTACCGATCGATACCGCGAGCTAAACGTGAGATGTGATACGTGCATGGGAAGGGGAGAAAATCGTCTTTGTCTTCTTATATATACTGCAGAGGAGAGAGAAGAGTACCGTTTGTCAAAACGATCGCTATGACGATAAATGGCCACATAAACATAAACCTGCGTACTGTTACAACGTAGGTTTATATGCAGTAAGTGCAGCGAGTTGCTATGTAATGACACTGTCACGCTATAGTCCAGTTGATACATACTAGGTTTTTTGAGAGAGAGTGAGTGAGTGAGAGAGAGAGAGAGACAGACAGACAGACAGAGATATAGTTGATACATTGCTTAATGCTATTTAGGTTAGCTTTGTGAAATAAACAATTGGACATACATTGCAAACAAATATTGTACCCGTATAGCTTTTTTTAATTATAACACTGCATTGAAAAAAAATTTAATTAATTCAACTCGATTAATTAAACCAACACCGGTAACTAGAGTTTTGATTACTTAAAGAAATATACGATATTCCAGTTTTTAAAAGAAGTCCATGTGACACTTATCTATTTTATACATCCGAAGGTAGACTAGCAGTTCTTGCTCGGCTACGTGCAAGCCTAACGCTTAGACTGGATTTATTCGTCTGTCGAGTCCTGCGAGACGGCGCTATTGTCACGTTTCAAAGTTATACCTTAGTTACAGTCAGCTTCAAACTCTATTACAGTCGAATTTAATGCGACGTAAGATTTCAGGTTATGAACCATCTGTTTTGAAAGATTTTTAACTTTAAGCAGTTACAAGATCTGCCATTAGGTGTATCACTTTCACTCGAACAGGCGAATTGTGCTATTCTCTTAACCTGAAACTTATAAAGAACCTACTCTACACCCGGCCTGTTTACTATAATCTTTTACTTCTGCTACTTATCAGGTGGATTTGAGGCTGTACTGCCTCAAAGCGGCCTCGTAGTACCAGTGAGCTCAGGTTTTGAGATATGCCATCCAGTCACCGAGGCAATCTTCCGATGAAGGAATTCGGATGTTGTTAGTAATGTGCATGAGTGTAGGAGTGTTGATTATATATTCATAATATAAATTAAGCAAGCTATCTAATAGGAAATCTCAATCTCGAATTCGCGATGATCTTGAATCATGCACGTGAAAAGAGTTGTGAGTTTGGTCCCGCAAGCCAAAGATTTGGGTTTCTGCTTTTATTTATATAGAGTTCAAAAATAGTTTCGCGTTACTTTCCTCTCTACGACAGTTTACGGAAAAATCGCATAAGTCGAAATGATGCAAAAAGTATTCTTTTTAAACTTTCTTAGCAAGTCTTCACATACACACACACACACACATATACGCTCGCGCGCTTACATTAAATAATAGGCGAACGTCTTTTTTTTCATTGCAGTTGAGCAGCCACGAGATCAGTTTCGAGGAAAGCGGCAGGAGCCGGAATCCGTTCAACATGAGTCTCGCGGTTTTGCTGGCTACGTCGGGTACTGAAGATCAGCGTTTGCAGCAGAACGAACAACCGAGCGCACGTTCGCGACGACGATGATCCTCCCTCGGTCCTCCCGCAGACGTTGGCGGGAATTTTGAAACAGCGCGCGTTCTATCTTATGTTTATGCCTGTGTGAGTGTAGATAGTGTAACAAGTGAGAGTCACGAGAATTAAAAGAGCCGTCGTACAGTTGGCGCAAAAACACGAGGACTCGAAGAGAGGAAGAGCGGAAAAACAGGGTGCCAAAGACAACTTACCCATATCGATATCTTCAAGGACACGAAGGAAGCGCAGCTATATATAAAGAAGAAACTCGGCCGGGTGCGTGTGTCAGTGTGCGTGAGAGAAAGAGAGTGAGTGGCGAAGAGGGGGGGGGGTTCAGTTCAGTGTAAGTAGTAGTGCTCACACAGGCGCAGAGGGAGCTGCAGCAAAGAGGGCGCGTTGCCGTGGAGACCGATGTCCAGGGTCGTGCCATGGCCGGGGCGCTGTCCGAGAGTGCCCCCAGGCCGGTGAGTGTCGTCAGGGTTGAGGCAGAACTCTCCGTTGAGAATAACAACGACCAGCAGCAGCAGCAGGAGTCCGGGCTACTGCCACCGCCAGAGGAGCCTAATAGCCTGGAGAGGAGCAACGCAGTTTGCAATGTGCAGCAGCAACAGCCGCTGGTCCGGTCGTTCACCTCGACAGAGGCCCAGACCGAGCAGCTCTCGCCGAGCCTGCTGGGTTGTTCCGGGGCCCAGCACCAGCCCAGTCACGCAGATATGCTCTCGGAAGAGTTGCGCGACGCGAGGAGACGAGAGCGCCGGATGCGCCGCCAACATCGACGAGCCATACAGCGAGCGAACGGCGCGGCCGCGGCTGCTGCTGCAGCCGCCGTGGTTAACGGCGCATGCGCGGTGGGTCTGCCCCCCACCTACCCGGGCCTCATGGGTCCGAGTACTGGAGCGTTTCCAACCTGTGCCGGCGCCACAACGACGCTCCAGCCGTCGAGTGTCGTTGTAAACGCTGGTGCTAGTGCTGCAGGAGTATCTCTCGTGGGGCCGGGACCGACTGTCGGCAGCTTCCTCCACCCGCCACCGCCCCATCTAGGCCTTAGGGGCCTCAGCCTCGGACTACCATTCCCTGTGCCCCCGAGTGTCTCCGCCTTTGGCAGGTTAGTTGTTTTTATATAACTTTTACTTTCTTCTTTACAGCTACTCTCTATTATATTCTGAAAATACATATCTATAGCTATATCTCTACATAATATATGTGTAACATATTATGGCTATGGTGACAACTAATTAGTTATACGCTTTTAAAACACCTAATATTAAGTAAGGTTTACATCTCTCCCATAAATAACATCATCTCGCTGCTTTTATATTAATTGAATTTCGTTTATAAAATGGATTTTCCCTATGAAATAGTTCTCATTTTCTCTCTTAAAAAAGTTATCGCTAGATTAAGTTTTGAAGTCTTTGAAAATGTACTTTCATTGGTTATGGCTAAACTGCGGTTGAATGGCGTAAAATTTCAAAATGTTTTCATAGTTTAAGGGGGTACAACACCTTTAAGAAAGATATTAAAATTGATTAAAATTGAAAATGTTTTCAATTAATAAATAAATAAACTAAATCTTTTGTACTAATAGTAGACATATATTTTTATTCGAACTAATAATTTACTGACCGTAAGATTCCAAAGAAACAAACGGAACAAATGAGTGCAAACTCAAGGATGTTGACTGAAAGTATATTAGTTATGGCATAAATAAAGGAATTTGAATTTAAATTCATTATTCTTATGTAGTGCGCATGCGTTTAAGCCAGAAAGTCTAAACGTCTTCTAGGTTAGGCCGCGCAACGCGCGCTGTTCAAATAATATAAAATCTCAATATTATATTTGGAAGTACCTGCACCTACTCTCCAAGTAACCTCTCTGTATGCTTGGGCACAGTAAACTGGGTCAACGAAAGTTCCATTGTCTTTGCCGCCGCCACTACTACCGTCTAATATCCTCCTTAGTGAGGTCTATACGTGAATTTCAGTCTTTGTCTCCATTAATTCATCGCAGAGGTTACATGCCTTCATTTCGCGCTTGAATACACACAATCCTTTATAAACGGTTTTCATGCTTTATGCGCGGTTCTAATTCGAAAAGTTGAGGATAATGAAATTTTGGTTTCTCGAAAAGCGTAAAGTAATAGTGTAGAGTACAGCAACCTTTTATGTACACTGAGAAAAATTTGATAGTAGAAATTACTTTTTGCGATACTGATTTTTCTATTTTTAATAGTAAAGTGAGGACAAGATAGTAATTTTTGACGAGGTCGAATTTAAAAAAATTAATTTTTATTTCGCTTATTTGTATACTTTACGCTTGTTAAGGATTTTCTGTTAATATTATTATTATTATTATTATTATTATTATTATTAGTATTGATTATTATTGTGTTATATAGAAGAAAGATCAAATTTTTTTTGTGGCGATAGGATTTGAACCTGGTAGTTTTGGCGTTATTTGATATGATGATGTATGAACTACTGTTAATAAAATTAATGACAATTAATAAGTAGTAGAATCGAATTAAACATAAAATTTCAACTAAAACACTGATTACCGAAGAAAGAAAAGTAAGTTCAAATGTTACCGACTGAGAATATTATAATTTTTCCTATATTTTATATTACATTTTTCTATCATACATAGTAAAAATTCAATTCATCCGATAGATACATAAATAGGTATACCTCCTATATATACGCATCAGCACAAATAAAATAAACTTATTATAAATTTAAAATATTTCAATATTTCATTCTGTTGCATATTATGATCAAGAATATTTTTCATGCGATTTCATGTTCGCTGAGGCAAGATGAATGGCATAATTTTTTTTTCTTAATGGAAAATCTTGCTAAAAACTTCCTTAACATTTTCAAAAGTATATATATAGTTGCGGTGTCTGAAAGCGGTCAGATCAAACCTCTTAATATGCCAAAAAACGCAGATATTAATACATATATTACAAAAAATATACTATAAATTCCACACTTAGTCTAAGAAAGCACACTTTATACCCTTGGTACATAAATATACTACCAGGTGTTTAAAATACTTTTAAACTTTTTTATGTACCAAGTATACTGATATTTATCTTAGAGAAAAGTTTGCGTTGGTTGACAATAGCAATTTCTTACCAAATTATTTTGTATAACTTTCTACATAAGCCAATGTATTTTGGCAAACCAAGTATTCTTACTTATTTTATTAGTCTTGTCGTAAAAGTGTTGCTGATACTTAATAGTATACATACTATTACTTGTTATTGTCGCTGATGCAGGGACGCGGTGCCGAAGCAGTGCTGCGGCTTGGGCTCTCCGCCGGTTCGCTGGTCCATCCTCGGGGTCGGCGTGGTCGGGCTGGTCTGCGCAGGAGCTGGAGCTTTACTCGGCGCCCTCCGGGCAACCGGTCGGGACCACATTGCAGTAGCTCTTCTCATGATCGGTAAGTTAAGTTCATATCTTCTCTTTTGAACATTATAAATGCGATATACAGACATTATTTACATATAATATGCAGCGTAATGTTTAATCTTAGCCCAAAACTGCGCGAAATTTATATATGGTCGGGAGCACTTACTAAGCTTAGGAATTAAATTCGCGTGTTCAAATATAATGGTCCACAATATACTAATCGAATGGTCCACTTGAACTCCAACTAATCACAATAGGAATAGATTGATTACAATGTCTTTTTGAGTATGATATATGTATATATACACTAAATCCAGTATAAAAATGAATGATTATCGGTATAATGAAATTAATTTGCAATTTATATACCCTGGTAGAAAATTGAGCATAATTTCTGTTCTCCGCTTTAACGCCAAGAACCTAGAATTTTTTAGCATTGCATTCCCAGATATCAGAATATGTACGTTAGCTGGCGAATGACGGAACGACAAATAATTTATCTCAAATTGATACATTTAGATTAGTTGGGTTATTGGGTTATTTAAGTGTTTTTAAGTTACTCGAAACACAGTGATAGAAGATTATTTGGATAACGTTTACATAAACAAAACTATAAAATAATAAACACATTGCCTATATCGGGCTTCTTCTTAATTGCTCGAGAAATGGAGAGCAATCGAAAAAACTCAAAAAACATCATTATAAACTAATTCATCGTACACAAGAGTGCAATGTATTAGAAAGTGAAAATAGATAGTAAATATTAAAAGTGATCGGTTAATAATATTAAATAAGAAATGTCTGATATTTTTATTTATTTTGCTGCTTCTCTCTCTACCTCTCGCTCTCATTCCTAAAGATTCAGTAGACCTCAGGGTTTGTAGACACGATCTGTTGGCAAAAATGGTATATTCTGTACAATCAGTGATCAATCTTCTTTACCATCTATTACGCCTGAAATACTTATAATTTGTTCACTTGCACCGAGAGAATAGGCGCAGAGTTAAAATGGAAGTAAGCAGCTTTTTTTTTATAAGACTAATAGTGTAGAAAATTGCATTTTAGGTTCTTTTCAAATTACTTTTTTGCACCAACATATAAAAAAAAAATTTACAAAAAAATGTTTTCTAATGTATTGTTTATTTTGTTTTAATGTAAATTCGCGGTAACTGAACTGATGAAACTGCATTTTCGAGAAAAAAATAACATTACTTAACAGCAGTAATACATCTTACACGGCGCTGCTTTTTCGTCCTTGACACTGCTCTATTATATAGCGGGTGGCATGCACTGTATTGTATGCATATAGATATACGCAGATACACCCACACGCCCGAAATTTTACGGACTCGGCTTCCTTGACCTGCATCGCGTGCGCGATGTTTTACTTGCAGCTTATTGCGCAGGCTGTATTTCCCGTGTTTGCTGCTTTTCCTTCACGCTTGGATCAGAAGAGTTATTTCATTAAAACTCAAAGTCAATGTATTTTGCCGATAATGCGGGCAATGAATGTAGAGAAGCGACGAGTGATTCTATTCAGTCACACACACGCAAACGCACACACGTGTGATACGTTTTCCTTTCTATATTACACTCATTTATTATCAAATTCGTATTGCGCCGAGATAAAATCATAAAACACCTTCGATTGGTATATCAGCTGCTGAGTAACGACGAGTTATTTGCGGTGTTCTTCTTTAATCTTTTTCATAAAATCTTATTAAGTACAAACCAAAACATACATAGAATCCAGGATTGTGATTTGTGCGGATGCCCTCTGTGCCTTGGATACATCTCTAGATAAGTCTTAAATATATCCTCATCACCCACTGAAGAATAACTCTCTGGATTTTCTTTTTGCTCTCAGAGATGTTACTGCTATTGTAGATTTTCAACAGGAGTTACTGCCGACTGATACGCGCCCCCTCTCTCTCTCTCTCTCTCTCTCTCTCTCTCTCTCTCTCTCTCTCGAAAGCGTAATAACTTCGTTATTATAATTCTCTAACTAATATTGTCTTGTAGTTCTTTTATTTTGTATTTTTGTTTTTCATCATTTACTGTAAAGGGTCTTTAGCCTGTTAAATTATAAAGAAATTATAGGAAAAGGAAACAAATATAATTGCAAAAATGTACACATTACGAAAGCTACCTGCTGGCTGTATTAGTATTAATAACAATGTTTTGACCTCGTATGTTTTAGGAATCGGCGTGGTATTGGTGACAGTGAGCGCAGTCGCCTGGCGAGTGACCAGCCGTGAGAACTGTGCCGGTTTTTTCGGCCTGACGGGCATTTCGGGTAGGATAATTCCACCAACCCGACCGATGCACCCTTACGCTGCCATGATTTATCCCGAGTTTCAGTTCAGGACTCCACCTCCGAGTTATCAGGTTATTACCTTTATATATACATACTCAAACACATTACTAAATTAAAAGTAATAAAATTTTCGTAATTTGTCAGGCGAGCATGCAGGAGTACAGGTTGCGTCTACTGCTGCTGGATCGGTTGCAGCCGACCTCCTCACCACCGCCGACGTATCGTTCGAACGCCGGCAGCTGTATAGTAGGTGCTCCTTCCGCTCTGCATCAGCCGCTGAACGGCAGCCTCGCCGCTGCTGCTGCTGCTGTTGCTGCAGTACACCATCACCAGTCCGCCAACGCGGCAACGGTGGCGGCAGCGGCAGCGGCGGCGGCGGCGGCAGTAACGACGACGACATTGAGCCGCGAGAGCCGACCTCCGAGCTACTGTGGACACCGTCTTACTGCTGCTTCTGCTGGGCCTCTAGCTAACAGTGGCCAGTCTCAGCAGAGCTGCTCGCTTCCTGCACCCTCAAAGAAGGACGCAAACCTCGTGAGAATCGTCCAGACTGAGAGCGAGCAGGTCATTCTGAGTGGCGATCAGACCCCGCCAGTCACCGCCGTAGAGGTTCTCGCGCAGCTTTAGTCATTCTCTACGCACACGTGCTGCTGCTGCTGCTGCTGCTACTACTACTACTACTACTACTACTACTACTACTACTACTACTACTACTGCTGGTTTTTTTAGATATTTCCGGCTACCAGTAGAGAGGAAGATGAAGTAGAGAAGAGAACGCATCAAGTATAGACACTTCGGCTGCTCAAGTACTCTACTCGCATGTCTTATACCACTGATATTTTTGTCTTTATCATTTTACCTTAAAATTCCTTTTCTACTCGCTCTTTTATTGGCAATTTCAATAGTTTCGTTAACGAATCGTGCCATATTACCGCGAATAGTTATATTTGCGCGATATTTTTTCGACAATGAAGTATGTATGTATATATGTGTATGTATATGCACACCTATGTCTTCCTTTCAACACATTTCGTAAACATTACTTTGAAGAGACAAAAATGATTCGGGAATATAATTCTCATGCACAAGACCAATTCTATTACAACGTATTCTATTATGTATGTCGATGCGCATGAAAAAAGAAGAAAATAACAACCTATATGGTTTATAATTATATTATAGTCATTGATACAATGCATAATTAAAAACAAGAGCTGATCTGTACGATTATTGTAAACGTACAAATTCTATTTGTGAACTGAATATTTTTTCTCCATATTCAACGACAAATTATAAGATAAAAAGTACTTATAGACACTGCGTATATGAAAATATACATATAAGTATAAGGATATGACTTGAATATAAACAATAGACTGATAGTTTTACTTTTATCTCTCAAAAGTTCCAAAGTCTTTAATACGCATAGAAGAGAAAGCCAAGCGAAAAAATGTATTCAATGAATCAGAGTCAACTATTTTTCTTGTAACCTGGGTGTGTATAAATATAAATAAATGCGCCGTACTTCTGTATAGCAGACGCGGTCTTGTATGTGAGGAATTACAAAACTTGGACGCCGATTGCCGAGGAATGGGTTTTTCGTTTGCCAAAAAAAACGTGGAATTATAAATTTCAGCTCTAAGCATGATGTTTACCGTAATTGTTTTATAAATAGTACTTGGTAAGAACAACTATATCATCATAACTTTGGTTGTTCTCTTATCTCTCTTTCTCTCTCTCTCTCTCTCTCTCTCTCTCTCTCTCTTACTCTCTCGTTCGTTATCTTTGCGGAGCTGCTGTAATTCGCTGTAAGGACACTTGGAGACTTGCAATCTTTCTTCCTTAAGCTGCTTCATCCTCGAAATTTACTCTTTCACTTCGCATAGATTAACATGGATAAGGATACAACAGAAATCTGTATATATTTTTTATCATTTAGATAAAAACTAAATTATTTTTACGCTAATTGTAAAAACAGTTTTTGATCTTATTATATAGTTAATTCGAAAAATGTATGTATATTATATTTATATATTATAGAAATGTATTTTATAATTGATCTTTTATGTCCGCAGGGAAGATATTTAAATCTATCGATAATCATTTTTTTTTTCAAAGAAAAAAGTTACATTGAGAAAAATCTTATAAAACTTGTGTATGCAGTCTAAAAAACTATTCTGTTGTAAAAGATCATCACGAGATATAATTGTAAGAATTACAACAACATCAATAACAACAAAAAGGACGCTCACTGGTGTTGTGCGATTCAATATAATGCATTCGCGATATTTTTTTATGCATGCGACGACAGCCAGAAGTAAAAGAATGGTATTTTCATGCGAGATATAAAAGAGAATTAAAAAGCAAATGCTCGGGCGAATTTGCTCAATTGCAAAAAATATGAAAAATTAGAGATACAAAAGAAGGAAGACAAAAAGTGCTTGTTGCACTCCAAACCAAACTCGCAATGATTCGTGATATGTGTAATAGAGCGGCGAGGCAATTAAGTTGTCGGTTGAATTAGTAGTTCCTTAATATATTGTAGGCGAATTTGTATATTGAGAATAAATAAAATATATATTTATCTGAATACATATCTGTAGATTCCCGGAAGAACGACTTTTGTAACTTTTTCGTATTCTTGAGAGCAATGCGTAAGATCGAAATGTTGGAGATGAAGTCTGAACAATATTATCTCACTTGATCAGGTATAATAAAGTACAACGATACAATCGTATAGTTGTAAGCCATGTCATTCTCTTTATGTTAGCTGATGAAAGACTCATGTTAAGTCGTTATTCCGAGAACTGTGCAGTTAAGTTTTGTTCCGGGAACTTCAAACATATGTTGTTTTAAGATGTTATATTTTACTAAATTGCATTCATTTAGTACTACACTATTATATGTACGCAAGAGCATTTATGTAGTCTTATTTTAAGTGTATTTACCCAAATTGAACTCGATTATATGAGGAAATAAAATAAAATGCAGTTTCAGGGGTCCCGGATGAACCTCGATCATTTTTTTTAACTTTGGTTTCCGGATCTTTTCTATCTTATAACTACTAATAAAAAAGAGGACGTCCGAAAAATAATAGCATTGAAAAAAATGTCGCAAACGATGAAATTTTGCAATTAATCCTATTTAATTATGAATTTGAGTTTCCTATGCAACTGTTCATAGAACTTCTGCTACCATTGAAAACAGTTGATTTGTATGTTATTACGGTACGAATCTCCGCTTTAAAACTTCAAATCAAACGATGGCATAAACTTTTTATAGCACGCTAACCTCAAAATAACAATTTTATTGTCGATTTTGAGGTTGTCGTGCTATAAAATATCGTATGAGACTGTTGTGGGAGGTGTTTTTCTACCTTGCTCGATTTTCTTGCTTCACTCGTGCGAAAAACCTCGAGCAAGGTAGAAAACCACTCTCCCACAACAGTGTCATAATATAAGTCTTACTATTGTACCTTGTTTTGTGTGCAATTAGTTATGGCACAGTATATAGTGCGCGCGCGCATGCGTGTGTGTGTGTGTATACGCATATCCAGATCACCAATCGGATTTGTTTTTGGTACAGTGTCCGGACAAAATAAGTTTACATTACGCGCAACAACATTGTCGCCGGTTCTGTTGGTAAAGGGGCTCCATCAACAAAGGTTATTTAGGCAGACACGTCGGAGGCTATGGGTGGCGGTTCTATAAAACTCAATCCGCCGAGGTTGACGTCGAATAGTGAATGTCGCGCGTAATTGAACATGGTCATGTAATTTATAGCAATATTGAATTTAATCGAGCTCTAAATCAAAACGGTCAATTCAGATACCGCATTTAATTGAATAGGAAATGTTATTGATCCCTATCGACTATTTTTAACAGGGAAATAAAGTGGAGCATGCGAAATTTTTTAATAAATAAATATAAGATTAATTTTTGTAATGTATTTTTTTATTAATAATGCTAATTATTTTTATTAATAAATTGAGTTATTGGGTTTCTCGTAAATTTATGGACAAATTTTAAATCGTATATGTAGAAATTTCTTTAATAAGTTTCCCTTTTTTGTACTGTTAATTTTTACACCCAAATTTGAGTTGCAGACATGTACGGAGCAGTAAACCCAATTTCGTCAATTAGTTTTAAATCAGGGCATACATACTTGTCCAAAAAACAGTTACGACAGAATCACATAATAAATAAACTAAAGAATTTCTAGAAAAATTTTGACTGAGTTATATTAAGTGCAAGGCCGATGGCGTGTATAATTTAGTAATATAAATGAAGTATAGAAATTACAATATTGTCTTTTCTTCGCGCGGATATTCGCTGCCATGAAAACGAGCCTTCAGGGACTCGGAGTGCATTGCATTTGCATCGCGATCGCAACGGAGACGGTGCATACATAAAATTCCAAAATTAATGTAATATGTATTGTAAAATTCATAAGTACTTAAGTACTTGTGCAAGGTATATAGGCGGCGCGACTCGTCATCCTTGATTAATCTAGCTCTGTACTATTATGTGCTTGGCTGCTGATGGGTTAAAGCATATAACGGAGGGACAGTCGCGTCGCGTACAGCGATAGTTTCCAAGTGACGACTGACGAGTGACGAGCCGACGAGCGCAACGGGCTGTGTTGTGTTGTGACTGTGAGGTTCGTTACTTACAATTAGTCGGTAGTGTTAGTATTTAGTATTAAATATTAACTGTTGTCACTTTCTTGCGTGCGTAGGTGAATGTACCTACAGTCTACATTTACATAATATATTGCATTATACGTATTAACGTATGTCTACTGCTAGCAGTGCTAGTATACCACATGATACATCTCAAAGATGGAGGAGGAGGATACTGGCGAGACGAGGTTCCTGTCGAGGAGGCGATCCACAGTCTCGCAATCCCTAAAAGTTAAAGACGAGCGCACGGCTACCGTAAAAAAGGTTCGACAAGTACGAGAGATCGTTACGATTTGTGTTTTTGTTTCTCTTATCCCTTTTATTGTTGTTCTCCTCGAACGTCTCATATTACGACGTTCGACTTTTTTTCTCCGTCAATTGTTCTCCGTCTGCGTGTTCTGAGTAAATAAACAATTTTGGTGGCTATATTGTTTAAAGTTTTTATGTTTTTAGGTCGCAACGATACTGCAGAAGCCCGAGGATGGCAGAACGCCTGAAGAGTGCGAGTTTCTCGTATCTTGCAGCGACATTGTCAAAGAAATCAATCTCAGGTGAAGTTTTACTATTATTTATTGCTTATTGCCTAATTCTACAGTTCTGGGTATTTGAGTTAACTTGAGTATTTGTTATGTTCTACTTCAGAATAATGAGGTTTTAGAATTTATGAATGGTACATTCATGCAAATTAAAAATTGCAAGAACAAATCGAGTTAAATTATTGTTATTGCTGTTGTTGTTTTTACTATCAATATTGTTATTGTTATAACATTAACAGATTCATATTAGTAATTTAAGAATACAATTTCAAATTGAAATGCCTATGTTGAAATTATAATTGATTTTTCGTTTTTTAGGCAGCAAAAAAGGGATAGAGTGAAAGCTAGATTAGAAGAGGTTGAAGATGCTCCAGAAATTCTTGAGGAAAAATGCATAAGGTTAGCAGCCGCCATAAGTCGAGCGACGTCTTTGGCTGTTTACACGGGTGCTGGCATAAGTACAGCTGCATCGATACCAGATTACAGAGGAACCAATGGAGTGTGGACACGAATGCAGCAGGGAAAAGATATTGGGTTTGTTCTAATAAATACTCTATCACTTCGGTTGAAAATTGATCAAGGTGTCTAATCAATATTTTATCATGCAACAGAAATCATGATCTCAGTCAAGCAGAACCTACGATAACTCATATGGCGCTTTACGCTCTGTACAAAGCTCGGATGTTGAAACACATAGTGTCACAGAACTGTGATGGTTTACATCTGCGGAGTGGTATACCTCGACCATTACTATCCGAGGTCCATGGCAACATGTACGTTGAAGTTTGCAGAGCATGTAAACCTTCACGAGAATATTGGAGGCTATTTGATGTAACGGAAAAAACAGCAAGGTACGCTCATGCCACTGGTCGAACATGTCACAAATGCAACTCACCTCTGCAGGATTCCATTGTACATTTTGGTGAACGGGGCAATCTCCTCTGGCCCATCAACTGGAATGGAGCAAGTAGAGCTGCTAAACAAGCAGACGTCATTCTCTGCTTAGGATCCAGTCTTAAGGTTCCTATATCTATGATTTTACAGAATTATACGTAACATGGTAAATGCTAGCTACCATATAGTTATGAAATTTTTAATTGTAAAATGTGTTATATGAATAGGTTCTCAAAAAGTATCCATGGCTTTGGCAAATGGACAGGCCTGTAGCAAAGAGGCCGCAACTTTATATTGTAAATCTTCAGTGGACACCCAAGGATGAAAACGCTGTACTCAAAATAAATGGAAAGTGTGATAAAGTCATGAAAATAGTCATGTCGCACTTGGGTATCGATATACCGTGCTATAATCGAGCTAAGGATCCAATTTTTTATCATGCAATCAAGCTACAAAGTAACGAACTGTCAACTACTTCGCAGCCCTGTCTATTGTTGGAGTCATCAGTGTTGATTACAAATGACCAAGACCTACAGGATGCCGTTGTCTTAAAAAAAGGAGAAATAGACAACGACATAGAGATCATAGAAGAAATACCACAAAGGAATCGGGACAATGATCATCTCGACAATTGTAATCCTCTAAATTTGACAGAGAGGTGAGCTGCGATTATTTATGTGATTGCGAATAACTCTTAATTAATCAAGATTAATTATTGACATTATTATATCGAATTGTAGACTGTCTGTGCTGCCCGAAGAGTTGACTTTGGATAAAGACGAAGAAGATGAAGAAAAAGATGGCGATTCGCAAATAGCTATGCAGGAGCCTATAAGTGCCTATCCAGCTCCGTTTTTTGCAGCCCTACCTTTTCTCTCCATGGGCTTGCCATTTCCCCCAATGTATATATACCCTCAGCTTACACCATTTCTGTACCACTACCACCCATTCGTCCAGATGCCGAGTACGACACTCGCCCATCAAGAAGACCGGTCACCCAAGACAAAGCCGGCCTGCGATTTTTGTATGGAGAATGAAGGTTCGCTAACTTGTCTGTATTACCAGCTAGATATCGACGGCAATCCCGTGACGACAGATCTTCTTTCTGCCCCGGGGGAATTACCAGATCCAAGTGAACTTCAGGATGGCTCCGATAAGACAGCATCGGCGGTCACCGACGAAAACGCTTCCGCTGCCCCATCTGCCAAAAATCCCGGCTGGTTCGGCAAGGGCTATCGCAAGGGTATGAAGAGAAAGCGGTAGCATCCAATCCACACCTATGTATCATTTGGTCTGTTCCTTGGCTTTTCAACGGCGCGTATCATGGTCGACGTCGTCGTTATTGCACCTTTCTACAGAATCGGCGGTTCCGAGATAGCTTGCAATACGCTGCGGGCACTTGGATTGTATGATTGCGTTGTGTGAAGCACGTAGACTTCTCGCCGTAGATTATAAAAGGAAGTGCAATGAATGTGTATGTGTGCAAGTTGCACAGTTTGTGTTTAAGACTAGTGTGTAGTACGACTGAGTTTTGAAAAAAGAATCCTTTCTTTTAACATTGTTTTCATCGCTCCAGATTTTGTTCGTTTTTAATAGCGAAAGTATGCTTGGATGCGAATAAAAGTATACTAGGGCCAATATGTATGCGCGCGCATATATATGGGTGACTGTCAAAATTACGATCTCAGCCTCTACAATTTTGGCATAGGGCAATTAAAAAGTCTGTAAAAATTCAGATGCATTGGAAACACTATTTAGAGCACGTTTATCATGGTTTACAGAAGAGAAAAATTTTTATCGGGTGATCTCACAGAAAATTACCCATACTTTTAAATCATGCATCAAGAATGAAATGATCGAGAATTAATACTCTTTCAGATACTAGGTAATAGATTATTATTGGATTCTTATTAAACTTGAAGCACAATATAAGTTAAATGACTAATTTAAAATTGCCCTTATGTGAAAAGTATAATTATATACAAATATTCAGTATTAGAGGGAGACCAATCAAAATGAAATCCCGTAAGTCGGTTCTACAAAGTTTTATTCTTGAAGAATTAATTTAATCTTCAAATAATACATTAGTTATGAAGGCAAAATTAATGTTTCAATCTACATTGCTCCAAGTTTATTGAACTTCAAGTCATACACTAAAATATACCTCTGTATACAATCGCCTGCTATGTATCATGTGTTAAGAAATCAGTGTTGTATAAGATTTCGTTGCCATATGCATTTGTGCAAAGGCTTTACACAATTACACAGTCTGCGGCATTATCCTAACTGTGCAAGATTCCTTATAGGTATAAAGCTGGCGATTCATGAAATCAAGTTTTGTTTACTAATAGCCTTGCAACAACTACATTGAACTAGGATTAACTTTAGTCAAAATGGCAGCTGATACAATTAAGTATTTTAAATCTTAATTCATATTATGTTGAGTAAAGTTGATGTTTTAATTCTTCCTTTTTATGAACTAAATTACCAATATTGTTTTGTCTCGTTATAGAAACATTTTAAATTGTAAATATTTAAAATTTTTATATTCATTGACAATTTTGTTGTTTGTACATAAGTTTGTGTCGCTCTTTCAAATTTTTATTATTTATTATAAACAATAAATAACATTTTTAAATAGCTTATTTGTCATTATCTTGTGTCCGTTGAGTCGCAAGCAATTTTCTCCCATTTGATCCAAATATTAGTACCGGGACTATCGAATAACAAAAAATATCGGAGGTGTGTGTGTTATTCCCCCCCCCCCCTCCTCCCCCCAGGGGAGAAATTAATTTGTCCCTGCTGTTATTTATATCTGTTATTTAAATTTTTGCGAATTTTATAATTTCTTTGAGATGAGAAAAGTCGCGAGTAATTAAACTTTAAACACAAAAACTTTCAACTGCATTGTGCACGACTTGAAACGCACAATTATACTTACGATACTTTCTATAGCATATAAATACTCTTTTAAAAATACAATAAAAAAAGCTATTTCAGACTCGGGTGAGGTGTTTTCAGCACTGGTGTACGCAGCTCTTGTGCTGAACACTTCACCCTCTCTTGAAAAGCTTATTTTCTCTACTGCGCGCATACTATTCTTGGCCAAGCGCTCTGTTTCAAATACTTTCACCTCAATTAACGTTACGAAAGCTATAGTGAAATAAAAAAAAATTCGCTCATTCCAATTACTTGCTGCTTTTGCATGGCGTCATTGAACACGCCAGAGCACACTAGAGCGAATACATCTGAACATAAGTAAATCATGTAAATATTAGCTGTGGCGTCAAGGTATATAATATAAGTATATCAATTATCATCTCGGCTACAAAGTCTAATGCTACGCTTATACGTTATACATGCATAGCGTCCATGTCCGGAGGTATATACATATCATGCATATATCATGTACGATTGCGTATGAATGTATGTGAGTACATGTGGGAGAAGGAAAACTGCGAGTCGCGTCGTTACGCGGCAGCACGCGACTGCCGCCCCATCGACGTAGACGCCGCCTGCTATTCTTGTTGCTCCGGAGGACGTCGTCGTCGTCGACGTATAGTCGTAGTCGCAGTGCGCGCAATCTGCTCCTCTGTCTCGCGAATCAATTAGCATATAAGCAGCTGTCAGGTTATACGCACAAGACAGATATATAAATAAACATATATTATTTATATATATATATATATATATATATATATATATATATATATATATATATATATATTATGTATATAATATACATATATACAAGCTGTAGTGGACAAGACAAGTAATCTATTGATGAAAAGAAGAGTCAGAGGGAGAGAGAAAGAGAGAGAGAGAGAGAGAGAGATATTGCTAATAAGTATTATATATATGCATAGCTAAGCGATGGACGTATTGTACCTACTAAGACGACTCGACTCGACTCGATGTTGTGATGAAGGCGGAGAGAGGAACTGCAGCAAACATTAGAGACGCTACGAGGGGTAGTTGTAATATTTATATTGGTAGTATTAAGTATAGTAGCCGCGACAGAATCACGAATTGAGGCGTGAGGGCAGCCGGCCGGTCGTAGTATCATAGCAGCAGTAACAACAGCAACCCCAGCAGCAGCTCCCGGTGAGTCTTGAGCCAATGATAACTGCACCAAACGTATTATAGCTATCCATATACACATGCCTAATATGTATATATGTAGATATATAGAGTCACGCGTTTGTCGTCCCCGTTTATTAATATTGTAATTCTGTAATATAATATATATTATAATATATGTCTATAAAGAATATATAACTTATTACGCGAAAGTCATTCGTGAGTCTGTTGTCATGGAGATTCGAATAGTGCTGCTGCTACTGTTTACTACAGATTAGACTTATTTACGCGTTCATTATTATAATTGGTTCAAGCTTTTCCTGGTTGATATGATTTCACATATATAAATGAAAGCGTGCGAAATTTGAAACATGAAACGCAAAGTTACAAACGTTTTATGTTTATTATAAAAATAATTTCAAATTTTTTTTATTAATTTATTTTATACGTGATATTATTACATTTTGCCCTACCAATAACTAAATTGTAAATCGCGAAATTATTTATAAGTATAATTGCATGACTTCGATTTTATATACAAGGAGCTCATAAATCAGTGTGTTCCGTGTCTTCATTATTGGTGTAATTTCGTTGTTCGCAATAATTTACTATGCGCGAACCTTTACTTGACATCGGTATGCTATCTTCATCTACATATGATACTCCAGTAGAAATGAACTTTTATATATAACTTTCATTAAATTATTTATTTATTTAAAAGTCAGGTGAAAATTTGTCTGTAAATCGCTCCTGTACAAAGAGATCCCGCAGATAGTATCACTTGATAGACCACCAAATGTTTACTGGAAGGTATATACGTATACCTATAATTGTGCAATTTTTACTAATAGTTTGCGAGGACTAATTTCTATAATACCATGTATTATATATTAGATATACGAACGTATTTTTTCGAAAAAATATTATACATCAATATGTTTTTGTAACCCTTCTTCACTGCAAAATGATAAAAAAATTCTAAATGTACTCCTACGCGAATGCCAGATAAGTGTATAGCCGCTTAACTGCACCTGATTCCTATAAAATCGTGCCCGGAATAACCGCTTAAAGTGTATCGATGACGGTCATATAACTATTTAAATATATCGGTTATCAGGAGCATATCCGGTTTTTCGATAATTCCTTTTTGAAAATTCAAGGTTTTTTGGTCAACTTTTGAGTTACTTTATTAAATATTGCTTTCATTTTCATGTTTCACATAAAACACCGTAACATATAATATATAGTCGCCCCCAAAGAAGAGTACGAGATTTTATTTCCACGCGATGAAGAATATTAAGTTTCAAATCTTCCCACGAAGAGATTTACATTTGAATAGTTGCCGCGGAGAGTAGTTCAATTCACTGTTTTGCCACCAAGTCTATAAGACATTTCAGTCTCCAGGTTTGACGCATACATCAATCGGCACGAACAAAAAAACGAGTTTTCTTCAACATTGAAGTTTGAACAAAACTGAAATTTTCATAGTACGCGCTTCTTGTTGTGTATCATTTTTAAAACTTTCGATCGACCATTAAAAAAGTTAGAAGTCGGATATAATCATCGAGCAGAGTATGTGAAATGTGGTCTTCGTGGCAAACACACGAAATGTCTTAATTTTCGCAGTCAAAATATGATTTCTCTTAGTCCCAGAAGCAACTCTGGAAATGTGTTAGTGTTCGTGGTAAAGTCGTGAAAGTGTACTTTTTTGTGACTGAAAATAAAATCTGCTAGTCTTCGCAGGTAATTTGGAATCTCTTACTCTTTATTGGGAGCGACAATACATATGCTTACAAAATATGTCTTGCGAGTGATTTCAATTATTTGATGACGTTTTTCTTGATTGTTACTCTATAAATCAAGAGATATAG
Source organism: Muscidifurax raptorellus (assembly GCA_020010945.3). NCBI lineage: Eukaryota > Metazoa > Arthropoda > Insecta > Hymenoptera > Pteromalidae > Muscidifurax > Muscidifurax raptorellus. The sequence goes on along the minus strand of CM052081.1, from coordinate 50,472 downwards.
AAAAGGCCCAGAGACCAAAGATTAAAAAATATTTTTTTCAAGCTTTTTGGAGATATGAAAGTGTGCTTTATTTTTAGATTTGGTCATATAGCGAGTTCAGTCGCGGTAATGCACTGAATATATAATACCAATCAATAATAAGTAATTGGTTGTTCATAAAATTCATTAGATTTTGAAATTATATAAAAATCCCTTCCTCCCGTATTTTGAAGTTGGATGAAATACGCTGCAATGAATCGTCAGAGGCTCCTATAGCTTGCAAGAGAGGAGGGGCTGCTCACGATTACGCTTAGTCGTGTTGATGAAAAGAGAAAGACCCTTTTCTTTTCTTTGGAGTCTCGCATGGTAAGGGTGAATTGTGTTAATTAATTTTGTCGTTAATTGTAGCTAGTGACGTCTCGATCCGAGATCGCCGCGTACTGGCTGGTCTTTATATTAAAAGTGTTATATTCACTTGTGACTCGGGCTCATGGGTGAGATCGTGAAATCTCTGAGCTAAAATTATATATTCACCGAAGTTTTTTATTTCTTGTGAAAAATCCAGAATTCGATTAGTTTAAAGCTTTTGTATTATTTGATTCTTTGCGTTCGTGCTGATATAGCAAAACCCGAGCTGTGATATTTAATCATCGCGCGAAATCATCTTGTTCATCATATCACACGACACATATTATCAGTTGCAAAGAAATCGCGGACTGTTAAAGCTCTTCTACTTTTCTTGTCAGCGACAGAAAAAATAAATATTCGGATTCAGAGGGCGGAAGTGCAGCCGGCTGCGAAACCCGAGCATACTAATAAGATATAAATAACAGACGAGACTCATGGAATGATGGAAATGGAAGACTCAAAAGACACACGTTGCACTCATACGCTTGCATATGTATAGTATAGCATGTACACACGCGCACGCGTACGCACACGCGACAATAATATGTTCTATGAACAGTTTTCCTGTCATCTTGAAAAAACTTTTTAGGCACAACGCTCCTATTACTCTTCTTCCTATGCGTCTATTGTCTTTGCGTTGCACAGGGCAAGCTCGAGGGCAAGTCTGTAATTGACTTTCCATATTATATTTCACGCAATGGCATGTTGCATTTGCAAAATAGTATTACATTTCGAGCCTTCAAGTGTATTACATATAGCTTTGAACGTGCAGAGTATGCAGCCTCATTATTTTTAATTATATTATCATATATAGACAAAGGCGACGTAGATCCTCCTTCTAATTTGAATCAGCTCGAGAAAAAGTTGGAAAAGCAGCATTGACTATAAATCTAAATACTGAATATCGTACTGAACTTGTCTTGGCTAAGGATTGCCAGAAGCTTCGGCAAATTAAATTGAATAAATACAGATACATACCCCCCCCCCCCACACACACACACGCACGCACACATACACCAATGGTGGACACAAGAAATTCAACTAATAAAAACTTGAATAAAAGTTTATGCATACTCGTAATGCATAATAACAATACAATTAATCAATATAATAAAATATCTGAAGGTTGTTAGCGAGGGTCTACGGCTAATAGGTAACGCCCCTAACTGCATGGTGGCAAGGAACTTCGCTCGAAGAGATGTTTCTTTTTCCCACCGTGGGAGTCGCTATAGTGCTGTTCGCAATCGCAACGTCACGAGGCAGTAACTCTCTCTCTGGCCGCTCGCCCGTCGCCGGCGCTGACTTGGACTCGCGGGCGGCTGCCGCCGTATTATAGCTTACAGCATTTACAGCTAGAAGAACGCACTCGGCGTCTGCGTCGACACGAGATCGACTCTCGGTCGTCGGTTTCCCTACGAGCTACGAGTACTATGCAACTCTATAATGTGCGCAGTACCTACTACTTTTTGTTTACGAACTTTTTGTGTGCATAGCGCGAGTGTCTTGTGAAGTGCCAGTGTATATATGTGCATACATACGACCAACTACGCAAGAGAGAGAGAGAGAGTGAGAGAGAGAGAGAGCGCGAGAGTGTACCGGGGAGGGGGAGAGGCGTCCGAAATGAGGAAGATGCAGCCGCCACTGATGCTGGATCGCAAGTAGTGAGCCGAGTGAGCGTCTTGTTCCTCGCGGACAAAGAGTCTTGCTGACCTGACTGTGGTGCGATAGAAAAAGAGAAACATCGTGATATAGGAAGAGAATGCAGAGTTGGCATGGCACAGGAGGCTCGTAGCGTCGTCCTGAAATATCGACTCCTTGTCTGGTCATCAAAGTGCTCTGATCCTTTCTGGTTTTAATTGTATATAATTCTTGAGTGCGCGACCTGGTGCAGTTATTCATCAGTCGCAAAGTGTTACTCAGCAAGTTCCTGGTCGATCGCTGCCGACGGCAGGCCTGCCAAGCCATGAGACGGATAAGTGGTAAGATACTATGCATAATTTACCCACCTCCGAAACTTGACTTGGGCGAGTGTGTTTACAAAATCTTTTGAGTGCAAACATTGCTCTCCGAATTTGTGTGTGTATGTGCGCGCGCTTGTATATGCGTGTGTGCGCGCTCGCGCTGTGAAAAGAAAGGCATCAAGTTTTTCCTGTCGACTCAGATCGCGTTCTCCACTGCAGCACAGCAATTCGTCCACTGCTGCTCGCGGACGAGGATTTTAGTCGAGAACTGTAGCTTACACACGCGAGTCACGAATATAGGTATACACACACACACACATATGTGTGTGTATGTGTGTGCGCGCGCGCGCGCGCGCGTGTGTGTGTGTGTGTGTGTGTGGTGGCGATGAGGTCATTGATGTGTCGCGCGTGGAAGGGGCATTCGTCGTCCTTGGGGATATGTATGCGGATTTGATCAGTAGTTTTTCCGGGACTTCTGGTCTGATATACGAGTACATGAATCATGTGCCGAGAGAATTATCCTCGGAATTATTGTCCAGGATCATTTCGCTGTGTGCTTCTCATTTAAAGGTGATTATAAGATACTGGAACAGATAGAGAGAGACAATGCGTTCATTAATTGTAAGCAAACTATATCGTGTCTGCTAATGAAATATTCATTAGTTTATCGCACGTGTACAGCGTTACTTTCAAGTATGCATCATTAATTGTATGCTCGGTCTTTACTATTTTTTAAGCACAACTTCGTAATGGAATTGCAAAGCTTTCAGTACTTTTCAACCTTGCTAGTCCTTAAATAAAAAAATCTTAGAAATACAAAATATCGAAGGGGGGCTACCATCACCTCTTAAGAGTTCTCCATACTTATGCTAAGAGTCTGACTAATTTTTAGCAGCGTCTCAGGTTCAATGTTAATGATCATTAATTATTTAAACAAACTTAACAGCCAAAAAAGCGTGTTACGACAAAAAACGTTTTCTACGACAGGTGGCCGGTTAACCGAGGTGTGGAGAAATTTTTATCTCAGATTTTGCTGCGATAGAATAAATGAATTACAAAAGTTAGCAGTCTAATTATCGATCATGATTTAAAAATAAATGATGCGCTACAGATTTTCTGAAGGCTTAGTCGGAGCTACGCTCATCGGTTAAAATATTCTAGTTTATCTAATTTCAAACATTTTTTAATTTATAATTTTTAGGTATTAATTAAAAAAATAAAATTGTTTACCAAATGAATCATCGAAAAATCTGTGATTTTGGACGGTATGAATTATTTGCAAGGAAAAATGTTAACTGCAGCCCGAATTGAGCTGTATAATATTTCAAATGTCTAGAGAGAAATTATGAATGTCTCTTATAGAAATAACGTATATACTGTACGTTTCCACGGTGCCACAATATATATATATAGCATGTGTACCTTTCCTCAAGGTGTAGTCATTCTCTCAGCAACAAAAAAAACAGCTGGTCCGCAGCTGCCTTTTCCCCACAAAATTTGGCTTTACTTTCCAAATGTCGCTGTGCTCCCCATTCTTCTCTCCCTCACACACACATGCATACATCTATCCGTGCATATTATACTTCCAGCGATAGCTGCATATCAGAGTCGCATATCGCGCTTGCCATTGTCCTCCGATTGCTTAGCCTATAATCCATCAAATGTGTTTCCTCGGTGAAAGCGCATATAGCTACGTTGAATTTGTACTGTAGCGAGCGTTTATTAAGAAAGAATTTAGATGTGGGATTACTGCAATTATACCTGATACTTGATAATTTTTCTGATATAAATGTAAACTGCAAATCAATTGAATTACCCTAAAATTTTTATTTTTATTTTTCAACTCTTGCATCATTGATCTTGATCTTACTCTCGTTTCTAGACGCTTTACTAAGAGCAATATAATATGACACTTTCTTGCGCTTTTTTTTACAATATAATACGTTTTATTTGTATTTTTCTCTAAGATTTCTTGAATTTGTTTGCGTCGAAATTTAACGTCTACTCTGAGTTAAGCATACTTTACATTTATTAGCTCGACTGAGCAAGCAGGCTATTTGTCTGCCTCCTTTGCCTGAGTTTTTAGCAATAGTTTCGACTGGCCTCTCTCTCTCCCTCTCCCTCTTCCTCTCTCTTCCTCTGATATACATGCGAACGTTCCTGTTGACCGTAGCAGTTAGAGGATGTTCAAGGTTGCGCTTGACCGATGATTCTAAACTGTACAGTGCACACAGTATATATTGTACAAGCCGAGCTGCGCTGATATTATCTCAGATTGTCGGAGAGACGTTTGAATGTAATGCAATTGTATGTGTTTTACTAATTTTAAAAATCGCGTTTACGCGCACTGAAAAACAGTGTACGATACACGTATACAAAAGCTGATTCTTGACTCGTGTCATTGCCATCCTCGCCTTGAGAGGTCTGCAGCCTCACACCATTAAGGAAATGAGATATTTACCTATTTTTACGATTAGTTCTAATTTGTACTTTTACGCGCGAACGCGAGCCATAACATTTACGGGATATTATTAGAGTATAGTCTTACGATCCTTTTTTATCGTCTACTACGAAGATAGCTTAGCGAGTCGTTAATCAATATTAAAACAACGTGTTTTATTCATCAACGAGTTCCAGCGCTGCCAATTAAAATCATTAATTCCATCTCGTGCCATCCTATAGTGTACGTGGAGTAAAAAGCTAGCCAAGCAAGTGCAACTGCATATCCTGCAGCAAAGAGCATTTGATGCACTGCTGCTACTGTATACAGTTTCTTGGTACACGCTCGACGAACTACTATTCCGATTTATAAGGTTAACTTAGCTACAGAGGAATCCCGTCTCGGTGGCGGACCTCGTCACCCGGCTATATAGCAGATGTTCGAGTTTTGCACGCGTCGCTCTTATTGTTAAAGGAAATAAGCTTCGAAGGTTACTATATACGGAAAACGGAAAATCAGACCATAATTGGCATTAAAGCCGCTGACCAGGCGAAGCTAGCGTTACATATGATAGAAAAGACAAACGCGCGTAATCGGATTCTTGCAAGCATAAGACGTACCATGCAAGTGGTAAAAGCTCGGGTGAAAGTATCGAATCTTAGTTCGATCAGTAGGTGTGCTTCAATTTAAGGGGTCTACCATGTGTTACATTCTGTATTAAAAAACAAATTTTGTCAAACAAATAGTTTTTTGTAGGATTTGACGCAGACTCGACTTCTTAACTCTTAGATTATGAAGATAGAATGACATATGTGCGTCAGGAGCGAGAAGGGAAGAGTGCGTTACTTATGCCGTGTGTGATGAAATCGTTGTTGATCTCCATATCTCTCTCTCTCTCTCTCTCTCTCTCTCTCTCTCCTTACGCTACCTCCTTCCCATTTTACGTTATTTTGCGTATTTTCTACATGAACCAGTGGCCGCCCTCGTAACTAAACGGTTGTAAGATGTATTAACTTATATTGAAAAAAGAGAAAAAATATTTCTTAAAAAATCTTTGGACGTTTTAAATGCTTGTGAATTTTTGTATTCACCAATAACTATATTATTATTTATCCTCTCTTAAAAAAACAAAGAACAAAAAAAAAGAGGACTAGATTTCAAACTTTCGGTCAAATTTATGTGTTCCACGATTCGAATTTGAATTATATAGAGTTAATAATAATGTTTTAAAAAAAACCAACCCTTTGAGACTTTGGGATTAGTTTGTTATATTTAATTATTTTATAAGATAAATAGCATAAATTTAACGCCAAAAATTTTATGAGAACATAATCTATTGTATCGAGTGATATATTTTGTGAGAAAGAATAATAGGATAATAATGTATAGATGTTGCTTTCGTCATGACTCCTTATTATAGAGAGCTGCCCTTCCGCATTCATTGGACGCTTAAGGAATGTGGTTCATGGTACTCCATTTATCCTAACTATTTCAGTGGAGGGGAACGGACAGCGTCACCTGATAGTCACCATATGAATGGGAATGCGTCGCTTGCGTTTCTCTCGTCTATATTATAAAGTTGCCGAAAACATCGCACATATATTTTTCTCATAATTATCTGGACTTTTTGTCCTAATGATAGAATCTCCTTATCTTAGTCAGTAAGACTAATTATTTTCTAACTTGGTTTGGTTTTACTGAAAGTAGCAATGATAATTTTAAATATACTATGCATATATTATAAAACACGTAAATCAATAAAAAAGAGCTCTTTGACTATTTAATACAGACGGATACAGGCACCAAGCCAGACCATTTGTATAAAGTACCGGCACGTTATACGAGCTTGCCCTCGTAAAATCTCTGCTCTCTCTCTCTCTCTCTCTCTCTCTCTCTCTCTCTCTCTCGCTCTCTTCTGTCTTTTCTTGCAAAGTTTCTTCTTCGCTTTTTCATCGTAGCATTTCCTTTCTCTGCCTACAAGGCCCCCCACATTGCCGGCTGCAATCAAAAATCAACAGGAGTGGAAAGTATCGTGGAACAGGAAGTAAACGATCGCTTAATAATACATGCTCCAGCAGGAGAAGGGAGCTTGGATATTTCGAAGGAATCGAAGAAGAGCAATTCGATAAGTATACTAGATAGGTATATCTCAAATTCTTGAGCGATCGAAATATTTAAGTCAAGTCGACGTACTCAAGCTTTTATTCGTTTTTTTCTTCTGCTGTCTATGAAAATTTTTCAAGTATACGAATATATTTGTTGTCGATTACTGCTGTGCTATATAAAACTGCCGTTCTTTTCTGGGCTTATTGATAGATCTTGAAAAAGCAGGCATACCTACTACTCGCGATTCTTTTTTCTCTTTGACGTTTACGTTGGAGAGTATAATAATCTAGAGCAAATAATAGCTAAACAAATAAAATTCAACGCTTTAGCGATGTCTTGTTTCTTCGATTCGTAATTTTGCCATCTCCTACTTCTTTTTTTTAACTGGAAACATTTCAATTTTGGAAAAGGGAAACGATTCATACTTGAACTACGAAATGTTGTTATATATATATTGCTATACACGATATATATTGATCCGTAGTAATAGGTTTTATTGCTAATTTTAATTACTTTCACGTCGTACGGCAAATTCGTGAATCTCAATACACAGTAGGCCGATAAATCAAAACCCTGCAGTTCTCGTCCAAAGTTACGAAAAAAAGTTGCTCACACACACGCGCACGTACGCACACACACACGGAAGTAAACATTACAAAAAGTAGATCGTCGATATAAATATGACATACATCCGCACACGAATTGTCTCGTCGTATATAGTATTTTTCGCACGAATATTGCATATGCATCAAAGTATGCATATGCTCGCAATTAGATCTAACGAATTACTCATTTCGTGAAGTTTGTTCAGCTAAATTATACAAAGCACTGCGCCAAGAAGCAACCGAAAACAGCCCGAGATAAAATCTCGTATTTGTAGGTTAGCGCATATATATGTAGACATCCGTCTCGGATACATACTGGTACACATTCACATGGAGAGGCAGCGTTCCTTGTTAGGTGACTTCCGGACCACTAAAAATAAAGCTCTTTCGAATCGCTGAGCTGCTGCATTCGCGCGTTTCTCTGCTCCACCGAGTCTATTGACCCTTGCGTCTCCCGTTTTCTCTCTCTCTCTCTCTCTCTCTCTCTCTCTCTCTCTCTCCCTTCCTCCGATAGAGGCAATTACCTCTATGCTTTCTCTCTCTCTCTCTCTCTCTCTCTCTCTCTCTCTCTCTTTCTCTCTTCCTCTCTCTCTCTCTCTCTCTCTCTTGCTTCCTCCCATATAGGCATTACCTCTATACTCTCTCTCTCCCATAGAGGCATTACTTCTATGCTCTATCTTTCTCTCTCCCTCTCTCGTTCTCCTTCCCTCCCTCCCTCATGCCCATATCGTCGTGGTGAATTGTTTCGCTGCTGCAACAACAGCAAAACAATCGCATCGCCAGTTCGACATTTTGTTTGTATTGCACGTCGAGATTTTTGGACGAACGCCCGGTGAGCAGTACCGGTATTAGATCAGCTGCAGTGGACTCGATGTATTCAGAAGAGAGAGAGAGAGAGAGAGAGAGAGAGAGAGAGAGAGAGAGAGAGAGAGACAGAGAGAGAGTAAGGAAAAGGTGGTGTTGGGAAGGGGCATACGCGAGTTGTGTAGGAGATTTCGGATCTGACTCTGATAGGCTTCTGATACACTCGATACAGCTCCTACTGTAGCTCGTTTTGCTCTAGTAATGGAATCGGCGTTTTTACATCTACCTACTTCAAATTGTCGGAGTAGCGGCGAAGTACGTTTGAATGTGTGTGTGCGCGCGTGTCTGAGATTTATTTGTTTGTCTCAAGCGGTAAGTGAAAATTGAATAATTATCTTTGGTTGATCTCTTAAAAAAACAACAATGGCAGCAGTTTTAGCAGCAGCAGTAGTAGGCGCTTCATATTTAACAACAGCAGCAGGTGGATAGGCTTACCCGTTATTGGTCTGTAGTTCTTAGACGGGGATATTATTCCATCGCTAACTGCTCCCTCGCACAAGTAAAGTACGCACATGCCGCCGTTGTTGATATGGGCGCAGGAACTTGAGAGTAGTTTCGTGCGAGAGAGAATTTTACTTAAAAAGAGTTTACTGCTTTTGTGGTGGAGCATATGAAAGATCAATTGTCGGATCGACTTTGGTCCTGACCATGCACGATTTATGGTTTATTTTAGGAATGGATTAATGCGACGAGTTCTTTCACACGTATTGCAATGGCCATTTTGTATGCCGATTGAAAGGAGTGCGCATATACACCTGTTAGATATGGCGTTCTCATACAAAGGTATTCATTTATATAATCAAATCGGTTCAACCCCCTTTTCTGAGGTATGCCTTCAAGTTGGAAAAACTTCTTCATCGTTTTTACCACGAGTATAGTGAGATTGCTGCATCCTGCCAGCTCCAGACTGTAAACTCCCTGTATTATGTGCGCAGGACTGCCTTTTTTCTTATAAGATTGTTCATGAATTTGTTAAATGTGATTGTCTGGTTGGCATGTTGGCACGAAGGTCAGTCAATTACTTATTGGAACGTTTATGCAACCTGCAAGAAGAAATTTCTATAGCTCCGTCTATACTTCCTCAAATCGACAAATCGTTGTTAGTTGCTTTTAAATCTACCGTACTTTTGCTCTTAATTACTTACTAACGATATATATCCATGAATCGTTATGATGCGTATATATTTCTATATCTGTATAAAGTACAAAATCTCATCTTATTATTCGGCTGTACTATATTCCCCCGAAGGATTGGAACAATGCTCGTTCGAGACCCTAGAATGCCAAAGCTGGACTCGTTGTATATACACATATTAATACAAAATTACAGAAATGAAATTTTCTTTCATTTCTACTCTACGTTGTAACAGTAGTTAGAACAACACAGAAATTAAAACCATTCTGTTTTATTGACTCTCTTTCCTCTCCTTCAATGTTACTTTACTGTAACACATCTCGCATCACTCATACACTTCGTCTTCGTTTAATTTCAATCACTGTGATGAATATTTTGTGGCCATTTCTTCGGACGTTTTTTCAGAGGAATGTATAAATGCATTTCTTATCGCCACAAACAAACTTTCCAAGACCGTAATAATACCGCGAGAAAAAGAGGTGGTGGGGGAAGGGGATCGCAATATACTTAGAACGTACCTCGATGTTATTAGTTACGCTCACATCCGGGAATAGAAAAAAAATATAGTTAAAAAATAAAAATACCTCCAAAAATACAGCCAAAAGAAGCTTAATTCCATAATATATGTTCAACAATTACACATACACACGCACACACACGCACACACACGCACACACACACACACATATATATATATATATATGCATTAAGCTACTTGTATGCAAAGATCCTTACAATTCAAACCGTACTGATATAAAGAATTGCAGCGGTTCATGAAATTCGAATCCTTCTGCACTTCCCATTGGAGATGCAGTGGCGTCTTTACTACGGTCTCTGCTGATACGACGTGGCAACACTGTCGGCGTTCAAAGAAAGGCTTTGTAGTTGAGTGCGGAAAGCCGATTCAAGAGTGGCTCTATCGACAAAACTTACGAGGACATAGTTGAATTTTTAAAAACACGGGTGCCGCGTGTGTTGCTAATTTTTTTAAACTTAAAAGTATTTATGGACATATCCAAGTAGAAAAGTAAGAAATCTCAAAATAATTGTCAAAAAACAGTTGTGATAGCGTAACATCATCAATTTGAGTCTTTTAAAGAAGTATTTTCTGCCCTTATCTTTCACAAATTTCTGTGCCTCGCGGAGGTTAATAATTGCAGAAAAACGTTACTGCGTACATTACTAAAAACGACAGAAATCACTGATAGTTGAACATTTTAAATATAATTAGGTTTTTTTGAAACTGGAACACATCATACATGAACAATTTACAATTTTACACTTTCCATACCTAATTAATATTACAAATGATAATTATATCTTATCAAGTTTGCTTGCAAGTAGTATAAATGTTCGTTGTTGGCGCCATTGTTTTTTTATTTCCCTACCACTAGTGTCGAATGGCGACTTAAACTTCTAATCGCATCCCGAAAGTAATTCATCTATAACTGCACGAGCGCCACCCTCTGTAATTACAGCAATGACAGGAGGATCATGTATCACTAGCCTTGTTACCAGAACACATCGCATGCATTTCACACAAGAAAGTAAGATACGGTTTTTCCCAAAGCGACGAGCTTATACTCTCTCTCTCTCTCTCCACGGCTATTAACCTATTTTCTCGCTCGTTCTTTACTGGCCGCGCGACGCGGCTAATGGCTATAACTTTGCCAATATAACCTCGTTTTCAACGAGCGAACAGCAAAGTAAGACGCGGATCACACTTCAATACATGACGAGTCGGTTGAGTATGAGCATAAATACGTACATAAAAATGGTCACTGTATGCGGAATTTCATATTACTACTATTATTTTCTTGTTGTTTATACAGAAAGTCTAAAGAATTGTATCGTTACAGTACCTATACAAGATTCTTTCTTTCTCTTTCTCTCTCTCTCTCTCTCTCTCTCTCTCTCTCTCTCTCTCTCTCTCTGTCTCTCTCTCTCTCTCTCTCTCTCTCTGCGTAAAGGTTTTCCTGGCGGGACAATGTCAGACATACTCAGTTAGCAAATAAAACTCCGCATCTCTTGAAGGACGGCGAAATACAACCATTAACGGATGAACAATCCAGGTGGCGCATAGTAACGGCTTGATGACTGTACTCATACATAATTTTACCCATGCACGGGAGCGCTATCCCTTGACTGTAATAATTTTATGAGTATACCTAATGAGTTTTCGATTATTGATATACCGAGATTTATTCTACGCCTCAATTATTATTGTGACACCCCTGAATATCTCGAGCATCACAGAGGTGCTAAGGAATTCTTTGCATATCAGCTGTTCACATTTATGGATAACTCGTTACCGTCATACCTTCGCAATACAGCATATCAAATCTTCAAACAAAAGATCCGTTAATATCATTTTTATCTACTTTATTATACTATTCTCACTCGCACTTCAATCCTATCCTATACTGTTGAATATTTTCTCTGTGTATACTTTTTTGTTGTACAACATAACATAATACAGTGAATACACGAAAATTTAATCTCTCTCTCTCGCTCTCTCTTTTATAAACTACATACTTACACCAACAACCCGCATTTTTTTTAAATCATAAATTGTTCTCAAAGCCTTATAGCGCATCATCTATATGCCTGTGCCATTTGTCCCCTTCGGGATACATGACTATTACCGTATGCGAATACTAATGAATTCACAGTAGCACCTTGTTCGATGTGCTAATGCTGATGCAGCTGTTTTATTAATTATCGCGCGCTCTTGCTGCATACGTATACGTATACGTATACGTACACGTTATACACTACACACGCACACACGCGCGTGCGCTATGATTTATGGCAGCTACGACTGCCACGAGTGTATATTTCTCTGCCCTCTCCTCTCTCTCTCTCTCTCTCTCTCTCTCTCTCTCTCTCTCTCTCTCTCTGTCTGTCTGTCTGTCTGTCTATATCTCTCGTTTACGCTCTTTCTCTCCGAGGCGTATATACTACGAATACATGGGCGGTACTTTTATTTTTCTAGCCCAAGGTCGACGAAGTGCTCGCTTGATCAAATTCTTTTTTTCTTGTTTTTGAGTGCTGCTGCTGTTCTGCTGAATTATTGATGTCCCAAGGGGAAAAGTTGAGCCGGAGTGATTTTGAATAATTGCTAAGGTTATTTTCACAACCGATGATTTGTACCGACTAACTCCAGAACATTATCACGAGTTTTTCTTTTTTACGCGTTATTGGTGACACTCTCAATACCTACATACATGTGCGCATATAATGCGCATTTGTGCTGTTCTTGTACTAGTAGATAAGTGCCTTCTTTCTCTTTGTAAATCTATATAAACGCTTCAGTAAATGTCGAACTGTTCTTGCCGTTATGGATACACAAGCATGGGTTTTCAGAAGTTTTTATTTTTTTATTTTTTTGTACGTATAAAAAAATTTGATGGAAATAAGCTCGTTCCGAGAAAAACCTATCTCATCCGCCAACCAAACAAAAAGAGCAGAATTCGTCATCTAGGAAAATATATCTTTGACAGCTGACGGGACTATTCGTATCTGATTCTGCGGGACTCGGGTGTAAATTTGAAGATGTTCAGCATATGAGATGTGCTTTACCCTGTTAGCATCAAAAAAAGAAGTCGTGCTTCACTAATGTACAAACATGTAAGATAGCAGTGGGCTCAGTACGGAGTCTTGCAGAACACCCAAGGTATTATCGTCACCCACTGCAAGCTCTCCGGTTTAGCTCTTTATTTTCTATTTTCCACCCCAAATGGAAGAATGTCTAAACTTAGCAATCTGAGGATTTATTGGATTCCAATTATAGTATACATCATTTTATTGCCATCTTCTTTATATACGTATTGTTATACACGATATACAACTTTTCCCCTTGAAAAATGGTGCAGCCTGTTCACAACTAAAACTTCAGATTTCCTGCTCTCTCTTTCTCTCTCTCTCTCTCTCTCTCTCTCTCTCTCTCTCTCTCTCTCTTCCCATCCCGAACGTCCTCTCTTTCTCCTCGGTCGTTCCCATCGCATCCGTTTATATTCGCGTGTGCCAAGTCCTCTATCGATCCAGTGCCAGCGCCCACCGGTAGCCATTGTATCGTTTAAGCGTCGCGCGACTGTCTGCGCACAGCCATTAATAGGGCTTTCATGATAGCAAGTGTGATATAAAATTTTCAACAGCAAGTTGGACATAAGTGGCATTACGAGAAAAGACAACTATTGCCAAGAATGCTCTAGTGAGTGTTATTTTACATTTGAGACATATATTTATAATGTACCAGAACACAATTCATTCTGCGATCACCGTGCAAAGATATATAACGTATAAATATAGGTATATTGTCTTTGCCTTTACCTTCTTAATGGGCTAAGGCATTTTTAAACGATGTAGACCTCCCAATATATTCTGCAATAAAATTAATATAAATAACAATAAATCACAATAATGTCAGTGCCATTCCGAAGTTTGCGCGAATGCAATTTCGTAATTGAATGCAAGAGACATACTTACGAATTTCTGCTTTGAATGTGTATATATACATTTCGCTTAGCTTCATATATGTATCTGCGTATTCTTGTAAATGCACATGAAAATTCCATCTTGATTTTTATAGATTAAATGATAAAATGCCACTTAACGTAGAGCTTATGTTCGAATTGAATTTGTGCGATAAGTTTCAATAAACTCTACTTATAGAACGCGTCAAACTAAGCTTGCAATCACGTTTAGACGTAAAATACATATTAACATATTGTCCATTATTGCCACGTTCTTATCACTTTCGCTGTCGCTCGGGCGATAATGCACAGTGTAAGAATGAACTGCTTATAGTACGGATTGGCGTGACGTGACGGGTTTATACAGTCATCAGTCCTATAAAATAATGTACGATACATGTTCATAAGTTGTTTTTGACCGCGCGACGTTAAGCGCACTTGCTATAGTCGGGCGCGTATACACGTAGTGCCGTAAAGGTTTACTTATGTAAGTAGTATTGTAATATACTAATTAATGCATAAATATCATGATTAGGCTGTCTATATATACACGTATATGTGGCCCGACGGTATTCACCGTGAAGCTGCGAGCATAATTATACTTAACTTTGTGGAAGGGCAAACAAATTTTTTTTACAACGGATATTTTGTTCTTGTACTTTCTTCTTTTTATAGTCTGATGTCACAGTTGGTTTGTTAGTATTTCGTATGTACCTTTGTAAATAAACATACAGTTTCAAAGCTTCAAGTGACGGCAAAAATGTGAAGAATAAATAGTTACCCGCTATGAATTGAATGCGCATCAGCATATGGAGCAAGAGAAAAGTGTCGAGTCGCTAAGGCATAGTTTATAAGATGTTTGAAATATGTACCTGCCCCCCCTCTATCCCACGTGTCACTCTCATGCTATATAACTTTAATTGATGCACACTGAATCTTGTTGGATGAGTGGGAATAAGCTTTTTTGGTTTTCTTAATTTATTAATCGAGCAAAGGATTGAGGCTACAAAATTTCGTGTTATCACCTACAAGCATTGCAGTTAAACCAAGTTTCAAGAGACACGTAATATAAAACAGAGCTGCTTAGAACAGAAGAGTCGCGTTGGAGCAAAAGAAGAACTTGGAATAAGAATCAGTCTGGTTTAGCAGAAACAGAAGCAGCAATAGCAGCCACGAAGCGATCGATCCTAATTGCGGAGCGTCGTACGCGCCAGCCCGCAGCTGACATTAGGGCGTTGACGTCGTCGCGACGGAGATGAAGCGCGTCTGCTGTACGATTATGCAAATACTATCGTGCGCTGCAATATCGTATGTATTCTATCTCTCGGTGTATTGCGCATTTTTATGCATTATCACAGACAATTTTCTACTCGTAACAACGATTACGTTACCTTACGTACTTTAATCAGATTAGTCTGTGATTATGAGGGATATATGATCTATATGCGCCTTGCGTTGTACAGCGCTTTCGACTATTTTCTTCTCAAGTCTTTTGCGCATTTGCTGTTTACACGGTGTATATTATAATATTGACGAAAAATAAAGTATGTTCGTTATCCTCAGTTTACACCTACACAGCTCATTGCTCGAATTCGAGAATTCCTTAAAATGTAGGCAGCTGTAGACTATTGTATACACGAGCGATTCCGCATAAGCGCAGAGCGAATCTGGCGCGAATTCCCGCGTAGCCAAGATTAGTATTCTCACAAAAGTAAACTAACGTATCACAAAGAAAATAATTTTTCGGATTCCTTTGCACGTAACAGCACTTATATATAAGTAACTCAAAGGCGTTAAAATCCTTTAGGTAAGCCCGACAATAACTGAGACACATCTCATACGGGCCGCTCGAATGAGCTAGAGTCGCTGAAAAAAAGAAGAAAATCAATCACGGTATATTATACGTACTCAAGTAATCTATATACTGCCCGTACGTGGATACCATGCGGCGAAGTTGAATTCCTAAAGAACAATAACAAGTAGCGTGTCATGTTTTAGAGATAAACTGCGTATCGTCGTTGTAACAGTGTTGTTCAGACTGCCTCCTATATATAGTGCTGTAGTACAGAAAGCGAGTGATTAGGAAGGAAAATGTTACCTAAATAAAAAAAAAGTTTAGTTATATTTGAAAAACATTATGTGATTATGCCAAATGATTTATCCTGACACTCTTTACCAAATAGCTTGGAGAAAAATTCAAACCGATCAATAAAATTATATCTCACGATAATTAGGACTTATGGGAGCAAACCTAGAAATACAATCGGCACTTTATGAGACAAAAATTTAACATTGCAAGCAACAGCCACGTATAAAAATACTGTTTAAGTGCGCAAGAAAAATTAAAACAGTATCGTGCATAAGATGAAAATATAGAAAAGCTCAATGACATTAATGACCTACCACGAGATGTTGCCTTTACTGCGCTGCGCACGCCTGCGGGAATCTTTATTATGTTCGAGGTATTTTAGAACTCGCGCTGTCAGATCGCTTCCGGCAGCTGATTCCGCCTCGTGTATGTGTGTACCCGACGTCTGTAGAGAACGAAACAAAAAATAGAGAATGTAAAAGGGGAAGCCCTTTTTTCAAGATATCTATAAACGCACATATGCAGGGATCTATCTCTAATATATACCTACACGAAATTTCAATTATTGGGGTGAGGCATACAGTACGAAACGGCATCCACAATACGAAACATTCATCGGCTCTACTTCCTCCATTGGAATC
This sequence comes from Muscidifurax raptorellus, assembly GCA_020010945.3. Taxonomy (NCBI): domain Eukaryota; kingdom Metazoa; phylum Arthropoda; class Insecta; order Hymenoptera; family Pteromalidae; genus Muscidifurax; species Muscidifurax raptorellus. Next base: position 33,769 of record CM052081.1, on the reverse strand, counting down.
GTCCCGCAAATGTGATTTTACTGACTTTTCCTGTTACAAAATTTAATTTCCAGAACAAATTTTTTTCAGACCAGTCTATTTGTTACTGGTGATACTACCATTCGTTTTCTCAAATTTACGGCCAAACAACTTATAATATCAATAATAGTAAAAAAAATTTTCAAAATTGTTTTAAAAAATGTTACAATATGTTAAAAATTTAAATTGTAAATTCATCTCAAGTTCGTAAGCGAAACTAGAAAGAAGTATGGTACATACGTATAATGGTAAAAACGAAATAATAGTTTATTATTGGGAACGGCTTGGACAATGAAGTGATTGAGTGACGTGACCAAATCATTTTATTACAAAAATCTTAAGGATTAGCAAAGGCACGCTGGACACGCGGCAAATCGTTTGATTAGAAAGGGCTTTTTTGTTTCTTTCTTGTTAACTTGTATCAAAGGAATCTAATTGCATGATGCGCATATATTGCTTATAGAAAAAGGAGAGTAAAAAACACCTTCAAAATACTGCATTTTTTGCTTTTTACTTGCAGATTTTAACGTATCGACGCCTATTTTAGTTCCTTAGGAAATGTCAGTAGGATTTCAAATCGGACCTGAGTAATAACACACATTGTTCAAGAAAACTTGTAGAGTTATTTTTAAAAAAGCGTGGTTATGCTTCACCTATAAGTGCTATCACTTAGGAGGTCGTTGAGAAAAATAATGTGTGATAAATATTACGAAGCACGCAAATCTAGTTTTTTTTGCGAACAATTTAAAATGAGAGAGAGTTTAAACAGATGAAAAAAATTTGAAATGCTTAATTGTGTTATTTTTTAAAATTATACCAGTCTATGTGATACTAGGGCTCCTCTGGTCTCGATTTTTATAATAACATTATAGAATTGATATTATTTCTAAAGTGTATATATATGTATATATATATACACAATTTTTAATATAATTAAAGTTTTTAAATCTGACAATGTTTATAGTCTTGCCATTTCAAAATTTTAGGTCTTTTTTATTTGTTTTTGACTTAAAAAACGAAATCTATGATAAAATTTTTTCAAAAATATGCTCCCTTGTACAGGAAGCTTTCTTTCTTTTTGTAAATCGATATGTTATATTGGTATATTTGTAGAAGTCTGGTAGAATTGTAAGTATTTCGAAATATTTCTCGATATACATAGAATTAAAGCAAATTGCCAGAGACTTAATCATGTAATTGTGAAAGCATTATGGTCTTCCAAACAATTGTCATCATTCAAACCTTGCCTTGTGTCCTTATACAAAGAAAACATGTATCAAACAATGAAGCTTTTTCTATTAAGCTCGACTCATGCTCATCAGCAGCAAGCTAGTCCTTGCCCGCGTCATTCTAGCACGGTGTATTATATGCAGTGTACCTGCGTACTTCTACTATCTTCGTGCGAAGAATGGCACGTGACGTATTTCCTCCGAGACTATATTAATTGTGCCGCGCATTCTCATTGCACCGTTGAATAGCGTGCTTGCGTTGGCTCGAATTGTGCTTTTATGTAGAAAATTATCTCACACTTAGCAAACTCCAAATATAAACATGCTGTACTTTTTTAATTAGCTCACTAGACGGTATAGGTATCAACTGAAAGTGAACTTTTTTGTAGGTTCGACAACCCTTGTTATACTTCGATAACCCTTGTTATAATAAGACAGGCTATTTCAATGCTAAATGTATAATTTCATAATCTTATAGTTATGTATTATTAAAAGCACTTTATTTTGAGTAACTTTGCGTGACGATACGAGAGCAAGGGGAAACAGTATGTCACAAACTTTCTTTCGAATAATGGCTTCTTGGAAGGAATCCTGTAAACGCAAAACGAATACCTTCCGCTGTTTCTTATGCTCACATACAAAATTCCAGGCGATTTATTTCGAGATTGCGAATCTTATTTAACAAGAAATAATAATTAAATCAAATAACGTGGGAAGTTATCGCATATCGATCTTCTCCATGCGTGTTAGAGGGTATAATGTAATTCGGACAAGAGCTTATAATAATTTGAGCGTCGCCAATAGACAGGAATTGTACACTGAACGTGAACAACATCTGTCACGAACGTTTTGAAAATTTGCAAGTGTAAATCGACTGATTTTAAAGACGTCTATGTTATTTTCATCCCAGTCGAAATAAGCGGGATGAATAGTAGCTAACAGTTTGCGGAATGATTGGCTACTCACAGCAATTAGTAATTTGATTAGATGTGCGAAAAGCTGCTTTAATCGTGCTTCAACATACAGTGACTGGGATACCTCCAGCTTTTCAACTGCAATGTATAGTGCAGAACACTATGCGCGATATCCGAAATGTGGCAAGCACTCTATAGATAAATATTTAGTTTTAATTTTATTAATATGTAGATCTGGAGTTCCGCGTGTAAATATTATATGAACTGAAATATGAGATTTTATATAACATTATTGATTTATATATTCCGTGTTATTGCATGTAAATCGAAGATTAATTGACCGATTTGTAAGACAAATATAATAAGAAAATTAGACTGAAGGTCATAACTTTTGATATATTGCTTGTTGAAGGTTTTGGTAGACCTATGTTCATCTTTAGCAGGCGGTTGTTGATTGAATAAACAAATTGGGTATACGAACAATACACTTATTACCTTGTATCTTTCTTTAGTTTTAAATAAGATTTAAGCAAATTATGCATTCATTCAGCAATATTATGCAATTTTTTTCCAGTCATTTGGTTGAGGTTTGTTCCAATAATGTCGAGTTGAACAGAAAGTCAGTTTTTATTTTTCGTGCACTCACGCACATGTATTTTTACCGAAATTAGCTAATTGAAGCTAGTCATCCATAGCACGCGAATAGCAACAGTAAATGAATCAGCACTTATACTATAGAGAAGTGAGAAATTCTCTTAACAGCAAAATCTTGCTGGCCCAGGCCCACGCTTCTCTGGTCTCGGTTGGGTACGCTTATAAGCGCGTATACTATATTATAAGCCAGGGGCCCACGCATCACAGGCACAAAACCAGTCCACCCACTTTCGGCCTCAGCTCATACATGTGCTGCCCCACCTCGATGGCAGTGCGCGACTCTTGCCATTTAAAACGCTACGACGCAGCGCATAGGCAAATAAGCACATTCTCCGTCTTCGTCTTTCCTTCCTGTCTGTCATGTCTCAGCATTTTTTTTTCACAACGAGAGAGAGAGAGAGAGAGAGAGAGAGAGAGAGAGAGAGAGAGAGAGAGAGAGAGAAAAAGAAAGAGAGAGAGCCTTCCGAGATGAGGAGAGCTTTTGCCTTGCGTGTAGCTGTACTAACGTTCAGTGTCGTTTCGACGCCGCACAAGGCATCAACAAATGAACGAACGAACGAACGAAAAACAAGACTTTGTAGAACTGCCTGGTTTCTGTCGGTGTTGTGCAATATTTTTTTGCTCCTATAATTATAATACGTTTCTGATAAGATTATAAAATGTGAAAAACACCACATTTTATAGAAACCTTTCCCTAAAAAATAAAAAAAATAAAGACCTACCTACAATCTGTGTAACGTGTTGTGACGCTGACGGAGTGAGATATCATAGAAAAACGAAGCGCGAGGGTTACACCGCACATATATATATATATATATATATATATATATATGTATGTGCCGCCGCGATAAGAAGCGATACAAGCCCTCAAGAGCAACTAAGAATTTTTTACTTTCATCATCGAATAGATCACAACAACATTGGATTTTTGTGGCTATATATTGTACGGAAAGAAGTTTAGCTGATTTATTATTCTGGAGTATAAACCAGTCGCTATATTGAGTCCTTGTATGATATCCATGCAAGTAAATTGCAAATTGTTGTTACTGAAGCCGGAAAAACAGAAAATCAAATCATACGACAATCTCAAAGCATGAACGAATAAAAAGAAAGAGGAAGAAATTGAAGAAAAAGAAAAAAAAGGACATGCAAGATCGATAAAATTGTTCACATTCCCAATAAAAAACGTCATCTGACTGCATCTCACTGCTAGGACACCTCGAGATATGATATCCGTGGAGGGTACGGAAAGTTACTTGTTCTCCTTATTCTTATAAATTAACAAACGGAGACTGCCGCCGCTTTATTACGCCAGAGTTGATACTCGGTTGATCTTGCCGTGACGACTTTTTTTTGTTATAAGCTGCTGATACCTTCAACAGCTGAGATAACGAATAAAGATTACGAAGTCTTTTGGATATATATAGTATCCCGATGTATACGTGAAAAGTTTATTGTAATTAATGGAGATTCGTTCTTTTACATGCGTTTTTCAATTAGAAGTGGGCTGCACTTATAATACTGAATAAAGAAATGGGCGGCATACTTGGCGCTCAAAAATTGTATAACGCAGCAGGCGGGTTGCATAATCATCAGTGAAAAGTTTCGAACTTGTGAGGTTGTGCGTAGCGAGGAAGTAAACTACTCGCGGTGCCTACCTTATATGGACTCTGCATCTGGAACGTAAGAAGTTACGTGAACGTCTGAGTGATTGCGAGTAGACAAAAAAGCTGTGTTACTGATACTTTTGGACTCGATAGTAAATTCTACTGCTTTACTGAACTCCAACGTTCTCCCTCTCTCTCTCTCTCCCTCGCATAGTCGTCGACGTATAATTGAAAGCTGATCATTAACTTGTAGCTCATCAGCAATAATCTGCATGGAAGAAAACAAAAAATGGCCATCACCTGTACCGGTCCACCACCTCTGCCTCCGGGCAAGCGTTTTGTACAGCGTGCCTCAGCGCGCAAACAACTATCCATTGGTGTGACGTATCGAAGTTTCCGAGATCCGAGCCTCGAAGCTTGGATACCAGCAGCTCGTGGGCTGCACAGTGACGACGAGAACGAGGACCAAAACTACAACGTCGACGACATCGACGACTTCGATCTCATCGGCATCAAGCTCTGCTGCGACGACGAACCCATTATTCGGTTAGGCTTCGTATTCAGATTCCTTCTCTCTTTAAATTTACAATTAGCCAGGAAAAGCCCTTACGATGACGATGTTGATGACGATGTTCATGATCACGATCATGATGATTTATAAAAATGATGTGCCGTAGCAGCAGCAGCAGCAGCAGCACATATTACGGGACGAGCGCGTCGTCGAGTACCTCGCGGGCTTCCTCGTTTCATCGGGACGACGGAGGCGGCATTAAGCGCGCCAACATCCGCACGGCTAACCTGTTTCGCAGCAGATCGGAGGGCAACTTGGCGGCTGATACTATCACAGCTGAGAAAAAGCAGCAAGGCTTGGGTAACCTCGTTGCCACGCCTCTTGATCGCTGCATCCGAGCAATTTACGGCAGCTGGCGCAACCTCATGCAACGTAAGTTTTCCCCTTTGTGCGACTCTTCGCAGTACAACAGTGGACTATATACATATAGCTTATGCGAATACAGGAATCAGGGAATCAGGAGTTTTGTTTAATTTTGAGAAAATATTACACAATGAACAATTAGTGACTTTTACTATGTAATAATACTATAAATAACTTAGCCAAGTAACTTAACCAAAAACTTTATTATAATGGTTGCAACTGTAAAATTGCAGCAGCAGCGCATTACTTTCATGAAACTCCATAATCAGAATCGCAAGCTCGTTTCATGCAGCCTCACTAGCTCTCATTTATGGATATCTACTACTTTGCTGAACCAACAACCTACGTTTCTTTCCAGAAGTGGAAATTTTTCCTTTTATCGTTACCCTTGCCGCATTTGGACGGTGACTGTGCGCTAGTTTTCCTTCGTTTATTCGTGGTGGGGCAGCTAGCACGCGGTGACCAGCGCTCAGTTTTCGTTGTATTGTAGCGAGTTGAGGGTAGAGAGTAGAAAAAACGAAATTTATGCTCGTGACATGTTGCGCGGTTGTTGCTTGTAGAAATTAAGCCAGCCGCGGGGCCCGAATGGGATATACAACTATTGATACGCTACTTTTTTACTTACTTATATATAATGGCAAGGACGAAGGAAAGTTCAAAGGACATTTGTTTATGTTGCGGGAATTATGAAACGCGTGAGTATTTTATTTGTAAATACTTGCAGTTTTGTTATTTGTAAATTTTGAAAATACTATATAACTTGTAGAAACAGTTTGACAAAAGCGAATTTATAATAATTACGAAATGGAATGTTATGCAATTTTAGAAGAGTATGTCCTTCTCGTAATTGACTAGGGCTTTAATAGGTGATTGCGAGCGTCCCACTGCATTGCCATGTGGCATGGGCTTTGATGTGTTTGGTCCATAATTTCTTACGCATTTGCCAATGTTGTTCTGTTAAATTGGTCTCTCTTGTGTCATTGTGTGAACAGAAATTTGCGAGATAATTTGTCTTCAATATTGTTGTTTTCTGGATACTCTTCCTTTTATTATTAGCTTTACTTCTATCCTATATTGATATATCAATATATAGTTTTGTATATTGCACTTTTTCCTTGCCTTTCATTAATTCCTTCGTTTTGATAGCGAAGTGCTTAACTTTTTCTCTTAAATTCATAGAAAAAAGAATCATTGATTTATAGATTTTAAACTATGAGAACTGTCATTTATGGCATAATGAATGTAGATTCTAGTTTTAAATCAGATGTGACATACTCGTCTATATTTTTATTGTATACTTTGAAGAGAATGAACAAACGAACGAAATGCGAGAGGTTCAAGCTCTGAGAGGCAGCGTACTAGTTTCACACAGCTGTATTAGGGTATGTGTCGCGTACGTACATACGCAAGACCTATCAACTGTAGTAAGATTATAAAATGTTGCATCTGGCGGCGGCAGCATTACAGTAGCTTTACTTTACTATCTCAACTAGGAGCGGAGAGCGGCGGGAGAGATGGGCCGATGCGATGTCCGTAAGCGGCAGTGGAATGACCGATCGATCGGTGTGGCGGAGGAGGCGGCGTGGCAATAGTAGGTGTGGGGGGAGAGGAACGAACACGCTCGGCTGCTGCTACTGCTGGCCTATAAGTATAGCTGAATCTGGCCTGTGCTTGGCCGGCTCCAGATAAGGTGTTTTTCTCTGCGGAGAAGAGAGACGAGGGGGAGATCATAACGGTGCAATGTGTGTATATATATATATATATATATATATATATATATATATATATATATATATATATATATATATATATATATGTGTGTGTGTGTATGTGTGTGTGTGTACCTACAATAATTGCTGATCGGCCATTTCAATGTCAGATCGTTTGATCCTGCTAGCGCATCGCGTATATATGCGAATGCGTGTTTTATTTTTTCGCGCATGCTGCCGCTGCTTCAAGTACATTGCTGAATTAATTAATTTGTACTGGATTGGTTTTATTTAAGATTCAACACTAAGCTATACTGCTATATCAATTGTCCGAGAGCCGGCGATTAAAACGTTCGACCCATTGCAAAGCCCGTGCAAAGAAAAATAATAAATAAAAACCAAGATCACTTATGCGATTCTTAATCGGCAGATTATAATATTAAGAAAAGATGTAGTTATTGATTGAACATCGATCGGTCACGGGGAGTCTTGTTATTATGCGCAATTGGATGTCCTAGTAGATGGTGGAAGCGTTGTTGTCATTTTGAGAGGTATACTGTTTAAATCTGCGTCTCGCGTCCAGTGTGCTATATAATATCAGTATCTCGGTAGGTTCTATTTCTAGTTGGGTGCATCTATTATTGTAACTATCCCCCCATATGTTAGTAGTATATTTATCGTTTGCATATTGAATACATGTTATAAATACATTTTAATAGGTGAAAAGTTGTATAAATGTGGATGGTTTGTATGTATGTTACAGTCGGCGGTATGAGTAGGCCGTCGAAAGCAGTAACCCAGGCTAAGAAGGTGGCGCCACCCGCGGTGCCCAATGATTTTCGTCACTCGGGTTCGTCCTTTGGTTCAGCCGGCTACGCGAGTAGCGAGGATGGCAGCTGCTTCCTGCCCGGTGGATTAGTGCAGCAGCACTGCTCTGGCGGCGGTGTCACCAGTATGAATTTGACGGGTGGCGGTAATGTACTCGGAGCTCCTGCCAGCGGTGGGCCGGCCGGCGACGACGGTTCGTACGGCATGCCTGCCGGCAAGAGCCCAGGGCCCATCTTCAGTCATCCCGGCTTTTCTTTTCCAACTATGGTCGGCAAGTATGCCCAACACGCTGAGGATCAAGGTTGTTTGTTTATTAACTATTAAGAATTTATTACTATAAAAATAATAATGACCGCGTATGATGATGCCTATTATGCAGGAATCGACATGACGCAAAGCCCAGGTAGAGACAGTCCGGGCAGCTCGGGATCCGGCTCGGGTTCTCGGCATTCGACGGCCTCGCTGGACTCGGGCCGAGCCTCGGGTTACCACCTAGGACCGCGCAGCGCCGGAGCCCTCACCTCCTCGCCGCGTTGCTCTATCAGCTCGCTCGGCAGTCATCCAGACCGGCCGACCGACCTCGATCTCGTCCATGCCTGGCTCGCCGAGCTCCAATTCGACGAGTACTTTCAACTCTTCGCATCCGCAGGATACGACCTCGCGACCATCACTCGCATGACGCCGGAGGATCTTACGGCCATCGGTAAGTTTAAAAAGGGGACAGAGCTAATGTTGCCAATTATAAACCTATATGCGTATAATTGGCTACTTATTCTGAAAATGTTTGATGCAATAGTCGCTGAACGACCGAGCGTCTTGATAACTCGTAAAATCATAAAAGAACAACACGGTTTCATTAAACATAAGTTCTGAACGTTTGTTGATTAAATAAAATAAATAAATAAATATATAAAACCTTGTTATGAGATTTTCATTCTAGATGAAAATTGAACTTGTCTCTCTCTCTCTCTCTCTCTCTCTCTCTCTGCTGTTGCATTTATTATTATTCTTATCGTTATGCAGGTATAAAAAAGCCCAATCACAGGAAACGACTGAAGACCGAGATAGACAACTTGAACGTGGGCGACGGTCTGCCGGAGCACGTGCCAGGTTCTTTGGAGGAGTGGCTCAGGCTACTCAGACTCGAGGAGTATCTTGGAGCGCTGCACCAGCAGGGCATGCGCTCCGTCGAGGACGTCACGACGCTCACGTGGGAAGATCTCGAAGACATTGGTATCGTGAGACTTGGTCACCAGAAGAAATTGCTGCTCGCTATCAAGCGGGTCAAGGACATCAGGGCCGGCAAACGCATACAGCCACTTGATCTCGCGAGACTCCCACCGCATCCTGGCCACACACAGGTCGTTATGCATTATCACTATTATCATCATGAATGCCGTGTAAAATTTAACCAATGCTGACGTTTCTCATTGCTTTTTTTTCAAAAAACTTAGGAGGTGGTGATCCAGAGGGGCGCTCCGGATCTGCCTTCGCCGGACGAAGACTGCTCTTCTCCGATCCTCAGGTCGTTCCAGCGGCCAAGCGAAACACACATTAGCAGCAGCTTGAGCAGCAACGGAACGTGCTGTAACAGCGGCAACAACAGCAGCCACAGCAATAACAGTGGCAGTGGTAGCAATTGCGCGAGCAACAATAACACGAGTTGGCGTAGTATGTATGCAGCTCTGCCGCAGAGCTGCGTCGAGTACGGCACGCTGAGCCGCGCGCCCAGCCTGATCGTTGGCGGCTGCTCCTCAGTCGGACACTCGCGCGGAAAATCTCTCGAAAGTCTGGAGGATGTACCACTGGGCTATCCACCTTCACCTGCCCCCCAGCTGCATCATCCTCAGATTCTCGATTGGCGACCTCGCAGCTACGACGACGGCGATCTTACACCCACCAATGATCACGCGGTGATTATCGAAACTATCAGTGGTGGCACGCTGCCGAGGCCTCGACATTGCCTTGTCAGACCGAGGCCCGTCGCGAAGGTACGAGTTACGCGATGAATTTCATTTTTCGCATAAAATGCGTAGATCTGCATGAATAAGAGTAGGCTTTCATTTCACAGATCCAGGCTACTCATCAGGGCTCGTATAAGTCACTGCCGCGCGATTTCGACAACAACAAGTATCAGCTGACCTATGGCCACGACAGCAGTCCGAATCTGATGAAGCGCAGGCCACCTTCGCCGCCGCGTCGGCAAAGCTCGCGCGATCTCAGCAGTGGATCATCCATCCCTGGAGGTAATGCTGGCAGCACCGGAACTGATGTCGTCATCGACTGTAGTGGCCCTGTGCCCACGACAACCTGCGACGATCACCACCACCAGCGGCTGTTGCATCACCACCATCACCAGAACCACCAGCAGCAACAGCAGCAGCAGCAGCAGCAGCAGCAGCAGCAGCAAAGCCAGTTTCAACACTTGCAGCACATTACGCGCTCGTCGTCATCGGCGACGCAGTGTCAGGCCTCGCAAACAGCAGCTGGCAGCTCGTCGCCCTCGCAGCTCAGTCGGCCGCCCTCATCGATGTCGCGTAGTTGGGGTAGTGTCAGCACAAATGTCACCGAGGAGCACGAGCTCATGGCTACCCTTGCGTTGCAGCATCGCAACGGTTCCGATGCTAGTTTCAAAGTACGCATTCTTTCAAGAGACGTAGTATTTATTTAGTCGTAATTTTACTCTAACACCTTCCTTTCTTTTTGTAGTCGAGCTCAAGCACTGAATCGGATTCACTGCCATTTGCTAACGAAAACGCTGGCACGATAAAGCAGCGCGCGGCGCGCGCTGCCCAGGAGTATGCCAATAGTCCCAGCCACGTGATGTCTCAGCATCATCACTCGTCATCGTCTTCGTCAACAATGAGCGTTAGCAGCGAGCCAGCCGACGTGCTCAGCGACATCGGTAATATGCTGACAAACCTTACGAATGAGCTCGATGCGATGCTTGAAGAGGAGAAACGGCAGGGCCTCAATCCATAATCGTCATCGCTGATACTATCACCACCAATGTTGTTATTGTTGTTGTTGCCATATAAGGAACACAGGACAAAGATGAGACACAGATGCTTTTCTACCGAACGACTGACTGATTTTCTAGGACCACGTCGAGGTTGCACACACACACACACACACACGCAGACGATTGTAAAGGAGTTGTTTGTATTTTAATATTTTTTTTTTTGCATCCTCTGACAATGCTCTAGAATCGAGCAGTTTGTGCCATATCGTTCAAACGAAAGGATTATAAACGAGATTTTTTAACCCAATAGCATGCAATGAAATTGAAGTAGAAGACCACTCTTTATAAAATTACCAAAGAGTCTAACAGTATAGAAAAATTGTAGTTTTTGACGAGGAAAATTTTCTACTAATTATAAAATAGAAGAAAAATTTGACTTTGTACACATCTTGTCAATACATCTTGAGCCATAGATCATATAAAAACCTTTTTGCACGCACAATCACCGCATTGACACGGTGCTCTTTTGGATACATTTTACGGAAAAGACATTACTAATATATTGTATGCCCAAGATAAATAAAGGTATTACTGTAAACGTAAATTTAAAAATACAATACATTCCACAAGCTATTTTGCGTATAGAAGTTTACAGTTGTAGAAAAAGATGTAGAATCAAACGAGGCCGTCGTACAACAATAAAACCACTTGGCGCGATGGCGAAATGAAAGACAAATAAGGCGGATAATGCCAATAACAGGAAAATTGATATTCATTGCAGTAAACAAGCGTGATTGTCATTGTATGTAAAAAAGCGTTTAAGAAAAGTGCAGTTTTTACCACTAATAACTGTGAATATAAGTAACTTATAAGTAGCTATATATACATATATACATCATTTGAATATTAAAAGAATATTCATGCAAAAGGAGAAGTAAATTTTATCCAAAATGAAAAAAGTCGACGAAGCCACTTCTCGACGTCCTGTGTGCCTAGATGTAATTGTGAAAACGAGGAGCGCCTCGAAAAGAAAACTCTTTCTCTGCGTACTGGCATTGCGAGAGGCAACTTAAAATTGAAGTACGAGAGAGAGAACGTACATTATTTAAGATGAACTTGTAGGTGTAAGTTTAATCGAGTAAATGTAGAATGAAAAAAAAATTAAGAAATAATTTACCGTAGCCGCCGGGCGGGGCTACCGACATGTCTTGTTAATTATTGTAGGTGTATAGTTATATTAATAACATATGGAAAAAAATACGATGGAGGTAGTGATTTTTGGTAATGTCGCTCTTCTAAACATATTGAAAACTCAAGAACTATAACGATTTTCCGACATAATTGTAAGGAGCGCGATACTTTAATAATGTACAGAATTTATTACATTTGGTAAATTTTTACGCGAAAATGATAATACGGTCATTGTTTTTAAAGAATATGTTGCACTCGTTGTAATGTCATCATCGTTTTACTTAAGTGTTGGCCATTGTACAACTCGAGGGGTATTTAATTTATCTAGCAAGGATGACGCATCATCCGAGTTTGCAAAGCCATTTATAAGGAAACATTTATTTAGCACTTCTTTTTAACTGCGTTCATTGCTCTTTGCATTATGTAAATAAATTGAAGTAATATTTAATCGAGGTTAGTTTTAAGAATGCTTTAATTTTTATAGCGCAAACTGAGAAAGAGCGGTTGAAAATGTAAAAGGCTTTTTCGAAGAGTAAACGAGAATAAATGAATATTCCGATGCACGAGGAATATTCGACTTGCCCACTTGCAAGACTGATTAATAAATCACGAATATAAGGCACTGCCAATGTAACATCACCGTTTTCATATAGAGCAGTTATAAAAATCGTGTTGTAATGCAATCAACGCGCAATTAATAATTCTGATTACATCTTTTGAGTTGGTTTAATAAAAAACACACACACATGGACGGAGTTTATAAAATTGTTAATAGGTAGAAATGATTTAGTTGTATAATTTAAAAAGAATGCATCGTTTGTAATACAGATATGTTATTTAGAATATGAGTATGATACTAACTTTACAGCAATAAAAAATATATCTAAATAATTTATTTTTCATTTGATTACCTTTTATTATTATTATTATTATTAAATGGCATCATACATGTCTTTGAAAGGCATCTTAGAGAGGCAAAAACAGTTGCCTGTACGTAGAGGTAGCATACATAGACATTAATACTACAAAAACTATAAGGTGCTAGGTACACTATCAGAGTGATTGCCATATACAATATATACGGTTTTGCTTACATTGAGCGGTAATTTATTTAGGTTTAGCTATTTTCCAAAGAAGATATTCATTTAAGCTTTCTTGTGCAGCTGCCCACGAGTTATCGCATGAAATGATAACTGTGTCATCTGCGTAAGATAAAATAGTTTCATCTTGCATATCTATGAATAGGTAATTAACATATAAAATAAAAAATAAAGGACCCAGTATGTTTCCTCGCGGAACGTCTATCGTAATTTCTTTATACTCACTCTTGTAGTTACTTATTTTTACATATTTTTTCCTATCAGATAATCAGTAATTTTAATGCCTTTCCTCTTACACCGTATCTTTCTTATTTGTCCAACAGTATACTACGCTCTACAGCATCAATAGCTTTAGTTAGGGCTAAGAACGTTGTTATAATCGGTTAATTTAATAATAATATTTGTTGGATAATTAAGAGCATCTGTCGTTACTCTCTTTCTTATACAGCCAAATTCTTTATTTTTTTTTTCATAATAAAAATATACACTTTATTGCATATGATATTTTCAAATTCATTGTTATACATACGTGATCCACGTCACCCAATAGCCCAATAAAGTAGTAACCCAATAAACCCAGTAACCCAAGCAACCCATCGTGATCCCTACGTGATCTACGTCACCCAATAGCCCAATAAAGTAGTAACCCAATAAACCCAGTAACCCAAGTAACCCATCGTGATCCCTACGTGATCCACGTCACCCAATAGCCCAATAAAGTAGTAACCCAATTAACCCAGTAACCTAAGTAACCCATCATGATTCATACGTGACCACGTCACCCAATAGCGCAATAAAGTAGTAACCCAATTAACCCAGTAACCCAAGTAACCCATCGTGATAGCTACGTGATCCACGTCACCCAATAGCGCAATAAAGTAGTAACCCAATTAACCCAGTAACGCATGTAACCCATCGTGATCCATACGTGATCCACGTCACCCAATAGCCCAATAAAGTAGTAACCCAATAAACCCAGTAACCCAAGTAACCCATCGTGATCCCTACGTGATCCACGTCACCCAATAGCCCAATAAAGTAGTAACCCAATTAACCCAGTAACCCAAGTAACCCATCATCATTCATACGTGACCACGTCACCCAATAGCACAATAAAGTAGTAACCCAATTAACCCAGTAACCCAAGTAACCCATCATGATTCATACGTGACCACGTCACCCAATAGCGCAATAAAGTAGTAACCCAATTAACCCAGTAACCCAAGTAACCCATCGTGATACCTACGTGATCCACGTCACCCAATAGCGCAATAAAGTAGTAACCCAATTAACCCAGTAACCCAAGTAACCCATCGTGATCCCTACGTGATCCACGTCACCCAATAGCCCAATAAAGTAGTAACCCAATTAACCCAGTAACCCAAGTAACCCATCATGATTCATACGTGACCACGTCACCCAATAGCGCAATAAAGTAGTAACCCAAATAACCCAGTAACCCAAGTAACCCATCGTGATACCTACGTGATCCACGTCACCCAATAGCCCAATAAAGTAGTAACCCAATTAACCGAGTAACCCATGTAACCCATCGTGATCCATACGTGATCCACGTCACCCAATAGCCCAATAAAGTAGTAACCCAATAAACCCAGTAACCCAAGTAACCCATCGTGATCCCTACGTGATCCACGTCACCCAATAGCCCAATAAAGTAGTAACCCAATTAACCCAGTAACCCAAGTAACCCATCATGATTCATACGTGACCACGTCACCCAATAGCGCAATAAAGTAGTAACCCAATTAACCCAGTAACCCAAGTAACCCATCGTGATACCTACGTGATCCACGTCACCCAATAGCGCAATAAAGTAGTAACCCAATTAACCCAGTAACCCAAGTAATCCATCGTGATCCCTACGTGATCCACGTCACCCAATAGCCCAATAAAGTAGTAACCCAATAAACCCAGTAACCCAAGTAACCCATCGTGATCCCTACGTGATCCACGTCACCCAATAGCCCAATAAAGTAGTAACCCAATAAACCCAGTAACCCAAGTAACCCATCGTGTTCCCTACGTGATCCACGTCACCCAATAGCCCAATAAAGTAGTAACCCAGTAACCCAAGTAACCTATCATGATTCATACGTGATCACGTCACCCAATAGCGCAATAAAGTAGTAACCCAATTAACCCAGTAACCCAAGTAACCCATCATGATTCATACGTGACCACGTCACCCAATAGCGCAATAAAGTAGTAACCCAATTAACCCAGTAACCCAAGTAACCCATCGTGATACCTACGTGATCCACGTCACCCAATAGCGCAATAAAGTAGTAACCCAATTAACCCAGTAACCCATGTAACCCATCGTGATCCATACGTGATCCACGTCACCCAATAGCCCAATAAAGTAGTAACCCAATAAACCCAGTAACCCATCGTGATCCCTACGTGATCCACGTCACCCAATAGCCCAATAAAGTAGTAACCCAATTAACCCAGTAACCCAAGTAACCCATCGTGATCTATACGTGATCCACGTCACCCAATAACCCAATAACCCAATAAACCCAGTAACCCAAGTAACCCATCGTGATCCCTACGTGATCCACGTCACCCAATAGCCCAATAAAGTAGTAACCCAATTAACCCAGTAACCTAAGTAACCCATCATGATTCATACGTGACCACGTCACCCAATAGCGTAATAAAGTAGTAACCCAATTAACCCAGTAACCCAAGTAACCCATCGTGATACCTACGTGATCCACGCCACCCAATAGCGCAATAAAGTAGTAACCCAATTAACCCAGTAACCCATGTAACCCATCGTGATCCCTACGTGATCCACGTTACCCAATAGCCCAATAAAGTAGTAACCCTAATAACTCATCCAGATCCTATAACCCAACTGAATCATCGTGATTCATAGACCCAATAACTCAATGAAGCAATAACCCAACAAGTCAGCCCAATTACTCATAAATCTAATAACCGAAAAGCACATCGAGACCTCGTACCTCATCTGAGCCTAGTAACCCGAGAACTGTATAACCCAGTAACCCAAGTAACCCATCATGATCCATACGTGATCCACGTCACCCAATAGCCCAATAAAGTAGTAACCCAATAAACCCAGTAACCCAAGTAACCCATCGTGATCCCTACGTGATCCACGTCACCCAATAGCCCAATAAAGTAGTAACCCAATCAACCCAGTAACCCAAGTAACCCATCATGATTCATACGTGATCACGTCACCCAATAGCGCAATAAAGTAGTAACCCAATTAACCCAGTAACCCATGTAACCCATCGTGATACCTACGTGATCCACGTCACCCAATAGCGCAATAAAGTAGTAACCCAATTAACCCAAGTAACCTATCATGATTCATACGTGATCACGTCACCCAATAGCGCAATAAAGTAGTAACCCAATTAACCCAGTAACCCAAGTAACCCATCATGATTCATACGTGACCACGTCACCCAATAGCGCAATAAAGTAGTAACCCAATTAACCCAGTAACCCAAGTAACCCATCGTGATACCTACGTGATCCACGTCACCCAATAGCGCAATAAAGTAGTAACCCAATTAACCCAGTAACCCATGTAACCCATCGTGATCCATACGTGATCCACGTCACCCAATAGCCCAATAAAGTAGTAACCCAATAAACCCAGTAACCCATCGTGATCCCTACGTGATCCACGTCACCCAATAGCCCAATAAAGTAGTAACCCAATTAACCCAGTAACCCAAGTAACCCATCGTGATCTATACGTGATCCACGTCACCCAATAACCCAATAACCCAATAAACCCAGTAACCCAAGTAACCCATCATGATCCATACGTGATCCACGTCACCCAATAGCCCAATAAAGTAGTAACCCAATAAACCCAGTAACCCAAGTAACCCATCATGATTCATACGTGACCACGTCACCCAATAGCGTAATAAAGTAGTAACCCAATCAACCCAGTAACCCAAGTAACCCATCATGATTCATACGTGATCACGTCACCCAATAGCGCAATAAAGTAGTAACCCAATTAACCCAGTAACCCATGTAACCCATCGTGATACCTACGTGATCCACGTCACCCAATAGCGCAATAAAGTAGTAACCCAATTAACCCAGTAACCCAAGTAACCCATCGTGATCCCTACGTGATCCACGTTACCCAATAGCCCAATAAAGTAGTAACCCTAATAACTCATCCAGATCCTATAACCCAACTGAATCATCGTGATTCATAGACCCAATAACTCAATGAAGCAATAACCCAACAAGTCAGCCCAATTACTCATAAATCTAATAACCGAAAAGCACATCGAGACCTCGTACCTCATCTGAGCCTAGTAACCCGAGAACTGTATAACCCAGTAACCCAAGTAACCCATCATGATCCATACGTGATCCACGTCACCCAATAGCCCAATAAAGTAGTAACCCAATAAACCCAGTAACCCAAGTAACCCATCGTGATCCCTACGTGATCCACGTCACCCAATAGCCCAATAAAGTAGTAACCCAATCAACCCAGTAACCCAAGTAACCCATCATGATTCATACGTGATCACGTCACCCAATAGCGCAATAAAGTAGTAACCCAATTAACCCAGTAACCCATGTAACCCATCGTGATACCTACGTGATCCACGTCACCCAATAGCGCAATAAAGTAGTAACCCAATTAACCCAGTAACCCAAGTAACCCATCGTGATCCCTACGTGATCCACGTTACCCAATAGCCCAATAAAGTAGTAACCCTAATAACTCATCCAGATCCTATAACCCAACTGAATCATCGTGATTCATAGACCCAATAACTCAATGAAGCAATAACCCAACAAGTCAGCCCAATTACTCATAAATCTAATAACCGAAAAGCACATCGAGACCTCGTACCTCATCTGAGCCTAGTAACCCGAGAACTGTATAACCCAGTAACCCAAGTAACCCATCATGATCCATACGTGATCCACGTCACCCAATAGCCCAATAAAGTAGTAACCCAATAAACCCAGTAACCCAAGTAACCCATCGTGATCCCTACGTGATCCACGTCACCCAATAGCCCAATAAAGTAGTAACCCAATCAACCCAGTAACCCAAGTAACCCATCATGATTCATACGTGATCACGTCACCCAATAGCGCAATAAAGTAGTAACCCAATTAACTCAGTAACCCAAGTAACCCATCATGATTCATACGTGACCACGTCACCCAATAGCGCAATAAAGTAGTAACCCAATTAACCCAGTAACCCAAGTAACCCATCGTGATACCTACGTGATCCACGTCATCCAATAGCGCAATAAAGTAGTAACCCAATTAACCCAGTAACCCATGTAACCCATCGTGATCCATACGTGATCCACGTCACCCAATAGCTTAATAAAGTAGTAACCCAATTAACCCAGTATCCCATGTAACCCATCGTGATCCATACGTGATCCACGTCACCCAATAGCCCAATAAAGTAGTAACCTAATAAACCCAGTAACCCAAGTAACCCATCGTGATCCCTACGTGATCCACGTCACCCAATAGCCCAATAAAGTAGTAACCCAATTAACCCAGTAACCCAAGTAACCCATCCTGATTCATACGTGACCACGTCACCCAATAGCGCAATAAAGTAGTAACCCAATTAACCCAGTAACCCATGTAACCCATCGTGATCCATACGTGATCCACGTCACCCAATAGCTCAATAAAGTAGTAACCTAATAACTCGTATAGATCCTATAACCCAATAACCCAACTGAATCATCGTGATCCATGGAGACCCAATAAAGCAATAACCCAATAAGTCAGCCCAATTATTCATAAAACAAATAACCGAAAAGCACATCGAGACCTCGTACCTCATCTGAGCCTAGTAACCCGAGAACTGTATAACCCAGTAACCCAAGTAACCCATCATGATCCATACGTGATACACGTCACCCAATAGCCCAATAAAGTAGTAACCCAATAAACCCAGTAACCCAAGTAACCCATCGTGATCCCTACGTGATCCACGTCACCCAATAGCCCAATAAAGTAGTAACCCAATTAACCCAGTAACCCAAGTAACCCATCATGATTCATACGTGACCACGTCACCCAATAGCGCAATAAAGTAGTAACCCAATCAACCCAGTAACCCAAGTAACCCATCGTGATACCTACGTGATCCACGTCACCCAATAGCGCAATAAAGTAGTAACCCAATTAAACCAGTAATCCATGTAACCCATCGTGATCCATACGTGATCCACGTCACCCAATAGCCCAATAAAGTAGTAACCCAATAAACCCAGTAACCCAAGTAACCCATCATGATTCATACGTGACCACGTCACCCAATAGCCCAATAAAGTAGTAACCCAATTAACCCAGTAACCTAAGTAACCCATCGTGATCCCTACGTGATCCACGTCACCCAATAGCGCAATAAAGTAGTAACCCAATTAACCCAGTAACCCAAGTAACCCATCGTGATCCCTACGTGATCCACGTCACCCAATAGCCCAATAAAGTAGTAACCCAATAATCCCAGTAACCCAAGTAACCCATCGTGATCCATACGTGATCCACGTCACCCAATAACCCAATAACCCAATAAACCCAGTAACCCAAGTAACCCATCGTGATCCCTACGTGATCCACGTCACCCAATAGCCCAATAAAGTAGTAACCCAATAAACCCAGTAACCCAAGTAACCCATCGTGATCCCTACGTGATCCACGTCACCCAATAGCCCAATAAAGTAGTAACCCAATTAACCCAGTAACCCAAGTAACCCATCGTGATCCCTACGTGATCCACGTCACCCAATAGCCCAATAAAGTAGTAACCCAATAAACCCACTAACCCAAGTAACCCATCGTGATCCCTACGTGATCCACGTCACCCAATAGCCCAATAACCCAATAAACCCAGTAACCCAAGTAACCCATCGTGATCCCTACGTGATCCACGTCACCCAATAGCCCAATAAAGTAGTAACCCAATTAACCCAGTAACCCAAGTAACCCATCATGATTCATACGTGACCACGTCACCCAATAGCGCAATAAAGTAGTAACCCAAATAACCCAGTAACCCAAGTAACCCATCGTGATACCTACGTGATCCACGTCACCCAATAGCCCAATAAAGTAGTAACCCAATTAACCGAGTAACCCATGTAACCCATCGTGATCCATACGTGATCCACGTCACCCAATAGCCCAATAAAGTAGTAACCCAATAAACCCAGTAACCCAAGTAACCCATCGTGATCCCTACGTGATCCACGTCACCCAATAGCCCAATAAAGTAGTAACCCAATTAACCCAGTAACCCAAGTAACCCATCATGATTCATACGTGACCACGTCACCCAATAGCGCAATAAAGTAGTAACCCAATTAACCCAGTAACCCAAGTAACCCATCGTGATACCTACGTGATCCACGTCACCCAATAGCGCAATAAAGTAGTAACCCAATTAACCCAGTAACCCAAGTAATCCATCGTGATCCCTACGTGATCCACGTCACCCAATAGCCCAATAAAGTAGTAACCCAATAAACCCAGTAACCCAAGTAACCCATCGTGATCCCTACGTGATCCACGTCACCCAATAGCCCAATAAAGTAGTAACCCAATAAACCCAGTAACCCAAGTAACCCATCGTGTTCCCTACGTGATCCACGTCACCCAATAGCCCAATAAAGTAGTAACCCAGTAACCCAAGTAACCTATCATGATTCATACGTGATCACGTCACCCAATAGCGCAATAAAGTAGTAACCCAATTAACCCAGTAACCCAAGTAACCCATCATGATTCATACGTGACCACGTCACCCAATAGCGCAATAAAGTAGTAACCCAATTAACCCAGTAACCCAAGTAACCCATCGTGATACCTACGTGATCCACGTCACCCAATAGCGCAATAAAGTAGTAACCCAATTAACCCAGTAACCCATGTAACCCATCGTGATCCATACGTGATCCACGTCACCCAATAGCCCAATAAAGTAGTAACCCAATAAACCCAGTAACCCATCGTGATCCCTACGTGATCCACGTCACCCAATAGCCCAATAAAGTAGTAACCCAATTAACCCAGTAACCCAAGTAACCCATCGTGATCTATACGTGATCCACGTCACCCAATAACCCAATAACCCAATAAACCCAGTAACCCAAGTAACCCATCGTGATCCCTACGTGATCCACGTCACCCAATAGCCCAATAAAGTAGTAACCCAATTAACCCAGTAACCTAAGTAACCCATCATGATTCATACGTGACCACGTCACCCAATAGCGTAATAAAGTAGTAACCCAATTAACCCAGTAACCCAAGTAACCCATCGTGATACCTACGTGATCCACGCCACCCAATAGCGCAATAAAGTAGTAACCCAATTAACCCAGTAACCCATGTAACCCATCGTGATCCCTACGTGATCCACGTTACCCAATAGCCCAATAAAGTAGTAACCCTAATAACTCATCCAGATCCTATAACCCAACTGAATCATCGTGATTCATAGACCCAATAACTCAATGAAGCAATAACCCAACAAGTCAGCCCAATTACTCATAAATCTAATAACCGAAAAGCACATCGAGACCTCGTACCTCATCTGAGCCTAGTAACCCGAGAACTGTATAACCCAGTAACCCAAGTAACCCATCATGATCCATACGTGATCCACGTCACCCAATAGCCCAATAAAGTAGTAACCCAATAAACCCAGTAACCCAAGTAACCCATCGTGATGCCTACGTGATCCACGTCACCCAATAGCCCAATAAAGTAGTAACCCAATCAACCCAGTAACCCAAGTAACCCATCATGATTCATACGTGATCACGTCACCCAATAGCGCAATAAAGTAGTAACCCAATTAACCCAGTAACCCATGTAACCCATCGTGATACCTACGTGATCCACGTCACCCAATAGCGCAATAAAGTAGTAACCCAATTAACCCAAGTAACCTATCATGATTCATACGTGATCACGTCACCCAATAGCGCAATAAAGTAGTAACCCAATTAACCCAGTAACCCAAGTAACCCATCATGATTCATACGTGACCACGTCACCCAATAGCGCAATAAAGTAGTAACCCAATTAACCCAGTAACCCAAGTAACCCATCGTGATACCTACGTGATCCACGTCACCCAATAGCGCAATAAAGTAGTAACCCAATTAACCCAGTAACCCATGTAACCCATCGTGATCCATACGTGATCCACGTCACCCAATAGCCCAATAAAGTAGTAACCCAATAAACCCAGTAACCCATCGTGATCCCTACGTGATCCACGTCACCCAATAGCCCAATAAAGTAGTAACCCAATTAACCCAGTAACCCAAGTAACCCATCGTGATCTATACGTGATCCACGTCACCCAATAACCCAATAACCCAATAAACCCAGTAACCCAAGTAACCCATCGTGATCCCTACGTGATCCACGTCACCCAATAGCCCAATAAAGTAGTAACCCAATTAACCCAGTAACCTAAGTAACCCATCATGATTCATACGTGACCACGTCACCCAATAGCGTAATAAAGTAGTAACCCAATTAACCCAGTAACCCAAGTAACCCATCGTGATACCTACGTGATCCACGCCACCCAATAGCGCAATAAAGTAGTAACCCAATTAACCCAGTAACCCATGTAACCCATCGTGATACCTACGTGATCCACGTCACCCAATAGCGCAATAAAGTAGTAACCCAATTAACCCAGTAACCCAAGTAACCCATCGTGATCCCTACGTGATCCACGTTACCCAATAGCCCAATAAAGTAGTAACCCTAATAACTCATCCAGATCCTATAACCCAACTGAATCATCGTGATTCATAGACCCAATAACTCAATGAAGCAATAACCCAACAAGTCAGCCCAATTACTCATAAATCTAATAACCGAAAAGCACATCGAGACCTCGTACCTCATCTGAGCCTAGTAACCCGAGAACTGTATAACCCAGTAACCCAAGTAACCCATCATGATCCATACGTGATCCACGTCACCCAATAGCCCAATAAAGTAGTAACCCAATAAACCCAGTAACCCAAGTAACCCATCGTGATCCCTACGTGATCCACGTCACCCAATAGCCCAATAAAGTAGTAACCCAATCAACCCAGTAACCCAAGTAACCCATCATGATTCATACGTGATCACGTCACCCAATAGCGCAATAAAGTAGTAACCCAATTAACCCAGTAACCCATGTAACCCATCGTGATACCTACGTGATCCACGTCACCCAATAGCGCAATAAAGTAGTAACCCAATTAACCCAGTAACCCAAGTAACCCATCGTAATCCCTACGTGATCCACGTTACCCAATAGCCCAATAAAGTAGTAACCCTAATAACTCATCCAGATCCTATAACCCAACTGAATCATCGTGATTCATAGACCCAATAACTCAATGAAGCAATAACCCAACAAGTCAGCCCAATTACTCATAAATCTAATAACCGAAAAGCACATCGAGACCTCGTACCTCATCTGAGCCTAGTAACCCGAGAACTGTATAACCCAGTAACCCAAGTAACCCATCATGATCCATACGTGATCCACGTCACCCAATAGCCCAATAAAGTAGTAACCCAATAAACCCAGTAACCCAAGTAACCCATCGTGATCCCTACGTGATCCACGTCACCCAATAGCCCAATAAAGTAGTAACCCAATCAACCCAGTAACCCAAGTAACCCATCATGATTCATACGTGATCACGTCACCCAATAGCGCAATAAAGTAGTAACCCAATTAACTCAGTAACCCAAGTAACCCATCATGATTCATACGTGACCACGTCACCCAATAGCGCAATAAAGTAGTAACCCAATTAACCCAGTAACCCAAGTAACCCATCGTGATACCTACGTGATCCACGTCATCCAATAGCGCAATAAAGTAGTAACCCAATTAACCCAGTAACCCATGTAACCCATCGTGATCCATACGTGATCCACGTCACCCAATAGCTTAATAAAGTAGTAACCCAATTAACCCAGTAACCCATGTAACCCATCGTGATCCATACGTGATCCACGTCACCCAATAGCCCAATAAAGTAGTAACCTAATAAACCCAGTAACCCAAGTAACCCATCGTGATCCCTACGTGATCCACGTCACCCAATAGCCCAATAAAGTAGTAACCCAATTAACCCAGTAACCCAAGTAACCCATCCTGATTCATACGTGACCACGTCACCCAATAGCGCAATAAAGTAGTAACCCAATTAACCCAGTAACCCATGTAACCCATCGTGATCCATACGTGATCCACGTCACCCAATAGCTCAATAAAGTAGTAACCTAATAACTCGTATAGATCCTATAACCCAATAACCCAACTGAATCATCGTGATCCATGGAGACCCAATAAAGCAATAACCCAATAAGTCAGCCCAATTATTCATAAAACAAATAACCGAAAAGCACATCGAGACCTCGTACCTCATCTGAGCCTAGTAACCCGAGAACTGTATAACCCAGTAACCCAAGTAACCCATCATGATCCATACGTGATACACGTCACCCAATAGCCCAATAAAGTAGTAACCCAATAAACCCAGTAACCCAAGTAACCCATCGTGATCCCTACGTGATCCACGTCACCCAATAGCCCAATAAAGTAGTAACCCAATTAACCCAGTAACCCAAGTAACCCATCATGATTCATACGTGACCACGTCACCCAATAGCGCAATAAAGTAGTAACCCAATCAACCCAGTAACCCAAGTAACCCATCGTGATACCTACGTGATCCACGTCACCCAATAGCGCAATAAAGTAGTAACCCAATTAAACCAGTAATCCATGTAACCCATCGTGATCCATACGTGATCCACGTCACCCAATAGCCCAATAAAGTAGTAACCCAATAAACCCAGTAACCCAAGTAACCCATCATGATTCATACGTGACCACGTCACCCAATAGCCCAATAAAGTAGTAACCCAATTAACCCAGTAACCTAAGTAACCCATCGTGATCCCTACGTGATCCACGTCACCCAATAGCGCAATAAAGTAGTAACCCAATTAACCCAGTAACCCAAGTAACCCATCGTGATCCCTACGTGATCCACGTCACCCAATAGCCCAATAAAGTAGTAACCCAATAATCCCAGTAACCCAAGTAACCCATCGTGATCCATACGTGATCCACGTCACCCAATAACCCAATAACCCAATAAACCCAGTAACCCAAGTAACCCATCGTGATCCCTACGTGATCCACGTCACCCAATAGCCCAATAAAGTAGTAACCCAATAAACCCAGTAACCCAAGTAACCCATCGTGATCCCTACGTGATCCACGTCACCCAATAGCCCAATAAAGTAGTAACCCAATTAACCCAGTAACCCAAGTAACCCATCGTGATCCCTACGTGATCCACGTCACCCAATAGCCCAATAAAGTAGTAACCCAATAAACCCACTAACCCAAGTAACCCATCGTGATCCCTACGTGATCCACGTCACCCAATAGCCCAATAACCCAATAAACCCAGTAACCCAAGTAACCCATCGTGATCCCTACGTGATCCACGTCACCCAATAGCCCAATAACCCAATAAACCCAGTAACCCAAGTAACCCATCGTGATCCCTACGTGATCCACGTCACCCAATAGCCCAATAAAGTAGTAACCCAATAAACCCAGTAACCCAAGTAACCCATCGTGATCCATACGTGATCCACGTCACCCAATAGCCCAATAAAGTAGTAACCCAATTAACCCACTAACCCAAGTAACCCATCGTGATCCATACGTGATCCACGTCACCCAATAGCCCAATAAAGTAGTAACCCAATTAACCCACTAACCCAAGTAACCCATCGTGATCCCTACGTGATCCACGTCATCCAATAGCCCAATAAAGTAGTAACCCAATTAACCCAGTAACCCAAGTAACCCATCGTGATCCCTACGTGATCCACGTCACCCAATAGCCCAATAAAGTAGTAACCCAATTAACCCACTAACCCAAGTAACCCATCGTGATCCCTACGTGATCCACGTCACCCAATAGCCCAATAAAGTAGTAACCCAATTAACCCAGTAACCCAAGTAACCCATCGTGATCCCTACGTGATCCACGTCACCCAATAGCCCAATAAAGTAGTAACCCAATTAACCCACTAACCCAAGTAACACATCGTGATCCCTACGTGATCCACGTCACCCAATAGCCCAATAAAGTAGTAACCCAATAAACCCAGTAACCCAAGTAACCCATCGTGATCCCTACGTGATCCACGTCACCCAATAGCCCAATAAAGTAGTAACCCAATAAACCCAGTAACCCAAGTTACCCATCGTGATCCCTACGTGATCCACGTCACCCAATAGCCCAATAAAGTAGTAACCCAATAAACCCAGTAACCCAAGTAACCCATCGTGATCCCTACGTGATCCACGTCACCCAATAGCCCAATAAAGTAGTAACCCAATAAACCCATTAACCCAAGTAACCCATCGTGATCCATACGTGATCCACGTCACCCAATAGCCCAATAAAGTAGTAACCCAATAAACCCAGTAACCCAAGTAACCCATCGTGATCCCTACGTGATCCACGTCACCCAATAGCCCAATAAAGTAGTAACCCAATTAACCCACTAACCCAAGTAACCCATCGTGATCCCTACGTGATCCACGTCACCCAATAGCCCAATAAAGTAGTAACCCAATAAACCCAGTAACCCAAGTAACCCATCGTGATCCCTACGTGATCCACGTCACCCAATAGCCCAATAAAGTAGTAACCCAATTAACCCACTAACCCAAGTAACCCATCGTGATCCCTACGTGATCCACGTCACCCAATAGCCCAATAACCCAATAAACCCAGTAACCCAAGTAACCCATCGTGATCCCTACGTGATCCACGTCACCCAATAGCCCAATAAAGTAGTAACCCAATAAACCCAGTAACCCAAGTAACCCATCGTGATCCATACGTGATCCACGTCACCCAATAGCCCAATAAAGTAGTAACCCAATTAACCCACTAACCCAAGTAACCCATCGTGATCCCTACGTGATCCACGTCATCCAATAGCCCAATAAAGTAGTAACCCAATTAACCCAGTAACCCAAGTAACCCATCGTGATCCCTACGTGATCCACGTCACCCAATAGCCCAATAAAGTAGTAACCCAATTAACCCACTAACCCAAGTAACCCATCGTGATCCCTACGTGATCCACGTCACCCAATAGCCCAATAAAGTAGTAACCCAATTAACCCAGTAACCCAAGTAACCCATCGTGATCCCTACGTGATCCACGTCACCCAATAGCCCAATAAAGTAGTAACCCAATAAACCCACTAACCCAAGTAACCCATCGTGATCCCTACGTGATCCACGTCACCCAATAGCCCAATAACCCAATAAACCCAGTAACCCAAGTAACCCATCGTGATCCCTACGTGATCCACGTCACCCAATAGCCCAATAAAGTAGTAACCCAATAAACCCAGTAACCCAAGTAACCCATCGTGATCCATACGTGATCCACGTCACCCAATAGCCCAATAAAGTAGTAACCCAATTAACCCACTAACCCAAGTAACCCATCGTGATCCCTACGTGATCCACGTCACCCAATAGCCCAATAAAGTAGTAACCCAATTAACCCAGTAACCCAAGTAACCCATCGTGATCCCTACGTGATCCACGTCACCCAATAACCCAATAAAGTAGTAACCCAATTAACCCACTAACCCAAGTAACCCATCGTGATCCCTACGTGATCCACGTCACCCAATAGCCCAATAAAGTAGTAACCCAATTAACCCACTAACCCAAGTAACCCATCGTGATCTCTACGTGATCCACGTCACCCAATAGCCCAATAAAGTAGTATCCCAATAAACCCAGTAACCCAAGTAACTCATCGTGATCCCTACGTGATCCACGTCACCCAATAGCCCAATAAAGTAGTAACCCAATAAACCCAGTAACCCAAGTAACCCATCGTGATCCCTACGTGATTCACGTCACCCAATAGCCCAATAAAGTAGTAACCCAATAATCCCAGTAACTAAAGTAACCCATCGTGATCCATACGTGATCCACGTCACCCAATAACCCAATAACCCAATAAACCCAGTAACCCAAGTAACCCATCGTGATCCCTACGTGATCCACGTCACCCAATAGCCCAATAAAGTAGTAACCCAATAAACCCAGTAACCCAAGTAACCCATCGTGATCCATACGTGATCCACGTCACCCAATAGCCCAATAAAGTAGTAACCCAATTAACCCACTAACCCAAGTAACCCATCGTGATCCCTACGTGATCCACGTCACCCAATAGCCCAATAAAGTAGTAACCCAATTAACCCAGTAACCCAAGTAACCCATCGTGATCCCTACGTGATCCACGTCACCCAATAGCCCAATAAAGTAGTAACCCAATTAACCCACTAACCCAAGTAACCCATCGTGATCCCTACGTGATCCACGTCACCCAATAGCCCAATAAAGTAGTAACCCAATAAACCCAGTAACCCAAGTAACCCATCGTGATCCCTACGTGATCCACGTCACCCGATAGCCCAATAAAGTAGTAACCCAATAAACCCACTAACCCATGTAACCCATCGTGATCCCTACGTGATCCACGTCACCCAATAGCCCAATAAAGTAGTAACCCAATTAACCCACTAACCCAAGTAACCCATCGTGATCCCTACGTGATCCACGTCACCCAATAGCCCAATAAAGTAGTAACCCAATTAACCCAGTAACCTAAGTAACCCATCGTGATCCCTACGTGATCCACGTCACCCAATAGCCCAATAAAGTAGTAACCCAATTAACCCAGTAACCCAAGTAACCCATCGTGGTCCCTACGTGATCCACGTCACCCAATAGCCCAATAAAGTAGTAACCCAATTAACCCAGTAACCCAAGTAACCCATCGTGATCCCTACGTGATCCACGTCACCCAATAGTCCAATAAAGTAGTAACCCAATTAACCCAGTAACCCAAGTAACCCATCGTGATCCATACGTGATCCACGTCACTCAATAACCCAATTACTACTTTATTTGGGTTATTGGGTTATTGGGTTATTGGGTTATTGGGTTATTGGGTTATTGGGTTATTGGGTTATTGGGTTATTGGGTTATTGGGTTATTGGGTTATTGGGTTATTGGGTTATTGGGTTATTGGGTTATTGGGTTATTGGGTTATTGGGTTATTGGGTTATTGGGTTATTGGGTTATTGGGTTATTGGGTTATTGGGTTATTGGGTTATTGGGTTATTGGGTTATTGGGTTATTGGGTTATTGGGTTATTGGGTTATTGGGTTATTGGGTTATTGGGTTATTGGGTTATTGGGTTATTGGGTTATTGGGTTATTGGGTTATTGGGTTATTGGGTTATTGGGTTATTGGGTTATTGGGTTATTGGGTTATTGGGTTATTGGGTTATTGGGTTATTGGGTTATTGGGTTATTGGGTTATTGGGTTATTGGGTTATTGGGTTATTGGGTTATTGGGTTATTGGGTTATTGGGTTATTGGGTTATTGGGTTATTGGGTTATTGGGTTATTGGGTTATTGGGTTATTGGGTTATTGGGTTATTGGGTTATTGGGTTATTGGGTTATTGGGTTATTGGGTTATTGGGTTATTGGGTTATTGGGTTATTGGGTTATTGGGTTATTGGGTTATTGGGTTATTGGGTTATTGGGTTATTGGGTTATTGGGTTATTGGGTTATTGGGTTATTGGGTTATTGGGTTATTGGGTTATTGGGTTATTGGGTTATTGGGTTATTGGGTTATTGGGTTATTGGGTTATTGGGTTATTGGGTTATTGGGTTATTGGGTTATTGGGTTATTGGGTTATTGGGTTATTGGGTTATTGGGTTATTGGGTTATTGGGTTATTGGGTTATTGGGTTATTGGGTTATTGGGTTATTGGGTTATTGGGTTATTGGGTTATTGGGTTATTGGGTTATTGGGTTATTGGGTTATTGGGTTATTGGGTTATTGGGTTATTGGGTTATTGGGTTATTGGGTTATTGGGTTATTGGGTTATTGGGTTATTGGGTTATTGGGTTATTGGGTTATTGGGTTATTGGGTTATTGGGTTATTGGGTTATTGGGTTATTGGGTTATTGGGTTATTGGGTTATTGGGTTATTGGGTTATTGGGTTATTGGGTTATTGGGTTATTGGGTTATTGGGTTATTGGGTTATTGGGTTATTGGGTTATTGGGTTATTGGGTTATTGGGTTATTGGGTTATTGGGTTATTGGGTTATTGGGTTATTGGGTTATTGGGTTATTGGGTTATTGGGTTATTGGGTTATTGGGTTATTGGGTTATTGGGTTATTGGGTTATTGGGTTATTGGGTTATTGGGTTATTGGGTTATTGGGTTATTGGGTTATTGGGTTATTGGGTTATTGGGTTATTGGGTTATTGGGTTATTGGGTTATTGGGTTATTGGGTTATTGGGTTATTGGGTTATTGGGTTATTGGGTTATTGGGTTATTGGGTTATTGGGTTATTGGGTTATTGGGTTATTGGGTTATTGGGTTATTGGGTTATTGGGTTATTGGGTTATTGGGTTATTGGGTTATTGGGTTATTGGGTTATTGGGTTATTGGGTTATTGGGTTATTGGGTTATTGGGTTATTGGGTTATTGGGTTATTGGGTTATTGGGTTATTGGGTTATTGGGTTATTGGGTTATTGGGTTATTGGGTTATTGGGTTATTGGGTTATTGGGTTATTGGGTTATTGGGTTATTGGGTTATTGGGTTATTGGGTTATTGGGTTATTGGGTTATTGGGTTATTGGGTTATTGGGTTATTGGGTTATTGGGTTATTGGGTTATTGGGTTATTGGGTTATTGGGTTATTGGGTTATTGGGTTATTGGGTTATTGGGTTATTGGGTTATTGGGTTATTGGGTTATTGGGTTATTGGGTTATTGGGTTATTGGGTTATTGGGTTATTGGGTTATTGGGTTATTGGGTTATTGGGTTATTGGGTTATTGGGTTATTGGGTTATTGGGTTATTGGGTTATTGGGTTATTGGGTTATTGGGTTATTGGGTTATTGGGTTATTGGGTTATTGGGTTATTGGGTTATTGGGTTATTGGGTTATTGGGTTATTGGGTTATTGGGTTATTGGGTTATTGGGTTATTGGGTTATTGGGTTATTGGGTTATTGGGTTATTGGGTTATTGGGTTATTGGGTTATTGGGTTATTGGGTTATTGGGTTATTGGGTTATTGGGTTATTGGGTTATTGGGTTATTGGGTTATTGGGTTATTGGGTTATTGGGTTATTGGGTTATTGGGTTATTGGGTTATTGGGTTATTGGGTTATTGGGTTATTGGGTTATTGGGTTATTGGGTTATTGGGTTATTGGGTTATTGGGTTATTGGGTTATTGGGTTATTGGGTTATTGGGTTATTGGGTTATTGGGTTATTGGGTTATTGGGTTATTGGGTTATTGGGTTATTGGGTTATTGGGTTATTGGGTTATTGGGTTATTGGGTTATTGGGTTATTGGGTTATTGGGTTATTGGGTTATTGGGTTATTGGGTTATTGGGTTATTGGGTTATTGGGTTATTGGGTTATTGGGTTATTGGGTTATTGGGTTATTGGGTTATTGGGTTATTGGGTTATTGGGTTATTGGGTTATTGGGTTATTGGGTTATTGGGTTATTGGGTTATTGGGTTATTGGGTTATTGGGTTATTGGGTTATTGGGTTATTGGGTTATTGGGTTATTGGGTTATTGGGTTATTGGGTTATTGGGTTATTGGGTTATTGGGTTATTGGGTTATTGGGTTATTGGGTTATTGGGTTATTGGGTTATTGGGTTATTGGGTTATTGGGTTATTGGGTTATTGGGTTATTGGGTTATTGGGTTATTGGGTTATTGGGTTATTGGGTTATTGGGTTATTGGGTTATTGGGTTATTGGGTTATTGGGTTATTGGGTTATTGGGTTATTGGGTTATTGGGTTATTGGGTTATTGGGTTATTGGGTTATTGGGTTATTGGGTTATTGGGTTATTGGGTTATTGGGTTATTGGGTTATTGGGTTATTGGGTTATTGGGTTATTGGGTTATTGGGTTATTGGGTTATTGGGTTATTGGGTTATTGGGTTATTGGGTTATTGGGTTATTGGGTTATTGGGTTATTGGGTTATTGGGTTATTGGGTTATTGGGTTATTGGGTTATTGGGTTATTGGGTTATTGGGTTATTGGGTTATTGGGTTATTGGGTTATTGGGTTATTGGGTTATTGGGTTATTGGGTTATTGGGTTATTGGGTTATTGGGTTATTGGGTTATTGGGTTATTGGGTTATTGGGTTATTGGGTTATTGGGTTATTGGGTTATTGGGTTATTGGGTTATTGGGTTATTGGGTTATTGGGTTATTGGGTTATTGGGTTATTGGGTTATTGGGTTATTGGGTTATTGGGTTATTGGGTTATTGGGTTATTGGGTTATTGGGTTATTGGGTTATTGGGTTATTGGGTTATTGGGTTATTGGGTTATTGGGTTATTGGGTTATTGGGTTATTGGGTTATTGGGTTATTGGGTTATTGGGTTATTGGGTTATTGGGTTATTGGGTTATTGGGTTATTGGGTTATTGGGTTATTGGGTTATTGGGTTATTGGGTTATTGGGTTATTGGGTTATTGGGTTATTGGGTTATTGGGTTATTGGGTTATTGGGTTATTGGGTTATTGGGTTATTGGGTTATTGGGTTATTGGGTTATTGGGTTATTGGGTTATTGGGTTATTGGGTTATTGGGTTATTGGGTTATTGGGTTATTGGGTTATTGGGTTATTGGGTTATTGGGTTATTGGGTTATTGGGTTATTGGGTTATTGGGTTATTGGGTTATTGGGTTATTGGGTTATTGGGTTATTGGGTTATTGGGTTATTGGGTTATTGGGTTATTGGGTTATTGGGTTATTGGGTTATTGGGTTATTGGGTTATTGGGTTATTGGGTTATTGGGTTATTGGGTTATTGGGTTATTGGGTTATTGGGTTATTGGGTTATTGGGTTATTGGGTTATTGGGTTATTGGGTTATTGGGTTATTGGGTTATTGGGTTATTGGGTTATTGGGTTATTGGGTTATTGGGTTATTGGGTTATTGGGTTATTGGGTTATTGGGTTATTGGGTTATTGGGTTATTGGGTTATTGGGTTATTGGGTTATTGGGTTATTGGGTTATTGGGTTATTGGGTTATTGGGTTATTGGGTTATTGGGTTATTGGGTTATTGGGTTATTGGGTTATTGGGTTATTGGGTTATTGGGTTATTGGGTTATTGGGTTATTGGGTTATTGGGTTATTGGGTTATTGGGTTATTGGGTTATTGGGTTATTGGGGTTATTGGGTTATTGGGTTATTGGGTTATTGGGTTTTTGGGTTATTGGGTTATTGGGTTATTGGGTTATTGGGTTATTGGGTTATTGGGTTATTGGGTTATTGGGTTTTTGGGTTTTGGGGTTATTGGGTTATTGGGTTTTTGGGTTATTGGGTTATTGGGGTTATGGGGTTATTGGGTTATTGGGTTTTTGGGTTATTGGGTTATTGG